>OY288228.1:5000000-10000000 GCA_958449745.1 Ochropleura leucogaster | reverse complement strand
CCTGTATCGTGGGTGCGTTTACAAATACTTACACTCACATACACAAACAGCCAGACCCGGAACAACTATCTCTAGACAACATTTTTGTTCCGTGCGGGGATCGAAACCGCGACACACAGCGCAGCAGTCGATCGCTCAGCCACTACGCCAACTGTGTCGTCACTTGTTCAACAAGCATGATATCCTTACTAATATTATAAAAGCGAAAGTGAGTTCGTTTGTTACGTCTTCACGCCTAAATGGCTAAACTGATTTTGCTGAATTTTGGTACAGAGATAGTTGGGACCCTGGAGACGGGCATGGGCTATTCTTTTTTAAAGTTTGAGATATAAGGGAGAAAGAGGGAAGACCCTCATATCTCAAACTTTAAAAAACAACTGCAAAGGAAAACTTAGCATTGCTATTACAATAAATAAGGCGCAAGAGCAAAACTACAGGTACTTACTTGTAAATCAGGAAAGGGGAACTGTGTCACCCCGAATTTAATGCGAGCGAAGCCGCGGGTGAAAGCTAGTATTGTATAGTAATCACGTGCTACTCCATTAGTATTTTATCAAGTAAAGGAGGTCGCCTCCGCGGAGATGTTTTGCTAAATATAGCCTTCTCCCCTCTCCGAGTTGTCATGACAACGGCTAATAGCTACACAAAACAATTTTACCTACCGCTGTTACTGTTGGCTTGTGGTTAAGCTGTGCTTGCCAAGGTCGGCTTGTGGATGGGTGGTCTTTCTATGTACTGAGTTTTTCTTTGTGCTTCGGAAAGTACGGCCGTCATTTGTTTTTGACAATCGTTACACGGGTATTTATGCAGAATGTTACTTTCGTAAAATGTCATTGTGAAAACATTGGTCATTATGAATAAAAAAAAAAAAATTGTTGTTTTTAAACTATTGCATAGCTTCTATCGCGGGCTTTGAGCGTGGAGACCGAATCTAGAAATTTCGTAACGAAAACACCTAACATTACGAATACGGTCAGTTATTTCATTCGCGATTTCATTCTTCAATTAGCGTGTTTGGTAGAGAATCAAGTCGTCATTCAATACAACGCAGGGTCAATCCCAAGTCTAATTTTTCTTTTTGCGAGTTCTTTTCATTGGAAGTACTTTTTTAAATATTATGTTTACATTTTTTCATTTATTAAAACTTTATGCGCAAGTAAAAACTGTACAAAGGCGGACTTAATAATGCCTATTATACATATTTGCATAAGTTTTTTTTTATTTATTGCATAAATAAATAAAGGTATATAAAGTTGATAAAAAATGCTATGCAATAGCTTTACTGCGGCAGTCCCTGAGTGCAAAATAGTTATTTTGTACAAAATCTCGTTTTCGTGGAATGTTATTCAAGCCATGTTTTTCTCAGACATGGGTCTGTCTGAGAATAAAATAAGAAAATAAAATAAATAAGACTGCAGATGAAAATTCCTATTTATCTATTTTCCGTAGATAAAAATGTAAAAAAAAAACTACTAAACCGCTTTCGAAACTTGGTCATTACGTCCGAGAATTAATGTTAAAGAGTCGAGGACAGCTGTGACAAATTCTCACTTGAATCAAACAACGTTTTTCAATACACTTACCTCGATACATAACAGAACAAAAACGTAATTTTGGTCATTAATCACAAAAAACTAATATTTTTTCCCGCGCTTTGTCTTAGACTGAAGAAGAAGCAAAGGTATAACACCTCTAAACAGTCTCGTATTAAACATAAGAAATTCAAATATTGGAACGAACTTCCTTATCGCGCGTTGTGAAAGGGGGCTAAACGGAAAAAAATCTTACGAAAAGTTGTCACGACACTTTTTGCTATAGTAAGCTATTGTAAGCTGGGCGGCGTCGCATGTTTCTCTGTCTGTCTGTCTGTCTGTCTATCTCTCTCTTAAGAAAGCAAGCCAGATATTTTCATTTCTATAGGAACTTCGTTCCATCCGGGTCCCTTGACACCTCTATAATTTTTTTTTTTTTAATTTAGAACTAAAATAAATGTCAATTTGTTTTTAAAAGCAAAATATTTTATAGATGATCATGTTTATTTGTGACATTCTGTTGATGAACACAATTTTTTTTTATTAACTATGAAGGATGCAGAAACATGCGAATCTGTGCCATAAAAAACACCGCTGGCTAGACGTGATTTGTTTATCCGTGGTGAAATAAAAAAAATAAAAGCCTTGCGATAAAGGTGAAAAAAGCACGCATGTATACTTACTAATATTATAAAAGCGAAAGTGGGTTTGTTACGCTTCACGCCTAAATGACCAAACTAACTTTGATGAATTTTAGTACAGAGATAGTTGGGACCCTGGAGACGGACATAGAATGGAGAAAGAGGGAAGAAAAGGGGAGAGAAAGATTTTTTTTTTCAATCATCACGCGTTTTAAAGTTAGCGTTAGCCCAAAGGTACCACGCGGACGAAGTCGCGGGCGTAAGCTAGTATAGAATAAAAACTAATCGTAGGGTAATAAAAGCCAGTTTTCGAGGAAGTTTTTTAAGAATTATTTTTACATTTTTTTTTAAATTCAGTTAATATTTTCAACTCTATAAGTCTTTTAAATCTATTCGCATGTATAAATGGTAGTAAAACAAGCACAAGTTGCTTAACAAGCGACCTACTTAAATATCTGCTTACCCTTCATTCAAAGTCGTGAAGTATTGCAATGATTGAAACCGCTGTACGTTTATGTGTTTTATAGTCGAAACAACCATACTTGTGTCACAGTGCTAACTGAAATATTGTACGAGATATAATATAAATAAATAAATATCTTGGGACAACTCACACACGGCTATCTGATCCCAAGCTAAGCAGAGCTTGTGTTATGGTAACCAGACAACTGATATACATACTTATATAACTTATAAATACATACATATTATAGATAAATCACACCCAGACACGGAACAAACAATCATGATCATCACACAAAGTTTGTCCTGGGTGGGAATCGAACCCACGACCTCCGGCTCAGCAGTCAGGGCCACTAACCACTAGACCAACAGGCCCGTCAAATATGTTAGTTTTACCTAGATTTGTACTGACCAGAACCTATCCATGTTCCTTCTGTTGCCTTTTATGTTCCGGGGCCGCGGTATCCCTTTCGAACAACCCGCAATTCCAGCAGTCGGTGTCCCTGGCGCCCCTCTGCTTTGCTGACATCTTTTTGAGGAACGACCAACTAGTCCTTTTTTTTCCTCCCCCGTCCCCAGCACATTACATCTGGTTCTTTTAACCTAACAGACAGATGTGTTGCTGGGGAGTTTGTTCCGCCACTTCTTCTTCCCAGCTAAAACACTAGGAAGTGGCGAAGGGCAGGGCGTTTTGTAGGACTGTCTTGTGTAATGACGGGCCTGTTGGTTTAGTGGTTAGTGGCCCTGACTGCTGAGCCGGAGGTCGTGGGTTCGATTCCCACCCAGGACAAACTTTATGTGATGAGCATGATTGTTTGTTCTGTGTCTGGGTGTGATTTATCTATAATATGTATGTATTTATAAATATATAAGTATGTATATCAGTTGTCTGGTTACCATAACACAAGCTCTGCTTAGCTTGGGATCAGAAAACCGTGTGTGAGTTGTCCCAAGATATTTAAAAAAAAAAAAAAAAAATTATAACGTTCAAAAACTGCTGATCATCAGCCAAGTTTGAGTTGCCAGGTCGTGGCCCTGGCAGGTTCCTTCCATTTGCTGATATCTCTTTAAAGTAAGCGTGAAACACTAACGCGCCGTCCACACGGCCTATCTCCGTTGTTATTTGTAGATTTTTGACAGTCATTACAGGTAGTCTGTGTCTGTGTGTGGGTTGTGAAGGTCAGATAGGAAGGTGCTCCATGTTAAATACTGGTATTCAACTGCGTCCGGTTATCTGGAAACCGACCCTGGCTTAGTTAAGAAAAGGCTAGGCATATGGCATATAAACGAAGATGCGCGTATAGTGACTAGTACAAAATAGATACTATTTTTTTTTCTTTTTTATTACCTTACTAGCTTTTGCCCGCGGCTTCGCTCGCGTTAAATTCGGGGTAACACAGTTCCCCTTGCGCCTTATTGATTTGTAATAGCAACGCTAAGTTTTCCCTTTTCTTCCCTCTTTCTCCCTCACATCCCACTTTTTTACAAAAAAATATTAGCCTATGTCCGTCTCCTGGTTCCCAACTATCTCTGTACCTAAATTCGTCAAAATCGGTTCAGCCATTAAAGCGTGAAGAGGTAACAAACAAACAAACTCACTTTCGCTTTTATAATATTAGTAAGGATTTTTTGTTTTTAAATAACGTACGAAATTAGTTGCGCTACCGTTTATACGTTTTTTGACAAAATTTCATTTCAGCTGTTCTAAAGAAACCATCACTAACGGAACTCTAAAACCGATTACAAAATTATAAATTATTATAAGTACGTTTTGTTCATAAAAATGTTAATTTGTCCGATGCCTTAAGCCCTTCACTGAGTTCAAAGTTTAATTATATTTCTGTGACCGTGAAGAATATTTTACTTGCATATCATCACGACGTATTGAGCAATAGGGTCCAGTCGTATTGGCCGGTAAATCGGTTTAGCCATTTAGGCGTAAAGACGTAACAAACAAACTCGCTTTCGCTTTTATAATATTAGTAAGGATTAAGTAAAGCTATGTTTCATGTAGCTGTACGCCACAAGCATCGTGTACCACATACGGCTCGCTAGCCTCATTGATAAGGTTTTATATTCAAACGCTGATAACAGCCGACCGTACGCATTGTCTCAATCTTGCGTGCTTATTGTGTTATGTTAGTTTAAAACATTGCTGGACATCTGGCTTGTTATGTCAAAAACCGAGGTTTACAGGAGAGCGTAATTTGTGCTCAATACGCCCTAGAAATAGTTCTATGAGCAATAATAAATATTTTCTTTCTACAATATTTTAACAGTTTTAAGAGCTTTATAATGCTACTAGCTTTTGCCCGCGGCTTCGCTCGCGTTACATTCGGTAGCGCCTTATTGATTTGTAATAGCAACGCTAATTTTTCCCGTTTCTTCCCTCTTTCTCCCTCATATCCCTTTCTTCTTAAATAAAATATAGCCTGTGACCGTATCCTGGTTCCCAACTATCTCTGTACCAAAATTCATCAAAATCGGTTTAGCCATTAAAGCGTGAAGAGGTAAGAAACAAACTCACTTTCGCTTTTATAATATAAATTAAGGATTAACACTTATGTATTTTACTTCTTCACGTTTTCTTGGAAAAACTGAGAGATGACCGTTTCTACGATACTTATTCGTTGTATTTATAATACTCGTTCTCATAAACGATTTCTAAATCAAGGAACAAGGTTTTGACTATGACTTTAACCATGCATTCTGGACATAAAACTAAAATACTCTACGCGAAAATTAAAAATTGAGAAACGGATGGTATTTTTGGGGTGAAAAATCATATTTTACCGTAAATTCAATGTACCGGCTTCCCCCTCTCTGGGCGGAGCTGGGAGGAGTGTTAGGCTTTTAAAGACTAAAACCCACACATATTCCTTCTTTTACTCTTTATGTATCGGGGCCACGGTATGTCTTACGAACAACCCGCAACCCCGGCAGGCGGAGGCTCTGGCAAGCCCTTCTGCTTTATGACGTCTCTTTGAGGTGCGCATGGAACACGAACGCGTTGTTGACATGGCATGTCGACACTAGACGGACGGACGGTGAGCTACACATTGCTCACCGCCGATAATCCCGCATCTATGGTGGCCAGGAGTCGTATCGTGGCTCTGACACCCGGAGCGACTCCCGCGGTAGCTGGGGTGGTGTTAGGTATTGTAATGTAAGGGTCAATAAGTACGGGGGCCGGATAGGTATTTAAAGTAAAGCTGTAATTACATAAAAAAACTTGTTTTTATTAAACGTTGACCTTTAATGTATACTTCCAAAATTCTTACTAATATTATAAAAGCGAAAGTGAGTTTGTTTGTTACGTCTTCACGCCTAAGTGGTTAAACCGATTTTGATGAATTTTGGTACAGAGATAGTTGAGACCCTGGAGAGGGACATAGGCTTTTTTTAGGTTGTAAAAAGTGTGAGAAATGAGAGAGAAAGAGGGAAGAAAAGTTTTGCTATTACAATAAATAAGGCGCAAGGGCTAAAACTACAGGAAAGGGGAACTGTGTTACCCTAAATTTAGTGAAAAGCTAGTGATATTATTATTTTCTTCTATGTCTATGAGACCCATTATGTTGGGTCATCTTCCAGCCTTACCGCATGCAGATGAATACCAGTATGCTACATGGAACGACTACCTAGCTAACATCCACGACCCAGTTATTTAATACCCTAGCTAGATACCATTTTAAACGACAAAAAAAACCTAATTTTCCAAATAATCGATGACGCACTTCAACAAAAATAATCAATTGACGTTTATCAAAATAATAAAAGAAATAAATAAAACCCTCTTACTGCCAGCTACTTACATAAACGCTACTTGAAACCCTTTGTGAGTGACAAAACGGGACAGAAGATGTTCTAAAGAAGGAATGGAGACGACGGATGTTTGTTCGCTGTTGAAACTTTTTGTGAAAGTGATTTTTGTTCACTATTGCATCGTTTCTTGTCCTTGTCAATGCAACGTTAATTCTTTTTTAGTTGTAATATTTTAACAGTAATTTTTTTCATCTAGCTAGGGCAAATACAAATGAAACGAAATAGATTTTAGATCTAATAGGAACTGTATTTATTCATTAGAGGTGCCTAAAACTGAAGTCATATAAGAGTTGTTGAAAAAAAGATATTTGCTTATGATTAAAACATTTTTGTTTTACTTACATGTGCTTGTTGTTTTGCTAGAAAACCTTTTAAAATAAGTTTTTTTTTAAATTACTAGCTATTAAAATTTGCATGGGTTTTTGCAAATCCTCAAAAGTATAATTAGGTTGTTTTTTCGCACGATTTATTTAAGTTAGATAAAAAAAACATGACGAGTGATTTTATACATCAAGCCATTACAAAAAAAGTAATCATATTATTAATCAGTTTCAATTAAAACGCTTACATCTCGTAACATTTAAACAAAAACTAAAAGTACTAAATCAGCTCCACTGATTTTGTTTTAGCAGTGAAAAAATATCGGGCGCATACTTGCCGCGGCGTCAGGGCTGCCTCTCGATAGTTATTATTATTATTACATTTTAATTTCCAGTTTTATTTTGTACTTAATGATTCAGTTTTGTTATGTAAAGTGTTTTAGTATCCCGAAAGCCTGACAACCAGTCTTATTAACTTAGTCTTTTTGTTATCCTATTCTACGAATATTTTAAATGAGAAAGTTTGTGATTATGCATTTATGTTTGATCCTCTTTCACGAAAAAAATACTGAACAGATCTTGATCAAATTTGGCACAGAGGTAGATTATAGTCTGGAATAACACACAGGATATTTTTTTCTATAATAATTTTCTATAATAAATAATCTACGGAGGACAGCTAGTATTCAATTAATTCTAAACTATGTATATTGATGAAAGTAATGAAATAAGTTTTTGTTAATTGAAATAGTTTATATTCGAAAATTTCCGTTCGTGAACTTGTGACATTATGAATAAACAAAAGAGAAATATCCGCGAATTTAAAAATAGGAAAGGAAACGAGTTAGGTTTTAAAATTGCAGATATTCTGATATGACCTTGTTTGTAATGTGTTTGATAAATAGGTACTAACCTAACTTACAATCAACGTGGTGAATAGGTTTTTATTTAAAACGAGCTGTATTTTGCAATTCAATAAATCCTTACCAATATTATAAAACCGAAAGTGAGTTTGTTTGTTTGTTACCTCTTCACTCTTTAATGGCTAAACCGATTTTGATGAATTTAGGTACAGAAATTGTTGAGAACCAGGAGACGGACATAGGGTAATTTTTATAAAAAAAAGTGGGATATGAGGGAGAACAAGGGAAGAAAAGGGAAAACTTAGCGTTGCTATTACAAATCAATAAGGCGCAAAAACTGCAGGTAGCAGGTACTGTGTTACACCGAATTTAACACAAGCGAAGCCGTGGGCAAAAGCTAGTATATCATAAAAAAAAAGATAGAAAATCACAACTATCACAAAAAAAAATACTCAGCCCAAAAACAGTATGTCACCTAATCTAATGCTATCGTCATCATTAAATGACTGATAACACTGCCATATCGTAGGGACGCGTCTTGATAACGGTGATAACAGAAATTATGCTTATTAACCAATGACAAAACTAAAATGTCATTGTTATCTGTTTTAGGGTTCTGTGGACTAATTATAATTAGCATGGTTTTATTGGGTACTAATTATAATTAGCATGGTTTTATCAGCTTCACAGGCTGTAAAAATATCTTGGAAGTTAAAATAAACCCATTTCCCAGTTCCTGGATACAGCTGAAATGTTGCATAAAACAGCCACTCGGATCAATCATCTTTCAGGTTAAATTACGCTTGCCTAGGTTGGTCTATGAATGGGTGACCACCCATTACATACCAAGTTTCCTCCGTGTCTCGGAAAGCAAGATATAAGTCGTTGATCCTAGCTGTCATTTGTAGATCTTTGACAGTTGGAGTATTGTATTACACAGTACTGGGTTATGGGAGCCAGATAGATAGTTACTCCATGTAAAATACTGATTTTGAAGTACTGAAATCATCATCATTTTCCTGACCTTGTCCTATTCTATTTGTTGTCGGAGCAACACGTTTTCTTCTTCCATTCTCCCCTATCAGACGTCACGGCATCATTTACTCCTCCTTCATATCATTCGTTACACAATCCATCCTTCTCCTCATTGTTCTTCCTCTCCCTTCATCCATCACACTCTTTAGTCACATCACATGTGCTTCGTCCCTCTTCATTACATGTCCATCCATACCAAGACAAACGACTCCCTTTCATTTTTTCTGTAACAGGCGCAACTTTCAAACTCCCTCTGATATACTCATTGGAAATACCGAAATATAGAGTAAAAAAATAACAATTCTGTACGGAACTACAGATAAGAATGACTTGCATCGACCAGTATAAGTATTGATAACACATTTATTTCATGATGATTTTAAAAACGTTATAAGTGGAATATCGCTAGCACGCTACGTAATCCTAGCTAGAAGATGAGGTGTCAGGTTTTATAGGTATTGGTGATATTGAGCATTTTCAACAATCACGCGTGTTTTCTTTAAATGTTTTAGTAATAATGGTGTAATAGTACACAGTATTGTTAATTTTTGAGGCTCTTTTGGCAATATTTATTTTATTTGGTTTAATTTTAAGGTGTTTTGTTTTTTTTTTGTTTTTATTAATGCTAAAAAAAAACAATTTTCTTTTTTAATTTAATTTTTTAAACTGTATTTATTACTTTATTTCATATGTAACTGTATAAGTTTTGGAAAACAAATAGTTTTACATTTAAATGTAATTTTAGTACCCTATCACAATGTTTTTTTGAAAAACATTGCCACACTCCAGAATTTTTTCTTGTATCGTGGGTGCGTTTAGAAACATTTAAACTCACACACATAAACAGCCAGACCCGAAACAACTATTTGTAGGTCATACAAATATTAGTTCCTTTCGGGAATCGAACCCGCGACACGCAGCGCAGCAGTCGATCGCTCAGCCAACTGCTCCAATCGTGTCGTCAAATTAAAAAGTTATCCTTATCATTCTCCAAGAAATAATGCAAAAAAATAAATAAAATATCGCATTTTATTGTTTGACAGCCCTATGTCGTCAAATGTTCGCTTGCTACAGAGCGCTTCAGCCGCAAAAGTGCGCTAATGTATATTTGTGTTATGTTGATTTTAATAGTTTTTTGTAACTGTCTTCTTTTTCTTTGTGTTTGATGTTTTAGTGAACATGTATTTGTTATGGAATTAATTGGTTAAACATATTTTATATGTTTTTATCCTTTTTATTTATTAGGTATTGTTTTACACCCCCCTCCAGGCAAAGAAAAGATAGGTTTTTAAAAAAGTACTGTTTATTTTAGTATACAAATAATAAAAATAAAATTTTACGTGCAAAGAATACCTCGTATATCTATAACTATGTCTTTTAATTTACTTATCAACAAGTTTTTACGTCGTTTAGCACTTAATTATCAGATAAACCATAATACTGTAAAACAAGACAGCAACAGCCGTTCACACATAAACCTTAAAGTTTTATAATTATCGTATCTACTTAAAACACGAGAACAGTATAAAATAGTGGTATCTATATATAAATTTCGCCGTTACGTGGTTGTTCACTTCCGCTGCAAACGTTTCGTAAGCCGCGCGACGTCACATTCCTGTGTACTGCGAGTAATCTTGATACTTTGATTATTTACACCAAACTAAAGTAACAACAGAGTTCTAAATATTATGTGTATTTTTATTAAAGGTTTATTTAAATTGGTTCAGTAGTGTTTTGACATAGAGAGTTAAGTGCGTATCAGTAACTAGGAAATCGTGTCTATAGTGGATGATCTGTTAATAAGTTCAGTAGCAATGAAAAATGAAAACTCGATAAGAATTATGTCAGCTTGTCACAATTAAGGCAGCAGAAAAAAAACTTTTTGAAATAAAGAATGTGCAATTGACTTACTTACGGGCCCGTTGGTCTAGTGGTTAGTGGCCCTGACTGCTGAGCCGGAGGTCGTGGGTTCGATTCCCACCCAGGACAAACTTTGTGTGATGAGCATGATTGTTTGTTCTGTGTCTGGGTGTGATATATCTATAATATGTATGTATTTATAAATTATATAAGTATGTATATCAGTTGTCTGGTTACCATAACACAAGCTCTGCTTAGCTTGGGATCAGATAGCCGATCAATATTCAAGATATTTATATTTAATTCTGACATTACTACGTCGCATGGATAACCAAAGTCGGTAAAAAACTTGTGTAAATTAGAAATTTGGTTGTCTTCATAACTAGAAGGTTCTAGAACAAAAAACTGATCCCAATGACGGGGAAAACAAGCTTTTCGGATAGATAAGGGTATTTTTGTACTCATAACAAATTAAATTAGAACACCCAATTTCATCCTGTCATTTTTTTTGCTTCAAAGGCCAGTCAGCCTCATCATAACTTAAACTAAATTTTAAACTAAGCTACACTTATGACAGAAATGATAATAGTAATGTAGTTTATCTAAATCAGCGGGACAACTAACAAGTACAACACAAAACACAGAATGTTAGTTAGCGTATAAAAATGTGCAGTTACGTCCTTCGCCGCAGCCTCGACACGACATTACATCAATTGTAGTACGACCATGAAGTCTTGATACTTTGGTTTTAAAACTATTTACTGATGAATACTTTTGTCTATTATCATGGCTTTTAATGATGAGAAACTTTATTTATCAGTTTGCCCATAATTAAATAAATAAGTTTTTGCGTATGGGAAATCACCAAATAACTTTTCCCTAGGAGTTTTATTGACTAAAACCCACCCATGTTCCTTCTATTGTCCTTTATGTTCCGGGACCGCGGTATCTCTTTCGAACAACCCGCAACCCCGGCAGGTGTCCCTGGCAGGCCCCTCTGTTTTGCTAACATCTCTGAGGCGCGCGTGGCACACGAACGCGCTGTCAACACGGCTTTTCTTCACCAGACGGACGGACGGCTCGCTACCCATTGCTCAACGTCCACAGACCCGTATCTACGGTGGCCGGGAGTCGTTTCGCAGCGCCCTGGAAGGTCGTATAACATGGATCAACAAATACTCTGTCACTTATAGCACAGGGAATCCTATTTTAAGTGACAAAATATTGTTTGTTGCATTCTGAATATTTTGAATTAATAAACGTATTTGCATTAGTATCGTATTTGTAATCGGGTACTCTTTATCCCGCGTTTATAAGCTAGATCTTAATAAGTTTGATCTGATTTAACCCACTTACAATAAGTTGTCTCTTAGAGCGTCGTTACGCCTTAATTAAAGGAAATTGACCATTTGAGGACAGTGTGGGTTCTGTGTATGTGCGCTAGTTTGTGCTGAGTTAGTCAATTGTTTTATTATGGTCAAATAAAGATCCCACAAGGTGTTAAGCGGTGATCTCTCGCCATAGAAACTGACGGCAAGGTTGGCGCAGTGTTTCGATCGGAAGGGTTCGATCCCCGCACGGAACAAATATTTGTAGGATCTGCAGATAGTTGTTTCGGGTCTGGCTGTTTGTGTATGTGAGTTTATATGTTTGTAAACGCATCCACGATACAGGAGAAATTCGTAGAGTGGGGCAATGTTATTTTTTTTTACAAAAAAAAGAGAAAACTTGCTTTAATTTAATCCCAACTATGTTCAGCTACCCTACCATGACGTCTTAAAGCAGAACTTATTTCACTGAGGGAAAGAGACAGAGCTATACAGGGTGTCTAACAGTATCTCTTTCTCACACAGGAATAAGTACTGCTTTAAGACGTCATGGTAGCTCTACTAGTCGGCGTTCAGTCTAACCGGATGCAGTCTAAAACAAGAATTTTACATTGATCGACTACCTATCTAACCTCCACAACCCAGTTAGTAAACTACATATCCTTACTAATATTTGAAAAGCGAAAGTGAGTTTGTTTGCTACCTTTTCACGCCTAAATGGCTAAACCGATTTTGATGAATTTTGGTACAGAGATAGTTGGGACCCAGGAAACGGACATAGGCTAAAATAAAGCGGGATAAGGGGAAAAAGAGGGGAAATAGGGGAAACTTAGCTTTGCTATTACAAATCAATAAGGCGCTAGGGCAACTGCAGGTAGCAGGTACCTGCAAATCGGGAAAGGGGAACTGTTTTAAACCGAATTAAACGCGAGCGAAGCCGCAGGCAAAAGCCAGTTGGTAATATAAAGTCCTAATTAATTATTTAGTAAACCAATAACGAGATGTATATGTCAGTAATGTAGCTATTTTAGCCGTGATGAGCGATTCTATGAAGTCCTAGTTAGTTCTTAGGCTGAAAACCTCCCTTTAAGCTCATTCCGTGTCTCCTCCCCCCCTCCCGTTCCAGCATGGGCACAGTATAATGATATACAGTAAATCAATTTGGCTCTTTTAGGGTACCTCAAAGTACCACATAAGGTAAAACGGAACCGAGTAAAGAGTTTTGACAGACGGATTGTACAACCCGCGATGTTTCGTAGAGCTCCTTGGGTTTTGAGTCGAGCTACACGATAACTGACTAATGCTTGCACTGACTGGACAGGTCCACTCAATCTGTGTTGTGCTTTCTTAAAACGACCACTTTAGACACTAGTCTGCATAGTCCTCATGTAAGATGACCAAGATTGTTTTGTCTGGACTTTAAAAGAGACTTTGACCTCTGAGTTTGTTTCGGCTGTTTCTTCTCAGAGTAGTTGGGTACGAAGCACCTGCCTCATCTAGTTTAAAAAAAACACGTTTAAAAGTGTTTGTGTAAACCTACTTGCAAAATAAACTTTATTTATCATTTACCCAGGGCAGCAGCCAATCGCCTACCCACTGCACCAACCGTGCCGTCAATTAGCTCACCCTGTATATAACCTAGTTAAAGGCAAAATCCTTACTTATATTATAAAAGCGAAAGTGAGTGTGTTTGTTTATTACCTCTTCACGCTTTAATGGCTAAACCAAATTTTGATGAATGTTGGTACAGAGATAGACGGGACCCTAGAGTCGGATATAGGCTTACCTTTTTTTTAAAAAAAGGGTGAAAAATGAGGGAGAAAGAGGGAAGACAAAGTATGTATTATAGAAGTTAACTATAATAAATAAAATTGGGACCATCTCCAAAACTAATTTTGATAATCAGCCCATAATTGACGTAGAAACCTCGTAACATACAAACAACAAAAAAATACAGTCGACTTAACCTCCTTCTTTGTGCAGAAGTCAGCAAAAAAGTGTAAACACACAACCTAACTCTGCGCAGTCGGCTAGATAACCAAGCAGTACACAAGTACGTCCTATCACATTTAAACTCCGTATATCGATTGGGCACTAATAATAGAACTGCTCGACGGATGGTGCAAACCATGAGGGGAGCGAGTTTGAATCTCACTTTTTAAACTTATTTATCTACATTATAATCCTACTATATTTTGCCCGCGGCTTCGGTCGCCTTAAATTCGGGGTAACTCAGTTCCCCTTTCCTGATTTATAGGTATCTGCTTCCTGTAGTTTTTGCCCTTGCGCCTTATTTATTGTAATAGCAATGCTAAGTTTTCCATTTTCCTTCATATCTGAATCGTTTTTAAAAATATAAATAGCCTATGTCTTTCTCCAGGGTCCAAACTATCTCTGTACCAAAATTCATCAAAATAGGTGTAGCTATTAAGTCGTGAATACACGTAACAAATAAACAAAATCACTTATAAAAAAAAACAAATATATTCGACGATCCTCCCGTACCTACTCCAAAAGCTAATTCCAACCATATTGTGGTCTACATCCAGTATTCCAGTCTGACCAGAAGTGAATCTATATTTTACGTAAAGCGACTACCATCTGACCTCAATTGTAACCGTGCTCTGATATCGTCAGTACAGTTGTGGGTTATGTTGACCCATACGTGAACAGGGTCCTAGTCAACTGGTGATGACAGTTCTCTGCGTGAGATGAAGAAGATTCCAGAAGGACGATAAACAAATGATAAACTGTTTAGTAGACTTGCACACGACAAGACGGTATAACATTTTATTTTTAAAAGGCACTGTTGGCGTAATTGGCTGAGCGATCGACTGCCGCGCTGCGTATGGCAGCTTCGATCCCCGCACGGAACAAATATTTATATGACCTACAGATTGTTTAAATGTTTGTAAACGCACCCACGATACAGGAGAAATTCCTAGTGTGGGTAGTTTTTTATAAAAAAAAAAACAAAACCCCCACCGCTCCGCCCAGCGGGGAAAGTTATTTGATCATTTCCCATCTATAAAAAAACCCCTTGGTAGTTTGGCTGTGTGGTCACCCATCTACGGACTAACCTATACCAAAGCGGCTTAACTTAAAGATCGGCCCGAGCGACTGTTATTATTTAGCCACGTGCACAATAACAGGTTTACTAATACTATTCCGACAACCAGAGACATTATTTGCGATCACCAACTCCATACAAATTTCGGTAAAAAAAAAGAAATAGGACAAAAAATACGTTTTCCTAATCTCCAAATTCTATGTAAGCTGGTCTTTATTAATAAGTTAAACAAACAACTTTATTAATTGAGACTTAAACAGCTTCAAATTAAGGTTTAAAATCAATTGGCAATTAATGTTGTATTTGGTACATACGCCTTTTTGCGAGTAGCGATCGAAACTTCGTGAGCAGTTGTTTACTGAGCTCGGGAAGTTTTGATACTTTTATTTTTATTATGAAAATGCGGAAAAATATTTGCTTTATGTATTCGGAGTTATTTTCTCGATTCTTTGAGGGAGATGTAAGATTTTTTTATGTTTTCTTAGTAAGGTTTCGATTCGATAATAATTCTTGGTAATATTTTATTTTTAATTAGCTAGTTTTGTGGGACTAAATAAATGTTTCAAATTAAGAATGATTATTTTGAATCTTATTAAATATTTTTGCCGTTAAATTGACCAAAATTATATTTATTTTATTGACCTTTTTTATACTTTCTAGAAAAATCTTTAAGAAACGTCATGCTATTCAAATTAATTATCTTCGCGTGTTCATCGTTAATTTCTTTATTATCTTCATTGGATGCAGTATTGTCAAGTAGGTTAAATGCGAGTAGAACCGCAGGATTAACTGAAGTTTGTATTGAAAAACAATACTGAGAAAACAGACTGGTTTTTCCATATTTTGTTAAAACTGTTAATTTTTTTTTGTGAAATCATTATCAAGGTTAGTTGTTTTAAATTACGTTATTTATTAATTAATGTTATTTCTATTTGGTCTTTGATAAGTCACGTATTTTTATTATTTGTTACTTAATTTTATTTTGATTACTTAATTACCTTCTTGATCAAAATCCTTACTAATAAAAGTTAAAGTGAGTTTGTTTATAACGTCTTCACGTCTAAATGGCCAAACCGATTTTGATGAATTTTGGTAGTGAGATAGTTGGGACCCTGGAGATGGACATAGGCTAAAAGCAAGTGTGAAAAGGGGGAGATAGAGGGAAGAAAAGGGGAGAGTTTTTTTTTTTTTCGGTCATCACGTGGGCTCAAGTTAGCGTAAGCCCAAAGTAACTATGCCACGCGG
Organism: Ochropleura leucogaster; assembly: GCA_958449745.1. Lineage (NCBI taxonomy): Eukaryota > Metazoa > Arthropoda > Insecta > Lepidoptera > Noctuidae > Ochropleura > Ochropleura leucogaster. Next base: position 9,983,822 of record OY288228.1, on the reverse strand, counting down.
ACGAAGGCGTGGGCGGAAGCTAGTTTATACTAAAATTTAAAGCTAGAGTTTGTTTAAAAACATATTCTAGTGTTGGTTACCCCATTTATCGAGAAAGGCTATATAACATAACGCTAAGTTACTTAGTAGCCGAGTAGCAGGTGACAATGCTGGGCACAGCTAGTTATAATATTTCATTTTACGTACACCTTCTACGGTTATTTTTGAAACGTATGTAGCCAGCTGTACTGTTATTATTAATGGTCGTTTCCTATGAGAGAACGTGAGAAGCACCGCCAACTCAATGATCACTCTTTTAAAAACATTTGTCTTTTACAATGACATATTTCAGTGTTTAATACAAATGAGTTGGCACTGCAATTATAAAATAGTTTTTTATTTCCTTAAAACAACTTGCTTACAGTTTTAAGAGTTATTAAATAATGTTCTACATAATTATAAACTAACTTCTACCCGGGCGTGCGCGTGGCATAGTTACTTTGGACTAACACTAACTTTAAACCCCGTGATGACCGAAAAAAAAATATTATTCTCTCTCCTTTTCTTCTCTATTTCTCTCCTTTTTTCACTTTTTTAGGGTCCCAACTATCTCTGTACCAAAATTCATCAAAATAGGTTTGACCATTTCGTCGTGAAGACGTAACAAAGAAACTAACTCACTTTCGCTTTTATAATATTAGTAAGGATTTAATTATTATTAAAAGTGTTATGGTAAGAAACGCGCTCAGGTGAAGACCACTTCCAAGGATTGCTATTTTTTTTGCGGTGTTGGGCTATCTGTGTAAATTGCGTCCTCGATATTTTTTTGATGTCGTTCTCACTGCAATTATAATATAAGTTGAATCTAATTTCTCGCGGTGTTGCTTACCAATGAAAGAGTTACGTAATAGAAGCAAGCATCAAGATTGTCGCGCCGCAGTCTGCGACCCGACTCTCATCTTTCACTGCTTTCCTTCGGGGACGGACTTAGAATACTGCTTTATATTGTTTTTTTTTGTCTGTTTGTAATTTTGAATTTGTTGCGAAAAAATGAAATAAAATAAATAAAACTGATTAAAATAAAATAAATAACTTAAAAATTTTGCTTTTAGTACAGTATTAAAGGTCAAAATATTGTTATTATCTTAAGCCAATACATATTATAACGGTTAAAACGTAAAATAATGGTTAAAAAATATGCAAGACCAAGTTCTTGCAGGTTAACTAGGTAAATTGTAAAATCAAATTTATGATAAAAAAGTAATTACCGGTGATATGAATTAATTAGTATGCCTTAATTCTTGGTTAATCAGGTGTGGATAAAAATGGAAATCTGCAAATCTCGTTTAGGTAATTAATATGAAGATTACAGACTAGTACTAGTAAATCTAAACATTTTAACAAACCGACCTACTAAACATGAAGTTTTACGTAAGCAAATAAACTTAAATATACGCTAAGTACTGTTTGAAGTTAAATATTAGCTGAGAAACCTCTATGGTTTACTAGTTTTGCTGCATGCATTATTTTCAATTATATTAAAAGAATTCACTAATTATGAATCGACTTAAATTATTACCTAAGGTAAGGTAGGTAAGGTAGGGTATGAAATTGTGTTATCGTGAAAGCCACATTTTAACCGACTTCAAAAAAAGAAGGAGGTGCTCAATTTGATTGTATTTGTTTTTTGGATGTGTTACGTGATTATTCCGACTGAGAACCAGTTTTCAAAGTTATTTTTATAATCATAAGATATCGATGGGGTACAATATAAATTTTATCTATATTACTTCAGTAGTTAATGAGCTACCAGATAGCTAATTTCTATAAGTTTCTGTTAAATTATGTGGATGATATGCTTATATATTTTAGTGAAGAATGAAAAATGAATACAGTACTCGATAAGAATTAGTGTAAGAGATAACATCAAACCACAATTAAAAAGGATGAAGTAACAAACTATTTGCCATTTTAAAAAAACCGACTTACAATAAAATAACACAAATACTAACAACACGTAAAGATGATATTTATATATATATAATACAGTGTTGTTATTTCGTTTGCAACTTAACCTTTGAATTGTAATCGGATATAAATATATATGACAATAAGAATAGTTATAAGCAATGCAAGAATAATCCTTACTTCCTTACTAATATTATAAAAGCGAAAGTGAGTTTGTTTGTTTGTTTGTAACCTCTTCACGCTTTAATGGCTAAATCGATTTTGATGAATTTTGGTACAGAGATAGTTGGGAACCAGGAGACGGACATAGGCTAATTTTTATTAAAAAAAGTGGGATGTGAGGGAGAAAGAGGGAAGAAAAGGGAATACTTAGCGTTGCTATTACAAATCAATAAGGCGCAAGGCGAACTGTATTACCCCAAATTTAACGCGGGCGAAAGCTAGGCAATTATATATTTATTACTCAATTATTATAATAAAACATTTCTTTCTGGCTACCATGCGTTTGCAGATTATTTGTGAAAACTGAAACTTATCTATTTAATCCATGGGCCAAAATACTTTTTAATGCCTAAAAACTGGTCCCTCCGAAAGAATAATTAATTTTATGGGATATCAGTACAAAATTGCGCAAAAAGTATACTTATATCGAAATATAACATTATTTTCTAACGCAGAAAACAAGATTTGACCGGGAAAATATGTTATTTATCCTAAAATTGCAGTAACAACGTTGTAATTTTTGGTAACGCAGTCGTTCTTAGTACAAAATATTGCTGTCCTTGAGCACTGTGCCAAGATGTACTTAGCTATTTCTTCCAATATTTCCTAGGTGGCGTTAAATCTTAAATGTCCTTATAAAAATGTAACATTTGAACCTTATTACAACGCCAATAGATATTTTTTACATTAAATATTTCATGGAATAAAAAAATATTTTGTCTGTGTCCCCAACAAAGAACAAAATCGTAACTACCTTGCGTTGCTATATGAAAATAAACCTTAAAGTGAGTGTGTTACATATTATTTCATTTCATTTGGTTCGACTTATTGTAACTATTACAACGAATGATAGCAACTGCGCGGGGGGGAGACCGCTAGCCGGATCAGTCGCGTCACAGTCGTTGAGAGTGGTGCGTGTGTTAATTGCGTGGCCGCTGAGTTACCGCTGTGGAAAGGTACGTACTGACGATATTTACATTATTGTTATTTTAATACGCAACTTATCATGTTTTGTTTCTATCAGTGTTAGAATATTTGCATTTTGTTATTCTTTTTAGTGAATATTTACAACGAAGTCAAATATTTACAACTGCGTAACTGCTACACTGCGTTACTAGAACAAGTAACGCAGTTGTTGTTAAGGTAACGCAGTTGCGTTTTTTATTATTTTTGATGTTAGAAATATGACCGAAATGCAAAAATACTCTTTTTTTTCACAGAAAAAAGCTTCTGCACTAAATGGCGTTAACGAACGCAGAAAAGCAACTTCGTTATAGGCTTAAATTGAAGTTGGACCCTACAAAAAATGCTGAAGCCAAAAAAAAACATCTTGAAAGGTACCACGCAAATAAAAAACCTTGTAAAAGATATGACAGAGCGTGAACACAGAAATATCAAGCGTAAAAGGAAGACTGCGAACAAGAAACGACAAGAACGTCAAAAGTGTGCTCAACAAATTATAAACATTACACTGGCGTCCAGCTCACGGTCAGGAACTCCAGTTTCACCGAGATCTAGAGGCCGAAGACAAATACGAAGAGATCGCTCTGCAGTTTACAGAAAAAATCTGAAAATTCAGGAAGAACTCGAAAAGATGAAACGGCTGTGCGATAAATACAAAAAGAGATACCAACGAGCTAAAACCACAATCAAAGACACGAAAAAAGTAAATAAGCTTAACCAAAACAAGTATTCAACGTTATCTAATGCAATCAAAGACCATTACAAAAGTTTGAAGTCAGTGAGAGAGAAGAAAGCCTTAAAACGAATTTTCCAAGTAGAAGGCATAGCCAAGTCTAAAATGAAGATTAGTATTATACGCGAGACTTTGGGTATTGATCAGATGAAAGCAATGAAACGACAGAATAACCCTTCAGGGAAAAAGCTTCTGATTGATAATATTTAAAGCTTTTTTGACCGTGATGATGTTTCTAGAGCTACGGCGGGTAAACGGGAAACTGTCACCTTTAAAAAAATAAAAATGAAGAAGCGCTATTTACTGGACACGATGAAAGGCCTATTTCGTTCATTCAAAAAAGAAAACCCAGAACTGAGATGTTCTTATTCATATTTCAGAAAAAATAGGCCTTTTTACGTAAAACCGCCTTCAGTTGCTAGAAGAGAGACTTGCCTATGCAAGACATACAAATGCGCAGTATATTATATTAGATGCTCTTATCACGTCATAAGAAATAAAATTTTGTTTTGTTTTATCATTATAACAGATTTCTATAGAAAGTACAAAGTATAGTATGTAAGAAAATACTACTGTGTTACTAAGCTTACTACTGCGTTACTTTTGTGTCCCTTTGATTATTGTAGTAATTTCAGTAATACATGGGCTTCTAGTGATCTTAAATGCCTGAACAAGTTACGTACGTATTGTTGATCAAAAGTGGAAGGTTATGCCATTAGGTGGTATTAAATATAAGTTGTTTTTTGTTATTAACAGGAAAGTTTATGTTTTAAAATGACACTTTCGTAACGCAGTAACCTTAATTATTAAGAATACTCCATGAAACTGATTATTTCTGTGATTTAACTTACTAAGAGCTAAATGTAAGCGTTACAGTTTAAAACTGGCATATTGAAAAGTCTGATTGTGCAATTTTAATTAAAAAAGTTAATTTTGTAAAAAAGTAACGCTGTTGTTTAATTTCTTGACACCTTGATATATTAGTTGCCAGAAATATAATAAACTCATTAAAACTATCGCTGCAGAGGTATGTATATTATAAATCGAACTATAACTAATCTATATTTACCTTAAAAAACAAAGAAATTAAATATTTTCTTTTTTTCTTTTATTGAAATTTGTTGGCTCGGATTAGGCATTAAAAAGTATTTTGGCCCCCATACTTGCTGAAATCACTAATTAAGTACCTACCTAATCATTTAATCGATTAATGTGGGTACAGGAAATAGCGTTGATTATATATATTTAAACATTAATTACAAACTCCATCTTATCCGCAGAAAAAATCCCACAAAATTTTATCACTAACCGATTTTAGGAACTCATATATGTCAATATAGAAAACATAGCGATACCCTATGCGGTTTCGTTTGATATTAATTTCATTTGACCTATCATAAATGTGTAGGTACATCTATATGAGGAAAACAAAAGTACTTCTGTAAAGGCATCTGATATTAATCTATGGGAGAAAAAAGTATTTTTTTGACTCAACCAGGACAAAATGGTAAAACAAAGTAGATATATAAAGAAAATGACTGAATATTGCGCTGACCACTAATAAATTCAAGGGCAGAAGAATGTATCAAAAGAATGTGTAGGTAAGTACTCACATTTAACCTATTCAAATTTAAATGATACCAATGTATAAATCCAACATAATATCACAGTTAATTAAAAGACAAACTTTTTTCTAATAATGCTTTGTTTGACCTTGAAAAAACTTGTTTAAGTTAATATATAATGTATGAATTTATAGCAATGTTCATCTGTAGTATGAGAATATCATAGAGTTAGTAAAAAAATAAATAAAAAAACACTCGTTTAAATTCACGTTAATCATAATTTATATTTAATTCAAAATCATTATTTTAGGTCAACTGAAAGTGGTAGGTGATGATTCCATTGTGTGTCAAAATATGCGGCAGTAACGGCAGTATCTTTTGATTGCAGTGACTTAGAAGTTAAATCTGTCACTGTTACAAGGAATTGCAGACTTAAGTGTTTAATATATTAATTTCATCTCGAAATCTTAATGCGTTCCTGAGAAAGAGGGCTTTGACAGACGGACGTTCCACAAAATGATTCTATAAGGGTTCCGTTTTGACATTCGAACGAACGGAACCCAAAAAGACTGTCATGGATTTAATAACCTTGCTTAAAAGTACTTGTGGCTGATGCGATTTCCCGCAGACAGACGTGTGAATGGGTAAGCTGTATAGCAGTTTTCAGCATCAATTTGTGGAAGAATTTTCAGTAATCTTTTCTAAATCGCATTTACACTTAAATCTAGTACGTTGCCTCTAAGTACATTTTTAGAATTTATTACCTAGTTTTATACTATACAGGATATTCACGAAACATTTTACATTAAATTGCAATTCTATTTTTAGCCAGTTGTGTCATGCCTACTGCAGAATGCAGAAAATAATATGAATATAAAATAACCATGCAGAATCCATTGAATTTAGGTATCATTATTAAACTAACCAATATTTATCCCTAACCTAAAAATAATAGCCAGCTTTTGTTGCAGACCTTATCCTTAAAACCATAAATTCTGGCAATTCTATAAAAAGAAAACATAGGAAATAAAAGTTCTAATTTAAAACCTTGAATTTTATTTTGCTTACCTAACAGTAAACAGGAAAACAAACTAATAGGAACTATAACTCACAATTATGAAAATCTTAATTTTTTATGTTAATTCTGTAAACTTACCAACAAAAAATCCTTTTTTTAATAAAAACACTGCACAAAAAAATAACCATAGGTCATCAAAAGAACATAAAATTGACAATAGCTACTTAAATAATAATACTAGTAAGTTCCGAGTGCGTCCCTGTGTCACCTCCCCGCCCCGCGCCCCGCGCCGCCATTTCGTGTTATTGAGAATTTATGTCGCTTAGGGTGTTTGCACACCGCCCGTAGTAGTAAGCTTTAAACTTAAACTTGACATTAAATTGACAATTATTTTAATGGGAAGATTTCAAGTTTGTCAGCCGTTGAATTGTTGAAAAAACGTAAGCCTATAGCATAAATATTATTTAGCTTGTTTATGGCTAAGTATAAGTTTAATTAATAAAATATAATGCGAAAGTTCCTAACGTACGTTATATTAAATACTCACTGCAATATAATTTACTAGCTTTTGCCCGCGGCTTCGCTCGCGTTAAATTCGGGGTAACACAGTTCCCCTTGCGCCTTATTGATTTGTAATAGCAACGCTAAGTTTTCCCTTTTCTTCCCTCTTTCTCCTTCACATCCCACTTTCAAAAAAAAATTAGTCTCCTGGTTCCCAACTATCTCTGAACCAAAATTCATCAAAATCGGTTTAGCCATCAAAGCGTGAAGAGGTAACAAACAAAAAAACTCACTTTCGCTTTTATAATATTAGTAAGGATTAGTTTTTAAGACATTTTGCGGCGCCCTAACAGGGTCAATAGTTGTAAGCCTAGCGTGTTAATTTTGTACATTGTGTTTTGAATAGTAATAAAAAAACCACATTATCTTTACTTTTAAAAGTTTAAATTTTTAAACAAGCGAAAAAATAAACAAATGAAGTCAGTTAAAAATGTCCCATGTAATCATATTTCTAACTAGTTTTTGACCCCGGAAATAATATTGAATCGCTGTGTGACCTTATAAATTTGTCTTAATTTAAAATCGTTAGTTTATAATCAACATTTAGTTACGTTTTAGGCTTAATTAATTTGTGAGATAAAATTAGAATTAAAAATAAAATCAAGGTTGATATACAAGTACCTACTTAATTAATAATTCGCACAGGCTCTCAGTTTGTAATTATTTCCTTTAGTGGCTTTATGGTTGAAATCTTTTCAGTCGCGAACATATTCATATATTATTACATTACTAGCTGTGCCCAGCGGTTTCACCCGCTGAGGTTTAGGGGTATGAAAAATATATGCTAGCCGATTCTTAGACCTACCCAATGTGTACCCAAAATTTCATAAGAATCGGTCGAGCCGTTTCGGAGGAGTACGGTAACTAACATTGTGACACGGAAATTTTATATATTAGATTTGTAACAATTTTTTTTAATGAGCAATCTCATTTTATTACTTTCTTTTTTTATGTAAAAATTTATTCCAAGAAATAGTCATTCTTCCATGTGTAAATATGGTTATAAGGACAAAGCATGAAAGTTTCTGTAGTTTCTACATGGGAAAATGTCGGTAATTTATGTATGTACGTAAAAGAAAGAAATATTTTTTTTCTTAAGCAAGTTATCGTAAACAGCAAAAAAGAATAATTTATTTTAAACGAATCTGTTTTATGGGTCTTTTCAAAACTTCTTTACACAAATAAATCTGCTTCTATAACTAACAAATCAACATTTTAACAATAAAAAATACAACAAAAAATATATTATTATAATTCGCAAAAAAATGTCCATTGTATAATGTGAACGCTGCCTAAAGGCAGGGGCGTTGCACCGAATAGATCCGACGAACGCTATCAATTGTACGTGTGGTGGTGTGTGTGTATGTGTGTGTCACATGTGGCATGTACATGGTGTTGCTTTTGTAGAGGGAATTAGTTTCAAATATTATTTATCAATTAAGATACAAACAAACATTTATCATTATGGACTTGATAATTTTTTATAACGTTTCTCCTGCATTGTGCGTTTACAAACATTTAAACACACTCACAGACAAGCAGACCCGAAATTACAACTTGTAGGTCATACAAATATTTGATCTCAACACGCAGCACAGCAGTCGATCGCTCAGCCACTAGCCACTGCGCCAACCGTGCCGTCAGTTATGTATTTAAACTAAAACAACAAGTAAAATAATTAGTGAAAGTTAAAATGGCTTATAAATGTGTTTGGCCACGGTTGTTATCAAATATTCGGAACTTGTGTAAATATATCAACAATGTGCTTGCTTCATTAGATCAATCACATGTTAATAATATTGACTTCTTTTTTTTTTAATCTTAAGAATAATATTAAAAAGAATGTGAGTTTGTTAGTAGGAAGTAATCTTTAGAACAGCTAAACTCATTTTGAAAATTCTTTAATCAATAGAAATATATAATGCACGATTGTCCATAGTGTTTTGGAACATTAATGTGGGACAATTTTCCACTATAACCCGAGAGAAAGCCGCGGGCTTTAAAAGTGAAGATGTGTACATTGTACAGACGCCTGCACATCAAGCTACTACAATCTGTCAGATTTCTTTGATAGATTTTCGACTTTATTTCTAAAGTATTAGGTTCAAGGTTCATTGGGAAAAATTGACAGTTTCGGGTAGCTTGACCTGCTGGCGTCTGTACTAATGAATTTTCATAACGGTCGCAAAAAAGATTAAGAAGTCGTTTGAATAATGAGTTTACTACAAAAATGTTTGAGAACGATAATCAATTACGCCTTTACTTAATAACTTTAATTTTCCCAAATCACAAACGTATTTTAAGTATAAAACTTAAAAAAAAAGAAAAGTAAGAAACTAACTTATAAATTACTAAAAATATTGTCAAAAAAGAAACGTTTTTTTTTTTATTTGATTAACTAGCTGTTCCACGCGGTTTCACCCACGCTGCTCAGCACCTGTTGGTCGTAACGTGATGTTATATAGCCTATAGCCTTCCTCAAGAAATGGACTATCCAACACTAAAAGAATTTTCCAATTCCAACCAGTAGTCCCTGAGATTAGCGCGTTCAAACAAACAAACAAACAAACTCTTCAGCTTTATAATATTAGTATAGATTACCGACATTTACTTCTAAAATATGATTAATTAAAACGGTTAATCTTTAGATTACAATGCCAAAGATTTCCTAACCTGTTAATGAAACTATAAAACTAACACCAACTTTCTTGATACACTTGAAAACATTAATAAAACAAACTAGTAGAATAGCAACACGCTGTATAAGTTCACCTTGTTTCCACACACGCATAATCTTCGTATTATAATACCTATGTATGTATGTATGTATGTGTTCGTGTATAACATCGAGACGTAGTTTAGTCCAAAATATTGGATTTTAGAGTGCACTGGTATTTATTTTGAGTAGAATTTCGATTTTGGAAACTACCTAAGTTTTCGCTTGAGGGATACTTTTTGGTTTCAAATAGAAGTACAAATTATAATTGGAGTTAATTAGTTTGTTTGAAACGGTTTTTATAGGGTTTTATTTGGAATTAGGTTTTGCCCGCGGCTTCGCTCGCGTTAAATTCGGGGTAGCACAATTCCCTTTCCGGATTTACAGGTACCTGCTACCTGTAGTTTTTGCCCTTGCGCCTAATATTGTTATAGCAATGCTAAGTTTCCCTCTTTCTCCCTCATATCACAATCCTTTTTAAAAATAGCCTATGTCCGTCTCCAATGTCCTAACTGTCTCTGTACCAAAATTTATCAAAATCTGTTTAGCCATTTAGGCGTGAAGAGATAACAAACAAACTCACTTTCGCTTTTATAATATTAGTAAGGATTGTAGTTACATAGTTATTTATTAATACCTCCACAACACAGGTCGTACTGGGTACTACGATGCTACTTGATAAGCTTGGTTGTCAGACTTTCAGGACACTGACTATCTGTAATGACTGTCAAAAATGACAACCGGGATCAAAAGTTTTCTTTTTTTGCGGATGGCCCACACACATTACGGTAAATGAAAAACTTTTATCATATTATGGATATTGACAGACATGGATGGATGGGTCAACGGAATATATATTGTTATTTCTAAAAATATGACTATATAAAAAAAAAACACATTGACATTGGCATTTTTTTGTTTTATTTACCATTCTATCACATTGTCGTTGGTTTTTGTCCACTACTAATTAGTTGTCTATTTCATCAACACTCTGCCTTTTGCTAACTACGTTGTAGTCGTCTTCCAGTCTAACCGGCTTCAGCTGAATAACAGTACTTTACATGGGGCGACTACGTATCTGACCTCCACAACCCAGTTAATACTAAGTTAAGAGTAGTACTTCACTTCTTTTGTCAATAAGAATATGGAATTTCATCATGAAAATATTATATTCGTAAAGTATCAAGAAGTGGCCTTCGCACTATTTTTAGATTCTATCATTGTTTGTTAAATATGAACCTTAAGTTCCTTGGAAAAGGATTGAGTTTCCGTTAAAGGGTGTTATGACTTTTATGAGTACAAAGTGTAGTTTTTTTTTTTACTTTTTTTGTGTTTTTTTTTATGGTTCAATAGTTTGTGAGGGGTGATAATCGGTAATGGTGTGGTGGCGAAATTGATGATTTTGTACGAGAAGTAATGGGTTCCGTTCTTCATTAAATGTGTACCCAGCGGTTTCACCCGCTGCTCAGCTCCTCAGTGTCGTAGCGTGATGTTATTTAGCCTATAGCTTTCCTAGATAAATGGGCTATCCATCACTAAAGGATTTTTCCAATTCGGACTAGTAGTTCCTCAGATATTGAGGCGGATACAAACTATCCTATAACTAGCTGTTCCACGCGGTTTCACCCGCGCTGCTCAGCACCTGTTGGTCGTAGCGTGATGTTATATAGCCTATAGCCTTCCTCAAAAAATGGACTATCCAACATTAAAAGAATTTTCCAATTCCAACCAGTAGTCCCTGAGATTAGCGCGTTCAAACAAACAAACTCTTCAGCTTTATAATATTAGTATAGATTTTTAGATTTTTTGACAAGTCATTTTTCTTTTGTATGATTTCAATTGCGCTGATTCAAATTTAATTTTGCTCCAAAAATTACCAAATTAAATCAATTTAAAACATTAATATATCTTTTCTGGAAATCCTGCACCAAATACGAACTCGAAATTAAGGAAAACTAACTAAATAAATACCTAACAAAAAGAAACAACCTGTACATTAACACACACACACACAAAGTATTTATAACACACAGACACACACACGTTTATGTTAAATTTAATTGTAAACGTACACCGCACTCAGTTCTCGCGTAGAAATTGGGTTCTGTACACATTACAACAAGAAAGATTAGGGTACCCTGAATATGAAAAAGAAGCACTTTAATTTGATAACTTAAATAAATGCCGTCGTTTAATTAACTGCTTCCTTGGTCTAGTGGTCGCATGTGCGTGCTGAGACATTCAAAAGTGCCTGTAATGGTCTAATTGAAATAAATGATTTGATTTGATTTGAGGAAGAGGTCTAGGGTTCAATTCCCAGACAGTGTTTTTCAGATTTTTAATCAGATATTTTTTAGTTTTAGCTTAGTCTAGATTTGTGCCCGGAATTATAAAAGACAGAGTAAACGTTTGTCCAGGTCACGGCTTCACCCGCTTGATGATCGAATACAAAAGTATCCTATATGTTAATCCAGTCTATAATCTACCTCTGTGCCAATTTTTATCAAGTTCCGTTACCCGTTTCGAAGTGAAAGAGTAACAAACATCCATACATCCTCACAAACATTCGCATTTATAATATTTGTAAGAAGTAGGATAGTAGGATCGTTCATATATTAATAAACTATGTATTATAGAAGATGACTTATAAATTTGCCAAAAAATATAGTTAAGTTTCATATGGGACACTTTCGGGTGTATACGAATATTTATAATGTTGAAAATCGGCAAACTCGAGCGCAAAATCGTGTAAAAAACATAAGACATGAAAAAAAACAGTCGAATCGGAACAACCGCATACTCTTTTAAGAAGTTGGTTAAAAAAATTGTAAAGCTTAGTTACTGTAATAAAATTCCGAATCAGAACAAGCAAAGCCGCAGGAAAAAGGTTATTAACTTAATTGCGAATTACTATGAAACATTCTTACAAAAGGGGCTCAAATAACTCGCAGACGTATTCTGAAATTTTCATTGATTTTAATTGGCTCTGATTCTAGAAAGTTCCTTTCGAAAATAATATTCTTAGCCCGTCTTTCTTTGCTACAGCTCTTAGCTAAATAATAACAGCCGCATGGGTCGATCTTGGCGCTTGCATAGGTTGGTCTGTGGATGGGTGACCCGTTACATACTGAGTTTCCTACGTGCCTCGGAAAGCACACAAACGTCTGACAACCTGTCTTACCAAGGAATATCGTATTACCCAGTACTAACTGGGTTATGGAGGTCAGATAAGGAGTCGTTCCAAGTAAAATACTGATATTCAGCTGCATCCGGTTAGACTGTAAGCCGACCCCAATATAGTTGGTAAAGAAAGGCTAGGCAGATGACCCATATTAATAAATGCCGTGAATTAGGTTAATGAATAATTATCACACCAATATTATAATAACGAAAGTTTGTATGTGTGTCTGTTTATCACTCCATCACCCTCAAACGTGTGGACCCGACTTAGATGAAATTTGTTGTGTAGATAGAAAATACTTTGGCACAGCATGATCTGCTGCTGAGAGCGAGTCAGACTCGCGCACCAAGAGTTCCGTACAAACTTGCGACTTAAACAGCTATTTCTTTTGACTGCGTAGACCAACAGTCGGGGCGCGGGCGAGTTAGGCGCGTCGCCCACACGTCATTTGTAAAGAAAATCTCGTTGCGGCGTGCCTCGTATATGCCTGTGCCTCAACTGCACCTCGACTGTTGATCTTGTGGGCGACGCGCCTTAGAGGGTTGATTTTTTCACAGCACACAGGGACTAGAGACTTCAGTATATGGTTTTAATTTCAATTCGATAACTCCACGCGTTCCCGAGTTTAAGGGCCTTGACAGACAGACAGACAGACGACAAATAGAACCAATGAGGGTTCCGGTTTTTCTTTTTGAGCTACGGAAACCTATAAAACCATTACGAATGCAACGCACGTTTCCATTTCCGTAAACTATTTCAGTACGAAAGAGAACACGCATCTCCCCATCGTTTTCTAAACCAGCTGACTGTCAAAATCAGCTGTTTGCAAGACAATGTGATACCGTTTCGATATGGCAACGAGATCGCTCACCCCTCTCCAAATATCCGGGGGTCGGTTACTTATTCGAAAGCAATTTTAGTTCAACCCTCACCCACCTTCATTTAGGATGGCGCAGGGACGGATTTGGAGAGAGGATTTTTTTAATTTTGATAATACCCAATTGTGGATTAAACTCGCTGTTGAACGGTCATAAGCGCCAATATTTATTTATTTATGAGAATTCTTGAGTGATTTTCTTGATATGACGGTTTACTAATTTTTTAGTAATAGAATGCTCTCAAACACTCACAGTCCCCTAACACTCGTAATTTAAACGTCAATTTTTTAATCAAAAATGCATCTATCCTGCAGCATTTTAGTTAAGTTATTTGCAACAAGCACAATCAGTATCATAGATATTGATAAATTCGTATAATTAAGATGTTACTTAGATGAAGCGGGTATTTTTAACCGACTTCAATAATAAGGAGGTTTTTGTTACGCGATGTTTCCGTTGATTTAGGTCAAGTTACATAATTATTTTTGAATTTTTCCCATTGTCCCATTTAAATTTTTATCTACTTTTTTCTTTTTTACTTAATATGGATGATATGCTTATTTTTTTAGTAGCAGTGGAACACAAATACTCGATAGGAATTTGTGTGCGATAACATCATAGTACAAATAAAAAATAAAAAAAGTTTTTGCAAAAGAACCAAATCCCAAAACAAAATCAAAATAAGTAGAAATAAGAAAAAACTTTCGGTGTTTGTGTTCTTTTTTATATTTAAAATTGACGTATTTACGACTGTAAATAAGACAAATATTGCAGAATAAAATATAAAAGAACATAACGCCTGTAAGTTACAGCTCTGCCTATCTTTTGTGGGATCACAAAGGATAGGCAGAGTTGTAACTTATAGTAGACCCATTTCGTTTTGTTTAGGTCCCACGTTATAGTGGGCGTTCTGTAGTTTCTACCCCCACTTAACAACAAAAAACACGCGCACTCGTCTTCTTTTCAGCAAACAATTTCATTAGATACACATATCATGGAAAATGAAAAATGACTAGTCCGCTACGATTAGGAGTCCTACAAATTGAATTTAGAATGACGTTACGTCCTTACCTCGCTTACCTCTCTCCTTAAACAAAATATGAAATACTTCTTTGCTCTTGATGTTTATTATTTTAAATGTATATTATATGAATTTATGTATAAGTATTTGTTTTTTTTAATGTAGCTATAATTTTCTAAAATGTTACACCACAGACTACCTACAGTACTGTTTCTCCTCCTTTAAATCCATCCAAAGGTTGCCTTGTAAAGATCGCTTTTAGCGATAAGACCGCCCATTGTGTCACCCTATTTATTAGTTGTTTTACTGTAACTTGTATGGTGTACATAATAAAAAATATTCTATCTATCTATCTTACCATGCATGGTCATAAAAAAACAAAAAGTACAGAATAAGTAATTTCTGCTCAATCGGTCAAATTTTATTTCTAAAACTGTAAATACTTTATACTGTAACTCGTGAAACTAATAAAAGCACGGTAATAATAAATCTCACCCCCTTTCTCCCAAGTCCGTCCCCAGTGTTCCACCCCACCCGCCCGTACCCCGGGCTGCCCCCTCTCCGATTTATTCGTGCCTGTTTTAATTATGTACACATACTGTAGGAGAGTCAGCAAATTATCTAGCGTAGCGTCAGCATGTTAGTGATATTATGGGGTAAACAGATCTTGTTGTTGAGATGGACTTCTTAAACATCTTTTGCCTGAGGACCTGCACCTTACAAGATTAAATTAAAAAAAAAAAATTGAGGTGTCAAGGGACACCCGGATGGAACGAAGTTCCTATAGAAATGAAAATATCTGGCTTGCTTTCTATAAGAGAGAGAGAGAGACAGACAGACAGAGAAACATGCGACGCCGCACAGCTTACAATAGCTTACTATAGCAAAAAGTGTCGTGACAACTTTTCGTAAGACTTTTTTTTTTCTAGCCCTCTTTCACAACGCGCAATAAGGAACTTCGTTCCAAAAACCTTGGCCCACACTAGGAATTTCTCCTGTATCGTAGGTGCGTTTACAAACATTTAAACTTACATACACAAACAGCCAGACCCGGAACAACTAACTGTCGGTCATACAAATATTTGTTCCGTGTGGGGATCGAACCCGCGACACGCGGCGTAGCAGCCAATCGCTTAACCGCTGCGGCAACCATGCCGTCAAATAACTCAATGGTAGAGCTGTTCCATGTAAGAATAATATTAATCTTCTAGAATCTAGAAGATTCGCAGGCGCTTCTGCTAGGCTCTATATGGTTCCGATGTAGATTTTCTAGATTCTGTATACTTTTTTTGGGAAAGGGGGGGGGGCGTGTCTTTTTTGTTCATTCATTCGTTTACTAGCTTCCGCCCGCGACTTCGTCCGCGTGGTATAGGTACTTTGTGATAACGCTAACTTTAACCCGCGTGATGGTCGATAATTAAAAGTCTTTCTCTCCCTTTTCTACCCTCTTTCTCCCCTTTTTCTCAGTATTTTTAGCTTTTGTCCGTCTCCAGGGTCCCAACTATCTCTGTACCAAAATTCATCAAAATCGGTTCGGCCATTTAGGCGTGGCACTTTCGCTTTTATAATATTAGTAAGGATTGCAATCATGTTTGTTACAAAAATAGTTTGTTTCAAATATAAAACTTGCTAGGGCTAACCAATGTATATAATTAAATTAAATTTTTAATTTGATAAATTCCCCTTAAGGTCGTACGCCACCGTACCCGACTATATCCGAAGAATTTTGAAATCGTCTAAATCTTAATCAACACGTGACGTAATCAATTAATTACTGTTTCATTTCGCAAAAAGATTGACCTTGACTTTCTAGCAATCAGTTTTTTTAGCTTCGTGTCTTAAGTTAACCGGTTTATAAATAACTCGCTAACTACCCGTTTATTCTTTGAACGTTTGAAAACGGATATTAAACCATTAACAGTCTTATTGGTTAATAGGAGCATCTTTTTTATGACTTTTCATGTCCGTAAGGATTCGTTATTAATGACTATCTTACCTTGTCCCAATGTTTAAATTCATCTATTAAATTCTTGCTATTTTTTATTAAAATGTGCATTTTTCTACATCGTTCTCACATATTGTATAGGTAATCTCAATATGAGATAACAAACATCCATCCTCACAAACATTCGCATTTATAATATTACTAGCTGGAGCCCGCGGCTATAACCGCGTGATTTCGAAAAAAAAATATCCTTTATGTTATTCCAGACTATAATCTACAATCTACCTCTGTGCCAAACATCAAAATCCGTTCAGCCGTTTTAACGTTAAAAAGTAACAAAAATCCATCCATTCACAAACTTTCGCATTTATAATATTAGTAAGATAAGATTTTATTTGTTAACTTTTTGTTGTCAGTATGGTAAATGTATACCTGTAATAGGCATACATGATACCCAGCACTATTGCTGTTTTATTTATTCAAAGTATTCATTTATTTATTTAAACTTAATGTACAGACGCCAGCAGATCAAGCTATCCGAAACTGTAAATTTTTCCCAAAGAACCTTGAACCTAATACTTTGGAAATAAAGTTGAAAATCAATCAAAGAAATCTGACAGATTGTAGTAGCTTGATGTGCAGGCATCTGTACAATAGTGGAACATAGGAGGACTTAATGCCATAAGGCAGGGGTGGCCCAACTAGATGGGACCCAGGGCCGATAAAAATTACTAAATACATTGGCGGGCCGAAATCCTTACTAATATTATAAAAGCGAAAGTGAGTTTGTTTATTTGTTGCTCTTCACGCTTTAATGGCTGAACCGATTGTGATGAATTTTGGTACATAGATAGTTGGGAACCAGGAGACGGACATAGGCTAATTTTTATTTAAAAAAAGGGGTGTGTGTACTTATGTACACGCGTTAGAAGTTATACTTCTTTGACGTACTTATAGAAAAATAATTATAAGTAGGCTAATATTTGAATTTTGTCACCATAATCAATATCAGTTCAGCACACAACACTTTCTCGTTCATGTTTACAAACACGATCAAGGAAACAACAACAGAAACAAAACTGACAAAATACAACAACCTCAATGATTTATATTGGTTTAATACTATCTAATTTTTGACATTAAAAAAAACATTGATTCAGGATATTGATGAATATTTAATTGAGGTGCCAGGCTGTTTATCGTCCACCTTATGAAGCATCCACGTGTATTATATTTAAATCTGCATCTGTTATCTGCAATTAGAGTAAAAAATACTTATTACTTACACTTTGTTTAAAGTAAAATAATAAATTGTTTTTTTTTGTGTTATTATCTTAATACTACGCGCTGCTCAGCACCTGTTGGTCGTAGCGTGATGTTATATAGCCTATAGCCTTCCTCAAGAAATGGACTAAAATCCAACACTAAAAGAATTTTCCAATTCCAACCAGTAGTTCCCGAGATTAGCGCGTTCAAACAAACAAACAAACAAACTCTTCAGCTTTATAATATTAGATTAGATAACATAAATGATAAGGGTTTAAATGTACTTATGTAATTTGATATTTAGTCCATTTATTGTTTTCTTTACATAAAATTATATTTTTAAATATTTCTTAAACACATAATTTGATATTATTATTATACTGTTTGATATCCAAATAAACAGATAAAAAAATTAAGCAAGTGTTTCTTTCACTGAACTTACCAATAGAACATTTCTTGCATGATATCCTTTACGACAGTAATATTATTATATATTATCTTTCTTCATTCTCCTTAGGTCTCATCATAGCAAATAATGTGCTATCTATACATTCTATAACACCGGGTATGTTAGTTTTCTTATAAAACCTAAAATAAATAACATTTTAAATAAGTACTAGTACACCTAAATAATGTAATCAAGGGTTTAACAATGGTGTAAGGTTTAAAAGATATGCAATGTCTGCAAGCAGCCATTTGTGACCGTACAATTTACTTTCACACTGAGCTGATAAAAGATGTAGTTCGGGATAGGTACTGAATTCAATGATTTGGTCACAAAACTTACTTTATAATGCTGTAATATTATAGAAAAGTTACCTGTAATTTTTATTAGTTGTTAAATATAGTGGCATCAGAAGCTGAACCAGGCCAACAGGCTACTAAATTCATATTTCATCATTTTACATCACACAGCTTATATTAGGGGATCCCTTTCAATTTCTAAATTCTCCAGTCTCTGAACCTAAGAAAAGAATTGAATTGTGTTAACAAAAATTTATATAGTAAAACCTAATCCCATCCCCTACTAAATAACACATGGGTGATGAAATAAAATTATTATATGATTTACAAGGTACCAATGAAACAAATAAATACTGCTATAACATACAAAAAACTGATGATTTAGATACACAAACAAAGTCAGTCACTGGTATTAGCATTGTCCATAATGCGTAAAATAGTAGGTAGTCATTATGAGTTGGTGAAAAGGATGTATCATGTATACCATAAGTAAAATGCGTAATGAATGGTGTTGTTTTGGTTGTCTCAAATGAATATTATGCGGTAAGACATACACATACCTGGCTCCTTGGCTTCGACATGTAAACTTTGTACAGATGGCTTATCCAGCGGAAATCTAACTTGGAATTCATTATTATCGAAGATACTAAAATGATCCATCTTCAATTTATATCTTCATTGATTAGAACCACTTTCTTCAACTGGTTCGGAGTTACTCCAGCCCAAAAATCTTTCAAAATCACTTGATTCACTATCTGAACAAGATATTTTACATTTTTGTGGATAGCCGACCGAAATCGAACAGTAAACACATTGAAAACGGCTCGTAACTTTGACAGTTCGTTGACATTTATACTTTTATAAAAACACCAAAATAATATTCATTGATTCACACTGTTTAATTGTACTGTTACGAAACACGTGCTATAAATATAAAAATACTAGAAAGTAGATTTTATACAACTTGAACGTATGTTATCGATCTTCATGCCACCTAGAACTAACTTCACACGATGAATCCACCAGTGTGACCAACTACAAATTAGAGATCCTGCCCAACTTAGGCAAAAAAACTGACAAATCCTGCCAAAATCGAAAGCACAAAATGCCAATGTAATTTAATAAAACTCCAAAAATTTAAAATAAATAGACACATTATTTTTTGGAGTTTTATTTAAAATAATTGATCTTAAAGTCTAAAACTGAACTGAATTAAATTATACATTCGTATTAACATCGAATTCTTCTTGATCACTTTCTTTATACATCGCTTTTGTCATTTTGTCAACAAAAGTGCCAGAGAGTAAAATAAAGGGCTAAACCTGCCAAAATGCAGGTTCCTGCCACATATGGTCACACTGGATACCACCTAGAACTAACTTCAATGTGTCGCTGTAGTACCAAATCACTCTCATCAATTTTCTCCATCGCCCCAAAAGAAGTATAACTTCAAAAAAGTGGGATGTGAGGGAGAAAGAGGGAAGAAAAGGGAAAACTTAGCGTTGCTATTAAAAATCAATAAGGCGCAAGGAGAACTGTGTTACCCCAAAATTAACGCGGGCGAAAGCTAGTTATTTATAAAAATAAAATACTGGTAATAATAATATTTTATTAGGTATCTACATTTTCATTAATTTGTGTTTTACAATTCTGTCAAAATCAACCTCAATATTAGTGGTAGCTAGGCGCAGTGCATGTTTTAAATAAAGTTAAGAAAACTAAGTTAAAGCAATTACTAATTATAATAAAGTATTATTATATAATGTGTAGTGGGTACCTAGATCTCTTTGTAGTCGGTGTAACCGAACCGGACTATTTTTTGAAGTCGGTTAAATAAGGTTCTACGGACCGCAATAATCCAAACCGCGGGCCATGGTTTGGACAGCCCTGCCATAAGGCATTCTCTACCAGTCAACCTATGGGTTCAATACGACAACATTGTGATAAACTCACTCACGCATTCTACTCTGATCCTATCGTAATTATCAATTAGAACACTGATTTCAACATTGACGAAACCATTTCTCTAAGTCTCCTCTCTCTCCCTCTTTCCAGGATGAAGTCCTAGCCATCAACGAGAAGGTAGTCCTGCGCGCCGACGACCTGCTCTCGTGGATGTGCGTGGGCACGGAGTGGCGCTGGGGGCTCCGGGCGGTGTGGCGCGGCGCCTGTGCCCCTCCTGCCGACCTTCCCCGGCACGCACCCCTCACACACACCAAGCTGGACTTCAGTGATGTTGATACTGAGAAGAGTTCCATTGGTAAGTGGCAGATGAAGTAGTCTGTGCACCAACATTCTTCTTCCCTCTATTTTTTTCAAGCAATCATTCAATGTCATCATAAGTGTTCAGTTTTATCCATTGAACTTATCTCGTAGATTTTTATCCAAATATGTGTTTGTAGGGCCAGTGCTTCCCCCTAAGACATACAAAACTGGCGAATGTGGGTATACTATTAAGTAAACTCCTGCTTAATCCTAAGGGAACGTTCCGGCTGTTATTTTTGGATGTGCCCAAAGGTATGATGACAACCAGTCTTACGAAGGGGTATCGTATTACCTTGTACTATTTTGTTTGTGGAGGTCAGATAGGCAGTCGATTCATGTTAAACGCAAGTATTCAGTTACATCCTAAACTGGGTGGACTGGATGTGGACTGGACTGGAATGGGCAGGAAGATGACGCTGAGTGATTTAAAGGTACCCTCACACAAAGCTAACAAGCGGGATATACATTTAAGTAACTAATAATAAGCCTTCTTTCTCTTGCAGTGGTGGACGCAGATGCGCCAGGCGTGGTGGTCTTCTCATATCCACGTTACTGCCGCTACAGGGCGCTCATAGCCAGGCTTGAAGGCATCCAGGCTTCCTGGCTTAGAGACTCCTTGGTCGCAGCCCTAGGAGGGTACGCGGCACCGACCAGTAACACGAGGATATTGTATTGCAAGGTAAGGAGTTGTTATATGATGTACGGTATAGGTAAAAGGGGTCCAGGTTTCCGCCCTCGCTAGTCTCCGTCCTTTGCTAGCGCCGCAGTAAGTTCAAACTAGTCCCTAAATAATATCACTCAGATCCAGCCTGTTCCTTTGCTGTTCTCCCTCAGCGACACCCTAAGCCAAGGCTCGTACCCCACAGGGAGTGTCCTCAGTGTGTTATCGCTTAGTTTTTATGCCCTGGCTGGAGACCTAAACAAAAAGTAAAAGATTTCGACGAGTTGATAACCTTCTTCTTTTTTGGAAGACGGTTAAAAAATTTGGAAAAAGGCAAATAAGTTGGTGTTTGTTTCCAGGACACATTCGAGTACCCCGAGCTGGAGGGGCACGAGTTCGTGTGCAACCACCTGGCGCCGCGGCTGAAGGGCCGCCCGCGCGGGCGCCGACGTCGCGCGCACTCGCCCGACGTGTCGCACGCGCCCGCCGGTCGCGACGACGAGCGCTCCGACTCCGACGACGAGCCCGCCGCCTCCAAGGGGAGCGACCCGCCCGTGAGACATTTACTTTATTTCTTATTGTTGTGTGGCTCTGCTTGTATCTTTGTGCCTCTTTCGGGTAGTGAAAGGTAGGGATATATTTAAGAAATCAATAATAAAAAATCAATATTTAAAAGTTAAATACGTACTATTCTAAGCTGTTAAAACAGAAAAATGGTAAACTTAACCAGTCGCGCGATTGCTAACAATGTAGGTAAAGTGCCCCAAACGTCGAGCTATTTTGAATGAATATTTGATTTTGGTTAGACCTTCGGAAAAACGAAGATTTCATAGTTATATCGATAATTATATATTACGAAGTATAAGTTTCCTGAATCCTTATGAGTTTTAAATAAATGTTTAAGATATGAAAACCACTCACAGTGGTTGAAACTTTGCACCCGTGTGCAAATGAGACATTTGTGGCACAAGTAAAACTTTGCACCCAGTGTGACACTTTGTCGCGCGAGGGGATAAACATAGACAGGCATGCAAAACACAGAGAAAAAGAGGTACCTAATCCTTACTAATATTATAAAAGCGCAAGTAAGTTTGTATATTTGTTACGTCTTGACGCCTAAATGGCTAAACCAATTTTGATGAATTTTAGTACAGAGATAGTTAGAACCTGGAGCCAGACATAGGCAATTTTTAGATTGAGATATGAGGGAGAAAGAGGGAAGAAAAGGGAAAACTTAGCATTGTTATTACAAATCAATCAGGCGCAAGAGCAAAAACTACAGGTAGCAGGTACTTGTAAATCAGGAAAGGGAAACTGTGTTACCCCGAAATAAACGCGAGCAAAAGCTAGAAAATAATAAACTATTAAATTAACTAAGTATTGTTATCTAAATTTGTATTGCGTCTATATTCGTAATTTTTATCTCAAAATCCATTAAGAATCATTGGACATTCATGCTGTATATTCCCCTGGACACAAACATCTCTAGATGATATAACTATTGGTGTCGCCTCTGCACAGACTCCCCGACGCCTCTCCCTCCGCAACGGCGCCCCGGGCGCCAGCGACGAGGAGGACGAGGAGTATCGGCGCCTGGAGCACTCCCCGGAGGACCGCGCCTTCCTGCACCAACTCAACATGTTCTACAAGACCAGGAGCGAGCCCTTTAAGAGCGGACACACGCTCAAGCATTGTGAGTACATTTATAGACACACTAGGAAATGTATCCGGCTCGAAGGACCAAACTATGTCGAGATGTAAAATTACCTTGTATCAGTTCGTATCCTTACTAATATTATAAAAGCGAAAGTGAGTTTGTTTGTTTGTTTGTTACCTCTTCACGCTTTGATGGCTAAACCGATTGTGATGAATTTTGGTACATAGATAGTTGGGAACCAGGAGACGGCTAAGGCTAATTTTTATTTAAAAAAAGTGGGATGTGAGGGAGAAAGAGGGAAGAAAAGGGAAAACTTAGCGTTGCTATTACAAATCAATAAGGCGCAAGGAGAACTGTGTTACTCCAAATTTAACGCGGGCGAAGCCGCGGGCGAAAGCTAGTATATAATAAATTTGTGTGGAGTATAGAGAGTATGAATTTGTGTATTTTAATTAATATGTAACATATATTTAGTGCCAATTTTCATTTTACTGTGGACGCTCTTAGTATGCACATCGTTCTCACATATTTGTATAATCTCAACATGAATGATGTAACCATGATCTTATAAAAATTATTATGATTAAAAAGTGTCCATGGAGTTTCTTGCCCATTCTTCGCCATAGAGATCTACGCTTTGGAATGGGCAACTACAGTACTTTCACAAGTTATTATGCCTTGTGACTGGGACTGTAGCTACATTCTTTCGTTTCTTGACATTCAAAAGTGTTCAATAAATACTTGAAGTTTTTTTGTTTTGAGTACAGAGAAGACACGGAACTTCATGGCTAGTTTTTTTATTTTAATAATTTGGATTTTAACAAATGAAGGGATTAATTAAGTCGTTTGTTGTTCCAGTATCGCTCCGCGCGCTGTACCTGTCGGTGTTGTCTCGCGGCGGGTACGAGGCCGTCTGCCGACACAAGCTGTGGCGGGCGCTGGCCAGGGACCAGCCCGCCAGGACACGGAGACACTATGAGAGGTAACTACTGCTCTAGCCTTGTCCTAACTTTCACATGGTACTGTTTCGTTGAATGGAGTGTTATCAGTCTCGTTCCTACATAAAACTTTTTATATACTATATAAGTCTTTAGACATGGTTACTAACATTATAATTAACACTTGAAACGGGATATTTACCATGTTTGTTATTTGTATCGAATCCAGTGGTTCAATTGTGTAAAAACCCAAAAAGTAGGGAAAAAAGATCGCAAATTGATACAGTGAGTTTTGTGTGTCGAGAGCAAAATCGAGTTGTGAGTGACAGTGTTAGTGGTAACGAACGCAAAAAACGAATAAGAAAGAGGGTAGATCGTTTTGTCTGCTCGTAAACATCCACCCGCAATAACTTCAGTTCATCCGTGATCATGGCGTTTGCAACATCGCCGAAATATCGGAAACTCGATACAAATAACAAACATGGTAAATATCTGGTATACCATGGTAAATATATGGTATTTCAAGTGTTAATTTTTATATACTATGTTTGATAAAAGAATAAAAGTTTTGAGGGGAATAAACTGCGGAATCGAATAAACTGGTTATCCCTAAAAACCCTCGAATTGACACAACTGCCCAATTAACAAAGCTTTACAATCAACAATACTGGCAAACTGGGGAGGGAAACTGACCACTCATACGTGGACCCCAACAAGTCATCTATCTGTTTTTTCTCAACTATATTGGAGTCGGCTTCCAGTCTAACCGGATATACAGTACGGCCAACTAGCAGCAATACGAAAGGTCATTAACCTAAAGAACAACTGTGGCGTTGACAATCCAATATTTAGCTCTTTCCATCTTGTGCCTTTGTCGTAATGTCTCGTTCTCCCGCCAAAAACATGACAACGTTAAGACGGATTCGCCAACATTCGGGCGGCCATTTTAGATGGGGTTTTTTAGCATGGGTTTTGTTTACATTTGGTATCGCTTCTCGTTGGCCGTACTTTAGCTAGCCTATCTGACCTCCACAATCCAGATAGTACTGGGTTATACGATACCTCTTATAAAGACTGGACTTTAATCTGTAATGACTGACAAAGATCTACAAATAATAAATTAACAGCTTAACGTGCTTTCCGAGGCACGGAGGAAACTCGCCATGTAACGGGTGGTCATCCATCCGCAGACCAACCTAAGCAAGCGCAGCTTTACCTAAAGACAATGTTCTCCTTCCAGATTCCTCCTCCCATTTGAGAACCACGAGCGACGCAACGGCACCTCCCTCTCATTCAAGCTCAACGGGAAGCTGGACGCCGAGCCAAGAACCATCGCCACCATCGACGTCACAGACTCCCCGCGGAGGGATGACGACAACAAGATCCTCCGCACCCCCTCCCCCACCCCCAAGCTCGGGAACCCCGATATAGACTGTGAAACTGGAGAAATAACCACCAAAGATGATATTATTATCAAGAATGCTGAAGAACTAAATAGGGAGTTCTTAGACTCGCTGCCGAAAGAGGAGAAGATGATGAAGATATCCGTGAAGCCGGTCGAGCAGCTGATTGAACCGGTTCGCGTCGACGCAGACTCGAAGGACGGACTAAAGGAGCAGAGGGATTTTAGTCAAAGCTATTTGGGGGATTTGCAGAAATTTAGTATTGGTGAGTGAACAAAATCTAATATAATATAAAATTCTCGTGTCACAATGTTCGTTCGCATACTCCTCGGCTGGAACGATTTGAACGAAATTTTGTGTGCATATCGGATAGGTCTGAGAATCGGCTAACATGTATTTTTTATGCCCCTAACAATTGTTTTGAACAGTCTGTTTCTTCTGATTTCTTTCTTCATTTACAATTCCAGCGCCGAATAAATTATAAAATTAATTGTAGACATTGTTATCTTGATATACAATTTATTTATCGTAAAGAAAAATATGTGTCGGCGTGTCATGGCATGTCAATGCAAGAACGTCAAGAGTGGCAGGTTGTCACTCTAGCGGAGCGTCGTGTTGATGGTAGCCAGGCGGCCATCATAGGAAAAGGATGGGTGTCTGAGCACCACGTGTACGACGAATCGCTAGCAAGCGTCTTAATCTAAATAGCTTTAACCAAAATTGGTGTTGTGTTAACGTTTAATAGTTGTGGTTATCGTGTTAGTGGATTTATTTTAAATTAACAAGAACTAATGAGAAATTAAAATAATTTAAATTAAAAAGAGGACATTTATTTAGCTGTCATTTCCCAACTGCATATCCACGCCGCATAATGAAAGAACTAAAGCTCTGCAGGCCCTCCTGCCTCGATATATGTATTAATCACGTTATTTGCTAAGAAAATAATGTCAAAATCAGTAAGAATTTCTCTAAAATTGTAGATGTTATCTCTATATACAATAAATATACATTTGTTTATATTATGGCCTGTGTATAATCAGCGTGAAATAGCTGTTATTTTAAAGTGGTTCTGCTGGAGAGTATGCTCTGTGGCATGACCACTTTGAATTCATATTTTCTAAGAAACTAACAATATACAATTTTTGATATTAAGCTACAAAAATATAGACATTATCTACATTTTATCCTGTAATTTAAAAAAAATGTAGTCAAAGTGGTTCTGCTGCGGAGTATGACACTACGAACGAGCGTTAAGAACGTACCAACTAACAAACTCGCTTTCGCTTTTATGATAATGATATGTTACGATATGATATGTTATTAATTCCATGTAATGATTTCAGGAACAGATACGCTGTCGTCTCATGCGACGCCCCTCAACGGTCACGCGGCGCCCGCTCCCACAGACCTTGTGAGTGATATACTTATATCATACTAACTAAACGATACTGCATGCTTTAATAATCACTGTGAAGTGTGAAAAGACAGGAAAAATATTTGTTAGACCAAAAAAGCACATCAAAAGGAAAAATCCCTTAGTTAGAGGATCGTTTCGTTGTCTGTATCCCTGTCTGCCAAGGTCGGAACGCGTGGATGTATTGAGTTGAAATTAAAATCGTACAAAATGGTTATGATAATGCGACAATAATTGAAAACATTGACAATACTAGTTCATAAGAATACTTCTTGACTACCAAAAAAAAATCGAACAAACTAAATGGCAAAAAGTGGAAGCAAAATGGAACACCCTTTATAAGTAGCTCACTAACCTGTGAGGTACGTGCAGCATGAGTAATGAACAAATCCCGAGTGACATCTATGACGCGATGCGCTACGGGACAAACATTGCACTCCCCCCCCCCCTCCCGCGCCTCACTTTATACAAAGGGACCCAATAATTTAGTTTTGCGCAGGTCAAGGTCAGCGCTCAAACATCGTGCCGATGCTTGTACTTATACAGATGCGGGGGTCTCCGGTCATTAACCTGTCAGTACTTCCCAATTATTAGATACATCGTGTAGCAAATTTTAAAAATGTCAAATAATTTCCTGTGACTAAACTACTGGATATATTCAAATTATTTTTTATAGGTAGACATGAGAACGTCTTGAGGTATGCGTAGTTTGATTTATTGTCGTATTATCTGAACCACTTTGTATACTCAAGTCTTTGGTCTCCTAAAACTGTGAAAAAAATACCGTCTAAGTCTACGCAGTCAAAAGATATGGCCGTTTATGTCGTAAGTTTGTACGGAACCCGCGGTGCACGAGTCCGAATGAGATCTGGCCGGTTCTTTTTGACTCTAAACTATATCTGGGTTGTGTTATGTCTAGTGGTCGAAAGTGCAACAGTCAAGCATGAGTTTTTGGGTTTGATTCCTGGGTAAAGCCAAGTGATATTAGGTGTTCCATTAAGAGTAGTAGTCAAGGTAATTATTTATTAAAAAAAACTTCATGCACAAGTAAAGAAAACATTGTACAAAAGCGGACTTAACGCTTTGGGCATTTCCTGCCAGTCAACCCAAATAGAAGGGCAAAAATGATGATGATGATGAACCTAAGGGTTATGCAGAAACAAAAATAGTAGGTGCAAAAAAAAACAGTTTTATTAATAATATATACATACATAGGATATAATGTGTTGATGGAGAGTTGTGAGATATGGGTGTACTACTTGGTATATCCTCGGGCATTATTACCGTGATGTTATGACATTTGAGTACAGTGTATGTAATATGTTGACAGAAGACCTCCCGTCCGCTGGGCCGCAGCTCGCTGCGCGCGGTGCGCGTCAAGCCTGCGCGCGCGCAGCTCACGCCCGCCACCACACGTCAGTATACACACTATTGTACACGGCTTATATTAATAAATCTATTCTTTATTTCACCAATAACTATCAAATTCCATAAAATAACAACATATTA
This sequence comes from Ochropleura leucogaster, assembly GCA_958449745.1. Classification (NCBI taxonomy): domain Eukaryota; kingdom Metazoa; phylum Arthropoda; class Insecta; order Lepidoptera; family Noctuidae; genus Ochropleura; species Ochropleura leucogaster. Next base: position 9,955,215 of record OY288228.1, on the reverse strand, counting down.
TTAAAAGGCTCAATATTTTCGACGACACGGTTGGCGCAGTTGCTGAACGATCGGCTACTGCGTTGCGTGTCGCGGGTTCGATCCCCGCACGGAACAAATATTTGTATGACCGGGTACAGGTAGTTGTTTCGGGTTTGGCTAAACTTTGTTCCATAAGTAAAAAACCGGCCAAGAGCGTGTCGGGACACGCTCAGTGTAGGGTTCCGTAGTTTCCCGTCCGTCACAATAAGTGTTCCCAGTTATGAGGCCAACCGAACAATTCGATAATACCCGATCCAATGTAATAAGTACCTACAGCGCCATCTCTCGGGGAATTGGGTTACTAATTAATACAAAGACTGGATTGCGCGAACCGATTTCAATGATTCTTTTTTTGTTTGAAAAAGATACGTTCAGGATAATAAAATATGTAAACAAAGTTACAAAAAAAGCTTGCATATACGATTATACTACAAACTTAGTCCAGAAATTATTTTGTACAACTTTTTGTCTTTTTTGTACAAAAACTGTTGTGTCAATCAAGTTCAAAATAATTTTCATAGAAAGTCCTTATAAAGTTCTACTTTTCAGATTTTTTTCATATTACATAGACTTTTAGACTTATGGTTCAAAAGTTAGAGGGGGGGGGACACATTGTTTTTTACTTTTGGAGCGATTATTTCCGAAATTATTGACATTATCAAAAAATGATCTTAGTAAACCCCTATTCATTTTTAAATACCTTTCCAACAATATATCACACGTTAGGGTTGAAATAAAAAAAAAATCACTTCCTACTTTACATATAGGGTGGCTACCCTAATAAAACATTGTTTTCAAATTTTTATTTTACCACTTTGTCGGCGTGATTGATATACATATTGGTACCAAATTTCAGCTTTCTAGCGCTAAAGGTCACAGAGATTAAGCGAGGACGGACGGACGGACGGACGGACAGACAGACATGGCGAAACTATAAGGGTTCCTAGTTGACTACGGAACCCTAAAAAATATGACGCTATCTTTCATGTAGCGCCATCTATGACGCAAATAAAGAACTAAAAAATGTTCATCATGTTTATTGGATCGACTGCCAGATACAAGAAACCGACCACAAATGTCGCATTTCCTCACAGACCTAAAAATAAGACTGCATTTCCATTTTCCACCCCTCAATATTAGGACATGTCCATCAGACACAACACCCATCTGGTCCGACCTTCGACCCTGGTTGAGTAATAGGAGGGCTGATAGTGTACAGGGTTTTTTTTGCTGATGGCAAATCATAAATGGATGCAGCGGGTCAGTGTCAGACTTGTAATGACTAAAACCCACCGATGTTCCTTCCATTGCCCTTTACGTTCCGGGGCCATGATAGCTCTTCGAAAAACCCTAAATTCCGTGCGCGGTGTCCCGTGCAGGCCCCTCTACTTTGTTGACATCTGTATGGGGCACGCGTGGAATACTAACGCGCCGTCTCCCCGGCCTGTCTCTTCCCACTCCCTCTCCCCCGCATCACGCAGTGAGCCAGTCCCGCGCTGTAGCGCGTGTAGCTGACAGTAGTTTGTCCCGCAGCGCCGACGCCCGCGCTGGCGGCCGTGTCTCCGCCGGTCACGAACTTCGGCATCCACCGCCCGCCGCCGCATACTGCACACGTCGACGATGATATCGTGGAGGTAAGGAAAAACTACCTCCGTTACTATAAACTATGAGAAAACCTTAAATTGCTATATATACGCTTAATATGTCGGCAGGCCTATTTTTATTTTAGTCATCTTCGGCACAGTATTTGAGAAGCTTATAACCGAACGTCTTTCATCGCATGTAAAACATCTTCTCATCGGCAACGAACACGATTTGAATTTTAGCAAATCCCGATCGACGACCACGAATCTCGTCTCTTACGTGTCGACTTTATTTGAATCCAATACAGGAATACGTTTATCTAAAAACGTATTCCTGTTAACACCGTTTATACTGACTTCAGTAAGGCGTTCGATAAGGTAGATCATACTCTTCTGATAGCGAAACTCCAGCATTTAGGTTTAGAAGGGGCCAATGTTAAAGTGGTTTCAGTCTTACCTCAATGACCGGTCGTCAAAAGTTCTTATAAGTAGACATCATTCAAAGTCTTTCAAAGCTACATCCGGTGTCCCGCAAGGTTCAATTCTGGGCCCAATTCTCTTCAACATTTTCATTAACGACATCACGCAATGCTTTAGGCACTCAAAATGCTATCTTTTTCCTGATGACATGAAAATAATGAAGCTAATAGTAACTGAATCTGACTCCGTTTTAATGCAAGAAGATCTGAACAGACTAACGAACTGGTGCGAAACGAACAAAATGCTTCTTAACGTCCCATAGTGCTACTACATGCAATTCAGTCGTAATAAAATTATCAAACCATATTTTTGTGCCCCGTTGTTGACAATTGGTCGTTGGTCGCCCCCTTTTACATGGCACGTAAATATAACTGGTGATGTTATGCGTTAATACTAATAGAAGTCCCCCCCCCTCCACAGGTCCCCTACAAACCGAAAAGTCCAGAGATCATCGATCTTGACGAATACCCGGAGAGTCCTCAAGCAGTGAAAAAGAAGAAACTGGACATCCTGAAGGAACGAGGACTCGAAGTGACAGCACTCCCACCTCCCTGGCAGGGAGTGGGACCCATGATGGCACCGCCCATGATCCTTAACCCTGCCGTGCAGCATCAGATCATGACACAAGCACAGCTGTTCCAGATGTACAACATCATACCACCCAACTATGCCAACGGGATCCAGCCTCCTAGGGTCATCCAGGCGTCCTCTATCTTCGGAAACACAGGCCCAGAGAAGACTGTCTACGGGAACCCTAAGGATCCCTTCATGCCACCCCCTCATGTGCTCCACGGGGTGCCAGTGAAGCCGTTAAAAGCGGCTCCTCCGCCACCCATCCCTCAGGATATTCTAGACCTCACCTGCAAGTCGTCTAGCCCTCCTCCTCAGCAACCTGCCGTGGAGATAGTGAGGGTACCTCCTTCTCAATCTCCGACTGCTCAGAATTTAACAAAGAATTACACCCTAGTTGATGGGAAAGCTGTTGTGGGCTCGAATTTAGAAATAACCTTAGTCAACAAAGCGCAAAGTCCTGGCAAAAATAGACCTCCACAGAAACGGTCCAGCAATGGGAAGTTCATGTCAGGCAAGACTGGTACCCCGCCTAAAGAGGCATACCCTAAGTACACCCCGCCTAGCTCAGCTCAAAAGAAACCCCCTATAAACATCCCTAGCTACCAGATCAGAGAAGATTCCTCGCCTACCCAGAGCCAAGTACTACAGAACGCAATGAAGAATCAAAATATAGCTCAAATAATGGATTTGCAGAAGAACTCAGTTCCTATGACGTCTTTCATGGACCCTTACGTGGCTCTATACAGCAGTCTAGCGGGTCAGATGGACCAGAGGCAGCTGGCCATGTACCGCGACCTGATGAGCAACCAGTTCCGATACCCGGGACTCTTGAACCTGGGCGTCACCACGCCGACAACGAAGAATTAGAATCTAGTCCATGCTTATTTGTGATATGCACTTTGATGGTGGCTTGACTTCTTAAGGGATGGAAAGAATTCGCCAGGTTTTCGATTTTTTGAATAGGGTAGTTGACACCACCAATCAATTGATATACTTTGTATGAGCTGTCAAAACGCGCTTCCCCCATAGATTTTGTATGAGACTCGCAACCGATGACGTCACTAAGTTGTCAAGTCAATGATGCAACTATTTATTGATTTAAAAGCAACTAAAAATTGAATTTTAAAGTTATTTTGAAATGAATGGAGTTCTCAGGTCTAGAATAAGGTGTTCTTTCAGAAAAATTGTGTTTTTAAATTATTGGTTAATGGTGTCAACTACTCAATTGTGAAATAAATTTTTGTATACGAGTATTTTGTTTATGAACTGTGACTTGGTCTAGATTCTAGAGGTCTTTTAAAGTGCTCTAAGATACTGCCTAAGAATTATTTTTAAGTTCAAGCGGAATTTTTAAGATTTTCAAAGATTTAATTAAGTGATAATAAAGCTTTGAATGCAGTACACAGAGGACTCAAACAGGACGACACGGTTGGCGTAGTGGCGGAGCTATCGACTGCTGCGCTGCGTGTCGCGGGTTCGATTCCCGCACGGAACAAAAATTTGTATGACCTACAGATACTTGTTCTGGGTCTGGCTGTTTGTGTATGTGGTGGGTGCGTTTACAAACATTTAAACTCACACACAGAAACAGCCAGACCCGAAACGACTATCTGTGGTCCATAAACATATTTGTTCCGAGCGGGGAACAAACCCGAGACGCGCAGCACAGCAGTCGATCGCTCAGCCACTGCGCTAACCATGTCGTCAAAATATTGTGTAGTTAGTTCCTGGTGTCAGACTTGTTATGCCGTCCGTCTTGGCGTTGTTTTCCTTCACTATGAATCCCAAAAATCTTAGATGAGTGTCTTCGGTTCGAACTCGAGATTTATGACTTGGCAGCCAGGCGATCACACCACTACACTATCAGTACCGTATGAGAGATAGCTTTTAAACATCAAAAATCAATATCATTTATTTCAATTAGACCATTACAGACACTTTTGAATGTAAAAAAAAAAACAAAATGTTAAGCTACAGTCCCGGTCACAAGACATAATAACTTGTGAAAGTACTGTAGTTGCCCATTCCAAAGCGTTGATCTCTATGGAGAAGAATGGGCAAGAAACTCCATGGACACTCTTTTAGTAAATTAGTTCAAAGGCACTTTTTAGACCTCTAGTTTACAAAAGAAGGACAAAAGCCACCAAAATGATCTCCGGGGTATGATTTATTATAATTATATATTGAAAAAAGAATTATGGGAACAATTAAAAATATTGTTTCAAATTTAAAATATGAAAATTTTGTAAATATATGTTTGTAAGTAAACTTTAATAAATAATTGTCGATAGCTATTAATGATATTGCAAAGTTTTTATTTAAGTGGGTAGACATTTTGTTCCACTGTTTGTGTGTGTTTATCTACGAACTTTGACTAAATTAAAAATAGTAAAACACTTATTGTTGTATTGTTTTAAAATATTCAAAGTAGTTAGGTTGATATTGCTAAATAACATAAAAAAGGCTTATAATTTACTAAAAAATTCCATCGAAATCTGTCCATCAGTTTCCGAGATGAACATAAACAAACAAATTGACATTACTACACACTTTTTACTGTAAAATAATTTTGTGTTATAACTATTAGCTGAATTTGTAGTTTAAATACATTCTTCTAAAAAAAAATAACGTCTGATTGACGTCAGGGTTCAAGGTTTGGAAAAAGATGGGTGTGCAGTGCAACTACGGTGAGATTGGTTGTTTGAAAGTTGGTCACTAGAGGGCGCTGTGTTTCTCATTGACAAAGTTATATTGGATGAAAGGCGACCAGACAACAGCTTGCATAAATTAATTGTATGTCAACTGAATTAAATTATTTGACAGATTTTTTTTTAATGGGTGAGAACACTCACACATTAAAAAAAATTCTGTAATTTGTGGTCAAAAGTAAGATTTCGTTTCTCAATTCGTGTATACAAGCACTTGTCTTCGTACTCGACAGTTCTAAGTTAAGAAAAACGTGTAAACATGCATTGTGTTCGTCAAATACAATCCGGCCACCTTACCATGACGTGTTAAAGCAGAACTTATTCCACTGAGGGAAAGAGACAGAGCTATACAGGGTGTCTAGCACCATCTCTTTCTTACACAGGAACAAGTTCTGCTTTAAGACGTCATGGTAGGCCTACGTATGTATTTAAGATGTCTCTGAAACAAGTTTTTGATAAAAAAATGCACTTAATATTTGTGACTTACCAAAGCAGAGGTGTGCCTAAGATACGCCCCACCTTCGAACAGTCATGGTTACGGCACTGGTTTAAATGATACAAAAGTTGTTTCCCAACAAGTGGTTCCCGTTCCCTACGATTAATGATTGTCTTCGCAATTTGTAAATATAGAGTAATATTGCAATGTTTGTGCGAATGCCGTACAAATAAAAATTATTAAAATTTTCCTCTTGTGTATTATTTATTAACCTCTAGAGCCCCAGCGGAACAAAAACGTGCCAGTAAACGAGTATTACCCATTGTTGAGCCCCGCTGGCACAAATTTGTGCTACCAAACCCCGACCGATTTGAAACTGTGTTTGTAGAAGAGCCCGCCCGGCGGTGCTTGACGGATAGTTGACGTAAATAATGGTGGTCCTTGAGAGGTTAAACTTGAACGCGTCTCATTTATCTCTATTATACTGATACAGGCACTTTTGTATGTAAAAATATATATAAAGATACTGCTACAGTCCCAGTCACAAGACATAATAACTTGTGAAAGTACTGTAGTTGCCCATTCCAAAACGTAGATCTCTATTGAAATCCATATGACACAAAATTATAGAAAAAATAGGATTACTTCCAGAAATCGATGACTGTTGTTTGGAGCCTCGTTTTCTGTCTTCTTTTGAGGTTTTTGGAAGATGGTTTTTCCGCATAAATAAAGAAATTTAAAAGTTTCAAATCCGTACACGCTCCGTGAATCAAAACCTGAATAAAAACGTTTTCTTTGACAGAAATTACACATTTCATTTAACAGTTAATTTAACTTTTTCTACGCGGCCCCGATTTGCTTATTCTAACAAGTTTGACAAAGGTGTATGTGTCAATTACAGACACACTATGTAATAAATGGGTACATATCAAAATCCCGAATTTTAATAGACCGAATTTTAAATTACCGATATACGAAATCCCGATAATTGAAACGCCGAATGGTTGTTTGGTCGAAAGTTTTAAATCCCGAAAGTTCATTTGCCCGAAAGTTTAAAATCCCGAAGTTTAAAATCCCGAAATTGCCACCGTTTCCGAGAAAAACGATTTTTTGTAAACCAGGTTAGGTTAAAAATTGCCAAAAATCGTAGTCGGAGCGTAGTCGGAGCCTACTGAAGTACTAGGGCTCTAGGGTTTACAAAAAAAATAACCACGAAGGGTGTGGCGGAGTCTGTGTTCGCTCGCTTCTAACCTAACCTGTCCGTGTCGGAGTGCCTTAAGGTCCCGAGATCGCTTCACTCGCTGATCCATCGGTATTTCGTCCATTCGGTATTTCGTCCATTCGGGATTTCGTCCTTTCGGGCATTTGAACATCGGTATTTTTATTCGATATAACGACTATCGGCATTTAAAACTTTCGGTATTTTGAATTTCGGTGTTTTGGACGTCGGTATTTCAATCATAGGTATTATGAACTTTCGGGTTTTTGATACGTACCCTAATAAATACCGTCGTGAAAGTACATTTTGCTTCAAGTGAAGAAACTTTATTATTGCGGCCGCAGCGGATTTAACGTTCGAGCCGCCATGCAAGGGTGTTATAGAGCCGAGAACAGCAGTGACAAATTCTTACGTGAATCATTACATATATTTTTTCAATGCATTTCGGAGAAATTAAACAGCAGCACAAAAAATACTTTTATTATTAATCAATATGAAATTTTGATTGAATTTGTTTTTTCCCGCGGTTTGTCTTCTCAATTTGAAGGAGTAAGTAAGTAAATCATTTATTTGCGTATAACATGGTATACATTGATGTTAATATTATTAAGGAGACACAATGGTATGACAAAGCTAAACAGCCTTACATTAAAATGCTCGAACGGCACGGTTGGCGCAGTGGCGGAGCGATCGACTACTGCGCTGCGTGTCGCGGGTTCGATCCCCGCACGAAACAAATATCTGTATGACCTGCAGATAGTTGTTTCGGGTCTGGCTGTTTGTGTATGTGAGTTTAAATGTTTGTAAACGCACCCACGATACAGGAGAAATTCCTAGTGTGGGAAAACTTAATTTATTTTTAAAGTTATAAGCTGTTAAAAGTGTGTGAGGTCTATGCTAGTGCACATGGGCTTATATATAATATCCAAAAAACCGAATATATGGTCTTTAGGGCCGTCGGTGGATGCCCCGAGTATTCACATCATATTATTACCCTAAATGGCTTGTGCATAAATCGTGTAACAAAGTTTAAATACCTGGGGCATTTAATTACCGAGGGTCTTGAAGATGATATGGATATTGAGAGGGAGCGCAGGGCCTTGGCGGTGAGAGGTAACATGCTGGCCCGCAGATTTGCCCGCTGCTCTGAACAAGTTAAAATAACATTATTTCAAGCTTATTGTCAAAGCTTTTATACGGGAAATCTGTGGGTCAGTCACACCAAAAGATCGCTGGAGGTCCTGCGTGTCCAATACAACAACATCTTCAGAATGTTGTTGGGGTTGCCTCGCTTCTGTAGTGCATCGGGGATGTTTGCGCTGTACCGCACTGATGGTTTTCATGCAGTTATCCGCAAGAAAACTGTATCCCTGATCTGCAGAATGCGTGGCAGCTGCAATGGAATTCTGAGGACTGTTGCAGATAGGATGTCTTCTCCACTATGGAGATGTCTTATCGAACGTGTAATTTAATGTTTTTGAATGTAACCTTAATTATTGTAGTTTGATTATTATTGGAGATATTTAATTTGATTCAAGATAATTTAATTTCATCTAATTTATATTGATCAAATTTAATTTAATTCAATTTATTTATTTTAAACTAATCTAATTTATTTTGTCTAATCTAATGTGTCTTTAATATGGATCGAGTTATCCGAAATAAATGAATTTTATTTATTTATTTATTTATTTATAAGCAAATTCCTTCATGTCTATTTGTGATAATCTGTTGATAAACACTATGTTTTTTTTTGTTAAATATGAAGGCCTTGAAAACATGCGCCTCCTTGTTCCTAAGTCAAATGATCACCGCCGGCTTTAGAGATTTGCTCATTAATATTCGTGGTGAAATCAGAAAAACCGGCCAAGAGCGTGTCGGGCCACGCTCAGTGTAGGGTTCCGTAGTTTCCCGTCCGTCACAATAAGTGTTCCCACTTATGAGTTTATTATTTGTTTGACGTTGAACACTAGGGAATTGTATTTCATTATTATCCAAGTATGGGAATAGTGCGTTAACGTAAACGTGCTGCGAATGACTTAAACTATTATATAAACTATCATAGACCCGTAATATTCCATTGATGTACCTAATAAATGCAAATCCAATGCCCCACAAACCCGACTTCTCTCTCCGCCATATATAATTTATAAATGACACTCAGGCTCTATTAGTTCCGGGTAAAGAAAAAGAGACATTGCTCTAGGCCGAAACGATGTGTGTTGGGAGGGCTAACGAAAAGGCGCGCACAGCGTCGTCCTCAACATGATTGATAATCACTGTTCAAAATATACGATTATACGAGATCATTTTAATACCGGACAAATCAAAATCAAACCTCGACGACTAATTAGATTATGCACCCATAAATAAAGTCACGATTATTTGTAAGTACAACTTATTTTACCACGGTACGTCATGAAAGCACGGAAAATCTTAACATCGACTTTTAAAAAAAATACGTCATTACACAACGCCATCTATCGAACCATTTATGAACTGGTTTTTACCTTAACATTTTGATGGTGTTAAAATTTAGTTTTGTTCTAAATTGCCTTAGCATGTTCTTAATAGAAGTTTAATCTAGTTATAAGATACCGCCAACGCCAAGGAGAGACCAACCGAACAATTCGGTAATACCCGATCCAATGTAATAAGTATCTACAGCGCCATCTCTCGGGGAATTGGGTTACTAATTAATACTTTTGGATTGCGAGAATTGATTTCGATAATTCTTTTGTTGTTTGAAAAAAGATACATTCAGGATAATAAAATATGTAAACGAAGTTAAAAAAAATGCTTGCATAAACGATTATACTACAAACTTAGTCCAGAAATTATTTTGTACAACTTTTTTATTTGTACAAAAACTGTTATGTCAATCAAGTTCAAAATAATTTTTATAGAAAGTCCTTATAAAGTTCTACTTTTCAGAATTTTTTCATATTTTTTAAACTTATGGTTCAAAAGTTAGAGGGGGGGGGACACATTGTTTTTTACTTTTGGAGCGATTATTTCCGAAATTATTGACATTATCAAAAAATGATTTTAGTAAACCCCTATTCATTTTTAAATACCTTTCCAACAATATATCACACGTTAGGGTTGAAATTAAAAATAAAAACACTTCCCTCTTTACATATAGGGTGGCTACCCTAATAAAACATTTTTTTCCAATTTTGATTTTACCACTTTGTCGGCGTGATTGATATACATATTGGTACCAAATTTCAGCTTTCTAGTGCCAACGGTCACAGAGATTAAGCGAGGACGGACGGTCGGACGGACGGACGGACGGACAGACAGACATGGCGAAACTATAAGGGTTCCTAGTTGACTACGGAACCCTAAAAAGGTAGTTGATAAAAAAGCATGCGTATAAAATACATACCTAGCATGTTTAACGTAATTATTTTGTAATAAGAGCCACTTTTCCATGAACATTTCATACTTTAAAAAAAGAAGGAGGTTCTAAATTCGTCGATACTAATTTTTTTATAAAAGACTAGATTTCGCTCGCGTTAAATTCGGAGTAACACAGTTCCCCTTTCCTGATTTACAGGTACTGCTTACCTGTAGTTTTGCCCTTGCGCCTGATTTATTGTAATAGCAATGCTAAGGTTTTCCTTTTCTTCCCTCTTTCTCTCTCATTTCTCCTTTTTATTTAAAAATAGCCTATGTCCATCTCCAGGGTTCCAACTATCCCTGTACCAAAATTCATCAAAATCGGTTTAGCCGTCTAGGCGTGAAGAGGTAACAAACAAACTCACTTTCGCTTTTATAATATTAGTAAGGAAGTAAGGTAACGAAGTAAGGAACGGAAGTAAGGGAAGTACGGGCCTGTTGGTCTAGTGATAGTGGCCCTGACTGCTGAGCCGGAGGTCGTGGGTTCGATTCCCACCCAGGACAAACTTTGTGTGATGAGCATGATTGTTTGTTCTGTGTCTGGGTGTGATTTCTCTATAGTATGTATGTATTTATAAAGTATATAAGTATGTATATCAGTTGTCTGGTTACCATAACACAAGCTCTGCTTCGCTTGGGATCAGATAGCCGTGTGTGAGTTGTCCCAAGATATTTTATTTATTTATTTATTTAAGGATAAGAGTTATGCAAAGACGCCTGGACCGATTTGCAAAATTCTTTTTTTGTTTGATAGGTCTTAGGTAGTTTAAGAGTTATCTATAATACATATTTCTTTCTCTTTTATATTAACAATGGAAAATTAATACTCTATAAAAATTATGTGATATATGCGCTGACTGAATATCATCTGTTTTTCAACAACATCCGGATCTAGTTCAGTGTCGCATTTTGGACCAATTCCTATAATTATGGGTTAGGTTAGGTCACCCAAATGACGATTAAAAGCTGTTTTTATAAACACTACTTCTTATCAGTATATTTTTACAGTTTCCGAGAAACATCGATCAGATTTATAACAAGAATTTGGTTTACCTATGCCTGCATTTTTTTTGAAAATGGCTAACTTTCCCCGCCATGCGCGGACCGGGGGTAGTATCAGATTTGTACTGGGGAAAACCCACCCATGCTCCTTCTATTACCCTTTATGTTCCGGGGTCGCAGTATCTCTTTCGAACAACCCGCAACCCCGGCTCATGCTGAGCTGCATGGACTCCTATTTGGTGCAACCTTGAGAGTTGAGACACGCGCCGCCCCAGCAGTGGGCGACCGTTATTTATGTATGTGAATTGTCTATGGGTCAATTTAACTTGAGTTCAGCATGAGTATTTTGACTTCTTTATTTGAAACCTACAATGTACAATACAATAATGATGTTTGTTCCTGTGGAAAAGTCCTTAAGAACGAATGCATATTTTAGTTTTTAAACTAAAGTACGTAAATAATTGACGCCGATATTGTCCGCAGCTCCGGGCGGTCGACGCTTACCCACTGCCCCACTGGTAACTAGGGATGCCACCTTTTTTATATTAAACGTATTTAAAATGGTTTAGATAGGAAAAAAATAAAATATTTGAAAGAAAAGAAAGTATTTTTAAAATTTCATGTTTTTATGGCTTCAAAACGTACTTTTCTGTGCTTTTAGCACATGCTAACTATTTTTTGTTATCTTTAATGTTTCAAAGTTTATTCGACAATCAAAATTTAAATAAATAAACAATTCGTTTTTTGACGCTCTATTTCTCTCTTCTCGCCTCTTTAGATTAATTACTGAAAAAAACTCTTTCAATGTAAGCATCACAGTAAAGGTTAAAAATAAAGTATTTCTACATACTTTATTTGTATGCAAAAGTATTTAAAGTATAATTACCAAAAATAAAGTAGGATACGTTATTATAAAGTAAGGTTGGCAACCCTACTGGTGACGCACGTATTTATCTATCTATATACAATAATCGAGGACTCGAGGAGCCTCAACTCAACAACATTGCTAAGTTAGACTCCGAGTGGAACACACGTCTACACGGTGTACTAAGTGCGACAAAACAAATATACGCGAACAGTTTCTATTTGAATGTCCCTTAAAGTCAAGTCATGAAGATACTACTTGTATTGTGTGTCGTCGTTGCGATTGTCGCTGCGCAAATGCCGTCAGAAAATGAACGTGTAACAGATGTGCCAACGATTTCGCCCCCGAAAGGTAAGGGTACCCGACAAAGGGTAATAACTATTATTTAAAGGTTCCGTAACTCAAAAGGAAAATAACGGAACTCAATTCAGCCCTCTAAGTCTACGCAGTCAAAAGATATGGCTGTTAAGTCGCAAGTTTGTACGGAACTCTTGGTGCGCGACCCTGACTCACACTTGGTTGGTTTTTGAAACATTTATGTGCCGCGGAAACGTGAGAAGAGTTCGTGGAGGGTGAGTTAGGCCTTTGCCCAGCTGTGGGACAATCTATACGCTATATTAAAACAAAAAAACCGGCCAAGAGCGTGTCGGGCCACGCTCAGTGTAGGGTTCCGTAGTTTCCCGTCCGTCACAATAAGTGTTCCCAGTTATGAGGCCAACCGAAAAATTCGGTAATACCCGATCCTATGTAATAAGTACCTACAGCGCCATCTCTCGGGGTATTGGGTTACTAATTAATACAAAGATGTGCAATTTCGGTGGTAATTTTGGATTGTGTGAATCGATTTCAATAATTCTTTTTTTGTTTGAAAAAAGATACGTTCAGGATAGTAAAATATGTAAACAAAGTTACAAAAAATGCTTGCATATACGATTATACTACAAACTTAGTCCAGAAATTATTTTGTAGATAGATAGATAGAAGATAGAATATTCTTTATTATGTACACCATGCAAATAACTAGAATAACATTAAACAACTTATAAATAGGGTGACACAATGGGCGGTCTTATCGCTAAAAGCGATCTTTTCAAGACAACCTTTGGATGGATTTAAAGGAGGACAAACAGTACTGTAGGTAGTCTGTGGTGTAACATTTTTCAAAATTAATAACTACATTTCAAAAAAACAAATACTTAAATATAAATACATATAATATACATTTAAAATAATAATCATTAAAAGCAAAGAAGTATTTCATATTTTGTTTAAGGAGAGAGGTAGTGCTTTTTGACCAGAATTTTAAAAGTGGACAGAGTTTGAGCGCTCCTTACAGACACGGGCAGGGCATTCCATAGCCGTACAGCTTGAACTGTAAAGGATTTATCGTAAAAGCTAGTAGAATGCACCGGCATCTCCAGTCTCAGATTTTCCGATGACCTTAGATATCTATTATGTGTGTCATGAAGGAACTTAAAACGTTCTTTAAGATAATGGGGGGTTCTAGGATTAAACAAAATATTGTATAGCTGAAACAAGATATGAGTATTCCGGCGAAGTCTTATGGGAAGCCACTTGAGCTTTATACGAAATTCAGAGACATGATCATATTTGCGCAAGCCAAATATAAATCTTATGCAGACATTCTGAAGTCGCTCAAGTTTATCTAGTTGTGCCTCAGTGAGATCAAGATAACTGACATCGGCGTAATCAAGGATGGGGAGTAATAGGGATTGAGCAAGCGCAGTTTTAGTAGCAGTTGGAAGAAAATTCCGCAAACGTCTCAGGGATTTAACTGATGCAAAAATTTTTCGACATACGTCCTGCAGCTGAGGACCCCAAGAAAGATGCCGGTCAACCCAAACTCCAAGGTTCTTAACTTTATCGCTAATTGGAATAGTAGTTCCGTTAAACTGAACCTGGGGAAGCTGCGACCAGTTTATCTTGGGGAACATCCTTGAGCTGCCAACAACAATGACCTGAGTCTTTGCCGGGTTAACCTGCAACCCATGGGCCTCACTCCATTCGCTAATAGAAACCAGATCCTTGTTGATGATATTAATTGCGTAATCCAGGTTTGAATAAGTAGCTTGCTTATAAATTTGTAGATCGTCAGCATAAAGGTGGTAGGAAGAAAGAAGTTGTTTTGAAATCGAATTAATAAATATAGCAAATAGTAAAGGAGATAGGACTCCGCCCTGAGGCACACCAGCAGAGGTATCGCACCAAGAAGAGCACGACTCTTCTAAACATACACGTTGCCGGCGGCCATACAGGTAACTACGAAACCAGTCAATCACCGTTGGAGATATGTTAAGAGAGCGAAGCATGGCCAGCAGGATATCGAAGTCGACGGTATTGAATGCGTTACTGAAATCCAATAAGCAAAGCACCGTAAGACTTCCTTTTTCCATGCCTAATCTTATGTCATCAGTGACGTTAATTAACGCAGTAGCAGTGCTGTGACCAGGACGAAAACCGGACTGGAAAGAATTCAGCAGACTATTTTTACTAAGAAAAACACTTAGTTGATCGTGGACAAGGCGTTCAAGGACTTTGGAGAGAAAAGGTAAAATGGAGATTGGGCGGTATTCTGAAAAAGAAGTTGGATTTGATTTTTTGGGCAAAGGAGTGATCTTGGCCTCTTTCCACATTGACGGAAAGACACCAGAGGATACAGAGTAATTTAGGATATGACACAGGATAGGAAGGATTTCGTCAAGGATAGGGAGAATCATCTTACGACTGACACAATCACTACCAACTGCATTAGATGTAATCGAAAGAACACTTTTCTTAACATCACAATCAGAGAATTGACTAAAAGTAAAAGGGGAATGATCCGGAGTTGGAAGGTTTGAAAGATCGTTTACCGTAGCTGCCTTCACGGTCCCATTGCACTGGGATGAAGAAGAGAAGTGTTGATTGAGTGAGTTTATGTCTAAGTTATTTGGAATCGATTCTTGGCGTGACTTTCCAACTCCCATGGACTTAAGAAATTTCCATACTTTAGCTGGATCTCCGTTTTCAACTGAGGTGTGGATATGGCGGCGTTGGGCATCTCTACACACCTTATTGCAACGATTTCGAGCATCAACAAGGATCTCACGGTTCAATGGTGAGGGTAGACATTTAAATTTGGTTTTGGTAACCGCCTTCTTGTGTATAACCGCTCGGATATCGTCTGTAAGCCATGGTGCCGGAAGATGCTTCAGTTTAATCGCACGAATGGGAGCGTGAACATTGTACAACTGCACAAGGTTTTCCGTCAGCAGGTTCACTTTAACATCCATGGATGCATCACTTACTAAAGGACTCCAGTCAATGCTGTTAGCATCCCTTCGCAGGTCGTCTGTGTTCATACCACTAAAATTGCGTTGCAGGAGAATCTTAGGTTTTGCTTTAGGTGGCCGAATTTTGTAGGAGAGGAATATTAGGTCATGATACGAAAACATGTCAGCTGTGCATTGACCATGCTTGCTGACATGTTGAGGAGAGGAAACAATGAGAAGGTCCAAAAGGGAGGGATTACAGTTTGGAAAATGATGGGTGGCACTTAATGGGAGAATTGATAAATTTAATGACTTTACCATTGACTGAAAAGATGAAGAACGAGAATCGAGTTTCAATAAGCAAGTATTAAAATCCCCCATGATAATTGTATGACTGTAAGATGGTGTAAGGTTTTCTAGGATCTTTTCAAAGGAGGAAATGAAATTAATACGCGATGAAGGGCTATAATAAACTCCTAAAAGGACTTTCGCGTGATTTAGGTTTACTTCCAAGAAGAGATGCTCGCCCGCGTTCTGAGGTGGAGGCTGTGCAGACATATTGACAATTGTAAAAGGAATGTGTGGACGGAGATATATAGCAACACCGCCTCCACCGCCACTCGCACGATCATTCCTTATTAGTTGGAAACCTGGCAAGGAGTAGGAAGTCGAAGGGAGACATGGCTTAAGCCAAGACTCCGAGACAAGGATAGCATGGATATTCTTACAGTCAAGGTTAGCTAGCATGTCAGTATAATGTGCTGGAATACTTTGGGCATTTATATGGACTACATTAAAATTCTTAGGTACATCAGAAAACTGATATTCGAGCGCGTCTG
The DNA here is from genome assembly GCA_958449745.1 of Ochropleura leucogaster. NCBI lineage: Eukaryota > Metazoa > Arthropoda > Insecta > Lepidoptera > Noctuidae > Ochropleura > Ochropleura leucogaster. The sequence continues at coordinate 9,938,812 of OY288228.1, read as the reverse complement.
AAAGGGATGGACAACTACCAAAACTGTTATTACTAATATCCGACAAGGAACCTTCGGTGTCACTGACGTCATTGCTGTCTGACATCGGCACGATATAAAACTGATTATTAAATTAACAATAAAATACGAAATAATAATTTAAAACAAAAAAAAATAAATAAAAAACAATAAACATAAATCCAACCCGCCAGTTGAGTGCTTAAAAACTATACGTAAAATAAATACAAAACAATGGCTAGTTTCAAAAACGAAATCGAAAATCATCCGGGTAACAAAACAAAGAGAAGGCCAACAATGATAAGCATAATTATAAATATTGTGTTTTATACGTTTAAGACGTAACAAAACTATGTACACTTACTATTAACAGATTTCTGAACGAAGATTTGTAGATGACACAATCATTACATAGTTGACAGTTGACAGCTGACAGATACAAAAGCAAATCAAAAATAAAATTGAACTTTATACCAACCACATACCAACGGATGAAAATATTGAGTAGAAGAATTAAAGTGATAGTAAGAGGGTATGACTTACACACGAATTGCTACCCGGATGGTGATACTACCTAAAAAGTGCACGGAATCACTTCTTCTTCATGGCAGCACGTCGAGCCTTTTTCGGTGCCGGAGCTGGAGATGGCGATGACGACAATGGAGATCCGATGAGAGACATAGCCTTATCACTGACCTGCTCGATGTTCTTGAGGTCATCCAGTGATTTTACTCGACGCCGCGACCCGTCCGCATCAAGAACATAAATAATGCCTTGCTTGGTCCAGCAATGAGTTTCACCAAGTTTTTCTCGCACAGACATGAACAGCTGATGCCGCGATCTCGTCAGGAACTCCGATGCCGTGATTCCAGTACCCTTCAACTTAGTCTTAGCAAACCAGATAGAGTCTCGAATACCGACATCCTGAAGTTTGCAAAGGATAGGCCTGGGTTTGCTAGCACTAGTTTGCCTGCCCATGCGGTGGCACCGCCTGATGTCAGCAACTGTAAAGTCTGTCAGCTTCAGATGACAGCGCACAACTTCTGCCACTACCTTTGGTGTGTCCTCCTTGGCCTGTTCGGTGACACCATGTATAAGTATCATCTTCCGCCGCCCACGCATCTCCAGATTATCCAGTCCCTGTGCCAGTGCCACTAGCTGCTGTTGTAGACAGCCCAGCGCTTCAAGGATGAAATTTTTAAACAAAGTGAAATCTGCCACAAGACTCTCTGTGTTACTTGGAGCTGAAGGATTTGCCTGCAGTTCAGCTTCGAAGTTTGACATCCTGGTTTGGAATAGTGTCATCATTTCCGCCATAGAGACCTTCAGTGCTTCCATGATAGAGTTTGGTGTAACTAATTGTTGTGAGTTGGTACGATGGAGATAACACTACACTGGTGGGTTCTTTATGTTAGCATGTGTAAATATGCATTAAAAAGCAAAAATTAAAGCTCCTTTTAATTTTAATTAATATTTTAAACCAGAGCAAAAAAATTTTCACCATTCCTTAGAACTACCCACAGGTGGAAAAAAAAGTATTGTACAACTTTTTATCTTTTTTTGTACAAAAACTGTTGTGTCAATCAAGTTCAAAATAATTTTCATAGAAAGTCCTTATAAAGTTCTACTTTTCGGATTTTTTTCATATTTTCTAAACTTAAGGTTCAAAAGTTAGAAGGGGGGGGACACATTGTTTTTTACTTTTGGAGCGATTATTTCCGAAATTAATGATATAATCAAAAAATGATCTTAGTAAACCCCTATTCATTTTTAAATACCTTTCCAACAATATATCACACGTTAGGGTTGAAATTAAAAAAAAAAAAACACTTCCTACTTTACATATGGGGTGGCTACCCTAATAAAACATTTTTTTAAAATTTTTATTTTACCACTTTGTCGGCGTGATTGATATACATATTGGTACCAAATTTCAGCTTTCTAGTGCTAACGGTCACAGAGATTAAGCGACGGACGGACAGACAGACATGGCGAAACTATAAGGGTTCCTAGTTGACTACGGAACCCTAAAAAAAACATTAGGTGACCTCCCCGGTTTATGTGTCGTAGATCGAAATCGGCGAGATAGGCATTCGACACTGTCGGAATTAAACCTGGATAAGACTGGCTGGTTTAATGGGTGTAAACGGGTATTGACGGCACGGTTGGCGCAGTAGCTGAGCGATTGACTGCTGCGCTGCGTGTCGCGGGTTTGATCCCCGCACGGAAAATACATTTCAATGATCTACATATAGTTGTTCGGGGTCTGGCTGTTTGTGTATGTAAGTTAAGTTTAAGTGTTTGTAAACGCATCCACGATACAAAATATATTCCTAGTGTGGAGCAACGTTTACTAAAAACAAACAAACAGTTCTCGAAGTCGTCAACTCATGTGTCGAACGACTTCACGTTACACGGTAGAACACACAAAATATTGTTCTGATTGATGCAAGCCATGACTTACTGTCGGGTCTACGCTGTCCTCTCATACTAAAGTACTACCGCTGTAATAACAACATTGTAAAACTAAATGATTTTATAAGAGTAACCATGGAGTTTTTTGCCGGTTCTTCTCCATAGGATACGACCAACCCGAACCGTGCACCTTTTCTCGATTTTTTATAAGTGCTCATGTGAAACAAAAGTACTTAATTTTATGTTGAAGAATAGACATGGTTGGACGCCCACTGATTGTTTCCTTCTTTTTTTCAGATTTTTTTATTGAAGACCACTGTCGTGGTAGTCCGCCTCCTGGTACAATATGTGATCTGATGCGACCTATGCGAATTATGGAGATATACGCCAAGAATAAGAAGACAGATCAGCGAAAATGGCATTTCACCCATACCAACTGATGTCGCTGTGGTTTTGGTAGTGGATAGTTATTTAGGCGCTTCTTATAGGTCAGTATTTATAAACAAATCTCACTCGTGGTCTTAAGAAAAAATCGGTTTCAATGTAGGACCATGCTCTTAAGATGTTTTTAAATGAATAAATACAGTATCAAGATCGTCTCAGCTCTATACCCAGTCGCATCACATTTGATACGAATTAAAAGACAGTTTAAAATGTAATCTCTATTTTACACACAGATAACAAAGAATCTATTATATTGATGCTCAAAATGCCGAAGTTGTCAGAACCTAGAACGTTATGAAAAAGTCTGATTTGTCAAAAAACTATTCCGAAAAAGGTTTCTGTTAAATTCTTGTATTTTAACTTTTAGTTTCTGTTAATTACTGTTATACTCGCGTTCATACGCATCGTGTCACAAATAACAAGTAATCTTTTCACGTAGGTACCGTACACAAACCAACACAAGTCAACCAACTGTCAAACGTGATTTTAACGAGCACATGGTCTTAAGATAAGGTCTACCATGTCTTGAGACTATCTTAGCGGTAGAACTGATATATTAATCAGTAGTGATCTCACTTAAAAATGGAGTCACAAACCGGGTGCCTATATTTGTTTATTAAATATATCGATATCTCAAATGTGGTTTCATGACCGGGTTTCAGAAGTGAGATTTTGTTTATAAATACTGCCCATAGGATAGAATAGAATATTCTTTATTTTGTAGGTACGCCATACAAATAACATAATAACAAAGGATAAGAACATTTCTCATTTTTTTTAAATATATCTATGTCTGTCTCCAGGGTCCAGTTTAAAAACACTATTAGCTAGATTCAAGTACCTTATATTAAGTTATAAATATAAACATTTTTTATTATCTAGATATAAGTTATGTTAATGTAAATAACATAGTATCTAAGAAGATAACTTTATTGTAAGCGAGGTCGAATAAAAGCTTTTTTATTTTATATTAGATCGTGTCACCCAGATTTCAGTAAAATAAACTTTGGACGCCAATGCTGTCAAATGTAATGTTTGTAATGTAATTGTACACTGTTGGTGCGCATACGCGAACTGCGCATGCGTGTTGCGCGCGTGCGACAGCGACATCTATACAATTAACAGTTTGATTCAGACTCGCAGTTTGATTGCACGTTCCCCGCTCTCCCGTCCCCCTTCCCCTCATCGTCTGCCTAGCCTTTTCCCAACTATGTTGAGCTCGGCATCCAGTCTAACCGGATGCAGCCGAATATCAATATTTTACATGGAGCGACTGCCTATCTGACCTCCACAACCCAATTAGTACTAGGTAATGCGGTTGTCAGACTTTCGGAACACTGACTACCTGTAACGACTGTCAAAGATCTACAAATGACAGCCGGGACCAACGACTTAATGTGCTTTCCGAGGCACGGAGGAAACTCGGTATGTAACGGGTGGTCACTCATCCACAGACCAACCTAGGCAAGCGCGGCTTTACCTAAAGATCGACCAGAGCGGCTGCTATTATTTAGCCACTAGCTGCTCCCGTAGATACCTAACAAACGCAATTGTCATTTAAATGTGATAAGCAAAAGTGTGCTCTATATGTGTAATATGAGTCGCTTGGTGCGGGAAGCACGCGCATGCGTTTATCCTCAGGCTTTCGAAACATTAAGGCCCGGCGCCCATTATCGGCATCGGCAAGTAAAAGGATCCTTCGGCATCCTACATGCAAGCGCACACTGTCGGAAATTATGCTTTGGCATGCTGCAACGTTCTTAGGGATGACGAGGCGTCCTTAAGCATGCCGCACCATTCTGTAACTTGCCGAAGCGTCTCATATACCTCGATTGTGTTGTGTGTGAGTCAAATGATTCAAATGGCGGATGCCTCCCCTCGCCCCGCAGGGCAAACTATCCCCGAGTGTTGCCTCGGCGCCGGCGGCGTTGCGAAGGATGCCGAAGCATCCCGAAGCATTCTCAAGGCTGCCGATACAGCAGCCTCAAGCATACCGAATCCTCAGTCGTGCCGATGCCGATAATGGGCGCCGGGCCTAAAGGCGCAGATGACGGTGGAAAATGGTAGGCTAACAGCGCCATCCTAATGGTGGTGGTAATGGGTAGCTCACGGTCCGCCCGTCTCAGCTTAACAGATAGCTCTACTGGTAAGTAATTAAGGTCCTGTCATTAACCTTTTAAACGCCAATTTCACATTATATGTGACAAGCAAACGCGTGGCCTAGACGCCAATGGCACAAGTAGAGATTAACGCTAATGGGCAACTACAGTACTTTCACAAGTTATTATGTCTTGTGAGTGTGGTCTATCACCACTATATCAGGCTTATTGGCGACAATAGTCCTGTCAGTAATGATAGACCGATGTCTATCATTACTGACAGGAGTCTTGTCTTTCTCTAGAACTGGGTCAGGCACATAGTTGTAGAACGGTCTCACATTCCACAAGGTTATATTTCAAGGCAAGTTGGCACAGTGGCTGAGCGATCGACTGCTGCGTTGCGTGTCGCGGGTTCAATTCCCGCTTGAGACACATATTTGTATAACCTGCAAATAGTTGTTTCGAGCCTGGCTGTTTGTGTATGTGAGTTTAAATCTTTGTAAATGCACCCACGATACAGGAGAAATTCCTAGTGTGGAGCAACGTCTTTTAAAAAAGAAAGAACGATATATTATAGCCTCTACATATTGAAATTGAAAATATTTATTTCAGACCAAACACTAAATAATGTTACAAGTCTATGTTATGTTAATACAAGAAACTAAACCTCTCAAAGATCACCATTATTTACGTCAACTATCCGTCAAGCACCGCCGGGCGGGCTCTTATCGTAAGCGTAATCTGATTTTAAAACTTATCTTTGCTACAAATACAGTTTTAAATCAGTCGGGGTTTGGTAGCACAAATTTGTGCCAGCGGGGCTCAACGGTAATACTTGTTTACTGGCACGTTTTAGTGCCGCTGGGGCTCTAGAGGTTAAAAACTATGTTAGTAAAATTTAAAACAATCAAGATGCTGGATATGCATGAGGGACCACTGCCTCAGGATTTGGCTGTCCACTGTCCGACAACACACTCAGAAGCCTGTTGGTGCTACCCTTTAGCTGAGACCACAGGGAGACCGTCCTTTTGCGAAGCACCGCCTGGAAGCCATCCGTGCTAGAGGCACTGCACCGCCGGGGGAGCCCCAACATACCCCTAAACGCTCCGCCCAGAGGGGGAAGTCACTTGTCACTTTGACGGGCCTGTTGGTCTAGTGGTTAGTGGCCCTGACTGCTGAGCCGGAGGTCGTGGGTTCGATTCCCACCCAGGACAAACTTTGTGTGATGAGCATGATTGTTTGTTCTGTGTCTGGGTGTGATTTATCTATAATATGTATGTATTTATAAATTATATAAGTATGTATATCAGTTGTCTGGTTACCATAACACAAGCTCTGCTTAGCTTGGGATCAGATAGCCGTGGGTGAGTTGTCCCAAGATATTTATTTATTTATTTATTCACATCCGAAAAAGAAATTAATATCGAGAGCTTTGGTAAGGTGTGTAATAAAAAGACAGTAAGTATTTCAAAAAATCTTTATTTCATTACATAATTGATGTTAGAATCAGGCGAGGTCGGGCGCCCATAGTTTGAAGGTCCTGTCGTATGAACAAGTGGCTATAAACTTATTGTCGAACGAAATGTCTGCGCTCATTACCTGGAACATAGAATAAAATATATTGGAACGAAGTTCCTTATCGCACGTTGTGAAAGGGGGCTAGACGGAAAAAATTGTTACGAAAAGTTGTCACGACACTTTTTGCTATAGTAAGCTATTGTAAGCTGTGCGGCGTCGCATCTTTCTCTGTCTGTCTGTCTCTCTCTTATAGAAAGCAAGCCAGATATTTTCATTTTTATAGGAACTTCGTTCCATCCGGGTGTCCCTTGATACTCCTAATTTTTTTTACTAGCTTCCTCCCGCGACTTCGCCCGCGTGACTTAGAGATATGATTTTCTAGACCTTCAAGGGACCACAGACTTTAGTGTATGGTTTTAATTTCAAGACAAACATGTCCTATAAGGGTTGTTTTTTTTCCTCTTGAGGTAACCTTAACAAAAACATGTGAAGAAGTTGGTATTTTTTATCCCTAATTCCTAGAAAAAACAAATGATCGCAATGACGGATAGAACATGTCCTTTTCAAAAAAAATCAAAATCAAAAGTTATTTATTCAAATTAGGCTGATAATCAGCACTTTTTGAACGTCAGATTACAAGAGACAGTCCCACAAAAACGCCCTGCCCTTCGCTTTCCCTTTGTCAGTGGAGTAATGCGAATGAGTATGATCCAAGGCGCACGCGCAACCGTCGCAAGGGGAGGGGCGAGCGAGACAAAATACACGCCTGGCCTGTGTTTGTGGGTATTTATATTTATACTATTTACATTTTATACTATTTATTTTTCTATTATCTATACTAATATTATAAAGCAGAAGAGTTTGTTTGTTTGTTTGAACGCGCTTATCTCAGGGACTACTGGTTGGAATTGGATAATTCTTTTAGTGTTGGATAGTCCATTTCTTGAGGAAGGCTATAGGCTATATAACATCACGCTACGACCAACAGGTGCTGAGCAGCGTGGGTGAAACCGCGTGGAACAGCTAGTATTTTATACTATTTGTTCTAGTGTTATGTCAAATCATTGGGTTGTTCTTTAAATTTTAATATTATTTAATTTATTTTTTACTATCTTCTGCCCGCGACTTCGTCTGCGTGGCATAGTTCTATGTGTTAATGTTTAATGTTTTTTTGACGTGACAACGTCTTAAATTAGGTTGCGGCTGGGAGTCACTTATGAAAAAGTGTAACGCTCGGTAACGTTACGATGAGTCACCGAACGAGAGAGAGGCCCGCCGAATGCCTTGCGTCTCTCTCCCACTCAACTATGATCGGTCTGCCGCGCGCGCAGCACTAGAGAATTAGGCGCATTGAATCGGCGCATGCTTGTGTCTCTGTCTTTGTCTTTCTCGAACGTTCTTGGCGTTGGAAAAACAAGAAAGCGTCATAATACAAGTTCACACGTGTGGTTAAAATATCGTCAGCTGTGTCTGTAGTGAAAATGTGGAGTGCTTAGATTCGTCATTTACAACAACTACAACAATAAAGGTAAATAATTGTACACTGATATTTCATTATCGTAAACTATGATTGATTGATTAATTGTTAGATTGACACAAAAGTTGAGAAACTGAGTTTATAGGTTATGTCATACTATTGATAAATGTTGATAGTGTTAAGTAAATTATTAGTTTAAAATTAATTAATTAATTAATTATTATTTTACAAATTTTCATTAATTTCAAATTTATTTAGCAAAAATTTGAACCTTCGATCTGAATAAATGTTTTGATTTTCGAATTGATTCTTTAAAATTACAAATATTAAGAAAAGTTTACATGTACAATGTTTTAGTAAACAAAATATATTTCTATAGTTAAAATTTGTGCAATTCTTATTTTCATTCAATTCCTTGTTCCTATTGTGCAATTTAATTATATTCATATCAATAAATATTCTACCGAGAAAAAGACGTTGTCACGTAAAATCTTCGCCCGTAAAACCGACTTTACAGGCAACCATTTTTTTTTTGGTTATTTTGTGTACTCGTCGTAATTTGCGACTAGTAAATGTTTTTGAAGTTATACTTCTTTTGGCGCGATGGAGAAAAATGATGAGAGTGAATTGCGCGCGCACAGCGACATCGTGAAGTTAGTTATAGGTGTTCTAGTAACTATATTCATGTTGTATATTCTAGTATTTTTATATTTAGAACACGTGTTTCATAATAAATAAATATTCTTTTGGTGTTTTTATTCACTATTTATTATTATTGCATAGCTTTTAAATCAATTTCACATTCCAAGCTACCCTTGCCGAGGTTTGGAAATGGATAGGTTACCACACGGAGCCATGTTAAGCAACCTTTGCCAAGGTTTGGAAATGGATGGGTTACCACACGGGGACAGGTTAAGCAACCCTTGCCGAGGTTTGGAAATGGATGGGTTACCACAGTGGGCCAGGTTAAGCAACCCTCACCAAAGTTTGGAAATGGATGGGTTACCACACGGAGCCAGGTTAAGCAACCTTTGCCAAGGTTTGGAAATGGATGGGTTACCACACGGGGACAGGTTAAGCAACCCTTGCCAAGGTTTGGAAATGGATGGGTTACCACACAGGGACAGGTTAAGCAACCCTTACCGAGGTTTGGAAATGGATGGGTTACCACAGTGGGCCAGGTTAAGCAACCCTCACCAAGGTTTGGAAATGGATGGGTTACCACGGGGGGCCAGGTTAAGCGACCCTTGCCAAGGTTTGGAAATGGATGGGTTACCACAGTGGGCCAGCTTAAGCAACCCTTGCCGAGGTTTGGAAATGGATGGGTTACCACACGGGGACAGGTTAAGCAACCCTTGCCGAGGTTTGGAAATGGATGGGTTACCACAGTGGGCCAGGTTAAGCAACCCTCACCAAAGTTTGGAAATGGATGGGTTACCACACGGAGCCAGGTTAAGCAACCTTTGCCAAGGTTTGGAAATGGATGGGTTACCACACGGGGACAGGTTAAGCAACCCTTGCCGAGGTTTGGAAATGGATGGGTTACCACAGTGGGCCAGGTTAAGCAACCCTCACCAAAGTTTGGAAATGGATGGGTTACCACACGGAGCCAGGTTAAGCAACCTTTGCCAAGGTTTGGAAATGGATGGGTTACCACACGGGGACAGGTTAAGCAACCCTTGCCAAGGTTTGGAAATGGATGGGTTACCACACAGGGACAGGTTAAGCAACCCTTACCGAGGTTTGGAAATGGATGGGTTACCACAGTGGGCCAGGTTAAGCAACCCTCACCAAGGTTTGGAAATGGATGGGTTACCACGGGGGGCCAGGTTAAGCGACCCTTGCCAAGGTTTGGAAATGGATGGGTTACCACAGTGGGCCAGCTTAAGCAACCCTTGCCGAGGTTTGGAAATGGATGGGTTACCACACGGAGCCAGGTTAAGCAACCTTTGCCAAGGTTTGGAAATGGATGGGTTACCACACGGTGACAGGTTAAGCAACCCTTGTCGAGGTTTGGAAATGGATGGGTTACCACACGGTGACAGGTTAAGCAACCCTTGCCAAGGTTTGGAAATGGATGGGTTACCACACGGGGACAGGTTAAGCAACCCTTGTCGAGGTTTGGAAATGGATGGGTTACCACAGTGGGCCAGGTTAAGCAACCCTCACCAAGGTTTGGAAATGGATGGGTTACCACAGGGGCCAGGTTAAGCAACCGTTGCCAAGGTTTGGAAATGGATGGGCTACTACAGGAGGCCAGATTAAGCAACCCTTGCCGAGGTTTGGAAATGGATGGGTTACCACACGGGGACAGGTTAAGCAACCCTTGTCGAGGTTTGGAAATGGATGGGTTACCACAGTGGGCCAGGTTAAGCAACCCTCACCAAGGTTTGGAAATGGATGGGCTACTACAGGAGGCCAGATTAAGCAACCCTTGCCGAGGTTTGGAAATGGATGGGTTACCACACGGGGACAGGTTAAGCAACCCTTGTCGAGGTTTGGAAATGGATGGGTTACCACAGTGGGCCAGGTTAAGCAACCCTCACCAAGGTTTGGAAATGGATGGGTTACCACAGGGGGCCAGGTTAAGCAACCCTTGCCGAAGTTTGGAAATGGATGGGTTAGCACACGGAGCCTGGTTAAGCAAGTCTCACCAAGGTTTGAAATGGATGGGTTACCAAAGTTTTTTTTCTTTACACCAAAGAAGTATAACTTCTAACGCGTGTACATAAGTACACACACCCCTTTTTTTTCTTTCTTTCTTTTCTTTCGTCGTCGTGAATGGTATCTACGTATAATGACGTCGTACCTTGTTGTCGTGCCCTGAGAGTGTCCGCAGTGGGTGCCAGGCGGGGTTGGACCATAGTTTGGCGCTCTTGTCGTACGATGACGTCAGCAGGAAGTGCCCGTGACTCTTCTGGTAACGTACGTCTGAAATAATAAAAAAATAAACAATAATTCTGTACTAGCTGCGCCCCACAGTTTCACTCGCGTGGTGATAGAATATACAATATATCTTTATAAATTGTAGCCTGTGTTATTCTGAGGTATAAGCTATATTTTTGTAAAGTTTCATTAAAATCCATTCAGTAGTTTTTGCGTGAAAGAGTAACAAATAACTATACATCCATACAAACTTTTACTTTTATAATATTGGTAAGCCTTTAGAATCAGAAATCTGAAAATTTTTAACCGACTTTTATAAAAAAGGAGGTTCTCAATTCGGCGGAAACTTACGTTCACCGATTATTCAAACACGCCTGAAGTAATTTGCAAAATTCGATACAAACAAAAATATTTTCTCTAAGAATATCAGACAAAGGAAATGAATGGGGACTACCCAGTTCTTCTCTTGATTGAACCCTAACTCTTTGCTTAATTTCATTATAATCCGATCAGCCGTTTAGTCGTGACATGGTGACAAACATACACACGGACACACACACTACACAAACACACACACACCTCACTCAAAGACACACACCTTACACAAACACACACACCGCACAAACATACATCCCTCACACACACACATTTCACACATAAACTCACGCCTATTTCCCATGGGGGATAGGCAGAAACCACACAGCGCCACCTGCTGCGATCCACATATACTCGTCTAAACTCATCCACATTCTTACATGTGTAATATTAATATATTAGAACTTACCACTGACAAGGTGGGTGTGTGAAGGGATTGTGTATAACGCCGCTCGTCTTCTTAAATCCCATATTTTGGTCTGAAAATTAACAAGAAAATTAATATAAAATCGCTATAATTGATATTAAAACTTCTCAAATTATGAAACGATTGTGTTTCATAATTTGAGGAGTTTTCTCAATGTGAAATAGAGAACAGTCTTTGAATTCTCCTAGTTTCCACCTTTCTACCACGGACCAGGACTACCCGCAGGTAGGGTACCCATCCCAGCCAAAAACACTCCTTTGGCGATATCCGGACAAACGCTAGTGTATTTTCATAGTATTATGTCATACGGTATTTTCCTGGGGGGCGGGCTGCAGACATTGAGACATCACTACCATTCATGATCTGCACCCCGTTGGCATTTTTAGGTGCCTGTCCCACGTCCAGCGCACCTTATAGTACAGTCCGCGCCCAGCACGGCGCCCAGATGTCCCCAGGTGTACCCAGGTGCCCCTCCAGGAACATACCTGATGGTCTGCGGCGGGCGACCAGTCCGCGCCCAGCACGGCGCCCAGGTGTCCCCAGGTGTACCCAGGTGCCCCTCCAGGAACATACCTGATGGTCTGCGGCGGCGGTGGCCAGGTGGTGTGCGGCGGGCGACCAGTCCGCGCCCAGCACGGCGCCCAGGTGTCCCCAGGTGTACCCAGGTGTACCCAGGTGCCCCTCCAGGAACATACCTGATGGTCTGCGGCGGGCGACCAGTCCGCGCCCAGCACGGCGCCCAGGTGTCCCCAGGTGTACCCAGGTGTACCCAGGTGCCCCTCCAGGAACATACCTGATGGTCTGCGGCGGCGGTGGCCAGGTGGTGTGCGGCGGGCGACCAGTCCGCGCCCAGCACGGCGCCCAGGTGTCCCCAGGTGTACCCAGGTGTACCCAGGTGCCCCTCCAGGAACATACCTGATGGTCTGCGGCGGGCGACCAGTCCGCGCCCAGCACGGCGCCCAGGTGTCCCCAGGTGTACCCAGGTGTACCCAGGTGCCCCTCCAGGAACATACCTGATGGTCTGCGGCGGCGGTGGCCAGGTGGTGTGCGGCGGGCGACCAGTCCGCGCCCAGCACGGCGCCCAGGTGTCCCCAGGTGTACCCAGGTGTACCCAGGTGCCCCTCCAGGAACATACCTGATGGTCTGCGGCGGCGGTGGCCAGGTGGTGTGCGGCGGGCGACCAGACCGCGCCCAGCACGGCGCCCAGGTGTCCCCAGGTGTACCCAGGTGTACCCAGGTGCCCCTCCAGGAACATACCTGATGGTCAGCGGCGGCGGTGGCCAGGTGGTGTGCGGCGGGCGACCAGTCCGCGCCCAGCACGGCGCCCAGGTGTCCCCAGGTGTACCCAGGTGCCCCTCCAGGAACATACCTGATGGTCTGCGGCGGCGGTGGCCAGGTGGTGTGCGGCGGGCGACCAATCCGCGCCCAGCACGGCGCCCAGGTGTCCCTCCAGGAACATCACGCAGCGGCCCGTGCGCAGGTCCCACACGCGCCCGAACGCGTCCATGCCGCTGGGGAGGGGTCCATGAATATGACGGGTGTCACGTAACCAAAACTCACTTGACTACTCAACAACTCACCAGACTGTATCTGGGAACCTGCTAGTTGCTGAGATATTGGGGGTTAAATTTACAAGCTTTTCACAAGTCTTATGTCATAGCTTTACTTTAAATACATAATATAATATGTTGCCTCGACCTCTTTCCTTTAACCTTTTGACCGCCAATGGCATGTATAGATGCCATGCGCAAGCGTGCCCTGTGCGCCACCGACATCTATAGATGCCAAGAAACAGATCATAGAAAAATACAAAATAAACATATTAAATCATTACTTTAACGTGTTTTATTGATACATTTGATTTCATTGAATTTGTGGCTTGGCGTGGAGGGCACGGCGAAGCGTTATTACTCTGGCGGTCAAAAGGTTAAAAAAGGGAAACTTAGCTTTGCTATTACAATAAATAAGGCGGTAGGGCAAAAACTATAAGTAGCAGGTACCTGAAAACCAGGAAAGGGGAACTGTGTTACCCCGAATTTAACACGAGCGAAGCCACGGGCAAAAGCTAATTCTGTATAATTCGATTAACCAATTAGATTTGCGCTTCCAAAACAATGACAAAAGTAGTAATTGTGACATACTTTTAAATCAAAAGGAGTTAGAATTTGTCGATAAAACTGTTTTTTGGGCATCACGTTAGAGTCAAGGCTACAATGGGGTCCTTATTTAACATGTCTGACAAGACTGATCAGTTAAGCTGTTAAAAATCCATCAATTTACTCATACCATGACGCTGGTGTATTTTGTTTAGGTACCTTCATAGTATGTCATACGGTATTTTGCTATGGGGAGGGGCTGCAGACATCGAGTCCTTTTATCCTTTCTTTAGGTCCATAACGGCAACTTCCCAAAATGGTTATTTCCTATTTCGTCCACTTCCCAAATAATCCGTTTCTCAAATAGACTACTCCCAAAACGTCTACACAAAATCTAACACTTGCCTTATATTTTCCAAAACTAACCCAACCATTTTGTACCATTACCATTTATTTGTGTAGGTTAGTTTTATTTATTACTAGCTTTTGCCCGCGTTAAATTCGGTATAACACCTGTAGTTTTTGCCCTAGCGCCTTATTTATTGTAATAGCAATGCTAAGTGACTATCTCTGTACCAAAAATCATCAAAATCGGTTTAGCCATGTAGGCGTGAAGACGTAACAAACAAACAAACTCACTTTCACTTTTATAATATTACTAACTGTCGCCCGCGGCTTCGCCCGCGTTAAATTTGGGGTAACACAGTTCCCCTTGCGCCTTATTAATTTGTAATAGCAACGCTAAGTTTTCCCTTTTCTTCCCTCTTTCTCATTCCCTGGGGAGTTTGTTCCGCCACTTCTTCTTCCCAGCTAAAACACTAGGAAGTGGCGGGCATTTTGTGGGACTTTCTCTTGTAATGTAACGTTCAAAATGTGCTGATTATCAGCCTAATTTGAATAAATGACTTTTGATTTTGATGATTTTAAGCCTGTTTTAACAACTTACTTCAAACAAAAATTAATATTGCAGGAGTCTACTTTTGTGAATATATAGAGTTTAATATAACACACATAGGATAACGAATCGATTCATTAAAATCGTTCCAGTAGTTTAGGAGTTTTGGGAAGATGCGGAAATACAAACACACAGATATTAATTTTAACATTAGAAACGAGATATTTACCATGTGTGTTATTAAATTCGAGTTCTAGATAATTAAACGCTATTGCAAATATATTCTTAATAATAATATTAGTCACACTCCTCCCTCATAGAAGTTTTTCATAGCTGTTTTTTTTTTTAAATTACTGACAATATCTATACTAATATAATAAAGCTGAAGAGTTTGTTTGAACGCGCTAATCTCAGGGACTACTGGTTGGAATTGGTAAATTCTTTTAGTGTTGGATAGTCCATTTCTTGAGGAAGGCTATAGGCTATATAACATCACGCTACGACCAACAGGTGCTGAGCAGCGCGGGTGAAACCGTTGGGAACAGCTAGTGTTAATCTAAAATAACTGGTATTTTGAATAATGTCTGTCTACGTGGTATCCTTTACCGCGTCGTTGACCCATAACGTTGACGACAAGGTTGGCGCAGCGGCTGAGCAATCGACTGCTGCGCTGCGTCTCACGGGTTCGAACCCCACACGATAATTGTTCCGGGTCTGGCTGTTTGTTTATGTGACTTTATTTGTTTACTAGCTTTCGCCCGCGGCTTCGCCTGCGTTAAATTTCGGGTAACACAGTTCCTTGCGCCTTATTGATTTGTAATAGCAACGCTGTTTTCCCTTTTTTTCCCTCTTTCTCCCTCACATCCCACTTTTTTAAATAAAAATTAAAGGGTAAAAGAAGGAACATGGGTGGGTTTTAGTCAGTACATATCCAGCTCACCCCACTCAGGGCAGAAAGTTATTTGATGACTAGCTTCCGCCCGTGACTTCGTCCGCGTGGCATAGTTACTTTGGGCTAACGCTAACTTTAACCCGCGATCGAAAAAAAAATCTTTCTGTCCCCTATTCTTCCCTCTTTCTCCCCCTCTTCTCACTTTTTTTTAGCTATGTCCGTCTCCTGGTTCCCAACTATCTATGTACCAAAATTCATCACAATCGGTTTAGCCATTAAAGAGGTAACAAACAAACAAACTCACTTTCGCTTTTATAATATTAGTAAGGATAAACGCACCCACGATACAGGAGAAATTCCTAGTGTGGGGCAAAGTTTAAAAAAAGAAGTCTAAAGTTTACACAAAGGAACATGTCTGCTTACCCAGTAACTGCTAATGAGCCGTCTCCCTGAAAGGCGACGCTGTATACGGGTTTCGCGTGACCTTCTTGATGGAGTACCTCTGTCGCTAAATCACAAAAAAAACAATATTTTAAAAATAAATGCCTAATAGTTCCAGTGGTTGTAAGTAGGACTGCTTAACATGAGAACTTGAGTTCAATTCCTGGGTAAAATCAAAACAAAATATTTTTATTTCAGATAAGTCTAAATGGGCACTTATAAAACGTCGAGAAAAGGTGCACGGTTCGGGTTGGTCGTTTCCTATGGAGAAGAACCGGCAAGAAACTCCATGGTTACTCTTTTAATAGCATTTGGTTTTACAATGTTGTTGTTGCAGCGTTAGTACTTAAGTATGAGAGGACAGCGTAGGCCCGACAATAAGTCAATGCTTGCTTACTTTAAAAAACGTAAAATAAAAAAAAAATGTGTGTGTCAGCTCCGACGCACGACTGGAGTTTACTCCTTAAGTACGAGTATCTAACCATACGCAAAAAGAGTTTATTCAACTGAAAAAAGATTAATATCATTTATGAAAGGGTAAATTCACAAATTAATGAAAAAAATAGCAATTTAAATACATCGACACTGATAGAAACAAACAAGCCCAATAACATATAGTATATAGGTATAGTCGCCTATACAGCATACCATATGTACGTCTTAATACACTCACAGCCAAATTAGAAAGTTGCGCACTAAAGGTGCGCACCAAAAACGTGACACATTTTCGTTACTTTAGTAGGTTTTACCCCTCGGATTTTTCTCATACCGGGCGCCTTATATATGAAAATCGATTCTTAAGGAGTAAATTCCTAAAATAGATTTTTACAAAAGTCGCCATATTGTTTGTTTGGATTAAGGAGGAATGGGCACCGAAGGTTCCGTACAAACTTGCGACATAAACGGCCATAAATGTCAGCTCGATACCTGCACGCGTTCCCGAGATAAATCGTGACAGATGGACAACAAAGTGATCCTGTAAGGATTCTGTTTTTTTGGAGTTTACTCCTTAAGAATCGATTTTCATATATAAGGCGCCCGGTATGAGAAAAATCCGAGGGGTAAAACCTACTAAAGTAACGAAAATGTGTCACGTTTTTGGTGCGCACCTTTAGTGCGCAACTTTCTAATTTCGCTGTGAGTTTATTAAGACGTACATATGGTATGCTGTATAGGCGACTATACCTATATACTATATGTTATTGGGCTTGTTTGTTTCATTGATTTGTGAATTTACCCTTTCATATGATATTAATCTTTTTTCAGTTGAATAAACTATTTTTGCGTATGGTTAGATACTCATACTTAAGGAGTAAACTCCAGTCGTGCGTCGGAGCTGACACACATTTTTATTCTTTTGAAGAACGGGGACCGAAAAATGAAGCTAAGTTAAATAGAAAACAAAAAAAATCACAGACAAGAGCTATGAATCTTAGAGCGGTAGCCCAACATGATAGTGGGCTTGAGTCCCAGCTGTGGGCACGTTGTAAACTCACCGGTTTCCAGATCCCAGAGTCGCCAGGAGTGGTCGAACACGGTGGTGGCGAGGAAGCGACCTGACGGGTGGAACTCCACGCGGGAGACGCGCGAGGGCCCGTGACCCTCCAGGGAGGCTACAGGAGACTCGCTGTCAACAGAATAAAGAGTCACTTCAAGACACTACTAAAAAAAAACTCCTTACTTCCTTACTAATATTATAAAAGCGAAAGTGAGTTTGTTACGTCTTCACGCCTTTAATGGCCAATCCGATTTTATTTATCTTTATATATAAAATACTATAAATATAAAACAAAATACTATAATATATATCAAAGAATAACTACACTAAATAAAAATACAAACAATGAAGAAAACATTAACGATGAAACTCACGAACTTTATGCTTAACCTCTCAAGGACCGACTTATCTACATCACCTATCCGTCAAGCACCGCCGGGCGGGCTTTCATCGTAAGCGTATGCGTGACTAATCTATACTACAAATACAGTTTTAAATCGGTCGGGGTTCAACGGTAATACTTGTTTACTGGCACGTTTTTGTGCCGCCGGGACTCTAGAGGTAAAAAGATAAACATAGTCGTTTAATAAGGCATACCTATTAAAGTTCCACAGATGTACAGTGCCGTCGTACGCGCATGTTGCCATGGTGACGGCTTGGGAGTCGTGCACGTCGCCTGTGTGCGCATCTTGTGACGTATCCATGGGTGGGGGGACTCCGTCAGGGGAGGGATCCTCTTTCTCTTCTGACAGCTAGAACCATAGGATTTTGTGAGATTTAAAAATGTACAAAATGTACATGTTGGCTCACAGATTTGCTCGTTGTAGTAATGACGTCAAACTAACTTTATTCAAAGCGTTTTGCCAGTCGTTCTACACGGGCGGTCTGTGGGTTAACTATACGCAGAAGGCTCTAGACGCCCTGCGGATTCAGTATAATAATGGGTTCAGGGTGCTGTTGGGGCTGCCTAGGTACTGTAGTGCATCGGGCATGTTTTCTATAGCGCGTGTGGATGATTTTCACGCTATCATTAGAAGAAAAGCTGCCTCATTGCTAAGCAGATCTAGGACCAGCCCCAATAGCATTCTTCAAACCCTAGCCGATAAGCCTGATGCGCCGGTGCGTGTTCACTGGTTGCGGTTGCTGGTGCGGCAGTAACATAATATAGTGATTTTTTTAGGTTTTATGTTTTAACTAACCCTTTATTTGATAAGTTGTTACTAACCATTGGACCGCTGTTTGTCTTTTCTTTTAAATAAATTATTATTAAATTATTATTATTATTATTAAAAATAAGCTGCTGTATTAAATCAAATCATTTAGTTCAATTGTTCAATTACATGACGGGCCTGTTTGTCTAGTGGTTAGTGGCCCTGACTGCTGAGCCGGAGGTCGTGGGTTCGATTCCCACCCAGGACAAACTTTGTGTGATGAGCATGATTGTTTGTTCTGTGTCTGGGTGTGATTTATCTATAATATGTATGTATTTATAAATTATATAAGTATGTATATCAGTTGTCTGGTTACCATAACAGAAGCTCTGCTTAGCTTGGGATCAGATAGCCGTGTGTGAGTTGTCCAAATATATTTATTTATTTATTTTATTTATATTTAATTAGACCATTTTTTTTCGGGTGGGAAATCATCTAATGACTTCCCCCGCTCTGGGCGGAGCGGGGGGGCATGTCAGACTTGTACTGACTAAAACCCACCCATGTTCCTTGCCCTTTACGTTCCGGGGCCGCGGTATCTCTTTCGAACAACCCGCAACCCCGGCAGGCTCAATTAGACCATTGCAGGCACTTTTGAATGTCAAGAAACAAAATGAAGCTACAGTCCCGGTCACAAGACATAATCGAGATATATATATCCTACTAATATTATAAATGCGAATGTTTTTGAGGATGGATGTATGTATGTTTGTTACTTTCTCACGTCAAAACGGCTGAACGCATCTTGATGAAATTTGTGTTTATGAGGATGGATGTATGTATGTTTGTTACTTTCTCACGTCAAAACGGCTGAACGGATCTTGATGAAATTTGTGTTTATGAGGATGGATGTATGTATGTTTGTTACTTTCTCACGTCAAAACGGCTGAACGGATCTTGATGAAATTTGTGTTTATGAGGATGGATGTATGTATGTTTGTTACTTTCTCACGTCAAAACGGCTGAACGGATCTTGATGAAATTTGTGTTTATGAGGATGGATGTATGTATGTTTGTTACTTTCTCACGTCAAAACGGCTGAACGGATCTTGATGAAATTTGGCACAGAGTTAGATAATAGTCTGCAATAACACATAGGATACTTTTTTTTCAATCACCACGCGGGCGAAACCGCGGGCGCCAGCTACTATATACGACTGCCTAACTATAGTGCTCCACCCGTCCCTTGCTAGAGCCAGCCCGCGCTGCTGAGCCAGTAAGTCTAAATCAGTCCATAAATAATATCATTCAGATCCAGCCTGTCCCTTGCTGTCTCTCAGCGACGCCCTAAGCCGAAGCTCATACCCCAGAGGGGGTGCCCGCGAGCGTGTTATCGCTTAGATTTTTACCCTTAATTTCAAGGCATCCACAAGAATTGCCCGGTTGAGGAAACGACAACCTTCTACGTTGAACTGCAAGATGCCATACCACAGAAAAGTTACCTTTCTGAAGAAGTGGTCCGGCATGGCCGCTTGGGGATGGAAGGCGGCGCCGCTGACGTTACACTTGTGGCCCTTCAGGACCTGGAGCGGTTTACATTCAGGTACTGACCATACTTTGGACAAACCTGACCTGGAATAGTCGAAGAGAAACTTTAATATCATACAAAGTCCATCCAAAAGTTGTCTTGAAAAGATCGCTTTTAGCGATAAGACCGCCCATTGTGTCACCCTATTTATAGGTTGTTTAGTGGTATTCTTGTTACTTGTATGGTGTACATAATATAACAGAGTTTCTGAATGACAAATTTTGAATATTGATAATTTACTATGATTTATTCATGTTTATGATTCTTTTTGGTGTATTAATTCTATTATTTTTGATTGTAATTTATTTCTGTTATTTTTGTTCTGACATTAAAATTTGTTTTTGAATTAATTGAATATTTGACTTCAATTTATTTTTATTCTAATTTATCATTTATAATGAATTGGGTAGTTGACACCATTAACCAATAATTTAAAAACACAATTTTTCTGAAAGAACACCTTATTCTAGAACTGAGAACTCAATTCATTTTAAAACAACTTTAAAATTCGATTTTTAGTTGCTTTTAAATCAATAAATAGTTGCATCATTGACTTGACAACTTAGTGACGTCATCGGTTGCGAGTCTCATACAAAATCTATGGGGGAAGCGCGTTTTGACAGCTCATAAAAAGCATATCAATTGATTGGTAGTGTCAACTACCCTATTGTGAAATATTTTGTACGCTGTAAATGGCAAAGCATACTGAACCAACCATTTTAAACCTGTTCCATCTATGTGCATTATGCAATGTATCATGTTACACATGTTTGAACAAACGAATTAATCTTTATCTTTATCTGTACATAATAAAGAATATTCTATCTATCTATCTTTAAAGTGTTTTTAATATCACAGCTGATGGAATTATTGAATAAAAATTATTTGTAATATAGAAATATGTAGTTATATTCTTGAGGGACTAATAGCAAAAACGAGGGAAGTTTTACATAGAGAAAGAACCACAGATAATCTACTATACTAGTGCGACTGCTGCGCTAAGTGTCGCAGGTTCGATCCTTGCACGGATCAAATATTGGTATGGCTTACAGGTAGTTGTTTCGGGTCTGGCTGTTTGTGTATGTGAGCTAAAATGTTTGTGAACGCACCCACGATACAGGAGAAATTCCTAATGTGGGGCAACGTTTATAAAAAATAATAATATATATATTACATTTCGATTTAAGTGAGGAAACGTGGTCATTGCGACCGAGGCGGAATTTACATATGAGCCATTAGGCGAGGGTGTTGTGAAGCCGAGACCAGCAGTGCCAATTCACAGTGAATCAATATCTGTACCTAACTCACCTATATTTAACAAATAAAAAAAGGAAGGATTTATATTTATCATAAGAGGTCATTGAACTCACCAGCTTGCAGTGATCAACATGTTGCTGTCGCTACTAAATCTACAGAAGCTTATTGGACGCGTGTCGCCAATCTGTAAGTTGAAAACGTTGATTTTCTACAGGAGTAATAATAAAGGTTAATTGCCAAGAGCCTCGACCAACACCTGAGGAGGCTCTCGTTAGGCAGCTGGATCAAGGGCTTTATACAGTGCGCGGTACTCCTGGACACGGCTCGTATTGTTAGGAGGTTCCTTTCTCTGGAGCCCTGACCGCCGGTAGCTTGGACCCTGTTCCTGATACCGGTGGGCTACAATATTTAGATTTTTTTTTTGAGTTTTAAAAAGAAATTTTTAAAACCACTACTTTTGATCATTAAAAGAATTAACTAACTTATAGTAAACTAGCTTTTGCCCGCGGCTTCGCCCGCGTTAAATTCGGTTTAATACCTCTAGTTTTTGCCCTAGAGCCTTATTTATTGTAATAGCAATGCTAAGTTTTCTCTTTTCTTCCCTCTTCATCCCTCACCGTTTTCTAAAAAAAAATAGCCTATGTCCGTCTCCAGGGTCCCAACTATCTCTGTACCAAAATTCATCAAAATCGGTTTGGCCATGTAGGCGTGAAGACGTAACAAACAAACTCAATTTCGCTTATATATTATAAGTAAGGATTAAAAAATAGCGTAAAAAAATTCGTCCTCAACGCTGTCAGTTGGCAATGTTCCCAAGAGACTGGCCGCGTTGCCACGTTGTATGGCAACGCTAAGCCTCTGGCCAAAGTAAAAGCCAGCCCTTGGGTCACGGGAAGTGTCAACTAAACGTTCTGAAATTGCCTTAAAAAGGCACAAGGACCCCACGTTTCCAATTTTTTTTAATGTTACTAATGTGTATTGAAATGAATAAAGGAATAAGGTTCATAAAGGTAAAATTTGCATAGAAATAAAAAAGAAACTGCATGACATTAACAAACATGGTTGTTACATAAAATAGACGAAAATAAAAATAAGCCCTAAACCAACGAAAAATGTAGAAAAGCAAGTTAGGGACAAAACTATCGGATAGAATCAAAATTGAAACATTAGCTGGCGCCTACGCCACAGAGACAAATTAAGCAACTTCCACAAATAAAATAAAAACGCAGTTATCTAAAAAAAAACAGGAATAATACAATCATTAATTGCTTTCATGTTGAATAACGCACAGGTTAAGAAGTTGAATCAGAATTTGCACATTTTTAATTTTTTGTGAAAAAAATATTTCTGCAAAATTAAAGACCATAAATCAAAATATTGCATATATTTTTCCGGGATCTTTTTGATGCCTACTTAGGGTATTATAGATTATCATCTGCCTAGCCATTTCCCAACTATGTTGGGGTCGGCTTCCAGTCTAACCGGATGTAGCTGAATATCAGTATTTTACATGGAGCGACTGCCTATCTGACCTCCACAACCCAGTTAGAACTGGGTACTACGATACCTCTTGGTAAGACTGGTTGTCAGACTTTCGGGACACTGACTACCAGTAACAACTGTCAAAGATCTACAAATGACAGCCGGGACCAACGGCTTAACGTGCTTTCCGAGGCACGGAGGAAACTCGGTATGTAACGGGTGGTCACCCATCCACAGACCAACCCAGGCAAGCGCGGCTTAACCTAAAGATCGTTCCGAGCGGCTGCTATTATTTAGCTACGAGCTCCTCATATATTTAGGGTACTATAGATACTATAAAAATATATTTTTTTTTCAAAAAAATATTTTTGGAACCCTTTATGGTATAAAGTGGAGTATGTCACCTGACTGCAGTATATAGACATGGCTGAAGCCTTCCTCTGGGACTCCTGCTTTGCCGCCGCCCGCACGCTGCCAGCGAGCTTCAGCTCCTCGCGCGCCTTGCTCAACCTACCACAAAAGAGGTACATGATGTTTATTAAAGATAAAGATACTTCATTTTGTATTTAAGGGTGCTGAATGTGGTGGTAGAAAAGAAGACCAGGTAAAGCCATATTTTAATTGTTGGCATGCAAAACATTGGCACAAACACTTTACACAAACTAAAAGATAATTAAATAAAATGCACAAACTATTATTAAACTACTAGCTTTTGCCCGCGGCTTTGTTCGCGTTAAATTCGGGGTAACACAGTTCCCCTTGCGCCTTATTGATTTGTAATAGCAATG
Organism: Ochropleura leucogaster; assembly: GCA_958449745.1. Lineage (NCBI taxonomy): Eukaryota > Metazoa > Arthropoda > Insecta > Lepidoptera > Noctuidae > Ochropleura > Ochropleura leucogaster. The sequence continues at coordinate 9,915,086 of OY288228.1, read as the reverse complement.
CTAACTTTTCCCTTTTCTTCCCTCTTTCTCCCTCGCATCCCAATTTAAAAAAAATAGCCTATGTTTGTCACCTGGTTCCCAACTATCTCTGTACCAAAATTCATCAAAATCGGTTTAGCCATTAAAGCGTAAAGAGGTAACAAACAAACAAACTCACTTTCGCTTTGGGGACCAGGAGACGGACAGACTATTTTTTTTTAAAGTGGGATGTGTGGGAGAAAGAGGGAAGAAAAGGGAAAAATTAGCGTTGCTATTACAAATCAATAAGGCGCAAGAGGAACTGTGTTACCCTAAATTTAACGCGAGTGAAGCCGCGGGCAAAAGCTAGTTATGTATATAAAAATTTACTCAAGCCTTAATAATAAATTCTCTAGTCTACGGGTCTCTATCTTTCACATAAGTAATCAAATATCTTTACTCCCTCCAGCTTAAGAGAAGACGCAATCCACAAGAAGTTAGAAGAAGAGGAAGCGAGGATAGAAAGGGACAGAGGACGGGAGGGCACGTGGTACCACGAGGGACAAAACAACAACAATCAGAGCTTAGGTAGAAAATAATCCCCCCGGTGCAGTGCCTCCGTACTCAGTACAGGCGCGCGAGGACTATCACCTCCAGATCCCATGGTGGCAATCCGGCAAGGAGGCTCGCTTCTTCGCTGGAGATCGTGCTGTAGCTCCGTATCAGCCTTATGGCTACCACGCGTTCAGATAGTGGACGGCAGCGAAGCCACAAAGAACGAGCCCATACCGGGGACTCGTATGGACCGCATGACTCCAGCGTAAAGCAGGAAGCAGGAGGCGTTTGGGCCTTCCCCGGTTCTCGGGTTAAGCAAAGTGTTATAAGGTTTTTCCATGAGGACTTTTTAACTTAATTAGGTTAGGTAGAATTTTCCAATTCAAACCAGTAGTCCCAGAGATTAGCGCGTTCTATAATAAACAATATATATATATATATAGTATAGAAGTATAGATAGTATAGATATTAGTATAGATTGTCCTCACCTTTTTTTGGATTTGGGAAATCATCAAATAACTTCTCTAGCTCTGGGCGGAACGGAAAGGAGTATCAGAATTGTACTGACTAAAACCCACCCATGTTCCTTCTATTGCCCTTTACGTTCCGGGGCCGCGGTATCTCTTTCGAACAACCCTTCACCCCGGCAGGCGGAGGCCCTGGCAAGCCCCTCTGCTTTGCTGACATCTCTTTGAGGCGCGCGTGGAACACTAACGCGCCGTCACCATGGCATCAACGGACAGACGGGAAGATAGTCAACGTCTACAGACCTGTGCCAACGGTGGCCGGGAGGAGGCTCCCGACGCCCAGTGCGTCTCTCACGGTGTCAGAATTTCCCTCACCTGAGCTTTGCCTTCGGTAGCGAATACCGAGCGATCCATAGCCGAGCTTCTCTCAGCTCAGGAGGTCCCTCGTGGTACCACGTGCCCTCCCGTCCTCTGTCCCTTTCTATCCTCGCTTCCTCTTCTTCTAACTTCTTGTGGATCGCATCTTCTCCTAAGCTGGAGGGAGTAAAGATATTTGATTACTTATGTGAAAGATAGAGACCCGTTAGACTAGAGAATTTATTATTAAGGCTTGAGTAAATTTTTATGTACATAACTAGCTTTTGCCTGCAGCTTCGCGCCTTGCGCCTTATTGATTTGTAATAGCAACGCTAAGTCTTCCCTTTTCTTCTCTCTTTCTCCCTCATATCCCACTTTAAAAAAAAATGTCTATGTCCGTCTCCTGGTCCCCCAAAGCGAAAGTGAGTTAGTTTGTTACCTCTTCACGCTTTAATGGCTAAACCGATTTTGATGAATTTTGGTACAGAATATAGCAGGGAACCAGGAGACGGACAGAGGCTAATTTTTATTTTAAAAAGTGGGATGTAAGGGAGCTTAACGCGGCCGTCTTTTGGGGATATTGCCAACAGCGTTGAGGACGAATTTTTTTACAATATATAATATTAAAAAAGCGAAAGTGAGTTTGTTTGTTTATTACGTCTTCACGCCTACATGGCTAAATCGATTATGATGAATTTTGGTACAGAGATAGTAGGGACCCTGGAGACGGTTGTAGGCTAACTTTTTAAAAAAGAGTGAAAAATGAGGGAGATAGAGGGAAAAGAAGGGAAAACTTAGCGTTGCTATTATAAATCAATAAGGCGCAAGGGCAAAAACTACAGGTAGCAGGTACCTGCATATCAGGAAAGGAGAACTGTGTTACCCTGAATTTAACATAAGAGAAGCCGCGGGCAAAAGCTAGTTATTTATAAACATGTGTTTTCTATTATATTTAAATCTTTGTTTGTATTATAATTCTGCTGATTCTCTATGCGTGTTGCCTGGAAACTATTAATTATTTTAGTGCAAGAAATTATTAAATGATTCAATAATTTTGCACAATATCGAACACAGTGCAAAACGTTGCAAAACCTAAAAGTATTACATCTGTGCCGATGTCAAAGCTTATTCGGCAAAACAAAGTTTACCGAAGCGCACAAAATTCGATGTCTTTTTTTTAACCGACTTCAAAAAAGGAGGAGGTTCTATGTTCGACCGTTCGTTTTTTTTTATGTATGTTCACCGATTACTCCGCCAACTGTGGACTGATTTTCATAATTCTTTTTGTTTTATTCGAAAGGGTCTATTTTATGTACAGACGCCAGCAGTTTTTCCCAATGAACCTTGAACCTTAATTCTTTAGATATAAAGTCGAAAATCTATCAAAGAAATCTGACAGATTGTAGTAGCTTGATGTGCGCCGTCTGTACATTGCTTTGGTAGTTTATGAGTCATCGTCTATAATAAATATTTTTTTCCTTCTATTTCTATACGGATGATCTGCTAATCTTTTAGTAGCAATTGAAAATCAATTGTAAAGGACTATCACAAAGAACACCGAGTATATGCCAATATCTATTTAATCACATAGGTAATTAGCCACTACAGATTATATATCTCTTAACTGTTCACTTAAATCACACTCACTAAATAATTTAAACACGCATTTACACATATAACCCTATTTCTCTTATTCTAATATATACTTAATCACACTATTTTAGCACTATTAAGGAGATGTCACTCGTCCTGTATTCGCCAACCAACTGCCCAAGTTCTCATGACCAATTATTAAAGTAAAAGGTGTCGCCCCACCATTGACCGGAAGTTCGCAACGGACCAATCACAGTGCGACAACAGTGCTACCAACCTAAATGTTTATTAGATAACGTTTTTAATGTTTAAATACTTAATTAAATGTTTGAAAGTAATGTTAAAAATAGTTATAATATAGTGTGATCACAACAATCAATTATATGTAAGAAAATGAATAAACGAGAATAAATCAACTAATAATTAATAAATAAATTAAAAGAACAATTTTTATGAGTATGTCTTCGAGGCGACAACATCCGGCCGTCCTGCGCACGCATTCGTCCCCGGATAGCGTCCTAGTCTGGTGCAATTGCTGAGAACAAATAATAAACAATAAGTGATAATATTTATAAAGGTAATCACAGATTACTCGTCATTCGAACTGAGCGTCTACTCTGCTATTCCATCAACGGCCAGCACAAGTACGACCACAATTCAAAAGACTTATCGACATGACATATTTTGGTATTCCGATGTATTTATAACTGTTCCATCAGCGGTCAGTCATCGGTAAGTTTAGAGCTTATAGTTTACCCTAGGCGATGCCTTTGGCCAACCCTAGTTGCATATCACTACAAACGCTAAACCAGAGTACTACAGATTCATTTTACACGAATAAATGCTGCAACTCAAAACCATCAAAATACCAAAACATGTTTGAAGCAAATGCACTAGACAGCTTATAACAATTATTAGTAAATAATTGTAAGAAAAATAAACTCTGAATAAATCCAATCATGATTTGGGTTCAATAAATAATACCTGACAACATCTTAGGCTACTCCAAACCATCCACATCTAGATCTGCCAACTTGATCCAAGGCTTCATATTTTCAGCACACGTGGTTCCCTCATAGCATTTGGTTGTTCTCTCAGCACCACGCATGTCCTTTACTTTGTAGCGGTCATGACCTAGTACTTCAGTCACCTGAAAAGGGCCTTTGAAAAGCGGTAATAATTTAGTGCTTTGACCATCATTGGATTGACTAGGAATTTTTATAACGACCAAATCATTGATGTTGTAAATATGAGCCTCTTTTCGTTTGGAATCAAAAGCCTGCTTTTGTTTTTCTGCACTGGCCTGAATTCGACCATTCACATTATTTCTTAATAACGTAACATCAATATCTTGGTCTTCTTGTACAAGCTTGTCAGCATCGGTTTGGATTCGGTATCCAAAAAACACTTCACTGGGAATGGCTGCAGTGGTTTTATTAATGGTGCTGTTAATTCCTTGTTGTATACTGGTTATATGAGTGTCCCATTTGTCATAACTGGTGTTAGCCCCCATACTTCGCAACGCGTCAAGGATGGTGCGATTAAACCGCTCCACCTGACCGTTTGAGCGTGGAACAGCAGTTGCTATAACATGCTGTCTAATACTTTTGTCTTGGCAGTACTTTACAAATGACTTGGATGTGAAAGAACTTCCAGCATCACATATAAGACGCTTTGGATTACCGAAAACTTTAAATATTTTGTCTAGTTCGGTAATAACAACTTGGCTTTTTGTATTGCGAACAGGTGATATAAAAACAAATTTTGTAAAAGAATCAACGGTAACCAAGAGGTAGCTATTTTTACGCGTAGTCTTTACAAAAGGACCCAGATGGTCAATGTGCAGTGTGTGAAAGGGCTTTGCATATTTAGGTATCGGAAACAGTTTGCCTTCCTTTTTACCGTGGATATTTTTATAGTAAATACAGTTAATACAATTTTTGATATATTTTGATACTACTTTTTTAACCTTGGGAAACCAATAGCAAGATTTTATCCTTTCAATTGTCTTATCCACGGCAAAATGACCAAGATCATCGTGATTAGCTTTTATAATTTGCCAAATACATTGTTTAGGGACAACCCATCGTCTACCATAGTCAGTGCGACGGTATACCTTATTACCTAATAACTCATACTCATTATACACTTTCTTATTAAGCTCGGCCTGCCCTGACATTAATATTTCTCTAATCGCACAAATATTTGGATCTTGTAACTGAACTGATAACAACCAATCTGCTTCAGTGATAGCCAACACGCTTTTATTGCACATGGTAGTAGCATTTGTTTCGACTGGGTTTCGGCTCAAAGCGTCAACATGTTGCATTTGAGCTCCAGGTTTATGAACTATATCAAAAGTATATTCTTGCGTAAGTAATACCCATCTACCTATTCTAGAATTAATTTCCTGTTTATTTATTGTATATTTAACAGCATTACAATCAGTATAAATTTTAAAAGTCGAACCCAACAAATAGTGACGGAATTTTTGAAGCGCGGTAATTATAGCCAAAAATTCCAATTCAAAAGAGTGGTACTTTTTCTCCTCATTAGACGTCTGTCGACTATAAAAATGGATCGGTTTTTCTCCTGTATCAGTTACTTGAGTCAGTATGCAGCCAACACCGTCACGGCTAGCATCGGTGTACAGAATAGTAGGTAATTTGGGGTCATAAATTTTTAATAAAGCATTGTGTACTAACTCTTCTTTTAAATTATTAACTGCTGAAACCTGATCGGATCCCCACTTCCATATGGCATCTTTCTTTAAAAGCTCTGTTAAGGGTTTGGCTATAAGAGCGCAATTCTTTATAAATTTTCTAAAGTAATTAATAAGACCTAAAAACTGTCTAACTTGATGCACAGTTTTGGGTTCAGGATAATTTTCAACTGCTTTTAATTTCTTTTTACCCGGACGTATACCATCTTCTGAAATATCATACCCAAGAAAACAAACAGAGCTTTGGAAAAAGTGACATTTCTCTAAATTAATTGTCAATCCATTATTTTGCAATATTTTTAATACTGCGTCTAACTGCCTAGCATTTTCATCAACAGAGTCAGTAGCGATTAATAGATCATCCATATAACAAATAACTTTGCCAAAGCGTAGTTTACCCAGGACGCTGTTCATTAGCCTCTGGAATACAGAAGGTGCATTGCATAAACCGAATGGCATCCTTCTAAATTCAAAATGCCCATCAGGGGTAATGAAAGCAGTTTTAGGAATGGAATTTTCATTAACAGAAATTTGATAGTAGCCACTTTTTAAATCAATAGATGTGTAGCATTTACATCCTCTAAGTTTATCAATAAGATCTTCTACAATGGGCATTGGGTACTTCTCTTTAACCGTTATTTTATTTAGAGACCTATAATCGATGCACAAACGTTTTTCGCCCGAAGGTTTATCTACTAATAAAACCGGACTTGCGTAAGCGGAATTACTTTCACGAATAATTCCATTTTTCAATAAGTCATCAATAATCTCCCTAGTTGATACCTTTTCCGATTCAGACATACGGTAGGGTCTTTGATAAACCGGCTTATTCGTTATTAATTCAATATCTAACTCCACACAAGAAGTCTGCCCTAATGATTTTAAATCTTTTGACACAATGCGAGGGTATCTTGAAAATATTTCATTTAAAATAGAGATGTGTTCCGCATCAGAGTTAAACATAGATGACTCTATTAAAGCCACCTGGTACTTACTAATGGGGGAAAAAGAAAGGCTATTTCCTACACGTACATACATAATCCTTTTATCCTCCGTGAAATTTCTACCAATTAAAATTGGGCAACCAGCTAATTCATCACAAATATATATGACTATACAAAGCTTAGCGTTATCCACAATAATATCAACCTTTGTCCCATGTGTGACCTCAGAGCAAGAATCTGTTTTAAATCCTGTCAATAACACGGGTTTTTTTAATGGAAACAAAGCTAAGTTTAACTGCCGTGCCAAAGAAGACGTTATTAGAGAGCAACTGCTACCCATATCAATAAAAGCCTGTCGTTTACATCCATTAACCATAATATCCTTATAAAATTTGTCTTTAGGTGTTGGTTCTACAATTAATTTAACTTCACTGTCCTTTTCAGGTTTCATTCTAGGTTTCGACCTACATGCAAGCTCTAAATGACCAAATTTACTACATGAACTACATTTGACATTATCCTTCAGACTGCAGCTAGTCTTTTTGTGACCAGGTTCTCCACAGCGAAAACATGTTATGTTTGCACCAGTATTTGAAACTAAACTATGCAATTGAACTACATTAGAGCTAGAAGAGCTTTCTGCCTTTTTATCATTATAGCGAGTTAAATTTTTCCCGTGTAAATTGTTATGTTTGTGAATTGACTTTTGTTCCTTATCAACATGAATTTTTCCGTGCAAAAATGAGGCCAACTCGTCACAGTATTTAAAGTTACCAGCATCTGCTGCAGTGAGTATATTTTTATCGCCAATTGATCCAACAATTATCGAAATAATATCATGTTCTGAAAATGACAACCTCATCTTATCAATGTTTCCTTTTTGTACAAAATAAAATTCATATAACGATTGGCCATCCAAGGGTTTCGTTTGAACCAAGTCTTTTAACAAACTGTACATATTACGCTTAATTCGAAAAGTATCTAATAATGTATTTCGCCAATCTATCCATTTCCAAGTAGTCCATCGTGTTTTATTTTTTTGAAGCGAGTCGTACCATGTTTTGGCGGTATTACGCAATTTTTGCAAGGCTTGATATTGTAGAACACGATCCGACCAATGAAAAGCACGAGCATTGGCTTCTACTACATTTATCCACATTTCAATATCATCCACTAATGGGTCAAAATCGGGAATCACTGAGGATAACATAACATTCTGGCTTACTGCGGGAGACGCACGCCTGGTGCGTCTCTTTTTCCTATGCCTGTGTCCATTAGAGCTGTTGCTGCTGCTAGATGAAGGTGAACCAGAGCTCGATGATGAGCTGCTGCTAGCACTTCGCCTCCCTCGTGTGCGTTTGCGGCTTCGCGGCATCTAGGCGCGTTTTCTTTTTCCACTTCTGATGTAAAGGACTATCACAAAGAACACCGAGTATATGCCAATATCTATTTAATCACATAGGTAATTAGCCACTACAGATTATATATCTCTTAACTGTTCACTTAAATCACACTCACTAAATAATTTAAACACGCATTTACACATATAACCCTATTTCTCTTATTCTAATATATACTTAATCACACTATTTTAGCACTATTAAGGAGATGTCACTCGTCCTGTATTCGCCAACCAACTGCCCAAGTTCTCATGACCAATTATTAAAGTAAAAGGTGTCGCCCCACCATTGACCGGAAGTTCGCAACGGACCAATCACAGTGCGACAACAGTGCTACCAACCTAAATGTTTATTAGATAACGTTTTTAATGTTTAAATACTTAATTAAATGTTTGAAAGTAATGTTAAAAATAGTTATAATATAGTGTGATCACAACAATCAATTATATGTAAGAAAATGAATAAACGAGAATAAATCAACTAATAATTAATAAATAAATTAAAAGAACAATTTTTATGAGTATGTCTTCGAGGCGACAACACAATACTCCATAAAAAAAAATATGTGATATTTCATCATAGCATAACTAAAAATTATGAAATAAAAAACGTCTTTTATAGCAATAAAAAATTTAAAAAATGGAAAATAAGTTTACTTCCGAAAATCGGTGGCAAGAAAGTCAACGATACAAACAATAGTCACCGACTTCCGGAAGTAAAGTTATTTTCCACTTTTTAGTTTTTTTTATTTATATATCTTATACATCTGAGACAACTCACACACGGCTATCTGATCCCAAGCTAAGCTTGTGTTATGGTAACTAGACAACTGATATACATACTTATATAATTTATAAATACATACATATTATAGATGAATCACACCCAGACACAGAACAAACAATCATGCTCATCACACAAAGTTTGTCCTGGGTGGGAATCGAACCCACGACCTCCGGCTCAGCAGTCAGGGCCACTAACCACTAGACCAACAGGCCCGTCAACATTAGTTTTGAAGACGTTTTATTATTGCAGTTCGTGTTAAAACAGGTCGTGAATACGAAGTTTACCAAAGGGCATAAAATATCTGGTATAACTATACTTACTAGCTGAGCAAATCTCTGAGTCGCACCCTCCTCTCTGCCGGCCCTTCTCCGAATAGACAGACCGGCTCACCCAGCTGACGTAGACTCCTGCGCACCTGAGCATGTTACATGACAGTTTGATTATCACATTTCAGACAAGTTACAAGGTAATTTGAATTGTCTACATTTGTCAGGTGGCTGTTGTCTGTACAGCTAATCTACTATATAAAATATAATCTACTATATCTATACTAATATTATAAAGCTAAAGAGTTTGTTTGTTTGTTTGAACGCGCTAATCTCAGGGACTACTGGTTGGAATTGGAAAATTCTTTTAGTGTTGGATAGTCCATTTCTTGAGGAAGGCTATATGCTATATAACATCACGCTACGACCAACAGGTGCTGAGCAGCGCGGGTGAAACCGTGGGGAACAGCTAGTACTATATAAATATATCAAAATAAGTCGGGTTTTCCTTCCTGACGCTATAACTCCAGAACGCACGAACCGATTTCCACGGTTTTGCATTCGTTGGAAAGGTCTCGGGCTCCGTGAGGTTTATAGCAAAGGAAAGGTAGGGTAGGTAGAAAGGTAGAAAATTGCATAGCAACGCATGCCGGGGCACAGCTATTCTAATATATAAAATTCTCCAGCACAGCTATTCTAATTCGACGCCGATGCGAACCCCTCCTACCGTCAGCGCCATTATATGTAGAGTTGAAGTAAGGTTTTAGTCAGTGAAAGTCTAACACCTTCAAACCCCCCAGGGCAGGGAAAGTTATTTCAAGATTTCCCATCAACAAAAAAAGCCTATATCACTGTTCATATTTAATTAAAGATATACCTCGTCATCATCTGTAGACACATTCAGCTGTCGAGCCTTCCGTCTCCTCTCAAACTCCTCGAGAAGAGCCTTCTTGTCGCGAGACATCTCTTCTTCAAGCTCCATGTATTCTGCAAATGAAGGGGAATGGCTGATTTGTGAACTAATTAACAGTATAGACAGATAGGTAACAGGTTGGTGTCCCTACATAACTCCATGTTTAAGGCACCTATTCTGCGTACGGGTGGGAATTTAATTTGAGCCAGCCCAGCTCCACAACAAATATTAATATATATAAATCAAGTGTCACATTGTTTGTCTGCAATTGACTCCTAAACTACAAAACCAATTTTAAAATAAATTTCCACACCGTGTGCAGTTTAATCCAATTTGAAAGATAGGGTAGGAAGGGTAGGTAAAAAGGTAGAAAATTGATTTGCAACACATGCCATATATATTACTAGCTGTTCCACGCGGTTTCACCCACGCTGCTCAGCACCTGTTGGTCGTAGCGTGATGTTATATAGCCTATAGCCTTCCTCAAGAAATGGACTATCAAACACTAAAAGAATTTTCCAATTCCAACCAGTAGTCCCTGAGATTAGCGCGTTCAAACAAACAAACAAACAAACTCTTCAGCTTTATAATATTAGTATAGATGTAAAAGAAAGTTGTGTCAGTTACACAATTTATTACTCAGGTATAAGTAACCCAATTTGGCTGAAAATTGGTGGGGAGGTAGCTTAGAATCAGGAGAAGAAAATAGGTTCACTAGAGAAGAGTTGTATAAGGTCTATGTAACACATGCCAGTCACAGCTATAGTACGGCCAACGAGAAACGATACGAAAGGTCATTAACCTAAAGAACAACTGTGGCGTTGACAATCTAATATTTAGCTCTTTCCATCTTGTGCCTTTGTCGTAATGTCTCGTTCTCCCGGCAAAAACATGACAACGTTAAGACGGGTTCGCCAACATTCGGGCGGCCATTTTAGATGGGGTTTTAGCATGGGTTTTGTTTACATTTGGTATCGCTTTTCGTTGGCCGTACTATAGTTTTAAATAATTCAAAATAATAAAATCCTAATTTAACAATTTTTTTTTCAGTCTGCATTTTTTCTTCTGTTATAAAGAGGTTTTCAGTTATAACGTAGGAAATATTCAAAACTACTAACTTGATTATCTTACAAATGGGATGAAAATTCTCTTGTGGGATATTCCACTTTTTTTTGGGCAAATGCTGGTTTTTTTATAAAGAAGGTATGTATCCTATTAGTTTACATTAAACTGCACAAACAAACGCATTTCTAATTTTACTTGTAAAATTTCTAAAATGATTTATTATTGATAGAAAGCTGCACTATTGCCGAGTTCCTAAGGATATGTTTCTTCGAGGCAAACATAATGGAGGACAAAAGCTAGTTAAGATATAAAAATAATAAGGTAAGAATCTTTACCACTGGAGATTTGGATGTCCCCCAGCTCTTTCCCGCCAAGATCATCAGCACCTTCCTTTGCAGCAACGGCCAGGGCCGCCAGCCGGGCCTTTTCTTGCTCTTCCAAAGACCCATAATGGACCTGTTTGGGTTTCTTCACCAAGATAACATCATCATCGTCAGACATTTTGAGGTTATGTTTATTTTTAGTTTGATATCACTTGATTAGTAACTTAAATTAGTTGTTTTTTGGAGGATTTAACTTAACTCTACTAACTCAACTTAGGTCTTTTTATTTTATGGTGGGTTTTGAGTAATTAAAATTAAAAAACCGACCAAAACACTGACCAACAACAACAAGCAACGCTTGGGTGTCAAACTCCTTAGAGTAAATATGTTCCTTGGTGTCAAACGTCAAAACTTGCAACACTCAAAGTTGTCAATGTCAATTTGAAAGAAAACAACAAAATTCTTTGGGTTATTATTCCATAGAAGTTATTTAATCCTCTATGGTGTCTCCCGGCCATAAAGGACAAAATTTAATTTATACTCTGTGCATTATTGTCGTTGTTTACGTCAGTGCGGAATAAATAACAGAATAAAACTGCAAAATATTGCAATAAATTCCAACTAAAATGTAAAAATACACGACGAATATAGTCATATTATCAATTATTAATGTTAGTTTTGCGTAAAACCTATTCTTGTATACAATAGTGACATAACCTATAAGTGCGTAATATTTGCGTGAATTTCTTCAATACCATGGCTCTGCAGTTATCGAGGCGGGAAGTTGATGACCTGAGGTCTTCCCTCGACCGTGCGATATACAGAACTATAGGAAAATCGGATAGTTCCTTGTTATCCACTGTTTCAGCTTGCCTCTCCAGTGGGTAAGTGTAAAGTGCATTCTAATTATGTTTATCAACATTTTATTATTATTATAACAATGATAGGAGTTACAGTAGCTTTTAAGTGCTATTTTAAGCGATGTAGCATTTGTAAAAACTTCAGAAGTCAGTTAAATTTGGTGTAAAATAAGGTATTATCCTTTTGAGTATTAACTGTCAGTCTCCTCATAGGCTCCAAGCTATTGGTGGTCAGGGCTCTAAAGAGAAAGAAATTTCCTAACATTACGAGCCATGTCCAGGAGTCCTTCTTAGGTATTGGTTGAGGCTCTTGGAAATAGCAGATATCAAGACTCCACATCCCATTAATTGTTTTATTATTTTCAAACAAGAACAAACAGTTTTTCGCTAATCAATGACTTGACAATACAATAAAATGTATAATTTCAAACTTTCCAGTTATGAACGCAGAAAAATCATAGACAAAATATCAGCTCATATAGACTCGAAGAAGGCCAGTAAACTAGCTGACAAAGTGATAGCTTTAGCTCAAGAATTGATCTCTAGTTCCAAGACACAGAAACGGAAGCATGAGTCCAGTGATCGTGATAAGGAAGTGAAGCGTTCCAGACATGATGAGGTAAGTACCAATATTTCGCAGCTGGAGACGCCCATGGCGCCGGGCGCCGCGAGACTACTCCCGGCCACCGTAGATGCGGGCCTGTGGGCGGTGAGCAATGGGTAGTTCACCGTCCGTCCGTCGATTGACGACAGGCCGTGCCGACGGCGCGTTCGTGTTTCACGCGCGCCTCAAAGAGAGTCAACAAAGCAGAGGGGCTTGCCAGAGCCTCCGCCTGCCGGGGTTGCGGGTTGTTCGAAAGAGATACCGCGGCCTCGGAACGTAAAGGGCAACAGAAGGAACATGGGTGGGTTTTAGTCAGTAGAAGTCTGACATGCCCCCCCGCTCAATTAACGACACGGTTGGCGCAGTGGCTGAGCGATTGACTGCTGCGCTGCGTGTCGCGAGTTATGTGTTATAAATACGACGGGCCTGTTGGTCTAGTGGTTAGTGGCCCTGACTGCTGAGCCGGAGGTTGTGGGTTCGATTCCCACCCAGGACAAACTTTGTGTGATGAGCATGATTGTTTGTTCTGTGTCTGGGGGTGATTATCTATAACTAGCTGTGCCCCGGCATGCGTTGCAATGCAATTTTGTATCTTTCTACCTACCCTACTTCTCTTACCGGGATGAAAAGTATCCTATGTCCGTCTCCTAGTTCTAAGCTACCTCCTCATCAATTTTCAGCTAAATCGGTTCAGCCGTTCTTGAGTTATAAGTGGAGTAACTAACACGACTTTCTTTTATTCATATAAGATATGTATGTATTTATAAATTATATAAGTATGTATATCAGTTGTCTGGTTACCATAAAACAAGCTCTGCTTAGCTTGGGATCAGGTAGCCGTGTGTGAGTTGACCCAAGATTTTTTTTTATTCTATTTGCATGTCCAACTAGACAGGCAATGCCGCGGGGCAAAAGAAGAAGGTCTCCAATAATAATCTAAAACCTACAAAACATATTTTTATTGCAGGTTAAAGAGGAAAAAGAGGTTAAAGATGAGAAAAAAGAAGAGAAGAAGAATGGAGTAGAGTTACCAACCATCCTACCGGAGGGAGAGACCGTTGGCTCAAAGATGGCTGTGTTGAGTGCTGACCGTATTAAGGTATTTAATTTTTAAGATTCTAACCCCCGAATACTGAAACGTCACTTAAAATGTGAGGGCTGCTTAACATTTGAGCAGCTCTTAAACTTTAGATTTTGTATGGTCAAACGTCACTTCTGAGTCTCTGTTAAACTTAAGTGGGACTTAAATTTTGAGTGACGTTTCAGTATTCGGGGGTTAAGCCCATAAAAATCACCCCACGTAATTTATTAACGCCCCCTAAGGGTTTAATGTTTTTTTCCTTTTGAGGTTAAAGCCCCGTATTCATGGTAATCATTTGTTTAGGAACAGTTGGATCAACATTGTTGGTGAGCGGCGAGAATGATGCTAGCAACTATATTTAAATCAATACAGGTTGTCCACATGCACGTCTGTTGCCAGCAACATGTTGACAGCAATTCCGCAACACGTTGATTCAACTTTGTTGCTAAACAAATGTTTACCATGAAAACGGGGCTTTAACCTCAAAAGGAAAAAAGAAAATTGGTTGCCTGTAAAGTCGGTATTCGGGCGAAAGTTTTACGTGACAACGACTTTGAGTGGTAAAATAATTTTAATGTGAATATTCATTCGTATAGTAGGAAGAAGGATGAAATAATAGTAACAATTTAAAACATTTATTTATACAAAGAATTATATTTAAAACATTAATTTATACAAAGAATCTGGCACTGAATTTCATATTAACAAAATTTTATTTTTACCTTTACACATACATACGTATTTATATACAAATATACATACAATAACTTGCAATACTTTTGCGTACAATGAAACAGCGTTTACTACAACTTAACTTGTTCCTATCTGAGTGATTTATGTCTGTCTCTCTCGCTCTTAGGCGGGCTAACCATGCCCGAGTGGATGGGACGCGTGCCTCTCACTCGCTCTCATTGTGAGCGTATAACGTGAGCGGAGCGTAACGCAGTTTCTTGAAGTGTCACCCGGCAAACCAATTTATAAGACGTTGTCACGTCAAAAACATTAAACCCTTAGGGGGCGTTCATAAATTACGTGGGGTGTTTTTTTTATTCTTGTCTGTTTTTATTGTTCTATCCCTCCTCCCCCCCTTGGTGAGATGTCGTGAGATTTTATTCAACCCCCTCCCCCATGCCCCAATCTCACGTGAGATTCTTCAAAATGTGCGTTTTTACGTAAACGCGTTGGATTATTATTGTAAAAAGTAAAAAAAATAAGATAACAACGATTACGCTTAAAATTAAATCTTAAGCGTGTACTATCTGGATTAAATGGACCAAAATAGTATATTTTTTTTTTCTGAATGAAACTTTTTATATTTTACTAGCTTTTGCCCGCGGCTTCGCTCGCGTTAAATTCGGTAGCGCCTTATTGGTTTGTAATAGCAACGCTGAGTTTTCCCGTTTGTTCCCTCTTTCTCCCTCATACACCACCCCACCCTCAGACCCACTCTTCGGTTCTCTTTCGGTTTAGCCATTAAAGCGTGAAGAGGTAACAAACAAACAAACTCACTTTCGCTTTTATAATATTAGTAAGGTTACATGAGATTTGACTCTACCCCCCCCCCCCCTTAAACATCTCACGTATTTTATGAACGCCCCCTTATATGATTATTTTGTTGTCCGTCTGTCTATCAAGACCCTTTATCTCGTATGCATCAGGGTGTTCAGTGTTCAACTTAGCTTATCTATGAAAAATAATAGGTTAAGTGCGAGTAGATTTCGCGCACTGATTCGAATCCGAATTTGTACTCCTATCAGACGTCACGGCATCATTTACTCCTTTCTCCTTCATATCATTCCTTACACAATCCAGCCATCTTTTCTTTGACCTTCCTCTCGCTCTCCGTCCATCAACATTCAGATCTATCACCCTTTTAGTCACATGTGCTTTGTCCCTCCTCATTACATGTCCATACCAAGACAAACGACTCCCTTTCAATTTGTCTGTAACAGGCCCAACTTTCAAACTTCCTCGAATATACTTATTCCTTACTTTATCCATTCTTGTCACACCATACATCCATTTCAACATTCTCATCTCCGCTACATGCAATCGTTTTTCATCCAGCATTTTTACAGCCAAGCATTCTGACCCATACAGTACAACAGGTCTAATCACGGACTTGTAAATTTTCCCCTTTAACTTGAGGGGCATCCGTGGGTCACAAGTTGTTCCAGTGACCTGTCGCCATTACTTCCATCTCAATGAATCATATTAACGTCAACTATCCGTCAAGCACCGCCGGGCGGGCTCTTATCGTAAGCGTAATCTGATTTTAAGACTCTTCCAAGATCTTTACTACAAATACAGTTTTAATTCGGTCGGGGTTTGGTGGCACAAATTTGTGTCAGCGGGGCTCAACGGTAATACTTGTTTACTGGCACGTTTTAGTGCCGCTGGGGCTTTAGAGGTTAAGTAAATGATAGTCGGATATATTGTCATCTAATCTTTCAGCTTATGATGGCAAATGCCCAAAAAGAAATAGAGGAACGGAAGCGTGCCCTCCTCGCCATGAAGGGCGAGTCCAAAAGTGGGGTCAGCGCAGCCGCTGCTACCGCCCAACAGCTGAAGATGCAGGTCCAGCAGACCAGCTCAATCGCGCCGCCCAGCGTCATCAAACCTGTGCTGTATTCTAAGCCTGGTAAGTCTTCGTTTTGTCGATACCAGTATTTTACATGGAGTCAGTATTTGACCTCCACCCGGATCGAACCAGCTATACACAGCGCAGGAGCCAATCGCTTTACTACTGCGTCAACCGTACAGTCAAAATTATAGATTAACTAGCTTTTGCCCGTGGCTTCGCTCGCGTTAAATTTGGGGTAACACAGTTCCCCTTTCCTGATTCACAGGTACCTGCTACCTGCAGTTTTTGTCCTTGCGCCTGATTGGTTTGTAAAAACAAAACAAAGATTTCCATTTTCTTCCCTCTTTCTCCCTCATATCACACTTAAAAAAAATGCCCTTGTTCGTCTCCTGGGTCCCAACTATCTCTGTCCAAAATTCATCAAAATCGGTTTAGCCATTAAGGCGTAAAGAGGTAACAAACGAATAAACTCACTTTTGCTTTTATAATATTAGTAAGGATTATGATCGGGTCGGTTTTCAATTTAACCGGATGCAGCTGAATACCAGTATTTTACATAAAGCTACTGCCTATCTGACCTCCACAACCCAGGTACTCTTTAGTTAGACTGGTTGTCAGCATTTAAGGAGTTGTTTGTCTTGGTATGGACATGATAATGAGGAGGGATGAAGGACATGTGACTAAAAGAGTGATGGATCTGAATGTTGATGGATGAAGAGCGAAAAGATGGATGGATTGTGTAAGGAATGATATGAAGGAGAAAGGAGTAAATCAAATCAAATCAAATCAAATCATTTATTTCAATTAGACCATTACAGGCACTTTTGAATGTCAAGAAACAAAATGAATCTACAATCCCGGTCACAAGGCATAATAACTTGTGAAAGTACTGCAGTTGCCCATTCCAAAGCGTTGATCTCTATGGAGAAGAATGGGCAAGAAACTCCATGGACACTCTTTTAAATTCTAATATTTTTACAAAATAGTATTTACATCATTCGTGTTGAGATTATACAAATATGTGAGAACGATGTAGAAAGACGTGCACAGTAAGAGCGTCCAGAGTAAATAAAAAACAAAATTCAATTTAAATCTAAATAAAATAAAAATGACCGTGGTAGTTAAAAAATGACCAGTCCCAACTGACAGCGCCCGTTCACGAACATGACGTATGGATCAGCCCCATTCAGCTCGACCATTTTGAAGGGAGCTAAATGACCCGACACACCCGCCACCATCAGTGAGACATTTAAGTGAGCATGACACTATCAACCACCAGGGCTTCGTCAAGTCAATGATAATACATAGCACTCACATATGGGCTTAATAATTATACAATACTAGAGAATTGATTCTATACATTGCAAAGATAGTCTTACAATCTTCTGCAGCGTCCATTATAGCTTCGGATACTTAGTAATGAGTTTACCCCTATGCTTGAGGAGCAGGACCAGCATTGAGCCAAGCATTTTTATCATCAATATAATCCCCCAACTTATAATATGCTTGCCTACATAGTGTGCGTTTAATACAAGATTTAAATTTCGTTTCATTCAGTTGAAGAATGTGGGGAGGTATTTTATTGTAGCATTTCAAACAGTACCCCATGAAAGATGAGTCTACTTTAGCTAACCTGAAACCTGGTTGAACTAATTGGTGCCGTGACGTCTGACAGGGGAGAATGGAAGAAGAAAACGTGTTGCGCCGACCACAAATATAATGGGACAAGGGCAGGAAAATAATTATGGTTGTCAGCATGTCGTGTAACGACTATCAAAGATCTACAAATAACAGCCGGGTTCAATTTAACGTGCATTCCGAGGCACGGCGCAAAGAGGAAGAAAAAAAGTGTGTGTGTCAGCTCTGACGCACGACTGGAGTTTACTTCTTAAGTACGAGTATCTAACCATACGCAAAAAGAGTTTATTCAACTGAAAAAAGATTAATATCATATGAAAGGGGTAAAAACACAAATTAATGAAAATAAATAGCAATATAAATACATCAACACTGATAGAAACAAACAAGCCCAATAACATATAGTATATAGGTATAGTCGCCTATACAGCATACCATATGTACGTCTTAATACACTCACAGCCAAATTAGAAAGTGGCGCACTAAAGGTGCGCACCGAAAACGTGACACATTTTCGTTACTTTAGTAGGTTTTACTCCTCGGATTTTTCTCATACCGAGCGCCTTATATATGAAAATCGATTCTTAAGGAGTAAACTCCAAAAATACTAATCTTGTAATAATAAAACCGTCCATAAATGTCTGTCTGTTTGTCCACAGTTGGCAATGCGATGTCACAGGAGGAACTGGAGAAGCAGCGGAAGATAGCTGAACTGCAGGCCAGGATCCAGAGGAAACTAGCCGGTAAGTTGGGTGTAGATCTACCAAAAAGACCAGCCAGGGTAGCGGGTTGTTCGAAAAAGATAGCGTGGTCCCGGAATTTAAAGGGTAAAAGAAGGAACATGGGTGGGTTTTAGTCAGTACATATCCAGTTCACCCCCCTCAGGGCAGAAAGTTATTTGATGATGATGACCAGCTTCCGCCCTCGACTTCGTCCGCGTGGCATAGTTACTTTGGGCTAGTGCTAACTTTAACCCACGTGATGATCGAAAAAAAATTTAGAGGTGTCAAGGGACACCCGGATGGAACGAAGTTCAAATAGAAATGAAAATATCTGGCTTGCTTTCTATAAGAGAGAGAGAGACAGACAGACAGAGAAACATGCGACGCCGCACAGCCTACAATAGCTTACTATAGTAAAAAGTGTCGTGACAACTTTTCGTAAGAATTTTTTCCGTCTAGCCCCCTTTCACAACGCGCGACAAGGAACTTCGTTCCAAAAATATCTTTCTCTCCCCTTTTCTTCCCTTATTCTCCGTCTTCAGGGTCCCAACTATCTCTGTACCAAAAACGTAACAAATACACAAAAAATAAACTCACTTTCGCTTTCATATTAAACCTGAAAGACAATGTGTTGCTGGGGAGTTTGTTCCGCCACTTCTTCTTCCCAGCTAAAACACTAGGAAGTGGCGAAGGGCAGGGCGTTTTTGTGGGACTGTCTCTTGTAATGTGACGTTCAAAAAGTACTGATTATCAGCCTAATTTGAATAAATGACTTTTGATTTTGATTTAATATTATAGAGAGGAGCTCGTGGCTAAATAATAGTAGCCGCTCAGGTCGATCTTTAGGTTAAGCCACGCTTGCCTAGGTTGGTCTGTGGATGGGTGACCACCCGTTACATACCGAGTTTCCTCCGTGCCTCGGAAAGCACGTTAAACCGTTGGTCCCGGCTGTCATTTGTAGATCTTTGACAGTCGTTACAGGTAGTCAGTGTTCCGAAAGTCTGACAACCAGTCTTACCAAGGGGGAGTCCACAACCCAGTATTAACTGGGTTGTGGAGGTCAGATAGGCAGTCGCTCCATGTAAAATACTGATATTCAGCTGCATCCGGTTAGACTGGAAGCTGACCCCAACATAGTTGGGAAAAGGCTAGGCAGATGATGATGATTTTGATTTAATATTAGTAAGGATTTACCATCTGCAAAAAAGGCTCACAAATTCCTTTGCCATCTCACACTGAGCAGCAGAACTCTTCAAATCGCTCTTTGTCTTAAATCTACCTCACTGGGCCTTCGGTTTGCAGGTGGAGCACTCACCAGCACAGCGGGCAGTGGGCCTGCGCCCCTCATCCTGGACCGCGAAGGTCGCACTGTGGACACCAGCGGCAAGAGAGTCCAGCTGACCCATGTCGCCCCTACTCTTAAGGTAAGAGTTCAATATTAGGCCTAGTACCCCTGAAGAGGTACACTATACATTGACAACAATAAAATGAAGCTACAGTCCCAGTCACAAGACATAATCACTTGTGAAAGTACTGTAGTTGCCCATTCCAAAGCGTTGATCTCTATGGAAAAGAATGGGTAAAAAACTCCATGGACATTTGTATCATAATATTTTTACAAGATCAAGGTAACATCATTCATGTCGAGATTATAAATAAATGTGAGGACGATATAGATTAAGAGCGTCCAGGGTAGAAGTTGAAATAAGGTAACTGAGCGATGACCAGTCCCAACTGACAGCGCCCTTTCACGAACATGACGGATCAGCTCCATTCAACTCAACCATATTGAAGGAAATTTATTGTAATATTTTAAACAGTACCCCATGAAAGATGAGTCTACTTTAGCTAACCTGAAACCTGTTTGAACTAATTGGTCCCTATTTCTAGTATTATACTTGTATCTGTCACTTCTTTTTACTAAATATATGATTTTTTTTTAAAATTACATGATGTTTTCATAAATTGACAAAGTAATGTGATGATGTTAATATCCTTAAATTTTTCCCTAAAAGAATCGCACCTAGGTAGATTATATATGGCGCTGATGGCTCTTTTCTGCAGAATAAATAGAGACTCGATGTCTGCAGCCCGTCCCCATAGTAAAATACGGTACGACATACTAAGAAAATAACTAAATAGACTAGCCTCGCGGTATCTACATCAGGGAACTATTTATAACAGCATATGCGGACCCCATTGTAGTCTTGAATCGAGTGTGATGCCCAAAAAAGTCAGATTCCCAGAGTTTGACATTCGGTAGAGAAAATCTTAAATACTTCGTTTTTTCGACAAGATAGGTTAGGAAACTTTAACGTGTAAAATGGGCCACTTGAGTAAGATGCAATTTTAAGTGATAGAACAGGAAAAATGATGTAAGAAAATGCTGATCAGTGCTTATCAATATGATTTTACCTTATTCATAAAGAGAGAAGTGTTGATTTTAGTATTTTGAACAAGTTTTCGTGTGGTCCTCCAGGCTAACATCCGCGCGAAGCGCCGCGAAGAGTTCCGCCTGCAGCTGTCCGGCACCAGCTCCGCCGAGCCCGCGCACGCCGCCGCCTGGCACGACGCGCGCGTGCCCGCGCGGCCCGCCCTGCGCACGCGCCGCCCGCTGCGCTTCCACGAGCCCGGCAAGTTCATGGAGATCGGCAACAGGCTCCGGATGAAGGTACACAGCACTCCCCACTCCCTACGCCGCCCGGCCCGCGCGGCCCGCCCTGCGCACGCGCCGCCCGCTGCGCTTCCACGAGCCCGGCAAGTTCATGGAGATCGGCAACAGGCTCCGGATGAAGGTACACAGCACTCCCCACTCCCTACGCCGCCCGGCCCGCGCGGCCCGCCCTGCGCACGCGCCGCCCGCTGCGCTTCCACGAGCCCGGCAAGTTCATGGAGATCGGCAACAGGCTCCGGATGAAGGTACACAGCACTCCCCACTCCCTACGCCGCCCGGCCCGCGCGGCCCGCCCTGCGCACGCGCCGCCCGCTGCGCTTCCACGAGCCCGGCAAGTTCATGGAGATCGGCAACAGGCTCCGGATGAAGGTACACAGCACTCCCCACTCCCTACGCCGCCCGGCCCGCGCGGCCCGCCCTGCGCACGCGCCGCCCGCTGCGCTTCCACGAGCCCGGCAAGTTCATGGAGATCGGCAACAGGCTCCGGATGAAGGTACACAGCACTCCCCACTCCCTACGCCGCCCGGCCCGCGCGGCCCGCCCTGCGCACGCGCCGCCCGCTGCGCTTCCACGAGCCCGGCAAGTTCATGGAGATCGGCAACAGGCTCCGGATGAAGGTACACAGCACTCCCCACTCCCTACGCCGCCCGGCCCGCGCGGCCCGCCCTGCGCACGCGCCGCCCGCTGCGCTTCCACGAGCCCGGCAAGTTCATGGAGATCGGCAACAGGCTCCGGATGAAGGTACACAGCACTCCCCACTCCCTACGCCGCCCGGCCCGCGCGGCCCGCCCTGCGCACGCGCCGCCCGCTGCGCTTCCACGAGCCCGGCAAGTTCATGGAGATCGGCAACAGGCTCCGGATGAAGGTACACAGCACTCCCCACTCCCTACGCCGCCCGGCCCGCGCGGCCCGCCCTGCGCACGCGCCGCCCGCTGCGCTTCCACGAGCCCGGCAAGTTCATGGAGATCGGCAACAGGCTCCGGATGAAGGTACACAGC
This sequence comes from Ochropleura leucogaster, assembly GCA_958449745.1. Taxonomy (NCBI): domain Eukaryota; kingdom Metazoa; phylum Arthropoda; class Insecta; order Lepidoptera; family Noctuidae; genus Ochropleura; species Ochropleura leucogaster. The sequence goes on along the minus strand of OY288228.1, from coordinate 9,892,576 downwards.
ACTCCCCACTCCCTACGCCGCCCGGCCCGCGCGGCCCGCCCTGCGCACGCGCCGCCCGCTGCGCTTCCACGAGCCCGGCAAGTTCATGGAGATCGGCAACAGGCTCCGGATGAAGGTACACAGCACTCCCCACTCCCTACGCCGCCCGGCCCGCGCGGCCCGCCCTGCGCACGCGCCGCCCGCTGCGCTTCCACGAGCCCGGCAAGTTCATGGAGATCGGCAACAGGCTCCGGATGAAGGTACACAGCACTCCCCACTCCCTACGCCGCCCGGCCCGCGCGGCCCGCCCTGCGCACGCGCCGCCCGCTGCGCTTCCACGAGCCCGGCAAGTTCATGGAGATCGGCAACAGGCTCCGGATGAAGGTACACAGCACTCCCCACTCCCTACGCCGCCCGGCCCGCGCGGCCCGCCCTGCGCACGCGCCGCCCGCTGCGCTTCAATTGAAATCGTTCTATAGTAAATAGAAATTACCAAAAAAACTCGTTTTTAAGCAATAATTGTTGCATATACTTGCTTAATTTGATAAACAGAATGCATGGTTGACGGCTTTCTGAAATGTTGGTTTACACCTTATATTCTCAACTTTTTTCTTAAAAAGACCATTTCAGACACTAATCTGCATATTCCTCATGTAAGTTGACCAAGATTTTTGTCTGGACCTTAAGCCTGCGTTCAGACATGCGGGAATCGTGCGTTTACGAATAGCGCGGTTTCAAACCGCAAAATTGTGAAGCCATTCAGACACGCGCGGTTAGTATGCGATTTCGCACGAAATCGTTAGCGTCAGTTTCAAAATGGAGGTCGACGAAGAAGTGTGTTTACTGTGGTTGGTTAACATAATTCTGTCAATTATTTTTTGGTGAATAAACCTACTTACTTAAAATATTATTTTTTTCCACCGTGTCTTCGCAATTTCCAAATATCTCCACCAACTCTTGCCAAGCTCGGTTCTTGATAATTTTATTTGAGTAATCATCACACTGAATGTCCCATATTGCAGGTCTCTTCTCCACCTCATCAATAAATAGTTCAGTGTCGAAACGATCCATGGCGAACTCACGAACAGTGACGTGCTCACCGCGCGGTATCCGCAACGCAACTGAACGCGAAGTAAAGACTCCATTGTAATAGAAACGCGCGGGAGCAGCGCGATTCTATTTTCTGGCGGTTGGGTTGCGGTAACCGCGCGGCTTGATTAACCGCGCGGTTATGTCTGAACGATTACTAACTAACTCATATAAATAAGACCCGCGCGATTTCCATGCGATTCTATAATCGCGCGGTTCCCGCCGTGTCTGAACGAGCACTAAAAGAGACTATGACCTCTGAGTTTGTTTCGGCTGTTTCTTCTCAGAGTAGTCAGGTACGAAACACCGGCCTCATCTAGTTTAAAAACCTACTTGCAAAAGAACATAATTTATAAAAAATCCTTCGCATTCCTTACCAGGCGCAACTAGAGAAGCTTCAGAACGAAATATCTCAAATAGCTCGCAAGACTGGCATCTCTTCGGCCACCAAGCTGGCGCTGCTGGCTGCTGACGCTCCCGACTCCGACAGAGTACCTGATATTGAGTGGTGAGTCCATAGTTGACAACTAGCTGTGCCCTTGTTTTCTACCTTGCTACTTACCCTACCTTCCCTACCTACCCTACTCACCCTACCTACCCAACTTACCCTACCTACACAACCTACCATACCTATCCTACATACCCTACCTACCCTTCCTGCCCTACCTACCCTGCCTACTCTACCTACCCTACGTACCCTACCCTCCCTACCCTACCTACCCTTTCTACCCTACATACACTACCTGCCCTACCTACCCTACCTACCCTACTCACCATACCACCTTAGGAGTCCATCGCAGACAAACAACGTGACACGTGATTTATATATAGTAAGATATACCTGGCATTATGCTGAGCTGGACTCCTATTTGGTGCAATCTTGAGACACACACCGCCCAGTAGTGGGTGACCTTAATAAATATATGTGATGTGTCTAAATGCCTATGGGTCAATCTAACTTAGTCTACCTTACTTTTGTTTTGTGTTTTTCTTCCTGTTTGATTTTTTTTCTTAAATACATTCTGTATTGTGTCTTTTGCTGCATCAAATAAATGATTTATCTATCTAGAAGTGCCTCTAAATAATAACAGCCGCTCGGGTCGATCTTTAGGTTAAGCCGCGCTTGCCTAGGTTGGTCTGTGGATGGGTGACCACCCGTTACATACCGAGTTTCCTCCGTGCCTCGGAAAGCACGTTAAGCTGTTGGTCCCGGCTGTCATTTAAAGATCTTTGACAGTCGTTACAGATAGTCAGTGTTCCGAAAGTCTGATAACCAGTTTTACCAAGAGGTATCGTATTACCCAGTACTAACTGCATCCAGCTGCATCCGGTTAGACTGGATGCCGACCCCAACATAGTTGGGAAAAGGCTAGGCAGATGATGATCTAGAAGTGCCTCAAATGTACCCTCTGCTAACTGGGAATAAAAGACTGCTCCTCATCAATTCAGGTGGGACAGCGTCATCCTGATGACACCAGAGGAACGGCAGTCCAAGCGGCCCGCTGACGTGAGCTCGAGCGACGCGCACGACGCGCACGACGCGGGCGACGCGCGCTCGCACGCGCAGCGCGTGGACGCGTGCCACGTGGGCGCGGACGACATCGTGGACAACCTCAATGAGGCCGCCATCACCAACCTAGTCGAACATCCCCAGCAGTTGAGACCACCAAGTAAGTCGCATCAAATAAATTGCCCGCGGCTTCACTCGCGTTAAATTCGGGGTAACAAAGTATTTTTCGTTAGTAACAAAGAGTGTGTACCGATTTTTAGGTTTCCTACCTTGAAAACTGTGAAAAGACCCACATAAAATAGATTACCAAAAAGATTAAAAAAAATTAGAGGTGTCAAGGGACACCCGGATGGAACGAAGTTCCTATAGAAATGAAAATATCTGGCTTGCTTTCTATAAGAGAGAGAGAGACAGACAGACAGGCAGAGAAACATGCGACGCCGCACAGCTTACAATAGCTTACTATAGCAAAAAGTGTCGTGACAACTTTTCGTAAGAATTTTTTCCGTCTATCCCCTTTCACAACGCGCGATAAGGAACTTCGTTCCAAAAAATGGTGCACGATGTTTTTGTTAGTTACAAATAGTCCACATACCATTTTTTAGTATCCTACTTGACAATTCCGGAATGCTCCATAAAAACTTCCACCTCGTATTTTAGCGAAGTGGGCTTAGAAAGAGGCAAAAACTAACCTATGTCCGTCTCCAGTCTCAACTATCTCTGTACCAAAATTCATCAAAATCGGTTTGGCCATTTTTTGACGGGCCGGTTGGTCTAGTGGTTAGTGGCCCTGACTGCTGAGCCGGAGGTCGTGGGTTCGATTCCCACCCAGGACAAACTTTGTGTGTTGAGCATGATTGTTTGTTCTGTGTCTGGGTGTGATTTATCTATAATATGTATGTATTTATAAATGATATAAGTATGTATATCAGTTGTCTGGTTGCCATAACACAAGCTCTGCTTAGCTTGGGATCAGATAGCCGTGTGTGAGTTGTCCCAAGATATTTATTTATTTAAACCTCGCATCATGTATGAAGGAATTCTGCATGGAGGTATCATTTCCATCCATGAAACAATTTTCTTGTCAATGATTTCAACAAGGGCAAGCTGGGTTCATGAAAATCTACATAGATATCTTATAGACAGACGAAAGTTATGCCAAATAGTTATTAGAGACTAGCTTTCGCCCGCGGCTTCGCCCGCGTTAAATTTGGGATAACACAGTTCCCCTTGCGCCTTATTGATTTGTAATAGCAACGCTAAGTTTTCCCGTTTCTTCCCTCTTTCTCCCTCACATCCCACTTTTTTAAATAAAAATTAGCCTATGTCCGTCTCCTGGTTCCCAACTATCTCTGTACCAAAATTCATCAAAATCAGCTTAGCCATTAAAGCGTGAAGAGGTAACAAACAAACAGACTCACTTTCGCTTTTATAATATTAGTAAGGATTCTGCTGTACTTGTGTATGTCACAGAACTCCTCCTAAACTGCTGGACCGATTTGAATGATTTTATTTATGATTGCGTTTAGGTGTTGCCTTGGATAGTTTTAATTCGCAAATCAGCCCAAAAAAAGCAGGACTACGTGTGTCAGACCCGCTAGTATCCAACTATTCTACTAATATTATAAATGCGAATGTTTGTGAGGATGTATGGATGTTTGTTACCCGTTCACGTAAAAACGGCTGAACGGATCTTGATGAAATTTGGCACAGAGGTAGATTAGGTATAGTCTGGAATAACACATAGGAAACTTTTATTTGATCATCACGCGGGCGAAGCCGCTGGAACCAGCTAGTTAGACACTCCCTCAGAGAAAAATTTAAAGAAATTAATATACTTACTGTGCCCTCTCAGTTTATTTACGAAAACCTTTTGTACGCGCATAAAAATATAAAATGGGAAAAAAAATTGTGTTCACCAAAAATACTGATCGTGCACCAAATATTCTTAAAAAAATGCGTAGGTTAGGTTAGGTTAAAACTGCGACCCCCTACGCACGAGCCGAGCGAGCGGAGCGAGCGGTGCCGCGGCAGCGGCCGGCGAGTGCCAGTAACGACTTGCATTAATAGAAAATGGATAAAGATATAACACTTTTTTATTGTAGTGCTGTCTTTTTCCTGATGCTCGTTATGACATATTTTAATTAACATATTTTGGTGCTCATTCAGTAAATTTGGTGCAACACAGGCAAAATTAGGTAAACGAAATGGGAATAAATTGAAGTACGTTTAAATACCATCCATATAAAATTGTTTAAAAAATACAGTGATATCCACAACATAAATACGAGGAACAAACACAAATTTGTCGTTCCGTCAACGAGGCTAAAAAAAATAGGGGGCACGTTCACATGTCAATGTATACGTTTTTATAACAAACTCCCAAACGACGTTCAAACACTAAGCCTCAATAAATTTAAAGTTTTTGTAAAACGTAAGTTAACTCTTAAAGCTTACTATAATATTAATTTTTACCTTGAGGATAAAAAGGCTTGGGATTAAGCTGCTCCAATTTAATTTACTCAGTGAGTGTCAAAATTTTTCTTTGTTTCATTTATTTATTGTTCATTCCTTTATTTTATACACTGACATTTAATGATTTGACATTAATATTTACTTTGTTTTATACCTATTTTATTATTATTTTTTATTTGATTTTAATTTTTTTTTTTTTTTTTATTGTGACATTTTGTGATTTCATTATGATCTCATTAATTTAATTTTGCAAATATTTTCTAGTCTGTAGGTAGTTGTTTATTGTGAATGTGAGGACCATGTGGATCATAACTTTTATTTACTTTTTTTTTTTGCTTTTGACGATTCTGGCAGTTGAGTATTTAGGGACCTACGCTAATGTCCTTTTTTTGGTATTGTTCGTCGTGTCGTTGAGCTCCTTGGGTTATGAGTCGAGCTACACGATAACTGACAAATGCTTGCACTGACTGGACAGGTCCACTCAATCTGTGTGGTGCTTTCTTAAAAAGACCACTTCAGACACTAATCTGCATAGTCCTCATGTAAGTTGACCAAGATTTTTTTTGTCTGGACTTTAAAAGAGACTATGACCTCTGAGTTTGTTTCGGCTGTTTCTTCTCAGAGTAGTCGGGTACGAAACACCGGCCTCATCTAGTTTTAAAAAAAAGACGTGTAAAAGTGTTTGTGAAAACCTACTTGCAAAATAAACATCATTTATCATTTATAAATAATAAAAATATCCGTGCTGTTACGAAAACAGTATAGTAAAGATAAGTTACGATTCATTTCAGAACTGTACTGTTACCATGACATCTTATAGCAGTTGTTATTCCTGTGTGAGAAAGAGATGGCGCTAGACACCCTGTATAGCTCTGTCTCTTTCCCTCAGTGGAATAAGTTCTGCTATAAGACGTCATGGTAGGGTAGCTGAATCATGAATAAATTTGTACTTTTTATTTTATTTACTTTACTCTTTACTAATATTATAAATACGAAAGTAACTCTGTCTGTCTCTTCTTCACGCCTAAACCACTGAACCGATTTCAATGAAATTTTGTACAGATGTAGTTTGGGACCCGAGAAAGGACATAGCATAGTTTTCATCCCGGAAATCCCCCGGGAACGGGGAACTATTAATCCAAGCGGACGAAGTCGCGGGCAAAAGCTAGTTACTAATAATCAAAGCGAGCTAAGCCGCAGGCCTACACTAGCTCTTAATTTAGGCAATAAGCACTCTCGCGCCCGGGAACCTGTTCAAAAATATGGATTAGTGATCGCAGTATGATCTTTGTTATCAACACCTTCATTGTACAGCGCGCCTTCTTATGTAAGCGTATGTAACGAAACCATAGCGCGATCTAATTCGACGTCAACGCCATCTGTCGAGCTGTGTGGCGACTTTGGGAATTATTGAAAAAAAATATCTTGTTTTGTTTTGGTTGATTCGTTTATGATTTTGTTTGGAACTTGTTTTGTTTTTTTTTTTGGTTGATTCGTTTGTTTTTGTTTATTTTTTTTTTATAGAATAGAATAAACTTGTCAAAATCAACCATTATGCGATCAGTGATCGACAATTCTGACACTATTGTAATAGCAGACTTACCCCCGAATACTGAAACGTCACTTAAAGTTTGAGGGCTGCTTAACATTTAAGCAGCTCTTAAACTTAAGATTTTGTATGGTCAAACGTCACTTAAAGTTTGAGGGCTGCTTAACATTTAAGCAGCTCTTAAACTTTAGATTTTGTATTGACAAACGTCACTTCTGAGTATCTGTTAAATTTAAGTGGTACTTAAACTTTGAGTGACGTTTCAGTATTCGGGGGTTAGGCCCCTGTTATTGTAATAGCAATGCTAAGTTTTCCCCTTTCTTCATTCTTTCTCCCTCATTTCTCATTGAAAACCAAAAAAAGTTAGCCCATGTACCAAAATTCATCAAAATCGGTTTAGCCATTAAAGCGTGAAGAGGTAGCAAACAAACTCACTTTCGCTTTTATTATAAAAGCGTATGTTTGTTAATATTATATTAGTAAGGATTATAGTAGGAATATGATTATTAAATATGTTTTTGAAGATGTTTACTCGAAATACATAAAGCTTAATCTAAAATAAAAAAAATATTAAAAATATTTATTAACAATTAAACGCAATAATTGCTTAATTAGTATCTTACATATTTCCTTAACTTAGATAAAATTAATTAAAATATAGTTGTTTAACAAACAGGATAACTTTTCAGTCTACAGTAACAATATATTGTTATTTAAACTAAACATTACGACTATTTAACCGACTTCAAAAAGGAGGATGTTCTCAATTCCACCCTATCTTTTTTTATGTTTGTTACCTCATAACTCTGGTCTGGGTGAACCGATATTGATGATTGTTTTTGTATTCGAAAGCTGGTGGTTGTCGTTTCGTCCCATAAAACTTTTATCAAGATCCGGCCAGTAGTTTAGAGTTATCTTTAATAATGCGTATTAGATTGACTTCGTGTACATTGCTTCATGTATTTATAATCACAACATGAATGATGTATCCATTATTTTGTAAAAATATTATGATTTTTAAGAGTGTCCATGGAGTTTCTTGACCATTCTCCTCCATAGAGATCAACGCTTTGGAATGGGCAACTACAGTACTTTCACAAGTTATTATGTCTTGTGACTGGGACTGTAGTAGCATAATTTTTTTGTTTTCATGACATTCAAAAGTGCCTGTAATGGTCTAATTGAAATAATAGATTTTGATTTTGTTGATGATATACGTATTTTAGAAGTTACCGAGACAAATGAACAAAAAATGCTATGTACAGACTTGCCTGCAGGTCAAGCTACCCGAAACTGTCAATTTTCCCAATGAACCTTGAACCTAATACTTTAGAAATAAAGTCGAAAATCTATCAAAGAAATCTGACAGATTGTAGTAGCTTGATGTGCAGGCGTCTGTACTATGGTTTGGAAAGTCATCGCAGTATTTTTTCTATAAAAGGTCACTTAGAGTTACTAAAAATATTATCATATTTTATTTCTCCTTAAAAATATAACATGTTGAACAAAATACATAAAATACAAAATATCATAATTTAAACACATTTTAACACAAACAAGATATTTTTTTACCGACCTACAAAAAAGGAAATAATGTATTCTACCAGCAATTTAAGAAACTTTTTTGAAAAAAAAAGGGGTGTGTGTACTTATGTACACGCGTTAGAAGTTATACTTCTTTGGTGTAAAGAAAAAAAACTTTGGTAACCCATCCATTTCCAAACCTTGGTGAGAGTTGCATAACCAGGCTCCGTGTGCTAACCCATCCATTTTCAAACCTCGGCAAGGGTTGCTTAACCTGGCCCCCTGTGATAACCCATCCATTTCCAAACCTTGGCAAGGGTTGCTTAACCTGGCCTCCTGTGGTAGCCCATCCATTTCCAAACCTTGGCAAGGGTTGCTTAACCTAGCCCCCTGTGGTAACCCATCCATTTCCAAACCTTGGCAACGGTTGCTTAACCTGGCCCCTGTGCTAACCCATCCATTTCCAAACCTTGGCAAGGGTTGCTTAACCTGACCCCCTGTGGTAACCCATCCATTTCCAAACCTCGGCAAGGGTTGCTTAACCTGGCCCCCTGTGGTAACCCATCCATTTCCAAACCTTGGCAAGGGTCGCTTAACCTGGCCCCCTGTGGTAACCCATCCATTTCCAAACCTTGGTGAGGGTTGCTTAACCAGGCTCCGTGTGCTAACCCATCTATTTCAAAACCTCGGCAAGGGTTGCTTAACCTGTCCCTGTGTGGTAACCCATCCATTTCCAAACCTTGGTGAGGGTTGCTTAACCTGGCCCACTGTGGTAACCCATCCATTTCCCAACCTTGGCAAGGGTTGCTTAACCTGTCCCCGTGTGGTAACCCATCCATTTCCAAACCTTGGCAAGGGTCGCTTAACCTGGCCCCCTGTGGTAACCCATCCATTTCCAAACCTTGGTGAGGGTTGCTTAACCAGGCTCCGTGTGCTAACCCATCTATTTCAAAACCTCGGCAAGGGTTGCTTAACCTGTCCCTGTGTGGTAACCCATCCATTTCCAAACCTTGGTGAGGGTTGCTTAACCTGGCCCACTGTGGTAACCCATCCATTTCCCAACCTTGGCAAGGGTTGCTTAACCTGTCCCCGTGTGGTAACCCATCCATTTCCAAACCTTGGCAAGGGTCGCTTAACCTGGCCCCCTGTGGTAACCCATCCATTTCCAAACCTTGGTGAGGGTTGCTTAACCAGGCTCCGTGTGCTAACCCATCTATTTCAAAACCTCGGCAAGGGTTGCTTAACCTGTCCCTGTGTGGTAACCCATCCATTTCCAAACCTTGGTGAGGGTTGCTTAACCTGGCCCACTGTGGTAACCCATCCATTTCCCAACCTTGGCAAGGGTTGCTTAACCTGGCTCCGTGTGGTAACCTATCCATTTCCAAACCTCGGCAAGGGTAGCTTGGAATGTGAAATTGAATTGAATTGAAATCAAATCAACTCCAAAAGAATATTTATTTATTATGAAACACGTGTTCTAAGTATAAAAATACTAGAATATACAACATGAACATAGTTACTAGAACACCTATAACTAACTTCACGATGTCGCTGTGCGCGCGCAAATCACTCTCATCATTTTTCTCCATCGCGCCAAAAGAAGTATAACTTCAAAAATTTCTTAAATTACAAATATTTGTTCCGTGCGGGAATCGAAACCGCGGCACGTAGCGCAGCAGTCAAACGCTTAGCCACTGCGCCAACCGTGTCGTCAAATTGGTTGTATGGTGAGACGTAAGACACAATTATTTCCTGTCGGGATTGCGGGTTGTTCGAAAGAGATACCGCGGCCCCAGAACGTAAAGAGCAATAGAAGGAACATCGGTGAGTTTTAGTCAGTAAAAGTCAGACACGCCCTCCAAGTTATATGATGATTTCCCACCCAAAAAAAATACAAAAAAGACACAATTATTTGTACTATCTACATAATATCAGCAACTTAAATTGGTGAACTTTAATAAAATAAAATTATCGATATTCATCGTCTTCCTCGGGCATACAGAACCTGCCGAATCTTCTCATGAAGCGAGGGCACGGAATGTTACAGATAACACAACCACTTAAAGTTCTTTCAGTCGTAGTAACAGTGGAATTTACATTACTAGGAGTAGTATTTGTGTTGTTGTTGTTAGGATAAATGTTTGTGTTGTTGTTGTTAGGATAAATATTATTGTTGTTAGGATAAATGTTTGTGTTGTTGTTGTTAGGATAAATATTGTTGTTGTTAGGATAAATGTTTGTGTTGTTGTTGTTAGGATAAATGTTGTTGTTGTTAGGGTAAATATTTGTGTTGTTGTTGTTAGGGTAAATATTTGTGTTGTTGTTGTTAGGATAAATATTGTTGTTGTTGTTAGGATAAATGTTTGTGTTGTTGTTGTTAGGATAAATATTTGTATTGTTGCTAGGTAGAACATAGTCACTTATATCAGGAAATATGTAGTCATTTCTAGGAGTAACAACATAATTGGCAGGAATATAAGGCATATATGTGTTGTTTGCCGCAAAAGTTCCATTGTTAATGTTTATAGCATATTGAGATAAGTTTTGTTTGTTAAAAGGTGCTGGAATGTTGTTATAATTGTTGTTGTTAGTTGGGAAATTGTTGTTTTTTCGATTTTGTGTTTTGGTTGGGTAAGGCGCTAATGCACTGTTCCAAGGATAGTTCTTCGGTCTTGGGGAACCTTCATAATGCACGGTTGCAGTGTTATATCCGGGTGTACCGGATATATTAGCAGTATATCCTCGGTACCCGGCAAAGTCCGGTCCGTTAGCATTTTGGTAGTTGAAGAAAACTGGTGTTTTAGCGTTTTGATTTCTATAACCGCGTGTTGTGGTTTCTACGCTATATCCGGTTGCTCTTGGTTCATACCCGGGTGGATATCCATACGGATAGGATCTTACTATCGGTCTGCTATTAACAGTATAACCGGTATTGTTATTTTGATTATTTCTCGTAGCGTTTAAGAAATTGTAATTTGGATTAAAAATATCGTATCGGTTTTTTAGATTAACGCTTTGACTATTATTTGTGCTATATTTTAATAAATCGTTATAAGTGATCTTTGTTTTCTTGTAATAAGCGTATCTTTTTGCTCTTTTAAGAAAAATATCTAAATTATTTGGTATGTTATAGAATTCTGGTTTCACTGTATCTTGTATGCTTCTGCGGACTCTTATATCTATATTTGGATCTTCCATTTTGATGCCATAGTTGTTATGTTGAGAAAATATGTTAAGTAGTCCAACTATAAGATAGACGAGCACCATTTTCACTTAATGACGAACAAACTGACAAATTGAGAACCTCTTTTGTTTCCTAAATCGGTTATAAAGAGATCTGAATATTTAAAGTTTTCTTTCTGACCGTTCTTGTAGTATATCTTCTTTATTAATGCAATGTCAATTTGCCAACTATCAATAATTCTCCTTATATTTTTTGAAGAGTCACTGGGTATTTAATACCAGTATCGCCTCTAACCACGACCACGTTTTGGTAAGACTGGTTTGGGATGCCCTCGGTCAGATGGAGCGAAGATCTGTGCAGGATCTCAGTAGCTGGATGGTTGTCGTCGTGGGAGAGGTTATGTCGACTGTGACGGACTAATAATGGTCCTGATGTCTGCCTGTCACACATCAATGGCTACACTTGGTAATTCCATGTCTTGGTTAGACTTGATGACAGATGTTTCGGCCTCGAAAGATTAATCATTTGGCTTGATATTTGACAATTAATTCACTTGTGAATAGTTTTGGCACTGTCCACGTTAAAATAAATAGTTTTTTTTGTTACGACTTTCGATGATTAAGCATTTGACTTGATATTTGGCAATTAATTCACTTGTGAATAGTTTTGGTACTGTCCACGCAAAGATGAATAGTTTCTTTTGTCACGACTTTCGAAGATTAAGTATTTGGCTTGATATTTGACAATTAATTCACTTGTAAATAGTTTTAACACTGGCCACGTTAAAATAAATAGTTTTTACACTTATTTTTTTTACTTTTAAAGTCATTTCTTAATAGCACTACTTACACTATTTTTTAATTTAAAAACTTGTCCCCACACTAAGTCTGATTGCGTTTTCGTATGTTGGAGATCGGCGTCCACTCTAACCGGATACAGCTGAATACTACTATTTTAAATGGAACGACTAACCATAACCGTTGTGTTGCTCACAGCAAAATATTATGTACTACTAGTGTATAGTATATAAGCTCAGTATATAACAATAAAGGTTCTCGATAAATTGACTACGAATATCTATATTTAGTAGACGACATACAGTCGGCTAAAGGGATAAGTAACTATTCTCGACAAATGAAGTTGTTTTAGGGTTTCGTACCCAAAAACGAAAAATAAAACCGGTGAAGTGCAAGTCGAACTTGCGCACCGTGGGTTCCGTACAAACTTGCGACATAAACGGCCATATCTTTTAATTGCGTAGACTTAGAGGGTTTTCAAAGCTCAACACACACACACAGACACACAATAAAGGGTTTCGTACTTCAAAAGAGAAAAATAGGATCACATTGTTGTTTTCCGTCTCTCTGTCTGTCTGTTTGTCAAAACTTTTTATCTCGGGAACACGTGGAGGTATCGAGTTGAAATTAAAACCATATACTTAAGTCTGTGGTTCTTCAAACCTTTAATAAGTTATTCATTTTCCTGCCCTTCTCCCATTCTATTTGGGGTCGGCGCAACACGTTTTCTTCTTCCATTCTCCCCTATCAGACGTCACGGCATCATTTACTCCTTTCTCCTTCATATCATTCCTTATACAATCCATCCATCTTTTCTTTGGCCTTCTTCTCGCTCTCCATCCATCAACATTCAGATCCATCACTCTTTTAGTCACATGTCCTTCATCCCTCCTCATTACATGTCCAGCGTGACTAAGCATTTATATGCTTACTGCAAAAATCGCCCGCTTTTTTCTCCACACTCAAATAAATCCATTTCCTTTTTTTATTATTGACTCTAATTGGAACGAAGTTCCTTATCGCGCGTTGTGAAAGGGGGCTAGACGGAAAAAAATCATACGAAAAGTTGTCACGACACTTTTTGCTATAGTCAATAAAACTCAATAGTATATAGTAAGCTTTTGTAAGCTGTGCGGCGTCGCATGTTTCTCTGTCTGTCTGTCTGTCTCTCTCTTATAGAAAGCAAGCCAGATATTTTCATTTCTATAGGAACTTCGTTCCATCCGGGTGTCCCTTGACACCTCATTTTTTTTTACCTAAGCTTGTGGATCTGGATAAACGTGTTTACAGTCATCCGCTGGAGCCCAGAGCGCTAGTCTGTAACATCGCTGACCATTTCTGCCCAATCCCGTTAATCTCGAACGGGATCTCGTCATATTATTTTTCGGGATTGATCTCGAAAAATTACACGGGATCTCGCGAGATCGGGATTGCATTCCCTAGTCAAAACTCTTTATTTCCGGAACGCGTGGAGGTATCAAGTTGAATTTAAAACGATATACTTAAGCCTGTAGTCCCTTGAAACTGAAAATAAAATAAATATCTTGGGACAGCTCACACACGGCTATCTGATCCCAAGCTAAGCAGAGCTTGTGTTATGGTAACCAGACAATTGGTATACATACTTATATAATTTATAAATACATACATATTATAGATAAATCACACCCAGACACAGAACAAACAATCATGCTCATCACACAAAGTTTGTCCTGGTTGGGAATCGAACCCACGACCTCCGGCTCAGCAGTCAGGGCCACTACCACTACCACTGGACCAACAGGCCCGTCAATTAACCATCAAGAAAAAAATAACCATCTTAGTCTACGCAGTCAAAAGATTTGGAAATGCTTCGAGTATGAGATTTTTTACTTATCTCGTCTGCTAACTGTACTAACGTTATCAAACTGAATATGACGTCAGCTCATTTTAATGAATTCTTGGTAAATGTTTGTTTACCATTGTTTTGTATAAGCTTTATCGAATTATTCCCTAATTAACACCACGCCTGTTATCTCCAAAGGGGTAGACAGGAGTGTACATAATAGTATACCGATATTTCATAGGGTCCTTACTGACGGCCGCGGCTTTGCCCGCGTCCTCACCATTTGCTTAGCCTTTTCCCAACTATGTTAGGGTTGGCTTCCAGTCTTACCGGATGCAGCTGAATACCGGTATTTTATTTGAAGCGACTGCCTATCTGACCTCCATAACCCAGTTAATATTGGGTAATACTGATACCCCTTGGTAAGACTGATTGTCAGATTTTTCGGGACACTGACTACCTGTAACGACTGTCAAAGATCTACAAATGACAGCCGGGACCAACATTACAGCTTAACGTGCTTTCCGAGGCACGGAGGAAACTCGGTATGTAACGGGTGGTCACCCATCCACAGACCTACCTAGGCAAGCGCGGCTTAACCTAAAGATCGAACTGAGCGGCTGCTATTATTTAGCCACAAGCTCCTCCACCAACGAAAAAAAAGGTGTCCTATGTGTTATTAAATAAAAAAAAAATTATTCAGTCCAATAAATACAGTACAATATTGTAGTAAGTTTGTCCCTGGACTCCACACTAGGATACCCTGTGTCGTGGGGTTATATATAACAGACCATAATCTACCTCTGTGCCAAATTTAATCAAAATCCGTGCAGTCTTTTTGACGTGCTAGAGTAACAAATATGTGACAAAATTGAGTGGAGAGCACGCGCGTGCCTTAAAACTCTGGCGTTCAAAAATATATTTTACTAGCTTTCGCCCGCGGCTTCGCTCGCGTTAAATTCTGTAAACACACCTTATTGCTCTTGCGCCTGATTGATTTGTAATAGCAACGCTAAGTTTTCCCTTTTCTTCCCTCATTCTCCCTCATATCCCACTTTTATTAAATAAAAATTTGCCTATGTCCGTCTCCTGGTTCCCAACTATCACTGTACCAATTCATCAAAATCGGTTTAGTCATTAAAGCGTGAAGAGGTAACAAACAAACTCACTTTCGCTTTTATAATAATTGTAAGGATTTCAGCATTTTTAGTTATGGTATGATATATGACATAATTTTTATCGAGTATTCATTTTCCATTGTTACTGAAAGATGACTAAAAGAGTGATGGATCTGAATGTTGATGGACGGAGAGCGAGAGCCAAAGAAAAGATGGATGGATTGTGTAAGGCCTGATATGAAGGAGAAAGGAGTAAATGATGCCGTAACGTCTGATAGGGGGGAATGGAAGAAGAAAACGTGTTGCGCCGACTGCAAATAGAGTGATAAATGATAAATGAATGATAAATGATGTTTATTTTGCAAGTTGGTTTTCACAAATACTTTTACACGTCATCTTTTTTTAAAACTAGATGAGGCCGGTGTTTCGTACCCGACTACTCTGAGAAGAAACAGCCGAAACAAACTCAGAGGTCATAGTCTCTTTTAAAGTCCAGACAAAATAATCTTGGTCAACTTACATGAGGACTATGCAGATAGTGTCTGAAATGGTCTTTTTAAGAAAGCACCACACAGATTGAGTGGACCTGTCCAGTCAGTGCAAGCATTTGTCAGTTATCGTGTAGCTCAACTCATAGCCCAAGGAGCTCAACGACACGACGAACAATACCAAAAAACAAAAAAAGGACATTTGTGTAGGTCGCTTATAGCACTCAAACTGCCAGACCTTCGTCAAAAAAACAAAGTAAATAAAAGAAATGATCCACATGGTCCTCACATTTACAATAAACAAATAAAATAAAAAAAATAAAAATTAATGAGATCATAATGAAATCATAAAATGTCATAAATTAAAATAATAAGAAAATAAAATGTCACTAATCATAATAATAATAAGAAAATTTTTCTCCCCGCCGTCGTCACCACCACCACCACCAACAAGACAACGACGAGGAAGAGGACGGCCGCCAGCGAGCTTGGGACCTAGGGACCAACAGGCCCCGATCAGGGTCCCCGCTGCCGGTGGAAATGTGTCGCGCATGCGATGGACTTCGTCAATCAACGCGAATGTCATGCGCGCATATTATGGGTCTACAGAGGGGGGAACTAACCTCACTGCGTACCGTGTTAGGATGCTGTCTCTGTTCCAGGACCTAGAACCAACCATCAATGTTTCGGCCCAACGACTGTCGGATCAGGTGCGGGTCATCCAACGCAATCACTTGTTGGACGATGCTGCACTTGATAGGCTGCGCTCAGAAGTACTGAGCAATCGTGTCATCTTGACTACGCCACAAACCGCGGTGCAAGCGTCAGCAATTGATGTGACGCAGCCGCGGCCCAATCTCGCTGTCGTAGAGGAGGATGATAGGGTTGCTACGGTAAGTAGCCAGTGCAACGACCGACTGAGGAGCGCACTGGAGGATGCGCTTCGCGACTATCGATCCACTCCAGCCGAACTTAGACCCCGATTACCACGGTTACCCATGAATAAAAAAAATAGGGCGCTGGTGTGTGCCCTGAACTCACAGCTCAAGAATTTATTCGAGAGTAGCGAGCATCTCGTTGATACACACTCGATCCTGTACTGTGGGGCTGTTGCGGTATGTCGTGTAGCTAACGTCAAATTTCCAAATTGTGACGTAGCTACTCGACCAAAACCATCCGTACCAGCCTGGCAGTGCAGGATCGAGCGGCGTATCGACGAGGCCAGGGTACTCATCGGTAAACTATACTGCTTCAGGGAGGGCAATACAAGACCACGTGTGATGCGCTTTGTGAGACGGGCATTCTCGGGGACTGGAATCAGTCCTCAAGAATACGTGTCTCGTACCACAGAGCGCATCGACTTCCTGAAGCAGAAAGTTTATGCATGGGCAAACCGTATTCGGCGGTATAAGCGGCGGGTTGATCGGTATTCGCAGAATCGCATGTTCCGGAGCGATGAGAGGTGGGTATACAGAGCTTGGGAGCGACCCGAATGAAGTGTGACTGACGTGTGCCGCCCGGATGATGTAGCCACGAGTTCTTTCTGGCACAGCATCTGGTCGGTGCCTGTCTGTCATACTGAGGCTGACTGGATGTGTGATGTTGAGCGTGTGTGTGAAACTATACCAGAAATGGAGCCAATCCTAATAACATCATTAGATATAGCCAGTGCAGTTCGTCCGTTACCGAACTGGAAGTCTCCCGGACCGGATGGACTGCACAACTTTTGGCTCAAGTGGCTCAGTAGTTCACACACTCGCCTGGCATCACAATTTCAGTCTTGCCTTGAGTCCGGGTCTCTGCCACAGTTTTTAACAACAGGCGTTACCCACCTGCTCTATAAGTCAGGTAGTCCCGCGGAACCCAAGAATTATAGACCGATCACGTGTTTATCGACGGTCTATAAACTTCTTACGTCCATTTTGAGAGCGAAAATTAATTCACACATTGACAAAAATTCAATTATGTCTGCCTCTCAGAATGGATGTAGGAACGGGTCTCGCGGTACTAAAGAGCTACTCCTCATCGACATGGCCATTAGCCAACAGGTTCGTCGATCCCGCAAGGATTTGTCGACATGTTGGATTGATTATAAGAAGGCCTACGACTCAGTGCCACATACATGGCTCAAGAGGGTGCTGGAGTTGTACAAGATAGATGCAACCCTACGCGCCTTTCTTGAGTCGTGTATGGGACAATGGAGGACGGTTCTTCGATATCCAGGATGTCGACAAATCCAGGGGAATGATGAGCCTGTTTGGATTAAACGGGGAATATTTCAGGGCGACAGTTTGAGTCCACTTTGGTTCTGTCTGGCCCTGAATCCTCTTAGCACATTGCTGGAGGATTCAGGTCTAGGCTATCGGTTGAGAAGAGGTGGTCAGGTCATATCTCACCTCCTTTACATGGATGATCTGAAACTCTTTGCCCCCAACAAATTGCGACTGATGGAGCTACTGAAAGTAACTGAAACTTTTAGTAACGCCATCAGGATGGAATTTGGTGTGGACAAATGTGCAGTCATGTATGTTAAACGAGGAGAGATTATGGAATCCGAGGGAATTCAACTCTCGGATTCCATACACCTCAGATCCCTTTCCTCATCCGAAAGCTATAAGTATTTGGGTATGTCGGAAGCGTTAGGCATTAACGTGGCTGACATGAAGCAACTGTTGAGGGAGCGTTTCTTTGGTCGCCTGAAGAAGGTATTAAAAAGCCTTCTTTCCGGCGGGAACAAGGTGCGCGCCTTCAACAGTTGGGTCATGCCGGTTTTAATGTACTCTTTCGGCATACTCAAATGGACGCAGACTGAACTCGATGCCCTGGATAGGAGAGTCCGTACATTGCTGACTGCAAATCGGATGCATCACCCACGATCATCGGTGATGAGACTGTACATCCCACGGAAGTGTGGGGGTCGAGGCTTTTTAAACGCAAAGACCCTCCACAACCGAGAGGTGTGCAGTCTCAGGGAATATTTCTTAAAAGCCGACGTGGGTATGCACCGAGATGTAGTCGCAGTGGACAAGGGACTCACCCCGTTGTCCATGGCTAAAGAGAATTGGCGCAAACCTGTAGTACTTACTACCGATGACCGCAAGGAAGTATGGCAAGGTAAGGAGCTTCACGGGCGCTTCTACAAGGCTCTTCATGGGCCCGATGTAGATTTTCTGGCGTCCGTGTCCTGGCTACGATTCGGTGACCTATTTGGGGAAACTGAAGGTTTTGTCTGTGCGATTATGGACGAAGTTATGTTGACGAACAACTACCGGAAATATATTATGAAGGATGGGACGGTTGACGTGTGTCGGGCATGCCATCGTCCTGGTGAGTCCATCAGACATATTATTTCTGGTTGTTCTCGTCTAGCTAACAGCGAGTACTTGCATAGACATAACCAAGTAGCCAGGATTATTCATCAGCAACTTGCCTTGAAATATAATCTTGTTGAATCTGAGGTACCGTACTACAAGTATGTGCCCGACCCAGTTCTCGAGAAAGACCATGTCACGCTGTACTGGGATCGGTCTATCATTACTGACAGGACTATTTTCGCCAATAAGCCTGACATAGTGGTGATAGACCGATCAGCACGCCGCGTAATGATAATCGATGTTACCATCCCACATGACGAAAACCTCGTGAAAGCTGAGAAAGAAAAACAACTAAAATATCTTGACTTGGCACACGAGGTTGTTGACATGTGGAATGTAAACTCGGCTATCATTGTGCCGATTGTCATAACGGCCAATGGCTTAATTGCCAAGAGCTTCGACGAACATCTGTCGAAGCTCTCCTTAGGTGGTTGGATCAAGGGCCTGATTCAGAAGGCAGTACTCCTCGATACGGCCCGTATTGTGAGGAGGTTCCTGTCTCTGGAGCCCTAACCACCGGTAGCTTGGACCCTGCTCCCGCTACCGGCGGAAACCTATTTTTATATTTTTAAATGTTTTTTTGTTAAATTTATTTTCTAAGAAATATTTAAAAATGTAATTTTAAGAAGGTATGTGAATAAAGGAAATAATAATAATAAAAAGAATGTAAAAATAAAGTAAACATTAATGTCAAAGTGTATAGAATAAAGGAATAGACAATAAATAAATGAAACAAAGGCAAATTTTGACACTCACTGAGTAAACTAAATTGGAGCAGCTTAATCCCAAGCCTTTTTATCTTCAAGGTAATGGTTAATATTATAGTAAGCTTTGAGACATAGTTTACGTTTTATAAAAGATTTAAATTTATTGAGGCTTAGTGTTTGAATATCGCTTGGCAGTTTATTATGATAACGTAAACATTGGCATGTGAACGTACCCCCTATTTTTTTGAGCCTCGTTGCAGGAACAACAAATTTGTGTTTGTTGTATTTATGTCGTGGATATCACTGTATTTTTTAAACAATTTTATATTTTTATGCGCGTACAAAAGGTTTCCGTAAATAAACTGAGAGGGCACAGTTAGTATGTTAATCTCTTTAAATTTTTCTCTGAGGGAGTGTCTAGGACTTAATTTATATATTGAACGAATTGCCCTCTTTTGCAAAATAAAAATTGTCTGAATATCGGCGGCATGGCCCCACAAGAGAATACCATACGACATCACACTGTGGAAATAACTAAAATAAACTAAACGGGCTGTCTCTAAATCAGTCAAATCACGAATTTTTTTTACGGCGTATGCTGCTGAGCTAAGCTTTTTTGACAACTTATCTATATGAGGGCCCCACTGAAGCTTAGCATCCAAAGTTAAGCCTAGGAACACTGTATTATCTTCCGGTTTCAACTCTTCATCCTTGATAAGTACACTAGTTTCCACTTGTCTAACATGAGGTAACGTAAACTTAATGCATTTGGTCTTTTTCTCATTTAGAAGTAAATTATTAACGTTAAACCAATTAAAGACCTTTGCCAGAGATTAAATGGGACAAGGGCAGGAAGGTGATGACTGAAAGATATGCAGATCATCCATATAGACCTCGCCGAAAAAATATTTATATAGACGATAACTCATAAACTACTAAGCAATACAAATGAAATTGGTATGGGACCACCTGGGATATGGTATATATCTATATACCATATCAAATCAACATAAAAAGAATTTTGAAAATCGATCCAGGCGTCTTTGAAAACGCATAAAAAAATAACCGACGAATTCTGTCTTTTTAAAAAAAACTTTGCTCCACACTACGAATTTCTCTTGTATCGTGGGTGCGTTTACCAACATTTAAACTCACATACATAAACAGCCAGACCCGGAACAACTATCTGTCGGCCATACAAATATTTGTTCCGTGCGGGAATCGAACCTCGCGACACGCAGCGCAACAGTCAAACGCTCAGCAACTGCGCCAACTGTATTTAAAACTTCTTCCTTTTTTTGAAATCGGTTAAAAAGGCTAGATGCATAGCGATATCAGATGAATAGCGGTGTATTCATAGAAATATGATACGCTGTTATTTATTTAATACGTAATAATATTTCAAGGGTAAAACCACATTTACCTGTTACAAAATTAATTAAAATAACATAATATTCCGCGTAACGGAAGCTTATCGTCCCCTTGTAGCTAAAAATAACAACATTACCAAGAAATATAATTACTGAACAATTAATAATTGAAGGATGACGCACATTTGTGTGGTCTGCATCGTTTTACGTGAAATTTGATTTCTGCGTTAGTCTCGCGGTCCGAAGACTGCTGAGCACGCAGGGGCGAACCTATATAAGGGCTTTTTCAATACAGTTCCTTGAAATCGAACCGTCTTTGCCATGGGCCGGCTCCTATTTCTCCTCCTCTTCTTCCGCCTCCTCCCTCTCCTCCTATTCATCTTCCTCCGCCTCCTCCTCCTCATCTACCTGCGTCTCCTCCTCCTCATCTACTTGCGCCTCTTCCTCCTCATCTACCTGCGCCTCCTCCTCCTGCTCCTCAGCCTCGTCCTCCTCTATTCCTCCGCCTCCTCCTCCTCATCTTCCTCCGCCTCCTCCTCCTCATCTACCTGCGCCTCCTCCTCCACATCTTCCCCCGCCTCCTCCTCCTCCTCCGTCTCCTCTTTTTCCTCCTCCTCCTCCAAACAAACACTGTAACTTGGCAGGTATACAACACTACCATAAGTGACCTTACCAAACACAAAACTACTAAAAAGCTGGGCTATGTTATAGGTACTGGAAATGCGCTTTATTTTGGGATGGGAAATCCCTGGGTGCGGGGATCGAACCCGCGACACGCAGTGCAGCAATCGATCGCTCAGCCACTGCGCCGACCGTGCCGTTTCCAGGGCCCTACAAACTTACGGTCCGTCTCAGTTACCACGGGGCCGAAAGTACCGTAGTTGCCCATTCCAAAGCGTAGATCTCCATGGAGAAAAATGGGCAAGATACTCCATAGACACTCTTTTAAATCATAATACTTTATGCCACTTAAAAAGCCAAGTGAAGCCGCATAACAAAGATCTATCACATTATCTCGAGCTGAGGTTATCACGGAGGCCTCAAATATACTTACTTCAATAAATAACTTGTGAAAGTACTGTAGTTGCCCTTTGCAAAGCGTAGATCTCCATGGACAAAAATGGGCAAAAAACTTCATGGACACTCTTTTAAATCATAATACTGCTCAATGCCATTTATAAATCCAAGTGAAGCCGCATAACAAAGATATATCACATTATCTCGAGCTGGGGTTATCACGGAGGCCTCAAATATACTTACTTCAATAAATAACTTGTGAAAGTACTGTAGTTGCCCTTTGCAAAGCGTAGATCTCCATGGACAAAAATGGGCAAAAAACTTCATGGACACTCTTTTAAATCATAATACTGCTCAATGCCATTTATAAATCCAAGTGAAGCCGCATAACAAAGCTATATCACATTATCTCGAGCTGAGGTTATCACGGAGGTCTCAAATATACTAGACCTTTAGTAATAATATTGTTAAAGATTGCTTTGCTCACAACTTCTATTAATATTACAACTGGCTTTTGCCCGCGGCTTCGCTCGCGTTAAATTCGGGGTAACACAATTCCCCTGTCCTGATTTGCAGGTACCTGCTACCTGTAGTTTTTGCCCTTGCGCCTTAATGATTGTAATAGCAAAGCTAAATTTACCCCGTTTCTTTCCTCTTTCACCCTGATTTTTCATTTTTTTTAAACAAATTTGCCTATGTACGGACATAGGCGAATTTGTTTTTGTTTCCAAGGTCCCGACTAACTCTGTACCAAAATTCATCAAAATTGGTTTAGCCATTTAGGCGTGAAGACGTAACAAACAAACTCACTTTCGCTTTTATAATATTAGTAAGGATTCGTTGACATATCATTCAGTACGCTTGTTTTTCGATGTTGTAGGCAGTCTGTAGTTCAAAGATCAATGAGACGGGTTTGCGGCGGATATATTTGTTGTAAAAAAAGCAACAAGAGCGTGTCAGTCTCGCGCACCGGGTATACCGCACAAACTTGCGACATAAACAGCCATATATTTTGACTGCGTAGACTTAGAAGGTTTATTTTTTAAGGGATCAAAGAGTTGAGTATAAATACTGTACTAGCTTTCGCCCGCGGCTTCGCTCGCGTTAAATTCGGTATAACACACCAAGCAGACCTGCAGTTTTTGCTTTTGCGCCTGATTGATTTGTAATGGCAACGCTAAGTTTTCCCATTTCTTCCCTCGTTCTCCCTCATATCCTACTTTTTTAAATAAAATGTCCGTCCGTATGTCCGTCTCCTGATTCCCAACTATATCTGTACCAAAAATCATCAAAATCGGTTTAGCCATTAAAGCGTGAAGAGGTAACAAACAAACAAACAAACTTACTTTCGCTTTTATAATATTAGTAAAGAAGTAAGGATAAGAATAAGTCGGGGTTTCCTTCCTGACGTTACTCCAGACGGCACGAACCGATTTCCACGGTTTTGCATTCGTTGGAAAGGTCTCGGTGCTCCGTGAGGTTTATAGTAAAGAAAAGGTAGGGTAGGTAGAAAGGTAGAAAATTGCATAGCAACGCATGCCGGGGCACAGCTAGTTGTTTATAATATTAACTTGATAACTCCACGCGTTCTGGAAATAAAGAGTATTGACAGACTGACTGACAGACTGACTGACAGACGGACGGACAGAAAGTGTTCCAATATGTTTTTCGTTATTTCCTTTTGATATACGGAGCCCTTAAAAGATAAGGAAAAACACTGAAATGACAGAAAATTTATTTCTATCCGGAAGTCTGTGACCTTTGAGTCTGATCCATCGTTTTTTCGACAGAATGAATTTTTCTATGTCAGAAAGTAACAAGCAAAGTCATAAAATAATACTATATCACGTTGTTATTTGAACCTGGGAGGTTATCATGAAAAGTGTTAAAAACATTAATAACTAGCTTTTGCCCGCGGTTTCGCTCGCGTTAAATTCGGGTTAACACAGTTCCCCTTTCCTGATCTACAGGTACCTGCTGCAGTTTTTGCCCTTTCGCCTTATTTATTGTAATAGCAATGCTAAGTTTTCCCTTTTCTTCCCCTTTTCTCGCTCATATTTCAATCTTTATTTTTAAAAGAGCCTATGTCCGTCTCCAAGGTCCCCGTACCAAAACTATCTCTGTACCAAAATACATCAAAATCGGTTAAACTCACTTTCGCTTTTATTATATAAGTAAGGATTATAATTTCAAAAAATAATATTGTTGATCTACAAACATAACGGTCTTAAAAACAAGAAAATGATATAAAACAAAAACGCATTTATATTACAAATAATTACAATAAAATCATATGCAAGTATGCTTAACAATATTTTTTGCCATTTTACTCTGGGCGCTCAGCAAGTTTACATATTTGTACAATCTCAACATAAATTATAACTATGATCTTGTAAAAATATTATGTTTTAAAGGAATGTCCATGGAGTTTCTTGCCCATTCTTTTCCATAGAGATCTGCGCTTTGGAATGGGCAACTACTGACACAGCTGCGACTGTAGCTTCATTCTTTAAAAAATATTTTAAAAGAATAACCATGGAGGTTCTTGCCGGTTCTTCTCCATAGGAAACGACCAACCCGAACCGTGCAGTTCTCGACGTTTTATAAGTGCCCATATAGGCCTATGTGAAATAAAAATATTTTGATTTGATTGATTCTTTAATTTCTTGACAGAGGCCTGTTATGGTCTAATTGAAATAAATACATTAAGTTTGAGTTTATTTTACAATGAAATCATATTCGAGTACAATAAAAAAAAATGTTTAGTCAAAATATACGCCGTCAAGTATTTACCAAGTAAATACGTCGTTTCTTAAATTAAAAATACTCGTTACAAATGTATAGACAGTTTTAAAAAATCGTTCATACATTTGAATCATACAGATTGTATATGTTATAAAAAGGATTTTCGATTCATAATGTTAACACAGTTCGTGGCTAAAAAATAGCAGCCGCTCAAGTCGATCAAGTTATGCTGCACTTGCCTAGGTTGGTCTGTGGATGGGTTAACATAGCGAATGTTTTCCGTACCTCGGAAAGCACAGTAACCTGTTGGTTCCGGCCCTCATTTGTAGATCGTTGACAGTCATTACAGGTAGTCAGTGTCCCGAAAGTCTGACAAAATGTCTTACCAAGGAGTATCTTATTAATCAATACTAAACGGGTTGTGGAGGTCAGATAGGCAGTAACTCCATGTAAAATACTGGTATTCAGCTGCATCCGGTAAGACTGGAAGCCGACCTTAACATAGTTCCCAACTATGTTTAGTTCGGCTAGGTACATGATGAAAGTTTACACAGAGATTGAGAAATAAATAGTGCGCGGCAACGTTACGATGAAAGAAACTCGCGTATTTGTACTTGTTCCAGTTTAGTAGTCATTGTCATCATCCTCATCTTTAACACACATCCCGAAAGGCGACATCTTCATCCCGGCTGGACAATAATTGCAAGATATCATACAAGCATTCATTGTTCTTTCTTCTTTAGTTATCGTAGAATTCGCTCGAGGCAAACTACATTTGCAATCCGCCAAACTTGTGGTGTTATATACACCGGTATTTGGTACGGGGTACGCGTTCGGTACAGGCTTAAAAGTACTCGGGTTTTGGTAACTAGTATTCGGTATTGAGTAACTGTTATTTGGTATTGGGTATCTGGTATTTTGACCTGGATTATTGGTAGGTCTTGGGTAATTGCTATTTGGTGCTGTAAAACCGGTATTTGATGCAGGATAACCGGTATTGGCCGCTGGGTACCCTGTGTTAGGGGCAGGGTAAACGCTAGGTGCAGGATAAACGGTATTTGGTCCTTGGTACCCGGTATTTGGTGTTTGATAACCAGTATTCGATCCTTGATACCCGGTATTCGGTGCTTGATACCCGGTATTCGGTCCTTGGTACCCGGTATTCGGTCCTTGATACCCAGTGTTCTGTCCTTGATACCCGGTATTCGGTCCTTGGTACCCCGTATTCGGTTTTGGATAACTCGCGTTTGGTACAGAATAGCCGGTGCTCGAAGGATATCCGTTCGGCCCTGGGTAAACAGAGTTCGGTGCTGGATAACCGGGATATCCTGTGTTAAAACCCGGATAAGGCATATACCCGGGCGTGACAGGTTTTAACGTATTATTATAGTTATTAACGGGTATTACGTTAATATTGTTATAACTAGGATATCCGGGTCTCGTTGCATTTGTATTGTAATTCTGTCCCGGATTGACATAGTTTTGTGTCGATACATTTGTCGTGCCACTGAAAGGAAACTGAGTGAAGCTGGAATATCCATTGTTATTATTTGAAGGAACCACATACCCGGATTGTCCCGGATATATAACGTTGTTACTCGAAGGCCGCGTTCCGTTTTGCATAAACCTTGTGATATTTGCAGCGTATTCTCTAGTATTAAATGAAGGTACAGTAACTGAGTTATTTCTTTTGAAATTGATGTTTCCCCAAGTTGTTTGGTTTTGGGGAACGAAGTATCCAGTAACGAATCTCTTTTCTCTATGGTAGTTTATAATATCGATGTTTTTAAGAGTTTTTTCGAAGTATTTTGCTCGATATAATACTCCATAGTCACTGTGAGCTGTCACAACACTAACTCCGAGTAGAAAATATATTAATAACATTTTGATTGAGAAAGTTTTTGGTGAAGATATTTATCACTGTGGTTTTTTCAACTTTTTTTAACACTTATTTTACTTGGTATTTTAGTTATCAATGGTATTCGATTGTCGACGCTTGGTCAGAGACTGTGAGATATCAAGTTTTCTTATCAAAATGTTTACTTACGTTTTACTTATATGATTTGTATTCTTAGTACTCGATATTATAAATGTGAGTCTGTCTGTCTGTTTGTTGTTCGATAAACATACTTAAGTATTTGAGGTGGTAACGAGCGCTTCACGATCGTCAACCAATACTTTCTGGGCATCAAACTAAGGAAATCTCCGTAAAAATGTTAGCTGGATAATTTTTTTGTAAAAAAATTACCGGCTTCCAAAAAAAACTGAAAACTGAAAAATAATTTTACTTTCGGTTCCATAGTTTCGTTGACTTATTTCCCACCGACTTGCTCACTTTTAGTTTTTTTTTCTTATCCTGTTTTTTTTTTTGCAAAAATGTTTTTATTTCAGCATTTTTAGTTATGGTATGATGATAATATCTATCTCACACAAACTTTTATAGAGTTCTAGCTTTAGCCCGCGGCTTCGCTCGCCTTAAATTCGGGGTAACACAGTTCCCCTTTCCTGATTTGCAGGTACCTGCTACCTGTAGTTTTTTGCCCTTGCACCTTATTTATTGTAATAGCAATGCTAAGTTTTCCCTTTTCTTCCCTCTTTCTCCCTTATATCTCCCTTTTATTTTAAAATATATTTATATAGCCTATGTCCGTCTCCAGGGTCCCAAATATCTTTTTACCAAAATTCATCAAAATCGGTTTAGCCATTTAGGCGTGAAGAGGTAACAAACTCACTTTCGTTTTTATAATATTAGCAAGGATGTTCATCTGTTCATTACTGACTTTGATTTAAGAATCTCTAGATTACGTTCCATACCTCCAAAAGTCTAACAAACTGTATCTTCATTCCCAGCCGAGCCGCTAAAACCGACGTACATGCCAGTATTCCTCACGAAGAAGGAGAGGAAGAAGCTCCGTCGCCAGAGCCGCAGGGAGGCGTGGAAAGAGGAGCAGGAGAAAGTCAGGCTTGGCCTCGAAGCGCCACCAGAACCTAAACTCAGGTAAGCTAGTCGCTAGCGATGGAGGTGGCCGGACGTTTGAGGGAGAGAACCTCAAATTAATTTGGTCGGAAGACGCTCCCGGCCAACGTAGAACCGGTTCTGTGGACGGTGAGCAATGGGTCCACCATCCATCCGTCCAGTGACGACAGACCGTGTCAGCAAAGCATAAGGGCCTGCCAGGACCACCGCCTGCCGGGTTGCGGGTTGTTCGAAAGAGATACCGCGGCCCTGAAACATAAAGGCAAAAGAAGGAACATGGGTGGGTTTCAGTCAGTAAAAGTCTGACCTTCGCCCCCCTGCTCCGCCCAGAGTGGGGGAAGTTATTTGATGATTTTCCATCCGCAGAAAAATAAAGAAAACATTCGCGTTTATGTTCTTTGAGCATGTAGGACTTTCTATAGTTTAATTTAAATTCTATTGCTCTTAACGTTCCGAGGCCGCGGTATCTCTTTCGAACAACCCGCAACCCCGGCAGGCGGAGGCTCTGGCAAGCTCCTCTGCTTTGCTGACATCTCTTTGAGGCGCGCGTGAAACAAGAACGGGCCGTCGACACGGCCTGTCGTCAATAGACGAACGGACGGTGAGCTACCCATTCCTCACCGTCCACAGGCCCGCAACCTGTAGTGGCTACGATATTATTATCTGTCCCATAACTCCCTTCGTTATTTGCTCTATCGTTTAGATTTAGAGGAAACGATAAAATCAAAATATTTTTATTTCACCTAGGCCTACATGGGCACTTATAAAACGTCGAGAAAAGATACACGGTTCGGGTTAGTCGTTTCCTATGGAGAAGAACCGGCTAGAAACTCCATGGTTACTCTTTAAAAATCATTTGGTTTTACAATATTGTTGTTACAGCGTTAGTACTTAAGTATGAGAGGACAGCGTAGGCCCGACAATAAGTCAATGCTTACTTTACAGAAAGTAAAATAAAATAATAAATAACCAAAGTTAACAAGGGTCTAAGAATCTACAAGGCCTACCACCATGTCCACTCATTCACAACTAATTTGTAGAAGAGAATCTATACAAGAATAAAAAAAAATAAACAAAATAATACCTATGAGACGAGTCACTCAGATGTTGCTATCAGTACTGTATATTCAGAACAAGGGTGATATAAATATGTGATTTGACAACTATTGCAAAAAAATGATTAAAAGAGATCACAAAAAATAGCCCCACATGCTTACTTATTTCATTGTTCGTAGGATATCAAACCTCATGCGGGCTCTAGGCACAGAGGCTGTGCAGGACCCCACCGCCATAGAAGCGAAGGTTCGCGAGCAAATCGCCAAGAGACAGAAGACCCATCTGGAAGCCAATAAGGCGCGCGCCCTCACTAAGGACCAGAAGAGAGAAAAGGTGGGTTTTAAAAATTTTCATCTGTTCTATTCTCAATGTTGAGTTCGCGTTTACGAAGCTGGCAGATTCGTCTTCATATTAAATGGTTGTTATTTTTTCTTAACGTATTTATGTATTTTTAACTCTCTTTACTTTATTGTGTACTAGCTTTTACCCGCGGCTTCGCTAGCGTTAAATACGGGGTAACACAGTTCCCCTTGCGCCTTATTGATTTGTAATAGCAACGCTAAGTTTTCCCATTTCTTCCCTCTTACTCCCTCACATCCCACTTTATTTAAATAATTAATTAGCCTATGTCCGTCTCCTGGTTAGCAACTATCTATGTACCAAAATTCATCACAATCGGTTTAGCCATTAAAGCGTGAAGAGGTAACAAACAAACTCACTTTTATAATATTAGTAAGGATAGTAAGGATGTATGTAAATATATAAGTATTTATCGTTATATTTTATATGTAAACTAGCTGTGCCCGGCAGTTTTTCCCGTTGCTCAGCGCCTTTTCTAGAGAAGGGTATTAAAAATAGATGTTGGCGGATTTTTAGACCTACCCGATATGCAAAATTTCGTTGAAATCGGTCCTGCCGTTTTGGAGGAGTATGGTTACTAATACTGTGCCACAAGAAATTTATAATATTAGATTTTTTTTTTAAACTTTCTGATGGTTCAAAAGTATTTATTATACATGACTAGCTTTTGCCCGCGGCTTCGCTCGCATTAAATTCGGGGTAATATAGTTCCCCTTTCGTGACGCCTTATTTATTGTAATAGCAGTATTTTTCCCTCTTTCTCCCTCAATTACCAGTTTAGAAAAAAAAATTTTGGCCGTCTCCAGGGTCCCAACTATCTCTGTACCAAAATTCATCAAAATTGGTTTAGCCATTCAGGCGTGAAGACTTATCAAACAAACTCACTTTGACTTTTATAATATTAGTAAGGATTATAATTTCTTATTTCAGGTGGATAGAAAAATCAGGGAAGATACAACTATTGGAGTCCATGTTGCCGTTTACAGGTAAAATATAAAAAAAAAATAAGAAAAACATCTTTGCCCCACACTAGGAATTTCTCCTGTATCGTGGGGTGCCTTAACAAACATTTAAACTCACATACACAAACACAACCCGGAACAACTATCTGTATACCATACAAATATTTGTTCCGTGCGGGGATCGAACCCGCGACACGCAGCGCAGCAGTCGATCGCTGCCAGCCACTGCGCCAACCGTGTCGGTAAACAATACGATATGTTTGAAGTTTCCTGAAATGAGTCTTATTGTTACTTGAACTAAATAAACAATTAAAATGACAGCCACCGGTATCGGACAGGGTATTTGAAATACAATATACTAGCTTCCTCCCGCGACTTCGTCCGCGTGGCATAGTTACTTTGGGCTGAACGCTAACTTTAAACTTCGTGATGATCGAAAAAAAAATGTCTTTCTCCTTTTGCTCCCCCTTTTTTAGCCTATGTCCGTCCTTAGGTTCCCAACTATCTCTGTACCAAAATTCATCAAAATCGGTTTGGCCATTAAGGCGTGAAGTCGTAACAAACTCAATTTCGCTTTATAATATTAGTAAGGATTTTCATACTATTATGTCATACGATATTTTAATGTGGGGCCGGGCTGCGGACATCCGAGTCTCATTTATACTGCAGAAAAGAGCTTTCAGAACCATATTATAATCTCTGGCTGTCATTGGTGGTTGATAGTGTCATGCTCACTTAAATGTCTCGCTGATGGTGGCGGGTGTGTCGGGTCATTTAGCTCCTTTCAAAATGGTCGAGCTGAATGGGGCTGATCCATACGTCATGTTCGTGAACGGGCGCTGTCAGTTGGGACTGGTAATTTTTTAGCTACCACGGTTCATTTTTAAGCTGATTTAGATTTAAAATTAAATTTTGCTTTTTATTTACTCTGGATGCTCTTACTGTGCACGTCTTTCTACATCGTTCTCACATATTTGTATAATCTCAACCTGAATGATGTAAATACGTTTTTGTAAAAATATTATAATTTAAAAGAGTGTCCATGGAGTTTCTTGCCGATTCTTCTCCATAGAGATCAACGCTTAATGGGCAACTGCAGTACTTTCAAAAGTTATTATGCCTTGTGACCGGGACTGTAGATTCATTTTGTTTCTTGACATTCAAAAGTGCACGTAATGGTCTAATTGAAATAAATGATTTTATTTGAAAAAAAAATTGGCATAACTCGAAGATTTTTTTTCATTCCAGAGTAAAAGACCTATTCGAATGCGCCTCAGCGAAGTTCAAAGTAGAAGCGAATGCGCAACAGCTTCACATGACGGGCAGCGTCGTGTTACACCGGGGCTGCTGCATCGTCGTCGTGGAGGGAGGACCCAAACAACACGCCAAGTACAAGAGGTAAGAGGGGGCGGGGAGGGCCTATAGAGAAGAACCGGCAAGAAACTCCATGGTTACTCTTTTAAAATCATTTGGTTTTACAATGTTGTTGTTACAGCGTTAGTACTTAAGTATGAGAGGACAACGTAGTCCCGACTATAAGTTATTGCTTACTAGCTTTCGCCCGCGGCTTCGCTCGCGTTAAATTCGGTATAACACACCAAGCAGACCTGCAGTTTTTGCTCTTGCGCCTGATTGATTTGTAATAGCAACGCTAAGTTTTCCCTTTTCTTCCCTCGTTTTCCCTCATATCCCACTATTTTTAAATAAAAATTAGCCTATGTCCGTCTCCTGGTTCCTAACTATCTCTGTACCAATATTCATCAAAATCGGTTTAGCCATTAAAGCGTGAAGAAGTAACAAACAAACAAACAAACTCACTTTCGCTTTTATAATATTGGTAAGGACTTTACAAAACGTAAAATAAAATAATAAGTTAATAAGAATCTACAAGGCCAATAGAACGCCTGCCGGGGTTGCGGGTTGTTTGAAATAGATACCGTGGCCCCGGAACGTAAAGGGCAATAGAAGAAACATGGGTGGGGTTTAGTCAGTACAAGTCTGACAGTTCCCCCCGCTCCGCCCAGAGCGGAGGAAGTTGTTTGATGATTCCCCACCCCAAAAGAAAAAAATAGAGGTGTCAAGGGACACCCGGATGGAACGAAGTTCCTATAGAAATGAAAATATCTGGCTTGCTTTCTGTAAGAGAGAGACAGACAGACAGGCAGAGAAACATGCGACGCCGCACAGCTTACAATAGCTTACTATAGCAAAAAATGTCGTGACAACTTTTCGTAAGAACTTTTTCCGTCTAGCCCCCTTCACAACGCGCGATAAGGAACTTCGTTCCAAAAGAAAAAAGATCCCTGATGCATACGTTTCTCATTCCAGACTGATGCTGCATCGTATCAAATGGGAGGAAGACCTTATCAAAGACACGGATGGGAACGAGGTGCCCAACACTTGCAGCCTTGTCTGGGAGGGGACCGTGAAGCAGCGAGCATTCGGGGAGATCAAGTTCAAGGTACTCTAGGGCCCCAGCGGCACAAAAACGTGCCAGTAAACAAGTATTACCGTTGAGCGCACCAAACCCGGACCGATTTAAAACTGTATTTGTAGTAAAGATAAGTCTTAAAATCAGTTTACGTTATAAGAGCCCGCCCGGCGGTGCTTGACGGATAGTTGACGTAAATAATGGCGGTCATTGAGAAGTTAACACCAAGTAAAGACGAGCACACAAAGAAATAAGCATTACAAACATTAACAAATACATATACAATGTGTCCGGTCACGGATTAGCGATATTCTATGTACTTATATAACAAACATTCTCAAAGTATTCATGTTTATTGATTAAAAAAGAAACTACCACTTTTTTCACAAAAATGTTTACAAAACTTTCGTTGTTTTTTTTTTGTGGACTTTATTTTGTTTCCTAAAGTTACGAAAATGTAAGCTTAATATTTTTTAATTTAGCGATAGACAATATTGTTGCCCTCTGAATAAACCTATTTTCGTCTCAGTAAGACCAACACTTAGAGAGATATGATTATTTTTTGTACACGCATAGAGAATATCTGAAAATCGCTGCCGAAAGCGGGGAAGTGAATTAGACCCAAGTGTGTATCGTAATAGCATATTAAAACACTCGTTACACAAGTATCTAGAATATCGCTAGTCAATGACCGGACACATTGTATAATCTATATCTAATATATAAAATTCTCGTGTCACAGTTTTCGTTCCCATACTCCTCCGAAACGGCTGGACCGATTTAAACCAAATTTTGTGTACATATCGGGTAGGTCTGATAATCGGCCAACATCTATTTTTCATACCCCTAAGTGAGCAGCGGGTGAAACCGCTGGGCACAGCAGCTGTGTGTTAGTATAGATATAAATATATATTACTAGCTGCTAGTAATATATATTTATATCTATACTAATACTATAAAGCTGAAGAGTTTGTTTGTTTGTTTGAACACGCTAATCTCAGGGACTACTGGTTGGAATTGGAAAATTCTTTTAGTGTTGGATAGTCCATTTCTTGAGGAAGGCTATAGGCTATATAACATCACGCTACGACCAACAGGTGCTGAGCAGCGTGGGTGGAACCGCGTGGAACAGCTAGTTATAAATATTTTTAACTTCCTCAGGTGATGCCAACGGAGAAGCAAGCTCGGGAACATTTCCAGAAGCACCGCGTGGAGCACTACTGGGACCTCGCCTACAGCGGCGCTGTGCTGGCGCCCTCCGAAGACCCCTAGAGCCCTGGAGACGAACAGCTTCACATACTAATAAATACTTGTACACTATATCGAGAGAGTTTCATTTATTTTAGAGTTGAGTATAACGTTTTGTAGTAATCTAGTTAGAACCTTTTTTTATTGGAGTTGGAGTTTACTCCTTAAGAATCGATTTTCATATACATATAAGGTGCCCGGTATGAGAAAAATCTGAGGGGTAAAACCTACTAAAGTAACGAAAATGTGTCACGTTTTTGGTGCGCACCTTTAGTGCGCAACTTTCTAATTTGGCTGTGAGTGTATTAAGACGTACATATGGTATGCTGTATAAGCGACTATACCTATATACTATATGTTATTGGGCTTGTTTGTTTCTATCAGTGTCGATGTATTTATATTGCTATTTTTTTTTCATTAATTTGTGAATCCCTGTGACCCTTTCATGTGATATTAATCTTTCTTCAGTTGAATAAACTCTTTTTGCGTATGGTTAGATACTCGTACTTAAGGAGTAAACTCCAGTCGTGCGTCGGAGTTGACACACATTTTTTTATTAAAACTTTATGCACAAGTAAAAAACTGTACAAAGGCGGACTTAATGCCTTAGGCATTTTCTACCAGTCTACCTTAGGGTGATGCAGAGCCAAAAACAGGGGACTTTTAATTCGACTCTGAAATCTTCAAATAACTTCCCCGTGTCAGACTTTTACTGACTAGAAACCATCCATGTTCCTTCTTTTGCCTGCTGCAGCCTCGACCAACGAATTAACACAAAGTATGTCTACATCCTATTAATATTATAAATGCGAATGTTTGTGAGGATGTATGGATGTTTGTTACTCTTTCACGTAGAAACGGCTGAACGTATCTTGATGAAATTTGGCACTGAGGTAGTCTGGAATAACACATAGGATACTATTTTTTCGATTATCACGCGGGCGAAGCAGCGGGCGCCAGCTAGTAAAAAATATAGGGCATAAAATAAAAAATGAGTTTTTTTTTTCAATATTATGTTTAATTACCAACATATACACGTAAACTCACATATTATTACCATGAGGGGTAAGCAGAAACTATAGAACGTACGTGCGTTGATTGTGAACCAGATGTGGACGACGTAAAAGACTTCAAAAATGAGAGGAGGTTCTCAATTCGACTGGTTTTTTAACCGACTTCAAAAAAGGAGGAGGTTCTCAATTCGACTGACTGTTTTTACCTCCTAACTCAGGTCTGAGTGAACCGATTTTGATGATTCTTTTTTTATTCGAAAGCTGGTGGTTGTCGTTTAGTCCCATTAAAAAAAAATCTCAAGATCTATAACTTGATGTGGAACTAAAACTTGTATCTAAGACGGGACTAAAGCTAAAAATAAAAACTTTTTAACCGTGTTTGCGTATTATATCATAATACTATAACTAAAAATGCGGAAATAAAAACTTTTTAGTAAAAAAATAAAACCAACTTCTAAAAAAAAACTTTATTTCCGGAAGTCGGTGGCAAATAAAGTCAACGAAACCAACAAAAGCCACCGACTTCGTATTATGATATATACGCAAACATGATAAAAAAGTTTTTATTTTTAGCTTTAGTCCCATTTTTTTTGTAGGTTAGTTACGCTATTTTTCTTCCAAAATCCTTTTTATAATCGAAAGGGTATACTCGCGAAGGAAAGCCAAGCAATCCCATGTCAATTTTAACGCCATTAGCGGCAAAATGGACGAAGAGACCGTTTGTTCCACCTTAAGTTTTATGGTCAGAGAGACTGCAAGGTCTTCAGCTACTTCTGGTTAGACTGGCAGACGTCTAAAGACTCCCGGTGTAGTCCATCACTCACTCTTATCAAAGCTTCTAGAAAAAAAAAAAGTATATTAGTTGAGAAGTAAATACCACACGGATTAAAAGTACGTTTTTTGCTGATGGGCAATTATCAAATAACTTCCCACGCTCTGGGCGGAGCGGGGGGAAGTGTCTGACTCAAGACAGTTCCCCAGCCGTGCTCCTTCTTTTCCCCTGTGATCCGTGGCCGAGGTATATCTTTCGAACTACCCGCAACCCCGGCAGGCGGGGGCCCTGGCAGGACCCTCTGCTTTGCTGACAACTCTTTGAGGCGCGCGTGGAACACTAACGGGCTGTCGTTACTAGACGGATTACAGACCCTCATCTGTGGTGGCCGGAAGTCGTCTAGCGGCGCCCGAGGACGCCCGGAGCGAAAGACACTTATTCCGTTATTGTGTTTTTTTTATTCTAGACCATAACTGGGAACCTTATAGATCAGTCATCATTTTCCTGCCCTTGTCCCATTCTATTTGTGGTCGGCGCAACACGTTTTCTTCTTCCATTCTCCCCTATCAGACGTCACGGCATCATTTACTCCTTTCCCCTTCATATCATTCCTTACACTATCCATACATCTTTTCTTTGGCCTTCCTCTCGCTCTCCGTCCATCAACATTCAGATCCTTCCTCATTACATGTCCATACCAAGACAAACGACTCCCTTTAAATTTTTCTGTAACAGACTTTCGAACAACATCCAAACTTCCTCTAATATCCTCTAAAAAATATATTTTTTTTTTGATGATTTTTACCACCTTCTCCGAGTTTTAACACACTTGATAGGAAGTTGCTGGTTCCTTGGTACTCCGTGCATGTTGACCAGGTGTTTCTTCACTGAAGCTGGGCGCTTATAGCTGAAATGGTAAACGAATTATAATATCATGCTTGTATGTACTTCCAAATAAAAAACAAATGTAAGTCGGATTTGTACCCGCGATTCTGTAGTACCAAATAATATTTTTACGTTAAATTTACTAATGAATTGTTAATTTAAACTTAAACACAAAACTAAATTTGATTTTCACCATAAATTCTTAGTAACAATGCACTTAAAACTATGTTAAAATAGACAATCAAATTAAATCAAAACATGAAGCCTCATTGTTGCTTCAATATGCTATTTTTTAACATTTAAGGCTCATTTACATGAACATACAGCTTATAGGAATTTTAAGATTTTTCGGATTTTCTATTAATTTAGTGTTGTCTTTTATATACGCTAAAATGTCTCTCTCATGCGTTTGTTTATTTACATTTGATATAAATAATGGTATGTTAATGATAGCCGCTTTAAACTTTCCATCGTCAAAAATTCGGCCGCATCGCAGTCAACAGGAATAGTGCCCAGAAGGCTGGCAGCATTACCGCGTTGGATGGCATGTTTTTTTTACGTTTTAGAAACCTACATTTTTCAATATTTTCCTCCTCATTATTTATAAATACAGAATAAGGGAAAGACACAAATTAACAGTTTTAAAAGCAAATAAGTTATCAACTATTGACATAACAGAAGAACGGTTTTAAGAACCACGATGAAATGAAATAAACCTACATTTTGATTCACGCGGAAATTTGAAACTGCAGTTCTCTGCTCCATAGTACCCTAGCCTGCGGCTCGGGCGCAAAATTTCGTCTCAGGCGCAATGAAAAATTTTCTCGTCTTGAATCAAAATGTAGAATTATATTTATTTATTTATAAAAAATTATTTGTAATAAACTTACGTTTCAGGACATAAATAGCACAGGTACGTGTATATAAGATAATGTACCCTATTCTGATGGCCAGTAAGCTCAGAACGACTGCGAAACATGGCCGGACAACGTTCGCACTGAAATTAAATGTATTTATAAATCAATAGCTTTTATCCGCGGCTTCGCTCGCGTTAAATTCGATAGCGCCTTATTGATTTGTAATAGCAACGTTAAGTTTTCCCGTTTCGTCCCTCTTTCTCCCTCATATCCAACTCTTTTAAAAAAAATAGCCTATGTCAGTCTCCTGGTTCCCAACTATCTCTATACCAAAATTCATCAAAATCGGTTTAGCCATTAAAGCGTGAAGAGGTAACAAACAAACTCACTTTCGCTTTTATAATTTTATAGTAAGGATGTAGTTTCAAAATATTAATTCAGAAAATAAATATTTGCCAACAATGTTATTTTTTTCTTTGTTTTCTCCTATGTAAGTTTACCTGCAAGTTTCTGACTCCGAAGTGTTTTCTCATATGCTGCACGATGTTCGCTCTCATCCGGAATGAGTCCCCGCACACATCACACTTGTAGGGCCTCTCACCCGTGTGGGTGGCACGCTCGTGGTTCTGCGATAGGGTATTTTACTCTATATGAAAGCAATTCTAAAAATATACAATTCAGATAGCTCAGGCAACAAGCAGTCGGAAAATGTTAAACTTAGTTAATAAAATAACTAAATAATTTTTTTTCACTTTTTTTAGTCTGTTGTTTTAATGCGAAACAGTGTCCGCCATGATTATTACGTCATATGGTCATGTAAACAAAAAGTGACAACTGTCAACTGAGCAACTATTACTATTTTTGTATTAAAAATCTTTACATTTTAATTTTTATTGAAATAATAGTAATAATACCATGGAAGAAATAAATACTACCATATAATAATACCATAAAATATAGTGAAAAATACAACTAAACAGAAAGACTAATAACAGCGCATTTGTTTACATGACCAACTGACGTCATGACCACAGAGTAACACGGCGTCAAGCGTTTTTATTATTTTACGCGCGAAATTAGAAATTGTAAAATTGAAATGCAGTTTTATGGCACTTATCGATTAAATATATATTTTTTGTTTTTTTTTTTTGGTGGTTTACTAGGACCCTAGGATCAAAATGAGATACTTTTTAAAAATGGGTGTAATACCGTATTATGACATAACAATAGATCCCATTAGTTTTTTTTTTATAAGCTAAGAGTTTTGTGTGCATGCAGAGTTTACCTATAAGTGTTTTAATTCATCTACATATTAAACTCTTGCTAATTTTTGCATTAACTTTGGACGCTCTAAATGTGTTTGTTTTTCTACATCGTTCTCACTTATATGTATAATCTCAACATGAATGTTGTATCCATGATTTTAAAAAAATACTAGCTTTTGCCCGCTGCTTCGCTCAAATTCGGGGTAACGCAGTTCGCCTTTCCTGATTTACAGGTACCTGCTAAGTGCTACTTGTAGTTTTTGCCCTAGCTAGCAATGCTAAGTTTTCCCCTTTTTTCCCTCTTTCTCCCTCATTTCTCAATCTTTTTTTAAATAAAATAATCCGTCCTATGTCCGTCTCCAGAGTCCCAAATTAACGTGCTTTCCGAGGCACGGAGGAAACTCGGTATGTAACGGGTGGTCACCCATCCACAGACCAACCTAGGCAAGAGCGGCTTAACTTTAAGATCGATCCGAGCCGCTGCTATTATCTAGCCACGAGCTCTTGAAACTCACATTATGGTACGTAATTAGAATATGAATCAAAATAAATATCTTGGAACAACTCACACACGGCTATCTGATCCCAAGCTAAGCAGAGCTTGTGTTATGGTAACCAGACAACTAATATATACTTATATAATTTATAAATACATACATATTATAGATAAATCACACCCAGACACAGAACAAACAATCATGCTCATCACACAACGTTTGTCCTGGGTGGGAATCGAACCCACGACCGGCTCAGCAGTCAGGGCCACTAACCACTAGACCAACAGGCCCGTCAAATGTAGTATTTACCTGTAGTTGCAGTGGATCTACTGCCCTGTAGGGACATTTGTTGCAAGCCAATCTTTTTATACGCCCATGCACGCGTTGTTGATGATACCGCATATGGCTGGGATTAACAAACTTTTTCCCGCATTCCTGAAATATTAAAAAATCACATACAAGACACGCTAATGACATAAAAGATAAATAATATATTTTTTGATATTTTAAAATACATTTTTAATACATTTAATATGATGATTTTAAAAAAGTGTGTGTGTCAGCTCCGACGCAGGACTGGAGTTTACTCCTTAAGTACGAGTATCTAACCATACGCAAAAAGAGTTTATTCAACTGAAAAAAGATTAATATAATATTCACACATTAATGAAAAAAAATAGCAATATAAATACATCGACACTGATAGAAACAAACAAGCCCAATAACATATAGTATATAGGTATAGTCGCCTATACAGCATACCATATGTACGTCTTAATACACTCACAGCCAAATTAGAAAGTTGCGCACTAAAGGTGCGCACCAAAAACGTGACACATTTTCGTTACTTTAGTAGGTTTTACCCCTCGGATTTTTCTCATACCGGGCGCCTTATATATGAAAATCGATTCTTAAGGAGTAAACACCAAAAACTAAATTAATCTAAACTAAACTTATAAATTAAAAAATAGCGTCAAAAATTCGTCCTCAACGCTGTCAGTTGGCAATGTCCCTAAGAGACTGGCCGCGTTACCACGTTGTATGGCAACGCTAAGCCTCTGGCCAAAGTAAAAGCCAGCCCTTGGGTCACGGGAAGTGTCAACCAAACGTTTTGAAGCACAAGGACCCCACGGTCCCAGACTTCCCAATAAGGTTACTATATTTAAGCCGCTTGAGGTTCAATATATATTTTTTTTCTTTTAAAAACGTTGTTGTTAGGAATTTTCCTATATCGTGGGTGCGTTTACAAAAAATCCTATTCACATACACCAACAGCCAGACCCGAATCGATCCGACCGACCAAACCGCGGGATTCGAACCCGCTACACGCAACACAGCAGTCGATCGCTCTGCCACTGCGCCATCCTTGCTGTCAAATGATGTTTATTTTGCAAGTAAGTTTTTACACGTCTTTTTTTAAAACTAGATGACGCCGGTGTTTCGTACCCGACTATTCTGAGAAGAAACAGCCGAAACAAACTCAGAGGTCTCTTTTAAGGTCCAGACAAAAATCTTGGTCAACTTACATGAGGACTATGCAGATTAGTATCTGAAATTGTCTTTTTAAGAAAGCACCACACAGATTGAGTGGACCTGTCCAGTCAGTGCAAGCATTTGTCAGTTACCGTGTAGCTCGACTCATAACCCAAGGAGCTCAACGACACGACGAACAATACCAAGAAAAGGACATTTGTGTAGATGGCGAAATACTTATAGGATCACATTGTTGTCCGTCCGTCTGTCAAGACACTTTATCTCGGAAACGCGTAGACGTAACAAGTTGAAACTAAAACCATATACTCAAGTCTGTAGTTCATTGGAGGTGTGAAAAAACCTACACTCCAAATCTCCTCAGACAAAAAGGATGGCCGTTTATGTCGCAACTTTTGTGCGGTTCAATCGACGGCGATTGCGACTATTTATTTGCTATGTCTAAATTGAAAATTAAACAAAGCAATTGTTGCCATCCGTAAAAACAATCGGTCGGCGAACGTCATTTGTTCTGTCGACTTTCAACTAAATGTGTTTCATAACACCCTTGCCTGAAGGCTCGTTTGTTAAGGCGCTGTACAAAGCAAACACTTCGTAAAACGTCTAGATTTTCGTCGCAAAGTTAGCCGTATCTGTACATGCCACTAGCCAAAAAAAAAATACCGTGTATAGTTCAATACATAAAGTAAAGACTTATACAAAATTAGTTTACAAAAGTGGTCTAGTACTACGAAAAAAAAAATGTTTAAAAAGACCAAGAAAAAAAATTTTTCGTCTCCATTTTCTCAATTTTTTCAGCGACAACCATCATATTTTTTATATCTATATCAAAAGAAAATTGTATAGACCAGCGGTAGGCAACCTCTTGGCAAGCAAGGGCCACAAGGTGACAAATTAAACTAAAGGCGGGCCGCAGTCATTTTACTCGCATTAACCCAAAAAGCCCAATAATATACCTGCTCAATTGGCCATATTCTATAAAAAAAAAACGCTTATAATTAATGCAATTTTAGTGTGATGTCGGAGGTTGCATTTGAGAAGCGGTAGGGCGGAGGAGGTTTTTCTTGTATGTTAGCTGTCATATTTGTCGTGACAAATCATAGAATAGCTCTTTTTTAGCAGATGGAAAATCATCAAATAACTTCCCCGCTCTGGGTGGAGCTGGAAGGAGAGTCAGACTTGTACTGACTAAAACCCACGCATGTTCCTTATATTGCCCTTTATGTTGCGGGGCCGCGGTATCTCTTTCGAACAACCCGCAACCCCGGCAAGCGGTGGCCCTGCCAGGTTCATCTGCTTTGCTGACATCTCTTTGAGGCGCGCGTGGAAAACTAACGCGTCGACCGACACGGCCTGTCGTACCGTAGCAAACTACGCTGACGCCGTTAGGGAGGTAGGCGTGAAGCACCCAGTCCCAACAAATGAGGAGAAAAGGAGCGGCCCCAAGGCCGATTCCTGTGGGACACCGCACGACATGTCTCGCCTGTTGCACTCTCCAGAGCGACCGGGGTAGATGACTGCCCTGTCCGTCAGATATGCCCCAACCACACGACGAAGGTAGGTCGGTATCCGGTGGTACCGGAGTGCCTCCCTGATGCAGCCCCAAGGCATGGTGTTGAACGCGTTGGCAATGTCGAAAGACACTGCCACAACGACCCCACCCCTGGACTCTGCAGCCCCCGTCGTAAGAGCTCTTACGCGCATGATGGCGTCCAGCGTCGAGCGCCCCTCGCGGATACCATACTGGTGCTCCGCAAGATCCGGCCCCGTCCCCACAAGGTGCCCACCTCGTCGAGCAGCACGATGGGCCGGAATGCGGACGGAGAGTCCGCAGGGCGCCCCGGCTTCTGTATGAGGACCAGCTTCTCTGTCTTCCAACGAAGTGGGAACTGGCCCCTCTCCAAGCATGCAAGCATCAGCATCCCTAGTAGTCGGGGCCCGAGAGCCTCCAAGGCCAGGACCCAAGATTTGCCGTGCAAGCCATTGGGTCCTGGGATGGCATTTTTGGCTGTGGAATATTGCTAAATGCTCATCTGTAAGACGAGTAGCATATGAATCGCAAAATATGTTGGTAAGCGCATAACTCAACAACGCCTGGACCGATTTTAACAATTTTTTTTTTCAAATATTCGTTGAAGTCCAAGAATAGTTTTTACGGTGAGAAAAAAAATTAAAGGCAGTATATTGGGTAGTTTAAGTAGGTAGGTAGAAAGGTAGAAAAATTGCATTGCAACGTATGCGAAAGTGAGTTTGTTTGTTACCTCTTCACGCTTTATAGCTAAACCGATTTTGATGAATTTTGGGATAGGATAATTTTTATTAAAAAAAAAATTTTGGGCTATAAGGGAGAACGAGGGAAGAAAGGGGAAAACTTAGCGTTGCTATGACATATCAATCAGCCGCAATAGCAAATACTGCAGGTCTGCTTGGTGTGTTATACCAAATTTAACGCGAGCAAAGCCGCGGGCGAAATCTAGTAGTATGTATTATAAAAGCGAAAGTGAGTTTGTTTGTTACGTCTACACGCGTACATGGCTGACGCCCGGTTCATACCGTGCATAGAAGTCTCATAGAACTTATGTCAAAATACAACTATCCGTAAGCAAAACGAGTCGTTTTTGGAGCGAAGTTCCTTATCGCGCGTTGTGAAAGGCGGCTAGACGGAAAAAATTCATACGAAAAGTTGTCACGACACTTTTTGCTATAGTAAGCTATTGTAAGCTGTGCGGCGTCGCATGTTTCTCTGTCTGTCTGTCTGTCTCTCTCTCTTATAGAAAGCAAGCCAGATATTTTCATTTCTATAGGAACTTCGTTCCATCCGGGTGTCGCTTGACACCTCTAAATTTTTGTTCATCGGAACCGGGCGTAAGCCGATTTTAATTAATTTTGGTACAGAGATTGTTGGGATCCTGGAGACGGACAAAGGCTAACTTTTTTTTAAAGTGAGAAATGAAGGAGAAGGAGGGAAGAAAACGGAAAACTTAGCTTTGCTATTACAATAAATAAGGCGCTAGGGCAAAAACTACAGGTAGCAGGTATCTGTAAATCAGGAAAGGGGAACTGTTGTTACCCCGAATTAAACGCGAAAGAAAACGCGGGCAAAAGCTAGTAATTAATACTTCTTACCTCACAAGCATTCTGAGGTTCAAAATGTGTTTTAGCATGACATTTGAAATTCTGCATATTCCTCATTTGTTTGTTGCATATAGTGCAAGTTAGTGGTCCTTCGTTATTATATGGTGTAGCAGCCAAGGATAGTAGCCTAGTATCTTGTTCCTGGAACCATTTCAAAACATTCAGGTTGCCTAGCAACGTTAACGTATTATTTTATTTCACTTTTTGTAAAGTAAGCAATGACTTATTGTCGGGCCTACGCTGTCCTCTCATACTTAAGTGCTAACGCTGTAACAACAACATTGTAAAACTAATTGATTCTAAAAGAGTAACCATGGAGTTTCTTGCCAGTTCTTCTCCATAGGAAACGACTAACCCGAAAAGTGCATCTTTTCTCGACGTTTTATAAGTGCCCATGTAGGCCTATGTGAAATAAAAATATTTTGATTTTGATTCTAGCTAGACCCAAGGGCAGATCCAGCTTCAAAAGTATCAAGAAATTTTAATTTAATTTTCATAATAATACGATACAGGTTAAAAGTAGGTATCCTTACAGCGAAAGTGAGTTTGTTTGTTTGTTACGTCTTCACACTTAAATGGCTGAAACGATTTTGATTAATAGTTGGGACCCTGGAGACGGACATAGGCAAATTTATTTATTTTTTAAGTAAGAAAAAGGGGAGAAAGGGATAAAGTTAGCGATAGCCCAAACTATGTCATGTATGCATATAACTTTTACACCCATAATGATCGAAAAAAATATCCCCTTTTCATCACTCTTTTTCCCCCTTATCCCACTTTTTTAGCCTATGTCCGTATCCACGGTCCCAACTATCTCTGTACCAAAATTCATCAAAGTCCGTCCAGCCAATTAGGCGTGAAGACGTAACAAACAAAACAAACTCACTTTCGCTTTTATAATATAAGTAAGGATTCTATTAGGGAACAAAGTAATTTTAACTATCGGGAACTCGGGAGTCATTATTAGGAAGATTTGATCTGCTACCCTACCATGACGTGTTAAAGCAAAACTTATTCCGCTGAGGGAAAGGGACAAAGCTATACAGGGTGTCTAGCACCATCTCTTTCACTCAGTGGAATAAGTTCTGCTTTAAGATGTCATAGTAGGCCTGTTTCTTTTTTGTATGTTTGTTATGCGATTTTCAAAATATTTTTTTTAATCGAAAGGGTATACTCCCGAAGGGGACCCATTTAA
This sequence comes from Ochropleura leucogaster, assembly GCA_958449745.1. NCBI lineage: Eukaryota > Metazoa > Arthropoda > Insecta > Lepidoptera > Noctuidae > Ochropleura > Ochropleura leucogaster. Next base: position 9,847,681 of record OY288228.1, on the reverse strand, counting down.
ATTTTATCTACATGGACGACACGGTTGGCGCAGTGGCTGAGCGATCGACTGCTGCACTGCGTGTCGCGGGTTCGATCCCCGTACAAAACAAATATTTGTATGACGTGCAGATAGTTGCTCCGGGTCTGGCTGTTTGTGTATGTGAGTTTAAATGTTTGTAAATGCACCAACGGTACAGGAGAAATCCTAGTGCGGAGCAACGTTTTTTTTTTCTTAAAAAAAAAAACTATATTTAGGTATTGGGTAATGAGTTATCTACAAGAAAAAATATTTTTCTTCTAATGTATAAGGACGATTTGCTAATATCTCATAGTGGCAATGAAAAATTAATACTCGGTAAGAATTTGAGTGAATAGAATGCCAACATAACAAAACTAAAAAGGTTAAAATAAAAAAAAAACTTTGTTGACAAAAAAACACTAAAAATATGATAGAACATAAATATACTTCTGTAAGTCTGTAATTCTGTAACTGTAATGTAAAAAAATATACGAATAAAAAAAAATCTTGGCTTTTATTTAAAAAAAAATGTTTGAGTTTGCTGTGAAAAAACCCTTACAATTGTTGACAGAATTGCAATTTAAATAACGAATTTTTAGGTAACACCTCAACTTTAAGGCGCCTAGGTTGGCTATACTCGACGGGCCTGTTGGTCCAGTGGTTAGTGGCCCTGACTGCTGAGCCGGAGGTCGTGGGTTCGATTCCCACCCAGGACAAACTTTGTGTGATGAGCATGATTGTTTGTTCTGTGTCTGGGTGTGATTTATCTTAATATGTATGTATTTATAAATTATATAAGTATGTATATCAGTTGTTTGGTTACCATAACACAAGCTCTGCTTAGCTTGGGATCAGATAGCCGTGTGTGAGTTGTCCCAAGATATAAAAAAATAAATAAAAAAAACAAATAAAAACTGTATACCATGAACAAGCCCAAAAAAATGTTTTTTTTTAATATTTTTACTTAAACCTGGCTGAAAACTCATAATTTTAAATACACACATAACTTAGCAAAACACATGTAATTCCTGAAGGCTTGTGCAGGGGTGTAGCTAATATTACACTCACATTATTGCCAGTTGTCCCATTGGGAGTAATCCTATTTTCAACAACTTGGCACAATGGAAGAACCTAATAACTATTAACCCAACCCTGGAATTTAAACCAGGACCTTATAATCAGCATTTATTTCAATTAGAGCATTACAGGCATTTGTAAATGCCCAGAAACAAAAGAACAAGCTACAGTCCCGGTCACAATGCATAATAACTTGTGAAAGTACTGTAGTTGCACATTCCAAAGCGTTGATCTTTATGGAGAAGAATGGGCAAAAAACAAGAAAACAATCATGGTTAGCCATTGTAATTTTTAAACCAATGTAATTAAATACCTTGCATAGAATTTTCCTCCTTTCTCTTTCTAATAGCTCCTTTTCTTTCAAATCCCAGTTAATTTTATTAAAATCTTTAGCCTCATTCTTTATGATATTCTTAAAATCTTGGTCTAAACTGTCACTAGATTCCAAATCCTCGATATATATCTTTGTTTCATTTTCACTTTGAAGTGAGTCTAAATCGTCAATCAAGAAGTTATTCATAAAATCAGAATCATTGCTCGATTCAAAATCTTCAATTCGAACTGTGAATTCATTTTTAATTTCATCACAATCTTTTTTTATAGCTAACCTCTTTTTTTTCAAAACCTTTTTTGGTCTATTCTTCAAATTTTTACTTTTTTTGGGTTCTATATTTAAATTTTTTGCTTCTTTTTTATTTTTCTGTTTACTACTACAATTTTGAATTGTTGTAAATTGAGATGAATGTGATATTTGACTGTCATTATCGTTAGATTCGATTTTAATATTCTTCAATGTGTTTTTTAGTATTTCTTCAGTTTTTGAACTTGATTCTCGAAGTTTTAATGCTCCATTGACTAGATTTAAACATGGCTCGCATATCAACTGCGTTAAGCCATCATTTGGTTCTATCTGAAAAATATTAATATTTTTTAAATAAAACTAAACTTTAGCCTTGGTTACTTTTTAGATTCATCATCTGCCCAGTCATTTTTTAAATGAAGGTGGATAAATACAAAGGTTTTATTATTGCAGACTTGATGACCTTCCCTGTAACTTTTCCTGTAGATAAACTGATAATTTCAAATGTTTTTATTTTATCAATACTTTAAAAACAAAAGAATGTTTACCTTGATTCCACAAACCAAATGTAGCTGTTTGCTGCGAAAACTTAAAAGATTCTTATCAGGAAATATTTGTTTTAGATCGTTTTTAGATAAACACGTCCTACACATTAGCATTACTGTTCAATTTTATTTTACAATAGCAAAAATACGATAAAATCTTTGAAAACTAAACTCGTAAATTTATTATCGTTTAAAAAGATCGTTATCAGTTTATTACCCTAATCAGAGAGCTGTTAATTAAAATTATCTTTTTCTAACTTGTAATAATTTTATCTTTACATTTAATTTAGTTTAGAATATTAACGTTATCTTAATATATGATTGCAAATAACCCACTTTTAGCCTCATATGAAATTGGTTGGTTTCAAACGAAAATGGGACTGTATTGCTAAACCATCTTTGTAAACAAAACTTATTTTTTATTTAGACGTTCCAGGGTTGCTAACCAATTAATACCTTTCCTCACATACAGGGAAAATTTATAAAACATCAACTTTCACAAAGTAATAAATGATAGTGATTTCAAGTGAAAAACAAGGTATAATTAATAGCAAAACAAATTACAAACCATCTTATCATCAGAGATTAAATTGGTGAGAGTTTTACAAATTTTCCTTTTGATAGAAGGGGAATTAATTGAATAACTTTCAACACTGAGTAATTCCACTAGTGTTGTCCATCGCGTGAAGACATGAGATTCCAGAAATGTGGTCAACCCCCTCTATTATCTGATTTTAATCATTAGGAACTATGGTAATAAGACGAAACTGGGATACTGACGAGATTCTTAAAATAATGTGAAAAGGCTCAACATAGGCCTTATTCCAAGTAGAAAAAAGGCGGAAAAAAGGTCCTGAAGTTGGAGACCATAATCACTAAGCGCAAATCAAATCAAATCATTTATTTCAATTAGACCATTACAGGCACTTTTGAATTTCATAAAAACAAAAAAAAAATATGCTGCTACAGTCCCAGTCACAAGACATAATAACTTGTGAAAGTACTGTAGTTGCTTTATCCTTACTTAATATTATAAAAGCGAAAGTGAGTTTGTTTGTTACATCTTCACGCTTTAATGGCTAAACCGATTTTGATGAATTTTGGTACAGAGATAGTTGGGAACCAGGAGACGGACATAGGCTAATTTTTATTTTAAAAAAATGGGATGTGAGGAAGAAAGAGGGAAGGAAAGGGAAAACTTAGCGTTGCTATTACAAATCAATAAGGCGCTAGGGAAACTGTGTTACTCCAAATTTAACGCGGGCGAAAGCTAGTCCAGAAATAAAAATGTGTTATAGCATTTTTAATATCGCCTTTTGTAACTGGGTGAAAAGAGAATGAAGTACCTACATACATACATATTGGCATAGGAAGTTTAGAGAGATAATAAAGTGTGAAAAATTTTGCGTTGTCACTATCCAGAGTAAGTTGGGAAAAGGTAAATTATTTTTTGATGTCAATATTAGGCTTGCTGTCATTCTATTCGTAGCCTTGCTGATTCCAAGGGATTTGAAAAATTGCTAATATGTGTTGTATCGGACTTTTATGTGTGTTTTATGTATGTGTCACTATTTTGCATTCCTACACATACGATCGCAGTGATTACGCAGCTTCTTATGTATGCGGTAAAGGGTTAAGGGACTCGTCATCGTTCTCATCATTAACGTGCTTCTTTTTGTAACGCCTTTAGCTTTAGCGCTTTTAGATATCGCGATTTAATACTCCTTAAGTCTCGCGTGCTTGTATGTACAGCCTGGCCTGGTGGATTACTACCGAATAAAAAACGTAGTTGTCCACACCCAACACGAGAACACCAACAATAAACGTTGTTGTTGTAATACTTTGTTGAAATACCAATTTTATCTAATTTCTTGTACTAAAGATTATTACTTTACGCTCGAACTAATAAACAATTACATTAACGCATACATTAATTTTATTGCATCTATTACTGTTCAATGAAACTTTTTTTCTACTACTCTAAACTTTATTGCTCGTAAAATGCGATAAGACCACAACCATGCCTATGAATGCAAGTTGCTAATGTACCTACTACCTTTCCGTATATATTTTTAATCGATCGATTGTAATTTGCTACAATATTTTTGCACATCAACTAAACCATACGCTGCGCTCGAGAACTCGACGCATATAGCATTCCCATCCCTATTTTGTAATGTCATTGACTCCATAGTCGATCTCGATCGCGGAGGGAAGTTTGTCGTGCAATAAAAAGCCTGCAAACGCGGCGCAAGCGATAATTACAGTTCATTCTTCAAAACATTTGGTCGCCACATGTGTTAACTGTAATTTTATCACTAAAACGCGACACAGATCAATTAAAGCGGGCCGCTAAACGATAAAAGTCATCGATCAAATCCCGTTTCGTGATTGTAACACACTAGTAAAACATAAATAAATCGCGTTAGACACTATTGTGTGAAGTTCTACTTCCGTGGTGACTCGTGTGTGCCTTTACGAGTGTATTGTTGGATCAGGAAGATGGTTATTGAGAAGATTTGCTGTTTGGGCGCAGGTTACGTTGGCGGACCTACGTGCAGTGTTATAGCCCTGAAATGTCCCAATATTCAGGTAACAGTCTGCGACAAGAGTGTGGAGAGGATAAACCAGTGGAATTCTGACAAGTTACCGATTTACGAGCCTGGTTTAGATGACGTTGTGCGGCAATGTCGCGGCAGAAACTTGTTTTTTTCGACAGACATCGCGAAAAGCATTCAGGAAGCTGATTTAATATTTATATCTGTGAATACGCCCACTAAAACGTTTGGTAACGGTAAGGGCAGGGCCGCAGACTTGAAGTACGTCGAGAGTGCAGCCCGCATGATCGCTGATTTGGCAACCAGCAACAAGATTGTAGTCGAAAAGAGTACAGTACCGGTGAAAGCTGCTGAAATTATCATGAAGATATTGAGAGCAAACACCAAGCCTGGTGTTGAGTATCAGATCCTGTCTAACCCTGAGTTTTTGGCTGAAGGTACGGCTATTGTAGACTTAGTTGAGGCGGAGAGAGTCTTAATTGGTGGTGAAGAAACTCCTGAGGGGCAGAAAGCTATCCAGGACCTATGTTGGGTTTACGAGCACTGGATACCAGCAAAAAACATCCTTACAACAAACACTTGGAGTTCGGAATTGTCTAAATTGGCTGCCAATGCATTCCTCGCCCAGCGCATCTCAAGTATAAACTCCCTATCAGCAGTTTGTGAAGCCACCGGTGCTGATGTCTCCGAAGTAGCAAGAGCAGTGGGCAGAGACTCTCGTATCGGACCCAAGTTCCTTGAAGCATCAATAGGTTTCGGAGGCAGCTGTTTCCAAAAAGACATCCTAAATCTTATTTATTTATGTGAATGCCTAAATTTGCCCGAAGTTGCAGCTTACTGGCAGCAAGTACTAAACTTGAACGACTACCAAAAGGCCAGATTCTCGAGAAAAGTCATTGAATCACTATTCAATACAGTAACAGACAAGAAAATTGCCATTTTAGGTTTTTCGTTTAAGAAAAATACTGGCGATACCCGGGAATCACCAGCTATTCATGTATGTAAAACGCTGCTTGATGAAGGAGCCAAACTCCACATATATGACCCAAAAGTTGAACGAGACCAAGTCTTCTACGAACTCATGAGTCCGTACTTAACATCAGAACCAGAGATTGTGAAAAGTAATGTTGAAATCCACGACACAGCGTACTCTGCATGTACAGGAGCACACGCTTTAGTTCTATGTACAGAATGGGACGAGTTCAAGATTCTAGACTTCAAGAAGATCTACGAAGTGATGATGAAGCCGGCGTACTTGTTCGATGGGAGGAAGATCTTGAATCATGAGGCGCTGCAGAGCATCGGGTTCCATGTTCAGACTATTGGCAAGCGGTTGAGCAGAGTGGGCAGTATAAGAGCACAAGGGAGTCAAACTATGCCTTGAATGTGAGTATTATTATTAAGCATTTTATTAAGAGAGTTTTAAGCATTTAATTTCGAATTTTAAGCATTTAATTTCGAACTTTAAACATTGAATTTCGAATTATAGGCATTTAATTTCGAATTTTAAAGATTTAATTTCGAATTATAAAGATTTAATTTCGAATTTTAAACATTAAATATCGAATTTTAAGCAACTTATTTTAAACGAAAGCAATTAATTAAAACAATAATTTGAGCTTGTGGCTAATTTATAATAACACACATTCTAGTCTATAATTAGGTTAAACCATGCTTGTCTAGGTTGGTCCATAGATGGGTGGCAACTGTTAAACCATTGCCCCAAAACTGACAACCAGTCCTACCGAAAGGTATCGTTTAATCTACTATCTACTATATGTATATAAAAATAAGTCAGGTTTTCCTTCCTGACGCTATAACTCCAGAACGCACGAACCGATTTCCACGGTTTTGCATTCGTTGGAAAGGTCTCGGGCTCCGTGAGGTTTATAGCAAAGAAAAGGTAGGGTAGGTAGAAAGGTAGAAAATTGCATAGCAACGCATGCCGGGGCACAGTTAGCTAGTGGTATTATAAATATTCACAAAAAACCTGCAGGCTTGGACGCAGAATGCAGCAAGCAAAAATAATATTCGGGTTTTCCATCAAGAAGTTCTTAGTAGCTATCTAATCTTTTAACGACACAGTTGGCACAGTGGCTGAGCGATTAACTGCTGCGCTGTGAGTCGCGGGCTCGATTCCCGCACGGAACAAATATTTGCTTGGCCTACAGATATTTGTTCCGGGTCACTGCATTTTTATTACTCGCGTTAAATTCGGGGTAACACAGTTCTTTTTTCCTGATTTGCAGGTACCTGCTACCTGTAGTTTTTGCCCTTGCGCCTTATTGATTTGTAATAGCAGAGCTAAGTTTTCCCTGTTCTTCCCTCTCAAATCCCACTTTAAAAAAAATTGCCTATGTCCGTCTCCAAGGTCCCAACTATCTCTTTACCAAAATTATATTTAGTTAGGATAGACGATAACTCACAAACTACCTAAGCAATATAAATACAATTGATATGGGACCACCTGGGAAGTATACCCTATCAAACAAAAAAATAATTTTACAAATCGCTCCACGCGTCTTTGAGTAATCGGTGAACATACATAATAAAAGATTCCGACGAGAACCTCCTCCTTTTTTTAAGTCGGTTTAAAACAATACTATAAGTAGGCACTAATTAACTTGTCACCAATTGATAGTGAAATCTGACAGGTCATATATTTCACACCAATCACATACTGTATTTAATTGCACGAAATTACTTAGAATTAACTAGAAAAAAAAACAAATACTTACACTTGAATGTGTATCTTTATTTCCTACGTGTTAAAGTTTAAAATTGCTTGCACCTTCATCTTCCTATCTTGGTTTATTTTTGTTGTCTTTAGGATTCCGTACCAAAAAGGTAAAACGTCTGTCTGTTTGTCACCAGACTGTTTTCTCATGAACCGTGTTAGTTAGATATTACAAATTTTCACAGAAAATGTATTTTTGTTGCCGCTATAACAAGAAAAACTAATAAACATAGGAAAATAAATATTTAATGGGACTCCCATACAACAAACATTATTTAGTTGCTGTTTTTATATATATATAACCTGCTTTTGCCCGCTTCTTCGCTTGCGTTAAATTCGGGGTAACACAGTTCCCCTTTCTTGATGTGCAGGTACCTGCTACCTGTAGTTTTTGCCGTTGCGTCTTATTTATTGTAATAGCAAAGCTAAGTTTCCCTTTTCTTCTATCCTTCCCTCTCATTTCTCGCTTAAAAAAAATGGCCTATGTCCGTCTCTAGGGTCTAAACTATGTCTGTACCAAAATTCATTAGAATCAGTTATGCCATATAGGCGTGACGAGGTAACAAACAAACAAGCTCACTTGCGCTTTTATAATATTACAAGTGACCCGCCAACGGTTTCACTCCCTACTCACCTCCTAAGAGTCATAGCGTGAAGTATTATACTTATAAACCTTCCTCTTGAATCACTCTACCTATTAAAAAAAACCGCATCAACATCCGTTGCGTAGTTTTAAAGATTTAAGCATACACACAACATAGCAACAGACAGACAGCGACGCCGACTTTGTTTTATACTATACTAGCGGCCCGGTACGTGCTTCGCTACGTATTTACAAAAAAATGTGATGCAGCGCCATCTGCCGGACAAAATTGTGAATCTAAACCATTCCCAGATCCCCTTGAACACACACAAAAAATTTCATTAATATCGGTCCACTCGTTTGAGAGAAGTTCAGTGACATACACACTCACAGAATAATTATATATATAAAGATGTGTAAAGTAAATTAAGGATGGGACCCGTATGCCCTAGTCCAACTCGGAGTTAGCCAATTTTTCAGAGTGAAACAGTTCAATATCGCGTGGATATCACATAATTTATACGCATGCATTAAAAGAATAATGTGCAAGGCTTTTTTGTGACAAGGCTTTTTTGTGATTTATTTGCGTGCACGCTGCACGCAAATAAATCAATTTAAATTTGACGACACGGTTGTCGCAGTGGCTGAGCGATCGACTGCTGCGCTGCGTGTCGCAGTTTCGAATCCCGCACGGTACAAATATTTGTATGGCCTACAGATATTTTTTTCGGGTCTGGCTGTTTGTGTATGTGAGTTTAAATGTTTGTAAACGCACCCACGATGCGTATACAGGAGAATTTCCTAGTGTGTTGTGTTACTGTTTTTTTTTTAATCTTTGCCCAGTTTAAAAAAAAAAACAGTCACTGCGGTTATATGTCCTCAAACCAACCCAATAGCCGTGGGGGACGTTCCGGGCGTCGTCGGGCGCCGCAAGCACGACTCCCGGCCACCGTAGATGCGGCCTTGTGACGATGCAATGGGTACCTCACCTAGGGTTGTCAACCATACTTTATAATGACGTATACTAGTTTATTTTTGGTAATTATACTTTATACTTTTGCATACAAATAAAATATGTGGAAATACTTTATTTTCAACCTTTAAGCTTTCGTTGAAAGAGTGTTTTTTTCAGTAATGAATCTAAAGAAGAGAGAAATAGAGCGTCAATGAATTTTATTCAATTAAAAACGAATTGTTTAGCTTTGAAACATTGAAATAAAACAAAAAATAGTTAGCATGTACTTAATAAAAGCACACAAAAGTACGTTTTTAAAGCAATAAAAACATAAAATTTGAAAAATACTATTTTGTCCTTTCAAATGCTTATTTTTTCCTATCTAAACCATTTTATAGGTTTTTTTTTTTTAAGTTGACTTGACTTGACTTTTTTAATTAATGGCGTTTGTGGAAGGAGACACCACAATTTTGCCAATATCACGTAGGTACTATAGTAGACAATCAAACGCTGGAGACTATATCAGTAATTATTATTGATGAATAGAACACAACAAAGAGTTTAAATGATTAAAAAAAAATTAACAAACAAATAATGAACCATTTTCTGCACAGACATTTAAGACACAGTGTTCAAAGAGAGAAAAAAAAAACTTAATAGTCATTTTAAATTACATTTTTTTTAAGTTAAGTCAACACTAAGTTCACCGTCCGTTCATCTAGTGATGACAGGCCGTGTCAACGGCGCGTTCGTGTACCTCGCGATAAAAAACAAACGTGTTATCTATTTGGATTGCCCTATTAACCTAGAGGACTTTACCAACGAGACGCGGATTAACTTACTATATCCAGATAACATCAAAAATAATAGATAATAACCATTGTTTTTATTTTGTTGTAAACAACAGCAGTATAGATACTGTCATTTTTATTTATTCATACAGTCGATGTGAATCACGGATTAATGTCATAGATAATAAAATTTTACAAGGAAACTCATTGTGATTTTTTTTTTCCTTTTATTTGGGTAGACAAAGAATATAGGTCTCCACACTTTCACTACAATAGGCACACATACCCCCCTTTTACGGATGGAAAATATAAAATAACTTCCCCAGCTCTTGGCGTAGCGTGGGGAGTGTCAGACTATTACATTATTGACGGACCTGTTGGTCTAGTGGTTAGTGGCCCTGACTGCTGAGCCGGAGGTCGTGGGTTCGATTTCCACCCAGGACAAACTGTGTGATGAGCATGATTGTTTGTTCTGTGTCTGGGTGTGATTTATCTATAATATTTATGTATTTATAAATTATATAAGTATGTATATCAGTTGTCTGGTTACCATAACACAAGCTCTGCTTAGCTTGGGATCAGATAGCCGTGTGTGAGTTGTCCCAAGATATTTATTTATATTTATTACAGACTAAAACCCACCCATGTTCCTTCTACTGTTTGTTTTAATTCATCTATCTGGACGCTCTTAATGTTCCCGTCGTTTTCTACATCGTTCTCACATACATGTACCTACATAATCTCAACATGAATAATGTATCCATGAATTTGTAAAAATATGATTTAAAAGAGTGTCCATGGAGTTTCTTGCCCATTCTTCTCCATAGAGATCAACGCTTTGGAATGGTCAACTACAGTACTTTCACAAGTTATTATGTCTTGTGACCGGGACTGTAGCTTCAACATTTTGTTTCTTGACATTCAAAAGTGCCTGTAATAGTAGGGGAGCCCAAGCGGGGATTTCGGGATTTACTAAAGCGCGGCAGATTAATATACAGGGGGATACCTTGTACCCAGTTAAGTACCTCCACAGAACATGAGACCCATATATAAGGCCGCCCGTGAAGGATACAGGATCAGATTAGTAAAAAAAAATTGACCATCAGAAATTCTCGAGCGCGTCAGATTAAGGTAGGGTGAGTTAATTACACCCTAAAAAGTGTATATTCCACTAATCTGACAATTTGAGAGTGACGTAAAAAAAGGGGAGGGCAACAAAGTTGTAAAAAAAAAACGTCATCTCGACATTCTCGAGCGTAGCTAATTTTTTTTTTATTTTGAAGGAAATAATTCAAGAATAATGAAAAATATATAATCTGACGATTTCCACAAGCCGAAATAACAAAAATTCGTCGATAAAGTTAAATGCGGGCAGCTGCGTGATGCCTACATTTCCTTCTCCGCGTTTCTATTCCTCTCTCACTCTTTCTCTATCTATTACTCTCTCACTCCGTCCCCACTCTGGTTTCTGTTGCCATGACGCCATCACAGCTGATCATAAAGACTCGTTCGTGACATACTGTTTACAACGTGTTTCCAACGGTTTTTTTTTTCTATTTTAATATTATTTGAGTGAATTAAAGTTTATAAACATTTAATATGAGTGATATTAATTTGAAATGTGTGTTTTGTGGTGAAAGTACGTTACAAAAAACAATTAAATTTACGGTAGAAACATTAAAAAATGTGTAAATATTTTGGAATATCGTCGGAGCAAGCCGGTTATCCGAAAGACTCGAGTAACATATGATAACCTCGAATTGTCGATGGAATCATCATTAAATGATTTATATCACGCACAATGCTATAAATTATTTACTGCAATTAAAATACCGCGAGACTTTCAGTATTTACAAAATCAAAGTGTAGTGGAACATGACAATACACCGGAAGTTTCGGGAAATAGCTCCGAAACACATGCTCCTGATTCTGGAGAGTGTTCCGAAGCACATGGTACTACAGCACGTTGATTCCTTGTCTTGCCAACCGTGTGAAAATCGGTTGATCCATTCAAAAGTTATTGCGGTTTGAAAATTCCAAAAATAGTGTTCTATGAAACTTCTATCAGACTTTCGAGCTGGGAGAGCTCAAATGCATAGAAATATTATTTCTTTGAACTCAGCGAGCTCAAAATATCACATACATTATATTTTGAGCTTAAAAATGTCATAAGTACAATTTTAAGCGCCCAGGAATGGAATTAGCGAGAAGTTGCAGGGATGGCCTTTAAGGTGAACCGTTTTTCTAATTTTTTTTTGTCAGATTGTCGAATCCCTCTACATAATCGTCAGATTATGAGACAGTACGTTTAGAACATAAATATTAACCACATATATCTTAATCTGACGCGCTTGAGTATTTCAAAATGGCGATTTTTTTTGCACATTATGAAAATGGCCGCGAGTTTGCGTCCCATCGAAATCGTCAGATTAGTGAATGAGAGCTTTTTTTTGGTGCACTTAACACTCCCTTAGAAAATCTAACGCGCTCGACAAATTTTTTTTTTTTCATTTTCAACCCTTAAATACAACCACCCCCATCATGCAAACGATCAGATTAACATACGTACATTATTAAAAATACATAGGGCATTGATGCTATCAATATCTGACGCGCTCGAGGATGTCCATGCAACAGTTTTTTTTTACATATTTAAAAATCTATAGCCGCTTCCCCCACCGATGTAACGGTATATATCATTTAACATTTTTTTCTTCTTATCATCTAAGCTTTGCATCCCAATAGGTCTCTACGACGCTCGAGTAAATCCCCATTTAGCATCGTGGGCTCCCCTACTATAATGGTGTATTTGAAATAAATGCTTTGGGATTGAGTTCGTGAGTTCTAAACGTTTATCTCTGCTTAACCCTTCGTTTATAATAGTCGTAATGGTATCTCTTTGACGGCAGTCGAGTCGATATTAAAATTTGCACACGTTCATGTTTTTTCAAGTGCATTTCAATGAAAAATATAATCGTGAGATAAATCAATATTGAAACACCTTGTTTTTGCGGAAGTACGATTAAAGATATTTTATTTCTCAAAAGAATTACAAATTCACTTACAGAGAAAAATTTAATTAAATGGTTGCAAGTAAATTATGAAGCAGTAAAGGTCGCTGCACACAGCGGGCGCGACGCGGCGGTACGGGACGGCGACGCGACACTGAGCAGTTGTAATGTACTAGATATTACGGACGACGCCACACAGAGCCGTCCCGCTCGACGCGACGGTAACCGTCGCGCCACGCCGCCGCCGCGCCGAGCGGGAATACAAGTCAGAAGCGGCGGGGACGGGCGCGGCGGGACGCGAGCGGCATAGGCAGTATAAAAACAGTATACGGTCGGCGTGAATGGGCGCGACGGGACGGGACGTTATCGCGCCCGCAGTGTGACCGATGCCGCCGCGCCAGCGTCGCGTCGCCGCCCCGCCACGCCGCGCCCCGTCACGCCACGCCGGCTGTGTGCAGAGACCTTTAGCGTAGCTTAAAATAAGTATACTTCGGCATGTTAACGTTTGTAAATATTTAAGTAAAACTTAAAATTATGTTAACGTTTTAGCATAACAAACAAAACAAAAAAAAATTTAGAGGTGTCAAGGGACACCCGGCTGGAACGAAGTTCCTATAGAAATGAAAATATCTGGCTTGCTTTCTATAAGAGAGAGAGAGACAGACAGACAGAGAAACATGCGACGCCGCACAGCTTACAATAGCTTACTATAGCAAAAAGTGTCGTGACAACTTTTCGTAAGAATTTTTTCCGTCTAGCCCCCTTTCACAACGCGCGATAAGGAACTTCGTTCTAAAAATTAACAGTACTTCTAAAAAAGTTTGCTAGTGGAGTTTTGCCAACACGGTTGGCGCAGTGGCTGAGCGATCGACTGCGCTGCGTGTCTCGCGTTCGATTCCCGCACGGAATAAATATATGTATTTAATGTATACGTTATTATAATAAACTGCCAAGCGATATTCAAACACTAAGCCTCAATAAATTTAAATCTTTTATAAAACGTAAACTATGTCTCAAAGCTTACTATAATATTAATCATTAACTTGAAGATAAAAAGGCTTGGGATTAAGCTGCTCCAATTTAGTTTACTCAGTGAGTGTCAAAATTTGCCTTTGTTTCATTTATTTATTGTCTATTCCTTTATTCTATACACTTTGACATTAATGTTTACTTTATTTTTACATTCTTTTTATTATTATTATTATGATTAGTGACATTTTATTTTCTTATTATTTTAATTTATGACATTTTATGATTTCATTATGATCTCATTAATTATTTATTTTTTTGTTTATTGTAAATGTGAGGACCATGTGGATCATTTCTTTTATTTACTTTGTTTTTTGACGAAGGTCTGGCAGTTTGAGTGCTATAAGCGACCTACACAAATGTCCTTTTTTTGGTATTGTTCGTCGTGTCGTTGAGCTCCTTGGGCTATGAGTTGAGCTACACGATAACTGACAAATGCTTGCACTGACTGGACAGGTCCACTCAATCTGTGTGGTGCTTTCTTAAAACCATTTCAGACACTATCTGCATAGTCCTCATGTAAGTTGACCAAGATTATTTTGTCTGGACTTTAAAAGAGACTATGACCTCTGAGTTTGTTTCGGCTGTTTCTTCTCAGAGTAGTCGGGTACGAAACACCGACCTCATCTAGTTTTAAAAAAATATGACGTGTAAAAGTGTTTGTGAAAACCTACTTGCAAAATAAACATCATTTATCATTTATCATTTATGGCCTACTGATACTTGTTCCGGTTCTGGCTGTTTTTGTATGTGAGTTTAAATGTTTGTAAACGCATCCACGATACAGGAGACATACCTAGAGTGGGGCAAAGTTAAAAAAAATGTTAAAAATGTAAGTAAAATCATTAAATAACTGCCAGAAGTGCCAGAGTGTTACATACTAAAACCCACACATATTCCGTCTTTTACCATTTATGTTCCGGGGCCGAGGTATCTCTTTCGAACAACCGTTTACCCCGGCAGGCGGTGGCTCTGGCAGGCCCTTCTGCTTTGCTGACATGCTGACATTCGATTGTCCAGCCACTGCGCCAACCTTGCCGCAAGGAAGTTTCGTGGGATAGTTTTCATCCTCCACCGACGCCAAGCCACCGGGCAAAACCTAGTGTATCTTAATAAACTCCCACGTAATCAAATTCAAGGTTATTGCCATCAATCGGGTTCAAAAGCCGTCTTCTGGTTGCTACCGAGAAATTCCTTGAGAAAAAACCCGATGACTCTTAACTAATTTGCAAAATAAAACAAAACTTATCGTGTAAAGGGTCGTATACACTCGTTCGGGTCGGCAAGATTTGTCGAACAAAAAAGCCGACCCTAAATAATAGGGAATGTGCATTGTGCAAGCAATGCAAAACTTTTTCATTTCTTTTTTCTTTTACTATTAAACAATGTGAATAAAACAGCACTCATTTTACAATTTATATTTTATGTTACGTGTTTTCGTGAAACGGAACGCAAACTCCAAACGCATCGTCTCAGATAATGCCGGTAGTGACGTCCAAGCACATGTATCAAAGAAACATTTCTATTTGAAAAGTACTTAATTACGCTAAGATTTTAGATATTAAAATATTATAGTAATTGCAATTTCTGGTTGAGTAAAGCTTATACAAATTGTATAATTATTTTACTTAGACCTAAAAATTTTACTACTACAATATATTGTAATAGATTTATGTACGACAAGCTTCTGCCCGCGACTACGTCCGCTTGGCATAGTTACTTTGGGCTAACGCTAACTTTAACGCGCGTGGTGATAAAAAAAAATCTTTCTCTCCCCTTTTCTTGCCTCTAACTCCCCCTTTTCTCACCTTTTTATAGCCTATGTCTGTCTCCAGGGTCCCAACTATATCTGCACCAAAATTCCCCAAAATTGGTTTGGCTATTTAGTCGTGAATACGTAACAAACAAACTCACTTTCGCTTCTATAATATTAAGTAAGGATACTTTCGCCGCATCTTTTCCATGCCGTCCGGAATTCAGTGTGTACTACCCTTAACGACAAAAGGTTATTTCAATTCGTCAGACTTAATACATGGTAATGACTGCAGCGATTAAGTTTCCAAGAAACGTGCGTCCAATACATACACACGCACGATTTTGGCATATCTTTGCAGTTCGGTAACCGATGGTAAAAGAACGGGTTCTGTGTTTATGTAAGCAAGGTTCTCACGGCTGACTAGCGGTCGGATGCATCTTGTTATTGCCCGCGGCTTCGCTCGAGGAGATCGTGGCTATATAATAGCAGCCGCTCGGGTCGATATTTAGGTTAAGCCGCGCTTGCCTAGGTTGGTCTGTGGATGGGTGACCACCCGTTACATACCGAGTTTCCTCCGTGCCTCGGAAAGCACGTTAAGCCGTTGGTCCCGGCTGTCATTTGTAGATCTTTGACAGTCGTTACAAGTAGTCAGTGTGCCGAAAGTCTGACAACCAGTCTTACCAAGGAGTATCGTATTACCCAATAATAACTGGGTTGTGGAGGTCAGATAGGCAGTCGATGCATGTAAAATACTGGTATTCAGCTGCATCCGGTTAGACTGGAAGCCGACCACAACATAGTTGGGAAGAGGCTAGGCAGATGATGATGCCCGCGGTTTCGCTCGCGTTAAATTCTAGGTAACACAGTTCCCCTTTTCTGATTTCCAGGTATTTTTCGTTGGTAACAAATAGTGTGTACCGTATTTTTAGCTTCCTACCTTGAAAACTGCGAAAAGTACCATATAAATATTTCACCCCCTTTTTTAAGGGTTTGGAGGCAAGTTTCCAAAAAAAGAAAATGATGATTCATTTGTTAGTGACAAATAGTCTGCATAACAATTGTCAGCTTTCTACCTTGAAAATTGCGATATGCTCCATACCAACTTCAACCCCCCATTTCAGGAAAGTGGGGGATTAGAAAGAGACAAAAAGTAGCCGATGTCCGTCTTCAGGGTCCCAAATATGTCTGTACCAAAATTCATCAAGTTTTTGCCATTTAGGCGTGAAAACGTAACAAACAAACTCACTTTCGCTTTTATAATATTACTAGCTGTGCCCAGCGGTTTCACTCGCTGCCCACTTAGGGCTATGAAAAATAGATGTTGGCCGATTCTCAGACCTACCCGATATGTACACAAAATTTCGTTTAAATCGGTCCAGCCGTTTCGGAGGAGTATTGGAACGAAAACTGTGACACGAGAATTTTATATATTAGAAGTAAAGTTTCTGCTGGATGTGTGTGTCACTGAACTGGCTGGACTGATTTCAATGTTTTTTTTTTGTATGCGGCTGGATCGATTTGAATATTTAATTAAAGTACAGACGCCTGCACATCAAGCTACTACGATCTATCAATTTCTTTGATAAATTTTCGACTTTATTTCTAAAGCATTAGGTTCAAGGTTCACTGGGAAAAATTGACAGTTTCGGGTAGCTTGACCTGCAGGCGTCTGTACTAGCCGTTTATGAATTCACGATGGTATTTATTCCAGCAGTTTGATCTGTGGATGCAAGTTCTCGGTAGAACCAACTGCGTTGAGATAAGAGCTGAGTTTGGCCACACTATTTTTATTTCACTAGGTATTTTATTTCTTTTTTTTTTTCAATAAGTACTAACATAGGTTTTAACATAGGTTTTAATGATAATACTAACACAGTGTGGGCCAATGTAGTCTGTAAATAAAAGATTCTTTTTTTTTTTTTTTAAGACACTAAGATTACATGAAACTAAAATGACTACTAGGATTGCATGAAATTCACAGTGGTATTTTTTATTATGTACACTATACAAATCACAAAAATTACAGTATAGATCTTAATATTTACTACCTAACTTATAAATAAAATAAAAATTAGCTTCAAAAAATTCGTCCTCAACGCTGTCAGTTGGCAATGTCCCCAAGAGACTGGCCGCGTTGCCACGTTGTATGGCAACGCTAAGCCTCTGGCCAAAGTAAAAGCCTGGTCTGTAGACGGTGAGCAATGAATAACTCACCGTCCGTCTGTCTAGTGACGACAGGCGGTGTCAACGAGCGCGTTACACGTTAGTTAGAGATGTCAGCAAAGTAGAGGGGCCTGCCAGGGCCACCGCCTGCCGGGGTTGCGGGTTCTATAGAGATACCGTGGTCACGGAACATAAAGGACAAAAAAAGGAACATGGGTGAGTTTTAGTAGGTAAAAGTCTGCCATTTCCCTGACTTCTGACGTCCAGCGCAGGGATAAAAAAGAAGCGAATGACGCTCTGTGGTATCTCTCCACCCCTACAAGAGAAATGCGTGGATTTTTTGTTATGTTTATAATAAATAGCTTTCTGATCAACATAAGACGTAATGCTACAGTTTGCAATCAATATCATATTACCAACAATTATGTTTATCAATTGACAATGCAACAATATATGTGGCATCATTACGTTGCCATGCAAGTGACTTCCCAAACAAGAAGAAGCAATAGAAATAGTCTGCGAGAATTACCCAGTAATAACTGGGTTGTGGAGGTCAGCCACCCTACTATGACCTCTTAAAGCAATTCTTATTCCACTGAGGGAAAGAGACAGAGCTATACAGGGTGTCTAGCACCATCTCTTTCACTCAGTGGAATAAGAATTGCTATAAGATGTCATAGTAGCCCTTCAGATAGGCAGTCGCTACATGTATTTGCCTTCGCAGGAACACCAGAATATTAACCCTTCTACTTTATATCAAAGAATACCACTGTAAGAAGGAAATTTCAAAACGTTTGGTTGACACTTCCCGTGAACCAAGGGCTGGCTTTTACTTCGGCCAGAGGCTTAGCGTTGCCATACAACGTGGCAACGCGGCCAGTCTCTTGGGGACATTGCCAACTGACTGCGTTGAGGACTTGAGGAATCTTTACTAATATTATAAAGCTGAAGAGTTTGATTGTTTGTTTGTTTGAACGCGCTAATCTCAGGGACTACTGGTTGGAATTGGAAAATTCTTTAAGTGTTGGATAGTCCATTTCATGAGGAAGGCTATAGGCTATATAACATCACGCTACGACCAACGGGTGCTGAGCAGCGTGGGTGAAACCGCGTAGAACAGCTAGCTAAAAGAATTTTCCCATTCCAACCAGTAGTCCCTGAGATTAGCGCGTTCAAACAAACAAACAAACTCTTCAGCTTTATAATAAATAAATAATAAATAAATAAATATCTTGGGACAACTCACACACGGTTATCTGATCCCAAGCTAAGCAGAGCTTGTGTTATGGTAACCAGACAACTGATATACATACTTATATAATTTATAAATACATACATATTATAGATAAATCACAACCAGACACAGAACAAACAATCATGCTCATCACACAAAGTTTGTCCTGGGTGGGAATCGAACCCACGACCTCCGGCTCAGCAGTCAGGGCCACTTACCACTAGACCAACAGGCCCGTCAATAATATTAGTATAGATTAGGTAGTATATTTAATTTCAGGTTAACATGTAATTTACTACCAAAAACAAAATCTACAAATTAGAAAATAAGTTTACTCCCGGAAGTCAGTGGCAAAAAAGTTAACGAAAAGAAATAAAAGTCACCCAATTATTTTGCAAAATAAAAAAATGACTGCTTATAACATCCACGCGCTATAACTACAGTTTACCCGTGATCGTAGTTTATACAACTGCGCTGTAATATCGAAATAAATATGAAACTTGGTAAATATCCCGTTTTAAATGTAATAAATTATTTTACTGACCTTGTCAAAAGAATACACCTACTTCCTTTAAATGAAAAATGCAATAAAAATCCTTACTAATATTATAAAAGCGAAAGTGAGTTTGTTTGTTACGTCTTCACGCCTAAATGGCAAACCGATTTTGATGAATTTTGATACAGTGTTTGTTGGGACCGTGGAGACTGGCAAAGGTAATTTTTAAAAAAAGTAGTGGTATATGAGGGAGAAAGAGGGAAGAAAAGGGGAGTGAAAAATAATGATTTTTCGATCTTCACGCGGGTTAAAATTAGCGTTAGCCCAAAGTAAAACACGCGGACGAAGTCGCGGGCGGAGGCTAGTAAAATATAAAATAATAAAGTTATTTGTGCAGATGTTTAACTAAATAAATACCTATAATGTTAATTGCAATTTTACTTGCCGTCAATGCCATGACTCAAATACTAGCCGAGTGCAAGTCCGAAGTAAGGTGTTACCGGAATAAATCACTTTCAAATTCAAGCTCATTACGCAATTAATCAAAAGGAGGAGCTCGTGGCTAAATAATAGCAGCCGCTCAGTTCGATCTTTAGGTTAAGCCGCGCTTGCCTAGGTTGGTCTGTGGATGGGTGACCACCCGTTACATACCAAGTTACCTCCGTGCCTCGGAAAGCACGTTAAGCTGTTGGTGCCGGCTGTCATTTGTAGATCTTTGACAGTCGTTAGAGATAGTCAGTGTCCTGAAAGTCTGACAACCAGTCTTACCAAGAGGTATCGTATTACCCAGTACTAACTGGGTTATGGAGGTCAGATAGGCAGTCGCTCTATGTAAAATACTGATATTCAGCTGCATCCGGTAAGACTGGAAGCCGACCCCAGCATAGTTGGAAAAAGGCTAAGCAGATGATGATGACTTTTTTTGCGGGCGATGCTGCGGGCATAAGGCATTTAAACGATAATTACATAATATTACATAATTGGCTATCGAGCCAAAATCTCGTTTATTTTGGTCTGCAACTGAATTGCATTAGTGCATACTCCAAGAACGAATCTATAGTATTTTTAGATCACACTAGCTGTGCCCTACCTTTCTACCTACCCCACTTTTTCTTTTCTATGAACCTCACGGAGCCCGAGACCTTTCCAACGAATGCAAAACCGTGGAAATCAGTTCGTGCGTTCTGGAGTTATAGCGTCAGGAAGGAAAACCCGACTTATTTTTATATAGTAGATTTAAAACAAAACTTATTAGTCTTGGTTTTATAGGAGCTCTTGTCATTTTTCACGGCACGATTGGCGCAGTGATTAAGCAATTGATTACTGCGCTCGGTGTCGCGGGTTCGACTCGCACGGAACATATATTTGTATGGCCTACAAGTATTGTTTCGGGTCTGGCTGTCTGTGTATGTGAGTTTAAATGTTTGTTACCCACGATACAGGAGAACGTTACCTAGGGTAACGTTTTTAAAAAAATCTTTCGGTTAAGCCGCGCTTGCCTAGGTTGGTTTGTGGATGGGTGACCACCTGTTACATACCGAATTTCCTCCGTGCCTCGGAAAGCACGTTAAGCCGTCGGTCCCGGCTGTCATTTGTAGATCTTTGACAGTCGTTACGAGAAAGTCTGACAACCATTCTTACCAAGGGGTATCGGATTTTGCCAGTGCTAAATGGGTTGTGGAAGTCAGATAGGCAGTCGCTCCATGTTAAATACTGATGCATCACACACACACAGCTGCATCCGGTTAGACTGGACGCTGACCCCAACATAGTTGGGAAAAGGCTAAGCAGATGATGATGACATCAGAAGGAAAAAATAACCATTGTAGGATCACATTGTTGTCCGTTCGTCCGTCTGTCTGTCAAGACCCTTTATCTCGGAAACGCGTGGAGGTATTGAGTTGAAATTAAAACCATATACTAAAGTCTATAGTCTCTTAAAGCTGTGAAAATATCAACCCTCTAAGTCTACGCAGTCAAAAGATATGGCTGTTTATGTCGCAAGTTTGTACGAAACCTCGGAGACTAATTCGCAATGTAAAATTGTACATTATACTCATGTATCTATTAAGCGCACTACTCACCGAGCCCGCCGGGTCGCCGACAAGGCCCGGCGATACACCCCGGCGGCCTGTATGAAAAGCATCATGTCGGCAACATGCGCCCGCGTGTGTTGCCCGCCGACATGATGGCGGCTTGGGTACGCCTGCGCTCAGTTACCCGGCGACGCTCGACCTGTAGTGCTGACTGCCAAATAAATTTCTCATCTCAAGCCGCCGACATGCCGCCGACCAAATTTTCCGCCTTGTATTAAGTGAAGCCGCCTACTAGACCGCCGACAAAAAGTTGCCGACATATGTCGGCGGCCCGGCGGGCTCAATGTGTATTGCGCTTTAAATTACAAGTTTCAAGTTTTCAAGGAACTGATTTAGATGTAGATTAAAGTTATCAAAAGCATTTAAAGTGCCTCTTAATAGTTGTTAAAGATAATGTTTTTAAGTGTGTAATTAATGTTTTGAAAATCATGGACGCGGGCGTTATCTTTCTAATTCAATAAAAGGGGAAAATACGCATTAATGACGTTATGGAAAACATTTATTTATGTATAAAGACTACAACAGCTTCTGTATATAACATTAGCTTTTGCCCGCGGCTTCGGTCGCGTTAAATTTGGGGTAACACAGTTCCCCTTTCCTGATTTACAGGTACCTGCTACCTGTAGTTTTCGCCTTTTTTTTCGGGTGGGAAATCATCAAATAACTTCCTCCGCTCTGGGCGGAGCGGGGGGGCGTGTCATACTTTACTGACTAAAACCCACCCATGTTCCTTCTGTTGCCCTTTACGTTCCGGGGCCGCGGTGTCTCTTTCGAACAACCCGCAACCCCGGCAGGCGGAGGCTCTGGCAAGCCCGTCTGCTTTGCTGCCATCTCTTTGAAGGCGCCCCTCCTTCTCCCTCACATATCAATCTTTGTTTAAAAAAATATGCTTATTCCGTATCCAGGGTCCCAATTATCTCTGTACCAAAATTCTTAAAAACCGGTTAAGCCATTTAGGCGTGAAGACGTAACAAACAAACTCACTTTCGCTTTTATAATATTTGTAAGGATTTAATTGCACCCGTGCTAAGTCGGGGCGGGTAACTAGTTTATAGATATATTTAGTTAGTAATGCAGAAGCATGTCGTGTTTAGTATTTTATTTAAGTTTAAATATTGATGTTACTAAGAAGTGGAATTCGTAGTTCTCACCGCAGACTTAAAATATACAGAATCAATTGTTGCTCGTCGCTAAATAATATATGTATGTAAGTCTGTAGACTGACTTGCATTAGTCCATATTCCAAGAACGAATCTAGAGTATAATTACCTAGATCATCATCATTTTCCTGCCCTTGTCCCATTCTATTTGTGGTCGGCGCAAGACTTTTTCTTCTTCCATTCTCCCCTATCAGACGTCACGGCATCATTTACTCCTTTCTCCTTCACATCATTCCTTACACAATCCATCCATCTTTTGGCCTTCCTCTCGCCGACCACAAATAGAATGGGACAAGGGCAGGAAAATGAATGATTTATTTGCCACACAAAGAATGGGTTTGTCCCAACATTTGGCATGTATGAGTCAGAATCGCTCAATCCCAATTTAAGAAGCACAATGACCCTACACACAATCTAAATCACTATATACAAGTTATATGAAGATCCATATATTGTACTAGCTGTTCCTCGCGGTTTCACCTACGCTGCTCAGCACCTGTTGGTCGTAGCGTGATGTTATATAGCCTAAAGCCTTCCTCAAGTAATGGACTATCCAACACTAAAAGAATTTTTCAATTCGAACCAGTACTTCCTGAGATTAGCGCGTTCAAACAAACTCTTCAGCTTTATAATATTAGTATAGATAGTATAGATATCGTCATCCCATTGGTTCCCTGGTTCAGTTTTGCAATAGGAGTATCATAGTTTAACAGCCCGGAGTTTGGAAGACGGCGGTACGATTCCTCCAAACCCGGCAGGTGGTGTCCGTGGCAGGCCCCTCTGATTCTTTGCTGACATCTCTTTAAGGCGCGCGTGGAACACCTGCCTGTCGTCACTAGTGAGCTACCCATTGCTCACCGCTCACAGGACCACGTCCCGCTGCAGCTAGATTGGCTTGAGGTTCTCTCCCTCAATTGTCCGGCCATTACCTTCGCTAGCAGGACTGCTTCGCAGAAGGAAGCGACCGCTTCCCATTCCCTCTCGCTCATGTGATGTGTCTTGGGACATTTTATCTTTGTAGAAAAAACGGAATCCTAATTGGATTACTTTGTTGTCCGTCTGTCTGACTGTGGTTCCTTTGTACTGCGAAAACCAACCCTCTAAGTCTACGCAGTCAAAAGATATGGCTGTTTATGTCGCAAGTTTGTACGAAACCTTCGGTGTGCGGGTCTGACTGGCTCTTGTTTTATTTTCATGATAAATAAAAACAGTTGATCCCAATACAAACGTTGATGACGCCGCGCCAGTTAATGAATGTACGACTTAACGCCGTCAGACTGAACACCGACAAGATTTTACTTCGACGGGACACCTCTCCGACAGGACACTTGGCCGACAGGACACTTACGACAGGACTCTTCGCCGACAGGACTCTTCGCCGACAGAACACTTCGCTGACAGGACTCTTCGCTGACAGGACACTTCGCCGACAGGACACTTACGACAGGACTCTTCGCCGACAGGACTCTTCGCCGACAGAACACTTCGCTGACAGGACTCTTCGCTGACAGGACACTTGGCCGACAGGACACTTACGACAGGACTCTTCGCCGACAGGACTCTTCGCCGACAGAACACTTCGCTGACAGGACTCTTCGCTGACAGGACACTTCGCCGACAGGACTCTTCGCCGTCAGAACACTTCGCTGACAGGACTCTTCGCCCGACCGGACACCTCTCCGACAGGACACTTCGCCGACAGGACTCTTCGCCGACAGGACACTTCGCCGACAGGACACTTAGGACAGGATTCTTCGCCGACAGGACACTTCGCCGACAGGACACTTCGCCGACAGGACACTTCGCCGACAGGACTCTTCGCTGACAGGACACTTCGCCGACAGGACTCTTCGCCGACAGGGCTCATCAGCGATGCAATTTAACTCATCTCTTTTTTCTATTAATGCAAGTCGTTTCTCGTCGTAGAAGGTCACAGTTTTAACCTAACCTAACCTACCCATTTTTTTTACGAATTTAACCATTGCGTCGCTGATGAGCCCTGTCGGCGAAGAGTCCCGTCCAAGTAAAGTCTTGTCGGTGTTCAGTCTGTCGGCGGTAGTTCATTCGGGCGAGACCGGAGTCAGTTTAGAATTTCATTCACGATTAGTCCTTGCCAATTAATTAAGCAAGGCTAAACGTGATCAATTAAGGCTTCAACAATCAAATATTTCTCTCTTCGCATACAATGATGAGCAGACAAATAAAAATGTCGGTCAAGGGCCATATTTGATTGACTACGATTTTCCTCGTAATATATCAAAACATTCAGATTCATTTATTTTTTGAACATAAGTAAAAAATTGTTGGTAAAATAAGGAAGTCAGGAATGAGAAACTATCTATGTTCCATCCAGTTCTATACATTTTTTTTTACAAAAATATTAAATCTATACTAATATTATAAAGCTGAAGAGTTTGTTTGTTTGTTTGAATACGCTAATCTCAGGGACTACTGGTTGGAATTGGAAAATTCTTTGAGTGTTGGATAGTCCATTTCTCGAGGAAGGCTATAGGCTATATAACATCACGCTACGACTAACAGGTGCTGAGCAGCGCGGGTGAAACCGTGGGGAACAGCTAGTTAAATCATATAAAGTAATTATCACAATAACAATGATTACATTACATTATATTATAAAATGTCAGCTAGATGTCAATATTAAAAATACATGCACAAAACGTTGGTCATATCAAAGCAAGTAATTAAAAGTAAGAATAAATAAATAAAATGGCAACATTCTAAAAGTTTGTCATTAAGAAATTCGCTAACTAAATACTTACACTTTAGTCACTCAATAATAGCGATAGTCTGTTTTTAAATTCTTTCTTCTTTTTTTTCTTCTTTTTGGATTCTTTTTTCTTTTGTTTCTTTTTTTTTCATGTCTTTTGCACTCCTTAATTTGTGTGGGCAACTTATTGTACAGTTGGGTGCCATTGCATATACACTTTTATACATAAACTAGCTTTCGCCCGCGGCTTCGCCCGCGTTAAATTTGGGGTAATACAGTTCTCCTTGCGCCTTATTGATTTGTAATAGCAACGCTAAGTTTTCCCTTTTCTTCCCTCTTTCTCCCTCACATCCCACTTTTTTTAAATAAAAATTAGCCTATGTCCGTCTCCTGGTTCCCAACTATCTATGTACCAAAATTCATCACAATCGGTTTAGCCATTAAAGCGCGAAGAGGTAACAAACAAACTCACTTTCGCTTTTATAATATAAGTAAGGATTCTGTTATAGTAGGCACATTATATGCGTAGACTTTTAAACCCACAGCGCAGCGCTGGTATTCAGTGGTTACCAACCCTTGAATAAAACGTACGAAAGTCAAAACGGCATCCTACTTACTATATATTATAAGTGAGTTTGTGAGGATGGATGGATGTATGGATTTTTGTTACTCTCTCACGTCAAAACGGCTGAACGAATCTGGATGAAATTTGGCACAGAGGTAGATTATAGTCTGGAATAACATATAGGATACTTTTTATTTCTATATCGTGCGGGCGAAGCCGCGGGCGCCAGCTAGTACATCAATATTTTAAATACTTATTGAATAGAAGAATTAAACAGTAAAGATAAACTAAAATAAAACAACCCAGGGATCTGATGGATGGGAAATCATCAAATAACTTCCCCCGCTTTGGGCGGAGCGAGGGGAAGTGTCAGACTTTAATTGTCTAAAACCCACCCATGTTCCTTCTTTTGCCCTTTCCGTTCCGGGGCCGCGGTATCTCTTTCGAACAACGCGCAACCCCGTATCTGCTTGCTCTTGTTCCATTATATTTGTGGCACAACACGTTTTCTCCTTCCATTCTCCCCTGTCAGATGTCACGGTATCATTTACTCCATTCTCAAATTAAAACAACAAAACATTTATATCAATTATATTGACATTGTGGCTATGAAAATAAGGTTATCAGCATAAAATACATTCTATAATACCCTTACTTGTCCCGGTTGTCATTTGTAGATCTTTGACAGGCGTTACAGGTAGTCAGTGTCCCGAAAGTCTGACTAGTCTTACCTGACAAATGCTGGCGCTGACTGGTCAAGTCCACTCTATCTTTGTGGTGCTTTCTTAAAAAGACCATTTCAGACACTAATCTACATAGTCCTCATGTAAGTTGAGTAAGATTTTTTGTCTGGACTTTAAAAGAGACTATGATCTCTGAGTTTGTTTCGGCTGTTTCTTCTTAGAGTAGTCGGGTACGAAACACCGACCTCATCGAAATTTTAAAAAAGACGTGTACAACTGATTGTGAAAACTTGTAGAAAGAAACAAGGGGTATCGTAATAATATTAACTTGACTAACTCGGTTTTCAGGCATTTCGGCATTCAGCTCTCGATTTGCCTTGCCAAATACCTCTTTTATGTCATAAATTCTAATATATATCATGACAGTTGTTACCCACCCGTCCCTTGCTAGAGCCAGCCCGCGATGCTGAGCCAGTAAGTTTAAATCAGTCTCCAAATAATGTCACTCAGATTCAGCCTGTGCCTTTGGTGTCCTCCCCCAGCAACGCTCCAAGCCGAAGATCGTATCCCACAGGGGGTGCCCTTAGCGTGTAGTCGCTTAGTTTGTAAGTTTTTACCCTGGCTGGAGGTCTTAATTTCAAGGCACTCACAGGAATCGCCCAGTTAAGCAGATGACAACCTCTTAGGTTGAACTGCGAGATGCCATTCATAAAAAAATGACAGTTGTTAGTTGTCCAATATTTGGATTGACATAATGCAATACTGTTCACCTCCCTAATCTATCACCTTGCCAAGTTTCATTACAATCCGATGAAGCGTAAGGTCGTTAACGGGTGACAAATATACAAACATAGTTACTTGCCCATTTGTATAACGACGGGCCTGTTGGTCTAGTGGTTAGTGGCCCTGACTGCTGAGCCGGAGGTCGTGGGTTCGATTCCCACCCAGGACAAACTTTGTGTGATGAGCATGATTGTTTGTTCTGTGTCTGGGTGTGATTTATCTATACTATGTATGTATTTATAAACTATATAAGTATGTATATCAGTTGTCTGGTTACCATAACACAAGCTCTGCTTAGCTTGGGATCAGATAGCCGTGTGTGAGTTGTCCCAAGATATTTATTTATTTATTTAATGAAATTTTCACAATCTATAATATAGTTTAATTGCCAATCTTTTGTATATGTATACGGTTTTTATTCGTATTGTGTTTGATAATTGAAGGTTTTTTATTCGAATAATCTTCGGTCGCGTGGAGTGACACCAGCTCCTCCCCAGGAGCACAAGGTCGGCATTTAGTTACGCCTTATTATTTTTTTTCGGGTGGGATATCATCCAATGAATTCCCCCGCTCTGGGCGGAGCGGGGCATGTCACACTTGTACTGACTAAAACCCACCCATGTTCCTTCTATTGCCCTTTACGTTCCGGGGCTGCGGTATGTCTTTCGAACAACCCGCAACCCCGGCAGGCGGAGGTCCTGGCAAGCCTCTCTGCTTTGCTGACACCTCTTTGATTCGCGCGTGACACACGCTCTGTCGACAGGGTCTATCATCAATAGACGGACGGACGGTGACTCCCCCGCACCCTCCTCATAAGTGACCTATAAACTATAATATTTATTTTAAGTTATAAACAAATGCTCACATCACTGTTCGCGAGTGGTATCTGTGTATACACGTTTGCATTTCCGCGCTTGTCTGGGCAATGTAGGTCATAGTTTTTGTAACAAACGTTACAACATCCGCGTAAATGTTTGTTTGCATAACGTGTGAGTTGTTAGGGTGGCTGCACACCAGTTCGGGTCGGCATAACCGAGCGGTAAAGAAAGAATGGAAGGTGTGTACTGTTCGTGTTGCTAGCTTGAATTCTAATTCTAAAGATATTGATAAAGATAGATTTTGTTTTGCAAATATTGGTAAGTAAATGATGACTAGGATAAAACCATTTTGACAGGTTCAGCCTTTATTTTAGTTTAAACACAATTAACTTTTATAAGTTATCTAGACACTACAGTATTTTTTTGCAATTGGGTCATCATCAGCATCAAATAATAATTTCTTAAATAAACTTATATACTTAAACACGTCCGGTAATGACTATTAAAATCTACAAATGACAGCTCGACCAACAGCTTAACGTGTTTTCCAAGATTAGGAAGAAACTGGGTATGTAATGGATGGTCGCCAATCTCAGACTGACCTTGGCAAGCGCTGCTTAACCGGCTCCTGATAAATATTGCTGAATCGTTTGTTGGTACCCGAACCAGTGTGTAGCGCCCCTTATGTTTAAAGCATTATATATATTGAGGTAAGAAAATACACCTTACGTAAACAAAGTGCCAGAACCAAGCAAAACTGTGTAGGCATGGTTAAAAATTAAGAAAAAATTATCCGATTTTTGTGGTAACAAAAACGTTAACCCACACTAGGAATTTCTCTTGTATCTTATACACGTTTGTATAGATAACTAACTACCGCCCGCGACTTCGTCCGCATTACTTTGGGCTCGTGATGATCGAAAAAAAAAACTTTCTCTCCCCTTTTCTTCCCTTTCTCCCCCTTATCTCACTTATTTTAAAAAAATAGCCTCTGTCCGTCTCCAAGGTTCAACTATCTCTGTACCAAAATTCATCATAATCGTTCGGGCATATAGACGTAACAAACAAACAAACTCACTTTCGCTTTTATAATATTAAGTAGCTGGTATCCTAGCTTATAACTGTCCCACAGCTGGACAAAGACCTGTAGTTCTCATACAGAGAAGGCACAACCATTGATCACCACGGTTGCTAAAGCCAGGTTGGCGATTTCAGACTTATATCCTACAAATATTATAAATGCGAATGTTTGTGAGGATGTATGGATGCTTGTTACTCTTTCACGTCAAAACGGCTGAACGGATCTTGATGAAATTTGGCACAGAGGTAGATTATAGTTTGGAATCTATACTATACTAATATTATAAAGCTGAAGAGTTTGTTTGTTTGTTTGTTTGAACGCGCTAATCTCAGGGACTACTGGTTAGAATTGAAAAATTCTTTTAGTGTTGGATAGTCCATTTCTTGAGGAAGGCTATAGGCCAACAGGTGCTGAGCAGCGTGGGTGAAACCGCGTGGAACAGCTAGTAACACATATAATCCACACGGGCGAAGCCGCGGGCGCCAGCTAGTAGTAAATATTTTATCGTAACTTAACTAACGTATTTAGCAATATCCTGTAAAACCGATAAAACGTTTGACATAGATTATGAGCTGTGCCAAGCGGTTTCAGTCGCTGAACAGCTCCTCTGTGTCTTAGCGTGATGTTATACAGGGTCCAATTGAAGTCATGGCCATTATTTTAAAGTAAGGCTCTATTCACGATACTAAGTGCATCAGGGCTACTATAACGCAAATCAAAAATATTATTGTTATTGCTACTTCTAAGAAAATGCCGCGCGCGCGCCGGTTGTGGTAATAACTAGTTTGCATTAATAATATTTTTGATGCACTTAGTACCTGCCGGGGTTGCGGGCTGTTCGAAAGAGATACCGCGGCCCCGGAACGTAAAGGGCAATAGAAGGAACATGGGTGGGTTTTAGTCAGTAAAAGTCTGTTAGTATCGTGAGTAGAGCCTTAGTTTAAAATAATGCCCATGACTTCAATTGCATCCTGTATAGGTTACTGCTGACACAGCACACGGCACAGCTGTGCCTTGTGTGTGTGTGTGTGTGTTGCGAAACTTGCAATGCATTTTTCTACCTACTCTACTTTTTAACCGACTTCAAAAAAGGAGGAGGTTCTCAATTCGACTGTATTTTTTTTTTTGTGTTTGTTACCTCATAACTCAGGTCTGAGTGAACCGATTTTGATGATTCTTTTTTTATTCGAAAGCTGGTGGTTGTCGTTTGGTCCCATAAAAAAAATATCAAGATCCGACACGTAGTTTTTGAGTTATCTTTAATAATGCGTATTAGATTGACTTCGTGTACGTTGATGATATACTCATTCGTCGATTACCTATATTTTAGAAGTTGTCGAAGACAAATGATCAAAAAATGATATGTACTATGGTTTGGAAGGCCATCACAGTTTTTTTGCGGTTTTAATTTGGTGATAGATCTTCAGTGATATACAACGGCACTCTTCAATAAATGACAGCAAATCTGCCGTGATTGCTGCAATCACATGTATAAGTATGGGCTTCGCCAGGGTAGGTAGGCGAATGGCAGCAGGGTGACCGTACCCCCTCCCCACCCCTCACCTGGTCATTAAGAAACATAATCATCAGATCAAATATCAGCTGTATCCCCTAGGGGATGATGCATATGATTTCTGAATCGGTTTTATACTAAAGCATAATATAGATATAAAAAAGCCTTTTATTTCCTTCAGAAAATACACACTTACAAAATTAGTTGTTTTTTATAGTATCAAGAGTTTTAATAACACAAATAAAAATTTAAATAAGTTAATAGTTCCAGGTTTTATATGCACGTTTTTAATACGTAATATTATGTTTTATTATTCTGTAGGAACCCCTCTGCAGGTAAAGGCCTCCTCCAAAAAATATAGATACTTAGTATTTAATACTATAGCGTGATGTGGAACTAAAACTTGTATTTAAGACGTCTCGTCTTATATACAAGTTTTTCTTAAGTTAAAAATAAAAACATTTTAACCGTGTTTGCGTATTATATCATAATACTATAACTAAAAATGCTGAAATAAAAACTTTTTAGCAAAAAAATAAAACCGACTTCTAAAAAAAACTAAAAATTGGAAAATAACTTTATTTCCGGAAGTCGGTGGCAAATAAAGTCAACGAAACCAACAAAAGCCAACGACTTCCGGAAATAAAGTTATTTTCCAATTTTTAGTTTTTTTTAGAAGTCGGTTTTATTTTTTTGCTAAAAAGTTTTTATTTTGTCATAAGAACCCTCTTCTAAAACCAACACAACAAAAAACCAATTAGCTAAATCGATACAGCTGTTCTCGAGATTTGCGCTTTGCAATAAATTCAGAAATATATTTTTTTACTAGCTTCCGCCCGCGACTTCGTAAATTTATTTTTTTGCTTTTTGGTAGTCGTTTAAGTTTGTATTTTATTTCAGGCCGTTTTAGTTGTAGTGTAACGGTGTTTCCCACAAATTCTTATCAAGTATTGATTTTCCATAGCTAATAAATGATATAAGCATATCATTCATGTTTATAAAAGATAACTCATCGTTTAATAATAATAATATAATAATAATAAATCATTTATTTCGGACAACTAAAAGATCCATAAAATTGTTAGTAACGGTTTTCACTTAAAACGCTATTGTTAGTAACTTAACTATAGACGTAATAATGAGAAGACAAAACCATCAACTCGTACAACGAAGTAGGTACTAGGGTATAAGTCTTCTCACAAATTGCCTTACAAAGGTAGATGAAGAGTCGGCCGCCACGGCCTTCAGGATGCTATTGCGACTGCCCCTTATTCTGCTCAGGAGCGAGGCCGTTTTTTTGCGGATGATGGCGTGAAACCCATCAGTATGGTTTACCGCAAACATACCTGAGGCACTACAAAAACGAGGCAATCGCAACAGCATTCTAAAAACATTATTGTATTGGATGCGTAGGACATCCAGCGATCTTTTCGAGTAGTTGACCCAAAGATTACCGGTGTAAAAACTCTGACAAAAAGCTTTAAAAAGCGTTATCTTTACTTGATCAGTACACCGAGCAAATCTTCGTGCCAACATATTACCCCTGACCGCCAAAGCCCTACGCTCTCTTTCAATGTCAGCGTGGTCACTGAGGTCGCTGGCAAGAAAATGCCCAAGATATTTAAACTTTTCTACCCTACGCATTGGCGTACCGTTTATGGCAAGTTCGACTGTGCTTTCCCGGCACTTACCGGCGACCCCAAAGACCATGTACTCACACTTTTTGGCATTATATATCAGTCCATGTGCAGCAGCGAAGGTCTCACATACATTAAGTAACTGCACGATAGCTCCCGGAGACGGACCCAGCAACACCATGTCATCTGCATAACTGATATTGTTGCAACTGACACCATTTACCCTGCATCCAACACGCATGCTGCTGAGCTCGACGATCAGCGACGATCAGGTCATTAATATATAGATTGAAAAGCCGGGGAGACGACAAACCACCCTGCCTCACCCCGCACTCCAATCCATATGATTCCGAGAGCGCATTACACCATTTTACACGGTTGGTCTGACTATTATACCAATACTGCAAAACACTGAGCAGTTCCTCCGGTACACCCCTACTCCTCAACTTATCCCACAGGACATCGTAAGAAACGAGATCAAACGCCTTGGAGAGGTCAAGGAAGCAGGCGTATACCGGTGTCCTACGGTCAGTGTAGTATTTGACAGCATGCTTGACAGCCAGGATAGCACTCTCTGTTGATAGCCCGGGACAAAACCCAAACTGTGCGTCGTGCAACTCAACATAATTCGCCAACGATGAGTCAAGCAAGCTATCCAACACTTTGGCCATAACCGTTGCGAGAGAAATTGGGCGGTAGTTGCTCATGTCCGAGATGTCACCGGTTCTATTCTTCACGATGGGCACTACGATGCTCTTGATTAGTTCTGCCGGCAGATATGAATGGCTGATGCACATCGTGTAGAACACGGACAGGACCCTCGGCATATGCACACCCGCATGTTTTAGGTGTTCTATACTAAGCCCATCATGTCCAGGGGATTTTCCCTTACTCATACTATATATCACCGATTTTACTTGCTTCGTGGTGAAGCGTAGTAGTGGCTCCTGCCCCCGGACATGAGATGCAGAGCCGATACCCGACACTGAGGGGCCAAGTGGAGAGCTTACTTTGAAATAGTCTCTAAACAAGTTGGCAATACCCCCATGGTCAGCAACCCCACCAACCTCCGCCGCAAGACTAGGCTTGGCGTCAAACTTACCTGTGGACTTCCAGAAAGCACAGAAATTATTCGAAGCACGTTGTTCTGCCAATGCGTCCATTTTAAGCTGATCTTGCCTATTTTGACAGTACTTTAACCGACCCTTGAAGATTTTACGCGTCTCGTACATTCTATCGTAAACAGCCCCAGAGGTTGGTCGATCTGCCAAAACCCAAAGTTGGAATCCAAGCCTAGCCTCCCGGTGAGCGTCTCGAACATGTCTGTTCCACCCACATAACGGACTACCCCGCTTAGGTCTCGAAAACGTTTCCTTAGATTCCCTCGCTGCCTCACAAAGGACGTCTACAATATTTTTGTACATCTTATCAAGGACACGTTTGTGATCATCCAAGTTGCATGACCCATGACTGCACCCTACAAACTGCTGTGGGAAATCTATCTCCCGCAGTTTATCAGAACACAACTTGTGATAATTCTCGATCTCAGCTTTATTTCTGACGCCCCAAACAACAGCGTTGCGGGGTGCAGCCCCTGTCAACAACTTTGGCCTAACTATATCTAAGTTACAAGAGATACACAAAGGTAGGTGATCAGATACATACACATCCTCATCAATAGCTACACTTAAAATTGTCTGCCAGGCAGACGAAGAGACCACACAATGGTCCAACCACCTCCTACATCCGTGAGCCTCGCTAGTGAAGGTGTAATAGTCTGAATGCTCACCTAACCTTTTTGTACCAGCGCAGACCCATGATTGATCATTACAAAAACTTAATAACTCGACATAAAATAACTCATTCGGGTGAGCATTAAAATAGATTATTAGAATCTTTATGGTAAAAAAGGGGTCCGGTCACGGACTAGCGATATTATATGTACTTATACAGGGTGGCCAGTTGATAGACGTCCAAAGAAAAAAATTAGATGCCTTATGCTAAGGGGTACCCGAATTACCCCCATGTATGTTCCGCGATTATTTGTAGTTTAGGAGCTAGAATTTTTTTAAGTAATATTTTCAAAATTTTCACCTAACATTGGTTTTAATTTTTTATGTCTTTATTCCTATCATTTTTAGATATTCTTTTTTGTGGAATCTATTAGCGATAACAATAGCTACCATGAAAAAAAAATCCGTTTGCCTAGGCATTGTAGAACTTACCACAAAATTAGTCCAAAGTTCAAAATTATCATTAGAGTTCGATAATCAAAAATGTTCAGAGCTTAAAAAAAAATAAGTTAGAGGTGCCAGAGGTTTTTAAATGATCTTAAAAACTTCTATGGACCTTCAACAGACAAAATCGGTAAAAAAATATAGAGCTTGATCGGGGATTATTTCCTGTAATTAGCGTTGATAGCAATAAAGGTATTTTTACAGTTATTGTTATAAT
Source organism: Ochropleura leucogaster (assembly GCA_958449745.1). Classification (NCBI taxonomy): domain Eukaryota; kingdom Metazoa; phylum Arthropoda; class Insecta; order Lepidoptera; family Noctuidae; genus Ochropleura; species Ochropleura leucogaster. The sequence goes on along the minus strand of OY288228.1, from coordinate 9,812,648 downwards.
TTGGGATTTCTTTATTTTTGCCACTTTTATGATAAAAAAATACGGTAGATAGTTTACAAATTATATTAAAACACGTTACAAAAGGTTTTCAAAGTGCCGCAGTACCACAGAAATGCACAATCTACATCTACGGAGGAAATTGTCTTTTAGTTGTAAACCATGTCTCGTCTTAGTGTTAAGTTAACGTCTGACAGCAAAATTGGTATTTCTTCAAGAACTCTTTGTAGATGGCTCCATAGAGCTTGGACAGCGGTCTGGCTATGGATTCTCCATAGTCCGCTATCGAGAATCCTCATTCCGTAAGACCATAAAATTTTCAACACCGCTTCAGTGTGAACATGTGGTCCGGCGTTCTCAACGGTGAACTACCAATTACTTTACCACCACCATTCGAGCTGCCGTCCAGGCTCGTGATGGTACGCACGGGACACTAACAATGAGGAAGAGCTAAAACGAAAAATTGAAGAAGCGGGAAATGTGGCGGGCCTGTTGGTGTAGTGGTTAGTGGCCCTGACTGCTGAGCCAGAGGTCGTGGGTTCGATTCCCACCCAGGACAAACTTTGTGTGATTTTTTAACTTTGTCTGGTTACCATAACACAAGCTCTGCTTAGCTTGGGATCAGATAGCCGTGTGTGAGTTGTCCCAAGATATTTATTATTTATTTATTTAATGTTGTAAGAAGTAACAGAGAAGCCTTTAGACTTTAGACAACTAAAAGACAATTTCCTCCGTAGATGTAGATTGTACATTTCTGTGGTAAGGCGGCACTTTGAAAACCTTTTGTAACGTGTTTTAATAAAATTTGTAAACTATCTACCGTATTTTTTTATCATAAAAGTGGCAAAAATAAAGAAATCCCAAATTATAACAATAACTGTAAAAATACCTTTATTGCTATCAACGCTAATTACAGGAAATAATCCCCGATCAAGCTCTATATTTTTTTACCGATTTTGTCTGTTGAAGGTCCATAGAAGTTTTTAAGATCATTTAAAAACCTCTGGCACCTCTAACTTATTTTTTTTTAAGCTCTGAACATTTTTGATTATCGAACTCTAATGATAATTTTGAACTTTGGACTAATTTTGTGGTAAGTTCTACAATGCCTAGGCAAACGGATTTTTTTTCATGGTAGCTATTGTTATCGCTAATAGATTCCACAAAAAAGAATATCTAAAAATGATAGGAATAAAGACATAAAAAATTAAAACCAATGTTAGGTGAAAATTTTGAAAATATTACTTAAAAAAATTCTAGCTCCTAAACTACAAATAATCGCGGAACATACATGGGGGTAATTCGGGTACCGCTTAGCATAAGGCATCTAATTTTTTTCTTTGGACGCCTATCAACTGGCCACCCTGTATAACAAACATTCTAGTATTCAAATTGATTTTAAAAATAAACTGCCATTTTTTTTTCACAAAAGAATACGTAACTTTCGTTGATTTGCATATTTTTTTGGACTTTAATTTTGTTTTCTAAAGTTACGAAAATGTAAGCTCATCATTTCTTAATTTAAACGATAGACATAGACAATATTGTTACCCTCTGAGTAAACCTATTTTCGTCTCAGTAAGACCAAAACTTTGAGAGATATGATTATATTTTGTAAACGCATAGAGAATATCTCAAAATGGCTGCCAAAAAGCGGGGAAGTGAATTAGACCCAAGTGTGTATCGTAATAGTATATTAAAACAATCGTTCTATGAGTATCTAGAATATTGCTAGTCCACGACCGGACACATTGTATAGATTTATTTATTAAATAATTACAAATGAGTAATATTCATTATGTCACATTACACCTACTATGTCTTTGTCTCTGCATCACCTTAGGTAGACTGGTAGAAAATGCCCAAGGCGTTAAGTCCGCCTTTGTACAATGTTTTTGTTAGTTGTGCATGAAGTTTTAATAAATAAATAATATTAATGCCGCATGCTGAATGGCCTTGAGCTGCTCCAACGTAGTACGAAGTTAGAATGAGAGATCAAGTTGTATTGGTTTTGTTACCAAAGACGAGACTACAGTACATTTTTTTTATGCGGATTGTTAATTATCAGAGAAGGTAGTGTCAGACTTGATTTAAACCTACCCATGTTCCTTCTATTACCCTTTTATGTTCCGGGGCCGCGGTATCTCTTTCGAATAACCGGCAACCCCGGCAGGCGGTGGCCCTGGCAGGCATCTCTGCTTTGCTGACAATTGAGGCGCGCGTGGAACACTAATGCGCCGTCAACACGGCCTGTCGACACTATACGAAATAACGTAGACCGTATCTTCGGTATCCGGGAGTCGTCTCGCGGCGGCTGGGTTGGTTTGAGGTTCTCTCCCTCAAACGCCTGGCCAGCCTATACAGTACGTCTGTCAAATCTATTCCTGACTAACTCTGGGACCGTGGGGTCCTTGTGCTCACAGCCTTTTTAAGGCATTATCAAAACGTTTGGTTGACACTTCCCGTGACCCTAGGGCTGGCTTTTACTTTGGCCAGAGGCTTAGCGTTGCCTTACAACGTGGCAACGCGGCCAGTCTCTTGGGGACATTGCCAACTGACAGCGTTGAGGACGAATTTTTTGACGCTATTTTTTAATTAATTATAAGTTTAGTTTAGTTTAATAATTTTAGTTTAATTTATCTTATTGTAAAAGGCTTATCATTGAAAATAAACTTCCTGATTAAATAGGATTGTATGTGTTCTCCAATCATCATTTTCCTGCCCTTGTCCCATTCTATGTGGGGTCGGCAACACGTTTTCTTCTTCCATTCTCCCTATCAGACGTCACGGCATCATTTACTCCTTTCTCCTTCATATCATTCCTTACACAATCTATCCTACTCTTTGGCCTTCCTCTCGCTCTACGTCGTATGTTTTCGCCAATATTGTTTGTTTAAATACTTGTATTTCTAAAGAGATCTGATTTCTTCATTTTATACTATGTGAAGATTATTCTTATTTTGTTTTTCTCTTATGTTTTCAGGTACTAATTTGAAGTTAAGAAGAAAATCCCGAAGTACGGTAGAGGCGAGCCAAGATCTATACTATGGAATTTATTAATTATATTTAAAGTTAAGTTAGATAAAACTATAAATTATATTTTAGACAGGGTAGAAAGGACGCCGAGACGGAAAAAAACGGTTAACACACATTTAGAACATCGTAAAGAACCCCACTGTAAAAACTATATGGGGTTCAGAATTTTTTTTTTGATATGTGGTAACCTTTTTTCGCGTCGGTATGCCCTCCTCTCTGATTACTTATTTTACAAAAAAAAAACGCATCTAAAACATCTATTACTGCCTAAATATTTCCTCTTTATTTTGTCACTGCTATCAGTATTGCCCTTTTCCGAAATCAATCCAACTGTTTTTATGTTTAGGCAATAATTCGGACGCCATCTTGTTTTCGTGATACCGTGCTGCCGAGAACTTTTTGCCTTACTATTTTATTTTGGGCGAAAAATATGTGATAATGTTCTATTTGATACTTTTGATAAAGGGAGGCACAAAATATGAATATTAAAAAAATTGGGTCCTGTTTGGGCGGATGTCACGTATCCGCCAACCCAAACAGTAGGCCTACCATGACGTCTTAAAGCAGAACTTATTCCTTTGCGAGAAAGAGATGGTGCTAGACACCCTGTAGAGCTCTGTCTCTTTCCCTCAGTGGACAAAGTTCTGCTTTAACAACTCATAGTAGGGTAGTAGGACTCATTTTTTTTACCATATTTTGTGCCTTCCTGTGGATGCACATGTGGATGCCACATTTGGATATCACAAATGGACGTCCTTTTTTGGAAGTCGAATGTTTTCTTTAGTACATTCTGTTTTCCTTACGACGCTTTTCTTCAACGTTTTGTAGCTCGATGTTCTTGTTATTTCTTACAAATAAGCTGTTATAATAAGTAAAGTACATAAAAATAGGTATATAGGAGTTATCTTTATTATAATGACTGAAAACCTTGAGTCGTTTTAAGTTCTTGGCAGCAGATGTGTAGATACAACTGGAATTTTAATTAAATTAATTTAAATTAATAGCTTCCTGTCAAATATTTAACTATGAACGGCGAAATTGTTATTTAGCGATAGTATCTATCCGTTTTATTTCACAACTCTTAAGAGGGAATACGGACTGCAAGTTTTCCATGCAAATCATACCTACTGTTCTCTTCCTTAATAATGCCTATAGGACGCTAATTCTTTGTCATGAAATCAAAGTTTTGCTATAAGCATGTCCCTTATTTTTCAGCAACTAGGTTTTTCAAGGTTAAACACAAAAATGCCTCATTTTTATTTCCTTGACCAGACAAAATTGAAACTAGTTTAACTCTTGCTTAAATTTTTTAATGTCAAAAAGTAATTCAATATGCATAGTTTTCGAGGAGATTTCAGACAAAAGTATAAGTTGCAGATGTACTTTTCACAATCCACAGTGCGACGGTCATAATTTCTTCGAATACCTATTTTTCTGATTCCTTGCAGGGCTTGTTCTCTCTTAAGGAACTCTTACATGCGGCCACGCCCACAATTAGTATGAATGGCCGCCATCTTGAATGATACTGGTCGAAAGATTAACTTTCTTCCTTATTGCAAATTTGTGTAAAGCGCAAGATTTCTAAAGGTAAATCAAAATTAAATACGATTCAGCGAGGATAATTACGTGCCGAACGAAATTTGCCGACTGTAATGACCCGAATGAATTGCTACAGGTCGGGCTTAATCAATTTTTTTTTAGGTTCAATGATAGCCACACAAAGTATCGAGACTTTTTAAAAAAATATTTTATTTTACTGTAAAATTGTAATCATAAATTAAAATGCCAATTAGTACGGTATTCCAATTAGTTTTCGCTCTGTTATTTATCAAATCCTATTATTTTTTTTATCGCGGCTCGTATTAAATTACTTCCTATATAATTATGTTTGAGCGGAAATAATATCGATTTGGCACTGCATTGTGTATTTTTTTACCAAAAATGTTACATCATTTTTTTATAATATTTTGTTACAAAGTTAAAATCAAAATTTTGTTGGGTTAGATCCCTAATCAGACCAAAGAGGTCCTACCTAACCTAACCTATTATAAAATTTAATTTTTTATTGTCATATTTTTAACCAATAATCATTATTATGCTTAGTTGCAGCTACGCTAGTGTCATTGATTTGACAGTAAGCATTCTTTATTAGCTATTGTCTGACGTTTTACAACTAACATGTCATATGTTGATAAATATTTGTATTCACAAGAATTAACTTCATAAAACTGTTTTACTGAGAATTTTCTTCAAATGTCATGCTTTAATGAATTACATCGATTCTTTTGATAGTTCTATGAATATATATTTGTTGCGTATTTCGTATCGTTGCTGTGGGGGTCTTAAATGGCCGTTTAGGCATAATCGTAATAGGTTAAGAACATAAATTACGTTGCCATTCGTAAAATGGTCACAAAGTGACTATCCACAATGTTAATGTAATTCATATCCTACTATCGTTCGTCGTTTTAGACCCACAGGACATTGTAAATTCACAATACCTTCTCGATCGATATTCCACATTTGCACGTAGCGCTTTGCAGCATCCTAAAAAGGGTGGAATTTTGTAATGCCACCTGAAGGGGAAGTACTCTTAATACTTTAGATAGAAAATGACGTAAAAACGGACATGCGGAGTAAAATTTTCTATCTAAACTATTAAGAGTACTTCCCCTTGAGGTGGTTTTACAAAATTCCACGCTGTTTAATGCGCTCAACTTGGAATTCCCGAGTTCATGGAACCCGGTTCTATGCAAGTCCTTAATAGGCTTCTTTGGAGTTAGTTCGTTCTATCATCGACTTCAGCTCCATATTTTACCTATCTAATATCAAAAAACACCCTTTCTAATACGAGAATCTAAAAATTTAATATCACCCAAAAAATATGTCGAATGTTCTAGATTCGTGTGTTTTATCGACTGCGCTTACTGAATAGTTATTTCGAATGTTTGAGTACTATATGAAAAACTACTTAATTTTGACGAAAACATGCATTTCGCCAACATATTGTACAAGCTGAAACAAACTTGTGAATAGAAAAAAAAACGTAAGAAAAAGAAAACATTTGAACAATGTTCTTAAAAATCTTTTGTAGCTTCAATATAATTCATGCACTGATGTTTAGCTGTACCTAAATATTAATGGTTGGATTATCAACCATCGCCGCTGAACCGAGGATTGAAAATCCAAGAGAGGTTTAAGTTAGGCATTCGAAAGCGTCGCTTAATTTTAGTGAAAACAGGCCTATGTGTTCTAAATCAATAGTATATAGTACATTGTATTATGTTTTTCTTTACTTATAAACAATTATTGTATACGTATACTGTAAAATTAACTGCCATTTTTTTACATTTGAGGCTATTAAATTAGATTAAAACGAACACAGGACCCAAAAAATTGACAAAAAGGCTATTTTGGAAAAATAAAAGGGTTATATTTTAACGGTTATTATAAATATTGTCGTATCAAGAACGTTATATAATTCAGAATTAAAAGTAAGGTAAAATGTGTTAAAACACACTTGTTCAATCTACAAAACCTAGTCGGGTTGGAAAAATCTTATATGAAGATTATATTGCCCAAATTGTGCTCTGAACATGATTTAGCGATGATAGATGCCGAACGGAATTTACCGATCGGCAAAGACAGTTAAACATGTGTTTTAACCCGTCGCGCGATTGCTAACAATGTACGTAAAGTGCCCCAAACGTCGAGCTTTTTTGAATGAATTTTTGATTTTGGTTAGACCTTCGGAAAAACGAAGATTTCATGGTTATATCGATAATTATATATTACGAAGTATATGTTTCTAGAATCCTTATGAGTTTTAAATAAATTTTAAAAATAAATGTCTAAGATATGAAAACCACTCACAATGGTTCAAACTTTGCACCCGTGTGCAAATGCGGCATTTGTGGCACAAGTAAAACTTTGCACCCAGTGTGACACTTTGACGCGCGACGGGTTAAATAAGCACCTATTTTGTTAATGTTCAATGTTTTTAATAACCGTTTAAATTGAATTAAGACTACACTAAAATAAATTTTGCAAATGGAGGCACCAAATTCTCATATTTATTCCCTATTCTGTTTTCCCTGTCATGGTGCGGGTGACATTAGTGAAACATACCATTCCTCTTCAATCTGGAACGTTACTTCGATTTCTGATCATGACTGAGCCTTCAAGGCTTTACCCTGAATATCATAGCCGTATAGGACTACCCACAGACATGTTTAGTCATGGGATGTATTACTATGAAGCACTAAACATATCTTTTCATCTAAAGTCATACGCACCATGCCTGCGAAAATAGTATAGCTTTGTTTTTAGATTTAATAATAACATAAGTACTAACATCCTTTTAATATTTAAGTTTCTGAACCTTGACCGGTTTTTTTTAAACACTGTTATGAAATGTAATGAGGAAGGAGGATGTGGAAAATATTTTGAGGTTTTGGGAGTGAATTTATAGGTATTGGAGAAGAACAAGACCAATGAAACTGTGCCTGGTATGAAGGATGATTATGGTAAGAAAGGCGGTGTGTGATGAGATGCCGAGTTAAATGGGAATATGGGAGAAGAAAACATGCTGCGTCAACCACAAATGAATTCGGTTAAAACCAAGAAATTAGTGATGATATTTGACGTATAAACTTGTCAAAATAGGGTAGTTTCCAGGGCCAAAGTAATTACATTCTATTTAGTCCGTCTTTTAGATTATTCAAAAATAACGGACACGTATTTTTTTATTTGTAAATTAGACCAAAAATTACAAAGATATAGCTCTTTAAAGTTACGTGTGACCTCATTTGTCGAAATAATGCAGCAACGTGTGACGTTACACGTAACTTTAATGTTGTTGTTTGAATGGTTTAATCTTTGTCATTTTTGCTTTACTTTACAAATTAAAATACGTGTTCCTTATTTTTGAATAATCTAAAAGACAGACCAATATATTTTTTTTAACCTAGCCTATTGGTCGTTAATATACCACATCAAGTTTAAGAAAAAGTTAGTCTCAATAGACCGTCGTTTTTGTCGCTTATACCGGTGTGGTTGTCTCTTTCTGTAGCTCTATGCGTCATAGACTTTAAAACTTTCCGTCACAGACAAGGCAGAAAATAGTCTTAATTTCGGGTTGATTATAAAATCTTGCAGAGGGTAAAACCCAACATTGAGTCAACTTAAACAGAACTACTTATAAAAAAAACCGTTGGGCAAAACCTTAGCGGAATTGGATGTTATTTTCGTTTTTTTTGGCTCGTTCTTGCAATTAAAGACACGATTGCTGCAGTGACTGAGCGATCGATTGCTGCGCGGGTTCGATCCCCGCACGGAACAAATGTTTCTATGACCTACAGGTAATTGTTTCGGGGTGGCTGTTTGTGTGTGGGAGTTTAAATGTTTGTAAACGCATCCATGATACAGGAGAAATTCCTAGAGCAGGGCAATGCTATAAAAAAGAGATTGTTACAGCTGAAGTTTTCTTTTTGGGACATGTCGGGCGTCAGGCGTTCGTTTAGATTTATTTTTCAGGCTTAAACAAAATTCCTATACTTAACAACTTCAGACATGATTGTCGCGTTATCAAAATATAAATAAAATGCTCATAAATCGTAATTTTATGAGTCGTAAAAATCATTTCACAGTGTGTTTTATAGCTCAATAAAAATGTAATAAGACTTTTAAATTATTTATTGTGCAATCATATTGGCATTTCGTTCCTAAACATTAAGTATTTTAAATTAGCAATATAACAACATCGCATATGGGTAACCATTTTGATTTTGCATATTTCGTAACTTTCAGATGAAGGAAATGTCAAAATTTTGCAATGAGTTTGTAGCATAGTAACACAAATGTTTGGTTATAATTTGTATAGACATTTCAATATTTACAAATGATAGACGATGAGGAGTCAAAAATCTTATCCTCTAGAGCCCCAGCGGCACAAAAACGTGCCACTAAACAAGTATTACCGTTGAGCCCCACTGGCAAAAATTTGTGCCATCAAACCCCGACCGATTTGAAACTGTATTTGTAGTAAAGATAAGTCTTAAAATCAGATTACGCTTACGATAAGAGCCCACCCGGCGGTGCTTGACGGATGGTTGACGTAAATAATGGCGTTCCTTTAGTTAGAGGTTAATCCAATACTTGTTATAACTTGGTAACAAATTGTTCTGTCTTTTCACACGCCCGTCTGTTAGGTAGCATTCGTGTCTTAAAATGTTCGGGATATTTTTTTTTCTAACGTCCGCTCTATAAGTCTTTTAAAAGTCTTTGCTATTTTAATTTATGACATCTATCTTCTCTAATCTCTAATTAACACTATGCCTTGTTTGTTAGTGATTGAAAAAGTATAAATACAACAACAGTGTCTATCAAAAACTGGTCGACCATTCCCTAGCTATATTTTACTAATACAAGAATTTATTTTATCATCGTATAATAAGCATTTATTTTTATTTTCGTATTAATATTTCGAATTGCAATCTAGATTAAGTTCAAATCCTTTTTATGAGTATTACAATTAATTTAAATCATTTTAAATAATTTTATTTTTTAAGGACTTGGCTGGTAACACTACAGTGTAGCCGAAAGCTTATAATTATTTTCCTAAAAAATGTATTACTCCCGATTATTTTTAATAAATAAATATTTTATTTTATCTACATTTTGTTTTTAATTTCCCTCTTTCACACTTCCTTAGGGCACAAATGAGCTGGAGATCTGCAAAGAGGAAAGGAGAGGAATTGTTAAGAACTTAAGTTGCATCTACCACACGATGCTTATTGCACGCAACCAGCACAGCACAGCATTCCCACTTTTTTTTTGGGTTGGGATATAATCAAATAACTTCCCCCGCTCTGGGACGAGCGGACTAAAGCGGACTAAAATTCACCTATGTTCCTTCTATGGCCCTTTACGTTCCGGGGCCGCGGTATCTCTTTCGAACAACCCGCAACCCCGGCAGGCGGAGGCTCTGGCAAGCCCCTCTGCTTTGCTGACATCTCTTTGAGGCGCGCGTGAAACACGAACGCGCCGTCGACACATCATCCCCACTATCTCACATTAGTGGAACTCCCCCATTTGTGGAACTCCCCCATTTGTGGAACTCCCCCATTTGTGGAACTCCCCCATTTGTGTAACCCCTATTTGTGTAACTCCCCCATTAGTGGAACTCCCCCATTTGTGGAATTCCCCTATTTGTGGAACTCCCCCATTTGTGTAACCCCTATTTGTGTAACTCCCCCATTTGTGGAACTCCCCCATTTGTGTAACTCCCCCATTTGCGGAACTCCCCCATTTGTGGAACCCCCCATTTGTGACACTCCCTCAGTCCGCCGTTCTTCTCAATCACTTTATGAAAGCTGGAACGGGTAATCCGCCTTCCGCTGACGTCTGGTACGTCTGCTGCAGGTCGGTAGAGTGGTCTCCACCTATTTTTTTGTGGATGGGAATTCATCAAATTACTTACCCCGCTCTGGGAGCGGTGGGGAGTCAGATTTGTACTGACTAATACACACCTATGTTCTTTCTATTGCTCTTTACGTTCCGGGGCCGCGGTATCTCTTTCGAACAACCCGCAACCCCGGCAGGCGGTGTCCCGATGGCTCGAACGTCCTTGCAGAAGGAGATTACCGCTCCCGACCACCGAATTAGGGACGACTGGCACCGATAGGTAGACTAACACTTCTGCTAAGAGGACAGGGCACAGCTCTTCCCGTACGGCACATTCTGCCAGTGTATGCCGCCCCGTGTTCGCCGGACTGAACGCCCGGTTTCCTTTTTTATGCTACACAGGTACTCCTCGAAGCAACCAGGTCCCGAGAGCATGACCGTCGCGTCGCCCGAAACGACAAGACATCAAATCTAAGACAAGACTATAGGTATGATAGATTAGAATAGTCCTTACTAATACTAATCCTTATCCTTACTAATATTATAAAAGCGAAAGTGAGTTTGTTTGTTTGTTACCTCTTCACGCTTTAATGGCTACACCGATTGTGATGAATTTTGGTACATAGATAGTTGGGAACCAGGAGACGGACATAGGCTATTTTTATTTAAAAAACGTGGGATGTGAGGGAGAAAGAGGGAAGTAAAGGGAAAACTTAGCTTTGCTATTACAAATCAATAAGGCGCAAGGAGAACTGTGTTACCCCAAATTTAACGCGAGCGAAGCCGCGGGCGAAAGCTAGTAATATTATAAAAGCGAAAGTGAGCTGTTTGTTTGTTTGTTACGTCTTCACGCTAAATAGCTAAACCGATTTTGGTACAGAGATAGTTGGGACCCTGGGACGGACATAAACTAACTTTAAAAAAAATAGTAACGAGGGAGAAAGAGGGAAGAAAAGAGAAAACTTAGCTTTGCTATTACAGTAATTAAGGCGCTAGGGCAAAAACTACAAGTAGCAGGTACCTGTAAATCAGGAAAGGGGAACTGTGTTACCCTAAATTAAACGCGAGCGAAGCCGCGGGCAAAAGCTAGTAACTTATAATAACAACACTGAAACTATTGTCAACAACTGACAATCTGTCCATTAATACTGAAGTACTAACGCTGTAACAACAACATTGTAAAACCAAATGATTTTAAAAGAGTAACCATGGAGTTTCTTGCCGGTTCTTCTCCATAGGAAACGACCAACCTGAACCGTGCACCCTTTCTCAACGTTTTGTAAGTAAGCCCATGTAGGCTTATGCGGGCAAATATATTTTGATTTTGATTATCCCCACGCTCTCAAGGTTGCGTTAACAGTTCATTAAACTAGAAGTTAGACACCATTGATCGACCACATAATGAAAACGCACCCACAAATAAGCTTTTAAGTAAGTACTACTTACACTTAAATTTTATTTAATCTCTGAAGTACCCAACTTTTTACAAAACATAGGAAACTGGCAACTGGAAAATGCCCCATCACCATGACAACGAAACAAACAACAAAAGACTATTTATAAACAACCGTGACGTTTAAAGACAACAGCGTTAGCGAAATTGTTTTTAGAAATAATACCGAAATGTCTGGCCTAAGTGGATTTGACGGAGAAGCAATCGGTTTTGACTCCGTAAAGCTAAATAAAAGTGAAGAAACTGAAAATTCTACTCAAACATCAGAATTTCATGAGTCTGGTGTAGGATCCCAAACGAATGTCTCAAAAGACACGGGGTCTTTAGTCACTGTGGAGGATTTGAACGCCCAAGATGATATTCTAAAGGAATATCCACCTCCAGGTCTAAACGAATTCCTGAAAAGAGTCGTACCTTCAATGATGGAACAGCTCGATCATAGCGATAGAGAACTGCTCTACAATTCCTCAGACTCCGATGAAGAGGAGGTTGTTAGCGCAAAACTGTTCCAAGAAATTAAACTGACAGACTTACCTATTGGGGGCGGTGACATTTCACGTTTCGTTTTGGATGTAGCCTGGAGTAGCGCCGGCAATTCCGTAGCCGTTTCCCTCGGAAAGAACCAGCACAAAAAATGGTGCATAGACGAAGGATTGATCAGGATTTTTACCATCAAAAGAACAGCGGGGGACACCTTTGTAAGGAGCTTGGATTTAGCTGAAAAAACTTGCGTCACCAAGTTGAAGTACCATCCATCTGTCGCTGCACTTCTGGCTTACGGCACGACGTCAGGGGAAGTGGTTCTATGTAACCTCAGGAACTTAGATGCTATACTGTTAACTTCGCCAGCTAGCGCTCACAGTTCCAAGCGCATTACCCATTTGTATTGGGCAGACGCGGCTTTGGCTAACACGTTCTTAACCATGCAGATTATGAATACAGGCAAGAGACGTGGCGCTGCTGATCAAATACTGATGTCAGCTGGCTGCGATGGGACCGTGAACGTATGGCGAGTCAATGCAAACCAAAAACTCTTTGAGAACGTGATTTGTTACTCAATCAACGGTTCCAGGAACATGAATGTCGTTCACATCTCCTGTTTCGACTTCATCAAGTCCTTTCCTCTGCGTCCAAGCGACCAGAAAGTTCCTGATGATGTGTTTGTGGTTGGATCTCGTACTGGACATATATATCTATGTAAGACAAAGACATATGCGCCTATTGTGAACAGTAAGATGGTAGATCCTTTGTATGACGTGTTCCAGGGACATATTGGGTACGTTCTTGACATCGCGTTCAGTTGTCAGAAGCCGGGGATCTTTGTATCGGCTTCTATAGATTCTGAGCTAAGAGTCTATGATATAAATCAGTCTAGTCCTTTGAAGGTATGTTGTTGATTTTCTTACGTTACTCCTTAACATAAAATCATGCATTGGAATCTTTGGACGGTTGTGTACCATACACCCGCAATCCACCAAAAAATTTTAAGCGCCATTTAAAAGGGGGCAACGATATTGCAATCAAGGGGGTACAAATCCAGACTCCGCCGTGTGCTTCTGTGTAGTTCTTGATGGGAAAACGTTCGACCTGGAAATCGGACAAAGGGCCTAAGACTTAGTAGTCATGTAAGCGCGATCACTAAACCAAAAAAGCAGTCAAACCTCATTCCTAAGATGAAGGCTGTCGTAAAAATCTTGCCAAGTGTAAGTCGGTCTCGAGTATCAAGGGTTCCATAAAAACTTGCGACATAAACGGCCATATCTTTTGACTGTGTAGACTTAAATGTTTAATTTTTACACAGCATCAAGGGACCACAGATTTGAGTATATGGTTTTAATTTCAACTCGATACCTTCATGCGTTCTCGAGATAAATGGTCTTGACAGACAGACAGACGGACAACAAAGTTTTAGAGGTATGAAGAACAGGGTGTGAAGTTCTCCATCCTCTATGGAAAAGGGATTATCCACCGACCAGAAGGGTGTCTTGTCTGTCCACTGCCCGACAGATGTTTGTCGGGTGCTCGTACATATGCTAACTTCGCGTACAACTTTGCTTGCGCGATGTAGGAATCTTGCCGTTAGTTATTCAGTGGTTGGATAGATGGCGCTGTAGTACTTTCTGCCACTTGCATCTTTGTGTAGCTACAAAGTGATCCAACAACGGGTTCTGTTTTCCTTTTGAGCTTATATATCTATTATTACTTACTTGGTGCTTATATATCTATGTATGTACTAAGAAATAAAATAAAATAACGCCACGTCTGTAATCCTAAAGGATTGACCAGGGTTGTGTCTGGTACAGGCATGCTTGCCGCAGTTGCAGGTTATTCGAAAGAGATACCGCGGTCCCAGAACACAAGAGGCAAAAGTGCGAACGTAGATCTTTGAGTTTTATTTAGTACAAGTCTGACACTCCTTTCTGCTTCGCTCAGAGCAGGATCTGCGGAATTTGTGGATCAGAAATCAAAAACTTTCCCCACTCTGGGCGGCCCAGGGGGGAGTGCAAAACTTGTATTGACTAAAACCCACCCTTCTTACTTCTATTACCCTTTATGTTCCGGCGCCACGGTATATCTTTCGAACAACCCGCAACCCGGTAGGCGGAGTCCCTGGCAGGCCCCTCTGCTTTGCTGACATCTCTTTGGGCGCGCGTGGAATACTACAGCGCCGTCAACACGACTACAATACGTTACCTTGGTTTCGAACTCATGAACATTTTTGATTTAAAAGAGTGTCTTTGGAGTCTCTTGCCAATTCTTTTCATTAGTAGTAATCTCTATCTATCTCCTTCTGGGATCGTTTTGGAACTACAGTACTTTCACTAGTTATTATGTCTTGTGATTTTGTATCGTGGGTGCGTTTACAAACATTTAAACTCACATACATAAACAGCCAGACCCAAAACAACTATCTGCAGTTCATACAAATATTTGTTCCGTACGAGTCGAACCCGCGACACGCAGCGCAGTAGTCGATCCCTCAGTCACTCCGTCAACCGTGCCGTCAAATGTTTTAATTGAAATAAATGTTTTGTTTTTTACCGAAAACTCGGACCACTGGGCTATTACTGCTACAAATCAATTTATAACTTTCAGATAATAAGCCTAGACTCATCGATATCTTGCATGGCCTGGCTCCCGAGCAACCCATCCGTCGTCGTCCTTGGCTTAGCCAACCCCGAGGGTCAGCAGCTGCTGCAGGTGTTCAACGTTAACACAGGCCGCCCCGTGCCTGTAGAAGGGTTGACCGGTGTCGGGGGATGCGTCACTTGTATCTCAGTGAATCACGGCGGGTGAGTGTTGGCAAATCATAATAAAAGCTTTTAATAAATCTGGAAAATTCGTTCCGTATAAAATTGTGACATAAACGGCCATATCTTTAGAGGGTTACTTTTTTCACAGCTCTAAGGGATCACAGACTTGCGTATATGGTTTTAACTAGCTTTTGCCCGCGGCTTCGCTCGCGTTATATTCGGGGTAACACAGTTCCCCTTGCGCCTTATTGATTTGTAATAGCAATGCTAAGTTTTCCCTTTTCTTCCCTCTTTCTCCCTCACATCCCACTTTTTTCAAAAAAATAGCCTATGTTCGTCTCCTGGTTCCAAACTATCTCTGTACCAAAATTCATCAAAATCGGTTTAGCCATTAAAGCGTGAAGAGGTAACAAACAAACAAACAAACTCACTTTCGCTTTTATAATATTAGTAGGGATTTTAATTACATACATCCACGATTCCACAGGTCCTCGCAATGATAAATAAATGATGTTTATTTTGCAAGTAGGTTTTCACAAACACTTTTACACGTCTTTTTTAAAAACTAGATGAGGCCGGTGTTTCGTACCCGACTACTCTGAGAAGAAACAGCCGAAACAAACTCAGAGGTCATGGTCTCTTTAAAAGTCCAGACAAAAAATCTTGGTCAACTTAAATGAGGACTATGCAGATTAGTGTCTGTTATGGTCGTTTTAAGAAAACACCACACAGATTGAGTGGACCTGTCCAGTCAGTGCAAGCTTTTGTCAGTTCCTTTTGACTACCTCAAATCGAGGAATCCTAAAAAGATTTGAGAATATCCTTTTTTGAAGTCGGTTAATAAAACTTGTTTCGTTTGTAGTGTATGCCGCATTGCTGCGGGCGACGGGGACAGTAACCTCCACATCTGGGAGCTGCCGACTCGTCGCATCAAGCTCACTCAGGAAGAACTAGACTTTTAGATATCTTTCCTGTTAATAGCACTAAGTTCTGATAATGACTGAACTATTCTCGTGTATGAAGTCGACATTCATTTATTCTTCTTCAAGAACGACAGGTATACATGGAAAGATTAAGGCGCGGCGCAAACGTGGACACTTTTGTGTCTTGTGTCGGATACAAGATAAAAATTTCTATATAACCAGTATGAAATCTGTCGCTACAGGACACAGCAACTTCTACAACGCTATAGGAATCGGTAGCTTGTATCCGACACAGGACACGAAAGTGTCCACGTTTGCGCAGTGCCTAAGGGACATATGGACTAGGAAAATGAAGGCCAAATTTGTTTATTGACGTTTTTTTCCTAAAAATGTTTTGAATGTTAAAAGTATAGTTACAATATGCCCTCGATCCCTGATATACCATATATCCACAAGGATATTGTTTAAATAGTCAGTTTTTGCAAAAACATTGTCCTTAAAAATTATTTTTGCTCGACTTACCTACGTGTGCGCACTTCTGTAGCTATTTTCATAAGACCATAAAATATTATTTTATCTCAGCTAAAATGTAGGAAATACACAATTTAAGATACCTATTATAATAATAGAAACTTTATACTAAAAGTTTTGAAATTGAAAGGGAGTCGTTTGTCTTGGTATGGACATGTAATGAAGAGGGATGAATGACATGTGACTAAAAGAGTGATGGATCTGAATGTAGATGGACGGAGAGCGAAAGGAAGGCCAAAGAAAAAATGGATGGATTGTGTAAGGAATGATATGAAGGAGAAAGGAGTAAATGATGCCGTGACGTCTGATAGGGGAGAATGGAAGAAGAAAACGTGTTGCGCCGACCACAAATAGAATGGGACAAGGGCAGGAAAATGATGATGATACTAAAAGTTAAATAAATACATTGGAATTTGATAACACTAAATCTTACTTCTTGCGAAATACCAGAGTGTGGTCCCTCAGCCCACACCCACATATTTTTTTCCTTACTGTTTGTGTGTGTGAGTTTCAATGTTTGAAGTCCAGACGACAGGTTTGTCAAAGGTTTTTGACTGTATTTCGACCCGTTATGAAACGGAATTTTATTTATGTGTTTTGTAATAATTATGTTAGTTTTATTCTTAATTATTATTATTTAAAGTGTGAACAAAACTGTTTTATGTTACTAGCAATATTATTGAAATAAAACTCGCAGTTTTTAACAAATATTGTATGTAGTGAAGTTGCTTATTTCAGTTAAATAATATTACAATTTACATTTAGTTGCTTTTTTTTAAATATGATAAATAAAAACTTGAATTGAATTTGTTTTTTTTTATGTAGGGTCACTACAGACTATCCAAATAGTTTTATTTGGCTTCAATATTGGGCGGGTCACGTGACACACATGCATAACGACTGCTGGCTAAGACGCGTCGCCCACGTGATTACCCGTCGCGCGATTGCTAACAATGTAGGTAAAGTGCCCCAAACGTCGAGCTATTTTGAATGATTTTGGTTAAACCTTCGGAAAAACGAAGATTTCATAGTTATATCGATAATTATATATTACGAAGTATATGTTTCCAGAATCCTTATGAGTTTTAAATAAATTTTAAAAATAAATGTCTAAAATATGAAAACCACTCACCCGCTGTGAGTGGTTTTCATATTTTAGACATTTATTTCAAACTTTGCACCCGTGTGCACATGCGACATTTGTGGCACAAGTAAAACTTTGCACCCAGTGTGACACTTTGACGCGCGAGGGGTTAACAGTCGACGCGCAGTTGAGGCGCGGGCGCATGACAGGCACGCCGCAACAAGACTTTCTTTACAAATGAATGGCAGTGCGCTTATTTACAAGAGTTGTGGTTGGGGCGGAAGCGAGGTGAAGGTGAAGGAGGGTGTGGCCCTCAAGTGTGCCCCAGTCACGACTCCACCGCCATTATGTCATTTGGTTACCAAAAAACCCAAATCCCAACCCACAATCTTCTTCTATTTAAATTAAGAACTTGTATCAGTGCGACTAAGTCTTCGTTCTCACTAGTTCCACTATCGAACTAATGAATCGAAGTAAGGGGAATGAACTGATTTTTTACAGCTCCAAGGGACCACAAACTTGAGTATATGGTTTGAATTTCAATTAATTATCGATACTTTTACGCGCTCCTGAAATAAACTTAGCATTGTTATTACTATATTATTAATAAGGCGCAAGGGCAAAAATTACAGGTCCTGCTACCTGCAAATCAGGAAAGGGGAACTGTGTTACCCTGAATTTAACGCGAGCGAAACCGCGGGCAAAAACAATTATACAAAAAAGGTGTGTTAACATACATTTATAATATTAACTAGCGTTTTCCCTTTTCTTCTCTCTCCCTCAGTTTAAAAAAAGCCTATGTCCGTGTCCAGGGTCCCAACTATCTCTGTACCAAAATTCATCAAAATCGGTTTAGCCATTTAGGCGTAAAGACGTAACAAACATACTTATTTCGCTTTTATAATATTAGTAAGGATTGGTACTAAAAAGAATTAACGACAAGACCTTACTCTCTAGTGGCGCCATCTCGAGGCTCATTTACGATACCCCCCCTCATTGCTATACTTCACACAGACAGCGCCGAGGACATGAGCTAGTTAAAAAAGAAACCAAAAGAATAAAACTTCATGTTTTATGTCATTTCATTTAAAAATTACAATATCTAGGGAATCATTTTGACTAACTCAAAATATACATTTTGTAGTTTTTCTTTGCTTCTTATAGTTGCTGCATACGACGTGATCTTCTTCTTTTATTCCTCGGTCTTCTTCTTTTGAATGTTTTGGTTAACGGCTTCTGAGGAGAAGAAGAAATATATTAACATAGTATAATTTATTAACCACTGGTTGTGAAAAAAAACACTTAAATATAAACTATTTAGCTTTCTTTTAGCATTTACCCTAAGGTACAGTACGGCCAACGAGAAGCGATACGAAAGGTCATTAACCTAAAGAACAACTGTGGCGTTGACAATCTAATATTTAGCTCTTTCCATCTTGTGCCTTTGTCGTAATGTCTCGTTCTCCCGGCAAAAACATGACAACGTTAAGACGGGTTCGCCAACATTCGGGCGGCCATTTTAGATGGGGTTTTAGCATGGGTTTTGTTTACATTTGGTATCGCTTCTCGTTGGCCGTACTGTAGACTGGTAGAAAATGCCCAAGGTATTCCGGTAGTCCGCCTTTGTATAGTATTTTTATACATGTGCATAAAGTTTAATAAATAAATAATCAGCACTTTTTGAACGTCACATTACAAGAGACCGTCCCACAAAACGCCCTGCCCTTCCCCACTTCCTAGTGTTTTAGCTGGGAAGAAGAAGTGGCGGAACAAACTCCCCAGCAACACATCTGTCTGTCAGAATAGAAGAACTAGATTGTATACATTTTTTTTTCACAAAGAACTCATTAAATTATTGTGACACCAATAATCATGACATAGTAATATCGCATCTCGCTGTTTGTCTGTCCTGTTTGATTTGATCTTAAAAAATCATTTTTAATTTATTTACATTTAAATTTAATTTTGCTTTTTATTTACTCAGGACGCTCTTACTGTGCACGTCTTTCTACATCGTTCTCACATATTTGTATAATCTCAAGACGAATGATGTAAATACGATTTTGTAACAAAATTCTGATTTAAAAGAGTGTCCATGGAGTTTCTTGCCCATTCTTCTCCATAGAGATCAACGCTTTGGAATGGACAACTGCAGTACTTTCACAAGTTATTATGCCTTGTGACCGGGACTGTAGATTAATTTTGTTTCTTGACATTCAAAAGTGCCTGTAATGGTCTAATTGAAATAAATGCTTTTGATTTTAATTTTGAAAAACTAGAATTATAATTAGAACAACCAGATTTTATTAAAATTTCGTATACCTATCATCAGTAAATAACTTGTAATAAGGGTAAGAGAATATTGATAATGAAACAGAATACTTCTGAAACCCACTTTTTTTTTTCGGGTGGGAAATCATCAAATGACTTCCCCCACTCAGGGCGGACCTGGGGGGGAGTGTCAGACTTTTACTGACTAAAACCCACCCATTGGGTTGCTCCTGTTGCCCTTTACGTTCCGGGGCCGCGGTATCTCTTTCGAACAACCCGCAACCCCGGCTCTGGAACCCACCTGTCACTGCTTTGCTCTCCGCGAGGGTTCTGTCGCGGTGGGGGGCGGAGGGGGACCCTTCTTGTCCAACTCCTCGAGGTAGCTGGTCAGGATCTGTTGTCTTTCATCAGGGATATGATCCAGTGCTGTGTACCTGAAAATGGACAATATTTTTGTCTTGTATCATGGGTGCGTTTACAAACATTTAAACTCACATACACAAACAGCTAGATTCGGAACAACTATCTGTAGGTCATACATTTGTTCCGTGCGGGAATCGAACCCGTGACACGCAGCGCAACAGTCGATCGTTTAGCCACTGCACCAACCGTTCCATAATATTATATGACGGTATTAGTTGTATATACGATATTCAAGGTTAAGTAGAGCTTGCTAAGGTTGATCTGTGGATGGGTGACCGTCCATTTCATATCAAGTTACTTCTGGGTGTCGAAAAAACGTTACTGTGCCTCGCTGCGATTTGTAAACCATTAGTAGCTGGTGCGACAAAATACCATACGAATAATCGCAGCGACTTGCGATTAATTAAGCAAAAGATCACTTAATATCAACAACTCGCAGCTGGCGCTAACGAAATGTCTTGGCACTAATCGTAGCGACTTGCGATTAATTAAGCGTTTAGATCACCTAAAATCACAAGTAGCAGCTGACGCTAAAGAAATGTCTTGGGACTAATCGCAGCGACTTGCGATTAATTAAGCGATAAGATCACCTCACATCAACAAGTCGCAGCTGGTGCTAGCGAAATGTCTTGCGACTAATCGCAGCGACTTGCGACAAATCGCAGCGACTTGCGACTAAGTTACCTGGCGTCGTGTTTGAGCGCGTCGATGACGTGCTGCAACGCGGCGGGCTGTCCGCGTGCGGCGGCGAGGCTCTTGTGCGTGATGCTGCGCGTCTCCTGCAGCAGTTGCCGCATCGCCGTCTTGGCGCACGACTGCTTGTCGCGCTGGTAGTCGCGGAACTCGCGTTCCATCTGTTGTTAGTGGAAACAGTATTATGATAAATGATGTTTATTTTGCAAGTAGGTTTTCACAAACACTTTTACACGTCTTTTTTTAAAACTAGATGAGGCCGGTGTTTCGTACCCGACTACTCTGAGAAGAAACAGCCGAAACAAACTCAGAGGTCATAGTCTCTTTTAAAGTCCAGACAAAAAATATCGTGGTCAACTTACATGAGGACTATGCAGATTAGTGTCTGAAGTGGTCTTTAAGAAAGCACCACACAGATTGAGTGGACCTGTCCAGTCAGTGCAAGCATTTGTCAGTTATCGTGTAGCTCAACTCATAACCCAAGGAGCTCAACGACACGACGAACAATACCAGAAAAAGGACATTAGCGTAGGTCCCTAAATAGTACTCAACTGCCAGAATCGTCAAAAGCAAAAAAAGTAAATAAAAGTTATGATCCACATGGTCCTCACATTCACAGTAAACAACTACAGACTAGAAAATATTTACAAACCTAACCTAATCTATCATGATCTTATTAGACAACTAATTATTTAGGTTTATTAAAAACTAGCTACCGCCCGCGACTTCGTCCGCGTGGCATTTACTTTGGGCTAACGCTAACTTTAACCCGCGTGGTGATCGAAAGAAAAATATATCTTTCTCTCCCCTTTTCTTCCGTCTTTCTCCCTCATTTTTACTAAAAAAAATTAGCCTATGTCCATATCCAGGGTCCCAACTATCTTTGTACCAAAATTCATCAAAATTAGTTGGGACCCTGGAGATGGACATAGGTTATTTTTTTTAAGTGAGAAATGAGTGAGAAAGAGGGAATAAAAGGTAAAACTTCGCTTTGCTTTTACAATAAATAAGGCGCAAGAGCAAAAACTACACGTAACAGGTACCTGTAAATCAGTAAAGAGGAACTGTGTTACCCCGAACTTAACGCGAGGGAAGCCGCGGGCAAAAACCAGTAAATCATAAATCTCTTATCCGCCATATTGGATTTAGAATGGCGTCTCTTAGCTAGCCATGCATTGTCGTCTAAACAAAACATTTCAGCTATAAATCTTGATGAGGCACAGAGGTAGATGTCTGGAATAACACATAGGACAATTTTTTTGGAGTTTACTCCTTAAGAATCGATTTTCATATATAAGGCGCTCGGTATGAGAAAAATGCGAGGGGTAAAACCTACTAAAGTAACGAAAATGTGTCACGTTTTTGGTGCGCACCTTTAGTGCGCAACTTTCTAATTTGGCTGTGAGTGTATTAAGACGTACACATGGTATGCTGTATAGGCGACTATACCTATATACTATATGTTATTGAGCTTGTTTATATCTATCAGTGTCGATGTATTTATATTGCTATTTTTTTTCATTAATTTGCGAATTTACCTTTTCGTATGATATAAATCTTTCTTCAGTTGAATAAACTCTTTTTGCGTATGTTTAGATACTCGTACTTAAGGAGTAAACTCCAGTCGTGCGTCGGAGCTGACACACACATTTATTTTTTGGATATCACGAGGTCAAACACGCGGGGGCCAGCTAGTAAAGAATAAGAATGTATTTCCTCTTACCTGTGAAGCACTATTGTACACGGGTGCAGTTGGTTCCTCAGCCAGCAGTGCCTTGACTTCTTTCCAATGTGCGGTACATGATATGCCTTTATCATTCAGTAGCGCGCGCAGTTTGTCGCGCCGTTTTGTCGCAAGTGCGCTTGTGTGTTGCATGAATAATCGCTCCTATAATAAAAAAAAATACATACTTAAAAAAAAAAAATGATAAATGATGTTTATTTTGCAAGTACAGTACGGCCAACGAGAAGCGATACGAAAGGTCATTAACCTAAAGAACAACTGTGGTGTTGACAATCTAATATTTAGCTCTTTCCATCTTGTGCCTTTGTCGTAATGTCTCGTTCTCCCGGCAAAAACATGGCAACGTTAAGACGGGTTCGCCAACATTCGGGCGGCTATTTTAGATGGGGTTTTAGCATGGGTTTTGTTTACATTTGGTATCGCTTCTCGTTAGCCGTACTTTAGTTTATACACGGCTTTTTTTTTAAACTAGATTAGGCCGGTGTTTCGTACCCGACTACTCTGAGAAGAAACAGCCGAAACAAACTCAGAGGTCATAGTTTCTTTTAAGGTTCAGACATAAAATCTTGGTCAACTTACATGAGGACCATGCAGATTAGTGTCTGAAGTGGTCTTTTTAAGAAAGCACCACACAGATTGAGTGGACCTGTCCAGTCAGTGCAAGCATTTGTCAGTTATCGTGTAGCTCGACTCATAACCCAAGGAGCTCAACGACACGACGAACAATACCAAAAAAGGACATTAGTGTAGGTCACTTATAGTACTCAAACTGTCAGACAATCGTCAAAAACAAACAAAGTAAATAAAAGTAATGATCCACATGGTATTCTCAACAATCTCTTTCATTTGATACCCATATCATAGAAATAAATCATAAAACTTGAGAGGCATCAAGGGACAGCCGGATGGAACGAAGTTATTATTTATTATGTACAAAAAACCTGTATACACTCAACAAAAATAATCGTCGCGACACCACAAAGTTCAATGCGAAATGGAAAGACGAAACGAAAATTACTGGCTTGCTTTCTATGAGAGAGAGAGACAGACAGAGAAAAGCTTACAACTATACCAAAAAGTGTCGTTACGACTTTTGGTTTTTAATTTTTAAGGAACTTCGTTCCAGAATCTCTAGTCCGCCATTTTGGATTTAGAATGACGTCTCGTAGCTCACCATGTATTGTCATCCAAACCTGTATTCTAATTTAACTTTTAAGATTTGATTACATAGTTAATTAATACAGAAGGGCTACTATGACATCTTAAAGCAGAACTTATTCCACTGAGTGAAAGAGATGGTGCTAGACACCCTGTATAGCTCTGTCCCTGTCCCTCAGTGGAATAAGAATTGCTTTAAGATGTTATAGTAGGGTAGCAGGTTCAGCTAAAAAACCCATGTTAAAATCAATTTTCAATTGAACCAAAAGCATATTAGCAAAATTGCGGATTGTTCAAAAGAGATACCGCGGCCTCAGAACGTAAAGGGTAATAGAAGGAACATTACGAAGGTTTTACTCAGTACAAGTCTGAAACTCCCCTCCCCCCGCTCCACCCAGAGCAGGGCAAGTTATTAGATGATTTCCCATCTGCAAAAAGGCCTAAATCTCTGCAAGTACCTTATCATCCTTGGTCAGTAATTCTGCTAGGCTGTATCTGTGGTCCTTCTTTAGCTGCTTCTTGGCGTCCCGCCACGGTAAGTCAGGGTTTCTAACCAAATCCGCGAGTAACGCGTTGAAATGCTGTAAAGAAAACAAGTTTTTTATTATTTTTAGAAAGATATTAAAAATCATTTATTTGATGCAATAAAAGACACAATAAATAAATAATAAATATCTTGGGACAACTCACACACGGCTATCTGATCCCAAGTTAAGCAGACCTTGTGTTATGGTAACCAGACAACTGATATACATACTTATATCTAATATATGAAATTCTCGTGTCACAGTTTTCGTTCCCATACTCCTCCGAAACGGCTGGACTGATTTAAACGAAATTTTGTGTACATATCGGGTAGGTCTGAGAATCGGCCAACATCTATTTTTCATAACCCTAAGTGAGCAGCGGGTGAAACCGCTGGGCATAGCTAGTAATTTATAGTTACATACATATTATAGATAAATCACACCCAGACACAGAACAAACAATCATGCTCATCACACAAAGTTTGTCCTGGGTGGGAATCGAACCCACGACCTCCGGCTCAGCAGTCAGGGCCACTAACAACTAGACCAACAGGCCCGTCAATACAGGAATTTACAAAAAAAATATCAAACTGAGAAAAAAAGGAATGTAGAAATTACACTGACATATCATATTTGACGTCACGGTTGGCGCAGTGGCTGAGCGATCAACTGCTGCCCTGAGTGTCTTGGATACGAGTTGTTTCGGGTCTGGCTGTTTGTGTATGTGAGTTTAAATGTTTGTAAACGCACCCACGATACAGGAGAAATTCAACGATGTTTTTTAAACGTTACTCCACAGTATTCCTAGCGTGGAGTAACGTTTAAAAAAAATGTAGACATTTAGACACATCACATACATTTATAACGGTCGCCCACTACTGGGCGGTGTGTCTCAAGATTGCACCAAATAGGAGTCCAGTAGGCCTACTATGACGTCTTAAAGCAGAACTTATTCCACTGAGTGAAAGAGATGGTGCTAGACACCCCGTATAGCTCTGTCTCTTTCCCTCAGCGTAATAAGTTCTGCTTTAAGATGTCATGGTAGGGTAGCAGCTCAGCATAATGCCAGGTAGACTCCCTGACGCTGGTATTCTACTAAATCCTGCTAGTGACACACGGATTGATTTCAAAATCGTTGAATTTCTCCTATATCGCGTGTGCGTTTACAAACATTAAAAACTCACATACACAAACAGACAGACTCGAAACTATCTAAACTAATATTATAAATGCGAAAGTAACTGTCTGTCTGTCTCTTCTTCACGCCTAAACCACTGAACCGATTTTAATGAAATTTGGTACAGATATAGTCTGGGACCCGAGAAAGGACACACACACAACAGGATAGTTTTCATCCCGGAAATCCCCCGGGAACGGGAACTATTAATCCACGCGTACGAATTCGCGGGCAAAAGCTAGTTATCTATATTCCTTGCGGGGATCAAACCCTCGACACGCAGCGCAACAGTCGATCACTCAGCCACTACGCCAACCGTGTCGTCTAAACTTGATGAGAAAACAGTTCCAGGATAGTTACCTGAATTGCTTCATCCCTTTTGTGGTACTCCCGCTCCTTGTCTCGGTCCCGTAAACTCGTTGCCAGTGCTCTCTGAACCTCTCTCTCTCGCTCCTTGATGGACGCCAGTGCCCTGGCTTCCTTCTCCCTGGCCGCGATCTCACCGTCGCTGGCTGCTTCGGGTTCCTCTTGCTCCGGTTCCTCTGGTTCTTCAGGCGGTGGTTCCTGTGAAGAACGCTTGATTTTGAGATAGGGAAAATGTTTTGCTTGTGTTGTTGGTTCATTTACTAGTGACGCCACGCCGTTTCACTCGCTTTTGATTATTAGAATGTACCTATTTCAATGTGAAATGCTCGCTGATCTGGACGGTGAGCAATGGGTAGCTCACCGTCTGTTGACAACAGGCCGTGTCGACGGCAAAGCAGAGGGGCTTGCCAGGACCTCCGCCGGCCGGGGTTGCGAGTTGTTCGAAAAAGATACCGCGGCCACGGAACGTAAAGGGCAATAGAAGGAACATGGTTGGGTTTTAGTCAGTAAAAGTCAGACACTCCCCCCCGCTCCGCCCAGCGGAGGAAGTTATTTGATGATTTCCGAACTCAAAAAATAACTTGCTCGCTGATTACACATATTTTCCAACATTCTTGACACTTATCCTGATAATTTAGATAATAGGTATATACATTATACAATATATCTTTATGGATTGTAGTCTATGTGTTATTCTGATATGTAAGCTATATTATTGTGAAAGTTCATCAAAATCCATTCAGTAGTTTTTGCTTGAAAGAGCAACAAACATGCTTACATAGATCCTCACAAACTTACTTCATAATATGTCAAGTGAGTTAGGCTTATGACTCGATGTAGTAAATGTTTGGTGGATTGTAATGCAACCTCCCAAATACCACCGAAATGAGGAGAGTAGGCAGGAATGAATTTAACTTCTCAAGGACCGCCATTATTTACGTCAACTATCCGTCAAGCACCGCCGGACGGGCTCTTATCGTAAGCGTAATCTGATTTTAAGAGTTATCTTTACTACAAATACAGTTTTAAATCGTTTGGGATTTGGTGGCACAAATTTGGGCCAGCGGGGCTCAACGGTAATACTTGTTTACTGGCACGTTTTTGTGCTGCTGGGGCTCTAGAGGTTAAATGATATGCCCTTGTTTGCAATATCTGATGCTATGCTGTTTGATGAAGCTTTGAGTATCAAGTTCCCGCTGTTCTGCCGGTGGTCTCGACTTAATAAAACTTCCTTTTCCATATAAAGACTGTATAATATTGACTGGGTGGTGTACAAATAAAAATGGCGATGTATGCGCACGCTAAGTGACGGCGAGCGAGTGTCTCTCGAGGGCCTAGCGTTAGGTAGTGAAAGTCAAAATGGTGTCCCATAGCGAATTAAATTATATCAATTACCAAAAAAGTACCTATACCTAAAATGTACTATTTAGTACCTAGGTCAAAAAAATCTGTACTTCTTTCACAACGAAATTATTTAGAAAGTAAGGTACACCCGCCATATTGACGTCAGGATGGCGCGTGTTATATAATGTTTTATTATTTAACCATTGCTCATAAAATATAATTACACCAATAAAAATGTGCTAATAACTTTTAATAATTATTGTTGTGAATATTCAGCATATCCTTACTAATATTATAAAAGCGAAAATGAGTTTGTTTGTTACCTCTTTACGCTTTCATGGCTAAACCGATTTCGATTAATTTTGGTACAGAGATAACCAGGAACCAGGCGATGGACATTGGCTATTTTTTTAAGTGGGATATGAGGGAGAAAAAGGGGTGAAAAGGGAAAACTTAGCCTTGCTATAACAAATCAATAAGACGCAAGGGGCGAAAACTGTAGTTGGCAGGTACTGTGTTATACCGAATTTAACGCGAGCGATGCCGCGGGCAAAAGCTAGTAATTCACAATTTAAAAATATCCTTTAAATATAAATGTTGTTTTCGTTGTGAAAGAGGTACAGATTTTTTAGACCTAGGTACTAAATAGTACATTTTTTGGTAATTGGTATAATTTAATTCGCTATGGTACACCCGCCATTTTGACTCTTACGTTACATGGGGCGTTGAGATGACGAGAGCTCGTATACCGCGATCCCACTGACCGGCGCGATGTGAAGATTTGGAACACGTACCTATCCTTACCAATATTATAAAAGCGAAAGTGAGTTTGTTTGTTTGTTTATTATCTCTTCACGCTTTAATGGCTAAACCGATTTTGATGAATTTTGGTATAGAGATAGTTGGCAACCAGGAGACGGACATAGGCTAATTAAAAAAAAAGTGGGATGTGAGGGAGAAAGAGGGAAGAAAAGGGAAAACTTAGCGTTGCTATTACAAATCAATAAGGCACAAGAGGATCTGTGTTACCCCAAATTTAACGCGAGCGAAGCCGCTGTTCGAAAGAGATGCCGCGGCCCCGGAACGCACAAGGCCAGCATATTATAAGCTGGGGGATTACATTAATGATACAAATGCTTGGCTCAATGCCGGTCCTGCTCCACAACCATAGGGGCAAACTAATTGATCCAGCATCTGAAGTTATTGTGGCAGCTGTAGAAGATTGTAAGACTATATTTGCATTTTATAGATTCAATTTCCTAATATTGTATAATTGTAATGCCTATGTGTGAGTACTATCCCCCGAATACTGAAATGTCACTCAAAATGTGAGGGCTGCTTAACATTTGAGCAACTCTTCAACTTTAGATTTTGTATGGTCAAACGTCACTTCTGAGTCTCTGTTAAACTTAAGTGGGACTTAAATTTTGAGTGACGTTTCAGTATTCGGGGGTAAGTCATTTAATTGACTCGACGCCGGTTGCCCTGGTGGTTGAGAGATTGTCATGCTCACTTAAATGTCTCGCTGATGGTGGCGGGTGTGTCGGGTCATTTAGCTCCCTTCAAAATGGTTGAGCTGAATGGGGCTGATATATGCGTCATGTTCGTGAACGGGCGCTGTCAGCTGTGACTGGTCATCTATTAGCCGCCACGGTTTGTTTTAATTTATCTATTAAACTCTTGTTTTTGCTTTTACTCTGGACGCTCATAATGTGCTCGTTTTTCTACATCGTTCTCACATGTATTTATAAGCACAACATGAATGATGTATCCATGATTTTGTAAAATATTATGATTTAAAAGAGTGTCCATGGAGTTTCTTGCCCATTCTTCTTCATAGAGATCTACGCTTTGCAATGGGCAACTACAGTACTTTTACAAGTTATTATGTCTTGTGACTGGGACTGTAGCAGCATCATTTATTTTTTGTTTTCATGACATTCAAAAGTGCCTGTAATGGTCTAATTGAAATAAATGATTTGATTGATTGATTGAATAGAAGGAACATGGGTGGGTTTTAGCCGGTACAAATCTGACAATTCCCCCCCGCCACCCCGTTCCGCCAAACAAAAGTCATAGTCGCTTTTGAAGAAGTCCAGACAAAAATCTTTGTCAACTTACATGAGGACTATGCAGATTAGTGTCTGAAATGGTCTTTTTAAAAAAACACTACACAGATTGAGTGGACCTGTCCAGTCAGTGCAAGCATTTCGATGTTATCGTGTAGAAAGTACTACAGTAGGTACGGCCAACGAGAAGCGAAACCAAATGTAAACAAAACCCATGCTAAAACCCCATCTAAAATGGCCGCCCGAATGTTGGCGAACCCGTCTTAACGTTGTCATGTTTTTGCCGGGAGATCGAGAAATTACGACAAAGGCACAAGATGGAAAGAGCTAAATATTAGATTGTCAACGCCACAGTTGTTCTTTAGGTTAATGACCTTTCGTATCGCTTCTCGTTGGCCGTACTGTATATGAATTGAAAGCCACATTGGTACTTGCCCGGAATCGGAACCCACGACATGAAAAGCGAAGCGCTGACCTCTGAGCCATTACGATCATCCGTCATCGTACAGGTTATTATTGTAAATATAAAATAAACAGCATATACAATCATCAATTTATTCACAATCATAAAATCTAAATAATAATTAGTAATATAAAACTTATGTACAGATTACATAATATAACGGTATTTATGTACTTATCATAATAAAAAAAAATGCTCGAATCGTCAAAAAAATAGGGGAGTCGAAAAAAGATAAAATTATGTTATATATATATTTTATATTCTTTGGAGACAATTACTGCATTAGCATAGAGACATAAAATATGCAGTTTTGTAGTTCATGCAAAACTAATTTTGCTGTGTTAAGAATTTCGCAGCTTTTTCGGGTCGGCACAGCCGGACGGCATAAGAGATTATGTTCGCGAAAAAGCCGCTTAATTAGCTATAAATTGTGCCAAACCGAACATTTAATCTCCAAGATTATAAACTGAAATAAAATTTAGGGAAATAGTAGTTTTTTTTTGTAAACATTTCTTTTTTAGTCAGATCAGAGTCAAATAATAGAATACAACAATGAATAACCCACAATAAAAAACATATTGACATCTAAAATCGCCTTACTATTAACTATTTATTTATATGAGTGTTACCAAATGTAAAAATGCCACTAAAATGGTAATGCTTATATTTAGAAGGGGGACATATTGGTAGAATAAATCATTTTTTTTATAAAGTTGCCATATATATAAAGGGACGCCGGGGTAGCCCATTAATGACAAATTTTCTTACGTTTTTTTTTTACAATTTGAAGGTTAATGTCTGGTTGCGTGTTAGTTAAAATATAAATTGCGACCGTAACAAATATGACTTTACAGTCATAATAATAAAACTAACATACATTATAACTACCTACTAACCTAACTTCATTTAATCCGAAATGAAAAAAAATTGTAAAAAAAATGTAACAATAAAGATTATTGCAGACTACCCCATTGCCTTTTTATCGTAAGGGTATAAAACATGGTTTAAAAAGTCATTGTCACAGTAGTCAGTTTCTTACGTCAACACAGTATCCCGGCGTTACGAGGGTGTATTTTTTTTTTAAAGATGGCATCGTCGCGGATAGCTGTTACGGGACTTTGCTAGTTTTGTTCTTCAATATTTTAGAATGCATTATTTAAATTCATATGAAAATCCACTGCTCTGCGTGATTTGCATGAAAAATATCACAAAACTAAATAGTTTCCGTGGTCATCTATTGCTTGGGCCCTATCAGAATAACATGTTTTCAATGTTACAACACCATGATGAGATTTCATGGCATACAGTTTTTTTTTTTCATTAAGTCTCTATTTTCTAATATTTTTTTTTTCTTTGTTTGTAATTATTTTTCTTTTCTTTTTACTGTTTTGTCGTGTATGAATCATTTTTATTTTACAGAACTGCAACATTTTTTTAAATTGCTAATGAAAAATTAGGGGGACGAGACTTATGTTCTAAACACGTGGTAACCGATTTACCCACAGATATACATAGACATAGATAACGCTAAGTATCAAACCAAGCGTGCCATTTTTTGACTACCTACTACGATGTCTCATGCACTATATTTTAGTGATTGACGACAGTTTTTAATTTGACGACAATTAATACACGCAAATAACCATTTTAAATTTGATATCTGACGTCCGACTAGTGAAACACCGATGCAGAATGAGCGCGACATTGACAGTTTGCGATTTTTGTTCGTAAGTTGAGCACGCGGAGTAGTTACTCTTGCGTTATCTATGTCTATCTATATCTGTGGATTTACCACAGCATTATTTACGCCACTGTATGCACTTTTAAAGTGTTAAACAAATATCTACCAGCCCGAACTGGGTTTGTATTTTATTCTACGTATTGTAGGTCCTTCTTACTTCTCAATGGGGATATTTTATTAATGATGATTTCACTTGAACGCCTGGATACGGCGTTTACAAGTTTAGTCAGTCAGATGTGAACGGTCAAGTCGAAAAATTGTGAGTCAGTGAAAATACATATTAAAGTTCGTATTTACTCGTTGGCAATACTCGATTATTGATAAATCTTTATTTTTATGTATAGCACATCTATAGGGGGACACTTTTTGGAACATTTAAAGGATCATTTTATAATGTTTACGTCAATTTAATTAATAGTCACATTTTGAATCATCAGCCTAGGACTCAAGGTTGAACTTCATCTGGCAACGCGGGTCACAGTTTTCCTCACCGTTATCATTTTCTGCGATTAAGATTCAGAGCGACAGAAAAGGACAGGAGCAAGGAAATCACCGATTCTGTATTGCTTGTCGAGGTTCAAACTTTATATCCGTTTCTACTAACATTTAAATTGGAAACAAATGTTAACCTAACCAACCACGTCATTTACGCATCCGTTTTTAAATAACTCTCAGGCTTTGAAATGTACGTTTTTGACATTCATCTATGTGGTAATATGTCAGCAAAAGTTCACGACTGTAATTCTCAAAGGCATAAGCAGAGGTATACTTAAGGTTGTTTAAGTTATATGTAATAGGTGCTCCCCTATTGCAATTAACCAGCCACAAATCCAGACTGCATGGTAGCTACCGAGTAATTCCTGGGTGAAATAGGTATATTTTGTTGAAAATCCGTTACTAGGCTACTCTTAAAAGTTTAACCGGAGGTAAAGACGAATGAGTAGTTAATGAACTGGTATCGTTACTTTTCTTTTATTTATCGCTTAATGATTGGTAAGATGTCGTGCTCGTTTAATATTATATCACTTAAGTCAAGAAAAAATATGAAGCTACAGTCCAAGTCACAATGCATAATAACTTGTGAAAGTATTGTAGTTGCTCATCCCAAAGCGTAAATCTGTATGAGAAAGAATTTTACAAATTTTCATATTTCCCCGGATCTATTTAAGTCAAGAGTTAACAGAATTTTTTGGGTTAGCTCTTCCTTTATAAGTTGACCAAGATTTTTGTCTGGGCTTTAAAAGAGACTATGACCTTTGAGTTTGTTCCGGCTGTCTCTTCTCAGAGTAGTCGGGTACGAAACACTACCTAACCTAGTTTAAAAAAAACGACGTGTAAAACAAGTTTGTAAAAACCTAACTTCAAAATTAACATCATTTATAGTCGAGCGATGAGCTCTGTTTGTCCTTAGACAAAATTAAGGTCGAGAATAAGAGCATTAAAACAAAATTACTAGTGTTAATAAAAACGGATATATAAGCATCAATTTCTAGTTTAGAAGTCAGTCAAGTGTACAGTAGTCAGTAAGTCAAGGTCAAGTCGGAGGTAAAATGGGGACATCCACTGAGTGCCTATTTCTATAAACATTTGAGGCTTAAACACATAATTACTAACCGCATAGGCAAAGTACACACTGAATTAAATTCCGTATCTTACATTTAAAGAGATTAATATTAAAAATGTCATTAAAATAAAACACACACAAACATCCATATTCGGGAACAAATATTGCTATATCAATTTGTCCCGACGCGGGAATCGAACCCGTACACAGGGGCTGTGAAGCCCGATAACTACTAGATAAACAAATCATTATGCTCCAACGATGTATGAGTCAATACAATCAATTGTATGGACCTCCAGTGTGTATTACACCTAATACAATACCAGTTAATAAGTCACATCGACTTTTAAAGGGGGAAAACAAAAACATATTCGGGTCGGTATTGATCAGCACAACCGAACGGCATTATAGAAAACAGCGTGGAATCCTTATCAACGCCACAAACGGTTAACACGTATTATCACAATTAAATACTTAATTGGCAATTAAAAAACAACGGCTTTTCCATAATTTGTTAACCGCACACAGCACCTTCTTTTCTACAAATATGCTAATTGTAGAAAACAAACAGCTTACGCAAAAAAAATGTGATAACGAAACACCCGATAACTATAACCGTCCCTTCCGCAGAGTATATTATGATAATACACCCGATTTATTCAAATTCCGCCGATTTGAACCAAACATGATCAAGTGACGGTATATGCCGAACGGCAAGAACTAAAAATGCCGACCCGGACACGTGCCTAAAAAACGTTATTTCCTCTACAAGTCGATGTAATATATTCAAGATATAGTACTGTTAATACATATTGCTTGACACTTAAAGTGACAAGGATATACAAAAACATTAAATAACTTAAATTCTAAAATATGTACAATAAGTTTTGTTGACACTAAAAATTTAGTGTGCCTTGTTGATTGATAGACAAATGAAAGAACGTTAATATTCTCGGCAAAATAACAAACTTAAGTATTCCTTAGCACCTGAGTTGCGGGTTGTTCGAAAGAGATACCACGGCCCCGGACCGTAAAGGGCAATAGAAGGAACATGGGTGGGTTTATAGTCAGTAAGTCTGACACTCCCCCCGCTCCGCACAGAGCGGGGGAAGTTATTTAATGATTTTCTGCCCCAAAAAAAGCCTTCCTTAGCAAGTTGAGCGCCATGCTTAAAAATAGTGTTTTTTGATGTTTCCTGGCAGACACACTGGCCTACAAATAAAGCAATGCTCGTGTTTCCCAAAGGAAACATGCAGCCTCAAAATGTGGTACTTTGTGATTCCAGAAATATACAAATGGCGCTTAGTGTGTTAACTATGTTGGGGTCGGCTTCCAGTCTAACCGGATGCAGCTGAATACCAGTATGTTACATGGAGCAACTGCCTATCTGATATCTATGATTTTGTTACAGAGTAACAAGATAATAAACGGTAAAAGATTTATTTGAATAGTATCCAAAATAGTAACGTCATTAAAAATACTCTATGTATGTACCACGTGGTTAAATAATAGCAGCCGCTCGGGTCGATGTTTTGGTTAAACTGCGCTTGCCTAGGTTGGTCTGTAGATGGGTGTCCACTCGTTACATACCAAGTTACCTCCGTGCCTCGGAAAGTACGTTAAGCTGTTGGTCTCGCCTGTCATTTGTAGATCTTTGACAGTCGTTACAGGTAATCAGTATCCCGAAGGTCTGACAAGCAGTCTTAACATGGGATATCGTATTACTCAGTACTAAGTTGTGGAGGTCAGATAGGCAGTCGCTCCATGTAAATTACTGGTATTCAGCTGCATCAGGTAGGACAGGAAGCCGACCCCAAAATAGTTGGGCAGAAGATTATTATTTTTATAACCAAATATTTTTTTATATGTCCATCATGCAACAAGTTTAATAATATTTTAGTATCAACTTTAAAATAACTGTTGCGCCAATACAAACGACTACATTCCTTGTACGTCAATACACAATATTATTGTCAATATAGTACAAAGTTTGTATTGGCAGGTAAATGCGATAAGCTTCTCTAACAAAATTGCAACTTTTTGTTAATAACAATATGATTGAATTTAAGGTTTCCGCCGGTATCGACTGTGGTTAGAGGTCCAAAGACAGGAACCTCCTCACAATACGGATCGTATCAAGGAGTACTGCCTTCTGAATCAGGCCCTTGATCCAACCACCTAAGGAGAGCTTCGATAGATGTTCGTCGAGGCTCTACGCCATCTTGATTTAATTGGTAAAGAGAGTTTATTTACAGAAATCTTCTTATTTAAATAACTAGTAAAATCCCCAAAAGTTTAAAATTGTTCGAGTATTAACTAGTTAATTAAAAATTCTACATCGAGGTGATAATAGGGTAGTTTCCGGGGTTTATTAGTTTACTAATTACATTCTATTTAATCCGTCTTTTACGATTATTCAAAAATAAGAGACACGTATTTTTTGACCCATTAAAGTTTAAGTGTGACGTCACTGGTTGTGAAAAAATGCAGCAACGCGTGACGTCACATGCAACTTTAATCGGCTATATCTTTGTCATTTTAGGTCTAATTTACAAATAAAAAAATACGTGTCCCTTATTTTCGAATAAACTAAAAGACGGACTAATAAAAAATATAGGAAACTACCCTATTGTCTAGTAATACCGCATCGGGGAGGTTAGATTAACAGTCGCTTCATTTTAAGAATGAAAACGTAATTCATATAATCAACCTATTAAAATTCTTCTTGTCTTGAAAAGGTCGCTTTTAGCGATAAAACCGCCCATTGTGTCACCCTATTTATAAAGAATATTCTATCGTAGCAGCTATTTTAGTTCCCCTTGTCACTGAAAGGAGAGGGTTGAAAAATTGATTTTTTGCTGACTACCCTGGCGATTCTACCTTAAGAATGTGAATAAGGACTCCGGAGGCTAATTTCCCAACAGTAAGACACGTAGGTACTAACTGATAACTCTTATCGCATTCACCTTCAACAGTGCCCCAACATTTTTTTTGTAAAATTACCATCAACTCAAGTCATCTAAAACTTTAGAATCGCTACAAAAACTCTTTCATATCTGATCGGGGTTTAAAAACTTCATTCTTTACTTCTAGGGTTTATACATAAACCCTAGGCCAACCTTTTTAATCCAATTGGCGACTTCAACGCCATCTGTTCATTTAATCGCGAATTATTCTGTTATGTCAAAGTGACATTTATTTTATGACAGTAATAAGGTTTTGATATGACATATTAAGAAGTTTTTCTAAGCCTTAATATGACATATATATACTTAGTACTGTATTTCATTTCTGTAAGAATGACATGTAGCATACATTCATGTCATTATATGACAATCCGAGTAGAATAATCGATAAAAACCGCTGTATCGATACCAGTAATCGATAAAAATTAGTCATTTAGCTTCGTTATGACTATTGTACTATATATACGGTAATTTAAATCGCATGTATGCTGTATACAATTTGAATTACCGTTCTTAAAATACTTATTAAAAAAAAACTAAAACTAGTCTTATGAAATAATTTAAAATTTACATGTTTTCCTTTTTTTTAATATTTACAGTGTCCAAAATGTTTAAAACATGATAATAATATGAATAACAGATTGACTGACTTTTAACCTATTAGGGAATTAAATTACATAAATATTCGTTTGAAATAGTTTTATTTGTCTGTAGGTTCTTTTTTGTTAAAAATCACACATGAATTCATAAAATTTCTTCAGCTTAGGGGTAATTTAAGAAATAGGAAAAAACCGAACTATTACAGGATCACTTTGTTGTCCGTCCGTCTGTCAAGACCTTTTACCACAGGAACGCATGAAGGTATCGAGTTGAAATTAAAACCATATACTCAAGTCAGTAATCCCTTTGTGCTGTGACAAAATCAACCCTCAAAGTCTACGCTGTCAAAAGATATGGCCGTTTAAGTCTCAAGTTTAAACGGAACCATTAGTGCGCGAGTCTGACTCGAACCTTGGCGGATTTCTGGAGTTTACTCCTTAATAATCGATTTTCATATATAAGGCGCCCGGTATGAGAAAAATCCGAGGGGTAAAACCTACTAAAGTAACGAAAATGTGTCACGTTTTTGGTGCGCACCTTTAGTGCGCAACTTTCTAATTTGGCTGTGAGTGTATTAAGACGTATATATGGTATGCTGTATAGGCGACTATACCTATATACTATATGTTATTGGGCTTGTTTGTTTCTATCAGTGTCGATGTATTTAAATTGCTATTTTTTTCATTAATTTGCGAATTTACCTTTCATATGATATTAATCTTTTTTCAGTTAAATAAACTCTTTTTGCGTATGGTTAGATACTCGTACTTAAGGAGTAAACTCCAGTCGTGCGTCGGAGCTGTCAGCTCCTTTGGTCTGCTTGGGATTAGTCGCCACTCTATTCCCAAAACAACATCTAACCACCGACCATTATCAAAACACCGAGATAATAAGGAGTCCCAAAGAAATGATTTAATTGTCTTTGAACACTCAATGGAATTAATCAGAAGAGATTAGCGAAGGAGTAGGAATAAGATAACTTTCACTTATATCCTTATTAGTAGGAAACCGAAATAAACAAGGCCAACAGGCACAACGCGTTTACAAGGTGGAATAAGCCCTGTTGCCTAGCGACGCGGATAAATATTATCATTAATTTTAATGGTGATGGGTATGATAACCATGGCCCGCTGGAATATCCTGTGCCATCAAGTCAAAACCATTTATTTCAAGTTAGTAGGAACTTTTTAACTTTAAGCTACTTCCCAGTCACAAGGCATAATAACTGTGAAAGTACTGTAGTTGCCGATTACGAAGCGTAGATCTCTATGGAGAAGAATGGGCAAGAAACTCCATGGACAGTCTTTTAAATATTTATTTATCCTCGTCACCAAGTCGTGGCAACTGTGAGACGACCAGTCACAACTGACAGCGCCGTATACCTGAATTTGGACTTTAAATATAGTTCACCTACTATAACTTTGATAGTTTATATCTTGGAAACGTGACGCTTTGGAGTATTTCGTCCCATACAAAACTCATTTCTATTGAAACCTACTATAATTTGATTTATACAAGTTTTATAGGTAGCCGCTATTTAAAAAAAAATGGCGGAAGTTTATACAAAAATCAATACGAAACAAAATGTATTATTAAAGGTAAATTGAGCCGGGGTTGCAGGTTGTCCAAAAGAGATCGAGAGACCGCAACCCCGGAATATAAAGGGCAAGAATAGGAATATGGGTGGGTTTAAAACCCAGCGTCGGGCACTAGCTGCCCGGCAGTTTGCTGAACTGTAGGCCTACTATGACATCTTAAAGCAGAACTTATTCCACTGAGTGAAAGAGATGGTGCTAGACACCCTGTATAGCTCTGTCCCTTTCCCTCAGCGGAATAAGTTCTGCTTTAACCCGTCATGGTAGGGTAGCTGGGCCTATTTGGTGCAGCCGTGAGACACACAATAATTATCTTCTTTTTATTTTTAGTTTGAAGTTGATATTTTTATAATTAATTTCATCTTTTCATTTTGTTTTATTTCTTTGTCTGATGTTGAGTGCACTAGTTACATGTGCTCTGTAAATTCTGACGCTCCCTCCAGAGCGGGGGAAGTTATTTGATGATTACCCATCCACTATGACAAAAAAGAGGTTATGTAATCAGTCAATCAGTCTGCTATGCACATAAATACAGAGAACATTAGATGCTATTGTTATCACACTGAAAGAGTCTATGTGTTGATGTGTGGGGAGCCCGTTAAAGCAAAATTTGTGTCTGACCGTCGCTTGTCTGCTTAGAATTTTAGTTAACACGGTATAAGGTTCAGTTTTCAAAGAATGGAGAAATTCTCGCGCACTTTCTTGACGTATATTTTAGGAATTTATACTTAAAGGCAATATTAATTAAGTATTTTATTCTGTAACATCAAAAAAAAGTAAATGCGAGGATTTTTCCGTATCGTATTATAATGTATGATTGTGTCTAAAAAAAAACTATTCGTTTTATACATAAGTGTAATACATAGAATAAAGATTTTGGTAAATAACTGACAGTTCAAAGTCATAAATAATTGACTTTGAACTCTTTGCATACGGATAAAGAATCATTTATTAAGGTAAGGCTTTATATCGTACGTTATATTGCTTTGGGGTAGTGCTGCAAACAAAACGTCTTAAGATAATTAAAAAAAATACTAAAAATCAAAAAGTCATAAATGTGGTCATTGCCTTTGTGCACATATTTGTTTGGATCTTAAATTTATTCATATTTTATATACTGATTTTTAAAGTTTTTTTTTTCGCAAACTTTAGTTTAAAATCTTTTAGACAACGAATTCATTTTCTTATGAAAATACGGCATTAGATATTATCATGATTTTTCGTACAGTTATTTATTTTTACATACATATAATTACATTTTTAAATATTTCCTAAAATCATAAAAAAAACATTTAAAAATATAAAAATAGTAGCCCACCGGTATCGGGAACAGGGTCCAAGCTACCGGCGGTCAGGGCTCCAGAGAGAGGAACCTCCTAACAATACGAGCCGTGTCCAGGAGTACCGCTTATCATGATTATTATTATTATAACGAACTGACGTAGCTTATATTCAGAAGTAGACTATTGTATACTGATGATTACAATCTAGCAACGGTCAGACACTTTCTTAAAAGCGAAAAACACAAAGGTACAGTCTGCCCACGCATCACGTGGAGGCATGAACCAAAGTCCACAATTAAGTGCGCAAAGAACGGTGCCCGCCAAAGAACACATACATCAAACACTATTCTTTTTCCGACTTCTTCCGTTTCCTCTTCTCTGTCTTATCAGCCTTATCAACCTTCTTTTTCTCCACCTTCTTGGGAACGACCACGGGCTCCACTTCCGGTTGGAACTCTTCCTGTTTTCGTTTCTTCGGGGGAGGTTTGATTGGTGATTTTTCCACCTTCTCTGGTGTCTGCGCTACTTCTTTTTTTGAGGATCGGAGTTGTTTTGGTGACGGCTGGTCTTCTTCCGAGGTCGACTTGGATTTCTCCTGGTTGCGTCGTGTGGCTTTGGTGGGTTTCTTGGGGTCATCTTCTCCGGGTATGCCGAGGATCTCGGCCCATTGGTCGGGGGGAGGGGTCGGCTGTTTCCGCTCTTCTTCTGTCTCTGGTTTCTGTTGGACAAACGGAGTGGGTGAGGTGGATTGTTGGTGTCTAAGATGTTTATATCCACAATATTTTGATATTAAGGGATTTTAATATTATAAAACAAAATAAATTAGAGTATCTACTTTTTCTTTACTTCAAACCGTAACAAAATCTCAGCCGTTAAAGAAAATACCGCCTCATTACTGCGCTCAGCACAAAATAAAGGTCTCAACGCGAAATATTGTGGATACAACTCATCAGAATAGACATTAAAACACGACTCTGCATCGGACATCAATTTACTGACTGACACGGCCTTAGATTAAAAATAAAACTCAAATATGTAAAGAAAAAACTTATTTAAAATACATATTAATAAAGACTTTCTATAATAAATTATTATTTCTTGCAGACGAGGGTAATCTGAAGCTCTGCATTGAGTCCAAAATTGAAATAAAAATACGAAACAACAACGCATCGGAAATCAGTCACCGCAAGCCATACTGCAGACATTATTCTAAACTGCAGAGTTCGGTGCGACTCTGCAGAGTTATACGTCATGTTTGTGATTTTATCACTTGACTTTTTGTAGAAGCTAGTCGACGTTTGAAGCCACATTGCAGAGCTGCAGGGTTCCCTAAGGCCGTGTGTCATAAACTGCGGGCGTTTACCAACGATAACTACAGAATGCATAAGGTCACATTTTAGTTTAGATTAAGGAAAATAATGGAGATAATTATTCTAAAACGCAGACTTTTCTTGTGGATCATTGTTTTCTTTATTTTTGATCGTGGATTTTTGAAAGGTAGATTTAACTACAGGAGAGAAAATAGTTTCTTAGCATATTGGGAAACGTGATACAAAATGGAGGATCGGTTTGTGCGACAGATCTAAGCAGGGAAAGTGAAAAAAAAAGAATATTTTAGACCCAATAGCCAATCTTAAGGTTAAGCAAATATACTCATCATCATCATGTGAGATTTCAAATGTTAAAAGTTTACTTTAAGTACCCTTTTTGCGGATAAAAATCATCAAATAACTTTCTCCACTCTGGGCGGAGCGGTAGGGAGTGTCAGACTTGTACTGACTTAACCCACCCATGTTCCTTCTTTAGCTCTTTATGTTCCGGAGTAGCGGTATCTGTTTCGAACAACCCACAACCCCGGCAGGCGGTGACCCTGGCAGGCCTTTCTGAAGTACCTCCCTGACTGTACTATTCAATGCTTTCATTAGCACAATGTTTTATGTGAATTACATTGACCATTGACTGACAAAAAAAAAATCGTATTCTAGCAAAAAACTCTGCGTAGTTACTTATTCTGATGTACAGAATACTTGGTTGCCAGCTTCGTGAAGGGATTGTTTTTTTTTTTACAATCTATGAGTAATGGTCATGGATGAAAATTCACGCTGGATTGATGATGATGAGATATTTTATCCTCCTCCTACGTGGGGGAATGGACACTGACGTAGATACGGCTAACAAGTCTTTGTACAAAAATCCGAACCGCCCCACGTACAAGGCTTTGAATTGTTTGGCCTGCCCAACTTTCGCCATTAGATATTATTTAAAAATAGCGGGCACGCATCAAACTTATAAAAATCAATAGCTGACATTAATACAAGCAAGTTTTGTATCGGACTAACTCTTCTAAATCGTCACGTTTCCGAAGTGCAATTGGGTAACACAATAACACAGCAGATTTATTTCGAAAATGTGACGCTTTGGAAGATTTTGTCTCATTTGTATGAGACAATATCTTCTAAAGCGTCACAATTTATTTTACTTGTTTGTGTTTTGTGAACCGCGGCCCCGGAACATAAAAGGGCAAAAGAAAGAGCACAGTGAGTTTTTAGTCAGTAGAAGTCTGACACTCAGGCTCCGCCCAAAGCGGGGAAAGTAACGGTGTAGTGAAAATTAATGTTTTCGAGTTTGAGATGGACTCTTTAAGTCCGTTAACGAAGACAGGGGCCCGTTTGTATGAAGCTCTATACTTTGAAATAAACTAAACTAAACCTATTATATTCCGATTCTTGAGTTATCTAAACACATCGGGAGATACAACTGTCTACTAGGATTGTCAATTATTTTTAGTTCGGGCAACTAACTATAACTAATGTTAAGTCCTCAAGGAGCACGAAACGACTGGGACTCAAAACCGAAAATATTGATTTTATATTTAAAGAGTAGAGCTTTAGGCACTTTTGCATGTCAAGAAACAAGTTTCGGAAACGTGACGGTTTGGAATATTATGTCTTATACAAAAAATATTTATGTTCATACCAGCTATTTATAAATGTGGGTTTTATACACATAAATATTATTATATATAGGTTCGAAATGATATACTGAATACGTGTTAACCGTTAATGCATCAATGTCCTCTACACCCTAAATAACTAAACCATCCCGATAAGTTTTAATAAACCAAATA
Source organism: Ochropleura leucogaster (assembly GCA_958449745.1). Taxonomy (NCBI): domain Eukaryota; kingdom Metazoa; phylum Arthropoda; class Insecta; order Lepidoptera; family Noctuidae; genus Ochropleura; species Ochropleura leucogaster. Next base: position 9,769,855 of record OY288228.1, on the reverse strand, counting down.
TTTACGGAAAAAATACAACCATCCACAAAAAATAAAGGTATCGTCACACGAAAGGTTCTCAGCATGGCCAGAGACATGGAGAGTCTAAGCCGCTGCAGAGTTGGATCGTGTGCGAAGGTCTTCATGAATAAAATGTGACCTTAGGAATAAAATATTGATTACGCCCCTTTGACTGAGAATGCACTGTAGGTGAACTAGCTAAGGAATTTAATAATTTATTATCAAATTTTATGGAAAATTCGACAGTTTACAGAAGACACTTCTCCCATTGTACCTAGGATAATATTTCAAGAAAAATGCAGCATTTAAATTTCTTCTCTTAAAAAAAAAACGGACTTTGCCGTATCGTGGGTGCATTTACAAATTAACTAGTAAATATTTTTGGATGACTTTTTGTAAATTCATCCCAGAATTTGATAACAAATTCTGTCGTCGACTGTTTATTCAAATTAGGCTTATGATCAGCGAACAAGAGACTGCCCCAAAACGATTGCCCTTCGCCACTTCCTAGTGTTTTAGCTTGGAAGAAGAAGTGGTGGAACAAACTCCCCAGCAACACATCTGTCTGTCAGGTTAGAAGAACCATGTTTTATACTATTTTTTTTTACAAGGTTGTCAATTGGCAATTTCCCCAAGAGACCACGTTGTATGGCAACGCTAAGCCTCTGGCCAGAGTAAAAGCCAGTCCTTGAGTCATGGGAAGTGCCAACTATACGTTTGGACATATCCTTAAAATAGCTGTGAGCACTCAAAAAATAACTCATAAATACAGTGGGGTCCTTCCACGGTATGAGTTTGTCAATCAATCAAAAAATTACACACGATTCAGCGCGTCAAAGTTGAGACACACACAGGGCTCTTGACGTCACTTCCGAAAAGATTGCACCAAAAACTGATTAGATTACGAGAAAAAGAAAAATACCCCCGCCAAAACCTTTTTGACAGTCAAAGATTTCTTTTTCTTTGGCAACTGTGTGCGATCCGTAATAGAGAGATCAGGTTATAATAGTTTAGTACAGAGACCTGCCATCGTCTGTACTCTAGTATAGGACAAACGTCATCTTTCAACTGTCAAAATCACGTTTCTAAGCGCTATAACACCCTACAGTGCACCCTAAGCCCGTCCGATGCATCGCCGCAACCACCACCCGTAGCTCCGAATGTCCGCGCCGAGCTCTCAAAAATACTATCCAATTGGGTAGTTGACACCATTAACCAATAATTTAAAACACAATTTTTCTGAAAGAACACCTTATTCTAGACCTGAGAACTCAATTCATTTCAAAATAACTTTAAAAAATCGATTTTTAGTTGCTTTTAAATCAATAAATAGTTGCATCATTGACTTGACAACTTAGTGACGTCATCGGTTGCGATTCTCATACAAAATCTATGGGGGAAGCGCGTTTTGACAGCTCATAAAAAGTATATTAATTGATTGGTGGTGTCAACTACCCTATTAATAATTCTGCAACCAACACTTAACTGCATTAAGTCACTGCACTTTTGAAATAAAACCTCCTTTTAAATGGATAGCATACGCTACCCGCAGGTTATGACAGTCGGCATTTAAAAAAAAAACACAATAAATCCGTTAATTGGTCGAGATCAGGCGCGCTTCCTGGTGACGTTGCTGTAAAACCGTAATTAATAGGGTAGTTTCCGGGGTCAAACTAATTACATTCTATTTAGTCCGTCTTGTAGATTATTCAAAAATAAGGGACACGTATTTTTTTATTTGTAAATTGGACCAAAAATGACGAAGATATAGCCCATTTACGTGCAAAGTTTTCGTGTGACGTCACTCATTCCCAAAAACTGCAGCAACACGTGACGTCACGCGTAACTTTAACGGCCTATATCTTTGTAATTTTTGGTCCAATTAACAAATAAAAAAATACGTGTCCCTTATTTTTGAATAATCTAAAAGACTGAGTAATAAAAAAAAGGAAACTACCCTATTGCAAAAAAATGCTGTTGGTCGTTTACACGCATGCGGATGTCTATAGCATTCGGGTTAAAGACTTTTTTTTTAATGGCTTCTCGCTGTTCAACCTATAAGGTCGTTATCTGCTTAACCGGGCAGTCCTGTGGATGCCTTACAGTTAAGGCCTCCAGCCAAGGGACTCATTTTAATATGACGATGAGTTCATATGTGGAAGCGTCAGGGTAGACCGAGAAATTCTAATTTTCTTTAATTTTTTTTTCTGGTTCTATACCTCAAAAGAAAAAACGAACCCTTATAGGATCACTTTGTAGCCCGTCTGTCTGTCTGTAAAGACCTTTTATCTCGGGAACGCGTGAAGGTATGAAGTTGAAATTAAAACCATATACATAACTCTTGACTTTGTGGGTTGATTTTCGAAGCACAAAGGGACTACCCCTTTGTGCTTCGAAAATCAACCCACAAAGTCATAAACGGCCATTTTTGACTGTGTTAGTCGTGCGTCATGCGTTATAGAGATAAACGTTCTTGACAGACAGACAGACAGACAACAAAGTAATCCAATACGGGTACCGTGTTTTCTTTTTGAGGTGTGAAACCCTAAAAAAACTACCTAAGAACGTTTGAATTGCGGAAGCTGCTGGCTCTTCCATCATAACAAACAAAACGTGGTGTATATTTTTATACACCATGCGTCTGCGCAAATAAAATTTCGGCTCACAATATCGTCGTTCCACAGACAACCAATAATTAAATGAGTCGTAGTTATAACGTATCCGAATTTACATATCCGCATGCGGTTAAACGACTAAATTTTTCAGGCTTAAGAAACCTATTCCGGGTACAACGGGTAATCTAAAAAAAAAACAGTCTGCCCACCCGGAAAAAAGACATTCAAAAATCACTATAATTAGGAATTCTTAATTTCAATGTCATTGTAAGGATAGGTTCAAAATGGCTGCAAATTAAGTTCTTAAAATTATTATAATTCTGATTAAAATACTATGTACGTACCAGATTAATTGAAGACGATGAAAACACAATGCCTTTATATCATAAGAGTTGGGGTAAATAAAACAAGATTTTAAATTATTTTTATTAAAACCCTAGAAGAAAGACACTCATATTTCATTAAATATCTTATAGATTTTGTATGTTGTTTGTCTGAGCTAGATAAGAACGTTAAAAATATTAAATAACGCATAACCTCTTCTTTTAAGAAGTCGGTTAAAAACACAGTAATATTGAATTTGAGCAATATCTATAAAATAAATAACAATATTTGTAGAAATTGGTATAATTATTTGAAAGTTATAATACGAAAAACAAAATGTCCGACGCAGTTCCGCTTGTGATAAATGTCAAAAATATTTACAAACTATCGCTATGCAGTGCTGTCAAAATATGACAGTTGTCAAAAAGTGACATTTATCTATTCAAATATACTCACGACGCCTCTGTCATGTTTGCGACAAATTGTCGGAATGATATTATAGCGTAATCCTAGAAAAAACACAACTTATATTAGAATAACCCAACCCTATTAAAAATTAAGAAAAAAAGATCTCTTGCCTCAGAAATGACGAAAAATGTAAAGAGCCATTTAATTATTACTTAAAACTATTTTTGCCTGTTCTTGATCCCCTCCCTTAAACAAGAAAAAATAATAACCCCCCCCCCCCACCTGTCTTTAATATTTATTACGTACTTGCCCGCGGCTTCGCTCGAGTTAAATTCGGTGTAACACACTTCCCCTTGCGCCTTATTGATTTGTAATAGCAACGCTAAGTTTTCCCTTTTCTTCTCTCTTTCTCCCTCACATCGCACTTTTTTCAAAAAAATATTTTCGCTTTTACAATATTAGTAAGGATGAATCTTACAGAGAGAATTAATACACATTCGTTATTATTTATGTTCAATTTTGAAAGTATTAATTTTCAGGATTTTTTGACGTTAGCGTATTTTCTGTAATTCACTATCCCTCTCGCCTCCTTGTAAACCTACCATTATTGCGAGTTATTCAAAACAGATATCGCGGCCCCGGTACCTAAACAATTTTATTTTGTTTTTATTCTTGTTTAGATTCTCTTCTACCAATTCGTTGTGAATGAGTGGACATGGTTGGCCTTGTAGATTCTTAAACCCTTGTTAACTTTGCTTATTTTATTTTACATTCTGTAAACTAAACATTGACTTATTGTCGGGCCTACGCTGTCCTCTCATACTTAAGTACTAACGCTGTAACAACAACATTGTAAAACCAAATGATTTTAAAAGAGTAACCATGGAATTTCCTGCCGGTTCTTCTCCATAGGAAACGACCAACCCGAACCGTGTATCTTTTCTCGACGTTTTATAAGTGCCCATGTATTTGAAACAAAATCTTTTAATTATGATGTTGGAGATACAAATATTTGTTCTATATTTGACTTCTAGTTCTTAAATTAAAGCTTCATCAATTTCAACTCCATACCTACACGCGTTCCCGAGATAAAGGGTCTTGACAGACAGTCAGACGGGGAACAAGGTGATCCTATTAAATTCCGTTTTGCTTTTGAGTTACGGAATCCTAAAAACGAAACCAATTTAGGATAGCACTTTGTTTTCCGCCTGTCTGTCTATCAAGACCCCATTATCTCAAGAACATCAAATGACTTGGGGCATGTCAGACTTTTACTGACTAAAACCCACCTATGTTCCTTCTGTTACCCTTTACGTTCCGGGGCCGCGGTATCTCTTTCGAACAACCTGCAACCCCGTGCGGCGGTGTCCCTGGCGCCCTCTGCTTTGCTGACATCTCTTTGAGGCGCGCATGAAACACTGAGGCGCGTCGTCCACAAGATCAACAGTCGAGGTGCAGTTGAGGCGCAGGCACATAAGAGACACGCCGCAACGAGATTTTCTTTACAAATGTCGTGTGGGCGACGCGCCTAACGCGCCGTCGTCGGCCTGTCGTCAATAGACGGACGGACGGTGAGCTACCTACATTGCACTCCGACTAACGCGTGGAGGTCTGAAGTTGAAATTAATACCATATACTCAAGTCTGTGGTTCATAAGAGCTGTGAAAATATGAACCCTCTAAGTCTACGCAGTCAAAATATATGGCCGTTTATGTCGCAAGTTTGTACGGAACCGTCTTCACTTTTTTGAGTTTACTCCTTAAGAATCGATTTTCATATATAAGGCGCCCGGTATGAGAAAACTCCGAGGGGTAAAACCTACTAAACTAACGAAAATGTTTCACGTTTTTGGTGCGCACCTTTAGTGCGCAACTTTCTAATTTGGCTGTGGGTGTATTAAGACGTACATATGGTATGCTGTATAGGCGACTATACCTATATACTATATGGTATTGGGCTTGTTTGTTTCTATCAGTGTCGATGTATTTATATTGCAATTTTTTTCATTAATTTGTGAATTTACCCTTTCATATGATATTAATCTTTAGATACTTATAGTTTTAGATACTCCTACTTAAGGAGTAAACTCCAGTCGTGCGTCGGAGCTGACACACACACGTTTTTTATCAGATTTTCGCGTCGATATCCCATCCAGGCTGTAAGATGTTTTGCCATCGACACCAAGAAGTAGAATGAAAATTGACAGACGAGAGCGTCGTGAGCAAAATGAGTAAGATGAAGTAGAATTTATCAACAGTGTAGTACCAACAGTGCACAATTAATTTGGTATTGCAGTTCTAAATTCGAGATGATGCTTTCCAAGATTTTCATGGATGTAAGGTTGCTATTCTCGGTTCTGTGGACGGTGAGCAAGAGATATCTCACCGTCCTTCCGTCTGGGAGACGCCGCCTTAGTGTTCCACGCGCACCTCAAAGAGATGTCGGCGACGCAGAGGGACCCGCCGGGCACCGCCTGACGGGGGACGAAAGGTTTGTTCGAAAGAGTTGCCGCGGCCCCCGAACATAAAGGGCAATAGAACAAACATGACTATGTTTTAGTCAGTACAAGTCTGACAGCCCCCCCCCCACCCCGTTCCGCTCAAAGCGGGGAGTTATTTGATGTTTTTTTTTTGCGGATGGGGAAGGGGGGTGCTCAGAATTTGACCGACTAAAACCCACCCATGTTCCTTCTTTTGCCCTTTCTGATCCAGAACAACGGTATCTATTTCTAGCGAACTACCCTTCACCCGGGCCTCTCTGCTTTGCTGACATCTCTTCGTGGCTTTTGGAACACTCGCTTGATGAGGTACCTATTGCTTTTGTCCACAGACCCAACCAACGAGGCTTGTTATTATTAGTGATCATATTCGTGTTAAAACTTCAAAGATACAATCTCTATAAACAATTGTGCACTGTTCGACCTTGTATAAGCGTGTTAGTACTTACGTCTCCTTTCTCCTTCTTCTTCTCTTTCTTGACGTCTTTCTCTACCTTCTCCTTGTCCTTGTCCCGCTCTTTCTCCCGCTTCTCTTTCTTGGCGCTCGTACGTTCCCGCTCTGTAATCAGTTAGAAGTTTTGTGAGACTTAATTTTAAAGGAGTTTCTTTCCGTGCACCTTTTCTCGACGTTTTATAAGTGCCCATGTAGGCCTATGTGAAAAAAAAATATTTTTATTGACTTGCGTCAAGAGATTTATAGGAATAGTATCACTATGAATTGTATGCCTATATAAAGCTGTAGTTTTGCATCCTCATCAGATAGGGCAGACGGAGCAGCGGGTGGAACAGCTAGTAATGTATATATCCGCTTTCACAGACGAAAATTTTACTTAACCCGTAGCGCGTCAAAGTGTCACACTGGGTGCAAAGTTTTACTTGTGCCACAAATGTCGCATTTGCACACGGGTGCAAAGTTTGCACCGCTGTGAGTGGTTTTCATATCTTAGACATTTATTTTTTAAATTTATTTAAAACTCATAAGGTTTCTGGAAACATATACTTCGTAATATATAATTATCGATATAACTATGAAATCTTCGTTTTTCCGAATTTCTAACCAAAATCAAAAATTCATTCAAAATAGCTCGACGTTTGGGGCACTTTACCTACATTGTTAGCAATCGCGCGACGGGTTAGCTCAAAAGATAATAGAAAGAACTAAATTATCAATCGTAAAGCAGTTTAAGTTTCATAAGAATATCAACAATACCCCAAAACAATAAGGCACATTTTAGCATGAGACTCTTCCTCGTAATAAAATGATAAATTATTTTTTGTTTCATGAGCTGGTGTTGTAAATTAATTCAGCAGCGTTCGGTTTGACTGAGAAACGACCAGAATATAGTTGGGAATAGGAGGGCAGATGATGATATATGACTGTTGATTTTGAAAACTGTTGATTTTCGTTGACCTCCTTGGGTTATGAGTCGAGCTACACGATAACTGACAAATGCTTGTACTGACTGGACAGGTCCACTCAATCTGTGTGGTGCTTTCTTAAAAAGACCACTTCAGACACTAATCTGCATAGTCCTCATGTAAGATGACCAAGATATTTTTTGTCTGGACTTTAAAAGAGACTATGACCTCTGAGTTTGTTTCGGCTGTTTCCTTTTAGAGTAGTCGGGTACGAAACACCGGCCTCATCTATTTTAAAAAAAAAGACGTGTAAAAGTGTTTTTGAAAAACTACTTGCAAAATAAACATAATTTATCATTCAAAACACTAAAAATCAACTCTTCTCTGCTAATACACTAGGAAGTGGCGAAGGGCGAACGTTTTGGGGAACTGTCTTGTTTTAATGACGTTCAAAAGATGCTGATCATCAGCGTAGTTAAAAAGACATTTCATGGTTAACAGTGAGTGTGTTTAAACACCACGAAGTTTCAGACATATCAGAGATCTATAAATAAATAATAAAATAATAATAAATAAATAATAAAATAATAATAAATAAATATCTTGGGACAACTCACACACGGCTATCTGATCCCAAGCTAAGCAGAGCTTGTGTTATGGTAACCAGACCACTGATATACATACTTATACAGGGTGGCCAGTTGATATGCGTCCAAAGAAAAAAATTAGATGCCTTATGCTAAGGGGTACCCGAATTACCCCCATGTATGTCCCGCGATTATTTGTAGTTTAGGAGCTAGAATTTTTCTAAGTACTATTTTCAAAATTTTCACCTAACATTGGTTTTTATTTTTTATGTATATGCTTTTTTGTGGAATCTATTAGCGATAACAATAGCTACCTTGCAAAAAAACCGTTTGCCTAAGCATTGTAGAACTTACCACAAAATTAGTCCAAAGTTCAAAATTACCATTAGAGTTCGATAATCAAAAATGTTCAGTGCTTAAAAAAAATAAGTTAGGGGTGCCAGAGGTTTCCAAATAATCTTAAAAACTTCTATGGACCTTCAACAGACAAAATCGGTAAAAAATATAGAGCTTGATCGGGGATTATTTCCTGTAATTAGCATTAATAGCAATAAAGGTATTTTTACAGTTATTGTTATAATTTGCGATTTCTTTATTTTTGCCACTTTTATGATTAAAAAATACGGTAGATAATTTACAAATTTTATTAAAACACGTTACAAAAGGTTTTCAAAGTACCGCCTTACCACAGAAATGCACTCTACATCTACGGAGGAAATTGTCTTTTAGTTGTAAACCATGTCTCGTCTCAGTGTTAAGTTAACGTCTGACAGTAAAATTGGTTATTCTTCAAGAACTCTTTGTAGGTGGCTCCATCGAGAAGAGAACTTTCTTTACCTTATTTACGCAAATAAATAATTATAGTTTTTTTTTTGGTTAAATTTTCTTGACAGACGGACAATAAAAGTGATCAAATAAGGGTTCCGTATTTTTTTTTGAGATTCGAAACCCTAGAAATCAAAGTAAGACCGCCTATTGTGTCACCATGTCACCCATTCTTGTTATTTGTATGGTGTATCTATCTATCTCAATAACTTCAAAATCATTAAAAAAAGATAACTGTGTCAAAATTTAATGTCATGTTTTTATATTTCCTCTAGACATTTTATTGTGATGGAATTTAATTTTGTCTTTAATTTTAATGATTTAATTTTTAATGTATTTTTTTAATTTGATTTTAAAGGACCATGGGAAGAAACGTCCCCACCAACCAACAGATTAGAAACACGTGTCATTTGAAAGATCTACTCGAATGGAGAACTTTTTACTATGGCGACAAATGTCAAATACGTGGGGTTTAGGTTTTATGATATATTGTTTTTTTATATATTTATTTCTCTTTTACTAACACATTTCCTTAGTGTGCGGTATATAGGGTTAAAACTTCGTGACAGATATATTTGCTATGAGGGATCGGGACGGTAGCGTTCGTCGCACGAAGATTATGTGCGGAGTTCCGCAGGGATCTGTTTTAGGACTTCTCTTATGGAACCTCGCTTACGATGTGGTTCTGCGTATTGATCTCCCCGTTAGCGTTAATATTAATTGCTTCGCGGATGACACCCTGGGCTTAGCTGGCGGGGACACTGCTGAAGAGACTATTCAGCTTGCAAAGCTGGGACTAGAAAAGGTTGTGGCGTCGATCCGCGAAGAGGGTCTAGAGATAGCGCCACCTAAAACTGAGGCACTTTGGTTCCATAAGCTGCCAAGGACCAGAGAGCCACCCAGCTTGTCAATCAGAGTCAGAGAAGCGTAAGTTCAGGAGGGACGAAGTAAATTTTTATGTTTACTAAGTCGCTTGTCCTGACTTTGGACTTTGGACGACCTGACTTTTTGTAAAGTAAGCAATGACTTATTGTCGGGCCTACGTTGTCCTCTCATACTTAAGTGCTAACGCTGTAACAACAACATTGTAAAACCAAATGATTTTAAAAGAGTAACTATGGAGTTTCTTGCCGGTTCTTCTCCATAGAAAACGACCAACCCGAACCGTGCATCTTTTCTCGACGTTTTATAAGTGCCCATGTAGGCCTATGTGAAATAAAAATATTTTGATTTGATTTGATTTGATTTGACGTTCGGTGGGGATTTGAAGAGCACTTCGAGCGCAGCGCCCAGTTACCCGAGTTGGATAGGTAGTGAGCGCTTTGCACAGACTGGTTCCCAATCTTGGGGGGCAATGAGAAGAAGTTTGCCGCCTTTACGCGGGGGTTGTGCGATCGATGGTCCTTTATAGGGTGCCTGTTTGGTTAAATAGGCTGTCAGACGTCCGACGCTCTAGGACTAAAATTACGCACGAAGATACCGTATTGTGTCCTTTCAGGTAACAACTCTCCTGCCACGTTTCCCACCGCTGGATAGATCTTGGTAGATATGGACGCGAGGGTTTTCAGTCGATTTAGTCGCGTCATCCGCCGTAGTGTTGATAATGTGCAAGGATTCACAGGGAATCACGGTTGCTTCAGTGAGTACCTGAATAGGATTGGAAGAGAGGCCACGGCAAGCTGTCATCATTGTGGCGGCGGTTTGGACTCTGCGCAGTATACGTTCGACTTGGAACGAAGGGTCTTGGACGCTAGAATCGGGCAAGATCTGTCTCTGCCAGTTGTAGTTGGGGCTATGCTGGCGAACTCTGACAACTGGAGAGGCGTAACCTCATTTGGCGAGACAGAGATAGTCCAGAAGGAGGCTGCCGAACGGGATCGTGAGAGGGCAGATCGCAGTAGAAGAAGAAGTCGAGGAGGCAACCGTCTCGCCGCTTAACACGCCGAAACCCCGCCTGCAACACTTAAAGCAGGTAGGACTTTGAGGTCACGGGCGTTCAGAGTGGGGGCTCTGAGCGTTCAGTGAGAGACCTCACAGATGACCGGCAGCACCGTGGTCACGTGCTGTTGTGCATACATGCACATCGAGGCTAAGGAGTGACCTATGTGTAGTCGCTACATTGATGTGCCTTAACAGGCGTAGCATAGAGGGGGCTCTGGACCGGTCAATTAAGAGGAAACAGGGCCTCCTCTCATGTGCAGATGGTGATCACCGGGGTGGTTTTAGTGCGGTAAAACTCCTACACTCTCCGGTCTTGTCCCCAAAGACCGGTCGCCTTTTGAAAGTTTCCCCCCGACAGCAAAAAAAAGGGAGCTATATCATATTAAGCTTACGATTGTCTACGATCAATAGCACATTATATCCATTGTATGGTATATGGGGTTAGGGCGACATAAATACTTCGCACCAGCACAAATGCATAATAGTATTTTAAATCTGAGGGGGCCTAAAGCCTCCTGCCGTAGGCTCTTTGCCTGAGTCGTGCGGTCCATGGACCTTTACGAGGCCTCGGTTTGGACGCGTTCTTTAGGGCGGCGTGCCGCCCACTACCTGAACGCGCCCCAAAAGGTGGTAGCCATCAGGCTAATTCGACGCTGCTGCACGATCTCCAGCGAGGCGGCGAGCCTCCTTGGCGTATTGGCGTGGGATTTGGAGTTGATAGTCCTTGCAAGCCTGTATAAGTGGCAGACCTCCGGTGCGAGCTCATGGTGGCATGGAGAGAGCGACTGTCGCAACCCCGTGCAGGGCACGCCACATATAGTGGCGGTAAGTCCCCTCTTTGAGGAGTGGCTGGAGGCGCAATGGCGTCCTCACCTACCGCCTGACGCCGGTCCTCACCGGACACGGAAGTTTCGTGAGGTTCCTGCACATAATCGGGCGGGAGGAAACGCCCGGGTGTCACCATTGTGACGATCACCCGGAGGACACGGTGCCGGTCTGCCCAGCTTGGGGGGAGCGGTTCAGTCCATGGTCCAGAGCGAGAGGGAATGGGAAGCGGTCCTCCTTCTACGAAGCAGTAATGCTAGCTGTTGAAGGAGGTGGCCGGGCGTTTGAGGGAGAGAACCTCAAACCAACCCAGCCGCCGCGGGAGACGCCACGGACGTCGGGCGCCGCGAGACGACTCCTGGCCACCGTAGATGCGGACCTGTGGACGGTGAGCAGTGGGTAGCTCACTGTGCGTCCGTCTATTGACGACAAACCGTGTCGACATCGCATTAGCGTTCCAAATGATCCAAATGATTTCCCATCCGCAAATAAAAAGTTAGAAGTGTATCGTTTGACATGCTTTAGATGTAATTACTAATAAGTTAAAATGTATATTAATCAACTGAATACTGTTAATGTTTTTCAAAGATTTTCCGTTTGAGAACCAAGTTTTTTTTTGTATAGAATCGTCATTTGTTTACGTGAAAATATGCTTTTTGTTTGTAGAAAATAATGATTTTTCTTTTAAAGTAAAATATTTTTTTAAAATAAACCCCATTGATTTTGAAACTAACACAGGTACTTTAGACTTTTCTGGGTCCCAGTGAACAAATCGAGATGCATCCCAAGTCTGTTGAAGGGTGGGGACGGGGTTCATACAAAATCCCCCATGGTCCTTTAATTTTGATAATTTTACTTTTAATTTTCATGATTTTATATATTATTAACATAGGTTTGTAAGTGCTACTAACAAAAATATGAATCTTTGTGTTCGATTTAAATAAATAAATAAAAAAAAAAAATTGAGTTCTAAGATTCGCCCCGAACAAACTTACATACATACATACATTGCAAGTTAAATAAAAGCTTGTAAAAACCAGCAACTCACTCTTTTCCTTTCCATCTTTTTCTTTCTTCCTCTCTTCCTTAACAATCTTACAATACTCCTTGAAGTAATCTTCCCTCATGTTGCTGCTCTCCACTGCCTTGTACCGCGCGTCCATGTCGATCTTCTTCTTAGCGTCGATCCAGCGCGAGTGTCTGTCTACCCCCTTTTCTTTAAGCAGCACAATGAACTCGGTTTTGACCTATAATGAGATATTTTATCGTTATTTAAGGAAATGGTTTGATCGTATTTAAAAAAGTGGGTGTCAAACGTATGGTTTTAAGGAATTGATTTGTTTTTAAATTTTGTTTTTTTTTTATTTTTAAGGGCTGTGTTGGTTCATTATCATCTGCCTAGCCTTTTCCCAACTATGTTGGGGTCGGCTTCCAGTCTAACCGGATGCAGCTGAATATCAGTATCATGGATCGACTGCCTATCTGACCTCCACAACCCAGTTAATACTGGGTAATACGATACCCCTTGGTAAGATTGGTTGTCAGACTCTGTGTTGGTTGTTGATGAAAATTTTGAATTTTGTGTTAATTCACGGATTTAATTCTTAAATTATATAAACAAAAACTTCATGTGTTAAAAAAAAATGACTTTTTATGATAACTTTTTAAAATTTGTAATTGCAGTTTTTGCTTGACCAAAGCTTTTACAATATATAATTTAATTATTTATCAAAATATTCAAATTTATTAAATAATTTAAAGTATAACATTTTTAGTAAAACAAATCATTTTTCTTTTTTGCTTTTGTACTGGTGTATAGTACGGCCAACGAGAAGCGATACGAAAGGTCATTAACCTAAAGAACAACTGTGGCGTTGACAATCTAATATTTAGCTCTTTCCATCTTGTGCCTTTGTCGTAATGTTTCGTTCTCCCGGCAAAAACATGACAACGTTAAGACGGGTTCGCCAACATTCGGGCGGCCATTTTAGATGGGGTTTTAGCATGGGTTTTGTTTACATTTGGTATCGCTTCTCGTTGGCCGTACTATAGACAATCATCAAATAAATACCCACGCTCTGAGTGGAACGGGGGACTCCCCCCGTCTTGTTTATTTTAATTACTTTATTTTTTAATGATTGATTTCTACTTTTACTCTGGATGCTCTTAGTGTGCACGTTTAACTATTTAAATACATTAATGATATAACCTTGTAAAAATATTATGTTTTAAAGGAATGTCCATGGAGTTTCTTGCCCATTCTTCTCCATAGAGATCACTTTGGAATGGGCAACTACAGTACTTTCACAAGTTATTATGCATTGTGTCCGGGACTGTATTTTATTGTTATCATTGTATCGACAGGCCTACTTGTAATTAATGCTTTTGATTTGATTACCTATATCCGTTTTAGACTGTAAAACCACTTAATAATTGTGCCCAAAGACGGTTTAATTAAATTAATTAAAATAGCTTTTAATCTAACACAATTATTTCTCTATGCTTCGTAAAAAACTTAATATTAGACTAAAAAATTACATTCCTACATACATAAATCTAAAATCAAATTAAATATTTTTTCAATTGGTTTAAACTCGAATTACAATTAATATTATTATTTTGTAAATAAATAAACTAAAATTAGAATTCAAATTTAATGAATGAGATTGTAGTTTACTAGTAATGTTTTAAATGAGTATTAGTATACAATGATTTTTTTTCTTAAATTTTTGGATCAACTCTTTGGCGTAAGCCTCCCCAAGCCGGTTTAATTAGAAAGGCAATAAATAATGCGAAGATAGTTTTAGATGACTAACATCGCGCTACATCACTAAGGAGCTGAGCAGAGCTTTCAAGCGCAGCTTAATCTCAATATCTCCTCATTCTCTAATAACTTTTATTAATATAGAATTTCTTTTATTATTATTTTTCAGACACATTCAAATTCATAGCCTACACATACATTTTATTATCAATAATAGCTAAATGTATTACTTACATCAAATTAATTAATCAAATGTATTATTATTTAAATTCAAAAATTTAAAAATCCAAACTAAATTTTCTTCCCCGTTTTTTGTAAATATTTATTTCAGTAGTAGTAATTATGAAAAATATTTATTACGAAATTTAAAAACATCCAAACATCAGCCCAAAAAATTTTAAATAAAGAAAAAAATTCGCTGAGCAAATTCCTTAAAACCAATTGTTTTAAACCCGTCACGCACAGAGCACGCCGAAAATAAGCTGAAAGAAACTCGTTTTATTATTAAAAGCTGAAATGTTCAAAAGTTTTAATTAGATTAGGATCCTGTGGAGTGAAAATAAGGTTAAATCCTGAAAGAGAATATTCAATTAGTATTATTTGGGGTTCTTTCTTGGTAAACGGAAGTATGCATAGTTTTTAAATATTTTTCTAATTTTTCTTAAAAAAAATTAATTCCCAATCTATGAGGTTCTCGTGTTGCGGTGTTTGTTGCTAAACTCCTCCGAAAAGGCTGGACTGATTTGTATGAAATATTGTGTGCATATAGAGCAGGTCTGCGAATCGATCAACATCTATATTTCATATAACATTGTAAAACCAAATGATTTTAAAAGAGTAACCATGGAGTTTCTTGCCGGTTCTTCTTCATAGGAAACGACCAACCCGAACCGTGCATCTTTTCTCGACGTTTTATAAGTGCCCATGTAGGCCTATGTGAAATAAAAATATTTTGATTTTGATACCTTCCTCTAGAAAACAAGCTGAGCACCGAGTAAAACCGCTGGGCACAGTTAAACTTTCATATAAAATTATTGTGGCACAGTTTTAGTTGACATACTCCGAAACGGCATGACCGATTTTAATGAAATTTTCTAAGTATATTCGGTAGGTATGAGAATCGGTCGTAATTTATTTTTCACACCCCTAAGTGATAGGCCATCCTTATGGATGGCCCCTCTTCAGAAAGGGACCTGAGCAGCGGGTGAAACCGCTGGTCATAGCTAGTTTTGTTTTTATAACAAAGAAGAGTATGGCTATTGTATTAAAGCATGAAACGATTTTTGCATTATAAAAATACTTACCCCCGAATACTGAAACGTCACTCAAAATTTAAGTCCCACTTAAGTTTAACAGAGACTCAGAAGTGACGTTTGACCATACAAAATCTAAAGTTTAAGAGCTGCTCAAATGTTAAGCAGCCTCACATTTTGAGTGACGTTTCAGTATTCGGGGGTTAGATATTTAATTTAGCCACCATAGACCAAATATAACAGGGTAGAGAACATCAACGAATAAAAGTAGCCACGTTTTTAGTACATCATTAATTTATTGTCGGGCCTACGCTGTCCTCTCATACGTACTAACGCTGTAACAACAACATTGTAAAACCAAATGATTTTAAAAGAGTAACCATGGAGTTTCTTGCCGGTTCTTCTCCATAGGAACCAACCAACCCGAACCGTGCAGATTTTCTAGACGTTTTATAAGTGCCCATGTAGGTCTATGTGAAATAAAATATTTTGATTTAAATTTTTTGATCATATAATTTTGACGGCACGGTTGGCGCAGTGGCTGAGCGATTGACTGCTGCGCTGCGTGTCGCAGGTTCGATTCTCGCACGGAACAAATATTTGTATGACCTACAAATAGTTATTTCGGGTCTGGTCTGGCTGAGTACAAACGATACAGGAGGAATTCCAAGTAGAAATATTTATTAAAAAAAAACCGGCCAAGTGCGAGTCGCGCGTACCGTGGATTCCGTACAAACTTGCGACATAAACGGCCATATCTTTTGACTGCGTAGACTCGATATTTTCACAGCTCTAAAGGACCACAGACTTGAGCTATCATCTGCCTAGCCTTTTCCCAACTATGTTGGGGTCGGCTTCCAGTCTAACCGGATGCAGCTGAATATCAGTATTTTACATGGAACGACTGCCTATCTGACCTCCACAACCCAGTTAATACTGGGTAATACGATACCCCTTGGTAAGACTTTCGGGACACTGACTATCTGTAACGACTGTCAAAGTTTGACAAATGACAGCCGGGACCAACGGCTTAACGTGCTTTCCGAGGCACGGACGAAACTCGGTATGTAACGGGTGGTCACCCATCTACAGACCAACCTAGGCAAGCGCGGCTTAACCTAAAGATCGACCCGAGCGGCTGCTATTATTTAGCCACGAGCTCCTCCACCACACCACAGACTTGAGTATAAAGTTTATTTCAACTCGATATCTTCACGAGTTCCCGAGATTAAGGGCCTTGTGAGACAAACAACCTAATGAGGATCCTATAAGCATTGTTTATGGAACGAAGTTCCTTATCGCGCGTTGCGGAAGGGGGCTAGACGGATAAAATTAAAACCAAAAGTTGTAACGACACTTTTTGCTATAGTTGTAAGCCGTGCGGAGTGCGCGTGTTTCTCTGTCTCTCTCTCTATCTCATAGAAATCAAGCCAGTTTTTTCGTCTCGACTTTCTATTTCGCATTGAACAGTGTGGTGTCGCGACGATTATTTTTGTTGAGTGTATACAGGTTTTTTGTACATAATAAATAATAACTTCGTTCCATTCGGGTGTCCCTTGACACCTCTCAAGTTTTTATTGTTATTACAGACCGCTAAAAAATATAGATTATAATTTTTGTTACTATTCAGAATGATATACTGTAGGCCTACTATGACATTTTAAAGCAGAACTTATTCCACTAAGGGAAAGAGATGGTGCTAGACACCCTGTATAGCTCTGTCCCTTTCCCTCAGTGGAATAAGTTCTGCTTTAACACGTCATGGTAGGGTAGCTGAATACGTGGTAATCTATTCTGCGTCGTTGTGTCCTCTAATCAGTTTAAAATATAGTCTATGATAGACTACAATAAACTCCAAACTACCTGCTTTGGGAACCCAACCCAGGGTAAACTTATACACCAGTTTAAACTCTGTGAAAAGCTTACTTGCAAAAAGATGTAGAAAAAATATTTTTCTTCTAGGATTCGAACCTAGACTTTTCAAATGTATAGTAGATAAATTGTTAACACATTAGACGACACGGTTGGCGCAGTGGCTGAGGGATCGATTGCTGCGCTGCGTGTCGCGGGTTTGATTCCAGCACGGGACAGATATTTGTATGGCCTAAATATAGTTGTACCTGGTTTGGCTGGCTGTTTGTGTATGTGAGTTTAAATGTTTGTTAACGCACCCACGATACAGGAGAAATTCCTAGTGTGGGGCAACATTTTTTTTTTAAGATAATAAAGAAAGATAAAGACATTGAAATTAATCAGAAGGCAAATGCACCGGACATACAACGAATTATACCTAAATAGGATTACGAAATACAAATAAACAGGGGTCTTAGTCTGCTATTACAATAGTGTCAGAATGGTCGATCACTGATCGCATAATGGTTGATTTTGACAAGTTTAGTATGTAGCAGATTACCAAACTTGTCAAAATTAACCATTATGCAATCAGTGATCGACCATTCTGACACTATTGTAATAGCAGACTAAGGCCCCAGTTGCCACGACGAAATCGAACAAAGGATTTAAAAACAGCAACAAATGTACCGCACAATACACCTTCCGGGTATCGAACCCGAACCTCTCTGATCTCTGACGACCTCTCAGTCTATGAAAAACCAACCCATTTGTTAGAAATATTAATTATTTTCAATCAACAATTTCAAACTTGTATCAAATCTCTTAAAAAGGATTAACTACCACGGTTATTTTTAATTTATTTAGATTTTAAATTGAATTTTGCTTTTTATTTACTCTGGACGCTCTTACTGTGCACGTCTTTCTACATCGTTCTCACATATTTGTATAATCTCAACACGAATGATGTAAATACGATTTTGTAAAAATATTATAATTTAAAAGAGTGTCCATGGAGTTTCTTGCCCATTCTTCTCCATAGAAATCAACACTTTGGAATGGGCAACTACAGTACTTTCACAAGTTATTATGCCTTGTGACCGGGACTGTAGATTAATTTTGTTTCTTGACATTCAAAAGTGCCTGTAATGGTCTAATTTAAATAAATGATTTGATTGATTGATTTAAAACATTTTTTCCAAATAAAAAGAAGATTTTATACCAAAAACATTTTCAACGCAAGAATCGAACCTACGTTTTTATAGAGTATTTAAATATTAAAACTAACAAGTGAACCCGCAATTCAAACATAGTCTGTTGAAAAGAAAGACTTCCGTTTACCAAAAAAAAAAAGATATCCTAACTTTGAACTTTCTAAATTCTTGTGTAATTTTGAAATCGAACCAATGTTACTGGTGACTTAATTTGTCCATAATTTAACAAGACTTATCCGCCTAGGGATCGAACCTAGGACCGGTTTTAGTCACGACCGAAAACAGTCATTTTTGCATTGCATAATTGAACTACAAAATATATATTAATTAGATTGTTTAACATTTAAGCGTTTATATCACGCTTTATAATCCCAAAAAGATGAGGCAGATATGTACTTTATAGTGCACTAAAATTTTGTCAGTTATATTTAAGTCCCATCAAATAGGGGGGCAACCAATTGGCATCTAGACTCCACAGGCTGCCACCAAGAAATGCCAGATCAAAGCCCAACCTAGGACTCGAACCTAGGACTACATTCTCAACAGTTGCGCTTACGACTACTAGACAAAGACACAGTTTCCTGACCAGATGCTCCTGGTGGACCCCGACAATAATGAATCTGGGAGTCGAACCCAAGATTTTATTACCAATCAAAAAGGTACAAAACCAGATTTCTGGGCTCTCGAAACTATTTTGACCGAGCTGGGAATCGAACCCATCCCAAATCCAAAAGCCACATCATTTATATTCTTGATAGACTCATTTATTTTACTTAAAACAGAGCAATAATATTAACTTAAAACCACAGTTTTGTTAAAAGAGTAATCCACTAATAATATTGATTCAATTTCACATTTCAAATTTTCGTTTTTATTTGTTACAATTATAGTTATATATTGTTATATATTGAAAACAATTGACTTTAAAGTCTTAACAACAAATTAAAATATTCACTTTATTTATTTATTCAAAAGTATAGAAAATATCGTCTGTAAAGAAGAGGAAATAAACTAAAAACGATTTAGTTTTATTTTTTATCAAAAAAATCTTCAACGCTCAGATAGGTAAAAAAAATCGGAAAAAAATGCTGAAAGAGAAATCATTAGTAGGCCTATTTTTGCTAATTTCCATTATTTATTTACATATAGTGACGTTTTGCACCCATCACCATACCATACTTAACGGCTGGCAACACAGATAGTCGTGTGTTGCCCGCACACTAAATTATTTTTTGTCCACCTTAAGCGTGGCAACACTGCCTGTATTCAGCATCGCATGCATGATATCTTGAAGCTCGTAGTGGGGGAGATATTTTCTCTATATAATAATAAAAGAAGATTTTTTAAACAATGCTGGGAACAGAGGCTAATTTATGTATTTTTAAAAAAATAAAAAAAAATGTTATAAAATATTAAATGTTAATTACATGTGTTGAAAAAAAAAAACAACAACCTTTATCATTTTAACTATACAGGCTGTATTCAAAATAAAAACTTTAAAAACGTATTTATTATAAAAAAAATATTTGGACAATGTTTCTCAATTTTAAACGCCCCAATTCCCAACATTGAAGGCAGTGTTTCCAAACATATTTCAAATATCTATTTGTTTGTTAATTGTACTGTATCATGACGATTGATTGAGCTGCTTAAAATATATCTAACCTTAATTTTTTTTCGGTCGACGCGGCGTGGCCGATTGACGATTTTATTTTTGAATTTTTTATATTTTTCTTTAAGTTGTTTTTACTTATATTCGTTTTACATGAGCAAGTTTATAAATTCGTTCTGTGATTTAAATCAACACCACAAAACATATTTCTTTTGTGAGCGTACCTTACTGCGCCAAAAACAAGGAATATATTATCAAATATCCTTTTAAAAAGCAGTAATTGGATTTCGTTCGTCTTAACGTCAAAAGCCGGTGTTTTAGCCAAAAAGCCTCATTTTCGAATGTATATTAGAGCACAAATCGTCAATAGGACACGGTCGCGGCCGCCGCGCGAAGTCCGCTCCGCTCGCTCGCTCCGCTCCGCTGCCGCCGCACCGCTACCCACAAACAACGGTGCTACTATTTGCCTTTTAAAGCTAAAGGGGGGAGCCGCGGTCGTGTTCTCGTGAAGAGCCTTTGTTTTGATAATATTTGTAATATAAACTATTATTTTACTTATTTTTTTGTTAACATTTTTTTTTAAATTACTTTTTCGTTTATTTCTTGAAAAGACAAAAATAGTTTAAAATTATAACATATTATCATTTTTGAAGGCTTACGTCAAGAAACACAACCGTCATTAAGAAAAAAATGTTTTAAAGGTAAACGATCATCATAATATCAATTATTAAAATTTTATAAAAATATATATTTGTTCAATATTATGCTTCATCAAAAATACAATCGTCTTTGATATTGTTTCAGAACTTTTGTTGATATAAATTCAAATTTAATTAAACTAAAACTCCTATAACAAATTATATATTTATTCTGTGCAGAAAAAATAACAATAAATTCTAAAGGTAAACAATATCAGAGACATCCATTAAAATTCAAAGAAAAAAAGAGCTAAAAACTCATTTAATTTCATAATTCACTTTTAATCAGTAACAAGAATGTTTAAATAAAAATTCGCACAGCAGATTTTTACGGTAAAAATTAGTGGCATGGGGTTCGAACCCACACTCACACACGACCAGTAACCAGGACTCGAACCTGATACAATAACTAAAACAGAAAGCTAAAAAAAAAAACAAATAAAAAATTCGCCAAAACACATTACACAGAAAAAAACACCAATTAGGGAATCGAACCCTAACTAAATATTTCACAGATATTCAGATCTATATAATTAAAAATCTGCTAATACGTTCCGGATATAAACGACTTTTTTACATTTAACATTAATAAAAATTTAATAACACGAAATCGTAAAACATTTAAAAGAGACAACTACATTCATATATATTTTTTTAACCTAAAATTGTATGCCGTATACCCCTAAACTGGACAAAGGCAACCATTTATTGTAAAAACATGTTTATGTAATT
This sequence comes from Ochropleura leucogaster, assembly GCA_958449745.1. NCBI lineage: Eukaryota > Metazoa > Arthropoda > Insecta > Lepidoptera > Noctuidae > Ochropleura > Ochropleura leucogaster. The sequence goes on along the minus strand of OY288228.1, from coordinate 9,748,350 downwards.
GTTAAAAAAAAATATTTATTACGCTTCTCTATCGTACTGATATTCTAAACTAGCTGTGCCCGCGGCTTCGCTTTCAAGAATGTGTTTTTATTTAGCACTAGCTTTCGCCCGCGGCTTCGCCGCCTACTTTAAATTCGGGATAAGACAGTTCCCCTTTCCTGATTTGCAGGTACCTGCCACCTGTAGTTTTTGCCCTAGCGCCTTATTTATTGTAATAGCAATGCCAATATTTCCCATTTTTTTCCTCTTTGTCCCTTATTTTTCAATCTTTTAAAAAAAATGCCTATGTCCGTCTCCAGGGTTCTAACTATCTCTGTACCAAAATTCATCATAATCGGTTTACCCATTTAGGCGTGAAGAGGTAACAAACAAACTCACTTTCACTTTTATAATATTTGTAAGGTTTAAAAATTAAGGACAACACAAAGTTTTAGGATTTTGATAAGAATCCATCGCTGTAATTATGTGTATTGACTTGGTTCGCGAGGTTGTCGACATGTGGGATGTGGACTCAGCGATCATTGTGCCAATTGCTTAAGAGCCTCGACCAATACCTAAGGAGGCTCTCGTTAGGCAGCTGGATCAAGGGCTTGATACAGTGCGCGGTACTCTTGGACACGGCTCGTATTGTTAAGAGGTTCCTTTCTCTGGAGCCCTGACTACCGGTAGCTTGGACCAAGTTTTTGAAACCAGTGAGCTACTATTTTTTATATTATAATGTTTCTTTTTTTTCTTTGTTACTGATATGAATTTATCGTCCATATACATTAGAAGGAAAAATATGTATTATAGGAGTTAACTCATAAATTACCAGAGCAATATAGATAAAATTAAAATGGGACCCCTTCGGAAGTATATCCTTTCGATTCCATGGAGTTTCTTGCCCATTCTTCTCCATAGAGATCACTTTGGAATGGGCAACTACAGTACTTTCACAAGTTATTTAGCATTGTGTGTGGTACTGTAGTTTTTTTTTGTTTCTTGACATTCAAAAGTGCCTGTAATGTTTGAGTTTATAAAAATAAGTTTGTAAATCAGCCCACAATCGGCGTCGGAGCAATTGCTTAAAAAAAAAGTCAAAATTTGAACCTCCTTTTTGTGTAAAAAGCATAAATTAAGCAATCGCGTACGAAGTCACGGGTAACAGCTAGTTTAACCATAATCTGTGAACGCATATCGTATATTTGTCTCGCTCTGACTCTCAAAAGACTCACCAGTTCTCTGGCCTTCTCTTTCTCTTCCTTCTCCTTCTTCCTCAGCTCGGCGAGGTACTCGTTGAAGAAGGTCTCCCTCTCGCGAGCTTTGTCAATACCTTTGTAGCGTTCATCGCGCCCGTGCTTGGATGTAAACTCGTTGAATGATGACCTGGAGAGATGTTATATTATTATTTACTTTACATCTTATGCTTACATTTTTAAATATTTCTTAGAAAATAATTTAAAAAAAAAAACGTTTAAAAATATAAAAATAGGTTTCCGCCGGTAATGGGAGCAGAGTCCAAGCTACCGGTGGTTAGGGCTCCAGAGACAGGAACCTCCTCACAATGCGGGCCACTGTTTTTATATATTTGTTTCGTTATTTTTTTTTAGGAAATATGTTTTTAAAAATGTAAAAATGAAAAGAAAATAAAGAGAATAATGATGATATTTTGAAGTAAATAAATAAACATCATTTATCATTACAAACAATTTAAACGTCGTTAATTTGAGAAGAAACAGCCAAAACAAACTCAGAGGTCATAGTCTCTTTTAAGGTCCAGAAAAAAATGGCCCCCTGACTGGAGGACTATGCAGATAAGTGTCTGAAATGGACAAGTCCACTCAGCTGTGTGGTGCATTCTTAAAAATATTTAGGAAAGCAAGCACCACACAGCTGAGTGGACCTGTCCAGTCAGTGCAAGCATTTGTCAGTTATCGTGTAGCTCGACTCATAACCCAAGGTAGTACATATTTAAATCTACTTCCACAAAAAGGACTGTGTTTTATTACATCATATCTGAAAATGAAAGATTAGAATATACTTTACTAGCTTTCGCCCGCGGCTTCACCCGCGTTAAATTTGGGGTAACACAGGTCCTCTTGCGCCTTATGGATTTGTAATAGCAACGCTAAGTTTTCCCTTTTCTTCCCTCTTTCTCCCTCATATCGCACTTTTTTCAAAAAAATATTGCCTATGTCCGTCTCCTGGTTCCCAACTATCTATGTACCAAAATTCAACAAAATCGGTTTAGCCATTAAAGCGTGAAGAGGTAACAAACAAACTTACTTTCGCTTTTATAATATTAAGTAAGGATTGAACACCAAAAATTTATACATAACTGTTTTACAGAAATTGCTAATTCTATGGTTACCAATGGCGGTCTTATCCCGTCCCGAAAGATGTAAGAACCTATTCTATCTAACTATTGAAAGGCCTGTTGGTCTAGTGGTTAGTGGCCCTGACTGCTGAGCCGGAGGTCGTGGGTTCGATTCCCACCCAGGACGATAAACTTTGGATGAGCATGATTGTTTGTTCTGTGTCTGGGTGTGACTTATCTATAATATGTATGTATTTATAAATTATATAAGTATGTATATCAGTTGTCTGGTTACCATAACACAAGCTCTGCTTAGCTTGAGATCAGATAGCCGTGTGTGAGTTGTCCCAAGATATTTATTATTATTATTATTTAATACGGTGAACTTACTTGGAATGCAGCTTAGCCTCGTCCATGAGAGCTCTGAACGCGACCTTCTTCTGTTGAAGGCGGTTCTTCTTCTCTTTGCGTTCTTCCTCCGCGCGGTCCCGCACGTACTGGTCGAATACCTGGACAATAACATACAGGAATCAGACTTGTGTAGTTCTTCATCATCATCTTCCTGCCCTTGTCCCATTCTATTTGTGGTCGGCGCAACACGTTTTCTTCTTCCATTCTCCCCTATCAGACGTCACGGCATCTTTTACTCCTTTCTCCTTCATATCATTACTTACACAATCCATCCATCTTTTCTTTGGCCTCCCTCTCGCTCTCCGTGTAATTCTTCATTTATCGGAAAAGCGGAACTCCTTTGGGACCACTTTGATAACCGTTTGTCAAAACTCTTTATCTCGGGAATGCATGAAGGTATCGAGTTGAAATTAAAACCATATAATCAACTCTGTGGTCCCTTTGTGCTGTGATAAAATCAACCCTCTAAGTCTACGCAGTCAAAAGATATGGCCGTTTATGTTGTAAGTTTGTAAGGAACCCTTGGTACGCGAGTATGACTTGGTCTTGGCCGGTTTTTGGCCGAGAAAGCTTATTAGAACATCTAGGATTATTCTTTTTTTGTCAATTTGACATTGTCTTTGTGAATTAGTGTATTGCGTGTGGTGTACCTGTCTGCGCTCCTTGGAGTTGAGCATGAGGTAGCGCGGGTCGAAGACGATCTTGTGCAGCTCCTTCTCCCAGGTGGAGAAGGCGGACACGTCCTTCTCCTGCAGCATGTGCAGGAAGGCGGCGAGGCGCTGCGCGTGCGGCAACGCGCCCCGCTCGCGGGCGGCGCGCACCTCGGCCTCCACGGCGGCCGCCGCGCCCAGCAGGATGCTGCCGCCGCCCGACAGGCTGGACGACCGCACCGGGTTGCTCTTCTTGTCTAACCAACGGTTCACATGTTTCAAAGCCCAACATACACACAACGATTCAACAATTTCATTTTAACATTTTATGTTAATTTTATAAAGCTAATTTATTTATTATTTTTAACCGTGGTGAGATCGAAAAAATCAAAGCTCTTGTTGCGAGAATTTAAGTGAGAGAAACGCACAAGTGTCAAATACATTACAAGTTGAACCTAATAATAGTATAATAACAACCAGTTTTCGAGAACGTGTATTCAAAAAAACTTTAAACACTAACCTTCTTCGGCCTTCGACTTCTTGGCACCTTCCCCACCCACATCGTCAGTGCTGGAGTCAGCCGCCCTCTTCAGCTCTCCGTTCGCTGACTTACTGCTTGACGCGTTCGCTGCATCTTTACGCTACGACAAATTATAAACATTAGTACAATTAAAATCAAAAGTCAGTTATTCAAATTAGGCTGATAATCGGGTAGTTGACACCATTAACCAATAATTAAAAAACACAATTTTTCTGAAAGAACACCTTATTCTAGAAATGAGAACTCAATTCATTTCAAAATAACTTTAAAATTCGATTTTTAGTTGCTTTTAAATCAATAAATAGTTGCATCATTGACTTGACAACTTAGTGACGTCATCGGTGGCGAGTCTCATACAAAATCTATGGGGGAAGCGCGTTTTGAGAGCTCATAAAAAGTATATCAATTGATTGGTGGTGTCAACTAGCCTATTAGCACTTTTTGAACATCAAAGTTGGGACTGGTGTTTTTGACTTGGGTCAGTTATCGTCGGTCTCGTGTAAGCTAATTATATCATCCAAGACGACTCATGTTATGGGTCCGACAGTTTATAACCAGCTGCCGGCTACCATTTCTAGTGCCACGATCATCGGAACCTTCAAAGCCCGTTTAAAAAATGGCTTATCGAGCAAGCGTTTTTTCTGTTTTGACGTTTTTTTTTTAATATTTGAACTTTGACTTGAAATTAATGTGTTTGATTTTTGTGTTTCTGACTTTTTATTTTATTTGTAATATTTCTACCTGTTTGACATTTTGATTTTTTATTGGTTTGACATTGTTTATAAAATGATAAATGATGTTTTTTTTTTTTTTTTTAAATATCTTGGGACAACTCACACACGGCTATCTGATCCCAAGCTAAGCAGAGCTTGTGTTATGGTAACCAGACAGCTGATATACATACTTATATAATTTATAAATACATACATATTATAGATAAATCACACCCAGACACAGAACAAACTATCATGCTCATCACACAAAGTTTGTCCTGGGTGGGAATCAAACCCACGACCTCCGGCTCAGTAGTCAGGGCCACTAACCACTAGACCAACAGGCCCGTCAAATTTTGCAAGTAGGTTTTCACAAACACTTTTACACATCATTTTTTTTTTAAACTAGATGAGGCCGGTGTTTTGTACCCGACTACTCTGAGAAGAAACAGCCAAAACAAACTCAGAGATCATAGTCTACTAAAAATCTTGGTCAACTTACATGAGGACTATGCAGATAGTGTCTGAATGGTCTTTTTAAGAAAGCACCACACAGATTGAGTGGACCTTATTGCTTTGTAACTTTAATGTAATGAATATTATGAAGGTGTGACTTGTAAGAATCCCGTACAATAAAATATTATGACTAAGAGAGTCCCCAAAAACGTCAGCCCTTACCCATTTCTCAATTTAATAGTTAAGGTATAAAGAACATAGTGTAAAGCTCTTCACCGTCTATGGAAAACTTTTTGTACGCGAGCGAAGTCGCGTGCAAAAACTTATTCCACTGAGCGAAAGAGACAGAGCTATTCAGGGTGTCTAGCACCATATCTTTCCCTCAGTGGAATAAGTTCTGCTTTAAGACGTCTTGGTAGGGTAGCAGAGATGGAATTGGTCAAGGCAAGTACAAGAAGATGATGATAACTAGATGGTATAGTACCTGCAGTTCGAGCAGCGCGGCGGGCTGCTGGCTGACGGCCTTGTCGACGTCGGCGCGACCCATGAGCACGCCGGGCCGCTCCCACACGGACGAGTGCGCCGCCGAGTTGTAGAAGAACACCGAGCCGTCGCCCGTCCACACCACGCACCTGACAAACGGACAACACTATCGTTAGAGACGGACACTTCTTGGGAAGACGTAGCCCATGAAGGTAGGTAATACCGTTCAATTCAAGGTAAAATCGGCTAAGGCGCCGAGAGTTTTTTTAATTTATTTATTTAATTTTGGTTAACCAACAATTGTTTACACGTATACATTTCTTAGTTAATAACAAAGGTAAACATTTACAAGTGCAACAATTAATTAAAGATTAACACCACATGCACAAAAAAAAAACAGTTTTACAAACATATCTATAAAGATTTACAGACAAGCAAAAAATATTAAAATTAAAAATAATAATAAAGAAAACTAACAGATTCATTCAATACCGTACTTCAAAATTAAATCGAAATTTAATCAAAATCAAAATTTATGAGTTCCGTACAAACTTGCCGCTCGACAATCTTTAGCTAACCTGGGTACTCCTCAAAATCAGTTAACCTGGCTAAATTGACTGCTCCGTAATATTGCCAATCTTGGCAGAATTTCTCGGGAATTACCTGCTCGACAATATTACCCAAATAACCTAAACTCGAAAACATTTATTTCAATTAGACCATTACAGACAATTTTGAATGTCAAAAAAAAATTGTTAAAGCTATAGTCCCAGTCACGAGACATAAAAACTTGTGAAAGTACTGTAGTTGCCCATTCTAAAGCGTTGATCTCTATGGAAAAGAATGGGCAAGAAACTCCATGAACACTTTTAGATTAGAATTATTACATGATATTACAAAATCGTATTTACACTATCGTGTTGAGATTATACAAATATGTGAGAACGATGTAGAAAGACGTGCACAGTAAAAGCGTCCAGAGTAAAGCCAAAATTTAATTAAAAATCTAAACATTTCAATTGAAAATGAACCGTGGCAGCCAAAATAACTACTTCGACATATTAGCCAAGTGGCCAAACTATCTAATCTATTTAATTTAATTTTGACTCACCAAGGCGTCCCCAAAATCGGAGTACTAGAAATCGGACGACTCCTATCCTGCTTGGCTTTTTCCTTCTCTTTCTCCTTCTCCCCCTTGTCCTTCTCCAGTTTCTCCTTCTCTGCCGCCTGCCGCTCCTGGTCGGCTTGCTGCTCGAGTCTCTCGCGCTCCTCGGCGGCGGCGCGCTCGGCTGCGAGGATCTTCTCGGCCTCCGCCGCGGCCTTCGCTTCAGCGTGAGCTTCTACGTCAATTACTGCATACGAAAAAAAATTTGGTTAAAAATATCAATAAAACAATAAGCGCATTTCACTCCCCCCCCCCCCCTAATGTGGGTAAAGGCGTATCTTCAGTAGATAATAATCATTTACACTTCATGTAAGTTCATATATACGCTATAACAACACTGTAAAACCAAATGATTTTAAAAGAGTAACCATAGAGTTTCTTGCCGGTTCTTCTCCATAGGAAACGACCAACCCGAACCGTGCATCTTTTCTCGACGTTTTGTAAGTGCCCATATATTTGAAACAAAATATTTTAATTATGATGTTGGAGATACAAATATTTGTTCTATATTTGACTTCTCATTGATTGTTTTTTTTTTTTAATTTAATTTGTATCTTTGACATTTAATATATATTGTATCCTTATTGTAATTTATAATTTCTACACAATGTAAGTATATTGTTTTGAAAATAACTTTTAACTGGGACACAAATCCCTCCGTAGCAGCTATTAAGAAACCCCTGATCGAAACCCAAAAACACTTAGCCCAACCTAGGATTCGAACCTAGGACCTCTTACTCAACAGTTGCGCTTACGACCACTAGACCAAGAGAGACTGACCGGCATAGCTATTCACAAACAATCGAATCGTTACCGTAATCGACAATCGACACTAGTCTATGTTCTTGTAATCCCATCGTCAAACCGACAAAACGCTATTCACAGATCCATGTGGAGTTTCTTTTTTTAAAACATGGCAATATATGTTTAGAAGACTATGTTACATAATGGTAGCAAATAGAAATAAATAATAAATATCTTCTTGGGACAACTCACACACGGCTATCTGATCCCAAGCTAAGTAGAGCTTGTGTTAATACATACATATTATAGATAAATCACACCCAGACACAGAACAAACAATCATGCTCATCACACAAAGTTTGTCCTGGGTGGGAATCGAACCCACGACCTCCGGCTCAACAGTCAGGGCCACTAACCACGAGACCAAGAGGCCCATCAATAAATAATAAATAGTAGGTAGTCAAAAAATGCCACGCTGAGTTTACATACAGATACTTGCGTTATCTATGTCAATCTATATCTGTGTATGTGTTCATTAAATGTTATAGCTCCCTTTTTCACACATTTATTAAAACGGAGTGGTCACGTCCGGTTTGGTCTCCCTGTTTACCCCAGAAAGGTTGGTCAGAGGTGCTTGTATAACCCATTAATAAAAACTCACCTTCAATCTTACCATCATCGACATCCATTTTCATTTTCTTATCATTTTTCTTATCAATCGGTTCTCCCTTCTCTAAAGCGATCTTGGCTCTCAGATCTGTATATGATAATAAAAAAAAAAACATAAATTATTTTTATAAGAGTTTATTTTAAACAAAAAAAAAAACATCGGACACAAAATACAAGGTCTAACTCTAAACGGACCATTCACGAAGCCATCAGTTTTCGGCATCAAAATTTAGCTAAAATTATTGCTAGTAAATTTTCGGGTGGTTGACGTTAGGACTCAATGTTACCCACTCAAAACCATTGTGCTGATGGATGGCGGTATCTTTTTAGGACAACCCGCGACCCTGGCAGGCCACTCTGCTGTGCTGACATCTCTTTGAGGCGCGCGTGAAACACTAACGCGCCATCGACACGGCCTGTCGTCAATAGACGGACGGACGGTGAGCTACCCATTGCTCACTGTTCACAGGCCCGCATCTACGGTGGCTGGGTTGGTTTGAGGTTATCTCCCTCAAACGCCCGGCCAACGCCATCGCTAGCAAGATTGCTTTGCAGAAACAAGAATCATGGACTGAACCAGGGCCGGTCTTGAGCCAAATTCGAGACCTATAACTTGGCAGTTGAAGGTCACGCCAGAGTATCAATGCTAGAAATAGAGACGGCATACCTTCGAGCTCCTTCATAGGTTTAGGTTTCTCCCACACGCTTTCCTGCTTCCCTGCATTATAGTAGTAGGGACGTCCGTCGGGAGCGCGGTGGGTGGTCCACTCGCCAGCCGCTGCTATTAGTTCCGGGGTGATCACCTGAGGGAATGATTATATTGTTAATTTATTTTTTAACACCCTTGCTCGTAAAGCTGATGTAATTCCACCGGTTTTAAATATGTAAAGAGGGTCATAAAAAACGCGTGTGTTATCAAAGCAAATAGTTAAGTTAGTCCATACAAATTCCATAACAGTATTATTTGCCATTTCAAATTTGGAACTCATCGCCGCCGCACGACTCCACTAGTGGGCAGCGCGCTATTGCTATTCTTTTAAAAAAAAAAAAATATTTAAAGGGTTTTGTTGCTTAGCGCTGTTGCTATTCAAATTTCGAACTAATTCGAAAGTAGGCAGCGCTAGCTCGCTGTTAAAATGGCAACAGTGTGCATTCACAGATTGAGTTTATTAAAAAAAAACTGTTTCCTCGCAAATGTGTTAAAAAACTTCGTACGATATACGTGCGTATTGGTTATAACATGCTCGGCTCAATTTACGCCCTCGCTTTCGGCTCGGGCTGAAATTCCGACCATCTTAACGCACTAATATTGTAATGTACTATTAACACACATATTTTTAGGGTTTAGTGCCCCAAAAGAAACGAAGCCCTAATAGGATCACTTTGTTGTCTATCTGTCAGTCTGTTTGGCAAAACAAAGAGCATTGAAACTTGAGATTTTTTTTTAAACTTTGCCCCACACTAGGAATTTCTCGTGTTTCGTGGGTGTGTTTACAAAAAACTTACATACGAACAGCTAGACCCGATACAACTACCTACAAATATTTGTTCCGTGCGGGGATCGAACCCACGACACGCAGCGAAGCAGTCGGTCGCTCAGCCACTGCGCCAACCGTGTCATCGTAATAATTGTGAGCTCTGGTGCGGTAACAATACGCACCGTGTTCAGGAGTACCACTTTTTGTATGAAGCCTTTGATCCAGCTACCTAACGAGAACCTCCTTAGCTACTTGGCGAGACTCTTGAAAATTAATAATAAAGTAAAGAAACAAGGTAATACTCACTAGTTCCTCCTTAGGTTTGTCACTAGGTGTAGGCGAGTCGCAGATGATGGTCGGCTCGGACGACGGGCTGACGGGTCGCGGCCCCGCCGCCCCCGCCGCGCCCCCCGGCCCGCCCGCGCCCGCGCCGCCCGCGGCCCCGCCTCCCACGCCGCCCTGCGATATTGCTGCGCCCACAGGGGGAAACGTATAGCGTTACACACCATATTACAATACAAGAAAGAAAAAACATTTATTTGGCCCATGCCACAAGTGCACACAAAATGAGATAAAGACTTAAAACTAAACGATAATAATAGATACGTAATTGTGTGTCTCACGGCTGCGCCAAATAGGTCCAGATCAGCAAACTGCCGAGCAGCTAGTGCCCGACGCTGGTTTTCAACTGGACGATAATGATATCACCTGATCTTATCTATCCGCCTTTCCTCGACTGCGTTAGGGTCGGATTTCAACCTAACCGAATACTAATACTCGCTCGGCTCGGAAAACAGAATCAAAGTAGGTTATCAAAAGAGGTCAGGAATTATTTATGTACTTTCTAGCTGTGCCCTGTTTCACCCGCTGCTTAGGTCCCCTTCTCACTTAAGGATTTGAAAGAGAGATAGTATTCGATTCTCAGACTAACTGAATATGCATAAAAAGAATCATAAGAATCGATCAAGCCGTTTCGGAGGAGTATGGGAACGAACATTGTGACACGAGAATTTTATATATTATTAGATACTGACTTCATAACACGAAATAATTATGTGGACATGCCTCAAATCCCGGGATTCAGTTTAGAGAGCAGATAAAATCCCGTGATTGAATAAATAAAAAGTTATTTACTTATACACAATTATTGAAACTAGTAATATGATTCGTAATCTGCCGGAATGTTTTAATTTAAGTATGCCATAATGTATCAATTATTTATCAATTGAGAATTTGCAACACAATGAAACTTAACTTATGTAACGGGTGGTCACCCATCCACAGACCAACCTAGGCAAGCGCGGCTTTACCTAAAGATCGAGCCGAGCGGCTGCTATTATTTAGCCAGAGCTCATCACCGTTCTTTCTTCGTTCCAACCATATCATACATAAGTGTATAGTACGGCCAACTAGCAGCGATAGGAAAGGTCATTAACCTAAAGAACAACTGTGGCGTTGACAATCTAATATTTAGCTCTTTCCATCTTGTGCCTTTGTCGTAATGTCTCGTTCTCCCGGCAAAAACATGACAACGTTAAAACGGGTTCGCCAACATTCGGGCGGGCATTTTAGATGGGGTTTTAGCATGGGTTAGTGACTCACTGGCGTCAGGTACTGCTGCGCTGGCCATGCCGGGCGGCGGCTGCGCCACGAGCGGCGGCGGCCAGCTGCCCCACGCTGGCCACGCGCCGCCCGCCGGGTAGCTGTTGTAGTTGTTGTAGCCGCCCGCGTTGCCCGGGAAACCCATGTTACCTGATTGGGGAACAAACAGAAATACGGTATTACACCTATTTTTAAAAAGTATCTCATTTTGATCCGAGGGTCCCAGTAAACCACCAAAAAAAAAAACAAAAAAAAATATTCAATCGATAAGTGCCATAAAACTGCATTTCAATTTTACAATTTCTAATTTCGCGCGTAAAATAATAAAAACGCTTGACGCCATGTTACTCTGTGGTCATGACGTCAGTTGGTTATGTAAACAAATGCGCTGTTATTAGTCTTTCTGTTTAGTTGTATTTTTCACTATAGTTTATGGTATTACTATATGGTAGTATTTATTTCGTCCATGGTATTATTACTACTATTTTAATCACTACATAGTATAAAACAAAGTCGCTTTCTCTGTCCCTATGTCCCTTTGTATGCTTAAATCTTTGAAACTGCGCCACGAATTTTGATGCGGTTTTTTTAATAGACAGAGTGATTCAAGAGGAAGGTTTTTATGTATAATACATACATATTATAGTAGAGAAAAGTGGGGATTTTCAAAGATTTGTAACACCCGTGCGAAGCTGGGACGGGTCGCTAGTAAAAAATAAAATGTAAAGTTTTATAATACAAAAATAGTAATAGTTGCTCAGTTCACAGTTGTCACTTTTTTGTTTCATGACCTTATGACGTAATAATCATGGCGGACACTGTTTCCCTTTAAAACAACAGACTAAAAAAAGTAAAAACTATGAAATCAATTTTAAAATTTATTCAGTTATTTTATTAACTAAATTTAACATTTTCCGATTGCTTGTTGCCTAAGCTATCTGAATTGTATATTTTTAGAATTTCTTTCATATGGAGTAAAACACCCTGTTATTGAGATGGCGACAGGTTCCTGGAACAACTTGTGACCCACGGATGTCCCTCAAGTTAAAGGAGGAGTTCTGGAGCCGCGGTGTACCCGCAACCCCCCACGGAACAGGCGGAATGATATGTTACGTGGACGTAGGCCAGAACAGCTTTAATGTGGAAAAGTATATTCTGCATAGCCCCGCAAGTCTTTAACAAAATCCCAAAGCAAATCAAAGAATTACATTTAAATGGTTTTAAAAAAGAACTTAAAGCTTTGTAGTATAAAAAAATGTTACTATAATTTAAATGAATATTTGAATGATACTTTGACATCCTAATTAAATTGTAATTTTGTAATCATATAATCATTGACATCTCAAGTTTGACATTGAATAATTATTTGACATTGTACTGAATACTGATAATATTTATTTAATTGACATGCCAATAACTGTAATTTCTATTTCCTGTTTAATGTTTGTTTTAAAATTTTGTTTATGTAATATTTGCACGCCCCCAGTGGCAGAATATGATAGGACCTTTGTTTATATTTAAGACCATAAAAATGTACCATATTCAGACAATTAAATGAATTTGAACCCCAGTATAGTGTCCCTGGCAGGCTCCTCAGCAACAACTTACCATTGGCAGGTTGTGCGATGGGCGCGTTCTCTCCTGGCGGCATGTCATCGTTCTCCGCGGGGCTGTCCCCGTCCTTATCCTTGGATCCTAATAAAACAATATTGGTTAAATACTAATCTTACATTTAAATTAAAATGACGTGTACTCATTAACACTTAGTAAAGTCCACAAGTTTAATTTGTAATTCTTACTAATATTATAAAAGCGAACGTGAGTTTGTTTGATGAGGTTTAACGCCTAAATGGCAAAACCGATTTTGATCAATTTTGGTACAGAGATAGTTGAGACCCTTTTTTTTAAAGTGAGATATGTGGGAGAACGAGGTAATAAAAGTGAAAACTTAGCTTTGCTATTACAATAAATAAGGCGCAAGGGCAAAAACTACAGGTAGCAGGTACTTGTAAATCAGGAAAGGGGAACTGTGTTACCCCGAATTTTACGCTAACAAAAATGGGGGCAAAAGCTAGTATAAAATAATTGTAATATCCAAAGGTTTCTTTTAACACTAGCTTTACCGACTTAAGAAATGGAGGAGGTTTCATCTTCGACTATATTTCATGTAAGTTCACCGAGTACTCCGCCAACTGTGGACCGATATTTATAATTCTTAAAACTAACTGGGTTGTGGAGGTCAGATAGGCAGTCGCTCCATGTAAAATACTGATATTCAGCTGCACCCGGTTACACTGGATGCCGACGCCAACATAGTCGGGAAAGGCTAGGCAGATGATGCTATTTAGTAAAAGATTAGCAGATCATCCATATAGTCATACAAGAAAAATATGTATTATAGACGATAACTCACAAACTACCTAAGCAATATAAATACAATTGGGGAGTTGACACCATTAACCAATAATTAAAAAACACAATTTTTCTGAAAGAACACCTTTTTCTAGACCTGAGAACTCCATTCATTTCAAAATAACTTTAAAATTTGATTTTTAGTTGCTTTTAAATCAATAAATAGTTGCATCATTGACTTGACAACTTAGTGACGTCATCGGTTGCGAGTCTCATACAAAATCTATGGGGGAAGCGCGTTTTGACAGCTCATAAAAAGTATATCAATTGATTGGTCGTGTCATCTACCCTATTGAAATGGGACCACCTGGGAAGTACACCCTATCAAACAAAAAATAATTTTGTAAATCAATCCAAGCGTCTTTGAGTAATCGGTGAACATACATAAAAAAACCACGAATTGAGAACCTCCTCCATTATTTAAAGTCGGTAAAAAAGAGCCTGTAATGATCTAATTGAAATAAATTCTTTGAGTATGATTACAAAGGGTTATTTTTCAGACTTACCTCCCTCCTTTACCCATGGAGGAGGCTGCGTCATGTACGGTGGCACATTCCCAGTGGGGGGCGCGTTGTGGACCCCAGGAGGCATCACGTTGGACATGACCCCGTTCGGCATCATACCCATATTGCCCATAGGCCCAGACATTGGGCCAGACATGGGTCCACCCATGGGGCCGTTCATCGGCACATTCTGGGGCATCGGACCACCTGTAACAGAAGATAATTTATAGCAAAGCAGTCATGTTAGCGAAGGAGGTGGCCGGGCGTTAGGCCCAGACTCCACCAAAGCGGAGAGCAGAGAAGCGGGGAGGAGATGGGCGGAAACGGACCAATCACATTGCTTTAAATCTACATCGCGGCTCTCATCTTTCCTATGATTGGTTGACTCTTGCACATCTCCTCTCCGCTCCACTGCTCTCCGCTTTGGTGGAAACCGGGCCTTTGAGCGAGAGAACCTCAAACCAACCCAGCCGCCGCGGGAGACCCCCCGCGCGCCGTAGATGCGGGCCTGTGGACGGTGAGCAATGGGTAGCTTACCGTCCGTCCGTCTATTGACGACAGGCCGTGTGGACGGCGCGTTAGTGTTCACGTCACCACGCGCGCCTCAAAGAGATGTCAGCAAAGCAGAGGGGCTTGCCAGGGCCTCCGCCTGCCGGGGTTGCGGGTTGTTCAAAAGAGTTACGGCGGCCCCGGAACGTAAAGGGCAATAGAAGAAACATGGGTGGTTTAAGTCAGTACAAGTCTGACACTCCCCGCGCTCCGCCCAGAGCGGGGGAAGTTATTTGATGATTTCCCACCCCAAAAAAAAGACAATTTATAGCATCACGCTTGTTTTTAGGTATCTAGATAATTTGTTTTGTTTGTAAATTTGGCAGCCGACCGGAGCGTACCATAGACTCCCAGGCCCTTTAGCCAAACAGCAGTCGGCAGCAGACGACAATTGTTATCGCTCAGAAGTCACTAATACATTTTCAACTTTATACCTTAGCGCATATAGTTGAAAATCTATTGACGTTGACATATCGTTTTTGTTTCTTTCGTTCGTTATCACTCAGCAGTCTTTAATAGATTTTCAACTATATGCGCTAAGGTATAAAGTTGAAAATGTATTAGTGACTTCTGAGCGATAACGATTGTCGTCTGTTGTCGTCTGCTGTTGGGCTATAGGGTCAGGCGTCCATCGTTTTGTCTTGTCGACAATAGTTATTTGGAGCACTGGGCTATTGTGTATTGGCCAATTTGATAGTGTCTATAATCCTTACTAATATTATAAAAGCGAAAGTGAGTTTGTTTGTTACGTCTTCACGCTTAAACGGCTTAACCGATTTTGATGAATTTTGGTACAGAGATAGTTGGGACCCTGAAGACGGACATAGGCTATTTGTTTAAAAAAAAGATAATATTGAGATATGAGGAAGAAAGTGGGAAGAAAAGGGAAAACTTAGCATTGCTATTACAATAAATAAGGCGCAAGGGCAAAAACTACAGGTAGCAGGTATCTGCAAATCAGGAAAGGGTAACTGTTACCTCGAATTTAACGCGAGCGTAGCCGTGGGCAAAAGCAATAATCTGCATGGAATTCTTCATGCAAATTATTGCTTTTGCCCACGGCTTATAAAAGCGAAAGTGAGTTTGTTACCTCTTCAGGCTTAAAAAGCGAAAGTGAGTTTGTTACCTCTTCAGGCTTTAATAGCTAAACCGATTTTGATGAATTTTGGTACAGAGATAGATTTTTTTTGCGGGCAAAAGCTAGTAGGACATATACTGTTATATTAGAACTCAACACGTCTTGAGCTGACGATATATTTTCATCCAAAGTAAACTTATATATGGAAATTTTATTTCAATGGGAAATCGAAAAGTGGGTCATATTTAACTTCTATTCTTCACATAGTTACAAGTAAAGTGTTAATAAAAAAGCAATAAAAAAACTTGTACGTGACTGGAGTTTGCTACTAAATAAAACTTGTAGATTAACAAAACTGCACGGATCGACTTTGGTTATTTTACACTAGCTGTTCCACGCGGTTTCACCCACGCTGCTCGGCACCTGTTGGTCGTAGCGTGATGTTATATAGCCTATAGTCTTCCTCAAGAAATGGACTATCCAACACTAAAATATTTTTTTATTCCAACCAGTAGTCCCTGAGATTAGCGCGTTCAAACAAACAAACTCTTCAGCTTTATAATATTATATAATATATATAAGTAAATATACGTAATAAGTATAAGTATATAAGTATAGATGTTACTAGCTGTGCCCTACCTACCTTACCTACCATACCTACCCTACCTTTTCTTTGCTATAAAGCTCACGGAGCCCGAGACCTTTCCAACGAATGCAAAACCGTGGAAATCGGTTTGTATGTTCTGGAGTTATAGCGTCAGGAAGGAAAACCCGACTTATTTTTATATAATAGACTAGCTTATGCCCGCGGCTTCGCTCGCGTAAAATTCGGTAGCGCCTTATTGATTTGTAATAGCAACGCTAACTTTTCCCGTTTCTTCCCTCTTTCTCCCGCACATCCAACTTTATTTCAA
The DNA here is from genome assembly GCA_958449745.1 of Ochropleura leucogaster. Lineage (NCBI taxonomy): Eukaryota > Metazoa > Arthropoda > Insecta > Lepidoptera > Noctuidae > Ochropleura > Ochropleura leucogaster. The sequence goes on along the minus strand of OY288228.1, from coordinate 9,731,686 downwards.
AAAAATATTACCCTATGTCCGTCTCCTGGTTCCCAACTATCTCTGTACCATAATTCATCAAAATCGGTTTAGCCATTAAAGCGTGAGGTAACAAACAAACTCACTTTCGCTTTTATAATAAGAAAAGGGAGAAAAGGGAAAACTTAGCGTTGCTATTACAAATCAATAAGGCGCAAGGGGAACTGTATTACCCCAAATTTAACGCGGGCGAAGCCGCGGGCGAAAGCTACTAATTTATATGTTTTAAATTTAATAAACGAAATAGAAATGGATACTGTACCTGAGGAAACCATAGCCTCCATGTCAGATTGTGATATCACTTTGCAAGTGGGTCCCTCTTGGGGGCGAGTCCATGTGGTTTCCCTGGTCCTGGAGTGGTAATAGTAAGGTTTCCCTTCTTCCGATTTGGTTTCCACCCATAGTTCTGGCGCCGGCTGTCGAGAAAACACAATAGTTTAACTAATTTATAAAGAGGGAAAACGTAGAATTGCTATTACAATAAATAAGGCGCAAGGGCATAAACTACAGGTGGCAGGTAACTGTAAATCAGGAAAGGGGAACTGTGTAAACTCGAATTAAACGCGAGCGAAGCCGCGGGCAAAAGCTAGTATATCAATAATTTTGTATATTTTGTAAAAATATTATGATTTAAAAGAGTGTCCATGGAGTTTCTTTCTCATTCTTCTATATAGAGATCAACGCTTTGGAAAGGGCAACTACAGTACTTTCGCAAGTTATTATGTCTTGTGACTGGGAGTGTAGCAGCATCTTTTTTGTATTTATAACATTCAAAAGTGCATGTATTGGTCTAATTGAGCCGGGGTTGCGGGTTGTTCGAAAGAGATACCGCGGCCTCGGAACGTAAAGGGCAATAGAAGGAACATGGGTGGGTTTTAGTCAGTACAAGTCTGACATGCGCCCCCGCTCCGCCCAGAGCGGGGGAAGTCATTGGATGATTTCCCACCCGAAAAAAAAATGGTCTAATTGAAATGAATACAATACATAAGTACTTACCATATTCGGTGGTGGCATTCCAGGTGGTCCGCCGAACGGTGGTGGCTGCCCCATCATATTAGGGGGAGGGCCCATAGGTCCACCGGGAGGCATCATACCAGGCGGAGGGCCAAACGGAGGAGGACCGCCCATCATGCCAGGAGGAGGTCCACCCATCATTCCAGGGGGGGGAGGGCCCATAGGACCCCAGTTGTTGTCAAAGTTGGGGCCGTTATTGGGACCAAAGCCACGCGGGCCGCCGCGTCCGCGGAAGAATCCTCTTCCTCTCATTGGGGGACCGCCTGGACCGTAGCCACGACCTCTGAACCTCATGGGAGGCCCATTCATCCAACCCGGTGGAGGTCCACGGCCTCTACTTCTGTTCGAAATTCCATTGTGTTAGATTATTGATGATTCAATTTGGATTATAATAAATATAGTACGGCCAACGAGAAGCGATACGAAAGGTCATTAACCTAAAGAACAACTGTGGCGTTGACAATCTAATATTTAGCTCTTTCCATCTTGTGCCTTTGTCGTAATGTCTCGTTCTCCCGGCAAAAACATGACAACGTTAAGACGGGTTCGCCAACATTCGGGCGGCCATTTTAGATGGGGTTTTAGCATGGGTTTTGTTTACATTTGGTAGCGCTTCTCGTTGTCCATCTACCCACCCTTCTTACCCAAAATAAACCGTACCTACTCTTTTCTCTCATAAGAACACTCTTCTGATATTAACCAATACAACAAAAAAGGAATTACCTATATCGGTTCAGCTGTTCTCGAGATTTGCGCTTAGCAACAAATTCAGAGATACATTTTTATATTATAGAACATGTTTATTTTGCAAACAGATTTTTAAAAACACTATTACATGTATTTTTCTTAAGGAACTCAAGACCTTTTGAGTTGGCAGTCCGACGTTCACACCACTAGGCTATTCTTGTTATAACCATACATATTAACAGTGAATGCAATGTGGTTGCCTATTCCAAAAGTGAATATATTTATGAAAATGACTTGACAATCAACTTCAATGTATTTTCGGAATGCACAGCAAATAAATTAGAAATCTACAGTTGTAAAGAAACTATTTTGAACATAATCTTGAACCGTATTAGGTACCCCACTGTCCAATCTCTTGAAGATTACAGGCGAGAAGTTATTGCTAAAGGTGATGATATGCATTCCAAAAAACGGAGCTTAAGCAGTGCACACAGACATAAACAGCGGTACAGTGAACAACAAAAAATTAATCTTTAAGTATTTTATGACGTTTAATGAAAACAGGAAGACCATATAAACGATGCATGGACTGTTTGAAGGATGATATGTGATGAAGAGCTGATTTACCGATCCAGCATGATATGACCAATAAGGTCTTTAGAACTTACGTACAATGGTCCACTGAAAGGACTAAGTGCGGAAACCGGACCCCCCAAGAAGCGGGGTCCATATGAAGAAGAAGAAGAAGGTCTTTAGAATGAGTTAAAGAAAGAGAAATGATTTTGGATGGAATAGTGCAAATAATCCTGCCTAGCCATTCTCCAACTATATTGGGTTTGGTTTCCAGTCTAACTAGACGCAGCTAAATACCCGCAATTCTAGATATAGGAAGTGCCTACATTTTTTTCAATTGCCCTAAATTAGCATTTTCTTTATATGATGTTCTCCCTCAAGACATACCTCGGCCTATTAACTTTCAGTCTCTTCTCACTTATTCGCACACTCCTTTTATAGTTTATTTATTGAAATATATTTCGTTTCACGATTTAAAGTTTTAAAATCTGTCAGAGTATTTTATTTATGGTCTCTTTTTTCTCTAGGCATAGACTATTTTCTTTCTTCCTACTAACACTTTCCACTCCCAACTAATATATTTTTCTTTGTACGATACCGTTATTGTCCTGTGATATTTGTGTCGTCATTTAATGTTATTTGTTTTAGGTATCCTGAACCAAACTCCTATCACCCTCAAATTAAACACCGTACATCTGCCCTACGTGTCACTCTCATACAACGTCGTAATTGGCTAAATACGTCTCACACACAAGAGACGGGAATGCCACTATAGGAAAAAAAAAAATATATATATAGGGAGTGCCTATCTGACTTTCACAACCCCGTTGGTAATAATATATTTGTTATATGATTGTTGTTGCTTGTTAATACTGGTTGACAGGCTTTGAGAGGCCACTCAGTAATGACTGTCTAACATCTACAATTGACAGTCAAGACAGACCAACTTTAACATACTTCCTAAAGCATACTTGGCACATAATGGATAGTCAATCATTCATGGGACACCCTTTTTCTTTTTACTTGCCGAGGTGGAAAATCCTCATGGATGTCCACAGTTACCCCACCATGACGTCTTAAAGCAGACTACAGGTCTGTTAAATCGACTGACTACAAATCACACCAGCCTTCCCTGCCCACAGTTTTACAACGGAGATCATGCGAACTGGTGCACCTTCTATGAATTCATAGGACAACCAAGGTCAACTTTGCTTAACTGAGCAACCTGAAGGTACACCTGAGCAGCTGATATTATTTTGTTACCAGTTCCTGAGTTGCAGTAGAGCAAATATAAGTACTTAATTCTTCATAAACAGACCGTGATCAAACCTGAAAGGAAAAAGCCTGCTAAGGGTGATGGTTGATTGAAAGAAATACCGTGGCCCTGGAACGTTAAGGACAAAAAAAAGGAACATGAGTGGTTTTAGTCAGTAAAGACTGATACTCCCCCCGCTTCGCCTAGAGCAGGGTAAGTTATTTGATGATTTACCATCCACAAGAAAAAAGGGAAAAGGCCTTAGCTTTGCAGTTGGCAGTTGCAGATTTTTGTTGCAATTGCATTGTTATTTTGTAGTTCAGTCACAAAATTGATACGGTGTTTTTAAACTCAACAATCAACTTCAACTAATGATTTTGTTATCAGTACTCAATATTGTATTGTTGCGTACATTTTATATACAAGTATAGTTTTTAAGGTAGCCAAACGAAACCAAAAACTTGTCGCAAGTAAATCAGAATGGAAGACCACAGACTTCAATTTCTATTAATAATATAGTAACATAAATAGTCTATTCTACCGCATTGGCCTACAAGTTGTACGCACAACTGTTAAGCATAAGGGCCTGGATTCAGTTGCAAAAAGGGTAATTGGGTTTTCAGTGAGGAATATATCAGTAGATATGAGCGTGGTGTTGGCAACCATACACCATGTTACCAGGTACCATGTGAATACGGATATTTCTCTATTAGAAACCACCAACCCAAACCGTACCTTTTCTAAGTATATATTCTGTGTCATAAAAGATATTGTTCAGCTCAATTCAAATCTGCCTAATGCTCTATGGAATACAGGTATATGATAATGATGTCATGGGCATGATGATGTTATATTACATAAACACCAGATAGCGGAGTGGTTTTCAAGTATAATGAGAAACTTTAAAGTTACTGTGGTCTGTGATTGTCAGGGGCTCAGTAGCATTTATAGTTCTACAGTCTATGGTAGTGTCATCTAGAATAAGTAATAGACAGTACTGAATACGCTAAACTTGTCGCTCAGTTCCGGACGACACAGTTTAAATTTTGTTTATGTACCAAATATTTGCACACCTGGGGGCGTGCAAATATTTGAGGGCAGAATACAATGAGACCTTTGTTTATATTTTAAGAGCATAAAATGTACCATATTCAGACAATTAAATGAATTTGCTAAGATCTAGAAAATTTTGGCCTGAGCAACCTTTGGAAAGGAACATTCTAGAAAGCCGTTCAACTCAGGTAATTAATAATAATTTTATTATTTCATATTCATCAGATTACATTTTGCAAGGATCAAACTCACAGTAAATTATTACTTGCCAGCTTCAACTAAACCATTGTGGTATTTATGCAATTTTTTTATTATTCAAATATTCAGGTAGGTTGTGGTGCTATTTGCAAAAGCATTCAACACATTTATTGTAGTTAAGTGTACTGCGAGAGCTGGTTTAAAATTGTGTAAGATAAGATTTCATGGAAGGAATTAGGGGAGGTCTTACCTAGCAGAGCGACAAACTATAAAAAAAACTAAATAAACAATCAGATCAATAATGCAAGCAGATAAGCGAACACACAAAATACACAACTTGGATAATAATTGCAGGAAATCCTAAATTGCACTTTCCGTTGCCAATAATGGGACCAAATATACATGGTTTAGCTGTGCATGCAAATGCAAGGCGGCAATGCATTGTGTTTTACAAACAATACACACTCTAATTTTAATAATTTTGGAGTTTATGGATGGTATTGTTTTATTAATTGAGAGGTTATGAGACAGAGAATGATTTTAAAATCTACAGATATTGACTCAAAATGACCCTGCCAAGGTCGCTAGCATATAAATTAACGTAATTTACGCCAGCATACTAACAGTAAATTATTTTATGTGTGAACACACTCCACGACTTACAATTAAACAGGACTTATTGTACAAAAAAATAATCGTAAAGTCTGCTTTTAACCTTTATGGACACGCTTCCAACGGGCACAAGTTACTGGAGACGGTTATTCAGATCACAAAATACAATAAGATGCTAAGAAAATGCAGATTCTAGTAAAGTACATGTTTTTTTAATGACACATGACGTCGTTACCTGAAGTTCCCGCGTCCACGACCTCCTCGGAAGTTGTTCCCGCCTTCGTCGTCCTCGTAATTCTCGTCGAAACCCACAGCCCCTACATCACCGAAATCTTTGGCAGTTTCCACCAGATTTTCACTCACTTCACCACTACGATTGACGACTTCAGTTACAGCTGAGTCCTGCGAGTCAATGTATTCCTCTTCCATTTTACGAATTATCACTACTAAATAAACAAAAACTTAAGTCCTCATGCTAAATCAATTTATATTGTTGAAATGGAGACACATTTCATAAGGTAGGAAAATCAACAATGTCGAACTAAGATGGCGGCCGGCGGCTTGCCTGCTAGTGCTTGACGCAACCTGTAGTTGTAGTTGTGTATTTGTTGAGTCGATATTATCGATTGTGTCTGTGGCTAAAGATATTTTTAGAATGCATGCGAACGAGGGTGGCAGAGCTATGATTATTTTAACGAAAATGTTATAGATGATACAATAACTAGTACTGAACATTTTATCAATATATTTAAATATTGATAAAACGTTTTGTTGAATCGGTTAATTATGGGCCTTGAGAATTTGGTTGGCTTTTTGTTCCGTTCGATCATCCGATCATTTACTAAATATTAGCCATCTACTTTTAGCACTAATTATGAAATAATTGCGAAATGCTATTAAAGCGTGGTTTTGACCACGAACTTAAATGATGCATTTGAGGTGACTATCGAACAAGGTCAGTGACAGAAGCCGAATTACGATCAGTTTTTTTCTTTAGTATTCATATTCTAATAGTAGGATTAATTACAAACTGAAGTAGATATTTAAAGTATACATATTGAAAGTATGACTTTTGAGACCGACCATAACCAGGGACGTAGCTAAGAATTTGATTATGGGGACTTTTACTCCAAAAATTGAAAATAACTGATCGAAGGTACAGTCGATGGTCAGAGTTAGACACTCAGGAATAACTATTGAAAAATAAGTTTACTTAGAGTTTAAATCTTTAATTAATTAGGATTAAAGCTTTAAGTAATAACATAACGTTTAATAATTATCTAAAATGCAATGTGGAAAAAAGAAACAGTATAAAACTGAAGCCCATAGCAGACGTTTGCTGTTTACTATTTATTCCTCTTATTAGTACGCGATATTAAAATTAAGTGTTTTCTTGTTTTCAACGTCACTTTAAAATGGAAATAAATAAATAAATATCTTGGGACAACTCACACACGGCTATCAAGCTAAGCAGAGCTTGTGTTATGGTAACCAGACAACTGATATACATACTTATATAATTTATAAATACATACATATTATATATAAATCACACCCAGACACAGAACAAACAATCATGCTCATCACACAAAGTTTGTCCTGGGTGGGAATCGAACCCACGACCTCCGGCTTAGCAGTCAGGGCCACTAACCACTAGACCAACAGGCCCGTCGAAATTGCTGAACGGCGATGCTAAAGCGTGAATCACACAAGGCATCCGCAAATGGCCTTCACACACAACGCAGGCGCGGGCCGCGGCCGACTTGATAGCGGTTGCTACGACAAACTCGCATTTTATAACTCCTAGACAGATTTTTATAGTTTTTGTTCCTAAGTAGGTTACATATAAACTCGTACACATGAATTATTAAATATTTCGCATTTGACCCTGTTTTTTTTTGGGGTTTTGAGAAATTGAACATATTTTTACAAAATCAAAAACGATCTGCGCCCGATTCACGTTCTTTGTGTGTTCACGCTTAAAAGTCTGCCATGGTCTTAAATTTATAAAAAGCTAAATAAAAAACTGTGAAGGAAATTAACGTTAATATTTTTTAACTAAAAAAACTATCTAAGAATGGCAATTGTGATCTGAATAAAATGTGCGCTTTAAATGGTTGTTATTTTTTTTAAGCAATGAATTTTTTGAATGTCCCTAACTTTTTAAAGCTCTTCAATTAAGAATAAGCACAGGGCCTTTATTGGTGTCCATCAAATGTCGCTTACAAAGTACACTTTGCAATAAAATGATCTATATCAAATATTTTCGATCGAAAACAACTTCAAAAAAATATAATCCATAAACTACGGTTTCCATGATTTGTTCAAGACCTTTCAAGTGACAGTTGACAGATAAATGTTATGTTCCTATTCTTATTTGAAACGCATTTTGAATGTGCTTTGAGATATTCGCAGCGGCAGTAATAAAACATGCACTGTTGACCGCACTTAGATGATAAAAAAATTGAGATGGTCTGACGGACTGTCGTTGCAGTAAGGGTGGGTTTTTGTACTGCAAGCTTTGACTTTAAATGTTCTGAAGTTAGCAGGGTAATTGACACCATTGGCCAAAAAATCAAAGTTACGACTTCTGTAAGAAACAATATTTTAGGGTTGTTTACCTGATTAATTATAAAATTAGATAGACAAATTATTGTGTGGTAATTTATATACAAAATCGCGTTTTGACAGCTATTTATATATAAAAGTATATCAATTGATTGGTGTGTCTAATGTAAATCAGTAAATGTCTGTAAGTCTGCGATTGATATGACAGAAAAAACTAAAGTAAGAGATTTAAAAAATAAAACGCCCAGCTCTAGAAGCTTCTACTCGTTACCTTAATTATCATCATAGAATTATTCTACGCCAGAAAGACCTGTACAAAATACATCCGTTTAGTTAATTATTATTATCCTGAAAAAAAAATACGTGTGGCACTCGGGGACTGCCGCGGTAAAGCATAGCATTTTTTATCAACTTAAGCAATAAATAAAAAAAATCTAAATATAATATTTAAAAAGTACTTCCAATGAAAAGAAGTCGCTAAAATAAAAATAAGACCTTGGGTCCAGCGCAATGTCAATTGACTATCCAATTCTCTACCAAACACGCTGATAGAACATTGGAATCGTGATTGTAATAACTAACCGTATTCGTAAGGAAAGTGCTAGGTTTATCGTTACGAAATTTCTGGATTTGGTCTCCACGCTCAAAGCCCGCGATAGAAGCTATGCAATAGCTTAAAAACAACTTCCTAACAAACACTAAAAAGACGAGTTTTGTTCGATACATCGATTTTTCTACCGGCTTCCGGAAAATTTTGTACTTTTTTCGTCTTTTTTCTTAGTCGTTATTTTCTGCGAAAATGTTTGCACGCAATAAAGGCCATGCAAAAAGGTACCGTAAAGGCTAACCGTTTCTGACATAAAGTCAGATAAAATCATTCGTTGGACGTTTTGTTCCCAAAAATCCAGAGACATAGTAATCCTAGTCTCACAGCTTTGACATTACAGTCCATTCACAATTATTTAACCTCTGACAGCTGCCATCCAACGGCAACTTCACAAAAATAGTAATTATAAAAATTTCCAAAGTTGTCAAAAGTGACACCAGAATGTGACGTAAAGAGGTAAAATACTTTTGAACGGACTTTGTAAGTATTTATCACGCATGCGTCACACGTTTAAGAATGCGTTCCGAAATAATATTATTGTGTTCTTCAATTTGTTTTCAAAATTAATGAACCATAGTGTTACCAGAAATAAACTAATACTATGAGGGGTTAAAATGATTAGTTATTTGTTAGGATTGAACTCAAAAACTACTGGACCGATTTGAAAAATTCTTTTGCTATTATAAAGCTGCATTGTTACTAAATTACATAGGCTATATAACATCACGCTACTATCCACGGGAGCGGGGCAGAAATCAAAAGGCTCCTACACACAGTACCGGCGGCAGGGCCGCCGCGCGCCGGGCAAGCCGCCGGTCAGGTCGACACGCAACCGGCGGCTTTCAAAGCCGCCGGCTTTGCTACACAAAGGAGCCGCCGGCATGGCCTCCGGGGTGTACCGGCGGGTAACTCAGCTTGTTCCTGGCATTCGAGCGGTAGTGGTGTGCAGTTTGTAGCTAGCGTTTTATGTGACTGTCACAACCGGAATGATGCCTGGCGGCTTTTGCCGGTGGCTTGTATTGCTGGCGGCATAACAGCTCGGCTTAAACCCGGCGGCATTGCCGCCGGCACTGTGTGTAGGAGCCCAAAGAAGCGGGTGAAACTACGCAGCTTATTTAATAAAGTTTGTTTTTTTCCCAAAATCGCAATCACACGGCGAACGTAGGCCCGGTCAACAGATTCTATTCAATATTTGAGACTTGTATTCAACGTAAACAAAGGTTGCGCTAAAAACGGCAAACCCACTCACTACGCTATTCCTAACAAAGGAAGTGTTTGACTGACGACCATCAGACCGTCGCGTCGGTTGGACAATTTAACTGCCTTGGATCCCGCGACTAGAGATGTGAGGGCTGAAATTGCGTTCCTTATTGCAACGCCGCGGAGACACGCGTGGAGACCGCGAGCGGTAATAACGTAACACTGATGACATTATTATTAAATGGGGGAATTGAATTAATTACCAGAGAATCATAGAGAATATATTTAGAGAAAAACAACCACAGAGTTATAAACTTAATGAGTAAACAATCATGGAAAGGCGAGTAATTTAATTATTAGTTTAACAAACACACACGGACTTGTCCGGCCCATAATGTTTGGCGATGGCCTCCTTTCGTCCTTCGGCCTTCGCGTACCCACGCAGGTAGACACGTGGCGTATGCCTGTCGCGGGCGTTCGTAATTTCAGCCCTGAAGCAGGGCGTGGGACGCCGCCGCGCCGACGCGACTTATGAAGCCTCGTGTTAAGGTATCGCCACGATTCTCCATGAAAAATTTTTTACGCGGCCATGTCACATGCGAAATCCGCCGTAAATAACGTTACATTTCAAGCAATAGCGCTTAAAATTGCTTCTCCGTAAGCTGTCTTATACATCGCCATTGTTATGTTTTTTAATTTGTTGCAGGCTGTACAAGACAACGCTCAGTAGGCCTACCATGACGTCTTAAAGCAGAACTTATTTCACTGAGGGAAAGAGACAGAGCTATACAGGGCCACTAGCACCATCTCTTTCCCTCGTTATGGTAAGGTAGCAGGATCTTCCTAAAAAAAGGGGAAGATTGGCCCTAGGAGACAGCCAGAAACGGTATTTACTGTCGTTGACGGTCTGTAGTTCACTGGATTGGCAGGAGTCAATTTTACCATCTAAGAAAGTGATACTAATATCGCTCCAGTGTGCGATCGCCGATGCCACTGCGATATAATATATCTTACTAACTGTGCAATGCGTTTTTTAGTGCTGTACTGTGATGTTATACAGGGTGTTTGGAAGATCGATGCAAAGCCGTGAAGCAGACCTAGTATAGACTATTTAGAACCATTTGAACCTAACTTGTCTTCGGCGAAGTGTGACTATTTTTTTTAAATCAAATTTTAATGATTTTTGATGATAATCCTAAAATTTTTCAGTTATTTGCAAATAATTAGTCAGTTTGAAAGATAAATCATTTATTTTTTTAATTTATTTTATTAAAGTAATGTCTGAACAATCAAACGAAACATGATTTAATTTTTTTTTTAGACAGTTGAAGTTAATACTTCTGTTTTTAGATTAAGAAAACAGATTTTTGACAGTTTAAAAAAAAATCACGGATCGTGCTTTTTCTGTTCAAACATTTTTAAAGACATGCCTAGTTATTAGACTTTCTTTTGAGGTATCAATTACGCAGATAGCTTACAAATTATTGAAATTAGGATTGTTTATTACCGAGTTGGTAATAAGGTTTGGACTGGTGGACTGTATTTGAACACTAATAAGGTTTGAAATAAAACAACAAATTGCGTCCTGATCTAGGCTGAACTGAATTTTTTATGCATTTTTTTTTTTTTTTTTTTTATGAATGGCATCTCGCAGTTCAACCAAGGAGGTTGTCGTCTGCTTAACCGGGCGAATCCTGTGGGTGCCTTAAAAATTAAGACCTCCAGCCAGGGTAAAAACTTACAAACTAAGCGACTACACGCTAAGGGCACCCCCTGTGGGGTACGAGCCTCGGCTTAGGGCGTCGCTGAGGGACAGCAAGGGACAGGCTGGATCTGAGTGATATTATTTATGGACTATTTTGACTTACTGGCTCAGCAACGCGGGCTGGCTCTTGCAAGGGACGGGTGGGGCAGTTACCGGGATGTTGCGACGGGCCTCGTCGGCGAGGACGGAATGACGGCGCTTTGCGTCTGAATTTACGAAGAGTGCTAGTCTCCCTGCTGCTCTCCTGGAGCAGGGTTATAGCATCGTCCGGAGTGACGAGGGTATGACGGGGACGACGAATTTTACTTATTCGCGAGGGATCGTATCGAGCGGCCGATGCGATAAGGGGGTTGCGATGTTTTAACGCGGAGTCAAAGAAGCGCTTGGTAAGGCGCTTCATGAATTGAACGACGGTGGGGATTCTTAAGTCTAAGTGAAGACTATCGTTACGGACGTAAAAAGGGGCTCCCGTGATTTTACGAAGGAATCGGTTTTGCAAGGTCTGCATTTTATGAAGGAAACGCGGGTTGGCGTGGGCGAACACGACACATGCGTATGTCATGATGGGACGAATGACCGCGGTGTATAAACGCAATTTGCACTTAAGGGACAATTTGCTTTTAGCCTGAATTAAAAAGTGAAGCCTACCCATAGCAAAGGCGGCGCGCGAACGAGCCGCTTTGATATGTGCCGCGAAGGACAAGTGACTGTCGAGAATGACACCTAAGTATTTGGCTTGCTTCTCCCAGGGGATAGGCTTGCCGTACATAGTGATCGGACTGGGGATCGGGGGATTAAAGCGCGGTTTGGAGTAGATAACCGCCTGACTTTTACCGGGATTCACCTCGATTCTCCATTTCCTGAACCAAGCGCCTAGGACGTCGGCTGAGGTCTGGAGGGTACGGGCGATAGCGTTTGTACAGCGGCCAGTGTAATAAATGGCCGTGTCATCCGCGAACAGAGCTAACTGAGCTTTTTTGCTCTTGGGAATATCGCTAGTGAACAGCGTGAAGACGAGGGGGGATAAGACGGAACCCTGAGGGACACCGGCCCTAATAGGATGAGGGGAAGAAAATGAGGCCCCTATGCGATAGCGGAAGGTGCGGTTCGACAAAAAGTCCCGTAAGATGAGCACGAGACGATCCGGCACTCCTAGTGAGTACAGCTTGTATAATAAGCCGTTGTGCCAGACTTTGTCAAAAGCTTTCGCTATGTCGAAGAATAGTACGCCCGTCATCGCCCCGCGCTGGAAACCAGCGCTCATGTGTTCGACGATGCGGTGGACCTGTTGGATACACGAATGTTCGGTCCTGAAACCGAATTGCTCGTTGGGAATGAGACTCTTAGTCTCGGCGAAATCTCTAAGTCGCTTATAAATAAGTCTCTCATAGATTTTGCCGAGTGCGTTCAGGAGACTGATGGGTCGGTAGCTCGTGGGCTCAGACTTGGGCTTGCCTGGCTTGGGGATACCGATAACAGTAGCCTCTTTCCATATCTGGGGGAAGAAGTTGTTGCTCAAGGCGCCATTGAAGATGGCCGCCAAAAGGATGATGAGCTGAGCGGGGAGGAGTTTAATGACCCTATTGGTGATACCGTCGGAGCCGGGAGCTTTCCGTGGTTGAAGCCTTTTGATGATGTCTTGCACTTCGTCGGGCGTGACGAGGGGCAGAGGGTCATCGGGGTCTTCTACGGGAGGTAGGGCAGTTCTACGTTCTACTTCTGCGTTCACCTCGTCGAGGTGACGCTTGATGACCGGTTGTGAGCTAGGGGAGCACTGGGACTCCAAACTGTCGGCTAGGCATTCTGCCTTTTCAGAGTCATCGAATGCGACGCTTTTGTCCGGACGAATGAGCGGGGGCATCGAAGCCTCCTCGGTGGCGCGCATCCTTCTCTGTAGTTGCCAAAAGGCATGATGAGTGGGTTCCAGTTCGCTGAGCTCATTGTCCCAGCGATTCGAACGATGCTCACTAGTGCGTTTCTTTACAGCACGCTGTAATGATCGCATGTGAGCCTTGTTCGCGTCGCAGGGAAAATGGCTGTAGGCACGAATGGCCGCGTTCTTCTCGGTTATCAAATCACGTACGTCAGCGGGTAGACGCCAGCGATGATCACTCATTGCTGGGACTTCCCGTGAACAATCTTTTAGTATGGATTGAACGTGCTCTGTAAACGAGTCGATAGCGGCCGTCGTGTCTAGAACTGAATTTTTTATGCATTTACATTGTTCTGGTCTTATACTATTCGAGGTAACGAAACCATAGCGAGATCTAATTTGACGTCAACGCCATCTATCGAGCGGACAGGTACTAAAGTTACATAATGGTTGGTTTCTTCGTCAACATACCGCCCGCCAAGGACATTATGTGACAGAATGTCCTTATTATATTGTACAAGTTAACCTAAGACATGAAAACAACGGTTGAGACTAAAATTCATAAAATAAAAACAAAACCCATAAGGGGGATGTACACTTAATGGTAATAACCGTATACTTATAATTAAAACAAAGACAAAGCAATGTGAAAGTACTGACAATAAAATGTATAAAATAACGAAACATGTTGTACTGTGTAAAAATACATTGAACTAAAATATTAAAACTTAACAACAAAAAAACAGATCAAGGTAAAAGTACTTACATTAAAATGTATAACATAACTAAACATGCTGGACTTTGTAAAAATACATTGAACTAAAAATATTAAAACTTAAAATCCATAATAACACATGTAGTATGTAGGTATACATCTAACCGATGGGAGAGCACCCATCAGTTGGGCTTTAAGCTTTTTGTTTAACGCAAACGACGCATTTGCGAACATACAACAACAGTTGTTGAACTAATGATCTAGCACCTATTATTTGCACCTATTATTATATTTTGAATAATTGTTTGAACTCTTGCTACTTGACTTCGCCTGAGAGGACCCACCCTAGTGTGGTGTTCTGTGCAATCAACTTACCAGATGGACTCTTTTTTAAACCTTCCCTCACAATGCCGCTGTAAGCATCTGCACCCAAGAGAACATCTATTTTATTTGGTGTATGTAAGTTAGGATCTGCTAGACACAGACCTTGAATATCAACCCAATCCACCAAACTTGTACTAACATTCCTCTCAGGTAAGTATGATGTTATTTTACTCAAGACATAAGCACTAACATTAAGTTGAAAATCTTGTTCAACTGTGGACTTTATTGTTAAATTTACCATGCTTTTCGCAATGGTTGATCTATTTTCTCCTAAACCGGAGACGAGGCCTCGGACTGGAATTTTCTTTAAACCGAGTAATTGGACTGTGGCCTCTGTGATGAAACAAGCCTGTGAGCCTTGATCTAGCAAGGCTCGAACTATTTGAAATTGACCCGTCTTCGACTCGGCTTTTATTAACGCTGTGGTTAATAAAACCTGTCTTGGTTTGGAGGGCTGGCCGGAGTAGCCGGTAGACAAACATGCAACTATATTATTGTCATTAGTTGAAGAACTAGTATTGCCTACAGCAGACTTTACTGTAGCATCTTGGCCATGACGCTCTCCGCCCGGCTCTCGGTGGAAGTGCAGTAACGAATGATGGCGTCTTTTGCAAACTCTACAAGAGGTTTGCTTTTTACAATCATATACTGTATGATTGCTGCCCAAACAATTATAGCAGATTTTGTTTTTTGATACAAACTCGCGTCTGCTTTCTGTGGATTGTTTGGCAAATTGCTTACAAAAACAAAGCTTGTGGGATTCCGAGCAGTATTCACACCGCACATTGAATGACTTTGTCGCTAACATTACTTTTAAACTATGGACATGTGAACTAGTATTGCCCTGGTGAGTCACAGCCTTCCTTGGTTCTATACATTCCAAGGCCCGGAAACGACTCTCAATAAATGACCTAAATTGTTGAAATGTGGGTAAGTTGTTACTGGAGTCATTAGAAACGGTGAACTCCCATTGCTTTCGCGTCTCGTTGTCTAGTTTAAACGCCACTAGATGAATGATCATAACATCCCATGTGCTGACATCAATTTCCAAATTTGCTAAGGCGTTTAGACAATCACTAGTAGTGTCTAACAGCTCTTTTAATGCCGCAGCTGATTCTACATGCAAACGTTTCTGGCTGAACAATCTGTTTATGATGCAACTGGTTAAATATTTTTTATTTGCATAACGCTTTTGCAATTGTGACCAGCATTGGTTGTAGTTGGCATCTGTGATTGGCGTGTGCCTAATTAATTGTTCAGCTTCTCCAGTAAGGTGACCTTTTAGATAGTGTAATTTTTGCACATTATCTAAAGATGTATTATTGTGAACTAATGAAGTGAAAAGATTGTAAAAAGTAGTCCATTCGCTGTATTTACCAGAAAAGGTTGGAATCGTGATCTTAGGTAATTTTACGAATGAATTGCACGGCTTAGAAGAGTTATTTTTAGATGCACTATTTTGTGACAATGGTTCTTTAACACAAATTTTATTTAGTGTTGACTTCATTAAAGACTTATAATTTATGTAAACATCTTCGGTCGTATCGTACATTTCAACAACCTTTTGACCTATGTCATCTAACTTAAAAGAGCCATAAAGTTGTGTTTTGGTATCGTAAAATAATGACCAATTCCCTTCTAATAATTCAAGCCTTGTTTCTAAATATTCTAAAGTAAGTCTATCTTTTGGAGTCTTTTTAAAATTAGTGTAAGCCTTTTGTATAACATTTTGAAGGTCTTTCAATATATTAATCTTTCCTTCCATCTTGACAAAAACAATAATATAAAAAATGTGCGTAAAATATAAACCTTAACAACTTAGTAACTTAAACTTATTGACATACAGCAAATCTTTGCTGGTGAAACTACAAACTTAAGACGTTAAAATAACTACAAGTCTTGTTCTTAAAATAAATCAAAATGTCAATAAAAGCGGAAAATTTTACAAGTGTTTTAAAACAAATACTCTCTGATAGAAATCGGGCATAGGTTCCCCGTTCCCTCGTTTTTTACAGAATTATTCTAAGTCCTAAACTAACATGCACAATTTTACAAACTAAGTTGTAATGGTCTTCAAAATATTAAAGTTAAAATCTTCTTTAAAATAAAGTTCACAATTGCGTGGCAAAATGTTTAAATAATAGAATGTACTCACGTTTGCACTTCACTCACACACAAACTCGAAGGTATGTTGCTCTGGTGGCGCCATCCACGGCGCACATTAGTCTTCAACTCCCGGCCGCTGCTGCTGAGCTCGTCAACTTCGATGACAGAGCTGCTGTTGACGTGGACCCGAAGCTTGGACTGGTGATGCTGGTACTACGTCCTCTGTAGCGTCCTCTGCGACGTTACGTTGATCTTCAGCTGTCGCCCATCCTTGGACGATGCTACTGCAGGGTGTCCGGTACTCTTGCTGCAGCGATCCACTGCGAGTACGACGGATGCGAGCCAAGAATGGCAACGCTGACACAAAAAATCAAACTGTTCTGGGTCTGATCCGGCTCGAAGGACCAATGTTTATTACCGAGTTGGTAATAAGGTTTGGACTGGTGGACTGTATTTGAACACTAATAAGGTTTGAAATAAAACAACAAATTGCGTCCTGATCTAGGCTGAACTGAATTTTTTATGCATTTACATTGTTCTGGTCTTATACTATTCGAGGTAACGAAACCATAGCGAGATCTAATTTGACGTCAACGCCATCTATCGAGCGGACAGGTACTAAAGTTACATAATGGTTGGTTTCTTCGTCAACAAGGATCTACAAACTAAAGTGAGGGAGAAAATTAAACATTTTAAATAGGGTGATAAAACGAGACTAGTGCTTTTGAGTTGTTTAGTCACACTTCGCCGAAGACAAGTTAGGTTCAAATGGTTCTAAATAGTCTATACTAGGTCTGCTTCACGGCTTTGCATCGATCTTCCAAACACCCTGTATATTCAATTTCGTGAAAGAATGTCTATGGAAATAATTGTACTAACTTAAACCCACGCATGTTCCTCCTATTGCCCTCTACGTTCCGGGGCTGCGGTATCTCTTTCGAACAAGTCGCAACCCGGGCAGACGGAGGCCTTGGCAGGCCCCTCTGCTTTGCTGACATCTCTTTTAGGCGAGCGTGAAACACTAGACGCGGCCTATTTCGCTCCTTAATGGGTTGATTTTAGCAAAATTCCGTCTTAGTGAGCACCTACGTCTTAAAAGGAGCCCCCATGCAAAAATTTAGTCTCCTTACACTTGTAGTTTCTGAGATTTTCTCTTTTTTAATAGATAATTGTTGTTGGAAACATATTGCACATTTTAAAACAAAGTGTATCCAAGAATATGAAACCGCATCCTTTGTTCAACAAGTCCGTATTAATTATTTTTGTGTGCAAGGATGACGTTTCAAAGCAGAATAAGTGCGCCTTTGTGCTTACCAAAAAAAAAAAAATTACTCGTTTTTTTTATGACATATTTTTAGTTCTGCCAAACTGTTGTTGTTTGTTGAAGACAAAAGACAACTTTTAAATGAATAAACAGTAGTTTCCCGCTTAGATCCCAAAAAGAACACTGACATAATAAATCAACGAAAGACAAAAACCATTTCACGTAATAGCCGATCTCGATACGCACTAACCAATAACCATAGATCAATAATGGCGCCAATTCCATAGAAAATAGACATGTAACAATAATATGCGTTTCGAATTCCGAACAAATATAAATGACAACAAACGGTATAGAACATACAAAACAAGTAAAATTTAAAGTGTAGACTTACCAATGAATCTGGAAAACTTGTGTTAAAGTTCACAATAGTATTTAAATTTATGGCACGGCCGTTTCCCGTCGAGAGAGACTCAGGTGTTTGTATGCCCTAGCCTAGCACAGTGCACTAGCTAAAAGGGCGGGACGCGCAGGCGCGATTGATGGACATCCATTTCGCTTGCACTTTCATCATTTAATGAGAGAAAATATTTAGTTAGTTATTTTGGTTCTAGATTGATCGTATCGGACCTTCGACGGGATGAGGGGTGAGGCTAGTCGGTGAAATATGGTATTAACCATTAACTAAGAGAGTTTTATGTTGTAAAGAGTTTTTAATCTGTGCAATATTATTGGTACTTAATTAGGTGTAGGTTTGTTTCGGTAAGGTTTCTCTAATTGAAAGTTTTGATTTGACTAATTGCGGTGAAGTCTAGACGACGCCGACGCGTAATTATTTTTACTAGCTTTTGCCCGCGGCTTCACTCGCGTTATATTCGGGGTAATACAGTTCCCCTTTCCTGATTTACAGGTACCAGGTATAAGTAGTTTTTGCCCTTTCGCCTTATTTATTGTAAAAGCAATGCAAGTTTTCCCTTTTCTTCCCTCTTTCTCACTCATATCGCAATCTTTTTTTTTTTAATGTCTATATCCGTGTCCAGGGTCCCAATCCCAACTATCTCTGTACCAAATTCACCAAAATCGCTTTAGCCATTAAGGCGTGAAGAGGTAACAAACAAACGCACTTTCGCTTTTATAATATTAGTAAGGAAGTAAGGATTTGGAGTACCTACCTACATAACTCGTTACTATTAACAGTGTTTAAGTACTTCTAAGGAAGCCACAAAGCACTTGTTCTTCCCGTCATTGCATTGTGGTCAATGATCATTTTCAATGCACTTCCTCAAAACCTGACTCCTATTGCACTAAGATTACCTAAGTTGTACAACATGTAATGTACATCTGTTTCATCCTTACTAATATTATAAAAGCGAAAGTGAGTTTGTTTGTTTGTTACCTCTTCACGCTTTAATGGCTACACCGATTTTGATGAATTTTGGTACAGAGATAGTTGGGAACCAGGAGACGGTCATAGACTAATATTTTTTTGAAAAAATTGGGATGTGAGGGAGAAAGAGGGAAGAAAGGGGAAAACTTAGCGTTGCTATTACAAATCAATAAGGCGCAAGTGGAACTGTGATACCCCGAATTTAACGCGAGCGAAGCCGCGGGCAAAAGCTAGTTACGAATAAAAAAACAACTGAAATGTGGGTGTACTATTAAGTACACCTCTGCCTAACCTTTCGGGGATTACTGGCGTGGTGTTATGAAAACTAGACTGACGGTTAATTTAATGCTACATAACATGGCTTACGCGTATGTATTAAAAAGTATATTATTATTATTAAGGCGCGTCGCCCACACGACCAACAGTCGAGGCGCAATCGGGGCACGGGCGCATTAGACGCGTCGCCCACAAGACATTTGTAAAGAAAATCTCGTTGCAGCGTGCCTGTTATGTGCCTGCGCCTCAACTGAACCTCCGACTGTTGATCTTGTGGGCGACGCCGACGCGCCTAATGCACCCGCGCCTCGACTACGCGTCGACTGTTGGTCGTGTGGGCGACGCGCCTTACGTACACACGACGACAGATCAACCTATACAAAACCAGTTTATGCGGATCTCTCATTGTACTTGAAATCTATGGTGTACGATCAGTTGTTGAGGGAGCAGCATAAACTGGTTTTGTATAGGTTGATCTGTCGTCGTGTGTACGCATAGTGTTTATGATGATAAATAAAACATTAAACTGAAAATAGATTGGATTACATTATTTTGATAACACCAAAAGAGAACAAACATTACAGTTTCTGGTATTAGTGTCATAAATCAGTTGTCAATATTAGTAATTTTCTTGTTGAAAATAACGGGAGATAAATAATACATATTATATTATTTTTACTAGGAAAATAAGTGCCTCTGTAACTTGTAGTTTAGTTTAGTGAAATAAAATTTAAAACGTTTTATTGCAGTGTAGCAGTGGTATAATGGCCAGAGGTCGACAACCAAAAATTTGTAAAGTAGACCAATGGAATATTTTTAGGAAACATGCTGAACAATTGCAAGATCCAGAAATCAAATATAATGATCCAATTTTTTCCATATTATCTGAAGAACTTGAGCACAGAATGACTCCTTTGGCTTTGTATATATCATTACAACGCAATCGAAATTTCATTTTCGCAGACTCACATTCTGATGAAAATATTTTGGTTTGGTTAAAAAAGTGGTTAACCTTCGTTAAGAATCCACCACACGAAATCATAACGGACGATTCATCGGCTTTGGTTTCCGTTTGCGTTAAGGCGTTTGCGTTATTTAACTCCACAAAAAGTTTATAATACAATTGTTTTCTATTTTCGACGGCACCAATTCACAGATGCCTAAAGCTTTTATCAGACTTGATACAAGTCACTTCATCAAGTCACTCCATAATTTATCATGTTTTAAGTCTGATATCGATGTGCGGGTTAAATATTTTTACAGACGCTGCGCTGTTTAGCATTTTTAAAGCATTGTGAAAATTATGAAACAGTAAAGGAAACCGTCAAAGATATTATTATTGTTTGCCTTGGTCAGTACAATAATGATATGGACAACGACTGCAAGGATGCAAAAGTACGACTTGATAAATTATTACACGGAGTAGAAAAAGAAGCTGACCAGTTAGATTCAGAAAGAAAAAAATCGGATCAAATTTACCAAGACGATATTACTGAGGATTTTACTTTTTCAATTTGGTTCGAAGACATTCTAAAAACTGTAGAAATAAAAAATCAATCTAAAATAATCTTAAAATGTAATGAAAATTTATTGTATTTTCCACCATTTATTCCTACGTTAAGAAGAATAATATTAAGACTTCCATTGTGGTCAAATTTATCATGTTCTTATTTCGATTCCCAAAATAAAGCACCATCATCGTCAGGGATAGAGTTACTTCAAAACTTTTAAACACTTAGTTTATAAAACAAAGGTACAAAAATATAGAATCGACGAGTTCATCAAAAATTACTCTATTATTATAGATGGAATAATAAAAACCGCAGTTGCAGACCTAGGTGAAGCTGTAGTGAATACAGTAACTCCACACAAAAAACGCCCGTCGAACAGAAAGCGTATAAATATAAGTAGAGTTAAAAAAAACGCCAAAAATGTTAAATCTAATATTTCAACTGGGTATTTTAATGCGGATTCAATATTTTCTGATCAACCTTCTTTTATTGAAAATTGGAGAGGAGAATCTGAATAATAAATAAAGAGAAAACAAATTATAATGTAAAATTATTAAAAAATGGTAACTTGTGTCGGTCGGTATTATTAAATAATAAATATGTCACTCTTATGAATACTTGTGGTTTCGATTCTATAATGTACTTTTTGAGTGCAGGATATAATGAAAATAAGAATATTCGAGACCTTACTCCACCGCCACTTTTGACACAGATTTAATTCCAAAATATATAAAGAACCTCGGCGACATAGAATCTACAGAGAATGACGTTTTCATCCCACCATCTCGGAAAGAGTATTTTTAATCTTCAATATCTGAGTGGAAAAGCCGTTTTTATTCTCTAGAGGATAAAGTAAATTGAATTTAGAACATCGTGTGCACTAAGTTTGTGAATTAAAAAAAACATTAAACCGATTTACTGCTACCTCTATGGTGCCGAATATATCATACAACTTTTTTTTTAATTTGTTAAAAACTCAGACTCGGAACCTTCTTGGTGTTTTTTCAATTTGCTTTGTACGCGGTTCTTTACGCGGCATTTTTTTACGTCATTGTTAAACCTTATATTAAAAACAAGTGAAAAATATTATTTTGTTATTATTTAAAGATTATTCTGTAATACTTACCTGTCATAATGTAGTAATTAATACCTAAACTGAAATAAAAGTGTACCTATCTTGTGATTGTAAACGATCTTTTTTGCATTTAGTCATTTCCTCGCTGAGGTGGAATGAAAAGTTACGTGTTGCACTCGAGTGCAAAGATTTTTCACCTCGTGCTCTTTTGATTCCCTCGCTAACGCTTAGGATTCTAATTTTGAATAACTCGCTGCGCTCGTGATTCAATTTTAGAGTCCTTCGCTGGCTCGGTCATCAAAATTGAACACGCGGTTAAAAAGCAACTTTGCACTCTTGTATAACAAATAACTATTTTCATCCCACCATCTCGGAAAGAGTATTTTTAATCTTCAATATCTGAGTGGAAAAGCCGTTTTTATTCTCTAGAGGATAAAGTAAATTGAATTTAGAACATCGTGTGCACTAAGTTTGTGAATTAAAAAAAAAAACATTAAACCTCTTTACTGCTACCTCTATGGTGCCGAATATATCATACAACTTTTTTTTAATTTGTTAGAAACTCAGACTCGGAACCTTCTTGGTGTTTTTTTCAATTTGCCTTGTACGCGGTTCTTTACGCGGCATTTTTTCACGTCATTGTTAAACCTTATATTAAAAACAAGAAACTTGAAAACAAGTGAAAAAACTAAAATGTGTGATTCTAACGAGGAAGTTTGTTTGACGCCAACAGAATTGACTGAAATTGTTAATAATGCGCAAATGAGCTTTCTCCCTCAACAATCACGCGAGAAGTATTTAAAACAGTCCGATATGTTCAACACGTGGCGACTAGCAAAAGGAGCCAAAACTTTCTCAGAATACGTTTTGCTGGCATATTTTATAGAATTATCCGAGAACAAGAAAGCAAGCACTCTATGGAGTACGTATTCGATGCTAAAAGCAACAATAAAGATGAAAAAAGACATACATATCGATACCTATCCTAAATTAGTGGCATTTTTAAAAAGCTGTTATGAAACACACCTAACCATCTCCCTCTCTCTCCAACATTCACGACAAGGGAATCCGATGAATCGGTACAACTATTAAGTATGACAGATAGTTTACCGAAAAACAGTACACAAGTGACTAACACCAATATTACAGTACCAAACAAAAATATTACACTCACTTACCTGTCATAACGTAGTAATTAATACCTAAACTGAAATAAAAGTGTAACTATCTTGTGATTTCAAACGTTTTTTTTTTGCATTTAGTCATTTCCTCGCTGAGGTGGAATGAAAAGTTACGTGTTGCACTCGAGTGCAAAGATTTTTCACCTCGTGCTCTTTTGATTCCCTCGCTAACGCTCAGGATTCTAATTTTGAATCACTCGCTGCGCTCATGATTCAATTTTAGAATCCTTCGCTTGCTCGGTCATCAAAATTGAACACGCGGTTAAAAAGCAACTTTGCACTCTTGTATAACAAATAACTATTATTTGTAATATAATAATATATATTTTTTTTTTTCGTTAATTTATAATAATATAATAATGACGCAAAAATTGCTGTACAATATTTTAGCTCATTAAATGAGAAAGGAAAGTACATTAGCTATGATTGCCAGTGTAATATCACATACATATTTGAACATATTCTTCTAAGATATTTTTTCAGTGCAACTTTCATAAAATCCTGGCAATCAAACTTAATCAAAAGAGACATAGCGTTTTTACCCTTAAATATAAATTTTATTGAAATATTTGGCGTAGGTATTTTAGAAGAGGCAATTAACATCGATGAAGAAAACAGGAACTGTACCACTTGTGATGACCAACTTAATTTCAAGTACGGACTTTCAAAAATAATATCATTCGATTTGAATGGCACTGATAAAAATTCTCTTACTAATGTTCCTGTTACCATAACAGTAAAGACCAAAACTTATGAAATCATGGGAGCATCTAAATTCATTCCAGGTGGGCTTGGCCATTACTGATGTCACTGTTTTATGAATAAGCGTTTCTCTTGTTATGATGATCAATATCTCAAACTTATTGAAAGTACTGACCAACAAATATATCTACATATTATTACATTCATTTATCTACATTCAAATGACAATTCACTAAAAGTATGTATTTATTTTATTTTTGTATTATTATGTGATTCTTTAATTTTGTTATCTACTTTTTAATAAATAGACATAAGCCATTTAATATAGCATTAAATTAACCGTACAATCTTGTTTTCGTTTCGACTAAATAATCATATATTAAATAAAGTATAATAGGACTGTGTACATTTTGTTTTATTCTGTGGTCACCCTGCTCCATCTATTTTCATAGGATTGAAAAAGTAATATTATCTCAACTAAGAGGTAAAAAATACACATTTTTAGATTTCTATTATTTAGTAGAAACTTAGGGCCTATGCACACCACGTTTTTTAAACGCGCCGTCGACGCGCGTTTTGGTAACGCGCGTCGCCGGCGCGTTTTTATCCTGCAGAGCAGTTTGTTGTCGTTTGTATCGATACAAAAGCGCGGCACCGGCGCGTGTGTATCGAAACAAACGCGCGGCACCGGCGCGTCTGTATCGATACAAACGCAACGAGGGAAAGGGAAGTGTGAATCTACGCTAGTAGCAATCGAGCGATTTGGTGCACCGCACGTCTTTGGAACAAAAAAATGAAGCCTTTCGACACACAAAACTTCATAACTGAAATTCAAAACCGGCCAATATTGTGGAATTTACGATTGCCGGATTATTCGTCGTTTGCATCGCGTCTGTATCGCTACACACGCGCGTTTGCATCGCGTCTGTATCGCTACACACGCGCGTCTGTATTTATACAGGTGTGCAAAGGTCTACAGGCTGCGTCTGACTTGCGTGCGTATCGCGTCTGTATCGCTACAAACGCGCGTCGACGGCGCGTTTAAAAAACGTGGTGTGCATATGCCCTTACTACTAAAAGTTAAGTACACTAGAGTTTGCGATATCCCTGTCGTCTAGCAGCTAGCACATGCATTATGTCAGTGGAGGAGAAAACTGAAGGACCAGTTTTAATGTTAAATGTTTTAAGACTTCTACTAAATCTTTGTGTCGAAAATGAATGAATAAACTTTATTTCGGGTGGCATAGACCCATAGAAAACTAATATAACATTGTTAAACATACACAGACACATTAAAACAGATTCCCTATCATTAAGAAACAGATTTATCATAAAACAGATATCATTAAAATAGATTCAATATCATTAAACAACAGATTCAATAGCACTAAAATGGATTCAATATAATTAAATAAATTAAATTAAATTAAATTTCTTAGAATAGTAATAATGAGTAGTTAAATTTTGAAAACAATAAAAATATAATTTTATAATTTTACCTGCCCCAAGCCCTATATATGGGCGCATGTAATGCCTTCCAATGCTGCATAAAAGGCCCGTCCAACCTGTTTGCGACAACGTTGAGAAGACTGTTACCGCTGTCCCGCAGTCTACTTGCAATCGAGGTCGCTCTCTTGCGCATGCTGGCATAGAAACAGTCAATGCGGACGCTCGCGAACATACCTGAAGCGCTGCAGAAGCGTGGCAACCGCAGCAGTGCCCTCAACGCATTATTATATTGAACGCGGAGAGCGCTGTAGGATTTCTGCAAATATGACACCCACAAACTACCCGTATAAAAAGATGTGCAGTAGGCTCGAAACAAGGTTATCTTCACTGTCTTGGAGCAACGAGCAAACCTGCGGGCTATCATATTAGCCCTCACCGACAGCGCCCTCCTCTCTCGCTTAATATCAGCGTCGTCTTTCAGGTCGGACGTCACAATATGGCCCAGAAAAAGAACGGTTTTATTAATTTTTTCAGTCACAATCACTACCTTTTTTATGTGGACTGAGGGACCACAGTTCAGTCGTATTTTCTTTTTAGGGTTCCGTAGTCAACTAGGAACCCTTATAGTTTCGCCATGTCTGTCTGTCCGTCCGTCCGTCCGTCCGTCCTCGCTTAATCTCTGTGACCGTTAGCACTAGAAAGCTGAAATTTGGTACCAATATGTATACCGATCACGCCGACAAAGTGGTAAAGTAAAAATTAAAAAAAAATGTTTTATTAGGGTAGCCACCCTATATGTAAAGTGGGAAGTGTTTTTTTTTTAATTTCAACCCTAACGTGTGATATATTGTTGGAAAGGTATTTGAAAATGAATAGGGGTTTACTAAGATCATTTTTTGATAATGTCAATAATTTCGGAAATAATCGCTCCAAAAGTAAAAAACAATGTGTCCCCCCCCCTCTAACTTTTGAACCATAAGTTTAGAAAATATGAAAAAAATCTGAAAAGTAGAACTTTATAAGGACTTTCTATGAAAATTATTTTGAATTTGATTGACACAACAGTTTTTGTACAAAAAAGACAAAAAGTTTTACAAAATAATTTCTGGACTAAGTTTGTAGTATAATCGTATGTGCAAGCATTTTTTATAACTTTGTTTACATATTTTATTATCCTGATCGTATCTTTTTTCAAACAAAAAAAGAATTATTGAAATCGAAATTGCACGTCTTTGTATTAATTAGTAACCCAATTGCCCGAGAGATGGCGCTGTAGGTACTTATTACATTGGATCGGGTATTACCGAATTGTTCGGTTGGCCTCATAACTGGGAACACTTATTGTGACAGACGGGAAACTACGGAACCCTACACTGAGCGTGGCCCGACACGCTCTTGGCCGGTTTTTTAATCTTTGATGCTTTGTGGTCTGTTATTTAGTAAATATCTTTACAAATTATTTACTAAATTTCTGCATTCACAAAACCTTATTTTTTAAGATACTTTCCGAGATCTGGCTGATCGTCTGTTAGAACTGAGGGACCACACTTTATGGGTTGTAGTTTTTAATATATTTGTTTACAAATTCCCAGATTCGTTTTACAATTGTTTTAAGACTACTACTAAATCCTACCATTTTCATTTCGCCAATCCCAAGTGTGGTCCCTCAGTTCACACGCACATTTTCTTTTAGGTGTAAATCTGCTAGATATCGAGCCAATTCACTACCCGACGGATCTGAAAAAGATTTAGTAGAAGTCTTAAAACATTTTGTAAAATAAAACGGAGCAAAACTATCGAAGCACTTTGAAGATAGCGATAATTAAAAGTGGTCCCTCAGTTTTCTCCTCCACTGACATAATGCATGTGCTAGCTGCTAGACGAGAGGGATATCGCAAACTCTAGTGTACTTAACTTTTAGTAGTAAGTTTCTACTAAATAATAGAAATCTAAAAATGTGTATTTTTTACCTATTCGCTGAGATAATACTACTTTTTTAATCCTATGAAAATAGATGGAGCAGGGTGACCACACAATAAAACAAAATGTAGACAGTCCTATTATACTTTATTAAATATATATTATTTAGTGTAAACGAAAACAAGATTGTACGGTTAATTTAATACTATATTAAATGGCTTATGTCTATTTAGTAAAAAGTAGATTAAAATCAAAGAATCACATACTATAATACAAAAATAAAATAAAGAAATACTTCTAAGGAATTGTCACTTGAATGTAGCTTAATGAATGTAAGTGGGTGAATTTCAACAAATGCCATTTTTCTTATCATATCGGTGAACTTTTTCATTTATATATATTTTTTATTTTTTTCATGTTTAATGTAATATTTAGGATACTAAATACTCCCTTATTGGTAACCATCAACGTATCTTTTAAGACTATGGAGAAAATTCAGTTTGAATTCTGGTTTCCACCGATGTGACAATCCGGCACCGATTATCTTTTCTGTACACCGATATGATAAATTTATTCACCGATGTGATATACATATACAGCGATATGATAATCTATCCACCTTTGAACATCAAAAAAGAAATAGTAGGCTTATACATTTTTGAAGGAGTGACTAAGAACTGAATACCTGAACTAAGGGTATTATTTTCTTAGAATAAAAAATAATGTTTTTTTTTATTATCATTGTGTTTATTTAAAAGAAGTATAAAAAACAAAAATTTCTTGTACGTTATTGTACAATACACATTTATTAATGTGGCGATCAAGCTAATTGTTTTGCCATGTGTACACTTAAAACATTGTGGCGTTCTAGGTTCAACAATACTAAGAATAGAAACTTTATATAAGAAAACTTTATATACCTAATTAATCAGCCTTTTAAGTTTAACCTTAATCATAACAACACTACAATAATCACAGCTTTAATTATCACTTAATTTAATATTTTTAAAATCTTTGTTCTCAGTGCGTAAGTATCATAGATTACATAGAGATCGCTTATATCTTACATCTAGCAAATAATCTTTACCCTTAAAAAAAAAACTTAAATTAAATCTGTCAGTATAATTTGGTTATTATGTTAATCAGCCTTTAAGTTCAACATAAATCACTACAGAACTTGAACCGTCTTCGTACTCCACTTTTATTAAATTGCACCATAATTAGACTTTTAAGTCATAGAAGACTATGTAGTATACCTATAGTTAATCACAGCACTTAATTACGTACTTTTATAATTATTATCTGTTACAACAATTAAACCTTTTTTTTCAATTAAAACTAAAAACAATAAAAATAAAAATTTTAAAAACAAATCAGCCCAGATCAAAATAAGTCATCATCAGTGTCACTGCAACCAAATATATAATTAAATCTCTGTTTGATGTCAGGAGTTGGTTTACGTGGCTCATTTTTTTCTTTTTTAAAGTTAATTTTAGATTTTATTCTAAATATTTCCTCATCGGTGTCACTGTCTTCCACGGTAGGACTTGAAAATCTATTAGATGCTTTTACCGTATCCTCTTTATTTACGAATTGAGTTGATTCCTCTAAACCAACCAAAATGTTCGTGTCAATTTTCTCTAAAAATGAACAGGCAGGAGTACTTTGATCAAGATCTACATAGTTCAATAGCAAATTTTCAGACATTTTTGTCGAAGAGGATGATCTGGGTGCCGCATTTTCCGAGATTTTTAATGTATTTGATGGTGTAAAATACTTTGAATGTGATGGCTGTGGGAACAAAATTAATTTGTCAGTTAACTTTACTGGTCGCATTTTAGTGATATCTATTTTGAATTTAGTTCTGGATTTTTTATTACTCGAAGTAGAAAGTTGAGGTTTAGACTTAATTTCGTGTTCGGTTGACAAATTGTGGAAGTCTAGATGTTTGCCATGTGGACATTTAACAACATATTTCATACATTCATCTTCTATACAAGAAAGTCGACGTAAAACTATACGATTTTTAGCTTCTTTAGTCCAAATGACTTGTTTGACTTGCAATGTTCCACGAAATGTGTTCAAATTTGTAGTGAGAAGCCAGTCCTTTTCTTCAACTTCATATTCTTCTACAGTACTAATTTTCACGCCTTGGACAGCAGATTTTAAATAGTTTACAAAAGAGTCTATATTATTCATATCACCATCGTGTGCAACAAATCGATCCGCCGTTCGCTTCAGTAGCCCACCTACTCCATCTGGCGCACCTTTTCCATGACCACATTCACTATAGTTCCATATTATGTTAGTCAGAGAAGAGCAGTAAATACTGAGTTGGGACATAATATAAAAAATTTTCTTATTCCGATACTGGCCTGATGGAGAATCAGAAATAATAATAAGATTCTGAACAATTGGAGCTTCCTGTTTAATTTCTTCTAATATTGGAACAAGGTGAGCCCAAACGGCGGCAGCATCATGGCGCAGTGAAGAACTAATAGTGCAGAAACATTGAGTTGTTATATTCTCTTCCTTATTTTTATAGTAAATTACAGCAGTGTGTAATGTGAATTGTTGACGACTGCCACCAAAGTGCATAGATTGTATTTCGGACCCGTACTTGGAGCTATAGTTCTCACTAAAGTCAATGTGAACGACACAATCCTTTTCAGTCATGTTTTGTTTGTAGTGCTTAAAAGCTTGACTTTGATTTCGTATATTACTACAATGTGTTAAGAACGGTTTCAGATTGTTTTCAAATATTTTGATTAGTTGTAATGGTTTAACGGTTATTTTTACTTTTTCTACATTAACGGCTATTTTATCGACTCCATTTTTTTTGTAATTCTTTTTTATCTTCTTCCAATTCCAATAAATAACATCTTTGGAGTTATCAAATTCTTGATAATTTAAATGACGATTCTTACAGACAGGACATGTTCTTTGCAGGCATTCTACCTTAAAAATATCACAGCAAATACTACTTAGAATTTCAGTCGTGGTGTTTTCTTTTATGATACGATTTCTTTTTAAAGATGATATAACAAGATCCATGTTCTCATGTTTCTCACATAGGCATGTATTTCTCAAGTTTAATTTTGGCTGCGTGACCCAAAACGGCCTCATTCTTGTAAAAGTGACGTAACTGATTGGAGGGTAGCCCGAAGTCAAATACTTTTTGTGTAAATTTTTAATTGTGTCTTTCATCAGCCTTTTCTGTTTTTTTACTCTATTTTGTGTGACAGTATCCTTTTTACCTGGGCAAAGATTTGAATTTTCATCATCCTCAAAAAACTGAACAACAATCTTACGGATACGTTTTTGCAGGTCTATATTTTTTGGCTTCGTTGGGATTCGTCTCACTTCTAAATTACTCTGTTTTAATTTCTTAAATTCTTGATGTAGTCTCATGTATCTCTTTTTGTACATTAGTTTCTCTTTATTAGCCTTTGCCAATTGTTTTCTTAAATCGTGTATTTGCTGAGTTTTAACGTTTTGATATTTACGAAATTTCATTTTAATGTCTTGTTTGAATTTAACAGTATTAAAGGATGTGTCTAAGTTAGGACTATTTGGGCGTAATGTTGATTCTTCTGAATTTATAGAACTAATACTTGGCGTTCGTAAAGGAGATGCTATTGATAAATCTAGGGGACTGCTTGTACGTAAATAGTGGGAACTACTCGCTACTATGGCATCAATACGCAAATTAGGACTATTACATCGAACATTCTGTCGCAATAGCCGTGGGCTATGAGGTCCTATTAGTTCTTGAGAAATACCGGGCTCATTATCTTGATTTTTCGGTAGCGATTCTGCGTCATTGGTCTCTGAAACACTTGTTGGGTTGTTGCGGGCACCATTTGCCTTATTTTTTTTCCGCTGATAATATGCACGGGCACTGATTCGGTTTTTCTTTTGTGCATTGCGACGTGCATGTGTAGTCATTTGGCTTCGGGTTAGGATAAGTCCAGCTGCCTTTCTTTTAGCTAAGCGTTCTCTGTCTTTTCTTAAATGCTGCTCTCTTAACACAGGATCACTTTTGATTTTAGCTTTTCTTATTCTTTCCATCAACCTCTTTCTCTCTTTTTTCTCCTCCTCGTTTAGTTTTGATTTCAGCATTCTTAAACAAAATTAATCTTATAAAAACAAAATTACTCGAACGAATTGTGTGCGGCACGAGCTGCACACAAGTTAATATTTATGAAAGTTAAAAAATATAATATGTGTATATGTATGTATATAATGTATGGTTGTAGGTATGCTCCATTGTTTTTTTGTTTACTTTAATGGAATGACACTATGTCTACCAATATGATAAAATTACACCGAGGTGATAATATGATCTACCGATGTGATAAAACAATCCACCGATGTGACAAAACTATGCGTCGATCATGAATCAAAACACCGATATGATATTTAAGACACCGATTGATTTTTTTTATCACATCGGTGTAAATTATCACATCGGTGGTAAAAAAGACCACCGATTACAGCGATATGAGAACAGCGACGTGAGAAATTATCGACTTTTTTGAAAATTATGAAAAATGTATAATATTTAGGCTAAATTCAAGTACCTATAATGATGCTAATTTACTTACTATGTCTGTTAGAACCAAACAATCGTAATAAAACTTCACATTACACTAGAAAAATGCAACCACCGATAATATAAAATAATTGCTTGGAAGTAACTGAAATGTCGTACTTACGTAATTGGCGGGAATATGCAGCGATTTGACACACGTCCGTCCTGACTGCGCACTAGCACACACTAACGAGGGAAATAAAATTGGGGTGGGGACACTGTCGGACTCATCGATGCAAAGTTAGGTTTAAATTACTTTTGTGCAGCGATATGACAAAATTTTGCGAGACAAGTACATTTATGCCTCTCAGTAATAAATATTATGAATTACGTAATAAATTATGCTACATATTAATAATAAAACTAATATTCTATGAAATAGAATAAGTTATATTCTTAAGTTACTTGTTTTTATAACGATATAAGCGTTTTTGCTTGTAAAAAAAGTAGAGGGACAGCACCGATGTGACAAAAATAGAGGTTTATGTATTTATTTCTACCTTTGTAAATAGACTTAGACAAATAATATTTTATGCCACAACCCAATAAATACCTAATGAATACAAAAAAAAAATAGTACAGAACAATATTCCTTTTTTCAAATACTAATTTCAATGAAGACAAAAAAAAAAGTCGTTTGGGAAATTCACCCAAGTATATTTGGTGGTCAGTGCTTTCAATAAGTTTGAGATATTGATCATCATAGCAAACGAAACGCTCATTCATAAAACAGTGACATCGGTAATGGCCAAGACCACCTGGAATTAATGCTGGAATGAATTCAGATGCGCCCATGATTTTGTAAGTTTTGGTCTTTACTGTTATGGTAACAGGAACATTAGTAAGATAATTTTTATCAGTGCCATTCAAATCGAATGATATTATTTTTGAAAGCTCGTACTTGAAATTAAGTTGGTTATCACAAGTGGTACAGTTCCTGTTTTCTTCATCGATGTTAATTGCCTCTTCTAAAATACCTACGCCAAATATTTCAATAAAATTTATATTTAATGGTAAAAACGGAATGTCTCTTTTGATTAAGTTTGATTGGCAGGATGTATTTAAACACTTTTTTATAAAAGTTGCACTGAAAAAATATCTTAGAAGAATATGTTCAAATATGTATGTGATATTACACTGGCAATCATAGCTAATGTACTTTCAACAGGAACAGGCACGCTGCAACGAGATTTTCTTTACAAATGTCGTGTGGGCGACGCGTCTAACGCGCCTATGCCCCGATTGCGCCTCGACTGTTGGTCGTGTGGGCGACACGCCTTAATAATAATAATCTACTTTTTAATACATACGCGTAAGCCATGTAATGTAGCATTAAACTAACCGTCAGTCTAGTTTTCATAACACCACGCCAGTAATCCCTGAAAGGTTAGGCAGAGGTGTACTTAATAGTACACCCACATTTCACCAATTATGTTTAAGTCCCATATAATAGGAAGCGAGCCTATTACCATCAACTGGGCACAAATCCAGACTCCGTAGCTGCTTCAGAGAAATTCCTAATGTAAAAATGCAATAACGTTTTGCCCGACCGAATCGAACCCAAGAGCTCATGCTCAGCAATCGCGCTTGCAACCACTAGAGCAACGAGGCAGTCTTTCAATCTTTTTTTCGTTTCGTCTAAATCATTTCTACACTAACATTATAAAGTGGAAAGATTATTACCCATGGGCAACTGTATGTTGGGCTATCACGAGTTGGACAATCAAACTCCTGAGCATCTATTTATTTTACTGCCACAAAACAAAACTACAACAAATATTGTTTACAGGGAAGCTCTGAGGCGTAAAATTTTAGATAGTTCCATTTATTTTATCATACTCAACTAACAAAGTCTACGCGGACAAAGTCACGGGCACAGCTATATTTATAAAGATATTGTGTGAATTTTTCAAAATATAACGATAATTGTCAAGATAGTAGGAAAAAAACACTGCTTTCTCGGAGTTATTCTGGCGAGCGCTGCAAAACCTATTAGTAAACAAATAGTGGATTGTTAATAATTATATCGAAACCTGTGCGTTACCAAATATACGCAGACGAAATCGCGGGCAAAATATTAAATAAAGTATAATAGGACTGCCTACATTTTGTTTTATTGTGTGGTCACCCTGCTCCATCTATTTTCATAGGATTAAAAAAGTAGTATTATCTCAGCGAAGAGGTAAAAAATACACATTTTTAGATTTCTATAATTTAGTAGAAACTTACTACTAAAAGTTAAGTACACTAGAGTTTGCGATATCCCTCTCGTCTAGCAGCTAGCACATGAATTATGTCAGTGGAGGAGAAAACTGAGGGACCAGTTTTAATTATCGCTATCTTCAAAGTGCTTCGATAGTTTTGCTCCATTTTATTTTACAAAATGTTTTAGGACTTCTACTAAATCTTTATGTCGAAAAAGAACGGTTTTATTAATTTTTTCAGTCACAATCACTACCTTTGTTATGTGGGCTGAGGGACCACAGTTCAGTCGTATTTTCTTTTTTAATCTTTGATGCTTTGTGGTCTGTTATTTAGTAAATTTCTTTACAAATTATTTACTAAATTTCTGCATTCACAAAACCTTATTTTTTAAGATACTTTCCGAGATCTGGCTGATCGTCTGTTAGAACTGAGGGACCACACTTTATGGGTTGCAGTTTTTAATATATTTGTTTACAAATTCCCAGATTCGTTCTACAATTGTTTTAAGACTACTACTAAATCCTACCATTTTCATTTCGCCAATCCCAAGTGTGGTCCCTCAGTTCACACGCACATGTTATCTCGCCTGCGGGGACTCCCCGTATGCTGTATACCGAACGAGTTAACGACCAATGAAATTGCACCATTTCCGTCGTTGCGTTTGTATCGATACAAACGACAACAAACTGCTCTGCAGGATAAAAACGCGCCGGCGACGCGCGTTCCCAAAACGCGCGTCGACGGCGCGTTTAAAAAACGTGGTGTGCATAGGCCCTAAATCTTTACGGATATTAGTTTCCGACAGTGT
Source organism: Ochropleura leucogaster (assembly GCA_958449745.1). NCBI lineage: Eukaryota > Metazoa > Arthropoda > Insecta > Lepidoptera > Noctuidae > Ochropleura > Ochropleura leucogaster. The sequence continues at coordinate 9,696,686 of OY288228.1, read as the reverse complement.
GCGCTTGCATGTAGGATGCCGAAGGATCCTTTTCCTTGCCGATGCCGATAATGGGCGCCGGGCCTTAGTTTTATTTCTTAGGGGTGTACCTATTTTTTTTTGCAGAGGGCAAAATCATAACGTGTGAGTTGAGTTTTTCAATCAGTGTGTGAGTGTGTGTGTTGTGTGTGGGGGGGAGGGGATAACGACAATCTACAACAAAATAAAAAACCATTTTTTGTACAGATCTTTTTTTTGTAAAGAAACAAGTTCTAAAGTTTCACCAGAAGCCGAAATTTTTAATTAATGTTTACTAACTATTGGCGGCCCTTTCAAGCTTTCGGAGGTCGTGGTCTTGGGCGCGCACCGCGGATGCGCGTTCAGATATGAGAAGCAATTGGGGAATGCGGGCAATTCGCTTTTGACTGTCGGTGCAGACTTTTTCTGACCTAAAATTGGGGTAACGTCTTCGAAGGAGCCGCTGTAGTTACGCACCCCAGCGTGGGGCGATGGGGGCGATGTGGCCGGTTTGGCTGGTGGTATCGGTCCAGCTTTGCTGCTCAGGGTTGACTGGTAACAGGTCAACACGGTGTTGTTCAGGGGCTTTGTGGGATCATTCACCTGTTTAGTCTCGTTGTGACCTGGGTGCTTATGGAACACTGTCAGATTGCTGCCCGGCCGGTTTTGAGATTTCACAACGTTGGCGGTTGTTTTAGGCACTTCTGAATCCTTTGGTTCTGAAACAGATGGCTCTGAAACTGGTGGTGTTAGCTGCGCCTCTTCTTCAACGGTTTCGCGATAGTTGCCGCAAGAAGAACACCCACAAATTTCCTCCACCTCAACATTAGCTTTCTCAGAAGCCATAGCAATGCAGCATTGAGTGAAAGCCCCGGGACCCGCGGGTGAGCCGATGGCACTTTGACTGACGGGGACAGGACGTGAGCACTTGCAATTTATGCCTGGGCCTAACCACTGGCCGCTGGGAGGGTTCACACTGGGAGGGGGTACTCCGCCTGAGTTAGGCTCGCTTGGGTTCGGTGGGGTGTTGGGCGGGGTTATGGGAGGACATAGCTCTTGAGAAGTTGGACATGTCACTCCACAGCAGGCACCGCAGCCAAACGGAAGACATGAGCCACAGCCGCAGGGCCCGCAACCACCACAGCCGCAAGGCGCGGTAAGAGGGCCGCAAGGGCCGCAAGGGCCACAAGGACCGCATGGGCCGCAGGGACCACAGGAGCCACATGGACCGCAGCCACAGCAGGGACCACAAGGGCCGCATGAGCCGCAGCAAGGGCCGCAGCCACAGGGAGGACCGCCACAACAACCGCCACAACAACCACCGCAAAAGTTACCACAGTAAGGGCCGCAGCCACCACAAGGGCCAGCACACATGCCGCCGCAGCAGCTAAGGCAGCCACAGCCGGGGCCAACGCAACACTGAGGGGATGGATTGCAGCCTCCGAAACCACCGCAACCACAACCGACACCGGGGAAACAAGGCCCGCATGGTCCGAACGGGCCTTTTGGGCCACACGGCCCACATGGCCCGCAGCCGCCGCAGACAGGCGCACACCCGGCAGTAAATGGATACGGGCCAAGAGAGCTATTCACGGGAGAAGGTCCACTAGGCGGCATGGTACCACGTCCTCCTTTGGATGCGGCATACAGGGGGAGACAGTTCATAGACAAAGTATTCATATCAAAAGGAAGCTTGAGTTTAGTGACATCCAACATATTCATGGCTTGCTGACTTGGCATAAGGTTTATGGTACCACCACTCTGATTAAAACTATCAGGCGGTGGCATTACAGCAAGAGAGTTAAGCACTCCGCAAACACAGCCTGGGCTACAGGGCCCACAAGGCCCTCCAGGGTTAGGAGGACAAGGGCCGCATGGGCCACCCGGGCACACCGGGCCACCAGGCACGCATGTACCAGTAACGTGGTACGGGCCGCAAAACCAAAAACCATAAGGGTAGTAGTAATATCCTGTCATGTATTGGATGCACCTGGGTGGTGTATTGCAGGGTGGGGGCAGTGTGCCACAGCAGGGCGAGCAGCATTTCGGCGCACAGCAAGGAGCGCAAGGAGCACACACGCTGCCGAGGTGCTGCATCATGTTCGCTGATCCTGTGCACTTAGCAGGAGACATGTTAGAGCCGGTACGGTAGTATGAACGACTGTTGCCGGAAGCCGTTTGTGAATTTTTTTGCGGGTTGCGACAGTAGTCTTTATGTAACATTGCAGACTGAGTCCTCGGAAGGAACTGGCACGGGTATTGATGAGCCTGTTGCGGCGCGCTCGCACCCAGCAGTCCCAAGGTCGGACAGGACATGCACAGGTGCAGCGGCGAGACAGGCGTCCGCTTCACTGGGTCCGAGTGTTTCTGTATCCAATGCATCCCAGCTGCTGGAATTATCTGGCCCGCGTTTTGATGCATCATCAGCTTCATCTTATTCTTCGGTGACGCGATCGTTGCTGAAAGGACGATTGCTATACTGTTATCACAATCCCATCTTATAAAAAAATATACAAGAGGGTGAAGTCAAAATTAAACAACCATTTATAAAAATATATGTTTATTAAAGTAGTGGGCGTTACAAATTGATGTTATTTCAATACATTTATGGGGAATCACCAGCTTTTGTTCCAAGATTATTATTTAGTTTTTTTTTAGTTTAGATTCTGTTCTCCTTGTGGCCACGTTTTGATTGATGATGGTGATGATAAATGAAATCGGGAAACGGCTTGTTATAACTCGGGACATTGGTGTATTCAAAAGACCCAGATGTGTCAGGTCTATCGCGTTGCTCCTTGGTTAATAAGCGCCTAGGAATAACAGGACATAATTCGCAATTAACCCTCTTTGGCCGCTTATGATGTATGGGACTTCTCTTAGTCTCTAAACGCCTTTCATAACTATTGGAGAAGTATTGGCGCGGCCTGGAACTAACGCAGGGTGTGCAGTAAACGTGGATCTGTTCGGGGAATGGGTTGGCGCAGTTGGGACTGGACTGAGGCTGGGGCTGAGAGTGGGGTTGGGGCTGGGTACTATAGGGGCACATATGAATTGCCGAGTTGGGGCGTACACCGCGCGAGGATATCGCAGGGATGGAGTTAAACGGAAAGAATTTGGAAATGCCTCCTTTGGTGCGTTGAAGCTTTGGTCTACTTTCACATTGGATAGGTTCTTGACGTGGATGCACATGTGCTGGTGATACCGTTTGTGTTGGAATGTTAGGGCACTGTGAATAGGTTGTTGGAGATTGTGAGATTGCTGATCTTGGGCACTCTGAGAAGGTTGCTGTTGGGCTATGCGCTAACTCTGCGGCACCGCCTACCATGGCCGCAATCGGACTTAAGCAGGCGCAGCATTTCGCACAAGGGCAGGGAGTAGGACATGGACCACAAGGAGGACCGCAACAAGGGCCGCAGGGGCCACCGGCACAGCACGGGCCGGAGGGGACGCATGTCCCTGTCACATGGTACGGCCCGCAGAACCAAAAGCCGTATGGGTAGTAGTAGTAGCCTGTCATGTACTGGAGGCACCTGGGTGGTACGTTACACGGCGGAGGTAAGGATCCGCAGCAGCCAGGGCCGCACGGCCCGCATGCACACGGACAGCCGCACTTGCATGGCGGACCGCATTTTTCAAGTTTAGACGATGTGTGAAGCTTATTGCTGGAGACCAAACAGGGAAAGGATCGTGTCGGATGCCTCTGCAGCAAGTTGGTAAGGCCGCTTATTGGTGAACCGCTGGCTCTCGCTCTAGAGAGAGGCGCGATGTCGGGACAAGACACGCAGAATCGCAAAGCCGCGGTCTCGCTTCCTCTGCGACCCGCGAGCGCCGATGGCGACGACTTCGGCGTATCTGTCGTCTTCACGGACCCCGTGAGCAGCTCTCGGGCATTATCCTTCATGGTCCTTTGGCGTAGGACCGCCGTCGCTGCAAGGGAATTTTATGCTATTCACCTTCATTAAAAGATCTGACACTGTAGGCGGTACGAGATTAAATATTAAAACTGGTAATTGCTCGCAAAGAAGAATCTTCAATAGAAGCGAGTCATCTGTGCGAGCGTAGCCAAATTAAACAATCAAATTACAGATAAAATTTATTGTCATCATTAAATATAAATAGTAAATACAAAAAATATAAAGTCATCTTAGGTAAATGTATGAAACGTACTAAAAAAAGACTTAATAATTATATTTAATCCAAAGGTTAGCACGGTGGCTTGTTAAAACTCCCGGCTACTCTCGATGGCAGCTTTTTGTCCGCTTTCTTTAACTCGTCCACTTTGCACACTGGTCCAGATTTCGCTAAGCATTGCGGGCATATGGGGCTCGCTACGCACTTTTTGGGACATGGTTTTGGGCAAGGCGGGCAGCAAGGGCCACATGGACCACAGGGGCAAGGGCAGCAGGGTCCACAGGGACCGCAAGGGCCACAGGGGCCGCATGGACCACAGGGGCCGCATGGACCGCAGGGGCCGCATGGTCCGCATGGGCATGGGCAGCGACAGGGACCACAGGGTCCACAGGGACCGCAGGGGCCGCAAGGTCCGCAGGGGCCACATGGGCCGCAGGGGCCGCAAGGACCACAGGGTCCACATGGGCCGCAGGGACACGGTCCGCAAGGGCTGCACGCGCAGGGGTTAGCGCATCCGCAGGGGCCGCACGATCCGCAAGAGCAGCAAGGTCCACATGACGGACATGGTGCGCACGCACCGCATGGGCCGCATGCAGCGCATGCACCGCAGGGGCCGCATGGCGCACAGGCACCCGGTGGGCCGCATGGCACGCAGGCACCGCCAGGACCGCACGGTCCGCAGGCACCGCCAGGACCGCATGGTCCGCAGGCACCGCCAGGGCCGCATGGTCCGCAGGGTCCACAGGTACCGCTGTTACAGCAAGGGCACGGGCACCCGCATGTTGGACAACCTTTCTTCTCGTCCTTTTTATCAGCGTAGTTTCTCGTTACGCCGCGTTGATCCCCACAACACAGAAGCGTCGTGCGTCCGTGGCATCGAGGTCCGAAGCACGCCAAGTTGTAGTCGCGGAGCGCTGTAAAGGACATCCAAGCATATAATACTAGGCGAGAAAGCCGCTGGTTGGCTCATGCTATTCGGAAGAACGAAGGGCTCACGCGCACTCGCCGAGTATTATATAAGCAAGGAGGTCCTGTGACAACGGCCACCGTTCTCCAAAATAACAGAACCGTACCAGCGACAGGGTAATCGGAAAACGGAAATTTACACGAAGCAATTCAGTTGGCCGTCAGCGCATATTTTAGCCTTGACTCGGGGCTTACAGCGCGAAAAAACGGTAGAGTTGCAAAGCAATAACATTTAAATGCTGTTTAAAATAGGCAACTATGGAGCTTCTCAACTTGAGTCTCAAGTCGGCCGAAAAGTCAAGTGACAATGTCAAACTGACAACGAACGCGCGATTGTCTTTTATTTTTAAAACATTAAAAAAACAAACCGTTTTTAAAAACTAGATAGTACTTCCTACATTTAACTACCCTAATCTACCACTTACCTGTTAAATTAACACAAAAATGGCAATGTAATCAAATGTACAATGACCCCTTTTTCAGTGATTGGAAAGCTTCAAATTACTTCTGCTCTGGGTGGAGCGGAAGGGAGTGTCAGACTTTTACTGACTAAACCCATCAATGTCCATTCTTTTACTTTTTTCACATGATGTCCTACATTTACTTTAATGACTAGTTGAATTACAAACAGATCTAATTACAATGGTATTAATTAAATATTATATTAAACTCACATAATACTCCATTATTCTTTTTAGCCACAGAGGCTAAAGGACGTCCTTTGAAGTATTTAAGCAAAGACACGTTTTTAGGCGAAATCGCTTTTCTGAAAACTATGGACATGTTTTCCAATTTATTTTTCCTTTTTACTTAAAATTTTGATTTTCGTCAGTTAGTACTTGAAGATTTTTCTTAGTTAGTGTATATTTTACTTGAAAATTTTGGCCATGGTAGGAGCGTGACCTTAGAGCTTGTCTCGTTAGAACAAAAGCTGTGTGACTGACTTGCAGACGTTCGATTTTTTTCAATATTGTTTTTCAAATTCTTTTTCCCGTCTTTTCTTCTTTTCTGTTTATGGGTGTCCTTTTTATTTATAAAACTTTTTGCTGGAACTTTTATCAAATTACAGTGCTACTAAGATCTTTTACTTATGAATGACATGGACAGGGGGCGCTGTAGTTAACATTTGTAATAAAATAAAGTAATCATTGTATACGAGTTTATTTAAAAAGGAGATCATAGGACGTAATTGACCATCATGGCATTACGATTCATTTAAATAAAATGGATCTCTTAAAAACTTTCTGCTTTTTCTTAAAGTTGGTTGCAGTAACTTATTTAAGGCGCACTTAATTGTAACTAACCGCTACACATAGAGTAATTTTTTTTCATTTTTTCATTTATTTCCATTCATTAACAATTTACATTGTGTAGAATATACATGCAATTTAAGTACGAAGACAACCATGAATTATTAGGTCACATTTCAGCCAATATAATATAGAATAGTTTTAAATATAATGTCAAGTTATTTTGAGTTCCTTTAAAAACAAAATTGTAATGGCAACTTATGTTAATTTATGTAATGTCAAACAAGTTTTAATACAATGTCAAATAATTTCATAATAGTTAAAGTAATGTCAAACAATTTAAAATACAATGTTAAATGATTTCATAATAGTTGATTTGATGTCAAACAACTTTTAATATAAATGTCCAATTATTCTAATTTATTTACTGTCAAACAATTGTAAAAAGATGTCAAAAGATTCTAAAGTGTAGCAAAATGATACAAAAATAATTATAATTGTTATAGTTTTAAATTGAGTGTGATTTTAAATTAATAAATATAATATGTAATGCAGAACTTTGTTTCAAGGATAATGTCAAAAGAATTAATTTATTTTTAAGTGTTAAAAATTATTGTATTTCCAAAAGATACAACAATATAGAAAACTAATTTATTATTTTGCTACATTAATTCAGATAGACTGTAAATACATTTTTCCAATAAATAGGCTTTTAATTTTGTTTTAAACAACTGACTGTTATAAATTAAGAGCTTAAGCTCGGAAGGCAACTTGTTAAATATCTCTACAGCTTGGTACTTTGAGCTATGCTCGACTATGTTTAATTTAGGTGCTATTAGTTGTTTAAATATTTTTCTTCGTGTGCTTTCTCTAATCTCACGTTCCTCTTGTGTTTCAAACTCATGCAGATACTTTGTGAAATTACTTAAGAGAACCAATACATACAGACTAGGAACTGTTAGTATTAGCAATTTTTTAAAGAACTCTCTGCATGACTGACGTTGTGATATTCTGACTATAATCCTTATAGCTCGTTTCTGTAGGATGAACGCTCTCTGCCAATTATAAGCGTAACTATTTCCCCAAAGCATTATGCTACTCCTTATCTTAGACTCAACAAGTGCATAGTATACTGCCTTTAATTGCTCTATGTTGAGTTCATCCCTAAGGCTTCTGAGTGCATAGCATGCCGACGATATGGATGAATCAATGACAGCAAGCTCCGGTTTCCAATTTAAGTATGAATCAATGTTGATCCCCAAGAATTTAACCTTATCCACTAATTCAATTTTTTCTCCATTTATTTGTATGTCTAGTTTGTCACTATTACGAGTCGTCGACTTAAATAGTATGAGGTTAGTTTTGCTTGTATTTAGCACTAAGTTATTGGTTGTAAACCATTCGCAAATCGTTTCGATTACTTTATTTATATTTAATGTCAATTTTTCTATGTTTTTAGCCCCAATTATAACGTTGTTTGTCATCTGCAAAAACAACAACTTTCTCGTCCGGGTGAATTTTATTCAAAAAGTTAAGTAAGTCATTTGTAAAAATAATGTAGAGTATAGGTCCTAAAATAGAGCCTTGAGGCACACCACTTTTTAGGATTACCATTTTTGACTTGTGTGTCACTTCGTGATTTTTATCATCTATACTCTTAATTTCCACAAACATTCGCCTATTTTGTAAGTACGATGTCATAAGTTGTAATGTCTTGCCTCTTATACCATAATGTTCAAGTTTAGTAAGGAGTAAATCATAATCGATTGTGTCAAAAGCAGAACTCAAGTCAACAAATAATCCAACTACTTTCATTTTATCATTTAATTTAGCAATTATGTCATTTATTAAAGTGTTAATAGCTTCCGCGGTACCAACGCCTTTCTGATATCCAAATTGTCTTAGATTTATTATTTTGTTAGAATGTAAGTGTGTCATTAGTCTAGATTTAATAATTTTTTCAAATAGTTTTGATACGGTTGGCAATAATGATATTGGGCGGTAATTTTTCGGATCGGTCTTAATGCCTTTTTTGTGTATTGGAATCACTTTGGCCAATTTCAGCTGGTCAGGAAATAGTGATTCTTCAATGCAATTATTAAAGAAATCAGAAAGAGGAGAAGCTAATATTTCTATATTTTCTTTTATAATTGATATCGGTACATCGTCGAAACCGCAAGACTGTTTATTAGCCATTTTGCTGACTATCTTTGTAATTTCATTTGGTGTAGTGAGTTTGAAAGTTATATCGTTATCAATTCTCGTTGTAGCATCTATGAGAAAGTACATTGCTCTATCCTTATCTTTACGTGCTAACGATGATTTCAAAACAAAGCTATCTTTGAATATATTTGAAATAATCTGAGGATCAGTAATTATTTTTTGATCGACATTTAAGATAACATTTCTACGTTGCTTGTGTTTCTTCTTCTTAGTATGTTCGTTTACTATTTTCCATATTTCTTTCACTATGTTTTTGGCACTAATCAAACAACTAGATACAGCTTGCCTTTTGGCTTGCTGAAGAACTCTTCTATAAATTTGAATGTAGTATAAATTTGAATGTAGTAATAAGCTGTAGAGGCAACAAAAAACGAATCGTTAAACAAACTGTTCTGGTATTCTTGCGGGAGGCGAGGTAGACACATTATAATTATCATTCATGAATCTTACTGTACTATTTAATCCTTACAAATATTTTTATTTACCTCTTCACGCTTTAATGGCTAAACCGATTTTGATGAATTTTGGTACAGAGATAATTTGGGAATCAGGAGACAGACGGACATGGAAAAAAAAGTGGGCACTCATGGTAGGCGTACTGGCCATGCTATGTAAATACGTTTCTCCGACCAGATGGGTATCGTGTCTGCTGGGCCACTGCTCGACAGTTGTTCGTCGGGTGCTCGTATATTTGCTTAATTCCCGAGTTCTCGTATAAATGTTCTTAACTCGCGGATAATTTTGCTTGCGCGATGTAGGAATTGGCAGTTAGTTTTTCAGTCATTGCATAGATGGCGCTGTAGTATATTTTGCCATATTGCGAATTGTAGTATCGCTACAACATAAATCTTTTAGCTTTAAGATAAGTTTGTATTCTTAACTAATCATTCTTTCCTTTTTTTTCGTTTCGTCTTCCGGGACCGCGGTATCTCTTTCGAACAACCCGTAACTGCGGCAGGCAGTGGCCCTGGCAGGCGTCCTTGCTTCTGTATGCACCTTTGCCTACTATATTATAAGCCACACATAATTATGTACTTGTACTCATAATCACGAACTCTTGATTTAATCTTATTCAAGAAGTCGTATGTATTTCTTTTTAAGGAGCTCGTGGCTAAATAATAGCAGCCGCTCAGGTCGATCTTTAGGTTAAGCTGCGCTACTTAGGTTGGTCTGCTGTTGGTCCCGGCTGTCATTTGTAGATCTTTGACAGTCGTTACAGATAGTCAGTGTCCTGAAAGTATTAGAAACAGTCTTACCAAGGGGTATCGTATTTCACAGTACTAACATGGGATATGGAGGTCAGATAGGCAGTCGCTCCATGTAAAATACTAGTATTCAGTTGCATCCGGTAAGACTGGAAGCCGACTCCAAGTCCCCAACCTAGTTGAGAAAATGCTAGGCAGATGATAATTATATATGTATTTCTTTTTGAATTACGAAAGTAAGCGAAATGGATGTCAGGACTTCCTGAAGCGTTTGATTTAAAGACATCCAAATATTTACGAGTAATAGATGGGACAATTCGAAGAAAATCGTTATCCAATACTTGTTACTACTTGGTAACAAATCGTTTTATCCAATGACACACGCCCGCTAGTGAGGTAGCATTTGTGTGTCAAAATCGAAAATGTTCGCGTTTCTTTTTTTGTAAGTATAAAATAATCGCTATGTCAGCTCTTAAGTCTTTTAAAGTGAAACTTTTGTTAGGTACATCGTCTCAAACTTTTTCCTCTGTGTGTTGCATGTCGCGTGACGGTCGGCCGCGGAGTAGAGACATCTAAATGTCTATAATGTGAAAAAAAGTTTCACTTTTAGAGTGATTTTAAAACTACACAATCCTTTTTAGGGTTCCGTAGTCAACTAGGAACCCTTATAGTTTCGCCATGTCTGTCTGTCCGTCCGTCCGTCCGTCCGTCCGTCCGTCCTCGCTTAATCTTTGTGACCGTTAGCACTAGAAAGCTGAAATTTGGTACCAATATGTATATCAATCACGCCGACAAAGTGGTAAAATAAAAATTGGAAAAAAATGTTTTATTAGGGTAGCCACCCTATATGTAAAGTAGAAAGTGATTTTTTTTTTAATCTCAACCCTAACGTGTGATATATCGTTGGAAAGGTATTTAAAAATGAATAGGGTTTACTAAAATTATTTTTTGATAATGTCAATAATTTCGGAAATAATCGCTCCAAAAGTAAAAAACAATGTGTCCCCCCCCCTCTAACTTTTGAACCATAAGTTTAGAAAATATGAAAAAAATCTGAAAAGTAGAACTTTATAAGGACTTTCTATGAAAATTATTTTGAACCTGATTGACTCGACAGTTTTTGTACAAAAAAGACAAAAAGTTGTACAAAATAATTTCTGGACTAAGATTGTAGTATAATCGTATATGCAAGCATTTTTTTTAACTTCGTTTACATTTTTTATTATCCTGAATGCATCTTTTTTCAAACAAAAAAAGATTTTTTAACAAAAATTAATTAGTAACCCAATTCCCTGACAGATGGCGCTGTAGGTACTTATTACATTGGATCGGGTATTACCGAATTGTTCGGTTGGTCTCTCCTTGGCATTGACGGTATCTTATAACTACATAAAACTTCTATTAAGAACATGCTAAGGCAATTTAGAACAAAACTAAAATTCATTTTTTTAACACCATCAAAATGTTAAGGCAAAAACCAGTTCACAAATGGTTCGATAGATGGCGTTGTGTAATGACGTAATCTTTTTAAAAGTCGATGTTAAGATTTTCCGTGCTTTCATGACCTACCGTGGTAAAGTAAGTTGCACTTAAATGTATTCGTAATTTTATTTATGAGTGATTGAGTGCATATTCTAATTAGTCGTCGAGGTTTGAGCGCTCCCCTTTGTGTTCGCGCTATAAACCGTTACAAGTCGGAGCGCTTGCCGCGGACCGTGCAATGTTGCACGCTCCTCCACCTTTAAACTCATAAGTGGGAACACTTATCGTGACGGACGGGAAACTACGGAACCCTACACTGAGCGTGGCCCGACACGCTCTTGGCCGGTTTTTTACATCTATCATAGGTAAATGGGATGTGAATTCATCAAATAACTTCTCCCGCTTTGAGTGGAGCGTAAACCCATCCATGTCCCTTCTTTTTTTCTTTAAGTGAAAAAAAGTTTCACGTTTACAGTAGTTTCATAAAACCACACAATCCTTTTTTATATCTCTTTGATTTTACTGGACACAAATTGTGCCTTTCACAACAAACTTCCTTAATTGTTTAAAATGTCTGGACAGTGGTCACCGTATTAGAAATAGATAAGATATATAGCCTTTTTTTGTGTTGGGGGGAGTGTCAAACTTGTGCTGACTAAAAACCACCCATGTTCCTTCCATTGTCCTTTACGTTCCGGGGCCGCGCTATCTCTTTCAAACAACCCGCGACCCCGGCAGGCGTTGGCCCTGGCAAGCCCCTCTGCTTTGCTGACATCTCTTTAACTCTAACGCGCCGTCGACACAGCTTGTTATCAATAGACGGACGGACGGTGAGCTACCCACAGCTCACCGTCCACAGGCCCGTATCTACGGTGGTCGGGAGTCGGGCCGCGCCCGATGCGCGGGGCGTCTCCCGCGGGGGCTGGGTTGGTTTGAGGTTCTCTCCCACAAACGCCCGGCCACTTCCTTCGCTAGCATGACTGCTTCGCAAAAGGAGGTGACCGCTTTCCATTCCCTCTCACTCCGAACCATGGACTGAACTAGGGCCGGAGATAAACAGCCTGTCTTAGGGTGCGTCCACATCTGGCGAATGTGCCGCAAATGTGCAGCACGCGAGCCGATTGCGAGCTGCCCGCAAGCTGCGCGCGTGCAGTCACTGCAATGGTTTGGTGCGCCTCTTTAGCGCAACTCATACAAGGCTCGTATAGAGCGCGCGAGCGGCGCGCGATCTGCGCGCGCTCAGTTCTCGCCCCTATTTCTTTCCACGCATCATTTTTTAGTTTTTTTCTATAGTAATCTTCGAAATAATCGATCTTTAGGATCCCATAATACTGGAAATCTTTTATATGTTTCAATGAAGCGTAAACAATTCTCCTCCGTCCACTCCATGACAACACGTACTTAGCCTCCAGTAATCAGAAACGAACTGAGCAAAATAACTAGCGCGCCGCCCGCGCGCTGATCGCGTACGGCGCTTAGGTCGCGCGCGAACTGCGCGCGGGCGGCGCAGAAGCGGCGCACGAACAAAAATGCACGCGCGCAGCTCGCGGGCAGATCGCAAACGGCTCGCGAGCTGCACATTCGCGGCACATTCGCCAGATGTGGACGCACCCTTATACGCTGTGAATGTATTTGTTCCTGTACATTTTTCTATATTTGTCTATGACATTAACTGACAAGTGTTGTCATTTCTTTTCTCTGACAATTTATTAGTTCTAATGATGTGCTATTTTATGTTAAATCAGACTAATATCTTCAGTATATTAATGTTTATAATGCACTATAGCTCCATACACCTATTATAGTAACCTAGTTTTAAAAAAGAATTTTAAATTTTCATGTGAACATCATCTATGATGAAATTAATTACGTAATAAATGTGTATTTTTGATGATCTTCAAATACTTCCCGTTGTAGTAGCCTGAAATATTAAATAGTTGAAATAGCGACCAACTTGGTTGTAGCGGCATAATGAATAGCACAGCTGATAACTGTTTTGCATAACGAGAACAGCCTTCAAATATTTGAATGTCTTTGGTCTACAGATAAAATAAAGTCATAGATTGACCAATAGCATTATAAAAGAAAATAATAAATATTTAAAGGCCGTAGGCCATGAGCGCGTACTAACATCCATAAGATGGTTATGAACATTTTCTCGAAAAATTGACGTTATTTCCCATTTTACAGATATTTCAAAATCCATAGGTAGGGTGCATTTCGTTGATTCAAAAATAACTGATTTAACAAAATTTGAACTAAAAGTTTTCAATGAAAGGGGCTGATTGTCAATTTCGCCCTACCTTAATCTAGGATTGGAGTCGGAGCAGCCTGCATGCTTGTATTTTTTTTTTGAAAACGTTGCCTCACACTAGGAATTTCTCAGTTAAATTCACAAACACAAACAGCCAGACCCGAAACAACTACCTGTAGGTAGGCCAATACAAATATTTGTTTCGTGCGGGAATCGAACCCGCAACACGCAGCGCAGCAGTAAATCGCTCTATAAGCGTGTGGTAATCCTCAATGGATGTCCTCCGCCTTTGCGGAGGGGTATGTCAGACTCCTACTGACTAAAACCACACGGTGTTCCTTCTCGTCACTTCTGGCTGGGGTGCGGGGACACATTTACATTCTACACAATCACCCCAGCAGCGACGGTTTGCTTGCGGCAAACCCCTTCTCAGGTAAAAGGGAGGGACTACTCCTCTCCCTGTCATTCTATATGAGAGGCACGCGGAAACACCACGCGATGCCAACTCCGGTCTATATGCTTGGACAACAGACTTCCTCAAGTCCATTGTCAGCAGGCCATTTTAAATCGCTCACGCTCTGCCACTACGCCAATCGTACCGTATTGACTGCGCGCTGACCCTTATGGTAAATATTACACTGGATATTTTTCACTGCATCAAATAAACAGACCATTTTACAAGTTAAATGTCTCCTGACGTTCTCATAGTTAAACCGAACTAATTTTAAGGTAAAAAAAACCGTCCAAGAGCGAGTTAGACTCGTTCACAGAGGGTACCGTACAAAGTTTGCGACAAACTGACTGCGTAGACTAAGGCCCGGCGCCCATTATCGGCATCGGCACGACTGAGGATTTTAAGTAAATAGCAATATACATTAACATAATGGCAATAAAGTAGAAATTTCCATTATATATGGTCGTAATAACAAAAATACCGGTTCGGTATGCTTGAGGCTGCTGTATCGGCAGCCTTGAGAATGCTTCGGCATCCTTCGGTACGCCGCCGGTCACCGCCGGTGCCGAGGCAACACTCTGGGATAGCTTGCTTAAGGATACGATATGAGACGCTTCGGCAAGCTACAGGACGGTGCGGCATGCTTAAGGACGCCTCGTCATCCCTAAGAACGTTGCAGCATGCCAAAGCATAATTTCCGACAGTGTGCGCTTGCATGTAGGATGCCGAAGGATCTTTTTCCTTGCCGATGCCGATAATGGGCGCCGGGCCTTAGAGGGTTGATTTTATGACAGTACAAAGGGACCACAGACTTGTGCACAAGGTTTTAATGTAAGCTCGATAACTCCACGCGTTCCCGAGATAAAGGGTATTGACAGACAGTCGCACAACAAGGCGATCCATTAAGGCGCGTCGCCCACACGACCAACAGTAGAGGCGCAGTCGAGGCGCGGGCGCATTAGGCGCGTCGCCCACAAGATCAACAGTCGAGGTGCAGTTGAGGCGCAGGCACATAAGAGGCACGCCGCAACGAGATTTTCTTTACAAATGTTGTGTGGGCGACGTGCCTCGACTGTTGTTCATGTGGGCGACGCGCCTAAGGATTCTGTTGGGAATCGAACCCAACACATACGCGCGGCCATCACACACTGGCGGCGTGCACACTCTCTGCGTCATCAGCTGGTGAGCAGGGGAGCGACGGGCGAGCGACATACCGGCCGGCCCCGCCACGGCACTCGCTTCCACGGACCCGACCGCGACGGACCCCTCAACCGACCTCTAAAATATCAATGTTTGTCCGGGACTTATTGTACTTTTAACTTTACGGCATTATACCAGTACCTATTTTATACAGTCCACTTATTGTCGTTACCCAGCTTCTATACAGATTCCATGTTTTCCTCTTAGGATAGCGAACGATAAAAAATACACCAAAAACTTATAATAACTTCTTTATTTATAATAATCAAGTAAAACAAAAACATATTTACATACATTATAGTGATTTGTTTCAATAAATTAATTTAAAACATTTTGTTTAAACCTAACTTCGTTATTTTTTTTTACTAAAAAAACATATTAAATACCATTGCAACCAAGTGTAACGTGTACTTACTATTTATGTTGCATACTAGTTTGTTTCTGTAGCTTCGCTCGTATTTAAGTTGGAAACTCGGAAGTTATGCCAAGGGAATATACTGCCGTGATAAGCAAAAAATATTCTTAGTAAGTAAGGTCTAAAAAGGTTACAATTTGTGACCATTTCCATTAATAATTTTAGAATGAATATGAAAGTTATGATTTTTCTTTTATCTAAGATGTAACATTTAAATGCTTTACAGAATCAGAAGACACAACTCTTACGGAGACAAAATAGTAATTAACGAAACTTTTATCGTACCTAGGATACCTAATTTAACTTTATACATTTCAAATATGTGAAATTAAACTGATTTTTAACTAGAGAATTAGGTGTCGAAGCGGGAAATAGGTTAAAAGTGACGGAAGCGCCAATGTATCCCGCGAAATTCAGAGTATCTTTTATGCAGAAAAAATGCGGGTTTTTTAAATCTATGCAAGGAAGTAATAAATTAAATACTTTCTTTAATTGGTCAATATTCATGACAGTACAGAAAAGACTGGATCCCGATATTAAATCTTAATAATTCCGGGATCTCCTAACAATTACCCAACAGTCCTAGATTAAAAGACGGGATCCCGATATTAAATCTTAGTAATTCCGGGATCTCCTAACAATTACCCAACAGTCCTGGATTAAAAGACGGGATCCCGATATTAAATCATAATAATTCAGGGATCTCCCAACAATTACCCAACAGTCCTGGATTAAAAGACGGGATCCCGATATTAAATCTTAGTAATTCCGGGATCTCCCAACTATTACCCAACAGTCTTGGATTTGTGACTAAATGAATCCAAGGATAAACTTCTATTTTCCATTTAGGCTCGAGAATAGTTAAAAACACCTGGAACCTATCTAAAAAATAAATAAACCCCGAGTTCATACAATTGAATCCTGGGTAACACTAATAAGCATACGTGGATAATTTTTGACTACTATATTGCTTGGATAGTTAATGAGTTATCGTCTATAATATCTATTCTTTCTTCTATGCCAATATGGATGATCTGTTAATCTTTTAAAACCATGAATAATGAATATACAGTTAAAAAAAAGGAAATATCATTGATCATACCATAACTAAAAATGCTGAAATAAAAAAAAAAACTATTTGAAAAAAAAACGATTTTCAAAAAATTCTAAATACTGGAAAATAACTTTAGTTCCGGAAGTCAGTGACTTTCCCTTGCTTCGTCGACTTTTTTTGCAAAAAAGTTTTTTATCAGATCATTCATATATGTATAGAAGCAAAGATTATATCATTTTCATAATTATTTTTTTGTGAGTTGGAGTAATCGGTGAACATACATGAAAAAAATACTGTATAACATAGAACCTCCTCCATTTTTAAAGTCGGTTTAAAAGACAGAGTATATTCTATATTTTTTTATTTAAAAAAATGCAACATTCCCATGAGTTTAAAATTAATAATAAACTGCCTAGTCACTACTTTACAATCTGTGTAAATTGATAAACAATATTTTTTTCGTACCACTTGCTCAAAAAAGTGACATTCTATGCCCCAAAAAGCGAACATAACAATAGTCATTTTTAATCTGTCAAAAACAGGGAAAGAAAGTTGTACTGAATTTCATTCATCCCCTAGGGAGAGAATGTGATTTAAAATTGGAATACTTAATACTGAACTACATCTGTGTTTACACCATTGAGTTTGTAGGTATATAAAGCATTAAGCATATTTTTTAAAAAGGAACACGCAATTAATATGCCGTTATGATTATTAAATAAAATTACCAAAACCGACGAGGTCGTATGAGCTTGATGCCTTTGCTTTTCCGACAAAACATATTAGTCTAGGAATTTGCCGCGATTTTGTTTCCTTCAAATACATAAACGTTAAGTTTATTTTTATAAATAAGTTAATGTTTTAAAAATACATACATTGTTAAATCAAATCGACTGTGACAGTGTATTGTCGGATTCCATCAGTGCAAATGCTGCGCAATCATACTCATCAACAATAAATGTACCAAACAAAGGTGTAGCTCTCTTTATAAATAATTGGACCAATGTTCGAATCTAAACTTTTACTTTTAATGTCATTATCTTTGATAAATGCTTATCTCATATTATTACTGTGTTAATTTTTTCGCAAATGGTACGAAAAGTAGAGTATTTTCCTCGGTGATAAAGCTGTCTTAGTCTTGGGTAAACTTAAATCTCTCGCTACACTCAGGACTCATCTTAAATCCCTCGCTTCGCTCGTGATTTAAGTTTTTAACACCCTCGCTACGCTCGGGAGTAAACCTCGAGTCCTTCGTTACACTCGCGATTTAAATCGTCACCCACGACAGAAGACACTGCTTTATCCCCTTGGTTAATAATCTACTAATTTCCCTTCGATGTCATTATAAACCAATTTCACAATATTTAGACAACTTGCTTTGTCACTGATAAGTCCCAATAAGTTATCCGGGTAAGGGAGCGTTCATAAATTACGTTAGGTGTTTTTTTTTAAATCGTTGCCCCCACACTAGGAATTTCTCCTGTATCGTGGGTGCGTTTACAAACATTTAAACTCACATACACAAACAGCCAGACCCGGAACAACTATCTGTAGGCCATACACATATTTGTTCCGTGCGCGAATCGAGCCCGCGACACGCAGCGCAGCAGTCGATCGCTCAGCCACTGCGCCAACCGTGTCGTCAAAAAATTCGTCATTAAATTTTCTGTCCCTCGCTCCCTTGGTGAGATGTCGTGAGATTTTATTCAACGCCCTCCCCCTTCATCCAATCTCACGGGAGATTTTTGAAAATGTGGGTTTTCTACGTAAACGCGTAGGATTATTATTGTAAAAATAAAGATAACAACGATTACGCTTAAGATTAAATCTTAAGCATGTACAATTCTGCCGGAGTTGCGGGTTGTTCGAAAGATATCCGGGGCCCCGGAACGTAAAGGGCAATAGACCTTCTATTGCCCTTTACGTTCCGGGGCCCCACCCATGTTCCTTAACATGGGTGGGTTTTAGTCAGTACAAGTCTGACATGCCCCCCCGCTCCGCCCAGAGCGGGGGAAGTCATTGGAAGATTTCCCACCCGAAAAGAAAAAAAAAGCTTGTACATTTTGGATTAAATGGACCAAAAGAGTATTCTTTTTTTGTTTCATTCAGAAAAAAAATTTTTTGCGTGATATTTGCTAAGACCTACCAACGAAAGATTACATGAGATTTGACTCGACCCCCCCCCCCCCCTTAAACATTCCACGTATTTTATGAACGCCCCCTAAATCTTCATAACCCATTAATACATTTACTATTAAACTAATTTATCTATTAAACTCTTGTTTTTGCTTTTACTCTGGACGCTTTTAATGTGCTCGTTTTTCTACATCGTTCTCACATGTATTTATAAGCACAACATGAACGATGTATCCATAATTTTGTAAAATATTATGATTTAAAAGAGTGTCCATGGAGTTTCTTGCCCATTCTTCTCCATAGAGATCTACGCTTTGGAATGGGCAACTACAGTACTTTCACAAGTTATTATGTCTTGTGACTGGGACTGTAGCAGCATCATTTTTTTTTGTTTTCATGACATTCAAAAGTGCCTGTAATGGTCTAATTGAAATAAATGATTTGATTTGATAGCCTCTAAGAGCGTACTATGAAACAAGCAATATGAATTTAATTATCTACAACTGTGCTCAGCGGTTTCACCCGCTGCTCAAGTCTCGTGAAGAGGGACACACTTCGACGGTCCCTACGTACATAAAGACATGTCGAAAATGGCATTTTTTTTATTGTCTCATTGGCTTTAGATTATCTATGCGCACATGCTGACATACGATTTTTATTTAATTTACTAGCTTTTGCCTGCGGCTTCGTTAAATTCGGAGTAACACAGTTCCCCTTGCGCCTTATTGATTTGTAATAGCAACGCTAAGTTTTCCCTTTTCTTCCCTCACATCCCACTTTTTAACAAAAATTAGCCTATGTCCGTCTCCTGGTTCCCAACAATCTCTGTACCAAAATTCATCAAAATCGGTGTAGCCATTAAAGCGTGAAGACGTAACAAACAAACAAACAAACTCACTTTCGCTTTTATAATATTAAGTAAGGATTTGCCTTGTTTTAGAAATCTTATAAGAGAACAAGTCTTAGAAATACAACGAATAAGTGTCGTAGAAACGGTCACCTATCAGTTTTTCCAAGAAAACGTGAAAAAATTAAATACTTAAATGTAAATAGCATTGTAAAGCTCTTAAAACTGTTAAAATATTGTACAACGAAAACATTTATTATTGCTCATAGAATTATTACTAGAGCGTATTGAACACAAATTACGCTCTCCTGTAAACCTCGGTTTTTGACATAACCTTATGTACGTAGGAACCGTCGAAATGGTTTTAATTTCAACCCCATACCTTCATGTATTCCCGAGAAATAGTCTTGACAGACAGACGGACGACAAGGTGATCCAATACGGGTTCCGTTTTTTATCTTTTTATGATACTTAACCCTAAAAAAAGTTGTTTTCTTGAGCAGTACACGCCCATAAGTGTTGCCAATGTATAATAAAATCTCCCAATTACTTCCTTCTCACATGCTAACCTTACATTCAGAGCCTATTTTTTGGAACATTACAAAAAAAGGTCACATTGCATGTCTTCTAAAACTGCCATAACACAAAAATATTGTTTTTACTATATAAAAATAAGTCTAGTTTTCCTTCCTGACGCTATAACTCCAGAACGCACGAACCGATTTCCACGGTTTTGCATTCGTTGGAAAGGTCTCGGGCTCCGTGAGGTAGGGTAGGTAGAAAGGTAGAAAATTGCATAGCAACGCATTGCCGGGGCACAGCTAGTACATAGATAATAAATACATAAACGACCATATCTTTTGACTACGTAGACTTAGAGGGTTGTTTTGTCACAGCACAAAGGGACTACAGAGTTGAGTATATGGTTTTAATTTCAACTCGATACCTTCTCGTGTTGCCGAGATAAAGGGTCTTGACAGACGGACTGACAACAAAGTAATCCAATAAGGCTTCTGTAGCCCTACTATGAACTCTTAAAGCAATTCTTATTCCGCTGAGGGAAAGAGACAGAGCTATACAGGGTGTCTAGCACCATCTCTTTCACTCAGTGGAATAAGAATTGCTATAAGATGTCATAGTAGCCCTTCTGGTCTTTCCTTTTGAGGTACGTAACCCTAAAAAACAGCCAGTAGTATATGTCAAGAATAATAGAGTTTATTGCCCATTCTTCTCCATAGAGATCAACGCTTTGGAATGGGCAACTACAGTACTTTCACAAGTTATTATGCCTTGCGACCGGGACTGTAGCTTTGACATTTTTTTTTGACATTCAAAAGTGCCTGTAATGGTCTAATTGAAATAAATGATTTTGATTTTGAAATGTCACAAGCTATAATTTCTTACAAAATATATTCAAAATGCGTAGCAGTTATAACGTAGCTTGTCTGAGACATATTTCTCAACGGCATGTTAATCCAAATACAAATGGTTTAAGATAATACGTCAAAAAATAAAAACATTGACAAAAAAAAAACATTTTATATTTTTATGTTTTTTTTTTTATTTTATTTAAGAAACATGTAGAAATATAAATAACATGTTAAAAAATGTAATAAACGGAATAATAATTCCAAACTACTATCAAAAAAAGCCTAACAACAAAAATAAAAAATTCGAACTAACTAAATGGCATAAAAGTGGAAGCAAAATACAACACCCTTTATAAATAGCTCACTAACCTGTGAGGTACGTGCAGCAGGAGTAAAGAATAAATTCCGAGTGACGTCTATGACGCGTGTCTAGAGAAAAGAGAACGTGGCTTAATAATAGCAGCCGCTCGGCTCGATCTTTAGGTAAAGCCGCGCTTGCCTAGGTTGGTCTCTGGATGGGTGACCACCCGTTACATACCAAGTTTCTTTCGTGCCTCGGAAAGCACGTTAAGCCGTTGGTCTCGGTTGTCATTCGTAGATCTTTGACAGTCGTTACAGGTAGTCAGTGTTCTGAAAGTCTGACAACCAGTCTTACCAAGGGGTGTTGTATTACTCAGTACTAACTGGGTTGTGGAAGTCAGATAGGCAGTCGCTCCATGTAAAATACTGGTATTCAGCTGCATCCGGTTAGACTGGAAGCAGACTCCAACATAGTTGGGAAAAGGCTAGGCAGATGATGTCTATGACGCGATGCGCTACGGGCCAATCACTGCACTCCCCCCCCCTCCCCCGCGCCTCACTTCATACCACCAAAGGGACCCAATAACTCACTTGCGAGGTCAAGGTCAGCGCTCAAACATCGTGCGCCGGTCGTTAACCTATCAGTACTTCCCTATTATTAGATACATCGTGTAGCAAATTTAAAAAATGTAAAATAATTTCCTGTGACTAAACTACTGGATATATTTAAATGATTTTTTATGGGTAGACTAAGAACGTCTTGAGGTATGCGTTGTTTAATTTATTGTCGTATTATCTTAAACACTTTGTATAAGACATGGGCTGCATAAAAAAAAAATGCGTATACAACATTATTTTTAGTATATGCGAAACCTGAATATAGTTTGTTCAGAATAAGTAACTGAATCGATTCCAATAGTTTTTACACCATGTTATATTTTGTCCCAAAAATATTAATAAAAGGTTACGAGTTGGACACTTAGTAGGTATACGAAATCATACGGCATGCAACAAGGTCACGGCAGGTCAAAGCGACAGTACACACGTGCGGCGCCGTTTGTGCCGCGCGGTGACCGTGTTTTTGTACGGACAGCCAGGTAAAATAACAAGCTTATAACTTTCTGAGTTTTCATATGTTCAAAAATTTTGTACAGACGCCTGCAGGTCAAGCTACCCGAAACTGTCAATTTTTCCCAATGAACCTTGAACCTAATACTTTAGAAATAAAGTCGAAAATCTATCAAAGAAATCTGGCAGATTGTAGTAGCTTGATGTGCAGGCGTCCGTACATAGATTCTTAACATAAATATACTAGACACGTGTTTCGGGTTTCGCATAAAGTAAAACTAATGTAAATAGGAACCCTATTTTTGTGTCACGGCAGTTTTTTGAAGACTTACACAGCTAACAAAAATCACATTACAAACAGCTGTATACCATAGAGTCAATGGTTCAACTATCGATGGTACTTCTGCAGTTTCTCACAGCTGGGCGTGCGCAGTTTCTGTGCGTCGGCGTACTGGCGCGAGTCGCCGAAGTTGCGCGCTTTCCACACCATGCTGTCGCGGTAGTTGCGCTCGCGCTGACACGCGTGGCGGAGTCCCACTGTTGGACAACAAGGGTGATTAGTGGGTACACGTGTAGCTGCAATACATCAACACATCCGTCCGCTGCCGTCGCCATGGGTGTACTGGAGATGTACGTTTTTTTTTTTATGAATGGCATCTCGCAGTTCAGCCAAGGAGGTTGTCGTTTGCTTAACCGGTCTATCCTGTGGTGGCCCCAATAAATTAAGGCCCCGAGTCGGGGTTAAAAATTAATTACAAACTAAATGACCGCTCGCTAAGGGCACCCCCTGTGGGGTACGAGCCTCGACTTAAGGGGTCCCTGGAGGAAGACACCAAAGAGACAAGCTGGATCTTATTGATATTATTTAGGAGGTCATAATGTGGAGAACGTTAAGCTTCTATAGTTACACGTAGGAGAATCTTAACTGTGCGATTCTGAACAACGCCATCTATTGGCACACTTGCAAACTAATTGTTCAAAGACAATATTTTGATTGTAACAACTGTCATTTTTCAACAAGAAAAAAAAAACAGTTAGGTACACAGATACTCTGTATCTTCATTTGCTTTACCATAATGTGTACTTTGGTGGTAGTTATTTCGTTATGGGTCATTATGGACCCTGTAGGGCACAGCAAAAGGAAAACCGCGATTCAGAATCGTGTACAAAATGAACAACGCCATCTATTGGCGCACTTGCAAACTAATTGTTCAAATACAATATTTTGGCTGCGACAACTGTCATTTATAATTTAAAAAAAATCAGTTACAGAGATTTTCATCTAATATATAAAATTCTCGTGTCACATTTTTCGTTCCAGTCCTCCGAAACGGCTGGACCGATTTGAACGAAATTTTGTGTACATATCGGGTAGGTCTGAGAATCGGCCAACATCTATTTTTCAGACCCCTAAATGAACAGCGGGTGAAACCGCTGGGCACAGCTAGTTACTGACATAATCTTCAGCATTTGATGGTCTACCATAGTACCTACCTACGTGATATTGACACAGCTGGGCACAGCTAGTCTAATAAATAAAACTTTCGTGTCACAATTTTCGTTCCCATACTCCTCCGAAACGGCTGGACCGATTTGAACGAAATTTTGTGTGCATTTCGGGTAGGTCTGAGAATCGGCTAACATCTATTTTTTATGCCCCTAACTGAGCAGCGGGTGAAACCGCTGGGCACAGCTAGTTACTGATATAATCTTCAGCGTTTGATGGTCTACCATAGTACCTACGTGATATTGACAAAATCATGGTATCTCTTTTCACAAACGCCATTAAATAAATAAGTGAAGTGAGATTTTCACACATACCTATATATTCCTCCTCTATAGCCATTTCGAGACGTCGCAACGATCCTTGGTAGTCAGTGTGGAAGTTCTCTTTGACGTAGTACGGGACCTGGAAATGTGAAGCGGAATAATGTAGCACAATCTATTCTGCCGCCACTCATTCCCTCTGCTGGGGAAGTCAGGCCTCCCAAATATGGACCAGTTGTTGACGAAGAAACCAACCAGAATTGTATTTAGTACCTGTCCGCTCGATAGATGGCGTTGACGTCAAATTAGATCGCGCTATGGTTTCGTTACATCGAATAGTATAAGATCAAAACAATGTAAATGCATAAAAATTCAGTCTAGATCAGGACACAATTTGTTATTTTATTTCAAACCCTATTAGTGTTCATATACAGTCCACCAGTCCACACCTTATTACCAACTCGGTAATAAACACCAGCTTATGTCAAACAAACCTTCAAGTTAACAGTCTCCCTCGGTACAGGATACTTGGAGCTGGGCGCGAGGCTGTACACCGGCTCGCTGATGAAGTAACCGGACATCATGGACAGCAGGACCAGCACGAGCACGGGCAGCAGCTGCACGAAGCCGGCGTGCGCGTCGCGCTGTTCCGGCTCGCGCGCGCGCCGCCGCGTGTACACGGTGGGGCCGGCGCCCGGGAACGCGGCTGGGGACGGGGGATTTGTTAAATGAATGTTAAATTATGTTTAATTTGCAAGTAGGTTTCACAAAGACTACACGTCTTTTTTTTAAACTAAATGAGGCCGGTGTGTCACACGACTACTCTGAGAAGAAACAGTCGAAACAAACTCAGAGGTCATAGTCTCTTTTAAGGTCCAGACAAAAAATCTTAAATGAGGACTATGCAGATAGTGTCTGAAATGGTCGTTTTAAGAAAGCACCACACAGATTGAGTGGACCTGTCCAGTTAGTGCAAGCATTTGTCAGTTATCGTGTAGCTCGACTCATAACCCAAGGAGCTCAACGACACGACGAACAATACTAAAAGCAGAAATGTCGTGTTAATTAAATATATTAATTAGTACGTTTTGGACAAAACATAGAGGATCTTGACCTATGTTCACAAATAAAGCATTCTGATCATGGTGTATTTTACCGGTGGCTCCAAAGAACATGTTGAACAGCTCTTCAGCAGTGAGATCAGACTCGAATCCTCGGGAGTAGTACTGGTGGTGAGTGGTCGGGGCAGTTGTGGTCTCTTCTCCTCGCAAGTCATACTGCTTGCGTTTCTCCGCATCCGTTAGAATGGCTGCAGCATTTCCTATCGCCTGTAGAAGAAATTACAATTAATAATAATAATCTTTATTGGCATAAACAAATTACAAACATCTTAATGAATTCCCTAGCTCCTGCGCTAGTGTACACTGTATTACAGGAGCTAGGGTCTTCCCCTTATATCTGTTACTTAATACATTCTCTCATACCCCCGTATGAGAGAATGTATTGAGTGAGTGTGTGTGTGTGGTGAGTTTGTGGGGTGTGTGCGGGGTGTGCGTGTATTGTGGAGAGTGTGTGATACTCAGCATGACCATTTAATAAGGTATTCTGTTCCGTCGTAGTCTAAACTTTTTAACCAAGGCAGTATTACTTTTTTACACTGGTTTAAGTTTAGTTATTAGTTTTTCATGTACATATACAAACCAACACAAGTCAACCAACTGTCAAACGTAATTTTAACGAGCAGATGGTATTAAGATAAGGTCTACCATAATGTGTTGAGAACATCTTAGCGATAGAACCGATATATTAAACAGCTACCCTACCATGACGTGTTAAAGCAGAACTTATTCCGCTGAGGGAAAGAGACAGAGCTATACAGGGTGTCTAGCACCATCTCTTTCACTCAGTGGAATAAGTTCTGCTTTAAGATGTACTGAGCGGTATTCGCTACCGTTTGCGTCAGAGAAAACCCAGTGGGTATGCGGTAATATTACTGTTCACACCAAAGCGGATTTCGCTATCCTTGTGGGTTGAATAACGCGCGGTAGCTATTCAGACCTATGCAGTATTCGCTACCGTCTGCGGCAGAGAAAACCGCGGTACTTGATACTAAATACCTAAGCGAAACCCGCGTGGTATGTACCTCTACCCACAGCAGCAGCGAATACCGCTTTTTTTTTTCGGTTGGGAAATCATCCAATGACTTCCCCCGCTCTGGGCGGAGCCGGGAAGCGTCAGACTTATACTGACTAAAACCCTACCATGTTCCTACTATTGCCCTTTACGTTCCGGGGCCGCGATATCTCTTTCGAACAACCCGCAACCCCGGCAGGCGGAGGCTCTGGCAAGCCACTCTGCTTTGCTGACTCTCTTTGAGGCGCGCGTGAAACACGAACGCGCCGTCGACACGGCCTGTCGTCAATCGACGGACGGACGGTGAACTACCCATTGCTCAGGCTTCCACAGGCCCGCATCTACGGTGGCCGGGAGTCGTCTCGCGGCGCCCGGTGCGAGCGAATACCGCTTAGGTCTGAATAGGCCTTTCATAAATAAATTTAAGTACTAGAATGTTTGATTTAGTACATAGAATATCGCTAGTCCGTGACCGGACCCATTGTATAGTTTTGGCATGTTGCCCTTCGTGGCCTACGTTGGATCCTTCCAGAAGATATCATACCTTGAAAGCCTCCGCAGCTCCTGGCGCATGGTTCTTGTCCGGATGCAGCTGTAGAGCCAGTTTCTTGTAGGCCTTCTTAATGTCGGAGTCTGTCGCCTCCTTTGATACACCTGGAAAGATGTCAAAATTAGAACAGTAGGGGAGGTATTTGTGGCTAGAACTGATATAAGAGACTTGACGGCAGACAGCACGGTTGGCGCAGTGGCTGAGCGATCGACTGCTGCGCTGCGTGTCGCGGGTTCGATTACCGTACGAAATGTTTGTATGACCTGTAGATAGTTGTTTCGGGTCTGGCTGTTTGTGTATGTGAGTTTAAATGTTTATAAACGCACCCACAGTACAGGAGAAATACCTAGTGCGGGACAACGTTTAAAAAAAAAGAAAAGATAGAGTGATATATTTAGGGTTCCCTATTTAGGGTTCCGTGTAGTGTCCGACCGTATGTTCGGTTTCGGTTTTGGCCTAACTTATTTAGATTTAAAATTAAATTAAATTTTGCTCTTTATTTACTCTGGACGCTCTTCTGTGCACATCTTTCTACATCGTTCTCACATATTTGTATAATAATAATAAATAATAATAAATTTATTCAAGTATAAGTAAAACTATGATTTACATTAATCGTCATAGAGGAAAATTAATTCTAACTATAATTTAGACCTGCCTGATCTAGGTTTATGAAAACCTGTGTTTCAGGCCATCAATTTACGTCATACATTTAAAAAGAGGACATTAGTAAATTTCTTAGTAGCTAACTTATAGAGAAGACATATTATTTTCAACGACTTATCAAGTAATTATTTAGGTAGGTATATAATATTAAATATTATGTTATTTTATCGAATGTAAGATATAATATTATGTTAAAATAAATTAACGAATAATGTTAAAGTAGATAGAGTAGATTAGGTAAACAGTGAGACTTTTATTAGAGTGTGTACATTCAGACTTTATTTTACAATTTCTAGTAGTTTTTCCGTGTCTGCATAATTGTGTTTTGCCAGGTATTCCTGAACTAGTAGATTACACCTATTATAACTTAAACTATAAATATTTAGTACTCTGTTAAACTGGTTATATAAGTAGGGTCCCAAAAATAAATAAAAACGATTAGCAAAAGCATGTTTCGTCCGAAGGTTAGCACAAACCAAATCTTTTCTCCTCCTATCTGAGGGTACTGGGTTAAAATAAAGTTCAGTGTGTTGTAATAAGATTACGTTCAAAACAAACAATTGACGCACTGTTAGCACCTTGCATGCTATATACAGCTGATGTGTAGGAAATCTGAAAGGACGAAAAGTAGCAACCTTTAAAACTGCTCGTTGGGCGCGTTCTAGGGGCAGCAAAATTGATTTAGCGACACCACCCCAACCAAGGGCGGAACTCATAATAATATAATCTCAACCAAGGGCGGATCCAGCTTTAATATCAGGGGGGGGTCACCATATCGCAGACAGCTTGTCTCCGTAGTCTAGTTCAGATAAGTATAGCTATATCTATAGCTATACTTAATATTATAAAGGAACGTGAATGTTTGTTTGTCATTTCTTTACGTTAAAACCGCTAAACGTATAAGATTTCAAGGGGTCGATTGCATTGGTCCTCCACTGCAGCGAAGTTACCTAGTCGCGGACTGAGTCAACGGAAAAATCTAGTAAATAATACTATTTGTTTACAAATTATATAATTTTGTTGGTGCATACTGAAGAACAATTAAAACTTATATGATAAAATGCATTTTACGTTTGTGTCGTCTTGCAAAACGTCTTATAACTTCCTCGTCATCTATATTTATTGACTTTGTGCACGTGCGAAAGAGCTAAGCCCGTCAGGCGGTCTTCTGCCGTAGACACCCTAAGCCTAACTTTGACCCTTCTTAGTGTGGAAAAAGACCTTACCGCTGTTGCAGTACTAACGGGTAGTGTCGCCAGAATACACAAAAAACTTCTTTTGTTAGGATAAAGTTCTTTTTCACAGGTTTTTATCAGGGTCGAAATGGCCAGCGGAATGTTTTGATTTCGCTGCCATTTCACTTTCCACAGCCGGTACTCATAATAAACAATTCTGGGGCAATTTTTCAGCAACTTCCTTTGCTTCTTCAAAAAGCATTGGCAAATGATACAACTTTTCTCATTGTGCCTGAGGTATTGCGACAAGAAATGACGCCGAAGGACTTAACCAATGAGCTGATTAAAACATGATTGGCGCACAGGCAACGTTTGGCGTGCGGAGCTTTTTTGCCAGCTCGTGTACTGCAACTTTTGCATTTGAAGTCATAACGAACAACAACGAACAGCTGTCATTCCCAATGCCCACACCCTGATGATGAGGATGGTCAGATCATGAGAATGATGATGATCTACATTGAATTTGAGGCAGAGGTTTTCAACAATCTTGGCCAGTGCTACACCTGTCAAACGAGGTTCCGTTTTCCCTATCTCATCCCTATGTATCACAAAATCTTCCTTTATGATACCATTGTGAAAACATCTATATGACAGACTTAGCTGTAGGATATGAGATACATCCGTGGTTCTATCAAATATAATTGTAATAATGTTTCCTGAATCTAAATGATTTCCTTGCAAGCGTCAATCAATTTATTTTGCACAGCTTTACTGATTTATGTAGCGTTAGATTTGGAATTCTCTAGACGATGCTTCAATGTTGTGTCACCAGATTCTATACGGAGCTTTAAAAGGACTCTAAAATTTTCTTCGTCAGCTACCACTCTCTCCTTGTCTGATTCTTCATTCAACAATTTACCATTATCACGATGGCCTCGGAGTGCTATATAGTGCGACCACAAAAAATATCGTTTTTACTATTGGTCGCAAGCGTCCCCTTTTTTTCGGGTGGGAAATCATCCAATGACTTCCCCCGCTCTGGGCGGAGCGGAACATGTCAGACTTGTACTGACTAAAACCCACCCATGTTCCTTCTATTGCCCTTTACGTTCCGGGGCCGCGGTATCTCTTTCGAACAACCCGCAACCCCAGCAGGCGGAGGCTCTGGCAAGCCCCTCTGCTTTTCTGACATCTCTTTGAGGTGCGCGTGAAACACGAACGCGCCGTCGACACAGCCTATCGTCAATACGGACGGACGGTGAGCTACCCATTGCTCACCGTCCACAGGCCCGCATCTACGGTGGCCGGGAGTCGTCTCGCGGCGCCCGGCGCCCGAGGCGTCTCCCTCGGCGGCTGGGTTGCGCAGATGTTCTCTCCCTCAAACGCCCGACTGACGCCTGATTACCGCTTCCCATTCCGTCTCGCTCCGGACCATGGCCTGAACCAGGGCAGGACGCGAGAGATCGCAGCCGCCGATCTCCTCCACGAGATCGCCACTGTGTGCTCCACCGTGTCCTCCGGGCGATCGTCACAATGGTGACACCCGGGCGTTTCCTCCCGCCCGATGATGTGCAGGAACCTCCCGAAATTTTCGTGTCCGGTGAGGACCTGCGTCAGGCGGTAAGTGAGGACGCCATGACGCCTCTCCAGCCACTCCTCAAAGCAACAAGTTTTCATTAACTTGAACCATTCTGTGACTACTAATTTGATTCATAATCTCAATCCGTGGTTTATGAAATGTCTGTGATTTTGCCTGTTTTGACGGCCACTTTGTGGTATTAGTACCTATAAAATCATCAAATGCTTTGAAAGGTTCTTTAACTAGTCGTTTTAGAAGCGTTTTTGTTTGTAATCCACCACCAGGTGCAGTAGCAAACTAAACGCAATATTTACAGTAAAGGCCTTGATCTTTATGCGACAATACAAGCCAGTGAAACTGTTCCAGGCGTGACCTCTGTGCATATATTTTTCTCACTGATGCGCCCGCCATGCGGCGCGATAGGACAATAAGCACTGCGGCCGCGCTGCCCGGCGCATTTTTAAACTTACAACCAATTGAATAATTTTATTTGATGTTTTGCACTATATAACTATATTACTATAACCAATAACAGCACAGAATTGTATTATTATGATTATTTGCGTCTTTCGCGTATAATTTGTTAACGTTTATAAATAAAATTGGCCACCTGTATCCCAGCCTGTCGCCCAGGGGGGGGTCATGACCCCCATGACCCCCCCCCTGGATCCGTCCTTGATCTCAACACGAATGAAGTAATACGATTTTGTAAAAACATTATAATTCAAAAGAGTGTCCATGGAGTTTCTTGCCCATTCTTCTCCATAGAGATCAACGCTTTGGAATGGGCAACTACAGTACTTTCACAAGTTATTATGTCTTGTGACTGGGACTGTAGATTCATTTTGTTTCTTGACATTCAAAAGTGCCTGTAATGGTCTAATTGAAATAAATGATTTGATTCGATTTCGTTAAATTCGGCCGAAACTTTTGTCGCGTGGAGGTATTGGGTTAAAATTAAAACCTAATGATCAAATCTGTGAGTACTTTGTGCTATGAAAAAAACAACCCTCTGAGGCGCGTCGCCCACACGACCAAGAGTCGAGGCGCAGACGAAAGAAAGAAAATCTCACATCAGAGTCACGCCGCAACGAGATTTTCTTTACAAATGTCGTGTGGGCGACGCGCCTAACGCGCCCACGCCCCGTCTGCGCCTCAATTCTTGGTCGTGTGGGCGACGCGCCAAGTCTACGCAGTCAAAAGATATGGTCATTTATGTCGCAAATTTGTACGTAACCCCCGGTGCTCTAGTCCGGCTCCCTTTTGGCTGGTTTTATTAGTTGGGAATGGGTCAAATAACTTCCACTAAAACGCATTAATGTTCCTTCTTTCGCCTTTTGAATCAGTTGCATCATCTACCAGCAGTGGCGTAGCGTGCCTTGTCGGGGCCCCGTATAAAAAAAATAGTTTGGAGGCCCTTTTATGGGGGTAAAGATTTTTCACAAAAGAAAAAAATATTGTGAAAAGAAATATTTATTTATCATAACATAATTTAACCATTTTACAAATAAAAATCAAGTTTTAAATATTCTCTCTCCTTGCCTTTTTTTCGGCAAACTGATTTATTAAATCATTTATAGCTGAATTGGCTGATGATGATTTTGTTTTTCTAAAATTTCTGCCTCTATGGACAATAGTGAGGGGGTAGGGGTCCCCGTGGCCCGGGGCCCCGTATAATTGATACGGCAGATACGGCGGTAGCTACGCCCCTGTCTTCCAGCTTTAAATGAAGAGCAACATATAAACGCAAACTAATAAAAACACACAGGTGTGTGTAAAAAAAACTTGTAAATCCGTTCAGCGAGAAAAGGACAGACATACAAAATCAGTATCGTATCTTACTAATATTATAAAAGCGAAAATGACTTTTTGTTTGTTACGTCTTCACGCATAAATAGCTAAACCGATTTTGATGAATTTGGTACAGAGATAGTTGGGACCCTGTAGACGGACTTAGACAAATTTTTTGAAGAGTGAGAAATGAGGGAGATGGACGGAAGACAAGGGAAAACTTAGCTCTGCTATTACAATAAATAAGGCGCAAGGGCAAAACAGGTAGCAGGTACCTGCAAATCAGGTAAGGCGCTATGTTACCTGGTAAATCAGGCTAAATCAGGTACACAATGGTGTACCCCGAATTTAACGCGAGCGAAGCCGCGGGCAAAAGCTAGTTTACAATATTAGTATTTATGTTTTGGTATCCGTGATACAGGAACACGTCAGGGATTTTAAGCAATTTATGCCACGTCACGTTTGTGGGTCAGTTGAATAAATAACACGTACATACAGACTAAACCTTGCATCATGTGTAGTCATTCCTTAAATGACGCTCAAAGACAGGGAAAATTGTGTAATCTGACACTTTACTATGACGCTAGGGACTTTCCTTAAAGGTAAAGAATTATAAAAATATGCGGCCTGCTAGAGAACTTAAATTTAGAACAAAAATCTACCGAGAAAGATTCATCCTTGCTTATATTATAAAAGCAAAAGTGAGTTTGTTTGTGTGTTACCTCTTCACGCTTTAATGGCTAAACCGATTTTGATTTTGAATTTTGGTACAGAGATAGTTGGGAAGCAGGAGACGTACACAGGCTTAATTTTTTTTTAAAGTGGGACGTGAGATTGAAAGAGAAGAGAAAAGGGAAAACTTAGCGTTGCTATTCCAAATCAATAAGGCGCAAGGAGAACTGTGTTACCCTGAATTTAACGCGAGCGAAGCCGCTGGCAAAAGCTAGTGTAAAATAAAAATAAAAATAAATATTTTTATTTCATAGATGTGAAATAAAAATATTTTTGTATGGGCACTTATAAATGTCGCGAAAAGGTGCACGGTTCGGGTTGGTCGTTTCCTATGGAGAAGAACCGGCAAGAAACTCCATGGTTACTCTTTTAAAATCATTTGGTTTTACAATGTTGTTGTTACAGCGTTAGTACTTAAGTATGAGAGGACAGCGTAGGCCCGACAACAAGTCATTGCTTATTTTACAAAACGTAAAATAAAATACGTTAATAAACGTCTAAGATTTATATGTGTACTAGCTGTGCCCAGCGGTTTCACCCGCTGCTCACTTAGGGGTATGAAAAATTGATGTTGGCCGATTCTCAGACTTACCCGATATGTACACAAAATTTCGTTTAAATCGGTCCAGCCGTTTCGGAGGAGTATGGGAACGAAAACTGTGACACGAGAATTTTATTATATGTGTATAAAAATTGTCATTGTGAATGCACCAAAAAGGTCTAATTGGAAGGTGTCCCCATAAACAAAGTTATATGTTTTGTTTTATGGCCGTAGCGGCGCTGGTCCGTACTTACGTCAAAAGTACTTTCAGTAGAAAGTTAGTTTTATATTTTTCCTAGAGCCCCGCGGCCGAGGCCCGAGGAAAGTCATTTAATGACTAATATATATTTATGTATACTGGGAAGCCGCTGGCAAAAGCAATCTTTTTATTAAATAAATAAAACAAATCTTGTTATTCTTAAGAATCAACCTTGACAATTAGACATTCAAGGAAACTTTGTATTTCCTTTGTTGTAAGTTTTTTAACTGAGCAATACACAACAAATTAATTTAATTGTTATTTTGAAAAACAGCTCGAATTTGACTGCTCTTATTTTATTTTGAAGATGGAATACCATCAAATAATTGCCTCTCCTCTTGGTCAAAAGGGGGTGAGTGACAGACTTTTACCGACCAAAACCCACCCATGTTTCTTCTTTTGCCCTTAATTATACAGGGTTGTGGTATCTCTTTCTTACAACCCTCAACCCCGGACTTCTACCCACAAGGTTCCAAAGAAAGGATTAAGTATGACGGGCCTGTTGGTTCTAGTGGTTAGTGGCTCTGACTGCTGAGCCGGAGGTCGTGGGTTCGATTCCCGCCCAGGACAAACTTTGTGTGATGAGCATGATTGTTTGTTGTGTCTGGGTGTGATTTATCTATAATATGTATGTATTTATAAATTATATAAGTATGTATATCAGTTGTCTGGTTACCATAACACAAGCTCTGCTTAGCTTGGGATCAGATAGCCGTGTGTGAGTTGTCCCAAGATATTTATTTATTTATCCTGTAGGATGAACAGATCAGGAGTGTGTTGTGATCTACAATCTGCATAGACACTGTTGATATAACAATAAATGAGTCTGTTAAAAAGAAAGTTGGTTATGTTAACTCAATTCATTGTTATCTATTGATCCTTTCGCCAATTATGTTGGATTTGGCTTTCAGTCTAACTGGATACAGACTAATACAAAATAACATGAACAGTCTGCCAGTCTGACCTTCACAACCCGTCTATAGTTCAGTAATGCAATAACCATAGTAGTTATGACATAGTAAAATTATGACAAAAAAGAAACCTACTATATCCTACATAATACTATAAATACGAAAGTTTGTAAGTGTTTGTTTCTCTTTCACACAAAAAGTACTGAATGGATTTTAATGAAACTTATAATAGAGCATATATTCTATCACCACACAAGTGAAACCACAGGGTGCAGCTAGTATAGGCATAAAACAAAGACTAAGAATCCTTCAGCTCTTTTTAAGATTGTAAATATAATTTTGACCAAGTAACTTTCTTATCACACACATAGGACACTGATAACAGTAATGACAATGACCCACTATACTTTATTTGGGTATTTTGAATGTTTTAGACGAGTTAAGAGTAAACTTAGCACCTTTGGACCTGTATTTATAATGTATGAATGACTAATCAATTAATTGGCTTACTTACTCAATATTTCATAGAAATCCTTGCACTTATTGACACGGCGGACTGCCTCCTGTTGTTCTGGAGTGTATTCCCTCTGTGGAACATGATGTGCTGTGGGCTTCCTCCTCCTTACTTCCTCAGCGCTAGGGCTTGAAGGTGGAGTCTTTTTGTGCGCTGTTGTCGATGGCCCCGCAGCTCTTACACGCGTCAAAAGCTCCTTAGCCAGAGGAGTAGGGTACAAACGTTCTGCTTTAAGCAGAAATTTCTCAGCTTTTTCCATATTCCCACCTGAAAAAGCATTTTGTGCTATTGCTATACATTTTTCTGCTTCGTCCTTGTTCCCTTCGAGCGTCATTTTTCGCTGTTCCGACGGTCGTTGTTGGTGTTAACTGTATTTGGTAAGTTAGGGACACGTCGCAGAATGATTTGCAGATCGCGACGCGTAAATTTAATTAGCGCAAATACTAGTTAATTGCGTTTAATTCACTACATTTAGGTGCATTAATGGATGTAGGTATTGCGTCAATCAAAATACTGCAGGGCTGCCAACATGAAAAATTGATTTATTGTTTCCGCATTTGGGCAAAGGCAAAAATTATCGAAATTCTGTAGAATGATTGTGTTATTTTGTGAAAATATTCACAAACAATTTTAAAACGAATAAACTAGATTTTTGAATTGAGCATATATCCCAAACGGTTAAGAATTTTGGTAAACTTTTTTTTCTTTCTTGAATATCTTCAAAAAACATTTAGTTCGAGGTTAATTTGCACAGACCGTACTTATCCTAAAGATTTATGTAGTAAGGTAGAAAACAGTTTATATTTGCGTTTGTTTGGTTTGCATGTCCACACCGTAGATAAAATCCGAACACGTTTGACGTTTTCACTGAAGCGTTTCGTTTACCGACGAAAATAGGAACAAAAGCTTTTGTTTGACGCTATCTCCCTTGCTTTCGTGAAATATACGCTCTCTATCTCTTTCACACAGCAGAACCAATAGACATCACGCCAAGGATTATTCATCCGTCGTCATATGACGTATGACGCATTATAAGAATTGATTCAATTGAATCGAGTAATATTATTGCCTAGGCGTATCCGGCGCTTAGTATTTAAGTGTAAATCGACATAACACGTAGTGTAAGGCTTTGTAAAATCAGTTTTTGGACTAACCGCTGCGAAAAATATCCAAGAAAAGATGACTGCCCCGCCGATCTACAACCCAGTGAGTTTTTTTACATTCCTCATGTTGTAACGAAAGATGCCATTATATGCGGCATTTTATACGTTTTCAAGGGTATTTAGAACAATTCGGTGCCATTAGTAACACGACGCGGTGTGTAAATACAATGTTTTGTTAGAACAAAGTTACCGTGATCCTAATACGGTGATAGAAATTAGTATTCGTCGGTATTTCGCCGTCCCCAAGGTCTTTGCTTATTATAGAGACGGTAATTCACGTTATCCGCGTAAATTAACGGTTTTTCCTCAATTCTCTAGGCATAATCTTGGAAATGACGCTAGTTCTTGCAGTAAAATTTTACCCACAGGTTTCAACAAATTGGGTTTTTTTTAAATAATTTTCCTATTTATATTCCGGTCCAACCATTGCGTATTATAAAAAAAAAAAAAAAAAAAATAAAATGTTTATTCCATTGCGTATTCTGAGAGCATACTAACAAAACTACTACTACTAGAAAATAATGTTACAATATTGAAAAATTTGTAGTACTGAAATAGACACCTAGTCACACCTAAAATACTTTTCTTTTATTTTTAAACCTACATCAATTATTGCTATCAATACAGGTCAGTGTCCTCATTGCAATGCATGCAGTGTTGCCTACTTGCATCATTTAAGGAAAATGTCTGGAATTTTGCAAGTCTGGAGTCACCACAATTTTACATACTGCATTATTTTTAAGCTGCTTCCTTGCTCTCGCGGCGAAAGCACGACTGCACGGAGTCCTGGGTTTGATTCCCGGGGCGGACTATAAAAGGTGTTATTGGGTTTGTCCATTACAATTTCACAGAGCAGCCCGGACTTTGAAAGTTGGCGGTAAGATCCCCCGGTGCCTCATCAAGCATGTTAAGTTGTTAGTTGCGCCTGATCTCTTTCCGGTCTCTGAGTCTCTCCGTTGAGATGGAATATCATTGCTTTAAATGGTCACGACTACATATATTATTTAAGACAACTAATGAAGACATGATATAAATACTGTTAGGTGTTTACCTTCAGAGTTTTTGCATGTAGCGGAGATGAGAACGTTGAGATGGATGTGTGGAGTGACAAGAATGGTAAAGTAAGGAATGAATATATTCGAGGAAGTTTGAAAGTTGCGCCTGTTACAGAAAAATTGAAAGGAAGTTGTTTGTCTTGGTATGGACATGTAATGAGGAGGGACGAAGCACATGTGACTAAAAGAGTGATGGATCTGAATGTTGATGGACATAGAGCGAGAGGAAGGCCAAAGAAAAGATGGATGGATTGTGTAAGGAATGATATGAAGGAGAAAAGAGTAAATGATGAAGTGACGTCTGGTAGGGGAGAATGGAAGAAGAAAACGTGTTGCGCCGACCACAAATAGAATGGGACAAGGGTAGGAAAATGTTTAGCTTTGGAGCTTTAGTTTTACGGTATGCTGCATCACCCCTCTTCAAGATAAAGTCCTGGGCAAAGTGATGCAGGGTTTTCTATCAGAAATGACTTATAATGAGTATGGATCTGTACCTAGTTGCTGGCAAGTCTTGCCCCCCTTATAAATGTGACTAACCTTAATGACAATACATACAATAATATGCTTGTCTGCTTAATCTATGTGGGTATTAATCCCAAACAGCAACAACACCCATTTAACGACATGGTTCGCGCAGTGGCTGGGCGATCGACTCCTGCGCTGCGTGTAGCGGGTTCGATCCCCGCACGGAGTAGCTTTAAGCCTATTTTAAGATCTTCAGACATTATGGAATGCAATAAAGATATGGAACAAATATTTTATGGCCTATTGTTCAAGGTCTGGCTGTTTGTGTGTGAGTTAAAATGTTTGTAAACACACCCACGATAAAACTGTTTGTTACACTGAAAAACCAACAGATGCCCAGATTTTGATAAAATTTGTCACTCAGAAAATTTATAACCTGGATTAACACTTATTATACTGTAAATCCAGTAGAACGACCCCGTGGAACAGTAATCGTGCTTCACGCGGGCAATCAAATCAAATCATTTATTTCAATTAGACCATTACAGGCACTTTTGAATGTCAAGAAACAAAATGAATCAACAGTCCCGGTTACAAGGCATAATAACTTGTGAAAGTACTGTAGTTGCCCATTCCAAAGCGTTGATCTCTATGGAGAAGAATGGGCAAGAAACTCCATGGACACTGTTTTAAATTGCAATAAACAAAATCGTATTTACATCATTCATGTTGAATGCCGCGGGCATGAGCTAGTCTAAAAGTAAACGCACACACTACGCAATATTCTCTCGTATGCCTTCGGTAAAATTCGTAGTATTTCGGACGACGCATGCGGCTGACGTCATCAATATTGTAATCGACGAAGTGTGTGACGTCATTCTTGTGACGCGATTCGTATTTTATGAAATCAGTCAATTAAGGAGCGGCTGTCAACATGAGATTCATATATCTGTAGCCCTACTATGACCTCTTAAAGCAATTCTTATTCCGCTGAGGGAAAGAGACAGAGCTATACAGGGTGTCTAGCACCATCTCTTTCACTCAGTGGAATAAGAATTGCTATAAGATGTCATAGTAGCCCTTCTGTACTAATATTTAAGACGAAAGATTTATTTGTTTGTAAGGGTCAGAATGCTCCCCGAGCCGAACTCTCGCCGAGTTCCACAACTCCCTGAGGGAGTTGACCGTCGTCGTCGGTAACCCCTCCCTCCCCGTGCTAGTGCTCGGGGACTTCAACGCCAAGAACTTGGCTTGGGGTTCTCGCTACACGGATGTGCGGGGAAGGATGGTGGAGGACTGGGCACTGGAGACAGGCCTGGTCGTCCTAAATCGGGGTTCTGTCCCCACGTGTGTGCGGATGCGGGGCGAGTCTGTGGTGGACATTTCGTTCGCTAGCCCCGCTCTGTCGCCACGTGTCGTCGACTGGCGCGTCATGGAGGAGGTGGAGACCTACTCCGATCACCGGTATATCCGGCTCGACGTCTCCACCCAGACCTCCAGCGCGCCGGTCCTACAGGCCCCGAGTGGTCCGCGTTGGGCGCTCAAACAGCTGGACCGGGAGCTCCTCCTGGAAGCCTCGATCGTGCAGGCCTGGGTGTCATCACCGGACAGGCCTGCCGACACTAACCATGAGGCGGACTGGTTCCAGGAGGCCATGTCGGAGATCAGTGACGTGGCAATGCCCCGAGTCCGGCCTGGAAGCGCCCGGCGTCAGGTGTACTGGTGGTCGCGCGAGCTGACGGCACTGCGAGAGGCATGCGTCGCTTCGCGACACCGGTACGCCAGGCACCGCAGGCTCCGCATCAGAGCACCGGATGCGGCAGCCATTGAGGCGGAGCTATATGAGGGGTACAGAGCGGCGAAGACCGCCCTCCTAGAAGGTGTCTTGCGGGCCAAGGATCTGGCCCGCGAGGAGATGCTGGAGTCTCTGGACGGGGATCCGTGGGGGCGCCCATACAAGATGGTGCGGGATAAACTCCGCACCAGGGCCCCCCCGCTGACGCAGAGTCTCCGGCCCCAACTAGTCGAGGATGTGGTGAGCGCTCTGTTCCCTTCGCGAGGGGAGCATGCTCCTCCGCCCATGGCTCCGCCGCTTGCGGTGCCACAAGCGGACCACGAGGACAACGACGACGACGACGTTCCGGAGGTGACTGGGGTGGATCTGAGAGCGGCGGTGGGCAGGCTGAAAGCCAAAAACACCGCCCCGGGACCCGATGGCTTGCATGGCAAAGCCTGGGTCCTGGCCCTGGAGGCTCTCGGGCCCCGACTACTAGGGCTCCTAAGCGCATGCTTGGAGAGAGGCCAGTTCCCACTTCGTTGGAAGACGGGGAAGCTGGTCCTCATTCAGAAGCCGGGGCGCCCTGCGGACTCTCCGTCCGCATTCCGGCCCATTGTGCTGCTCGACGAGGTGGGCAAGCTCTTTGAAAGAGTAATTGCAAACCGCCTCGTCGGGCACCTTGTGGGGACGGGGCCGGATCTTGCGGATCACCAGTATGGTTTCCGCAAGAGGCGCTCGACGGTGGACGCCATCATGCGCGTGAGAGCCCTTACGACGGGGGCTGCAGTGTCCAGGGGTGGGGTTGTCGTGGCGGTGTCTCTCGACATCGCTAACGCGTTTAACACCATGCCCTGGGGCTGCATCAGGGAGGCACTCCAATACCACCGGATGCCGACCTATCTTCGTCGTGTGGTCGGGGCATATCTGACGGACAGGGCCGTCATATACCCCGGTCGCTCTGGAGAGTGGAACCGGCGAGAGATGTCGTGCGGTGTCCCACAGGGATCGGTCTTGGGGCCGCTCCTGTGGGACATCGGCTACGACTGGGTGCTGCGCGCCGACCTCCCCAGCGGCGTCAGTGTAGTTTGTTACGCTGACGACACGCTCGTCCTGGCTCAGGGGGGGTCGCACCAGGCGGCGGCCGACAATGTGACACGCGGGGTTGCGATAGTCGCGGAGAGGATCCGGCTACTGGGTCTCGAGGTGGCCTTGCACAAATCCGAGGCCATGGTCTTTCATGGCCGCGGAAACACGCCACCGTCGGGATCCCAGTTGACGGTAGGAGGGGTTCGCATCGGCGTCGGGTCGACGATGAAGTACCTGGGAATCGTCCTCGACAGCCGGTGGAACTTCGTCGAACACTTCCGACGTTTG
Source organism: Ochropleura leucogaster (assembly GCA_958449745.1). Classification (NCBI taxonomy): domain Eukaryota; kingdom Metazoa; phylum Arthropoda; class Insecta; order Lepidoptera; family Noctuidae; genus Ochropleura; species Ochropleura leucogaster. Next base: position 9,655,882 of record OY288228.1, on the reverse strand, counting down.
GCTCCCAAGCTCGAGCGGACGGGGGCTGCTTTCAAGCGGCTCCTGCCCAACCTCAAGGGGCCAAACGCCTCCTGCCGTAGGCTCTATGCCGGAGTCGTGCGGTCCATGGCCCTTTACGGGGCCCCAGTATGGGCGCGTTCTTTAGGCCGGCGCGCCGCCCACTATCTGAACGCGCCCCAAAGGGTGGTGGCCATACGGCTTGTCCGGGGCTACCGCACAATCTCCGGCGAGGCAGCAAGCCTCCTTGCCGGACTGCCACCGTGGGATCTGGAGGCGATAGTCCTCGCGCGCCTGTTTGAGTGGCGCGCGGAGGCACTACACCGGGGGGAAAACCCGCTGCCGCGGCAAGTTGTCGCTCGGCGGGCAGACCTTCGGTGCGATCTCATGGTGGCATGGAGAGAGCGACTGTCGCAACCCCGTGCAGGGCACGCCACAATAGTGGCGATAAGTCCCCTCTTTGAGGAGTGGCTGGAGAGGCGTCATGGCGTCCTCACCTACCGCCTGACGCAGGTCCTCACCGGACACGGAAGTTTCGGGAGGTTCCTGCACATCATCGGGCGGGAGGAAGCGCCCGGGTGTCACCATTGTGACGATCGCCCGGAGGACACGGTGGAGCACACAGTGGCGATCTGCCCGGCTTGGGCGGAGCACCGCCGTGCCCTCGTAGAGGCGATCGGCGGCGGCGATCTCTCGCGTCCGGCCCTGGTTCAGGCCATGGTCCGGAGCGAGAGGGAATGGGAAGCGGTCACCACCTTCTGCGAAGCAGTAATGCTAGCGAAGGAGGTGGCCGGGCGTTTGCGGGAGAGAACATCTGCCCAACCCAGCCGCCGCGGGAGACGCCCATGGCGCCGGGCGCCGCGAGACGACTTCCGGCCACCGTAGATGCGGGCCTGTGGGCGGTGAGCAATGGGTAGTTCACCGTCCGTCCGTCGATTGACGACAGGCCGTGTCGACGGCGCGTTCGTGTTTCACGCGCGCCTCAAAGAGTGTCAGCAAAGCAGAGGGGCTTGCCAGAGCCTCCGCCTGCCGGGGTTGCGGGTTGTTCGAAAGAGATACCGCGGCCTCGGAACGTAAAGGGCAATAGAAGAAACATGGGTGGGTTTTAGTCAGTACAAGTCTGACATGCCCCCCCGCTCCACCCAGAGCGGGGGAAGTCATTGGATGATTTCCCACCCGGAAAAAAAAAAAAAAAAAAAAGGGTCAGAATGCTGGGCTGTAAAAAAGGTGGATGAAAAACGATTGCACGTAGCGGAGATGAGAATGTTGAAATGGATGTGTGGAGTGACAAGAATGGTTAACGTAAGGAATGAGTATATTAGAAGAAGTTTGAAAGTTGCGCCTGTTACAGAAAAATTGGAAAGGAGTCGTTTGTCTTGGTATGGACATGTAATGAGGGACGAAGCACATATGACTAAAAGAGTAATGGATCTGAATATTGATGGGCGAAGAGCGAGAGAAAGGCCTAAGAAAAGATGTATGGATTGTGTAAGGAATGATATGAAGGAGAAAGGAGTAAATGATGCCGTGACGTCTGATAGGGGAGAATGGAAGAAGAAAACGTGATGCGCCGACCACAAATAGAATAGGACAAGGGCAGGAAAATGATGATGAATAGGCTCCAAAACTATTGGACCGATTTTAACCATGTTTTAACGAATAGGAAGCTACATTTTCAGGAAGTAACATAGGTAAAAGTATAAAGAAAGAAATTAAATGGTCTAGTTATTCAAAATATTGATGATTCACATATTATTTTGGGTTAATTTTAGATATGACTCCAACTGAAATTAATGATACCAGCTGAAGTTCAATGGAGTTAATACGTCAAAAATAAACAATGATAACTAGTGGCCAGATTATTTAAGTATCGGAGCGAATTTCGAAATGATATTTGACATAATAAGTGCTTTCAACAACAATACAATAACTGTTGGACATATAGACGACTGGCCGGAGAGATGGCGCGTCCGTAATCCACGCGCGCCTCAATGCAATGTCAACAAAGCAGAAGGGACTTGCGTTCCAGGGTCACCGCTTCTCGGGGTTGTTCGAAAGAGATACCGCGGTCCCATAACTTAAGTCAACCCCGCATCGCCCGGGAGAGATCATCAGGCCAACCCAGCCGCCTCGGGAGACGCCCAGGGCACATGGCGCCGCGAGACGACTCCCGGCCACCGTAGATGCGGGCCTGGGACGGCTGAGCAATGGGTAGCTCACCGTCCGTTCGTCTGATGACGACAGGTCGACGGCGCGTTCGCATTTCACGCGCGCCTCAAAGAGAGTCAGCAAAGCAGAGGGGCTTGCCAGAGCCTCCGCCTGCCGGGGTTGCGGGTTGTTCGAAAGAGATACCGCGGCCTCGGAACGTAAAGGGCAATAGAAGGAACATGGGTGGGTTTTAGTCAGTACAAGTCTGACATGCCCCCCCGCTCCGCCCAGAGCGGGGAATGTAATTTGATGATTTCCTACCCGCAAAAACCGGTCAAGAGGGAGTCAGATTTACGTACCGAGGATTCCGTTTAAACTTGCGACATAAACAGCTATATCTTCTGACTGCGTAGACTTAGAGGGTTGAGTTCACAGCACAAAGGGACCACAGAGTTCAGTATATTATGGTTTTAATTTCAACTCGATAACTCCACGCGTTCCCGAGATAACGGGTCTTGACAGACGGACGGACAATAAAGTGATTCTATAAGGGTTCCGATGTTTCCTTTTGAGGTACGGAACCTTTAAAAAGCGGGAGAGGTTGGGGAGGGATATAAGACTGAACTAGCCTCCGCCGTCCACCCCAACCCTTTCATTAGGCCCGGTTTCCACCAAAGCGGAGAGCAGCGGAGCAGAGAGGAGATGGGCGGAAACCGACCAATCACATTGCTTTAAATCTACATCGCGTCTCTCATCCTTCCTATGATTGGTTGACTCTTGCACATCTCCTCTCCGCTCCGCTGCTCTCCGCTTTGGTGGATACCGGGCCTTATACTTAACTAGCTTCCGCCCGTGACTTCGTCCGCGTGGCATAGTTACTTCGGACTAATGCTAATTCAAGATGATCGAAAAAAATATCTTTCTCTTCCCTCTTTTTTAGCCTATGTCCGTCTCCAGGTACTATCTCTGTACCAAAATTCATTAAAATCGGTTTTACCATTAAGGCGTGAAGAAGTAACAAACAAACTCACTTTCGTTTTTATATTATTAGCAAGGATATTAACCAATTACGTTAAATAATAAATAAAAGTAACAAAATCCCGACTTGGCGAAATAACAACTATGGGATACCCTTGGGATTACCTTGTAGTTCTGTCTCATTAATTATTAACACACGGCCTTTACTTCGACACAGTAGGTTTTGTCGTCACAATTAATATTGATTGTACCTTCCCGTTAGGCGTCATATCACATATCACATTTTACTAGCTTTTGCCCGCGGCTTCGCTCGCGTTAATTTGGGGGTAATACAGTTCCTCTTTCCTGATTTGCACGTACCTCATACTGCAGTTTTTATTTATTGTATTAGCAAAGCTAAGATATCCCTTTTCTTCCCTCTTTCTCCCTCAATTCTAACTTAAAAAAATAGCCGATGTCCGTCTCCAGAGACCCATTTATCTCTGTACCAAAATTCATAAAAATCGGTTTAGCCATTTAGGCGTGAAGACGTAACAAACAAACAAACTCTCTTTCGCGTTTATAATATTAGTAAGGATTTATTGTAATGTTTAAGATAATTCGTGCGACGGGACCCCACAAATGTGATGAAATCCTTTCTCATCAACTATTTAGTTAATTTTAGACGGGCCTGTTGGTCCAGTGGTTAGTGGCCCTGACTGCTGAGCCGGAGGTCGTGGGATCGTTTCCCACCCAGGACTAACTTTGTGTGATGAGCATGATTATTTGTTCTGGTCTGGGTGTGATTTATCTATAATATGTATGTATTTATAAATTATATAAGTATGTATATCAGTTGTCTGGTTACCATAACACAAGCTCTGCTTAGCTTAGGATCAGATAGCCGTGTGTGAGTTGTCTCAGGATATTTATTTATTTATTTACTGGGTAAAACAGGAGGGAGAGTCAGACTTTTACTGACTAAAACTCAACCATAATGTTCCTTCTTTTGTTCTTAGTGTTCTGGGGCCGCGGTATCTCTTTAGAACTAGTCCCATCCCCGGTAGGATTTTTCATTAAATCACGTAGCGAAACTCCAAAATGTTAAATTAAAAATATGTCCAAAATCTCCTGGCCCATGAAGTTACCTGCAAATACCAGTTGATAACTGAGTCATTGACCTGCTTATCGGCTATTTATAGTATGTAAACAGCCCTAATTTAGCTATCGTTTTGTACCAAAAATCATTGCCGTATCGCATACTTACTATACTTAATTTTTTATAATTTCTTGTGATAAACGGAATTGTATAAAATCTGGTTTTTCTAACCTGACAGACAGATGTGTTGCTGGGGAGTTTGTTCCGCCACTTCTTCTTCCCAGCTAAAACACTAGGAAGTGGCGAAGGGCACGGCGTTTTTGTGGGACTGTCTCTTGTAATGTGACGTTCAAAAAGTGCTGATTATCAGCCTAATTTGAATAAATGACTTTTGATTTTGGACAATCAGTGTTATCGTTTAGCCAACAAAAAATCGTATAGTAAATAACAGGTAGAAGAAGAGGAAAGATGGAAATAACAGTTATTCGTGCGAGAAGAGAGCAAACTTATTTTTTGCTGAAAGTGCTGATTTGAGTCTCTCCTAATTTGAGTTCCGGACAAACGAAGGAGTCTATAATTGAATTGCGAGCGTAGCGAGTTATTCTAATATAGAATCCTGAGAGTAGCGAGGAATACAAAAGCATGAGATGCAAATAATCATCGCAAAGATTTTTTGTTCATAATATGTTTTGTATTTTTCCAGATTATTCCATGTGTCCACCCAATCCCCGCTGGGATGTTCCCTGGTCGCATGATCAGGGTACAAGGTAGCACCCCCCCTGGCGCTCAAAGGTAAGCAAGCTTCTTTACTTCATCAGGTCTTCAGCCTTCTTATTAACTATCCTGGATTTGTGTCTAGCCTTTTCCGATCCCTATTACGGTTACGAGGGACCAAGGGGCCGTGGCTATAACCTCTCCAAGTCTATCTAATGTTATTTGATGATAATAGCAGCCGCTCGGGACGATCTTTAAGTTAAGCCCCGCTTGCCTAGGTTGGTCTGTGGATGGGTGACCACCCGTTACATACCGAGTTTCCTCCGTGCCTCGGAAAGCACGTTAAGCCGTTGGTCCCGGCTGTCATTTGTATATCTTTGACAGTCGTTACAGGTAGTCAGTAACCAGTCTTACCAAGGGGTATCGCATTACCCTGTACTAACTGGGTTGTGGAGGTCAGATACTTAAGAGGGGTCAATGGACACCCGGATCTGAACGAAGTTATTATGTATGTACAAACAATCTGTATACACTCAACAAAAATAATCGTCGCGACACCACACTGTTCACTGCGAAATAGAAAGACGAAACGAATATAACTGGCTTGCTTTCTATGAGAGTTTCTCTTCAAATGAATGAAACGAAATTTAAATCTTGTATTAAACGCACACTATGTAGGCAAGCATATTATAAGTTGGGGGATTATATTGATGATAAAAATGCTTGGCTCAATGCTGGTCCTGCTCCTCAAGCATAGGGATAAACTCATTGGTTAGTATCCGAAGCTATAGTGGAAGCTGCAGAAGATTGTAAGACTATCTTTGCAATGTATAGAATCAATTCTCTAGTATTGTATAATTATTAAGCCCATATGTGAGTGCTATGTATTATCATTGACTTGACGAAGCCCTGGTGGTTAATAGTGTCATGCTCACTTAAATGTCTCGCTGATGGTGGCGGGTGTGTCGGGTCATTTAGCTCCCTTCAAAATGGTCGAGCTGAATGGGGCTGATCCATACGTCATGTTCGTGAACGGGCGCTGTCAGTTGGGACTGGTCATTTTTTAACTACCACGGTCATTTTTATTTTATTTAGATTTAAATTGAATTTTGTTTTTTATTTACTCTGGACGCTCTTACTGTGCACGTCTTTCTACATCGTTCTCACATATTTGTATAATCTCAACACGAATGATGTAAATACTATTTTGTAAAAATATTAGAATTTAAAAGAGTGTCCATGGAGTTTCTTGCCCATTCTTCTCCATAGAGATCAACGCTTTGGAATGGGCAACTGCAGTACTTTCACAAGTTATTATGCCTTGTGACCGGGACTGTAGATTCATTTAGTTTCTTGACATTCAAAAGTGCCTGTAATGGTCTAATTGAAATAAATGATTTGATTTGATTTGATTAGAGAGAGAGACAGACAGAGAAACACGCGCACGCCGCACGGCTTACAACTATAACAAAAAGTGTCGTTACAACTTTTAGACTTAATTTTTTCCGTCTATATCCCGCGTTGCGAAAGGGGACGCAGGATAAGGAACTTCATTCCAAGACCTTTCGAGCAGCCAAGGTTATGCTGACAAATATCATATTTGGCGGGCCTCTTGGTCTAGTGGTTAGTGGCCCTGACTGCTGAGCCGGAGGTCGTGGGTTCGATTCCCACCCAGGACAAACTTTGTGTGATGAGCATGATTGTTTGTTCTGTGTCTGGGTGTGATTTATATATAATATGTATGTATTTATAAATGATATAAGTATGTATATCAGTTGTTTGGTTACCATAACACAAGCTCTGCTTAGCTTGGGATCAAATAGCCGTGTGTGAGTTGTCCCAAGATATTTATATTTATTTATATTTTCCCCCAGATTCGCCATCAACTTTCAATGCGGCCCCAACACGGATCCCAGAGATGACATAGCCCTACACTTAAACTTCCGCTTCGTGGAAATGTGCGTCGTACGGAACCACCTGACGGCCATGAACTGGGGAGTTGAGGAGACCAATGGGGGTATGCCGCTGAACAGGGGGGACTCCTTCGAGGCCCTCATCCTGTGTGAGCCTCATTCGTTGAAGGTAAGGGACGATTATGTGTTTTTTTTTTTTAGATTAACTTCTAGAGCCCCAGCGGCACAATAACGTGCCGGTAAACAAGTATTACCGTGGAGCCCCGCTGGCACAAATTTGTGCCACCAAACCCCGACCGTTTTAAAACTGTATAATTTGTAGTAAAGAAAAGTCTTAAAATCAGATTACGTTTACGATAAGAGCCCGCCCGGCGGTACTTGACGGATAGTTGACGTAAATAATGGCGGTCCTTGAGAAGTTAAGATTCTATTCAGTATATTAACACTAGCACTGCCCTCTCATACTTAAGTACTAACGTTGTAACAATAACATTGTAGAACCAAATGTTTTTAAAAGAGTAACCATGGAGATTCTTGCCGGTTCTTCTCCATAGAGATCTACGCTTTGGAATGGGCAACTGCAGTACTTTCACAAGTTATTATGCCTTGTGTCCGGGACTGTAGCAGCATCTTTATTTATGTTTCTTGGCATTCAAAAGTGCCTGTAAGGGTTTAATTGACATAATTGCTTTGAGATTTTGAGTTTGAGTCCGAATTGAAATTAAAAACTTATAACTCAAGTTTGTGGTCCCTTGAAGCTGTGAAAAATCAACCGTCAGACGCGTCGCCCACACGACCAACAGTCGAGGCGCAGTCGGGGCGCGGGCGCGTTAGACGCGTCGCCGCGGCATCTCTTTCGAACAACCCGCAACAAGAGCATTACCTTTCCTCTCAATTGTGATTATTTATAATGTTGTATTTACATACCTATCTGTTTATATATTTTTGTGTTATGTATGTCTACAGTTAAATATTATTATGCTTATATGTGTACTTATATTTAGGTTAAGACATTCTTATTTCAGTTTCTATTCTCTTCCTGTTCTCACACACTATTGTCTACTTTTCTTTCCTCATATTTCGTCTTGCAGGCCTGCTGGTAGAAATTTCTTTAGAAATAAGCTGTACCTTTGTACTCTTTGTTTTTGAAGTTATACTTCTTTTGGGGCGATGGAGAAAATTGATGAGAGTGATTTGGTACTACAGCGACACATTGAAGTTAGTTCTAGGTGGTATCCAGTGTCACCATATGTGGCAGGAACCTGCATTTTGGCAGGATTAGCCCTTTATTTTACTCTCTGGCACTTTTGTTGACAAAATGACAAAAGCGATGTATAAAGAAAGTGATCAAGAAGAATTCGATGTTAATACGAATGTATAATTTAATTCAGTTCAGTTTTAGACTTTAAGATCAATTATTTTAAATAAAACTCCAAAAAATAATGTGTCTTTTTATTTTAAATTTTTGGAGTTTTATTAAATTACATTGGCATTTTGTGCTTTCGATTTTGGCAGGATTTGTCAGTTTTTTGCCTAAGTTGGGCAGGATCTCTAATTTGTAGTTGGTCACACTGGTGGATTCATCGTGTGAAGTTAGTTCTAGATGGCATGAAGATCGATAACATACGTTCAAGTTGTATAAAATCTACTTTCTAGTATTTTTATATTTATAGCACGTGTTTCGTAACAGTACAATTAAACAGTGTGAATAAATGAATATTATTTTGGTGTTTTTATAAAAGTATAAATGTCAACGAACTGTCAAAGTTACTACTGTTCGATTTCAGTCGGCTATCCACAAAAATGTAAAATATCTTGTTCAGATAGTGAATCAAGTGATTTTGAAAGATTTTTGGGCTGGAGTAACTCCGAACCAGTTGAAGAAAGTGGTTCTAATCAATGAAGATATAAATTGAAGATGGATCATTTTAGTATCTTCGATAATAATGAATTCCAAGTTAGATTTCCGCTGTATAAGCCATCTGTACAAAGTTTACATGTCGAAGCCAAGGAGCCAGGTATGTGTGTGTCTTACCGCATAATATTCATATGAGACAACCAAAACAACACCATTCATTACGCATTTTACTTATGGTATACATGATACTATTACATCCTTTTCACCAACTCATAATGACTACTATTTTACGCATTATGGACAATGCTAATACCAGTGACTGACTTTGTTGGTGTATCTAAATCATCAGTTTTTTGTATGTTATAGCAGTATTTATTTGTTTCATTGGTACCTTGTAAATCATATAATAATTTTATTTCATCACCCATGTGTTATTTAGTAGGGGATGGGATTAGGTTTTACTATATAAATTTTTGTTAACACAATTCAATTCTTTTCTTAGGTTCAGAGACTGGAGAATTTAGAAATTGAAAGGGATCCCCTAATATAAGCTGTGTGATGTAAAATGATGAAATATGAATTTAGTAGCCTGTTGGCCTGGTTCAGCTTCTGATGCCACTATATTTAACAACTAATAAAAATTACAGGTAACTTTTCTATAATATTACAGCATTATAAAGTAAGTTTTGTGACCAAATTATTGAATTCAGTACCTATCCCGAACTACATCTTTTATCAGCTCAGTGTGAAAGTAAATTGTACGGTCACAAATGGCTGCTTGCAGACATTGCATATCTTTTAAACCTTACACCTTTGTTAAACCCTTGATTACATTATTTAGGTGTACTAGTACTTATTTAAAATGTTATTTATTTTAGGTTTTATAAGAAAACTAACATACCCGGTGTTATAGAATGTATAGATAGCACATTATTTGCTATGATGAGACCTAAGGAGAATGAAGAAAGATAATATATAATAATATTACTGTCGCAAAGGATATCATGCAAGAAATGTTCTATTGGTAAGTTCAGTGAAAGAAACACTTGCTTAATTTTTTTATCTGTTTATTTGGATATCAAACAGTATAATAATAATATCAAATTATGTGTTTAAGAAATATTTAAAAATATAATTTTATGTAAAGAAAACAATAAATGGACTAAATATCAAATTACATAAGTACATTTAAACCCTTATCATTTATGTTATCTAATCTAATATTATAAAGCTGAAGAGTTTGTTTGTTTGTTTGTTTGAACGCGCTAATCTCGGGAACTACTGGTTGGAATTGGAAAATTCTTTTAGTGTTGGATCTTAGTCCATTTCTTGAGGAAGGCTATAGGCTATATAACATCACGCTACGACCAACAGGTGCTGAGCAGCGCGTAGTATTAAGATAATAACACAAAAAAAAAACAATTTATTATTTTACTTTAAACAAAGTGTAAGTAATAAGTATTTTTTACTCTAATTGCAGATAACAGATGCAGATTTAAATATAATACACGTGGATGCTTCATAAGGTGGACGATAAACAGCCTGGCACCTCAATTAAATATTCATCAATATCCTGAATCAATGTTTTTTTTTAATGTCAAAAATTAGATAGTATTAAACCAATATAAATCATTGAGGTTGTTGTATTTTGTCAGTTTTGTTTCCTTGATCGTGTTTGTAAACATGAACGAGAAAGTGTTGTGTGCTGAACTGATATTGATTATGGTGACAAAATTCAAATATTAGCCTACTTATAATTATTTTTCTATAAGTACGTCAAAGAAGTATAACTTCTAACGCGTGTACATAAGTACACACACCCCTTTTTTTTATGATTTTTTTCCTGTGTTTTCTCTTGTGTGTACATAAATGATTAAATAAATAAACATACTTACTCAATTTCTCACCACCAGGTGGCGCTGAACGGTGGGCACTTCTGTGAGTTCGCTCACCGCGTCCCGTACCAGAGAATCTCTCACTTGACCGTAGATGGAGATGTAATGATCCAGCTCATTGGCTTCGAGGGCGCCCAGCCTCCACCGCAGCAGATGTATATGGTGAGTTTTGTTTTGGGGTGGGATGTCCTCAAATAACTTCTCCCGCTCTGGGCGGAGCGGGGGGGCATGTCAGATTGGTACTGAATAAAACCCACCCAAGTTCCTTCTTTTGCCCTTTACGTTCCGGGGCCGCGGTATCTCTTTCGAACAACCCGCAACCCCGGCAGGGACTCCGTGGTTTGACCTAAAATCGACGATATTAAGCTACTCCAAACTCCGGATAGTTACTTTAGAAGACAAAATATGTGTTCATAAAAAAATAACTTGAAAATTATTGTCTTCCAGTCGGAGCCCCCAGCATACGGCGCGTACGGAGCGCCCCCGGCCTACGGAGCCCCTGGCGGATACGGACAAGGTAAGAATCAATTGTTATATGGCGCTATAATGGGTTCATATGGGTAACTGACAACCAAATACTACTGTAGTCATGTAGCTGAGATAATTAGGCTGACATAGAGACAGCGACATCTATGATGCAAATTAAGAACTAACATTAAAACCTCTAGTGCTCCAGTGGCACAAAAACGTGCCAGTAAACAAGTATTACCGTTGAGCCTCGCTGGCAACAAATCCCGACCGATTTAAAACTGTATTTGTAGTAAAGATAAGTCTTAAAATCAGATTACGCTTACGATAAGAGCCCGCCCGGCGGTGCTTGACGGATAGTTGACGTAAATAATGGCGGTCTTTGAGAGCTTAATCACGTTATTAAAGCTACCCGCTAGTTAAGACCATAATATTGATAGGTATGCGAATGGTAAGCATTAAAAACAAAGGCATAGCGAAATTTGGCATAACAATCGGACACGTAATATTATTAAGCAAAAATGTCTTGCCATAATGTTTATTGTTGGCATAATAACATAATTGTCGTCGTTCACCCTTAAAACCCACTTTAAAAAAAAGTGTGTGTGTCAGCTCCGACGCACGACTGGAGTTTACTCCTTAAGTACGAGTATCTAACCATACGCAAAAAGAGTTTATTCAACTGAAAAAAGATTAATATCATATGAAAGGGTAAATTCACAAATTAATGAAAAAAAATAGCAATATAAATACATCGACACTGATAGAAACAAACAAGCCCAATAACATATAGTATATAGGTATAGTCGCCTATACAGCATACCATATGTACATCTTAATACACTCAAAGCCAAATTAGAAAGTTGCGCACTAAAGGTGCGCACCAAAAACGTGACACATTTTCGTTACTTTAGTAGGTTTTACCCCTCGGATTTTTCTCATACCGGGCGTCTTATATATGAAAATCGATTCTTAAGGAGTAAACTCCAAAATTGCCTATTTCCGTCTCCTGGTTCCTAACTATCTCTGTACCAAAAGTCATCAAAATCGGTTGAGCCATTAAAGCGTGAAGAGGTAACAAACGAACTCACTTTCGCTTTTATAATACATATTAGTAAGGAAGTAAGGATAAGGATTTTACGTTTTGTAAAGTAAGCAATAACTTATTGTGGGGCCTACGCTGTCCTCTCATACTTAAGTACTAACGCTGTAACAACAACATTGTAAAACCAAATGATTTTAAAAGAGTAACCATGGAGTTTTTTGCCGGTTCTTCTCCATAGGAAACGACCAACCCGATCCGTGTAACTTCTCGACGTTTTATAAGTGCCCATGTAGGCTTATGTGAAATAAAAATATTTTTATTTGATTTGAAGAAGAATGGTATATTTTACTATTGTCACCCGCACACTGAAAACAGTGATTTAATTAATTTAAATACCATTATGAGACATCAAAAACAAATCATCTGCTTACTTTGTTCATAATGTAGAATTCAAGTGTAAAAAGTAGTATTTGGTTGTGTTCTAGGTGTTCTATAGATTATTGTTTATGTAGGTATTGGTACATTTGGGTTAACTTGCATATTAAAATGGCTTCTAATGCTGGTTTTAAACAAAGATTAATAGCGTTAAACTAACATTTTAAAATGGTTTCTTTTCTTCTTTAAGATTGAATGAATAGTGAAGCGAATGTTATGCTATATTTTTTTGTAACTTAAAGTTTGGTCTGACATACCGCGGCCCCGGAACGTAAAGGGCGATAGAATGAATATGGGTGTGTTTTAGTCAGTACAAGTCTGACGCTCCCCCCGCTCCGCCGGGAGGGGGAAGTCATTTGATGATTTCCCACCCAAAAAAAAAAGATTTGATCAGACCAAGGCGATTGATTGTTTTAATAATTTGGAAATAGACATGTCTCTTTGTGCTAATTTGAGTACCTAATTCCCAAATTCTTACGAGTATCAGTCTTTTTTTTAACCGACTTCAAAAAAAAAAGGAGGAAGTTCTTAATTTGACTGTATTCCCCCCTTGGTGAGATATCGTGTGATTTTGTTCAACCATGCCCAAATCTCACGCGATATTTTTCAAAATGTAGGTTTTTTACATAAACGCGTTGGATTATTTTTGTTAAAAGAAACAAAAAATTTAGATAACAACGATTACGCTTAAGATTAAATCTTAAGCATGTACAATCTCGATTGAATGGACCAAAATAGTATAAATATTTTTTGTTTCATTCAGAGAAAAAATGCATGATATTTGCCGAGATCCCCCCTCTCTCCAACGTAAGATTATATGAGATTTGACTCGACCCCCTCCCCCCCCTTAAACATCTCAGATATTTTATGAAGAATACGAGTCTTAAGTATAAAGAACTTGCTGTTCCACGCGGTTTCACCTAAGCTGCTCAGCACCTGTTGGTCGTAGCGTGATGTTATATAGCCTTCCTTAAGAAATGGACTATCCAACACTAAAAGAATTTTCCAATTCCAACCAGTAGTCCCTGAGATTAGCGCGTTCAAACAAACAAACAAACTCTTCAGCTTTATATTATTATCTTAAGTATAAAGAATAAAGGTTAAGTTTGTATAACGAAAAGTTAATACAGCATTCGCTTCGCTATTGTCAATTGGAACCTTAGTCCTTATGTATTAAGCATGCTTTTTCTGCATGTCCCTTATTTTATATATTTAATATAGCTGTACTTATAAGCTTTCTTATGTAATATATTAATATTAAAGTGCTTTTTTTATAATGTAAATTCTATTTAAATCATAAAATTTAAAAGTAAGTTTACAAAAGTGAATTTTGTACAGTTTCAAAAGCAGTTTTTAATCATTAAAAATATTAATAAAAATGCTTTGACTGTATTTTTTTAATATTTTTTTTATGAAACTTAAATATCAACATATTTGTCCGGTCAAAGTGCATTTTGTCTATTATCGAATGTTGCTCGGCTTAAAAAAACGCGAGTGTTTTTTTTTGTACAAAATACTAAAAGGTAAGTATATATACCTTTTTGTAAATAATGAGTATTTATTTATTTTATTGTAATTATTTTAAAGTATCGTGATGGCTTTTATTGAGACGTCTGTTTTGAGTGTCAATCGTTTCGTGTTTCCATGGAATTAATAAGTACAAAATTTGATGCATGGTTTTATAAAGTACATTGCTAAAACAGTTTTCAGTGGCTGTATCGGAATTAATAACTATGTATTGTTCTTACTGGCAACATTAATAACTCTACTAACACATGACAAAGATAGTTCTTTTAAGATATTAAAAACATTATATTTTTGATAATTTCTCGTGGGATCTTTTTTTGACCTATAGGCGGTAAAGCCCTCGTGCTAAATAATAATAGCCGCTCGGGTCGATCTTTAAGTTAAGCCGCGCATGCCTAGGTTGGTCTGTGGATGGGTGAGCACCCGTTACATACCGAGTTTTCTCCGTGCCTCGGAAAGCACGTTAAGGTGTTGGTCCTGGCTGTCATTTGTAGATCTTTGACAGTCGTTACAGATAGTCAGTGTTCCGAAAGTCTGACAACCAGTCTTACAAAAGAGTTCTGTATAATACAGTACTAAATGGTTCATGAAGGTCAGAAATGCAGTTACTTCATGTAAAATAATAATAATTAAAACCGAAAACGAAACCGAACATTCGATCGGACACTAATTAATATTAGTATTATAGAATATACAACATTAGTTTTACTTTATGCGAAACCCGAAACACGTGTCTAGTATATGTATGTGAAGAATCTATGTACAAAATTACAGAACTTTATCATGAAAACACAGAAAGTTATAAGCTTGTTATTTTACCTGACTGTCCGTACAAAAACACGGTCACCGCGCGACTCGAACGGCGCCGCACGTGTGTACTGTCGCTTTGACCTGCCGTGACCTTGCTGCGCGCCGTATGATTTCGTATACCTACTAAGTGTCCAACTTGTAACCTTTTATTAATATTTTTGGGCCAAAATATAACATGGTGAAAAAATTATTGGAATCGATTCAGTTACTTATTCGGAACAAACTATATTGAGGTTTCGCATATACTAAAAATAATGTTGTATATGAGGCTAGAAAATTCTGCCTTTATCGACTATAATAGGTTTAAACTAGGCATTAACGCAAGACTTACTATTGGGGCCAAGGTTAGCTTCGATCTGCCGCCGTCTACCTTTGTAGTGACTGGCACATATGTTATTATTCAATACAAGGTCATTTTTAAACTTATACCTACAATCAGCGTCACGTCACGGTAACCCATTCTTTTGTTTATATCTTCTGCTCTGGGCGGAGCAGAAAGGGATGTCAAACTTGTACTGACTAAAACCCATCCAAGTTCTTTCTTTTGCCATTTTTGTGACGGGGTATCTCTTTCGAATAAGTCGCAACCCTGACAGACAGTGGCCTTGGCAGGTCCCTCGGCTTTGCTTACATCTCCTTGAGGCGCGGTCTCCCCTACTTGTTATCTCGTCGAATAACCAGACCCGTGTCTGTGGTGGCCAGGAGAAGTCTTCCGTAGATACCCCTCTTGAGAGTAAATTTTAATGGATTTTGGGTACACAATTGATGCAGCAAAGAGATTTTAACGAACTTAATAATAACAAACGCTGGGGTCGGTCAAACCGTCAGGTATTAAAAACTATCCTTTTTGATACTTTCTCGTGGGATTATTTTTGACCTCTGTATGCGGTAAAGTCCTCGTGCTAAATAATAGCAGCCGCTCGGGTCGATCTTAAGGTTAAGCCGCGCTTGTCCAAGTTAGTCTGTAGATGGGTGAGCACCTATTACATACCGAGTTTCTTCCGTGCCTCAGAAAACACGTTAGACTGTTGGTCCCGGCTGTCATTTGTAGATCTTTGACAGTCGTTACAGATAGTCAGTGTCCCGAAAGTCTGACAACCAGACTTACCAAAGAGTACTGTATTAAATAATACTGAATGGTTGTGGAGGTCAGAAATGCAGTCACATCATGTAAAATAATATTAATTTTATATGTGTAAATGGATTTTTTTCGAAATTATAACACAACACAACTACATATATGCAAAATTATTAAATATATATCTGGTCGCTGTATTTGCTTTTAGTATTAATTAGAATCGATGTTTTGGTCAAAAGTGTATATTTTTAGTTGCAAATGCTAAATTTTATTTATTTTTGTAATATTTCCTTTGCTCCAGGCTACTACTGACAAGCTTTCGATAGCGGCGAGATAAAATACAGGTATATATTCATTTCATTTAGTTATATTCACTATTTATTTTTTGGCTCATGTTCTAAAATGATGATCAAGTGATAATCTCTCTTAAAAATGTGCAATATGCAAATGCATATGCATATGTATATGCAAATTTATATACATATGCAAATTTATATGCATATGCAAATTCATATGCATATTCATATGCAAATTCATATTGCATATGTTCGGATCCCTACAAAAAACATTGGCAGAAGTGAGCGGTCAACGCCCTTTTATTTAATAGTATTGCTTTCTCTAGACGCTGCATTTCCTATTACAAGTTCTTTGTTTGAAACGGACGTCTAACTGTCAAAATTTGACAGGAGACGTCACCGGTTCATTCTAAAGAAAACAGTTTTATAGCTATTTGTGACGTTAGTTGCTTGAAATCTTTCTAGAACATTGGCCAAGTAATTTACAGTTTAACAGTACTGTGATTTTAATACAGGATGTTAGAGATACCAATGCGCAAACTCTTAACAATTAATTATATCATCACTAGCTTTTGCCCTCGGCTTCGTTCGCGTTAAATTCGGGGTAACACAGTTCTTTCCTGATTCGCAGGTATCTGCTACCTGTAGTTTTTGCCCTTGCGCCTTATTTATTGTAATAGCTAAGCTAAGTTTTCCCTTTTCTTCTTCTATACTAATATTATAAAGAGGAAAGATTTGTTTGTTTGTTTGTTTGTAATGAATAGGCTCCGAAACTACTGGACCGATTTCAAAAATTCTTTCACCTTTGGAAAGCTACATTATCCCCGAGTAACATAGGCTATATAACATCACGCTACGACCAACAGGTGCTGAGCAGCGCGGGTGAAACCGTGGGGAACAGCTAGTCATTTATAAAAAGAAGGATCAGGATCCCAATTTTCTCTTTACCAAAATTGACACAACAAACTTACTTTCGCTTTTATAATATTAGTAAAGATTTATTTTTTGCCGGATGATTCACGTCTTCATATCGTAAAACGGTAATGTCGAAATTTACCAATTACGGACCTGTGAATACCGTTTGGAAGACGTTTTCGATTTGAATGTTTGTGAATAGCTATGCAGATATCCGTTTGTGCGTCGGTATACCTACCACCCTGTTTAAGTTTGTTCCTCAAACTCTTCATACAGTTAATCATGCTAATAGGCAATTCAAGTTAACCATTATAATCTTCACTAGAGTAAATAAATAACCTATAGTTTAGAAGCTAATCATCAAATTTAAAAAAAAAGTCAATTAGAGTATCTAGAATGAGTTTGCGCTTCGAGAATCATCGTGTATCTTCGGGAATGCGAACGTGCGATGGAACGATTCGAACGTGCCACACCGGAGCATTCGTTTGGAATTTAATAATCCATGATTAGGTTTTTTGTTTCTTTCAAACATATTTGTTACCTGACTTGGATATAACTTACATATAAATGCACAGGGTAATTAATTAATCTTTATAATTCCGTATAAAGATTAATTACTTTTTGAAATCCAGAGCATAAACGCAGCACACGTGTGCGGCAATACTCTGTACACTGAAAAACTAGTTTTACCTAAACTTTTGCCACATATGTGTGTCGTTGGCGTCCATGGCACGCGCTTAATGACTCATATGTAGCAATGGCGTTCAAAAGGTTAACAGTGTATGCTGGAGAAAAAAATTACGAAGATTACCGAAGCGCAAATAATTTCTAGTGTTCTTATATAATATTTTTGGTATATGCGGGGGTGTAAACGAGACGCAGTATCTCTTAGTGTCTATGATTGTAGAGTGCGTTCGAAAAATATATATTATTGAAAATATGTTTATTGAATCTCATGCAATTTTTTTTATTAAGTAATTATTTATTGACAGATGTTCTTTTTTATTTATATGTAATTAATATTATATTTTTCTATTCCAGGTGCCTTGTAAACTAAGACGAAAATGATGGAAAACGTATTATTCAAATTACATAAAAACTTTTAAGACTCAAATGGCACTAAAACGTTTAAAAAATAAACTTTTTACGATTTTTTAAAATTACAAACCGAATTTAAAGGAAATATAATACTATGACACGAATCTCATACATCACGGTTTTAATTCTTGATCCAACTCTTTTGGGGTTACCCAGAGTTGTACAGACGCCTGCACATCAAGCTACTACGATGTGTCAGATGCCCTTGATAGATTTTCGACTTTATTTCAAAAGTATTAAGGTTCCAGGTTCATTGGGAAAAATTGACAGTTTCGGGTAGCTTGACCTGCTGGCGTCTGTACATTGGTACGATCCTATTGTCATCAATAGGGCACCTAAAAACACATTGCCTGAAATAGGAAAGCGATCCAAGTCTTCAGTAAAGGCACTATATCTGAGACATACACGAATCTCCTACATATTTTGTTTTTTTTGTAGATTTTTTTCTTTTTTGCCCATGATGCCTTGGTTTTGAGGGCTTTGCACATGGAACAACTGGCAACTAGCTGTTTATATTTATTTCAATGTTTTCTGTCTTTTAAGATGCAGGGTAAGTTTAAAAAAAAAAACTCCTTTAAATTCGGTTATTAATATCACAATTTCTTATAATTATAGCTTGCCGTGTTGTAATGTTTTAATTTAAAAAAGAAATCTTATGCAATCAATGTTTTTTTAATCGTATTTTTTTTTGTACTCAGGAAAGGGTATTTTAAATACTTTTTTTAGTTGTTTTTTTTTTTGAAAATTAATTGCATTTTGTACTAGTAGCTATTTTTTTTGCTGTCTGTCTATATGCGCACAAATGTACCTTATTGTTCAAATAAAAAGCTAATTATTTTCGTAAAATATAATTTCGAAGACCATACCCTCGCGTGATTCTATGTGCCTTCGAAATTATACCATCAGACCTTCGTTTTTTTTAAATCAATTTTTTATACTGTATTTTTTTTTTTTATATATATTTATTAGCAGATAAATCTTTAATCATGTAAAAAAGTTTCTAATATTGATATAGATAGACAGCGTTTCGTTAAAAAATCTTTACTTACTAGATATAAGTCATATATGTCCATTGAAGCCAAAAATTTCTTTAACTTGAGGTGTTTTATTGATTCTTGTGGAAAAGTCTCACTAGTCTCCTGTCCTTCCCGATTTTGACGATACGGTTGACGCAGTGAATGCTGCGCTGCGTGACGCACGTTCGCTCCCTGCACGGATCAAATATTTGTATGGCCTAATAGTTGTTTCGGGTCTGGCTGTTTGTGTATGTGAGTGTTTGTAAACTCACCCACGATACAAGAGAAATTCCTATAGTGGGGCAACGTTGAGATATGTTTAGCGCTTCATAGTAATACATCCCATGACTAAACATGTCTGTGCGTAGTCCTATACGGCTATGATATTCAGGGTAATGTCTTAAAGGCTTTCAGTCATGATCAGAAATCGAGGTAACCATCCAGATTGAAGAGATCTGGTACATTTTACCAATGTAAAACAGTACAGCGCCATCTGGCGTCATAGTCGTCATTAACTCAATGGCAGCTGAATGAATGAAACAAATACGTGGCGCCATCTACGTGGAACTAATCTGACAGTTGACTTTTCCATACAAAATTAAATGTCAAATCAATGTTATACCTCTGCTCCTTTTTGGATTTTAGGATATTATGTTTTTTTTTTCTTCTGATAATCTATAATTATTGTTATTAATTTCGTACATAAATTATGTAACAAAAAATAAAATAAAAAAGATTAAACATAAATATTAGTAGAAACGTGTATTCCTGTTAAAACGCATTTAGGCTTCGCATTTACTAATAAAAAAAATATATATTTGGTATTATTTCAAAAATTTGTGACTGAAATTAATGAAAAAAAATAATAATAGGGTGTTTGACATTTAGACAAAAAAAATAATAATTAAAAAGTGTAAAAATATAATTTGACGTACTATTTTACCGCCAATAAAAGAAGTCTTTTTCCAATATTATTTGCGTATAGTTACATATACAGACGACGGCACGTCAGCCTATTCTAAACTATTATAACCTGATCTCTCTACTACGGATCGCACACCGTACTAGGGAGGTCAGGTTAAAATGGTTTGGTGTAGGTTGATGTGCTGTCGTGTATACAAACTGCATGGTTGACGGCTATGTGAATGGTTGGTTTACACCTTGTCAAGCACCCCCGTCTGCTGCTAATTAATAAATATTTTAATTTCATATTTATGTACGAAAGCAGTAGACTCACAAAGTTTGTAGTTGCATTTAAAATGTAATAATAAAAAAAAACTGTTGTATTACTTTTTGTATGTATTTTGCATTATTTAATATTTTAAAGTTAATAAAAAATATTAAATTAAATTTTTGTGTTTTTTTTTCTTGGTTATCCCCAAATGACAGATGAATAATGTAATAAATTCTGATATATAAAATGTCCCGAACGGGTCCTGAATCAGTGTGGATTTTCAGATCTTTAGCATATTATAAATAATAAATAAATAAATATCTTGGGACAACTTACACACGGCTATTTGATCCCAAGCTAAGCAGAGCTTGTGTTATGGTAACCAAACAACTGATATACATACTTATATAATTTATAAATACATACATATTATAGATAAATCTCACCAAGACACAGAACAAACAATCATGCTCATCACACAAAGTTTGTCCTGGGTGGGAATCGAACCCACGACCTCCGGCTCAGCAGTCAGGCCCACTAACCACTAGACCAACAGGCCCGTCAATATTATTATATTATTATTCATAATACTTTTACAAAATCATGAATACATTATTCATGTCGAGATTATACATATTATGTGAGAACGATTTAGTTAAACGTGCACATTAAGAGCATCCAGAGTAAAAGTAGATATCATTAATAAAAAAAATGATATCATTAATAAAAAAAGAATGTATTTAAGATAAACATCAATGGCAGCTGAGCGATGGCCAGACCCAACTGACAGCGCCCGTTCAAGAAAGTCATCTTCAATATAATTAATTGCCGGCACGATTGGCGCAGCGGCTGAGCGATTTACTGCTGCGCTGCGTGTCGCGGGTTCGATTCCCGCACGGAATAAATATTTGTATGACCTACAAATAGTTGTTTCGGGTCTGGCTGTTTGTGTATGTGAGTTTAAATGTTTGTAAATGCACCCACGATACAGGAGAAATTCCTAGTGTGGGGTTTTTTTTTATTGAATACTAGCTTTCGCCCGCGGCTTCGCTCGCGTTAAATTCGGTATAACACACTAAGCAGACCTGCAGTTTTTGCTCTTGCGCCTAATTGATTTGTAATAGCAACGCTAAGTTTTCCCTTTTCTTCCCTCGTTCTCCCTAATATCCCACTTTTTTAAATAAAAATTAGCCTTTGTCCGTCTCCTGGTTCCCAACTATCTCTGTACCAAAATTCATCAAAATCGGTTTAGTAAAAACATTAGAAAGTGAGACTGTTTTTGTGGTTAACAAAACATTTGAACAGCGGCAGCGTTCCAGAGCGTTTATTGAAAAGGTAGATTTTCCTCATTTTTTAAATATAAGTAGGTATACTATATTATTACTAAATGTACCCAGCGGTTTCACCCAGCTCAGGTCTCCTTCTCACTTAGGGGTTTAAAAGATAGATAGTAGTCGATTCTCAGACATACTGAATATGCATTAAAAATACATAAGAATCGGTCGAGCTGTTTCGGAAGAGTATGGGAACGAACATTGTGACACGAGAATTTTATATATTAGATTGTTTTGGAGATTGGGCCCTACTGTCGAACTATCTAGAAGGTGTAACATCATGGCGCAATTCTGTTCCACTCGCGCCTCTAAGAGATGTCAGCAAAGCAGAGGGGCCTGCCAGGGACACCGCTTGCCGGGGTTGCTGATTGTTGGAACGAGAAACCGCGGTTCCGGAACATAAAGGGTAGAATAATAAATAATAAATATCTTGGGACAACTCACACACGGCTATCTGATCCCAAGCTAAGCAGAGCTTGTGTTATGGTAACCAGACAACTGATATACATACTTATATAATTTATAAATACATACATATTATACATAAATCACACCCAGACACAGAACAAACAATCATGCTCATCACACAAAGTTTGTCCTGGGTGGGAATCAAACCCACGACCTCCGGCTCAGCAGTCAGGGCCACTAACCACTAGACCAACAGGCCCGTCAAAGAAAACAAAGAAGGAACAAGGATGACGTTTAGTCAGTAATAGTATGACACTCCGCCCAGGGAGGGAGAAATTATTTGAAGAGGGAGAATTATTTGTCAGGTTTCACGGAACTTTACATGGAGCGACTGCCTATCTGGCCTCCACAACCCAGTCAGTACTAGGTTATATGATACTACTTGCTAATACTAGCTGTCAGACTTCCGGACACTGAACTCAAATCATTTATTTCAATTAGACCATTACAGGCACTTTTGAATGTCATATAAAGAACAAAAAAAATTGATGCTGCTACAGTCCCAGACACAAGACATAATAACTTGTGAAAGTACTGTAGTTGCCCATTCCAAAGCGTAGATCTCTATGGAGAAGAATGGGCAAGAAACTCCATGGACACTCTTTTAAATCATAATGTTTTATAAAATCTACTACTATCCGTAACGTCTATTACTGACGTATATAAATGACGTATCCGTCTGTTACTATCTGTAACGACTGTCAAAGTTTTACAAATGACAGCCGGGACCAACAGCTTAACGGGCTTTCAGAGACAAAAAAGAAGCTCGTAAAGACATTAACGGTCACCCATCTACAGACATACCTCGGCAACCATTGCTAGGAGGCCCTGCTCTCCAACAACAGAAGGGTTACCATGACATCTTATAGTAGTTCTTATTCCTGTGTAAGAAAGAGATGGTGCTAGACACCCTGTATAGCTCTGTCTCTTTCCCTCAGTGGAATAAGTTATGTTTTAAGACGTCATGGTAGGGTAGCAGGTTGGAAATAGTAAAAGTGGTGCACAATTAAAAGAAAAAAAATAAGTAAAAATAAAAATATCAAATCAAAAATCATTTATACAAATCTATACTAATATTATAAAGCTGAAGAGTTTGTTTGTTTGTTTGTTTGTTTGAACGCGCTAATCTCAGAGACTACTGGTTGGAATTGGAAAATTCTTTTAGTGTTGGATAGTCCATTTCTTGAGGAAGGCTATAGGCTATATAACATATACGCTACGACCAACAGGTGCTGAGCAGCGTGGGTGAAACCGCGTGGAACAGCTAGTATACGCTAATGATTAGCACTTTTTGAACGTCACATTACAAGAGACAGTCCCACAAAAACGCCCTGTCCTTCGCCACTTCCTAGTGTTTTAGCTGAGAAGAAGAAGTGGCGGAACAAACTCCCCAGCAACACACTGTTGGATAGGTTTAATTAGATTTTTAGCCGCGACTTCGCTCTGGGTAACACAGTTCCCCTTTCCTGATTAGCCGGTACCTGCTACCTGTAGTTTTTGCCCTTGCGCCTTATTTATTGTAATAGAAATGCAAAGTTTTCTTTCTCCGTCATATCTCAATCTTTTTAAAAAAAATGCTCATGTCCGTTTCCAGGGTCCGAACTATTTCTGTACTAAAAATAATTAAAATCGGTTTAGCCATTTAGGCGTAAAGATGTAACAAACAAACAAACTCACTTTCGCTTTTATAATATTAGTAAAAATTACAATACTACATTTAATTGAATTTCCACATGTTCGCTGACACATATTATATCTAAATAAACATTTAAAGCCTTTAACCATCAAAACCAATTTATTTTTATTTCACATAGGCCTACATGGGCACTTATAAAACGTCGAGAAAAAATACACGGTTCGGGTTGGTCGTTTGCTATGGAGAAGAACCGGCAAGAACTCCATGGTTACTCTTTTAAAATCATTTGGTTTTACAATGTTGTTGTTACAGCGTTAGTACTTAAATGTGAGTATCGTAGTAAAAAAAAAACATTCCTAGTTCTTAAATTCAGTATTAATCAGGGTACAGCGTTACGGTAGCGACTTAAGGCCGTACCCCATGCAAATAACCTTGAGCATTCGTTCCCTCTTTGCCGCGCTGGAGTAACAGTAGTGAATAATGCCTATTTTTTGGAATAAAATCTATATAAAATATAGTTTTGGGTTTTTGGAAAAAATATTTGTACCGAAATGTTCATTATAGAATTTTGTATCCATTAGTGTCAGTAGCAAAGTTAAACAATGTTTACTTTACGAGGAGATGCATGTTATTGATATTTTTTCTCATTTCTGGGGTTTTGTTGTAAGGAGATTTACTAAATAATTACTCAACTAATAAAAAATACGTCTCCAATAATTTAATCAAGATTATAAAGAAATTTTATGTATTTTTTTAGTTACTCAGTTCGTTTTAAATAACAAGTAGATAGCTACAGAAAACTGCACAAAAATGGCTTGCGAGGCGTTTTGGTCGGGGAGCGGCCTTAAATGTGACCTGTTTTTATTCTATTTAAATTTACTACTATTTATTTGATTGTTACAGGACCACCAGCATATGGGCAACAAGTAAGTTACATTTCTTTTATTTCGTTATTTTTTGTGATATTCTTCATTAGCCTTTTAAACGCCATTGTTACATATGTGGAACAAGCACGCGCGTACCCTGGACGCCAGCGACACAAATATGTTACACAAATTTAGGTAAACAGAGAGGCACGTGCGTGCGTTTAAGAATTAAACTATTAGAGGCACATTTGAATGTCAAGACACAAAAAGATGAAGCTACAGTCCCTGTCATAGATCGGGTCTGGCTGTTTCCGTATATGAGTTTAAATGTTTGTGTGTGGACAACATTTTTTAAAACAAAAAAAAATAGATTGGACAAAATATTTGTATGACCTACAGATACTTGATTCGGGTCTGACCGTTTGTGTATATGTGAATTTAAATACTATGAGTTTGTACCAGTTATTTTCTGCCTTACTCCAAACAGTCTGATGATGCAGCCTCAGATGATGCAGGGACAGCAACGCAGTGGTATGGGCACCGGGGCCGCCATTGGACTCGGCGTCGCTGCGGGCGCCACCGGCCTGGCTGCGGGCGGGCTTGCGGGCTACGCTTTGGCGGGTGGCTTCGATAGCACGCCTACAGTAAGACATCATTGATTACTAGAGACCGGATTATATGCCTTTGCATATTAGCATATGCATTTGCATATTTACATTATATGCATTTGCATATGCCTTTGCATATTAGACGGGCCTGTTGGTCTAGTGGTTAGTGGCCCTGACTGCTGAGCCGGAGGTCGTGGGTTCGATTCCCACCCAGGACAAACTTTGTGTGATGAGCATGATTGTTTGTTCTGTGTCTGGGTGTGATTTATCTATAATATGTATGTATTTATAAATTATATAAGTATGTATATCAGTTGTCTGATTACCATAACACAAGCTCTGCTTAGCTTGGGATCAGATAGCCGTGTGTGAGTTGTCCCAAGATATTTATTTATTTATATTCGCATATGCATTTGCTTATTTGAGCCATTTTCAGCGGTAAAAGCATATTTTACCTAAGATCTTGTTACGATGCATATTATCGGTAAATTTACAATATTTACAGCGTTCTGAAATGCGACTAAATTTAACAAGTCACAAAATATAAGGGCTTCACTATTTAGTAATCATTGTGACATTTTACTGCATTTCGGAACGCAGTCGGTAACCGCGTGCGTCTTTTGTTTTGACAGTTACGGTACCCAAGTTCAAATTCTGCCCAATTACAAATTACATCAGTGGATGTGGAGCCAACCTTTTCCAATTACAAAAATATTCTAAACTAGCTTTTGCCCGCGGTTTCGCGAACGTTAAATTCGGTAGCGCCTTATAGATTTGTAATAGCTACGCTTAGTTTTCCCGTTTCTTCCCTCTTTCTCCCTCATTTCTAACTTTAAAAAAAATTGCTAATGTCCGTCTCCTGGTTCCCTTGTCTCTGTACCAAAATTCATCAAAATGGGTTTAGCCATTAAAGCGTGAAGAGGTAACAAACAAACTCACTTTCGCTTTTATAATATTACTAGCTTTTGCCCGCGGCTTCGCTCGCGTTAAATTCGGAGTAACACAGTTCTCCTTGCGCCTTATTGATTTGTAATAGCAACGGTAAGATTTCCTTTTTCTTCCCACTTTCTCCCTCATTTCTAACTTTAAAAAAAATGCTAATGTCCGTCTCCTGGTTCCCTTCTGTCTCTGTACCAAAATTCATCAAAATGGGTTTAGCCATTAAAGCGTGAAAAGGTAACAAACAAACAAACAAACTCACTTTCGCTTTTATAATATTACTAGCTGTGCCCAGCGGTTTCACCCGCTGTTTACTTAGGGCTATGAAAAATAGATGTTGGCCGATTCTCAGACCTACCCGATATGTACACAAAATTTCGTTTAAATCGGTCCAGCCGTTTCGGAGGAGTATGGGAACGAAAACTGTGACACGAGAATTTTATATATTAGATAAGTAAGGATAATCATAGACACGGGTTTGGAGGACTTTTTCGATTATACTAACGGCACGATAGCAATCGAGTGGTTGTTAATAGCTATGCTGGCGACTACATTCTGGTCTGTCGTCATATCATCATCTACCACATAGAGACGAGGGATTCTGTTGGGAGTTCTGTTGATTTCTTGCATCTGTTTTGTCTCTACCATGTTTTCAGTATTCACGATTATTAATAACCTTACTTTTCCTTTAAAACTTGCCATTTAAGGAGGAACCTGAGGTAAGTTAGGTTTTTACATTATTGATTAGCGCGCGACTTCGACTCCTCAGAGTTCTTTGGACCTGGTTGCTCAGGACCTCATATATTAGCTTTGAAAACCATTAGACAAGAATAAAGAAAGCATTGTAGCGACACAAAGATGCAAGTGGCAGAAAGTACTACAGCGCCATCTATCCAGCCACTGAAGAACTAACGGCAAGATTCCTACATCGCGCAAGCAAAGTTGTACGCGAAGTTAGCTTATATACGAGCACCCGACAAGCAACTGTCGGGTAGTGGCCCACCAGACACGACACCCGTCTGGACGGAGGATCCTTCCTTTTCCATAGAGGATGGAGAACTTTACACCCTGTTCTTCATACTTCTAAAGCTTAATAACATTCCCAACTGCTGGGATTAGGGTGTGTCTAGGGATCAACAATGCGGCTAGCTCCTAAAGCAAGCAGACTGTTGACATACAGAAATCCTACCCATCATGAAGTATAAGGTTAAGGCAAGTTATGTTGACGGTGTGTTCGTGTTCCACAAGCCTTAAAGAGATGTCAGCAAATCGGAGGAGCCTGCCAGGGCCCCTGCCTGCCGGGGTTGGGGGTTGTTCGAAAGAGATGGCGTATATCTTAATATCAAATAACCCAAGCTTCAGCAAAGAGAGCCTGCCAGGGCCCCTGCCTGCCGGGGTTGGGGGTTGTTCGAAAGAGATGGTGTATATCTTAATATCAAATAACTTCCCCCGCTCTGGCCGGAGCGGGGAAGTGTCAGACTTGTACTGACTAAACCCACCCATGTTCCTTCTGTTACCCTTTACGTTCCGAGGCCGCGGTATCTCTTTCAAACAACCCGCAACCCCGGCAGTCGTTGGCCTTGGAAATAGAAGGGCTGCATGTTTAGAAACAGCGCTTTGATCACTACACCAACGAAGCAACATTTACAATACAAAAACTAGACTTCAAAAAGTCCAATTTCGACTTTCAGGTGCAAGCGACTTCGTTCTCCGAGTCAGTGGACTTCGGTGGAGACGACTGGATGGATTGAAAGCATCTGGTTCTCATCCTGGCGCTGGCCGGTGCCACCTTCATGCTTGTGGTGAAACTGGCTCTCATTGTGTTAGGCATCTTCTATTATCATCAAAAATCTGATTAGCTAGACTTAATTAAAGGGTTATGTGGAAAAAAGTAATAACTAGTATTTGATAAATGATCATTACTGTTATAAAAATATAAATAATCAAATAATCTGAGCCATTAAATCGAATAGTTTTAAAATATAATAAACTAGCTTTAGCCCGTGGCTTCGCTCGCGTCTAATTCAGGGTAACACAGTTCCCCTTTTCTGATTAACAGGTACCTGCTGTCTGTAGTTTTTGCCCTTGCGCCTTATCTATTGTAATAGCAATGCTAAGTTTTCCCTTTTTTCCTCTTTGTCCCTCATTTCTCACATTTAAAAAAAACTCACTTTTCAAAAAAATTGCCTATATGCGTCTCCAGGGTCCGAACTATCTCTGTACCGAAATTCATCAAAATCGGTTTACCCATTAAGGCGTGAAGACGTAGACGTGTTGTGTTCGCGTACGTACGTCTTAGTGAGAATTAATATTAAAAAAAAAATTATCATCAGTTAAAACCTATTTTCATGCAAGAACTTCGGTTTTATTTTATTTTATCAGATAACAAATTTGTCTACTTAACCCTTTAATTAACCCGAAGCAAATATGATTTTTATTATAAAAAATATAATGTATAAAAAAGTACCTTTAACAAAGCTGACAGCCATTTGTTCTTGTACCGTGATTTTTCATTCCAAAAAACTTTCCTGCAATATAAGTTACAAAGTTTGATGTAAAAATTGTTTGTGTTGACGACTTTTGGGAATGCAGTGATCGTAATAGGTAGTGTAATTTAGGGTGAGTGTAATATTATACGTTGTATTAATATGGATACGCCTTGTGGGAAGTGAGATTTTATGACTTGTTGTGTATGTAGCTGGCTGGTGTCCGCAATTCAAAGGTCAAATTACGATTTATTATAATCAAATGATTTTTCTTATGACAAAAATAAGTATTTACTTCATTGCTTTACTTTGAAATTGGTGATTCCCAAATGCATCCACAATAGAAAAGAAAAAGACAACGTTAGCTTAATTTTTTAGAATAAATTTGGCCGTATTTAGTCCCAACTAAGTGGGATTCAAAGCATAGACAAATAAATCATTTATTTGATGCAACATAAGACAATACAGGAATCAACATCAAGCGAAAAAAAAAATATTTAAAAAAGATAGCAAGTGATATTGACCCATAGACAATTAGACACTATAGGCATACCCATATTAAGATAACGCACAAAATTGAACTACCAGAAGGGCTACTATGACATCTTATAGCAATTCTTATTCCACTGAGGGAAAGAGACAGAGCTATACAGGGTGTCTAGCACCATCTCTTTCACTCAGTGGAATCAGAATTGCTATAACATGTCATAGTAGCCCTTCTGTAGGCCTACTATGAGATCTTAAAGCAGAACTTATTCCACTGAGTGAAAGAGATGGTGCTAGACACTCTGTATAGCTCTGTCCCTTTCCCTCAGCGGAATAAGTTCTGCTTTAACACGTCATGGTAGGGTAGCTGCTTCGATCACTGATTATAAGTGTTGCTTGCTTCTAATAATGCATAGCCATAGATGCAATATACTTTTTAAAAGCTGATTTCTTAATTGTTCCGTAAATTTCTCGTTTTTCCTCCTTTAAAAATTAAGGCTATGCTCACAATGTTTTTCAATAGCCGAAAGAGGCTT
Source organism: Ochropleura leucogaster (assembly GCA_958449745.1). Classification (NCBI taxonomy): domain Eukaryota; kingdom Metazoa; phylum Arthropoda; class Insecta; order Lepidoptera; family Noctuidae; genus Ochropleura; species Ochropleura leucogaster. The sequence continues at coordinate 9,626,080 of OY288228.1, read as the reverse complement.
GCTACACTCAATGTACCTAATATAAGTAATTTCAACTTCAACTATTAATTAATGGCTTTTGTTGAGGAGACGTCACATCCATTATCCATAACCATTATCTGTCAGAAACGAATTGACAGTTTTGACAGCTGTCATTAAATATAACTGTCAGAAACATCAAGAAGTTTTAAAAATCGAACATACGTTATTTTTGTTATCTATTAATAAATAAATAGATATAAAAATTATGTAAATACTTATGAAAGAGCGTGCTTTGTATAGTAATATATTTATGAATAAATTTAAAAGCATATCGTACGCTCAGACGTATACTATTATAAAAACATCGTTTGTTTGCGATAAAACTCAATACAAGAGAGCGTTTTTTTTTAATATTATAATAATTATGATTCATAAAGCTATAGGGAACATTTTATCAATAGATGAAAGGTTAAATACGTAAGTATGTATTAATTTAATTAAATACGTGTTTCGGTTTATGGTGCGACCCCAGCACGGAACAAATATTTGTACGACTTAGGGCCTAGGCACACCACGTTTTTTAAACGCGCCGTCGACGCGCGTTTGTAGCGATACAGACGCGATACGCACGCAAGTCAGACGCAGCCTGTAGACCTTTGCACACCTGTATAAATACAGACGCGCGTGTGTAGCGATACGGACGCGCGTGTGTAGCGATACAGACGCGATGCAAACGCGCGTGTGTAGCGATACAGACGCGATGCAAACGCGCGTGTGTAGCGATACAGACGCGATGCAAACGCGCGTGTGTATCTAATAATCCGGCAATCGTGAATTCCACAATATTGGCCGGTTTTGAATTTCAGTTATGAAGTTTTCTGTGTCGAAAGGCTCCATTTTTTTGTTCCAAAGACGTGCGGTGCACCAAATCGCTCGATTGCTACTAGCGTAGATTCACACTTCCCTTTCCCTCGTTGCGTTTGTATCGATACAGACGCGCCGGTGCTGCGCGTTTGTATCGATACACACGCGCCGGTGCCGCGCGTTTGTATCGATACACACGCGCCGGTGCCGCGCGTTTGTATCGATACAAACGACAACAAACTGCTCTGCAGGATAAAAATTCCTAGTGTGGGGCAACGTTTTTTTTTAGAAAAAAAAAACTATGAACCGAAAATGATGAAATAACTAAAATTATCGGTTCAGAAAATGAATTTCATTCATTCATTTTCTGAAACGATCGATATTAAATGTTGAAATAACCTCTAGAGCCCCAGCGGCACAAAATCGTGCAAGTAAATAAGGATTACCGTTGAGCCCCGCCGGTTCAAACCGCATCAACATCGGTTGCGTAGTTTTAAAGATTTAAGCATACATAGAACATAACAACAGACAGACAGCGACGTTATTTTATACTAAGTAGTGATAATATAAAACCAATCTGACTTGCTACCCTACCATGACGTGTTAAGCAGAACTTATTCCACTGAGGGAAAGAGACAGAGCTATACAGGGTGTCTAGCACCATCTCGTCCCCTCAGTGGAATAAGTTCTGCTTTAAAATGTCATGGTAGGTCTCTGTATCAACGGTTTTGAACAGTTTATACTCGAATTCACATTAAGTGTTGCCTTAAATAGATATAGTCATTTCATTATACATCAATATCACAAATTAATTAAGACAAACTTTTTCAGTGAAATCTCTCGTTTCCCTACTCGTTTCACAAACCGAATTATTTTCATTATTAACTGAATTACCAGGCTGAATAAGTTTCGGGATTGATTGCCATTTAAATATTTCGTATGTAGCGACACAAATATGCCTGGCAAAAAGTACTACAGCGCCATCTATCCAGCCACTGAAGAACTAACAGCAAGATTCTTACATCGCGCAAGCAAAGTTGTGCGCGAAGTTAGCATATATACGAGCACCCGACAAGCAACTGTCGGGCAGTGGCCCACCAGACACGACACCCGTCTGGTCGGAGGATCCTCCCTTTTCCATAGAGGATGGAGAACTTACACCCTGTTCTTCATTCCTCTAAACGTATGTTCAAACCTTTTAGCTGCTAGTGACGGTCAGCGCATGTATAACGGTTCAGACTTTATGGCGGCCAAATAATAGCAGCCGCTCGGGTCGATCTTTAAGTTAAGCCGCGCTTGCCTAGGTTGGTCTGTGGATGGGTGACTCCCCGTTACATTCCAAGTTTCCTCCGTGCCTCGGAAAGCAAGTTAAGCTGTTGGTCCCGGCTGTCATTTGTAGATCTTTGACAGTCGTTACAGGTAGTCAGTGTTCCGAGAGTCTAAAGAACTACAATGACAACATTTTCAACGTAACTATTCTCTTCAACTATTCTCTTCACATCTTACGATATTATAAATAACATAAGTTTGACTTATGTGGTTATGTGTGCCGAACCATGGTTTAAATAATAAATAATACCATATCGAGTTTAAGAATTGGCAACTAAGGGTATAGGCCTTTAGTTGCAAATTCTTGAACGCTTTAATATAATACGAAGTTATATAAGGAATATATTTATGCAAACTTGGCGCAGGTTTAAAATATAAAAATGTTAAATTTATAATTGTACATTTTCTTTTACGTGTATAAGATGTATATTTGGATTTAAATTGACTTTAAATATGTATTTAAACATAATTGCATATATGTATGTACCTGCCAGAGATGTTTATTATAAGTTTCATGGGAAAGATTCAATTAAAAGTACATATTTATATGGCTATTGGTTTAGTATTATATCTTATTATACAGCGTTTGTGCGTTAGTCCATTTCGTTATTAATTTTATTGGCCACTACAGTCCATAAACATAAATACATCAAAATCACATAAAAAAAAATAACATCAATCTTTTTTTAAACTGTAGCGACACATTTCTGAACATGGCAAAACTTAGTACAGCGCCATCTATGCTACCGCTGAAGAACTAAGTGCGAATTCCGCAAGCAAAGTTATCCGTCGGGCAGTGGCCCACCAGAAACGACATCCGTCTGGTCGGAAGATCCTCCTTTTTCAATAGCTTACACCCTGTTTTTCACACCCCTACAAGGCAAATAAAAACTTGAAAGTGGTCAAGGGACAATGGAACGAAGTTATTATTTATTATGTACAAAAAACCTATATATATACACTCAACAAAAATAATCGTCGCGACACCACACTGCTCAATGCGAAAGAGAAAGACGAAACGAAAATAACTGGCTTGCTTTCTATGAGAGAGAGACAGATCGAGAAACAAGCGCACGCCGCACCGCTTACAACTATAGCAAAAAGTGTCGTTACAACTTTTGGTCTTATTTTTATCCGTCTAGCCCTCTTTCGCAAAGCGCGATAAGGAACACCGTTCCAAACTTAACAAAACTGTACACCTTGTTTAAATAATATAAGGGTTTATGAATAGCGAGGGCACTTGTGTGGCTTTAACACTAAAATGTATAGAAATATTATATTATGTACAATAAATTATGTGTAAATATGGTATTGTTTTATTTTGGTATAGCGACATCTATCTTGCCAAATACGAACTACGATATAATCAAAATCCAATATGGCAGACTAACAAAGATGGCCGGCGGACTGAGTTGCATGCATTCTAATGATATGAGTGCCAAATGAAAAGGTTGGCTGAGAAGGAGGCGTGTTTTTTAGGTTCCGTACCTCAAAAGGAAAAAAAGCGGATCCGTTATAAGATTACGTTGAAGTTCGTCTGTCTGTCTGTCTAGGGCTTTTATCTGGAGAACGCCTGGAGATATCGAGTTGAAATTAAAACTCAAGTCTGTGATCCCTTGAAGCTGTAATAAAACCAACCCTCTAAGTCTACGCAGTCAAAAGATATGGCCGTTTATGGCGCAAGTTTGTACGGAACCCTCAGTCGAGTCTGACTCGCTCTTGGCTGTTTTTGTTTCATTTCAAAAGAAAGTTGAAAATTGAAAAAGTGCGAAAGTTTGTATGGATGTTTGTTATTTATTCACGCAAAAGATACTGAATGGATTGAATGAAACTTTACAATAACGCAGCTTAAACCTACATCAGAATAAAACACAGGCTACAATTCATAAAGAAATATTGTATATTCTATCACCATGGGAGTGAAACCGCGGAGCACAGCTAGTTATATAATCCTTACTAATATTATAAAAAGCGAAAGTGAGTTTGTTTGTTTGTTACCTTTTCACGCTTCAATGGAAACCGATTGTGATGAATTTTTGTACAGATACAGTTGGGAACCAGGAGACGGACATAGGCTAATATTTTTTTTTAAAAGTGGGATGTGAGGGAGAAAGAGGGAAGAAAAGGGAAAACTTAGCGTTGCTATTACAAATCAATAAGGCGCAAGGGGAACTGTGTTACCCCAAATTTCACGCGGGCGAAGCCGTGGGCGAAAGCTAGTATAATAAGTAGGATGGTTACGAAATCGTCGGTGTCCGATTCATGTTCAATCACCATCAGCACAAAACGTGACTGCATGCGGGATCGTTTGTCGGTGTGCGCGGTAACGATGGCGGGAGAGTTGCCGCGCAGACTTGAACGTTTGAGGACATAACTCGCACTGCAACAAGACAGACTTTAGTTATACGACGTGCTGTGGTCATATTGTTGTACAAATCAAATCACTTTTATTTGTAACATAGGGAAATGAATACAGATATTATATTTTTTGAAGAACATAGCGCTAGCGAACAGAGGCCTAGAAATACGGTGAGCATTTAGCACAAGACAACAAATTCAAGAATTGCATAATTTTTATTAACACTTTAAAAATATCCTAGTCGAAGTAAAAAAAAATGAAATGTCAATATTATGTTACCATCAGATCTAAATTACAAACAAAGATTGACGCACTGAAAAATAAGGAGCCATCGTTCAATAACCCATCTATTGAAAAAAAAAACAATTCAAAGAAATTCCTAGTATGGCAACCTTTTACTAAAAAATTATAATTTTCCATCCGTAAAAAAGGCTACGACGTCAGTCTGGACGGAGCGGGGGGAGTGCAAACTTGTACTGACTAAAACCCACCCATGTTCCTTTAATTGCCCTTTATGTTCAGTGACCGGTATCTCTTTCTAAAATCCCGTAACCCCGCCAGGCGGTAGCCCCTGGCAGGTCTATTTGGCCTTTAAAACGGCTGGAGACTAATGTTTCACCCAATTACCTGTACAGCAGCAACTGTTCGGTGACTTTCAATATGTTGGACGAGACACCGTCGGCTGTGGTACGATGACCCACACTCGTCACAGACGAAGGGACGTTCAAATGTATGCGTCCGACGCTCGTGTAGCTAAAAGAGAAAGATGTAACTATAACCTGGGGGTCTTCAAGTCAAGAGTGAATAGGTTATTTCTAGGTAAGCGTGCTTCATCGTCCACCACATCATCACTTACCATCAGGTGAGATAGTGGTCAAACGCGAGCCTATCAAAAATAAAAAAAATAAAAAATGTACAAGGTTTTAAAGCCGGTCATTTCCAGTCGGACTCGACAAGTTTTATATTAAAATTTCCGCCGGTTTGTAGAATTTACAACTGGCTTTTCAAAAATAGAGGCAATCGGTTTCTTCGAGGCAAGCGTGCTCCACAATCCTGATAATCCTTACTAATATTATAACAGCGAAAGTGACTTTGTTTTGTTTGTTACCTCTTCACGGTTTAATGGCTAAACCGATTTTGATGAATTTTGGTACAGAGATAGTTGGGAACCAGGAAACGGACATGGCTAATTTTTTATGTAATGCTAGTATGAATTTTGGCACAGAGATAGTTTGGACCCTGGAGACGGATATGGGGTTATTTTTTTTTTAACTGGGATGTGAGGGAGACAGAGGGAACACATGGGAAAGCTTAGCGTTGCTATTACAAATCAATAAGGCGCAAGGAGAACTGTGTTACCCCGAATTTAACGCGAGCGAAGCCGCGGGCAAAAGCTACTAATATTATAAAAGCGAAAGTGTGTTTGTTTGTTACGTCTTAACGCTTAAATGGCTAGACAGATTTTGATGAATTTTGGTATAGAGATAGGTAGTTGGGATCCCGGAGACGGACCTTATGCTAAAAAAGTGAGAAAAGGGGGAGAAAGAGGGAAGAAAAGGGAAGGCAAAGATATCTTTATGTTGCAAGTTTGACTCGCTCTTTGCGGTTTTTTTTTTTAATTTTATAATTTATGTAAACAAGCCGAAAACATAAGAAAACATTATAACAAAATATAGAGTACAAAGGCACAGCTTATTTCAAAATATACACAGTTTTTTTTAATTCTAAAACTGTCACTTTTAAACGCTAATTTGATGATAAATGATGTTTATTTTGCAAGTAGGTTTTCAGAAACTCTTTTACACGTCTTTATTTTTAAAACTAGATGAGGCCGGTGTTTCGTACCCGACTACTCTGAGAAGAAACAGCCGAAACAAACTCAAAGGTCTCTTTTAAAGTCCAGACAAAAAATCTTGGTGAACATACATGAGAACTATGCAGATTAGTGTCTGAAGTGGTCTTTTTGAGAAAACACCACATATATTGAGTGGACCTGTCCAGTCAGTGCAAGCATTTGTCAGTTATCGTGTAGCTCGACTCGTAACCCAAGGAGCTCAACGAAACGACGAACAATACCAAAAAAGGACATTAGTGTAGGTCCCTAAATAGTACTCAACTGCCAGAATCGTCAAAACAAAAAAATAAACAAAAATGATGTGTCTCTTTCTCTCACCTGTAGTTGTGCGTTATCCAGAGCGAGATAGCTACAGTGCTGACATGGTAGCTCTCTACTCAAGCCGTGGAAGGATCTGCAGTGACGCTTCAATTGTGTCGTGGAAATGAAACTTTTGCCGCAAAACTGAAAGTTTTTAACTCTGTTACCCTTTAATTTTTGCGGGTGAAATATCATCAAATAACTTCCCCTGCTCTGGTCGGAGCGGGGGGAAGTGTCAGACTTGTACCGACTAAAACCCACCCATGTTCTTTCTACTGCCCTTTATGTTCCGGGGCCTCGGTATCTCTTTCGAACAACCCGCAACCCCGGCAGGCGGAGAATCTGGCAAGCCCCTCTGCTTTGCTGACTCTCTGTGAGGCGCGCGTGAAACAAGAACGCGCCGTCGAACACGAACGCGCCGTCGAGACTCTGTTACCCTCAGTTATACTTTAGCAAATCTACGGGATGCAACTGTTTTCGTCAACAATGCGTTTCAAATGAGAATAGAAGGGACCTCGGGCCATTTTGTGACGTTTATAACATCGTAATCGTAACAATATTAGTTTTATTTGATGCGAAATCCGAAACGCATATCTACTATTTTTATTTAAACAATCTATGCATATAAGTTCAGAACTGTATCATGAAAACCATCAAGTTAAAACCTGCGGTTCTTCTTTGCGGATGGGAAATCATCAAATAACTTCCCCCGCTCTGGGCAGAGCCGGGGGGAGTCTCAGACTTGTATTGACTAAAACCCACCCATGTTACTTGTATTGGCCTTTAAGTTCCGGGGGCGCAGTATCTCTTTTAAACAACCCGCATCCCCGACAGAATATTGTTTGATACTTACTTCACAAACAAAATTGAATCCTAAATGTAATTTCGCATGGCTGATAAAACATTTCCAATTTCTGACACACTTCTGGCATATTTTGCATTTTACTGAACCTTCAGGATCAAACTTGCCATCTACCATGTCTAGATATTGCTGCCTCTTTTCTTTCCTCGATAATTTCTTGACAGTTTCGTTTGGCGGCCATTTTGTTTCATCGCCATCTTGATCTAATCTGTCAAACTCTATTTCTACTTTTAGTTCAGGAAACCCGCAGGTATTTTCGGAATTCTCCTGGTTTCCATCGTTACTGTCACGATCTTCAGTTGCCTGAGTTGTAATTTCATTGGGTTCGATGATAATTTCGTCATAATTAACGATGTTTTCGCAGTTTCTTTGGTAGCCGAGTTCTGTTATTGTTTTTTCACTTTCTCGACTCCTGTTTCGGAGATGTAGAGCTGCATTTACGTCGTTTTTGCATTTCTCGCAAATATTTTGTGGAAAACCATCTTTTGGTTCTATCTATAAAAATAGAATTTTCATTCATCATACCTTTCAATGTTTGTACAACGTAAGTACATAAATTGCTTCATAGATAAATGTCTTAAAATGGAAGTACCTACACAGGTAGGTTCTGTGATTCGGAAACAAATGTGTTATCATTGATCCAAAATTTAAAATAAAGATTAAACAGATAGATTACTTAATTTATTTAAATAAACTAGCGGGGCAAGTAGGTTTCAATAAAAAGACTACAAATAACATGCGAGGTATACTAAACTGATTTACATTTATGCTACGAACGATAGAAAAGGCAATGAACTTTCACAACTTACCTTCAAACCAGTTGTTAGGAACAAAACATGACTATAATGACCATTCTCTTCAATATTTGTAAATAATGGCATCAAATTATCTTTAGATAAACACAATCTACACGGATCTTTGCACATTTTGTTGTAAAAATAAAACTTGTTTTCGTTACTTTCGTCAGTCGAGTATAGCCAGTTTTTGACAGCTGTGGGTGACCAGACGTGAATTAAAATTACCCCGATCCGTAAGGTTGCCAGTGCTAATAATATTGAAGTTAAGACCTACTAGGTATACAGGGTGGCCAGTTGATAGGCGTCCAAAAAAAAAAATTAGATGCCTTATGCTAAGGGGTACCCGAATTACCCCCATGTATGTTCCGCGATTATTTGTAGTTTAGGAGCTAGAATTTTTTTAAGTACTATTTTCAAAATTTTCACCTAACATTGGTTTTTATTTTTTATGTCTTTATTCCTATCATTTTTAGATATTTTTTTTTTGTGGAATCTATTAGCGATAACAATAGCTACCATGCAAAAAAAAACCGCTTGCCTAGGCTTTGTAGAACTTACCACAAAATTAGTCCCAAGTTCAAAATTACCATTAGAGTTCAATAATCAAAAATGTTCAGAGCTTAAAAAAAAAATAAGTTAGGGGTGCCAGAGGTTTCTAAATGATCTTAAAAACTTCTATGGACCTTCAACAGACAAAATCGGTAAAAAAATATAGAGCTTGATCGGGGATTATTTCCTGTAATTAGCGTTGATAGCAATAAAGGTATTTTTACAGTTATTGTTATAATTTGGGATTTCTTTATTTTTGCCACTTTTATGATAAAAAAAATACGGTAGATAGTTTACAAATTTTATTAAAACACGTTACAAAAGGTTTTCAAAGTGCCACCGTACCACAGAAATGCACAATCTACATCTACGGAGGAAATTGTCTTTTAGTTGTCTTAAGTCTAAAGGCTTCTCTGTTACTTCTTACAACATTAAATAAATAAATAATAAATATCTTGGGACAACTTACACACGGCTATCTGATCCCAAGCTAAGCAGAGCTTGTGTTATGGTAACCAGACAAAGTAAAAAAATCACACGAAGTTTGTCCTGGGTGGGAATCGAACCCACGACCTCCGGCTCAGCAGTCAGGGCCGCTAACCACTACACCAACAGGCCCGCCACATTTCCCGCTTCTTCAATTTTCCGTTTTAGCTCATCCTCATTGTTAGTGTCCCGTGCGTACCATCACGAGCCTGGACGGCAGCTCGAATGGTGGTGGTAAAGTAATTGGTAGTTCACCGTTGAGAACGCCGGACCACATGTTCACACTGAAGTGGTGTTGAAAATTTTATGGTCTTACGGAATGAGGATTCTCGATAGCGGACTATGGAGAATCTATATCCAGACCGCTGTCCAAGCTCGATGGAGCCACCTACAAAGAGTTCTTGAAGAATTACCAATTTTGCTGTCAGACGTTAACTTAACACTGAGACGAGACATGGTTTACAACTAAAAGACAATTTCCTCCGTAGATGTAGATTGTGCATTTCTGTGGTACGGTGGCACTTTGAAAACCTTTTGTAACGTGTTTTAATAAAATTTGTAAACTATCTACCGTATTTTTTTATCATAAAAGTGGCAAAAATAAAGAAATCCCAAATTATAACAATAACTGTAAAAATACCTTTATTGCTATCAACGCTAATTACAGGAAATAATCCCCGATCAAGCTCTATATTTTTTTACCGATTTTGTCTGTTGAAGGTCCATAGAAGTTTTTAAGATCATTTAGAAACCTCTGGCACCCCTAACTTATTTTTTTTTAAGCTCTGAACATTTTTGATTATCGAACTCTAATGGTAATTTTGAACTTTGGACTAATTTTGTGGTAAGTTCTACAATGCCTAGGCAAACGGATTTTTTTTGCATGGTAGCTATTGTTATCGCTAATAGATTCCACAAAAAAAAAATATCTAAAAATGATAGGAATAAAGACATAAAAAATAAAAACCAATGTTAGGTGAAAATTTTGAAAAAAGTACTTAAAAAAATTCTAGCTCCTAAACTACAAATAATCGCGGAACATACATGGGGGTAATTCGGGTACCCCTTAGCATAAGGCATCTAATTTTTTTCTTTGGACGTCTATCAACTGGCCACCCTGTATAATAGTTAAAAAAAACTTTGATGAAAAGTAATAATGTAATACTTTGGGTTAGTAAAGTAAAAAAAAAACTGTAATTTTCCACTGCATTCAATCATAAAAAAAGCAATTTAAATTCTGATTATTCAATAATAATTATATTTTTGCAAAAAAAATCGACTTCTGAACACCAATAGGTTATAATTGTATCTTTAACGATTCTGATTCTGTGTTTGCCACGCTTCTAAAAAGAACAGTGCATTGCAAATCCTCTTTTGAAAGTGAGCTTAACTTCTCTGAAAAAAAAAAACATTGACAGATTCAATCAAAATTTTACCACAAATACAAAAACAAACAATTTTAATATAAATTACTGTTATTACTTGCTATATATTCTCCAGAGCGATAGTTTATTACCAGTTTACTCATTTTATTGGTAAAATTGTGGTATCTCTCGTCCACAAAAGCCATTAATGAAGAGTTGAAGTTGCAAAACAAACGGTTTCAAAGATTTACAATGGACGACAAGGACGCGACAATGTTACAACACATAAATGAATTCGTACTTTTATTGTCATGTCTTTAAACTTACAATATGGATAGATTAGTAAGTCATTTTTACAGAATTGTTGAAGATTGTTTAAATATTTAGCTGTCATAATGGGCGCGCGGTGCAGTTGCAAGGCAATAACCACAGAACAATATACTCCTAGCGGAGTAACGGTTATTGTGTTTGAGCTGACCAGATGGCGCCACTTGTATTGTGTGGTTTTGTCTTTAATTCTATTTAGTAGTTTTTTTAAGTTTTTGATAATACCTATTATCGAAAACTTAAAAAAAAATACGTATTAGCTTTTGCCCGCGGTTTCGCTCGCGTTAAATTCAGGGTAACACAGTTCCCCTTTCCTGATTTGCAGGTACCGCTACCTGCATTTTATGCCCTTGCGTCTTATTATTGATTTTTTATTGATTGTAATAGCAAAGCTAAGTTTTCCCTTTTCTTACTTATTTCTCACTTTAAAAATAATGCCTACGTTCATCTCTAGGGTCCCAACTCTCTATACCAAAAGTCATCACTATCGGTATAGTCATTTAGGTGTGAAGACGTAAGACGTTTGGTATAGAGAGAATAAACCGATTGTGATGAAATTTGGTAGAGATATAATTGGGACCCTGGAGACGGACATATGCTAAAAAAAGTGAGGAAAGCGGGAGTTTTTAAAAAAAGAACAAGAAATGTGGAAGAAAGAGGGAAGAAAAGGGAAAACTTAGCATTGCTTTTTGCCCTTGCGCCTTATTTATTGTAATAGCATATTGTATATATTTAGTCCAGAGGAAAAGTAAAAAGGCAATAAAAATATATATTTATAAATATTTATATTAAAATAAATCGTGGCAGCTAAGAGATCACCAATCCCAATTGACAGCGCCTGTTCACGAACATGACGCATGGATCAGCCCCATTCAGCTTGACCAGTTTGAAAGAAACTAAATCCCGACACATCCGCGACAACTAACCGACGCTTGCCACCTTTTCCAGCAGTAACCGGATCTCTGATGAAATGATGACCACGATCCCTTAAGAACAAACACTGGTCTTCATTCAGAATGTTATGATGCAAGAATGCTGCTTGCTCGGCTGTCTTCTGCAATTTTTCTTTCCCTGCTGCAATTGGGAGGAAGATCACAATGATTAGGACCAAGGTATTTATTTATTACTAGCTGTTCCACGCGGTTTCACCCACGCTGCTCAGCACTTGGCCGTAGCATGATGATAAATAGCCTATAGCCTTCCTCAAGAAATGGGCTATCCAACACTAAAAGAATTTTCCAATTCCAACCAGTAGTCCCTGAGATTAGCGCGTTCAAACAAACAAACTCTTCAGCTTTATAATATTAGTATAGAAGTATTTATTTACATCTTCCGCGTGGCATACTTACTTTGGGCTAACGTTAATATTACCCCCGTGGTGATCGAAAAAAAATATTTTTCTCTCCCTTTTTCTCCCCTCTTTCTCCGTCTTTTCTCACTTTTTTTAGCCTTTGTCCTTCTCCAGGGTCCCAATTATTTCTGTACCAAAATTCATCAAAATCGGTATTTCCATTTACGCATGAAGACGTAACAAACAAACTCACTTTCGCCTTCATAACTAGCTTTTTTATTATTATTATTAAACATTTATTTCAGTCCAGGGCCATAAATTGTTAGTAACAATGGACTTAAAACTATGTTAAAATAGACAATCAAATTAAATCAAAACATATGAAGCCTCATTGTTGCTTCAATATGCTGTTTTTTTTTAACATATAAGGCTCATTTACAAATCGGCGAAAGGTAATATCTTTTGCCCGCGGGTTTGCTCGCGTTAAATTCGGGGTAACACAGTTCCTCTTTCCTGATTTGCAGGTACCTGCTACCTACAGTTTTTGGCCTTGCGCCTTATTGATTTATAATAGCAACGCTAAGTCTTCCCTTTTCTTCCCTCTTTCTCCCTCACAGCCCACTTTTTTTTAAAGAGCCTTAATGTCCGTCACCAGGGTCCCAACTCTCTCTGTACCAAAATTCATCAAATCGGTTTAGCCATTTGGGTGTGAAGACGTAACAAACAAACTCAATTTCGCTTTTATAATATTACTAGCTTTCTCCCGCGGCTTCGCCCGCGTTAAATTTGGGGTAACACAGTTCCCCTTGCGCCTTATTGATTTGTAATAGCAACGCTAAGTTTTCCCTTCTCTTCCCTCTTTCTCCCTCACATCCCACTTTTTTCAAAAAAATATTAGCCAATGTCCGTCTCCTGGTTCCCTACTATCTCTGTACCAAAATTCATCCAAATCGGTTCAGCCATTAAAGCGTGAAGAGGTAACAAACAAACAAACAAACTCACTTTCGCTTTTATATATATGAGGTGCGTATTTTTAAGGCTTTCATATTTATAAAAAAAATGAGGAATGAAGAACAGGGTGTAAAAGTTCTCCATCCTCTATGGAAAAGGGAGGATCCTCCGTCCAGACGGGTGTCGTGTCTGGTGGGTTACTTGCCCGACAGTTGTTAGTCGGGTGCTCGTATATATGCTAACTTTGCGTACAACTTTGCTTGCGCGATGTAGGAATCTTGCCGTTAGTTCTTCAGTGGCTGGATAGATGGCGCTGTAGTACGTTTTGCCACTTTCATCTTTGTGTCGCTACATATGTATACCTATGCTACACAAATAAACATGATGATTCATAAAATAATTTGCTTTATACAAATTGTCATTTATTTGAGTTCTAATTTCAAAAATATTAGAATTTCTCCTTCAGTCTGAGAAGACAAAACGCAGGGAAAAATACAAATTAAATCATAATTTCATATTGATTAATAACAAAAGTAACTTTTGTTCAAGTATTCAATTTCTCCGTAAGTATATTGAAAAACGTTGTTTGATTCACGTCAGAATTTTTCACTGTTGTTCTCGGCTGAATAATACCCTTGCATATCAGCTTGGGCGTTAAATCCGCCTCGGCTGCAATGACGAAATTTCCTCATTCGAATCAAAATGCACTATTTCTATTCTCTTTCGTAAATTTTGACGTTAGAAACTGGCAGTTTATAGATCCAGGTAAAAAAAAAACATATTCTTCTACCACAGTCACTTACTGTCATTAACAATGACAGCATATTGTCAAATTCCTAGTAAAAAAACATCGTCAAAAATGTTTGTTGTTTTAAATATTCAAAGCAATTAAATGCAAAACTACGGGAAATATAAAGATCATGATGTTTTCAAATAGAGAAATTCCCGTTTGTTTATAAAAAAACGTACTTTTCGGTATGGGAGGAATGTTTTCTTCATGTGTAAGTGTTAATTAAAGTGTTTACTTTGTGTATTAGAGAATTCCATTCAGGATAACATAAATGTGCCGAGATATAAGTATACCAAATTCCACTTACTTAAATAGTGTTAGATTTTGTTCAAAGTTGTTGTGTTTATTTTACGTATATTGATTTATATCTAATGTATAAAATTCTCGTGTCACAGTTTTCGTTCTCATACGGTACTCCTCCGAAACGGCTGGACCGATTTCAACGAAATTTTGTGTACATATCGGGTAGAGAAATACATATAAGTTTACATTTTTAAATATTTCTTATTAAATAAATAGTAGCCCACCGGTATCGGGAACAGGGAACAAGCTACCGGCAGTCAGGGCTCCAGAGAAAGGAACCAAACAATACGAATCGTGTCCAGGAGTACCGCTTTCTGTATCAAGCCCTTGATCTAGCTGCCTAACGAGAGCCTGCTCAGGTGTTGGTCGAGGCTCTTGATAGATATGACTATCGGCACAATGATCGCTGGGTCCACATCCCACATGTCGACAACCTCGCGAGCCAAGTACATTGGAGGTACTAACCAGGGAACTAGCAAAATCTCTAAAGTGAGTTTGTTTGTTTGATACCTCTTCACGCCTAAATGGCCAAACCGATTTTGATGAAATTTGGTGCTTTTTTTAAAAAAAAAGAGTGAAAAATTAGAGAAAAGGGAAAACTTAGCATTGCTATTACAATAAATAAGGCGCTAGGGCAAAAACTATAGGTGGCAGGTACCTGCAAATCAGGAAAGGGAAATTTCGAATTTAACGCGAGCGAAGCCGCGGGAAAAAGCTAGTCTATACTAATATTATAAAGCTGAAGAGTTTGTTTGTTTGTTTGTTTGAACGCGCTAATCTCTGGAACTACTGGTTGGAATTGGAAAATTCTTTTAGTGTTGGATAGTCCATTTCTTGAAGAAGGTTATAGGCTATATAACATCACGCTACGACCAACAGGTGCTGAGCAGCGCGGGTGAAACCGTGGGGAACAGCTAGTAAAAAATAAATTAAGAATAGTAGCCGCTTACGAGCCGCTGGACCCGGGTCGTATTGTTAAAAGTTACATTATGATAATCAGCGTTTTGTAACGTCAACATTACAAGAGATACCCCCGAATACTGAAACGTCACTCAAAATGTGAGGGCTGCTTAACATTTGAGCAGCTCTTAAACTTTAGATTTTGTATGGTCAAACGTCACTTCTGAGTCTCTGTTACATTTAAGTGGGACTTAAATTTTGAGGGACGTTTCAGTATTCGGGGGTTAGTCCCCCAAAACGCCCACCCTTTGCCACTTCCTAGTGTTTTAGCTGGGGAGAAGAAGTGGTGGAACAAACTCCCCAGCAACCTAACTTATTGTGGCCAAAGGGACAAACTGGTTGCCAACTAGAGGGACAAGTTTATTGCCACCCATTAACACGTAATATTTATTTGCAGTTCGGGAAGAACGAGCCAAGAGTATGTATCTTTAATTCTTTATTCAAGAAAATTATAAATAAAAAAAAGTGTGTGTGTCAGCTCCGACGCACGACTGGAGTTTACTCCTTAAGTACGAGTATCTAACCATACGCAAAAAGAGTTTATTCAACTGAAAAAAGATTAATAATATATGAAAGGGTAAATTCACAAATTAATGAAAAAAATAGCAATATAATTACATCGACACTGATAGAAACAAACAAGCCCAATAACATATAGTAAATAGGTATAGTCGCCTATACAGCATACCATAAGTACCTACGTCTTAATACACTCACAGTCAAACCAAAAACGTGATACAATTTCGTTACTTTAGTAGGTTTTACCCCTCGGATTTTTCTCATACCGGGCGCCTTATATATGAAAATCGATCCTTAAGGAGTAAACTCCAATATATCTTAGTTTTGGCATTACAAAAAAACTAGGAATACATATTTAATTAAGGAAATATATGTGGACTAGATTGAAGAACTAACTAGAAACAGACATAGCTGGAGGAAGCTGGGGGAGGCCTACGTCAAAAGGGGCTTTCACAGATAAAAAAACGTACCATAGAGCGAAGCCGCGGGCAAAAGCTAGTATTTTATAGTTGTACTTGTTTACTGACTAACACCTATACATGTTCGTTATTTTATGCTTAATGTTCAGGGGCCGTGGTATCAGGGGCGTAGCTACCGCCGTATCTGCCGTATCAATTATACGGGGCCCCCGGGCCACGAGGGCCCCTACCCCCTCACTATTGTCCATAGAGGCAGAAATTTTAGAAAAACTAAAATCATCATCAGCCAATTCAGCTATAAATGATTTAATAAATCAGTTTGCCGAAAAAAGGCAAGGAGAGAGAATATTTAAAACTTGATTTTTAGGGTTCCGTAGTCAACTAGGAACCCTTATAGTTTCGCCATGTCTGTCTGTCCGTCCGTCCGTCCGTCCGTCCTCGCTTAATCTCTGTGACCGTTAGCACTAGAAAGCTGAAATTTGGTACCAATATGTATATCAATCACGCCGACAAAGTGGTAAAATAAAAATTAGAAAAAAATGTTTTATTAGGGTAGCCACCCTATATGTAAAGTGGGAAGTGTTTTTTTTTTTAATTTCAACCCTAACGTGTGATATATCGTTGGAAAGGTATTTAAAAATGAATAGGGGTTTACTAAAATCATTTTTTGATAATGTCAATAATTTCGGAAATAATCGCTCCAAAAGTAAAAAACAATGTGTCCCCCCCCCTCTAACTTTTGAACCATAAGTTTAGAAAATATGAAAAAAATCTGATAAGTAGAACTTTATAAGGACTTTCTATGAAAATCATTTTGAACTTGATTGACACAACAGTTTTTGTACAAAAAAGACAAAAAGTTGTACAAAATAATTTCTGGACTAAGTTTGTAGTATAATCGTATATGCAAGCATTTTTTGTAACTT
Organism: Ochropleura leucogaster; assembly: GCA_958449745.1. Taxonomy (NCBI): domain Eukaryota; kingdom Metazoa; phylum Arthropoda; class Insecta; order Lepidoptera; family Noctuidae; genus Ochropleura; species Ochropleura leucogaster. Next base: position 9,608,868 of record OY288228.1, on the reverse strand, counting down.
CGTTTACATATTTTATTATCCTGAACGTATCTTTTTTTAAAAAAAAAAAAGAATTATTGAAATCGGTTCTCGCAATCCAAAATTACCACCGAAATTGCACGTCTTTGTATTAATTAGTAACCCAATTCCCCGAGAGATGGCGCTGTAGGTACTTATTACATTGGATCGGGTATTACCGAATTGTTCGGTTGGCTTCATAACTGGGAACACTTATTGTGACGGACGAGAAACTACGGAACCCTACACTGAGCGTGGCCCGACACGCTCTTGGCCGGTTTTTATTTGTAAAATGGTTAAATTATGTTATGATAAATAAATATTTCTTTTCACAATATTTTTTTTCTTTTGTGATAAATCTTTACCTCCATATAAGGGCCTCCAAACAATTTTTTTATCCGGGGCCCCGACAAGGCGCGCTACGCTACTACTATGGTATCTTTTTCATACAACTCGCAACCCCAGCAGGGATTGCGGACCCGAAATTGGTATAGTCCCATTTCAACAAATGCTCAATCAAATTTTAAAGCATGTCATGGCAACATCATTATGTTATCGCATAATAGTATTAAGGTTTTCCATAATTTTTTTAATACCTATCTACTTGCGACACGCTACAATAGGGGTGCCGAACCTTTAGGCTCGGCGCCCAGTATCGGCATCGGCACGACTGGGGATTTTAGGTGGCAAATAGCAATATACATTAACATAATGGCAATAAAGTAGAAATTTCCATTATATATAGTCGTAATAACAAAAATACCGCTTCGGTATGCTTGAGGCTGGTGTATCGGCAGCCTTGAGAATGCTTCGGCAGCCTTCGGTACGCCGCCGGCGCCGAGGCAACACTCGGGGATAGTTTGCCCTGCGGGGCGAGTGGAGGCATCCGACATTTGAATCATTTGACTCACACACAACACAGACGCTTCGGCAAGCTACAGGACGGTGCGACATGCTTAAGGACGCCTCGTCATCCCTAAGAACGTTGCAGAATGCCAAAGCATAATTTCCAACAGTGTGCGCTTGCATGTAGGATGCCGAAGGATAATTTTCTTTGCCGATGCCGATAATGGGCGCCAGGCCTTATGGACCAACGTGCCATTTAACAATTATGGAGTTTATCGGGAAAATAATTAACTCGAAACTGTTTTCTATTCAAAGTCATCGCTAAACAGTTTCTAAACGAATCTTCAATGTTATTCATCTCTGCTGCTACAAAATAATATATGAATAGAACCAGTTATTAAAAAAATAGTAAGTAGATGAAAATATGAATGAAATTGAAGGCAATACCGTACCGTCAATAACACGTACCGTACCGTCAATAACTCGTACCGTCAATGGCACGCATCCCATTAGTTCGCGATGCCTGCGCTTCGCAATAAGCGTTGCAGAAACCACAGGACGCCACTGGACACTGCATCAAAGGTCCCGCAGGCTTTGGCTACTTCAATAATTTATCTTTTTCCCTTTCAGCAACAACCCCAGCTTGCCTATATCACACCGGTTGCGCCTCACCCCCCAATGATGCAACCACAACAACAAATGATGCATCCTCAACAACAAATGATGCAACCACAACAACAAATGATGCGTCCCCAGCAACCGCCGATGCAACAGCAGGCTGCATACGGCCAACAGCCAATGTACGGCCAACAGCCAATGTATGGCCAACAGCCAATGTACGGCCAACAGCCTATGTACGGCCAGCAGCCTGTGTACGTCCGTCAGGGTGGTGGTATGGGCACGGGCCCTGGCCTTGGCATGGCCGCTGCGGCGGGCGCTGCCGGGCTCGCTGCTGGCGGGTTAGCGGGATACGCAGCAGGCGGTGGTTTCGATTCTGACGGAAACCCAACGGTAATCCTTACTAATATAATAAAAGCGAAAGTGAGTTTGTTTGTTTACCGATTTCGATGAATTTTGGTACAGAGATAGTTGGGACCCTGGAGACAGTATAAATAGAAGTGAGAAATGAGAGAGAAAGAGGGAAGAAAAGGGAAAACTTAATTTTGCTATGCTATTACAATAAATCAATCGCAACGGCAAAAACTACAGGTACCTGCAAATCTGGAAAGGGGAATTGTGTTAACCCTAATTTAACGCGAGCGAAGCCGGGGGCAAAAGCTAGTCATTTTATAAAGTATGGTTCATAACTAGTACGGTAAGTCGTACGATAAATCGTACAATAAGTCGTACGGTAAGTCATATGAAAAGAGTAACCATGGAGTTTCTTGCCGGTTCTTCTCCATAGCAAACGACCAACCCGAACCGTGCACCTTTTCTCGACGTTTTATAAGTGCCCATGTAGGCGTAGTGAAAAAAAAAAAAAATTTGGATATTGTGGATGTCACTTATTGAAAGGCAAGTAGGACTTGTGGATAAATAAATAACAGCACGGCTTTTTTTTATTTTGAGGCCTGGGAAATCATCGAATAACTTGGGGGGCATGTCAGACTTTTACTGAATAAAACCCACCCATGTTCCTTCTAGTGTCTTTTACGTTCCGAGGCCGCGGTATCTCTTTCGAACAACCCGCAAATAACAGCACGGCTTAACCGTGAAGAGAGAGGCTTGCCTAGGTTGGTCTGTAGATGGGTGATTGAACCCGTTTCCTACGTGCCTTGGAAAGCACATTAATCTTTTGGTCCTGGCTGTCATTTTTAGATCTTTGACAGTTATTACAGACCTCCAAAACTCAGTACTAACTGGATTTTGGAGGTCAAATAGGCAGTCGCTCCATGTAAAATACTGGTATTCAGCTGAATCTGGTTTGACTGGATTGTCACACTGTCAATATATTTATGAAAACATTATGTACGTAAGAAATCTTCATCTTTTTGGTAAAAGAGGTGACAGACCAGAAATAGGAACCAATTAGTTCAGCCGGGCTTCAGACTCGCTAAAGTAGAGAAATCTTTCATGGGGTACTGTTTAAGATGCTATAATAAAATTCCACAAAGTATCCTTGAACTGAGTGAGACTTCGCAGAAGGAGGTGACCGCTTCCCATTCCCTCTCGCTCCGGACCATGGACTGAACCAGGGCCGGACGCGAGAGATCGCCGCCACCGATCGCCTCTACGAATGGCATGTTTACACCAACAGCAATCCTCAACGCCGGGCGCTGAAACACCCGCGCCGGAGGCCCAGGTGACTCCGCCAGAAGCCCCGATGCAAGAGCCCGAAGTCCCGATGTACTCGCAAGACCCAGAGCCCTATGAGTTCGAGGAGGACTACGGTGACGATGTGGACTAACAACATCGTGGAGTAAGGACCAATCTATCCTTACTAATAAAAGCGAAATTGAGTTTGTTTGTATGCTTGTTACGTCTAAATGGCTAAACCTGAATGTGATGTGTTTGCTGGTGAACGGAATAAAGTAATGCTAGTATGTCTGGTGTTCTGTGAAAGAAAGTATGCAAGAGTGTCCACTGTTCCATGTTAGTTTTAATTGTTTTTTTGGAGTTTACTCCTTAAGAATTGATTTTCATATATAAGGCGCCCGGTATGAGAAAAATCCGAGGGGTAAAACCTACTAAAGTAACGAAAATGTGTCACGTTTTTGGTGCGCACCTTTAGTGCGCAACTTTCTAATTTGGCTGTGAGTGTATTAAGACGTACATGTGGTATGCTGTATAGGCGACTATACCTATATACTATATGTTATTGGGCTTGTTTGTTTCTATCAGTGTCGATGTATTTATATTGCTATTTTCTTTTATTAATTTGTGAATTTACCCTTTCATATGATAAATCTTTTTTCAGTTGAATAAACTCTTTTTGCGTATTGTTAGATACTCGTACTTAAGGAGTAAACTCCAGTCGTGCGTCGGAGCTGACACACACACTTTTTTTTTAATATTTGTGGGAAATGAGTGAGAACTGAGAAGAAAAGGAAAACTTAGCTTTGATATTACAATAAATAAGGTGCAAGGGCAAAAACTGCAGGTAGCAGGTACCTGCAAATTATTAAAGGGGAACTGTGTTACCCCGAATTCAACGCGAGCGAAGTCGCGGGAAAAAGCTAGTATATCAATAAATGAATATCTAGTCCAGTTTTCACTTTCAGGTGCAAGCGACTTCGTTCTCAAAATCAGTAGGCTTCGATAGCGACGACTGGGTGGATTGAAGGCACTTGGCGCTGGTCTTGCCACTTTCATGCTGGTCATCATACGAGTATATACACTGCCTGAAATCTCCGTAGGGCAGAACCTCTTGCCGTCAACCCTGCACAAATCCAGACTCCCTAACTGCAATCGACACATTACTGATGAAAAATTACTGATGTCGAATTACTGATGTGGAAATTACTGATGAAAAATTACTGATGTCGAATTACTGATGTGGAAATTACTGATGAAAAATTACTGATGTCGAATTACTGATGTGGAAATTACTGATGAAAAATTACTGATGTCGAATTACTGATGTGGAAATTACTGATGAAAAATTACTGATGTCGAATTACTGATCTGAAATTACTGATGTGGAATTACTGATGTAAAATTAAAACCGCGGGATGCAGCTTGTTTTCAATAAAACAAGATACATACAAATCAATATTATGTAAGAAACCGAATCAACCGAACCGGAGGAGCTTGTGGCTAAATAAATAGTAGCCGCTCAGGTCGATCTTTAGGTTAAGCCGCGCTTGCCTAGGTTGGTCTGTGGATGGGTGACCACCCGTTACATACCGAGTTTCCTCCGTGCCCCGGAAAGCACGTTAAACCGTTGGTCCCGGCTGTCATTTGTAGATTTTAGACAGTCGTTACAGGTAGTCAGTGTTCCGAAAGTCTGACAACCAGTCTTACCAAGGGGTATCGTATTACCCAGTACTAACTGGGTTGTGGAGGTCAGATAGGCTCCATGTAAAATACTGATATTCAGCTGCATCCGGTTAGAGTGGAAGCCGACCCCAACATAGTTGGGAGAAGGTTAGGCAGATGATGATTATTTAAGAAACCGAGTACCGTCATAACTTACCTCGCTTTGGTCCGAGCGCCATGTTCCTTCTTTTGCCCTTTTTGTTCCAGAGGTAAGCGTCTTTTTCGAACAACTCGCAACTCCGGCAGGCGGTGGCCCTGGCTGGCCCAATTTCGCTTTTCCCTGGCACCATCTACTCCCATTCTATTTGTGGTCGGCGCAACACGTTTTCTTCTTCCATTCTCCCCTATCAGACGTCACGGCATCATTTACTCCTTTCTCCTTCATATCATTCCTTACACAATCCATCCATCTTTTTGGCTTCACATTCATATCGTTTCTCTTTTAGTCACTTCTACTCTGACTCAATTTTTATTGTCTTTTTATTTATTTATCTTCCTTATTTTATACATTTTAATTCCTACATAAAATCAATTTAAAAATATAGAAAATAAGTATTTAGTAGTCCACTGGTGTCCCAGCGGTCAGGGGGAGTCCTGACCGCTTGGACACCACTGGACTTTGAGGGGTTTTTTTTTTACTTTTCATCCAATAAAAGATTACGTAAAATAATCTAACTTTGAAAACCAATAAGTTACCCTCGCTCGCAGAAGTTCTTTTTTAAACAGCTTTTTTATTTTATTTTTATTGATACTGAACCCGCCCAGAGCTTTGTAATTAACACCCAGTATTTAAATCATTTTGTATAGAGTGGGCACTTCAGTGACTAATAAAATGTATAGAATTGAAATAATAATGTACAATAAAATGATGTGTAAATATTGTTTTGTTTTATTATTTACTATCTTCCGCCCGCGACTTCGTCCGCGTGGCATAGTTACTATGGCCTAACGCTAACTTTAACCCATGTGATGATCGAAAAATAAATATCTTTCTCTCCCCTTTTCTTCCCCTTTTCCTACCTCTTTTTCCCCCTTTTCTCACTTTTTTTAGCCTATGTCCGTCTCCAGGGTCCCAACTATCTCTGTACCAAAATTCATCAAAATCGGTTTGGCGTAAAGACATAACAAACAAACTCATTTTCGCTTTTATAATATTAGTAAGGATGCAGAATATTACAGTCAAGAGGAGAAGTAATGCTCTTTGCCTTGCTTTTAAAAGATAAATAAAGTTTTAGTCTCGTTTGTTAGGCGAAACTGAGTTCCACAAACGTACTGCGTGAACAGAGGAGTAGGATTTTATGGGATGGGAAATTAAGATACTTAAGGTGGAATCTACACATAGTATCAGGTTCATTCCGTCTTCGCCGACGAGGCCCGTCGCGACGTCCCGGTAACTGCCCCACCCGTCCCTTGCAAGAGCCAGCCCGCGCTGCTGAGCCAGTAAGACTAAACCAGTCCACAAATAATATCACTCAGATCCAGCCTGTCCCTTGCTGTCCCTCAGCGACGCCCTAAGCCGAGGCTCGTACCCCACAGGGGGAGCCCTTAGCGCGTAGTCGCTTAGTTTGTAAGTTTTTACCCTGGCTGGAGGTTTTAATTTTTAAGGCATCCACAGGATTCGCCCGGTTAAGCAGACGACAACTTTCTTGGTTGAACTGCGAGATTCCATTCTTAAAAAAAAACATCAAAATGGCGGGTAAACGAGAATCGATCTCGCAGGTAGCTGGGATAGGCAGGGTTGAACAGTATATAACTGACTTTGTGCTTTTCATGATTCATTCTGAAATTTTGTGCACACAACGGTACATCTACCTACACAAAACCAGTAGAGAGATCAGCTACCGTACCATGACATCTTAAAACAGAACTTATTCTGCTGAGGGAAAGAGACAGAGCTATACAGGGTGTCTAGCACCATCTCTTTCTCACACAGGAACAAGTACTGCTATAAGATGTCATGGTAACCCTACAGGTTATAATAGTTTAGAATAGGTTGACCTGCCATCGTGTGTAGGTACGTAAAATATTAGACACTAGCTTTTTCCCGCGGCTTCGCTCGCGTTTAATTCGGGGTAACACACTACTTGTAGCTTTTGCCCTAGCGCTTTATTTATTGTAATAGAAATGCTGAGTTTTCCCTTTTCTTCCCTCTAACTCCCTCATTTCTCTTTTTTTACAATGCATATGTCCGTCTCCAGGGTCTCAACTATCCCTGTACCAAAATTAATCAAAATCGGTTCAGCCATTTAAGCGTGTAGACGTAACAAACAAACTCACTTTCGCTTTTATAATATTAGGTAAGGATGACATTGCAAACTAAAATTAACTTTGCATATGTAGATATTATTTACCTTCAAGCACAAATATGCTGTACCAAATCTATTTTTTTTAATCGTAATTTCTCATCATTTTGTGTAGCGTTTCCAAGAAGACTCCTAAGAAAATATCTCAAAATTCTACTTGTGTGGTGTGGTGTCGACAGTCTCGGAGTGAAATCGATGTGACATACGGACGTACAGATCGACGAGTTCCACAAAAAAATCAGCCAAGAGCGAGTCAAACTTGCGCACCGTATTTCGTACAAACTTGCGACATAAACGGCCATATCTTTTGACTGTGTAGACTTAGAGGGTTGATTTTTTCAGAGCACAAAGGGGCTAAAGATTTAACTATATGGTTTTAATTTCAACTCGATACCTTCACGCGTTCCCGAGATAAAGGGTCTTGACAAACAGACGGACAACGAAGTGATCCAATAAGGGTTCTGTTTATTCATTTTGAATTATGGAACCCTAAAAAGGTGTGTTGATAAAACCAAGAAATTAATTTAAATAAAGTTTATTTAAATTATCATCGTTTTTATAAATACTGAGATAGTAAATATATGCCTAAAATAAATATAATGCAGAATATAACAGTACCTAAAGAGAAGAGGTAATGCTCGCTCAATAACTTGCTTTTTAAAACATACTGTAATCAAGTTTTAGACCTTTGAATTTACTATGACATATTTTTACTACGACTTTACATTTACTATGAACTACACCTTTTCATTTACTTTCCCTAGTCTATCAATAACTCTAAATATATGAAGTTTAAATAAATAAAATAATGACATGAGCAAAAACATAATGTATAGTGAAAAATATGATTAAAAATTGGTAGCGTGCCCAAATGTATGTCTCGCGTGCTGTCAATGGCGCGCGTGCCATCCGTCCTTCATCCCTCACGTAGTCTATCTTCAATATTCATCATGGAATGGGTAATCCGGGTGATTGGTACTGAAACGAAACAGAAAAAGCATTTACAGTAATATTACGTCATTCCTGTAACTCATGAAGTTGTTTTATTAATACTATAGGTACTAGCTTCCGCCCACGACTTCGTCCGCGTGGCATGGTTATTTTGGGCTAACGCTAACTTTAACCCGAATGATCGAAAAAAAACTATCGTTCTCTCCCCTTTTCTTCCCTTTTTCTCCCCCTTTACTCACTTTTTTTTAAATAGCCTCTGATCGTCTCTAGGGTCCCAACTATCTCTGTACCAAAATTCATCAAAATCAGTTAGGTGAGTTAGGCCTGAAGATGTAACATTTAAATTAGTAAGGATAATATGTATTTTTCTTTTTATAGTTATTGTTTACATTTCTTAAAAATATTTTTATAAAAACATTTAAAAATATAGCAGGATAGTGATTGAAGCTCCAAAGACAGGAACATCCTCACATTGCGGGCCGTATCGAGGGGTACTGCCTTCTTAATCAGGCTCTTGATCCAATCACCTAAGGAGAGCTTCGACAGATGTTCGTCGAAGCACTTGGCTATCAAGCCATTGGCCATGACAATAGCTGAGTTCATAGCCCGCATGTCGACAACTTCGTGTGAGAAGTCGAGATATTTAAGTTGTTTCTCTTTCTCAGTTATCATGAGGTTCTCGTGATATGGATAATACATCCTAGTATTAAAAATAAGAAAATACCCGATTCTCTACCAAACACGCTATTAGAACATTAGAATCGGGATTGAAATAACTGACCGTATTGTGTAAACGACGTTAGACAAGCCACACCTCCGTGCCCGTCGGAGTGGGGAGCGTCAGGTTTTTTTTCGTTACGGAATTTCTGGATTCGGTCCCCACGCTCAAGGCCCGCGATAGAAGCTATGCAAAGCTTAAAAATATATGTGTATGTGTATGTCTGTTTGTTCATCTTTCACAGCAAAACAGTGCAACGAATTAAAATGAAGATAGTTGGTTAGCGGACTATCTGTCACTAACAAAAATATCATGCATATTTTTTTTTGGAAATCTGCTCCCATCCCCTTATGTTTTACCAGCACACAGTTTTACCAAGTCCTCTTTGTTACCAGCGAAAAATAAGCCTTGTTCTTTTTGGAAATCTTGCCCCAGCCCCTAATAGGGGATGAAATTCGGGAAAGGTGAACCGTGTTACCCCGAATTTAACGCAAGCGAAGCCGCGGGCAAAAGCATTTATATAAGCAGGAATTAACGTAAGTATACAACATTATTTTTAGTATATGCGAAACCTGAATATATGTAGTTTGTTCAGAATAAGTAACTGAATCGATTCAAATAATTTTTACATCATGTTATATTTTGTTCCCAAAAATATTGAAAAAAGATTATAATATGGACACCATGCGACACTAAGTACCTATTTGCAAGCGCACTAAACACACAGCCGGACCTCGTCAAAAAAAATGCGCGCGATCCACAGTCGCGGCGCAGGGACGCCATGCGCCGTTGGTGACAGTGTATTTGTACGGGTAACATAACAAGCATATAACTTTGTTGTTTTTACATGATAGGTACAGTTTTGAAATTTTGTACATAGATTCTTTATATAAAAATACTGGACAGGTGTTTCGGTTTGCGCATAAACTAAAAATAATGTTGTAAGTAGATATACTTGCGGCAATTCGGTCAAGCAGAGATATGCCCAAATAGTGCAGGCACATCATGTCCAGTAATATGACAAAACAAATGACAAATGGATTGTATGGAAAAAAGGAATGATGATTGTCAGAGGAAAATGGAAGAAAAAACCAATCATAAGCGAGTTGGATTCGTGCTCCAAGGCTTTCGTACAGTCAGCGAAGCAGAGGGGCCTGCAAGGACCACCGCCTGCCGGGGTTGCGGAGTATTCGAAAGAGATACCGCAGCCCCGGAACATAAAAGGCAGTAGAAAGAACATGGGAGGGTTTTAGTCAGTACAAGTCTGACACTCCCCGGTCCGCCCAGAGCGGCGAAACTTATTTGAAGATTTCCCACCCACCAAGAAAAAACGGCCAAACCTTTTGATTGCGTAGACTTAGAGAATTGATATTTTCACAGCTTCAAGGGACCATAGACTTGAGAATACAGTTTTAATTTAATTAAAACATAATTTAAAAAGAAAATATAATTACAGATTAAAATTTAATTTTAATGCAATTTTTGAACGGTGGAATGTTATTATACAGGGTGGCCAGTTGATAGACGTCCAAAGAAAAAAATTAGATGCCTTATGCTAAGGGGTACCCGAATTACCCCCATGTATGTTCCGCGATTATTTGTAGTTTAGGAGCTAGAATTTTTTTAAGTACTATTTTCAAAATTTTCACCTAACATTGGTTTTTATTTTTTATGTCTTTTTTCCTATCATTTTAAGATATTCTTTTTTGTGGAAACTATTAGTGATAACAATACCATGCAAAAAAAACCGTTTGCCTAGGCATTGTAGAACTTACCACAAAATTAGTCCAAAGTTCAAAATTACCATTAGAGTTCGATAATCCAAAAATGTTCAGAGCTTAAAAAAAATAAGTTAGGGGTGCCAGAGGTTTCTAAATGATCTTAAAAACTTCTATGGACCTTCAACAGACAAAATCGGTAAAAAAATATAGAGCTTGATCGGGGATTATTTCCTGTAATTAGCGTTGATAGCAATAAAGGTATTTTTACAGTTATTGTTATAATTTGGGATTTCTTTATTTTTGCCACTTTTATGATAAAAAAATACGGTAGATAGTTTACAAATTTTATTAAAACACGTTACAAAAGGTTTTCAAAGTGCCGCCTCACCACAGAAATGCACTCTACATCTACGGAGGAAATTGTCTTTTAGTTGTAAACCATGTCTCGTCTCAGTGTTAAGTTAACGTCTGACAGCAAAATTGGTAATTCTTCAAGAACTCTTTGTAGGTGGCTCCATCGAGCTTGGACAGCGGTCTGGCTATGGATTCTCCATAGTCCGCTATCGAGAATCCTCATTCCGTAAGACCATAAAATTTTCAACACCGCTTCAGTGTGAACATGTGGTTCGGCGTTCTCAACGGTGAACTACCAATTACTTTACCACCACCATTCGAGCTGCCCTCCAGGCTCGTGATGGTACGCATGGGACACTAACAACGAGGAAGAGCTAAAACGGAAAATTGAAGAAGCGGGAAATGTGGCGGGCCTGTTGGTGTAGTGGTTAGTGGCCCTGACTGCTGAGCCGGAGGTCGTGGGTTCGATTTACACCCAGGACAAACTTTGTGTGATTTTTTAACTTTGTCTGGTTACCATAACACAAGCTCTGCTTAGCTTGGGATCAGATAGCCGTGTGTAAGTTGTCCTAAGATATTTATTATTTATTTATTTAATGTTGTAAGAAGTAACAGAGAAGCCTTTAGATTTTATACAACTAAAAGACAATTTCCTCCGTAGATGTAGTTTGTGCATTTCTGTGGTAAGGCGGCACTTTGAAAACCTTTTATAACGTGTTTTAATAAAAAATTTAAATTATCTACCGTATTTTTTTATCATAAAAGTGGCAAAAATAAAGAAATCCCAAATTATAACAATAACTGTAAAAATACCTTTATTGCTATCAACGCTAATTACAGGAAATAATCCCCGATCAAGTTCTATATTTTTTAACCGATTTTGTCTGTTGAAGGTCCATAGAAGTTTTTAAGATCATTTAGAAACCTCTGGCATCCCTAACTTATTTTTTTTTAAGCTCTGAACATTTTTGATTATTGAACTCTAATGGTAAATTTGAACTTTGGACTAATTTTGTGGTAAGTTCTACAATGCCTAGGCAAACGGATTTTTTTTGCATGGTAGCTATTGTTATCGCTAATAGATTCCACAAAAAAGAATATCTAAAAATGATAGGAATAAAGATATAAAAAATAAAAACCAATGTTAGGTGAAAATTTTGAAAATAGTACTTAAAAAAATTCTAGCTCCTAAACTACAAATAATCGCGGAACATACATGGGGGTAATTCGGGTACCCCTTAGCATAAGGCATCTAATTTTTTTTTTTGGACGCCTATCAACTGGCCACCCTGTATATATTTACCATATGTAATTATTTATTCTATTCAATGTTTAATCTTATTATAATAATAATTTTATTATAAATGTTTTTTTTATAAAGAAATATTTAAAAATGTAATTATATGTAAAAAGCATCAATAAATGAACGAACATTTTATTTTAACTTTATTTACATTTTAAAGCAAAAAAAAACAAATTTGACATGTGTAATCTTATGTATGTGTAATAGATTGTATACCTAAGTTGTTGCTCAAAGTATGGGAAAATTTCCTGAAATAAATGAATTATTATTATTAATTTAAAGTCGATACCTCCACGCGTTTACCAGATAAAAGCTATTGACAGACAGACAGACAACAAAGTGACAATATAAGGGTTTCGTTTGTTCCTTTTCAGGTATGGAAACCCTAAAAAACTTTGTACGGACCCCAAGTAGCCAAAAACAAGCGCATTATAACATCAAACAACTTGATACACCATAACCCCCACGCCTGAATCCCTCATAAAGCTTGGCAGAAGTGTTTAATAGTCTACACTCACATTTGGCCAGCCCCGCTTAGGTCCTACCGATTAGGAGCGATCCTATTGACACCGAACTGGTTTCCATCCGCTGGTACTGAAAAAACCCTAATTGAAAAATCTTTCTAAAGTTTGTTCAATCCTGCCGGGGTTGCGGGTTGTTCGAAAGAGGTACCGCGGCCCCAAAATTTACTTAGAAAAGTACCTCGTTGCATGAGAGCAGGACTATGTCCTATATTAGTTTATGGGAAATTTCGGGGAATTTCGTTTTCAGTACATATATTCACCCGAGCAGGGCTCAGTCGGTGAGACACCTATTAATTTTATTTGATTCATTAAATCAAATTAAATTTTTATTTCACATAGGCCTACATAGCACTTAAAAGTCGAGAAAAGATGCACGGTTCGGGTTGGTCGTTTCCTATGGAGAAGAACCGGCAAGAAACTCCATGGTTAGTCTTTTAAAATCATTTGGTTTTACAATGTTGTTGTTACAGCGTTAGTACTTAGGTATGTTTGCATGCATTTGTCAGTCTCTTGCCCATTCTCCTTTTCTTTCGAATGACATTAAAATCAATTCTATTTCCTTTGTCTTACAGTAGCAATTGTAAAGTATGACTTACTCTCCCATCATGCAAAGTCTTCCGTTACACTCCAACGCCGCAATCGACTTGATATCATCCAGGGACAACTGGAAGTCGAACACGTTGAAGTTGTCAATGATGCGGGACTTCGTCACTGACTTCGGGATCACCACGACGCCACGGTCGATTGCGTATCTGGCAAGAAAAGAATGGCTTAGTATACATCAGATACATGCGTCATGTTCGTGAACGGGCGCTGTCAGTTGGGACTGGTCATCTCTTAGCTGCCACGGTTTATTTTAATTAATGTATTTTAATGCCTTTTTAGCTTTTTACTCTGGACGGTCTTAATGTGCGCGTTTAACTACATAGTGTCGTCGTGCGTTTAATCCATCTTTTCTTTGGCCTTTCTTTCGCTCTCCGTCCATCAATATTCATTACTCATTTAGCACCTATTTTTCCCTTTGTGTTCCGGGAACGCGGTATCTCTTTCGAACAACCTTTACCCCGGATACCTACAAGATATCCTGAGAGCTGGAGTATCGATAGCAAATTCATTTACAACCTGCGATGTCATAAGGATTTGACACTAACCTGATGAGCACCTGAGCCGCACTCTTCCCGTACTTCTCAGCCAGAGCCTTCAGCCGAGGATCTTGCAGCAGCTGAGGGTCATCAGGCTTGGCCCAGGGTCTGTCCGGGGAGCCGAGAGGGGAATAGGCGGTGACTGCGATGTCGTGCTGCCTGCAGAAGTCGATCAGCGGTTGCTGGTTTAGGTATGGATGAACCTCGATCTGGGGGAAACAAAATCTTTTAGGTTCAATTCAATTCAATTCAATCATTTATTGCTTCTCACATGTGTTAAACAGGTCTTAAATAATAATAATACAGTTCACATGGACCCTGTCGGGCACAACAATATTTAGAAAATAAGAAGTCTAAGTAATTATAAAAGTTAGTAAATTAATAAATCATTGTCATTTTAGGTATCAATGTCACAGGTAAATTTGTAAAAATATCAGATCGTTTCAATAATAAATCAATACATTATGACAATACAATAAAAATCTAATACATTATGTCAATACAAACGAATAGAATACATTAAAACAAAAATAATAAGATACATCATGTCAATAAAATAAGATTATTATGTAAACAATAAAAGTCACTCCATTTTGATGTCATCATTAAAAAAATCATTTAGTGTGTAATAACATTTGTCAATTAAAAGTTTTCTGACCCGTTTTATAAATATTTTGTCATTTTGTTCCAGTCTGATGTTACTAGGTATTTTATTATAAATTTTTATTGAAGTGACGTAAGGGCTAGTGCTGTGTAATTTTAGTTTGGATTGCGGTTGGCTGTATACATACGAGGTGTAAAGGAGGGACCCTTAACGACGTCGAAAAGCAGTTGTTATCTCCGTCATTGCGATATTTTTAGAGTTTCGTACCTCAAAAGGAGATAGATAGAGATAGGCTAGGCCTAGGCTCTTTAAGCCGTTGGGCCTGATCTCTCTCAGGTCGTATTTGATTGCCATTCCATCGGACTATGAGAGTACATCTGTACTTTCGCCCACACGCCTGCACTATAATATAAATAAATATCTTGGAACAACTCACACACAGCTATCTGATCCCAAGCTAAGCAGAGCTTGTGTTATGGTAACCAGACAACTGATATACATACTTATATAATTTATAAATACATACATATTATAGATAAATCACACCCAGACACAGAACAAACAGTCATGCTCATCACACAAAGTTTGTCCTGGGTGGGAAACGAACCCACGACCTCCGGCTCAGCAGTCAGGGCCACTAACACACAGAGCTATACAGGGTGTCTAGCACCATCTCTTTCACTCAGTGGAATAAGAATTGCTATAAGATGTCATAGTAGCCCTTCTGACCTTTATGGTCACAGCGGCTGTTCACAGCGGAGATTAGCCATCGCATCGGCGCGCGATCCAACTAATATTATAAATGCGAATGTTTGTGAGGATGTATGAATGTTTGTTACTCTTTCACGTCAAAACAGCAGAGCGGATCTTGATGAAATTTGGCACAGAGGTAGACACATAAGATTTTTTTTAGAAATCCCGCGAGCGCCAAATAGTATAATATAGTGCACAAGAGCTAGTATCTGAATACAGACCCAGTATTGTTCTCCCATCGATAAAATCTAACAGGCGAGTTTTGTTTTCATCGGAAATTATGTAAGCACTGTTTTGACCTGTATGCGATAATATATATTTTCAAGAATAAAACCTCCTTGTCATCATAGCAGATAAGATTAACTTTATCTATAATGACAGTGATTGTCTTTCGATATTTCTGATGTGACCGCGTAGTTTTTCGTGCAGTTTTCACCTACTTATAGAGATCTAGCTGTGCCCAGCGGTTTCATCTGCTCTTTATTTTTTCACAGCACAAAGGGACTACAGTATCGAGTATTATATGGTTTTAATTTTAATGGGGCTGATATACAGTGTGAGTCTTTATAATGTGCAGATATTGAAATGAGAGAATCTATGCTTAATTTTATCGACGGAAAACATATAAAAAAAATCTAAATATTTTTTTACATTTTACATGGAATTTTTAAAATATTGTTTGCTACTGTGACCCCATCGTAAACAAAACACCGTAACTTTTAATCTAAATGATCTACATACGACGAAACAAACATAATAATTAGAAGTAATTAGGTGTCTTCATTAAATGAAAATTGTGGAAAATAACTACCTTCAATTGAAAATAAAAATGTGTTTTTAACAAAAATCTGTTTTTTTTTTTTCATAAATTTTTACAATAATCATAAAATTTCTCAATAAGACGCCCCGATTTCCTACCTTTTTTATTACTTTAAATTAATCTTTATCGTATTCGCTACCTAATATAGTAAAAAATGCATGTTTATAACTCACTAGCTGATCCACGCGGTTTCACCCACGCTGCTCAGCACCTGTTGGTCGTAGCGTGATGTTAAATAGCCTATAGCCTTCCTCAAGAAATGGACTATCCAACACTAAAAGAATTTTCCAATTCCAACCAGTAGTCCCTGATATTAGCGCGTTCAAACAAACAAACTCTTCAGCTTTATAATATTAGTATAGATACATAAAATTTTCTATCAAGTATTAAAAGATGGCAGTAGTGCGTAGCCGTAGCGATGCGCTGGGTCTTTCTTTGTCCGTTGATAAGAAATGTTGGGATTGAGTTAAAAACATGCATTATCTGGCTAATACGATGAAGAATAACTTAAAGTAATAAAAAAGGTAGGTAATCGGGTCGTCTTATTGAGAAATTTTACCATTATTGTAAAAATTTATGAAAAAAATACAGATTTTTGCTATAAAAACATGTTTATTTTCAATTGAAGGTAGCTTTTTTCCACAATTTTCATTTTATGAGGACGCCAAATTACTTCGAATCATTATGGAGTTTGTTTCGTTGTGATAGATCATTTAGTTTAATAGTTACGGCGTTTTGTTTACGATGAGGTCACAGAAGCGAATTTTTTTTAAAAAAATTTCATTAAAATATAAAAAAAAAAGAAAAAAAATTCTGTCGATCAAAATTGAGCATAGATTCCCTCATTTCAATATGTGCACATTATAAAGACTCACACTGTATGCGTCATGTTCGTGAACGGGCGCTGTCAGTCGTAACTGGTCATATTAGCCGCCACGGTTTGTTTTAATTAAAATATTTATCTATTAAAGTCTTGTTTTTGCTTTTACTCTGGACGCTCTTAATGTACTTGTTTTTCTACATCGTTCTCACATTATGTATAATCTCAACATGAATTATGTATCCATGATTTTGTAATAATATTATGATTTAAAAGATTGTCCATGGAGTTTCTTGCCCCTTCTTCTCCATAGAGATCTACGCTTTGTAATGGGCAACTACAGTACTTTCACAAGTTATTATGCCTTGTGACTGGGACTGTAGTAGAATCTTTTTGTTTTCATGACATTCAAAAGTGCCTGTAATGATCTAATCAAAATAAATGCTTTGTATTTAATCAACTTGATACCTCCGCGCGTTGCTGATATAAAGGGTCTTCAGAGATAGACAGACGGACAAAAAAAGGGTTCCGTTTTTTCTTTTAAAAACCCAAAAAAATGCTTATTTATTTAATTTTTTAATAGTTGGCAATACGTTCTTATCAACATTTTCTAGTTTTCCATCAATCTCAAGTTCTCAACTGATAACGATGTATCCAGTCACTGGCCGTAATCTCGTTTATTATCTATTACAAACGCTATCATGCACTGACTGTGCAAAAGGTGTGTTTTAAAGTTTAACTTAGTACATTTAATCATACGGCGAAAGTTTAAATAAATAAATATCTTGAGACAACTCACACACGGCTATCTGATCCCAAGCTAAGCAGAGCTTGTGTTATGGTAACCAGACAACTGATAAACATACTTATATAATTTATAAATACATACATATCATAGATAAATCACACCCAGACACTGAACAAACAATCATGCTCATCACACAAAGTTTGTCCTGGGTGGGAATCGAACCCACGACCTCCGGCTCAGCAGTCACGGCCACTAACCACTAGACCAACAGGCCCGTCAAGTTTGTGTGATGTGTGTGTATTTTTTTTAACTGAGAAGGTTTTCAATTCATCGGATTTTTTTTTTTATGTATGTTCACCGATTACTCAAAGACGCCTGGAGCGATTTGTAAAATTCTTATTTTGTTTGATAGAGTATACTTCCCAGGTGGTCCCATATCAATTGTTTTTATATTGCTTAGGTCATTCATCCGTTCAACTGTCAAATTGCCAATACCGACCTCAAAGTGTCTCCGTGTTTTTTAATGAACAAAGTAGTGTAAACTTAGTTAATTCCTGCCAAATTGTACATATTGTCCGGACAACAATACTGTGCATAAGTGACATTGTTTGTGGTGATAAGAATTACGGTGAAGTGAAAGAAAAAACTAGAAACTCATCGTGCTTTTTGTAAGTTGCTTTACAAAAATTCATCAAGTACCGCCAATTTGTGGATATAGTTGCTGCTAGTACTACATTCACTCTTAGCATTCTCTTTCATTCAACGCCGGCTGTCATCATTGTCAAACTGTCAGTGTCAATAGCAAAAGTCATCGTCTGTTTCCTGCCCTGATACCAAGCCTTTTAAGCTCATTTGACATTTGGAAATAATCAGAGTTGCCAGTCTGAAAAAATTACCCCAATTCGGGGAGAATAACAAAATTTTCGAAAAAGCCTCTATTTTGACACTTGCCCGTACTTCTTCCGATTGTTTCACTTTTTCTGGACTAGATTGACCAAAATGCCGAAAGCCCTACGCTCTCCGCGTGCAGGCATATCCGAAGCTCAATCCGAACCAGATGTTGCGTCCGTCTTAGCCAAAGAAAACTTAGAATGCGTCAACACCACCTCCAGAGCAAATAAACGCCTACGATGCGATGATACATTTCTAAAACCGACTGGCATAGAAGAACTGAAAGAAATGCTTCTTTCATGGAAAAACGAGCAAGCTGCGATACTAAATGATCATTCTACCACCTTGAAAACAATAGTCTCGGAAATAGCTGTATTAAAATCTCAATCGCTTCAAATTCAAAAAACTAACGCAGAAATTGAGAAAGCTATTGAATGGTTTAACAAGAGTTTTGAAGAAGTGCAAGTGCGTATTAATTCTCTAGAAAAAGAGCGGACATACTACAAACAAGCATTTGAAAGCTTGGAAACCAAATTGCAAGACATAGAACTTAGTTCTCGCTCTGCTTGCATCGAGATACGAAACGTTCCCCTCAAGGAAAAGGAAACCACCGAATCACTTTTGAAAACTGTTACTCAGATTGCCTCTAAAGTGCAAATGGATCTACAGCCAAATGGAATCAGAGATGTTTACAGGCTTCCAGGAAAGCCGGGTGCAGTTAGACCAATAATTGCTGAATTTTCTACAATACCAATAAAAACGGAGCTCACATCCTTAGTTCGGTCGTACAATAATAACCGCGAGAAAGCAGAAAAGCTTAACTCTACACAACTCGGTCTAAACGGCGAAAGTCGTCCTATATATGTAAGCGATTACTTGCCTCCATCTGTCAAAAAAATGTACTTCCTAGCAAGAGAATTTGCTAGTCAAAATAATTTTAAATTTTGCTGGTGTAAGAATAACAAGATTTTTTTACGTAAGCTTGAGGGTGATAAGCAAATTCTAATAAAATCTGATAAGTGTCTTGAAGAGCTCAAAAAGTCG
Source organism: Ochropleura leucogaster (assembly GCA_958449745.1). Taxonomy (NCBI): domain Eukaryota; kingdom Metazoa; phylum Arthropoda; class Insecta; order Lepidoptera; family Noctuidae; genus Ochropleura; species Ochropleura leucogaster. The sequence goes on along the minus strand of OY288228.1, from coordinate 9,589,351 downwards.
CAATGACTATTTTTGTTGTTTTTGTATACCTTTGCTTTTTATCAACTAATTTATTGTATATTTTTAAATTTAAGTCAAACAATTAATTTATTTAACACCAACTCCATACCCACACACAACACTAACATAAAACAAACTAAATATCTATCAAACACATCCACACCGTCAATTTTGGCACATATATTATTGTTAACAAGCTTGCTTCATAGCTCCAAATACATATTTAGCTCTTTACTTGCATTCGGATCGATCATTCAATGCCTTGCTTATCGTAATAATTACAAATGGCTAATCTGGATACTATTAATAATGAAATAGACGCGCTTCAGGTTTCTAAATCGCTCAAGTGTCAACCCGAGCGCTGCTCACAGTTTATTAAAGACCCGACAAAAGGTTTAAAAATATTACACTTAAACATTCGAAGCATTTCAAAAAACTTTGACGAAGTATCAGTGCTTATGCGATTATTAGGATTCCAGTGTGACGTACTCATTCTCACGGAGTGTTGGCTAAGCAAACTCTCACACTTGCCGACCCTAGATGGTTTCACATCATATTCTACCAAAACAACATATAATCAAAATGACGGTTGTGCTATTTATGTAAAATCCTCCATTAAAGCTGACGTCAAGGAACCACTGTTTAATGATGCAAACTGCCTTATTTGTTGCATAGAAGACGTCACAATAGTGGCTATCTATCGCCCTCCTTCTTTTAAAAATATCAATAACTTTATTGATAGTCTTGATCACGTACTCAAAATAGCAACCCCTTCCGTGGTTTTGATTGGTGATATAAACATTGATATTAAGACTGATAATATTGATAAGCACTCGGATGAGTATTTAACCTGTGCTGCTTCAAACGGACTTCTCCCAGCTCATCTGTTTCCGACACGGCTTACTAACTGTTTGGACCACGTTTTACTTAAAACAAATAAATCGGCTACGACTTTTGTTATAGAATCATCCATAACAGATCATAAACCGCTGCTATTATTACTACAAACCAGGAGTGCTAACTCGGATGTTCACCTTACTAGGTCAAAAATTGACTACGAATCTGCTGTAGAGAGTATAAAAGTTTATGACTGGTCTCCTCTATTGTCTATCCTAGATCCTAATGATGCGGCAGATACATTAGTTGGTAATCTCTCATCTATAGTCGTACAACACACACGTGAACTTACAGTCCCAAAAAGGGAGCGTAACTTGAAGCCGTGGATAACACCGGGTTTACTCCGCTGTACACGGCACCGGGATCGTATGCATGTCAAACTCAGAAAGTCTGCAAATAATGTATTATTAAAAATCACCTACACTCGCTATCGCAACTTCTGCAATTCGCTGCTGAGAAAGCTTAAACGCTCGTACGAAAAAGAGCAGTTTCGTAATGCAAAAAATAATGTCAAAGCTACTTGGAATGTTATTAAGAAAGTCTCGGATCTCCAAACTCAGTGTTCTTCCTCGTTTGACTTACTAAATCTATTAGATAACCCAAAATCCTCACTTAATCACGTAAACAACTTTTTTGCAAATGTAGGCAGTACCTTATCGTCAAAATTTAAATCGCATACCATCGTGCACAATCCTGTGGCAATTTCAGAGCCGTGTAGCTCAATGGCCCTCCTTGAGGTAACTGAAGACGTTGTTGACTCCATTATCTTGGGTCTTAGGACTGACTGCGCTACTGGCTTAGACAGCATACCTCCTAAAATAATAAAGGCTTCGCGATGCGTATTAGTCCCGATTATAACTCACGTCTGTAATCTGTGCATACGTGAAGGCGTCTTTCCGACGGCTTTTAAAAAAGCTTTGGTTCACCCCATTCATAAGTCTGGGTGCACAGATGAAGTAAGTAACTACCGCCCAATTTCAATTTTAACTTCTATGTCTAAGATTTTGGAACGTATTTTGAACAAAAATCTGACAAGTTTTCTGGAAACTAAAAACATATTAGGCAATAACCAATACGGGTTCAGGAGAGGAGTAAGTACCGAAGACGCAGTTATGGATTTATCCAATCACGTAGCTAGGACGCTAGATAAAAAACACAAGTGCTTGGGAATTTTCCTCGATCTGTCAAAGGCGTTTGACACCGTCTCTGCCCCAGCTTTACTGAGAAAAATGGAAAGCATTGGAATACGTGGTCATCCATTGAAAATCTTCGCAGACTATTTGACTGATCGCACCCAAAAAGTCAAAATCGGCAAATACGAAAGTGATGAACTTCCAATGGCATACGGCGTTCCGCAAGGTAGCATACTAGGACCTACCCTCTTTCTCATTTATATAAATGATATCTGTAAACTGTCTCTGGAAAATTGCAAGATCTTCACGTATGCGGATGATACTGCCCTTATCGTAGATGGTTATGACTGGCCTCAGACATACCAAAAGGCCGAGGCTGCGCTTTCCTCTGTTATGAAATGTTTGAACAATAACCTACTTACTTTAAACGTTGAAAAAACTGTATATGTTCCCTTTGCTATCCGATCAAATCTGTGTCCCTCAAATTCCCTTACTCTAAAAGCACATGTTTGTGGCTCCTTAACTCAGTGCAGCTGCATCTTCCTCAATAAATCCCCCTGTGTAAAATATCTAGGAGTTCTCATTGATCAGCATCTTAACTGGCATCCCCATATAGTAAAGATCGCGTCCCGAATACGTAAACTTATATATGTGTTCAAGAAACTACGAAACTCTGCTGATGGTGAAACGCTTAAACTAGTATATTTTGCCCTTTGCCAATCCGTTCTAACCTATTGCCTTCCCGTTTGGGGTGGTGCCACAAAAAATGTGTTTATTCGCCTTGAGAGAGCCCAGAGAGCTGTCCTCAAAGTAATGCTCTCTCGTCCACGTAGGTATTCCACTCTACAGCTCTACTCCGACTGCAAGGTCCTCTCTGTCAGGCAACTCTATGTGCTCCTGTCTACCCTTCGCAAACACTCAGAACGCCCTCTAAAGGAACCGACAGGCCGGCTTAAGCACAATGTCTTCTCTCACGAACGCCATAGAACTGCCTTTGCCAAACGTCAATTTTATATTATGAGCAATGTTTTGTACAACAACTTGAATAAAAAAATTAAAATATACTCGTACCTAAAACACGAATGCAAAAAGTTACTTATAGACCATCTCCAAACATTAAACTACGACAACACTGAGGATCTACTGCTGGGTATTTAACAGTAACATAATGCTTGAATCGAAATCTGACCACACTTACACCATACACATACACTCACTCACTACACACATACACATACACTCATGCACATACACACTCTTTCACATCCTACACTTACCATAACACCACCAATGTTTTTATTTTTGTTTACCTAGATTCTTATTTCTTTGCCACCATTCTGTATGACATCCCGTTTTTCTGTAAATATGGCTTTCTTGTTTGTTTCGGAGAATCACTGACTCCTAAGTCACAGGCCTACACCTAGTTTAGGAGTCAGGGTATTTATATTTTTGTGCCATTTTAATAAGCCTTATTGTTGATCAATGTTATTTTATTATGTAATGGCTTTTGGTGAAAATAAAGAAATTATTATTAAGAAATTATTATTATTATTGCTTAGGTAGTTTATGAGTTATCGTCTATATTACATATTTTCTTCTCTATGTCTATATGGATCAACAATAAATGTGATATAACATTATACCATAACAAAAATGCTGTTTTTTTTTTGTAAAAAATAAAACCGACCTTTCAAAAAGGTTTGCAAAAAAGTCAAAGAAACCAACAAAAGTCACCGACTTCCGGAAGTAAAGTTATTTATTTTTGAAATCGGTTTTTTTAAGTTTTTATTGTACCTCCTTTACGCATAAACGGTTCAACGGGTTTGGATAAAAAAAAAACCGGTCTTACAAAATGCCACTTACTTGTAGCATAGCTGGTTTAATCCTAGCAGCACCCAGGACCCTCTCAATTTGTCCCTTGTTGAAGTTGGAGAGCCCGATGCTCCTCGTCAGACCTTTCTCCTGGAGCTGTTCCATCGCCTTGTAAGTGTCCACGAAGTCTACCGGAGACGGGATCAGTTCACCGTTTTCTGGAGTCCTCGGGAAGAGTTCATCACCTTCCTATGAAATGAAGTTGGTTAAATATCTGACGGGGTCATGGTTATTTAATAAATCAACGGTCCCTACGTACAGACGCCTGCACATCAAGCTACTACAAACTGTCAGATTGCTTTGATAGATTTTCGACTTTATTTCTAAAGTATTAGGTTCAAGGTTCATTGGGAAAAATTGACAGTTTCGGGTAGCTTGACCTGCAGGCGTCTGTACATAAAGACGTGTCGAAAATGTCATTTTTTTTATTGTATTATTGGCTTTAGATTATCTATGCGCACATGCTGACATACGATTTTTTATTTTTATTTAATTTATTTACCTTGTTTTATAAATCGTATAAGAGAACAAGTCTTATAATTACAACGAATAAGTGTCGTAGAAACGGTCAACTCTCAGTTTTTCTAAGAAAAACGTGAAAAAATTAAATTTTTGTAAATTACATTATAAAGCCTTTAAAACTGTTAAAATATTGTAGAAAGAAAATGTTTATTATTGCTCATAGAATTATTTCTAGGGCGTGTTGAACACAAATTACGCTCTCCTGTAAACCTCGGTTTTTGACTTAACCTTATTAAATGTACGTAGGGTCGACCGTCGAAATGATACTTGATCTTTTTGGAACGAAGTTCCTTATCGGGCATTGTGAAGACGGAAAAAGTTAAGACCAAAAGTTGTAACGACACTTTTTGCTATATGTAGTTGTAAGCCATACGGCGTGCGCGTATTTCTCTGTCTGTGTCTCTCTCATAGAAAGCAAGCTAGTTATTTTCGTTTCGTCTTTCTATTTCGCATTGAACAGTGTTGTGTCGCGACGATTATTTTTGTTGAGTGAATACAGGTTTTTTGTATATAATAAATAGTAACTTGGTTCTAGCTGGGTGTACCTTAACACCTCTTATGTTTGTTTTTAATCGTTGCCCCTCACTAGGAATTACAAATATTTAATTTTAGGCATTCAACCGAGGCTTAGTACCCAGGCTCTTTCAGTCTTCAAGTTAGCGCAGATTATCATGACTTACCCGAAAAGCCTCCGGCCAGTGAATGAGGTACAGATCCAAGTACTCCAGCCCAAGGTTCTGGATCGTGGTCCTGATAGCTCTTTCGACCAGGTCCGGCCGATGGAAGGTGCTCCATAGCTTAGAAGTTATAAATATGTCCTCCCTGAAATAAACAGAGTTTGAGATTCTAGACGAACTTAAATCAAGGGTTGCGGTCATGTTATATGATGACTAGCTTCCGCCCCGCGACTTCGTCCGCGTGGCATAGTTACTTTGGGCCACAGACAATATAATACTAACGCTTTGGGCTAACGCTTTTAATCCCCGTGAAGATCGAAAAAAAATATCTTTCTCTCACTTTTGCTTCCCTCTTTCTCCCCCTTTTATTACTTTTTTTTAGCCTATATCCGTCTCCACTCTCCAGGGTCCCAACTATATCTGTACCAAAATTCACCAAAATCGGTGTACCTCACTTTTTTTGACTTGCTTTTTATCCCTCTTTCTCCCCCTTTTCTCACATATCTTTTGACTGCGTAGACTTAAACTGTTTTTTTTTATTATAAAGAATATTCTATCTATATCAGCAGTCGCGCTTGAGACCAAATTTACAAAGACGCGTAGACTCAACCGCTGTTACAATAAACGACAATGTGGATGTACTATTAGGAACACGTCTGCCGAGCTCTCCGAGGATTACAGGCGTGATGTGTTAGTTCGCAAAGCAATCTCAGAAAGCACGTTAATGGGATTTTATAATCGTTAAGCGAAAACAATGGCTGTTCATAATCATAGACGATAATTTTAAATGCAAACATATCACTACTGCCCTACCATGACGTCTTAAAGCAGAACTTATTCCACTGAGGGAAAGAGACCAGAGCTATACAGGGTGTCTAGCACCATCTCTTTCTCACCCCTTCTGTTTATGATTATCATGCACTTAAATCCTTACTAATGTAAAATTTATAAAAGCGACAGTGAGTTTGTTTGTTTATAACGTCTTCATGCCTAAATGGCTGAACCGATTTTGATGAATTTTGGTACAGATATAGCTGGGACCCTGGAGACGGACATAGGCTAAAAAAAGTGAGAAAAGGGGAGAGAAAGTATTTTTTTTCGATCATTAAATGGGTTAGTTAGCGTTAGCCCACCCAAACTAACTATGCCACGCGGACGAAGTCGCGGGCGGAATCTAGTTAAACATAAGATCCGTATTTCAATAAAGCGATTCGATTTGTTTTGGCTTAATAGACCTTTGATTTATTTAAACATGTTTATATTACACCGTACGCTAATAATATCAGCTTTATTTAGAAAACAACTTCTGATTTTGATAATCATGAGAAAATGGCGGTACCTTTTAATGACTCCCTCTTCAATCTTCACCTTGATAGCAAGCCCAACTTCCGCCTCATTCTGGTAGACGTGTGCGCAGTCTATGTGGCGGTAACCAGCGTCGATGGCAATCTTCACAGCCTCTGTTACCTGGCCAGGCTGCGACTGTTGGGGTAAGCAAACTTTATAATCCTTACCAATATTATAAAAGCGAAATTTAGTTTGTTTGTTAGGTCTTCACTTCTAAATGGATTAACCGATTTTGATGAATTTTAGAATAGAGGTAGTTGGGACCCTGGAAAATTTAGAATAGGGGAAGAAATAGGAAAAAGGGGGAGAGAAAGATATTTTTTTATTCGATCACCACCTAAAGTTAGCGTTAGCGAAAAGTAACTATGCCACGCGGACGAAGTAGCAGGCGGAAGCTAGTCCTTACTAATATTATAAAAGCAAAAGTGAGTTTGTTTGCTTGTTACATCTTCACGCCTAGATGGCTAAACCGATTTTGATGAATTTTGGAATAAAGATAGTTGGGACCGTGGAGACGGTCATATACTAATTTAAAAAAAAGAGGAATAAGGGAGAAAAAGAGGAGACAAGGAGAGAGAAAGATGATTTATTTTCGATCATCACCCGGGTTAAAGTTAGCGTTAGCCCAAAGTAACTATGCCACTTGGATGAAGTAGCGGGCGGAAGCTAGTATAATATAACATTACGCAAGTAATAGCCGAAGGGATTGTCAGAAATGTAGCTAATGGTACACCCACATTTTTCCAGTTGTGTTTGGTTTTGGATCGAAGTTCCTTATCGCGCGTTGTGAAAGGGGGCTAGACGGAAAAAAATCTTACGAAAAGTTGTCACGACACTTTTTGCTATAGTAAGCTATTGTAAGCTGTGCGGCGTCGCATGTTTCTCTGTCTGTCTGTCTGTCTCTCTCTCTCTCTCTTATAGAAAGCAAGCCAGATATTTTCATTTCTATAGGAACTTCCATCCATCCGGGTGTCCCTTGACACCTCTAAATTTAATAACCATCAACTGGGCATAAATCTACACTCCATGACTGCTTCTTAGTTCATCATCATATTCCTGCCCTTGTCCCATTCTATTTGGGGTCGGCGCAACACGTTTTCTTCTTCCATTCTCCCCTATCAGACGTCACGGCGTCATTTACTACTTCTCCTTCATATCATTTCTTACACAATGCATCCATCTTTTCTTTGGCCAAATAAAAATTTGGCCTTCCTCTCCCTTTCCATACATCAATATTAAAATTCATCTGTCTTTTAGTCACATGTGCTTCGTCCCTCCTCATTACATACCCATACCAAGACAAACGATCCTTTATTTTGTTCTGTAACAGGCATAACTTTCAAACTTCCTCTAATATTATTTTCTTTACTTTATGCATTCTTGTGACTACACACATCCATCTCAACATTCTCATCTTCGCTACATGCAATCGTTTTTCATCCACCTTTTTACAGCTCAGCATTCTGACCCAGTACGACTCTAATCACGGACTTGTATATTTCAACTTTAACTTGTGGGGCATCCGTTGGTCACAAGTTGTCCCAGTGACGTGTCGCCATTTCGTCCTCATCCTGCATTGATCCGTTGTGTTACGCCCCACATAAAAAACATTGACGGAAAAAACTAATAACACTTCTATCTCTAACGCCCCCTGGTTCGTACCCAACGAACTATAACATCGCGAGCTACGCCTGTCCTCTGTGAAACAGGAAATTACACGCTATACCAAAAGCTACAAAGAACGGATTGAACGGCAAACAACCTAGCCCGACCATTAATGGCAAGCCAAAACAAAGCGCGGCGTTTAAAGCGTAAAATACCTCAAGATTTGATACAGTCACAGTAAACATCCCTGAAGAACAATGAGGATGTGACAAAGGTCACATACTAAGCGCGCCAGCAATAGCACCAACCCACCTACCACTGAATGTCCCACAATGGAGACATTTTTTTGTTTTTTTTATCTTGGGACAACTCACACACGGCTATCTGATCCCAAGCTAAGCAGAGCTTGTGTTATGGTAACCAGACAACTGATATACATACTTTTATCATTTATAAATACATACATATTATAGATAAATCACACCCAGACACAGAACAAACAATCATGCTCATCACACAAAGTTTGTCCTGGGTGGGAATCGAACCCACGACCTCCGGCTCAGCAGTCAGGGCAACTAACCACGAGACCAAGAGGCCCGTCAAAGTAGATTGTAGTAATAATTAGAGTAAACAAAAAAAACTTCCGTCTCCATACATACATAATCATATGCCTACTTATTCCAAAGAATGTGTATAAAAAATAAAATTTCAGCGATAAGACCGCCATTGTAACTATAAAATTAGAAGATTCTGTAATACAGTATGTTTTAATTTTAGTGTGCAATAAAGTACTATATATAATAATACTCCTTACTAATATTATAAAAGCGAAAGTGAGTTTGTTTGTTACCTCTTCACGCTTTAATGGCTGAACCGATTTGGATGAATTTTGGTACAGAGATAGTTGGGAACCAGGAGACGGACATAGGCTAATAATTTTTTTTGGCAAAAGTGGGATGTGAGGAAGAAAGAGGGAAGAAAACGGAAAACTTAGCGTTGCTATTACAAATCAATAAGGCGCAAGAGGAACTGTGTTACCCCGAATTTAACGCGAGCGAAGCCGCGGGCAAAAGCTAGTTCTGAATAAATTAATGCGAATGTTTGTGGGCATGGTTGGATGTATGGATGTTTGTTACTCTTTCACGTCAAAATGGCTGAACGGATCTTGATTAAATTTGGCACAGAGGTAGATTATGGTCTGGAATAACACATAAGATACTTTTTTTCGATATCACGCGGGTGCCAACTAGTAAATAAATAAGAACATGCGAAAGAGTGTTCTGTATTTTGATTTAAACAAAGCATATAATTTGCCCAGCTCTCTGATGACTGTACAAACTTAACAGAGCTGGTATTTTTTACATTGCATAGTTATAACAAGTGCCTAATTTACTAGTTTTCGAACACTCAATTTAGTTTCGATGATAAAAACCAAGTTGACCTTGATAGTACGATATTATCAGATTTATTTACACTTTGATAATCTGTTTTGATAATAATTATGTGGTTGAATATCGGGCATCACTCATTACATACGCCTGTAGGCCTACCATGACGTCTTAAAGCAGAACTTATTCCGCTGAGGGAAAGGGACAGAGCTATACAGGGTGCCTAGCACCATCTCTTTCCCTCAGTGGAATCAGTTCTGTTTTAAGACGTCATGGTAGGGTAGCTGTTTCACAAAAAAACTTGAGAGGTGTGAAGGGACACCCGGATGGTACGAAGTTATTATTTATTATGTTCAAAAAAACTGTATTCACTCAACAAAAATAATCGTCGCGACACCACACTGTTCAATGCGAAATAGAAAGACGAAATGAAAATAACTGACTTGCTTTCTATGAGAGAGAGAGACAGACAGAGAAACTCGCGCAGTCCGCACGGCTTACAACTATAGCAAAAAGTGTCGTTACAATTGTTGGTCTTAAGGTCTCTGCACACAGCCGGCGTGGCGTGACGGGGCGCGGCGTGGCGGGGCGGCGACGCGGCGCTGGCGCGGCGGCATCGGTCACACTGCGGGCGCGATAACGTCCCGTCCCGTCGCGCCCATTCACGCCGAACGTATACTCTTTTTATACTGCCTATGCATGCCGCTCGCGTCCCGCCGCGCCCGTCCCCGCCGCTTCTGACTTGTATTCCCGCTCGGCGCGGTGGCGGCGTGGCGCGACGGTTACCGTCGCGTCGAGCGGGACGGCTCTGTGTGGCGTCGTCCGTAATATCTAGTACATTACAACTGCTCAGTGTCGCGTCGCCGTCCCGTCCCGCCGCGCCGCGCGCGCTGTGTGCAGAGACCTTTAATTTTTTCCGTCTAGCCCCGTTTTGCAACGCGCGATAAGGAACTTCGTTCCAAAACTTCGTTCCAATATTAGATAACACCTAAAATCATTCTTAAACAGATATAAAGAGGTCTCTTTTTCTTTTTTAAAAAGAAAAACAAAACACGGAACCCTTATAAGATCATTTTGTTCTCTGTCTGTTTGTCAAGACCCTTTATCTCGGGAACGCGTGGAGGTATCGAGTTGAAATTAAAACTATATACTCAAGTCTGTAGTCCCTTTAAGCTCTGCAAAAATCAACGCTCTAAGTCTATGCAGTCAAAAGATATGGCCGTTTATGTCGCAAGTTTGTACTGAAGTCCCGGTCTTGCGGTTTTTATTTATCGTTGGTCGTTTTTTAATCAACAAAAAAGAAGAAGATTCGTCTATTCGTCGGAATCTTTCTTTTTTTATGTCATGTGTTCACCAATTACTCAAAGACGTCTGCACCGATTTGCAAAATTCATTTTCCATTGAATCGTAAAAGGTTAGCAGATCACCCATATAGAAATAGAAGAAAAAAATATATATCACTAGCTTTCGCCCGCGGCTTCGCTCGCGTTGAATTCGGGGTAACACAGTTCCCCTTTCCTGATTTACAAATACCTGCTTCCTGTAGTTTTTGCCCTTGCCCCTTATTTATTATTTATTGCAAAGCTAAGTTTTCCCTTTTCTTCCCTCTTTCTCCCTCATATCTCAATCTTTTTTGAAAAATAAATAGCCTATGTCCGTTTCCACGGTCTCAACTATCTCTGTACCAAAATTCATTAAAATCGGTTTGGCTATTTAGGCGTGAAGACGCCACAAACAAACAAACTCACTTTCGCTTTTATAATATTAGTAAGGATAGACGATAACTCATAAACTACCCCAGCAATATAAATAAAATTAATATGGGACCCCCTGGGAAGTATACCCTTTTGAACAAAAGAAATATTATGAAAATCGGTTCACAATTGGCGGAGTAATCGATGAAGATAAAAAAAAATACTGTCGAACATAGAAACTCGTCCTTTTGTGAAGTTGGTTATAAATTAAATTACAACTTCTTGTAACTTGACCACGACTATGTGACCCTACCTTTTTTTTTGGTTTGGCAAATCATCAAATAACTTCTCCCGCTCTGGGCGAGAGAAGCGGGGGGCAGTTTCCGACTTGTACTGACTAAAACCCACCCATGTTCCTTCTCTTGCCCTTATGTTCCGGGGCCGAGGTATCTCTTTCGAAAAAACATTAACGCGCCGTCGACACGGCCTGGCGTCAATAGACGAACGGACGGTGAGCTACCCATTGCTCACCGTCCACAGGCCCGCATCTACGGTGGCCCGGAGTCATCTCATTCTCTCTGGTTTGATGTTCTCTCCCTCAAACTCCCGGCCACCTCCTTCGCTAGCATGACTGCTTCGCAGAAGGAGGTTACCGCTTCCCATTCCCCCTTGCTCCGGACCATGGACTGAACCACGGCCGGACGGGAGAGATCGCCGCCATGTGAGCCACCCTGGCGCCAAAGCTGGATCCGTCCTTAGCTATCATCGCTACTGCAGTAGCAAAACCACTACTTAATAAGTAGTCACCTAGTTATCATTAACTCTAGATACTTATCTAATATCGACAATAATTAGAAACAATGTAGTTATCATGTATCGCTCCATTGATAAAAGTCCGAAGTAATTTATTTCTATTTTCATCGTGTGTCTATTCTGAATGGGTTCGGTGGAAAAATACAAAACATTTATTAAGATACTAGCTTTTGCCCGCGGCTTCGCTCGCGTTAAATTCGGGGTAACACAGTTCCCCTTGCGCCTTATTGATTTGTAATAGCAACGCTAAGTTTTCCCTGTTCTCCCTCTCATCCCACTTTTTTTGAAAAAAAGTAACCTATGTCCGTCTCCTGGTTTCCAACTATCTCTGTACCAAAATTCATCAAAATCGGTGTAGCCATTAAAGCGTGAAGAGGTAACAAACAAACAAACTCACTTTCGCTTTTATAATATTAGTAAGGATTGCATAGCATCTATCGCGGGCCTTGAGCGTGGAGACCCGATCTAGAAATTTCGTAACGAAAACACCTAACATTACAAATACAGTTATTTCATTCACGATTCCAATGTTCAATTAGCATGTTTGGTATGACCCATGGTCTAATTTTTCTTTTCATTGGAAATACTTTTTCATATTATTTAGTTTTTTTTTTATTTATTGCATAAGTTGATAAAAAATGCTATGCAATAGCTTTACTGCGGCAGTCCCCGAGTGCCACGCGTATTTTTTTATTTAATTATGTTTACACACAGTCGATCAGGCAGGAAAAAATAACATAAAATTTGAGTACAAAGGAACTGCTTATTTCTTAAGAAATTTCTGCCAGCAGACCTGCGAAAGGAAATATGAAAACGAAATGTAGACGATAGTGTGTGAGAGAGTATTAGAAAAATATACATAACATTATTATACATCTAGCTCTATCATCATTTGTCTAGCTTTTTCCCAACGTTTGGGTCGACTTCTAGTCTTACCGGATGCAGCTGAATACCAGTATTTTATATGGAGCGACTGCCTATCTGACCGCCACCAAACCAGTTGTTTCACAGCACTTGGTTAGACTGCTTGTCAGACTTTAGGTACACTGATTAACTGTAACGACTGTCAAAGATCTACAAATGACAGGCGGGACCACTTTGGCAAACACATTGACGGGCCTGTTGGTCTAGTGGTTAGTGGCCCTGACTGATGAGCCGGAGGTCGTGGGTTCGATTCCCACCCAGGACAAACTTTGTGTGATGAGCATGATTGTTTGTTCTGTGTCTGGGTGTGATTTATCTAAAATATGTATGTATTTATAAATTATATAAGTATGTATATCAGTTGTCTGGTTACCATAACACAAGCTCTGCTTAGCTTGGAATCAGATAGTTGTGAGTTGTCCCAAGATATTTATTATTTATTAAACATAGATTTTATGTCATTACAAAGTTACTAACAACTTATAGACTCAAAGTTTATCTGAATTAAATGGATATGTAATGAGGAAGGACGAAGCGCATGTGACTAGAAGAGTGATAGATATGAATGTTGATGGATGGAGAGCGAGAGAAAAGCCAAAGAAAATATGGATGGATTGTGTAAGGAATGATATGAAGGAGAAAGTAGTAAATGATGCCGTGTCGTCTGATAGGGGAGAATGGAAGAAGAAAACGTGTTGCGCCGACCCCAAATAGAATGGTAAAAGGACAGGAAAATTAATATGATGATCTGAATTAAATACTTTATATAATCTATAGGTACTTCAACATAAGTGTTGGAAACATCACGATATTGAATGCAATAATCTTTGAAGTTTATTAGAGTAGTATTATTGGTTTTGAAGTACCGTAAACGAAGACAAAAGACACTTGTTCTCATTGCCATTTTATATTGTTGTGTAGAGTTTGATGTACAGACGCCTGCAGGTCAAGCTACCCGAAATTGACAATTTTTCCCAATGAACCTTGGACCTTATACTTTAGAAATAAAGTCGAAAATCTATCAAAGAAATCTGACAGATTGTAGTAGCTTGATGTGCAGGCGTCTGTACAAAATGCATGGTAGACGGCATCATGAAATGATGTAAACGAACCCTCGGTTACATCTATACTAATATTATAAAGCTGAAGAGTTTGTTTGTTTGAACGCACTAATCTCAGGGACTACTGGTTGGGATTGGAAAATTCTTTTAGTGTTGGATAGCCCATTTCTTGAGGAAGGCTATAGGCTATATAACATCACGCTACGACCAACAGGTGTTGAGGAGCGTGGGTAAAACCGTGGGGAACAGCTAGCTAGTCTTGTATTCTATTTTTTTGTTTGTCTACTATTTTTTTTTGTTTTATTTTTAATTCCTACTGTTTCTTGATTTATTTATTTTTGAATAAGATGTCTGTACCTAAAACTATAAAACATATGTACAAAATTAAAAGGTAAACAATCATGCTCATCACACAAAGTTTGTCCTGGGTGGGAACCCACGACCTCCGGCTCAGCAGTTAGGGCCACTAACCACTAGACTAACAGGCCCGTGAAAACGCCCGTAGATCTTTGACAGTCGTTACAAGTTGTCTGTGACATGAAAGTCTGACAACCAGTCTTACCAAGAGTTATCGTATTACCCAGTACTAACTGGGTTGTGGAGGTCAGATAAGCAGTTAATCCATATAAAATACTGATATTCAGCTGTATCCGGTTAGACTGGAAGCCGACCCCAACATAGTTAGGAAAAGGCTAGGCAGATGATGAGGCATAGAGTGTCGGATTGGTTCAAAAGAGATAGGTACCGCAGCCCACACTAAGGGTAGAAGAAAACCTATAAATTGGAAAATAACTTTGATTCCAGAAGTCGGTGACTTTTGCTGACTTTCTTGCCAAAGCTTGCTTCTAAATAATTTCTTGCAAATTTTTTACAAAAAAGTTTTTGTTTTCAACATTTTAGTTATTGTATGATGACATTTCACATAATTTATTTGTTTATAGTTTTTCAAATATTAATGGGTTTTAGTCAGTACAAGTCTGACATTCTCTCCCACTCCACCCCAGAGCGGGGGAAGTTGTTTAATGGCTTCCTATCTCCACCTTCTGAACGATCAGTTTCGCGCACCAAGAGTACCGTACAAACTCGCGACATAAACAGCCATATCTTTTGACTGTGTAGACTTACAAGGTTGATTTTTGCAAAGCTTCAAGGAGCCATATAGTTAAGTACATGGTTTAAATTTCAAGTCGATACCTTCACGCGTTCTTAAGATAAATAAATAAATAATAAATCAATATCTTGGGAGCAGAGCTTGTGTTATGGTAACCAGACAACTGATATACATACTTATATAATTTATAAATACATACATATTATAGATAAATCACACCCAGACACAGAACAAACAATCATGCTCATCACACAAAGTTTGTCCTGGGTGGGAATCGAACCCACGACCTCCGGCTCAGCAGTCAGGGCCACTAACCACTAGACCAACAGGCCCGTCACAACAGATTAAGGGTCTTGACAGAACACAGACAGACGGACAAAAAAGTATTCTAATAAGGGTTCCGTTTTTTCTTTTGAGATACGGAACCGGTCCTCCTACAACGGTAGGAGTCATTTAATCACTTCACATACAAAAAAAACTCACAAATAAACATACCTTCCAAGTCCCAAGTCCAAGAACAGGACACCTGCGTCCGTTGTTTAAAATAATAGCAACACTCGCGGCCATTTTGTGAACACGTGCGCGCTCACCGAAGTAAAATACGGTACTGAATGATAGCTCATAAGCTCAGTTTGTTTTCTTAGCAATTTGCTATCGGATAAATTAAGGTGTGGTTCTATTAGTGCGACAGCGCGACAAGTCGTGTCGGAAGTAATTAGTAAATGCTTGTTTGTATTGTGAACTTGTTAATGTATTAAAGACTAGCTTTTGCCCGCGGCTTCGCTCGCGTTAAATTCGAAGTAACACAGTTCCCTTTGCGCCTTATTGATTTGTAATAGCAACGCTAAATTTTCCCTTTTCTTCCCTCTTTCTCCCTAACATTCCACTTTCTTTAAAAGCTCATGTTGTCTCCTGGTTCCCAACTATCTCTGTACCAAAATTCACCAAAATCGGTTTAGCCATTAAAGCGTGAAGGTAACCAGGAGACGGACATAGGCTAATTTTCATTTAAAAAAAGTGGGATATGAGGGAGAACGAGGGAAGAAAAGGGAAAACTTAGCGTTGCTACTACAAATCAATCAGGCGCAAGAGCAAAAACTGCAGAAGGGCTACTATGACATCTAATAGCAATTCTTATTCCACTGAGTGAAAGAGATGGTGCTAGACGCCCTGTATAGCTCTGTCTCTTTCCCTTAGCGGAATAAGAATTGCTTTATGAGGTCATAGTAGGGCTACTCTGCCGTGCCAATCCAAAAGACTGTAAGTCGACTTACAGTGTTTTCGTTTAACAAAGCCCAATCAGTTTCTTGAAGTCTGTTTAGTACCTATGATCGATCACACTTTAATTTCAACGGTTTTTTTGCAAGATAAAGCAAACCAAAAAACACTGTATTACTTAAAAAATAAGATATAAACACAGAAAAATACTGTAACAAAGTATACAGTGTTTTGGCGAAATAGACTACACGCATTTTGCTCATGCGTAGAGAAATACAGTGTTTTGCATAAATACTGTGCATGCAGTTCACGCGTTAACTGTCCAACCAGCGAAAGCAGAATCTACAACAGTATTGCTATCTCGTACTTGATTGTCGCCAGACACCGCCACGACAACCCAACCCCTGGATACTGCAGCCCCCGTCGTGAGGCCACTCACGCGGATGATGGCGTCCACCGTCGAGTGCTCCTTGCGGAAACCATACTGGTGATCCGCAAGATCCGGCCCCGTCCCCACAAGGTGGCCGACGAGGCGGTTTGCAATAACTCTTTCAAAAGGCTTGCCCACCTCGTCGAGCAGCACGATGGGCAAGAATGCGTCTACCAACGAAGTGGGAACTGGCCCTTCTCCAAGCATGCGCTTAGGAGCCCTAGTACTCGGGGCCCAAGAGCTTCCAAGGCCAGGACCTCGGTTTTGCCGTGCAAGCTATTGGGTCCCGGGGTGGTATTTTTGGTTTTCAGCCGGTCTACCGCCACTATCAGGTCTACCTCAGTCACCTCCGAAACGTCGTCCTCGTGGTCCGCTACCGGAATCGCAAGCGGCGGAGCCATGGGCGAGGAAGAATGTTCCCCTCGCGAAGGAAACAGAACGCTCACCACGTTGTCGACTAGTTGGGACCGGAGACTGCTGGTGCGGCGTTTATCCCGCCTTGTATGGGCGCCCCCATGGAACTCCATCCAAAGACCCCAGCATCTCCTCGCGGGCCTGTTCCTTGGCAAGACACCTTCTAGGAGGACAGTCTTTGCCGCTCTGTACTACTCCGCAGCGACGCATGCCTCGCGCAATGCCGTCAGCTACCGCGACCACCAGTACACCTGCTGCCGGGCGCTTTCCAGCCGGACTCGGGGCATTGCCACGTCGCAAATCTCGGTCATGGCCTCCTGGAACCACTCCGCCCCGTGGTTGGTGTCGGCAGGCCTGTCCGGTGATGACACCCAGGCCTGCACGATCGAGACTTCCAGGGGGAGCTCCCGGTCCAGATGTTTCAGCGCCCATCGCGGACCACTCAGGGCCGGTAGGACTGGCGCGCTGGAGGTCTAGGTGGAGACGTCGAGCCGGAAGTACCCGTGATCGGAGTAGGTCTCCAATACCTCCATGAAGCGCCAGTCGACGACACACAGGTAACAGAGCGGGACCGGCGAACGAGATATCCACCACCGACTCGCCCCGCATCCGCACACGTGGGAAAAGTACCCCGGTTTTGGACGACCTGGCCTGGCCTGTCTCCAGTGTTAAGTGCTCTACCATCCTTCCCGCACGTCTGTGTAGCGAGAACCCCAAGCCAATTTCTTGTCGTTGAATTCCCCGAGCACTAGCACGGGGAGGGAGCAGTTTCTGGCGACGACGGTCAACTCCCTGAGGGAGTTCTGGAACTCTGCGAGAGTTCGGCTCGGGGAGAAGTAGACACCCGCTGCGACTATATCCCCGAACCATGCTGCCACGCACCCCTCACTGACCCTTCCTGACACTCTCGAAGGACGGGGTAACGGCGGCGACTGACGAAATGATGGTCACTGATCCGCTCAGGCCCTGGGTAGGACAAAGTACAGCGTAGCGACCACAGCGATGTTCATCGACCACTGCGCCATGCTTTGGAGCAAGAGATCCTGAGCGCAGGCGCAGTGTTTGATATTCGCCTGGAGGAGGCGTAATGGGGCCGTTATTGGCAGCCCCCTCCTGGACCCCCCATGACGGTAGGGGTGGCGCTGGTAGCGGCAGCAGCAGCGGCGCCAGTGGTGGTGCCTGCGGCGGCAGCGTTGTTGGGGGTGATCGCGCAGGACCTTCCCCGGTTTGGAGGGTGGTGCGCACATTTATGAAATTTTATGTTTTAAAACTTGATTCAAACAAACTCTTCAGCTTTGTATTAGTAGAACTAGGTAATAGACAATGACAGATATTCATCTAACTTATTGCTATTGCATTCACAAGTGTCTCAGAAATCATACTAAGGTGGTCCATTTTATATATCCTCTTAAAAAAACTCTATGCTTGGATACAGTGTTTTGGCATAATGAGTTTAGAGTTTCAGACAAGGATTAAACACTGTATCCGGTTTTACAGTGTTTTGCCTTATAAAGAAGTACATTAAAATTTTATAATTGTCTTGTCAACACAAGTTAGTGGCAATAACTTCTTTCTGTAATAAAATAATTAGAAAAAAACTATTTGGCTATATGCTAGAGATGTACACCTAACTATTAAATGCACAACATTATATAATATGCACCAATTACCTCTGAAATGGGCAAATATTAATAAAAAACATGTTTTGTCAGTTTTCTCAAAACCGGTTTTTGTGGGTTACAGTGTTTTGGCTTGGCAGGGCAGTACTGGTCTGCTTGGTGTGTTATACCGAATTTAACGCGAGCGAAGCCGCGGGCGAAAGCTAGTTGACAATAAAATCAAACTTTATCTACTTTCAAGAGTAGTATTACAGGCAGTTAGATTCCTACTTAAATCTAGACAGATTTAAACTCCCCGATAGCCGTGCGTTATCTTGGCTCATAGCCAGATAAATTGATTCCAAGATTAGAAAACACAACACTACTTGGAAACTGGAGTTAGATAAAGATCAACTTCTGTTAGCAGCACCCACCGATAAGATCACCATAAAACATTGCTCCCGAAAACACTACAACGTACAGCACGAGGAACCACGAGAATACTCGGGACCAAACGAGCTGAGAATCTATACTTCTATACTATATATACTTATATACTATTACTATCCTTACTATTCCTTACTTTCCTTACTAATATTATAAAAGCGAAAGTGAGTTTGTTTGTTTGTTTGTTTATTTGTTTGTTTGTTTGTTACCTCTTCACGCTCTTAATGGCTACACCGATTTTGATGAATTTTGGTACAGAGATAGTTGGGAACCAGGAGACGGACATAGGCTAATATTTTTTTGAAAAAAGTGGGATGTGAGGGAGAAAGAGGGAAGAAAAGGGAAAACTTAGCGTTGCTATTACAAATCAATAAGGCGCAAGGGGAACTGTGTTACCCCAAATTTAACGTGTGAAGCCGCGGGCGAAAGCTAGTAATATTATAAAGCTGAATAATTTGTTTGTTTGTTTGAACGCGCTAATCTCAGGGGCTACTGGTTGGAATTGGAAAATTCTTTTAGTGTTGGATAGTCCATTCTTGAGGAAGGCTATAGGCTATATAACATCACGCTACGACCAACAGGTGCTGAGCAGCGTGGGTGAAACCGCGTGGAACAGCTAGTATAGCTATATACAGATGGCTCGAAAACCAGAACAGGAACAGCGGTTGGGGTCTTCTCCAAAGACCTTAAACATTAAAATTTCTAAACCACTCGGAACGCTCAACAGAGTGTACCAGGCTGAATGTATGGGCATCATTCAGGTCGTCCTAGTCATCGAGGCCAGAGGAGTCGCTGACACCAATATCCGAATACTCTTCAACAGTGCCTCTGTTCTCCAGTCTCTTAATAATAGCTGTTTCAACACAGCTCATATTAGAGCTGTGTTCATATAGGTATTAATGAATGCCACAACCAGGGTTGCCAACTACTGTTTTTCACTAAATTATACATTTTACTGTTGAACAAAAATAAACTAAACAAAATACTGTTTTCAGCATGCAAACACATTTTCTGATACTGCAGTTACTGAAAGAGTTTTTTTTTCAGTAATGAATGCTAAGTGGCGGAAGAATAGAAATAGAGTATCTATTAATTTGATTAAAATGAGCTCTTAATTTATTTTAATTACACTTATTAGTGTGGTGAGGCATATGAAGTTTTTAAAAAAGATGGTTAATTGGGAAGTTGTGCGAGAAGTTCTAAAAAATATGTATTCAAAACAATACCTAAATAAATAAAATACTGTTCATTTTTCTAGAATACTGTTTAATATTCTTCACAGACCTGAATATACTTTACTAGCTTTTGCCCGCGGCTTCGCTCGCGTTAAATTCGGGGTAACACAGTTCCCCTTGCGCCTTATTGATTTGTAATAGCAACGCTACGTTTTCCCTTTTCTTCCCTCTTTCTCTCTTACATCCCACTTTTTTTAAAAGCTTATTATTAGCCTATATCCGTCTCCTGGTTCCCAACCATCTCTATAGCAAAATTCATCAAAATCGGTTCAGCCATTAAAGCGTGAAGAGGTAACAAACAAACAAACTCACTTTCGCTTTTATAATATTATATAAGTAAGGATTTCTTGTAAAAAAAATTGGCAACCCTATCCACAACCTACTAGAACGTATGACCGCACACAACCGCAATACAGTTACCTTACAATGGATCAAAGGACACAGTGGCTCCCTAGGCACCGACGCAGCAGACAAACTCGCCAGACGGGCGTCCATCTCTATGGCACTAGGACCGGAGCCAATTGTACCCATCCCTTTTGGCCAGAAACGCAGTTGGCTGAAGGAACACAACCTCACACAATCCCCCACACTGGTGGAGCTCGGCACCAGACTGCAGACAGTCCAAGGTCGCTATGACGTGGACCGCAAGCTATCCAAACGCTTTCTGCAGCTGGACAGGAAAAGCCCGCGCCCGGTGACGGGGACCATCACCGGACACTGTGCATTAAACAAACATTTCCACACAATAGGTATCACAAATAGCCATCTGTGCAGAGCTTGCATGGAGGCGGAAGAAACAGACACACATGTTTTCGTTTCTCGTTTTTATTATTACTGCAACATTCACAGTGTGATGATTAATATTATATAGATAGCAAAATTGAGGACTACTTTTAATTAATTATTACTATAAACTCCGAAAGGACGGTGAGCAGAGATACCGCGGCCCCAAAAGGAACATGGGTGGGTTTTAATCAGTACAAGTCTGACACTTGATGCGTTGCCAGCCTTTCGGTTTTCTATCGGTTACATTTCGGAGAGTGTGCGATGGAATTGCACAGCCTAATTCCGCCAAGCCCGTTCCATCATAGGACTACAAGACGTACGGCGATGCGCCACCGTTACATGGTAGACATCCCACCCACACGCACTAAACGGTTTAGGAATACTTTCATTGTGCGTACTGCTAAGGAGTGGAATTCCCTGCCGGAGTCTGTATTTCCTGACAGCTATAACCTGGGGGTCTTCAAGTCAAGAGTGAATAGGTTATTTCTAGGTAAGCGTGCTTCATCGTCGACCACATCTTCACTTACCATCAGGTGAGATCCGGTCAAACGCGAGCCTATCAATAATTAAAAAAAAAAACTCACTCCATCTCCGCCCAGAGTGGGGGAAGTTATTTGACGATTTCCCACCCGCAAAAAAAAAGCCGAAAACATGATTCCATTACTGTAAATCCTCTTTTAAGAGTCTGTCAATTTAACATAACATTCCTTACAAAAAAAAATAAAAACATTGACAGATTCCAATAAAAATTATACAACATGGATAAAATTCCGAAAAAAGTACGCTTTTAAATATATTTATTATGGACAATACGACAATGTTAAACGTATACAAATTCTTGGCGTTATTGTCTTGCATCTAAATTTGCAAGATGGACGATTTTGTAAGTGCAATACTTTTTTCAGTTTTGATTTGTTGGTAAATGTATTTTGTCTCTGTCATAATCATCTGCTCGCTTCAACTCTCTGAATCAGCATTTTCCTGCCCTTTGTCCCATTCTATTTGTGGTCGGCGCAACACGTTTTCTTCTTCCATTCTCCCCTGTCAGACGTCACAGCATAATTTACTCCTTTCTCCTTCATATCATTCCTTACACAATCCATCCATGTTTTCTTTGGCCTTCCTCTCGCTCTCCGTCCATCAACATTCAGATCCATCACTGTTTTAGTCACATGCGCTTCGTCCCTCCTCATTACATGTCCTTCCTTACCAAGACAAACGACTCAATTTCAATTTTTCTGTAACAGGTGCAACTTTCAAACTTCCTCTAATATACACATTCC
Source organism: Ochropleura leucogaster (assembly GCA_958449745.1). Classification (NCBI taxonomy): domain Eukaryota; kingdom Metazoa; phylum Arthropoda; class Insecta; order Lepidoptera; family Noctuidae; genus Ochropleura; species Ochropleura leucogaster. The sequence goes on along the minus strand of OY288228.1, from coordinate 9,566,896 downwards.
TTACTTTATCCATTCTTGTCACTCCACACATCCATCTCCACATTCTCATCTCCGCTACATGCAATCGTTTTTCATCCACATGTTTTACAGCCCAGCATTCTGACCCATACAGTACAACAGGTCTTATCACGGACTTGTATATTTTCCCCTTTAACTTGAGAGGCACAAGACTTGATGGGCTTCAACTCTCTGAATACCATGTATTTTACATGGAGCGGCTGCCTATCTGACCTCCACAATCCAGTTAGTATCAGGTAATACGGATACCCTTTAATAAGACTGATTGTCAAACTTTCGGGGCACTGACTAGCTGTAACGACTAACGACTGTCAAAGATCTACAAATGACAGCCGGGACCAACAGCTAAACGTTCTTACCGAGGCATTTACGTATAGACAACGACTAATAGTTTCTCGAGGCGGATGTAATATCTCGAAAATTATAAACGCTAAAGTTTATATGGATGTATAGCATGTTTGTTACTCTTTCAAGCAAAAACTACTGAATGTATTTTAATAAAACTGTACTATTATAGAACATCATCAGGTCATGGACTAGCGATATTCTAGATACTTATGTAACGAGTGTTTTAATATACTATTACGATACACACTTGGGTCTAATTCACTTCCCCGCTTTTTGGCAGCCATTTTGAGATATTCTCTATGCGTGTACAAAAAGTAATCATATTGTAGCGACACAAAGATGCATGTGACCTACAGCGCCATCTATCCAGCCACGGAAGAACTAACTGCAAGATTCCTACATCGCGCAAGCAAAGTTGTACGCGCAGTTAGCATATATACGAGCGCCCGACAAACAACTGTCGGGCAGTGGCCCGCCAGACACAACACCCGTCTGGTCGGAGGATCCTCCCTTTACCATAGAGGATGAAGAACTTTACACCCTGTTCTTCATACCTCTAAAATATCTTTCAAAGTTTTGGTCTTACTGAAACGAAAATAAGTTTATTCAGAGGGCAGCAACATTGTCTATCGTTTAAATTAAGAAATATGAGCTTACATTTACGTAACTTAAGAAAACAAAATTAAAGTCCAAAAATGTGCAAATCAACGAAAGTTTTGTAAACGTTTTTATGAAAAAATATGGTATTTATTTGAAAATCAATTTTGAGTACTAGAATGTATGTTATACATATAAATACATACATAGAATATCGCTAGTCCGTGACCGGACACCTTGTATGTCTATTTTTAAAGAGCTGACAATTCATACCATTTTAGAGGTATGAAGAACAGGGTGTAACGTTCTCCATCCTCTATGGAAAAGGGAGGATCCTCCAACCAGGCGGGTGTCCTGTCTGGTGGGCCACTGCCCGACAGTTGCTTGTCGGGTGCTTGTATATATGCTAACTTCGCGCACAACTTTGCTTGCGCGATGTAGGAATCTTGCCGTTAGTTCTTCCGTGGTTGGATGCATCTTCGTGTCGCTACACCATAAATTGTTTCAACAGAGCTGTCCACACGGGGTGTCACAAGTGTACCCATTCGGCGGACCGTATCGGAAGCAAAGCGGCCCATACCCTCAGGAAGGGTGGGCGTATCCCCAACAAGGATGGCCGTATACTTACAAAGGTCGGCTGTTCCCACAGCAGGGTGGACAGAACCTGACTTTTGCTGAGGAGGACCCTATGAACAACAACAGCATGCCACGTCGTCTAACGAAAAAGGGACTGTTATGGTATTACAACCCACCCATGTTCCTTCTATTGCCCTTTATGTTCCGGGGCCGCGGTATCTCTTTCGAACAACCCGCAACCCCGGCAGGCGGAGGCCCTGGCGCCCCTCTGCTTTGCTGACATCTCTTTGAGGCGCGCGTGAAATACAAACGCGCCGTCGACACGGTCTGTCGTCAATCGTCGGACTGACGGTGAGCTACCCATTACTCACCGTCCACAGGCCCGCATCTACGGTGGCCGGGAGTTGTATCGCGGCGCCCGGCGCCCGGGGCTGATTTACTAGCTTTTGCCCGCAGCTTCGCTCGCGTTAAATTTGTAACGGGCAAAAGAAGGAACATGGATGTGTGTTAGTCAGTCACACTTGACACTATAATGCATAAAATTTAATGGCAGAAGTACTTCGTTTTATACAAAAATCTTCAAACCCTTTTGCTCAATACTTGTCAATTAATTACTAAATCATGACCATAAATCTCCCTATAGTTATTAAAATGCTTTGTAGGTTCCCAAGACCAAAAACTAAATGACCGCAAGAGCGGGAAAAGCTTGTTTTACAGCAAATCTTTACACTATTCTGGTATTCTAGGTCACCCGGCCCGAAGATAAGGCGGTGGCACCTACGCGGCGTGAGGGTAGGTGGTCTGCGCCCCGCGACCGCGCTGTTCCTGCTGCCTGGTTTAGTAACAAAAGCAGGACTGAATTGGTCGAACGTGTCCACAATGCAAGCAACAGTGAAGCCTTCCACTGAGCGCTTTTTAATCCCACCAAATAGCATCTGTGCACTTTGTGCCAGGTTTGTTTTTTTTTGTCTATGTTTAAGCGTTTTAAACTCCCGTATTTTGGGACGCGAGTAAGTTCATAATTTAAGTGTTGTAACCCTGAAATCATTGAACGCGCGTTCGATTTTTACATGTTCGTTCTGAGTCCCTTCTCGCGTGTTCCCTGATGGGTTCTTTCAATAGCCAAATGTCAATAAAATCACGCATTTATTTTATATCATGGATTCATTGCTTCTGGTCTGTGGACGGTGAGCAATGGGTAGCTCACCGTCCGTCCTCTTAGTGACGACTGACCGGAGTGACGGCGCGTAAGTATTCAAAGCGCGCCTCTAAGAGATGTCAGCAAAGCAGAAGGGCCTACCTACCGGGGTTGCGGGTTGTTCGAAAGAGATACCACGGCCCCGGAACATGAAGGACAACAGAAGGAACCTGGATGGGTTTTAGTCACTAGAATTCTGACACTATTCCGCTCCGCCCAGAACGGAGAAGTTATTTGATGACTAGCTGTGCCCAGCGGTTTCACCCGCTGCTGACTTAGGGGTATGAAAAATTGATGTTGGCCGATTCTCAGACCTACCCGATATGTACACAAAATTTCGTTTAAATCGGTCCAACCGTTTCGGAGGAGTATGGGAACGAAAACTGTGACACGAGAATTTTATATATTAGATTTCGCAACCAGAAAACAAAGAGACAAGCCTGTTTTCCAGTCATTCAACAATTTCTTTTTTGCAGCTAGTGTGGTGTCCTAAACTAGCGAGGCTCCCCGTCGGTCTACTGGGAGGCCAATACCCTCAGCAGGTACCTATACATTGTTAAAGTAACGTTATAAACTTGGAGCTTTCATAAACTTCTGCGGTATTATCATCTGCCTAGCCTTTTCCCAACTACGTTGCAGTCGGCTCCCAGTCTTACCGGATGCAGCTGAATATCAGTATTTTACATGGATCGACTGCCTATCTGACCTCCACAACCCAGTTAGTACTGGGTAATACGATGTCCATTGATAAGACTGGTTGTCAGACTTTCGGAACACTGACTACCTGTAACGACTGTCAAAGATCTACAATTGACAGCCAGTACCAACAGCTTAACGTGCTTTCCGACGCACGGAGGAAACTCGGTATGTAACGGGTGGTCGCCCATCCACAGACCAACCTAGGCAAGCGCGGCTTAACCTAAAGATCAACCCAAGCGGCTGCTATTATTATCCACGAGCTCCTCCTAAAAACTTCTGCAGTCCCTATATTTAATTTAATAGTCGAGTGGATAGTGTATTTACGATACGAACTCAAATAACCGTCATATTATTGTTACTAGCTGTTCCCCACGGTTTCACCCGCGCTGCTCAGCACCTGTTGGTCGTAGCGTGATGTTATATAGCCTATAGCCTTCCTCAAGAAATGCACTATCCAACACTAAAAGAATTTTCCAATTCCAACCAGTAGTCCCTGAGATTAGCGCGTTCAAACAAACAAACAAACAAACTCTTCAGCTTTATAATATTAGCATAGATATAATAGTAAATAGTATAGATAAGCTAATTATTTTCTACATGATCATGTTTATTTGTAATATTCTGTTGATAAACCTATTTTTTAAAAAATATGAATGAAGTGTATTGAAAAGATATTTTTTTTCAGGCGGTTATGAAATACCTACCATATCTACTTGAAAGAAGCACCTTAAAGAGTCTTCTACATAGAAGCCACGTTCATGCCCAAGATAAGAAAGATATCCACGTTGGACGTGGGGGAATGCAAAATGTAGCGATTTCTGATGCAAATCCAACCCCAAGAAGCCGATCTACTAAAGGTACGCTGGATGGTGACTAGCTGGCGCCCGCGGCTTAGCCCACACGATATCGAAAAAAAACAATATCCTATGTCTTACTCCAGACTATAATCTACCTCTGTGCCAAATTTCATCAAGATCCGTTCAGCCGTTTTGACGTGAAGACGTGAAGAGTAACATACATCCATACATCGTCACAAACATACGCATTTATAATCCTTACTATTTATAAAAGTGAAAGTGAGTTTGTTTGTTACGTCTTCACGCCTAAATGGCCAAACTAGCATTGAATTTTGGTACAGAGATAGTTGAGACCCTGGAGACGGACATAGGCTAATTTAAAAAAAAAGTGAAACAAGGGGGAGAAAAAGGGGAGAGAAAGAAATTTTTTTTCGATCATCACGCGGGTTAAAATTAGCGTTAACCCAAACTATACCACGCGGACGAAGTCGCGGGCGGAAGCTAGTATTATATAGTAGGTAGTAGGATATCTCAGTCTACATGGATGAAATTGCATGGTGTTGCTAGTAGAAAATAAAAAAAAATACCCTTGGTATTTTCGGAATATATGTTAAATTTCCACAGGTAAATCAAAAAGTGTCGAATACGGTGGGCCAGGATGCTACGTCATTGCGCTCAAAGCTCTCGGGGTTGCAGTTTTCACATGCGCGTTATGCTGCTTGCTTGGACTACCAGTGGCCCTGCTGATAATCTTGGTGTTTGTCGCAATTTGTGCTTCAATAATATCCCTTGGAGCTGCGATTGTCAGTATGGTGGAATATGCAGCTGTAACGACATATAGATTTATCCGTAACAAAAACTAATAGTCCTTTTTTTGACACACAAGTAACCACCAAAAAGAGAAACTTCAACAAGCAATGTTAACAGAATACATACGTAAAAACCATCATCATCTTCTGACAGTCGTTACTCAACTAATTTGGGGTCGGCTTTAAGTCTAATACAGCTGAATTCCAGTATTTTACATGGAGCGACTGCCTATCTGACCTCCATAACCCAGTTAGTACTGGGTAATACGATACCCCTTTGGGAGACTGACCACAGACTACCTGTAACGACTGTCAAAGATCTACACATGGCAACCAGGACCAACGGCTTAGTGTGTTTTTCGATGCACGGAGGTAACTCAGTTTGTAATGAATGGTCATCCATTTACAGACCGATTTTAGTAAGCGCGGCTTTTAAAGATCGTGCAGCTGTTTTTGCCATGAGCCCCTCCGTACTCTGCCTCTTCATTTCCCATAAGAGAGGCTTCTTCCGTCTTATTATTTCCCATATCTTATTTCATTCCCATTCTATTTGTGGTCGGCGCAACACGTCTTCTTCTTCCATTCTCCCCTATCAGACGTCACGGCATCATTTACTCCTTTCTCCTTCATATCATTCCTTACACAATTCATCCATCTTGTAACTCCCATTTTTTATTTCAAGATTAAGACTTGACAAATTACACATTATTAACCAAACAGTTTTTACCATTAATCTTTTTAATTATAATCTTTGTTTTAAATTAATTTGGTTTATTAGAATGCTCATGATGATGACGCGTCACCGATTTCAAATTATTTCATGAAAAATCTTGTCTCAATTTTTTAATATCAACAAAATGAAATATTGCAGTTAAATAGTTATAACCGGGATATAGTTTACCTATGACTACGTAATATAGGTATATCCCGAAAAATATACACGGAGGCGTTTTATAACGTTTAATTGGAAACTAAACTAGTAAAATAATTAAAGTTTTTTTTATGCAAGAACGAGCAAAGCAAGCTCGGGGCTTTTGGCACTCCGAGGCGGACAGGTTTGGCTTGAAGGTGATGGCGGGGTTTGGTGAGCTAGCGAAACGAGTGAACTAAAACCCCGCCATCCCCTTCGTGTTAACCTAACACGATTTTAATGGTGCTGACAGAGAAGGGAGCATTGTGTAGCAAGACTACGTCGAGTACGTAGTTTAGTTAGTTACTAATTTGGTTATAAATCGCTTTCATATGACTATCTTCCTTGTTATAGAATTTTAAAATGAGGCTAGGTAGGTACATTTCCGTTATAACCTTAAAAGAATACAAAATTTTGTCTTTCACAAGTCACAGCAAATATTTGCTAAATCAGGTGACAAATACGGAAAAATTATGTGAATTAAGCATTTTATTTAGATGTTTTATGTCGAATTGATTATAAAAGTTAAGATTCCTACTTAGGATAAAGTCAGTGTAGCTATCTACCTTTTCATTTTCGTCATTAAACCTTTTTGCTAACACTTTGATTGTTTCGTGTCCAAATTACTAATTAGGTACGTAAAGAGTTGTTCAAACTGTATGGTGGTTTGGTAAATCTAATAAAAAGCTGCTTTACGTATATGAAACTGACTCCCCAACAAAGTTAGGCTGTGAATACACTTACTTCATCATCATTATATCAGGCCCTAAATTGAAATCTATATTTCATTTCCAAGTTTCGTTCCTAAAAAATACTTTCACATTAAACTAACCTTTGTTTTAGTTTTAAATTGCGATTGAGATCAGTAATCAACTAAACAGGTTGTAGCGACTATTATACATTTATTAGAACTTCTTTTTTAATTAATTTGACTTTTAAAAGTACTTCAATAATTTCTTTAGTCTGTTACGTTTTTACAATGAATTCACAAGTCAGCCACGCCTTTACCATGAACACAGATGTCTGTCATACTTTTGTCTTGAACTCCGAGTTAATTTCAGCGGTCTTTTCGTTGGTGGCTTCCACTACCATTGTCGTCCTCGTCCCCTTGTTTATTTTTCGAAACAGCCGCTACATTCTTCATTTCATGTTTAAGATTTTTTCAACAATCTTGTCAATTTTCACTGCTTTTTACATTCTTTTCTTTTGTTTTCGATCATTAATATCGATTGGCAATTAGATCCCGTTTTTTATCGCGTTCAATTATTTTATCAATATGCTGTTTTTGCCCATATTTTTTCTTTATATCGCCGTTTAAAACCTATTTCGAATTATTGTCTTTCTAATGAAACCGATTTGGGAAACAAGCAACAAAATATTTGGATGATTTTAAAGGCTATAACCGACATGAGTCGATTGATTTTTTTAATGATTTATTTAAGTACTTAAATAGATAGCTATACCTTTTAATCTCAAAAATAATAGTACCTAATGCTCATTTGATGTTTTCCCGTAAACGGGTTGTATTGCGCACTACAATAAACTAATTAATAACTGATTCAACTTGAATTAACTGACAGCTGTCACTACATCATCTTGCTGACCCTACTTTTGATCCATTAGCACTTTTTTTTTATTTAACAGATACGCACATTACAAATAGATTGTCAATTTATCTAGACGATCACTTTTACAAGAATAACGACAATATTGTTTATGATGTAACATTTGACAGCTGTCAGTTTATTGTAATTTGAATATTAATAAAAACTGTGCGCACTGCCTGGCGTTTTTTGTGGTATCTCTCGTCCACTAAAGCCATTAATGAAGAGTTGAAGTTGAATAAAAACAGTTTAGAAAAGGTTACCACGTATTTAGTACGTAATAAAATTCCGAACCTAACGTAACTTTCGACAGTTTATTTTGTTTTCAAAATGGCGACCACGTTATTAAACCTGTAAATGAATAACTAACATAAATACAAACAGGTTTTTTTGGAAACCAAATCTTCTAAATTGTAACGTTTCCGAAATATAAGCCATCCAAGTTACAATCTTCGCCATCAACACATTACACAACTTTGTTAGCTTAATTTCAAGAATGTGACTCTTTAGAAGATTTTTGTTTTCTACAATACTTGTTTTTGTAGATGCCAGCTTATTATAATAAATACAGATTTAATGCGTGTACCTATATTAAAATCAGTGTTAAGTATACTTATTGTGCCATCAGATTAGATTCTAACTTTGGTAGGTTACATCTCACAAACGTGACGTTTAAGAAGATTTTGTCTGTAACAACACTTGTTAGTAATCGAACCAGCTATTGATTAATGAAGGCTAGAAGCATAACATTTAGTGATTGAGGGCCAAAAATGGCAGCTTTCGTAGAATTATGAATGAGCAATTCATAAAATGATCACAAAGCAACAATACATGATATCGGCTGCGGCTGTGAAATTTTCAAAAAGGTTTCTTATTATCATCCTTTTTATGTTTAAAATCACGTCAATTCGTCGCTCTGTTTTGCCGTAAAGGACGGACAAACAGACACACAATACACTTTCCAATTTATAATACTAGTATCGATGTTACAATACTGTAGTATCTCATTCAATTTATAAAGCCAAAATTACATTAAAATCTGTAAATCCATTTTATTTTTCACAAATAGCCGCTTTTGCAGAACCATAGTACTTTATAAATGTAAGGAATTATGTAACAATTCGTAAAATAGACGATCCATGATATTAACAACGACCATTTAAAAGAATAACATTCATTTAATTATCGTATTACGAATCTGATAAATCTAGTCATTTTAGAACACCCAGTTAACGATATTCGCAAAAAGACCGCCATTATAACCACAGAATTACAAATCTATAAATAATCATAGAGTCAATATTGTATTATTGACTCTTTTTTATTATTGACTATTTATAGATTTTGGTGTATGCTACATTTTATTTAAATAAATAAAGAATGGATGATAGCAACTCTTTCAATTTAAATTAGGTATACCTTTTTATTTTTACCACAATATTTCAAAAACTATTGATTAATTAGGTGGCTTTTTATTGACACCTCTTAGATAATGGCAAATTATGTACCTAAATTACTTATTCTTGCAAAGACTACTGGGTATCCATTGTATTTATATTTTTCCAAACAACTTAACAGTAAGATATAAGCAGATATAGATAATATAATACCCATTGTTTATCATTGAATTCGGAAATAAACATGTTGGAATATGTTAAATGTTGTTTTATTTTAATTTTTGATAACAAAATGGCTTTTATGCACGCATGTCCATAAAAGAGTGATTGACGTATGGAGAGGGAGAGGACAGCCCACGAAATGATAGAAGGATTGTGTAAGGAATAATATGAAGGAGAAATAAGTAAATAATGATGCCGTGACGTCTGGCAGGGGAGAATGGAAGAAGAAAACGTGTTGCACCGACCACAAATAGAGTGGGAGGGCAGGAAAATGATGGGCACTAACATTTTATTTATAACATGGATGGACCACCATCCCAGTGACTTAACTCACCGTGTTTTCTATGTGATGTTTTTTTGACGTCAGATGACGTCAATAAAAAAGTTCTCTATTCGATTTTTTTTGTATAGTTGTTCTTGAACATGCTGCTGCTATAAGTTGGTCCAGGAGGGCAGAACTGAGACGAGCACTCTGGAGCACCAGTTGTGTCACCTGCAAGCAAAGAAATTAAATGAATGTGACAGAAATGTTTGAAGTAGAAATTAAAGAGAGAAAGATAGGATACGGCTTATACGGCTTTTTATTTTGACAAACTGTGTTATAGTACAAAAGTTTAGATATAAATGTATAAAGAGCAGAACGGATTTTGATGTTTGATAAACTGATAGTTTATAACCTGGACAACAAAAAGGACCCAATTTTAAATTCCACGCAGACTTCGCAGGCTAGTGTTTTAAAAACCATTATAATTTTGGCTGACACTGTTCAACGCCAATGCTTTCAAGCAACCACGCCCGAATAATTTTGTGGCTTAAGGTTGTTTAGGTTATCTATATTCTATATACCCGTTGTCTAAAAAAATTTTTCTCTATGATCTTAAAGAACCGTATAATATTAAACAATAAGCCGACTTAAAAGCCTTGTATCCAAACCATTCAGTTTAAAAATATAAATTTCAGTGACATTGACATTTTAATTCACGTGTTTATCGGGTTATGCTGAAATGCGGATTATAGGAAATAATAGAAAATAAATAAATTAAACCATGTTGTTGCTAGAAGACAAAGAGATTGACATATTCGTCGCCAGTAGAATAGGTTCTTTCAAACGTAAGTAATGTATTTCGTACAATAACCATTAACAAATTGGAGTAATTTTTTATGATCAACAGAATTGCAATGTTTTTATTGTTTTGCTTAAGAAAAGTCTTCTTGCCCGTCTTTTTTATTGCTAATGTTATTGAGCCCATTAGCTTTCGCGTAAGATCGGTCTAGTAAGAAAAGAAGTTATTAAAATGTAAACACCTAGCTTTTAAAGTTGTAAACAGAATTTTCTGTTGGTTACAAATAGATGGTCGACGGTCACCTTAACCTAAAGACCGACATGAGTGACTGTTATTATTTAGCTTTCTAGCTTTTGCCCGCGGCTTCGCTCGCGTTAAATTCGGGGTAATACAGTTCCCCTTTCCTGATTTCCTGATGCAAGTACCTGCTATCTGTAGTGTTTGCCCTTGCGCCTTATTTATTGTAATATCAAAGCTAAGTTTTCCTTTTTCTTCTCATTTTCTCCCTCATTAGTCATTAAAAAAATAATTTGCCTATTTCTGTCTCCAGGTTCCCAACTATCTCTGTACCAAAATTCATCAAAATCGGTTTCGCCATTTAGGCGTGAAGACTTAAAAAACTCACTCACTTTCGCTTTTATAATATTGACTTAAATCGAATTGCATCGGTTTTCAGATATAAAATACCACACAGATACGACAAAGAACAGTAAGAAAAACATTGAGAACCTTGTAGACATCAAGACTTTGGAAAAGGATGAGAGTATCACGAGATTGGAGTGGGGCAACACCGAGCAGACAGAGATACTGATTGGAAGGAAAAATCAACAGGTGACAAACACTTTAGTGTAACTATATCAACGGTTTCTAAACGGTTAAGTGAACAACCGAGGTTTACAGGAGAGCGTAATTTGGGTTCAACACGCCCTAGAAATAATTATATGAGCAATAATAAATATTTTCTTTCTACAATATTTTAACAGTTTTATAAATGCTATTTACACATAAGTATTTCGTTTTTTTACGTTTTTTTATAAAAACTGAGAGATGACTGTTTCTACGACACTTATTTGTTGTATTTATAAGACTTGTTCTCTTATACGATTTCTGAAACAAGGTAAATAAATTAAATAAAAATCGTATGTCAGCATGTGCGCATAGATAATTTAAAGCCAATGAGACAAAAAAAAAAGTTGATTAGTGTTACCTACTGATAGTTGTTTCGGGTCTGGCTGTTTCTGTATGTGAGTTTAAATGTTTGTAAACGCATCACGAAACAGGAGAAATTCTTAGTCTGGGGCAAAGTTTATTTAAGAAATAAAAAAAAACTAAACATCCTACAGTTCAACATTTTTATTATACGAAACACACTTGACTCAGAAATCAGAGGTACCACCACAAGTTATTACAGTCATGATATTGTGTAATTAAATCCGCAGATACAAATCTACGACACAGTAAAAGGTTTCACAAAGTCCTACACAGCAGACTTTGCTCCAGGGGAGGTTGTGGGCCTCGGGCGCTGCAAGAGGAAACTAGTCGCCGCAGTCTCCAGTGGCGTGGTGAAGATCTGGAGCAAGAAGGTGGAGGAGACTGTCAATGTGGGCAAATTGGACCGCATGAGAGTCTGTGGCGATGATAACACTGTATTTGGTACAGGTTAGTTACGTCTATATTTATTTAAACTTCTTGTAAATAGTGGCAAATAGGCGGACTTAATGCCATAAGGCCATAAGGCATTCTCTACCTGTCAACCTTTGTAATAGGGTACAAATTAGCTTCATTCTTTTGTTTCTTGACATTCAAAAGTGCCTGTAATGATCTAATTGAAATAAATGCTTTGATTTTAAGTATTATATATAAAAAAAAGTATTTAAAGCTTTCAAAAACTTTCAATTTTAATATCTTTATTTTGGATCATAGGTTTGTACATAATACAGGTCCTAAATAATTAAATAGATTAGCTATGTCCCGCCCTTTGGGCATACAATAATCATGTAATAATATTTATAGGAAGGTAAATTATTAAAAAGATATTAAATACACAAAAAACTAAAAGATAAAACCAAACAAAACGAATTAATATACGAACTTATATACTAGATCCACATATACATATGAAATAAACTACATTTAAAAATAAAAACGAGAAATTACTTTGATTTCAAATTGAAGACGGACCTAAATAGTGGTTACGTACTTTTCTGTAATATCTATTAAAACATATTGTTTTTGTCTTTATGTGTCTTTGTTCCGGCTTATCTCCGAAACCACAGGTCCAATTCTGACGGGACATTAAGGAGCAGGATGTTAAAAGGAGTAATTTATTATAAAATTTATTTTAGAAAATTCTAATGAGTTCTGAGCAAAAAAAATAAAAACCTCCTAAATCATGTTTACCATCAACCTTATGGACAAACCCCGTAACATTTTTCCATCCCAGGTATCGAATCCTCGGACCTCAGGACCTCATAATCAAATAAGCATAACTATGTATTTCACAGGAGGCGAAGAAAATGACCTTAAAATGTGGCGCATCGGCGAACCAGCTCCAACGTTTGTGGCTAAGAACTTGGCACATGACTGGCTCCAGCTGAGGAGGCCCGTGTGGGTCTCCGACCTGGTATTCTTGAACGGAGAAGGTGGTCGTCTTGCCGCGGTGTGCTCCAGGCATGGATATGTCAGGTAGGACCAGAGACTTGAGAATCCTTACTTACTAATATTATAAAAGCGAAAGTGAGTTTGTTTATTTGTTTGTTACCTCTTCACGCTTTAATGGCTAAACCGATTGTGATGAATTTTGGCACATAGATAGTTGGAAACCAGGAGACATAGGCTAATTTATATTTTTAAAAAGTGGGATGTGAGGGAGAAAGAGGGAAGAAAAGGGAAAATTTAGCGTTGCTATTACAAATCAATAAGGCGCAAGGGGAAATGTGTTTAACTTTTCCCCAAATTTAACGCGGGCGAAGCCGCGGGCGAAAGCTAGTTAATTATAGCGAGGCTTCTTTTGGGTTCTTACCCAAAAAGAAAGAAAGCAAACATATTTATTTGGTATTTGCCTCAAGTACATCGCCATAGTTTAAAATACAATAATTTTAAATACCAGTATTTGCCATAATCCTGACTATTTATATTATATCCTTACTAATATTATAAAAGCGAGAAGAAGTGAGAGAAAGTGAGTTTGTTTGTTACGTCTTCACGCCTAAATGGCTAAACCAATTTTGATGAATTTTGGTACAGAGATAGCTAGGACCACGGAGACGGACATAGGGTATTATTTTAAAAAAGATTAAGATATAAAAGAGAAAGAGGGAAGAAAAGGGAAAACTTAGCATTGCTATTACAATAAAAAAAGCGCAAGGGCAAAAACTACAGGTAGTAGGTACCTGCAAATCAGGAAAGGGGAATTAGGGGAACCCCGAATTTAACGCGAGCGAAGCCGCGGGCAGAAGTTAGTCAGTAAATCTATAATATCTCTTATGTCCTGTATTTGAAAAGGTAATGCTTAACCAAATGCTCAACCACTTTAACACCAATAAAATCTTACATGAAAAGCAGTATGGTTTCACCAAAGGACGTTGTACGACTGACGCCGGTGTCACCCTATTAAAACACATATTTACTGCGTGGGAAGAAGCACAGGATGCCATAGGGATCTTTTGTGACCTCTCAAAAGCATTTGATTGCGTGAACCACGAAACCCTTCTCTTAAAACTTGAACATTACGGCCTAGGGAAACTTGCCCTTAGTTTAATTAAATCGTATTTAAATGATAGACAGCAGCAAGTACAAATAAATGGTGTCAATTCAATGGGTTTAAATGTAAAGATGGGTGTACCACAAGGATCGATATTAGGTCCCTTCCTCTTTTTAGTATATATTAATGATCTACCCCATTTGTTTAAAAACCAACCACAAATGGTGTTGTTTGCTGACGATACCTCTTTAATATTTAAGATAAACAGACGTGCCACAAATCTTGACGACGTAAATAATGCCCTAATGCGGGTACATAATTGGTTTACCGCTAATAATTTAGTATTAAATGGGAAAAAAACGAAGTGCATAAGATTTGCTCTACCTAATGTCAAAAACAGTGTGTGTGACATAGTATTGAATCAAGAGAAACTAGAATTCGTCGAAAAAACTGTTTTCTTGGGAATAACTCTCGATTCAAAGCTACAATGGGGTCCGCATATAACATCTCTTGCAGGACGCCTTAGTTCAGCAGCATATGCTGTTAGAAAAATCCGTCAGTTTACTGATGTAGATACCGCGAGACTGGTCTATTTTAGTTATTTTCATAGTATAATGTCATACGGTATTTTACTTTGGGGACGGGCTGCAGACATCGACTCTGTATTTATTCTGCAGAAAAGAGCCATTAGAGCCATTTATAATCTACGTAGGCGAGATTCTCTAAGGGAACAGTTTAAGGAAATTAACATCATGACAGTACCTTGTCAATATATCTATGAAAACATCATGTACGTCAGAAAAAATTTGCATCTATTTGGTAAACGAGGTGATAGACACAACTATAATACTAGAAATAGGGACCAATTGGTTCAGCCGGGTTTCAGGTTAGCTAAAGTAGACTCATCTTTCATGGGGTACTGTTTGAAATGCTACAATAAAATACCTTCCCACATTCTTCAACTGAATGAAACGAAATTTAAATCTTGTATTAAACGCACACTATGTAGGCAAGCATATTATAAGTTGGGGGATTATATTGATGATAAAAATGCTTGGCTCAATGCTGGTCCTGCTCCTCAAGCATAGGGGTAAACTCATTGATAAGTATCCGAAGCTATAGTGGAAGCTGCAGAAGATTGTAAGACTATCTTTGCAATGTATAGAATCAATTCTCTAGTATTGTATAATTATTAAGCCCATATGTGAGTGCTATGTATTATAATTGACTTGACGAAGCCCTGGTGGTTAATAGTGTCATGCTCACTTAAATGTCTCGCTGATGGTGGCGGGTGTGTCGGGTCATTTAGCTCCCTTCAAAATGGTCGAGCTGAATGGGGCTGATCCATACGTCTTGTTCGTGAACGGGCGCTGTCAGTTGGGACTGGTCATTTTTTAACTGCCACGGTCATTTTTAATTTATTTAGATTTTAGATTGAATTTTGCTCTTTATTTACTCTGGACGCTCTTATTGTGCACACCTTTCTACATCGTTCTCACATATTTTTATAATCTCAACACGAATGATGTAAATACTATTTTGTAAAAATATTAGAATTTAAAAGAGTGTCCATGGAGTTTCTTGCCCATTCTTCTCCATAGAGATCAACGCTTTGGAATGGGCAACTACAGTACTTTCACAAGTTATTATGCCTTGTGACCGGGACTGTAGATTCATTTTGTTTCTTGACATTCAAAAGTGCCTGTAATGGTCTAATTGAAATAAATGATTTGATTTGATTTGATTTGATTTGTCCATTGGCAGGTTATACGACAGTCGTGCACAAAGGCGGCCGGTCATATCCGTGGACTTCGAGAACATGGCCGGCACTTGCATCGCCAACAGCTTCGACGAGCGGTGAGTAAATAAAATAATAATAATAAATATCTTGGGACAACTCACACACGGCTATCTGATCCCAAGCTAAGCAGATCTTGTGTTATGGTAACCAGACAACTGATATACATACTTATATAATTTATAAATACATACATATTATAGATAAATCACACCCAGACACAGAACAAACAATCATGCTTATCACACAAAGTTTGTCCTGGGTGGGAATCGAACCCACGACCTCCGGCTCAGCAGTCAGGGCCACTAACCACTAGACCAACAGGCCCGTCAATACAGGAGTACCAGCACTACGATGAATAATGTATTTTTCTCTAATGCTGGGGCTACATTAGCGGGCAAAGATTCGTAAAGTGTTGGCGCGCAAAAGAAGATTCAGTAGCCCTACTATGAACTCTTAAAGCAATTCTTATTCCGCTGAGGGAAAGAGACAGATCTATACAGGGTGTCTAGCACCATCTCTTTCACTCAGTGGAATAAGAATTGCTTTAAGAGGTCATAGTAGGGCTACAGAAAGCGGCCTACAGCGAATATTCGTTGTTAAGTTGTGCGGCCGAGACGATGGAGGAAGCAGATAGATAGATAGATAGAATATTCTTTATTATGTACACCATGCAAATAACAAGAATAACATTAAACAACTTATAAATAGGGTGACACAATGGGCGGTCTTATCGCTAAAAGCGATCTTTTCAAAACAACCTTTGGATGGATTTAAAGGAGGAGAAACAGTACTGTAGGTAGTCTATGGTGTAACATTTTTCAAAAATTAATAGCTACATTTGAAAAAACAAATACTTAAATATAAATACATATAGTATACATTTAAAATAATAATCATTAAGAGCAAAGAAGTATTTAATATTTTGTTTAAGGAGAGAGGTAGTGCTTTTTGACCAGAATTTTAAAAGTGGACAGAGTTTGAGCGCTCCTTACAGACACGGGCAGGGCATTCCATAGCCGTACAGCTTGAACTGTAAAGGATTTATCGTAAAAGCTAGTAAAATGCACCGGCATCTCCAGTCTCAGACTTTCCGATGACCTCAGATATCTATTATGTGTGTCATGAAGGAACTTAAAACGTTCTTTAAGATAAGGTGGGGTTCTAGGATTAAACAAATATTGTATAGCTGAAACAGGATATGAGTATTCCGGCGAAGTCTTAAATGAAGCCACTTGAGCTTTATACGAAACTAGCTTTCGCCCGCGTTAAATTTGGGGTAATACAGTTCACCTTGCGCCTTATTGATTTGTAATAGCAACACTAAGTTTTCCCTTTTCTTCCCTCTTTCGCCCTAACATCCCACTTTTTTCAAATAAAATATTAGCCTATGTCCGTCTCCTGGTCCCCAACTATCTCTGTACCAAAATTCATCAAAATCGGGTTAGCCATTAAAGCGTGAAGAAGTAACAAACAAACACATAAACAAACAAACTCACTTTCGCTTTTATAATATTAGTAAGGATTCAGAGACATGATCATATTTGCAGTGGCTTTCCATTACATGTCAGTAAATTATAGTGTACAAAAACATAAGAACGTCAGTCCCGCTTCAAAGTCTGGACGACACTGAAGTGACGTAAGTCTTTTGAAGCGCGCCAGTTTACCGACAGTGCCCCGATGCTACATCGTCTGCACGCGAATACATCGCGTTGCAACGATGTACCTGCCACATACATCGCTGGAGCCCGCTAATGTAGCCCCACCATTTTTTTTTCGGGTGGGAAATCATCCAATGACTTCGCCCGCTCTGGGCGGAGCGGGGGGGTTATGTCAGACTTGTACTGACTAAAACCCACCCATGTTCCTTCTATTGCCCTTTACGTTCCGGGGCCGCGGTATCTCTTTCGAACAACCCGTAACCCCGGCAGGCGGAGGCTCTGGCAAGCCCCTCTGCTTTGCTGACATCTCTTTGAGGCGCGCGTGAAACACTAATGTCGTCAATCGACGGACGGACGGTGAGCTACCCATTGCTCACCGTCCACAGGCCCGCATCTACGGTGGCCAGGAGTCGTGTCGCGGCGCCCGGCGCCCTGTAGCCCCATCATTAAAGTCTAGTATTTGAGAAGCTGGGAACATGCCGGAAGTCTGCTTATCACCTTAGCAGTATGCCTCTTAAATGTTATTGCTCCTTTTCTTTACATGTTGTCAATACATTGTGTCGATATGTTGTCACAAACTAAACTAAAGCTAGTCTAAACTGCGTTTCTGAAATTAATTAAAGACGGCACGATTTTTAATTTCCCGTACGTCTCTCTCAAAGTTACAACCTGTTGAATTTGGATTTCATTTGTGATCCCTTAATTTTTTCTAGTAAGTACTGTATATTGCTAAAAATATAAATTTTCTCTGATCCTTCCCAGCCAAGTCCTGGTCGGCTTCGGTCGGGGCCAGCTGCACCAGGTCGATCTACGGAAAGGGAAACCGGACAAGGGATACAAAGGATGCGCAGGCGCAGTCACGGATATCGCCATCGTGAGGGACTCGCGCCTGGTTGTCAGCACCAGCCTCGACCGACAGCTGAGAGTTCACGAATATGGCAGCAAAGACTTGGTGTATAAGGTACCTAGAGTCTTTACTTCCTTACTGATATTATAAAAGCGAAAGTGAGTTTGTTTGTTGATTTTTGGATATATACATAGATAGTTGAGACCCTGGAGACGGACATAGGCATTTTTTTAAAGTGGGAAATGAGGGAGAAAGAGGGAAGAACAAGGGAATACTTAGCTTTTCTATTATAATAAATAAGGCGCAAAAGCAAAAACTACAGGTAGCAGGTACCTTTAAATCAGGAAAGGCGAACTGTGTTACCCTGAAATTAACGCGAACGAAGCCGCGGGCAAAAGCTAGTAAAGTAATATTTGTTTGGCCTACAGATAGTTGTTCCGGGTCTGGCTGTTTGTGTATGTGAGTTTAAATATTTGTAAACGCACCCACGATACAGGAGGAATTCCTAGTGTGGGGCAGAGTTAAAAAAAAGTTATTGAAATAACATTTTATTTATTTACAGCAATATCTGACATCAAAACTGTCATGTGTGTTAGTGCAGACTGAGAATTCAACTCCACTGTCTCGAGTGGAGAATGACATCAAGGAAGAAGTTGAGGAGGAGATCAAAGTAGAAGATGAAGATAATGTAGATGATCTGGACAACCTGTTCGAGAACATGGAAACTATTGGGTAAGTTCAAAATCAAAATATTTTTATTTCACACTAGTTCCACGCGGTTTCACCCACGCTGCTCAGCACCTGTTGGTCGTAGCGTGATGTTATATAGCCTATAGCCTTCCTCAAGAAATGGACTATCCAACACTAAAAGAACTTTCCAATTCCAACCAGTAGTCCCTGAGATTAGCGCGTTCAAACAAACAAACAAACAAACTCTTAAGCTTTATAATATTAGTATAGATAGGCCTACACGGGCACTTATAAACGTCGAGACAAGGTGCACGGTTCGGGTTGGTCGTTTCCTATGGAGAAGAACCGGCAAGAAACTCCATGGTTACTCTTTTAAAATCATTTGGTTTTACAATGTTGTTGTTACAGCGTTAGTACTTAAGTATGAGAGGACAGCGTAGGCCCGACACTATGTCATTGCTTACTTTAAAAAACTTAAAATAAAATATTAACAAAACTTTAATTAGCGTCTAAGAATCTACAAGGCCAACCATGTCCACTCATTCACAACGAATTGTAAGAAAATAATCTGTAGGTACATTTGGCTAAAATGAGACATACAATGTGTAAAAAATGAAGCACTAATACTTATATGTAGGCACATATATCATGTAAAGATTACACTGAAAAAACATAATTAAAATCAATGATTCATATTTCCACACATTTTTTTTCATTGTACAGACGCCTGCACATCGAACTACTACAATCTTTCAGATTTCTTTGATAGATTTTCGACTTTATTTCTAAAGTATTAGGTTCAAGGTTCATTGGGAAAAATTGTCAGTTTCGGGTAGCTTGACCTGCTGGCGTCTGTACTTCACTGTTACGACCCCTAGGCGTTCAGGTCAATGGCCGACGATAGTACGTATTAAAGATATTAAGTACGAATGCGCTGGTTACATGAAATACTTTTTCCTCAAGTTCTTACTTACTGGAATAACTTACCTACTACTTACTGGATGTATAGATACCTACATCCTTACTAATATTATAAAAGCGAAAGTGAGTTTGTTTGTTTGTTACCTCTTCACGCTTTAATGGCTAAACCGATTTCAATGAACTTTGGTACAGAGATAGTTGGGAACCAGGAGAAGGACATAGGCTAATATTTTTTTTGAAAAAAGTGGGATGTGAGGGAGAAAGAGGGTAGAAAAGGGAAATCTTAGCGTTGCTATTACAATTCTATATGGCGCAACTGTGTTACCCCGAATTTAACGCGAGCGAAGCCGCGGGCAAAAGCTAGTAATTAAATAAACTTGGAAATAAAATGCTCTCAGCTGATTCTAGAGTTGTCGCACGGAAACCGTGCAAAAAAAAAAAGTAAAATGTTTTTTTTTCTCTAAATGTAGCTATAGAATTTGTGAAGATGCACAAAGACTTACGCCAGATTCCAAAAAAAAAAAAAACGATTCGTTTTGCTAACGGATAGTAGTATTTTCTACGAGACGTATGTCAAAATAATCGTTAATCGTTTTCATAAATATTAAGCTGTTTGCCCCTTAAATGTTATTGCTCCTTTTTTCTACACATTGTAGAATTTATATTCTTTGTCTGTCTGTTTGTTGTTATGTCACAACCATTTTGCTCTGAAACTGTTGGCAGCACAGTTGAAATTTTGAAAGTAGGTATCTTCTGTGATCTGAAATACAAAATTTACGAGAAATTATGAAGAAATAGTACACTTAATTTAAGTGAAGTTGCTATTTTCCTGCCCTTACCCCATTCTATTTGTGGTCGGCGCAATACGTTTTCTTCTTCCATTCTCCCCTGTCAGACGTCACGGCATCATTAACTCCTTTCTCCTTCATATCATTCCTTACACAATCCATCCATTTTTTCTTTGGCCTTCCTGTCGCTCTCCGTCCATCAACATTCATATCCATCACTCTTTTAGTCACATGTGCTTCGTCCCTCCTTATTACATGTCCATACCAAGACAAACCAGTTTTCTCACTTCAATTAAGGCGCGGATAAACGACTTTTAATGATTTTATATTGAACTAGCTTTCGCCCGCGGCTTCGCCCGCGTTAAATTTGGGGTAACACAGTTTCCCTTGCGCCTTATTGATTTGTAATAGCAACGCTAAGTTTTCCCTTTTCTTCCCTCTTTCTCCCTCACATCCCACTTTTTTCAAATAAAACTTAGCCTATGTCCATCTCCTGGTTCCCAACTATCTATATACCAAAATTCATCACAATCGGTTTAGCCATTAATGCGTGAAGAGGTAACAAACAAACAAACAAACTCACTTTCGCTTTTATAATATTAGTAAGGATATCACGTCTAAACTTGTAGTCTTATTTCTTTGAAAAAAATATATGTTATACTAGACAATTTTATTCATAATTTGATATGTGAAAATGTGAAATTATATTTTAATAACGTAGTGTAATTAATTTGTAAAGTATTGTCTAACGTGGACAAAAAAAAAACGATAATCACGCAATAACTATGGGGCGTATTTACATGAAACTTTAATCATATAAAAGACAATTTAATGACCCATATTTTAGTATACGGCTTTTATTTGTATTGTGTTTGATAAATCAAGGTGGGTTGTTTTTTCGAATAATCTTGGTGCGCGTTGAAGCGGGGCTCTGGCGGGCGACGGGCGGCAGTGTACCGCTGACTGAAATGTACTATTAATTGTTAGTCGCCTTTCTCTCATCTCTACATGTCCAAACAATCTAAGCATACTCTGTCTATTCTATATTCAAATCATAACTTTTTTTTTTTCCAGCGACAAACCTAAAAAGACGAAATTAAAACCAGAAACAGAAGAGTTGCCATCTAAAAGAAATAAACCCTCTTCAGAAGGTTCCACATCCTTACAGGAGATTGACCAAGAAGGCTCAGAGGACACAGAAGATGCTATTAAGAAACTTCTGAGAAGTACAGAAAAGTTGAAGAAGAAACGCGATCAGAAAAAGAGGGAGAAGAAAGCGAAAAGCGTATTCCATAATGCTTGACATTAAATGTAATGAAACTTTATTGTTTTTTTTTTTGCATAGATGTGTCCCGCTGTTTCACCCTTCATATTATGTAAGAAAGGTTGGCTCTAAGAATTGGAGAGCAAGTTTTAAAAGCACTAAATAATCAAGTGGGGATTATTTTTTACTGCAGCCGACGCGGAATTCACACCCAAGTCGTAGGCAAGGGTTTCATGGAGCCGAGAACTGCAGTAACAAATGGCCACGTTAATTAAATTAGCCTCGCCTTGCATAGATTTGCTGTACAATAAGAGATTCGCATAAAGTGGTTTTGTATTACTCGATTGGCCAACGTATGTACGTTGTCGTTAGATAATACGTAGGTTGGCTGCCCGCATTTGAGCACGTCTTGCGCTATAAGAATGTCATATAGACGTGCATATAGTCACGCTGGAACTATGAAGTATTTAAATGTAGCCGAGAAAAATGATGCTGCTAAAAATATTGCACTGCATTTATCTCGTGCAGTTATTTTAAACCAAACAACACCTACGAAAAATAAAATCCAAAATAATATTCTTTGTAACTCCGTACTCTTTATACTATACTCTCTTAAATTAAACATTACGATTATTTTCTTCTGAAAAAGGTTGTCCACTCTAATGGTCATTTCTCCGGATTGACCATAACCAGCTTAATCTTTGACCTCGACCAACTTATGCTTTATTTGTATAAAATAAGAATATTGAAATAGACTCACTAAGATCTGACATTCACAGCATTTTGAGTTTCTATTCTTTATTCAGGTAGAGAAGCTAAACAAGCCTAGCTGAGCGCAAAGGGGCCTGCCAGGGCTTCCGCCTGCCGGGGTTGCGGGTTGTTTGAAAGAGATACCGCGGCCCCGGAACGTAAAGGTCGATAAAAAGAACATGGGGTTTTAGTCAGTATAAGTCTGACTCTCGGCCCAGAGCGGGGGAAGTTATTTGATGATTTCACACCCCAAAAAAAAGCCTAGCTGAGTCAGCTCTGCTGGTAATTGCTATTAAGTATTCGGAATGATTCGAATCCATTTTTCCATTGGTGAGGTTCTTCAGAAAAATCAGATGCAGAGTACATGCAACCTGCGTGAGTGTATCACCAGATGTAAGAATGTGGTAGAGGCAAAAGTCGTATTTTTAATGGCGTCTGGCTGTTCGATCTATGAGGTCGTTATCTGCTTAGCCGGGCAATCCTGTGGGTGCCTTGCATTTAAGATCTCCAGGCACGGGGACCGGTCGTAATGGTTTTTTTTTATGATTGGCATCTCGCAGTTCAATCTAGGAGGTTGTCGTCTGCTTAACCGGGCAAATCCTGTGGATGCCTTAAAATTAAGACCTTCAGTCAGGGTAAAAGGTCGTAATGGAAAAAAGACGTGAGTTTATATACGAACGAATGAATCCGAAATAGACATCACTACTGCGAGCTGTCAGTGTCAAACCATTTTTCTGTCAATGTCAAATCCGGTCGTATACGATGTCTGTTTGCTTTTTGTAAATGAATTATTGTTTACATAAAATACATGGATATCAGATTAAAGTATTTATACAATTAAATAGCAAACAAGAAACATCAAGTGTTTAAACTAAACCTTGCATTTATAGTAATGTACTTTTAATACAGAAAACATGGAATTTTCTTCACTCTGTCGAACCTGTATTACGACCTGTAACAACTTAGATTTAAACCCAATTTTTCAGTCTGAAGACATGACAACGAGCGATCATGAACGATTGTCCAGTGCTTTCTACTTATATACGGGGGTCCTGGTAAATATAATTCCATTAAAAACTACTACAATAGCACTTGTATCAAAATAAATCGAAATTAATTCTTCAGTAAACAAAAGTCGGTATACTTACATTCGTAGCCAATATAGTATCATTATGAGCTATTCTAAACGAAACTGATATCTCTGGCCCGCGGCTTCGCCCGCGTGATATCTAAAAATTATCCTGTGTTATTGAGCTCGTGGCTAAATAATAGCAGCCGCTAGGGTCGATCTTTAGGTTAAGCCGCGCTTGCCTAGGTTGGTCTGTGGATGGGTGACCACCCGTTACATACCGAGTTTCCTCCGTGCCTCGGAAAGCACGTTAAGCCGTTGGTCCCGGCTGTCATTTGTAGATCTTTGACAGTCGTTACAGGTAGTCAGTGTTCCATAAGCCTCACAACCAGTCTTACCAAGGGGTATTGTATTACCCAGTATTAACTGGGTTGTGGAGGTCAGATAGGCAGTCGCTCCATGTAAAATACTGATATTCAGCTGCATCCGGTTAGACTGGAAGCCGACCCCAACATAGTTGGGAAAAAGGCTAGGCAGATGATGATCCTATGTGTTATTCCAGACTATAATCTACCTTTGTTGCCAAATTTCATCAAGATCCGTTCAGCCGTTTTGACGTGAAAGAGTAACAAACATCCATACATCCATCCATCCTCACAAACATTCGCATTTATAATATTAGTAGAATATGAATAGTG
Organism: Ochropleura leucogaster; assembly: GCA_958449745.1. Classification (NCBI taxonomy): domain Eukaryota; kingdom Metazoa; phylum Arthropoda; class Insecta; order Lepidoptera; family Noctuidae; genus Ochropleura; species Ochropleura leucogaster. The sequence goes on along the minus strand of OY288228.1, from coordinate 9,542,468 downwards.
ATGTGACTAGGGATGTGGATATAGCGCAAAAAAAAGCAAGTAGATTACGAGCCCATTATCGGACCAATTCCTTATCAGAGTTACTGCACCTAATTAACATTTATTCTGTATGTTTGTCAATTTTAAAATTGGTTCACGTTTAGGAACGAACCCACATCTTGTAGTAGCTTATTCCTTGCTAGAACTGCTCCAAAACCCGCATCACAATGAGACATACATTTTTACAAAAATAATATTGCAGGTTAAATTCAACGATGGACTTCCTCAGAACATGTGTACAACATGTATAAGCCAATTTAACAATATAAAGAGGTTTAGGAAACAATGTAAGGCAGTGGAAACACAGTTGCTGAAGATTAAAACAGAGTTAAAATCTGAAAACCCCATCTACACACCTGATCAAAGTTTTACACAAATTACGGAAGAAAATGCCATGCCAAGAAAACAACTGTCAACGACTAACAGCTTTGAAATTTGGTCAAATGTCAAGAAAATTATGTCAGAATATAATATCAAGGATGAACATATAGATATAGAAGAAGAAAAACCATTGAAATATTTGCTTAATAAAAATACAGAAAGAAAATTTGACGAAGAAATTGAAACAGAAAATACTTCAGATACAGAGTTTCTTAATGAAGAAATCATCGTACATAGAAATAGTTTTAGAACAAAGACTAATGTTTCTAATAGCGATATTAAATCAGATAATTCTACACAAAACACAATTGATCTCAAATCGAACATTCCAGAAACAAATAAAAAACAAAAGAAGATCGCTACCCTCCCATATAATATCATTGGTAGAACGGTCACAAAAAAGTCAATAAGGGTAGTCTGTAAGTTATGTCAGAAGGAGCTGTCAATCCGGAGTATAGACTCACATATGATGAGAAGCCACCCCGGGGCTGACGAGAGGAAGGTCAAGTGTGAGTTGTGCGATAAGTATTTGATGAAAGAGAAGTTGAATCGGCATCTCTTGATGACACATGGCAACATTGGTTTTAAGTGTGGGGTACGTTGTTTTTAACCATATTTATATCATCACGCTATGAGGAGCTCGTGGCTAAATAATAGCAGCAGGGTCGATCTTTAGGTTAAGCCGCGCTTGCCTAGGTTGATCTGTAGATGGGTGACCAACCGTTACATACCGAGTTTCCTCCGTGCTTCGGAAAGCACGTTAAGCCGTTGGTCCCGGCTGTCATTTGTAGATCTTTGACAGTCGTTACAGGTAGTCAGTGTTCCGAAAGTCTGACAACCAGTCTTACCAAGGGGTAGCGTATTAACCAGTACTAACTGGGTTGTGGAGGTCAGATAGGCAGTCGCTCCATGTGAAATACTGATATTCAGCTGCATCCGGTTAGACTGGAAGCCGACCCCAACATAGTTGGGAAAAGGCTAGGCAGATGATGACGATTATCACGCTATGTAATAATACACCCACAGCCAGTAAGTTTCATGTAATAAGGGAAGAGCGTATTACCAACATCCTCGCGCATTCAAATATAATGTATGACCTGCAGATAGTTGTTTCGGGTCTGGCTGTTTGTGTATGTGAGTTTAAATGTTTGTAAACAAAGGTTTTTTTTTTTTTTTTAAATAAGGCACAAAGCCAGACTGTGCCTGCTACTGAGAAATGCCTGATGGATAAACCTGCCTATTGGAGAAGCGATACCAGGATTCCATGCTCAGCACTCACATTAGAAACTACTAGAACAACAAGCCATCTAAAAAGAATTATCTACTTGCTGACGCCCTCGGCTCTATTATTCCAGACCATAATCTACCTCTATGCCGAATTTCATCAAGATCCGTTCACCCGTTTTGACGTGAAAGAGTAACAAACATCCATAAGCCTGACGGGCCTGTTGGTCTAGTGGTTAGTGGCCCTGACTGCTGAGCCGGAGGTCGTGGGTTCGGTTCCCACCCAGGACAAACTTTGTGTGATGAGCATGATTGTTTGTTCTGTGTCTGGGTGTGTTTTATCTATGATATGTATGTATTTATAAATTATATAAGTATGTATATCAGTTGTCTGGTTATCTTAACACAAGCTCTGCTTAGCTTGGGATCAGATAGCCGTGTGTGACTTGTCCCAAGATATTTATTTATTTATTTTTATTTTTTATAAATCCATCCATCGTCACAAACATTCGCATTTTATAATTTTCTCTAATATTTCAGTACTGTAAGTCGGTATTCAACAGTAAAGAGTTGCTAGTTGATCACGGAACCACCTGCACTTCTAAAAGCAAGAGGAGGAAACTCTATGATTCTGTGAGTATCTAATCTTCATCACCATCATCATAGCATTTGTAATCACCATCGTCATCGCAGTGTTAATCACCAACATCATCAAAGTTCTAATCACCTTCGCCATCGCGGTGTTAATCGCCGCCGCTGTTTCAATCACCATCATCATTGCAGTGTTAATCACCATCGCAATTCTAATCACCATCATCATCGCAGTACTAATTGCTACAATCATCATTAACTCAGTTTTATCACCATTAGCATCGCATTTCTAATCATTGCCACTATCGTAGCTGATCTTATCACCACCGTTACTCGCTGTCTATTTACTACTAGCTTTAGCCGTCGGTTTCGCTCACGTTAAATTCGGGGTAACACAGTTCCCCTTTCCTGATTTGCAGGTACCTGCTACCTGTAGTTTTTGCCCTTGAGCCTTATTTATTGTAATAGCAAAGCTAAGTTTTTCCTTCTCTTCCCTCTTTCTCCCTCAATTCTAACGTTAAAAAAAATTGCCAATGTCTGTCTCCAGGGTCCCAACTATCGGTTTAGCCATTTAGGCGTGAAGACGTAACAAACAATCTCACTTTCGCTTTTATACTATTAGTAAGGGACTCCGCTACTGAATGTCGAAGTTTGAAATGTCGATGTATGTTAGTTCTAAAGTACGGGATCTCGATGTACGCCAGTTCGAAAGTTCACTGGAGCGAAGTATACAAGGCCGACGTAACGTTAGTAAGAAAGCATACGAGTGCGATGTACGCCAGTTCGAAATTACCCTGTTACGAAGTATGAAATGCCTCCGAACTGTTAGTTAAAAAGCATACGAGTGCAATAGGACTTTGCATCCTTTGCAGTTCCAATCACCATCAGCATCGCAAAATATTACATCACATAAATTCTCAAAAAAGATTTAAAAATGTAAATTTATCTGTGTTGAAATGAATAAATTAAATAACGTATCTGTTTCCCAACAGCGTCGTGCTATAGCTGAATGTGACATTTGCAAGATGACCATGCAGAAAGCCAGTCTGAACAAGCACAAGGCTGTCAAACATGGAGGACTTCGGCCAGTCTGCGAGGTGACTCATCATCATCTTCCTACCCTTGTCCCATTCTATTTGTGGTCGGCGCAACACGTTTTCTTCTTCCATTCTCCCCTATCAGACGTCACGGCATCATTTACTCCTTTCTCCTATATATCATTCCTTACATAATCCATCTATCTTTTCTTTGGCCTTTCTCTCGCTCTCCGTCCTTTAACATTCAGATCCATCACTCTTTTAGTCACGTCCTTCATCCCTCCTCAAAAAAGGGAAGGGGAGTCGTTTGTCTTGGTATGGACATGTAATATGTCCATACCAAGACAAACGACTACCTTTCCCTTGCGTGGTGACTAATTAATTACAAGAAATAACATGCTAGGTAGTATTTGGGTAAAACTGTTATGTTTATGTTTTTATCCTCTAAAAACTCATAAATAGAACAGGGCCTATAGCCAAACAGCAATCTTCAACAGACGACAATAATTATCGCTCAGCAGCCACTAATACATTTTCAACTTTATGCATATAGTTGAAATCTATTGACGTTTACATATCGTTTTTGTTTCTTTCGTTCGTTATTGCTCAGCAGTCTTTAATAGATTTTCAACTATATGCGCTAGGCTATAAAGTTGAAAATGTATTAGTGACTGCTGAGCGATAACGATTGTCGTCTGTTGTCGTCTGCTGTTTGGCTATAGGGCCAGTATGCCTTTTCAACCACAATTTTATTAGATTAGATTTAAAATGCGTTGTTGGTTATACTTTAGTATTATATTATTTGTAAATTCGATTTTGTAATAGTATTATAATTTAAAAGAGTGTCCTTGGAGTTTCTTGCCCATTCTTCTCCATAGAGATCAACGCTTTGGAATGGGCAACTACAGTACTTTCACTAGTTATTATACCTTGTGACCGGGAGTGTAGCTTCATTTTGTTTCTTGACATTCAAAAGTGCCTTACTGTAATGGCTTTAATTTTGAATTTTTTAGCGTCATTATATTATTTTCAACCTATTCTTGTTTTTTTTTTGTTGTAGGTAAATCTTCATAATTGTTTCAAAATTTCTTACTATCGTTTTTAGTTATTTTCTGTGCCCACAGCACTGCGGCAAGAGTTTCGGCAACAAGTTCCGTCTGAACGAGCACTGCCGCGCCAAGCATGGCTACGAGAAGTTCCAATGCAGCTACTGTGACTTCAAGAGCGCTGGGATTATGGCCATGAGGGTATGTCTCCAATAGGTTTGACGGGCCTGTTGGTCTAGTGGTTAGTGGCCCTGACTGCTGAGCCGGAGGTCGTGGCTTCGATTCCCACCCAGGACAAACTTTGTGTGATGAGCATGATTGTTTGTTCTGTGTCTGGGTGTGATTTATATATAATATGTATGTATTTATAAATTATATAAGTATGTATATCAGTTATCTGGTTACCATAACACAAGCTCTGCATAGCTTGGGATCCGATAGCCGTGTGTGAGTTGTCCCAAGATATTTATTTATTTATTTAGGTACCTCTTCCAGGTCTAAGAGATATGGACGTAGGATTTACAGGTGTAAACGGCCTCTTCATGGAGGCGTCGACTGAAATTCTTATTCAGGGAGCTTCCCTCGCCTGCCAGGGTTGCGGGTTGTTCGAAAGAGATACCGCGGCCCCGAAACTTAAAGGGCAATAGAAGCAACATGGGTGGGTTTTAGTCAGTACAAGTCTGACACTCCCCCCGCTCCGCCCAGAGCGGGGAAAGTTATTTGATGATTTCCCGTCCGCTGCAAAAAGGTAGTTTCCCTCCTGGGCCGACTTACTTTTCTACCCTGTGTATCACTAATTTCTGCCCCAGCTTTGCTCGCGTTAAATTCGGGGTAACACAGTTCCCCTTTCCTGTTTTACAAGTACCTGCTACCTGTAGTTTTTGCCTTTGTGCCTTATTTATTGTAATAGCAATGCTAAGTTTTTCATTTTCTTCCATCTTTCTACCACTATTGTCACTTTTAAAAAAAAATAGCCTATATCAGTCTCACTCTCGCTTTTATAATATTAGTAAGGATTACTCCATTTTCATGTTATATTTTTCTTAGAACCACGAGCGTCGTCACCGCGGTGAGAAACCGTACGTTTGTGAGAAATGTGGCGCCAAGTTCCACGCGGGGTACTTACTGGTGCAGCACAAACATACGCATAAAACTGAGAGACTTGTTAAGGTGAGCTTATAGGTAGTCAATCCTTTATCTCAGTTACTTGGTGATACCAAACAGAGTATCTAGAAAGTAAACTCCACTTCTGTAGCGCCACAGTACACAAATTAAGAACTCACCAAAATTTTGAATCGCGCCATCTATGACACAAATTAAGAACTAATATCAAATTTTGAATCGCGCCATCTATGACACAAATTAAGAACTAATATCAAATTAAGAATCGCGATGGTACAAATTAAGAACTAACAACAAAATTCTGATACGCGCCATCTGTGATTAAGAACTAACATCAAAATTCCGATTCGCGCCATCTGTGATTAAGAACTAAAATCAAAATGCTGATATGCGCCATCTGTGATTAAGACGTAACATCAAAATTCTGATTCGCGCCATCTGTGATTAAGAACTAACATCAAAATTCTGATTCGTCATCGCCATGATCACGGATGAACGGAAGTTATTGCGGGTGGATGTTTGTGAGTAGATATAACAATCTACCCTACAAATGACAGTTGGGACCAACGGCTTAACGTGCTTTCCGAGGCACGGAGGAAACTCGTTATGTAACGGGTGGTCACCCACCCCCACCTAGGTAAGCGCAGCTTAATCTAAAAGTCGACCTGAGCGGCTGCTATTATTTAGCCACGAGCTCCTCGTGTTAATAATAACCATGTTTAAAGACTTAAATGTATAATTTATTTGTTTCAGTGCGATCTCTGCCCCGCTAGTTTCAAAGCAAATAACAATTTACATATGCACAAACTGGTGTGCCACAGTAAGTGTTACTACAGTTGTACGTTGTGCGCGCGCACGTACAAGTGTCGGTACTACGCTACCAAGCATGCGCGCTTGATGCACCGCGATACTGATGCGCTTGACATCATTAAAGTGTTGCGGAGGACTCCGTAGTATAGTGGAGCCTAGTTTGGTGTTCTGACTGTCACAAGCATTTATACCTCCAATTTGTTCATCATCTTTTTCCTGCCCATGTCCCATTCTATTTAAGGTCGGCGCAACACGTTTTCTACTTCCATTGTACCCTATCAGACGTCACGGCATCATTTACTCCTTTCTCCTTCATATCATTCCTTATACAATCCATCCATCTTTTCTTTGGCCTACCTGTCGCTCTCCGTCCATCAACATTCAGATCCATTACTCTTTTAGTCACATGTCCTTCATCCCTCCTCATTACATGTCCATACCAAGACAAACGACTCCCTTTCATTTTTTCTGTAACATTTATACCTCCAATTTGTTATTACGTGGAAAAGCAGGAGCACTTGTATTTATAGGTTGGCACATATACAATGTGTCCGGTCACTAGCGATATTCTATGTACTTAAATAACTAACATTCTAGTACTTACTCTAAATTAATATTTAAAAAAACTTTCGTTGATTTGCATATTTTTTTGGACTTTAATTTTGTTTTCTAAGTTACGAAAATGTAAGCTCATCATTTCTTAATTTAAACGATAGACAATATTGTTGTCCTCTGAATAAACCTATTTTCGTCTAAGTAAGACCAAAACTTTGAGAGATATGATTATTTTTTGTACACGCATAGAGAATATATCAAAATGGCTGCCAAAAAGCAGGGAAGTGAATTAGACCCAAGTGTGTATCGTAATAGTATATTAAAACACTCGTTACACAAGTATCTAGAATATCGCTAGTCCATTACCGGACACATTGTATAAATAGAGAATACACTGTGAAAGAATCATAATTAAAATCAATGATTAAATTTTCCATTTTTTTTATTTTATTTCACTGTTACGACCCCTAGGTGTTCAGGTCAATGGCCGACGATAGTAGGTAACTAAAGATATTAAGTACGAATGCGCTGGTTACATGAAATACTTTTTCCTAAAGTTCTTATTTACTGGAATAACTTACCTACTACTTACTGGATGTATACGTCTTGTTCGTGAACGGGCGCTGTCAGTTGGGACTGGTCAATATTAATTTATTTAGATTTTAAATTGAAGTTTGCTTTTTATTTACTCTGGACGCTCTTACTGTGCACGTCTTTCTACATCGTTCTCACATATTTGTATAATCACAACACGAATGATGTAAATACGATTTTGTAAAAATATTATAATTTAAAAGAGTGTCCATGGAGTTTCTTGCCCGTTCTTCTCCATAGAGATCAACGCTTTGGAATGGGCAACTACAGTACTTTCACAAGTTATTATGCCTTGTGACCGGGACTGTAGATTTATTTTGTTTCATGACATTCAAAAGGGCCTGTAATGGTTTAATTGAAATAAATGATTTGATTTGTAGAGAATACAGCCTTGTAGAATCGGAAGTGCCATACTAAAAGTAGTTGAAAGTAACTTTTCTTGAGTTGTTACTACTGATTTTTATTGAATAAATTAAATAAAAAATTATATGCCTTTTTTATTAGTATATATAGTAATAGTATATTATTTATTAGTATATCAGTTGTCTGGTTACCATAACACAAGCTCTGCTTAGCTTGGGATCAGATAGCCGTGTGCGAGTTGTCCCAAGATATTTATTTTCTCAAAAAGTATAAAATTTATAAAAAATCAAAGTTAACCCTTTCGCTGCCTAGTTCAAATTATACCACACATTTTGGACTTATACGCTGAGTTCTGGGCAGCAAAAGACGGATGGCGCAACGGCTGAGCGATCGACTGCTGGCTGCGTGTCGCATCGATCCCCGCACGGAACAAATATTTGTATGACCTACAGATAGTTGTTTCGGGTCTGGCTGTTTGTGTATGTGAGTTTAAATGTTTGTAAACACACCGACGATACAGGAGAAATTGATAGGGGGGGTGGGACAAAATTTTTTTTTTACATAAAACTGAAATATCTCGTCTTAGTACTCGAGGTTGTCGACATGTGGAATGTGAACTCGGCTATCAGAGTGGCGAATGTCATAACGGCCAATGACTTGATGGCCAAGAGTCTCGACGGCCTTCCGTCGAAGCTCTCCTAAGGTGGTTGGATCAAGGGGTTGATTCAGAAGGCAGTTACTCCTCGATACGGCCCGTATTGTGCGAGATACCTGTCTCTGGAGCCATCAAGAGCCTGGACCCTGCTCCCGATACCAGCGGAAACCTATTTCAATATGTTGAAATGATTTGATTTTTGTAGGTAGCTTGGATTCTTTAGTTTTGCAGTTACTGCCTTTAGCATTGACTGATTATTACGTAGGAATACCCATAAATAAAACAAAAGTATTCTCAAATATGGCAGTTTCCATGGTCAAAGTAATTACATTCTATTTAGTCAGTCTTTTAGATTATTCAAAAATAAGGGACACGTATTTTTTTTATTTGTATATCCTTACTAATATTATAAAAGCGAAAGTGAGTTTGTTTGTTACCTCTTCACGCTTTAATGGCTAAACCAATTTTGTTGAATTTTGGTACAGAGATATTTGGGAACCAGGAGACGGACATAGGCTAATTTTGTTATAAAAAGTGGGATGTGAGGGAGGAAGAAGGAAGAAAAGGGAAAACTTAGCGTTGCTATTTATTACAAATCAACAAGGCGCAAGGGGAACTCTGTTACCCCGCGTGTTTTACGCGAGCGAAGCCGCGGGCAAAAGCTAGTTAGATCATAAATGACAAACATATAGCCCATTAAAGTTACTCGTGACGTCACTTGTTGTCAGCAACGCGTGACGTTAGGCGCGTCGTCCACACGACCAAGAGTCGAGGCGCAGTCGCGGCGCGGGCGCGTTAGGCGCGTCGAACACACGACATTTGTAAAGAAAATCTCACACCAGAGTCACGCCGCAGCGAGATTTTCTTAAGAATTTAAAACTGGTGTCTATTATAGGAAATAATGTTTATGATAACTCATTTCTGATTTTAATCTACGTAGCGCGGTAACCTAACAAGGGTTATTTATTAAAACAACAAATCACTTACAAAATTCTATTTGTTTATTGAAAATTACACGGTATAAACAACATATAGCGCCTCCGTAATAATAATATCAAAAAATAATCATCGCTATAATAATATACACAAAATAATATAATATAACATTTAACTTATGATAATATAAAACAGGCTGCCAATATCACAACTCATAATAGATAGAGACGTAACTTAAACTACACGTATTTGCACAAATCGACGGTCCCTACATAAGACGTGTCGAAAATGGCATTTTTTTTTATTGTATACTTGGCATTAGATTATCTATGCGCACATGCTGACCTACGATTTTTATTTAACTTGTTTTAGAAATCGTATAAGAGAACAAGTCTTATAAATACAACGAATAAGTATCGTAGAAACGGTCATCTCTCAGTTTTTCTAAGAAAACGTGAAAAAAATAATATTTACGTGTAAATGGCATTATAAAGCTCTTAAAACTGTTAAAATATTGTAGAAAGAAAATATTTAGCTCATAGAATTATTTCTAGGGCGTGTTGAACACAAATTACGCTTTCCTGTAAACCTCGGTTTTAGACTTAACCTTATGTACGTAGGGACCGTCGAAATCAAGGGTGTAGGTAAAACCACAAAGCGTCAACTGCTACCCTCCTTAATATTCCTCTTTCATCTATGTCCATACATCTGCTACCCTACCATGACGTCTTAAAGCAGAACTTATTCCACTGAGGGAAAGAGACAGGAATAAGAACTGCTATAAGATGTAATGGTAACCCTACTGCTGTAGCAAACAATCCAATAGTAACCGTAATCAACAATCGACACTAGTCTATGTTCTTGTAATCCAATCGTCAAACCGGTAAAACGCTATTGAAACGAAGTTCCTTGAAGTTGCGAAGGGGGCTAAACGGAAAAAATTAAGACCAAAAGTCGTAACAACGCTTTTAGCTATAGCAGTACCAAAAAGTTCAGTGTATGCCTTAGAAGAAACTAAGGCGTCCCCTTCTAGCCACACATATCAATTATAACCAAGATGGTAGGACTATTTGACGCTAAAACGGTTCCCATAATTATAGTCATTACTTCCATCATCTGCCTAGCCTTATCCCAACTACGATGATCCATACGTCATGTTCGTGAACGGGCGCTGTCAGTTGGGACTGGTCATTCTTTAGCTATCACGGTTCATTTTTAATTTATTTAGATTTTAAATTAAATTTTGCTTTTTATTTACTCTGGACGCTCTTACTGTGCGTCTTTTTACATCGTTCTCACATATTTGTATAATCTCAACATGAATGTTGTAAATACGATTTTGTAATAATATTATACTTTAAAAGAGTGTCCATGGAGTTTCTTGCCCATTCTTCTCCATAGAGATCAACGCTTTGGAATGGGCAACTACAGTACTTTCACAGGTTATTATGCCTTGTGACCGGGACTGTAGATTCATTTTGTTTTTTGACATTCAAAAGTGCCTTTAATGGTCTAATTGAAATAAATGATTTGATTTGATCTTTAGTACGTTGGATCGGCTTCTAGTCTTACCGGATTCAGCTGACTACTTTTACATGGAGGGACTGCTAATCTAACCTCCACAGCTATTAGCAACTGGGTAATACGAAACTCCACAAACTTTACCTACCAGTAACGACTGTCAAAAATCTACAAATGACAGCCGGGACTAACGACTTAACGTGCTTTCCGGGGCACGGAGGAAACTCGGTATGTATCGGGTGGTCATCCATCCTCGGAGCAACCTAGACAAGCGTGGCTTAACCTCAAGATCGAGCGGCAGTTTTGAAGTAACCACGAGTTTCTGATATTCAGTACTTCCATATTGTTTTTAATTAACACGCTTATATTAGCTTCAACTTGTAACTATCTTGGACTTGGACTATTCCAGAAAATCTTGGATTCTTAATTTGACCCGATTCCCGGTCTTTAATTAAGATGAAATTTTGCACACGCTCTGAGTTCTGATGACATCCATGACTAGCTAAGAAACGTCATTACAAATCTAACATGGCGACCTCGCCAAGATGGTGGACTGGCTGTTTGAAATCCACCCCCATGATAAGGGTATCAAATAAAAGAGTTTGCAGTCAGGAATACGAAAAAAAAAATAGTCACGTGACATGAATCCATTTGCGTGCTAAAAGCGTGTTTTTTAGTTTTTTAAACTAGTATTTTTTTTTATCTGACGAATAATAACTGACTAAAACTTTCCATGTTTGTGGATTCAGAACGATGTACACTTCTTCCTTTATCGTGTGGTTAGGTGCCTAAACTGATGTTAGAGTTTTGACTTGGTATAACGTGCCGTTGAGAAATATCTCTCAGACATGCCATGCTAGGTTCCTCAAAATGTTTGCCTTCACAGAAGTGATAATTATACAATAAGCACATGAATCTAAAAATCAGAGGTTCGTTTTCTTTTTTTTTTGCGGGTGGGAAATTATCAAATAACTCTCTGCGAAGAGCGGAGAGGAGTGTCAGGCTTTTACTGACTAAAACCCACCCATGTTCCTTCTTTTGCCTTTTATGATCCGCAACCCGAGCAGGCGGTATCCCTGGCAGGCCCCTCGGCTTTGCTAACATCTCTTTTAGATGCGTGTTGAACACGAACGCGCCGAGGTGAGTATCTGGGTTTCGAACACGAGAAGAGAACCTAAGACTTGGCAGTCCGATGATCCTACAACTACAATGAATGACAACTACGTACTGAATATGTCTTAACCGTTTTAGCGTCGGTCCCTCCACCCTGTAACGAACTTTATCACATTAAAAATAAAGTATGTTTTATAACGCAAATATTTGGACAAATATGTCAAGTGAAGTTCCATAGACAAATGTATGGCATATAGAGAGACATGACACATAGAGTTATAGAACGAGACAGACACGTGTGTGAAAATATGACATAGCCAACGGTCTACAAAAACGAAATCTTTTTTTAAATCCTTGCGTTATTTCTACGGTGGGGTATTTTTTAACAGCTAAAATGTCGATACTAGACAAATATCTTGCTTAGTAAAGAGTTAAAAGTTAACATTCAATAAAAGATAATCGTCAGAGTAAACCGCGAAATTCAATTTATTAACAAAAAAACATAAAGAGAAAACCATAGACTCACTATCACGAAATATCAGAAACTACAAGTATTAGGAGTCTCAAATATTTCATGGGGGATCCCCTTAGGACGTAGGTGCTCACTAAGACGAGATTTCACAAAATTCAACCCCCAAGGGGGTGGAATAGGGGTGGCAAAGCTTATATGGAAGAAGAACAATTCCTTGACCAGATTGTCTTAAAATTTTGCATAGGCATTCTTTCACGAAATTAATAGACTATATAAAAAATATTGTACAACACTGGCTGAAACTGCGTTAAACGCACACCCGCGACGGATACCCGCCGCGTGTCTGCAAGCGTGGGCTCTGTGGGTATGTGAAGGACCCTGTCACAGGTACCTAAAGAGTTCATTCGCTTGGCATCATATGACAGAGCGACACTGGAGTTTCACAATTACTCTTTCTCTGTCGAAAGACATTTACACAAGCTTTTCATCAAGCGTTATTGACTGAACAAGCCCGCGCGTGTTACCGCTGGCGGGCCCCGCGTCCCCCGCGTCGGTTCACTTTTGTATGAAACCGCGCGGGTGTCCGTTTAACGCAGTTTCAGCTCTAAGGAGGTAAGCAGCGGGTGAAACTAGTGGACCACGCACCCTATTAATACACCCAGATTAAAACAGTCATGTTGTGTAATGTCTCGTCAGTAAGTATTAAAAAAATAAATGCGTTTATTCTGTGAGTATTATATTATACAGTTTAAAAGGCTGAAAAAAGTGCCTGTTCGTGTCAAATTAATAAAAAAAAACTGTAGAATTTTGTTTTCTACTTATGTTTATTATAGACCTGGGGCCTTAGTCTGCTATTACAATAGTGTCAGAATGGTCGATCACTGATCGCATAATGGTTGATTTTGACAAGTTTGGTAATTTACTACATACTAAACTTGTCAAAATCAACCATTCTGACACTATTGTAATAGCAGACTAAGGCCCCTGTTTACACGGATACAGTTTTAAGTCAAGTCGATTTTGTTGTCACAAACTAAACATTTCGTTTATTTCTGTCTCAAGACGTTTCCTATCCTGAAATTGATTAAACTGACAAAACTTAACAACATATTATAGTTTGACAGCATTCATGATATTTTAATCGCTATCTTACTATTCTGAAAAAGGCTTAATAGTCCGACTTTTAGATTATTCAAAAATAAGGGACACGTTTATTTATTTGTAGCAACGCGTGTGACGTCACGTGTTGCTGCATTTTTAGTAACGAGTGACGTCACGCGTAACTTTAATGGGCTATATCTTTGTAATTTTTGGTCTAATTTACAAATAAAAAAATACGTGTGCCTTATTTTTGAATAATCTAAAAGATGGACTAAATAGAATGAATTTACTTTGACCCTGGAAACTACGATATTAATACCCTTTTGTTCTAAACAAAATTAGTGGTTGTCAAGCTAAATCGGACTATAGCGATTAAAATTGTGTGAAATAAAATTAAATGTGATCAAGTATGTCATTTTAATCTTAGTTTAGTTTAATCTGGTTCAAATCGGCACCTTTGGCGTGATGTAGTCACTAATATTTGAATTAATACTTTTTTTTATGTAGTAACTACAGCTTCGCACGGGTGTTACAAATCTTTGAAAATCCCCACTTTTCTCTACTATAATATGTATGTATTATACATAAAAACCTTCCTCTTGAATCACTCTATCTATTAAAAAAAACGCATCATAATCCGTGGCGTAGTTTCAAAGATTTAAGCATACAAAGGGACATAGGGACAGAGAAAGCGACTTTGTTTTATACTATGTAGTGATTAGATAGAATTGACACTTGACTAAACACTAGACCCGTGTCGACTTGTCAAAAGAGCGCAGACCATTTAGTTTTTTTGACTAAATCGTATGTTATTTACAGCACTTCATAATCCAATATTTATTGAGTATTTTAACGAAATCGTATGCGTCATTAAAAGCACATAGCTCTGTGCCCATATGTAGTTTGCCCTGGAGCTTACAGCATCGGAGAATGATGTATTGTATTCTGTATCATTTGTAAACCATTGTATTGCTACTAAGAAACTGTGGTTGTTACTTAAAATTCTGATGAAAAATCCTAAAAACACTTCGCCCCAACTGGAACTCAAACCTTGGACTTTATGGTCAGCAGTCGCGCTTGCAATTGCTAGGCTAACAAAGCGGTACGATCTTAGAGAGGAGTATTTTTGGAGTTTACTCCTTAAGAATCGATTTTCATATATAAGGCGCCCGGTATGAGAAAAATCCGAGGGGTAAAACCTACTAACAAGTTACGAAAATGTGTCACGTTTTTGGTGCGCACTTTTAGTGCGCAACTTTCTAATTTGGCTGTGAGTGTATTAAGACGTACATATGGTATTGTAATATACAGTTTTTTTCATTGTATTCGTAATTATAACAAACTTATCGATCTAAAATCTCCAGATGAAACACATCACACTCCTTTTTGGAACAATAGGTTAAACAAATACGATTTCGTTAAAATCCTCTTCAAAAATTCGACACTTATAACGTTCAACGATATTAATGTTCTAAGAAAACATAGTGTATGATATGTCCAAATAAATTATATAATTAAATATACAAAATTTTATCTCCTACTACCGTAGGTTAGGTTTAGAAGCAAGACGATTAAAATTACATATTTCAATACAAAAAAAAAGTTGCCAACAATAAAAAAAAAAATCTTTAAATACTGCAAAAAAAAGTTGCGACACGACTAATCGCAGCGACTAGTCGCAACGATTAATCGCAGCGACAAAACGCATCCTATAAATCACCAGCGAACGCAAACGGTTACATTACCGATGTCGTAAGCTACAATAATAATATTACATTATAATTAAGTAAAATCTTTTGATACACGATTTTTTCGACTTTTTTTTAATAAATTACGTACAGTATGCATATACCCTCATATTTATTACTTCCCTAATAGACATCTCTACGTATACAAATGCTTGTTTGTCTGTACCTTAATTATTTAACAAAAATTAAATGAAAATAATGAAAATTTAAGTGACATTGTCACTAACGTAATTATTGATATTTAAAACGGTATATTTAACATGTTTATTAAAACTCTTAGGCATAATACTTATGACTCAAAAACGAACCTAGGTCATAACGTCGCCGTACCTAGATTTAATAGGCAATAAAACGCATTAGCTAAAACAACCAACTTTGACATTTGTGACTTGTTAAGTATAGAAAAGTTGTTAAAGATTTATGAATTTGTTAAAGATTTATCAATTTGTTAAAGATTTATCAATTTGTTTAAGATTTATCAATTTGTTAATTTTATTTCCAAATACTACCAAATGTGCTTCAATATTTAATTTTTAAACATTTTTTTTTGTTTCTATTATAAATGTTTAATTTTGTTAGCTTATAGTTAATTATATTGTGCATGCTGTGGTCTCCTGTAAGTTAAGGAGTGTACCTACGTGATACTATTGTCGTCCATAATTCACGTTAAAATAATCTGTGTACAAGACTTCTTTTGTTGGGCAATTAAAAAAAAAATCTCTCTCAAATTAATCTCCGGTTTTTTTTAACAAGATTGAGGTCAAAAATAGGCCCATTTAATATTAAATTAGGTCCCAATATTTCGGCACAGTTGCCAAATATTATGATCACAGATTAATAACAGCGAATGGGTGTTTAGAAGAGGACAAAAGATGTTTTGATATTTATTGTATAGATTCTTTTTTTACCAATTCTTTGTGAATGTTTGGCTATTGTTGACCTTGATTCTTAGACGCTTGTTAACTTATTGTGCGTTTTGTAAAATATGTAATGACTTATTGTCGGGCCTACGCTGTCCTCTCATACTTAACTAACGCTGTAACAACAACATTGTTAAACCAAATGATTTTAAAAGAGTAACCATGGAGTTTCTTGCTGGTTCCATAGGAAACGACCAACCCGAACCGTGCATCTTTTCTCGACGTTTTATAAGTGCCCATGTAAGCCTATGTGAAATAAAAATATTTTGATTTGATATAATTGATTTTAATAAACATGATAAATTTCCAATTTCAAATGCTAATGTAGAAAATTAATTCAGAGTGAAAGGGACTCACCGACGGAACTGTGTTACCCCGAATTTAACGCGAGCGAAGCCGCGGTCAAAAGCTAGTATTGGAAGTAGAGCAGAAAATCATGTTGTATTGAATTTGTGGTACAGTATTTGTGTTGGTGTCCCTATCACCTTGTATGACATGAAATTAATTGTTAATGATAATTGCAATATGTATGCAACTTAAAATGTGCTTGGAGGTCAGATAGGCAATTATTCCAGGTAACAGTTGTATCCGGTAAGACTGGAAGCCGTCTTTCTACATCGTTCTCACATATTTGTATAATCTCAACATGATTGATGTAAGCAGTATCCATGGAGTTTCTTGCCCATTCTTCTCCATAGAGATCAACGCTTTGGAATGGGCAACTACAGTACTCTCACAAGTTATTATGCCTTGTGACCGGGACTGTAGATTCATTTACTTTCTTGACATTCAAAAGTGCCTGTAATGGTCTAATTGAAATAGCTTGACAAATGATGATATTAGCACAAATTAATACATATTGCAATGTCACCAAAAATTTAATTTAATAACAAAATTGTCTAATACAACCTTAATAAGCACATATTTTAAATACATAAGCGAATTGCTTTGACGAAATCTCATACAAGCCTTTAATTAATAATTTACCAACTAAAATAAAAATATTACTATCTCTCTTAAGCAAGGAAAAAAATATACGTGCAAGGTCAAATGTTAGCTACCATAGACTACCTACAGTACTGTTTGTCCTCCTTTAAATCCATCCAAAGGTTGTCTTAAAAAGATCGCTTTTAGCGATAAGACCGTTCATTGTGTCACCCTATTTATAAGTTGTTTAATGTTATTCTTGTTATCTTAGTTAGCGAAACCCCGCAATCGTGACGATTCTGAAGAAATTTTGAAAATTACTCTACCAATAGAAAGTCACGTTATTTGTGAGTATCGTAGACTATCACACTGCGAGCTACGGGGGCTAAGCAGTATTGGAAGTGACTACGGAAACGCGAGGGAAGTCGGCTGAATAACTGGACCGATTTTAACCATTTTATCCTTAATAGAAAGCTAAGTAAGTAATTGGTAAATTACATGGGCTTTATAACATCACGCCATGGCACATTGGAGCTGAGTAGCGGGCGAAACCGCAAGGCACAGGTAGTATTGTATTATCGATTTCTATTTTCACTTTGAACATTCTCACATATTTGTATATCTAAACATGAATGATGTAGCCATGATCTTGTAAAAACATTATGATTAAAAAGAGTGTCCATGGAGTTTCTTGCCCATTCTTATCCATAGAGATCAACGCTTTGGAATGGGCAACTGCAGTACTTTCACAAGTTATTATGCCTTGTGACTGGGACTGTAGCTTCATTTTTTCTTGACATTCAAAAGTGCCTGTAATGGTCTAATTGAAGATTTAAAATTGAGTTTTTTAATTAAATATGTTGTTAAGAGATGTAATATTTAACTACTTTAGTTGGTAAATAAAAAAAACCCTGGCCATTGTGCCAATTGTTTATAATGACTGGCACATTTTATATTACTTAATGTAATTTTAGCATTTTATTAAATTATTTTATTTATATTTAATACACGATCGTATTCCACTTGGACTGAAGCGACAGGAGCGAATTATTATTATTATGAAAACAAATAATTGGCTTGTGGAGGTGAGATAGGCAATCGCTGCATGTAAAATACTGGTATTCAGCTGTATCCGGTTAGACTGGAAGCCGACCCCAACATAGTTGAGAAAAGACAGGGCATATTGATATATCAATTTTGTAGGTAATTTAGGTACAATAATCATACATTTTAAGAACATTGTTAAATTTAAATATCCTTACGTATTTTTGCAATTTTTAAGTCCAAATTAAACAGATATTTGTATGGCCTGTTGTTTGTGTATATGAGTTTAAATGTTTGTAAACGCACCCACGATACAGGAGAAATTCCTAGTGTGGGGCAACGTTTTATAATATATATATATATAATTCGCGACCGAAACACGCATCTACAAATAGAATTATAATCATTAACCCTTAATTACTCGCATAAAGAACATTACATAACTGCTCGCATGAGGTCACAGATGACCCCAAATAATATGAGGAGTTTTTTATACATATTAGTCGCTACTAAAATACAAACTTAGACGCGCGTTATGAAGCTAAAAAGAGCGCGGGGGAAATCGAGCCGCGCCAAGTACTTCATTTTTTCATCCGAAAATGCATTGACCCCATGTGAGTAATTAAGGGTTAAACTTAAAATCATGAATACGGTTCGTATTGTTGATTTTAACTTCATATAATCCTATTAAATATTTTTTCTCCTTACCTCAAGACGATAAAACAAAACACTTATTGGATCTCTTTGTTGTCTGTCTGTCTGTCAAGTCCCTTTATCTCGGGAACGCGTGAAGGTATCGAGTTGAAATTAAAACCGTATACTCAAGTCTGTAGTCTCTTAAAGTTGGGGAAATATCATATCTCTAAGTCTACGCAGTCAAAAGATAATAAATAAAATAAATAATAAATATCTTGGGACAACTCACACACGGGTATCTGATCCCAAGCTAAACAGAGCTTGTGTTATGGTAACCAGACAACTGATATACATACTTATATAATTTATAAATACATACATATTATAGATAAATCACACCCAGACACAGAACAAACAATCATGCTCATCACTCAAAGTTTGTCCTGGGTGGGAATCGGACCCACGACCTCCGGCTCAGCAGTCAGGGCCACTAACCACTAGACCAAAAGGCCCGTCAACATATATAGATATGGCTGTTTATGTCGCAAGTGTGTACGAAACCTTCGGTGCCAGGGTCTGGCTCGTTTTCTTTTTTACGAAAAAAAAACATTCTATAGGAATTAACTGACATTGAACAAACAGGAACCAATCCACATGCGCGCCAGAAATGAGATAGAAAGCTTCAAAAATGCACTTTCTGGCAACCGTACAAAGATCAAAACGATCAAACAATTTTGATCTCTGTAAGGGTTGGTAAGTGCATTGACTTGACTTGACTTATTTATTTAATGGCGTTTGTGGAAGGAGACACCACAATTTTGCCAATATCACGTAGGTACTATGGTAGACAATCAAACGCTGGAGACTATGTCAGTAATTATTATTGATGAATAGAACACAACAAAGAGTTTAAATGATTTAAAAAAAAATAAAAAACAAATAATGAACCATTTTCTGCACAGACATTTAAGACACAGTGATCAAAGAGAGAAAAAAAAAAGTTGGTAAAAACATTAAATTGCATTAAGTGCATTTTGAAGTTTGCACTTACCTCGTTCATATGTTCTATGAGACTTATGTCAAAATACAAGTATCCGTAAGCAAAACGAGTCGTTTTTGTTTATTGGAACGGGGCGTTAATGCAACACTCTCACTTTCGACATAAACGGCCATATCTTTAGACGCTCTCACTGTGCACGTCTTTCTACATCGTTCTCACATATTTGTATAATCTCAACTCGAATGATGTAAGTACGATTTTGTAAAAATATTATAATTTAAAAGAGTGTCCATGGAGTTTCTTGCCCATTCTTCTCCATAGAGATCAACACTTTGGAATGGGCAACTACAGTACTTTCACAAGTTATTATGTCTTGTGACTGGGACTGTAGATTCATTTTGTTTTTTGACATTCAAAAGTGCCTGTAATGGTCTAATTGAAATAAATTATTTGATTTGATTTGATTTAGACTTAGAGTTGATATTTTTATATACCTCCACGCGTTCCTGATATAAAGGGTCTTGACAGACAGACGGACAACAAAGTGATTCTATAAGGGTTCCGTTTTTTTCCTTTTAAATTACGGAATCCTAAAAACGTAAGAACATTTGAATTTGACACTTAATATGTTTACATGAATATTTTATATGTCATTGCGATACCTACCTGCTTTCTTGAGAAAATATAATTTATTCCAGAAAATTCTATACCATTTTTTAGTTGAAATAATTTACTATCGTTATACATGGTGTTTAATAAATATCTGCAACATACAGGTTGTTGTTTTTAAGTTTCAATTTTAAATATAATCGCTCCCGTCTCCAAGTTATGTTGAATTAGTTTAACACATAGTTATATGTAGAGTTTAAAATTATTTATGTACACTTATAATTATAATATACATAAGACTAATATTATATGGCGTTCTACAAACATGATTAGTTTAAGTTTAAACTGCGACTCGCGGCTGACGACTTCGAAACTTGAAGACCGACTTCAAATGAATAAAATATCGACTTTAAAATGTGTGAGGCTTTTGATTTGACTAAAAAAGGAATTATGTTGATTACCTATAAATGACATTTCAATATTATTAATACATTTTATAAATTAATAATTCGTAAAGACAGTTCGGCGTTTTAATCTCAATTAATTATTTTATTTATATGAAATTCTTATTCGACCTCATTAAACAAAATCATAAATGCTTCAATTTAAATAGTAATAAAAAATCTCAGAACCAAACGCATCATAAAATTTAACCACATTAAGATTCCTTCATAGCCGAGGCTTTGAATTTAAAGTCCAGTATATCCAGATATACCACAGAAGGGCGGCAAAATGCACATAAAATTTTTCCGCCCGACCCCCGAAAAGTGAATAGCCAAACGACTTTGTACCTTGTGCTGTGTATCACAGTTCTAGGCGTCGTTAGCACCGCGGCTGAACTGGCACGTAGAGCTGCCAGAAAATGGTACCTCAATGTGCCGTTGTTGGTGCCATTTAGTGTCGGGTGGTGCCATCTGGTGTCGGGTGGTGCCATCTGGTGTCGGGTGGTGCCATCTGGTGTCGGGTGGTGCCATCTGGTGTCGGGTGGTGCCATCTCGTGTCGGGTGGTGCCATCTCGTGTCGGGTGGTGCCAGCCGACAGTCGCAGCTACTACGCTCTCTTGCGTAAATTTTTGGCAGTTTTTAGAGGATCCACCTCAAAGCACGGACCTGGAACAAATAATTAAATTTAAGCTATTTTTAACACGCTTTTATTAGTAGATTCATCTGTAACTAAATCTTAGAAGGTAAATTTGACACAGTTTCCGGTGTCAGATCGAGCTGAAATTTTGTAGTTTTAGAAGACAATACTTATATTGCTGGTTCACGTCATTTTAAACTTCCAATTATTACCATAACAAAAAAATTGGTACAAAATCTTTCGTCGTGTCACTCGGACGCTCCGGAGCCGCTGGAGGTGCTCTTGTAGACCCTCACCGTTATAGGAACAGCACCGGCCGGTCCTGCGCGGCGTCGGGCTCCAGGTCGCGCCGCTCGGACGCTCCGGAGCCGCTGGAGGTGCTCTTCCTCTCGGTGTCTCGCGCGGCCTCCTTGGCAGTGAGCCGCTCAGACCCGCCGCTGGAGCCTCCGCTGCCGGACACAACTGATTCTTCGCGGTTGTAACTGAAATTAAAGAAAGTATTTTAAGTCTTTAATAATGCTTATTGTATGATTGCGTTCGGAAATGTAGGATACCTCTATCAACAAGCTCCTAACACCCAGAACACCGCATATGTCTGTCTGTGGGTAAACCAACATGCTGAGGAAGAAAATAAATATCTTGGGACAACTCACACACGGCTATCTGATCCCAAGCTAAGCAGAGCTTGTGTTATGGTAACCAGACAACTGATATACATACTTATATAATTTATAAATACATACATATTATAGATAAATCACACCCAGACACAGAATAAACAATCATGCTCATCACACAAAGTTTGTCCTGGTTGGGAATCGAACCCACGACCTCCGGCTCAGCAGTCAGGGCCACTAACCACTAGACCAACAGGCTCGTCAAATGACAGAGGAAGAAAAATCGGAGTAACATACACAAACAGCCCGACCCGGAACAATTATTTGTAGGCTATGCAAATATATGTTCCGCGCAGTCAACCGATCAGCCACTGCACCAGGAAACGCGTGCAGGTATCGAGTTCTTAATTCTTCAAAATCTTTTTTTTTTTAATGTTCACCGTTTAAACAAAGACGCCTGGAACGATTTGCAAAATTCTTTTTTTGTTTGGTAGGGTGTACTTCCCAGGTGGTCCCATATCAATTGTATTTATATTGCTTACGTAGTACATGAGTAATCGTCTATAATACATATTTTTCCTTTAATGACTATATGGATGATCTGCTAATATTTTAGTAACAATGGAAAATGAATACTAGATTTAAAAAAAAAAAGTGTGTGTGTCAGCTCCGACGCACGACTGGAGTTTACTCCTTAAGTACGAGTATCTAACCATACGCAAAAAGAGTTTATTCAACTGAAAAAAGATTAATATCATATGAAAGGGGAAATTCACAAATTAATGCAAAAACAAGCAATATAAATACATCGACACTGATAGAAACAAACAAGCCCAATAACATATAGTATATAGGTATAGTCGCCTATACAGCATACCATATGTACGTCTTAATACACTCACAGCCAAATTAGAAAGTTGCGCACTAAAGGTGCGCACCAAAAACGTGACACATTTTCGTTACTTTAGTAGGTTTTACCCCTCGGATTTTTCTCATACCGGGCGGCTTATATATGAAAATCGATTGTTAAGGAGTAAACTAAAAAAAAACATTTTTGCGAAAAAAAATAACAGCTTCCAAAAAAATAACTATAAAGTGGAAATTAACTTAACGTCCGGAAGTCCGTGGCAAAAAGACAACGTAAGAAACAAAAGTCACTAACTGGAAGTAAATTAATTTTCCACGTTTTTTTTACTAAAGTACGGCCAACGAGAAGCGATACCAAATGTAAACAAAACCCATGCTAAAACCCCATCTAAACTGGCCGCCCGAATGTTGGCGAACCCGTCTTAACGTTGTCATGTTTTTGCCGGGAGAACGAGACATTACGACAAAGGCACAAGATGGAAAGAGCTAAATATTAGATTGTCAACGCCACACTTGTTCTTTAGGTTAATGACCTTTCGTATGGCTTCTCGTTTGCCGTACTGTAAGCGGTTATTTTTTTGGCAGTTTTTTATTCTTGGTTTTATAAAAGAGCCCACAAACTCACCCATATACAGTATGTTCACTGTTGAGACACGACGAATACTTGAAGGGTATCGGCTGGTACCCGTAGGAGCCCGCGTAAGGCATGTACCCGGGACCCATGATACTGGAACAAGACATAATCTTAATATATATAAATCACGTGTCACATTATTCGTCCGCGATGGACTCCTAAACTACTTAACCGATTTAATAGTACATTACGATATTAGTGCGTTAAGATCGTTATAACATGCGAGTCGGAATTTTAGCCCGAGCTGGCTGTGTTGCCATTTTAACAGCGAGCTAGCGCTGCCTACTTTCGAATTAGTTCGAAATTTGAATAGCAACAGCGCTAAGCGACAAAACCCTTTAAATAAATTTAAAAAAAAAGAAAAAGAACAGCAACAGCGCGCTGCTCACTAGCTGGAGTCGTGCGGCGGCGATCAGTTCCAAATTTGAAATGGCAAATAATACTGTTATGGAATTTGTCTGGACTATAACTTAACTATTTGATTTGATAACACACGCGTTTTTCCGTTTTCGGTCCTCGCCGACAGTCAGTATGCTAGTACGCATCGAACACCGGTTCCGGTCAAACTGCCGGATACGACCTAATGTGAACTCGTTCTTAGCGTCTGTGCAGTAAGGTTCAAACTCACTTGGGGTTAGGAAGCGGCGCGAGTGTGTCGCTGACGAGACTGTCGCTGTCGGCACTGCGCAGGCGCAGCGCGGCCAGCTCTGCGCACAGCTCTCCCGCTACGTAGTAACATTGCTCCGAAAACGTTATCTTGTTCACCGTATGACGAATGAAGCCAGCCTGTCAATGAAAAATAATAACTAAATTAGCTACTCTATACAAATCTACTATATAAAAATAAGTCGGGTTTTCCTTCCTGAGGCTATAACTCCAGAACACACGAACCGATTTCCACGGTTTTGCATTCGTTGGAAAGGTCTCGGGCTCCGTGAGGTTTATAGCAAAGAAAAGGTAGGGTAGGTAGAAAGTTGGAAAAAAATATAGCAACGCATGCCGGGGCACAGCTAGTCTTTAATATATATTAATCACGTGTCACGTTGTTTGACCGTGATGGACTCCTGCATTACTTAACCTAACCTACTAAAGTAACGAAAATGTGTCACGTTTTTGGTGCGCACCTTTAGTGCGCAACTTTCTAATTTGGCTGTGAGTGTATTAAGACGTACATATGGTATGCTGTATAGGCGACTATACCTATATACTATATGTTATTGGGCTTGTTTGTTTCTATCAGTGTCGATGTATTTATATTGCTATCTTTTTTCATTAATTTGTGAATTTACCCTTTCATATGATATTAATCTTTTTTCAGTTGAATAAACTCTTTTTGCGTATGGTTAGATACTCGTACTTAAGGAGTAAACTCCAGTCGTGCGTCGGAGCTGACACACACACTTTTTATTTTAATGGGCAGTGCTAGGCCCGTGGTCATAGTGGGCCCCTAGGCACTGGCCTTAAGTGCCTTATGGATAATACGGCACTGGCCCCGGCAACATACACTGGGCTTACCTTGAGCATATGCGAGGCGTACTTCCTCGCGTCCCGCCGGTCCGTAATACCAGCCACGTGCTGAAGGATCCAGTCCACTACATCAGCTCCAATGAACGCGTTCGGTATTGTTATCTTGAGCCACATCCGGTCACGAATTTCTAGACCTGTTAAAAAAAGGAACCTCCTTATTTGGATGTAAAAGTACTTAAGAAGACTAAAGGTACTTGTTCTAAGTTTTGGAACGAAGCTCCCTATCGTGCGTTGCGAAATGGGGCTAGACGGAAAAAAATTAGACCAAAAGTTGTAACGACCCTTTTTTATTATAGTTGTAAGCCGTGCGGCGTGCGCGTATTTCTCTGTGTGTCTCTCTCTCTCATAGAAAGCAAGCCAGTAAATGATAAATGATGTTTATTTTGCAAGTAGGTTTTCACAAACACTTTTTTTTTTTAAACTAAATGAGGCCGGTGTTTCGTACTCGACTACTCTGAGAAGAAACAGCCGAAACTAACTCAGAGGTCATAGTCTCATTTAAGGTCCAGACAAAAATCTTGGTCAACTTACATGAGGACTATGCAGATAGTGTCTGAAATGGTCTTTGTAAGAAACCACACATATTGAGTGGTGTAAAAAAAACTTCAGTATTTTTGGGTGTAAAAGTATCTACTTAAGACGAAAGAAACTTGTCATTGCGATGTATTTTTTATTGGAACGAAGTTCCTAATCGCGCGTTGCGAAATGGGGCTAGACGGAAAAAAAATAGACCAAAAGTTGTAACGACCCTTTTTTATTATAGTTGTAAACCGTGCGGCGTGCGCGTGTTTCTCTCTCTCTCTCTCTCATAGAAAGCAAGCCAGTTATTTTCGTTTCGTCTTTCTATTTCTACTTGACATTCAAAAGTGCCTGTAATGGTCTAATTGAAATAAATGATTTGATTTGAAATAACAAACATGGTAATATATCCCGTTTCAAGTGTTAATTTTAATGTTAGTAACCATATCACTTTAAAGATCTACAGTAGAATCCGTTTATTATGACTCCGCTTATAATGACCAATCGATTATTATGACGTATAACACAGCGATGTTTGGTTTTCATATAAAGTTCTTTAGACAAAGTCGGGTATAATGACTCCGCATTGAGTGACAGTTCGCTTATTAAGACCCATATTTAATAAATTGTGTCCAGTTGATGTAGTGACCGACATTATTCCTAACACTTTCACAGTGTTCGGTGTTATATTATTATTTTTGAGTTATTTCTATTTTGTCTCTCTCTTTATTAAATAAATACTTACTGACAGAAACAGAAGATTGTTTATTTGGCACAAAATGTTTTTTATGACGTCCGCTTAGTATGACGTGTTTGTTATTTCCCTTCGATGTCATTGTAAACGGATTCCACTGTATAATGCAAACTTGGTGCTTATATCATTAACCCCCCCCCCCCCCCTAAATTCTATTATTTGGAAAGTCACTTAAGTAAAGCAATCCTCTGCTTATACCTGAGGGTTTAACAGTCATAATATTTTCCTTTGACATTAAAAAAGCTGAAAGTAAATTTACTTTTAAAAGAAAAATTCGTAACCACTATTTAGGTCCGTCTGCCAATTAAAAGTCATTATAATTACTGTTAAAGTTATCGTTTTTATTTATTTTTAAATGTATATATTAGTTTATTTGATATGTATATGTGTATTAGTATCCGTATAAAAATATGTTTTCGCAAAAATTGTTTTAGATATTTTATGTATTGTACCCTATCACAATGTTGTTGTATTTTACCCAAAGGTTGACTGGTAGAGAATGCCTTATGGCATAAAGTCCGCCTATGTACCGCTATTGTACATGAAGTTTAAATAAATAAAATATTACAAGACTCACCCGATTCCGGCCTCAGCATGGCCCTGACGACGAGCGCCATGTCCATGTTCACAGACAGCTGGGGCTCCAGGCCTCCCGCGGGCACCGTGCTGGCATCGCTGGCGCCGCGCTCCGAGACCGACGACACGGGGAGGGCTGACAGCGAGGGTGGCGGGGGAGGGTATGCCTCGCGGAGGGCTTGTGTGTGGGCTACCCATGCGCCTGTAGACATAACAGGTTTTTTATAAAAAAATGGAGATTTCGTGGCTGACTAAAACCCACCCATGTTCCTTCTATTGCTCTTTATGTTCCGGGGCCGCGGTATCTCTTTCGAACAACCCGCAACCCCGGCAGGCGGAGGCTCTGGCAAGCCCCTCTGCTTTGCTGACATCTCATTGAGGCGGGCGTAAAGCAAGAACGCGCCGTCGACACGGCCTGTCGTCAATCAATGGACGGACAGGCCCGCATCTACTGTGGCCGGGAGTCGTCTCGCAGCGCCCGGAGCCCGGGGCGTCGAACGCAGCTTTTGCCCGCGGCTTCGCTCGCGTTTAATTCGGGGTAACACAGTTCCTCTTCCTGATTTGCAGGTACCTGCTACTTGTAGTTTTTGCCCATGCGTCTTATTTATTGTAATAGCAAAGCTAAGTTTTCCCTATTCTTCTCTCTTTCTCCCCATTTCCCACTTTTTTTAAAACAAATTAGCCTGTGGCCGTCTCCAGGGTCCCAACTATCTCTGTACCAAAAACCATCAAAATCGGTTCGGCCATTTAGGTGTGAAGACGTAACAAACAAACTCACTTTCGCTTTTATAATATTAGTAAGGATATTTTGTACTGTGTGAATCAAATCAATAATTCTCTTTCTTTCAATCAAACTATTGTTTCTTTGGACTTCCCTCGTCTTATTGTCTCTTATAGCTCTAGTCATTAAGTCAATCATGAACAAAATTATGACGACACAGTTGGTGCAGTGGCTGAGTGATCGACTGCTGCGCTGCGTGTCGCGGGTTCGATTCCCGCACGGAATATATAGCATATCTGTATGGCCTACAGATAATTGTTCCGGGTCTGGTTGTTTGTGTATGTGAATGTAAATATCTGTAATCGCACCCACGATACAAGAGAAATTCCTAGTGTGGGGCAACGTTTAAAAAAAAAAAGTGAGGGGATAAAGCACGGTCTTACGTCATGGAAGCTATTTGGAATCCTGAACACAGCGAGGGATTTTAGAGCTCCCGAGCAAGGGAGTTAAGTTCGTCTGCATAAGATTTATAGCTGGCCCCTACGGCTTCGCCCGCGTGATATCGAAAATTAAGTATCCTATCTGTTATTCCAGAATATAATCTACCTCTGTGCCAAATTTTATCAAGATCATTCAGCCGTTTTAAAGTAAAAAATATTTTATTTGACATAGGCTTTATTTATTTTTTTGATATTTTTCAACTACTACTACTAACTTAGCTCTCACTTGCTGCCAACCTGTAATTTATTTTAAATATGCTTGTTGTTTTTAACGTAGCCAGTGACACGTCCCATTTACGAATTTAACAACGTATAATTTAACCAAATCAGTACATCCGTTTAAGAGTTATGAAGAAACAAAAAAAGGTCATACATACATACATACAGGTCAAACACATAGCCTTCCTTTTGAGATTGGCCGCAGTCGGGCAAAAAAATTGAATAAATCAAAGCATCTAAGACCAATACTTACCAGGGTCGATAGGCCTGACTGGCTCAGTTCTGGGAATCGTGAAGTAGCCCTTGGGGTTGGGGTCCCAGCATTTGGCGACTACCAACTTGATGGGTCCTGGTTTCTGTACCACTTCGCGGAGAACCCTCACAGCTTCATCATTCGTCATGTCTTCGAAGTTTACGTCATTAACCTGGAATTAGTTATTGCTTGTTTTAGGAATGCTGCGCACAGTTTGTCTTGTAAAATTTTGGGTTCTTCATCAACTTAATGACGCTCCATGCGGAATCCATGTTCTTTCTATTGCCCTTTGTATTCCGGGCCGCGGTAACATTTTTTAACAACGCAACCACAACAGGCGATGCCGCTGACTGGCCCCTCTGCTTTCCTAACATATTTTAGAGGAGCACGAGGAACAGAAACGCGCCGTCGACACAGCCTGTCATCACTAGACAGACGGACGGAAAGAGAAATTAGTTTTATGCCCGCTCCACACTTACCCCGCGAATCGCGCGAGAAGGCGTGAAAGGTGCGAGAACACGTAATGTGGAGCCGTGTCGCATGTTTTTCGCGGCTTCGTGCATTTTTCTCCGATTTCTGTCGGTTTTTTAACCCGCGACAAAGGGCCAGCGCGCGAACTTTGCGTGAACACGTCTAGACTCCACACTACCGCTTCGCTCAGTTTGTTGTTAGCAACGGAGGTGTCTGGTCGCGTGAGTAGGTATACCGAGAAAATGAGCGTGCAGTGGACAAACCATTTAGAGCTGCAATTTCTAGAATACTACCAAACCGAACCTATATTGTGGGATGCAAATTCTAAATGCATGCAAATTCTTTTATGCTAGTGCGCACAAAACGAAAAACGCAGCGATACACACTTCTTTTTCGACGTCCATCATATTCGAACACGAGAACGTTACTGTGAAAACTGGGCGAATATTGCAAATAAATGGAGCCTTGTCCACGTCGCGCTGTCTTCGCGCTACTTTCTCGCCGCGCCTTCTCGCGCGATTCGCGGGGTAAGTGTGGAGCGGGCATTATCTATCAACGTTGAATACTTATATATACTTTCGTGTCCATACTATTAACTGTTAAGTTCTCTCGTGAGGAGATGGTCCTGGACGGCTATTGCCACTAGAACTAAAGGACACGGTTGGCGCAGTGGCTGAGCGATGGACTGTTTGCGCTGCGTGTCGCGGGTTTGACCCCACGGAATGAATATTTGTATGATCTGCAGATAGTTTGTTTCGGGTCTGGCTGTTTGTGTATATGTGAGTTTAAATGTTTGTAAACGCACCCACAATACAGGAGAAATTCCTAGTGTGGAAGTAACATTTAAAAAAAAAAAGAATCATTATACTTACTGCAACACCATTTATTCAATAAAGATTTTTATTATTATTATTAAATCCGTTATAGAGTATTTATTGCACTATTAACATTACTAAGCAACACATAGTTCTTTCATAAGCATATCTGAAAAGACTAAGGATACTGAATCAGGTTTTAATGTTACTGTACAAAGCAGAGCACCAACGAGATTGTTATACACAATCAAGAAGGCTGTACCAAGCAGTTTGCACTGCAAAAGACAGTATGGCTTTGTGAAGTGCCATATTGGAGGCAGCTGGGGCCTAGCGGTCTACACTGAAAGAGACTGCATGGCTTCGAAAGGGGTCACGTTAAAAGCAGCTAGTACTTAGTGGTCTACACTGCAGGAGACAGCATGGGGTCGAGCAGTGTCATATTGGAGGCGGCTTGGGCCTAGCGGTCTACACTGAAAGAGACTGCATGGCTTCGAAAGGGCTCACATTAAAAGCAGCCTGTACTTAATGGTCTACACTGCAGGAGACAGTATGGGGTCGAGCAGTGTCATATTGGAGGCACCTTGGTCCTAGTGGTCTACACTGAAGGATACAATATGGCTTCGAAACTGGTCACATTAAAAGCAGCCTGTTCTTAGTGGTCTACACTGCAGGAGACAGCATGGGGTTGAGCAGTGTCATATTGGAGGTAGCCTATGCATAGTCTTTGACGCTGAAGAAGACTATGTAGTCTTCTAAAGCCATGTGGGTTTGAGTAGTGCCACATTGAAGGCAGCTTGTGCCTAGAAGTCCACTCTACAAGAGACCGCATGGCTTTGAAGAGGTGCCATAATGTAGTTGCGATCCTTCATTCAAGGAACAGACAGCAGAAGCATTAAGTGGTTCATTAACAGCAGTTTATTAATGCCCTGTGAAATGTTGCACTGTTTATCCAGATTTAGTATGTACTGATTATGTTCATGCTGAAAATTCTTAGATTCTGTGTAATTTGTTACTTACAAAAGGCCGGGACACTTCCACCATTTTTTGGTTTCCTTTTTTTTTTACATTACTAAGTAGTGATTGGAGCCTCCTTTTAAGCTGAATAAGCCTGTATTATGAGACTCTGCTCTTCCATACATTGTTGGTATTAACTAAAAACTTGTTTATCAATAAAACAATAATAAAAAATAAAAATAAACTAATCTACGACAGCTAAATTATGGTGTAGTGAAAGTGTGTATATGATGTATTCAGAGTGTTTTTGTATGTGTGTTTTTTAAAATCAATTAAGATTTAAAAAAAAGGAAATATTATTATTTATTTCATTTGTAAGTACACAAAACATTAAATATCTTTGTTAATATAGCCCAATAAGTATTAATAATTTAATATGATAATGTATAATATAATCTTTCCAAAGACAATCCAAAAATGATTAATTACTTTTTGAATGGGCTTATCATTT
Organism: Ochropleura leucogaster; assembly: GCA_958449745.1. Taxonomy (NCBI): domain Eukaryota; kingdom Metazoa; phylum Arthropoda; class Insecta; order Lepidoptera; family Noctuidae; genus Ochropleura; species Ochropleura leucogaster. The sequence continues at coordinate 9,511,006 of OY288228.1, read as the reverse complement.
AGTTGACTAAATAGCATGAGTTACCAACTGCAGACACAGGTTATTTTAGTTCCAATTTAATTAAGAGCAAAATTACTTGGTAAACCTTTAAAAAGTGACTTAAGATATTAGAAGAGATCAATAATAAAACATACCTGTAAAATCATGTCTCCTGGCTCTATTCTGCCATCCAGAGCCACTGCACCGCCTTTCATGATACTGCCGACATATATCCCACCATCACCACCTTTATTTGACTGTCCAACTATTGAAATACCCAGGAAATTGACTGTATCCATGTTGAGTGTCACTGTTATGATGTGCATAGACATTGTAGAGTCCGTTATTGAGGAGTACGAAGAAGTTCGAGACATTACTTGTGGCCTCTTTCGTCGTCTCTGTGGTCTTTTACGTGAACTCACTTGCAGGTGAGAAACACTGCTGCATTCTGTCAGGGCTCTGTCCACAGACGCGTTAGTATGCCGGCCAGTCGTCGTGGTGATCTCTGACTGGCTGTCAAACAGACTCGTCGAGTCTAAGTCAGAACTAAGCACAGAGGCTGTCTCGTATTCCAAACCATGGTTGCCGTATTTTGAGTGGCCGTTTATCCGTAAGCCCCGGTACTTGTACTTGTCGCAGGATGCTCGGTGGCCAGGCCGCGAGCTGATGGTGCTGTCCGTGTCCGTACATGTGTCTCGAGTGACAGGAGCCGGAGCCCCATGGGTTTGTTTGCCTTTACCAGCATTACTATCCGTACACTGTGAAGCTCCATCGGAAGGGTTCGAGCCCTCTGCTGACACTAGCCACGACACAACACGACCATTAAAACACGGCAAATGAGCATTATCGTCAACAATTTCCTCTTTAACAACACCAAAATCATCGTCCATGGACTTGAAGAAAAACTTATAGTTCGGTCGATTCAACTGGTTTTTAAAGTCCAACAACGTCACTTTCTCCGGCGAGATCGGAATTTTCACTAAATACGGGGTCTCCTCATCGTCTATATAATAAATAACTTTCGTCTCCTCCATTTTTAATGCATTTATTTATTGAATAACAACACCCTTACGATCTATAAATATCGGTCGCCATCACAAATATGGCGATAATTATAGTACCGCTATCTGGCACCACGGGGCGCTACTGTCGCTTTCATTTATCAAAACGTTCGGATACACAATCCTAAGAGCTTCAAGCTTAAAAATCGTTTTGTGAAAACTTTGAGAGCCACTGACTTTTCCAAATACTCTGTGACTTTTATGTTATCTGTGGTATATGTTTATCATTTTTGAATTCAAAATAGACGTTGTTTGTTGTCGAAAGTTGTATTTCTGGGATTTTATTTAAAAACTTATAAAAACACTGCTATAATGACTTTAGAATCGAAAGAAACTTGGTTTTTAGACATTGTGGAGAAACTGGACGACTTCTGCAAACGTGTTGATGGTAATTTTCAAAGCCAACAAATTTCATGTTCAGACGAGTAAATTATCCAATTTTCTCAAATTTCTCTTTAAATTATTACAGAAAAGATCGAAAAAGAGCAACAACAAATGAAGGCGAGTAAGAAGAAGACAGAACTAGAGACAAAATTGGCACAGGAAATGAAATTACATGTAAGTTCGATGTTTTCAATAAGTTTCTGTAATCAGGGCTCTTGTCGACTAATAGCCGCTTATCCGTTTATTCAATCTAAACATATAATTAGTAGCTTAATTAATAAGAACCCTAAAATCGAGATTTCGGCTGGCCACAAGACAAACTTCTTGAATAATAGGTTACGAATTAACTCATCCGTACTCTTTAACGAATTTGCATGAAATTTGCCTCACACATTTATGACCGGGATTAACACCGACTGTACATTAATTACCTAACTCCACGGCATAAACTAGTGTCGTCTTAATATAAGGTTAGTAAACACTGTTTCTGACTGTATCACAACAGCATGCTTGCATTAAGTTTAGTTGTAAGTGATTTATGTTTATTACTAGCTGTGCCCAGCGGTTTCACCCGCTGCTCACTTAGGGGTATGAAAAATAGATGTTGGCCGATTCTCAGACCTACCCGATATGTACACAAAATTTCGTTTAAATCGGTCCAGCCGTTTCGGAGGAGTATGTACGAAAACTGACACGAGAATTTTATATATTAGATTTATTACATAAACTGTTACTTCCAAAAACAGGTGAAGACACTGACTTCCGTAACACAGGTCTCACTTAGGTCAGGGGTTGTTGTAATGTAAAATCCCTATAATGCCCCGTTCCAATAAATAAAAATGACTCGTGGAACAGGGCTGAAATAAGTCAATAAAAATCAATATTTATTTATTGTTTCCCCAGAATGAACTAAACGAGCGCCTAGCTGAGGTGTCCCGTCGTGGCAGTGAGCTGGACAGAGTGTGCTCCTCCTTTGAGTCACACCTCACCATCGCAGACAGTGACAGGAACCGACTGGATAATGCTAAGTTAGTACCTTACACCCATTTATGAGGTTATCGAGGTCATTGCTTAATATAAATTGCTTGATGACACGGTTTGTGCAGTGGCTGAGCTATCAACTGCTGTGCTGACTGTTGCGGGTTCGATTCCCGCACGGAACAAATATTTGTATGACCTGCAGATAGTTGTTTCGGGTTTGGCTGTTTGTGTATGTGAGTTTAAATGTTTTGTAAACGCACACTCTACACACAGGAGAAATTCATACTGTGGGTATTTTCTATATTACTGTATGATTCCTATTATGTTTTTAGTATGTATTGTTGTTGGTAAGCCTAAAATAAATAAAATAAACGAAATAAAAATAGATGCTACAGCTCTTGATGAAACCAGAGTACTACCTACTAGATTATTGAAACACTAGCTTTTGCCCGCGGCTTCACTCGTGTTAAATTCGGGGTAACACTGTTCCCCTTACCTGCTACGTGTAGTTTTTGCCCTTGCGCCTTATTTATTGTAATAGCAATGCTAAGTTTTCTCTTTTCTTCCCTCTTTCTCCTTCATATCTTAATCTTTAAAAAAAATAGCATATGGTCGTCTCCAGAGTCCCAATTAGCTCTGTATGGTTTAGCCATTCTGGCGTGAAGACGTAACAAACAAACTCACTTTCGCTTTTATAATGTTAGTAAGGATTCATTTGATGTTACTTAATAATATATTGTTTCAGAGATACTTACCAGCTTGCCAAAGAGTTGACGGGAATTAGGTGGGATTTCAGTGCTCCACCCAATGTAGCCAAGGGATGTATCCTTTTAAAATAGTTGCATATTGACCATCATTATCATTTTCCTGCCCTGGTCTCATTCTATTTGTGGTCGGCGCAACACGTTTTCTTCTTCCATTCTCCCCTATCAGATGTCACGGCATCATTTATTCCTTCTCCTTCATATCATTCCTTACACAATCCATACATCTTTTCTTTGGCCTTCCTCTCGCTCTCCGTCCATCAACATTCATATCCATCACTCTTTTAGTCACATGTGCTTCATCCCTCCTCATTACATGTCCATACCAAGACAAACGACTCCATTTCATTTTTTCTGTAACAGGCGCAACTTTCAAACTTTCTCTAGTATGCAATCGTTTTTCATTCACCTTTTTACAGCCCAACGGCGCGGGACTAGAGTATATTACATAAAATATTTTTTTTCTATCTGTTTGTTCCGCCCAATCTGCAAAACTGCAAAAATCTGTACCTATTATTGTAGAAAAACCGGTCGGAGTCGGACTCGCGTACAAAGCGTTCCCTATCGTTATCTATAAAAACTGTATTATAAACGATATCTTATTAACTACCCAAGCAATATAAATAAAATAAATATCGAATCACCTCCAAATACAATCACCGAACATATAATATAGTAATTGCAGAACATACAGAACAAAATCTAACACAGAACCTCCTCCTTTTTTAAAGTCAGTTAAAATATGTTAGGTGTAATCTTGCCATTATATTCCTTAACTCCACAACACAGATATAAAGAGTGAATCCCGCAAGTTGCTACAACCGATAGAGCTGGATATGTCTAGCGCCGATAGCGGAGCCCTATGGGCGCTGCTGCAGTCCACCGCAGCACCCGGGTGGCCCTTCACGACGGATAAAGAGAATAAGCCCTTGAACGAAGACACGAAGTTGACAAATTGAAACAGGATGCTTGAAATTATTGACAGATTTGGGGCCTGAATTTTTTTATATTGAATATGAAATAAGCTATTTTAATGTTTCATGTAATAAAAAATAATTAAGAATTAACCGCATTGTAAAATATATTATATATTAATTAAACGACTAGTATTAATCAAGTTGTTTTATTTATATAATACTAGCTTTTGCCCGCGGCTTCGCTCGCTATAAATTCGTGGTAACACAGTTCCCCTTTTCTGATTTGCAGGTGTTCGTTGGTAACAATGAGTGTGTGTACCGATTTTTAGCATTATGTTAGGCTACGCAAAAAGTTTCTTAGTTATGTTTTTACTAGCTTCCGCGACATCGTCAGCGTGGTATAGTTACTTTGGGCTAACGCTAATTTTAAACAGCGTAATGATCGAAAAGAATATATCTTTTCCCTCCCCTTTCGTTACCTCTTTGTAACCCTTATCCAAAAAAAATTGCGTATTTCCGTCTCCAGGGTCCCAACTATGTCTATGCCAAAATTCATCAAAATCGGTTTAGCCATTTAAGCGTGAAGGCGTACCTAACAAACAAACAAAACCACTTTCGCTTTTTAATATAATAGGTAATTAGTAAGATTATTTTTTTATATAATATATATAAATATATAATATAAATATAAATATCTTGGGACAACTCACACACGGCTATCTGATCCCAAGCTAAGCAGAGCTTGTGTTATGGTAACGAGACAACTGATATACATACTTATATAATTTATAAATACATACATATTATAGATAAATCACACCCAGACACAGAACAAACAATCATGCTCATCACACTAAGTTTGTCCTGGGTGGGAATCGAACCCACGACCTCCGGCTCAGCAGTCAGGGCCACTAACCACTAGACCAACAGGCCCGTCAATCACTATTTACATACGAAAGTATAAAAGTAGGAATATCTGTAATACGTTATTTAATTAAAGGCTCATTCATATAATAAAACTACGTTGTTTACAAATTGTTTTCGATTTTTATTAAATTAAGTAACTCATTTCAGTAATAGGAGATACAAACTTATGTAAAATATTTCGTACATTTTTCTTTGCTTATTTTTCCATTTATTTGTTAAAAGAATTTAGATATAGAGATTACACAATTACAGAATGAGAAAAAACAAAAAATTGATGTGGAATAGGGTACACTAAGAATTTCTCATGTATCGTGAGTGTGTTAACAAACATTTAAACTCACATACATTTCAAATTAAATAATAGTATCGGATAATAATGATAAAAATTCAAATACAGATATTAATTAAACACTATGTTATTACATTGCCAAAATACTACTAATATCACAATTTTAATACTTTATTTACAAATTAATACATGGGACACAAATCTGAAATACCAGAACATAAAAAATTAGAGGTGTCAAGGGACACCCGGATGGAACGAAGTTCCTATAGAAATGAAAATATCTGGCTTGCTTTCTATAAGAGAGAGAGAGACAGACAGACAGAGAAACATGCGACGCCGCACAGCTTACAATAGCTTACTATAGCAAAAAGTGTCGTGACAACTTTTCGTAAGAAATTTTTTCCGTCTAGCCCCCTTTCACAACGCGCGATAAGGAACTTCGTTCCAATACTTGAAGTGTTTGGTATGGGACGGGCGGAGGGGAGAGGGGGGGAGGGCAAGCCTATTTTGGGAAATCATCAAATAAGTTCCTTCGGTCTGAGCGGAGCGGAGCGGGTACGAGTGTCTTAGGCGCGTCGCTCACTGGTAAGTCGAGGCGACGTCGCGCCGCAGCACGGGCGAGCGTCGAGGCGGAGGCGGCTATGTCTAAACGCAGCTCCGCACGAAACCAAATGACAAAATGGCGGTGGAGTCGCGCCTTGGGTACACTTGAGCGCCCCTCCTGCGCCTGCATCTCGCCTCCGCCCCGCCTTCACCTCGCCCGCGCCGCAACTCTTGTATATGAGCTTACTGCCATTCATTTGTAAAGAAAATCTCGTTGCGGCGTCCCTCTTATGTGCCTGCGCCTCAACTGCACCTCGACTGTTAGGCGCGTCGCCCACACGACCAACAGTCTGTCGTGTGGGCGACGCGCCTAACGCGCCCGCGCCCCAACTGCGCCTCGACTGTTGGTCATGTGGGCGACGCGCCTTAATCACGTGAGCGACGCGCCTTAGACGCGCATTTTTTTTACAAATTAAAATTGGACCAACTTTGAAATACCTCGTCAATGAAAAAAGATTTTTTTGAAATCGGATTAATATATACATGTCGAATTGAGAACCTCTTCCTTTTTTCCGTCGGTTAAAAAAGGCAAACTCCACACCAGAAAATGTAGTCGTTGAGAACACTTTTCAGTTACACGTCATCATTCCAGATATGTACCTATATTAGTTCCATAGATGGTGCTATCTATTATTATAAGAGAAGGAATAATCGGATGCATATTTACTTAAAGTTAATTTTAAGGTTCCGTACCTCAAAAGGGAATAAACGGAACCCTTATTGGATCGCTTTTTTTTCCGTCTGTCTGTCTGTCAAGACCCTTTATCTCAAAAACGCGTGGAGGTATCGAGTTGAAATTAAAACCATATACATAAATCTATAGTCTCTTGGTCCTGTGAAAAAATCAACTCTCTAAGTCTACGCAGTCAAAAAATACGGCCGTTTATGTCACAAGTTTGTAAGGCGCGTCGCCCACACGACATCTGTATAGAAAATCTCGTTGCCGCGTGCCTCATATGTGCCCGCGCCTCGACTGTTGATCTTGTGGGCGATGCGCCTAATGCGCCCGCGCCTCGACTGTTGGTCGTGTGGGCGGAGCGCCTAAGGAACCCTCCATTTGACCGGTTCTTTGATAAAAAAAACTTTTTTCCACAAACTTCCGGCCACCGACTTTCGGAAGTAAAGTAATTTTCAAATTTTTAGTTATTTTTGGAAGCCTTTACTTTTTTTGAAATAAGTTTTTTATTTCAGCATTTTAAGTTATGGTTATAATGATATATCACATAATTTTTATCGAGTATTAATTTTCCATTGTTAGTAAAAGATTAGCAGATCATCCATATAGTGATAGAGAAAAAAATATGTATTATATAGACGATAACTCATAAACTACAATGTACGGCCAACGAGAAGCGATACGAAAGGTCATTAACCTAAAGAACAACTGTGGCGTTGTCAATCTAATATTTAGCTCTTTCCATCTTGTGCCTTTGTCGTAATGTCTCGTTCTCCCGGCAAAATCATGACAACGTTAAGACGGGTTCGCCAACATTCGGGCGGCCCCACATAAAAAAAAACAGTTTCAGACGAATTGAGAATCTCCTCCTTTTTTTGAAATCGATAAAAATAGTCAACAGCTTAACTTTTATTAAAAAGGATTGTATGGTTTTATGAAACCACGGTTAAAGTGTAAATCTTTTTCTTCAGACATTTAGACGTCTTTACTCCGCGGCCGACCGTCACGCGACATGCAACACAGACGAAAAAATTTGAGACGATGTAATAAAAGTTTCACTCTTTTTTGGGGGTGGGAAATCAACAAATAACTTCTCCCGCTCTGGGCGGAGCGGAGGTAAGTGTCAGACTTTTACTGACTAAAACCCACCCATGTTCCTTCTGTTGCCCTTTACGTTCCGGGGCCGCGGTATCTCTTTCGAACAACCCACAACATAAAAGTTTCACTTTGAAAAGAGCATCCGAAAATCCCATCACTAACAATAGGGTAGTTGAAACCACCAATCAATTGATATACTTTGTATGAGCTGTCAAAACGCGCTTCCCCCAAAGATTTTGTATGAGACTCGCAACCGATGACGTCACTAAGTTGTCAAGTCAATGATGCAACTATTTATTGATTTAAAAGCAACTAAAAATCGAATTTTAAAGTTAGGTATTTTGAAATGAATTGAGTTCTCAGGTCTAGAATAATGTGTTCTTTCAGAAAAATTGTGTTTTTTAATTATTGGTTAATGGTGTCAAGTGTCAACTACCCAATTGTCTATGCTATCTTCATCCTATCGATATGATGCGGTGCGGCTTGCACAGCGTGTATCCGCATTAAGTGCCGCACAACGTTGCGGCGTCGCACGAACGTGTTCTCACAGACGCGGCACTTGAAGGAGTATTGCGGTGATTTGTGTCTGTTCTTGTGTATGCGCATTAAGGTAACGGATTTGAAGCGAGCGGGGCACTGGTCACACTGAAAAAGAAAAATTCGATTGTTATTTATTTGAATACTAGCTTTCGCCCGCGGCTTCGCTCGCGTTAAATTTCGGTATTACACACCAAGCAGACCTGCAGTTTTTGCTCCTGATGGATTTGTAATAGCAACGCTAAGTTTTCCCTTTTCTTCCCTCGATTTCCCTCATATCCCACTTTTTTTTAATTTTTATTAGCCTATGTTCGTCTCCTGGTTCCCAACTATCTCTGTACCAAAATTCATCAAAATCGGTTAAGCCATTAAAGCGTTAGGCCGGCTCCACACGTTGGCCCCAACGCTCGCACCAACGTTGGAGCGCAAATTCGGTGAGGCGTACACACGTTGGCGAATAAACTAGTTCTGTCCCGTCAGGGCCAATGTGAAGATGTCCGATACAGAATGTGCTCATTAACCCCTTGTATGCCGGAACGTAGATCTACGCGAGACACAATGCGTAATTAATTGTGTCTGTAATTCATACAAGCGGTTAATGATTCCCGCTTGTTTTTAAATCTTCAATTGAAAAAATCATCCCATATTTTGTTGTATGGTGCGCCATGCATCAGCTATTAAATATTTATTATTATGATCCTTTCGAGATGCGTCCCATATTATTGGATGTGCTTGATAAAGTTCAATAAACTCAATATTTTTCATTTGTCCATGCCGGTGACGATTTTGCGGATGAGGAAGCCATTGTCGCTCGACGTACGCACTCGCTGCGTGTTGCAAACTTGCAACAGAACTGAGCAAAGCGCCAACATGTGGACAGCAGCTCGCGAACGTTGGTGCGCAGATTCCTTTGATGAAACTGACACGAGCCGGCCAACTACCAATGCTCGCCCGAACGTTGGGGCCAATGCAATTTTCTAGATCCACACGTTGGACGAATAGCGTTGGGGCCTATATTGGGGCCAACGTGTGGAGCCGGCGTAAAGAGGTAACAAACAAACAAACTCACTTTCGCTTTTATAATATTAGTAAGGATTCTTTAGGGTACATACCTATAAAAAAGAATTTGAGAGGAGTCAAGGGACACCCGGATGGAACGAAGTTATTATTTACTAGCTTTTGCCTGCCGCTTCGCTCGCGTTAAATTCCGGGTAACACAGTTCCCCTTTTCTGAATTTGCAGGTACCTGCTACCTGTAGTTTTTGCCCTTGCGCCTTATTTATTGTAATAGCAAAGCTAAATTTTACCTTTATTTCTCTCTCTTTTTAAAATCTCACTTTTTTAAAAAATACTACCCTATGTCCGTCTCCAGGGTCCCAACTATCTCTGTACCAAAATTCATCAAAATCGGTTTAGCCATTAAAGCGTGAAGAGGTAACAAACAAACTCACTTTCGCTTTTATAATATTAGTAAGATTTCTTCTTAATAATTGGTCGTTTACCTGCACATTCTTATCAGGCAGGTGGATGGCAACGTGTTGCAGGTAGCTGCTCTTGCGATGGAAGCCAGTTCCACACTCGGAGCACACGTATGGCTTCTCGCCCGTGTGGAGACGCTCGTGGATCTGGGATTAAGAAAACAACCGGTCAAAGAGTTCCGAATCTATAAAAAAAACGGCATAAAAATCATGTTTGATGAGCCCCACTAACTACTTATTGTTATTGCGGCAACAGAAATACAACATCTGTGAAAATTTGAAACTATCTAGCTATCACGGTTCATGAGAGACGGATGGACGGATGGACAGCGGAGTCTTGGTAATAGGGTAACCCTTATGTAAATTGTAACGTAACCCTAAAAAGTGTCTTGAGATTATGCCTGTCTAAAGCCAGGGTTGCGGGTCGTTCGACAGATATACCGCGGCCCTGGGTAAGAAACTTGGATGGGTTTTAAGTCAGTAAAAATTTGACTCTTCCCCCGCTCCGCCCGGGGCGAGGAGATGGACGGTGAGCGAGAGGAAGACTTAAGAAAAGATGGATGGATTGTGTAAGGAACGATATGAAGGAGAAAGGAGTAAATGATGCCGTGACGTCTGATAGGGGAGAATGGAAGAAGAAAACGTGTTGCGCCGACCTCAAATAGAATGGGACAAGGGCAGGAAAATGATGATGATGACAATACAAGCATACCTTCACCTGCTCCGCGTTCGAAGCTCTATAATCACAGAAGGAGCACTTGTCTGTCTTCTCATACCCATGCTTGGCTCTACAGTGCATCAGTAACAATCTTCTGGTTATAAACTTCTTGCCACAGTGCTGGGGAAAAAAGAGTTCTAGTTTATATAATTTTAAAGCTTGTTTCTGCATATCAAAAGCATGTGGAACTGTAAGGGAGGAGAGTGATAGCCAAGAAGTGCCAAATGTAGAATTAAACTAAACTAGGGATGATTTTCTCCCTTTGAAAGTAGAGTAATAAATAAAATAAATAATAAATATTTTGGGACAACTCACACACACGGCTATCTGATCCCAAGCTAAGCAGAGCTTGTGTTATGGTAACCAGACAACTGATATACATACTTATATAATTTATAAATACATACATATTAAGATAAATCACACCCAGACACAGAACAAACAATCATGCTCATCACACAAAGTTTGTCCTGGGTGGAAATCGAACCCACGACCTCCGGCTCAGCAGTCAGGGCCACTAATCACTGGACCAACAGGCCCGTCAAAGGCTAGTTTGTTTTTTTTTTTGGGTGGGATATCATCGAATAACTTCCCCCGCTTTGGGCGGAGCGGGGGGAGTGTCAGACTTGTACTGCCTAAAAACCCACCCATGTTCCTTCTTTTGCTCTTTACGTTCCGGCAGGCGAAGGCCCTGGCAGGCCCCTCTGCTTTGCTGACATCTCTTTGAGGCGCGCGTGGAACACTAACGCGCCGTCGACACGGCCTGTCGTCAATAGACGCACGGACGGTGAGCTTCCCATTGCTCACCGTCCACAGGCACGCATCTACGGTGGACGAGAGTCGTCTCGCGGCGCCCGTCGCGTCTCCAGCCACTCCGAGACTAGGCCAGTTACAAACACTTCTGGACTGTCGATATAATGCTAACAATTAAGGACCATGTGGGTCATTACATTTATTTAATTTGTTGTTTTTAGTACTATTAGCGACCATAACAAATGTTCTTTTTTAGTATTGTTAATTGTGTTGTTTAGCTCCTTGAGTTATGAGTCGAGCTACACGATAACTGACATATGATTGAACTGCTTGGACAGGTCCACTCAATCTGTGTGGTGCTTTTCAAAAAGTCTATTTCTGACACTAATCTGCATATGTACAGGGCTGTAAGAGACTATGACATCTAAGTTTGTTTCGGCTGTTTCTTCTCAGATAATTCTGGTATGAAACACCGGTCAAGCGACATGTTAGTAAAAACCTACTTGTTTGCAAAATAAAAATCATTTATCATTATAATTTATCAAAGAAATAAGGCTAGTCCCAATTTAAGACATGTGTAGGCCTCTATGGAGAAGAATGGGCAAGAAACGCCATGGACACTCTTTTATATCTGGATATTGTTACAAAATCTTGTTCACATCATTTGACGGGCCTGTTGGTGGTTAGTGGCCCTGATTGCTGAGCTGGAGGTCGTGGGTTTGATTCCCACCCAGGACAAACTTTGTGTGATGAGCATGATTGTTTGTTCTGTCTGGGTGTGATTTATCTATAATATGTATGTATGTATGTACAAATTATATAAGTATGTATATCAGTTTTCTGGTTACCATAACACAAGCTCTGCTTAGCTTGGGATCAGATAGCCGTGTGTGAGTTGTCCCAAGATATTTATTTATTATTATTTATTTATCATTCACGTTGAGATACATTATGTGAGAAGAATGTACTTACTACATCGTTCTCACATAATGTGAAACAGCACAGACTATCTACAGTACTATAGATCTTCCTTAAAATCCATCAAAAGATTGTCATGAAAAGATCGCTTTTAACGATAAGACCGCCCATTGTGTCACCCTATTTTTAACTTGCATACTGTTATTCATGTAATTTGTATGGTGTACATAATAAAGAATATTCTACCTATTTATATCTAGCTTATGAACTGTTTAAGGCAGGAAACGGTAATAAGCGCGTAACGTCAGCCACATGCATAAATGTTGAAAAATGGTTTGCAAACTTACTTCACAAACAACATCAAACCCGGTATGTATTTTGTAATGGTTTCTTAAAGATAACTTAGACGTTAATATCTTATGGCAATATTCACATTCAATCTCTTCTTTAAGGCGCACTTTTGTTTCTCCACTCTCCTTCTTTCTCCTTAACGTCCGTTTGATTGGCTTTTCATTACTCTTTTTACTTTTCTTACTTCTAAATATTAATTCTACTGGTTTGTCGACAAGATCTTGCACTTTTGTTTCAAATTCCATTTCGTCATTGTCGTTGTTTTCAACGGAATCATAGTTGAAATTGTTTAAACTGTCTTCGTGATTTTTAAAATCGTTTGTAAGGTCTGATATGTCTATTGCCATGTTAGTATTGTTTTCTGTATTGAATATATTCGTTTCTATTTTAACGTCAAACATTGGTTTTTCGTTAAGACGGCTCAGAAACAATTTCTCGTTTTCAACACATTTTTTTCTGAATTTATATGAGAAGTTGATGAAGTTTATGCATGACGTGCACATTTTTTGCGGTAAGGTATCGTTGCAGTCTACCTGTAATTCAAACAATTCTATTTTTTAGTAAACAGTTGTGTAAAACTACATAGTTAAGTTTCTTTCCAATAAGAATTAAACAAATAAATGTTTTTTTTTGTTTTGCTAAGAAATATGTAAAAATATAAAAAATATGTAAACAAATAAATAAATGATAATAAAACAAATAATAAATAAGGGGTTGTATAAGGTTTAAAAGCTTTTTAATATACAAGTCTATGCAGCAATATCCCTAGTTATATCTTTACCTCACCTTAAGCCCAGTAGCCGAAAAAATAACTTCGGTATATTTTTCGTGATGTTCTATAAACTGAAATATGGGATGCAAAGATTCCACTCCTAGGCAAGCTCTGCAGCAATTCCAAGGGTCCATATCGCTGAGTAATTTATGTAGTATGTATCTATCGCGAGTTTAGTTATAAATTCGTTACAATCTATTACATTTCTGGAAAAGCAAATTTAACAACAAAGGTACTCAGATTGACGCCAGTAATGACATTTGCGTTAAGTTATTAGGAATAGGAACTGGTGAATATTTGTATAAGTTTAACTGCTGTTTGCACATTTCTGCAAACAATATTTTATATTTAATTTGAACAAAGGTCTCTTTTTTTAGCCTTCATTTATTATACGCACAGATTTTCCGCTTGAAACTAAACAATCTAAAATTCCAACGCACTAACAAAACGTAAGTGTGTTAAGTTTAGGAACCAAAACTTGAATATTTTTCCATCAAAATATGAAGTTTGATAACTTCATATTTTGATGGAAAAATCAAGCAAAAGGGCAAACAATCCACGGTCTGTCTAAAACGCATTCGAATTATTTTATTATTTGAAGTAGAACTGTAACATAACGAACAGAACTACAACTGTAACATAACTGATAAATTAAAATACAAGTTTATTCACTTTACCTCTGTGGTTGTTTTCAAATATTTGAACTTGTTGGCGAAATATCATTAACATTTTGAACATTGCTGAAAATATGTCAAGTTCAAGTGAAAAAAAGGCGGGAAAACGTGAAATTGGAAGGGCGCGCTTTTCGATCTTAAAATAATTTATTCATTTATTTTGCACAGTATTATTGTAAATAATTGTATTAATAGTTAGTGTTAGGTCTTAGTAGTTATAGTTTATCAAAATGGTTAAAAAGAGAAAGAGAAAGGAGGGGGAACCTCCTCCGGATCCTCAGCTGCAGGTATCTTCTGATTCAGACTCAGCGGAATCTGCGGTATGTACAATTTCCTATAAGGATGCAATTGACAAGGACCCGAAGAATAAATACGACATCTACAAAGTAAAGGGTTACACTCGTAAATATCCAGAGGATTCAAACAAAAAAGAGCTGGTTGTTTTCTTAAACCACCAAGAAGACAACAAATCTTTTTCCGACAGAGATCGCATGGCTCTCTCTAAGGGTATACGCGAGCATGGCGTTTCAGGCGTCATGCATATGCGTTCTATTAATAAATATAAGGTTGGCATCACATTCGACCTACCAAATAATGCTAACATGTTTTTGAAAAATAAAAAAATACTGGATCAGTTGGGACTTAAAGCGTCAATTCCTGCTGCAGACACAGAGGTTACTGGAGTCCTCACTTCAGTCCCGGTAGACATGTCAAACTCCGAAATATTTGCGTTAATTGGTAGTTCCAAAAATGTCGTTCAAGTTAGGCGCTTCATGCGCAGGGTAAAAGGATTTAACGGTGTAGAATTTGTACCTACACAGGCAGTCGCGATTACATTCGCATCCACCATTCTTCCTTCGTACATATACCTGGACTCATGGCGTCACGAAGTGAATAGCTACATTCCACCAGTCAAGCAATGTCTTAAGTGTTTGCGATACGGGCATATTGCTAAATTCTGTCGTAATACAGAGGTATGTTCGATTTGTACATTAAATCACAATTTTAAAAACTGTCAGGTCGATCCTAAGGATGCCAAATGTGCAAACTGCAAGGGCGATCATATAGCCATCTCCTCATCTTGTCCATTAAAAAAACAAAAAATCGAAGAAAACAAAATTAAGTCAAGAAATGCTACATACTCCGATCTCTTCAATGTTAACGCATTTCCAGCATTAACTGCAAAAAATTTAGATGTACAAATTAATAATTTAATGAAATCTGATAAGTTTATAAATATTTTAGTAGAAACAATTACAAGAATTGTTAGTAATAAAGATGTCCCTATCAATTCAAACTCAATTAAAGAGGTTTTAAAAAAAACTTTAAGTAATAAAATTTCCTCACCTCCATAATGGATTTATCAAATTTAAATATAATGCAATGGAATGCACAAAGTCTTAACAGTAACAAACACATATTTATCAATTTCCTCTATACAAATAATATTCACATAGCATTAATCAGTGAAACATGGTTAAAACCTGAACAAAACTTTAAAATAAAAAATTACAGTATCGAAAGAAATGACTGTGGCAACAAACATAACGGAGTTGCCATAATGGCAACTCCGTTATGTTTGTTGCCACACAATTCATAAAAGTATTAACTATACTAAAATTAACACCTTTTTCGACAATTCTTTACAAAACATTTGTGTTAAAATTACAGTTAATAACAAGGAGATAAGTTTAGTCAGTTTCTATAGTCCTTTAAACTCTAATCCAGCTTTCAATAAAGATAAATTTGATTCATTGGTGAAGTCTATTCCTGGTCTCTTTATATTTGCTGGGGACTTTAATGCTCATCACACGTCTTGGGGTTGTGGTTCTGACTCTTTACGTGGTCGAAATATCTTAGAAGTCATCGACGAAAATAACTTAATTTTGCTCAATAATGGTCAGGCAACAACTGTTGGCTCTTTAACATGGCGTGCTAATGCTCTGGATTTGTCTTTGGTTTCTCCATCTTTGGCACTTTGTAGCGAATGGAATGTACATGATAGTCCTCTTGGAAGTAGTTACCACATCCCTGCAATAATTCAAGTAGTAATTAGCAATAGTCAAAATAACGATCCTTGTGGAAATTGTCCTAATACTGCACATTTGCCCATCTACCCAAACTACAAAGTTGTAGATTGGCAAAAATATAGCAATAATGTAGATAAATTATTAGTTGATTTTAAAACAGTTAATATATGTCCTCTCGATTCATATCGTCATTTTTGTTCTATTTTACGTACAGCTGCTGCTAATTCAATCCCCAACTCTAATATTAACGTAAATACCAGCAATCGCTCATATCCCACAAATAGGATTAGAAGACCTTCCCTTCCTTGGTGGAATCAAAAGTGTACAGAGGCAGTTTTAAATTTCAAAAAAGCTTACATAAATTTTAAAAATAATCCTTCAGAAGTCACTTATTTAGAATTTAAAAGACTTCGAGCTTTAAAAAAATTAACAATCAAAATAGAGCGACAAAAAAGCTGGATTACGTTGTGTGAAACTTTTAACAGATGCACACCAATATCTATTATATGGAAATTCATGCGTAAATATAATAAAACGTTTAATTTTAATAACCATGAAAATGATGCATGGATTTTAGATTTTTTGAAGAAGTACACTCCTGATTTTGTGTGTCATGCCTCAAATTATTCGTTTAACAATAATACAAACTCCAGCCATAGTTTCCTAGTTAATCCCTTTTCAGTCAGCGAACTTATTTCCGCCATCTCTTCCCGAAGAGACACTACTTACGGTCTCGACGGAATGCCATACATATTATTTAAAAAACTTAGCAATACTGGTTTAAAAGCATTCATTGATGTTGTAAATTTGCTATGGGAAAATAACATTATACCTCAAGACTGGAAAGTGGATTGCCTTGTACCAATTTTAAAACCAGAAAAACCCAAATTATGTCCCGATTCTTATCGTCCCATAGCACTTACTTCTTGTGTTGGTAAACTATTTGAGCAATTGTTGAAGCATCGTTTAGAATTCTATGTTGAAAAAAATCATATTTTATCTTCTAACCAATTCGGTTTTCGTAGAAATCGTTCTGCTAGGGAAAGTGTCTGTCAATTGCAGCTTGACATACATTACTCTTTATTAGCCAATAATAACTTGGTTGCAGTTTTTTTTGATGTTGCTGGAGCTTTTAATAGTGTAAATATAGATATTTTATGTCGTGAACTATTACAAATAGGGATCAGCGAAAAAATTGTAATTTGGGTCAGTAATTTCCTGAGCAATAGAGAAGTCTTTGTTAAATCTAATAGACATCTTTATGGTCCCAGACTAGCTTCAAAAGGAGTCTGTCAAGGAGGTATATTATCACCTTTATTATTCATATTATATATACGTAGATTAAATTTAATTTTAGGGTCTCAGGTCAAAAACTTACAGTTTGCAGATGATTTAGTTGTTTATGCTTCAGGAAAAAATTTAACACAGGTTTTTCAAAAAGTCAATGATGCCCTGTCAAAGCTTCATGAATATTTCACTTATCTTGATCTTAATGTCAATCCATCTAAGTCTAAAGTGGTTGTGTTTGGTAAACAGTGTCATAATATGCATTCTGTGCAATATAACAATTGTGCATTGTCTATTTCACAAGAAGTTAAATTTTTAGGGGTTCTTTTTTCATATAATTTATCCTGGAACAGTTATATTAAACATATAATTAATAAAGCAAATAAAGCTTATAATATATTGAAATCGTTAGCTGGTTCATACTGGGGTGCTGACCCAAAAATTTTGCTAATGTTGTACAAATCTTTAGTGCGTAGTCATTTTGAATATGGTTTTTATTGTTTTGCTGCAGATACCAAAACTGTAAATAGTTTAGATGTTTTACAAAACAAATGTTTGCGCATTATCACTGGGGCATTCAGAAGTACTCCTATAAATGCAATGCAGATTGAATGTAATGTTCCACCATTACAAGTTCGTTTCCAATACCTGAAAGAAAGATTCTTATTAAAACTTTTTAGTGTCTCTAATAACAGTCTTCTAGTCAATTTACTGCATTCCAACCCTAGTTTAGGTATAAAACCATTTTTTATGTTAGAGGAGCTTCATAGTTTTATGAATTTTATTAAAGATATGAACATTTATCAGTCAAATCATATTCTGCCTTGTTACCAAGGAGCCTTTATTGCTAAATTTCCAAAAATAGAGATAGTTATTAAAAATAAAAAGGAGCTCTCCTCAAAAGAGAAAGTTAATGCAATGTTGTTAGAGTGGTCAGATCATAAATTTGTGTACAGTGATGGTTCCAAAAATGATACAGCAGTGTCTTTTGCTATTTATGAATCAACCTCAAATATAGGTCTTGGTCGAAAAATCAACAAAAATGCCAGTATTTTTACGGCTGAAGCTGTTGCGATTCTCAGTGCTTTAAAACATATTAAAAATTGCAATTCAGGTCACAGCAAGTGGATTGTAGTTAGTGATAGCATGAGTGTCCTTAAAAACCTGGCAAATAATAAATTACATGCTAACACTAACTATATAATCTATTTAATAAAAGAGTTATGGGTTGAACTGTCTCATTCAAATATTGAAGTTAGTTTTGTTTGGGTACCGTCACACATCGGTGTCACTGGAAATGAAAAGGCAGACTATTTGGCCAAAAAAATTGTTGAACTAGGTGAATTGATTCCGAATGTTGATATGAGTGTGTCCATACCGCATACAGATGCAGTTAGTCTTTTAAGACAGCGTATGCATCAAATGTGGGGGAGACATTTATACCACTCCACAGAAATAGAAAAGAAAGGTACTTGGTTTGCCACTTTGGATGTACAAACAAACACTATACCTTGGTTTTGCAGGTCTATCAAATTTATAAATAGAAAATTTTATTCATTTATCTGTCGTATGCGTTTTGGTCATTGTCGTTTAAATTATCATCTTCATCGTCTTAAAATTGTTACATCTCCATATTGTGAGTATTGTCAATTACCAAAAATTCAATCTTTGCATCATATCTTCTTTGAGTGTTCGTCTTTCAGCATTCAGCGCCTTGTGTTGTCGGATGAACTTCTAAAAATTTATAAAAAACCTGATAGGGTCCCGCAATGCATTCAGGAGTTACTTAAGAATGCCTCAACCTATATATATTTGTACAAATTTATAACAGAGACTGTAAATGACATCTAGTTTATATTTTATATGTTTGTATTATAATCATCTAATATAATTTATTATACTTTAAAGTTAGGTTAGTAGTGTAGGTTTATTCTATGAGGAGATAGCTATTATTTGACATGCGCGTGTATGTCATGTTTGACAATGTTTGAAGTAACGTCAATAACGTATTCTGACAAAACATAATTATATTTAGGTATAAACAAGACATTATGACAAAACTAATAACGAAATTGGATTTGAAAAAATAACGGACTTACGAAAGACAAAATAACAAAAATACACAAATATGATAATTAAATACGAAAGACATTATTAAAAAACTTAACAACTATGAAACACAAATACGAAAGACATTACTGCATAAAACTTAATATGCGTAAAAACACGGACGTAAGACTAGGCAATATGGTCGAAAGACTATAGCCTTCCCTTTGGGGTAAAAAAAAAAAAAAAAAAAAAAATCAAGTTCAAGTGTCAAAAATTTAAAATGGCTGCTACTTACTTTGTTTATGTTTATGTTGATCAATAATTGATCTCAAAATCTCCTTGCAAACTGAGATTAGACCTTGAAAATAAACTTTTCAGTCTCCGAAACAGACGGTCTCCACAATAGCTAGATGTTTCAAGTCATAAATGTTTCGTAACGTGAAAAATAAATACGAAAAGTGCAAAAATGTTGGCATTACTTTTACTTAATAATATGAGTACAAAACACAGGGCTGCAAAACGCAAACAAGCGGCAAAGGTTGAAAAAAGTGAGACGAAGGCGTCAGATGCGGTTTACTGCAGGACTTGCTTGAATACTCAGGATCTAGTGTCGATTTTCTATAACAAAGAAAGTGAGGAGAAACGGACGCAAGATTTGAGACTTGTCACCGGTTTGGAGGTGCGCACTGTATTTTATTTATTATATACAAACTATTCTAAAAGGTTGTAGCTATTTGGAGGCAGGAATTTATTTAAAGTTATTTTTTTTATACCTACCAGTAGTATTACTAACTACGAATATTTTTTCGGATGTGAAATCATGACTTCCCCCACTCTGGGACGAATGGAAGAGACTGTCAGACTAATATTGACTAAATCCTATCCATGTACCTTCTTTTGACCTTTGTTTTCCGGGGCCACTGTATCTCTTTTGAATAACCTGCTACACTGGCAGGATGGAGTGTGTCCTTGTCTTGCCTGTAAATAATTAAAAACTCTAATTTTACATCCAGCAAACCCCACACTATTTAACACAACATATGAGGACAAAAACTGGTACTTCAACATGAAATTGTGTCAGCCTAATATTTGATTTCTTTTTTTATTTATTGCTTTTAATGTTTGTGTTCATTGTTATAAATGAGATGGATGAATTGTGTAAGGAATGATATAAAAAGGAGAAAAGGGTAAATGGTGCAGTAGGCTCTGACAGGTGAGAATGGCAAAAGAATATGTTATACCGACCCCAATTTTATTTATATTCATATCTTTATTGCATACCATAATGTGTGAAGATCAGATCTTAAAATGGGTTTAAAGCTAAGGTACAATTATGGACCGAATAGAATGAGACGAGAGCAGGAAGATGATTAATGATGATGTTATAACCGAGTCAAAAGTCAAAAGTAAAAAAGATAAGGAAGGAAACATGACAGCAAACTATAGGTAGCACTAGAAACATGACAGCAAACTATAGGTAGCACTAGAAACATGACAGCAAACTATAGGTAGCACTAGAAACATGACAGCAAACTATAGGTAGCACTAGTAACATGACAGCATACTGTAGGTAGCACCAGTAACATGACAGCAAACTATAGGTAGCACTAGTAACATGACAGCAGACTATAGGTAGCACTAGTAACATGACAGCAAACTATAGGTAGCACTAGTAACATTACAGCAAACTGTAGGTAGCACTAGTAACATTACAGCAAACTATAGGTAGCACTAGTAACATTACAGCAAACTATAGGTAGCACTAGTAACATTACAGCAAACTATAGGTAGCACTAGTAACATGACATCAAACTATAGGTAGCACTAGTAACATGACAGCAAACTGTAGGTAGCACTAGTAACATGACACCAAACTATAGGTAGCACTAGTAACATGACAGCAGACTATAGGTAGCACTAGTAACATGACAGCAAACTATAGGTAGCACTAGTAACATTACAGCAAACTGTAGGTAGCACTAGTAACATTACAGCAAACTATAGGTAGCACTAGTAACATTACAGCAAACTATAGGTAGCACTAGTAACATTACAGCAAACTATAGGTAGCACTAGTAACATGACATCAAACTATAGGTAGCACTAGTAACATGACAGCAAACTGTAGGTAGCACTAGTAACATTACAGCAAACTATAGGTAGCACTAGTAACATTACAGCAAACTATAGGTAGCACTAGTAACATTACAGCAAACTATAGGTAGCACTAGTAACATGACATCAAACTATAGGTAGCACTAGTAACATGACAGCAAACTGTAGGTAGCACTAGTAACATGACACCAAACTATAGGTTGCACTAGTAACATGACAGCAAACTATAGGTAGCACTAGTAACATGACAGCAAACTGTAGGTAGCACTAGTAACATGACAGCAAACTATAGGTAGCACTAGTAACATGACAGCAAACTATAGGTAGCACTAGTAACATGACAGCAAACTGTAGGTAGCACTAGTAACATGACAGCAAACTATAGGTAGCACTAGTAACATTACAGCAAACTATAGGTAGCACTAGTAACATGACAGCAAACTGTAGGTAGCACTAGTAACATGACAGCAAACTGTAGGTAGCACTAGTAACATGACAGCAAACTATAGGTAGCACTAGTAACATGACAGCAAACTATAGGTAGCACTAGTAACATGACATCAAACTATAGGTAGCACTAGTAACATGACAGCAAACTATAGGTAGCACTAGTAACATGACAGCAAACTATAGGTAGCACTAGTAACATGACAGCAAACTATAGGTAGCACTAGTAACATGACAGCAAACTATAGGTAGCACTAGTAACATGACAGCAAACTATAGGTAGCACTAGTAACATGACAGCAAACTATAGGTAGCACTAGAAACGTTTGCCCTACCTGTAGATATTAAATGTTCTCAAACTCCCCATACCAAAAGAAATAAAAACTTTTTTGCCTCCTGAATATTAATTTTTGTTGTCTAATAGCTTATGCCCGTGGCATCGCTCACGTTAAGTTCGGGGAATACAGTTCCCCTTTCGTGATTTGCAGGTACCTGCTACCTGTAGTTTTTGCCCTTGCGCCTTATTTATTGTAATAGCAAAGCTAAGTTTTCCCTTTTCTTTCATAATTTCTCAGTTTAAAAATAATAAGCCTATTTCTGTCCTTAGGGTCCCAAGTATCTCTGTACCAAAATTCATCAAAATCAGTTTGGCCATTTAGACGTAACAACCAAACAAACTCACTTTCTGGGTTTGCAATATAAATAGTTCTAAATTACAGATCAAAATGGACGATGGCCTATCCCAGAAAATCTGCACACAATGCATAGAGACCATGAACATGGCACTACAGTTCAGGAGAAGCAGTCGGAAGGCAGAGAAGTCACTACTTAATATGTTAGCAGGTAATAATGCTTTAAAATTTGCTGGCCCTGTCAGATTACCAGTATTGTGTATTTTTATCCTAAAACTAGCTTTTGCCCGCGGCTTCGCTCGCGTTTAATTCGGGGTAACACAGTTCCCCTTTTGCCGAATTGCAGGTACCTGCTACCTGTAGTTTTTGCCCTAGCGCCTTATTTATTGTAATAGCAGTACTAAGTTTTCCCATTTCTTCCCTCTTTCTCCCTCACATCTTTAAAAAAAAATAGCATATGTTTCCAGTCTCCAGGGTCCTAACTATCTCTGTACAAAAAATCATTAAAATTGGTTTAGCCATGTAGGTGTGAACTGTGAAGACGTAACAAACAAACAAACTCACTTTCGCTTTTATAATATTAAGCAAGGATATCGCAGATTATGCTGAGACAGGGACCTTTTTGGCCTCGCAGAGACAATAACCTTGTCTGTACTATTTTGTTTCATTTTGTTACTCTGTGTTACTTGTTGCAAGTCCCAAATAAAAGTTTTTCTTTCTTTCTTTCATATAAGATATTACAGTATTCATTTCACCAGTTTTGTTTAATGGGCCATGTCATGGGGGGCGTACCTATTGCCATCAACCAAGTACAAGTCCAGGCTCTGTGATTGCTTCCTAACCATTTTTTTTTTATTTTTTCATCCTTTGTCCCATTCTATTTGTGGTCGGCGCAACACGTTTTCTTCTTCCATTCTCCCCTATCAGAATTCACGGCATCATTTACTTCTTTCTCCTTCATATCATTCCTTACACAATCCATCTATCTTTTCTTTGGCCTTCCTCTCGCTATCCGTACATCAACATTCAGATCCATCACTCTTTTAGTCACGTCCTTCATCCCTCCTCAAAAAAGGGAAGGGGAGTCGTTTGTCTTGGTATGGACATGTAATATGTCCATACCAAGACAAACGACTACCTTTCCCTTGCGTGGTGACTAATAAATTACAAGAAATAACACGGTAGGACGTCACGGCATCATTTACTTCTTTCTCCTTCATATCATTTCTTACACAATCTATCCATCTTTTCTTTGGCCTTGCTCTCGCTCTTCGTCCATCAACATTCAGATCCATTACTCTTTTAGTAACATATGCTTAAGCATTAGCCGACCCCAATATAGTCTGTAAAAGGCTAGACAAATGATAAAAATTAATTTCTGAAATAACAGGCAAACCTAAAAAGAGACAGTCAACACGCCTACAAAAGGCATTATCGAAGCCAAAAATGAAGAAGGCGAAAGTGGAGAAGGTCGAGCTGAATGATTATAGCTACGAGATCTTTGGTGAGGAGTTCCAGAATAATGACGATGAGGATTATGAGGAGGTGGCCCCAATGGATACTAAGACTGGGTTGAAAACGGAACAGGTAAGAACAAATATTTACAATAATGTAAACATATAAAATTAAAATAAAATTCTTAAAACTTTTAAAATTGTTAGTAGGACGCAAAATTCGTGTATAGGTACTTGGTAATCACAAATTTAAACACTGCAATACAAAGTATACGCGAGCAGATTCTAATGGATGTGTTTTGGCCATGGAAATACGCTCTCCCGTCAAAATCAAAAGTCATTCATTCAAATTAGGCTGATAATCAGCACTTTTTGAACGTCACATTACAAGAGACAGTCCCACAAAAACGCCCTGCCCTTCGCCACTTCCTAGTGTTTTAGCTGGGAAGATAAGTGGCGGAACAAACTCCCCAGCAACACATCTGTCTGTCAGGTTAAAAGAACCAGATTCTATACAATTCTGTTTATCACAAGAAATTATAAAAAAAATATAAGAAATTATTCATTCATTGTCACTTGTCAGCTAGCAAATACCAATTATATATATAAAAAAAGAAATTACCCAAGTAAAAATAAATAAATTTACCAGTCTAACGGGTGTGCCCGCTTACATGTGCAGTGAAGAAGTATCAGGTGATAAACTAGGACCATAGTGCAAAAGAAATAAGCTAAGCATAAAAATGATTTACCAATAGCAGTATTCAGTCATTGTGGTTATTAATGCAGTTTTCAGTAATAAATAGAGTGATTAAAGAGGAAGGTTTATATCTATCTATACTATCTATACTAATATTATAAAGCTGAAGAGTTGTTTGTTTGTTTGAACGCGCCAATCTCAGGGACTACTGGTTGGAATTGGAAAATTCTTTTAGTGTTGGATAGTCCATTTCTTGAGGAAGGCTATAGGCTATATAACATCACGCTACGACCAACAGGTGCTGAGCAGCATGGGTGAAACCGCGGGGAACAGCTAGTGTATAATATTTCAGTCTACGTGGAAGTCACACACGAAAACAAAAGAAGGTTACAGCTACCCTACCATGACGTGTTAAAGCAGAACTTATTCCGCTGAGGGAAAGGGACAGAGCTATACAGGGTGTCGAGCACCATCTCTTTCACTCAGTGGAATAAGTTCTGCTTTAAGATGTCATAGTAGGCCTACTGATTCTGATACATATCTCCAAATAATTTCAGAAAGAGTCTCCTAAAAAGAAACGCATGATGATCCCGAACTGCTCGTCGTACAAGTGCGCCACTTGCAGCAAAGAGTTTAGGATGAAAGCTACCTACAAGGCGCATTTGCGGTTCCACACTAATTACTGCGTTTGTGAGGTAAGAACTCTCACGACCAATATCATGTATAAATAATGTCTTAAATAAATAAATACCTTGGGACAACTCACACACGGCTATCTGATCCCAAGCTAAGCAGAGCTTGTGTTATGGTAACCAGACGACTGATATACATACTTATATAATTTATAAATACATACATATTATCGATAAATCACACCCAGACAGAATAAACAATCATGCTCATCACACAAAGTTTGTTCTGGGTGGGAATCGAACCCACGACCTCCGGCTCAGCAGTCAGGACCACTAACCACTAGACCAACAGGCCCGTCAATGTAGTGATCCGGGTAGTTATATTCATCATCATCATTTTCCTGCCCTTGTCCCATTCTATTTGTGGTCGGTGCAACACGTTTTCTTCTTCTATTCTCCCCTATCAGATGTCACGGCATCATTTACTCCTTTCTCCTTCATATCATTCCTTACACAATCCATCTTTTCTTTGAACTTCCTCTCGCTCTCCGTCCATCAACATTCAGATCCATCACTCGTTTAGTCACATGTGCTTTGTCCCTCCTCATTACATGTCCATACCAAGATAAACGATTCCCTTTCAATTTTTCTGTAACAGGCGCAACTTTCAAACTTTTTCGAATATATTCATTCCTTACTTTATGAATTATAGTAGTAATATGAATAAAGACTTCAATTTAGACGCGCTTAGTTTATAAGATACAATTATAGACAGATATACTAATGAGTACAGTATTTAACCAAGATTAGCCGATAGACGCCATTTTTATAATGCGTGTCACGACGGTCATTTTAGTAACTAGTGATGTACCACAACACGACGTTCTCATAACAATGTACATACACTTATCAAAATTTAGAAGCGATTTCCTCCTTTGTGGTGAGCAACCCATTGCTCGCTATCCACAGACCCCCGTCTACGGTGGCCGGGAGTCGTCTTGCGGCGGCTGGGTTGGTTTGAGGTTCTCTCCCTCAAACGCCCGGCCACCTCATATTCATATTCATATTCATATTCATCTTTATTTGCATACCATAATGTGGAAAGGTCCCCAACCTCCTTCGCTAGATTCCCTTCAGATTCCCTTTCGCTCCGGACCATAGACTGAACCAGGGCCGGATATGAGAGATCGGCACGGCGGTGCTCCGCTGTGCTTCCACCGTGTCCTCCGGGCGATCAATGAGCCCCCCCGTGCGCCTTACTGCGACCACCATTGTGCGGCGCACGAGATTTATCAAAGCGTATGTAAGACATGTAGCTTGATAAACCTACCCAGGTTCGATCTCCGCACGGAACAAATATTTATATGACCTGCAGATAGTTGTTTCGGGTCTGGCTGTTTGTGAGTTTGTGTTTGTAAACGCACCCACTATACAGGAGATAATCCTAGTGTGGGGCAACGGTTTTACAACAAAAAAAACCCCCTCTAAATGCGGTTGGGGCCCTCCCACTCTGCACATCACTCATCTCATCTCTGTATATATCCGTCTCATTTCAACCCACACATTCGCAGGCCTGCGGAAAGAGATGCCGCAACAACAATCAGCTACAGGAGCACAAGAGAGCTCGGCACGGGCTGTATAAGATACACAAGTGTGCCTACTGCGAGTACAGTTCCGCTACCAAAGAGGCGCTAACGGTGAGTTGCATGATTTAACCTCTAGACCCAGCGGCACAAAAACGTGCCAGTAAACAAGTATTACCGTTGAGCCCCGCTGCCACAAATTTGTGCCACCAAATCCCAAACGATTTAAAACTGTATTTGTAGTAAAGATAAGTCTTAAAATCAGATTACGCTTACGATAAGAGCCCGCCCGGCGGTGCTTGACGGATAGTTGACGTAAATAATGGCGGTCCTTGAGAGGTTAATATTGAAATCAAATCAACGAAAAGTTATCTGTTTTTTTTTTTTCTAGAAATATACTGTAAATAATAATAAGTATATACTCTAAGTAATAATATATATAATAATATCCCAAGCTGACACGAAATCAATTTCTCACATTATAAGCAATTTCTCCAAAATATCTTACACTTTAACCAATTTCACCAAAATATCTCACACAAAACCAGTTTTATAAAAATATACTTGTGGCATTCAGAACCAACACCTTTTGTTTTCGTCGGTTATTATTGTTGGAAATATCCGTCGCCAAAACTAATTTGACCAGAATATCTTATTTTATTTTCTTGCCTTTTCTTTTGGCGTTTTTTTGGAGTCAATTTTTCCAATAAAAGGGAACGCATGGGGTTTTAGAGGTATGAAGAACAGGGTGTAAAGTTCTCCATCCTCTATGGAAAAGGGAGGATCCTCCGACCAGACGGGTGTCGTGTCTGGGGGGCCACTGCCCGAC
Organism: Ochropleura leucogaster; assembly: GCA_958449745.1. NCBI lineage: Eukaryota > Metazoa > Arthropoda > Insecta > Lepidoptera > Noctuidae > Ochropleura > Ochropleura leucogaster. The sequence continues at coordinate 9,483,371 of OY288228.1, read as the reverse complement.
AGTTGCTAGCCGGGTGCTCGTATATTTGCTAACTTCGCGCACAACTTTGCTTGCGCGATGTAGGAATCTTGCCGTTTAGTTCTTCAGTGGATGGATAGATGGCGCTGTAGTACTTTCTGCCACTTTACAACTTTGTGTCGCTACAGAGTTATTGAGTTGAAATTGAAAACCAAACTCAATGCGGTGGTCCCTTGAAGCTGTAAAAAAATCAACCCTCTGAGGGCCAGCGCCCAATATCGGCATCGGCACGACCACGACTGAGGATTTTGGGTGGCAAATAGCAATATACATTAACATAATGGCAATAAAGTAGAAATTTCCATTATATATGGTCGTAATAACAAAAATATCGCTTCGGTATGCTTGAGACTGCTGTATCGGCAGCCTTGAGAATGCTTCGGGATGCTTCGGCATCCTTCGGTACGCCGCCGGCGCCGAGGCAACACTCGGGGATAGCTTGCTTAAGGACGCCTCGTCATCCCTAAGAACGTTGCAGCATGCCAAAGCATAGTTTCCGACAGTGTGCGCTTGCATGTAGGATGCCGAAGGATCCTGTTCCTTGCCGATGCCGATAATGGGCGTCGGACCTAAGTCTGCGCAGTCAAAAGATATGGCCGTTTATGTCACAATACCAGCTTGAAGCGCTAGAGTCTATAGAGAAACGAGCCAAGAGGCTCATCGGCAACGACGCGCTGGTTGAGTCAAAGCTCCAGAGCCTGGAGCATCGCCGGCGCGTTGCCAGCCTTTCGGTTTTCTATCGGTTACATTTCGGAGAGTGTGCGATGGAATTGCACAGCCTAATTCCGCCAAGCCCGTTCCATCATAGGACTACAAGACGTACGGCGATGCGCCACCGTTACATGGTAGACATCCCACCCACACGCACTAAACGGTTTGGGAATACGTTCATTGTGCGTACTGCTAAGGAGTGGAATTCCCTGCCGGAGTCTGTATTTCCTGACAGCTATAACCTGGGGATCTTCAAGTCAAGAGTGAATAGGTTATTTCTAGGTAAGCGTGCTTCATCGTCGACCACATCATCACTTACCATCAGGTGAGATAGTGGTCAAACGCGAGCCTATCAATAATAAAAAAAAAAAAGTCTGTTTTTCGCTCGTTTGATGTCCTTTTTAAGTTCGGATAAAAGCTATCCCATCTTACCTTCTAGATACACGAACGCCGTCACACGGGAGAGAGGCCGTACGTCTGTGATCACTGCGGAGCCACCTTCCACCGTCGGTCCAACTTGGTGCAGCATATAGCGATACATCTGCCTGAGAAAAACTTTCAGGTAACACTTACAGCAGAGTTTATCTAGGCCGGTACGGTAACCCATCCTTTCCCAAACCTTGGTGAGTGTTGCTTAACCTTAGCTGGTTAGGTAACCCATCCATTTCCAAACCTTGGCAAGTGTTGCTTAACCTGGGCTGGTTAGGTAACCCATCCTTTCCAAACCTTGGAGAGTTGCTTAACCTGGGCTGGTTTGGTAACCCATCCATTTCCAAACCTTTACAATATCTGCTTAACCTTAGCTGGTACGGTAAACCCATCCTTTTCCAAACCTTGGCAAGTGTTGCTTAACCTGAGCTAGTTAGGTAACCCATTCTTTTTCAAACCTTGACAAGAGTTGCTTAGCCTGAGCTGGTTAGGTAACCCATCCATTTCAAAACCTTGACAATATCTGCTTAACCTTAGCTGGTACGGTAAACCCATCCTTTTCCAAACCTTGACAAGTGTTGCTTAACCTGAGCTGGTTAGGTAACCCATTCTTTTTCAAACCTTGGCCAAAGTTGCTTACCTGGCTCCCTGTGGTAACCCATCCATTTCCAAACCTTGACAAGTGTTGCTTAACTTAGGTTGGTTAGGTAACCCATCCTTTTCCAAAATTTGGAAAGAGTTGCTTAACCTGGGCCGGTACGGTAACCCATCCTTTCCAAACCTTGGAGTGTTGCTTAACTTGAGCTGGTTAGGTAACCCATCCATTTCCAAAAAACTAGACTTTTTATTACTTAAAACTTTGCTGTAAAAAGCCAAGTTTTAAGTAATAAAAAGTCTAGTTTTTTTACATATTTTTTACATGTAAAAACGATGCCCCACACTAGGAATTTCTCCTGTATCGTAGGTGCGTTTACAATCATTTAAACTCACATACACAAACAGCCAGAGCCGAGACCGAACATCAGGTGTTGGATCAATTCCCGTGTTGTGTTATTTCACACATTCAATCATCAATTGATTATCATAATTTTCTATTTGTACTTCTTTGGCCATGACATTTTGTAGGACATCTTTTGGTCAGTATTTTTGGTAATATCTTTGTTGCCTTATTAAGGTAAGAAAATTAATTGAAAATATAGGTTTTTTAAATGGTATCTAACCATTTGAAAAACATATATTATCAAACATTTTTGTAAGGATTCTCTTATGAGAACAACAACTTATTTCTGAGACCAATCTTCCAACTTAATGTTCTTCAACCCGTTTGCCCCATTATTGTGCCAACTACCCCTTACAGTGCGACATGTGCCCCAAGCGCTTGAAGTCGCGCAAGTTCCTGCAGATACACAAGCATAATGCGCACACAGGCAAGCGCTACGGGTACCTCTGCGGCATTTGCGAGCATCGCTTCGAGAAGCCGAACAAAGTGCGCGCGCATATGCGCCGCGTGCATGGCGTGGCTGACGACCAGCAGGGGCCGATTGTTAGGGTGCAACTTTAGGGGGTAATTGGGGTAAATTTGTACCCTATGATGCAGGTTTTAGGGGTAATGTTTACCCCCATGATTGAGAACTTTTTATTGAGAAATTTTGATCGTCTTTTTCTTTTCAAAAAAAAATATTGATAGTTCTGAATTAGTTGAACAAATATAAAAGAAAAATTTTGACAAAATATCAGCCATTGTAATTGTGATTTGTTTTTTTTTATGATTTTAGCAGGATTGAGTATGGAATAAAATAATATTATTGTACGGTAAATTTAATTATTTATTATATTTATATAAAATTGTGACGTTTAGAACAGGCATATTTATTCTTACATTTAAAGAAGAGAAAAAAATATAATTACATACGAATCGCGCAATATTGATCAAAGCGGTTTTATCGGATTTATTTCAACAGCAATCAAATATATGTAAAAATGTAGATATTTTAATGAATTAGGTATTAAAGGCAATAAGTTATGTACCTATAAAAATTAATTAATGTTATTTAGGGGTATTACATTATTATAATATACCCCTATGTATAATTCATGTATAGTCACATTTTTATAAAATTGCCAATAATATTATAGTAAAAACTAGCTCTGCCCAGCGGTTTCTCCCGCTGTTCAGGTCCGCTTCTAAAGAGCCACCCTTATCACTTAGGGGTATGAAGAATAGATTACGACCGATTCTCAGGCGTACCGAATATGCATGTTAAATTTCATAAAAATCGGTCAAGCCGTTTCGGAGGAGTATGGCAACTAAAACTGACACCAGAATTTTATAATGGGTAGCTCACCGTCCGTCCGTCTATTGACGACAGGCCGTGTCGACGGCGCGTTAGTGTATCAAGCGCGCCTCAAAGAGATGTCAGCAAAGCAGAGGGCGCCAGGGATACCGCCGCACGGAGTGAAGGGTAGTTCGAAAGAGATACCGCGGCCCCGGAACGTAAAGGGCAATAGATGGAACATGGGTGGGTTTTAGCCAGTACAAATCTCTCCCCAAGAGCCGGGTAATTTATTTCATGATTTCTCATCCGAAAAAAAGACCCCCAAGGGGTCATGTTTTCCCCCAATTACACGATCTAATGCCTATATGGGTGCCATACTAAATAAAATTATTTGTATCATTTTAGTTAAATAAATACATAATCATGGTTAAGTAGTTATGCTAGATTTTCTTAATAAACATAGTGATCTCTTATAATAGTATTATTTTAATTTGTTGTAAGCGTGTACATATTTATACAGGGTGTAAACAGAGCGTTTACGACGCCATTTTGAACGTCAAACTGTCACTGTGTTTGGACATAGCTCTGCGTCCATACATTGTTTGCCCTGGAGCCAACAGCATCCGAAAATGATGTATTGTATTCTCTACATTAGTAAACTCCTTTATGATCTTATTTTTATGGCGGACAAGCTGCAGAATAGATTTATTTTAAAAAACGTACAAAATTTTGAGGTTATAATCGAACCATAACAACGATATTAGGTATGATATTTCATAGCTCCGTGTGATTATTAAGAAACTGAAAAATGATATCATAATACATTTACCTATCACTACCTACCTAGACAATGGGTCTCTGGCCCGCGGCTTCACCCGCGTTAAATTCCTCTTTCCTGATTTGTAGGTACCGGCTATCTGTAGTTTTTGCCCCAGCCTTATTTATTGTAATAGCAATGCTAAGTTCCCTTTTTTCCCTCTTACACCCTCATTTTTCACTAATCCAATTTTGATGAATTTTGGTACAGAGATAGTTGGGACCCTGGAGACGGACATAGGCTATTTTTTTTATAGATTTCGATATGAGAGAAAAAGAGGGAAGAAAAGGGAAAACTTAGCTTTGCTATTATAATAAATAAGGCGCAAGGGCAAAAAATACAAGTAGCTGGTACCTGCAAATCAGGAAAGGGAACTGTGTTACTCCGAATTTAACGCGAAGCTGCGGGCATTAGCTAGTATATTATATGTATTTAATCTACCCTCTGTACGGGTATGTCGTTCCGTTAGGAATTTCTCATTAGTACTCGAACGGTCGATTCGTTCCCGGTTTAAATAAATAAATAATAAATATCTTAGGACAACTCACACACGGCTATCTGATCCCAAGCTAAGCAGAGCTTGTGTTATGGTAACCAGACAACTGATATACATACTTATATAATTTATAAATACATACATATTTTAGATAAATCACACCCAGACACAGAACAAACAATCATGCTCATCACACAAAGTTTGTCCTGGGTGGGAATCGAACCCACGACCTCCGGCTCAGCAGTCACGGCCACTAACCACTAGACCAACAGGCCCGTCGAAATATTTATATTGGATTGGGTTTATATTGGAGCACTGTATTGTTTGGGACACCCCTGCCTATACCCTTAGCAGTTGGCGTGATGTTATGGATAGATGTTAGGCACCCTACAATCGGCTCCATGGTATCTACGTGGAAAAAAAAGGTGAGGTAAAAGCCCCAGTTGTTTGACTTATAATTTTTATGAGCACTAGTGGTTGACATAAATAGTTTAGTATTTGTTCGTTGTTTTTTAGCAAAGTAGAATTTTTCGTTTTTTGTTTTTATTCTAACTTTATATGGGACGTGTGAATGAAACTTTTTCCTAGCTAAAACACTAGGAAGTGGCGAAGGGTGTGCTTTTTGGGGGACTGATACTTAACGTTCAAAAATTTTAATAGACAACTTTTAGTTTTGATATATTATAGATTTATTTTCTTTTTTGATAAAGGACAGGTGTGTAGTGTAATGTCAAAGTTTTGTATTTAAATAAATGTTTAATAATTATTTTGTCAACTACTAGTGACATGTTTTAATTTAAAATTAACTTGTTTTCTACTATTTATGTCAAACACTAGTGCCTTTACCTTATTTTTGTTTAAAAATGATTGTTGATCTCTCTTATCTATACTAATATTATAAAGCTGAAGAGTTTGTTTGTTTGAACGCGCTAATCTCAGGGACTACTGGTTGGAATTGGAAAATTCTTTTAGTGTTGGATAGTCCATTTCTTGAGGAAGGCTGTAGGCTATATAACATCACGCTACGACCAACAGGTGCTGAGCAGCGTGGGTGAAACCGCGTGGAACAGCTAGTAACTTTATACGTTGTGACCACTGTTGACATTGCAACGTTCGACAAAGATGAAAATGTGCGCTCAGTATTATGACATTGTAAATTAAGCCAGTAGGCCTACTATGACATCTTAAAGCAGAACTTATTCCACTGAGTGAAGGAGATGGTGCTAGATACCCTGTATAGCTCTGTCCCTTTCCCTCAGCGGAATAAGTTCTGCTTTAACACGTCATGGTAGGGTAGCTGTTGTTATTGTCACCAATTTTTATTCAGTTTGATATATTATCTTGCTGGACAGACATTTACAGTATTGTTTCAAAGTAGTACCCTGTTAAAAATTTTTATTATTAGTGTGCACAGAAACTTTATAAGTTACCAGTAATCATTTAAAAGGTCGGTAAATATTAATATTATATCAAATCAAAAGCATTTATTTCAAGTCCAGTTTCAGGCACTTTTGACTGTCGATATAATGACAACAATAAAATGAAGCTACAATCCCAGTCACAAGGCATAATAACTATCGTTGAGCTCCTTGGGTTATGAGTTGAGCTACACGATAACTGACAAATGCTTGCACTGACTGGACAAGTCCACTCAATCTGTGTGGTGCTTTCTTAAAAAGACCATTTCAGACACTATCTGCATGGTCCTCATGTAAGTTGACCAAGATTATTTAGTCTGGACTTTAAAAGATACTATGACCTCTGAGTTTGTTTCGGCTGTTTCTTAGAGTAGTCGGGTACGAAATACCGGCCTCATCTAGTTTAAAAAAAATGACGTATAAAAGTGTTTGTGAAAACCTACTTGTAAAATAAACATCATTTATCATTTAACTGTGAAAGTACTGTAGTTGCTGTATACTTACTGAAACACGTTTTATATTTACAAGTCTTCTTCTATGTAAATTTTCTCGCCCCAAATCTGAGCCAAGAGTTATGAGCTTTTAGTAGCTTACGATACAACAGTATAATTCTAAAACTTACCCATCTTTCTCTCCTACAGTGCAGCGTCTGCCAAAAATGGGAGAAGTCGAAAAAGCGCCTCCAAGTCCACGAATATAAGGTCCACAGGGAACACAAATACAGGTACATATGCCCAGTATGTCAGGATACGTTCACGCGGCCGGGCAACGTCAGGCAGCACCTGGCCAGGAGTCATGGGGTATCCCGCGCTGACCAGGGCGTCATCGAAAGATATGAGGTATGAGAAGAAAAAAAATAGTTTTTTTTTTGGTGGGCCGGTTTCCGGTGTTTCCACCCTACTTTCGTGTGTATGTTTTAATATGAATAATTAATATTAAATAGCAAGACAGAATCCTTACTAATATTATAAAAGCGAAAGTGAGTTTGTTTGTTTGTTACGTCTTCACGCCTAAATGGCTAAAGCGATTTTGATGAATTTTGCTACAGAGATAGTTGAGACCTTTTTTTAATATATTAAAATATGAGGCAGAAAGAGGGAAGAAAAGGGCAAACTTAGCATTGCTATTACAATAAATAAGGCGCAAGGGCAAAAACTACAGGTACCACGTACGTGCAAATTAGGAAAGGCAAACTGTGTTACCCTGAATTTAACGCGGGAGAAGTCGCGGGCAAAAGCTAGTAGTAAAATACAACTAACAATCTGTATCCATTGACTCAGGTACACTTGCCCTCGCTGCCCGAAGATCTACAGGACTCCTGATCATGTGAGGAGACACCTGGTCAACTTCCACGAGATACCCAGGCCGGAGCAGGGCCCTATACACAAATACATTGGGAATGATTAATCTGATGTCTTGTTATAAACGTTTTAAATTATACTTAATTGTTTTATTTAACCTTTTGTACGCCATAATCCTTACTACTAATATTATAAAAGCGAAAGTGAGTTTGTTTGTTACCTCTTCACGCTTTAATGGCTAAACCGATTTTGATGAATTTTGGTACAGAGATAGTTGGGAACCAGGAGACGGACATGGCTAATTTTCTATTTAAAAAAAAAGTGGTATATGAGGGAGAAAGAGGGAATAAAAGGGAAAACTTAGCGTTGCTATTACAATTCAATAAGGCGCTACCGAATATAACGCGAAGGAAGCCACGAGCAAAAGCTAGTCGTTAATAAAACAACGAAAAATAGACTAGTAAACTTAGTTTATTTTAATTCTAATTATTGTGCGTCATTTGTACATTGTACTAACAAATAAATGCTATATAGTGCTTTGGCAAGAGGTTCTTATAATTAAAAACAATAATATCAATATTTGTGACATGGAATTTTGAATATTTTTACTAGTATTTATATTTACAATTTATTTTAGGTATTTTATTTACGTTAGTAAAGTTCTAGGGGTCATAAATTACTGCGTAAGCAGAGTTTTGTTAAGGCGCCTCGCAAGCTTTCTTTGTGCAGTTTTCTGGACCTATCTACTTGTTATTTAAAACGAACTAAGTAACAAAAAAATACATTAAATTTCTTTATAATCTTGATTCCATTATTTTAGATTTATTATTCATTTTTATTGAGTAAACATTTAGTAAATCTCCTTACAACAAAACCCCAGAAATGAGAAAAAATATCAATAACATGCATCTCCTCGTAAAGTAAACATTGTTTAATTTTGCTACTGACACTAATGGATACACAATTTTATAATGAACATTTTGGTACAAATATTTTTTTCCAAAAACCCAAAACTTTATTTTATATAGATTTTATTCCAAAAAATAGGCATTATTCACTACTGTTACTCGTGCGCGGCAAAGAGGAAACGAATGCTCAAGGTTATTTGCGTGGCGCCTTAAGATAATAATATGAATAAAATCCATGTCCTTTCATGGCCGTCATTCGCAGCTAACTTCAGGCCCTAAAGCCAAACAGCAGACGACAACAGACGACAATCGTTATCGCTTAGCAGTCACTAATACATTTTTAACTTTATACCCTAGCACATATAGTTGAAAATCTATTAAAGACTGCTGAGCGATAACGAACAAAAGAAACAAAAACTATATGTAAACGTCAATAGATTTCAACTATATGCGCTAGGGTATAAAGTTGAAAATGTATTAGTGACTGTTGAGCGATAACGATTGTCGTCTGCTGCCGACTGCTGTTTGGCTAAAGGGCCAGTCCTGCCATAACTTTTAAACAGAACTATAACTGGTTCTGCGGAGGTCAGATAGGCAGTCGCTCCATATAAAATACTGGTATTCAGCTGCATCCGGTAAGACTGGAAGCCGCCCGGTAAGACCTTGCAGATGATGTATATACTTAATGTTGTCAAAATGTCGGCTAGGCACCAACGTATTATGACGAAAAACCTGGAACTAATTTTCTAAAACTTCTTCTATCTTCAAATAAACTTTTGACGAATATTACCTGAAAACAGACATTTTTAAATTTATTAAAACATCACACTTGTAATTTCGGAAGGGTGAGACAGAGGTGTTCCTAATAATAAACCCACATATCGCAGTTAGTCTCATGTCAAGAAATACTTGGTAAAAATAAATAATAAATAAATATCATGGGACAACTCACACACGGCTATCTGATCCCAAGCTAAGCAGAGTTTGTGTTATGGTAACCAGACAACTGATATACATACTTATATCCTTACTAATATTATAAAAGCGAAAGTGAGTTTGTTTGTTTGTTTGTTACCTCTTCACGCTTTTATGGCTAAACCGATTTTGATGAATTTTGGTACAGAGATAGTTGGGACCCTGAAGACGGACATAGGCTATTTTTTTTAAAGATTGAGATATGAGGGAGAAAGAGGGAAAAAAAGGGAAAACTTAGCATTGCTATTACAATAAATAAGGCAAAAACTACAGGTAGCAGTTACCTGTGAATCTTCTTTTTGTGTATTTTTAAACCCCCACTTCCCTAAAATAGGGGGTAGAAGTTTGTATGGAGCATTCCGCAATTTTCAAGGTAGGAAGCTAAGAATTAGTATGCGGACTATTTGTTGCCAACGAAAAGTACCTGTAAATCAGGAAATGGGAACTGTGTTACCCCGAATTAAACGCGAGCGAAGCCGCGGGCAAAAGTTTTTGAAAAGGTTCTCAATCTCTCGCGCGTTCTCAAATTCTCGCGTTAAATTCGGGGTAACACAGTTCCCCTTTCCTGTTTTACAGGTAGCTGCTACCTGTAGTTTTGCCTTTACGCCTTATGGATTTGTAATAGCAAAGCTAACTTTTCCCTTTTCTTCCCTCTTCATCAATCATTTAAAAAAAATACCTTACACATTTTTTTTAAAATGCCCGTCTCCAGGGTCCCAACTATCGCTGTACACAAAATTCATCAAAATCGGTTTAGCTATTTAGGCGTGAAGACGTAACGAATCACAGTGTGCCTTAATAGCGGTTAAGAAGCTTCTGAATATGGAAATAATCCATTTGTAATCTTTACTAAAGTATGATCAGCTAAGATTACCAAATTAAGGTTTTGAAAAACAAAAGACTGATTAATCACAATAAGTAAAAATGTTTTTTTTTTTCAGATGTTTATTTTTGTTTATATTTAACTAGCTTTTGCCCACGGCTTCGCTCGCGTTAAATTCAGGGTAACACAGTTCCCCTTGTGCCATATTGATTTGTAATAGCAACGCTAAGATTTCCCTTTTCTCTCCTCTTTCACCCTCACATCCCACTTTAAATAAAAATTAGCCTATGTCCGTCTCCTGGTTCCCAACTATCTCTGTACCAAAATTCATTAAAATCGGTTTAGCCATTAAAGCGTGAAGAGGTAACAAACAAACAAACAAACTCACTTTCGCTTTTATAATATTAGTAAGGATTCAACTTAAGGCAATTGTTACGTTTTGTTAAAGTATTAGTAAGAAATAAAGTTGATTAGTCTAATTACAACTTGTTTTCTATCATCAAAATTAGAATAGTAAGTATAAATCCCGTTACTGATGGGTGACATATGTCCCCCACGCGAGCGTTCTAGGAAAATTTTGGGCGCGAGCCCCCTAGTGTTAATATCATGATGTATTGATGTATTTTTTTTTTATGAATGGCATCTCGCAGTTCAACCAAGGAGGTTGTCGTCTGCTTAACCGGGCGAATCCTGTGGATGCCATAAAAATTAAGACCTCCAGCCAGGGTATAAACTTACAAACTAAGCGACTACACGCTAAGGGCACCCCCTGTGGGGTACGAACCTCGGCTTAGGGCGTCGGTGAGGGACAGCAAGGGACAAGCTGGATCCGAGTGATATTATTTATGGGCTGGATGTATTATTTGTACGGTTCGTCAGTAAAATATGAGTTCCCGACAAAGTGTGTGTGAGTGTGTGTGTGTGTGTGTGTGTGAGAGCGAGCGAGAGAGATATAGAAAGAAAGAGAGTGTGTGTGTGTGTGTGAGTGGTGTGTGTTTATTTGAGTAGTAAATAAAGTACACTCACCTGTGTAAATCCAACTATTAACATTAATAGCACATGTCCTATTGACCACGTTAGTACTCTGAAACAAAAAGAAAAAAAACTTGATATAAAACGGGTCACTCGTTCCCAGAATACTAGCTACTAGCTGGCGCCCGCGACTTCGCCTGCGTGATATCGAAAAAAGTATCGAATGAGTTACCAGACTATAATCTACCTTAGTGATCACATATCACATTTCATCAAGATCCGTTCAGCCGTTTGACGTGAAAGAGTAACAAACATCCACACATCCATCCATCTTCACAAACATTCGCTGATGATCGAAAAAGAATTTCTTTCTCTCTCCTTTTTTTCCCTCTTTCTCAACCTTTTCTCACATTTTTTTTTTAAATTAGCCTATGTCTGTTTCCAGGGTCCCACCTACCTCTGTACCGAAATTCATCAAAATCGGTTTGACCATTTAGGCGTAAAGTTTGTTACAGTACGGCCAACGAGAAGCGATACCAAATGTAAACAAAACCCATGCTAAAACCCCATCTAAAATGGCCGCCCGAATGTTGGCGAACCCGTCTTAACGTTGTCATGTTTTTGCCGGGAGAACGAGACATTACGACAAAGGCACAAGATGGAAAGAGCTAAATATTAGATTGTCAACGCCACAGTTGTTCTTTAGGTTAATGACCTTTCGTATCGCTTCTCGTTGGCCGTACTGGGGGCCTAGACAAAATCCAAGCGTTTTCCGCACGAGCGTTTTCCGTTCACGCTAAGGACTTTACGTTAGCGTGCCGAAAATGGTAGACAAGTTACAAATGGAACGCCAAACGCTCATTCCGCAGCGTTACCCGAAACACTCTATAATTTGCCTATGGAATAGTGTGTAGGAAATGTCACAGTGACATTATTGCGTTTAGTGTCGCTGTCAATGTCAAACGCACATACGCGCGATAACAAAATTATTCAAAAGTGTTGTGTGTTTTGAACTGTTGGAAGTGATTGAAGAGTGTTTTTTTAATTACAAAGAAAGTAAGTAAACAGCTTTAAATAACATTTCAAGTAAAAGTAACAACTATGATCTAGTTAGTATCTTTGAAAAAAAAAAAATATAAAAATTTAATGTTAGTAGAAAAAAAGTTTTATTGCGATGAGTATTCAATACATTATTTTTGAATTTTAGATGGAATCTAGACTTCATGCGAGTCCCGAGCAATTTATTTTGCTAATAGAATTTATGAAAAGGCAGGTATTTTCCGATATTTTTTCATTTATTTCAAATTAAACACATGTGAGAAGCAATAAATGATTGAATTGAATTGAATTGAATTTCTATTCCCATTTTAACGAGTCTTGGACCTACTTGAGATTATGGAATGCGTAATGTAAACAACCCTACAATGGTGCTCTTATATGATTGTGGCTCTTACATGATTGTGGCTCTTACATTTGTTATTGCAATAAAGATAAACTTCATTCCAAACCTTAACACTTGTTTATTAGATGTGGTATTAGATTGCTAGTAGCAAACTTTATGTTTACTGGCTCTTATTCTCACTGGACCCTAATCTTATGAATTCTATTTTTAGCCATGGTGATCTTTCAAGGTCTCAAACAGGACTTCAAGGAGTACGGAGTGAACGGTTGTGGCAGGAGTTAGCAGCAATTTTTTAAAAGCCTTTTAATGAGGTTAAACGCGAAGATCATCACAAAGACTCCAAAAACTTTGTTTATCTAATGTAAAGCGATGAACAAATTCCAAATCCGAAATGTGCACAATTTTCTCCAGTTTACGACCATTTATTCTTGTTTGACGTGTTTGTGTGCAAGCAAAATAATGATGCTTCATTATTTGCTTCCCAAAATGATCTCAAAGAATGCATTTTTACTAAAGAATTTAACTAAAACACACTCTAAAAGTTCACTGTTTACTCCTTTACTGGTTAGCGTCAGGGTCCGATCTCCCGCTAACAAAGCGTGTCACGGAAACGTCAAAATATCACTAGCGTCTGTCAAAAGTGCCACTTGTCTACCATTTAGATGAACATTTTTAGCGTTTGCGTTTCACGCTCACTTCAGCTTTCCTTTCCGCATAAGGAATAATGACTTTGTCTACCAATTTAGCGGCAGTCACGTGACATCTGGTTAGCAAATGTCAACTCCATACAATTTGATTTTTCTGTTGACGTTAACGCTTACAGAAAAGGGATTTTGTCTAGGCCCCCTGTACGTACAAACAAACTCACTTTCGCTTTCATAATATTAGTAAGGCTAAGTAGGATGCAACTCCTACAGTCTCCTCGCTGTGAATATGTTCTCTATCTAGTTCTTCTAACCTGACAGACAGATGTGTTGCTGGGGAGTTTGTTCCGCCACTTCTTCTTCCCAGCTAAAACACTAGGAAGTGGCGAAGGGCAGGGCGTTTTTGTGGGACTGTCTCTTGTAATGTGTCGTTCAAAAAGTGCTGATTATCAGCCTAACTAGCTGTTCCACGCGGTTTCACCCACGCTGCTCAGCAGCTGTTGGTCGTAGCGTGATGTTATATAGCCTATAGCCTTCCTCAAGAAATGGACTATCCAGCACTAAAATAATTTTCCAATTCTAACCAGTAGTCCCTGAGATTAGAGCGTTCAAACAAACAAACAAACTCTTCAGCTTTATAATATTAGTATAGATAGTATAGATTTGAATAAATGACTTTTGATTTTGATTTATATAACTCTCCCTCTCACCTGTCACACATATCCTCGGCGAGGTTCCTGTCCCTCGCTTCGTGTGCTGAATGTAACTCCTGCAGTCTCCTCGCAGCAGATATGTAGTCCTTCATCTTGGAGACTGAGTCTGATATGTCACGCACTCTCATCATGTATGTTTCGGCTGCATTTCCTGCGAAGACAGATGATCTTAATATATAAAACAAAGTAGGGTTTGTTGGAGTACTTATAAGTCGAGAACGGCTGGACCGATTTTCATGATTGTTGATTTTTTTCATTTGTCTCCGTGCCGAATAGCAGGAATAATGTCCCTGTATTTATGTTATATATAAATAAATAAAAATAAATATCTTGGGACAACTCACACACGGCTATCTGATCCCAAGCTAAGCAGAGCTTGTGTTATGGTAACCAGACAACTGATATACATACTTATATAATTTATAAATACATACATTTTATAGATAAATCACACCCAGACACAGAACAAACAATCATGCTGATCATACAAATTTGTCCTGGGTGGGAATTGAACCAACGACCTCCGGCTCAGCAGTCAGGGCCACTAACCACTAGACCAACAGGCCCGTCGTATATTGGTCTTTGTACTTGTATACATATAATGTTAGTATATTCTTATATTAGATATTTATTTATTTAAACTTCATGTTCAATAGTGGTACATAGGCCGACTTAACGCCGTAAGGCATTCTCTACCAGTCAACCTTTATTTAGTCATTATTTGCATTATGTGTTAATGTATTAATTTTTTTACGCACTGTGTCTACATCTCTTTTTATTTACTCTCCTTTCGCAGGTATGCCGGAAGAGATTTCTATAGAAATAAGTATTACCTTTGTACCTATTTTCTGTTTTCAGTGTGTATGTACAGACGCCTGCACATCAAGCTACTACAATCTGTCAGATTTTTTTGATAGAACTTCGACTTTATTTCTAAAGTATTAGGTTCAAGGTTCATTGGGAAAGATTTACAGTTTCGGGTAGCTTGACCTGCTGGCGTCTGTACATTAATCGTAAATAAATAAAGACTTACCAAGCTCCATTTCCTTATCATCATCATATTCTTTCTCTTCCTGGTCTTCGGTTTCTATTAGCAAATCGAAAAATACCTGTCGACAAAATTAAAATATTTTACCGAACATTAAGATTAGGAAATGCAGTCTCGTTCTCGCAAGATCTCGGCCTTTTTTAGCGAGTTTGATCATCATATGATCTGCCTAGCCGTTTCTCAACTATGTTGGGGTCGGCTTCTAGTCTTACCAGATGCAGCTGAATACCAGTATTTTACATGGAGCGACTGCCTATCTGACCTCCATAACCCAGTTAGTACTGGGTATTACGATACGTCTTGGTAAGACTGATTGTCAGACTTTCGGGACACTGACTATCTGTAACGACTGTTAAAGATCTACAAATGACAGCCGGGACCAAAAGCTTAACGTGCTTTCCGAGGCACAGAGGAAACTTGGTATGTAACGGGTGGTCACCCATCTACAGACCAACCTAGGCAAGCGCTGAAGATCGACCTGAGCGGCTGCTATTATTTAGCCACGAGCTCCTCAGCGAGAATGATCTCGGACAAAAAAAGGGCGAGATCTCGCGATTTTAACGAGATTGTACTCGAGCAAAGAAACTATTTTATTACTAAGAGAATATTTGTTTGATATAAGGACTGTTTTTTCTTTAATTTGTTATTTGATAGACGTACTTAAAGATGTGACTAAAGGAGTGATGGATCTGAATCTTGAGCGAGAGGAAGACCAAAGAAAATATGGATGGATTGTGTAAGGAATGATATGAAAGAGAAAGGGGTTAATGATGCCGTGACGTCTGATAGGGGAGAATGGAAGAAGAAAACGTGTTGCGCCGACCACAAATAGAATGGAACAAGGGTAGGAAAATGATGATGATGTGTAGCACAATAGTATATTAAAACACTATAATATCGCTAGTCCATGACCGGACACATTGAATAAGTATTCTGTTTTAGCCAATTGCCTACAGAACACTAAAAACAATTCTCAAACTCACCGTCTTCTGACTAAAAGTACTGAAGCTGTTGTCGAAGCAGAACCTGAAGTCTCCGTTCAACGTGGAGGTATGTCGGTGAGAATTCTCCGGCTTCTTATAGTCAGCCACAATGACGCGCCCAACAGGGTCCGTCATTTGGAAGGACACGTCTAGGTCGCCGTGCGTTGAGTCTATTACCTAGAAACAAACAATATAAATACAATCACGCATTGACAATAAAACTTATAAAAAAATCCTTACTAATGTTATAAAAGCGAAAGTGAGTTTGTTTGTTTGTTACCTCTTCACGCTTTAATGTCTATACCGATTTTGATGAATTTTGGAATAGAGAGTTGGGAACCAGGAGACGTCTCTCTCTCTCTCTCTCGTAGAAAGCAAGCCAGTTATTTTCGTTTCGTCTTTCTATTTCGCATTGAGCAGTGTGGTGTCGCGACGATTATTTTTGAGTGTAAACAGGAGTTTTGTACATAGTAAATAATAATTTAGTTCAATCCGGGTGCCCCTTGACACCTCAAAAGTTTTTTTTTAGAAGTAAAAGTTGAAATTAACTTTTCTTCTGTTGTTAGTACTGCTTTTCATTGATTAAAAAATTAAGTATACATTCATAACAGTCACAATAGCTACACCTTTGATAACCATTCGGGGCTTAAGGCGCTGTACAAAGCAAACACTTCGTAAAACGTCTAGTTTTTCGTCGCAAAGTTAGCCGTATCTGTACATGCCAATAGCCAAAAAAAAAATTACCGTGTATAGTTCAATACATAAAGTAAAGAGTTAAACAAAATAAGTTTACAAAAGTGGTCTAGTACTACGAAAAAAAAAATGTTTAAAAAGACCAAGAAAAAAAATTTTTCGTCTCGAAATTCTCAATTTTTTCAGCGACAACCATCATATTTTTTTAAATCTATAACAAAGAAAATTATATAGACTAAAGAGATATCTAAAATTTTTCAAACACGGAGCTGTATTTTTTTTTATATTTAATAAAAACTGCAAAATGACCTACGTTTTGGCGGACATGATATTCAAATAACATCAAACACCGAAATATTTTCTACCTTATTTCTATTCTTTCGATGCAGTACTGTCGTGTACTTGTGTCAGACCATGCCCAGTATGCAGCTAGCCTCACTTCCGCGAATACCTAAAGATTAGCTTGTTACCGCGCCTTAAACGCGTGATATTTCGAATACGGCCGCAAACTCGTAACTCTGGCTTAATTAATAATTAAAATAACTAGCTGTAGTAAATGTGTGATTATTTTTTTAATTAAAAAAGCATGTTTGGCCATTATACCTGTTTTGTATAATTGACTTTTGGCCGCGGCTTAGCACGCGGTAAATTCAGGGTAATACAGTTCCCCTTTCCTGATTTTCAGGTACCTGTTACCTGTAGTTTTTGCCCTTGCGCCTTATTGATTGTTATTACAATCTAAGATTGCAAAGCTAAGTTTTCCCTTTTCTTCCCTCTAGAGTCTAGCCTATGTCTGTCTCCAGGCTCCCAAGTATCTCTGTAGCAAAATTCATCAAAATCGGTTAAGACATTAAAGCGTGAAGACGACGTAACAAACAAACTCACTTTCGCTTTTATAATATTAGTAAGGATTTGTGTGCTATGAATACTATTGCGTCTCATTTTTTTGACAGACTCTCAAATTATTCACGGCCGGGCAAAGGCCTCTCCTCTCTGCCCAAACGTCTCTATCTTGAGCAATATCTGGCCATGATCACACCACAAACAAGTTTTTTTTTTACAGATGCGAAATTATCAAATTGAAACTTCCTCCGCTCTGGGAGGAGCAAAGGGAGAGTGCCAGACTTTTAATAAGACCCATTGTGTCTCGACATGGGTGGATCTGTTTATACTGAGCCCGAGGTATCTATTTGAACAACCCACAACCCCAGTGGCACTGGCAGGCCTCTCTGCTTGGTTAGCCCACCGTCCGTCCGTCTATTGACGACAGGCCGTGTCGACGGCACGTTTGTGTTTCACGCCCGCCTCAAAGAGATGTCAGCAAAGCAGAGGGGCTTGCCAGAGCCTCCGCCTGCCGGGGTTGCGGGTTGTTTGAAAGAGATACCGCGGCCCCGGAACGTAAAGGGCAATAGAAGGAACATGGGTGGGTTTTAGTCAGTAAAAGTCTGAAACGCCCCCCGGAAAGTTATTTGATGATTTCCCAACCCAAAAAAAAGGCCTCCCTGCTTTGTTGTGGAACACGTATGCGTCGTCGACATGGCATGTCGTCAATAGACGGAGAGACAGTGAGCTACCCACTGGTCTGAAGTTGTGTTACTTTTCTCTTTTACTGGTAGACCAGAGAGCATGAAAAGAAAATTTTGGGCGACAATAATATCACTATGGTGCACTCTATACATCCCATTTTATACCAGACCACAGCCTGCTCAATAGAACTAAAACCTAACAAAATTGTAATGCTAATAGAAACAAAAAGGACATGGCCGGATCCTGCCCTGACAATGATTATAATATGAAAATTTCTTTTATAATAAATAAAAAATAATCAAATTAATTACGTTTCCCTAAAATAGACGAGAGATAATGCAAAAAAATATATGTTTGTTCATTGATTGTGTTCATATTCTGACATTCCGTTGATTGACATTTACATTGTCATCTTGCGTTGATTTTATCACGTACTACCGTAGTATGTTACTATTCTCTCGCCTATTCTCTGATCATAAAACAAAACCGATTGTAAAGCCCTATATAGTATGTAAGCTTTAAAATGACGTACTGTACATCAATGTACATGAATATTTTTGGAGTTTACTCCTTATGAACCGATTTTCATATATATAAGGCGCCCGGTATGAGAAAAATCCGAGGGGTAAAACCTACTAAAGTAACGAAAATGTATCACGTTTTTGGTGCGCACTAAAGGTGGACGTACATATGGTATGCTGTATAGGCGACTATACCTATATACTATATGTTATTGGGCTTGTTTGTTTCTATCAGTGTCGATGTATTTATATTGCTATTTTTTTCATTAATTTGTGAATTTACCCTTTCATATGATATTAATCTTTTTTCAGTTAAATAAACTCTTTTTGCGTATGGTTAGATACTCGTACTTAAGGAGTAAACTCCAGTCGTGCGTCGGAGCTGACACACACACTTTTTTTTTGTTAGGGCACAGCTATACTAATTCCGGCCGTGTCATTTTATAGTTTTCACATCTACCCACGGTTTACAAACCTTATTGCTAACATTTACAACAAAACAAAAAGCATTAATTGTTACTGAGGCTTATCGAAAACCAAGTCATTAAAAAAAAAAAAGCAGAATAATATTTTTTTGTATTTTATATTTTTTAGGCT
Source organism: Ochropleura leucogaster (assembly GCA_958449745.1). Lineage (NCBI taxonomy): Eukaryota > Metazoa > Arthropoda > Insecta > Lepidoptera > Noctuidae > Ochropleura > Ochropleura leucogaster. Next base: position 9,464,099 of record OY288228.1, on the reverse strand, counting down.
TATCAAACACCGAATCATTAAAATATTAATTGTTACCACATTCTTCATGAAAGAAGTATGAGTTTTGATAAAATTAATGTGGGCAGCTTTTAGAGAAAGGAAAATAAACTTTTTGAATGTGGAACTGTGGACTCGGGTCTAAAATGGCCGGTTTGGCAGAATCATTTCAATCATGAGAATTACAGTTAGTAAAATGGTCACTGTTATGTACTTACTTGGTATTTCATACTGGTTTTTTAGAGGTAGTTGAGGATTGCTTGAAAACTACTTGTAGGGTACCCTCACTTTTTATAATATTCAATTGACAGCAAACTATTTAGTTGTCAAACACCACATGCCTTCCCTCATAGTCTTTTTGTTACTAAGTATCGTATTTTACTTACTAATTACCCTAAGAAAACTATCCTATAACTATTCTAACCTAATATCTAAGTCACTCTTATTATATTCTTTTAATTGTTTCGTAACGTGTCTCCTTCACAAGTTACTACTGCATGTCCCGGAATACCTAGTACATCACGCATCTCTTCACTAGGACCAGGAGCATCATCTGAATCACGTCGTCGCAGTTGGTTTATGTGTCTTGTTACGATTGGTCCATCCTTCATCTTCACCAAAAAACGAACAGGACCTCTGATTCTGGAGATCTCTCCTTTTACCCACTTCTCCCCTCTTGCATAGTTGCGAAGCCATACCTTGTCCTTGACTCTGAATGTTCTCACCGGTACTTCTATGTTACTTTCAATTTGTCTTTCAGCTACAGGTTTTGTAGAGAAAGGGTGTATAATGTCAAACCGTGTTCTAAACCGCCGTTTATTCAACATTTCTGCTGGTGACTTTCCAGTAACAGAGCTTGGCGCTACTCTCAAACCAAACAAAAGGCGTGGTAATTTAATATCTATGTCATTTCCGGCCAAGCTATGTAATTTCTTTTTAACTGTTTGCACAAATCTTTCAGCTTGGCCATTTGATGATGGCGTATATGGTGGAGTTAGTATATGTTTTATGCCGTTGCATTTCATAAAATGTTTGAATTCTTCGGATGTGAAAGCCGTTCCATTATCCGAGACTAATACTTGTGGCAATCCTTGTTCTGCAAAAATTCCTCTTAAAGCTTTAATTGGACATTCACTTGATGTTGTTTTAACTATTTTTACTTCTGGCCATTTAGAGTGTGGATCTACTACAATCAGATACATTCTTCTATCAACTGGGCCAGCAAAGTCAATATGTACCCGCTGCCATGGGTTTGAGGGGGTAATCCAAGAATGTCCCGTGCTTGCTGGCATATTTCTGTTCACTTGACAGCTATCACAATTCGCTACTAAAGCTTCAATTTCGTGATCCAGCCCTGGCCACCAAAAATAGCTTCGTGCAATCGATTTTGATATCACTATACCATCGTGAGTCTCATGTAAACCCTGTAGCATATGTTCTCGCATTGGTGGCGGTATAACTACACGAGTGCCCCATATGATGCAGTCATTTGACATCGATAACTCCTTTCTTTTCAGCCAATATAATTTCATCTTACTGTCGCTCACGGTGTCGGGCCATCCATGCAATATCCAAAACTTCACTTTCGATAGAATTTCGTCACGCCCAGTTTGATCTGCAATATCTTTTGGCGAGTACTGAACGGCGCTTGGAGTTTCCGACAGCAATAGAATATCTTCCTCCTCGTCAGTGTCAGACTTACAATTTTCATTATCCATTGGCCACCTACTGAGGGCATCCGCATTGCCTATACTAGTGCCACGTTTATATTGTAATTCATAGTCGAATGAGTTCAGCTTCAAAGCCCATCGCATCATTCTTGGAGATAGCACTTTAGGTATAGCTTTATTAGGGCTAAAAATTCCCAGTAACGGCTTATGATCAGTATAAATTACTACATGTCTTCCATATACGTACTGATTGAATTTTTCCAGACCAAATATAATGGCTGCCGCTTCTTTATCAATCTGTGCATAGTTACGCTCAGATTTTGATAAAGTTCTGGATCCCATGGCTATAGGTTTTTCTGATCCATCATCCATAACATGAGATAAGACGGCTCCTACCCCATATTCTGAAGCATCACATGTCAATGTTACCTTCCTGTTATTATTGAAATGCACTAAAGTGTCTTCACTAGATAGTGCAGCTTTGGCCTTCTGCAATGTTTCACTCTCCAACTTTCCCCACTTCCATACAGTATCTTTATCTAAAAGCCTATACAGTGGTTCTAATAATGTTGCTTTGTCTTTTATAAACCGATCATAAAAGTTCAGCAATCCTAAAAAAGCTTGCAGCTCTTTAACATTTCTTGGGCTCGTCGCATTCATAATCATATTTATCTTTTTCTCACTTGGATGAATACCAACTTGATCCACCACATAACCTAGGAATTCCACTTTATTTGTGGCAAACTCACATTTGTTTCGGTTCAACCGGAGTCCTACATCCTTTAAACATGCCAGTACTTTATCCAGTCTTGCGTTATGTTGTTTCTTATCTCCACTTATTAAAATGTCATCAAGCAGAACCGTCACTCCTTTAATACTGGCCAATGTTGTTGACATCACTCGCTGAAATATGCCAGGGCACGACTTCAAACCATAGGGTAATCTCTTCATCTTATATAATCCCTTTATTGTGTTAATTGTCAGAAGCATACCTGTTTCATCTGATACTTTTAGTTGTGTATATGCTTCTTTTAAATCAAGTTTGGTAAAAATTTCGCCACCTGCGACTTCAGATAGACACTCGTTGATTGTTGGTTGAGGGTATGTGTCTGTTTCAGTTGCCGAATTTACAGTCAATCGGTAGTCTCCACACAGTCGAATACTCCCATCTCTTTTAAGTACTGGAACCACTGGTGTAGCCCAATTTGAATAAGCTACTGGTTCTAGTACACCAACATTTACCAACCTATCTATTTCTTCAGATACTCTATCTCTTAATGCAAATGGTACTGACCTGCTCCTCATAAATTTCGGTTGTACATCCTTCTTGCAATTGATCACAATTTCTGGTCCTTTGTATTCGCCCAGACCATCAAACAATTCTTCATATTTATTAATTATTTTCGACAAAGATTCATCCTTAATACTTTCCAAGGAATTTATGTTACTTATACCTTCAACTGAAATACCTAGAGGCCTAAACCAATTCCTACCTAGGAGATTACCTCGACCTTGTCCAATAATTATTTGCAGGTAACCTTTAAAGTTTTTATATTCAATAAAGACTTTGGTCCTGCCATGCACTTCCACTTTAGCATCGGTCCAGGTGTGTAAGTTAAGCCTGCATTCCTGTAACTGCAATCCATTTGGCCAGATTAACCTTGCTTGTTCCCGTGACATAATTGTATAAGAACAGCCAGAATCAACCTCAAACTTGACTAATCTTTTATTTAGTTGAAGTTCTACCTTTATGGCAGGTTCACGGAATGTTCCTCCCACACAATATATTCCATTCATAAATTCTTCTTCCTTGTCTTCCATCTCTTTGATATCACCAGTGCGATTATTGTTTTTTCTGCACATTTTTGCTATGTGGCCTATTTTACTGCACACATTACATTTTGCAGAAACAAACTTACATTTGTGATACAAATGGCTACCTCCACATCTGTAACATTTTAACTTATTTTTCTTCTCTTCCACTGCATTTACCTCCATTGGTATCACCTCGCTGTCCCTGCTAGTACTTGCCGGGCGTACACTTAATGATTCTTCAATAGCAGGCACTCTGAGAATTAATTAAATAATTAATTTATTCTCCCTTGTCACATTAAGGCAATGCTGGTTCAATCACTTATATTCCCCATAATTGACTATGGTGATGTGTGTTACTATGACCTGAATGCAGATCTCCTCAACAAACTTGACCGACTTCTAAATAACTGCATTCGATTCGTTTTCAATCTTCGTAAGTATGACCACGTTTCTGCACATCGGTCGCTTTTGAAATGGTTACCTATCAGAGAGCGACGAGCGCTGAGGGCTTTGACCACCTTGTTTTCTCTGCTCGATAAACCCACATCTCCTTCTTACCTTACTTCTCATTTTAAATATTTATGCGCTGCGCACAGCAAGCACCTTCGGTCCTCCAATAATCGTCTTCTACGATGTCCTACTCATCGCTCTGGTTTCCTAAAATATTCCTTCTTTGTCCAGGCGGTTTTCCTGTGGAATGCGCTTCCTCTGAATATCAGGACGGCTACCAGTCGGTTCACATTTAAGGTAAAAGCTCGCGAACACTTACGTAAGAAGTTGGCAGACTCATCTCAAAATTAAATAGTTGTCAGTTTTTCATCATATTTAGTAGTTTTTACCTCTCTTTACTTTTGTATATTTTCTATGTATGTATATATGTATTTATGATTAATATAATTAACATTTCCTGTCACATTGCACCTACTATGTCTTTGTCTCTGCATCACCCTAAGGTTGACTGGTAGAAAATGCCCAAGGCATTAAGTCCGCCTTTGTACAATGTTTTTGTTACTTGTGCATAAAGTTTTAATAAATAAATAAAATAAATAAATTCTCTTGTAGTTTGGCATTATTAACCCCACACACTAGCCTATCTCTCAAAGTCCTTTCTAAATCTACGAAGTTGCAAAACCTACACATTTTTCGAAGTGCTGCAATGTACTCCTGTATGGTTTCTTTTTTACCCTGGTTCCTGCAGTGGAATTTAAATGATTCTACAATTTCATTTGGTCGCGGACTAAAGTGGTTATTAAGTTTTGTATCTATATCAGCTAATGTAATCTGGCTTACTGTATCTGGAAACACTAATGATTTAACTAAGTTATACAGATCACTACCACAAGATGCAAAAAACACAGCTTTTTGTCTACTAGGTTCTGTTATGCCATGTGCTAATATAAAATAACCAAATCTCTCTTTATATGATTCCCAATCCCCACTTTTAATATCAAATGTCTCAAAACTTTTATCGGCCATTGTATCTACACTGTTTTTACCGAAATTTTCACTGGTTTTTCACTATATTTTCCGAATTATTCCTCGTCGCCACTGTTATGTACTTACTTGGTATTTCATACTGGTTTTTTAGAGGTAGTTGAGGATTGCTTGAAAACTACTTGTAGGGTACCCTCACTTTTTATAATATTCAATTGACAGCAAACTATTTAGTTGTCAAACACCACAGTCACTAACATTAAGGTTAAGCCGCGCTTGCCTAGGTTGGTCTGTGGATGGGTGACCACCTGTTACGTACCGAGTTTCCTCCATGCCTCGGAAAACACGTTAAGCTGTTGGTCCCGGCTGTTATTTGTAGATCTTTGACAGTCGTTACAGGTAGTCAGTGCTCCGAAAGTCTGACAACCAGTCTTACCAAGGGGTATTGTATTAACTAGGTTTTGGAGGCCAGATAGGCAGTCGCTCCATGTAAAATACTGATATTCAGCTGCATTCAGTTAGACTGGAAGCCGACCCCAACATTGTTGGAAAAGGCTAGGCAGATGATGAAAAAATTTGTCACTTTGACCATTTTACAAATTGTACCGTAATTCATTTTATTATCATAATATAATGATAGTACCCAACCGGCCATTTTAGGTCCCCTGTTCATTCTGTAATAAGATTCAAATTTGGAACTTAAATTCCTCTATTTGTTTATGGAATGCACTACCTAAGGAAATCAGGATGGCAACCAAACATTTTTTTTTTTTAATTAATGTTCAGTAGTACATTAATGTTAGAAGTAGGCAGTAGTTTATGGTTTCCCTGTTGTTTATTGGCACATATTTAAATCAGATAATGATAAAAAATATTAAATTAAATAGGTACATATTTTGTTCATTTATTGATTAATTTACATATTGTTCACATTTTTATGTTTTATAACAGGGTCCAAACTACAGGCAGTCAAGGCTCCAGAGAAAGGAGCCTCCTATAATACAAGCCGTGTCTAGAAGTTTTTTTTTCTTCTGAACCTCCTCAGGTATTGGTTGAGGCTTTTGGCAATTAAGCCATTGGCAGATACAACTATTTGCATATTTAATTATTAGTATATATATGTCTATTTGTAGTCTGTAAATAATAGTAGTCAATAAGATGAGAGAAATAAATAGGTACTAAAAATAACTCAAAAGTTGTTACAACCCAAAAAAAATTGATAAAAGGGAAATAATACAAAACTCAGGCTAAAGAACTGAATGTTTTTATGTTGAGTTGAGTCACAGTTTAGCCACAGAGCTGGCAGGCATCCAAGAAGTACTAAGTACTCCATCCAATTGAAGTTTTTAGCAAGGGAAAAAATAAATAGTGACAATGCCACTTAATCATATTTTTAATTCATGTTTTACCTTTTTAATAAACTTTTAATGTTATCGGTTACAAAAACGTGGTAAAATAATAGATATTCGCGCACGATTTCGTCGTTAAATTTTTATCTAAATGGTTTATGAACGAGGTTATCTACATGGTGATAAAAAAATAATTTGCAGCTTACCTGATATTCTATGTCGATAATTTCGTTAGGTAGCACTTTATGATAGAAACAGTCCACTTTTCCGGCCTGCACCATTATCGTCATGTCTTTTTCGTAAGCGAAAACTACGCTAAATATAGTTGTAAGAAATATGTAGCGCATTTTGGTGGAAAATAACGTTTTTACTGTTTTAAATTACGATTGATACAGCAAGGGATGTCTGAAAAGTTATTTATAGTATTTGGGTGTGTTGTTCCTGAACAAAAATAGAGCAATATGAATAAAAAGATCGAATTATTTTCACAAACAAATAAACACAGCAAAGAAAAGACCGATCCAGCGGATGTTCGTAATCGTTCTGAAATTTTATGACTTTTAAATTGACAGTTCGTATCCTTTTCCCATGTTGATTGTAGTGCAGTGTGTCGTGCGTGTACAGTTGTCATGCATAAAAAAGTACTGATTTTTAGGATAATTTAATCAAAGAGCGAATTTTGTTGATTCTAATGTTGTTTTATATTATTATAGAAGAATTATGGATTCGTTCATCATAATTTTTGTTACTGTGTAATATGTTAATAAAATTTCGTTCAGAAACTGCAAAATTTACTTCAGAGACGGTCGTTTCTAAAACCTGAGCCTGTATTTTTTGTCTCGCTTCCACTTGCCAATATTTTCATATACACCTGTCACTATCAAGCTTAAAAATAGAAGAATTTAGTTTTCGAATTCGAACATCAAAAAAGAAAACAACAAAAATCATGCACAGACTACTAAAATCTACAAATTATATTTTTTAAACAAAAGCTTACTTTGAGACTTAAAAACACTTGCTCAATCGTCCTCAATTTGATTAAAATGTCAAGTGGGAGCGGACCGGGTGCTCCGCCCCCGGGTGGTGTTGTGCGGAGCAGCGCATTGTCGTTCGTTGCGTCTGCGCAGCCTATGGCAACAGCTGACAGCATTCCCGGGAACTCACAGGAAATGGATCGGGAACAAATGGGACAAGCAGGTAAAGGAATCAATTGATTCAATCTTGATTTTATATGATGTAGAAAAAAGTTTGGTTTACTTTACCGAACTATTTGGATACCAGCTCTTAGTTTTGTAATAAAATGATATACTGGTGTCACGTAGTCAGTGTTGAGGTGCATGAACACCGGTTTTGACAGCCCCTTTGAGGCATAAATCCGTCTCCCGTACATGGTTTTCATAGATCACGCCTGTAATTCTCCAAAGATAAAGTACAGGCGTATGTAGGTATTGTAAGTTCCTATTTAATTAAGCCCCCGTTATTAAATAGGACGTTAAAGGGTTCTTAAACCAGATGCAAAGTCCGGTCCGAAGAATCAAAGCAGACCATAAGGTTAACTCCCCAGTTCCAATGTCTTATGGTAGCCATAGTTTTTAAGAACAACCACATGAATCCTGTACGCAAAATAGGCTCTTTGAAAGTGGAGTTGTAGACACAAGTCCGTTATACAATACCTGATCATTGAATTTAAGTAAAACCTTCCACAGATCGTCCAGTAGTACCAGCTGGACTGACGGCCTTGTGTGAAGCATGTTCCAGGCTTTATCCAGACCAGCCCAACCCTCTACAAGTCACCACTAGACTCAAGTATTGGTAAGTTGCACAAGTATTGATCACAGAATTAATGATATACAGACAAACAGAGCTAATCCATAAGGGTTCTGTTGGCTACAGAACCCAAATAAAACGGTTTGTTGACAAAGGTGAACTGATAGTCTCCGTTCAGCGTGGAGATGTGCCGGGTAAGAGATCTCTGGCAACATATAGTCTGCCATGATGACGCACCCCACAGGGTCATTTGGAAGGACACGCTAGGTCCCGGTGTGGCAAGTATTTTGCTTAGAAACAAAAATAACATCGCGCTTGTAATCCTTAAAGAGCTAGGCAGAGGTGTTCCTAATAGTACATGCACTAGTCCAGTTATGTTTACATCCCAAGACATATGGGTTGACCGTATTGCCATTAACTGGACAAACATTCTGTACCCTGTTAGGACTGGGTAATAGATTAACTTCTCTAGGCATAGACTATTTTCTTTCTTCCTACTAACACTTTCCACTCCCAACTAATATACTCTACTATCCTGTGATATTTGTGTCGTCATTTAATGTTATTTGTTTTAGGTATCCTGAACCAAACTCCTATCACCCTCAAATTAAACACCGAACATTTGCCCTACATGTCACTGTCATACAACGTCGTAATTGGCCAAATACGTCTCACACACGAGAGACGTGAATGCCACTATAGGAAAAAAATAGATTAACTCTAGAATACTCTCTTCTATCTCTTCTTAATTGACTCTATTCTTGGCTTACTTTCAGGCTAGGCGGTCATGACCCCTTGGACTATATCAGCATGTATTGGAACCCTGGTAAGCCTGAGGAACATATCCTGCCACATTGGCATTACGTCAGGTATGTATTATCGCCTCTTTCGTAGTTTAATAAAAAAGAATTGTATAGTTTTATGAAACCACGGTAAAAGTGACTTTTACCGTGTAGTTTCGCTTTAATAAATAACAACATTTACATTAAACACTGACAAAAACAATTAAAATAACGTGGAGCACTGGCACAAATAAGTAATAGTCTATACACTACACGGTCAGCTGCTGAAAACTATAGGCGCCGCCATATTGGCCTTGGCTGCTCTGACGAGCGACTTTCACTTAATCCCTACTCCGCGGCCGACCGTCACGCGACATGCAACACACAGACGAAAAAGTTTGAGACGATGTAATAAAAGTTTCACTTTAATAGATAACTATAGTACGGCCAACGAGAAGCGAAACGAAAGGTCATTAACCTAAAGAACAACTGTGGCGTTGACAATCTAATATTTAGCTCTTTCCATCTTGTGCCTTTGTCGTAATGTCTCGTTCTCCCGGCAAAAACATGACAACGTTAAGACGGGTTCGCCAACATTCGGGCGGCCATTTTAGATGGGGTTTTAGCATGAGTTTTGTTTACATTTGGTATCGCTTCTCGTTGCGTCGCCGTACTTTATATTAGAAGTCGGATTTCGTTTGGCATTTCTTTTTCAGTCTTTTTAGATGTGGTATGATGGTATCTTATTCTTATTGAGTATTAATTTTTCATTGCTACTAAGAAATAAAAGAGCATAATAATATCCTTCATATACTTACATAAAAAAAAAATCGACGGTCCATACGTACATAAGCTTAAGTCAAAAATCGAGGTTTACAGGAGAGCGTAATTTGTGTTCAACACGCCCTAGAAATAATTCTATGAACAATAATCCTTACTACTAATATTATAAAAGCGAAAGTGAGTTTGTTTGTTTGTTACCTCTTCACGCTTTAATGGCTGCACCGATTTTGATGAATTTTGGTACAGAGATAGTTGGGAACCAGGAGACGGACATAGGCTAAATTTTTATTTAAAAAAAAAATCGGGGTAACACAGTTCTCCTTGCGCCTTATTGATTTGTAATAGCAACGCTAAGTTTGCGCTTTTCTTCCCTCTTTCTCCCTCATTTCCTATGTCCGTCTCCAGGGTCCCAACAGGGTAACAAACAAACAAACTTACTTTCGCTTTTATAATATTAGTAAGGATTTTGCTATGATATTTGCACATTTGAATCTTCAATCTCCCAGCTTCGGTCTCTCCGACCTCCACGGCGACGGGCGCGTGCACCCGACGCCCGAGCGGACCCCGGGCGCGGCGTCCGGCTACGGGTTCGAGCTGACCGTGCGCCTGTCGGCCGAGGAGGGACTGGCGCAGCCCCCGCTGTGGCCCGCTGCTTTACTACAAGCGCTCGCTAGATATGTGTTTACTACTGGTATGTTAATAATCTATACTAATATTATAAAGCTGAAGAGTTTGTTTGTTTGATTGTTTGTTTGTTTGTTTTAACGCGCTAATCTCAGGGACTACTGGTTGGAATTGGAAAATTATTTTAGTGTTGGATAGTCCATTTCTTGAGGAAGGCTATAGGCCATATAACATCACGCTACGACCAACAGGTGCTGAGCAGCGTGGGTGAAACCGCGGGGAACAGCTAGTATTAATGATAAAGGCAACAAACTTGCATCATGTAAATAGCGCTTATAAGCATGTCCATGGATTTTCTTGCCCATTCTTCTCCATAGAGATCAACGCTTTGGAATGGGCAACTACAGTACTTTCACAAGTTATTATGTCTTGTGACCGGGACTGTAGCTTTAACATTTTGTATTTTTTTTTGACATTCAGAAGTGCCTGTAATGGTCTAATTGACCGGGCGCCGCGAGATGACTCCCGGCCACCGTACATGCGGGCCTGTTGACGGTGAGCAATGGGTAGCTCACCGTCCGTCCGTCTATTGACGACAGGCCGTGTCGACGGCGCGTTTGTGTTCACGCGCGCCTCAAAGAGATGTCAGCAAAGTAGAGGGGCTTGCCAGGTTGCGGGTTGTTCGAAAGAGATACCGCGGCCCCGGAACGTAAAGGGCAATAGAAGGAATATGGGTGGGTTTCGTACTCGCGTACCTGGGTTTCGTACAAACTTGCGACATAAACGGCCATATCTTTTGACTGCGTAGACTTAGAGGGCTGATTTTAAACACCCCATTTGTAGCACGCATCTTGCGTGCACTGTAATTTTAATTTTATAATATTTATAAATCAACTAACGCCCCGCCCCAGCTTTGTACGGGCACAATGTATAGCACGGCCAACGAGAAGCGATACCAAATGTAAACAAAACCCATGCTAAAACCCCATCTAAAATGGCCGCCCGAATGTTGGCGAACCCGTCTTAACGTTGTCATGTTTTTGCCGGGAGAACGAGACATTACGACAAAGGCACAAGATGGAAAGAGCTAAATATTAGATTGTCAACGCCACAGTTGTTCTTTAGGTTAATGACCTTTCGTATCGCTTCTCGTTGGCCGTACTGTAGATGCTCATGTACTAATATTATACATATAAACCTTCCTCTTTAATCACTCTATCTATTACTGAAAATTGCATTAAAATCCGTTGAGTAGTTAAAAAGATCTAAGCGAACAGACAGCTGAACCAAATTCATTTTATAATAAGTAAAGAAGATTCATTTGTAGGCTTTTTTCCTTAATCATCAAATAACTTCCCACGCACTGGGCAAAGCGGGACGGAAGGGGGGGGGGAGTGCCACACTTACTGACTAAAACCCACTTATGTTCGTTCCATTTCCTTAGCCGCGGTATCTCTTTCGAACAACCCGCAACCGCGGCAAGTTATTTGTAAACTATAAACCCCGTGTTGATCGAAAAAAAAAATCGTTCTCTTCCCCTTTTCCTATTATTTTTTAGCCTAAGTATATCCGTCTCCAGGGTCCCAAAATTCATCACAATAGGTTTGGCTATTTAAGCGTGAAGACGTAACAAACAAACTCACTTTTGCTTTCACAATATTACTAATTATTGCCCGCGGCTTAGCTCGCGTTAAATTCGGGGTAACACCGGGGTTTCCTGATTTGCATCTGCAAATCAGGAAAGGGGAACTGTGTGGAACAAAAACTACGGGTAGCAGGTATCTACCTGCTACCCGTAGTTTTTGCCCATGCGTCTTATTTATTGTAATAGCAACGCTACGTTTTCCCTTTTCTTCCCTCTTTCTCCCTCATTTCCCACTTTTATTAAAACAAAAAGCCTATATCCGCGTCTAGGGTCCCAACTATCTCTGTACCAAAATTTATCAAAATCCAGTTTGGCCATTTAGACGTGAAGACGTAACAAACAAACTCACTTTCGCTTTTATAATATTAGTAAGGATTCTCTTGCAGGCAACAAGCTATGTGCTGGCGACCACATAACCTGGCACCGCGCTCTGGACGGGGGCGCCACTCGCTCTCGCTTACGACACCTCCTTGTAGCCACAGACCCACAACTACACGCCACACACACGCCACATGGATCCGTGGACTTCTTACAGGTATCTATCTACTTCTTTATCTACATAAAAAGCGTGTAAGTAATGCTGCCCTGATGGGTGGATGGGTAAGCACCCATTACTTACCGAGTTTCCTCCATCCCCTTTTTTTGCAAAACCTACCCATGTTCCTTCTGTGACGGGCCTGTTGGTCTATAGTGGTTAGTGGCCCTGACTGCTGAGCCGGAGGTCGTGGGTTCGATTCCCACCCAGGACAAACTTTGTGTGATGAGCATGACTGTTTTTTCTGTGTCTGGGTGTGATTTATTTATTTTATAAATCATATAAGTATGTATATCCGTTGTCTGGTTACCATAACACAAGCTCTGCTTAGCTTGGGATCAGATAGCCGTGTGTGAGTTGTCCCAAGATATTTATTTATTTCTATTGCCCTTTACGTTCCGAGGCCGCGGTATCTCTTTCGAACAACCCGCAACCCCGGCAGGCGGAGGCCCTGGCGTCCCTCTGCTTTGCCGACATCTATTTGAGGCGCGCGTGTAACACGAACGCGCCGTCGTCCATTAGGCCCAACCTTGAATTAACAAACAAAATACTATATAGCTTATTCTAAAGTATTATTAACGAGAGCTTATATAACACTAGCTGTGCCCAGCGGTTTCACCCGCTGCCCACTTAGGGGTATGAAAAATAGATGTTGGCCGATTCTCAGACCTACCCGATATGTACACAAAATTTTGTTTAAATCGGTCCAGCTGTTTCGGAGGAGTATGGGAACGAAAACTGTGACACGAGAATTTTATATATTAGATAAAGGCCCGCTCAGATGTCGGTTCAGCCTTCAAATTACTTCTGAATCTACATAAAAGAAGGCGTTTAACCCGAACGGGATCCATGCATTTAAACATTTAGGTAGCTGACAAATTAAAACAAATATAAACTAAAATATCGGTTGGCGCAGTGGCTGAGTGATCGACTGCTGCGCTGCGTGTCGCGGGTTCGATTCCCGCACGGAACAAATATTTGTATGACCTGCAGATAGTAGTTTCGGGTCTGGCTGTTTGTGTATGTGAGTTTGTATGTTTGTAAACGCACACACGATACAGGAGAAATTCCTAGTGAGGGCAACTTTTTTTTTTGAAAATAACAGATAAAAAATAAATATGTAATTACAAAATATAATTTACTAGCTTTTTCTCGTGGCGTCGCTCTCATTAAATTCGGTTTAACACAGTTCCCCTTTCCTGATTTGCAGGTACCTGTAGTTTTTGCCCTAGCGCCTTATTTATTGTAATAGCAAAGCTAAGTGTTCCCTTTTCTTCTTTCTTTCTCCATCATATTTCAATTGAAAAAAAAATTGCCTAAGTCCGTCTCCAGGGTCCCAACCATCTCTGTACCAAAATCGGTTTTGCCATTTAAGCGTGAAGACGTAACAAACAAACAAACTCACTTTCGCTTTTATAATATTAGTAAGGATTTGTTATACAAAATAAAAATATAGTGCCAACTGGAATAGGGTATTTTACTCTATATGAAAGAAATTCTAAAAATATACAATTCAGATAGCTTAGCAACAAGCAGTCGGAAAATGTTAAATTTAGTTAATAAAATTACTTAATAAATTTTGAAATTTCAAAGTTTTCACTTTTTTTAGTCTTTTGTTTTACTAAGCGAAACAGTGTACGCCATGATTATTACGTCATATGGTCATGAATACAAAAAGTGACAACTGTCAACAACTGAGTAACTATTACTATTTTTGTATTAAAAAACTTTACATTTTAATTTTCATTGAAATAATAGTAATAATACCATCGAAGAAATAAATACTACCATATAATAATACCATAAACTATAGTGAAAAATACAACTAAACAGAAAGACCAATAACAGCGCATTTGTTTACATGACCAACTGACGTCATGACCACAGAGTAACATGGCGTCAAGCGTTTTTGTGATTTTACGCGCGAAAATAGAAATTGTAAAATTGAAATGCAGTTTTATGGCACTTATCGATTGAATAATTTGTTTTTTGTTTTTTTTTGGTTGTTTACTAGGACCCTGGGATCAAAATGAGATACTCTTTAAAAATGGGTGTAATACCGTATTATCATTTTAAATCATAGTTTCAAGTTGACTACTGACAAAATTACTTTTTATTATTAAAACTTGAAACGAAATATTTGCCATGTTTGTTATTTGAGTTTCCGATATTTCGGCGATGTTGCAAACGCCATGATCTCGGATGAACTGATTATTATTATTATTTATTTGATCGGAATCTTGAAACAAATAACAAATGTGGTAAATATCCTGTTTCAAGTTTCAATAATAACTAGCTTTTGCGCGCGGTTTCGCCCGCGTTAAATTCGGGGTAACACAGCTCCCCTTTCCTGATTTACAGGTACCTGCTACCTTTAGTTTTTGTATTTGCGCCTTATTTATTGTAATAGCAATGCTAAGTTTTCCCTCTTTCTCCCTCATATCTCTTTTTTTTTAAAGTTAGCCTATGTTTTCATCAAAATCGGTTTAGCCATTAAGGCGTGAAGACGTAACAAACAAACAAACTCACTTTCGCTTTTATAATATTACTAGCTTTTGCCCGCGGCTTCACTCGCGTTAAAATTCGAGGTAACACAGTTCCCCTTGCGCCTTATCGATTTGTAATAGCAACGCTAAGTTTTCCCTTTTCTTCCCTCTTTCTCCCTCACATCCCACTTTTTTTCAAAAAAATATTAGTCTATGTCCGTCTTCTGGTTCCCAACTATCTCTGTATCAAAATTCATCAAAATCGGTGTAGCCATTAAAGCGTGAAGAGGTAACAAACAAACAAACTCACTTTCGCTTTTATAATATTAGTAAGGATTGAGGATTTTAGTGACCATGTCAGTTTAAAGACTTATAAAAGAGTGTAATGAAAAACGTCAATTGATTCTCGTGATAATTTGTCGCTGCTGTCCGGGGCTCCATAGGACCCTCGCTTAAGCGTTGGTGTGTACAAAATTTCCTCACTTTAATCAAAGTGTACGATTTATTATTCTATTTTCAGATAGTGGGTTGTACCGGCCGGGAATTGAAAGCTGCCCAAAGAGGATCTGGTTTTGAAGTCCTGAGGCTCATCAGTGAAGATCCTAAGTAAGAACTTTTACATTCATTTCCACATATGATGTTTTGTAATCTCTTAGGAGTTAGACAGGAGTGCAGTCTAAAGCGCGACGCCCACACGACATTTGTAAAGAAAATCTCGTTGCGGCGTGCCTCTTATGTGCCTCTTGTGTGTTTTATCAACTTACTAGCTTTCGCCCGCGGCTTCGCTTGCGCTAAATTTGGGGTAACACAGTTCTCCGTGCGCCTTATTGATTTGTAATAGCAACGCTAAGTTTTCCCTTTTCTTCCCTCTTTGTCCCTCACATCCCACTTTTTTAAATAAAAATAAGCCTATGTCCGTCTCCTGGTTCCCAACTATCTATGTACCAAAATTCATCACAATCGGTTTAGCCATTACAGCGTGAAGAGGTAACAAACAAACAAACTCACTTTCGCTTTTATAATATTAGTAAGGATGCAATAAATAAAAAAAAACTTATGCAATAAATAAATAAAAAATCTAAATATAATATTTAAAAAGTACTTCCAATGAAAAGAAGTCGCAAAAAGAAAAACAAGACCTTGGGTTTGATCCAGCGTAATGTCGTTTAACTATCCGATTCTCTACCAAACACGCTAATAGAACAATGAATTCGTGATATTTTCGTGAGTATTTTTTTTTTTGTTTTTATATTTATAATTGGTGTTTGCTAGCTGACAAGTGACAATGAATGAATAATTTCTTATTTTTTTATATTTTTTTGTGATAATATAACTTGTATAAAATCTGGTTCTTCTAACCTGACAGACAGATGTGTTGCTGGGGAGTTTGTTCCACCACTTCTTCTTCCCAGCTAAAACACTAGGAAGTGGCGAAGGGCAGGGCGTTTTTGTGGGACTGTCTCTTGTAATGTGACGTTCAAAAAGTGCTGATTATCAGCCTTATTTGAATAAATGACTTTTGATTTTGATAGTAATAACTGACCGTATTCGTAATAAAATTTCTTGTTAGGCTCTTTCGTTACGAAATTTCTGTATTCGGTCTCCACGCTCAAGGCCCGCGATAGAAGCTATGCAAAGCTTAATAATATTGTAGAAGTTAATGGAAATGAATGAATGGTAGCTGCGGCGGCGCGTGGCTGGTGACGCGCATGTGCCGGCGCGCGTCGTGCCGCCGCGTGCGCGCCGCCCGCGCGCCTGCGCCCGCGCAGCACGCGCCGCTGGCGGGGGTGTCGGCTGCAGCGCGGTGGATGCCTTGGACGCCGGTATGGTTCTTTATTATTTACTAGTTTTTGCCCGCGGCTTCGCTCGCGTTAAATTCGGGGTAACACTGTTCCCCTTTCTTGATTTGTAGGTACTTGCTACCTGTAGTTTTTCTCTTCCGCCTGATTTAATGTAATAGCTAAGCTAAGTTTTCCTTTTTTTCCCTCATTCTCCCTAATTTCCCACTTAAAAAAAAATTATATATTAACTATCTCTGTACCAAAATTCATTAAATCTGTTTAGCCATTTAGGCGTGAAGAGCTAACAAACAAACTCACTGTCGCTTTTATAATATTATAAAAAAAAAGCCTTTTATTTCCTTCAGAAAATACACATTTACAAAGTTAGTTGTTTTTTATAGTATCAAGAGTTTTAATAACACAAATAAAAATTTAAATAAGTTAATAGTTCCAGGTTTTATATGCACGTTTTTAATACGTAATATTACGTTTTATTATTCTGTAGGAACCCCTCTGCAGGTAAAGGCCTCCTCCAAAAATAGCCATTTTTCTCTGGATTGCGCTATTTGCATCCAGTTTGGACTCGCTATGCGTTTTATTTCGTCCTCCTATCTGTTGTAAGGTCTCCCTTTCTTTCTTTTGCCCACTGGCCCCTTTTTTTTTATAATATTAGTAAGGATTAATCACATTAATAATTCCCAGCCACCCACAGAGGAGCAGCCAGCTTCTCCCTCCCCGCTTCCCCCTTCAGTGGAACAGCAGATCAAGGAGACCCTGCAGCGAGGACTGAGCACCATGGGTGAGAGGAGCGGACCTGAAGGTAAGCATCCAAGTGTTGAAGCATCATCTACTTTACCCTTTCCAATACATGAACAGAGGTACAGGAAAAATCCCGATTTGGGGTAGTGGGTTATTCGAAAGAGATACTGCGGCCCCGGAACGTAAAGGGCAATAGAAGGAACATGGGTGGGTTTTAGTCAGTACAAGTTTGACACTCCCCCGCTCCGCCCAGAGCGGAGAAAGAAAAACCTTACTCAATGTAACGAATTCATACCATTTTGTCGATGGATGCTTCCAAACTCAAATCATTTATTTTAAATAGATCTTTACAGGCACTTTTAAATTTCAAAAACAATAATATCAAGCTACAGTCCCGGTCACAAGGCATAATAACTTGTGAAAGTACTGTAGTTGCCAATTTTTTTGGTGTATTACAATACAAATATTGAAATATAGAAACTTGTCATGCCAAAAAAAGATGATCCTTTATTTATTTGCTTACATATTTTTTTTATATTTTTAGATATTCCTTATAAAAATAAAATAAAAACACAAATACATTAAAATATACAAAAAATAGTAGCCCACCGGTTTCGGGAACAGGGTCCAAGCTACCGGCAGTCAGGGCTCTCAGGTGTTGGTCGAAGCTCTTGGAAATTAAGCCATTGGCATATTTTATTATTATTTTAAAGTGTAGATCAAATATTAAAACGGAGGAGCTCGTGGCTAAATAATAGCAGCCGCTCAGGTCGATTTTAGGTTAAGCCGCGCTTGCCTAGGTTGGTCTGTGGATGGGTGACCACCCGTTACATATAGAGTTTCCTCCGTGCCTCGAAAAAGCACGTTAAGCCGTTGGTCCCGGCTGTCATTTGTAGATCTTTGACAGTCGTTACAGGTAGTCAGTGTCCCGAAAGTCTGACAACCAGTCTTACCAAGGGGTATCGTATTACCCGGTACTAACTGGGTTGTGGAGGTCAGACAGGCAGTCGCTCCATGTAAAATACTGATATTCAGCTGCATCCGGTTAGACTGGAAGCCGACCCCAACGTAGTTGGGAAAAGGCTAGGCAGATGATGATGAGATCAAATATCAAAACGAAGACAATCAACAAAATTAATCCTGTATCCAAAAGGCCCATTTCCCAGCATAAAAATTATCAGAAACTCGTACCAGTAAAATTTTGAACTTTGACGTCCAATATCTTTAACTAGAAGTTAAAGGTATGTTAAAAATATACGGGGAGAACAAGTTTATTTTTAAACCATTATGTTAACTAGTTATTAAATTACTTTAAATTGACTTGGTTCGCGAGGTTGTCGACATGTGGGATGTGGACTCAGCGATTTGTGCCGATAGTCGTTACAGCTAATGGTTTAATTGCTAAGAGCCTCGACCAATACCTAAGGAGGCTCTCGTTAGGCAATTTAATCTAGGGCCTTATACAAAAAACGGTACTCTTGCTCGTAATGTTAGGAGGTTCCTATCTCTGGAGTTCTGACTGTCGGTAGCTTGGACCCTGTTCCCAATATCGGTGGGCTATTTACTAGCTAGCGCCCGCGGATTCGCCCGCATGATATCGAAAAATCCGGAAAAAAGTATCCTATGTGTTATTCCAGACTATAATCTGTGTCAAATTTCATCAAGATCCGTTCAACCGTTTTGACGTGAAAGAGTAACAAACATCCATCCAATTATCGCATTTATATTATTATAATATAGTAGGGAAGTAGGATATGTGTAAAAATGAATATATAAATGGAATTACATTATCTAATTGCAGGTCATATGTCAACGGATAGTTTTGAAATGTCAAGCATGGAGCGCGCCTTACCGCATATACCAGAACTTATGGAGGTAAGATAAAACCTCTCAAGGACCGCCATTATTTACGTCAACTATCCGTCAAGCACCGCGGGCTCTTATCGTAAGCGTAATCTGATTTTAAGACTTATCTTTACTACTAATACAGTTTTAAATTGGTCGGGGTATGGTGGTACAAATTTGTGCTACCAAAACCCCCTACGCCCAGAGCGGGGGAAGTTATTTGATAATTTCCCATCCGCAAAAAAAGGGTACCGTTTTTTTCTTAAAAAAAAACAATAAATGGTTATTTTATTCCAGGGTTCATGGCGTGGTGAAGCCAGCGTGGAGTATTTAGAAGGAGTACACATAATGCTGAACGCGGAAGGGGCCAGCTTACTCCCTCTAGCCATTGAGTAAGTAATAGTTGTACTCATCATTCTCTAGATTTTGTCCCCAAGTTATTTATGGTCAGCGCAAAACTGCAAACACATGTTAAATAAAGGATTATATGTATTTATAAATCCTAGGGGGTGTTAGTGTGAATAGGAACGCAACCAAGTTTGTTTTTTTTTTAGGCTCGTTTTGGCGCCATTGTAATTTTGTTCAATTGTTTGTTCACGTTGTTGGCGCAAATACATCTCTGATATATAATTAAAACATCTTTAATTATTTACCACAACTACGCAGTATATTCCTTTATATATATGTGTATTACTATGTAATGTATTACTATTATTGTTATTTATAAATAATATATGTATTAATAAATATATAAGTCCGTGATTAGACCTGTTGTACTGTATGGGTCAGAATGCTGGGCTGTAAAAAAAGGTGGATGAAAAACGATTGCATGTAGCGGAGATGAGAATGTTGATATGGATGTGTGGAGTGACAAGAATGGATAAAGTAAGGAATGAGTATATTCGAGGAAGTTTGATAGTTGCGCCTGTTACAGAAAAATTGAAAGGGAGTCGTTTGTCTTGGTATGGACATGTTATGAGGAGGGACAAAGCACATGTGACTAAAAGAGTGATGGATCTGAATGTTGATGGACGGAGAGCGAGAGGTAGACCAATGAAAAGATGCATGGATGAAGGTGTAAGGAATGATATGAAGGAGAAAGGAGTAAATGATGCCGGGACGTCTGATAGGGGAGAAAACGACAAGCCAACCCCAATTAGAATAAGACAAGGGCAGGAAAATGATGATGATTTATAAATTCAAAGCATTTATTTAAGTAGACCATTAAAGGCACTTTTAAATGTCATTGAAACAAAAAAGATGCTGCTACAGTCCAATTCACAAGACATAATAACTTGTGTAAGGACTGTAGTTGCCCATTCCAAAGCGTACCATAGGAAATAGCAAAGCATTTGAATCATCATCATTTTCCTACCCTTGTCCCATTCTATTTGTGGTCGGCGCAACACGTTTTCTTCTTCCATTCTCCTCTATCAGACGTCACGGCATCATTTACTCCTTCATATCATTCGTATTTATATCAGTTTCCGCCCGCGACTTCGTCCCCGTGGCATCGTTACTTTGGGCTAACGCTGACTTAAACCCGCGTGATGGTCGAAAAAACATATCTTTCCCCTTTTCGTCCCTTTTCTCACTTTTTTTTAATTAACTCATGTCCTTCTCCAGGGTCCCAACTATCTCTGTACCAAAATTCATCAAAATCGGTTTGGCCATTTAGGCGTGAAGACGTAACAAATAAACTCACTTTCGCTTTTAAAATATTAGTAAGGATTATGCACATTTAGCCTTATACTTTATATACTAAAATTGAATCGTTATTTAAGTATGTAATATTAGTAATGGTCTAAAAATGTAAAGATATAAATTAAAAATATGAATAGAATAGATTTTTATTTTCTCTCAAAAAGGCACATTCTTTGGTTCAAGTCATATTATGTCAAATCAGATTTGTAACCTTTGTGAGAGCTGAAGTCTATACTGGGTTCGGGACCTGTATGACAGATCTCCAGGCTCTCACCCCCTTAAATAATACTATTGAATACTAATTTGAACACATCAAGGTCAATATATAGGAATTGGGTAGTTGACACCATTAACCAATAATTTAAAAACACAATTTTTCTGAAAGAACACCTTATTCTAGACCTGAGAACTCAATTCATTTCAAAATAACATTAAAATTCGATTTTTAGTTGCTTTTAAATCAATAAATAGTTGCATCATTGACTTGACAACTTAGCGACGTCATCGGTTGCGAGTCTCATACAAAATCTATGGGGGAAGCGCGTTTTGACAGCTCATACAAAGTATATCAATTGATTGGTGGTGTCAACTACCCTATTAAGTCTGTAATGTGTCTCTCCAGCGGGCGCGTGTGTCACGGGTCCCACTTCACGTGGCGCGGCTGTGGCGCGGCCGTGACCGTGCTGCCCCCCAGCGTGGCCGGGGCCGCCGCCTCGCCCACGCGGCCCTACGCTGCTACTGCGGCATGGCTACAAGTAAGTACAAACTCTGTAACCACCGCTGTCTATGGTTATCCTACCCTATCTTCTTTTTTATAATATTTATTAAGTACCCATCAATAGCGTGCAGGCGACGGTCCACTTATTTATTTATTTACTATCTTTTACCCGTGGCTTCGCTCGCGTTAAATTAAATGCAAAGTAAGTTTTCCCTACACTCTTTGTCTCTCTTATAACTCAATCTATTTTTAAATAATAGCCTATGTCCGTCTCCAGGGTCCCAACTATCTCTGTACCAAAATTCATCAAAATCGGTTTAGCCATTTAGGCGTGAAGACAAACAAACTCACTTTCGCTTTTATAATATTAGTAAGGCTGTACACACAAAACATTATGAAAAATAAAAATACATATAGACAAAAGAGCACAAAGGTACTGCTTATTTCATTCATCTTTAGCTGTTCTGCTGATCTTCCAGCAGACCTGCGATAGGACAGATGGAGAAAATACGTAGACACACAGACCATCATTTTCCTGCCATTGTCCCATTCTATTTGTTGTCGGCGCAACACGTTTTCTTCCCTATCAGACGTCACGGCATCACTTACTCCTTTCTCCTTCATATCATTCCTTACACAATCCATCCATCATTCCTTTGGCCTTCCTCTCGCTCTCCGTCCGTCAACATTCAGATCCTCTTTTAGTCACATGTCCTTCATCCCTCCTCATTACACACAAACTTCTATAATCCTCTCAATATTTAATTCCCCAGGTAGTGATCCCGAAGGACTTAGCCCAGGACATGTCGAAGCAAGTCTCCTGCTTCTCAAAACTGGCTGATTCTGACTCCGAACCTGACAGTGATGAAGAAACGCCAGGATCTGAGCCCCCAACATTGCCTATCATCCTTATATGGCCTAAACATAAGCTGAAGATTTCTGTTGTGCATGACAACGAGTTTTTATAACCTGACAGTGACCAGCTACCCTACCATGACGTGTTAAAGCAGAACTTATTCCGCTGAGGGAAAGGGACAGAGCTATACAGGGTGTCTAGCACCATCTCTTTCACTCAGTGGAATAAGTTCTGCTTTAAGATGTCATAGTAGGCCTACAGAGCTTGACAGTGTTGACGAAATGCCAATATTTGAGCCGTTAATGCTATCAATAAAACTATATTTTGGATCAAACATAACGACGGTTCCTAAGTACATTAAGACATGTCGAAAATGGCATTTTTTTATCGTATCATTGGCTTTAGATTATCTATGCGCACATGCTGACATACGATTTTTATTTAATTTATTTACCTTGTTTTAGAAATCGTATAAGAGAACTAGTATTGTAAATACAACGAATAAAGTGTCGTAGAAACGGTCATTTATCAGTTTTTCCAAGAAAACGTGAAAAAATAAAATATTTATGTGTAAATACTTAAATAGCATTATAAAGCTCTTAAAATATTGTAGAAAGAAAACATTTATTATTGCTCATAGAATTATTTCTAGGGCGTGTTGAACACAAATTACGCTCTCCTGTAAACCTCGATTTTTGACTTAACCTTATGTACGTAGGAACCGTCGTAAGTTGGGAGCTATCAGCCGAACCTGACAAGTTTTTATAAGACTAGAACCTGACAGTGACCAGTAGGCCTACTATGACATCTTAAAGCAGAACTTATTCCACTGAGTGAAAGAGATGGTGCTAGACACCCTGTATAGCTCTGTCCCTTTCCCTCAGCGGAATAAGTTCTGCTTTAACACGTCATGGTAGGGTAGCTGATCCTGACAGTGATAGAGTATTGCCGGTGTTGGAGCACCAATGCAGCCTGTAATACTAGCGTCGCCATAAAATAACCTGAAGATTTATATTCTGCATGACAACGAGTTTCTGAAGACCAGAATCTGACAGTGTTACTGAAATTGACAGGGTAGCCATATATAAGTTTTCACTGTAGCATGGTGCGGGTCACATTAGTTAAATCTAGAACATTACCTCGATTTCTGATCATGACTGAAAGCCTTTAAGGCTTTACCCTGAATATCATAGCCGTATAGGACTACCCACAGACATGTTTAGTGATGGCATGTATTACTATTGTAGCGACACAAAGATACAAGTGGCAGAAAGTACTACAGCGCCATCTATCCAGCCACTGAAGAACTAACGGCAAGATTCCTACATCGCTCAAGCAAAGTTGTGCGCGAAGTTAGCATATATACGAGCACCCGACAAGTAACTGTCGGGCTGAGCCAGTAAGTTAAAATAGTCCCTAAATAATATCACCCAGATCCAGCCTGTCCCTTGCTGTCCCTCAGCGACGCCCTAAGCCGAGGCTCGTACCCCACAGGGGGTGCCCTTAGCGTGTAGTCGCTTAGTTTGTAAGTTTTTACCCTGGCTGGAGGTCTTAATTTTTAAGGCACCCACAGGATTCGCCCGGTTAAGCAGACGACAACCTCCTTGGTTGAACTGCGAGATGCCATTCATAAAATAATAAATAATAAAAAGTAACTGTCGGGCAGTATCCCACCAGACACGACACCCGTCTGGTCGGAGGATCCTCCCTTTACCGTATTTACCGTTCAATATAATAATGCGTTGAGGGCACTGCTGCGGTTGCCACGCTTCTGCAGCGCTTCAGGTATGTTCGCGAGCGTCCGCATTGACTGTTTCTATGCCAGCATGCGCAAGAGAGCGACCTCGATTGCAAGTAGACTGCGGGACAGCGGTAACAGTCTTCTCAACGTTGTCGCAAACAGGTTTGACGGGCCTTTTATGCAGCATTGGAAGGCATTACATGCGCCCATATATAGGGCTTGGGGCAGGTAAAATTATAAAATTATATTTTTATTGTTTTCAAAATTTAACCACTCATTATTACTATTCTAAGAAATTTAATTTAATTTAATTTATTTAATTATATTGAATCCATTTTAGTACTATTGAATCTGTTGTTTAATGATATTGAATCTATTTTAATGATATTGCATCTGTTTTTATGATAAATCTGTTTCTTAATGATAGGGAATCTGTTTTAATGTGTCTGTGTACGTCTAACAATATTATATTAATTTTCTATGGGTCTATGCCACCCGAAATAAAGTTATTCATTCATTCATTCATTTACCATAGAGGATGTAGAACTTTACACCCTGTTCTTCATACCTCATAAACTATGAAGCAATGAACATATGTTTTAATTTAATGTCATTCTCACCATGCTACAGTGAAAATAGTATAGTTGTAATGGTTAATATGGCTGGCAGCGAATCCTCCTGTAGCCATTGTATAATTCGCTGGTGACCTCAACTCCACATTCAAGGCTCGAATTTTGCGTATGGCAGTGTAGGTGAATATAGGTAGGTAATTTTGTATGTAATGTAACTATATATTTGTATAAAAATACAATTAAGTATAACAAATAAAACAAATTATTGAATGAATAAATTTTTAACACAAAGCTTGGTTGGTTTTTTTTTGTTTAAATATGATAAAGCTGGAAAGCATCTCCTTTCTAGAAATGCCATGCGATGTCACTCCCAAGTAGCACTGGAGGTTCAATAGCGGTTGCCTATTGGTACACAATTATTCTTTAAGCTGTCAACGTAGGCAGCGTATGGGCTGTATAGTGTGCTATACATCCCTTTTACCACCGATTTGGGCACAAATTATTCAGCCTTAAGTTCAGTAGTGGTACACAGTAGCAGAATAGTAGCATTTTAATGGCAGTTTAAGAGGGAACATGTAGTCCTAAAGCTGATCAATAGCACTATATAACATTCCATGTGGTTCTTTATACAGCCAAGAGAGTGTAAGTAATAAACGAGTGAACAATTATACAACCTCTGTAGTGATTAAAGCTCACTAGTGTACCCCAGAAACTATTAGTGGTATCCTTTTCTCCAAATTATCACTTGAGTACCACTCTTTGTAATAAATATTTGTTTTTTAAAAGATACTACTGCTCGCGTGAGTGTCTATTATTTTCGATAAATATTAGTGGTAAGTATATTCTGTGTTTATTATATTCTAGTGTGTAAATATTATGGGTAATGTAAATTTATTGTGAAGTATATACATATTTAGAGTTAGAATTTTCACGCGCTTCAGGAACAATGTATTTTTAATAATAAAATCTTTGTAAATAAGCAGAGATGAACAATGCAATTTTTCTTAATTGTATTTTTATGGCATCAAAATCAGTATTATGGTTTTTTATTTGAACATTAACCACAACATTAATCATTAAAACTCTGTAGTATGTGATACAATCAAAAATAATTTAGAATTATTATAGGTTATGAGTGAACAAAATGGTGGTAACTCTAAATTTATGTTGCGGCCTCTTTAAAGTGTCACATGTACCATTATAACGTCGTGAGCTCTAGAAAGTTTCACTCTGTGTCCCATTTTAATGTCAATTTCTGTACAACATATGGTCGCCAGGCTCATATAAAACCCTGGGCTGATATGCAATTCTTTAACAGTTCACCTTTTAATATTTTTTAGCATACTACATTTTAGAGATCCGCATTGAAATAAAGTTTTTTTAAATACCCAAAGTAAGTCTTCGACAATAAACGCAGTAGGTGGTTTGATTGAATGAATAGAGATTTGTGAATGAATAGAGAATGAATTCAGATTTTTCCATAGTTATGAGACATAACTATGGAAATCTGAAGAAGAATAATTTGGGCCTCCCATAAGAGTTAGATATAAAATGATTGATCAACTTGTTGTCTTTTTCTTTCAGATTAAGCCATACGCCTCACTAAGAAAGTTGTTCAGCATGAACAATACTATCACCTAGCTCATGATTATTACTACCTTTTTAGACTTTGTCTATACAAAGTGTAATAAAAGGAGTGATAGTAACTAAACTGACAAGACTGATTGAATTATAAACGTTTTATAATGTTAAGTAATCATGTTATTATTATTTTGAAAATGAAAACTTACTAGATTTAAGCATTAATATACTTTAGGTGCCATGTTACCTGTATAAAACTGACTAGACTGATTTTAAATTATAGTAATAAGTTTATTCTATTAAGTTCTAAAATTCTTACCATTAAGATATAAAAATAAAAAAAGTTTATTCAGACGTCAAACTAGTAGAAAAAGAAATTCGAAGTTCAGAGTACTGGAAAAATCCTCGCTATTTTTGTGATTTTTGAACCTCCTAAAATGACTCACACACAAGAAGAGTTGTGAATTTAAATAAAAACAAACTGTAAGTAAGTCAATCTTTAGGTTTTATTATGTTATTTAAAAATAAAAATGATTAAGTTTTCGTAAAGTTGTTTTATTCTTTTAATGTATGTAACAAAGGTATGAAATATTGAAATTCTTTGTATTCAATGCACACTAATTTACACCTAATATCTTTAGGTTCTAAATCAATTAAAGAATGGTCACAATTATGCTGACTTTTTGACTTGTATAAGCCAAGATGAGACGATTTTATTGGATATGTAAAAACATCTTCTGTGTTATTTATTTTAATACCTCTCATTGAAATCTTACTGTGCTCATTTGATATGTAGTTATGTACGGAACCGTCAATAATAAAGTTTGTTCGCACTTGAAATCGTTTTGTTGGTGTCAGTTTCATATGTACTAATAGGTTGCTGTTCAATGTATTGATTAGAATGATTATTTTGTCTTAGTATCTGCATATATTCTTTTAAGATTTTTCTTCTGAATCCACCGGTTCTCACTCTCTTTTTCCAATTGTTTTTATTATTTTTTTGTTATTTTTACGTCAGCGCGTGTTTTTATTAATCGTTGAAGTGTTAAAGAATACCACATTCATTTAATTATTCAGCTCAGAGGATAACATCGTAGTAGTCGTGAACAAATAATCATCTGTTAGTGTTATGAAATATTAATAGTGGGGCATGTAATATACCTTACACGTTTATGTGAACTTGTTAAACGCTCCTTAACAGAATAATATAAAGTCTGATTAGTATATCACAAACTAGACTCGCTTACAGCAACAAGATGAATAACGCTCCATAAAAGAATCTACTTTATAGCTTTTGGCTGCATCAATGTTCACATGTGTTGTATTAAAATGCCAGCCGTATACACATGTGGACCTTTAACTAGCCCGTGCTTTATTTCTCGCCTCTTAAAATGCTCTTGTTTATCTTTTAAAATGAAAGCTGACTAGAAGAGTAATGTTATCTTATTATAACACCAATAGTTGCTTAATATGTCAATTTTTTGCACCTATACACGCCTCATACAGGTATAAGTGACTTTGTTCACTTTAATACAGCTGATGAACCACGTGTTAGACATGGGTAGCTCGCGAATGAGAGATAAAATTGAACTAGCTCTTTAGTTACAATCTAGCTCTCAGTCGCTCAGTCGTTCACGAAATAGCTCACTAGCTCTTTTAGCTCAACGGCTCATTGACTCTATAGTCTGTGGCTTTGCGAGTAACGAGTGGTGCCGCCAGCGGCCCGACAATGTCCGAACTGCCCCGATGAACAGGTGAACGATTTCGCATGTCGCTCACTAACCAACTCTTCAGCTCAATTCAATACAGCATTGTAAAATATGATGATTTTTAAATACGCTTATCTAAATGATAACGTCTATTCATTACATTATACTCTCAATTAGTTAGCTTTTCAAATATTATTTATCTAGATTGACAGTCCTTAGCCTGTTCAAGTATGAAGGAAAATCAATCATTTATTTATTTTATAATAAAAACAAAACAACCCAATGAATCTAATTTTACTCTAGCTCGCAACTGAGATAAATGAACTACAGAACTTTAAAGATTATAAAGAGCCACTGAGCTAGTTGTATCGTTTGACTTCCGTAAAGTAATTCGGCTCAATTTGATCTGTAGCTCGCAACTAATCAATTGAACTGAAGAGTTAAAAGAGTTATTCGGTGAGCTAAAGAGCTAAAAGAGCGATATAGCTCTTTTGATCAAAAGAGCTGTATCTCTCTTTTCTTTTCAGTGAGCTACATTTCGCATGTCTACCACGTGTGGCTAATTTTAATGTTTAGAGTTCACCAGTGAACTAAATGTGGACTATTAAAGACAACAAAATGCTACTTGGGACTGGTTAGATTATGAATAATAGAGGAGTATGGAAGCTAAAAGCGTGCTGCGCCGATTCCAATTGAATTGGGAACACAGAGTACTTATATTATAATTATATGGAATAGAGGTACAACTCTGCGACGTAAGTGAGAAACGTCAAATGTCGCCCTCTGGACGCAGGTTTTGGAAAGTACTTCCAATGAAAAGAAACAAAAACAAGACCATGGGTTTGATCCAGCGTAATGTCGATTGACTATCTGATTCTCTACCAAACACGGGATTGAAATAACTGACCGTAATGTGTAGTACTACATAGTTATAAATCTTGTAATACTGCCATCAAGAGTTTTGTAAAAGTAGCACAATATAATGTAACCAAATTAAAATGTCTGTTTTATGGGCAATGCCGGCAGTACTTCTTGTGTCCAACCTTATTTTGCATACTTATACGAGAACGATTACTCGTTTCCCAGTACTAAGATTGTCAACCCTGATTGGGAATGATGAAATCTCAGATTTGCAAACTTGTCGGAACTCACTGCTTATAATATGATCCTGGTACAAAAACATTCAAATAATTGCAGCCTTGTTCAGCGTTCTAATATGCTCATAAATTACATAGTTTTAATTAGCATCACATTGTCATAAAAATAATGTTAGACTATTCAAATTCTTTAAACAGATCAATGAAAAATAAGGAATAAATAAAACCATCAATAGCTATGATTTTAACTTAGTAGCTTAAAAGACTCATATTCACACAGCAAATCAAACGTCATAAGTTTAGAGGTTATACAGACGTAACGAAAAGAAACAGTTCATCGCGACGTGAAAGAACTGTGTGTTTATTTTGTGAAATAACTGTTAATTTGTGTGTGTAACGTTATAATCATGCCTAGAAATAATCATTCATCACAACTATGGAACTATTTTGATAGGCAATCAGAACAAAAACAGGCTACTTGTAGACTCTGTAACAATTCGTATTCTTATTATTCTACTACAAGTAACTTGAAGAACCATTTACGGCGATTGCATCCAGAGGTTTTTAATCGAGTCGACTGGGATCGTAATGTGGAATTAACGGATAACGAAGGTATGTATTTTGGTTTCATATTAAGTTCTAATTTTTCATCTAAAACCGGTGACGCATCTTGCAAAATATTTTTGCATTAGGATTGGTAATTGTAGTGAATGATACGCAAGTTAGTTAAGCACTGATTTATTTCCAAATACCCACATACAATAACATAATTAATCATATTGACATACCGTCACACTACTTATATTAATAAGTAATCTATTAAATTAACTCCACTTTAAATTATACTGCTATATTACGGTATTGTTAAACATAAATGAAGTAGCGGCTAAAAAGAAAAGTTGTAGACTATCAGTAATAATTATTGTCAACGTTTTAGGACAAATAACGCCATACTGACAGATAACGTCATACCGATAACGCCATTTTAAAATAACCTGTTTTACGCCTTACGCAAACGGGAATGATAAAATCGTGTATTTTTTTTATAGATAACGAAATGATTTAACTTATTATTGGTAACATATTCTATACAGATAGAATAGTCTTTATCATGTACACCATACAAATTACAAGAATTACATTATAGAACTTAATATAGAGTGACAACGGTCTTTTCGTTAAAAGCAACAGGATGTCTTGAAAAGAGCGCTATTTTAATAGCTCAAATTAATAGCATTTTGTAATAAAATAATCATCCAACATTATTCCATACATTTTTGGTTCCCCACTGGACAGTTAGTTAGTAAATCCGATACTAGATGGCGCTAGTAGTATGTCTCTATGCGAATGTACAAAGTTTAGAAAGTATTTTCTTCCCATGGAGTGTTAGTTTCGTATATTGAAATTCGGTCTTTCAAAATGATTCTTGGTATTCATAATCGTAATGTAGGTGCTATTGTTATTCTGCTTATTTAGAAATAAACGCTATCCGTGTTTCTTGCGCAATAAACCATTAATTACTTTTTTAAAACACTTGAATAGACGGGAGAAATTGACCACTAAACTCTAATGTTAAAAAAACATGCTTACCGTTCAATATAACTTTGAAGGTCAAATTGCATGTGTTTGTTAGTAATAAGAATCAAGCAATAGATTTTGACATTTACCAACTTTGTGACTGTTATTTCCATTCAACTTTCAACCTTACGCCTGTTACGCACGATTGACTTTTATAGTATTATTGCTACGTAGAAACCAAAGAGAATAGAATAAAAATAATTCATCATTCTCCTGTCCTTATTCCAATTTACTTGGGGTCGGTTTAGCATGCCTTTTTCTGCTATACTTCTCTATAATTCGTCATCTCAACAGTCACCTCCATACATCACATTCTAACCATAATATCCTTTAATATCACAATTCACTAATCAATTAAGCCTCTAACATAAATACTCTTTTCGAAACTTTCTTGTGCGTTATTCTGTAGCCCATTAAAGTATGGATTAAAAAAAAAACATTTCCACCTAAAACTTAAGTTCCGTTACGATTTTTCTTCCAAGAAAATGCTAGCAGACAAAAATAGAATGAATGGGACTCAATGGCGTTACTTTTACCCCGTCCCCCTGAAGTTTGTCGTCATGACAACAAAAACAGACGTTACTTGTAAACTAGTTTAACTTGACACCCCAGGGTGGCGCTACTTGTCCAGGAAAATGTCTAAATTCTCTGTGCTTAGAAAATAGTTTAATTTTTTGCCGCGTGTCTGGATATTCTGGACGCTTTGTTTAAAAGTGGGGTAGGGACGGTAGGGTAAGGATTGGGGAGAAATCAGGTGTTCCTTCCATTCCCTTGCCACCTCGTAGCCTTGTTTTTGTTTTGATTTTTCATGTTTTTAGCCTATTTTGAACAGGACAATTAGAACTACATTTTGTTATAGTCGTTTCAGTACTAGTACTTCTACTATAATAAGTACCTACGTAACTTTTAAATTAAAATTTCAAACAAACAATTCCTTTTTTCAGTAGGTACGTAGGTAGGTTAGGTATTCGTTTCCATTTAATAATGTCACTGTTTATTATTATGACGACGCAGTTCCATTATGCCTTCAATCTGTTTTTTAACCTTTTTAACTGCGAGCAGTTTGAGCACTACGTGATTTTCAACACGATATAACTCCCCAGGCCAACCAGCCATCTTTGTTTTTGAAAACTCTTGATTTTTTACTCTATTGCTAGTGTTCTAAGGTTCAGTTTCATCTGGACACATTTTTTGTTTACATCGCATTCCCATTTTGAAACGTCACATCTCTCGCGTTCTGCTAGTGAAGGGACACTCTTATGCCGTAATGTTAAGATTTTTTATCGGTTAACTGATATTACGGTTTATGTTAAAATTTTCCATAGATTTCTAGAGAGACGGTGGATTGTTTTCGATGTAAGAGCGGCAACGTAGCGTTGCTATGTTGTTTATATTGATCATTTCTATAAATGGATATACCGGCTACCTGGACGCCTGGAGAGAGTTACATAAAAAGGGATTTTGTGTAGATATTTAATGCCTTTTATGAAAGTTTAATATACGTGAATTTGAAAGAGAAACTCTTTGGTTTAACGTGTTATCTAAGCCCATTGTTCAGTTTTCGAAGGGAATGAGAACGCTGCAGGCACAGAATAAATAATAGCTAGATCAGATAGCACTTAATTCTTTAGTTTAACCAAAGACGTTTTGTTTCCTCACTATAATTATTATTTTAATGACAATACTACAGCTGTGTTCAAAATACGTTTTATGGGTCCAATTCAACGACAAAACTGTTATTCCCGTTTTTTTTTTTTAATTTTGTGTCTTTTGAGTTAAAACTTTTTACATAGTACTTAACCATTTTTTTTTTATAAAATCTTATTACGATCTTTAAGGTTATTGACCCTTTTTATCTGGCGCATTGATAAAGTTGCTGCAACTTGCATAAGTAGAGAACTGTACATATAGATTTAAGTTCCGTAGTGACGTTTTTTGATCATGGAGGCTAAACTCAGCTGAGAATATCCAACAGCATAACTTACATTACATCTCCACCGTGATTATAATGTACCCACATTTCGCCTGTTATGGTTAAACTCTCAAGGACCGCCATTATTACGTCAACTATCCGTCAAGCACCGCCGGGCGGGCTCTTATCGTAAGCGTAACCTGATTCTAAGACTTATCTTTACTACAAATACAGTTTTAAATCGGTCGGGGTTTGGTGGCACAAATTTGTGTCAGCGGGGCTCAACGGTAATACTTGTTTACCTACAGGCACGATTTTGTGCCGCTGGGGCTCTAGAGGTTAAATCCCATATAATAGGGGGCGAGCGTATTGCCATCAACCAGGCACAACCCAAACTCCGTGGTGGCTATTGAGAAATACCTGATGGAAAATTTCAATACTTTGCCAGACCAGGAAATGTACGTTTGACCAGTTCCCCTTTTTTGATTTGCAGATACCTGCTACCTGTAGTTTTTGCCCTTGCGCCTTATTGATTGTAATAACAAAGCTAAGTTTTCCATTTTTTCCCCTCTTTCTCTTCTTCTTTTGTAAACAAAAGTGAGAAATGAGGGACATTTCTCACTTTTGTTTACAAAAAAAAAACTAGCCTACGTCCGTCTCCAGGGTCTCAACTACCTCTGTACCAAAATTCATCAGAATCGTGAAGACATACCAAACAAACAAACAAACTCAATTTCGCTTTTATAATATTAATAAGGATTCAGTAATTATTTAATTGTAAAAACCCATATTAATTTTCTTAAAACAGCGGCTTCAAATACTCGTGTTAACATTTTGAACGCCATCATTATGTTATCAAAATACTTATTTTATTTCACATAGGCCTACATGGGCACTTATAAAACGTCGAGAAAAGGTGCACGGTTCGGGTTGGTCGTTTCCTATGGAGAAGAACCGACAAGAAACTCCATGGTTACTCTTTTAAAATCATTTGGTTTTACAATGTTGTTGTTACAGCGTTAGTACTTAAGTATGAGAGGACAGTGGAGGCCCGACAATTAGTCATTGCTTACTTTACAAAATAAGAAAAATAGTGACAAAAGTAAACATGCGTATAATTATAACAAGTAGGAGAGTTCCCCGGACGCTAACAATACAAATGACAAAAATATAGATAACTAGCTTTTGCCCGCGGCTTCGCCCGCGTTAAATTCGGGGTAACACAGTTCCTCTTGCGCCTTATTGATTTGTAATACTTAGCAACGCTAAGTTTTCCCTTATCTTCCCTCTTTCTCCCTCACATCCCACTTTTTTTTTTAAATAAAGATGTCCGTCTCCTGGTTCCTAACTATCTCTGTATTTTTAATTCAACAAAATCGGTTAAGCCATTAAAGCGTAAAGAGGTAACAAACAAACAAACTCACTTCCGCTTTTATAATATTAAGTAAGGATCTAGTCGCGGGAGACACGCGCTATTATTCAAAAGATTTAAAATAATATTCTGTATCCCCATCAAGAGAGATGGCCCCATCTACACTTAACCACCCACTCAAGGGCTCCACAATTTCCCCAGCCCACGCTTACCTCAAACCAAGAGGAAATGGAGGCAGTAAATCTATTATTAATTAAAGTTTCAACCAGAAATATGCTAATTTGTTTACGAATGCATCGCCATGGCGGCGCCGTGGAATACCGGTTACAGCGGTTGGTTCTACAAGTACCTTTCGAATGTGAACTGTGAGACCGCTGTGTTTGTAGTCGCCATTCTGGGCGGAGCAGGGGTGAATGTTAGACTTGTACTGAATTAAAACCCACCCATGTTCCTTCTTTTGCCCTTTATGTTTCGGGGCCGCGGTATCTCTTTCGAACAACCCGCAACCCCGGCAAGCGGTGGCTTTGGTAGGCCCCTCTGCTTTGCTGACATCTCTTTGTGGCGCGCGTGGAACACTTACGCGCCGTTAATAGACGGACGGACGGTTAGCTACCCATTGCTCACCATCCACAGGCCCGAATCTACGGTGGCCGGGAGTCGTGTCGCGGCGCCCGACGTCCGGGGCATCTCCTGCGGCGGCTAGATTGGTTTGTGGTTCTCTTTCTCAAAAGCCCAGCTATCTCTTCGTTATAACTGCTTTGCAGAAGGAGGTAACCGCTTTCCATTCTCTCTCGCTCCGTACCATGGACTTAACCAGGGCCGGGACTCTCTGATTGTCTTGGGTGCTGGAGTACTTCTGCATTTATCGTCATACCATCTGCCTACCGCTCTAAGATACTTACGTACGCCAATTGCCAGACTCAACTCAAAAACACGTCTGCGCCAACGATGACCTCATTGCGCGAACACATGCGCGTACGCAGCTAAACGCGCAAATGATCACGAACGTAGTATACGTCATAATACTCAGGATGTTATTCAACTACTAGCTTTTGCCTGCGGCTTCGCTCGCGTTAAATTCGGTATAACACAGTACCTGCTACCTGCAGTTTTTGCCCTAGCGTCTTATTGATTTGTAATGGCAACGCTAGGTTTTCCCTTTTCTTCCCTCTTTCTCCTTCACTTGCCACTTTTAAAAAAAGAAAATAGCCTATGTCCGTCTTCTGGTTCCCAACTAACTATGTACCAAAATTCATCAAAATCGGTGAAGAGGTAACAAACAAACAAACTCACTTTCGCTTTTATAATATTAAGTAAGGATGTTTAAACTGAGTTTGTTTTTACAGTTCGGTACCTCAAAAGGAAAAAATCGGAACACTTATTAGAACACTAGCTGTTCCCCACGGTTTCACTCGCGCTGCTCAGCACCTGTTGGTCGTAGCGTGATGTTATATGTCCTTGATCCAGCTGCCAACCGAGAGCCACCTTAGGCTCCTCCTCATTTTTTCCCTGGGCGAGTCAAAGAAATACTTTGTCTTTATTTCTATCTCAAATGTAAACGAACAAAAAAACCGGCCACCGAGGGTTCCGTACAAACTTGCGACATAAACGGCCATATCTTTTGACTGTGAAGACTTAAAAGGGTTGTTTTTCCACAGCTCTAAGAGACTACAGAATTCAGTAAATAGTTTTAATTTGAGCTCGATACCTCCACGCGTTCCCGAGATAAAGAGTCTTGACAGACATACAACAAAATCTATACTAATATTATAAAGCTGAAGAGTTTGTTTGTTTGTTTGAACGCGCTAATCTCAGGGACTACTGGTTGGAATTGGAAAATTCTTTTAGTGTTGGATAGTCCATTTCTTGAGGAAGGCTATAGGCTATATAACATCACGCTACGACCAACAGGTGCTGAGCAGCGCGGGTGAAACCGCGAGGAACAGCTAGTCCTTACTATAAAAGCGCTAGTGAGTTTGTTTGTTACGTCTTCACACCTAAATGGCAAAACAGATGTTGATGAATTTTGGTACAGAGATAGTTGGGACAATTATAATATTAAGCTCAATAATTATGACTATTGAATGTCATAATTGAGCTTAATATTATAATTGTCCCAAAATAAATTTTCCTACTGCTTAACGTGTTTATTTCAAAATATCCTGGTCACCTAGAAACCTGAAATTCTAAATAACGTACCTATGTTTTCTGCTGACATAATACGTGACATACTGAATACAAAATATTGGGTTATTATATCTGTCGAAAAACACATGTGTAGTAGTAATAGGGTTCCCTAACTCAAAAGGAAACAAGCGAAACCCTTATTAAATCATTTAATAGAGTGTCCATTGAGTTTCTTGCCCATTCTTCTCCATAGAGACCAACGCTTTGGAATGGGCAACTACAGTACTTTCACAAGTTATTATGTCTTGTGACTGGGACTGTAGCAGCATCATTTTTAGGAGTTTACTCCTTAAGAATTGATTTTCATATATAAGGCGCCCGGTATGAGAAAAATCCGAGGGGTAAAACCTACTAAAGTAACGAAAATGTGTCACGTTTTTGGTGCGCACCTTTAGTGCGCAACTTTCTAATTTGGCTGTGAGTGTATTAAGACGTACACATGGTATGCTGTATAGGCGACTATACCTATATACTAAATGTTATTGGGCTTGTTTGTTTCTATCAGTGTCGATGTATTTATATTGCTATGTTTTTTTCATTAATTTGTGAATTTACCCTTTCATATGATATTAATCTTTTTTCAGTTGAATAAACTCTTTTTGCGTATGGTTAGATACTCGTTCTGTAGTAAACTTCAGTCGTGCGTCGGAGCTGACACACACACTTTTTTTGTTCTTGTTTTTATGACATTCAAAAGTGCCTGTAATGGTCTAATTGAAATAAATGATTTGAGTTTGAGTTAGATCGCTTTGTTGTCACACACTCTGTGAGTTTGCCGGGAACTATTATTCATCAACGAATTAAATGTAATTTTCCTTCCTCTTAAATCATCGATTCTTGTAATAATATTTTCTTTAAAGCAACGTCATTGTGAATACCAAAAAAAAATGTTTGAATACGAATTTCATTTTTAGGGTTACGTATCTGAAAAGGGGAAATCGGAACTTTTATTGGATAATTTTGTTTTACGTCTGTCTGTCAGTCTGTTAAGACCCTTTTTAACTGGAACGCGTGAAGATATCGAGGAAATTTGCCTATATCCAAACTTACAGACATATTTTATTTCTATATAATACTAGTTTTTCCCCGCGGCTTCGCTCGCGTTAAATTCGGGGTAACACAGTTCACCTTGTGCAGTTTTACCCTTGCGCCTTATAGATTGTAATAGCAATGCTAAGGTTTCCCTTTTCTTCCCTCTTTCTCCCTCGTATTTTAATATTTGAAAAAAAAATAGCCTTTGTCCGTCTACAGGGTCCCAACTATCTCTGTACCAAAAATTCATCAAAATCGGTTTAGCCATTACGGCGTGAAGACGTAACAAACAAACAAACTCACTTTGGCTTTTATAAACATAGTAAGGATTTGTATTGAATATTTGCACATGTGGTTTCGTATATTTAAACAACAGTCTGTGTTCAGACGTCACAGTCTTTGTTATTAAGATTACCGCAATCTTTATTTAAAATCAGTTTTATGAGCCGGAGTTTCCACTGTACGATATGAATCTTTATGACGGACCGGATAACAGAAGAAATTCTTGAAAAACTTAATCCTTATTACTCCACATTTTTTTTTTTCGTGAAATTAAAAATCAAACATCATCAACATCTTTCATTTGATATCAATACTAATGGAAATGCATAAAAAGTAACATACAAAATCTTTGGGAAGCCGCCATATTGAATTTAGAATGATGTCACTTAATTGGAATTGCAGGATATGTTTTATTTTCATAAAAAAACTTAATATTTACGTACATATTATAATCAATATAATTAAGAATAATTCTTCAGAATTCTTATGGACCCGGCAACCTGGTTGAACGAGGAATTGGCGGAACAAACTCCGCCAGCAACACATGTGTTTGTGAAGTTAGAAAAAAAGTGCCCACAGATAACATATATCATCGATACACTTCCTTATTTTCACTGCTTTAAGAGATTGCTGCCTTGAGCATTTGATATTAATTTCAACTCGATACCCCCACGTGTTTCTGCTAAAAAGTGTCGTGACAGACGGATGGACAACAATGTACAGACGCCTGCACATCAAGCTACTACAATCTGTCAGATTTCTTTGATAGATTTTCGACTTTATTTCTTAAGTATTAGGTTCAAGGTTCATTGGGAAAAATTGACAGTTTCGGGTAGCTTGACCTGCAGGCGTTTGTACATATATCGATAAATTAACACAAAAATATATAAAATTGTGAAAAAAAAAGACAAGGATTAAAAAAATAAAATAAAAATAAGATAGAAGTTAGATTGACCCGTAGACATTTAGACACATCACATACATTTATAACGGTCGCCCACAACTGTGTGGTGTATGTCTCAAAGTTGCACCAAACAGGACTCCAGCTCAGCATAATGCCAGAAAGACTACCTCATCATGATTTTCCTGCCCTTGTCCCATTCTATTTGGGGTCGGTGCAACACGTTTTCTTCTTCTATCCACCTCTATCAGATGTCACGGCATCATTTACTTCCTTCTCCTTCACATCATTCCTTACACAATCCATGCATCATTTCTTTGACCTTCCTCTCGCTCTCCGTCCTTCAACATTCAGATCCATTACTCTTTTAGTCCCATGTGCTTCGTCCCTCCTCATTACATGTCCATACCAAGACAAACGACTTCTTTAAGGTACCTACCTGACGCTGGTATTCTGCTGAATCCCGCTAGTGACAAAGTGATCCTTTGAAGGTTAAGTTTCCTCAGTCGGACTTACAAAACCTAATATCTCCATGATGTTTCTTCTATATTACGTTATGCGATAACTTGCTTTTTCTTTCAGTGTTTTGTTATCTGCAATCTTTTATTTTTATACTAAACTTTGTTATGTGCTTCCTTCAACTCGAGTGTAGTTAAAATACTGCTGCTAAAATAATGCTGTAATACCTAAGATAATATGTACCCTGTGTAAGAGTGGACCCTTGGGATTGTACAAAATACAGAAATAACAAACCTGTAGTGGCTACTTTATTCATTTTGACATATTGAAAGGGAGTCGTTTGTCCAGTTGTATCTAATGAGGAGGGACAAAGCACATGTGACTAAAAGAGTGATGGATCTGAATGTTGATGGACGGAGAGCGAGAGGAAGGCCAAAGAAAAGATGGATGGATTGTGTAAGGAATGATATGAAGGATAAAGGAGTAAATAATGCCGTGACGTCTGATTGGGAAGAATGTAAGAAGACCCCAAATAGAATGGGACAAGGGCAAGAATATAATAATTCATTTTTACACATATTTTTACATATTCCTAATTAAAATATACATAAAACAAAAAGACATTTAAAAATACTAAAAATAGTATCCCACCGGTATCGGGAGCCCTAAGGTGGGACCCTGGTCCCAGCTTAGGGTTCCAGACAAAGGAACCTCCTAACAATAAGAGCCGTGTCCAGGAGTACCGCTTTCTGTATCAAGCCCTTGATCCAGCTGCCTAACGAGACTTAACGAGAGCCTCCTTAGGTATTGGTCGAGGCTCTTGGCAATTAAGCCATTAGCAGAGACTACTTTTGCTACTAAATTATCTGATCCATAACTCCCTTCATTATCTGCGGCATCGTTCAGAGGGACAAGAACCTAAGTTCTCCAGGAGAATTCTAAAAACCGTCACTAACCTCAAATCTTCTGGAATCTCAGTATTGAATCGTTCAAAACAAATGTGCTACGTGACATTTGGTTACCTTTCATCCTATAGTGGTGTCGGCGCTTTGCCAAATACCCACCACATACTATAATATGGTGCTAGTATTACATCATCTGCCTAGCCTATTCCCAACTATGTAGGGGTTGGCTTCCAGTCCAATAGGAACATTGAGTTTCTTGCCGGTTCTTCTCCATAGGAAACGACCAACCCGAACCGTGCATCTTTTCTCGACGTTTTATAAGTGCTCATGTAGGCGTATGTTTTTTTTTAATTTCTGTATCGTGCAATCAGATGTGTTGTCACAGATTGAGTGGAGTGCAGAGTCAGTTTCCCACTGGGATTGACTCTTTGTAGGCATACAAAAAACGTCTTCAGCACCATTCGAATCCATTAGCAGTGCAGCGTACTATTTCTGACACCTTGAATCGCCTGAAAAGACGTAAAATCCTGAACCAGCTACCCTACCATGACGTCTTAAAGCAGAACTTACTCCACTGAGGGAAAGAGACAGAGCTATACCGGGTGTCTAGTACCATCTCTTTCTAACACACATATGAACTGCTATAAGACGTCTTGGTAACCCTTCTGGACTGTCTACAATGAGCCACCAATGTAGGCGTATGTCAAATAAAAATACTTTAAAGACAATAGAAAGAAACATGTATGGTATTATTCAGTACAAGTCTGACACTCCCTTCCGCTCCTGCCAGAGCTGGAAGTCATTTGATGATATCACATACGAAAAAGATGGATGGATTAAGAAAACTTGCACAGTTCGGGTTAATTTCCTATGGAGAAGAACCGGCAAAAAACTCCATGTTATCGATCTGTAGAGATGGCCTTGTGGCCAAATATAACATACTAATTCCATGCAAAATACTTACTGTATCCGGCCCATGGCCCCAACATAGTCGGTAGAAGTCTAAGATAGTGACGTTTCAAATGACTTGCTCACGCATCGGATACGCCAATTATTGGCCATACACAAATAACGCCTTTGAATCCAAACACAATGGCTTTTGAAGAACTGCCTTGACACACATGTATTAAATAAGAATGGTCATAAACAAATTGAAAGAAATAAATGGTTTGATTTGAACACGTCAAATAACAGCATCACTGGATTAGAGGGAGCAATCGCACTTTTGAGCATTTTCTTTTTCGTATGTCATCATCATTTACCTGCCCTTGTCCACTTCTATTTGTGGTCGACGCAACACGTTTTCTTCTTCCATTCTCCCCTATCAGACGTCACGCCATCATTTACTCCTTTCTCCTTCATATCATTCCTTACACAATCCATTAATTTCTTTTGACTTCTTCCTCTCTATCCATGTCTTGGTAAGAATAAAACCTATGTGTTCTAATACCAGAATTGCAAGTTTTCCGTACTAAACGTGTCTTACAATAAAACGCCATTGTGGCTATTGTTTCGACATTCGTCTATGTTACACAATCATTTCACAACCTTCGTCGATACTATACCCTAAAGTATCATTGTTTGCGCTTGTCGGAATAGGGCACCAAATTTTCTCTTTA
The DNA here is from genome assembly GCA_958449745.1 of Ochropleura leucogaster. Lineage (NCBI taxonomy): Eukaryota > Metazoa > Arthropoda > Insecta > Lepidoptera > Noctuidae > Ochropleura > Ochropleura leucogaster. The sequence goes on along the minus strand of OY288228.1, from coordinate 9,422,602 downwards.
CGTATAGAGACGGTTTTTTGGTTACCACTACCTTAAAAGGAAAAAACCGGAACCCTTATTCTATCACTTTGTTATCCGTCTGTCTGTCAAGACCTTGTATCTCGGGAACGCGTAAACGTATTGAGTTGTAATTAAAACCGAATACTCAAAACTGTGATCCCCTGAAACTGTGGAAAAATTAACCTTCTAAGTCTACGCAGTCAAAAGATATGGCCGTTTATGTCCCAAGTTTGTACGGAACTCTCGGCGCGAGAGTCCGCGCGAGAGTCTTGCACAGGGTGGGTTTTTCTGTGTGGTTATCTCCTAACCTAGTCTCAGAATTGTTATTCCTGATTTTGACTTGGTTTAGCATGATGATTTGTTGTTTAAAGGCTCATGCAGACCAAAGAAACATGCAAAAGTTGGGTTAACAAATGTACGTTTAAAAAAAAACTAAATGTGTGAGTGTTTTGTTTTCTATCCAACTAGTAGATGGAAAAACCTGTGGAGCGATCGGGTCGATCTTTAGGTTAAGCTGCGCTTGCCTAGGTTGGTCTGTGGATGGGTGACCACCCGTTACATACCCGAGTATCCTGCGTGCCTTGAGAAGCACGTTAAGCTGTTAGTCCCGGCTGTTATTTGTAGATCTATGACATTCGTTACACGTAGTCAGTGTCCCGAAAGTCTGACAGTTAGTCCTACCAAGTAGTATCGTATTACCCAGTACTAACTGGGTTATGGAGGTCAGATAGGCAGTCGCTCCTTGTAAAATACTGGTATTTAGCTGCATCAGTTGGAAAAAGACTAGGCTGATGATGGTGTGGGGAAAACCGGAACAATCTCGGATAGTTTCGGTTTTTTTCTAATAATTAGGTTAGGACGGGAAGTTAAAAATTAACTCGCATGCAGTCTCGCCATGAAATAATAAAAATCAAATCAATCCAAAAATCCTTACTAATATTATAAAAGCGAAAGTGAGTTTGTTTGTTAAGTCTTCACGCCTAAATGGCCAAACCGTTTTTCTATGAATTTTGGCACAGAGATAGTTGGGACCCTGGAGAGAGGAAAGAAAAGGGTAGCGGAAGATATATTTTCTTTTTTCGATCTTTACGCGGGTTAAAGTGAGCGTTAGCCCAAAATAACTATGCCATGCGGACGAAGTCGCGGGCGGAAACTAGTACTTATAAAAACAGTATTTCCCGTAACACGCAATTCCCTGTATGCATAACGACGTAGGTAATGTCATAGCATCCAAGTTGTTTAGCCTTGAAGTTAACAAGGTGCTCGAAAAAAACAAAAACTAAATTATCATACTAATTATGTTTACCGAGCAGTCACAGCCGCATCTTGCTTGATGTTTTCTAGAAAAATCTTTTATTATTTTTTATTATTATTGATAGGCTCGCGTTTGACCACTATCTCACCTGATGGTAAGTGATGATGTGGTCGACGATGAAGCACGCTTACCTAGAAATAACCTATTCACTCTTGACTTGAAGACCCCCAGGTTATAGCTGTCAGGAAATACAGACTCCGGCAGGGAATTCCACTCCTTAGCAGTACGCACAATGAAGGTATTCCCAAACCGTTTAGTGCGTGTGGGTGGGATGTCTACCATCTATTCGGGAGTATTTGTAAATTGTTGTTTTTGCCTTATATTTATGTTTATTATTTATTTATTTTTAGGGTTTTCTACCTCATTATTGTCTTGCCCTTGTCCCATTCTATTTATGGCCACAACACGTCGTCGTCTTCTTCCGTTCTCCCCTGTCAGACATCACGGCACCATTAACTCCTTTTTCCTTCATATCATTCCTTAAGGCAAACGACTCCCTTTCAATTTGTCTATAACACAAGCAACTTTAAAACTTCCTCCATTGTTTTATCTATTCTTGTCACTCCACACATCCATCTCAACATTCTCATCTCCGCTATATGCAATCGTTTTCCATCAATCTTTTTTACAGCCCAGCATTCTGACCTATAAGTACAGTACGACATAGGTCTAATCACGGATTTAAAAAAAAAAACATTAGGCAATATTTGAAAAAGTGCACGCTGACATTAGCTTTTAGGTGCCATATTTATATTCTAAACCATAACAAACAGTTCAAAATAATCCTCATTGATTTCACGAAACATAAAAATATCAATACCTACGATATCCGTTCATAAAACGCAATCAACTGAAGAAATCTTAGCAGGTATGTAAGTTTTCCTTTTTTCTTTTTAATCCACGATTACCATAATCTGGCATATTCTATTTATAAACGACCTCACGTAAACAATTACTTAATGAAACTAATGGGAAAACCGATAAGATTTACCGAAAATAAATTCGTTACGTAGGTATACGAACGCGCATCACTTTAAACCGCTCTGTCCTATTTGACCAGGCACAGAGCGGCAACGTCGCCTTTCTCTCGCGGCAGACATGCTGTTTTTGTTATTACTGTGACACTTTAATACTTTGTTGCTGTATGACTTTTATGATCTGGTAATTGTTTGTAATCATTTTTAAGGTTATGCGGAGATGAGAGTTCTAAATAAAGAGGTTTTTTGAATATAATAAAATATGTAACATCTGAATTTTCCGACTCCCAAGGGATAGATTTGTTAAGTCTCTATACCTAAATTATGAGGCTAGATATCAATTGTAAGTTTTTTTTTCGAAAAGTAGTTTTTATAAGAGCTTGTATTTGCCCGCAACGCCTGACATGAAACGATGATGGTAGAGGGAGCTTGCCTAGAAGAAATTCATTAATGGAAAAGGTACCATAGACAACTGACCCAGGCGGTGGCTCTGGCAGGCCCCTGTGCTTTGCTAACATCTCTTTACGCGCCATCGACAAGGCGCCCTGTCGTCAATAGACGGACAGACGGACGGCTAGCTAGCTATTGCTCACCGTCCGTCCACAGGCCCGCATCTACGGTGGCCGGGAGTCGTCTCGCGGCCCCCGACGCCCGGTGTGTCTCCCGCGGCGGAATGTTTTAAGTGCCTCACAGTGAGTTCTGCGGTAAAACGTAATTTTTGACCCCAAAAAAGCAACCCTTTTCCAGTAAAAAATATTGCGTAGAGTTACTTAGTTTGATATACACACGACGGCATATCAACCTTTCTAAACTATTATAACCTTATATCTCTACTACGAATCGCACAACGTAGTAGAGAGATCAGGTTAAAATGGTTTTGTCAAAGGTTGGTTTACACCCTATCTATACTAATATTATAAAGCTGAAGAGTTTGTTTGTTTGTTTGAACGCGCTAATCTCAGGGACTACTGGTTGGAATTGGAAAATTCTTTTAGTGTTGGATAGTCCATTTCTTGAGGAAGGCTATAGGCTATATAACATCAGCGCGGGTGAAACCGTGGGGAACAGCTAGTATTTAAAACAGATGCTTAGATCATTTCGAAAAATATTTTTCATACCCTTAACCGAGCAGCGGGTGAAACCGCTGGGCACAGCTAGTTATATTATATAAGTAGGATATAAAGTAGGATTTCATTGCAATAAAACTTTTAGGTAGGGCTCTATGCTTTAACATACCATTGGCAAACACATTTCTTCAAGTGTGTTGAAAGAGATCTTACGTTTATATATAAAGAATCTTACTAATAATACGTATCAAGATGAACGATAAAGACTGTATTTACATAGTGTTTTATTAATTTCGAAATAAAACCGATGAGGAAAAACCGTATAACCGGTCACGGAAGCAGACCTTCCTTGTTCGTGAGGGCAAACGTTTACTTCCTACAAAATGGCGTCTTATGACAATTTGCGCGCCAAAATATTAATTATGTCAATAACAAATCTGCTTTGTATTAAATCTGTCTAACTTTTCCTAATAAGTGATGAGAAAAAAGTGTATGCCCTTGCGCCTTACTGATTTGTAATAGCAAAGCTAATGTTTCCCTTTTCTTCCCTTTCACCCTCATATCCCACTTTAAAAAAAAACAAAATTCATCAAAATCGGTTTGGCGTGAAATGGTAACAAACTAACTCACTTTCGCTTTTATAATATTAGTATTAATAAGGATTATATTTTGATATCTATACATCTCACACTTCTTATTCCATTTCTATACTATGTTTTTCTAGTTCCTTTTTTAAAACGACCTGTAGCCCTACTATGACCTCTTAAAGCAATTCTTATTCCGCTGAGGGAAAGAGACAGAGCTTTACAGGGTGTCTAGCACCATCTCTTTCACTCAGTGGAATAAGAATTGCTATAAGATGTCATAGTAGCCCTTTTGAGTATTGGAACGTTATGTCCAATCAGCCAACATTGGTTAAAACCTCTTATAGTACTAATCTAACTCCATGTAAAATTAATTAATATACTGCTGCATCCAGTAAGATTGGAAACCGTCCCCAATACATTAAGAAAAGGCTAGGTTATTGCAATAAACAAATGTTAAACCTGAAAAATCTTATTTTTTTCGCAACTCACAATGAAAATTATGTTGTAACTTATGGATGAACAATTTCATTTATAAGTCCTGAATGACAATATTAGTCATTATAAGCACCAAAAATGCCTAATAATCCGATTATACTATATGTCGTAAAATATCAGATAAAGTTTCAAGTGGTTTACACATAAAATGAGTCATTAATTTACTACGTTTACTCCGGAGCCACTGTGAGCTCATGGGCAGAAGTCCCATTTCATACCAGACTTATAGTTTAGAACTCGTGGCTAAATAATAGCAGCCGCTCGGGTCGATCTTAAGGTTAAGCTGCGCTTGCCTAGGTTGGTCTGTGGATGGGTGACCACTTGTTACATACCGAGTTTCCTCCGTGCCTCGGAAAGCACGTTAAGCCGTTGGTTCCGGCTGTCATTAGTAGATCTTTGACAGTCGTTACAGGTAGTCAGTGTTCCGAAAGTCTGACAACCAGTCTTACCAAGGGGTATCGTATAACCCAGTATTAACTGGGTTGTGGAGGTCAGATAGGCAGTCGCTCCATGTAAAATACTGATATTCAGCTGCAACCGGTTAGACTGGAAGCCGACCACAACATAATTGGGAAAAGGCTAGGCAGATGACTTATAGTTTAGAACAAGGCTCGTTAATCGTGGGTAAAATTGGAACTAACTCCGCCAAACATTACCTTTTCAATAAATTTTATTACAACTGCTAAAATTGGATGACCCCGCGCAACTTCAAGTCGCGCGGAAATACTTATGTCTGCGTCAAATTTAAAACGATTTATTTTTTAACGTGCGCCACGCCAACGTTTTAATGTATATTAGGGTAGCCCATTAAATTCATTTTTGTTACGTTATTTTTTCAATTTGCAGGTCAGTGTCGGATTGTATGTTGATTAAAATATAAATCAAAATCTTAAAAAAAAAATTTTTAATAGAGTTACTAGCTTTCGCCCGCGGCTTCGCCCGCGTTAAATTTGGGGTAACACAGTTCCCCTTGCGCCTTATTGATTTGTAATAGCAACGCTAAGTTTTCCCTTTTCTTCCCTCTTTCTCCCTCACATCCCACTTTTTTTAAATAAATATTAGCCTATGTCCGTCTCCTGGTTTCCAACTATCTATGTACCAAAATTCATCACAATCGGTTAGGCCATTAAAGCGTGAAGAGGTAACAAACAAACAAACAAACTCACTTTCGCTTTTATAATATTAAGTAAGGATTATAACCACACAATTATTAAATACAGTAACTAAACTCCTTTCTGATATGGTTATAACCATTAAAATCCGTCCGTCCATTTCCGACGCCGGGCCTTGGTGATGGCAGCAAGGGGCACAGCCTAAGCCTTCTGTCTTTTTCTGCTTTTTGTTACTCAAGATTGGTCAACCAGTCAACACGCTGACCGCCAACGCATTCGGCTCTAGAAACATCCGGAAAACCCAAGTTATGTATCGTAGACGTAGGTACAGACGCCTGCAGGTCAAGCTACCCGAAACTGTCAATTTTTCCCAATGAACCTTGAACCTTATAACTTTAGAAATAAAGTCGAAAATCTATCAAAGAAATCTGACAGATTGTAGTAGCTTGATGTGCAGGCGTCTGTACGTCTATTAAAACAACGTTATGAAACTTCTCGCCCTGTTTCTACGACGCACGCCGAAATTAAAGGCAGAATAAGAGATCAATTTTGTCTACTAGTCAACCTTTTGTACCTTATTTATGCAAATAAATGATTATGTTTTTTTTTTGGCCTGCTACCCTACCATGACGTCTTAAAGCAGAACTTATTCCACTGAGGGAAAGAGACAGAGCTATACAGGGTGCCTAGCACCATCTCTTTCTCACACAGGAATAAGGACTGCTATAATGTCATGGTACCTTCTGAGCTAGCGTTGCTAGGCGTCCGGATAAAGTCAGACATGCTTAGGCTTTTAGATTGCGTGTTTGGCCAAAATTAACTATGTCCGGCTTTTGGTATGCCTTAGATAGTATTTGAATGATTAATAATAGTACATTGACTGTTTCGCCATTCGATTATTTATATTTGTTTATTGAACAAGACTTATGGTTTTATTTAAAAAGCTTGAATTGCGTAGTTGACACCATTAACCAATAATTAAAAAACACATTTTTTTCTGAAAGAACACCTTATTCTAGACCTGAGAACTCCATTCATTTCAAAATAACTTTAAAATTCGATTTTTAGTTGCTTTTAAATCAATAAATAGTTGCATCATTGACTTGACAACTTAGTGACGTCATCGTTGCGAGTCTCATACAAAATCTATGGGGGAAGTGCGTTTTGACAGCTCATAAAAAGTATATCAATTGATTGGTGGTGTCATCTACCCTATTTACACACTTAGGTACACTTTTTTGTAGTAGGTACCGATCTATTAATATAGAGACAAAGAAACCTCAATAATTCAGGGTGCAAATCAACCTTTTAACCCTTACTAATATTATAAAAGCGAAAGTGAGTTAGTTTTTTTGTTACGTCTTCACGCCTACCTAATTGGCAAATTGATCTTGATGAATTTTGATACAGACATAGTTGGGACCTTGCAGACGGACATAGGCCTTTTTTTGTCTCTTTTCTAATCCCCTACTTCTCTAAAAAGGGGGGATGAAGTTTGTATGGAGCATTTCGCAATTTTTAAGAAAGAAAGTAAAAAAAATATAGTATGCGAGGACTATTTGTCATTCACAAAAACATCGTGCATATTTTTTTTTCAGTATTTTGCCCCCAACCCCATTAAAGAAGGGGTGAAATTCGTAATCGCTACACACACTCTTTCTTACCAACCAAAAATACCTACAAATCAGGAAAGTGGAACCGTGTTACCTCGAATTTAACGCGAGCGAAGCCGCGAGAAAAAACCTAGTAAATAAATAAAGCAGCGGCATCATGACAAGCAAATACTGGTGTCAGGTTGAGTTATCACATTTAGCAAAAATAAAACGTCATTAGCGATGAGGATGATGACAATTGGCCTCGATATTGATAAATATCGTTTACTTTGCAAGTAGGTTTTATCAAATTCTTTTACACATCATTCAAAAAAACTATAGTAAGTAAGTACGGCCAACGAGAAGCGATACCAAATGTAAACAAAACCCATGCTAAAACCCCATCTAAAATGGCCGCCCGAATGTTGGCGAACCCGTCTTAACGTTGTCATGTTTTTGCCGGGAGAACGAGACATTACGACAAAGGCACAAGGTGGAAAGAGCTAAATATTAGATTGTCAACGCCACAGTTGTTCTTTAGGTTAATGACCTTTCGCATCGCTTCTCGTTGGCCGTACTATATATGAGGCCGGTGTTTCGTACCCGACTACTCTGAGAAGAAACAACCGAAACAAACTCAGAGGTCATAGTCTCTTTTAAGGTCCACTGTCCAGACAAAAATCTTGGGCAACTTACATGAGGACTAAGTAGACTAGTATCTGAGATGGTCTTTTAAGAAAGAACTGTACTGATTTGAGTGAACCTATCCAGTCAGTGCAAGCATTTGTCAGTTATCGTGTACTTCATGGAGCTCAACGATACATGGCACTACGAACAATAGGTACCAATAAAAGGACATTTGCGTAGTCAAACTGCCAGATAAAGTTAAAAACAAAAAAAAGGTTACACACACCACACATGGTCTTCACCGTAGAAATAGAAAGGTATCTATGGTCTCTATGGTATGCTATTTCTCAATTTTCTGATATCTATGGTCCTCACATATTACAAAGAGTGTATTGAAAGTAAAGTACACCCACATCTATAATAATTTATACTATATATACTATATAATATTATAAAGCTGAAGAGTTTGTTTGTTTGTTTGTTTGAACGCGCTAATATCAGGGACTACTGGTTGGAATTGTAAAATTCTTTTAGTGCTGGATAGTCCATTTCTTGAGGAAGGCTATAGGCTATATAACATCACGCTACGACCAAGAGGTGCTGAGCAGCGTGGGTGAAACCGCGTGGAACAGCTATTACTAAATAAAGTACAGCTAACCTAACCTAACTTTCAAAGAATTATACTCGTATTCACAAATGCAATGCGTGCACTTAAGTGTCGCTAATATGCATTATTATTACGCAATAAGTTTGACATAATATTTCACAGTTATTTATAAACTTCTACGTTCGTTGCCCTCTATGGTAGCGTTGATAATGTTCAAATCAGCTGAATGCAATAAAGAGCCAAGAATATAAAGCAACGTTAAAACCAACTTTAAAAGCAGACTCTTGTCCACCCAAACAATCCTTCAACTGCACTATTGAAATGTTACCTTATGCCTTAACAGATAAGACTCAAATTCAATTACCAAGTGGTCTAATAACCAACTAAATTAAATTTCACGTTACAACGACGCGTTTGCTGCGCGTTATAACGTTTAGTTTTTCTTTCGTTGTGAACTAGGAGTGCATTTTCGTATTGATTGGTTTGATAGCGTGAATTAATCTTTCATTGATTGTCGGCCATGTTTTTAAATACATATTGTGTAATATCGGGGTTTATACTGAATGAAAACTGGTAGCGAAACGGTGTAAATACGTAGTTGTATTGAGCCGTTTTCGTTGTCAACGCCGCGCGGATCGACACCCGCCATTTTGAATCGCGTTCGCCCGGCACCCTCTGACATCTCGTCAGATACAGCCAACGTTGTCGTTTTTGTTAACGTTAAGTTTTTAACGTCAATGAATGACGTATTCGAATTTTACGCGCGCGTTTTTCGCAAGACATTTATTATTTTGGTTTTTTGTACAGTTACAATAATCGAATGTTAAAATAGTAAAAGTGTATTAAAATACTTAAATAATCAGTGTTTAAAACAAGTGTGGTGATAAAAATATTTAGTTGTAGTAAAATGCCGAAAAGATCAAAGATCTGGAACTATTTCGGACCAAACCAGGAGAATAAAATTGCTGCTTGCAAACTATGTGATAAGAAATTGTCATATAGAACGACTAGTACAAACTTGACTTCACATTTGAAGTTTAAACATGCTTCCGCTTTTGCTGAATATCTTGAGCAAGACGTTTCGTTAAGTAAACCTAGAGCTAAAATGTCCAAATCATCTAATTTAATGATCTGGAATTATTTCAATAAAAACTCTAACCTGGAACACAAACTCGCTGAATGTAGACTATGCAAAAGTACACTCTCGTTTAGGACCACTATTACAAATTTAAAAAATCATTTGAAGAATAAACATATCATGCATTATAATGAGTTTCTGGAGCAAGGAGACTCTGTAGTGATGGATTCATCTGAAGATCATTCTACGTCATCGGAATCAGGTAAAATTATTAAGACTTTGTTTTAGTTATACCTATAAATAAACCACATTGAAGTACTTACCTAAATATCTGTTTGTAATCCTTACTGCGATATTATAAAAGCGAAAGTGGGTTTGTTTGTTTGTTTCGTCTTCACGCCTCAATGGCCAAGTCGATTTTGATTATTGGTACAGAGATAGTTGAGACCGTGGAGATGGAGACGGATAACCTAAAAGAAAGGGAGAAAGAGGGAAGAAAAGTGGAGTGAAAGATATTTCTTTTCGATAATCACGCGGTTTAAAGTTAGCGTTAGCCCAAGTAACTATGCCACGCGGACGAAGTCGCGGGTGGTGTCTGTTCCAAAATAACAGCATATGCTTGAAAAACAATACATACATAAAGATATACTAAACATGATATACATTTTTTTTTATTTGTGATTTTTTTTCTGGAGCTTTTTTTATAAGGAGTTTGTGTGTGTTGTTTATATTAAAGAAACGAATAGGGTTCTGTTCAAAAGAGCCCCATTAAACTGTTAACTAAGTATAGCCGATTAAAATAGAAAAGTAACATTTTTAAAATAAATGCACGCGAACAAAAGTCGCCGGGCGCCAGCTAGTTCGTAAGCGTTATTATAAAACAAACGTTATAAAACTTCGTTTATTGACAAATTATCGTGACGTTTTAACGCGTTATTTATTTAACGTTTATTTTTTTCTTATCGACGCGCTACGTAAGAGATGAAAACAAGGATGTGACTAGGTCTTTTTGTTTTCGTTTGGGAAATCTGAAATATTAAATAAGTTAAAAATATGCACTGCCGGGGTTGCGGGTTGTTCGAAAGAGATACCGCGGCCCCGGAACGTAAACGGCTATAGAAGGAACATGGGTGGGTTTTAGTCAGTACAACTGTACAAGTCTGACATGCCCCCCCGCTCCGCCCAGAGCGGGGGAAGTCATTGGATGATTTCCCACCCCAAAAAATTAAAAAGGTAAGTATGCAAATCATTCACAGTAGGTACCTACAAGAAATGAATCTTAATAAAAAAATATTATTAAGTAAATATTACTGGTTACTAACGGATTATTTAAACGCCATGATCACGGATGAATTTCATCAGTTCATCTGTTAATATGGCGTTTGCCCTGACTGTAGATGACAACGTCTTAGGTTGAATTGCGAGATGACATTCATAAAAAAAAACCATGGCGTTTGAAACTCGAAATAAATAACAAACATGATAAATATCCCGTTTCAAGTGTTCATAATCACAAATTAATCTGTTTTTATCTATTACCAAGATTACATTAATTAAATTCAATAATATTGATTGAGATTCATTCCATAAGATTCTTTGGAACGTCAGAATAGGTATTAGACAATCCAAGTAAAAAAAAAAAACTTAAAAATATGCTCCGATGTCATAGTATTAAGTAATTAAAATGTTAATAAATACATCTTCATCGATCCCTTTGGTGATTACAGGTGTGAAATTAATACATTTTAGTTCTAAAAGGAAACAGCCCAAAAAATAATTGACACTGACATGCACATTGCAAAAAAACGAAACAAAATTTGAATTTCGCGGGCTACGCTACCGCTAGCAGCATAGACAAAACATATTTGGAGATTGAGAGGGAAACCACGCGTGAGAACACCGGCTTTTAGTCAGGTTTATTTTAAGCAATAAATGGAGGAGTTGGTAAAATACTAAGAATGTTGACTATGTGTCATCATCTTCCTGCCCTTGTTTTATTCTATATGTATATATTATATACAAATAGAATAGGACAAGGGCAGGAAAATGATGATGATAAATTATTGAGTTTTTGGAGTTTACTCCTTAAGAATCGATTTTCATATATAAGGCGCCCGGTATGAGAAAAATCCGAAGGGTAAAACCTACTAAAGTAACGAAAATGTGTCACGTTTTTGGTGCGCACCTTTAGTGCGCAACTTTCTAATTTGGCTGTGAGTGTATTAAGACGTACATATGGTATGCTGTATAGGCGACTATACCTATATACTATATGTTATTGGGCTTGTTTGTTTCTATCAGTGTCGATGTATTTATATTGCTATTTTTTAGGGTTCCGTAGTGAACTAGGAACCCTTATAGTTTCGCCATGTCTGTCTGTCCGTCCGTCCTCGCTTAATCTCTGTGACCGTTAGCACTAGAAAGCTGAAATTTGGTACCAATATGTATATCAATCACGCCAACAAAGTGGTAAAATAAAAATTGGAAAAAATTTATTATTAGGGTAGCCACCCTATATGTAAAGTGGGAAGTGATTTTTTTTTTAATTTCAACCCTAACGTGTGATATATTGTTGGAAAGGTATTTAAAAATTAATAGGGGTTTACTCAAAATCATTTTTTGATAATGTCAATAGTTTCGGAAATAATCGCTCCAAAAGTAAAAAACAATGTGTCCCCCCCCCCTCTAACTTTTGAACCATAAGTTTAGAAAATATGAAAAAAATCTGAAAAGTAGAACTTTATAAGGACTTTCTATGAAAATTATTTTGAACTTGATTGACACAACAGTTTTTGTACAAAAAAGACAAAAAGTTTTACAAAATAATTTCTGGACTAAGTTTGTAGTATAATTGTATATGCAAGCATTTTTTTTAACTTCGTTTACATATTTTTTTCAAACAAAAAAAGAATTATTGAAATCGGTTCTCGCAATCCAAAATTATTAAAAAAGTAACCCAATTCCCCGAGAGATGGCGCTGTAGGTACTTATTACATTGGATTGGGTATTACCGAATTGTTCGGTTGGTCTCTCCTTGGCATTGGCGGTATCTTATAACTACATAAAACTTCTATTAAGAACATGCTAAGGCAATTTAGAACAAAACTAAAATTCATTTTTTAACACCATCAAATGTTAAGGTAAAAACCAGTTCATAAATGGTTCGATAGATGGCGTTGTGTAATGACGTCATTTTTTAAAAGTCGATGTTAAGATATTCCGTGCTTTCATGACCTACCGTGGTAAAGTAAGTTGCTCTTAAATATATTCGTAATTTTATTTATGAGTGCATAATCTAATTAGTTGTCGAGGTTTGATTTTGTCAAACCTCGTATTTTTTTGTCCGGTATTAAAATGTTCTCGTATATTTTGAACAGTGATAATCATGTTGAGGACGACGCTGTGAGCTAATAGAGCCTGAGTGTCATTTATAAATTATATATGGCGGAGAGAGAAGTTGGGTTTGTGGGGCATTGTATTTGCATTTATTACATCAATGGAATATTACGGGTCTATGATAGTTAATATAATAGTTTCAAGTCATTCGCAGCACGTTTACGTTAACGCACTATTCCCATACTTGGATAATAATAAAATACAATTCTCTAGTGTTCAAAGTCAAACAAATAATAAACTCATAAGTGGGAACACTTATTGTGACGGACGGGAAACTACGGAACCCTACACTGAGCGTGGCCCGACACGCTCTTGGCCGGTTTTTTTTTTTTAACTGTGTAAAGATCACCCAGAGAGCATGTAGACACCTTGGGGCTTTTTCTAGCTCTGCGAGTTACGACACTTGACAAACTGACAGCTTTGAAGGAGGTCCTTCAAAGTATGTTCGGCTGCACGTATTTGTTTAAGCATCCTATGTGTTATTCCAGATTATAATTTATCTATGTGCCAAATTTCATCAAGTTCCGTTCAGTCGTTTTGACATGAAAAAGTAACACACATCCATACATCCATTCTCGCAAACATTCGCATTTATAATACTTATTAATAGAATTATAATATGAGTAGGAAATGATAATAATACGGTTGAATATGGCATCCTTTTTGAAAACGGTTGAAAACAACAATTTTATTTAATTATTTAAATTGAAAACCTCCGTCGGTTTCATAGAAAAATTCAACCATATCTGACGAATCTGGCTACTTATCTCTTTCGCTAACTGTACTGTGTGACCAGCATTCATTCTTGGCAAACTCCTCGCTAGCCAGATGGGCGCAATGAAAACTCTTTGATCAATGCATTATAAAATCAGATTTAGTACAATGACTCAACAGTGTATCGTGGAATAAACAAGATAATTTTGGAAATAAGAATGTTTTACAGAAATAGATTGTACGTTATGTGTGTGGGACGACAAAAATAATGTTGTGAAACTTTTTCGTGCGCCATGTTTTTTTAAGAACTGTCAGATTTTCGCGCCAAATGTCTCTTGTCCCGCGTCTTTTCAAAGTGCCTGTCTTTACAGTGAGTAATTAAGGTGCGGGTGACATAAAATGTACTATTCCGTTGTTGTCAGAAATCAAGTTAACATTACAGATTGAAGATCTGTAATGTTAACTTGATTTCTGACAATGACTGAAAGCCTTTAAGGCTTTACCCTGAATATCATAAGCATAACCGTATAGGACTACCTACAGACATGTTTAGTGATGGGATGTATTACTATGAAGCGCTAAACATTATCTTTTTATATAAAATAGTTTAGACATTAATGATAAAATAAATAAAGTTCTTATTTTCAACGCTGTTGACATGTAATTAACGTAAGTATTCAATATTATTTGACTGACTACAAGTATTGTCTTACTTGATGATTTAAGTCTTGTAAATTATGATTTCTTTTGAAATCTCAAGAACAAACTAAATGCAACAACTTCTTCTGTTATTGAACCAATTAGCAATCATTTTCTGCCATTTTAAAATATTTGCAAGTCTGAATTGTGTGGGAATTTAAATTTGTGTCCTAATAATTAAAACCAATTAAAAAACCATCAACAATCACCATCAATTAACAGTATTGACTAACAAAAAATGCAATAACGAAACATCAGCTGTAGGCATAGACAATACAATCACAACCTAACGTTATCTCACACGATATTGAACTTAACGTCTTCTGAAATAGATATAAAAATCTGATGAATATGTGATGCATTTTGTCTCAACATACGTAATGGTAATACTGTCCTTGTATTTCATAGGAAAAACAAGTTTGTCTCAGTATAAATAAAGATCATAATAGCATGAACATGTGATGCGTTTTGTCTCAACAAAAATGGCGGTAAGACTGTCATTGTTATTCAAAGAAAAACAAGCTTTATGTTTCAGTTTTCAAAGATGATAATTGTATGAATAGGCCAATGCGTTTAGTAACAAACAATGATGATTATGCCCTTGTGATAGGTCGTTGGCTTGTATTAGAACTATGCGATGTCCTCGTCACTCTCATTCGCTGGCAAGGCTCCAGTAGCTATTCTCTTTTATTTATTCTTACTATCTAATGAATAGATAGATTACTGATTAAATAATTTATCGAGAATTAGTCCGTTTTTTTATTACATAGCGCGTAAAAAACCATTATGACATTTATGACGGTATTTCTGAAAATATTTTTTTGTTTTATTCAATTACTTATCTACTAGCTTTTGCCAGCGGCTTCGCTCGCGTTAAACTCGGGATAACACATTTCCTCTTTCCTGATTTGTAGGTACCTGCTACCTGTAGTTTTTGCTCTTGGACCTTATGTAGTAATGTAGTGTAATAGCAATGCTAACTTTTCCAAAAAAATCTCATTTTTTTTATTCTATGCCCGTCTCCTGGCTTCCAACACTTCCAACTATCTCTGTACCAAAATTCATCAAATCGGTTTAGCCATTGAGGCGTGAAGACGTAACAAACAAACAAACTCACTTTCGCTTTAATAATATTAGTAAGAATGTGCCATATGGAAAAAACCTAGCCTTTTCCGCTATTTTCGTGTCTGGCTTGCAGTCTGATTGGATGCAGTGGAATACTAGATGTAAATATTTGTACGTTGCTACGGAATCTTTCCGTAAGAGAGATACCGCGGCCCCGGAACGTAAAGGGCAACAGAAGGAACATGGGTGGGTTTTATTCACTATCAGTCTGACAGCACCCCCACTCCCTCAAGAGCGGGGGAAGTTATTTAATAATTTCCCAATCGAAAAAAAAGAGGCTGACTTGACCAGTATTTTATAATGAAAAGAATAAGTACCATGTCCTTCTTCAGTTACTAAGCTACTTCTCTGCCAATTATCGTCTAAATCGGTTCGTTTGTTTAGCCATGAGAATGAATGTAACAAACAAATTATTCACTCACGTATTTTAATATGATTTCAGTAAATGAGGAGATAGGAATGGCTAAATTAGGTTGTAAATATTTAAAAAGTACTGGCCACTGGCCAGTAATTTTGTTTTATTTTTCTCTACATTCGAAATTTGAATACGATTTGTCTATGGTGTTGGTGTGTACCCTAAGTATTCCTTATTTAGGAACTGTTATAAATAACAGTTATTATAGTGCAAAGGATTATGCAAAGATACTCATCGGAATTCATTTGTTTAGTTTCTTCCTAACCTGACCACAAGAGGAAAGAATATATTTTTCGATATATGATATCGAACAAAAAGTATCCTATGTGGTACTCCAGACTATAATTTACTTGTATCATATTTCATCAAGATCCGTTCAGCCGTTTTGACGGGAAAGAATAACAAACATCCATACATCCATCCATCCATCCTCACAAACATTCGCATTTATAATTTTATTTTAAGTAGGATGTAGTAGAACAGAGTGCTTAAATACGAAAATTCTAGCACTTTTAACTGTGGCAGATTTAGATTGCGTACTGTTTCTCCTCCTTTAAATCCATCCAAAGGTTGTCTTGAAAAGATCGCTTTTAGCGATAAGACTGCCCATGGTGTCACCCTATTTATAAGTTGTTTAATGTTATTTGTATGGTAAATATCATAAATAATATTCTATCTAACATTATAACATGACTATGCTACTATGCTAAAATCACACATAATCCAAACACCACTCAAATCTTGTAGAATAGTAAAATAAGAGGTTTTTAGACTCTCACCGGACTAAAAAGAATTGTAGATATTATCAATTTATTTAGTCCTGGACGAAGACAAAAGGTAAAATTTTCGGTCTCAATGCACCTACTATGTTTTTGTCTCTTCATCACCCTAAGGTAGAAAATGCCGAAGGTATGAAGTCCGTCTTTTCACAATGTCTTTTTACATGTGCATAAAGTTTTAATCCTTACTAATATTATAAAAGCGCAAGTGAGTTTGTTTGTTTGTTACGTCTTCAGGCCTGAATGGCTTATCCGATTTTGATGAATTTCGGTACAGAGATAGTTGGGAACCAGGAGACGGACATAGGCTAATATTTTTTCAAAAAAATTGGGATGTGAGGGAAAAGGAGGGAAGAAAAGGGAAACTTAGCATTGCTATTACAAATCAATAAGGCGCAAGGGGAACTGTGTTGCCCCGAATTTAACGCGAGCGAAGCCGCGGGCAAAAGCTAGTAAATAAATAAAGGGCTACTAGTACAAGCTTCTCTGCTTACCTCATTTAGTAAACCCACTGTGAAGTTAAATATATACTCAGTATCGTACGATGTCGCGTCAGCAGCGCATGACGCGGCAGTCGGCGTCATAATGACACTAGTGTCGTAATATCAACTAAAGTTGTGTGCAGCATTTCGTAAGTAGATAGCAGACAGACCAGACAGGGCGTAAATCCTTACTAATATTATAAAAGCGAAAGTGAGTTTGTTTGTTACGTCTTCACGCCTAAATGGCCTAACCGATTTTGATGAATTTTGGTACGGAGATAGTTGGGACCCTGGAGACGGACATAGGCTATTTTTTAGGAAAAAAGCAAATACTTAGCATTGCTATTACAATAAATAAGGCGCAAGAGCAAAAACTACAAGTACCAGGTACCTGCAATGCAGGAAAGGGGCGAAGCCGCGGGCAAAATCTAGTATAGATACAAAAGGAACACACATGGATATAATATTCTAAGCGACCTCTTATGTGACGTCTGACCTCCATAACGTTGAAGATTAACAGATATTGCAAATCGTTGAGTAAACAAGAAATGCGAGGTGTTCATTTGCATTTTATTACGCACTAACTGGCGCCTGCAGCTAAGCCCTCGTGTTATCGAAAAGAAAAGTATCTTATGTGTTATTCCAGACGATAATCTACCTCTGTGCCAAATTTTAGCAAGATCCGTTCAGCCGTTTTGACGTGAAAGAGTAACAAACATCCATCCTCACAAACATCCGCATTTATATCAATGCAGATATTGTGGTTCCTTAATATTCTTTCTGATATTCCGTTTCATGTCTCTATATCACTGGTTACTAGTCTAGACTGGAATCATGAAGTGGTTAAGCGTTAGTGGAATTTAAACGAATTACGCGCTGCAAAAATTTCCGAGTCCGCAAGTTTTGTGCGGGAGTGTCCACAATTTATTGATACCAGTTTTATCTAGTTTGGCTTCCTCTGAAGCATACATAATCTGTGTCTAGGATTGTATAGATATACAAAATGTATGCAGATGCCTTCATCGATGATTTCTTCTCCATCATTACGGAAAGAAAAGCTAAAAGCTGCTGTTTTTGTAGTCGCCGTTCTGGGCAGAGCGGGGGCGGAGTGTCGAGAGTTTTAATGACTAAGACCCACCCATGTTCCTTCTATTGCCCTTTATGTTCCGGGGCCGCGGTATCTTTTTCGGACAACTCGCAACTCCGGACTAACAACTCTACGATCCGACTAACGCTCTTTGTAAAAACTTATATACACTTACGTCTGAAGTAAATTACTTTAATACACGTATCTATATAAAATACTACTTCCCCACTGCTTACCTCCTTAGTATCGTAGCGTAATGTTAAATAGCCTATGTTTCATAACAGCAGGCTATATTTATACTGAAAAGTGGTTCTGCCGTATCGCAACTTATTCAGTACAATTAATAAAAATAATCCTGTTAGTGTTAGTGTAATATATCCTTACTTAATATTATAAAAGCGAAAGTGAGTTTGTTTGTTTGTTACCTCTTCACGCTTTAATGGCGAAACCGATTTTGATGAATTTTTGTACAGAGTTAGTTGGGAACCAGGAGACGGACATTGGCTATTTAAAAAAAATGTTATGTGAGGGAGAAAGAGGGAAGAAAAGGGAAAACTTAGCGTTGCTATTACAAATCAATAAGGCGCAAGGGGAACTGAGTTACCCCGAATTGAACGCAAGCGAAGCCGCGGGCAAAAGCTAGTCTAAAATAAATGTTTTGTTAAACTTTGGTAGTGTGTTCTGAGAACGCCAGCGAAGTTCAAAATAAAAGTTGGCGAAAGAATGGTCTTCCTTTTATATATATCTTATATCTTGGGACAACTCACACACGGCTATCTGATCCCAAGCTAAGCAGAGCTTGTGTTATGGTAACCAGACAACTGATATACATACCTATATAATTTATAAATACACACATATTATAGATAAATCACACCCAGACACAGACACAGAACAAACAATCATGCTCATCACACAAAGTTTGTCCTGGGTGGGAATCGAACCCACGACCTCCGGCTCAGTAGTCAGGGCCACTAACCACTAGAACAACAGGCCCGTCAAATATATGATTCGGTAAACAGATGCGATTTGATGATTGCCGGGTTCGATCCTCACACGGAACAAATATTTGTATGGCCTACAGATAGTTGTTCCGGGTCTGGTTGTTTGTGTATATGAGTTTAATGTATGTAAACGCACCCACGATACAGGAGAAATTCCAAGTGTTAAAAAAAAACCCCAATCAATCTCAAGTACAAAATATTTGTCATGAACCAAACGGTTACAAAAATCCGTATTAATTTAGATGTAGCGTTCCAAATCTTAGCTTTGTAAGCAAAAGAACTGAAAAAAAAAAACACAGTAACTCTTGCTTTTATCAAAATCTATTCAAAATCTAGTTCAATCTGTCTTTTTCACTCACGTTCGTGATTATACCCACGGCTTTAGAATCATCGTAACCAAAACCCAAAATAGAAGGCAAAACTAGTACAAATAACAATTTAAAACTTTCTTAAAAGAACCAGGTCATCACAGTAGTTCATATAGAACTGTTACTGTTACGAAATACTTCATGTGACGTAAGGTACGCGTCATACTCTGTGACGCGGACCGTTCCGAGTATTAAGTGACGTTAGAGTTTTGACATACGTCATTTGATTGGAACGGGTATTTCCCAGCAAAAGGAATATCCTTGTTGTAAAAAAATACCTGTTCTTTTATAATTCTATACATACGGTATACAAATTATTAAAGAACAGGTATTTTTTTCTAATGATGTGTTATTTTTCGATGTATTTTAAATATGGATGACGGGGTTTTAGAACAGCATGAACTTGTATGTTTTTCGCTAAGCCTCTGGCTAAAGTAAAAGCCAGCCCTTGGGTCACGGGTAGTGTCAACCAAACGTTTTGAAATATCCTTAAAAGGCTGTGAGTACAAGCACCAAGCTGTGGGTACTATAATTGATATATATAATGAACGTACAAAAACGGTGGAGATTGTGAAATCTAAATTTGAATCGTCAATCCTAGGCGTACCACAAGGCAGTATATTGGGACCTCCCTTATTCTTATTGTACATTAACGATCTTCCAAATATTATTAACCATCTTTGCGTAATGTATGCTGATGACGCAACTATATTTATATCAAATGAATACTCTAATCATCTTGTCTACGAAAGTGAAATAAATAAAACTTTAATAACTGTGACAGATTGGTTGCAGTCAATAAATTTAAAAGTCAATGCCTCAAAAACGAAATTGGTTCAATTTAGAAATTATAAAAGTAAACAAAATAAATTGAATGTAACCATGTTTGATACAGCGATTGAAGAAGTCAATAATACAAATTTCTTAGGAGTTACAATTGACCAACATTTAAACTGGAAGGCACATATAGAAAGAATTAATACAAAAATATCCAGTGCTTGTTACGCATTGTCAGTTCTGGCAGAAACTACGAATTTAACTGTTACTAGAAGTGCTTATTTTGGAAATGTATACCCACTGTTAACTTATGGTATAATATATTGGGGGAACTCGACAAACGTACAATCTACATTCATTCTCCAGAAAAAATGTCTAAAAACAATGTATAACATGTACAGTACCGATTCACTGAGAGATGTTTTTAAAACGGAGGGTTTCCTGACACTGACTGGTGTTTATATACTTGAATTATGTTTATTTGTTAAAAACAATATGCAATATTTTAATTTTAAATCTAAATCTAAAAGAAACATTCGGAAACAATATAAATATGATATTAATTTACCAGCCATCAACAATATGATATATTATAAAAGTACCTATGTAACCGGTATTCGAGTTTACAACCATTTACCACCAGCTATTAAGCAATTGAATGGAAATATGTTTAAAAATAAATTGAAAAAAATGTTAATTGATAATGTATTTTATAATCTGAATGAATTTTTTGCTAAAAAATAATATTTTGTATGTCACTAAATCTAATAAAATACTATTGCATATCCGACTTGGGTAGACTGTTGGAACCAAAAATGTAATGTTTATTAATAAGAACTTCATGTACACAGTTACGCAATAAATATATCTTTATCTTTATCTTTATCTTTTATCACCCCACGGTCCCAGAGTTACAACCCCAAACGTCTCTAAAATATAGTTACCAATAATCTTTTAAATCCTTACTAATATTATAAAAGCGAAAGATAGTTTGTTTGTTACCTCTTCACGCTTTAATGGCGGAACCGATTTTGATGAATTTTGGGACTGAGATAGTTGGGAACCAGGAGACAGACATAGGCAATTTTTTTTTAAAAAAGAGTGGGATATGAGGGAGAAAGAAAGATGAAACGGAAAACTTAGCGTTGCTACGCTACCGAAGTTTGTAAACGCATCCACTATACAAGAAAAATTCCTAGTGTGGGGCAAAGTATTATAAAAAAAAACAAGTGCCTGTCAGCTTCGTAAGTTTGTTAAACGGTTTTTTTTCCTGTTAGCATTGTTAATGTTTTAACCTTGAAGTTATTGGTTGATGTCCTAACATTATACCTATTAATTGCGGTCATCGTGAAGGATACTCCGATTCATTGTTTGTAGGTTCAATTTGATTGCCTTGTGGATTTCATTGTGATGACTAAAACCAACGTTATAATAATACCTAACTAGTGAAGTTCTAGAATCGCGTTTCTTTCAAATAAGAAATGTTGAAGTCAAAATTAATTTTATTTAAAATTAAACGTTTAAAAAAGTAATGTTAATATTAATTTAAAGAGTACAGTTTCGAAAACACGTTGCTTTTAAATAAAAAACAAGTCAAGTAACAAATCAATTAAAATAAAAGATACTTAATTTTGTTTAAAATTAAACGTTTATAAAATAACGTTAAAATTAAACGGGGACCCTGGCAGTTATTTTTATTTTAATAAATAAGGAAGAATCTAGTTTTAAAAAAATAGATTCTTTTAAATAAACAATAATTCAATTTAAAAATTAATAAAATTACAAAATAATTTTGTTTAAAATTAAACGTTAATAAAATAACGTTAAAATTAAACGGGTATCTCGACCCTGTAAATTTCATAACGTTATTTTTATTTGAAGAAGTAAGTGTTACCCACATGTAAACATACTATACCTACACTTATTTATAGATTACTAGCTTTAGCCCGCGGCTTCGCTCGCGTTAAATTCGTGGTAACACAGTTCCCCTTTCCGTCCTGATATGCAAGTACCTGCTACCTGTAGTATTTATCCTTGCGCCTTATGTTATTGATTGTAATAGCAAAGCTAAGTTTTCCCCTTTCTTCCTTCTTTCTCCCTCATTTCTCACTTGATTTTGTTTTTAATCGTGAATAAGGCGTGAATACGTAACAAACAAACTCACTTTTGCTTTTATAATATTAGTTAGGATAAAACACATTCGTTGGTAAAACGATTATTTTGTTTATGACACCTATTCGACCTTACTTCTACATATAACATTCAATCTCATGACCTTATGGCAACCTTGGATATTATGGAATATTATTTTGGTTATTCTTGATTGTTCACTAATATTTGATAACTTAATGAAAAAAGTTTTGTCTCCAAACTGTGATGACTGTGGAGTAATTGATGATGTTTTTCATATTCTGATGGAGTGTGTCCGGAATGAACATCATAGAATTCATGTATTTGGACAATACAATGTATGTATTATCGGGATTTGTAATTCCATTCTTGCCTTTCCAATGTCCGAGAAAGCAAAAGAATTGTATAAGTTAGTCATAAGTAGATCGTAAGTTAGTTAAATAGATTATAAATATAGCTTTTCCTGCACTGGGTGATGTGGTCGCTAAGCGACAAAACCCTTTAAATAAATTAAAAAAAAAAAAAAAAAAAATTGATAACTAAACTAGCTGCGCCCCGCAGTTTCATTTGCGTGGCGATAGAATCCTTACGTATCCTTACTAATATTATAATAGGGAAAAGGAGCGCAAGATAGAGATAAATAATTATAATAATAAATATCTTGGGACAACTCACACACGGCTATCTGATCCCAAGCTAAGCAGAGCTTGTGTTATGGTAACCAGACAACTGATGTACATACTTATATAATTTATAAACACATACATATTAAGATAAATCGCACCCAGACACAGAACAAACAATCATGCTCATCACACAAAGTTGGTCCTGGGTGGGAATCGAACCCACGACCTCCGGCTCAGCAGTCAGGGCCACTAACCACTGGACCAACAGGCCCGTCTATAAATGGACAATGGAAATCCTTGTAGGAGGCCTACACACAAAAGGGGGTTCGTACAGATTAAAATAATTTAATTAAAGTAATACTAACATTAGAAATAAAGAAAATAACTAACACACAACTACAGAAAATTAAGAAATTATTCTAATCTGTGAGAAATGAAAAGGCTTTTTTTTAATTAGTTGCAGTCGATTTCAAAATGTTATTTTTAAGTCTAAAACCGAAATACACTAATGTTTCTAGACTTAAATTAGTTGTTTACTACGTTCGAACCAGTTTCCAAGGTCACCGTACGTTTAATAGCTCCGTAATTATTAGGTTTTGGACACATTTCAAGTTTAATACAATTACTATCTAGAAGGTATCTACCGCTCTAAGCCGCGCTTGCCTAGGTTGGTCTGTGGATGGGTGACCACTCGTTACATACCAAGTTACCTCCGTGCCTCGGAAAGCACGTTAAACCGTTGGTCCCGGCTGTCATTTGTAGATCTTTGACAGTCGTTACAGTTAGTGTGTCCCGAAAGTCTGACAATTAGTCTTACCAAGGGGTATCGTATTACCTAGTACTAACTGGGTTGTGGACGTCAGATAGGCAGTCGTTCCATGTAAAATACTGGTATTCAGATGTATTCGGTAAGACTGGAAGCTGATTCTAACGTAGTTGGGAAAAGGTTTTGCAGATGATGACTGCATAATTTCAATATTCGTCTGTAATTTTTCAACAGTTCAATTTTCGTAGTTATATTTTAGTGCCATGTAAAAGGGAGCGAGCCTATTAACATTAATCGGGCACAAATCCAGACTCCGACTTTGCTACTGGGAAGCTAACAACATTTGCCTGACACGGGACTCGAACGCAGGACTTCCAACACATATACATACTCTACAGTCTACGTTTCTTTTCTTCATATAGCCTCTCGCAGACCTGCTGGTAGAAATTTCTTTAGAAATAAGTTGTGCCTTTGTACTGTATGTTTTTTTTTATGGAGTTTCCCTGTGTTTTCTCCTGTCTGTACATCAATCTATACTAATATTATAAAGCTGAAGAGTTTGTTTGTTTGTTTGAACGCGCTAATCTCAGGGACTACTGATTGGAATTTGATAATTCTTTTAGTGTTGGATAGTCCATTTCTTGAGGAAGGCTATAGGCTATATAACATCACGCTACGACCAACAGGTGCTGAGCAGCGTGGGTGAAACCGCGGAGAACAGCTAGTTATTAAATAAATAAATACATCACTAAATAACGTAAAAATGTAGAACTCCTTTCAGAAAAATTGTTTGATCCCCCCGTGCGTTCTACTTACCCTAATTAAACTTAAAGTCTTTAAACTGACATGGTTACTAATATTATAATTAACACTTGAAACGGGATATTTACCATGTTTGTTATTTATATCGAGTTTCTGATATTTCGGCGATGTTGCAAGCGCCATGATCACGGAATCTGAATCTAATTAATTGATCTAATTAAACTAAGTACATATAAATATACATACCCGATTATAAGACCCTCTATTCTACGATTGTAATATAAACATCAGAATGATAGTACCCACGGCGACACATCACTACATAGTATAAAACAAAGTCGCTTTCTCTGTCCCTATGTCCCTTTGTATGCTTAAATCTTTAAAACTACGCCACGGATTTTGATGCGGTTTTTTTTAATAGATAGAGTGATTCAAGAGGAAGGTTTTTATGTATAATACATACATATTATAGTAGAGAAAAGTGAGGATTTTCAAAGATTTGTAACACCCGTGCGAAGCTGGGACGGGTCGCTAGTCAATTTATAATTTCTAGTATAACATGGCCTACATCTGTATACATATTCCTTACAATGACAGATCCGGATAACCTGGTTTTGTATAGCTTGATTGCCGTGAGTGCCCTTCATTGTATCGCGGCGATAACCGTACTGAATATAAACACACGTTGGCGCAGTGGCTAAGGGTTCGACTGCTACGCTACTTGTCGTGGGTTCAATCCCCGTACAGAACAAATATTTGTAATGGTTCCGAGTCTGGGTGTTTGTATATGTGAGATTAAATGTTTGTAAACGCACCCACGATACAGGAGAAATTCCTAGTGTGGGCACAGTTCAAGAAAATAATAGATTGAAAAAAAAAACAAATACCGAAATCAATTAGCATGCAAAAAATACCACAAAAACTGAAGTAACTTTTAAGAATTTATAAATAACCACACATAACTAATTTTAAAACGTATTTTGGTGTACAACCTTCCAACACATCTCTGCCTAGCCCTTCTGCGTTATACATGTGTGATATTACGGTATGTGTTATTTTATGTAACAGTCAGAACTGTTATTTTAGTACTCTATTGTAGAACGTAATCTGTGAACGCTGCTAAAGTGGGAGTGTGCTCCGGAACTAATATTCTACTAATTTGGTAGAATTTTAAGCGATGTCGGAGACATCGTGTTTGTGCTAAGATCTCCTTGGCATCCTAACCTACTATATAATATTTTAAATGCGAATGTTTGTGATGGATGTTTGTTACTCTTTCACGTCAAAACAGCTGAACGGATCTTGATGAAATTTAGCACAGAGGTAAATTATAGTCTGGAATAACACATAGGATCCTTGTTTTTCGATAATAACGTGGGCCAGTTAGTCTTTTATAAATCTTAAATGTTACAATGTTGTCATGATTTTATAGACCTGTTGTAAAAAATTTCGTCAACTTTAAAACGACAGCTGTTCCATACATTTTGACTGCTTAGGTATTGGACTTAATTATTATCATTTAGTTTTGGTGATTATAGCATGTTCAACATTGATGGAGAATTTTATCACCCTCCCAACGGTATGATTATTTTTGAATAGCTTGACAAGTGCCTTAGACGTGGAGTTGCGGACACCAGCCCGTTATACAATACAATACAATAATATTTCGAGGGTTTAATCATAACTGCATCACTATAAGCGCCCATGAATAGTTATGGGTTTACATGGTTCGCAAAACTGTTTAAATTTTGCTTAACCAACAAACATTATAATCGTTTTTTATATTTTATTTTAAAATTGAATTTTTTATTTAAATCGTGCAAACAGCAACATTGTTTATAGAACAGTATTTTCAGATGGTAAAAATTTTAATCCATGAAGTAAAAATTTTACTTACAATAAAAATAAATAATTATTTCTCATTAAAATAATATAAATAAATGTTGCCGCAAGAACAAAATCAATTTTAATAAAACTAAAGTGCATCAGCGAATTAGTGGAAACAGTAACAATTTCGTTTTCGGATGCTGGCAACCCAATCCGTTTGACAGAAGAGACGCCATCCAGATGGAGCGGTGAGTATTTTTGTGTTATTTATTCCAAATAACTGTTATTTTTCACTGTTACGATTACTGCACAACTTTTAAATATAATGATGTAGATTTAAAAACAATAATTGACTCGTAGCCTTTACAACGAAACGGGAAATGAACGTATTCTTTATTCATTCACAACTTGTAGGTTATTTCGACAAAACAAACGCAATTCAGAGCCAATTTGATTCGTATTTCTCAAACAGACACTGTTTTGCTTTTATGAATACTCTTTTATTGTTTTTAGTGAAAGATAATTTTACTTAGTTTTACGTTATTATTTTACGTCTTTATTCATTTGTTTTAATATCTATTATTGATAATATGCAACACAGCCCTCTTTATTAGATATTTACTTACATGAGTAATAGTGTGAATGGTATATCGTATAGGTAACAAGTATTGATCGTCTCATGTACTTTATACTCACTGGTATAAATGTTCTAGTACAGTAATCTACTATATAAAAATAAGTCGGGTTTTCCTTCCTGACGCTATAACTCCAGAACGCACGAACCGATTTCCACGGTTTTGCATTCGTTGGAAAGGTCTCGGGCTCCGTGAGGTAGGGTAGGTAGAAAGGTAGAAAATTGCATAGCAACGCATGCCGGGGCACAGCTAGTGTGTGTGTGTTTGTGATGTGATTATATACTAGTTCCGATATGTAACTGTTTTTTGTATTCAGTCATACTCGTAATAGTTGTTTTGGTCTTATGCATAGATATCAAAAAGGTGTTTTTTTCTGTTCTGTTTGTTTATATTTCTATTGTCATATGTTTCTTATTGACTTTAGGTATGTTTAGGCATTTAGATAGCGAATTAAAAGCAGCAAATTGTCGGATTGCTGTCAAGTAAATTTTTGCTTTTGTCAACGCTAGCGTTCGGCCGCGGTTTTGCCTGCGGGCCTATTATTTTTTTAATAGAATTTCTTTCCCGCGATTTTACCCTCGTAAATTCATTGTTGTTGATGAAATGCATGTATCATAAATTAGCCTATGACGAAATCAAGATAAGCTTCGTTTTATCTTATCTGTCAGATATAGGACGTCATAACGTTTAATCAGTGAGTTTTCATGAGTAGGCACCTACGATCATTTCATAAAAGATATTTCATAGTTTTGATTATTTAATAAGCCCGTATACCCGTTGACTAAACGCCCGTTCCAATAAACAAAAAACGATTCGTTTTGCTTACGGATGGTAGTATTTTGACATAAGTTCTATGAGACGTCATGTCAAAATCCGTAAGTAAAACGACTCGTTTTTGTTTATTGAAACCGGGCGTACGTCTTTGGTCTACTGATCGGTAGCACGACTCGTGCCAATAAGGTCTAAGGTAGGACTCCTCGTTCAAATTATTATATTATATTTAACTAGCTTTTGTCCGCGGCTTCGCTCGCGTTAAATTCGGGGTAACACAGTTCCCCTTGCGCCTTATTGATTTGTAATAGCAACGCTAACTTTTCCCTTTTCTTCCCTCTTTCTCCCTCACATCCCACTATTTTCAAAAAAAAAATCGCCTATTTCCGTTTCCTGGTTCCCAACTATCTTTGTACCAAATTCATCAAAATTGGTTAAGCCATTAAAGCGTGAAGAGGTAACAAACAAACAAGCAAACAAATACACTTTCGCTTTTATAATAATTATTAGTAAGGATTTTCACGTAAAATGTATGGAAATAAAGCGCAATATTCATCGAGCGAGGACACAGCCCGTCATGTCATAACTACGTCCGAGCCACGACATACCGTCGTCGGTCCTAAATTGCGGTTTATTTCCATGCATTTTGTATGATTTTTTAATGGAATACGAAGCCGCATGCGCCCCTTACATATCCGCGCCCTATTGACTCGCTTTAGGGTGTACAATGATGGTTAGAAATAATTAGAGGCCGGATTATATGCAACATAAAAAGCTTGTTGAAAATATGTACGAAAATTGGCAGCATATGCGAAATAAAATGATTAATTTTAGGAATTTTTAAATTTTACATCTATACTAATATTATAAAGCTGAAGAGTTTGTTTGTTTGTTTGTTTGTTTGAACGCGCTAATCTCAGGGACTACTGGTTGGAATTGGAAAATTCTTAGTGTTGGATAGTCAATTTCTTGAGGAAGGCTATAGGCTATATAACATCACGCTACAACCAACAGGTGCTGAGCAGCGTGGGTGAAACCGCGTGGAACAGCTAGTAAATAAATAAAAAAACTAAACTGCAGACTAATGAACACGCATCTCAAGTACGTGTATAAACAAGAAACAATTTATATGCGTTTTAGGTGGAACGTCTTTGTAATAGGCGAGCGCGACGTTGTTATGTTTCTTTCATTTTGTTATCGAAACTGTCAAAACAAAAGACGCGCGCGGCTATTTTGTGCGTTCCAAAATGCACTACAAAGTCCCAATTATGACTCAATTAATTGCTAAACCCTCATATTTTGTGACTGTTATTAAATTTTTTCGCATTTCGGAACGCAGGATGAGTAAAAAATATTGTAAACTAGCTTTTGCCCGCGGCTTCGCTCGCGTTAAACTCGGTAGCGCCTTATTGATTTGTAATAGCAACGCTAAGTTTTCCCGTTTCTTCCCTCATTCTCCCTCATATTCCACTCTTTTTTTTAATAAAAATTAGCCTATGTCCATCTCCTGGTTCCCAACTATCTCTGTACCAAAATTCATCAAAATCGGTTTAGCCATTAAAGCGTGAAGAGGTAACAAACAAACAAACTCACTTTCGCTTTTATAATATTAGTAAGGATGTACCGATAATATTCATCATAACTAGATCTTAAGTAAAATATTAGCGTTGAGAATGGCAAAAACAGTTATAAACTCTACGTTATGAAATAACATCGTCTAAACAAATCCTTTATTTGCAGCGAATCATCATTATGGACGCTTTTTACAAGAAAAGATGGCTTTATAGCTACCTGCAATGCTTGTCAAAATGATTATTCATTCAAAGCGTCCGTTAGTAATCTGAGAAAGCACTGGGAAAGGAAACATGGCGGACACCAGCTGTCAAACGATACGTCAGTGTATAACAGTGACGATAGTGATGAGGAACAGTGAGTATTTTTTTATACTTTAAATACGTCAAGGAGTAAAAGGACCCGTAACGCTGTCGAAAAGAATTTGTTATCCCCGATTATTGAGACTGTGGAGCTTAAAGTGATGAACACGATCCTTATTTATGACTTGAATTGTTGCAGTTGGGTTTTATTTTGTGAGCATAAATGATACAAAAACCTTCTTTGGACTCTCTCGATGATTCTCTCTTGATTTTAAAAGAGTAACTATGGAGTTTCTTGCCGGTTCTTCTCCATAGAAAACGACCAACCCGAACCGTGCATCTTTTCTCGACGTTTTATAAGTGCCCATGTAGGCCTATGTGAAATAAAAATATTTTGATTTTGATTGATCTCAATACGTTGCTTATGAACGTTATAGTGAGGTGACCATACTTGTGAACAGTATTCTAGATTACTGCGGACCAAAGTCTGGTATAGAATATTTTTTGTCTTGGAGTTGTTGAACGGCTTAGAGGTCCTCAATACAAAACCTAGTATTTTATTTACATTACATATAATTCTATCTATATACTTGTTGTGTGTTAATTTGCCATCCATCAAGATTCCTAGGTCCCGGATACTATTCACTTCCTTGAGAATGTTGTCCAAAATGGAGTATTTCATAGGATAATTGTTTTTTGTCATCACTTGGGCGAAGCCTCGTACGCCAGCTAGTAATATTATAAATGTGAATGTTTTCTGAGGATGGATGGATTAATGGATGTTTATTACTCTTTCCCGTTAAAACGGCTGAACGAATCTTGATGAAATTTGGCCCGAGGTAGATTATAGTCTGGAATAACTCATAGGATATTTTTTTCGATATCACGCAGGCGAAACCGTGGGCTAGTAACTTAGTAACGCAGTTACTTATGAATATATATTTTATTTTTTTGGCTTTCGTTCACGCAATCAAACCTTTCGAAAGAATAATTAACTTTTACAAATAACTTTGCTCAATTTCTTAAAATAATCTTTAAAAGCGAAATACTTCAGTGAGTAACTTCCAAGAAAATATCAGTCACGTGGCAGCCTTGTGACACACCACCCTTAGTGCTCCGCCCCGTGACCAGACGAAATAATAGAGGAAAATGGGTTCACAGCAACGTGCACGCTTAAAATATCGTTTCTGCTAAGGGCTTCTTTTGTTTCACTTCTTGGCGTACCACCGCGGCATTTGCCCTAATTAAAGAAAACAAACTTGTCATAACAACGAAATTCGTTAAATAACAAGCTATTATGGATACTTCTAAACATACTGCATACTATTTCCTCATGAGCCCAAACTTTTTCCAAGATGGGGTCGGCTTTCAATCTAACCGGCAGCAGCTTTTCTTTATTTATCCAGCTTTTGTCCCCGGCTTCGCAAGCTATAAATTCGGGGTAACACAGTTCCCCTTTCCTGATTTTCAGATACCTGCTACCTGTAGTTTTTGCTCTTGCGCCTTATTGATTGTAACAGCAAAGCCAAGTTTTCCCTTTTCTTTCCTCTTTCTCTCTCATAATTCAAACTTTTTTAAAAAAAATTGCCTATATCCGTCTCCAGGGTCCCAACTATCTCTGTACCAAAATTCATCAAAATCGGTTTAAGAATGAAGGCGTGAAGACGTAACAAACAAACCCACTTTCGCTTTTATAATATTAGTAAGCATTCATAAAAAACCTTGACTTTAAAAAAAAAATATATGATTTTCCTGCCAAACTAAATGAAATTACAATTTCAGAGACAAAGCGGTCGCCCAAATCTCAGATAAAAAGCCAATGGCCACATGGAATTACTTCACAGTAACGGACTCTGATAAATTCGAGGCCATCTGCAAGATATGTAAAGAGACGGTGTCTTACGAGTTTGTGGCGGAGTTGACGCAGCATCTTCGGGACCACGGGGAGGAGCCTAGGGATAGTGAAGACGAAGATTATGTACCTGAAGTACAGGAGAAGCTGTGAGTATCGTTGCCATACCTAGGTATTTGTCCTGTATCGTGGGTCATGAGTTTACTAATTTCACATGCACAAAGTGCGGGACCCGGAAAAACAACCAGCGAATTCCTCGAATTAATTCGAAACCTCGTAAAAAATGGTAAATTTTTGCAGGTTGAAAAGAAAATATAAGTCTGAAGTCTGGAACTATTTTAAGGCGACTGATGACAAAATGGCGGTCTGCTTGCTGTGTAAAAAGTTTCTCAACTTCGCATCCTCCATCAGCAATCTTCGAAAACATTTGCAGAGGGTACATAAAGATATAAAACTAAGCCAAACTAATGTTGTAAGTAAAAATACTTTACAATCTCGCTAAAAAAAACAGGTATTTCTTAAATTACTCCCACAGTTTGCTAGTTTTGTTCCCGTGTAATATTGTTAAAATAAAAAACACTTTCTCGTATTTTGCTCATTGTTTGATACCCATGCCATAGAAGAGAAATAGAATTGTCCCTCATCTTTGGGCTCCGCAATAGTGAATTTAGCATGGAGTCATTTAACTAACCTGAAACTATTTAATATCATCCAAACCGGAGTCTCAAAGTTTAATAATTTATATATTTTAAACATAGGTAGATAGAGAGAGATAGAGTTAGTCAATTTCCTACTTTCTCTCTCTACAGCGCATAAATCCATACTTCGAAAAAAATCCCTTTCGCGTTTGTACGCACTCTCAAAAGTATACAAAACCAGTATAAGCGGATTTCTCATTTCACGAGAAATCTATACAAAGCAAGGCTAGGTTTTTATAAAGACTTCTCCCTGTTCGATCTCATCGATCTGTCCCCTTTTTGTGTTTTCATGATTTGATACGTAACATCTGTGAAGATTTTGTCTATCTTTCCCTGTCTCTCTCTGTCCCCCTCTCCATCTTTGCTCTGGAGCAATGGGTTCGTTAATACTTCAAATAAAGATGTGAATCAAATCAAATCATTTATTTCAATTAGACCATTACAAGCACTTTTTAATGTCAAGAAACAATGAATCTACAGTCCCGGTCACAAGGCATAATAACTTGTGAATTGTGATTCTTCAAGCCATCCTTATTTATGTCTACTTTTGTTTTAGGCTAAAAGAATATATATAAATGGTGAGATGTATGAGGTAGCGAGCGATAAAGAACAAGAAGACAATGATAATAACGTAAGTTTTTACGATTTAATCTTAGGTGAATCGACAAACAATCGAGCTACCCAAAACCAGTTTATGCGGATGTCTCATTGTTCGGGAAATCTGTTTAGAGTGAAGCCATTATGTGTCGCCGTGTGTACAACAAGTGCAATATGAATGTAGACTGACTGTTGCGCTTTTTGGTTCATAAGCCAATCCAATGAAATTGAAATTTGTAAAAAATCTAGTTCTTATAACCTGACAGATGTGTTGTTAGGGAGTTTGTTCCGCCACTTCTTCCCAGCTAAAGCTTTTGTTAAAAAGCACGTGGGCGGGCGTTTTGTGGAACTGTCTCTTATAATTTGACGTTCAAAAAGTGCTGATTATCAGCCTAATTTGAATATAGATAGTGAATATAGAGAGTGATTTTGAATCTCCTGAGCCCTGTTGTTCCATTCTTTTTATATTACAAGTATTTTTCACTTTATTCTGCAATGTACAAACTATTTTATTTCCCCCACAGGTAGAAACTATAGAAATGGATCCAATATACCTAAGCAGTGACTCTATAGACAAACTTCCAACCCCAAGCCCAAAGAAAACACAACAAAAAATACCACATAAAAGAAATTTCTCAAAAATAACAGAAGAACCAGTACACAGTACTAGAAATACCTGTTCCGAAGTACTTGAAGTACCTAGTAAAGAAATACCGTCGTGTACGCCCAACACTATGGGAAGCATAGACTATTTTGGTCAATATATCGTGTCATTATTAAAAGAATTACCTAAAGCAGTTTCAGACCAACTACAAAGTGAAATAATTAAACAGATCTTTACAAGTAAAATGGCTTTGGACCCGCAAACGGTTGCTGCTACATACGAAATTAAATTATGTCAAAATAATAAAAATGTGAATGATGTCCCAGAACCAGTTTGTTACACTGTTGTACATACAAATGAAACTGCTGAAAAGTCAAATGAAGTTACTGGAAGTGGTGTACAAGAATAACTAGGTTATGTTAGTAATGAAAATACTTGTAAAATAAATAAATTTAATGTTTACGTTATTTACGTTTCATTTTTCCCTTAACATGTATTTAAATGAAGTGTCTTTTAGTAAGTGTCTTTAGGAGCTCGTGGCTAAATAATAGCAGCCGATCGGATCGATCTTTAGGTTAAGCCGCGCTTGCCTAGGTTGGTCTGTGAATGGGTGATTACCCGTTACATACCGAGTTTCCTCCGTGCCTCGGAAAACACGTTAAGCACGTTCAGCCGGGACCTGGTCCCGGCTGTCATTTGTAGATCTTTGACAGTCGTTACAGGTGTTCCGAAAGTCTGACAACCAGTCTTACCAAGGGGTATCGCATTACGCAGTATTAACTGAGTTGTGGAGGTCAGATAGGCAGTCGCTCCATGTAAAATACTGATATTCAGCTGCATCCGGTTAGCCTGGAAGCCGACTCCAACATAGTTGGGAAAAGGCTAGGCAGATGTTGATGTCTTTTAGTAATTTTAAAATACTTGAAACGGGATATTTACCATGTTTATTATTTAAATTGAGTTTCCGATATTTCGGCGATGTTGCAAACGTTAATTATAATGTTAGTAACCATGTCAGTTTAAAGACTTATAATTTTAAAATATTTCATTTCCTGAATGCGTTTGAAAATACAAAAAAGTGACAAGTTATCCTGCCGGGGTTCAAGGTTGGGACCATTTATATCGGGAACGCGTAGAAGTACAACTCGATACTTCTATGTGTTCCCAAAATAAATGGTCTTGACAGACAGACAGACAGACAACAAAGTGATATAATAAGGGTTCCGTTTTCTCTTTTGAGGTATCGAACCCTAAAAAGAACTTAAAACTAAACACAAAAAGGGGATAATTATTGTGTGTCTGATTACAGGTGTGAGTTATTGTTATGTCAGACGTGCCGCTACTTTATGTTACTAATAGCTTTTGCCCGCGGCTTCACTCGCGTTAAATTCTGGGTAACACTGTTCCTCTTTCCTGATTTGCAGGTACCTGCTACCTGTAGTTTTTCATTTTCTTCCCTCGTTCTGCCTCATTTTTCACTTAAAAAAAAATAACCTATGTCCGTCTCCGGGTCCCAACTATCTCTGTACTAAAATTCATCAAAACCGGTCGGGGCATTTAGGCGTGAAGACGTAACAAACAAATAAACAAACTCACTTTCGTTTTTATAATATTAATAAGGATATAATAACATTGAATAAGTATTACAACTTAGTTGACAAAAGCAGAGGTTCTTATAGATAGAGAAAAGACGTAAATACTTACATATATATGACGCACTTATAGATATATTTATTTCAAAATGCGTAATAAAAGTAATGAATACTTGAAAAGGTATTTTGCTATGCTGTAAGTACATAGTGAATGAATCAAGGATAAGTATTAATTATATATTTTTCCTCATATTGTGTATTACAATTCAATGTATTTACCCTTTAGTTGGTTATTACTGGAATTAACAATTCGAATCAGCTATGTAAGATTAGAACCATAATTCATAGTATAGGTACTCATTATTGACTTGGCTCGCGAGGTTGTAGACATGTGAGATGTGGACTCGGTGGTTATTGTGCCGATAGTCGTATCTGCCAAGAGCCTCCACCAATACCTGAGGAGGCTCTCGTTAGGCAGCTGGATCAAGGGCTTGATTCAGAAAGGAAAGCTGTTGAATACGGCTCGTGTTGTTTCTCTAGAGCCTTGACCGCCGGTAGCTTGGATCCTGTTCCCGAAAATAAAAGGCTATTTTTTTTTAAATTAAATAAAAACTGTTTTATTACGACTTTTACAGCTAGTGCCTTGGCTACGCAATCCTTCCAATCACCATAAACTTAACAGAAGGTTTTTTTTCTGTTCATCTTTATTAATATTATAAAAGCGAAAGTGAGTTTGTTTGTTGCTTGTTTTTGTTACCTCTTCACGCTTTAATGGCTACACCGATTTTGATGAACTTTTGTCTGTCTCCTGGTTCCCAACAGAGATAGTTGGGAACCAGGAGACGGAGATAGGCTACTTTATATTTAAAAAAAGTGGGATGTGAGGGAGAAAGAGGGAAGAAAAGGGTAAACTTAGCGTTGCTATTACAAATCAATAAGGCGCTAGGGGAACTGTGTTACCCCAAATTTAACGCGGGCGAAGCCGCGGGCAAAAGCTAGTGTAAATATAAAAGACAAAGAAAGAAACGATAGATGGACTATATGAAGGATAATAATGCAAGAAAGAAAGTGTCTCATGAAAAGATTAACATCCTCTCATTAGAAACTTCCTTTCTTGAGAAGTATGAAAGAAGAAAACTTGCTTAAAGCTGCTAAATTGGAACGATACCAATAGAATGATGATTCGTATAAAACCTTTAACGAAGCCTTAAAGTGCGCTATGGGAATCTCGTCATAAATTACGCAGATACGGGTCATGAACACGCCTCACCTATAAAGCGTGTTGATGTCAATGACTATCTTAATTGAGCTGTTCCAAATCGGCTACGACTTTGAACCGATAGCAGCGTCTTTCATATCCCGTAACGAGCAAATAATACTACAGGCAGAACTTGATATGATGTGCCCCTCACTACTCATATGTCACTAAATTAATACGTGGTGACGGGTGGGTATTTTGGGAGATTTTGGACGAAAAGTACTGGTCACACACACATAAAATACACCTATAGTACGGCCAACGAGAAGCGATACGAAAGGTCATTAACCTAAAGAACAACTGTGGCGTTAACAATCTAATATTTAGCTCTTTCCATCTTGTGCCTTTGTCGTAATGTCTCGTTCTCCCGGCAAAAACATGACAACGTTAAGACGGGTTCGCCAACATTCGGGCGGCCATTTTAGATGGGGTTTTAGCATAGGTTTTGTTTACATTTGGTATCGCTTCTCGTTGGCCGTGCTATAGTTGTAGTTTAATGGTATACCACAGACTACCTACAGTATTGTATCTAAAAATCGCTTTTCTTTTAGCGATAAGACCCCCATTTTGACGTCCTCTTTACAAATTCTTTGCTGTAATACCTGTAATTTGTATGGTAACACAATAAAGAGTTTTCTGCATATCTGACTCTCAGGCTTGTTAAGACCTTGTGAAACCTTCTTTTCATTTTCACAGACGATGCCACCGAAGAGCTGCTGAAAGTCACCGATGTGTGGAACTATTTCGATACTGATTCATCTGGAAAGAGGGCTCAGTGCGTCCCATGTAAGACCACTGTAGCCAACGAGTATGAGGATCTGAAGGCACATTTGAAGGATAACCATCCTAAATTGTTGCTGCAAATTTTACAGGTGAGAACCTTCTCTGTCTCTATTATTTTTTTATTTAATTTAACTTTTTTTTTATTGTGACATTTTATGATTTCTTTATGATCTCATTAATTTAATTTTGTAAATATTTTCTAGTCTGTAGTTGTTTATTGCGAATGTGAGGACCATGTGGATCATAACTTTTATTTACTTTTTTTTTGCTTTTGACGATTCTGGCAGTTGAGTACTATTTAGGGACCTACGCTTATGTCCTTTTTTTTGGTATTGTTCGTCATTTCGTTGAGCTCCTTGGGTTATGAGTCGAGCTACACGATAACTGACAAATGCTTGCACTGACTGGACAGGTCCACTCAATCTGTGTGGTGCTTTCTTAAAAAGACCACTTCAGACACTAATCTGCATAGTCCTCATGTAAGTTGACCAAGTTTTTT
Source organism: Ochropleura leucogaster (assembly GCA_958449745.1). Classification (NCBI taxonomy): domain Eukaryota; kingdom Metazoa; phylum Arthropoda; class Insecta; order Lepidoptera; family Noctuidae; genus Ochropleura; species Ochropleura leucogaster. Next base: position 9,385,025 of record OY288228.1, on the reverse strand, counting down.
TTTGTCTGGACTTTAAAAGAGACTATGACCTCTGAGTTTGTTTCGGCTGTTTCTTCTCAGAGTAGTCGGGTACGAAACACCGGCCTCATCTAGTTTAAAAAAAAAAGACGTGTAAAAGTGTTTGTGAAAACCTACTTGCAAAATAAACATCATTTATCATTTATCTAAACAAGCCTTCGTTTGGCCGCAACTTGATGACGACTTTTACTAGTCACGCTTACCTAGAAGAGACCGGTTCAGTCGAACTTTGAAGACATCCAGATTGTAATGTTCAGAACAAACCGTTAGTATCTTCCTTTTTAGATTTCTGCACCACAAAAGGAAAAAACGGAACCCTAATTGGATCAAATTCTTGTCCGTCTGTGTGTCTGTCTGTCAAGGACCCTTTACTTCGAGAACACGTGGAGGTATCGAGTTGAAATTATAACCTTATACTCGACTCTGTGGTCCCTTTGTGCTGTAAAAAAAACAATCCTCTAAGTCTACGCAGTCAAAGGAAATGGTTGTTTATGTCGCAAAAATGTACGGAACCCTCGTTGCGCGACTCTGACTCGCTCTGCCGTTTTTTTGGGTTCGGCACAACACTTATCATTCCCGGATTTACAATAACGTCAATCACTCAACCATTCATTTTCATTCAGATTAAAAATGTATGCAACATTTTAGCTGAATAATGGTGTCGAAAAGGAGGTCAAATTTAACTTCCAAGATTATCTACATACTTAATTTTTAGGCAGTCACGGATAAAGCTAAAAAAAGCCTTTTAGTTATTAATAACAAAGTATTAATTAAAATAAGCTTCTCTATTCTCTCTTTTTTCATTGGGCAATGACATGCTAAACTGCAATCAATTCAATAATACTATTATCTTCAACATACTACTCGTTATGTTTAATTTAATAAAAACTTTACCTTTTGACCTTGAAACCGAACAAGCTTTAAAGGAAAATACTTGAAAACATCACAATGTGACAGTCCTACAACCATTTAACAATTTACCCAAGAACTATCAGTTTTCTAATGCATTTTTTATTTATCAGAATAAGGACCAGAACTCAGACGCAGTTTCAATCGACGGAGACACGGACAACGAGAACATCTTCACGGAAGTGGTCTACCTAGATCCTGAACCAACAGAGAACACAACGAAAAAAGAAAAAACAACTGAATCTTACCGCAAACCTATCAAAAAACGCGAAAGAAAACACAGTATTTACAACTCCGACGAAAGTGCCGTTAAAAAAGCTAAAAATGACGACCAAAATGATGAATTATCTACTTTTATAAAATATATAACTTGCCTATTAAAAAAACTCCCCGCAGACGTATTTTCGGACGTCCAAATAGACATAATAAACACGATACTTAGAGCCAATTCTCAAGCTAAAAATACTAGGAGTATAATATTCAACAAGGAACAGGTAAATACTTGTCCTAATATAATAACAGTTGATGGTATTACGCCCATGACTAGTACTATGGTAGGACAGAATTATACAATAACTGTTGCTCCGCAAAAAGAAAGCGAAACAGAAAATAGTTGATTGAAAGTTGGGATAGAATGGTCCCAATGCTGGGATAAGTCTTCTCTCTATAAGACGGAGTGGCGTTAGATATCCACCAGGGATGTAACGGAGGTAGTTTTATCGGAACCGAAATCAGAATCGGAGTTTTCAAATTTGGTTTATCGAAATCGGAATCGAAATCGGAGGCAGGGTCAGTTTGTTTAAGGATAAATAAAACATGATTTATAGTCAATTCTTTTCATTTTTACTTTTTATTATAAAATAAAAAACAACTGTGAAAAAAAATTGGCATAATTCCAAATAAACAAAAGATAAAATTAATGAATTTAAAGTTTAATTCTTCGAACCTGTTCGGCACAGGCTGTCGCGCGCCGCCCGCTTTGTTTCGTTCGAGACCTCCGATTAACATCCGATACAAAAGTATCGGAACCGAAGTCGGAACCGAAAGTGTAATAATAATCGGAAGTTCCGACTTAACGGAACCGGAATCGAAGCTCCGTTACATCTCTGATATCCACCATGCAGGGAAACTTCAAGTTGTACATTTCCAGTATAAAACATTTATGTAATTTCTGCTACCCCACCATGACGTCTTAAAACAGAACTTATTCCGTATGAGGGAAAGAGACAGAGCTATACAGAGTGTCTAGCACTATCTCTTTCTCACACAGGAACAAGAACTGCTATAAGATGTCATGGTAACCTTGCTGTTGTCACAAACTAAACTAAAATACTCTAAAAATCATTAAAATTTCGTGTATTCCCGTCAAACGACGTTACCTATTCTAAAGTTGATTGAAGTGACAACATAACTACCTAGCTACAGTACGGCCAACGAGAAGCGATACGAAAGGTCATTAACCTAAAGAACAACTGTGGCGTTGACAATCTAATATTTAGCTCTTTCCATCTTGTGCCTTTGTCGTAATGCCCGTTCTCCCGGCAAAAACATGACAACGTTAAGACGGGTTGGCCAACATTCGGGCGGCCATTTTAGATGGGGTTTTAGCATGGGTTTTGTTTACATTTGGTATCGCTTCTCGTTGGCCGTACTGTAACTAGTTACTATTATAGTTTGACAGCATTAATGTTTGTAACGATAGTAACTCAATTTAGAGAAAAACGCATTCTTGCTAATCTGAAATTTTCGTTTTTCACCAAAAATAGTGTTGTCAAGCTAAATCGGACTATATTTAATCGGTATTAAAATGGTCTGGACTAAAATAAGACGTGATTAGTTATGTCATTTTAATTATAGTCTAATTTAATGTGGTGGTTCATCATAATCGGCACCATAGGCTAGTTGACACCACCAATCAATTGATATACTTTTTTGAGCTGTCAAAACGCGCTTCCCCCATAGATTTTGTATGAGACTCGCAACCGATGACGTCACTAAGTTGTCAAGTCAATGATGCAACTATTTATTGATTTAAAAGCAACTAAAACCGAATTTTAAAGTTATTTTGAAATGAATTGAGTTATCAGGTCTAGAATCTAGAATATATAATAGTGTTTTTATATTATTGGTTAATGGTCTCAACTACCCAATTGTCTACCTTTGTATGGAGTTCCCATACAGTCAGAGCTCCGCATAAACTGGTTTTGTATAATGTGATTGATCGCCGTGCAGATTCATTTGCATTTTTAAACTAATTCTTCATACTAAACTAAGTATTGCTTTAATTACATTTATTAAGACAAAAAATTGTTTTATTTACAAAAATCTTCACCCTTTCAAGTACATTTTAAAAGAGAATAAACACTCTTACGTTACCGGTATGTAAGTTGTAAAAGCACTTTTTTGTAACGAGAATATTCTTTTCAATACGGCACGGTTGACGCTGCGTATCGCGGGTTCGATTCCCGCTCGGAACAAATACTTGTATGATCTGCAGATAGTTGTTTCGGGTCTGGCTGTTTGTGTATGTGAGTTTAAATGTTTGTAAACACACCCACGATACAGGAGAAATTCTTAGTGTGGGGCAACGTTTTAAAAACAAAATACACTTCCTCGAAAACTGACTAATCACACTATGATTAGGTTCAACATGGAATGTATTACACACACGTGCTTTTTCCAAAGTGTATTAAAAAACGTCGTTTATTTAACGTGAGTATTTGTCACTGCCTGTTCTCGGCTCTATAACACTCTCGCATGGCGGCTCGAACGTTAAATCCGCTTCGGCTGCAATGACAATGTTACGACACTTGATTCAAACTACTTTCTTTAATAGTATTGAACAAATTTTCAATTAATTCAGTATGAGGAAAAAAAATTGATGATGATTGATCAATTTTTTTTCCTCATAATTCGTAATTTTTTTTCCTGTCTAGGTGGACCAGGAGGGAGTGTCAGACATAAACTGACAAAAACCCATCTACGTTCCTTCTTTTTCTTTTGGTGTTTTGCAGCCGCGGTATCTCTTTCGAACAACCCGCAACCCCGGCAGGCGGTGGCCCTGGCAGGTCCCTCTGCTTTGCTGACATCTCTTTGAGGCGCGCGTGGAACACGAAGGCGCCTCTTGCTTGTCGTCACTAGACGGATGGTGAGGTATCTAATCAGAGACTTACTATGTTAAGTACGTGGCGAGCATACTGCTGGGTTTGCTGCACCACCCCGAGGTGCTGGCAGCGCTGCGGCTTTGCGCACCGGACGGCTGCGTGGGAGCGCGCCGCCGTCCCGCACTTTTAGACGTGCCAACGGCTAGGACTAACTTGCTCAAGTTTACCCCAATTTCTCGAGCCGCTCGGATTATTAATATAATAACAATGTCGGAAGACATATTTGGCAAAACCTGCCGAGATTTCTTCGTAGGGCCCAGATCGTAATGGAGAGGGGTACCCACCTCCCTTAATGATGACTCGTTAAGAATAATTTTAATCAAAATGCTTTGCCATATTTAATTAAAATAAGTATTAGTTTATTTTTAATTTAATTAACGTGTATTTTTGTTTTTTCTTTTGGTATATTGTATAATTTGGTGTCTTATAGCTTCGTATTGGACTTGTCTGTAAAGGTGCTATAAATTAGTGGTAAATAAATAAATAATAATAAATAAATAAATGTTCTGTGTTCCAAGGCCACGATATCTTAATTCTCTTCTTTCTTTTCTCCGCCAATTGTGGGCTGATTTTTTAAATTCTGCCGAAGAGGTCCCATATTAGACCTTACTATATCCTTACTAATATTATAAAAGCAAAAGTAAGTTTGTTTGTTACTTCTTCACGCCTAAATGTCTAAGCCGATTTTGATGAATTTTGGCAAAGAGATAGTTGAGACCCTGGAGGCGGACATTTTTTTTAAAGTGAGAAATGAGGGAGAAAGAGGGAAGAAAAGGTAAAGCTTTGCTATTACTATAAATAAGGCACAAGGGAAAAACTACAGGTAGCAGGTACCTGCAAATCAAGAAAAGGGAACTGTGTTACCCCGAATTTAACGCAATCGAAACCGAGGGCAATAGCTAGTAAAGTAATTTAAGCAGAAATCGCACCGACAGCCACAAGAAATACAAATAAGTTGACAATAGATTTGACAGGAGATCAAATTGAACGTACTTGCGAAAAGGAAGAGAAACAGTAGGCCTACCATGACGTCTTAAAGCAGAACTTATTCCACTGAGTGAAAGAGATGGTGCTAGACACCCTGTATAGCTCTGTCTCTTTCCCTCAACGGAACAAGTTCTGCTTTAAGACGTCATGGTAGGGCAGCAGTCATACATTTTAATTCTGCAGTTAATTTTTCCCAGATTAACACTGCATTCGTAAAATAACGTTTATAATGGAACCTGTCCAATCCTGTTTTGTCTATTTGCAGCTAGTTTATAAAAGGGCTCTATTGGCGGGGTCAGAAACTCCAATTGTATCTCTTTATTTATTTAACAATGGAACAACTTTTGAGATCATTTTAATAATGCACTTTATTTGTCCTTTTGTACAGTGTAACGTTTTTAGTGTTGTGTGGGACACATTGCTATGGCTGGATTGGTGAAGAAAAAACACACTGAAGGTTCTTGAGACTTGTCACTTTATTCTTGATTCTTCCTAGTTTTCTTGAGTTCTGCTGCTGCCCGCCGACTGTGTCGATCGTGAAAAAACCACCCGATTTTATACAATTTTACTTAAGGAATTACAGTTTCGCTGATTGGTCGACCAATCAGAGCGCACGAATTTTTGACCAATCAGATTAAAGAGTGGCTTCGACACAGTCCGCTTAGGTACGGCAAAACTTTACCCTAATCAGAGCCGCGTTACATTTTCGCGTTTTTCGTTGTATTTTTATATTAAAACATATTACAAATTATGTATTTCCTTATTCTATAACCTTATACCTATCAGAGAAAAATACAACATAAGCTAAAACATAACATAACATTTCTCAATAGTCGAACAATTTTATATATAAGCACTTCGTTATGTAAACTATCAGATCAAAACAAGTTCTAGTGAGAATATGTACACAAGTTCTAATGAGACACTATTATATACTTTGAAATCTATGTAAACATAAGTTCTAATTAGAAAGGAGTTCACTTTCCTAATACAAATCATTGTCTTATTAGTCAGTCTTTTCACTATACAATTATTCACTTTATATGTATACACTATTATTGTTCACTCATCCCGCACAAGTGTCATGTATCGTCCGCTTAACTGAGATTGTTAACACAGATATACCGTCAATGTGGCATCCGACATGCTGTTCGCTGCTGAGTGCTACGATCAGCCCATTTATACAGGGTAATTTGTAAAACATAGGCTCCCTCTCAGGACCATGTTACCAGCATCATAATCAACATCTTTTGTTCTATGACATTTATCATATTTTATTTCATCAGATTTTCATACAAAAATAAAAATATTGAACGCTCTAAATGTTACGACATCTATGCGATAGTGAAGCGAGTCATTAACCAAAAGTATCACTACGGGCACAGATAATATAATACTAACGTACAGATACTCCATGTCATACAAAGAAACGTGACCGCCATAACTTGCTCATTTCTTCGGGCTATTCGGGCTATTTTTTTTTTACTCACAACGGCGCTAGATGGTGCTTGCAGCGATAGTTTAGTTTACACAAAGAACCAATAGATGGCGATAAAACCATACTGCATACAAAATTATGGTAGCCGTTTGACCTTGAAGCTTACCATACTCGGCAATCGCCTACTTTGCGATAGCACATGATTTCTTGAGCGTGGGATTATACTATCTATGGCGTGGGGTATAGGTCCATGTTTTTCGGCAGACTTAGTTATTTGTTAGGTTCGGCGTAAACGTTAACGCAAATTATGATAATTATCAAGTATTTAAATCAATTAAAATTATTTATAATATCGAAATAGCTCTTGCAATGATAGGAGACACTGAGACACAGGGCAGGGAGTTATTTTTTAACAGACTCAGTTTCGTGTGTGTAATTTTTTTAATTTTAATTACAAGTTGTTACTTAACTAAGTAGGTAGTAATATTTGTATGTTGTGTTGGTACCTACCTATAAAAATAGGTAAATATACTTACCGGCTCGGATATTAGGCGCTAGATGATAGAGTGGGGATAACCTTGCGCTTTGTACTGTACAGACGCCAGTACCCAATCCCCACTTTGTCAAATCTAATTTAGTTTGTTCGGCCGCAGTATACAGGGTTATTTGTAAAACACCGACAACCTCGCAGGACTGTATTACTATCATCATAAACAACCACTTTAGTTCTATGACTTTTTACAAAATTTTATACATTTACCAAAAACAAATCATCAAGATTTCGTTGTCCTATCTAACACATTTCAACTCCGTCCGTTTGCTGTACTTACATACCTACACCTGCCGCGCACTGTCCCCGTAGGTACGTTTGCTTCGCATAGATTTCGTAACATTTAGAGCGTTCAATTTAAATATTTTTATTTTTGTATGAAAATCTGATGAACTAAAATATGATATATGTTTAAATGTCATAGAACAAAAGTTGTTGATTATGATGCTGGTAACATGGTCCTGAGAGGGTGCCGGTGTTTTACAAATAACCCTGTATACAATGTACTCTGTGGCCGCAGTCAAAGGTTTAGAAATTCTACAGTTCTGGCTAGGTTGACCTGCCGACTGCTGATGTCTGTACGCTTATAGAAAAAACACTTACGAGATGTATTTAAAGAAATTTATTCTCAAAAAAGACTACAGTCATGAGAGTCGGGCAGTGCATGAGAACTTGAGATCCAAAAATTTATCTTCTGCGCATGTGAAGTTAAACAAGCGCTCAAGATCCGTGCCATTTACTTTCCATTCTAATATTATCCAACCACTTACTGGCATATTGAACTGAATGTGGGGTTAAGTTTGTCTCAGCCCCACATTCAGCGTAAAATACCTACAAGCTAATAAAATGCAAGCGTAATTTATGAGTAGGTATAGGTAGGGGTACCTTTAGATTCGAGTCGCTTAATGTACCTACTTATCAGTTTCATTTGAATTGCGTTTTATGCTACAAGACGACATCTAACTTAGTCCAGCCCAGTCCAGACCTTGGAACCAGTTCTTTTTAACAATTATTATCCGATGGCAGTCCTTAATACAAAATTGATCACTTCAGAGTCGGTTCTTGGTAATTATTATAAAATATACAATAAATATAATAGAAATCGGATATTTTGGACGTGTCATGGTAGACGTTCTCGTGCCGCCTTCAAATGTAATTAGAGCTTGTAATGTACCTACTTATGCCGCTGGGCTAAATCGCCTGCCTTAACCCAGCGGGTTCGTTCGCCAGGCTGGCCAGGTTTTGGTGCGCAGAGGTCTATCCAAATACGAGGATGATGATGATGATGATCTTTGTTTGAAGGAAAAATTTATAAAAAAACACAATAAATTATAAATAAAAATAAATAAATATCTTGGGACAACTCACACACGGCTATCTGATTCCAAGCTAAGCAGAGCTTGTGTTATGGTAACCAGACAACTGATATACATACTTATAAAATTTATAAATACATACATATTATAGATAAATCACACCGAGACACAGAACAAACAATCATGCTCATCACACAAAGTTTGTCCTGGGTGGGAATCGAACCCACGACCTCCGGATCAGCAGTCAGGGCCACTAACCACTAGACCAACAGGCCCGTCAACAAATTTATATTTTTTTTAAATAAGTACTTTATCATTTACAATGAGTAAGTAGGACTGCCTCGTTGGTCCAGTGGTCGCAAGAGCTACTATTGAGCAGTAGGATCTAGGTGCGATTCTCGGGTGGGACAAAATACCAATACCTAACCCTATGGGAAATAAGGCGTAATGTTATGTATGTATTAACTATTAAGTTCATATATTACTTTTTCTGCTATTTTTGAAGTTGACTGAAAAATTAATAAGTTTGCCTTTGCCTTTCAGTAAAATACATAAAAAGTAGATACAGAATAGCAGACAAAGACATACAACAAGACCTTTGGGTATTTAATTGAATCTGTAGGTCCTACCTATGTAATTGATTTATCAAACAGCATCCACCTGAAGATTAATAATATCATACATAATTATGAAGAACGATGATTAAACATTTATTTTGAAGTAACCTTAATTTTGATGAAGATTGTAATGATTTTTTGCGACTTTTGGCTTCAAGGACTTTATTCCCAAAGTTGACACTTGAGACCGCAAAATTGTAAATACCTATATTATTATTCTATGGCGCAGATTAGCGTTTTATTCATAGATTATAAGAAAAGTAGGTTTTGTTGTTCTATGTCCGAAATATATTTTGTTTTACCTAATATATTTGCATTTCATAACTATTTCATTCTATCTAAATAGGTATGGTATGTATCATTTAGGACGTGTAGTAAAACTTAAAACAACGCCATCTATTAGCACAATTAACACCAAATGAGTTCCTTAACCACAACGTAGTACAAAATTTTCTCACCAGAGGCAACACCATAATATTATTTAGTAAAATCATGGAATTTGGAACTAGGAGCCCATTATTCTCGATTTTTGTGTTATGGGGATTTTTAAAAACAAGAACATACTTCTTCCAAGGTCAAATTTAAACAATTACACAAACTTCAAAAACAAATCGATACACATAACGCCATCTATTGAGGTTTTTTTGAACTATTTTTTCTTTCTTCGCAATGAGACCCCATGCTACGGGGACGAAGCGCGGCAGGTGTAGGTATGTAGGTACAACAAACGGACGGAGTTGAAATGTGTTAGATAGGACAACGAAATCTTGATGATTTGTTTTTGGTAAATGTATAAAATTTTGTAAAAAATCATAGAACAAAAGTTGTTGTTTATGATGATAGTAATACAGTCCTGCGAGGTTGTCGGTGTTTTACAAATAACCCTGTATTTAAGTTCAATAGAGTTGGAGATACTAACCCCCCCTGCCTGACGCCACACTCAAGACGATAAGAATCCGACATTGTTCCCGCCCACCTTACGGTATTGGACTGATTTGCATACCAGTACTGGAATATACCGATGAGCTTCTGTGGTGATTTCATGCTTTTCAGCTTTCCCCACAGTAACTCATATCCAACAATGTCAAAAGCCTTGGACAAGTCGAGGAAACTCTCATTTACTGGCGTTTTGCGTTCTGTATAGTATTTGACGGTTGGCCTTAGACACAGTATGTTAAAGAAGGAACGAAAAGAAGGTAGGTAGTGGAGGGTAGGGTAAACAATGGAAGTGGCCAGACGTTTGAGGGAGAGAACCTTAAACAAACCCATCCGCCGCGGGTCCTGGCCACCATAAATGCGGGTCTGTGAGTAGGTATACTAATAAGTAGCTCACCGTCCATCCGTCAAGTGACGACAAGCCGTATCGACGGCGCGTTCTCGTTCACGCACGCCTCAAAGAGTTGTCAGCAAAGCAGAGAGCCAGGGTCACGTTCGAGAGAGATATCGCGGCCCCGGATTATAAAGAGCAAAAGAAGGAACATGGGTGGGTTTTAGTCAGTTATGAGACTTCCCCAGCTCTAAGCGGAGTGGGGGTGTTATTTGATGCCAACCATGTCCAATGAGTGGACATGGTTGGCCTTGTAGATTCTTAGACGCTTGTTAACTTTTGTTAACGTATTATTTTATTTTACGTTTTGTAAAGTAAGCAATGACTTATTGTCGGGCCTACGCTGTCCTCTCATACTTAAATACTAACGCTGTAACAACAACATTGTAAAACCAAATGATTTTAAAAGAGTAACCATCGAGTTTCTTGCCGGTTCTTCTCCATAGGAACGACTAACCCGCACGTGCACATTTTCTCGACGTTTTATTAGTGTCTATGTGAAATAAAAATATTTTGATTTTGATTGATGATTTTTTGACGGGCCTCTTGGTCTAGTGGTTAGTGGCCCTGACTGCTGAGCCGGAGGTCGTGGGTTCGATTCCCACCCAGGACAAACTTTGTGTGATGAGCATGATTGTTTGTTCTGTGTCTGGGTGTGATTTATCTATAATATGTATGTATTTATAAATTATAAAAGCATGTATATCAGTTGTCTGGTTACCATAACACAAGCTCTGCTTAGCTTGGGATCAGATAGCCGTGTGTGAGTTGTCCCAAGATATTTATTATTATTTCCCATAGGTATAGGTACGCAAAAATCACTGTATTTTTGCATGTCGTCTTCATGTGTTGCTCAACAATACGTACCTACTTATTATTGATTCGCAGTACGTCCTCGCGCTCTTCACTTGCTTAAAATTCAAACTAAATCTGAGTCAAGGTTTCAAACTGGGGTTTGGTAGCATATTTAAACTGAATTCTGCTTACATTGCTATTCTTGTTGAAGAAAAAAAAACATCAGAATTTTTGTGTTGGGTATCAAAACTTCACATTATTGTTACCTATACGATTCGCTCATCGTTTCGAATTCCAATAAAAAAAAAAAATTAACCGACTTCAAAATAGGAGTAGGTAGGTTCTCAATTCGACTGTTTTTTCTATAGGTACATACATATTAATTTGTATCTTTCGACTGGATGAACCGATTCTTCTGATTGTTTTTTTTTACTTAAAAGCTGTACTTCCCGTGTGGTCCCATTTCAATTTAGGCCCAGTTGTGATGATGAAAACGAAAAATAAGGGCACCCAAAATCAAACGACTATTTGAATTTCGCGGGCTGCCAAGGGCAAGGCGGAAGTTTATAAATATATAAAGAAGAAAAATCCTTATTTGGACCCTGTTCCCAAAACCGGTGGGCTACTATTTTTTGTATTTTTGTGTTAAAAGTAAATGTTTTTTGTTTGTACTTTTTTTATAAGAAATCCTAAAGAAAGTGAGTTTGTTTACCTCTTCACGCCTAAATGGCTAAACCGATTTTGATGAATTTTGGTACCTACAGAGATAGTTGGGACCCTGAAGACGGACGAAGGCTATTTTAAAGTTTGAGGCTTCCGAAAGATATTGTAGGTTATTTTTTTGTATTCTCATAGTATTAATATCAAATAAAAGATGTTGCTGATTTTTTTGTTGTTTTAATTTCATGAAATAAGAAGTGCAGTTATAAGTAAGTATCAAGTTTTTTCAAGAATTTCTTCTGTTATCCGGTCCGTCATAAAGATTCATATCGTACAGTGGAAACTCCGGCTCATAAAACTGATTTTAAATAAAGATTGCGGTAATCTTTATAACAAAGACTGTGACGTCTGAACACAGACTGTTGTTTAAATATACGAAACCACATGTGCAAATATTCAATACAAATCCTTACTATGTTTATAAAAGCCAAAGTGAGTTTGTTTGTTTGTTACGTCTTCACGCCTTAATGGCTAAACCGATTTTGATGAATTTTGGTACAGAGATAGTTGGGACCCTGTAGACCGACAAAGGCACTTTTTTTAAAGTTTGAGATATGAGGGAGAAACACGAAAGAAAAGGGAAAACTTAGCAATACTATTACAATAAATAAGGATGTGCATCAGAATGGCTGGTTGCCTGTGGCTTTGCTTGCGCTAGGGAAAACTACAGGTAGCAGGTAACTGTAAATCAGGAAAGGGGAACTGTGTTCACTAGTGTCAAAAACTTTGCCGGTTGTTCGAAAGAGATACCGCGGTCCCGGAACATAAAGGGCAATATAGAAGGAACATGGGTGAGTTTTAGTTAGTAAAAGTCTGACACTTCCCCCGCTACCCCTAAGCAGGGGAAGTTATTTGATGATTTCAGATCCACACTATTCTATTTATCTTTTATTATTATTACTTATTTACATCACAATTATATCGTTATTTCACACTTATATTATTATTATTTTATCACTAAGTACTTACTTATTTATTTGTACTTGTTGCCATCGTCCGTGTGTCACTGCGGGTGCCAACTGAAAACCAGCGTTGGGTGTCTGACGCCTAGCATATGCTGAGTTGGTAACCCTTTCGTTATGGGCACGCTCAGCGCAACCTTGTCCATGTTTTTCCGTTCTGTGTACCTTTTTTATTTTTTCTTTTGCTTTTGTGTTGTGTCTGTTTCGAATAAATATTTTTCTATTCTATTCTATTTCCCATCCGCAAAAAAAGTATCAAAAAGTAGGACCATATCCCAACAAGGTTTTCTCTCGTGAAATCAATATTTTTCTCTTTGGTTTCTTGCCCTATTGTGATTATAAAAGGGGTGAATGTTACCCCAGTAGCGTCCGGGGCTGTGATTGGTTGTCAAATTTAGAGTATATTTAAATTATAGGGGTCTGACACAGTTTTTAGTTTTTTATCGTTCAGAACTGTAGAACGATAGTTCGGTAGTAAACCGTTCATTACCAAGTTGTAAATGATATTTATTTTCTTATTATCTTTTATTTATTTCCTGACATATATTTTATACTAGCTTTTGCCCGCGGTTTCGCCCGCGTCAAATTCGGGCTAACACAGTTCCCCTTTCCTGATTTGCAGGTACCTACCTGATACCTGTAGTTTTTGTCCTTGCGCCTGATTTATTGTAATAGAAAAGCTTTTTTTCCCTCTTCCTCCCTCATTTCTCACTTTTTTTTAATAGCCTATGTCCGTCTCCAGGGTTCCAACTATCTCTACCAAAATTAATCAAAATCGGTTTAGCCGTTTAAGCGTGAAGAGGTAAACAAACAAACAAACTCACTTTCTATAGGATTTCTTATTAAAAAAAATACAAAAAAAATACAAACAAAAAACATTTAAAAATACAAAAAATAGTAGCCCACCGGTTTTGGGAACAGGGTCCAAGCTACCGGCGGTCAGGGCTCCAGAGAAAGAAACCTCCTAACAATACGAGCCGTCTCCAAGAGTACTGCTTTCTGTATCAAGCCCTAGGTCTAGCTGCCTAACGAGAGCCTCATCAGGTGTTGGTGGAGGCTGGCAATTAAGCCATTGGCAGATACGACTATCGGCACAATGATCGCTGAGTCCACATCCCACATGTCGACAACCTCGCGAACCAAATCAATAATATACATAATTTGCTTATCTTACTTTCTTTATTATTTATTATATCTATATACTCTATTACAAACATTTAAACTCACATACACAAACAGCCAGACCCGGAACAACTATCTGCAGGTCATACAAATATTTATTCCGTGCGGCAATCGAACTCACGACACGCAGCGCAGCAGTCGATCGCTCAGCCACTGCGCCAACAGTGTGTAAAGATGTAAAAAACAAAGTATTTGCATAAATATGAGTATTAAAGTCTTGATAACATAATGAACTAGTGACGAAGCTGATAACGAAACAACTTTGACCTAAATAACAGAAAAACAAAGTGATTATGTAAAAAAATGTGGCAAAGTTCGACGCCATTTATGAAGAGGGTTCTGTAGAAGAAATAAGTGCATAGTAACTAGTAACAAAAGGGCTACTATGACATCTTATAGCAATTCTTATTCCACTGAGTGAAAGAGATGGTGCTAGACACCCTGTATAGCTCTGTCTCTTTCCCTCAGCGGAATAAGAATTGCTTTAAGAGGTCATAGTAGGGCTACTGCAGTTCAAACTAAATGTATTTTACGACATGCAAAAGTAAAAAAAGAAATAGTACAGACGCCAGCAGGTCAAGCTACCCGAAACTGACAATTTTTCCCAATGAACCTTTAACCTAATACTCTAGAAATAAAGTCGAAAATCTATCAAAGAAATCTGACAGATTGTAGTAGCTTGATGTGCTGGCGTCTGTACTCACGACTGCATATCAACCTACTTCAAACCATTTTAACCTGATCTCTCTACTACGGTGTGCAATCCGTAGTAGAGAGATCAGGTTATAATAGTTTAGAATAGATTTACCTGTCGTCGTGTGTACATTTTGATTGAAGTGAGGAATCTTTATCATTGCGATCGAGGCCGTTAGTGAGGGTGTTATGGAGCCGCGAACAGCAGAAATGAAATCATCATCATTTTCCTGCCCTTGGTAATGATGATGATCCGTCGACATCAAGTGAGTAGCAGCCAAAGGCAAGAATTTAAAAAAAAAGTTGATGAAGTCTACATGAAAGGCCGTAATTTCGGACATGGTCGGAATAATCCTGACAAGCTCATCATCATCATTTTCCTGCCCTTGTCCCATTCTATTTGTGGTCGGTACAACACGTTTTCTTCTTCCATTCTCCCCTATCAGACGTCACGGCATCATTTACTCCTTCATATCATTCCTTACACAATTCATCCATCTTTTCTTTGACCTTCCTCTCGCTCTCCGTCCTTCAACATTCATATCCATCACTATTTTAGTCACGTGTGCTTCGTCCCTCCTCGTTACATGTCCATACCAAGACAAACGACTCCCTTTCAATTTTTCTGTCTGTCTAGCCTTTTCCCAACTACGTTGGGGTCGGCTTCCAGTCTAACCGGATGCAGCTGAATATCAGTATTTTACATGGAGCGACTGCCTATCTGACCTCCACAACCCAGTTAATACTGGGTAATACAATACCCCTTGGTAAGACTGGTTGTCAGACTTTCGGAACACTGACTACCTGTAACGACTGTCAAAGACCTACAAATGACAGCCTGGACCAAAGGTTTAACGTGCTTTCCGAGGCACGGGGGAAACTCGGTATGTAACGGGTGGTCACCCATCCACAGACCAACCTAGGCAAGCGCGGCTTAACCTTAAGATCGACCCGAGCGGCTGCTATTATGTAGCCACGAGCTCCTCCATTTTGTTTCTTACTACAGGACCAGGTCCCTAAAAATTTGTAACTTATGAACTAGTTCATTCTCTGATAACGTTTTAAGCTTGTATGCTTAAGTAAGACAATATAGATAGTAATCATAATAGCGAATGGTCTTCACCTTGCAGGATTCAGCAGAATACCAGCGTCGTCTACCTGACATTACGCTGAGCTGGACTCCTATTTGGTGCAATCTTGAGACACACCGCCCAGTAGTGGGCGAACTTTATAAATGTATGTGATGTGTCTAAATGCCTATGGGTCAATTTAACTTAGTCGACCTTACTTTTTGAAGTGAAACTTTTGTTACATCGTCTCAAACTTTTTCGTCAGAGTGTAGCATGTCGCGTGACGGTCGGCAGCGGAGTAGGGAGGTCTAAATATCTATAATGTGAAAAAAGGTTTCATAAAACCAAACAATCTTTTTTTTAAAGTGTTCTCTTTACTCAAAAAATCGGTACTCTAAAAATCCAGACGAAACACCCAACTACACTAACCGGGAATCGATTGCAAAACTTCATGCTTAGTTATGGCTCCTGCTATTACAAAGCAAAAAAAAAACACAAATTAATCGCTACCTAATTGAATTGAGGTTATGTCCACAAAGGTTTTATTAATTAATTTTCCAACACGCAGTTCCAAATTTAGAATACCAATGACAACCAATTATTGATAAGACTGGTATTATTTAGGCGTAGTTTTAAAAGCACGTGGTTTGTTAGATTCAATGTCAAGTAAAGGTTTGGCAATAAAAAATGAGTGAAGAAAAATCGATCCACAGTTGACATTGCAGTAATATTTTTTTCTTTTTTAAATAAAAGTTGGCCCACACTAATTGATGACACACACATACTAGATGGGGACTTTTGACAAATCGTTGGTGATTGTGTTCTCAACATGCCAATTTTTAGCTTTATGCGAATTTATGTAACCTTACCCCTATTTTTGAAGCTAATTTGACCGGGCTAATAGTGATTAATTGCAAAAACACTCTCTGTTATTTAATTTCTCCGTACGGAGGAGCTCTTGGTTAAATAATAGCAGCAGCTCGGGTCGATCTTTAGGTTAAGCCGCGCTTGCCTAGGTTAGTCTGTGGACGGGTGACCACCCGTTACATACCGAGTTTCCTTCGTGCCTCGGAAAGCACTTTAAGCCGTTGGTCCCGGCTGTCATTTGTAGATCTTTGTCGTTATAGGTAGGTAGTCAGTGTCCCGAAAGTCTGACAACCAGTCTTACCAAGGGGTATCGTATTACCCAGTATTAACTGGGTTGTGGAGGTCAGGTAGGCAGTCGCTCCATGTAAAATACTGATATTCAGTTGCATCTGGTTAGACTGGAAGCCGACCCCAACATACTCGAGAAAAGGCTAGGCAGGTGATAATATTTAATTTCTCCGTAATTGAAAAACTTCGTTTGATTCGCTTGGGAATTCGCCATTGTCGTTCTCGGCTCCATAACACACTTACCTCACGGCTCGTGTGTGAATTCCGCATCGGCCGCAATGACCAAGTTCCTTCACTTGAATCAAAATGTACTATTTTGCATATTAGTACATGTAGCAACGTCTTACATCCTACATTAAAATGACGATAAAACTACGTAGTTCTTTTTTGCTAAAAAAAAAACCTGATTAAAAATAAAAATACACAGTGGTCGAATCTAGAATCTTAAAACCGGATTCAATATTAATCAGTGCAAAACTTCAAGTCATTCTGACTCATATTGAGCAGTTTTTTTAGTGATTTTCATATCAGATGTTAAAATTGAAATAGTAGCGTTGGTTTCATTATTAAAAGTTTAAAAGTATACTTATTTGGCATGATTGGCAAGACGACACGGTTGGCGCAGTGGCTGAGCGATCGACTGCTGCGCTGCGTGTCTATGATTCGATTCCCGCACGGAACAAATATTTGTATAGCCTACAGATAATTGTTACGGGTCTGGCTGTTCGTGTTTGTGAGATTAAATGTTCGTAAAGGCACCTACGAAACAGGAGAAATTCCTAGTGTGGGCAACGTTTTTTTTTAAAAAAAAAAAAGATAACGCAGGATGTATGAAATAGTGACAGGTCCCTGTAACAACTTCAGACCTACAGATTTTTACAGTTTTTGCAGATGGGAAATTATCAAATAACTTCCCCCCTCTGGGCGGAGCGGGGGGGAGTGTCAGACTTGTACTGACCAAAAAGATAAAGATATATTTATTGCGTAACTGTGTACATGAAGTTCTTATTAATAAACATTACATTTTTGGTTCCAACAGTCTACCCTAGTCAAAGCCATGTTCCTTTTTATTTGGTTTGGGAAATCATCAAATAACTTCCCCCGCTCTGTGCGGAGCGGGGGAAGTGACAGACTTGTACCGACTAAAACCCACCCATGTTCTTTCTATTGCCCTTTACGTTCCGGAGCCGCGGTATCTCTTTCGAACAACCCGCAACCCCGGCAGACGGAGGCTCTGGCAAGCCCCTCTGCTTTGCTGACATCTCTTTCACCCATGTTCCTTCTATTGCCCTTTATAAAATGTTCTGATGTCGGTTTTAACTGTTACAAATTACAAACAAGATCTATAAAGGCCATCGACTGTTGTAGTAACTACAATCTCGTGTGTATGTGTGAGTTGTTGCCTGCCAAGTTAAGTTACAAAACCGAGTGATTTGGTAATTATGTATATTTAGCAACTATGCGAACGTTTCTAGAATAGTCTTGATGTTTGTAGAATTTAGTGCAAGAATTATTTTTGTACTAGCTTCCGCTAACGGGGCTAACGCTAACTATAACCCTCGTGATGATCGAAAAGAAATATCATTCTCTCCCCTTTTCTTCCCTCTTATCTCACTTTAAAAAATCTCTGTAAATAAAATTCATCAAAATCGGTTTGGCCATTTAGGCGTGAAGACGGAACAAACAAACTCACTTAATATTAGTAAGGATTTTAGGTCTCCTACCTCTAATTTTTCGGATTCATCTACATCCATAGCATATAGCATACAGGGTGGAATTTTGTAATGCCACCTAAAAGGGAAGTAGTCTTAATACTTTAGATAGAAAATTTTACTCAAAGAAAACATTCCTTTATTTTTTAAAAGAAAGAAAACGGCACTCAAAGATTTTTAAAAATTCGCTTGCGCACACGGTAATCGAACCAACTAAAATCTGTTAAGGTTGCACCCTGTACTTTTATTGCATCGATCGTTAGGGTCAATAAGGATGAAATCTCTTTAACAAACTTCATAAAGGCTAAAAGTTATCTAATGATTGAAAAACACGCCTTAATTTTCTGGGTTTCGTTTGACCATAGATACAATTGTATGTATATGCATTATGTGTTAGACCCTAGTACTTTCGGAATGTTGATGGACGGAGAGCGAGAGGAAATCCAAAGGAAAGATGGATAGATTGTGTGAGGAATGATATGAAGGAGAAAGGAGCAAATGATGCCGTGAAGTCTGACAGGGGAGAATGGAAGAAGAAAACGTGTTGCGCCGACCACAAATAGAATGGGACAAGGGTAGGAAAATTATGACAATGTCAGGTCGTTTTTTACGGATTTACTGATTTAAAGTTATGAACAATTTTGTTTTGTTTTTTAATCACTATTGTACTCAATCACGGCTTTGGAAGAAAGTAACCAGTAAGTTATTTATTTTTTACTATTTTAATACCACTGATACTCACGCCAACAAGACGAATCTAACAATGTATACTATCAAAATCGGTTCATCCGTTTAGAAGTAATGATGAGGAAATAAAGAAACCAGCAAGCATACATACATACAGGTCAAACACATAACCCTCCATTTGGGCTTCGCTACATTAGTATAAAAAGTCGGAACCTAGTTAAATTAAGTTGCAGTTCATAATATTTAAAAAGCTAGTGTAATTATTGTTCACACTAATGCCAGACACAGACATAATAAAATATAGCCCCTGTATGAATGTTACGTGTTTTTAAATGAATATTTATGTCAATTCGAGGCTCAATGGCCCATTCAATTGAAAGAATTAAGGTCGAGTTGATGTTTACAAACGTTATGCCCGTTTATTGATGCCCAGTAATATGACGTACAATTCATTTGTCTATGTTATCATAGACAAATGAATTGACAAATGAAATTATGAAAGTTTTTAAGTTTGCTATGTTTTAATAAAGAGGCCATTTTTACTCTACTGATCAGAGACCATAGATATCAGAAAGAAGCTTTTTCTATGTCAGAGACCCTTGGGCGCTGGCTCGAACGCAATGTGCAAATGAAACATAACAAAAACATTAATTTTTCAATCGAAGTATAATAATTTTTCGCCAAAAAACTGACTTACAAAAAAGCACTAAAAAGACGGACAATAAAGAGATATTAGCCCTCAATATATACCTATTACAGAAGGCAACATACAAATTACCCAAGCAATATTATATAAAATTCATATTTTGGGAATAAACCCTTTTAATAATAAAAAAAAGAACGCTGAAAATCTTTTTTTTTAGTTTTAAAAATTCAAATATTCGGTAGCATTTTTAATAAAATTTTTAGCAACAAGCAATCACCATCATATTTTAGTAGAAAATTATAAATAAATCCTTAAATATTTTAATCGTCTTATTTGCGTAAAGTGCACCGCACTCGAGTTTGCCTTATATTCCGAAAATTACTTAATTAATGATAACGTTTCTGGTTGTAGTATGAACTATCAAAATTAATACATTTCTAATGTAGTTCCCAGCTTTGCCGCGCAAAAATATACCTACTAGGCTTTCTGTATTTTATTTTCAGAGTGTGGTGAATTGGATTACACAATGTTGATGATATAATACCTAATCAGTACTTATGTAATAGTTTCGTATGTACCCATGTGTAAGGATTTGAATAACAAAAGTTTCAGTTATAGTTTAATGCCTCCATTGACTGCACAAGTCCATTCAAATCATAGACTATAAAAAGTACTTTGTAATATTCTCTATGATTCAAACATGTCTGCGAAATGCCTATCTTACCTTCAACGAATTACGAATACGGAAATTAAGATATTATGAAGTGACTGAAGATCCGCTTACTGTCAACAAGTTGCATTATAACTATCTACATAGTATTGTCAATTAGTAATATTAAAACATTGTTAATAAGAAGGAATCAATAGACTGAGGTCTCAACTAATTATAATTTACCCACAGATGCACAACGATTAGTACTCAAGATTTTTTTTGTAACTATAATTATATTTTATTAAGCTCTTGTGCGTAATTTTAAGTTATTGGATTAATAAACCTTTATCATCATTATTTACAAAATCCTTCTCAAACCTAACTTGCGTGATCGTCAAATAAATGAGCAGGATCATTTTTTAAACTTTAAAGACACTCAGGAAAGTTATAAGAGAAAACACCAACCTCATTTAGAAAATAACAAAAAAAAAAAATGAATACTATAAGCAAAGTGCATGTCCTAGAGTCTAGACATAACAACCGATTTATTTTTAAAAACACCTACTCTCCTATTGACAATTTGAATAATAAACATTGCGAATGGTTTAACACATTCTTCTTAAATAAACCCGCCCTGAATAGGAAAACTTAAAACATTTTTTTTATTATGATTGGCAACACTCCGTTACAGCTGTTTCATATTGACAGGTTGCATGTATTGCAATCTCTGCCTGTTTGTGTTGGTAAATAGAACAAAACAAAACTTATCAGCTGTTTTGATTCTTCCATGAAGTTTATTGACACGTAACACAGACCACTTTGATTAAGCTGTTTAAGATGGCGCTGCTTGTCAAGAAGAACTGCATCGTTACGGAAATCTTGGTACATTTATTTTAGTTCTGTTTTCCGCCTGCTCAAAAAGGTTGATTGAAATGTAGATTGATAAGCACGAGACAAAATAAAAATAAATTAGCAGGTTTTCGCCCAGCATTAACAACTTTATACATTACAGACATGTTTTAAAAATAATTTAACTATGTTTTATTTGGTCATTCTAGTTGTTGTCTTTAATAAGTTTTGATAATAGTTGATACATCATGTCAAATGAATAATGGGTGGAAAAAGACTCTTAATGAAGATGAAAAACCCCTGGTCTTATCATTATTTCTATTACTTTTAAAATCTCAGCCATATCTAAGAACCTTCTAGTTAGATATTGGAGGACAAAGTTCAAATGTTTTAACAAGTTTTATTTAAATACAAAGTTTGATAACAAAAACTTACTTTTAGGCCCTACGAGATACCGGGGCCGCAGAACATAAAAGGGCAGAAAGAGGAACATAGATGGATTTTAGTCTGTTAAAAATCAGACACCCGGATGGGAGTTATTTGATAATTTCCCATCCACAAAAAAACTCTACACATACACAACCCCTGTATTATTTAATGCAACTATCAGTACAATAAATAATAAATATATATCTTGGGACAACTCACACACGGCTATCTGATCCCAAGCTAAGCAGAGCTTGTGTTATGGTAACCAGACAACTGATATACATACTTATATCATTTATAAATACATACATATTATAGATAAATCACACCCAGACACAGAACAAACAATCATGCTCATCACACAAAGTTTGTCCTGGGTGGGAATCGAATCCACGACCTCCGGCTCAGCAGTCAGGGCCACTAACCACTAGACCAACAGGCCTGTCAAACAATGTTTTAAGTATGAAGAATTAAGTTATATTAAAATATGTAACTGGCACCCTCATGATAGATGACCAAAAAGGAAGTATCCGATGTGTTATTACCGACTTATAATCTACATCTGTGCCAAATTTCAACCAGATCCGTTCAGGCATTTTGACGTGAAAGTGTAAATACATACATCCATCAGTCCTCACAAATATTCACATTTATTATACTACTCGTAACAGTGTATTTTTTATCGGCTGTGGTATCTCTTTCGTATAAACCGCAACCCCTGTAGCCCTACTATGACCTCTTAAAGCAATTCTTATTCCGCTGAGGGAAAGAGACAGAGCTATACAGGGTGTCTAGCACCATCTCTTTCACTCAGTGGAATAAGAATTGCTTTAAGATGTCATAGTAGCCCTTCTGGTCTGTTTACCTTGTTTCATATCAAGATATGGCCTTAATGCTGGTTCACTCCAATCTATGTGCCTTTGATGGTCTCAAAGCATTTATTAAAGGCAAAATGGTGGTATCTTTCTACCATAGAGCCACACTGAAGTTGAATTATTTTTATAATGTGTGTTTCAGAAGTATTAACCCTTTGCACATCAGAATTAAAAATTTGTGTATTTTTCATGCTTGCTAGTGATATTTTAGATGATTATTTACTTTTTAATGTGTTTGCTAGTTAAATGGTAAAGTCAAAAAGTATTACATGCAAAATGTTAAAGATTAGTGGTTTGTGAATAATGCAGACGTTTGCTATTAATTTGTCATGCAAATATTCAGGAGATAACTTTTACTGTTTATCTTTTGTGTCATGCTTCAATAATGAATATAAACAATGTTTCTTTATATGGCATCCCTAATGTGTTAGGATGTTTGAACAGGTAACACTCACCAGGGTGACTCTTCTTTGTTTATGGTGTCCATTTCTTGATCTGGTTGATTTCTGTCCATACTTCTTATTATTCTTGAATTTTCTTTATATGCTGAACTTGATTTTGTTTATTCTTTCTTCATGAATTATTCACATTGTTGTTTTCTTCTAGGCTTCGTCTTGATACAAATTTTCTTGAGCTAAGAAATAAGTTTTGGCCCCACTCATAAGAGTGAGAGTACGTTTTTGACGTTTCTAATAGAAACATTGAACCATTTGGCGGGCTCCGAAGAGCCCTGGGACAGGACAGGAACAAGGGATAGGGACAAGGTGGGACAGGATGCTGCGGACAGTCTCGCGTAGAGCGGCCACCGCCCTCGCTCAATCTTCACTTAAAGTATTACATTACAAATTAATTATAAAAAACTTGTAAAATTCCAAATATACTCGTTTTTTTTTTGTACATCACAGAAAGCTCCTAGGCGTTGCGGCCGCAGGTGCCCGCAGCTGAGATCAATATACTATACTGTACAAACATATATAATAGACTCCCAATCTTCAACAGTCGGCTTTCACATTTACCGTATTGTTAAATTTTAAAATCTACAACTAGGGTGCGCCGGGCCGGGCCTCACACACGTACGTTTAAAGCTTTGGACGGCAGGTCCTCCCGCCGGAGACTGACCCGGCGCGCACAAATAAAATACACATCGCTCTCAAGATAAATAAACGATACGACTAGCGGCGCAGCAGCGCGGGCGCCTGAGCCGGCGGAGCGCCCGACAACATAAGAGGCCCCCGCCGAGCGCTCGCGCCTGCCGCGCCGGCTACCGGCGGCCCTGGGGCGCTTCGCCGACGCCCCATTCATTTTTTTGTGTTTTTCTCTTGTTTAGGGCCAGGGCGGCGACGTCAGCGCCCGTAGGGACGCGGCTGCACTTACCTACTAAAATTTTCACAAAATAATACCTAACGCCGGAATTTGGTCGGCAGCGGAGCGCGGCCGCGGGCGGCACTGGGTCGCGGGAGGCCGCGCCTCGCGCCTCGAAATAAAAAACTTAGCACTGAGCGGCGGACGCGGCGGGACGGCGAACCGCCGCGCCGCGCCCGCGCCACTTATCACTAGCTTAGAGTCCGTACGCGGCGCTCTACGCCGTCACGTTGAGGAGTAGCTTGAGCGGCAGCGCGCGGTCGGGCTCCGGGCGACAGCGGCCCTCGCGCCGCCAGTGCGTAGGTGGCGGCGGCAGCGCACACGCGGCCGGGGCTGCGCCCCACTTGCTGGCCGCGTACCGCTCGCAGCGCTCTGAGCGCTCGTCGCGTCGCTCGCGCCGCAGCGCCGAGCGCCGCCGGCCGCGGGCCTGAGGAGCACCCACGGCCGCGGGGGGACTGGGCCGGTTCATGTCGCGGGCCCCCGGGTCTTCCTCGTCGGGTTGTAGTTGGTACTCCGGCTCCTTCACTGTTACGTTTTCACGGACACTTGTACAATATGTCAACGGGCACTGTGTTGTTTCAGTCGGGGTGCTCCGTTGCGACGCTCGCGTCCTCTAAGCCTGGCGCGACTTGGATGTTTCACAAGATGGTCGCCGCTCGCACGCGAGGTTGTGTGTGTATGTGGCTTTGCTCGATCGCCGCGATCCGCCGGGGTCGGCCTCGAACCGCTGTCGATCTGCTTGGATGACACGTCGAAGCACTTAACTGCTTCACTTTCACGACTTGATACGTCGGCGGTCGCGCTGCTAGCTCTTATGATGATGATCGATTATTATGGGAATAAAATATGGACGCCACCTCTCCATTATTCGCACCTTCACCTCTCGATTTCGACTACGTGACGTCGGTGGCGCTCGCGGTATTTATATGGCAATGGCGGCTGCGCGACTCCGGTTGCGCAGTGGGGATATAAAGCGAGGCATTCGTGGCGCTACTTTCTTCTACTGATGCGATTGTTTTTACAAATAATATTTTTATTTTTTCTTATATTTTTTTTTCTTAAAAGTTTTTTTGATTAGTAAAAGATCATTATTTCGCAATACTTTGGTCGATGATCTGATCCAGAACTATTTTATTTTTATCTGTGGCAATAATTGTGCTAAGAAAAAAGGGAAATCAAACGAAATTTAAAAAAATACGACAGAATTTTCTTATTGTTTAAATAGTAGTGTCATATTTAACGATAGGTATGTACAAAATAAGTTAGTCTCCTAGCATAATTATACCAATCGATTTATGCGTAAGAGCTATAAAAAATCGCTAAGATGTGACCACTAACGTGCATTTAAAATAGTGGACGTGTTTGGCTTTTTGACAAATTAAAAATACAAAAACGTGCACTACTTTACACTCTGAAATGTATAGTATCTGATGATAGTCATTGCCATTTTAATATAAATTTATTCTTATTAATACGGTAGACTGGTAGTGAAACTATTTGTGCGCGTGTCTGACTTGCTCTTGACTGTTTATTTTTTATTTGGCAAGAATAATAGTCTACGAAAACTTTTTGTCTAATAGGAGTTGATCAACTGTTGCCTACCGGGTGCATGCCAGGAAGCATCGGTAAATTACAAAACTGGATGGAACCCTGAAACACCTTGAACTGAAAATGACAATGGCCTTGGGGCTATTATTCAACATTCAAATGTTTCCTTGTAAATGGGTGAATGAAGCACACTGCTACATTTAGAGAAGTAAAAAAATATGCATTTTTTTATCTATTCCACTAGGATAAACTGCCAGAGACACCATGTTGATTTCTTATCATCGACCGCCACTTACTGGACACAGGATAAAGGAAATATCCAGCAAGGTCAACCTGGGTCCACGTTTATGGTGCGACGATTTTATCTTGTTTGCAGGCCAAACATGACCAGAGATCGCATGATAGAGAGCTTTGGAAGGAGAATAAACTTTGCTCAGCAGTGTTACGGTTGACAGGTTATCAAAAAAAAATTAGGGAGGGCTTAGTTAAGAATAGAGAAAGATGAGAAGAGCAATGATAATGCTTTAACTATAATCTATCAGCTATTAAAGAAAACATTACAAGACTTCTAAATTGTCGCAATTACTTACTTTTATTGCAGTATTAGCTCAAGTGCGGGAAATTCCTATTATCGTTATCTCTTATCTACAGTCATTAGAAAAGGGATGCTCAAGTAACTGATAATATAACGAGTTTGATGGAAAGACAATGGATTGTTAAGCGGATTGCTGTGCCAACGTGACTCAGTCAAAAGATACTACAGAAAGGAATCATTTAGTCATTAACGGGAACGGCGATAAAGTATTTGTATTTATGGTGACATTGTGTAAACTACTTGGAACTAAAAATAAGCGTTTTTTTGGGCCTTTATCCAGGATTGGAAGATTGGAACATAGAATACTAATAAAAAATTACAAAAAAGTGTCTTGTCCTTAGATCTACTAACACTTAGTTTCCACAAAATAAAATATCATAAAATCTCGAGAGCTTATCTCACAGTACCACCGAAACTACAAGTCACTGGCAAAATAGTCGCCATCAGTTCGGTTACAAAAACGAGAAAAATATGACTCTCAGATTATGTTGTTAATAATATAAAAAAATCTCCTAAATGGAAAACTAACTCCAGGTATATCATGAGCAATAATTAATTAAGCAGAGATTCCTAGAGTGATTAAGGACAACCTACGTGACTCAGTTAATAGATACTTACGACAATAATCATATTTTAAGTACCGGTATTAATGTTAATTTGAACAACAGAGAATGAAGTGTGAATTACAACAAATACATAATTAGCGATTATAACTATAATAATAGAGTGCATGACATGCATTGTGGATTACGGCCTATGGACATAGTCGGAACTAATGTGTAGCATTCTCAATTTTATTTATTAGTGTAATTCAATCGCCAATATAATTTTTAATCAATATGGTACTGTAGTCGAAATCGGCTTGGTGGTATGGTGGATGATAAATATGATGATCATATTGATGGTGATGATTCATCACCATCAATATTATAAAGACTGACCATTATTAAGTTAAAAATAAAAGGCGCGATTGTTTTCTGGAAAAACAATAATGCGATTTCTAGAAAAATCTGGAAAAAAAATCGCATCCGTTACACGTGAATGGTCAGCTTTATTTGTCGCCTAGTACCAATCTGCTAGCAACGTTGGAAAAAAAATATGACGATGAAAACAAGGAGGTTGAGGGTATAGTCCGACCAAATATGGAAGTACGATAATACAAAGACTCCCGTAATTTCCCCCAGATTTTGAATTTGTTCAAGTTATTGCAAATGGCCGTTGTGTACTTGTGTTATTTTCGCAGTTAGCCCATTGGTAGATAAGGACTTGTTTGTTTTCGTTTCAATAACTGACTCCTTGTTATCAGAGCTAATAATAATATAATTTAATACTTGTACAGAGATATTTATGTAGTTTCATAACAACCTACATAATAATACGTAACTACACAGGAGAAAAGTAGGTATACAAAGTACCCCGTAGCGATAAAGTTCCTTTTTCGTCGAAAAATGTAAACAATCTATTTTAGTACATCAACTAGTAGGTGTACAAGCTATTTGCAGCTTGTTTGCGCTCTCCTGCAAGGTAGTAAAGAGAAAGTTTAGGGAAATGGGCTCGTTATAACATTGGTTAGCGATGGCTCAGTAATTTTGCAAGTATTGCTAAGTTTCGACTTGGTACGTCATTTTGATACCTACGTGACCGCCGGCGGTGACACGAGTATTGCGTATGTTTGTCGTTGTCTGCATGTCTGCATCACTAAATAAAAAGTCCCTAAGCTGCTCCTCTGGCCTTTTGGTTGACATCATCTAAGCCAACATGTCTCGACTATTAGTAGTACTATCTAGAAAACTACTACTGGAAGCATTAAAAATATCAGGATACCAAGGTAAATTGTCTTAGAACAAAATTAGCTCACCATTCCTATTCCAGTACTCGACTCACAACTTCCTTATTTACTCGACCAATGTAAACGCACCCTCAATAGTTTTTTTTAATATTTTTTTATGACTTTGCAAAGTGCATACGGCAACGTTCCATTCGTCCTTCTGAAAGAGTACCTATGTCATGTCATTTGTAGGACAATGAAGAAAACAGGTGTTTTATAATTCGATAGGGTCCATCGTCTACCGTTAACTTGCTTGCCCTTTTGTTATTTGTATGTATTAATTTATTTACTAACTTCGAGTTTGTAAGTAACGGGTAACTTTTTACTATACCCATCAATGTTTTACAGTTTATTTAAGGAGCTTTAGAATTATTTAACTAGCAGCAACATAGCAGAAGTAATTTCAGGAAATTAAGTGTATAGGAACAATATTTAGCATGTTTGTTTTGATGATAATGCTAATTAATACTGGGAGTATGCGTTTGTCGTCGTCCCCTAGCAACAGGACCTCACAACTCGCATTAAGTTATTTTAAATTATTATCATAATATTATGAAGTAGCTGTTTATGCAGTATAGGGTCAAGCCAGGTCACGAATAAATTTACATTCGGCCTAATTAATGTTATCAGAAACTGTATTTAACCAAACATTTCATGTCCAAAATATCTTGACAGTTGATGGTGGCGCCACTTGCTTTGACTAAATGTCAAAATCAGTAGATTTTTAAGTTAGTTCCATTAGTCGCCACCGCCCAATTAACTCTGGGAGTAGTTTTATTTTTATTTGACACAAATGTATTCGACCTATTTTCGCTAGTCTTTTGTTTTAATTAAATATACCTAAGGCAAAGTTTGATAATTCCGAATTTATGTTATTGAGTGTACATATTATTAATCTTTTTGAATCAAAACAATCCACGATAGTTCTAGAAAAGGGCGAAAAGTACCAGCCCGTTGTAACCAGTTTTAAAATTTGTCAATTTTTACATGAAATCCAAAAAATTAACGATTTTTTTTATACTACCTCTTCGCTAATAACACGGGATAAAATAAAAACCTTGTAGATTCGAATACTTTAGTTAGATATTACATGAAAGTATGATTTATGTTCTACTACCTTTTGCGTACGGCTTCGGCCACGTTAGTTGGACAATCAATTCGGTTGTACTCTGCTTGTAATAGTATAATTAAATCATTATTCAAAAGACAGGTGGCGTCCGTCTACTATATTTTTTTTGCGGATGGGACCCTTTCGCTGCCCAGTCCAAATTATACAATGTATTTTGGACTCATAGGCTGAGTTCTGGGCAGCGAAAGAGGTATACAACTTCCCTAGCTCTAGGCGGAGGGAGCGGGAGGGAGTGTCAAACTTTTACTGACTAAAACCCGCCCATGTTCCTACTTTTGCCATTTATGTTCCGTGGACTCGGTATCTTTGTCGTACAACCCACAACCCCGGACCCCATCTACTATCCTTACCGTTTCTGTACACCTGACAACGTTTATGCAAAATTTTTGGATGATCGGTTCAGGGTTTTAGGCGTGAAAAGGTAACAGACAAACATAATTTCGCATTTATAATCTTAGTAAGTTTTTTAGCGAAAGGCCATTCTGATGTCGCAATTTCCCGATATCTATCATTCAAATTGCAATGACTTGCAATTTGATTAGCCCGGGGTTTGATAAAAAATGCAATAACATAATTATTAAAGACAGGGCGTGGTCGTTTACAAAATCACATTATTTGCTATTGATTTGAACAGATCTACATTTTGTTTATGGTACACCAAAAATAATGAAACATAACTGTTATATTCTTCTTTTTATATTAATAGTATATATACATATAGGTACATTTTATTATTCTGCCCTTTTCCCATTCTATTTGGGGTCGGCGCAACATGTTTTCTTCTTCTATCCTTCCCTATCAGACGTCACGGCATCATTCACTCCTTTCTCCTTCATATCATTCCTTACACAATCCATCCATCTTTTCTTTGGTCTTCCTCTCGCTCTCCGTCCTTCAACAGTACAGTGGTTTTCGAGGCACGGAGGAAACAGTATCTATGTTACTGGTGGACCAGCACAGCTTAGGGACGAACTCTTCAAGTGACTACAATCCTACTTCCTATCATATTACTAATAATATAATAATACGAATGATTGTGAGGATGGATGTATGTATGGATGTTTGTTACTCTTTCACGTCAAAACGGTTGAACGGATCTAGATGAAATTTGGCACAGAGTTAGATTATAGTCTGGAATAACACATAAGGTAGGTACTTGTTTTTCGATCATCACGCGGGCGAAGCTGCGGGCCCAGCTAGTATAATAATAGTAATAAACGCGCAACGGTACAATTAAACTGCGCCCCTAGTTTGTGCCCTTTTAGTGATAAACTCGGTCCCTTATCATAGGGGGCGAGTTCCACACTACTTATTTATTTTAGTAACGATTTACAAACTCATTATTTTACCCCACATGGCGTTTTTCAACGTTTTAATTTAAGCTCTTCAATAGCTGAGTGAATGAACGGGGGAACCCTATAACATAATAATGGGCCATAGGGGTAAATAATAAGTACTTGGATCGTTAAATACAATGACATTCGAACAAAATGGCGCTTCTCTAACAATTGTTGAAAGCGTAAAAGTTTGCGACGAGGAACGGTCGAAACGAATGGATATTTGCACAGCAAGAACCTTCGTTCCTCCAATAACCGTCTTCTGTGATGTCCTTCTCAACGCTCTAGTTTTCTTAAAGCTTCTTTCCCTGTCCAGGCGGTCTTCCTCTGGAATGCACTCCCTCTAAATACCAGGATAGCCACCAATAGTAAGAGCTCGGCAACATTTACTTAAGAAGTTGGCAGATTCATCTCCAAATTAAATGGTTGTTAGTTTTTCTCCATGTATTTTTAACTCTCTTTACTTTATTTTGTTATATGTATTTATTTAAGTATTTATCGTTATATTATATTTGTAAATGTTTTCTTGAAACACTTTCTGTTATGCAGCCTGCACCTACTATGTTTTCTCTCTGCATCACCCTAAGATAGACTGGTAGAAAATGCCCAAGGCATTAAGTCCCCCTTTGTACAGTGTTTTTTTATACATAAGCATAAAGTTTTAATCCTTACTTATAAAAGAAGTGAGTTTGTTTGTTACCTCTTCACGCTTTAATGGCTAAACTGATTTTGATGAATTTTGGTACAGAGATAGTTGGGAACCAGGACACGGACATAGGCTAATTTTTGTTTTAAAAAAGTGGGATATGAGGGGGAACGAAGGAAGAAAAGGGAAAACTTAGCGTTGCTATTACAAATCAATAAGGCGCAAGGGGAAAAACTGCAGGTATCAGGTACCTACTGTGTTATACCGAATTTAACGCGAACGAAGCCGCTGGCAACAGCTAGTAAATAAATAAATATTTATTACTTACCTACACGACAAAACTACAGATTTTCATGAAGCTTTACAGTATTAGGTAAATGTAGCTAGTCTAGGCTTAGTGTATAAAAATACATAATTTAACGGTTAAAGTCGCGGGTGAAATCTTAGCTTAGCTACAATTTAACAAGTCGGTTCTGAAATAAAGTCAAATTTAATCAAAATTTACCCAAATTCCACCAAAATCGTTTTCGTCTACCACTTTACCAAGCATGGCCGCCGTAAATTACAGGAAAGCCAGCTGATTTTACCTTTTTTAGAACGCATCTTTAAATGGCCAGCATAAAAAGACATGCGGTTAAATGAGGAACTAAAATAAATGTACCAGGTTTCCACTTTCGCGTCAGCAACTAGCGCCATCTTTAAATGTCAAAATGAACTGGTCGCTTTGTATACAAACACGGCAGCAGCTGTATAACCTGCCAGGATGTGGGTTACCAGCTGATGCGTTTTGTTTTTGTTGTTTTTCTCTCTTTCAAACACGTTTAAAAGAAAGAGATAGAAGAACTTCGCGTGGGAGCTCGTTCCCGAGTCCCGACAGTTATTTTGATAAAAAACGGGAGATGGAATGTCGAGCCAGGCAAGGTTTTGAATCTCTGGTCGTGTTTTTTTTTTTACTACGCAGGATAATATTTTGTTTGTAAGAATGATATTGTGATTAAACTTTGATAATACGTAATCTTTGACGAATTACATATAGGGTTTTTACACGATATAAAATGTTTCTTAATTTAAAAACAGGTTATTTCTCAAAAGTGTTATCAAAGAATAATTTCCAATTTTTTGTTGCTATTTGCTCAGGTAGCACAATTAAAATCCCGCACGATCTCAGAATCCTTACTAGAATTATAAAAGCGAAAGTGAGTTTATTTGTTTGTTACGTCTTAACGCCTAAATGGCCAAATCGATTTTGATGAATTTTAGTATAGAGATAGTTGGCACCCTGAAGACGGGCATAGGCTAATTTATTTTTAAATGAGATTTGAGGGGGAAAGAGGGAAGAGAAAAATATTGTTTTTTCGATCACCACGCGGGTTAAAGTTAGCGTTAGCCCAAAGTAACTAAGCCATGCGGACGGAGTCGAGGGCGGAAGCTAGTACCTATATAAATCTTTAGATAAATTAAGTTAACGAGTAATACAACTATTACAACTGTAAAAGGTATAGACATAAGTGGATTAACATCTATTTTTCATACCCCTAAGTGAGCAGCGGGTGAAACCGCTGGGCACAGCTAGTATTACATAATTTTTCTCTATGTCAACAAACATTAAAAAAAAAATTATATTGTTGTTCAGTTAATTGACTATACCTAAATTCTACTATACGTAGACACCTACATCTTTTTATGTGTAAAATCATTGATAAACATTCATTAATTCATCATTTAATACCTATTTCCTAAAGCGTTTTCATTGTTTGTTTCAATTCACAAACTTACGTCACTGTCAAATAAAATGTCTATCTTAATTTCAAGATAACTCTATGTTTGTTTTTGATAAAAATGATATATTATCAATGGAAACGCGACTTTATTTTACCAGATATTTTTTCGAAAAACAACCTTAATCCTCGCACACAGAGTTTAGTTTGCGGTACAGCTTCCAACATTTTTATGATACTGTCGTCGGTGTTGTTCTGAAATAGACTTAATTTTTGGAAGAATAGAGTTGACATTCGTTTGAGTATAAGTAGAAATCAAATATCAATATAAGATACGCGAACATTAATTGGTGTTATCACTATAATAAGTTCATTGATAATGATGAATAATATAATAATTTCCTGTGAGAGTTGTTTTCTATAGAAATATCTCTTAAGTAAATGAATCATTTTTATTTCGGTTATTTCGCATTTCTTTGGAAAATTCCCCATCATTCATTATGCGATGGATTTATGTGTAAATTAGGTACATACATAGTAACTTAACTGACTGCCTAATAGGATGCAAGAGGACGCAAGCGCGACTTTTAACCACGGGGTTCTAAGTTGGATTGCCAGATCAGGCGTAAGTGTCAGTTTATCGTCCGGCCCTGGTTCAGTCTCTGGTCCGGAGCGAGAGGCAATGGGAAGTCAACTCCTTCTGCGATGCCGTCATGCTGGCGAAGGAGATGGCTGGGCGTTTGAGGGAGAGAGCCTCAAACTAACCCAGCCGCCAGCCGCGATACGACTCCCGGCCACCGTAGATGCAGGCCTATGAACGGTGAGCAATGGGTAGCTCACCGTCCGTCCGTCTATTGACGGCGTATTGTCGCATTAGTGTTCCATCGCCACCTCAAAGATATGTCAGCAAAGCAGAGGGGCCTGCCAGGGCCAACGCCAGCCGGGGCCAACTCCTGCCGGGGCCAACGCCTGCCAGGATTGCGGTTTGTTCGAAAGACATAACGTGGCTCCGGAACATAAAGGGCAATAGAAGAAACATGGGTGGGTTTTAGTCAGTACAAGTCTGATACTGCCCCCCGTTCTGCCCAGGGCAGGGGCAGGCTTTTACTGACTAAAACCCACCCGTGTTCCCTTTTTTTGCCTTTTATATTCCGGGGCCGCGGCATCTTTTTCGAACAACCCACAACCCCGTCAAACGGTGGCCCTGACGGGCTTCTGTTATGCCGCCCTTGAGCTGACACACACAGGGAAGAACAAACATATCTACTAGAGCATAGATAACTACAATGGTCTGTTTTTCATTATGACACTACCAGTCGAAATTACCAGAACATTCTGATAAAAAGAATTTGATAAATTATCTTTGTTTTCAGAGTTATGTAAACAGTGCTATCATAATAAATAAACAAAGCTTGTGATTTTGTTATTAAATTGAAATCTAATAAAATATACCTATATACAAAGCTTCATATCAGCTTTTAATCAGTATAATATTATAAAAAAAAACATTTTGACAGTTCTTTGACATTTGTATTTCGAATGATCCAGAAGCAATTGGTCCATTGACTTTATTATATTAGCTTGCAAACCCCCGAATACTGAAACGTCACTCAAAATGTGAGGGCTGCTTTACATTTAAGCAGCTCTTAAACTTTAGATTTTGTATGGTCAAACGTCACTTCTGAGTCTCTGTTAAACTTAAGTGGGACTTAAATTTTGAGTGACGTTTCAGTATTCGGGGGTAAGTAATTATCACAAGAAACAACATATAATCAACCCTGTTAACCTCTTGAGGTTAGATAGAGGTGTACCTTTTTTTTTCGGGTGGGAAATCATCCAATGACTTTCCCCGCTCATGGGGGGCATGTCAGATTTGTAAATACTGACTAAAACCCACCCATGTTCCTTCTATTGCCCTTTACGTTCCGGGGCCGCGGTATCTCTTTCGAACAACCCGCAACCCCGGCAGGCGGAGGCTCTGGCAAGACCTTCTGCTTTGCTGACATCTCTTTGAGGCGCGCGTGAAACACGAACGCGCCGTCGACACGGCCTGTCGTCAATCGACGGACGGACGGTGAGCTACCCATTGCTCACCGTCCACAGGCCCGCATCTACGGTGGCCGGGAGTCGTTTCGCGGCGCCCGGCGTCCGGGGCGTCTCCCGCGGCGGCTGGGTTGGGCAGATGTTCTCTCCCTCAAACGCCCGGCCACCTCCTTTGCTAGCATTGCTGCTTCGCAGAAGGTGGTGACCGCTTCCCCAGAGGTGTACCTAAGTTTGTTTCACCAGTTATACATATAGGGGGCCTTTTGCCTCCAAACGGGCACGAATTTAGACTCTGTGGTTGCTACTGAGAAATTCCTGGTAGATAAACACAATGGCACTTTGTCCAGTAATCATACCAAGGATTTTACGTTCAGCAGTCGAGCTCAGAAGAGTAACCATGACATCTTATAGCAGTTCTTATTCCTGTGTGAGAAAGAGATGGTGCTATACACCCTGTATAGCTCTGTCTCTTTCCCTCGGTGGAATAAGTTCTGCTTTAAGACGTCATAGTAGGTATATTAGACGAAAGAGGTTTTCAAATACATAAAGTCCAGAATTTTCTCAACTTACTTGTTTTGTGGGTACAGTCAGCTATAAATGATGTTTATTTTACAAGTAGGTTTTCATAAACACTTACACGTCTTTTTAAAAAACTAGATGAGGCCAGTGTTTTGTACCCGACTTTTCTGAGAAGAAACAGCCGAAACAAACCTAGAGGTCATAGTCTCATAAAGGTCCAGACAAAAATCTTGGTCAACATACATGAGGACCATGCAGATTAGTGTCTGAGATAGTCTTTTTAAGAAAGCACCACACAGATTGAGTGGACCTGTCCCGTCAGTGCAAGCATTTGTCAGTTATGGTGTAGCTCGAATCATAACTCAAGGAGCTCAACGACACGAAAAACAATACCAAAATGCTAAAACAAGTAGAACAAATCTACTTGTTTTAGCATTTTGGTATTGTTTTTCGTGTCGTTGAGCTCCACTTAATAAATTGAGTCTCCACTTGAGTTAATAGGAGTATTCTGATGAAATAAAGTGGGATCCACTTTGCATACGAGGAGCCACCTGTCCCATTCATCATCAGCCTGCTTTTCCCAACATTTTGGGGTCGGCTTCCAGTCTAACCGGATGTACCTGAATACCAGTCTTTTATATGGAGCGACTACCTATCTGACCTCCACAACTCGTGATGCCCAGTGTCTAGCAAATCAGATAGAACAGCAGTTATCATTTAATATGATTCAAATTATGGCTGTTAAGATATTCATAATTAAGGTGATAATTTTGGACTCATGTTTTTGAAAATAATTGTTAAGTAATCATGGATACGGTGAAGATGTAGAAGAACAGCTACTCTGCGTAAACATTTGGTATACTTGCATAACGGTATGTAGCGACACAAAGATGCAAGTGGCAAAAAGTACTACAGCGCCATCTATCCAGCCACTGAAGAACTAACGGCAAGATTCCTACATCGCGCAAGCAAAGTTGTACGTGAAGTTAGCATATTATATACGAGCACCCGAAAGGCGGTGGAGTACCGACAAAAACCTAGCAAAGCCAATGACTTATTTATTTATTTATTACTAACTTTTGCCAGCGGCTTCGCTCGCGTTAAATTCGGGGTAACACAGTTCCGCTTTCCTGATTTACAGATATCTACTGCCTGTAGATTTTACTCTTGCGTGTTATTTATTGTAATAGCAATGCTAAGTTTTCCCTTTTATTCTCTATTTCTCTCTCATATCTTAATCTTTAAAAAAATAGCCAATGTCCGTCTTCAGGGTCCCAACTATCTCTGTACCACAATTCATCCAAATCGGTTTAATTTAACCACGTAGGCGTGATGACGTAACAAACAATCTCACTTTCGGTTTTATAACAAAACTAGCTTTTGCCCGCGGTTTCCCGCGCGTTAAATTCCTTAGCGCCTTATTGTTTTGTAATAGCAACGCTAAGTTTTCCCGTTTCTTCCCTCTTTCTCCCTCATATCCCACTGTTTTTAGAAAAAAAATAGCCTATGTCCGTTTCCTGGTTCCCAACTATCTCTGTACCAAAATTCATCAAAATCTGTTTAGCCATTAAAGCGTGAAAAGGTAACAAACAAACTCACTTTCGCTTTTTTAGGGTTCCGTAGTCAACTAGGAACCCTTATAGTTTCGCCATGTCTGTCTGTCCGTCCGTCCGTCCGTCCGTCCTCGCTTAATCTCTGTGACCGTTAGCACTAGAAAGCTGAAATTTGGTACCAATATGTATATCAATCACGCCGACAAAGTGGTAAAATAAAAATTGGAAAAAAATGTTTTATTAGGGTAGCCACCCTATATGTAAAGTGGGAAGTGATTTTTTTTTTAATTTCAACCCTAACGTGTGATATATTGTTGGAAAGGTATTTAAAAATGAATAGGGGTTTACTAAAATCATTTTTTGATAACGTCAATAATTTCGGAAATAATCGCTTCAAAAGTAAAAAACAATGTGTCCCCCCCCCTCTAACTTTTGAACCATAAGTTTAAAAAATATGAAAAAAATCTGAAAAGTAGAACTTTATAAGGACTTTCTATGAAAATTGTTTTGAACTTGATTGACACAACAGTTTTTGTACAAAAAAGACAAAAAGTTTTACAAAATAATTTCTGGACTGAGTTTGTAGTATAATCGTATATGCAAGCATTTTTTGTAACTTTATTTACATATTTTATTATCCTGGACGTATTTTTTTTCAAACAAAAAAAGAATTATTGAAATCGGTTCTCGCAATCCAAAATTACCACCGAAATTGCACGCCTTTGTATTAATTAGTAACCCAATTCCCCGAGAGATGGCGCTTTAAGTACTTATTACATTGGATCGGGTATTACCCAATTGTTCGGTTGGCCTCATAACTGGGAACACTTATTGTGACGGACGGGAAACTACGGAACCCTACACTGAGCGTGGCCCGACACGCTCTTGGCCGGTTTTTTTTATTAGTTAGGATAAGGATTAGTAAGGATGACACTACGGGAGACTTACAGCTAAATAAAAGTTTACAAAAGAAAGAAATCATTGAAAGCCAATTACAAGTCTTCATGTATAGAAATTTATTAGAATTTTTATGTGAACACACGTCAGTACATACATTGTGTTAATTTAAAAGTAATATAGTAAATTCATAGTTCACATAAACAGATTTTGTATTGTGAATTATTATAAAATACTAAGAAAACAAAAACGATAACATGAATTCTATTATTTCCACATTATCAATTACTAGCTTTCGCCCGCGGTTTCGCCCGCGTTAAATTTGGGGTCACACAGTTCCCCTTGCGCCTTATTGATTTGTAATAGCAATGCTAAGTTTTCCCTTTTCTTCCCTCTTTCTCCCTCACATCCCACTTTTTTAAAATAAAAATTAGTATATGTCCGTCTCCTGGTTCCCAACTATCTATGTACCAAAATTCATCACAATCGGCTTAGCCATTAAAGCGTGAAGAGGTAACAAACAAACAAACAAACAAATAAACAAACAAACAAACAAACAAACTCACTTTCGCTTTTATAATATTAGTAAGGATAGTAAGGATTTGAGTTGTTTACGTAGGTATGTTTATAAACAGTTTTTGATAAAAATAGATGAAAGAAGGTAAGCTGGCGTTAATGAATCGTGTGACGCACAGTGTCATACCGTCTCTTGACTCTCTATGATAATAACGAGAATAAAATGCTAAGATTGTTTTCTACAGAATTTATTTATATCACTTTACGAGTATTTTCGTGAGATATTGTGTCATTTCCAAAGAGATTCAAATATATCGTTTTCGTAAAACGTTAACAATTTCTGAACGATTAATTAACGTTCAATAATCTCTACTGTCAATAGTGTCAATGTGACAGTCGAGATTCGACTTTCGAAGGCGATAGCTGTCACACGTGTCGGAGAGAATTTTTTTCCTAAAACAGTTGAATATTTTTATTTTATTTATTTCTGTGCAGATCTTAGTTTCAGTATCTTAGTGTAAAAAATGGATCATCCTCTCCCCCCTCCAGCTCCTCCTGACCCTCCTGACCCTCCTGACGCCGTTTCATCAACCTCCAAGACGCTCGGTAAGCGACGTCTTATTGTTGACTCTGAAACCATTGAGGTGGTTTCAAAAAAAACTATAATAAATAGAGACATGGCCGTTGCTTCGATACAAGCTATTTATGTCCACCCTTCTTTGGAAGCCGGGATTGGGTCGTACGACCTATCGGACAAAGGTCCTTTCCTTGTCCATGTTTCCAGAACCGAACCAGATCCTTCTGCTGGGACGTCGATTCGTCCAATTAAGTTTGGCCAATTTTTACATCAAAATCATATAGGTAAAATTAATAGAGATGGTGTTAAAAAAGTGGGCAGGAATAAAATTTCGAATTCTCCTCTGGAGATGCGGCCAATAAGTTTATGTCTAACCCGATTTTAGAGACATATAAATATTCTTCTTCTATTCCGTCGTACAACGTTACAAAAATGGGTATCGTCCGTCAAGTGCCGGTCGAAATGTCCATGGATGAGTTTGTCGAGGCTTTAATTCTACCAGATGGGTGTGGAATCGTGTTGAAGGCGCGTAGATTAAATCGTAAAAACAAAGAGGAGGGCAAGACCTCCTGGATCCCTACTCAGACGATAGTGGTAACGTTCAAAGGGCAAATGCTCCCTCAACGAGTCTTTTTATACCATACTTCGCTTCCAGTGGAGGTGTATCAATACCCCACCATTCAATGCCAAAATTGTTGCCGTTTTGGTCACATCAAGGCTCAGTGTCGGTCCAAACCAAGATGCTTCAAGTGCTCCCAACCTCACACCGGTGATACTTGTGACGTGGTAGAGTCCAACTCCACCTGTATTCATTGTTTGGGCCGCCACTTTGCCTTCTATGGTGGCTGTCCTGAACAAGGGAGACAAAAATCTATAAAAATATTAATGTCTCAGGAAAATCTCTCTTACGATGAAGCATCTCGGTCTCTTCCAAGTGTCAAAAAATCGTATTCTGAAGTCACTCAAAATTTCCCGTCGCCTTCTTTCTCTGCTTCCCAATCGGGTATCCTTACTTCTCCTTCCTCTTACAGGAAAACTGTGTTTTCCTCACCCAAGCCTAGAGCTCCTCTAGGTAAATCTTATGATAGAGCTGCTCATAGAGCTATTATTGCAGAGGATCCGTCATCCTTGCCCAATGGTTTCTCTCTTCTTTCTCAAATTGCTTCCTCCCCAGTGTCTCCTCAAGAGGATAGTCTCTTAGAATTACTATTATCATTAGTTATTAGTCTTGTATCCCGTGATAATTCCCCTCTACCGTCCCACGTTGCCCAGAAACTTTCTCAAATTCTCTCACATAATAATGGATCATCCAGTCTCCGCTCTTCAGTGGAACAGCCAAAGCGTTCGGCCGAAGAAGCCTGAACTTTTGTTTTTAATAAATAAATTTCACCCCTCAGTCATTGCCATTTCGGAGTCTTGGTTAGTTCCTGGTTCACACTTTCGGGTTCCAGGATACTCTTGTCTTCGGAATGACAGGGCTGATGGGTATGCAGGTAGTGCTCTTCTTGTTAGGCGCTCCCTTCCCTTCTCTCTTATTTCTCTTCCCCCTTCTTCTCCTGACATTAATATTGTTGCTGTTAGGGCTTTTAATATAACTTTTCTCTCTGCATACATTTCCCATCCCCATTCTAGGTTAATTCCAGATCTTCTATGTATATTTTCCTCAGTTCCCTCTCCAATCATTTTTATGGGGGATTTAAATGCTCATCATCGCTCATGGGGCTCGAGCCATGACGACAACTTTGGTCTTGCCCTCCTTGAAATTTTTGATGAAGTTGATCTATGCGTCATTAATAACGGTTCTCCCACTAGGAGGGTTCGTCCTTCTCAAAACCCAAACTCGGCTGTGGATATTACAGTATGCTCTGCCTCTCTTGCTTCCATTCTTTCCTGGAATATCTTGCCTCATTCTTATGGTAGTGACCACTTTCCTATCCTTGTCTCTATCTCTGATAGAGTTGTTCCAATGCGTAATTTTAATCCCTCTCTTAAGTACAGATTAAAGGATGCAAGCTGGTCCTCATATTCTGATTCT
This sequence comes from Ochropleura leucogaster, assembly GCA_958449745.1. NCBI lineage: Eukaryota > Metazoa > Arthropoda > Insecta > Lepidoptera > Noctuidae > Ochropleura > Ochropleura leucogaster. The sequence continues at coordinate 9,343,969 of OY288228.1, read as the reverse complement.
CTTGAAAATAAGTTAGCTTCTCTTCCCCCTCCCGATAGAAATAATCTTGTTGATTGTTATTCCAAATTTGTAGATTCTATTATCTCTAGTGCTGATGACAATTTTCCCCAAAAGAAACCCTACAAGTTTAAAGTCTCTACTCCTTGGTGGGATTCAGAATGTACTTCCGCTGTCAAGGAAAGAAAAATGGCAGAGGATATTTATTCGAATTCAATGACTCCCCAAAATTTTTTAGTTTACCAAAGAAAAGCTGCCATTACCATAAGACTTCTTTCAAAAAAGAAAAAAAAAGGTTGGCTCAGCTATTGTCAAAGTTTATCTCCTTGTTCCCCTTCTTCTCTAGTATGGAAGCAAATTAAAAGGTTCAGAGGCTCCTGTAATATTGTCGATATTTCAGCCAACGATCCTTTTTCCTGGATTGAATCTTTCTCGGATAAACTTTCTCCCCCTTCAGTTCCAAGTTTAAACTCTTTTCCCTCTTTACCGGGTTTCCTTCCTTCCGAAAATATCTTTGATAGCAAATTTTCTTTTTCTGAACTTCGAATGGCACTTGACGGTCTCGTGGATTCCTCTCCTGGTACAGATGGGATTCCTTACTCATTTTTGAAAAACGCCTCAACAACAACAAAGCAATACTATTTAGATCTTGTGAATAACTTCTTTGAGTCTGGTTTTGTTCCTCAACCGTGGAAACTACAAACTATTATTCCTGTTATTAAACCTGGCAAAAATCCGTCAGATCCAAACAGCTACAGGCCTATTGCTTTGTCGTCTGTTTTGTGTAAGGTTGCTGAACATATGATTAAACACAGACTTGAGTGGTTTGTTGAAAACAGAAACTTGTTGCCCGCATCCCAGTTTGGATTCCGAAAAGGTATGAGCACTATGGATAGTCTTAGCATCTTAACTTCTGATATTCGTATCTCTTTGCTACGTAAAGAACTATTAATCGGAGCCTTTTTGGACATTTCCGCTGCATATGATAACGTTTTACTTCCGGTGCTCAGGGATAAACTTTTGCATCAATTAAATATACCTAGGAGATTAGTTCGTTTCATTTGTAATCTGTTGATGGAGAGAACCATCTCTATAAAAACTCAAGACTCCTCTCTTCCCCCTAGGACTATCTGGAAAGGCTTACCACAAGGATCAGTCTTAAGTCCTCTTCTATTTAGCCTTTATACTTTTGATTTACATTTCTCGGTTGATTCTTTTTGTCAAATATTACAGTATGCTGATGATTTGGCATTGTACTTTTCCGGAAAATCTCTGGTCGAGGCTAGTGATCGCTTAAATTCAGCACTTGGATATCTATCTATTTGGCTCCTTCAACACGGTTTGTCGTGTTTACAAGAAAAAGACTTGTTCCGCCTGTTGACATTAAAGTTAACGGAGAAAATATTTCCCAGGTGAACAATGTCAAATTCTTAGGAATTTGGTTAGATTCAAAATTATCAGGAATTGTTCATACAGACTACGTTGCTCAAAAATGCGAAAGAAACATTAATGTTCTTCGCTCTCTTTCTGGTGTTTGGTGGGGTGCCCACCCGTATACACAAAAACTGATTTACAATGCTATAGTTCGTAGTCACTTTGATTATGGTATGTTCTTATTAGATCCTTGTAATAAATCTGGCCTGCAAAAACTTGATAAAATTCAATCAAAGTGTTTACGTATTATTCTTGGGGCGATGAAGTCGTCCCCTATTAATGCTATGCAAGTTGAGTGTGTTGAACCTCCCCTTTCGATTCGTAGACAATTTCTTGCAAATAGATTTATTTTTAAACTGGTTCAAAATTCTGGTCATCCCTTGCTTGGTAAGCTGGACCAATTATCTTCCATCTTTGACTCTTGTCGGCGTTCTAATGTAGAACTTCCTTGTCTTCTTCGTGCCTACCTTCAATTCTCTCGTCTTTCTAGCCCACTTTTTCAAAACCCTATTTTATATCTATATACAGTTCCTTATAATGCGTTGGTGTTCCAACCTGTTGTCATCTTGGACTTTGGAATTAATAAAAACACCTTGGAAGCAAATAAGATTTTTGCTCAAAAAGTTTCGTCTCATTATAATAATTGGACTACTATATTTACTGACGCCTCCAAAGTCTCTGATGATAGCCCTGTTGGAGCTGCAGTTTGGATTCCTCATACAAAAATTATTCTAAATTTCAAGTGTCCTTCAGTTACATCAGTTTTTACAGGTGAATCAATTGCCATTTTAGAAGCCATTTCATTTGTGTTGTCTCATAAGTTGAATAACTCCATTATTTTCTCTGACTCAAAGAGTTGCCTTCAAGCCATTTTATGTAACCCTTTCAGATCTAAGTCAAGATTTCCTATAATTTTAAAAATTAGAGATTTGCTATTTCAATGTCATGAACTTCATATTAATGTTGTTTTAGCTTGGATTCCCGGTCATGTCGGTATTCTTGGTAATGAAACAGCTGATTCATGCGCCAAAAATGCTGTCCTCTCAGGTTCTCTCGACCTCTCTGAAATTTATTCACATGACATTTGTACGATATTACCTCAATCTATGCATAAGTCTTGGTCCAATCAATGGCAAATCTCTAAGTCAATAAAAGGTAAATTTTATGGAGATATTCAACCTGAGATTCCCCACAAACCTTGGTTTTTCAAATATCAATTGGCAAAAAAAATAACTACTTCGATCATCTGTCGTTTACGGTTAAATCATTGTTGTTCTCCTTTTTTCTTGGCCAAACTTAGGATTAGGGATAGCTCTCTTTGTGAATGCGGTTTGGATGAAGGAAACGTGGACCATTTATTTTTCTCCTGTCCCAAATTGCGGTTCTCTTTTCATGAAATCATTCCTCCTCATATCCCTCGTCCAACTTCTGTTAAATGTCTTCTTTCTTTTGTGTTTTCCCGTTTTGTTTTCAAACTATGTAAATTCATCGAAATTAATCAAATTAAGTTGTAACTTTTTGGATCGTTATTTTTTTTTTTTTTTTTTTACTTAGTCTCTTTTCTTTTCTGTCATTCTGACATATGAAATGATAATCTAAATCTGCAAAGAAATACTTTTATTGTTTTTATATTTTTTAATTACCGTGATTACTTACTAAATATTCTCCAGCGTTTGATAGTTTATTTCCAGTACACGTGTTATTGGCAAAATTGTGGTGTCTCTCGTCCACAAAAGCCATTAATGAAGAGTTGAAGTTGAAGTCAATGTGACAGTCAGAAAATTACAAACGTCAGTGTGACAGCTAAGTTTGCCGAGATTTTCGTAAGAAAAATATTTACGAAATTAGCGAAATGAGAAGGGAATTTATATTAGTTTTGTTGGGAATCATTTGCATATCGACCCTGTCCTCTTTGTTATCCGGATATGTGCAGATAGAGACGGATAAAATACTGTTAGACACAGTAGTTGGAGCAGTCGGCGCTGGTAACTTTTCATATTGGCAATTAGGACATACCGGGCCTCTACTGGTGGAATTGACGTCTTTATCCGGTGATGCGGACCTTTACGTATCTGATACTGTAAGGTATGTTCAACAAAATTGCATTTTTGACGTGTTTCCTTTACCTTTTTAATAATCGGCTTTTCTAGTCATAAACAACTGGAAATATTAAACCATAACCCATACTGGCTTATGTTTATTATTTTGAAGCTAAAACTGGTTTCTTATACCTTCTTATAGCTGGTATATAGCACTTAGGCGGAGATCATATTGAATTTGACAACCTATAAGCTTTATTTTGTAACACAAAATATTAAAATATTTTTGGTGCTAATGAATAACATTTAAATGAAAATTTATTGCTTTCAGGCCCAGTTATGAGTCAGATAAGAATAACTTCAGCTCTGTGACATGTGGTCCTGATATGGTCAACATACCATCTGAATTTCCTAGACCAATTGGTGAGTTGGCCTAGCAATAATCCTTACAAATATTATAAAAGCGAAAGTGAGTTTGTTTGTTTTTTGTTACGTCTTCACGCCTAAATGGCTAAACCGATTTTGATTAATCCTTCGCGCAACAAAGTGTGCAGACAGGTGCAAAGTTTCATACATTGTTACCCTAGATTTTTGTAAACAATCGTGCGATGGGTTAATTTTCGTACAGAGATAGTTGAGGCCCTGGAGGCAGGATATAGGCTATTTTTTTTAAAGGTGAGGTGAGGGGATTCGTCACCTTTAAAAAAAAATTGCCTATTAGAGAAAGATGGAAGAAAAAGGAAGGGAAAGAATTTTTCTCTTTTGATCATTATACAGGTTAAAATTCCTGTAAGCCTAAAGTAACCATGCCACGTTGACGAAGACGCGGACGGAAGCTAGTCCTTACTAATATTATAAAAGCGAAAGTGAGTTTGTTTGTTTGTTTGTTACCTCTTCACGCTTTAATGGCTGAACCGATTTTGATGAATTTTAGTACAGAGATAGTTGAGAACCAGGAGACGGACATAAGCTAATTTTTATTTAAAAAAAAAAGTGTGATATGAGGGAGAACGAGGGAAGAAAAGGGAAAACTTAGCGTTGCTATTACAAATCGATCAGGCGCAAGAGCAAAAACTGCAGGTCTGCTTGGTGTGTTATACCGAATTTAACGCGAGCGAAGCCGCAGGCGAAAGCTAGTTAATTATAAGTTTAGGTTTCCTCACAAATATTTTCCTTCACCAATATCCGTTATGTCTTAGATAAACTATTAGAAAGTACAAATGAATTGAGAAAGTCTCATTGGTACTTGCCCGGATTTGTGTGATTTTTAGTATAATACTTTTTAACTATAATATTTTTTCCACCACATCTTCCAGGTATTGGAGTCTTTGGCCACTGGTCCCACTACCTCTCGGAGTACAGCATCCAAGTGTTCCTAGACACCTCTGCTGTGCTAAGTGAGGAACAGGTGCTGGCTATAGAGAGGGCTCATCGAGGACTCGGAGAGAAATATGGAGGTAACCACATAATGCCGTTAGAGGGGGTCCAGTAATTACGTAAACCGTTTTGGGGGCTCAAGTTGAATCTCACGAGGTAGAAGGTAGGGGGATGTCAGCAAGTATCACTGTGCAGAAGTATTAAAATGTCGCCCCCACACTAGGAATTTTTCCTGTATTGTTGGTGCATTTTGACGGGCCTGTTGGTCTAGTGGTTAGTGGCCCTGACTGCTGAGCCGGAGGTCGTGGGTTCGATTCCCACCCAGGACAAACTTTGTGTGATGAGCATGATTGTTTGTTCTGTGTCTGGGTGTGATTTATCTATAATATGTATGTATTTATAAATTATATAAGTATGTATATCAGTTGTCTGGTTACCATAACACAAGCTCTGCTTAGCTTGGGATCAGATAGCCGTGTGTGAGTTGTTCCAAGATATTTATTTATTTATTTAGAAACATTTACCCCCGAATACTGAAACGTCACTCAAAATTTAAGTACCACTTAAATTTAACAGATACTCAAAACTGACGTTTGACAATACGAAATCTAAAGTTTAAGAGCTGCTCAAATGTTAAGCAGCACTCCAATTTTGAGTGACGTTTCAGTATTCGGGGGTTAAACTCACATACACAAACAGCCAGACCCAAAACAACTATTTGTAGGCCATACAAATATTTGTTCTGTGCGGGAATCGAACCCGCGACACGCAACGCGCACAGCCACTGCCCCAACCGTGTCGTCACTTCAATTGGCGATAATTCTTACGTATTCAAAGTGGAAGTGAATTTAACATAATATTATTGTTGGTTTTTGCTTAATATGGCAACATTCGCGCAGTTCTCTATAACCGATGTGAAGTTGTCACCCTCGTGAAGTTAGGTGCATGTTGCGCTCCATTCCACAGAGTGTTAATTATTCTTAACATCACAAACTTTTGATTTTGGTAGAAAAAAAAAATGCAAGAAATGTTTAATTAAGTAATCAAATTATTTTCTAATGTAACAATAAATATTCAATTTAAAAAAATATGAAATATATAAAAATTATGTTTTTCTAAATAAATCAAACACAGATTAACGTATTTAAACAAAAATACCACTTTTGAAAAATCTGATGTTTTATTTTTGGAATCAGGGTGTGGGTTTCAAGTCACATCTCTCGACATCTCATCAAGAGGGGGAGTTGCCCCACGTAATTAATGGACGCCCTCTTACATGTATACACCAGTTGACCTCACAGATGTGTTAATTTTGGAGGGAGGGTGTGGGGTCAAATCTTACGACATCTCGTAAAGAGGGGGAGTTGCCTCACGTAATTATTGGACGCCATCTTACATGTATACACCAGTTGACCTCACAGATGCGTTAATTTTGGAGGGAGGGTGTGGGGTCAAATCTTACGACATCTCGTAAAGAGGGGGAGTTGCCTCACGTAATTAATGGACGCCCTTTTTTCATGCATACACCAGTTGACCTCACAGATGTGTTAGGCGCGTCGCCCACACGACCAAGATGACCAGAATGCCCTTTTTACGTACGTACGAGCAGGTTGTTCGACAGAGATACCGCGGCCCCGGAACAAAGGCCAAAAGAGGGTACATGGATAGGTTTTAGTCAGTAAAAGTCTGACACTCCCTCCTCCGCCCAGAGCGGGGAAAGTTTTTTGATGATTTCCTATCGCTTAAAAAATATTTAACAGTATGATGCTGATCTGCAAAAAATATTTCAAGTACCAAACAAAAATTTTATCTCAATCGGTCAAGATGTTTAGAAGGAGACAAATTCTCTACTCCACTCCCTCTATTGTCCTTCGTCTCCATCAACATTTTTTCATTCAAAGCGACAGTTCTTTCACGATCATTACGATTCGATGGGAAAGTTATAAAACTCCGTGCCAGCGAAGTCGCGGGCTTAATCCAGGAATATTATAAACTAGCTTTGCCTGCTTGCTTATATTATTCGTTTTGCTAGCTTTTTATGCATGGAGGAGCTCGTGGCTAAATAATAGCAGCCGGTCAGGTCGTTCCGGTTAAGCCACGCTTGCCTAGGTTGGTCTGTGAATCGGTAACCACCCGTTAAATACGGAGTTTCCTCCATGCCTCGGAAAGCACGTTAAGCTGTTGGTCCCGGCTGTCATTTCAAAAGTCTGACAACCAGTCTTACCAAGAGGTATCGTATTACCCAGTACTAACTGGGTTATGGAGGTCAGATATCAGTCGCTCCATGTAAAATACTGGTATTCAGCTGCATCCGGTAAGCCTGGAAGCCGACCCCAACATAGTTGGGAAAAGGCTAGGCAGATGATAATGACTGCTATCTCCTTGTGTTTTTAACTACCTACCCACACAATTTTTCTTCATAAAAAGGATTCTTATAAAAAAAACCGGCCAAGAGCGTGTCGGGCCACGCTCAGTGTAGGGTTCCGTAGTTTCCCGTCCGTCACAATAAGTGTTCCCACTTATGAGTTTATTATTTGTTTGACGTTGAACACTAGGGAATTCTATTTTATTATTATCCAAGTATGGCAATAGTGCGGTAACGTAAACGTGGTGCGAATGACTTAAACTATTATATAAACTATCATAGACCCGTAATATTCAATGCAAATCCAATGCCCCACAAACCCGACTTCTCCGCCATATATAATTTGTAAATGAGACTTGTTTTGAGGGACAGGCTCTATTAGTTCCGGGTAAAGAAAAAGAGACACTTCTCTAGGTTGGGAGGGCTAACAAAAAGGCGCGCACAGCGTCGTCCTCAACATGATTGATTATCACTGTTCAAAATATACGATTATACGAGAACATTTTAATACCGGGCAAATCAAAATCAAACCTCGACGACTAATTAGATTATGCACTCATAAATAAAATTACGAATATATTTAAGGTGCAACTTACTTTGCCACGGTAGGTCATGAAAGCACGGAAAATCTTAACATCGACTTTTAAAAAAATTACGTCATTACACAACGCCATCTATCGAACCATTTATGAACTGGTTTTTACCTTAACATTTTGATGGTGTTAAAAAATGAATTTTAGTTTTGTTCTAAATTGCCTTAGCATCTTCTTAATAAAAGTTTTATGTAGTTAAAAGATACCGCCAATGCCAAGGAGACACCAACCGAACAATTCGGTAATACCCGATCTAATGTAATAATAAGTACCTACAGCGCCATCTCTCGGGGAATTGGGTTACTAATTAATACAAAGACGGTGTTGAAAGTTTTCGGTGGTAATTTTGGATTGCGAGAACCGATATTAATAATTCTTTTTTTATTTGAAAAAATACGTTCAGGATAATAAAATATGTAAACGAAGTTAAAAAAAAATGCTTGCATAAACGATTATACTACAAACTTAGTCCAGAAATTATTTTGTACAACTTTTTTTTTTTGTACAAATACTGTTATGTCAATCAAGTTCAAAATAATTTTCATAGAAAGTCCTTATAAAGTTCTACTTTTCAGATTTTTTTCATATTTTCTAAACTTATGGTTCAAAAGTTAGAGGGGGGGGGGACACATTGTTTTTTACTTTTGGAGCGATTATTTCCGAAATTATTGATATTATCAAAAAATGATGTTAGTAAACCCCTATTCATTTTTAAATACCATTCCAACAATATATCACACGTTAGGGTTGAAATTTAAAAAAAAATCACTTCCCACTTTACATATAGGGTGGCTACCCTAATAAAACATTATTTTCCAATTTTTATTTTACCACTTTGTCGGCGTGATTGATATACATATTGGTACCAAATTTCAGCTTTCTAGTGCTAACGGTCACAGAGATTAAGCGAGGACGGACGGACGGACGGACGGACGGACAGACAGACATGGCGAAACTATAAGGGCTCCTGACATTAACCAACACAACAAAAAAGGAATAAGCGAAATTGGTCCAGTCGTTCACGCGTTATGCCGTAATCAAGAGAAATAGGGATTAATTTTTATATATTTTACTAGCTGTGCCCAGCGGTTTCACCCGCTGGTCAGCCCATTTTCTAGAGAAGGGTATGAAAAATAGATGTTGGCCGATTCTCAGACCTACCCGATATGTACACAAAATTTCGTTGAAATCGGTCCAGCCGTTTCGGAGGAGTAGGTATGGCAACGAAAACTGTGACACGAGAATTTTATATATTAGATCACGTGTCACGTTGTTTGTCCGCGATGGACTCCTAAACTACTGAACCGATTTAAATTAAATTAGATTAGATATACACTAGCTTTTGCCCGCGGCTTCGCTCGCATCCACCCCCCATTTTAGGGAAGTGGGAGGTTAGAAAGAGACAACGTAGCCTATGTCACTCTCCATCTCTTCAACTATCTATGATAACTTAAAAAATCACGTCAATCCGTTGCAAACAAACACATACACTTTCCCATTTATAATATTAGTTTGGATTTTATTTAATTACTAGCTTTTGCCCGCGGCTTCGCTCGCGTTAAATTCGGGGTAACACAGTTCCCCTTGCGCCTTATTGATTTGTAATAGCAACGCTAAGTTTTCACTTTTCTTCCCTCTTTCTCCCTCACATCCCACTTTTTTCAAAAAAATATTAGCCTATGTCCGTCTCCTGGTTCCCAACTATCGCCGTACCAAAATTCATCATAATCGGTTTAGCCATTAAAGCGTGAAGAGGTAACAAACAAACAAACTCACTTTCGCTTTTATAATATTAGTAAGGATGTATTCCAATTGTGAAAGCAATAAAATCAATTTTAATATAATTTTTTTGACAGATTTTTTGCTATGAAACTTGAAAGCAAGTACAATTCCAAGTACATGAAGAGTTTTAATTGTTGAAGTATTTTAAAGACTGTTACTTTTTCATGATTTATTATAAATTGTTTATTTTGAAAAGTAGTTTTTTTTTCTTGATTTATATTTATAGTACACACGGCGACACATCAACCTATACAAAACCAGTTTATGCGGATCTCTCATTGTACTTGAAATTTATGGTGTACTATCCGTTGTTGAGAGAGCAGCATAAACTGGTTTTGTATAGGTTGATCTGTCGCCGTGTGTACTCTTCTATGATGGCGCCGTCATCATTTTCATGCCCTTGTCCCATCCTATTTGTGGTCGGCGCAACACGTTTTCTTCTTCCATTCTTCCCTGTCAGACGTCACGGCATCATGTGATGGCGCCATATAACAAGGCTAAACTAGTATTTTCTATAGCTAACGTAACATATCGTCATTTTAATCACATGCGCCGATATCCGGTGGGGCCTGTCAGGGCCACTACCTACTGAAATTGCGAGTTCTTTAAAAGAGATACCGCTCTCCCGAAACACATTTCAACTATTTTCAACTGTTAGAAAATCATATACATATTTGCAATAAAACCTAAAAAGACAACATTCGCTTAATAACACTAGGAATTTCTCCTGTATCGTGGGCATTCGTGGGTGCGTTTACAAACATTTAAACTCACATACAAACAGCCAGACCCGGAACAACTATCTGCAGATCAGAAATATTTGTTCCGTGCGGAAATCGAACCCTCGAGACGTAGCGCAGCAGTCGATCTCTCAGCTACTGCGCCAACCGTGCCGCCGAATTTTAACTCTATATCCTTTTTTAGCCTTTATGTTCTGCCGCGGTATTTCTTTCGAACTAACCACGGCTGGCAGAAATCTTGACGGCGCCCTCCGATTTGCTGACATCTTTGAAGAGGCGCGCGTGGAACACGAACGCTCTGTTGACACGGCCTGTCTAGACGGACGGACGGTGAGCTACCCATTGCTCACCGTCCACAGGTTTACGTCTACGGTGACCGCCAGACGCCCAGAGCGTCTCCCGCGTCAACTGGCACGTTGTGAGGTTCTAAACGGGTTGAATAGGGACACTGTAGTATTTGGTTTCTATAGTACGGCCAACGAGAAGCGATACCAAATGTAAACAAAACCCATGCTAAAACCCCATCTAAAATACCCGCCCGAATGTTGGCGAACCCGTCCTAACGTTGTCATGTTTTTGCCGGGAGAACGAGACATTACGACAAAGGCACACGACAGAAAGAGCTAAATATTAGATTGTCAACGCCACAGTTGTTCTTGAGGTTAATGACCTTTCGTATCGCTTCTCGTTGGCCGTACTATAGCAGGGTCAGCAGGGCTTACCAGCACAGTACCCGTTCCTGGTCCGCTTCACCTTGCCACTTTCCCGCCATCTGTGATGACTGACAGTTGACATTCGTGACAGCTACCCAACCACTTGTGTGAAACAGTGTTACATATCTACTAAATAGATCCACTACAGATACCAGTGTTACCAATTCTCAAAAATATTTATCCCTAAAGTTTGTGTCAAAAAACCCTAAAAACGCCTTTATTGAGTTGTCCCCCTAAAAAATTTATAAATATAAATTCATAATGATTTAGAAATAATATGCTGTAATATATTTCAAAAGTCTTTTTATTAGAAGTTATTTTTTAAAATATATGAAAATTCTGTTTTTTTGAAATCACACATGTATAAGTAGTTAGGTCAAGAAATAAGTATTAATATTATCAATTTGAATATATTAAAGAGTCAAAAATATCCCTGAAAATACCCCTAAAAAATCCCATCACACTTATTTACCCCCTAAATCTGGGGGGAAAGCCCCTAAGTTGGGAACCCTGACAGACACAATCCAGGCTGCCAAGATGATAACCAATTTCTCCTATCTCCTTAGAAATGGACAAACGTAAAGAGAAGCCAGCGACCCGAAAGTCTGATGAGGAGCCAAAGCCTCGCTTCTTGAAGCTGCTCAGCATTCTAGATATGATCTTCGAGATGTTCGTGTTATAGGTAAGATGAATTATTACGAGATACAAGTATGACACTTTTACGAACTGTAGGCTTACTATGACGTCTTAAAGCAGAACTTATTCCACTGAGTGAAAGAGATGGTGCTAGACACCCTATATAGCTCTGTCTCTTTCCCTCAGCGGAATAAGTTCTGCTTTAAGACGTCATGGTAGGGTAGCTGAAACTGCGTTAAATTGACGCCCGCGAAGACACCCGCCGCGTGTCTGCAAGCGTGGGCTCTGTGGGTATGTGAAGGACCCTGTCACAGGTACCTAAAGAGTTCATTCGCTTGGCCTCATATGACAGAGCGACACTGCAGTTTCACAATTACTCTTTCTCTGTCGAAGGACATTTTCATAAGCTTTTCATCAAGCGTTATTGACTGAACAAGCAGGCGGGCCCCGCGCAACCACGTGGGTGTCCGTTTAATGAAGTTTCACCCCTAAGAGTTTGTTCGCCTGGTTGCTTATGACAGCAACTGTACGATGCGCCTGCACTTCACTCACTTCATCTGTATTGCAGGATGTTTTGACAATGTTAGTGACTAAACAACCTCGCGTGTGTGACCGTTGACAGGACCCACGCGTGCCCCCTCTATGGAACCGCATATGGAACCCTGTGGGCGTCAGGTGAACGTAGTTTTAGCCTAGACGGGCCTGTTGGTCTAGTGGTTAGTGGCCCTGACTGCTGAGCCGGAGGTCGTGGGTTCGATTCCCACCCAGGACAAACTCTGTGTGATGAGCATGATTGTTTGTTCTGTGTCTGGGTGTGATTTATCTATAATATGTATGTATTTATAAATTATATAAGTATGTATATCAGTTGTCTGGTTACCATAACACAAGCTCTGCTTAGCTTGGGATCAGATAGCCGTGTGTGAGTTGTCCCAAGATATTTTATATTTAGCCCTAAAGGTGTTATACCTCCTTTTTTCAACCAGATCTCTATGGCAACAAAATACACCTATAATCTTCATTAAATATCTAACTGACATATTTGACAAAATGCCTTTATTTATTTTAAGAAACTAGGGTAGACGGCCTAGCCCACCATATTATGTTCCGTACAAATTTGTGACATAAAGTCATATCTTTCGACTGCGTAGACTTAGAGGGTTGAAGTTTTCCCAGCTCCAAGGGACCATAAACTTAAGTTTATGGTTTTCAAATTCAACTTGATACCTCCACGTGTTTTACGAGATAAAGGGTTTTGATAGACAGACAGACGGACATCAAAGTGATAATACATATAATGGTTCCGTTGTATTTCATTTTGAGGTACGGAATCCTCAAAACGGCAAAAATAAAACATGTTTGTTTAAGGGGGGCTCTTAAATATTTATTTAATTTAGTTTTTTAGTATTTGTTGTTATAGCGGCAACAGAAATACATTATCTGTGAAAATTTCAACTGTCAACTATGACAGTTCATGAGAAACAGTCTGATGACAGACGGATGGACAGCGGAGTCTTAATAATAGGGTCCCTTTTTCCCTTTGGGCGCGAAATTCCGAAAATGAACTGTAATTTCATAAAAATGCTTTTTGATATTTTTATTTATGTAATTTTCATTTATTTCAGAGCTCATAACGCTACTATAAGAGATTGACAGTGATAGTATTATCGCGCCAACGCGTTGTAAAAGGAGTAAGCAGAGTTTAACGCGGTCGTACAAGATGGCGGATGATTTGTATACATGGTCATTGATTGTGGAATGTAAAGGAACAATATCGAAGGCTATAGCATCGGCAGAAATAATATGACTTTGTAAAGAAGAAAGAATAAAAAATAAAAGTGTGTGTTTACTCCTTAAGTACGAGTATCTAAGCATACGCAAAAAGAGTTTATTCAACTGAAAAAAGATTAATATCATATGAAAGGGTAAATTCACAAATTAATGAAAAAAATAGCAATATAAATACATCGACACTGATAGAAACAAACAAGCCCAATAACATATAGTATATAGGTATAGTCGCCTATACAGCATACCATATGTACGACTTGATACACTCACAGCCAAATTAGAAAGTTGCGCACTAAAGGTGCGCACCAAAAACGTGACACATTTTCGTTACTTTAGTAGGTTTTACCCCTCGGATTTTTCTCATACCGGGCGCCTTTTATATGAAAATCGATTCTTAAGGAGTAAACTCCAAAAATTGTCTTTGGCGGACTTCCAAAAATGGCGGTCTTAAATGAAAGTGTGTGCTGAGAAATTAATGACGTCACTCTAAAACGTGTTTTTTTAATGTCTATGTGGTAGCTTTTCTTTAAGTATTTATAAATGAAAATGATCTGAGAGGTAAATATTATGATATTTTTGTATTAAGTACTAAGTAGTTTTATTTCACAAAGACAAATTAAATTATCTAGAATTTAATCTTGAACTATGAATTATTTTGTTCATTATGGCAAAATATTTGCTAGCAATATTAAACATCCAAATGTGCATATGTACCTATATGTATGCAAATATACTTTATATATTACACATGTACCTATACCCACGGTACAGTGTAGGTATGCCTATATTCAAATATATGTATCTTTAATAAATACGTAAACATGACAGGTCTAAAAAACATGCTTGGCATGGCTGCCATTTTGAAAATACAGTGAAACCTGGTTATGTGAGACATCAAGGGACCTGCAATGTCGTTTCACTTATAGAGGTATTCCACTTACCCAGTGTCTCAGATATACATGTATAAATAAATATCTGTCTCATTTAAAGAGTAGATTTTGGCACATTAAATTTGGCACAAACTTCTTCGCGTGTGTTCCCACTTTCATAAACGGATATTAACTTCAGTTTTTCACGTAATGATAACGATTGTAGCTTTCGTTTTGGCATTTTTCAAATAAACATCTGTATGATAGTAAAGCGAAACTAGAACTGAAGGTAATTGAAGCTCAAAATTACTTACGTACTTGAAATTACGTGTGGAATTTGTGGGTAGAATAAGAATGAGTAAACAAACAATGTTATCTCAGTTACAGAGATTTATGCATATAAAATTTACTCGCTAGCTCAGTTATAGAGGTAACTTTGATGATAAATCGAAATAAAAAATCCCAGATATAGAGGCTTACCTCGTCCCACTAACAGAAGTAATTCAGTGCCAAAATGTTGGGACCTCAGCATGAGTTCCAGTTATGGAGGTTTCTCACTTATCCAGGTCCCACTTAACCAAGTTTTACTGTAATATAAAATGGGGGATGGCGACGCTTTATTCAAAAATCTTCCAACTTCTTTAATGTCTTTGGTTTGCAAGCAAGCAATATAATGCATAATAAGTGACAGGAAGTTTGTTATAATGAATTTTATACACAAGTTTAATTATTTAAAGATTTATGTAAATGTATAATGCTTAGTTTTAAATAGGTAGAACTAAATGTTTAGATAAAATATACATCAGGTTGATTTACCCTGAATTCTTTGTAATTTTATATGTTTCAATTAATTGTAGGAATAAAATAATTTATATCATAAATAAAATTTAATTTATAATTTATTAGTTCTATCCTATCAAGAAACCCGAAACACGTGTCTAAGGGCCTATGCACACCACGTTTTTTAAACGCGCCGTCGACGCGCGCTTGTAGCGATACAGACGCGATACGCACGCAAGTCAGACGCAGCCTGTAGACCTTTGCACACCTGTATAAATACAGACGCGCGTGTGTAGCGATACAGACGCGATGCAAACGCGCGTGTGTAGCGATACAGACGCGATGCAAATGACGAATAATCCGGCAATCGTGAATTCCACAATATTAGCCGGTTTTGAATTTCAGTTATGAAGTTTTCTGTGTCGAAAGGCTCCATTTTTTTGTTCCAAAGACGTGCGGTGCACCAAATCGCTCGATTGCTACTAGCGTAGATTCACACTTCCCTTTCCCTCGTTGCGTTTGTATCGATACAGACGCGCCGGTGCCGCGCGTTTGTATCGATACACACGCGCCGGTGCCGCGCGTTTGTATCGATACAAACGACAACAAACTGCTCTGCAGGATAAAAACGCGCCGGCGACGCGCGTCGACGGCGCGCTTAGAAAACGTGGTGTGCATAGGCCCTAATATTTTTATTTACTTTTAGAGAAAAAAACCTGTTACTTTTTTGCACAAACTTCGTGCGTGCGACAACCCTAAACACAAATTTGTGCCTAAAATCAGCTGAGAGTTTCTTATATTTCAAAGTTTGTTTAATTAGGAGGGGAATCTATACATCCAGTAAGTAGTAGGTAAGTTATTCCAGTCGGTAAGAGCTTTAGAATAAAGTATTTCATGTAATCAGCATTCGTACCTACTTTATATCTTCAATAGCTACTATCGTCGCCCATTGAACACCTATGGTCGTAACAGTGAAATAAAATTAATGAAAGAAAGAAAGAAAATCAATTTATTTGGCCCATGCAACAAGTGCACACAAAATGAGATAAAGACTTAAAACTAAACGATACAAAATACAAATACGTAAATGTGTGTCTCATGGCTGCGCCAAATAGGCCCAGTTCAGCAAACTGCCGAGCAGCTAGTGCCCGACGCTGGTTTTCAACTGGACCTTGATGGAATCAATCCTCAATGGAAAATTGGATCATTAATCATTTTAATTATGATTCTTTCACAGTGTATTCTTTACATGATATAATTATGTGTCTACCTATAAGTATCAGTGCTCCTTTTTCTACACGTTGTAGGTATATGTATTATTTTCGTTGATCATGAGTCTGGCCTCAAACCCAGAACAAATGATAAAGACATTACTCCATGTAATTTTTTTGTATTTATATCTAGTCAATAAATTTATGTAAGTATTTAATTAGTCTTTTATTAACCAGTCAAATCAAAATACAACAGTGATAGCGCGGTGGTGTGACCGTGGGACTGTCAAGTCAGGTCTCGGGTTCGAACCTTGGGTTACCTCTGGTTGTAGTCGCCACAGGGACGTACCTAAACAGGCGTTGCAGAGGGCTCCGGACAAGTTTCTTAAGAGGAAACAGTGCCTCCTCTCATGTGCGAATTGTATGGGGTGCTTTCAGTGCCGTAAAAGTCCCACACTCCCCAAAATTGACGACACGGTTGGCGCAATAGCTGAGAGATCCACTGCTGCCCTGCGTGTTGCGGGTTCGATCCCCGCACGGAACTAATATAGTATGGCCTACAGATAGTTGTTTCGGGTCTAGCCTATGTCCGTCTCCAGGATCCGAACTATCTCTGTACCAAAATTCATCAAAATCGGTTTGGCCATTTAGGCGTGAAGACAAACAAACTCACTTTCGCTTTTATAATAATTAGTAAGGATTTAATAAAACAATCTAATATCAAGCGTGATTTATATTTTATTTACAAACTAAACAACAACACGAATACACAAATTTGAACACATTCAATACTTTGTCAACAAACAATTATTATTATTATAAATAATTTGTGGTAAATTAATACAAAAACAATTTAAAAATAACACATATACAAGGAGTATGAGACATTTAAATATTGACGTCACGGTTGGCGCAGTGACTGAGCGATCGACTGCTGCGCTGCGTGTCGCGGGTTCGATGCCCGCACGTAACAAATATTTGTGTGACCTACAGATAGTTATTTCGGGTCTGGCTGTTTGTGTATGTGAGTTTAAATGTTTGTAAACGCACCCACGATACAGGAGAAATTCCTAGTGTGGGGCAACGTTTTCTACAATAAAAAAGAGACTGCACCTGCGCCTGCGCACTCACGCCGCAACTATAATATCTCCGCTGAGATTGGCCGTCGTGGCAGAAAACGGTCAAAAGGACTATATTGGTGAAGTATATGAAAAAAAAACTTTAATTGTGAAACTTTTTCACATTATAGACATTTAGACGTCTCTACTCTGCGGCCGACCGTCACGCGACAATGTAATAAAAGTTTCACTTTACAAAAAAAAACATTTATAACTTATAATTAGGTGTACAAAAAATGCAAAAATAACATGCAAAAGCTATAATTGACTAAATATCAGATCTCATTTCATTAAACTTAATAAATAAATATTTTGGTACGAACATCACTTAGCTACCTACAATATTTTGTTATTTGTGAAATATACAGGGTTGCTCTGCACTCTGGGCACGGTTGGCGCAGTGGCTGAGCGATCGACTGTTACGCTGCGTGTCGCGGGTTCGAACCCCGCATGAAACAAATATTTGTATGACCTACAGGTAGTTTTTTCTGGTCTGGCAATCTCAACATGAACAATATAAGTATCCATGATTTTATAAAAATATCATGATATAAAAGAGTGTCCATGGAGTTTCTTGCCCATTCTTCTGAATAGAGATCTACGCTTTGAAATGGGCAACTATAGTACTATCACAAGTTATTATGCCATGTGACCGGGACTGTAGCTTCATTTTGTTTCTTGACATTCAAAATTGCCTGTCATGATCAGAAATCGAGGTAACGTTCCAGATTGAAGAAGAATGATACATTACTAATGACTAATCACGGTTGGCGCAATGGCTGAACTATTGACTGCTGCGCTGTGTGTGGTGGGTTTGATTCCAGCACGGAACAAATATTTGTATGGCATACAGGTAATTGTTTCAGGTCTGGCTGTTTGTGTATGTAAATTTAAATGTTTTTAAACGCACCCACGATGCAGGAGAAATTCCTGGTGTAAGGCAACGTTTGTTTTTTAAGAAAAAAAAAATGACACTGGCACCATTCTACAGCGATAACAATATAGTTTCCTATTTCTCTACAAAATCAGTAATTTATATAAGTCAACTAATTGTGCTAGGTCTACTCATCCTTCTTAACAGTTTTGTTAGCAGCTAATTTTGTCTTACAGTCTTGGTAGATGCCATCCAGGTCAAATGCTGCCTTTACATTGTCTTTTGAGAACAGAAACCTGGAACAAAGTTAAGTTATTAGACAGGAGAAATTCCTAGTGTGGGGCAGAGTTTATAATAGAGATGCCACGAATATTCGGCAAGTATTCGGTATTCGGCCTATTTGGCCACTTTTTTGCTACCGAATAGCGAATGCGGCCGAATAGTACGTTCTATTCGGCCGAATACCGAATAGCAAATCTTGTAAAAAAAGACACGTTATTTTACTCAAAATAATGCATTTATTTCCAAATTACAACATTTAAGTAGTTAAAAGGAATCAGTGGTAAGTTGTGATAGATAAAAACGAGCTTTTCAGCATTTTTCAGCGCGAACGCAACGAGAAAAACAGGTTGTGACTTGTCTTAATCCAGCTAACGCGCCCCCACCAAGCATGTACTTCGCGCCGAATATTCGGCGTTTCGGCCAACAGTGTTGCCGAATATACGGTATTCGGCCAATTCACTATTCGTGGCATCTCTACTTTATAATACAAAAAAAAGACTTCATAGGTGGCGCTGAACGCTAGTTGAAAAACAGTAAAAAATAGGAATGAAACAGAAAACATGGACATCAATGTCAAAACAGCAAATCAACTGTTATAACAGTAGGGTTGGTAAGACTGTTTTTTCTGGCATGGAAAATCGTCAAATAACTTCCCCCGCCCTGGGCGGAACGGAGGCCGAGTGTCAGACTTGTACTGACTACACCGCCCGTCCGTCTATTGACGACAGCCCTTGTCGACGGCGCGTTAGTGTTTCACGCGCGCCTCAAAGAGAGGGGAGCAAAGCAGAGGGGCCTGCCAGGGCCTCCACCTGCCGGGCTTGCGGGTTGTTTGAGAGATACCGCGGCCCCGGAACGTAAAGGGCAATAGAAGGAATTTGGGTGGGTTTTAGTCAGTAAAAGTCTGACACTACCCCCGCTCCGCCCTGCCCGCCTGTGCACGCCTTTCTACATCGTTCTCACATATTTGTATAATCTCAACATGAATGATGTAAACACGATTTTGTAAAAATATTATAATTTGAAAGAGTGTCCATGGAGTTTCTTGCCCATTCTTCTCCATAGAGATCAACTCTTTGGAATGGGCAACTACAGTACTTTCACAAGTTATTATGCCTTGTGACCGGGATTGTAGATTCATTTTGTGTGCCTGTAATGGTCTAATTGAAATAAATGATCTGATTTGATTTGCCCAGAGCGGGGGAAGTTATTTGACGATTTCCCACTTCAAAAAAAAGTGTCCTATTAAATACACCTCTGTTTATCCTTTTCAGGGTTCCAATCGTGATGTAATGTAAGCTACTCACTTCTGCAGCTTCCCTGTATGATCAGCCTGTGGTCTCCTCATCTTCTCCTGGCCGTCAGTGAGTACCAGCACTGTGGGCAGCTGGCGACTGGTGGGGCCGTCTTGTACTCTGTACTTCGTGGCTGTATCTGGGTATCTGAGGATAGAACGGATTTTTTGGTTTATCAGCTGGAGTACCATGTTCTTACGCTTTTTGAACGAAGTTCCTTATTATGCGTTGCCAAAAAGGGTTAGACGGAAAAAATTGAGATCAAAAGTTGTAACGAGACTTTATGCTTAAGATCAAAAGTTGTAACGACACTTTATGCTATAATTGTAAGACGTGCGGCGTGCGTGTGTTCCTCTGTCTGTCTCTCTCTCACTTAATCATGGAGTTTCTTGCCGGTTCTTCTCCATAGGAAACGACCAACCCGAACCGTGCACCTTTTCTCGACGTTTTATGTGCCTGTGTGAAATCAAAATATTTTGATTTGATTTTTTTTTTATCTCTGTCATAGAAAGCAAGCCAGTTATTTTTGTGTCGTCTTTTTATTTCGCATTGAACAGTGTGGTGTCGCGACGAATATTGTTGTTGAGTGTATACAGGTTTATTGTACATAATAAATAATAACTTCGTTTCATCCGGGTGTCCCTTGACACCTCTCAAGTTTTATTTCATCCACCAGCACTTATTGGCAACAATAGTCTTGTCAGTGATGATGAACTAATCCTAGTACAATGTGATATTGCCATGTTCGAGAACTGGGTCGGGCACATACCTATAGTTACGGACTTCCGATTCTACAAAACTGTATTTTAGAGCAATCTGCTGATGGATAACCATGGCTACAAGGTTGTGTCTATGCAAGTATTCTCTATTAGCTAGACGAGAACAACCAAAAACAATTTGACGAATTGATTCACCCGGACGGTGGTATGGCCGACATGTTTCAAATCTGGTATTATTATTATTTTAATAATATCACATTGTACTGGGATCGATCCATCATCACTGACAGCGCAATGATAATTGACATAACGGTCCCACAGGACGAGAACCTTGTGAAAGCCGAAAAAGATAAACAAATCAAGTATATTGACTTGGCTCGCGAGGTTGTCGACATGTGGGACGTGGATTCAGAGATCATTGTGCCGACAGTCGTTACAGCCAATGGCTTAATTGCCAAGAGCCTCGACCAACACCTGAGGGGGCTCTCGTTAAGCAGCTGGAGCAAGGGCTTGATACAGAAAGCGGTACTCCTGGACACGACTCGTATTTCTCTGGGGCCCTGACCGCCGGTAGCTTGGATCCTGTTCCTGATACCGGTGGGCTACTATTTTTATGTTTTTTTTTTTATGTTTTAAAGAAATATTTAAAAATGTAGTTATTTATGTACTATATAAAAATAAGTGGGGTTTTCCTTCCTGACGCTATAACGCACGAACCGATTGCCACGGTTTTGCATTCATTAGAAAGGTCTCGGGCTCCGTGAGGTTTATAGCAAAGAAAAGGTAGGGTAGGTAGAAAATTGCATAGCAACGCATGCCGGGGCACAGCTAGTATGTTGATAAAACAATAAATGAACGAAATAAGCATAGATTTTAAGAAAACCCTTACCTGCCCACGTCCAACTTCCCAAACTTCAGATTCTCCAAGCTATAGCTTGCAGACAGCTCAGCAAACACCGGAGCGAAGTTCACACAAGCTGGATGCCATGCAGCATACAGACAGACAATCCAAGTCGTGCTCTTATGGTGTTTCAGCTCTTCATCCAGGACTTGGGGCCCACGGAAGTAGGTAACCAGCTCGGGACCCATGTAGGTTGGTTCGGGGAGTAGTAATGCAGAGAGAATGAGGATTGCTCCATAGGGAAGTCCATAGCTGAAAAAGGAATTGTTTAGATGATGATTTAAAGTTAAATATTTGCACACCACATTTAATGGTAAGTGTAATGTAAATGAACATTCTGTCAAATAAATTATTCTTAATTATCATTCATCATTTTCCTGCCCTTCTACCATTCTATTTGGTGTTGAAGCAACATGTTTTATTCTTCTATTCTCCCCTATCAGACGTCACATAGTTTTTAAAAAAAGTTGTGTAAAAGTGTTTGTGAAAACCTACATACAAAATAAACATCATTTATCATTTAACTATCATTTAACAAAGATATGTTAATAAATACTAATCAACTTATCACAGAGTTGATAATACAGTGACTGATTCAGAGACACTCATGTTTTTAACCTTTTGTCCCCATTGTCACATATATGTGACAAGCAAGTGCATCCCCTGGACGCCAATGACACAAATATGTGTCAAAATTTTTGGTAAAATTAGTTTGTGTAGGGCATGTGCTCTGGAGGTCAAAAGGTTTACTAACATCATCATCCTCTACCACATTTTTTTTGGAACGAAGTTCATTATCGCGCGTTGTGAAAGGGGGCTAGACGGAAAAAGTTGTCACAACACTTTTTGCTATAGTAAGCTACTGTAAGCTGTGCGGCGTCAAAAAAGCAAGCCAGATGTTTTAATTTCTATAGGAACTACGTTCCATCCGGGTGTCCCTTGACACCTCTAATTTTTTTTTTATAAATTTCTCAACTAGCACAGTGCCAGAGCTCTCGACTGCTGTACTTCGTATCGTGGGTTTGATCCCCGCGCAGAACAAATATATTTATAGCTTACAAATAGTTGTTCTGAGTCTGGCTGTTTTGTGTATGTGTGAGTGTGAATGTTTAATACACACACCCATGATACAGAAGAAATTCCTAGTGTGGGGCAAGTTTTTTTTTTAAACTGACCCTAAAGGCTCTACTGTTAAAGTCCTGTTAGAAAAACCCTATGACACATTACCTGACCTGACCTAGGAATACATGCACAAAATTCATGTTTATGACAACTAGACCAATGAAATAAATAAATCATGACTTTTATTATGGAAAATACTATTTGAAGTTGTTTTTAAGTGTTTTTGTATGAGAGCGAACTGGTTACTGACCATTTTTATATAATTTATGAACCTGACTGTGACATAATCTTTAAATAAAAATAATATTCTTTATTGGCTTTGGCTTAAATTATACAAACATATTTATGTATTCCCTAGCTCCTGAGCTAGTGTACACTGTATTACAGGACCGGTTACCGGTTTTACAATAATAAAAACCACATACAACTAGTTTTACTCGGGTTTAAATAAAGAACAATAAGAAAAATACATCCAAGACGACTTACCGAATATCAGAGTAAAACCATAGAATTAAATTCGCAATTTTTGTGTAGACGAACGAAGACGACAGATAGTTAACCATAGTAACGCTTCCCGCCTTCCTCGTCCTCAACATCACGACTATAATTAGGAAAAATAGGATTTCCGTCTCACGACTGTCCAATTCGCAATCGGCACTTGGGAACAAAAAGTTGCAAATATAACCTGTTCTCTTACACGTAACGTAAGAAATACTTAATAGAATGTTAAACCAGTAATATGGCTTTAATAACTGCTTCAAATCTGCTTTGTAAGACATTGTTATTAGTTAAAACTTTAATTTTAAAATCACGATTCACTGGGATCACACCAATTGTAAATTATGAATGGATGATGTCCGGGCCAGGGTTGCTAGCTAAACTATCTGAATAGTCCCGAAATTCAAATACTTTTACCTGACTACCAAGGAAGGGTTATAATTTTCGAGCGTATCTTTTATGTTTGCAGCTAAACGGATTTATGTAAGTAAGATATATGAATCAGTACCTAAAAAAAAAAAATTACAACAGACTGTAAGACGCTATATATTTTTAATATGAGTATCGAATTAAAGGGCTTATCATAAGGATTTTAAAAAGGTATTTATTACAATAGCACATTGAAAAACCCTTAAAGAAAAATTATATTTATTACATAATTACTAGCTGTGCCCAGAGCGGTTCCAATCGCTGAGCAGATCCTTTTAAAAAAAAAAAATTGTTATTTTACAACAATCGCTCAAGCCATTTCTGAGGAGTATGGCAACTAAAACTGTGACTGTCAGATGTTTATAATTTATGCTCTTTTTCCTTAGTTTTACAGCGTGGAAAAAGTCTAAACTTTTTCTAAGATTTATTTTTCTCCCTAAAAAATGGGTAAATTCGATAATTCTATCTTAGCCGGGTCCGGGCTTACCCTGTTTCACGGTGTGGAATACAAATAGAGGTAGGTCAAATGACAGCAGGATGGCAATTATGATTTCTTGTAAGAGCAAAAGAGACCGAAAAGTTTTTTTTTTTTTTCTTATTCTGCGTTTTATTTTGTGGAATGATGATTTGAGAAATGTCATAAAGTTGGAAATGCCAGGGTAGGTATCCCGCGAAATTAAAATATTCAAACTTACGTTTTTTTTTTACAATTTGTAAAGGAGCGGTTTAAGGAAGCACGCGGTGTAAACGTAAATGTTTCGAAAATATGACGACAAAAGGGGTATCGTTTTATCCAGAAATCGAGTTGTGGAGATTAGATAGGCAGTCGCTTCATTTAAAATACTGGTATTCAGTTGCAACCGGTCAGACTGGAATATATTTCTTATTCAAAAATAAGGACCACAAAAACATTTAAAAATAGTAGTCCACCGGTATCGGGAACAACCTTCTAACGACACGAGCCGTGTCCAGGAGTAGGTACCGCTTTCTACATCAAACCCTTGATCCAGCTGCGAGTCTCCTTAGGTGTCGGTGGAGGCTCTCGGCAAATAAGCCATTGGCTGTAACGACTACCGGCACAATGATCGCTGGCTGAGTCCACATCACATCCGACATGTATTATACAACGTCGCGAGCCAAATCAATATTACCTACCTATGGTATTTTATTATTTCAACCGCCAGTCTTTATGGTGTTCCTACTCTATGAAGCGACGATTTTCGGCGGGCTGCTCGATGTGTCAGAGTTGCCAAGAATCGAATCAAATGATGTGCGTTTGGAAAAGTTCATACATAGAGGACTACTGACAATCTAAACTAAGTGCCCAAAAACTGGCAACGAGTTTAGCACCTTCAATAGCGTCCATATTCTACTAATATTATAAATGCGAATGTTTGTGAGGATGGATGACTTTGGGTAATAAAAAATAAGTACAGAAAGTTCTATCAAAAATATTTTAATATTCCAAACTTATATTAGGTAACATTAATTTCTGTGATTTGACTTTACATTAACATAATTCATTACTACTTCCTTTAAAATTTGTATTTTCTACAGTAAATGACTATTATTTGTCTTGTTACACGATCGAGCCATATCATCGTAAGATTATACAAGATTATAGAATGGTGCTTCGCACTTGTTTTGGTCGAGACTTCGACATAATATATCAGGCAATTGGGTAGTTGACACCATTAACCAATAATTTAAAAACACAATTTTTCAGAAAGAAGACCTTATTCTAGACCCGAGAACTCCATTTATTTCAAAATAACTTTTTAATTCGATTTTTAGTTGCTTTTAAATTAATAAATAGTTGCATCATTGACTTGATAACTTAGTGACGTCATCGGTTGCGAATCTCATACAAAATCTATGGGGGAAGCGCGTTTTGACAGCTCATAAAAAGTATATCAATTGATTGGTGGTGTCAACTACCCTATTATTACTACACCGTGCACCGTACGTATTTTTCAGTTTATGATCATTTAAGTATTAGGTGTGTGAGATAAGGTGGGGGTGTTGCGGGATGTTCATAAGAGAAACCGCGACCCCTGGAACATAAAGGGCAAAAGAAAAGGGTGGGTTTTAGTTAGTAAAAGTCTGACACTCTTCTTCGATCCGCCCAGACTTGGGCGAAGATATTTAATACTTTCCCATCCACAAAAAGAGGGGGAAGGGGGGTTGAGAAGAGCTTACTGTTTTTTGTTTTTCGCTTTGTGTATAGAACGGCCAACGAGAAGCGATACGAAAAGTCATTAACCTAAAGAATAACTGTGGCGTTGACAATCTTATATTTAGCCCTTTCCATCTTGTGCCTTTGTCGTAATGTCTCGTTCTCCCGGCAAAAACATGACAACGTTAAGACGGGTTCGCCAATATTCGGGCGGCCATTTTAGATGGGGTTTTAGCATGGGTTTTGTTTACATTTGGTATCGCTTCTCGCTGGCCGTGCAATAATATAGTGTGGGTGCGCGGATAAATGTCGACCCGAACAAGCGCGTAGCATGTCTAAACCAGTATTGAAACTTAATAATTATAAATATTGACTAAACACCCATTTCATTTAAATTAAATAGTAAGAGAATGATGGCATCAAAATGGAGTGACTTTTATTGTTTACATACTGATTTTATTTTATTGACATGATGTATTTTTTATTGATTTAATGTATTTTATTCGTTTGTATTGAAATAATGTATTGATTTATTATTGAATCGACCTGATATTTTTACTAATTTACCTGCGACTATTTTACGTTAATTATGTAGACTTCTCTTATCAATTAAAAAAAAAATGTTGGGCCCGACATGTAAACTTATTATTATTTAAAACCTTGTAAAACACATGTGAGATGCAGTAAATATTTGACTTGAATGATTTCGATTAATACTGACTACCCAAACTGATAGCGTAACCCTGGAAATTTTTTCCACAATAATCTGCATAGCTTTCATGAAGTTGACACCGGCCTCATCTAGTTAAAAAAAAAAGAACGACGACAAAAAAGTTATAATTTCTTCAGTCGTAAATTAAAAGTTGTTCAGCTTTATGGTCTGGGCACCACACTAAAGGTCTTGCGTGTAACTCTATGAAAACGGCAACAGGGTACATGCCCCTGCGGTCCGTCGAGGCGACGGGGCGTCAAAGCCGCTGCGATTGTGGGCGCTGTACGAAATAAAAACCTTTAGTGGTTGCCAAGATGAAATAAGTCGAAAGCTATTGAACAGGTACAACGCCAATGCCAAGCTTCGAATTAACTGACTAAAACGCTTCAAGAACAATCTTAACGTCACTTTGATGCAAAGTAAACATTGGACTATAAATTAAAAACGAAATCAAAAGCCTTCACTGTGGCCAAACCAGAGCTTCAGGACCTTTATGAGCCTTTTCCATATGTTTCTTTAACTCATGTCGCCTAACAAAATTCAAAGAGCATTTCAGACAAGGCAATCTATAACCCTTATTGTGTCTACGTTTAGCATGCTCCGACCTACGAGACGCAGAAATAAACTTTTCGCCACAATCTTCACATTCATACGGCCGTTCTCCCGTATGCCTTCGTCTATGGTAAACTGCAGCCATTTTAGAAACGAGTTTCGCGCCACAAATGTCACATTCGAAATTTCGAACTCGGGTATGGACTACTGTGTGTTCAGCCAGTCGTGCGGGGGTGTAAAACCTTTTCCCGCACCATTGGCATTGATGAGGTCGTATATCCATGTGAATCCAGAGGATGTGGTTCTTTAGTTGAGGCCTAGAGTTATACGTTTTGTTACAATGATCGCAAGTAAAGGTTGCAGGGTCACGGATGTTGGAGCGTCGGTTTCTGGGCATATTTTGAGCGTTAGGTTTAGCATCTGGTTCGCACTGAGATCTATGTTCTCTATAACAGCCCCGATTGGTGAACTGTACACCACAAGCACGACAAGTCCTGACCGCGTGCATTTGTGCGTGACATTCAAAGGAGGCGTTTCTAGGAAACGTTCTGCCACAATCGGCACATGTGAACGCTCCAGCTTTATGCGCCTTTTTTACGTGTTTCTTCAACTGCGATTCATTTGGGCATAAGATTGGACATTTTTTACACAAGAACACAACTTCATTGTGTACAGAAGACAGATGTTCTTGCATCTCTTTTCCTCTAACGAAGACTGACCCACAAGTGAGACAGGCCTCTTTATGCCCACTATTTCGTAAGTGCATATTTAAGTAGTACGGACTTAGAAAGCCCTTTCCACAATCAGGACAGCTACAAGACGGTCCAGTGCGCGCTCCTCTCGGTTTCCTCTCGACTGGTTTTTTGGAGACTCGATTTTTTAATCGATTTATGATTGTTTTGGCATCGTTAGTGTTGTAGTCTTTGAACGTTTGTATCGAGAGATCTGTTTTCAAGAATGCACAAACTGATTTGACAGAAGGGGCAGCTGAATTTGGCAGGGTACCAAGGTTAATGATAGCTTTCTGCCATAGTTTCTCTGAGTTCCTAACAAAGAGGCGGAACTCTTGTGCGGCAAGGGCTGTGCTGGCGCAGGCGACACATGCACCTGGTGGTGTCAAGGATTCTTCTTTCATCTGTAAAAAAAAGAATGCCGAAATAGTATTTTTGTTCAAAAACGGTCCCTAGCTGTATTATCCCTAGCTACCATACGGAAATAGAATAGTAGATAATTCAGTTATATTTAAATAAATTGTAACGATTCCTAATTGCGACGAAATAAAGCGATTTTTGAAAGGTAAAATATCCTGTTATTATCAATTAAGTTCAATCTTATAATTTGTACTAGTTTCTAATGAATTCCCAACAAATCTAAATTATAACCACTTAGAGCATATTATACATACACCATAGCTAGTTTTATATATTTCTAGTGTCAGCTTTGGCTCTGATTTTTCAGATTCTTGTGCGTATTGTATAATTAAATTATTAATTGCTTCGGTGACAGAAATCATCGTGAGGAAAGCGAACGTTATCTTAAGCCAATTCAGAAGGCTATGGGCAGCAAAATAACTGTGACCCCAGATTAAGTATTAGCTAACCATACGAAAAATAAAGTAGACTATTTTTGTGTAATTTCAGTTCACACCAATCTTTTTATTTAAATATTTGGAAAATAGCAGATAGACGAGAAACAATTCGGAAACTTGGCATTAACTTATTTTGCTGTAATTTCAGTAGGTACCACACGAAAAATAAAGACTATTTTTTTTTTGTAATTTCAGTTCACATCAAACTTTTTATTTAAATATTTGAAAATAGCAGATAGACGAGAAATAATTCGGAAACTTGGCATTAACTTAATTTTGCTGTAATAACAATAATTTGAGACTTTCATCAAATTAATAATAACTTAACTGGCTACGTTCCGGGGATCTCTTTGGAGAAACTGAAGGTTTTGTCTGTGCAATTATGGATGAAGTTATGATGACAAATAACTACCGGAGATTTATTGTGAAGGACGGCACGGTTGACATATGTCGGGCATGCCACCGTCCGGGTGAATCAATTCGACACATTATCTCCGGTTGTTCTCGTCTAGCTAACGGAGAGTACTTGCATAGACACAACCTTGTAGCCAGGATTATCCATCAGCAACTTGCTCTAAAATACAATCTTGTGGAATCGGAAGTGCCGTACTACAGGTATGAGCCCGACCCAGTTCTTGAACATGGCAATATCACATTGTACTGGGATCGATCCATCATCACTGACAGGACTATTGTTGCCAACAAGCCTGATATAGTGGTGGTGGATCGATCAGAGCGGCGCGCAATGATTGTTGACATAACAGTCCCGCATGATGAGAACCTCGTGAAAGCCGAGAAAGATAAACAAATGAAGTATATTGACTTGGCTCGCGAGGTTGTCGACATGTGGGATGTGGACTCAGCGATCATTGTGCCGATAGTCGTATCTGCCAATGGCTTAATTGCCAAGAGCCTCGACCAATACCTAAGAAGGCTCTCGTTAGGCAGCTGGATCAAGGGCTTGATACAGAAAGCGGTACTCCTGGACACGGCTCGTATTGTTAGGAGGTTCCTTTCTCTGGAGCCCTGACCGCCGGTAGCTTGGACCCTGTTCACGATACCGGTGGGCTACTATTTTTATATTTTTAAAGGTTTTTTTTTTATGATTTTAAGAAATATTTAAAAATGTAATTTTATGTTAAAAAATAAATAAATGTACTTAAATGATAAAATATACGTTCACTCTATTTTTAGATCAATTAGACCACAATACAAGTTTACAATGGATCGACACAACGATTATCAACCACAAACGCAGTACAAAATTCCTACATCGAAAAAATAAAAAAAAACGGCAGTTTAAAAATATTGTCTCCCCTACATTTTAACCGCAACATATTTATGTGGGGAATAAAGTATTGAGTACGTGATAATAGATTCCACTCTTTCACTTCCCACCGTATATCAGTAACTCACTAAAGCCCCGTTCACGACCTTAGTTGATGCCAAATTCGTCAAGCGACACGCGTCTCACTGTTTCGTTTGCGTGAATTTGTTTTATCCGCAGTCGTTGTCGAAACACGCGAGTCGCGACCGTGCACCACGTTTCGCAGGCTTTACGTCAACCACAGAATAGTGTACAGACAAGTAATGCTTCTTCAATTCGCAGGGTCTGACAAAGCGAGCCGAACACTGCTCACATCCATGCTTGAAATCCTTTGCTCCTCTATGGCGCCTTTTAATATGATCCAGTCTTCTTGAAGACGAGAGGAATCTGTCCCCACAATGTTGGCATTTGTACGGTCTTTCCCCAGTATGAATTCTCTGGTGCAATTGGAAACCTAACTCAGTTGTTAATTGAGCACCACAGCAGCATTGGAAGACCTTTCGCTCAGTTTTATGAACTTCTTCGTGTGACCTCAAATGAGCTAGCGTAGAAGTTCGTTTTCCGCAAGTTTGACAAACGTAAGGCAAAACATTGAGATGTTTATGGATGATATGTATTCGGAGTGAAGGTTTTCGGTTGTAAGTAACGCCACAATAATCACAAGTAAAGAATTTGAATTCGACTGTTGGTCGGTGCATGTATTTACATATTTGTTGGTGGTATTTGAAGCACTTAACGTTGTCGTAGCTCATGTTACAAGAACTGCAGTGAAATAGCGAGTGGGAGTGTGCATGAGCTCTTAATGCTCTTTCATTCGTAAAACTGTTGCCACAGTGACTACAAGTGTGCATAAGCTTTCCGTGAGCATCATCAACATGCTGCTTCATAGATTCTTTCTCATCAAACAACATATTGCAGATATTGCATTCAAACACGCGTACGTCGTGATTCGTCAACAAATGTTTTGCCAACTTTTTCTTGTGCATAACCATCCGACAACGACGACAAGCTCGCTTGAGCGTGTTTCTAAGATGATAGTTCAAATAGTCAGGCGCAGAGAATTTCTTGCCACAATCAGGACATATGCAAGATTCTTTTATATACCCTTGTTGACGTCTGGATTTTCGAGATTTTACTGGTTTGACCCACCTCATATTTAACCTTTCCACAGCATCCTTTGTGGTTGGAACTCTGGCGATTTGATCTTTCACTATGGTTTTTTCGTCGTTATAGAGGATGAAGTAGGCCTTATCGTCTTCAGTGGGAGATGGTGGTTGGGAGATGTAGTTCGCTCCTTCAAGCCAATGGTGTGCCGACAGTGCACAGAGGTTCTTGAACGTAATGGCTGCGAGGGTGTCATCAGAACAGCTCCGGCATAAGCCGCAGGGGAGCGCGGGGTCCAACTCCATCTGAAATGACGTTTTCAATCAGTCCGCTCCTCTTGTTTTAAAGTTGGTTTTCGTAAGTTGGCCAATCTTTGGATAACTTGAGTATTTGGCAAATTGTTGGCAATTATAAAGTAGATATTTTCTTAGAACTGTTGTAAATTCTGATGTAATGGTAAATGCCTTACGTACAGGTTATGATTGCATTATTATGGAATAGGTTCTTTAAAGCGTACGTATAATGACTACATAATTATAGTCTCGGTTTAACTATACCTACGGTACATTTTGTAAATAAGAAATTACCTATTTAATAAAAGCATTACGGCAAATCAAGCATATTGACTTGACTCGCGAGGTAGTCGAAATATTAGATCTGAATTCAGCGATCATTGTGCTGATAGTCGTTACAGCCAATGGCTTAATTACCGAAAGCCTCAATCAACATCTGAGGAGGCTCTCATTAAACAGGTGGATCAAAAGTTTAATTCAGAAAGCGGTACTCCTGGACACGGATCGTATCGTTAGGAAGTTCCTCACTCTGAACATGACCACCAGTAGATTAGATCTTTTGCCGATACGGGTGGGTTACCATTTTTTAATGTTTTCTTTAAGATGTTTTAAAACGGAAAATAAAAATTAATAAACAAAATAAAGCATAACGTAACTTTCAGTTAACTTTATTGTAAGTAAATACATGTATATACAATTTCATGCCCCAAAATTATAAGTTAAGTATAAGTTTTAATCAAAATATACAACAAGTTTTAAGGCGTTTTTGAATTCCTGAAGTCTCTTTCTTAAATGTTTCTATACATAGGTCACACAACACAATCTCAAAAACAGTCTTGAATAAACGTTTCACGATTAGTTTTTGCAAACAGACATGATTACGACTCATTTTATAAAGGAACTGGAATAGCTAGTAATCATCCTTACTTAATATTATAAAAGCGAAAGTGAGTTTGTTTGTTTGTTACCTCTTCACGCTTTAATGGCTAAACCGATTTTGATGAATTTTGGTACAGAGATAGTTGGGAACCAGGAGACGGACATAGGCTAACATTTTAAAAAAAAAAGTGGGATGTGAGGGAGAAAGAGGGAAAAAAGGGAAAACTTAGCGTTGCTATAACAAATCAATAAGGCGCAAGGGGAACTGTGTTACCCCGATTTTAACCCGAGTGAAGCCGCGGGCAAAAGCTAGTAAAGTTAAAATTCCGAACACAACGATAATTTGAACCGCAGCAGCAAAGATGGATCTGCAGCAACAAGACAGCTATCTGGGTTTGTAGGTATACTCATTGAAGATTTTTAGCAATTTCAAGAAAGAAAGCATTTTTACTCACTTGTAATAAATACTAGTTGGGCTTCAGAATTGTACTTTAATTGGAGAATAGACAAAAATATATGATTTGATTTTCAAAAATATCTACACTAATATAATAAAGAGGAAAGGTTTTCAATATGTGACGATTTAACTCAAAAACTACTAGATCGATTTCGAAAATACTTGCCATGAAATGGCTACTTTATCATTGAGTAACATAGGGTTTATAACATCACGCTACAATCCAGGGGACGGGGCAGTAACCAAAGACGCAGGACACCTATTGGTTCATAATATTTTAACAATTGTATTTCACTTCGTAATAAGCCTATATATAACATAATTAAGGTAAAAGAATAGATGTTCCATAGACAAAGGACATATTAATGAATTGTCTTAATCCTCTTTATAACTGGCAGTCGTGTTTTACCCGCCGTTCAGTATAGGCCTAATCATACTTCTGTCCTTATCAAGGCATTGGTCTTTGGTTTCATCTTTCTTTTTAAAACCCTCAGCTTTTTCGCTTCAGCATGCTTTTTCATATGCCTTTCATATCCACGTCTCGAGCTGTACTTAGCCCCGCAGTAACACACATATCTATCACTGATTTTCTCGTGTGTAGTTCCGTGTTCTATCAAATGCGCACGATTTGAAAGTTGCTTTCCACATTTGTCACACTGAAAGACTCTTCCGATAGTGTGTTTTAACTTTATATGCAGATTCAGACTCTTTTTCTTCGTGTATTCTACTTTGCAGTAGTCACAAATGAATACTGAAGATATATCTTTATTAACACACATTTTTTTGTGTTTCAAGAAACAAATGCGGTTTGGAAATTTGTTTCCGCATCCACAAACTATGGGCTTATGTTTGATGTTCATATGTTTGTTTAAATTTCCAGGATTTGGAAAGGTTTCATGACACTCCAAGCATTCTTCAGGACCCTTCTCATGTTTAAGTTTATGTGCTATAAGAGCATTTTCTTTTTCGAAACTTTCTAAGCAAATTGGGCAGGCGAATAAAATCATATTGTGTCCTTTGCAGTGCTCGACAAATGCGGGAATGTCGAGAATTTCAAAGCACACTCTGCATATTTTTTTGCGAAATTCACGTAAGTGCTTATTGAATTTAAAGAGGCATTGGAATTGAGCCGCACAGTTTGGACACGACATTTTGGGTTTTCCTTTTGTTGTTATTCCTTGGCCCACCGTTTCGTATTGAACTAATCGACTTCTGTAAATTGTTTGCCTTCGAAGCCGCAATTTGAAACCGTGTAATGCCTCTTTCTTCGTTGTCATCTTACTAACGAGACATCTAGAAGTATCTGTGTACGTTTGTATGTCTTTATCAATTTCTATATAAATATTTTTAGCTTTATTTGAAGGTACTAGGGTACATAAAAAGTCAGTTATGTTTTTCCAACGTTTTGCGGACTCCTTGCAACGTTTTATGAAGGGAATTATTGATGTAAGGTCCCGATTGCATCCGAAGCAGAGTTTGCTAGGCAGCGGTGATGTGTACTCGACCTAAAACAATGAGTCGGGTCTTCAATGCGTCCCTTATCTTCAATATGGAATAACTTAAGAGTATAAAAGTATTATTGGCCAATAATGTTCTCGCAGCTCGATTACAAGCTTCGGTTTCTTGAGCTCATCTCTATTCTGGTTCATTTAATTAATTATTGATTCAATTATATGCTTTCAAATTGCAAGCTTTCAAAAGAATAAATGTAACGCTTTAAATCATGATATAGTACCCTACCCCGTCGGTGGTTAAAATAAATGAAAAACCACTTTACCTACACTGGTTTCGTTAGAACCAATATGTGCCCTGAATACGGGTTGCTTTGAATCGTGAGTTCTAGTTAGGCCTAAGTTTTGAGCTGAAGGCTTTATTTTTAAATCGGATAAAATTCTTTAGTTATAAATATAAAATAAATCAAAAACGTAGTTAATTCTATTCCTGCTTAAGAACCAACAGTTATAAAATCTGGTGAATCAAAATTTCATTACTATACTAACATTTCATCTAAACAACAGCCTATGCGACTTCCTTCAACCTCGGTATTTTAACTGGGAGATTCTGATGCTTCCTACTGTGGTACAACAGTCCCCTACAACTGGTAAACTTCTGATGGCAGTCATTACATTCAAACTGCAGAGACTGCGGTTTCTCTTTCCCATGAACAGTATTCACGTGTTTTTTCAGCCTATAAGGCAACCTGAATCTCGCTGGACAGAACTCGCAAGCGTGCTTCAGAACTATGTCTGTCTCTCTGTGACATTTTCTGATATGTTCTGACCGTCTAGAAGACGCTGAGAAAGATTCTCCGCAGAACTTGCATGAGTAGGGACGTTCGCCTGTGTGTAAGCGAACGTGTTGTATGTACCCTAACTTGGTTTTTAATACGATCCCGCAGTGCCCGCATTGATAAGACTCGGTTGACTCGTGTTTTTTTATATGTGTAGTCATGTGAGCCGCTGCAAGTAATTTCCCACAGTAAATACACGGTCTGTGAGTATTTTTCATGTGCACGATCTGTATGTGTGCTGCGACGAACTTCTTTCCAGCGAATTTCTTTTTGCAGTAATCGCAAATGCATTCTGAGTCGGCGCTTCCTCTCATACCGACTTTGATGGTTTTATTCTTCTTTTTAACCGTTATAGTAGCCTTGTTTTTTGTTTTGTGTATGTCTAGGCGTGTTTTGTCTAAATTACAGCAGCGTTTGACGTGATAGTGGTAGCATTTCTGGTTTCTGAAAAGCTCATCACAGCCAGGACATGTTTTCGGGGTATGGACTGAGAGATGGGCGTAATAGGCTTGTTGGCTCTGGAAATTTCGGCCACATTCTCCACAAGTACATGCACCAGATGCATGGGCTTTCGACAAATGCATCTTAAACTGGATGTAAGTTCGGAACATAGCAGGACATTTCTTGCAATCATACGGCTCTCTATTATGCGTATCAATCAAATGCGAAATCAACTCTTGTCTCGTCATAATTTTGGCACAAATGTGGCAAGCGTGTTGGTTGTTGGAGGACTCCTTCAAATGTTGGCACAGATGTTGGGCATACAAGAACCGCTTACCACAGCTTGGACACTGACATCTGCTACTTTTAACACTGTCAGGCTTACTTTTCAACTTAGACAACTTGGGTGGTGTTGTAGAAGCCGGTTTAATTTCCTCTTTTTCCTGTTTAGTTATACAGATAGTATTCTCAGTTACTATAGCTATGATTTGGTTGTTAAAGGCTGTTTGTTCTGGTATGCTGTTCAGCAGTTCCAGGGTGGTGTCCCACTGTATGGCAGCTCTTCGGCACTGAGTTCTGAATTCCGCTGCTTGTAGGGCCGACACTGAGCATATGGAGCACAGTCCTAGAGGCAGGTCATCATCCAGCCGCACCTGCAACCACCGGACTAATCAAACGGCCAATAAGCTGTATTCCTCATTTGTTTTTACATCTAAACATATTTTTTGATGTTGCTGTTTCCTCTGAATCATTATTATTATTTGATACATTGAATTTATTTATTGAGACACCAAAGTTGTTTTAGTTAAAGATTTATATGGTGGCTTAATATCATGCCCACTAACTTTAAATGCTTTTGTCACTTAAGCTAGTTGGCATTATATTTATATAATGAAATGAACATTCAATATATCTAGTAACATACATTGACATGTTTTTCTACCACAGGCCCTACTATCCTAGCAAAATTCTAAGGGCTGATTTTTAGTCAGATAACTTATTTCGGAGGAATAAAAATAGCGGTTTGACATATTTTTTATAGATAAGCTGTGTGGTTGGCAAAGTGGCTAAGCAACGGGTTGATCCCAGCATAGAACAAATATTTCTTTGACCTACAGGTGGTTGTTTTGGGTTAACCTATTTGTGTATGTGAGTTTAAATGTTTGTAAATGAACCCACATGACACAGAAGAAATTGTTAGTGTATAAAAACATTATTGTATATACTATCTAACAAATAATATTGTACTGCAGTATTGTGGAATTGGAATGCGAGTGGAGCTCCATAAACTTAATCCATGGTATCCATGTTTTTAGTTTGTGTTAAATTTCTACTGTTGATTCCTTTTTTAATTATCTTATTTATTAACTCCACAGAAAATAAATTACAATATTGTCTATGGAGGACCTATGTAAAAGTTCTTGTATGTATAGACCATAAAGCATCTGTGTAATGCCTAGCAACTATTCTTTCAAATACGCAGCACCTATGATTATGTTCCGTAATAGTTTAGTTATCAGATACAGGCACTGAATGAAAAAAACCGTTGTTTTAATTTATGAAGCTAGTTACAATCAAGACTTATTTTTTCTTACAAAATAATATAATTTTTATTATATGAATAAGAAACTATTTGAATAACGTATCTCATGAGTTTAATAGTACTAATCTCAATATGATTAATAAATAACCTAACGATCTAACGCTGCACAAACACTGAGTGTGACGTCATCATAGCTGACCCCGTAAACGCCTACTTGAAGGTAACAAACTTAATACCTAGCTATCATTAAACATTTGGGATTGTTCGGGAGTAATAAGAAGTTTAAAGTAACGATATAATAGTAATTAAGCGTTAACATCAAACGAGATGAGAAAATAAACGATTAATTCTCGATAAGTTCTGATCCGACGCCATCTTGCAACCACTGCGGCGGGAAGACGCCGTTCCGTTTCTCACAGAAAATAAACAAATCGTTTGATGTTTAGCTTGTGGAAATGCCTAAATAACGTACCTCGACTCCTGTGATGACTTCTAACAGCTCAGCAAGCGTCACAGGTTTGTCTCCGTCCATCATGACCGTGTCTTCCAAATGAACTTGCCCTTCGCTTGTTTCACCCATACATATTCGACATCTATCGGACCCATCTCCACGCACAATATGGGACACTAACGCCTTTATATCCACTTGCCGGCTCATTTTTGGTGTTCTTTACAATTAGGTAATAGTTATTCAGCAGATTTTTCGAAAATTTTCTTTACAATTCTAAAATCAGTACGTCACATGCGCCGCCGTGAAGCAAGATTATTTTTTGACGTTTCGTATGACTTAGTGATGCGCTAACATGTCACTAAAATGTTGAATAACTCGATCGAGGACTGAAATGAATACTTAAATCGATTCGTCAAGTTGCTTTTTGATTGCTAATGTTTATCGGTTTTATGCGAAGGTGTTTTTAGAACATAGAAAAAAATATTTAGGTTTTGCGACAGTAGTTTTTTTTTTTCGTGAAACTACAACGATAGTTTTGTATTTCAAAAACACACTATCAACAACAAATTTTATTTTTATTTTCTCTCTCATACACTGACTCGATTAAGTATGAACTCAGTAGTTTGCAATCACTAAATGAGACCGTTCCATTTCTCTCCGATAGCCAATCAGAAACACGTTTAGTTACTACACCTAAACTTTGAATACCCATCTTGTTGAAAATGCATTCAACAGAATTTGGGTGAAAAATACACTGCGATAGAATTAATTGTTTCCTTCTGGAAAGCAATTCTAGCTGTTTTGACATAGAAATGAGTCCATCTTACTGTCGAAGACAAATTTGAATCGAATATTTTTGGTCCAAAATTAAGCACTGTGATGTCCGCTTATATATCTATAAGATCGTCAAGTCCGCACGTAAATTGTGATATAAATAATATAATAATTGATTAAAAAATTGATCGTAATATTACCCGTTTTGAGGTATTAAAATAAAGTGTAGCAACTCAGAGTCAGTCAGCTGTCAAAGAGTACAAAGTGTCAAAAAAGTTGTCAAAGTCATTATTCATTCAGTTTTGTTTGTGGGAAATCTAAGTCAAAATGGTAATTCAATTTAATTTTTCTAGGATAATCCTTGATATTTTCGTAAATTAATGAATACAGGGTGAAAGGACATTGTGTAAATAATACGTTCGCATCTATATTTTGTGTAATTTGTGTGTATTTTCTTGTGAAAAAGTGGTACAAAAAGTTGAGGGTTAAAATTCGAGAAATAGTCACTTTTTGCGGTATATGACTTATTTCTTCATGTAATACAGCCGCTATGGGTATGAAAGAGTATCCTTATCATTATTATCTCAGGAAATCATTAAGAAAAGTCATATTTGACTAGAAAAGAAATAATTCCGGCGTATCGTTGTTCAATTGTCATTGTCTATGAAAGTATGACTTCAGAATCCCAACTGTTCATGTGACTTGTGATAAAACTTGTAAATAATCATATTAAAACTTTTTTACGAACATCAATAGACTAAATATCTTGTAATAAACCTTTTCTAACTTAAATTTCAATAATTTTATAATATTTGTATTAAGAACTTTTAATATTTGTCCCAGTACTTAATGTAATTAATACATATTTATGTTATTGAGGCCTTCATACTATTGTTTAAATGTCAAATTGAGATTTTATACTATAGTAAATTGAGCAGTTATTATGGGAGTGTATTTTTTTTAATTTCTTAACAACCTCATCAGACTTAGCTTCATAATATCTGTGGTAAATATAATTAAATAGTAAGATATACAAAAAAAGATTTAATAAAGGAGATAAGCCAATACCCATAGATAGACAAATCCAGCAAGAGCTAATTACATTATATTGTTATTTTTAATTTTTGAAAAAAAAAGAAAAAACACAAATTTTATGAATAAAATTATATATTAAATTATGATCAAAGACAATAAAAGTCCCTTCTATAACTGTGATAACTTTGTTTTTCATTATAAAACTATGAAGAACAGTTTTTAGGGTTGAGTGTAAATATCTATTAAAATGGAATAAGCATTTTCTTTTCTTTAGTTTCTTCTCTTCTTAATTTTAAATTTTTTTTTAATAAAAATATTAATATTCAATAATACAAATATCTAAGCTACTGGTGATTAGGCATACATATAATGGTCCATTGGAAGGATCAAGTGTGGAAACTGGACTGTCCCAAGAATCGGGGTCCACATAAAGAAGAAGACAGGAACCTTCTCACAATGCAGCCCTATCAAGGAGAACTGCCTTTTTAATCAGGTCCTTGATCTAACTGCCTATAGAGAGCTAGAGAGATGGTTGTCAAGGCTCGTGGCCATCAGGCCATTGGCCATAACTAGTATCGGCACATAGCCAAACTCACATCAATATTTTAGTAGTTTCTAAAAGCATTATTGTAACATTTGGTGTAACGGAACCCTGTGTGTGCGAGTTGGACTGACCTTATTTTATTTTTGTATAGTCCGCTGTCTATCGTCACTCAGAAAGACTTTATCACAACAAAAACTGAAGTAATACCCCAACTTGATCATTACAGCAACCACAGATCCTAGTGCTGAAGGAGGGGACGGACCAGTCACAGGGCAAACCGCAGCTCATCTCCAACATCAATGCCTGCCAACTGGTTGTCGATGCTGTGAGTATTTGTGATTTATTTTATACTAACAAATATATAACAGCGACCTGTAATCCACGGGGGATATTAGTAATATGTATCATTCCTCTTAAATCTGGAATGTTACCTAGATTTTTCGGCTTTACTCTGTCATGTCATGTCATAGCTTATATAGGATTATCCTCAAAAAAATCTGTGTAAGAAAGAAAACACTTAATTTTGAATTAATGAAAGTTGTAAGCCAATGATTATAACAAACGGATCCAATTTCTGAAGAGCTGTGTGGATCATGATAGTAGAAATGAGGCTTGCAACTATGACTATAAAAGAACTATCACCAAAACTTCAATCTGTTCACTCTTAGAACAAAATGTTGTGCATATAGGGACCATATCCGTTTACCACTCTTACTATTGAAAAAAGATCGACAAATAAGGAGCTCGTGGCTGAATAATAGCAGCCGCTCGGTTCAATCTTTAGGTTAAGCCGCGCTTGCCTAGGTTGGTCTGTGGATGGTTGTCCACCTATTACATACCGAGTTTCCTCCGTGCATCGGAAAGTACGTTAAGCCGTTGGTCCTGGCTGACATTTGTAGATCTTTGACAGTCGTTACAGGTAGTCAGTGTACCGAAAGTCTGACAACCAGTCTTGCCAAGGGGTATCGCATTACCCAGTACTAACTGGGTTGTGGAGGTCAGATAGGCAGTCGCTCCATGTAAAATACTGATATTCAGCTGCATCCGTTTAGACTGGAAGCCAACCCCAACATAGTTGGGAAAAGGCTAGGCCAATGATGAAATCTGTCAACCCAAGTGTGTCTGTAAAGATAAAGACCCTTTATCTCGGGAAGGTGAAGAACAAGGAAGGTATCAAGCTGAATGTACCAGAAAAAAAAAATTAACCATTCTCAAGTCTGTAGCCCCTTAGAGCTGTAAAAAAGTCCAACTTTCAAACCAACCGGGTAAGTATGAGTCACACATTGGTAAAGTTTTTACTACTTAAATTATAATTTACAAGCGCACAAGGGTTCAATAAAAAAGCAGCAGTTCAGCTTTTTGTTGATCAGCGTAAATAAGCGCTTTATAGCAGCTGGGCTCTGCAGGCAAAATAGTCCTTGCAGTGGTGGTCAGACCCAAGTTTTGGTGGTACCAGTGTCAGAACTCCAAAAATAATTTTATTAAAATATTAAGTTTTCAAAACAAATATGTAGGAAATTGAGATGTAGATTTTCATACTCAACATAGAAAATTTCCTAAAGTTATCCAATTTGTTAATTTTATTGTAGTTTTTCCAAATAAGCTTTATTTTTTGTTCCTATTATAAATGTTCACTTTTTTAGTTTATAGTTTATAGTAAATTATATTGTGCACTTCTCCTGTAAGTGAAACAGTGCATATACATGATACTATTGTCGTCCATAATTAACGTCCTTTGTTGGAGATCCTAAAGAAATAATACTTAAATGAGAATAAAGTTGCAAAAAAATATCTTCAAAGATGACTACAGACTAAGCGTACAAACAAAGAAATATCAATTTAATAGAATTAATGTTAAATAGATTATGATTTAATAAATTATATAAAAAACTAGGATTACATACCCTATTATTTAAACTCTCAAAATTAAAAATAAATAAATTGGAAAAACCTTAACAAATTGATATCTTTCAAGGTCCGCACCACCCTCGGCCCTCGTGGCATGGACAAGCTCATCGTTGACCACAACGGCAAAGCAGTCATCTCCAACGATGGAGCTACCATCATGAAGCTGCTGGATATTGTGCATCCCGCTGCCAAAACCCTGGTGGATATTGCCAAGTCACAGGATGCTGAGGTGAGTTAAGTATCCTTACTAATAATAAAGCGAAAGTGAGTTTGTTTGTTTATTTGTTTGTTTGTTTGTTACATCTTCACGCTTTAATGGCTTAACCGATTTTGATGAATTTTGGTACAGAGATAGTTGGGAACCAGGAGACGGACATAGGCTAATTTTTATTTAAAAAAAGTGGGATGTGAAGGAGAAAGAGGGAAGAAAGGGGAAAACTTAGCGTTGCTATTACAAATCAATAAGGCGCAAGAGGAACTGTGTTATCCCAAATTCTACGCGGGCGAAGCCGCGGGCGGAAGCTAGTATAGTTATATAAAAGATTTGGCAAAAAAAAATGTAATATATATTTTTCATTACTCTAAAGTGAGTCTAAAGTGAAATAGTACATTTTGAATCAAGTGAGTAAAGTTTTTTAACTCACAGCATTTATTTTAACTACATAATAAAAGGCACTTTTAAATGTCAAAAAACTAAAGAGTGAAGCTACAGTCCCAGTCACAAGGCATTATAATGGCATGTTAGTGCTGTGCACATATCTAAGTGACGAATTCACTCGTAATTCTAAGAATGATTGTTACTACTAAAAATGTTTTAGTGAAAAAGTTGTTGGAATGCCATCCTTACTAATATTATAAAAGCGAAAGTGAGTTTGTTTGTTACCTCTTCACGCTTTAATGGCTATACCGATTTCGATGAATTTTGGTACAGAGATAGTTGAAAAAAGTGGATGTGAGGGAGAAAGAGAGAAGAGAAGGGAAAACTTAGCGTTGCTATTACAAATCAATAAGGCGCAAGGGGAACTGTGTTACCGCAAATTTAACGCGGGCGAAGCCGCGGGCGAAAGCTAGTATTATAAAAGCGAAAGTGAGTTTGTTTGTTACCTCTTCACGCTTTAATGGCTAAACCGATTTCGATGAATTTTGGTAAAGAGCTAGTTGAAAACCAGGAGACGGACATAGGCTAATATTTTTTTGAAAAAAGTGGGATGTGAGGGAGAAAGAGGGAAGAAAAGGGAAAACTTAGCGTTGCTATTACAAATCAATAAGGCGCAAAGGGAACCGTGTTACCCCAAATTTAACGCGAGCGAAGCCGCGGGCAAAAGCTAGTAAATAATAAAAAAAAACTGTAGTCCCTTTGTGCTCTGAAGAAAATCAACCCAAGTACATGCAGGCAAAAGTAAGGTCGTTTATGCCGCAACCTTGTACGGAACCCACGTTGCGCGAGTCTGACTCGCAACTTAGCTGGCTTTTATTATAATTTTGACGGGCCTGTTGGTCTAGTGGTTTGTGGCCCTGACTGCTGAGCCGGAGGTCGTGGGTTCGATTCCCACCCAGGACAAACTTTGTGTGATGAGCATGATTGTTTGTTCTGTGTCTGGGTGTGATTTATCTATAATATGTATGTATTTATAAATTATATAAGTAAGTATATCAGTTGTCTGGTTACCATAACACAAGCTCTGCTTAGTTTGGGATCAGATAGCCGTGTGTGAGTTGTCCCAAGATATTTATTTTATAAGCCAATGATTATAACAAACGGATCCAATTTCTGAAGAGCTGTGTGGATCATGATAGTAGAAATGAGGCTAATTACCAAATAGGAGATAGTGCGAGAAAGAAGTGGCAACATTGATACTATATTTGTATTTTTTTTTTTCATATGTAGGTTGGAGATGGCACCACATCAGTCGTGATCCTTGCTGGAGAGCTCCTGAAGAGACTCAAACCTTTTGTTGAAGAAGGTAAGTCTAAGTTTTTTTTTTACTATTAAATACTATAATCGCTGTGAAAAACCGTTTTTTTTTTTAATATATTAAGTCATATTCACTACATCTCATATGCTTATAGTCAACAGCACTAATTGTAAGATTAGGAATAAAAAAGATATATTAAGCAACATTCAAGATTGAAAGAAAGAAAGAAAAGTTTATTTGTCAGAATATAGTACTTACAAAATCCTTACTAATATTATAAAAGCGAAAGTGAGTTTGTTTGTTACCTCTTCACGCTTTAATGGCTAAACCGATTGTGATGAATTTTGTTACATAGATAGTTGAGAACCAGGAGACGGACATAGGCTATTTTTTATTAAAAAATGTGGGATGTGAGGGAGAAAGAGGGAAGAAAAGGGGAAACTTAGCGTTGCTAATACAAATCAATAAGGCGCAAGGGGGACTGTGTTACCCCAAATTTAACGCGGGCGAAAGCTAGTTTATTATAAATACGAATCGCCATACAGTACGAGTTACTCTTATACATTTTGGTTCGTTGGTAGGGAACGTACAATTTATCAGGATATCTACAAC
Source organism: Ochropleura leucogaster (assembly GCA_958449745.1). Lineage (NCBI taxonomy): Eukaryota > Metazoa > Arthropoda > Insecta > Lepidoptera > Noctuidae > Ochropleura > Ochropleura leucogaster. The sequence goes on along the minus strand of OY288228.1, from coordinate 9,299,805 downwards.
TTCTGTTACAGTACGGCCAACGAGAAGCGACACCAAATGTAAACAAAACCCATGCTAAAACCCCATCTAAAATGGCCGCCCGAATGTGGGCGAACCCGTCTTAACATTGTCATGTTTTTGCCGGCAGAACGACACATTACGACAAAGGCACAAGATGGAAAGAGCTAAATATTAGATTGTCAACGCCACAGTTGTTCTTTAGGTTAATAACCTTTCGTATCGCTTCTCGTTGGCCGTACGTTACACTTATGTTTTTTTTTTTAAAAGAAATTTGTATGTTTGAAGACTAATAAACAAGTTTCATAAATGTACAAACTAGGAAGTGGCAAAATGCGGTGTTTTTTGAATAGCGGTACACAGCTGTCTAAGTATTTTGCTCCGCTAATTGCTCTCACACACTCTTTTTCTGCCCTGAATGCTCTGATTAGATCAACTGAGTTACTATTCCATAACGCAACACTGAGGAAACATATCCATGACTAGCTGTTCCCCGCGGTTTCACCCACGCTGCTCAGCACCTGTTGGCCGTAGCGTGATGTTATATAGCCTATAGCCTTCCTCAAGAAATGGGCTATCCAACACTAAAAGAATTTTCCAATTCGAACCAGTAGTCCCTGAGATTAGCGCGTTCAAACAAACAAACTCTTCAGCTTTATAATATTAGTATAGATATGCAAAAAGAAATGAAAGAGAGTTGTTTGTTTTGGTATGGACGTGTTAACAGGAGGGACGAAGCACATGTGACTAAAAGAGTGATGGATCTGAATGTTGATGGACAGAGAGCGAGAGGAAGGCCAAATACAAATATACACAAAAATTTCCTCACGACATTTTGCTTATTAAATGAATGAATAATGTTTATTTTGCAAGTAGGTTTTCACAAACACTTTACACGTATTTTTTAAAATCTAGATGAGGCCTATGTTTCGTTATAGTCTGAGAAGAAACAGCCGAAAAAAACTCAAAAGTCTCTTAAGGTCCAGACAAAAATCTTGGTCAACTTACATGAGGACTATGCAGACGAGTGTCTGAAATGGTCTTTTTGAGAAAGCACCGCACAGATTGAGTGGACCTGTCCAGTCAGTGCAAGCATTTGTCAGTTATCGTGTAGCTCGACTCATAACCCATTCTTTCGCATCATGTAGCTATACTAAGCCAACCGATTACCAAGCCAATGATTATAACAAACGGATCCAATTTCTGATCTTCTGTGAGGATCTGTTTACAGTAATGAGGCTTCTATATATCACACAATTTCACAAACTTTTATTTTTTTGGATCTTCAAAGAATACACAGATACATTATAATTAGAGGTCGGAATTTATGTACTTCACTGATTTCATACAGCGAAATAATAATGTGGATATGCCTCAAATCTCGGGATTTATTTTAAAGAGCAGAAATATACTATACTAAGTAGAGTGGAAACTAGTAATATGATTCATAATCTGCCGGAATGTTGTAATTTATGTATGCCACAAAAAAGTTGCTTATTTTCTCACAATAAAGTAAGACCTAATTGACCGAATATTCGGCCGTCAATTTTATTATTATATTGTTGGCCACACGGGATTTTCCATAAGAAATCCCGGGAAGATCCATATTAACATCAACATTTCAGTGCAAGTACGTAAATAACTCTACCTAATGACCTCTGATTATACTATACAATAGGTTGTTTTAGGAGTTCGTGGCTAAATAATAGCAGCCGCTCGGGTCGATCTTTAGGTTAAGCCGCGTTTGCCTAGGCTGGTCTGTGGATCGGTGACCACCAGTTACATACCGAGTTTCCTCCGTGCCTCGGAAAGCACGTTAAGCCGTTGGTCCCGGCTGTCATTTGTAGATCTTTGACAGTCGTTACAGGTAGTCAGTGTCCCGAAAGTCTGACAACCAGGATTACCAAAGGGTGCCGTATTAGCCAGTACTAACTAGGTTGTGGAGGTCAGATAGGCAGTCGCTCCATGTAAAATACTGGTATTCAGCTGCATCCGGTTAGACTAGTTGGGAAAAGGCTAGGCAGATGATGATGACAATAGGTGGTTTCAACTGTGTCTCTTCAATTATAGGAGACCACAGCATGCATATATATCTGGTGTTAACAGAGAAAGTGATATCAACACAGAAGAAATCCTCTCAGTAACATTGAGATAATCCTAACGCTTGCCACATAATAGGGTATTTTACTCCATATGAAAGAAATTCTAAAAATATACAATACAGATAAGCTTAGGCAACAGGCAATCGGAAAATGTTAAATTTAATTAATAAAATAACTGAATTAATTCTAAAATTGATTTCAAAGTTTTCACTTTTTTTAGTCTGTTGTTTTAAAGCGAAACAGTGTCCGCCATGATTATTACGTCTTGAGGTCATGTAAACAAAAAACTGACAACTGTCAACTGAGCAACTATTACTATTTTTGTATTATAAAACTTTACATTTTATTTTTTATTAAAATAGTAGTAATTATACCATGGAAGAAATAAATACCACCATATAATAATACCATAAACTAAGTGAAAAATACAACTAAACAGTAACAGCGCATTTGTTTACATAACCAACTGACGTCATGACCACAGAGTAACATGGCGTCAAGCGTTTTTGTGATTTTACGCGCGAAAATAGAAATTGTAAAATTGAAATGCAGTTTTATGGCACTTATCGATTGAATATTTTTTTTTGTTTTTTTTTTGTGGTTTACTAGGACCCTAGGATCAAAATGAGATACTTTTTAAAAATGGGTGTAATACCGTATTGCCACACTCATGCCAACTGCGACACTGCTCCTTCTTAACCATGTTTGAACGCCATTATTACATATATGGGACAAGCAAGCGCGTGCCTAGGACGGCAACGTCTCAAATATGTGACAAATAAATTAGGTAAAATTCTTTCTTGGCTGGGCTTGGCTTTTTCTCTGTAAGTGAAAATATAAATTCTTAACTGTAATGCGCCATAATGGTGCAGCACGGCTTCTCATTAATGACCTTCAGGATATTATTAACGTTCCCACGCAGTCAGCACATCATGGAAGCCATGTTTTTACTCACGATGGTATTAAATAAATAAAATAAATATCTTGGGACAACTCACACACAGCTATCTGATCCCAAGCTAAGCAGAGCTTGTGTTATGGTAACCAGACAACTGATATACATACTTATATAATTTATAAATACATACATATTATAGATAAATCACACCCAGACACAGAACAAACAATCATGCTCATCACACAGTTTGTCCTGGGTGGGAATCGAACCCACGACCTCCGGCTCAGCAGTCAGGGCCACTAACCACTAGACCAACTTAATTATTATTTTTAATCTTTACGTGTTTCTGCAAACGCTTTGTGTTTGGCGTTCATAATATTAACAGAACTTGTATATTCCTTCAGGAGTTCACCCCCGCATCATCGTCCGCGCTATCCGCGTGGCTGCGAAGCTGGCTGTAGACCGGGTCAAGGAGTTGGCTGTCAAAATTGATAACAAGTCGCCCGAGGAACAGAGGTATGACATTCTTCTTCATAAAAATGTATTAGCAGCACTTTTCATACACAAATCATGATGTAAAAATAAATAAATAAATATCTTGGACAACTCACACACGGTAAGCAGAGCTTGTGTTATGGTAACCAGACAACTGATACACATACTTATATAATTTATAAATACATACATATATCTATATATATAAAAGAAAGTCGTGTTAGTTACTCCACTTATAACTCAAGAACGACTTAAAAAAAAAATAAAGCTTAGAACCAGGAGACGGACATAGGATACTTTTCATCCCGGTAAGAGAAGTAGGGTAGATAGGGTAGGTAGAAAGATACAAAATTGCATTGCAACGCATGCCGGGGCACAGCTAGTTATAGATAAATCACACCCAGACACAGAACAAACAATCATGCTCATCACACAAAGTTTGTCCTAGGTGGGAATCGAACCCGCGACCTCCGGCTCAGCAGTCAGGGCCACTAACCACTAGACCAACAGGCCCGTCAAAACAAAAAAAAAATGTAAATAACATTTAAAAAAGAAAACGATGTCCCACACTAGGACTTACTCCTGTATCGTAGGTGCGTTTACAAACATTTAAACTCACATACACAAACAGCCAGACCTGAAACAACTACCTGTGGACCATACAAATATTTGTCCCGTGCGGCGATTGTTCCTGCGACACGCAGCGCAGCAGTCAATCTCTCAGCCACTGAGACAATCGTGTCGACAATAAAATGCTGAAATAAAAAAAAAATCGATACACACAACACACACACACCACACACACACACACACACACACACACACACACACACACACACCACACACACACACACACACACAACACACACACATTCCACAAAAGAGCAAGCTTGCATTCAATTTAATTTTAAAGTGATTTATGTTTATTTTTATTACAAAATCTGTCAGTTCCGAAAAAAGGGTGGACACCTTTTTTTTGGGTTAGAAAATCATCAAGACACTGACTTCTCAAACACAGATCTGACCTAGCTCAGGAGTCAGAGCTTCTTATGACCATGTAAAATTATGTCAATATTTCCTTATGTCAATTACTAGCTTTTCCTCGCGGCTCTGCTTGCGTTAAATTCGGGGTAACACAGTTCCCCTTTCCTGATTTGCAGACTACCTACAGTTTTTGCCCTTGCGCCTTATCTATTGTAATAGCAAAGCTAAATTTCCCTTTTCTTCCCTCTAACTCCCTCATTTCTCACTTTAAATAAAAAAGTTAGCCTATGTCCGTCTCCAGGGTCCCAACTATCTCTGTACCAAAATTCTTTAAAATCCTATTGCTAAACCGATTTTGAAGAATTTTGGTACATGCCTAAATGAGGCATGAAGAGGTAACAAACAAACAAACTCACTTTCGCTTTTATAATATTGAGGAAGTAAGGATATTTAAAATTTAATTTACATTCGCCCAACTTCACCAGGGAACTGCTCACCAAGTGTGCGTCAACGGCCATGTCCTCAAAACTCATCCACCAGCAGAAGGGACACTTCTCCAAGATGGTGGTGGATGCTGTGCTGTCTCTGGATGCTCCTCTTTTGCCGCTAGATATGATTGGTAAGTGGTCTTAAAGTTCATCTACAGTACGGCCAACTAGCAGCGATACGAAAGGTCATTAACCTAAAGAACAACTGTGGCGTTGACAATCTAATATTTAGCTCTTTCCATCTTGTGCCTTTGTCGTAATGTCTCGTTCTCCCGGCAAAAAAATGACAACGTTAAGACGGGTTCGCCAACATTCGGGCGGCCATTTTAGATGGGGTTTTAGCATGGGTTTTGTTTACATTTGGTATCGCTTCTCGTTGGCCGTACTTTTTATTTACTCTGGACGCTCTTACTGTGCACGTCTTTCTACATCGTTCTCACATATTTGTATAATCTCAACACAAATGATGTAAATACTATTTTGTAAAAATATTAGATTTTAAAAGAGTGTCCATGGAGTTTCTTGCCCATTCTTCTCCATAGAGATCAACGTTTTGGAATGGGCAACTGCAGTACTTTCACAAGATATTTACATAGATATATACATAGATATTATTATTTTTTATCTTAATTAATTTGGAATGAAATTGACTACTAATGTTATTTTTTTTTTTAATGAATATAATAAGAGATTAGCACAATGTGAATATATTTGCACACCTCGTATAAGGTTGTAATACAGTGTAACTAAAAAGAATAAAAAAAAACTATGTAACATCTCTCAAACCTGTGTTATGCAAATAAATGATTTGATTTGATTTGATATTATGCCTTGTGACCGGGACTGTAGATTCATTTTGTTTCTTGACATTCAAAAGTGCCTGTAATGGTCTAATTGAAATAAATGATTTGATTTAACTTGCAGCATTTATTTCAATGAGGGCTATCGTTTTCAAGGTCATCAGATGTCGCCACTAAGGAGTAAGGTTTTGTTGTTAAGTCTATTTAGGACCAAAAATCTTATAACAAGGTTTCTTTTTATAATAAACTCGCTTTTCCCCACGGCTTCCCTCGCGTTAAATGCGTGGTAACACAGTTCCCCTTTTCTGATTTACAGGTGTCTGCTACCTGTAGTTTTTGCCCTTGTGCCTTATTTATTGTAATAGCAATGCTAAGTTTTCTTCCCTCTTTCTCCCTCATATTTCAATTTTTTTTTTTAATTTGTATACACTCTACAAAAATAATCGTCGCGACACCACACTTCAATGGGAAATAGAAATACGAAACGAAAATATCTATGATAGCTTGCTATCTATGAGAGAGAGAGACAGACAGAGAAACACGCGCACGCTGTAGGGCTTACAACTATAGCAAAAAGTGTCTTTACAACTTTTGGTCTTATTTTTTCCGTCTAACCCTTTTTCGCAACGCGCCATAAGGAACTTCGTTCCAAATACTAAATGAAGTAATCACCTTGGGGACCTTTCGTTAAAGCTGTAACTTATCCAAACTAATATTATAAATGCGAAAGTAACTCTGTCTGTCTGTCTTTCTGTCTGTCTGTCTTTTCTTCACGCCTAAACTACTGAACCGATTTGTATGAAATTTGGTACAGACATAGTTTGGAACTTGAGCATGTTTTTATTACAAAAAATAAATAATTTATTCCGGACATACAGTGCCATCTATTGGTCAGAAGTCGGCATCAATTCAGTACTATAAATGTCGAGCTGTTCCTATGCTCCGTGCTGCCGGAAGTCACTGTTCCACGTGAACGAATTCGCGAGCAATAACTAGTCCTAAATAGTACCCTAAGGTAGAATGGTAGAAAATGCCCAAGGCATTAAGTCCGCCTTTGTACAGTATTTTTATACATGTACATAAAGTTTTAATAAATAAATATGCTCTTCATTGTCCAGGAATCAAGAAGATCTCCGGCGGAGCCCTAGAAGACTCGTTCTTAGTCGCGGGCGTAGCCTTCAAGAAGACGTTCTCCTATGCTGGATTTGAGATGCAACCGAAGACCTACGACAACTGCAAGATTGCTCTGCTCAACATTGAACTGGAGTTGAAGGCTGAGAGGGATAACGCTGAGGTGAGTGATATAGCCATCATCATCATCATTTGGTCGGCTTCCAGTCTAACCAGATGCATGGAGTGACTGCTTATCTGCTCTCCACAACCCAGTTAGTACTGACGTACTCCTTTCTCTCGACTCCTGGCCACCGTAGATGCGGGCTTGTCGACGGTGAGCAATGGGTAGCTCAGCATCCGTCCGTTCGTCTATTGACGACAGGCCGGGGAGAGAGCGCGTTAGTGTTCCACGCGCGCCTCAAAGAGATGTCAGCAAAGCAGAGGGGCCTGCCAGGGACACTGCCGCACGGGGTGAAAGGTTGTTCGTAACAGATACCGCGGCCCCGGAACATGAAAGAAGGAACATGGGTGGGTTTTAGTCAGTACAAGCAGGCGTCCGTCACTCGCTCAAGGCCACGCGTTTTATGCCTACCGCTTCGTGTATCGCCGTCGATACAACTGACAGTGGGCTGTCGCACGCCTGTTTGAGTGCTCGCACGTCACCATTACCGCGCTGAGTTTCAAAATGCCGAAACCACGTAATTTTTGTGCAGTTTATGGATGCCAAATGATTGATTTTCCTCCACTTTGCTCCTGTTTCCCTTTCGATTATTTATTAACATTATTTACGCGGTTTAGAATATTTTCCACAATAAAATTTAATAATCGTGAATTCAGGGAAGGAAAAAACATTATCAGTCATTTTATTAAACTGAAACATATTTGATTCTACAACATTCGTTTCATTATCATTATCATCAATTCATCATACGTACAACCCTAGCACATTCGCTCGATGACGCGCCCGCACGTTGGTCGCGCGGCGGGCAATACAATCTCAACTCTCTTTGTGCGTACTTATGGTGCATTTCTTTTGGCTGCAAACAGCTGGTATTATTATTATGATTTTGTAGGCTATTATAGCGTAGGTATTTTCCTTTTTGTATTGGAGTGATGTATCTGCTACGTAGTAGCTATTTAGTAATCTGTGTTACAAGTCTGATATTCCCTAACGCTCCGCCCAGAGGGAGGGAAGGCTATTTGTAGACTTTTTCATCTGAAAAAAGCCCTCTTAGCATAAAAAAAACAACACTGCATATTATGGCCAATGATTATCAACAACGGATCCAATTTCTGAATTCTCTTGAGGATCACACGTTTTATGAGGCCTTGCACTAGGAGAATTTAAAGACCAGGTACCGTGATGTCAGTACAAGACTAGGTATAAATAAAAAACTTTTTTTGTAAAAAATAAAACCGACTTCCAAAAAAAAAGTGGTAAGCAACTTTATTTCCGGAAGTCGGTGGAAAAAGGTCAACGAAACCAACAAAAGCCACAAAATACTGCGATGACTTTCCAAACCATAGTACATAGCATTGTCTGTACATTTGTCTTCGACAACTTCTAAATTACGTATATCTTCAACGTACATGAAATCGATCTAATACGCATTATTAAAGATAACTCAAAAACTACGTGTCGGATCTTTATAAAAAAATATGCTTTTGAATAAATAAAAGAAATAAACAATAAGGTAGTTGACACCACCAATCAATTGATATACTTTTTATGAGCTGTCAAAAAGCGCTTCCCCCATAGATTTTGTATGAGACTCGCAACCGATGACGTCACTAAGTTGTCAAGTCAACGATGCAACTATTTATTGATTTAAAAGCAACTAAAAATCGAATTTTAAAGTTATTTTGAAATGAATAGAGTTCTCAGGTCTATAATAAGGTGTTCTTTCAGAAAAATTGGGTTTTTAAATTATTGGTTAATGGTGTCAACTACCCAATTATCTTCACAGGTACGCGTGGAGAACGTGAAGGAATACCAGAAGGTGGTTGACGCTGAGTGGCAGATCCTGTACGAGAAGCTAGCAGCCTTGCATGCGAGTGGAGCTAACGTGGTGTTGAGCAAACTGCCCATTGGAGACGTGGCTACACAGTACTTTGCTGATCGGTCAGTACCTATTATGTATAATAGATGGCGAATAAAAATACCCTATGTGTTATTCCAGATAATAATCTACCTCTGTGCCAAATTTCATCAAGATCCGTTCAGCCGTTTTGACGTGAAAGAGTAAGAAACATCCATTGTTTACTCGTTACTCATGAAAAAGGTTATGTCAGCTAAATTGAAATAAGATCCTTACTAATATTAATATTATAAAAACGAAAGTGAGTTTGTTTGTTACCTCTTCACGCTTTAATAGCTAAACCGATTTTGATGAATTTTGGTACAGAGATAGTTGGGACCCTGGGGACGGACATAGGCAAATAAAAAAAATGAGATAAGGGGGGAAAGAGGGAAGAAAAGGGGACAGAAATATATATTTTATTTCGATCATCACGCTGGTTAAAGTTAGCGTTAGCCCAAAGTAACTATGCCATGCGGACGAAGTCGCGGGCGGACGCTAGTAGTCAATAAGTAGTGTCAGATTAAGTTTCCTGAGAAAATTTAAAAACTTTTCAAATAAAAGTGTTTGAACATCAACTTTGACGTCACTACTTCGTTTTGAGTTTCCGTTTCGTTTCACCAAAAACACGGAACATGAAATAATAAATTGTAAAAATAAGTGCTGTATTAGAAAATACAATAAGTGTACATTATGGTACAGCAGAAGCATATAAAAAAAAATTGAGTTGTCAAGGAACACCCGGATGGTACGAAGTTATTATTATGTATAAAAAAACCTGTAAACACTCAACAAAAATAATCGTCGCGACACCACACAGTTCGATGCGAAATAGAAAGACGATACGAAAATAACTGGCTTGCTTTCTATGAGAGAGAGAGAGACAGACAGAGAAATACGCGCACGCCGCGCGGCTTACAACTATAACAAAAGTGTCGTTACAACTTTTGGTCTTGAGCAAAAAGTGCCGTTACAACTTTTGGTCTTAAGCGAGAAGTGTCGTTAGAGCTATTGATCTTAAGCAAAAAGTGTCTTTTAAATTTTTGTCTTAAACAAAAAACTGTCGTTACAACATTTGGCCTTAACTTTTCCCGTCCAGACCCCTTTCGCAACGCACGATAAGGAACTTCGTTCCAGAGAGTGTGGGCTAGACCACGTAATACTAGTTCCGGTTGCTAGAATAAAAACATGTTTGTAAGCCAATGATTATAACAAGCGGATCCAATTTCTGAAGAACTGTGTGGATCATTAAGTAGTATATGAGGCTTTTAGGGTAGAAAAAAATAACTATAAATGGCATTTGTTAAAATTAGAGTTAGTGCAGATATGCAAAAAGCGGTTAAAGGCCTATTCAGACCTAAGCGGTATTCACTGCCGCTGTGGGTAGAGGTACATACCGCGTGGGTTTCGCTCAGGTATTTAGTATCAAGTACCTCGGCTAGAGCGACCTGAGCGATATTCGCTGCCGCTGTGGGTAGAGGTACATAACTACATAGCACGCGGGTTTCGCTTAGGTATTTAGTATCAAGTACCGCGGTTTTCTCTGTCGCAGACGGTAGCGAATACCGCATAGGTCTAAATAGCTACCGCGCGTTATTCTACCCACAAGGATAGCGAAATCCGCTTTGGTGTGAACAGTAATATTACCGCATACCCACTGGGTTTCTCTGACGCAGACGGTAGCGAATTCCGCTTAGGTCTGAATAGGCCTTAAGGGGGAAGCGCCAGTGTTTACTTTTTTTCTTTAAAAAGGTTGTCAGTGGAGTTTCTTGCGCATTCTTCTCTGTATAGAGATCATTTGTCTACTTTCACAAGTTATATACAGGGTGGCCAGTTGATAGGCGTCCAAAGAAAATAATAGATGCCTGATGCTAAGGGGTACCTGAATTACCACCATGTATGTTCCACGATTTTTTGTAGTTTAGGAGCTAGAATTTTTTAAAGTACTATTTAAAAATTTTCACCTAACATTGGTTTTTATTTTTTATCTTTTTATTCCTACCATTTTTAGATATTTTTTTTCAGTGGAATCTATTAGCGATAGCAATAGCTGACATGCAAAATATGGCCATTTTTGTCAGACAGGTCAATTAGGATACCTAAGGCAGACAAGGCAATTAGGACACAGATGGCAGACAGGGCAATTAGGGCACCTAAAGCAGACAGGGCATTAGAGCAACTAAGCCAGACGGGGCAATTTGGACACCTATGGCAGACTGTGCAATTAGGGCACCTAAGGCAGACAGGGCAAATAAGGCACCTACGGCAGACGAGGCAATTAGGATACCTAAGGCAGACTGTGCAATTAGGGCACCTAAGGCAGAAAAGGCAATTAGGACACAGGGAAATAGTGCTACTAAATCAGACAGGGCCATTAAGGCATCTACGGAGGACAGGGCAATTAGGACACCTAAGGCAAACTGTGCAATTAGGGCACCTAAGGCAGACTGTGCAATTAGGGCACCTAAGGCAGGCTGGGTCAATTGGGGCACCTAAGGCAAACAGGGCAATTAGGGCACCCAAACAAACAGGGCATCTAAAGCAAACAGGGCAATTAGGGCACCCAAAGCAAACAGGGTACCTAAAGCAAACAGAGCAATTAGGGCACCCAAAGCAAACAGGGCAATTAGGGCACCTAAAGTAAACAGGACAATTAGGGCACCTAAAGCAAACGGCCATTAGGGCACCTAGCGCAAACAGGGCCATTAGGGCGCCTTAAGCAAACAGGGCACCTAAAGCAAACAGGGCAATTAGGGCACCTAAAGCAAACAGGGCAATTAGGGCACTTAAAGCAAACAGGGCAATTAGGGCACCTAAAGCAAAAAGGGCCGTTAGGGCACTTAGAGCAAACAGGGCCATTAGGGCGCCTAAAGCAAACAGGGCAATTAGGGCACCTAAAGTAAACAGGGCAATTAGGGTACCTAAGGCAAACAGGGCCATTAGTGCCCTAATGTAAAAAGAACAATTAGGGCGCCTAAAGCAAACAGGTCTATTAGGGCATCTAAGGCAGACAAGGCAATTAGGGCAACTAAAGCAGACAGGGCAATTAGGGCGCCTAAGGAAAACAGGACAATTAGGGCACCTAACAGGGTCATTAGGGCATCCAAGGCGGGCAGGGCTATTAGGGCATCTAAAGCAAACAGGGCCATCATGGCACCTAAAGCAAACAGGGCCATTAGGGCACCTAAAGCAAACAGGGCCATTGGGGTGCCTAAAGCAGACAGGGCAATTAGGGCACCTAAAGCAGACAGGGCAATTAGGGCACCCAAAGCAAACGGCCATTAGGGCACCCAAAGCAAACGGCCATTAGGGCACCTAAAGCAAACAGGGCCATTAGGGTGCCTAAAGCAGACAGGGCAATTAGGGCACCTAAAGCAGACAGGGCAATTAGGGCAACTAAGGCAGACAAGGCAATTAGGGCAACTAAAGCAGACAAGACCTTTAAAGCAGATAGGGCAATTAGGGCACCTAAAGCAAACAGGACCATTAGGGCCCCTAAGCCAAACAAGGCCTTTAGGGCGCCTCAAGCAGACAGGGCAACAAAAAATGTTAACAATTTTTTTTTATCAAATAATTAGTTTAAGAGATATTGTAAAAACCATTTCAACCCCTATTTTCAAGATGGCGGCCGTGGGACAAGGGTGGCGAACTGGCGACCCCACAAACTTGGTTTTAGCAACACTGACACACTTTTTTACACTTTTACACTGACCGGGGGGGTACACATCAAAAAAATAAAAATTGCGTCTTCTAAAAAATGCAACCCCAAATGTAACTTTTCAATGGACTATCCTCACTAATATTATAAAAGCGAAAGTGTGTTTGTTTGTTTGTTACCTCTTCACGGCTAAACCAATTTTGATGAATTTTGGTACAGAGATAGTTGGGAACGAGGAGACGGACATAGGCTAATATTTTTTGGAAAAAAGTGGGATGTGAGGGAGAAGAGGAAGAAAAGGGAAAACTTAGCGTTGCTATTACAAATCATTAAGGCGCAAGGGGAACTGTGTTACCCCGAATTTAAAGCGGGCGAAGCCGCGGGCGAAAGCTAGTTTGTATATATGTCTTGTGATGTGACTGCGACTGTAATTTCATCTTTCGTAGGATTCTGTAGCTCAAAAAAAACAGCAACTTTTTAAGAGCACTGACACAGACTGATGACAAAGTGATTCTATAAGGCTAGGTTGACATTAGGTCGGACCGACAGTTTTGCCGTTGGCCGACCACCGGATCTTACTGTTCACACAAGAAGCTATAGCCGCCCAATACAAAGCAGTATGTCTATATTCTCCACCATTGTCTCGTCAGAAATCGTGACCGGGTCCTCGCCGACAGTTTTATCGGGTCCCCATATATGCCAATACGCATCGAACACTGGTTCCGATAAAACTGCCGGGTACGACCTAATTTGAACTCGCTTCTCTCGGCTTCCGTTTTTTCTTTTTAATTTATTTAGGGGCTTTCACCACAGACTACCTACAGTACTGTTTCTCCTCCTTTAAATCCATCCAAAGGTTGTCTTGAAAAGATCACTTTTAGCGTTAAGACCGCCCATTGTGTCACCCTATTTATAAGTTGTTTAATGTTATTCTTGTTATTTGTATGGTGTTCATAATAAAGAAGAATATTCTATCTATCTATACCTTAACTCGTCTGTTCATGTGTTTTGGCCCTAAATCCAAATACCCGCAAAGTATATCATATTAAACGTTTACCCCCCAACAGCGACATGTTCTGCGCGGGCCGCGTGCCCGACGAGGACCTGAAGCGCACACAGCGCGCGTGCGGCGGGGCCGTGCTGAGCTCCGTGCGCGACCTGGCTCCCGCCGCGCTCGGCTCGTGCGCGCACTTCACGGAGAGGCAGGTGGGCGGAGAGCGGTATAACATCTTCACTGGTGAGTAGCGTCAACATGGGGCTGCACGGCTGTCCGTGCTCCGAGGACACTGGACATTCAACCTGGGGCCTTAGTCTGCTGTTACAATAGTGTCAGAATGGTCGATCACTGATCGGCATAATGGTTAATTTTGACAAGTTTGGTAATCTGCTACATACTAAACTTGTCAAAATCAAGCCATACAAGTGTATGGCTCTCCCCCCGTTCCCCCCAGAGCGGTGGAAGTTATTTGATGATTTCCCATCCTCATAAAAAATACCTTCCCTTTCTTATCCCTGTAAACATATTTATTTGCTCTTCGTTCCTAATCCTCTCCTTTCCTACAGGTTATGATAAAGGCAAAGCTCCCTCTGGTAAGATATTATTATAACAAATAATCAAGTAGTTTGGTTCAGTATACAATGTGAAAAAAGTAGCACTTATACTCGTTCATTCCCATTACTTCGATTCATTAGTTCGATCGTGGAACTAGTGAGATTTTTCCTCATATGTTCGACCGTCGAATAAATTAAATTTAAAAACAGTTCTACTACCACTCTCATGACAAGATAACTCACCGTTTGCGAGGAAAACGATCTTTTGTTAACTAACCTCAAAACACTTAAATATTGCTTAAAAGGCCTCTACTTCTGGGTGGTTTAAAAAAAAAACAACCACGAAGGAGATGGCGGGGTCTGTTCGCTCTCTTCGCTCGGTCACTACGACCCCGCCACCTCCTTCTAACCTAAATCTATCCGGGGTGCCCCCAAGTCTGTTGACGGGGTAGTCGACTGCGGGTCCCCTACGTTCTGGGTTCTAGTTTAAAAGAAAAATCTCTCTAGTTCCACTATCGAACTAATGAATCGAAGTTATGGGAATGTACTCTAATACCTATAGGTAGGCACATATATCATGTAAAGAATACACTGAGACACAAGAAAACACTTAATTATGTATTACTAGCTTTTGCCCGCGGCTTCGCTCGCGTTAAATTCGGGGTAACACAGTTCCCCTTGCGCCTTATTGATTTGTAATAGCAACGCTAAGTTTTCCGTTTTCTTCCCTCTTTCTCCCGCACATCCCACTTTTTTAAAATAAAAATTAGCCTATGTCCGTCTCCTGGTTCCTAACTATCTCTGTACCAAAATTCATCAAAATCGGTTTAGCCATCAAAGCGTGAAGAGATAACAAACAAACAAACTCACTTTCGCTTTTATAATATTATTAAGGATTGAAAGTTGTAAGCCAATGATTATAACAAACGGATCCAATTTCTGAAGAGCTGTGTGGATCATGATAGTAGAAATGAGGCTTTCAACCACATAGATATATGCACTATAAGAATATATAAATAAATATAAATATCTTGCGACAACTCACACACGGCTATCTGATCCCAAGCTAAGCAGAGCTTGTGTCATGACTAGACAACTGATATACATACTTATATAATTTATAAATACATACATATTATAGATAAATCACACCCAGACACAGAACAAACAATCATGCTCATCACACAAAGTTTGTCCTGCCTACGATATTAAGAATAACCTATTCAATCATTTGGAGAGCATTAAATAGTATCAATATATTCTACAATTGTCTATTGTTGTATTGTGTAATTAGTTAACTGACGCGTTTCCTCATCCCGTACTAAGTTGTTCGTCGTCATCTCCCCAGGCTGCCCAGCGGCTAAGACGTGCACCTTACTCCTTCGTGGAGGAGCAGAACAGTTCCTCGAGGAGACGGAGCGTTCCCTGCACGACGCCATCATGATCGTCAGGCGTACCATCAAGAACGACGCTGTGGTTGCCGGTAAGTCTACACACTATACTTCAAAATACAAAACCTACTTCCAATAAAAAAAAACTTTGAGAGGTGTCAAGGGACACCCGGATGGAATGAAGTTTTAATTTATTATGTACAAAAAACCTGTACACATTCAACAAAAATAATCGTCGCGACACCACACTGTCAATGCGAAATAGAAAGACGAAACGAAAATAACTGGCTTGCTTTCTATAAGAGGAAGAGAGAGACACGCCGCACGGCTTACAACTATAGCAAAAAGTGTCGTTACAACTTTTGGTCTTCATTTCGTCTAGCCCCCTTTAGCAACGCGTGATAAGGAGCTTCGTTCCAAAAATATGGAAGTCGGTTTGTTACTTTGTGACCATTTTACGAATGATAACGTAATTCATATTATTAACATTTATTATGATTCATTATCCGATTCTGGAGGAGCTCGTGGCTAAATAATAGTAACCGCTCGGGTCGATCTTTAGGTTAAGCCACGCTTGCCTAGGTTGGTCTGTGGATTTGTGACAACCCGTTACATACCGACTTTCCTCCGTGCCTCGGAAAGCACGTTAAGCCGTTGGTCCCGGCTGTCATTTGTAGATCTTTAACAGCCGTTACAGGTAGTCAGTGTTCCGAAAGTCTGACAACCAGTCTTACCAAGGGGTATAGCATCACCCAGTATTAACTGGGTTGTGGAGGTCAGATTGGTTATCGCTCCATGCACAATACTGATATTCAGCTGCATCCGGTTAGACTGGAAGCCGACCCCAACATAGTCAGGAAAAGGCTAGGCAGATGATGATTCTGTTTGAGCGGCCTTTTTAGACACTGAGCAGCGGGTGAAACCGCTGGGCTGAGCTAGTAATTATATTTATTCTGATGCTCAGTGTTAAAATTCGTTGTAAGAAAGAAAACACTTAATTTTGAATTAATGAAAGTTGTAAGCCAATGATTATAACAAACGGATCCAATTTCTGAAGACCTGTGTGGATCATTATTGTATTAATGAGGCTTACAGTCAATCACTTTATAGTACATTACGATATTAGTGCGTTAAGATGGTTATAACATGCGAGTCGGAATTTCAGCCCGAGCCGAAGGCGAGGGCGTAATTGAGCCGAGCATGTTATAACCAATACGCACGTATATCGTACGACGTTTTTTAACACATTTGCGAGGAAACAGAAAAAAAATATTTTAAATAAACTCAATCTGTGAATGCACTCTGTTGCTTTCCCGCCATTTTAACAGCGAACTAGCGCTGCCTACTTTCGAATTAGTTCGAAATTTGAATAGCAACAGCGCTAAGCGACAAAACCCTTTAAATAAATTTAAAAAAAAGGAAAGAATAGCAACAGCGCGCTGCTCACTAGCTGGAGTCGTGCGGCGGCGATCAATTTAAAATTTGAAATGACAAATAATACTGTTAAGGAATTTGTATAGACTATAACTTAACTATTTGCTTTGATAACACACGCGTTTTTTATGACCCTCTTTACTTATTTAAAATTGGCGCGGTGGCATTACATCAGCTTTACGAGCAAGGGTGTTAAAAAATGAATTTAATTACTTTTCTTTATTTTTATAACTATTGTTCTTCAAACGGTGACAAATTGCAAATTGTGTGTCTTAGAATGGAAATTCGAAGACTTAAGACATTCATCCGCTTTGAGAATGTTTGATGGAGAACTGGATAAACTCATTGCATTTATTACAAACTAGTTTAAACTCGCGGCTTTGCTCGCGTTAAATTCGGGGTAACACAGTTCCCCTTTCCTGATTTACAGGTACCTGCTACCTGTAGTTTTTGCCCTTGTGCCTTATTTATTGTAATAGCAATGCTAAGTTTTCCCTTTTCATTTCTCTTTCTCCCTCATACTTCAATCTTTAAAAAGAAATAGCCCATGTCCGTCTCCAGGGTCCCAACTATCTCTGTACCATAATTAATCAAAATCGGTTTAGCCATTAATTCGTGAAGACGTAACAAACAAACTCACTTTCGCTTTTATAATATTAGTAAGGATTATGCTAATGATACGTTCCAGGCGGCGGTGCCATCGACATGGAGATCTCGAAACACCTCCGGGAGTACGCGAAGGGCGTGGCGGGCAAGGAGCAGCTGTTGGTAGCAGCAGTCGCGCGCGCCTTCGAGGCCGTGCCGCGACAGCTCTGCGACAACGCGGGCTTCGACGCCACCAACCTGCTCAACAAGCTTCGCAACAAGCATCACAACGGTGAGCGAGCGCCCCGACACACATACATACCGTACACATCGACACTGACACACATACATACCGTACACATCGACATACACTGACACACATACATACCGTACACATCGACATACACTGACACACATACATACCGTACACATCGACATAGACTGACACACTTACATACCGTACACATCTACATACACTGACACACATACATACCGTACACATCTACATACACCGACACACATACATACCGTACACAGCGACATACACTGACACACATACATACCGTACACAGCGACATACACTGACACACATACATACCGTACACAGCGACATACACTGACACACATACATACCGTGATGCCGATAATGAGCGCCGGGCCTTAATTGAATCAATTCCAATCCGAAAACAAGATGTTTCTTTCTTAGGCACTTGTCTCACCGGCAACGAGTAACGAGTAGAGCTAGAAACTAGTTAGCGAGACGCGGGGAGCGAGTGCGTAGTTCCGATATTTGTGTAGCTCGGCTATAAGCGAGTGTGCGAGTGAGGCGGGCGATTACTCGCACCACTCGCTCGCGGCAGTCAAGCGTACAGTCAGTCTTGCGGCCTCATACGCGACCAAATGACATGACCACTGGTTGCTCTCTCGGCGTGAGTTCTAATCGCTTGGCGAGTTTCGCCGAGCGAGTGTTATCTTTCATAGCTCTTGTCGCTCAGCGACAAACTAGTGAAGCGAGTGCTCGCCGGCAGTGTGAACAGTCAACGATCAACTGTTTGTATATGCATCTCTTTTGTTCACACGGAAAGTATATCTATTGTACGTTTCTTGAGCGAGAAAATAGCCGATAGTTAGTCGTTTTCTCGTCGTTGGTGGGACAACTGCCTTAAATGAATATTAATAAGAATCATCATCTGCCTAGCCTTTTCCCAACTATGTTGGGGTCGGCTTCCAGTCTAACCGGATGCAGCTGAATATCAGTATTTTACATGGAGCGACTGCTTATCTGACCTCCACAACCCAGTTAGTACTGGGTAATACAATACCCCTTGGTAAGACTGGTTGTCAGACTTTCGGGACACTGACTACCTGTAACGACTGTCAAAGATCTACAAATGACAGCCGGGACCAACAGCTTTACGTGCTTTCCGAGGCACGGAGGAAACTCGGTATGTAACGGGTGATCACCCATCCACAGACCAAACTAGGCAAACGTGGCTTAACCTAAAGATCGACCCGAGCGGCTGTTATTATTTAGCCACGAGCTCCTCTTATATATGAATATTAATAAGAATGTTTTGTTGAATTTGTTGACGGGCCTGTTGGTCTAGTGGTTAGTGGCCCTGACTGCTGAGCCGGAGGTCGTGGGTTCGATTCCCACCCAGGACAAACGTTGTGTGATGAGCATGATTGTTTGTTCTGTGTCTGGGTGTGATTTATCTATAATAAGTATGAATTTATAAATTATATAAGTATGTATATCAGTTGTCTGGTTACCATAACACAAGCTCTGCTTAGCTTGGGATCAGATAGACGTGTGTGAGTTGTCCCAAGATATTTATTTTTTATTTATTTAATGGCAGGTGACGTGTGGTATGGTATCGACATCCAGAAGGAAGATATAGGCGATAACTACGCGTCTTGCGTTTGGGAGCCCGCCATCGTGAAGACCAACGCCATCATTGCCGCTTGCGAAGCCGCTGCACAGGTAATAACAATATAGAAAACATTTATTGCACATCTTTTACACTAAGTGTGTCTGGTCACGGATTAGCGATATTCTATGTGTTATGTTGTCGAGGATGTCTCCGAGGAGCAGGGGCGACGGCATGAGGTAATATTATTGAAACAAACGGCTTAGTTAAATAAATCAGACTGTAATCGGCTACGACATGAGAGACGGGCTGCAGGACCAAGAGTGCCCATAGACAATACAAACTAGTGATGTCTTATAAATATGTAACACTATGTACTTATGTTATTAAACCAGGTAATCTAAACTAATATTATAAAGCTGAAGAGTTTGTTTGAACGCGCTAATCTCAGGGACTACTGGTTGGAATTGGAAAATTCTTTTAGTGTTGGATAGCCCATTTCTTGAGGAAGGCTATAGGCTATATAACATCACGCTACGACCAACAGGTGCTGAGCAGCGCGGGTGAAACCGCGTGGAACAGCTAGTTCAAGTATAATATCTTTAATCACTTTGTTTCCGGCACAATCATATTTATAACAATCACTAAATAACTAATAGAAAATATTACAACAGTAACAGCAATACACAAGATATGTTCGCTCTCTAATGCTCAAGTTAGACTGACTCTTGTCTAGTCTCCAGCAAGCTTGTCTACCAGCAAGGCAACACTCAGCAGGCTATTCAACCAATCGGAGCAACGTACACAGTGCGTGTGCTCAATTGATGTACTCAAATACATTAAGACAGATTATTTACAATAAATAAATGTTTTAAATTCAACAATAATATTTTACTTGTTTTAAAATATCAATACACTTAAAATACCTATATTTAACTAGTTTTTAACAAACAAAAAAAAAATAAAAAAAATTGTAAATAGTTTATGCAACCAATAGCGCCATCTGTCGCTTGTTAGAGCAGTGTAATTATGAACTTATTTTACAAAAATATTAAAAAACATTCTAGTACTTAAATTTATTGATGTAAAAAAGAACTACTAGGTATTTTTATGACAGGCCTGTTGGTCTAGTGGTTAGTGGTCTTGACTGCTGTGCCGGAGGTAGTGGGTTCGATTCCCACCCAGGACAAACTTTGTGTAATGAGCATGATTGTTTGTTCTGTGTCTGGGTGTGATTTCTCTATAATATGTATGTATTTATAAATTATATAAGTATGTATATCAGTTGTCTGGTTACGATAACACAAGCTCTGCTTAGCTTGGGATCAGATAGCCGTGTGTGAGTTGTCCCAAGATATTTATTTATTTATTTCATTTTCACAAAAATGTTTCTGTTTTTAACTTTGTTTTTTAAAGTTATGAAAATGTAAGCTCATCATTTCTCAATTTAAACGATAGACAATATTGTTGCCCTCTGAATAAACCTATTGTCCTCTCAGTAATACCAACACTTTGAGAGATATGATTAATTTTTGTACACACATAGATAATCTCAAAATGGCTGCCAAAAAGCGGGGAAGTGAATAAGACCCCAAATGTGTATCGTAATAGTATATAATACTAGCTGTTCCCCACGGTTTCACCCGCGCTGCTCAGCACCAGTTGGTCGTAGCGTGATGTTATAAAGCCTATAGCCTTCCGCAAGAAATGGACTATCCAACACTAAAAGAATTTTCCAATTCCAACCAGTAGTCCCTGAGATTAGCGCGTTCAAACAAACAAACTCTTCAGCTTTATAAATATTAGTATAGATTAAAACGCTCGTTCTATAAGTATCAAGAATATCGCTAGTCCATGACCGGACACATTGTATAGGGACATCTTTACACACGTAGAATAGGGTAGTTGACACCACCAATCAATTGATATACTTTGTATGAGCTGTCAAAACGCGCTTCCCCCATAGATTTTGTATGAGACTCGCAACCGATGACGTCACTAAGTTGTCAAGTCAATGATGCAACTATTTATTGATTTAAAAGCAACTAAAAATCTAATTTTAAAGTTATTTTGAAATGAATTGAGTTCTCAGGTCTAGAATAAGGTGTTCATTCAGAAAAATTGTGTTTTTAAATTATTGGTTAATGATGTCAATTACCCAATACTTTATTCTCATACATACTTTGTGAAAAGAAAAAGAAAAAATGATTGTGGTCAACCGTCTGCTCGTACAAGTTTTGGACGGTCGATATTTCCTACTTCTGTTCAACGAAATAATTGTGGATATTACATCAACGTCGCGCACTTCTCGCTATTTTTCCTTAAATTATTATTTGTTATATTGCACAAAGTCTATAGGTAGTATTTTGGGCACTTATAAAACGTTTGATTGTTTCCTATGGAGAAGAATTGGCAAGAAACTATATGACACACGACAGTTTTCAATCGTATTTAATTGGGTTATGATCCTAACTTTTAACGGTAATATACGGACTACGGAGACATTTTCGTCCGTATATTACCGTAATGTTAATTGGAAATGACTTGCTAGTTTTTGTTAATATAAAATTTTGAATTACAATTTCGCGTATACTGCGTGTACTTATATATATTTTTTTTATTAGTGATAGGTTCGCGTTTGACCACTATCTCCCCTGATGGTAAGTGATGATGTGGTCGACGATGAAGCACGCTTACCTAGAAATAACCTATTCACTCTTGACTTGAAGACCCCCAGGTTATAGCTGTCAGGAAATACAGACTCCGGCAGGGAATTCCACTCCTTAGCAGTACGCACAATGAAGGTATTCCCAAACCGTTTAGTGCGTGTGGGTGGGATGTCTACCATGTAACGGTATGGTAGTCGCTTCTAATATTGAAAAGCCCCCAAACATGTTACATCTCGCGACTTCGTCCACAGCCCATTTAGTACTGGTTAAAAGAACTAAACTAACATCGACATTGTTGTCCCCAGATCCTGTCTGTAGACGAAACAATAAAGAACGTTAAAGGCGCCGACATGCCGACAGCTGGTGCGCCCATGGGACGCGGGATGGGACGCCCGCGCATGGGCTGATACACTCACTCACTCATATATCACTAACAACACACTATAACGCCTACAAAGACCACTTCACGTCTTACACTCACGAGTACCTCACCTGCATCAGACTGCGGAGCTCGCCCTCCAGTCTAACCGCATGTGGCTCAATACCAGTATGCTCATGAAGCGACTGCCTATCTCACCTCCATTACACAGTTTTCCAGGGGCCTAACCCCCGAATACTGAAACGTCACTCAAAATGTGAGGGCTGCTTAACATTTGAGCAGCTCTTAAAATTTTGATTTTGTATGGTCAAACGTCACTTCTTAGTCTCTGTTAAACTTAAGTGGGACTTAAATTTTGAGTGACGTTTTAGTATTCGGGGGTTAGTCTGTTATTACAATAGTGTCAGAATGGTCGATCACTGATCGCATAATGGTTGATTTTGACAAGTTTAGTATGTAGCAGATTACCAAACTTGTCAAAATTAACCATTATTGATCAGTGATCGACAATTCTGACACTATTGTAATAGCTGACTCAGGTCCCTGTTAGCGTGTCTATCTTTAAATTTGGCGACGAGTCTGTGTCTCATGGTTTGTGCGGCAACACTAGTTACACTCCAGGGTACACTTGTCTGTGTAATGGCAGGTCACTTCAATGTTATTGCCAAAATCCTTTGTTAGAAGAGCTAGATTTTATATAATCATTAGACTTGTGGAAACTTCAAGGGCATTTAAACAATCAGAGGCAGATGTTATGTAGACTATATTACCGTCTGCGAACCCCGTATTTATAAATATAGAAAACGCTTTAAAAGATATGAAGACCTATAGCACGGCCAACGAGAAGCGATACCAAATGTAAACAAAACCTATGCTAAAACCCCATCTAAAATGGCCGCCCGAATGTTGGCGAACCATCTTGTGACAAAGGCACAAGATGGAAAGAGCTAAATATTAGATTGTCAACGCCACAGTTGTTCTTTAGGTTAATGACCTTTCGTATCGCTTCTCGTTGGCCGTACTATAGTTAGAACGATGTTTCGTCTACATAAACTGTGTTTTTTTTCAACTTTCATCGAATCGTTAGTGCAGTTTTCTAGCGTGAGATTACAAATATTGCTCATTTAATATTTGATACATGTATTAACAAGTTTATTACAGAATTTGTCCAAATAAATGTGAATGCGGGGTTTGATTTTCAACGGCTGATTTTTTTGCATTTGTAATAATAAAATTATTTGTAATATAATTTCACAGAATACTGGATTTAAAACTGTTTGAAACTAAGGAATGGTCTCTTCACGCTTAGTACTAAGTTATTATAGTATTACCTATTAATTATATTAATAATAACTATAAATACCATTGCATTGTTTTATTTTTTACCTACCCTGCTTGTTAAGTAGATTTAATTTCTTCAGAAAGTGTAGAATAAAATGAGAACAAATGCTATAGAAACATTCATTTATGGCCCGGCGCCCATTATCGGCATCGGCACGACTGAGGATTTTAGGTGGTAAATAGCAATATACATTAACATTAGGCAATAAAGTAGAAATTTCCATATGGTCGTAATAACAAAAATACCGGTTCGGTATGCTTGAGGCTGCTGTTTCGGCAGCCTTGAACTTGCTTCGGGATGCTTCGGCATCCTTCGGTACGCCGCCGGCGCCGAGGCAACACTCGGGGCTACCATGAGACGCTTCGGCAAGCTTCAAGACGGTGCGGCATGCTTAAGAACGCCTCGTCATCCCTAAGAACGTTGCAGCATGCCAAAGCATCATTTCCGGCAGTGTGCGCTTGCATGTAGGATGCCGAAGGATCCTTTTCCTTGCCGATGCCGATGGGCGCCGGGCCTATAACGTACTAGCTGTGCGCGGCATACGCTGCAGTGCACCTTTTACTACTAAATCTCCCCCCCCCCACAGGGACGTTAGCTAGACCAGCCCGCGTTCCTGAGCCAGTAGGCTATTCTCTAGCGCTGCCATAGAGTCAAGTTTCATAGAGTCGTCTGAGCTCGACTCTGTATTCTTAGAGAATAACCCTACTATAAAATTAACGCTTTTCCTAAATAATAAAACTATCCAGCCTATCCCTTTGCTGTCCTCCCCCAGCGACGCCCTAAGCTGCGGCTTCTACCTCGCAGAGGTGCCCTGAGCGTACAGTCGCCTAGTATACAAGTTATTGACCCTGCCTGGAGGCCTTTCTCTGAAGGCACCGATAGGATATTCCGGTTGGTCAAGTGAACAACCTCAAACGTTAACCTGTGACATGGCAATTTAATAAAATTGCTCTACCCTACATACCTACCTTATTAACAAACCGAACTTCATGAAAGGTCACCAAAAACAAAATGGAACGCTTAATTATGACAAGGTAAATAGAAAGCAAAAGGCCTAGAACCCGAAGCTAGCGGTGGACTGATGCCTGCCGGGGTTGCGGGTTGCTCGAAAGAGATACCGCGAAACGTAAAGGGCAATAGAAGGAACATGGGTGGGTTATAGTCAGTAAAACTCCCCCGAAGTTATTTGATGATATAACACCCCAAAAAAAGAAAAAGCGGTGGACTTATCCAATTCATGCCTTACTGTGCTGCGCTGCCCTATAGATGTTACATATATTTACATTGTATGAGAAGAGAGTTCTTGAACGCGGGAAAGGAGCGCGCGAATACCTCCTATTGGTATCTTCGCGGAACGCGACCGCGGGACGCTCGTATTGGTCGCGACGTACCTCTTGGGGTTGCTATAATTGGTTATTGTTTTACATCCTTACTAATATTATAAAAGCGAAAGTGAGTTTGTTTGTTTGTTTGTTACCTCTTCAGGCTTACATGGCTAAACCGATTTTGATGAATTTTGGTACAGAGATAGTTGGGAACCAGGAGACGGACATAGGCTATTTTTTTATAAAGAGTAGGATATGAGGGAGAAAGAGGGAAGAAACTGGAAAACTTAGCGTTGCTATTACAAATCAATTAAGGCGCTACCGAATTTAACGCGAGCGAAGCCGCGGGCAAAAGCTAGTTGTCACATATATTTGACAACTAGCTTCCGCCCACGACTTTGTCCTCGTGGCATAATTACTTTGGGCTAACGCTAACTTTAATCCGGGTGATGATCGAAAAAAAAAATGTTTCTCTCCCCTTTTCTACCTCTTTACTCAGATTTATTTAGCCAATGTCCGTCTCCAGGGTCCCAATCCCAACTATCTCCGTACCAAAATTCATCAAAATCGGTTTGGCCGTTTAGGCGTGAAGTCTTAACAAACAAACTCACTTTCACTTTTATCAATATCCCGGTTATACGATCCCGACGTCAATTACTAAAAACCACGGGCGGAGCCTAAAGCGTAAACTAGAACATATGAGTATTAAACAAATTACAATGAAGCCAATTATTAGATAATGAATATTGCCTTGACCAGTACATAGAAACGGTATGGTAATTTACTAAGTTAGCGATCAGAACTGGCGCTCAAATTATGATTAATTATAGACTAGATTCGTATCATGTTTGAGCGGATCATAACATAAGAGTAGATAATAGTTAGATAGAGATTATTATTATTTACTTATAAGAGGTGTTTTTTGAAAAAATCGTAATGTATAAAACACTAAAAACACGGAAAGTAAATTGACTTCCGGAAGCTGGTGACTCATTAAATATTTTTATATAATACTAGCTTTTCCCCGCGGCTTCGCTCGCGTTAAATTCGGGGTAACACAGTTCCCCTTGCGCCTTATTGATTTGTAATAGCAACGCCAAGTTTTCCCTTTTCTTCCCTCTTTCTCCCTTACATCCCACTTTTTAAAAAAATATATTAGCCTATGTCCGAGTCCTGGTTCCCAACTATCTCTGTACCAAAATTCTTCAAAATCGGTAAAGCCATTAAAGCGTGAAGAGGTAACAAACAAACAAACAAACTCACTTTCGCTTTTATAATATTAGTAAGAACTAGCTTTTGCTCGCGTTAAATTCGGGGTAACACAGTTCCCCTTTCCTGATTGGCAGGTAGGTACCTGCTTCCTGTAGTTTTTGCCCTTGCGCCTTATTTATAGTAATAGTAAAGCTAAGTTTTCCCTTTTCTCTTTCCCTTATCTCACTTTTTTTTTTAAATTAGCCTATGTCGGTCTCCAGGGTCCAGACTATCTCTGTACCAAAAACCAGTTTAGCCAAACGAACAAACATTTGTAACAAACAAACTCACTTTCACTTTTATAATATGTATTAGGTACAAGCTTCCGCCCTCGACTTCGTCCGCGTGGCTTACTTTGGGCTAACTTTAAACCGCGTGACGATCGAAAAACATATATCTTTCTCTCCCCTTTTCTTCCCTCTTTCTCCCCCTTTTTAGCCTACAAGGTCCTAACTATCTCTGTACCAAAATTCATCAAAATCGGTTTAGCCATATTACCGTGCGGACGTAACAAAAAAACAAACTCTCTTTCGCTTTTATAATATTAGTAAGGATGTAGCATATTTATGGCACCTACATTGTGATAATTTAAAGCTATGCTTGAAAACCCAGTCCTACAACATGGGAGACAACAACATGGCTGCAGTCCCTGAAGGCAGAAGAAGAAAGAAGGCAGAGTAGCGTGCGTACACTCAGGTTTTGCCAGTTATGTTTGAAGGATCACTGCAGGTTCACTTGATTAAAAATACAGATTGCAGAGGAATAATTGCATTTAATCCGTACACTTCGACTGTGAACACAGAGTACTTTTCTTATATCCATTAAGTATCCAATGAATAACCCATTTCAAAAAAAAACCGGCCAAGAGCGTGTCGGGACACGCTCAGTGTAGGGTTCCGTAGTTTCCCGTCCGTCACAATAAGTGTTCCCAGTTATGAGGTCAACCGAACAATTCTGTAATACCCGATCCAAAATAATAAGTACCTACAGCGCCATCTCTCGAGGAATTGGGTTACTGATTAATACAAAGACGTGCAATTTTGGTGGTAATTTTGGATTGCGAGAACCGATTTCAATAATTCTTTTTTGTTTGAAAAAAGATACGTTCAGGATAATAAAATATGTAAACAAAGTTACAAAAAAAGCTTGCATATACGTTTATACTACAAACGTAGTCCAGAAATTATTTTGTACAACTTTTTGTCTTTTTTGTACAAAAACTGTTGTGTCAATCAAGTTTAAAATAATTTTCATAGAAAGTCCTTATAAAGTTCTACCTTTCAGATTTTTTTCATATTTTTTAGACTTGTGGTTCAAAATTTAGAGGGGGGGGGGGGACACATTGTTTTTTACTTTTGGAGCGATTATTTCCGAAATTATTGACATTATCAAAAAATGATCTTAGTAAACCCCTATTCATTTTTAAATACCTTTCCAACAATATATCACACGTCAGGGTTGAAATAAAAAAAAAATCACTTCCCATTTTACATATAGGGTGGCCACCCTAATAAAACATTTTTTCAAATTTTTATTTTACCACTTTGTCGGCGTGATTGATATACATATTGGTACAAAATTTCAGCTTTCTAGCGCTAACGGTCACAGAGATTAAGCGAGGACGGACGGACGGACGGACAGACAGACATGGCGAAACTATAAGGGTTCCTAGTTGACTACGGAACCCTAAAAAGGGCGGGAGACGTAGTTGTCACATTGATGTCCACAGACATCAAAGTGGCATTTCACATCAACGACAATAGATTTAAATGACCAGAGACAAAAATAACTCTACTAAATATTATTAAGCTAACATGTTAATGTGCCAAGTAATAGGTTGCGAGCTTGTTGCCATCAACCAGCTTATTCCGAGCAACTGAGAAATTGCTGATGGAAACCACAATACCACTTTTGCTGACGTAGGAATCGACAGAACACTATGCTCAGCTGTCGCTTTTGTAACCACTCCATGACGACACGGTTGGCGCAGTGGCTGAGCGATCGACTGCTGCGCTGCGTGTAACGGGATCGATCCCCGCACGGAACAATATTTGTATGAATTGACCTACAGATAGTTGTTGCGGGTCTGGTTGTTTTTGTATGTGAAATTCCTAGTGTGAGGAACAGATTTTGGAACGAACTTCCTTATCGCACGTTGTAAAAGGGGGCTAGACGGAAAAAAATCTTACGAAAAGTTGTCACGACTTTTTTTTCTATAGTAAGCTATTGTAAGCTGTGCGGCGTCTCATGTTTCTCTGTCTGCCTGTCTCTCTCTCTCTATTATAGAAAGCAAGCCAGATATTTTCATTTCTATAGGAACTTCGTTCCATCCGGGTGTCCCTCGACACCTCTAATTTGTTTTTTTAAATTGGGACAAACTGAACTGGCGAAAGTGAAATAAATAAAAGACTCACATTTGATAAATGATGTTTATTTTGCAAGTTTACACAAACACATTAACATGTCGTTTTTTTTTAAACTAGATGAGGCAGGTGTTTCGTTCGCGTAGGTGCCACTCTGTGATGAAACAGCCGAAACAAACTCAGAGGTCATAGTCTCTTTAAAGGTCCAGACAAAAATCTTGGTCAACTTACATGAGGACTATGCAGACTATTTTATTTTTATTTATTTATTTGCAAGCATTTGTCAGTTATCGTGTAGCTCGACTCATAACTCAAGGAGCTCAACGACACGACAAACAATACCAAAAAAAGGACATTTGTGTAGGTCACAGTACCTATATGTACTCAAACTGTGAGACAATTGCTAAAAACAAAAAAAAAGATTGTGTGGTTTACGAAACCACGGTAAAAGAGAAACTGTTTTTTACATTATAGACATTTAGAAGTCCCTATTTCGCGGCCGACCGCCACGCGACATGCAACACACAGACGAGAAAAAATGAGACGATGTAATGAAAGTTTCACTTTAAAAAACCGACCAAGTGCTAGTCGTTTCGCGCACTGATGATTCCGTACAATCTTGTGACAAAAACGACTATTTCTTTTGACTGCGGAAACCGAAAGGTTTGAATTTCAACTCTATACCTCTACACGTTCCCGAAATAAAGGATCTTGACAGACAGACAGAAAGGCGAACAACAAAGTGATCCTATAAGGGTTCCGTTTTTTCTTTTTGAGGTACGGAACCCTAACTTAGAAATAACATGGTCCTCACATTCATAATAAACAAATAAAATGAATAGTTATTTACAAATGTGTGACATAATAATAAAAAAATAAAATATCACACAGCAAAATAAAAAATAATAATCCTAAAATACTTAAAACGAAATTAAGTTATTTACTCAGATCTCTGCCCAACCCATGAGTAATACGAGCGTAATATGACGTTATGGTGTCAATCTAATTAGGACAATAAATATTGTCTAATAGTGCCTGATTAGCAACCCTTATGCGTATTATGACATTTTTAATCACAAGCCTAAAGATTATGATGGAAATTGCTAATCCATTGTTTCAAAACTTACAAGAAAAATCTTCGAGATAAATGTGATGCTTTGGGGATTTTTTGCGATTTGTCCAAGGCTTTCGATTGCATATTCATATTCATATTCATTTATTTGCGTACCATAATGTGTTTAGTAGATGTTACAAAAGGCTTAAAGCTAAAAGTACATTTATGGACCCTGTTAGGGCACAGCAACAGTCTTAAAATTAAAAATAATCTAAATGTCAAAATATTACAATAACAATAACAATTTAAGTTTGAAACCTACGTAATACAGTTGCACTTGACATATAAAGTAAGATAGTGAGATCATTTTATTTTTTATATACTTATACATTTTTAGTAACCACTTTTTATTTAAAACATAAAATATACTTACTAATTAAGAATATATAATTGTATATATATATATATATATATGAGTGGTATTATGATTATATCAAAACTATATTAAGTATTCATTTATTAAATAGTTACACAGTTTATCATTTATTTTTCATATATCATAATTTATCATTCAAATATTCATTTATGCTATAGTAGCATTTGTTTAATAGAAATAGTTTTAACTTGTGAATAAAAATATTATGTTTATTTATATTCCTAATTTGGTCCGGTAGCTTATTATATAATTTTATTGACATCACATATGTACTAGATGAATGCATTTTTAGTCGTGATGTTGGAATGTTAAGTCTATTTTTGTATCTTAATGTAATTCTAGTTTGTATGTCTTCCCTTTTGGTATAAAATTCCGGGTATCTGCGTACAAATTTACAGATTTCAAAAATATAAAGGCAGGGTAATGTTAATATTTTGAGATCTTTGAAGTGGGGCTTACAACTGTCAGTTTCTACTATATTTACTAAAATTCGCATGAGTTTTTTCTGAAGGGTAAATAATATGGGCGCATCAGTACTATTTCCCCATAAGATAACGCCATATTTGAGCCATGCATAGGCATACGCGTAATATATTACAAGCGCCGTTTTGAGGTCGGTGGTTTTTTTAATTTCCCGAAGAGCATAAGAAAATTTTGAAAGTTTCGTTTTAATTTTTTGAATGTGTGATTTCCAATTTATATGCGAGTCTATGTCTAGGCCTAATAGAGTAAACTTACTAACTACTTCTAGTTTGGCGTCTTTGAAACTAAAATCTATATCTATCGGTGATTTTTGGCGGGGGTGAAATGTCATTATTTTGGTTTTATTAAAATTAATTTCTAAATTATGTTCTGTCATCCAATTCATAGTAGTATTTAATATAGTATTCAATTTATTATTTAGATTAATGTTAGATTCAAATGAGGCAATTATTGATATGTCATCCGCAAACAAGACACAGGATTCATTTATATGATTAGGAAGGTCGTTAATGTACACAAGGAATAAAAAACAGCCAACTACGCTTCCTTGTGGAATTGAAGCATTAATTGGTATATTTTCAGATCGGAATAATTCAATTTCATTAGTTCTATTATTATAAAATTCTATTTCTACTAGTTGCTCTCTATTTTGCAAGTACGATGTGAACCATTCGTGGCATTTTCCACGGATTCCTATACTGGATAATTTGTTTAATAATATTTTGAATTGCACTTTATCGTAAGCCTTTGTCATATCTAATAATAAACCTATGGCGTATCTTTTTGTGTTAACAATATTGAGTGCTTTTTGTATGAATTTATAGACGGCCAAGACGGTGGAACGGTTTTTCCGAAAACCGTTTTGACTGTCGTTAAATAAATTGAATTTTTCACAAAACGCATAAACTCTATTACACATTGCTTTTTCAAATATTTTTGATGCTGTTGGTAAGAGGGCAATGGGGCGGTAATTATTAGGGTCAGTTTTTGCGTTTTTCTTGTGTACTGGCTTTATAAGAGCTTTTTTTAAGAGGTTTGGAAACGTGCCTTCTTCAAAAGATTGGTTAATTAGTTTGTAAAAAGGTAGCGTTAGTTCATCTGCACATTGTCTAAATAATGAAGGCGGAAGCTCATCAATACCAGAACTCGTTTTATTTTTGAGGTTTTTTATGATAGCGTTCACTTCATAGGGATCTACTGGGTTTAGGAATATTGTATTCTCTCTGGAGGAGAACGCTGTGGGGGTTCCTTTTGGTTTGTTGTGGTTTGTACTCGTACTTGCTTCTCCAATAGAAGCGAAGAACTTGTTAAATGCGTTGGCAATCTCCTTGGGCTCTGAAGTTATGCCATTTCTTGTTTGTAAGGATATATTATATTTTTCACGTCTTATTGTTTTGTTTGTTCGTTCATTAATAATTCCCCACATTGTTTTAACTTTATTGTTTGATTTTATCATTTTATTTTTGAAGTGTTGTTTTTTTGCTGCCACTACAGTTTTCTTTAATATTTTTTCATATTTTTTGTAGTATTTTGTTAAAATTGGATCTTTTGTTTTAGTTATTAATACTTTTAATAATCTTTTATTTCTGCAAGAGTTTTTTATGCCTTTGGAAAGCCAGTAATGATTGAATTTAGATTTCAGTTTATTTTTTTGTAGCGGTATGCATTGATTTAAAATATTAATAAGTATATCATTAAGTGCTTCATAATTTATATTAACGTTATTTTCAGTCTTTATAATTTCATTCCAGTTTATTTCCAGTAATTTAGATTTAAATTTTAAAATATTTGTTTCATTGAAACGCCTTTTATTTGTGTACCAGATGGTTTGTTTTGTTTGTTGGGGTAAATTTAAATGTAAAATTGTACTATTGTGGTCTGAAAAACCATGTTCTTCTACTGTTGTGTACATATCTTTGAATGTAAAATTTGTAAATATTAGATCCAAACATGTTGTTGTTGTTGGTGTAGTGCGTGTTGGAGTTTCTATGTGCTGTGTTAGTTTATATTCCTGCATTAAATTTAAAAAATTATTCGTTTTTAAGCTATCACAAAGTATATTAATATTAAAATCGCCTCCTATTATAATATTCAGTTTAGAATACTTATTGTTTACATATTTTAGAATTAGTTTTAATTGTTGATAAAATATTTCTTCCTCTCTTCTATTCCAATACATAGTTATTATTAATAATTTTTCTTCTGGCAATTCAGTAGCGCATACCTCTATAACATATTCTATAGACATGTCTGTGATGTCTTTTCTTTGTATGCAATCTATATGTTCTTGGAGTAGGATACAGACTCCTCCGCCTGGTCGACTATTGCGACAGTAAGATGCCGCGAATTTGTATCCACTAAATTGAATGAGATTTAACTTTTCTTCTGAAAGCCATGATTCTGAAA
This sequence comes from Ochropleura leucogaster, assembly GCA_958449745.1. Classification (NCBI taxonomy): domain Eukaryota; kingdom Metazoa; phylum Arthropoda; class Insecta; order Lepidoptera; family Noctuidae; genus Ochropleura; species Ochropleura leucogaster. The sequence goes on along the minus strand of OY288228.1, from coordinate 9,266,652 downwards.
TGCATACTGCTTTATATACATTTTGGGTTAAGAAGGCTTCAAGTATGTCCTGTTTATTGTTCAGACTTTGTATATTCTGAAATAATATTTTAAATAGTAGGTCGTTGTTTGCGAAATGTATCATTATTAGTTTCTTCTATCATGTTCGTGTTGTAAGGTTGGTCGGCGTTGTTTGACTCTACGGTGTTCTTTTCCTGAAATGTTGAATTTAGTTGTAGCTGCTTAATGTGGCTGTCTTTCATGTTGATTGGTTTTCCCTCTATGTATAATCTGTTATTCTTTATTATTGCATGGAGGCCATTTCTCCTGGCCTTCAACAGTTCTTCTCGCATTTGGGCTCTCTCTTTTTGTGTATTTCTATCCAAAAATTCTGATACGAAGAGTCCAGTTCCCTGAAAATACTGGCTACTGTTAACGATGTACTTAACCATTCTTTTGCTGAGCAACTCGATAACTAGCGGCCGGTTCTTTATTGATTTTCTTCCCACTCTGTACATGTCCTCAATGTAGCCTGATAGGTCTACGTTCATAATATCGCGAAATAATTCAATAAGTCTGTTATAGAGCTCATTTTCCGGTTCATTATAGTAATCTACGAGCCCGTAAAGTACAATTTTTTTGCGATTTATTTCAGGAATGCTTATTGCGTTCTCCATAAAACATTAATCAGAAAACTACACCACTACGGAATCCGGAACGCCTCTCTGAATCTTCTTACGTCATATTTGAGTGGTAGGATTCAGAGAGTTGATGTAAACGGGAAAAGATCTCCTGGATCTGTAGTAAGCATGGGAGTACCACAAGGGTCCATTCTTGGCCCTTTTTTATTTCTTATTTATATTAATGACTTGCCTTACCTCATAAAGGATAATCATGATGTAGTGTTGTTTGCAGACGACACTTCTCTTTTATTTAAACTAAAACGTCAGCAGCTAGCTACTGACGATGTTAATAGCGCTCTGGCAAAGGTCGTTAATTGGTTTAACGTTAATAATTTACTTCTAAATGAAAAAAAGACCAAATGCATTAAGTTTACGTTACCTCATGTTAGACAAGTGGAAACTAGTGTACTAATCAAGGATGAAGAGTTGAAACCGGAAGATAATACAGTGTTCCTAGGCTTAACTTTGGATGCTAAGCTTCAGTGGGGCCCTCATATAGATAAGTTGTCAAAAAAGCTTAGCTCAGCAGCATACGCCGTTAAAAAAATTCGTGATTTGACTGATTTAGAGACAGCCCGTTTAGTTTATTTTAGTTATTTCCACAGTGTGATGTCGTATGGTATTCTCTTGTGGGGCCATGCCGCCGATATTCAGACAATTTTTATTTTGCAAAAGAGGGCAATTCGTTCAATGTATAAATTAAGTCCTAGACACTCCCTCAGAGAAAAATTTAAAGAGATTAACATACTTACTGTGCCCTCTCAGTTTATTTACGAAAACCTTTTGTACGCGCATAAAAATATAAAATTGTTTAAAAAATACAGTGATATCCACGACATAAATACAAGGAACAAACACAAATTTGTTGTTCCTGCAACGAGGCTCAAAAAAATAGGAGGTACTTTCACATGCCAATGTATACGTTATTATAATAAACTGCCAAGCGATATTCAAACACTAAGCCTCAATAAATTTAAATCTTTCATAAAACATAAACTATGTCTCAAAGCTTACTATAACATGAATCATTACCTTGAAGATAAAAAGGCTTGGGATTAAGCTGCTCCAATTTAATTTACTCAGTGAGTGTCAAAATTTGCCTTTGTTTCACTTATTTATTGTCTATTCCTTTATTTTATATACTTTGACATTAATATTTACTTTATTTTTACATTCTTTTTATTATTATGATTAGTGACATTTTATTTTCTTATTATTTTCATTTATGACATTTTATGATTTCATTATGATCTCATTAATTATTTATTTTTTATTTGTTTATTGTAAATGTGAGGACCATGTGGATCATTTCTTTTATTTACTTTGTTTTTTGACGAAGGTCTGGCAGTTTGAGTGCTATAAGCGACCTACACAAATGTCCTTTTTTTGGTATTGTTCGTCGTGTCGTTGAGCTCCTTAGGTTATGAGTTGAGCTACACGATAACTGACAAATGCTTGCACTGACTGGACAGGTCCACTCAATCTGTGTGGTGCTTTCTTAAAAAGACCATTTCAGACACTATCTGCATAGTCCTCATGTAAGTTGACCAAGATTATTTTGTCTGGACTTTAAAAGAGACTATGACCTCTGAGTTTGTTTCGGCTGTTTCTTCTCAGAGTAGTCGGGTACGAAACACCGGCCTCATCTAGTTTTAAAAAAAAATGACGTGTAAAAGTGTTTGTGAAAACCTACTTGCAAAATAAACATCATTTATCATTATCATTTATCATTTATCATTCGAAGCATTATTTTAATTTAATTATGTAATATACAGGCACAGTCATTAACCGGTCAACAGTCGATGCAAAAGTATTGCTCAATTCAGCCTCGAACAATATATGCCGCGGGAAACTTCTAATTACAAGAAAAAATCCCATCCGTTTGTTTCTACACAGTACCTATTGAAGTGTTTGTGAAAAACCACGTATTTTCGTTTAAATCTTCATTTTGTATTCCACAAAATAAATTAAATAATGATTATATAGAATTACAAAACTTTTTCTGAAAAATAAAATACTGTCAAAAAAGGGCGGGAAAAATGACGTTCCAAAAAAATGCGTTCTTAATTAAAATTGTTATTTTAACAGTCGCGTACACAGAAATTGCGGCGTGGACAATCGATTTGCCGGATGTGAGAAGAATTTTATTCGAGAAAAACGAAAAATATAAGAAATATAACAAGAACGGGGAAGATTACTTGAATAGCGATCAGAAGTTTTATAGTAATATTGAGGGGAATAGTAAGCATCATTCTGAGGATTATAAACATGAAGAACATAACGAAAATGAAAAATACGCGGATGAACATGGCTACCATCCGTCTTATATGGAGAAGAAAGTAAGTATTTTACTAAAGGCGCCAGAGCAGCCCGCGGACCTCAAAATTTCTTATGTTCTTAGCAATTAGCAACCCAGTGCCAGGTTCATGTTGACTAAAATAGAAATTGCGATCGTAACAAATATGTCTTTACTGGGTTATAATAATTAAAACCATCAATACACCCCTGCACGTTCAATCCACCCTAATAAATGGCCATTCCACGAAAAACTCACTTAATGGGGCAATACGAACTTAGAGGAGCTGTATTGATGATTTATAAGATCAATTGCTTATACCCGCGCATTCGATTGCGTTAAATTCGGGGGTACCACAGTTCCCCTTGCGCCTTATTGATTTGTAATAGCAACGCTAAGTTTTCCCTTTTCTTTCCTCTTTCTCCCTCACATCCCAATTTTTTTAATTAGCCTATGTCTGTCGTCAGGGTACTACTAAATATATACACTATCTCTGTACCAAAATTCATGAAAATCGGTTAAGACGTGAAAACGTAACAAATTCACTTTCGCTTTTATAACATTAGTAAGGATAGTAAGGATTCTCGTGTCACAATGTTCGTCCCCATACTCCTCCGAAACGGCTAGACTGATTCTTATGACTTTTTTTATGTATATTCAGTAAGTCTGAGAATCGGCTACTATCTATCTTTCATATTCCTAAGTGATAAGGGCTACCTGAGCAGCGGGTGAAACCGCTAGGCACAGCTAGTAATTAATTAATATAATTTATTATTTCCGTTTGTTGGTAACGGGCTTGTTCCCTGTTTACAAGAGACTCGGCTTCGGCTTTGCCGAACCTTACGGGGATGGCAAGCGTAAAGTGATGTAGTTTCCGTATTACAAAAAAAAAAACTGTACCCTTTTAGGTGTAGTTCGTCCGTCTGTCAAGATCGTTTATCTCAGATATGCGTGGAGGTATCGAGTTGAAATTAAAACGATATACATAAATCTGTGGTCCCTTGGAGCTGTAAAAAATCAACTCTCTAAGTATTCGCAGTCAAAAGATATGGCCGTTTATATCCCAAGTTTGTACGGAACTCTCGGTTCGCGAGAACAACTGTCAGCGGTTTTTTTTTTTTAATTGAAGTTGTTAATGATGTAAGATATAAGTGTACTTTAATTTAAACAACTAGTATTTACATTAGGTTCATAATTAAAACAATATTGCGCAAGATTGTCGACGCACGTTGCGTCCCACACTAATGATTATATTTTAAAATTCAGGTTCTGAATATAGTGCGGGATGGCAGCTCGTACTTGGAAGGACTTCGGCGTTCGCTGGAAGAATACAACATGTTTCTAGAACGCTGTAACAGGGTAAGTAGCACTTATTTATTTACTAGCAATGCCTCTAGTGTCGTAGCCAAGGGCGGATCCAGCCTGTGGACGGAAAGTAAAGGTAGCTCACAGTCCGTCCGTCAATTGACGACAGGCCGTGTCGATGGCAAAGCCAGTAAAGCGGAGGGGCTTGCCAGGTTGCGGGTTGTTCGAAAGAGATACCACGGCCCCGGAACATAAAGTGCAATAGAAGGAATATGGGTGGGTTAGTCAGTACAAGTCTGACGCTCCCCCGGAAGTTTTTTCGAAGCGGCAATAGATTGTATAAAGAGCAGAATTAACAACTTCCATTTGAATTCTAGCAAAACTCAACAATATTCAACTCAACATCATGGCGCCCAAATTACGACCCTCCATCCGCCCCCTTTCCACCTTCCAACAGTTCCTCACCAATGGTTAACTTCCAAAATTTCAACAACTCAACCATCCCTTCGATGCCGAGGAGCCCTGGGGAGGATAGAAGCAGGTCGAATAACGTGAGGGGCAGGAGCAATAGGACAATGACTTGTGAAGAGGCCACAAAGTCCAGTGAACAAGTCAGACGGTATGCAGACCTGGCCTTGTGGGTGACGGGGAGACTGCAAGATTTAGCATATGCCAAGAAGTATCAGAAGGTAAGGTTTTATTAAGATTGTTTTCTAAATAAATAATAAAATTTGAGAGGTGTCAAGGGACACCCGGTTGGAACGAAATTATAAAACCTATAGACACTCAACAAAAATAATCGTCGCGACACCACACTGTTCAATGCGAAATAGAAAGTCGAAATGAAAATAACTGGCTTGCTTTCTATGAGAGAAAGAGAGAGTGAAACAGACAGAGAAACACGCGCACGCCGCACGGTTTACAACTATAGCAAAAAGTGTCGTTACAACTTTTGGTCTTAGGCAAAAAATCTCGTTACAACGCTCCAAGTAAAATACTGGTATTCCGCTGCATCCGGTTAGACTGGAAGCAGACCCTAAGAAACTTGGTAAAAGGCTAGACAGATGATGCATCTCCTTTACCTCTGGTCTGATTATCGTGGTTCTCTTTTTATTTCGTTTTTTTGAAGTCGGTTTTATAAGGGGGAACAAAAACTCTATAATGTGGAAAATAACTACAGTTTCAGAAGACAGTGGCAAAAAAATAATAAAAAAACAAACATTAGGTTCATGTTGAGCACTTTATGAACGTCAAGACACAAGACGGTCCCCCAAAACATTTTTTTTTCTGAATGGCATCTCGCAGTTCAGCCTAGGAGGTTGCATAACGGGGCGAATACAGTGGATACCTTAAAAATTAAAACCTCCAGTCAACGACCATACAGTGTCGTTGCCCCCAGTCAAGGGCATAAAACTTACAAACTAAGCGTCTGCACGCTAAGGGCACCCACTGCGGGGTACAAGCCTCGGCTTAGGGCGTCCCTGAGGGAGGACAGCAAAGGGACGGGCTGGATCTGAGTGATATAAATTTGGGACTGGTTTGAACTTACTGGCTCAGCAGCGCGGGCTGGCTCTAGCAAGGGACGGGTGGGGCCCCTAAAACACCCACTCATTGTCTTTTTATAGTCGATTCGACTTTCGAAAGTTTTTTGCAAATGAACTGACTTTGACAGAGCGATCCCTCGGCAAAATTTTTACCAAGAAACTCTATGGCACAAATTGCAATACCTCCTCCTTTCCTTGTTTACGAGATTACCTCTGAGAATGTTTACTTTCTTTTTTTAACTCTGTGTGCGTTATTTTACGGTCTATAAACTTTTAAAAGATTCAACAATAAATCTATTAACAGTAATTATCGACGTAAAACTACTCCGGCATTAACACCGCTGACCTTGTTTAACAAAGTTAATGAATCCGGTATTTTAGATGCTTCTGTACAGCTATTATAATAACTTACTGTCTTAACATGCACGTTTGTATTCTCTATGGATTTAGGTAAATGTTTATTTTAAAAAAAACCTCTTGGGCCCCGGATTTTTACTCGATTAGGATATAGCTACACACGCTAACGCTAACGCTCGTTTCTCTTCGAGCGAGGTGGAAGATTTCAGGCGTTAGAGGTGTACAAATGATAGCCATTACAGGTTTTTAATAACTTTATTCCCGAGAGAGGAAACTTTTATCAAGGCAGAAAATATACTATTGTGTATTTTTGGTTAAGTGATTCCGATTTAATCAGAAAGTATTTGACTGTGACATCCTGAATTTAGACAATACTCTAGAATAAAATATCTTCATAGTAGTAAACATTTTTAGGGTTCCGTGCCTCAAAGAGGAAAAGCAGAACCCTTATAAGATCACTTTGCTATACGTCAGTCTGTCTGTCAATACATATGCCCATGTGAGTTACTAATAACAATGCTGTATTTTCCCCACAGACAGACGAACAAGAGGAGAATGAGCTGATCCTCAAGCTGGCGTGGTTCCTGGACCGGTTGGCGTACCTCAGTGGCTACGAACCCGAATACAAGGATCACTATTATGAACCCAGAGGAACTAGTAAGGATTCTTTTATGATTTAGGCTTGATTCCATCATGTATGGGGGTATAATTAAGTTTGTCTTTCAAATTTTCAATACAGATAATCTTTTGCTTAGAAAAATGTTCGGTACTTTCACTAGATACCTACAAGTTTGTACGGAACCCTTGATGCGGGAATCCGACTCGCACTTGCCCATTTTTATTTATTTAGTCACGTTGGGCTGTAAAAAGGTGTATGAAAAACGATTGCATGTAGCGCAGATGAGAATGTTGAGATGGATGTGTGGAGTGACAAGAATGGATAAAGTAAGGAATGAGTATAAAGCGCAATACACACCGAGCCTGCCGGGCCGCTGACAACCCGGCGGCCTGTATGAAAAGAATCATGTCGGCAACATGCGCCCCCGCGTGTTGCCCGCCGACATGCTGGCGTCTTGGGTACGCCTGCGCTCAGTTTCCCGGCGACGCTTGACCTGTAGTGCTGACTGCCAAATAAATTTCTCATCGCAAGCCGCTGACATGCCGCCGACCAAATTTTCCGACTTGTATTAAGTGAAGCCGCCAACTAGGCCGCCGACAAAAAGTTGCCGACATTATGTCGGCGGCCCGGCAGGCTCAATGTGTATTGCGCTTAAGTATTAGAGGAAGTTCGAAAGTTGCGCCTGTTACAAAAAAAATTAAAGGGAGTCGTTTGTCTTGGTATAGACATGTAATGAGGACGGCCGCAAGCACATGCGACTAAAAGAGTGATGGATCTGAATGTTGATGGACGGAGAGCGATAGGAAGGCCAAAGAAAAGATGGATGGATTGTGTAAGAAATGATATGAAGGAGAAAGGAGTAAATGATGCCGTGACTTCTGATAGGGGTGAATGCAAGAAGAAAACGTGTTGCGCCGACCCCAAATAGAATGGAACAAGGGCAGGAAAATGATGACATAGTGACGTAAAAATACACATAACCTAAAAGATGCCATTCTTTCACAGGTATACCAACAACCAGCCCCACACCCCCGACCCTGGTACCATCCTCGAATGATCTCACCAGGGAGATGATGGATTGCCTCAAACGCAACTCTTCGGAGCCTGCCACTGAGCGCTGCCGCTATCCTTTGGAGATACCTGAGCTGATGAGACGGGTAATGAGTAGTGGTAAGTGGAGTTACATTTCTGATATCCTCATTTGACTTAAACACAATATTTGAAGCGAAAAAGTAATAAAATTAAACCACTTGTATGTGTCTTGCCTGCTTTATTTTTCGGGTGGGAAATCATCAAATGACTTCCTCCGCTCTGGGCGAAGCGAGGGGGCCTTTCAGACTTTTACTGACTAAAACCCACCCATGTTCCTTCTATTGCCCGTTACGTTCCGGGGCCGCGGTATCTCTTTCGAACAACTGAGGCTCTGGCAAGCCTCTCTGCTTTGCTGACATCTCTTTGAGGCGCGCGTGAAACACGAACGCGCCGTCGACACGGTCTGTCGTCAATCACCGGACACTCCAGGAGGTCCCTCCTGGAGTGTCCTGTCTTTCCTGCTTTGAGTCGTAAAAACAGTTTTTCTTACTCAGTACATTCTAAATTCTGTTTGAGGGTTCCTTTAAATCCTTTTTGTTGTGAGGAGCTCTTGGTCAATAATAGCAGCCGCTCGGGTCAATCTTTAGGTTAAGCCGCGCTTGCCTAGGTTGGTCTGTAGATGGGTGACCACCCGTTAGATACCGAGTTTCCTCCGTGCCTCGGAAAGCACGTTAAGCCGTTGGTCCCGGCTGTCATTTGTAAATCTTTGACAGTCGTTACAGGTAGTCAGTGTTCCGAAAGTCTGACAACCAGTTTTACAAAGGGGTATCGCATTACCCAGTACTAACTGGGTTGTGGAGGTCAGATAGGCAGTCGCTCCATGGAAAATACTGATATTCAGCTGCATCCGGTTAGACGGGAAGCCGACCCCAACATAGTTGGGAAAAGACTAGGTAGATGATGACCTTCTTAATTCTGTTTGCGAATGGATGATAACCGCACAAACAATTGTTCTTCTATTAATTAAAAGTACCTACGAAATCTTGTTAGTAAAGTAATGAATGTGAGTACCAAAACCAAAAAAAAATCGCTTACCAGAGACAAGTCAGTGAGTGCCAACTGCTTAGTCTATTTCCAACTATGTTTGAGCCATTCGGATTTGACAGTTTGGATGCAGCTAAATACCAGGATTCTACTTCTGGTTAAGCCACACAACACCAGCCTAGTACATACAGCACCAGTCATGCTGTATGTACTGCCTCAAGCGTTAGCGAAGCTGTATCCGGATGGATATCGATTAAGGACCATCGTTTAGTCACGATTTTTAGACCACTTTTGTACCCTCCCCCCTTCGTCTTTAATAAAAGTGTATAAAATTATTCTCTATGCGTGTATAAAAAATAATCATATCTCTCACAGTTTTGGTCTTACTGAGATGAGAATAGGTTTATTCAGAGGACAACAATATTGTCTATCGTTTAAATTAAGAAATGATGAGCTTACATTTTTGTAATTTAAGAAATACAAAATTAAAGTTAAAAAAATATGCAAATCAACAAAAGTTTTCTAAACTTTTTTTGTGAAAAAACAGTAGTTTTTTTAATAATTTTGAATACTAGGATGTTTGTTAAATTAATAAGTAGGTACATAGAATATCGCTAGTCCGTGACCGGCACATTGTACCTATATTGCGCATGTATAGGTTATAGTCTGTGCTACAGTCTTATTTTATATTACAGGCACCACAGAACCAACACGGCCTTCAGACTCCGACAGCGTCATCCCCATGAACAGACCATCAGATCAACCACCAGAACTTCTAATGACTTCTGCAAACAATAACGTACCAATTCGAATTTTTAAAAGATCAACCGATTATACTTACTACTATCCAGCAAAGCCTATCCACGAGTTAACATATCCAGTACCGTTTGTCAAATTGATAAAACATCGCTTGTCAAATATCAAATCAGTTGTCAAAACAATTGTGGAGAGACGCCTCGCCCATCTTGCCGAGAAAAAAGAAGAGAAACACCATTTTGAAAAACGTTCGATTGATGACAGCAATGTTGAAATGTCAAATTCTATTCCTATGTCAAATGATCATAAACAATTTGTAAAGTCTATGGAAAAACGACCGTTGGAAGTTGGGTCTCCATTAGTACATTATCCTGTATCTGATGTTTCGGTAATAAATACCAAGTCTTTTAGAAAACGTTCTATAAATGAACGTAGGATAAGTTCTAATCAATTCAACAAATTTTCAAATTTTAAATATGTTCTTAAATCAAACAGAAAAAGTCCAGTTTTTAGAAAAAAGTTCGAACTTTTTCAGACATCGAATAAATTGGCAAAAAAGACGTCGACAAATCCAAGTTCAGAAATAAAGTCTGTCAAAAAACGTTTCACAGACGATCCGTTTTCAAAACTAGCGAACTACTACATTAAATATAAAGTCTGGGATAATTCAAACCCGATATATCAGAAAAAGAATTTCAATAAAAAATCAGGAGTGTTTGATGTCAAAAATCATTTGAACGAACCGAAAAAAATACAGAAAAGGTCGTTATTTAAAAAAAATGTCGTACATTTACACGTACCTAAGCCATTGGAAGTAATCCGTACGTACGCTCAAGGTTATAAACATATTCACAGTAATCACAAACCAAAAATTTTTGCTCAATTGAGAAAACTACACGATTTGAAGCATAAAAAGTTGGATAAACCACACAAAATTACTAAAAGATCCTTGAACTATTATGAACATATGTATCGACCTCGAGTTTCAGCAGACCCACAAGGTGATATAAGTTTTTATATCAAAAACAAAGAAGGGACGAACTACAATCCTGATTTAGTGCAAGCCGGGCAAGTTAGGTTAGGTTTGGAACAAGTTTTTCAGACTGGTAATATAGAAGTTGTTCGGCGATTTGGCTCCAATTATAATCCATTAAATCCTGCACCATTCTTTAGTGGATTGTTGGCTAGTATAGCTAACAGTTAGGGCACTAGGTTTTAGGTTATATCACGTAGGTTCAAACTATTCCAGCCTACCTATAACAAAATTAACTTTTCAAAGAATTGTTGAACTAAACTAGGTACTTACCAATAATAGAAAAATAATTGAAATCCCACTTAATTCTTGTCGTTATTGGAACGAAGTTCTTATCGCGCGTTGAGAAAGTGGGCTAGACGTAAAAAATTAAGACTAAAAGTTGTAACGACACTTTTTGCTATAGTTGTAAGACGTGCGTCGTGTTTCTCTGTTTCTCTCTCTCATAGAAAGCAAGCCAGTTATTTTTGTTTCGTCTTCCTATTTCGCATTGAACAGTGTGGTGTCGCGACGATTATTTTTGTTGAATGTATATAACTTCGTTTCATCCGGGTGTCCCTTGACACCTCTCAAGTTTTCTAATTCATTTTTTTTCTCAATTACTTGTATTCTCATCAGACAGTTTCTTACTTGCCATATCATCCTTCACGCAGAAAAATCCAACGTTTCTTTGGTCTTTCTCTAGCCCCACCCGTCCCTTGTAAGAGCCAGCCCGCGATGCTGAGCCAGTAAGTTTAAATCAGTTCTCAAATAATATCACTCAGATCCAGCCTGTCCCTTGCTGTCCCTCAGCGACGCCCTAAGCCGAGGTTCGTACCCCACAGGGGGTGCCCTTAGCGTGTAGTCGCTTAGTTTGTAAGTTTTTACCCTGGCTGGAGGTCTTAATTTTTAAGGCATTCACAGGATTCGCCCGGTTAATCAGACGACAACCTCCTTGGTTGAACTGAGAGATGACATTCATAAAAAAGGTCTTTCTCTACATTCATACCTACTCAAAACTTTCTTCACGACATTGTCCTCCTCCGCATCACATGCCCATACCAAGTCAACTGATTACCACACCATTTTCCAGTCAGTGGAGCTACTTTTAGACTTCCTCGTAATGTCCTTGGGTCTTACTTTATCTATTCGGGTTAAATACCACACACTCCTGTGGCCAATTATTTTGGTAGAGACAAGACAGCAGAGGGTCTAAAATGGCAGCTTAAGCAGAATCATAGATAATATAGCATGTTTTTTTTTTTGGTGTGGGAAATCTTCAAATAACTTCCCCCGCTTTGGGCTTAACGCGGGGGACTGTCAAACTTTTCTGACTAAAACCCACCCATGTTCCTTCTATTGCCTTTTACGTTCCGAGGCCGTGGTATCTCTTTTGAACAACCCGCAACTAGTATGAAGTATGCACCATTCGTAAAATGATTATAAACTGACAATTCATAATGTTAAATCCGTCTGTGACCATTTTAAGGCGCTGTATAAAGCAAACATTTTGTAAAACGTCTAGATTTTCGTCACAAAGTTAGCCGTATTTATACATACCATAAACCAAAAAGAAAAATAGAGTTTATAGTAAAATACATAAAGAAAAGACTTAAACAAAAACAGTTTTCATAAAGAAAAGACTTAAACAAAAGTGGTCTAGTAGGTACTCCAAAAAAAAAATGTTTAAAAACGGATTTATTTTTTCTTAACGATATTTTCCATTTTTCTCAGCGACAACCATCGTATTTTTTTATATCTATAACAAAGGAAATTTCAGAGCCTAAAGACATATCAAAAATACGGAACTGTATTTTTTAAAATATTTAATTAAAACTGCAAAATGACTTACATTTTGATGGACATGATATTCAAATAAAATCAAACACCGAAATATTTTCGACCTTATTTCTATTCTTCCTATGCACTACTGTCGTATACTTGTGTCAGACCACGCCCAGTCTGCAGCTAGACTCACCTCCGCGAATGCCTAAAGATTAGCTTCTTACCGCGCTTTAAGAATTTTTATTAACGTAAGTCATATTTTATTGTCATTTATTTATTTACATAAATATTTGGAGTTTACTCCTTAAGAATCGACTTACATAATATAAGGCGCCCGGTATGAGAAAAATCCGAGGGGTAAAACCCACTAAATCACTAAAGTAACGAAAATGTGTCACGTTTTTGGTGCGCACCTTTAGTGCGCAACTTTCTAATTTGGCTGTGAGTGTATTAAGACGTACATATGGTATGCTGTATAGGCGACTATACCTATATACCTAAGCTACTATATGTTATTGTGCTTGTTTGTTTCTATCAGTGTCGATGTATTTATATTGCTATTTTTTTTCATTAATTTGTGAATTTACCCTTACATATGATATTAATCTTTTTTCAGTTGAATAAACTCTTTTTGCGTATGGTTAGATACTCGTACTTAAGGAGTAAACTCCAGTCGTGCGTCGGAGCTGACACACACACTTTTTTTTTTCTTATATAATTCTGCGAAAGTGGCCATTTTAGAACCCAGGTCTAACTGACGCCAATTTCATCCATCCAGTGTTAATTCGTAGAAAACTTACTTAGATACATATATTGAAATTATTAATAAATATTGTTTGGATATTGTATGCTTGATTTATTGTTTAGGCCGGAGACTTTGGACCATATCATGTTACAATTAAATAAGTATATCTATTGCTTTTTTGTCTATAGCTGATGTAGAAAGTAGTAATCTATTAAACTTGTAATTTATTTTCTTCTGGGTCGCCAGTTAAAAATATGTAATTGTATTTATTATTGTACAGACGCCTGCACATCAAGCTACTACAATCTGTCAGATTTCTTTGATAGATTATCGACTTTATTTCTAAAGTATTAGGTTCAAGGTTCATTGGGAAAAATTGACAGTTTCGGGTTGCTTGACCGGCAGGCGTCTGTACATTATGAATATGAACAATTTGTACTATCAATAAAATCTGTAATTTCATACGAAAATTATTTTTTTTTTACATTTAAATAGTTTTTACTTAAAACTACATTTTTATATGCTTGTTTCAAAAGGATGCGTTTACAAAGCCAGGGATATTTTTTTTGCTAGTAGCTAGTCAGTGTCAGATTATCAAATTTAAAAAAGTTAAAAACGGTTCCCACTTAACATATTTTCTAGATAGCGCTCGAACAAAAGATGCACTGACACCATGTTGTGGAAGGCGGGGCTAAGTTTGACTGGCGTCACCAAGTGGGTGGAGCTTTCGCGACTTGTTTTGTTGTGAAAGTATACTCCCTATAACTTAAAAAATGATTCGTGACTGTAACGAATATGGCTCTAATATAATCATTAAAGTCATCAATACAGTCCGTACAGCACTCTAATTGGGTAGTTGACACCATTAACCAATAATATAAAAACAGAACTTTTCTTAAAGAACACCTTATTCTAGACCTGAGAACTCCATTCATTTCAAAATAACTTTAAAATTCGATTTTTAGTTGCTTTTAAATCAATAAACAGTTGCATCATTGACTTGACAACTTAGTGACGTCATCGGTTGCGAGTCTCATACAAAATCTATGGGGGAAGCGCGTTTTGACAGCTCATAAAAAGTATATCAATTGATTGGTGGTGTCAACTACCCTATTTAATTTAACCCCATTAGTATTTCATGAAAAAAAAAACTCTGTATACTCTGGCTTTTTAATCGTTGAAATTGTATAATATCTATGCTTTGTACATTAATCGAAATAAAACAATATTTTCATATTATAGTGATGTTTTATTATAACTTTGACGGTATAGAACAAAAAATAATAATAAGATGTTATAACTTACATTATGCTAGTATAAACTTTTTAACAAAATCATGATAAAAAATCGGCAAAGGAAACTCGTAAAGTGGCTATACAACGTGTTAAAAAGAAGCAATGACATTTAAGGGGCATACAGCTAAATTGAGAAGCAGTCTTTGTGCATGTTACCAGGTTTTCAAATACTATACTTTTAGAGAAAAAGACATTTTACTTGTTTTTGCACGAACATTGTGTGACAACCCTAAAATCAGCTGAGAACTTTTTATTTCCAATTTTGTTTAATTAGGAAGGTATCTCTACATCCAGTAAGTATAGGTAAGTTGTTTCAGTAGGTAAGAACTTTAGGAAAAAGTATTTCATGTAACCAGCGCATTCGTACTTAATATCTTTAGTACTTACTATCGTCGGCCATTGACCTGAACGCCTAGGGTCGTATCAGTTAAGTAAAATGAACAAAATGTATGGAAAGTTGAATCATTGATTTTAATTATGATTCTTTCACAGTGTATTCTTTACATGATATATGTGCCTAACTATAAGTATTAGTGCTTCTTTTTTACACGTTGTACGAAGCCACAGGTTAAAAAAGTGCTTTTAAAATACTGTAATATTGTTTAACAATTTGACATGGTGAATGAATGAAATCATAATATAGTTCAGTTCACTCATTCGCTTCTTGAGACATCTTTAATATTTTTGAGTTTCCTTTACCAAACTTAATGTACAGTAAAAATGATTCTTAAAAGAAATGTTTCTTATGCTAAAAGACTGTAAAATATTATTTAAAAGATTGCTTTCGTTTTTATTAAGATGAGATTTTAAAATGTAACCTTTTTAAAACATTGACTTAGGTTTTTATTATTGTCGAATTGGATTGGAATATTATTCTAATGAATTTATAATGATTATTATTTTGTATCTTATTTTAAAGATAAATAAGATGCGTATCTCTGCTTAGCCCGTAAAAGACTTAGCGTGAAGTTACATTTTAAAATAACGACTTTATTTAGACCATTGACTTAACCATTTGGTCCCAATTTGTGACGACGTCACACGATCTTAGCACACCCATCAAATTCACGGCCGCGCAGCGGTTGCTTAACTTCAATAAAATTATGACTTTTTAAACTTTATTATTTGCAATGATTAACAAATGCATTGATAACAGGTTGCGTGACGAAATGTAATAATTATTATATTGTATTTTTTTTTTCGTTATAATTACGCCAAAACACTAATAATACTTTTATAAATTGGCAACATTCTTTACTTGTATGGAATGAATAAGCTTTCTATTAGTCTAATATTTTTTGACTAAGATCGTGTCTAGGAATGTTTTACAATACATAAATATATATAAAAATATAAGAGAAGCAACTATTCTACATAAATATGTTCTTACTTACGAAGAAAACTTCTCTAAACAATGATTTGTCGTCGTCTACAATTAGTCGTTAAAAAGTGTCAAATGTAAAAAGTCCACCATTTTGAATTATACGTCAATATACGACACAAGTCATTGTTTCAAAGAATTTTTGATTAACGACAAAATCAATTATTTCACAATAATTTCCAGAAAAAGGCACGATTTTTAACAACTATTCCAATTATACTTAATCCTAAAAATAATAATTATGTATATACTTGTTATACTTATATACAAACTGTCTACTGTCAAATTAATACCATAAACAAACTTGTCCGTAAAATAAAATGTTATTTTAACAGATTACAAAAAAAACTACTCAGACAAATACGTAATTTATCAATAAACAAAACTTGATTATTGTCAATCAACAACTACGTATAAACTTTCTTTCCTAACAATCAATCAATAATTTGACAGCTGTCACAGTGACTTTGACATTGACATTACATATGACTCTGTGGTCGCTTCTTCCTACTGAATAGGCCTCCGAAGACGCCTTTTTTATCTTTCTTGTCCTTGGTGACGCCGCTGACTGAAAGCTCGGACTCGCCTGAAGACCTAAATGAAAGAAAAGATAAATATTATTAAAAAAATCTTCACTTTGACCATCATCATCTGCTTAGCCCTTTCCCAACTATGTTGGCGTCGGCTTCCAGTCTTACCGGATGCAGCTGAATACCAGTATTTTACATGGAGCAACTGCCTATCTGATCCATAAACCAGTACTGGGTAATACGATACCCCTTGGTAAGACTGGTTGTCAGACTTTCGGGACACTGACTAGCTGTAACGACTGTCAAAGATCTACAATTGACACCTGGGACCAACGGCTTAACGTGCTTTCCGAGGCACGGAGGAAACTCGGTATGTAACGGGTGGTCACCCATCCACAGACCAACCTAGGCAAGCGTGGCTTAACCTAAAGATCGACCTGAGCGGCTGCTATTATTTAGCCACGAGCTCCTCGTGATAGCCCAGACATTTAGCGCCTCCCCTTTTATGGTGCAAGTACCAATGTGACTTTTTAAATTCTTGTGTACTTTCTAAAGTTTATCTCATTCATCATCTTCTGCTTAGCCTCTTCCCAATAATGTTGGGGTCAGCTTTCAATCTAAACAAATTCAGCTGAATACCAATATTTTACATGGAGCGACTGCCTATCTGACCTCCATAACCCAGTTAGTACTGGGTCAAACGATTCCCTCGGTAAGATTTTCGGGACACCAGTATCGACTGTAAAAGATCTACAAATGACAGCCGGGACCAACAGCTTGACGTGCTTTCCGAGGCACGGAGGAAATTCGGAAAGTTATTGATGGTCATCCATCTACAGGCCAAGCGCGGCTTAACCTAAAGATCCACCAGAGCAGTTGATATTATTTGGCCACTACATTAGCTACTAATATTATAAAAGCGAAAGTTTGTAATTTTGGATGTATGTTTGTTACTCTTTCACGTCAAAACGGTTGAACGGATCTTGATTAATGTGGCACATTAATCAAGGTCAAGGAATTTATTTAGTCAAGGAGTTTAATCAAGGAATTTATGGTCTGGAATAACATATAGGATACTTTTTTTTGATATCACGCGGGTAAAGCTGCAGGCGCCACTCCTTCGCCTCCTTCGCCTTCACTAATTAGACATATTAAATGAAGTTATTTACCGAGATGCTGGTCTCTGGTCTAGCGCGGGCGAGCCTCCACTGCCAGCAACTGATGCAGGTCGAGTGTTGCCTCCACTGCTGCCGCCGTAAGCTACAAATAAACAACACTTTAGTAACTAGTTGACATTAGGCTACAGAAAGATAAAAAAGTAAAATGAGAGCATAAATAAAGTTATATTTTGTTGTGAAACTGATTGCAATTTGCTAAGATATTGAAAGAGAATCATTGTTTTATTTAAGTTTGGCAAATCAACACCCTACCATGAAGTCTTAAAGCAGAACTTATTCCGCTAAGGGAAAGAGATGGTGCTAGACACTCTGTATAGCTCTTTCTCTTTCCTTCAGCGGATTAAGTTCTGCTTTAAGACGTCATGGTAGGCCTACAGGTGTGTTTTGTTAATATGTGATGAAAGGGTTTTGTCGGGTTTTAAGTCTGATTGTCGAAATTTCAATAGCGCTATAATATACACGCATTCATTCTGGTGTCGCTTAGGAAATGCGAGCATAAACGTCATCATCTGCTTGCCTTTTCTCAACTATGTTGGGGTCGGCTTCCAGTCCAACCGGATGCAGCTGAATACTAGTATTGTACATGGAGCGACTGCCTATCTGACCTCCAACGCCTAGTTAGTACTGGGTATAACGAAAACTCTTGGACTAGTTGTCAATCTTACGGCATACTATCTGTAACGACTGCCAAAGATCTACAAATGACAGCCGGGACCAACAGATTAACGTACTTTAAGAGGCACGGAGGAAACTTGGTATGCGATTGGTGGTAACCCATCCACAGACCAATTTAAAGATTGAGTATTTCTGAAAATACTATTTAGCCATCAGGTTTAAAAGTATGGCTTAATCATATTACAAAAAAAAAATTGCCAACTTGTAATAAAATATCAAATTAGTTTGTAGTTTTTTGTTGTTATTAATTCGATTAAATCAAGACTTTTAATGTCACAACAAAATATAACTTTTACTACTTGATATAAAAACCAACACCAAAAAAAAAACAAAAGCACACAGAAAAACAAAACGAAATCAAAATGATTTAAAACTACAAACATAGGAAAGCATTTATCAAAATAATTGTTCAACATAAATACAATGGAAGCCATTAAATATTAATTACTTCATTAAAGATATTTACCCTAAAAATACCGACTTAACTAGATCTAAAATAAATAAACTAAGCATAGCATAATTACATACTTAAATAACGATACAATTTTAGTATATAGCATAAAATATAAGGGTAGATGTGCATAATTTTCTATATTGGACACATTCTCAACAAATTATTAAAAAAAGAAAACAAAAAATATCATAAAACAATTGTTTTTTTTTTTGTGATTGGCTATTTGGCTTCTACAACAGTTAGTATTTTAAATTAATAGTTTAACAGTTAGTCCTATAATTATTATGATTGGAGATGATCTTAGCCGGTGGCATTCAAGTTTTTGCGTTCCCCCATGATAAAAAAGCGTCACTGTATGTAGTCCAATATAGATAATTATGAATATAATTAAATATAATATCATACACTGCAGTCGATGTAGTATGTAGAGAAGTTGGCTTGCTCCTGATTGCATGTGTAAAATATAAACAGTTGTTAGAAAAAAATACAGTTAATTTTGTATAAAGCATTGCTTTTTAAGAAGCTTCACGTTATTGGTAACAAAAACAGTATTATGCCTTTTTTTCGCATGGCCAATCATTATGAATATCAAGTAACTTCGTCCGCTCTGGGCGGAGCGGGGCAGAGTCAGACTTTTACTGACTAAATCCCATCCAAGTTACTTCTTTTGCCCTTTGTTTTCCGGGGCCGAGATATCTCTTTCAAAAAACCCGCAACCCCAGTATTAAGTTGGCTTCGTATTTTATTAATATTTCCGATTATAGGCTGGCAAGACCGAAATGCTACCATTGACGTGAGGCATGTAATAAAAGACCAATTAACTTAAAAAAAAAATTGTAGTGAAATAATTATTTATGGATTTTTTTTATTAAAAAAATAAATGTCAAATATGACAACGAAAAAGAAGATGGAAGAAACGTCAAAACGGTAAACGAGGTTTCAAAATTATTAACGACGAAAAATATAAGAGAATTCATATTTATTTACTGAATTCTTGATTACCGTTTAAAGACTAGTGTTCATTCCCTTTTGTTTTTTCGTACAGTTGGTCTTTTATTACGGATATTACAACTAAATTAGTTAGTACCTATGTACAATTACTAAAGCTACGCGTATAAGCTAGCTAGAACTACAAATACTTAAAAGAAAAGTATAGACAAATAATTGAAAAGAAAGAAAATATTCAGAATGTCAAAATATAAACATATCTACAGAATTTTGAAAATAATCACAGTAATATACATTACAGGCTAATTCAACAAATTAAAGTACAAACATATTTTTAAAGAAAAGATTAATTAATAGAATAATATTGTCTACATTTTGCTGTCGACATATTTTACAATATAATAGAAATATAAATTACAAATAATAATGCCAACTGCTAAGCTTCCCAAAGCAGAATTTTAGCAGGAGAATACAGAAAACAAAGCTTAAGAAGATTATAGAAAACTGCTCTCAATAGCTTAAGTCTATGAAAACTACAGGTACAGTAACCTTAGCACGAAAATTTGGATGAAAGGATCTATTTATCTCCTCTTCCTATCAATCTGTTAACACTCTTACCCCCGAATACTGAAACGTCACTCAAAATTTAAGTAGCACAGATAATCAAAAGTGACGTTTGACAATACGAAATCTAAAGTTTAGGAGCTGCTCAAATGTTAAGCAGCCCTCACATTTTGAGTGACGTTTCAGTATTCGGGGGTTAGCCCTCTATTTTCTACATTAATGTGTAGACTGTAGGTAGGGTTGCCAACCATAATTTATAATATCGTATGTATGTTTGGTAATTATACTTTATACTTTTGCATACAAATAAAGTATGTGGAAATACTTTATTTTCAATGTAATGAAAAACGAATTGTTTATTATTTAAATTTTGATTGTCGAACAAGTTTTGAAACATTTGAATATAGCAAAAAATAGTTAGCATGTGCATAAAAATTGAAAAATACTTTATTTTCTTTTAAATACTTTATATTTTTCCTATCTAAACCATTTAATAAGTTTTTATTTTTCAAAAAATGTTGGCAACCCTAACTGTAGGCAATACACGTTATTCAAAAAAAAAATTCGCGCCCACCCTGGCGTTCTCGCCTTAAATATTTAATTTTCGTGCTATGGCAAGCGGCCAGTACATTTTGGTAGATCATGGCGGCCCTACTAATCAAAGTAATTTGGTTTTTTACTAGCCAAAATATACTGGGCGTTAAGAGCAGTGTCAGATTAGCTGTATTTACTAAGCTTGTATCAAATTAGGCGCTTACAAGCGCGTCACATTTGCGCACAAAAAAGCCAACGTATATGCACGCGCGTATCTATCCGTTAGGCAGACAACAACGTTTTAGGTTGATCTGTGAGATGCCGGTTTCACTCTAAAAGAAGCTTAGTGCATCCTAGCATCTTTTGGGACGCGCGCTTATAAGAGCGTCAGACCAAATCGCGCGTTTCCGCGAGATGTTATACGCGCGAAAAACAAGCAAATCTAAAACCGCCCCAAATTATTTAGTGACGGCTCTCAACCTTTAAAAGAAATGGATACTTTTAGTTAGTTATTTTCAGATTTTTTTAACGTTTTCAAGCCGTAACTAAAAAACAGATTAATACAGATACCAAAATACGGTGAGTTAGGAGCTAATTGTTAGTACAAGTCTACAAAGCTTCGGAATTCAGCTGCTTCGGTACTCCAAAAAGCTCAAGTGGTACTTTTGACAATTGCAGTCTCCTGGTATTTTAGATACAAAGGCTTTATAAAAAGAAATTGGTGCTTTTTTTGGAAACATTTTTTTTAATATACTAGTTAGTTCACCATAGTTTAAAAAGGAATAATGTAGTTGTTACTACAGTTTTTTTTTTGCGGAAATTTTATACGAAATGTTAAAAAGGAATTAGAGATTTCGTATATTTTGTTTTTCAGAGCGATTCCCTTAAAGGGCTTGCTACGAAAAAAGTTTGAAAAACAACCAGAAGTTCTCATTTTTTTATTCCCTTTAACTTTTTTTTGTAGGTAGCCCCTTAAATAAAACAAAACATAACCATAAAACAAGTGCTAAAAAAAAAAAATTACCCATAATTCGAATCTCAATTCCTAAAACTACCATCGAACCCAATTTTCAAAGTACCACTGAATCCACAAAACCAACTGACCAGTTTCACTCGTCGAATAAAAATGTGACGTGGTCTCCGTACTCTGCCAATTATTGTTCTGCCCCGACGGGTAACCTTGCCAAGACGTCGTGTTCCTCACTTGAGTATTCGCATTTGCATCCCTCCCTTGCACCCAGTTACCTCCCGACATTCTTTGCTGGTAACTATTCACCAGTGCAGACACTGACTGCTTTTCTCCCTGAGCATTTGTTCTTTCTAAGTTCGGGTTTCTCTCGGGCAAGTTCGGGCCGCGATCGGGTAAGATCGGCGCTCGGTCGGCTAAGTTCGGCGCTCGATCGGGTAATGGCGGACGGTCTGGAGGCCCGGAGAGGGGTAATGGCGGTGCACCGATGTCAACTAGTAGGTAATTAGTTGTTAAATTCATGTTGATGAGTTTTACCCTTGTTTAGGTGGGGTAAATGCGGTTAATTAAGGGTAAATTTAGTTAATTTGACTGTGATGTTACGAATAAATATTAGATGTCGTTTTGTGCTAAAAATGGTGATTTTAGCGTGTATTTGTTATTAATGAAGAAATGGTAATAATTGAATTGACTAGTAGATTATTAAATTAGAAGCTAGTAGTATATTTATTCAATTCCAAGGTAAGGTTTGAAAATCATACTCAATGAGATTAACTATGAGTATGGTACATATTATCCTTTAAAAATAAAACCTAAAACGACAATCACAAAGACAAAACACAGTGCAACAACGTCACAAAAAAAAACCTTTTAAAAATAACCTCTTATTTAATTAAAATTACCCTTTTATTTCAATAATTTGACTACGTAAACTTCACTAATAAATAAATAAAAAAAATAGCGTCAAATAATTCGTCCTCAACGCTATCAGTTGGCAATGTACCCCTTTTTATTTAATTAAAATTACCGTAAGAAAAAAACATTTACTTGACCCCAGTTACAATATTTTGAATTAGACTGCATTCAAGACTAAATTATTAATAAAATTCTCTCTTTTATTTAAGGAACATTTTGAAATACAGTGAAACCTTGTTAAGTGGGACCTGGGTAAGTGAGAAACCTCCATAACTAGACCTCATGCTGAGGTCCCCACACCTTGGCCCTGAATCACCTCTGTTAGTGGAGACCCTGGGTTGGTGGAATACCTCTTTTAGTGAGACTAATTCTCTCGTCCCTTCAAGTCTCACTTATCCAGGTTTCACTGTATTACCATTAAATATTATAACGTATTATTCTATATCAAAAAGGTAAATTAAACTTACCGGATTGTTGGGATCTAATAAACTCTGAGTTGATGTCACGTCCGTTTGAGAATCGTGATTTCCCCCAGGAGCTGGATCCTGAAGACTGTTCCTGACTCCTGATAGGACAATACAAATGAAACTTAACTATTAAACTTTTATGCCTTTTAAAGTGAAACTTTTATTCTATCGTTCTAAACTTTTTGGCTCGTGTGTCGCATGTCGATGACGCGGAGGTAGAGTGGGGGTAAAAGTGAGAGACACTCAACAGAGCAGTCGAGGCCAATATGGCGGCGTAGTTCGCAGCTGCTGGACGAGTAGTGTATAGGCTATAGTATACATTTGTGTTATGACGTACGGTAAATTATTAACAAAAATTATTTTATGCGGCAGCCCACTTGAATACTTGAGAGAAGTATTCAATCTTGAAATGATAAATGATAAAAATATACCCACCACGAGATATGGCACAACGATCGATGCAGTTTTTACTAGATACATTGAAAACATCGAATGTATGTCACTGTTCACGTATTTTAGTTACCATAAAATATTGGTTTCATTCATGAACTTTGAAACTCATGATGAAGGTGTAACTGATAATAGAATGATTGTAAGTAATTGAAAAAGGACTTAGCGACGATAATGAATATTTAGTTTTTTTTAAAAATGTGTGTATCATCAAAATGATTGTAGAGTATTGTATATGTAGTTTAATAAAAATATTGATTTTAGACTTAGTCTAATTTTATTATTTCCTATTATCATTCTCAATTTCCATGGATAAAATTGAGATTGATGATGCGATTTTTATACTTTTAATGGAATATTATTCCGAAAATTTGAATTAAATGTCCACAATGTGAATAAAAGTTTCACTTTTACCGTGGTTTCGTAAAACCACACAATCTTTTTTTTTTTCCCGGTGGGAAATCATCCAATGACTGCCCCCGCTCTGGGCGGAGCGAGGGGGCATGTCAGACTTGTACTGACTAAAACCCACCCATGTTTCTTCTATTGCCCTTTACGTTCCGAGGCCGCGGTATCGCTTTCGAACAACCCGCAACCCCGGCAGGCGGAGGCTCTGGCAAGCCCCTCTGCTTTGCTGACTCTCTTTGAGGCGCGCGTGAAACACGAACGCGCCGTCGACACGGCCAACTTTTATGCCTTAACCTATAATTTTTAAACTACCGCACCAAATTAAGAAAAAACGGAACCGTTATAGGAATCACTTTGTTGTCCGTCTGTCTGTGTGTTAAGCCCATTTATCTCGGGAACACGTGGAGGTATCGAGTTGAAACTAAAATCTTATATTCAAGTCTGTATTTTCATGAAGTTGTAAAAAAATCATCCCTCCAAGTCTTCGCAGTCAAAAGTTATGGCTGTTTATGTCGCTGTACAGAATTCTCGGTGTCAGTCTAACTCACACTTGGGCCAGTTTTTTAAGTCAGTAAAAAAAAAAAAAACTTTGCCCCACACTAGGAATTTCTCCTGTATCGTGGGTGCGTTTACAAACATTTAAACTCACATACACAAACAGCCAGACCCGAAACAACTATCTGCAGATCATACAAATGTTTTTGGAGTTTACTCCTTAAGAATCGATTTTCATATATAAGGCTGCCCGGTATGAAAAAAAATCCGAGGGGTAAAACCTACTAAAGTAACGAAAATGTGTCACGTTTTTGGTGCGCACCTTTAGTGCGCAACTTTCTAATTTGTCTGTGAGTGTATTAAGACGTACATATGGTATGCTGTATAGGCGACTATACCTATATACTATATGTTATTGGGCTTGTTTGTTTCTATCAGTGTCGATGTATTGATATTGCTATTTTTTCATTAATTTGTGAATTTATCCTTTCATTATGATATTAATCTTTTTTCAGTTGAATAAACTCTTTTTGCGTATGGTTAGATACTCGTACTTAAGGAGTAAACTCCAGTCGTGCGTCGGAGCTGACACACATACTTTTTTTTCGTGCGGGGGATCTAACCCGCGACACGCAGCGCAGCAGTCGATCGCTCAGCCACTGCACCAACCGTGCCGTTAGTAGATTATAAGTAAGCAGTAGTATTTACCTGAGTACCACTTCCGTTGCATCTTCTTCCTGAGGTGGCTGTCTCGGTGGCAAAGAGGGCAGCACCGTCGATTCTGATATCATATACATTCCCATTAATATCTACCTCAGTCATGTCAAAGATACGGCCCACGGGCCATTTTGATACGGCCCGCGATCACAATATATCACAAATAAATTAATCTTGTTTTTTAGAGATTTTAGACTGCGCTCGATGTCTCTACGCAGATTTACTTAAAAGTAATTTCAAGAGTAGCGCCTGACTAGACGAGCGAGAGTGTTCTGTTATGACCTACAGCTACACAGTCAAAAGTATGGCACAGCAGTTAATTTTTTTCAATTACGTGGTAACCGTTTTCGCGTCGGTGTCCCTTCCACCCATTATATCACTCTAATATATAAAATTCTCGTGTCACAGTTTTCGTTCCCATACTCCTCCCAAACGGCTGGACCGATTCAAACGAAACTTTGTGTACATATCGGGTAGGTCTGAGAATCGGCCAACATCTATTTTTCATACCCCTAAGTGAGCAGCGGGTAAAACCGCTGGGCACAGCTAGTAACTAAATAAATAAAGGTGTTAAAATAATGCAGTATGTTTTAGTTTTATAATTTGCACCTGGCCCGCCTACACATTCTTAATCTAATATATGGCCCTCTGCCAAATTGAGTTTGACACGCCTGTAGGCCTACTATGACGTCTTAAAGCAGAACTTATTCCACTGAGTGAAAGAGATGGTGCTAGACACCCTGTATTGCTCTGTCTCTTTCCCTCAGCGGAATTATTTCTGCTTTAACACGTCATAGTAGGATAGCTGATCTACCTTATTCATTTACTGAAGAAATTTTAGTGTCCTACAGTACATATACCGCTGCTTTAAATAAAAGGGGCCACAAATCAAAATAATATCATTTTTAATTGCAAAACTCGTTCTCTTTATTTTTTTATATACAAAATTTTTATACACAAAAAAAGACACCCAGTATTCTAATACGAATATTTTGATAGGCAACTAGTTATTATGCCTTGTGACTGGGACTGTAGCTTCATGCTTTTGTTTATTGACATTCTAAAGTGCCTGTTATAGTTTAATTGTAATAAATGCTTTGAGATTAGAGTTTGAAAAATGACGAATAATAAGTAAAATAAAATAAAAAAAACTTTCAAAGGTCTACCTAAATTATACATATAATTATAGAATTACTGGAAAATACGAAAGATTTACGTTAATATGCACTTTTCATTTACGTTTTTTTTTTTCATAGAATTGTAATAGTTTTGGATTTTTACGCAGTCATTACTTTTTGAAAAATCTAGTACATACAAATTAAGAATCATCATACCTATAACTCTTTCAGGTGTAGTAGAAGAAACTCGCTGGGACTGTTGACTATTCCTATGTTCCTGCAGGATCTCAGCCTGTGTGCGCGGCCGACGCTCAGGCTCGGGGGACGATCCTGCTGATGATGAAGATTCTGCGTTCCTGAGGAGTTAGGAGGTTCACGTAAAGGCTGTGGTAGAGTTTCAGGTTTTGGAAAGCATTTTTTGTGGTGGAATTGCGGTAGGTCAGTTTTTGTTGCAGAAACTGTTAAATGGTTGTGTTGATGTAAAGGCTGTGGTAGTGTTCCAGGGTATGATAGTGATATATAGTTGAGGAATTGCGAAAGCTAAGTTTTTGTTGAAGAGACTGTTGAATTGTTGAGATGGTATTAAAAGCTGTGGCACTGATCCGGGGTTTTATGGTGACATATGGTACTGGAATTGCGGTAAGTCAGTTTTTGTTGGAGAGACTGTTGAATTGTTGTGTTGATGTTAAGGCTGTGGCAGTGTTCCAAGGTTTTCTGGAGATATATGGTGGTGGAATTGCGGAAGCTAAGTTTTTGTTAAAGAAACTGTTGACTTGTTGAGATGGTATTAAAAGCTGTGGCACTGATCTGGGGTTTTATGGTGACATATGGTAGTGGAATTGCGGTATGTCAGTTTTGGTTAGAGAGACTGTTGAATTGTTGAGTTGGTGTTAAGGCTGTGGCAGTGTTCCAGCGTTTTCTGGTGATATATGGTGGTGGAATTGCGGAAGCTAAGTTTTTGTTAAAGAAACTGTTGGATTGTTGAGATGGTATTAAAAGCTGTGGCACTGATCTGGGGTTTTATGGTGACATATGGTACTGGAATCGCGGTAAGTCAGTTTTTGTTGGAGAGACTGTTGAATTGTTATGTTAATGTTAAGGCTGTGGCAGTGTTCCAAGGTTTTCTGGAGATTTATGGTGGTAGAATTACGGTAGGATCGTTTTCGTTGAAGAGACTGTTGTTTTTTTTTTTTTAATAGCTCCTTTGTGAGGCTTCGACGGTTAAGGTTACGGCTGGGGTAGTGTACCAGGTTTTGAAGGCGGAAAGTGGAGGTAGAACTGCGAAGAAACTAATGACATTTCTACATACTCATGTAATCTTCTTCTTATCTCTGCTGTGGGTGACTCTCCAGGTGGTACGGCGGAGTATGGAGTCAGTTGGAGTTCTGGAGGTAGCTGCGCATGGAAGGAGAGCTTGGCTACCCATTCCTGAAGCAGAGAAAAAAAATATACGTTATAAGAGTTATTCATCCATACAAACAAACAAAATTAAAAATGTTTGTTTGTAGTTTGCTGACGGCAAGGTTGGCCCAGTGGTTAAGTGATTGGCTGCTACGCCGCGTTTCGTGGGTTCGATCCCCGCACGGATCAAAACTTTGTGTGAGCAACAGGTAGTTGTTCTAGGTCTGGCTGTTTGTGTATGTGAGTTTAAATGTTTGTGAAATGCACCCACGATACAGGAGAACAGTTTGCAGCAAAGTTTCATAAAAAAACAATGCCAACACGCGTGAAACACTAACTGCCGTCGACACGGCCTGTCGTTAATAGACGGACGGACGGTGAGCTACCCATTGCTCACCGTCCCCAGTCCCGTACTATATATGTAGCAACAACCAGTATCTGAATATAGTGATATGCTTACCTTCATCAAGTCCTTGGAGGAGCAAGCGAACAGATACTCTGCTCCATCAGCACCCGCTAGCCTGAACACGTTGGCGCGCTTCGTGTAGTCACCGGCCGGTTCACAACGCGCCTTAGGAGAGAAAAAAACGTTATTAAAAAAAGATGGATTAACAACGTTATATAAATAAATAACAATTCTTTTCAGTTATCAAAATCAAAAGTCATTTATACAAATTAGGCTGATAATCAGCACTTTTTGAACGTCACATTACAAGAGACAGTCCCACAAAAACGCCCTTCGCCACTTCATAGTGTTTTAGCTGGGAAGAAGAAGTGGAGGAACAAACTCCCCAGCAACACATCTGTCTGTCAGGTTAGAAGAAGGAATGTTTTTGGAACCAAGTTCCTTATTACGCGTTGCGAAAGGGGGCTAGACGGAAAAAATTAAGACCAAAAGTTTTAACGACACTTTTTTCTATAGTTGTAAGCCGTTTGGCGTTCGCGTGTTTCTCTGTCTGCCTCTCTCTCTCACTCATAGAAAGCAAGTCTGTTATTTTCGTTTCGGCTTTTCTTTTTTATTTCCCATTGAACAGTGTGGTGTCGCGATGATTATTTTTGTTAAGTGTATACACGTTTTTTGTATTTTTAATTTGTGGGTGCCTACATAAAAAAATAATCATTTGGATACAGAGCACTACTAGTATTTTACATGTAGCGATTACCTATCAAAACAATATATTTTTATGTCACATAGGCCTACATGAGCCTGCCTTAATAAGCACTTATAAAACGTCGAGAAAAGGTGCACGGTTCGGGTTGGTAGTTTCTATGGAGAAGAACCGGCAACAAACTTCATGGTTACGCACGAAACAAATATTTGTATGGCCTACAGATAGTTCCGGGTCTGGCTGTTTGTGTATGTGAGTTTAAATATTCTTAAACGCACCCACGATACAGGAGAAATTCTTAGTGTAAGTTTTTTTTTTAAAAAGAAAGCCACTTTCTACAGAAATAAGCATTACCTTTGTACCTGTTTTCTGTTCCTGTCTTTTATTTTTCTGTATTCAGTGTGTATGTACATAAATCGTTAAATAAATAAATAAAGGCACTTACGTTGAGTATAGCTACAGGCGGAGCTGCAGCCTTAGCGCTGGCGAAGTCCAGTTCATCTCGGAAGAAGCAGAGCAGCTGTCCACACAGCACGGAGTAGTACGCGCGCCACGAACGGACTGTGGCGCGCTTGCCGCCACACCCTGCCTCCTGCTTACGTTCTAGATAGCCTGCAGGGTTTAAGAAAGAAAGAAATCATTTATTTTGTAATGAATCATCTGCTTAACTTTTTCCCTTCTTTTTAACAGACTTCAAAAAATGGAGAAGGTTTTCAATTCGTCGGATTTTTTTTATGTATGTTCAACGATTACTCAAAGACGCTTGGACCGATTTGCAAATTTTTTTTTTTTGTTTGATAGGGTATACTTTCCAAGTGGTTTCATATTAATTTTATTTATATTGCTTAGGTAGTTTATGGGTTATCGTCTATAATATATACTTATTTTATTCTCCATGTCTATTTGATGATCTTTTAGTAACAATTGAAAATGAATACTCTATAAAAAATATTTTTGGTATAATATATGTCATAACTCAACACTTTTTTGTAAAAAATATAAAAACTTTTTAGTAAAAAAATAAAACCGACTTCTAAAAAAAACTAAAAACTGGAAAATAACTTTATTTCCGGAAGTCGGTGGCTTTTGTTGGTTTCGTTGACTTTATTGGCCACCGACTTCCGGAAATAAAGTTATTTTCCAGTTTTTAGTTTTTTTTAGAAGTCGGTTTTATTTTTTTACTAAAAAGTTTTTATTTCAACATTTTTAGTTATAGTATTATGATATAATACGCAAACACGGTTAAAAAGTTTTTCTTTTTAGCTTTAGTCCCGTCTTAGATACAATTTTTAGTTCCACATCAAGCTATAGATTAAATACTAAGTATCTATATTATGCTTTAGTATTAAACCAATTCAGAAATCATATGCATCATCCTCTAGGGGATACAGCTGATACTTGATCTGATGTTTATGTTTCTTAATGACTAGGTGAGGGGTGGGGAGGGATACGGTCACCCTGCTCCCACTCGCCTGCCTACCCTGGCGCAACCCATACTTATACATGTGATTGCAGCAATCACGGCAGATTTGCTGTCATTTATTAAAGAGTGCCGTTGTATATCACTGAAGATCTATCACCAAATTACTGCGATGACCTTCCAAACCATAGTAGTACCTACATACCATTTTTTGATCATTTGTCTTCGACAACTTCTAAAATATAATCGACGAATGAGTATATCATCAACGTACACGAAGTCAATCTAATACGTATTATTAAAGATAACTCAAAAACTACTTGTCGGATCTTGATATTTTTTTTATGGGACCAAACGACAACCACCAGCTTTCGAATAAAAAAAGAATCATCAAAATCGGTTCACTCAGACCTGAGTTATGAGGTAACAAACACAAAAAAAAAAAAAAAAAAAAAAAATACAGACGAATTGAGAACCTCCTCCTTTTTTTGAAGTCGGTTAAAAACCGACTTCGGTTGCAACAAAACTGGTTTGCGATTGGTGGTGACCGGTGGTAGTTATTATTTAACCACGAGCTTAACATACTTTCAGAGGCATGGAGGAAACTCGGTATGTAACTGGTGGTCACATATCCACAGACCAAACTAGGCAAGCGTTGCTTAACCTAAAGATCGATCTACCAAAAGGCATCCAAAAGTGGTTAAGTGGGTGGCCAAGTGCGGCCTTGGGTTTTTAATTGAATTGTTTTTGGATTTTAGAATTTAATTAGTAAATTGCTCGGTCATTTTCAATTATTATTGTGTATTATGTATCGAATCTCTCTTATTAATTGACATTTATAAAATTGCATTTTTATTTATTTTTTTTGTGGAAGGGAAAAATTGAACTTTCCAAAACAATCTTACCTTCAATCTCCACAGGCGGTAGTTCTGCGATGTCACCACGGCGATGTCTCCTGAAGCTCTGCGTACGTCTGCGGGTTGTGAACGACGGCGTTCGTTTGGGAGTCTTTACAACCTGAAAACAAAATTGAATGATTAGTATACAGTTTTTAGGCGATGGTAGAGGGGAGAAGGGGGTTAATAAGTAAAATACTAGTATTCAGCTGCATCCGGAGACTGAAAGCCGATCTCAACAGTGGGGAAAAGCTAGGCAGATGATAATTTTACTGTTTTGAGGAGCTAAACTATGAAATCAACACAGCCGGAGACGGCCGCCAGCCACCGTAGACTCGTGTTTGTGGACGGTGAGCTACCCATTGCTCACAGACAGCTCGTCTATTGACGACAGGCCGGGGAGGCGGCGCGTCTCAAACAGGTGTCAGCAAAGCAAAGGGGCCTGGCCTTTACGAGTTGTCCGAAAGAAATATCGCGGCCCCGGAACACAATGGTCAAAAGAATGAACATGGATCGGTTTTAGTCAGAAGAAATCTGACACTTGAAGTTTTTTGATGATTTCCAATCGATCGACTGCTGCGCTGCGTTTTGCGGGTTCGATCCCCGCACGGAACAAATACTTGTATGACCTACAGATAGTTGTTTCACGTCTGGCTGTTTGTGTATGTGAGTTTGAATGTTTGTAAACGCAGCCACTATACAGGAGAAATTTCTAGTGTGGGGCAACTTTTTAGTAAAAAAATGTTTACAAACTTCTTTGCCGATTTTTTTGTATTTAATTTTGGAATGATATATTTAACCTCTCAAGGACCGCCATTATTTACGTCAACTATCCGTCAAGCACCGCCGGGCGGGCTCTTATCGTAAGCATAATCCGATTTTAAGGCTTATCTTTACTACAAATACAGTTTTAAATCGGTCGGGGTTTGGTGGCACAAATTTGTGCCAGCGAAGCTCAACGGTAATACTTGTTTACTGGCACGTTTTTGTGCCGCTGCTGTGGCTCTAGAGGTTAAAGCTACTTACACTCATGCTCTCAGCTCGTTTGACATGTTGTTCGTTCTTGGGCAGCCTGTCGAACTGCGGCGCGGGCGAGAGAGTCTCCTCCGATGACGCGGGAGCCACTGATGTCTGCATGCGTTCCGACTGAGAGAAATATAAATAAATTAGTTAGCTGTGTTGTATTATGATGTTAATTCTGTTGTCACAAACTCATATAACTAAACTAGCTGTTCCACGCGGTTTCACCCACGCTGCTCAGCACCTGTTGGTCGTAGCGTGATGTTATATAGCCTATAGCCTTCCTCAAGAAATGGACTATCCAACACTAAAAGAATTTTCCAATTCCAACCAGTAGTCCCTGAGATTAGCGCGTTCAAACAAACAAACTCTTCAGCTTTATAATATTAGTATAGATTTTCTCTAAAAATATAAAAACATTTAGTTGAAAAGGAAAAACAAGTTTTCAAGTTTTTTTGAGTTACCCAGCTACTACATTCTAAAAGTGACCCCAACATAAGAATGACACGTAAGAAGGCTAGGCAGATGATATTCAACATCATTCATAATTAGCTTACGCCTGCGACTTCGTCCGCGTGGCATAGTTACTTTGGACTAACGCTAACTTTAACCCGCGTCATGATCGAAAAACAATTATTTTTCTCTCTCCGTTTCTTCTCCCTCTACTAATTTATTTCGTGTGTGTTATATCCGTCTCCAGGGTCCCAACTATCTCTGTACCAAAATTCATCAAAATTGGTTCGGACATTTAGGCGTGAAGACGTAACAAACTCACTTTCGCTTTTATAATATTAAGAAAGGATTATTTTCTTAGATAGGTATTAGATATTTTTGTATGACAATGTTATCGTATTTTACCCAAAGGTTGACTGGTAGAGAATGCCTTATGGCATTAAGTCCGCCTTTTAACAACTCTTCTACATGAATTTTAATTAAATAAATATATATTCTTACCTCTCTGACCATAGGCACCGGTGCGGTCTCCCGCCTCCGTTCCTCAGTGATCCTCTCCATCTCCCTCTTCTTGTACTGCTGCAGCCTCTCCGCTTCTTGTCTCTCCGCTGTCTTACGGCGAGCTTGCTCTTCTTCATCGCGTTGGGTCTTGAAGGCTTGTTCCACCTGAGGAGATTAAATTAATTAAAATTTTATACAGTGTGTGATTTTATAGTGTGTAATTTTATAGTGTGTAATTTTATAGTGTGTAATTTTATAGTGTGTGATTTTATAGTGTGTAATTATATAGTGTGTAATTTTATAGTGTGTAATTATATAGTGTGTAATTATAAAGTGTGTAATTATATAGTGTGTAATTTTATAGTGTGTAATTATATAGTGTGTAATTTTATAGTGTGTAATTTTATAGTGTGTAATTTTATGGTGTGTAATTATATAGTGTGTAATTTTATGGTGTGTAATTATATAGTGTGTAATTTTATGGTGTGTAATTATATAGTGTGTAATTTTATAGTGTGTAATTTTATAGTTGTAATTTTATAGTGTGTAATTTTATGGTGTGTAATTATATAGTGTGTAATTTTATAGTGTGTATTTTTATAGTGTGTAATTTTATAGTGTGTAATTTTATAGTGTGTAATTTTATAGTGTGTGATTTTATAG
Source organism: Ochropleura leucogaster (assembly GCA_958449745.1). Lineage (NCBI taxonomy): Eukaryota > Metazoa > Arthropoda > Insecta > Lepidoptera > Noctuidae > Ochropleura > Ochropleura leucogaster. Next base: position 9,232,936 of record OY288228.1, on the reverse strand, counting down.
TGTGTAATTATAAAGTGTGTAATTATATAGTGTGTAATTTTATAGTGTGTAATTATATAGTGTGTAATTTTATAGTGTGTAATTTTATGGTGTGTAATTATATAGTGTGTAATTTTATAGTGTGTAATTTTATAGTGTGTAATTTTATCGTGTGTAATTTTATAGTGTGTAATTTTATAGAGTTAGTGTATCTGTGTATAGCTCATGGCTGAATAATAGTACCTATCCGGTCGATCTTTAGGTCAAGCAGCTCTTGCCTAGGTTGGTAGTTAGATGGGTGACCCCCTGTTACATACCGAGTTTCCTCCGTGCCTCGGAAAACACGTTAAGCTGATGGTCCCGGCTGTTTTTTTTTAATAAGGTCACCCACACTAGGAATTACTCTTGTATCGTGGGTGCGTTTACAAACATTTAAACTCTCATACACAAACAGCCAGACCCGAAACAACTACCTGTAGGCCATACAAATATTTGTTCCGTGCGGGTATCGATCCCGTGACACGCAGCGCAGCCGTCAATCGCTCAGCCACTGCGCCAACCGTGCCGTCAAATAAATAAATAAATATCTTGGGACAACTCACACACGGCTATCTGATCCCAAGCTAAGCAGAGCTTGTGTTATGGTAACCAGACAACTGATATACATACTTATATAATTTATAAATACATACATATTATAGATAAATCACACCCAGACACAGAACAAACAATTATGCTCATCACACAAAGTTTGTCCTGGGTGGGAATCGAACCCACGACCTCCGGTTCAGTAGTCAGGGCCACTAACCACTAGACCAAGAGGCCCGTCAAAAAAAAATTATATTTTGCATATTGCTCTAATACATTTATTCTGTGCTATAACTACATGGTGAACCCATTAACGAATAAGAAAATACTTACAAGGGTGATTCTCTTGAGCGCATTGAACTTGTCTCTTTGCGCGTCTATGGTTTCTTCCAAGTCTCTATGGCGGTTGATCAGCTCTTCCACTTGTGCGACGCTCTCGCCGTACTTCCCGTCGCGGACAAGAGGTACTCTGTGGGCGAGAAGCAAATAAATTAAAATTCATTTAAAAAAAAAATTGAGGCGTCAAGGGACACCCGGATGGAACGAAGTTCCTTTTTATTATTTTTTTTAACACCACACTGTTCAATGCGAAATAGAAATGAAAATATCTGGCTTGCTTTCTATAAGAGAGAGAGAGACAGACAGACAGAGAAACATGCGACGCCGCACAGCTTACAATAAGGCCTGCGAAGGGCAGGGCGTTTTTGTGGGACTGTCTCTTGTAATGTGACGTTCAAAAAGTGCTGATTATCAGCCTAATTTGATTTTTTCCGTGCGGGGATCGAACCCGCAACACGCAGCGCAGCAGTCGATCGCTCAGCCACTGCGCCAACCGTGTCGTCAATATCTTAATTGACAATACCTGTTAGTGATCCAGTTGTCCAGTGCATCAGCATCCCGCTTGAAGACCAGCGCGTCGAGATGCTGCGTGTAGATCCTCTCTCTGTTGGCCCACGCGCCGTCCAGCTGCGCGCGCCGGCTGCGCAGGATCGACATGCGGTCCTCGATCTCGGGAGACATGAAGTGGCCTTCTTTCACTAATTTCTCGCCTGTGTCGAAGAAGATTGAAAATTTATATTTTTACTAGCTGGCGCCCGCAGCTTCGCTAGCGTTAAATTCGGGGTAACACACTGGCCCTTGGGCCTTATTGATTTGTTATAGCAACGCTAAGCTTTCACTGTTCTCCCTCACATCCCACTTCCACATCCCACAAAAAAATTAGCCTGTGCCCGTCTCCAGGGTCCCAACTATCTTTGTACCAAAATTCATCAAAATCGGTTTAGCCATTTAGGCATGAAGAGGTAATAAACAAACTCACTTTCGCTTTCATAATATTAGTAAGAATTGTAGTGTCGCTTCAGTCTTACCATCGCTATACAACGTGTGGAAGGCGTCTTCCTTGGCCTCTATCTCCACCTTGATGTCCTGGTGTCTTGCCAGCAGCCTCTCAGCTCCGGACACGTCGTGGGCGAGGTCCGGGGCGGTCACCCGGGCGAGGGTCTCGTTTGTCCAGGCTCTGGGGAGGAAAGAATTGATTACAGATAAAATAAATATTCCTTCTTTGTCCAGGCGGTTTTCCTGTGTAATGCGCTCCCTCTGAATATCAGGACGGCTACCAGTCGGTTCACATTTAAGGTAAAAAGTTCGCGAACACTTACGTAAGAAGTTGGCAGACTCTTCTCAAAATTAAATGGTTGTCAGTTTTTCATCATATTTAGTAGTTTTTACCTCTTTTTACTTTTGTATATTTTCTATGTATTTATTATTAATTAAATTGATAGTTCCTATCACATTGCACCTACTACGTCTTTGTCTCTGCATCACCCTAAGGTTGACTGGTAGAAAATGCCCAAGGCATTAAGTCCGCCTTTGTACAATGTTTTTGTTACTTGTGCGTGGAGTTTTAATAAATAAATAAAGATATAAGCAAGATTGAGGTACCTTTTGGTTAATCTATAGAAATATAGTTTAAGAGTTTTTAAAGATAATGTTGCTTTAGAAAAAAACCTTGCAAGAGCGAGTCAAACTCGCCCACCGAGGGTTCCGTACAAATTTGGGACATAAGCCATATTGACTGCGTAGACTTAAGAGGATTGTTTCTCGTGATTTTGTGATTGTTTTTGTTTTTCACGGCACAAAGCGTCCAAAGAATTGTTTCGAGTTCCCCTGATTTACATTTTATATTAAAACTTTGTATTTACGTAAATCCTTGTATAAATGTACCTACGTGTCTAATTAGCGGAGATGAGAATGTCGAGATGGATGTGTGGAGTGACAAGAATGGATAAAGTAAGGAATAAATATATTCAAGGAAGTTTAAAAGTTGCGCCTGTTACAGAAAAAATAAAGGGAGTCGTTTGTCTTGGTATGGATATGTAATGAGGAAGGATGAAGGTCATGTGACTAAAAGAGTGATGGACGGAGAGCGAGAGGAAGGCCAAAGAAAAGATGGATGGATTGTGTAAGGAATGATATGAAGGAGAAAGGAGTAAATGATGCCGTGACGTCTGATAGGGGAGAATGGAAGAATAAATAAATAAATATCTTGGGACAACTCACACACGGCTATCTGATCCCAAGCTAAGCAGAGCTTGTGTTATGGTAACCAGACAACTGATATACATACTTATATAATTTATAAATACATACATATTATAGATAAATCACACCCAGACACAGAACAAACAATCATGCTCATCACACAAAGTTTGTCCTGGGTGGGAATCGAACCCACGACCTCCGGCTCAGCAGTCAGGGCCGCTAACCACTAGACTAACAGGCCGGTCGCCGCCGAAGAAAACGTGTTGCGCCGACCCCAAATAAAATGGGACAGTTAAGATGATAATAATGTAACAATATCTACTCACAGCAACTCCTGGTAGGTATCAAAGTAGGCTTGCAGCTGTCCCGCTAGCTCCAACTGGTGGCTGCACTGGTCTGCGCGCTGCACCAGGGTCTGCAGGGCTTCCGTCACGTCCTCCAACTTCACGGTAACGTGCTCCTTCGCATCCGGGAAAGCTGTGCCTAGTCTGTGGGGGAAAGGGGAATATTTAATCTGATTATACATTTAAAAACCTTGCCCCACACTAGGAATTTCCTCTGTACTGTGGGTGCGTTTACAAACATTTAAACTCACATACACAAACAGCCAGACTCAAACAACTATCTCTAGGTCATACAAATATTTGTTCCGTGCGAGGATCGAACCCGCGACACTTAGCACAGGAGTCGATCTTAAAGCCGCTGCGTCAATTGTGCCGTCAAATTGTGAGTAATATAGCTGCGTTAAAACCAAACTTGTTTTATCATATCTAACTCTTTTGTTATAACAATATTTTCGTCCATTTATTGTTTTCAATACATATGTATAATTAAATTTTTCAAACATTTAAAATGTTAAAATAGTAGCCCGCCGGTATCGGGAACAGGGTCCAAGCTACCGGCGGTCAGGGCTCCAGAGAAAGGAACATCCTAACAATACGAGCCGTGTCCAGGAGTACCGCGCACTGTATCAAGCCCTTGATCCAGCTGCCTAACGAGAGCCTCCTCAGGTATTGGTCGAGGCTTTTTGCAATTAAGCCATTGGCAGATACGACTATCGGCACAATGATCGCTGAGTCCACATCCCACATGTCGACAACCTCGCGAGCCAAGTCAATATACTTGATTTAACAAGATTTATTATTATTCATCGCTTACCTCTCCGCCTCAGTCTGAAGTTTATCGTGAGCAGCTTTGATGGCGTCCAGGTCAGCCTTGAGCGCGTGCAGGCTGCGCTTCTGCGCGTGCAGTTCGTGCAGCGAGCGCGGCGGCGCGGCCTCGCTGCCGAGCGCGGACTCCTTCTCCCCGACCCACGCGGCTGTCTCCTCGGCAGAGCGGTCGAACTCGTGGACTTGGCGGGCACCTGCTAGAGCCTGGAGGGGGATATGAGACACAGTATGATGAGTAAGTGATCGTTTAAAAACGAGAAGTCGTCAAAGAACCAGAGACAATACATACCAGGAGACGGACACAGGCTTTTTTTTTAAAAAAAAAGCGTGGGATATGAGAGAGAAAGAGGGAAGAAACGAGAAAACTTAGCGTTTCTATTACAAATCAATAAGGCGCTACCGAATTTAACGAGAGCGAAGCCGCGGGCCAAAGCTGGTTTAAACTAGCTTTTGCCCGCGGCTTCGCGTTAAATTAGGGGTAACACAGTTCCTCGTTCCTGATTTGCAGTTACCTGCTGGCTATTGTTTTTGCCCTTGCGCCTTATTGATTTGTAATAGCAACGCTATTTTTTCCCTTTTCTTACCTCTTTCAATGCCCACTTTAAAAAAATTTGCCTATGTCCGTCTTCAGGGTCCCAACTATTTCTGTACCACAATCCCCAAAATCGGTTAACCATTAAGGCGTGATGACGTGACAAACAAACTCACTTTCGCTTTTATAATATTAGTAAGAATTTTCACAAAGCTTGTACCTATATTCTATTCTAGGGTACGCACTCACCTCTTGCCTGGCCAAAGCCAATTCCTTCAGATCATCCCACAAGCCCTTGATATCATCTATTCTTTGCTTTACTCTGTCTGCCTCCGGCGTGTTCTCCTCTAGGAGAACGGTGCCTGCCTCGCAGACGCCTTCTATTCTACCCTCGTTGGCTGTTGAGCAAAAAAAAAAAAAATTAAATAAAATAAGCCTTTATTGCTGTTAGAGTTTTAACTTACATAACTAAACATCACTTAAGATATAGGTAACAATATATAATAAAGAGGAAAAAACACAAAAAATAATTAACTAAAACATATTCTCGGCATTCGGTTTTACTCTCCTCTTAACAGCTTGTCTTTCGCCAAAGGCCTCCTCTAAGGATTTCCATTTAGCAAAAATATAATGTTAGTTTTAATATGGTCCAGAACAGAGATGGCGAACAAATGGCACGCGTGCCAGTTATGGCACACGGCACGGATTAGAATTGTTTGTGCACACAAACATTTTTCATCATATTTTTATCTTCCTATCATTTTTTAATCGCCGGAGCGATTCGTTATTTTCAGAGATGAATTAAGTTAATTCGCTTAGAAACTATTTAGCGATGACTCTACTAGTCAGTAAGAAAAGTTTCGAATTGATAGTAATTATTTTCCTAATACAATCACTTAGTCAAAATTATTTGATGGCACGTCTGTGGCCTCCATCAACATTTCTTTAGGAAAAATGGCATGATGATCTTTAGGTTAAGCCGCGTTTGCCTAGGTTGTTCTGTTGATGGGTGACCATCCGTTACATACCGAGTTACCTCCGTGCCTCGGAAAGCACAAGCTAATGGTCCCGGCTGTCATTTGTAGATCTTTGACACTCGTTACAGATAGCCAGTGTCTCTAAAGTCTGACAACCAGTCTTATCAACATCGTATTACCCAGTACTAACTGGGTTGTTGAGGTCAGATAGGCAGTCGATCCATGTAAAATACTGATATTCAGCTGCATCATAATTTTCCTGCCCTTGTCCCATTCTCTTTATGGTCGGCGCAACACGTTTTCTTCTTCCATTCTCCCCTATCAGACGTCACGGCATCATTTACTCCTTTCTCCTTCACATCATGCCTTACACAATCCGTCCATCTTGGTAACGGATGACGGGTAATGCACCAACAAAAGCGTTACCAAGAGTTAGTGTCAGGACTATAAAACTTAAGCTTAAACCCTGAGCAATATGAATAGGATTTTTTTTTTGTTTTGGTGTCGATGAAATTCTCATGGATGTCCCCCGTCCTTGGGGAGGAGGGGGGGGAGGTCTGTCAGACTCTACTGACTAAAACCACACCGGAGTTCCTTCTCACACTAGTGTCAGGGGGCAGCGGGAACAAGTTCGACTTCCGCTGCCCCGGACTAGTGTGGCCCGCTTGACCTATGCGGACCTCGTCTCGAAAGGGTGTGATTTATCTATAATATGTATGTATTTATAAATTATATAAGTATGTATATCAGTTGTCTGGTTACCATAACACAAGCTCTGCTTAGCTTGGGATCAGATAGCCGTGTGTGAGTTATCCCAAGATATTTATTTATTATTAAAGGGGGGAGTGAGGTGTCAGACTCCCCCCGCTACTTCTGACAGGCGCGCGTGTCTCGGGGCTAATATGATGGGGGGCGACGGATGAATCAGAAACGACAGATGAATACCCCAACATAGTAAGGGAAAGGCTAGGTATATGATACTCTGCTTACCCTGTAACTGCGCCAGGAAGTTGTCGAAGGCCTGCTGCAGCGTCTCCACGTGCTCCACATCTAAGCCGTACTCCTCGCTGGCAGCTGTGGTCATTTGTTCGCTGATCCATTCCTGTACTTCCTCGCATTCTTGGACGAATCTGCGGGTAGGTCAGGAATTAGTATAACATCGGGAGCTGTTGGTCAATATTTTGCACGCCTGGGTGTAAACGGATACAACACAAAAATCGTAAGTTTTCAGTTACCCCCTTGTATTGGAATGTTCAGTGATCATGCACAACTATCTAACAGAATTTAAATACAGTGATATTTAACAATCTGTATTTTTTTGTCTCCTGAAAAATTTCCTTTTTTGAGTTGTCCCAGTCTAGATTTAGTTATGCTATAATTATGCGAAATTGTTTAAGAGTCACTTTGATTTCTCTAGGGCCACTGACTGGACAGGTCCACTCAATCTGTGTGGTGTTTTCTTAAAAAGACCATCTCAGACACTAATCTGCATTGTCCTTCCCTTTTCTTCCCTATTTCTAACCCCTTTCTCAATTAAAAAAAATTAAATTACCTATCTCTGTCTCCAGGGTCCCAACTATCTCTGTACCAAAATTCATCAAAATCGGTTTAGCCATTAAAGCGTGAAGAGGTAACAAACAAACTCACTTTCGCTTTTCGTAATATTAGTAAGGATTATATTTTGAACGATTTCAGCAATTTTCAGTTTGTTATAAATTAATGTATCTTCGCTCTTATCATCATCTGCCTAGCCTTTGCCCAACTACATTGGGGTCGGCTTCCAGTCTAACCGGATGCAGCTGAATATAAGTATTTTACATGGAGCGACTGCCTGTCTGACCTCCACAACCCAGTTAGTACCGGGTAATACGATACCCCTTGGTAAGACTGGTTGTCAGACTTTCGGAACACTGACTACCTGTAACGACTGTCAAAGATCTACAAATGACAGCCGGGACCAACGGCTTAACGTGCTTTTCCGAGACACAGAGGAAACTCGGTATGTAACGGGTGGTCACCCATCCACAGACCAACCTAGGCAAGCGCGGCTTAACCTAAATATCGACCCGAGCGGCTGCTATTATTTAGCCACGAGCTCCTAAAAGAACTCAACAGGAAAAATCTTCTTGAAGGTATCTTCGCTCTAAATTTGGTCTAATTTGACCGGACATTATTCATTTATCATTTATTAGGTTTGGCAACCCTAGCTGTCTGCAACAATACTTACTTGAAATACTTCAAACTCTGCTGTAATCGTTGTTGTCTCTTCGCAGATAGTAGCTTCAACTCTTCATACGTCGCCTTGATCTCGTCGATTCTCTTCTGTAGCTGTTCGCCGTCGATTGAGGAACGGTCCTGAAAGAGATTTTGTCAGTCATGATGTTGAAACTGTGGAGTCTCTCTGACAAAATTTCAAGTTAATCCGGCCAGGTAATCTCGTTCTAATATAAAAACTTTTCGACCCTATTTAATCCCCTTAGGGGTTGAATTTTGCAGAATCCCGTCGTAGTGAGCACTTACCTCCTAAAAAGATCCCCCATGCATTATTTGAGACTTCTAACACTTTTAGTTTCAGAGATTTCGTGATGACTGGAATTACTTTAAGATCAAAATCTTAATATTTTTATTACACACTAGCTGTTCCACGCGGTTTCACCCACGCTGCTCAGCACCTGTTGGTCGTAGCGTGATGTTATATAGCCTATAGCCTTCCTCAAGAAATGGACTATCCAACACTAAAAGAATTTTTCAATTCCAACCAGTAGTCCCTGAGATTAGCGCGTTCAAACAAACAAACAAACAAACTCTTCAGCTTTATAATATTAGTATAGATTTAATTTTGATCTCATTTGTTTTTCCTTTTGTAACAAGTTTCGTATTTTTTCGTTTTAAGTGTCTTCTGTTATACTCTAAAGAAATAGTATTCTTTGTTGTTTTTGTAGTAGTTTTGTTTTATTATAAATACATAAATATTATTGTTATTACTCATTATGTAAAAATGTTGGTTAACCTATAATTGGTAACTGTATAAATCCAATACTATGTAATTTTTATTTTTTAAGATATTTCTATACGGAAGCTGTTGGTGACCTTTTTAATAAATAAATAAATGAACGAGAACATTAATAATTTTTTTTTTTTTACATTAATAAAATTTGTTATTATAATTCTACTTTTCTCATCACTAGGATTGCCATCAGTCGGGCTCAGATCCAAAATCCGTGGCAAATATGAAAAAATAAAAACTATAAAATTCAACTCACCATAAGTCCAGCGGCCGCCTTCTCCAACTTGACAACACTGGCATCAAATCCAGTGACCTCCCTTTGCAGGGCGTCCAGTCGTCTGACGAGCGCTAGGGCAGAGTCCTCGTCCCTTCCAACGTCTCCTGATACTAAGACTATGCGGCGTTCCAGCAGCCAGGCTTCTGCTTCCGAGATCTCGGCGATTAGCTGTTGGGGGAGAAAAGATAAATTAGTTAATCCTACTAATGTTATAAATGTGATTTTTTGTGAAGATGTATGTTTGTTACTCTTTCACGTCAAAACGGCTGAACGGATCTTGATGAAATTTGGCACAGAGGTAGATTATACATTAAGAAAAAACCCGGTCTTGTGCGAATCGACAAAAACGGCCATATCTTTTGACTGTGTAGACTTAAAGGGCTGATATTTTCACAGCTGCAAGGAACCACAGGGTTGAGAATATGATTTTCAATTTGATAACTCGACGCGTTCCCGAGAAAAAGGCTCTTGACAGACAGATAGAGGGATAACAAAGTGATTTTATAAGGAACCCTAAAATCAAACGCGGGATAAACCAGAGTAACAATAAAATAAGTAAAATATTAGTACAAATACTTGCACTGACTGGACAGGTCCACTTAATCTGTGTGGTGCTTTCTTAAAAAGACCATTTCAGACACTATCTGCATAGTCCTCATGTAAGTTGACCAAGATTTTTGTTTAGACCTTAAAAGAGACTATGACCTCTGAGTTTGTTCCGGCTGTTTCTTCTCAGAGTAGTCGGGTACGAAACACCGGCCTCAATTAGTTTAAAAAAGAACGACGTGTACAAATACATTTTTTTTAATAGGTGAATATAGGTGGGTTGGGTCCAGATATTGTTACTATTAATGAACGCTATGTCTAGCCGTGATTGGCGAACAAATATTTTGGTACAAACATGCTGATTATAACAAATTATTACATAGTATAAAATTAAAAACAAGAAAATAAACCAATATTATTATCACATTTCAATAATGGTGGCTTTGCTCGCGTTAAATTTTGTATAACACAGTACCACAGTGCAGTTTTTGCTCTAGCGCCTTATTGATTTGTAATAGCAACGCTAGGTTTTCCCTTTCTTCCCTCTTTCTCCTCATTTACCACTTTTTTTATCCTCTAGTGTCGTAGCCAAGGACGGATCTAGTTTTGGCCCCAGGGGAGGGTCACATAGTGATTTATTTAATTACTAGCTTTCGCCCGCGGCTTCAGCAGCGTTAAATTCGGGATAAGACTGTTCCCCTTTCCTGATTTACAGGTACCTGCCACCTGTAGTTTTTGCCCTTTTTTCCCTCATTTTTCACTTTTTTTACAAAAAAAGTTGCCTATGTCCCTCTCCAGGGTCCCAACTATAGCCATTAAAATGTGAAGAGGTAACAAACAAACAAACTCACTTTCGCTTTTATGATATTAGTAAGGATGTCAACACAAAAAGTGTTTGTAAAAACCTACTTTGGTCGTAGCGTGATGTTATATAGCCTATAGCCTTCCTCAAGAAATGGACTATCCAACACTAAAAGAATTTTTCAATTCGAACCAGTACTTCCTGAGATTAGCGCGTTCAAACAAACAAACAAACTCTTCAGCTTTATAATATTAGTATAGATGATTTACAAACCTGTAACAGCGCACATCTGTCCCTGATGAGCTGAGTCCTGTTCGCTGCGGCGTCCAGCAGCGCTCTGTGGGCGGTCGCCAGGTCCCGCGCGCGCGCCTCCAGGGCTGCGCCCGCGAAGTGACCGCGACGGGACAGCTGGCCAGCTCGGGTCAGCAGGGCCTTTATTATTGGCTCTCTGTAGGGGAAAATAAACACTACTAGATACAAGTACCATCATCTGCTTAGCCTTTTCCCAACTATGTTGGGGTCGGCTTCCAGCCTTACCGGATGCAGCTGAATACCAGTATTTTAAATGGAGCGACTGCTTATCTGACCTCCATAACCCAGTTAATACTGGGTAATAGGATACCTCTTGGTAAGACTGGTTGTCAGACTTTCGGGACACTGACTAGCTGTAACGAGTGTCAAAGATCTACAAATGACAACCGCTTAACGTGCTTTCCGAGGAAACTCGGTATATAACGGGTGGTCACCCATCCACAGACCAACCTAGGCAAGCGCGGCTTAACCTAAAGATCGACCTAAGCGGCTGCTTATTTAGCCACGAGCTCCTCAGATATATTATCTAGATATAGGTAATATTAAGTAAATATTATACTAAAGAAAAGGAAAATAGTAGTTATGTAAACATGAACATTTTTTTATTTTCTAGTTACAAGAAAGTTAATATAAGTATCTAAAAAAATTTAAATAGTAGTTAAAATAAGTATAACATTTGTTATCTAGATATAAGTAAAAATAAAATAGTTTTTAAGAAAAAAAAAACTTTTTGTAAGTTAGCTCAAATAAAGACTTTATTTTTATTTTAGGGGAAAATATCATGTTGTTACTGTGAGTTTATGTCATTATCTGGGGAGCCTTTTGGCAACTGGACTGACATATCACACCACAGACTACCTACAGTACTGCTACCCTACCATGACGTGTTAAAGCAGAACTTATTCCGCTGAGGGAAAGGGACAGAGCTATACAGGGTGTCTCGCACCATCTCTTTCACTCAGTGGAATAAGTTCTGCTTTAAGATGTCATAGTAGGCCTACCGTTTCTCCTCCTTTAAATGCATCCAAAGGTTGTCTTGAAAAGATCGCTTTTAGCGATAAGAACGTCCATTGTGCACCCTATTTTATAAGTTGTTTAATGGTATTCTTGTTATTTGTATGGTGTCCATAATAAAAAAAAATCTACCTATCTATCTAAATATCATGTCCAGTCTAACCGGAAATAGCTTAATCGCGTACCAAGGTTTTTGGTATTGTTCGTCGTGTCGTTGAGCTCCTTGAGTTTTGAGTCGAGCTACACGATAACTGACAAATGCTTGCACTGACTGGACAGGTCCACTCAATCTGTGTGGTGCTTTCTTAAAAGTACCATTTCAGACCTTAATCTGCATAGTCCTCATGTAGGTTGACCAGCATTTTTGTCTGGACCTTAAAAGAGACTATGACCTCTGAGTTTGTCTCGGCTGCTTCTTCTCAGAGTAGTCGGATACGAAACGGCCTCATCTAGTTTGTAAAAAATACGTGTAAAAGTGTTTTTGAAAACCTACTTGCAAAATAAACATCATTTATAATTAAAAATAGGTTAACAATGTGTACCTGGCCAATAACTCGGCTTCTAATGCTAGATGTTTTTTGAGCATCGCTTGTGCCTCTGCCAGGGTCGAACCCGCTTCCTCTTGCCTGACTGCTGGCTCCCGTTCTTGTAACCTGTATTGAAAAGTAGTGTTAGTAAAATGTTTGTCTATCTGGGTTCAAATATACAACTTATAATCCTTACTAATATCATAAAAGCGAAAGTAAGTTTGTTTGTTGCGTCTTCACGCCTAAGTGGCTAAACCGATTTTGATGAATTTTGGCACAGAGATAGTTAGGGACCCTGGAAACGGACATAGGCTAATTTTTATATAAAAAAAGATTGAGATGTGAGGGAGAAAGAGGGAAGAAAAGGGAAAACTAAGCATTGCTTTTACAATAAATAAGACGCAAAAAATCCAGGTAGCAGGTACCTGTAAATCCGGAAAGGGGAACTGTGTTACCCCGAATTTAACGCGAGCTAAGCCGCGGGCAAAAGCTAGTTATAAATAAGTTAATAAACAACCTAACATTTTAAACTCATAGGTTTTTAATTATTATGTTTTACACGTAGTAGTTACGCTACACCTGTGTCTCGTGTATGATGTTACCTAAAATGAGTATAGCACGGCCAACGAGAAGCGATACCAAATGTAAACAAAACCCATGCTAAAACCCCGTCTAAAATGGCCGCCCGAATGTTGGCGAACCCGTCTTAACGTTGTCATGTTTTTGCCGGGAGAACGAGACATTACGACAAAGGCACAGGGTGGAAAGAGCTAAATATTAGATTGTTAACGCCACAGTTGTTCTTTAGGTTAATGACCTTTCCTATCGCTTCTCGTTGGCTGTACTATAGTTTTGTTACTTGAAATCCTTAGTAATATTATAAAAGCGAAAGTTAATTTGTTTGTATGTTTGTTACGGCTTCACGCCTAAATCGCCAAAACGATTTTGATGACTTTTGGTACAGAGATAAAAGGGACCTTGGAGATCGAATGGCAATTTTTTTAAAAAGTGTTATTTGGGGGAAAAAGAGGCAAGAAAAGGGGAAAGAAAGGTATTTTTTTTCGATCATCCCGCGGTTTAAAGTTAGCGTTAGCCCAAAGTATGTCACGCGGACTAAGTCGCGGGGGTAAGCTAGTAAATAAATAAATGAAATAGTCACCATCTGAATTCCTCATCAGCATCTCTATCCCATCTGTGCAGGAGAGCAGCATCCTCCAAGTTGTCGCGACGGATCTGCATCGGTTCCTGCAGCTGTCGGTACCTGACGAACGGAGAACAAATCAATAAGATATCCACACCAGCATGAGAACATGTCCCACCCGTCCCTTGCAAGAGCCAGCCCGCGCTGCCGAGCCAGTAAATTTAAACCAGTCCATCTATACTAATATTATAAAGCTGAAGAGTTTGTTTGTTTGAACGCGCTAATCTCAGAAACTACTGGTTGGAATTGGAAAATTCTTTTAGTGTTGGATAGTCCATTTCTTGAGGAAGGCTATAGGCTATATAACATCACGCTACGACCAACAGGTGCTGAGCAGCGTGGGTGAAACCGCGAGGAAAAGCTAGTAAATAATATCATTCAGATTCAGCCTGTCCCTTGCTGTCCCTCAGCGACGCCCTAACGTACCCCACAGGGGGTGCCCTTAACGTGTAGTGGCCCAGTTTGTAAGTTTATACCCTGGCTGGACGTCCTAATTTTTAAGGCACCCACAGGATTCGCCCGGTTAAGCAGACGACAACCTCCTTAGTTAAACTGCGAGACGCAACTCATAAAAAAAATGAGAACATGTTGTATGTATGGGTCCTACCATACATCACAATAATAACTGTTGCTGATATAGTGGTGGTGGATCGATCAGAGCGGCGCGCAATGACGAGAACCTTGTGAAAACCGAAAAAGAAAAACAAATCAATCAAATGACGGGCCTGTTGGTCTAGTGGTTAGTGGCTACTGAGCCGGAGGTCGTGGGTTCGATTCCCACTCAGGACAAACTTTGTGTGATGAGCATGATTGTTTGTTCTGTGTCTGGGTGTGATTTATCTATAATATGTATGTATTTATAAATCATATAAGTATGTGTAGCAGTTGTCTGGTTACCATAACACAAGCTCTGCTTAGCTTGGGATCAGATAGCCGTGTGTGAGTTGTCCCAAGATATTTATTTATTTTATTTAAATCAAAATAATTTATTTCAATTAGACCATTACAGGCACTTTTGAATGTCATGAAAACAAAAAAAATATGCTGCTACAGTCTCAGTCACAAGGCATAATAACTTGTCAAAGTACTGTAGTTGCCCATTCCAAAGCGTTGGTCTCTATGAAGAAGAATGGGCAAGAAACTCCAACGCGACCGAAGCCGCGGGCCAAAGCTAGTATTGTAAAAATATACAGAATCCTTCAGTACAGGGGCCTAAGTCTGCTATTACAATAGTGTCAGAATGGTCGATCACTGATCGCATAATGGTTGATTTCGACAAGTTTAGTATGTAGCAGATTACCAAACTTGTCAAAATTAACCATTATGCGATCAGTGATCGACCATTCTGACACTATTGTAATAGCAGACTAACCCCCGAATACTGAAACGTCACTCAAAATTTAAGTCCCACTTTAGTTTAACAGAGACTCAGAAGTGACGTTTGACCATACAAAATCTAAAGTTTAAGAGCTGCTCAAATGTTAAGCAGCCCTCACATTTTGAGTGACGTTTCAGTATTCGGTGGTTAGGCCCCAGTCCACACTACCATACAACTAGTAACAACCGAACTGTCAGTGTAGCTCATCCATACGCTATCTGACCTTTTAACAGCTGCATCAGCCTTGCTGAGTATCTCCTGCGCCATGAAGTGGTCGCTGTCAGCAAGTTGTCGCGCGTTGTCAGCAAGCTGTGTGGCCAGGTCCGCCTTACTCGACACCTGCTGTTCCAGGCGGGTGTGACGTTTCAACAGGGCTGTTACTGATGCCAAGTCTTTGCCTGTAGACAAGAAAAGGATATTTATTTTTAGTTGTCATTTTGTTGTTTGCCGCCTTTTTGAGGTTAGGATAATTGAATGACCGTCTATTTCCACAAGCTTGGCTAGGACTGATTACTTTAGAGACGACAGACCCCCTTCCGCCCGCGACTTCGTCCGCGTGGCATAGTTACTTTGGGCTAACGCTAGCTTTAACCCGCGTGATGATCGACAATTTTCTTTCTCTTCCCTTTTCTCCCTCTTTCTTATCCAAACATCACTTTTAAAAAATTGGTTATGTCCGTCTCCAGGGTCCCAAATATCTCTGTTCCAAAATTCATCAAAATCGGTTTGGCCATTTAGACGTGAACACGTAACAAACAAACTCACTTTCGCTTTTATAATATTAGAAAGGATAAACAATTCATTTCTTCAATTCCAACTGCAGGAAATGAATTGTCCCTGCTCTGCAGTTGGAATTGCCAATACTTGAGTAATATTTATTCAGCCTGTATCATAATATTTTGCCACATTTATTTGACGGCACGCTTGGCACAGTGGCTGACCGATCGACTGGTGAGCTGCGTGTCGTGGGTTCAATCCACGCACGGAACAAATATTTGTATGAACTACATGTAGTTGTTTCAGGTCTGGCTGTTTGTGTATGCGAAATGTTTGTAAACGCACCCACGATTTAGGGGAAATTTCATAGTGTGAGGCGTAATAAAAAAGGGCCTCAAAGCGTAATTCATTCATCATTTTCCTGCCCTTGTCCCATTCTATTTGGGGTCGGCGCAACACGTTTTCTTCTTCCATTCTCCCCTATCAGACGTCACGGCATCATTTACTCCTTTCTCCTTCATATCATTCCTTACACAATCCATCTATATTTTCTTTGGCCTACCTCTCGCTCTCCGTCCTTCAACATTCAGATCCATCACTCTTTTAGTCACATGTCCTTCATCCCTCCTCATTACATGTCCATACCAAGACAAATACACCCACGATACAGGAGAAATTCCTAGTGTGGGGAAATGTAAAAAAAAAAACTAGTAACAAATAAAGTGTGCATACCATGATCTTCACTAAGGAGCTGAGCCTCCACGTCGTCTAGCCAGGCGGTGAAATCGTCTAAACCTCTCAGATAAACCCTCGCTTGATAAGCTTCTTGGAGACGCTCCCGACGCAGCTTAGCGGCGGCCTGGAAGAATATAACTCTGTCAAAACATCTTTTCAAGACTCTGCTTAGCCTTTTCCCAACTATGTTGGTTGGCTACCAGTCTAACCGAATGCAGCTGAATATCAGTATTTTACATGGAGCGACTGCCTATCTGACCTCCTAATGTGATACCCCTTGGTAAGACTGGTTGTCAGATTTTCGGAACACTGACTACAGTACGGCCAACGAGAAGCGATACGAAAGGTCATTAACCTAAAGAACAACTGTGGCGTTGACAATCTAATATTTAGCTCTTTCCATCTTGTGCCTTTGTCGTAATGTCTCGTTCTTCCGGCAAAAACGTGACAACGTTAAGACGGGTTCGCCAACATTCGGGCGGCCATTTTAGATGGGGTTTTAGCATGGGTTTTGTTTACATTTGGTATCGCTTCTCGTTGGCCGTGCTATACAAATGACAGCCAGGAGCAACAGCTTAACGTGCTTTTTGAAGGACGGAGGAAAGTCAATGTTTTACACAAGTATATTACCTGTAATTCTCTCCATTGATATTCCAATTCTTCAACGTGCTTTGCAATCTCTTGTGCCGCGTAGTGTTTGGCTTCTGTAACAAAAGAACATATGTCATTGGTGTCGATTGTGTTGCCACAAACTAAATAAAAAATCACTAAAATTTAGTTTATTGCTGTAGCACGACCTTTCCCAGTCCGAAATGAAAATAATAATCATGAATATCTATATCATACTAGCTGTGCCCAGCGGTTTCACCCGCTGCTCACTTAGGGGTATGAAAAATAGATGTTGGCCGATTCTCAGACCTACCCGATATGTACACAAAATTTCGTTTAAATCGGTCCAGCCGTTTCGGAGGAGTATGGGAACGAAAACTGTGACACGAGAATTTTATATATTAGACTAGCTGTTCCCCGCGGTTTCACCCACGCTGCTCAGCACCTGTTGGTCGTAGCGTGATGTTATATAGCCTATAGCCTTCCTCAAGAAATGGACTATCCAACACTAAAAGAATTTTCCAATTCCAACCAGTAGTCCCTGAGATTAGCGCGTTCAAACAAACAAACAAACAAACTCTTCAGCTTTATAATATTAGTATAGATACAACACATTAAGGTGCTGAACAGCGGGTAAAACCGCTGGGCATAGCTAGTGACGTACCTATTAGAGTCTCCCCGTGGTTAGCGACGTCGTCAATACGTCCCTTGTTCGCGGCTAGTTCTGACTCGAAGGCCGCGTGCTTCTGGATCTTGCTCTGAAGGTTTGATAACTCCCTGGTGATAAAAAGAAGGTACTTTAAAGGTAAATTAAGACATTTCAATCAATAAGATACAACAATATTTTTAGTATATGCGAAACCTGAATATAGTTTGTTCAGAATAAGTAACTGAATCGATTCCAATAATTTTACAACATGTTGCGAAGGAAGGACAAAAACTTACAAACTAAGCGACTACACGCTAAGGGCACTCCCTGTTGGGTACGAGCCTCGGCTTAGGGCGTCGCTGAGGGACAGCAAGAGACCGGCTGGATCTGAGTGATGAAGTCTGACATGCCCCCCCGCTCCGGAGGAAGTCTTTAGATGATTTCCCACAGAAAAAAAAGCAGAGGGACGACAGGGACACTGCCTGCCGGGGTTGCGGGTTGTTCGAAAGAGATACCGCGGCCCCGGAACGTAAAGGGCAATAGAAGGAACATGGGTGGGTTTTAGTCAGTACAAAGCCGACACTACCCCCCGCTCCGCCTAGAGCAGGGAAAGTCATTAGATGATATCCCCCAGAAAAAAAAGGCCAGGGACACTGCCTGCCGGGGTTGCGGGTTGTTCGAAAGAGATACCGCGGCCCCGGAACGTAAAGGGCAGTGTCAGTACAAAGCCGACACTGCCCCCCACTCCGCCCAGAGCGGAAGAAGTTATTTGATGATTTTCCATCCGCAAAAAAAATCAAACATATTTTACCTATAGTTCTGGTCGTTCGCGATCTGCATCTTCAGCGAGATCCACTCCCTCTCATGGTACAAGTTCCTGAGGAACTGGTGGAACTGACGCGACTGTTCTAATGTCTCGCCGCGCTGCTTACAGGATTCCTGGGGCAGAGATTATGAAGGTCTTAAGTCACTAATTTGTACATTATATCATATCTATATAAAGGTGACTGAATACCGGTCAAGAGCGAGTCAGACTCGCGCAGCCAGGGTTCCGCACAAACTTATGCCAATATGTAATTTAATTTAAATTGATTGACGGGCCTGTTGGTCTAGTGGTTAGTGGCCCTGACTGCTGAGCCGGAGGTCGTGGTTTCGATTCCCACCCAGGACAAACTTTGTGTGATGAGCGTGATTGTTTGTTCTGTGTCTGGGTGTGATTTATCTACAATATTTATGTATTTATAAATTATATAAGTATGTATATCAGTTGTCTGGTTACCATAACACAAGCTCTGCTTAGCTTGGGACCAGATAGCCGTGTGTGAGTTGTCCCAAGATATTTATTATTTATTTATTAAACTTGCGACATAAACAACCATTTCCTTTGATTGTGTAGACTTAGAAGGTTGATTTTTCACAACACTTAGGAACCACAGAGTTGAGTATATGGATTTAATAAAATATACCTCCACGCGTTGGAGATATGGGGTCTTGACAGACAGACGGACGGACTATGTGATCCAATAGTGTCCCATTTTTTTTATTTTGAGGTACGGAACCCTAAAAAGTTCCCCCAAAAAATAAATTGTTTATTCATCAGAAAAGAGCCAATGAAACATAACAGATTTTGGTATCAATAGAGCATCAAAAATTTAAGGTTTTAGTATAAAAAATAGACTGGTTTTAGTATAAAAATAGACTGATTTCAGTATAAAAAATTGACTGATTTTAGTATAAAAAATAGACTGATTTTAGTATAAAAAATAGACTGATTTCAGTATAAAAAATTGACTGATTTTAGTATAAAAAATAGACTGATTTCAGTATAAAAAATAGACTGATTTTAGTATTAAAACTAGACTGGTTTGAGTATAAAAAATAGACTGATTTTAGTATTAAAACTAAACTGGTTTGAGTATAAAAAATAGACTGATTTTAGTATTAAAACTAAACTGGTTTGAGTATAAAAAATAGACTGATTTTAGTATATAAATAGACTGGTTTGAGTATAAAAAATAGACTGATTTTTGGCATCAAAAAACATTGGTTTCGGCATCAGAAATAACCTGGTTTTGGTACCAAAAAAAGAATAGATTTCAGCACCAAAATAAAAAATGTTTTGTCTACAAAAAATGACTTAAATTCGACACCAAAAGCAAACAAGTTTATGCATTAGAAAAGACCTGAATTCGGCAACGTAATGTAACCAGTTTACAGCACGAAAAAGGACCTGGTTTTGGCATAAAAACTTTAACCTTCACATGAAGAAGTAACTCCTTACCTGAAGTTTGTCCCTCCTATTGAGAATGGTCTTCAGCCTCTGTTCCACATAGTCACGGTCAAAGTGCTGTTCCTCCAGCATGCTGTGCGCGAACTTCTGAAGGTCATCCACCCTGTTCAGCTGACTGTGCAGGAGTTTGGAGAACTCTGCGTGCTTGCGGATTAGAGTTTCGACAGCTGCAAAAGGAGATGGGTCAGATAAATAGATAGAATATTCTTTATTTGGATTTCTCATACTGAGCTATAATAATATTATAACAGAAAATCAATAAATAGATAAATGAAATAAAAAATAATTTTTGAACAAAATTACATGTCAACAACTAATTAAATAACCCGCCCCTGACCATTCCCGGCGCAAAAGTGCCCATAACACTTGCCGCATTCCCGCGTTGGATGGCAATGGACAACCTTTGCGCCAGAAACCGGCTGGAGCGGGAGTCACCACTGACAATGTTTAGCCTGTACCCTAAATCCGGAACAAAGTCCTTAGCGTCTTTCTTTATTATGTACACTATTAGTCCATTGAAAAGTTACATTTGGGATTGCATTTTTTAGAAGACGCAATTTTATTTTTTTGATGTGTAGGGGGTGTCAGTGTCAAGCTAAAACCAAGTTTGTGGGGTCGCCACCCTTGTCCCACGGCCGCCATCTTGAAAATAGGGGTTAAAATGTTTTTTTACGATATATCTCTTAAACTATTTATTTGATAAAAAAAAATTGTTAACATTTTTTGTTGCAAATTAAATTCTCTACAACTTTGGCTCAGTAACTTTTAGTCGTAGAACTATAAATAAAAAAGTTATAAGCGAAAATTTTCAGACAATCGAGACAAAAATTTCTATTTTTCGAAATAACTTTTTTTTTTAAATTTTACGAAAAAATAATGTCAGACCATTATTGTAAATCGGTTTTTGAGGAACAATTTTTATACAGAACATTTTTTTATTAATCATTTTTCATTAATTTTGTCAATCTCTAATCTAATCTGTCATTATTATTAAAAAAAAATATACAATTTAAGCATGACTAAACATTTTCAGGATATTTGTGTCCTGTTTACCTGCAAAATCGATCGTGTCTATAGCAAAAAACTCAACAAAACAAACAAGAGTCAGTCACTGACTTCCGGAAGTCAAGTTATTTTCCATTTTTTTTTTGTATGTTATTGGCCAATCAAATTAAAAGACGCGGCAAGTAAAATTAATCAAATCAAATCATTTATTTGCATAACACAGGTTTGAGAGATGTTATACAGTTTTTTTTATTGCTTTTAGTTACACTGTATTACAACCTTATACGAGGTGTGCAAATATATTCACATTATGCTAATCTCTTAATATATTCATTAAAATAACATTAGTAGTCAATTTCATTCAAAATTAATTTAGATAAAAAATAATAATAATGTCATGCAGATTAATAATGTTAGATTGTTATAAAGTCATATTTAATTGAAAAAGATTAAGAATCTTACCATCCAGGTTCTCTCCAAGATCGTCATTGTTCAAGAAAGCCTCCTTAGATGCAAGCCAGTCCTCTGTCTGTCTCGCTTGCTCCTTCAGAAGTTGTAGTTGATGTGCCTAAGAGAGAAAAAGATAGATGCATACATAGAATATTCTTTATTATGTACACCATAGAAATGACAAGAAGACAAGATAGTTATAGCACGGCCAACGAGAAGCGATACCAAATGTAAACAAAACCCATGCTAAAACCCCATCTAAAATGGCCGCCCGTTGTATAAATGTTGGCGAACCCGTCTTAACGTTGTCATGTTTTTGCCGGGAGAACGAGACATTACGACAAAGGCACAAGATGGAAAGAGCTAAATATTAGATTGTCAACACCACAGTTGTTCTTTAGGTTAATGACCTTTCGTATCGCTTCTCGTTGGCCGTACTATAGAAAGAGTTTGTTGAAGGGCGCTTAACGAAATCTTATTCTTTTTTTTTAAACTCTGTCCCATAGTAGGTCTTACTCCTGTATCGTGGGTGCGTTTACAAACATTTAAACTCACATACACAAACAGCCAGACCCGGAACAACTATCTGTAGGTCGTTCAAATATTTATTCCATGCCTGCGACACGTAATGAAGCAGTCAATAGCTAAACCAAGGCGCCAACCGTGTCGTCGATATTATAACTTTTGTAACATTCAAAAAAGTCTTCGTCATAATCATTTTCCTGCCCTTTTCCCATTCTATTTGTGGGCGGCGCAACACGTTTTCTTCTTCCATTCTCCCCTATCAGACATCACGGCATCATTTACTCCTTTCTCCTTCATATCATTCCTTACACAATCCTTCCATCTTTTCTTTGGCCTTCCTCGCGCTCTCCGTCCATCAACATTCAGATCCATCACTCTTTAAGTATTTAAACTGATATACCTGTGTAAGGTACTGCTTCCTCTTCAGCCAGGCTTGATCCAGAGTGCTGGAGAGTACTTCAACTCTCTTCACCTTCTCCGGGACCTGGTCTGCCTCCTTTTGGAGAGTCCCGATGACTTTCTGACGACCGTCGATTTCGGCCTATGGAGAGAATTTGTAAATATTAACAACTTAAATTAAAATACATCGTTCTCACATATTTGTAAAATCTCAACACGAATTATGTAATACGATTTTGTAATAATATTCTAATTTAAAAGAGTGTCCATGAAGTTTCTTGCCCATTCTTCTCCATAGAGATCAACGCTTTGGAATGGGTAACTACAGTACTTTCACAATTTTTATGCCTTGGGACTGGGACTGTACCTTTTTTGACATTCCACAGTGCATGTAATGGTCTAATTGAAATATTGCTTAATTTTTTTTTTAGTTTTAAATGACATTTGATTGAAAAAAAATATTTTGAAGATTAAATTTATTAGTGCTTTTAAACGAAAACAGGTATTTATTTTTGCAGATAAAACTGACATTTAACCTGAAAATAATGATTTCTAATTTCAACACTCTTCATTTTTAAAAATAAAACATGACGGGTGCTGTTTTAGAACGCGCTTATAAACGTTAAATCAGTTCAATCTATTCCACACTCAAAGAAAAAAAAAACTTATGAAAGAAACCAATACTCGGTCTACATAACCGTCACCATTAACTTTAGTCCAATCCAGAGATTCATATTTAGTCGACGTTACATAATAAAATCCGGCTCTGCATAAAAAGCGTATGAAGAAAAAATTAATAAAAAATAAAATAAATATCCTGGGACAACTCACACACGGCTATCTGATACCAAGCTAAGCAGAGCTTGTGTTATGGTAACCAGACAACTGATATACATACTTATATAATTTATAAATACATACATATTATAGATAAATCACACCCAGACACAGAACAAACAATCATGCTCATCACACAAAGTTTGTCCTGGGTGGGAATCGAGTCCACGAGCTCCGGCTTAGCAGTCAGAGCCACTAACCACTATACCAACAGGCCCGTCGAAAAAAATACAAGATCTCACCTTCTTCTCATGATGCAACTCTAGAAGCGCCTCAGCATCAGACACAGTCTCCGGCGCATCGGTCTCGTCCATGCGCTTCACAGCTTCTGACACCCATAACTCTAGTTCCTGGAAGATTTGGTTTCATTAGTTAAAACAATAATGTGGGATAATATAGACATTTATTTTAATACTAGCTTTTGCCCGCGGCTTCGCTCGCGTTAAATTCGGGGTAACACAGTACCCCTTGCACCTTATTCATTTGTAATAGCAACGCTAAGTTTTCCCTTTTCTTTCCTCTTTCTCCCTCACATCCCACTTTTTTCAAAAAAAATATTAGCCTATATCCGTCTCCTGGTTCCCAACTATCTCTGTACCAAAATTCATCAAAATCGTTTTTGCCATTAAAGCGTGAAGAGGTAACAAACAAATTCGCTTTTATAATATTAGTAAGAATTTCCTACTTCCTACTAATATTATAAATGCGAATGTTTGTGAGGATGTATGAATGTTTGTTACTTTTTCACGTCAAAACGGCTGAACGGATCTTTATGAAATTTGGCACAGAAATAGATTATAGTCTGGAAAAACACATAGGATACTTTTTTCGACGATCATGCGGGTGCGCTAGCTAGTAACAAATATTTAAAAATGTTGAAAATATTTGTAGAAATAAATAAAGACGTTATTTTTTTTTTAATTCATATGTTAGACTAGTGGATTTATATATGGTTGGTTATATTTTTATATACATAATTGGTGTTTGCTAGGTGACATGTGACAAGTAAGTAATTATATCTTAAATTTATTTTGTGAAACATGAAATTGGTTAAAATCAGGTTCTTCTAACCTGACATACAGATGTGTTGCTGGGGAGTTTGTTCCGCCACTTCTTCTTCCCAGCTAAAACACTAAGAAGTGGCGAAGGGCAGGGCGTTTTTGTGGGACTGTCTCTTGTAATGTGACGTTCAAAAAATGCTGATTATCAGCCTAATTTGAATTAATGACTTTAGATATTGATCTTGCCATGTTAATTATTGTTTCTTTTCTAGCATTTGCATATTTTTGCATCCAATCCTTGCTCCTTTTTGCGAGATATTAAACGAACTACTAAATTGATTTACCTTAAGACTTTCATCAAACTTATGCTCGGCGATAGCTTCGTCTAACAACGCAGTTCGTTTCGTCGCCAGCTTTTGTAAATGTTCCCATCCTTCGCGCAGGGACTGCAGACTTGTCTCTATCTCTTTCGCACGTTCTGGGTATCTGTGGGGGTAGAGGGAGATAGATATAGTTTTGAAGTTTTAGCGGCAATGAGAATGTTTAGCACACAGGTTAGATATATAAGGTCTGTGGACGGTGAGCAATGGGTCCAACCCGTCCCTTGCTAGAGCCAGTCCATAAATAATATCACTCAGATCCAGCCTGTCCCTTGCTGTCCCTCAGCGACGCCTTAAGTCGAGGCTCGTACCCCACAGGGGGTGCCCTTAGCGTGTAGTCGCTTATTTTTAAGGCATCCATAGGAATCGCCCGGTTAATTATATTTTGATCAATATTTTGGTCCCGGCTGTCAATAGGGTATTTTACTCTATATGAAAGCAATTCTAAAAATATACAATTCAGATAGCTTAGGCAACAAGCAATCGGAAAATGTTAAATTTAATTAATAAAATAACTGAATAAATTTTAAAATTGATTTCAAAGTTTTCACTTTTTTTAGTCTGTTGTTAAAAAGCCAAACAGTGTCCGCCATGATTATTACGTCTTAAGGTCATGGAAACAAAAAACTGACAACTGTCAACTGTGCAACTATTACTATTTTTGTATTATAAAACTTTACATTTAATTTTTATTAAAATAGTAGTAATAATACCATGGAAGAAATAAATACTACCATATAATAATACCATAAACTATAGTGAAAAATACAACTAAACAGAAAGACTAATAACAGCGCATTTGTTTACATAACCAACTGACGTCATGACCACAGAGTAACATGGCGTCAAGCGTTTTTATGATTTTACGCGCGAAAATAGAAATTGTAAAATTGAAATGCAGTTTTATGGCACTTATCGATTGAATATTTTTTTTTGTTTTTTTTTGGTTGTTTAGTAGGACCCTAGGATCAAAAATGAGATACTTTTTAAAAATGGGTGTAATACCGTATTGTAGATCTTTGACAGTCGTTACAGGTAGTCACTGTTCCGAAAGTCTGACAACCAGTCTTACCAAGGGGTATCGTATTACCCAGTACTAACTGGGTTGTGGAGGTCAGATAGGCAGTCGCTCTACGTAAAATACTGATATTGAGCTGCATCCGGTAAGACTGGATGCCGAGACCCAGAAGATGATGATGATCTTCTACTTACTTTGCACTTAAAGTGTTGCCTTCTCCCTCTAGCTGTTGTATCTTGTCTTTGATGGCGCCTGCTTCAGCCGCTCTCGCTAGATGTTTGCGTTTCAACTCATGCGCAGCTGCCAGCTCTCTTCCTCGCTCGGAGCTACTGAACAGTGTGGATTTTTTCGATATGCGTTCCGCAGTGTCTTCTACGTCCCTGTGGAAAAGAAAATAAATTTGAAGATTTTACTTCGAACTAGCTGTGTGTTTAATTATTTGTGTAGTATTAGCAGTAGGTACACCATTCCATTGACTACCCCCGTTGTATTTTTATATTCGTACAGTCCATCCCAAGGTTGTCTAGAAGATATCGCTATTAGCGATAAGACCGCGATTGTAACCATAGATTTAGCACTTTTTTATAAACCAGTTTGTTGGAGTTTACTCCTTAAGAATCGATTTTCATATATAAGGCGCCCGGTATGAGAAAAATCCGAGGGGTAAAACCTACAAAAGTAACGACAATGTGTCACGTTTTTGGTGCGCAACTTTCTAATTTGGCTGTGAGTGTATTAAGTCGTACATATGGTATGCTGTATAGGCGACTATACCTATATACTATATTTTATTGGGCTTGTTTGTTTCTATCAGTGTCGATGTATTTATATTGATATTTTTTTCATTAATTTGTGAATTTACCCTTTCATATGATATTAATCTTTTTTCAGTTGAATAAACTATTTTTGCGTATGGTTAGATACTCGTACTTAAGGAGTAAACTCCAGTCGTGCGTCGGAGCTGACACACACACTTTATTTTAATTTTTTTGTTTTTATGACATTCAACTCTGCCACTGCGGCAACCGTGTCGTTTTACGAACCTGTTGAAGGAATGTACTTCGGCGGCGGCGCAGAGGTTCTCCCTGTACTTGTGCAGCGCGCCCTGCAGCGCGCGCCACTTCGCCAGGAACGCGTCGCGGCGCTGCGATACTGCAGCTGCTTGCTGGGTGGGACCCTACGAGGAACAAAATCAAAATTTAGTACAGATAGGAATATGTGATTTGACTTGTTCGACAAATAATAAAAATAAAAAACTTGGGAGGTGTCAAGGGACATCCGGATGAATCGAAGTTATTATTTACTAGCTTTTGCCCGCGGCTTCGCTCGCGTTAAATTCGGTAGCGCCTTATAGATTTGTAATAGCAACGCTAAGTTTTCCCTTTTCTTCCCTGACATCACACTTTTTTTTTAAATTAGTCTATGTCCGTCTCCTGGTTCCCCACTATCTCTGTACCAAAATTCATCAAAATCGGTCTTGCCATTAAAGCGTGAAGAGGTAACAAACAAACTCACTTTCGCTTTTATAATATTAGTAAGGATTATGTACAAAAAACCTGTACACACTCAACAAAAATAATCGTCGCGACACCACACTGTGTTCAAAGCGAAATAGAAAGACGAAACGAAAATTACTGGTTTGCTTTCTATGAGAGAGAGAGAGACGGACAGAGAAACACGCGCGCCGCACATCTTCTTCTTCTTTATGTGAACCCCGCTTCTTGGGGTGTTCTGTTTTCGCACTTAACCCTTGCAGTAGACCATTGTGCGTATGCCGTACGGCTTACAACTATAGCAAAAACTGTAGTTACAACTTTTGGTCTTATTTTTTTCCGTCTAGCCCCCTGCCGCAACACGCGATAAGGAACTTCGTTCTAAAACTTCGTTCCAATAACCGTCTTCTGCACATGGTTCTCTTAGTAGAAGTCAGTTATTGTCGAAAAACCGGGTAAAAACTAGTCCGATTTGCGCACCGAGGGTTCCGTACAAACTTGCGACATAAACGGCCATATCTGTTGACTGCGTAGACATATAGGGTTAATTTTTACTCAGCTCAAACGGACTACAGATTCGAGTATATGGTTTGAATTTCAACTTGATAGCTCAAAGCGTTCAAATATAAAGGTTCTTGTTAAACAAACAGACAGACGCACAACAAACTAATCCGTCTGTCTGTCTGTCAAGACGTTTTACCTCGTGCAGGAACTCCCGAAACTTCCATGTCCGGTAAGGACCCGAGTCGGACGGTAGGTGAGGACGCCATGACGCCTCTCCAGCCACTCATCACCGGAGGTCTGCCCGCCGAGCGGCAACTTGCCGCGGCAGCGGGTTTCCCCCCGGTGTAGTGCCTCCGCGCGCCACTCAAACAGGCGCGCGAGGACTATCGCCTCCAGATCCCACGGTGGCAGTCCGGCAAGGAGGCTTGCTGCCTCGCCGGAGTGAGTGCGGTAGCCCCGGATTATCCTGATGGCTACCACGAGACGGAAACCCTGGCAATGACCTTAAGAAAGTAACAAATAAACCCACCTGCTGCAACAGCTTATCAGCAAGCGCACAGATACTCCGGACCCTCTTATCATCCACCTTCATGTCGCTGTCAACGTCATCCAGCTTCCGGAGCAACGCCGTGCAGTGCTCGTAGTCTCTGCCCAGTTCGTGAGCTTGGACCATCATCTCCTTATCTCTTATCCAGGCTTCGATTTTGTCCAGGTGTTGGTTGAATTCTAGGATATCTTGAGCTTCTTCTAGACCGCGACCTGTGGGGGAAATGGGGAGTTGGTTATTGTATTTATTTATTTAATAATTAAATACGAAGGCACAGCTTTTCAATAGGAATTTCTACCAGTAGGTCTTCAAGAGGAAATATGAAAAAACTAGCTGAAGCCCGCGCAGTGGCTGAGCGATCGACTGCTGCGTTGCGTGTCGCGGCTTCTATCCCCGCACGGCACAAATTAATAAAATAAATATCTTAGGACAACTCACACACGGCTATGTGATCCCAAGCTAAGCAGAGCTTGTGTTATGGTAACCAGACAACTGATATACATACTTATATAATTTATAAATACATACACATTATAGATAAATCACACCCAGACACAGAACAAACAATCATGCTCATCACACAAAGTTTGTCCTGGGTGGGAATCGAACCCACAACCTCCGGCTCAGCAGTCAGGGCCACTGACCACTAGACCAACAGGCCCGTCAAATATTTGTGACCCGTCAAGTAGTTGTTCCGGGTCTGGCTGTTTGCGTATGTAAGTTAAAATGTTTGTAAACGCGCCAACGATACAGGTTATGAATGCGGTTACCTCTCTGTTCCGTGGCAGTCTCGAGCCGTTGCCAGTCAGTCTGCAGCTGCTTCAACTGTTTGTCAACCTCAGCATCTGGAGCCAGCTGCGTCGCCAACTCCTGCACCTCTTGCAGACGAGCCCTGTTGGCTGCCAGCTCAGCGGTGAAGGCCTGGTGCTTTTGGAGCTTCTTGATTTTGTCTTCTAAGTTTGTTACTTCGCCTGGAAAAAAGGAAAGTTACAAATTGAAAAAAAAACAAAAATAATCGTCGCGACACCACATTGTTCAATGCGAAATAGAAAGATGAAACAAAAATAACTGGCTTGCTTGTTATGAGAGAGAGAGAGGGACAGATAGAGAAACACGCGCACGCCGCACGGCTTACAACTATAGCAAAAATCTAAGACGAATAAAATTAACCAAAAGTTGTAACGCAAGTGTCGTCAACACTTTTGGTCTTTTTCCGTTTAGCCCCCCCTTCCCCCCCGACGCGCGATATGGAACTTCGTTCCATGAAAACTTGGCCAAGTGCAGAAATCTAAATCTAAACTAATATTATAAATGCGAAAGTAACTCTGTCTGTCTGTCTCTTCTTCACGCCTAAACCACTGAACCGATTTTAATGAAATTTGGTACAGATATAGTCTGGGACCCGAGAAAGGACATAGGATAGTTTTCATCCCGGGAATCCCTCGGGAACGGGAACTATTAATCCACGCGTACGAAGTCGCGGGTAAAAGCTAGTGGTAAATATCCTTTTAAAACTTCTACGTACCATGTTGATGTTCAGCAGCTAACTTCGCTAGCTTGTCGGCGACCCAGCCTCGGGCTTCAGCGGCGTCGCGCGCGAACTGTGCGCGTGCGCGCGAGCGGACCAGCGCTGAACGACGAGCGGCTGCTTCTTCGTACAGCTAGGAGAAGGAATACAACCATTACTTAGTGGTTTTGGGTTATCTACCTCAAAAGGAAAAATACGTGTGTACACAGCATACATTTTGTACTAGCTGTTCCACGCGGTTTCACCCACGCTGCTCAGCACCTGTTGGTCGTAGCGTGATGTTATATAGCCTATAGCCTTCCTCAAGAAATGGACTATCCAACACTAAAAGAATTTTCCAATTCCAACCAGTAGTCCCTGAGATTAGCGCGTTCAAACAAACAAACAAACTCTTCAGCTTTATAATATTAGTATAGATTAGTATAGATTTATGTAATATATTTGTCTTTGTACTTGTATGTATGTTAGTATCTAATATATAAAATTCTCGTGTCACAGTTTTCGTTCCCATACTCCTCCGAAACGGCTGGACCGATTTAAACGAAATTTTGTGAACATATCGGGTAGGTCTGAGAATCGGTCAACATCTATTTTTCATACCCCTAAGTGAGCAGCGGGTGAAACCGCTGGGCACAGCTATATTCTTATATTGTCTTGTATTTAGTCATTATTTGCTTTTGTTTGTATATTTTTGTTTTTTTTACGCACTGTGTCTACATCTCTTTTTATTTACTTTCCTTTCGCAGGTATGCTGGAAGAGATTTCTATAGAAATAAGCATTACCTTTGTACAGACGCCAGCAGGTCAAGCTACCCGCAACTGACATTTTTCCCAATGAACCTTAAACCTAATGCTTTAGAAATAAAGTCGAAAATCTATCAAAGAAATCTGACAGATTGTAGTAGCTTGATGTGCAGGCGTCTGTACCAGTTTTCTGTTCCTGTCTTTTATTTGTCTGTATTCAGTGTGTTTGTACATAAATTGTTAAATAAATAAATAAATATTTACCTTCTTTCGTCTCTCGTTGATATGCTGCAACTCATCTGCGATGCGTTGACTCTCCACGTGGTTCTGTTGTAGCAACTTGTCTCCGTGACTGTTCAGGGTTACCAGTTTCTCATCCTGATGAAAAAACAATATATTTTTAATACTATCCTTACTAATATTATAAAAGCGAGAGTGAGTTTGTTTGTTAGTTACCTCTTCACGCTTTAATGTCTACACCGATTTTGATGATTTTGGTACAGAGATAGTTGGGAACCAGGAGACAATTTTTTTTAAGAAAAAGTGGGATGTGAGGGAGAAAGAGAGCGGAGGAGAAACGTAGCGTTGCTATTAAAAATCAATAAGGCGCAAGGGGATCTATGTTACCCCGAATTTAACTCGACCGAAGCCGCGGGCAAAAGCTAGTTCTAAAATAAAATAAATAAAGTTGTACAGTGTTGTGGTCCGAAAAATTAAACTTAAGGTTTTTTTTATGGAAATCATCAATTACTTCCCCCGCTCTGGTCGGAGTTTCAGATTTCTACTGACTAAAACCCACCCATGTTCCTTCTATTGTACTTTGTGTTCCGGGGTACCGTGGCCCCGGAATACAAAGTAGTCTAGTCTATCTAATCTCTTTCGAACAACCCGCAACCCCGGCTGAACACGAAGGCCTCAAGTCGATTTCTTATTTTTTTTTTTTTAAATAAGAAATCGACTTGAAGCAGCTGTTGAAGCAGCTGCAGACTGACTGGCAACGGCTCGAGACTGCCACTGAACAAAGAGGTAACCTCATTTACTTTTTTTTTAACGATGCCCACACTAGGAATTTCTCCTGTATCGTGGGTGCGTTTACAAACATTTAAAATCACATATACATCCAGACCCGAAACAAATATCTGCAGGTCATACAAATATTTGTTCCGTGCGGGAATCGAACCGGTCTTTCAAAAGTCATCAGTACAGCAGGTGCCTTACCTGTGTTGCCAGCAGTTTCTCGAAGGCTTCGTGCTTCTTCAGCGCGTTCTCCACCTCTTCAACGCTGCTCGTCTGAGATATTTCAGTGCCTGTTGAAAAATACATTGTTAATTTATTTCTACTTAATGTTAAGACCACAGATATACATAGATGGACATAGACAACGCAAGAATCACGATTTCTATGAAAACCAAGCGTGCCAATTTTTGACTAGCTACTATGACGTCTCATCCTTACTTATCCTTACTAATATTATAAAAGCGAAAGTGAGTTTGTTTGTTACCTCTTCACACTTTAATGGCTAAACCGATTTTGATGAATTTTGGTACAGAGATAGTTGGGAACCTGGATACGGACATAGGTTATTTTTTTTATAAAAGAGTGGGATATGAGGGGAGAAAGAGGGAAAACTTAGCGTTGCTATTACAAATCAATAAGGCGCTACCTAATTTAACGCGATCGAAGCCGCGGGCAAAAGCTAGTGGACTATATTTTAGTGATATGACGTCTATTTAGTGATTAACGACAGATTTTAGCTGATATTCTCAAAGCTCCTTCTATGAATCCAATGATCTTGTTAAATGCCATCTGATTTTGACGAGTTGAAAAAGTTTGCTAAGCAGTTCATTACAATTTTTCAATTGTCAATTATAGAAAAAATAAATATGTTTACATGTACACTGTACTTAATAAAGAATATTCTATCTATCTAATTAAATAAAAATATTCCAAACTAATATTATAAATGCGAAAGTAATTTAAGTCTATCTGTCTGTCTGTCTTTTCTTCACGCCTAATCTACTGAATCGATTTCTGTGAAATTTAGTACAGACATAGTTTGGAACTTAAGAAAAGACATAGGATAGTTTTTATTACAAAAAATAAAAATAAAATTTATTCCGAACATACAGCGCCATCTATTGGTCAAAAGTCGGCATAAATTCAGAACTATAAATGTTGAGCTGTTAATATGCTCCGTGCTGCCGGAAATCACTATTCCACGCGAACGAAGTCGCGAGCAAAAGCTAGTATAAAATAATTTCTACAACTTATACAGCTGTTTATATATCTGACTGTCTGTAACGGGCGTGCCGCAGTCTATTATATATCTTGGGACAACTCACACACGGCTATCTGATCCCAAGCTAAGCAGAGCTTGTATTATGGTAACCAGACAACTGATATACATGCTTATATAATTTATAAATACATATATTATAGATAAATCACACCCAGACACAGAACAAACAATCATGCTCATCACACAAAGTTTGTCCTGGGTGGGAATCGAACCCACGACTTCCGGCTCAGCAGTCAGGGCCACTAACCACTAGACCAACAGGCCCGTCAAATTTTCATCTATACGATGATGTATATCTATCTATAGTACGGCCAACGAGAAGCGATACGAAAGGTCATTAACCTAAAGAACAACTGTGGCGTTGACAATCTAATATTTAGCTCTTTCCATCTTGTGCCTTTGTCGTAATGTCTCGTTCTCCCGGCAAAAACATGAGAACGTTAAGACGGGTGCGCCAACATTCGGGCGGCCATTTTAGATGGGGTTTTAGCATGGGTTTTGTTTACATTTGGTATCGCTTCTCGTTGGGCGTGCTATATCTGATGATCATATACTGACTGAGTGCTGCCTCCTGCGTGGCACACAGGTCGTGCAGCAGCTTGGCGTCTCGCAGGAAGCAGTGCAGGTCGATCAGCTGATCCAGCGCCACCTGGCGGGCGGCCCACGCGCCGTGGAGACGGTTGCGTTCTTCTAACAGGGCTTCGCATTTCTCTTCCACTTCCTGCATTAAAGAAAATATTGTTTAGTATTTTTGTTACTAGCTGCACCCCACGGTTTCATTCATGTGGTAATAGAATATATAATATATCTTTATGAATTGGGTAGTTGACACCATTAACCAATAATTTAAAAACACAATTTTTCTGAAAGAATACCTTATTCTAGACCTGAGAACTCCATTCATTTCAAAATAACTTTAAAATTCGATTTTTAGTTGCTTTTAAATCAATAAATAGTTGCATCATTGACTTGATAACTTAGTGACGTCATCGGTTGCGAGTCTCATACAAAATCTATGGGGGAAGCGCGTTTTGACAGCTCATAAAAAGTATATCAATTGATTGGTGGTGTCAACTACCCTATTGTAGACAATGTGTTATTCTGATATATAATAAGCTATATAATTGTAAAGTTTTATTAAAATTCATTCAGTAGTTTTTATACTTACAGCCGCGTTCGGATGTTGCGTCGCCAACTCCCTTCCCATCTGCAGCGCGTCTCTGAACGAAGAGTCTCGTGCGTCGAGCTCGGCGCGCACGGCCTCGTGCTCCGCGCGTGCAGCCTGCGCGCTCACCGCGTCGCGCACGCGCACTGCACGCGACATGGACGTGCGGAGGGACACTGACCAGGAGGTCAGGTCACGGACCTGAGGATAAAAATTAAATTTAAAGATGTAATAAAAAAATGTATTATTTTTATATTTTATTAAATTTTATTTATTTTTTTAAGAATTATATAAAAAATTTAATAAATGTTATAAGACAATAAATGGACGAAAAAATGTATTAAAAATAAATCTTTACTAATATTATAAAAGCGAAAGTAAGTTTGTTCTTCGTCGTCACGCCTAAGTGGCTAAGCCGATTTTGATGAATTTCGGTACATAGAAGTTGGGGCCTTGGAGACGGACATAAACAATTTTTTTTAAGTCGTAATTGAGGGAGATAGACGGAAGAAAAGGAAAAACTTAGCGTTGCTATAACAATAAATAAGGCGCTAGGGCAAAACCTAGGCCTGTGGACGGTGAACAATGGGTAGCTCATCGTCCATCCGTCTATTGACAACAGGGGCCTTAGTCTGCTATTACAATAGTGTCAGAATGGTCGATCACTGATCGCATAATGGTTGATTTTGACAAGTTTAGTATGTAGCAGATTACCAAACTTGTAACCCCTTGGCCGTGTCGACGCCGCGATCGTGTTCCACGCGCGCCTCAAAGAGATATCAGCAAAGCAGAGGGGCCTACCAGGGCCGGGTTTTAGTCAGTACAAGCCTGCTCCATTCAGGGAGGGGCCACGACCACCCCCCCCTGCCGTATCCACCTTTGATGGTTATTACCTGTGTCAAGAACTGGTGCAGCTGCAGGTACTGTTGCAAGGTATGTCTCCTCTCATCCGAAGCCTGTTTCAACATTGCCCACGCTTCCTCTAAAGCCTTCTGTTGTAGTTCTATTTGTTGGACGTTGCCGCCGGGGTACAGTTTTCGGAGACGGTTACCTTCTTCTTGTAGAACCTGAGAGATGAAACGGTATTAGTTTAGATTAGTTTTGACGGGCCTGTTGGTCCAGTGGTTAGTGGCCCTGACTGCTGAGCCGGAGGTCGTGGGTTCGATTCCCACCCAGGACAAACTTTGTGTGATGAGCATGATTGTTTGTTCTGTGTCTGGGTGTGATTTATCTATCATATGTATGTATTTATAAATTATATAAGTATGTATATCAGTTGTCTGGTTATCAGTTATCTGGATCAGATAGCCGTGTGTGAGTTGTCCCAAAAAAAAGATATGCTAGTGGTATTGTTTTAGGGTGTATTTGTAGATTTGTTAACTTATTACTATTTTGTTAAGTAAGCAATGACTTATTGTCGGGCCTACGCTGTCCTCTCATACTTAAGTACTAACGCTGTAACAACAACATTGTAAAACCAAATGATTTTAAAAGAGTAACTATGGAGTTTCTTGCCGGTTCTTCTCCATAGAAAACGACCAACCTGAACCGTGCACCTTTTCTCGACGTTTAATAAGTGCCCACATATTGATTTTGAGATCTTTGACAGTCGTTACTGGCAGTCAGTGTCCCGAAAGTTTGACAACCAGTGTTACCAAGGGCTGTCGTATTACTCAGTACTAACTGGGTTGTGGAGGTCAGATAGGCAGTCGGCAGTCATGTAAAATACTGGTATTTAGCTTCTTTCAATAAGACTGGAAGCTGATCCTGATGTATTTTAGAAAACCGAGCAAGTACAAGACGGCCTGGCACATCCGAGGATTCCGTACAAACTTGCGACATAAACGGCCATATCTTTTGACTGCGTAGACTTAGAGATATGATTTTTTCACGACTTTAAGGGACAACAGACTTGAGTATATGGTTTCATTTTCAACTCGATACCTTTACGCGTTCCCGATATAAATGGTCTAGAACTCTAGATAGACCGACAACAAAGTGATTCAAAAAGAGTTTGTTGGAGTTTACTCCTTAAGAATCGATTTTCATATATAAGGCGCCCGGTATGAGAAAAATCCGAGGGGTAAAACCTACTAAAGTAACGAAAATGTGTCACGTTTATGGTGCGCACCTTTAGTGCGCAATCAGTTGAATAAACACTTTTTGCGTATGGTTAGATACTCGTACATAAGGAGTAAACTCCAGTCGTGCGTCGGAGCTGACACACACACTTTTTTTTCTTTTTGTGATACGGAACGCTAAACACGGTGATCAAGAAACCAGTTTTCTTCTTCTTATTGTATGTGAGAAAATGATGAAGAAGAAGACGAAGATTCCGACAGCTGGATTGTTTCCTCACCTGCATCTGCGCGTCTATAGCCAGCAGGTCGTTCTGCGCGGTGTGCAGCGCGCGCAGCGCGGCGGTGGCGGCGCGCAGGTCGCGCGGGGGGGGCGGCGCGTGCAGCGCGGCGCGCGCGTCGTGTGCGCGGGACGCCAGCTCGCCCACGTCGCGGTGGAAGCGGTGGATCTCGCCCGCAGCGTGCAGGCGGGACGCGCGGGACTCCATCTGCTCAACTAGGCGCTGCCACCATTCCCTGTTGGCGACAGGAATTGTAAGTATTGAAGAATGGAATTTTTGGGAGTTCAATGGTGTGTTATAGGCCAACAGGGTAGTTGACACCACCAATCAATTGATATACTTTTTATGAGCTGTCAAAACGCGCTTCCCCCATAGATTTTGTATGAGACTCGCAACCGATGACGTCACTAAGTTGTCAAGTCAATGATGCAACTATTTATTGATTTAAATGCAACTAAAATTCGAATTTTAAAGTTATTTTGAAATGAATGGAGTTCTCAGGTGTAGAATAAGGTGTTCTTTCAGAAAAATTGTGTTTTAAAATTATTGGTTAATGGTGTCAACTACCCAATTTTGGAACAGTATGACTCAAAACCACTAACGTCCAGGGTTGCGGGTAGTTCGAAAGATATTAGAACAAAGGGCAAAAGAAAGAACACCTTGTTTTTTTTATTAATGGAAAAATCATCGAATAACTCTATGCTCTGAGCGAAGTAGGAGGAAGTGTATGAATTTTACTGACTGAATCCCATCCATGTTCCTTCTTTTTGCCCTTTGTGTTTCGGGCCTGGGCCCTAAATAGTGCATTTTGATTCAAGTGAGAAAACTTCGTCATTGCGTTCGACGCGAAATTAATAAACGAGCCGTAAGACGAGGGTGTCATAGAGCTGAGAACAGTGGTGACAAATTCCCACGTGAATCAAACGACGTTTTCAATACACTTACGGAGAAATTAAATAACAGAACGAAACGTATTACGTAATTAATCGCTATGAAACTATGATTTAATTCGATTTTTTCTTCTCAGGCTAAAGAAAATGCAAAAGTATAACACCGCTAAACAGCCTAAGAACAAAAATAAGAAATTTAAAAATTTTTATATTCAGAATTCAAATAAGTGTATTTTTGTTGTTATAAGCAAATTATCATTTCATTTGTGACATTCTGTTGATAAACACCATTTTTTTTAAATAAATAAATATGAAGGCCTTAAAAACAAGCGTACCTTTGCTCTAAAAAAACACTGTAGGCTATAGATTTAAGCAGTTATTTATTGTTATCTGTGATGAAACAGAAAAAAATCAAAGCCCTTGTTACAATAAATGAGAAAAAACACGCGCTTATTATACTTTGTATGTTGAATTTTTTATTGTATAATTTAATAATAATTGAAAATGAATTGATAGTTATAATTTTTATTGATGTTTTTTTTATGAATTACTGTGTATTTTATGTTGCTGTGCCCTTACAGGGTCCATAATTTGTACCTTAGTCTTAAGACTTATTTAACACCTTTCCACATTATGGTATGCAAATAAATATGAATATGAACCTAATGTAAGTGCAATAAGAGCCAAGTTACTTACCCAAGTGCTTCCTGCCTCTTTTCAATATCTCCAATATATGGACTCTCTGTGGCCAACAGCTTCTTCGCCAATTCTTCACATTGGTTGAATCTTTCGGCGCCACTTTCAACGCGGTGACGTAGCTCGTCGAACTTTGAGCGGAGGATCTGAGGGAAAAGAGGGTTGTTTATTTTTGTCATGAGTTTCCCTGCCTATCCTGGGTCTGGCTGGACTCCAAACCCAGGTTGGCCGAAGCAGGGAAAACCTACTTTGTTGCTGGTTCAGAAGTAAACTTTTTAATTGAGTTGCAGTAAGGAAATATGCAAATAACTTAAATTTACTCTCGAGGGTTATTCAGAAAATTCAATTCAATTTATTTCCAACTAGCTGTTCCCCGCGGTTTCACCAACGCTGCTCAGCACCTGTTGGTCGTAGCGTGATGTTATATAGCCTATAGCCTTCCTCAAGAAATGGACTATCCAACACTAAAAGAATTTTCTAATTCCAACCAGTAGTCCCTGAGATTAGCGCGTTCAAACAAACAAACTCTTCAGCTTTATAATATTAGTATAGATGAGTGTTGGTACAATTTAGGCTGGCAGCATTACTGCATTGGATGGCAATGCTAATTCTTTAGCCAAAAAACCCGCTAAGTGGTCACGTAAAGAGTCGACCAACCGCTTGGCGATATCTTGAAATACTACATGGACACTCGGACCCCATGGCCCTAGTGTATAATAAATAAATAAATATCTTGGGACAACTCACACACGGCTATCTGATCCCAAGCTAAGCAGAGCTTGTGTTATGGTAACCAGACAACTGATATACATACTTATATAATTTATAAATACATACATATTATAGATAAATCACACCCAGACACAGAACAAACAATCATGCTCATCACACAAAGTTTGTCCAGGGTGGGAATCGAACCCACGACCTCCGGCTCATCAGTCAGGGCCACTAACCACTAGACCAACAGGCCCGTCAACGTATCAACCCCAAACGGCTCAAATACAGAAATTTTGATATTTGCTACCCCAGCGAGCCCCACCGTGCTAGGAAGATGGGACGGTGCAAGTGTATCGACAC
This sequence comes from Ochropleura leucogaster, assembly GCA_958449745.1. Classification (NCBI taxonomy): domain Eukaryota; kingdom Metazoa; phylum Arthropoda; class Insecta; order Lepidoptera; family Noctuidae; genus Ochropleura; species Ochropleura leucogaster. Next base: position 9,194,169 of record OY288228.1, on the reverse strand, counting down.
AAGTTTCATCAAGACTTCTAAATCATGTCAACTATAAAAACATGGTTTCTTAAAGAAAAATTCAGATACATACCAATAGATGTTCATAATCTTGTCCGTAGTCCTCGCTGGATGCAGCAGCGTACTGCTCTTGTATCCAGCTCTCGAGTTCCGCGCTCTCGGCTAGGTATTCGTGTCTGTGGAGAAGAAAAATATCGATATTTTCATGTGAAACATTTGTTGGCGCGTCTTGGCAGTATACCAGCTTCGTTTGGTCGGCAAAACGGGATACCCCCTCTTTTATTTGAATGGAAAGTCATTAAATAACTTCCCCCGCTTTGTGCGATTCTTAAGAGCCATGCCAGATAGTTGTGAACAATAGTGGTCTATACTTACCCAAGGTAGGTCCATGCTCGACCATATCGGACCAGCATGGCCCATGATGAACCATCAAGCTCAAATTATTTATTTCAAATAGATTATTACAGGCATTATTGAATGTCATAAAAACTAATACAATGCTGCTACAGTCCCAGTCACAAGACATAATAACTTGTTAAAGTACTGTAGTTGCCAATTCCAAACCGTAGATCTTTACGGAGAAGAATGGGCAAGAAACTTCATGGACACTCTTTTAAATCATAATATTTTTACGAAATTATGGATACGTCATTAATGTTGAGATTATACATACATGTGAGAACGATGTAGGAAAACGAGCACATTAAGAGCATCAAGAGTAAAAGCAAAAACAAGAGTTAGTTTATTAGATGTATCAATACTCAATACTATTGTTTAATGCCCCGTTCCAATAAACAAAAACGACTCGTTTTGCTTCAATAGATTAGAAGTTTAAGTCATTTTCCTTACGGATAGTTGTATTTTGACATAAGTTCTATGAGACTTATGTCAAAATACAACTATCCGTACGCAAAACAAATCGTTTTTGTTTATTGGAACGAGGCATAAGAGGGTGAGAGCCTGGAGATCTGTCATACAGGTCCCGAACCCAGTATAGACTCCAGCTCTTACAAAGGTTACAAATCTGATTTGACATAATATGACATGAACCAAAGAATGTACACACGACGACAGATCAACCTATACAAAACCAGTTTATGCGGATCTCTCATTGTACTTGAAATCTATGGTGTACGATCCGTTGTTGAGAGAGCAGCATAAACTGGTTTTGTATAGGTTGATCTGTCGTCGTGTGTACCTTTTTGATAAAAAATAAAAAACCTATTCTATTCAATTCAATTGAAGCAATCATTGATCGTTTCAAGGCTACAAACCTGCAAACACTTTCCACCAGCGCCTTCTGTCTCTGTCCCGCTAACTTCTGCAGCCGCGCCAGACTGTCTACAAGCAGCGCGTGCCTGGCCAGCAGGGCCTCGCCCTCAGGATGTCCGCCGTTAGCCATGGATGTGGCCACGTGACCCATCTCAGCTATTATAGCAGCGTATGTGTCTAGTTCTAGTTCAACGGCCTGAAGAGAAAATAAAAAAGTTAAATAAGGGAAAAGTTATTGAATGTTATTTAACGTATATTCTTTCTGGGGTTGCGGATTGTTCGAAAGAGATACAGCGGTTTTTGAACATAAAGGGCAGAAGAAATATGGGTTTTAGTCAGTACAACTCTGACACTCCTCCCGCTCCACCTAGAGCAGGGGAAATTACTAGATGATGCATTTTCAAAAAAACATAGGTTTTGTTTTCTTTGTAATTATATGGTTTGGCAGTAAAAGTTTAAATAAAACGCCTTTAAACTCATGTTATAGAAATACATTTGTAAAAGATTTAATAGTTACAGTACGGCCAACGAGAAGCGATACGAAAGGTCATTAACCTAAAGAACAACTGTGGCGTTGACAATCTAGTATTTAGCTCTTTCTATCTTGTGCCTTTGTCGTAATGTCTCGTTCTCCCGGCAATAACATGACAACGTTAAGACGGGTTCGCCAACATTCGGTCGGCCATTTTAGATGGGGTTTTAGCATGGGTTTTGTTTACATTTGATATCGCTTCTCGTTGGCCGTACTATAGTTTTTAAATTAAGATGGATGACGATTTTAAACAGTGACTAGTTTGACTTTTACTTTGCCGCATAGGAAATTTCTCAGGTTTCGTATTTTACAAAATGCCGTCTTAGTGAGCACTTATGTCCCAAGCAAAAATACTTGTACATTTTGAGATTTCGTGACAAGTAATGCCGCGTTTCAATAAACAGCTACCCTACCATATCGTGTTAAAGCAGAACTTATTCCGCTGAGGGAAAAGGACAGAGCTATACAGGGTGTCTAGCACCATCTCTTTCACTCAGTGGAATAAGTTCTGCTTTAAGATGTCATAGTAGGCCTACAGAAACTACTCGTTTTACTTACGGACAGTTGGATTTTGACATAAGTTCTATGTGACTTATGTCAAAATTTAACTATCCGTAAGCAAAACGAGTCGTTTTTGTTTATTGGAACGGGGCATAAGTCAGTTTTTACCAAAATTAGTGGTTGTCAAGCTAAATCGGACTATCTTTAACCACGACTAATATGGTGTGGGATAAAATTAGACGTAGATGTGATTAGTTATGTCATTTTAGTTAATAATAATAAAGCTTTTTTTTATTTCAGTATAAAAGTATGTTTTACATTTCAAAGTGTTAGTAGATTACTTAAACTAGGTTAGTTCATAATTATGTTTGTTATATACTATATTTCTAGCTATTCCTTTTACACGAACCCCTTTCGGCTTTCGGCTAAAAGCCTCCTCTAATTCCTTCCATTTGTCTCTATTTTGGGAAAATTTCAACCAGTCTTTACCTGATAATTCTTTTATATCGTCAGCCCAACGTTTAAGTGGTCTGCCTTTGCTTCTTTTTCCATTTTAGTTAATAAATAAATAAAATGTATAAAGGAGATAATAAATAACAAAATAGTAGTAATAAAAAGATACAAACGTCTTCTCTCTAGAGTCCTGACCACCGGTAGCTGTTCCCGATGCTGGTGGACTACTATTTTCAAATGTTTTTTTTTTAATCTATACTAATATTATAAAGCTGAAGAGTTTGTTTGTTTGTTTGAACGCGCTAATCTCAGGGACTACTGGTTGGAATTGGAAAATTCTTTTTGTGTTGGATAGTCCATTTCTTGAGGAAGGCTATAGGTTATATATATATATATAACATCACGCTACGACCAACAGGTGCTGAGCAGCGTGGGTAAAACCGCGTGGAACAGCTAGTATAAAAATATGTAAAGGAATGAATAAACGATAAAAACAAAATATTCTAGACACCCTTACCTTATGCCTAGTCAAGAGATGCGTAGCTCTATGCCTGTCCTTGGCCAGGTCTGCGTGCGCGAGCGCAGCGGCCTTGTCGTTGAGCCAGGCGTCCACCTCGAGCGCGTCGTGCATGAACTGCTGCGCCTTCAGCGCCGCCTCCAGGCGCGCGCCGCGGCTGTCGGCGGCCGACGACACTGACGAGTAACCAGCTTCTAACTCCTCACAGAGGTCTTCAATCTGGGGGAACAAAATTTAGGGTTATGACATGACATCTTTACTTCATCATCTGCCTAGCCTTTTCCCAACTATGTTGGGGTCGACTACCAGTCTAACGGAATGCAGCTGAATATCAGTATTTTACATGAAGCGACTGCCTATCTGACCTCCACAACCCAGTTAATACTGGGTAATGCGATACCCCTTGGTAAGACTGGTTGTCAGACTTTCGGAACAGTGACTACCTGTAACGACTGTCAAAGATCTACAAATGACAGCCGTGACTAATAGAACACTATTACATCAAAGTATATTATGCCAAAATAATAACCATACAAATATTTGTTCCATGCGGGGATCGAACCCGCGACACGCTGCGCAGTAGTCGATCGCTCACCCACTGCACCAACCGTGTCGTCAGTTCAATTGTTTTGTGTTAAAAGAATTTCTCGACAAAAAATAAACTGATAGACATAGATACAAAGTTTTCTTACCTTCTCCCTCTGCGGATGTCCCTCTTCAACTAACGAGTTGCCATGCGCGATGACCCTCTCTATCAGAGGCCTCCTCCCGACCAGTTCAGCCTTCAACTTGCCATGCTTCTTCTGAGCAGACTGGGCGGCGTGGAGATCCGTCGGCATCACTTCGGATGCTGCGGCCGCAGCGCGTTCAGAGAGCCAGTCGAGCTCTCCCGCTACTTCTGCTGCGAATTTGTGGAGTCTGTAAGAGAAACAGAAGGCATTACTTACAGTCATCATCTGCATAACCTTAATCTTAGACCAATAATTTTATTTTAACTCACATTTATAGTTTAACTAGCTTTTGCCCGCGGTTTCGCTCGCGTTATATTCGGGGTAGCACAGTTTCTCATTCCTGATTTGCAGGTACTTGCTACCTGTAGTTTTTGCCCTTGCGCCTTATTTATTGTAATAGCAATGCTAAGTTTTCCCTTTTCTTCCCTCTTTTTCCCTCATATCCCATTTTTTTAAATAAAAATATCCTTTGTCCGTCTCCAGGGTCCTAACTATCTCTGTACCAAAACTTTTTTTTAAAGTGAGAAATGAGAGAGAAAAAGGGAAATATTAGCTTTGCTATTACAATAACTAAGACGCTAGGGCAAAAATTACATGTAAAAGGGAACCGTGTTACCCCATATTTAAAACGAGCGAAGCCGCAGGAAAAACCTAATATAAGATTAAGTAAGGTAAGGTAAGATTGGGTAAGGAAAGATAACTAAGGTATTATTGAGCCATTACATTAGACCATATTTGGTAACATTAACTTAGATTAGGTAAGATTCGATTAAATTAGGTTACATTAATTCTCAATACGCAAATAATAAATAAATATCTTGGGACAACTCACACACGGCTATCTGATCCCAAGCTAAGCAGAGCTTGTGTTATGGTAACCAGACAACTGATATACATACTTATATAATTTATAAATACATACATATTATAGATAAATCACACCCAGACACAGAACAAACAATCATGCTCATCACACAACGTTTGTCCTGGGTGGGAATCGAACCCACGACCTCCGGCTCAGCAGTCAGGGCCACTAACCACTAGACCAACAGGCCCGTCGTATATAGGATGATGAAGGTCATAAAAGAAACATACTGTAAACTGCTCTCCAGAGCCTGTCGCCTCTTCGCTGCATTCGGCTGCAGTGCCCTCACAGCTTGCAGTAAAGCTGCAGAGTCCCTCTCAATGGCAGCAGCGTCGAAGTGACCTCCGGATACCAAGTCGGCTCCCTGGTCCGACAGAGAGGTGGCTTTTGTCTCCCAGAGAGAAAGTTCTTGTTCTAAAGCCTGGAAGGAGAGTTTAGAAGTAAATGACAGACAGATGTGTTGCTGGGGAGTTTGTTCCGCCACTTCTTCTTCCCAGCTAAAACACTAGGAAGTGGCGAAGGGTGGGCGTTTTTGTGGGACTGTCTCGTGTAATGTGACGTTCAAAAAGTGCTGATTATCAGCCTAATTTGAACGAATGACTTTTGATTTTAAATGATCTACAAAGAGCACAAATAAATAAATTAAACTATTAGTCAACTACGACCAACACACACTTACTTCAGAACTATATAAAAACACTAAACTAATGAGCATACACCAACTTCACACATTCAACAATTTTAATCTCATTAAAAAAAAACCTTATCAAAACTAAACACACACAATAGCCTAGTTTCCCAAATTATTTTTATTAGTCCGTTCTTTAGATTATTCAAAAAGGCTTACGTTTAACTTACCACCAGATATAGTAACAAATAGCAGACAAAAATAGTAAATGATCACCAAAATGAAACCCGCATTTTAATGTAAAATTATAACCAAAGTTTTAACACTTTGCTATTCTATTTAAGCAAAATGACTCCAAATAAATCGTGGTTAACCCAAAAATAGTAAATGATCACCAAAATTAAACCCCCTATTTAACGTAAAATTATAATTAAAGTTTTCATTTCTGGGTGGTTTAAAAAAAAACACGAAGGCTAAAGCTAACCTAAGCTTCTAACCTAACCTATCCGAGTCGGGGTACTCTGAGTCGTGGTGTTAACCATAATGAGGTTATAATTCGATTAGATTTCGTGATCATTTACTACATTTGGTGGTCGAATACAATTTAAAGTGCAGGCGTGACTAAAATAGCTGGTACTGTTGTAATTTTAGACATTATTTTTCTGGTGTTAAGTAGATATTTTGGTTACATAACTAAGGGTATCAAAGCATTTTATGGTGGTCATTATATTTAACCTCATTCAAAAATAAGAGACACGTATTTTTTTATTTGTAAATTAGACCAAAAATTACAAAGATATAGCCCATTAAAGTTACGTGTGACGTCACGCGTTGCTACATTTTTCGGCACCAAGTGACGTCACACGTAAATAATGATGCTGCTACAGTCCCAGTCACAAGGCATAATAACTTGTGAAAGTACTGTAGTTGCCCATTTCAAAACGTAGATCTCTATGGAGAAAATGGGCAAGAAACTCCATGGACATTCTTACTCAGTTACTTACTTGATGTTGATTCAAGAGACGCTTGCAGCTTCTCAGGTCTGTACCAATCTCTTCACTCTTCAATTGCCTCTCCAAGTCAATCAGACGAGCCTTCGCGTCTTCAACAGATCTGTTGGCAGAGATACAATATTTAACTAAAGATAAAATTTGGTTTGGTATTGGATTTTTGTTGTGATACAAGGTCAAAGGGGGGGGGGGGGCGTAATTTTTACTAAAATAGCGTGGCTTGCCTAGTTTCCGTTATTTTTATATTTTACCAGCTTCCGCCCGCGACTTCGTCCGCGTGTCATAGTTACTTTGGGCTAAAGCTAACTTTAAACTGGGTGATGATCGAAAAATAAATATCTTTCGCTCCCCTTTTCATCCCCTTATCTCAGTTTAAAAAATATATAGTTATATCCGTCTCCAGGGGCTCAACTATCTCTGTACCAAAATTTATCAAAATCGGTTTAGTCAGTAAAGCGTGAAGAGGTAACAAACAAACTCACTTTTGCTTTTATAATATTTCACCGCTCAGGTCCCCATTTGTAAAACGGGGTTCATGAAAATCTTCATGGATATCTCGTAGACGAGACGAGAGTAAGGCCAAATGTTTCTTTGAGAAAATTTATTCTGAATACTAATCCTATCAATACCAGTTGTTATTGATATTATGTATTATGCTATGAAGCTAATGTATTTTGAGGTTGAATTGTAATGTAATCTGGTAGTGTTATGTTATAATATATTTTCGAGAGTGTATTGTTATAATTAGTAGAATAGAATAGAATAGAATAGAATAGAATATCATTTATTTGCAAATATGGGTTATAGGTACATAAGTTATAGGTGGTAGTAGTTTTACATGGTTCTGCCATATTTCACCATTCGGCATGCAAACATTATCATTATATAAAATAGTTAAAACTCAAATTCTCTAAATCATTATTATTATAATCTTAAACATTAGACTAATAATGGATGTAAGAACGGGTCCCGCGGTACTAAGGAGCTACTCCTCATCGACATGGCTATTAGCCAGCAGGTTCGTCGATCCCGCAAGGATTTGTCGACATGTTGGATAGATTATAAGAAGGCCTACGACTCGGTGCCACATACATGGCTCAAGAGGGTGCTGGAGTTGTACAAGATAGATGCAACCCTACGCGCCTTTCTTGAGTCGTGTATGGGGCACTGGAGGACGGTCCTTCGATATCCAGGATGTCAACAAATTCAGGGGAACGATGAGCCTGTTTGGATTAAACGGGGAATATTTCAGGGCGACAGTTTGAGTCCACTTTGGTTCTGTCTGGCCCTGAATCCTCTTAGCACATTGCTGGAGGATACAGGACTAGGCTATCGGTTGAGAAGAGGCGGTCAGGTCATATCTCACCTCCTTTACATGGATGATCTGAAACTCTTTGCCCCCAACAAATTGCGACTGATGGAGCTACTGAAAGTAACTGAAACTTTTAGTAACGCCATCAGGATGGAATTTGGTGTGGACAAATGTGCAGTCATGTATGTTAAACGAGGGGAGATTATGGAATCCGAAGGCATTCAACTCTCGGATTCCATACACCTCAGATCCCTTTCCTCATTCGAAAGCTATAAGTATTTGGGTATGACGGAAGCGTTAGGCATTAACGTAGCTGACATGAAGCAATTGTTGACGGAGCGTTTCTTTGGTCGCCTGAAGAAGGTATTAAAAAGCCTTCTTTCGGGCGGGAACAAGGTGCGCGCCTTCAACAGTTGGGTCATGCCGGTTTTAATGTACTCTTTCGGCATACTCAAATGGACTCAGACTGAACTCGATGCCCTGGATAGGAGAGTCCGTACACTGCTGACTGAAAATCGGATGCATCACCCACGATCATCAGTGATGAGACTGTACATCCCACGGAAGTGTGGGGGTCGAGGCTTCTTAAATGCGAAGACCCTCCATAACCGAGAGGTGTGCAGTCTCAGGGAATATTTTTTAAAAGCTGAGTTGGGTATGCACCGAGATGTGGTCGCAGTGGACAAGGGATTCACCCCGCTGTCCATGGCTAAAGAGAACTGGCGCAAACCTGTAGTACTTACTACCGAGGACCGCAAGAAAGTATGGCAAGACAAGGAGCTTCACGGGCGCTTTTACCGGGCTCTTCATGGGCCCGATGTAGATTTTCTTGCATCCGTATCCTGGCTACGATTCAGCGACCTTTTTGGGGAAACTGAAGGTTTTGTCTGTGCGATTATGGACGAAGTTATGTTGACGAACAACTATCGGAAATATATTATGAAGGACGGGACGGTTGATGTGTGTCGGGCATGCCACCGTCCGGGTGAATCCATCAGACATATTATTTCTGGTTGTTCTCGTCTAGCTAACGGCGAGTACTTGCACAGACACAACCAAGTAGCCAAGATTATTCATCAGCAACTTGCCTTGAAATACAATCTCGTGGAATCTGAGGTACCGTACTACAAGTATGTGCCCGACCCAGTTCTCGAGAAAGACCATGTCACGCTGTACTGGGATCGGTCTATCATTACTGACAGGACTATTGTCGCCAATAAGCCTGACATAGTGGTGATAGACCGATCAGCGCGCCGCGTAATGATAATCGATGTTACCATCCCACATGACGAGAACCTCGTGAAAGCTGAGAAAGAGAAACAACTCAAATATCTTGACTTGGCACACGAGGTTGTCGATATGTGGAATGTGAGCTCGGCTGTCATTGTGCCGATAGTAGTTACGGCCAATGGCCTGATGGCCAAGAGCATCGAAGACCATCTCTCGAAGCTCTCCTTAGGCGGTTGGATTAAGGGCCTGATTCAGAAGGCAGTACTCCTCGATACGGCCCGCATTGTGAGGAGGTTCCTGTCTCTGGAGCCCTAACCACCGGTAGCTTGGACCCTGCTCCCGATACCGGCGGAGACCTACTTTTATATTTTTAAATGTTTTTTCTATTATTTTTTAAAGAAATATTTAAAAATGTATTTGTAAGTATATTGAATGAATAAAGAAAAGACTAATAAATTAATTAAATAAAAGTAATTCACATTAAGTAAAATAATTAAAATTTAAATTGTCATTATAAATAATCAACTTAATCAAAAAATAAAATAAACAAAGAAAAACATAAATTAAAAAATTGAGGTAGTTTGATAAAAATTGTCCGTTAAAAACTCTGCAACACTGTAGTATGTTTTATCTATAAGTAATTTACGAAGTCTACCTTTAAATTGCAACGTTCTTAAGTCTTTCCAAGCACTTGGTAATTTATTATAAATAATTGGGGCCATGCAATAAATACTTTTGCGCATCATAGTGGTTTGACATGGTACATTATTTAATTTAGAATTGTCACGTCTGTTTCTGGGGTACACATCGGCCATACGTTCAAAACGTTGTGGGTTGTTCTTCACAAACATAGCTACTTCAAGAATATAGATACAGGGAAGTGTCAATATGTTGTACTGCTGAAAATATGGCTTGCAACTGTCGGTGGTTTTCAGTTTAAACATTGACCGGAGACATCTTTTTTGAGCTTTAAATGCTGTCTCTTTGTCGGTTGAGTTCGCCCAGAAAATGACACCGTAGCGTAAGTAGCATTCAGCTATACCGTAATAAGCCGCAAGAAGTGTTTTTGTATCCACTATGGAGGACAATCTATGTAAAGCAAATGCAGACGAACTTAATTTTTTACACAAAATGTCGATATGTGCTTTCCAGTTTAAACTATAGTCTATTTGTAATCCTAAAAATTTGGTATCAGCTACTTCATCAATTTCGTCATTTTTGTAGTGAATGTGAAGGTTAGGTACACGAGGCATACGTTGTCGAAAGTGAATTATCTTAGTCTTACTTAAATTTATATTCAAATTATTTATATCTAGCCATTTAATTAAATTGTCAAGAGAATTGTTAATGTCCGTTTCATAAGTATTTGCGTTTTTGCAAGGGATAGTAATGGTACTATCATCAGCAAACATGGTTAAGGGATGTTCAATGGACGTGGGCATATCATTAACATAAAGTATAAATAAAAACGGGCCCACAACGCTTCCTTGTGGGACACCGAATGTAATTTTGCGATCTCGTGACCGTGATATCTCTTCATGCTTATTAATTACATTAATGCGACTAATTTCGGTTATCTGAGTTCTGTTTTTTAAATATGAATTTATTAGTTCGAGCACGTTGCCTCTTATGCCGTAGGCTTCTAACTTATTTAACAATGTATTATAATGTACATAAACGAAAGCCTGCGTCATATCACAAAATATGGCACATATGGGAACTCGTTTATCCATATTTCTTATAATCGGCCACAAAAAATCATAAATTGCCATATCGATGGTTCTATGCTGCCGAAATCCTTTTTGCTCATCACATAATATTGTATTCTTTTCAATGAAGTTAGCTAACTGTTTGTAAATGAACTTTTCGAATACCTTTGAGATGACTGGTATGAGTGAGATGGGTCTATAATTCTCCATCAATTCCTTATCTACTTTCTTAAATAGAGGTTTAATTAAGGATATTTTTAATGCTTCTGGATATACACCCTTATATATACTGAGGTTAATTATGTGACTCAGATGACCGCATATCTCGACTGATACTGATTTTAATATTTTAGTGGCGATCCCATCAAAACCTACACTACCAGTGTTTTTTAATGACATTATTATTCTATGTATGTCGTGTGGTGAGCTGGGTGCCATAAACATCGATTTAGCAGTTTTCGATTGAATAAATGCTTTTGGTTTATATTCAGCATCTACTTTTGGATGAATTTTGTCAACAAAAAAATCATTAAAAGCATTAGCGATACCCAAAGGTTTGTAAATAGTTCGATTACCAATTCTTAGTTTTTCAATTTGTTGTTTAGGAATATTGTTATTTGTCCGATTAATTATTTGCCATGTCGTCTTTGATTTATTTTTTGATTGTTGTATTTTATAATTATTCTGTGCTTTCTGTGTTAGATTAATAATTTTACTATACAATTTAGAATAAGTAGCAAATTTCTTTTTATTTTCACGGTCAGGGTTTAATCTAAATTTCCATAAGAGTTTTGTTTTTTTCTTACTGCACAATTTAATACCATTTGATAGCCATTTGGGTTTATTAAATGTGTTGATTTTGGTTTCCTTGAACGGAAAGCATAAGTCGTAGAATAATTTAAATGTATTAATAAATTCATTATAAGCCAAATTAGGATCTTCAGTAAGATATATCTCTGAAAATTTGAGACTGTTTATAAAGTTTTTAAATTTAGCTATATTTTCGTTGCAGTAATCCCTTCTAGTTATATGCCAGTATTTTATTCTACATACAGTGGGTACTGGACATTGTAGCAGCTGAGCTGTATGGTCTGACAATGCAAATTCTAAGACGTCTGCTTTTACTGTATTTTTAAAATTATGCGCAAAATTATCTATGCATGTGTTACTAGCCATTCGTGTAGGTTGTTTAAGAACAAGTTTTAAGTTGTAATTTAGTAACATACACTCCAGTGCAACCGTGTTTCTATTCGGTTTTAAAATATCGATATTAAAATCGCCTGCAATAACAATATTCTTATTAATTCGGTTGGATACATCTTTGAGCAACAATTCAAGTTTATTAAAACATTCAGTTATATTCTTAGTATTTGGTACTCTATAGAGACATATGACTATCAATTTATAATTAATTAGCTCAACGCCACAACACTCAAAAACCCCTGGTGATGACATTTTAGCTATTTGAGGTATTTCTTTCCATTGGTGGCAGTTATTAATAATAATACACGCTCCCCCTCTCTTTTTATCCTGTCTACTATAACATGCAGCCAAACTGTAGTTTGGTATGCATAGTTGTTTTTCTAGTCCCTTCATGATGAAATGCTCGGTAATACATACTACATCCACATTTATATTTTTATCACAAAGTTCATTTAAGCATACCGTAAGAGCATTTGATTTATTTAACAAACCTGCAATATTTTGGTGTAATATATTAATAAATTTATTGGAGAAAAAACAATTCTTTTGACTCATTTATTGAATTAAGCATATTTTCTTCTAAAATTCCCAGTTGAAGGTTGTACAAGTCCTCAAAGATAGTTTTCATGGCGTAGGTAATTGTAGGTAATTGGTTAGTAATTGGTTAGTATGTAGGTAATTGGTTGTTTAAATAATACGGTATTACACCCATTTTTAAAAAGTATTTCATTATGATCCTAGGGTCCTAATAAACCACCAAAAAAAAACAAAAAAATAATATTCAAACGATAAGTGCCTTAAAACTGCATTTCAATTTTACAATTTCTATGTTCGCGCGTAAAATCACAAAAACGCTTGACGCCATGTTACTCTGTGGACATGACGTCAGTTGGTGACCAACTGACGTCATGACCTGAGTAAACAAATGCGCTGTTATTAGTCTTTCTGTTTAGTTGTATTTTTCACTATAGTTTATGGTATTATTATATGGTAGTATTTATGCCTTCCATGGTATGATTACTATTATATCAATAAAAATTAAAATGTAAAGTTTTAAAATACTAAAATAGTAATAGTGGCTCAGTTGACAGTTGTCACTTTTTGTTCTCATGACCATATGACGTAATAATCATGGCGGACACTGTTTCGCGTAGTAAAAGAACAGACTAAAAAAAGTGAAAACTTTGAAATCAATTTAAAAATTTATTTAGTTATTTTATTAACTAAATTTAACATTTTCCGACTGCTTGTTGCCTAAACTATCTGAATTGTATATTTTTAGAATTTCTTTCATATAGAGTAAAATACCCTATTGAATTGTGACATTGGTTGTTTAAGTAGTTGATATAATACGATAAATTTATATGTTCTGTGTATTTATGGTAGAATTAAAGGCTTTTTTATTTTTATTTTATTTTTATTACTAATCCTACCGATTAGCATAATGAAATACAGCGCGTTTGTTTTTTTTTTGTTGGTTCGTCTCCCGGGCGAGGCAAGCGAGTTTTAGAAATGTTTTGAATGCAGTTTTGTTTCTTTTTAAAAATAAAGTAATGACTCCTTTAAGTAAAAAAAGCTAATTTAAGGATTTAAGGTAGTATCCGACATTTTTCCACCCCGTATATGAAGAACTAGCTGTTCCACGCGGTTTCACCCACGCTGCTCAGCACCTGTTGGTCGTAGCGTGATGTTATATAGCCTATAGGCTTCCTCAAGAAAAGGACTATCCAACACTAAAAGAATTTTCCAATTCCAACTAGTAGTCCCTGAGATTAGCGCGTTCAAACAAACTCTTCAGCTTTATAATATTAGTATAGATTTTCAAAATGGCGGCCAGGCATAAAACTTGTACTATTAGTTACGTTTTTATTCAAAACATAGTCACAAAGTGACAATTTATAATGTTTAACACGCCGTGTAGCCATTTTAAATTCTTTAACGTGATTCTTATTATTAGATTAAAAAACTTCTTGAAAAAAAAACTACTATAGGGGGGGTTCGTTAAAGAAAGGCGGTTTGCGGTAGTTAAACCGGTTTACTCGTACTCCACACGGCTTTACAAATTACAAATAGGTCACAATTATTCATAGATTTATTAGTCTCAACACGAATCGGGCGGAGCGCGGAACCATGACACTCTTCGACACACGTCCTTCTCAATCCCTCTACACCGCCTACCCAACCAGTGGCCGGAAACCGAAGAATGCAGGAACGATTCGTATCGAAAGTTTTAGAACCGTCATCGACCAGGACTCCCATAGTTCTGCTATCCGCCACCAGATGGCTGTCCTTTTACTAATTAGTGTTGCCAGTACCGGACAGGTTTAACACCCCTATTCCTCCGATGAGGGAGTTTACCCGTGCCGACAGGGGATCCCGCTATACTACTTTTTTTTAAAAAAAGTGGAAAATATCGTTACTTTCGAAAGTTGGTGATTTTAATTAATTAAATTAATTTACTTTTTTTTAAGTCGGTTAATATTAGGATAGTACAAAATTTATAGGCAACACATAAGATGTCAAAACTAATCAAACATAAAGGATATTAAGCTTTTATTGTGAACAGCAAATCGGCCAACAGTAAAACTGTCTGAACTTAGCCTAAGACTTTAATTAAGAACATCTGCTACCCTACCATGACGTCTTAAAGAAGAACTTATTCCTATGAGGGAAAGAGACAGAGCTATACAGGGTGTCTAGCACCATCTCTTTCTCTCAGTGGAATAAGTTCTGCTTTAAGACGTCATGGTAGGCCTACATACCTTCTATGTTTCCTCTGCTGAGCAGCCTGGCGCAACTTGCTGCCCTTATCCCTGGAGGCAGCAACCAGCTCCTCCCAGGCGGACTGGAGGCCTGACAGATGTTCTGACACCTCTGCAGACCGGGATGGGTCTGACTTCTGCAGCGATTGGCCGATCTGAAGGTGGAAATGAGGATTAAATAATTTTTTTTTTGTGCAAAAAAAACGTTGCCCGAGGCATTCATCCTGTATCGTGGGTGCGTTTACAAACATTTAAACTCACATACACAAACGGCCAGACCCGAAACAATTACTTGCAGGTCATGCAAATATTTGTTACGTGCGGGAATCGAACCCGCGACACACAGCGCAGCAGTCGATCGCTCAGCCACTGCGCCAACCGTGTAGTCAATTTAACCCAAAGGTTGACTGGTAGAGATTGCCTTACAACATTAAGCCACCTATGTACAATTATTAAATTATTGTACATGAAGTTTAAATAAATATATTCTCTATAATACTTACACTTTCAACGTTTCGTAATTGCTTCTCGTTAGCTTGCAACTCTCGTTCGAAAGCTTCATGCTTCTGTAATTTACGTTCCAAGTTGGCTAGGTCCCTGGTAAGAAAAAAAAACAAAATATTTTTATTTTACACCAGCTAGCGCCCGCGGCTTCACTCGCGTGTATCGAAAAAAGTATCCTAAGTGTTATTCCAGATTATAATCTACCTCTGCGCTTTTCATAAAGATCCGTTCAGCCGTTTTGTCGTAAAAAAGTAACAAACATCCATCCGTCTATCCTCACAAGCATTTGTATTTATAATATTAACTAGCTGTGCCCGGCAATGCCTTGCAATGCAATTTTTCTCCCCTACCTACCCTATCAATTTTTTCTCGCCGTAAAAACTATCCTTGGACTTCAACGAATATTAAAAAAAAAGGATTGACAAAATTGGTCCAGGCGTTAATGAGTTATGCGCTTACCAACACATTTTGCAATTCATTTTTATATTATAGATTAATTTTCGACGTTTTATAGTGCCCATGTAGGCATATCCTAGGAGGATACGCCTACATAGGCACTATAAAACGAGAAAATGTGCACGATTCCGGTTGGTCGTTTCCTATGGAGAAGAACCGGTGACTCCATGGTTACCATTAAAAAAAATTAAAGACTTATAAAGCGGACATTGGGAATAATTTCATATTAAAAATTTTGATGATGAAAATTTAAGAGTTTCGACACACGAATTCTCCTTGACAAGCGGGAGTGTAAGACTAGACAGAACGATTTGTTACCAAGTAGTATTATTACGATTTTGTTCGTATTTATTTGATTGTCTTCATTATGTACTTAAGAATGAGAGAACAGCGTAGAACCGACAATAAAAATACAAAATAAAAGTAATTTATCATATGTAATCTTTGTGGAATATGTAAAATTGTTTAAAAAAAATGAGATTATTTGTAACTGAGTACTTTATCAGCTTTCAACGGTAAAAAGCGGCCAAGTGCGAGTCGAACCCGCGCAAAGAGGGTTCCGTACAAATTTGTGACATATACGTCCATATCTTTTGACTGTGTAGACTTAGAGGGTTGATTCACAGCTTGAGTACCTATTTGGTTTTAATTTCAACTTGATACCTCCACGCGTTCCCGAGATAAAGGGTTTTGATAAACAGACAGGCAGACAACAAAGTGTACTAATAACGGTTCAGTTTTTTTTCCTTTTGAGGTACGGCACCATCAAATCAATAAATATATATCTTGGGACAACTCACACACGGCTATCTAATCCCAAGCTAAGCAGAGCTTGTGTTATGGTAACCAAACAACTGATATACATACTTATATAATTTATAAATACATACATATTATAGATAAATCACACCCAGACACAGAACAAACATGCTCATCACACAAAGTAGTGAAATCTAAATAAATCTAAATGAAGTAGTTATTTGTAATTAAGCACTCTGCTAATTAACAACGGTTAAAAAGAATCCTTAAAACGTGACTTCTCTACTGACCTGTAACTCTGGTCCTTAGCAGTCCTTGTTTTGTCCTGAATCCAGTTTCGTAACTCTTCGGTAGCTGCGACGAACTAAAAAAAAGGCAAATGTAATTTTTTTATTGGAATTTATTGGAGTTTACTCCTTAAGAATCGATTTTCATATATAAGGCGCCCGAAAGAGATACCGCGGCCTCGGAACGTAAAGGGCAATAGAAGGAACATGGGTGGGTTTTAGTCAGTACAAGTCTGACATGCCCCCCCGCTCCCAGAGCGGGGGAAGTCATTGGATGATTTCCCACCCGAAAAAAAAAAGGCGCCCGGTATGAGAAAAATCCGAGGGGTAAAACCTACTAAAGTAACGAAAATGTGTCACGATTTTGGTGCAACTTTCTAATTTGGCTGTGAGTGTATTAAGACGTAGGTACATATGGTATGCTGTATAGGCGACTATACCTAGGGTAAGTTGTCTCACATTGAACCAGGTAAATTTCAAAGTCTCATAGTGGGCTGGATTTTCAATCAATGCCTCTAATTTTTTGTATATAGTAAGCATATTTATTTAGCTTAAATTTTGTAAAACATTAATTTATCATATTTCTTTTAGTTTCAGTGTAAAACAGGTTTTTATGAAAAATGATTTTTGGTTCAATGGGTACTACCGGTGGTACACATTTAACCAGGGCATGGTCCACATTGAGCCACCTTATTTACTATGTCTTCTAGTTCATTTTATAAGACAAATACTTTGTAATAATAATAAACAACAGTAATAATAAAAATAACTTTTTAATAGGTTTTACCTTCAAATAACTATGACTATAGAAACAAACTTTAAACAAAAAACACGAGAACATAGTCATCTTCAAGGGGATTACGGGTCAATTTATCGAAATTTCCTCTTACAAACATTTCTTCTTCATCTTCGGACTCATCTATCTTACTAATTTCAGTATCGCTGTCTTCTACCATTGTCACCGTTTCAAGTTCTTCTTCAGAAGTAGATTCATCTCTATCTACCTTTTTCTTTTTCTTTAGGGCTTTTATTTTAACTTTTTCTGAAAGCCGAATGCTTTTTTTAGCTCGCTCTTTTATTATCATCACTTTGCTTCGCGCCATTCTATAAAATTAAAATAATTGTAAAAATCACACTCAGCTAACGACTGGGCTGTATACAATGAACCATGGTTCAATGTGTACCACTCTCAGGTGGCTCACTGTGAGACACACCACGTTTTGTTAACTAAACTCAAAATTTTACAGGTAAATCAATCTCGTAAAAACACGAATTATAGCGTTTTTAATTCCTTAATAACCGTATAAAACAGTAAATATATAAATAAGTCGATATTATCTAAACGAAGAAAGTTAAAAAAGAATGACAACGGAAAAAAATACTTACTTTTTGAGTCAGTTTGCTTTCAAAAGCTCCTCACACAAACACTTTGCATGCGATCGCCACGCAAACTAGTGGGCAGGAACGGAACATAAATACCTCTGTTTCACTCATATTAGCGCGATTTGACAATGTCACATTTTCGAGATTTGGCAGTGGTTAAATGTAGCTGCCTGGTTCACTGTGAGACACCCGACCCTATATACTATATGTTATTGGGCTTGTTTGTTTCTATCAGTGTCGATGTATTTTTGTTGCTATTTTTTTTCATTAATTTGTGAATTTACCCTTTCATATGATATTAATCTTTTTTCAGTTGAATAAACTCTTTTTGCGTATGGTTAGATACTCGTATTTAAGGAGTAAACTCCAGTCGTGCGTCGGAGCTGACACACACACTTTTTTTATTTAATAATTAGCTTCCGCCCTCGACTTCGTCCGCGTGGCATAGTTACTTTGGGCTAACGCTAACTTTAACCCGCGTGATGATCGAAAAAGAATGTTTCCCGTTTTTCCCCCTTTTCTCAGTTTCTTTTTTAAATTAGCCTATTGCTGTCTCCAGGGTTCCAACTATCTCTGTACCAAAATTAATCAAAATTGGTTTAGCCATTTAGGCGTGAAGACGTAACAAACAAACAAACTCACTTTCGCAAAATTATATTTGTAACAGGCAAAATGTCGTTGAGCTCCTTGGGTTATGAGTCGAGCTACACGATAACTGACAAATGCTTGCCCTGACTGGACAGGTCCACTCAATCTGTGTGGTGCTTTCTTAAAAAGACCATTTTTAATTTCAACGCGATAGCTCCACGCGCTTCGGAAATAAACTATCTTGAGAGACAGACAGACTGACAACAGCCACCCTACCATGACGTGTTAAAGCAGAACTTATTCCACTGAGGGAAAGAGACAGAGCTATACAGGGTGTCTAGCACCATCTCTTTCCCTTAGTGGAATAAATACTGCTTTAAAACGTTATAATAGGCCTGCTGATCTTATAAAGGTTCCGTTATTTCCTTTTGAGATACATAACCTTAAAAGGGCAAGAAAAAATGTCGCTAAATAAAAAATCTTCACATCTTACCTGTTGATGTGCCAAGCTAGCTAATAGCGCGCGGCGTCGCTCAGCGGCAGCGTGACGCACACCGTCGCGACGTTGTAGCACTGCGGCGCGACGGGCTGCGATACTGAGGAAATAATAAACATATTAGTACCACTACATTTTAGGCCTGTTGGTCCAGTGGTTAGTGGCCCTGACTGCTGAGCCGGAGGTCGTGGCTTCGATTCCCACCCAGGACAAACTTTGTGTGATGAGTATGATTGTTTGTTCTGTATCTGGGTGTGATATATATGTATGTCTTTATAAATTATAAAAGTATGTATATCAGTTGTCTGGTTACCATAACACAAGCTCTGCTTAACTTGGGATCAGAATGCCGTGTGTAAGTTAACCCACGACCTCCGGCTCAGCAGTCAGGCTAACCACTAGACCAACAGGCCCGTCAAATATAACCCACATCTGCCAATAAATGCTATTCTATTCTATTCCCATCTGTGAAAAAAGCGCGAACAACGTTTGCCTTTTACCTATAACTGTTCCGATTTGTTCTTTTTGCGGTTTGAAGCTCTAAAAATACTCACTGATTAGCAGCATAGTGTGGTATCTTTTCTAGAGTCTCAGCTCTCTGCACGAAGGCTGCAAGACGTTCGTCCTGCGCCGCCAAACGAGCCTCCAGCTCTTCGTGGCGTTTGATCAGGGCTTCGGCTTCGTCTACTGATGACTGTGGACAAAAAAAGAAGATCAACTTTTCCTTCTTTTAAAAAGTTTTTAAAAATAAAACAGATTATCAATCTTTTCGACGACATTTAAAAATAAACCGTATTCATTTTAAAACTTTTATTATAAAAATAAAATAAAAAACACGACTGAGCCACATTGCGTTTCTATACTTTTCAATAGCCTATGTTACTCGTGACGATGCAAGGATTCTAACGATACCCCGTACATGTAAATCCGTTCAGGCGTTTAGAAGTTCATCTTCATTTTCCTGCCCTTGTCCCATTCTATTTGTGGTCGGCGCAACACGTTTTCTTCTTCCATTCTCCCCTATCAGACGTCACGGCATCATTTACTCCTTTCTCCTTCATATCATTCCTTACACAATCCATTAT
Organism: Ochropleura leucogaster; assembly: GCA_958449745.1. Lineage (NCBI taxonomy): Eukaryota > Metazoa > Arthropoda > Insecta > Lepidoptera > Noctuidae > Ochropleura > Ochropleura leucogaster. The sequence goes on along the minus strand of OY288228.1, from coordinate 9,173,886 downwards.
CCATCCATCCATTTAGAAGTTATGATGCAATAAAAAAACTCACATACATGAACCCTGAAAACATAACACTCCTTTTTTGGGGCAATCGCGTAAAAATATTCTTCAATAATGACGGTTTTTAGCGATAAAAAATTGAGAAAAAAGAAAACGTTTTGTTTTTTTTTTTTTTATTTATCTGGGTGATTTAGAATGTACTGAATACGAAGTACCGATTTTTAAGCCGGTATCCCCTCCAACCTGAAGATATTATCATAGAACTCACCCCGAACTGCTTGTACTCCAAGTAAGCCTCATGTGCGCCACTGGACGCGTCGATCTGGTCACACTCACGGTTGAAGCTCTGCAGCTGGACCAGTTGTTTCAAGTACGCGTCTTTGTCTTTCCATTCTGTGGGAAATTATTATATTTATAATATACGAGCTTTTGTCCGCGGTTTTGATCGCGTTAAATTCGGGGTAACACAGTTCTCCTTTCCTGATTTGCAGGTCCCTGCTAACTGTAGTTTTTGCCCTTGCAACTAATTATATTTTAAAAGCATTCTCTTTTTCTCTCACTTAAAAAAAACGCCAATGTCCGTCTCCAGGGTCCCAACTATCTCTGTACCAAACTTTATCAAAATCGGTTTAGCCATTTAGGCGTGAAGACGTAACAAACAAACTCACTTTCGCTTTTATAATATTATAGTAAGGATATAGTAAGGATTAGAGGAAGTTTAAAAGTAGCGCCTGTTACAGAAAAATTGAAAGGGAGTCGAGTCGTTTGTCTTGGTATGGACCTGTAATGAGGAGGGATGAAGGACATGTGACTAAAAGAGTGATGGATAATAATTATGAATGTTGATGGACGGAGAGCGAGAGGAAGGCCAAAGAAAAGATGGATAGATTGTATAAGGAATGATATGAAGGAGAATGAAGTAAATGATGCCGTGACGTCTGACAGGGGAGAATGGAAGAAGAAAACGTGTTGCGCCGACCTCAAATAGAATGGGACAAGGGCAGGAAAATGATGATGGGCAAGCAATATATTTGCTCATACAGACTCATAATTTCGACATCAATAGCAATGGGGATGTAACTCAGTGGTAGAGTGTCTGCTTCGCATGCTGAAAGTCCTGGGTTCAAATCCCAGCATCTCCAAAAAGTCCTTTTTGTATTAAGATTTGTTTATTTTTAAATATTTATGCGCTCACAATAGACAACATAGGATAAAATACATATAAAATGAGTATAGAAGATACTACTGATTTCTTAAGAAATTTTTGCAAAATACTATTTGAATACTTTTTAAGAAATATTAAAAAATGTAAAAGTCAGAAGAAGATAAGTAAATAAAAAGTACAAAGAACTGAGTTTGTTTAATTCTAAACACGGTTATTTATGCACACACGACGGCAGGTGAACCTATTGCAAACTATTATAACCTGATCTCTCTACTACGGATCGCACACCGTAGTGGAGAGATCAAGTTAAAATGGTTTGTATAGGTTGGTATACCGTCGTGTGTACCTACAGTGTAAGCAAATAAAATCCTTAATAATATTATAAAAGCGATAGTGATTTTGTTTGTTACATCTTCACACCTAAACGGCGAAATTGATTTTGATGAATTTTGGTACAGAGATAGTTTGGACACTGACGACAGACATAGACTAAAAAAAGTGCGAAAAGGGGGAAAGAAAGATCTTTATCGATCATCATTCGGTTTAAAGTTTGTGTTAGCCCAAAGTAACTATGCCACGCGGACGAAGTCGCGGGCGAAAGCTAGTCTATTATATTCTAGCCTACTGTACCGAAAAGGGGGACAGAAAGTTTTTTTTTTTGATCACGAGGTTTTAAAGTTAGCGTTAGCCCAAAGTAACTATGCCACGCGGACGAAGTCGCGGGCGAATGCTAGTCTATTATGCTTACTGTACCTTTAGCAACAGCATTATGGTCGTTCTCCAGGCTCTTGATCTTATCAGCCACATCCGTGAGCGATGGGTTGTTGGCTAGCAGCTGCTTTCCTAGACCGATGACTTCCTTGTACCTGAAGAGTTGGAAGAGCATATTAGTTTGTCAATCATTGATTTTCTTCGTCAGAAAACCGGTATACTTGTCTAAGAGACTTTTCGAAGACAACACACAATAAATTATATTTGTAGTAAGTTTTTTTAGTCTTTGTTGAGTTTTCTTGCAATTTGCAAGGTCAGCGTTATGTGTTGATTAAAATATGATTCGCAAGCTCAAACTAAAACTTAAAGCATTTATTTCAATTAGACCATTACAGGCACTTTTGAATGTCAAGAAACAAAATGAAGCTACAGTCCCGGTCACAAGGCATAATAACTTGTGAAAGTACTGTAGTGGCCCATTCCAAAGCGTTGATCTCTATGGAGAAGAATGGGCAAGAAACTCCATGGACACTATGGACACTCTTTTAAATAATAATATTATTACAAAATCGTATTTACATCATTCATGTTGAGATTCTACAAATATGTGAGATGTAGAAACACGTGCACAGTAAGAGCGTTCAGAGTAAATAAAAATCAAAATTCAATTAAAACTGAGACAAATATGGTTTTACAGAGTAATAATAATTGACATCATAAATTGTGTTAAAACAAGTCCAAGTGGAGTTGTCAGCTTAAAAATAAAACTCAAGTCTGTGGTTCCTGTTGCGGGTTGTACGAAAGAGATACCGCGGCCCCGGAACGTAAAGGGCAATGGAAGGAACATGGGTGGCTTTTAGTCAGTACAAGTCTGACACTCCCCCCCGCTCCGACCAGAGAAGGGTAAGTTATTTGATGATTTCCCACCTAAAAACAAAACACATAATAAAATACTAGTACTAACTCGTCATCATGCGCCTTGATGTCATCCATCAGCTCTTGATTGTGCTTGTGCAGCGCCTCTGCCGTCGCCACGTCCTTGGCGCTCGCCTCCTGAGCTAATTGCTCGCGGACTTTCTGTTAAGAAGAGATAACAGATTCGTAAGATTGTTGATTAGTTATTTTTTATACGACAACTTCAATTCAATAATGTGTTTTTTTAAACCATCTTTTATGCAAATTCTAATTAGACTTGCCCAGAACACTACAAAGTTAATTTAACCTCTAGAGCCCCAGCGGCACAAAAACGAGCCAGTAAACAAGTATTACCGTTCAGCCCCGCTGGCACAAATTTGTGCCACCAAACCCCGACCGATTTAAACTGCATTTGTAGTAAAGATAAGTCTTAAAATCAGATTACGCTTACGATAACAGCCCGCGCGGCGGTGCTTGACGGATAGTTGACGTAAATAATGGCGGTCCTTGATAGGTTAAAAGAGAACAAAAAAAATATATTTGTAAAGAAATCAAAACTACGTCATTATCAACTAAATTAGGTCTGTATAAGGCCAAAAGGCCTATATCTCAAATAACAATAACAAATACGACAAAAATAAATTACTGTCAACTTATTACCTGGTTAATTGTTTAAATAAATTAATTCAATGATATGTCCTTTCTATAAAATTCGATTAATATATTTATTAAACAAAATTCTTATGAGTTTGTTTCTGCTATTTATTTTCAGAATAGTCTGTCAGGCTAGTTAAGTTTAAAAAAGAACGACGTGTAAAAGGGTTTGTAAAAACCCCTTTAGCAAAATAAACATAATTATTAGGGTAGTTTACAGTGTCAAAATAATGACATTCTATTTGGTCCGTCTTTTAGATTAAAAAAAATAAGGGACACGAATTTTTGGAGTTTACTCCTTAAAAATCGATTTTCATATATAAGGCGCCCGGTATGAGAAAAATCCGAGGGGTAAAACCTACTAAAGTAACGAAAATGTGTCACGTTTTTGGTGCGCACCTTTAGTGAGCAACTTTCTAATTTGGCTGTGAGTGTATTAAGACGTAGGTACATATGGTATGCTGTATAGGCGACTATACCTATATACTATATGTTATTGGGCTTGTTTGTTTCTATCAGTGTCGATGTATTTATATTGCTATTTTTTTCATTAATTTGTGAATTTACCCTTTCATATGATATTAATCTTTTTTCAGTTGAATAAACTCTGTTTGCGTATGGTTAGATACTCGTACTTAAGGAGTAAACTCCAGTCGTGCGTCGGAGCTGACACACACACTTTTTTTTATTTGTAAATTAGACCAAAAATGACAAAGATTATAGCCCATTAAAGTTACGTGTGACGTCACTTTTTACGAAAAAATGCAGCGACGCGTATATCGTTTATCTTTGTCTTTTTTTTAATACCTACCTAATCTAAAATACGGACAATCTTATTTTTTGGAAACTATCCTAGTAAGAACAAGGTCAAATAAACTTAGCTAGCGAAACCGTCGCTGTATTTTACCTGCATCCAGTGTGTCAGGTTGGTAGAACTCCTGCCAAAGATCTGGTGTCCTACAGCAGACTCCAGACGACTCCTCCTCTCTGCAGCCTGGGCCTGGCATCTCTCCCACATCTGCTGGATCTCCTTCTGGCGACCTTCAACGTTTCCTCTCTCATTGGGGTACTGAGATTTGACTCTGTATGAAAATAATTTCAAAATTAATAAGATATCTATGTGCTGGCTGAAAAAGTATCTTATGTGTTATTCCAAACATTATAATCTATTTCTGCACCAAATTTTATCAAGATCCGTACAGCCGTTTTGATGTGAAAGAGTAACAAACATCCATACATCCTATTTTTGCGTCTAAAAGTTTCAGTAACATATTTCGTCAGGATCAAGCATAAATAGAACAGCTTATTCTCATTATTATACTCTAATATCTAATTTATTACTTCCTTTAGCATCTACTTAAGGTTTTATTTCAAAATATTCTTACTCTCCCGTTTTGTAACGTTCAATGAGGCTGCATGAAATTATATAATAAATAATAAATAATTACATCACAAAAAAAGAGGTCATAAGGTGTCTTTTTTTTAAACTTTGCCACACACTAGGAATTTCTTCTGTATCGTGGGTGCGTTTACAAACATTTAAACTCACATACACAAACAGCCAGACCTGAAACAACTATCTGTTTGTCATAAAAATATTTGTTGCGTGCGGGGTTGGAACCCGCGACACGCAGCGTAATGGATCGCGGAGCCACTGCTCACACCATGTCGTCGTATTTATATTAGTACTAGCTCTTGCCCGCGGTTTCGCTCGCGTTAAATTCGGGGTAACACAGTCCCCTTTTCCTGATTTGCAGGTACCTGCTACCTGTAGATTTTGGCCTTGCACCTTATTTATTGTTATAGTAAATCTAAGTTTTCCCTTTCTTCCCTCCGCCTCCGCCTCCAGGGTCTCAACTATCTCTGTACCAAAATTCATTAAAATCGGTTTAGCTTAGCGCGAAGACGAAACAAACAAACTCACTTTCGCTTTTATAATATTAGTAAGTATTGTTAAATTTATTATTCAAACATTATTTTTCTTTTATTTTGACTTCATTTACGATATACTTTTCAACATTTAAAAATTCTGATGTAATGTGTGTCTAATATTTTGTATGCTTGAAAGCAAAATGCAGCGCACTAATGTTATTTTTTTTAACATCTATTGTGAACGATCCTTACTATCCTTACTAATATTATAAAAGCGAAAGTGAGTTTGTTTGTTACCTCTTCACGCTTTAATGGCAAAACAGATTTTGATGAATTTTGGTACAGAGATAGTTGGGAACCAGGAGACGGACATAGGCTAACTCTTTTTTTTTTAAATGGGATGTGAGGGAGAAAGAGGGAAGAAAAGGGAAAACTTAGCGTTGCTATTACAAATCAATAAGGCGCAAGGGTAACTGTGTTACCCCGAATTTTACGCGAGCTAAGCCGCGGGCAAAGCTAGTATTTATATAAAGCAGATAGCATTGTGATAAATAAAATGATTTGATTTGATTAAGGCTACAGCTTCTGCGCCAGCACAGCATAATAAAGTGTTTTATAATAAAAAAAAAATACTCACGAGTCAGCCAACAAACTAATAGTATTAACTTTCTCCCTAACTGGCTCCAGCTCCCTCTCTAGCTGCGCATGTCTCCTCTGCAGCGCCCTCACAGTGCGAAGGTCTGATGCTGGGGCAGAACTGGCGGCGAGCTGGTTCTCCTTCTCTGCCATCCAGTCGAGGGCCTCGTCGCAAGTGCGGCTGAACAGTTCCACGCTAGAAGGGAGAAGTGATAAATGATTTATCAGTTACATCATAGATCATTATCTGTCTAGCCTATTCCCTACTATATTGGGGTCGGTTTCCAGTCTAACCGGATGCAGCTGAATATCAGTAGTTTACATGGAGCGATTGCCTATTTAACCTCCATAACCCAGTTAGTACTGGGTAATACGATACGTCTTGGTAAGACTGGTTGTCAGACTTTAGGGGCACTGACTACCTGTAACGACTGTCAAAGATCTACAAATGACAGCCGGGACCAACAGCTTGACGTGCTTTCCGAGGCACGGAGGAAACTCGGTATGTAAAGGGTGGTCACCCATCCACAGACCAACCTAGGCAAGGGCAGCTTAACCTAAAGATCGATCTGAGCGGCTGCTATTATTTAGCCATGAGCTCCAGTTACATTATAGATACTCCAGGTTAATAGCAGTTATAGTACGGCCAACGAGAAGCGATACCAAATGTAAACAAAACCCATGCTTAAACCCCATCTAAAATGGCCGCCCGAATGTTGGCGAACCCGTCTTAACGTTGTCATGTTTTTGCCGGGAGAACGAGACATTACGACAAAGGCACAAGATGGAAAGAGCTAAATATTAGATTGTCAACGCCACAGTTGTTCTTTAGGTTAATGACCTTTCGTATCGCTGCTAGTTGGCCTTACTATAGGTAAAACAACCGAGAGTTCCATCCACAGTTGCGACAAAAACGGCCATATCTTTTGACTGCGTAGACTTGGATGCGTAGATTGGTTTTTTCACAGCTCTAAGTGAGAACAGACTTGAGTATATGGTTTTAATTTCAACTCAAAAACCTCTACGCGTTCCTGAGATAATATGTCTTTTTTATATTATAACTTGGGACAACGCACACACGGCTATCTGATCCCAAGCTAAGCAGAGCTTGTGTTACGGTAACCAGACAACTGATATACATACTTATATAATTTATAAATAAATACATATTATAGATAAATCACACCCAGACACAGAACAAACAATCATGCTCATCACACAAAGTTTGTCCTGGGTGGGAATTGAACCCACGACCTCCGGCTCAGCAGTCAGGGTCACTAACCACTAGACCAACAGGCCCGTCAAAGGAGGTCAAAGGAGGTACGGATCTCTTAAAATCTGTTTCTTTGTAGATGCCTGACTAAAAACCGTGATAGAACGGAAGAGGGACCGGATATGTTTGCCTATATCTCCAATCCCAATCCTGAACTCCTCAAAAATCCAGGGTTCCTTACCTCGAAGCCCCTTCCAAGCTCTTCTCCTTCTGCTGCTTCAACCGGAGCAGCCTATCCCACTGCTGACGAAGCTGCTGTCTCCTCGCTGTTGCCTTAGCAGCTTGGCCATGTTTGGCAGCAACCAGCTCTTCGGCTGCAGCATCGATGTGTTCCAGGCGTTTGGAAGCTGCTGATAGGTCGGTGACGAATTTCTGGACGAAAAAAATCATTGTTTAATTTCGCATAGGCCTACATGGGCAAAAAAAGGTGCACGGTGTTGGTCGTTTCTTATGGAGACGGGTTCGCCAACATTCGGGCGGCCATTTTAGATGGTATTTTAGCATGGGTTTTGTTTATATTTGGTATCGCTTCTCGTTGGCCGTACTGTAGAATATACTTATTGCACACCAAAAATTGAAAAGACAAACTGTTTTAAAAAAAAATTGCTAAATCTATGGTTACAATGGCGGTCTTATCACTGATAGCGATATCTTCCAGACAACCTTTGGATGGACTTTACGAATATAAAAATACAACGGGGGGTAGTAATGGTGTACCTACTGCTAATAACTATAAGGGCAATTTTTTTTCGGATGGGAAATCCTTAAATACCTTCCCCCACTCTAGGAGGAACGGGGGAGTGCCATACTGACTAAAACCCACCAGTGTTCCTTTTTTTGTTCTTTATAACAACCCTTAACACCGGCAGGCGGTGTCCCTCGCACCCCTCTGCTTTGCTGACATCTCTTTGAAGCACGCGTGGAACACTAACGCACTGTCTCTCAGGCCTGCTACCCTACCATGACGTGTTAAAGCAGAACTTATTCCGCTGAGGGAAAGAGACAGAGCTATACAGGGTGTCTAGCACCATCTCTTTCACTCAGTGGAATAAGTTCTGCTTTAAGATGTCATGGTAGGCCTACTGTTCGTTACTAGTCGGCGAACGGCTCGCTACCCATTGCTCACCGTCCTCAGAACCGCGTCTGCGATGGCCGGGAGTCATCTCACGTAACTTGGACTTACCTCATACTTCCTCTTAGCGTTTTCAACACTGTCATCAGCATCATCAGATCTTAACATCTTCTCCTTATCCTTAATCCATTTGTCGAAATCATCGCATTCTGCGAAGAAGCTGTATAACTTGATCGCGTCTTCCAGTTGAGCACGACGCGCGGCGGAGAGTGTCAAAAGTTCATCTGCGGAAGAAAACATTAGTTTTTTTTTTAAATATATTTTGGCACAACTCACACACGGCTATCTGATCCCAAGCTAAGCAGAGCTTGTGTTATGGTAACCAGACAACTAATATACATACTTATGTAATTTATAAATACATACATATTTTAGATAAATCACACCCAGACACAGAACAAACAATCATGCTCATCACACAAAGTTTGTCCTGGGTGGGAATCGAACCCACGACCTCCGGCTCAGCAGTCAGGGCCACTAACCACTACACCAACAGGCCCGTCAATTAGTTTAATGGTTATTTCATACAATGTGGCAACGCGGATAAAGAAAGGAATCCTTACCGTTTAAACGAGTGTAAAAAAACTACTGTTTACTAATATTATTAAAGCAAAAGTGAGTTTGTTTGTTTATTACCTCTTCACGCTTTAATGGTTAAACCGATTTCGATGAATTTTGGTACAGAGATAGTTGGGAATCAGGAGACGGACGTAGGCTAATTTTTATTTTAAAAAAATGGGATGTGAGGGAGAAAGAGGGAAGAAAAGGGAAAACTTAGCGTTGCTATTACAAAACAGTAAGGCGCAAGGGGAACTGTGTTACCCCAAATTTAACGCGGGCGAAGCCGCGGGCGAAAACTAGTGAGTATATAAGAGGATGACTAAAAAATTTAAAAAGAGTCGTTTGTCTTGGTATGGACATGTAGTGAGGAAGGACGAAGCACATGTATCTAAAAGTGTGATGAATCTGAATGTTGATGGACGGAGAGCGAGAGAATGGCCAAAGAAAAGATGGCAGGATTGTGTAAGGAATGATATGAAGGAGAAAGGAGTAAATGATCATGCTAGTAAGTTTGCAAATCAGGCCCCAAATAATATCACTCAGATCCAGCCTGTCCCTTGCTGTCCCTTAGCGACGCCCTAAGCCGAGGCTCGTACCCCACAAGGGTTTCCAGGCGTGTAGTCGCTTAGTTTGTAAGTTTTTGTCCTGGCTTGAGGTCTTAATTTTTATAGCATCCACAGGAATAATCCCGGTTAAGCAGACGAGAAACTCTTAGGGTGCGTCCACATCTGGCGAATGCGCCGCAAATGTGCAGCACGCGAGCCGATTGCGAGCTGCCCGCAAGCTGCGCGCGTGCAGTCACTGCAATGGTTTGGTGCGCCTCTTTAGCGCAACTCATACAAGGCTCGTATAGAGCGCGCGAGCGGCGCGCGATCTGCGCGCGCTCAGTTCTCGCTTCCCATTATAGCACCTATTTTTTTCCACGCATCATTTTTTAGATTTTTTTCTATAGTAATATTGATCTTTAGGATCCCATAATACTGGAAATCTTTTATATGTTTCAATTAAGCGTAAACAATTCTCCTCCGTCCACTCCATGACAACACGTACTTAGCCCCCAGTAATCAGAAACGAACTGAGCGAAATAACTAGCGCGCCGCTCGCGCGCTGATCGCGTACGGCGCTTAGGTCGCGCGCGAACTGCGCGCGGGCGGCGCACGAACAAAAATGCACGCGCGCAGCTCGCGAGCAGGTCGCAAACGGCTCGCGAGCTGCACATTCGCGGCACATTCGCCAGATGTGGACGCACCCTTAGGCCGAACTGCGAGATGCCATTCAGAAAAAAGACACCCTATTCTTCAAATCTCAAAATTATTTTTTTCTGCAATTTTTTACGTTTTTAAAATTTTACTAATGTTATTATTTTTAGGTATACATTTTTACTTTTTAATATTGTTTTTATTTTATTATTAAATTTTATAACTGTTTTCAATTCTGCCTTAAATACCTATGTGTTTGTTTATGTTTTCGAGCGTAATATGGCACTCGAGGGCTGCAGCTGAAAATCAGCGTCAGATGGCCGCCTTGAGTCACATCTGGTAATATACTGAGCTGAGGCCCTTTTGGCATTATTTGTTTTATTTTGTTAAGTTGTTCCTGATTTTTTGTTTTCATTTTAATCCTTACTAATATTATAAAAGCGAAAGTGAGTTTGTTTGTTTGTTACCTCTTCACGCTTTACTGGCTAAACCGATTTTGATGAATTTTGGTACAAAGATAGTTGGGAACCAGGAGACGGACATAGGGTAATATTTTTTTGAAAAAAGTGGGATGTGAGGGAGAAAGAGGGAAGAAAAGGGAAAACTTAGCGTTGCTATTACAAATCAATAAGGCGCAAGGGGAACTATGTTACCCGAATTTAACGCGAGCGAAGATGCGGGCAAAAGCTAGTGCTAAATAAACGCAATTTTCGCTCTTTCTTTTTAAAATTACAAAACCTAAGTTACATCATTCGTATTTACTTAATACATTAAATAAATAAATATCTTGAGACAACTCACACACGGCTATCTTATCTCAAGCTAAGCAGAGCTTGTGTTATGGTAACCAGACAACTGATATACATACTTATATAATTTATAAATACATACATATTATAGATAAATCACACCCAGACACAGAACAAACAATCATGCTCATCACACAAAGTATGTCCTGGGTGGGAGTCGAACCCACGACCCGGCTCAGCAGTCAGGGCCACTAACCACTAGACCAACAGGCCCGTCAATGATATGGCAAACTATGTGCTACTCACCGTAGTCCTTCTGGATGCTGCTCATCCTGGTGTCGACGCTATCAGTCCTCGCGATGGGCAGGGTGGCGCGGCTGGCTCGTCTCGCCTGGCTTGGCTTGTTCCGCTTGACCGGGACCACTTGCTTCACGAGGACAGTCTTCTTTACTCTTTGGACTGTGCGGACCTTCTCGGGACGACGGACTTGTACCTACGAAAGAGGTTTTGTTTATAATTACAAAGCAATTATAGCGCGTTGCGAAAGGGGGCTAGACGGAAAAAAATAAGATTAAGCCTTATTTAGCCTTTTGAGCAATTTTCAATCTGGTTTTCGTCCTGGTCATAGCACTGTAACGGCTCTTTTAAAGGTTACCGATGATATCCGCTGCGCTATGGACCACAAATCTCTCACTGTACTAGTACTTCTGGACTTCAGCAGTGCCTTCAACTCTGTTGATTTTGACATCCTTCTTGAGATCCTCAAATCCATTAATTTCTCTTCTTCCACTGTATCTTGGTTCGACTCCTATCTGAAAGGCCGCTCGCAGCGTGTTCGTCTTGATGAGTCTTTTTCTGATTGGTGCTCACTTGTTGCGGGTGTGCCTCAGGGTGGCGTTCTCTCTCCTCTAATTTTTTCTATTTTCATTAACTCTGTCACCACAGTCATTACTTCCTTCTTCCATCTGTATGCAGACGATTTGCAACTGTACCGACATTTTGTGAGGGAAGATGCAGAAGCCGCGGTATCTGCCATGAACAAGGATCTGGATTTAATTAGTGAGTGGTCGCGGTCCTTTGGACTGCTGATCAACCCTAACAAATCTCAGGCTTTGATCATCGGTGGCAGGTATATGCGGAACAGGCTCGATGTTGCGTCGCTGTCTCCACTCTGTCTGAATGGAGTTCAGATAGATTACGCAACTAAAGCTAAAAACTTGGGGGTAATTATGGATTCATATTTGTCTTGGACTTTCCAGGTTGCTGAAGTAAGCCGAAAAGTGCATTACACGTTCCACTCGCTCAAATGTCTCCAGAGCTTTCTGCCTCTGAAGACTAAAATTTCTCTTGCACAGACTCTCATCCAGCCCATCATAGACTACGCCGATGCCTGTTATTTGGATGCCACCGAGGAGCTCTTAAATAAACTTGAGCGTTTGCAAAATATCTGTATCCGTTTTGTTTTTAACCTTAGAAAGTATGATCATGTTTCCAACTTTAGCAAAATACTCAAGTGGCTCCCAATTCGACTTCGCCGGAACTCTCGAATATTGTGTTTGCTTTTTAACATCCTTCATAACCCTAAAACGCCATTCTATCTGCGGGAACGTTTTTCCTATTCCCGACCTTCTGATGCTCCTTGTAGATCGCATCTTAGGAATCTCCTTAAACCCCCTCCCCACTCTACCGACTTCTACTCCTACTCCTTTACTGTTCACGCTGTGCGGTTGTGGAATTCGCTTCCGTCTGACATTAGGGACTGCAAAACTGTTTCAGTTTTTAAGCGAAGAGTGAAAGAACATTATCTTTCTATTTCACCATAGTTGCATTGGTATTTATTATTATATTTTATATTGTATTCATGTTATATATTTGTCTTTGTATGTGTGTTAGTATATTCTTACACTGTATTTAGTCATTATTTGCTTATGTTTTTATGTATTCTTTTTTTCTCTTTTTTTTTTACGCACTGTGTCTACATCTCTTTTTATTTACTTTCCTTTCGCGGGTATGCTGGAAGAGATTTCTTTAGAAATAAGCATTACCTTTGTACCTATTTTCTGTTCCTGTGGTTTTTGTTTCTGTATTTAGTGTGTATTGTATGTACATAAATCGTTAAATAAATAAATAAATAAATTAAAAGTTATAACGACACTTTTTGCTATAGTTGTGTATATGGTCTAATATATCTAATATATAAAATTATCGTGTCACAATTTTCGTTCCCATACTCCTCCAAAACGGCTAGACCGATTTGAACGAAATTTTGTGGGCATATCGTGTAGGTCTAAGAATCGGCTAACATCTATTTTTCATGACCCTAACTGAGCAGCGGGTGAAACCGCTGGGCACAGCTAGTTACTTATAAAAACCTTTTTGGCCTCGCACAGACAATAACCTTGTCTGTACTATTTTATTTCATTTTGTTATCGTTTTACTTGTTTTGTGCGAGTCCCAAATAAAAATTTTTCTTTCTTTCTTTCCTTAATATTACTTATATAAAAATGAGGAGCTCATGGCTAAATAATAGCAGCCGATCTTTAGGTTAAGCCGCGCTTGCCTAGGTTGGTCTGTGGATGGGTGACCACCCGTTACATACCGAGTTTCTTCCGTGCCTCGGAAAGCACGTTAAGCCGTTGGTCCCGGCTGTCATTTGTAGATCTTTGACAGTCGTTACAGGTAGTCAGTGTCCCGAAAGTCTGACAACCAGCCTCACCAAGGGATATCGTATTACCCAGTACTAACTGGGTTGTGGAGGTCAGATATGCAGTCGCTCCATGTAAAATACTGATATTCAGCTGGTTAGACTGGAAGTCGACCCCAACATAGTTGGGAAAAGGCTAGGCAGATGATATAAAATATCTAATATATAAAATTCTCGTGTCACAGTTTTCGTTCCTATACTCCTTCGAAACGGCTGGACCGATTTAAACGAAATTTTGTGTACATATCGGGTAGGTCTGAGAATCGGCCAACATCTATTTTTCATACCTCTAAGTGAGCAGCGTGTGAAACCGCTGGGCACAGCTAGTAAAAATATAAAAATACTTACAGGTACAACTCTCGGCTCGATCTCCCTGACGTAATTGGCAGGCACGAAGCCGTCAGTGCGGTCGGCCTTGCGGACTGACCACCAATCAGGGTTGGTCTTGTTGATTAAGAACATAACCTCTCCCTTTTGCATCGAAATGCCTTGCCCAGTGAAGGCATATAGGGCTTTGACCTGGGGAGTTGACATCGTGGTTACAAAAGAAACAACCATTACAATAAATATAGATAATATAAATATAATATAAATATAAATATAGGTTCAAAAGCAAGTGCATGTGCCCGGGGCCCCAGAGGGCGGCAAATACTTAAATTAATTTATTGAGTGTAAATAAATAAATAAATATCTTGGGACAGCTCACACACGGCTATCTGATTCCAAGCTAAGCAGAGCTTGTGTTATGGTAACCAGACAACTGATATACATACTTATATAATTTATAAATACATACATATTATTGATAAATCACACCCAGACACAGAACAAACAATCATGCTCATCACACAAAGTTTGTCCTGGGTGGGAATCGAACGACCTCCGGCTCAGCAGTCATTGCCACTAACCACTAGACCAACAGGCCCGTCAAATGTACTAACATAGCTTTTAAGTCATACTACTAACAATAATTCGGGCCAAAAAATGTCAGATTTTTTTTAATAAAAGAAATTGGCAAAGTGTATACTAATTTGCGACACAAACAGCCATATCTTTTGACTGCGTAGACTTAGAGGGTTGATTTTTTCACAGCTCTAAGATACCACAGATTTGATTATATGGTTTTAATTTCAACTTGATACTTTAACGCATTCTCGAGATTAAAAGGTCAGACGGGCAATAATGGCAACAATGTGTGTCCTTTAGGAATTATTTTTTTTGTTTCTGAGATGCCCTAAAAATTAAATTAAAAAAAAAGTGTTTATCGTACAGCCTGGCACTGTCCGACAAATTAACTCATTAGTCGGATTTAAGGACTTGGGGCTATAGTCACAGAATATTAAAAAATCTGTAACCCCTATAAATTTTATCCATATTGGAAACGAAAGATTTATAATAATTTAATAATAATAATTTATTTCAGTTTTCTTTAAAACTTATACAATATTCTTAGAAAAGAGGCCTCCTTTTAAGTTTTGGATACCTGTGCTAGGAGAATCAAATCAAATCAATTATTTCAATTACACCATTACAGGCACTTTAGAATGTCAAGATACAAAATGAAGCTACAGTCCCGGTCACAAGGCATAATAACTTGTGAAAGTACTGTAGTTGCCCATTCCAAAGCGTTGATCTCTATGGAGAAGAATGGGCAAAAAACTCCTTGAGACCCCGCTCTTCTAAAACAAGAAAAGATTTTAAGTCTGTAACCAGATTACCTGGTAGTCTATGGGTGTATAAACTTACTTGGGGCACACTCCTTTCCTCCGTCACGGTCCTATGTTCTAGCCTCTCCACAGGTTCCTCCTCCCAGACCTCAGTGGGTACCAAACGAGATTCGTTAACCCATTCCTCTTCCTCTATCGCTGGAGTGGATTCTACTTCAGTTGGAAGCTGTAGGAAAAAATGGTTGGATGAAATTAGTTAGTCCGTTGTCTAGGATATGTGGTCAATTGGGTAGTTGACACCATTAAACAATAATGTAAAAACACAATTTTTCTGAAAGAACACCTTATTCCAGACCTGAGAACTCCATTAATTTCAAAATAACTTTAAAATTCGATTTTTAGTTGCTTTTAAATCAATAAATAGTTGCATCATTGACTTGACAACTTAGTGACGTCATCGGTTGCGAGTCTCATACAAAATCTATGGGGGAAGCGCGTTTTGACAGCTCATACGAAGTATATCAATTGATTGGTGGTGTCGACTACCCTATTTTACTATGCGTTGCAATGCAATTTTTTATCGTATCTTTCAAGTTGGATCAAACTGCACACGGTGTGCAAATTTAATTTAAAATCGGTTAAGTAGTTTAGGAGTCCATCGCGGACAAACGACGTGACACGTGATTTATATATATTTAGATAGATAGATGTTTGATATTAGTTTTTGTAATTCATAGTCTGTACTGATTTATGTAATTTGTATTCACAATGGGGACAACCATTGCGAATACTACAATTTATAATGTATTTTATAATTAATTTTCTGTATTTATATTAGGTTTGATACCTTTCATAATAAATAAACAAATAATTAACGTTTTTTTTTGTAATACTAAATACACTCATTATAACAGCAATATATTTGACAGATATTTAAGACATTGACAGTTTCAATAATACAGGGTGTAATCTCAAAACTGGCAACATCTTCACTCAAATCAAAAACGTTACAACTTGAAAAGCGACTTTACCTGTAAGCAAGTGATGCCCGCAGCATTCAGCCTGGCGGCGTGCGCGCTCAGAGTGTCGAGCTCAGCGCTGTACGCCTTGATCTCTTCGTGCGTCGCGCGGTGTCGCGCCAGCAGAGCGCCGGCAGAGGGCGCGTCTCGGCCGCAGTCGTCCGTCGCCACTAGAGGGCGCTTCTCCTTCATCCAAGATTCGGATTCGTTCGCGTCACCGTAGAACTAGAGAGAAAAGGATAGAGTAGAGTTTGGATGGCATAATTGGAGCAGTGGGTGAGCGATTGCTGCGCTGCGTGTAGCGGGTTCGATTCTCGTACGGAACAAATTTTTGTATCATTTTCCTGCCCTTGTCCCATTCTATTTGGGGTCGGCGCACACATTTTCCTTGTCATTCCTTATAAAATCCAGCCATCTTTTCTTTGGCCTTCTTATAACAAATATTTGTAAGGCCTACGAATAGTTATTTCGGGTTTGGCTGTTTGTGTATGTAAGTTTAAACGCACTCACGATACAGGAGACATTATTTCTGCGTGGAAAGGTTTTTTTTTTTTTTTAAATAAGGAATTATCTTTGTTGGTTTTGTGTACCGCTATCAGGATGATAAAAATATGACATCAATAAGAATTCATTTGATGATTAACTCTCGGAAAAAATATACAAGCTCATATTGACTGCATGTTTTGGGCACATACAGCAGTATAATGCCGATGATAAACAAGTATCTACCTGATGAGCTTCTGCAGCATCAGCGAGCTGCTTCTCCCTGGCTGCAGCTAACTCCCTCAGGATCTGCCATTGCTTGTTCAGAGATGTGAGGCGTCGTTCGATCTCCGCGGATTTCGGGTGCTTGGCATCGATTAGGCTGTAAAGAAAACGTGCTTAAAAATGTGCTAATTGATAAAATATAAAAATAAAATATCTTGGGACAACTCACACACGGCTATCTGATCCCAAGCTAAGCAGAGCTTGTGTTATGGTAACCAGACAACTCATATACATACTTATATAATTTATAAATACATCCATATTATAGATAAATCACACCCAGACACAGAACAAACAATCATGCTCATCACACAAAGTTTGTCCTGGGTGGGAATCGAGCCCACGACCTCCGGCTCAGCAGTCAGGGGCACTAACCACTAGACCAACAGGCCCGTCAAATGATATCTATCCTATTAATATTATAAAAGCGAAAATTTGTGAGGATGTATGTACTAGGGACAAAGCACATGTGAAAAAAGAGTGATGAATCTGAATGTTGAAGGACGGAGAGCGAGAGGAAGACCAAAGAAAGGATGGATGGATTGTGTAAGGAATGACATGAAGGAGAAAGGAGTAAATGATGCCGGAGAATCCTTACTAATATTATAAAAGCGAAAGTGAGTTTGTTTGTTTGTCACCTCTTCACACTTTAATGGCTAAACCGATTTTCATGAATTTTGGAACAGAGATAGTTGGTAACCAGGAGACGGACATTGGCTTTTTTTTTTTAAAAAAAAGTGGTATTTGAGGGAGAACGAGGAAGGAAAAGGGAAAACATAGCGTTGCTATTACTAATCAATAAGGAGCAAGGGCAAAAACTGCAGGTAGCAGGTACTGTGGCAAAGCTAGTGGAAGAATAAAACGTGTTGCGCCGACCACAAATAGAATAAATAAATAAAAATAAATATCTTGGGACAACTCACACACGGCTATCTGATCCCAAGCTAAGCAGAGCTGGTGTTATGGTAACCAGAAAACTGATATACATACTTATATAATTTATAAATACATACATATTATAGATAAATCACACCCAGACACAGAAGAAACAATCATGCTCATCACACAAAGTTTGTCCTGGGTGGGAATCGAAGCCACGACCTCCGGCTCAGCAGTCAGGGCCACTAACCACTAGACCAACAAGCCCGTCCAATGGAATGGGACAAGGGCAGGAAAATGATGATGAAGTTATCTGTCTTGAACTCACCTCTGTCCTTTAGCCCTGTGTCTCTGGGAGACGTGGTCCCTGGCTCTAAGTTCATGTAGTAGAGCTGTATGCTTCTGCCTCAACGCGAGGACAGCGCGGAGCTCCTTGGCCGCGACTTCCGTACGGCATATGCGTTGTTTTTCGGTTACCCAGCCTGTAAAAGAGTATGTTTGGTTAGTAATTCATTGAATTTTTTTTAAGAAAAACTGTTTATTAGATTCGAAAACCATTGTTTTATTTATTTACTAGCTGTGCCCAGCGGTTTCACCCGCTGCTCACTTAGGGGTATGAAAAATAGATTTTGGCCGATTCTCAGACCTACCCCCGATATGTACACAAAATTTCGTTTACATCGGTCCAGCCGTTTCGGAGGAGTATGGGAACGAAAACTGTGACACGAGAATTTTATATATTAGAGTTTTTCACCACAATATACATTAATTATTATCTGTTTTACGTTGTTCAAATTCGAAATTAATAGGTACATAATTCAACTTAGTATATATTGGTCCCCCGAATGCGATGAAAATTTTTGTTTCGTTTTTTTTTTCTTTTTAGTTCATTTTTTTGACATGGCAGTCGTGTTCTTTAATTTTTTTTATTTGTATATTATATAAAAAAATAGGGCCATATCAGAATATCAGCGCTGTGACATGGCCGCCATGTTGCAGCACCAGCTGAGATACCTTTTAGTCTCGTACTGGACCATTTTTTTTCTTGTTTTAAAATTTTATTACTTTTTTAGTTTATGCTATTCTTTTTTTAAAAAAAAATAACGTCTCGTAGGTACATGACCAAATCATTATTTTTGTTTTTAATTATCTTTTTTAGTTTTTGCTGTTCTTTTTTTAAAAATAATTTTTGTTTTATTGTTTTGTCGTGTGCAAGTCAAATAACACATTTTCTGTCTTTCTTTCTATCACCCTCAATAATATTTTGGGGTTTTATCAAAAGGGAGACATATAAAATGGTCCAGTCTGAGTGATCTCTGATATTTTGTGGTTGAATAACTTCTCTTACGAGAAGTACAATCACATTCAGTCTTCAGTGACATTATCACTATGTCACTGTCACTTAAAGCACAGGGAATCCTTTTATAAGTGACAGACCCCCGAATACTGAAATGTCACTCAAAATTTAAGTCCCACTTAAGTTTAACAGAGACTCAGAAGTGACGTTTGACCATACAAAATCTAAAGTTTAAGAGCTGCTCAAATGTTAAGCAGCCCTCACATTTTGAGTGACGTTTCAGTATTCGGGGGAGAGTATTGTTGTTTTTTCATTATTTTTGAACTAATAAACGTATTTGTATTTGAACAATAAAAATGTTTAGTTTGTTATTTTCTTTATTCATCTTGAAGTTGGACGGCACAAAACAGCCCCATTTGGGTGACTTCTTGTCAGACTTTCGTATTAATTACCTATGTTAATAAGCTGTTTAGAAATAATTTACCTTCTTCCTCATCATGGTCTTCAAGGAACTGGAACAGGTTCCTTGCGTCTTCTAGTCTTGCCTTGCGGTCTTTGGCGGCGGCCACCAGGCTGTAAATAAATACATCTTAAGTACCTAAGAATATAATTATATTAAAAATATATTAGTTATACAAGAAATTTAATAATAGACTAAAAATTCACATTCCTAAATATACATGTACATAAATATATAATTTGTCTATATTAGTTTAAATTTAATATTGTTATTTTGTTTATAAATAAATTAAAATAAAGGATTAAAATTAAAATATTGGGATTGTTTTTTTTAATTATTAAAATATTGTCTTGAGGAGATATTTAAAGTAAAGTTATGACATTAAAAACTTGATTAAAAAAAATACATGTGGAAAAAGTTGTAACTTTGACTGTTAATATCTCCATTACTAGAAGGTCAGTACATGATCTAGAAAAAAAAAATATTTTCAATGATACCTCACCAATCTTGCTATAGAAAAATCTACCCTAATCCGTCCACATACCTATCATAATCCTGTGACAGCTGGTTTAGCTGCGCAGTCAACTGTTGCTTGGGCCCTTCCCCTCCCTCAGCGCTGGCACCATGTCTCACAAGTCTCCGGATGCTCTCGTCCAGGGCTCCCAGCTGCAACTCCTGGAGCGCGTGGGCCTGCAGCAGGCGTTCCACGTCGACTAGATGACGACCTACTTCTTCGGATTGGAACTGAGCCTGTTGAGTTAAAAGGAATTATGTTTTAACCGACTTCTAATAAGAAGGAGGTTGTATGTCTGACGTTTCGTTGTCTTATTACAAGTTTAGTAGGTAGCCGGGTGAGTATGATGTCTTTGGTGTGATACCCGGGTCGGCAAAAATGTCATTGGGTAAATCATAATTATTTATTTGCTAATATTGGTAATTAAATAAAGTTGTTAGTGATTTAATACAGACCAACCATATTAAACATTGCGGCATTCAAAACACAAGCTTTATTACACAGAATTAATAATAATACTCAATGCGGGCAGTACTCCTCGATACGGCCCGCATTGTGAGGAGGTTCCTGTCTCTGGAGCCCTAACCACCGGTAGCTTGGACCCTGCTCCGGCGGCTATTTTTATATTATAATGGTTTTATATATATTTTTTTAAAAGAAATATTTAAAAATGTATTCATAAGTGTTACAAATGAATAAAGGGAATAATAATGACAACAAAAAAATCTGTAAATTTAAGTAAAATTTCAAGATACATTATTTTGGTGAATAAGTAATTAAATAAGAATAATAATTAATCTTGTGTAATTCCATCATGGCAAATCATAAATTAAACATAATAATTATAAAGCAAATCAATTTAATAATGTCAGCCAGTAATTGATTGAGAATGTAAAGATGTGTCAGACTTGTATTGACTAAAACACATCCGAATTCCTTCTATTGCCCTTTACGTTCCGGGGCCGCGGTATCTCTTTCGAACAACCCTCAGCCCCAGCAGGCGGTGTCCCTGGCGTCCCTCTGCTTTGCTGACATCTCTTTGAGGCGCGCGTGGAACACTAACGCGCCAACGACACGGCCTGTCGTCAATAGACGGACGGACGGTGAGCTACCCATTGTTCACCGTCCACAGGCCCGCATCTACGGTGGCCGGGAGTCATCCCTTGTCGCCTAACACCCGGAGCATCTCCCGCGACGGCTCGATTGATTTAAAGATCTCTCCCTCAAACGCCCGGCCACCTCCCTCGCTAGCATTACTGCTTTGCAGAAGGTGGTGACCGCTTCCCATTCCCTCTCGCTCCGGACCATGGACTGAACCAGGGCCAGACGCGAGAGATTGCCGCCGCCGATCGCTTCTACGAGGGCACGGCGGTGAACCGGCCACCTCTTCGCTAGCATTTGATTTCTTCATTGTACTTAACTAAACAACTTCCAAGAACATCAAACTCACCTTCATTTCAGTCAAGGTATGTCCCACAGTGTCAGCTTCTCTCAACAGAGCCATCAAATGCGCCAGCTTGCCAAGTGAGCTTCTATGTCGTTCCAGCAGCTCGAGGAGCTCGTTCCAGCGGGTAAGCACAGCTTGTTCTGTGCGCGATACAGCTTCGGCACCGTGGTAGTTCTCGCGGACTAATTCCGCAGCCATTGCTGATAGGTCTTCGAAACGCTCGGTTCTAGGGGATGAAGAGAAAGGTAAAAAATCGGTCAAAAGCGAGTCAGACTCGCGAACCGAGGGTTCTGTCCAAACTCGCGACAGAAACAGCCATATCTTTTGACTGCGTAGACTTAGAAGGTTGATTTAAAACAGCTCTGAGGGACCACAGACCTGGTTTTATGATTTTTAATTTCAGCTCGATACGTTAACGAGTTTTCGAGATATAGGTTTTTTGACAGTCAGTTGAACAAGAAAGTGAAGAAAAATCCTAGTGTGGGGCAAGGTTTATTAAAAAAAAAAGTCAAGATAGGTATTATTTGATTTATACGCAATGTTCTTTACTTCTATTCAATCCTACTAATATTATAAATGCGAATATTTGTGAGGATGTATGGATATTTATTACTCTTTCACGTCAAAACGACAAAAGAGGTAGATTATGGTCTGAAATAACATTAGGATACTTTTTTTTCGATATCACGCGTGCGAAGCTAAGGGCGCCACCTAGTGGTAGATAATTGTTTCGTTTGGCCACAGTTACTTAGTAAATCTTACCGAGCCAGTATGTCGGCTGAGATGGCTTCATGTTTCTTGACGGTGGCGTCCACTTGTGCCAGGTTGGAGCCGTAGCGAGGATCTGAGAGGACCTGGATCATCTCCTTCAAGTAGCCTTTACGGAGTACCGACTGCGGAGAGGAGAATAAAGGATTAGGTTGTGTAAGGCTTCCGAAGACTCTCATCCTTACTATCCTTACTTACTTAATATTATAAAAGCGAAAGTGAGTCTGTTTGTTTGTTACTTCTTCACGTCTGAATGGCTAAACCGATTTTTATGAATTTTGGTACAGAAATAGTTAGTTGGGACCTTGGAGACGGGCCTAAGATAAAAAATTATAATAAAAGGAGGAGAAAGAGGGAAGAAAAGGGGTGACAAGATATATATTTACCCTAAGGTAGACTGGTAGAAAATGCCCAAGGCATTAAGTCAGCCTTTGCACATAGTTTTTTTTTTTTATACATGTACATAAAGTTTTTAATAAATAAATATTTTTCGATCATAATGAAGGTTAAAGTTAGCGTTAGCCCAAAGTAACTATGCCACGCGTTCAAAGTCGCAGGCGGAAACTAGTAAAAAAAAAATACAGAATTATCAGTAACGAAAAATAGAAATTGCAAAAACAAAACGTTAAAAGAAGCATAATATATTGAGTTTACAAGTGCTTTTTTTGTGTGATCAGAAAGGGTTTTCAACATTGATATCCTTTCTTAGTATTATAAAAAAGAAAGTGATTTTGTTTGTTTGTTTGCAACGCCTTCACGCCTAAATGGCTAAACCGATTTCGATTAATTTTGGTACAGAGATAGTTAGGACCCTGGAGACGGAAATAGGCTAAAAAAATGAAAACGGGGGCAAGAAATGGGGAGAGCCATTGTCCAGCGAAAGCTATGAAAAAAAAATACGAATTAATAGCTACCTCTTTTTAGAAGTCGCTTAATAAATTAACTTACCTTAGTATTAAACTTGTAGTTGAGTTGTTCTAATCTCTGTTGTCGTAACAACTCCGTTCTTAACGCAATCTCACGTGCGTGCTCCGCCTGTTGACGAAAAATACACAATTAATTTTAATTCATAAAGGAAATACCTTACTTTTTTTAACTTTAATAGTTTCTACGATATACCGTGTCGAAAGCTGAAACTACGGCAAAAAATGGGTATTCTAAATAAGGTTTAGCTTTATTTGAAGCCTTTTTTTAGAGATGGGTAACCATCAAATAACTTCCCCTGCTCTGGGCGGAGCGGGAGGGAGTGAAAGACTCATACCAACTAATACCCGTCCATGTTTCTTGTTTTGCCCTCTGTGTTCCGGGGTCACGGTATCTCTTTCGAACAACGCGTAACCCCCTTTAATGCGGATGGAAAATTCAGCAAATAACTTCCCCGCTCTGAGCAGAGAGGTAAGGAGTGTCAAACTTTTATTGTTTTTTGAAGTTATACTTCTTTTGGCGCGATGGAGAAAAATGATGAGAGTGATTTGCGCGCGCACAGCGACATCGGTAAGTTAGTTATAGGTGTTCTAGTAACTATGTTCATGTTGTATATTCTAGTATTTTTATATTTAGAATACTTGTTTCATAATAAATATTCTTTTGGTGTTTTTATTAAGCTATTGCATAGCCGAGGTTTGGAAATGGATGGGTTACCACAGTGGGCCAGGTTAAGCAACCTCACCAAGGTTTGGAAATGGATAGGTTACACCAGGGGGCTAGGTTTTTTTTCTTTACACCAAAGAAGTATAACTTCTAACGCGTGTACATAAGTACACACATCCCTTTTTTTATTTATTTTCCGGGGCTGCGGTCCCTCTTTCCAATAACCCGCAAACCCCGGCAGATCATTGCCTTATTGGCATAGACATACAGTAAGGTTACGTTAGATGTAGATATTATACAGGGTGTAAATAAAGTCATGGGCATTATTTTAAACAAGACGCGTCGCCCACACGACCAACAGTCGAGGCGCAAGCACATAAGAGGCACGCCGCAACGAGATTTTCTTTACAAATGTCGTGTGGGCGACGCGCCTAAAGCTCTACTCACGATACTAAGTGCATTAGGGCTACTATAACGCAAATCAAAATTATTATAAATGCAAACTAGTTATTGCGACAACCGGCACGCGCGTGGCATTTTCTTAGAAGTAGCAATAACAATAATATTTTTGATTAATGCACTTAGTATCGTGTGTAGAGCCTTAGTTTAAAATAATGCCCATGACTTCAATTGCACCGTGTATATTATTAATAATTTAGTCAGTAAAAGTCTGACACTCTCCCCTGCTCTGCTAGGGGAGAGTGTAAACTTGATGATTACCCATCGCAAAAAAAAAAAATTGTTTATGGTACCTCTAACTCTTCCGAACAACCCGTTACCCCTGTAACTGTTTTAAGTCAAATTTACCTGTTCCAACTGCTGCCATGCCCGCTCCAGGTCTTGAGGTAGCTGTCCCTCCAGAGGCACCCACGCCTCGCCTGTGAGGCTCTTCTGCATGGTGTTGATGTCGAAATATAGGGCTTCGATCTCTGAACGTTCCTTGTATCTAGAAGGGAGTGAAGATATCATTTACCGTGACCAGCTTAGGAGCTGCGTAAAGCTAAATGGCTTAATCAAAAGCATTTATTTGCGTTAATAAGTGCTCTTTGATACAATGGCTTTCATCTTCTGTACGAAGTGACTAATACTCAAATTGTTTTTTATTTATGTATGTATTAACACTAGATATAAGGCGTGCTACTAACACTATGGGTCCCTGTAGCCCTACTATGACCTCTTAAAGCAATTCTTATTCCGCTGAGGGAAAGAGACAGAGCTATACAGGGTGTCTAGCACCATCTCTTTCACTCAGTGGAATAAGAATTGCTATAAGATGTCATAGTAGCCCTTCTGGTATCCTAAAATAAATTATTATTATATTATATAAGTTACAGAAGGTTGACAAGTACCTAGACAAAATTAATCGCTTATTCTGCTTTTAATTTCGGCGTACAAATTAAGAACAAGGTGATATATTTTTATTAAAATGAACTAATTATCTGTCATAATACAGTCCCATCAAAATTTAAAATTTTAGACCAATTTTAGATTTTATTGACTTGAATGTCAATAAAATAATGACTAAAAAAACATAAATGTCAATATAACAATGAAAAAAAAAACAATTATAAATGTCAATAATAATCATGTCAACTAATGGAACAGATTCGACATTTTTATTACTTAAGCGCAAGTGAGTTTGTTTGTTACATCTTCACGCCTAAATGGCCAAACCGGTTTTGACGAATTTTGGTACAAAGATAGTTGGGTCCCTAAAAACAGACATAGATTATTTTTTTTATAAAAAAAAAGTGAGAAAAGACGGAGCAAAAGTAATGGAATGGGAGAAAAAAGGCAGAAAGGGGCGAGACATAGGTAAGAAAAGGGGGAGAATGAGGGAAGAAAAGGGGGAGAAAGAGGTAAGAAAAGGGGAGAAAAAGTTTTTTTTTCGAAAATTTGCGCTAGCCCTAAGTAACTATGCCACGCAGACGAACTCGTGGGCGAAAGCTAGTACACAATAACATCACAAATGACCGAGCAATTTACTACCTACATTCTACAAACCAAAAACTCATATTTGATCACTTACTTGGGCGGTTTCTCCACTGTTCTATACTGCTTAAACGACAGCAGAAGACGTTGTATACCGTCCAGGGAGTTGGGGAACTCCCTGCCGTTCAACTCCTGAATCTTCAGAAGTATCCATTCGAGGAGCACGCTGAACAACTTGCTGTATTCTCCTTTACGATCGTCACAGTCCATCATTTGGCCGATGATCTTAGGAGGAAGGAATAATAATCGTTAATAGATACATACATAACATTATTACTAAAAAAATTGGTTGCCTGTAAAGTCGGTATACGGGCGAAAGTTTTACGTGACAACGACTTTGAGTGGTCAAATAATTTTAATGTGAATATTCATTCGTATAGTAGCAAGAAGGATGATATGTCTGTCTCTCTCGCTCTTAGGCGGGCTAACCATGCCCGAGTGGAAGGGACGCGTGCCTCTCACTCGCTCTCATTGTGAGCGCATAACGTGAGCGGAGCGTAACGCAGTTTCTTGAAGTGTCACCCGGCAAACCAATTTATAAGACGTTGTCACGTCAAGAAGAGTTACATATAGCTAGTACACACGACGGCACATCAACCTATACAAAACCAGTTTATGCTGCTCTCTCAACAACGGATCGTACGCCATAGATTTCAAGTACAATGAGAGATCCGCATAAACTGGTTTTGTATAGGTTGATGGGTCGTCGTGTGTACCTAATAATCCCTACTTCCTTACTTATATTATAAAAGCGAAAGTGAGTTTTTTTGTTACGTCTGCACGCCTACATGATTAAACCGATTTTGATGAATTTTGGTAGAGATATAGTTGACGGAAAGAGGCCAACTTTAAAAAAAAAATGAGGAAGAAAGAGAGAAGAAAATGGAAAACTTAGCTTTGCTATTACAATAAATAAGGCGCTAAGGCAAAAACTCGAAGTAGCAGGTACCTGCAAATCAGGAAAGGGGAACTGTGTTACCCCGAATTGGGGAGTTGACACCATTAACCAATAATTAAAAAACATTTTTTTCTGAAAGAACACCTTATTCTAGACCTGAGAACTCTATTCATTTCAAAATAACTTTAAAATTCGATTTTTAGTTTCTTTTAAATCAATAAATAGTTGCATCATTGACTTGACAACTTAGTGACGTCATCGGTTGCGAGTCTCATACAAAATCTATGGGGGAAGCGCGTTTTGACAGCTCATAAAAAGTATATCAATTGATTGGTGGTGTCATGTACCTTATTAAACGCGAGCGAAACCGCGGGCAAAAGCTAGTACAACTATATTTCAAATTCAAACATGGTTTATTTGTTTGTATGTGCTGCCCTGGAATCGTATATTTTTACATATAAAGTACTGCAGATGGTCGTTTATATACGAGTGTAAAAATTTACTGTTATAACAGCCTAGCCTTACCTAATACTACCAAAAATAAATCTTTAATCCTTACTAATATTATAAAAGCGAAATTGAGTTTGTTTGTTATGTTTTCACGCCTGAATCCAAACCGATTTTGATGAATTTTGGTACTTAGATAATTGGGACCCTGACGGTTACAGTTAGCGTTAGCCCAAAGTAACTATGCCACGCAGACGAAGTGGCGGGCGGAAGCTAGTCATTTCAAACAGATAAGTAGGTATATGTAAGTTTATTTTTTCCTTATATATTGCTTGTTATATATACTTAACGCTAACTGTCGCCTGAAAAGACATAAAATCTCAGGATTTTGAACGTGGACTGCCTACAATGAGCTACCAATTACAAAGATAAATAAATATCTTGGGACAACTCACACACGGCTATCTGATCCCAAGCTAAGCAGAGCTTGTGTTATGGTAACCAGACAACTGATATACATACTTATATACTTTATAAATACATACATATTATGGATAAATCACACCCAGACACAGAGCAAACAATCATGCTCATCACACAAAGTTTGTCCTTGGTGGGAATCGAACCCACGACCTCCGGCTCAGCAGTCAGGGCCACTAACCACTAGACCAACAGGCCCGTCGAGTCAATCCCAGTGGGGAACTGACTCTGCAAGCCACTCAATCTGTGACAACACAACTGCTTATAGTCAAAGGATGATTGCACGATATAGGAATTTTAAAAAAATACTGTCATAAACTAATACGACATGTACTTACATTAGCAATCCTTCGTCCACTCTTCTGTTCATTCTTCATCCTGGCAAAGGTATGGTAGTATGATGCCACGTACGTCATCACGGACTTCTCGTCAGGGCGACTGGTGTCCACATCTGGAGAAGAAATTGTGGTGTTAAGATAGGGAAAAAATTAGACCAAAAAAAAGTGTGTGTGTCAGCTCCGACGCACGACTGGAGTTTACTCCTTAAGTACGAGTATCTAACCATACGCAAAAGAGTTTTTTCAACTGAAAAAAGATTAATATCATATGAAAGGGTAAATTCACAAATTAATGAAAAACGTATAGTATATATAAGTATAGTCGCCTATACAGCATACCATATGTACGTCTTAATACACTCACAGCCAAATTAGAAAGTTGCGCACTAAAGGTGCGCACCAAAAACGTGACACGATTTTCGTTACTTGTTAGCAGGTTTGTCCCTCGGATTTTTCTCATACCGCCTTATATATGAAAATCGATTCTTAAGGAGTAAACTCCAAAACTTGAGTCAATAAAGCTTATCCACAAGAGCACTGCCGACAAACTGTACTGCAATTTGGCAGAACATTTATGTGAAAACTTTTATGTATTTTTTCTAGAGTCGTTTACGGTTAAAAAAAAAAAGACCAAAAATGACAAAGATATAGCCCAAAAAGTTACGTGTGATGTCACGCGTTGCTGCATTTTTTCGCAACAAGTGACGTCACACGTAACTTTAATAGGCTAATCTATACTAATATTATAAAGCTGAAGAGTTTGTTTGTTTGAACGCGCTAATCTCAGGAAGTACTGGTTCGAATTGAAAAATTCTTTTAGTGTTGGATAGTCCCTTTCTTGAGGAAGGCTATAGGCTATATAACATCACGCTACGACCAACAGGTGCTGAGCAGCGTGGGTGAAACCGCGAGGAACAGCTAGTTTACAAATAAAAAAATACGTGTCCCTTATTTTTGAATTATCTTAAAGACGGACACAGAGGGGCCTGCCAGGGCCTCCGCCTGCCGGGGTTGCGGGTTGTTCGAAAGGGATACCGTGGCCCCGGAACGTAAAGGCCAATAGAAGGAACATGGGTGGGTTTTAGTCAGTACAAGTCGGAATTCCCCCCCCCCCGCTCCGACCAGAGCGGGGGAAGTTATTTGATGATTTCCTAACCCCACAAAACCGACAGACGGACAGCAAAGTGATTCTTAAAGGGTTCCGAATTTTCTTTTTAAGGTACGGATCCCTAAAGATGTATGGTTACTCTTGTTATACTGTACTGTATATAATTGCAAACTTATAATTAAAATACAAAAAAATACAAACGAAGTTACAATAAATTATCAATGAACTAATTGTCACATATTAAAATATAAGTATCAGTCAAAAGAATAGTAAAGTATTCGGTAGTCATTCGGTAGGCATTCGGTACTAATTCGGTAGCCATTCAGTAGCAATTCGGTAGTCAATGTGTAGTTATTCGGTAGTCAATCAGTAGTAATTCGGTAGCCATTAAGTAGTCATTCAGTAGTCATTCAGTAGTACTTCGGTAGCCATTAAGTAGTAATTCGGTAGTCAATGTGTAGTCATTCGGTAGTCTTAGAAACAGATAATCTTACCTTCAGCATCAAGCAGACGTGGGATGCCCAAGTGTTTGTGTGCGACGTCAAAGGCATGGTTGAGCGTCTCCACGTGTTCTGTGACCGGTAGCTCCGACCAACGGAATAGATCAGGTCTGAAATTAAAGTGATATAAATTAAAATAACTTAGAGAAAGTAACTTATAAATAATAAAAAAAATATACAGAAGGCCGCGTTGCCACGTTGTATGGCTACGCTAAGCCTCTGGCCATAGTACAAGCCAGCCCTTATTTTTTGCTTCCTCAAACGCCCGGCCACCTTCTTTGATAGCATGACTGCTTCGCACGCGGAGGTGACCGCTTCCCTTTCCCTCTCGCTCCGGACCTCATGGACTGAACCAGGGCCGGACGCGACAGATCGCCGCCGCCAATCGCTTCTAGCACTGCTTGGGGCAGACCGCCACTGTGTGCTCCACACCACACCGTGTCCTCCGGGCGATCGCCACAATGGTGACACCCGGGCGCTTCCTCCCGCCCGATGATATGCAGGAACCTCCCGAAACTTCCGTGTCCGGTGAGGACCTGCGTCAGGCGGTAGGTGAGGACGCCATGACGCCTCTCCAGCCACTCCTCAAAGAGGGGACTAATTGAGAGGGGGCCATTATTGTGGCGTGCCCTAAAAAGCCAGCCCTTGGGCCTAATTGAAATAAATGCTTTAAGTTTGTATTTATATTCCGGGGCCACAGTATCTTTTTCGAACAACCCGCAACCCCGGCAAACGGCAGCCCCGGCAGGCCCCGAGGCCTAGATTATGATGCGTATACGTACCTATGTGCATGTATGAGGGCGTTGAACCCAAGACCCGATCTCCAGGAGTCAGTAAAGTTGTGTATATGTACTCCATGATAACCAGAAGTCTTCCTTTGACACCACAGCAGTAAGGCGTCTTTAGCTGACTTCTTCTCGGATGATTCATTTTCTTCGTCCTGCGAAGAAAGGAGGAATATTAGTGTTTTAAAAAACAAGTGTATCGACACAAATATGAACATAGCAAAAAGTATTACAGCGCCATCTGTGCGACCACTGAAGAA
Source organism: Ochropleura leucogaster (assembly GCA_958449745.1). Classification (NCBI taxonomy): domain Eukaryota; kingdom Metazoa; phylum Arthropoda; class Insecta; order Lepidoptera; family Noctuidae; genus Ochropleura; species Ochropleura leucogaster. Next base: position 9,143,104 of record OY288228.1, on the reverse strand, counting down.
CTAACTGCGAATTCCTACATCTCGCAAGTAGAGTTATCCGCGAGTTAGGCGTATATACGAGAACTCGACAAGCAACTGTCGGGTAGTGGCCTACCAGACACGACACCCGTCTGGTCGGAGGATTCTTCCTATTCTACAAAAAATGAAGAGCTATACATTCTGTTCTTCGTAAGTACCCCTAAACAATAGGATAGATTCCAGGGTCAAAGTAATTACATTCTATTCAGTCCGTCTTTTAGATTTTTCAAAAATAAGGGACACGTATTTTTTTATTTGTAAATTAGACCAAAAATAACAAAGATATAGCCCATTAAAGTTACGTGTGACGTCTTGTTACGAAAATAAGCAGCAAGGCGTAACGTTTGAAACTAGCCTATAGCGAGTTGAAATCACACACCGCGGGTTCTTGGTAGATAGACATACAAAAGTACAACAAAGTGATCTAATAAGGGTTTAGATCTTTCCTTTTGAGGTGCGGAACCCTTAAATCGGAAACGTTATTTATCACTTTCTTGTCCATCTATTTATCTATCTGTCAAGACTCTTTATCGTGGCTGATCCACTTCTGGCAATATTGCTCGTGGCACGCAGTTGCCCAGCTTCTTTAGCTGCAACCACGGTTGCCAAAAGCAAGGAAAAGGTACTTACAACATCAATTTCAATCTCCTGGATCTGGAACCTCAAGATGATAGTCCAGATGAGACCAAGGATCAGACGTGGGTTGCCGTCCACTATGTCTTCAGCACCTATGGATTCCAGGCGGACCTGTAAGAAGATGGAGAGGAATTAATGAATAATGTTCAATTTAGTTTAGTGTAAGGCTAAAAGATGACCAGTCACAACTGACAGCGCCCGTTCACGAACATGACGCATATATCAGCCCTATTCAGCTCGACCAGTTTGAAGGGAACTAAATGACCCCGACACACCCGCCACCATCAGCGAGACATTTAAGTGAGCATGACAATCTCTCAACCACCAGGGCAACCGTCGAGTCAATTAAATTACATAGAACTCACACATGGGCATTACAATTATACAATATTAGGAAATTAGTAAATAAATAAATATCTTGGGACAACTCAGACACGGCTATCTGATCCCAAGCTAAGCAGAGCTTGTGTTATGGTAACCAGACAACTGATATACATACTTATATAATTTATAAATACATACATATTATAGATAAATCACACCCAGACACAGAACAAGCAATCATGCTCATCACACAAAGTTTGTCCTGGGTGGGAATCGAACCCACGACCTCCGGCTCAGCAGTCAGGGCCACTAACCACTAGACCAACAGGCCCGTCAAATACAATATAAGGAAAGTTAGTCTATACAATGCAAAGATAGTCTTACAATCTTCTACAGCTGCCACAATAACTTCAGATGCTGATCAATTAGTTTGCCCCTATGGTTGTGCAGCAGGAACGGCATTGAGCCAAGCATTTATGTCATTAACAAGCTTCCTCCCGCAAATTTGTCCGCGTGGCATAGTTACTTAGGGCTAACGCTAACTTTAACCCGGGTGATGATCGACAAAAATTGTCTTTCTCTCCCCTTTTCTTCCTATATTCTTCTATCTATCTTCAGAATCCCAACTATTTCTCTCGTTTTTCGTTTTTAGGAACCCGGACCTCATAAAAAGGCTATTTCTTCACAATATTCTGTAACTGTAACTAACCTACGACACGTAAGTCGTTGGGCCTTGACCAAGTTTCTATGACCTAAATAACAACGAAATAATTGACTATTTAGAGCATGGAAGACTTAGCTGCCGTGCTAATTAACAATAACCATACGATAACACGATGCGTTGTCGTAATACGATGAAAAAGGTGAAAGAAACGTTGACCACTATCCATTGATACACGATAACTGACAAATGCTTGCACTGACTGGACAGGTCCACTCAATCTGTGTGGTGCTTTCTTAGAAAGACCATTTCTGACATAATCTGCATAGTCCTCATGTAAGTTGACCAAGATTTTTGTCTGGGCCTTAAAAGAGACTCTGATGACCTCTGAGTTTGTAACGGCTGTTTCTTCTCAGAGTAGTCGGGAACGAAAAAAAGTGTAAGCTGAAACCTACTTGCAAAATAAACATAATTTATAATTGCTTATACTGGCACGATGACTTGCGAGCTACATAATCTTTCTTTTTTCTTTTTCATTCTCTCCTCAAACACAGACACACACACCCCCACAAACACACCTTCACCTCATACTGCATCACACTCCACCGTGCTAAGTATCAACCTTTATATTTTTCCATTCACTACGATTTTGTATATAAATTAATTGCTCAAAAGGATGCTCCTCAATGTAACTAGCATAAGTTATTTAAGTTACTGTTTTTTTTTTATTTACATAACATATCTATACTAATATTATAAAGCTGAAGAGTTTGTTTGTTTGTATGTTTGTTTGTTTGTTTGTATGTTTGAACGCGCTAATCTCAGGGACTACTGGTTGGAATTGGAAAAATCTTTTAGTGTTGGATAGTCCATTTCTTGAGGAAGGCTATAGGCTATATAACATCACGCTACGACCAAAAGGTGCTGAGCAGCGCGGGTGAAACCGTGGGGAACAGCTAGTGCTGCAAAAAGGACACTGAAGAAATCTGTATATTTAAACTCATCGTGCAACGAGAACTCATCGTGTCATTGTACGATACTTGCCAACTAAATAGGATGACGGAAAACAGTTACGAATGCCTGAGTGTGAAAACACTAGTGAAAGTTACAAACTTAACTATTTTATTTACTAAAACTTTATGCAGTAGAAAAACCTGTGGTAATTTTCTACCAGTCTCCCTTAGTGATGCAGATATAAAACACAGTAGGGGTAATAAAGGAAAAAAAGGATATTAGAAAGTGACTATTAAAAAATATAAGATAGATAAATACTTATTTACATTCATCAAACAAAATTATATACAGTTAAGAGACCGTAACAAGACAACAACTTACATGCACAAGCTTATATTGTAAGAAGTCTTGTAAGTGCCTTCAAAGATTATGCAATACCTCTGCATACAGAAAGAAATACATCATCATTTTCTTGCCCTTGTCCCATTCTATTTATGGTCGGCGCAACACGTTTTCTTCTTCCATTCTCCCCTATCACACGTCACGGCATCATTTACTCATTTCTCCTTCATATCATTCCTTACGCATCCATCCATCTTTTCTTTGACCTTCCCCTCGCTGTCCGTCCATCGACATTCAGATCCATCACTCTTTTAGTCACATGTCCTTCATCATTACATTTCCATACCAAGACAAACGACTCCCTTTCAATTTTTCTGTAACAGGCGCAATTTTCAAACTTTCTCTAATATACTCATTCCTTACTTTATCCATTCTTGTCACTCCACACATCCATCTCAACATTCTCATCTCCGCTACATGCAATTTCTTTTCATCCACCATTTTTACAGCCCAGCATGCATACGCATAAATACGTGTATATCTGCCTAGCCATTTCCGTTCCGTTGGGATCAGCTTCCAGTCTTTACACGGCAAATGTCAAAAAAAGTTTTTTTTTTGAGTTTATTGGAGTTTACTCCTTAAGAATCGATTTTCATATATAAGGCGCCCGGTATGAGAAAAATCCGAGGGGTAAAACCTGCTAACAAGTAACGAAAATCGTATCACGTTTTTGGTGCGCACCTTTAATGCGCAACTTTCTAATTTGGCTGTGAGTGTATTAAGACGTACATATGGTATGCTGTATAGGCGACTATACTTATATACTATACGTTTTCATTAATTTGTGAATTTACCCTTTCATAATATGATATTAATCTTTTTTCAGTTGAATAAACTCTTTTTGCGTATGGTTAGATACTCGTACTTAAGGAGTAAACTCCAGTCGTGCGTCGGAGCTGACACACACTTTTTTTTTTCATTAAACAGCTGACGCATTTAAAAATCCCCGTCCATGAATGTAATAAATAGCGATACATCGATGTTGTCACAATGTTTATCAATTGATTAGATAAAAGTGCGATATATCTAACGATATCAGTTATATAATACACTAGCTGTTCTCCGCGGTTTCACCCACGCTGCTCAGCATCTGTTGGTCGTAGCGTGATGTTATATAGCCTATAGCCTTCCTCAAGAAAAGGACTATCCAACACTAAAAGAATTTTCCAATTCCAACCAGTAGTCCCTGAGATTAGCGTGTTCAAACAAACAAACAAACTCTTCAGCTTTATAATATTACTAGCTGTTCCACGCGGGTTCACCCACGCTGCTCAGCACCTGTTGGTCGTAGCGTGATGTTATATAGCCTATAGCCTTCCTCAAGAAATGGACTATCCAACACTAAAAGAATTTTCCAATTCCAACCAGTAGTTCCTGAGATTAGCGCGTTCAAACAAACAAACAAACAAACTCTTCAGCTTTATAATATTATACTAGCTGTTCCCCGCGGTATCACCCGTACGCTGCTCAGCACCTGTTGGTCGTAGCGTGATGTTATATAGCCTATAGCCTTCCTCAAGAAATGGACTATCCAACACTAAAACAATTTTCCAATTCCAACCAGTAGTCCCTGAGATTAGCGCGTTCAAACAAACAAACAAACCCTTCAGCTTTATAATATTACTAGCTGTTCCCCACGGTTTCACCCACGCTGGTCAGCACCTGTTGGCCGTAGCGTGATGTTATATAGCCTATAGCCTTCCTCAAGAAATGGACTATCCAACACTAAAAGAATTTTCCAATTCTAACCAGTAGTCCCTGAGATTAGCGCGTTCAAACAAACAAACTCTTCAGTTTTATAATAGTAATATAGATTGTTTTTGCACCTCATGATCTATCTAGGCTTTTCACAACTGTCTAATCAGATGACAGCAATGTGGAGTCTCAAAGATCATCTAATCACAGCGATGGAAGGCTGACGGTAGCGCCGCGTGCCAAGCCGTTGGGTTCTAAGCGCTGAAACTGCGTTAAACAGGCACCCGCGAGTGACACCCGCCGCGTGTCTGCAAGCGTGCGCTCTGTGGGTATGTGAAGGACCCTGTCACAGGTGCTTAAAGAGTTCATTCGCTCGGCCTCATATGACAGAGCGACACTGTAGTTTCACAATTATTCTTTCACACGACGATTTTATTAGTTCAACGTAACACAGTTGTGCAGACGTGACAAAATTGGCCGATTACGTATCTGTGAATAGCGTTTGGAAAACTTTTCGATTGTACACACGCCCCAGCATTCACAATCACACTATTTCAATCTAAATAGTGTGATTGTCTATTGGCACTGGTTGAGTCAAAGCTCCAGAGCCTGGAGCATCGCCGACGCGTTGCCAGCCTTTCGGTTTTCTATCGGTTACATTTCGGAGAGTGTGCGATGGAATTGCACAACCTAATTCCGCCAAGCCCGTTCCATCATCGGACTACAAGACGTACGGCGATGCGCCACCGTTACATGGTAGACATCCCACCCACACGCACTAAACGGTTTGGGAATACTTTCACTGTGCGTACTGCTAAGGAGTGGAATTCCCTGCCGGAGTCTGTATTTCCTGACAGCTATAACCTGGGGGTCTTCAAGTCAAGAGTGAATAGGTTATTTCTAGGTAAGCGTGATTCATCGTCGACCACATCATCACTTACCATCAGGTGAGATAGTGGTCAAACGCGAGCCTATCACTAATAAAAAAAAAACAAAATAGTGTGATTGTGAATGCTGGCGCATCTGTAGAACTCACCTTAGTATCATCATCATTTTCTTGCCCTTGTCCCATTCTATTTGGGGTCGGCGCAACACGTTTTCTTCTTCCATTCTCCCCTATCAGACGTCACGGCATCATTTACACCATTCTCTTTCAATATCATTCCTTACACAATTCATCCATCTTTTCTTTGGCCTTCCTCTCGCTCTCCGTCCATCAACATTCAGATCCATCAGTCTTAGTCGCATGTCCTTCATCCCTCCTCATTACATGTCCTTACCAAGACAAACAACTCCCTTTCAACTCACCTTAGTATGTAAGAAGCTTAAACTCTTGTTGACATTCTCGATCTTGTGTACTCTCATGCGGCCATTGTTGGCCTTGGGGAGGCGCTCCCCGCTGATGATCTCCAGTAGTTTGAGGAGCCTGCGCCCGTCTGCGAGGTCCACGAACAGGTCGTCGACCTCCATGCGCACCTGGAAGGAGAGATAAAGATATGGTTAGGTTTACTTTTGACGGGCCTGTTGGTCTAGTGGTTAGTGGCCCTGACTGCTGAGCCGGAGGTCGTGGGTTCGATTCCCACCCAGGACAAACTTTGTGTGATCAGCATGATTGTTTGTTCTGTGTCTGGGTGTGATTTATCTATAATATGTATGTATATCAGTTGTCTGGTTACTATAACACAAGCTCTGCTTAGCTTGGGATCAGATAGCTGTGTGTGAGTTGTCCCAAGATATTTATTTATTATTTATTTATTTAATAAGACTAAGCTGTATATTTCCAATACCATATTTTTTTAGAAGCTGTTGTTGACTTTTGTTAATAAATAAAATAAAAGAGTGTCCATGGAGTTTCTTGCCCATTCTTCTCCATAGATATCTACGCTTTGAAATGGGCAACTACAGTACTTTCACAAGTTATTATGTCTTGTGACTGGGACTGTAGCAACATCTTTTTTGTTTTTATGACATTTAAAAGTGCCTGTAATGGTCTAATTGACGGACCTGTCGACGGTGAGCAATGGGTAGCTAACCGTCCGTTCGTCTATTGACGACAAGCCGTTTTGACGGGGCGTATGTGTTCCACGCGCGCCTCAAAGAGATGTCAGCAAAGCAGAGAGGCCTGCCACCACCTGCCGGGGTTGCGAGTTGTTCGAAAGTGATACTGCGGCCCCGGAACGTAAATGGCAATAGAAAGAACATGGGTGAGTTTTAGGTAGTACAAGTCTGACACCAACTTCGCAACGTCGCACTGGGGGGACTCAGACCGGGGGAAGTTATTTGATGATTTTTCATCCGCAAAAAAATGCTTAGGATCTGAATTTATCATTTACTGACTGACAATGCCCTTACGCACAAGACAAAGTTTAAAAACGAAAGTAAGAAAGTGCGCGTCTTTCATTTTTAAAGGAATTTCCCGTGACTTTTCGACACTCCGCGTGACGAGAATAAAAAAACTTGAGAGGTGTCAAGGGACACCCGGATGGAACGAAGTTATTATTTATTATGTACAGACGCCTGCACATCAAGCTACTACAATCTGTCAGATTTCTTTGATAGATTTTAGACTTTATTTCTAAAGTATTAGGTTCAAGGTTTATTGGGAAAAATTGACAGTCTCGGGTAGCTTGACCTGCAGGCGTCTGTACAAAAAACTTGCATACACTCAACAAAAACAATCGTCACGACACCACACTGTTCAATGCGAAATAAAAAGACAAAACGAAAATAACTGGCTTGCTTTCTATGAGAGAGACAGAGAGAAACACGCGCACGCCGCACGGGTTACAACTGTAGCAAAAAGTGTCGTTACAACTTTTGGTCTTAAGCATAAAGTGTCGTTACAACTTTAGGTGTTAACTTTTTCCGTCTAGCCCCCTTTCGCAACGCGCGATATGGAACTTCGTTCCAAAAACATTTTTTTAAAATAGAAATTAAAAGATTCGAACAAATTGTGCATTTGCTACTTTATTTAATTTGGATAGATAAACAAACTGCATTTATTTCACAAAGGTGCCAAATCGAAGCGCCGCTGCCTCAAATTAGTGTCAATTTGACATTTAAGTACCTATTTGTCACTTGTGTCGAATCAGTGTCAAGTGGCACATTCATCCATTCATTTTATTGATTAATCATAAAATTGATCAAGCGTTATCCCTTCAGTGCGACCCGCAAATTTATCGTTACTAATATTACAAAAGCGTGTCTGAGTTTGTTTGTTTGTTAAGTCTTCACGGCTAAATGGCCAAACCGATTTTGATGAATTTTGGTACTTTAAGATAGTTGGGACCCTGAAGACGGACATAGACTAAAAAAGTGAGTTTTCTGAAAGAGGGAATAAAAGGAGAGAGAAAGTTTTTTTATCGATCACCACGCGGGTTAAAGTTAGCGTTAGCCCAAAGTGACTATGTCACGCGGACGAACTCGCGAGCGAAATCTAGTAACTATATAATTTACTTACAAAGAACGAACAAAATTTAGATCAGCGGAATTTTCGAAAATATTTTTTTATATTTAATAATTTATAATTTTTTATAATTAAATATAATATAATTATCAAACTCGCGACATAAATGGCGTAAAAAAACAGGTAAAAGTAAGTGAGTCGATAGTCTGGGAACCAGTCTGACCAAGGGGTCTGTATTACCCAGTACTAACTGGATTGTGGAGGTCAGATAGGCAGCTACGTTTAATCTCCTGAGTTTATAGAAACAATCAAATTATTATGTTCTATAGTTTTTTTTATTATTATTTATTTTGTCTGTGGGCGTTGAGCAATTGAGCAGAGCGGGGAAGTTTTTTTATGCATTCACATCAGAAAATAAGATGATCGTTGGGTTTATATCTATACTTAATATTATAAAGCTGAAGAGTTTGTTAGTTTGTTTGTTTGAACGCGCTAATCTCAGGGACTACTGGTTGGAATTGGAAAATTCTTTTAGTGTTGGATAGTCCATTTCTTGAGGAAAGCTATAAGCTATATAACATCACGCTACGACCAACAGGTGCTGAGCAGCGCGGGTGATACCGTGGGGAACAGCTAGTATACTATAAACCTATATTAAGTACAGAAGATACATTTTAATATCATGTTAATAGGACATAACGTAGATGAACAATAACACAATTACAACATCAATAAATTTAATTATAAATAACTCAGAGACAAGCAGATAAATAACGTAATCAGCGATGATGAATCGCCGACACATCATGACACATCTAAGTATAGTATATAATATAGGTACCTATTTAAACAAATCATTACTAATATTATAAAAGTGAAAGTGAGTTTGTTTGTTTGTTACCTCTTCACGCTTTAATGGCTAAACCGATTTTAATGAATTTTGGTACAGAGATAGTTGGGAACAAGGAGACGGACATAGGCTATTTTTTTTTCTAAAAAGAGTGGGATATGAGGGAGAAAGAGGGAAGAAACGGGCAAACTTAGCGTTGCTATTTCAAATCAATAAGGCGCTACCGAATTTAACGCGAGCGAAGTCGCGGGCAAAAGCTAGTTAATAAAATAAAAGTGTCTGTTTGTAATTTCTAAATAACAGCTTTTTACTGAATGTATGTTAAAGTATATGGTACCAAAGACTTTTCTTAACGTTCCGTACCTCAAAAGGAAAAGGGATCGCTTATTCGATCACTGTTGTCCGTCGGTATGGCAAGAACCTTTATCTCGGAAACGCGTCAAGGAATCGAGTTGTAATTAAGGGGACTACAGGAGCTAAACGCGAGTTTTATAATGCAAAAAAACGTCATGGTAGGACTACTCATCTCTCTACTGAGTATGGCCACACTGTAGTAGAGAGATCAAGTTAAAATGGTTTTGTGTAAGTTGATCTACCGTCGTCTGTACCAAAGGCAATCAGTTGACGCATCCATTTTAATAGAACATTGTGTCATAAATTTATCATATGTGGCATTTATATGTTTGTTATATTGTAAGTACTTGTAGTTAGTCACGTTTTTGTTAAGTAAATAAGTACACATAGACAAAACAAAGTACTAACATGGTTCTGTATGTATTTCCTTTAAAGTACTGTTAATTTTTAGGATTCCGTGCCACAAAAGGAAAAACCGGGACCCTTATTGGATCACTTTTTGTTCGTCTGTCTGTCCATCTGTCACCTATTAATAGGGTAGTTGCCACCACCAATCAATTGATATACTTTTTATGAGCTGTCAAAACGCGCTTCCCCCATAGATTTTGTATGAGACTCGCAACCGATGACGTCACCAAGTTGTCAAGTCAATGATGCAACTATTTATTGATTTAAAAGCAACTAAAAATCGAATTTTAAAGTTATTGTCAAAATAACTTTAAAATTCGATTTTTTTCGATTCGATGGAATGGAGTTCTCAGGTCTAGAAAAAGGTGTTCTTTCAGAAAAATTGTGTTTTTTAATTATTGGTTAATGGTGTCAACTACCCAATTCACAGTCACTGTGACACGGTTGGCGCAGTGGCGGAGCGATCGACTGCTGCGCTGTCACGGTTTCAATCCCCGCACAAAACAAATATTTGTATGACCTACAGATAGTTGTTTCAGGTCTGGCTGTTTGTGTATGTGAGTTTAGAAGTTTCTAAACGCACCCACGGTACAGGAGAAATCATAGGGTGGGCCAACGATTTTTTTTTTTTTAATTAAAATATCTCGTGAACGCGAGAATGAATGAAATGAATGAAATTAAAACCATATACTCAAGTTTGTGGTCCTTTGAAGCTGAGAAAAAATCAAGCTTCTAAGTCTATGCAGTCAAAAGATATGGCTGTTTATGTCGCAAGTTTGCACGCTATCCTCGGTACGCGAGTTTGACACGCTTTAGGCCGGTTTTTTTAGAGTCAGTCCTAGTCTATCTCCGATCCCGGCTCTCCCTATTTCTACTACATACATACAAACTGTTGCGTTTATTATAATATTAGTATGATCACCCTGTTCTTTGCAAAACATAAAATACTGAGTTTTGTATGTATTCTCGCTGCTTAAGTAAAAAGTTATGTGTGGTTACACACTACAGTAAAACTTTTCATTTCATGTTTTTTTTTTGCGGATTTTGAAATCATCAAATAACTTCCCCTGCTCTGGGCGGAGCATGTGCCACTTGTACTGACTAAAACCCACCCATGTTCCTTCTTTTTCCCTGGATGTTCCGGGACCGCGGCATTTCTTTCGAAAAACCCGCAACCCCGGCAGGTCATTTCGTATCGTTGAATATACACTCAAGTAAGTAGAATCCTGAGCGTAGCGAGACCGCTACGCTCAGGATTATACTTGAAAAAAACTTTGTTCTCTTTGCAAAAATAACTTTTACCACATACCTTCTGTAAGAACGAGTTGATCCATTTTGTGAAAGTCTTCTTCTGTATATGAAGCCGCTCCTCTTGGAGTGCCTTGATGCGGCCCTGCTCGAATTTGAGCGCGTCTTCTCTCTGCGTCATATTCGTACGCTGCTGCACTGCCGTTGCGTAACCGCCTGGCTCATACTGTTGCCCTGGTAGATGAGAAAATGGTGGTTAGATATATTTTGAAGATTTTATGTCAAGATTACGACGGGTAACGGTTCTTCCCCATCATCATCTGCTTAGCCTTTTCCCAACTATGTAGTGGTCGGCTTCCAGTCTAAACGGATGCAGTTGAATACCAGTATTTTACATGGAGCGACTGCCTATCTGACCTCCATAACCCAGTTTGTACTGGATAATACGATACCCTTTGGTAAGACTGGTTGTCAGACTTTCGGAACACTGACAACTTGGGACGATTGTCAAAGATCTACAAATGACAGCCGGGAGAAACCGACAGAAAACGGATAGTTGTATTTTGACATACGTCTCATAGAACTTATGTCAAAATACTACTATCCGTAAGCAAAACGAGTCGTTTTTTGTTTGTTGAAACCGGGCGTTAACGTACTTTCCGAAACACGGGGGAAACTCGGTATGTAATAGTGGTTACCCATCTACAAACCAACCTAGGCAAGTGCGGCTTAACCTAAAAATAGAACCGAGCGGCTTCCCCACATATGCATATTTTAATTGGTACCTATATTTCTACTAAATAGCTGTGCAATATTACGCAATTTTAAATTTTAACAGTGTTTATATGTGCCTTGTTTTATTTTTTATTTTGAGCGTCCTAGTTCATAATAGGACCCTGGTAGTTAAGAGTATGGGTGCGGTTACATAATTTTGAAGGAGAAAAAAAAAGAAAAAAAAATGGAGGAGATTCTCAATTCGAATGTATTTTTTTTTGTTTTAGCCTCAGAAATATCGTTTTTTTTTTTTCTAAGAAAGCTATTGCTTTCTTTGTGGTAACTCATGAGACAGGCATTTAAGTCTTAAATTTTTCTACAATTCATTTGGATGATATGCTTATATCTCTCTATCTAGTACCAATGGAAAATTAATTTTTGTAAGATAAAATCATACCACAACTAAAAACAAAAATCGTTTTTTTTTTACCAATGTATGAAACAAAAGGACAGATTTCTGGAATAACTTAAATCAATTTTCCGCCATTTTTGTTTTTTTTTTAAAGACTCCTGGCAAGCAGTAGGTACCGTTGCGTAACCGCCCGATTAACCGTTGCCCTGGTATCACCACTTCTGAATTATCCTTAAACTCACCATATTTCCGCGAAGGTTGATAATCCTGATAGGAATAAACACTGACGTTACTCAGTTGCCGCTGCATTTTTGTGACGCGGCAACATTCAGCACAAACTTTTCATTAGGTTGGCAACACTGTTCGCCACAGATAAACTACACTTCACACTTATATTATTCTATTGGTGCTTAACCTAAGATAGATTTGTTTGTCGTTAGTTATTTTGAATTTATAATTTGGATACATCAGACCTTCTTATTTTTGACAGATTTGTAAAATTTATTTATTTATTAAAACTTCATGCACAAAAACATTGTACAAAGGCGGACTTATTGCCTTGGGCATTTTCTACCAGTCAACCTTAAGGTGATGCAGAGACAAAGACATAGTAGGTGCAACGTGACAGGAAATATCAATTTCATTATTAATAAATACATACAAAATATACAAAGCAAAGAGAGGTAAAAACTACTAAAAATGATGAAATACTGACAACTTTTTAATTTTGAGAAGAGTCTGCCAACTTCTTACGTAAGTGTTCGCGAGCTTTTACCTTAAATGTAAACCGACTAGTAGCCATTCTGATATTCAGAGGGAGCGCATTCCACAGGAAAACCGCCTGGACAGAGAAGGAATATTTAAGGAAACCAGAGCGATGAGTAGGGCATCGTAGAAGACGATTATTGGAGGACCGAAGGTGCTTGCTGTGCGCAGCGCATAAATATTTAAAATGAGAAGTAAGATAATTAGGAGATGTGGGTTTATCGAGCAGAGAAAACAAGGTGGTCAAAGCCCTCAGCGCTCGTCGCTGTCTGATGGGTAACCATTTCAAGAGCGACCGATGTGCAGATACATGGTCATACTTACGAAGATTGAAAACGAATCGAATGCAGTTATTTAGAAGTCGGTCAAAATTCGCTTTGAATAAGTTTCGATACATGTTCATAAAATATAGTTTATTTATTCATTAATGCACACACAAAATACGTGACAGTACATTACATTAAGACAGAAGAATACAAAGGAATAAATCGACAGTTCCTACGTACATAAGGTTTAAGCCAAAATCCGAGATTTACAGGAGAGTGTAATTTGTGTTCAACACGCTCGAGAAATAATTCTATGAGCTATAATAAATTATTCCTTTCTACAATATTTTAACAGTTTTAAGAGCTTTTTAATGCTATTAACACATATGTATTGATAAATGACCGTTTCTACGACACTTATTCGTTGTATTTATAATAGTTGTTCTCTTATACGATTTCTAAAACAAGGTAAATAAAGTAAATAAAAATTTTATGTCAGCATGTGCGCATAGACAGTCTAAAGCCAATGATACAATGAAAAATGCCATTTTCGACATGTCTTTATGTAAGTAGGGGCCGTCGACATAAGAGAGATGTCGCTGCAGTCGCCGCACTCATTAATAACCACGTTAATTGACATAACCATTGATTTCCGCTCATGACTGGAACGCTTAAAGACGGTTAGGGATATTATAGCCGATCTTGTTGAATTTTGGTACAGAGATAGATGGGAACCAGGCGACGGACATAGGCTTATTTTTTTTTAAATCGTGGGATGTTAGGGAGAAAGAGGGAAGAAAAGGGAAAACTTAGCGTTGCTAATAAAAATCAATAAGGCGCTAGGGGAACTGTGTTACCCCGAATTTAACGCGAGCGAAACCGCGGGCTAAAGCTAGTCGCAACATGAACATCACCCCAAAAATTGCCGCAAAACACTTGTTTAAACCAAACAATAGCCAGACGGTAGCCCTGCTTTTGTGATGCGCATGCGCATGACCGTGAAACACCGCTAACGGTGCGGGTCGCGTGCCATTGACCATTGCAGCACATATCATTACGCTAATTACTCTGTACGAGGTAATCAGAGGTTATATGTACCAGGAAATGTGAGACACTGCCTCACTGGTTACAAACGTGATTGCTGATTATGACACTCTGGGTTCAAATCCCAGGTCAGGTATTTTTGGACTGTTAGTGTTCCACGCGCGCCTCAAAGAGATGTCAGCAAAGCAGAGGGGCTTGCCAGGGCCTTGCGGGTTGTTCGAAAGAGATTATTGGGCTTTTTTGCGGATGGAAAATCATCCAAGGTCTTCCCTCGCTCTGGGTGGAGCTAGGGGGTACATTCGGAATTTTACTGACTAAAACCCACCCATGTTCCTTTTTTCGCCCTTTATGTTTCGGGCCCGCGGCCCACGGTATCTCTTTCGAACAACACGCAACCCCGAAAAGCTTAAATAGCAAAATTTCTTAACAGCATTAAAAAAAAAATTGACAGATAAGGTTTTTTTTACGTTCTAGGACTGGCAACTTCGGTATTTTGATCATCAAATTATGACAGATTCTATGTTATCTATAGTAAAATAGAGATCTCATTTCAAACTGTCTTTTAATTCCTACCAAATGTGATGCGACTGTGTATAGAGCTGAGATGATCTTGATACTGGATTTATTAATTAAGAAACATCTTAAGTAGAGACCGCGTTTTTCCTCAAGAGTGTTTCTAAATACTGCCCATAGTTTCTGAGATTTCGCGATGAGTGAGTCAGTAATTTTCTCTTTTATATAAAAATAGATTTACTAAATACACTGAGTTAAACTGCATACCATAGGAATGAAAGGCATACTCAAAAAGCCTTGTCAAAAATACCGTATTCAGTTCTTTTCAAATGATCGTGTTTTTTTTTTAATTTGTATATCGCACTGGCACGCGCTTGTTTACGGTTCGTTGTTGGTCGCATGGTCAGTGCGCACGCGATACAGCTCGCCTATTATGTATGGTATGAATACGTTTAGAATTAAGTAGTATTGGTACGCAGACTTTATCGCGAGATTTTTTGTGTTCTTTTTTTGATTTTGTTTTTTTTTTCTTTGTTGACTTTTGAGGTGCAACAGTGTTAAGTTTTCTCATCTTATTTTGTTTGATTCAGCAACGCTGTATAAAATACTAAATTCTGTGCCTTGGTAGATTATTATCTACATTACAAATCTCAACTTAATCCGTTAGGCCATTTGAGGGTGACGGAATAACAAACATGCAAACATTCGCCTATTTATTAGTGTAATTTCTCAGCATGAATTATTTGGAATTCTTATGAAAGTATTTAAAAATACGGGGTCTTTGATTATCATGAGCGTTTAATTTTCAGGGCCCCGTTGCCAAATGGCACATTTAGACCACTATTTTCTTTTTTTCTGATTCTGTAACTCTTATTTTGCATTCACTGCACCTAGTGATCGTTATTCTCACTGTCAGAACAACATTTTAATCAGAGATAAAACATAACTATGTAACAACTTATTATTAAGCAGTAAAATCGATTACCACAAGCACTTTGAAGAAAATCCGTGTCAATGCAATTAGAGTCGTTCAAAATGGCGACATAAACGTCAATATCTTTTGAACGCGTAGATTCAGAGGGTTGATTTTTTTTCACAACTCTTAGGGACTACATGAGTATTGTAATTTCAACTCGTTACCTCGCGTTTGTTTGATAAAGGAATACTACATAGACAGAAAAAACAACCAAGTGATACCATAAAGTCCATTTTCCTTTGGAGGTACTGAACCGTAGATCTGAGCGATACATTTTACAAATACAAATATTTTATTTGTTGAACATAGGTGAGTGTACGTACAGATATTATTATTAATTTTAGTGAACGCTATGTCTAACCGTGATCGGCATACAAATATTTTTGGCACAAGCATGCTGATTTTAACAAATTCTGAAATTGTATTAAATTAGGATATAATAAAATTATAAACATGAGAAAAAGGATAAACTAACATTATAATCACATTTCAATAGAAAACATAGAAAATATAAACATTAATATTTAAAAAAGTAAAAAAATAACAAATTCTAACGTCAATTTAAAAAAAAAGAAGATTATGTTGTGAATGTGTATTTTAGTTATTAAAAGCCCGGTTACCATGTTACCTTTTCTACTTTACACTACAAAACGGCATTTTTTATAAGTTACATGCAAATAAACGACATTTTACAGTTATCAATCTCTCATACTTCATTTTATTATTACGTACAAGTTGAAATTAGTGATGGACGCTCTGATTCGATACTCTGTTGTATCGATATAACAGGTTGCGTTACTGTAAATTTTGAATCGATACTAAAGTATCCGTATTGATTTATTGGTATGGTCCAAAATTGTGTGATGATATATTTTGTAAATAGGATATCGTTAGAATAATTTTTACATGGAGTATTTTAAAACACGATTTAAATGAATCGAACTTTCCTATCTAGCCGAAAAATGGAACAAACTAGTCTCATTGTCTTTGAAGTCTTAACAGTTGAGAATAAATGATTTTAAATTTAAAAAACTGTAAGAAAACTGTTGGTTTCAGTCAGTAAAAGTCTGACACTCCCCCCCCCCCGTTCCGGCAAAGACCGAAGAAAGTTATTTAATGAATTCCCACCCGAAAAGAAAGGTTAAAGACAAAAATGGTACAGGAATAACACTCAACAATTTCATTTTATACACTAGCTGGCGCCCGCAGCTTCGCCCGCGTGATATCGAAAAAACAGTACCTATCCAATGTTCCAGACTATAATCTACCTCTGTGCCAAATTTCATCAAGATCCCTTCAGCGGTTAGGACGTGAAAGAGTAACAAACATCCATCAATCCCCACAAACATTCGCATTTATAATATTAATAGGATTTTCATGAGCTCCATCATATCTTGTTGTAGATCCAAAGTATCGATGCAAGAGCAAGTATGGTGCATCCCTATTGCAATCGTTACATTATCGGAGCCCGGGGTCATTGACCGCGTTGTCAGCAAATATAAATAATGTGGAACGGACAACCTGCTGATATTGTTGCTGTAATAATGCATTTTTTGCATCAATGGAGTTTTATTACAATTATTCGAAGTTCCAAAGGTTTTTTATGCCTCTACTAGCTTCCGCCCGCGACCGCATTGTTACTTTGGGCTAATACTAACAAACACGCGTGGTTATCGAAAAAATATGTATATTTTTCTCTCCCTTTTTCTTCCCTCTTTCTCCCCCAATTCTCACTTTTATTTAAAAAAAAATTGCCTATGTCCGTCTCCACAGTCCCAACTATCTCTACGTTAGGCGTGAATGCGTAACAAACAAACAATTTCACTTTCGCTTTTATAATATTAGTAATGATAGATACATTCTATTTAATAGATATGTAAACTATGTATTACTATTAAACTCTTATTTTTGCTTTTACTCTGGACGCTTTTAATGTGCTAATTTTTCTCCATCGTTCTCACATGTATGTATAATCTCAACATGAATAATGTATCCACAACTTGTAAAAAATTATGATTTAAAAGAGTATCCATTGAGTTTCTTGCCCATTTTTTCCATAGAGATCTACGCTTTGGAATGAGCAACGACAATACTTTCGCAAGTTATTATGTCTTGTGAGTCGGACTGCAGCAGCATCTTTTTTGTTTTTATGACATTTAAAAGTGCCTGTAATGGTCTTATTGAAATAAATACTTTGAGTTTGAGTAAACACTGTCTCACGACCTCAACTACAGTACGGCCAACGAGAAGCGATACGAAAGGTCATTAACCTAAAGAACAACTGTGGCGTTGACAATCTAATATTTAGCTCTTTCCATCTTATGCCTTTGTCGTAATGTCTCGTTCTCCCGGCAAAAACATGACAACGTTAAGACGGGTTCGCCAACATTCGGGCGGCCATTTTAGATGGGGTTTTAGCATGGGTTTTGTTTACAATTTTGGTATCGCTTCTCGTTGGCCGTACTATAGTCGCGGAGTTGTCACTAATGTCAACTGTCAGTCAGCAAAATGGCGGGAAATGGGACTTGGGAAAACGTAACGTAGACATGGGCTTGGTGGTATGGTGACCCTGTGTTGAAGTTAATTAACTGTTATCAACATAAGTTATAATACTAGAAGCATCAGCGTAAACTTATCCGACCACAAGTGAAAAAATACTAAGAAAGGATAACAGCAGAGTAAACAAACAAACATTAAAAAACAAATTAGAGCTGTTCTCCAGCGCAGGTTGGAAAATACCTACTAATTATTTTTTTTATGTTTTCTAGTTCATAAGTTTTTGTTTTTTTTTTCATTTAGATGGCATTTGAACCAATATTACAAACAAGCGCTAATATGCCGCGGCCCAAAACATAAAGAGCAGAAGAAGGAACATGAGTTTTAGTTAGCAAAAGTTCCGATCCGAAAAAAAATATGTTAAAACCGTGGCCGTGTGTGACCGTGGCGCAGTGGCCGAGCGATCGACTGCTGTGCTGCGTGCCGCGGGTTCGATCCTCGCACGAAACAAATATTTGTATGACCTACAGGTAGTTGTTTTGTGTCTGACTGTTTGTGTATGTGAATTTAGATGTTTGTAAACGCACCCACGATACAGGAGACACATTAGAGTGGAGCAACGTTTTAAAAAAAGAAAAACAGACTAGTTACTGTTTTAGAAAAGAGTTTGTGAGTGAGAGTTTTTTTTCTCATAGGTATTCGTTATTACAATGTTAATAGTGAAGTATTCCACATACTTATCAGTTTCAAGTAAATATTGATAAGGAATAAGTCGGCCGCGCCTCGAACGATACCTTCGGTAAACATAGCATACTTGTCACTTGTGTCTGTTTTCACAAACGCTAGGCGACACCTAAGTTAGGCTAGGCATATCCTATGAATAACGAACTGTTTGATTTTAGATGCTAGTGTTGAAATTGCAATAAAATGTAGACTTCTGTTTAAATACCGTTTTTTATTGGGAAAAAAATTTTGTGTTCACCAAAAATACTGATCGTGCACCAAATATTCTTTCCTGAATGCTAAAAAAATGCGTAGGTTAGGTTAGGTTAAAACTGCGACCCACTGCGACTGCCAGTAACGACTTGCATTAATAGAAAATGGATAAAGATATAACACTTTTTTATTGTAGTGCTGTCTTTTTCCTGATGCTCGTCATGACATATTTTAATTAACATATTTTGGTGCACATTCAGTTTATTTGGTGAAACACAGGCAAAATTAGGTAAACGTAATGGGAATAAATTGAAGTACTTTTAAATACCATCCTTTTTTATTTATCCTACTAATACCTATTATAAATGCGTATGTTTGTGAGGATGTCTTGACTTGACTTATTTATTTAATGGCGTTTGTGAAAGGAGACACCACAATTTTGCCAATATCACGTAGGTACTATGGTAGACAATCAAACGCTGGAGACTATATCAGTAATTATTATTGATGAATAGAACAACAAAGAGTTTAAATGATTAAAAAAAAAAAAACAAATTATGAACCATTTTCTGCACAGACATTTAAGACACAGTGTTCAAAGAGAGAGAAAAAAAAAACAAAAGTGTGAGGATGTCTTTCACTTCAAAACGGCTGACACTTTTTTTTTTTTTTATGAAGTCATGGATACATCATGGAAAAACGTGTCCTTGAAGTTTCCATTTTTCTCAAAAATTGTCAAGAAACTCCATGGAAATTTTTTTAATTCATAATATTTAGACTTGATTTTATATTGCAAATTCACCGACTATCTTACCTACATGAAAATTAACACTAAAGTGTTAATACTACAGTGGCCCATTCACTTAGTAAGCATAGGAAAGTTTAGATAGACTTGTTGAAATATACAACGGCACGCTCACGACCTCGGCCGATGCGAATAGCGTCACGCTTCTTCGCGAGACGACCGTTGCCGCTGCAACTCGTGACATAGTAAAAAACTTACTGTTGCCCGCGAGTTTGTTCGCATTGAAAGATGAGTATGTGTCAAAAAAAGTATCCATTATTCCAGACTAACATAATTTATCTTTGTGGCAAATTTTATCGTAATCTGTGCAATTGTTTTGGCGTTATTGAATAAGTCGGAAAGTTCGAGTCAGACTCGCGCGCCGAGGGTTTTGTAATCACCCATATCTTTTGGCTTAGACAGTTAATTTTTTTCACAGGTCCGAAGAACCACAGACTTAATAAATAAATAAATATCTTGGGACAACTCACACACGGCTATCTGATCCCAAGCTAAGCAGTGCTTGTGTTATGGTAACCAGACAACTGATATACATACTTATATAATTTATAAATACATACATATTATAGATAAATCACACCCAGACACAGAACAAACAATCATGCTCATCACACAAAGTTTGTCCTGGGTGGGAATCGAACCCACAACCTCCGGCCCAGCAGCCAGGGCCACTAACCAGTAGACCAAGAGGGCCGTCACGACTTGAGTGTTTGGTTTTAATTACAACTAGATACCAATACTTGTTCACGAAATAAAACGTCTTGACAGAGAGACATACGGACAACAAATTAATCCTATAAGTTTTCCGTCGATTTCCCGGAAGACAGAGGGTAAAAGATGGAACATAGATGGTATAGTCAGTAGAAGTCACGTTATATGATGATTTCCATTTCCAAAAAGGTTTTGTTTATTTCTTTTTCATTTTTAGATATGG
Source organism: Ochropleura leucogaster (assembly GCA_958449745.1). Lineage (NCBI taxonomy): Eukaryota > Metazoa > Arthropoda > Insecta > Lepidoptera > Noctuidae > Ochropleura > Ochropleura leucogaster. The sequence continues at coordinate 9,122,287 of OY288228.1, read as the reverse complement.
CATCTTAAAAACATACCTCCAGCCAGACCTTCTTATTTATAACTAGCTGTTCCCCACGGTTTCACCCGCACTGCTCAGCACCTGTTGGTCGTTGCGTGATGTTATATAGCCTATAGCCTTCCTCAAGAAATGGACTATCCAACACTAAAAGAATTTTCGAATTCCAACCAGTAGTCCCTGAGATTAGCGCGTTCAAACAAACAAACAAACAAACTCTTCAGCTTTATAATATTAAGTATAGATAGTAAGTCATAGTGTGAGTTGTGGCAAAGGGATAACACTTGTAAAAGTGCTACGCTGTTCGAATATATAAGTGATACATGTATTTATGTAAACACGGTGAAAGTTATGTGAATGAAAATAATGCTGGCGAGGATTGAATAGTTATTTTTGTTAAGTTTTGTCAACAGGCTAGTGAAACTTAATGAAGAGCGAAAATAAAAATAATGGTGTCCATGCTAAAGAACCCCCGGATTAAAATTAAAATGACTTATCTAATGATAATGTAATTTTATTCCACATCATTTTAGTCGCGATTAAAAATAGTCCGATTTAGCTTGACAACCACTATTTTTGGCGAAAAAAGTAAATTTTAGAATAGCGAATTTTACATCAAATAACTTCCTCGCTCTGAGCGGAGCAGTGGGGGGGAGTGTCAGGCTTTTCTATTTACTAAAACCCACCCGTGTTCCTTCTTTGGCCCTTTGCGTTCTATTGCCGCGATATCTCATTCGAACAACCAGCAACTCCGGCAGGAGGTCTCCGTAACTTATAAAAAGTTGATAATTGCTTTAACTGAAGTTGCTCTATGCGCAAAGCCCCCAAGCTATGTGTAGTAAAATTTAATTGTAAATATTTCAAAGTGAACGCATCCGATCTCGACTGACCGTTGTAAACCGTACTACTAGCACGTCACGACCAATTTATTTATGACCGATTTTAGCAAAATATTCAATATCGCTTTTTAGAATAGAACATGGCGATTTTGAGCGGCATTTTTTGCTGTCTATGGTCCATATTTTTTATATAAACACGTGTTATCCGTAGAGCGATAGTTCCAAACAGATTTCGTCTTTGAGTCAACGTTTTCTGAGAAAATAGAATTGAGACAATACCATCCATTTTATCTTTGTCCTTTTTTTGGTCAACATTGCATTGGATAGTTGGAATTTCGACTCCTGGATGTGGTGCTAACGTTGAAAATCTAACAGCGCGCCTTTTATAAAGGGTGTAAAAGTACCGGAGCCGAGTTTGTAATGTTATAACTTTACTTAAAATACCTTTTTAACTCCGGTACTATTCAATGTGTGGATTAGTAGGCCTACCATGACGTCTTAAAGCAGAACTTATTTCACTGAGGGAAAGAGATGGTGCTAGACACCCTGTATAGCTCTGTCTGTACCATGACGGTAGCACAGTCTAAAAATCATGATATTTTGATATGATTGATGATTTTTATACTGTGACGGTAGGGTAGCAGCACAAAGCCACCTCAGAAATAAAGTTATTTCTTTTGCATTGAGTGATTTTGTTTGATGTAGATAATGGTCGACGGCCTAGTAAAATGTTCGTTTACACCATTGATATCAGAAAGCTTGTAATATGTCTATGGTTCACACCCTGTATTTTAAAGTCGAATAATATACTTCTCGATACTCATAACTTCACAAATTGCGTTTCATAATTACTATTTGCCTAGTAAATTCTTAGAAAAACTACAACGTGACGAATAATTTCAGTTATTTTCTTTAGTCATCACTATAATGTTGGTTACGTCATCGTAGCAAAGGTCGGTTCACAATGAGAGTGGTTGTCGTCTGTCATATCCGTTTTAGTTTGAATAGTTGATAGACTATCGGTACGCTACCATAGACCGATGTGGTTATCTATTCCTGCCATGGCACTCGAGGTTCCTAACGGCGAAATGTCAAAAAGTTAGGGATTTAAGTTGTCAAGGTTACGTCAATGATGTATTATTTTATTTTCTTGACAAAATTGGCCTTTGTTGTAGTTGGCGAGTTTGTTATGGCACGTAAGTTCTTATTTCTCCTAAGATAAATGGTTAGGATAGCTCCTAGGATAAATTTTACTGACCCTGATTCAATAAATGACATTGGAATAATTATGACATTGGAATAATTATGACAAGGCAGGGTAGGGGAAGTGAGTTTTTTTTTATCAACTGGGTCGACTATTGTGCCAGCATCAATTTGGGATAACTAATAATTTTAGAACACATTGTTCAAAATTGCTTGATATTTGAATGGTATCTTTTGTGGCACTTTTTGTCAAATATTTGCTTTACCGCGGTGGTACAGTATGAACACTTTGTCGCAATAGGTGCTGTTGCTAGTCAGTAAAATTACAAAAAAAATACAGTTGATAAACTTAAGTTCTGTGTTTTCCCGCGTACACGGATAGTAGGACGAAGTGTATGTAGGCATTTTTGATAAAACATTATTTAAAGATGTAGTTTTTTGTATGTTTATTTATATCCTTTTTTAATATTTAAGGAATAAAATATTTTCTTTCCTGAACTTTACAAAATCCCTATTTCAACGATTTTTTAAATATTTCCCTACCTTTTTGTTACCCGCAATTGGCACAAAAATACAACTAGTGCCACATTACAAAACAAAAAAGGGGACGTAGTACTGACGTTTTCAAATGTTGAGCTGTGCCAATATTTAAAAATAAAAAAAAATGTTGAGCTAAGATTTGGCATACAATTTTGAAGACATGTTGATTTACATAATTACCATATTAATAAGTCATTGCCTTGGTAACTATTTTTTATTTCCGATAAAACTGTGTGAACTATACCGATAATTGGCGTTTGAAGTGTTTTTTTTTTCTTCTAATATCCAATCATCGCTAGAGGCTTCAATGCTTGAGGCGGTTTTAAAATTACAGTGTATAGATAGATGTATTATTTGGTATAAAAATTTGCCTTTCTACTCTTGGGATTATCTTTCGCTTACAAAATGATAAAGAAGATATAATTTATCGCTATTACGTAAATAAGTATGCAGAAAGTTTTATCTGTTTTGCGCGCGTAAATGTGTTATAGATAAAAGATACTTCCGGCTACAATCGTTTTTAGGGTTCCGTAGTCAACTAGGAACCCTTATAGTTTCGCCATGTCTGTCTGTCCGTCCGTCCGTCCGTCCGTCCGTCCTCGCTTAATCTCTGTGACCGTAAGCGCTAGAAAGCTGAAATTTGGTACCAATATGTTACATATCAATCACGCCGACAAAGTGGTAAAATAAAAATTTGAAAAAAATGTTTTATTAGGGTAGCCACCCTATATGTAAAGTGGGAAGTGATTTTTTTTTTAATTTCAACCCTAACGTGTGATATATTGTTGGAAAGGTATTTAAAAATGAATAGGGGTTTACTAAGATCATTTTTTGATAATGTCAATAATTTCGGAAATAATCGCTCCAAAAGTAAAAAACAATGTGCCCCCCCCTCTAACTTTTGAACCATAAGTCAAAAAAATATGAAAAAAATCTGAAAAGTAGAACTTTATAAGGACTTTCTATGAAAATTATTTTGAACTTGATTGACACAACAGTTTTTGTACAAAAAAGACAAAAGTTGTACAAAATAATTTCTGGACTAAATTTATAGTATAATCGTATATGCAAGCTTTTTTTGTAACTTTGTTTACATATTTTATTATCCAGAACGTATCTTGGGGATCTGAGAGATGGCGCTGTATACCTACAGCGCCATCTCTCGAGGAATTGGGTTACTAATTAATACAAAGACGTGCAATTTTGGTGGTAATTTTGGATTGCGAGAACCGATTTCAATCATTCTTTTTTTGTTTGAAAAAAGATACGTTCTGGATAATAAAATAATATGTATTATTACATTGGATCGGGTATTACCGAATTGTTCGGTTGGCCTCATAACTGGGAACACTTATTGTGACGGACGGGAAACTACGGAACCCTACACTGAGCGTGTCCCGACACGCTCTTGGCCGGTTTTTTTTTTAATTTATTATCTGGCGCCAGTGTCGTATAATCAAGTTAACTAAAAATGCGACAGATTAAGATTAAAAAATTGGTAAGTATTATTCAAATATAGTATATTAGTATAGCATTCGAGTGTGCCAATATTAAAAAAAAAAGTATAGCATTTATTTTTCTACCGTTGTCCTTTTCATAGACCTTTCTATTATTTTTTTGTCTGATTTCATGACTCAATTCATCAAAGTCTAGCTCTCTTAACTCTTGCCTTTCTCAAAGTCGTTCTACCGTAAAATATTTAATAATAACTCCAAATTAGGTTACAATACTTCCAAGAATGGCTTACAATAGGAGCGATTATGTTTCAAGGTCACGCCGGCCGTGTTCGGACTTCAAATTTGACGCCATATTAAACGGTTGTTGTAGAAGGTTTACTTTTTAATTCTTTGTTTACATATTTGATAAATATTTTGTAATCGCTATTATTATTTATGGAAGTGCCTGTAAAGATAAAATTTGAGTTTCTATCTATGTTGAATTCTTTGTGAATGTAAGTGGTTGATTATACATAGAACAGACTTACAAGGCAACTTTTATATTATATTAATTCACAGGTGATCATCAGAAATTTTAGCTTTATCCGGAATGCAAGGGCGGTTTTGGGCACTTAAACCTGGACGTTTTAGCTGTACCTACAAAGATCATTTGGCGTGTGGCTTAAAACGGAATCAAATATCCATCTTATTAATACATTTCTCCTTCACGTTATTTAACCTAATGATGCTTGGGTTATAGGTAGTTAAAATGACTTGATCTACTGCCTTATTATATTGTGGCGGCAACTCCATTGTCGTTTGACAGCCGGTGTTTCAAAAATGGCGGACGCGAACTCATAGAATAAAACTCGTTTTTATGTCCCGTTTTTTTTTACTATATTTGCATGTTGAACGAAATATTATTACTATGTAAAGATAAAGTGATAAAAATATACATTTTATTATTTGTCTTTGTCTAGCATTCGTGTTAGTATTCAATATGCGAATGATGGCGGCTATTTTTGGAGATGCTGTCAGTCTGTCACCAGAAGTGCTGAAAGTGCTTGTAAAAATCAATTGGCCATTATAAATCGTTGTGGAACATTGCTGGTATTATGTTATTATTAGTAACTCTGTAGGAAAGCGCCTAGGATACCCCGTTTACAAATAGGTACGTAGAAACAAGCAAAAAAAAAAAATAGAACATCATTGTATTCTTTTTAATCTGCGCAAACAATGCAATTTTACGCCACTATATGGCGGGAACTATCGTCTAAGCATAGACAAAACGTTGTTTTTTTTATTTATAATCTGGGAATCAGACGTTTGTAGTGTTGCGATCACAGTCGATTTTTCCCACGATAGTTAGATACAATTGATTTAATAGGTCAGTAAACACTACTGTTATTATACGTGTAGACTGCTGAATCATTTATTTTTGGTGTCGTTATTTTTGTACTAGTATAGTATGCACGCAGTTTGTGCGATGATGTGTCTATGATTTGCTAAAATATTTACTTTATAATTATCCTGCATAGGATAATCATCGTATGATTTCTTGTACTGAATAAAACCAATCTATGTTCCTGTTTTTGCCCTTTGCGTTCCGGCTCCGCGGTATCCCTCCCGAAGAACCCGCAGCTTCGGCAAGCATATTATTATCTTGGGGTCTGCATGTTTTGCTTAATAAATGTGAATAGAAAATGGCAAAACGAGGTGTCTGATCAGATGAGAGAATGATGGTGATATAAAATCAGTGATCACCTACGTAAATAAAGTAAGTTAACATGTATTATTTAAAGAGTGTCCGTTTACAGTAGACGACATACAATTTCTACATATTAATGTGGTGTTGAAATGTAGCTAATGCTGAAATTAATAAACATGTTTTATTTAGGCACATTCGTTTTATTTTAATTACTTTATGTCAGTATTCATCAGTCATTTAAATTACATAATTATGTTGCCCTTACTTGTACACTGAATGTGACGCATGGTTTGCGTGATTTGTTTTAATACAATGTATAATACCTATACCTAAGCTCTTTAGTCAAATACGTGATTGTATCGTCAACAATATTATCATAAAGTTTAACTCACACTTCTACCATATTTACAAGTATTTAGGAAAAACCTTACACTCTATTTTACCAATGACTAGCCGTGATTGACATACATAATTGTGTTTAAAGTTGACGTTTCGCAGATAATAGTGATGGGACAAGTAAAGTCATTTCGTAATAATATCGATAATCTTATCCTTTCTAATTTTAATTTACTTTCAATTAACAATCGTAAAACCAACTTGTTTAGCATTTACAGTGAAAGTTATTGCATTTTAGCTTTCTTCAGTTTTAGGGATATTCGATTTTTAAATCATGACAAGATTTGCCTGTATGACATGGATGATATTATTAACGTATTTGATAAACGTATTCACTTAATGAGCTGTATGATTTCCAAAAAGACATGAGTCTATATTAATAGTAATTTGTTTTTTTTGTAAATTGTCCTATTAAAAAAAATGTTGTGTACAACTTCTGGACTTCAAATTTCCATAACTCGACTACAAGAAGATTCAAAATAAAACACTTTCCGACCTAGAATCAAACAGAGCCGGACTCGCGAACAGACTACGGACAGTGGAAGCCATAGAATGTGGCTAATGCTCTTAAAATGGCGATACATACTTACACAGCAATCATGATATGAAGCAAGAAATGCTGATGCATGCATGCAATATGGAGGTGACCGAGATACTTGATGATTTCCTAAAAGATAGGTAAGGTAGATTAGATTTTATTTGATCTGAAGATATTATAGAAGCACATTTTTTGAACTATTTATGCATACAGTAGAGTCAAAATTTTTCTATCGTCCAACCCGCAATCCAGGCAGGCGGTCCAATAGCTTGGTGCGTTCTAAGGCATGTCTAGTTAATATTATAATGAAGTTGTTTTAGCGTCAATTTTATAGTCTACCCAATAAGTTTGCAAAGTCCTTGGCGACAAACGTCCTCAGACTCATTAGTCTGAGAATTTCGATTGTTTGTTCATTCTTTGTGGGAAGATAAGTAATGAGAATTTTAAAAGGCACAGCAATAAGTATGCAGTTTTATCGCAAAATAATTTCACACTTGTTCTGGGTGTATAAACAATTTTTACTTCATAATATTACATGCAATCATGTTACGAAAAATCTGACAATGAATAATTGCATGGGTATAGATAGGAGTAGAGGAATTCTAAAGAAACAAAAAAGAGGGCTGTCAAGGAACACCCGGATGGAACAAAGTTATTATTTATTACTACTACCCCACGGTTTCACCCGCGCTGCTCAGCACCTGTTGGTCGTAGCGTGATGTTATATAGCCTATAACCTTCCTCAAGAAATGGACTATCCAACACTAATTATATATATAATAACACAAATAGAATTTTCCAATTCCAACCAGTAGTCCCTGAGATTAGCGCGTTGAAACAAACAAACAAACAAACTCTTCAGCTTTATAATATTAGTATAGATTATGTACAAAAAACCTGTATACACTCAACAAAAATAATCGTCACGACACCACACTGTTCAATGCGAAATAGAAAGACGAAACGAAAATAAATGACTTGCTTAATATGAGAGAGAGAGAGAGAGAGAGAATCACGAGCACGCCGCACGGCTTACAACTATAGCAAAAAGTGTTGTTACAACTTTTGTTCTTCATTTTGAAATTCAAAATTGTCTGTGCGACGGATGATATGGCGAGAATGAAAGTGTCTGGTAATATGACAAAGTATAAAGAAGTATGGAAGAAGATATTCCTCTTTTCTTTGACCTTCTTCAGTAAGTAGCTTTAGTCACGTGCCTTTCATACGTCCTATCACATGACCGAGACAGACATTCTCATACAAGGAAAAATATTTGCAAAATATACGAATCTCGAAAGTACTATACATACTGATTTTTTTATTTGATTGATTTATTCCTCTTCAATCTGGAAGGCCCCGAATTATAATCATTCAATCATTTATTTTGTAGAACATAGATGGGTTTACAGGTAGTATATAATTGTATAAAAACTGGTTCTTCTAACCTGACAGACAGATGTGTTGCTGGGGAGTTTGTTCCGCCACTTCTTCTTCCCAGCTAAAACACTAGGAAGTGGCGAAGGGCAGGGCGTTTTTGTGGGACTGTTTCTCGTTCAAAAAGTGCTGATTATCAGCCTAATTTGATTAAATGACTTTTGATTTTGATAAGTTTACTATGTTTTGCCAATAGATGGCGTTAAAAGTTAGGGTAAAAACAAAACATTGCTGAATACGGATTTGACCCTGAATATCATAGTTGCAAAGCCGTACCTATCATAGCAATAAATCCCATCACTCTATTTGTATTTTTACCTAATAGGTACTAGCTTTTGTCCGCGGCTTCGCTCGCGTTTAATTCGGGGTAACACAGTTCCCCTTTCCTGATTTGCAGGTACCTGCTACTTGTAATAGCAAAGCTAAGTTTCCCCTTTTCTTCCCTCATTCCTCACTTTTTTCCAAAAAATCAAATCAAATTATTTTTATTTCACATAGGCCTACATGGGCACTTATAAAACGTCGAGAAAAGATGCACGGTTCGGGTTGGTCGTTTTCTATGGAGAAGAACCGGCAAGAAACTCCATAGTTACTCTTTAAAAAAAGTTAGTCCGTCTCCGGGGTCCCAACTATCGATTTAGCCATGTAGGCGTCAAGACGTAACAAACAAACTCACTTTCGCTTTTATAATGTTGGCAAGGATTAGCCGGACCATGCAAAATCGAAAACAGTATAGTTGTGCTTATTAAATGGGGAAGTAGTATTATTTATTCTGTGACAGGGTTACGCCAGGTGATCGTTGCATGCAAAGTTTTTAAAAGAGCAAGTTTTTTACGCCAGGTGTATCGAAGTTATCAGAAGGGTCGTGAACGTCTTGGTGAATAATATGAATTAATATCGAAGGGGTTGTCCATTCGACATGTTGCTTTAAATAATAATGGCAGTCTTTTATTAATAGCTTTTAAATAGCAGCACAGAAGTATCGGTCGTAAATAACTATTGAAAGATTCAGATTAGCACGCTAAAACATGTTTTTTTGTAATTTACAAGTCGTGCAGTATGAGCATTTACTAGTTACAGATTGTTTTTGACCATAAAAAAACTGTTCTTAAAGAATTATACTCCCCCCGCTCCGCCCAGAGCGGGGGAAGTTATTCGATAATTTTCAACCCCAAAAAATAAAAAAAGGCGCAGTAGAATCCGGGGTTGCGGCATGTTCGAAAAAGATATAGTGGCCCCGGAACGTAAAGGGCAATAGAAAGAACATGGGTAGGTTTTAGTCAGTACAAGACTGGCACTCCCCGCCGCTCTACAGAAAGACTGACAACGAAGTGATTCAATAAGGGTTCCGGGTTTTTTTCTTTTTGAGGTCATCATCTGCCTAGCCTTTTCCCAACTATGTTGGGGTCGGCTTCCAGTCTAACCGGATGCAGCTATATATCACTATTCTACATGGAGCGACTGCCTATCTGACCTTCACAACCCAGTTAGTACTGGGTAATATGATACCCCTTGGTAAGACTGGTTGTCAGACTTTCGGAACAAACCTGTACCGACTGTCAAAGATTTACAAATGACAGCCGGGACCAACGGCTTAACGTGCTTTCCGAGGCACGCAGGAAACTCGGTATGTAACGGGTGGTCACCCATCCACAGACCAACCTAGGCAAGCGCGGCTTAACCTAAAGATCCACTCGTGCGGCTACTATTTATTTAGCCACGAGCTCCTCAATTCAGCTTTTTTCTTTTTGAGGTACTGAACACTAAATCAAAGACTCTATCGTTACGTTTTTTTATAACTGACTTCATTTACAACATTGTTTAAAGCTAAAGCAGATTGTTAATTACTCTTAATTTAGTCGTGAATTAAGATGTTTGCACTCAATTTATTTTGGACACTGCTTTGAGTGCCTCTTTGATGTTTCGCTAAATGCATTCCTTATTGAACTTGAACGAATTTATTTATAGGTAGCAGTGTTTGATTATGTTCTCCTGTAATGTTTAAGTGACTCCCAAATTCCCAATAATCTATACTAATATTATAAAGCTGAAGAGTTTGTTCGTTTGTTTGAACGCGCTAATCTCAGGGACTACTGGTTGGAATCGGAAAATTCTTTTAGTGTTGGATAGCCCATTTCTTGAGGAAGGCTATAGGCTATATAACATCACGCTACGACCAACAGGTGCTGAGCAGCGTAGGTGAAACCGCGGGGAACAGCTAGTCAAAAAATAAAATGAAATGATGACCTGTAATACAGTTGTTTCACTACCCACCACAGGCACCAGTGATTCACAAATATGTATAAACTTGTTTATGCTAATAACTAATTTAATTTAAATTGACTGGCGGGCCTGTTGGTCAAGTGGTTAGTGGCCCTGATTGCTGAGCCGGAGGCCGTGGGTTCGATTCCCACCCAGGACAAACTTTATGTGATGAGTATGATTGTTTGTTCTGTGTCTGGGTATGATTTATCTATAATATGTATGTATTAATAAATTATATAAGTATGTATATCAGTTGTCTGGTTACCATAACACAAGCTCTGCTTAGCTTGGGATCAGATAGCCGTGTGTGAGTCGACCCAAGTTTTTTTTTTTATATACATATATATTTTATTACTTAAATGCGTTTATTTTTATATTCTTGAGCCACTAGTGTAAATATTCAATTGGAGGGTGTTGTGAGTAACACTATCCGTAAGCCCAATTCATGTTTAGCTGTTAAGGCGCCATATGAAACAGACAGACTTTTATATTCGTAACTAGCTTTTGCCCGCGGCTTCGCTCGTGTTAAATTCGGGGTAACACATTTCCCCTAGCGCCTTATAGATTTGTAATAGCAACGCTAAGTTTTCCATTTTCTTCCCTCTTTCTCCCTCACATCCTACTTTAAAAAACAAATTAGCCTATGTCCGTCTCCTGGTTCCCAACTATCTCTGTACCAAAATTCATGGAGATCGGTTAAGCCATTAAAGCGTGAAGAGGTAACAAACAAACAAACTCACTTTCGCTTTTATAATATTAGTAAGGATTTTACAACGAAATAACATGGGCCAAAGTAGAGAATTCTCTTTCAGTTTTTAAAAAAACATTGCCCCATACTAGGAATTTCTCCTGTGTCGTGGTTACGTTTACTAACATTTAAACTTAAACACAAACAGCCAGACCCGGAACAACTGCCTGTATCATACAAATATTTTATCCGTGCGGGAATCGAAACCGCGACACGCAGCGCAGCAGTCGACAACCAGCTACCCTACCATGACGTCTTAAAGCAGAACTTATTCCACTGAGGGAAAGGGACAAAGCTATACAGGGTGTCTAGCGCCATCTCTTTCCCTCAGTGGAATAAGTTCTGCTTTAACATGTCATGGTAGGCCTACTGGCCATCCAAACAGCTGAGTATGTACTGTTTAAGAATTCCTTCCGGCTCTAAAATGACAAATTGTCTACGTGATACCTTGTTAGCAATTTAACATGACCACCTATTCTTAGTATGGATAAGTGCATTACGTCATCCAATGAGTTTGATAGCATATTATCTATGCGAAGGTATTCCTTATCAAAAAGATAAAATGCTACTTAATTTGCTACATGTGTTGAAATGTTATGTAAGAAGCCTACCTTGAAATAGAGTTAAAATAAAAACTTTATGAAGTTAAATAAAGCACTATTAACTGGGCCTCTAATACAACATGGGAAATAAACGTACGCCTCTGCACAGCTTTTGGGAAACTACACGCGTGATGTTACGTGTTAAAACTATGTGTTTAATTAACCTCTTAAGGACCGCCATTATTTACGTCAACTATCCATCAAGCACCGCCGGGCGGGCTCTTATCGTAAGCGTAATCTGATTTTAAGAGTTATCTTTACTACAAATACAGTTTTAAATCGTTTGGGATTTGGTGGCACAAATTTGTGCCAGCGGGGCTCAACGGTAATACTTGTTTTCTGGCACGTTTTTGTGCCGCTGGGGCTCTAGAGGTTAAGTTCATGAATGAATATACTCAAAACGTTAAGCAAGAAATAGTTATACGATTTATATCGATAACATGTTTCACCTTTAGTTGTAGTCCCATCACTACCTAATTCCGAAACGTCAAATAAGCAGAAATTGTATTACTCAATCAAACATATCGTTTTGTCTTTTAAGTATCACAGTGCAAAAATAGTATATGCGTCAAATAAGAAAGCTTTAATCATACTTTTTAAATTATAGGTATTCTCATCATAACCCTTGTGATTTCTTTTTTGTATCGACTCGCGGACCAAAAACAGCTGCAATTCTCTTTTTAATTTTATTTCTCTATGGTCCACGTGCCTCGAGTGTTTTGTTTTGATAACCGACACTCTTGATACTTGAGCTGTGCTTATAATGAGAGCTGTAACGATTAGGAGTCGTGTTGTACGTGATTAAAACTACAATAATTGTTTCATAGTTTGACCTTGGAGCCCGTTTATGTTGGTAATTGATTTGTTTTTTTTTTAGGGTTCTGTAACTTAAAATGAAAAAAAAATTAACACTTATAGCAGGGGTGTCAAACTCAATTTTGCAGAGGGCCATATATTAGCGGGCCAGGTTAAAAAAAAAAAAACTAAAACATATTGAATTATTTTAACACCTTTTTTATTTAGTTTTATAATGGGTAGAAGGGACACCGACGCGAAAACGGTTACCACGTATTCAGTGCATCATTCTGAGCCCTCATATATAGAAATTTTTCATCGGTTATTGAAAAAAAATAACTGTTGTGCCATACATTTTGACTGTGTAGCTGTAGGTCATAACAGAACACTCTCGCTCGTCTAGTCAGAGGCTAATCTAGAAATTACTTTTAAGTAAACATGCGTAGAGGCATCGAGTGCAGTCTAAAATCTATAAAAAACAAGATTCATTTATTTGTGATATATTGTGATCGCGGGCCGTATCAGAAAGGTCCGAGGGCCGGATTCAGCCCGCGGGTCGTATCTTTGACATGACTGCCTTATAGGATGACTTTGTAGTCCGTCTGTATGTCTATCTGTCAAGACCCTTGATCTCGTGGACCCGTGAAGGTATCCAGTTGAAATTAAAACCACATACAGACTGTGGTCCCTTAGAGCTGAGAAAAAATCAACCCCTTACGTCTACACATTCAAAAGATACTGGCCGTTTATGTTGCAAGTGGCTGGCTTGTATTTGGCCAGTTTTTTTTTTTAAACTAGTTCACCAAATAATGCCAGCTAACTTTGAACAATACCAAATCAAGTTATTAATGCAAATAGGGTCAGAATCAGCAGTTTTGAGCGCTCATTGACAGCACCACAAACACACTCGTGTTTAAACTTGGGAGAATAGTTGGTCGAACAAATTTTCCAGCCAGCACATCCACATGATTTTATTAAGCTAATAGACATTATCTTTGGTCTCATTCTACTCTATAGCATAATGGCGGTGACCAGACGAGAGCAGTGACAATGAAACTTGATAAATGAAAGACAGTCTTCAGTTTCTAGTAGTGTCTCTCTTATAATAATAATGCATCTACAGAAACTTAAAATCTGATTTCCAAAGAAATATGCCAAAATGGAAAGCATGAGTAGAAGTGGTGATAAGTATAAATCTGGATCGTCCTACACTTGTAGCAATATAAAATAATATTTAGCGATTAGAGTAATACACTCTCAAAAATTTAAGTAAATACTTTTTTGAATATACAACTCTATGACAAACGTATGGAACAAATATTCAGCAGTCATAATATGCCTTTGTATACTTTACGGTACCCTAAAACGGGGAAGTTACTTTAACAGCTGCTAACCTAACTCTAAATTTAGCTCGCGGTGCACTGAGTAATGCCTGATTCCTGTCTTGTTCACCCGCGTATGGCCAAAAAAGGACTGCTTTTGTTTTTGCCAACACTTTTTTTTTCTTTTACGAGTTTTTGGCCAGTTTTTTTTTTAGAAGACGGTAAGGCAAATTGTCTTTTAGTCTGATGGATCTTCTGACAAAAAAAAAGGTTTGGAAACTTATGAATGCGACACAAAAAAGTAATTGCTTATTGATGTTGAGAAAGAAATCTTTATTTAGTTTATTTAAACGAAACCACATTTTTTTTTAAGTATCTGTCCTTGTATTCATATTAATAATATGTTAATTATTACAGATGGTAACTAATTCAACCATGTACGGAATTCGACATCTGCCACAAATAACGTTACCGCATGTAATTTTTATATTTTGACCTTGAATTTAAAGGCAAAGACTTCTTTGTAACTACAAACGCGCTAATCAGAACACACTCTGTTTCAAATGGCGAACAACTAACTGCCAAAAACTGCGTTTACTTTTTTTTTACATGTAATGAGGAGGGACGTAGCACATGTGACTAAAAGAGTGATGGATGGATTGTGTAAGGAATGATATGAAGGAGAAAGGAGTAAATGATGCCGTGACGTCTGACAGGGCAGAATGGAAGAAGAATACGTGTGGCGACAAGGGCAGGAAAATTATGAATGACGAATTTCTTTCGTCCATTTATAGGAATTAAATGTCTTGGACATAAGTAACGATGGACTGTATGAACGATGATGGCTAGAAAAGAGGTAACAGCGAAGTTGACGAGTAAAATAGAAGTATAGAAGAAGATAACACGCTGTGACAACCCCATATAAATTGGGATAAAAGCAAGAATGACGTGTAGCGGTGCGTTGCATTCATGTTATTCTTTTGTTTTTGACAATAGAGGCAGCACATTGAATACCTGTGCCTATCTTTTTAACATTGGAAGAATCAACTATCTAGCGATACTGATAAGATTAGTCAAAAGTTGAGTCATTTTAGTCAAGTCGAGACAAGATGACCTTATCATTCGACCTTTTGTCCAATTGTTTCTTATTTTTTTTTCCACGAAAATACGTTAAACGATGACGTCATTATGAATGTAATGTTTTTATTTAACCATGTTCGGAATGTTTAAAAAGTTTTGCTGTGTAGAGGAAAAAATCTAGGTAGGTAACGAATACGTTGTTATTTCTGAGGATGATGTAATTAATTATGTATGTAGCTTTAATTATGTTATTCGATCGTCTTTGCTCACTGTTTCAAGGTTGAAATTTTAAAATTATCATCAAGTTTTAGAATTTTCGCAACAAAATTGTATGTCTACCAACTTTGTTTCACTTTTTAAAACATTTTATTTGTCGATAAAGATGCACATGAAAAGCACATCACTAAAACGGATCTGTCATTAAAAGATAAAATAAGGCCAAAAGTATCCAAAAAAGAAATAAGCAAGGTGCACTGCACTAATCCAATGTATGCGGTGAAAGCACTGCTTGCGAAAATGCGCTCCAACACGCATATGCAATAACACGTAAAAAATCTGTTTATAAACACTATTTTTATTCACTACAATAAAAAAAAAACTTCACTATTTCCAAAAATAAAAAAGAACACACCGAGAATGTCAGTTGCGGATTTGAAAAATTAAAAAAAAGAACCACTGCTTCCGTCACTATGAACCAAAGATAAGATAGACGAGACGCGTTATGGCGTCCGCGCGCGGCAAATAACAGCCGGTGACTGCTGTGTGTTTCCGTCAGACAAGAGATTATCGCATAAGTTTTTAGGGGTCCGTCTGCTCAATGTATATTTTATTGGTTTCTGTTGTTTTAGGATTTATAATAGTAATCTAATAGTAGAAAACAGATGTTTTGAAAAGTGTTCCAAATTCGAATTACTTATGGTAATTTTTGTGATGACGGATGTAAGCCGAACTTGTAATATTTAATTGATTTGAAAACGTGTCTGCGGATTCTTTTATTCTCTTTAAGATTGAATGGTAGTATAACTTCATTTTATAGTTATACTAGCTGTGCCCAGCGGTTTCATCTGCTGCTCACTTAGGGGTATGAAAAATTGATGTTAGCCGACTCTCAGACCTACCCGATATGTACACAAAATTTCGTTTAAATCCGTCCAGCCTTTTCGGAGGAGTATGGGAACGAAAACTGTGACACGAGAATTTTATATATTAGATTTTTTTCGACAGTTCAAAAGTTCCTGTAACTGCCGTAGGTTAGCCTTACTTGAAAAGTCCTTCAATTTTGATAACAAACTTCCACAATATTAAAGTTCCATCATAAAATTTTGCTCTAGAAAATTTAAACTTCGGTTCAATTGCGAAAATATCTTGATTACTGTTATAATACGGGTTAGAAATAACCCCCTTATACAAGAGGAAGTTCTACACGATAATTTCGATAGACATTGTTATTTTTTTTTTTACGAAAACTTGTTCCCCCATACCCGTTCTTTATGTCATAGAAATACCAGTTTCGGTATTAATTTGTGGTCAGATGTTATAAGCTCTACAAAATCTATTGTTAACCAAAAACGTGATACATCTTTATATCACGTTTTTGGAGATATTGGAGCAAAAAGTTACATACTTTTTCGTATATTTAAAAAGTATAAATACGTCCACGACGTTTTTCAAATGGGGTAAGTACCTAGTACCTTAAAGGCATCAAAAGATTCTGTGGCTACTCATTGCTCACCGTCTACAGGCACGCATCTACGGTGGCCGGGAGTCGTCTCGCGGCGCCCGACGTCCATCTCCCGCGGCGGCTATTTAGGGAGCCTCTTAAAAGGACTTTTCACAAAGATATTTTTTTTTATGAATGGCATCTCGCAGTTCAACCAAGGAGGTTATCGTCTGCTGAACCGGGCGAATCCTGTGGGTACCTTAAAATTAAGACCTCCAGCCAGGGCAAAAACTTACAAACTAAGCGACTACACGCTGAGGGCACCCCCTGCGGGGTACGAACCTCGGCTTAGGGCGTCGCTGAGGGACAGCAAGGGACAGGCTGGATCTGGGTGATATTATTTATGGACTATTTTAACTTACTGGCTCAGCAGTGCGGGCTGGCTCTTGTAAGGGACGGGTGGGGCAGTTACCGGGACGTCGTAACGGGCCTCGTCGGCGAGGACGGAATGACGGCGCTTTGCGTCTGAATTTTTTTTGCGAAGAATTACTTAGTTTTATACACAGAATGTTTGGTCGACGGCTTCGTGGTCCCTTTTCACGTTGTATTTATGATCCCAAACAATTTCTAACCCAATCTACAAGCGATATGACGATCACAGAATACAAAAAAAGTAATACATAAGCGTAACACAGAACAATGACATGAGCTGTAAAGTAGGGCAATTTCACTGAGGGTATCATTCGATGTGACATTGAAGAAAGTCTCACACGTCTGCTCAGGGGCCTTAGTCTGCTATTACAATAGTGTCAGAATGGTCGATCACTGATCGCATAATGGTTAATTTTGACAAATTTGGTAATCTACTACATACTAAACTTGTCAAAATCAACCATTATGCGATCAGTGATCGACCATGACCACTATTGTAATAGCAGACTAAGGCCCCAGGTGGACTGAATGTTTTTAAACACAGAGTTTACATTAAAAGAGGTTATAAACGGATGGTATTTAAAAGTACTTCAATTTATTCCCATTTCGTTTACCTAATTTTGCCTACCTAGTGTTGCACCAAATATACTGAATGTGCACCAAAATATGTTAATTAAAATATGTCATAACGAGCATCAGGAAAAAGACAGCACTACAATAAAAAAGTGTTATATCTTTATCCATTTTCTATAAATGCAAGTCGTTACTGCGTAGGGGCTCGCAGTTTTAACCTAACCTAACCTACGCATTTTTTTAGCATTCAGGAAAGAATATTTGGTGCACGATCAGTATTTTTGGTGAACACAAAATTTTTTCCCGTTATAAACATAGGTAAACTCAGAAAGCCTTCCATTCAGCCTCGTTTTCACTGCTTAGCGTGTCATTGATATTATGACATTGCATTACTTGACGATATCTCCTGTCCCAAATTGCGGTTCCCTTCTCATGAAATCACTAGCTTTTGCCCGCGGCTTTCCTCGCGTTAAAATCGGGGTAACACAGTTCCCCTTGCGCCTTCATATATTATTCACTACACTGGTATCTCTCGTCCACAAAAGCCATTAATGAAGAGTTTAAGTTGAAGTTACTTGCTAACGATGTGATGCCTGGTGGTTGGCAGAATGTCATGCTTACTTAAATGACTCACTGATGGTGGCGGGTGTCGGGTCATTTAATTCCCTTCAATATGGTTGAGCTGAATGGGGCTGATCCATACGTCATGTTCGTGAACGGGCGCTGTCAGTTGGGACTGGTCATCTTTTATTTGAATTTTGGTTTTAATCGGGAAGCTCTGACGTCTTTCTACATCATTCCCACATTTATTTGTATAATCTCAACATGAATTATATAAATACGATTTTGTAATAATATTTTAGTTTAAAAGAGTGTCCATGGAGTTTTTTGCACATTCTTCTCCATAGAGATCAACGCTTTGGAATGTGGCAACTACAGTACTTTCACTTGTTATTATGCCTTGTGACCGGGACTGTAGCTTCATCATTGTTTCTTGGGCTTGTAATGGTTTCATTGAAATAAATGCTTTAAGTTTTAGTTCATTTAAGTTCAAATATATTTGGCCCAAAACCTGAAAGCCAATTTTACCAAGACGTATCGTATTACCCAGTACTGACTGGGTTGTGGAGGTCAGATGTGCAGTCATTCTATGTGAAGAAGTGGTCTTCGTCGTCGTCTCTTTCGAACAACCCGCAACCCTGGCAGGCCCCTCTGCTTTGCTGACACCTCTTTGAGGCGCGCGTGGAACACTAACGCGCCGTCAACACGGCCGCATAAGACATAATAGGGTGCGGCTTCATCGTTTATAAAAAAGACCTGCTACCCTACCATGACGTCTTAACAGAACTTATTCCACTGAGGGAAAGAGACAGAGCTATACAGGGTGTCCAGCACCATCTCTT
Organism: Ochropleura leucogaster; assembly: GCA_958449745.1. Taxonomy (NCBI): domain Eukaryota; kingdom Metazoa; phylum Arthropoda; class Insecta; order Lepidoptera; family Noctuidae; genus Ochropleura; species Ochropleura leucogaster. Next base: position 9,103,316 of record OY288228.1, on the reverse strand, counting down.
TCCCTCAGTGGAATAAGTTCTGCTTTCAGACGTCATGGTAGGCCTACTGATTTGCATCAATTTAATGCTTTCAAAGCAGTCATTAGTGCAGTCATCGTGAGCATTACGTCACTACAATCCTTGAGTGTAGATAATGTATTAAGTACGCTGCAAGTATGAAGTATTTATAGTCTGTGGCAAGTCGTGATATTTACGAGGAAAATACTTTTGTTTTGCGAAGCGATGACTGTTAGACAAATATTTTTGACTTTGGTGAAGGATAATAATTTTTCAATACCTGGAAAACTCATTGCAGTTTTTGCTATAGTTGTAAGCCGTGCGGCGTGCGCGTGTTTCTCTGTCTGTCTCTCTCTCTCTCTCTCATAGAAAGCAAGCCAGTTATTTGTTATTTTCGCTTTCTACTTCGCATTGAACAGTGTGGTGTCGCGATGATTATTTTTGTTGAATCTATTCATGGTGTTTGTACATAATTAGTAGATTATTAACCAAGGGGATAAAGCAGTGTCTTCTGTCGTGGGTGACGATTTAAATCGCGAGAGTAACGAAGGACTCGAGGTTTACTCCCGAGCGCAGCGAGGGTGTTAAAAACTTAAATCACGAGCGAAGCGAGGGATTTAAGACGAGTCCTGAGTGTAGCGAGAGATTTAAGTTTACCCAAGACTAAGACAGCTTTATCACCGAGGAAAATACTCTACTTTTCGTACCATTTGCGAAAAAATTAACACAGTAATAATATGAGATAAGCATTTATTAAAGATAATGACATTAAAAGTAAAAGTTAACATTCGAACATTGGTCCAGTTATTTATAAAGAGAGCTACACTTTTGTTTGGTACATTTATTGTTGATGAGTATGATTTCGGCAGCATTTGCACTGATGGAATCCGACAATACATTGTCACTGTCGCTTTGATTTAACAATGTATTTTTAAAACATTAACTTATTTATAAAAATAAACTTAACGTTTAAGTATTTGAAGAAAACAAAATCGCGGCAAATTCCTAGACTAATATGTTTTGTCGGAAAAGCAAAGGCATCAAGCTCATACGACCTCGTCGGTTTTGGTAATTTTATTTAATAATCATGACTGCATATTAATTGTGTGTTCCTTTTTAAAAAAAAAATGCTTAATGCTTTATATACCGACAAATTCAATGGTGTAAACACAGATGAAGTTCAGTATTAAGTATTCCAATTTTAAATCACATTCTCTCCCTAGGGGATGAATGAAATTCAGTACAATTTTCTTTCCCTGTTTTTGACAGGTTAAAAATGACTATTGTTATGTTCGCTTTTTGCGGCATAGAATGTCACTTTTTTGAGCAAGTGGTACGAAAAAATAATAACTTCGTTCCATCCGGGTGTCCCTTGACACCTCTCAAGTTTTTACTACCCTTATTGTCATCTCGGATAACAATAAACTTAAAGGGAAAAAGAAGAAACATGGGTGGGTTTTAGACTGTATAGGGGAAGTTTTTAATGCAAAAATGCATTGTTCAAACTCATACCACAGGCACTTTTAAATGTCAAGAAACAAAATGAAGCTACAGTCCCGGTCACAAGGCATAATAACTTGTGGAAGTACTGTAGTTGCCTATTCCAAAGCGTTTGATCTCTATGGAGAAGAATGGGCAAGAAACTCCATGGACATTTTTTGCAGCATCTGCATGTAGGTTATAAGAACAATTGGTTTTATTAGTCAGGTTAATTAAATCAATTGAATGGCAAAGGTCACAGAGCAACGGGAGACTCCTTATCCAAACATCAATTGATTTATGCGTCTGTGTTCTTATCTCCAAAATGCTTACTTTATTACTACAAAATTTAAAACACTTTATATATTCAACTAGCTTTTGCTTGCGACTTCGTTCGCGTGGAATAGTGACTTCCGGCAGCACGGAACATATTAACAGCTCAACATTTATTTTATAGTACTGAATTGACGCCGACTTCTGACCAATAGATAAATATAATAAATAAATTTAAATAATAAATAAATTTTATTTATTGTTTACAAGGACCAGATTATAGTACAAATAGATTGGGACATGAGAGTAATTCACAATCTGGTAAGCGGGTGAAGCGCTGTACTCCTATATAGGCTACTGAGTAGCCTGTGTTTAGGAGAGACAGGACTGATCCCGTTTATACAATATACATATAGGGGTCTCATGACGTAGTACATTTTATAATTAGGTATAATTATCCTGGTAACAATAATAAAATGCATGCAGAAATAAAGGGAAATGAAAGCCATTGTAAATAGGTAGATTTAGAGTGTAGGTATGTGAGTGTGTGTGTGTGAGTGCGTGCGTGTGTGTGTGTGTGTGTGTGTTTGTGTGTGTGTGTGTTTTATTAGTGAGGGTGGTTACCTCAGGAAGTCTTCGGTTTCTTCATAATTTAGAGTAGATAGAAACAAGCGGACGGTCTTCTTGCAGTTAAATACAGTAGAACCGTAAATTGTTTGTTTTTCATTGATTTTATTATAAAGTGACGGACCAAGGTAGGGGAAGAATTTTTTTATATACTTTTTTCGGACCGGCGGAGTAGGGCAGATATTATTTTTGCGGCGACTATTTATTTTTATATAGGGAGTTTTTGAGTGTTGCAATAGAATTGTGTGTAAGATAAACTGCTGTCTTACATTGAGTAGGTTGCAGGTTTTGTACAATTCGGTAGTAGGGAAAAGTATAGGCCTAAAGGTTGCGACTTTAAGTATAGATCTGTGGGCGATCTCTAGAGGTTTTAGTATGGTTTTTGCGGCTCCACCCCAGCAAGAGATACAATAATTGAGGACTGATTGGCATAATGCAAAATATACGTTACGAATGATTGCAGGGTTGGCTACGTGCCGCAAGGTCTTAAATATATAAATCAGTTTGCGTATCCGGCTGGTAAGCGTCGAAATATGTGTTTTAAAATTTAGGTTTCTGTCTAAAATGATGCCAAGATATTTTATTTTTTCCACTAAAGTCAGGTCAGGACATTGACATTGACTTTGAACAGGACAAGAGTGTGCTTTTAAATTAATAGAGCTACTAGGTTGAGCGGTGTTACTGATAGTAAAAATCATAAAGTTAGTTTTAGTAGCGTTAAGAGTCAGTGTGTGTGACAGGAGCCATTTCGTAATGGTATTCAAGCCGTCTTGTGCAGCAGTCTGCAATTCCGTCGATGTGTTTGCAGAAAAAGTGATAGCGGTGTCAAGATGGCGCTGTATGTCCGGAATACATTTTATTTTTTGTAATAAAAACTATCCTATGTCCTTTTTCAAGTTCCAAACTATGTCTGTACCAAATTTCACACAAATCGGTTCAGTAGTTTAGGCGCGAAGAAAAGACAGACAGACAGAAAGACAGACAGACAGAGTTAATTTCGCATTTATAATATTAGTTTGGATTTGTTTTCAGACAAGATCGCAGGTTATACAGCAGCGCGGGAAATCTTCAAATCTTCGCTCTGGGCGGTGCGGGGGTAATGTCACAGTTATACTGACTAAAACCCACCCATGTTCCTTCTGTTGCTCTTTATGTTCAGGGGCCGCGGTATCTTTTACGAATAACCCGCAACCCCGGCAGGCGGTGGCCCTGGCAGGCCTCTCTGCTTTGCTGACATCTCTTTGAGGCGCGCGTGAAACACGAACGCGCCGTCGACACGGCTTGTCGTCAATAGACGGACGGACGGTGAGCTACCCATTGCTCACCGTCCACAGGCCCGCATCTACGGTGGCCGGGAGTCGTCTCGCGGCGACCGACGCCCGAAGCGCCTCCCGCGGCGGAAATCGGAACCCTTGTAGGATCACTTTGTTGTCCGTCTGTCTGTTTGTCTGTCAAGACCCTTTATCTCCGGAACGCGTGGAGGTTTCGGGTTGAAATGAAAACCATATACTCAAGTCTGTTCTTACTTAGAGCTGTGAAAAAATCAACCCTCTAAGTCTACGCAGTCAAAAGATATGGTCGTTTATGCCTAGCAAGTTTGTATTTAACCCTCGGGCTTTTGGCCGTTTCTTTTTTTACCTTTACCGTGTCCAGTGATAATTTTTCACTTTTAGATGCTAGCTTTCTTCGATGCAATTACCTGTAATTAAAAAATAAACAAGTTTTAATAATAGAAGACATAACATCGCGTTTGATATACCCGAAAGGTTAGACAGCGCTGTACTTAATACTACAACATTCATATTGTCAATTTAAAAAAAAAACGTGTGTGTGTCAGCTCCGACGCACGACTGGAGTTTACTCCTTAAGTACGAGTATCTAACCATACGCAAAAAGAGTTTATTCAACTGAAAAAAGATTAATATCATATGAAAGGATAAATTCACAAATTAATGAAAAAAAATAGCAATATAAATACATCGACACTGATAAAAACAAACAAGCCCAATAACACATAGTATATAGGTTTAGTCGCCTATACAGCATACCATATGTACGTCTTAATACAATCACAGCCAAATTAGAAAGTTGCGCACTAAAGGTGCGCACCAAAAACGTGACACATTTTCGTTACTTTAGTAGATTTTACCCCTCGGATTTTCTCATACCGGCCGCGTTATATATGAAAATCGATTCTTAAGGAGTAAACTCCAAAAAAACTTTGTCCCACACTAGGAATTTCTCCTGTATCGTGGGTGCGTTTACAAACATTTAAACTCACATACACAAACAGCCAGACCCGAAACAACTATCTGCAGGTCATACAAATATTTGTTCCGTGCGGGGCACACAGTCTCTTAGTAGCAATAAAAAAACTTTTATGCTAAAAAACCTACTTAAAAAAACACAAAATCGACTTCTAATTTACATACGAAAATCTGTAGCAAATAACTATTAATCGTCACCGACTTCCGGAAGTAAATACTTTAACGTCTTTTTTTAAAAGTCGGTTTTATTTTTGTCTCCACCATCTTTAAAACCGCAACAACTTTGTTGCAAACTACAGCGTATAATTTCAATCCACAATTTATCAACTTTTACTTATAACTTAAATATATTATGGTCAAAACCCAAGTATCGTGAATTGGTGAAACCGCTGGCGATCGCTAGGTAGTAATTTAACCTATTCGATACATACATACATACATTAACTACCGTCTTTTCCTCATTAGGGTAGGCAAGAACGACAGAAATCAATAATACAATGCACACATTCAGCCACAAATATACAAACTTGGATAAACTATACAAATATTTTTCTTCTTGCGGTTGCTGTGACCTAAATAACATATTTATAAGTAGAACTATCTTTTGCCCGCAGCTTTGCTCGCGTTAAATTTGGGGTAAAACAAATTTAACGCGAGCGAAGCTGCTGTTTCTTGATTTGCAGGTATATAATATAATATAATATAAATAAATAAATATTTTGGGACAACTCACACACGGCTATCTGATCCCAAGCTAAGCAGAGCTTGTGTTATGATAACCAGACAACTGATATACCGCGGCTAAAAAAGTGAGAAAAGGGAGAAAAAGAGAAGAAAAGGGGAGAGAACGATACTTATATTTTTAGATCATTAACTTTTTTTTAAAGTGAGAAATGAGGGAGAAAGAGTAAAGAAAAGGGAAAACTTAGCATTGCTATTACAATAAATAAGGCACAAGGGCTAAAACTACAGGTAGCAGGTACCTGCAAATCAGGAAAGGGGGACTGTGTTACCCCCAATTTAACACGAGCGAAGCCGCGAGTTAAAACTAGTAATATTATAATAGCGAAAGTGAGTTTGTTTGTTTGTAACGTCTTCACGTCTAAATGTCAAACCGATTTTGATGATTTTTTGAACAGAGATAGTTAGGACCCTGGAAACGGACATAGGCGTGACATTTAAGTGAGTAATGAGGGAGAGAAAAAGGGAAAACTCAGTTTTGCTATTACAATAAACAAGGCGCAAGAGCAAAAACTACAGGTACCAGGTACTGTGTTATACCGAATTTAACGAGAGCGAAGCCGCGTGCAAAAGCTAGTATGCTATAATGCGGAATGTTATAGGTCAGGGTTGATGACGACACGCTAAAGCGAAAATATTTCTACTTCCGTTCGTAGATAGCCCCGTTACAACGCGCTCTCGGACCGAGGTTTCCGTCCAAACTTACGACATGAACGGAGATATCTTTTGACTGTGTAGACTTACAGAGTTGATATATGTATGTATAATCTTAACATGAATGATGTATCAATGATTTTGTAAAAAATATGAATTAAAAGAGTGTCCATGGAGTTTCTTGCCCATTCTTCTCCATAGAGATCTACGCTTTGGAATGGGCAACTACAGTACTTTCGCAAGTTCTGTGACTGGGACTGTAGCAGCATCTTTTTATTACATTAGAGTCATTAGACCATTACCGGCCCTTTTGAATGACAAAAAAATAAAAAAACCTACAGGCCCGTTTACAATGCAAAATAACTTGTGAAAGTTCTGTAGTTGCCCATTCCAAAGTGTTAGATTTCTATGGAGAAGAATGGGCAAGAAACTCCATGGACACTCTTTTAAATCATAATAGTTTTACAAGAACATGGTTACATCATTCATGTTGAGATTATACAAATATGAGAGCACGATGTAGTTAGACGTGCACATTAAGAGCGTCCAGAGTTAAAGCCAAAAATTACAATTAATATATATATTAATTTAAATAAACCGTGGCAGCTAAGAGATGACCAGTCCCAACTGAAAGCGCCCGTAAGCTCATTTTGAAGGGAACTAAATGACCCGACACACACGCCACCATCAGCGTGACATTTAAGTGAGCATGACATTCTCAACCAAAAAAACCATGACTGGCCGACGGACTTCTCCATTACGCTATAATCATGATTATTTAATTAATACATAGTTATCTGCTATTTAGTAATAATACCACTTTTACCCAGAACTGAATGATAATAAACTTTAATATTTTATATCTTAATAAACACCTTTATCAGGGATTAGTACGGATTAAAATTCGGCTAAGTGAGAGTCGGACTCGGGCCCCGAAAGTTCCGTATAAACTTATGACAAAACGTCCATATCTTTTTACTGCGTAGGCAGTAAGGTGAGGTTTTTTAATAGCTCCTAAGATAGACCGCGGGAGAAGCTCCCGATTCCCGGCCACCGTAAATGCGGGTCTGTATGGTACAGACGCCTGCAGGTCAAGCTACCCGAAACTGCTTTAGAAATAAAGTCGAAAATCTATCAAAGAAATCTGACAGATTGTAGTAGCTTGATGTGCAGGCGTCTGTACCAATGGGTAGCTCAGCGTCAGTCCATCTAGTGACGCCAGGCCGTTTTTTTATGAATGGCATCTCGCAGTTCAACCAAGGAGGTTGTCGTCTGCTTAACCGGGCGAATCCTGTGGGTGCCTTAAAAATTAAGACCTCCAGCCAGAGTAAAAACTTACAAACTAAGCGACTACACGCAAGGGCACCCCCTGTGGGATACGAGCCTCGGCTTAGGACGTCGCTGAGGGACAGCAAGGGACAGGCTGGATCTGAGTGATATTATTTATGTCGACGGTGCGTTTATGTTCCAAACGCGCCTCTGAGAGATGTCAGTAAAGCAGAGGGGCCTGCCGGAGCCAATGTCTGCCGGGGTGAAGGGTTATTCGATAGGGATACCGCGGCCACGCAACATAAAGGGCAAAAGAAGGTAACTCTTATTTGTAAAAGTGTATCTAACCGATGTCCCACAAAGACGGCCCCAAAACCGATCCCTGTGGGACACCGCACGACATCTATCGCCGGTTCCAGTCTCCTAAGCGACCGGGTTAGATGACCGCCCTGTCCGTCAGATATACCCGACCACACGACGAAGGTAGGGCGGCATCCTGTGGTACCGGAGTACCTCCCTGATGCAGCTGCAAGGCATGGTGTTGATTGCGTTGGCGATGTCGAGAGACACTGCCACGAGAGCCCCACCCATGGACACTGCAGCCCCCGTTGTGAGGGCTCTCACGCGCTTGATGGCATCCACCGTCGAGCGCCCCTTGCGGAAACCATACTGGTGCTCCGCAAGATCCGGCCCCGTCTCCACAAGGTGCCCGAGATAAGGGGTCTTGACATACAGACAGACAGAAAACAAAGTGATCTTTTAAGGTTATCTTTTTTTCCTTTCGTGTTATGGTACCCTAAAGATGGCTTATCTTCTGTTAGAATTATTGGTTTATTTGTTTTTATCGTTATGAAATAACTACTTGATTGTCTAACACTTGCATTGTGGGTCATACTCATAAATAATTATCTTTTTATGAATTTATTTATACGGAACAGACAGAATGTCAAGACTAGTGGCAATTTTGAAGACTAGCGGTATTCTATGTACTTATATAACAAACATTTTAGTTGTAGCGACAAACAGTACTACAGCGCCATCTATCCAGCCACTGAAGAACTAACGGCAAGATTCCTACATCGCGCAAGCAAAGTTGTACGCGAAGTTAGCATATATACGAACACCCGACAAACAACTGTAGAGCAGTGGCCCACCAGACACAACACCCGTCTGGTCGGAGGTTCCTCCCTTTTACATTGAGGATGGAGAACTTTACACCCTGTTCTTCATACCTCTAAACTAGTACTCAAATATATTGATTTTCAAGAAAAAACAACCATTTTTTGCACAGAACAAAACTTTATTTTTTTTGGACTTTAATTTTGTTTTCTATAGTTACGAAAATGATCATGACTTAAAACATGGTTTACTTTCTCTGTGATTTCAATTTTCGAACACTACAGTCATCTTAATAAAAGAATCAAAACTTCCAAGTCTTGCAAAATAAAACAAAAGCATACTGAACCACGCCATCAAAGACACATGTGGGTTGGTGGCAACACGTGCGCACCACCCGGTTCTATGTTTAGACTAAGTTTAAAACCAGGGTTGCCACTAAAGTGTATTCACGGAGACGAGTTAGTATAGCGCCTTCTCTATCGCACATTATCATACAAATGACAAAGACAAAAAATAACTTTTTTAGAGGGCGTTAACAATACCTTAGAAATGTAAATGTGCGTTCACACTGCGCTTCTTAAAAGTTCGCTTAGTTTATTCCTGCGGCTTTGTCTGTCGTATAAATTGAGAGACATTTATTTGATAGAATTTGTTTATGGTTACCTACTTTTTTTATTTAACTGATGGATATGAAGGAAAGAAATAAAATCGAGAGTTAATGATTAAATTTTCTTTATTATATTATAACTAGCTTTTGCCCGCGGCTTCGTTCGCGTTAAATTCGGGGTAACACAGTTCCCCTTGTGCCTTATTGATTTGTAATAGCAACGCTAAGTTTTCCCTTTTCTTCCCTCTTTCTCCCTCACATCCCACTTTTTTCAAAAAAAATATTAGCCTATGTCCGTCTCCTGGTTCCCAACTATCTATGTACCAAAACACATCACAATCGCTTTAGCCATTAAAGCGTGAAGAGGTAACAAACAAACAAACTCACTTTCGCTTTTATAATATTATAAGGATAGTAAGGAAGTAAGGATAATATTTACCTATACAAGTTTATAACATAATAATATTATCATCATCATTCATCACTCTCTTATAATCAGAAAATTCACTTATAATCAGAAATACTTCATCCCGTCGGTCAGACGAGGCCCGTCGCGACGTCCCGTTGCCTGCCAAACCCGTCCCTTGCTAGAGCCAGCCCGCGCTGCTGAGCCAGTAAGTTACAACCAGACCCTAAATAATATCACTCAGATCCAGCCTGTCCCTTTGCTGTCCTCCCTCAGCGACGCCCTAAGCCGAGGCTTGTATCCCACAGGGGATGCCCTTAGCGTGTAGTCGCTTTGTTTGTAAGTTTTCTTGCCCTGGCTGGAGGTCTTAATTTTTAAGACATGAAAGGCATCAGGATTCGCCCGGTAAAGCAGACGACAACCTCCAAGGTTGAACTGCGTGATGTCACTCAGAAAAAAAACATAAATATTTATTTGTGAAGCATAGGTACTTATACAGGTCATGTTTTGGGTAATAGTGTGTGTAAATTATACAGTCTAATAAAAAGTTCCTCTTACTAAATTATAAATTAACTAGCTTTTTGTTAAATTCGGGGTAACACAGTTCCCCTTTCCTGATTTACAGGTACCTGCCACCTGTAGGTTTTTTCCTTTGCGCGTTATTTATTGTAATGCCAGAGCTAAGTTTTCCCTCTTTCTCCCTTATTTCTCAATTTTAAAAAAAATATATCTACTACATGTCCGTCTCCAGGGTCCCAATTATTACTGTACCAATATTCATCAAAATCGGTTTAGCCATTAAGGCGTGAAGACGTAACAAACAAAGTTACTTTCGCTTTTATAATATTAGGAAGGATAGTTGGATATAATATTATAGTAGAATAAATATTTTGTATATCTGACAACCCTACGTGCAAATATGACGACTATTTTGAACTTTTTTTATTGTTACAGCCGGAAGGGCCTCCCCTGCGGTGATTTTTTCGACATTGCGACGTGTTAAACGACATTTTAGACAGTTAGAAGTGATAAATAAATTTGTTAATCTATAATTTTCGTTCATTCATTTGTAAACATATATTTTTACATATTTCATAACAAAACTTAATAAAACAAAAAACATGTAAAAATATAAAAATAGTAGCCCACCGGTATCGGGAACAGAAGGGTTACCATGACATCTTATAGCAGTTCTTATTTCTGTGTTAGAAAGAGATGGTGCTAGACACCCTGTATAGCTTTGTCTCTTTCCCTCAGCGGAATAAGTTCTGCTTTAAGACGTCATGATAGGGTAGTAAGCTCCAAGCTACCGGCGATCAGGGCTCCAGAGAAAGGAACCTCCTAACAATACGTGCCAGAAGACAAAGAAAGGATCACAGATGTAAGATGGTTAGGTAGCATTATCTTGTGAGGAGCTCGTGGCTAAATAATAGCAGCCGCTCGGGTCGACCTTTAGGTTAAGCCGCGCTTGCCTAGGTCGGTCTCTGGAAGGGTGACCACCCGTTACATACCGAGTTTCCTCCGTGCTTCGGAAAGCACGTTAAGCAGTTGGTCCCGGCTGTTATTTGTAGATCTTTGACAATCGTTACAGGTAGTCAGTGTTCTGAAAGTCTGACAACCAGTCTTACCAAAGGGTATCGCATTATTATAACCCAGTATTAACTGGGTTGTGGAGGTCAGATAGGCAGTCGCTCCATGTAAAATACTGATAGCTGCATCCGGTTAGACTGGAAGCCGACCCAAACATAGTTGGGAAAAGGCTAGGCAGAAGATCAGGTGGCATTATCTTGCCGTAGCTTCATCCTTTCCTTAGAGCGTTCGCCAATGATTAGTTTACTAATAGTTATTTAATCTATTGGTATTAACTTTAACCCCAATAACGTTATCGATACTCGACAGTTCTGATGCTCAAGCGATTAACTTAATCATAACTTAATGATGCTTTAAACTGGGATCAATCAATGAATAATAGGATGGAATGTGGATGCTTATAAGGGCAGAGGAAGAACAAAGAATCGATGGATACATATAACATAACTAGCTTTTGCCCGCGGCTTTTTTTTTTTTTTTTTTTTTTTCCGGGTGGGAAATCATCCAATGACTTCCCCCGCTCTGGGTGGAGCGGGGGGGCATGTCAGACTTGTACTGACTAAAACCCACCCATGTTTCTTCTATTGCCCTTTACGTTCCGAGGCCGCGGTATCTCTTTCGAACAACCCGCAACCCCGGCAGGCAGAGGCTCTGGCAAGCCCCTCTGCTTTGCTGACTCTCTTTGAGGCGCGCGTGAAACACGAACGCGCCGTCGACACGGCCTGTCGTCAATCGACGGACGGACGGTGAACTACCCATTGCTCACCGCCCACAGGCCCGCATCTACGGTGGCCGGAAGTCGTCTCGCGGCGCCCGGCGCCATGGGCGTCTCCCGCGGCGGCTGGGTTGGGCAGATGTTCTCTCCCTCAAACGCCCGGCCACCTCCTTCGCTAACATTACTGCTTCGCAGAAGGTGGTGACCGCTTCCCATTCCCTCTCGCTCCGGACCATGGCCTGAACCAGGGCCGGACGCGAGAGATCGCCGCCGCCGATCGCCTCTACGAGGGCACGGCGGTGCTCCGCCCAAGCCGGGCAGATCGCCACTGTGTGCTCCACCGTGTCCTCCGGGCGATCGTCACAATGGTGACACCCGGGCGCTTCCTCCCGCCCGATGATGTGCAGGAACCTCCCGAAACTTCCGTGTCCGGTGAGGACCTGCGTCAGGCGGTAGGTGAGGACGCCATGACGCCTCTCCAGCCACTCCTCAAAGAGGGGACTTACCGCCACTATTGTAGCGTGCCCTGCACGGGGTTGCGACAGTCGCTCTCTCCATGCCACCATGAGATCGCACCGGAGGTCTGCCCGCCGAGAGGCAACTTGCCGCGGCAGTGGGTTTTCCCCCCGGTGTAGTGCCTCCGCGCGCCACTCAAACAGGCGCGAGTTAAGGTACCCCAACCTACCCATATTAGCTTTGTCAGCCAATAAGTATGTACTAAACCATTATTTCCCAATTTCCCCTCTGCGCGATCAGCATTTATATTAACTAGGACATGCGTCGGTCTGTCACGTTGTTTATGTACTACGTTAGCATTTAATATAGTATATAAGATGAATATTTTGTTAGAATTAGTTAATTACTGTCTTGCTGTAACTCTGTCGGAATAAAGTCATTTTTTAAATACTTCCGTTGTCGCTTACTTAATTGGCGCAGCCGGTAGGATCTCTGTAGTCAGTCTGCCGTGTATACAATTCTACGTGGAGCAGCCGACGTCCGTCTCAACGGTTCAGCAGAGATCGCCGAACAAATAAATTCATTAAGAAGCCACTTCGAGTTACGGAGGAGGACCAGCCACAGCAGTAATTCAGGGAGCATGGAGCTAGCTGCGGAATTGTGAGTAAATCTTTTTCACCTTCCTTTCAGCTCTTCCATCTTTTCCCAACCTTGTAATAGTCTATGTGTGTGTATTATTAGGGATTGGACAACGCCGTAATAATATTTGCATAGATTTTATTTGTAGGAATTAATATTTAGAGTAGGAATATTTTAATAGCACATCGATTTTGTATGATTTTTTTTTCTCTCTTTGTTGTTGTTACTTTCATAATTTTTCACAATGGAAAACATAACCCGTGTCCCACAAGAATTGGTCAATATCATACCAGTATTCAATGGCGACACTAGAATGTTACCTCTTTATATTAAAAAGTGTGAATATGTTTTGTCTACGTTCATAGGAAACGCAGCACAAAACGAATATTTATTTCATGTCGTAACAAGTAGGTTATCGGGCGAAGCAGCCAGTTTGGTAGGAGAAAGAGAATCAATAGGTACGTGGGATGAGCTAAAGAAGTTGTTAAACCAACACTTCGGCGATCCACGCACAGAGGATTGTTTAGCAATGGAATTAGAATCATGTAAAATAAATAAAGATGAAAGTTATTTAGATTTTTGTCATAGAATACAGCGAATGAGAAGTATTTTATTTGCTAAATTATCAGAAACTATTATTGATGATTCATTACGTAAGGCGAAACAAATTATTTATAATAATAGAGCAATGAATGTTTTCTTGTTTAATTTACCGCCATTTTTAGTACGATTAGTTCGTTTGCGCGACGTTACAACGTTAGAAGATGCATTAAAAATTGTTCTAGAAGAACAAAACTTCCAGGCAGTTTATGAGTCTAAAACAAACGACAGGCGTAATTTTATCAGAAATAATAAACCTAATTTTTCTAATAACCAAAATGCACTTGAATCGAATAATCAAAAGAAAGATTCACATAGCATATCAAGTACACATGTACCGAATAGTGCTACAAACAGCACAAATACATCGAACAATTCGCATCAGATTAGACATTATAATAATATTCAAAGAAATAAAGACAATTTTAATCGTACAAATAACAATAATGCGTCAACGCAGCTAAGTAGGTCATCTGTTCCGGTTGCACAACAGAACCAACAGTTCGCGGCCAATGCACCGGGCACGCCGATTTTTGCAGCGCAAGCATCTACGTCGGGTGCGAATACTGATGTCACCATGCGTACTGCAAGTTCGCGACGTGTTAATTATATAAATAACTCTAATAATAATGCACAGAGTTCAATTAATTCATACAATGAGTGCCAAGAATTTTCTCCTGACGAACCCGGGGCGGGAAATTTTTGCGTAACGGCCTCTACCATAGAGAACGAATAAAAATAAATTGTAATAAACGTTTAAATCTACCACATATTGTTATACCAGAATTAAAGGCAGTTTTTATGATAGATACGGGAAGTGTTAGATCGTTTATTAGTCCGTATATCGCGAATAAATATTTTAAGAATTATTTACAGTATGAACCCTTCGAAGTTGTTAGCACTCACGCTTCGAGTGTTCATAGTGAAACGGCTATTATTCCATTACCGGTTACCTTTGGAAGTAAAGAATTCCATAAGTTTTACGTCTATAGTGTTGACGATAGGTACGATGGGTTAATAGGTAGTAATTTGCTGAAACAATTACAGGCAAAAATTAATATGGAAAATCAGATATTACATTTAAAAAATACTGATATTCCTATCATTTATTCACCGCCTATGAGAGAGGTATATAATCTACCATCTCGTAGTGAAGTGAGAGTAAGGCTCCCGGTTAACTTACTGGACGGGGAAGCTGTGTTAGATTTTAAACAATTTACGGAAGGGATTCGAATGCCCGCCGCATTAGTTAAGTGTATTAAAGGCTATGCAACAACTGTTATTCAGAATTATAGCCATGAAAATAAAAATTTAGTTGTTACGGGACCTTTTCAAGTGGAACCATACATACAGGACCCATCTGTTAGTGTTAATTTCACCGATTATAATTTAGAAGTGGATAGTTTGCTAACAAAGAATTTAGAAAAATTACAGTTAGATCATATGAACTCAGAAGAACGTACGGTTATTGAGGGACTTTGCAAAGAATATAAAGATATTTTTTATTGTGAAAATATTCCGTTAACCTTCACAAATCAGGTTAAACATAGAATACGAACAAAAAATGAAGACCCAATAAACACTAAGGCACATAGATTGCCACCTGTTCAAACAAAAGAGATTAGGAATCAAGTTGAAAAAATGTTAAGGGATAACATTATCCAGGAATCTCATTCTCCCTGGAGTGCTCCCGTACATTTAGTGCCGAAAAAGTTGGACGCATCAGGTCAACAAAAATGGAGGATGGTAGTCGACTATAGACGCCTCAATGAAATCACAATTGATGATAAATATCCTTTGCCCAACATTAACGATTTATTTGATATGCTAGGTAAAAGTACCTATTTTACAACCCTCGATTTAGCTAGTGGGTACCATCAATTAGAGGTTCAGGAAGAAGATAGAGCTAAAACCGCATTTAGCACACCTTCAGGTCATTACGAATTTAATAGAATGCCGTTTGGGTTAAAAACCGCACCGGCAACATTTCAGCGAGCAATGGATAACGTCCTACGAGGCCTACAAGGCTTACATTGCCTAGTTTATCTCGATGACGTCATCATTTTCTCTAAAAGCTTGCCTGAGCACGTAGAAAAACTTAGAGCAGTTTTTGACCGCTTCCGTCAAACAAATTTAAAAGTTCAATTAGATAAGTCTCATTTTCTTAGAAAAGAAGTATTTTATTTAGGGCATACTATTACGAGTGAAGGTTTAAAGCCAAATAATGATAAAATAGATGCTGTTCTTAGGTATCCTATACCGGAAACGGTTACACAGATTAAAAGCTTTTTAGGATTAATTGGTTATTATAGGAAATTTATCAAAGATTTTGCCAAAATAACTAGACCACTAACAGCTTGTTTAAAGAAAGGTCGCAAAATTGTTATTAATGACGAATATAAAGAATGTTTTGAGACTTGTAAAAAGCTCTTAACAAATGCACCTTTGTTACAATTTCCTGACTTTAGTAAAACTTTTATTTTAACCACGGATGCATCAAATTTTGCAATCGGGGCTGTATTGTCACAAGGAACAATAGGCTCAGATAAGCCTGTAGCCTATGCTAGTAGAACCTTGAGTGACACTGAAGTTAAATATAGTACTATTGAGAAGGAACTTTTAGCCATAATATGGGCAGTTAAGCACTTTCGACCGTATTTGTATGGGAATAAATTTACCATATTTACAGACCATAGACCATTGGCTTGGCTGTATTCATTGAAAGAGCCCAATAGTAAGCTCACGCGATGGCGTTTAAGGTTAGAAGAGTACGATTTTGAGATAAAATATAAGAAAGGCCCTCAAAATACAAACGCAGATGCGTTATCTAGGATTAAGATTAATGCAATTGACGATGATTTAGATTCAATCTTCGTAAATGTAGGAGATAGGCAAGAACGGATACAAAAAATTATAGAAAACGAATTGCAAGACCTCGAAACTCCAATAGAAACGATAGAACTTTCGGATTCTGATGATGGGGTCACTGCCAACTCAGTTTCAAATAGAGAACATGAAGGCATTCCTATTTTAAACGAAGCTGTCGATACTAAACCAAAACAGATTTTAGTTCATTCATGGTTTAAAAATAAATTAGCTGTAAAAGATATTTCTAATAATAAACAAAAAATTATCGAAGTACATTTACCGACAAATAATGAATTATTAGTTAAAAACTTTTTGAAGGAGTATATAGACCCAAAACATAAGTACTTTATATACTTCGAACATCCATCTTTTAGAAAAACTTTTTCAAACATGGTAATTAAATTATTTAAAAAGGATTCTGTCAAATTAACTGAGTGTACAGAAAGAGTTATAAATTTGACAGGATCTGAAGAAGATCAGAAAGAAGTCATCTTAAAATACCACGACGGGAAAACGTGTCATAGAGGTATTAAAGAAACTTTAACTAAACTTAAAAGATATTATTGGTGGGCAAACATGAAAGAGACCATCACGGCAATCATAAATGCTTGCGAAACTTGCAAACGCATGAAATATGATAGGAAACCGATTAAACCCCACATTCAATTAACACAAACTCAGGATGCACCTTTTCAAGAAGCTTTTATGGATTTATTATTTATAGAAGGAAAATATTATTTAACTACAGTGGATGCATTTAGTAAAATAGCACAAGCTATAGAGGTACCGAATAGGAGTACACCAGAGATAGTTAGGGCATTGATTAAATACTTTAGCATGTACGGTCTGCCTAGAAAAATAAGTTGCGACTCCGGTACAGAATTCAATAATACTTTGATTAAAGAAATGTTAAGCTTGTACAAAATTGAACTTCATATTGGGACGCCGAATAATCCCAGTTCAATGGCAATAGTAGAACGGTTTCATTCTACTATTATTGAGATTTCCCGTATAGCAAAATACGATAAAAGCGATTTAGATGCAGCATCAGTCATGACTTATGCTATCATGGCTTATAACAATACTATTCATTCAGCAACAGATTTTACGCCGTTTGAATTAGTATTTGGTCATACGTATTCTGATAATGTATTTAGCGTAGATAGAGAGAAAAACTTAACTCAAAAATTATTGTTAGATCACAGAAAACGTCTTAAAGTACTTTATGAATTCGTTACAGAAAAATTAGAATCGGATAAAATTAAAGTAATTAATAAAAAAGGTGGCGAAACGACACCAGTACTTGAACCAAACGATAATATTTACATGAAAGACACTAGGATAAGAAAAGCTAAAGAAAAACCGCGATATGAAAAAGCGAAAGTTATAGGTGAAGTTGAAAGAAATATAGTGCCAGTAGAAATAAAGAAAAGAAAAACTAGAGTAGCGTTAAAAAATGTAAAACGTCCTCCACAGATCGTGTCTGGTACTTCTGGTACTAGTGGTGCCAACATTCACGCTGGACCTCCAAAACCTCGGTCAGAATCCGGGGATAGCAGCGATAAAGAAGGGAGTAGCAGTGAAGAGGAATAGTTACTGGACTATATATAAAATTGTAGATTTAGAATCATTAGACTTACAAATAAATAATAATATTCGGGATTTTATTAATTTGAAAATTAAAATTGAGGAAAATAATTTAAGTAATGAAACTATAGGAATAGAAAGTCAAATAGAATATCTTATTAAATTAACTAAAGATAGATTTTTTCAAATTTTACCTTTTCACTACAGGAATAAAAGAGCCTTGTTTAATCCATTAGGCTCACTTGTAAAAGCCATTACAGGAAACTTAGATGAAGATGATGCAATTAAATATGACAGAGAAATCCAAATGATACAGAACAAAGAGCATGTGGTCGAACGTAAAGTTTCATCAATGCAAAAAGCTTTTGATAAATTAGTAAATGACTCTGAAATTATAAATTCAAATATTAAAAACTTAGGTTTACATACCAACGAAATGGAAAAATTAGTTGAACATGAATTTAGGTTTAACAAACTTTTCCAAATATTGAATACTATGTATCAAATTTTAAATAACTTTCGAACCTGTTACGAAAACATACAAGAGATTGAGACGGCAATAGCCTTCAGCAAATTAAATACGTTGCACCAATCCATTATAAATAGTACAGAATTATATAATACGTTAGAAGTCATTGCTAAACACGCTAGAACAATATATCCAGTAAGCAAACGTAATTTAATAAAATTAGAACGTAATATAATACTTAAATCGTATTTAAATAACAACAAGTTAGTATTTGTCTTAGAAGTTCCCCTAATTAATAACGAAACATATAATTATTACAAGGTTATTCCCATTCCTATATTCCATTCTCCAAATACCTTTACAATTATTCCCAAATACCCTTACCTGATGGTGAATAGATTGAAATACATGCCCGTGGTAAGCCCATGTACTGAAATTGAAAACAACAAATTTCTCTGCGCGGAAACTAATCTAGCACAGTTTCCAACCGAGACCTGCATTGAACAAATAATGCTGATGAAGAACAACTACACCAACTGCATACAGAACCACATTGAAATAGAAAAAACTAAGATACAAAAAGTAACCGACAATCAATGGTTGGTTTACTCAGAGGAAAATCTCATCATCACCGAGAATTGCAATACAGAAATCATGAAGTACACTGTTCTTGGGACCTTCATCGTGACACCTGGTCAACAATGCGAGACACAAATAGGCGAGGTCATCGTTGCCGCCACCACAAACACTACAGTTTCCAGTCTTCAGCTGCCATTGATCCAGATGCCAGATCTACAACAGGACATCCAGAGAAAATCAAAGAAAGTGGATTTAAGAAACGTGGACTTCAGTGATGTGAAAGAAGTGTTACAAAGTGCAAAATTCAGTGAAATAGACGATACGACACAAACAGTGATTATAGGAATTAGTATATGGACAATCTTAGAGTATGTGGTTATTGTAATAGCAATAGTTATCTTTATAATGTATAAATTTAAATTCTTAAATTTTTGTCGAAATTCTCCGAAACTGTCTGTGACACCTTCGGATAATTTCTCTCTTAGGGAGGGAGGAGTTAAGGTACCCCAACCTACCCATATTAGCTTTGTCAGCCAATAAGTATGTACTAAACCATTATTTCCCAATTTCCCCTCTGCGCGATCAGCATTTATATTAACTAGGACATGCGTCGGTCTGTCACGTTGTTTATGTACTACGTTAGCATTTAATATAGTATATAAGATGAATATTTTGTTAGAATTAGTTAATTACTGTCTTGCTGTAACTCTGTCGGAATAAAGTCATTTTTTAAATACTTCCGTTGTCGCTTACTTAATTCGCGCAAGGACTATCGCCTCAAATTCATCAAAATCGGTTTAACCATGAAAGAGTGAAAAGGCAATAAACAAACAAACTCACTTTCGCTTTTATAATATTAATAAGGATAACACATCGCACCAGTAATTCCCGATTGATGTACGGGGAGGAAGGTGAAAGAAAATATGGGTGGATTGTGTAAGGAATGGGGAGAATGGAAGACTTCATTCTGACTTATTTTTGACGTTATTCACCGATCATTCTTCGTCCAATCTATGTCATTATGGAATGCGCTTCCCCAGGAAATCAAGATGGCAACCAAGCGTTTATCTTTTAAACATAAAGTTCGTGAGTTTCTTCGGAAAAAGTCAGTAGTATCGTCACATCGTTAATATTTTCCCCGTTGTTTGTCTTTTTTTTTATTTAGTGTATCTGTGTATAAATTCTTTAATCCTTTACTTAATATTATAAAAGCGAAAGTGAGTTTGATTGTTTGTTACCTCTTCACGCTTTAATGGCTACACCGATTTTGATGAATTTTGGTACAGAGATAGTTGGGAACAAAGAGACGGACATAGGATTTTTTTTATGAAAAAGTGGTATGTGTGGGAGAAAGAGGGAAGAAAACGAAAACTTAGCGTTGCTATTACAATTCAATAAGGCGCAAGGGGAACTGTGTTACCCCGAATTTAACGCGAGCGAAGCCGCTGGCAAAAGCTAGTATACCTACATATATTTATAGTATTTTATATATCCACATAGTAATTTTTTTTCTGTTTTACACCTACCACTGTTTGTCTCTGCATCATCCAAAGGTTGACTGGTAGAAAATGCGTATGGCATTAAGTCCGCCTCTGTACTTTGTGCTTGAAATGTTAAATAAATAAATAAATGGAAGAACAAAACGTATTGCGCCGACTCCAATTAGAATGGGACCATCAGGGTTACCATGACATCTTATAGCAGTTCTTATTCCTGTGTGAGAAAGAGATGATGCTAGACACCCTGTATAGCTGTCTCTTTCCCTCAGTGGAATAAGTTCTGCTTTAACACGTCATAGTAGGGTAGAAGGTCAGGAAAATAATGATCTATGTGTAACCAGACGCATTTATCTTCAGGAAATACCTTCACATTGTGATTCATATGTTACGCAAATAAATAACATGTATACCGGAAGAAATATTATCTTAAAACTTATTAATTAATATCAAGATATCATTAACATACTAATTAGTGTTCATAATCTTTAATTAATTGTCAATTTCTCGGAAAATATCTCAAGAATTCGCCCTGATACTCTCTTTTCGAAAGCAAAACGTCAAAGAAAAATAATGTTGCCAACACTCAAAAGTATTTTTCTCCCAACATTTTAAATATTAAAAATGTACCTATTTATTACTTTGATGGTCAAGTGGTTGTAAGGGCTACTGTTAAGCATGATGTTTGGGCACAGTGTTAGTTATCGACATGAGAAATTAAGTGTCACATTCGCGTTTTTTTTTTAAATAATGCAAACTTAATTATATCACGTTTTGATTTTCTCATGTTCAATTTTAACCAAATAATTGTTCATGGTGATTTTTTGTTATATTTGTGGATTTTGTTTTTTCTTAAGTATGTATAATATTTGATGACACGGTTGGCGCAGTGGCTGAGTGATTGACTGCTGCGCTGGGTATCGCGGGTTCGAACAAATAATTGCATGGCCTACAGATAGTTGTTTCGGGTCTGGCTGTTTGTGTATGTGAGTTTAAATGTTTGTAAACACACCCACGATACAGGAGAAATTCCTAGTGTGGGGCAACGTTCTTTAAATAAAAAAATAATACACTGGGTCCAAAAAGTTAAAAAATGATTAAAACTCGCCTTAAACTGAATTGGCGGAAGGTTGGTACTGCGTATCGGGGACAAATCTGTCAACTTTAGGATATAAAAGGTGCAATGTTACATATTTATGTTTTATAATTAGTCTTTTAATAACAATTGAAAGGGAGTCGTTTGTTTTGGTATGGACATGTAATGAGGAGGGATGAAGCTCATGTGACTAAAAGAGTGATGGATATGAATATTGATAGACGGAGAGCGAGAGGAAGGCCAAAGATGAATGGATTGTGTAAGGAATGATATGAAGGAGAAAGGAGTAAATGAAGCCGTGACGTCTGATAGGGGAGTTTGTCCTGGGTGGGAATCGAACCCACGACCTCCGGCTCAGCAGTCAGGGCCACTAACCACTAGACCAACAGACTCGTCAAAAGAGTGATAGGTTTGTTCGTTGATGGATCGAAAGAGAGAGGAGGACCAGAGAATAAATGGGTAGATTATGTAAGGAATTATATGAAGGAGAAAAGAGTAAATGATGCCGTGATGACTGATAAGGGAGAATGGAAGAAGAAAACGTGTTGCGCCGACCACAAATAGAATAGGACAAAGGCAGGAAAATAATGATGATTAGTCTTTTAATTACAAACAATAACAAATTATTAATACAACGATTATAATTGTAATTTTAAGATTTTCCACGGCCATATTAATTTTAAGGTAAGTGATTAAAACTCTATTTCCGAGATTAAATACTATATGTGATTCATCTTAATCTCCTCAAATAATGATGGCTTTATTAAAGTCACGTATTAATGATATTTTAATTGCAAAAGTAATTATTCAATCAATGAACTCGACCCAACCCAATCTTTTGCTGTAGTTAATCTAAAACGGCTGTTATTAAGACTTAACTAATTACAAAGACATGATTTGTTTTGTATGAAAACTGTTTTAGTTAAAAAAAAACTGCCAAAAAAAATATGTACCAACTAAAAAGTAGAAAAAAAAACTTCCAGAAGTGGGGACTTTTGCTGACCTCATACATTTTTTTGGAAGTATAAATTCGTCAAATATTAAAGTAGGATAACTAATAAACTGCCAAAGAATATAGTCACACAATTTTAATGGACCCTTCGGGGGTATATACATATCGATTATAATAATAATCATAAAAATCGGCCCACAATTGACAAAATATATGGTATAACTAGCTTTTGCCCGCGGCTTCGCTCGCGTTAAATTCGGGTTAATACAGTTCCCCTTGCGCCTTATTGATTTGTTATAGCAACGCTAAGTTTTCCCTTATCTTCCCTCTTTCTCCCTCACATCCCACTTTTTTTTAAAAAAAGATTAGCCTATGTTCGTCTCCTGGTTCCCAACTATCTCTGTACTAAAAGTCATAAAAATCGGTTTAGCAATTAAAGCGTGAAGAGGTAACAAACAAACTCACTTTCGCTTTTAGGGAAGTCCATTGCTACACGGGTAACCGGTAGTGGCGGAAAGCCGGTCTAAGTTTCCGCCATCTGAATATGTCGTCTTTACAGATGTCATGTATGGGTTTAATCGGTTTAGCAATTAAAGCGTGAAGAGGTAACAAACAAACTCACTTTCGCTTTTATAATATTAGTAAGGATTTGGATTCGGCAGCGAAAGGGTTAAAAATATTTTCCTTAATAACCATCCCCAACAAAATGGTTAATCGATCAAAAACACCGAGTCATTCTAGTTACTATGTTACCCCAAAAACGACTCCTCTAACGACTTTCAACGCCTCACAATAGTCTGTCGGTATAAAATGATTGGTCATTGAAGTATTTCCTGTATGACTTCATAACACATCCACATGGAGATTATTGCCTTTATAGCAGACATACTGATCGTTAACGACTCTTGGTTATATCTGACGGTTATTTTTAACTAAGGACATAATCTAGGACTGTTCTTAAGGTAGTTTGTAGCTTTTAATTTGGTTTGCGGGTCAGATATAGATTACTAGCTTCCGCCCGTGATTTTGTCCGCGTGGCTTAGTTACTTTGGGCTAACGCTAACTTTAAACCGCGTGATGATCGAAAAAAATGTATCTTTCTCTCCCCTTTTCTTCCCTCTTTCATCCCCTTTTCTCACTTTTTTTAGTCTATGTCCGTCTCCAGGGTCCCGAGTATCTCAGTTTATAGTTATTATGCCTTGTGACTGGGACTGTAGCTTAATTTTTGTTGTTGTCAATGTTTCGACAGTTCAAAAGTGCCTGTAACTGGCCCACTTGAAATAAATGATTTTGATTTTGATCAGTACCAAAATTGATCAAAATCTGTTTGACCATTTAGCCTTGAAGACGTAACAAACAAACTCAGTTTAGCTTTTATAATATTAGTAAGGATTTGCATTCTATTTTGATAATTTCATTAATTGATTAATGCAATGTACGTATTACTTTTGTGACTATGAATCTGCAACACGACTTGCCAATTCAGACATAGGTTTTGTATGCTTTCTCATCATATCCTCAAATGTATAAAGACGGATGAAAATATACAATTTTATTATAACACGGAAAAAAATACAATGCACCTAAAACAATTGTAGTTATTTAGAAAGCGATGAAATGATAACTTTGTGTTAAAAACTCTTTTGTGTTACGTGATACCATAGAGTATGATTGTTTCGGCCCTTCCATTGTTGCCAGGTGACAAAATGAATAAAATTTCGGGTAAAATTGTAACAATTACCTTCTATTGTTATGGTATGCCTGTGTGGTTGTTTTTATATTTTGATCATGCAACTGGTGCAACAAAATATTTTCTTTTTGGTAGATATCGCTTCGATTTGTGATTGGAACTTTATATTAGCAAGACTTTTTGGAAATCTGATGGAAGATATTGTCTTGAAATAAACTGCAACGGAGGTGTGAAGTTCTGATCTTATATGTCATAACATAAGACAGAGAGCTTTATTATCCTAAGTTAAGTGGTTTTCATAGGTACGTTTATAAAATTTTCTTTTAATTAAAAAAACTATCTTTTTTAATTAAAAGAAAAATGTGTCTTGCATTTCATAATCTGCCTAACTTTTTCCCAACTTCATAATTAAGTCGGGGTCTTCAGTCTACCCGAAAGAATTGGAAGTGGAAACAACGTGGTGTGTCTGCCTATCAGACCTCCATAATCTAGGTAACATCATCATCTTCCTGCCCCTGTCCCATTATATTTGTGGTCGGCGCAACACGTTTTCTTCTTCTATTCTCAATATCAGTCGTCACGGCATCATTTACTCCTTTCTCCTTCATATCATTCCTTACATAATCTACTCATTTATTCTCTGGTCCTCCTCTCTCTTTCGATCCATCAACGAACATACCCATCACTCTTTTTGACGTGACAGCGTCTTATAAATTGGTTTGCCGGGTGACACTTCAAGAAACTGCGTTACGCTCCGCTCACGTTATGCGCTCACAATGAGAGCGAGTGAGAGGCACGCGTCCCTTCCACTCGGGCATGGTTAGCCCGCCTAAGAGCGAGAGAGACAGACATAAAAAGTGAAAGGCAAGTTATTGTATGTATATCTGTATATAAATACGTATGTGTAAAGGTAAAAATAAAATTTTGTTAATATGAAATTCAGTGCGAGATTCTTTGTATAAATTAATGTTTTAAATATAATTCTTTGTATAAATAAATGTTTTAAATTGTTACTATTATTTCATCCTTCTTCCTACTATACGAATGAATATTCACATTAAAATTATTTTACCACTCAAAGTCGTTGTCACGTAAAACTTTCGCCCGTATACCGACTTTACAGGCAACCAATTTTTTTTTAGTCATTCGTTTTATCCTCATTACATGTCCATATCAAGAAAAACGACTCCCTTAATTTTTTTCTGTAAGAGGCGCAATTTACAAACTTCCTCCAATGAACTCATTCTTTGCTTTATAAAACTGCTATAATTTTATTCGACTTAAAATAAGGCGAAGGTTCTCAATTCGTCAGAAAGCTTTTCTTTTATGTATTTCGTAATGTTCCCCGATTTTATTTGTGATGATTTTTCTACGTTTAACGTTTTTTTTTGTTATGACTGTCATTCGTCTACAAATATTGTTCTTACTTTAATTAGCTTAGAGTTATTTTATATATTTTACCAAGATAAACACCACCTCATACAAAATGTCATATTCTGAGTCATAATGTTTAAAAAGGCATTCTCAAACAAAATTCGTAATTTAAAATTCTGCAGACGCAGACACGCACAATCGCAACGCAAGGCGCCAAAATGGTTAATCGAATGCAAATGTCAGTGAGCGCTTGGCAGCCATACTTGCACTTAGGGTTGCCAATTAAACATCGGTCAATTAAATGTCTGGTTTTTAGGATTTCGTACCTCAAAAGGAAAAAACGGATCGCTTATTGGATCATTTTGTTTTTCGTCTGTCTGTCTATCTATCGAGACTGTGTATCTCGAGTATGCGTGAAGGTATTAAGTTGAAATTAAAACCATATTTATACTCAAGTCTTATTTTTTTGTTTGATAGTGTATACTTGCCAGGTGGTCACATATCAAGTTAATTTAAATTGCTTTGGTAGTTTATGAGTTAACGTCTATAATCCTAATTTTTTTCTCTACTTCTATATATGGATGATTTGCTAATCTTTTAGTAACAATAGAAAATGAATAATCTATAAAAAAATATGTGAATATATCATTGTATGTACTATAAGTAAAAGGTGAAATAGAAAACTTTTTCGTTAAAAATAATACCGACTTCCATTTTTTCACATTTTTGTTTTTTTTTTTTTGAAGTCGGTTTTATTTTTTACAAAAAGGTTTATTAAGTTTGAGGAATCTCGTTAGGAATTTTAAAATATCTACATGGCAACCCTATTTGCGATACAAGGTAACAGGTCCACAGGTATTTTCTCAAGGCGTTATTATTACACACGATTGGAATGTTATCAACGCACGCCCGCTCCCGTAAGACTTCAATACCGTGAATTGAGCAGCCATTTTGTATTTTTTTTTAATTGTTCCGTTATGAATGATAGTGGCATAACTTCATAAGCCAATTTCGTAATTGTTGTTTTCATAAGTACGTCTATAAAAATTAATGTTATCAAGGAACTATTTTTTTTTATTTTTTTTGCTAATTAAAATAATAATTTATGATTAATTAATCAGTAATATGACTAATATGTTTTATCTACTAAATAACGTGCTTGTTTTTATTTTGATTTAATTTTTAATAATTAAACTGACAGCATTTCACTTAATTGACATGGCTATTTTGAAATTTTGGTATTTAACTTCTTAATTTTATTTTTATTTATTATGTTATTTTTCCTTGTTTTATTTTAAACTTTAACTTTGTGCGCCATCTATTGGTAAAACATAGTGAATCTATCTCTATTATACTACCTATGATTTACAAAATAAATGATTTGATTTAATCATTTTTTTGTTCACAAAAAAAGTTTACAATACTTTCGTTAAATTGCATATTTTTAATTTTGTGGACACATTGTATATTGCAAGCACTTACACGAAAAATCGAGATCAACAAAAAAAAACGATTAGTAAATGAATGGAATAATCAAATCGTCAGCTTTCGATTTATGTTAAGCCAATCATGATGAGTATGTAACACGAACATGTATCATCATCAATTAATTACAAATTGTAACCGTTTTCTTTTAGTGGATTATAGCTGGATAGTTTGACGGACTTGATAGAAGGACATGTGACTAAAAGAGTGATGGATCTGAATGTTGATGGATGGAGAGCGAGAGGAAGCCTATAGAAAAGATGGATTGTGTAAGGAATGATATGAAGGAGAAAGGAGTAACTGATGCCGTGACGTCTGATAGGGGAGAATGGAAGAAGAAAACGTGTTGCGCCGACCACAAATAGAATGGGACCAGGGCAGAAAAATGATGAGCTGGAAAGATTGACACGAGGTTCCATTAGCAGTGAAATAGGACAGGGAGACGCTCCTAGTTGTAGGGGTTGTGGGTTGTTCGAAAGAGGTTCCTCGGCCCCGGAACATAAAGGGCAAAATACGGAACATGGGTGGGTTTACTGACTAAACTGTACTAAAATTTACTGGCTAAACCAGTAAATTTATTTGATGATTTCCTATCCCCAAAAAAAGGCTCTTAGTTAACATTTATGTACTTGTTAACAAAACGTTTTAATAGAATAATAATATGAATTATGTTTAAATTCTTAAAATGGTCACAGTGTCAGTTAATATTGCGAATTGTCACTATGTTACCATTTTTAGAATGCTAACGTAATTCATATTATTAACCTATTTATTATTTTGTTTAAGTGGACATTTTAGACCCCGTAACCAACCAAATAACTAACGAGGCAAACAATATAAAAAAAACTTATATAAAATAGAAAAAACATCAAGATGGCCGCTATGTCCGACTATAGTGCTTAGTCCAGTTTTGTAGTTTTCCATATTTTAACAAAATAATTATGACAAATCAAATAAATTGCAAATCACTCAGAATTGTATTTTTTATAAATCGACGTCATTTATGTACTTTTTCAACTAATCTCGGTCAGCCAGATCGCACTAATTATCATTGGTTTAATGGTACAAAATCAATTTGAAATTGTCAACTACGTATATCCTTACTTATATAATATAATATTATAAAAGCGAAAGTGAGTTTGTTTGTTACCTCTTCACGCTTTAAGGCGCAGTATTATATCGTTGACCTTGTTCATTCATTTTGACATTGGACTTTACTGCATTCGTTTGTCGTAAAAATACAAATAAATTTGTATAAAATTAAATATTAACTATTCAATCAAAAACAATCCATCATTGAACGCAGTTTGGCATTGGAAATTTCATTGTATACTTTTGATTATAATTTCGATTAATATTGAAGAGATAAACTGCTTTAAAAGAGAATTTAGAGGTGTGTTTGAATATTTTTTTACACATTTTAGTATCTTTAATTATAATTTTAATTCCATCAATGTATGCAAAAAAGCCTTAAAAATATCATATTTTTTTCAGTGATTAAAATTATGTATGGTTTAAGAGATACACTGCGTTAAAAAACCTGATTTTTGGCCGTTCTCAAGAAATCTTCACCTTAATGGCTACTCCGATTTTGATGAATTTTGGTACAGAGATAGTTGGGAACCAGGAGACGGACATAGGATATTTTTTTTCTAAAAAAGTGAAGTAAACTTAGCGTTGCTATTACAAATCAATAAGGCGCAAAGGGAATTGTGTTACCCCGAATTTAACGCGAGCGAAGCCGCGGGCAAAAGCTAGTGAATAAATAAAAAAAAACACTTATGGTAAATCAATAACCATGGGTTAGGCAACAATGACGTAATTATCCACTATGACTGAGCCACCGGATGCAATGCCTGCACAAGTGCAATGACAAATATGTGGCTAGATTAAAAATAATGATGACTGCCTTGGTATAACTTTAATAAGTAACTAGCTTTCGCCTGCGACTTCGTCCGCATGGGATAGTTTAAACTAACGCTAACTTTAACACGCGTGATGATCGAAAAAAATATCTTTCTTTCCCCTTTTCTTCCCTCATTCTCCTCCCTTATCTCACTTTAAAAAAATAGTTGGCCCGTCTCCAGGGTCCCAAATATCTCTGTACTAAAATTCATCAAAATCGGTTCGGCCATTCAGGAGTGGGGACGTAACAAACAAACAAACACACTTTCGCTTTTATAATTTTAAAGTAAGGATTACTCCTCTATTTTGTCTATAACAACTATTGTTTACAAACTACGTAATCCTTACTAATATAATATTATAAAAGCGAAAGTGAGTTTGTTTGTTTGTTACCTCTTCACGCTTTAATGGCTAAACCGATTTTGATGAATTTTGGTACAGAGATAGCTGGGAACCAGGAGACGGACATAGGCTTACAAATCAATAAGGCGCAAGGGGAACTGTATTACCCTAAATTTAACGCGAGCGAATCCCCGGGCAAAAGCTAGTAAGTAATAATAACATGTACAAGTATAAAAAAGGTAAAATAATGACAGGGTGTCAAAAAATTCGTCCGCATTGCTGTCAACAGGAGAAGTGCCCAGAAGGCTGACAGGATTACCGTATTGAATGGCAATGCTAATTCTTTGGCCCAAAAATAGGCCAACCCTCTGGTCACGAGAAGAGTCGACAAACCAACCAAAAAAACCTCTTGAATCAATCTTTCTATTGTTGAAAACTGCATCAAAATCCGTTGAGTTGCTTAAAAGATCTTAACGAACAGCTACCCTACCATGACGTGTTAAAGCAGAACTTATTCCGCTGATGGAAAGGGACAGAGCTATACAAGGTGTCTAGCACCATCTCTTTCACTCAGTGGAATAAGTTCTGCTTTAAGATGTCATAGTAGGCCTACGGAACGGAGTTCTCCGAAAGTCTAGCAACTTATAATAATATGTTTAATCAATGAACTGGTCCTGTATTTGTTAATCAGGTTACGATAAATACCTTTTTAGGTATGCGGACCTCACCAATGACTTTGGTTAAATGTTTATGTTGGACTAGCTTTTGCCCGTGGCTTCGCTCGCGTTAAATTCGGGGTAACATGGTTTCCCTTTCCTGATTTGATGGTACCTGCTATCTTTTTTGCTCTTGCGCTTATTGTAATAGCAAAGCTAAGTTTTCCCTCTTTCTCCCTTATTTCTGACTTTTATTTTAAAGAAACTGTTCTCCAGGCTTCCAACAATCTCTGAACCAAAATTCATCAAAATTGGTTTAGCAATTTAGGCGTGAAGACGTAACAAACAAACTCACTTTCGCTTTTATAATATTAGGAAGGATTACTATGAATAAATTCTAAATTAGCAGTTAGTATTAAGGGTTAAAACACCACCATCGTCCTGCCCTTGCCCCATGTTACTTGGGCACACCGCAAAACTTCATATTAGGATTCCGTATTTTAAAAAGAAAAAAACGGGCGAACTGCGAGTCGGATTAGTGCCGTGGTATCCCAACAAACTTGCAGCATAAACAGCTTTTGACTGCTTAGACTTAGAGGGTTGATTTTACAGCTTCAAGGGACCACAGGGTTGAGTACCTACTTATATGGTTTTAATTTCAACTCGATACCTCCAAGCGTTCCCAAGATAAAGGGTTTTGACAGACAAAATGGACAACTAAGTTATTTAATACTGGTTTCATTTCTTGGTTTTGAGTTACGGAGCTCTAAAAATAGAACCCTTATAGCATTACTCTGAATCGATCCCAGTACCTCATGCTTTGCAACTACTAGATCAAGAAGTAGATTAGGGGTATCTTTCAAGGGTAGTTATGACGTAAACTCCGACAGTCGATGCTTTACTTCGTGTAATTTCAGTTCCTAAATCTAAGGAACTCAATGACCAAATATTCAAAATGGCCACACTCACTTCAAGCCGAACCGCCAAATTCACCCAATTTCGAAAATCGAACAAAAAAAAACGCGGGCCGTTTGAATTACGTCATCTTAATTTTTATATGCCAACTTCATCTGCGGTAACAAAACTTGTTTACGAAACCTTGTTCCATTGAAATACGGTTACGTTTTGAGTGTGAAATTAGTTTGATAGGTGTGAAGTTATCTTTGTGTAGTAGTTGGGTGATCTCACTATGGTATTCAGAAAATTATTAATGAACTTGAGTTTGAGTAATTTTTTCTTATTCCATGAAATTGATAACGGTGTTATCTATGAATTGAGGAGTAAATCGATTACTAATATTGTTATTCCCACGAATATCGAGAAAAAGTTGTTATTTTCTCTCTGGTATAATTAGGGTTGTCAAATTTGACAACTGGGTGTAGGATTGTCAAATACAAAAAAAAAACTTTTTTTTTTAAATCAGAATGAACTTCTTCCATGTTTGATTGCGTTTTTATTGAGTTGGCTAGCAGTAGTCAAACTCAAGGTTAGGCGTCAAACTGACTTACCACGTACGCAAAACTGCGGTCCACCACTACGATCACAGTTGTTGCTCAAAAGCCGATATGTTAAAGTGGAACTAGACTGGTCACGTCTGTCGTATGCCCAATGAGTTATAGGCCAAAATAACCACTACGTGGCGCTGAGACCGCTAGTATTAATTTTCTGTAGTAGTAATAATGTGAATTGTCACTTTGTGACAATTTTACGAAAGGTAATTTAATTTTTTTAACCTATTATGATTCAGCTTAAGCAGCCATTTTGGACCCCCTGAACTCAGAAAGAAAACTTGCGTTCGTTATTCAAAATCATCAACGCTCGCCATGTTAGTTTCCACGCATGCGCCGTGCACCAAGCGCATTCAGTCACGTTCCGTTTCACGCACTTGATTTACAAGTGATCGAGAATTTAGGTCGCAGAGAAAATAGTAGGTTTCTTCTTTGTTATGTAATTTTGAAGAGCTGTTTTGTTTGTAAGTGGGAAAATAAACAATGAGTTCTTATAAATGTTGATGTGAAGTGCGAACTGAGGGTCCCATGTATTATTTTTTTATTGTTTTCTTTGCAACCTATGAGGTTGTCCTCTGCTCAACCTGGCAACTCCTGTGGATACGTTGAGAGTAAGGCCTTTCATTCAGGGTAAAAATCCGGGGTTGCGGGTTGTTTGAAAGAGATACCGCGGCCCCGGAACGTAAAGGACAATAGAAGGAACATGGGTGGGTTTTAGTCAGTACAAGTCTTACACTCAAGAGCGGGGAAAGTTATTTGAACCATCCGCAAAAAGAAACCAAGGGTAAAACACTTAAAAATTAAGCGACTTCATGCTAAGGGCACCCCCTGTGGGGTACGAGCTTCGACTTAGGGCGTCGCTGGAAGAGAACAGCAAAGAAACAGACGGGCCTGTTGGTCTAGTGGTTAGTGGCCCTGACTGCTGAGCCGGAGGTCGTGGGTTCGATTCCCACCCAGGACAAACTTTGTGTGATGAGCATGATTGTTTGTTCTGTGTCTGGGTGTAACTTATCTATTATATGTATGTATTTATAAATTATACATATAAGTATGTATATCAGTTGTCTGGTTACCATAACACAAGCTCTGCTTAGCTTGGGATCAGATAGCCGTGTGTGAGTTGTCCCAAGATATTTATTTATTTAAACAGGCTGGGTCTGAGTGATGTCACTATTTAATGTCTTTTTTTGTAGAGGGGAAATCATCAAATAACTCCCCCCATTCCGACAGAGTACCATAGTTATCGACATAGCTCAAAGAATCAGCAAGCTGAAGTGGCAATGGGCTGGCCATATCTCACGAAGAACCGACAACCGTTGGGGTAAACGTGTTCTTGAGTGGAGACCGCGACTCGGCAAGCGTAGTGTGGGACGCCCTCCGACCAGGTGGGATGACGATCTAAGAAAGACTGCAGGCAGATGCTGGATGCGGCAAGCTGAAGACAGGGCGCTATGGCGCTCATTAGGGGAGGGCTATGTCCAGCAGTGGACTAATATAGCCTGATGATGATGATGATGATTCTAGGCTGGTATTATTTAGGGTCTGATTTTTAATTACTGGCTGACTACTGACGGGTTGGGCAAGTACCGGTACTTCGCAACGGGCCTCGTCGGTTAGGACAGAGAATTTACGGAAAGAAGGTGAGTGAAAATTTATTTTAATTATTATAGTAGTACTAGCTGGCCCCCACGGCTTTGCCCGCGTGTTATCGTAAAAAAATCCTCCAAATTTCATCAATATCCGTTCAGCCGTTTAATTGACGTGAAAGAGTAACAAACATCCATATTAGCGATCCTCACAAACATTCGCATTTAAAATATTAGTAGGACTAGCTGGCCCCGCAACTTTGCCCGCGTGTTATCGAAAAAAAGTATCCTATGTGTTATTCCAGACTATAATCCATGTCTGTGCCAAATTTCATCAATATCCGTTCAGCCGTTTTTTGACGTGAAAGCGTAACAAACATCCATCCTCACAAACATTCGCATTTATAATAATATAAGCAGGATCAATGAAATATTTTATTCATTAATAAAAACGTTATTTTTAGACATTTATTTAAAAAAAAAACACATAATATACAAACTCAAGTTTTAACAAATAATTACTGATATAGTCTCCAGCGTTTGATTGTCTGTCATTGACCATAGTACCTACGTGATATTAGCAAAATTGTGGTGTCTCCTTCCACAAACGCCATTAAATAAATAAGTCAACACAAGTTTTAACAAAGTATGTCATTCTCTATAGCAACTGTAAACAAGGAAATAAATATTATAATTGGAACGTGTCATATCAATATAATAATTAATAGTTACAGTATTTCTTTGAATTGTTTGTTTAATATTTATTTATAGGTAACTACTGGTACAATTAATTATTTTATTTGTTGAATACATATTAAATGTATTTATATTATAAGTTCCTTCCTTCCTTTTTGTGTAGTAAATATGTCAATGTCAGATTTACTATGGAGCGGCTTATGGCCGCCATTCAATTTATGTAATTTTCGTGTTGTTAGATTGGCACAACTGTTTTCCATTTTGGCGCGGAGTTTGAGTTGCTTACATATTTATTAAATACTAGCTGTGCCCCGGCATGCGTTGCTTTGCAATTTTCTACCTTTCTACCTACCCTACCCTTTCTTTGCTATAAACTTCACGGAGCCCGAGACCTTTCCAACGAATTGCAAAAGCGTGGAAATCTGTTCTGGAGTTATAACGTCAGGAAGGAAAACCCGACTTATTTTTTTAGATAGTAGATTAAATACTAGCTGGCACCCGCGATGATCGAAAAAAAGTATCCTATGTAATCAAGACCATAATCTACCTCTATGCCTAATGTCATTTAGATCCGTTGGCGTTTTGACGTGAAAGAGTAGGTAACAAACATCCATACATCTTCACAAACATTCGCATTTATATAAGCAGTAAGTAGGATAGTAGAAGTAGGATGATGCTTCAGAATGAAGGTTAAATAATTGAAATTGTGAAATAATGTTGAATATGAATAGTAGGTATAAATAATACGTTAATGATATAGGTATAATGTGATATCATTGACTTAATTATGTAAGCACCGAACAGAACAAAATGTATTGTGCTATAATATCACATGCCCTACCGTAGGCTAAATAGAATTTAAGACGACTATGTAACATTATAAAAACACCGAATGTAATTTACTCTATTTATAAGTGATTAAATGAATTTGAAGAAACTATTTTATTTTAATTTACTAGTTAAAGCTCTAGATGTAGATAGCTTCGTTGTTATTGTATCATTTGTATCTACAGGCTGGAATTTTGTAATGCCACCTGAAGAGAAAGTACTCTTAAAAAAATTAAATTAATTTCCACAACAACAACTTTTACAGATTTCAGTCGGTTCGATTAGGTACCGTGTGCGGCAAGCGAATTAAAAAAAAATATTAGAATGCCGTTTTCTTTCTCTTCAAAAATAAAGGAATGTTTTCTTTGAGTAAAATTTTCTATCTGAGGTATTAAGAGTACTTCCCCTTCAGTAGGGTTACCAAGACATCTTATAGCAAGTCTTATTCCTGTGTGAGAAAGAGATGGTGCTAGACACCCTGTATAGTTCTGTCTCTTTCTCTCAGCGGAATAAGTTCTGCTTTAAGACGTCATGGTAGGGTAGCAGGTGGCATTACAAAATTCCACTCTGTATATCCTGTACCTATTTATCTTGTAAGAGGAAGGAGACAAGTAAGTTGAGGAGCTCGTGGTTAAATAATAGCAGCCGCTCAAGTCGATCTTTAGGTTAAGCCGCGCTTGCCTATGTTGGTCTGTGGATGGGTGACCACCCGTTACATACCGAGTTTCCTCCGTGCCTCGGAAAGCACGTTAAGCCGTTGGTCCCGTCTGTCATTTGTAGATCTTTGACAGTCGTTACAGGTAGTCAGTCAGTGTTCCGAAAGTCTGACAACCAGTCTTACCAAGGGGTATCGTATTACCCAGTACTAACTGGCTTATGGAGGTCAGATAGGCAGTCGCTCCATGTAAAATACTGGTATTCAGCTGCGTCCGGTAAGACTGGAAGCCGACCCCAACATAGTTGGGAAAAGGCTAGGCAGATGATGACGAAGGAGACTAGTCTCCATGACCCAGGGAATCCTAGTATGCAATAAAGGTTTATACTTACTTACCTACTATCTTTAAATCTAGGCAACGGATTTTGATGCGTTTTTTTTTTAATAGATAGAGTGGTTCAAGAGGATGGTTTATATGTTAAACTAGCTTCCGCCCGCGACTTCGTCCGCGTCGCATAGTTACTTTGGGCTAACGATAACATTAACCCGTGTGATGATCGAAAAAATAACTTATCTTTCTCTCCCCTTTTCTTCCCTCTTTTCTCACTTTTTTCCCCAACTATCTCTGTACCAAAATTCATCAAAATCGGTTTAGGCGGGAAAACCTAACAAACAA
This sequence comes from Ochropleura leucogaster, assembly GCA_958449745.1. NCBI lineage: Eukaryota > Metazoa > Arthropoda > Insecta > Lepidoptera > Noctuidae > Ochropleura > Ochropleura leucogaster. The sequence continues at coordinate 9,067,429 of OY288228.1, read as the reverse complement.
ACAAACGCACTTTCGCTTTTATAATATTAGTATCTACATTGCACTCGCGCGAAACCGGGACAGGTCACTAGGTTATTTTAAAGAGGTAAAGTTTGTGCGGTTGTAGGGGGTAATAACGAGATTAAACCGCTCGGCACAGCTAGTAAATAATAAAATATATAATAGCAGCTAATAAACGCCATTTGCAGACCTTTACATACTAGAAAGTTATTTTATTGCAATATCTGACATTACATAATTGTTTGTTATTGCAACACTTCGTTTTAGCGCGAAAACGTATCATGTTTGCGTAATTGAATGTGTTGCGAGAATATCAAACGCATAGATTTTTAGATATCATCGAGTGTGTCTATGGTCGTACGGGCGCATAAACCATCCTCTCCATCATACCACTACCTATGCCCAGCGGTTTCATGATACTAAAGCCTATTCGGTACAAAAAAAAAAAAAACGACCAAAGCGAATCGAAACTCGTGCACGAAGGGTACGATTATACAATGTGTCCGGTTATGGACTAGCGATATTCTACGATATTTATTACGATACACACTTGGGTCTAATTCACTTCCCTGCTTTTTGGCAGCCTTTTTGAGATATTCTCTATTCGTGTACAAAAAATAATCATATCAAAGTATTGGTTTTACTGAGACGAAAATGGGTTTATTCAGAGGGTAACAATATTGTCTATTGTTTAAGTTAAGAAATGGTGAGCTTACATTTACGTAACTTTAGAAAACAAAATTAAAGTCCAAAAAATATGCATATCAACGAAAGTTTTGTAAACATTTTTGTGAAAAAAAAAAAATGGTAGTTTAGTAGAAAATCAATAAATTTGAGTACTAGAATGTTTGTTATATAAGTACATAGAATATCGCTAGTTCATGACCGGACATATTGTATATTAAAAAGAAAAAAAAACATGTTTGTTGCATGGCCCCCTTTACCATTTATTTTTTTGTTTTGTATTTGTTATAGCGGCAACAGAATTTCATCATCTGTCAAAATTTTAACTGTCCAACTATTACGGTTCTTGAAATACAGCCTTGTGAACGGGCGGATTGCGGAGTCTTGATAAAACGTTTTGCCCTTTTGATACGGAACCCTAAAAATATTTCGTATTTATATAGAAACGACATAATTCACCGATATTTTTGCATGTTTGACGTTACATTAAAATGTTCTACAACTGTAATATAATGCGGAGGAATAAGCAACACTTGTGAGGAATGTTTTAAGTATAAATTACTATAAGAGTAGTTTAGAAGTCCAAAGACAAGGTGGGTGCAATGTAAAGAGGGGAAATGCTGCGTTAACTGTAAACATATTTAGAACTCGAAAATCGTCTATTTTTAATCATTTTTGCTCGAGAGTTTGTTCCTTCATTTTTTCCCAGCTAAAACACTAAGAGCTTGATGTTTTATGGGACTGTCTCTTGTAATGTTGACGTTCATAAAGTGTTGATTATAATCAGCCTAATTTGAATAAATGTCTTTTTGATTTTAGAGAATCTTTATTGTCTTGAGTCTTCATTAGAAAATAATGTGACAAGTTATAAAAAGGTACACAAGGTAACTCATAGCTTGAGAAGCTATGAGTTACCTTGTGACAATAATTAAGTCTCTTGTGCAATAAAAGTAACCACTTTTATAGCACATTCTTGCAAACAGTGAGACGACGTCATGTAACGAAGAGTGCCAATATAAAATAAAGTTTAAAAGTATAACTTTTCAAATCAAATCACTTATTTCAATTAGACCATTACAGGCACTTTTCAATGTCAAGAAACAAATGTCACAAGGCATAATAACTTGTGAAAGTACTGTAGTTGCCCATCCAAAGCGTTGATCTCTATGGAGAAGAATGAGTAAGAAACTCCATGGACACTCTTTTCCCTACTAAATAATAAGCATTAGTTAATGAAATCGGCCATTTCCTTGTGGAAAATCATGACATCTGCATCATTTTACTGCAAATTACGTCCTAGATCTAATTTTAAGAGGAATTACAACTATTAGTATAGGTAATTTTGGAGAAAATGCGTCTTTGACAGATAAATACAATATTCTTTATTCAACACCAGAGTTGATACATATTTTTTTGTTGTTGTTGTTGTAACTCCAATCATCTGTCCTCTGCAATCACCTCACTCATTCTGCCCTCGTAGTAGCAAATGCAGTAATCGACATTTTTTTGGTTTCTCGTTTTTTTCAAAAAATCAATCTGGATGCTTTCAGCTACACGTAGAATTTTTTTTTTTTTTTCGTACAGGAACATGGTGAAACAACAAGGAAAAATGCAGTATTTCCTGTGAAATTATCTAATATTGTTAGTATGAATGCAGCAATGATCATAAACTAGACTAAAATGCAGTAATCACGTATTTAGTACCAAGTTAGAATGCAGTATTCGTCTAAATACTAGTAAGAAACGCAGTACTCGCATTTTGGCTGCATTTTATTTTAGTACATTCGTATATTTGGTTATTCATTGCTTTCTAAGGTGAAATGCAGTATTGGTTTATACTGCGATTCAACCTAGTATTATAAAACAAAATTATATCAAATTGCTGCATTCTTATAGCGCATACTGCGTTTTACATTAGTGCCGCAGTCTGTGCTCGTCACTCGCAGTGGTGGGACGTGTAGCAGCCGCGCGTGCATACGCCTACGATACAGGAGAAAACACGCACCCAACAGAAGATACCTTCCAAGCGACTTAAGCGCAACTTAAGTCACTTTTCCCTGTTTTTGACAGATTAAAAATGACTATTGTTATGTTCGCTTTTTGTGGCATAGAATGTCACTTTTTTGAGCAAGTGGTACGAAAAACATATTATATGTCTAGGAATTTGCTGCGATTTTGTTTTCTTCAAATACATAAACGATAAGTTTATTTTTATAAATAAGTTAATGTTTTATAAAATACATTGTTAAATCAAAGCGACAGTGACAGTGTATTGTCGGATTCCATCAGTGCAAATGCTACCGTAATCATACTCATCAACAATAAATATACCAAACAAAAGTGTAGCTATAAATAATTGGACCAATGTTCGAATCTTAACTTTTACTTTTAATGTCATTATCTCTAATAAATGCTTATCTCATATTATTACTGTGTTAATTTTTTCGTAAATGGTACGAAAAGTAGAGTATTTTCCTCGGTGATAAACCTGTCTTAGTCTTGGGTAAACTTAAATCTCTCGCTACACTCAGGACTCGTCTTAAATCCCTCGCTTCGCTCGTGATTTAAGTTTTTAACACCCTCGCTACGCTCGGGAGTAAACCTCGAGTCCTTCGTTACACTCGCGATTTAAATCGTCACCCACGACAGAAGACACTGCTTTATCCCCTTGGTTAATAATCTACTATTGTCGGAAAAGCAAAGGCATCAAGCTCATATGACCTCGTCGGTTTTGGTAATTTTATTTAATAATCATAACTGCATATTAATTGCGTGTTTCTTTTTAAAAAAAGATGCTTAATGCTTTATATACCTACAAACTCAATTGTGTCGACACAGATGTAGTTCAGTATTAAGTATTCCAATTTTAAATCACATTCTCTCCCTAGGGGATGAATGAAATTCAGTACAATTTTCTCTCCCTGTTTTTGACAGATTAAAAATGACTATTGTTATGTTCGCTTTTTGTGGAATGTCACTTTTTTGAGCAAGTGGTACGAAAAGATACATGTCTATTATTTTAGTTAAACAACGTCCAATATATTTTTATTACTCTATGTCGCAACATAAAGACTGTTTAAATTTATTATAAAATAAAAGATTTTCATAATACCCAGGTATTTCCTTTTTTGAAGTTATACTTCTTTTGGGGCGATGGAGAAGATTGATGAGAGTGATTTGGTACTACAGCGACACAGTGAAGTTAGTTCTAGGTGGTATCCAGTGTGACCATATGTGGCAGGAACCTGCATTTTGGCAGATTAAGTCCTTTATTTTACTCTCTGGCACTTTTGTTGACAAAATGACAAAAGCGATGTATAAAGAAAGTGATCAAGAAAAATTCGATGTTAATACGAATGTACAATTTAATTCAGTTCACTTTTAGACTTTAAGATCAATTATTTTAAATAAAACTCCAAAAAATAATGTGTGTATTTATTTTAAATTTTTGGAGTGCTATTAAATTACATTGGCATTTTGTGCTTTCGATTTTGGCAGGATTTGTCAGTTTTTTTGCCTAAGTTGGGCAGGATCTCTAATTTGTAGTTGGTCACACTGGTGATTAATCGTGAAGTTAGTTCTAGGTGGCATGAAAATCGATAACATATGCCCAAGTTGTATATAATCTACTTTCTAGTATTTTTATATTTATAGCACGTGTTTCATAACAGTACAATTAAACAGTGTGAATAAATGAATATTATTTTGGTGTTTTTATAAAAGTATAAATGTCAACGACTTGTCAAAGTTACGAGCTGTTTTCAATGTGTTTACTTTTCGATTTCGGTCGGCTATCCACAAAAATGTAAAATATCTTGTTCAGATAGTGAATCAAGTGATTTTGAAAGATTTTTGGGCTGGAGTAACTCCGAACCAGTTGAAGATAGTGGTTCTAATCAATGAAGATATAAATTGAAGATGGATCATTTTAGTATCTTCGATAATAATAAGCCATCTGTACAAAGTTTACATGTCGAAGTTAATCCTCATCTTAGACTGAAGGAGCCAGGTATGTGTATGTCTTACCGTATAATATTCATTTGAGACAACCAAAACAACACCATTCATTACGCATTTTACTCATGGTAAACATGATACATCCTTTTCACCAACTCATAATGAGTACGATTTTACCCATTAGGGACAATGCTAATACGAGTGACTGACTTTGTTGGTGTATCTAAATCATCAGTTTGTTGTATGTTATAGCAGTATTTATTTGTTTCATTGGTACCTTGTAAATCATATAATAATTTTATTTCATCATCCATGTATTATTTAGTAGGAGATGGGATTAGGTTTTACTATATTAATTTTTGTTAACACAATTCAATTCTTTCCTTAGGTTCAGAGACTGGAGAATTTAGAAATTGAAAGGGATGAAATATGAATTTAGTAGCCCGTTGGCCTGGTTCAGCTTCTGATGCCACTATATTTAACAACTAATAAAAATTACAGGTAACTTTTCTATTATATTACAGCATTATAAAGCAAGTTTTGTGACCAAATAATTTGAATTCAGTACCTATCCCGAACTACATCTTTTATCAGCTCAGTGTGAAAGTAGATTGTACGGTCACAAATGGCTGCTTGCAGACATTGCATATCTTTTAAACCTTACACCTTTGTTAAACCCTCAATTACATTATTTAGGTGTACTAGTACTTATTTAAAATGTTATTTATTTTATATTTTTTTAGGTTTTATAAGAAAACTAACATACCCGGTGTTATATGTAGAATGTATAGATAGCACATTATTTGCTATGATGAGACCTAAGGAGAATGAAGAAAGATAATATATATAATAATATTACTGTCGCAAAGGATATCATGCAAGAAATGTTCTATTGGTAAGTTCAGTGAAAGAAACACATTTTTATTTGGATATCAAATAGTATAATAATAATATCAAATTACATAAGTACATTTAAAACCTAATCATTTATGTTATATTAAGATAATAACACCAAAAAAACCAATGTATTATTTTACTGTAAACAAAGTGTAAGTAATAAGTATTTTTTACTCTAATTGCAGATAACAGATGCAGATTTAAATATAATACATGTGGGTAAGGCGGATCATGTCACGATAAACAGCCTGGCACCTCAATTAAATAGTCATCAATATCCTGAATCAATATTTTTTTAATGTCAAAAATTAGATAGTATTAAACCAATATAAATCATTGAGGTTGTTGTATTTTGTCAGTTTTGTTTCTGTTGTTTCCTTGATCGTGTTTGTAAACATGAACGAAAAAGTGTGCTGAACTGATATTGATTATGGTGACAAAATTCAAATATTAGCCTATAATTATTTTTCTATAAGTACGTCAAAGAAGTATAACTTCTAACGCGTGTACATAAGTACACACACCCCTTTTTTTCCTTTTTCTTCCTATTTTATTTTTTTAAATTATGGGCCAAGACTTATTTCACTGCATTTTAGTCTATTATTTCAGTCGTCTTCAATTATTAACTTTGCTAATACTAAATGCAGTTAATGTATTTCGTAGAAACAAATGCAGTAACAAACACGAGTACTGCATTTTACTGCACTACTTTGATTTATTTGTTAATGGCGACACAAGGTATAAATGCAGTATCCACGTTTATAAAGACTTACATTAGATAAAATACTGTCAAAATCAAACTAAATAATAACTTGTATTTTTTGTACTTGTTCTGTAACAAAAAATTTGAGTTTTTTGATCAGTTTTAGTAGAGATTAAAAAAAAAAAAGGGGTGTGTGTACTTATGTACACGCGTTAGAAGTTATACTTCTTTGACGTACTTATAGAAAAATAATTATAGGCTAATATTTGAATTTTGTCACCATAATCAATATCAGTTCAGCACACTTTTATTTTATTTTATTTTATTTTATTATGTTTGGGAAACTTACAGCTATTATTATTGAATAATTAATTCCAGTCTTATGTAGCTGAAGGCCAATTACAAATTTCCACATATAGTTAATATATATATATAAAGATAGTTTAAACAATAGTAGGCTCACAATTGCACTTACATAACAGGCAATACTTTACTTCTTCATTTTTCTTATAATTAATATAGGTCACAAATAAACTTTAAAATAATAAACTTTAAAAAAGGATTTTTACAAAATAAAAATATGTACCTATGTTAGGAAAAAAAGTGGTTGCACAAAGTTTTTTTCAGTTTACGGATGCTGCAAATGAAGGGGTCAATGTCGACTTCCTGGCAGGTTTCGTTCCAAACTCTACAGGCTCTTAAAAGAAATGAGTTCCCTCTATACGAGGTTCTTGCCGCTGGTGTATGAAGTAGATGAAATCGGCGTAGAAATGTGCACGGTACGCGTAGTCCTATTTTGCTCAACAGCTCAGGAATGTCGACCGATCCGTTCATGATTTTGAATAAGAATGCCAAATCTGCAATTCTTCTTCGTTCGTAAAGAGGAAGCATGTGAAATTTTTTACAGCGTGTGAGATAATTTGGCAGATATGTACTTGAGCGGAATTGAATGTACCTTAAAAACTTCCTTTGAATGCTCTCCAAGCGATCAGAATATATATTATAGTTCGGGTTCCAGACTTGCGATCCATACTCTAGGTGACTACGAACAAAAGAACAATATAATATCTTAACAGTCTTGATGCTTCTGAACTCTGATGAGGTCCTGATAACAAAACCAAGCGCTCTGGAAGCCTTTTTGACTATGTTATCTATGTGCTTGTCAAAGATAAGCTTTGAGTCAAAAATTATTCCTAGGTCCCTAATGAAACTCACTCTAGCTAGTGGGGAATCTAATAGTTTGTAAGTAAAATTGATTGGGTTTGGTTTTCGTGTGAATGAGCATACATAGCATTTGGAGACATTGAGATCTAATTTATTATTTTTGCAGTAATATTCAAAATTGTTTAGATCTTCTTGTAGTAAAAGAGCGTCATGCTCACTAGATATTTGCTTCATAATCTTCATATCATCTGCATAAAGTAATATTTTTGAGTGTCGGAAGCAAGAAATAACGTCATTGATAAAGATATTAAACAAAAGAGGTCCCAACAACGAACCCTGCGGCACTCCAGACGGAATGCACATAGCCCTAGAGGAGTACCCATTCAGAACCACGGTCTGACACCTGTTCTCAATATAAGAAGTAAACCAGCGATAGAGATTACCCCTTATACCCATCGAGAGTAGTTTTCGTGTCAGGATAATGTGATCAATTCTGTCGAAACATTTACTAAAGTCAGTATATATAACATCGACTTGAGACCTCTGCGACATAAACTCTGATTGAAAGTCACTACAAATAATTAAATTAGACGTGGTTGACCGACCTCTCAGAAAACCGTGCTGCTGTTCGCCAAAATTCTGTTTAAGGGCAGCATAGACTTGCCTATACACTATCTTCTCTAAAATTTTGGCAAACACGCACAACTTCGAGATCGGTCTGTAGTTTTCTACATGAGTTTTTGAGCCTCTCTTGTGTATAGGTGTTATATATGCCGACTTCCAGATTGTGGGTATTACTCCTGTGTCTAGTGATCGTTTGAACAGGATCGACAAAGGGACACAGAGGCTTTTGGCACAATTTACCACGAACAGCGGTGACACTCCGTCTGGTCCGGCTGATTTGTTAGGATCCGCTAGTCTAAGTAGCTTAAATATCTCATCGTCACATATTTCAATTGAACTGATATCAGTCGAGCAACTCATAACATGCTCTCCGGGGGTTTGTATATCTTGCCTTCCTGGCAAGCCAGGATTCGAGAGAAAGTTAGACTGAAAGCAATCCGCGAACATATTGCAGATTTCATCACCGTTACTCGAGGAGACCTGTCCATATTGCAGCACTGAAGGATAAGAGTTAGTTTGTTTCTTGGCTTTTACATAACTCCAGAATGCTCGAGGATTTTCTCGTATGCTTAATTCTATATTGGTAATGTACTTATCAAACATGTTTTTTTCTAAATCTTTAGCCCGCTGCCGCAATGTTACAAACGATTCATGATCTGAGAGGTTTCCATATTTTTTAAATTTAGCGTGATATTTGTATTTTTCTTTTATCAATTTAATCAGTGGGCTTTTATACCACGCAGGATATTTAATCGGGTTAATAATAGTTTTAGTTGGTATATAGGTTTCTTGTAATCTACCAATAACAGCGTAGAAATAAGTAACGGCGTCATCCAACGACCTAATATTAAATTCACTTTGCCAGTGTATACAATTAAGTTCGTTTCTTATTGAATCGTAGTCTGCTAGCCGATAAAGGTACTTGACGTACGGACGAACGGGCAAACTGTGTAGTTGAAGGTAGTCCGCAGTAACATACAAAGCTTTGTGATGTGGGTCTTCGGGGACTAGCGGATCGTCACAACATGCGACAGTGACTTCGTTATTGGACAAAACTAAATCTAGAACCTTCCCATTAACGTTAAGGTGCGAATTGTACTGTGACAAGTTACATACATTCAGATTATCAACAAGGTTAGACTGAACAGTTCCCTGCACATTCGTTGGGCTTAAAGAATAACCATCGTCCGAAGGGAGCCACGTTATATTGGGTTGATTAAAGTCTCCCAGAATAACATACTTGTCAGTGGGATTCTTGAGCAATATATTAACTAAATTATCCGAGAAGTTACCCAACTGAACTGTTAATGAGTTGCCTTGATTCTGACAGCAAATATAGACAACACATAAGTGCATTTTGTATGTTATTCTGGGTTTCTTTCGTTGTAATGTCAACGTGACCCACATATCTTCAGCAGATGAGCACCACTCACTGCGTGCATCTGCAACCAATTCCCGGTTAACAGCGATTATTACTCCTCCCCCCATCAGTTGACCAGTGCTTGAATAGTCCCGGTCTCGCCTCCAAACGAGATATCTGTCATCGAACAATTCAGAATCAGAGATTCCGAGTGTTAGCCATGTTTCAGTTAAACAAATAACATCAAAAACGTTAAGAGACACATTCCTGCAGAAGATATTTGTCTTAGTTCGTAGACCCCTTACATTTTGATAATAAATATTAATTGGTGCCATTGGTAAACATAAAAAGATCGTCGACAATCGAATAAGCAAGTAGAATATAGGGTACATTCAAATCTTGGAAACAAGCAATCACTTTAAGCATAAGTAATAGTAACCAAATTAGAACCTTAGCGGTAATGTCATTAAGAGCATTAATAACTGTGCCAGATAATGCGAATAAATACAACAAAAATCTGTGTAAAGAAGTAAAAAAACAACTCATTAGCAAACATAATTGATTTCTGTAGCTATCATAATAGTGTTCAAAATCATAATAACTGCGGTGTGCTAATGAGTCGACAACGAGCGATAAGCGAACAAAAGACTGGCGAGAAAGGAATGTGTATAAAAAACGTGTACCTGCGGTTCTCAATCTTAAAGATCCGATACAAGTAAACAACATGCAAGGTAGTCCAAACGACAAAATTAATTTAAAAACTTTTTTAAGTCCTGCTCTGTTTTGATATGATGCTTTGGAGTAGTAGTATTTTTACGCACGAAGATTTTGCACCCTCTGACCCATACATGCTCGAAACCTCGTTCTTTGGCTTGGGCTTTTGTTTTGTTGAGCAGCATTTTGTTTTCCAGTGTAAGATGGTCGTTAATGTAGATTCTGTTCGCACCCAATAGACCCAAATCTCCAGAGTTTAGTTTCTTATATTTTCTTGCAGCAGCTATGAAGTCGTTCTTCAGATAAGTATTGTGTATGGAGCAGATTATGTTTTTATTTATCTTGTCGTTGCGAGTCGGAACTCTCGCGATATAATTGATTTGTTCCTTTGGAATATGTAGCTGAATTGCGTCACCGATCCTTGCCAGTATAGCAAACAAATCCTCATCATTGGACATGGGCACTCCCTTGATCTCGATATTGTTCATACGAGATCTCTGCTCATACTCAGACTGCTGATTTTCGAGTTTGACTATTCGTTCCCGCAAATTGGCTATATCATCTCTCGAATTTTTCACTGCCTCGATTTCAAACTCAATTGCTGATACTTTGCCCGAAACTTTTTTTTCGTTCATGTTTACAAACACGATCAAGGAAACAACAGAAACAAAACTGACAAAATACAACAACCTCAATGATTTATATTGGTTTAATACTATCTAATTTTTGACATTAAAAAAATATTGATTCAGGATATTGATGACTATTTAATTGAGGTGCCAGGCTGTTTATCGTGACATGATCCGCCTTACCCACATGTATTATATTTAAATCTGCATCTGTTATCTGCAATTAGAGTAAAAAATACTTATTACTTACACTTTGTTTACAGTAAAATAATACATTGGTTTTTTTGGTGTTATTATCTTAATATAACATAAATGATTAGGTTTTAAATGTACTTATGTAATTTGATATTATTATTATACTATTTGATATCCAAATAAAAATGTGTTTCTTTCACTGAACTTACCAATAGAACATTTCTTGCATGATATCCTTTGCGACAGTAATATTATTATATATATTATCTTTCTTCATTCTCCTTAGGTCTCATCATAGCAAATAATGTGCTATCTATACATTCTACATATAACACCGGGTATGTTAGTTTTCTTATAAAACCTAAAAAAATATAAAATAAATAACATTTTAAATAAGTACTAGTACACCTAAATAATGTAATTGAGGGTTTAACAAAGGTGTAAGGTTTAAAAGATATGCAATGTCTGCAAGCAGCCATTTGTGACCGTACAATCTACTTTCACACTGAGCTGATAAAAGATGTAGTTCGGGATAGGTACTGAATTCAAATTATTTGGTCACAAAACTTGCTTTATAATGCTGTAATATAATAGAAAAGTTACCTGTAATTTTTATTAGTTGTTAAATATAGTGGCATCAGAAGCTGAACCAGGCCAACGGGCTACTAAATTCATATTTCATCCCTTTCAATTTCTAAATTCTCCAGTCTCTGAACCTAAGGAAAGAATTGAATTGTGTTAACAAAAATTAATATAGTAAAACCTAATCCCATCTCCTACTAAATAATACATGGATGATGAAATAAAATTATTATATGATTTACAAGGTACCAATGAAACAAATAAATACTGCTATAACATACAACAAACTGATGATTTAGATACACCAACAAAGTCAGTCACTCGTATTAGCATTGTCCCTAATGGGTAAAATCGTACTCATTATGAGTTGGTGAAAAGGATGTATCATGTTTACCATGAGTAAAATGCGTAATGAATGGTGTTGTTTTGGTTGTCTCAAATGAATATTATACGGTAAGACATACACATACCTGGCTCCTTCAGTCTAAGATGGGGATTAACTTCGACATGTAAACTTTGTACAGATGGCTTATTATTATCGAAGATACTAAAATGATCCATCTTCAATTTATATCTTCATTGATTAGAACCACTATCTTCAACTGGTTCGGAGTTACTCCAGCCCAAAAATCTTTCAAAATCACTTGATTCACTATCTGAACAAGATATTTTACATTTTTGTGGATAGCCGACCGAAATCGAAAAGTAAACACATTGAAAACAGCTCGTAACTTTGACAAGTCGTTGACATTTATACTTTTATAAAAACACCAAAATAATATTCATTTATTCACACTGTTTAATTGTACTGTTATGAAACACGTGCTATAAATATAAAAATACTAGAAAGTAGATTATATACAACTTGGGCATATGTTATCGATTTTCATGCCACCTAGAACTAACTTCACGATTAATCACCAGTGTGACCAACTACAAATTAGAGATCCTGCCCAACTTAGGCAAAAAAACTGACAAATCCTGCCAAAATCGAAAGCACAAAATGCCAATGTAATTTAATAGCACTCCAAAAATTTAAAATAAATACACACATTATTTTTTGGAGTTTTATTTAAAATAATTGATCTTAAAGTCTAAAAGTGAACTGAATTAAATTGTACATTCGTATTAACATCGAATTTTTCTTGATCACTTTCTTTATACATCGCTTTTGTCATTTTGTCAACAAAAGTGCCAGAGAGTAAAATAAAGGACTTAATCTGCCAAAATGCAGGTTCCTGCCACATATGGTCACACTGGATACCACCTAGAACTAACTTCACTGTGTCGCTGTAGTACCAAATCACTCTCATCAATCTTCTCCATCGCCCCAAAAGAAGTATAACTTCAAAAAACACTTAACCGCGTTTTTCTCGAAACCGCCATTTTGCAAGTATTGCATTTGCTGTTACGAGGGCAGCATTGTACTCAAGAAAAAGTCATTTCAGAACCATTTTGAAGTCTATTGCGATAGGTATAAACGTCCGTCCAATGGCAACACCTACACATTTGTGAAGCATGACATGACTGCTCATAACTCTATGGTTTTCCCGCCAAACGCGAATATCATCTTACGTTGTTTTTTGTTTTAAACCTTCTGCTTCTACTCTCTATGGCACAGCATCACGAACCGTCTCTAATCGCGGCCTTGAATTGATAACGTTGACATCATCTCTCTTTGTTTATACAGTTTGGTCTCATACCGGGCGAGAGATTTTAGAATAACCATAATTTATAATCATGGCCGTATAACGTTCTAGATTTTTGTGTCATTATGTTTTTGTCTAGTGCCTCGTGACTGTCTCTATGGTCACAAGCGCTATTTCTAAGTATTAGGTCTTTGGTTCAAACACAAATTTCTTTTTCGGCAAACGGTTATTGGGTCATCAGAGTTTTCTTAGGAGCAGACTGGATTTGTGCCAGACAGACAGACAGACGGAGAACATAGTATCCTATGTATGTTCCTTTTGAGGTATGGAAACTTAAAAATCGAATCATCGCATCGGTCAAATTGTGAAACTGGCACGCATTTATTCTTAAGTTCGTTTCTTACCCATTGCCGTATCAGACGTAAGCCATATCTCCAAAGCGTAATTTTATTAAAAGAAAAAAAATAACACATTCATATGATACACAAGCATTGCCTATGGTATTTTTGGCGGTAAAAACCCCAACATGGCGGAAGGTCAAACAGCTGACTGCATATCTATTCTCGTAAGAATAAAGAAAGAAATGAGATAACCTAAAAACTTTTAAAAGAATGAGCTCATAATATCGTTATCAAGCTCAAATATTTGAACAATGCCAAGGTTGTATGCCGCAAGATAATTAGCTTAGACCGATAATATGAACATGTTCGTTGCACGTAATTCATTATTGGAGTCAAAATTCAAATTGCAGTGATTTCGAAAATAATAGAAGGCTTTAATATTTATAAGCTAAAACTTTAATTCAGGTATCAGAACATCTTGTTACACGTTTCGTCAAAGTTTATAGAACCTTTTTAAAAGAAGACGTCTATTAAGGGCCATATTGTACCATTTAGGGACATGTGTGTGATATAAGTGGTGCCATACTCGGAGTCGTAACTTAGAACTTGTTTATGGTTGACTATACGTCGAATTTGGACCCTGTCAGTCAAATTACTACTGTCAAAAACAGTACATTAATGTTGGTGATTATTGATTGATTTCCGAGTGGCGTTTCTGAGTGTGGAAAGTGGGACTACATTGATATATTGGACTAGCCGTTCCACGCGGTTTCACCCACGCTGCTCAGCACCTGTTGGTCGTAGCGTGATGTTATATAGCCTATAGCCTTCCTCAAGAAATGGACTATCCAACACTAAAAGAATTTTTCAATTCCAACCAGTAGTCCCTGAGATTAGCGCGTTCAAACAAACAAACAAACAAACTCTTTAGCTTTATAATATTAGTATAGATTTTTCACCTTTAAAAACGATGAAAGTTAGGAATTTTTCCTTAAATTACAACTTTAAGGGCATTTTCATGCTAATATATTTTTGCCATCCTTACTCCACGCTCAAATACCAAACCCCAAATACACTGTCTCATGTCGGCAGACGGTATGAGCATTAGAACCTGTTCCCAAGCCTAACTGTACAGTCCAGGTCAGTGGGCAAGCGGCCCATACGCGGTCATTGCAGTGTGTTGACATGTTTATCGATACCCGGATTCTGAGAGCCTATTCGATGGCAATTTGTTTGATTGGTTGTTGCTATTTTGGTTGCCCAATCACAAGAGTTAACGGAATCCGATTACAAACTTGTTTTAATTGTGCTAGACTCAGATTGAATAGGGAATATGCAACTCATGCAAAACCTTTTTATTTATATTTATATGCTGTGTCCTGTATTGTCTAATAACGCACTTTTTTACAATTTATTATTTTATGAAATCAATTTATTATTTCATTTCAGATAGCTGTTCCCCACGGTTTCACCCGCGCTGCTCAGCACCTGTCGGTCGTAGCGTGATGTTATATAGCCTATATCCTTCCTCAAGAAATGGACTATCTAACACTAAAAGAATTTTCCAATTCCAACCAGTAGTCCCTGAGATTAGCGCGTTCAAACAAACAAACAAACAAACTCTTCAGCTTTATAATATAAACTGTATAGATAATGCCCGTAATTACGTCAAAATTAATGTGTCCATTAAATACTTTTATTTAAGAAGTACCTACTTAATATTTCACTAAGTTTACAATGTAGTAGAAATTTGAAGGAGATTTTATTTTTTTTGCTTCAAGTTGTAGTTAAAATTTACTTTTTGTTGTAACTTGGATTGTTAGTACTGTTTTAAATAACTAAGGGCTGATTTTTAAATAGTCAGATAACTTTTATCGGAGGAATAATAATGGCGGTTTGACATTATTTTCTATAGATCATAAGCTGTCAAACCGCCATTTTTATTCCTCAGATAAAAGTTATATCTGACTATTGAAAAATCAGCCCTAGAGTAAAGATCCTTATTGGGGGATAATTAATTTTATGAATACGCAAATGACTCCGAAAAATCATAGGGCTTGGGCTCGGAACTAGACATCTATGACTTGTCCGACGGTCACCACATAGCCATCACAAAAAATCAAAACGTTAGAAATCTTCAATAGGTAGCCTAGATCAGAAATCGTGTCAACTAATATCGAGAGTCTCAGCTAATACTGAGATGGTCTTCTTTTTCAGAATCTTAGAAGCTGGTTTTGCAGCTAACCAAAAATGGGTCAGTAGTTTAGCGCCTCGAATAACTACCTACCTATACACCGCCTGTGAAACGCAGAAAACCTCACAAGTGCCAATAGCCAAATCTACTCCCATTCTACTTGTGGTCGGCGCAACAAATCTTGTTCTTCCATTCTCCCCTATCAGACGTCATGACATCATTTACTCTTTTCTCCTTTAAATCATTACTTACACAATCCATCAATTTCTTTGGCCTTTCTCTCCCTCTCCATCCATCAACATTCATATCCATCACTGTTTTAGTCACATGCGTTTCGTCCATCCTCATTGCATGACCTATCTATATTCCTACAATCTAATCTAGATCTCTTCTGCGTTGCAGACAGATTCGGACAATATCTGTAGGCCTACTATGACATCTTAAAGCAGAACTTATTTCACTGAGTGAAAGAGATGGTGCTAGACACCTTGTATAGCTCTGTCCCTTTCTCTCAGCGGAATAAGTCCTGCTTTAACACGTCATGGTAGGGTAGCTGATGGTCAATATGAAATTGTCACAATACTCAATCTTATCCTAGGTTGACATTCTGCTAGCACCCAAGTTGTTCTCATCAAAATCAACACAGTATGACATCAGAGATGATTCAGAAAGCTGTACAAGGTTGGATGACGATATTCCGTGAGCGCATTCGATGTACTTTTAAAAGGATGATGTTATGTTTATTTAATTAATTCATTATCGTATTTATGTACGTAAATGATTTAAATATGGCTCCTAGTCGAATATTTTGTAAGAAAAGTAGACCCAAATTAGACACTGCGGGTTTGTTTGAAAGACACCGCGGCCCGGCACACAGAGGGCCAAAGAAAGAACATGACTAGGTTTTCGTCAGTAAAAGACTGAGTGACTGGCTTAAATCCATTCATTGTTCTGACACTACCTTCCAAATGGCACAGACCGAGAAAATACTGATATAAAACCCTTTTTTTAAAAAAAATAAAACCGACTTCAAGAAAAAACTAAAAAGGGGACAACTCCTTTACTTCCGCAAGTCGTCGGCAAAAGTCAACGAAACCAACAAAAGTCACCGACTCGAATCGAATTTTGTAAATCGCTCAAGGCGTCTGTTATCTCCTCCTTTTTTTGAAGGCGGTTAATAATTACTAATATTATAAAAGCGAAAGTGAGTTTGTTTGTTCGTTACGTCTTCACGCCTAAATGGCCAAACCGATTTTGATGAATTTTGGTACAGAGAACATAGGCTAATTGAAAAAAAAGAGAAAGAGGGCACAAAAGGAGAGATTTTTTTTCGATCATCACGCGGGTTATATTTAGCGTTAGGCCAAAGTAACTACGCGGACGAATTCGCAGGCGGAAGCCAGTTCATAATAAATATTAAATATATGGTAAATCCTCAAGTGAGGGTGAAGGTCAAGTGAAATGTTAAACTATGCATGTACCCCACTTTTGCTCTTTATGTTTTTTTTGTTCTTTACATGAAATAAAAGGTTTTTTATTTTATTTTATTTTATTATATGGTAAATATTCCATTATAAATGTTATAAATAGGGTAATTCATCATCCTAGGGAAATCCCGTATCCTACACGACTTATGATTTAGAATTTAGATTAGTTATAGAGGTTATCAAAAATACTAGTAGGTAATGTGCAGTGGCCAACACGATTACACGATACGACCTTTGTTTGTATCAAAACCTCAAGGTTGTCAAATATCGTTGATAGCGATAACAGCGTCCATTGTTTTTTTTTTCTTAATTTTTTTTTGTGATAGTTACTTTTTATTTTTGTCATAGATAGAAAATTATGTATTAATGGATTTGCAAGGTTATGCTGCAGTTCTAAGATTAATTAAAGAGAATGAAAAAACCATTGGTAACTAAATGCATTTCGCAAGCCGTTAATAAGAAGAGTTACCGCAGCCACGGAACCCAAAGGGCAAAAGAGTTATTGAGGGCTAAAACTGCGTTAAACGGGCACCCGCGACAGTCACCCGCCGCGTGTCTGCGCGCGTGGGCTCTGTGGGTATGTGAAGGATCCTGTCACAGGTACCTAAAGAGTTCATTCGTTTGGCCTCATATGACAGAGCGACACTGTAGTTTCACAATTACTCTTTCTCCGTCGAAAGACAATTACACAAGCTTTTCATCAAGCGTTATTGACTAAACAAGCCCGCGCTTGTCCCCGTGTCGGTTCACTTTTGTATGAAACCGCGCGGGTGTCCGTTTAACGCAGTTTCAGCCTTAATAGTTGTTGGGTCAGTAAGTGACTTTCTCCCGCTCCGCTAGAGAAGTTATTTGATAATTTCCCATCCCTAAAACAAAGCGATGACGAATAAGGTCGTTATCTATTTTAAGTAGGTAGGTACGTATGTTATCAG
Source organism: Ochropleura leucogaster (assembly GCA_958449745.1). Lineage (NCBI taxonomy): Eukaryota > Metazoa > Arthropoda > Insecta > Lepidoptera > Noctuidae > Ochropleura > Ochropleura leucogaster. The sequence goes on along the minus strand of OY288228.1, from coordinate 9,049,317 downwards.
AAATGCAATAGTGGAAGTTGACATCGACGAATGAATAAACTAGGAAGAGGATGTACCATAGATAAGGGCGTGACTGCTGGAATTTCTGGTGATTATAAATGAACCCTTCACGAATTCATCAACCATTCTAGTTATAGCTTGCGGGTTGTTCGAAAGAGATACCGCGGCCCCGGAGCGCAAAAGGCAATAGAAGGAACATCGGTGGGTTTTAGTCAGTAAAAGTCTGACACCCCCCGCGCTCCGCCCAGAGCGGGGGAAGTAATTTGATGATTTCACACCCCAAAAAATGCTAGTTTTGCATATATTATATGCTTATTGTAGCCTAAGATTACACATACAAGACCCGAAACAACTATCTGCAGGTCATACAAATATTTATTCCGTGCAGTAATCGAACCCGCGACACGATGCGCAGCAGACGATCGCTCAGCCACTGCGCCAACCGTGCCGTCAAATATCGCAATGACGGGGAATACTAGTGCCTTTCGGCTTAATTAAGGATACTGTTCTGCATCGTATCATATCATAAAATATCGTTCATCTAGAAGCTGAAGAGAGTTGGGCTGAAGGTGCTGCCCTGCGGAATTTCTAAATCGATGGAGGCGCGTCACTTGAGTTCATCTACTTTGACTAACTGATAGGTTTAGTTAACTATTAGGCTACTAAAGGCCTTTGCTAGATCTAAATAACCTCCCATTGACTGACTTAATTTAAAAGTTATAGACACATTTTCGGCTTAAAAATTCGGACACCAGGTTAAGTAAGTACTACTCGCACGATTACGAACAGACGTTCCAAGTTCCCTTTTACTCATTTAGTAGGCATTTGCATGAAAGGTAGGGGTCACAAGAATACAGATAGTAAATATTTATTGCAGACAACAAGGAGGTCCCTTTGTGTAGAGTATTTATTATTGTGTTAAGGTGAACGCTGTTCCTGTTTTAAAATTCGGTTTTGCCGCTATTTTTTAGTTATCATCGTTATTTACGGGCCGTTTTTGACGTTTTTTGGACGTTTTTGACGGGCCTGTTGGTCTAGTGGTTAGTGGCCCTAACTGCTGAGCCGGAGGTCGTGGGTTCGATTCACACCCAGGACAAACTTTGTGTGATGAGCATGATTGTTTGTTCTGTGTCTGGGTGTGATTTATCTATAATTATGTATGTATTTATAAATTATATAAGTATGTATATCAGTTGTCTGGTTACCATAACACAAGCTCTGCTTAGCTTGGGATCAGATAGCCGTGTGTGAGTTGTCCCAAGATATTAATTTTTTTATTTACACCTTTTAAACCTATGCTTAACAAATAAAAACCTTTGACTTTATTCTAAACAGCGTTTCTGTTTGGGCTGAATTTGTGCATTGAAGGAAAACAAATAGGTTTGAGACAAACAATAAGAGATTTAATTTAAAATCAGTGTATCAACTAATTATCTAATGATTCAAAATTTGATTTGATGACGGCAAAAATGAAAATGATTAATTTGATAACTATAAACCTTACTTTAACTTAGACAAAACATTCAACAAAAAACAAGCAACACTTTATTTTAACAGTTACAGCACCATGCTGAGATACCAGTTTTTTGCCTTCGTACAGGACTATGTTAATCGTTTATTTTTTAAGAAGTTCCTTATCACGCGTTGCGAAAGGGGGCTAGACGGAAAAAATTAAGACCAAAAGTTGTAACGATACCTTTTGCTATAGTTGTGCGCGTGTCGCCCTGACTGTCTCTCTTATAGAAAGCAAGCCAGTTATTATCGTTTTGGAACGAAGTCCTTTATCGCACCTTGCAAAAGGGGGCTAGACGTGAAAAAGTATTTTTTTTTGAGTGTTTACAAGTTTTTTGTAATTCAAAAATAATAATTTTGTTTCATCCGGGTGTCCCTTGACACCTCTCAAGTATTTTTTAATATACTAGCTGTGCCCAGCGGTTTCACCCGCTGCTGATTTAGGGGTTTAAAAATAGATGTTGGCCGATTCTCAGACCTACCCGATATGCACACAAAATTTCGTTGAAATCGGTTCAGCCGTTTCGGAGGAGTATGGGAACGAAAACTGTGCCACAAGAATTTTATATATTAGATTTACTTTTTTTGTCCTTTACAAGTCCATTATATACCTAATAAATATTTTTATTTAAACATAAAATTATTTCTCAATATTAAGGAAACTACAAGTCACAAGGAGTGCCGTTTACCCAGTAGTGTGATAACAGAAGTTAGTAATGGTATCATCAAACAAGAGAATGCCCCTTAACAGAGTTGAAAGCAAGAATTTAATGTAATGAATGGTTTTATTATACCCGGATTGTAATATCTCCTACTTGCCGAGCTGTGGAGGTCAGATAACGGCTGCATTTATCTTGAGAAGGAGCCAATGTTTTATTATACTTCTTTTTTATTATACTGTCATTTTAAAAGTGAAACAGTGGGGTATAAACGAAAAGGCAGAACCAAGATAATCACACTCATATATTAAAACTTAGAAGTAGTTGGACAGAGTTTCGGCTTAGTCTAATCGCAGGAACAATGGAGCGAAATATCAGCTTGCATGGCATTATAAAGTATTCCCCACACCTGAGGCAGTAGTTATTATACAAAGCTGGGCTGGCTTACGTAAAGCTTTATGATCAGATGTGGTGGTATGGTAAACAGTAGTGATGGTCTTAGTCAATGATTATGTCTTGGAAAGTGTCTTTACCATTATAGTTATAAGCTGGAACTTGTAAAGAACTTGACTACACAAACCTTTACCATAAACAATCAGCAATGATAAATATTTAGGGCGAAAATTTAATCTTATTCTGGCTAAATGTATACTTTACAGTTTAAAATATAGAACAGCTTTATGCCCCCAAACCATAAGTAAGTTGGGAAAGACAAATTTCATAAAGAAAAAACTGTTTTTGTTGAATATCTTTTCAGCGTATGAGAACATTAAGGGAATTAGATACATCAAATGAAAGTTTTATTTTCTGTGTAATATATTTAAATTGATATGCTTATATATTTATCACCAAGGCCATGAAATTGGCCTTGTCATAACAGCAAAAAGTCCACATTGCAACTTATTGCTTTGATTTTTTTTTAATTGTTTGATATAGTTTTGCTGTGCTCCTAGTTGATTTTCAAAATAACAACAACAAAATAAAAAAGTTAGTGATTTTATTTTTAAATTATATTTTTCCAAAAAATATCAAGGAAATCTTAGATCTGGAATCTTCTGGTGTAGGAATAAGACAAGGCTTCAGGGATTTCTTGGAATTACAGGATTTTTTCAAGAAAACTTGGGTTAGGGATGCAACCTGTGGCAATTAAAGTTGTTAGTAAACAAGGGATGATTTTCAATAATAACAAGTACAATAAAGTTAATAAATATTGTCTACACAAAAAAATATTCTACAGGCAAGATGAAAATGACGTAAAACACACTGCTAACTGTACACGACATACTTGGGCAATAACATCACTTCAAAACCGGCGAAGTATGTAAAACAAGTGTGTGGGCGACTTAATAACTTGAATCATACTTCGAAATAACTTTTCAAACATCGACATTATTGATTTGATAATTTTTCCCGCAAAAAAATACCAAACAGGTTTCAATCCTGTACGTAGACCTCATTGTTTACTTTTGCGTTAAAAAAAAAATTGCCGCGTGTGCGTTCTACTTTCGTTCCACGTCTTGTTAGAAACTTAAAAACTAAGCGAAAACTACTGAAATTTAACTTTTAATAGAGACGTAAGGTTAAAAGAAAATAGGTATTACCTTATAAAGGGCGAATTTCGCTTTCCACGCTGAATAATCCGTATAAAATAATGTAAAATCCACAAAACTTTGACCCACTCACAACATAACTTTTAAACACAAAATGCAACACATGAAACACTTTAAACAACTAGATAACACATTAAAAATATTGTTTAAGGCACTGTTTACTAGTTCTATTGGTAAATAAAGTTTGTTTTATCGAAATTATGTCGGCATTTCAAGTTAAAACAAAGTTAAAGTTTGACAGATCGCGTCGAAGCCTCTTGCTCGCTCGCGACGTTCATTCGTTTCGACAGCGAAGTGAACGCGTCCGAACGGTCCGAATCTCATTCTCGACCAATGATCCTGTGTGTCACCCATGATAAAATCGACATAATTGGCGATTACCGAATTTTTATCTAAGAATTATCAGTAAATGATCATATCATGTAAGGAACTTTTTACGGTGAAACATACATGTTTTGGAACATGGAATAACGTTCAGTAAATAAACAGTTTTACTAAAAAATTAAACTGATAGTGCGTGATTTTTTGAAGTAAATATTTAGACTGAATTTTTCTGTAATGATGGTGGAGCTAACTTTTCAATGTTAACGCCCTTTAAGTAAACGAAGACGTGCAGAGATGTTCCAAATGTAGTGGAGAGGAGAGGAAATGCAAGGCTGTGTGAAGATGCGTACTGGCTAGTTAGACCAAAAAAACTTTTTAGTAAAAAAATAAAACCGACTTCTAAAAAAAACTAAAAACTGGAAAATAACTTTATTTCCGGAAGTCGGTGGCTTTTGTTGGTTTCGTTGACTTTATTGGCCACCGACTTCCGGAAATAAAGTTATTTTCCAGTTTTTAGTTTTTTTTAGAAGTCGGTTTTATTTTTTTACTAAAAAGTTTTTATTTCAACATTTTTAGTTATAGTATTATGATATAATACGCAAACACGGCTAAAAAGTTTTTCTTTTTAGCTTTAGTCCCGTCTTAGATACAATTTTGAGTTCCACATCAAGCTATAGATTAAATACTAAGTATCTATATTCTGCTTTAGTATTAAACCAATTCAGAAATCATATGCATCATCCTCTAGGGGATACAGCTGATACTTGATCTGATGTTTATGTTTCTTAATGACTAGGTGAGGGGTGGGGAGGGGATACGGTCACCCTGCTCCCACTCGCCTGCCTACCCTGGCGAAACCCATACTTATACATGTGATTGCAGCAATCACGGCAGATTTGCTGTCATTTATTAAAGAGTGCCGTTGTATATCACTGAAGATCTATCACCAAATTACTGCGATGACCTTCCAAACCATAGTAGTACCTACATACCATTTTTGATCATTTGTCTTCGACAACTTCTAAAATATAATCGACGAATGAGTATATCATCAACGTACACGAAGTCAATCTAATACGTATTATTAAAGATAACTCAAAAACTACTTGTCGGATCTTGATATTTTTTTTATGGGACCAAACGACAACCACCAGCTTTCGAATAAAAAAAGAATCATCAAAATCGGTTCACTCAGACCTGAGTTATGAGGTAACAAACACAAAAAAAAAAAAAAAAAAAAAAAAAATACAGACGAATTGAGAACCTCCTCCTTTTTTTGAAGTCGGTTAATTAGAAATGTGTGTCCAGGAATCTCACGCGAGAGATCGCAGATTAGCGATCACCGCTGCGGTGGCTGGCCTTAAAAAAACGAAACTTCTCTTCTTTCTGCTTAACAGATTCCACTAAAACTAAGCGGAACCAAGAAGTGTAAATAGCGTCATTTTATTGATGGTTCACATTTTCACTCCACTTGTGTCGTCATCGCTTAGATCGAATCCGGGCCGGCTCCGAAAATCAATTTTGTAACATAGAAAATGTTATTTAATTTCTAATCCAGTATTATAACAATTTAATAATACTTCTTTATCTATTATAACTTTTTACTCTGACATAGGTAACAAAGGAAGAATAAAAACATTTATTTAGCTCAGACTAAAAGAGGACACAGCAAAAATCCTTGCCTTGTAACTTGTAGCAATTATTTGACTTCAACGTCGTAAGTACTAACAGGTCACGCTCGTATGATGTCATGGTGCGTTCTCGTCATGCAATAAAAATGATCAATGCCTGTGCTCGCTCGATGGCTTACCAACTTTCAATTAGGACACTGAAGAAATCATCAAGGCATCGTTCGATTGACAGCCAGGTAGGAAGACCCTCGCCGGACGATAAATAACTAAAAAAACTGCCACACACTTACAGAATATTTTAATTTGAAAATCTTAAATGACACTTAACGTCAAAACGGATTTATCTTAATACTCTGTGGTCGTGACTCCTACAATGCGTTCCGGACCATCGGGCGGTTGCCGCATTCCATGCATAGTTTTCCCGCCAGACTCAATCCGCGAAACCGGTCCTGCCGTGCCTTTATCCCCGTCTAAATACGACAAAAGAGCTTTGCTTAGCATACATTGCTTATTTTTGTGAACTTTCTACTCTAAACTTCAACAAAAATCCGCAATGTATACCGTTTTATTGATATTACAAGTATTTTGACATGTTAAAGAAGAATATAGTACAGAGTTATTGGAATGTCCTAGGTTAGGCAGGCAGGTTGTATAGTAACGAATTTTTTTTCATTGGCATTTTGCGTACGAAAGTTTGTTCGGTACCCTATTGGTAGGTATAAAGAGACGTCTGGCGGGAAATTTAAAATGTAATCAGTGTTGATTAACTTTGGGTTCAATCTATTAGCCGACTCCATATTTAAAATCAGTGAAACTACAAAGTTTTATGTTATTTCTTTTGTTTTGTAAAATACGAGAGTTGTTGTGGATACTATTGTCTAGACTAGAGACTCCTCGCATGAGTGCGCGATGTAAACGAACCTAAACTTTATAAATTATTCACACTCAGAACATTTTTTTTTTTTTGATATAAAGGTGTGTGGTGTCCATCTTAAAAAATCATATCGAGGTTTCTTAAATACTCTTTTACCAAATAAATGGTTGGATGAGATATTTGCTTGTAGGTATGATATTCAGGGTAAAGCGTAAAAGACTTTCAGATGACTGAAAGTCTTTTACAGTGATCATGAGATCAGAAATCGAGTTGTAATGTTCCAGATTGAAGAGGAATGGTACATTTTACTAATGTTACCTGCAACGTACTATAGCGAAAAGTTTTGCGGTTGAGCGTATATTTCCATATAATTTACATGAGTGTCAAAAATATTGTATTGTTTGATGCTACGAAACCTTGTGTGCGAGATTGATTCGCACACGAACAGTTTATTCCTGATCTGAGGTTTCCCTAATACTAATATTATAAATGCGAATTTTTGTGAGGATAGATGTATGGATGTTTCTCACTCTTTCACGTCAAAACTCCTGAACGGATCTTGATGTTTGACATAGAGATAGATTATAGTCTGGAATAACACATACTTACGATACTTTTTTTTCGTACCACTTGCTCAAAAAAGTGACATTCTATGCCCCAAAAAGCGAACATAACAATAGTCATTTTTAATCTGTCAAAAACAGGGAAAGAAAATTGTACTGAATTTCATTCATCCCCTAGGGAGAGAATGTGATTTAAAATTGGAATACTTAATACTGAACTACACCTGTGTTTACACCATTGAGTTTGTATATTATTAAGCATCTTTTTTAAAAAAGAATACGCAATTAATTATATGCAGTTATGATTATTAAATAAAATTACCAAAACCGACGAGGTCGTATGAGCTTGATGCCTTTGCTTTTCCGACAAAACATATTAGTCTAGGAATTTGCCGCGATTTTGTTTTCTTCAAATACCGTTAAGTTAATTTTTATAAATAAGTTAATGTTCTAAAAATACATTGTTAAATCAAAGCGACAGTGACAGTGTATTGTCGGATTCCATCAGTGCAAATGCTGCCGCAATCATACTCATCAAAAATAAATGTACCAAACAAAAGTGTAGCTCTCTTTATAAATAACTAGCTGTTCCCCACGGTTTCACCCGCGCTGCTCAGCACCTGTTGGTCGTAGCGTGATGTTATATAGCCTATAGCCTTCCTCAAGAAATGGACTATCCAACACTAAAAGAATTTTCCAATTCCAACCAGTAGTCCCTGAGATTAGCGCGTTCAAACAAACAAACAAACTCTTCAGCTTTATAATATTAGTATGGATTGGACCAATGTTCGAATCTTACCTTTTACTTTTAATGTCATTGTCTTTAATAAATCTTATCTCATATTATTACTGTGTTAATTTTTTCGCAAATGGTACGAAAGTAGAGTATTTTCCTCGGTGATAAAGCTGTCTTAGTCTTGGGTAAACTTAAATCTCTCGCTACACTCAGGAGTCGTCTTAAATCCCTCGCTTCGCTCGTGATTTAAGTTTTTAACATCCTCGCTACGCTCGGGAGTAAACCTCGAGTCCTTCGTTACACTCGCGATTTAAATCGTCACCCGCGACAGAAGACTAACAATGGAACAAGGGCAGGAATATAAATATATTTCAGAATACCGAATCCAGGCCTATATGCTGCAAAGTCGAGCTAACGGCCATTATCTTCTGAATAGTTAAAGCACTTATAGCAAAAACTGTGTCACAATGTTTAATTTTGTTTTTTTTTGTAGTGATCGAAGTTACTTATCGCGCGTTGTGAAAGGGGGCTAGACGGAAAAAATTCTTACGAAAAGTTGTCACGACACTTTTTGCTACAGTAAGCTATTGTAAGCTGTGCGGCGTCGCATGTTTCTCTGTCTGTCTGTCTGTCTCTCTCTCTCTCTTATAGAAAGCAAGCCAGATATTTTCATTTCCATAGGAACTTCGTTCCATCCGGGTGTCCCTTGACACCTCTCAAGTATTTTTGTTTTTAATGAGTGGAAAATGTGGCCCTAGTAGATTCCTAGAGCTTATTTTATTTTTCGCTTTGTTGAGTAAAGCAATGACACATTGTCGGGCCTATGCTGTCTACTTGACCTTAAGTACCAACGCTGTAAAATCAATATTGTAAATCCAATGATTTCAAAAGAGTATCCATGGAGTTTCTCGCTGGTTCTTCTCCATAATAGGAGAAATAAGGATAATTTGATTTGACTAAACTAAAAAATCTGAGATCAATAAAACACATGAGATATTAAAAAAAGTTTTTATTCATTATCTTTGGTTTCTAAACATTACATTAAACATAAGACAGTGTTAAAGTATATACATCGTTTGATCTGGAAATTCAATTGTTCAAAAATGATTGCTAAGGCAAATAAAGTCAGGCGTTAGTACTACCTAAAAGATTTAATTATCTGTTAAATGCATTTTTGACAACTGAACCGATTTCGACTATACTATCAGCGTCTTTTGGCGATTTTTTTGATAGTCCGTCAAATATAACTTGATTAAAATGACTACTGCCTAGCTAAAGGGAGTCTTATTAAGCGTCAGCGTTTTCGAGAACTAACCTATCAAATAGGAACAAACTTTGTTATTGTTCGTCTAGTGGCACCTTTTTTATATCATTTCTAATCTGTGGAGAATGTAGTAAGTTTTTTTTTAGATGGATACCTACAGTACGGCCAACGAGAAGCGATACCAAATGTAAACAAAACCCATGCTAAAACCCCATCTAAAATGGCCGCCCGAATGTTGGCGAACCCGTCTTAACGTTGTCATGCCGGGAGAACGAGACATTACGACAAAGGCACAAGATGGAAAGAGCTAAATATTAGATTGTCAACGCCACAGTTGTTCTTTAGGTTAATGACCTTTCGTATCGCTTCTCGTTGGCCGTACTGTAGTCATCAAATAACTTTTCCCGCTCTGAGTGGAGAGCAAGGGAGTGCCAGACTTTTACTAACTAAAATCCATCCATGTTCCTTCTTTTGCACTTTGTCTTCCGAGGCCGCGGTATCTCTTTCAAACAACCCGCAACCCCGGCAGGCAGCGGGCCCCTCTTGCTTTGCCGACATCTCTTTGAGGTGCGTGTGGAAAAGGGCCGATTTTTCAATCGCCAGTTAAATTTTAGCCGACGAATAAGACTGTCATTTTGACAGTTTTTGTATGAACAATCTGTCAAAACGTCTGTTTAGATAAAAGTTACCTAACGGTTGAAAAATCGGCCCTAAGCTTATTTAATTTTTTTTACTCGATTAAATCAATCTCTTTAATAAATAAAATAAAAGTGACACTTTAAAAAACTTGGTATCATTAAGTACCCGTTTGCATTTATTGAAACAGGTTTTATACGTAGTTGGTATTTTGAAAATGAACATATAGGTAATGGCGGAAATTTGACAGGCGAGACGATTATCGAGATACCCGCTATAGCTTGTAGCATCGCGTTTTAAGCAAGACACATCCTTACTTTTACAGTATTTTATAATTATTTATAATTAAAAATATAATAAAACTAATACACACATGTAACTAAGCAAGTATTATACAGAATCCTTAAATAATTGTCAATTCATTAAAAATGAGATCCTTCTTTAAGAAAAAAAAATAGCGCTCTTTACAAAATGACAAAATAAATAGACTGGCAAGACGCTATGGACGGGAGCAGATTACTTTTTTTTTTTGTTGTTAATTCTTGGAAGTTTCGCTCGTGAATTTAATTTAACTATAAACACTAGCTCACTTTTAAACATGCATTCATACTTTAGACAGAACAGCACTTACAGATATGTCGTTATTTATTTTTTACATTGAAACTGGCTCTGCACGGAGGTTTCACCTACCGCTCAGCTTATTTTTTTAAAAGGGCAATCCTTATCACGACGACTGATTCTCAGACATTACGAATGTAGACAACTAGACATAAAATTTCACAAAACTCGGTTACATGCATATTCTGTAGGTTTGAGAATCTCTACCCCTGAGTTATAAGGGTGGCCCTCTTTAGAAGGGTACTTGAGCAGCAGTTGAAACCACTGGACACAACTAATATTTTTTATAATAATTCAAAGCGAGCGAAGGTTGTTGACCACAGACAGTTTGTTCAATAAAACCTTAAATAATAAGCATAATATGCCTTAAATAATTTTCTCCGATTCTTGAGATTCATTACAAAATTACATATTTCTAAACACTATCTTTGCAAATATATTTCACATTATAATATGCTGTCTGAAGTTTTACTTGTATTCTAAATTGATTCCTATTTATTTGATTAATTTTGAATGAGAAATCTGAAATACTAAAAATAGAGTGTTTGAAACGAAATAATATGTTTAAAGTTTTCTAGAAACAGGATCGGAAGCATTAATTTAAAAAAATTTAAAGGACATTGCTCTGCGCTCATACATTATTGGTATTCTCTATCATTAGTAAATTCCTTTATGATCTTATTTTTATAGCGGACTAGCTGCAGAATAGATATATTTAAAAAAATATAATAGATTTTGAGGTTAGAATCGAACCATAATTACGAATATTAGGCAAGATTTTTTTATAGCTCCGTGTGATTTAAATCTAGACAATTAGTAATTAAAAAAAAATATCTTAGGACAACTCGCACACGGCTATCTGATCCCAAGCTAAGCAGAGCTTGAGTTATAGTAACCAGACAACTGATATACATACTTATATAATTTATAAATACATACATATTATATAGTTTTTTTACGCCTAAGTGGATGTAAGTGCAACATTAAAATGTATAGAAACTATTCATATGATTATATATAACATAGGTACCTGTACTCTAAACATTAGTCGTAGATGGCAGCTGGCGGATGTTATTAGTCGCGTCAAATCTTAATATATATAAATCTCGTGTTACAATGTTTGTCCTCAATGGACTCCTAAACCACTTAACCGATTATAATAAAATTCGCACACCATGTGCAGCTCGATCCAACTTAAAAGATAGGGTAGGTAGGGTAGGTAGGGTATGTAGGGTATGTAGGGTAGGTAGGGTATGTAGGGTAGGTAGGGTATGTAGGGTAGGTAGGGTATGTAGGGTAGGTAGGGTATGTAGGGTAGGTAGGGTATGTAGGGTAGGCAGGTAGGTAGAAAATTGCATTGCAACGCATGCCGGGGCACAGCTAGTACTTACTATAAAATGTACATTTTGGCATACAGTTAGTCCGTGTTAAGTATTTGCAACTTACATAATTAAAAAGACTAATTAATTATCGAGTACTCCAATACTCTTTACTGTACCATTTTGGACATAGTTTGCCTTTCTGAATTGTTCTAATTTTTGTTCGTTTTTCACTCCATATAAAAATAGTTTTTTTTTACATTTCGACATATTTCATTTTTCTTTCCAACTTTGATAGGACCACTTAACCGTATAGTTCGGTACGTACCCCTTCGGGGGCTCGACATTCAAACCTCCGCTGGCTCGGTACTGGCCCCGAAAGGGGTCGGACATTTAAGTCATATGATCTCCTCATTATTTTTGTAAATATTTTATTTTCTGGGTGTGCATTCATTAAATAAATATGATGAACAGGCGTACGGTGTTTATTTAACGTAAATACGTCGATTTTTTAATAAAAAATACAACTATCTTATATTTAGCATATTTAGACGTACGGTTGGCGCAGTGGCTAAGTATTTGACTGCTGCGATGATTACTTATTATTTATTTATTTATTAATATAAAAAATAAAGTACCATAGACAACAGTAAGCAATTACAATTACAAGTTCTCAGGTAGTACCAGGCTAAAACTTCAAACAAATGAAATGTGAGCACAAACCGCACTTTACACATATACTTAATCAAAGGTTACATTAATTAAGTCAAATATAAAAGCTAAATAGATAGTTGACTGAAACAGTTTGCAGTCAAATGCAAAATGATGTACACATTACAGAAGAATATTGGAAAAAAAACAAAAAAAGAAGATTAACAATTTGAAGGTTACTTAAAAAACTTGAGATTTAAGCACCTTCTTGCTGACGTCACACTCGTCGTAAAGGGATCAAATCATTATTATATTATTAATACGTTATTAACGTATTAATAATTTTTGCAATCATGCATCATTCTTAGATATGAACATATTTTTCAAATTATAAAAAATATCTAAAACAATCAAGTATTTATAATAGAAAAAATCGACGTATTTGCGTTTCGTTCTGCACACTCATGCTAGGCTTTCTGATATCATATAAATAGTTTACTTCAGTAAAATTACCCAGAACCTGAGCATTGGACGTCAGATAGAAAATCTGGTTCTTCTAACCTGACAGACAGATGTGTTGCTGGGGAGTTTGTTCCGCCACTTCTTCTTCCAAGCTAAAACACTAGGAAGTGGCGAAGGGCAGGGCGTTTTTGTGGGACTGTCTCTTGTAATGTGACGTTCAAAAAGTGCTGATTATCAGCCTAATTTGAATAAATGACTTTTGATTTTGATAGGCTGTCGTTCCATGTAAAATACTGCATCCGGTTAGACTGGAAGCCGATCCAAAGTAGTGGGGAAATGGCAGGTTCTACTTATATTTAAAGTTTTCGTATACCACTCTCGACGAATGCCCAACAAAAGTGGGCTAAATACAGATGTTTGTCCAGCAGTGGGCCTATGGTGATTTAGTCTGGTAGCCAATGCTGGGTTCGCCAAAGGAGACAGTAATGACCGTTGTGTGTATTCGTTGAGTTTGAGGACTGAAAAAAAACAATAAAGAATATTTTAAATGAAAGTTTAAATATGTCCATGTTGTAAGGAGCGCTCAATCCTTGTCTAATTTTAGAATTATGAGTCAAAAAGCACTACCTCTCTTCTTAATCAACAATCCTTACTTGTACCTTACTAGCTTTTGCCCGCGGCTTCGCTCGCGTTATATTCGGGGTAACACAGTTCCCCTTGCTCCTTTTTGATTTTTAATAGCAATGCTAAGTTTTCCCTCTTCTTCCCTCTTTCTCCCTCACAACCAACTTTAAAAAAATTGCCTATGTCCGTCTCCTGGTTCCCAACTATTTCTGTACCAAAATTTATCAAAATCGGTTTAGTTTGTTTGTTTGTTACTCTACACGCCTAAATGGCCAAAACGAAAAATAGCCTATGTGTAGAGGGAAGAAAAGGAAAAACTTAGCTTTGCTATTACAATAAATAAGGCGCTAGGGCAAAAACTACAAGCATCAAGGTACCTGTAAATCAGGAAAGGGGAACTGTGTTACTCCGAATTTAACAAGAGCAAAGCCGCGGGCAAAAGCTAGTAAATCATTACTAATATTATAAAAGCGAAAGTAAACGTTTGTTTGTTACCTCTTCACGCTTTAATGGCTAAACCGATTTGGATGAATTTTGGTACAAGGATAGTTGGGAACCAGGAGACGGACATAGGCTATTTATTTTAAAAAAAGAGTTAGATATGAGGGAGAAAGAAGGAACAAACGGGAAAACTTAGCGTTGCTATTACAAATCAATCAGGCGCAAGAGCATAAACTGCAGGTCTGCTTGGTGTGTTATACCGAATTTAACGCGAGCGAAGCCGCGGGCAAAATCTAGAAAATAAATAAATTGAGAACCTTCCCCTTTAAGTAGTCAGTCGGTTTAGCAGTACTTACATGAGGCGCATATCTTTGTAGAAGCGGCCGGTATCCGTGACCGAACGTCGCGATCATACCGGGCTCGTCCTCTCGGTGAGGATGCAGAGGGATTATCACTTGGACCTGGAGTGGAAATAGCGGAGATATTATTGTACGTATATGTATTTTATTTATTATTGTTGGCACGGTTTTTTTTAAAATGTTTGTCCCACACTAGGAATTTCTCTTGTATCGTGGGTACGTTTAAATAAATAAATAAATATTTTGGGACAACTCACACACGGCTATCGGATCCCAAGCTAAGCAGAGCTTGTGTTATGGTAACCAGACAACTGATATACATACTTATATAATTTATAAATACATACATATTATAGATAAATCACACCCAGACACAGAACAAACAATCATGCTCATCACACAAAGTTTGTCCTGGGTGGGAATCGAACCCACGACCTCCACGGCTCAGCAGTCAGGGCTACTAACCACTAGACCAACAGGCCCGTCAAACAAACATATATTTGTTTCGTGCGGGAATCGAACCCGCGACACGCAGCGCAGCAGTGGATCCCTCAGCCACTGCGCCAACCGTGTCATCAGAAGCGGTTGGCGCAGTAGTTAACGTGTTGAATATCGCAACAAACGCGCGAATTTTTATATATTTTTTCTTAAGCGAAAGATTGATGAGATATTTACAAATATCAAATTAAGCACTAACTTAAATAAACATAACTTTATCAATATAGAAAAACATACATTTCCTTTAGTTTTTTGACATTGAAAAGTGCCTGTTACTGGTCTACTTGAAATAAATGATTTTGATTATCTATACTTATATTATAAAAGCGAAAGTGAGTTTGTTTGTTTGTTAAGTCTTCACGTCTAAATGGCTAAACCGATTTTGATGAATTTTGGTACAGTACACACTTTTGTTTAAAAAAAGTGAGAAATGAGAGAGAAAGAGGGAAGAAAAGGGAAAACTGAGCATTGCTATTACAATAAATAAGGCGCTGGGGCAAAAACTACAAGTGGCAGGTCTCTACAAATTAGGAAAAAGGAACTGTGTTACCCCGAATTAAACGCAAGCGAAGCCGCGGGCAAAAGCTAGTGAACCATAAATACTTACATCTTCCTCATATGGTCTAAACACTGTCAGGGGTCTGAGAGACGCCACATCAGCAACAATGACACATCCCCACGCTGTCCCGATGTACAACTCGCCGCGGAGCGAGCAGAGTGCTGTCACCTAAAAAGAGATGGGGTTATTGAAATCTTTTTATCGTGATACCTTTATTTATATACCAAAGATCTACAAATGACAACCGGAACCAACGGTTTATGGAGAAACATCATCTTTTAGACGGTCAAGAGCGAGTCGACTCGTGCGCCGGGTGTTCCGTACAAACTTGCGACTTATACAGCCATATCTTTTGACTGCGTAGACTTAGAGGGTTGATTTTTTCACAGCACAAAGGAAGCACATACTTAAGGCGACATTAACTGCGTCTAACCGTGACAGTAGTCAGCGATTCCCCTCGCCCGCCAGAGCCCCGCTTCAACGCGCACCAAGATTATTCGAAAAAACAACCCACCTCGATTTATCAAACACAATACAAATAAAAGCCGTATACTAAAATATGGGTGATTAAATTGTCTTTTACATGATTAAAGATTCATGTAAATACGCCCCATAGTTTTTGCGTGATTATCGTTTTTTTGCCCACGTTAGACAATACTTTACAAATTAATTACACTATTTTATTAAAATATAATTTCACATTTTCACATATCAAATTATGAATAAAATTGTCTAGTATAACATCCTATTTTTTTCAAAGAAATAAGACTACAAGTTTAGACGTGATGTTCAATATAAAATCATTAAAAGTCGTTTATCTGCGCCTTAAGTTAAACTTGATACCTTCACGGTTTCTCAAGATAAAGGGTCTTGATAGACAGACAGACAGACGGACCATAAAGTGTTTCAATAATAAATAATAAAATAATTAAAATAAAATTTATTGTGTCAAATAATTTGTTAACATAATTGTGTTCGGAACCTTCTTTTAGACAAACAATGCCTGTAGTAGAAGACTCCGCTAATCCCTATTTTGTATAGCGTTATAACTAACACAATAACAAAAAGAAAAAACAAAATAAATTAAATTGAATTGAAGTTAACTTTAGAATCTTAGTCTAACGAAAATACAAAAATTAAAAAGAGAAACATGCTTATATATGTGTGCGTGTGTCTGTGTGTGTGTGTGTGTGTGTGTGTGTGTGTGTGTGTGTGTGTGTGTGTGTGCGTGTGTACGTGTGTGCAAATATTATATAGGTGTGTAAGTCTGTTAGTGTACTTGTGACTCATTCCGTGTTATAGCAATGCTTCTGTGGCCTCATACGTGAGTGGTTTTATCCACTTGACTAGTGTTTCTTTACAGTCATATTTTTTTTGGTGTGTATATGTATATTTTTATTTATTCTATTGTACAGTTGAGCTGATCGTTTGCTATATTGTTTGCATCCAAATTTGGTCTTAATAAGAGTTCCGTTTTTTCATTTAGAGGTACGAAACCCAGAAACAAAACCAATGAAAGAACACGTAAAAGACTTAATGAGAAAAGTAATTACTAATACCGTACCCTGCACTTATCTTCAGTAAGATGTTCGTCTAGCGCGATGGACTGCAGGCTCTCGGAGCACGGCACCAGCTTGCTGCAGTCCAGTCTGCCCGCCGCCTGCTTGCTGCGGACTGACCACTGGAACACGCACACTCCTGGGGAAGGTGGCGGGCTTTAATGACATATGTCAAAGTTAGTCTAAGTATAGTACGGCCAACGAGAAGCGATACGAAAGGTCATTAACCTAAAGAACAACTGTGGCGTTGACAATCTAATATTTAGCTCTTTCCATCTTGTGCCTTTGTCGTAATGTCTCGTTCTCCCGGCAAAAACATGACAACGTTAAGACGGGTTCGCCAACATTCGGGCGGCCATTTTAGATGGGGTTTTAGCATGGGTTTTGTTTACATTTGGTATCGCTTCTCGTTGGCTGTACTGTATATAGACAGACTGTTAGTAGACAGACAGACGGACAAAGAAGTAATCCAATAAGGGTTCCGTTTTGAGGTACGGCACACTACAAAGGAAAGCTTTTTGAATGTTATCATAACTCACCCGGATCGTTATAAACAATAACAAAAGGCTCGTCCTCCGGCGCCGCCATGAGCGTCACTCTGGGCGTGGTCTCCAGTACCTCCGCCCCGCAGACCCCGCCCGCGTTCAGCGCGTACGAGTACAGTCCGTCCCCGCCCGCCCATACCTCCCAGCTGTGGATTGGCACAAGTGATTGTTGAGTAAGGCGGTTGTTACTAAGTAAATCTGGTATTAAGTCAAGTGGTCATAAAATCAAGTGGTTATTAAGTCAAATGGTTATTAAGTGAAGTGGTTATGAAATAAAGTGGTTACTTAGTCAAGTGGTTACGAAATAAAGTGGTTACTAACTCAAGTGGATAATAAGTCAAGTGGTTATTAAAGAGCCACATCGTTACTGAGGAGACACGTGGACATTGAGGAGACACATAATTACTGAAGACCCATGAGGTTGTTGAAGAAACAAGTGCTTCTTGAATAAACTTATGTTTACTGTGGATACATGAGGGTATTGAGGAGACACGAGGTTTTAAAGAAGACTCATGGTTATTGAGAAGACATGTGCTTTTGAAAAGACTACTGATTACTAAAGAGACAAGTGGTTATTCTCAAGACATGACGGTAATAATGAGTCAAGTGGTTATTTCGATGAAGTGGTGATTAGTATACAAAAGGTTATAAGTAGATAATATTTGGATAGATCATAATTTGAGGGGTAAAATCTCGTGAAATTATTTATTTATTCTACATGACAAATGATTTTAAAAGAGTAACCATGGAGTTTCTTGCCGGTTCTTATCCATAGGAAACGACCAACCATGTCGGACTTGTACTGACTAAAACCCACCTATGTTCCTTCTATTGCCCTTTACGTTCCGGGGCCGCGGTATCTCTTTCGAACAACCCGCAACCCCGGCAGGCAGAGGCTCTGGCAAGTCCCTCTGCTTTGCTGACTCTCTTTGAGGCGCGCGTGAAACACGAACGCGCCGCCGCCGACACGGCCTGTCGTCAATAGACGGACGGACGGTGAACTAAACCGTGCACCTTTTCTCGACGTTTTATAAATGCCCATGTGAATAAAAATACACAATCGTACATCTTTTCTCGAAGTTTTATAAGTTCCCATGTAGGTCTATGTGAAATAAAAATACACAATCGTACATCTTTTCTCGTCGTTTTATAAGTTCCCATGTAGGTCTATGTGAAATAAAAATACACAATCGTATTCCACTCACCCGTGTGGCGATGGCACGGCAGCTAGGCAGCACAGCTCCGTCGCTGTACCCAGTTCCGTTAGCACAAAGCTACCCTCAGCCTCCGGACGACCAGACGTCACTAGGAATAATCTGGAACGATAGTGTGGGAGAAGTAAGAAGATTGACTAGGCAAGAAAAACTATTATCTATACTAATATTATAAAGCTGAAGAGTTTGTTTGTTTGATTGTTTGTTTGAACGCGCTAATCTCAGGGACTACTGGTTGGAATTGGAAAATTCTTTTAGTGTTGGATAGTCCATTTCTTGAGGAAGGCTATAGGCTATATAACATCACACTACGACCAACAGGTGCTGAGCAGCGTGGGTGAAACCGCGGGGAACAGCTAGTTAAAGATAAAATTGTGTTAGGAAGAGATAATAGTGTTTTAGCTTTAGAAATCTTTACTAGAATCCTTACTTCCTTACTTATATTATAAAAGCGAAAGTGAGTTTGTTTGTTTGTTTGTTACCTCTTCACGCTTTAATGGCTAAACCGATTTTTATGAATTTTGGTACAGAGATAATTGGGAACCAGGAGACGGACATGGGCTAATTTTTTTCAGATAAAGGGGGAGAATGGGAAGAAAACGGGAGAGAAAGATATATTTTTTTAAATGAAATTATATCCTACTAATAAATGCGAATGTTTGTGAGGATGGATGTGTGTATGGGTGTTTGTTACTCTTTCACGTCAAAACGGCTAAACATATCTTGATGAAATTTGGCACAGAGGTAGATAATAGTCTGCAATAACACATAGGATAAATTTTTTACGATATCACGCAGGCGAACCAGTAGATGCTTAGCTTCGTAAAGCGTTTACACCTTGTATTCTAATCTCCGTTGTGATAAGCCTTTACGGTCAACAAATCCTGGGAGTCTGCTTACCTGCCACAGTTAAGTGCGACTGCCACTCGCTGCAACTGCGGCAGTGCCTGCAGCGCCGCCACGGCCGAGGGTGCTCCTCCGATGGAGTCCTGCACGCGCACGCACCAGATCAGGGCGCAGCTTGAAGCGCTGGAAATAAATAAGAGTAATGTTTGAGATAGCCTATTTAGTACAAAAACTTTTAATAATATCTTTACTTCCTTACTAATATTATAAAAGCGAAAGTGAGTTTGTTTGTTACCTCTTCACGCTTTAATGGCCATACCGATTTTGATGAATTTTAGTACAGAGATAGTTGGGACCCATAAAAAAAGTGAAAAAAGGGATAGCAAGAGGGAAGAACAGGGGAGAGAAAGATATTTTTTTTCAATTATCACGCGGGTTAAAGTTAGCGTTGTAACTATGCCACGCGGACGAAGTCGCGGGCGGAAGCTAGTTAGATAATATACTTACGAGTAAACAGATATCCTGCCGACGGAGTCCCCGAGCCACATTTTGTTGCCAACACGACATATTGCTGTCACCATCACGGGATCCGCCTTGTCTGACAACACAAGTAATAATTGCTTCACAATAGTACATTTTGACTTAAATGAGGAAACGTTGTCATTGCGTTCGAGGTAGAATTAACGCCCAAGCCACGAGGCGAGGGTTAGGGTAGGTAGGGCAGGTAGAGCAGGTAGGGCAGGTAGGGCAGGTAGGGTAGACAGGGTAGGTAGGGTAGATAGGGTAGGTAGGGTAGGTAGGGTAGGGTAGGGTAGGTAGGGTAGGTAGGGCAGGTAGGGTAGGTAGGGTAGGTAGGGAAGGTAGGGCAGGTAGGGTAGCTAGGGTAGGTAGGGCAGGTAGGGTAGGTAGGGTAGGTAGGGCACAGCTAGTATTATTATATAACTGCGGCCTCGCTCGGAGGGCGACGAGTGAGTGTCACCTACTATTAAAAAAAAATACAAGATCTCCTTGAATGACCTTTCTCGGTATCTTGTACTTCTCCTTACCTGTTAGTACCCTGATGGTATGATGATGCGTGAAGCTGGTGGTGGTTGTTAGAAGGGTGTGGGCTCTCTCAGGCTCCCCCCCTCCATACCACAGCTCCCAACCTGGAACTCCTTCTTCTGTTGAAGAATGACAACTTTTTAAACTGCTGCTTGTTCCACATCTACATCTAAATTGAGACAATTTTTATTTTTTTGGGTTCCGTAATTTAAAAGGCAAAAGTGGAACCTTACAGGATCACTGTAGGCCTGTTGGTCTAGTGGTTAGTGGCCCTGACTGCTGAGCCGGAGGTCGTGGGTTCGATTCCCACCCAGGACAAATGTTGTGTGATGAGCATGATTGTTTGTTCTATGTCTGGGTGTGATTTATCTATAATATGTATGTATTTATAAATTATATAGTATGTATATCAGTTGTCTGGTTACCATAACACAAGCTCTGCTTAGCTTGGGATCAGATAGCCGTGTGTGAGTTGTCCCAAGATATTTTTTTTTATTTTTTTAAATTCACTTTGTTGTTCGTCTGTCAAGACTTTTTATCTCGGGAACGCGTGAAGGTATCGAGTTGAAATTAGAACTATATACTCAAGTCTGTGGTTCTTACGAGTTGTGGAAAACTCAACTTAACCCGTCGAGCGACCTTATGAGCCCCCGGGGATCATAAGAATAAAAAAAGTGTGTGTGTCAGCTCCGACGCACGACTGGAGTTTACTCCTTAAGTACGAGTATCTAACCATACGCAAAAAGTTTTTATTCAACTGAAAAAAGATTAATATCATATGAAAGGGTAAATTCACAAATTAATGAAAAAAAATAGCAATATAAATACATCGACACTGATAGAAACAAACAAGCCCAATAACATATAGTATATAGGTATAGTCGCCTATACAGCATACCATATGTACGTCTTAATACACTCCCAGCCAAATTAGAAAGTTGCGCACTAAAGGTGCGCACCAAAAACGTGACACATTTTCGTTACTTTAGTAGGTTTTACCCCTCGGATTTTTCTCATACCGGGCGCCTTATATATGAAAATCGATTCTTAAGGAGTAAACTCCAAACATAGTAGCCCACCGGTATCGTGAACAGGGTATGTATTTATTATTAATAAAATTGATATTCCTGTCACATTGCACCAACTATGTCTTTGTCTCTGCATCACCCTAAGGTTGACTGGTAAAAAAAGCCCAAAGCATTAAGTCCGCGATTGTACAATGATTTTGTTACTTGTGCATAAAGTTTTTAATAAATAAAAGTATGTTACAGCGAGCTAATTTTTAATAATAAGAACTATTTTTTCACCTGTAACTATTATTATTAGAATTTGAATCTTGTTTATCCCTAAAAATAATCTGGACGCAAAAAACAGCTTTTTAAGTGACCTGCTATAATTGACCCCAGCGGGGTGGTTGATCAACCCCAGTTTAGAGGTATGAAGAGCAGGGTGTAAAGTTCTTCATCCTCTATGGAAAAGGGAGGATCTCAATACTCAATACTTTATTGCATCCCATAATGTATACAAGGCTGGTAGGTAATTGAAGAGAAACAATTATGGACCCTGTCGGGCACAGCAAGTTAGTTTTTAGAGGAGAGGATGAAGCGCTTTTTGTTTAAAAACATAATAATATTGAAATTAAGGAGGAAAATTCTTATATTAAGATATTTAAGTAGCTAGATATTATTTATGTGCAGATTTATATTAATTTTATTTATTATTAGATATTATTCTTTCATTTATTTATTATTAATAGTTATTAATATTCTAGTTTATTATATTAGGTAATTATTTTATATATTTATTTATATATTAGGCAGCTGTAATTTTTCATTATCTAAATAGTAAGTAATTAAAGATATTGCACGGTAGATAAGGTAAATAGATGTATTAGGTATTACTTGGTTATTTCAATTATCTTTGTTTCTCTAGGTGGAATTTGTCTTTGAAGTATTCGTCAATTGTGTAGTAGCTTTTATCTAAGAGAAATAGTTTTAGTTTATTTATAAATATATTGTTTGTTTCTGTGTTTTTTATGTATTCAGGTAATTTATTGAAGATTTTTATTGACGTAACATACGCACTAGAGGAGTGCATTTTTAATCGTGAAGTTGGCAGGTTGAGTCTATTTCCGACCTTCCTATCTTCCGACCAGACGGGTGTCGTGTCTGGCGGGCCACTGCCCGACAGTTGTTTGTCGGGCGCTTGTATATATGCTAACTTCGCGTACAACTTTGCTTGCGCGATGTAGGAATCTTGCCGTTAGTTCTTCAGTGGCTGGATAGATGTCGCTGTAGGTCACTTGCATCTTTGTGTCGCTACACCCAGCTACCCAACATACCCGTGACTCCCCGCAGGGGCGCGGCGGCGGCGGCAGTGGCCGTGCGCGCGCTGGCGGCGTCAGCGAGCGCGCAGTACTCGGGCGCGGCGCCCACGCTCACGAGCGCGGCGGCCGAGGGGCGCAGCTCCGGGGAGCCCGACCAGCAACGACGCATCGTTTCTAACATGCAGCAAGGGTATTCTAGGTCCTGGACGAGATAACAAACAAAATTACGGTTATTCAGCACTAGCTTCTGCCCGCGGCTTCGCTCGCGTTAAATACGGGGTAACACAACCTGCTTCAGGTAGTTTTTGCCCTTGCGCCTTATTGATTTGTAATAGCAACGCTAAGTTTTCCCTTTTCTTTCCTCTTTCTCCCTCACATCCCACTTTTTTTTAGAAAAAAATCCGTCTCCTGGTTCCCAATATCTTTGTACCAAAATTCATCAAAATTGGTTTAGCTATTAAAGCGTGAAGAGGTAGAAAACAAAAAAACTCACTTTCGCTTTTATAATATTAGTAAGGATTACACGACATAGATCAATTTATTCAGCCGCCAAAACAAGACTTATGGATTTTCATACAACTTTTGCCACACACTTACAGCCATTTCTGAAAATCTTTACTAATATAGGCTATTATTTTTTTAAAAAAAAAGACTGGGCTATGAGGGAGAAAAATGGACGAAACGGGAAAACTTAGCATTGCTATTACAAATCAATAAGGCGCTATCGAATTTAACGCGAGCGAAGCCGCGGACAAAAGCTAGTAAATATATATATATATATGTGGTAGGCATACTCCGTATATTTTCTCAAGCATGCTTGCAAATTTAAACATTATTTTGGCAAACTTCTTCGATATAAATCAAAATTGCTCGTCAGAGGTGAAGTAACGTAAAAATACGCTGACGGTCTAAAGGAAGAAGAACAAGAAGAATATTTAAGACTCACCCTAGGTGACAGCGAAGGCCTGGCGCCCTCCAAGACAGCTTCCTTCACAGCTTCGTGACCTTCAAACGGTTGTCGTACTGTCACTATCTCATATAACAGCATGCCGTATGAGAAACAGTCAACCTGGTGACAAAATATCTTGGGACAACTCACACACGGCTATCTGATCCCAAGCTAAGCAGAGCTTGTGTTATGGTAACCAGACAACTGATATACATACTTATATAATTTATAAAATACATACATATTATAGATAAATCACACCCAGAAACAGAACAGACAATCATGCTCATCACACAAAGTTTGTCCTGGGTGGGAATCGAACCCACGACCTCCGGCTCAGCAGTCAGGGCCACTAACCACTAGACCAACAGGCCCGTCAAAATACGAGTTTAAAAGAAAAAACAACGAAGAGAAAGAGAGAGAGTAAGATCCTTTATTTTGGAAGCGCGTGGATACATCGAATTGATATTAACCTTTCAAGTACCGCCATTATTTACGCCAACTCAAGCACCGCCGGGCGGGCTCTTATCTTAAGCGTAATCTGATTTTAAGACGATCTTTACTACAAATACAGTTTTAAATCGTTCGAGATTTGGTGGCACAAATTTGTGCGAGCGGGCCTCAACGGTAATACTTGTTTACTGGCACGTTTTTGTGCCGCTGGTGCTCTAGAGGTTAAAACCATATACTCAACTTTCTGTTTGAAATTACACATACCGCGGCCCCGGAACATAAAGGGCAAAAGAAGGAGCATGGATGAGTAAGTGTCAGTACAAGACTGACACTTCCTCCACCACCCAAAGCGGGGGAAGTTGATAGGTAAATACTCACAAACAAAAAGCTTTCCGACATACCTTCTCATTATATTCTTCCTCGCCGTTGTACCTCATGATCTCGGGAGCCATGAAACCCTCAGTGCCACCAAAACCTTTGGTCCCAGACGGCGGCGCTAACCGGCTTATACCTGGGGATGAATAGAATTTCAGTCTTACCCGGACTAACAATTTATACTTCATGGACAATTAGTGGTACATAGGTGGACTTAATGCCATAAGGCATTCTCTACCAGTCAACCATTGGGTTAAATACGACAACATTGTGATAGGGTACAAAAATTATATAAAATATATAAGTATTTCTACGTTTCTAACGAAGCCGTATATTTTTATAGGGATACTAATACACATATACATCCTTACTAATATTATAAAAGCGCAAGTGAGTTTGTTTGTTACCTCTTCACGCTTTAATAGCTAAACCGATTTTGATGAATTTTACAGGTACAGTACGGACTATACCTGTAAAATTCATCAAAATCGGATACAGGTGTGCAGGTACAGAGATAGTTGGGAACCAGGAGACGGACGTAGGCTATTTTTTTTTTAAGTAGGATATGAGGGACAACGAGGGAAGAAAAGGGAAAACTTAGGGTTGCTATTACAAATCAATAAGGCGCAAGGGGGACTGTGTTACCCCGATTTTTTTAAATAATTTTTGAATTTAGAACTCAATTTGTTGTTATAAGCAAATTATTTTATAAATTACTAGCTGTTCCACGCGGTTTCACCCACGCTGCTTAGCACCTGTCGGTCGTAGCGAGATGTTATATAGCCTATAGCCTTCCTCAAGAAATGGACTATCCAACACTAAAAGAATTTTCCAATTCCAACCAGTAGTCCCTGAGATTAACGCGTTCAAACAAACAAACAAACTCTTCAGCTTTATAATATTAGTATAGATCATAAATATGACATAATACTAACCATAGTCTCCTAATTTGACGTGCACATTGAGCTGGCCTCCATTCAGCTCCTCTCCAGGACGAGGCATCTTCCATACTAGTACATTCTCCGACTTAAACAATAAAGAATATATTTTTCTCAGTAACTTGCAGCATGAGACCCACTCACTACTACTGCTGGGATTGCAGGTACAGTACGGCCAACGAGAAGCGATACCAAATGTAAACAAAACCCATGCTAAAACCCCATCTAAAATGACCGCCCAAATGTTGGCGAACCCGTCTTAACGTTGTCATGTTTTTGCCGGGAGAACGAGACATTACGACAAAGGCACAAGATGGAAAGAGCTAAATATTAGATTGTCAACGCCACAGTTGGTTTTTAGGTTAATGACCTTTCGTATCGCTTCTCGTTGGCCGTACTTATGGTCATGTATTGCCATCAGAACTCGGAGCATGTTCAAAATTTCAACCTTATCGAAGATCGGAAAGTGGGTCAAAATGAGATTCCAAGATTTTCCTACATACATAGTTACAAATACGTCACTTCAATAAAAAAATATAATAAAATACCTAATAACATCAGAGTGGAACTAAATGACAAAATCTTTATAAAACGGGTCAGAAAACTTTTAATTGACAAATGTTATTACACACTAAATGATTTTTTTTTAATGACGACATCAAAATGGAGTGACTCATAATGATTTTATTTTATTGAAATAATGTATCTTATTATTTTGTTGTTTTAATGTACTTTATTGTTTGTATTGACATAATGTATTGGATTATTATTGTATTGTCATAATGTATTGATTTATTATTGAAACGAACTGATATTTTTACTAATTTACCTGTGACATTTATACCTATGATGATTTATTAATTTATATTTTACGTTAATTATTTAGACTACTTATTTTAAAAAAACGTTGTGCCCGACAGGGTCCATGTGTACTGTATTTCGTCCATTTATTGTTTTCTATACATTTAATTAAATTTTTCTTAAAAACAAAGAACAAAAACATTTAAAAATATAAAAATAGTAGCCCACCGGTATCGGGAACAGGGTCCAAGCTACCGGCGGTCAGGGCTCCAGAGAAAGGAACCTCCTAACAATACGAGCCGTGTCCAGGAGTACCGCGCACTGTATCAAGCCCTTGATCCAGCTGCCTAACGAGAGCCTCCTCAGGTATTGGTCGAGGCTCTTGGCAATTAAGCCATTGGCAGATATGACTATCGGCACAATGATCGCTGAGTCCACATCCCACATGTCGACAACCTCGCGAGCCAAGTCAATATACTTGATTTGCTTATCTTTCTTGGCTGAACTGTATTATTATTATTTAAGACCTGTTAAACAAATGTGAGAAGCAATAAATGATTGAGTTGAAGTAAAGCTAATAAAAGTGTGTTAAAAATACCTTAAGATCTCGATAGACGACCCTCCTTGCGTGTAGATACTCGAGCGCTCGCGCGACCTGCAGAGCGAGCGCCCGCGCGAGTCGCGCGCTACAACGCGACCCGCAATCGCGGTAACTGCGTAGTACGCCGTCTAGTGCACCCTAGAAAAAATACACTTGAGACTAAAATAACAATTATATTTTTACTTCACACTAGCTGGCACCCGTTGATGTGTTTATCCAGACTATAATCTACCTCTGTGCCACATATCGTCAAGATCCGTTCAGCCGTTTTGTCGTGAAAGAGTAACAAACATACATACATCCATTCATCCTCACAAACATTCACATTTATAAGGATAGTAGGATAGGTCTACATGGGTACTTATAAAACGTCGAGAAAAGGTTTACGGTTCGGGTTGGTCGTTTTCTATGGTGAAGAACCGGCAAAAACTCCATGGACACTCTTTTCAATCATAATATTTTTGCAAAATTATGGATACATCATTCATGTTGAGATTATACATACATTTGAGAACTATGTAGAAAAACGAGCACATTAAGAGCGTTCAGAGTAAAAGCAACCATAGTTTATTTTAAGGTCCAGACAAAAATCTTGGTCAACTTACATGAGGACTATGAAGATTAGTGCCTGAAATGGTCTTTTCAAGAAAGCACCACACAGATTGAGTGGACCTGTCCAGTCAGTGCAAGCATTTGTCAGTTATCGTGTAGCTCGACTCATATTTCAAATAAGATATGGAGCCCTTGCCAGGGACAGCTTAGGGAGAGGGGATATCTTCAGTTAACAACCGATTTTGTTCTTTGTTGCAATGAATTCTTATTAATATCATAAAAGCGAAAGTGAGTTTGTTTGTTTGTTACCTCTTCACGCTTGTATAACTTAACCGATTTTGATGAATTGTGGTACAGAGATTGTTGGGATTCTGGAGACGGACATAGGCTATTTTTTTTAAAAACCTTGAGATATGAGGGACAAAGAGGGAAGAAAAGGGAAAACTTAGCGTTGCTATTAGAAATCAATAAGGCGCAAGGGGAACTCTGTTACCCCGAATTTAACGAGAGCAAAGCCGCGGGTAAAATCACCTGCCTAGCCTTTTCTCAACTATGTTGGGGTCGGCTTCCAGTCTTACCGGATGCAGCTGAATACCAGTACTTTACTTGGAGCGACTGCCTATCTGACCTCCACAACTCAGTTAATACTGGGTAATACGATACCCCTTGGTAAGACTGGTTGTCAGTCTTTCGGAACACTGACTACCTGTAACGACTGTCAAAGATCTAAGAATGACAGCCGGAACTAACAGCTTAACGTGCTTTCCGAGGCACGGAGAACACTCGGTATGTAACGGGTAGTCACCCATCCACAGACCAACCTAGGCAAGCGCGGCTTAACCTTAAGATCGAACTGAGCGGCTGCTATTATTTAGCCACGAGCGAAGCCGCGGGCAAAAGCTAGTAAAAATGTTCGCTTACGCAAGGTGCCAGTGCCAGCAGCAGCGCCAAGGGTGCCGCGCACACCGCCAGCAGCGGCAGCACGTGCGGGTGCTTCAGCTGGCTGAGGATGGACAGCTCCTGGCGCAGCCCGCAGTACGCGCGGCACGCCGCCGACGTCGGCTCGCGCTCCCAGCGGGACAGAGCGGCCTGGGGTGACAGGTCTATCTTGGGACAACTCACACACGGCTATCTGATCCCAAGCTAAGCAGAGCTTGTGTTATGGTAACCAGACAACTGATATACATACTTATATAGTTTATAAATACATACATATTATAGCTAAATCACACCCAGACACAGAACAAACAATCATGCTCATCACACAAAGTTTGTCCTGGGTGGGAATCGAAACCACGACCTCCGGCTCAGCAGTCAGGGCCACTAACCACTAGACCAAGAGGCCCGTCCATAATAGCTGTCTTGCTAGTTCTTGCTGAATTTTAATGAAACTTTGCAATAATATAGCTTATACATCAGAATAACACATAGGCTACAATTCAGAAACATATAGTATATTATATCACTACGCGACTGAAACCGTGGGATGCAGTTAGCTTATAATAATAGCTATAAAAAACAAACATCCAAAAACCATAAAGTTACCTTATAAGCATGATGAGCTGCAGCATCACTGCTCGCCGGCGGCGGCACAGGCTGCAGAGCCTTCAGCGCCACGCTGACGGGCTCCCCCGGGCCCCCGGGCCCCGCGGGCCCCCCGGCGCCGGGCGGGGGCCTCCACGTGGCCGACAGCACGGTGCCGAAGGCCCCCCGCCCTGCGATGGCCCCGCGGCTGATGTGCTCCCAACGGGCGCGCTTTGATTCTTCCACGTCGAGTAGTAGCTGGGGAGAAGATTTGACAAAATTATATAAAATTAGCTTTTGCCCGCGGCTTCGCTCGCTTTAAATTCGGGGTAACACAGTTCCCCTTTCTTGATATGCAGCTACCTCCTACCTGTAGTTTTGCTCTTGCACCTGATTTATTGTAATAGCAAAGCTAAGATTTCCCGTTCCTTCGTTCTTTCTCCTAAAAAAAAAATGCCTATAACCGTCTCCAGGGTCCCAACTTTATCTGTACCAAAATTCATCAAAATCAGTTTAGCCATTTAGGCGTGAAGACGTAATAAACAAACTCACTTTCACTTTTATAATATTACTAGCTTTTGCCAGCGGCTTCGCTCGCGTTAAATTCGGGGTAACACAATTCCCCTTGCGCTTTACAGATTTGTAATAGCAATGCTAAGTTTTCCCTTTTCTTCCCTCTTTCTCCTTCACATCCCACTTTAAAAAAAAATAGCCCATGTCCGTCTCCTGGTTCCCAAATTATCAAAATCGGTTTAGCCAAACTATCTCTGTACGAAATTCATCGAAATCGGTTTAGCCATTAAGGCGTGAAGAAGTAACAAACAAAACAACTCACTTTCGCTTTTATAATATTAGTAAGGATTAAAAAAAGATACGTGTCCCTTATTTTTAAAATCTAAAAAACTGACATTTTTTTTTGGAATCTAGCCTATTATTCTTATTGATCGATAACTTACAGTGTCGGGCGCTACCAGCCGCAGTTGCACGAGGCTATCGCTGTGCAGCGGGCAGTGCAGGCGGGAGCTGCTGCACGCCGCCAGGATGCACTGCTCCACCGTCCACGCCGTAGCTATGGACCAGCTCTGGGGCTCGCTGTTGACTACACCTTCCACGGAGCCGAGACGGGATGACGCTGGGAAAAAATAATAATAAAATAAATAAAATAAAAATGCCTTTAATTCTACCATAAATACACAGAACATATAAATTTATCGTATTTTGGAAAACATCTCGATATACTTTTAACATGAAATTATCACAATTCAATTATTTAAATAACCAATTACATACCAATTATAACTACAATATACACTCTCGAAAATATATTATTAACATAACACTACCAGATTACATTACAATTCAACCTCAAAATACATTAGCTTGATAGCATTACATAATATCAATAACATAAGATTCATTTCATTACATCATTTCAATTCAATTACATTCATTTTATTATATTAGTTTGATTCATGTCATAATATTAATTTAATTACACTAATCTATACTAATATTATAAAGCTGAAGAGTTTGTTTGTTTGTTTGAACGCGCTAATCTCAGGGACTACTGGTTGGAATTGGAAAATTCTTTTAGTGTTGGATAGTCCATTTCTTGAGGAAGGCTATAGGCTATATAACATCACGCTACGACCAACAGGTGCTGAGCAGCGTGGGTGAAACCGCGAGGAACAGCTAGTATATATATTATTTTTTGAAATATTTTTTTACAATTTTTAAATAATTTATAATGAATCTAGCTGTTCCTCGCGGTTTCACCCACGCTGCTCAGCCAGCACCTGTTGGTCGTAGCGTGAGCAAACAAACTAACTCTTCAGCTTTATAATATTAGTATAGATAGTATAGATATACACTAGCTGTGCCCCGGCATGCGTTGCTATGCAATTTTCTTACTTTCTACCTACCCTACCTTTTCTTAATAAACCTCACGGAGCCCGAGACCTTTCCAACGAATGAAAAACCGTGGAAATCGGTTCGTGCGTTCTGGAGTTATAGCGTCAGGAAGGAAATCCCGACGTATTTTTAAATAGTAGATATTTTAGTTACTATTCTCTTCCTATTCTCACACACTACTGTCTACGTTTCTTTTCTTCATATTTCCTCTCGCAGGCCTGCTGGTAGAAATTTCTTTAGAAATAACCCATGCCTTTGTTCTCCGCTTTTTTATGAGTTTTCTTGTAAAACAGGAAAACTTCATTGTGCGTACTGCTAAGGAGTGGAATTCCCTGCCGGAGTCTGTATTTCCTGACAGCTATAACCTGGGGGTCTTCAAGTCAAGAGTGAATAGGTTATTTCTAGGTAAGCGTGCTTCATCGTCGACCACATCATCACTTACCATCAGGTGAGATAGTGGTCAAACGTGAACCTATCATTAATAAAAAAAATAAAAAAGGGGTGTGTGTACTTATGTACACGCGTTAGAAGTTATACTTCTTTTAAGTGTAAAAAAAAAAAACTTTGGTAACCCATCCATTTCCAAACCTTGGTGAGAGTTGCTTAACCAGGCTCCGTGTGCTAACCCATCCATTTCCAAACCTCGGCAAGGGTTGCTTAACCTGGCCCCCTGTGATAACCCATCCATTTCCAAACCTTGGCAAGGGTCAAACGCGAGCATATCATTAATAAAAATAAAAAAGCAGAGTGTGTACATAAATTATTAAATAAATAATAAAAAAAATATATATTCAATTTTACCACGGGACCGTTCCTACGCCCTGTAGCGACACAAATATGAAAGAGGCAAAAAGTACTACAGCGCCATCTATGCAACCACTGAAGAACTAACTGCGAATTCCTACATCTCGCAAGCAGAGTTATTCCAAGGTTTGACCTACCATTAGACTCAGCGCCAACTCCACTGTCTCCATCCGAAGCTCTGGACTCCTCAGAGAGGCGCAGACGTCTTGGCTCAGCAGCACCCAGCTCTAGTCTTCTGAAGGCCTGGAGACAAGTTACAAAAATTAAATTTAATATTTAAAAAAACCCCGACTATAAAAAAAAATAATGAAAGAATCCAGGTTCTCTTCTGCTTACCTGTGCTAGTTGGTGTTCCTGTTCCTGATGCTGGGCTTGAGGAACATTGTTCCGGAGGCATTCGGGACATGGAACTACTCGTGTGATGAGGCACCGCCCCTCGGACGTGTGAACGAAGCGGGTACCTGGTAGGAAAACGAAACGTAGATTTTTCTTAAAAAAAAAACGTTGTCCCACACTAGGAATTTCTCCTGTGTCGTGGGTGTGTTTACAAACATTTAAACTCACATACACAAACAGCCAGACCCGGAACAACTATCTGTAGGTCATATAAATATTTGTTCCGTCATCATTTTCCTGCCCTTGTCCCATTCTATTTGTGGTCGGCGCAACACGTTTTCTTCTTCCATTCTCCCCTATCAGACGTCACGGCATCATTTACTCCTTTCTCCTTCATATCATTCCTTACACAATCCATCCATCTTTTTTGGCCTTCCTCTCGCTCTCCATCCATTCAGATCCATCACTCTTTTTGTGCACCGTGCTCCGTGCGGGGATTAAATCCGGCACACGCAGCGAAGCAGTCAATCGTTTAACCACTGCGCTAACAGTGCCGTCGGTAATTTTTTTAGAGTACCGTACCCGCTGTGGGTTGTTCGAAAGAGATACCGCGGCCCCGGAACGTAAAGGGCAGTAGAAGGAACATGGGTGGGATTTAGTCAGTACAAGTTTGACACTCCCCCTCGCTCCGCCCAGAGCGGGGGAAGTCATGATTTCCCACCCGAAAAAAAGGCATTTAAGTGAGAAATCTTATTTCAAATTTTTGAATTTTTTAAAAAACTTTTTTGTAACTAGTTTTTAAGTAAATGCTGTGGTTTCCTATGATTGGAGGAGCACAGTAATCAGCGCTGTGCATTCTCTGTTGGAAATCCAAATAAATAAATCTTACCAAGTGATGGATACCAGTCTTCAAGTAGTAGATCGACGTGGTCTGACACGATGGCCAGCACTTTGGCGAGGGTTTCAGGACTTGGTTCTAAGCTGATGCTCTGAAGAGAAAAAAAAAATTAAATATCACGCTACACTAAGGCCAACTAGCAGCGATACGAAAGGTCATTAACCTAAAGAACAACTGTGGCGTTGACAATCTATTATTTAGCTCTTTCCATCTTGTGCCTTTGTCGTAATGTCTCGTTCTCCCGGCAAAAACATGACAACGTTAAGACGGGTTCGCCAACATTCGAGCGGCCATTTTAGATGGGGTTTTAGCATGGGTTTTGTTTACATTTGGTATCGCTTCTCGTTGGCCGTACTTTAGTATATTTATTTATTTAAACTTTATGCACTAGTACCGCGATACCGATCGCAGTCACGACGTGCAAGCTATTTTGTCCCATAGAAGTATTTGTAAAAAATTGTGATGCTTTTATTATTTATTTATTTTCAGACTAGAATGTGGTCGAGTGTGTTAGTAACAATATGACTTAGCCTATGTTAGTACTTAATAACTAGAAGAGATCGAGTGCGATTAGTTAGCGCCCACATTAGCGGACTGTCTGCCCGGTCGGCTATTGATTGCAAGCTTTGTTGTTCAAGGTTTATTATATTATGTGCTCATCGTAATTGCGACTAATAATTTAATTTTTATTTCTTTATTTACTAAATCAGGTCCTGGATTAAAACTCCCAATAAATAAAGTACAGGCCCTTTAGCCAAACAGCAGTCGGCAGCAGACGACAATCATTTTCAACTTTATGCCCTAGCGCACATAGTTGAAATCTATTGACGTTTACATATCGTTTTTGTTTCTTTCGTTCGTTATCGCTCAGCAGTCTTTAATAGATTTTCAACTATATGTGCAAGGGTATAAAGTTGAAAATGTATTAGTGACTGCTGAGCGATAACGATTGTCGTCTGCTGTTTGGCTATAGGGCCAGGTCATCAAAGCTTAATCAGACTATAACGTACCTGATATCCAGCTATAGGCAATCCATCATCTCTTCTGATAACACAAACTTGTGCCGGTAATAGAATCTCGACACAGGCTGAAGACTGCATGTCCAGCTCGCTCCACACACCTTCCTGGCGTACCCTGAACCTGTAACATACAAGGAATATAGATAAAAATCATATGGGACCCCTTCGGGAGGATACCTTTTCAATCCTTACTAATATTATAAAAGCGAAAGTGAGATTGTTTGTTTGTTACGTCTTCACGCCTGAATGACCCAACCGATTTTGATAAATTTTGGTACAGAGATAGTTGGGAACCTGGAGACGGACATAGACAAATTTTATTTGAGAGAAAAAGGGAAGAAAGGGAAAAACTTATCTTTGCAATTACAATAAATAAGGCGCAAGGGCAAAAATTACCAGTAGCAAGGTACCTGCAAATCAGGAAAGGGGGACTGTGTTACCCCGAATTTAACGCGAGCGAAGCCGGGGTCAAATGTTAGTAATATTATAAAAAGCGAAAACGAGTTTGTTTGTATGTTACGCCTTCACGCCTATATGACCCAAACGGTTTTTGATGAGACGAACATAGGCTATTTTTTAGAATAAGTGAGATAAGAGGGAGAAAGAGGGAAGAAAAGGAGAGACAAAGATATTTTTTTTGCGATCATCACGTGGGTTAAAGTTAGCGTTAGCCCAAAGTAACTATACCACGCGACGAAGTCGCGGGCGGAAGCTAGTTGATAATAATAATTGTGAACATCGGCCCAGAATAGAAGGAGAAATCGCGTTAAAAAATTGTTTATTGAGTAACTTTGTACGGCTAACGAGAAGCGATAACAAAAGTAAACAAAACCCATGCTAAAACCCCATCTAAAATGGCTGCCCGAATGTTGGCGAACCCGTCTTAACGTTGTCATGTTTTTGCCGGGAGAACGAGACATTACGACAAAGGCACAAGATGGAAAGAGCTAAATATAAGATTGTCAACGCCACAGTTGTTCTTTAGGTTAATGACTTTTCGTATCGCTGCTAGTTGGCCTTAGTGTAGTTACATTGAGAAACATACTTTTCAGCAAATATATTTAAAATAAAAAAACGTTGCCCCACACTAAGGACTTCTAAAAACGCGCCCATCAGTCCAGCGGCACACGATGTATGGGAACGTCTGGGACCCTCACCTCACATGCTGGTAGTCATTGTCCAGGTCGTCGTCAGCCGCGCCGGGCAGCAGCGCGTCCCTGCGCGGCGCGTGCGAGCGCAGCGCCAGCAGGCTCAGCGCGCCGGAGCACACGCGGGCGCCGCGCAGCCACAGCTTCCAGCCCCACGACAGCTCCAGGGCTTTGGAGACCGTTTCATCTAGCTCCATCTATGGAGCAGTTTTAAGACATCAACTGAAATGCAGATGCGTTTTTTCCTGTAGTTTTTGCCCCTTTTTTTTTTTTTTTTTCGGGTGGGAAATCATCCAATGACTTCCCCCGCTCTGGGCGGATCGGGAGGGCATGTCAGACTTGTACTGACTAAAACCCACCCATGTTTCTTCTTTTGCCCTTTACGTTCCGAGGCCGCGGTATCTCTTTCGAACAACCCGCAACCCCGGCAGGCGGAGGCTCTGGCAAGCCCCTCTGCTTTGCTGACTCTCTTTGAGGCGCGCGTGAAACACGAACGCGCCGTCGACACGGCCTGTCGTCAATCGACGGACGGACGGTGAACTACCCATTGCTCACCGCCTAGTTTTTGCCCTTAAGGCGCGTTTCCATTATGCAAGTGTTTGCATACATGTATGACGTCAGACTTGTGTGCAAGTGATTTGAATTGGAAACACAATTTTGTTCAACTTGCAGCTTGCATACAAGATTTTATTGGTATACAAGTTAGTTCTAGTTGTACAGTGTTTATCATGGGTAGAAGACGTGCTGTGCTTGTCGCTGCATGCAGAGTTGTATACGCAATAATTATACACGTATTAAATAACAAAAAAAAGCATCGACGTCGACCAGTTCAGTGGGTTAGACTTTAGATTACTTTAGACACCGCATGCGCTTGCAACTTGCGTGCAAATGTGCCGACTTGATTATTGTGCGTACAAGTTTAAACCTAATTGCATACAAGTTGCAACTTGTTTGCAAGTTGTTGTTTCCACTATACAATTTGCATGAAACTTGCAACTAGTGTGCAAATCACTTGCATAATGGAAACGCGCCTTTACGCCTTATTGATTTCAATAGCAAAGCTAAGTTTTTGTTTGAAACAACTCACTTTCTCTTTTATAATATTAGTAAGGATACACCCCTCTTTTTAAGCCAGGGTTTAAAAACGGGAATTCTGTTACTAACCTCAGGCGGTAACTTGTATACGGCATGAGGTGCGTCGGCGAGCTGCTGGTCCGCCAACAGGCGCGCGCACAGCCGCGGCCAGAACCCGCACGGCACGTACGACAGCAGCAGCAGGCGCCGGAGCGGACGCCCGCCCCGCCCGGACACACTCAACTTATGCGCGTCTTCTGTGCACAAGGATTAAACAACTTTACTTATGGGGTATGCTAAATAATCCACATATACTGGAATCTTTGGGGTTGCTCGTTCCAAACAGTAGGCTGCGGCAAGGGCCAAGAGAAAGGCTGTTTAAAGTCCCGGTGGCGCGAACAAACTTGTTGAAGTTTGCACCAGTGGTTCGGGCAATGCAGATACTCAACCGCGTCTCTCTGAAATTGGATATCTTTACTTGCTCTCTGGCGGAATTCCAGAGGGTAACACTTAGTATATTGTCTTCCACCTAACCTATCTCTAGTGCTGGGTAGAGTAGAAAAATATGACTACATTGTTAAATTGGATTTGATCTATAAAACAAATGTAAGTGTAAATAAATAAATACTTCCGGATTTCGGTGACTTCCAGAAATATTTTCCACTTTATAGTTTTTTTTTGGAAGTCTGTTTTATTTTTAACTAGCTTTCGCCCGCGGCTTCGTTCGCGTTAAATTCGGTATAACACACCAAGCAGACCTGCAGTTTTTGCTCTTGCGCCTGATTGATTTGTAATAGCAACGCTAAGTTTTCCCTTTTCTTTCCTGGTTCTCCCTCAAATCCCACTTTTTTTTAAATAAAAATTTGCCTATGTCCGTCCCCTGGTTCCCAACTATCTCTGTACCAAAATTCATCAAAATCGGTTTAGCCATTAAAGCGTTAAGATGTAACAAACAAACTCACTTTCGCTTTTATAATATTAGTAAGGATTGACTTCAAAAAAGGAGGAGGTTTGCAATTCGTGAGAAGCTTTTTTTTGTTTTTAATAGCTTCCGCCCACGAGTTCATTACTTTGGGATAACGTTAAATTTTACACGCGTGATTATCGACAAAACAATACTTCGCTTTTCTTTCTTCTTTCTCCCCTGTTTCTAACCATTTAAAAAAAAAGCATATGTCCTTCTCCAGGGCCCCAACTATCCCTGTACCAAAATCGGTTTGGCAATTTAGGCGTGAAGACACATATTAATTTTATTTATATTACTTGGGTATTTTACGATGCCGCGCTTACCTAGGATGGACTGCGGATGGGTGACCACCCGGTACATACCTAGTTTCATCCGTGCCTCGGAAAGCCCGTTAAGCCGTTGGTCCCGGCTGTCATTTGTAGATCTTTGACAGTTGTTACAGGTAGTCAGTGTTCCGAAAGTCTGATATCCAGTCTTACCAAGGGATATCGTATTACCCAGTACTAACTGGGTTGTGGAGGTCAGATCGGCCGTCGCTCCATGTAAAATACTGATATTCAGCTACATCCAGTTAGACTGGAAGCCGACCCCAACATAATTGGGAAAAGGCTAGGCAGGCAGATGCTTGGGTATTTTACGAGTTACAATACATATTTATTTCTCTATTTATTTCTCCTCAAAAACTACGTTTGAGGTTCAAATAAACAAAAATCGACTTACGTATCAACGTAGGAGAGTCTGTATTTCTACTATCAGGTACAGGAGTGAGCTGAGCCGGCCACGCGCGCCGTGGAGTGCCTCGGTTAGAGCTGCACCACGACCGGGACCTGACTGGTAACTGTCAACAGAAAACTTAAGGATCATAACAAAAATACGTGTGGCATTTTTTATCAACTTATGCAATACTAGCTGTTCCTCGCGGTTTCACCCACGCTGCTCGGCACCTGTTGGTTGCAGCGTGATGTATATAGCCTATAGCCTTCCTCAAGAAATGGACTATCCAACACTAAAAGAATTTTCCAATTCCAACCAGTAGTCCCTGAGATTAGCGCGTTCAAACAAACAAACAAACAAACAAACTCTTCAGCTTTATAATATTAGTATAGATAGTATAGATATGTATGTATTTATGAATTATATAAGTATGTATATCAGTTGTCTGGTTACCATAACACAAGCTCTGCTTAGCTTGGGATCAGATAGCCGTGTGTGAGTTGTCCCAAGATATTTATTATTATTCGGTCCGGGTGAATCCATCAGACATATTATTTCTGGTTGTTCTTGTCTAGCTAACGGCGAGTACTTGCGCAGACAAAACCAAGTAGCCAAGATATTATTATTATTACTTCCCAAGGTATGAAACCGGATGGGTGGAACCCTCACCTGATGCTGTGCAGGCTCAGTGCGAGGTAACAGCGGCGGTACGAGCAGTAGACGCGAGTCCCAACACAGCGCTAGCTCAAACTTGTTCAGCAGCGACACACCTAAGGAACTGGCTTCGTCTCCTCGTGCCAACATTGGTGATGCCTTAAACACGTGAGCCAGATCCTCAATCTTCATAATACCTGGGTGAGAAAATAGATGCACAGTTAATTACAAACATCGCAACTAATAGTGTAGTAAATCCTACTATTTTTTTTTTTATTATTATTGATAGGCTCGCGTTTGACCACTATCTCACCTGATGGTAAGTGATGATGTGGTCGACGATGAAGCACGCTTACCTAAAAATACTACTATTATAAATGTGAATGTTTGTGGGGATGTATGGATGTTTGTTACTCTTTCACGTCAAAACGGCTGAACGGATCTTGATGAAATTTGGCACAGTGGTAGATTATAGTCTGGAATAACAAAAGTATTAAATAAATTGCTTTAAAAAATACGGACTTCAAAAAAACTTAAAGTGTTGTTGTTATTATCGGAAGTCGGTGACTTTTTTGTTTTTTTTTTTTTGCAACACTATACTTCTGAATCTGACCTCCACAACCCAGTTAGTACTGGATTATACGATACTTCTTGGTAAGACTGGTTGTTAGACTTTCGGGACACTGACTTCCTGTAACGACTGTCAAAGATCTACAAATGACAGCCGGGACCAACGGCTTAACGTGCTTTCCGAGGCACGGAGGTGACTCGGTGCAGTAATTTTTGTTGTGTTTTCACGGCACGGGGTGCGCAGTATCTGAGCGATCGACTGCTGCGCTGTGTGTCGCGGGTTCGATCCTCGCTCGGAAAAAATATTTGCATGACCTGCAGATAGTTGTTTCGGGTCTGGCTGTTTGTGTATGTGAGTTTAAATGTCTGTAAACGACACATATTAGGAGATATTCCTAGTGTGGGGCAACGTTTTTTTTTTTAAGTCGAATGATTCATCTTCATTTTCCTGCCCTTGTCCCATTCTATTTGTGGTCGGCGCAACACGTTTTCTTCTTCCATTCTCCCCTATCAGACGTCACGGCATCACTTACTCCTTTCTACTTTATATCATTCCTTACACAATCCATCCATCTTTTCTTTGGCCTTCCTCTCGCCGTCCTTCAACATTAAGATCCATCACTCTTTTAGTCACATGTGCTTATTGATGATGAGAGGAGCTCGTGGCTAAATAATAGTAGCCGCTCAGGTCGATCTTTAGGTTAAGCCGCGCTTGCCTAGGTTTGTCTGTGGATGGGTGACCACCCGTTACATACCGAGTTTCTTCCGTGCCTCGGAAAGCACGTTAAGCCGTTGGTCCCGGCTGTCATTTGTAGATTTTAGACAGTCGTTACAGGTAGTCAGTGTTCCGAAAGTCTGACAACCAGTCTTACCAAGAAGTATCGCATTAGCCAGTACTAACTGGGTTATGGAGGTCAGACAGGCAGTCGCTCCATGTACAATACTGGTATTCAGCTATATCCGGTTAGACTGGAAGCCGACCCCAACATAGTTGGGAAAAGGCTAGGCAGATGATGATGCTTATTGAATGATTAAACTCACCATTATTAGCGAAAGGGTTGATTTCTCTGACGGTGACGACATGCGCCAACACGTCACACAACCATTGTGGCCGGAGGAAGTACAGCTCTTTAAGAGTTGCATCATCATAGTGCAGGAGAACTCCTGTAATCAAAATCCTTACTTATAATATTATAAAAGCGAAAGTGAGTTTGTTTGTTACGTCTTCACGTCTAAATGACTAAATCGATTATGATGAATTTTGGTACAGAGATAGTTGGGACCCTGGAGACGGACATAGGCTATTTTTTTAAGGTGTGAAATGAGGGAGAAAGAGGGACGAAAAGGGAAAACTTAGCATTGCTATTACAATAAATAAGGCGCAAGGGCAAAAACTACAGGTAACAGGGAACCTGCAAATCAGGAAAGGAGAACTATGTTACCCCGAATTTAACGAGAGCGAAGCTGCGGGCAAAAGCTAGTGATCCTATAAAGCGTTCAGTTTTTTTTACGGGCCTGTTGGTCTAGTGGTTAGTGGCCCTGACTGCTGAGCCGGAGATCGTGGGTTCGATTCCCACCCAGGATAAACTTTGTGTGATGAGCATGATTGTTTGTTCTGTGTCTGGGTGTGATTTATCTATACTAATATTATAAAGCTGAAGAGTTTGTTTGTTTGTTTGAACGCGCTAATCTCAGGGACTACTGGTTGGAATTGGAAAATTCTTTTAGTGTTGGATAGTCCATTTCTTGAGGAAGGCTATAGGCTATATAACATCACGCTACGACCAACAGGTGCTGAGCAGCGTGAGTGAAACCGCGTGGAACAGCTAGTCTATAATATGTATTTATAAATTATATAAGTATGTATATCAGTTGTCTAGTTACCATAACACAAGCTCTGCTTAGCTTGGGATCAGATAGCCGTGTGTGAGTTGTCCCAAGATATTTATATTTTTCTTTAGTAATAAGTCATACCGTTTTCATGCAGGAACATAGTCGCTTGATGTAGCTCAGCTGCATCTCTGAACATGCGATGATTCTTCTGTTGCATGTATTGTGTCACCTGGGAATATAAAAAAAAAACATTAATTAACATCAGCTGGCGCAAAAAAGAGTTCTTATTTGTTATTCCAGACAATAATCTACCTCTTTACCAAATTTCATCGAGAACCGTTCTGTCGTTTTGACGTTAAGGAGTAACAAACATCCATCTATCCTCACAAACATTCGTATTTATAATATTAGTAGGAAGTAGATGAAACTTTGACATTGCGGCCAAGGTGGTTTTAACGCCCAAGCCGTTAGGCGAGGGTGTTGTGGAGTCGAGAACAGCATTGACAAATTCTTACGTGAATCAAACGACGATTTTTAATACTTACGGAGAAATTAAATAATAGAACAAAATGTAATCTAAACTAATATTATAAATGCGAAAGTAACTCTGTCTG
Source organism: Ochropleura leucogaster (assembly GCA_958449745.1). Taxonomy (NCBI): domain Eukaryota; kingdom Metazoa; phylum Arthropoda; class Insecta; order Lepidoptera; family Noctuidae; genus Ochropleura; species Ochropleura leucogaster. The sequence continues at coordinate 9,007,708 of OY288228.1, read as the reverse complement.
TCTGTCTGTCTCTCTTCTTCACGCCTAAACCACAGAACCGATTTTAATGAAATTTGGTACAGATATAGTCTGGGACCCGAGAAAGGACATAGGATAGTTTTCATCCCGGAAATCCCCCGGGAACGGGAACTATTAATCCACGCGTACGAAGTCGCGGGCAAAAGCTAGTGTATAATATGAAACTATGATCTAATCCTTACTAATATAAAGCCAAAGTGAGTTTGTTTGTTTGTTACCTCTTCACGTTTCAAGTGCTAAACCGATTATGATGAATTTTGGTACACAGATAGTTGGAACCCAGGAGACGGACATAGGCTATTTTTTAACTTAAAAGAGTGGGATATGACGGAGAAAGAGGGAAGAAACGGTAAAACTTAGCGTTGCTATTACAAATCAATAAGGCGCTACCGAATTTAACGCTAGCGATGCCGCAGGCAAAAGCTAGTTTGTTTATAAACGCGCTTTGCCTTCTCAGACTGAAAGAAAAACAAAGGTATGATTTGATTTGTCTACATGTCTATGGGCCAATCTAACCTTATTTTATTTTAAATCTATTTTTTTTCTCGGTTTGACATTTTTTTGTGTTAATACTTGTATTGCGTCTTATGTTGCAATGTTCTTTTTTTTTTAATAAACGTTGCCCCACACTAGAATTTTCTCCTATATCGTGGGTGCGTTTACAAGCATTCAAACTCACATACACAGACAGCCAGACCCGAAACAATTACCTGTAGGTCATACATATATTTGTTCCGTGTGGGGATCGAACACGCGACACGCAGCGCAGCAGTCGATCGCTCAACCACTACGCCAACCGTGTCGTCAAATGATTATCTATCTATCTATCTATATATCTATGATTGTATTATTTAACCTGAATACGAGTAACTCCTTACTAATATTATAAAAGCGAAAGTGAGTTTGTTTGTTACGTCTACACGCCTAAATAGCTAGACTGATTTTGATGAATTTTGGTAGAGATATATTTGGGACCCTGGAGACGGGAATAGGCTATTTTTTTTTAAAGTGAGAAATGAGAGAAGAAAAGGGAAAACTTAGCTTTGCTATTACAATAAATAAGGCGCAAGGGCAAAAACTACAGTTAGCAGTTACCTGCAAATCCGGAAGGGAAACTGTGTTACCCCGAATTTAACGCAAGCGAAGCCGCGGGCAAAAGCTAGTCTGTTCTAAAAAGTTAATACACACTGTGTCTACATCTCTTTTTATTTACTCTCCTTATGTGGTATGCTGGAAGAGATTTCTGAAGAAATAAGCATTACCTTTGTACCTATTTTCTGTTCCTGTCTTTTATTTTTCTGTATTCAGTGTGTATGTACAGACGCCTGCACATCAAGCTACTACAATTTGTCAGATTTCTTTGATAGATTTTCGACTTTATTTCTAAAGAATAAGGTCCAAGGTTCCTTGGGAAAAATTGACAGTTTCGGGTAGCTTGACCCGCTGGCGTCTGTACATAAATCGTTAAATCTAATATATAAAATTCTCGTGTCACAGTTTTCGTTCCCATACTCCTCCGAAACGGCTGGACCGATTTAAACGAAATTTTGTGTACATATCGGGTAGGTCTGAGAATCGGCCAACATCTATTTTTCATACCCCTAAGTGAGCAGCGGGTGAAACCGCTGGGCACAGCTACTTATATAAATGAATAGCGTTGACACTCACCAGTTTCCTATATTCTTCATGTCTTAATACCGGTTCTCTTAAATCTGCAGCCAAAGAAGTGATACACTCTTCAAGAGCAAGGTAGGTTGCAGGAATCCGTTGTTCTAGAAGTGGCTCTTTACTGCCTGTGAAACATATTGAATTTATCTATAATATTTATGTATTTATAAATTATATAAGTATGTATATCAGTTGTCTGGTTACCATAACACAAGCTCTGCTTAGCTTGGGATCAGATAGCCGTGTGTGAGTTGTCCCAAGATATTTATTTATTTATATATTTTGAGTATATAACTTTATTTTGATTATTTGTGTAGTATTAGCAGTAGGCACACCATTGACAACCCCTGTTATATTTTTATAGATATCAACGATAATACCGCCATTGTAACCATAGATTTAGTACTTTTTTGTAAAACATTTATTTTTTTCAATTTTGGTGTGCAATAAAGTATATTCTATTCTATTAATAAAATTTATATGGGACCACCTGGGGGGTATACCTTTTCAAACACAAAAATAATGATGAAAATCGGTTGGCGGAGTAATCAATGAACATACATAAAAACAAAACCGGCCAAGACCTAATCAGACTCGCGCATCGTGGGTTCCGTACAAACTTGCGACATAAACATCCATATCTTTTGATCGTAGAGGTTTTATGTTTTTACAGCACGGGGACAGCAGAGTTAAGAACACGGTTATAATTTCAACTCGATATCTTTACGCGTTTCCGAGATAAAGGGTCTTGATAGACAGACAGACAACAAAGTGATCCAATAAATAACATACAAAAAATTACGGTGGAACATAGAACCTCCTCCTTTTCTGTAGTCGGGTAAAAGTGATAAAATGTTTGTGTTCATACCTGGTGGCTTGACACTGAACGCGACGGAGTATATGATGTCTGCTAGCAGCCTGATGTTGTGGCGAGTATTACACGATACCTGTAATTTTATAACAGTACATTTAAATTACTTTATTTTTTGTACTAGATGGCACCTGCGGCTTTGCCCGCGTTATACCGAAAAAAAGTATCCTATATGTCAATCCAGACTTTAATTTACTCCGGGGTTGCGGGTTGTTCGAAAGAGATACCGCGGCCTCGGAACGTAAAGGGTAATAGAAGGAATATGGGTGGGTTTTAGTCAGTACAAGTTAGACACTAGCCCCCGCTCCGCCCAGAGCAGGGGAAGTTATTTGATGATTTTCCATCAGCGAAAAAAGTCCCATATAAGAAAACAATTTTGTGTTTAGTGTCGTTTTGTACTAACTAAAACCAACCCATGTTCCTTCTATTGCCCTTTATGTTCCGAGGCCGCGGTATCTCTTTCTCCGAACCCTTTCCCCCGTGCGGCGGTGTCCCGGCGTCCCTCTGCTTTGCTGACATCTCTTTGAGGCGCGCGTGAAACACTAACGCGCCGTCGACACGGCCTATCGTCAATAGACGGACGGACGGGCACACACGCCCGCATCTACGGTGGCCGGGAGTTGTCTCGCGGCGCCCGTCGCCCGCGGGGTCTCCCGCGTCGGTTGGGTTGGTTTGAGGTTCTCTCCCTTAAACGCCCGGCCACCGCCTTTGCTATCATGACAGCTTTGCACGCGGAGGTGACCGCTTCCCGTAGACACTCACTCCAAACCATGGACTGAACCAGGGCCGGCCACTCCAGCTCGCCGTACTCCACCCACCTGGATCCGCTCTTGGCCGGCTTTTTATCCAATAAGATCGTTGCTTTTTTTTACAGATTGAACCTCACCTCAACAGAATCCAGCACACGAGGTAGACCAAGTTTGTCAGCATCGGGAGCTCCCATGATAGAAGACCGGATCAGTCGCTGTAGTACTTCGGGACTTTCATTCTCTGGTAGATTGCTCTGGAGACAAGAGGTGAGTTAAGTAAACTCTGGAACGCGCTACCCTTCGGTATTAAAAACGCTTAAAGCTAATTAACTTTTAAAAGAAAAGTTCGTCACCACTATGTAGGTCCGACTAAATAGAAAGAAACTAAGAAAAGATATTTATTTGGCGCTTACCTCAATTGCACAAAACGGAAAAAAAACTTCTAAACAAAAAAATTTAAAAAAAATTACATTTTCGCGTGTTTTTGTCTTGTTTTTATGTATTTCTTAGTTTATTTAATTTCTATATGTGTATTAGTATCTGTTTAAGTATAAAGGTCACTCTATTAAATATAATTTTTGTACCAGAAGTAAAATTATTTTCCATATTTAAGTCGGTTTTATTTTTTACAAGAATGATTTTATTTCAGAATATTTTTTAGTTATGGTATAATGATATATCACATAACTTTAATCGAGAATTCATTTCCAATATTACTATAAAAGATTAGAAGATCACGAAAAATATGTATTTTAGACGATAAGTCATAAACTACGTAAGCAATATAAATACAATTGACATGGGACCACCTTGGAAGTATACCCATATATATAAATTTTGCGAATCGGTCTAGGCGTTATTGAGAAATCGTCGAACATAAATAAAAAAAAAACATTTCAAATAATGGATCTACTTACACTGCTAACTTGATCATAGTGTGTAGCGACCATGATGACGGGCGAGCCCGGGGCGCGAGCTTGTATGGACCTAGAAAGAAATTGAGGTAATCGTAGAGTTTTTCGTTTTAAACCGGAATGTCACAGCTATAAAGGACGCAAATTTCTTTATTTGGTACTAGATTTTGCCCGCGGATTTGCTCGCGTTTAGTTCGGGGTAACACAGTTCCCCTTACGTGATTTGCAGGTACTTGCTACTTTAGTTTTTGCCCTAGCGCCTTATTTATTGTAATAGCAATGCTAAGTTTTCCCTTTTCTTCCCTCTTTCTTCCTCACTGGTCACTTAAAAAAAAACTATGTCCGTCTCCAGGGTCCCAACTATTTCTATACCAAAATTCATCAAAATCGGTTCAGTCATTTAGGCGTTAAGACATAACAAACAAACTCACTTTCGCTTTTATAATATTAGTAAGGATGTATGACATGTGCCTAAACGCCTATGGGTCAACCTTACTTTGTTTTTTAATGTATTCCTTTTTTTTCTATCAGATAAATATTTTTTTTGTATTATTTCTTCATTGTGTCTCATGCTGCATCAAATAAATGATTTATCTATCTATCTATTTATTTATTATCTGTTTTGTGTAACTTCTGACATTTTCGACTATTTATGCTTAGCGAAGCCGCGGGCAAAAGTTAGTTGCTTTTGCCCGCGGCTTCGTTCGCGTTAATTTCGTGGTAACACAGTTCCCCTTGCGTCTCATTGATTTGTAATAGCAACGCTAAGTTTTCCCTTTTCTCTCTTTCTCCATCACATCAATCTTTTTTCAAAAAAATATTTGCCTATGTCCGTCTTCTGGTTCCCAACTATCTCTGTACCAAAATTCATTAAAATCGGTTAAGCCATTAAAGCGTGAAGAGGTAACAAACAAACAAACTCACATTCGCTTTTATAATATTAGTAAGGATTAATGATTACCTGAGCCAGTCGAGTGCTCCGGCGAGTCCTTTCCTTCCATCAGTAACCTTCCACACCACAAGATACAGCGACCTTCGAGACAGGAAGTACTGATGAGTTGCATAGTACCTGAGAACAAAATAAATATTTGATAAGACCATAGCTCAATTTTAATTCTATTGTTATATTCATTTACTTTCTACAACATTAGTATATGCGTAACCTGAATTTAGTTTGTTCAGAATAAGTAACTGAATCGATTCCAATCATTTTTACACCATGTTATATTTTTTCCCAAAAATACTTTAAAAAGTTTAAAATATGGACACCATGCGACACTAAGTACCTATTCGCAAGCGCTACCCTACACTTGACCATTACGACAGTCTAAAGGCTCCCAGACAGTGTGATGGAAAATGTATCACCAGTTAATCTATACTAATATTATAAAGCTGAAGAGTTTGTTTGTTTGAACGCGCTAATCTCAGGGACTACTGGTTGGAATTGGAAAATTCTTTTAGTGTTGGATAGTCTATTTCTTGAGGAAGGATATAGGTTATATAACATCACGCTACGACCAACAGGTGCTGAGCAGTGTGGGTAAAACTACGTGGAACAGCTAGTAAATCAATAAAGAGATAAAATATAATACTTACTCCTGCTGCCCCCCAAAGTCCCAGGTCCGGAAGGTGATGGGTCCCCGCGTGGAGCGATGCTTCTCGTACACCCAGGTGCCGATGTCCACGCCCACTGTTGACACGTTCCCTCGGCGGGAGGACTTGTTGCCCATGCGTTTCGCCCAGTGCTGGAGTAGACGAACAAGATTATTGTTTTTGGGTTATTAAAAATGAAAAAAAAGCAGTTTTTAAATATTGTATTGTTTTTTTTAACCAGCATACCGTTTACACAGCTATCTTCAGAGCCGTTACAAAATTTGATTAGCTATACCTGCGCAGACACAGTTTTTGCGGTTGGGAACTTATTAAATGACTTCTCCCACTCTGGGCGGAGCGGGGGGAATCCCACTAGTACTTACTAAAACCCACCCATGTTCCTTTTAATACCCTTTATATTCCAGGGCCACGGTATCTCTTTCGAACAACCCGCAACCTGGCAAGCCCCTCTGCTTTGCTGACATCTCTTTGAGGCGCGCGTGAAACACGAACGCGCCGTCGACACGCGACGGACGGACGGTGATCTACCCATTGCTCACCGTCCACAGGCCCGCATCTACGGTGGTCGAGAGACATCTCACGGTGCCCAACGCCCTAAGCGTGTCCCCCGGCTGCGCGGACCTGCACTCGTAGCTAACTTCCGGCTGGTCATAAAAATTGAACTGAACTATTTTAGCCCTTATGCAGTTTTACTTAAAGTTCACATACCTCTGTCGGTTTTCGTCGATGCTGTATGGCAGATTCTTGTCTCAGGCACTCTAACAAACTTGTCTTGCCTATACCCTGAGTACAAAAGAAAATATAATAATTAATTACTGCATCAATAAATTAATATAACAAACGAAACGACGGGGTTGACGGGCCTGTTGGTCTAGTGGTTAGTGGCCCTGACTGCTGAGCCGGAGGTCGTGGGTTCGATTCCCACCCAGGACAAACTTTGTGTGATGAGCATGATTGTTTGTTCTGTGTCTGGGTGCGATTTAACTATAATATGTATGTATTTATAAATTATAAAAGTATGTATATCAGTTGTCTGGTTACCATAACACAAGCTCTGCTTAGCTTGGGATCAGATAGCCGTGTGTGAGTTGTCCTAAGATATTTATTATTATTTATTTACTAGCTGTTCCCCACGGTTTCACCCGCGCTGCTCAGCACCTGTTGGTCGTAGCGTGATGTTATATAGCCTATAGCCTTCCTCGAGAAATGGACTATCCAACACTAAAAGAAGTTTTCCAATTCCAACCAGTAGTCCCTGAGATTAGCGCGTTCAAACAAACAAACAAACTCTTCAGCTTTATAATATTATATAGTATAGATTATTCATTAAACCATCAGTATGACTTTACGTTTACAAACATCTAAACTCACATACACAAACAGCCAGACCCGAAACAACTATCTGTATGTCATATAAAAATGTGTACCATGCGGGGATCGAACCTGCGACACGCAGCGTGGCAGTCAACCGCTCAGCCACCATGTCCGCCCAGAACTGAGCTACACGACAAATTAATCAATTAATGTAGGTCATACAAATATTTGTTCCGTACGGGGATCGAACCCGCGACACGCACCGCAGCAGTCAATCGCTCAGCTACAGAGCCAACGATGTTTCCGTCGTTTTTTTGCATTTTTTACGAAACCTTAAAATCAAATCAAGAGTCTTATTCAAATTAGGCTGATAATCAGCATTTTTGAACGTCAGATTACAAGAGACAGTCCCACAAAAACGCCCTGCCCTTCGCCACTTCCTAGTGTTTTAGCTGGGAAGAAGAAGTGGCGGAACAAACTCCCCAGCAATACATCTGTCTCTCAGGTTAGAAGAACCAGATTTCGGATTTGGATTTTGGAGAACTGTTATCGTTACCTGACCAAGACCCAAATAGCAGACGTTGGCAACACAGCCGCAAAATTAAAGTGGAACTGGGCTGGCCACATCTGCCGCATGTCGCAACAAAATTGGGCCAAAGTAACAACCGATTGGGTTCCAAACAACTGGACCCGGCGACGCGGTAGGCCCAGAAGGAGATGGCGAGACGAGCTAGACTTCCACGAAAAGGACTGGGTCATAACAGCATAAGACGGGAGGAAGGAAGGGAGGCCTTTGCCCTGCAGTGGTACACAACTGGCTCATAATAATAATTAGAGATGCCACGAATAGTGAATTGGCCGAATACCGAATATTCGGCAATACTGGTGGCCGAAACGCCGAATATTCGGCGCGAAGTACATGCTTGTCAACGACAAGTCACAACCTGTTTTTCTCGTTGCGTTCGCGCTGAAAAGCTCGTTTTTATCTATCACAACTTAGCACTGATTCCTTTTAACTACTAAAATGTTGTAATTTGGAAATAAATGCATGCTTCGAGTAAAATAACGTGTATTTTTTTACAAGATTTGCTATTTGGTATTCGGCCGCATAGTACGTTCTATTCGGCCGAATACCAAATAGCAAAAAAGTGGCCGAATAGGCCGAATACCGAATAGTTGCCGAATATTCGTGGCATATAATAATATCCTTACCTGCAATCCAACGAGCATAAGTTTCATCCTAGTATACGGCCTCGCTTCCTGCAACACCGACTTGAGGTATCCCACGATGTCCATGCTCTTGTACCGGCCACACTGCAGCATGGAGCGTAGGGGCTCCTGCAGGCAGCAGCCCACGGTGTTCAGGTTCCAGAGGCGGGACAGGAGCCCCATTTGTGGAGGGAGAGAGGTTATTTCTGGGGATGAGAGGCTGTGTTAAGTCTTTGGGAAGAAAGGTTGGAATCCTTACTAATATTATAGAAGCGAAAGTGATTTTGTTTGTTTGGTACGTCTTCACGCCGATTTTGATAAATTTTGGTACAGACATAGTTGGGACCCTGGAGACGGACATAGGCTAAAAAAGAGTGAGACAATGGTCCACTGCAGGGACTAAGTGCGGAAACCGGACCCCCCCAAGAAGTGAGGTCTCCAAGAAGAAGAGTGAGAACGGGGGAGAAATATCTTAGCGTTAAGCGTTATCTCAAAGTAACTATGCCAAGCGGAGTAAGTCGTAGCAGACTCGGCATTTAACTGCACCCTTTATTGCGAATGGGAAATCATCAAATAACTTTCCCCGCTCTGGGCGGGTGGGAGTGTCAGACTTGTACAGACTAAAACCCATTCATGTTCCTTTTTTTTGCCCTTTATGTTCCGGGGTCGCGGTAGCTCTTTAGAACAACCCGCAACCCCGGCAGGCGGAGGCTTTGGCAAGCCCCTCTGCTTTGCTGACATCTCTTTGAGGCGCGCGTGACACACTAACGCGCCGTCTCCCCGGCATATCGTCAATAGACGAACGGACGGTGAGCTACTCATTGCTCACCGTCCACAAGCCCGCATCTACGGTGCCGGGCGTCTCGGCGGGTTGGTTTGAGGTTCTCTCCCTCAAACACTCGGCCACCTCCTTTGCTAGCATGACTACTTCGCAGAAGGAAGTGACTCGCTCCGGACCATGGACTGTACCAAGGCCAAACGTAAGAGATCGCCGCCGCCGATCGCCTCTACGAGGGCACCCAAGCTGGCTGCCCTTTATGTTTCAGGGCCTATGTATCTCTTTCGAACAACCCGCAACCCCGGGTGACAACATACCTTTGTTCCCGCTTATGTTGAGCACCGACAGGTTGGTTAGTTCATGTATAGCTGGTGGTATCCCTCGCAGCAGGTTGCAGGATACGTCCAGCATGGATAGCAGCGGGAATAGTAGACGCCCCTTCAGTGTAGACCCTGTGTTCTGGAAGATAATGGCGGGATTTGGTTCATTGTGGTTTAAGAACTTCATTATTTTTTCATAAAGAATAAAAAAAAAATTCACTTACTGAGAAACTAAATTTAAATATAAATATCGGGGTAGTAGAGCGTACCAAAGTCTATGTTCTTAGAAAAAATAACAAATATGCGATCACAATAACAAAATTATTTGTATACTTGGTTTTTCAATTGCTTGGTAATCCAAGCAATTGAAGAACACAAAATAACATTGAAAAGTGGAAAACCTTACTAATATTATAAAAGCGAAAGTCAGTTTGTTTGTTACCTCTTCACGCCTTAATGGCTAAACCGATTTTGATGAATTTTGGTACAGAGATAGTTGGGACCAAGGAGACGGACATAGGTTTTTTAGAAAAAGTGTAATATAAGGGAAGAAGAGGGAAGAAACTAAATAAGGCGCAAGAGCAAAAACTACAGGTAGCAGGTACCTGCAAATCAGTAAAGGGGAACTGTGTTACCCAAAATTTAACGCGAGCGAAACCGCGGGCAAAAGCTAGTATATAATATTAGTAGGAAGTAGAATCTAGAACCAAGAACATACCCATTCATCATCTTCATCATTCGTTTCGTCTTGCGAAGCCGATGACAAGCCGTCATCATCAGTAGTCAGTTGAATGCGCGTCAGAAGATTGTTAGACAAGATCTGAAATGAAAGGAAAACGTTATTTTAATAGGGTAGTTGACACCACCAATCAATTGATATACTTTTTATGAGCTGTCAAAACGCGCTTCCCCTATAGATTTTGTATGAGACACGCAACCGATGACGTCACTAAGTTGTCAAGTCAATGATGCAACTATTTATTGATTTAAAAGCAACTAAAAATCGAATTTTAAAGTTATTTTGAAATGAATTTAGTTCTCTGGTCTAGAATAAGATGTTCTTTCAGAAAAATTGGGTTTTTAAATTATTGTTTATGGTGTCAACTACCCAATTATCTTTTAGGCCGAGGCCGTGGTGGTGATGTCACCATGACTTGACGAAGCCCTGGTGGTTGATAGTGTCATGCTCACTTAAATGTCTTGTTGATGGTGGCGGGTGTGTCGGGTCATTTAGTTCCCTTCAAAATGGTTGAGCTGAATGGGGCTGATCTATACGTCATGTTCGGGAACGCTGTCAGTTGGGACTGGCCATCTTTTAGCTGCCACGGTTCATTTTTAAATTAGTCAGTTTTAGTTGAATTTTGTTTTTACTCTGGACGAGTTACTGTGCAAATCTTTCGGCATCGATTAAAATGAAAAAAAAGGGGATGAAAAGTTGAATCATTGATTTTAATTATGATTCTTTCACAGTGTATTCTTTACACTATATATGTGCCTACCTATAAGTATTAGTGCTCCTTTAATACACGTTGTACAGGACCTAAAATAAGTCCTCCACTTACCATGGTCTCATCAAACCTAGTGTTTTATAGCAGGACAGTCAACATATAACTACTGGGACCTCACGGAGGTACAAAACCTTGCAGATGTTCGCTAAGACCTGGAGCACTTACCAAAATTCTCAATCCCTCTAACCTGAGGTATCTTCTAGCAGGACATGCGGCTTTTAGCTGCTGGGGTCTCACAAAGGTACAAGAACTTACAGCTGTTAGCTAAGACCTGGAACACTTACCAAAGTCCTCAATCTCTCTAGCCTGAGGTATCTTCTAGCAGGACATGCGGCTTTTAGCTGCTGGGGTCTCACAAAGGTACAAGAACTTACAGCTGTTAGCTAAGACCTGGAACACTTACCAAAGTCCTCAACCCCTTTAGCCTCAGGTGTCTCCTAGCAGGACATGCGGCTCTTAGCTGCTGGGACCTCACGGAGGTACTAGACTATACAGCTGTTCGCCAAGACCTGGAACACTTACCAAAGTCCTCAGTCTTTCTTGTCCGAGGTGTCTTCTAGCAGGACATGCAGCACTCAGCAGCTGGGACCTCACGGAGGTACTAGACTATACAGCTGTTCGCCAAGACCTGGAACACTTACCAAAGTCCTCAACCCCTCTAGCCTCAGGTGTCTCCTAGCAGGACAAGCAGCACTCAGCAGCTGGGACCTCACGGAGCCTCCAGACCTGGGCCTGGAGCGTACGTTGTTGGTTGTTGAGGAGTTGGGGCAGTAGCAGGCGAGAGGGTCCCCTTCGGTTGAGCCGAAGTTTTCCACCTTTGAAGGAAAACGTTTTAAAGTCAGCTATAAGTATTGGAGAAGAGTTTGAGATTTGGTAGAGTTAAAGTTTATAATGAACTAGATGCCGCCCGCAAGCCGCGGGCGGCATCTAGTTCATTATAAACTCGATTGATATCGAAAAACAAAATAGCCTATATGTTATTCCAGCCTATAATCTACTTCTATGCCAAATTTCATCAAGATCCGTTCAGCCGTTTTGATGTGAAATATTTAGTCACAAATATCCATACATCCATCCATCCATCCGCACAAACATTCGCATTTATAATATAAATAGGATAGGTGCAGAAAGCTTATATTTCTAAGGCATTAGAAATACATTAAATGATAAATTATGTTATTTTGCAAGTAGGTTTTTACAAACACTTTTACACGTCGTTTTTTTTTAAACTACATGAGGTTTTTTTTCAATGTTCGTACCCCACTATTTGAGAAGAAACATCTGAAACAAACTCAGACGTCATAGTCTCTTTTAAGGTCCAGACAAAAATCTTGGTCAACTTACATCAGGACTATGCAGATTAGTGTCTGAAATAGTCTTTTTAAGAAAGCATTTTTTTTTACACAGATTGAGTAGACCTGTCAGAATTTAAAAAGAGTCTCCATGATCTGTTAGTAGATAAGTGCTATTATTCTGTAAGAGACTTCTTGTTGGACAAATCGCTGCTCCAATAATTCCCCTCAGTCATGGTGTGTTCAGTAGCCTGTTTGTACCCTATACCTACCTCAATTCGTTTTTGTTTGGTTTGTGTTTTGTGAAATATTAATATACACGACTATTGTATGCCCAAAGGGCGGGACATAGCTGATCTATTTAATTATTTAACACCTGTAGGCCTACTATGACGTCTTAAAGCAGAACTTATTCCACTGAGTGAAAGAGATGGTGCTAGACACCCTGTATAGCTCTGTCTCTTCCCTTCAGCCGAATAAGTTCTGCTTTAAAACGTCATGGTAGGGTAGCTGTATTACAAACCTGTGATCCACAATAAAGATATTGAAATTGTCCAGTCAGAGCAAGCATTTGTCAGTCATCGTGTAGCTCTTAACTCAAGGAGCTGAACGACAAAGCATTAAATCTGTTTATTGGAGTTTACTCCTTAAGAATCGATTTTCATATATAAGGCGCCCGGTATGAGAAAAATCCGAGGGGTAAAACCTACTAAAGTTACGAAAATGTGACACGTTTTTGGTGCGCACCTTTAGTGCGCAACTTTTTAATTTGGTTGTGAGTGTATTAAGACGTACATATGGTATGCTGTATAGGCGACTATACCTATATACTATATGTTATTGGGCTTGTTTGTTTCCATCAGTGTCGATGTATTTATATTGCTATTTTTTTCATTAATTTGTGAATTTACCCTTTCATATGATATTAATCTTTTTTCAGTTGAATAAACTCTTTTTTTTTTAAATTTTCTTCTCGGCTGACCTGGTATTCCGTTTTATTTGCATAAAAACATTCACTATAACTTCAGTTTATCTGTGATCATGGCGTGTGTCTATGCCGAAATATTAGAAACTAAAAAAAATAAAATCCTTATTAATATTATAAAACCGAAAGGGAGTTTGTTTGTTACGTCTTTACGCCTTAATGGCCAAACCGATTTTGATGAATTTTGGTACATTTATAGTTGGTATCCTGGAAACGGACATAGGCTAACAAAAAGTGAGAAAAGGGGGAGAAAAAGGTACAAAAAGGGGAGAATTTTTTTTCGATCATCACGAGGGTTAAAGATAGCGTTAGCCCAAAGTAACTAGGCCACGCGGACGAAGTCGCGGGCGGAAGCTAGTTGTAAATAAATGGAATATGGTCGATTTTGACGATTGGCGATTACTAGTAGTTAAGGATACGGAAACAGACTCTACTTACTTGTGGTAGACTCGGCCAGCACGTAATCTCGTTGTGACTTAGATCCAGCTGCCGAAGACTCGTCGGATATGACGTCACGTACGACATAGATCTGTTGAGCACACATAATATATAGCCTGTTTGTGTATGTGACTTTAAATTGGTTGTAAACGCACCCACGTTACTGGAGTAATTCCTAGCGGGGCTCCGTCGACCTATCGTAGGGCAGGTAGTAATCAGTTGTAAATATTAGAGACTAACTTTTGCCCGCGGCTTCGCTCACGTTAAATTCGGGGTAACACAGTTCCCGCCTTATTGATTTGTAATAGCAACGCTAAGTTTTCCCTTTTCTTCCCTCTTTCTCCCTCACATCCCACTTTTTTCAAAAAATAATAGCCTATGGCCGTCTCCTGGTCCCTAACTGTCTCTGTACCAAAATTCATCAAAATCAGTTTAGCCATTAAAGCGTGAAGAGGTAACAAACAAACAAACTCACTTTCGCTTTTAAAATATTATAATAAGGATATTGGGCCAGTATCGTCCATCGACCTGAAAACTTTACCTGAGTGAATTATACGCCATATTGAGTCTTGTAAGGTTGGGCGCCCTGCACGCGAGCGCGCACGGCACGCACGTGAACTGGTTGTGCGCCAGGTTGAGCGCCGCCAGCGCCGACCCCGCCCCGCGCGCGCCGCCCGCGCCCGCGCCCTCCACCACGCCGCGCCACGTGTGCGCGCGACGGGCTTCCGTCCAGCTGAGGACGACATTCACTTGAAATTACCGCTAAAGCATTTCACTGAACAAACTTACCTAAATTATAGTGCACTAGCTGTTCCACGCGGTTTCACCCACGCTGCTCAGCACCTGTTGGTCGTAGCGTGATGTTATAGCCTATAGCCTTCCTCATGAAATGGACTATCCAACACTAAAATTATTTTACAATTCCAACCAGTAGTCCCTGAGATCAGCGCGTTCAAACAAACAAACTCTTCAGCTTTATAATATTAGTATAGATTACTGCCGCGGTTTATAATGGCTACTTTGTTGGTCGCGCTGATGATGGCCGACAGCGCAGCGTTGCGCAGCTCCAGGCCGACACAGCGCGGTCAGCGTGCAGCACTTGATGGACGATCTGAGATAAAGCTTTTACAGCGAGGACAGCAAGGGCTGCAATGATGGCCAAGCTGAAAGGCCTAGAGCGTAGCTAGGCTAGCTCGAGGTAATCATAGCGTGACCAGCGAAGCAGTCATTGTGGGCCAAGGTTTGTATAGTGCTTTACTCAAAAATGCAAGTACCTAATCTAAATAAAACCAGCAAGTAATTTAAATAAAAAATATATTAATTTAATCTTTTTTTTACCTTTAGACGTACAAACAGCTGTGTTTTAAATAAAATCTTTTTGGAATTGATTTTTTAAAACGTTGAAACGTCAAAATAGCGGTCGGTAAAACATTGCCGGCCTGTTAGAGCGGCTAGCAAAACTTTGCCGGTCGCTCCTTGAAACAGAACGGCAAGGTCGACTTTGCTCAAACAAGGTTGTCAAAATAATGACAACAGTACATGCATTTTTGAGTAAAATTTTGTTTATATACCACTTCAGGGAGAAACTTTTAAGGATGAAAAATCATCAAATAACTTCCCAGTTAAAAATTGAGAGTTAATTCCATTAGAGAAAGCACATGTGCGCATGTGCTTTCTCTAATGGAAATAAATCAGATGTTAAATTAAACTTATATCAGCCACCCTACCATGACGTGTTAAAGCAGAACTTATTCCGCTGAGGGAAAGAGACAGAGCTATACAGGGTGTCTAACACCATCTCTTTCACTCAGTGTAATAAGAATTGCTATAAGATGTCATAGTAGCCCTTCAGGTTTCCTGCAAGTTGACACGAGAACTTACAAAATATTGAATTTGACGGGCCTGTTGGTCTAGTGGTTAGTGGCTCTGACTGCTGAGCCGGAGGTCGTGGGTTCGATTCCCACCCAGGACAAACTTTGTGTGATAATCATGATTGTTTGTTCTGTGTCTGGGTGTGATTTATCTATAATATGTATGTATTTATAAATTATATAAGTATGTTTATCAGTTGTCTGGTTACCATAACACAAGCTCTGCTTAGCTTGGGATCAGATAGCCGTGTGTGTGTTGTCCCAAGATATTTATTTATTAAGTATATTATTGATAAGTACTTACACAGCATTCCCGGCGCGGTTGGCGAGCACGGGTATAGAGTCATCTTCATCTTCATCAGCTGTTTCCGACTCACTGCGCTCTATCGAAGGACTCCGAGATGATGACTTCTATACGACAGATAGGAAACATCACGACTATATTATCAAAAAGTAGTAGTAATTTTCTATAGTTGTAGTAATCTAACAAATCTTTACTAAATTATAAAAGTGAAAGTGAGTTTGGTTGTTTGTTACGTCTTCAAGCCTAAATGGTTAAACTGATTTTGATGAATTATGATATAGAGATAGTTGGGACCCTGGAGACGGACATAGGCTATTTTATTTAAGTGAGAAAGAGGGAAGAAAAAGGAAAACTTAGCATTGCTATTAAGTACCTGCAAATCAGGAAAGGGGAACTGTGTTAACCCAAATTTAACAGGAGCGAAGCCGCGGGAAAAAGCTAGTAGTGTTCTATAGGATTTAAAAAATAACCAACTTTTAAAAAACCAGCCAAGTGCGAGTCGAAATCGCGCACCAAGGGTTTCAAACAAGATGCGGGCCTGTGGGCGGTGAGCAATGGGTAGCTCACCGTCCGTCTGTCGATTGACGACAGGCCGTGTCGACGGCGCGTTCGTGTTTCACGCGCGCCTCAAAGAGATGTCAGCAAAGCAGAGGGACGCCAGGGCCTCCGCCTGCCGGGGTTGCGGGTCGTTCGAAAGAGCAATAGAAGGAACATGGGTGGGTTTTAGTCAATACAAGTCTGACGTGCCCCCCCACTCCGCCCAGAGAAGTCATTGGATGATTTCCCACCCGAAAAAACAAGGGTTTCAAACAAACTTGCGACATAAACGACTATAACTTTTAAATGCTTTAGACTTAAGGGTTATATTTTTCACAGCTCTAAGGGACTACAGACTTGAGTATACGGTTTTCATTTCAATTCGATACCTTAACGCGTTTCCGAGATAAAGGGTGACTGTAAGGGCCTATGCACACCACGTTTAGTAAACGCGGCGTCGACGCGCGTTTTGGGAACGCGCGTCGCCCGGCGCGTTTTTATCCTGCAGAGCAGTTTGTTGTCGTTTGTATCGATACAAACGCGCGGCACCGGCGCGTGTGTATCGATACAAACGCGCGGCACCGGCGCGTCTGTATCGATACAAACGCAACGAGGGAAAGGGAAGTGTGAATCTACGCTAGTAGCAATCGAGCGATTTGGTGCACCGCACGTCTTTGGAACAAAAAAATGGAGCCTTTCGACACAGAGAACTTCATAACTGAAATTCAAAACCGGCCAATATTGTGGAATTCACGATTGCCGGATTATTCGCAAAATGCCAGCGCGTTTGTATCGATACACACGCGCGTTTGCATCGCGTCTGTATTGCTACACACGCGCGTCTGTATTTATACAGGTGTGCAAAGGTCTACAGGCTGCGTCTGACTGATGTGCATAGGCCCTTAGGCGTGGTGCTGCAGGAACAGGGATTATCAGAGAAACAGGCGAGATTTTACTAACTCGTTTACTGTACTTTTAAAAATGGAACAAAATGGCCGCGTGCGCAAAATTACAAATTGGCGTGCGCATTGATTGATGTTCAGTGGCAGACTAGCCGACGGTGGGGGCCCGCCGTGTGAACATGGCAGCGTTTCCGCCCTTAAAACTAGTGATGCTATAGTACGGCCAACGAGAAGCGATACCAAATGTAAACAAAACCCATGCTAAAACCCCATCTAAAATGGCCGCCCGAATGTTGGCGAACCCGTCTTAACGTTGTCATGTTTTTGCCGGGAGAACGAGACATTACGACAAAGGCACAAGATGGAAAGAGCTAAATATTAGATTGTCAACGCCACAGTTGTTCTTTAGGTTAATGACATTTCGTATCGCTTCTCGTTGGCCGTACTGTACTTAATATACAGATAATTAATATTTAACAATTAGTCTATTCTTAAAACTATTGAGCGCGTCGCTAACAGGTGACAGACAGACATACACCAAGTCATCCTATAAGGGTTTCCTAAAAAACTTAAAGTTGAAAATAACTTTACTTCCGGAAGAAAACCAGTCAAATTGAGAACCTTCTTTTTTTAAGTATATATAAGCAATATCTCTTTTGAACAATACTCCACTCCGGCAAGCGATGTCCCTCTGCTTTGCTGACATCTCTTTGAGGCGCGAGTTAAGTGTAGTAACCCTGCTACAATTAGCTTTGTCAGCAACGTAAGTTCTTCCAAATCTAGCGAATAAGTAATTATAATGTAGGACATTGTCGTCATGCCACAATTGTCATCTTAGCATAAAATTAGCTATAAGTACCTTGTATCTTTAGTATTAAGACATTATTATCTTCACCTCACTCTGTCGCTTAAAATAAAGTTATTTTTATAAACTCTTCGAGTGTTGTTAACTTAATTCGCGCGTGGAACACTAACGCGCCGTCGACACGTCTGCTCGATATACTTACAGATTGTGTAGCCATGGCGAACTGCGCACTGCCCATAGAGGGCGAAGCACTGAGTTGGGGCGAAGTCTCCGACGGTGACGCCAGCTGCTGTGGACTGCTGCATTCTGAGTGGCCCTGGTAAAAAAACAGGTTATCATAACTTTGTTAATATACAGAAAAATGGGACCAACTTTGAAATATACACTCTCCAATGAAAAAAAATATTTTCAAATCGGACGTCCCGGTAAAAAGCTATGCGTGGTCATACATAAAAAAAAAAATATATACATGTCGAATTGAGAACCTCCTTTTTTTCGTCGGTTAAAAAACGAGCATACTATCAATGCGTATTTCAGATCAAAAATGAATTATCCAAACTAATATTATAAATGCGAAGGTAACTCTGTCTGTCTGTCTTTTCTTCACGCCTAAACTACTAAACCGATTTCTGTGAAATTGGGTACAGACATAGTTTGGAATTTGAGAAAGGACATAGGATAGTTTTTATTACAAAAAATAAAAATAAAATTTCCGGGCATACAGCGCCATCTATTGGTCAGAAGTCGGCATCAATTCAGTACTATAAAATAAATGTTGAGCTGTTAATATGCTCCGTGCTGCCGGAAGTCACTATTCCACGTGAACGAAGTCGCGAGCAAAAGCTAGTATTATATATAGGCCCGTTTTTGTTGATGGGTAAGTATCAAATAACTTCACCGCTATGGGTGGAGCGGGGGGCGAGTGTCACTTTTACTGACTAAAAAAAACATTTAATTTGGATCCTGGCTCATATAAGAGAGGGTTATGGGTTGTTCGAAAGAGATACCGCGGTCTCGAAACAGGGGGTCTACTCTAATTCTACGTAAAACGAAATTGCGGCCGAAACTTCGAACGTTTTCTACCACGGTTTCATTTCATTTCATTCATTTCGAAATTTCGGACGTCCGAAGTTTATTTGACATTAAATTTTTCTAAACCTACTCTAATTCACGCAAAATGATATAGAGTAGGGTTACAAACGTAACTACTTTTGACTTTCGTTCGTTAACGAAGTTACGTTTCGGAGACAGAGAGTGGACCCCCTGATAGGGCAAAAGAACATGGATAGGTGTTATGTTCCTTCTTCTACCCTTTCAGGATCCAAATTAAATGTTTTTTTTAGCCACAATAACGTTGGTTAGTTGGCGCAGTGGCTAAGCGTTCCACTGCTGCGCTACGTGTCGCGGGTTCGATCCCCGCACGTAATAAATATTTTTGTATGACCTACAGATAGTTGTTCCGGGTCTGGCTGTTTGTGTATGTGAGTTTAAATGTTTGTAAACGCACCCACGATACAGGAGAAATCCTAGTGTGGGGCAACAATATTAATTTAAATAAAAAAATTACCAACTTAGCATATTTATTATAATATTCAAACCTAAATACCTATATAATATCAAGCCTTTAAGTGAATAGGCAGTAACTACAAATACAAATGCTACATTTTTCACACACTTTTCTTTACTTAGATTGATACTGTGCTTAACTAATTATGCCTACTTATTCAAAATATTATTATTAACACTTTAAACGGGATATTTACCATGTTTGTTATTGGAGATTCCGGTATTTCGGCGATAATTTTTGACGAATCAAGAACCTTCTCCTTTAAAACAAGTAATAAAAAACAAACATGGGAAATATCCCGTTTCAAATGTTAATAATAATAATGTTCGTGACCATGTCAAGTTTAAAAAATTATTCAAAATACAATCAAAAATACAATAAATTGAATGAAATACCCAATGAGGTCGGAGTACGCGGCGTGGGACGGTGTCTTTGTATTGAATAGTTACTATCTGAAGATGATAAAAAAGATATATTAATTAACTAATTTGACATGAGGCGCAGTGGCTGAGCGATTCACTGCTGCGCTGTGTGTCGCCGATTTGATAACCGCACGGAACAAATAGTTGTATGACCTACAGATAGTTGTTTCGGGTCTGGCTGTTTGTGTATGTGAGTTTAAATGTTTGTAAACGCACCCACGATACAGGAGAAATTCCTAGTGTGTGGCAACGTATAAACAAAAAAAAGTTAAGGGCACTTTTACACTCATTTTGATGGTAAATCTAGGCTGGCAATATCCTTGTTTTTCGGATGGGTAATATAAAAATAGCTTTTGTCTGGGAGTCTAAGAGTGTCAGACTTTTAATGACTAACACCCCCCTGCTTCTTTGTGTTCCGAGACCGAGGTATTTCTTTTTTTGAGATATCATCAAATAACTTGCACAACTCTGGGCGGAGCGGGGGGGAGTGTCAGGCTAGTACTGACTAATATATACCTCGTGTGGCGCGGGCAGGCTCCGCAGATGGTTGAGCGCCACGTTGAGGTCGCGCAGCGCGGGCGCAGCCCACAGCGCGGGCGGCAGCGCGCGCAGCTTGTTGTTGGACACGTCCAGCAGCGTGAGGCCCGGCAAACGGAACAGGAGGGGGGGCAGCTCTTCTAGCCGGTTATCCTGGATTTAAAGAATATTTTTGGAGTTTACTCCTTAAGAATCGATTTTCATATATAAGGCGCCTGGTATGAGAAAAATCCGAGGGGTAAAACCTACTAAAGTAACGAAAATGTGTCACGTTTTTGGTGCGCAACTTTCTAATTTGGCTGTGAGTGTATTAAGACGTACATATGGTATGCTGTATAGGCGACTATTCCCATATACTATATGTTACTGGGCTTGTTTGTTTCTATCAGTGTCGACGTATTTATATTGCTATTTTTTTCATTAATTTGTGAATTTACCCTTTCATATGATATTAATCTTTTTTCAGTTGAATAAACTCTTTTTGCGTATGGTTAGATACTCGTACTTAAGGAGTAAATTCCAGTCGTGCGTCGAAGCTGACACACACATTTTTTTTTTAAACTTTTCACGGTTTTTTCGTCCCCCGTCTCTTTGTTTGAGTCAGCCCGCGTTGTTGAGCCAGTAATTGGGTAGTAAAGTAATTACATTATATTTAGTCCGTCTTTTAGATTATTCAAAAATAACGGACACGTATTTTTTATTTGTAAATTAGACCAAAAATTACATATGTATGTATACTCTTTGCGAAAAAATGCAGCAACGCATGATGTCACATGTAACTTGAATAAGCTATATCTTTGTAATTTTTATTCTAATTTACAAATAAAAAAAATCGGTGTATTTTATTTATGAATAATCTAAAAGACGGAATAATGTGTTTTTTACAAACAAACTCGATCTGAGAACCTGTTTCTCTCTCTTCCTCTCGCTCTCCGTCCATCAACATTCAGATCTATCACTCTTTTAGTCACATGAGCTTCGTCGCTCCTCATTACATGTCCATAACTAGGCAAATGAGTCGTTTGCTTGTTTGATACCTCTTCACGCCTAAATGGCTAAACCAATTAATTTTGGTACAGAGATAGTTGGGACCCTGGAGACGGACAAAGGTTATTTTTAAAAAAGAGGGAAAAATTAAGGAGAAGGAGGGAAAAAGTGGGAAAACTTAGCATTGCTATTACAAATCAATAAGGCGCAAGGGGAACTGTGTTACCCCGAATTTAACGCGGGCGAAGTTGCGGGCAAAAAAAAGTGAGTTTGTTTGTTTGTTACTTCTTCACGCCTAAATGGCTAAACCGATTCTGGTACAGAGAAACCCTGGAGACGGACATAGGCCTTTAAAAAAAAAGATTGAGATATGAGGGAGAAAGAGAAAAAAAAGGGAAAACTTAGCATTACTATTACAATAAATAAGGCGCAAGGGCAAAAACTACAAGTAGCAGGTACCTGTAAATCAGGAAAGTGGAACTGTGTTACCCCGAATTTAACGCGAGCAAACCCGCGTCAAAAGCTAGTTTAATATAAAAAATATCTTACTTGTAAATACACCTCTTGCAGTACGGGCGCAGAATACAATTCAGGCTTTATTTTAAGTTTCTTCTTTTTCCTCTTGCCATCCAACTCATCTTCGAAAGGATCTTCAGGCGTCGGGAGACGCTCCAACTTGTTTTGCGCTGCATTTAAGTACCTGGGAGACATGAAAAAAACAATATCCTTACTAATATTATAAAAGCGAAAGTGAGTTTGTTTGTTATGTCTTCATGCCTAAATGGCTTAACTGATTTTGATGAATTTTGGTACAGACATAGTTGGGACCTTGGAGACGGACATTGGTTACTTTTTGTCTCTTTCTAATCCCCCAATTCCCTAAAATGGGGTTGTTGAAGTTTGTATGGAACATTTCGCAATTTTCAAGGAAGAAAGCAAAAAAATGTATGCGGAACATTTGTATAACAAAAACATCGTGCATGTTTTTTTTTCAGAAATCTGCCCCCAGCCCCTTAAAAGAGGGGGTAAAATTTTAACGCCTAAATGGCTAAACCGATTTTGATGAATTTTACAGTTGGTACAGACATTGTTGGGACCTTGGAGACGGATATAGGTTACTTTTTGTCTCTTTCTAATCCCCCAATTCCCTGAAATGGGGGGTTGAAATTCGTATGGAGCATTTCTCAATATTCAATGTAGCAAAACAGAAAAAATTTATGCGGATTATTTAATTTTGTCACTAACAAAAACATCGTGCATAATTTTTTTTCAGAAATCTGCCCCCAACCCCTTAAAAGAGAGGGTGAAATTTTATATGGGACTTTACACACAATCTTTGTTACCAACGAAAGATACCTGCAAATCAGGAAAGAGGAACCGTGTTACCTCGAATTTACAAGTGCGAAGCCGCGGGCAAAATCTAGTTGTTAAATATGTATCTTAATAATAATATTTTGTGTTGATGAAATGAAGATAAAAAGAAAATGTTGACCAGATCAGCTCACGCCAGAAGCGCACGCCATCCACCTCCGGGCTCGTCGCTCAGCTCCGCCTCGCTGCCGCCGGAACCCAGCCTCGTCGTGAGCGCTGTGACACCGGCCGTGGCAGTTGCGTCGAGCTCGAGCGACGAGTATTTTTCCCCGCCCACGACACCACCACCTGCTCGTCGACGAGGAAGACGCCGGCCGCCGGACGGTTTAGGACCTCGGGGCCCACCGGCCTCTGATAGGATCCCAGCTCCCGGTGGAAGTGTGCAGCGCATGCGATGGACTCAATCCATCAATGAAAACGTCATGCGCTCATACTATGGGGCTACAGAGGGAGGAAACAACCTGAACGCGTACCGTGTTCGGATGCTCTCTCTGTTTCAGGTGCTTGAGCCAGCTTTCAACGTGTCGTTTGTGTCTAGTAGCGACATCTAGTATAACGTATGTACAACTATGGTTAATGGTTTCATGGACAAAGGTAAAAATAAAATGTGTAGTCTGTGACGAGCACTTATAGTTTCAATAATAATGACGGTACCCCTTTCTTTACAGATGGGTAATCATCAAATATCGAAACTTCCGAAGTGAGGGAACTGGAGGGAATTTCAAAATTTTACTGACGAAAACCCACCCTTTTTTCTTGCTTTAGATGTCTATGTTCCGGGGCCGCAACCCGCTACCCTATATGACGATAACCCTTTTTTTTGGAGGATTGGGAAATCTTCAAATAAATTTCTCCTCTCTGGGCGGAGCGCGGGGGGGGGGAGTATCAGATTTGTACTGACTAAAACCCACCCATGTTTCTTCTTCAGACCTTTATGTTCCGGGGCCGCGGTATCTCTTTCGAACAACCCGCTACTCTGTAAGAATATACCCCTTACCTTAAACTCAGCATGGTGAATAGCTCTGGCGGTAAGAGTCTCAGCTCATTGTTGGATATGTCGAGACGTGTCAGAGCATGTAGGGCTCCGCTATTGCTGCTCAGTTTAGAATTCACGCGAAGAGCCGCTTGGCGAAGCCACGACATTCTGTGGATAAAATGAAATTAAATTGTAGGTATATAAGACTATGCCTTTTTTGCGAATGTGTGAGTTTCTTGCCGGTTCTTCTCCATAGAAAACGACCAACCCGAACCGTGCATCTTTTCTCGACGTTTTATAAGTGCCCATGTAGGCGTATCTATACTAATATTATAAAGCTGAAGAGTTTGTTTGTTTGTTTGTTTGTTTGTTTGAACGCGCTAATCTCAGAAAGTACTGGTTCGAATTGAAAAATTCTTTTAGTGTTGGATAGTCCATTTCTTGAGGAAGGCTATAGGCTATATAACATCACGCTACGACCAACAGGTGCTGAGCAGCGTGGGTGAAACCGCGAGGAACAGCTAGTAGGTATATAAGACTATGATTTTTTTGCGGATGGGAAATTATCAAATAACTTCACTCTGGGCGGAGCGGGGCTCCCCCTCGCTCGCTGCCAGACTTGTACTGACTAAAACCCACCCATGTTCCTTCTATTGCTCTTTACGTTCCGCAGCCGAGGTATCTCTTTCAAACAATCTCTTTGAGGCGCGCGTGGAACACTAATGCACCGTCGACACGGCCTGTCGTCAATAGACAGACGAACGGTGAGCTCACCGTGCACAGACCCGCATCTACGGTGGCCGGGAGTCGTCTCTTGGCGCCCGACGCCCGGTACGTCACCTACGGCGGCTGGGTTGGTTTGAGGTTTTGTATGCGCACACATTTATGCCAATAAAACATGTTATCTGTCATGTTGACGGGCCTGTTGGTCTAGTGGTTAGTGGCCCTGACTGCTGAGCCGGAGGTCGTGGGTTCGATTCCCACCCAGGACAAACTTTGTGTGATGAGCATGACTGTTTGTTCTATTTGTATGTCTGGGTGTGATTTATCTATAATATGTATGTATTTATACATTATATAAGTATGTATATCATTTGTCTGGTTACCATAACACAAGCTCTGCTTAGCTTGGGATCAGATAGCCATGTGTGAGCTGTCCCAAGATATTTATTTATTATTTATCTCTTATCTAACAGCGCATAGACCAACGAAAATTGTATCGCTATCAAAAGTCTATATCATTATCATTATGTAGACTATGGGAAACATACCGTATAAACACCTGAAAATTTTAAATAATTGATTACATACTGTAATAGCGTACGGAGACGTTACACGGTACACGTTAGTTCAGAATGTAGACTACGAGCCACTGAACTAACGAACTAGTATCAAAAATACACTTCTCAAACTCAGTGTTGCCCAAAAGCAACACTCCCTATTTTTGGTTTTTTTTTTTGTTACAAATATTAAAATTCAAAAATACATGTAAACAATCCTTACTAATATTATAAAAGCGAAAGTGAGTTTGTTTGTTTGTTTGTTACCTCTTCACGCTTTAATGGCTAAACCGGTTGTGATGAATTTTGGTACATATATAGTTGGGAACCAGGAGACGGACATAGGATAATTTTTATTTTAAAAAAGTGGGATGTGAGGGAGAAAGAGGGAA
Organism: Ochropleura leucogaster; assembly: GCA_958449745.1. Taxonomy (NCBI): domain Eukaryota; kingdom Metazoa; phylum Arthropoda; class Insecta; order Lepidoptera; family Noctuidae; genus Ochropleura; species Ochropleura leucogaster. The sequence continues at coordinate 8,982,079 of OY288228.1, read as the reverse complement.
GAAAATGGAAAATTTAGCGATGCTATTACAAATCAATAAGGCGCAAGGGGAACCGTGTTACCCCAAATTTAACGCGGGCGAAGCCGCGGGCGCAAGCTAGTATTTATATAATTTTTAATCCATAAAAAAATCCCAGTTTATGAATAATAGAGGGTTATGAAGCCTTACTAATTTGATAGTTTGATGACATAAAATGTTGCTGGTTTTACCTTGTCTACATATCTCATCTAACTTTCCTCTAGCAGGTCCACTGGAAGATTTTTTAAATGAAATAATCCGTATCTTTGTGCTCTTTTCTCTTTATGTAATGTGCTGTCAAGAAATGTGTCTGCAAAAATAAATGACCAGTCGCAACAATAGAATCAACAACAGCGTTGGACTTAGTACACTACCCTGAAGTATCCCATAATTAATAGGCTTTTCCACTGCTTATAAAATACTAATCTAACGCAAAATTATCTTTCGAATTAAGAATTTTATTGGACTTTGAAGAAGGATTCGCCTAACCCTAGAAAATACTTAAATCCATCAGTAAACGTGTATTAACAGTATTAAAAGCTCTAGATTAGTCTATATGTTTCGAAAAAAACATAGCAAGACAGAGATTTTTGTAAGAAATTGCTATCACACAAAAAGAGAACTTCTTAGGATGAAGCAATCTATCTAAACCTTTTGGAACTCACCGTATAGTAGCTAGCTGCGCTCTCAACTCCCTCCAGTTGACCATGACAGCGCTAGTGGGACATAAAGCGCTGTAAGTCAGCGCTGAGTCTCCATCGCGCTCGCTGAACAGCGCTTCGGATATTGTTGATTTGTTTAGTTTGTAGTCTGGGTCGGGGTATGCCTGGAGAAAAGAAAACTAGCAATGTAGTATGGCTCTGCTTGCTCCTGTTACATGGGGCTTAAAACAACAAAGCTCTGGAACGCTCTTTTTTTCGGTATTAAAAATTCTGAAAGTAAATTTACTTTTAAAAGAAAAGTTCGAAACCACTATTTAGGTCCAACTACTAATTAAAAAGTCATAGAAATTACTGCTAAGTTTTTTTTTTAAAAAACGTTGCCGCATACAAGGAAATTCTCTTGTACGTTAACAAACAAATAAAATAAAATTAAATAAAAAACTAAATTAAATTTTGCTTTTTATTTACTCTGGACGCTCTTACTGTGCACGTCTTTCTACATCGTTCTCACATATTTGTATAATCTCAACACGAATGATGTAAATACGTTTTTGTAAAAATATTATAATTTAAAAGAGTGTCCATGGAGTTTCTTGCCCATTCTTCTCCATAGAGATCCACGCTTTGGAATGGGCAACTACAGTACTTTCACAAGTTATTATGCCTTGTGCCCGGGACTGTAGATTCATTTTGTTTCTTCCTGTAATGGTCTAATTGAAATAAATGATTTGATTTGATTTGAACATTTAAACTCACATACACAAACAGCACACTCGAAACAACTAACTGTAGATCATACATTTCCGTGCGGTAAACGAACCCGCGACACACAGCGCAGCAGTCGATCGCTCAGCCACTGCGCCAACCGACTTTGCAAGTAGCTCTGTAAGCCCATGAGTGGCACATTCCCTGATGGCCCTGCCGTGAGGGTCGGTAGCTCCATGCTGTAGGAGTATCTCTACTATCTGAACGTTCTGGAGTTTGGACCTACCTTGGTGGCAAGTAACTTTGCAAGTAGCTCTGTAAGGCCATGAGTGGCACATTCCCTGATGGCTCTGCCGTGAGGGTCGGTAGCTCCATGCTGTAGGAGTATCTCTACTATCTGAACGTTCTGGAGTATGTGACCTACCTTGGTGGCCAGCAACTTTGCAAGTAGCTCTGTAAGCCCATGAGTGGCACATTCCCTGATGGCTCTGCCGTGAGGGTCGGTAGCTCCATGCTGTAGGAGTATCTCTACTATCTGGACGTTCTTTGCCCGCGCTGCGATGGCTAGCGCTGTCCATGGACTGTCTCCTGTAAAAAAATGAGAATGTTATCAGTGGTTTAGTTAACTAATATTTGTATGAGCAATTGTACGAGTATAGGTAGTTGTTTCGGGTCTGGCTGTTTGTGTATGTGAGTTTAAATGTTTGTAAACAGACCTACGATACAGGAGAAAGTCGTTGTGTGGGGCAAAGGTTTTTTTGGAGTTTACTCCTTAAGAATCGATTTTCATATATAAGGCGCCCGGTATGAGAAAATTCCGAGGGGTAAAACCTACTAAAGTAACGAAAATGTGTCACGTTTTTGGTGCGCACCTTTAGTGCGCAACTTTATAATTTGGCTGTGAGTGTATTAAGACGTACATATGGTATGCTGTATAGGCGACTATACCTATATACTATATGTTATTGGGCTTGTTTGTTTCTATCAGTGTCGATGTATTTATATTGCTATTTTTTTTCATTAATTTGTGAATTTACCCTTTCATATGATACTAATCTTTTTTCAGTTGAATAAACTCTTTTTGCGTATGGTTAGATACTCGCACTTAAGGAGTAAACTCCAGTCGTGCGTCGGAGCTGACACACACACTTTTTTTTTAAAAAGGGTTTAGTTTTTCTTCTTTCTGAGATAAGAAACCTTTAAAAAGAATGAAACAAATTTAAATTATATAATTGATGAAAAAACCGAGCAAGCGAGGGCCCCGTACAAAGTTAGTATGGAAGACAAGGATGTTGCGTCGACCAAAAATAATTAAGGATACGGACAAGAGAATGATGGCGATGATATACCGATAATGGAGAAGCAGAATTAGACTTACGATCAGAACTATTATTGTAAGAAGCGCGGGCAGGTGAAGGTCCTGATGTAGCTCGGGCTCCATGCATGGCAGCCGAAGCGCTGCGGGAGCGCCGACGGTCACGAGTGCTGTCGCCACCCATCTGGAGATATACAACTTTATTTATTAACAAACGTCACCGAAAACTGTATCAAAATATATTTTAAAAAAATTTAGAGGTGTCAAGGGACACCCGGATGGAACGAAGTTCCTATAGAAATGAAAATATCTGGCTTGCTTTCTATAAGAGAGAGAGAGAGACAGACAGACAGAGAAACATGCGACGCCGCACAGCTTACAATAGCTTACTGTAGCAAAAAGTGTCGTGACAACTTTTCGTAAGATTTTTTTCCGTCTACCCCCCTTTCACAACGCGCGATAGGGAACTTCGTTCCAAAAATATATATATAGTTCTAGTTGTTGCATTGCAATGCAATTTTCTACCTACCCTAGCTACCCTACCTATCTTTCAAGTTGGATCAAACTGCACACGGTGTGCAAATTTAATTTAAAATCGGTTCAGTAGTTTAGGAGTCCAACGCGGACAAACAACGTGACACGTGATTTATATATTTTAAGAAGATTGGACTTATACAACGAGTAAGAAAAGGAGCACTCTTTCACGTCAAAACGGCTGAACGGATTTTGAAATTTGGGACACAGATTATAGTTTGGAATTACACATACACATAGGATACTTTTTTTTTCGATATAAAGCGGGCGAAGCCCAGGCGCCGGCTAGTGTACCATATACTTAGAAATAAATATCTAATATAAAAAATTCTCGTGTCACAGTTTTCGTTCCCATACTCCTCCGAAACGGCTGGACCGATTTAAACGAAATTTTGTGTACATATCAGGTAGGTCTGAGAATCGGCCAACATCTATTTTTCAGACCCCTAAATGAGCAGCGGATGAAACCTCTGGGCACAGTTAGTATCTTATATAATAGTTAGTTTAAAAAACTAAAAAACACGATTTTAGCACGCACTAAAAATTACTAATGGAGCGTTTTGTCCAAATCCGCCATCTTGAATGTCCACCAGTTGCATTTAAGTAACGTGACTATTTTTTTTTCGTATTTTTGACAGCAAACATTTCATTTGATACCCATATCATGGGGGTGGATTTCAAACAGCAAGTCCGCCATCTTGGGGAGGCCGCCATATTGGATTTGTAATGACATTTCTTAGCGAGTCATGTATTGTCATCAGAACTCAGAGCGTGTGCAAAATTTCATCCTAATCGAAGAGGAAGGAAGTTGATCAAATTAATTTCTCAAGGACCGCCATTATTTACGTCAACTATCCGTCAAGCACCGCCGGGTGGGCTCTTATCGTAAACGTAATCTGATTTTAAAACTTATCTGATACAGTTTTAAATCGGTCGGAGTTTGGTGGCACAAATTTGTGCCAGCGGGCTCAACGGTAATACTTGTTTACTGGCACGTTTTTGTGCCGAAGAAGAATCTTAACCTTAAGTTGAGATTCTTACATACATACAAGGGAAGCAAATAAAAGCGTGTTAAAAGAGTTACCAAGTCATGAGGCGGCGCAGCAGTCGCGTTGGCATCCGCGCCCGCGGCCAGCAGGCGGCGCAGCAGGCGCACGTGTCCGCCGCGCGCCGCGCACGACACGCACGCGTCGCCCGCGCGCGTCGCTTCCACCACCACCGGCCTCATGCGGCGCTCGGATGTCCAGCGATCCTGTTAAAGTCCTTAATCTTTACTTCCTTACTTAATATTATAAAAGCGAAAGTGAGTTTGTTTGTTACCTCTTCACGCTTTAATGGCTAAACCAATTTTGATGAATTTTGGCACACAGATAGTTGGGAACCTGGAGAAAGACATAGGCTACTTTTTTTTAAAAGAGTGGGTTATGAGGGAGAAAGAGGGAAGAAACGGGAAATCTTAGCGTTGCTATTACAAATCAATAAGGCGCTACCGAATTTAACGCCAGCGAAGCCGCGGGCAAAAGCTAGTGATATTATAAAAGCAAAAGTGAGTTTGTTTGTTACGTCTTCACGCCTAAATGGCTAAACTGATTTTGATGAATTTTGGTACAGAGATAATTGCGACCCTGGAGAAGGACATAAGCTATTTTTTTTAAAGTGAGTAATGAGGGGGAAAAGGGAAAACTTAGCTTTGCTATTACAATCAATAAGGCGCTAGGGCAAAAACTACAGGGAGCAGATACCTGCACATCAGGAAAGGGGAACTGTGTTACCACGGATTTAAAGCAAGCGTGGCCGCGGGTAAAAGCTAGTATAAAATACAGTTCTACTTACATTGTTACTAGAGGAGCCTGTCAACTTGCTGACGATGGCGTGAATCCCAAGGGATATACCACCGCGTTGAGGACTCAGAGCTTGACTCGCAGCCACGGGTGTGTCTTCCACCGCCTCCTGTTTGGAAAACCATAAAAGCAACATATTTTATTTCATATAGGCCCACAGTGCGTTTAAAATGAGAATGTGACTCACCTCGCGCCATGTTGATGACGTCATAACTGATCGAAGAAGCTGGTTGTTTGATTTTTTGTTTATTGCCAAAAATAAATACATGGAAATTTGATTAGACTGAAGACGCAGGCAAAGTTTGCACACCAATATACATCGAGAATTTGCCAGCATTCAAGTGTACAGTTTACAGATAAAATGTTAATATGGCGCGAGTTAAATCACTTTCTCATTTTAAACGTTTTGACGTGGTCACTTAAAAACGTCGAGAAAAGGTGCACGAACGAGAACCGGCAAGAGTTTCTAAAAGTCATAAGATAAAAATATTCAGTTGCGTGGTCTGGGGGACCGAAAACTTCCATCAAAAACAAAATATTTTTATATCACACTAGCTGTTCCTCGCGGTTTCACCCACGTTGCTCAGCACCTGTTGGTCGTAGCATGATGTTATATAGCCTATAGCCTTCCTGAAGAAATGGACTATCCAACGCTAAAAGAATTTTTCAATTCGAACCAGTACTTCCCGAGATTAGCGCCTTCAAACAAACAAACTCTTCAGCTTTATAATATTATAGTATATATAGTATAGATAAGCCTACATGGGCACTTATAAAACGTCGAGAAAAGGTGCACGGTTCGGATTGGTCATTTCCTATGGAGAAGAACCGGCAAGAAACTCCATGGTTACTCTTTTAAAATCATTTGGTTTTACAATGTTGTTGTTACAGCGTTAGTACTTAAGTATGAGAGGACAGCGTAGACCCGACAATTAGTCACTGATACTTTATAAAACGTAAAAATTCAATAAGATACGAAGTTAACAAAAGTTAACATGCCGCTAAGAAACTACAAGGCCAATAATGTCCACTCATTCACAAAGAATTGGTAAAAAAAAGAATCTAAAAAAAGTAACATTTTAAACCTTGTACCCTTTCCTACTAATATTATAAATGCGAATGTTTGTGAGGATGTATGGATGTTTGTTACTCTTTCACGTCAAAACGGCTGAACGGATTTTGATGAAATTTGGCAGATATGTAGATTATAGTCTGCACTACCACATAGGATATACGCGGGCGCCAGCTAGTAATTTATAAATAAAAAAACACACTAACCTGATTCAGTTTAGGTACAGGTAAAGCTACAACAGTATGTGCCAGTAACGCATCGACGACTGCAACGTTGCCAAGCGTACACGCAACGTACAACGCGGTCTGACCGCTGACGTCACGCGCGTTCACGTCAAACGCGGCTGTGTACTGCCACTGACCGGTGACGTCACTACAAAGGATTAATATAGTAAAAAAATATACTTGAGAGGTGTCAAGGGACACCCGGATGGAACGAAGTTATTATTTATTATGTGCAAAAAACCTGTAGACACTCAACCAAAATAATCGTCGCGACACCACACTGTTTGATGCGAAATAGAAGACCCTCGATGCACGAATCCGACTCACACTTGACGGTTTTTTTTGTTATTCTCTGTGCTCGTTGTCATTGCAATATTATAAAGAAGAATATAAATATTTTTCATTCCTTTCTTCTGTTCATCTTATATACTATAACTTAATTTTAATCTTGCCTGCTGCAAGCCCATGTAGACTAAGTTATATGCGCGTTCACAGTATAAACGCAGGCGCATACCTTCTACGACAATACGCTTATTTTACGACTTGTAGTGAAGTACGGCACGCGCTTGCTTGTCACGTATTTGTGACAATAGCCTTGCCACGTATATGTCACAACTGCGTTGTCACGTATATGTGACAAATAGCGTTATCACCTAATGTCACAATAGCGTTGCCACGTAAATGTCACAACAGCTTTGTCACGTATAATTGTCAATAGCATTGTCACGTATGTGTGACAATAACCTAGTCACGTATATGTGACAATTGCGTTGTCACATATATGTGACAATAACGTTGAAAAGTTTAGAATTTAGAGTAGAAATATTTTTAAAACTTACGTATATGTAGTAAGCACGGCCTCAGGGTATGGGTACTCGAGTAACAGCGTGACCAAGGCCGCGTGCCCGCCGATGCACGCCGCGTGGATGGGTAACCATTTCTCTACTGTTTCTTGCTGTAAAGAGAGAACGTCCTTACTAATATTATAAAAGCGTAAATGAGTTTGTTTGTTACGTGTTCACGCCTACATGGCAAAACCGATTTTGATGAATTTTGGTGCAGAGATCCAACCCCTTGAAAGAGGGGGTGAAATTTCAAGTTAGGAAGCTAAAGATAAAGATAGAAGAGAGGAACTGTGTTACGAGCGAAGCCGCGGACAAAAGCTAGTATTTATAAAAATGCGAGTACTACCTGCGGCCTTTTTTCCGTATGGGAAATAATCAAATAACTTTCAGCAGGGGTTAGTGTCAGACTTGTACTGACTAAAACCCACCCATGTTCCTTCTATTGTCCTTTATGTTCCGGGGCTGCGGTATCTCTTACAAACAACCCGTAACTTAGCGCATACCTTTTTGACGGGCCTGTTGGTCTAGTGGTTAGTGGCCCTGACTGCTGAGCCGGAGGTCGTGGGTTCGATTCCCACCCAGGACAAACTTTATGTGATGAGCATGATTGTTTGTTCTGTGTCTGGGTGTGATTTATCTATAATATGTATGTATTTATAAATTATATAAGTATGTATATCAGTTGTCTGGTTACCATAACACAAGTTCTGCTTAGCTTGGGATCAGATAGCCGTGTGTGAGTTGTCCCAAGATATTTATATTTATTTATCTATAATATGTATGTATTTATAAATTAAATGAGTATGCATATCAGTTGTCTGGTCACCATAACACAAGCTCTGCTTAGCTTGGGATCAGATAGCCGTGTGTGAGTTGTCCCAAGATATTTATTTATTATACCTGTACAGCTTCAGGAAATGAGGCCAACAGCAGCTTAACGATATCCACGTGTCCATGGTAGCAGGCTATGTAGAGAGGGCAGTACTTCGTGACGGGGTGGGCTCGACCGTCTGCGCCTGCGTCCAGGAGCGAGGAGACGGCGGAGGTGAGACCAGCTTCTGAAGCTCTGAAAAATACACGATGGGTTTAAATTTAATGATTTGACATTAATATTTACTTTGTTTCATATTTTTTAATTTTTTTATTATTTCGTACATTTTTTTTTTTTTTTACATATAATTACATTTTTAAATATTTCAAAAAAGCATAAAAAAACATTTAAAAATATAAAAATAGTAGCCCACCGGTATCGGGAACAGGGTCCAAGCTACCAGCGGTCAGGGCTCCAGAGAAAGGAACCTCCTAACAATACGAGCCGTGTCCAGGAGTACCGCTTTCTGTATCAAGCCCTTGATCCAGCTACCTAACGAGAGCCTTCTTAGGTGTTGGTCGAGGCTCTTAGCAATTAAGCCATTGGCTGTAACGACTATCGGCACAATGATCGCTGAGTCCACGTCCCACATGTCGACAACCTCGCGAGCCAAGTCAATATACTTGATTTGCTTGTCTTTCTCGGCTTTCACGAGGTTCTCATCATGCGGGACTGTTATGTCAACAATCATTGCGCGCCGCTCTGACCGATCCACCACCACTATATCAGGCTTGTTGGCAACAATAGTCCTGTCAGTGATGATGGAGCGATCCCAGTACAATGTGATATTGCCATGTTCAAGAACTGGGTCGGGCTCATACCTGTAGTACGGCACTTCCGATTCCACAAGGTTGTATTTTAGAGCAAGTTGCTGATGGATAATCCTGGCTACAAGGTTGTGTCTATGCAAGTACTCTCCGTTAGCTAGACGAGAACACCCGGAGATAATGTGTCGAATTGATTCACCCGGACGGTGGCATGCCCGACATATGTCAACCGTGCCGTCCTTCACAATAAATCTCCGGTAGTTATTCGTCATCATAACTTCATCCATAATTGCACAGACAAAACCTTCGGTTTCTCCAAAGAGGTCCCCGGAACGTAGCCAGGCTACGGACGCTGATTGATCTACATCGGGTCCATGTAGGGCCCGGAAAAAGCGTCCGTGAAGCTCCTTACTCTGCCATATCTCCTTGCGGTCGTTAGTGTCAAGCACTACAGGTTTGCGCCAGTTCTCTTTAGCCAAGGAGAGCGGGGTGAGGCCTTTGTCCACTGCAACCACATCCCGATGCATTCCCACGTCGTTTTCTAGGAAATATTCCCTGAGACTGCATATCTCGCGATTGTGGAGAGTCTTGGCGTTTAAAAAGCCTCGACCTCCACAACTCCGCGGGATATACAGTCTCATAACCGAAGAGCGTGGGTGATGCATACGAAATGCCGTTAACAATGTACGCACCTTCCTATCCAGGGCGTCCAGTTCTGTTTGAGTCCATTTGAGTATGCCGAAAGAGTACGTCAAAACCGGCATGACCCAACCGTTGAAAGCACGCACCTTGTTTCCGCCTGATAAAAGACTATTAAATACTTTTCTCAGGCGGCCAAAGAAGCGTTCCTTCAACGATTGCTTCATGTCAGCAACATTGATGCCCAGCGCTTCCGACATCCCCAAATACTTGTAGGTTTCGGTTGCTGAGAGGGATCTAAGGTTTATGGAATCTGAGAGCTGGATTCCCACAGATTCCACAATTTCCCCTCGCTTTACATGCATGACCGCACATTTGTCCACACCAAATTCCATCCTGATGGCGCTACTGAAAGTTTCAGTTACCTTCAGTAGCTCCATCAGCTGCAAATCGTTGGGGGCAAAGAGTTTCAGGTCATCCATGTAAAGGAGGTGAGATATAACCTTACTACCTCTCCTCAACCGATAGCCCAGACCTGAATCCTCCAGCAACGTGCTTAGAGGATTCAAGGCTAAGCAGAACCAAAGTGGACTCAAACTATCGCCCTGGAATATACCTCGCTCTATCCTTATCGGTTCACTATTCCTCTGAATCTGCCGACATCCTGGATAGCGAAGGACTGTACTCCATTGCCTCATACACGAGATCAGGAAGGTGCGCAGAGTTGCATCAACTTTATACAACTCTAGCACCCTCATGAGCCATGTATGTGGCACGGAGTCATAGGCCTTCTTATAGTCTATCCAACATGTCGACAGGTGTCTTCGGGAACGGCGAACCTGTTGACTAATGGCCATATCAATGAGGAGCAGCTCCTTAGTACCACGGGACCCGTTCCTACATCCATTTTGAGAAGCAGACATGATAGAATTGTCATCAATGTGTTTAGTGATTTTAGCTCTCAAAATGGATGTAAGAACTTTATAAAGTGTCGGAAGGCACGTAATTGGTCTATAATTTTTGGGTTCCGCCGTACTACCCGATTTATGGAGCAGGTGGGTTATACCAGTTGTCAGAAACTTGGGTAGCGACCCTGACTCTAAGGCTGTCTGGAATAGGGTTGCCAAACAAGCGTGCGACCTCTGAATGCTCTTTATCCAGAAGTTGTGCAGTCCGTCCGGCCCTGGAGATTTCCAATTAGGCAACGGACGGACAGCACAAGCTACATCTTGGGGGCTGATTGTTAAGGCCCCCATTTCTGGTATGGGGTCACACGCTCGTTCGACTTCCCGAATCCATTCACCTTCGGTATGACTGACAGGCACCGACCAGATGTTGCGCCAAAACAAACACATGGCGTCATCATCCGGTAGGCGCGTGTCAGATACACCTTGGTCCGGTCGCTCCCATGCTCTATACACCCACCTTTCATCACTTTGGAATGTGCGATTCAAAGTGTATCGTTCCACCCGCCGCTTATACCTACGAATACGGTTTGCCCATGCATATACTTTCTGTTTCAGGAAGTCAATGCGCTCTGTGATGCGGGACATATAGTCTGGAGGACTTATGTCAGTCCCTGCAAATGCCCGCCTCACAAAGCGCATCACTCGAGGTCGAGTGTTGCCCTCCCTAAAACAGATTAGTTTGCCGATGAGTGCTCTGGCCACACCAATACGCCGCTCAATCCTGCACTGCCAGAATGGTACAGCTGGTTTCGGTCGTGTAGCTCTGTCATCAGGGAATTTAACGTGAGCTACACGACACGCTGCTACAGCTGCACAATACAGGATTGAGTGAGCATCAGTGAGGTTTTCGCAGTTGTCAAAATAGTTTGACAATTGCGAATCCAGAACAGCCACCAGCGCCCTATTTTTATTATGCATGGGTAAACGAGGTAAGCGTGGTCTAAGTTCGGGCGATATGTACCGATATTCTCGAATCGCACCCTCCAAAGCACTCCTCATTTCCTCATTGCACTGGCTACTTACATTAGTAGCCATGTCATTACTTACCTCGTCAGCGTGACTAACTAGTTGGTGGGACTGTGGTGGAACCACAGCCTGCGACGAAGAGGTAATGACCTGGCTACTCTGCATTTCGGTTCGCAAGCGATCAAGTACGGTGTCATCCAACATACGATTACGCTGGATTACCCGCACCTGATCCGACAGTCGTTGTGCCGACACGTTGACAGCTGGCTCAAGCACCTGAAACAGAGAGAGCATCCGAACACGGTACGCGGTCAGGTTGTTTCCTCCCTCTGTAGCCCCATAGTATGAGCGCATGACGTTTTCATTGATGGAACTAGTCCATCGCATGCGCTGCACACTTCCGCCGGGAGCTGGGACCCTATCAGAGGCCGGTGGGCCTCGAAGTCCAAAACCGTCCGGCGGCCGGCGTCCTCCCCGTCGACGAGCAGGTGGTGGCGTCGTGGGCGGGGAAAAATACTCGTCGCTCGAGCTCGACGCAACTGCCACGGCCGGTGTCACAGCGCTCACGACGAGGCTGGGTTCCGGCGGCGGCGAGGCGGAGCTGAGCGACGAGCCCGGAGGTGGATGGCGTGCGCTTCTGGCGTGAGCTGATCTCGTCAACATTTTCTTTTTGTCTTCAATTTCATATTAGGTGTATTTTTGATTTTGTAGATGACATTTGTCATTTATGTCACCTTTTTTCTTTTTGCTTCTATTTGAACTATTTAGTTTCATTTTGCACTGGAAATCGATTGATGAGGTTCAGCTATTGCAACTTTAGATGTAAGTATTTGTATAAACTGTTAAAAAATATTTTTTGAATAAAACTAAGATTAAAATTACAGGAGAAGAAATTGAAGTAGTTGACACTTCAAGTGTTGCCAGATATATGTTATTTTGATTTGTGACATTTTTTTATTATTATTTTGATTTGTGTCATTTTTTTATTATTATTCTGATTTGTGCCATTTTTTTATTAATATTTTGATTTGTGTAATTTTTTAATTAATATTTTGATTTGTAACATTTTTTTATTAATATTTTGATTTGTGACATTTTTTTATTAATATTTTGATTTGTGACATTTTTTTTATTAATATTTTGATTTGTGACATTTTTTTATTATTATTTAGATTTATGACATTTTATGATTTCATTATGATCTCTTTAATTTATTTTTGTAAATGTTTTTTTTAGTTTTTTATTTTTTTATTGGGAATGTGAAGACCATGTGGATAATTTATTTTATTTACTTTGTTTGTTTTTGACGATTGTCTAGCAGTTTGAGTGCTATTAGCAATCTTTACAAATGTCCTTTTTTGGTATTGTTCGTCCTGTTGTTGAGCTCCAAGGAGCTCAACGACAGACAGGACACAGACAGGAGTTATGAGTCGAGCTACACGATAACAGACATATGCTTGCACTGACTGGACAGGTCCATTCAAATATGTGTGGTGCTTTCTTAAAAAAAAACTGTTTTAAAATAAAAAGTTAGTTTTTGTTGACTTTTTTGCTACAGATTTCCGGAAGCAAACTTATTTTCCATTTTTTGCACATAAGTTTTTAACTTGTGTTTAAATTTTGCTGCACAATTAAGTATACTCAATGGGGTAGTTGACACCATTAACCAATAATTTAAAAACACAATTTTTCTGAAAGAACACCTTATTCTAGACCTGAGAACTCCATTCATTTCAAAATAACTTTAAAATTTGATTTTTAATTGCTTTTAAATCAATAAATAGTTGCATCATTGACTTGACAACTTAGTGACGTCATCGGTTGCGAGTCTCATACAAAATCTATGGGGGAAGCGCGTTTTGACAGCTCATAAAAAGTATATCAATTGATTAATGGTGTCAACTACCCTATTCCAGTAACTTTGATCTAACATCTGTGTATATACGAGAGAAGAACCTTACACGTAAAGTAGAGTGTTAGCTCCTCCAGGAGTGAGGTTCGCGATGAGACCGGCGCTGACGCCGAGCGAGCTCAACCGCGCTTTGAGCTGTGAGCTGTCCCCGCGAGACACCAGTTCTCGTAAAGCTGCATGCTGGGACAGACGCTCTCTTTCTAACGCATCTGGAAAGAGGGAGAAAAAAATATAAGAATGATTTAGACTATATTATATTAAGGTGGGAATACACCTTATTAAGGTGGGAATACACCTTATTAAGGTGGGAATACACCTTATTAAGGTGGGAATACACCTTATTAAGGTGGGAATACACCTTATTAAGGTGGGAATACACCTTATTAAGGTGGGAAAATGATCTGCCAAAGGTTGGAGAAGAACAGCTTTGGGCAGGGTTAAGTAGTGGGTAAGGCTCGCTTTTTCGCGAGACAGCCTGACCTGGTATAATTGGTAGCTGATTAATGATATAGAAAATTAACAAGCATTAGATTAGTCATACACATATTTCTTAATAAACACATAAAAAAAGTTTAAAATATAAAATTAGTAGCCCATCGGTATCGGCAACAGGGCCCAAGCTACCGGCGGCCAGGGCTCCAGAGAAAGGAACCTCCTAACAATACGAGCCGTGTCAGTACCGCTTTCTGTATCAAGCCCTTGATCCAGCTGCCTAACGAGAGGTATTGGTCGAGGCTCTTGGCAATTAAGCCATTAGCTGTAACTACTATTGGCACAATGATCGCTGAGTTCACATACCACATGTCAACAACCTCGCGAGCCAAGTCAATATATTTTACAAGTTATTATTATTTAAAAAAAAACCTTGTCCAACACTTGAAATTTCTCCTGTATCGTGGGTGTGTTTACAAACATTTAAACTCACATACACAAACAGTCAGACCCGGAACAACTACCTATAGATCATACAAATATTTTTTCCGTGCAGGGATCAAATCCGCGACACACAACGAATAAGAAGAACCAGAATAAACAGACTCCTTTCTTACTCTTTACTCTTGTGTTTTGGTGACATTAAATGAACCAGCACCCTGACATGACGTGAACTCACCATGCTGCCTCCAAGGATCGGCGACGTCATCACAGAAGTAGTGGGAGACGTCGTAAGCAGCATCAGCATCATCTTCTATGGGTTCCCGAGGTGCGCGTGCGACTTTTTGTGCAGCGCGACGGAATCGGGCGAGCATTATCAAGACACTTTAGTTTCCTCTCACTTTATTTATTTATGAAGAACATGAACAACATTGTAACAGAAAAAATCTAAACTATTGTAAAGTTAAATAAAAAATATTAACAATAACGTATGATAATAAAAAACCGGTCAAGTGCGAGTCGGAAGGGTTCCCTATCATCGTTACTAATATTATAAAAGCGAAAGTGAGTTTGTTTGTTTGTTACCTCTTCACGCTTTAATGGCTAAACCGATTTAAATGAATTTTGGTACAGTTAGTTGGGAACCAGGAGACAGGTAGGCTATTTTTTTTTAAATTAAGTGGAATATAAGAGAAAAAGAGGGAAGAAACGGGAAAACTTAGCGTTGCTATTATATTACAAAGCGAATTTAACGCGAGCAAAGCCGCGGGCAATAGCTAGTTACCTATAAAAACGGCAAAAAATCACATGTTTGTTGCATGTGAAAATTCTCCCGTTTAATATTTATTTATAGTTTGTAAATAATAGTCTTAAGTTTATTTCAAAAAAACGAATCAAGTAAAAAAACAGTAGGCTTCTTAATCTTAGTTAACATTGTGCAAGATAAGTCTCCGACACCCACGTCAGTCAACGTGTGTATTTAAATATCAAGTTTCCTAATACGTAACGTTTGACAAGACAGGTCAGTTAAAACCAGCACTAAATAAAATTATAGTCATTATATGTTTTGACGGGCCTGTTGGTCTAGTCTAGTTGGGTTCGATTCCCACCCAGGCCAAACTTTGTGTGATGAGCATGATTGTTTGTTCTGTGTCTGGGTGTGATTTATTTATAATATGTATGTATTTATAAATTATATAAGTATGTATATCAGTTGTCTGGTTACCATAACACAAGCTCTGCTTAGCTTGGGATCAGATAGCCGTGTGTGAGTTGTCCCAAGATATTTATTATGTTTTATGGCACTCGTGAGCTGCAGCTAAAAATCAGCGTCAGGTGGCGGCCTTTTTTTGCGGACAGGAAATCTTCAAATAACTTCACCCGCTCTTGGCGTGTCAGACTAAAACCCACCCATGTTCCTTCTATTGCTTTTTACGTTCTGGGGCCGCGGTATCTCTTTCGAACAACATGTAACCCTAGCGGGCAGTGGCCCTGGCAGGTCCCTCTGCTTGGCTGACATCACTTTGAGGTGCGCGCGGAACACTAACGCGCCGTCGACACGGTTTGGCGTCAATAGATACGCGGATTGAGCTACCCATTGCTCACCGTCCACAGGCCCGCATCTACGGTGGCCGGGAGTCGTCTCGCGGCGCCCGACGCCCGGGGGCGTCTCCCACGGCGTCTGGGTTGGTTTGAGGTTCTCTCCCTCAAACTCATTCGCTACTGGCTTGTCTGCTTCGCACGCGGAGGTGACCGCTTCCCGTTCCCTCTCGCTCCCGACCGTGTGTGATACCAGGGCGCTTCGTCCCGCCCGTTTATATGCAGGAACCTCCCGAATATGCCGTGTCCGGTGAGGACCTGCGTCAGGCGGTAGGTGGAGAAGGCCATGACGCCTCTCCAGCCACTTCTCATAGAGTGGACTTCACTATTGTTGCTTGCCTTGGGAGTATCCCTATCTTAAAAAATAAAAGGAATTTTAAAAATCGACCCACAATCGACGGAGTAATAGCTTCTTCGCTTCTTTTCAGAGTAGTCGGGAACGAAACACCGGCCTCATCTAGTTTTAATAGTGTAACTTTACCTAACTCAGCACAAGGAAAGAGATGTCAGCAAAGCAAAGGCGCCTGTCAGGGCGACCGCCTACCGGGGTTGCGGGTTGTTCGAAAGAGATACCGCGGCCCCGGAACATAAAGGCAATAGAAAAAATATGGGTGGGTCTTATTCAGTACAAGTATGACACTCCCCCCCGCTGCGCCCAGAGCGAGGGAAGTAATTTGATGGATTCCGCAAAAAAAAACCGGCACAGGAATTGCAAAATTACGAATACTTTTTTTTTCTATATATCGGCCGTGTGAGGCTTCTTGATCGAACGTAGGTGGGTATTAAGTTACATTATAAGACTTGGATATATCCGTATCACTTTGGCGACCTGTCTGTCTACCGTGTGTCGGTATGTCAGACTATTTCTTTGTTATAATATAACTCGCTTCCGCCGGCGACTTCGTCTGCATGGCATAGTTACTTTGGGCTAAAGCTAACTTTAACCCGCGTGATGATCGAAAAAATCTTTCTCTCCCCTTTTCTTCCCTTTTTCTTACTTTTTTTAGCCTTTATCCCTCTCCCTATTATCTCTGTTCCAAAATTCATCAATATTGGTTTGGCCATATAGGCGTGAAGACGTAACAAACAAACTCACTTTCGCTTTAGTTAATTGAGTCATGGATTGAAAAGGAGTCGTTTGTCTTGGTATGGACATGTAATGAGGAGGGGTGAAGGACATGTGACTATAAGAGTGATGGATCTGAATGTTGATGGATGGAGAGGGAAAGGAAGGCCAAAGAAAGGATGGATGGATGGTCTTTTTTTCCTGATTGACATTTTTATTCATTTTACATTACTTATTAAATATTGTTCTAATGTTTATTAGTCCGACATTTTTGTTATGTAACTGTAAAAATTATTTGATTTCAAAACAATTTTAAATGACTTGTTCTTTTAAATTAGGAAATTAATATTATTTGTATACGACGGTAGTTTATGGAGGACCTTTTTATATACGAAAACATCTATGTAACAATTACACATGTTTGCAAAAATAAATGATTTGATTTGATGGATGTGTAAAGAATGATATGAAGGAGAAAGGAGTAAATATTTACCCTAACACCATACAACAAGATTCAGAATTATCTATACATCGACCAACAAAGGATCTATCAATTGGCTTGATTAACTTCAATTGATCGACTTCCCTGATCTCAAGTCTTAGATAAGACGCAGATCGTAGTATACCAGAGTGGGTAATACCCTCTTTGCTGCTTCAACCTGTTTTGTTTTGGATTAACATTGATTTTTAAATATTCATATTTCGAATTCTGATTCTGACGGGCCTGTTGGTCTAGTGGTTAGTGGCCCTGACTGCTGAGCCGGAGGTTGTGGGTTCGATTCCCACCCAGGACAAACTTTGTGTGATGAGCATGATTGTTTGTTCTGTGTCTGGGTGTGATTTATCTATAATATGTATGTATTTATAAATTATATAAGTATGTATATCAGTTGTCTGGTTACCATAACACAAGATCTGCTTAGCTTGGGATCAGATAGCCGTGTGTGAGTTGTCCCAAGATTTTTATTTATTTATTATATTTATAATTTCATTCTGTCATTTCATCTCCAACAATCATTTTTTGGCTCATTACGTTTTGAACACGGCTAGCAGCCACAAGTGCTGATCCTTATATTGATTCATATTCATATTTATATCTTTATTGCATTCCATAATGTTTGAAGATCTTAAAATAGGCTTAAAGCTAAGGTACAATTATGGACCCTGTAGGGCACAGCAAACAAATTCTTAATATAAATTACCAAATTATATATATAAACTAGCTGTGCCCAGCGGTTTCACCCGCTGTTCACTTAGGGGTATGAAAAATAGATGTTGGCTGATTCTCAGACCTACCTGATATGTACACAAAGTTTTGTTTAAATCGGTCCAGCCGTTTCGGAGGAGTATGGGAACGAAAATTGTGACACGAGAATTTTATATATTAGACAAATTATTAAAATTGAAATCAACAAAATTATTAAATTATACTTATTCTAATAAAATATAAAAAAAAACTAAATTATAACAAAAATAAAATAAAAATTGAGATCAGTTATGGGAACATATTGATTATTATTGTATAGTGTGATCTAAATAAAATGCTATGCTCACCTTTCGTTTAGTTGCATGCAATTCTATTGTTATTGTAGATGATACTTACTAAGAACGCTTTTGTATGTATTAAGTTGGTTTGCCTAAATAAACAATATTAAACATAGTATGACAATATAGATTGTGTTGAAAACAATTTTTTTTAAATGCAATTAAATTAACATTCATTAAAATACATTTAGATGTTGAGGATCTCCTAATTTGATATTCAGTTGCATCCGGTAAGACTGAAAGCCGGCGCGATATTTAGGAAAAGACCAAACTAATGTTGATTTGAGATATCGGCATCTCTCACGATTTTGAAGTTAGTCTGCAATATGCTTTATTGTCTATCATTTTTTAACTCATATACAGTACGGCCAACGAGAAGCGATACCAAATGTAAACAAAACCCATGCTAAAACCCCATCTAAAATGGCCGCCCGAATGTTGGCGAACCCGTCTTAACGTTGTCATGTTTTTGCCGGGAGAACGAGACATTACGACAAAGGCACAAGATGGATAGAGCTAAATATTAGATTGTCAACGCCACAGTTGTTTTTTAGATTAATGACCTTTCGTATCGCTTCTCGTTGGCCGTACTGTACACAATATTTTTCTCCGCTTTTCTTCCCTCTTTCTCACTGTTCTTTAGCCTTTATCCGTCTCCCTACTATCTCTGTTCCAAAATTCATCAATATTGGTTTGGCCATTTAGGCGTGAAGACGTAACAAACAAACTCACTTTCGCTTTACTTAATTGAGTCATGGATTGAAAAGGAGTCGTTTGTCTTTGTTCATATGTGGCGACTCACTCACTTTACTTATTTATTAAGGGAAAAAAAATTGTGTTCACCAAAAATACTGATCGTGCACCAAATATTCTTTCCTGAATGCTAAAAAAATGCGTAGGTTAGGTTAGGTTAAAACTGCGACCCCCTACGACCAGTAACGACTTGCATTAATAGAAAATGGATAAAGATATAACACTTTTTTATTGTAGTGCTGTCTTTTTCCTGATGCTCGTTATGACAAATTTTAATTAACATATTTTGGTGCACATTCAGTATAATTGGTGCAACACAGGCAAAATTAGGTAAACGAAATGGGAATAAATTGAAGTACTTTTAAATACCATCCATTTATTAATGGCGTTTGTGGAAAAGACACAACAATTTTGCCAGTATCGCGTAGGGACTATGGTAGACCATCAAACCCTTGAGCATATTTATCAGTACTTTTTTTACCGTTTCCCCACACTAGTAATTTCTCCTGTATAGTGGGTACGTTCACAAACATCTAAACTCACATACACAAACAGCCAGACCTGAAACAACTATCTGTAGGCCATACAAATATTTGTTCCGTGCGGGGATCGTACCCGCGACACGCGGCTCGGCAGTCGATCGCTCAGCCACTGCGCCAACTGTGTACTCAAATCCTTACTAATATTATAAAAGCGAAAGTGAGTTTGTTTGTTTATTTGTTTGTTACTTCTTCACGCTTTAATGGCTAAACTGATTTTGATGAATTTTGGTACAGACATAGTTGGGAACCAGGAGACGGACATAGGCTAATATTTTTTTGAAAAAGTGGGATGTGAGGGAGAAAGAGGGAAGAAAAGGGAAAACTAAGCGTTGCTATTACAAATCAATAAGGCGCAAGGGGAACTGTGTTACCCCAAATTTAACGTGGGCGAAGCCGCAGGCGAAGCCGCAGGCGAAAGCTAGTAGTAATATAATGATGACGAGGTCTCAGTTTATCTCTTTATCTTGTCTTCTCAGACTTGTTTCGTTGAATAGATAAGGTATCAGTTAGTTTTAAGGTTCCGTACGTCAAAAGGAATATAACGGAACCCTTATTGGATCACTTTGTTGTCCGTCTGTCTGTCAAGACCCATTATCTCGGTAACGCGTAGAGATTTCTAATTGAAATTAAAACCAACTCAACGCTGTGGTTAGAAGGAGCTCGTGGCTAAATAATAGCAGCCGTTCGGGCCGATCTTTGAGTTAAGCCGCACTTGCCTAGGCTGGTTTGTAGATGGTTGACGGTAAGATTGGAAGCCGACCCCAACATAGTTGGAAAAAAGGCTAGGCTGATGGTGACTCAACGGTGTCGTTCCTTTGTGTTGTCAAAAAATCAACCCTCTTAGTCAAAAGATATGGCCGTTTATGTCATGTGTGTATGATAAAACAAAATTAAATAAATAATTAAGGATATTCCCCAATTTTTTAGACGTTTTTATAGATAACTAGATTTGCCCGCAACTTCGCTTGCGTTAAATTCGGTGTAACACAGTTCCCCTTTCCTGTTTTACAGGTACCTGCTACCTGTAGTTCTTGCCCTTGCGCCTCATTTATTGTAATAGCAATGCTAAGTTTTCCTTTTCTTGCCTCTTTCTGCCTCATTTCTGACCGTCCGTCTTCCTATGTCCGTCTTCCTATGTCCGTCTCCAGGGTCCCAACTATCTCTGTACCAAAATTCATCAAATCTAACAGCTAAAGCTAACAAACAAACAAACTCACTTTCGCTTTTATAAAATTACTCCTTAGGATGTTACGGAACCTTTCGTGCGCAATTCCGACTCGCACTTGGCCCTTTTTTGTAAATCTTGTTATGTTGAGAAGATAAAGTATCAGTAAGTTTTTAATGCCATTAAGATATTATTATTACTTGATCTGTATTTAATTATGTTCTGTTTTTTTTAACAAAAAAAAAATTTGTTTGCATTTTATTTTTAACACACTTTTGGTATAAAAACTGATGGTACTGTTCTGTTAGGCACTAACTAAATAATAACAATAGAAAAACCAGCCACCAACAACATATATCCTTACTAATATTATAAAAGCGAAAGTGAGTTTGTTTGTTTGTTACGTCTTCACGCCTAAACGGCTAAACCGATTTTGATGAATTTTGGTACGAGGAAACGGATATAGGCTAATTTAAAAAAAAGTCGGATATGAAGGAGAAAGAGGGTAGGAAAGGGAAAACTTAACTTTGCTATTACAATCAATAAGGCGCAAGGGCAAAAACTACAAGTAGCAGGTACTTGCAAATCAGAAAAGGGCAACTGGGTTACCCCAAATTTAAAGCGAGCGAAGCCACAGGCAAAAGCTAGTATACATATAAAATTTTATATAAATCGGTTAAGCCGTTTTGGGGGAGTATGGCAACTAAGACTGTGATACGAGAATTTTATTTAAAAGATAGAACTCAGTTAGGCATAACTTTCTCAGAACAGTTTTTGGAACCAAGTTCCTTATCGCGCGTTGTGAAAGGGGGCTAGACGGAAAAAAATCTTACGAAAAGTTGTCACGACACTTTTTGCTATAGTAAGCTATTGTAAGCTGTGCGGCGTCGCATAATGTTTCTCTGTCTGTCTGTCTGTCTCTCTCTCTCTTATAGAAAGCAAGCCAGATATTTTCATATCTATAGGAACTTCGTTCCATCCGGATGTCCCTTGACGCCTCTATTTTTTTTTAAAGGAAGGAATTTCTCCTTTATCGTGGGTGCGTTTACAAACATTTAAACTCACATACACAAACAGCCCGACCCGGAACAACGACACGCAGCGCAGCAGACGATCGCCCAACAACTGCGCCAACCGTCCTGTCTAATTAACGTCGATTTCAGACTATAAATCGAAATAAGATTCGTCTGCTACTTAATTTTAATCGCATCATCATCTGCCTAGCCTTTTCCCAACTATGTTGGGGTCGGCTTCCAGTCTAACCGGATGCAGCTGAATATCAGTATTTTACATGGAGCGACTGCCTATCTGACCTCCACAACCCAGTTAATACTGGGTAATACGATACCCCTTGGTAAGACTGGTTGTCAGACTTTCGGAACACTGACTACCTGTAACGACTGTCAAAGATCTACAAATGACAGCCGGGACCAACGGCTTAACGTGCACGGAGGAAACTCGGTATGTAACGGGTGGCCATCCACAGACCAACCTAGGCAGGCGCAGCTTAACCTTAAGATCGACCCGAGCGGCTGCTATTATTTAGCCACGAGCTCCTCGCATGTGAATTTTAACGCATTTTAATCGCATGTGAATACTAATAAAATCCAGACACAGTCCAGGTATTCGACAAATACTTTAACAGCGTGCCAGATGTTTAATTATAGCCCCAAAGCTTGTTTTAGGCTAGACATGAAACGTTTTGATGTGAAGGTCAACTTGGGCAAGATTTTGTGGGTTTAACCCCCGAATACTGAAACGTCACTCAAAATTTAAGTACGACTTAAATTTAACAGATACTCAAAAGTGACGTTTGACAATACGAAATTTAAAGTTAAGAGCTGTTCAAATGTTAAGCAGCTCTCAAATTTTGAGTGACGTTTTAGTATTCAGGAGTAAGTGTCGTGTTTTCGCATAGCTGCCCTTTTTTGCCCGTATGAGAAATCATTAAATAACTTCCCCTTAGGACTTTGGAATAAAACCCACCCATGTTCCTTCTTTTTCCCTTTAATTCCGGGGCGGTATCTCTTTCGAACAACCCGCAACCCCGGCAGGAGGCGGAAGCCCTGGCAGGTCCCTCTGCTTTGCTGACATCTCTTTGAGGCGCGCGTGGAACGCAAACGCGCCGTCGACACGGCCTGTCGTCAATAGACGAACGGACGGTGAACTACGCATTGTCCACTGGCCCTCATCTACGGTGGCCGGGAGTCGTCTCGCGGCGTCCGACGCCCGGAGCGTCTCCCACGGTGGCTGGGACAGCCACACACAGCTCACACGGGGGAAGTTATTTGATGATTTCCCACCCCAAAAAATAAATAAAGCCTGCTATAGGTAACAATCTTAATACTGCTAAAAGCTATGCAGGCGAAAGTGGAAAGAAAAGTGAGTTTTTATGACGAACGTGATCCATAGCAGTTTTTCTGCGCAGTCATAAAATGTTACCCTTGAGAATACCGCATTGGACTCGGGAATAACGTTAGGCTTGTTACCTGCAGTGTTTGCTTTAACTTTTTTATGACACATTTAGTTATTAGTTAATCCTTACTAATATTATAAAAGCGAAAGTGAGTTTGTTTGTTACCTCTTCACGCTTTAATGGCTAAACCGATTTTGATGAATTTTGGAACAGAGATAGTTGAGACCCTGGAGACGTACATTTTTAATGAGAAATGAGGGAGAAAGAGTTATGAAAAGAGAAAACATAGCTTTGCTATTACAATAATTAAGGCGCAAGGGCAAAACTATAGGTAGCAGGTACCTGCAAATCAGGAAAGAGGAACTGTATTACCCCGAATTTAACGCGAACGAAGCTGCGGGCGAAAGCTAGTAATATTATAACAGCAAATGTTTGTGAGGATGGATGTATGGATGTTTGTTACTCTCTCACGTCAAAACGGCTGATCGAATCTTGATGAATATAATCTGGAATAACACATGGGATACTTTTTTATCAATCATCACGTGGGCGAAGCCGCGTTCGCCAGCTAGTCTAGTCCAACTTAAATTGACGAAAACATACAGGTCACGTATGGCTTCATGTCTCGTTAAGCTATAATCCGCTGTGAAATTGTCAAGGTCACCTGTGTGACGTAACAAGCAAAAAAGAGCATCGAACCACTACGTCCGGTCAAATGGGCGACATTTTATACTTTAACTAGCCTTTGCTTGCGGCTTCGCTCGCGTTAAATTCGGAGTAACACTGTTCCTCTATCCTGATTTGCAGGTATTTCTCGTTGGTAA
Organism: Ochropleura leucogaster; assembly: GCA_958449745.1. Classification (NCBI taxonomy): domain Eukaryota; kingdom Metazoa; phylum Arthropoda; class Insecta; order Lepidoptera; family Noctuidae; genus Ochropleura; species Ochropleura leucogaster. Next base: position 8,957,957 of record OY288228.1, on the reverse strand, counting down.
CAAAGATTGTGTGTACCGATTTTACGTTTCCTTTCTTGAAAATTGCGAAATGGTCCATACAAACTGGCACCCCCTATTTTAGGGAAGTAGGGCGATGCTTCCGGCAACAAATGTCGTAAACGCCATTTTGGCGAAAATGAGTTAAGAATGCAGCCCTACTTAATTTTTGGCGCTGCGTCGATCTAAAAATGTGAAAAAAATATTCGCCTAAAAAAAATACTTTAACACCCAAAATTTTTACTAGTATAATCAAGATTTTTTAGAAAAGAGGGTATGTATAACTCATATTGCTTAGAACCGAATAACCGTGCAGGTCGTATAATACAACGTACAAACAGCTGTCGGTCGTAAAAACATGAATACATATATAATTGTAATTACACCCCACAATCATTTTTAAAACGTAAGCCTTGCTAAGAAACAATTGTCGTAATGTCACTTGGTCTTGGAGAATTCCAATCCAATGACAGAAGATTATTAATCAGAAATTTGAAGACCTGATTTTCTATAACTCGTCGTCGTATTATGTTTTGCATCTACTTTTTTATTATCTTGTCGATATCACTATCCCATTTTCACCAACGACACTAAAAGTTAGGTAGACCATAGTACAGAAGCTTTCCGAACAAATAAGATCTAGAAAGATGAACTACCTAAATTTTTAAGGGCGTTGGTGAAAATGGGCATTTTTTATTAAAATTATTAGAGCAGTAAGCTTGGTAGAGTGTTTACTTATATTTTTTTGTAATTCATTATCAATACGTTTTAAAAAAAAATGTCGTGATTATAAAATCTTCTTGAAATCAATGAAACAAAATGATTACTTAACATTTTGAATTATGTCTGGCTGGTTAGGTACGCCGTTGGAAGTAGAACACTATAGGCATCCTGTAACAAACGTTTGATTAAATTATACGGGACGATGCCTATAATATACTTACTTAAGTGTATTTTTATACCTGGACCTGGCAGGTCCTAAAGGTAAAAATGATGATTGATGTACAAGATCCTCTAATGGAAATTTAAGTGATTGGTTTAGACAATTTTTTACTTTGAATTTGTATTAATGCCTTTTTGTGAGCGGGGGAAGTCATAGGTGGTAAATCATCCAATGACTTCCCCCGCTCTGGGTGGAGCGGGGGGGCATGTCAGACTTGTACTGACTAGAACCCACCCATGTTCCTTCTATTGCCCTTTACGTTCCGGGGCCGCGGTATCTCTTTCGAACAAACCACAACCCCGGCAGGCGGAGGCTCTGGCAAGCCCTTCTGCTTTGCTGACTCTCTTTGAGGCGCGCGTGAAACACGAACGCGACGTCGACACGGCCTGTCGTCAATCGACGGACGGACGATGAACTACCCATTGCTCACCGTCCACAGGCCCGCATCTACGGTGGCCGGGAGTCATCTCGCGGCGCCCGGCGCCATGGGCGTCTCCCGCGGCGGCTGGGTTGGGCAGATGTTCTCTCCCTCAAACGCCCGGCCACCTCCTTCGCTAGCATTACTGCTTCGCAGAAGGTGGTGACTGCTTCCCATTCCCTCTCGCTCCGGACCATGGCCTGAACCAGGGCCGGACGCGAGAGATCGCCGCCGCCGATCGCCTCTACGAGGGCACGGCGGTGCTCCGCCCCGCGCTGGGCAGATCGTTACTGTGTGCTCCACCGTGTCCTCCGGGCGATCGTCACAATGGTGACACCCGGGCGGTATTAGTGCCTTGCTTAACCATTATTTTGATTAAACGATGACGGTCAATGAACAAAAACCTTTTTTAATTATATGAATTTGTGTTTTATTTTATTGTTTTTATTACAAGTTATGAAAACTCAACTTACAGTCTTAAATTCATTGATTTGCTTCAGATATTTCCATGTTTGTTACATACCATCGCATCAGATCGTGGTGTTTACACTCATTTTTATTTCAGTATATGGTTTTTAAAACCAAACCCAGAACTATTGTATTTAAAAACTGGTGCATACTTCTAACTTCCGTTAGACAAATCGTTCTCCATTGATTTGTTAGTGGTCGTAAATACCAACTTCTTGAATTTTCTGGGGTGTATGTCCAAGCTAACTTTTAAAATAAGGCTTTGACATAAATAGCAATAATATATTATGAAACACCATCGTATTTTACGTATTTCTTGTATAGAACACAATTTTACAACTTTTAAAGTTAAAAAGATATAAGCCAAAAACGAAATTAATATAAATGAATAAACTATACTACTACTACTATTATAAAAGCGAAAGTGAGTTTGTTTGTTTGTTTGTTTGTTACCTCTTCACGCTTTAATGGCTACACCGATTTTGATGAATTTTGTTACAGAGATAGTTGGGAACTAGGAAACGGACATAAGCTATTATTTATTAAAAAAAAAGTGGGATATGAGGGAGAACGAAGGAAAACTTAGCGTTATTATTACAAATCAATAAGATATTAGAAAAAACTGCAGGTAGCGAATTTGACCCGAGCGAAGCCGCTGGCAAAAGCTAGTAAAATATAACTTTATTGCACAGCAAAAGAAACACAACCGTTTTGTGTTCAAATATCCTGGTATGCTAGATTTATTTATAAATTTGATAATATTGTGCAATAATCTATAGAACGAGTTTTTAAGGTTGAAATTCGAAAGAATGGAAGTGGGACAAAATTATTAAAAAGTCCATATACATATCAGATGATCAGATTCTTTTCTGATTAATTAAGTTGAGGGGTTCAAGACAGTTAAATCACTTCTCCGGGACTTTGAAGGAGTAGATTTCTGAAACCTTGAAAGTAACTCATCTATACTAATATTATAAAGCTGAAGAATTTGTTTGTTTGAACGCGCTAATCTCAGGGACTACTGGTTGGAATTGGAAAATTCTTTTAGTGTTGGAGAGTCCATTTCTTGAGGAAGGCTATAGGCTATATAACATCACACTAAGACCAACAGGTGCTGAGCAGCGCGGGTGAAACCGTGGGGAACAGCTAGTCTGTGCTAAAAATCAACCCTATGTCAACGCAATCAAATCAAAATATTTTTATTTCACATAGGTAGGCCTATGTGAAATAAAAATATTTTTATTGGTCTACACTTATAAAACGTCTAGAAAAGGTGTACGGTTCGGGTTGGTCGTTTTCTATGGAGAAGAACCGGCAAGAAACTCCATGGTTACTCTTTTAAAATCATTTGGTTTTACAATGTTGTTGTTACAGCGACAGTCAAAAGATATGGCGGTTTATGTCGCAAGTTTTTACGGAACCCTCAATGCGTGAGTCCGACGCGTAATTGGCCGGCCATTTTATTTTTTGTGTTTGATAATATTATAAGTTTACTAGCTGTGCCCAGCGGTTTCACCCGCTGCCCACTTAGGGGTTTGAAAAATAGATGTTGGCCGATTCTCAGATCTACCCGATATGTACACAAAATTTCGTTTAAATCGGTCCAGCCGTTTCGGAGGAGTATGGGAACGAAAACTGTGACACGAGAATTTTATATATTAGATTTAATTTGTATATATCGACGGTTCCTACGTACATATTAAGGTTAAGTCAAAAACCGAGGTTTACTGGAGAGCGTAATTTGTGTTCAACACGCCCTAGAAATAATTCTATGAGCAATAATAAATATTTACTTTTTACTATATTTTAACAGTTTTAAGAGCTTTAGATACCATTTACCTACACAAAAATATTTTATATTATCACGTTTTCTTAGAAAAACTGAGAGATGACCGTTTCTACGACACTTATTCGTTGTATTTATAAGACTTGTTCTCTTATACGATTTCTAAAACAAGGTAAATAAATTAAATAAAAATCGTACGTCAGCATGTGCGCATAGATAATCTAAAGCCAATGAGACAATAAATTGCCATTTTCGACATGTCTTTATGTACGTAGAGGACCGTCTCGATGTGTAAGTATGTTTGTACATTTATAAGTTTGCGAAATGAAATATATTTTTCTTAAATATTATTTTTGAAGTTTACTCCTTAAGAACCGATTTTCATATATAAGGCGCCCGGTATGAGAAAAATCCGAGGGGTAAAACCTACTAAAGTAACGAAAATGTGTCACGTTTTTGGTGCGCACCTTTAGTGCGCAACTTTCTTATTTGGCTGTGAGTGTATTAAGACGTACATATGGAATGCTGTATAGGCGACTATACCTATATACTATATGTTATTGGGCTTGTTTGTTTCTATCAGTGTCGATGTATTTATATTGCTATTTTTTTTCATTAATTTGTGAATTTACCCTTTCATATGATATTAATCTTTTTTCAGTTGAATAAACTCTTTTTGCGTATGGTTAGATACTCGTACTTAAGGAGTAAACTCCAGTCGTGCGTCAGAGCTGACACACACACTTTTTTTTTATTTTTGTACCCTATCACAATGTTCTATTAAACCTAAAAGTTGACTGGTAGAGAATACCATAAGGCATTAAGTCCACGTATGGACCACTATTGCACGTGAACTTTAAATCTATTCTAATATTATAAAGCTGAAGAGTTTGTTTGTTTGTTTGAACGCGCTAATCTCAGGGACTACTGGTTGGAGTTGGAAAAATCTTTTAGTGTTGGATAGTCCATTTCTTGAGGAAGGCTATAGGCTATATAACATCACGCTACGACCAACAGGTGCTGAGCAGCGTGGGTGAAACCGCGTGGAACAGCTAGTAAATAAATAAAAAGCAAACTATTCCATCGACAAGATAACAAGGCATACAAACTTAATAACACTGTAATAAAGTGGATGTCAATTTTATTTAAGGTCTATAATCACAAATCAGACCACAATTTAAATCCAGTTAAAACTTCAATTTCTTTTCACAACACACACATTTTTGCACCTTATTTTCACTAAACACTTATCATATAAGTTTATAAACTAACTCCGCGATGTATATATAATTATTTATATACAATAACAGTACATAAGCACGTGCGTTCGGCACGACGCGCGCGCGTCAACTGTTTCATTTTATCTGTGAATCTTATTTACTCAATGCATGTTATGTAGACTATTAGCTTTAGCCCGCGGCTTCGCTATCGTTAAATTCGGGGTAACACAGTTCAACTTTCCGGATTTGCAGGTACCTGCTACCTGATTAATTGTAATAACTAAGCTAAGTTTTCCCTTTAATTCCCTCTTTCTTTCTCATTTCCTACTTTTTTTACTACCCTTTTTCCGTCTCCAGGGTCCCAACTACATCTGTACCAAAATTCATCAAACTTAGCCATTTAGGCGTGAAAACGTGACAAACAAACAAACACACTTTCGCTTGTATAATATTAGTAAGGACGTTATGGTTTTATAGACCGGAGTTACGGGTTGTTCGCAAGAGATACCGGCGCCGCGGCGCTTCGGAACATAAAGGGCAAAAGAAGGATCAACTCCACAATAATATAGCTTACATTTCATAATAACACATAGGCTCCAACTCATAAAGATAATATTGTAAATTCTATCAACACGCGAGTCAAACCAAGAACCTCGTCCTTTTTTGAAGTCGGTCAATAAAATATTGACATCTTTACTAATATTATTAAGCTGAAGATTTTGTTTGTTTGTTTGTTTGAACGCGCTAATCTCAGGAACTACTGGTTGGAATTGGAAAATTCTTTTAGTGTTGGATAGTCCATTTCTTGAGGAAGGCTATAGGATATATAACATCACGCTACGACCAACAGGTGCTGAGCAGCGTGGGTGAAACCGCGTGGAACAGCTAGTTTCTGATACACAGCATTTTGTTTTTAGTATATTTGCATAGATAAAAACTAATATCTTATGTCAGAGTTCCCTTATCTAGCTTTGATCTAAAGAAACCCACCAAATGCGAGTCAGACTCAGGCACCGAGGGTTTCGTAAAAACTTGCGAAACAAACGGCAGTAAATTTGACTGTTGACTTTTGACGGACCTGTTCCTCTAGTGGTTAGTGGCCCTGACTGCTGAGCCGGAGGTCGTGGGTTCGATTCCCACCCAGGACAAACTTTGTGTGATGAGCATGATTGTTTGTTCTGTGTCTGGGTGTGATTTATCTATAAGATGTATGTATTTATAAATTATATAAGTATGTATATCAGTTGTCTGGTTACCATAACACGAGCTCTGCTTAGCTTGGGATCAGATAGCCGTGTGTGAGTTGTCCCAAGATATTTATTATTATTATTTACTCTGTAGACTTAGAGGGTCGATTTTTTCACCACAAAAAGGGGCTATGAAGTTGAGTATATGGGTTTAATTTCAACTAGCTATCTCCACGCGTTTCCGATACAAAGGGCCTTTTTTTGCGAATGGGAAATCATCAAATAACTTCCCCCGCTCTGGGCGGAGCGGGGGTGCGTGTTCAGCGTGTTAGACTTTTACTGACTAAAATCCACCCATGTTCCTTCTATTGCCCTTTACGTTTCGGGGCCGCGGTATCTCTTTCGAACAACCCCGGCAAGCGGAGGCCTTGGCAAGCCCTTCTGCTTTACTGACATCTCTTTCAGGCGCGCGTGGAACACTAAAGCGCCGTCGACGCGGCCTGTCGTCAATAGACGGACGGACGGTGAGCTACCCATTGCTCACCGTCCACGGGCCGCATCTACAGTGGCCGGGACTCGTCTCGCGGCGGCTAGGTTGGTTTGATATTCTCTCCCTTAAACGCCCGGCCACCTCCTTCGGCATCACTTCGCAGAAGGAGGTGACCGCTTCCCATTCCCTCTCGCTCCGGACCATGGCCTGAACTAGGGCCGGACGCGATAGATCGCCGCCGCCGATCGCCTCTACGAGGGCACGGCGGTGCTCCGCCCAAGCTGGGCAAACCGCCACTGTGGGCTCCACCGTGTCCTCCGGGCGTTTCCTCGCGAAAGATGACAGTCGGACAACAAAGTGATTCTATAAATGTTCCGGTTTTTAGGGTTCCGTAGTCAACTAGGAACCCTTATAGTTTCGCCATGTCTGTCTGTCCGTCCGTCCGTCCGTCCGTCCGTCCGTCCTCGCTTAATCTCTGTGACCGTTAGCGCTAGAAAGCTGAAATTTGGTACCAATATGTATATCAATCACGCCGACAAAGTGGTAAAATAAAAATTTGAAAAAAATGTTTTATTAGGGTAGCCACCCTATATGTAAGTGGGAAGTGATTTTTTTTTTTATTTCAATCCTAACGTGTGATATATTGTTGGAAAGGTATTTAAAAATGAATAGGGGTTTACTAAAATAATTTTTTGATAATGTCAATAATTTCGGAAATAATCGCTCCAAAAGTAAAAAACAATGTGTCCCCCCCCCTCTAACTTTTGAACCATAAGTCTAAAAAATATGAAAAAAATCTGAAAAGTAGAACTTTATAAGGACTTTCTATGAAAATTATTTTGAACTTGATTGACACAACAGTTTTTGTACAAAAAAGACAAAAAGTTGTACAAAATAATTTCTGGACTAAGTTTGTAGTATAATCGTATATGCAAGCTTTTTTTGTAACTTTGTTTACATATTTTATTATCTTGAACGTATCTTTTTTCAAACAAAAAAAGAATTATTGAAATCGGTTCTCGCAATCCAAAATTACCACCAAAATTGCACGTCTTTGTATTAATTAGTAACCCAATTCCTCGAGAGATGGCGCTGTAGGTACTTATTACATTGGATCGGGTATTACCGAATTGTTCGGTTGGCCTCATAACTGGGAACACTTATTGTGACGGACGGGAAACTACGGAACCCTACACTGAGCGTGTCCCGACACGCTCTTGGCCGGTTTTTCCTTATGAGTTACAGAACCCCAAAAACACTCAAAATACAAGTTTTGATGTCAAAAACCAGTTTCTTTTGCAGTTTGACATTTAAATTATGATTTTAAATGTTTACAGCTTAAATAAATAGAAATAAAAAAAAATAGATAAAGCACGGGTTCCGAAATTATGTTGCAATTTGTAATCATGTATGCATGATGTAAATTGGAATGTGTAGGTATCATATTTTTGTATGAAACAGCTGGTTCATCTAGGGTTCCAAATCTCAGAAAAAAATAAAAGAAAGAAAGTTCGGAACTCACGATGCGCGATTCCTACTCACTCTTAGCAAGTTTTTCTTCACATAACCGATTAAACAGGTCGATTTAAAAATCTATATAATTAGAACACTTTTTAACCGACTTCAAAAAAGGAGGAGGTTCTCAATTCGACTGTATTTTTTTTGTGATTGTTACCTCATAACTCTGGTCTGGGTGAACCGATTTTGATGATAATTCTCTTTTTATTCGAAAGCAAGTGGTTGTCGTTTGGTCCCATAAAAAAAAATATTAAGATCCGGCCAGTAGTAGTTTTTGAGTTATTTTTGCAAGGCTACCTTAGCTGCGGAGACGTCAGCGATCGCCGACGTCGATGACGCCAAACACCGGCAAAAACAGCCGTGAGGATGTCATGTAGCTTACCTCTAGCTTCTCGCAGAGCATGGGCAGCGTGTCTCCAACTATTCCTCTCAGCCAACGCGAGCGCTGTGTTGCCATGCACGTCTAGTATACCCAGCGACGCCCCTGAAGTTAGCAGCGTTTTGACGTTTTCAAAATGGCCGCGCTCCGCAGCGATGTGAAGCGCTGTCTGTGGAATGAGGGTAGGAATTAGGATAACGAAAATGGTTGTCGAAAACGGTGATGACAAGACGGGTGTAGGCAAAGCCGGGACCACGGTCTTTTTGCTTTTTGTTCGAATGCGAAAAAATCAAAAACTTTTATGTAAAAAATAAACTTCCAAAAAAAAAATTACTCAAAAAGTGGAAAATAGCTTTACTTTTTTGTCACCGACTTCCAGGAGTTCAGTTATTTTCTATTTTTTTTTTTAATCGCGTCGTTTTCGTGAACGGGCGCTGTCAGTTGTGACTGGTCATCTCATACCTGCCATAGTATAAGTACTTACATTATTATTTATTGCCATTTTTGCTTTTATTCTGGATGCTCTTAACCTTTTGCACGCCAGAGCATAAACGCACACGCGTGCCCTTCACGCCGAGAAACTCATTTCACCTATATTTTTTTTCACATATTTGTGTCGTTGGCGTCCAAGGCACGTCTAAGCTTCTCACATATATGTGACAATGGCATTCAAAAGGTTAATGTGCACGTTTAACTACAACGCTCTCAGATATTTGTATAATCTCAACATGAATGATGAAAAATTGTTATGATTTAAAAAAGTGTCCATGTAGTTGCTCATTCTTCTCCTTAGAGATCAAAACTTTGGAATAAGCTGGAATCACAAGTTATTATGCACTAGCTTTCGCCCGCGGCTTCGCCCGCGTTATATTTGGGGTAATACAGTTCCCCTTGCGCCTTATTGATTTGTAATAGCAACGCCAAGTTTTCCCTTTTCTTCCCTCTTTTTCCCTCACATCCCACTTTTTTAATAAATTTAGCCTATGTCCGTCTCCTGGTTCCCAACTATCTATGTACCAAAATTCATCACAATCGGTTTAGCCATTAAAGCGTGAAGAGGTAACAAACAAACTCACTTTCGCTTTTATAATATTAAGTAGGGATTGTGTCTGGGACTGTATTCATATCATATCATATTTTTGTTTCTTGACATTCCAAAGTGCCTGTGTTTGCTTTGAGTTCAAGTTTAAAACACGTAAGTCACAAAAGCAGTTGCAAAAGGATATGATAAGAGATTGGCAAGGTTTTAGCAAGGCTGTACTGCACAAGGAGGCCGGAAATGACCCACTATCTTCACTTTGAAGGCTCCTGTCAGCTTATCAACGAACTGCGATCATTACTAACTACTGCATAGTATTACAGCTATCATGAAAACGTATAACCTTACATCAATGTCGTGACTTGGCATCAATCCTAGCTAGGCAGTACAGCGCACTTCAGTTGCAGATCCCCTTACCTTGCCACCGGTAGCTGCATCAGACCTGGCATGGATCCTAGCTCCTGTAGTACAAAACTAAGCGAGGTAGCGGAGAATGCAGATGCTGCGTTGCTGTATTTTCCCTTGCAGATCCCCTTGGAGTGGGAAATCATCAAATAACTTCGAACAACCGGCAACCTCGGCAGGCGGTGTCCCTGGCAGGCTCCTCTGCTTTGCTGAAATCTCTTTGAGGCGCGCGTGGAACACTAACTCGTCGTCGACACGGCCTATCGTCAATTGACGGACGGACGGTGAGCTAGCCATTGCTCACCGTCCAAAGGCGTCATCTACGGTGGCCGGAAGTCGTCTCGCGGCGCCCGACGCCCGGGGCGTCTTTCGCGGCGGCTAAGGTTGGATGGAGGTTCTTTCCCTCAAACACTCGGCCACCACATTGCAGATCCTCTTACCTTGCCACCAGTAGCAGCATCAGACTTGGCGTCAATGTCAGCCCCTGCAGCACACAATGCAGCGAGGCAGCGGCTGCGCTCAGCGAGGGCAGCAGCGTGCAGAGCACTGCGGTTACAGTGGTCGCGGGCGTCGACTGCTTCTCCGCTTGCGATCAGCTCTTGGAGCAGTTCTAGGTTGTCCCAGAGGGCTGCCTGGAGGGTTAAGAAAAAATATAATGGGTTTTAATAGTTCCTCATAATGATCACCATTTTTTAGGGTAGTTGTAGGAGATACCGCGGACTTAAGGGCAAAAGAAGGAACCTGGGTAGGTTTTAGTCAGTACAAGTCTGACACTCCCTCCCGCTCCGCCCAGAGCGGGCGGAAGCTATTTGATTTTTTTCGGCCAAATAAAAAAAGGGTCGCTATCTTATATTACTACCTTACCACTAACTAGCTGGTGATATCGAAAAAAAAAAAATGATTTCAGTAAACCCCTATTCATTTTTAAATACCTTTCCAACAATATATCACACGTTAGGGTTGAAATTAAAAAAAAAATCACTTCCCACTTTACATATAGGGTGGGTAGCCACCCTATATGTAAAGTGGGAAGTGATTAAACATTTTTAATAATATAATAAAACATTTTTTTCCAATTTTTATTTTACCACTTTGTCGGCGTGATTGATATACATATTGGTACCAAATTTCAGCTTTCTAGTGCTAACGGTCACAGAGATTAAGCGAGGACGGACGGACAGACAGACATGGCGAAACTATAAGGGTTCCTAGTTGACTACGGAACCCTAAAAACGAATAACACTTTTCCTCGATCCGGCAGGGATTCCACATAAGGAACATTTGTGGGGATGGATGTATGGATGTTTGTTACTCTTTCACGTCAAAACGCCTGAACGGATCTTAATGAAATTTGGCACAGAGGTAGATTATAGTCTGAAATAACACGTAGGAAACTTTTTTTCCGATCACGCAGGCGAAGCTGCGGGAGCCAGCTAGTTCATAATAAATTATTGTGTAATATTTTTTGCAAATCCAAGTTCTAGTATTCATCACCTGGTTTTCCCAACTTCGTTAGGTTTGGCTTCCAGTCTAACCGGATGCAGCTGAATACCAGTATTTTACATAGAGGGAATGCCTATCTAACCATCACAAAAATAATAAAATAGATAAATAACACGTAATAGAATATGACAGCTACGGTTGGCGCAGTAGCTAAGTGATTGTGTGTAGCAGTTACGATCCCCGTGTGGAACCAATATTTGTATGACATACAGGTAGTTATTCCAGGTCAGGCTGTTGGTGTATCTATACTAATATTATAAAGCTGAAGAGTTTGTTTGTTTGTTTGAACGCGCTAATCTCAGGGACTACTGGTTGGAATTGGAAAATTCTTTTAGTGTTGGATAGTCCATTTCTTGAGGAAGGCTATAGGTTATATAACATCACGCTACGACCAACAGGTGCTGAGCAGCGTGGGTGAAACCGTGGGGAACAGCTAGTGTGAAATAAAATGTTTGTAAATCCACCCACAATATAGGAGAAATTCTTCATGTGGGGGCAACATATAAAAAAGAAAACAAATGGATGCTACAGAAGGCACCAAATTTGTGGCTCAGATTTAGGCCACCACAATTTTTAATTGCCATCAACAGTATGAAGAAGAATAGGAAATAGAAGAAATTATTATTGAATATTATAGTAATTTTATAGACCTGGATTTTCGTTGGCATTAACATCAGAATTTATGTTCCATGTTTATTAATTTAATATTTTTTCAGGACACATCTTCTTTCCTTGCAATTTTTGTTACAAACCTTGCATTCAGTGCTACAATGGAAATAGAAGTAAATAAAAATAAAGCTTTTGCGATAAATAATTCATAGTTAATAGAAAAAAAAACAGAAATCTTTTTTAATTTTTTTAAACAGTTTTCGCGCAGAATTATAGTATTTTCTTAATATCCACGTATAAATTAAGACCTTGTACCAGCTCCTACATTCCCAATACACGATTTTAACATTCTAAACCGCAAGAAAATTGTGTTTTACCGCAGTTTCACCAGCCGTGAACGAAGTATGGACAACTGAAGTTTTAATTAAATAATTTACTAACCTGGTGCAGCAGCCGCCCTTGGAAGTGATCCTCGTCCGGAGACAGGTCCATTATGCTCGTTTTTAGGAAAACTACACAAGTAGCACAGACATTTCCGGACTAAACAACCGCTCAAGCGTTACAAAACGGCTACGAACGAAATACAGCAAAACACATCAAATTCTTCACTAAAACTATATTTAAAATTCACAGTTATGTGCGCCAAACGTTTTTTCTTCCGGCATTGCGGATGGAAAACGTTAATTAATGCGAAATTGCAAATTAAACCGTCGTGAATGAGATTTATTGATTTGTTTGATGACAGCTGACCTAACTATCTGACAACCGTTTGACAGCTGTCAGATTGTAACATTTAACTGCAGTGGTGCATTCGTTGTCGAAACGCTATTGCCCCGTGTGAAATATGATGGACTAATGTGTGTATGAAATATAATATGACTAAAATGGAGGACGCTGCTAAGATGACAAGTAGTATAGAAGTATGAACGATTCCCAAAAAACAAATTGAAAGAGCAGGAGAATGGTGATGATCACCTCAAAAATAAAGTAATTAAACCCTTTGCTATCGCATATTTTAGTGAAAGAATGATTGTGATAAAAATGCAATAATTAACTTTAATTTGATTAACATTACTATCAGCCAAAATGCATAATTATTCTATGGTAAACATACATTTTATCAAACTACCCACTTACTATGAATATTATTTACATGCATTATTCAGTCTTAATAATAATTGCAGAATTTAAATTGAAAATGTCTCGTAGTTACTGCACTTATAATGAAGACTGGCAGAGGCGGAAGTCAGTGCTAATCAGAAGTCTTTTTCATGATATTCCAAGTAAGTAACAACTACCCCAATCTTATTTTTTTTTTATTTTGTTGGTTGATGACTTGTGGCAGTTATACAAACATCCACACTAGTCTAAAGCCAGTAGCTTTACATTCGCCGCATTAATAATGTTCTTGATACGATTGAAGAAGGATTCTCCTTTGTCCGTACATCAACGCAATAAACTGCGGCGTTCTATGCCCCTCTGAGTGCAATCGCTTAGTTTTATGTTATTACTAGCTTTTGCCCGCAGCTTCACTCGCGTTTAATTCGGGGTAACACGAACTGTGGTCTCTTTCCTGATATGCAGGTACCTAGCGCCTGATTTATTGTTATAGCAAAGCTAAGTTTTCCCTTTTTTCCCCTCTTTCTCCCTCATTTCTCACTTTTTTTAAATAAAGTTATCCTATGTCCGTCTCCAGGGTCACAACTATCTCTGTACCGAAATTCATCAAACACGGTTTAGCCATGTAAGCGTGAAGACGTAACAAACAAACTCACTTTCGCTTTTCTAATATTAGTAAGGATACCTGGAGATTTTACGTTCAGAAGGGCACCCACAAGATGTGAAAATATAGATTTTTGTCTTTGCAGTCCTATCACCAGTTGAGGAAGAATCTAACGACTCCTCACATGAGTACTATGCTCCAACTCAAGAAGTATTCCCCTCTCCGCCCAGACCATACAGTCCTTTACCTCCACTAATCATAGAGAAAATCTCTGTAACCAACAAACATGACGAGCCTGAAGAATACTACAGGAAACTACATAAGAAAATCAAAAAGATTTACGAAAAACTTTTTATTGAAAAACGGAACGTAAACAGTGTAGATTTTGATTCAAATTACAATAATAGCTCGGTTAATGATGGTAGCGAGTACAATACTGGTTCTGTCGAAAACCTAGTAAACGAAACTGAAAATAATTCTCTAGAGAATGACAATTATGAATCTCTTATTGAATATAGAGAAGCAAGACAAAGTTCTGCTTCTACTAATTCTAATGGATATGGGGCTGACTTTGAATCGGTGGATACTGCAATTATAGATGTTGTTAATCATACAGTTTTGAACGAAGACACAGTAATGCTATCTGAAGAAGAGCAATCAGAGAATGAAAATATGGATAAAGATGTAATAAGATATGAAGACTTTGGGAACTGGAGATTAAGTGAAAATAAGGAATCTAGTAGAGAAAGATTGGCTGATCGAGAATTTTGTGAACAAGTAGAATCGCAGGATTCGACAATAGATGATCAACGAACAACTGAAACTGAAGAACCTAATGAACAAAGTTACGAAACAAATGGCTCAGACACTGAAATTATTGATGAACAGGAAATTATTGAAGAAATAAGTCTGACCAGACAAACGCATACTGTAATAGTTGATCTAGGAGATGGTAGAGGAGAAGAATTCCATCATTCTACAATCAGTGATCAAGAAATTACTGAACATAATAAATCTTATGATAAAGAGGGTAAACAGCAAGCAATATTTGATTATAACTCACATACAGAGATATCAAAATCGAAGGAAATCGAAATGGGAGGTGTTGGGGGGAGACACGAATTGATAGCGTCAAATGATGAATTGATGGAAGTAGATATTGAATCTAGTCAGTCCAGTGATGGTAAGTTTCTTATGTTTATAGAGAAAACCAATCTTTTATTGATTTCGGTACCACTGAAGTCAGTCCCAACATTTAGATCAATATTTGCTATTAAGGTGAAAGCGCCAAGGTAGCTCACGAAATTCTAACTTTGTTACGTTTTTTACAAAATAGTGGTCAGTGTCATCACTATTGACACACACACACATCATCAATATTAATTCTTACTTCCTTATTTATATTATAAAAGCGAAAGTGAGTTTGTTTGTTTGTTTGTTACCACTTCACGCTTTAATGGCCAAACCGATTTTTTTTTGATGAATTTTGGTGCAGAGATAGTTGGGAACCAGGAGACGGACATAGGCTATTAAAAAAGATTGAGATATGAGGGAGAAAGAGGGACGAAACGGGAATACTTAGCGTTGCTATTACAAATCAATAAGGCGCTACCGAATTCAACGCGAGCGAAGCCGCGGGCAAAAGCTAGTCTTACATACATAGTATAATGAAGTTGTTTCCGCTGTCTGTTCGTTTGGATCGTTTAAACTTCTTTGCACTACAGCAATAGATAGTGATTAATGAAGAAGGTGGTTATATGTGTCTATAGTACGGCCAACGAGAAGCGATACGAAAGGTCATTAACCTAAAGAACAACTGTGGCGTTGACAATCTAATATTTAGCTCTTTCCATCTTGTGCCTTTGTCGTAATGTCTTGTTCTCCCGGAAAACACATGACAACGTTAAGACGGGTTCGCCAACATTCGGGCGGCCATTTTAGATGGGGTTTTAGCATGGGTTTTGTTAACATTTGGTATCGCTTCTCGTTGGCCGTTCTATACTTAAAATATAAATCGCGACCGTGATGGTGCCTTTTCCATCCAACATAAAACCAATTTCAGGTCCCCACTACAGACAAATTACAACAGCAGCCCTCATTCATTTTGATGGTTCACAAGTCCCTGGAGACAGAGAGAGCATAGTCTACGAAGATTCTGTCAAAAGTGTCATACTGCCAACGAGGTCTATAAGAATGCTGGCCGGTCGCAATGCTGAAGTTGAAGATCGAATTGAAGTTTTTACCGAATTGGAAGAAAAAGCTGGTTTGTAACCGATACAATATCTTCTTTTAATGGTTTCGTGACTCAAAAGAAAAAAAATGGAACGCTTATATATTCATTTTGTAGTCCGTCTGTCTGTCTGGAGACATCTCCTTTTAACTCGGGAACGCGTGGAGGTATCGAGTTGAAATTAAAACCATATTATAGGTACTCAAGACACCAGTTGCTTAGATCTGTTTAAAAAATACCTTATAGATAAAGATATGACCGTCGAATCCTCGGTGCCCGAGTCCGATTCGCACTTGGCCGTTTTTTACACTTTATAGGTAGGCTTGCGTTTGGCCGAAACGAAATTGAGAAACCGATTTAATTAAACTTTGAAGAGATTTAGATTGTAATGATCAGAATACAGGGAAGTCGGCAATGAATGCCACAGATTGGCAAAAGCGGCCATCTTAAGCTCCCTGAGTAGTCGCACTTACCAGACTGTTGAGGAGACTCTAATGAGGAGACCATCTATTGGTTCTAAACTTTTTTAGAGCCATGAAGAACAGGTTGTGTAGGTCTTCATCTCATTTGAAAAAGGGAGGATTCTTCAACCAGATGGATCTCGTGTCTCGTGCCTGACAGTTATTTGTCGGGTTCTCGTTAAACTTAACTCTTATCTAATTCTGCTTGCGACATGTTGGGATTCGCAGTTAGTTCTTCAGTGGTTGCATTAATGGCGCTGGAGAGGACCGTTACATTTTGCCATGTACAGAATTGTGTCGCTACACTTTCAAGAAATGCTCTTGATAGTCTAGACCCGCTAGGTGCTCTCCTTATTATCAAAAAATGCTCTTGATAGTCTACTAGACCCATTAGGTGCTCTCCTTAAATATTTCTATTTTGATGATGATGTCTCTACAAAGTTGTATAATGTAAATAACTTGCTTCTTTTATGATTGAAAACATATTTTTGGCACATCCATTTGATGCTATCTTGCTTTTATTTTATTCTTAAACAAGTTTATAGCTTATCTAACATCGCATGTTACTTATGTAGCCAAAATGTGGGTAGACGAGGTGTTAGAATGTAAAACGAAAAAAGATGGCGACTCCAACATTTATTTTTTCATCAACAATTTATTCACGAGTAAAAACTGTACAAAGTCGGACTTCATGCGTAAATTGTTGATCGGTTTCTTCCATAGGCAAGCATGCTCCACCCTAGGCCGTATCATCGCTTCATACTTCACCCATCAGGCGACTTGCGGCCAACGCAAGCATTGTTATTATGTTAATATAAATCAATTGTTTCCTTTGACAATTACGCCGTTGTATATTGCCATATCTGGTATTCTTGTGGACCGCTTGATTTTAAATTGTTAGACTGCTGTCCTCCGCGCCTGGTTCAGTCAATGGTCCGGAGCGAGAGGGAATGGGAAACGGTCACCTCCTTTCGTAGTCATGCTAGCGAAGGAGGAGGCCGGGCGTTTGAGGGAGATAACTTCAAACCAACCCAGCCGCCGCGGGACGACTCCCGGCCTCCGTGGATGCGGGCCCGTGGACGGTGGGCAAACTCACCATCCGCCCGTCTATTAACGACAGGCCGTGTCGACAACGCGTTAGTGGAACAATATAACACTCCCGGCGCGCGCCTTCGAAAGACATGCCGCGTGCCCGGAACATAAAGGGCAATAGAAGGAACATGGGTGGGTTTTTATCAGTACAACTCTGACACTCACCCCCGCTCTGCCCATCTCCATCTCTCTGCTCTTTCCTATCCGCAAAAATAAAAAGAAAAGTTTTATTTGGGATGTTGTTAACTTGTTAGGGCTATGTTTGTTGAGGCCAGGGTAGATGGCAAGGCGCTTCGTTGTTAGGCAGAGTCCGAGGTAGCACTAACAGCATCCTACAGGTCTTTGCAGATAAACAGGAGTCAAATATCCTAAGAACATTTATTCTTGGTCATGTTATATAACTTATAATAATAATTATGGACACATGGTTAGAAATAAATATTTAGCGGTCAGTAAATATTTCAGCAAGATCAAATGATCGCCTCAAATATTTGCACTAAGTGGGTACGTCATTATTTACTCAGGTATTTAATTATTTCGGCCCGTTAGTTTTCCCACGATCCAAAATAACCCGTTAGCTTGTCTCTTTGGCTTTAAATCTTATTAATATGCAATGTTGATGTGTCTTAATCAGCTACTTTTATAACGCAATGCCACGGCTGTAATTCTTCATTTAATTAGTCGTGTTTATGTTTCATTTTCTTTTATTGTATTGTCATATAGAACGAATCCAGACGACTAAACTCATACTGAGAACATTCTAAATTAAATATCACTTTGCTTGACTTGTAAATCGAAGCAAGGAACTCAGAAATACCAACGATGAAGTCAAAATTATTTCATTTTCAGATCCAAATGTCGCTACAACATTCGAAAGTGACGATAATGAAACTACTGAAGAAGAACTTGAAGAAGTTACCTCTTCTTACTCAGACACTACTGTAAACGGTGATGAAGTGAACATCTATCAACTAGATGCTATCGAAGAAGACGATGCAGAAATAAGAGCACCTGAGTCAGACGCTAGTGGTAGACTCTTTACAGTAATTGACACTCATCAAACCGGTGCCATCGATAAGGATAATGAAGAAATTTGTGCTCATCAGTCAGTATACTATAGCGAGGAAGTAGACACTAATCAGCCGGATGCTATCAATAAGGAGATAGAAGAAAGGAGAAATCTTGTTTCAGGTGATATTGTCGAAGAAAATGAATCACGGCACCTAGCAAATGATAAATTTGGGAATTTGAGCACCCCTGAACTAGATACTATCGAGGAAGATGATGAAAATATAAGCACTTACCAAGCAAACAAAGACGTTGAAATAGACATTGAAGAAATGAGTGTTCATCAGCCTGTTGCCAACGAAGAAACTGAAGCAAAGAGAGTTTCTCCTCTAGATGAAGAAATAAGTTCAACACAACAGGATTCTACTGACGGTTCCACTTTAGAAAAAGAAACTACTCATTCAAATATCACTGATGAAGAAATAACCACTCCCACTTCAAAAACCAATGAGGAGGAGACAAGAACTTCAAAAAAAATAGTTACGGAAGAAGAGATAGAACAAATGCGAACACCTCGACTACAATCTACCGAGAAACAAATGAAAAATGAAGTACTAGAATCTATCGTGAAAGATAAGAAAACTTATGAACCTGCTCAAGAAGAAGATGAAGAATTGGAAAGTTCTCATTCAATTGAACTAATGAGAACCCCTCGAGCAGATATATCTCATGGCACAATACCAATAACACAGCGAAGCTGCTCTACATCAAGTAGTGACCATACTGCGTTCCCACAAGAACCGATAACAATGACATTATCAACCCAAAATGGCGCCGACAACAACATTTCTGAACTTCAAACATCCAATGACATGAATGAAATATTGACTTCGATATTCAATGAGACTCAAAATAAAGATGGAACTCCGATATCTGGAATAAAAAGAAAGTTAGTAGATAAATCAGTTCAGGCTGTTGCGACGAGTAGAGTGAGTTGGGATGAAATGCGCGCCAATTTCTTTGTAGGGACGCCGAAGATATTTCGGCTTTGTGCTTGTACTGATCATATTTGTTCTTAGTCCAGCTTATTGCATTTAACTTGGCAAAAGTTGATTGTATTTACAGGTTAAATAATAGTTAATTCATATAATTAAAAATCTATCTTTATAATCATGATTGAAGTAAATGAATAAACGTAGGTAAGTACTACCTAAGCTAGCTGCTGTTATTTTGAGGCAGGCTGTTGGAATGATTATTTAAAAAAAAATACTGTACTATTTTCTACAGTCGTTTACCAATTTGTGTGATTATTTATTATTACGTTATGTAAGAAGAAATTATTTTGCTTTAAATCATGTTTTCATATAAGATAAATGTTGTGATTTTGTTTTTGTGATTTTATATTAAAATATTGTTACGTAATCTGCGTTTTTTTTGTTGCAACGTGACTCGGTGATTACTACAGAGGAATTCCTAATGATAAACCCTATCACTAATAAATTGCATTAGAGAAGTATGGAAGAAGAAGTAATGCTGCTCCAACTCCAAATATCCCAGAGACAATGGCCGGAGACTAATGATTCAAGCTCGTGGCTAAGTGTTAACAGCCACGCGGTTCCGCGGTTATTCCGCGGCGATAATATGACGAATTATGCTGTCCAGTCCAGGCTCTTACTAATAGCCGCTTGTTACTTCTGTAGTTTAACCCAGTTACTGCTGCTGTTATGGAAGTGAGATAGGCATTCTCTCCATAAATTACTGGTATTCTCCTGCTTCAGGGTTGTTTTGGATTTCAACCCCAACATAGTAGGGGAAAGGTTAGGTAGGTGATGATTCCCGCATTACAAAATTGTGACAATCAAAAAATATCCAGAACATCTGCTACAGCTCTCCTCCTGAGGCCTGCAAACTAATGTTAATATACATGATGTTAAAAAAATTAACACCATGTATATTAACATACTTTTACCTATGTGAAACGAATAAACCTATTTGAATTTGAAACAATTTTGAGATGCTGACAATGTGAAATGAAAATCATGTAAATTGGAACGTATTTCAGAATTTACTTATGTGAAACGAATAAACCTATTTGAATTTGAAACAATTTTGAGATGCTGACAATGTGAAATTAAAATCATGTAAATTGGAACGTATTTCAGAATGAAATGACGTTTGTAAACGTCATTAACTTTTTAAAGTAAGGTTATGTTGTCAAATTAGCGAGTTTTTTTGTTATTTTGTCTGCATGAATTCATTTATTTTCTGTACATTAATTATAATACTATAGATAATTAACATGTCTCTTACTGAAGGTCCGGTGAAAGAATTAGACGACAAGTTCCTTGATTTAATCGGAAAATTCGTGTCTGACATAAGAAATGGGTACGTTAGCTTATTTCTTCATTTTTATTACTATTCGGTTAGTTGTAATAATGTTTTCAGTAACAAGTTCTCACTACTTACATATCCAGCTTTATTTGTAATGCCTACAATGTTGAATTAACCAGATTTCAAGTCATAAACATCTATAAAATGATGTCCTATAAAACTCGCTTAGTATTGCATCAGAATTCATAAATGCAACATGTCAACAAGATTTTAGATTTCCTAAAACTTGCTACATACAAAACTATAGGCGCTCTATTCGAAAATTTAGGAAATATTTGTTTAAAATGACCTCTAGTTATGTACAAGACTTACTTTTGATTTATAATAAAGACTCTTATTAGACTAGACAACACCAAATCACCCCACTGTCCACTACAGAATATAGGCCTGTCCAACCATAGACCATTAAACTCGAATCTTCAAACTACTCTGTAAAGCCATAGATCATAAAACTCTATGCTAACACCTTTTTTTTTACTAAAACCCACCCATGTTCCCCCCACACAAAATGTGCAGGAACCTCCCAAAACATCAGAGTCTGGTGAGGACTGTAGGTAAAGAAGCTGTGGCGCCTCTCCAGCCACTCCTCAAAGAGAGGGCTTATCACCCTATTGGAGTAGGCATAAAGTAATATACTGGTATGCAGCTGCACCCTGTTAGTTTGGAAATCAACACCAACATAGTCCTGCCAGGATTGGCCCCACCTCGGAAGGTAAAGGACAATAGAAGGAACATGGGTGGGTTTTAGTTAGTAAAAGTTTCACCCTCGCTCCACCCAGAGCGGGGGAAGTTATTTGATCATATCCCCCCCAAAAAAAAGACCCCTTCCCCCAAATTTCGCTACGTAATCACAATGACAGTCATTAATTTATAGTCTTCTCTGTTTACAGGAAATTACGAGGCTCCAACAATGTTGCACTGGCCATGGTCACACTATTAGAGACTATTATAAGTGACTCACAGAATGCTACTGCCTAGTGAGTATTGATTTCAAGATATTTCATTTAGTCTGGATGCTCGTAACCCGTTAAATGTTGTTAAGTTCCTACGGACTAAATGCCACAAGTGTCTTGAGTGCCCACGGGGGAACTTTATATGTTGTAGCTATCGGTTTAACGGTAAAATCTTCGTTACAAGGTTAGGACAAACTTTGTGTGATGAGCATGATTGTTTGTTCTGTGTCTGGGTGTGATTTATCTATAATATGTATGTATTTATAAATTATATAAGTATGTATATCAGTTGTCTGGTTACCATAACACAACCTGCTTAGCTTGGGATCAGATAGCCGTGTGTGAGTTGTCTTAAGATATTTATTTATTTATTTAATCTGAAGGTCTACCTCGCTAAAACGTAACTCATAAATTTCGTCGATTGGGAGCGTTTTCGCGCGTTTTTTGCGACATCATTCTGAGTCAGTTCGTGTTCAAAGTGAGATCGTTTGTTTGTTACGTCTTCACGCCTAAATAGCTAAAACCGATTTTGATTAATTTTACAGAGATATAATATACATTAGCACAGATATAGTTGGGACTCTGGAGGACAAAGGCAATTTTTGGAACGAAGTTCCTTATCGCGCGTTGTGAAAGGGGGCTAGACGGAAAAAACTCTTACGAAAAGTTGTCACGACACGTTTTGCTATAGTAAGCTGTGCGGCGTCGCATGTTACTCTGTCTATCTGTCTGTCTCTCTCTCTCTTTTATAGAAAGCAAGCCAGATATTTTCATTTCTATAGGAACTTCGTTCCATCCGGGTGTCCCTTGACACCTCTAATTTTTTTTAAAGAGAGAAATGCTGGAGAAAGAGAAAAGGGAAAATTTGCTTTGGAATGGACAACTACAGTACTTTAAATTATTATGCCTTGTCCTAGTCCTAGTCCCAGACGGACTGTAGTTTTATCATTTTGTTTCTTGACATTCAAAAGTGCCTGTAATGGTCTAATTAAAATAAATGCTTTAATTTGAATGTTCTTAAACGCACCCACGATACAGGAGTAAGGCCCAGACTCCACCAAAGCGGAGAGCAGCGGAGCGGAGAGGAGACGGGCGGAAACCGACCAATCACATTGCTTTAAATCTACATCGCGTCTCTCATCTTTCTTATGATTCGTTGACTCTTGCACATCTCCTCTCCGCTCCGCTGCTCTCCGCTTTGGTGGAAACCGGGGCTAATTCCTAGTGTGGGTAGGAATGCAATATTATCAATATTTCACAGCGAACTATGCGGTGCAGTTCGGGCTGCGGGTCGGCGCGTCGTCAACGCGTTACCCCACGAGCTGGTCGCTGCTAATGTCGCGCGGAGGATATTGAGAGCCATCCGGGATGAGAACAGGGTGCATGCTAATCAGGTGATAGCTTTTTTGTACACGACTGCCCCAAAAAAGGAGTGTTTTCCTTTTTTAATGGGCAACCTTTTTTTGGGTTGGGAATCATCAAAATCAAAAGTCATTTATTCAAATTAGGCTGATAATCAGCACTTTTTGAACGTCACATTACAAGAGACAGTCCCACAAAACGCCCTGCCCTTCGCCACTTCCTAGTGTTTTAGCTGGGAAGAAGAAGTGGCGGAACAAACTCCCCAGCAACACATCTGTCTGTCATGTTAGAAGAACCTGATTTTATACAATTCCGTTTATCACAAGAAATTATAAAAAAATAAAAATAAGAAATTATTCATTCATTGTCACTTGTCAGCTAGCAAACACCCATTATATATAAAAATAACTTCCCCCGTTCGACTCTGCGGCGAGCGGAGCGAGGGGGAGTGTCAGACTTGTACTGATTAAAACCCCACCCATGTTCTTTATTTGAATTTATGTTTCGGGGCCGCGGTATCTCTTTCGAACAATCCGCAACCCCGGAACGGAAGACCTTGTATTATTATTTTTTTTGCGGATAAGAAATACTTACTAATATTATAAAAGCGAAAGTGAGTTTGTTTGTTTCGTCCTCACGTCTAAATGGCTACAACGGTTTTGAATTTTGGTACAGAGATAGGTGGGACCCTGGAGACGGACATAGGCTAAAAAAGGGAGAAAAAGGGAGAGAAGGATATTTTTATTTTCGATCATAACGCTGCTTAAAGTTAACGTTAGCCCAAAGTAGTCGCGGGCAGAAGCTAGTTATATAATAACTTTTCCCGATCTGTAGTTTTTGCTCTGGCGCCTTATTTATTGTAATAGCAATGCTAGTTTTCCCTTTTCTTCCCTGTTTCTCCCTTACTTCTCATTTTTTTTTAAACAAAATTTAGCCTATGCCCGTCTCCAGGGTCCCAACTATCTCCGTACCAAAATTCAACAAAATCGGTTTAGCCATGTAGGCGTAAAGACGTAACAAACAAACAAACTCACTTTCCCTTTTATAATATTAGTAAGGATTACATAATACAACATAGTATAATATGCATTTAAATATAAGTATTTATTTATGTTTTCTAAAATTTGTTCATTGTACTGTCTCTCCTCCTTTAAATCCATCCAAAGGTTGTTACCCTATTTATAAGTTGTTTAATGTTATTCTTGTTACTTGTATGGTGTTCAGAATAAAGAATATTCTATCTATCTATCTAATCCAACATCTCTATTATCTCAATTACAGAGCGTAGAAGCCTCTGGCGAGAGTCTACAGCGCTTGGTGTTGGCAGCGGGTGCCCGACGCGCTACGCTGGGCTCCGCGCAGCAGGACCTCAGGGAACCACTGAGAGATCATATAGCTGAGGTAAGCATATCACTTTACTACATAGTTTTTTTTTTTTAAACTGACTAAATACACTAGAAAGACGAAAATATATTTTGTTCGACTTACAGTTTTTTTTTTATTTTAATACGTTGTCCCACACTTGGAATTTCTCTTGTATCGTGGGCGCGTTTACAAACTTTTAAACTCACATACACAAACAGCCAGACCCGGAACAACTACCTGTAGGTCATACAAATTTTTGACCGTGCGGGGATCGAACCGCCAAAAAAATGTCTGATCCCTCTGTCTGTCTGTCACTCTGTATGTTTAGATCTTTAAAACTCCGCTACGGTTTTTAATGCAGTTTTAGGGAACCCTTATTGAATCACTTCGTTGTCCGTCCTGTCAAGACACTTTATCTCAGCAACGTGTGAAGGTATAGAGCTTAAACTAATACTATATACTCAAGTCTATAATCTCTTAAAGCTGTGAAAATACCAACCCTTTAAGTCTACGCAGTCAAAACCTATGGCCATTTACATCAAGACTTGACGGGCCGGTTGGTCTAGTGGTTAGTGCTGCTGACTGCTGAGCCGGAGGTCGTGGGTTCGATTCCCACCCAGGACAAACTTTGTGTTTGTTCTGTGTCTGATGTGATTTATCTATAATATGTATGTATTTATAAATTATATAAGTATGTATATCAGTTGTCTGGTCACCATAACACAAGCTCTGCTTAGCTTGGGATCAGATAGCCGTGTGTAAATTGTCCCAAGATATTTATTTTATTATTATTTACTTTGTACGGAACCGTCGCGTCGTTGGAAAAACCAGCTCCCACTTAGCCAGGATTTTTCAAAATTCTCATTTTGTAACTTCCACAGCTTCGCGGCGAACTGGAA
This sequence comes from Ochropleura leucogaster, assembly GCA_958449745.1. Classification (NCBI taxonomy): domain Eukaryota; kingdom Metazoa; phylum Arthropoda; class Insecta; order Lepidoptera; family Noctuidae; genus Ochropleura; species Ochropleura leucogaster. Next base: position 8,932,511 of record OY288228.1, on the reverse strand, counting down.
TCAAGCATATCAAGCATATGCGGGCAGGCCAAGGAACACGTGAACGGAGACGAGCTGATCCTGACGTACGGCTCCAGCGCCATCACAGAGCGGTTCCTCAGGGCGGCTGCGCACAGGAAGTACAAGCTCATACTGGCCGAGGGGGCGGAACAGACTGAGGTGAGAACTGGGAGGACTGCGCTAATGTATTATAATAGAAGTACAAAAAATCCTTTTAAGAATATATTTTTATATCACACCCACCAGCAATAACTTGTTCATCCGTGATTTTTATTTATACATCATTGGTGTTTGCTAGCTGACACGTGACAATGCTTACTATCCTTACTAATATTATCAAAGCGAAAGTGAGTTTGTTTGATTGTTACGTCTTCACGCCTACATGGCTAAACCGATTTTGATGAATTTTGGTACAGAGATAGTTGGGACCCTGGAGACGAACATAGGTAGGCTATTTTTTGTTTGAAAAAAGTGAGAAATCAGGGAGAAAGAGGGAAGATAAGGGAAAACTTAGCATTGCTATTACAATAAATAAGGCGCTAGGGCAAAAACTACAGGTAGCAAGCACCTGCAGATCAGGAAAGGGGAACTGTGTTACCCCAAATTTAACCCACCTTGTGATAAACGGAATCGTAAAAAATCAGGTTCTTCTAACCTGACAGTCAGATGTGTTGCTGGGGAGTTTGTTCCGCCACTTCTTCTTCCCAGCTAAAACACTAGGAAGTGGCGAAGGGCAGGGCGTTTTTGTGGGACTGTCTCTTGTAATGTGACGTTCAAAAAGTGCTGATTATCAGCCTAATTTGAATAAATGACTTTTGATTTGATCATGGCGTTTGTAACTTCGACGAAATATCAAAAACTCGAAATAAATAACAAACATGGTAAATATCCCGTTTCAAGTTTTGAAAAGGTCAAATGAAGGTTTTTTTATTTATTATATTTTCAGACGCACGCCATGGCGAACCGGTTGAGTGCAGCCGGGGTTCCTGTCACCGTCATCAGCTCCGCCTCCATATACGCTGTCATGTCTAGAGTTAACAAGGTAAGTTAATCTTTAGGTTAAGCTAATCTTTAGGTATTCGCGGAGGTGAGGCTAGCTGCAGACTGGGCGTGGACTGACACAAGTATACGACAATAGTGCATCGAAAGAATAGAAATATGGTCGAAAATATTCCGGGATTTATTTTATTTGAATGTCATGTCCGCCAAAATGTAACTCATTTTGCAGTTTTAATTGAATATTTAAAAAAATACAGTTCCGTGTTTTAAAAGTTTAAACATAAAAAACGTTTTAGTTAGTCTATGAAATTTCCTTTGTTATAGATAAAAAAATATGATGGTTGTCGCTGAAAAAATTGAGCATATCGAGACTAAAAAACAGTTTTTTGTGGTCTTTTTAACATTTTTTTTTTTCGTAGTACTAGAGTACTTTTGTAAACTGTTTTTGTTTAAGTTTTCTCTTTATGTATTTGACTATCCTTACTAATATTATAAAAGCGAAAGTGAGTTTATTTGTTTGTTTGTTACCTCTTCACGCTTTAATGGCTAAACCGATTGTGATGAATTTTGGTACATAGATAGTTGGGAACCAGGAGACGGACATAGGCAAATTTTTATTTTAAAAAAGAGGGATGTGGGGGGAGAAAGAGGGAAGAAAAGGGAAAACTTAGCGTTGCTATTACAAATCAATAAGGCGCAAGAGGAACTGTGTTACCCCAAATTTAACGCGGGCGAAGCCGCGGGCGAAAGCTAGTACACTATATTTTTTTTTGACTTGTAGTATGTACAAATACGGCTAACTTTGCGACGAAATTCTAGACGTTTTACAAAGCGTTTGCTATGTACAGCTACTTAATAAGTCATAATGTGTGACTACCAAGTGGTTACGTTACGTACCAGTATTCTCCACAATCCAGTTAGTACTAGGTTATACGATGTGTCTTGATAAGACTGGATGTCAGATTTTCGGGACACTGACTACCTGTAACGTCTGTCAAAGAGATTTCTCCTGTATCGTGGGTGCGTTTACAAACACATCGATATCTCGCGGGCCGCGAGCAAGCCGCGCTTGGTATAAGAAGGAACATGCATGGGTTTTAGTCAGTAAAAGTCTGACACTCCGCCACGCTCCCCCCAGAGCAGGGAAGTTATTTAATGATTTAAGGTACCGTTTTTTTAAGGTTAAAGATAATAAATTAATGGTCGAAAATGCCTACGGCATTAAGTCCGCCTTTGTACAGTTTTCACTTGTACATAAAGTTTTAATAAATTAATAACATATTGTCTTGTATGTTTGCAGGTTGTTATAAGCGTGAAGGCGGCGATGGGTGGCGGTGCCGTGCTAGCTGAAGCTGGACTGCACGCTGTCACACAAGCCGCCAAACATTATTGTGTACCGGTCAGTATTTTATATTGAAGGAGCTCGTGGCTAAATAATAGCAGCCGCTCGGGTCGATCTTAAGGTTAAGCCGCGCTTGCCTGGGTTGGTCTGTGGATGGGACCATCCGTTACATACCGAGTTTCCTCCGTGCCTCGGAAAGCACGTTAAGCCGTTGGCCCCGGCTGTCATTTGTAGATCTTTGACAGTCGTTACAGGTAGTCAGTGTTCCGAAAGTCTGACAACCAGTCTTACCAAGGGGTATCGTATTACCCAGTATTAACTGGGTTGTGGAGGTCAGATAGGCAGTCGCTCCATGTAAAATACTGATATTCAGCTGCATCCGGTTAGACTGGAAGCCGACCCCAACGTAGTTGGGAAAAGGCTAGGCAGATGATGGTCAGTATTTTATATTCCGGTACCTCGGGTCGCTTGTCCAAGGGGACGGCGAAGTAGACCGGGACGTAACGCACCAAATCAACGCAGGATGGATGAAAAGGCGACAGGTCACTGGAACAACTTGTGACCCACGGATACCCCTCAAGTTAATGGGGAAAATTATATACAGGGTTATTTGTAAAACACCGACAACCTCGCTATTACTACCATCATAAACAACAACTTTTGTTTTATAATTTTTTACAAAATTTTAAACTTTTACTAAAAACAATTCATCAAGATTTCGTTGTCCTATCTAACACATTTCAACTTCGTCCGTTTGCTGTACCTACATACCTACACCTGCCGCGCACTGTCTTCGTAGTGATACTTTTAGTTAATGACTCGCTTCGCTATCGGTTAGGTACGTTTGCTTCGCATAGATTTCGTAACATTTAGAGTGTTCAATTTAAATATTTTTATTTTAGAGTTTACTCCTTAAGAATCGATTTTCACATATAAGGCGCCCGGTATGAGAAAAATCCGAGGGGTAAAACCTACTAAAGTAACGAAAATGTGTCACGTTTTTGGTGCGCACCTTTAGTGCGCAACTTTCTAATTTGGCTGTGAGTGTATTAAGATGTACATATGGTATGCTGTATAGGCGACTATACCTATATACTATATGTTATTGGGCTTGTTTGTTTCTATCAGTGTCGATGTATTTATATTGCTATTTTATTCATTTATTTGTGAATTTACCCTTTCATATGATATTAATCTTTTTTCAGTTGAATAAACTCTTATTGCGTATGGTTAGATACTCGTACTTAAGGAGTAAACTCCAGTCGTGCGTCGGAGCTGACACACACACTTTTTTTTTGTATGAAAATCTGATGAACTAAAATATGATAAATGTTTAAATGTCATAGAACAAAAGTTGTTGATTGTGATGCTGGTAACATGGTCCTGAGAGGGTGCCGGTGTTTTACAAATAACCCTGTATATAAGTCCGTGATTAGACCAGGGGCCTTAATCTGCTATTACAATAGTCGATCACTGATCGCATAATGGTTAATTTTGACAAGTTTGGTAATCTGCTACATACTAAACTTGTCAAAATCAACCATTATGCGATCAGTGATCGACTATTCTGACACTATTGTAATAGCAGACTTAGGCCCCTGTTGTACTGTATGGGTCATAATGCTGGGCTGTAAAAAAGGTGGATGAAAAACGATTGGATGTAGCGGAGATGAGAATGTTGAGATGGATGTGTGGAGTGACAAGAATGGATAAAGTAAGGAATAAGTATATTCGAGGAAGTTTGAAAGTTGCTCCTGTTACAGAAAAAAATAAAGGGAGTCGTTTGTCTTGATATGTAACTATATCTATGTAAGAAGTAGTAACTACATCGTTCTCACATATTTGTATAATCTCAATACGAATGATGTATGGAGTTTCTTGCCCATTCTTCTCCATAGAGATCTGCGCTTTGGAATGGGCAACTACAGTACTTTCTCAAGTTACTATGCCTTATGACCGGGACTGTAGTTTTATTCTTTTGTTTCTTGACATTCAAAAGTGCCTGTAATGTTAGACCATTACAGGCACTTTTGAAATAAATAATTTGGTTTGATTGACGACACGGTTAGCGCAGTGCCTGAGCGATCGACTGCTGAGCTGCGTGTCGCGGGTTCGATTCCCGCACGGAACAAATATTTGTATGGCCTACAGGTAGTTGTTCCGGCTCTGTTTGTGTATGTGAATTTAATAAATGTTTGTAAACGCATTCATGATACAGGAGAAATTTCTAGTATGGGGCAACTTTAAAAAACAAAGATTATGTTATTGAATGTACAAATCAAATCAAATCATTTATTTATTTGCAAACATGGGTATAGTGTATAGGTGTTTTTGGTAGCAGAGGTCTCCATATTTTATATCGTCACATGGGTATGCTGCATGCAAAGGTTTTACAATTTTCAAATTAAAATATCTGGCAGATTACTGGCGACCAAAAAGTAAAAATTAAAAATCAAAATGTCAGCTTGGTCACAGTAATAAAGAACAATAAATTATTGCTATATAATATTAAATAAAAAAGAAAGTCAGCCAGGATTACAATTTTTATGTTACTAATATTATAAAAGCGAAAGTGAGTTTGTTTGTTACCTCTTCACGCTGTAATGCCTAAACCGATTTTGATGAATTTTGGTACAGAGATAGTTGGGAACCATGAGACGGACATAGGCTGTCTTTTATTAAAAAAAAGTGGGATATGAGGGAGAACGAGGGAAGAAAAGGGAAAACTTAGTGTTGCTATTACAAATTAATCAGGCGCAAGAGCAAAAACTGCAGGTCTGCTTGGTGTGTTATACCGAATTTAAAGCGAGCGAAGCCGCGGGCGAAAGCTAGTATTAAATAAAAAAGAAAGTCAGCCAGGATTACAATTTTTATGTCAGTCAGAATAATGTCAATCAGTTAATAAGTCATCATTAGGAAAAATTCATCGTTCGTCAATCGAGTAATAGGATTTCACAATTAAAATTTCATTTAGCGCCCTTTTAAATTTAAATGTCGTCATATTTTTTTATATTATTAGGTAATCTATTATACATGCTTGGGGCAATACCGATGAAACTTTTTTGCATTAGTGCAGTTTTACATTTTATTAGACACTAGCTGTTCTCCGCGGTTTCACCCACGCTGCTCAGCACCTGTTGGTCGTAGCGTGATGTTATATAGCCTATAGCCTTCCTCAAGAAATGGACTATCCAACACTAAAAGAATTTTCCAATTCCAACCAGTAGTCCCTGAGATTAGCGCGTTCAAACAAACAAACAAACAAACTCTTCAGTTTTATAATATTAGTATAGATGTACATCATATTAATATTGCAGGTGTTAGCCCTGGCGCCTCTATACAAGCTGTCCCCGGTACACGACGTCAGCCATTTCAACGCGCACGCATCCCCACACACTTCGCTGCCTTACGAGTAAGTTTTTATGGAACCGTTATAGGGTCTCTTCGAAGAGGCTTTTAAAAAAAAGAAATGATTGAAAAGATAATTACTACTACAGTAAGGCCAACTAGCAGCGATACTAAAGGTCATTAACCTAAAGAACAACTGGCGTTGACAATCTAATATTTAGCTCTTTCCATCTTGTGCCTTTGTCGTAATGTCTCGTTCTCCCGGCAAAAACATGACAACGTTAAGACGGGTTCGCCAACATTCGGGCGGCCATTTTAGATGGGGTTTTAGCATGGGTTTTGTTTACATTTGGTATCGCTTCTCGTTGGCCGTACTGTACTACTACTATAAATGTTAAAGGGACCCTTATGCGACCGATCACCGTGAAGGTTGGAAATAGACTGACTTTAGTACCAATGATTATTGCTGATTACTTCTATTATACTGAGATGGCTGAAAGCCATGATGATTAAGCTTTTTAGGGTTCAGTGTATGCATAACAGAACGAAGTTTCTTATTGCGCGATTCGAAAGGGGGCTAGACGAAAAAAATTAAGATCAAAATTTGTAACGACACTTTTTTGCTTAAGACCAAAAGTTGTAACGACTCTTTTTGCTATAGTTTTAAACCGTGCGGCGTGCGCGTGTTTCTCTGTTTGTCTCTCTCTCATAGAAAGCAAGCCAGTTATTTTCGTTATGTCTTTCTATTTCGCATTGAACAGTGTGGTGTCGCGACGATTATTTTTGTTGAGTGTATACAGCTTTTTTTGATAGTTAATAACTTCGTTCCACCCGGGTGTGCCTTGACACCTCTCAAGTTTTTATCTTAAAACATTTTATCAGCCGCTCGGGTCGATCTTTAAGGTCAAACTGCGCATGCCTAGGTTGGTCTGTGGATGGGTGACCGTTTCATACCGAGTTTCCTCTAAGCCTCGGGAAACACGTTAAGCCGTTGGTCTCGGTTGTCAAAATGGTTGAGCTCAATGGTGCTGATCCATGCGTCATGTTTGTGAACGGGCGCTGTCCGTTGGGATTGGTCTTATCTTAGCTACCACGGTTTATTTTAATAAATATATTATACTAGCTTTCGCCCGCGCCTTCGCCCGCGTTAAATTTGGGGTACTTAACATAGTTCCCCTTGCGCCTTATGGATTTGTAATAGCAACGCTAAGTTTTCCCTTTTCTTCCCTCTTTCTCCTTCACATCCCACTGTTTTTAAATAAAAATTAGCCTATGTCCGTCTCCTGGTTCTCAACTATCTATGTACCAAAATTCATTACAATCGGTTTAGCCATTAAAGCGTGAAGAAGTAACAAACAAACAAACTCACTTTCGCTTTTATAATATTAGTAAGGATTAATTTATACATATATTTTGACAATAAATATTTTGTTTTTACTCTGGACGCTCTTATTGTGCACGTCTAACTACATCGTTCTCACATATTTGTATAATCTCAACATGAATGATGAAACCATGAGCTTGTAAAATTATTATGCTTTAAAAGAGTGTCCATGGAGTTTCTTGCCCATTCTTCTCCATAGAGATCAACTCTTTGGAATGGGCAACTACAATACTTTCACAAGTTATTATGCCTTGTGACCGGGACTGTAGCTTCATTCTTTTGTTTATTTACATTCAAAAGTGCCTGTAAACTCCTTTGAGTTATACCTCAAGTTATGGAATCTTAAAAATATTGCAATGATAGTAAAAGTAAGTGCCTTTCGGCGTACCCACTTAACGGTACTTTCGTACTCTTATATTCAACTAGCTGCGCCCAGCGGATTCACTCGCGTGCTAATAGTCAAATTCTCACTTAAAAAAAAAATTGCATTTCTCCGTCTACAGAGTCCCAACTATGTCTGTACCAAAATTCATCAAAATCGCGTGAAGACTGTCAGTTTATGCCCTAGTGCCTTATTTATTGTATTGTATTGTATAACGGGCTGGTGTCCGCAACTCCACGTCTGAGGCGCGTATTTTGCGTATGGGTGGGAATATTATTCGATCCACCCCAGCTCCACGAGAAACGTCAGCAGCGCCTTGGTGTTGCTGACGATCTCGCGAAGAGTACCTGGGTTACCGAAGTACTTTGCCCTGTATGGGGCAACCTCTGGGCAGTGCAGAAGCACGTGGGCTGCTGTTTCGTCTACCTCCATGCAGGCTCGGCACAGTGGGCTGTCTGTGACTCCTAAGACAAAGAGGTGTTTATTAAAAGAGCCGTGGCCAGTAACGGCTGCTGTAATACGGTATTACACCCATTTTTAAAAAGTATCTCATTTTGATCCTAGGGTCCTAGTAAACCACCAAAAAAACAAAAAAGAAATATTCAATCGATAAGTGCCATAAAACTGCATTTCAATTTTACAATTTCTATTTTCGCGCGTAAAATCACAAAAACGCTTGACGCCATGTTACTCTGTGGTCATGACGTCAGTTGGTTATAAACAAATGCGCTGTTATTAGTCTTTCTGTTTAGTTGTATTTTTCACTATAGTTTATGGTATTATTATATGGTAGTATTTTTTCTTCCATGGTATTATTACTACTATTTTAATAAAAAATTAAATGTAAAGTTTTATAATACAAAAATAGTAATAGTTGCTCAGTTGACAGTTGTCAATTTTTATTTCCATGACCATATGACGTAATAATCATGGCGGACACTGTTTCGCTTTAAAACAACAGACTAAAAAAAGTGAAAACTTTGAAATCAATTTTCAAATTTATTCAGTTGTTTTATTAATTAAATTTAACATTTTCTGATTGCTTGTTGCCTAAGCTATCTGAATTGTATATTTTTAGAATTTCTTTCATATAGAGTAAAATACCCTATTGTGCGCATCTGTGGTTTTGTTATTATATTTATTGTAATAGCAATGCTAATTTTTCCCTTTTCTTTCCTCTTTCTCCCTCATATCTCAATTTTTTTTTAAATAGCCCGTGCCCGTCTCCAGGGTCCCAACTAACTCTGTACCAACATTCATCAAAATCGGTTTTGCCATTTAGGCGTGAAGACGTAACAAACAAACAAACTCACTTTCGCTTTTATAATATTAGTAAGGATTTCATATTCTCCTTCTTCCTTCCCAGACGCCACGAGATAGCAAATGACAATATGCATGTGTACGCTCCGTTGTACGACTTCGCGCCGCCGGACCACATCACCTTGTTCATCACCAATCTGTAAGTATCATCACCAGTTACATATTTTGACGACACGGTTGGCGCAGTGGCTGAGCAATCGACTGCTGCGCTGCGTGTCGCAGGCTCGATTCCCGTACGGAACAAATATTTGTATGACCTACAGGTAGTTGTTTCAGTTCTGGCTGTATGTGTATGTGAATTTAAATGTTTATAAACGCACCCACGATACAGGAGACATTCCTAGTTTGGGGCAACGTTTTTATATTAAAAAGAACTTCAATATATTCATCATCTATTTCATTCATTAATTTTAGGAAATTTTCCGATAATAAGAGCTAAACATTACATAATACTAGCTGGCGCACTCGGCTTCGCCCGAGTGATGATCGAAAAATTTGTATTATATGTGTTATTCCAGACTATAATCTACTTATGTGTCAAATTTCATCAAAATCCGTTCAACTGTTTAGACGTTAAGAGTAACAAACATCCATGTATATATCCCCACAAACATTCTTATTTATAATATTACTAGCTTCCGCCCGCGACTTCGTCTGCATGGCATAGTTACTTTGGGCTAACGCTAACTTAAACCCGCCTGATGATCCAAAAAAATATATCTTTCTCTCCCCTTTTCATCCGTCTTTCTCCCCTTTTTCTCACTTTTTTTTAGCCTATGTCCGTCTCCAGGGTCCCAACTATCTCTGTACCAAAATTTATCAAAACCGATTTGGCCGTTTAGGCGTAAAGACGTTACAAACAAACAAACTCACTTTCGCTTTTATAATATTACTAGCTTTTGCCCGCGGCTTCGCTCGCGTAAAATTCGGTAGCGCCTTATTGATTTGTAATAGCAACGCTAAGATTTCCCTTTTCTCCCTCACATCTCACTTTTTTTAAATAAAAATGATCGGTTTAGCCATAAAAGCTTGAAGAGGTAACAAACAAACAAACAAACATACTCACATTCGCTTTTATAATATTAATAAGGATAGTAAGGCTTTTTTTAAATCCAAATTTTGTCTGTTTCAGTGGTGGCAGTTCTCCGTCCTACATGTACCGCATGCTATCAGAACTCTATGATCTAAACGATTACTCAATGTAACTTCGGGTAACTTCGGTCAACATCGGGCGAGCTCGTGAAAAGATGGCGGTCTTAATTCTACGTTTTCACGCTATGCCGAATGATATAGCCAGTTTATGTAGAGTGGGAAGGACATCGATGTTAAGACGGTTTGCTACGAATTCAGTACGATGAGAAAATGATTGATATCGCGTCATATCGAGACTTTATAAGTTACTAGCTTTTGCCCGCGGCTTCGCTCGCGTCAAATTCGGGGTAAACACAGTTCCCCTTGCGCCTTATTGATTTGTAATAGCAACGCCAAGTTTTCCCTTTTCTTCCCTCTTTCTCCCTCACATCCCACTTTTTTCAAGAAAATATTAGCCTATGTCCGTCTCCTGGTTCCCAACTATCTCTGTACCAAAATTCATCAAAATCGGTTTAGCCATAAAAGCGTGAAGAGGTAACAAACAAATAAACAAACAAACTCACTTTCGCTTTTATAATATTAGTAAGGACTAGCTTCCGCCCGCGGCTTCGCTCGCGTTAAATTCGGGGTAAACACAGTTCCCCTTTCCTGATTTGCAGGTACCTGCTACCTGTAGTTTTTGTCCTTGCGCCTTATTTATTGTAATAGCAACGCTAAGTTTTCCCTTTTCTTCCCACTTTCTCCCTCATAACTCAATCTTTTTTTAAAAAAAAAATGCCTATTTTATTATCAATAAAACTCACGTTCGCTTTTATAATATTAGTAAGGATTATTTTTAGATTTCCGTACCTTAATTTATACACTTACCCCCGAATACTGAAACGTCACTCAAAATGTGAGGGCTGCTTAACATTTGAGCAGCTCTTAAACTTTAGATTTTGTATGGTTAAACGTCACTTCTGAGTCTCTGTTAAATTTAAGTGGGACTTAAATTTTGAGTGACGTTTCAGTATTCGGGGGTTAGTTATCCGTCTGTCTGTATATCTCTTAATACCGGAATGTGTTAGCATCAGTGTCCTTTCCACTTGCATAGTATTATTTATTTTATTTGAAGCTTTTAAGTTAGCTAATCTGAAGTTCAGTCAAATGGTCCCGATAACTGTTAGTCGTTTGCCCGTATGCGTTAAATTCAAATTTTATTCATTTGCAGTCTAAGTCTTAAATTATTAAGGGAAAAAATTTTGTGTTCACCAAAAATACTATAAATACTGATCGTGCACCAAATATTCTTTCCTGAATGCTATGTAGGTTAGGTTAGGTTAAAACTGCGACCAGTAACGACTTGCATTAATAGAAAATGGATAAAGATATAACACTTTTTTATTGTAGTGCTGTCTTTTTCCTGATGCTCGTTATGACATATTTTAATTAACATATTTTGGTGCTCATTCAGTATATTTGGTGCAACACAGGCAAAATTAGGTAAACGAAATGGGAATAAATTGAAGTACTTTTAAATACCATCCAATTATTAATTACAGATCCATAGCACTTAGTCATTATAATGTGACATGCAAACATCATATTTATTTAGCATACAATATTGATAAAATAATTATAATTAGTAAACATGTCAGTTAAGATTATTTAATTAATAAGGTACATTGAATAGCTAGCCAGCCAGCTAGCTACCTCATGGAATCCGGGCAATCGATTAAGTGATAATTCCGCCAGTCTTTAAAATTCACAGCTGGCTCCTCTGTTCCCTGATCATTATAATCTACATTACTTAAAAGTTTAAGTGAGTTTGTGAGTAACCTGGCGCGTTCCTTTGTGAAATTCAGGTTAGCCAACTTAAAAACAATCGGTAAAATAACTGAAACGACTGTACGGTTGCAAAAGTCTTGTCAGGTATAACTAATTAGTACAACGTGTAAAAAAAGGAGCACTAATACTTATAAGTAGGCACATATATCATGTAAAGAATACGCTGTGAAAGAATCATAATTAAAATTAATGATTCTACTTTCCATACATTTTTTTCTTTGTACTTCACTGTTACAACCCTAGGCGTTCAGGTCAATGGCCGACGATAGTAGGTACTAAAGATATTAAGTACGAATGCGATGGTTACATTAAATACTTTTTCCTAAAGTTCTTACCTACTGTAAAAACTTACCTACTACTTACTGGATGTAGAGATACCTACCTAATTAAACAAACTTGGAAATAAAAAGCTCTCAGCTGATTTTAGGGTTGTCCCACGGAGTTCATTAAAAAAAAAATTAAAATGTGTTTTTCTCTAAAAGTATAGTATTTGAGAACCTATGTACATGCTCTAATACTGCTTATCACCTTAGCTGTATGCCCCTTAAATGTTATTGCTCCTTTTTTTGACATGCTGTATATATTATTTGTACATAAGTACCTTGCATGCCACTAAGCCTAGAACTCCGCGAAGCAGTAATGCTAGCGAAGGAGGAGGCCGGGCGTTTGAGGGAAAGAACCTCAAACCACCCCAGCCGCCGAGGGAGGCGCCGCGAGACGACTCCCGGCCACCGTAGATGCAGGCTTGTGGACGGTGAGCAATGGGTAGCTCACCGTCCGTCCGTCTATAGACGACAGGCCGTGTCGACGGCGCGTTCGTGTTTCACGCGCGCCTCAAAGAGATGTCAGCAAAACAGGGGCTTGCCAGGGCCTCCGCCTGCCGGGGTTGCGGGTTATAAAAGGCAATAGAAGGAACATGGGTTGGTTTTAGTCTGTACAAGTCTGACACTCCCCCCCCCCCCCGCTCCGCCCAATGCGGGGGAAGTAATTTGATAATGACCCAGACCAAAAAAAAAGCTCTAACAGGACACAATGGCATGCAAGTTACTGGCTAGCTTTACAGTCTATATAGTTACTGGCACAGTGTGACAAAGTAGAACTAAAATGTACTACGCTAGACAATAATATAAGTTAATAAATAATTTGACTAATAATTAAAACTTGATTATGAATTGTAAACTATTTGTAAGTACGTTTTGCGGGTAGTTCGAAAGATACCGCGGTGCCTGAAACTTAAAGGGCAATAGAAGGAACATGGGTGGGTTTTAATCTGTATAAGTTTGACAGTCCTTTTGGCTCCGCGGGGCGAGGGAAGTAAGTGAAAGGCAGTGACTCCATGTAAAATACTGGTATCAGCTGCATACAGACTAGATGCCGACCTCATTTCATTTATTTTCTGTCAGTATTATTATTATGTTGGTTTCATCCTTTGAGAATAGTTTTGTTGTAATGATATCTCACACAAATTCTTATCGAGTATGCATTTATCTTCTTCTTCTAATATATAAAATTCTCGTGTCACAGTTTTCGTTCCCATACTCCGCCGAAAACGGTTGGACCGATTTGAACGAAATTTTGTGTATACATATAGGTAGGTCTGAGAATCGGTCAACATCTATTTTTCATACCCCTAAGTGAGCAGCGGGTGAAACCGCTGGGCACAGCTAGTATATTATATATTTTTCATTGCTATCATGAGTTATCATCATATCGTTTATATATTGTATTCTACAAGATCATAAATGACCCTACGAATATAGATGAAATTCATATTTGACCCCTTTTTATATTTTTTTTGCGAATGGGAAATGAACTTTGGACCCCTTCGGAAGTAAACCGTAAACTCTATCGTTTTTAAAAAATAATGTTGAGAATCGCAAACAACGGAGAAATGTCGTAACAAACATACAAAATAAAAACAGTCGAATTGAGAACCTCCTCCATTTTCGAAGTCGGTTAAAAAGACTAGATACTTTCAACATAATTTGATGCATCTGAGTGCTAACAAATATTTAACATGGAGCGACTGTCAATCTGACCTCCAGAACCCAGATTTTTTCAATAATACGTACCTCTGAACAAGACCGGTTATTTGATTTTTAGTCGTCCATCTATGAATATATGGCAGAGAAAGTGAATGCATATATTAGTCATAATAACTAATATTATAAAGCTGAAGAGTTTGTTTGTTTGAACGCGCTAATCTCGGGGACTACTGGTTGGAATTGGAAAATTCTTTTAGTGTTGGATAGTCCATTTCTTGAGGAAGGCTATAGGCTATATAACATCACGCTACGACCAACAGGTGCTGAGCAGCGCGGGTGAAACCGTGGGGAACAGCTAGTTAGTCATAATACTCCAAAAAATCTTGTTTCATTATTAGTAAAATTGTTTACATCCAAAAAAAAACATTTCTTTTGTACATAATATTGTATAATAAACGATTTTTATACAAATATGGTTTTTTTTTGTACCTATTTGTTTCTTGAGCTCTTTGGTGTAGTCAGTTCGCAAGTGCGACTGGAACCATATAGTCTAGATTTGAGCCCGGTTGGCGCAGTGGCTGAGCGATCGACTGCTGTGCTGCGTGTCGCGGGTTCGATTCCCGGAACAAATATTTGTATGACCTGCAAGTAGTTGTTTTGGGTCTAGCTGTTTGTGTATGTGAGTTTAAATGTTTGTAAACGCACCCACGATACAGGAGAAACTTCTAGAGTGCGGCAAAGCGCTTTTTTAAAAAAATAACATTGAATGGGACTTAACCATGAAATGTGGGTGTATTATCGCTGTTGCCTGTGTAGGCGTTGTCCTAAATGACTTGTGAAAGTGCTATAGTTGCTCATTAGAAAGATAGAGATACCGTGGCCCCGGAAAATAAAGGGCAAAAGAAGAAACATGGGTTTAGTTAGTAAAACTCTCCGCTCCGCCCACAACGGGAGAAGTTATTTTATGAACCTGCCCCTTTTTTGGGTAATCATCAAATAACTTCTGGGTAGAACAGGGGGGAGTGTCAGACTTGTACTGACTGAAACCCACCCATGTTCCTTCCATTGCTCTCTATGTTCCAGGCCCGCGGAATCTCTTTGAACCACCAGAAACCCTGGCAGGCCACTCTTCTTTGCTGACATCTCTTTAAGGCGCGCGTGGAACACTAAAGCACCGTCGACACGGCCTGTCGTCAATAGACGGAAGGTGAGCTACCCAATTGCTCACCGTCCACGGTGATCGGGAGTCGTCTCGCGGAGCCCGACGCCCGGGGTGTCTCCCGCTGCCGCTGGGTTGGTTTGAGTTTCTCTCTCACGATACTGCCTCTGCCTTAGCCTTCAAGGATTACTGGCATGATGTTATGGTGCTCATAAAGATTCGTTGCAGTATAATGTTTAAAAAAAATGATCCTGTTAATATGAACTCGCTCTTTTTTTTCCGGTTGGGAAATCATCTAATGACTTCCCCCGCGCTGGGAGCGGGGGGCATGTCAGACTTGAACTGACTAAAACCCACCCATGTTCCTTCTATTGCCCTTTACGTTCCGGGGCCGCGGTATCTCTTTCCAACAACCAGCAACCCCGACAATAGTGGAGAATATAGACATACAGCTTTGTATAGGACGGCTATAGATTCTTGTGTGAACAGTAAGATCCGGTGGTCGGCCAACGGCAAAACTGTCGGTCCGACCTAATGTGAACCTAGCCTAATGCTTATTCCCGTACCCGTACATTATGTAGGATGTGTAAATGTGCTACTAGTATTCCCCGTCATTGCATTTTTTTCTAGATATGGTGGTTGTTTTCAGGTAGGTATGGCCTGAAAACTTTATAGTTACAGAGATATTGGAGCTTCAACTTCTTATTTAAAAATACTTTCTTTAAGTATTTTCTTCTTTTATAAATTCCGGTTTTGAACTTAAAAATAACCTCCCCGACCCTCGTACTATTCAATGCATACATTATGCAGCACAATGTTTTGAGTGAGTTTTTCCGTAAAAACAGAGATTGCACACTGATTAAGCCATTTCCAGCAAAAGAAATAGTTGTAGTTATTTAGTTTGGTGTGGTTGACGGCTTCGCGAAATAGGTAGGTACTCACTTACACCCTGTATATGCCTGTATAACATGTATTTTATTTAATACGCCATATGAAATAGTTAAGCAGTTACATATCGCCGCGTTTCGGTTATCTTCAAAGAATATATATACGTAACGTTAGCTATCAATATAAACTAACGAGTAATTAGCCAGCTCGACCGATTTAGATAAAAATAATAAGCGAACGGGGAAATCATTAGCGCCATTTTGTCGTTCAAAAATATGTCTACTATAATATTTCAGGAAGAGGATATTTTTATTCGAGGCCTTTAACATCATCATCGTTGATTCTGCCCTCAGTAGTTTGGCTCGGTGCAGTATAATCTTTATCTTTTTCCAAACTTGTCTATTAGTCGTTATCTGGCACCTCCTTTCTATCATCCTTCTTTCATACAGTCCACCCAGGCCTGTGTGTGCGTTTCCTTTGTCCAAGGCCTATTTATGGCCATTAATAATTTGCGTATGTGGAACCCTCAGGGAAATCTCCCATTCACCGTCAATAAAAAGACACGTTCGGTGACAAAATATAAGAAAAATACCGTAAAGTTTAATAGCTGTGCCCGTTATACCAGCAACCATTCCGCTTCTGTTGCAAAATAAGACGAAATTAAGTGAAAGTTGGTCTCGCTGTTGTGTCATCACAAAAATAGCATCGCTGCATGGGACCTAAGCGCCATCGTGAGCGAAACACGCACGCCGCGCCCCAAACAGCACCCGAATAACACCAACTCACTCGCTCCCATTGGCGGAAAAGAGACGCCAACACGTGGACTACTCGCGACTAACTTCACACTGCACTATGTGCGTCATGTTGGCTGCATTATAATAACAATGGGCGGGGTCTTTGGTGTTGACAGCGCTGTACCGCTTTATGATGATGATATCTTACAAGTATAGCGGCGGTTTCGCTGGATGCAGCGCTCTAAAGTGGTAAAGGCACGAGTTGTGTAAACTTTTTTTAATGAGGCTTACGTATCGGTCGTCCGGACTGGGCGCATAGCGTTACATTATCTCGGATTTTTTCTTGAAACTGTCTGGTTTTTGTCGTTCCCAAGTGCTTTTTCGTTAGGGAAAAACTGCTTTGTGTTAGTAGTGCGCGTTTTGCGAGTTTGTGATATGCGCCAGTGCGTGACGACCGAAGCGAGATCACCAAGCCTGATTCACATTAATTATGTGAACGGTGACGAACCATTTTAAGTGCGCGATAACACGCCCGTTGTTCTCGGACATCCAGGACATTTTATTATTAGCTTGCGAACAACTCTTGAGCGATACATGTGTGCCGCTAATATAAAATCAATACTGAGTGAACTGTTAATCCTTACCGTGATTTGAATTGTATTTTCCCCTCAGCAATTAATTGTATGTCATCAAATATTGATATCCAACAGTGCCATTTACTTTTTTTTAAGCCATTTGTAACAAAAAAAAATATTTTTCATCAAAATGCAAAACTTCGCGGTCGTTTTTGAATTTAGTGCGTGGTGCGTCCACTAGGCAGCGCTGCTCACATAAAGACTTCGTGCGCTTGCGTGAGCTCAGTCCGCGCGAGCTTCGCATCGTTGCAGTAGGTTCCAAAACAAGAGCGTAGGGCTCCGTGGGTGTCTTAAAATTAATAAAATTTTAATTTCTGTGTTTTATAAAAGTGTCGCAGTGCAGTGTGTCAGTGTTGTGTATTTTGGTGTTAGTGTCGCGTAGCGGAGCACGCGGCTCCGTAGTGTCGGCGCGGATCAATAATACAAGGTGCTATGGCGCAGAGGATATGAGCCAAGGGGGCTCACGGAGACCCTATTCGCGCGGGGGCCCGCGTTGGCACCCGCGTTACAAGGACTACTGGGACTACGAACAGAACTATAGGTACTTATACTTTTGAAGTTTCCAAGCGGAGAATTTGACAAGAGTCACGTTCGATCTTAATGCCTTTACGTCCATGTTTATCAATCGTGACGAATGCACTTCACTGCTGCAGTCTACATTGACAGTCCCACGTCCGTCAATACGCGTGGTATTTTGTATACACCAGCGAATCTTGTTCGTTTACGTAACTTACCGTGACGTAAACTTTTTAAGGCTCTTTTTCCATAGTACATGGCAATAGTTGAACAGAGAACTGATTCTACAGTGCATTTGGTCTTTTTGATGTATGTTTGACTCAGCCGCAGTGAGTTGTATAACTTTGGGAATTTGTTGGAAGTTGTTCAAAATCGATACTGGGAATTCTGTATTATTTTCCTTTAGAATAATTACATTTTAGGAGGTATTTCCTTCATTTTATAAAATTCTAAAAAGTAGCATTACGTTGCCGCGAATATACTATTGCTTTCGCTAGTTTTTCTACTTATTAAAGTGACTATATAGTAGACAGATTGTACAAATTAAATTATAGGTACTTAGAAAAAACTGCAACAACTGCAATTTATGAATCCACAAAAATAAATATTGTGTTCTAATTTATATTAATATAATCATCAGAAAACAAACAGTACAATAAATATTTTAATGAACATTATGCATGACAAAATAAAGTAAATAGTTTCTTATTTCCGCAAATCCAAAATTAACTACTTAAAAATCATGAGAATAACATGTTTTATTCAACATTTTCTTCAACACTCTGTGTGACCAGTATATAATTAATATTTAAGTATATAAGAGATTCCAAGAGGCCGTCTAAGAGTACATAAAAGATAATTTCTGAGAAGACATAGTAATTATTGACGCCATAATTTTATTATGTTGACCACGTCTTCTGAACACACTGTTAACTGTCAACACCTAGATTAACTAAGTAATTAGTTTTAAAAAATTCAAAGAAATCGTGATGTGGCCGATATTTAAATGCAGATGTATCTTGAATTTCCGTTAAAAGAGATTACTTGACAATATCTGTTTTTTCAAAAAGTTCCAAGTAATATACAAAGTGTCCGGTCACGGACTAGCGATTTTCTAGTACTTAAACTTACTTAATTTAAAAAAAAAACTATCATTTCTTGTTTCACAAAAATTTATAAAACTTACGTTGATTTGCATATTTTTATGGATTTTAATTTTTCTTCTAAAGTTACTAAAATGTAAGCTCATCATTTCTTGAATTTAATAGACAATATTGTTGCCCTTTGAATAAACCTATTGTCGTCTCGGTAAGACCATCCCTTTAACAGAAAACAATTTAAATAACCAAAAGACTTTCACATTAAAAAAATATTGTTACGATTATAACTCCACCAACACAAAAAAATATTGCAAAATCATTAACTAAGCAATCAAATGAATTGTCAGAGATAAATGATATCTGTGCTTAGTAGTCAGCCCACATGCCTATCAGAGTTAGAAGTGATGTATTAAATATTTGACAGTATTGCGCAAAGTTAGGCAATCTTTCCTTAATGCGGATTGCAAGCGAAGAGCTAAGCAAATTTAGTTTAGCTTGGCTCACATAACTGATGCAGTTTTCCATACTTGTGTGCGGACCGCAAACTATACTACAGGTATGACAAATTGTGTCAGCTATGCTCATCCGCTCTGGACGGAGCCGGGGGTCAGACTTGTACTGACTAAAACCCACCCATGTTCCTCTTACTGCCCTTTATGTTCCGGGGCCGCTGTATCTCTTTCGAACAACCCGCAACCCCGGCAGGCGGTGGCCCTGGCGGGTCCCCTCTGCTTTGCTGATATCTCTTTGAGGCGCGCGTGGAACACTACGACCTGACACGGCCTGTTGTCAATAGACGGACGGACGGTGAGCTACCCGTTGCTAACCGTCCACAGGTCATCTACGGTGGCCGGGAGTTGTCTCGCGGCCCACGACGACTTGGTTTGAGGTTCTTGACCTAACCTTGACACTACTTGCTCAGAGTCTTGCTCCATCAGCCACAAGGAGCTTAATCATAACTGGTGAAATATAGGTGTAAAATAGATTATCTATCGCTGCCTACCCCTTTCATGAAACGTCATAGTATAATGATTATCTACGCTAAGCAGTCAACCCACATGCTTATTGCAAAAGATGATGTATTTGAAGACTTAATAGCATTGCTCAACATAAGGCAATCTCTTTTAGTCATGAGCTTTATATCCTCGTGTGGAAGTATGAAGGAGTTAGTCAAAATACTGCTTCTATGACATGGTTCTGCCTTCAAGATTTGTTGTGTGTAGTTATTATTTATTATGTACAAAAAACCTGTATACACTCAACAAAAATAATCGTCGCCACACCACACTGTTCAATGTAAAATAGAAAGACGAAACGACAATAACTGGCTTGCTTTCTATGCGAGAGAGAGAGACAGATAGAGAAATACGCGCACGCCGCTCGTCTAACAAAAATAGCAAAAAGTGTCGTTAAAACTTTTGTTTTTAATTTTTTCCGTCTAGCCCCCTTTCGCAACTTCGTAAGGAACTTCGTTTCAAAAACGGAACCCTTATAGGATCACTTTGTTGTCCATCTGTCTGTTAAGACACTATCTCGTGAACTCGTAGAGGTATCGAGATGTAATTTAAACCCCACACTTAAATCTGTGGTCTCTTGAAGCTGTGAAAATTTCAGCTTTCTAAGTCTACGGAGTCAAAAGATATTGGCTTTTGTTTTGCAAGTTTGTAAGGAACTCTCGGCGCGCAAGTCCGCCTCGTCTTTGGCTCGTTTTTACCCGACTGCGCACCGCAGAGGAGGGTAATGTGTTTATTAGTATTGTATACTGGTTGCCAGAAACATCTGGTTGACCCGGAAACGAATCTCAATATAGTAGGAAAAAGGATATGTTTTACATCTTATCCTTACTTAATATTATAACAGCGAAAGTGAGTTTAATTGTTTGTTACGTCTTCACGCCTACATGGTTAAACCGATGTTGATGAATTTTAGTACCTGACAGAGATAGTTGGGACCCTGGAGACGGGCATAGGCTAACTTTTTTTTTAAGTAAGTAATTAGGGAGAGAGAGGAAAGAAAAAGGAAAAACTTAGCTTTGCTATTACTATTAATAAGGCGCTAGGGTAAAAAACTACAAGTAGCAGGTACCTGCAAATCAGGAAAGAGGAACTGTGTTGGCGCAGTGGTTGAGCGATCGACTGCTGCGAGGCGTGACGCGGGTTCGATCCCCGCACGGAACAATTATTTGTATGACCAACAGGTAGTTGTTTCGGGTCTGGCTGTTTGTGTATGTGAGATTAAATGTTTATAAACCCACCCACGATACAGGAGAAATTCCTAGAGTGAGGGAAAGGTTAAAAAAACCGGCCAAGAGCGTGTGGGGCCACGCTCAGTGTAGGGTTCCGTAGTTTCCCGTCCGTCACAATAAGTGTTCCCAGTTATGAGGCCAACCGAACAATTCGGTAATACCCGATCCAATGTAATAAGTACCTACAGCGCCATCTCTCGAGGAATTGGGTTACTAATTAATACAAAGACGTGCAATTTCGGTGGTAATTTTGGATTGCGACAACCGATTTCAATATATCTTTTTTTGTTTGAAAAAAGATACGGTGAGGATAATAAAATATGTAAACAAAGTTACAAAAAAAGCTTGCATATCCGATTATACTACAAACTTAGTCCAGAAATAATTTTGTACAATTTTTTGTCTTTTTTGTACAAAAACTGTTGTGTCAATCAAGTTCAAAATAATTTTCATAGAAAGTCCTTATAAAGTTCTACTTTTCAGATTTTTTTCATATTTTTTAGACTTATGGTTCAAAAGTTAGAGGGGGGGGGACACATTGTTTTTTACTTTTGGAGCGATTATTTCCGAAATTATTGACATTATCAAAAAATGATCTTAGTAAACCCCTATTCATTTTTAAATACCTTTCCAACAATATATCACACGTTAGGGTTGAAACTAAAAAAAAAAACACTTCCCACTTTACATATAGGGTGGCTACCCTAATAAAACATTTTTTTCAAAATTTTATTTTACCACTTTGTCGGCGTGTTTGATATACATATTGGTACCAAATTTCAACTTTCTAGTGCTAACGGTCACAGAGATTAAGCGAGGACGGACGGACGGACGGACAGACAGACATGGCGAAACTATAAGGGTTCCTAGTTGACTACGGAACCCTAAAAAAGAATACTGATAAATATCTCCAGCGTTTGATGGTCTACCATATACTGGCAAATGATGTCTTACACAAACGCCATTAAATAAATAAGTAAAGTAAGTGAATCGCCACATATGTATTTAAAAGGCATAGACAATAGTGTTGCTAGCAGTCAAGGAGGTTGATCACCCTCTGTTGCTATACCACTCGTCCTCTAGACGTTGGTAAACATAGGTAACAATTGTGTCGGAGGTGACCCTGATTCTAGTCGGAAACGGGCATCGACCGCGACTAGACGTTTGATACCAAGCTACTAGCTGTGCCCAGCGGTTTCACCCGCTACTCAGGCCACCCTTATCACTAAGGAGTTCGAAAAATAGATAGTAGCCGATTCTCTAACTACAGTACTTTGACAAGTTATTATGTCTTGTGACCGGGGACCTTTTTTTTTTTCGGGTGGGAAGTCTTCTAATGACTTCCCCTGCTCTGGGCGGAGCGGGGGGGCATGTCAGACTTGTACTGACTAAAACCCACCCATGTTCCTTCTATTGCCCTTTACGTTCCGAGGCCGCGGTATCTCTTTCGAACAACCCGCAACCCCGGCAGGCCCCTCTGCTTTGCTGACTCTCTTTGAGGCGCGCGTGAAACACGAACGCGCCGTCGACACGGCCTGTCGTCGATCGACGGACGGACGGTGAACTACCCATTGCTCACAGCCCACAGGCCCGCATCTACGGTGGTCGGGAGTCGTCTCGCGGCGCCCGGCGCCATGACGGGCCTTAGCCCACTATAACAATAGTGTCAGAATGGTCGATCACTGATCGCATAATTTTGACAAGTTTGGTAATCTGCTACATACTAAACTTGTCAAAATCAACAATTATGCGATCAGTGATCGACCATTCTGACACTATTGTAATAGCAGACTAAGGCCCCTGGACTGTAGTCTTAACATTTTGTTTTTTTTTTATATTCAAAAGTGCCTGTAATTGTCTAATTGAAATAAATAGTTCTGATTTTGATCTCAGACTACTGAATATGGATAAAAAAAATTATAAGGACAAGAGGAGTGAGGGAACGATTATTGTGACACGAGAATTTTAGATACCCTTACCATATTAGGTACAAAGCGAAAGTGAGTTTGTTTGTTACGTCTTCAAGTCTAAATGGCCAAACCGTTTTTGATAAATTTTGGTACAGAGATAATTGGGACCCTGGAGACGGACATAGGCTAAATAAAAATGAAAAAAGGGGAGAGAAAGATGTTTTTTTTCGATCATCACGCGGGTTAAAGTTAGCGTTAGTCCAAAGTAACTACTTATGCCACGCGGACGAAGTCGCGGGCGAAAGCTAGTATATATTATCCCCTCTTTCAACTCATTCCACAACTAAACTGACACAACCAATAAACCAATACTCAAAACAACATATGCGCTAATCAAACTTCTAGCAACTGATACCAACAGTTGGAAATAGACAATTTTGTATCAACAAGATAAGTGTTAACTATGTCGCATCGCATACCTCATAGAGTATATACAGCCACGCCCTCGTTGACGCAGGCCCCATATTTAACCGACCCATGTAAACAGACCCAAGAGATACAGGAGAAATTTGTAGTGTGTAGCAACATTTTTTTTTTAACTGACACAAAAACATGTATCATGTATTGTACCCTATCACAATGTTTTCGTATTTTGCCCAAGTTTGACTGGTAGAGAATGCCTTATGGCTTTAAGTCCGCCTATGTACCACTATTGTACATGAAGTTTAAATAAATAAATAAAAACAATAATCGAGCGCTGAACGGGCGCTGTCAATCGTGACTTAGCTAAGAGATGACCCTTAGCTGCCACGGTTTGTTTTAATTTACCCTATTAATTAAACTCTTGTTTTTAGTCTGGACGAATTTAATGTGCTCGTTTTTCTACATACATGTATAATCTCAACGTTCTCCATGATTGTGTAAAAATATTAATGTGCGTGTGAACTGAGGGACCACACTTGGGATTGGCGAAATGAAAATCGTAGGATTTAGTAGTAGTCTTAAAACAATTGTAGAACGAATCTGGGAATTTGTAAACAAATATATTAAAAACTACAACCCATAAAGTGTGGTCCCTCAGTTCTAACAGACGATCAGCCAGATCTCGGAAAGTATCTTAAAAAATAAGGTTTTGTGAATGCAGAAATTTTGTAAATAATTTGTAAAGATATTTACTAAATAACAGACCACAAAGCATCAAAGATTAAAAAAGAAAATACGACTGAACTGTGGTCCCTCAGTCCACATAACAAAGGTAGTGATTGTGACTGAACAAATTAATAAAACCGTTCTTTTTCGACATAAAGATTTAGTAGAAGTCCTAAAACATTTTGTAAAATAAAATGGAGCAAAACTATTGAAGCACTTTGAAGATAGCGATAATTAAAACTGGTCCCTCAGTTTTCTCCTCCACTGACATAATGCATGTGCTAGCTGCTAGACGAGAGGAATATCGCAAACTCTAGTGTACTAAACTTTTAGTAGTAAGTTTCTACTAAATAATAGAAATCTAAAAATGTGTATTTTTTACCTCTTAGCTGAGATAATATTACTTTTTTAATCCTATGAAAATAGATGGAGCAGGGTGACCACACAATAAAACATCATGTAGACAGTCCTATTATACTTTATTTAATATTTTGCCCGCGACTTCGTCCGCGTATATTTGACAACGCACAGGTTTCAATATAATTATTAACAATCCACTATTTGTTTACTAATAGGTTTTGCAGCGCTCGCCAGAATAACTCCAGTGTTTTTTCCCTACTATCTTGACAATTATTGTTATTTGGAATATTCACACAATATCTTTATAAATATAGCTGTGCCCGTGACTTTGTCCGCGTAGACTTTGTTAGTTGAGTATGGTAAAATAAATCGAACTATCTAAAATTTTGCGCCTCAGAGCTTCCCTGTAAACAATATTTGTTGCAGTTTTGTTTTGTAGCAGTGAAATAAATTATACTCAGGAGTTCGATTGTCCGACTCGTGATAGCCCAACGTACAGTTGTCCATGAGTAATAATCTTTCCATTTTATAATATTAGTGTAGAAATGATTATTTAGACGAAACGAAAAAAAGATTGAAAGACTGCCTCGTTGGTCTAGTGGTCGCAAGCGCGACTGCTGAGCATGAGCTCTTTGGTTCGATTCCCGGTCGGGCAAAATGTTATTGCATTTTTCCATTAGGAATTTCTCTGAAGCAGCTACGGAGTGTGGTTTTTTGCGGGACTTAAACATAACTGGTGAAATGTGGGTGTTCTATTAAGTACACCTCTGCCTAACCTTTCGGGGATTACTGGCGTGGTGCTATGAAAACTAGACTGACGGCTTGTTTAATGCTACATTATTGACATTAGCTATGATTGCCAGTGTAATATCACATATCTTATATTTGAACATAATATTCTTCTTAAATATTTTTTCAGTGCAACTTTCATAAAAAGGGTTTAAATACATCCTGCCAATCAAACTTAATCGAAAGAAATATTGTGTTTTTACCCTTAAATATAAATTTTATTGAAATACTAGCTGTTCCACGCGGTTTCACCCACGCTGCTCAGCACCTGTTGGTCGTAGCGTGATGTTATATAGCCTATAGCTTTTCTCAAGAAATGGTCTATCCAACACTAAAAGAATTTTTCAATTCCAACCAGTAGTCCCTGAGATTAGCGCGTTCAAACAAACAAACAAACAAACTCTTCAGCTTTATAATATTAGTATAGATTTGGCGTAGGTATTTTAGAAGAGGCAATCAACGTCGATGAAAAAAACAGGAACTGTACTACTGTGATGACCAACTTAATTTCAAGTAAGAGCTTTCAAAAATAATATCATTGAATTTGAATGGTACTGATAAAAATTCTCTTACTAATTTTCCTGTAACCATAACAGTAAAGACCAAAACTTATAAAATCATGGGAGCATCTAAATTCATTCCAGGTGGGTTTGGCCATTACTGATGTCACTGTTTTATGAATAAGCGTTTCTTTTGTTATGATGATCAATATCTCAAACTTATTGAAAGTTCTGACCAACAAATATATCTACATATTATTACATTCATTTATCTACATTCAAATGACAATTCACTAAAAGTATGTATTTATTTTATTTTTGTATTATTATGTGATTCTTTAATTTTGTAATCTACTTTTTACTAAATAGACATAAGCCATTTAATATAGCATTAAATTAACCGTACAATCTTGTTTTCGTTTCGACTAAATAATCATATATTAAATAAAGTACAATGGGACTGTCTACATGTTGTTTTATTGTGTGGTCACCCTGCTCCATCTATTTTCATAGGATTAAAAAAGTAATATTATCTCAGCTAAGAGGTAAAAAATACACATTTTTAGATTTCTATTATTTAGTAGAAACTTACTACTAAAAGTTTAGTACACTAGAGTTTGCGATATTCCTCTCGTCTAGCAGCTAGCACATGCATTATGTCAGTGGAGGAGAAAACTGAGGGACCAGTTTTAATTATCGCTATCTTCAAAGTGCTTCAATAGTTTTGCTCCATTTTATTTTACAAAATGTTTTAGGACTTCTACTAAATCTTTATGTCGAAAAAGAACGGTTTTATTAATTTGTTCAGTCACAATCACTACCTTTGTTATGTGGACTGAGGGACCACAGTTCAGTCGTATTTTCTTTTTTAATCTTTGATGCTTTGTGGTCTGTTATTTAGTAAATATCTTTACAAATTATTTACAAAATTTCTGCATTCACAAAACCTTATTTTTTAAGATACTTTCCGAGATCTGGCTGATCGTCTGTTAGAACTGAGGGACCACACTTTATGGGTTGTAGTTTTTGATATATTTGTTTACAAATTCCCAGATTCGTTCTACAATTGTTTAAAGACTACTACTAAATCCTACGATTTTCATTTCGCCAATCCCAAGTGTGGTCCCTCAGTTCACACGCACATAAATATTATGATTTAGAAGAGTGTCCATGGATATTCTTGCCCATTCTTCAAATGATAAATGATAAATGATAAATGATGTTTATTTTGCAAGTAGGTTTTCACAAACACTTTTACACGTCATATTTTTTTAAAACTAGATGATGCCGGTGTTTCGTACCCGACTACTCTGAGAAGAAACAGCCGAAACAAACTCAGAGGTCATAGTCTCTTTTAAAGTCCAGACAAAATAATCTTGGTCAACTTACATGAGGACTATGCAGATAGTGTCTGAAATGGTCTTTTTAAGAAAGCACCACACAGATTGAGTGGACCTGTCCAGTCAGTGCAAGCATTTGTCAGTTATCGTGTAGCTCAACTCATAACCCAAGGAGCTCAACGACACGACGAACAATACCAAAAAAAGGACATTTGTGTAGGTCGCTTATAGCACTCAAACTGCCAGACCTTCGTCAAAAAACAAAGTAAATAAAAGAAATGATCCACATGGTCCTCACATTTACAATAAACAAATAAAATAAAAAATAAAAAATTAATGAGATCATAATGAAATCATAAAATGTCATAAAATAATAAGAAAATAAAATGTCACTAATCATAATAATAATAATAAAAATAATGTAA
This sequence comes from Ochropleura leucogaster, assembly GCA_958449745.1. Lineage (NCBI taxonomy): Eukaryota > Metazoa > Arthropoda > Insecta > Lepidoptera > Noctuidae > Ochropleura > Ochropleura leucogaster. Next base: position 8,905,082 of record OY288228.1, on the reverse strand, counting down.
AAATAAAGTAAACATTAATGTCAAAGTGTATAGAATAAAGGAATAGACAATAAATAAATGAAACAAAGGCAAATTTTGACACTCACTGAGTAAACTAAATTGGAGCAGCTTAATCCCAAGCCTTTTTATCTTCAAGGTAATGATTAATATTATAGTAAGCTTTGAGACATAGTTTACGTTTTATAAAAGATTTAAATTTATTGAGGCTTAGTGTTTGAATATCGCTTGGCAGTTTATTATAATAACGTATACATTGGCATGTGAATGTACCCCCTATTTTTTTGAGCCTCGTTGCAGGAACAACAAATTTGTGTTTGTTCCTTGTATTTATGTCGTGGATATCACTGTATTTTTTAAACAATTTTATATTTTTATGCGCGTACAAAAGGTTTTCGTAAATAAACTGAGAGGGCACAGTTAGTATGTTAATCTCTTTAAATTTTTCTCTGAGGGAGTGTCTAGGACTTAATTTATACATTGAACGAATTGCCCTCTTTTGCAAAATAAAAATTGTCTGAATATCGGCGGCATGGCCCCACAAGAGAATACCATACGACATCACACTGTGGAAATAACTAAAATAAACTAAACGGGCTGTCTCTAAATCAGTCAAATCACGAATTTTTTTAACGGCGTATGCTGCTGAGCTAAGCTTTTTTGACAACTTATCTATATGAGGGCCCCACTGAAGCTTAGCATCCAAAGTTAAGCCTAGGAACACTGTATTATCTTCCGGTTTCAACTCTTCATCCTTGATTAGTACACTAGTTTCCACTTGTCTAACATGAGGTAACGTAAACTTAATGCATTTGGTCTTTTTCTCATTTAGAAGTAAATTATTAACGTTAAACCAATTAACGACCTTTGCCAGAGCGCCATTAACATCGTCAGTAGCTAGCTGCTGACGTTTTAGTTTAAATAAAAGAGAAGTGTCGTCTGCAAACAACACTACATCATGATTATCCTTTATGAGGTAAGGCAAGTCATTAATATAAATAAGAAATAAAAAAGGGCCAAGAATGGACCCTTGTGGTACTCCCATGCTTACTACAGATCCGGGAGATCTTTTCCCGTTTACATCAACTCTCTGAATCCTACCACTCAAATATGACGTAAGAAGATTCAGAGAGGCGTTCCGGATTCCGTAGTGGTGTAGTTTTCTGATTAATGTTTTATGGAGAACGCAATCGAAAGCCTTGGACAAATCGCAAAAAATCCCCAAAGCATCGCATTTATCTTCCCAGGCATTATAAATGTGTCCTAGAAGTTCAACACCGGCATCAGTAGTTGAACGACCCTTTGTAAAACCGAACTGTTTATTATGCAATAACTTATGTTTATTGAAAAATCTTTGCATTTGATCTAAAATTATTTTTTCAAAAATTTTACTAAATGTTGGTAGCACTGAAATTGGTCTATAGTTAGTAGGGTCTGATGTACTACCCGATTTAAACAATGGTATTATTTTACTGTTTTTCATTAGATCAGGAAACTCACCACGGTCAATACAATCATTAAATATAACAGCTAATGAAGGAGCTACAATGGTTATAATGGACTTGGCAACGTCCACAGAATGACCCCATAGATCAGCGGTCTTCTTAACATTTAACATATGAAAAGTTTTAATTACATCATTACAATTAACATATTGAAAATTAAATTCGGAATCATGAAATGGAATATTTTCCTTTAGCAAAGCATCTGCAGCAGCAGGTGACGAGTCTAGCGATTTAGTAGTCGATACAGGAATATCCGCAAAGAAATTTTCAAACGCTGTAGCAACTTGAGTATCTGATTTTATGATATTATCGCCGATAGCAAGGCTGTAGTCAGTATTTCGCTTGCAAGACCTTCCTGCTTCGCTATTAATAATGTTCCAAGTCGTTTTAATTACGTTACTGCTATTTTTAATTTTTGAACTCAAATAATGTGACTTAGCTATAGCACAAACTTTTTTAAAAACTTTAGAATAATTCTTAACATACAAATTAAATTCTACAGTATTAATACAAATTCGCTCTTCATACAGCTCATAAAGCCGTTTTCTACTTTTATGAATACCAAAGGTGGCCCAGTCATTGAAAGAAGCGTTATTATTAACCGAGATAGTCTTAGGAACAAATGTGGTCTTAAACTGTGTGCAATACATACTAAAAAAATTGTTATATTGTTGATTGGGGTCATCACTAGTTGACAAAAGTGGTAATTTAGTTGAAAGTTTATTTTTAAAAGTTTCTAGGCGACTTTTAGTTTTTGGGTTGACAGTGATATCCATTTTAGCTACTTTTTTGATTACATTTGGAATTGTAATCAGTTGCCCACAATGATCTGAATCTAATAAGTTAATAATTACTTTGTGGGTTGGTATAACATCAGTATAAGGGTGAATATACAAAAATTGGGTAACTCAATGTCATCAGCCTATAGATACAAAGTGTTATTATATTTTATTGATATTACATTTAATTTACAAACAATTAAAAGTCCTTTATATGGTCACCCAACTTCAGCTCTTTATTTGAAATAGAAATTAATGAAAAAATACAATAAATACTTAAAATGTCAGTCCTTTGGCATGTCACAATCCCTAAAACCAGCAATCAACCGACTATGTATTAAACATTATCATTGATTTAAGAAAACTTTTAAATTTTCTACAATCTGTGTTGTACACAGTTATGTATACTGCAACTTTCATAACGTAATATTTACCACTTTATGAAAAAGAAAGAAATAAACTTTGTGTTTAGTTTTTTTCGTCAGTCCGTTGTGTGTTGTTTAAATTTAAAATTCTCGCCGAATATCACCGACTCAAAATCAAAACCCTGTTTAAATATTAAAGATGGTAATGAAGTTGTTTGTGGACTGCAACATTTCGTGGCCACCATTGCTGCACCAGTGCTAGAGTTGAGTTTACGTCGTATTCACGTGCTGATCCAGTCAAAATATCAGTCTTTTGGTGAGTCGTTATTTTCTTGATAACCTGAGGTTTATTTTTATTTATACATATTTAAATATGATTTGTCAAAATGTAGTCGGTTGATATTCGAAACGACCAAAAAAACATAAGTTCTGATTATAAACTCAAATTAATGTCTTTTTTGTCAGTCCGCTGGCGTCAGTCTTTTGTCAGATATTGCGCCAGAGGACTGACGTGTTTCCACGGTACTGATGTGTTTGTTTATTTTAGAGCACTTTTATGTTAATTGTTACCATGTATAAACATTTCTATTTCATATTTCGGTTTAAAACGTCATGCGGCACGTTAAATACAAATTCACTAGAGAAAATATTGTAAGAAAAAAAGAGAAACCGAAAAGGCTCGCTTGGCCTGAATTAAAAGTGACCCCATTATATTGGCGGAATACAAAGAAAAACAAAAACATCATTATATTTAATAAAAAGATAATCTAAAACCAATGCCATGGTACAGTTGGACCAGGGCACACCACAATAGTGGCGGCACGTCCCCTCTTTGAGGAGTGGCTGGAGAGGCGTCATGGCGTCCTCACCTACCGCCTGACGCAGGTCCTCCACGGAAATTTCGGGAGGTTCCTGCACATAATCGGGCGGGAGGAAACGCCCAGGTGTCACCATTGTGACGATCGCCTGGAGGACACGGTAAAGCACATAGTGGCAGTCTGCCCCGCGCAGGTGTCACCACTGTGTGTGTGTGCCTCACGGCCACAACACACGGTGGAGCACACAGTGGCGGTCTGCCCCGCGCAGGTGTTACCACTGTGTGTGTGTGCTTCACGGCCGCAACACACGGTGAAGCACGCAGTGGCGGTCTGCCCCGCGCAGGTGTCACCACTGTGTGTGTGTGCCTCACGGCCGCAACACACGGTGGAGCACACAGTGGCGGTCTGCCCCGCGCAGGTGTTACTACTGTGTGTGAGTGCCTCACGGCCGCAACACACGGTGGAGCACGCAGTGGTGGTCTGCCCCGCGCAGGTGTCACCACTGTGTGTGTGTGTGTGCCTCACGGCCGCAACACACGGTGGAGCACGCAGTGGCGGTCTACCCGCGCAGGTGTCACCACTGTGTGTGTGTGCCTCACGGCCGCAACACACGGTGGAGCACACAGTGGCGGTCTGCCCCGCGCAGGTGTCACCACTGTGTGTGTGTGTGTGCCTCACGGCCGCAACACACGGTGGAGCACGCAGTGGCGGTCTGCCCCGCGCAGGTGTCACCACTGTGTGTGTGTGTGCCTCACGGCCGCAACACACGGTGGAGCACACAGTGGCGGTCTGCCCCACGTAGGTGTTACCACTGTGTGTGAGTGCCTCACGGCCGCAACACACGGTGGAGCACGCAGTGGCGGTCTGCCCCGCGCAGGTGTCACCATTGTGTGTGTGTGTGCCTCACGGCCGCAACACACGGTGGAGCACGCAGTGGCGGTCTGCCCCGCGCAGGTGTCACCACTGTGTGGGTGTGTGCCTCACGGCCGCAACACACGGTGGAGCACACAGTGGCGGTCTGCCCCGCGCAGGTGTCACCACTGTGTGTATGTGTGCCTCACGGCCGCAACACACGGTGGAGCACACAGTGGCGGTCTGCCCAGCTCTGGGCGGAGCAACGCCGTGCCCTCGTGGAGGCGATCGGCGGCGGCGACGATCTCTCGCTTCCGGCCCTGGTTCAGTTCATGGTCCGGAGCGAGAGGGAATGGGAAGCGGTCACCTCCTTCTACGAAGCAGTGATTCTAGCGAAGGAGGTGGCCGGGCCTTTGAGGGAGAGAACCTCAAGCCAACCCAGCCGCCGCGGGAGACATAGGAGAATCAAAAGCTTTAAGAAATAGTAAACAATAAATAGAAAAATACACATTGTTATGTAAGTTACCTCAAAATGATACTAAGGTTGTTTAGAAGAATAAGATAGTATTTTCTCCAAGTATTAATTATTATTTTTAATTGCTTTTATGATTTTAATACCTATAAAATATGTGCCATAATTAAATCCTAAGAGATTTGTACTAAATTCTATTAAATTCCATTATAATTCTTAAGAAATTGTGTTTTTTATCAGTACTATGTCACCCTCGTCAGTCCCCTGGCAGTCAAATTCTGTTTTTTCTAAATATCTCAAAATCTACGTAAAAAAGTGACTGGCCCGATTTGGAACAATATATTCATTACATTAGCTATCATAAACACCAGATTTTGCAGAGATCTGATTTAAAAACTGTAGTAAACAAAATATCCTTAAGAGTTACCCAACTTTTGTATAATCACCCATAAATATTATCTAGGCAAGTGGCACTAGTCTGGGTTATTCTAGTGGGCTCCAAAAATTTGTTTCCAAGGTTGTATGACTGAAACAGATTTGTAATTCTAGTACTTAACACCGATTTTTCAAGCAAATTAATATTAAAATCACCACAAGTAATTATAGATTTCTTTGAGCTACAGATTTTATGCAACACTTCATCCATTACCTTTTCAAAACAATCATACAAACCTGAAGGGGGTCTATATACACTTAATATGATAAACTGCTCCAATTCTATACAGGCTATTTCAATTGTTCTCTCAACAGACAGGTTTACAATATCCTTGCGCTCTTTAAATTTGAGCTGATTATTTACTAAGATTAATGCGCCGCCATGTATAGCATTTACTCTACTGAATGAACTACCAACCTGGTGATTACTAAAATTAAAAATTATTTGATGACTTTTGAGCCAATGCTCTGTGATACAAAGAATATCTATGTTGTTACAATTCAGGAAAAGCCCTACTTCTAATTCTTTGTTCAAAAACCCTTGAATATTTTGATGCACCAGGTTGATACAATCAAAATCCCCAATACTTTCAACTGATTTACTATCTGGCTTCCTTACATTATTGCAAGAGGTTGCCTCTATTGTCTCAATCTCTAGTTTAAATGATGATCTGATTCATTAATTGTGAGCAAACTATTGGCTGAGTAACTTGACTGAGTATTATAATGTTCAATAGAGGCAACTCGCTTAGCCAAATTCTTGGCTGTAATTGTAAAAAAATAGGATAGCGATACAGCTATTTGTCTTCTACAATAGTTTGCAAGATAGTACCGATCCACAAAAAATCTATCTTTTGTCAAATAAAAATAGTTACCAACAAAGTTATTGGTGTCAATCAAATGGAACACATTACTATGAAATGTCAAATTATGTAATGTCCTATTCATATTATATCGAATGTAATTTTCTTCCTGTGGCAAACTTGTACTATATGGAAATGTAAACAATACAATTTGTCTTAAATTCAAGCTGGATAAGGTATTATGGTATTGGAGCAATTCCCCTTTGTTGACATTTCCTCTATTACCTATCAAAATGACTAATACAGTGTCCTTATTAAATTTGCATTTAATTATTTCTTTCATTATATAATATAATGAACATCCTGGCATACAGTTGTTTATAACTGAGTGCCCTGGATATTCATCTTTTAGCAAACTACCTAGGTCTTTTCCAATCTCATCACAATATATTACTATGTCATTATTTACACTTGGTTTGCAGTGATTTTTAAAACTATTTCTAGGAATATGCAAGTTAACACATGGCTGCGGTAAGGTGGCATTACATGTTGTCATTGAATGGTCTGGCGTAAGTACATCTGAAGTTGGTTGACAGTGCTCACAGCTATTGGTTTGTGAGTTCACCAGATCATTCATTGCCAACACATATTCCCTCATTAGTTGTTCAGAGGTATTATATTTGGTAGTCATTGAACTTAACTTCTCTTGTAGGTGGTCAAGTTTGGATTGCAAGTGTTCGGTGTCAATTTTGTACTTCCTAGTGCTTTGCTCTAAATTATATGAATACATATCTAATTGTTTTATTACATTCAATCTTTCTCTATTTAATTTAACATTTTTAATGAAAAACTTTTGCCTTTTAACCATTCTCTGTGTCTTAACAATGTAATCTCCATAGAGATCAATACTTTGGAATGGGTAAAGACTACAGTCCTTTCACGTGTTATTATGTCTTACCAGCAGGCGCGCGCGGTTTCGCCCGCGTGATATAAAAAAAAATAGTATCCTATGTGTCATTCCAGACCATAGTATACCTCTGTGCCAAATTCCATCAATATCCGTTCATCCATGTTGATGTAAAAGAGTAACAAACATCCATACATCCATCCATGCTCACAAACATTCGCATTTATGATATTAGTAAGATGACTGACTGTAGAAGTATCTTTTTGTTTTTATGACATTCAAAAGTGCCTGTAATGGTCTAATTGAAATAAATGCTTTGAGATTGACTTCAGCCTCACTGAGGTATCCAAGGTCTTCTCGATCGACTATTGAAGTCTATTCACTACTTTGTACTATCACCACTTATAGGAAACTATCGATTTAGCTCCGTAATTATGCTGTAGAGGTCAAAATACAGCTACTTCATGGACAAATTTCATACCTAGAATCGACTGGATCGATCCCTTACAGATAGATGATGCATTCGTCCATGCGACTGTCGAACGAGGCATGGGCTAAATGTGCCACTTTTTTGTGCGGGTGGCAAATCATCAAATAAGTTCCCCCTAAGCGGTGGGGAGAGACAGATTTCTTCTGACTAAAACCCACCCATGTTTATTTGCCCTTATGTTCTGGGGCCGCGGTATCTCTTTCGAACAACCCACAACCTCGGATGTACATCTTGAGTCTTGAAAAGCGTGAGCGCTTAGAGTACGCTTATGTGCCAGCAATGAACAGACTGTAGGCTCATTCATTTGACGGGCCTGTTGGTCTAGTGGTTAGTGGCCCTGACTGCTGAACCGGAGGTCGTGGGTTCGATTCCCACCCAGGACAAACTTTGTGTGATGAGCATGATTGTTTGTTATGTGTCTGGGTGTGATTTATCTATAATATGTATGTATTTATAAATTATATAAGTATGTATATCAGTTGTCTGGTTACCATAACACAAGCTCTGCTTAGCTTGGGATCAGATAGCCGTGTGTGAGTTGTCCCAAGATATTTATTTATTTATTATTATTTATTCTTAGTTTAGCGGGCTATATTCAGAGGGGCCTGCCAGGGCCACCGCCTGCCGGGGTTGCGGGTTGTTTGAAAGAGATGCCGCGGCCAACATTAAGGGCAATAGAAAGAACATGGGTGGGTTTTAGACAGTACAAATCTGACGATCTGCCTAGAACGGGGGAAGTTATTTGATGGAACCCTTTCATGTTATCACATTACTGAAATGCACACATAATAATTACTCTTTCATCTCTGGGACGCCGCCATATTGGATTTAAAATGACGTCTCTAAGCCATGCATCGTCATTAAAAATAAACATGTATGCAAAATTTCAGCTCAATCGGTTAAATTTAATTTTCAAGATGTTTTACACGCATCATCATTTTCCTGTTCTTGTCCCATTCTATTTGTGGTCGGCGCATCACGTTTTCTTCTTCCATTCTCCCCTATCAGACGTCACGGCATCATTTACTCCTTTCTCCTTCATATCGTTCCTTACACAATACGTCTATATTTTCTTTGGCCTTCCTCTCGCTTCTTCAACATTCAGATCCATCACTCTTTTAGTCACATGTTCGTTTATATAGTTATACGCGAAGCTTATAAAAAGTAAGCAATCAAGAGTACAGGAAATCGTTCCGAACAAAATAGCACACAAAGGGCATATGTGTGCGTAACCGAGGGTGTTCGACTGCGTGCGCGCAGGTAGAGCGACCGACCTTCGGGTTCAACGTACTGCCGCCCTAAAATACACACGGATGTCGCCACGAGGCCGGGGGAGTGCGGGAGAGGGGAGCAGAGCACAAAAAGTGTGCACAGGTGGCTTGTGTGATCGACCATTTTTGCACTATGGGTAGTTAAGGCCAGGATGTTTCAAAGGATATATTCATAGGTGCCTAGAGGGTTCTTACAAAGTCCCTGGAGCATAGAAATGTTGTTGGGAAATGTGGAATGCAGATGTTTATAATTTGGCAGAGCTTGTGGGAGATTTTGAGTGTATCACTGAGCGGCCATTTTGTATAATTAAAAAAAATTACGACCAAATGCGATTCGATCTTGCGCACCGAGGGTACTAAACAGCCATATCTTTTGACCTATAGGGTTAATTTTAACGGGACAAAGGGACCACAGACTTCAGTATATGGTTTGAATTTCAAATCGATACCTTCACGCGTTTCCGAGATAAAGGGTCTTGACAGACAGACGGACAACAAAGTGATCCAATCAGCTCTTGCTGAAAAACTCCGACCAAAAAGCGTATGTTAGAACATTCCAACATAATTGGAAAAGGTCCAGGTAGACGATGAATCAATAGTTGTTCAAAAATCCATTTTAGTTTTTTCTAAATAATTTCTGTAATGTTCACTAAGAATTTTGCTCGGGCTGACAATTTCATTCAAGCGCAAAAATAATTCTTATAGCTCTGTGGTGGGGTTGTTAAAATGTTATTGTTGTAAATTTATTTCAATTAGACCATTACAAGAACTTTTGAATGTCATAAAAACAAAAAAGATGCTGCTACAGTCCGACTCACACGACATAATAACTTGCGAAAGTACTGTAGTTGCCCATTCCAAAGCGTTGATCTCTATGGAGAAAAATGGGCAAGAAACTCCATGGACACTCTTTTAAATTAGACTAACCTTACAAAATCATGGATGACATCAATCATTTGGAGATTATCTATACTAATATTATAAAGCTGAAGAGTTTGTTTGTTTGTTTGTTTGAACGCGCAAATCTCACGGACTTACTGGTTGGAATTGGAAAATTCTTTTAGTGTTGGATAGTCCATTTCTTGAGGAAGGCTATATATCATCACGCTACGACCAACGGGTGCTGAGCAGTGCGGGTGAAACCGTTGGGAACAGCTAGTACAGTATACGTGTGAGAACGATGTAGAAAAACAAGCACATTAAGAGCGTCCAGGATATCACATGGGATTTAACTTGACTGGCAATATAAGGGTCCCTCTGCTCAGCCCTACACAGAATACGGGCGTGATCAATGTCGTTACTTGTACAGATATGTTGTACTAGCTGTTCTCCTCGGTTTCACCCACGCTGCTCAGCACCTGTTGGTCGTAGCGTGATGTTATATAGCCTAGAGCCTTCCTCAAGAAATGAACTATCCAACACTAAAAGAATTTTCCAAATCCAACCAGTAGTCCCTAAGATTAGCGCGTTCAAACAAACAAACTCTAGCTTTATAATATTAGTATAGATAGTATAGATGTGGTTTGACCTTTGGCTCCGGTTCCTGAGAACCGGCACAAGGAAAAATGATCTTTAAAGTTTAATTTTGACCGTAGTACTCCCCAATTAAAATGAAGTAAAATCCCCGCCACAAAAAGGATAAATTTCGTATTTTCGTTGTAGTCTAAATTAAACCCAGGATTATGTTTACCTTTTTGAAGTCCGGGCAAATAATGGGAGAGGTTAGAGGAACATAAATAAAATGATGATTTTATTCGAAACTAAAAACACTTTTTTTTAAACTTTGCCCCACTAGGAATTTCTCCTGTATCGTGGGTGCGTTTGAACTCACATACACAAACAGCCAGACCCGAAACAACCAACAACTACCTGTAGGCCATACATACTTGTTACCTCTTCACGCTTTAATGGCTGAACCGATTTTGATGAATTTTGGTACAGAGATAGTTGGGAACCAGGAGACGGACATAGGCTAATATTTTTTTGAAAAAAGTCTGATGTGAGGGAGAAGAGGGAAAACTTAGCGTTGCTATTACAAATCAATAAGGCGCAAGGGGAACTGTGTTACCCCGAATTTAACGCGAGCGAAGCCGCGGGCAAAAGTTAGTGTTTAAAATAAATCTGTATAGGACGGAATATACATAAAATGCGAGTGAGGTTATATTCCAACAGACCTCTTTTTCGCTGTTACCAAGCCTTTTTTTTCGGGTGGTAAATCATCCAATGACTTCCCCCGCTCTGGGCGGAGCGGGGGGGGCATGTCAGACTTGTACTGACTAAAACCCACCCATGTTCCTTCTATTGCCCTTTACGTTCCGGGGCCGCGGTATCTCTTTCGAACAACCCGCAACCCCGGCAGGCGGAGGCTTCTGCTTTGCTCACTCTCTATGAGGCGCGCGTGAAACACGAACGCGCCGTCGACACGGCCTGTCGTCAATCGACGGACGGACGGTGAACTACCCATTGCTCACCGCCCACAGGCCCGCATCTACGGTGGCCGGGAGTCGTTTCGCGGCGCCCGGCGTTACCAAGCCTTAAGATTGATATTCGTAAAGCAAAACACTGAAACAAAAAATGTCACGTGATGAAAAACGTCGGTCCTCGCTGTTTACCTGCCTACCCTAAAGCTTAAATTTGTATGAAGGTTGAAGAATAAAAGCTGGTTCACAATAGGGTTTAAAATTTTAAGGCTTTCGTACCTGCTACCCTATCCTGACGCGACGTCTTAAAGCAGAACTTATTCCACTGAGGGAAAGAGATGGTGCTAGACACTCTGTATAGCTCTGTCTCTTTCCCTCAGTGGAATAAGTTCAGCTTTAAGATGTCATGGTAGGGTAGCTGATCTTTAGAAAATTCCGTTTTGGTATGCCTCAAAACTTTTGCGCGTAAAAGATTCCTTACAAATGTAAATCCCTTTGTTTTTCTTTTTCAAAAGAGTTTTTAAGCAAAAGTACTGGCTTTAGAAAGAATTTCGTAATAGCATACTGTTTGTTGAAAAAAAAAAGTTGCTGTGTTTTTTTAATTTCTATGAGTTTCGTTTACCGAATTATGAGATCACTAACTGCGCCACGTGGTTTTACCCGTGTAGACCAGGATATGAAATAGTCTATACTAAGGCCAACTAGCAGCGATACGAAAGGTCATTAACCTAAAGAACACCTGTGGCGTTGACAATCTAATATTAAGCTTTTTCCATCTTGTGCCTTTGTCGTAATGTCTCGTTCTCCCGGCAAAAACATAACAACGTTAAGACGGGTTCGCCAACATTTGGGCGGCCATTTTAGATGGTATCGCTTCTCGTTTGCCGTACTATATGTGTTAATCCAACAAACTATCTGTGACATTTCATTCATATACGTTCAGTAGTTTTTGCATAAAAGAGCAACAAACATCGTTCCGGCCTCAAAATTCGCATTTATAGTATTAAAAGTAGGATAATTGTCAAAAGAATTTATAAAACATTTTTCATAATATCCAGTATATCACGACAGTACTAATTACAAAAAATGCAAGAAATATTGTAATTCGCGTGGTACCTTATGGCATCCTACTCAAGACTTCGACGAAAACAATCGAGATATAATATCTACCATATAAAAATAAGTTGGGTTTTCCTTCCTGACGCTATAACTCCAGAACGCACGAACCGATTTCCACGGTTTTGCATTCGTTGGAAAGGTAAAGTGTAAAGAAAAGGTAGAGTAGATAGAAAGGTAGAAAATTGCATAACAACGCATGCCGGGGCACGGCTAGTGTCTCATAATAATTGTTCTTCTCTCTTCCCAATGCATTCAGCAAATCTGAGTCCCTTTCTAAAACCCTTACTTACCGTTCTTAAGACCCGCTGAGAGGCATCTGAGCTCGAAGCCATCAAGGTCGATACTGCATTCGGATTCAAAACGGGATTGTCATGAATTCTGGTGTCACAAAGTTTAGTCTGAAGGCCGGGGCTCTTGTACATAGTCTCTTGAAGAATAAAATCAATTTATATGCACTTAAATTAGGAAATATTTTCTGTTTTGCGCTTCGTATAAATCTATACTAATATTATAAAGCTAAAGAGTTTGTTTGTTTGAACGCGCTAATCTCAGGGACTACTGGTTGGAGTTGGAAAATTCTTTTAGTGTTGGATAGTCCATTTCTTGAGGAAGGCTATAGGATATAACATCACGCTACGACCAACAGGTGCTGAGCAGCGCGGGTGAAACCGTGGGGAACAGCTAGTAAATTATATAAGTATGTATATCAGTTTTTGGATTTGATAGCCGTGTGTGAGTTGTCCCAAGATATTTATTTATTATTAATTATGCCCAACGAAGTGGGCACGGGTCAGCTAGCACACAAATAATAACAAATAAAGATCTACGCTGGTGAAGCCACGGGGAACAATTATTATTACTATGTTATAATTTTCACTGCATTTCTTTTAAACACAAACAGAATTACTCGCATATACATAATAACACAGTATACATTTTTCCAACAAGTTTATCTACCCGAGGTCAGCATACACAATGATTGTTGAACTCGGCCGTTTGTGTTGCATATCTCTGTAGTGTTATCGTTTGAAATGCTACGAGACTGTGTATTGTTTTGTAAACGGAGAAGTAAATAAACTTGCTAGTAGCGATTTCTGTCATCGCATTAAATTGCGAAAGCGACTTGGACGTGGTATAGTTATTTTGGGCTAACGCTAACTTTAACCCGTGTGATGATCGAAAAAAAAAACTTTACCTCCCCTTTTCTTCCCCTTTTTCTCACCCTTTTCTCTCATTTTGGCCTGTGTCCGTCTCCAGGGTCCCAACTTTCTCTGTACCAAAATTCATTAAAATCGGTTAAACTATTTAGGCGTGAAGACGTAACAAACAGGCTAACATTCGCTTTTATAATATTAGTAAGGATAATACTTTTCTCTCTCTCTCTCTCTCTCTTTTATTATTTTCAATACAATAACAGTAAAAAATATAGAAAAGTTGCTTCATTGAATTATTGCTCTTTACTGTACTTTTTTTTTTTTTTTTATACTAAACTTACTTAAACTTTAGGCCATGTTATCAAATGTTATTTGATGACCACACTCAGGTACTAACAAATGATAAAAATTATAATTTGTAATGAAGTCGAGACAAAATCTTAAAAAAAGCCCAAAGCCAACTAACCGGGCGTTCCAATAAACAAAAACGATTCGACTATGGTATTATTTTGACGATAAAGTTCTATCTCCCTAATACTGAAACGTCACTCAAAGTTTAAGTACCACTTAAATTTAACAGATACTCAGAAGTGACGTTTGCCAATACAAAATCTGAAGTTTAAGAGCTGCTCAAATGTTAAGCAGCCCTCACATTTTGAGTGACGTTTCAGTATTCGGGGGTTAGCGACGTATGTCAAAATACAACTATCCGTAAGCAAAACGAATCGTTTTCTGTTTATTGGAACGGGGCGTTAGCACCGAAATCTAAAAACCTCGACATTCAGTCGGCATTAATTAATCAGATTCTCAAAATAATTTATTATAAATGAAAAACATTGAGCGGTGTAGTTTCGAGCGGCACGCCTTGGGGTCACGCATCAATTATGTAGGTTCTTACCGCTGCCGGGTTGCGGTAACCTCGAGAACAACCGAAATTATCGTTATTGGCGGTTTTATACGAGGAAAGATTCTCGTTTGAAGGTCCAAACCGCGTGAAACGGCAACCTCGCGCGTTCGCGATCGCAGACTTATTTTTTTGCTGTTGGGGAAGTCATCTAATAACTTCCCCCGCTCTGGACGGAGCAGGGGAAGTGACAGACTTGTACTGTCTAAACCCATCCATGAAGGAACTAGGGACCCCGATATCTCTTTGGAACTAACAGAACGGGAGAAGTCATTTGAGGATCTTCCGAAAAAAAAAACACAAATTTTCCAAAAAGATCTTCTTTGTATGTCATTCACTGTGTACCTCAAGTTCACAAATGACAGTCTTCCTGTAATATCGCCGAAAGCCTATCATATTTTTTTTATTAAAACGTTTCCCCACATTAGGAATTTCTCCTGTATCGTGTGTGCATTATAAACATTTAAACTTACATACACAAACAGCCAGACCCGGAACAATTATCTGCAGGTCATACAAATATTTGTTCCGTGCGGGGATCGACCCCGCGACACGTAGCGCAGCAGTCAAACGCTTAACCACTTTTTTTTTTTGTGCGTGTGGAAATCCTCAATGGATGTCCTTCGCCTTTGCGGAGGGGTCTGTCAGACTCCTACGGACTAAAACCACACGGTGTTCCTTCTCGTCACTTCTGGCTGGGGTGCGGGGACACATTCGCATTCTACACAATCACCCCAGCAGTGCCGGTTTGCTTGCGGCAAACCCCTTCTCAGGTAAAGGGGAGGAGTGGACTACTCCTCTCCCTGTCATTCTATATGAGAGGCACGCGGAAACACCACGTGACGCCAACTCCGGTCTATATGCTTGGACAATAGACTTCCTCAAGTCCATTGTCAGCAGACCATAAACGCTTAGCCACTGCGCCAACCCGCGTCGTTGACAAGTCTTTTTTTCTCGCTTCAGATCAAAAGTAAGCAAGCGAGTCTCACACCGATATCTCGCTTCTCAATACGCGTATATAAATTCTCGTGTAAATAAACCTTGAATCGGATTAAACGTGCCGGTTACCTGAGTTCGCGTCGTTAAGGTCAGCAGTTATTTTTAATTGTGTGCTATGTTACCTACCGTAAAAACTTATGTTTGACTAATTTGAACTGATCATGGGGACACTGTACTTTTCAGGGATCAAATAGTAGCCTATGTAGAATATAAGCTATATAACCCGCAACCCCGGCAGGCGGAGGCTCTGGCAAGCCCCTCTGCTTTGCGTCTGCGTCTCCCGCGGCGGCTGGGTTGGGCAGATGTTCTCTCCCTCAAACGCCCGGCCACCTCCTTTGCTAGCATTACTGCTTCGCAGAAGGTGGTGATCGCTTCCCATTCCCTCTCGCTCCGGACCATAGCCTGAACCAGGGTCGGACGCGAAGGATCGCCGCCGCCGACCAATAAGGGTCTGGGTTTTTCTTTTGGAGCCCTAAAAAACTCCAAGCTTAATACAATCAACACAGCAAAAAGGCAGTTTTCGAATACGGCCTTCCGATAATCGAATATTTATCGAGTTAAAAAGGTTAACAGCTGTTTAAACAGGAAATGTGAGCGCGACAAGAAAAGTACACTTGAAGAATGAACCGTGGCTTTGTTCGTTGTTTTGTAACTGTCATATTTGATTTTGTTGTAACATCTGGAATTGACCCCTTAGTCTAGGCTTAATTGCTTGTCTGTTCTCGGAGCCTTGGAGTTGACTCATCCTTACAAATATTATTTTTTATGAAAAGTGAGCTTGTTTGTTACGTCTCAAGCCTTAATGACCATACCGATTTTAATGAATTTTAGTACGGTGATAGTTGGGTCCCTGGAGACGGACATAGGCTAAAAAAAGTGAGAAAAAGGGAAGAAAAGGGGAGAAATAGTATTATTTTTTTTGGATCATCCCGCGGGTTAAAGTTAGCTTTAGCCCAAAGTAATTATGCCACGCGGAGAAAGTCCCGGGCGGAAGCTAGTTGTTCATATTTTTTATGACTCCTCACCTCTTAAAATAAGTGCCATTGTGAGTTTTACCAATGTGACTTGATGAATGAAATAGTTACGCTATAAGTCTGTACTTTTTTGCAATTGGAAAAGGTTGTTTTAGCCAATCTCAACGTTCCTGATCATTTAGGTTCCAGCTATGTCATTGCCCATGACGTTGGTACTCAAAACATGCCTGGCAAAACGTGGGTGTACACCACTTACCTCATTGCCGATCCCTTCAAAGAATGCGGATGTTATGAATTGCCATAATATATTACTAGGTTTTGCCCGCGGCTTCGCTCGCTTTAAATTCGGGGTAACACAGTTCCCCTTTAATAATTTGCAGTTACCTGCAGTTTTTGCACTGGCGCCTTATTGATTTGTAATAATTTAGTAACGCTAAGTTTTCCCTTTTCTTCCCCACGTCCCATTTAAAAAATAGACTATGTCTGTATGTTCCCAACTATCTCTGTACCAAAATTCATCAAAATCGGTTTGCCTATTAAATCGTGAAGAGGTAACAAACAAACTCATTTTCGCTTTTATTATATTAGTAAGGATAATCAAAACCCTCACGCAACCACGCCATTTAATCCCAAACGCATGCCATGTATCACGTATGTGTATAGCTATGCCTCCCTGAGGATATATTCTCTAGTGTCAGCACATAAATTATGAGAACTAATATCAGCTACCATACCATGACGTTTTAAAGCAGAAGTTATTCCACTGAGGGAAAGAGACAGAGCTATATAGGGTGTCTAGCACCATCTCTTTCCCTGGACTGATTTGCAATATTCTTTTTTTGTTTGATAAAGTATACTTTCCAGGTGATCCCATTTAAATTTTATTTATATTGTTTAGGTAGGTTTATAAGTTATCGTCTAAGACGTTTTTTCTGTCTATGGATGACCTGCTAATCTTTTAGTAACAATGGAAAATGATTACTCGTTTTCTGGCTAAATCCTGGCAACCGAAACAAAAGTGTAACATCCCCCACACAGCTGTAAGCCTACCATGACGTCTTAAAGCAGAACTTATTCCGCTGAGGGCAATAGAATAATGCTGATGATTTTGCGAACGGTGATTATATGCAGGTTTTAATTACTTTTTCCACTTAGGGAACTTATTCCTCTGAGGGAAAGAGACAGAGCTGTACAGGGTGTCTAGCACCATCTCTTTCCCTCAGTGGAATAAGTTCTCCTTTAAGACGTCATGGTAGGCCTACAGGTCGGCTTTGCTCTAACGTTAACTGAAAGTGTGTGCCATTCCTGAACTGCACCACCAATATGTACTCTGTGACGCACTGCAGAGTACACATTTGTTTTCAGTTGTGTTATCTTGCTGAGATTAAACCGCTGGTCGTGGTCGTTGCTCCATTAGCATATGACCCGTTAAATCTGGGGCAGAAGGTCCATTTTGTAACAAAAATTTAGAGGTTTCAAGGGACACCCGGATGGAACGAAGTTCTCGTCTCGACACAACACTATTCAATGCGAAAAAGAAATGAAAATATCTGGCTTGCCTTCTATAAGAGAGAGAGAGAGACAGACAGACAGACAGACAGAGAAACATGCGACGCCGCACAGCTTACAATAGCTTACTATAGCAAAAAGTGTCGTGACAACTTTTCGTAAGAATTTTTACCGTCAAGCCCCCTTTCACAACGCGCGATAAGGAACTTCGTTCCAAAAAATGATGTACGCAGAAAAATGACGACACGGTTGGCGCAGTGGCTGAGCGATCGACTGCCGCGCTGCCTGTCGCGGTCGATTCCCGCACGGAACAAATATTTGTATGGCCCACAGATGGTTGTTCCGGGTCTGGCTGTTTGTGTATGTGTGTTTAGATGTTTGTAAACGCACCCACGATATAGGAGAAATTGCTAGTGTGGGGCAACGATTTAAAAAAATACGCGGGATAAATGAAAATCAAGGCAATTGCCCGACTTGAAATAAGTCTTAAAACACGTGAGTGACGCGGCCGCACGTGTCCCTATTATTCGTAATTCTTAGTTATTAAGTGTGGTGTTCACTATAACACTTGTTTGAACAGTAAGCAGCGTGCAACTCGAAGGGACCGTCAAGTCGCCAGGAGGGCTAGTTTAGGACTGATCGGACGTAGCCGTCGAGTTGCTTGCTACGTTTATTTGTATACATCACATTAAGTATCTCTGCTTCTGCTAATATTTTGATGCTTCCGTATACAACATGAAACTTTTTTTGTCGTCAAAGCAAATCCTGAACAAAGTCACGGGTTACAGCTAGTTGTAAATTTGAAGCATGATTCCTCTCTCTGAACACAAACCCATCTCAAAATAGTTCACAATCTAGTCCCCGCTCCAGGATAGAACTTCTGTATTTTAATACTATTGTATGAGCGTGCAGGAAGGAAAGCGTCGACATAAAGCATACTATGTGCAGTGTTATTTATAACAAACACTAGCTGTTTCCCGTGGCTTCCTTTGCTGTTCGAACTTCCCGTTCTAACTGGGTGGGGTTAGTAAAAAAACCGCCGAGTCAGCGCACTGAGGTTTCTGTACAAACTTGCGACATAAACGGTTATATCTTTTTGACGGGCCTGTTGGTCTAGTGGTTAGTGGCCCTGACTGCTGAGCTGGAGGTCGTGGGTTCGATTCCCACCCAGGACAAACTTTGTGTGATGAGCATGATTGTTTGTTCTGTGTCTGGGTGTGATTTATCTAAAATATGTATGTATTTATAAATTACTAGCTGTGCCCAGCGGTTTCACCCGCTGCTCACTTAGGGGTATGAAAAATAAATGTTGGCCGATTCTCAGACCTACCCGATATGTACACAAAATTTCGTTTAATTCGGTCCAGCCGTTTCGGAGGAGTACGGGAACGAAAACTGTGACACGAGAATTTTATATATTAGAGAGATAAAGTATGTATATCAGTTGTCTGGTTACCATAACATAAGCTCTGCTTAGTTTGGGATCAGATAGCCATGTGTGAGTTGTCCCAAGATATTTATTTATTACTAGCTGTTCCTCGCGGTTTAACCCACGCTGCTCAGCACCTGTTGGTCGTAGTGTGATGTTATATAGCCTATAGCCTGACTCAAGAAATGGACTATCCAACACTAAAAGAATTTTTCAATTCGAACCAGTACTTCCTGGGATTAGCGCGTTCAAACAAACAAACTCTTCAGCTTTATAATATTAGTATAGATTATTTATTAAGTCAACTTGTTTAAGGTACTTCCCAATGAATGACGTTCGTATTTCCCACCCTGAGGACCGCAATTCTCATTAACTCTAAAGGACATAATAAATCGTAAAAGACGCGTCTTGCTATGACGTAGTACCGCGGAAGCACCCGCAAGGCCACGCCGTTTGATCGCGAGAACAATGCAGTGGTAGCGCTTGAGAAACTTGCGGTGTTACGTGGAAATGCAGAAGGTTTAGTTCAGACGAACTGGTGAGAATTACCATTGCATTACCTTGGATATATATATTACTAGCTTTTGCCTGCGGCTTCCCACGCGTTAAATTCGGGGTAACATTTCCCCTTGCGCCTTATTGATTTGTAATAGCAACGCTAAGTTTTCCCTATTCTTCCCTCCCTCACATCCCATCTTTTTTTTTTTTAAAAAAAAAAAGCTTATATCCGTCTCCTGGTTCCCAACTATCACTGTGCCAAAATTCATCAAAATCGGTTTATCCATTAAAGCGTGAAGAGGTAACAAACAAGAACTTTTATATTTCGCTTTTATAATATAAGTATGGATAATACATAGAAGATATCCAAGGTAATGCAATGGTAATTCTCACCAGCTCGTCTGAATTAAACCTCGTCATCGTTCGGGGTTTGGTGGCACAAATTTGTGCCAGCGGGGCTCAACGGTAATACTTGTTAACTGGCACGTTTTTGTGCCGCTGGGGCTCGGGTTAAGCCAGGCACGTTCTAGCTACTAAAAAGACGTTTCCTGTTTAGTATTGGCATAAGTTTCCGACTAACATCAGATTGGCAGCAAACCAGTTCTATCGTTTATCTATAAACTAGCTTTCGCCCGCGGCTTCGCCCGCGTTAAATTTGGGGTAACACAGTTCTCCTTGCGCCTTATTGATTTGTAATAGCAACGCTAACTTTTCCCTTTTCTTCCCTCTTTCTCCCTCACATCCCACTTTTTTAAAATAAAAATTAGCCTATGTCCGTCTCCTGGTTCCCAACTATCTATGTACCAAAATTCATCACAATCGGTTTAGCCATTAAAGCGTGAAGAGGTAACAAACAAACAAACAAACAAATAAACAAACAAACAAACTCACTTTCGCTTTTATAATATTAGTAAGGATTAGTAAGGATTTGCAAAACTAGCGTCTATTGTCAACCATTATCTCCTTGAACTTTGAGAATTTATAGAGCTCTAATGTTTTCAATGTAATTGCAAGCAAAACAGTTATTTGATTATTTCTCATCCGAAAAAAGGGCTTTTTCGTTACCGAATTCATCATGTCCTGTAATCGCAATTCTAACATCAAACATGCATTCCTAATTGTATGTTGTCTCTAGCTACAGTACGGCCAACGAGAAGCGATACGAAAGGTCATTAACCTAAAGAACAACTGTGGCGTTGACAATCTAATATTTAGCTCTTTCCATCTTGTGCCTTTGTCGTAATGTCTCGTTCTCCCGGCAAAAACATGACAACGTTAAGACGGGTTCGCCAACATTCGGGCGGCCATTTTAGATGGGGTTTTAGCATGGGTTTTGTTTACATTTGGTATCGCTTCTCGTTGGCCGTACTGTAGTTTCTAAGTCTATCGTAGCAATAAGCCGACATGCTTCAAAGTATTTCTTAGTTATTCGGCTAGTCAGACATAAGTTGTTTACAGCTAAACTACGCCACACGTGATTCGAAATCTAACATAATAGGTTACAGAAAGGTTACCTAATGCTTAGTTACTTAAAGACCGGCGCATCATTATGAATCGATAGCTGCATTAATTAGTATTCAATAGGTATCGTAATAGAGCTAGTTTTACAACGTTTTGTGGACTTGTTGCACGCACCATCTTTGTTTTAGTTCCGGTAGTCTTAAGTATGCAGAAAGAAAAACGTTAATTTAATAGATTTGCACAGGACAAGACCATGAAACAGAATCAATAAAAAAAAAACAGGTCGGAGCCGCGGTATTTTTTTCGAACAACCCGCAACCTCTGTAGGCGACGGCCCTGGCAGGCCGCTCTGCTTTGCTGACATTTCTTTAAGGCGCGCGTGGAAGACTAACCCGCCGTCGACACGGCTCGTCGTTAATAGACGGACGGACGGTGAGCTACCCATTACACATCGTCTGCAAACCCGCATCTACGGTGGCCGGGAGTCGTATTGCGGTACCCGACGTCCAGAACACAGGATGACTAGCGCTATCTAAGCCAAATAATAGATGAATGTTCAAGTTACAGCGACGGTTTCCAAGAACTGTCTAGTATCATAATATATATCCATCTGCTACATCAGCTGATCCTTGCATGCCTAGAAAAACACGTTGAGAAGTTAGTCCCGACTTTTATCAGACCGGCGTTACTGATAGTCAAAAGTCTGATTACCATTCTTGCGTAGCAGTGTCTTGTTACTAGTATTCAGGAAGTCAGATAGGCAGATAGCAATCTACGCTGGAGGCTGGAGCGATATCTGGCCGAAGTCTTTCGAATACATTAATAAAAAGAGCTAGTTTTATATGTAACGTGGGTGCGTTAACCAACATTTAAACTCACATACACAAACAGCCCGACCCGGGACAAGTATCTGATAGATCATTCAAATATTTGTTATATGCAAGATCGAACCCACGACACGTAACGCAGCAGTCAAACGCGTAGCCACGGTGCCAACAGTGGCGTTATTTTTTTCGATCCTGCTATCTACCAAATTTGCAAAGCCAACACTGCATGACCTTGCGAATTGTAAACATTTTCTAAGTAAACTTTATACCAAGGCTCTTTAATGAAATAACCTACCATCTTACGTCAAAGTAAATAACCACCTTATCACCACCATCTTGATTGCATAGCAGAAACCTTTATGTTTTATCAGCCTTTTAAACTAAGGTTTACTATCAACTTCCGCAACGCCCCCTCCGAGTCGCGGAGTTTCGTAATGAGTCGATAATGCGTCTTGATAAACTCGTTTCCTCATTCGTTGGTGTTTGTGACATTGCTCTATGTTACAGTAATGCTAGACAAATCATCATCATTTTCCTGCCCTTGTCCCATTCTATTTGGGGTTGGCGCAACACGTTTTCTTCTTCCATTCTCCCCTATCAGAGGTCACGGCATTATTCCTTTCTCTTTTATATCATTCCTTACAAAATCCATTAATCTTTTCTTTGGCCTTCCTCTCGCTCTCCGTCGACATTGAGACCTGCTACCCTACCATGACGTCTTAAAGCAGAACTTATACCACTGAGGGAAAGAGACAGAGCTATTCAGGGTGTCTAGCACCATCTCTTTCCCTCAGTGGAATAAGTTCTGCTTTAAGACGTCAGGGTATTCCTACTTCTGTAAAACGTAATTATTCAGCTAAAAGGTTAGCCGTTTCCCAGCAATACTTTTTGCGTAGGATTAATAAGTTTGATGTTCAGAAGCCATGGTTGGTTTTTGGCCATGAAGTATCGTTTTACCCAGTTATTAACTGGACTGCGGAGGTTAGATAAGCAGATCGCCTCATGTAATCTAAAAATGGTCGGTTTTGGCCATACATGCGAAGGTATGGCCAAAACCGGCTATTTCCGGTGATTCACGCACCGAGGGTTCTGTAGAAACTTGCGACATAAACGGACATATCTTTTATAGCTTCAAGGGACCACAGACTTGAGTTTTTTGGTTTTAATTTTAACTCGAGACCACCAAGATTAAGTATCTTGACAGACAAACAGGTTCCGCTTTTTCCTTTTGAGGTGCGTAACCTTATAACTGATCGCAATGAAATCGGGAACAAGTGCTTTTCGACTTTTATAAAGGCAAAGATCTAGGCAAGCGCGACTTACCCTTAAGATCGACTCAAACGGCAGTTATTATTAAACCACGAACTCCTCAGCTCAGCTTGCTGGTCTACAAAACACAATAACGGTACGATTGGCGCAGAAGCTGAGCGAATAACTGCAGCTTTGCGTGTCACGGGTTGGATTCCCGCACGGAAGAAATATTTATAGGACCTGCAGATAGTTGTTCCTGGTCTGGCTGTTTATGTATGTGAGTTTAAATGTTTGTAAACGCACCCACGAAACAGGAGAAATTCCAAGTGTGGGGCAACATTTAAAAATGTACAACTGCCCCACTTAAAGCCATGATTAGGAAACAGTTAACAAAGCAGCCGAGACAGAACCATTGTTAACGCAGCCTCCATTCTGTTTACCGAAAAGCCGACACGGTTCGCGCAACGCGGAAAAAGAAAGCGAGTTTTTGTATCAATGCAAATTTACCAGCCTGCGTCATGGTCGTGGTTTGGCAAGGTTTTTGCGGATTGCGAGGCTTATGGTTGGCGAAAAGCATGAGGTTTTGACCAGCATTGTTTTACGCTTGGGGTGGTACAGGGATGTGAAATTTGTCTGTCGAGTTTTGAAAGAAGTTAAGGGTGGTTGTAAGGTTCCAAACCTCGAAAGAGAAAAAGGTACCCTTATTGGATCCTTTTGTCCGTCTGTCTGTCGAGATCTTTTATCTCCAGAACGCGTGAAGATATCGTGTTGAAATTAAAGCCATATACTCAACCCTGTGTACCACAGGGTTGAGTATATGGCTTTAATTTGTGCTGCATTGTGCTGTTAAAAAATCAACCTTCTAAGTCTACGCAGTTAAAAGATATGGCTGTTTATGTCGCAAGTTTGAACGTAGCATCTCGCAGGTCACCCTGTTTTTGCGGTTGGGAATCCACAAATAACTTCGCCCGCTCTTGGCGGACCTGGAGAAGTATCAGACCACGTTCCTTCTTTTGCCCTTTATGTTTCGCGGCCGCGGTATCTCTTTCAAACTACCCACAACCCCGGCAGGAACATAACGTCGCCCTGGCGCGTTCTCCGTAACATCTGCCTAGCGCCACTTGGTTTAGTGTGTGGTAGAGTTTTTGTGGTCGGCAATAATATAACTCGTAATTTCATAGGACACCTCCTTTCTTTTCATATCCTTACTAATATTATAAAAGCGAAAGTGAGTTTGTTTATTTGTTTGTTACGTCTTCACGCCTTAATGGCTAAACCGATTTTGATGAATTTTGGTACAGAGATAGTTGGAACCCTTGGGACGGACATAGTCTAAAATAAAAGTAAGAAAAAGAGGAGAAAGAGGGAAGAAAAGGGAAAACTTAGCATTGCTATTACAATAAATAAGGCGCAAGGGCAAAAACTACAGCTAGCAGCTACCTGCAATTCAGGAAAGGGGAACTGTGTTTTCCCGAATTTAACGCTAGCGAAACGGCGGGCAAAAGCTAGTCATCCATAATTATCATCGTTTCCTTGGTACTCCTTACCCACATCAAAAACCTAGGTTCATTAATTCTACTCCATCAATGTTGTACTTCACAAGATCTCTTGCCCGTGCATATAAACTCAATAGCTTCTGCAAATGTATGTCAGCAGCCGACACAAGTGTTACAAGGTTGCCGTCACAGTGCCGCCTACGGAACCCGCCTTCGTGTACCGTTTTATAAACCATTGTTTGTAATTATGGAAACTTAATCAATGTTTCTGGTGGTGGGAAGATGGGGAGTCGTGTATTGTCTTCCAAAATTGATCGGCTAGACAAAAACTTTAATCGTTATACGCAAGCAAGGATTGAAGCTGTACGATGAGGACACATCGTGCTTACGACGTACGAAAACTTGTTTGTGACTATAGATTCTCGCTGAGACAGGGTAAGTAGTATGGTTGGCGCAGTGGCTGAGCAATCGACTACTGCGCTGCGTGTCACGGGTCGATCCCCACACTGACCGAATATTTGCATGGCCTACAGATGTTGGCTGTTTGTGTATGTGGGTCGGCGCAACACGTTTTCTTTCACGGCATCTTTTACTCTTTTCTCCTTCAAATCATTCCTTACACAATCCTTACTTCCTTACTATATATATATATATATAATATTATAAAAGCGAAAGTGAGTTTTTTTGTTTGTTTGTTACCTCTTCACGCTTTAATGGCTAAACCGATTGTGATGAATTTTGGTACATAGATAGTTGGGAACCAGAAGACGGACATAGGCTAATTTTTATTAAAAAATAAAGTGGGACGTGAGGGAGAAAGAGGGAAGAAAAGGGAAAACTTAGCGTTGCTATTACAAATCAATAAGGCGCAAGGAGAACTGTGCTACCCCAAATTTAACGCGGGCGAAGCCGCGGGCGAAAGCTAGTCCATCCATATTTTCTTTGGCCTTCCTCTCCCTATCCATTCATCAACAATGTATCAGACTTTTAGTCACATCTGCTTCGTCTCTCCTCATTACATGTCCATACCAGGCCAAACGACTACTAGCACTTTCAGTTTTTCTGTAACTGGCACAACTTTCAAACTTAATTTCACTACCTATAAAACATTTTCGCACAAAAAGCAATTCCAATCAGATCTATGACTAACAGAGGCTGCAAGTAGGGCGTGGTATTTCTCAATTCATCAAGTGGTTCGCCAATGACCCGACCCTGACCGGGTGGCGAGGACAATACCAGACACGAACACTTACTTGCGTAGCCATGCGTAGCGCTATAACCACTGAGGACTTAGTACTACGGAATATCTAGGTTTGAAGCTGTTGTTGAAGTGAGGAGCTCGTGACTTAATAATAAATAAATAAATATCTTGGGACAACTCACACACGGCTATCTGATCCCAAGCTAAGCAGAGCTTGTGTTATGGTAACCAGACAACTGATATACATAATATATAATTTATAACTACATACATATTATAGATAAATCACACCCAGACACAGAACAAACAATCATGCTCATCACACAAAGTTTGTCCTGAGTGGGAATCGAACCCACGACCTCCGGCTCAGCAGTTAGAGCCACTAACCACTAGACCAACAGGCCCGTCAATAGTCCGACCAATAGTAGCCGCTGTGAAGGTATAGAGTTAAAATTAAAACTAATACTCAAATCTATGATCCCTACAAAGTCTACGCAGTCAAAAGATATGGCTGTTATACCGCAAGTTTGTACGGAACCCTCGGTGCGCGAAATCGACTCTCACTGGCCGATTTTTTTGGTCTTACTCCACAATCTACCTAAAGTCTTGTGACTAAAATGACAATAAGAATCCGTCATACAGTAATTGTATACAACCGGCCTCCTACACAACACACTGTTGTTATTTTGCCAAGTGCCAATCAATATCTGACTTCATCACGTACCCATCTATGTAGTGTCACTTTCCTCGTGTAATGGATGTACCAAGATTTTAGTCTTGCCCATCTATCTACACATAATATAATAACATTCTCGAACCATCCAAACGCTGCGGGAGATGACTCGGGCATCGGACTCCCGGCCACCGTAGATGCGGGCCTGTGGACGGTGAACAATGGGTGGCTTACCATCTGTCCGTCTATTGACGACAGGCCTTGTTGACGGCGCGTTAGTGTTCCACGCGCGCCTCAAAGAGAGATTAGCAAGGTAGAGGAGCCTGCCAGGGCTACCGCCTACCGGGGTTATGGTTTGTTCGAAAGAGATACCGCAGCGAACATAAAGGGCAATAGAAGGAACATGGATGGGTTTAGTCAGTACAAGTCTGACACTCCTCCCCGCTCAGCCCAGAGCGGGGTAAGTTATTCAATGATTTTCATCCGCAAAAAGGGGTGTAAAAGTAGTATATCTTTCGAACAACCCGTAAACCTGGGAAATTCTGCCCTAGAACCGACTTTTCCTGCAACTGTCTTAATAGGTCATTGTCCCTATAGAAAACTCGACTTTGCAACGTACGAACAAACATCGACATTACAATACCATCGTTCTTTATATATTGCAACAAAGAAACGCACATATTTATCACTACCATGCATATAATATGACGATGACGTCACGGATACAGACTCTAAACAATGCGACAAGTAACATACCGAGTTTAAAAACTAAATATAAACGCAACAGTCAACACGAAGTTGTGTGACGTGTTTACTAGACTACAGACGGCTTGAACATGTATTGTATACGTATCTAGTTATGTGAATGTGTGTGTAAGTTTACAAACAGAACACACATGTGCAAAGTACACACGTGCGAGCGTCGTCGCCGTCGCGTGGTGTTGTACACATGTGCCGTTGTACACACTATGTTATGTCAGTGTTCTGGCTGTATGCGTTGTTGCCTTGCGTTTAAAAAAAGTAGCGGCTTGTAACTATGGAACGTGTTGGTAACAAGATGGCGTTCTGAAATTGGTGTTGCAGTATATATCACGGTTGTTGTTAGAAGGAGTTGGTAGAAGTGTGTAGTTTTAAGGATTTGGGGGATGTAATCCGGGATGACCATGGAGTTTTTTTGTCCGTTCTTCTAAGAGATCTACGCTTTGGAATGGGCAACAACAACATTATGCCTTTTGAGTGTAGCTTTCAAAGGTATCTGGCATAGTAATGAGTTTGTGTTTTGAGATTTGAGAATTTTACTGAAAAAATTCTGATGAAATCATCATCTGCCCAGCCTTTTCGGGACGGTTAACAAAGCGATCCAATAAGGATTCTTTAAGAAACAATAGAAAATTGACACTTGATAAAAATATGTGATATCATGTCATATTTTTTTTTACAATAACGAAAAATGCTGAAATAAAAAACTTTATTGTAAAAAAAAACTGAATTACAAAAAAAAAAAAAGTTGAAAATATCTTAACTTTCGGAAGTCGTTGGCAAAAAAGTCAACGAAACAAAAGTTACCGACTCTTTAGTTAGGAACTTTGTTCTCAAAAAATATACGGAAAAAAATAAGACCTTAAAGTTGTAACGACACTTTTTGCTATAGTTGTAAGCTGAGCGGTGTGCGCGTGTTTCTCTGCCTGTCTCTCTCTCTCATAGAAAGCAAGCCAGTTATTTTCGTTTCGTCTTTCTATTTCGCATTGAACAGTGTGGTGTCGCGACGATTATTTTTTGTACATACAGGTTTTTTGTACATCCTTACTAATATTATAAAAGCGAAAGTGAGTTTGTTTGTTTGTTACCTCTTCACGCTTTAATGGCTGAACCGATTGTGATGAATTTTGGTACAGATATAGTTGGGAACCAGGAGACGGACATAGGCTAATATTTTTTTGAAAAAAGTGGGATGCGAGGGAGAAAGAGGGAAGAAAAGGGAAAACTTAGCATTGCTATTACTAATCAATAAGGCGCAAGGGGAACTGTGTTACCCCGAATTTAACGCGAGCGAAGCCGCGGGCAAAAGCTAGTAATAAATAATAACTTTGTTCCATCCGGGTGTCCCTTAACACCTCTCAAGTTTTTTTTTCCTTTTGAAGTACGGAATACTAAAAACAAAAAGAACGATAGTGAAGAGTAACCAAGCTATCTTATCTACAAACCAATGTCTTGGAGAACTATGCGACCTTCACGAGACTGACCTTCGTTAGTTCTTGATCTACTCGTTGTAGTCTGGTTCACGCTGTTGCCTACTAACTTGAGAGCCATTTGTTTCAAGTTCATTCTAAGTTATGTTGCCATTGTAGGCGTGCTCAGCGATCGAGTATACTTACAAAAATATTATATGTTTTGGTTGTTGATCTACGACATTTCTAACCCGTTTAAAGCGTTTTTAACCACCTTTAAAAACAGCCTTCAATTATGGACAATAAAACTAAAATGAGAAAATGTACTTCAATTAGTTTTTTTTTGTACATATTTCTTATTCAATATTATTAATAATATAATGTAATAGCTCACCGGTGTCGGGGACAGTGTCCAAGCTAAGGTTAGCTAAGGTTCCTCCTTCAGAAGGAGGAACCTCCTTAAGAGCCGTTTGTTTCAAGTTTATTCTAAGTTATGTTGCCATTGTAAGCGTGCTCAACTATCGAGTACACTTAACTAAAATATATGTTACTAGCTGTGCCCAGCGGTTTCACTCGCTGCCCACTTAGGGCTATGAAAAACTACTTGACCAAACTAAAAGAAATTTTTATGGGACCATTTGGCAGCTATTTCGCGTCGAACAAAAAAAAAGAATCACGCGAATCGGTCCATTAACCAAGGCGTAATCGATGTACATACATAGAAAAAAAAACATACCGGCCGAATTGAGAAACTCCTCCTTTTTGGGAAGTCGGTTAAAAATAGATGTTGGCCGATTCTCAGACCTACCCGATATGTACACAAAATTTCGTTTAAATCGGTCCAGCCGTTTCGGAGGAGTATGGGAGCGAAAACTGTGACACGAGAATTTTATATATTAGATGTTGATCTACGACATCTATGCCCCTTTAATGGTTTAAAAACAGCCTTCAATTATGGGCAACTTTTTTATCTGGCGCCTGCGGCTTCGCCCGCGTGATATCGAAAACAAAAGTTTTTCGTTGGGCGTCATAAAAACCTAGCCTTTAAATATTTATACCTCATCATTATTTTCCTGCTCTTGTTCCATTCCATTTATTATTGGCGCAACACGTTTTCTTCTTCCATTCTCCCCTATCAGACGTCACGGCATCATTTACTCCTTTCTCCTTCATATCATTCCTTACACAATCCATCCGTCTTTTCTTTGGCCTTCCTCTCGCTCTCCGTCCATCAACATTCAGATCAATCACTCTTTTAGTCAGATACATTTCGTCCCTCATTACATGTCCATATCAAGACAAACAACTCCCTTTAATTTTTTCTGTAACAGGCGCAACTTTCAAACTTCCTGTAATATACTCATTCCTTACTTTATCCATTATTAATTGAAAAACTAAAGATCATTTATTATTGGTTAAGTATCACGCGCACCATACCGCGTGTACGATCTAGTCTGATATAATTACATAAAACACGATGGACGATGATCGTAGCGTATAAATTGAGTAGAAACTAAACGTTTTGTAGTTTCACTTGTGTTGTTATTAGGTACTTACATATATACAGTTTGTAAAGGGGATAAGTAACCAGTTAACACAGATATAGTAGATTTTTTTGGTGAAATTGATGGGCATTTACTGGCTTATTCGTCAACTCGCGCCTCATAAACTCTGACTGCGCGCGAGTAAGCACGTTCTGATTTTACCTACTTTTTTGTAGTCAACTCGCGACTGAGTGAGAATCTGACGTATTTACAGTCGTCTACAAAAGTGTTTTGTCCTTTGTAGATGACTAACCCCCGAATACTGAAATGTCACTCAAAATTTAAGTACCACTTAAATTTAACAGATACTCAGAAGTGACGTTTGACCATACAAAATCTAAAGTTTAAGAGCTGCTCAAATGTTAAGCAGCCCTCAAATCTTGAGTGACGTTTCAGTATTCGGGGGTAAGTACGTCAGATTTTCACTCGGTCGCGAGTGTATCAAATAAATTGAACTTTATTCGAAAACGTTAGCAAGCTATTTGATGACTTAATTATTAAATCTAAAGGGCATTAAAATAATCAACAACTCGTTGTACAGACGCATCTGCACATCAAGCTACTACAATCTGTCAGATTTCTTTGATAGATTTTCGACTTTATTTCTAAAGTATTAGGTTCAAGGTTCATTGGGAAAAAATGACAGTTTCGGGTAGCTTGACCTGCTGGCGTATGTACCACAGAATCATAGATAAATATTTAGAGAGAAGCAACCACAGAGTAACTTAGAGTAGAGTAACTTAGAGTAGAGTAACTTAAAACTTAGAGTAAACTATCATGGGAAGGCAAGTAATTTAATAATTAGTTTAACACTATCGATATTATATCACACGCTTGTTTTTGATGACAACATACGGCTTAAAATACAGTCATCTTCCTAGCCTTGTCCCAACTATGTTGGGGTCGGCTTCCAGTCTAACCGGATGCAGCTGAATATCAGTATTATACATGGAGCGACTGCCTATCTGACCTCCACAACCCAGTTAGTACTGTAGTAATGCGATACCCCTTGGTAAGACTGGTTGTCAGACTCTCGGAACAGTGACTATCTGTAACGACTGTCAAGATCTACAAATGATAGACGGGACCAAGCGTTTAAAAAACAGTAACGAGCAATAATTAAAAAAAGCAACTGTAAGAAAAAATCATCTTAGTGTATTGATCATCAGCTGGAACTAGGGCTTGATACAGGAAGCGGTACTCTTGGATATAGCTCGTATTGTTAGGAGGTTCCTTTCTCTGGAACCCTAATCGTAAATAAAATTAATAATTTATTCCGCCAATGTTGACAGGCCTCTTGGTATAGTGGTTAGTAGCCCTGACTGCTGAACCGGAGGTCGTGGGTTCGCTTCCCACCCAGGACAAACGTTGTGTGATGAGCATGATTGTTTGTTCTGTGTCTGAGTGTGATTTATCTATAATATGTATTTATAAATGATATAAGTATGTATATCAGTTGTCTGGTTACCATAACACAAGCTTGCTTAGCTTGGGATCAGATAGCCGTGTGTGAGTTGTCCCAAGATATTTATTTATTTTTATTTAAATGTCAATATTAAAATGACATGCATAAAATATCAGAGTTCTAATATCTAATCTAGACTTCGCAATGCAAAATTTATAACAATTTAATCAATCCAGACGTCGTCAGTCTTCCGTGTTTACAATCTTTAAATAAAAAGTTAATGACCTAATCGACTCATTAAAATACCTACTAGTTGATACCAACGCGTGTCTACAATTAAAGGTCAGTGATTACTTACAATGGCTTAAAAAAACCGCCCAATCATGTTTGTTGTATAAGAGCTCCCTTGAATATCCTCAGTAATATTATAAAAGCCAAGTTTCTATGTTTGTTACGCCTTCACGCCTTAATGGCTAAACCGATTTTGATGAATTTTGGTACAGAGATAGTTAGGACCCTGGAGACGGACATAAAACTATTATATAATTTTTTTTTTTTAAATTGATGAGTGAGGGAGAAAGAGGGAAGAAAAAACTTAGCATTGCTATTACAATAAATAGGCGCAAGGGCAAAAACTACAGGTAGCAGGTACCTGCAAATCAGGAAAGTGGAACTGTGTTACCCCGAATTAACGCGGGCAAAATCGCGGGCTAAAGCTAGTTTATTATATTCTGTTTTTCACCAGTTGTTGTTATTGTGGCAACAAAAATACGTCATCTATAAAAAAAAAATAACTGTCTTTCTATCACGGATTTGAAATTTAAGAAAAAAATGTTAAAATCTTTTTTTTTTTGCCCACGTCACACAACTGGGCTATGCTCGCCCCGCGCAGAGCTTACACATATGCGTTGAACGACGCGGTTCAAGATCCTTAACAAAAAAAATAAACAAACGAACATCGAACTATGACGGAATTTGCTACCTGAATGA
Source organism: Ochropleura leucogaster (assembly GCA_958449745.1). Taxonomy (NCBI): domain Eukaryota; kingdom Metazoa; phylum Arthropoda; class Insecta; order Lepidoptera; family Noctuidae; genus Ochropleura; species Ochropleura leucogaster. Next base: position 8,872,366 of record OY288228.1, on the reverse strand, counting down.
CCTTCAAATTGAAAAGGTTGCCTTTAGTGTCAATACTTTCTGCGTCAATATTGATATTTTAGTTTCTGGGTTAAAAATAGCTTCCATTAGAGGCGAAGTATTCAATCTTCAAGGTTAAGCCGGTTTTGGTTTTGTTGATCCGCGGATGGGTGACCATCTGTTACATACTGAGTTGCCTCCGTGCTTCGGAAAGCATTTTTAACCGACTTCAATAAAAAGAGGAGGTTCTCAATTTGTCGGAATCTTTGTTATTATGTTCACCGATTACTCAAAGACGCCTGGACCGATTTGCAATTTTTGCAAAAAAAGAAGTGTGTGTTTCAGCTCCGACGCACGACTGGAGTTTACTCCTTACGTACGAGTATCTAACGATACGCAAAAAGAGTTTATTCAACTGAAAAAAGATTAATATCATATGAAAGGGTAAATTCACAAATTAATGAAAAAAAATTGCAATATAAATACATCGACACTGATAGAAACAAACAAGCCCAATACCATATAGTATATAGGTATAGTCGCCTATACAGCATACCATATGTACGTCTTAATACACTCACAGCCAAATTAGAAAGTTGCGCACTAAAGGTGCACACCAAAAACGTGACACATTTTCGTTACTTTAGTAGGTTTTACCCCTCGGATTTTTCTCATACCGGGCGCCTTATATATAAAATCGATTCTTTAGGAGTAAACTCCAATAAACTCCAAAGTTCTTATTTTGTTTGATAGGGTGTACTTCCCAGGTGGTGCCATATCAATTGTATTTATATTGCTGACGTAGTTTGTGAGGTATCGTCTATAATTTTCACATTCTTTTTCTCTGTGTCTATATGGCTGATCTGCTAATCTTTTAGTATCATATATGACACCGCGGCTCCGGTACTTAAAGAGCAAAAGAAGGAACATGGGTGGGTTTTAGTAATTTAAAGTCTGACTCTCCTCCCGCTCCGCCCAGAGCGGGGGGAGTTATAGGATCATGAAATTTAATCCGCAAAAAAGATGTGGCAGTCAATGTAATAGGTCCTAGTACATGTTTACATATTTTTGGGGCTGTAGTAGCATTACAGTCATCATCATTTTCCTGCCCTTGTCCCATTCCATTCGGGGTCGGCTAAACACGTTTTCTTCACCAATTCTCTCCTGTCAGACGTCACGGCATCATTCACTCTCTCCTTTAACTTATTATATTATTAATATTATAAATGTGAAAGTTTGTATGGATTACATCGAAGCTTATACATCGGAATAACACAGGCTACAAATTCATAAAGATACATTGTATATTTTATCACCACGCAAGTGAAACTGCGGGGCGCAGTTAGTATCACATAATCCATTCATCTCTTCTTTGGTCTTCCTCTCCCTCTCCATTCTTCAATATAATGCTGCTACAGTACCGTACAAATAAAACTTCTTCAAACTGTAAACAGTAATCCTTACTAATATTATAAAAGCGAAAGTGAGTTTGTTTGTTTGTTACCTCTTCACGCTTTAATGGCTAAACCGATTTTGATGAATTTTGGTACAGAGATAGTTGGGAACCAGGAGACGGACATAGGCTACTTAGCGTTGCTATTACAAATCAATAAGGCGCTAGGAAAACTGTGTTACCCCAAATTTAACGCGGGCGATGCCGCGAGCGAAAGCTAGTATTCCAATATTTTCGATCATTGATCAACAAAGGAAGTACTTAATGGGAAAAAATATACTTTGGTTCGTGCTAAACCAGTTTTTAAGATAGCGATTTCGTAAGTAGTCGGGCTTATTTGAGTCTTTGACATTTTTGATGGCATTCACGTTAACGTCATGGTTGTTGCCCTGAAGGGCTAAGCTTAGGTAGGTAACTAGGGATGTAACTGACGAAATAGTGTCTACTCATCTGCCTAGCCTTTTCCCAACTATGTTGGGGTCGGCTTCCAGTCTTACTGGATGCAGCTGAATACCAGTATTTTACATGGAGCGACTGCCTATCTGACCTCCATAACCCAGTTAGTACTGGGTAATACGATACCTCTTGGTAAGACTGGTTGTCAGATTTTCGGGACACTGACTATCTGTAACGACTGTCAAAGATCTACAAATGACAGCCGGGACCAACAGCTTAACGTGCTTTCCGAGGCACTGAGGAAACTTGGTATGTAACGGGTGGTCACCCATCCACAGATCAACCTAGGCAAGCGCGGCTTAACCTAAAGATCGACCTGAGCGGCTGCTATTATTTAGCCACGAGCTCCTCTAAAAATAATGTCTACTATAGGAAGGAAATACTATTTTCACTATTGGTACTGGCAGTTTGCTGAAACCGACCTATTTGGTGGTCTTCATTCTTACTTTAACCTCTAGAGCCCCAGCGACACAAAAACGTGCCAGTAAACAAGTATTACCGTTGAGCCCCGCTGGGAAATTTATGCCACCAAACCCCGACCGATTTAAAACTTTATTTGTAGAAAAGATAAGTCTTAATCAGATTACGCTTACGTTAAGAGCCCGCCCGGCGGTGCTTGACGGATACTTTGACGTAAATAACGGCGGTCCTTGAAAGGTTAAAATTAGAGCCGATTTTTATTTTGAAACCTACCTATTTGTTCTGTTGACAGTGGGGGTTTTCTGAAATGACACCAGGCGGCAGCACTGAGATGTCAGGTCCAGAAACCTGTCAAAAGTGTCATAAGTAGCGCCTAAATCTAATATATAAAATTCTCATGTCACAGTTTTCGTTCCCATACTCCTCCGAAACGGCTGGACTGATTCAAACGAAACTTTGTGTACATATTGGGTAGGTCTGAGAATCGGCCAACATCTATTTTTCATAGCCCTAAGTGGGCAGCGGGTGAAACCGCTGGGCACAGCTATTCTATATTTATAAATGAAATAAGTACACTTAATATATAATTAATTATGATATGACGACAAGTATTTGTATGACCTATAGATAGTTGTTTCGGGTCTGGCTGTGTACGGGTGTTTAAATGTTTGTAAACACACCCACGATACAGGAGAAATGCTTAGTGTGGGCAATATTAAAAAAAAGAAAGATGGCCGTCTGGATGTTTGTTACTCTCTCCCGAACTCTTCAAGGGTTACCGCCGTTATTGTCATGTCAACCATTCGTATTGACATCTCAGGGTTGCAAGCATTGAATAATGCGTAGTTTTAAAAAGAACACCATCGCAGTACGCGTCACCTCAACAAATACTTCTCCAGTATACCATGACCTCGCTTCCTATACATTTCACATGCAATCAGAGATCCGAATTAACTGGCTTTTTGGTCATCGTGCGAAGTCGCAGTTGACTGGTGTTCGAAAGACCCCGCGTTTCTTATTCCATATAAAAACAGACGAAAAGAAAAACCTGTGCTGTTTTGTTCACAACGCTCTATCTCGCTCGCACGTTGCTATCTAGACATCGAGGGAGAGAGACAGCAAACATCCACGAATTTCGTATTTATGTCAAACTTTGTTAAACCGAAAACTAGTCACTGAAAAATAAACCTTAAATCTAGCACTATAACGTAGATTTTTGCTAAAACACCACCACACAATAAAGTATGATTTTTCATTATTCACACGCGATTATCATAAGAACGCCATCTTATTGCCAATAAAATATGGTCCAAATTGCAATGGCTACTTTTTATGCGAAACGCCATCGCTCTCATACTTTGTTTGGAACGTTAACATGCGAATTGGTACTTTATGTTGAGAGGCATAGAGGGGATAATAGTTTGTTGAAGGGGGTTTTGGGTGATCCTGGCTTCCCGAAAACATGGCGGGGTCATTGACCGCCCCTTGTCAGCCTCTTCGGGTGTTGTATCTGAGGGTTGTGCGTTTCTAAAGCCCATAGGTTGGCATTTCCCTTGAACTATATGGAATTAAACTTTGGTTTCCTTTGACTTGAAATTTGAAGGTTTGTATAAACATTTTGGTAGGAATTAAAAAGTTAATTAGTTATTAAAGTAAATTTCATTTGAAGATGTATTTTACACACGGTTTTTATTTAAAGACGGACCACGAAGTCATTCTGTAAGGGTGATAGATACGGTTGCGGGTTGTTCGAAAGAGATACCGCGGCCTCGGAACGTAAAGGGCAATAGAAGAAACATGGGTGGGTTTTAGTCAGTACAAGTCTGACATGCCCCCCCGCTCCGCCTAGAGCGGGGGAAGTCATTTGATGATTTCCCACCCGAAAAATAAAAAAAAGGGTTCAGCTCTTTCCTTTTGAGGTACGGATCGCTAAAACCAAGTTTATAGGCACTTTGATGTCTGCCCGCTCCAATTGTAACATAAACTGCGGTTTGGAAAGTAATATCAATAAGAAACGACCCTTAAAAAAAAAAACAAGTTCTTAGTGCTTGAAAAAACAACTTTCGTGAATGTATTTCGGGCAAAAGCGAGCGGTGTACTGTTATGTTGAACCAGCGGCCGGTTTATGTAATGAAGGCGTCAACCAGACTTGAAGAAAATACACGTCAAGTCTGGGGTCAGGACGAAATTTGTGAAGTGTATAGCACGGCCAACGAGAAGCGATACCAAATGTAAACAAAAACCATGCTAAAACCCCATCTAAAATGGCCGCCCGAATGTTGGCGAACCCGTCTTAACGTTGTCATGTTTTTGCCGGGAGAACGAGACATTACGACAAAGACACAAGATGGAAAGAGCTTGTAGCGACACAAAGATGCAAGTGACCTACAGCGCCATCTATCCAGCCACGGAAGAACTAACGGCAAAATTCCTACATCGCGCAAGCAAAGTTCTACGCGTAGTTAGCATATATACGAGCGCCCGACAAACATCTGTCGGGCAGTGGCCCGCCAGACACGACACCCGTCTGGTCGGAGGATCCTCCCTTTTCCATTGAGGATGAAGAACTTTACACCCTGTTCTTCATACCTCTAAATTGGTGACCCCGACGTGATCCCGAATGGACGTCAACGCAGCCTTCGAACATCATGACGTCACCATCGTCATATCACTCCCTCCAGCCCCGAAGCCTCATCAGCGACCATGGCGCCAGCACACTGCACTCCCGACGGTTGAAGAGTCGACGCAGATCCTCTCCCGGTCGACGCCGGCAGTCAGCCACGACGCCGGGCTGTACTACGTCCGACGCACGCAATGGACCTACAGCGCCGGCCCCGAACCCAATCGACCTTGGGTATTTGGGGGGTAGTGATGTAGCGACACAAAGCTGCAAGTGACCTACAGCGCCATCTATCCAGCCACGGAAGAACTAACGGCAAGATTCCTACATCGCGCAAGCAAAGTTGTACGCGCAGTTAGCATATATACGAGCGCCCGACAAACAACTGTCGGGCAGTGGCCCGCCAGACACGACACCCGTCTGGTCGGAGGATCCTCCCTTTTCCATTGAGGATGAAGAACTTTACACCCTGTTCTTCATACCTCTAAAAGCTAAATATTAGATTGTCAACGCCACAGTTGTTCTTTAGGTTAATGGCCTTTCGTATCGCTTCTCGTTGGCCGTACTGTAGATGTGACGCCATCGTACATGCGTGGTGTCATTATCAACATTCGCAGCCTTATTTTTGGATGGGAAATCATTAAATGCCAAACCCAACGCTTGCCCAAAAAATGGAGGCAATCCCCCATTTTTTGGGCAAGCGTTGGGTTTGGCAGGCCCCTCTGCTTTGCTGTCATCTCTTTGAGGCGCGCGTGGAACACTAAAGCCCGGCGCCCATTATCGGCGTCGGCAAGTAATAGGATTCTTCGGCATCCTACATGCAAGCGCACACTGTCGGAAACTATGCTTTGGCATGCTGCAACGTTCTTATTAGGAATAACGAGGCGTCCTTAAGCTAGCTATCCCCGAGTGTTGCCTCGGCGCCGGCGGCGTACCGAAGGATGCCGAAGCATTCTCAAGGCTTTCCGATACAGCAGCCTCAAGCATACCGAAGCGGTATTTTTGTTATTACGACCATATATAATGGAAATTTTTACTTTATTGCCATTATGTTAATGTATATTGCTATTTGCCACCTAAAGTCCTCAGTCGTGCCGATGCCGATAATGGGCGCCGGGCCTACGCGCCGTCGACACGGCCTGTCGTCACTGAACAGCCGGACGGTGAGCTACCCATTGCTCACAGACTCTCATCTAAGTTGCCGGGAGTCGTTTAGGGGCGCCCGACGCCCAGAGCGTCTGCTGCGGCGGACATCCACTTCTGGGTATAGACCTCTGCGTTTTCTGGAGTCAGTTCAACTTCAAACATAGAAATAATTGTGTATCTGTTTTATGCAAACACATAACATAACACCTTTTTTTTTCGTTGGGGGTCATAAAAACCTGGCCTTATTTATACCTCATCATTATTTTCCTGCCCTTGTCCCATTCTATTTGGGGTCGGCGCAACACGTTTTCTTCTTCCATTCTCCCCTATCAGACGACACGGCACCGCGTACTCCTTTCTCCTTCATATCATTCCTTACACAATCCATCTCTCTTTTCTTTGGTCTTCCTCTCGCTCTCCGTCCATCAACATTCAGATCCATCACTCTTTTAGTCACATGTGCTTCGTCCCTCCTTATTACACGTCCACGTCCTAAATGTGAACGTACTAAACAGACAATTGTAAACCTTATTCCTACAACTACAGCATATATTTTACTATGCCTCAAATTATTCACGCACCCTAAAACATCGCTAGCTATCTATCTAGTATAACAAATACTACAAATCAGAAAAAATTAGAGCTCCCCCTTATTATTTTTAATACACAACAAACATGGTTTTTTTTGCCATTATTATAGATCCGCCCCGACTCACACTTGACCGGTTTTTAGTGGCGTCAACTGTAACTATGAACCTTGTTCCCGGTTTCAGATTAAGTTGATATTTTGCATAATTATCCTTACATATAAGTTTTTAAACTGAAATAGTCATTATCATTATTTAAAACATTTGAAACGGGTCTTTTACCATGTTTATTTTGAGTTTCCAATATTTCGGCTATTGGCGGGATATAATACTATAAATGCGAAAGTAACTCTGTCTGTCTGTCTGTCTTTTCTTCACGCCTAATCTACTGAACCGATTTGTGTGAAATTTGGTACAGACATAGTTTGGAACTTGAGAAAGGACATAGAATAGTTTTTATTACAAAAATAAAAATAAAATTTATTCCGGACATACAGCGCCATCTATTTGTCAAAAGTCGCCATAAGTTCAGTACTATAAATGTCGAGCTGTTAATATGCTCCGTGCTGCCGGAAGCCACTATTCCACGCGAACGAAGTCGCGAGCAAAAGCTAGTGCATGATAAATTATGTCATTCAAAATCCAATATGGTGGACTATTAATTGTTTATGCCCATGATTTTAGTAGCAAGCATATGCTGAGAACACTTCATGTTCGAGTATACGTGTTTCATAGTATTTCTTTATAAACTACAATATTTGTTACTGTAATCACATTTAGTTTACATAAGGTGCAGTTGGGCCGGGTAAGGCGGTGCAATGGAAAGCGTAGTGAAAGCCGACTTGAACTGAACACCTCGACCTGACTTGACTTGTCTGTGATAGCATGCTACCTGGCGTAGGGATTGAAACTACACTATAGTACGGCCAACGAGAAGCGATACCAAATGTAAACAAAACCCATGCTTAAACCCCATCTAAAATGGCCGCCCGAATGTTGGCGAACCCGTCTTAACGTTGTCATGTTTTTGCCGGGAGAACGAGACATTACGACAAAGGCACGAGATGGAAAGAGCTAAATATTAGATTGTCAACGCCACAGTTGTTCTTTAGGTTAATGATCTTTCGTATCGCTTCTCGTTGGCCGTACTATAGGTATTATTACTAGCTTATTAACAAACAGTTTGTAAACGGCAAGATGATGGATGCGAACCTCAAACTAACCAAACCGCCATGGGAGACGCTGCGGGCGTCGGGAGCCGCGGGACGAGTCCCGGTCACCTTAGATGCGGATCTGTGGACGGTGAGCAGTGGGTAGCTCACCGTCCAGCGGTCTAGTGACGACAGGCCGTGTCGACGGCGCGTTCGTATTCCGTGCGCGCCTCAAAGAGTTGTCCGCAAAGCTGAGGGGCCTGCCAAGGCCATGCCGGAGCGTCCTTTCATCTAGTGATAATAGGCCATGTCGACGGCGCGTTCGTATTCCATGCGCACCTCAAAGAGTTGTCAGCAAAGCTGAGAGGCCTGCCAAGGCCATCGCCTGCCGCAGTTGCAGGTTGTTCGAAAGAGATACCGCGGCCTCGGAACATAAAGAGCAAAAGAAGAAACATGGGTGGGTTTTAGCCAGTACAAGTCTGACTCTCACTCCTGGTCCTCCCAGAGTGGGAGAAGTTATTTAATGATTTCCAATCCGCAAAAAAGGGCCGCTACGTATCTAAACAATTAATTTTCTGACCAACTGTAAGTCATCCTTGACTATGTTTGTAAATCAGCAGCATAGTGGTGTGGCCGTCAAACTGTCAAGTCACAGGTCTCGTGTTCGAAACCAAGACACGCATATCAGATTTCTCGGAGGCAAGTGCGTATTGTATAATTATCGTAACTGAATTCGTGCAAACCGGGACTTTAAATGTATGTATTTTACGACTCGTGCATAGCGGAATAAACCGATTTAAAATAATTGAATCGCAAAATAACTCAACTTTTGGGCCTCCACGAATCATAATCACAAGAAAACAAAGAGCTAGGAATGACGCGACGATTACGTCACGGCAGTCGAAGCATGCGACGTGCGTTATGAAGGCTATCGACGACACGTGCGGAGCTGAGCTACTAACTTGCGTAACTATGGTCTGTTAATACGGTACGTTATGGAGTTATGTCACGTTTAAAAGTTAGCGTTAAGGTGCTCCAGTGCATGGGAAACATTCGCCTGTAAACAAATCAAGATTCGATTTTGTAGAGAAAAAAAAAGTGTGTGTGTCAGCTCCGACGCACGACTGGAGTTTACTCCTTAAGTACGAGTATCTAACCATACGCAAAAAGAGTTTATTCAACTGAAAAAAGATTAATATCATATGAAAGGGTAAATTCACAAATTAATGAAAAAAAAATAGCAATATAAATACATCGACACTGATAGAAACAAATAAGCCCAATAACATATAGTATATAGGAATAGTCGCCTATACAGCATACCATATGCACGTCTTAATACACTCACAGCCAACTTAGAAAGTTGCGCACTAAAGGTGTACCAAAAACGTGACACATTTTCGTTACTTTAGTAGGTTTAACCCCTCGGATTTTTCTCATACCGGGCGCCTTATATATGAAAATCGATTCTTAAGGAGTAAACTCCAAAAGTGAATCCAAAACGTAACATTACAAGTAAATGCTCCAGTGGGAGCACCTTTAGCCCGAAGTAACGCCTGCCGGGGTTGCGGGTTGTTCGAAAGAGATACCGCGGCCCCTGAACGTAAAGGGCAATAAATGGAACATGGGTGGGTTTTGGTTTTGATGCCTTTACCTACTTTTTATCCAGTACTAGCTGCTCCACGCGGTTTCACCCACACTGCTCAGCACCTGTTGGTCGTAGCGTGATGTTATATAGCCTATAGCCTTCCTCAAGAAATGGACTATCCAACACTAAAATAATTTTCCAATTCCAACCAGTAGTCCCTGAGATTAGCGCGTTCAAACAAACAAACAAACTCTTCAGCTTTATAATATTACTAGCTGTTCCACGCGGTTTCACCCGCGCTGCTCAGCACCTGTTGGTCGTAGCGTGATGTTATGTAGCCTATAGCCTTCCTCGAGAAATGGACTATCCAACACTAAAAGAATTTTCCAATTCCAACCAGTAGTCCCTGAGATTAGCGCGTTCAAACAAACAAACAAACAAATTCTTCAGCTCTCTCTTATTATATTAGTATAGATATAGTATAGTATATAGTATAGAAAAAGGTGGATGAAAAACGATTGCATGTAGCGGAGATGAGAATGTTGATGATGGTAAGGGAATGGTGAAGTAGACGGGGACGTAACAACGCAGGCTGGATGAAATGGCGACAGATCACTGGAACAACTTGTGACCCACGGATGCCCCTCAAGTTAAAGGGGAAAATATATAAATCCGTGATTAGACCCTGTTGTGCTGTATGGGTCAGAATGCTGGGCTGTAAGAAAAGGTGGATGAAAAACGATTGCATGTAGCGGAGATGAGAATGTTGAGATGGATGTGTGGAGTGACAAGAATGGATAAAGTAAGGAATTAATATATTAGGGGAAGTTTGAAAGTTGCGAGTGTTACAGAAAATTTGAAAGGGAATCGCTTGTTTTGCTATGGATATGTAATAAAATAAATAAATAAATATCGTGGGACAACTCACACACGGCTATCTGATCCCAAGCTAAGCAGAGCTTGTGTTATGGTAACCAGACAACTGATACATACTTATATAATTTACTAGCTGTTCCACGCGGTTTCACCCACGCTGCTCAGCACCTGTTGGTCGTAGCTAGGGATTGCAATTGCTGGATCCAGCATACAGCAATCCAGCTGGATCCAGCGCTTTTTTAAGTATGCTGGATCCAGCATACAGTGCTGGATCCAGCGATGCGGATCCGCAAACGTATCAATTTCTATTGTTTGGTTCCAAATTGCCGCCATTTTCAAAACGGAATGGTCTAGACTAGATGATGACGCAGAATCCGTGAAAAAGACGAGCAAGAGCTTGAGATGGAACTTAAAAGAGAGAAGAATAACTTTAATAAACAAAAGCCAAAGAAATGAGCGTTTATGAGACCGAAGGAGTGTGAGGTGAACATTTATCTGTCTATGGTTTATGGCTGTTTAATAACCCTAAATCCGATCAGTGTAGAGCCCGAAAAGGCAATCTCAGAAAGCGGCTACATATGCAGTTCTGTGCAAAGTAAATTGGGAGATAAGATAGATAAAATTTGTTTTCTAATGACTTACTTCCAGAGGATTTTAAAAAAAGAAATAGTCAATCTCTTGTCGTCAGATTTTAAACCGCCTTAGTATCAACTTTCGATTTTCATAACATATATTAACGAGTGCGGGGAAGATTATATCGCATTCGGAACTTCTTTTGATACAAAAAATAGATTGCAGTTTAAAAATTAAAAGTATTTAATATTTAAAAATTATTATTACGGTCCTTTTTGTAGTTAATTTTAAAAGAATTTGTAAGACTGATTGTTACCGATTAGTCGTTCTATCATTAAACAAAAACATAAAAAGATATTGCTTACTTAGAAATATTATCTACATGTACTCGTGTAGGTATGAGGTGATATGTTATTTAATTTTAAGTTCATTCTTTTAATCTCAAATGGTTAAGAAACCAAAGCAAATTAGTGAAATATTGCGTAGATTATAGTACGAATTTATTATACAAATTACTAAACAAAAAACGTCTTAAAAATGTCGTTTTTTTATTGTAGTTTCACATTTTGCTGGATCCGCGCTGGATCCAGCTGGATTCAGGTCAATCCAGCAAGTATCCAGCTGGATTGAAAACGCCGCTGGATTGCAATCCCTAGTCGTAGCGTGATGTTATATAGCCTATAGCCTTCCTCAAGAAATGGACTATCCAACACTAAAAGAATTTTCCAATTCCAACCAGTAGTCCCTGAGATTATCGCGTTCAAACAAACAAACAAACAAACTCTTCAGCTTTATAATATTAGTATAGATAAATACATACATATTTATAGATAAATCACACCCAGACACAGAACAAACAATCATGCTCATCACACAAAGTTTATCCTGGGTGGGAATCGAACCCACGACCTCCGGCTCAGCAGTCAGGGCCACTAACCACTAGACCAACAGGCCCGTCAAACTGTATAATATAATGTATATTCTATGACCACGCGAGTGAAACCGCGGTGCGCCACGATATTGCGACATAACTAACAACCGCCATTATCAGACCTTCCGTTATCACAGTCTTTGTCCAGTTGTACATATGGGAGTTAATCTAATATATGAACAACACAAAGACCATTGTCAACACGCGGCGCTCGTGTTGAAAGACTGCGTGACGTCATGGTTCTTGTTCCACGCACGCCTCATATATAGACACTAGCTGTTCCCCACGTTTTCACCCACGCTGCTCAGCACCTGTTGGTCGTAGCGTGATGTTATATAGCCTATAGCCTTCCTCAAGAAATGGACTATCCAACACTAAAAGAATTATCCAATTCCAACCAGTAGTCCCTGAGATTAGCGCGTTCAAACAAACAAACTCTTCAGCTTTATAATATTAATAGCCTATAGCCCTCCTCAAGAAATGGACTATCCAACACTAAAAGAATTTTCCAATTCCAACCAGTAGTCCCTGAGATTAGCGCGTTCAAACAAACAAACAAACAAACTCTTCAGCTTTATAATATTAGTATAGATGTCAGCAAAGCAGAGGGGCGTACTGTGGCTACTGCTTGCCGGGGTTGCGGGTTGTTCGAAGGAGATACCGCGGCCCCGGAACGTAAAAGCCAAAAGAAGGAACGTGGGTGGGTTTGATTCAGTAGAAGTCAGACACTCCTTTATGCTACGCCCATTCAACCAGAGTAGGATATATATTACTAGCTTTCGCCCGCGGCTACGCCCGCGTTAAATTTGGGGTAACACAACGCTAACTTTTCCCTTTTCTTCCCTCTTTCTCCCTCACATCCCACTTTTTAGGGTTCCGTAGTCAACTAGGAACCCTTATAGTTTCGCCATGTCTGTCTGTCCGTCCGTCCGTCCGTCCGTCCGTCCGTCCTCGCTTAATCTCTGTGACCTTTAGCACTAGAAAGCTGAAATTTGGTACCAATATGTTACATATCAATCACGCCGACAAAGTGGTAAAATAAAAATTTGAAAAAAATGTTTTGTTGGGGTAGCCATCCTATATGTAAAGTGGGAAGTGTTTTTTTTTTAAATTTCAACCCTAACGTGTGATATATTGTTGGAAAGGTATTTGAAAATAAATAGGGGTTTGCTAAAATCATTTTTTGATAATGTCAATAATTTCGGAAATAATCGCTCCAAAAGTAAAAATCAATGTGCCCTCTTACTTTTGAACCATAAGTTTAGAAAATATGAAAAAAATCTGAAAAGTAGAACTTTATAAGGGCTTTCTATGAAAATTATTTTAAACTTGATTGACACAACAGTTTTTGTACAAAAAAGACAAAAAGTTTTACAAAATAATTTCTGGACTAAGTTTGTAGTATAATCGTATATGCAAGCATTTTTTGTAACTTTGTTTACATATTTTATTATCCTGAACGTATCTTTTTTCAAACAAAAAAAGATGTACTGAAATCGGTTCTCGCAATCCAAAATTACCACCGAAATTGCACGTCTTTGTATTAATTAGTAACCCAATTCCCCGAGAGATGGCGCTGTAGGTACTTATTACATTGGATCGGGTATTACCGAATTGTTCGGTTGGCCTCATAACTGGGAACACTTATTGTGACGGACGGGAAACTACGGAACCCTACACTGAGCGTGGCCCGACACGCTCTTGGCCGGTTTTTATATAAAAAATTAGCCTATGTCCGTCTCCTGGTTCCCAACTATCTATGTACCAAAATCCATCACAATCGGTTTAGCCATTAAAGCGTGAAGAGGTAACAAACAAACTCACTTTCGCTTTTATAATATTAGTAAGGATGCAAACTAGTTATTGCGGCGTTTTCCTAGAAGTAGCAATAACAATAATATTTTTGATTTGCGTTATAGTAGCCCTGATGCACTTAGTATCGTGGGTTGACCCTTAGTTTAAAATAATGCCCATGACTTCAATAGGGTAGTTGACACCACCAATCAATTGATATACTTTTTATGAGCTGTCAAAACGCGCTTCCCCCATAGATTTTGTATGAGACTCGCAACCGATGACGTCACTAAATTGTCAAGTCAATGATGCAACTATTTATTGATTTAAACGCAACTAAAAATCGAATTTTAAAGTTATTTTGAAATGAATGGAGTTCTCAGATCTAGAATAAGGTGTTCTTTCAGAAAAAAATGTGTTTTTAAATTATTGGTTAATGGTGTCAACTACTTAATTGCACCCTGTATAGTCTCTGCCTACCTCGTAAGCGTGAGTTAATGTATGTACGAAGGTTTTAGTTAATCGTGTGCATGGAGTTAACTACACAAAGAACATTGTCAACGAGCGCTACTCGTGTTGAAAGAATACGTGACGTCACACACTTGCATGTTAACTACGGAAACTTGTATGGCTTTGTCTTGTTAGACGTTCGTATAAAATATCCTTACTAAAATTATAGAAGCGAAAGTGAGTGTTTGTTACGTCTTCACGCCTAAATGGTCTAACCGATTTTGATGAATTTTGGTACAGAGATAGTTGGGTTCCTAGAGACGGACATAGGCTTAAAAAAAAACGAGAACCCTTTTCTCGTTTTTTTTTTAAGCCTATGTCCGTCTAAGCCTAAGTCCGAGTAAGAGGGAAGAAAAGGGGAGAGAAAGATATTTTCTTTTCCATCATCACGGGTTAAAATTAGCGTTAGCCCAAAGTAACTATGCCACGCGGCATATTTTGACTTCGAATTAACTAATGTCAAAATTTTATTGTACCAAAATCATAACTAACATCTTAATCTCCTTGTTTCAGTGATGGCAGCAGCGCCGGCAGTCCCAAAGAGGCATGCGTGGCAGCTTCCCCTCCCCCCGCGCCCGCGCCAGTCAAGCGCGACGTGCGCCACCATCACCCGCATCAGCAACACGTGCCGCACCCGCAGCATCAGCCGCACGGTCCCCACCCACAGCATCAACAGCATATGCACCATGAGCAACATTCAAGGCCGCTTAGTATAGGTATGTATGATTTAGGTTTAGTACCGCAGTAGCAGCACGGCCCCATCAACAAATTCAATAGCACATGTACTTATGCAGCTTTTTAGTCACTTAGAATAGTTGTGTTCGTGGCTAAATAAATAGCAGCCGCTCGGGTCGATCTTTAGGTTAAGCCGCGCTTGCCTAGGTCGGTCTGTGGATGGGTGACCATCCGTTACATACCGAGTTTCCTCCGTGTCTCGGAAAGCACGTTAAGCCGTAGGTCCCGGGTGTCATTTGTAGATCTTTGACAGTTGTTACAGGTAGTCAGTCTTCCGAAAGTCTGACAACCAGTCTTACCAAGGGGTATCGTATTACCCAGTATTAACTGGGTTGTCGAGGTCAGATAGGCAGTCGCTCCAGACTAGAGTTAGACTGGAAGCCGACCCCAACACAGTTGGGAAAAGGCTAGGCAGATGATGAGAATAGTTGTGTTTGCTTTAAAACTTTCTTAAGGAAGTGTCCTCGTCTAGATAGTTTCGAGCCGACACTGCCGCATGTGCAGCACGGCCCCACCAACAAAATCAATACCACATGTACTTATGCAGCGTTTTAAGTCACTTTGAATAGTTGTGTTTGCTTTAAAACTGTCTTAAGGAAGTGTCCTCGTCTAGATAGTTTCGAGCCGACACTACCGCATGTGCAGCACGGCCCCATCAACAAATTCAATAGCACATGTACTTATGCAGCATTTTAAGTCGCAAAGAATGGGTTTGGATGATTTAAAACTAATCTAAGTGTCCTCGTTTAGATAGTGTTGGGCATTGCCATATGCTTATGCCTTGTGTTGATCCCGGTCTAACTCGTATCGTTATTCCAAAGGGGGTGGTGCAGGAGGTTCCAGGCGCGCCGAGCGTCGCGCCGCTGGACCTTCCGAGAGACGCCGCACAGGTACGCTCTTCCTTTTATTTATATTAATACTAGCTGTGTTCAGCGGTTTCATACGCTGCTCATTTAGGGGTCTGAAAAATAGATGTTGGCCGATTCTCAGTCCTACCCGAAATGTACACAAAATTTCGTTTAAATCGGTCCAGCCGTTTCGGAGGAGTATGGGAACGAAAACTGTGACACGAGAATTTTATATATTAGATTAGCTGTGCCCAGCGGTTTCATACGCTGCTCACTTAGGGGTCTGAAAAATAGATGTTGGCCGATTCTCAGACCTACCCGATATGTACACAAAATTTCGTTTAAATCGGTCCAGCCGTTTCGGAGGAGTATGGGAACGAAAAATGTGACACGAGAATTTTATATATTAGATTTATATGCCTTCCATAGTGTGAATGTTGCATGAGTCTTATAGCTGATGTACAATTATGGACCCTGTAAGAGCACAGCAACATCGTATTTCATAAATATAAAATTCATCAATAGCAAATTATAACTAACAATTCATAATCAATTATTAATCGTTGCTTAATATTATAAAAGCGAAAGTGAGTTTGTTTGTTACGTCTTCACGCCTAAACAGCCTAACCGATTTTGATGAATTTTGGTACAGATATAGTTGGGACCCTGATGCGGGAGAAAGATTGAAGAAAAGGAAAAACTTAGTTTTTTTATAATAATAAATACGGGGCAACGGCAAAAACTACAGGTAGCACGTACCTGCAAATCAGGAAAGTGGAACTGTGTTACCCCTTAACGCCAGCTAAACCGCAGGCAAAAGCTAGTGCTTAAATAAAACTGTTAATTATTTAACTTTCATGGAGTACAAAATATTTGCGTTATGTTACAGAGATGCGCGTCAGTCCGAGTGGAGCTGGGCCCTCAGCAGACCCGCCGCATATGTTGCATCATCATCACATGGTACGAATTTTGATTTTTGACGGCCCTCTTGGTCTAGTGGTTAGTGGCCCTGACTGCTGAGCCGGAAGTCGTGGGTCCGATTCCCACCCAGGACAAACTTTGTGTGATGAGCATGATTGTTTGTTCTGTGTCTGGGTGTGATTTATCTATAATATGTATGTATTTATAAATTATATAAGTATGTATATCAGTTGTCTGGTTACCATAACACAAGCTCTGCTTAGCTTGAGATCAGATAGCTGTGTGTGAGTTGTCCCAAGATATTTTTTTATTTAACACACCTTTTAAACTTACTTTGGAAGACTTACAGCTAAATAAAATGATGATAACAACAGTAAGTTATTCTGTCATCCAAATAATCTTCTCTTCTAAAACTCAAACTTTTTTTAATTTAATCAAAATATTGTACAGACGCCAGCAGGTTAAGCTACCCGAAACTGTCAATTTTTCCCAATGAACCTTGAACCTAATACTTTAGAAATAAAGTCGAAAATCTATCAAAGAAATCTGACAGATTGTAGTAGCTTGATGTGCAGATGCGTCTGTACAAAACCTTGGTTACATCATTCAAATTGGGATCTTACATCATCATCATCATCATCAGGCTATATTAGTCCACTGCTGGACATAGTCCTCCCCTAATGAGCCCCATAGCGCCCTGTCTTCAGCTTGCCGCATCGAGCATCTGCTTGCTTATCTTACATAATACGAGGAAAATGTAGCAAGACCTTAAAAGTGTCCATAAAGATAAATATTTTATAAAGACAAATATTTAAAGATTATACAGATATTTGTATGACCTACAGATAGTTGTTTCAGGTCTGGCTGTTTGTGTATGTGAGTTTAAATGTTTGTAAACGCACCCACGATACAGGAGAAATTCTAGTGTGGTGAATGGTTTTGGGGAGCATGCCTCCGGGTCGGCGAAATTTACACGCAGATAAATTAGGCGGGACCCCTCGGCATTTGCATGGCACCCTTTATTTCAGGTAGCTACGTCACTGTAATGATGTCATTCTGCCAGGACATGGTCATCTTGTGGTGTTGCGGTTTTTTTTAAGGGAAAAAATTTTGTGTTCACCAAAAATACTGATCGTGCACTAAATATTCTTTCCTGAATGCAAAAAAAAATGCGTAGGTTAGGTTAGGTTAAAACTGCGACCCCCTCGGCAGTAACGACTTGCATTAATAGAAAATGGATAAAGATATAACACTTTTTTATTGTAGTGCTGTCTTTTTCCTGATGCTCGTTATGACATATTTTAATTAACATATTTTGGTGCTCATTCAGTAAATTTGGTGCAACACAGGCAAAATTAGGTAAACGAAATGGGAATAAATTGAAGTACGTTTAAATACCATCCTTTTTTTAATACTTGCAACTAAGAGGTGACCAGTCCCAATTCTCAGCTCCCGTTCACAAACATGACGCATTTATTTATTCATCCAGGATACGAACCCTTTGGAGGGTTCTGTGGAGTCCATGGTCAGCGGCGCCGGGTCGTCGGATGGCGAGCTATCTTCCAAAGCAGGAGATAGCCCTAGCAGGAAACGGAGGCGCATATCCAGACATTTGTCATCAGGTAACACTCCTTGTTATTTCCTTTTGGAGACAAGCCCGCCACGCTATTCCCAAAGATACTGCAACTCCTGTACGCCAGAATCTACAGTGACGCTTGACGAATTCCCGGAGAAACGAGTAAACCGTCTAAAAAGTAAATATAATTTTCATTTTCGCCACATAAAATGGCCTTTTTTAACCGACTTCAAAAAAGGATTTTCAATGCTTCATCAATAATCTTACTTAATCCGCGAAAGTGCGTTTGTTTGTTTGTTACCTCTTCACGCTTTAATGGCTAAACCGATTTTGATGAATTTTGGTACAGTGATAGTTGGGAACCAGGAGACGGACATGGGCACTATTCAAAAAAAGTGGGATGTGAGGGAGAAAGAGCGAAGAAAAGGGAAAACATAGCGTTGCTATTAAAAATCAATAAGGCGCTATCGAATATAACGCGAGCGAAGCCGCTTGCAAAAGCTAGTAATATTATAAATGCGAATATTTGTCAGGATGGATGGATAGACGTATGGATGTTTGTTACTCTATCACGTCAAAACGGTTGAGCGAATCTCGATTACATTTAATAATAATAATTGTTTATTGGACTCAGCAGAATATAGCCTAGTACAAAATATGACTACACAGGGTTATAATATAAAAGGCTGCAAAAAACTAAATGAATAAGAAATACTTAAATAAAATTTGGCAAAGAGGTAGATTATAGTCTGGAATAACACAAGATACTTTTTTTCGATCATCACGCTGGCGAAGCCGCGGGCGTCAGCTAGTATACATATAATAAATGGCTGGAGTGATTTGTATGAAATTTTATGTGCATATCTGGTAGGTCTGAGAATCACCTTAGCGGGAAGGGGACCAGAGGATCAAAACTGATAGAGAGTGACATAGGCTACTTCCTAAAATGAGGAGTGGACGCGAGCGAAGCCCTGGGCAAAAACTAGTCTAATATATTTGTTTGTATGATTACAGGGGAGAGTAATGTGTCAGTGTCAGCGCCAGCCGTCGAACGTCGCACGCCGAGACACCACTATCAGCCACCGTAAGTTTAAGATATAATTGAACAGGACGGGTCCATGTCGACATAAATATATTCGGACGAAAATTCTGGAAATATCCTTCTGTGTCAACATTGAACAAAGATTTTAATAAATAAAATTGAAGGTTCTGTAAGTAATTAAAAAAAATAAGTCTTTACTGAAGAAAAAAAGCTTTTTTTTATTTCATTTGTTTGTTTTGGTTTATCACCGAAACGGCTTGACTGACAGCCAATGGCAATTTTAGAAAAACAATTTTGTTCTGTGCAAAATAAAACACCCTCCGGTATTTAATTTAAAATACCCTCATTATGAAATAACCTCCTGATTTTGTTTGCACTGAAATAAATTACGAAGATGATTTGATGAAGAAGCACACACACACACACTATTGTCTACGTTTCTTTCTTCATATTTCCTCTCGCAGGCCTGCTGGTAGAAATTTCTTTAGAAAAAAGCTGTGCCTTTGTTTTTTATGATGTTTTCTATTGTGTGTACATAAATCATTAAATAAATAAGAAGATTTTATTTAGGAAGGTTACTAAAATGACATAAAATATAATTTCGACACAGACGGCGGGTGCGCTACGTGAACAACGGCGCGGGCCCCTGGACCGAGCGCCTGCTGGACCCGCACGCGCACAACTCGCACCCCGCGCACCCCTCGCACCCGGCGCACCCCGCGCACCCCGCGCACCCGGCGCACCCCGCCCACCACACACACCACGCGCACCATGCGCATCCGCATCATACGCCGCTGTTGTTGGATATTAATCAGGTAAGATGGTTGAAGGTAAAAGTCTTATGGTTTCTACTCGCATAGAGTTATTTCGTTGGCTAGAGGATTTGGAGATTATTAAAAACTTTTTCTTTTTTTTTTTATAATTTTCTATATTTTTGCTTTTAATGAAATATTTTTCTTGGAATGGAATATTTATAACAATGTAGGTATAACAATTTTCTAGCCGCATGGTGTTGCCGTATGTGGTTGACGGTTTAGTTTTGCCGTATGGAGTTACCGCATGGGGCTACCGTATGGGGCTACCGTATGGGGCTACCGTATGGGGTTACTATATGGGGCTACCGTATGGGGCTACTATAAGGGGCTACCGTATGGAGTTACCGTATGGAGCTACCGTATGGGGTTACCATATGGGGCTACCGTATGGGGCTACCGTATGGGGCTACCGTATGGGGTTACCATATGGGGCTACCGTATGGGGCTACCGTATGGGGCTACCGTATGGGGTTACCGTATGGGGCTACCGTTTAAGGTGGTTACCCTATGAGGCTACCTTATTGGGTTGCCGTTTGGGGTAGCGTTTTATTTGCTTCCTGCAATTTAGAAGCAGTACCTGCATACAAACCAAGGATTCTGAACAGTCTTTTACCTTATGGGCTTGTCATATACTTGGCCTATAGACACGTCATGTTTAAGTATCCGATTTCTGTCGGAGTCTTGATCCTCTACCTGCCCCTTCCAGATGTCAGTGCGCGGCACCCGGCTGGGCGCACTGGGCGGAGTAGGCTGGCACCCGCACGCGCACGCGCACCGCGACCACGCGCAGCGCACACAGGTATGCTGGGGACAGCAGGCGCATAGCGTTTAGCGGGACACGTCGACGATGACAATTGTGGGATATAGGAATTCATTGAGAGTGCTAAGGTGTTAGAAATATGGTAGCAGACAGTTTTGATAAAATTAGTAATGGAATTGGTTATTATATTAATCGAATTTTCAGCATTTTGCCGCTAAAAGAAAATTGATACGTTTCAACAGTTTAATGGAGAGAATAGCAAGCTATTATAATCTTAAAACTGTAACGGCCTATTTACATATACAGGGTGTTTTCTTTCTTGTGACAGAAATCTTGTATAAATATATGTGAAACTTATGAATTGCTACCAAGTGAATGTTTAAACGTACAAATGTCGTCGTGGCGTGTCCCAACAAAAAACAATTTAATCATACAATTTATTTCAGTAACTAAATAATTTAAATATAAGACAAATATTTAAACCAAGCATATAAGTATAGGTACGAAGAATTGAAGAGAGAATTAAAATATCTCGTGTAACGCTAGCGTTACACGAGATATTTTAATTTTCACACACACACGTACATGAATGACAAGCATTTCAACATAAACTTATAACACATTGGGCCAAACATTTGTGTCCAATAACAAATGTTTGGGCCAATATCG
Organism: Ochropleura leucogaster; assembly: GCA_958449745.1. Taxonomy (NCBI): domain Eukaryota; kingdom Metazoa; phylum Arthropoda; class Insecta; order Lepidoptera; family Noctuidae; genus Ochropleura; species Ochropleura leucogaster. The sequence goes on along the minus strand of OY288228.1, from coordinate 8,850,916 downwards.
ACAATCACACACAAATACTCTAAGTAACAAAACTTACAACAAAATATGACCTATATTTACAGAACAATATGATGATATCAAAATTTCAATTTATAGGTATTAAAATGACAATACTCTGGCAAAAACGCAGCAAGCTTTCGAAAAAGACTGTCGCTGTCTAGACGAACTTTTTCTAAAACTTGATGTTCTGGGTCCTGTCTGTCAGGCGTTACTTTACCGAGTTTGACATTATGACGTTAAAAAAACATAAAAGGGGTGCTACACATCTTGTTCGGGTCAGCTCATTCGATTCGGCAATTACCACCGAAACACATCCGACTTGTGCAATCTTCGTTTGGCATCTATCATCGCTGAATCTTATTAGTTTCGTCTCGACAGGAGTGGCGGTTTTTCTTTCCAAAAGTATGTTATTGTCGCTCGGCTGTGCCGACCCGAATATAAGTGTAGCATCCCAAACACGTCTGTTTTATCAATTGATAAGTTCTATGTTAATTGTCTTATCTGGGCATAGCATATAATATAATGAAGATATAGGTATATAAATAAATATATAGGCACACTCGTTAGGATTTATGGTATAATCAACTATAATTATGTATGTTAGAATTTAAGTTAAGTTAAGATACGATACGGCTATCGAACCGAGCGGGACGTTTTTGTGAAGATATTCAAGATGGGGACGTCATCTGAACGTTACAGTGACGTCGTGTTCAACTTTATTGAGGATATTTGAGTTAGTTTTCAATTTGACCGTTTTATTGGAGACAATATCTATAAAATATTATGTTTGAGCTAGATTTGTGATCGCAAGCTGAATTCATTTCTTTTTTAATAAACGCAATACGTTTCTTTTTTAAGTTTTTTGGGACCGCCACTTTTTAATTCTAGGAAGTGAGAAAGCATCTAACTGACTAATTCTCAGCTTGATTTTTCTAAAATCTTCGAAGTCAGATCCAATTCAATAATCAAACACTGTGGATTCTGACTTCGAGACACCGGAAGCAATATTATAACAAATATTTCGTGGGAACAAGCTTTTCATTTATAAGTCAGTACAGAAACTTCAATCCAAAAACTTCGTTTCGTTCTGTAACGTTCAAATGACGACGCCACCACGTACGCAAGGTTCCTTCGCCCCATGCTGAGGGTCCGGGTCACATAGGTGCCGGCGGGCGCAGTCCCAGCGCCAGAGCTGTGGGGCGCCGCCGTCCTGCCCTCTCTGCCACACCTGCGCTACCAGGTATACACCCGAACTGCGCAACAACTGCTCAAATATTGCGCAGAAACGTTTTGGTACAGGGTTTTTGGTGGCTCCGATACGATTGAATGCTTGTTTTTGAATGAAATCAGCTTTAATTGTACTTTTTCTGCTATTTATTGATTTGATTCGTCGTGTCTGGTGTCTGGTTTAATCCCTTCAACTGATAAAAGCGCTATTTTAGGCTAATGTTAACACAGCTACTTCACTTGCTTGAAAATTGTGTTTAAGTTCATCAAATTGTATGAAAATCATTTAGCAATAAATACTCATATTCATCGAGAACCTTCGAGTTTCTGTACATTTGTGTGCCTGAAGTTTGAAATAAATAAATTATGTGAATCTTATGTGAATGCTATAGTTACCTACACAGCTATCTGTTAATAACCTTGCTTGAATTAAACTAATATATTAAATAATAAGCAATGACTCACAGCTTGCATCCGTAAGGTCTTAAGTGTCAATGGAAAAAAATCGCTTTTAACAAATCCGCTCAGTTGAAGGGGTTAAAAAAAAACTTAAAGTCCTACATCATCGTCGTCCGCATTTCTAGTCAATATTTTTCTAAAACTACCCTCATAATGTGTTGTAAATAATTCATATCGTATCGGAGCTGGTTTCAACGTTTCTTACCGTCATAACATTTGGACGCGTGCATGTTCCTAACACAGTACATTAGCATATCGTCCAAGTATACCAACGTTGTATCACATCATAAGAGGCTTTTTGTGTTAATTGTTTTTGTTTTTTTTTTATCAAATTACTTTTGTATTTTAATGCCATTTCTGTGTCTCCTAAGTATAACATTTTGGTTTTTAATAAATGCAATAATATCCCACTCAGAAATATATGTAACTTGTATTTGCTAGAATCCTTTATGCAATTCCAACACGCAAATTTAAAACAAACGTACTATTTTCGTCCTGTCTTTACTGTTATCTTAATTAGTGGTTTATTTATTTTTAATGTTTGCTACAACTTTTGCCAACTAGTTTATTTTTAATAGTTTTGGTTTGCCTTCTGTGTTTGTGATGTATCGTTGGTATAGTCGTCTTGTGGGCACGAGTTGTCTCCGTTCCGCTGCGTGATGGTCCCTGTGATGGCGCCGTGGCTGCCAGCCCCGCTTTACCACTGTATCTTTAGTGATGTCACGTGGATTAACATACACAAACACATAGTAAACAAATTTTACTTTAAAAAAAGATAAGCGATTGATTAGTTAAAAAACTTGTTTTTTCTCCAAGCATTTGGAATGTAACTGTATCCGTTTCCTCACTTTGCTCGTGGTCAATAATTTTGCACTCGGCCCTTCTATCAAAAAAATTGTTTTGTACACACTTACAAAATCATTTTCGAGGTATCTGTGTACGAAGAATTTTTTTCTTTCCTATTTCATCATATTTGATCTAACTTCTTTATGAATACTTGCTTTGCCATGTATGTTTCTTTAAAACGTTCTATTCACCTACATTCTTAATCTAGTATTTTAGATCAAATGCTTTTAAACCCTAGTGTCTCATTTAAATTGTTTTTAGTGTTAATATATCACCAGCTATGTTGTCTTGAACACTTAGTTATCAACAAAATAATGTGTTTATGTGTGTTAGTCCCGTGTCTATGGTTTGGTACTATTTCTAAGCTTCAGGTTGTTGGTCCGTCAGCTTGACGACGCGCTCGTCTTGTTAACTCTTACTATAGTGTTCATTATATAAATACTTTCTATACTGCTGTGAGGCTGGTTAGATATACGCTGTTGGTTTTAATATTTATAGTAAACTAGCTGCACCCCACGGTTTTACCCACGTAGACTGGGGTATATATAAACCTTCCTCTTGAATCACTATCTATTGGTTAAAAGATCTAAGCGAACAAACAGCGGAAGCGACTACATTTTATACTATGTAAAGACGTCGTGGTTTCGTGTTTGGATAATACCAATGATTTGATCAAAAGAAAAGAAACCTAATTATTTGTTCTCTTAAGTTTAATTTAGAAGCGCATACTGGTGTACGATGAATGGATGAGGTCAGATATCCACAAGTCATAATAAATCGAGTAAATGTGGAGCAGTTATTTCAATTAGACCACTACAGGCACTTTTGAATGACATTAGAAAAAGATGCTATTACAGTCCCAGTCAAAAGACATAATAACTTGTGAAAGTACTCCAGTTGCCCATTCCAAAGCGTAGATCTCTATTGAGAAGAATGGGCATGAAACTCTGTGGACACTGTTTTAAATCATAATATTTTTACAATTCATGGATACATAATTCATGTTGATAATACATATATGTGAGAACGATATATAAAAACGGAGCACTTTAAGAGCATCCAGAGTAAAAGCAAAAACAAGAGTTTAATAGATGAAATAAAACAAACCGTGGCAGCTAAGAGATGACCAGTCACGACTGACAGCGCCTGTTCACGAACATGAAGAATGTATCAGCCCCATTCAACTCTTTTATTTTGATGGGAACTAAAAAACATTATTTGAGGTATTCTGATCTGATAGGGATAACTGATGATGGTCATTGATAAATACTCAGATCATCATTTAAATTCAGAGCTGTTTGCAGTTTTTTTTTAAATTCCAAGGTTAAAACAAATTCAGCCATCTAACAAGATTATCTCAATACCTAAAGTCAGTGTAGTCTAAACAGTGCCACAGCAAAATAACTATAAGTGTAAGCATTCGAATCCACCGCGCTTGGTTTGACAATAGTATGTTACTACTCTCTCGATGTTACGTCCGTCCGTCGTAGTTTGGGGATGCCCTGTTGTCGCCACCTGTTTTTAAAAAAATGTCCTCAAAAATCATCGCTTGTTTTGATCTACCCTGGGTTATTAATGTGACCAATATAATGAAAGAATAAAAATATTCTGACCAAATAAGACCCACAAGATAAAATAACACAAATTAGCTATGAGTCTTTTTTGTCAATGAACCGAACTTTTGACATATTACCACCAAATTTACGAAAAGTAGTCTTTAAAATAACTTTTTAAATTTTTCTGTTGAACAGGCTCAGATTTATTTATAAACACATTGTTTTTAAGACATATAAAACCGTATTTTAGAAGACAAGAAATAACCATTTGGATTAGAGAAAAGTTTATACTGGGTGGTGGCGTATACAGGATGTTCCCAGTCGGACTCCACGACAACTGTACATGTGTTCGCACATATGCATGCCCAGATGGTCCAGTGTTCTAGGGAGCTAGCCAGCGTTAGTGGCTTGTATCGTGTCGCTTAGACCTAACTATAGCCTATGGGACTCTTTGTAAGAAACCTTTTTCTATGTACCGGACGATGCTTTGACAAAATCAACTTCAAATATTAATGCTGCTGGTGAACTACCATATCATCTAAATACCAGGATTGTTTAAATGTCATTCTAGTGTGGGAAAATAAAACTATTATCAGATATAAAAGCCCTAGTACCCAGTAAAAACAAATTTCAAAACGATTATAAAACTAAACACTACATCAAAATCTGAGTTGAAAGTAAGACCAGAATCAAAAATCTAAATGAGGATTAAAATTATAGAAGCAAATTAAAATCAATGTTAGATAAAAACTATTCAAAAATCCAAAATGATGCAAATGCGCAGCGTCAGCTAACATCGCCATCTCATTTCCACACTGGAATAAGATTTAAACAATTCTTCTTTAAAACGTCAAGGTAGTTCCTCAAGTCTTGTGTTGGATTCTTTGTTTTTAACCTCGGAATCACAGTTTATGCCCGTTTGTTGGCAAAAGGGTCACCCCTATTATTAAATAGGACTACTTATCTGGCGAAATGCTGGCATCAGCTTCCAGTAATCGGATGCAGCTGTATACCAGCTTCTTACTTGGAGTGACGGCCTAAATTACCTTGAAAACCAACTAACTACCTACTCTTAGTTAGTAATTAAAAATCACGGATTAGAGGGTAGTCAAAGCATCGTCTGAGCGAAATAGCGCGGGTGCGGTACTAATCATCGTTGAAAGGCTTACCATTGATAAAAAAAAACTTTTTCTTGAAGTTGATAGTAAGCCTAATAATGTCGCGCTCACACGACACACACTTGACGCTTTCACACTTTTATAACAATTTTATTCTTACTCTGGCTTAATGACACTTGCGTTTTAGACTCTAGAAGCTATTGGTTGTCTTTGTTTTTAAAAAAAAGGAGATTGCCCAAAAAAATTAAAGTTTTCCTCTTTTAAGAACTAGGTGTTTGCTTAAATCAACCGATTGCTTTACACGATGTGGCCTATATTGGTTATTGTGTAAGTCTCAAGTTTTTGTTCAAGGTTACGTACAAATACTCGTGATTTTTCGAAATGCGATCATCTGTACCAAACAAATCTGTATCTGTAACAAAAAAGTGGACCAAACTGTGTATCATTAGGCGATCTATTGGAATATATTGTTTTCTTTAAAAAGCTTTCAAGGTTATCATTATTATAATGACTCCAGTAACGTGAGTTAGGAAAGGCAATGATGGGTAGTATTTCTGGAGACCATTTCCTGCCACAGTACGCGGTTCTGTGTACGGTCCGTCCGCTCGTCTAGTAATGGTAGGTCGGAGAGATGACGCGCGAGTAATCCATGCGCGCTTCTAAGACTTGTTCGAAAGAGAAACCGCGAGAAACATAAAGGGCGAACGAAGGTACATGGATTGTTAACGCCAATAGTCTGACACCTCCAGCGGCAAAATATATTTTATTACCGACCCGAATAAAGGAAGTATTTTTTTTTTATAAAACAAACTTTTCTGCCTATCGTGATACACTTTTACTGCCAATACTGGCCACGATAAAGTAATAGATTATATTGCCATTTGCAGTCTAGTAGTCCATACACTAAGTTTATGTCAATAATTTTCGCCTAATGAACGCAATTTCTAAAAATCTACCAAAAAATATAAATCCTAAAATTTAATTATAAAAACGTGTAAAATCAAGTGTTTGTTTGTGGGCGTGTCTGCTCTCATAGTGCGATGTGATATGAATGGCGTGGCACAGACAGGGCACTTGTTAGTGATGCCGCTGAGGACCTACGACCGATGCGCGACTCTTGGTACATGTGTTTGGGCGGTAAGGGGAGGGGTCATAAGTAGCTTGATCTTTTTTTAACTGCCTCCGTATTCCGAAACATTTCGATACGATGTCGTTTCGATGTCAATTCGATGTCGTTTCGATGTCGTTTCGATGTCGTTTCGATGTCGTGTCGACGTCGATTTGATGTCGTTTCGATTCGCAAAGTTGTGATGCCTGTGTTTTTTCAACTCATCGAGTGTTTAAAAGTGACTGGCATTTTATGATTATATTACGTTTGTGTTATTCTAATGCTACTCTTAATTATACAGGATATGTTTTTCTTTTAAATTAAAATTCAGGTTGTTTTTTTTTTTAAAGTCATACATTTTTTTTTGTAAGGCTAGTCTAGTTATCCCAAGGTTTGCTTAAAAGTAATCAGATGTATTTAAAGTCGCGCATCGCGAGGTCGATGCTGTAGTAAAATATTTAATAGCAGTCTCACTGCTATTGTGTATTCTCCTTAACAAGAAAGGTGGCGGTGCCTGTTAGACGGTGTGCAACACTCTTAATACATAGACGTGCACAGTGCTTGATTATGTAGGAACCCTGACTTGGTTATGCGGTGTGAATTGTTTTGTAAAAGATAAACTTAAAATTTTGCTTATTTGGATGTATTTTTACTTTTTGTTTCGTCAATTTAATTATGAAATCGAAAGCTTATTCGGCGATTATATTTATTCACAAATTTATAAGTCGATAAAACTAACTTACTTACTCAATTATTTCGTGATGACATTAATATTTATAAGATCCATAGGCATAGGGTGAGACTCCGCGGCTGTAAAAATTTCCCTGTGGCATCCGTCAGTTATCTGATTGAGAGCAATACATAAACATCCAAAACATTTATCAATGTATTGAACATGTCTTCTTTAGAATACACGTCTAAATAATTAGGTACTAGAATCTTCTTAATAAAATCGTTACAAAACCGTCCACACCGCACTTCGTCAGCAAAAACGCTCTAACTTACATTGAAATCTCGATGTTTTGAATTATACCACACTTCCAATTGTTACTATTTATTCATAAAAAACACAATAACAGCGCCAAAGTCGACCACACGCTATTCCTAACACGGGTGTAGCGAAAAACAGGCTTTAACACATGCAGAGGAAGATTCAAATTTGCACGCACGAATCGAAAGTATTCTATCTCTTTCTATCACTAAGAGTCATTATTGGTTAAAGCGAGAAAACTGCTCGCAAACATCCGCTCTCATACGCTTTGTAGTTTTCTCGCTGTAGTTAATGGCGCTTTCAAGTGATAGAAAATAATAGAGTGATGATTAGTGCGTTTCAATTTGATTTTGTCTCTAAAACCACGTATAAATGGTGAGCAAAAGTTGTCTAACATGTTGCAAGAACATTTTGTGTTGCTAAAATACGTTGCGGCAACATTTTGTGTTGCTAAAACATGTTGCAGCAACATAATGTGTTGCTAAAACATGTTTCAGCAACATTTTGTGTTACTTAAATATGTTGCAGCAACATTTTAAAAAACAAAAACATGTTTTGCAACATGTTTGTGATTTTTGTTTTCTATGAATACGAGGATTCTAAACGATCACTTATTAAAATAAGAATGATTTAATTTATTATGTGTTTTAATTTAATGTGGGGTATTTATAATGGTTGCGGTACACATTGTAAAGGAGCTGGATTTTGGATGTTAAGACAGATTTTAGACAAAGAAGTTCAATACCGTAGCAAGTCTACATGCTCGTAGCACATAGCTACGCCGTAGCTTGGCGCGTAGCAAGACTGGCCATTGCGAGTTTAGACCATAAATAGTCAACGATAGAATTCAAAATTGCTTGCCCATTGAATTTGTCTTATTATTCAATACACTCTGCATTGTCGTAAGTTAACACGTCCGTGTGAGCTACACCCTTAGCGCGCATGACATCACTCGGTGCGCATGCACTTATGGGCCATCATTTCTTATCGCAGTATTATTTCAATTTTAGCGAAGGAAAGAGACGTAGCTATGCGTATTGTATAGCTTTGTCCCTTTCCCCCTCTGAAGATTGAAGTGCTGGTATATGAAGTGGTAGTGCCTTAAGCTCAAATCTGTACATATGTACTGCAAGGTCTAGTCGCTGCATAACACATGTCTAGTCTACGAACTCCCCACCTCAATAAGGATTGGTACAATCTGCCCCATTATTTTCTCGAAAACTGCCTCATAAATTTGCCCCACTAGTCGTTTTTGCTATAGTTGGTATTGTAAGAATGTATATAAGTCTTTAAACTGACATGGTTACTGACATTATTATTAAAACTTGAAAGGGGATATTTACCATGACCCATGAAGTATCGGAAACTCGAAACAAATGACAAACATGGTAAATATCCCGTTTCAAGTTTTAATAATAATGTAAGAATGTATGTATAGAAATAGATGTGAATTAAAAAAAAATGGATCTTGTAATTTAGACAAGGTTGTCGGTAAACGCATCTGGCATTTTGGTCACTTTGAATGTTCCGTACCTCTAAATAAAAAAAAAACGGAACCCGTATTGGATCAGTTGTCAGTCTGTCTGTCAAGACCCTTTATCTCGGGAACGCGTGGATGTATCGAGTTGAAATTGAAACCATATACTCAACTCTACAGTCCCGTTGTACTGTGAAAAAATTAACCCTCTGAGTCCACGCAGTCAAAAGATATGGCTGTTTATTTCGCGAGTTTGTACGGATACTTCGGTGCGCGAGTCTGACTTGGTCTTGGCCCGTTTTTTTTAATTTTTTTATTCCTGTCTGTCCCACACACCCAAGACCGTCCTTCAGGTAGCTGTGCTATGCGGGAGGGGTGTGGTGATGTGGAGGCCCAGTCATTGAGCGATTGACGGGCGTTAACACACCTTTCCGCACCGCTAAGCTACCTTAGACACGGTCTGACTTTTGCGGTCGGCCTATAGTTTAATATATCAAATCATTACAATTAGACTATTACAGGCACTTTTTAATGTCATGAAAACAAAAAAAGATGCTGCTACAGTCTCAGTCACAAGAAATAATAACTTGTGAAAGTACATTAGTTGCCCATTCTAAAGCGTAGATCTCTATGGAGAAGAATGGGCAAGAAACTCCATGGACACTCTTTAAAATCATAATAGTTTTACAAATACTATATGATTTATTCTACCAAATACTTGAAACTGGATATTTACCATGTTAAAAATATCCCGCTTCAAATGTTAATAATAATTTTAGTGGCCATATCAGTTCAAAGACTTATATTCTACCAAAAACGATTACTGGGACAAAGTGGGCACCAAATTCCCGAACGTCACACTTGAAATTATTTTCTGGGGCAGAATGGGACATTCTCACCGAAGTGGAGGGTTCACCATACTCCCTCGGTCCAAACGACCTTCCCAAATATTTTTTTTTCAACTACTAACCCTCGTCACTTTTAAAGTTTATTATTACGTGGACCGCATGCAACGACTTTTCTCACTATGGGTACCTTGTGTATGTGTTTCGTGTTTTACGTGTTTAATTTTTGGAGTTTAAATATTCTGTCATTGGATTTCATCCCATGTGTGGCTGCTCTTGTTGTAAGACCTGGTTATGAGGTACTGTTTAAAAAAAAGTCATCACCAAAATACTGGCAAAAATAAGGGAAAATGTTTGTAAGAAAGTAAAGGGGTTTCCAAAACATAACGTTTACATTTCACTTTATTTTTTGTTTCTATATGTAACCTTTTAAGTTAAAAAATCCAGACGAATGAAAAGGCCGATTAAAGTCCGGATGGTGACCAAAAAAGACGGATAAATCCGCATGAATGGCGCCTACTGCGACCCACACGGGGTGAAACCGTCGACAGTATTGCCACACTGTTTATTTAAGATTTTTGCCGCTAGCAACTCAAGCTTTGGTATTTCGTAGAGAATAAATTTATAAAAAAAAAATATTTGGCTGGTCGCTTTGATTATTAGAACTTGGCTGTTTTCTAAGATATGCTCTTTTTAATGTGAACAATTAAATTTAACACTTGTATATGCGTTAGAAAGGTAATTTGTGTTCAAAAACACTAGCAGCAATAAGTTTTTCTCTCGTTCTTATATATATTTATCTTTATATTATATATTATTATTTTTTGTTATATATTGCCAAATATTTATGTATGAAATCATAATAGTTCAGTTATAGTCCACAGTAGAGTAGCTGTTGTCCTTAAAAATAACACTTTTTTACATATATATATTTTTATTATTATTTTTATACAGCATATATAAGAAAGGTGTGTTTTTTTTAGAAATTGATATTGGATATCTAACTGAACAACTGTCGATGGGACTAACATCGTTATTATGAAAAATCAGCTGGTCCATACAAAATTTCATTTCGTAAAATAAAGAAAAATCCTAGCCTTTTCCCAACTGTGTTTGGGGTCGGCTTATTTTACTTGCAATCGATAAATTTTTTATTCAACCCAAATAATATGATGGGTGTAAAGAAAAGCCCTACTTTGCAGAAAATTACTTTTTCTTTAACCTTCCAATTATTAAAAGTTTTTGTTTGTTTTAAACGACTTTCTTTTAAAGTTCCGTACCTCAAAAGGAAAAAACTAATCCTTTATAAGATAATTTTGTTGTCCGTCTGTCTGTCAAGACCCTTTTATTACAGGAACTCTTCGAGGTACAGACTTTAATTTAAAACTATATACCCAAGTCTGTGGTCCTTTGTAGCTGTGAAAAAATCAACCTTCTAAGTCTACGCAATCAAAAGATATAGCCGTTTAGGTCCCAAGTTTGTACGAAACCCTCGGTGCGCATTTAAGGTCTCTTGGAAAATAGTTATTTAGTTCGATATCCTATACCACATCCTTAAATATAATCACATCATTCTAATACATGTCGTATTATTTATTATTATTATTATAAAAAAAATGTGAATAGTTCTCTGGCACTTTATATATATAATTATTCATAGTTCCAACACATGTGTGATTATAATGTATGTATTTGATAGGACGAGTAGAGATCTTTATGCTTAACGTTGATACCGGCCGCTGTTTCTTGTTCCCTGGTACTTTCGGTTCCTGTATCATTTTTAAAATGGACGTTTATTTTCGTAATTGATGGCTGGAGAAAATGGACAAAAACTACTACTGTCCATAATACTACTATTACTATTGTGTGTACATAAATGGCTAAATAAAAAAAGATTAGAAGATTTGTGGATGTAGCGTACCTAACTTCCTTATGAAACTGATATTAATCAATAGTTGGTATCAATGAAAACAAGTTTTGTATGAAACTAAATCTTCCAAAGCGTCACAATTTTTAAATATGCGTGACGCTTTAGAAAATTTGGGTTCATACAAAACTTGTTTGTAATGATACTAGCTATTGAATAATACACGTTAAATAGTTGACTGCTTTAAAAAAAAGCCCTTTAATTTGAAGCAGACAGTTTTTTTTAATATATGCCTTTAAGAAGAATATTTGACATTATTTTTCAAAGGTTTAATTATTTGATTTTTTCAAATAATCGTCCGTTTTTCCCCATCAGTTCCGGATATAAACGTTTGAAAACCCTTTTAATTGAATGTAACACGAATAAAAATCTTAATTGCATTTGTCTCTCTTTCAAAAAATGTCTTCGCATAAACGGTATATAAAGTTCCACCTTGTTGCGGGTTGTTCGAGCCTGAAGAGATACCGCGGCCCCGGAACATTAAAGTCACGGGGATGGGATTTATTCAATCCAAAGCTGGTGTGGTTATTTAAAGATGTCCGTAAAAAGAAAATGGTTCTATTACTAATTAGAACATTACAGGCACTTTTGAATGTCTAAAAACAAAAAAAAAAGATGCTACTACAGTCCCAGTCACAAGACATAATAACTTGCTAGAATACTGTAGATGCCCAATCCAAAGCGTAGATCTCTATGGAAAAGAATGGGCAAGAAACTCTATGGACACTCTTTTAAATAGTTTTTTTTTTTTACTATATCATGAATACATCAATCATGTTGAGATTATGCACGTGAGAACGATGCAGAAAGCACATTAAGAGCGTCCCGAGTAAAAGCAAAAATAAGAGTTTAATAGATGAACTAATAAATTAAAACAAATCGTGGCGGTACACCTCTACTTACCCCCTTTTGGGAGTGCACCCACCAGCCCTGGACAGTTAGTGCTAAACGAGAGAAAAGACATTTTAATTATTTATTTTAATTTGTGTTACATTCAATCTTTTAACAATTTAAGGTGAATTACAGATCGTGTGGGGACGCAATGACATCTTATATTCAAATTATGATTTACTAGCTTTTGCCCGCGACTTCATACGCGTGGATTAATAGTTCCCTTTTCCGGGGGATTTCCGGGATGAAAACTATCCTATGTCCTTTCTCGGGTCCCAGACTATATCTGTACCAAATTTCATTAAAATCGGTTTAGTGGTTTAGGCGTGAAGAAGAGACAGACAGAGTTACTTTCGCATTTATAATATTAAGGTTAGATATTAAGTTTAGATAAGTTTAGATTACCAATTTGTAATATGGATATGTGATCGTGGTGATTGCAGTGACGCACTTGATTGAGTTGGTCCGTGGTTAGCTGACCATCCATTGCATAGAGAGTTTCTTCAGTGTCTCTGAAAGTACGTTTAGCAGTTGGTCCCGGCTATCGTTTGTAGATCTTTGTCAGTCGTTACAGGTAGTCAGTATACCAAAAGTCTTACAACTAGTTTAACAAGGGGTATCGTATTACCCAGTAGTGACTGGATTGTGGAGGTCAGAACGATAATCCCTCCATATAAAATACTGGTATTCAGCTATATATCCGACCACAGCGTAGTTGGGAAAAGTCTAACCAATTAGTGAAACAGATGTTAAATAATTAGTCTTATGTCACATCTTTGGATAGCAAGTTGAATTTAATTGAGTTAGCAGATGTCTTATGACGTGTACAATGTAAATATGTTCTCGAAAAAGGCTCCACCAATTTCGATGAACATTTACAATACAGGGGTTAACAACAAGAAAAAAGATCTCGTTAGGTCATATCTGGAATAATTCCTTTTAATATTTTCCCCGAGCCAAGCTCTTCCAAAATCGGGATATATTTAATTAATTCCTTACGAATATGGACCTCCTATTCAACAATCAGTCCATAAGTAAAGGAATCTTTAATGGTATTCTGTCACTTCTAGTAATAGTGTTTTTAGTAAGAAAACCATAGAATGAAAATTTACGAAAATTACAAAACAATTTTTTTTTTGTTTTGTGCAAATAGATTTCAACAAACACGTCGTTTTTTTCTTAAAACAAGACAAGGCCGGTCTTTCGTTCGCGATTATTTTGAGAAGAAACAGCCGAAACAAACTCAGAGGTCATAGTCTATTTTAAGGTTCAGGCAAAAATAATGGTCAACTTACATTAGGACTATGCAGATTAGTGTCTGAAATGGTCTTTTTAACAAAGACAGATCGAGTGGACCTGTCCAGTCAGTGCAAGCATTTGTCAGTTGTCCAAATGTCAGTGTTTCCTTGGGATCCGAATAAAACAAGCTGTTTAAGTGATGTCATTGCGCGCCCCTCCCGCTCAGTATTTCGCCCCTACCCCCACTCCTTGCTGACGTATCCTCACCTCAGATGGGCGGTGTGTACGCGGGGCTGCAGTACCACGGGAGCTTCGCCCCACCGCCGCCGCCGCGAGGGCCCTTCGCCTCGCCGCCCCACCCGCATACACACTATATCGCTAATTCGCAGGTTAGTACCGTGTTTATTATTTGTTACTACTAGTTGTGCTTTGCGTTGTTACCCGTGGCGAAAAACCGAATATGTGTTGATGATCCCAAACGTTTTAAGCTATCTTAATACCAAATTTCGTCCAAATCCGATTAGCCGTTTGGGCGAGAATGAGTAACAAACTTTATCATTTTAAATCATCATCATTTACGTGCCCTTATCAAAACTAAAAAAAGTCAAAGCATTTATTTGAATTAGACCATTACAGGCACTTTTGAATGCCAAGAAACAAAACGATGAAGCTAGAAGGCACTTGGCATAATAACTTGTGAAAGTACTGTAGTTGCTCATTCTAAAGCGTAGATTTCTATGGAGAAGAATGGACAACAAAGTCCATGGACACTCTTTTAAATTAAAATTTTAAATGTAAATGTAATATTATATGTAAATACAAAATCGTATTTACATGATTCATGTTGAGATTATACAAAAATGTGAGAACGATGTAGTTTGAATAAAAGCAAAATTTAATTAAAAATCTTAATTAAAAATGAACCGTGGTAGCTAAAAGATGACCAGTCCCAACTGACAGCTCCCGTTCACGAACATGACGTATGGATCAGCCCCATTCAGCTCAACCATATTGAAGGGAATTAAATGACCCGTCACATCCGCCACCATCAACGAGACATTACTCGATGGAATCTTAAGCCAAATTAGGGTGGCATTTAACTCTGACACAAGGTTAGGTTATAACCACAGAAAAAGAAAGAAAATTAACGACACGGTTAGCGTACAAGCTGAGCGAACGACTATTCGATTCCCTCACGGAACAAATATTTGTATGACCTACAGATAGTTGTTCCGGGTCTGGCTGTTTGTATATGTGAGTTTCAATGTTTGTAAACGCACCCACGATACTGTAGAAATTCCTAGTGTGGGGCAACGTTTTTTAAAAAGAAAATAAAGAAAGACTGAAGTGTTCTGTTTGGCCCACAGCGAGCTGAAGGCGGTCGCCTGGAGATGGTGGGCGGTGGTGAAGGCACCCTGTCCCCACTGCAGCCTGCCACGGATCTACATCACGCGCCGTTATTGCTCGCCACTGAGGTTTGTTACTCATCAGCATCTGCTTAGCCTTTTCTCAATTCAAGACAGGAAATTAGTGTTTCACGCGCGCCTCAAAGAGATGTCAGCTAAGCAGAGGGGCCTGCCAGGGCCTCCGCCTGTCGGGGTTGTGGGTTGTTCCGAAGAGATATCGCGGCCCCGGAACGTAAAGGGCAATAGAAGGAACATGTGTGGGTTTTAGTCATTAGAAGTCTGACACTCCCCCCCGCCCAGAATCAAATCAAATCAAATCAGTTATTTCAATTAGACTATTATAGGCACTTTTGAATGTCAAGAAACAAAATGAATCTACAGTCCCGGTCACAAGGCTTAATAACTTGTGAAAGTACTGCAGTTGCCCATTCCAAAGTGTTGATCTCTATGGAGAAGAATGGGCAAGAAACTCCATGGACACTCTTTTAAATTATAATATTTTTACAAAATAGTATTTACATCATTCGTGTTGAGATTATACAAATATGTGAGAACGATGTAGAAAGACGTGCACAGTAAGAGCGTCCAGAGTAAATAAAAAGCAAAATTCAATTTAAATCTAAATAAATTAAAAATGACCGTGGTAGTTAAAAAAATTACCAGTCCCAACTGACAGCGCCCAGAGCGGGGGAAGTTATTTGAGGATTTCCCACCAGAAAAAAAAGACAGGAAATTCAAGACAGACAAGTCATTGACCACAATCACATGTTCGTAAAGGTTAATCAATGATTATAAAATACCATGCCTGGCAATTAAAAAAATGTGTGTGTCAGCTCCGACGCACGACTGCAGTTTAATCCTTAAGTACGAGTATCTAACCATACGCAAAAAGAGTTTATTCAACTGAAAAAAGATTAATATCATATGAAAGGGTAAATTCACAAATTAATGACATAACATATAGTATATAGGTATAGTCGCCTATACAGCATACCATATGTACGTCTTAATACACTCACAGCCAAATTAGAAAGTTGCGCACTAAAGGTGCGCACCAAAAGCGTGACACATTTTCGTTACTTTAGCAGATTTTACCCCTCGGATTTTTCTCATACCGGGCGCCTTATATATGAAAACCGATTCTTAAGGAGTAAACTCTAAAAAAACAACCTTAAATACACAAAAGCAACATACATCATCTGCTGAGCCTTCCAGCATAACTGGATGTAGCTGAATACCAGTATTTTACATGGAGCGACTGCCTATCTGACCTCCATAACCCAATTAGTACTGGCTAATACGATACACTTTGGTGGAGAACCAGCTACCCTACTATGACCTCTTAAAGCAATTCTTATTCCACTGAGGGAAAGAGACAGAGCTATACAGGGTGTCTAGCACCATCTCTTTCCCTCAGTGGAATAAGAATTGCTATAAGATGTCATAGTAGCCCTTCTGGTCTATAACTGTTTGGCGTCACAGTTGGCGTACTGGCTGCGGGATTGACTGCTTTGCTGCGTGTTGCGGGTTCGATCCCTGCATGCAACAAATGTTTATATGTCCTACAGATAGTTGTTCTGGGTCTGGCTGTTTGTGTATGTGAGTTTAAATGTTTGTGAACGCACTCACGATACAGGAGAAATTCTTAGTGTGGGGTACTGAAAAGATGAAGGTCTACAAATTCCAGCCATTCGTAATGTGCTTTTGCTAATGTAAGTTGTAACTTGCAGGCGCGCGGAGCCCCCCTGGAGCTGATGGCGCCGCACCACGCACGACACGCACTTTCGCACCATCACCACGTATGATATTACATTTAACTAGAATTAACTCTTGGTTGCCTTATTCGTAACTAGCTTTTGCCCGCGGCTGCGCTCGTTTTTGGGGTAACACAGTTCCTCTTTCCTGATTTACAGGTACCTGCTACCTGGCTTCCTATGGTTTTTGCCCTTGCGCCTTATTTATTGTAATAGCAATGCCAAGTTTTCCCTTTTCTTCCCTCTTTCTCCTTCATATCTGTCTCTGTTTAAAAAAAAAATTGTCGGACTTTTGTATGGAAGCCTCGGTACGCGAATCCGACTCGCACTTGGCTGGATTTTTCTTCTAGAAACAGAAGAATTATATTTTTTTACAATATGAAAACACTATTGCTATGTCCATGTTAACTGTGAAATTAATAACCACACAAATATGTTCTCAAAAAATCAAAATTGTACTTAATGATCTTTATTCAGCTCGTTTTTGGAACGAAGTTCCTTATCGCGCGTTGTGAAAGGGGGCTTAAGGGAAAAAATTCTTACGAAAAGTTGTCACGACACTTTTTGCTATAGTAAGCTATTGTAAGCTGTGCGGCGTCGCATGTTTCTCTGTCTGTCTGTCTGTCTCTCTCTCTCTCTCTCTTATAGAAAGCAAGCCAGATATTTTCATTTCTATAGGAACTTCGTTCCATTCGGGTGTCCCTTGACACCTCAAATTTTTTTTTTGTATATTTGCTTAAATTAGTTTGTACATCCCCAGCGTCGCAGCGGCGGTGGCGTGAGCGTGGGCGTGGGCGGCGGCGTGGGCGTCGGCGTGGTGGGCGGCGGGTCGCGCGCGCGGCCCTACGTGCGACACGCCGCGCGGTGGCCGCACCATCCCATACACCATATACATACACAGGTACATACATGCATTATGTACGAGAATAACAGTATACTACTTATAAATAAATAGACTAACACAATGGCCGGCCTTATCGCTAAAATTTATTTAACCCGTCGCGCGTCAAAGTGTCACACTGGGTGCAAAGTTTTACTTGTGCCACAAATGTCGCATTTGCACACGGGTGCAAAGTTTGAACCGCTGTGAGTGGTTTTCATATCTTACACATTTATTTTTAAAATTTATTTAAAACTTATAAGGATTCTGGAAGCATATACTTCGTAATATATAATTATCGATATAACTATGAAATCTTCGTTTTTCCGAAGGTTAGACCTTCGGAAAAACGAAGATTTCATAGTTCAAAAATTCATTCAAAATAGCTCGACGTTTGGGGCACTTTACGTACATTGTTAGCAATCGCGCGACGGGTTAAAGGAGGAGTGACAGTACTGTAGGTAGTCTGTGGTCATCAAACAGATAGCTACATTTATTTATTTATTTGGATGTCCAACAAAGGATTATAAAGCACAATGCAATGGATTGTTTTAAGTGTGTTCCTTCAAGAAGGAAACCACAGCATGCACATAATAACTAGGTGTTAACATAAAAATATTTATACAAGTAAAAATTGAAAACTATTTTAAAATGATAACAAATCGGGAAAAGAAAACAAAACATTTATTTAAGTTTATAGTATTCGAAGAGGAAACTCCGTATTTAAGGAGCTTCCCGCGAAAAGAGTTTGAAAACATACTTTTTAAAATGGTATCTTGTACCTTAAAAAGGCATAAATACTCCCAAAAATTCCATTATTATCTTACCCATTTCTATTTGTGGTCGTCGCAACACGTTTTCTTCTTCTCATTCTCCCCTATCAGACGTCACGGCATCATTGACTCCTTTCTCCTTCATATCATTCCTTATGGTGGGGCTACATTAGCGGACTACGGCGAATATTCGGGCTACGGCGATGTACATGGCTGGGTAGATCGTTGCAATGTGATGTATTCGCGCGCAGACGATGTGGCATCGGTGCATAGTCAGTAAACTGGCGCGCTTCAAAGGACTTGTCACGACAATATTCGCTTGAGTGTGACACCTACGTCACTTCACTGTCGTCCAGACTTTGAAACGGGACTGACGTTCTTGTGTTTTTGTACACTATAATTTACTGCCTTATAATGCAAAGCCACTGCTTCCTCCATCGTCTCGGCCGCACAACTAAACAATGAATATTCGCTGTAGGCTGCTTTCTGAATCTTCGCCCGCCAATGTAGACAAGAACATCGTGTATGTCCGACAACAGATGTTTTGTGCGCCAACGCGATACGAATATTTGCCCGCAAATGTAGCCCCAGCATTAGAAGTATATTATTATGAATATTTTGACGGGCCCGTTGGTCTAGTGGTTAGTGGCCCTGACTGCTGAGCCGGAGGTCGTGGGTTCGATTCCCACCCAGGACAAACTTTGTGTGATGAGCATGATTGTTTGTTCTGTGTCTGGGTGTGATTTATCTATAATATGTATGTATTTATAAATTATATAAGTATGTATATCAGTTGTCTGGGTACCATAACACAAGCTCTGCTTAGCTTGGGATCAGATATCCGTGTGTGAGTTGTCCCAAGATATTTATTTGTATTCTAACCAGTGTGTGTCCATGCAGGGCGGCGGCGGTCTGGTGGGCGCGGCGCTGCCGGCGCACGTGCAGGCTCAGCTGCACGTCGCGCAGCCGCTGTCGCTGCCGCCTCCCCCACCCACCTACCAGGTAATTGTCCACACCAGGAGTTGTGAACCTTTTTGGATCAGCGTGCCCTTTTCTCCACAGAAATGTTAAATGAAGCCATATATAATTTTAACTGTGATTCAATAATCAAAAAAAAGTGTAAATATTATTCACTAAAATCACATTGTTTTCTACCAAAACATAAAATAAGGCTGTCTTGAAATCAATTCCAATGTTTATTATACTTTGTTATCTATTTTTCAAAACAAATAGCTATATTAAAAAAAGATAAACGAATACTTATATATATTATAGGTATAAAATACATATAAAATAATAATAATCACAAAGAGCAAAAAGAAATATATAATATTGTTATCTTAGGAGAGACATATTGCTTTTTGACTATTTTCAAAATATAATTATTTTTATTTCACATAGGCCTACATGGGCACTTATATAACGTTCGGGTTGGTCGTTACCAATGGAGAAGAACCTGCAAGAAACTCCATGGTTGCTCTTTTAAAATCATTTGGTTTTACAATGTTGTTGTTACAACGTTAGTACTTAAGTATGAGAGGACAGCGTAGGCCCGACAATAAGTGATTGCTTACTTTACAAAACGTAAAATAAAATAATACGTTAACAAAAGTTAACAAACTTTTGAGAATCTAAAAGGCCATTATTGTACATGAAGTTTCAATAAATAAATTACAATAGTTGAGTAGAACAATTGTTGGAGGAGCTCGTGGCTAAATAATAATAGCCGTTCGGGTCGATCTTTAGGTTAAGCCGGGCTTGCCTAGGTTGGCCTGTGGATGGGTGGGACCACCCGTTACATACCGAGTTTCCTCCGTGCCTCGGAAAGCACGTTAAGCCGTTGGTCCCGACTGTCATTTGTAGATCTTTGACAGCCGTTACAGGTAGTCAGTGTTCCGAAAGTCTGACAACCAGTCTTACCAAGGGGTATCATATTACCCAGTATTAACTGGGTGGTGGAGGTCAGATAGACAGTCGATCCATGTAAAATTCTGATATTCAGCTGCATCCCGTTAGACTGGAAGCCGACCCCAACACAGTTGGGAAAAGGCTAGGCAGATGATGAGTAGAAAAATCGTTGTAGAGGTTAAGGAGTCTGTCATTGTTGTGTTTCTTCATGTTTTTTGTAAACCATTGAGTTGTTCTTCCAGTCGACAACACCAGAGCCTCTACTTCAAGGCATGTTGTCGCAGGCCACAAGAGTCATATCGCATCAGGTAGGAATCCAAACGCCATTTTTGGGCTAATTATAGTTCGGGAGCTTTGTTAGCAGAAATTACTAATGTACTTACTATTGCTGAAATTTGAATCTGCATACTTATTATAATGTGACTATCTGTGCCCCATGCGTTGCAATACAATTTTCTACCTACCTTCCCTACTTACCCTACCTACCCTACCTACCGTACCTACCCTACCTACCCTACCTACCCTACCTACCCTACCTACCCTACCTTCCCTACCTACCCTACCTACCCTACCTAACCTACCTTCCCTACCTAACCTACCTTCCCTACCTAACCTACCTTCCCTACCTAACCTACCTAACCTACCTAACCTACCTAACCTACCTAACCTACCTTCCCTACCTACCCTACCTAACCTACCTTCCCTACCTACCCTTCCTACCCTACCTACCCTACCTACCCTACCTACCCTACCTACCCTACCTACCCTACCTACCCTACCTACCCTACCTACCCTACCTACCCTACCTACCCTACCTACCCTACCTACCCTACCTACCCTACCTACCCTACCTACCCTACCTACCCTACCTACCCTACCTACCCTACCTACCCTACCTACCCTACCTACCCTACCTACCCTACCTACCCTACCTACCCTACCTACCCTACCTACCCTACCTACCTTACCTACCTTACCAACCTTACCTGCCCTACCTACCCTAAATACCCTACATACCCTATCTTTTAAGTTGGATCAAACTGGACACGGTGTGTAAATTTAATTTAAACCGGTTCGGTAGTTAGGAGTCCATCGCGGACAAACAACGTGACACATGATTTATATATATTAAGATGATGATCTGATGATATATTGGCCTACGCTTGAATCGCGTAAGAAACATACAAGAACAATATATAGTAGAATTGAGAATCTCGTCCTTTGTTTAAAATCAGTAAAAAAGTTCGTATATTTTTCGTTTTTTTTTTTAGTAAGTTTGTTTACCTGTTGTGGTCATCGGGTGCTAGGGTTTTTTGTTTAAAATAATAAGCAGATTCAATTTTTGGTGATGATGTCTCTGTGTATTGACAATTCCTTGTTATAAATTTGTCCAAACCAGCTTCAGTTATCGTTCACAAAGCTTTGCGGTAATTAAAATGTGTTGGTGATGGGTCTAATTCCATTTGCTTCATTCTACAGGAATGATTTTAGCTGTTCCACGCGGTTTCACCCACGCTGCTCAGCACCTGTTGGTCGTAGCGTGATGTTATTTAGCCTATAGCCTTCCTCAAGAAATGGACTATCCAACACTAAAAGAATTTTCTAATTCCAACCAGTAGTCCTTGAGATTAGCGCGTTCAAACAAACAAACTCTTCAGCTTTATAATATTAGTATAGATTGTGTGTCGCTTTTGTGTTTTTGAGGAGCTCGTGGCTAAATATTAGCAGCCGGGTCGATCTTTAGGTTAAGCCGCGCTTGCCTAGGTTGGTCTGTGGATGGGTGACCCGTTACACAGCGAGTTTCCACCGTGCCTCGGAAAGCACGTGAAGCTGTTGGTCCCGGCTGTTATTTGTGGATCTTTGACAGTCGTTATAGGAAGTTAGTGTCCCGAATAACCAGTCTTACCAAAGTGTATAATATTAATAAGTACTAACTGGGTTGTGGAGGTCAGATAGGCAGTCGCTCCATGTAAAATACTGGTATTCAGCTACATCCAGTTATGCTAGGAGGCTCAGCAGATGATGTATGTTGCTTTTGTGTATTTAAGGTTGTTTTTTTTAATTGCCAGGCATGGTATTTTATAATCATTGATTAATCTTTACGAATATTGTGATTGTTACCAATAACTTGTTTGTCTTGAATTTCCTGTCCTTGAGTTTTCTTATAAGAAACTAGCTTTAGCCCGCGGCTTCGCCCGCGTTAAATTCAGTAGCGCCTTATTGATTTGTAATGCAGCAACGATAAATTTTATCGTTTCTTCCCTCTTTCTCTCTCATATCCCACTCTTTTTTTAAAAAAATAGTCTATGTTCGTCTCCTGGTTCCCAACTATCTTAAAATTCATCAAAATCGGTTTAGCCATTAAAGCGTGAAGAGGTAACAAACAAACAAGCAAACAAATTCACTTTCGCTTTTATAATATTAGTAAGGATCCTAATTTCAAAGACATATTATTATTTTCATCAGAATTACGCGACAACTGTGCAACATTTCAACTCTATCGGATTTCGAGAAGTAAGTTCTAAATTAGTTGCAACATTTTGTCCTTATGTGTATCGCACCCTTCTGTGTGGAGTGCTATTGGACGCGACAACTTTGTTTTTTGTTCTAGCATCTGAAAAGGAGCTCATTCTCTGAGCGGCTAAAAGGCTGCTAAATATATAGCTGAAACTACTAACGTTATATCCCTACACTAGTAGGACTACTATGGCATCTTAAAGCAGAACTTATTCCACTGAGTGAAAGAGATGGTGCTAGACACCCTGTATAGCTCTGTCCCTTCCCCTCAGCGGAACAAGTTCTGCTTTAACACGTCATGGTAGGGTAGCTGTTATTGTTAGTGTACTGTGGCTTCCTCTCTCGAACTAGAGAATAATTATATCTTCACTAGTTTTTGCCCGCGGTTTCGTTCGTGTTAAATTCGGGGTAACACAGTTCCCCTTTCCTGATTTGCAGGTGTTACCTATAGTTTTTGCTCTTGCGCCTTATTTATTGTAATAGCAAAGCTAAGTTTTTCCTTTTTTCCCAACTTCTCACTCTTTAAAATAAAATGCCTATGTCCGTCTCCAGGGACTCAACTATCTCTGTACCAAAATTAATTAAAATCGGATTGGCCATTTAGACGTGAAGACGTAACAAACAAACTCATTTTAGCTTTTATAATATTAGTAAGGATTCATAGTCTCTCTTTTATACAGGGTGTGAAGGAATCCGTTAGTCGCGTCGCCCACACGACCAAGAGTCGAGGCGCAGTCGCGGCGCGTCGCCCACACGACATTTGTAAAGAAAATCTCGTTGCGGTGTGACTCTGATGTGAGATTTTCTTTACAAATGTCGTGTGGGCGACGCGCCTAACGCGCCCGCGCCCCGACTGCGCCTCGACTCTTGGTCGTGTGGGCGACGCGCCTTAGGAGGCCATTGTTTGGGGTGATAAATTACTTTTTTACGGTAGAACTCAATATTACGTATTCAAAATGGACTCCTATTAGGTGCAATCTTGAGATACATACCAGTAGTAGGCGACCTTTATACGTATATGTACGACACCTGTTGGTCGTAGCGTGATGTTATATAGCCTATAGCCTTCCTCAAGAAATGGACTATCTAACACTAAAGGAATTTTCCAATTCCAACCAGTAGTCCCTGAGATTAGCGCGTTCAAACAAACAAACAAACTCTTCAGCTTCATAATATTAGTATAGATGTGATGTGTCTAAATGCCTATGGGTCAATCTAACTTCGTCTTAGCCTACCTTAATTTTTTTTTGTGAACCCTTTTTTTCTGTGTGATATTTTTTTGTATTAATTCTTGTATTGTGTCTTTTGCTGCATCAAATAAATGATTTATCTATCTATCTAAAATATTATGCTGTTAGATGCATTTAGTATTTAAAATATAATATATATTATAAATAATAAAACTTAATAGTCTATTTAAAAGAAAGACAAAAAGCTAGTATAAAAAAAATAGTTGAAATGCTGAAACTTAGACATCCAATATCTAGAAGTGTTAATTAAAGGAGGATGGCGGGGACACATGTAAAATGGGACCCACTCTTAGGAGTACCGTACCGTATAGAAACTTGTACCTAGTTGTAGAACTATATAAAACTAGAAAAAAAGCAAATGGGCAGTGAGTCGTAGGTGGTGGGAGAAAAAAGTAATTCAAGGTAGAAGATTAAAACCTAAAACGAATCCAAGATTGCGTATTTAATACAATATTATCTTTTTTATGTAATATGTAGTTTCAAAAAGGTGTTCATGTGTTTTTACATACCACTTCGATTTTTCTACTTCAATAATCCATAAAATCACACAGAAAATAATAAATATCCCACGGTAGCCGTTGAATACAAACTGGAATAACACGAAATAGTTTTGACACTAACAGTCAGCTCATATTGACAGCATAACGCTTCATTCTACGTTATCATAGATAATCGTAATTATTTTAACATTGTCCATTTTTGTAATAAAAAAATGTGAATGCTTGTTTAATATTAACGTTTGTATATATGTTTTTATATTTTACAAGTTTCATTTATTAAAAAAAAATTACAACCGTAAAATATCTACTAGTGTGAGAACGTAAATCATATAAAGAGTAGGTTGGAATGTAATTCGAAATACGGTGCGTTCAATAACTGCATGATGACTTATTTATAAGAAAATAAAAATCTTTTCTAACTTTTAATTCCCATAATCAAGTCATTCAATATTTTTTAGATAATCTTCTTATAAACTCTTAGTTATAATAAACATTAACTCACAAGTGAATGATACTTCGTTAATTTATAAATAATGTGGGTCCAATCTCGCCGGCCTCCTTTATCTCCTTTCCATGATTTTTTGACTCTTACCCCCGAATACTGAAACGTCACTTAAAATGTGAGGGTTGCTTAACAATTGAGCAGCTCTTAAACTTTAGATTTCGTATTGTCAAACGTCACTTCTGAGTATCTGTTAAATTTAAGTGGTACTTAAATTTTGAGTGACGTTTCAGTATTCGGGGGTAAGTATTAAGTTTATACTCTGTGGTTGTTTTTCTCTTGAAATATTCTCTATGATTCTGTGGTACAGCAAGTTTTATAATTATTTCAATTCCCTAATTTAATAATATCGTCATCAAGAAGTTATGATTAGAACAAACAAAAAAAAAACAATTACTGAGAGAACTAAAATTAGGCAATGACTACGGATTCACAAAATAAATGAACATGTTCAGTGGCATAACCCATTGATTAGGCACCCTTGTATGATGGAACGTAGATCTACGCGAGACACAATGCGTTTTTAATTGTGTCTGTAATTCCGACATACAAGCGGTTAACATTTTCAAGCTTTTAATAGACATCAAATCTTTTTTCTTAATTTCATAAGTTCTAAATAGCCCTGGTATCTTTGCCAACCATCCGTTCAAGCGGCAGTTGACAGATAGAGGTCAATGACATCACAACCTGGCGCGAGCTCTGTCCTATTCTCATTTCAAACGCATTGTACAGACGCCTGCACATCAAGCTACTACAATCTGTCAGATTTCTTTGATAGATTTTAGACTTTATTTGTAAGGTATTAGGTTCAAGGTTCATTGGGAAAAATTGACAGTTTCGGGTAGCTTGACCTGCAGGCGTCTGTACGTTAGACTCGTACTATTATACAGGGTGGAATTTTGTAATGCCACCTGAAGTTTGACATTGTTTTCCTTTCATTTAATTTATGAAGTTTGTTTAAGAGATTTTATCCTTATTGACCCTAACGATCGATGCAATAAAGTACAGGGTGCAACTTTTGCAGATTTTAGTCGGTTCGATTAGGTAACGTGTGCGTATTATTAGCGTATTAGAGTATATATTTTAAAAATCTTTGAATGCCGTTTTCTTTCTTGTCAAAAATTAAGGAATGTTTTCTTTGAGTAAAATTTTCTATCTAAAGTATTAAAAGTACTTCCCCTTCAGGTGGCATTACAAAATTCCACCCTGTATAAGTGAACTATTCTTGCACATTCTTAATACTTCATTTTTCTTCCCCACAGGTGTTCCTAAACCTCCTCGCAATGTTCCCCCTCTCCCCCTACGCGGAAGCACGCACCAACACGGGCGAAGATGGCGCCGACACCACAGAACCGGAAAACTACGAAGCCCTACTCTCTCTTGCTGAGCGCCTGGGCGAGGCGAAGCCCCGGGGGCTCGCACGGCATGAGATCGACGCGTTGCCGAGCTACAAGTTTGCGAGCGCTACGCACAGGGGTCAACAGACGAGCTGCGTGGTGTGCATGTGCGAGTTCGAGGCGCGGCAGACGCTGCGTGTGCTGCCGTGTGCGCATGAGTTCCACGCCAAGTGCGTCGACAAGTGGCTCCGGGTAAGATTTATTTATTTAACTACTAGCTTCCGTGCGCGACTTCGCCCGCGTGGCATACTTAGTTACTTTGGGCTAAAGCTAAGTTAACCCCGTTATGAGCGAAAAGAAATATCTTGCTTTCCCATTTTCTTCCCTCTTTCTACCCCTTTTCTCACTTTTTTTAGCGTATGTCCGTCTCCAGAGTCCCAACTACCTCTGTACCAAAATTCATCAAAATCGGTTGGGCCATTTAGGCGTGAAGACGTAACAAATAAACAAACTCCCCTTGCGCTTTTATAATATGTATTAGTAAGGATCGATGTACACACTACAGTAAAAAAAATAGGAACTGAAAGACAATAGACGATACGTTTTATATTTGACGACACGGTTGGTGCAGTGGCTGAGCGATCGACTACTGCGCTGCGTGTCGCGGGTTCAATCCCCACACGGAACTAGTATTTTTATGGCCTACAGATAGTTGTTTCGGGTCTGGCTGTTTGTGTATGTGAGTTTAAATGTTTGTAAACGCACCCGCGATACAGGAGAAATTCCTAGTTCGTAGTCCAACGTTTTTTTTTTTAAAGAAAATGATGTCTCAAATTTTGCATGGGGGATCCTTTGACGACATAGATGCTTACTAAGACCGTATCTTGCAAAGTTCAACCCCTAAGGGGATGAAACAGGGTAGCAATGTTTGTGTCGGAGAACGCGGTGCATTGGCCGAATAGAATTGAAATTCATCGGGCATCGGACATCGATTAAAAAAAAAATTAAAACTGTATTTTTATATGCCTCGTTAAGGCATATAAAAAAACAGAGGGCCGCTGCGTACCCGGCGGCATAAAAATGCCGGTTTTGCTACACGAAGGAGCCGCCGGCATGGCCACCGGTGTGCCGCCGGGTAACTCGGCTTTTTTGTGGCATTCGAGCGGTAGTGGTGTGCGGTTTGCAGCTAGCGTTGTATGTGACTGTCACAACCGGAATGATGCTTGGCGGCTTTTGCCGGCGGCTTGTATTGCTGGCGGCAGACCCGCTCGGCATGAACCCGTCGGCATTGCCGCTGGCACTGTGTAGCAGCCTTTATTGACAAAATATGGCTGTTTCTGTATTTAATGTAACACCTTTACTTGTACCTATATTTACAAAATAAAAATCTTATCTAATACCTATACAAAATTTGACAATCTTGGATGTACAGACGCCTGCAGGTCAAGATACCCGAAACTGTCAATTTTTCCCAATGAACCTTGAACCTAATAATTTAGAAATAAAGTCGAAAATCTATCAAAGAAATCTGACAGATTGTAGTAGCTTGGCCCTGACTGCTGAGCCGGCGGAGGTCGTGGGTTCAATTCCCACCCAGGACAAACTTTGTGTGATGAGCATGATTGTTTGTTCTGTGTCTGGGTGTGATTTATCTATAATATGTATGTATTTATAAATTATATAAGTATGTATATCAGTTGTCAGTGAATATATACCCGATGTTTCATTTAAATTTTTCATACTACTTTGCAGAATTTCCCATTATAAACAATTATGTGGTTTATCTTCTTTTTTTATCACAATACACACTCACATTTAAGTACATACTACATTTAAAACTGTTTTACGTCCGTCACATCACCATATAAGGTCCAGTTGAAAACCAGCGTCGGGCACTAGCTGCTCGGCAGTTTGCTGAACTGGGCCTATTTGGCGCAGCCATGAGACACACATTATTCTTATTTTATTTGTGTTTAGGATTAAGTTTTATAATTTTTTATTAGTGTGTGCATTTATGGCTTGTGCCAAATAAACTTGTTTTCTTTCTTTCTTTCTTCTTTCTTTGTCTGGTTACCATAACACTAGCTCTTAGCTTGGGATCAGATAGCCGTGTGTGAGTTGTGCCAAGGTATTTATTATTTACCTGACCTTGATTTTCATTCATATCTAATGTCATTCTCCTTGTTCCAGTCAAACCGAACATGTCCAATCTGCCGCGGCAACGCGTCCGAGTACTTCAACAATGCCGAGTGACTTCACACCCCCACACACGAACACAACCGGCGCACCAGACACACACAGACACACTGTGTCGTTCATTTGCTGTTCTGTGTCACTCCCTTTGTACTTATTTGTAACTTTGTTTAAAGGTAGAAACATCTTGGAGAAATAACATGTAACTATGATAATGTTTTGTATAAAAGACGATTAGAAATCACGAAATAGAAGTTGCTTACGTAATTTTATAGACTTGACTAGCTGTTCCCCACGGTTTCACCCGCGCTTCCCAGCACCTGTTGGTCGTAGCGTGATGTTATATAGCCTATAGCCTTCCTCAAGAAATGGACTATCCAACATTAAAAGAATTTTCCAATTCCAACCAGTAGTCCCTGAGATTAGCGCGTTCAAACAAACAAACTTCAGCTTTATAATATTAGTATAGATTACGACAGTAAAAAAACACTAAAACTGATCTTAATCATCATCTACCTAGCTTTACCCAATGTTGGGGTCGGCTTTCAGTCTTACCGGATTCAGCTGACTAATATTTTACTTGGAGCGATAGTGTATCAGAAATCCACAACCCAGTAACAACGGGGTAATACAATACTCCTTGGTAAGACTGGATGTCAAAGTTTCAAAACACTGACTACTTGTAATGACATAAGATTAATTTGTGTTGTCTGATTATTAACAATTTATACACAAATACTAGCTGTGCCCAGTGGTTTCACCCGCTGCTCACTTAGGGGTATGAAAAATTGATGTTGGCCGATTCTCAGACCTACCCGATATGTACACAAAATTTCGTTTAAATCGGTCCAACCGTTTTGGAGGAGTATACATATATATATATAACGAAAACTGTGACACGAGATTTTTATATATTAGATAATGTGTTGTCCTTACAGGTTACTCAAACAGATGCAGTATTAATTAACCGTACTAAAGGCTGTATAACCGGTCAACCTC
Source organism: Ochropleura leucogaster (assembly GCA_958449745.1). NCBI lineage: Eukaryota > Metazoa > Arthropoda > Insecta > Lepidoptera > Noctuidae > Ochropleura > Ochropleura leucogaster. The sequence goes on along the minus strand of OY288228.1, from coordinate 8,821,213 downwards.
AGAAAATACTTACTTTGTTTCCTTCAACCCTGACATTGGCAGAATCATCGATAAAACGATGGAGCCATTACTATAAAATTGGATTGGATACTTGTAATGACTGTCAAAGATCTAAAAATGACAGCGGAAATCAAAGGCTTAACGTGTTTTTTTTTACGGTGGAAAAACTGATCTTTTCCATAAATGTAACTTCTATTTCGTGTTCAATCTTCCATAAATGTATTACTTTCTTTTTTTCTGAGTCGGTTAAACAAGTTGTGTACTAAATGTAGTGTCTGGAGAGTGCCAACAAAGTTGTGTATCGTGTGTCAAGACATTTAAATGTCTAGAGTTGAGTACTCGACATTAATACTATATTTGTGTGGATTATATAGATAGTGGCCATGATGGGTGGTCTTCAATTATCTGTAGTGTACGATAAACAGATTCGTCTTGTAACCCTGAACGCTTTTTTGTGAATGATGCTGTGGTTTTTTACCTCAGGTTTCTTTTCTTTCGAATTTCTATAACATGAGGGGCTTAAAAATAACTGGCAAATTGTGGGTCTACTATAGAACACTCCTCTGCCTTACCCCCTTTGGAAATAAACGCGTGATTGTTATGTTATGTGTTTCTAAAACTTTATCTTGTATATTAATGATATACAGGCTGTAACTGTAAAACACTAGTATACAGAATGTTGTTTTTACAGTTATACATAATAATACAGGATGATGTTTTTTCCTTAAATAAATTAATACCTATAGAATGTCCAAAAAAAGTTTTAGCACCATTCCCAAAGCGTTAATACTTAGTTACCGTGTGGTAGAACCTTATAACCACGACGTATACATAATAATGAATAAAAAAAAAACATATTATAGTTTGTTCGTTTAGTCTTTACTTTGCGGCACCAGAACGATTGTCTGTGCCTGTATATAAATTTAAATATAGGTATTTTTAGGGCGTGTTTCTTTGTCCACAGGTATGTGTGAGTGAAGTTGTTTAAGTAATTAATTGTTAAGGTATTTGTTTTTCTTTTTGCGTTTTACTCTCGTGTATTTCTGAGACGCTGGTGTGTGGGTTGAGGTTGTGTGCTCTGTCTATGGTCGCCATTTTAAATAATTCAATTTAAAAAAGGAATTGAATCAAGAAGGTTAAACATGAATTATTTCTGTCCGCCATTTTGAATTTCTTGTGATGTCATTTATAAAATGAGCTTAGACGCTGTGAAATTTCGATGAAAAATCCAACGAAATTAACAATAAACTATTAACAATAAACTAATAATCCTTTAAAGACTGCAATTCTTTACTACCAGAGACTTAAATATAAATAACAATGGTCTTAGACGGACAACAGAGCACATATAATCTCGTTTAAGTATAATCTATAGCAAGGCATGCATTTGTTTCGTAACTAACACTCCCCTAAGATCCTATCAGCTAAGCATTATCATCAGTTCCCGTTCCCACTGCTGGGACACTTCTGTGGGAGAGAGTGGGCCCAGCGCAGGTTAGTATAGCTCGGTTCAAACTTTATGGCGTCTCAGAAGTTAGCTACGAATGATAGTCGGAGCTTCACGTATGATGTTCCGAGCTTTAGCCATCTCTTATTAGCAGTGGTCGGAGTCGGTAGATTGATTTTATATACTTGCGTCAAGATATTATAATATGGATATGCCATTTTATCCATAACTAGCTGTGCCCCATGCGTTGCTATGCAATTTTCTACCTACCCTACCTACCCTACCTATCAAATAGAACGTGCGTCGTTAAAAGTTGGATCAAAACAAACTCTTGTTTTTTTTTTTTTTAGTATATTTTAATACTTATTCTTCTATTCGGCACGGAGACAAATTAAAAAAAAATCAAGAACCATGAAAATCGGTCCAGCCGTTCTCGATTTATAAGTGTTCGAACAAACCCGAGTTTGTTTTATATATTAAGATGTGCGAGAAGTACCGGAAAAAGTACCGGGATTGGAATTATGGAATAAAATAAAAAAAAAAACATACAGATATTTTAACAAAATCGTTTATTATATGAATGACTAGCTTCCGCCCGCGACTTCGCCCGCGTAGAATTTGGGGTAACACAGTTCCCCTTGCGCCTTATTGATTTCTAATAGCAGCGCTAAGTTTTCCCTTTTCTTCCCTCTTTCTCCCTCACATCCCACTTTTTTAAAATAAAAATTAGCCTATGTCCGTCTCCTGGTTCCCAACTATCTCTGTACCAAAATTCATCAAAATCGGTTAAGCCATTAAAGCGTGAAGAGGTAACAAACAAACAAACTCACTTTCGCTTTTATAATATTAGTAAGGATTGATTTAATTCAATGAACAATTATTTTTAATAAAAAAAAAACATAAACAAATTATTTTTAATCCTCATCAATAAATATGAAGTTCCGGTATTTTGGAGACATATCCATATTATCCTCTACGTTTGACGTCAACGACTTTAAATCGATTTACCTACTCCGACCACTGCTTATTAGGTTTGGCAACGTCGCATTTTCATCATCAGCTACCCTACTATGACCTCTTAAAGCAATTCTTATTCCGCTGAGGGAAAGAGACAGAGCTATACAGGGGTCTAGCACCATCTCTTTCCCTCAGTGGAATAAAAATTGCTATAAGATGTCATAATAGCCCTTCAGGTCACAACTGTCAAACCAGCTCTGACCGTCATACGCAGCTAACTTCACAACCGCCATAAAGATTGAAGTGGACTATAGATGTGACGTGTCTTCGAATTTAAGGTTCTAGGTCATTCTGGATTCCTCTTGTAAGCTTGAATAATGATAATAGCACTTTTCAATGCATTCAAATTTGTTTTTTTTTTATTTAGTTCTGTAAAGAGATTGTACAGGCAAAGAGGTTATGTATAGTTTTTTTTCTAATGACTTCTATTGACTCCCGCGTCGATTTATTGGTTGCCAGCTACACTGCTGAGCTGTTTAAGTGTCATAAGATTTTTCATCAAAAATTCACAATAGCAATATGTGTGTATGTCCACCATAATTTAAAACTCAAGAAAAAGTTCTAAATGTAACCTCTTTGCTTCTTGGGGAGCATTCGGTCTGCTTGTGCAATATACTACTCTATTACTTATTAAAATAAAATACATTTTAGCTCGAATATCGTCCTTCTGTTATGAACAAAAGAAAATTGACAAAAATAAATAAAATCTCACATATTTTACTGCCATTTTTAGGCTGAAATTTAATTGAAAGTCACTCAAATCCATTTTCAAATTTACAATAATAATTTAGCTCCTCTGTATAGAGTTCTTACTGCTGGTAGCTTGGACCCTGTTTCAGATACCGGAGGGTTACTATTTTTTTAAAATGTTTTTTTTTCTACGTTTTGAATTTAGTATATGATTATTTCTTTTGCTGGAAAAATTCATAACAGAAGGTGAAACTAGACACAATTCATTGTTGATTTTGACTTCACAATTAATATAACATTAATGCTTTCCGTTGATATTTACCGCTTTATCACGACACTGCATAGAAATATTGTATTTTTCTTTAATTGTCCGATTTTGTGAACCAATATGGCGGAAAAGTATCAAGTAGTTTATTTCTGACTTCATTTTTTTTTGTGCAGTCATGATATTTCGCACACCTTGGTGTATATCTATACTTTTTTATTTTTTTAGGGTGGGATATCATCCAATGACTTCACTGACATGTCAGACTTGTACTGACTAAAACCCACCCATGTTCCTTCTGTTGCCCTTTACGTTCCGAGGCCGCGGTATCTCTTTCGAACAACCCGCAACCCCGGCAGGCGGAGGCTCTGGCAAGCCCCTCTGCTTTGGTGTATATCTATACTGAGACAACTTCTGGAGTGGCGGGTTGATCGAAAGAGATACCTCGGCTCCGGAACGTAAAGGGCAAACGAAGGAACATGATTGCGTTTTTAGTGTGTAAAATTCTGACACTTCCCCCCACTCCGCTCAGAGTGGGGGGAGTTATAGGTAGGAGCGGCACACCTAAGTCAATTTATACAGAATCAATTATATTATAAGTACTGAATTGGGTAAACCACAAAATTGGAATACCATAGCCGCCATATTTGATTACCAAATTGGACAAGTATATAAAAATACATATTAGGAGTGAAAGGTTTTGTAAATGTCTTCCATTTTGGTTTGAGTTGATGGGTAAATATGGAGTGTGAGTCTAAGGGCTGAAACTGCGTTAAACGGACACCTGCGCGGTTTCATACAAAAGTGACCCGACGCGGGGACACCAGCAGTAACACGTGTGAAAATGTCTTTCGACAGAGAAAGAGTAATTGTGAAACTGCAATGTCGCTCTGTCTTAAGGGGCCAAACGAATGAACTATTTAGGTACCTGTGACAGGGTCCTTCACATACCCACAAAGCCCACGCTTGCAGACACGCAGCGGGAGTCCGTCGCGGGTGCCCAATTAACGCAGTTTCAATCCTAAAAGATGTGATTTTAAATTGTTTTTTTTTTGGGTGTAATTTTTCTATCATATATAACAACTAGCTGTGCCCAGCGGTTTCACCCGCTGCTCACTTAGGGGTATGAAAAATAGATGTTAGCCGATTCTCAGATCTACTCAACATGCACACAAAATTTCGTTTAAATCGGTCCAGCCGTTTCGGAGGAGTATGGGAACGAAAACTGTGACACGAGAATTTTATATATTAGACTAGCTGTGCCCAGCGGTTTCACCCGCTGAGGTTTAGGGGTATGAAAAATAGATGTTGGCCGATTCTCAGACCTACCCGATACGTACACAAAATTTCGTTTAAATCGGTCCAGCCGTTTCGGAGGAGTATGGGAACGAAAACTGTGACACAAGAATTTTATATATTAAATTATAACCTTCTGTCTCCTAATGCTGGGCTAAAGCCTTCCTTACTTTTCCATTCCTCTTCTCTAGACACACGATAGCTTATCACGGTATCTCCTACTGATCTTGTGGTGTCGCCACACCCTAGCAACCGAATCCATACATATTTTCGAACTAGCTGTTCCCCGCGGTTTCACCCACGCTGCTCAGCACCTGTTGGTCGTAGCGTGATGTTATATAGCATATAGCCTTCCTCAAGATATGGACTATCCAACACTAAAAGAATTTTCCAATTCCAACCAGTAGTCCCTGAGATTAGCGCGTTCAAACAAACAAACTCTTCAGCTTTATAATATTAGTATAGATGTGTAATACGGCTGAATGTCCTGTGCTGTAAAAGTTTGATGTACAGAAAGTATGGTTGGTCATGGCGGGTCCGTTTCTTATGGGTATTATTACAGTATCTATGCAGTGTCGTGTTGCCTGCTTAAGTGTCAGGAAATCAGCTACCCTACCATGACGTGTTAAAGCAGAACTTATTCCGCTGAGGGAATGAGACAGAGCTATGCAGGGTGTCTACAGTACGGCCAACGAGAAGCGATACCAAATGTAAACAAAACCCATGCTAAAACCCCATCTAAAATGGCCGCCCGAATGTTGGCGAACCCGTCTTAACGTTGTCATGTTTTTGCCGGGAGAACGAGACATTACGACAAAGGCACAAGATGGAAAGAGCTAAATATTAGATTGTCAACGCCACAGTTGTTCTTTAGGTTAATGACCTTTCGTATCGCTTCTCGTTGGCCGTACTGTAGCACCATCTCTTTCACTCAGTGGAATAAGTTCTGCTTTAAGATGTCATAGTAGGCCTACTGGACGTTGCTTTTGTTCGCTTGTGTGAGTGTGCTGTGCATCTCCGTGTGTGGTGACTCCGATACGACAGTGTGAAATAATGGCTTTTTTTAATTCAATCAATCAACATTTTTATTTCACATAGGCCTACATGGGCACTTATAAAACGTCGAGAAAATGTACACGGTTCCGGTTAGTCGTTTCCTATGGAGAAGAACCGGCAAGAAACTCCATTTTTAATTAAATGTTTGATTTTTCGATTATGAATTTACTTTGAATGGATTAAAATCTTTAATGTAATAATCGTTATGAGTCTGTGGAGATCCGTATTATAATGAAAGAAAGAAAGAAGAAAGAAAGAAATATATTTTCGTATCGGAGCATCGTCACATTGTTTTATTAGTGTTGCTAGCCAAGTTTGTTATTAACAGAATGTACTTACGTTTATTCGGGGTAAATAAATAAATTTGCAAATTATGTAGAGTCAGTAAAAGTAAATATGACACCAAGCTCGTCAAATTTTCTTAAAAATCTATGAATGTTTTGAATAAAGTTAATTGTATTTGACAGAAAACAAATTGTTAAATAAATTAAATTTCAGTTTAAAACGTCCATCGGTTACTATGAAAAAACGAACTAACCGATGAACCTCTTTTGCTAACTGTACAAAAAAAAACTTGAAGAAAATTCCTTAATGTTCCTTGGAAGATTATTGCCTCCCCCCTCCCCAAATTAAAACGAAGTCGCATAGTTTTTGTTGGTCGTTCATTCCATATAAGGTTTTCAAGAATTTAACAAGCAAGACACTAATCCAAATATTATTCCATACTAACATAAGTGTGCAATAAAGAGGTTTCTGTATGCACCCGTCCGATTGTTAGCGAGAAGCGCGTCGAAAAGTTCACTATCTCAATGCGGTTATTTTAAACTCACTTGGAGATCGGGTTTTGTCCAACAGGATCATATTACTGGAATAAAATCTCAAAAAAAGTCCCATTCTATTTGTGGTTGTCGCAACACGTTTTCTTCTTCCATTCTCCCCTTTCAGACGTCACGGCATCATTTACTCCTTTCTCCTTCATATCCTTACACAATCCATCCATCTTTTCTTTGGCCTTCCTCTCGCTCTCCGTCCATCAACATTCAGATCCATCACTCTTTTAGTCACATGTCCTTCATCCCTTCTCATTACATTCCTCGTCATTGTTTTGTGCGAGTCCCAAAATATTTTTTTTTTTCTTTCATCCTTGAAAAAAGGACAGATGCTTTCACCTAAACTATTATCTTTTGAACATTTCTTGAGAAACAGTTGACAGTCCGCCGCTTCTCGCTGCAGTAAGGGCAAACGCCTTACCAACGTAAATTTTGTTCCATTGACATTATATTTTGTTATATTTAGCTTTTTTTATTCTTTATAAACATACTAGATTGTTTTGTCAGTGAATGCTTGTGTGTTTTCTTACGATATTCTCTATACAGGGTGCAATTGAAGTCATGGCCATTATTTTAAACTAAGGCTCTACTCGCGATACTAAATGCATTAGGGCTACTATAACGCAAATCAAAATTATTATTAATGCAATTATGGAAAAATTTAGGAAGTCACATTGTAAAAGGCTTATCATTGAAAATAAACACTAAAAGTAATTTAAAAAGTACTTTTTAAACGCCAGAAGTCGTGAAGTATCAAAATCTTAACGGATAGTACAGGGCGGAAAGTAAACAAACATCAAATAATAATAATAACTAGTTATTGCGACAAGCGGCACGCGCTCGGCATTTTCTTAGAAGTAGCAATAACAATAATATTTTTGATTTGCGTTATAGTAGCCCTAATGCACTTAGTATCGTAAGTAGAGCCTTAGATTAAAATAATGCCCATGACTTCAAAAACACCCTGTATACTAGTGTGCAATTCTTGTTAAGTTTATTATCTTGGTTTCGAGGTAAAATTCTAAATCTCAATCGCTGGAAATAGTTGTGTTGTTTACACTCTTAATGTGAAGTTGCGAAGGCGATGGTAGTCTGTAGGGGCGTTGCGGTGTACACTGACCGCAAGCGACAGTGCTGCTGTCTTGATAATTACATAAAAATAGGCTGTTAGCCCTTAACCAGCACTGGTATGCCGTCTGTAAAAGTCGACTGCAGCAGCAGACGACACTATTCATGGAAGCATTCTTACGCCCGGTTCCATTACTTCAATTTTTTTGTTTATTGGATTGGCGTTAGTTACATAGAAACTAATGTCGCTGTAGTCTGTCGCTGCGGTCGTGCGGCACTGCCGTTGCGTTCTGCGGTCGTCTTCGGAATTGTACCTTTATACATATCGCTTGTAATATACTTGTTTATAGTTGAAATGCAATAATTACTTGTAATTTTTTTTTATATGTTATATGAGAACGATGAACAGATGACTGAGATTGGTATAACTTTATAATAGTCCAAGATGTCTGGGGTTCAGAACAAGCAGTAGATATTGTCCTAATGTCATTCCAGTGGAAGAAAGAGCCATCTCTTTCTCACAGTGAAATAAGATTAAAACAATACTGCTGTCGTAAGAGCTTTGTCTAGTATCTAATTTTGAAAAGTTATATTAAGCGGCATTTTAACCGGGCGTCGGGTGCCGTGGTATGTCTCCCGGCCACCGTAGATACGGATCTGTGGACTTTGAGCAATGGGTAACTCACATTTCGTACGTCTTCCGCAAGCCGTGTCGATACCGCGTTCGTGTTCCACGCGCGCCTCAAAGATAAGTCAGCAAGATCTGCCTGCCGGGGTTGCGGGTAGTTCGAAAAAGATACCACAGTACCTACAAATCTAACTCTCATTCCGCGCCACCCAAACCGGAGACATTAATTAATGATTTCCTATTCGAAAAATAAAGAGCGACATTTAAATCTCCACATACGAACTATACATTACATAAACCTGACAACAACTGTCGGGCGGTAGCTCAACGGACACAACACCCGCCTTCTCAGTGCCAAATATGTTAATGTACTTTCCAAAATTCGATGCCAAATCTCTGCGACTATAATATCGTTAACAATCGTTATTGCACGTCACTATCGCGCATCATCTGACACTTAAGTCAATGACATAAGATTCAAATTGCACGCTAGTGAAATACAACAACGATGTTTTTTAAAATAGATCTTTTAACAGTCTTTTTGTTCGTCGTTGTGTGCCATGTACGCTTGCTTCCGATACGGCCTGTATGTGCTGTTTGTAGTTATTTTACATCTGTTATGTACACGCATAAGTACATTATGTTAATAAGACTCGTTTTTAAACAAATAAATCTTAAATTTTGTAGAACAGTTGAACCAGAAAAAGTATGCGCTTCGACAACTAATGTCCCGAGAACGAAAGATGTCGAAGCGCACATTTTTTATGAGAGAACTGTAATAATTCAGTTTAATTGTATCGATTGAACAGTTTCTGATTGCACGATTTATTGTTGAATTTGAACATCTTGGTTATACAACGTGTAAAAAAGGAGCACTAATACTTATAGGTAGGCACATATATCATGTAAAGAATACAGTGTGAAAGAATCAAAAATTAAAATCAATTATTCAACTTCAATCAATGGCCGACGATAGTAGTTACTAAAGATATTAAGTACGAATGCGTTGGTTACATGAAATACTTTTCCTACAGTTCTTACCTACTGGAATAACTTACCTACTACTTCTTGGATGTGGAGATACCTAACTAATTAAACAGACTTGGAAATAAAAAGCTCTCAGCTGATTTTAGGGGTTGTCGCACGGAGTTCATGCAAAAAAAGTAAAATGTCTTTCTCTCTAAAAGTATAGTATTTGAGAACCTGTGAACATGCTCCAATACTGCTTATCACCTTAGCTGTATGCCCCTTAAATTTTATTGCTATATTTTTTGCACGTTGTATATGTTGGAGTTATATAAACATTATGTACTTATGTGTGTGTTTCGAGGCTAGAGGCAAATTTAGGAATCCAACAACAAAATGATAATAACGAATACCAAAAAATGTCATGAATACCATTTTATACCAATTTTTATTATAATTTTATTATGAACTTCTGTTCTTGTTTAAATAGACTGAAATTAAGATTCGATTGTACCTATGAAATCTAATGTTAAGTCGGGAAAATTTATTGTTAACGAAATTGACTAAGCAAAAACTGTAACTCTTTATGAGATGGGATATTATACTTTTGGTACACTGACATCTTGAAACGACTGTCAAAGCTTTTCAAATGTCAGCCAGGACCAACAGCTTAACAATTAATTTTCCCTGACTAAACAACATAATATCGTCGAGAATCTACTATTCATTTTCATTTATAGCTGCCCTTGCCTCGATTTTCTATATTTAGTTAGTATACACTATTATCTGTTTAGTTTAGTTTCGTTAGTGTTAATTTTTAACGTGCATTTTTTTCTATACGTTAAGGCATAGCGCACTATGCGATAGGGGCGCCATTGATGACTCACTTATTTTGGCAACTTAAACATACCTGAGAAAATCCAAACTGAAAGTTGTTCACATTTATTTGTAATCGTGGTTACGTTTGGGTAATGGTGGCGCCACTGTCGCTTGACCCGCTGTGAGGCTTCTTCCATAATCGTGTCGCGTTGTTCACTAGCCTGGTTTTTTTTGTATCTTACTGGTTATGTTTGGTGTTTGTTAACTGAAGGGCCGACAGTCTTAGATAAAATAATTAGATAATATAACAATTTAAATAGGCATGATTTAAGAGTAAGTAAGCAAGACGTAGTACATTAATAAGATTTTTATTAAAGGTCGTTTTCACATCAATAGGCAAAGATGCATTAAGTTTAATACGCAAATAATACTTCTTGTTCGTTTTTGCTAACACTAGCGGTGTCTAAAGCGCAGTTGGATTGTCAATACTAGACTTCAGAGCCCAGAGTTGTAAATCCAAACATGGTCACCATGTTGATAAGCATACAAAATAACACTTGATATTAATTTAGATGCCGTTGTGTTTGTGAAAATATGCAATACTTCCAAGTGTTAATTGCGAAAAACTTCTATTATTTTATTATCAAAAACTTTTATTATTTAAGAGTTGGTTAGAAAGAGATGCCTTTACCCAATATGTAAGCTATCTCTCTCTAACACTTGGTTTTAATAATCACGGAATACTGTCGGCCAAATTTTCGTTGCTCAATATGTATTACTTATATTTACATCTCGTATATTACTACTTTTTATTATTTGTCTGTATTCTTTCGTTTTTAACAGTTTTCACCACTTGGCCTTTCAAGCTTGCATGTGTTGACAGCTGTCTAATCTGACAGTTACAAAATACAACCTTTTTTTATACTTGAAAATCCGTTTTCCAACTTTTTTATTAAGTGACAGCTGTCAGTGATGATATCAAAAAGACGTTGACGTGTGTTACTTATCATAGTGACATTGACAGGTGTTGCTATTTGCAAAATTGTCGCGTTCCGTGGTGAGGGGTACGTTCCGTGACCGCGGGCGTCCGCCAGCCATTTTACCAAAGCATTGTAATTCATACATAGACATGTAAATACTGATGGTCGACCGAGACGTAGACACATAGACAACTAATATAAATGCGGGGAGGTAGCAACTGAAATAATATTGTTTGAGTGTATACTTGTTTAATTATGTAATGTAAAATTTTTCTACCATTTAAGTTTAATTTTTATCTTTTGGTAACCCCGTTTTTAACTGTCATGTGCCAGTGACGTCTCGGTGTAGTCTCAGTCCGCCTTGATGTGCTCAGTCGTTTTATTTTTATTAAATGCACTGCTAATGTATTTTCTGTTCTTTTATTTTTTTTTTACTTTCCTTGGATTTTTTAATGCATTTTACTAATGATTTTCACAGTAGTCTGTCGTTTTATTTGCCAGTCTTGGCATAATCAATGAAGATGAATTGTACCGATGAAATCGAATTAATATTTAACTAAACCTGTTTAAGACAAGGCCGTGTCATATTTGTTGTGAAAATGACACTAATATCGTTGTGACAATTACATACGACGGCACATCAACATACACAAAACCATTTAACCTGATCTATCTACTATGGTGTGCGATCCGTAATAGATAGATCAGCTTATAATAGTTTAGAATAAGTTGACCTGCCGTCGTGTGTACCTAAGATAACCACAGAAGAGTGATGAAGCGTTTTTCGTCTGACAGCAATCTTACTGTTACCTTGTCGTTGCAATGCTTAGCAAAGACCTCTCCCCATAACCTCAAAATTTCACGATCTTGGGCGTTTCCGGACCATTACTCTTTGGTTCTATCCAGCTCATCCCGCCATCTCCGGAAAGGTCTACCGCATAGCCTTCTGGCTCAGTCAGGAGTCCACATCTAGTATTCCACGCGCGCCTCAAAGAGGTGTCAGTAAAGCAGGGCTTGCCAGGGTCACCGCCTGCCGTTGTTGCGGGTTGTTCGAAAGAGATACCGCGGCCCCGTAAAGGGCAACAGCAGGAATATGAGTGGGTTTTAGTCAGTACAAGTCTGACACCCCTCCATCCAGAACGGGGGAAGTTATTTGATGATTTCCAATCCGCAAAAAAAGGTGTCCACATCGTTGTTGTTTTTGACGAGAGCTCGTCGGGCATACGGTAGTCTTGGCCACCCTTATTAATTAACAGCAACGAAAAAGTTAAATTCACGAAAATAAATATCATTTTATCTTTAACAGTCTTGTCAGTCTTAGCAACCGAACAACCAGTTTGGTGGTGAGTTCGAGTTTTAACTGTAAAAGGAATGTAGTTCTACTCATAGTTTTGTTTCATTGGTAACATTTATCATTAAACGTTTATTTTCCCTAATAAAGAAAATAAGATTAACAATACAACACACCAATGCCTCAGCCGATCAGTTTAACCTTTCGTGTGTCTATGACGTGGATCCGCGCGAGACACAATGCGTAATTAATTGTGTCTGTAATTCCGGCATACGAAAGGTTAATGACAGTTTTAGAAACACCTCTTGCGAATCTTAGTTATTGTAATCGACACTGAATTAATGTCGACTTTCCGTATGTACTAATTCAGTAAAATTTATTTCGTTATTGTCGCTCAGTTTTGTCAAATTCTGAAACTGAAAAAAGCTTAAATGTAATGTAACTTTCTCTAAAGTCGAGCTTATGGACAATTATTGCTCAGATAAAGGCTATAGGTTAAGCCTTGTATCCTTACGTGAAACTCGCGATGTACTCAAAACTAGGTAAAAACGGAGTGACGCTAAAATGGATGCCAAACATCAACGCTAAGTTGAAGTAGAAAAAAAACAGCACGTTTTGGTTTTGGCATTCATTTCGTTTTCGCTTTGCGTGAAAACGGGCGAGTATATGAATGTGAGAGTAAACGCTTTATTAAACGAATTGGTTAATAATCTAAAGTATTTTAAGTCGTATGTTGTGAAAGTATTTTAGAAGCACTGTGTGAAATAGCAACATATCACTGTCCTTCCCTTCGTTCATAGGAATTAATGTAATGCAAACTATCTCTGCCTGACTCCCATTTCATTAAAACGCTTTAATAATCTCGCAAAAACGAATTTATCAAAAAAACGTCTATGTAGAAAAGATCTATCTATCAAGACTCACCTCTTCTTGGCGCCAATTTTATTTCCGAAATGGGAATCAGACAAACTGCTACTTTAATATTAAAAAGTCGGAAATATTATAATAGTCGGTGCCTAGACTTCCAGATATGTACTGTGTAAAGTATTGTTTCACAAAAATGTTTATAAGAATTAAGTTATAAAACAAAATGTCCGGAAATAATGACGTTTATAAAGGCGCCATTTGCAATTTAAGCTGCTGTTCCACTAACAAGTGTTGTGGACCAAGTATTAAATATGTTTTAGAATGTAGTTAGTGTTAAAAGCATAAATTTTACATTGACGAAAGAAATGTTTCGATATTTAATTTGCTAAGGAAAACGTCATTATTTTACGTGGATGATATTTCCAAAAATGTATCGTTCCATACGTAAAGTCAATTGCGACGTCCTAACAGTAAAATTACGTAGATTATAAAAAAGTGTACCTATAAAAATTCTAATCGTTATTCCGTTACGCTTTTGTAAAATTGTATAAAGTCGAATGTATTGTAAAAAAAGATATTTTTTCCATTTCATTATTGAAAAAAAAACTTGCCAAATATTAGTGTTACCAGCTCGAAACGTGAAAAAAACTACTATTTAGCGTTCGAGCGTCACTTTGCCATCGCTTCTGTATACACCAGTCCAATATATGTAGTGTAGCAGCATGTACATAGCCCATGTATGTACAATATATTATATACATACATAGTGAATATTATAAAAGTATTTTTGCATGATTAATTATTGTAAAAGTGTCCGATTATGTGTAGTAACGTGTGGTTTACTTATCACGTGATTTGTGTTTTTACTTTGTCCGAGTGTGTCTTAGGTTTAGCCGGCTAGTATTGGAAATATCCCTCTTTACACGCTAAATCCTACTCGCAGTGTTTTCAAATAGCCGGCTGATATAGATGACTACAGTATTTTTCTTAGTTATAGCTGAAAAAATCGTTGTTCAAATCTGTTGATAAAAGAGTGAATTAAATAAACCACCAACGTTATTAGTAAACCACGGTGTATTAAAAAGTCATTTATATTAACGTTTGTGAGTAGGCACGCGTTCGGCGCCGAGAAGGCGCCTCTTTGCAATAACTTTTCTATACGACAAATTAACTTTAAAAAATGTAAAGGGAGATTATGAAATTATGAATAGTGACGGTAGTGTGCGCAGGAAAGCATTACGTGCCCCGCATAAAACAGCTTCATTACAAAATGACTATCTTATGCCCTAAATGTAGTTCACTTCGCAAATATTTACAAAAGAATTTCAAATCACATCCGCTTGGCCATTACCCAACTATGTTCGGGTCGGCTTCCTATCTAACCAGATGCAACTGAAATTTTACTGAAACGATTTCTTAAAGAATACTGACTAGTATTCTTTAAGAAATCGTTTCAGTAAAATTCCATTTAGTATTTGCGAAGTAAGCTTTGGGATAAAAAAAAAAACAAATGAAAGCATTACACATATGAAAACCTCAAACATTTGTATATTTTATAATAAAATGATTCGTGTAAAATTGAACATAGGTAAAAATAAATAGATTTACCAAAGTATTGTAAGAGAAGAAACAAAACTGAATAACTTAAATTTCACTTTAAACTTAACTTCGTATCAATCGGATTGTTATCCGGACTAAATTGTTTCCCCGCTGATGACACACTCCCTCATGGAGTGCACCCACGGTGATCATGTCTAAAGAAGACTTTTCTAATTTGATCCCTCTCAAAGCGGACTTAAGGGGGAAACATCCAGATATTCAGCGGAGTTCAATTTTTGTTACGTTTTTTTTGCAATTTACAGGTCAGTGTCAGTTTGAATGTTGGTTATGATTCGCTGCCACCGTAACAAAAAATAGCTTAACATAGTTAATATTATTATATCATCAATCATATTGAAATTCTTAGTTAATAATATAATCTCACTGAGTGACCATTTCATGAAAAAGTCGTCTACATACAAGTCGACACTTACCGCTAAATTGCAAAAAAAAACGTAAGAACTATTCGATTTCACGGGCTATCTGGCTCTTTTACCTTAAGGCAATTACGATGTAAAATTTTTCTTGCTGTAAACACGCTCGTATATACATCGTCAGTAAAATATAGCTCTAACGTTTTTGTAAAACCCATTGTTTCCCTATTTCGCTGTAGCGGGCACTGTATTGTAAGCTCAGTGTGTTCGTGATTGCTGGATGTTGTAAAATCCTTTAGTGTTGTGAAATGTGAGCCTCCTACAGCTACAAGAGTTAAAGTATTTGAAAAAACGGATTTAAAAAAAAAACTTCGTCAATTGTTAATGATTCTTTTCATGAGCTTCTGCAAATCTATCTGCTATTTGAAAAGTTTCAATGTATTTGTCAGTCAATGTATTTGACGATTTCCCATCCGCAAAAAAGCACTTGTCTTGTAGTTGTCTATAGATTATAATGTGCAGTTAAGATTCTCAATAATTTTAGAAAACGCAGTGATTGAATATTATCTGCAAAGAATCCCTTTCACGGATAAGTTGGGCTCGGCGTTTAGTCAAACCAGATTCAGCTGAATACTGGTAAATCACGAAGCGACTGCCTATCTGATCTGCTTAACCAAGTTAGTGGGTAACATGGCACCCTTGGATGAATTTGATACGTTTTTTTTATTAGAACGTATCCATACAGGTACGGGACAGATCATTGCATTGCTTAACATTCAAAGAAAACTAAATATTAACCAAGTTCCAATGAAAATATACTTTTCAAATATTTTAACTCCGGTACAGATAAATTAACTAGCCTACTATCCTTTCGAACTGCATTTTAGATCCTAAAAATATTTGACAAAGAGATTTGTATTAATGATTAGAATATAGACAATAGCGGGAAAGCTGCGTGCAATACATTTAACTACCTCTACGCAGAAGCGTTGAACACCAAGATATATGAATTTACTAATATTGTGTATTGTATTATAGTTTTTAATCTGAATTTAATTGTTTTTATTTGAAAAAAAATGGTCCACTGGAAAGCGTAAAACTATAGGCAATT
Source organism: Ochropleura leucogaster (assembly GCA_958449745.1). Lineage (NCBI taxonomy): Eukaryota > Metazoa > Arthropoda > Insecta > Lepidoptera > Noctuidae > Ochropleura > Ochropleura leucogaster. The sequence continues at coordinate 8,804,909 of OY288228.1, read as the reverse complement.
GCACATCAGATGTAACTATTTTTCATTGACAGCGCGTTTATGTCGTACTGTAATACTTGCTAAATATTCTCCAATGTTTGATGGGTTATTATTACAGTTCGTATGTGATATTGGCAAAACTGTAGTGTCTCTACATAAAAGCTACTAATGAAGAGTTGAAGTATCTACCACTGATGTGCAGTTGACTATTAAATCCTAAAGACTTTGCTAATGCACTTAACGATGATAAAGCACGTCTGTCTGGGATTACAATACCCATAGGTTAAGAATCAGTGAAGAATCGAAACGGGTTCATAAGTGTTCGTTAACAAAAAAAAAACAATTTTACAAAATAATTTTGACTGTGTAAAATAAACTTTACGTACAAAAGTGCACACGATTCGTTATGTAAGTAAAAATTATGTGTTTTCACAATAATAACATTAAATAGTTGTTACAAATAATTGAAATGTAAAACCGAGCAATATTAAAAGTAAAAAATCTCCGAATTTAATCTGTGCATTATATTTTAATACAGTGCCACCAAATGTTTTAATGACAGCAAAGTGCCTGTGTTGCCAATTTAAAAATAAATCTACCAATTTGGTAATATTTTGTGTGTTGTACTTTGCTTGCTTGGATTTTGGGATGGCTAAGGTTGTGGGTTATCATCGAGTGAGATTGATAAGGTCGCTTACAGAATGTTAAATGTTTGTGAAAGCCGAATAACGGCGTGGTACCACACTACTGCAAATAAAGTAACTTTGAATAGCGGATAGTTGTTTTATTGATAAATCTCATTTTTTTTACAATGTATATAGCATCTAGGTATGTAATGCCTGTCAGATAGATAGCATATTCTTCATTATGTACACCATACAAATAACAAGAATAACATTATACAACTTATAAATAGGGTGACACAATGGGCGGTCTTATCGCTAAAAGCGATCTTTTCAAGACATCCTTTGGATGGACTTAAAGGAGGCGAGACAGTGCTGTAGGTAGTCTGTGGTGTAACATTTTTCAAAGTTAATAACTACATTTAAAACACAAAAACTTATAGAATGTGGCCGGTCACGGACTAGTGATGTTCTATGTACGTACACAACAAACATTCTAGTAGGTACTCAAATTTAAAGATTAAAAAAAAAACAACTTACCATACATAACTTTCGCTGATTTGCATATTTTTTTGTACTGAGCGCAGGTGCCCCATCAGGTGGCCTTCACCCTTACTACAAGCAATACTTAGAAGACTATTGTTGCTGCCCCGCATCCGACGCAGTGGTGATGCAGCTTTGTGCATTGTGCCACCTTCTGGAGACACCTTCTGACAGTACATGCACTGCGAGCAGGTGCACCAACAGGTGGCCTTCGCCCTTACTACAAGCAATAATACTTAGGAGACTATCGTCGCTGCCCCGCATCTGACGCAGTAGTGATGCATTCCTTTTACGTATAATTGTAAAGAAATCATCAGTATAAGTCTACAAGCTGCCGTGAAAATCTCCGACGCGCTACAAAACGTGGCAACGACAGCAATAATCTAATAGCATTGTTGTATTGCACACGCAGGGCCTTAAACGTTTTGGCTTTTAGTCTTACCGGATGCAGCTGAACACCAGTATTATCTATACTTCTATACTTATCTATACTAATATTATAAAGCTGAAGAGTTTGTTTGTTTGTTTGAACGCGCTAATCTCAGGGACTACTGGTTGGAATTTGAAAATTCTTTTAGTGTTGGATAGTCCATTTCTTGAGGAAGGCTATAGGCTATATAACATCACGCTACGACCAACAGGTGCTGAGCAGCGTGGGTGAAACCGGGGGGAACAGCTAGTAATATTATAAAGCTGAAGAGTTTGTTTGTTTGTTTGTTTGAACGCGCTAATCTCAGGGACTACAGGTTGGAATTGGATAATTCTTTTAGTGTTCGATAGTCCATTTCTTGAGGAAGGCTATAGGCTATATAACATCACGCTACGACCAACAGGTGCTGAGCAGCGTGGGTGAAACCGCGGAGAACAGCTAGTATTCTATATGATGCAACTGGCTATCTGACTTCAGCAACCAAGTATAAAATGGTATAATACGATAACTATACAGGGTGCAATTGAAGTCATGGGCATTATTTTAAACTAAGGCTCTACCCACGATACTAAGTGCATTAAGGCTACTATATATTTTTGATTTGTGTTATAGTAGCTCTAATGCACTTAGTATCGTAAGTAGAGCCTTAGTTTAAAATAAGGCCCATGACTTCAATTGCACCCTGTATATACGATTGTTGGTCAAACATTCAAGTAGGTAACTGACTACCTGTAACAACTGTTAAAGATCTACAAATGAAATTCGCGAACAACGGCTTTACATTCTACTGGAATCAGTATTGTACTCTATAGATTTAACGGCACCTACGGACCAACCGTAGAGTTATGGCTGGAGGGGCTTGCCAGGGCCACCGCCTGCCGGGGTTGCGGGTTGTTTTTTTATATTTAAAGTTCAAAAGAGATACCTCGGCCCCGGCACACACAGAAGCTTCACTAGAACACTTTAGATTATACATATAAATTATATCATCACTAGCTATGCCCAGTGGTTTCACCTGCTGCGGTAATTCGGTAATCCACGTACTCTCCGGGCGACGGGCGCCGCGAGACGACTCCCGGCCACCGTAGATGCAGGCCTGTGGACGGCTGAGCAATGGGTAGCTCACCATCCGCCCGTCGATCGACGACAGGCCGTGTCGACGGCGCTTTCGTGTTTCACGCGCGCCTCAAAGAGATGTCAGCAAAGCAGAGGGGCTTGACAGAGCCTCCGCCTGCCGGGGTTGCGGGTTGTTCGACAGAGATACCGCGGCCCCGGAACGTAAAGGGCAACAGAAGGAACATGGGTGGGTTTTAGTCAGTACAAGTCTGACATGCCCCCTCGCTCCGCCCAGAGCGGGGAAAGACATTGGATGATACCCACCCGAAAAAAAGGCATACAATCAAAATGAAAATTCCAAAAAAAAAATTATCGCACAAGTTAAGAAATAAAAACAAATTACTCCGAAGGCAAGCTCGGACAAACTACGGTAAATAAAACTATATTGTTCGAAAGAGCACAGATGTTCAACGATCTACCTAATAACATAAGATTGTAATCATATAAACACATTCAAAATAAAACTAAGAAATAGTATCTGAAATTAAGTCATACCGCTAACTATAAACACACATCGGAGGTAAAACGTATTTATTAGGATTATTTGTATCTCATTGTAAGTGAATCTATGTAATGCTCTTATATAAATTCTTTAAACCTAAACCGAAAAGGAACCCATATTAGCAAATAAATGATTAGGAATTACTAGCTTTTGTCTGCGGCTTCGCTCGCGTTGAATTCGGGGTAACACAGTTCCCCTTTCCTGATTCACAGATACCTCTGCTACCAGTAGTTTTTGTCCTTGCGTCTTATTTATTGTAATAGCAATGCTAAGTTTTCCCTTTTCTTCCCTCCTTCTCCCTCATATCTCAATTTTTTTTTAAAAGTTCGCCTTTGTTCGTCTCCAGGGTTCCAACTATCTATGTACCAAAATTCATAAAAATCGGTTTAGTTATTTAGGCGTGAAGACGTAACGAACAAACAAACTCACTTTCGCTTTTATAATATTAGTAAGGATAAATTAATGAATGAAGAATACCTCATGCCACCAAGCTTCCAATACATACTTATTTCAGCGACATGTTTTTCAGCATTTCAGTTTTCAGTACCACTGTGACCGCGACGGGGTGAGCGCGCGCCGTATTTTGTAAAAATAAACGAACAATATCTTACGTAAACTAGTTTTTGTACATAAAAGTGATTGAAACAATGAATAAAGTTGGATAGTTTTAGCAAGGTATGTTCATTTAAAATTTGTTTCATTCATTTTAATTAATAACGTGTATAAAAATGTTATTATTTGTTAAACTTTGCATTTTAGTGGATACAACAACAAATACTTAACTAAAAAAAATATTAAGTTGTAAGCAGTTGGTCTTGCAACATTTTTTTAAAAGTCATTTTGTCACATAACATTATGCTTGCAAATCTTGAAGGGAAGAGTTGTAGGTACCTAAAAGTGCACATTTCGCCAGCTATGTTTTAAAGAACTTACATGAAATAGAAAATTCTAAAATAACACAGACGATAAACGGCGTATCGATATTTAGTTTGGCTTCAATGAGCGTAAAAACAATGTTTAAAAACCGGCCAAGAGCGTGTCGGGCCACGCTCAGTGTAGGGTTCCGTAGTTTCCCGTCCGTCACAATAAGTGTTCCCAGTTATGAGTTTATTATTTGTTTGACGTTGAACACTAGAGAATTGTATTTTATTATTATCCAAGTATGGGAATAGTGCGTTAACGTGCTGCGAATGACTTAAACTATTATATAAACTATCATAGACCCGTAATATTCCATTGGTGTAATAAATGCAAATCCAATGCCCCACAAACCCGACTTCTCTCTCCGCCATATATAATTTATAAATGACAGTCAGGCTCTATTAGTTCGGGGTAAAGAAAAAGAGACACTTCTATAGGCCGAAACGACGTGTGTTAGCCTGTTGGGATAACAAATCATGAAAGGCGCGCATAGCGTCGTCCTCAACATAATTATCACTGTTCAATATATACTTCGCCCGCGTCTTATCGAAAAAAAAGTATGCTATGTGTTATTCCAGACTATAATCTATATGTGTGTCAAATTTCATCAAGATCCGTTCAGCCTATTTGACATGAAAGATTAATAAACATCCATAAAAATACGCATATATAATATTAGTAGAATATTTTACATAAAGGTTGACTGGTAGAGAATGCCTTGGCGTTAAGTCCGCCTATGTAAAACTATATTGTACACACAACGGCACATCAACCTACATTAAACCATTTTTACCAGATCTCGTTACTACGGTGTGCGATCCATATTAGAGAGATCAGCTACCCTACCATGACGTCTTAAAGCAGAACTTATTCCACTGAGGGATAGAGAAAGAGCTATTCAGGGTGTCTAGCACCATTTCTTTCTCACACAGGAATAAGAACTGCTATAAAATGTCATGGTAACCCTACAGGTTATAATAGTTTAGAATAGGTTGACATACAGTCGTGTGTACATGAAGTTTAAATAAATAAATAAACAGTACAGTCAGGTAATTGACTATAATTTACTTACTATAGTCGCCCCTTGGGAACTGCACCCTGGCTAATATTTAATTCAATTGTGTATTCCCGCTACTAGAGGTCATTCAACTGGGTTTAAAATATAATGTCACGCTCGTGTTCCCCGATGTGTGTGGGAGGGGGGGCGGGGGGAGAGCTTGTGGCTAAATAGTTATAAGTAAAAATAACTTTTTCATATTCATTCATGTACATATCTTTATTGCATTCCATAATGTCTGAAGATCTTAAAATAGGCTTAAAGCTAAGAAAGATACAATTACGGACCCTGTAGGTCACAGCAATACCAGGCTTCCGTCTGCGACTTCATCCGCGTGGCATAGTTACTTTGGGCTAACACTAACTTTAACCCACGTGATGATCGAAAAAAAATATTTTTCTTCCATCTTTCTCCCCAATTTTCCACTTAAAAAATAACCTATGTCCGTCTCCACGGTCCCAACTACCTCTGTACCAAAATTCATCAAAATCGGTTTAGCCATTTAAGCGTGAAGACGTAACAAACAAACTTACTTTCGCTTTTATAATATTAGTAAGGATGTCTTTATTAAGTGTAGCCTATGTGTTATTCTGATAATGTAAGCTATATTACTGTAAAGTTTCATTAAAATCCATTCAGTCGTTTTTGCGTGAAAGAGTAACAAAATCCATGTATCCATCTATACATACAAAATTTTGCGTTTATTATATTAGTAGGATAGTAAGAAGGATATATAAACATATATATATCTATCTAATATATAAAATTCTCGTGTCACAGTTTTCGTTCCCATACTCCTCCGAAACGGCTGGACCGATTTAAACGAAATTTTGTGTACATAACGGGTAGGTCTGAGAATCGGCCAATATCTATTTTTCATACCCCTAAGTGAGAAGCGGGTAAAACCGCTGGGCACAACTTGTCTAACATATAAAATTCTCGTGTCACAGTTTTCGTTCCCATACTCCTCCGAAACGGCTGGACCGATTTAAACGAAATTTTTTGTACATATCGGGTAGGTCTGAGAATCGGTCAACATCTATTTTTCATGCCCCTAACTGAGCAGCGGGTGAAACCGCTGGGCATAGCTAGTATATTATAGATTTGTCGGAACTGGGTAATCTTGTGTTTCGGTCGGGTATACTGTAAGTCCTTTGGTGATTACAAGCTTAATGTACAACAAAATAATGACTCTATCACAATGGTTCAACAAATATATTGTAAACGCGACGGTGTTCCAGTTTCTTAATGATATTTGGATATCTAAATGATATTATAAAAGTTTAGGATTTAGGTTAAACTTACTTTATATAACTATTACTGCTAATAGCAGTTATAGTTAAAAAGTGAGGTAAAACCTTTTGAAATGTACAATGTTGAAAAGTTCAAATTAGTTTTAAATTAAAATAAAATTCGTTTGATATAGGTACTTAAAACCCATATTATATAACAACATAATCAAAATAATCATAAAAGAATTATATTAAATAAGTCAGCTAGAATTTCTTCATTGTTATCACAAATCAATGTCAAAATACATGTCTAATAAATTTTATGTCAAAAATAAGTGTTGTCAAAAAAATTTTTTTTACAACCTTTTAATTTAATAACTCTGTAATAATTATTTTCTCATTGAATAGGCATACTTTAATCCTAATAAATTTATAAATGCGAATGTTTGTGAGGACGGATGGATGTATGGATGTTTGTTACTCTTTCACGTGAAAACGGCTGAACGGATCTTGATGAAATATGGCACAGAGGTAGATCTGGAATAACACATAGAATACTTTTATTTTCAATATCAAGCGCGGGCGGCAGCTAGTATAAGATAGTATTTTAAGAACAAACTTTAAAATGACGTAGGTAAATGTATTTTTTTTATTTTGTAATTAATCTATACTAATATCTATACTAATATTATAAAGCTGAAGAGTTTGTTTGTTTGTTTGAACGCGCTAATCTCAGGAAGTACTAGTTGGATTTGAAATATTCTTTTAGTGTTGGATAGTCCATTTCTTGAGGAAGGCTATAGGCTATATAACATCACGCTACGACCAACAGGTGCTGAGCAGCGTGGGTGAAACCGCGAGGAACAGCTAGTAAAGCATATTCAGACAGTCCATTGTGTTACACTATGTGATATTTTTCTGTAATTATAATATTTCTGTGGTGTAAACAATAAAGAATATTCTAGTCTATTGATTTCGTGAAATGTTTTAGTTATAAAATGGACAAGACTACTACAAAGACTTCGAGAGCCGCTGCGGGGATACTATGGATCGTTAATTTGATTGTCATGGTGAGTTTAGCATATTTATAACTTATGGGCCATCTATTTCCGGAGCGAGAGGGAATGGGAAGCGGTTACCTCCTTCTGCGAAGGAGCCATGCTCGCAAAGGAGGTGGCCGTGCCTTTGATGGAGAGAGTCTCAAAACCAACCGCAACGAGATGACTCCCGGCCACCGTGAATGCGGGCCTGTGGACGGTGAGCAATGGGCAGCTCACCGTCCGTCCGTCTATTGTCGACAGGCCGTGGCGACGGCGCGTTAGTATTCCACTCGCGACTCAAAGAGATATCAGCAAAGCAGAGGGGCCTGTCAAGCACACCGCCTGCCGGGGTTGCGGGTTGGTGGAAAGAGATACCGCGCCGCCGGAACATAAAGGTTAATAGAAGGAACATGGGTGGGTTTTAGTCAGTACAAGTCGGACACTCCCAAGTGAAGTTATTTGATGATTTCGCCAAAAAAGTGCCATCTATTAATAATAGCAGCCGCTCGGGTCTATCTTTAACTTTAACCGCGCTTGCCTAGGTTGATCTGTGGATGAATGACTACCCGTTACTTACAGAGCTTCCTCTGTGCCTCGGAAAGCACGTTAAGCCGTTGGTCTCGGCTGTCATTTGTAGATCTTTGACAGTCGTTACAGGTAGTCAGTGTTCCGAAAGTCAACCAATCTTACCAAGGGATATCGTATTGCACACAGATCCCAGGTCGGATACGCAGGCGCTCCATGTAAAATACTGGCATTCAGCTGCATCCGGTTAGACTGGAAGTAAACCCCAACATAGTATATTTAATTTAGATTCACCAAAAGTTGTTACTGATTTTAAACAGAAAGGAACACTCAAGTGCCCTTGTACGCCCCCCCCCCCCCCCCCAATAAGAATAGGACCAGGGTAGGAAAATGAGAAACATTCAAGTTTTGCCTTAAATTTAACTACACAACCAATTACAGGCAAACACCACATTTAAAATGCTCTATGGAGTTAGAAATTTAAATGTTAACATTAAAAGACTTATAAGTCTTTTAGTTGAAAAAAGGCTATGCAGATGATGAGGAGCCATCTTGTAATAAAGTGAGGGTTTGTAGGCCCGCCTTATATTACCTTTGAAAGCTGTCCTCTCCCGCCTTGATGTGACGTGAGGTTTTAAGCTACCTCTCCTTGCCTCTCCCAGCATCTCGATTTTTTATTTCTAAAATGATCATATAGTTTAAAGCCAAATATCGTGAGACGGTTGCCTATTTGGCCTGCACTACCCAAATAGTACTGGGTAATGCGATGCCCTTTGGTAAGATTGGTTGTTAGACTTTTCGTGACGCCCTGCGGATGGGAAATCATCAAATAACTTTCGTCACTCTGGGTGGAGTGAGGGGGATTGTCGGGCATGTACTAAAACTCACCCATGTTCCCTTTATGTTCCGGGGCCGCGGTATCTCTTACGAACAACCCGCAACCCCGGCAGGCGGTCGCCCTGGCAGGCGTCTCTGCTTTGCTGACATCTCTTTCCAAGAACCATTTCCCAAGTACGATTCTTGAAGTAATCACATTCCTAAGACCCTGAATGTCATTGCCAACGAATGGCCTTGATTTAAACCTTAGTTTTACTGACCGATACACTAAACTTGACCTTCATACGTTAATTGGACTAAGAAATTGATATGTCCTTCACAGCGTATCAAGAATGGTTGGTTATTTCGTTTTGTCGAATAATAGCTTTTTGTTGTACCTACTCGGACTAGCACAGTTAATCTTGACCTCATCATTTTCCTACCCTTGTACCGAATGTATTTGTGGTCGGCGCAACACGGTTTCTTCTTCCATTCTCCTCTATCAGACGTCACGGCATCTTTTACTCCTTTCTCCTTCATATCATTTCTGTAAGAAATCCATCCATCTTTTCTTTAGACTTCCTCTCGCTCTCCGTCCATCAACATTCAGATCCATCACTCTTTTAGTCACATGTGTTTCGTACCTCTTCATTACATGCCTATACCAAGACAAACGACTCCCTTTAAATTTTTCTGTAACAGGCGCAACTTTTAAACTAATATACACATTTCTTACTTTATCCATTCTTGTCACTCCACACATTCTCATCTCCGCAACATGCAATCGTTTTCCATCCAGTTTTTTTACAACCCGTACAGTACAAAAGGTCTAATCACGGACTTGTATATTTTCCCCTTTAACTTGAGGGGCATCAGTGGGTTACAAGTTGTTCCAGTGAAATGTCGCCATTTGCATCCTGCGTTGATCCGGTGCGTTACGTCCCGGTCTACTTCGCCATCCCCTTGGACAAGCGACCCTATTATTACTTGACCTCGTGGCTAAGTCATAACAGCTGGCACGGCTCGATCTTCAAGGTAAAGCAACGCCCATCGAGATCGAACCGTGGATAGGTGGCCATCCTTTTAGAGGTACCGTATCTCAAAAGGAAAAGCCATACCATTTGGATTGTATTACTTTATTGTCCGTCTGTCTGTCAATACCCTTTATCTCGGGAACAAATCAAATCAAATCAATTATTTCAATTAGACCATTACAGGCACTTTTAAATGGCATGAAAACAAAAAAATTATGCTGCTACAGTCCCAGTCACAAGTCATAATAACTTGTGAAAGTACTGTAGTTGCCCATTCCAAAGCGTAGATCGCTATGGAGAAGAATGGGCAAGAAACTCCATGGACACTCTTTTGAATCATACGTGAACGTGAAGAAATATCGAGTTGAAATTAAAACCATAGACTCAACTCTGTTGCCTCTTTGTGCAAGTAAGTATGTACGGAAGCCGCGGTTTTCGATAAGGTTAACTGGTTACATCCACACGTCCTGGTTTTAATTGCCATGTCAACCAAAATGTTATCAGGTTTCTCCTTCAGAAATTCTCAAACCTTCAGGAAGAAAAACCTTCATGTTATAGTGATTGAAACGAGATTTCTTTCTTTTCCAGCTGGTCTGCATATTCACGGCAGCATTTGGGTTATGGATCATTTCTTCTCCGTCCACTATTTCGGCTGTGATAGATGCTTCTGGCAGTTCAACTTTGAAGGTAAGAATATATTAATCCTATACGCAGACACGTCAACGAAAGAAATAAAATAATTTTGCCAAAGTACACACAACATTAAACCAAAAAAGCAAAGAAAAAAAGAATTTGAAAAAAGATACTTACTTCCGGAAGTCGGTGACCTTCAATCTATACTAATATTATAAAGCTGAAGAGTTTGTTTGTTTGAACGCGCTAATCTCAGGGACTACTGGTTGGAATTAGACAATTCTTTTAGTGTTGGATAGTCCATTCCTTGAGGAAGGCTATAGGCTATATAACATCACGCTACGACCAACAGGTGTTGAGCAGCGTGGGTGAAACCGCGGAGAACAGCTAGTTGATTCATAAAAAAAATGACTTCCGGAAACAAAGGATTAGGCTATCCACGACCCCTTGAAAAATTTTGTAGACATCTATGGGTGCATTGTACATTGGTGAATTTAAGATATTTTTGTTGGACGAAATCGCTCCTGCCAGGGTTGCGGGTTGTCCGAAAGAAATACCGTGGGGAACATAAAAGACAAAACAGAGTTTCAGTGAGTTTTAGTCAGTAAAAGTCTGACGCTCCCCCCTGCTCCACCTAGAGCTGGAGAAGTTATTTGATGGTTTACCCAACCCCAAAAAAGAAAGATAAATCGCACTGCATAATAAACTTTCCATCAATGCCTTTCTTACCATTTTGTAGGAAAGGCATTGATGGAAGGCATAAATCTTAACAAAGGGTAGGTTCTTAGAACTCAGTGGCCTGTTGCAAAAAAAAACCACAAACAAACTTTTTAGATTATATTAAACAGTATAATAAGTTTTAACAATCATTGCTCATGTAATCTGTTTGTTCATATAAATAGCGTGTCAAATGACAATACGTGATAGAACAAGCATGGCGGTGTCTGAATTATATATCAGTTGGCAGAACGCAAGGCATAACTGGGGCACGGTTTAGTTAGTCAATAATAATATGACGTTTGCGCTTTTTCATCTATGTGTAAAGAAGTGTGTTTGATATACGAAGTCTACATCTTCCTTTGGAGTTACTAATTCATTGATTTCTGAAAGATTAGGTTAAATCAACCAATATAATATAATAATAAGTTGAAGACTTTATAGACTTACTAGCTTTTGCCCGCGGCTTTGCTCGCGTTAAATTCGGGGTAACAAAGTTGCCCTTTCCTGATTTGAAGCTACCTGCTATATGTAGTTCTTTTTATAATATAACTTTGCCGCACACTAGGATTTTCTCCTGTATAGTGGGTTCGTTTACAAACATTTAAACTCACACACACAAACAGCCAGACCCGGAACAACTATCTGTAGGCCATACAAATATTTGTTCCGTGCGGGGATCGATCGCTCAGGCACTGCGCCGACCGTGTCGTTCTGCCCTTGCGCCTTATTTATTGTAATAGCAAAGCTAAGTTTTCCCTTTTCTTCCCTCTTTCTCCCTCATTTCTTAATTTTAAAAAAATTGTCTGTAACCGGATGCAACCCGATATAATTAGAAAAAAAACATGAGAGCTGTCAAGGGAAACTCGGATGGAACGAAGTTATTTTTTATTATGTACAAAAAACCTGTAAACACTCAACAAAAATAATCGTCGCGACACCACACTTTTCAATGCGAAATAGAGAAAGACGAAACGAAAAGAACTGGCTTGCTTTCTATGAGAGAGAGAGAGACAGAGACAGAGAGACAGAGAAACCAGCGCACGCCGCACGGCTTACAATTATAGCAAAAAGTGTCGTTACAACTTTTAGTCTTATTTTTTCCAGCTAGCCCCCTTTCGCAACGCGCGATAAGGAACTTCCTTCCAAAAGGTTAAGCAGATGATGAGTTATCTACCTAAATTTCGGTTATTTATTGAGTCCATTTCTATCCCCTCTAAAACTCTATTAGTCGGGAACATACCTATATCCAGTAATTGATACATAATAACACTGATAGGTTACACGACATGATCGGTATCAGCTTTATCCGGGTCATCAGGTAATTACTGACAATACCCGGGAGTAGGGCGATGACGAGGTAAGTTTTTGTAGGTTAGGAAGTCTTTTGTCCAAGCATATAGACCTGAGCTGGCATCGCGTGGTGTTTCCGCGCTCCTCTCAGATATAATGACCCGCACCCCAGCCAGAAATGACGAGAAGGAACACCGTGTGGTTTTTGTCAGTAGGAGTCTGACAGAGCCCTCCGCCATGGCGGAGGACATCCATCGAGCAACTGCAACTGTGATTTGAAATAAGTTGACTTAAATCTTTACTAATATTATAAAAGCGAAAGTGGCTTTGTTTGTTTGTTACGTCTTCACGCCTAAGTGGCCGAACCGATTTTGATGAATTTTGGTACAGAGATAGTTGGGACCCTGGCGACGGACCTAGGCTATTTTTTTTTAAAGATTGAAATATGTGGGAGAAAGAGTGAAAACTTAGCTTTGCTATTACATATTATTAGGCGTGAAGACGTAACAAACAAACAAACAAACTCACTTTCGCTTTTATAATATTATAATAAGGATACCAAAGAACTTTGTAGTTACGGAGGCATGAGGTCCTGTTTTAAATGCAATTTTTATGTTATAATTTTACTTTAAATATCTCCCAACATACAACAATGTATTCATTAGGACAAATGTTGTAAGTGCGTAATATTGAGTTCTACCGTAAAATATCTCATCCTTAATCCTTATCCTTACTTCCTTACTAAATTTTAAAAGCGAAAGTGAGTTTGTTAGTTTGTTTGTTACCTCTTCACGCTTTAATGGCTAAATAGATTGTGATGAATTTTGGTACAGAGATAGTTGGGAACCAGGATACGGACATAGGCTAATGTTTTTTTGAAAAAAGTGGGATGTGAGGGAGAAAAAGGGAAGAAAAGGGAAAACTGAGGGTTGCTATTATAATATGTTGATATTACAAATCAATAAGGCGCAAGAGGAACTGTGTTACCCCGAATTTAACGCGAGCGAAGCCGCGGGCAAAAGCTAGTTTTAAAATACAGACTAACAATGCTATCTTAACATGCATTTAAAACAATTAGTAGGCCACAAAACAAATCTTCTCAACTGTTTCATGAACTATTCTGCTAGCATGCTCTACTTGTTTGTCAGTAAAGCTATTTAGGTATAACCAAGGCTTCAGTGAAATTCAATGGAAGTGCATGTCACCGCGTGGCACCGGCATGACCGGGTCACACGTACACTCCGCAAAAGAATAAACTAACCAGACTCGCTAGTTACAGTTGAAATTTTCTTATAAAGGCCATAAACGTCAGATTTTTAAAGTGAAACCTTTATCGTTTGTGTGTTGCATGTCGTGTGACGGTCGGCCGCGGAGTTGGGACGTTTTAATGTCTATAATGTGAAAAAAAAGTTCCACTTTTACCGTGGTTTCATATCATAAAACCACACAATTTTTTTTTTTATGGTAAACACATTTCACAAAATTATCTATATATCTCTCTTATAAAATGTCGAGAAAAGGTGCACGATTCGGGTTGGTCTTTTCCTATGGAAAAGAACCTGCAAGAAACTCCATGGTTACTATTTTAAAATAATTTAGTTTTACAATCATCATTCACAGTACCCTCATACAATCTCTCTATTTTAATGTTTTTATTATTATTTTTTTATATTTTTATTATTATTTGTTTATATTATCTCAAGCTCTGTTTGGGAAATAACGATAGTATATTGTCCCACTTTAGATGAAAGAGACTGAACCCCACGACACAGGGTATCCTAGTGTGGGGTTCAGTATCATTTAAATTATTTGTGTACTTTTTTGTAGAACAATAAATAAATAAATGTTGTTGTTACAGCGTTAGTACTTATGAGAGGACAGCGTAGGCCCGACAATGAATTAAATGTTTCAGGCATGGGTCCTAAAGAGAAATCAACTACATAATTATATCTGAGGGGTATAGTTCACTTATTTTTTTGCTGACTGTATCTACCATGTTGTGTGTTAATTATGTCATAACTACAGCGGATAACCCAACGTAATGTGTGTTCAAACCGGGGTTGCGGGTTGTTCGAAAGAGATACCGCGGCCCCGGAACATAAAGGGCATAAGTAGGAACATGGGTGGGTTTTAGTCAGTACAAGTTTATTATATGTACTTAGTTACTAGTTTGCATATTTTTAATAATGTTTAAAGATGTTATCAATTAAATATTGATTTCTTAAAACAAAAACAAAAAACGACGTGCTCTTGTTCGTTACAAATAGCATTATGTTACAAAAAAAAAAGTATCTCATGTGTTATTCCAGACTATAATAAACCTCTGTGCCAAATTTCATCAAGATCCGTTCAGCCGTTTTGACGTGAAAGAGTAACAAACATCCATCCATCCCCATGAACATTTTAGGGTGGGAAATCATCAAACACTCCCCCCCGCTCCACCCAGAGCGGGGGTAGGACCAGAGTACTGACCAAAACCCACCCATGTTCCTTCTATTGCCCTTTACGTTCCGGAGCCGCGGTATCTCTTTCGAACAACCCGCAACGTCCTCAAAAACATTCTCATTTATAAAATTAGTAGGATTGTTTAAAAAAAAACAAATTATTTATTGTTCACAGGCGTTACTACAAGACATGCTGACTCTACAAGTAGGCATCGCTCTGACCGCTATCGCCATCTTCCTCTTCTTCGTCTGCTTTATGGGGTTTTATGGTGCCATCACCAGATCGCCGTTCTTATTGTTTATGGTAAGCAAATATATTTAAACTAGCTTTCGCCCGCGGCTTCGCCTGCGTTAAATTTGGGATAACACAGTTCTCCTTGCGCCTTATTAATTTGTAGTAGCAACCCTAAGTTTTCCCTTTTCTTCCCCCTTTCTCCCTCACATCCCACTTTTTTTTAAATAAATATTAGCCTATGTCCGTCTCCTGGTTCCCAACTATCTATGTACCAAAATTCATCACAATCGGTTTAGCCATTAAAGTGTGAAGAGGTAACAAACAAACAAACTCACTTTCGCTTTTATAATATTAGTAAGGATACTAGGTGTAGGACACTTTCTGAAACTGTCAGCCAAGTCATCTACCGCGTAGTACAAGATACCGCGAGAGGACACCCTAGATTTGACGGGCCTCTTGGTCTAGTAGTTAGTGGCCCTGACTGCTGAGCCGGAAGTCGTGGGTTCGATGCCCACCCAGGACAAACTTTGTGTGATGAGCATGACTGTTTGTTCTATGTCTGGGTGTGATTTATCTATAATATGTATGTATTTATAAATTATATAAGTATGTATTTCAGTTGTCTGGTTACCATAACACAAGCTCTGCTTAGCTTGGGATCAGATAGCCGTGTGTGAGTTGTCCCAAGATATTTATCCTTATCCTTACTATCCTTACTTCCTTACTAATATTATAAAAGCGAAAGTGAGTTTGTTTGTTTGTTTGTTTGTTTGTTACCTCTTCACGCTTTAATGGCTGAACAGATTGTGATGAATTTTGGTACATAGATAGTTGGGAACCAGGAGACGGACATAGGCTAATTTTCATTTAAAAAAAGCTGGATGTGAGGGAGAAAGAGGTAAGAAAAGGGAAACTTAGCATTGCTATTACAAATCAATAAGGCGCAAGAAAAACTGTGTTACCCCAAATGTAACGCGGGCGAAGCCGCGGGCGAAAGCTAGTTTATTATATTTATTAGATGCGGGCCTGTGGACGGTGAGCAATGGGTAGCTCACCGTCCGTCCATCTAGTGGCAACAGGCCGTGTCGACGGCGCATTAGTGTTTTGAACAACCCGCAACCCCGGCAGGCGGAGGCTCTGGCAAGCCCCTCTGCTTTGCTGACATCTCTTTAAGGCGCGCGTGAAACACAAACGGCCGTCGACACGGCCTGTCGTCAAGAATTATGCCTTCAGTGGACAAGGTCAAAAAATCAAGTTACAAAAACATGAATTATTTATTTTGAACCCTGCATGTAAGTAATAAGACTAAATAATTTCCTGTCACTTTTAATACGCGCCCTTCGATTACGGTTGAAAAATGTGTACTGTAGGCCTACTATGACGTCTAAAAGCAGAACTTATTCCACTGAGTGAAAGAGATGGTGCTAGACACCCTGTATAGCTCTGTCTCTTTCCCTCAGCGGAATAAGTTCAGCTTTAGGACGTCATGGTAGGGTAGCTGATATAATGTTAATATTAGAATCTGGGTCAATGTTAAACAAATATGGTGGTTTTATATTTGTATCCATCGATTCGAAAGATGCGCGTGTGACATTTTTATTATTTGTTGTAGTTTCAATGTTGCTTCAAAGTATACGACTGCAATTTTGATTGGATTTAAAAGAGCTTAACTAATTTATTTATTTACTAGCTTCCGCCCGCGACTTCGTCCGCGTAGCATAGTTACTTTGGACTAACGGTAACTTTAGCCCGCGTGATATTAAATAAAAATTAGAGGTCAAGGGACATCCGGATGGAACGAAGTTCCTAGGAAATGAAAATATCTGGCTTGCTTTCTATAAGAGACAGAGAGAGACAGACAGACAGAGAAACATGCGACGCCGCACAGCTTACAATAGCTTACTATAGCAAAAAGTGTCGTGACAACTTTTCGTAAGAATTTTTTCCGTCTAGCCCCCTTTAACAACGCGCGATAAGGAACTTCGTTCCCAAAAAAAAAATCTTTCCTTTTTCTTCCCTATTTTTTAAGTTAGAGACGGTCACCCATCCTCGTACTAATTTAGGCAAGCGTAGCTTAACCTGAATAACGAACCGAGCGGTTTTCATGACTGAAAAAATCCGGCCAAGAGCGAGTCAGAGTCAACTTGTGACATAAACAACTAAATCTTTTGACTGCGTAAATTAGAGGGTTGATTTTAGTACAGCACAAAAGGATTACAGACTTGAGTACCTATATGGTTTTAATTTCAACTTCGATACCTCCAAGCGTTCCCGACATAATGTGATAGACACAAAAATCGCACGGGCGCACGAAAAACTACAAACTGGCTGACAAACAGACAGACGGATCACAAAGTGAACCAATAAGGGCTCTTCTTGTGACCAGGCTGGCCTGTTCCTTGCGCAAAAAATTAGTATTGATGGCAATGCTAACCAACGCGGTAAAGCTGCCAGCCTTCTGGGCACTTATCCTCTTGACTGCGATACGGACGATTTTTTGACGCCCTGTAATTTACCTACCATTGTTACTTGTACATATTTTTAGTGTTAGTTTGTGTCTTTTTATTGTTTGTTAATAATATTTAATATATTAACCCTTATTATTAACCCGTGATGATTATGAAATATTCTGTTCCAGTATTCCGCGCTAGTGCTTCTGTTGTTGCTGCTAGAATGCGCTCTGCTTTACTACTTCTCAAGCAATCTCGTTGAGGTAAGAAAGAGGAAACTCTTACTATTTATTTCACCATTACAGGCATTTTTGAATGTCAAAATACAAAATGAAGCTACAGTCCCAGTCACAAGGCTTATTAACTTGTAAAAGTACTGTAGTTGCACATTCCAAAGCGTTGATCTCTATGTAGAAGAATGGGCAAGAAACTCCATGGACACTCTTTTAAATTATAATATTATTACAAAATCGTATTTACATAATTCATGTTGAGATTATACAAATATGTGGAACAAAGTTTTGTTGAAAAATATATAATATATGACCAGCATGTGGGTGGCCCAAATATATTATTGTAGGTCTGCTACATTACATCAAGTTACATCGAAATGTAATCGAAATGTACAAACACCAGTTTAAAAAATAAATATTCAATTCGAATACGTACTTTGTAAATATAAAATAAAGGTTACTAAGTTTTCGGGAGGTTCCTGCACATCATCGGGCGGGAGGAAGCGCCCGGGTGTCACCATTGTGACGATCGCCCGGAGGACACGGTGGAGCACACAGTGGCGATCTGCCCAGCGTGGGCGGACCACCGCCGTGCCCTCGTAGAGGCGATCGGCGGCGGCGATCTCTCGCGTCCGGCCCTGGTTCAGGCCATGGTCCGGAGCGAGAGGGAATGGGAAGCGGTCACCACCTTCTGCGAAGCAGTAATACTAGCAAAGGAGGTGGCCGGGCGTCTGAGGGAGAGAACATCTGCCCAACCCAGCCGCCGTGGGAGACGCCCATGGCGCCGGGCGCCGCGAGACGACTTCCGGCCACCGTAGATGCGGGCCTGTGGGCGGTGAGCAATGGGTAGTTCACCGTCCGTCCGTCGATTGACGACAGGCCGTGTCGACGGCGCGTTCGTGTTTGTTTCACGCGCGCCTCAAAGAGAGTCAGCAAAGCAGAGGGGCTTGCCAGAGCCTCCGCCTGCCGGGGTTTTGCGGGTTGTTCGAAAGAGATTGCCCACCCGAAAAAAAAAAAAAAAAAAAGGTTACTAAGTTAGGTCGGTGATTAAAAATAGAATAGAAAGTTAGATTACAAAGCTAGTTTAAGTCAGAAAGATAGGTCTGTCAATCAGGTTGGTAGTGACAGTATGTTAGGTTAGGTCAAAAGTTGTTAGGTCATAAAGAGAGGATAGTTTTAAAGGTTAGATTAGATCATAAAGTAACGTTGGGTCAGAATGTTCCGTTTGCAAGAGACAGTCCCACAAAACGCCCTGCCCTTCGCCACTTCCTAGTGTTTTAGCTGGGAAGAAGAAGTGGCGGAACAAACTCCCCAGCAACACATCTGTCTGTCAGGTTAGATGAACCAGATTTTAAGCAAGTAAGTTACTATTAAGCAAGGTTAGGTCAATAAGTAAGTTAAGATCACTAAGTTAGGGTATGTCGATGAGTTAGTTCGGATCAAAATGATAGGTTAGGTTAGAATGTTAGGTCGGGTAAGACAGTTATGTTAGGTCAGATTAAAATGTAAGGTTAGGTTAAAAATTAGAGTGAGGTTAGAAATTTAACTCAGAAAGTACGGTTAGAATGTCCGATTTTCTTTAAAAAGTGGATTAGGTTACTAAGTAAAGTTAGTTAGACATGAAACACAAGAAAACAAAGTTAGGTTATGTCAGAAAGTTAGGTTAGCTCAAAATGTAAGGTTAGGTCAGATTGTTTGGTTAGGTTTAAAAGTTCAATTTTGTTAAAAAGTTGGATAAGATTACTCTATAAGATAAATTCAAAATGAAACGCAAGAAAAAAGTTAGGTTAGGTCACAAAGTAAGGTTAGGTCAAAATGTTAGGTTAGGTCAGATTGTTTGGTTAGGTTCAAAAGTTAAATTTTGTTAAAAAGTTGGGTAAGATATATTCAAAATAAAACGCAAAAAAACAAAGTTTGGTTAGGTCATAAAGTTGTGTTAGGTCACAAAGTTAGGTTAGGTTTAAAAGTTCAATTTTGTTAAAAAGTTGGATAAGATTACTCTATAAGATATATTCAAAATAAAACGCAAAAAAAACAAACTTTGGTTAGGTCATAAAGTTAAGCTTAGTCATAAAGTTAGGTAAGGTAACAAAGTTGGGTTAGGTCAATATGTTAGGCTAGGTCACAAAGTTAGGTTAGGTCAAAATGTAAGGTTAGGTCACAAAGTTAAGTTAGGTCACAAAGTTAGGTTAGATCAAAATGTTAGGTTAGGTCACAATGTTAGGTTAGGTCACAAAGTTAGGTTAGGTCTCAAAGTTAGGTTAGGTCACAAAGTTAGGTTAGGTCAATATGTTAGGTTAGGTCACAAAGTTAGGTTAGATCAAAATGTTAGGTTAGGTCACAAAGTTAGGTTAGGTCAAAATGTAAGGTTAGGTCAAAATGTTAGGTTAGTTCACAAAGTTAGGTTAGGTCAAAATGTTAGGTTAGGTAAAATGTTAGGTTAGGTCACAAAGTTAGGTTAGGTCAAAATTATAGGTTAGGTCACAAAGTTAGGTTAGGTCAAAATGTTAGGTTAGGTCACAAAGTTAGGTTAGGTCAAAATGTGAGCTTAGGTCACAAAGTTAGGTTAGGTCAAAATTTTAGATTAGGTCACAAAGTAAGGTTAGGTCAAAATGTTAGGTTAGGTTAGATTGTTAGGTTAGGTCACAAAGTTAGGTTAGGTCAAAATGTTAGGTTAGGTCACAAAGTTAGGTTAGGTCACAATGTTAGGTCTGCAAGAACTTTGTGACCTAACCTAACTTTGTGACCTAACCTAACTTTGTGACCTAACCTAACTTTGTGACCTAACCTAACATTGTGACCTAACCTAACTTTGTGACCTAACCTAACATTTTGACCTAACCTAACTTTGTGACCTAACCTAACAATCTAACCTAACCTAACATTTTGACCTAACCTAACTTTGTGACCTAACCTAACATTTTGACCTAACCTAACTTTGTGACCTAACCTATAATTTTGACCTAACCTAACAATCTAACCTAACCTAACATTTTGACCTAACCTTACTTTGTGACCTAATCTAAAATTTTGACCTAACCTAACATTTTGATCTAACCTAACTTTGTGACCTAACCTAACATATTGACCTAACCTAACATATTGACCTAACCTAACTTTGTGACCTAACCTAACTTTGAGACCTAACCTAACATTGTGACCTAACCTAACATTTTGATCTAACCTAACTTTGTGACCTAACCTAACTTTGTGACCTAACCTTACATTTTGACCTAACCTAACTTTGTGACCTAACCTAACATATTGACCTAACCCAACTTTGTGACCTAACCTAACAATCTAACCTAACCTAACATTTCGACCTAACCTTACTTTGTGACCTAATCTAAAATTTTGACCTAACCTAACTTTGTGACCTAAGCTCACATTTTGACCTAACCTAACTTTGTGACCTAACCTAACATTTTGACCTAACCTAACTTTGTGACCTAACCTATAATTTAGACCTAACCTAACTTTGTGACTTAACATTTTGACCTAACCTAACTTTGTGACCTAACCTAACATTTTACCTAACCTAACATTTTGACCTAACCTAACTTTGTGACCTAACCTAACATTTTGACCTAACCTTACATTTTGACCTAACCTAACTTTGTGACCTAACCTAACATTTTGACCTTACCTAACTTTGTGACCTAACGTTACTTTGTTTTCTTGCTTTTATTTTGAACTTATCTTACCGAGTAAACTTATCCAACTTTTTTACAAAATTGAACTTATAAAACTAACTTAATAATCTGACCTAACCTAACAATCTGACCTAACCTAACATTTTGACTTAACCTAACTTTGTGAACTAACCTTACATTTTGACCTAACCTAACTTAGTGACCTAACCTAACATTTTGACATAACCTAACTTTGTGACCTTACCTAACTTTGTTTTCTTGCTTTTATTTTGAACTTATCTTACCGAGTAATCTTTTCCAACTTTTTAACAAAATTGAACTTTAAAAACTAACTTAACAATCTGACCTAACCTAACTTTCTGGATTAACCTAACATTTGGACCTAACCTTACTTTCTGAGCTTACCTAGTTTTATGACCTCACCTAATTTTGTTTTATGCGGGCAGCTTGCACGTGCGAGTTAAGTCTCGATTTAGTGTGATTTGAGCTCGGTTAAGCTTAAGTCGAACTTACCGCGACTTCGGTTTAGAGTCAAATAAAATCAAATCATTTATTTCAATTAGACCATTCCAGGAAGTTTTGAATGTCATGATACAAAAAATAAAAATGCTGTACTTTAGTTGCCCATTCCAAAGCGTCGATATCTATGGAGAAGAATGGGCAATAAACGCCATGGACAATCTCTCTAATGCCTCTTTTCTGCAGAATAAATACAGACTCGATGTCTGCAGCTCGTCCCCATAGTAAAATACCATATGACATTATACTATGAAAATAACTAAAATAGACTAGTCGCGCGGTATCTTCGTCAGTAAATTGACGGATTTTCCTTACAGTATATGCTGCTGAACTCAACCGTCCTGCAAGAGATGTTAAATGAGGACCCCATCGTAGCCTCGAGTCGAGCGTGATGCCTAAGAAAACAGTTTTATCAACGAATTCTAGTTTCTTGATTCAATACCATGTCACATTTATTACTTTTGACGTTTGGCAGAGCAAATCGTATGCACTTTGTTTTTTTCCCATTCAATACTAAATTATTAGCAGTAAACCAATTATGCACCTGCATTAGCGCGTTATTTAAGGCATTAAGATTTGTTGCACGTCTGTTTATCTTAAATATTAAGGAAGTATCGGCAGCAAACAACACCTTTTGAGGTTGTTTTTTTTTAATTAATGGTGTAGATCATTAATATATACTAAAAATTTTAACTTTTAAGCCCATTGAATTGACGCCATTAATTTGCACTTATTGGTGTCTATCATTTAAATAAGATTTTACTAAACTGAGCGCAAGTTTACCTAAACCGTAATGCTCAAGTTTCAAAAGCAGGGTTTCATGATTAACGCAATCGAATGCCTTTGAAAGGTCACAGAAGATTCCTATGGCATCTTGTGCCCCTCGCAGTAAATATGTGTTTTATTAAGGTGACACCGGCGTCAGTCGTACAACGTCCTTTGGTAAAACCATACTGTTTTTCATGTAAGATTTTATTGGTGTTAATGTGGTTGAGCATTTGATTAAGCATTATCTTTTCAAACACCTTGCTGAAAACCGGCAAAACGGATACGGGCCTGTAGTTGTTAGTATCTTTACTGTCCCCATTTTAAAAAGCGGTATAACCTTGCTGTATTTCATAAGATCTGGGAAGACTCCCTGATCCACGCATTGATTAAATATAAAAGCTAAATAAGGAGCTATAGTCTCAATCATGGAGGTACAAGCTTTGATATACATACCCCAAAGATCTTCGGTTAATTTGACCTTGGTTTGCTTAACCTAACAATCTGACCAAACCTAACATTTTTGACCTAACCTTATGTTTAACCTAACCTAACTTTGTTTTATTGCGTTTTATGTTGAACTTACCTAATTTAGTAACTGTATCCAACTTTTTAACAAAATTGAACTTTTAAACCCAACTCAACAATCTGACCTAACCTAACATTTTGGATCGGGAACAGGGTCCAAGCTACCGGCAGTCAGGGCTCTAGGCAAAGGAATATGAACCTCCTAACAATACGAGCCGTGTCTAAGAGTACTAATTTCTGTATCAGGCCAGCTGCTTAACGAGAGCCTCCATAGGCATTGATCGAGGCTCTTGGCAATTAAGCCAAGCAGATACATACATATATTTGATTTTATTATTATATGCTTATTTCTTTAGACTTTTTTTTACAGAAAGGTTTACAAGACGATGGTCAGTGGACACACGCTATGAGACTGGCGTTTAAATGCTGTGAACATAAGTAAGTTTTGTTTTTTATTATCTGTGACCTAGACACGGGCAATGGTTTGGTCGCCCAAAGGAGTATTCACATTGAAAAGTGTGATCATGCGCATTAAGGCGCCTATGCGCCTTCCCGACCAAAACGCCGCGCAAGACGTTTTTGTGCAGTTTTCTGGAGCTATCTCCTTGTTATTTAAAACAAAATAAGTAACAATAAAATACATTAAATTTCTTTGTAATCTTGTTTCCATTACTGTAGATTTATTTTTTATTATTATTCAGTAATTATTTAGTAAATCAAATATAAATGTAATTATTAATAATTCTGTACAAATATTCAAAAAACGCCGGAGGGTCACTTATCCCTGGAACACATTTTATATATATTTATTCAGTTAAAGTTTAGTATATTATAGTTGTTCCAGGTCTGGCTGTTTGTGTATGTGACTTTAAATGTTTGTAAACGCACCTACGAACAGGAGAAATTCCTATTATGGGGCAAGGTTTAAAAAAAAAACTAAGATAGGCTGCTGAGATCGAAAACGGCCAGGAGAATGTAACTATATATTACCCCCTTCGGTGACACTGTCACTGTTTACCACAGACAATATAAAAGTGACGTTTTGATATTTATTTTGACTACAGCACATCAATACCAGAAACGAAGAAGCCTCCGTGGTCTTGCTGCGGACCTGACGCTTACCCTGACAACTGTACCACATCACAAATGTTTAAAAAGGTAAGATTCAGCCAGTGATTACCTACTTGAGTGACCGTCGAACTAGTAGGCACGGATCTTGAATTCGAAATCAAAACTTCTGATTTTTAGGGTTTCGTACCCAAATGGTAAACCGGATTCTCAAAGAAATCAAATCAAATCAATCATTTATTTCAATTAGACCATTACAGGCACTTTTGAATGTCAAGAAACAAAATGAATCTACAATCCCGGTCACAAGGCATAATAACTTGTGAATGTACTGTAGTTGCCCATTCCAAAGCGTTGATCTCTATGGAGAAGAATGGGCAAGAAACTCCATGGACACTCTTTTAAATTATAATATTTTTACAAAAACGTATTTACATCATTCAGGTTGGGATTATACAAATATGTGAGAACAATGTAGAAAGACGTGCACAGTAAGAGCGTCCAGAGTAAATCAAAATCAAAATTTAATTTTAAATCTAAATAAGTTTAAAAATGAACCGTGGTAGCTAAAAAATGACCAGTCCCAACTGACAGCACGCGTTCACGAACATGACGTATGAATCAGCCCCAATCAGCTCGCTCAAATGTCAGCAAAGCAGAGGGGTTTACAAGGGCTATTACCTACCAGGGTTACGGTCTATTCGAAAGAGATGCCAGAAGGAACATGGGTGGGTGAACAGTAAAAGTCTGACACTTCGTCCTCGTGGCATAGTTACTTTGAGCTAACATAACTTTCACCCGCGTGATGATCGAAAAAAAAATGATCTTTTTTTACCCTTTTCTTGCCTCTTTCTCCCCCTTATCTAACTTTAAAAAAAAACTCACTTTCGCATTTATAATAATTACTTTTGCCCGCGGCTTCGCTCGCGTTAAATTCGGGGTAACACAGTTCCCCTTTCCTGAATTGCAGGTACTTGCTACGTGCAGTTTTTGCCCTTGCGCCTTATTGATTTGTAATAGCAACGTTAAGTTATCCCTTTTCTTCCCTCTTTCTTTTTCATATCCCACGTTTATAAGAAACATCTAAAACTTTAGGCCAGACACACCAGTAAAACTGCTCTTAGAGCGTCTCTAATAATTTTCTCACTAGGGTAACACAGTTCCCTTTTCCTGATTTGCAGGTAATTTTCGTTTTTAACATTTCCATTTGATAACATTCCACCGCTATTTAGGGAAGTGGGGGGTTAGATACAGACAAAAAGTAACCTATGTCCGTCTCCTGGTTCCCAACTATCTCTGTACCCAAAATTCATCAAAATCGGTTAAACCATTAAAGCGTGAAGAGGTAACAAACTCACTTTCGCTTTTATAATATTATAGTAAGGATAGTTAGTAAAGATGAGGAGCTCGTGGCTAAATAATAGCAGCCGCTCGGGTCGATCTTAAGGTTAAGTTGCGCTTGCCTAGGTTGGTCTGTGGATGGGTTACATACCGAGTTTCCTCCGTGCCTCGGAAAGCACGTTAAGCCGTTGGTCCCGGCTGTCATTTGTAGACAGTCGTTACAGGTAGTCAGTGTTCCGAAAGTCGGAAAACCAGTCTTACCAAGGGGTATCGTATTACCCAGTATTAACTGGGTTGTGGAGGTCAGATAGGCAGTCGCTCCATGTAAAATACTGATATTCAGCTGCATCCGGTTAGACTGGAAGCCGACCCCAACATAGTTGGGAAAAAGCTAGGTAGATGATGAGTTAGTAAAGATAATTCTCTTTTCCAGGACTGCCACGCTGCCATAGTGACCTGGCTGGATCGCTACCAGTTGCCAATATATACGTCTTTAGCGGTGCTCCACGTTGTATTGTCGTCCTGTTCTTTCATACGACGATCGTGTCACGCCTCTCGCTCTTACAGCTAGCGTTCGCAGAGGCGCGTAAGCGGTATGTTTTGTAGTCTTGTATGCCAAAAAGATAGTGTAAGTTATTAAGTAGAGGGGTCTGCCAGGGCCACTGCCTGCCGGGGTTGCGGGTTGTTCGAAAGAGATGCCGTAGCTGCGGAACCCAATGGGCAAAATACGTTTAGCACTCGGGGACTGCCACTGCGGCAAAGGTGCCGTCAAAATTTTGACCGGTTTATTTAAATTCAACAAACATACGTTAAGACACACCCCTGGTTAAACACAAACATACTTCAAATCTCTCTATTCATTCCAGCAACACGACATCCTCCGCCTCCAGCTCCCCCAGAAGCACCAGAACCTACAAGAGTACGACCTGGATGGAACAGCCGCGTCACACCAACAGTGGAGCCATCTAGCGAAGATGTTATAATGCTGGTTGTGGGCAGAGCTAGAATCGGCTGGGTAGATAAGTGAAACTTGGGGTTTTGCTGTATATAAAAAAGAAAGAAAGAAAATTGTGTTTATTTAGCATTAAAAACAAAAAAAAAACAGGAACACCTTAACAAAATAATGCCAAAAGGGTCTCAGCTCAGCAAAATGACGCTGATTTTAAGCTGCAGCCCACGAGTGCCATACGCTCGAAAACATAACCAAACATATACAACATTATTGCCTTGCGTTCTTTGATAATAATAATTTCACAGTTTGTATTGTAATTAACTGGTGATAACATTTTCTTTTTTATAAACTTTTTAAAATATTTTTGGAAAAAAATATAACGTGGTGTAAAAATTATTGGAATCGATTCAGTTACTTATTCTGAACAAATATACTAAAAATAATGTTGTAGTTAAACAAGTCAGAATTAAAAACAGTTATAAAGTTGATATACTTAATAAAATAAAAACAATATAAAAAAGTAAAAATGTAAAAAAATAATAACATTAGTAAAATATAAAAAAAATGCATATAAAATTAAAATAAAAGAGAAAAAGAAAACATAATATGTGACCAAGAGTTGACTGAACTGAATAGAAAATTGAAACTGATGTCAAGGAGTCGTCTTAGTTGTGTGGACGGCGCGGTAGTGTTCCACGTGCGTCTCTAAGAGATGTCAGCAAAGCAGAGGGTGTAAATTTCTTAACAAAATCCTTAAATAAAAATTATGAGGTAGTACTTTCTGAGATTCAGGCTATGCCACTTTATGCAGGCATCTGGATTGAGACGCTTAGTTTTTTCATCATAACAGCTTTATTTCGCGTTTAAGAAATTTATGGCATATTGCCCTAAGTTTTACCAAATTTTAACTAAATTCCCTGTAAATCTTATTTTCTTTTGAGAAGATTTAAAGTTTGGGCTCTCTATCCAGATGCACACTCCTGCAGGGACACCGCCTGCCGGGATTGCCGGTTCTTCGAAAGAGATACCGCAGCCCCGGAATATAAAGACCAAAAAAAGGAACATGGATGGGTTTTAGTCAGTACAAGTCCTGTATTGCTTCTTTTGCCCTTTATATTCCGGGCCCGCTGTATTTCTTTTGAAGAACCCGCAACCCCACCATGTTTTAGCTGTGGTTCTCGTAACATTGGGTACTTTTAGAATCAGTACTAATAATAATTAAATTATTACTTCTTTCTTTACACACTGTGTCAAGAAAGAAGTAATAATTTAATGTGTCTACATCCCTTTTTATTTACTCTCCCTTCGCAGGTATGTTGGAAGAGATTTCTATAGAAATAAGCAATACCTTTGTATCTGTTTTCTGTTCTTGTCTTTTATTTTTCTGTATTCAGTGTGTATAAATCATATTATATATCATAAATCCTTAAATAAATAAACAATCTGTAATAAAGATTAACTACTGCACTGCTCTACTGCACTATCGAGAATTATTAGATGTTGCTAAGCAATCAGTGTCAGGCGTTTTTGAGTGTTGTGGAATAGAATTGGTATCTTCTAAAATAATAATAATATGTGTTTATAGAATACCAAAATATAATTATAAAATATTTTATGATAAACTTGATAATATTTTACGAAAAATTTGCTCGTTTGGTAACAAAAATATTATTTTAGCTGGAGATTTTAATATAGATGTGTTAAAAAGAAATAAAATAACATTAGAATTTGAACACTTTCTTTTGCAATATAACTTACAGTTGGAACTTTATAAACCAACTAGATTAAGTAGTAACTCCTGCATAGACAACTTCGCACATTCTTACAAAAAAGGCTGTAAAGCAGAAATAATTGACCTAGTTCTCTCAGACCATACGTCACAATTACTCAAAGTTCCGATTAAAAAAACTTGTACACTGAAGTTTTGGAAGACTGCAAGGGATGATATCTCAGAGGAAAACTTAGACACTTTTAAAAATCATTTAAAATGCTTATCTTTCTCGAAAGTTTTCAAAGCCAAAAATGCAAATGAATCCTATGACAATTTTATAGATGAATTCTCTTTATTATACAAATTATGTTTTCCTACTAAAATCGTGACTATATTTACTAATAAAAAAAATAAATGGATATCTCGTGGAGTGAAAATCTGCAGTCAAAAGCAAAGGCAATTACTTTGGGCATATAGATTGAATCCAAATACAAAGAATAGACTTGCTTTTAAAAAGTACTCTTCACTTTACAGAAAAATAATTAAGTTAACTCAAAAAGCCCAAAATAACCACTACATCAAAACGTCAAAAAACAAATCAAAAGCTGCTTGGGAAGTTATTAAAAAATCTAAATTCAATTTGCCACTAGAACCAATATTGTCAATAAAAAAAGATAATGTAACTCTTACACATCCTATGAGTATTGCAAATGAATTTAATAATCATTTTATAGAAGCCATCGAAAATAATGTAAAAAATAAAAATACGTCTACAAATAATTACGTTATTGAACAATTCAATTCTCATTCACTATTTATGCTACCTGTTTCAGATTCCGATATAATAAAAATAATAAGCAGCCTCAAAAATACAAATACTGTAGGACATGATGGCATATCAACGAAGGTATTGAAGTATGTAAAGGAACTTATAGCGCCACTCTTATCACATATAATTAATCTTTGCATTTCTGATGGTTTATTTCCAACTAGCCTAAAAAAAGTCATAATTAAACCGCTTTTCAAAAAAAATGATAGAACTGATATCCAAAACTACAGACCTATTGCAAAAATATCAGTGTTTTCAAAAATTTTTGAAAAGGTTATTTATAATTCAATTTATTCTTATTTTGAAAAATTCAAACTCTTTTGCAATGAACAAAAAGGCTTTAGAAAAAATACTAATGTTAATATGGCTCTTTTTGATTTGTTATCCAGTATAATGGCATCTGTAGATAAAAGTAACCCTGTGTGTGCTTTACTGACAGATATGACAAAAGCATTTGATTTTGTGGATCATAAGATTCTAATACAAAAATTACATAGGTACGGCATTAGAGGAAACATACTAAAACTCCTAGAATCATATTTGAGTGAGAGAACTCAGTGTACAGAAATCACTAGAATCTGTCCCAGTACCAAATTGGAAACTAAATACATCTCCAAACCAAGGCACATAAAATACGGAGTACCCCAAGGCAGTGTACTGGGGCCACCACTCTTCTTAATTTATATAAATGATCTCCCAAATACCATAGATCATAAAATGGTACTGTTTGCAGATGACAGCACGGCTATTGTAGAATGCACTAATTTTAATAATTATCAAATTGACATAAATAATACTCTGAATGACATTATAAATTGGCTTGAAAAAAATAATCTTGTAATTAATTTAAATAAAACAAAAGTTATACACTTCCACCAGCGACGTAAGAATCCACCTGTTAGTATTACCTATAATAACTGTAGAATAGAAGAAGTTAGCAATGCTAAATTCTTAGGAATAACTATAGATGAAAAACTGACCTGGAAACCTCACTCAGAGGAAATAGGTAAACGTCTAAGTAAATCTGCGTATCTACTATTCCAGCTATCAAAGAGAGTGAATTCTGAGACACTGTTAACAGCCTATCATGGACTGGTCGCATCAGTTTTAAGATATGGTGTTATTTTTTGGGGGCAGTCAACCAATAGGGAAGAAATATTTAGGATGCAAAAAAGATGTATAAGATCAATGTGTGGCCTGAGATCAACGGATAGTTGTGCTCCTCATTTTAAGGAATTAAAAATATTAACCCTGCCATCTTTATACATTCTGGAAACAGCACTGTTTGTAAAAGTAAATCCACATTTGTTTGAAAAGTTTTCCTTAGTTAAAAGAACTCCAATGCGTGCCCAGTATGAGAACTTGTTTTGTCCAATTAAGTGTAAGACAGCATTATTGAAGAAGAGCTTATTTGGTGTTGCTCCTAAAATATATAATAAAATACCTAATAAAATGAAATGTTTGCCATTAAAAAAATTCAAACAGTCTCTGCAGTCTCTACTGATAGACAAATGTTATTACTGTGTGGATGAATTTTTAAATGATAATTGTTTGTAGAAATGAATAATTCTGATTTATTTATTTTTATGATTTATTTGACATTATTATTATTTATGTTTATTTTTTTGCCATTATTATTGACATTGTATAATTATTTTTATTTTATTTTTTGACTTTAATTGGTATTTTAATAGACGTATCCTAATTGCAATTTTCATTTTAATTGACATATATGTAATATTAATTGACATTTAATATTTTGTTCTTTATTTGTTTTTATTTTTTTATTTTTTTTATTTTCATGTGTTTTTATTTTGGTATATTGGGATTTTTAAAATTTTAATTTTAATTTGTATGTCAGTATGACAAGACATAGCAAGAACGAGCTTTACTTAGAACATCCTATGAATGTAACTACCTATGTCTTACAAATAAATAAATGATTATGATTATGATTATGATTATTAAATTTGTAAATAGGTATGTGCAAATAGATCAGTTTATAAGTTTAGAATTAATCTTAGAATACGCAATAAGTGGCACAAGAGAAAAAGCAAAGCATTTGAATAAAAATACTCGCTCAATTAATAAAAAAGTGCTTTTTAAATATTTTCTAAGTCGTAGATGTGCTACGGCGTAGAACTTTGCTACGAGAATTGTTCGTAGCAATGTGCTACGCCGTAGACACGTAGCGAAGCAGAGATGCAATGTTTTATGTAAATAATTTAATATAGATTTAAAATAATGTCTGTAAAGAAAAGTTGTATTTATTTTGTAGATATAATAATGTTTACTGAATATATTTAATATCGATTGCTCAGTTACTTTCATATTTGTATTAATTTTAAATAAAATGTTTTTACTTTTAACTTTTTTTTTTACAAACCAACCCTGTTTTTTGTTTCTATTACAATTTTCTTTATTAACTTTTATTGCGTATGTTTTTTTTTATAAATATATATAAATATAATACCGGTGGTTAGGGTTCCAGAGGCAGGAACCTCTTTACAATGCGGGCCGTATTGAGGAATGCTGCCTTCTGAATCAGGACCTGGAACCGCCT
Organism: Ochropleura leucogaster; assembly: GCA_958449745.1. Taxonomy (NCBI): domain Eukaryota; kingdom Metazoa; phylum Arthropoda; class Insecta; order Lepidoptera; family Noctuidae; genus Ochropleura; species Ochropleura leucogaster. The sequence goes on along the minus strand of OY288228.1, from coordinate 8,773,157 downwards.
AAGGTGAGTATCTACAGATGTTCGTCAAGGCTCTTGGCAATCAAGCCATTAGCCGTTACGACTATCGGCATAATGATAGCCGATATCACATTTCACTTGTCGACAACCTCTTATTGCAATAATTAACAGGGATTTTTTTTCCCATGAAAGACGGTTCCCAGTGTCCACTTAAAAACATAGTCAAGCGCGAGTCAGTCTTAGAACCAAAGAATTAAAAATAATATTTATATTTAATTTGCATTCAACGACAAAACTAAATTTGTTTATTTTAATTACTGCAGTTTTACGATAAGTACCTTATTATAGTAAAAATTTCATGTCATATCTTGTTAAAATTAATTTTGTTAATTTTTTTTTAATAGCCTATGTTATTTGCGACGATGCAAGGATTCTAACGATACATGTAAATCGGTTTAGAAGTTATGATGGAATAAAGAAACTCACATACATACAAACATACATGAACCCTAAAAACATAACACTCCTTTTTTGGGGCAGTCGTGTAAAAACCCAATACCATGTTTTGCCCGACCTAAGATTCGAATCCAAGACCCCGGCTACACCAAAGGAGCAATCAAAACAAATACAACTGCATTTAAAAAGTAATCATAACTCAACTTCCCCAAAGACAAGGGTATCAAAGTTTTTCATTCTACATAACTTTTACTCGTTTTACCCCCTAGTGTTGCCACCCTCGTGTCCTGGTTCCCACGACTGGCTGCATTACTTGATCGCAGAACACGCGAACATGCCAATAAATAATTGGGTCATGTTGAAATCGATATGCTTTAAATATAACTTGCTTACATATGCGATGTTTTTTTTTGTTTTTAACCTACCTACTTCAAAATTAGGAGGTTTTCTATTCGCTTATATTATAACTATATACCTACTATATTCATTTTTAGTGTACAAATTTTTTATTCAAAAATAGGTTAGCTTGGAGCTACCAAGCTAGCGGCAGTCAGAGTTGCAGAGAAAGGAACCACCTAACAATACGAGCCGTGTCCAGTAGAACCGCTTTCTGTATCAAGCCCTTGATCCAGCTGCCTAACGAGAGCCTTCTTAGGTACCGAATTGGTCGAGGCTCTTGGGAATTAAGCCATGATTTATAATTTTATTGATAGTTTTTGTATTCGTAATGTAGGACATTAAATTTGAGGCATAATAAAAATGCGATGTAGGAATTGATTTAATTGAAGATTTATTTTACACAAACATATTTTTGTACAATTACTAAAACAATCCTTACTAATTAAAAAGCGAAAGTGAGTTTGTATGTTACGTCTTCACGCCTACATGGCTAAACCGATTTTGATAAATTTGGTAATGAGATAGTTGGGACCCTGGAGACGGACATAGTATTTTTTTTTTAAATGTGAGAAATGAGGGTGAAAAAGGGAAGAAGAGGGAAAACTTAGCTTTGCTATTACAATAAATAAGGCGCGAGGGCAAAAACTACAAGAAGCAGGCCTGGAAATCAGGGAAGGGGAACTGTGTAACCCCGAATTAAACGCGAGCGAAGCTGCAGGCAAAAACTAGTTCAATAATAATATCCTGGTGTTGTATCATATTTCTTCTGTGCATCAAGTATGGCTGTCAAATGGTTGATTCGAAGCGTTTCGTGAGACGGAGCAAACTGCTTAACCTGAAAAAAAATCAGTAAAATGTCAATTTTAATTTAATTGACGAAACTTTGACATTGCGGCCGAGCCGGATGTGACACCCCAGCCGTTAGTTGAGGGTGTTATGGAGCCGAGAACAACAGTGACAAAGTCTCACGTTAATCAAACGACGTTTTCCAATACACTTACAGAGAAATTAAATAACAGAATAAAAAGCACTTTTGGCCCTCATTGCAAAAAAAAAAAGAAAAAAGCAAGCGCGTGAAATTCATAGCATGTTGCATCTTATCGTCCACAGGCCCGCATCTACAGTGGCCGGGAGTCGTCTCGCGGCGCCCGGCGCCATGGGCGTCTCCCGCGGCGGCTGGGTTGGGCAGATGTTCTCTCCCTCAAACGCCCGGCCACCTCCTTTGCTAGCATTACTGCTTCGCACGCGGTGGTGACCGCTTCCCATTCCCTCTCGCTCCGGACCATGGCCTGAACCAGGGCCGGACGCGAGAGATCGCCGCCGCCGATCGCCTCTAGCTCGGGCACGGCGGTGATCCGCCCAGGCTGGGCAAATCGCCACTGTGTGCTCCACCGTGTCCTCCGGGCGATCTTCACAATAGTGACACCCGGGCGTTTCCTCTCGCCTGATGATGTGCAGGAAACTCCCGAAACATCCGTGTCCGGTGAGGACCTGCGTCAGGCGGTAGGTGAGGACGCCATGACGCCTCTCCAGCCAATCCTCAAAGAGGGGACTTACCGCCACTATTGTGGCGTGCCCTAAGTTCCCTCCCTTGAATCAAAATGCGCGATGTAGGATTTCCTTAATTTCTCTTACCTTAATTACCGCTGTAGTCTTGCAACTAGTCTTCTTATCTTCTCCCTCCCTTCTGACGACAGTCTTCAAGAGTCTGGCCACCAGGAAATACAGGATCTCAACGAAGCTGATGAAACTTGCGCCGAGGAAGAGACCAGCTGCGCCACCAAATGATACTATAGGAATTATTTATACTGCTTTAGTAATGCAATACTAGTTGTTGCCCGCGGTTTCGCCCGCGTGATATCGAAAAAAAAGCACAATAAAGGTACCACAAAGTTGTCCTTACTAATATTATAAAAGCGAAAGTGAGTTTGTTTGTTTGTTACCTCTTCACGCTTTAATGGCTGAACCGATTTTAATGAATTTTGGTACAGAGATAGTTGGGAACCAGGAGACGAGCATAATATTATTTTGAAAAAACTAGGATGTGAGGGTGGAGAAAGAGGGAAGAAAAGGGAAACCTTAGCGTTGCTATTACAAATAAATAAGGCGCAAGGGGAACTCGTGTTACCCCGAATTTAACGCGAGCGAAGCCGCGGGCAGATGCTAGTTTTTTTATAACGTTGCCTCATACTTGGAATTTCTCCTGTATCGTGGGTGCGTTTACAAACATTTAAACTCACATACACAAACAGCCAGACCCGAAACAACTATCTTTAGGCTATACAAATATTTGTCCCGTACGGGGATCGAACTTGCGACACGTAGCGCTGTAGTTAAACGCTTAAATAAAAAAATAATAAATAAATATCTTGGGACAACTCACACACGGCTATCTGACCCCAAGCTAAGCAGAGCTTGTGTTATGGTAACCAGACAACTGATATACATACTTATATAATTTATAAATACATACATATTATAGATAAACCACACCCAGACACAGAACAAACAATCATGCTCATCACACAAAGTTTGTCCTGGGTGGGAATCGAACCCACGACCTCCGGCTCAGCAGTCAGGGCCACTAACCACTAGACCAACAGGCCCGTCATCATCTTAGCCACTGCGCCAACCGTACCGTGTACTCTGAAGTGTCTCTCTCCTAAAAAGACAGTGAGGTCGATAGGTTCTAATAAGCTTTTATGGGAGATTTCCAAAACAAACCGTAAATTACCTCAAGAATGACAAGTGAACGATATGAGATGTTCCCAGATACTTTCAAATCTTTACTAATTTTAAGAATGTCAAGTGAGGGCTAAGAGAGATTTCCAAGTACCTATAAATCAGAACTAATCCCAAGAATGTCAAGTGTGCAAAAACGCAATCGAGCAAGCTAAGTTACAGCGCGTAGTTCATGGAAAAAAATGCAACACTTGTAATTTGTAGAGAACATGCTAAAATAGTTATAGCCAATAGGAATCGTTAGTTTTAGTTTTGTATTTTTGTCTCTGTGTTCTCATTAGTTAAGGTTTTTGATTTGTTGATTAGTTGTAGCCAATAAGATTCTGTTATCCTAAGATATATAGTTAAGCTTTTGTAAATAAATTCATTCAACCTTCTGAACTGGAGTCTGCCTCATCTCTCTACCACATATCCCTACATCGGTGACTTACCCCAACATTGGTGACCCCGACGTGATATGAACACGCAAAATGAAGAATTCGACAGATGCTGTTTCGTCTACTCACCAACAAGATCCTGAAAGTGGAACACGATTTCTCTTGTGTAGCGGGTCCTCGGCGCTTGGACTGTGAACTTGACGGAGCCGTGCAGGTTAAATGGATGACGGTCCCTGGATAAAATACATACATTTAAATCTATACTAATATTATAAAGCTGAAGAGTTTGTTTGTTTGTTTGTTTGAACGCGCTAATCTCAGGGACTACTGGTTGGAATTGGAAAATTCTTTTAGCGTTGGATAGTCCATTTCTTGAGGAAGGCTATAGGCTATATAACATCACGCTACGACTAACAGGTGCTGAGCAGCGTGGGTGACACCGCGTGGAACAGCTAGTATACTGTACATGTAGTATGTTACCTTCTTTATTTAGTACTAGCTTTTTCCCGTGGCTTTTTTTTGGGGTGGGAAATCATCAAGTAACTTCCTCCGCTCTGGGCGGAGCGGGGGGGATTGTCAGACTTACTAAACCCCACACATGTTTCTTCTTTTGCCCTTTACGTTCCGGGGCCGCGGTATCTCTTTCGAACAACCCGCAACCCCGGCAGGCGGAGGCTCTGGCAAGACCCTCTGCTTTGCTGACATCTCTTTGAGGCGCGCGTGAAACACTAACGCGCGTTCGCACGCGCTAACTTCGGAGTAACACAGTTCCTCTTTCCTGATTTGCAGGTACCTGCTACCTGTAGTTTTTGCCCTTGCGCCTTATTTATTATAATAGCAATGCTAAGTTTTCCCTTTTTTTCCTCTGTCTCCTTCATATCTCAGTCTTTTTTTTTAAATTAGCCTATGTCCGTCTCCTGGTTCCCAACTATATCTGTACCAAAATTTATCAGAATCGGTTTAGTCATTTAGGCGTGAAGACGTGACAAACAAACAAACTCACTTTCCCTTTTATAATATTACTAGCTTTCGCCCGCGGCTTCCCCGCGTTAAATTTGGGGTAACACAGTTCCCCTTGCGCCTTATTGATTTGTAATAGCAACGCTATGTTTTCCCTTTTCTTCCCTCTTTCTCCCTCACATCCCACTTTTTTAAATAAAAATTATCCTATGTCCGTCTCCTGGTTCCCAACTATCTCTGTACCAAAATTCATCCAAATCGGTTCAGCCATTAAAGCGTGAAGAGGTAACAAACAAACAAACTCACTTTCGCTTTTGTAATATTAGTAAGGAAGTAAGGATAAATATAAATATTTTTTAAAGTAAGGATGCATGAATACTCACCAGATCTGATCAGCGGTGGAGATCTCCTTGTAATTGCTGTCGATACACTGCGGTGCGCAGGCGCACTTCTGGCCGTTATTGTTGGATATCTTGTTTGTGTAGTTCGCTAAGCATGCCATGCCCGCAGGAGAGCATTTTGGACCCTCTGAAAGAAGACAGAAGGCTCAATTTAGTTCTATGGAGAAGCTCAGTTCAGGTGCGGTAAGAAGCTTATCTTTGGGTATTCGCGGAGCTGAGGCTAGATGCAGACTGGGCGTGGTCTGACACAAGTATACGACAGTAGTGCATCGACGGGCCATTTGACGGGCCTGTTGGTCTAGTGGTTAGTGACCCTGACTACTGAGCCGGAGGTCGTGGGTTCGATTCCCACCCAGGACAAACTTTGTGTGATGAGCATGATTGTTTGTTCTGTGTCTGGGTGTGATTTATCTATAATATTTATGTATTTATAAATTATATAAGTATGTATATCAGTTGTCTGGTTACCATAACACAAGCTCTGCTTAGCTTGGGATCAGATAGCCGTGTGTGAGTTGTCCCAAGGTATTTATTTATTTTATTTATTTTTATCGAAAGAATAGAAAGGTTGAAAATATTTCGACGTTTGATTTAATTAGAATATCGTGTCCGTCAAAATGTGAGTCATTTTGCAGTTTTAATTGAATTTGAATATTTTAAAAAAATACAGTTCCGTGTTTTAAAAGTTTTAGATATGTCTTTAGTCTATGAAATTTCCTTTGTTACAGATATAAAAATATGATAGTTATTGCTGAAATTGAGAAACTCGAGACGAAGAAACTTTTTCGTGGTCTTTTTAAACATTTTTTTTTCGTAATGAAAATATGATGAAATGAGTGAGAAATGAGTGTCCATGGAGTTTCTAGCCCATTCTTCTCCATAGAGATCAACGCTTTGGAATGGGCAACTACAGTACTTTCACAAGTTATTATGTCTTGTGACCAGGACTGTAGCTTAACATTTTGCTTTTTTTGACATTCAAAAGTGCCTGTAACTGGCCTACTTGAAATAAATGATTTTGATTAGATTTGATTTGATTTGCACAACACAGACTTGAGTCATCTGCCTAGCCTTTTCCCAACTATGTTGGGGTCAGCTTCCAGTCTAACGGGATGCAGCTGAACACCAGTATTTTACATGGAGCGACTGCCCATCTGACCTCCACAACCCAGTTAGTACAGTAATACGATACGAACCTTGGTAAGACTGGTTGTCAGACTTTCGGAACACTGACTACCTGTAACGACTGTCAAAGATCCACAAATGACAGCCGGAACCAACGGCTTAACGTGCTTTCCGAGGCACGGTGGAAACTTGGTATGTAACGGGTGGTCACCCATCCACAGACCAACATAGGCAAGCGCGGCTTTACCTAAAAATCGACCCGAGCGGCTGCTATTATCTAGCCACGAGTTCCTCTCAGCACAGAGTTGAGTATATACTAAATAAATAAATATCTTGGGACAAGCCACACACGGCTATCTGATCCCAAGCTAAGCAGAGCTTGTGTTATGGTAACCAGACAACTGATATACATACTTATATAATTTATAAATACATACATTTTATAGATAAATCACACCCAGACACAGAACAAACAATCATGCTCATCACACAAATTTAGTCCTGGGTGGTAATCGACCCCACGAACTCCGGCTCAGCAGTCAGGGCCACTAACCACTAGACCAACAGGCCCGTCACGTCACGTCATACTCAAGTCCATATACAGCACAGCCTTGAGTATATGGTTTTAATTTCATCTCTATACTTCTACGCGTTCCGGGGATAAAAGGTCTTGATTGACAGACAGACAGACAACAAAGTGGTCCAAAAAAGTTCCCGTTTTTCCCTTTGAGGAACGAAACCCTAAAGATATTAAATTATGGATGTATGTCTATAAAAGAAGATGATATACTTACCTTCATAGAAGTAGTAGAAAGGCACGCAGCCACAGAATTCCTTTGCAAGCTTACTTCTACACGCGAGGCGACATGTATTAGTGCTGTGTACCTGAATAAAAAAAAATATAAATTAAATATAATTATTACCCAAATCTATAGCACGGCCAACGAGAAGCGATACCAAATGTAAACAAAACCCATGCTAAGACCCCATTTAAAATGGCCGCCCGAATGTTGGCGAACCCGTCTTAACGTCATGTTTTTGCCGGGAGAACGAGACATTACGACAAAGGCACAAGATGGAAAGAGCTAAATATTAGATTGTCAACGCCACAGTTGTTCTTTAGGTTAATGACCTTTCGTATCGCTTCTCGTTGGCCGTACTTATAGAACGGCTCACACTCCAATAACTCCCGACTGTCTGTTTATAGATTTTTATTTAAATTTAATTTCCTTAATAGTTGTAGCGACACAAATATGAAGAGGCAAAATGTACTACAGCGCCATCTATGCAGCCTCTGAAGAACTAACTGCAAACTTTCCTATATTGCGCAAGCAAAGTTGTACGTGAAGTTAACATTATACGAGACATACAAGTAATTGTCGGGCAATACCCCACCGGACACGACACCCGTCTGGTCGGAGGGTCCTCCCATTTCCACAGAGGATGGAGAACTTTACACCCTGTTCTTCATACCTCTAAATAGTTATTCTTCATAGTTCCTAATTACACTACTTGGTTTTTGACATATTTTGTTGATTATAATTTTCACAATATAGCGTTTCATGGTCGCCATTTTGTTTTTTTTTATTAATTCCATGTGTAAAGTGACACTCACAGGACTAAGATGAATCGAAAAATCGGCCCAGGCGTTTAGTCTGTTTAGTGAAACAACTTCAAAGGAACAAACAAACATACATACATAGACTGATGAACACATTACCCTCCTTTGCGGCGCGCAGTCAGGTAAATCTGGAGTGTCCTTATCCAACATTTACCAAAATTGTTGTTACAGCGTTAGTACTTAAGTATGAGAGGACAGCGTAGCCCCAACAATAAGTCATTACTTATTTTACAAAACGAAAAATAAGATAAGAAAGTTAACAAAAGTTAACAAGCTTCTAAGCATCTAAAAGGCCAATAATGTCTTCTTACCTAAGATAAATAAATTATAAATATCTTGGGACAACTCACACACGGCTATCTGATCCCGCAGAGCAGAGCTTGTGTTATGGTAACCAGACATCTGATATACATACTTATATAATTTATAAATACATACATATTATAGATAAATCACACCCAGACACAGAACAAACAATCATGCTCATCACACAAAGTTTGTCCTGCGTGGGAATCGAACCCACGACCTCCGGCTCAGCAGTCAGAAAGATGACCCACTGACCACTTATTCACAAAGAACTGGTAAGAAAGAATGTATACAAGGAAATGAAAGAGGTCTCATTAAGTATACCTACCTTCCTCCCCGTAGACGGTTCGTCAGTATACGAACACCCTCGCCTCTTTGGCTGTAACTCCTTAACTCCTCGCCCACACCGCGACTCCATGACGCTCAGCTCTGTATTCCTGACGAGGGTCAATATGACTTGCGATGGAGAGTGTGTCAGATCCATTACGTCATATGGGGAGTGTACGTAAAACTAAAAGTAAATCCTTACTATTATTATAAAAGCGAAAGTGAGTTTGTTTGTTACGTCTTCATGCCTAAATGGCTAAACCATTGATAAATTTTGGTACAGAGATAGTTGAGACCCTGGAGACGGACATAGGTTATTTTTTGAATAGTGAGAAATGAGGGAGAAAGGGAAGAACAGGGAAAACTTTGCTTTGCTATTACAATAAATAACGCGCAAGGGCAAAAACTACAGGTAGCAGGTACCTGCTATCTGTAGAGCAATGCCGCGGGCAATACCTAGTAGAAATATAAAGAAGCCCAAAGTAAGAAATGAGAGTGAAAGAGGTAAAAAAGAGAAAACTTATCTTTGCTATTACAATAAATAAGGTGCAAGGGCAAAAACTACACGTAGCAGGTTCCTGCAAATCAGGAAAGTGGAACTGTGTTACCCCGAATTTAATGCGGCAAAAGCTAGTAGGTAAATAAATACTTACATCAGCATTGGCTGATATATCTACGATGATATAACAACTTAGGGAGGAGTATTTACAAGTCTCTGGCCAACGGACGGTATCATTCGGGTTAATGGTCCTGAAACAAACGTAAGGAATCAACTTAGTCCATCCAGCTAACATTTGTGAGGCCAAAATAATCTCTGTATTTTAAAAACTGCTACCCTACTATGACGTCTCAAAGCAGAACTTATTCCACTGAGGGAAAGAGACGGAGCTATACAGGGTGTCTAGCACCATCTCTTTGCCTCAGTGGAATAAGTTCTGCTTTAAGACGTGATGGTAGGCCTACTGGTCGAAGAACGTTACCTTTTTTTTGGGTGGGAAATCATCTAATGACTTCCCCCGCTCTGGGGGGGATGCGGGGGGGCATGTCAGACTTGTACTGACTAAAACCCATGGAACATGGGTGTTCCTTCTATTGCCCTTTACGTTCCGGGGCCGCGGTATCTATTTCGAACAACCTGCAACCCCGGCAGGCGGAGGCTCTGGCAAGCCCCTCTGCTTTGCTGACATCGCTTTGAGGCGCGCGTGAAACACGAACGCGTCGTCGACACGGCCTCACCTCTATTCTTTGATATTTTGTGTATATTTTAGATATGTAAGTAAGTATGTATATTTTTCTGTATTGATAAAGTTTTGATTATTTAAGTTAGTGCTTAAGTTGATATTTTTACACACTCGTCTTCGTGTTTATTTTCATCTATTCTATCGCAGGTCTGCTGGACGAGATTTCTTTATGAAATAAGCAGTACCTTTGTGCTCTTTTGTTTTCATTTACTTTTTAAAATTGTTTTGTACTTATATAAATAAGTAAGTAATAGATAATTTACTCTGGAAGCAGTAATGATTTACTCTGAAAACTGAGAATTATAGGTATCTATTGGCGCGCCTTGGCAGTTCTACCAACTGATAAATTAGCGAGTTTAAGGACACTATTTAGAAACAAATCTCACTTGTGGTCTTGAGAAAAACGCGGTCTTAACGTAAGAAATTAATAAATACAGTATCAACATCATCTGAGTTCTATAGGTACCCAGTCGCACCACAATTAATACGAATTAACAGACAGTTTGAAATGTGATCTCTATTTTGCCACAGATAACATAGAATCTGTAATATTGATGCTTAAAAGGCCGAAGGAGCCAGAACCTAGAACGTAATAAAAAGTCTGATCTGTCAAAAAACAATTTCGAAGAAAGTTTCTGTATTTTTATTTCTCCTGCATCGTGGGTGCGTTTAAACTACTTTTTTAAACTCACATACACAAACAACCAGACCTGAAACAACTATCTGTTGGTCATACAAATATCTGTTCTGTGCGGGGTTCGAACCCGCGACACCTAGAGCAGCAGGCGATCTCTCAACCACTGCGCCAACCGTGTTGTAAAATCCTTACTGATATTATAAAAGCGAAAGTGAGTTTGTTTGTTTTTTAAGTCTCCACGCCTACATGGCTAAACCGATTTTGATGAATTTTGATACAGAGACAGTTGGGACGCCGGAGACGGATATAGGCATAGGATAACTTTTTTTGGAAAAGTGAGAAATGAGGGAGAAAGAGAGAAGAAAAAAGAAAACTTAGCTTTGCTATTACAATAAATAAGGCGCTAGGGCAAAAACTACAGGTAGCGATACCTACAAATAAGGAAAGGGGAACTGTGTTACCCAGAATTTAACGCTATCGAAGCCGCAGGCAAAAGCTAGTCTCTTTATAATCGAACTTACGCGATAGCTACGTCTCCTAATGCTAGAGAATTTGTGACGTAGCAGGCTCCGGACTCAGTCATCACACGTATCCACTTATAGTTGGCGTCTTCCGAAGATCTGGTCTTCAAGTCAGCGTTTGGCATTAACTGTAGAAGATTATCAGTGTTTAGAGCGAATAGTTGCGGAATCATAATAGATATCATAAAATAGGAATCCTCACTAATATTTTAAAAGTGAAAGTGAGTTTGTTTGTTACGTCTTTAAGCCTAAATGGTTAAACCGATTTTGATGAATTTTAGTTCAGAGATAATTGGGAATTTAATCTAATCATGCATTGATATTGCATTTACAATGTCGTTGTTGTTATAGTATAATTAATAAATAAGTCTATATTAATTTAACATTCAGAAATTCATCAGTTTAAAGAATTTTAGGAATTTTAGCGGCTTCGCATTAAATTTGGGGTAACACAGTTCCCCTTTCCTGATTTGCAGGTACCTGCTACCTGTAGTTTTTGCCCTTGGGCCTTATTGATTGTAATAGCAAAGCTAAGTGTTCCCTTTTCTTCCTTCTTTCTCCTTCATTTCCCAATTTTTTTATTTAAAAAAAAACCAGCCTGTCCTATGCCCGGCTCCAAGGTACCAACTATTTCTGTACCAAAATTCATCAAAATCAGATCAGCCATTAAGGCGTGAAGACGTAACAAACAAACTCACTTTCGCTTTTATAATAAGGACTTTTTTATGCTGCAATAAAAATAAGGTTCAAGATCTACTCACATCAACAGCAATCCCAAACATGTCCACTCCTGTCTTCAGATCACTGAACTCCTGGAACCTCTCAAGGTGGAACAGGTCGGAGTCGGTGATGGCTTCCATTAGACGCACGTAGTAGTCGTACTTGGCGTCAGAAGGGTCTATGTCGAAGTATTTCTTGATGATGGATGGGACCTTGGCTTGGTTCATACGTTTCTGTGTGATGTTAAAGAGGGTTTAGTCAACTAAACTTTCTTTTTTGAGGGGTTCCGGAGCTCAAAGGGAAACCAGAGCTGGTCAGACTCGCACACCAAAAGTTCCGTACAATGATCGTTCGGACGACACGGTGGAGCACACAGTGGCGGTCTGCCCGCGGCCCCGGGCAATAGAAGGAACATGAGTGGGTTTTAGTCAGTACAAGTCTAATACACCCCCGCTCCGCCTAGAACGGGGGAAGTTATTTGATGGTTACCTATCCGAAAAAAAAAACAAGTCTTGATAGACATCTTGTCTTGAGATACAGAACCCTAAAAATGGCATTTATCTTATCGAGACGTTAGTAAAAATGGGTCGATCTTTAGGTGAAGCCGCGCTTGCCTGGATTGGTTTGTGGATGGGTGACCACCCATTACATACAGTTTCCTCCGTGCCTCGGAAAGCACGTAAGCTGTTGAACCCAGCTGTCATTTCTAGATCTTTGACAGTCATTACAGGTAGTCAGTGTCCCGAAAGTAACACAACCTATCTTACCAAGGGGTATTGTATTCCCCAGTACTAACTGGGTTGTGAAGGTCAGATAGGCAGTCGCTCCATGTAAAATACTGTTATTCAGTTGCATCCGATAAGGCTGGAAGCCGGCCCCATCAAAGTTAGAACATCTATAAATCCTGATAATGGTTTCCTCACGACGTTTGCCTTCACCGAAGCAAATGATAATAATACTAACCTTATAACACATGGTGATAGCTGGCACACTGTACCTCCAAGATCGGAAATCTTTCTCCAGCGTCACGACTGTAGGAGACTCGTTGTATCGCTGCAGCTGACCAAGAGATACGTCCACAGCTCCCCACGCAGCTAAGGCTGTTGCTGCTATCCATAGGATTCTGGAAAATGGAAACACTGGATGGCTTGGATGGTCTATCTGGACGAAGACCTTTCGCGCATAGAAACAGCCGCGTGCCTACCTACCAAAGCGCTGACGCCGCTTGTGACGTTCATCATACGATACGTTTACCTTTTACCATTAATTCTGTAACTGATATCGATCGGAATAGGAAATCTATTTCATAATAATTAATATTGTAATATTACCTTTTTAATTAAACTCACTTCAACTTCATTTTGGTTTAATTTGGGTCCTCCAACAACGATGTTCATATTTGGCGCAGTAGCTGGAATCTTCACTGTAGGTAGTGCAGTGTGCAGAAAAGAACTTTGAAAAGGTCTTACCGCTCAATCCAATGCCTCCGAGGTGCTGCAATATGATTGAAACCATGGATACTGGTCTCCTCACAAAAATCTCTCCCACCCTTCACAACAGACTTCACCATAGAGGTTACACATCTGGAGATGAACCCAGGTTTCTCTTCTGAGTATATTTGATAGTTCGTGGTGTACATTGCTTGAAAACTGTCTTTGTAATCCATGTTGAGTTAGGCACACTATTCTAAAACCATTGCGTCTTTTATTAGCTCAAATCTACTGAAATGATCAAATAGACAACGACTTGTAACGAAATGAATCCTTACTAATCCTTACTATTTTAATATTATAAAAGCGAAAGTGAGTTTGTTTGTTTGTTTGTTACCTCTTCACGCTTTAATGGCTTAACCGATTTTGATGAATTTTGGTACAGAGATAGTTGGGAACCAGAAGACGGACATAGGCTAATATTTTTTTGAAAAAAGTGTGATGTGAGGGAGAAAGAGGGAAGAAAAGGGAAAACTTAGCATTGCTATTACAAATTAATAAGGCCCAAGGGGAACTGCGTTACCCCGAATTTAACGCGAGCGAAGCCGCGGGCAAAAGCTAGTATTATATAACCGAAAGTGCAAAACCGATTTTGATGAATTTTAGTACAAAAATAGTTGGGACCATGGAGACGGACATAGGCTACTTTTTGTCTCTTTATAACCCCCGACTTCTCTAAAATAGGGAGTGGAATGTTACCAACGAAAAATACCTGCAACCAAAGAGGAACTGTGTTACCCCGAATTTACAAGAGCGAAGCCGCGGGTAAAAGCTTGTGAGAAAATAATTAGAGACGCTTTAAGAGGAGTAATTTACTGGTGTGTTTGTCCTTAAGCTCCTCCCTTTTCTATAGGGGTTGAAGAGAGAGCTATACAACCTCGTTGTTCCTAAAAGAGAATAAAACTATTATAGTCAGTTTATTTAACCAAAGACAAACTAAAGATATAGCTATCAGTGTTAGGACCGCAATAATTATAACAATAGAATTAACACTTTTTGTAAAACAGTTGTGTTTCAATTTAGGTCTAAAGTATATTTTTTTTCTATTTTATGTTTTAAGAATCGGACACTAATTTTGGTTAGCCAGCGCTGTAGACATACAGAAATAATTGAATGTCAACTAAATTAAACTAGATAAATACAATGTAATATGTTTTACTGTATTACAAATTATCCTAGCGTGTCACAAATACTAAACATGAAAAGTCCATTAGTTTTAAAACCACAGATAATAATAAATTGTGAATTATTATTATACTGATTACATAAAATAAATACATTGATAATTCACATGCAAATTTGTTTAAAGTGATTAAATTGCCTTGTTACTCTATACTACTCCTTGACAGTATCGGTTTTGGATTCGATTCCCAAGTTAGGCCACATGTTATTGGGTTTTTAAGGTTATACAGACGCCTGCACATCAAGCTACTACAATCTGTCAGATTTCTTTGATAGATTTTCGACTTTATTTCTAAAGAATATGGTTCAAGGTTCATTGGGAAAAATTGTCAGTTTCGGGTAGCTTGACCTGCTGGCGTCTGTACCTCAAAAAGTAAAACGAATCTCTTTAGGATAACTTTTTATTCGTCAGTCTCTGGACAATCTCGGGAACGCGTTAAGGTATCGAGTTGAAATATAATTAAGATAGAGGGAAATAAATAAATAAAAAAATTAAAACCGTATACTCAAGTCTGTGGTCCTTTATAATATAATAATAATAAAGCCTTGAATTCGGAGCTGCTTAAAAACTAATACATATAACTTTAAATAATATTGCAGTTACTACTACTATGTGTTATAACTGTGGTCCTTTAGAGCTGTGAAAAAACCCTCTAAGTCTACGCAGTCAAAAGATATGGCTGTTTAAGTTCCAAGTTTGTACGGAACCTTTGTTTCATCGGGAGTTCCTTAAGCAGCCAGGTTTGTGCCCGACTGATTAATGGGCTCACCCTCTTTTTATAAGGGATTTTAAATTCGTTTAGCCGTTAGTCCCGGCTGTCTTTTATAGATCTCTGATGGTTTTACAGGTAGCACAGATAAAAAATCAGGTAGTCAGTGGCCCGAAAGTCTGACAAGCAGTCTTACTAAGGGGTCTCATGTTACCCAGCACTAACTATGTTGTGGAGGTCAGATCACAGTCGCTCCATGTAAAATACTGGTAGGTACCTATTCATTAGAAGTCGGGTCAAAAGCAAAAAAATAAATAGTTACGTTACACGCAACCATATAATAATTTTATTAAATATTCAAATAAAAAGTATTTATTAGGTAGGAACCTATTTACTTATCAAAAAATGCAAGCTTTTTAAAAAAATATTGCTGAATAAAATAATGTTATCTTTTAATAAACCAGCGGGAAAACCAGCGGGCACTAGCTACTTGGCAGTTTGCTGAACTGGGCCTATTTGGCGCAGCCATGAGACATGAAACATTTTTTTTAAATTTTAATATTTTTTCTTAATGTTGTGTGCACTGAGGTAAGTGCCAAATAAAAGTGTTTTCTAACTGCTTTCTTTCTAACAGAATTATTCTCCGTCCCACATAAACCCACTCAATTTGAATTTCCCCAAAAATACTGATTCAAACATTTTTTTGCCCGCGCGCGTTCCACCGGCGCCCGCATTTACAATCAATGGCATAAGATGATCCGCCTCTCCTAGAGGATGACTTTCCAAACCTCCTTTTTGTTGATCCCAAAGTATTATCTTTTTACGATTATCTTCATCTCCAGTACAAACGTCTTTCAGAAAATTATCAAAATCCTCGTTAGCAATAAGCTTTTCCTCTTCTAGCCTGGATTTATCAAACTCCTGCATATTATGATATGACAACCCCGAACCAAAGATGGCGACTGATTCTTTTCTAAATTCGTACAAAACTTTTCCAATTTCGTAGTGTTGGGCTGCATTTTGGTTGTTTAAAATAGATATTTGTATGATTGGGATGTCCGCTTTGGGATTTATCAACATCATTGGTATAAAAACTCCGTGGTCCCAGCCTCTTTTGTCGTCTAAAGCTGACTTGATACCCGCGTTTTTGAACGCTTCGTGTATTCTTCCCGCCAAAACTGGATCACCTGGAAAAGTAGGTACATAAGCCTGACGTAAATTGTTGGTCTTTTTAAATTGCCGCTGCCGCATTTAAACAATGTGTAAATATGATTAAAATAAAGCATTGGTAACTCCGGATTTTAAATACATTATGAAGAATCAATCATTATTATGATTTCCAATTTCTCGAGTTTATCAGTCTTAAGCTACAATGGAATTTTCAAGATATACCAGAATACTTGACTTATCGCCTCATTCCCCGAATCTATTTAAAATTCGGATCTAATAATTTATAAAGTTACTTCACTCCCTGTTATACGCAATCTTTTATCGGATAAAGTTACCCCATGCCTGATTGATCGTTAAAGGTGTCGCCCAATGATACCTAGTGAAAATTGATTACCTGCAATTTTCAAGTTACACATTATCTTGGATAAAATTATTAACAGGGTAGTTGTTCCGGGTCTTGCTGTTTGTGTATGTGAACCATAGGAGAAATTCCTAGTGCGGGGCAAAGTTTAAAGAAGATCATTCCTTGTCTTTGTCCATTTTGTGTCTCAAGGCACAAATCTAATAATCTTGTTATGACATAATAAATAAATAATTGTATATAACATACCTGGAGCATCATATTTAAACTCGTAGCTCTCCGGAGGAAAGTTATAGTAATCATACAACAACGAATGTCGTTCGCCATTCGAAATCGTCACAACATCTTCTTCCCGATGTGCAGTAACAATAACAATTGCCTTCAAACGATTCAAATCCACATAATTCGATACATTCTTCAATGAATCCCCAATTTCCACATTATATTTTTCACGTAAAACAGGATACGGCCCGCCTCCATGGTTTAAAAACACTGATGGCGCGAAATACACGTCCGCCATTTTCGAATGTGCTATGAAAGTTGTCAGTATAATTGAAATAAAGATTACTACTTTCATTGTGATAATTAAAATGAGTTTACTTTACGATATGACTGGGCGCGTTTATATCACTAAATGCGTAAATAAATATGTGCTGTCATCCTACATATTGCCTTCGCGTTGAAATACAAATAAATAAGATAGGGTTTATCATTCGACTTTGCTTTTAATCCCAAAAACTAAATAATAAGTAGGTACTGGCGGTTCGCACAATAAAATGTAGAAGCATAGCGCTTATTTTTTCAGGTCCGTAGAGCTACAACCATGAAACGGTGGTAAAATAGACATGGGTATTCAGGTAATGTATATAGTGGACTTAAGTCGTATACCTACTTTAAATAACCACATATTTTTTAGATGTTTTTGGTGTCCTATTTTAAAGGTAGAACGCGCACTTATCCAAGGCAAAAGCGGTGAATATATAAAAGTCAAGGAGGCCTCGCACTTAATATATCCGCAATGAATGCGGGGTTTTAAAAGATTTCATACTTATAATTATTAATCTATGACAACAACGTGATCCATTAAAGGTTCTGGTCTTTCTTTTTGAGGTACGTAGCCCTAAAAAACAGCCAGTAGTATATTTTATTTGATTGATTTGTTTCTTCACTTATTTTAAGAATTCGAAAAGTCATTATGAGCAGCCAGACGTGAAATCGTTAATTGACTTCTCCCGCTCACCGGAAGGGAGTATTAGAATTGTACTGACTAAAATCTATCTACATTCCTGCTTTTGCCCTTTGTGGTCTTTCGAAGTTCGAACCAACCCGCCCGGCAGGCAGTGGCCCTGGTAGGCCCCTCTGCTTTACTGACATCTTTTTGAGGCGCGCGAAGAAAACAAACGAGCCTTCGACTCAGTCTGTCGTTTCATCGACGAACGGACGGTGAACTACCCATTGCTCACCGTCCACGAACCGCGTCTACGGTGTCCGGGATCATTGCGTGACTCCCGACGCCCAGGGCGTTTTCCGCAGCTTGTTGTTGACTTTTTGAGAATCCCTCAAGCATCAAGCAAGCATTCAAAACAAACATACATAAACTCTTTAGGTATCTATTTACAAATAAATAATTAAAACTACTCTACGGTCTAGATAACACGATGACCGGTCAAGTCCCCGACCTCGATAACTTAAACTAAATAAACCGTATCGTTTGTTTACGTACAAAGTATACATTTCACGTGCATTTCATTGTGCCGAACATTTTTTTTTTTTGTGTGGCACTAGTTGCGTCTTTGTGCCAATTTCGGGTAATAAAAGGTAGGGTTAAATTTCAAAAATCGGGGAAATAAGGAATTAGTAAGGTTCAGGAAGTGCCGAACATTACTACACTAGCTAACATAATATTAGTTTTTTTTTTATGATTGGCATCTTGCATTTTAATCTATGAGGTTGTCATCTGCTTAACCGGGCAAATTATAAAGAGGAAATATTTGTATTTTTGTATGTAACCAATTAACTCAAAAACATAGAAAGCCGCATTATCACTGAGTTATTTAAATACGTAACATAGGGTATTATTATATCACGCTAATATCCACGAGAGCGAAGCAGTAACATTAGACACGGGTGAAGCCGCGCAGGATAACTAGTCTGAAATAAAAACAAAAATTGTTTATACTTTCATAATGTACCCCAAACCGGTTTCATTAGTTAAATAGGCACTTAGATTATTTTAGAATAGGAACACGCTTCAATGCTTTAGACTTGAGCAGCGGGCACGGCTAAGTTATAAACCTACTATTTCCTGTGTGGCATGGAAGAAGCGACTGCGGCCGCGCAGGGCACGCCACAATAGTGGCGATAATAGCGCCTCGCCAGCAAGCTGCGCTCTGCCTCTCCAGATTGACTGGAGAGGAGCCACGGCATCCTCACCTACCACCTAACACAGTCAGCACATGATCGGGCAGGAGGAAACGCCCGGGTGTGACGACCCCCCGGGGGACACGGTGGAGCACACTGTGGCGAAACACCTCTGTGTCCTCATAGAGGCGATCGGCGTCGGCGACCTAGGTACCTTTTTTTAAAACACAAAAAAAAAAAATATTCATAAAGTAATTTTCTTATAACACCAAGTTGATTAATCAATTTATATGAGTTCTTTTTATTAGTTTTAATGTTTGTTGTTTTCTATGTAAGTATATTTTTTTTTACAATATTTGTACACCTTCACGGCAAAGCATAGCGCTCATAATGTGTAAAACTAAGACCTTTATGTACCCAAATACCTAACTGTTTCTCAAAATAATATAAGTCTTTTTCTAAATATTTGAATTTCTTTTTTATAATATTAGGCTGTTTAGCGGTGTTGTTTTTCGCTTCAGCCTGAGAAAGCCTTTAGCGCGGGGAAAAAAATAAATTGCAAAATCGAAGTAAAT
The DNA here is from genome assembly GCA_958449745.1 of Ochropleura leucogaster. NCBI lineage: Eukaryota > Metazoa > Arthropoda > Insecta > Lepidoptera > Noctuidae > Ochropleura > Ochropleura leucogaster. The sequence continues at coordinate 8,753,517 of OY288228.1, read as the reverse complement.
TTGAATTTCGCGAGCTACCCTGAAGAATATGCAAAGGTTTAATCAAACAACAAATTACTGTATACAATTTACTTACAAATAAGCAACTCTTAACGCTAAAATTAATAAAATAATATAAATACAATGGTCCCTTACAAATTAAATACTTTTATCAAACAAATAGAAACTAAAGTATATTGTGCCATGATTCTATTGTCGTTAGAATGGCAACGTCGGGACGTACAGTAGGTAAACATTAATTTCTGTAGGAAGTCGTATTGAAATAAATCATGTAATATTAATCACTAGCTGTTCCCGCGGTTTCACCCACGCTGTTCAGCACCTGTTGGTCGTAACGTGATGTTATATGTATAGCCCAGAGATGGCGAACCAATGGCACGCGTGCCAATGACGGCACGCGACAAAACGAATTGGGCACGCAAACAATTTTAATCATATTTTTATCTTACTATCATTTTTTAACTCGCCGGAGCGATTCATTATTTTCAGAGATGAATAAAATTAATTCGCTTACAAACCGTTTGGCGATGACTCTACAAGTCTGTAAAAAAAAGTTTCGAATTGTTAGTAATTATTTTCCTAATACAATCACTTAGTCAAAATTATTTGATGGCACATCTGTGGCCTCATTTAACATTTATTTAGGAAAATTGGCACGTTGGTTCATCATGGTTCGCCACCCCTGGTATAGCCTATAGCCTTCCTCAAGAAATGGACTATCCAACACTAAAAGAATTATCCAATTCCAACCAGTAGTCCCTGAGATTAGCGCGTTCAAACAAACAAACTCTTCAGCTTTAAAATATTAGTATAGATTTAAATTGTGTATAATGAGGTTATAAGTAGATATTTAAAGAAAAAGTTAGGTTAAAGGAGTTCTTCTTTTTAGAGCGTTTTAATAAAGCTTTGTTTCAAAAAAGATTTTTGCTTTTAATTTATTTTTTAGTTATCGCTGGCTAGGTCTCTGATTCTGTTCATCTCGTTCAACGCAGCTCATCAATAAGGACACCTTTTAATGTCTTTACCCTACTTAAGGCCACTTATGCTTGACCAGCAGCAAAGAGCTTCGAACGCTTGAAGCTCTTTTATCGTTAAGTAGATAACGGCGTAGTCAACAGTGATGGACTGACGTTTCAAATTTCTCCTAATGTGCCCTTTTATTTGAAACCCGTATTGCAGAAGTGTATGCAAAATAACTATTCCTCTATATTAGATGATCCGCCGTATTGGATTTGGAATGACGTCACAATATTCCGAGTTACTCTCAATCATCCCTTTCATTTGATACCCATACTGTAAAAGTACATTAAAAATAATTACTCCGCCATCTTGGATTTAGAATAACGCCAAATTATTTTTAAGTTACTCTCAATAAGCCCTTTCATTTGATACCCATATTGTACAAGTACTTTAAAAATAATTACTCCGTCATCTTGGATTTAGAATAACGCCAAATTATTTTTAAGTTACTCTCAATAAGCCCTTTCATTTGATACCCATATTGTAGAAATGCATTCAAAATAACTATTCCGCCATCTTGGGTGGTCCGCCATATTGGACTAAAATGACGTCACATAACAATATCGTGCATTGGCATCCAAACTTAACGTGTATACAAAATTTCAGCTCAATCGGTTGAAGATATCTACTTCAAAATTAAATTTAAAGAATCCACCGTAATATACATACATAGTTACATCGCAAGTTAAATGAAAGCTTTTAATTAAAAAAAACAAATACTTTTCGTTTTATCTCTCGTTTTAATGCCATTAGATACAACAATTGTTATGTGCGGGAATCGAAAAGCGACACGTAGCGCAGCAGTCAATCCTTCGACTCAAATACTTGCACTTCTGGTGGCCATACACCATCCTTCCTAGCTTCCTACCATCCAATCGACATGACGCTACTAATTGAATCAGATAGCATTGGCCGTGTATGGGAGAAGATTGGCATGACAGACATTGACATACAGTATAAATCACGCCAAAAAGATTGTAAAGGCCATAAAAATATTTAAAAAAAAAAATTAACAGCTATGGCAGCTCGTCACTAACATGGCGCGAGCTTTGTCCCATTGCCTTTTGAAACGCATTATACGCAGTAATCGTTTGTGCATATAATTGTCGATATCCCATCTACTCTGTAGTTTACAAGCAAATTGCATATTACTTAACACATTAACTGCCAGAGTAATAATGACAAAAATCACAAAAAAAAATAATGTGCCAATTAATGTTATGGGTCTAGATATACATAGTATTAAATTTTGGGGTCAATCGGAGGCAGGGTTCCGCAGAAAATTAAAAAAAACTTCACGAGGTCACCGGTACCCTACATGGCACACAGTAGTAATTATGTTGATTTCTGCTACCAAGGCGCCGTGCGGTCATCTCTCCGGGCACCCGCGCACCTCAGTCGCTTACACGCGCTATCACGGTAATTTTGTATTAAAGGGTAAAAAAGTTTAATTTTACTACTCGTTTTATTATTCTTCCCATACCATTTATAAATACGATTGGATTTAAAAAAAAAAATGTTATGTTCTGGGATTTTTAACGTTATTGAAGGTTTATCTTCAATAAATCAAAATATTTTTACGTTACATAGAAACCATGCGGAAGTATTACTCCTGAGCGCCATTCCGGTCACTTACTAATAGGAAATCTGTAGAAAACGCGTCCTACGGCGCGTAAATAAACTCTGAAAACAGGTTTACCGTGAGGTCACCGTGCCCTACGTGGCCCCGTAATACAACACCGTATCCGGTCACCGGTGCCCTACATGGCAGTCAATGTGTTAATACCTAAAATAATTATTACTTAATGGTAAAATATTTCCTTCACAAGATTATTATTTAAAATAAATACTAAGCTTAAAAAATTAAAAAAGTATCTTAATAGGTATTCACAAACATGAAACAATCCTAAAGGTTATAATTTTGTACAAAATTTTAGATTGTAAATAAAGCTCCCATTCTAAATTTATGGGTCGGCTGGTTTCTAATAGTACCAGCATAAACAGATTTCAACTTAATTTTAAACACATTAAGGTTTGAAATTGTTTAGTCTCTGCTCCAGCGGCCAAAACCATGACTTGCCACATTAGTCATTTTCCTAAAATAAATTGCATAAAAATTGCTTTATTAGCATGAGTTAGACTTAATTACATAAACAACAGATTATTGCTTTAAACTGTAATTGCGCTGATGAAATCACTGGTACCGAGTATTACACAACCTCTGGGTTGTGGTATAAAATATTGGTATTCCCGTACATCCAGTTGGACTGGAACCCAACACCAAAATAGTGGGAAAAACTTCAGCATATGATGTTGATGACGAAGAATGAAAAACATACCACTACAAAATTATTCATCTTTCCAAACAAAAGCACTCAGTCTGAACGTGCCACTCATATCCCAATTAAAGATCCGTTCACCAGGTTTAGAGCCTCCAGCTCCTGCAATCACAATCAAGGGCATGAAATGTTCTGCGGCCCGCATCGGATGAGCATCTGTAGACCCTTTCTGCTGCCTCCAGTTAACTAGACCTTCTTTCCTGGCTTCCTCACTGTCTGCAGTACAAACTTTGTTCAAATATTCATCAAATTCTTTGTTCACTACTTCTGATTGGTATCTGTTCATCATAAACTCTCTCATGTTATGATAAGACATTCCAGAGCCTAGAACGGCTATTCCTTCTTTCCTGAACTCATATAATGCTTGTCCAAGCTTATAATGTTGTTCTGCATCTTGATTTGAAAGTACAGAGATCTGTACTATAGGAACACTGGCTGATGGGTTTATTAACATCATAGGAACAAAAACTCCATGGTCCCAACCTCTTTTAGAATCCAATTTTGAATTTATTCCCGCCTTTTTCAGCGTTTCGTGTATCCGTTCGGCCAGTGCTGGGTCTCCAGGCGCGTCGTACTTGTACTTGTAAGATTCGGGCGGGAAACCGTAGTAATCGAAGTATAAATCGTGATGCTCTGCCGAAGATATTGTCACCACCTTTTCTTCCCAATGTGCGGTCACTAATATTATAGCTTTGACCTCTTTCAAGTTCAGATGTTTTTGAACACCGTCGCGTAGGAAACTTGTGAGTCCTGCATGCTCTTTGTCTCCGAGCAGAGGTAGCGGACCTCCTCCGTGGTTTACGAACATTGCAGGAGCAAATAAAGCCATCGTTTTAACTCCACCATAAAAATACCGAATTACATTCATAGAAAACAATGACATAGACACTATAAAGGCCACTTGCAGTAGAATCGCGAGTGTATTGAGAATAAGCATGAAAACTGGTTTTGTATGACCTTATCACGCATAAATAATGATTGCAATTAACCTCGAAGGTTACTGTTTTCAATTGTAAAATGTAAAAAGATCACAGAAAAATCTGCAATTATTTTGACCATAGTACTCTGTGATTTTGACGTTTAACAAAGTCACGATGGTTAATGAGTTTTTGATGGTTGTGTTCCAGAGCATTTCGTCTAACACATTGCCAACAAATATTCGTATTCGCAAGCCACCTACAAACACAGAGATTTTTTTATATGAACAAGGTTATAAAAAAAATTAAATTATGTTGGACGTCTCGTTGATTACTAAAAGCTGGTTAGTTTACGAACGAAAAAGGTCTGTGGGGGAAAGGGATGCCACGACTGCATGAAAGAGAGAATAACTTCCCCTCCTTTTAAAAATGGCGTCTCTCTGAGTTGTCCTTTTCGCACTGGTATAATTTTAAAATTATCTCAGCTAACTGCTTACAAAACAATTAAAAATCTTGTTTATTTACTGTAGGTGACGTTATTACTTATCTCGGAATATAATTTGAGTGAAAAATAAGCCTGCTATAACATAAAATAGGTTAAAATGTTGTATGGGCGAGGCGGTTTGACTGAAAATCTATCACAATATTTAGCGTTGAACCGCTTGTTTTAGTGTAAAAATTAACAAACAAAGTGTAAAAATGGACAAGAAAAACAAAAAGAAAACTGTTATCAAACGCAAAAGTGACGATCCGGGTGACAGTGAGAAAAAACAAAAAATAATGGTGAATCGTAAAAATGAAGAGAAAGAAAAAGTTGAAGTTGTGAATCAAGTTGTGGAAGTGCCTGTGGAACAGGGACAACAGATTGTACACACGGGGCAGCTGGTCGAGGGGAATTTCGAGCAGCCCGTCTTCGTAAACATGAAAGGAGAGCCCGTACAGTTGGGTCCAAACACGGTGATCCTCTATGAACAAAGCGGGAACCCATCAAACTTCGCTTTCGGTGGAATGTGGACCATGGATTCTTCTGGAAGGATTGTGATGGCAGAGACAATATATGACGTGAAAGGAGAACCTGAGGAAGAAGGTGCTAACTTTGTGCAGAGTAACACTGAAGTTACAACAGTGAGTTTTCTTAATATTTTCTTTCTAATGTGAACAGAAACTATGAATTTAAAACTAGTTCTTCCTAGAAGCAAGCCTGGATACCTATTGTTGGTCCATGTGGTAACAAGATATTTTATTTTTACAAGCAGTACTTTAATGGTTTAGTTGTTGCAAGTTGCAAGCGCATCTGCTGAGCATGAGCTGTGTGGTACGATTCCCAGGTTGGCCAGTGTTATAAAGTTTTTCCATCAAAAGTTTCTCAATAGCAACAACCGAGTCTGGATATATGTCCGGTTGATGGTAACAGCCCCCTTAATAAAATACCTGTCAAAATTAAATGTTTGCCTTTAAAAAAATTAAACAGTTTCTTCAGTCTCTACTGATAGACAAATGTTATTACTGTGAGGATGACTATTTAAATGATAGGTAATTGTTTATAGGTATGAATAATTCTGGCTTGTTATTTTTAAATTTTTTATGACGAGGTAGAATGTAGCGGAAACCAAAGAACAACAAAAACTAAGAACAATAATAAAAAATAGACAATTAATTAAATTTGTCCTGTATGAGGCTTATATGCTGAAATAATTTCTTGAATTAATATGCTGAAATAATAATTCAGCATGGTGCTGCAACATGGCAGCTATGTCACAGCGCTGATATTCTAATAGAATATGTTAGACTAGCTTTTGCCCACGGCTTTGCTTGTGTTAAATTTGCGGTAACACCGTCCCTCTTTCCTGATTTGCAGGAATTTTTCGTTTGTAGCAAAAACTGTGTACAGACTTTTAGCTTCCTACCTTGAAAATTGCATTGACCTTGAAAAGTCCCATATATAAATTTTCACCCCCTCTTTTAAGGGGTTGGGGGCAGATTTCTGAAAAAAATGATGCACTAAATTTCTGTTAGTGACAAATAGTCCGCATTCACTTTTTTTACTTTCTACCTTGGAAATTGCAAAATGCTCCATTCAAACTTCATCCCCCATTTTAGGATAGTGGAGGATTAGAAAGAGACAAAAAGTAGCATATGTCTGTCTCCAGGGTCCCAACTATGTCTGTATCAAAATTCATCATTATTTTCTAATTTCAGCAACAAGTGGACGATCAACAGAACACATATCAACAGTTTGAGATCAGCAGCGGTTCTCAGGTGGACGGACAGCAAGAGTATGAGGTGGCTATCATTGAGAACCCACCTGCTGAGACAACTGAAAGGTAAGGATATGATCATCTTCATAGCTTTTATCCTTTGTTGGAGTCAACTTTCAGTTTTACTTGTTGCAGCTATACAAAGTGGTCATGATAATACGACAATAAATGAAAACATTGACAATAGTAGTTCATAAAAATAATTCTAAACTTTTTTATATTGACTTGGCTCGCGAGGTTGTCGACATGTGGGACGTGGACTCAGCGATCATTGTGCCGATAGTTGTTACAGCCAATGGCTTAATTGCTAAGAGCCTCGACCAACACCTTGAGAAGGCTCTCGTTAGGTAGCTGGATCAAGGGTTTGATACAGAAAGCGGTACTCCTGGACACGGCTCGTATTGTTAGGAGGTTCCTTTCTCTGGAGCCCTGACCGCCGGTAGCTTGGATCCTGTTCCCGATACCGGTGGGCTACTATTTTTAAATGTTTTTTTATGCTTTTTTGAAATATTTAAAAATGTAATAATATGTATAAAAACCAATAAATGAACGAAAATTCTAAACTTTTAGAAAAACACTAACACCAAATAAAAAAATAAAAATTTCGAATAAACTAAATGGCATAAAAGAGGAAGCAAAATAGTACACCATTTATACATAGGACACTAACGTGTGGTCTTAAGTCGTTAAACTATCAGTACATCCCTATTATTAGATACATCATGTAGCAAATTTTAAAAATGTAAAATAATTTCCTGTGACTAAACTACGGGATATATTCAAATGATTTTTTGTAGGTAGACTGAGAACGTCTTGAGGTATGCGTAGTTTAATTTATTGTCGTATTATCTTAACCACTTTGTATAGTACTCCTAACCGTTTTCGAGATTCAGTAGAGTGTGTAAGGCACTGTTCCCTCATTCTCATAGTCCGATGGGACGCTATTTACGAAGGGAGAGAGATCAGTCGCAAGACCAACGTTTAACGTGATTTTCGAGGCATTTCTATTTACACTTTTACTAACCTTACGGTCTCTTACCATCAACTTGTAAACTCTGGACTGTTACTGTAAAATTCCTAACAAACAAAAATCCAATTACACTTCCTGGGAGTCACACCCAGGACCTCGGGGTCAGTAGTCGCGCTTACGACCCCAAGACTAAAGAAGAAGTCACTTAGAGCAATATTTAGAAACAAATCTCACTTCTGGAACCCGGTCGTGAGACCGAATTTTAGATATTGATATCCTTACTAATATGTATTATAAAAGCGAAAGTCTGTTTTTTACGTCTTCACGGCTAAATAGCCCAACCGATTTTGATGAATTTTGGAACAGAAATAGTTGGGACCCTGAAAACTAATTAAAAAAAGTGATAAAGGGGGAAAAAAAGGGGAGAGAAACTTTTTTTTTTACGATCATAACGCCGGTTAAAGTTAGCGTTAGCCCAAAGTAACTATGCCACGCGGAAGAAGTCGCTAGCGGAAGCAGTTAACTATAATAGTATAACAAGAACTGAAAAAAAGGCTCCGTACCTAAATAGAAAAAAAAAACCGAACCCTAAGGCGTGTCATTACGCCCACACGACATTTGTAAAGAAACACTCGTTGCGGCGTGCCTGCGCTCCAACTGAACCTCGACTGTTTATCATGTGGGCGACGCACCTAATGCACTCGCGCCGCGACTGCGCCTCGACTCTTGGTCGTGTGGGCGACGCGCCTTATAGGGTCACTGACTTTGTCCGTCTGTCTATCTGTCAAGACTCTTTATCTCGGCAACGTGTGGAGGTATCAAGTTGAAATTACAACCGTGCATTCTAATCTGTAGTCCCTTAGACCTGTTAAAAAAACAACCCTCTAAGTATAAAACATATGGCTGTTAATACCGCAAAGTACGGAACGCTCGGTGCGAGAGTCTCGCATTGTTTTCCCTTCTGAAACTTCTGCCAATGTGACTAAAAGAGTAATGGATCTGAATGTCGATGGACGGAGAGCGAGAGGAAGGCCAAAGAAAAGATGGATGGATTGTGTAAGGAACTATATGAAAGAGAAAGGAGTAAATGATGCCGTGACGTCATATGAAGGAGAAAGGAGTAAATGATGCCGTGATGTTTCATAGGGGAGAATGGAAGAAGAAAACGTGTTGCGCCGACCCCAAATAGAATGGGACAAGGGCTGGAAAATTAATGATGGAACTTCTGTCATTAATCTTCACCTATAGTACGGCCAACGAGAAGCAATACCAAATGTAAACAAAACCCATGCTAAAACCCCATCTAAAATGGCCGTCCGAATGTTGGCGAACCCGTCTTAACGTTGTCATGTTTTTGCCGGGAGAACGAGACATTACGACAAAGGCACAAGATGGAAAAAGCTAAATATTAGATTGTCACCGCCACAGTTGTTCTTTAGGTTAATGACCTTTCGTATCGATTCTCGTTGGCCGTACTATAGTTATTTTCCTTCTGAAACTTCTGTCATTAATGATCGTCTTTTTTTTTTAGTCCTGAATCGCAAGTAGTGACAAATGAAGATCAGCTAGTGGCGACAGGAACCGGTGCAGTACGTTGGCTCAATCAGAAGTACGACTTTGTGGTTAGAAAGCTGCAGTTGAACTATGGTAAGCGTAATCTCAACCAATATTATGATGAGGAAATTTTTTATGTTTGTTTGTTTATTTAATAGGCTCCAAAACGACTGGATCAATTTTACCCATTTTTGACTAATAGGAAGATATATTATCAGGAAGTAAAATTGGCTTTACATCACGCTACTAACCTCGGGAGCGGGGCAGCAATTAAAGACGCGGGTGAAACCGCGTGTTTATAAACGATACCACCACGTGTTCCAGAGATAAAGGGTCTTAACTCTCAGACTCAAGACTCAGAGGTCATAGTCTCTTTTAAGGTCCAGACAAAAATCTTGGTCAACTTATATGGAGTCTATGCAGATTAGTGTTTGAAATGGTCTTTTTAAGAAAGCACCACACAGATTGAGTGGACCTGTCCAGTCAGTGCAAGCATTTGTCAGTTATTGTGTAGCTAGACTCATAACCCAAGGAGCTCAACGACAAGACGAACATCATCATTTTCCTGGCCATGTCCCATTCTATTTGTGGTCGGCGCAACAGGTTTTCTTCTTCCAGTCTCCCCTATCAGACATCACGGCATCATTTACTCCTGTCCATATTTTCCTTGGCCTTCGTCTCGTTCTCCATCCATCAACATTCAGATACATATCACTCTTTTAGTCACATGTCCTTCGTCCCTCCTCATTACATGTCTATGACAAGACGGACAGTACCAAAGAAAGGCTCTATGAACTAGCTAACTCAACTACAGTACTTTCACAAGTTAGGGCCTATGCACACCACGTTTTTTAAACGCGCCGTCGACGCGCGTTTGTAGCGATACAGACGCGATACGCACGCAAGTCAGACGCAGCCTGTAGACCTTTGCACACCTGTATAAATACAGACGCGCGTGTGTAGCGATACAGACGCGATGCAAACGCGCGTGTGTAGCGATACACACGCGCCGGTGCCGCGCGTTTGTATCGATACAAACGACAACAAACTGCTCTGCAGGATAAAAACGCGCCGTCGACGCGCGTTTGTAGCGATACAGACGCGATGCAAACGCGCGTGTGTAGTGATACACACGCGCCGGTGCCGCGCGTTTGTATCGATACAAACGACAACAAACTGCTCTGCAGGATAAAAACGCGCCGGCGACGCGCGTTCCCAAAACGCGCGTCGACGGCGCGTTTAGAAAACGTGGTGTGCATAGGCCCTTACTATGCCTTGTTATCGGAACCGTAGATTTATTTTGTTTCTTGTCATTTAAAAGTACCTGTAATGGTCTATAAGTACGGCCAACGAGAAGCGATACGAAACATTAACCTAAAGAACAACTGTGGCGTTGACAATCTAATATTTAGCTCTTTCCATCTTGTGCCTTTGTCGTAATGTCTCGTTCTCCCTGCAAAAACATGACAACGTTAAGACGGGTTCGCCAACATTCGGGCGGCCATTTTAGATGGGGTTTTAGCATGGGTTTTGTTTACATTTGGTATCGCTTCTCGTTGGCCGTACTATAATTGAAATAAATGATTTGATTTGATTATTTCTTTTACAGATGCAGGTGTAAAACTTCTACATTCACCGACAGGTTGTATTCAGTGTGTGTATCTGACGACACCAAGCATGCAGCTGGCATTTAACGCGGTGCCACAGTTCCTATGTATTGAGACTGGTAAGTATTGTCATTGTGACTGTTCTTCTATATTTTGTGTATTTTTAACTGATTTAAAGAAGGAGAAGGTTCTATGTTCGACCTATTTTATTTATACTTCTTTCCGCCCGCGACTTGTTCGCTTGGCATAGTTGCTAACGCTAACTTTAGCCCGTGTGATGATCGTAAAAACATATCTTTCTCTCCCCCTTATTTTCCGATAAGGGGGAGAGAAAGATATGTTTTTACGATCAGAAAGAGGGAACTCTTTCTGCCCTGTTTTTAGCCTATGTCCGACTCCAGGGTCTCAACTATATCTGTATCGAAATTCATCAAAGTCGGTTTATCCATTTCGGCGTGAGGCGTTTGTTTGTTTGTTACGTCTTCACCCCGTTAGGACCCTAGAGACGGACATAGGCTACTTTTTTTAAAGTGAGGAATGAGGAAAAAAGAGGATAATAAAATATATTTTTTTCGATCATCACGCAAATTAAAGCTTAGCTTTAGCCCAAAGTAACTATGCCACGCGGACGAAGTCGCGTGTGGAAGATAGTTATTAAAAATGCAGGATTTTACAGCGAAAACAGTATAAAAACCGTGCTAAACCCCACCTTATTGTTACAGGTATAGAGTTCAACAGCACTATACCCACAGTCGGAGGAACTGGCACTCCGGCACTCAAACATAATGTCACCCTGTTCTTAGCTGAAGATGGAAATGGAAAATCTGTGATTGTTAGTGCTGGTGAGTGACGTAACATTTTAAAGAACATTCTCGAAAGTATTTCTGTCAATTTTTCCCTCTTTTTTTTTTTGGAGAACATGTGTTTAAAAGAGTGCTGGATCTGAATGTTGAAGGACGGAGAGCGAGAGGAAGGCTAAAGAAAACATGGATAGATTGTGTAAGGAATGTCATGAAGGAGAAAGGAGTAAATGATGTAGTAAATGATGGAGTCCATCGCGGACAAACGACGTGACACGTGATTTATATATTAAGAAGATTAGAAGATTGGTGTTGCTAGCTGACATGTGACAATGAATGAATAATTTCTTAATTTTTAATAATTTCTTGTGATAAACGGAATTGTATAAAATCTGGTTCTTCTAACATGACAGACAGATGTGTTGCTGGGGAGTTTGTTCCGCCACTTCTTCTTCCCAGCTAAAACACTAGGAAGTGGCGAAGGGCAGGGCGTTTTTGTGGGACTGTCTCTTGTTGAAAAAGTGCTGATAATCAGCTTTATTTGAATAAATGACTTTTGATTTTGATTTTTTCGGCAGATGATGAAATATTTATTCATAGACGATTTTTGTTAACAGGTATTTCAACACTTATTGGTGAAGATCTGACATGGTTGTTGGAGACCTTCAAATCTTGTAATCCTGCGTGGAGACAAGTCAGATGCGTGGTCTGTGATCCTACTAAATGTCAACAGGTTAGTTTGAGTTTTATTAGCTTCAACTGTTACTCCTAAAAGAAAAAAACTACCCACTTTTTGATTTCGATGACTATGCATGGTTAGCTAAGTGACGTCATTCCAAATCAATGATGTCGGATTAGTTAATTTGATGCATGTTTTGGATGACAATGCATTGTTAGCTAAGTGGCGTCATTCCAAAACCATGATGTCGGACTAGTTAATTTGATGCATGTTTTGGATGACAATGCATGGTTAGCTAAGTGGCGTCATTCCAAATCCATGATATCGGACTAGTTATTTTCATGCATGTTTTGGATGACAATGCGTGGTTAGCTAAGTGACGTCATTCTAAATCTATGATGTCGGACTAGTTAATTTGATGCATTTTTAGATGACAAGGCATGGTTAGCTACGTCGCGCCATTCCAAAGCAATGATGTCGGACTAGTAATTTTTAGGCATTCCTTATAATCTTCCCAGCAAACCTTTTCATTTAATATAATGATATTAAATGAAAGTGTTATTTCAGTATTATTTACAATAAATCTCTTAAAGACTTTTTTCCCTGAACAATGGAAAAAGGCACTGGTCCTACCTATTTTCAAAGCAGGACAAAAGAATATGGTGTCAAACTACAGGCCCATTTCTAAGTTAGTCATTTTTGGCAAAGTTTTTGAGAAGCTTATAACCGAACGTCTTTCATCGCATGTACGGCATGTAAAACGCCTTCTCACCGTCGACCAACAGCTTTATCAAATCCCGATCGACTACCACGAATCTCATGTGTTACGTGCCGACTTTATCTGAATACTTAGATAAACGTATTTCTGTTAACACTGTTTATACTGACTTCAGTAAGGCTTTCGATAAGGTAGATCATACTCTTCTGATAGCAAAACTCCAGCACTTAGGTGTAGGAGGATCAATGTTAAAGTGGTTTCAGTCTTACCTCAGTGGCCGGTCGTCAAAAGCTGGTATTAGTGGGCATCATTCAAAGTCTTTTAAAGCTATAATCGGTGTCCCGCAAGGTTCACATTTGGGTCCAATTCTCTTCAACATTTTCATTAACGACATCACCCAATGCTTTAGGCACTAGGCGAAACTAATAAAATGCTTCTTAACGTCTCAAGGTTTATTAGAGATAAAATAATCAAACCACAAAATTACACTATAGGCCAACAACAATTAAAACAAGTAGAGGAAATACGTGACCTAGGAGTCACTTTAGACAAACAGCTCAAATTTGACAAACACGTCCTCGAAGGGGTTTCAAATTTTTGGATTTATCTTACGTAACAGTAAAGACTAAAAAGTCATCTACCAGAATAAAACTATTTAACACACTTGAATACTTGAATATGGCAGCCCGGTTTGGAACCCTCACTACGACGTATACATTAAACACCTGGAAAGTGTCCAAAGGTGCTTCATGTATCACTTATGTTACAAAGACCGATTGGCTAAAAAAGTAAGCAGAAGGACAGACTAGGGCACTACAAAATGGTTTCACTCGCTGACAGACGAAAAACGGCAGACTTGATACTTCTGCATAAAATATTTATAAGCGAATTACTAGGCAAACTAAATATTAACGCTCCATCTCGCTTGCTGCGAAAAAGCAGCTATAACCTCTTTTTTTGTGTCAGGTTCCAAAACTAATCTGGGACATTATGCCGCCCTCCCAAGACTCTGTAGGCATTACAACGATTTGGAAAAACAATTTAGCTTGGACATAACCCTCCCTATTACTAAATACAAAAAGAATTTGACCACTACAACAATTGGGTAGTTGACACCATTAACCAATAATTTAAAAACACATTTTTTCTGAAAGAACACCTTATACTAGACCTGAGAATTTCTTTAAACAATTCAATTCATTTCAAAATTACTTTAAAATTCGATTTTTAGTTGCTTTTAAATCAATAAATAGTTGCATATTGACTTAAAAACTTAGTGACGTCATCAGTTACGAGTCTCATACAAAATCTATGGGGGAAGCGCGTTTTGACAGCTCATAAAAAGTATATCAATTAATTGGTGGTGTCAACTACCCTATTGTACAACAACCATTATAATTAGAATTTTTATGTGAATCAATTTTAATTCTTTGTTATATTCATTTAATTTCAAATCTTGTTTTTAATTGACATTGTTTTCTTTTCCCGATTTGTTATCATTATAAAATAGTTTCCATTTTTCACTTCTATAAATATTTCTGTCTCAACACCTAGTAATCTGTGCATGCTTTGGTCTCCTATAATTGAACCTATTGTATTGTGTTTTATAATGTATCTGTGTATCCTTTGTTGGAGATCCAAATAAATAAATAAAGTTTGTACGGCATTTGGCCGACTTTTTTTGAGTATTTAACAAAAGAATTTATATTCGCTGTCCACCAGTCTGCTCGCGCCGCGTTCCCGTCGGCCCACGTGACGTGCTCGGTGTGGCAGGCGTCACTGGCCAGCGCGCGCCTGTGCCTGGACAGCACGCGCCGGCACGACGCCGCGCTGTCGCTGGCGGACCTGGCCGCAAGGTGCAAGGCATACGCGCTGGCCTTGCTGAGAGGAGAACATACTCAGACGCAGTTACAGGTATTACTAACAGGGTTAAATATAATGACCACCATAAAATGCTTTGATACCCTTAGTTATGTAACCAAAAATATCTACTTAACACCAGAAAAATAATGTCTAAAATTACAATACTACCAGCTATTTTAGTCACGACTGCACTTTAAATTGTATTCGACCATCAAATGTAAAAATCTAATCGAATTATAACCTCAATATGGTTAACACCAAGACTCAGAGTACCCCAACTCGGATAGGTTAGGTTAGAAGGCTAAGGAGGGAGCGTAGCGGACCGGAGCTCCCGCTTTAGCCTTCGTTTGTTTTTTAAACCACCCAGAAATAAAAACTTTGGTTATAATTTTACTTTAAAATGCTGGTTTAATTTTGATGATCATTTAAGTTTTTTGGGTTAACCACGATTTATTTGGAGTCATTTTGCTTAAATAGGATAGCAAAGTGTTAAAACTTTGGTTATAATTTTACATTAAATTGCGAGTTTTATTTTGGTGATCATTTACTATTTTCGTCTGCTATTTGTTACTATATCTGGTGGTAAGTTAAACATAAGCCATTACCAACTACTAATATTAAAGAGGGAAGAAAAGGGGAGAAAAATATAATTAATTTTTTCGATCATCACGTAGGTTAAAGTTAGCGTGAGCCCAAAGTAACTATGCCACGCGGACGAAGTCGCGGGCGAAAGCTAGTAATATTATAAATGCGAATGTTTTTGAGAATAGATGTATGTACGGATGTTTGTTAGTCTTTCTCGTCAAAACGGCTGAACGGATTTTGCTGAAATTTTGCACAAATGTAAATTAATGTCGTGAAAAACACAGGATTTTTAAAGCCGCGGGCGCCAATTAGAACTTAAAACTGTCTTACGTCTATATGTCTTCATTTCCAGGTCTTGAAACGCGGTATCATCGGCACGGGCGCTGGCACCCTCGGTCTGTGGGAGATACTCACGCGACCAGGCGGAGCCATCCCCAAGCTAGACTCCTGGCTGGAAGAAGATAACTATACCAATATACTGCACAAGGTACGATACTGATAAATTCAGATATTTGTAGAACATAGGCACAGGATGCCATAGGAATCTTTTGAGACCTTTCATAAGCTTTTGATTGCGTTAGCCACAAACCCTACTCTTGAAACTTAAACATTACAGTCTAGGGAAACTTGCGCTTAGTTTAGTAAAAACATAGTTAAATGATAGAGGCAGCAAGGACAAATAAATGGTGTCAAATAAATGGTGTCAATTCAATGGGTTTAAATGAAAGATGGGTGTACCACAAGGATCGATATTAGGCCCCGTTCTCTTTTTAGTATATATTAATGATATACCCCATTTATTTAAAAACCAACCACAAATGGTGTTGCTTGCTGACGATACCTCTTTAATATTTAAGATAAATAGACTTGCCACAAATCTTGACGACGTAAATAACGCCCTATTGCAGGTCAATAATTGGTTCACCGCCAATAATTTTGTATAAAATGAGAAAAAAACGAAGTGCATAAGATTTGCTCTGCCAAACTTCTAAAGTAGTGATTGTGACATAATATTGAATCAAGAGAAACTAGAATTCGTCGATAAAACTGTTTTCCTGGGGATAACGCTCGATACAAGGCTACAATGGGGTCCACATATAACATCTCTTCCAGGACGGCTCAGTTCAGCAGCATATGTTGTTAGAAACGTCCGTCAGTTTACTGATGTAGATACCGCAAGGCTAGTCTATTTTAGTTATTTTCATAGTATAGTGTCTTACAGTATTTTACTTTGGGGACGACGGGCTGCAGACATCGAGTCTGTATTTATTCTGCAGAAAAAAGGCATTCGAGAGATTGTCCATGGCGTTTATTGCCCATTCTTCTCCATAGAGATCAACACTTTGGAATGGGCAACTACAGTACTTTCACAAGTTATTATGCCTTGTGACCGGGACTGTTGTTTTTTGACATTCAAAAGTGCCTGTAATGGTCTAATTGAAATAAACGCACCCACGATAATGGAGAAATTCCTAGTATGGGAAATGTTTACAAATAAAAAGAAACAATTAAAAAAATGAATACTTACAAAATTATATTAATGAAATCTAAACTAATATTATAAATGCGAAAGTAACTCTGTCTGTCTGTCTCTTTTTCACGCCTAAACCACTGAACCGATTTTAATGAAATTTGGTACATATATAGTCTGGGACCTGAGAAAGGACATAGGATAGTTTTCATCCCGGAAATCCCCCGGGAGCGGGAACTATTAATCCACGCGTACGAAGTCTCGGGCAAAAGCTAGTCATGAATAAAAACTAGATATTCTCGTTTCCAGGGACTAGAACGCCTGGTAACAAAGTTCCAGAACCTCGTCCGCAACCAGCTGCAGCTGGATGAGTTCGTCTCCATCTTCTTCAACGTCGCCAACCAGCTGGAGATTGACAGGAGAACCTTCGCGCTTAGCAGGTTACGAGTGAGTATAAACTAATACAATATTCAATGTATACTGTAAGCTAAGAACGTAGGTCTTATTTGACGGCACGGTTGGGTTAGTTACCTTCACAATCTGTTCCACCAGGAACCGCTTGGAGTCTGCACTCAAACTCAAACTCAAATCATTTATTTCAATTAGACCATTACAGGCACTTTTGAATGTCATAAAAACAAGAACAAAAAAAATGATGCTGCTACAGTCCCAGTCACAAGACATAATAACTTGTGAAAGTACTGTAGTTGCCCATTCCAAAGCGTAGATCTCTATGGAGAAGAATGGGCACGAAACTCCATGGACACTCTTTTAAATCATAATGTTTTACAAAATCATGGATACATCATTCATGTTGAGATTATTCATAATGTGAGAACGATGTAGAAGAACGAGCACATTTAGAGCGTCCAGAGTAAAAGCAATAATTATCACGAGTTTAATAGAAGAATTAAAACAAACCGTGGTAGCTAAGAGATGACCAGTCCCAACCGACAGCGCCCGTTCACGAACATGACGTATGGATCAGCCCCATTCAGCTCGACCATTTTGAAGGGAGCTAAATGACCCGACACACCCGCCGACATCAGCGAGACATTTAAGTGAGCATGACACTATCAACCACCAGGGCAACCGTCGAGTCAATAAAATTACATAGAACTCACAGAACTCACAGTGCGTAGTCCACTTCATCCAACAGCTTGGTGAGCTGTTCTACACTGAGAAGCTGTCTCCAGCTCTTGTTTGAGTTACATACTCTCAGTGTGGAGGATCAATAAAATAATAACAATAAAAAATAAACTATAGTAAAAAATCTTGCAAAGTAAGAATCGGCTGCTGCGCTGCGTGTCGCGGGTTCGAACCCCGCACGGAACATTTGTATGACCTATAGGTAGTTGTTTCGGGTCTGGCTGTTTGTGTATGTGAGTTAAATGTTTGGTTGTGTCAGACTCGCGGACCGAGAGATCCGTACAAACTCGCGACACCGCCGGAGACGTTATTATATAATTTCCAATCCGCAATAAAAATGCATACCCTAAAAAGAAGTCGTTTCCCGGCTTTCATTTGACGACGGGCCTGTTGGTCCAGTGGTTAGTGGCCCTGACTGCTGAGCCGTAGGTCGTGGGTTCGATTCCCACCCAGGACAAACTTTGTGTGATGAGCATGATTGTTTGTTCTGTGTCTGGGTGTGATTTATCTATAATATGTATGTATTTATAAATGATATAAGTATGTATATCAGTTGTCTGGTTACCATAACACAAGCTCTGCTTAGCTTGGGATCAGATAGCCGTGTGTGAGTTGTACCCAAGATATTATATATGTTAAGATATATATTTAGTTAGTTTGATGTATAGATTGCATGGTTCACGGCTCCGTCAAGGGTACATTTACACCCTGTTTATAAAAATGTCTTCTGTTTTTCAGGATACAGAAACACTGAAACAGTCTCCAACGGACACAATCACACAATACGCTTACAATTTGATGTCACATCAGACGAAACTCGCACAGAAATGCCTCGACGACAGAGCTGGCAGGTAAATCTAATATATAAAATTCTCGTGTCACAGTTTTCGTTCCCATACTCCTCCGAAACGGCTGGACCGATTTAAAGGAAATTTTGTGTACATATCGGGTAGGTCTGAGAATCGGCCAACATCTATTTTTCATGCCCCTAAGTGAGCAGCGGGTGAAACCGCTGGGCACAGCTAGTATTGCTATAAAAGAGACCTCTGAGTTTGTTTCGGCTGTTTCTTCTCAGAGTAGTCGGGTACGAAACACCGGATCATCTAGTTTTTATTTTTAAAAGACGTGTAAAAACCTACCATTACCATTTTTTGTTTTTATTAATGCTTTTTAAGGTACTTAGAAAGCAAATTGATTGGTGTAAGGAGCCCCCTAACAATAGAGCTAAGAATATTATCGCTTATATTTTTACTATCATGTTTTGCAGAAAGCACAGCAGCGCCGCCATTTGCAAATACGGCACATCAACACAAGAATGTTCGTGTTTGTTCAGCAAAGTGTTCCGGCTGCCTTGCAGACATATCCTCATGTTGACCACTGAGCTCAAGGTACGTACATTTACGACTGAACACGGCCAAGAGTTTCAGACTCGCGAACCAAAGGTTTTGTACAAATTTGTACATAAACAGCCATATCTTTTTATTGCGTAGACTAAGAGGGTTTATTTTCACAGCAAAAACAGACCACTGAGTTGAGTATACGGTTTTAATTTAACGCGTTCTTGAGATGAAGGGTCTTGACAGACAGACAGTTTTCAGTATCGATTGTCTTTGTCTTTGCCGTATTATCTTCGTTTTAAAACCGACAAAAATCAAAATCCAAAGTCATTTATTCAAATTAGGCTGATAATCAGTACTTATTAAACGTCAAATTGGGTAGTTGACACCATTAACCAATAATATAAAAACACCATTTTTCTGAAAGAACACCTTATTCTAGACCTGAGAACTCCATTCACTTCAAAATAACTTTAAAATTCGATTTTTAGTTGCTTTTAAATCAATAAATAGTTGCATCATTGACTTGACAACTTAGTGACGTCATCGGTTGCGAGTCTCATACAAAATCTATGGGGGAAACGCGTTTTGACAGCTCATAAAAAGCATATCAATTGATTGTTGGTGTCAAATACCCTATTACAAGAGACAGTCCTAGAAAACGCCCGCCCTTCGCCACCTCCTAGTGTTTTAACTAGAAAGAAGAACTGGCCAAATGCGATATATTTTGACTGCGTAGATTTAAGAGGGTTTTTTTGCGAATGGGAAATCATAAAATAACTTTCCCCGGAGCGGGGGGAGTGTCAGACTTGTACCGACTAAAACCCACCCATGTTCCTTCTTTTGCCCTTTACGTTCCGGGACCGCGGTATCTCTTTCATAAAACCCTTAACCGCGGAGACTTAGAGCATTGATTTGATATTTATCACAGCTCCCAGGGAGCACAGGTTCAATATTTGATTTTAATTTCAATCCTTTACCTGAACACGGAAAGGAGGAATTAAGGAGTGGAATTCCCTGCCGGAGTCTGTATTTCCTGACAGCTATAACCTGGGGGTCTTCAAGTCAAGAGTGAATAGGTTATTTCTAGGTAAGCGTGCTTCATCGTCGACCACATCATCACTTACCATGATAGTGGTCAAACGCGAACCTATCATTAATAAAAAAAAAAAAACCTTTTGCGAGATACTAATAATTAACTAATTTATTTTATAATTATTTTCAGGTTAAAACACATATTCCATTCGAGCCTCGTTGGACGGTTCAACATTGTTTATTTGGTTGTGAGAATCTCAATTCTACTACAACTAATAATGCAGGTTTGTAATCCATACTTTGATATTATAAAAGGGAAAGTGTATGTGTGTGTCTGTTTGTTTGTTCGTCTGTCTTTCACGGCAAAACGGAGCGACGAATAAACGTGATTTTTTAAGTGGAGATAGTTGAAGGGATTCCCCCCACTTCTATTGGAATTGGGTTATATTTTAATAAAACTGAAAAAGATTACTAATTAATTAAACAATATTTATTAAGAAGAGTATTGACCAAACTTCCTACAATGACTTTTTGACATAAGTAAGGACGACATCAGGTGGAGGGTCTGCCATCCAAGCTTCAAGAAAGACTGTTCCTACGTACATAAGGTTATGTCAAAAACCGAGGTTTACAGGAGAGCGTAATTTGTGTTCAACACGCTCTAGAAATAATTCTATGAGCTATTATAAATATTTTTTCTTTCTACAATATTTTAACAGTTTTAACATTTACACATAAATATTTTATTTTTTCACGTTTTCTTAGAAAAACTGAGAGATGACCGTTTCTACGACACGACACTTATTCGTTGTATTTGACGGGCTTGTTGGTCTAGTGGTTAGTGGCCCTAACTGCTGAGCCGGAGGTCGTGGGTTCGATTCCCACCCAGGGCAAACTTTGTGTGATGAGCATGATTGTTTGTTCTGTGTCTGGGTGTGATTTATCTATAATATGTATGTATTTATAAATTATATAAGTATTTATATCAGTTGTCTGGTTACCATAAAACAAGCTCTGCTTAGCTTGGGATCAGATAGCCGTGTGTGAGTTGTCCCAAGATATTTATTTATTTATAAGACTTGTTCTCTTATACGATTTCTAAAACAAGGTAAATAAATTAAATAAAAATCGTATGTCAGTATGTGCGCATAGATAATTTAAAACCAAAGATGCAATAAAAAAAAATGCCATTTTCGACGACATGTCTTTATGTACGTAGGGACCGTCGATGTGTTCGATGAAGGGGAGGACACACACGATACTGAAGGAGTGTAAAAACTCACTTCTTCTATCATTTTTATTACTTACTTATTTTTTTTGCTGAAATTGCATTTTTTACAAAAAAAACACATATCAAAATCAAAAGTCATTTATTCAAATTAGGCTGATAATCAGCACTTTTTGAACGTCAAAATCATTACATGAGATAGTCCCACAAAAACGCCCTGCCCTTCGCCATCAGATCTTCTTTTACCTTTGATAAATTTAATTTTAAGGTCATTGCATCTAAAACTAGCTAGCTAATTAAAATTAATTATTAATACACGGTGGCCCTTATTTTGTTTTGACTAGTACATATACTAGTTGTAGTACATAGTATAGACTAAAAATATGTATAATGTATATGCAGACAATGAGAGTAATAGTTGCTCACACGTCCCTCTAGGTGGCGCTTCGTTCATGGAACAAGTAGTTGTGGAGACAGATGAACAACATCGGCAGAACATACAGCAGCAGCCGCAGCAAGTGCATCAGGTGCGTTAGATGTCCTCTTAGTTCATATATTACATCACGCTTGGCAGCCCTATTGGCTTAGATACAAGTGTACCTAAACAGTGTACAATTGAAGTTATGGGCATTATTTTAAACTAAGGCTCTACTAACGATACTAAGTGAATAAGGGCTACTATAACGCAGTTTTTGGAGTTTACTCCTTAAGAGTCGATTTTCATATATAAGGCGCCCAGTATGAAAAAAATCCGAGGGGTAAAACCTACTAAAGTAACGAAAATGTGTCACGTTTTTGGTGCGTAATTTGTCTGTGAGTGTATTAAGACGTACATATGGTATGCTTTATAGACGACCATACCTATATACTATATGTTATTGGGCTTGTTTGTTTCTATCAGTGTCGATGTATTTATATTGCTATTTTTTTTCATTAATTTGTGAATTTACCCTTTCATATGATATTAATCTTTTTTCAGTTGAATAAACTCTTTTTGCGTATGGTTAGATATTCGTACTTAAGGAGTAAATTCCAGTGGTGCGTCGGAGCTGACACACACACTTTTTTTTTAATGGAATAATTTTAATTAATTCTGCTTAGGGGGGTTTTATACAATTAAATATTTGGTCGCAGCTTCCCCAGGTTCTAAAAGGTTTAATAAATAAAAAGGTTAAGAACCTTGGGGTTTGGGTCGACCGGCATCTTTCTTAGGGTCCTCAGCTGCAGGACATATGTTGCAAAATTTTTGCATCTGCTACATCCCTGAGACGTTTGCGGAACTTTCTCCCAACCGCTACTAAAACTGCGCTTGCGCAATCCCTATTACTTCTTATGCCGAATCCTTGATTATGCCGGTGTCGGTTATCTTGATCTCACTGAGGCACAACTAGATAAACTTGACCGACTTCAGAATGTCTGCATATGCTTACGAGAAAGAAGAATACGGTCTTTAAGTTAAAAAATAACATAATAAATACTTGAAATACATTTTAGTTTATCTCCATTTGAGAAACGTATATTTTTAAACTTATTAAATAGTCTTGCTGTAGTGTACATGTTGATAAGAGATAATGATACAGTCACTTGTTCCAGGTAGGCGGCGTCAGGCAACAGCAGTATGTATTAGCGACGCCCGGACAACCCGCAACGCCAGTCTCACAGGTATATATTTTTAACTAGCTGTTCCCCGCGGTTTCACCCACGCTGCTCAGCACATGTTAGTCGTAGCGTGATGTTATATAGCCTATAGCCTTCCTCAAGAAATGGA
Organism: Ochropleura leucogaster; assembly: GCA_958449745.1. Classification (NCBI taxonomy): domain Eukaryota; kingdom Metazoa; phylum Arthropoda; class Insecta; order Lepidoptera; family Noctuidae; genus Ochropleura; species Ochropleura leucogaster. The sequence continues at coordinate 8,730,219 of OY288228.1, read as the reverse complement.
CTATCCAACACTAAAAGAATTTTCCAATTCCAACCAGTAGTCCCTAAGATTAGCGCGTTCAAACAAACAAACTCTTCAGCTTTATAATATTAGTATAGATTTCACACTATCTGGTCCCGACATGTGTTGCTGCTGCTATTTCCTTGTGTTTTCAATTACCTCCCTAACCCACTTACTCTAATAGCCCTACCTACCCCACCTACACTACCTGCCTTACCTACATTAACCACCCAAGCTACCTACCTACATACCTACCTCTTTTTAGTTTTTCTTTTTTGAAAGTCGTTTTAATTTTAAACAAAAAAGTTTTTATTTCAGAACATTTAGTTATTTGTAATGTTTTATTGATGCTAATCACAGTAAGTGTATTTCCAGGTGATATTCTGCGGCGGAGGCGTGGGCGGCGTGGGCGGCGTGGGAGGCGTGAGCGGCACGGCTCCTGTCATCACGTCTGTGTTGCCCGCAGGAGGCGCTGTGCTCACGCCGCATCATACTCTACATCATTGACCAACTAAATAGATATCACTTGACTTGAGAATAACAAAGACGAACAAATAATGTCTTAACACCCTCTTGTATGGTCGGAGAAACTGCGCGTACGCAACGAGAGACTTGTCGAACGAAGATCTATTTGACGACACAGTTAGCGCAGTGGCTGAGCGATCGACTGCTGCGCTGTGTCGCGGTTCGATCCCCGCACGGAACAAGTATTTGTATGACCTACAGGTAGTTGTTTCGGGTCTGGCTGTTTGTGTATGTGAGTTTAAATAAGCATGTTCTATCATGAAATTCACACACAGCTCGATTAGACTCTGTTGCTATGACAACGGTTTAGTACACCTGTTAATTTGTCAACAATTTAAACTCTCAGAACGTTTTGTCAACTATGTTGAGTTTAGCTTCGACTGAACTGACACACAACAGCCGGGAACAACAGGTTAGAGCAAACGCATGGAGGAAACTTTGCAATGGGTGGTCACCCATCCAAGGACCGTTTAACAAGCGTCGTTTAACCTAAAGATCGACTCGTGTGACTGTTATTGTTTAGCTACAAACTGCTCTTAAATCTACATTCATGGGTCTTTTAGTCAATTTGTAAACAAAATACTGACAATATGTTTGTTGGGGCTGAAACTACGTTAAAAGGGCACCCGCGACAGACACCTGCCGCATGTCTACAAGCGTGGGCTCTGTGGGTATGTGAAGGACCCTGTCACAGGTACCTAAAGAGTTAATTCGCTTGACCTCATATGACAGAGCGACACTGCAGTTTCACAATTACTGTTTTTCCGTCGAAAGACATTTTCACAAGCCTTTCATCAAGCGTTATTGACTGAACAAGCCCACCCCCCGTCCCCGCTTCGGTTCACTTTTGTATAAAACCGCGCGGGTGACCGTTTAACGCAGTTTCAGCCCTAAGAATACTATTCACAGACGAGCACGTGGTTAGATTATGGCAGCTGCTCGGGTTGATCTTAAGGCTGCGCTTGCCTAGGTTGGTCTGTGGATGGGTGACCACCCGTTACATACGGAAATACGAATGTCTCTGAAAGCTGCTTAAACTGTTGGTCCCGGTTGTCATTTGTAGATCTTTGACAGTACTTCAGATAGTGTCCTGAAAGTCTGACAACAAGTCTTACCAAGGGGTATTGTATTACCCAGTACTAACTCGGTTGTGGAGGTCAGATAGGCAGTCGCTTTGGAAGCTGATCTCAACATAATTGGGAAAAGGCTTAGCAGATGATGTAGCTAAGAATACTAGTTCATGGTGCCGATTCTGTTATCACAAAATAAACTAAAACTACTCTAAAAATCTCTAGAACTAAGTTTATTCATATCAAACGAAGTTTCCTATTCTGAAATTGATTAAAATGGTACAACATTAAAGTTATTATAGTTTGTCAGCATTAATAATAGTTTTGTTACTCAATTTAGAGGACATTTCAATCTCGCTAGATTTGAAGATTCTGTTTCTGTCATGAAATTGATAATCTAAATCTACGAAGAAATACTTTTATTGTTTCTATATTTTTTTAATTACTGTTATTACTTGCTAAATATTCTCCAGCGTTTGATAGTTTATTACCAGTTCACACGTGATATTGGCAACATTGTGGTATCTCTCGTCCACAAAAGCCATTAATGAAGAGTTAAAGTTGACTCGCTATTCTAGAATTGACGGTTTTCACCAAAAATATTGGTTGTCCAGCTAAATCGGATAGAGTTAGATATGGTTGGGTATGTCATTTTAATATTAGTCTTGTTTAATTTGGTTGTTCATCAGAATCGGCACCAATATTATCTTCTTCCTATGTAAGAATTACATTACTTCACTGACAAGATACCTTATAATCTACTACACTTGAAGAAGAGGATATAGATTTTAGATCTAAAAAGGACCACTAGACAAAACTTCATTGCAGTCAAACCAAGTGGCCTAGATTCTGTGGTTGGTACTGAGAAATTCCTGATTAAAAACCTTAATCCGCTATGTCCGACCTAAACATCAAATGGTGAGCACGGAGTCGTGGGTTCAGGCATAAAGTGTTGTAGAGTTTTTCCAAATAAAATATCACAGTAGCAACCCGGAGTTTGGAAATTGGCGGTAAGGTACCGTGCCTTAGAAAGCACGTTAAGCCGTTGGTCCTGCGGCTGATCTCTCTCCGGTCGTGTCGGATTGCCGTCACATCGGACTATGAGAGTGAGGGAACAGAGTGCACCTGCGCCTGCGCACACACGCCGCAACTACAATATCTCCCGCGCCGTTGGCTAATCTCCGTTCAGATTGGTCGACGTGGCCGGGCAGAAGGACTACATACATATTTGTAATAAATAAAAAAAAATATAATATGTAGTTGACTCAAAACTCAATCCGCATTTTTGACTGTTGTATAATCTCGGAAATGACATTAGTATGAAATAAAGCGGTTTTTTAAACTAATATTTAGTAAAACTAGGCTATTAGTATAAGGATGTAAATAATTTAGATATAATAAATGTATGAAGGGTGCGATGTTAGGTGTTTCTTTATTATTTAATTTTTAGTTAAATAAATGCTTGTTTTCACTAACTAGGCGGCGCTTACATGAAAATGCAATAAGTGATTAAACCCTTTGACTACCACACAGCGTGCTCTTAACGCCAAGCTACAATTTCAATCCTTAATACGGCTTTTAGAAGTCTGTCATGTAGTTGTGACAGCTAGCTGGAGACATTTTGCTTTGTCATGTATTCGTGACTGGCGGTTAAAAAGTTAAGGAGCTAGCGTTAGGGCAGCCCGTGAACTTCAAAGGTTTGATTTTCTCATCCTGGTGGTACGTCGATAGCGAATCTTCATTAATACAGACCAAAAGGAACCTTAAACACAGGAAATAAAGCTCTCTCTGCAAGGTATAAGAGACACCGACGTTGAAATGGTCACTCAGTGCATTGTTTCCAACTAAACGTTCATAGATTTTCTAAAAAAGAACCGGCCAAGACCGCGTCAGACTGGTGCACCGAGAGTTCCGTATAAACTTGAAACAAATGACAATATCTTTTGATTGCGTAGACTTAGAGGGTTGATTCCTTCGCAGCTTCTTTAGGGACAAAACTAAGAGTAAATGGTTTTTATTTTAACTCGATACCTCCACGCGTTCCCGAGATAAAGGCTCTTGACAGACAGACGGACAACAAGTGATTCTATTAGGGTTCGGTTTTTTCTTTGGTATAGAACTCCACAACCAGCAGTGTTCTACAAAACTGCAATATGTATGTACCTACACAGTTAAAATATTTGGGACAACTGTTGTTTAGTGTTTTCTGCCTCCAAAGAAAAATAACGGAATCCTTATGGGACTGCTTTGTTGACTGTCTGTCTGTCTGTCTGTCAAGACCTTTTATGTCTGAAAGATGTAGAGGTATCATGTTGGAATTAAAAACGTATTAAACTCTTTGGTGCCTTAGAGCTGTGACAAAAAACATCCCTCTAAGTCTACGCAGTTGAAATATATCGACGTTTATGTTGCAAGTTTGTATGGAGACCTCGATGTGGCCGGTTTTTTAGGTTAGAATGATGTTGTGGGTACGTGCTAACCGTACCGCATTATGTATTGACAAACATGTCAATGATAGCATCGAAATATCGACCTTATTGCTATAAACTTATTGAACGACAGTGATCACTTCAAAACGGTCGCATAGCTGAGATGCCACTGACAACTAAAGCTGTTTACATTATAATAAACTACAGTACATTTTGATTCAAGTCGGGAAACTTGGTCATTGCGGCCGAGGCGGTGTTAACACACGAGCCGCCATGCAAGGGTGTTATAAAGCCAAGAACAGCAGTAACAAGTCCTCACTCATTTTTTAATACATTTCGGAGAAATTAAATAGGTAACAGAACAAAAAGTGCTTTTGTCAATAATCAGTATGAAACTATGATTTATTTGGCTTTTTACCCGCGCTTTCTACTGAAGAAAAAACAAAGGCATGACATCGCTAAACAGCCTAATTTAAAAAAAAAGAAATTCAAATATTTTTGCATGTTTATTCTGTTAATTAACACTTTTTTTTTAATAAAAATAAAAATTCGAAATTGAAAATGTAGTAGGTCCCTAGTGATGCCTACCACTTATGCATTTTTACTAGGCTTGGCGTTGGGGGTGAAGTTACGAAAAAAAGCGCTGGCGTGCAAAAGGTTAACATAAATATCACTAAGGGCTGCAGTAGACGCCAAGATGGCGGTCACAGGAGCGCTTGTAATATCTATTCTTAGCACCATTACAATGTAACTTATTACTAGAGGCGTATTTTATAAATATTGTATGAAATAAAGTAATGGAGGTACATTTATTTTGTCGTTTTATTTTAATGTGATTCCCTTTTTTTCGTATAGGAAATCAAATAACTTTGGAGAGGGGGCTAGTGTCAGACTTTTACTGACTAAACCCACCCATGTTCCTTCTTTTGACCTTTTTTCCGGGGCCGCAGTATCTTTTAAATAACCAGCAACCCAGAAATGTGATTCTGGAACACATCTTACTTAAAACGTTTCCGCGAATAATACGAAAAATAATCATTTTCATAGCCCGTGGTAGATATTTCGTCTGTGAAGGAAACATTACCTAAATAAAACAAGATTTTATTTTATAAAAATGTTTAATTTTATTCACAAAAATACAAACGAAGTTACATTGGTAACACATTAGCGTTTATTCTAAAATAAGTTTAGTGACTATCTACTCTGCTTGTTCATACATAACTTTAAGAAATACGGGTTAACTACGGTTTGTTATTTTGAACCCAAATTAAACCAAAACAAAGGACCATGGGTGATTTTGTATGAACCCCGTCCCCAACCTTCAACAGTCTTGGGATGCGTCTCGATTTGTTCACTGGGTCCCAGAAAAGTCTAAAGTACCAGTGTTGGTTTCAAAATCAATTGGGTTTATTAAAAAAACTACAAACAAAAATTATATTTTCACGTAATCAAATGAAATTCTATACAAAAAAATAAATAAACATAAAATACAAACTTGGTTCTCAAACGGAAAGTCTTTGAATAACATTAACAGTATTCAGTTAATTAATATACATTGTAACTTATGAGTAAGTACATCGAAAAGCATGTCAAACGATATACTACTAACTTTTTTGTGGATGTGAAATTATCAAATAACTTCCCCCGCTCTGGGCGGAGCGAGAGAGGTCCTCAAACAGATCCCTGCGGAACTCCGCACATAATCTTCCTGCGATGAACGCTACCATCGTACGTTTTCTTTAAATAAAACATTATTATGAACTATATTCTAACCCTATTCATCGCACACTAAGGAAATGTGTTAGTCAAAGAGCAAAAATATGTAAAAAACATATCATAAAACCTAAACCCCACCTATTTGACATATGCCGCCATAGTAAAAAATTCTCTATTCTAGTAGATCTTTCAAATGTCACGTGTTTCTAATCTGTTGGTGGGTGGGGACGTTTCTTCCCATGGTCCTTTCAACGAGTTTAATTAAAAGGTATATATAATTACAATAGTAATTAATGTAAAATAGAATTCGTATTCCGATCGATATTAGATACAGAATGAATTCAAACGTTCACAAGATTACGTACGAGCAACAAGCGGCGTCAGCGCTTTGCAAGTGGGGCACGCAGCTGTTTGTAGGTGCGGCATCTAGGTCGGTACATACACTGGTAATTGTCCCCGTCCACCAGTCGGGCCACGTGACTCGCTCGGTGCGGCAGGCGTCGCCGGCCAGCGCGCGCCTGTGCCTGGACAGCACGCGCCGGCACGACGCCGCGCTGTCGCTGGCGGACCTGGCCGCAAGGTGCAAGGCATACGCGCTGGCCTTGCTGAGAGGAGAACATACTCAGACGCAGTTACAGGTATTACTAACAGGGTTAAATATAATGACCACCATAAAATGCTTTGATATACCCTTAGTTATGGAACCAAAAATATCTACTTAACACCAGAAAAATAATGTCTAAAATTACAATAGTATCAGCTATTTTAGTCACGACTGCACTTTAAATTGTATTCGACCACCAGATGTAGCAAATGATCACCAAATCTAATCGAATTATAACCTCAATATGGTTAACACCAAGACTCAGAGTACCCCAACTCGGATAGGTTAGGTTAGAAGGCTAAGGAGGGAGCGTAGCGGACCGGAGCTCCCGCTTTAGCCTTCGTTTTTTTTTTAAACCACCCAGAAATAAAAACTTTGGTTATAATTTTACTTTAAAATGCTGGTTTAATTTTGGTGATCATTTAAGTTTTTTGGGTTAACCACGATTTATTTGGAGTCATTTTGCTTAAATAGGATAGCAAAGTGTTAAAACTTTGGTTATAATTTTACATTAAATTGCGAGTTGCATTTTGGTGATCATTTACTATTTTCGTCTGCTATTTGTTACTATATCTGGTGGTAAGTTATAAGCCATTACCAACTACTAATATTAAAGAGGGAAGAAAAGGGGAGAAAAATATAATTAATTTTTTCGATCATCACGTAGGTTCAAGTTAGCGTGAGCCCAAAGTAACTATGCCACGCGGACGAAGTCGCGAGCGGAAGCTAGTAATATTATAAATACGAATGTTTTTGAGAATATATGTATGTATGGATGTTTGTTACTCTTTCACGTCAAAACGGCTGAACGGATCTTGCTGAAATTTTGCACAAATGTAAATTATGGTCGTGAAAAACACAGGATTTTTAAAGCCGCGGGCGCCAGCTATGACTTAAAACTGTCTTACGTCTAAATGTCTTCATTTCTAGGTCTTGAAACGCGGTATCATCGGCACGGGCGCTGGCACCCTCGGTCTGTGGGAGATACTCACGCGACCAGGCGGAGCCATCCCCAAGCTAGACTCCTGGCTGGAAGAAGATAACTATACCAATATACTGCACAAGGTACGATACTGATAAATTCAGATATTTGTAGAACATAGGCACATGATGCCGTAGGAATGTTTTGAGACCTTTCAAAAGCTTTTGATTGCGTTAGCCACGAACCCTACTTTTGAAACTTGAACACTACGGTCTAGGGAAACTTGCGCTTAGTTTAGTAAAAACATAGCTAAATGATAGACATCGCACACACGCTAAAGGAGAAATTCCTAGTATGGGGCAATGTTTACAAATAAAAAAAATAATACTTACAAAATTTAATTAATGAAATCCTTACTTTAATATTATAAAAGCGAAAGTGAGTTTGTTTGTTTGTTACCTCTTCACGCTTTAATGGCTAAACCGATTTGGTGAATTTTGGTACAGAGATAGTTGGGAACCAGGAGACGGACATAGGCTAATTTTAATTGGGATGTGAGGGAAAGAGGGAAGAAAAGGGAAAACTTAGCGTTGCTATTACAAATCAATAAGGCGCAAGGGGAACTGTGTTACCCCAAATTTAACGCGGGCGAAAGCTAGTCATGAATAAAAACTAGATATTCTCGTTTCCAGGGACTAGAACGCCTGGTAACAAAGTTCCAGAACCTCGTCCGCAACCAGCTGCAGCTGGATGAGTTCGTCTCCATCTTCTTCAACGTCGCCAACCAGCTGGAGATTGACAGGAGAACCTTCGCGCTTAGCAGGTTACGAGTGAGTATAAACTAATACAATATTCAATGTATACTGTAAGCTGAGAACGTAGGTCTTATTTGACGGCACGGTTGGGTTAGTTACCTTCACAATCTGTTCCACCAGGAACCGCACTCAAACTCAAACTCAAATCATTTTTGAATGTCAAAAAAACAAGAACAAAAAAAATGATGCTGCTACAGTCCCAGTCACAAGACATAATAACTTGTGAAAGTACTGTAGTTGCCCATTCCAAAGCGTAGATCTCTATGGAGAAGAATGGGCACGAAACTCCATGGACACTCTTTTAAATCATAATGTTTTACAAAATCATGGATACATCATTCATGTTGAGATTATTCATAATGTGAGAACGATGTAGAAAGACGTGCACAGTAAGAGCGTCCAGAGTAAATAAAAAACAAAATTCAATTTAAATCTAAATAAATTAAAAATGACCAGTCCCAACTGACAGCGCCCACGAACATGACGTATGGATCAGCCCCATTCAGCTCGACCATTTTGAAGGGAGACACACTCGCCACCATCAGCGAAACATTTAAGTGAGCATGACAATCTCTCAACCACCAGGGCAACCGTCGAGTCAATAAAATTACATAGAACTCACAGAACTCACAGTGCGTAGTCCACTTCATCCAACAGCTTGGTGCGCTGTTCAACACTGAGAAGCTGTCTCCAGCTCTTGTTTGAGTTACATACTCTCAGTGTGGAGGATCAATAAAATAATAACAATAAAAAATAAACTATAATAAAAAAATCTTGCAAAGTAAGAATTGGCTGCTGCGCTGCGTGTCGCGGGTTCGATCCCCGCACGGAACGAATATTTGTATGACCTACAGGTGGTTGTTTCGGGTCTGGCTGTTTGTGTATGTGAGTTTAAATGTTTGGTTGTGTCAGACTCGCGGACCGAGAGTTTCGTACAAATTTGCGACACCGCCAGAGACGTAATTATATGATTTCCTATCCGCAATAAAAATGCATACCCTAAAAAGAAATCGTTTCCCGGCTTTCATTTAGTTAGTTTGATGTATAGATTGCATGGTTCACGGCTCCGTCAAGGGTCTATTTACAGCCTGTTTATAAAATTGTCTTCTGTTTTTCAGGATACAGAAACACTGAAACAGTCTCCAACGGACACAATCACACAATACGCTTACAATTTGATGTCACATCAGACGAAACTCGCACAGAAATGCCTCGACGACAGAGCTGGCAGGTAATTCTAATACATAAAATTCTCGTGTCACAGTTTTCGTTCCCATACTTCTCCGAAACGGCTGGACCAATTCAAACGAAACTTTGTGTACATATCGGGTAGGTCTGAGAATCGGCCAACATCTATTTTTCATACCCCTAAGTGAGCAGTGGGTGAAACCGCTGCGCACAGCTAGTATTGCTATAAAAGAGACCTCTGAGTTTGTTTCGGCTGTTTCTTCTCAGAGTAGTCGGGTTCGAAACACCGGATCATCTAGTTTTTTTTTTTAAAGGCGTGTAAAAACCTACCATTACCATTTTTCGTTTTTATTCATGCTTTTTAAGGTACTAAGAAAGCAAATTTATTGGTGTAAGGAGCCCCCTAACAATAGAACTAAGAATATTATCGTTAATATTTTTTAACACCCTGGCTCGTAAAGCTGATGTAATTCCACCGGTTTTAAATATGTAAAGAGGGTCATAAAAACGCGTGTGTTATCAAAGCAAATAGTTAAGTTATAGTCCATACAAATTCCATAACAGCATTATTTGCCATTTCAAATTTGGAACTGATCGCCACCGCACGACTCCAGCTAGTGAGCAGCGCGCTGTTGCTATTCTTTTTCTTTTTTTAATTTATTTATAGGGTTTTGTCGCTTAGCGCTGTTGCTATTCAAATTTCGAACTAATTCGAAAGTAGGCAGCGCTAGCTCGCTGTTAAAATGGCAACAGTGTGCATTCACAGATTGAGTTTATTTAAAATGTTTTTTTTTTCTGTTTCCTCGCAAATGTGTTAAAAAACGTCGTACGATATACGTGCGTATTGGTTATAACATGCTCGGCTCAACTACGCCCTCGCCTTCGGCTCGGGCTGCAATTCCGACTCGCATGTTATAACCATCATAACGCACTAATATCGTAATGTACTATTACTATCATGTTTTGCAGAAAGCACAGCAGCGCCGCCATTTGCAAATACGGCACATCAACACAAGAATGTTCGTGTTTGTTCAGCAAAGTGTTCCGGCTGCCTTGCAGACATATCCTCATGTTGACCACTGAGCTCAAGGTACGTACATTTACGACTGAACACGGCCAAGAGTGTCAGACTCGCGAACCAAAGGTTTTGTACAAACTTGCTACATAAACAGCCATATCTTTTGATTGCGTACACTAAGAGGGTTTATTTTCACAGCAAAAACAGACCACTGAGTTGAGTATATGGTTTTAATTTAACGCGTTCGTGAGATGAAGGGTCTCGACAGACAGACAGTTTTCAGTATCGATTGTCTTTGTCATTGCCGTATTATCTTCGTTTTAAAACCGACAAAAATCAAAATCCAAAGTCATTTATTCAAATTAGGCTGATAATCAGTACTTAATAAACGTCAAATTGAGTAGTTGACACCATTAACCAATAATTTAAAAACACAATTTTTCTAAAAGAACACCTTATTCTAGACCTGAGAACTCCATTCATTTCAAAATAACTTTAAAATTCGATTTTTAGTTGCTTTAAAATCAATAAATAGTTGCATCATTGACTTGACAACTTAGTGACGTCATCGGTTGCGAGTCTCATACAAAATCTATGGGGGAAGCGCGTTTTGACAGCTCATAAAAAGTATATCAATTGATTGGTGGTGTCATCTACCCTATTACAAGAGACAGTCCTAGAAAACGCCCGCCCTTCGCCACCTCCTAGTGTTTTAACTAGGAAGAAAAATTGGCCAAATGCAATATATATTTTGACTGCGTAGATTTAAGAGGGTTTTTTTGCGAATGGGAAATCATAAAATAACTTTCCCCGGACCGGGTGTCAGACTTGTACCGACTAAAACCCACCCATGTTCCTTCTTTTGCCCTTTATGTTCCGGGACCGCGGTATCTCTTTCATAAAACCCTTAGCCGCGGAGACTTAGAGGGCTGATTTGATTTTTATCACAGCTCCAAGGGAGCACAGGTTCAATATTTGATTTTAATTTCAATCCTTTACCTGAACACGGAAAGGAGGAATTAAGGAGTGGAATTCCCTGCCGGAGTCTGTATTTCCTGGCAGCTATAACCTGGGGGTCTTCAAGTCAAGAGTGAATAGGTTATTTCTAGGTAAGCGTGCTTCATCGTCGACCACATCATCACTTACCATCAGGTGAGATAGTGGTCAAACGGGAACCTATCAATAATAAAAAAAAATAAAAAATTGCGAGATAAAGGGGACCAGGTAGACAACAAAGTTATCCTATAACTGTTCCTTTTGAGTTACGTAACCTTAAAAACGATTAATAATTAACTATTTTATTTTATATTTTTTTTCAGGTTAAAACACATATTCCATTCGAGCCTCGTTGGACGGTTCAACATTGTTTATTTGGTTGTGAGAGTCTCAATTCTACTACAACTAATAATGCAGGTTTGTAATCCATACTTCAATGTTATAAAAGGGAAAGTGTATGTGTGTGTCTGTTTGTTTGTTCGTCCGTCTTTCACGGCAAAACGGAGCGACGAATGACGTGATTTTTTAAGTGGAGATAGTTGAAGGGATTCCCCCCACTTCTATTGGAATTGGGTTATATTTTAATAAAACTGAAAAAGATTACTAATTAATTAAACAATATTTATTAAGAAGAGTATTGACCAAACTTCCTACAATGACTTTTTGACATAAGTAAGGAACAGCGACTCTATGGCCAAAAAACGAAATATAAAAATGTGTTTATATGATGGAGACACATTCCAATAAGACCATTTTCACAATGACATCTTATTTATTTCTATTTATTTAACAACTTCCTTAAAATGGGGCAGAAGGGGGGCGCGGCCGAAGCCGCGGGCAAAAGCTGGTCTATAATAAATGTAAAAAAATTGCCAAACTGACTTCTGACTTTTGTTAGATTCGTCTTTTTTGCCTCCCAACTTTCGTAACTAAAATTATTTTACGTTTTTTTTTTCACTTTCTAAAACACAAATAAAAAAACAGAACATAAATGTACTTCAGGCATCGATGTTATTTTTGTGTTTTTTTTAAGTCCATTATTTTTTAGCCAAAAAGTTTTTAATTTCAGATTTTTTATTGTGGTATGATCGTATCTAACACAAATTCTCATCGAGTATTCATTTTCCATAGCTACCAAGAGCTAATAGCTTATCTATATACATTCGATGAAAATATATGTATAATGTATATGCAGACAATGAGACTAATAGTTGGTCACACGTCCCTCCAGGTGGCGCTTCGTTCATGGAACAAGTAGTTGTGGAGACAGATGAACAACATCGGCAGAACATACAGCAGCAGCCGCAGCAAGTGCATCAGGTGCGTTAGATGTCCTCTTAGTTCATATATTACATCACGCTTGGCATTCCTATTGGGTTAGATACAAGTGTACCTAATATAATATAGTATCGGGTGAGCAAGTACTCGCATACGACTCAACGCAGCACAGGATCGTATCAAATATGACAGCGATCAACAATGTTACTGGTACACTGGCTGAACGATCCCTGCACGGAACTAATATTTGTATGACCAAAAGGTAGTTGTTCCGGGTCTAGCTGTTTGTGTATGAGAAATTCCTAAAGAGGGGCAATGTTGAAAAAAAAAATCATTTGGGTGAAACAAACAATTTCCAAAAGTAGGCCACGCTTCCATGACGTCACACACTGACCGAGCGGCGCGCGTAAGATGCATCGATAATCTATTGTGTTACGGGGGGGGGGGGGGTCAAAATGGACTGATTCATAATTATTATTAAATACTTCTGTGTATACCCTGCAAAGACTCAGGTCATTGTTGTTGGCAGCTCAAGGATGTTCCCCAAGATAAACTGGTCGCAGCTTCCCCAGGTTCAGTGGAACTACGATTGTAATAAATAAACAGGGTCCGCAGCTGCAGGACGTATGTTGCAAATTTTAGCCGATTGCGGAACTTTCACCCAACCGCTACTAAAACTGCGCTTGCGCAATCCCTATTACTTCCCATCCTTGATTATGCCGATGTCAGTTATCTTGATCTCTCTGAGGCACAAATAGATAAACTTGACCGACTACAGAATGTCTGCATATGCTTACGAGAAAGAAGAATACGGTCATAAAGTTAAAAAATAACATAATAAATACTTGAAATACATTTTAGTTTATCTCCATTTGGAACACGTATATCTTTAAACTTATTAAATAGTCTTGCTGTAGTGTACATGTTGATAAGAGATAATGATACAGTCACTTGTTCCAGGTAGGCGGCGTCAGGCAACAGCAGTATGTATTAGCGACGCCCGGACAACCCGCAACGCCAGTCTCACAGGTATATATTTTTTTTTTCACACTATCTGGTCCCGACATGTGTTGCTCCTGCTATTTCCTTGTGTTTTGAATTACCTACCTAACCCACTTAATCTAATAGCCCTACCTGCCCTACCTACCCTACCTGCATTACCCATGCTCCTACCTCCCTACCTATACCGTACCTAGCCCACCTACCCTACCTGCCTTACCTAAAGTACGGCCAACGAGAAGCGATACCAAATGTAAACAAAACCCATGCTAAAACCCCATCTAAAATGGCCGCCCGAATGTTGGCGAACCCGTCTTAACGTTGTCATGTTTTTGCCGGGAGAACGAGACATTACGACAAAGGCACAAGATGGAAAGAGCTAAATATTAGATTGTCAACGCCACAGTTGTTCTTTAGGTTAATGACCTTTCGTATCGCTTCTCGTTGGCCGTACTGTACATTAACTACCGAAGCTACCTACCTACATACCTACCCCACCTCTTTTTAGTTTTTCTTTTTTGAAAGTCGTTTTAATTTTAAACAAAAAAGTTTTTATTTCAGCACATTTAGTTATTTGTAATGTTTTATTGATGCTAATCACAGTGAGTGTATTTCCAGGTGATATTCTGCGGCGGTGGCGTGGGCGGCGTGGGCGGCGTGAGCGGCACGGCTCCTGTCATCACGTCTGTGTTGCCCGCAGGAGGCGCTGTGCTCACGCCGCATCATACTCTACATCATTGACCAACTAAATAGATATCACTTGACTTGAGAATAACAAAGACGAACAAATAATGTCTTAACACCCTCTTGTATGGTCGGAGAAACTGCGCGTACGCTTCGAGAGACTTGTCGAACGAAGATCTATTTGACGACACAGTTAGCGCAGTGGCTGAGCGATCGACTGCTGCGCTGTGTCGCGGTTCGATCCCTGCACGGAACAAGTATTTGTATGACCTACAGGTAGTTGTTTCGGGTCTGGCTGTTTGTGTATGTGAGTTTAAATAAACATGTTCTGTCATTAAACTCTTGCACAGCTTGATTACACTCTGTTGCCATGACAACGGTTTAGTACACCTGTTAATTTGTCAACAATTTAAACTCTCAGAACGTTTTGTCAACTATGTTGAGTTCAGCTTCGACTGAACTGACATACAACAGCCGGGAACAACAGGTTAGAGCAAACGCATGGAGGAAACTGAATGGGTGGTCATCCATCCAAGGACCGTTTAACAAGCGTCGTTTAACCTAAAGATCGACACGTGTGACTGTTATTGTTTAGCTACAAACTGCTCTTAAATCTACATTCATGGGTCTTTTAGTCAATTTGTAAACAAAATACTGACAATGTGTTTGTTGGGGCTGAAACTACGTTAAAAGAGCACCCGCGACAGACACCTGCCGCGTGTCTACAAGCGTGGGCTCTGTGGGTATGTGAAGGACCCTGTCACAGGTACCTAAAGAGTTCATTCGTTTAGCCTCATATGACAGAGCGACACTGCAGTTTCACAATTACTCTTTTTCCGTCGAAAGACATTTTCACAAGCTTTTCATCAAGCATTGACTGAACAAGCCCGCGCGTGTCCCCATGTCGGTTCACTTTAGTATGAAACCGCGCGGGTAACCGTTTAACGCAGTTTCAGTCCTAAGAACACCATTCACAGAACAGTACGTGGTTAGATTATGGCAGCTGCTCGGGTTGATCTTAAGGCTGCGCTTGCCTAGGTTGGTCTGTGGATGGGTTAAATACCCGTTACCGGACCCGTTAAATACGGAAATACGAATGTCTCTGAAAGCTGGTTAAACTGTTGGTCCTGGTTGTCAATTTTAGATCTATGCTAGTACTTACAGATAGTGTCCTAAAAGTCTGACAGCCAGTGTTACCAAGGGGTATCGTATTACCCAGTACTAACTCGGTTGTGGAGGTCAGATAGGCAGTCGCTTTGGAAGCTGATCTCAACATAGTTAGGCAAAGGCTTAGCAGATGATGTAGCTAAGAATACTAGTTAATGGTGCCGATTCTGTTGTCACAAAATAAACTAAAACTACTCTAAAAATCTCTAGAACTAAGTTTATTCCTGTCAAACGAAGTTTCCTATTCTGAAATTGATTAAAATGATACAACAATAAAGTTATTATAGTTTGTCAGCATTAATAATAGTTTTGTTACTCAATTTAGAGGAAATGTCAATCTCGCTAGATTTGTAGATTCTGTTTCTGTCATGAAATTGATAATCTAAATCTGCAAAGATATACATATTTTTATTGTTTCTATATTTTTTTAATTACAGTAAACCTACTATGAC
Source organism: Ochropleura leucogaster (assembly GCA_958449745.1). NCBI lineage: Eukaryota > Metazoa > Arthropoda > Insecta > Lepidoptera > Noctuidae > Ochropleura > Ochropleura leucogaster. Next base: position 8,714,356 of record OY288228.1, on the reverse strand, counting down.
GTCTTAAAGCAGAACTTATTCCACTGAGGGAAAGAGATGGTGCTAGACACTCTGTATAGCTCTGTCTCCCTCACTGGAATAAGTTCTGCTTTAAGATGTCATGGTAGGGTAGCTGTTATTACTTGCTAAATATTCTCCAGTGTTTGATAGTTTATTACCAGTTTACGCGTGATATTGGCAACATTGTGGTATCTCTCGTCCACAAAAGCCATTAATGAAGAGTTAAAGTTGACAATATCGCTATTCTAGAATTGACGATTTTCACCAAAAATATTGGATGTCCAGCTAAATCGGATAGAGTTAGATATGGTTGGGTATGTCATTTTAATATTAGTCTTGTTTAATTTGGTGGTTCATCAGAATCGGCACCAATGTTATCTTCTTCCTATGTAAGAATTACATTACTTCACTGACAAGATACCTTATAATCTACTACACTTGAAGAAGACGATATAGATTTTAGATCTAAAAAGGACCACTAGAGAAAACTTCATTGCTGTCAAACCAAGTGGCCTAGATTCTGTGGTTGTTACTGAGAAATTCCTGATTAAAAACCTTAATCCGCTATGTCCGACCTAAACATCAAATGGTGAGCACGGAGTCGTGGGTTCAGGCATAAAGTGTTGTAGAGATTTTCCAAATAAAATATCACAGTAGCAACCCGGAGTTTGGAAATTGGCTGTAAGGTACCGTGCCTTAGAAAGCACGTTAAGTCGTTGGTCCTGCGCCTGATGTCTCTCCGGTCGTGTCGGATTGCCGTCACATCGGACTATGAGAGTGAGGGAACAGAGTGCACCTGCGCCTGCGCACACACGCCGGAACTACAATATCTCCCGCGTAGCTAATCTCCGCTCAGATTGGTCGACGTGGCCGGGCAGAAGGACTATATACATATTTGTATTAAATAAAAAAAAATATGTAGTTGACTTGAAACTCAATCCGCATTTTTGACTGTTGTATAATCTCGGAAATGACATTAGTATGAAAAAAGCGGTTTTTTTTAATTAATATTTAGTAAAACTAGGCTATTAGTATAAGGATGTAAATAATTTAGATATAATAAATGTATGAAGGGTGCGATGTTAGGTGTTTCTTTATTATTTAATTTTTAGTTAAATAAATGCTTGTTTTCACTAACTAGGCGGCGCTTACATGAAAATGCAATAAGTGATTAAACCCTTTGACCACCACTCAGCGTGCTCTTAACGCCAAGCTACAATTTCAATCCTTAATACGTCTTTTAGAAGTCTGTCATGTAGTCGTGACAGCGTGCTGGAGACATTTTGCTTTGTCATGTATACGTGACTAGCGGTTAAAAAGTTAAGGAGCTAGCGTTAGGGCAGCCCGTTAAATTCAAAGGTTTGATTTTCTCATCCTGGTGGTACGTCGATAGCGAATCTTCATTAATACAGACCAAAAGGAACCTTAAACACAGGAAATAAAGCTCCCTCTGCAAGGTATAAGAGACACCGACGTTGAAATGGTCACCACGTATTCAGTGCATTGTTTCCAACTAAATATTCATAGATTTCCTTAAAAAAGAACTGGCCAAAACCGAGTGAGACTCCGTACAAACTTGAAACAAACGACAATATCTTTTGATTGCGTAGACTTAGAGGGTTGTCTTTCGCAGCTTCGAGAGACAACACTAAGAGTAAATGGTTTTAATTTTAACTTGATACCTCCACGCGTTCCCGAGATAAAGGCTCTTGACATACAGACGGACAACAAGTGATTCTATTAGGTTCGGTTTTTTCTTTGGTATAGAACTCCATAACCAGTAGTGTCTTACAAAACTGCAATATGTATGTACCTACACAGTTAAAATATTTGGAACAACTGTTGTTTAGGGTTTTCTGCCTCCAAAGAAAAATAACGGAACCCTTATGGGACTACTTTGCTGTCCGTCTGTCTGTCTGTCCTTTTATGTCTGAAAGATGTGGAGGTATCGAGTTGGAATTAAAAACATATTAAACTCTTTGGTCCCTTGGAGATGTGACAAAAAACATCACTCTTAAGTCTATGCAGTCGAAATATATCGACGTTTATGTTGCAAGTTTGTATGGAGCCCTGAATGTGGCCGGTTTTTTAGGTTAGATTGATGTTGTGGGTACGTGCTAACCGTACCGCAATATGTACTGACAAACGTGTCAATGATAGCATCGAAATATCGACCTTATTGCTATAAACCCATTGCACGACAGTGACCACTTCAAAACGGTCGCATAGCTGAGATGCCACTGACAACTGAAGCTGTCTAAATTATAATAAACTACAGTACATTTTGATTTAAGTCAGGAATCTTGGTCATTGCGGCCGAGGCGGTGTTAACACACGAGCCGCCATGCAAGGGTGTTATAAAGCCAAGAACAGCTGCAGTGACAAGTCCTCACTCATTTTTTAATATATTTCGAAGAAATTAAATAGGTAACAGAACAAAAAGTACTTTTATCATTATGAAACTATGATTTATTTGGCTTTTTACCCGCGCTTTGTCTTCTACTACAGAAGAAACAAAGGCATGACATCGCTATACAGCCTAATTTAAAAAATAAGAAATTCAAATATTTTTGTGATATTTTGTTAATAAACACATTTTTTTTAAATATGAAGGACTTGAAACACAAGAAACTCCTTCCTCTAAAAAAAAAACATTCGACTATAGACATTTGAGCAGCTGTTTATTGATATCCGTGATGAAACAGAAAAAAAAATGAAAGCCCTTTTTCGATAAATGTGAAGAAATCACGCTTGTGAAATACATTGCATCTTGAACCTAGTCTTAGTGCAATAAGAGACAGTTTTCTAGGAAATGTATTGAAAAATCATAATTGAATGTGAAAAATTGCATATGTAGTAGGTCCCTAGTGATGCCTACCACTTATGCATTTTTACTAGGCTTGGCGTTGGGGGTGAAGTTACGAAAAAAAAGCGCTGGCGTGCAAAAGGTTAACATAAATATCACTAAGGGCTGCAGTAGACGCCAAGATGGCGGTCACAGGAGCGCTTGTAATATCTATTCTTAGCACCATTACAATGTAACTTATTACTAGAGGCGTATTTTATAAATATTGTATGAAATAAAGTAATGGAGGTACATTTATTTTGTCGTTTTATTTTAAGGGGGATCTCTTTTTTTTCGTATGGGAAATCATCAAATAACGTTGGAGAGTGGGCTAGTGTCAGTCTTTTACTGACTAGACCCACCCATGTTCCTTCTTTTGCCCTTTGTTCCGAGGCCGCAGTATCTCTTTTGAACAACCCGCAACCCAGGAATGTGATTCTGGAACACATCTTACTTTAAACGTTTCTGCGAATAATACGAAAAATAGTCATTTTCATAGCCCGTGGTAGATATTTCGTCTATAAAGGAAACATTAAGTACCTAAATAAAACAAGATTTTATTTTATAAAAATGTTTAATTTTATTCACAAAAATACAAACGAAGTTACATTGGTAACACATAAACGTTTATTCTAAAATAAGTTTAGTGACTATCTACTCTGCTTGTTCATACATAACTTTAAAAAATACGGGTTAACTACGGTTTGTTTACAAAAACATGAAACTATTAGTTAAAAGTTAGCTACTTACGTTACTCATTAAAAAGTTGTTCATACGCTTAGCTTATATGATTGTAGGTATTCCAATACTTACTGGTAATAGTGATAGTATAAAAATAATTAATTAATTATAATATTGTACTGTATATCTTTACTAATTCAACTGAAAATTACAATAATAATACACTCACAAAAACTTACAATGTTGTTTTGTGGTTTCCCGCCAAAACATCTGTCAAAAGCTTAAAAATAAAAAAAGTACGTTCGGAAACGCACACAAAAAGAAAGGACTAATAAATGACGAATCTAGTCATTAATGCCATGGTTAGTAAAGTTACTATTGAATAGAAACTACGGTTAGCAAGGCCTGCAATTGGAGGAGCAGTACCAGTGCAGGCTTGCAAATGTCTGAAAAGCTCAATATAGTTTCTTGCTGGTTCGTGGTTGGAAACTGCAGTGGGTTCCGTAATGCCAATGGTGGAATCTTTGAAGAGTAAATTGTTTGCTCCGTTAAGGGGAGAGAAAATTTCTAGGTTGATTAGCTGATTGATTCCGGTAGCGGCGTTGTAACCGAAGTAAGAATCCAGAGAGTCGAAGAGGGTGTTCAGGCTGTTGTATAGGGGGTCGTTTCTGGAAAGAAGAATAAATAAGCGTGTTAACATAATAATAACGTGTACCCCATATACATTACTAGCTTTTGCCCGCGGCTTCGCTCGCGTTAAATTCGGGGTAACACAGTTCCCCTTGCGCCTTATTGATTTGTAATAGCAACGCTAAGTTTTCCCTTTTCTTCCCTCTTTCTCCCTCACATACCACTTTTTTCAAAAAAATATTAGCCTATGTCTGTCTACTGGTTCCCAACTATCTCTGTACCAAAATTCATCAAAATCGGTTAAGCCATTAAAGCGTGAAGAGGTAACAAACAAACAAACTCACTTTCGCTTTTATAATATTAGTAAGGATTTGTATGAGGGTTGTCACGATTTGGCACACATTATATTAATTTAGTTTGCAGCAAAGCACAGCAAAGATATTTATTCTCTATTATAATAAAAAGAAAAGATTTATTGTTTGTTTATTTATACTACATCGGCTCTGAAACAACTGGACCCATTTGGACCTAATTTTTCGTTAATTAAAAGCATTAAGCATTATCAGAAAGTAATTGAGATTAAATAACAAAACGTCACGTTATTTGAAAACCAAGCAGCGGTGAAACCGCTGGGCACAAGGAGGAAATTTTGATATGTCAATTTTGTATTGTAAGTTCTGCTGACTCCGAGTAAATTGATAGGTACAAAACGACTCCAGAATAGTTCTTGATTTTCCAGAACATGAACGTACCTTCTGGTGACGACCTCGGCGTCAACCACATAAGCCAGAAGACATCCATCATCGATGTTGATGCCAGGACTGGCAGCCAAGGAGTTGTTACGGCAGAGTGCTCTGAACTGGTTGGCTTGGAGACCCAGAGAGGTCAGGTACGCTGGAAAATTAGAAATTTGGTTAATCACAAGTTTATACATTATGTTAGGTTAGGTGCATAACCTAGTGTCGAGAGTTTTTATGCGACCCTCTTGGCCTTTGACCTGACTAAACGTGGCGTCAAGAAATACTCTCATATATGCTGGTTGCCTCACAAAAACTTTGACGACACGGTTGACGCAGTGGCTGAGCGATCGACTACTGCGCTGCGTGTCGCGGGTTCCATTCCCGCACGGAACAAATATTTGTATGGCCTACAGATAGTTATTCCGAGTCTGGCTGATTGTGAATGTGAGTTAAAATTTTTGTAAACGCACCAACGATACAGGAGAAATTCCTAGTGCGGGCCAAAGTTTTTTAACAAACAGAACAAATATAGAATTATCTTGTCTATCAAGAATCTTTATCTCAGGAACGCATGAAAAACTTGAGAGGTGTCAAGGGACACCCGGATGAAAAGAAGTTATTACTTATTATGTACAAAAAACCTGTATACACTCAACAAAAATAATCGTCGCGACCCCACATTGTTTAATGCGGAATAGAACGAAAAATAGAAACGAAACGAAAATAACTGGATTGCTTTCTATGAGAGAAAGACAGACAGAGAAACACGCGCACGCCGCACGACTTACAACTATAGCAAAAAGAGTCGTTACTTTTGCTCTTAAGACCAAAAGTTATAATGACACTTTTTTCCGTCTAGTCCCCTTTCGCAACGCGCGATAAGGAACTTCGTTCCAAAAATATGGCCGTTATGCAAGTTCGACTCGCTCTTAGCCGGTTTCATTACTTACAAGAAATATTCCTCGTGTTCAAGAAGGCCACATCTGTGTTTGGATCATTGAGACACGCCAGGGACCCGTTGTTGCCGTAATATTTGTTGGTGTTGTAATCGTATGAGCAAGTTGCTGGAAAAAAAGAAAACAAATGAGTTTTAGAAAACGAACACAAATCTCCTTTTTTTGGTATTGTTCGTCGTGTCGTTCAGCTCCTTGGGTTATAAGTCGAGCCACACGATAACTGACAAATGCTTGCACTGACTGGACAGGTCCACTAAATATGTGCGGTGCTTACTTAAAAAGACCATTTCAGACTGTAATCTGCATAGTCCTCATGTAATTTGACCAAAATTTTTGTCTGGACCTTAAAAGAGACTATGACCTCTGAGTTTGTTTAGGCTGTTTCTTTAAGGCCATCGTGGTCATTGCCTTTCCCATTATAAAATGTATGAGTTACTTGTTGGATTAATTACTCACTTTCATTCTGGCTTCCCACAACAGTGACTGTGGTAGTTGGTCTGCAAGCGGTACATAGCACTGAGGCATTGAAGCTCTGTAAAAGAGAACACATCGTTAATGTCATATTATCAAACTAGCAGTGTTACAAGGGACTTTCGGCATTCAAATCACATTGACAGTAAGGCGCAGTGATTTGTCAAATTGTCTAAAAACAAGATGGTCGTATTAGTTCCAATTTTAGCCGCAAACCAAAAGAACCTTACACTGCTCTAGCAACCAAACAAACTTTTTAATGATATCCACAAGTAAAAAAAAGTTAGCTATGGATAAAAACTTTTTGATTGTTAGTTACATCTTTATGAGAATTGAGAATTTGAACATGTCAAACTGTACTATAACAATTAAGGCGGTACCTACCTACGCAAACATGGATACTTTTGTATTTTCAAACGAATTTAAGCTACCAATGAATATTTGATTAATAAAAAAACCTACTGTTTCCTGTAATAGTGTGCCGTGTTTGTTAAAAAAGTGTCGAAGTTTGAGCAGTCCCTAAGAAGGTACCTTCCACGCAGTAGTCCGCTAATTTTAAAATGCTGCCCGTTTTTTGTTTTCTTTTTTTAACTAGCCTACTTCAGAGGCATCCCCTTTCTCCTTACTTACCTCTCGATCTTATCTAGCCATTTGACTTAGACTTAATCAGATCGTCTTGCCGCCCTCGCTGCGGTTGTATAAAATCGAAAATTTTTAGGTTATGTTAAAAGTAATTAAGTTTGACATGTTCAGCTTGAAGTCATCAATTCAAAGACCCTGAATGTATGTGTACGTTTATGAGTAGAGGAAGCCCAAAAAAATCGAAAGATGCATTGTTTAAAGTTTCATATGACTTTAACATACAAACCTAAAAATAGTATACTTAAACAATTTTAATGGCGTGAAATGAAATCATCACAAAATGTTAGGTAAACCGATACCTGCTACCCTACCATGACGTGTTAAAGCAGAACTTATTCCGCTGAGGGAAAGCGACAGAGCTATACAGGGTGTCTAGCACCATCTCTTTCACTCAGTGGAATAAGTTCTGCTTTAAGATGTCATAGTAGGCCTACTGATCCTTCGAAGATCCTGATACGGGTTAAGTTATGTTTATGAAATCCATTAACATTAAAATATTGATGATTTATAGAAGGGACAAGACGAAAAAAAGGACTTATAACAAATAATTTTATCTAGTGTCACGCCAAAATCGAAAATGTTTGGTATCAAATTTTTATATAAAAACGTTCTCAATGTCCGCTCTATAAGTCTTAAATCCCTTTGATGAAGTTATTTAAAAAAATTGTTTCATTGCCGTTAGTCTGTAACAGCAGGTACAAAAGACTTTACACACAAACACATTAACCCCTTTTGCAAATTCGCTCAATCGCGCTTGGAACGACAATCGTGTGACACAACGCTTATTCTGAACGCAACGGCCGCGGCAGACCACATTTCCAGACGAAAGTTTATAACGGGTAGAGTTACCTCCTCTAGTCAAAAGGTGTAAACGAACCACCGACGATGGCGTCAGCTATGCAGTCTGTATAATATCTGGTTCTTCTAACCTGACAGACAGATGTGTTGCTGGGGAGTTTGTTCCGCCACTTCTTCTTCCCAGCTAAAACACTAGGAAGTGGCGAAGGGCAGGGCGTTTTTGTGGGACTGTCTCTTGTAATCTGACGTTCAAAAAGTGCTGATTATCAGCACTTTTTGAACGTCAGATTACTAATTTAATATATAATTTGAATAAATGACTTTTGATTTTGATTTTGTATTACCGGAACTATACGCAAATATTACTGCCAAGACACTTTTTTTGGGATAACATAAAAAAAAAGAGTAACAAACATCCATACATCCATTCATCCTCACAAACATTCGCATTTATAATAAGTATTAGTAAGATTCAAATGCTGCTAAAACAAATGCTGCGTCTCTTTCGTCTGGTTTTACGGTGAATTGCAACGCCGATTCTGACAGTTTGCCGTCGCCTTCAGAGTAGAACGTTTTTCGGGAAAGGCAAGACAAGTCTACAATGCAATGCAATTGCAATTGCATCGCAGCGCTTTGTCGTGTTTATCCCTTTATAACCACATGTAAAAAAGCGTATTCTGTGTGGGGGGTCTCTTAAAGTACTTGCCCGCTTTTTGTTTCTCGGCCGAACTTTTACCGGGACGGAGGATTGTGCATTCTGTGAAGTTGGCTACAGTTAGTGTAAAAGTAAAAATAGAACTGTCTTACGTGTGTTCGTTACCTATATCACATCTTAAGTCCACTTGAATACCAGCGGGTACTAGCTGCTCGCCAGTTTACTGGACAGGATCATTTTGGCTCAACCGTGAGGGGCGGTTCAAATATTACGTAAGCAGATTTATTACAAAATATAAATTGTAGACCACAGCTAGATATTAAGCATATTGTAAGGACTTGTTTCAATAAACTATTTCGTTCATTTATTCTTTTCTTTACATATATTTAAATTTTTAAATATTTCTTAAAAACAAAAAAAAAACATTTAAAAATATAAAAATAGTAGCCCACCGGTATCGGGAACAGGGTCCAAGCTACCGGCGGTCAGGGCTCCACAGAAAGGAACCTCCTAACAATACGAGCCGTGTCCAGGAGTACCGCGCACTGTATCAAGCCCTTGATCCAGCTGCCTAACGAGAGCCTCCACAGGTATTGATCGAGGCTCTTGGCAATTAAGCCATTGGCAGATAATAACTATTATTATTATTATTAATTACTAACCCCTCCCTCAATCGTTCTTCAATTTCCTTAGAGACAATAATGGCAAGTTCATAGTGTAACAATGATCTTGTAAAATTATTATGATTTAAAAGAGTGTCCATGGAGTTTCGTGCCCATTCTTCTCCATAGAGATCAACGCTTTGGAATGGGCAACTACAGTAGTTTCACAAGTTATTTTGCATTGTGTCTGGGACTGTTGCTATTTTTTTTGTTTTTTGACATGTCCAAGCGCCTGTTATGGTCTAATTTAAATAAATGCTTTGAATTTGACTTTGATTATAACTTATAATTAAGCCACACTCGTTAACTAAGTTCTGTACATTTTGTAGTTATTAATTTGTAATTCACTATAGTGATTACGTAAAACATGAAAGGCTCCTTAATTTTTTATTGGTTTTTCTTAATGTGCACTTATACCAAATAATAACATGTTTTATTTCTGAAAAAAACAGTGTCTTCGACTGATGAGGACGAATGTAAGACGAGCATGGAGACTGAACTCAAAAATCAGCCACCTACAAAATTGCAATTGCAATCTACTTGGTCATAATCTATGGAACGACTGTTTTGTTTTTGGAGTTTACTCCTTAAGAATCGATTTTCATATATAAGGTGCCCGGTATGAGAAAAATCCGAGGGGTAAAACCTACTAACAAGTAATGAAAACGTGTCACGTTTTTGGTGAGCACCTTTAGTGCGCAACTTTCTAATTTGGCTGTGAGTGTATTAAGACGTACATATGGTATACTGTATAGGCGACTATACCTATATATATAATATGTTATTGGGCTTGTTTGTTTCTATCAGTGTCGATGTATTTATGTTGCTATTTTTGTTATTTTCGTTTTCTTTCATATGATATTAATCTTTTTTCAGTTGAATAAACTCTTTTTGCGTATGGTTAGATACTCGTACTTAAGGAGTAAACTCCAGTCGTGCGTCGGAGCTGACACACACATTTTTAATAACCGTTTGTGTGTGTGTTCATACCAACCAGTATTAAAGTACTTACAGACTCAGAAAGTGCATGGGAAGCATCAATAGCTCCGGGGGCACAGGCGCCTCCGAAAAACTCTCCGACGGTGCGGGCGTAGTCACACTCAGATGAAGACAGGATTCCACGCTCCTGACCAGCGCGGACGAAGGATACGTAGGCTGTCAAATTACAATTAGGATATGAGAATTCGAATGTTGAAATTCGATTATCAGAATTCGAATGGTTAAATTCGAATATCAGAATTCTAATGTTTGAATTCGAATATCAGAATTCGAATGTTTAAATTCGAATATCAGAATGTTTAAATTCGAATATCAAAATGTTTAAATTCGAATATTAGAATTCGAATGTTTGAATTAGAATTCGGGAGAAATTAGAAAGAAAAAATATTGTACAGTCACAAAATTATAACAAAATCTCGAAATAAACATTAAACGTACATATTATTTATAAATGCATACGGAAGAAAAAAATATAATTATATTAAATTAGCTTGAACGCCGTGACTGCGACAAGTTGGTCAGAACATGGCATCATCACCTAGCCTTTTACATCATCGGGAAAAGGCTAGGCAGATGATGTAAAAACCTTCTTGCAAAATTTACATAATATATTAGGTATTTATTTAATTTGAACTCACCAAGACCGCCGTATTCTGGGAAGCATGCCACCTTCTCCCTGAGGTTCTCAAAGCGGGTGATGTTGGCAGTAGCGACGGAAGACTCCTTGACGAAAGCTGCTATCCTGGAGGCGTCAGCTGGTGCGTTTTGCACAAGCTTTACTGGTGTCAGTTTGAAATGTCTGGAAAAGATGGAGCGATGTTCAGAAAAAAATAAAAGAAGAAATTATTAAATAGATCCGGGCTGTCAGAACTCGGGCACTCCACTCTTTGGCATCGCGCATAATAAAGGATTAATGGCTTGCTTTCGTTACGTACGTAACGTTTTAAATTTCTATTTACAGAAAAATACATGAAGATCATTTAATTTCGTCACGCGGTTTTCTATCATGAGCGCTGCAAATCCAAAGCTAGAATAAAGCATACACATTCTTAAATATTGGATTTAGAACGTCGTTATTCAGTTTACCAAGCAGTGTCATCTAAACTGAACATATATACAAAATTTCAGCACAATTGAAAACCGGGAAGTATGTCAAATTTAACGTCTAAGATTTGGTTACATAGGTTATAGGTATAACTTACTGTCTAGCCAAATATCCGTAGTTCGAGGGAATAGAAATGAAATCAGTCTGGTCATCCCTGGTGTCCGAGAGACAGTCCAGAACAGTGTTCCTCTGCTGGCAGGCGATCGTAGGCTGGATGCCCAGGGTGTAAGCTGCAGCCCTAACCCAGTCGCACTTGGTCTGTTCGGCTGCGGAGATGGTGCACCAGCGACGGGCGGGCAGACAGGAGGAGGTGGCCGTTGCGGGGCTGATTGCACGAACTGGGAAGATAAGTGGGGTTAAAATCGTCAAAATCAAAAGTCATTTATTCAAATTAGGCTGATAATCAGCACTTTTTGAACGTCACATTACAAGAGACAGTCCCACAAAAATTTTAGGCCGATTTCTGTACAATAGATTAAATAGAAAACTAAGTATTTATAAGTTAAACTATTATAGCTCTAAAAAACAATAGTTGAATTGCTTCAAACCTTATATTATGCACAGACAAAAGATCTCTTGTTGTCTGCAAATAAACCGCTTAATTTACTTTTGTGTAAGTTTTCAATTTGGTACTCTAATTTACTTATTGTTATTTTTTTTTAATAAGTTTTAATTGCTCTTTATAGCCTGACACACAGGTCCTACCTAGATCAGGTACCCTACCATGACATCTTATAGCAGAACTTATTAAACTGAGGGAAAAAGTTGGTGCTAGACACCCTGTATAGCTCTGTCTCTTTCCCTCAGTAGCCTCGGTAGTAGGAAAATAAGGAACTGTGCTCTATTGATTGTCCAGATGTTTTATTTTATTGTATACTAGCTGTTCCCCACGGTTTCACCCGCGCTGCTCAGCACCTGTTGGTCGTAGCGTGATGTTATATAGCCTATAGCCTTCCTCAAGAAATGGACTATGCAACACTAAAAGAATTTTCCAATTCCAACCAGTAGTCCCTGAGATTAGCGCGTTCAAACAAACAAACTCTTCAGCTTTATAATATTAGTATAGATGTGCCCCCTTTTAATCATTCAAACTTTCGCTTTTGTGTTCTATGATTACTGTAGGATACTCACTTGGCGAAGTGTAGTTGAGAACGGAAATAGGAGCGTCCTGGAAGACGACTCTGGCGTTGGCACCACCACCGGTGACAGCAGTGAATAAGGTAGACTGCCAGGTGTTCGTGTTGGGGTTGGCGCCCGCTGGCCACCAGACTCGGAGCTGGTTCAGAATGGTTGCTGCGTTGTTTCTGGAACGAAAGATATGGAACTTAATGCAAAAATTCTTTCTAATATTATAAAAGCGAAAGTGAGTTTGTTTGTTTGTTAAGTCTTCACGCCTAAATGGTCAAACCGATGTTGATGAATTTTGGTACAGATATAGTTGGGACCCAAAAAAGCTATAAAGCGAGCGAAGCCCCGCGCATAAGCTAGTATTAAATAGATGTTTGTGATGCTTTATCACAAATATTTATGGAGTCGGACATAGGCTGAAAGAAAAGGGGGAAAGAGGGAAGAAAAGGGAAGAGGAAATGATATATTTTTTTCGAACATCACGCGTGTTAAAGTTAACGTTTGCCCAAAGTAACTATGCCACGCGAACGAAGCTGCGGGCAAAAGCTAGTATGGTATAAAGGAAGGAGAATGAAGATTTTTCCTTATATAATAGGCACATTTTTAATCGACTCCAAAAATACGATAAATTTAACAATTCGGCTGTATTTATTTTTATGTTGTTACCTCAGAATTTTTGACTAGGTAAGCCGATTCTTTTGTTTCTTTGTTTAGTTTCACTGATAAGGTAAAAACAAAAGAGGATTGTGTGGTTTTATGAAACTACGGAAAAAAGTGAAACTTTCCTTTTCCTACGCCGCGGCCGACCGTCACGCGACATGCAATACATAATATTTTTACTAAAGTGGTGTTAAAATAAAATGCTGTTGTTGCATTATGTCTTACCAAATAGGCAATAAAATAATTTAATATGCATTAAAGTACGGTATTAAGCATTTAGAACATTTAAATTCTTGAAATAAGTAAATAGCATAAGAATACTAGCTGTGCCCAGCGGTTACACCTGCTGCTCATTTAGGGGTCTGAAAAATAGATGTTGGCCGATTCTCAGACCTACCCGATATGTACACAAAATTTTGTTCAAATCGGTCTAGCCGTTTTGGAGGAGTATTGGAACGAAAACTGTGACACGAGAATTTTATATATTAGATTGGAATATACATTTTTTTTGGGGTCGGAAATCATCAAATAACTTCCCCCGCTCGGAGCGGAGCGGTGGGACAGACTTGTATTAACTAAAACGCACTCATGTTCCTTCTACGGCTCTTTACGTGTTGGGGCCGCGGTACCTCTTTCGAACAACCCGCAACCCCGGCAGGTGGAAGCCCTGGTAAGCCCCTCTGCTTTGCTGACATATCTTTGAGGCTGCCTGTCGTCAATAGACGGCCGGACGGTGAGCTACCCATTGCTCACCGTCCACAGGCCCGCATCTACGCGGCGGCTGGGTTGGTTTGAGGTTCTCTCCCTCAAACGCCCGACCACCTTCTTCACTAACATTACTGCTTTGCAGAAGGAGGTGACCGCTTCCCATTCCCTCTCGCTCCGGACCATGGAATAAACCAGGGCCGGACGCGAGAGATCGCCGCGACGCTTGGCTTGTTTTTTACAGAATGTTTTTGGTGGGATTTAATTTGAAATCTTTACTAATATTATAAAGCTGAAGAGTTTGTTTGTTTGTTTGAACGCGCTAATCTCAGGGACTACTGGTTGGAATTGGAAAATTCTTTTAGTGTTGGATAGTCCATTTCATGAGGAAGGCTATAGGCTATATAACATCACGCTACGACCAACAGGTGCTGCGTGCGTGGGTGAAACCGCGTGGACCAGCTAGTTTGAAATATATATATCTATATAAAGAAATATACTTACGTTGCAGCGACAATAGCTCCCCATGGTTGTCTTACAAAGGCACACGGCGAGATCGTGCTAGCGAGAGCTTGATTTGACAATGCAGCAAGAGTGCCATTGGGGCACAGCACAGCGAAGTTGGGGGCATCCACCGGATTGCGAGACTGTTATAAAACAATAAAATACAATTAAACAACGAAAGAAAGATAATTGCGTTTATTGTGTACTAGCTTTTGCCCGCGGCTTCGCTCGCGTTAAATTCGGGGTAATGCAATTCCCTTTCCTGATTTGCAGGTACCTGCTACCTGTAGTTTTTGCTCTTTTTCGCCTTATTTATTGTAATAGCAATGCCAAGTTTTCCCTTTCTTCCCTCTTTCTCCCTCATATCTCAATCTTTTAAAAAAATAACCTATGTGCGTCTCCAGGTTCCCAACTGTCTCTGTATCAAAATTCATCTAAATCGGTTTAGCCATTTAGGCGTAAAGACGTAACAAACAAACGCACTTTCGCTTTTATAATATTAGTATGAAAGTAAGGATAAGTAAAGATTTACTAGCTGGCGCCCGCGGCTTCGCCAGCGTGTTTTCGGAAAAAAGTCGGAATTGAAATTTCAGATAATTATGTTTTATTACTCATTTGAAAAAAAATAGTTAACTTGTAATAGGCAATTTAATACAAAATAGTTTATTTGCCACAATAACCGCAAACAGTAACATTTAATCGTATTTGGAGCCGCCTTTTTAAGGAAAACATTGCCTGTATTAGGAAACTTCCCGCTTTCATAATATTTTAATCTATAATAAGTATTTAATCCTATTAATATTTTAAATGCGAATGTTTGTGAGGATGGATGTATGGATGTTTGTTACTCTTTCACGTCAAAACGGCTGAACGGATCTTGATGAAATTTGGCACAGATGTAGATTATTGACTGGAATAACACATAGGATACTTTTTTTTTATTTGGGTTGGCATTTGGGTTTTTTGAGAATCCAATATCAAAATGGCAGGAGTCGTGGTTTGGGCGCACTTGAGCGCCCCTCCTGCGCCTTCACCTCGCCTCTGCCCCGCCTTCACCTCGCCAGCGCCGCAACTCTTGTATATGAGCGCACTGTCATTAATTTGTAAAAAAAATCTTGTTGCGGCGTGCCTCTCATGCACCTGCGCCTCAACTGCACCTCGACTGTTAGGCGCGTCACCCGCACGACCAACAATCGAGGCGCAGGCGCATTAGGCGCGTCGCCTACAAGATCAACAGTCGAGGTGCAATTAGGCGCAGGCACATAAGAGGCACGCCGCAACAAGATTTTCTTTACAAATGTCGTGTGGGCGACGCGCCCGCGCCCCGCCTGCGCCTCGACTGTTAATCGTGTGGGCTCGCGCCTTATTTTCCTCAAAAAATCAATACTCACGTTAAAGAATTCCCTGACATGCTGCCAGGCGACGTACGCCACAGCAGTGCTGGCGTTCACATTAGTCCTCAAGCACTCCAGA
Organism: Ochropleura leucogaster; assembly: GCA_958449745.1. Classification (NCBI taxonomy): domain Eukaryota; kingdom Metazoa; phylum Arthropoda; class Insecta; order Lepidoptera; family Noctuidae; genus Ochropleura; species Ochropleura leucogaster. Next base: position 8,698,702 of record OY288228.1, on the reverse strand, counting down.
GCCTGGATGTGACGGTTCTCATTCCTTACTCCAGCGACAGGAACACCCATGTTGATGGTGTAACGAGAGCACCCAGAGTCTGGACCACAACGTTCACAGAGAGTAGGGAAGCGGGATTCTGAAAGAAGGTATTAATATAATTTTTGGAACGAAGTTCTTTATCGCGCATTGTGAAAGGGGGCTAGAGGAAAAAGTTAAGACGAAAAATTGTAACGACACTTTTTGATTAAGACCAAAAGTCGTAACGACACTTTTTTCTTACGAACAAATGTCCTAACGACACTTTTTGCTTAAGACCAAAAGTCGTAACGACACTTTTTGCTATAGTTGTAAGCCCTGCGGGCGTGCACATGTGGACTTCTGTCTGTCTCTCTCTCTCTCTCTCTCTCTCATAGTAAGCAAGCCAGTTATTTTCGTTTCGTCTTTTTGTATCGCATTGAACAGTGTGGTGTCGCGACGATTGTTTTTGTTGAGTGTATACACACTTTTGATTAAGGCCCAAAGTTGTAACGACACTTTTTACATTACAATTGAATGCTCCCGGTAAGGAAGCACCTTAATATTAGTAACCATGTCAGTTTAAAGACTTATATTTCCTACATCAATTAAATAATAATATCAACTTACTAAGGTCGGCATCAACAGTGACATTGTTACTCCACGTTCCAGGTCTGCAAGCAGCTGAGAAGAATCCGTTCAAGGTTTCCACCTCAATTTCTTCAGCAGTTTTGCCATTAGTGTCCACATTTGGGCAACGGTCCGTGCGGGCAGCCTGTAGGAAACCATAGCATAACCATCATGCATGTGATATCCGAAGGTTTAGGGAGAAGCGTACTTTAGAATCTAAATAGGGTGACAACCCTATTTAGATTCTAAAGTACACTTCTTAAAAAAAACACATAGGGAAAAAAAGTAAAAAAAAATACACAATTTTTATAAATCTTATGTCTTTAAAAACGTACTTGTGTGCTTTTAGCACATACTAATTTTTTATTGTCAAAAGTCATCATTGTCAAAAGTTTAAACAAACACATCGTTTTAAAATTTAATCTATTGACGCTCTATTTCTCTCTTCTCGCCACTTTAGATCCATTACTCAAAAATCTCTTTTAGTAACAGTATCACGGTAAAGGTTGAAAATAAAGTATTTCCACATAGGTAATTTAATTTTGTATGCAAAAGTATAAAGTATGGTTAGCAACCCTAGATTTACATTTTAGGGCTGATACATGCGTCATGTTCGTGAACGGGCGCTGTTAGTTGTGCCTTGTCATCTATTAGCCGCCACGGTTTGTTTCAATTAATTAATTCATCTATAAATCTCTTGTTTTTGATTTTACTCTGGACGCTCTTAATGTTCTCGTTTTTCTACATCGTTATCTCATGAATGTATACCCATACCCATTCTTCTCCATAGAGATCAACGTCAATCAAGTTATTGTATTATTTTTGTCATTTTTGTAAACATTTTCTGCGTCAAAGGCTCCCCTGAGCCTCTATATTTTAAAACTGATAGTAAAACTTATTCCGGGGTTACGGGTTGTTCTAAAAACACACCGCGGCCCCGGAACATAAAGGGCAAAAGAACTGGCATTCCCCCCTATTACAGCTTACCAATTCCTCCAAAGTCTTCAGTACTCTCGGAGACCACCTCACTTCTGCAGCATCGAGGCCAGGGTGGCAATATACTCCTCCGCGCAGACCCTCAAGTCCATTGGTGTGGTTTGAAGGTACAATAGCCACCGCTTCAAAGGCATAGGGCTCTGGGGACCAAAAACATAATCTTTGTCATCCTACATTGCATTTTTTTTCTGTTATTGACAGAATACCAACAAGATCTTCGGTAACGTAAACCGGGACGGGCAATTAATTAAGAAAACGGTTAATAATCTGCCTAGCCTTTTCCTATGTACCTAGTGTCATAAATATTTAAACGATGTCTATAATAATGTATTGTTTGTTGACTACGATTAGTCAACAAACAATACATTATTATAGTAGACATCGTTATATGAACTTTTATGATAAAGAGTAGTTGTACTGACTTCATGTGATTGGTCGAGAGTTTGACAGTTATCGAGATAAACAAGTAAGATGGCGGGAAGTCAGCGGCCATTTTAAAGAAAATAAACTCGATGCCCGGCGCATTCTTGGCCGGACATCGCTGCTTGCGTTGTATTGGTATACCAAACTATAATATTGTACTGCTATAACTATAGTAATAAAGCAGATCCTCAAAGTTATAACGAGTGTTTTCATGTTAAAAGTCCCAGTTTCGATAGGGCATGAAGAGCAATACAACCTGTTCTTCATACCCCTAAAGTTCTATCGATTTTTTGCCACCGACTTTCGAAAATAACGTTGTTTAAATAACAAACAATTATGCTTACCGAGTCTTTCAACATCTCTGACAGAGGCGACTACTCTGTGTGCGTCAGGCTGCTGTTGCGTCAATAACAGGGTTTCCTCTTCGGAGAAGTACCCCAGATCAGCCTGGCCATTTGCCAGCCTGAGAGCGCAGTCCACCCTGAATACAGAAAGAAAGAAAACATTAGAAGAATGGAAGATGACATGCTCATTTGGCACATAGCAGAAGTGCACACGACATTAAATCCTTACTTAATATTATAAAAGCGAAAGTGAGTTTATTTGTTACGTCTTCACGCCTGAATGGCTAAACCGATTTTGATGAATTTTGTTACAGAGATAGCTGGGACCCTGGAGACGGACATAGGCTAATTGTAATAAAAATAAAAGGGAGAAAGAGGGAAGAAAAGGGGAGAGAAAGATATTATTTCATCATCACGCGTGGGAAACCGCGGGCGCTAGCTAGATTTTAAATAAAAGTTAAAAGAAAGATTTACCTGGAGTCGACCGAGGAGCATGTAGCTTGACTGTCATCCCTGCTTAGACTGTTACATAGATTAGAATTGGACGCGACGCATACTCGATCTGTAAAAGAAAAAAAAAAGAAAAATAACACAAATGTTTAACGAATGATCATATAAAGGAGTTAGAAGATTTTTGTATAAAGCCTTTTTATTCTGATGGTATAACTAATATTATAAAAGCGAAAGTGAGTATGGCAGAGCGACACTGTAGTTTCACAATTACTCTTTCTCTGTCGAAAGACATTTTCACAAGCTTTTCATCAAGCGTTATTGACCTGGCTTGTTACCGTTGGCAGGCCCCGCGCGTGTCCCCGCGTCGTTTCACTTTTGTATGAAACCGCGCGCTAGTTTCACAGTTAGCAATGTAAGGAAAATATATGCTCTTAGTCATCGACGCGCCCATTCCTTATCTTCTACAATATTATAAAATATTCAGTCACTCGACAACAGAATGATAAGACATGCTTCTAAGAATAAAACCGGTCAAGAGCAAGGCGGACTCGTGCACCGTGGGTTCCGTTCAAATTTGCGACACAAACAGCCATATCTTTTGACTGCGTAGACATACATCACTGTCTTAGTTGTCCATCTGTCTGACTCTCTGTCAATACCATTTATCTCTTACTAGCTTTTTCTCGCGTCTTCGCTCGCGTTAAATTCGGGGTAACACAGTTCCCCTTTCCAGATTTGCAGTTACCTGCTACCTGCCGTTGCGCCTTATTTATTGCAAAGCAAAAGTTTTCCCTTTTCTTCCCGAAAAGGGAAAACTTCTTTCTACCTATTTTCTCACTTAAAAAAAAATTAGAAGGGAAGTAGGGGATTAGAAAGAGACAAAAAGTAGCCTAAGTCCGTCTCCAGGGTTTCAACTATCTCTGTACCAAAATTCATCAAACTCACTTTCGCTTTTATAATATTAGTAGGATAGCTGAAGTGCCAGCACAACTGTGAATGAATTGTCTATAGAGAAAGACATGAGTGATTTGTTTTGTCTAGCTTTTTACGTACATTGTACCGACAACCTTGATTCAAATTTATTGCATGTAGATAAAAGATAAGCCTTGTGTTAACTGCTAAGTAGGTTGATTGGAGATTGTACCTATGCGATTGGTTTCCAAAGGTTCCATTTTTTTTGTCGTTAGTAAAGATATTTGACGGGCCTGTTGGTCTAGTGGTTAGTGGCCCTGACTGCTGAGCCGGAGGTCGTGGGTTCGATTCCCACAGGACAAACTTTGTGTGATGAGCATGATTGTTTGTTCTGTGTCTGGGTGTGATTTATCTATAATATGTATGTATTTATAAATTATATAAGTATGTATATCAGTTGTCTGGTTACCATAACACAAGCTCTGCTTAGCTTGGGATCAGATAGCCGTGTGTGACTTGTCCCAAGATATTTATTTATCTATTATTTATTTATCTGACTACAAAAAGATGTCGAAGTAGAGGAAGACCAAGGAAACGAAAGATTCACTGTGTGAAATATAAAATGGCTACACATTTCAGAGCGGCTCGTACGCGCGCCGCCATTGCTATAGGTAGGCTTCATTTTTTAATTACCTACGGCAAAAAGCAACCCTCAAGTGCAAATTGCGACGGGCGAAGAGCGCCGCGAGACGATTCCCGGCCACTGTAGACACGGGTCTGTGGACGGTGAGCAATGGGTAGCTCACCGTCGTCCGTCTAATGACGACAGGCCGTGTCGACAGCGCGTTTGTGTTAGACGCGCGCCACAAAGAGAGTCAGCAAAGCTGAAGGGCCTGCCAGGGCTACCGTCTGCCGAGGTTTGCAAGTTGTCGAAATAGGTAGGACCGCAGCCCCGGAACACAAAGGGCAAAAGAAGAACATGGATGGGTATTAGTCAGAAAAAGTCTGACGCTCCGCTCTAAGCGGAAAAGAATTGCTTGATGTTGAATTTCTACTCTGATACTATGCGGGAGGACTTGTAATTGACTTGCTGTTGTTTACGGTACCCGTTTTTGTTAATATTATATTATAAGCTGAAAGACCTCCATGCTGTAATCCTTACTAATATTATAAAAGCGAAAGTGAGTTTGTTTGTTTGTTACCTCTTCACGCTTTAATGACTGAACCGATTTTTAATTAATTTTGGTACACAGATATTTGGGAACCAGGAGTCGGACATAGGCTATTTTTTTTAAAGTGGGGTATAAGGGAGAAAGATGGAGGAAAAGGGAAAACTTAGCGTTGCTATTACAAATTAAGAAGGCGAAAGGGCAAAAACTGCAGATAGCGGGTACTGTGTTATACCGAATTTAACGCGAGAAAAACTAGTAAATAAATAATAGCCAACACATAACACACAAACGTAATTTCTCGAAGTAAATAAAGTTTAATTTTGACAGGTGTTTAAAAATGTATTTATATTAACTAATTCTTGTAGTTTGATAAAACTCCGCGAGAGAGTAACCAAATATTTACATAAAACTTTTCATTATTTACGCGAGAGTTAGTAAACGTTGTTTTCCAAAACCAATGACCTCTAGATATGGAAGGCCTTCTAGGGGTTAAAGCATAAGGTTTCGCTCGCGTCTTTGCTTGCGGTTCGGTCGAAAATTATTCCATGGGAACCTACGTTTGATTATCGCTTGCGACACTGGGGGGGATAATCTATCTTCACATTAATGTATAAGTTTTCGAAATCAGATCATAAGTTTTGAAGATTGCCCTCTATCCTTAATCCTTACTAATATTATAAAAGCGAAAGTGAGTTTGTTTGTTTGTTACCTCTTCACGCTTTAATGGCTATACCGATTGTGATGAATTTTGGTACATAGATAGTTGGGAACCAGGAGACGGACATAGGCTGAAAAAAGTGGGATTTGAGTGAGAAAGAGGGAAGAAAAGGGAAAACTTAGCGTTGCTATTACAAATCAATAAGGCGCAAGAGCCCAAGAGGAACTGTGTTACCCCAAATTTAACGCGGGCGAAGCCGCGGGCGAAAGCTAGTAGCTTATAAAAACCAAAGTTATTGTTATTGTATCTCAAGACATAAGACTTTAAAAAAACTAACTCTAGTAATATTATAAAACCGAACATGAGTTTGTTTGTTACGTCTTCACGACTAAATGAATGTTGGTACAGAGATAGTTGAGAAAAGGGGAGAAAGAGGGAAGAAAAGGGGAGGGAAAGATATTTTTTTTCGATCATTACGCAGCTAAAGTTAGCGCTAGGCAAAAGAAACTATGCCACGCGGACGAAGTCGCGGGCGGAAGCTAGTTTATTTAGTACTACAGATTTAAGTCTACAAGCCCCATATAAAGAGATAGCCCAGTCCCAGAACACAAAGGGGCCAAAAACGGAACATGTACATGGGTTTATTCAGAAAAAGTCTGATTTTCACTACCGCTCCACCCACAGCGGGAAAATTCATTTAATAATTTCCCATCCGACAAGAAACCGGCAAAGTGCTAGTCGGACTCGCGCACCGTGGGTCCGTACAAATTTGCGACATAAACGGCCATATCTTTGGACTGCGTAGACTTATGCCCCGTTCGTCGAAAACGAAAACGACTCGTGTTGCTTACGGTTAGTTGTATTTTGACTTAAGTCTCATAGAACTTATGTCAAAATACAACTATTTGATGTATTAGAGTTATTGTTTTACATATCTAAGCCATCGCAGACCAAAGAGGTTTTAATTTCAACTGATAATTGATACCACCACGCGTTTCCTAAATAAAGGGTCTTAGCAGACAGACATATAGACAGACAGGCGGACCACAAAGTGAGCCTATAAGAGATTCCGTTTTCGTAGAAAACCAAATCCTAAAAAGGCCTAATCTACCACGCCGGCTTTTGATTTTGGCCATCACAACTACCAACCCAAATATAGCTAGAAAAATCTAGGAAAATGATGAGCGTAGCACGATTATTTTAAAAGACTATGATGCTGATTCTGATTAACTACCGGATTAAACTAGACTAAGATTAAAATTATATAGGTACAGACGCCTGCACATCAAGTTACTATAATCTGTCATATTTCTTTGATAAATTTTCGATTTTATTTCTAAAGTAAGTATTAGGTTCAAGGTTCATTGGGAAAAATTGACAGTTTCGGGTAACTTGACCTGCAGGCGTCTGTACATCTAAAGTTAGTAAGTTATTCCACTCAATTTTAGTCGCGATTAAAGATAGTCCGATTTAGTTTGACAACCACTATTTTTGGTGAAAAACAGCAATTTCAGAATAGTGATATTGTCATTTTCTCTTAATTAAGTAACTGAACTATTATTAATCCTGTCAAAATATAATTATAGTTAAGTTGTGTTTCTACAATCAATTTCGGAATAGAAAACTTCGTTTGACAGGAATAATTTTTAGAGTAATTTTAGGTTAGTTTATGACACCATAGTCGACACCATAGACAAGAGTAGTAAACCTTTGTGAATTTATATCTGAAAATTGTATTTAGGAAACAAAATGGCGACGCCCCACCCGACCCTTACTAGAGCCAGCCCGCGCTGCTGAGCCAGTAAGTTCAAATCAGTCCCCAAATAATATCACTCAGAACCAGCCTGTCCCCTCCCCCATCGACGCCCTAAGCCGAGGCTAATACCCCACAGGAGGTGCCCTTAGCGTGTAGTCAAGTAGTTTGTAAGTTTTTTGCCCTGGCTGGAGATCTTAATTTTATTAATTCATTTTAATGCATCTACAGGAATCGCCCGGTTAAGCAGACACACCTCCTAGGTTGAAATGCGAGAAGCCAATCAGAAAAAAAAAATAGAAACAAAATGGCGACGTTGGTTTTTTCACTAACTGTCAAATTGGTTTTATCACAGCATAAATAACTGCGGAATGACTGTAACTAGTTACCACCAAGGCGTACCACTTCAATTGCAGTTATGACACTTGACTAAGTCCTTGATATCAATCAGGAAATGATATCACTTAAATTTTACTAGAAGTATTGAATCGTTTTCAGTCTGGTAGTATTGGTTGCTTAGTAACAATTAATATTACAGTTTAAAATAAACGCTTTGTTTTTTTATTTTCGCAGCCAAACCTTTTTTATGATTTGATAAATGTATCATGGGTGTGCTAAAGGAATAACTAATCTGCCGTCATTTGGGGTACGCCATATTGGATTAGTACAACAATACATAACTACACAAGCATTGGTGTCAATATGTTGTCACAAACTAAGGTAAAGCGCTCTAAAAACCACTGAAATTTAGTTCATCCCTGCTACCCTACCACCACGTCTCAAAACATAACTTATTCCACTGAGGGAACCACTGAGGCCTACTGTTCAAGGAAGTTTCTATTCTGAAAATTCTCTTTGAAAATACTCTATTATCCTACTATAATAATATCATAAATGGCCGAACGTTTGTGGGGATGGATGTATGGATGTTTGTTACTCTTTTACGTTAAATCGGCAGAACGGATCTGGATGAAATTTGGCACATAGGTAGATTATATAGTCTGGAATAACACATGGGATATTTTTTTCCAATAACACGCGGGCGAAACAGCTAGTAATATCATATTTAGAAAGTACAGTTACGACCACTTATAAAGGCTGTACACACGGCGAACCATAACCTGTACAAAAATGAAATTGATTAAAGCTATACTACTTAACACGTTTCTTGCGCCATCATTTTCAAAGAACTTTTTTTTTTTCGGGTGGGCAATCATCCAATGACTTCCCCCGCTCTAGGCGGAGCGGGGGGGCATGTCAGACTTGTACTGACTAAAACCCACCCATGTTTCTTCTTTTGCCCTTTACGTTCCGAGGCCGCGGTATCTCTTTCGAACAACCCGCAACCCCGGCAGGCGGAGGCTCTGGCAAGCCCCTCTGCTTTGCTGACTCTCTTTGAGGCGCGCGTGAAACACGATCGCGCCGTCGACACGGCCTGTCGTCAATCGACGGACGGACGGTGAACTACCCATTGCTCACCGCCCACAGGCCCGCATCTACGGTGGCCGGGAGTCGTCTCGCGGCGCCCGGCGTTCAGCTGGTGCTTTGGAGGCCTAAAAGATCTCGAAACTAATCTACCCCTTGGTGCGTTTGATCTCCTAATGATGCAGCTTTCTCATATTTAACGTTAGATCCTTCACACAAAAGAAAGAACACCATTATATTCAATGCACAATACAAAAGTCCTGCAAGAGATTTGATAGATCTCATAATGCAACGAACATCATCATCTGCCTAGCCTTTTCCCAACTATGTTAGGGTCGGCTTCCAGTCTAACCGGATGCAGCTGAATATCAGTATTTTACATGGAGCGACTGCCTATCTGACCTTCACAACCCAGTTAGTACTGGGTAATACGATACCCCTTGGTAAGACTGGTTGTCAGACTTTCGGAACACTGACTACCTGTAACGACTGTCAAAGATCTACAAATGACAGCCGGGACCAACGGCTTAACGTGCTTTCCGAGGCACGGAGGAAACTCGGTATGTAACGGGTGGTCACCCATCCACAGACCAACCAAGGCAAGCGCGGCTTAACCTTAAGATCGGCTGCTATTATTTAGCCACGAGCTCCTCTACAATGCAACGAACGTTTTAACTAAATTATAGTTTGACAGCATCTATGAGAGTTTAGTTACTCAATTTAGAGAAAATCGAAATGTAACTATTCTGAAATTAACATTTTCCTATCACCAAAAATAGTGGTCGTCATGCTAAATCGGACTATCTTTTATCGCGACTAAAATGGTGTTGAATAAAATAAGCTGTGAATATACAGGGTGGCCAGTTGATAGGCGTCCAAAGAAAAAAATTAGATGCCTTATGCTAAGGGGTACCCGAATTACCCCCATGTATGTTCCGCGATTATTTGTAGTTTAGGAGCTAAAATTTTTTTAAGTACTTTTTTCAAAATATTTACCTAGCATTGGTTTTTATTTTTTATGTCTTTATTCCTATCATTTTTAGATATTCTTTTTTGTGGAATCTATTAGCGATAGCAATAGCTACCATGCAAAAAAAAATCGTTTCCCTAGGCATTGTAGAACTTACCACAAAATTAGTCCAAAGTTCAAAATTACCATCAGAGTTCGATAATCAAAAATGTTCAGAGCTTAAAAAAAAATAAGTGAGGGGTGCCAGAGGTTTCTAAATGATCTTAAAAACTTCTATGGACCTTAAACAGACAAAATCGGTAAAAAAATATAGAGCTTGATCGGGGATTATTTCCTGTAATTAGCGTTGATAGCAATAAAGGTATTTTTACAGTTATTGTTATAATTTGGGATTTCTTTATTTTTGCTACTTTTATGATAAAAAAAAATACGGTAGATAGTTTACAAATTTTATTAAAACACGTTACAAAAGGTTTTCAAAGTGCCGCCCTACCACAGAAATGCACAATCTACATCTACGGAGGAAATTGTCTTTTAGTTGTAAACCATGTCTCGTCTCAGTGTTAAGTTAACGTCAGACAGCAAAATTGGTAATTCTTCAAGAACTCTTTGTAGGTGGCTCCATCGAGCTTGGACAGCGGTCTGGCTATGGATTCTCCATAGTCCGCTATCGAGAATCCTCATTCCGTAATACCATCAAATTTTCAACACCGCTTCAGTGTGAAAATGAATCCATAGCCAGACCGCTGTCCAAGCTCGATGGCGCCACCTACAAAGAGTTCTTGAAGAATTACCAATTTTGCTGTCAGACGTTAACTTAACACTGAGACGAGACATGGTTTACAACTGAAAGACAATTTCCTCCGTAGATGTAGATTGTGCATTTCTGTGGTAAGGCGGCACGTTTAAAACCTTTTGTAACGTGTTTTAATAAAATTTGTAAACTATCTACCGTATTTTTTTTTCATAAAAGTGGCAAAAATAAAGAAATCCCAAATTATAACAATAACTGTAAAAATACCTTTATTGCTATCAACGCTGATTACAGGAAATAATCCCCGATCAAGCTCTTTATTTTTTTACCGATTTTGTCTGTTTAAGGTCCATAGAAGTTTTTAAGATCATTTAGAAACCTCTGGCACCCCTCACTTATTTTTTTTTAAGCTCTGAACATTTTTGATTATCGAACTCTAATGGTAATTTTGAACTTTGGACTAATTTTGTGGTAAGTTCTACAATGCCTAGGGAAACGAATTTTTTTTGCATGGTAGCTATTGCTATCGCTAATAGATTCCACAAAAAAGAATATCTAAAAATGATAGGAATAAAGACATAAAAAATAAAAACCAATGCTAGGTGAATATTTTGAAAAAAGTACTTAAAAAAATTCTAGCTCCTAAACTACAAATAATCGCGGAACATACATGGGGGTAATTCGGGTACCCCTTAGCATAAGGCATCTAATTTTTTTCTTTGGACGCCTATCAACTGGCCACCCTGTATAGGTACCTATAAGTACGGCCAACGAGAAGCGATACCAAATGTAAACAAAACCCATGCTAAAACCCCATCTAAAATGGCCGCCCGAATGTTGGCGAACCCGTCTTAACGTTGTCATGTTTTTGCCAGGAGAACGAGACATTAGGACAAAGGTACAAGATGGAAAGAGCTAAATATTAGATTGTTAACGCCACAGTTGTTCTTTAGGTTAATGACCTTTCGTATCGCTGCTAGTTGGCCTTAGTGTATATCATTGTAATCTTAGTCTAGTTTAATCTAGTGTTTCTTTAGAATCGGCACCTATATCATTTTAACTATGTCAAATAGACTAAGTATAACAGGCACTTTTGAACATTATCGTAAGAACAAAAAGATGCTGATGTTCTAAAACTATCGTAGTTGCCCATTCCAAAGCGTTGATCTCTATGGAGAAGAATGGACAAGAAACTCCATGGACATTCTTTTAAATCACAAGTTAGAAACTTTAAATTACTTTTTTTGTGAAAGGGGGCTAGACGGAAAAAAATCTTACGAAAAGTTGTCACGACACTTTTTGCTATAGTAAGCTATTGTAAGCTGTGCGGCGTCGCATGTTTCTCTGTCTGTCTCTCTCTCTTATAGAAGGAAAGGAACTTCATTCCATCCGGGTGTCCCTTGACACCTCAATTTTTTTTCATTATTATGTATATTGCAGTAGGTAGGTATCTTAACCGACTTAAATAAAAGGAGGAGGTTGTAAAAACGACTTTTTAAAATTTTTGTTACGTTACGCTATTTCTTCGTCGATTGAAGGAAAGTGAATTGAATAGAAATCGCCCAAAATAGTTCTATGTGGCATAATCTGAACGGTCTACACTAAAGCGGTTGAAAAAGGCGGAGTTTTCAAACGTCCTCATATTGCCTAAAGAATTGGATAGGCAATTAAACAATAAAATGGCTTTGAAACTTTATTAAAGTACCTATCTCATTAAGTGGGCAGGATAAACATATGAACAATTGTAATTAAAACATTATTTTACATTTAGGTACATGTTTTACAGATATTTTAAGTGGTTGTGGTTCAGGAAATCTAGGTTTATTTTCCTGTAGGTAGCACTTTATCCTGTTGGCGTAAATTCAGTACTGACGGTCAGATAATTGCAGATTTATCCTTCAATCCTATACCCATGATTAACATATTTTGCCTTTTAATGTAAATGGTAGAAATTTAAAGTAGGTAGATGATAAGAAGACAGTGTAATAAATGCGTGTTTTTTTGGAGTTTACTCCTTAAGAATCGATTTTCATATATAAGGCGCCCGGTATGAGAAAAATCCGAGGGGTAAAACCTGCTAAAGTAACGAAAATGTGTCACGTTTTTGGTGCGCACTAAAGGTGCACTTTCTAATTTGGCTGTGACTGTATTAAGACGTACATATGGTATGCTGTATAGGCGACTATACCTATATACTATATGTTATTGGGCTTGTTTGTTTCTATCAGTGTCGATGTATTTATATTGCTATTTTTTTCATTAATTTGTGAATTTAGTAATTTACCCTTTCATATGATATTAATCTTTTTTCAGTTGAATAAACTCTTTTTGCGTATGGTTAGATACTCGTACTTAAGGAGTAAACTCCAGTCGTGCGTCTGAGCTGACACACACTTTTTTTTCTTTGGATACCCACATACGTTTGTTCAACGTTTGTTTGTTTGGCACCTAAACATCTTGAGAGTCAAAATCCAAATCGTAAACTAATAAACCAATAAGCACAGCAAAATATAAATATTTAGAAGAGTAAACTATAGTTTGTGGTCAAGTTGCAATAGTAACAAACTACGGTAATCCTTACTTCCTTAAAAGGGAAAGTGAGTTCGTTTGTTTGTTACGTATTCACGCCTAAATGGTCAAATCGAATTTGATGAATTTTGGTACAGAGATAAATGCCTAAATTAGCCTGTGTTTGTTAGCCTGTGAGGGAGTAGGAGGGAAGAAAAGGGAAAACTTAGCTTTACTATTACAATCAATAAGGCGCAAAGGCAAAACTACAGGTAACAGGTATCTGCAAATCAGTAAAGGGGAACTGTGTTACCCCGAATTTAACGCAAGTGAAGCCGCGGGCAAAAGCTGGTTATTATTATAAACAAAACGGACTGACTTCCAGAAGTAAAGCACATTTCAAACAAACAATCATCACAGCACACAAACAACAAAGGATTTGACTATCGAGCTGTGCATCATCATTGTCTGCCTAGCCTTTCCCCAACTATATTGGGGTCGGCTGCTAGTCTAACCAGATAACTGGCTACCTAACCTTAACGAGCCAGTTAGTACTGGGTAATACGATAGTAATACTGGTTGTCAGACTTTTAGGACACTGAGTACCTGATACGAATGTCAAAGATCTACAAATGACAGCGCGGGACCAACTGCTTAACGTGCTTTCTGCATAAGCACGGAGGAAACTCTGAATATAATGTGTCACGCATTACCGTAGATGCTCGATTTTTAAAAATCAAGCAGCTATCCTTACTAATATTATAAAAGCGAAAGTGAGTTAGTTTGTTACGCGTTCACGCTTTATTGGCTAAACCGATTTTATGAATTTTGGTACAAAGATAGTTGGGACCCTGGAGACAAACATAGGCTATTTTTTTTAAAAGTGAGAAATGAGGAAGACAGGGGAAAACTTAGCTTTGCTATTACAATAAATAAGGCGTAAGGGCAAAAACTACAGGTAGCATGTACCTGCAAATCAGGAAAGGGGAACTGTGTTACCCCGAATTTAACACGTGCAAAGCCGCGGTCAAAAGCTAGTTATTGATAAGCCAGGATCTCATCCACTATCGAGCTGTATATGAGTCATACAAATATCCATGTTAATTAAGGGCGTGGTTCAGTCATTTCTTGCAACCACATGAGGTTTGAAAACAGGCTTTAAAATGGAATCGGACGCATTTATTGCCATTCATTCTCGCTTTCCATCATCATCATCTTCCTGCCCTTGTCTCCTGTTATTTGTAGTCATGGCAACACAATTTTTTCTTCCATTCTCTCCTGTCAACTGTCACGCCATGATTTACTTTCTTTTCTTTCAAAAAATCCGTCACGTAATCTCTCCATGTTTTTTTTGGCTTTATGTACCTATGTATGGCTCTGGTGGGCTACCACCGTAGCGTCAGCGACCTGGAGCCACTTTTGGCATTATTTAGTTTAATTTTAATGTCTTCCTTTATTTAATAATGCTGTAGAAATATATTTTTATTTTCTTTAATTAAATATTAAAAAAAAATAAGAAGGAAAAAATAATTCAAACAAAAATGTCACTCGAATTATCGATTCATATCAGCATTAGGAATACCAAAAATACGTTCAAATTCTTATTAATAATTCTCTTATCGAGCAAAAGGGTGCTCGAAATGGACGCCTAAGTAACTGCCCAAGATTGCATCCGTTAAATTATGATAAGTTCGCTTATCATGCAGTGGTTGATATTATCACCGGTGAGCTATAGCCTAGTGATAAAACTTAACTGCCTAACCCTTTTTACATTCCTACCGTAAAGGTTACACAAAATCCACAAATATTTAACGATTCTAGATAAAAATGAGATTTATTACCAAAAAAAAATAGTAATAGCTTCCAATATAATCAATTAAACAAATCCCAATATCGATTTCCGAAGCGCGGCCATTTTTATGATCTTATCTACACTAAATTTGATACCTTTAAAAGAAATTACGTAATACTCACAGCTAGTTTGTGCTGTCACCGCCCCAACCACACACGCAAACAAGAAAATGTCCTTTAAACCCATTTTGACACTGCACAAACACTGTAGGAAAAAATCCTACTTTAATTTTCAAAGTCCCGACGCTATCGACCGTACCGTAGCCTTTGACTATGTTGTCCTCAATGGCTAATCTTATTTAAAATGTATGACTAGTAACGTATAGGCGGTATTATCTTATCAGTTTTGAAATTCAGTGTAAAGGTGGGTGATATAATGGCTGATATACTGATTACGATGCGTCGAGCGATTTTTCACGGCGTGGCGAGGCGGTGTCCCACAGGGTCCAATACTAAGCTCTTTGCCCTTGACGATTTTGTTTAGTACGGTATCAATTTTATGGGATTACTAGCTTTTGCCCGCAGCTTGGCTCGCGTTAAATTCGGGGTAAAACAGTTCCCCTTTCGTGATTTGCAGGCACCTGCTAATCTGTTCAACCTGCTTTTCTGTTTTTGCCCTGGCGCCTTATTATATATATTAAGCTAAGTTTTCCTCTTTCTCTCTCATTTCTAACTCTAAATAAGAAAGATTAGCCTATGCCCGTCTCCAGGGTCCCAACTATCTCTGTACCAAAATTCATCAAAATTGCTTTCGCCATTTAGGCATGAAGACGTAACAAACAAACTCACTTTGGCTTTTATAATATTAGTAAGGATTTTGTGCTTAGCTCTGAAGTTTTTTAAGACTGTGATAAAGTATATATATATATAAAGTATATATATATTTAGTTTGATGTAGAATATAATTCAAGTAACACAATGATTTGACTCGCAAATATGGAAAAATACCGGATGGCATGTCTTTGTTTCTTCGGAAGATGAGTAGGCCTTCAGTGTGGGACGCAGCATGTGTCGATACTCTTACACCATCACATTTACAGCTCATCATGCTGTACTGTTTCTGCCGCTGTGGCGACGCTGTATTTTTGAGCCATTTGGGGTTGAAGCTCTGGGACCTATCAAATGAAATTTTAACAGTCTTAGTTGGCGCTCCCCGTGACCCAAGGACTGGCATTTTTCTTGGCCAGAAACAAAGTATTGCCATACAACGTGACAACTTCACCAGTCTTTTAGGCACATTACCATCTTATAGCAGTTCTTATTCCTGTGTGAGAAAGAGATGGTGGTAAACACCCTGTCTCATAACTCTGTCTCTTTCCCTCAGTGCAATAAGTTCTGCTTTAAGACGTCATGGTAGGGTAGCTGATGTCAGTATTCATTGGGGAGGACTTTTTAGATACCCTTTTATAGTTTTTTGTTAGTATAGTTATTTTAGTTTATTGATTCGTTATCAGTACGTTGATGGTATGGCTATATAACAGTTATTAGTCATACTAACGTTTAATTTCGTAACATTACACCATTATGGATTTGGACGAAGGTATCAAGCGCGGAGCGGTTCGTGCAATTTATCAACTAGGTGCCCGGGTTTCTCTGAGGGATTTTTTTAAAGAGATTGGTATTCTCACTGTGGCTTCTCAATTCATCTTGGCCAACATTTTATATGTTAGGCAAAATATCCATCTATATAGTAAAAACAGTGATATTCACAACATTAACACTAGAAATAAGCATAAACTACGTGCTCCCTTCCACCGGCTTCATAAGGTTCATAATTCATTTGTAGGGCTTGGTATAACTTTTTATAACAAGCTACCTGCTTCTTTTCTAGATTTGCCATTTAATGCATTTAAAGCTAAAGTAAAATCTAACTTTTGTTTAAAAGCATACTATTCTATTAACGACTATTTAGATGACAAGCATAGTTGGTCACTGTGTTGAACTCAAGACGATTATTATTATTATTTTTTTTCTTCTCCTTCATGTTTTTTCGCCAAATTAGCTTATTGATACGTTACATGTCTTCGTCATGTAATTTTATATTTTACTTTTTTTCTTTATATACTTACTTGTTTCATTTTGTGTGTTTTTGTTATTGGCATGTGGTTAACTAGTGACCTCGAGCATTGACTGAATATAATTATTTATATTTATCTTTTTTATGCTTAGCTTATTTCTTTTGCACTATGGTCCTAGTTTATCACCTGTGACTTCTTCACTGCACGTGTAAGCGGGCACACCCGTTAGACTGGTTAATTTATTATTTAGACTTGGGTATTATTATTATTTTTTTGTTTTTTATATATAATTGGTGTTTGCTAGCTGACAAGTGACAATGAATGAATATTTTTTTATATTTTTTTTTGTGATAATATAAATTGTATAAAATCTGGTTCTTCTAACCTGACAGACAGATGTGTTGCTGGGGAGTTTGTTCCGCCACTTCTTCTTCCCAGCTAAAACACTAGGAAGTGGCGAAGGGCAGGGCGTTTTTGTGGGACTGTCTCTTGTAATCTGACGTTCAAAAAGTGCTGATTATCAGCCTAATTTGAATAAATGACTTTTGATTTTGATTTGATTTTGATTTCAAGATAGCTTATCATCATCATCTCCTATGGAGTTTCTTGCCGGTTCTTCTCCATAGGAAACGACCAACCCGAACCGTGCATCTTTTCTCGACGTTTTATAAGTGCCCATGTAGGCCTATGTGAAATAAAAATATTTTGATTTGATTTGATTTGATTTGACCTGCCTAGCCTATTCCCAATTATTTATTTATTATAAATAGAACGGCCGAGGTCAATTACACTATTTTAACATACATATAATTTACTAGCTTCCGCCTGCGACTTCGTCCGGTTGGTATAGTTAGTTTGGGCTAACGCTAACTTGAACGCGCGTGATGATCGAAAAAAACATATCTTTCTCTCCCCTTTTCTTCCCCCTTTTCTCATTTTTAGCCTATGTTCGTCGCAACTCGCAAGGGCCCTAACTATCTCTGTACCAAAATACATCAAAATCGGTAGGGGCATTTAGAGGTGAAGATGTAACAAACAAACAAACAAACTCTCTTTCGCTTGTATAATATTTTATTAGTAAGGATTTTCAGTAATATCTACATATTTTTTTCGTCTAACTAATGTATATGGATGTTACGAATTTGTGTGAGATAACCATCATACCAGAACTAAAAAGGGTAAAATAATAAAAGAAAACCGAAATAGAAACAAACAAGCCCAATAACATATAGTATATAGGTATAGTCGTCTATACAGCATACCATATGTACGTCTTAATACACTCACAGCCAAATTAGAAAGTTGCGCACTAAAGGTGCGAACCAAAAACGTGAAACATTTTCGTTACTTTAGTAGGTTTTACCCCTCGGATTTTTCTCATACCGGGCGCTTTATATATAAAAATCGATTCTTAAGGGGTAAACTCCAATAAACTCCAAAAAATACACTGAAAGGATGCTGGTCGAGTTCTCGGCTTTACGTAATGGGAAATCATCAAATAACTTCCCGGTTTTAGCTTAACACTTTCACTAACTAAAACCCACCCATGTTCTTTCTTTTGCGGTATCTCTTTCGAAACTCTTTCGAAACGGGATGCAGGTCTGCATCCCCAGAGTTTCTAGTCCCTTGGAACTGTGAAAAAATCAACCCTCTAAATCTGCAGCAAATCAGCAGTAAGAGAAACGGCCGTTTAAATGTCGCATGTTTGTTTGGATTCTTCCGACTCACACTTGACCGGTTTTTAATTCATTGTCGCAAAAAAAAAAACAAAAATCTTTTAAGGTGACATCCGGTATCGACTGATTTAAACGAATAACAATAATTTTCTTGAGAAAGTCTGTGAGTCAAGATAAAAAAAATGACATACAATACAACGCCAGTTACTGGAAAATTGATATATCATTGATTTGTCATTTTATCATTGAGTACAATGTCCCGGAAGTCAATTTAACTTCGGATATGACGTAGGTATATTATATTAATATTGTAGAAATTATATCTGTAGGTACCAGGATACAAGGAGCTTGTGGTTAATTGATATACCTACTCGTGTTAATAAAAGCTGCTTCGATTAATCTTCAGTTAAAGCCGGGCATTCTTAGGTCTAAGGATCGATGGCCGTAACCGCACTTTGTAAACTGGGCTTTGAGTGGCTCCATGACACTAACTTGTGATGCGGGTCCAGGACTCATCAATTGGAGACCTTCCTTCAGAGAAAAGTTTTGACTGAAGGGTGTCGTGTATCAACGTTTTCTTGTAAGGATACCGACCTCGCAGCAAAACGCGACGCCGTCATTTCATTTGCAATAAATAGTTTTAATCTACTATATAGAAATAAGTCGGGTTTTCCTTCCTGACGCTATAACTCCAGAACGCACGAACCGATTTCCACGGTTTTGCATTCGTTGGAAAGGTCTCGGGCTCCGTGAGGTTTATAGCAAAGAAAAGGTAGAAAGGTAGAAAATAAAATATATAAAAGCTAGCTATGCTCACCACTCAGCTCCCAGCTATGGTAGCGTGACGTTATACAGCCGATAACTGTGTATACAGACAGAAGTGTAAGAACGAATACCACTGTGAATTTCATGCAATCCTAGTAATAATCCAATCCTAGTTTTAACTCAACCCAGCTCCACGATGGCACGGAGTGGGCGGCAGACCGCCACTCTGTACTCCATCGTGACGACCCGGGCGTTTCTTCCCGCCCGATTATGTGCAGGAACCGAAGAAATTTCCGTGTCCGCTGAGGACCTACGTCAGGCGGTAGGTGAGGACGCCGTGGCGCCTCTCCAGCCATTCCTCAAATAGGGGATTTACCGCCACTATTGTAGCGTGTCAGGTGGCGGCCTAGTGTTGCCTTCTGGCATTATGCTGAGCGAAGCCCTTTTGGCATTATTTTAAGGTGTTACTGTTTTGTTTTTAATCATTCTGATTAAACGCAATTTCCTTTCAAAACCGGAAAGAAACCTAAAAATAGTGTTTGAAATAAGTAATCAAACCTTCGAATAAGGAAAAGTCAAAGAAAATGAAATAATCTTCCGAGAATAAAATATTAGAAGTAGTTAACAGTTTTGATAGCGATCATGATCTCAAAGTCAAGGAGATATGGTCCAAAATAGCGTGGCTTTATCGAAGTCTACCTTAGAATAAAGTACGAATAACAAATCCGTTGACATATCGCAAGAAATACACAGAAGTATAATGTTAAAATGTCAACGATGCTTTTGTAATGAACAAACCCACCCATGTTCCTTCTTTTGCACTCAATGTTCCAGGGCTGCGGTATCTCTTTCGAACTACCCGCAATCCCGGCAGGCGGTGTCCCTGTCAGGCCCTCTGCCCTGCTGACATCTCGGCGCGCGTGGAACACGTGCAACGCCCACAAGATCAGCAGTCGAGGTGCAGTTGAGGCGCAGGCACATAAGAGGCACGCTGTAACGAGATTTTCTTTACAAATGTCGTGTGAGCGACACGCGCCTCGACTGCGCCTTGACTGTTGGTCACCCGCGCCTCGACTGCGCCTCGACTGTTGGTCGTATGGGCGACGCGCCTTACGTATACTCGATACGGCCTGTCGTCGCTATACGAACGAACGGTGAGCCATCCATTGCTCATAGACCACAGACCCTCATCTACGGTGACCGGGAGTCATCTCGCAGCGCCCGACGCTCGGGGCGGCTTCTCTGGCTGGGTTAGTTCGTGGTTCTCTCCCTCAAAAGCTTCCTTCACTAGCATTACTGCTTCGCAAAAGGAAGTGACTGCTTCCTATTCCGTCTCGCTCCAGACCATGGAGTGAACCAGGGCCGGATGCGAAAGATCGTCGCCGCCGATCGCCTCTACTAGGACACGACGAACAGAAATAGGCTGGTTAAATTATTTTAACATAGTTTACTATCTTACTGGTACTCCCATGTCGCTTGTCAGATAGCAACATGATATCACTACTTAAATAAAGAGCCCAGAGCAAACACAACGCTGATCAATACTGCCTAGAATCTTATCACATTGATAAGCCGCTTAGGTATGTACATACATGCAAACGTAAAAATATATCATGAGGGAGTATGACCTCTAGTTTGTTAAAGACCGTTTTGAAATTAGTCAATTCGGGAGATATCAAATGGCGGATTTTAAGCTCAAACTCTAAATCTGGTTCTCTGTGGTCCTTGAGCTTACTTTTATAAGGATACTAGCTGGCGCACGCGGCTTCAACCGCGTGATTATCGAAAAAAAAGGATCCTATGTGCTTTTCCAGACTATAATCTAGCTCTATGCCAAATTTCATCAAGATCAGAAGGGTTACCATGAAATCTTATAGCAGTTCTTATTCTTGTGTGAGAAAGATATGGTGCTAGATACCCTGTATAGCTCTGTCTCTTTTCCTCAGTGGAATAAGTTCTGTTTTAAGACGTCTTGGTAAGGCAGCAGTTCTGCCGTATTAACGTGAAAGAGTAACAAACATCCATACATCCATTCTCACAAACATTCGCATTTATAATTTATAATATGCTTTATTACTAGCTTTTGCCTGCGGCTTCGCTCGCGTTAAAGTCGGGGTAAACAGTTCCCCTTGCGCCTTATTGATTTGTAATAGCAATGCTAAGTTTTCCGATTTTTTTCGATCATCACGCTTCTTAAAGTAAGCATTAGCTCGAAGTTACTATGCCACGCAGACAAAGTCACGGGCGAAAGCTAGTACTTTTATATTTCCAAGAGTTTCCTCCGTCCAAAACTCCAAACGTTAAATAAATGGCAACGCATAAGTTTAAACAATGTGGAAATAACTTGGCACCGAGAGTTTTGAATTACCAATACAAACCAGCATAGATTCACAAAAAATCCAATCGAATCCGAATATATATATGGATGGTTCTTGTTCGATTACATCGGAGCAAAATCTCCAATATTCTGATCTTTACTGATTAAAAATCCGTATCCCAAATTTTCAAAATAATATCAGTTTCTAAAATTGCATAAGTATATTATTAGTTACAATTTTTAGTTTGAGTGTGACTTGTATGCAATAATAATACAATTTTATTGCTTGGTGGTATTAATTTGTTTATTTTCATTTCTTTTTTCAATTAACTTTTTGCCTTGGGGAAATAAGAATTTCAAATTTCGCATCTGGCAGCTCTGTTTAAATGCTGTCACACTTGTCAAAGAGAATTTTATCAATTTCGTTGACACTTGACAGTTGGTTGACAGAATACAAATACGATCCGAACCGACCCATTGTTGTTGTAAAAACTAGTAACAAGTACTGAAACTCGTTAGCTAAAAATTTTACAGTATCCTAAAATTATTAATAAACGCTATCACAAGTCTATTCAGTCATGGAGCTACCATCCACATCAAAATCTCCCTGCATTTCACAGCAAGACAAACCAAATGACAACGACGAAGCAATTAAAAACTGGTCCAAAGAAGAAAAATACCATCTCATGCAAGGTCTCAAAACCCATGGCCGAGAGGACATCGATAAAATTCAAGAATTCGTTATCACAAAGAATTTAGAGGAAACAAAAGCTGCCGTTGACTATTTTACTGGTATCGCGATGCAGCATCCTACCTTCAAAAAACAAAATAATCTAAATACGAAGCCTACAAAGAATCAGCGCGCGCCTTTGACGGACTGGGCAAAACTGTTAACAAGCAACTTAAATCACAATGAACTAACCACAGAAACTGCCACAGCAGTTAGAATAATTGCTGAATTGGAGAAGATTCCTGAAAAAGAATTAACAGATAATATAGACTTTAGACAACTCTACCACCAAATTGCCAATGCTTTAGAAGGTAAACCATTGTCTCCTGACCCTGGGACCACAGCGGTACTCCATAAATGTCTGATTGAGACTGCCTTGTCCAGCAAAGTGTTCATTCAATCCCCTGCTTTCAAGTATATTGTTAATAATATAGACTTTTCAGAAGAAAGGATGAATATGTTCCCTAGGCCTACAGAGAATCATGAACTGACAATCTTAAGGCATCTGGCTTCACAAAGGAACTATAATCCGTTGAAGATACCAGAAGAAAATTTGAAACCATCAACTTCAAATTTAGATATAACTAAGCCTAATGTTAGAGCTAAAAAAACATGAACAAACTGTTTAATGATACATTTCAATTGTTTTTTATATTGAAAATATGTCATCAAACTTAATTGTGGCTTTCCTGAATTGATTTTAGGATGAAAACCATCATCATCTGCCTAGCCTTTTCCAACTATGTTGGGGTCGGCTTCCAGTCTAACCGGATGCAGCTGAATATCAGTATTTTACATGGAGCGACTGCCTATCTGACCTCCACAACCCAGTTAATACTGGGTAATACAATACCCCTTGGTAAGACTGGTTGTCAGACTTTCGGCACACTGACTACTTGTAACGACTGTTACAAGTTGTTGTTTGGGATGAAAACCAATTCTAGGAAAATATGTCATAAAGTAGGTTGAAGTCTTAAACTGTGCCAAAGAGGTTTTAGTATTTTGGGGTACTTAACTTTTTGCCCGCTTTTTTTTGTGTTATGTTGTCTTTATATTAAAGCCAGCCAGTGATTACAGGGAGCCTAAAATTACCACTTTGCAATTGGAATAATTGTCACCGGAGCGCTTTGGAATAAACTAGAATTTAGTTGATTAATTTTTTAGAATAGTTCTATTATATTGTAAAACTAATCATGTCATAATTTTCCTGTGCTTGTCCCATTCTATTTGGGGTCGGCGCAACACGTTTTCTTCTTCCATTCTCCCCTATCAGACATCACGGCATTATTTACTCTTTTCTCCTTCATATCCTTACACAATCCATCCATCTTTTCTTTGGTCTTCCTCTCGCTCTCAACATTCAGATCCATCACTCTTTTAGTCACTTGTGCTTCATCCCTCCTCGTTACATATCCATACCAAGACAAACAACTTCCTTTAAATTTTTCTGTAAACCAAATCATGTTAAGTCATTTAGAAATAGTCATCATGTATTGTATACTATTTAAATATGCATAATTTTAATGTCCTAAAATAAATCTTTTTGTAGAAATAATGAGTTTTTTTGCACATCAAGCTATTTGCTGATACCTTAGAAAGCTGCAAAATTGTCAAGCATTGATAATAATATAATCTATACTAATATTATAAAGCTGAAGAGTTTGTTTGTTTGTTTGAACACGCTAATCTCAGGGACTACTGGTTGGAATTGGAAAATTCTCTTAGTGTTGGATAGTTTTCTTGAGGAAGGGTATAGGCTATATAACATCACCCTACGACCAATAGGTGCTGAGCAGCGTGGGTGAAACCGTGGGGAACAGCTAGCTAGTCCTTACTAATATTATAAAAGCGAAAGTGAGTTTGTTTGTTACCTCTTCACGCTTTAATGACTAAACCGATTTTTAATTTTTATTTAAAAAACTTGGGATTTAAGGGAGAAAGAGGGAAAATCAATAAGGCGCAAGGGGAACTGTATTACCCCAAATTTAACGCGGGCGAAAGCTAATATAATATACTAGCTTTTGCCCACGGCTTCGCTCGCGTTAAATTCGGGGTAATACAGTTCCCCTTTTCTGATTTGCAGATACCTGCTACAAAAAAATATCCTATGTGGACCCTGGAGACGGTTCCACGGTCCCAACTATTTCTATACCATAATTCATCAAAATCGGTTTAGCCATTTAGGAGTGAAGATGTAACAAACACTTTCGCTTTTATAATATTAGTAAGGATGAAAACGGGCAGGCCATATCTGACGGCACGGTTGGCACCTTGGCACAGTGGCTGAGCGATTGACTGCTGCGCTGCGTGTCGCGAGTTCGATTCTCGCACGAAACAAATAATATTTGTATGGCCTACAAGTTAGTTAGTTGTTTCGAGTCTGGCTGTTTGTGTATTGAGTTTAAATGTTTGGCGACACGGTTGGCGCAGTGGCTAAGCGATCGGCTGCTGCGCTGCGTGTCGCGGGTTCGATTCCCGCGCGGAACGAATATTTGTATGACGTGTGACCTACAAGTAGTTGTTTCGGGTCTGGATGTTTGTTTATGTGAGTTTAAATGTTTGTAAATGCAACCACAATACAGGAGAAATCCCCAGCACAGGGCAACGTTTTTTTTTAAAGAAAAAAAAAACTAACTCTTCGAAGCAGTCGCTTCATGTTAAATATTGGTGTTATGACCGTATATGACCTCCACAACACATTACTGGGAATTGGGATACTTTTAATACAAAACTCTTTGGTTAGACTGGTTGTCAGACTTTCGAGCCATTGACTTCCATATCGATTCAAAGAACGCAAAATCAATATAATTATGTGAAAGGAGTTGGAGGCCTTCGCTCAGGAGTGCGCAGCGCACAGAGTTCCGTAGCTTCTACAATACTTTTAAAATAAATGAAAATTCACACTCAATTGCAAACGTTTATTCTTCTTTATTAAAAACAAAGTTATGGCTGCCAGCAAGGGTTTTTTTAGATTATACGTCCTCTTTTTTAGAACTTAGAGGGAGGGAGACAATTTTTTTATGACTACAAGCAAATATCGCAACAATCATTTACTTGCAATAATATTCTAAACTTAAAAATCATTGTTTACTTGAGAAAGGGGTAAAGTTTAGTATTCAGCAGCAGGCGGAGGGAGCGGGGGGTGGGGGGGGAGGGGAGGGGGGTCGTGCCCCCTACCCCCCGGTACCACTCCCATATCAAGGTAATGCACCGTTCTTGAGAAAAACCCATTTTTGTAACCTAACCTCAAAACTCGTCATTGTCACATAAAAAGTGTATTCCAGAAATTTGGTATCGTTTAGCATAAGGAAGGAGGTGCCCTCTGTGTCCTGGCACCACTCTGATGTAAACGCAATGCCTAAATCACTGATTACTACCTATCAAAGTGGTTCGACGGAGCCCCGCTTCGCGGGGCTCCTACTTCTGCGTTTAGGGTTTAAAGTAACCTAACACGAAGGGTATGGCGGGGTCTTTCAGACCCCGCCATACCCTTCGAACCTAACCTGTCCATGTCGGGGTGCCCCAAGTCCCGAACTCTAACTAACTTAATATGAGAAAAACACAAAACGCAAGGAACACATTCACGCAACTCTGAGAGAAACGGAATGAACAAACGAATGACAATGACAGATGACATTAATAATTACGTTCCGTTTTACGTTTGCAATCGCTTGGTTTTGCACCATAGACAATACGTGGTATATATATGGCTGTCAATCGCCCATTTTTACGTTCCGTTATCGCTTTTTATTTGATTTGAGGTTAGAAACATTTTTCTTCATTAATTTCTCTAAAATACATTTCAGTGGTAGCATTACAATCGGGAACTTAAACCCTACCAATTTCAATCCTTTGTTACCTTTTCCGCCTGCTACTGAATACTAAACCCAACCCCCGGGATTTTTGTTATGACATCTTTAAATCTGGACTTGAGTTTCAGTCATGAATAAGTGTCAACCTGCATCTGCAAAATCGCAATGTCGTTTTGTTAAGTTCCGCAGTGAAGCTTGAACTTAACATAGTGGGTATCCAAAGTGAATGAGTGAAGAGGAATTTCTATTAAGTATTTTTTTTATTAGATAATTGTTCATCATTCTCCCGTCCTTATTCCAAGTTATTTTGGGTCAGTGCAGCATGTTATATTCCATACTCTATTATTCGTCATCAGAAACCTTTCTTGCCATATCACCTTAACACCATCCATCTCCAGATGAAAACTATTGTTTTTAGATACTAATTGTTGACCATGGACAATATTTATCATAAACTACCTAATCTTTTGAACATCATTGACCTCTTAACCCTTTTGCTGCCCAATCCAAATTATACCATATTATTTTGGACTCATCAGTTCTGGGCATAAAAAGAGTTAAGGTTTTTTTTTGTGTTTTAAAAATCCTTGCCCTAACTAGAATTTTTTCCCGTATCATGGGTGCGTTTACAAAAGTAGAATATAATTAATTTATAATACAAACATTTAAACTCACATACACAAACAGACAGACCCGGCTTGCTTTTGCATTGGCTGGGCATGATTTGAAAAAACATAGAAAGGTGCTAGCATAATTCCAGTTACCTGTACTGAAAACTAATTGTATGATTTATATTTTTTTTTTTCATGAATATAACGGATAATTCAGCCCGTCTTCCAAAGGAGCATTTTATTAGCCAGTTATAAACTGTACCCCACATATAAAATACAGATATTCAGCAGAATCCGGTGAGACTTGAAGCTAACCAACGAACATAGTTACTGAAAAAGGCTAGACAGATGATGATGAAGACAACGGACCATTCAGCAAGGCAGTTGATTCTGTTAATGGTAGTTCTATGACTGATTTCAAGTCATCGAACTGCCATCTACAGCGTCATCACCTTTCCGCAAGATGAACAACAACTAAGAAGCAAATAAAACGTGGACTCGACGAAGAAAAATACCAACTGCAAGCTCTTAAAACTTCTTGGTGACAGGGAATCTTTATATCTTCTTGTATTTTCTCGATGTCCTGTCAGCTACAGGTTAGGAATTAATATTAAATTTACTACCTACAGTACTGCCAACGAGAAGCGATACGAAAGGTCATTAACCTAGAGAACAACTGTGGCGTTGACAATCTAATATTTAGCTCTTTCTATCTTGTGCCTTTGTCGTAATGTCTTATTCTCCCGGCAAAAACATGACAACGTTAAGACGGGTTCGCCAACATTCGGGCGGCCATTTTAGATGGGGTTTTAGCATGGGTTTTGTTTACATTTGGTATCGCTTCTCGTTGGCCGTACTTTACCTAACGCGGCCAGTCTCTTGGGGACATTGCCAACCGACAGCGTTGAGGACAATTTTTTTTTCAGTATTTTTTATTTATTTATAAGTTAGGTAGTAAGAATTAATACGAAATCGAAGTTGCTGATGATTTTACTGCTGTTGCTGCTGTTCAAGACACAGAAGGACCCAAAGACTAAATCTACAAGGAGACAGCACGCATGATAGACTGGACATTATTGATTTCATAGAGTAAAAAAATTAAAGACTGACATTGAGAATATTTTCATACAAACATGATCCCAAATATTTTAAATGACACGAATGCATTCAGACATTCTATTGGTCTACGATGTTCGTCTTGTCCCATCTTAGTCCATTGAAAAGTTACATTTTTGGTTGCATTTTTTAGAGGACGCAATTTTATTTTTTTTATGTGTAGGGGGGGTCAGTGTAAAGCTAAAACCAAGTTTGTGGGGTCGCCACCCTTGTCCCACGGCCGTCATTTTGAAAATAGGGGTTGAAATGGTTTTTACGATATATCTCTTAAACCATTTATTTGATAAAAAAATTGTTAACATTTTTTGTTGCAAATTAAATTCTCTACAATTTTGATCTAGTAACTTCAGTTATTGTTTTAGAAGCTCAGGGGGTGCTGGAGAATTAGAGTTCTGCACTGGCATCAATAGTTTTTATTGATAATTAAAAAAAAAACAAACTAAATTTAAAATTTATAATAAAAAAAATTACAATAACAAAATTAAACAAAAAAAAACTAAATGAAAAATGTTCTGTATAAAAGATGTTCCTCAAAAACCGATCTACAAAAATGGTCTGACATTATTTTTTTTGTAAAAAGATAAAAAAAAGATTTTTGTCTCGAATTTCTGAATATTTTCGCTACGACAAAAAATTAATGGACCAAAGTTGTAGAGAATTTGATTTGCAACAAAAAATTTTAACAATTTTTTTTATCAAATAGTTTAAGAGATATATCGTAAAAACCATTTCAACCCCTATTTTCAAGATGGCGGCCGTGGGACAAGGGTGGCGACCTCACAAACTTGGTTTTAGCTTTACACCTACCCCCCGCCCCTACACATTAAAAAAATAATATTGCGTTCTCTAAAAAATGCAAGGTTAGGCCTAAAAATGTAACATTTCAATGGACTATCTATCTCTGGTTAATATTTGGATGTCTTTAATCTAAAATAATGCTTAGTGATGTATAACTTATTTTTTTCTATTTTATTTACTTAATGTTAAAGTTGTTGTTAAAGGTTGTATTTAATATTTTTTCCTATTAAATGGATTTTATCATTTATCACAACTAGGATTTTATTTTGCCACAGATACCCGTCCAAATCCTTACATTAAAAAATATAAATCCTCACAGTACGAGACTGAAAAATAGAAAATGAAATGTGAGCACAAACAGCAGTTTACGCATTATCTAACTTAAAAAACCAAGTCAAATATAAAGGCTTATAATAATATAAAGGACAAATAGTTGACTGAAACAGTTTAGACGACCAGCCATTCTGATGCACATTTTAATATGTGCATCAGAATGGCTGGTTGCCTGTGGCTTTGGTCTATGAGAGTTGATTAGAAAATTGCTACATAATTGCTTATATTTGCTACATTTAATAAATAATTGCTACATACTATATATATTTAGAAATAACATATTTTTTTTGTACAGCCATCCTGACGTTTGGTTGGCTGGTCGCCTCCTAGTTTAAAGCCAAGCATGCAGAGTTTCCCGAAATGTATTGCGTCAATAATTGCTACATATTTGCTTCATTTATCTAATTTAGTTGTTTCTTCAAACATATGTTAAATAAGGATGTAGCAATTATTTTAATTATTCCAAGGAAAAGTGCCTGATAAAACAATAACTACCTGCAGTGTCCCGAAAGTCTGACAACCAGTCTTACCAGGGGGTATCGTATTACCTAGTAGGTACTAACTGGGTTGTGGAGGTCAGATAGGCAGTCGCTCCATGTAAAATACTGATATTCAGCTGCATCCGGTTAGACTGGAAGCCGACGGCAACATAGTTGGGAAAAGGCTAGGCAGATGATGAGTACCAAAAGGAAAAGACGTAACGTTCATTGAATGACTTCGTTCTCCGTCTGTCTGTCTGTCGAGGCCCTTTATGCTAGGAAGGCGTGAAGGTATCGAGTTGATATTACAACCAACCAACCAAGTCCCTTTGTGCTGTGAGAAATCAACCCTCTAAGTTTACGCAGTCAAGAGGTATAGCCGTTATGTCGCAATTAAGTATGTACGGTGGGACCTCTGTGCGCGACCGGCGACTCAGACTACCTCTCGCCCGTTTTTTTATTTAAATACGTCCATGCCTGTACCATTGAATGCATCCGTTTTTTTTAAAGCTTATAGCCTCACACTAGGAATTCCTCCTATATCGTGGATGCGATTTAAACTCACATAAGTACACAAAAAGGCGAGTGCTACACGCAGCGCAGCAGTCGATTGCTCAGCCACTGCGCCAACTAAATAAAAAATAAATAAATAAATATCTTGGGACAACTCACACACGGCTATCTGATCCCAAGCTAAGCAGAGCTTGTGTTATGGTAACCAGACAACTGATATACATACTTATATAATTTATAAATACATACATGTTATAGATAAATCACACCCAGACACAGAATAAACAATCATGCTCATCACACAAAGTTTGTCCTGGGTGGGAATCGAACCCACGACCTCCGGCTCAGCAGTTAGGGCCACTAACCACTAGACCAACAGGCCCGTCAACTGTGTCGTCAAGCGTCGTCGCCGTAGACTTTGGCCTCGCAGCTCTAGATGTATCCCGGAGTTTGCAGAGGCGAGCCTCGAGCTCTACTGAGGATTCTCTTTCTCTCGCAGCTTTAGATCTATCCCGGAGTTGGCTGAGGCGAGCTTCCGCTCTACTGAGGATCTCGTGCGGTTTAGCCAGCGTTTTCAATGTAAGCGCAAAAAAATATGTTTATTTACGACATCACCATTATAAAACTCTAAACTTATCAGTGTATCTCTATTTTAATATGCATGTATTATACATTTAAACCTTCCTCTTGAATCACGCTATCTATTAAAGAAAAATCGCTTTAAAATCCGTTGTTTTAAAGATTTAAGCATACACACAACACAGCAACAGACAGACAGCGACAGCGACTTTGTTCACTGGAACCCAGAAAAGTCTAAAGTAACTGTGTTAGTTTCAAAATCAATGGGGTTTAAAAAATAAAATAAAAAAATACGCCAAAAATAAATATTTTTCTTATACAAAAATCATTAAGTATTTTCTACAAACAAAAAGCGTAATTGCACGTAAACAAATTAATGACAATTCTATACAAAAAAAAAAAACACTTGGTTCTCAAACGCAAAATCTTTGAAAAATATTAACAGTATTCAGTTAATTAATATCTTCTAATATATAAAATTCTCGTGTCACAGAGAGGGGGGGGGGGGATGTCAGACTTGTACTAACTAAAGCCCACCCATGTTCCTTCTATTGCCCTTTACGTTTCGGGGCCGCGGTATCTCTTTCGAACAACCCGCAACCCCGGCAGGCGGTGGCTCTGGCAGGCCCCTTTGCTTTGCTGACATTTCATTGAGGCGTGCGTGGAACACTAACGCGCCGTCGACATGGTTTGTCGTCAATAGACGGACGGATGGTGAGCTATCCATTGCTCACCGTCCACAGGCCCGCATCTACGATGGCCGGGAGTCGTCTCGCGGCGCCCGATGTTCGGGGTGTCTCCCGCAGCGGTTGCCACCGTGGGGTCTGAATGATAGTCCTCGCAAGGCTGTATGAGTGGCGCGCGGAGGCACTACACCGGGGGTAATCTCTGCTGCCGTGGGAAATAGCCGCCCAGCGGACAGACCTCCTGTGCGATCTCGTGGTGGCATGGAAAGAGCGACCGTCTAACTATGACGGTCCATGAGATAGGTACAGCTCATACAGCCTGGTGACAGACGGACGGTGGAGTCTTTGTAATAGGGTCCCATTTCACCCTATGGGTACAGAACCCTAAGAACCAAGGTCACAAAAACTTTCATTCTCACTCGGTGGCGCTAGTGTCGAATTCACTCAATTTCAGAATACGAAACGTTGATTTCTCATGAGTTCACTGCGGATTCAGAAGTGAGATCGCAAATGAACGTTTCAGAATAGATCGATCGCTGATCTGGAAAAATGTATATTTTCCAGTATTATGTGTTTCTTTATAAGGTTTTCGCTAGCATACATAAAATGCAGCTTGGTAATTCGGGACACTGGGCGTCGGTCAGGATGCATTCTGTAGTATTCGACTTTTCGCTACATCCCAAGCTTATACCCGGTGCGTGTACCTCGGGATAAAATTGCTATATCATACCTTTTTGGTCCAGAAATATATTAATCCTTCATCTCTTTTAGACATTGCCTTCTGACAGTTGAAGAAGAATAACAAACGTCATGAGCATTCATAATTAGAATGTCATTGTTTTAGATTTTTTTTACTATGGTGGTTTTCGAAAAGTGGGAATCTCCAGAACTGTAATTAATCAACAATTTATATATTATTTTTCTACATTATTTTTACGATAATGTAATTGCAGTTCTGGAGGATTAAATTGCTGTACCAGATGAGAAATTAAAAGACTTGGCAATAGTGTTGGTAAGTTTTTGAAAGTATCCTATCCGTCATGGCTTCAAACACACAAATGCAAAACTGTAACCTTTTCACCATTAAATGGCTGATTGGATCGTGGTGCCGTGGGAGGCGCTCCGGCCATCGGACATCGCGAGACGACTCCCGGCCACCGTAGATGCTGACCTGTGGACGGTGAGCAATAGGTAGCTCACCGTCCATCCGTCTAGTGATTACGGGCCGTTTTTGGAAAGAGACACTGCGGCCCCGAAAAATCTGTAAAAAAAAGCAACAAATTATATTTAGAACTTAAAACGGGCTATCCTTGAGATACTGTTTTTGGCTGTAACGGGAAACCTTCTCCATAGACAACGACGCTATGGAATGGACAATTACAGTACTTTCAAAAGTTACTAAGCCTTTTTTTGAGGAAAGGAAATCGTCAAATAAATTTCCTCTGCTCTGGGCGGAGCGAGACGTGTGTTAACTAAAACCCGCACATGTTCCTTCCATTGCCCTTTATATTCCGGGACCGGGGTATCTCTTTCGAACAACCCGGAACCCCGGCAGGCGGTAGCCTTTGCAGAATCTGCTTTGCTGACATCTTTTTAAGGCACGCCTGGAACACTAACACGCCGTCGACACGGCAAGTTATTATGGAGTGTACCACTAAACGCCGACAGACACTACGCCGACAGACTGAACACCGACAAGACTTTACTTCGACGGGACTCTTCGCCGACAGGACTCTTCGCCGACATGGCTCATCAGCGACGCAATCTATTAATGCAAGTCGTTTCTGGAGGTCACAGTTTTAACCTAACCTAACCTACCCATTGCGTCGCTGATGAGCCGTGTCAGCGAAGAGTCCTGTCGGCGAAGAGTCCCGTCGAAGTAAAGCCTTGTCGGTGTTCAGTCTGTCGGCGTAGTGTCTGTCGGCGTTAGGTCGTACACTTTCTATTATGTCTTGTGACTGGGACTATAGCAGCATCTTTTTTGTTTTTTCTGTCATTCAAAAGTATCTGTAATGGTTTCATTGAGATCCGCGGTTGCGGGTTGTACGAAAGAGGTACATACCGCAGCCCCGGAACATAAAAGGAACATGGGTGGGTTTTAGTCTGTTCAATTCTGACACTCGGACCCGCTCTCCCAGAGTGGTGGAAAATATTTGATGATTTCCTTCCCGCAAAGCTAAAAATGGTTTAATTGAGATAAATGCTTTGATTTTCAAGCTATAACTTCCCTGCGTGTGAGTGGGTACACCGACTTCACTTTTAAACACACAGAGTTTAAAGAATTATTTTATTAGCTTCCGCCCGCGATTTCGTCCGCGTGGCATAGTTACTACTTTAACTCGCGTGATGATCGAAAAAAAATATCTTTCTCTCCCCCATTTCTCACTTTATGTCCGTCTCCAGGGTCCCAACTATCTCTATACCAAAATTCATCAAAATCGGTTGCGCCATTTAGGCGTGAAGACGTAACAAACAAATTCAATTTTGCTTTTATAATACATACTAGCTTTTGCCTGCGGCTTCGCTCGCGTTAAATTCTGGGTAACAGTTCCCCTTGCGCCTTATTGATTTGTAATAGCAACGCTAAGTTTTCCCTTCTCTTCCCACTTTCTCCCTCACATCCCACTTTTTTCAAAAAAATATTAGCCTATGTCCGTCTCCTGGTTCCCTACTATCTCTGTACCAAAATTCGTCCAAATCGGTTCAGCCATTTAAGCGTGAAGAGGTAACAAACAAACAAACAAACTACTATATAATATATATATATATATATATATATATATATATAAAATATATAATATAAGTAAGGATACTAGCTTTTGCCTGCAGCTTCGCTCGCGTTAAATTCGGGGTAACACAGTTCCCCTTGCGCCTTATTGATTTGTAATAGCAACGCAATTTTTTCCCTTTTCTTCTCTCTTTCTCCCTCACATCACTTTAAAAAAAAGATTAACCTATGTCCGTCTCCGGGTTCCCAGCTATCTCTGTACCAAAATTCATCGATATCGGTTGGGCCATTTAGGCGTGAAGACGTAACAAACAAACTCACTTTCGCTTTTATAATATTATATATAGTAAGGATTCCTTTTGGGCTCCGCAGTCGTATAAATGACAATGAATTTTATTTCCATACAGCAGGGTTGCCATTTGGTTGCACCTGTTGTCAGTTACTAGAACTACCGGCAATACTGGGCCAGAGTAATACGACGCGCCTCTCTACTCTTCTGTAAGGTGAGTTCTTCTTTATTGAATACAGAAAGAAGAATTTCAATAAAGAAAGAAGATAAAAATTCCCCCCAGTTTTTTTTAAATAAGAACTAGCTGTGCCCAGCGGTTTCACCCGCTGCTCACTTAGGGGTATGAAAAATAGATGTTGGCCGATTCTCAGACCTACCCGATATGTACACAAAATTTCGTTTTAATCGGTCCAGCCGTTTCGGAGGAGTATGGGAACGAAAACTGTGACACGAGAATTTTATATATTAGATGCTGCCACACACTATTAATTTCTCCTGTATCGTGGGTGCGTTTAAAACATTCAAACTCACATAGGTACACAAACAGCCAGACCCGGAACAACTACTTATTACTTACTTAGGCCATGCATGTATTTGTTCCGAAAGAGCGACACGCAGTGCATCAGCAGTTTTTTTTTTAATTATTATCTACTAGCTTTTGCCCGCGGCTTCGCTAGCGTTAAGTTCGGTGTAACACAGTTCCCCTTGCGCATTATTGATTTGTAATAGCAACGCTAAGTTTTCCCTTTTCTTCCCTCTTTCTCCCTCACATCCCACTTTTTTCAAAAAAATATTAGCCTCTGTCCGTCTCCTGGTTCCCAATTATCTCTGTACCAAAATTCATCAAAATCGGTTTAGCCATTAAAGCGTGAAGAGGTAACAAACAAAAAAACAAATAAACAAACTCACATTCGCTTTTTTAATATTAGTAAGGATTAAACCTCTTATGGAACAGAGAATACAAATTGTTGTGACTATAAACCTGTTTATTTTTCAGGTTAAAAATGGCACGATGTCGTCGAAAACGGAAGTAAGTAAAGACAATATATATATAATTATTTTTTTAATACATTTTATTAGTAATTAATATTGCCAAACTATCTTCTCTAAACTAAAAAATACTAAGTTTTTATCTCATATTCCAAATCTCAGTGACTAGGAGATTTCTAGGTATGGTTCAGAATAAAATAACTATCGGAATTGGCAGAACAAATGCCAATCGGCCTTGTTGAGGGTATTTTAGTATCTTTAATATTGGGTTGGGTGTCGTACAGTCAGTATACAGTGTTACTTAACCTTAGCCATTCACAAACTCTCGATTACAATCGTACCGTGAGTATTATCGAAAAAGTCCTCTACATGACCTCATTCATAACCATCATCATTTTCCTGCCCTTGTCCTATTCTAAACGAATGTTAGTACTTAAATCTACCAGAAAAAAAAACACAATATATTTTTTGTATTTAAAAAACAACGTTGTCCCACACTAGGAATTTCTCCTGTATCGTGGGAGCGTTTACAAACATTTAAACTTACATACACAAACAGCCAGACCCGAAACAAATATCTGCAGGTCATACAAATATTTTTGTTCCGTGCGGGAAACGAACCCGCAACACGCAGCGTAGCAGTCGATCACTCAGCCACTGCGCCAACCGTGCCGTCATCAAATTATACGCCACACTTGTATGTAGGCGTATCCAAAGCCCCAGTACGTAGGATGCTGTTGGGGCTGCCGCGTATCCTGCGCATGATGGAGGCGAATTAAGCCATTGGCTAAAACTTTCAGCTCAATGATCGCTGAGTTCGCATCCTACATGTCGATAAACTCGCGTACCATGTCAAAATAATTGGTCTTTCTCTCCTTTTAAAAGTTTCTGTGATCGTTATAATATAAGTGCATGATATCCCACGGCTGAGGAGCTCGTGGCTAAATAATAGCAGCCGCTCGGGTCGATCTTTAGGTTAAACCGCGCATGCCTAGGGTGGTCTGTGGATGGGTGACCACCCGTTACATACCGAGTTTCCTGCGTTCCTCAGACAACACGTTAAACCGTTGGTCCCGGCTGTAATTTGTAGATTTTTGACAGTCGTTACAGGTAGTCAGTGTTCCGAAAGTCTGACAACCAGTCTTACCAAGGGGTATCGCATTACCCAGTACTAACTGGATTGTGGAGGTCAGATAGGCAGTCGCTCCATGTAAAATACTGATATTCAGCTGCATCCGGTTGGACTGGAAACCGACCCCAACATAGTTGGGAAAAGGCTAGGCAGATGATGATGATGTCCCACGCTATGCCGTGCCAAATCCAAAGGCCTATCTTAACTAATGTTATTTATTGTTTTGTTTCAGAATGTGCAGAACGTAAGTACTTGACACCAAATACAATACAAATACAGTACAATCCCACTTAATATTATAAACTAGCTTTTGCCCGAGGCTTCGCTCGCGTTTAATTCGAGATAACACAGTTCCCCTATCCTGATTTGTAGGTACCATACTGCTACTTGTAGCTTTTGCTGTGCGCCTTATTTATTGGAATAGCAAAGCCAACATTTCCCCCTTTCTCCCTCATTAACACTTTAAAAAAAATTGCCTATGTCCGTCTCCAGAGTCCCAACTATCTCTGTACCAAAATTCATCAGAATCAGTTTAGCCATGTAGGCGTGAAGACGTAACAAACAAACTCACTTTCGCTTTTATAATATTAGTAAGGATGCGAAAGTTTGTGAGTATGGATGTATGTTTCATCCTCTTTCTCAAAAAAACTACTGAACGGATCTTGATGAAATTTGGCACAGAGGTAAATTATTGCCTGGAATAACATATAGAATAGGTACCTTTTTTATCATCACGCGGGCGAAGCTGTGGGCGCCAGCTAGTATTGTAAACGCGAAAGTTTGTTTGGATGTTTGTTATTCTTTCACGCAAAAACGACTGAATGGATTTTAATGAAACTTTACAATAATATAGCTAACATATTAGAATAACACATAGGCTACAATTCAT
Organism: Ochropleura leucogaster; assembly: GCA_958449745.1. NCBI lineage: Eukaryota > Metazoa > Arthropoda > Insecta > Lepidoptera > Noctuidae > Ochropleura > Ochropleura leucogaster. The sequence continues at coordinate 8,661,395 of OY288228.1, read as the reverse complement.
ATATTGTATATTCTATCACCACCCGAGTGAAACCGCGGGGAACAGCTAGTATACTAATTTTATAAAAGCTAAAGTTTGTACGTGTATGTATGTATGTTTGTTAGTCTTTCACGCGCAAACTCCTTAAAATATTTTGATGGAATTTGGTATCAAGATACCATCATACCATCAGAAACATGCGCACGCCACACGGCTTACAACTATAAGTAACAAAAAGTGTTACAACTTTTGGTCATAATTTTTTCCGCGTAGCCCCCTTTTGCGATAAGGAAATTCGTTCCAATAATTAATAAAAAATCTTGGGACAACTCACACACGGCTATCTGATCCCAAGCTAAGCAGAGCTTGTGTTATGATAACCAGACAACTGACATACATACTTATATAATTTATAAATACATACATATTATAGATAAATCACACCCAGACACAGAACAAACAATCATGCTCATCACACAAAGTTTGTCTTAGGTGGGAATCGAACCCACGACCTCCGGCTTAGCAGTCAGGGCCACTAACCACTAGACCAACAGGCCCGTCGTATTCAAAGATCTTTCCTCATATGTCTTTTAAGGTGAAGATTTCTTGAGAACGGCCAAAAATCAGGTTTTTTAACGCAGTGTATCTCTTAAACCATGCGTAATTTTAATCACTGAAAAAAATATGATATTTTTAAGGCTTTTTTGCATACATTGATGGAATTCAAATTATAATTAAATATGCGAAAATGTGTTAAAAAAATATTCAAACACACCTCTAAATTCTCTTTTAAAGCAGTTTATCTCTTCAATATTAATCGTAATTATAATCAAAAGTATACAATGAAATTTCCAATGCCAAACTGCGTTCAATGATGGATTGTTTTTGATTGAATAGTTGATATTTAATTTTATACAAATTTATTTGTATTTTTACGACAAACGTATGCAGTAAATTCCAACGTCAAAATGTATTAACAAGGTCAACGACATAATACTGCGCCTTAAACAATGTTTTTGTTGACTAGCCGCTGCCGTACTAAGTGTGGTAGATTCAAGAAATGTCGGCGCTGTGACCGCCGGTACCCCGTTCGCCAACCGTGCTGCAGACCTCGGCGCTGTCCTCGAAGGAGGCGATGTCCTCGCAGGAGGGGACGCTCTTGTGGTCGTCCACGGTATGTATATCTGTACTAGCTTTTGCCCGCGGCTTCGCTCGCGTTAAATTCGGGGTAACACAGTTCCCCTTGCACCTTATTGATTTGTAATAGCAACGCTAAGTTTTCCCTTTTCTTCCCTCTTTCTCCCTCATAAACCACTTTTTTTTTTAAATATTAGCCTATGTCCGTCTCCTGGTTCCCAACTATCTATGTACCAAAATTTATCACAATCGGTTTAGCCATTAAAGCGTGAAGAGGTAACAAACAAACAAACTCACTTTCGCTTTTATAATATTAGTAAGGATTGTTATAACTAGTCAGGATAGCTGCCATTACGTCTTAAGTTGACGATGATTTTTGGCTGGACTATAAAAGAGACTGTGACCCTTGAGTTTGTTTCGGCTGTTTCTTCTCTGAGTAGTCGGGTGCTAAACACTGGCCTTATCATTAAAAAAGACGTGTTAAAGTGTTTGTGAAAACTTACTTTATTTATTTATTAAAACTTTATGCACTAGTAAAAACTGTACAAAGGCGGACTTAATGCTTTAGGCATTTTCTACCAGTCTACCTTAGGGTGATGCAGAGCTAAAACACAGTAGGTACGATAACAGAAATAAATGACCAAAAAAAATATAAATAACTATAAACCCGCACAGCGGTTTCACCCGCTGCTCACCTCCTAAGAGTCATAGCGTGAAGTATTATACATATAAACCTTCCTCTTAAACCATTCTACCTATTAAAAAACCGGCCAAGAGCGTGTCGGGCCACGCTCAGTGTAGGGTTCCGTAGTTTTCCGTCCGTCACAATAAGTGTTCCCACTTATGAGTTTAACGGCGGAATCCGCGGCAGGCGCTCCGGCTCCGACTTGTGACGGTTTTTAGCGCGAACACAAAGGGGACCGCTCAAACCTCGGCGACTAATTAGATTATGCACTCATAAATAAAATTACGAATATATTTAAGGTGCAACTTACTTTACCACGGTAGGTCATGAAAGCACGGAAAACCTTAACATCGACTTTTAAAAAAATTACGTCATTACACAACGCCATCTATCGAACTATTTTTATTAACTGGTTTTTACCTTAACATTTTGATGGTGTTAAAAATGCCTTAGCATGTTCTTAATAGAAGTTTTATGTAGTTATAAGATACCGCCAATGCTAAGGAGAGACCAACCGAACTATTCGGTAATACCCGATCTAATGTAATAAGTACCTACAGAGCCATCTCTCGGGGAATTGGGTTACTAATTAATAGAACACGTATTAAGAAAAACGTAATTGACATCATCATCAAAAAAATATTTTAGTAAACCCCTATTCATTTTTAAATACCTTTCCAACAATATATCACACGTTAGGGTAGAAATAAAAAAAAAACACTTTCCACTTTACATATAGGGTGGCTACCCTAATAAAACATTTTTTTCCAATTTTTATTTTAGCACTGGCGTGATTGATATACATATTAGTACCAAATTTCAGCTTTCTAGTGCTAACGGTCACAGAGATTAAGCGAGGACGGACGGACAGACGGACGGACGGACGGACAGACAGACATGGCGAAACTATAAGGGAGGAACCCTTATAGTTGACTACGGAACCCTAAAAAACCGCATCAACATCCGTTGCGTAGGTAGTTTTAATGATTTAAGCATACATACAACATAGCAACGGACACACAGCGACAACGACTTTGTTTTATACTATGTAGTTATGTTAAATAACAAAGGAACATATACGATCACTTTGTTGTCTGTCTGTCTGTCTCAGATAAGACCGTTTATCTCTGGAACGAGTGGAGGAATCGAGTTGAAATTAAAAAAAAAAACATACTCAAGTCTGTGGTCCTTCGAAGCTATGAAAAAAATCAACCCTCTATGTCTACGCAGTCCAAAAACATGGCCGTGTAACTCACAAGTTCGTACCTACTTATTTGGCTAGATTTTTTTTTGTTTTTGGTAATAACTCGTTACCTGCGCCATCATTTCCAAAAAACTTTCATTTGGTGCTTTGGAGGCCTAAAAGATCTCGAAACTAGCCCTTGGGTGCGTTTGAGACCTAATAAGTCTCCTAAAGATACAGTTTTCTCATACTTAAAGAACTTTACACTTTAGATCCTCCCGCAAGGAGTGAAACAACACGATTATTCAACGGACAATACAAATGTCCTGCAAGATATCTGTAGGGTTCCCATGACATCTTATAGCAGTTCTTATTCCTGTGTGAGAAAGAGATGGTGCTAGACACCCTGTATAGCTCTGTCTCTTTCCCTCAGTGGAATAAGACGTTCTGCTTTAAGATGTCATGGTAGGGTAGCTGATAAGAATAAGAATAATTTATTTGTGTAAAAACATGGTACAGACGCCTGCACATCAAGCTACTACAATCTGTCAGATTTCTTTGATAGATTTTCGACTTTATTTCTAAAGTATTAGGTTCATTGGGAAAAATTGACAGTTTCGGGTAGCTTGACATGCTGGCGTCTCTACATAGGGTCTTATAATTATAGTAATTTGAACTTAACATGTTTTACCATACAAACATCAGAGCATGTTATTATGAAACATACAAAATCTTAACAATAATATAGGTAAATGAGTAATAAAAAAAAACAACACAGAACACATTGAAAAAACAAAATTAAAAATTAAACTTAGTAACCATATCTGTCAGACACTTTTAATTAATAAATTATTTTCCATTATAAAAACAATTGTCTACCAGCCATTTATGCAAATTTAATTTAAAATATTTTAGAGGTACCTCTCTTAATTCCTTTGGTAATGTTGTTATAATTTTTTATTACAGTAATTAAACAATATTTTTGGCATAATTTGCTTGGATGTGATGGCATTCTCAGTCTTAGATATAGTAAGGCCAACTAGCAGCGATACGAAAGGTCATTAACCTAAAGAACAACTGTGGCGTTGACAATCTAATATTTCTCTTTCCATCTTGTGCCTTTGTAGTAATGTCTCGTCCTCCCGGCAAAAACATGACAACGTTAAGCCAGGTTCGCCAACATTCGGGCGGCCATTTTAGATGGGGTTTTAGCATGGGTTTTGTTTACATTTGGTATCGCTTCTCGTTGGCCGTACTGTAGATAGATATCGTAGTGAAACGAACGTGTTAAGTACTTGTCAATAAGTTTCCCCCTTTGTTCACCAGCTACCTATGGCGCTGCCGGTCACGCTGCGGGTCCTTCAAAAGATGTAGACGCTGCGATCGACGTTACCGCATCAAAAGATCTCGGTCGTGTCGTTCATGACCGATCGAACTGCTGATAGTCTAGTAAGTAAAATCCTGACATCGTAAATATATACTAGTCTATATTTAAATTGAGTACCTATACCAAGTATTTATACTGAGTATTTATACTGAGTATTTTACTGAGTATCTATACCAAGTATTTATACTGAGTATTTATACTGAGTATTTTACTGAGTATCTATACCAAGTATTTTACTGAGTATCTATACCAAGTATCTATACCAATAATATTCTATCTAACTATCTATAAATATGACTTTTGCTAGCTGCCATATTTGTGTAGAGTTCCTTAGAATGTTGTTCAGAATGCATGGGTGACGATTTCGTGAAAGTATGTAGGTTCAGGGTGTAAACAGAGGGTCCATTTACACCCTGCATCTACATACTTAGTCTGCTGCCATCCCCCAGTTCGGCACCAATCTAGTACTTCCGAGTTGTTAATTAAGTAGAACACCGAAGTTCATCGCACAGGTGTGATGGGGGGAGTCAGGCATATCGATTATCATATTTTCTAAGCTGCTATCTCTTTCTTTCTCACACACAATGTCCGTTGTGAGAGCGAGATAGAAAGGGCTGTACAATGACCCCTCTGTTCTGTATTCAAAGTGTGGTTATTGCCTGTAGAGCTGTTTTTTGGGGATGGGAAGTCACTAAATATCTTTCCCCGCTCTGGGCCGAGTGGAGGGAGAATGTCAGCCTTGTACCGACTAAAACCCACCCGTTCCTTCTTTAGCCCTTTATGTTCCGGGGCCGTGGTATGTCTTTCGAACTGTCCGCAATCCAAGGTGTCCCACGGGCTAGCTTTTACTTTTACCTTGGCCAAAGGCGGTTAACGCTGCCAGTCTCTTGGGTGCATTACTAACTGAAAGCGTTGACGACGAGTTTTTTGATACCCTAACCCCCGAATACTGAAACGTCACTCAAAATTTAAGTCCCACTTAAATTTAACAGGGACTCAGAAGTGACGTTTGACCATACAAAATCTAAAGTTTAAGAGCTGCTCAAATGTTAAGCAGCCCTCATATTTTGAGTGACGTTTCAGTATTCGGGGATTAGTCTGTTGTTCGTTAGTTCAATTATTTTCGTTAGTTTAAATATTTCTTAAAAAAAATGTATTAAAAAAGACATTTTAAATAAAAAATAGTATTCTGCCGGTATCGGGAGCAGAGTCCAAGCTACCCAATCTGTAAAATTGGTTTTCATTGTTTTCCTTTCATTTTAACTTATGAAGATTGTTAAAGAGATTTCATCCTTATTGACCCTAACGATCGATGCAATAAAAGTACAGGTGGAACTTTTAAAGATTTTAGTCGGTTCGATTACCGTGTTACCGTTTTCTTTCTTTTCAAAAATAAAGTTAGGTTTTTTTTGAGTAAAATTTTCTACCTTTAAGTATTAAGAATACTTCCCATTCAGGTGGCATTACAAAATTCCACCCTGTATATTGACAAGTTTGACAGAAGTGTTGCATCATATCTGCTTTTGTTTATTAAGCTGATTAATTCCATTTTTAATTTGATTTTCAGGTGTGGTCTCGTTGGTGATTTGCCCCCCCCCATTATCTACGTGCTTTGTGAAATTGTGAAAGTGATACCATTCTATACGAAAATATACTGAAGACATGTTTTTTAAAATGAGTTGTGTTATTTAGGTTCCTTATGCCATTCTAAAATTGATGTGGAAAAGAGTACAAGGTTTAAATGAATTATATTTCCATCTCTTCTCACGCTGAATAAGATCTAAATAATACTGCATGCACCCGATCTATACTTGTATCAGCGTCCTTTTTTTTTTTTTTTTTCGTGTGGAAATCCTCAATGGATGTCCTCCGCCTTTGCGGAGGGGTCTGTCAGACTCCTACTGACTAAAACCACACGGTGTTCCTTCTCGTCACTTCTGGCTGGGGTGCGGGGACACATTTGCATTCTACACAATCACCCCAGCAGTGACGGTTTGCTTGCGGCAAACCCCTTCTCAGGAAAAGGGGAGGAGTGGACTACTCCTCTCCCTGTCATTCTATATAAGAGGCACGCGAAAACACCACGCGACGCCAACTCAGGTCTATATGGTAGGACAACAGACTTCCTCAAGTCCATTGTCAGCAGGCCATTTTATGGGGGGCGGAAGAGGGCATTGTCGGCCCTCCTCCTGCGCCCAGATCTTCGGGTGCGGGAGGGTACGTTGGAAGTTTCTCCCTCTGCCTTTCTGCTGCTTCTTTTGCTGCCATAACTTCTTCGGCGAAGGCAGCTATTGCTAGCCATGAACTCTCGCTTCTAGCCATACCTCTAATTATAGCTGGAAGCGAGAGGTCCACCCCTATTTCAGCTACCAGGGTGTTGCGCTGTTCCACCCATGCAGGGCACAGCTCGATGGTATGCTGTGCTGTATCCTCGCTGCAGTCACAGTGATGGCAGCGGGGTGTCGTCTCTCTACCGGCAATGGAACACAGGTACTTACCGAAGCAGCCATGCCCCGAGAGTATCTGTGTCAGCCTAAAGGTAAGTACTCCGTGGCGCCTTTCTACCCAGTCCAAGAATACTGGTTGGAGAGCTTCGATGGTCTTGAAGCCAGCCCCAGGCCGTGACAATCTTTCCACTCACTCTGCCATCACTGCGTCTCGAAGCAGACTTTGTTGGTGCTCCAAAACTCTTGTTGGAATCTGTATTCCTACATCCTTGCGCCAAATATATAAGGTCGCTAGTGACCTTGCTTCTAAGTCCCATGGCACCGACCCAGCCAGAGCACAACCTGCCTCGCCGGATATTGTGCGATATCCACGTATAGCACGGACCGCCATCACCCGTTGCGGTGTATCAGCGTCCTTAGCCTAACTGCGTTTTGGTGACCTCTTCGGGAAACTAAATGTTTTGTCTATGAAATAAAAAAAAACGTGTATTTGGCACATGACAGATGTCAAACAATTAAAAAAAAACCGGCCAACTGCGAGTCTGAGTGCAAACTTGCTACATAAACCTAGGAGCTATGAAAAACTTGACCACAGAGTTAAGTACATGGTTTTAAATTCATCTCAATAACTCCACACGTTCGCGTCACGAGATAAAAGATCTTGACAGACAGACAGGCTCACAGTCGACTTCCGGTGACCGGGAGTCGTTTCGCGGCACCCGAAGCATAGAGCACCGCCTTTCCACGCTGGAATAAGATTAAAACAATTGGCAAACCGCAGATCTTTTGTAACGAAAAAGTGATGGATCTGAATGTTGATGGACGGAGAGCGAGAGGAAGGCCAAAGAAAAGATGGATGGTTTGTGTAAAGAATGATATGAAGGAGAAAGGAGTAAATGATGCCGTGACGTCTGATAGGGGAGAATGCAATACCCTATACCCTAATTAGAATGGGATAAGGGCAGGAAAATGATGAGATCTTTTGTTTTCTATTAGGGTGATTATCCTAGCCTGGAGTCCAAGAGTTTTTATGCCGCTAGTGGGTTTCTGGCTTAGCTAAACATGCTGTCGAAAATATCTCTCAGGTACTTATGCTAGTTTCCTCACGTTGGTTTTCCCCCATCGAAGCAAGAGATAATTATAATACGAAGATGAGTCCGAAAAATCAAAAGTGAGTGTCTTTGGTTTCGAATAGAGACTTTTGCTGTGGCAATCAATATCTACCATTCAACCATAGATTTATAGATATAAAAAAAAAAACAAATTATTACACCAATTTTTATTAAAGATTGTCATATTTGTAGTTGTTAAACACAAATAAGTACAGAATTCATATCAAAAACATAACCTCTGCTTTTAGAGGTCGTTTTTACAGTTTGTAATTTCAAATTACAATAATTTTGAGATCACACATTTCCTCCCTTTATCTCGCTTGTTTTTTTTTACAGTATTTTAGACAAAGGTAAACTTGATGTGTACGGATTAACTTATTAACCGTTTTTAAATAGGTAACAGTATGTTGGTTGGTTCGCGGGTTTATTGCTCGAGCAACTGGCCAATGTGTTACCAGACTTAAAATAAGTCGATTTCGCAAAGGGAGGATCTCAGAAAAATCTGAGCAACACAAATTTTCAGTCCAATCACATTTTTAAAGTCATTTATGACGTTTTAAAATCTATAAATTAAAAGTAGGCTTTTGACACCTGTCTTCCGAATTTCAGTCGTTTTTTTTTATCACACCTTTTATTGGAATGTTTCCAATTTTATGGGCCATATTCGCAAAATTTTAAATAGCAAGTAGCTATGATATGAATTATTATGTGCCTCCATAGAGTTTCGGGCAATGCCTTTGGCAGCAGAAATACATAATTATGGTAGGTAGTTTTGAATCCTACTTTGCAAGTATGACCCAGTTTTTACATCTCTCCCTAGCCATAAAGACTTATATAAAAAAAAAAACATTTCTCTTTGAGTCTTTGACATTTTGGCCTTGGTGAACATCAAATTGTTCACCTATAAAAGGCCCTTCCTACAAAAACGCTTCGCGTCAGAATTATACGAAAAATGATACGATATTATGACAAAACTTTTAAAAGAATTCTCACACACTAACACTTAGAATTGATGAAAATTTGTAGCTGTGTTTTCATTTGTGTCATTTTTTTTACTTAAAAAGCTAGTGTCTGGTCTGATGTGATGTGATGTGAACCGATGAAGCGACTGCTTGCCTGGAGGAAATCCTGTGACTGTGCGACGGCCCCCTCCCCCGCCCTCCCTCAAATACAAATTCTCCCATGCTCACATTATTTCATCGCGCCATGGATATTTATTATCTACAAATGTCAGCGTGTTAAGTGAAATGGTATGTCACATATGTAAACACAGCTTTACAAGTACATAATAATAAATTGATATTGAATACATGATTTATAAAGACAAAGCTAAATAGGTATTCGTCACAGTTGAAAAATGGCTAGTACAACTTAATTAGGTATATCAAATAATTTGATAATGCTGACGAAAACAAATCTGTGACGCGCCTTGCTTTAGTGAATTCTTACAATAATAGCTTTAATGCATAAATGATGGTAACATATCTTAGACTAGCGTCCACTATCAAATGTCATTGTGACAGCTGTCATTTCTGACAGTGCTTGTAAAATGTGATAGTGAACATTGTGCCTTAAATTAAGTATGGTTTACCCTCATAAATTTTATAGATGTCCAAATGTAGCTCCATGGAAATCGCCCGGCACCATCGTTATCAGATAATTGCAGCTAAATGCAGGCAGCTTGCTACAAATCGTCCAACGTACCTGCGTCCTCTTTCTTCTGACTAAAGTTTCTGACCGTATTTTTCTTAATGGTTGTTTTTCTTGACGACATTTTCAGTTAGCATTCTGGCATCTTCCAATCTCAACCGATGTAGTCTAGCTTCTAATGAGGGTATTTATGTTATCTTCGCTTCTAAAGCTATTATTGTCCGGATTTCTCCAAAAAGGTTTACAGCTTGGACCAGAGCCTCGGGAAATGGGTCACATGCGCGGTAAAAGTACGAGATGCAGGAGGATTCTGGGGGCATACGAAGAAAGGCGCATGAATAATCAAGTCGTTCAACAGCTCCAGAGCCTCTTCAACTTCTTCGTAAGACTTCGTAGCGACGAACTCATCAATCAAAGCGATGTCCTTCCTCACGAAAGCTTTAAGAAAATTCACGTATTGAGGTTTATCGTAGAGCTTTCCCCCACGTAGAGTGAAGCTCATCTTGGTTTGCTCGTCGTAAATTGGATCCATCAAGGTCATATCTGAATTCACACTCATTTTGCCAAAGATATTTAAGGTTTTTTTTTTAATTTGCGTGCGCTTAGTACAGCGGTAGGATTGAGACTGGTCCAGGGATTGATGCGGGGGTGGTGGATCAATAAATCAGGGGGAGAGGTGAAGGGTACCTCTGCGACTGCGTGGCGCGCTTGTGCTGTAGACGCTCCGTCTATAAAGCTGGACATTCGTGGCGTTTTGAGTTTGCCCGGTTAAGCAGACGACAACCTCCTAGGTTGAGATGCAATTCATAAAAAAAAAACCGAAAAGAGTGTCCATGGTTTTGGTGGTATAAAGTGATAAATGATGTTTATTTTACAAGTAGGTTTCACAATCACTTTTACACGTCTTTTTTTAAACTAGATGAGCCCGCTGTTTCGTACCCGACTACTCCGAGAAAAAACAGCCGAAACAAAACCAGAGGTCTCATTTAAGGCCCAGAAAAAAAACTGGGTTAACTTACATAAGAACTATGCATATTAGTGTCTGAAATGGTTTTTTTTAAAGACAAAAAGCACAAATATTGAGTGGTTCTTTCCAGTCAGTGCAAGCATTTGTCAGTTATCGTTTAGCTCGACATAGAACTCAGGAGCTTAACGACACGACGAACAATAATAAAGGACATTTGTGTAGGTCGCTTAAAGTAGGTAGGTACTCAAACTGCCAGATAATTGTAAAAAAAAAGAATCATGGATGTAAAAAAAAAGTAAGGAAGATTGGTTATTCTTCCACGCCAAAACGGCTGAACGCGTCTCTTGATGAAATTTGGCACAGAGGTAGATTATGGTCTGGAATATACATAGGATACTGTTTCTTCGATATCACGCGGGCGAAGCAGCGGGCGCAAGCTAGTACGAAAAAAAAATAAGATGCAACACGTGGTCGAGAATGGGAAGCTTTATATCCTGTTGCACACCCCCTTGCTCTTTGCCCCCCCTTGTGTGATTGATTACCTGCATTGTCGATGTACTATTTTAGCATCTAAATTGCGAATCCAAAATATGATGCTTTCATATCGCGCTTTTAACAAAAAAGAGGAAGATAGAATAGAGTTATAAGTTTTTTTTTATCAGACACAACGATCTACAATCTTGTTCGCAGTTATAATAATATATACTTACTAGCTTTTGCCCGCGGCTTCGTTCGCGTTAAATTCGGGGTAACACAGTTCCCCCTTGCGCCTTATTGATTTGTAATAACAACGCTAAGTTTTCCCTTTCCTTCCCTCTTACTCCCTCACATCCCACTTTTTTTTATAGCCTATGTCCGTCTCCTGGTTCCCAGCTATCTCTGTACCAAAATTCATCAAAATCGTTTAGCCATTAAAGCGTGAAGAAGTAACAAACAAACAAACTCACTTTCGCTTTTATAATATAAGTAAGGATACATAAGTATAACTAGTTGCACCCAGCGGTTTCACTCACTTAGACTGAGATATTATACGAATATACTTTCCTCTTGAATGTTTCTATCTGTTGCTGAAAACTGTATTAAGTAAAATCCGTTTGACCATTTTAATTAAACGATCAGAAGGGTTACCATGACATCTTATAGCACTTCCTATTCCACTGAGAGAAAGAGATGGTGCTAGACACCCTGTATAGCTGTCTCTTTCCCTCAGTGGAATAAGTTCTGCTTTAAGACGTCATGGTAGGGTAGCAGTTCGGGATTATATCATCATATAACTTTCCTCGCTCTAGGCGGAGCGAGGGGGAGTGTCAGACTTTTACTGACTAAATCCCACCCAAGTTCCTTCTTTTGCCCTTTATTCTCCGCGGCCGCGGTACCTATCTGTTTCGAAAAACCCGCAACTCCAGCAGGCAGGCCCCACTGCTTTGCTGACATCTCTTTGAGGCGCGCGTGGAACACTAACGCGCTGTCGACACGTAGGACAATAGACGAACAGACGGTGAGCCACCCATTTAACACTTACAGTTAGTAGTCAAATTAAAAAGAGGGAAAAAAAAGAGTAGAGCTTTAGGAGTTCATCATCATTTTCCTGCCCTTGTCCCATTCTATTTTTGGTCGGCGCAACACGTTTTCTTCTTCCATTCTCGCTTATCAGACGTCACGGCATCAATAACTCCTTTCTCCTTCATATCATTTCTTACACAATCCATCCACCTTTTCTTTGGCCTTCCTCTCACTCTCTGTCCATCAACATTCAGATCCATCACTCTTTTAGTCACATGTGCTTCATCCCTCCTAATTTTTCTGTAACAGGCGCAACTTTCAAACGTTCTCTAATATACTCATTCCTTACTTTAACCTTTCTCGTCACTCCACACATCCATCTCAACATTCTCATCTCCGCTACATGTAATCGTTTTTCATCCACCTTATTTACCTATAGCCGAGCATTCTGACCCATACAGTACAACAGGTCTAATCACGGACTTGTATATTTTCCCCTTTAACTTGAGGGGCATCCGTGGGTCACAAGTTGTTCCAGTGACCTCTCGCCATTTCATCCATCCTGCATTGATCCGGTGCGTTACGTCCCGGTCTACTTCCCCATCCTCATAGCTGTAGGAGTTGATAGCAATATAATATTAGCCGCTCGGTTCGACGTTTAGGTTAAGCTGCGCTTGCTTAAGTTAGTCCGTGGATGGGTAATCTCCAATTACATGGGTCCCTACCGAGTTCCACTGTGCTTCTTGATTCGGGCTGTCATTTGTAGATCTTTGACATTCGTAACACTTTACACATCAGAGGCCCGAAAGTCTGGCCACCAGTCGGAAGAAGACGTTAAAGAAAAACTTAATATTTTGTTATTTAAATGTAGGTATTTTTAAGTACAATCCTTATTAATATTATAAAAGCGAAAGTGAGTTTGTTTGTTTGTTACCTCTTCACGCTTTAATGGCTGAACCGATTTGGATGAATTTTGGTACAGAGATAGTTGGGAACCAGGAGACGGACAGGCTAATATTTTTTTGAAAAAAAGTGGGATGTGAGGGAGAAAGAGGGAAGAGAAGGGAAAACTTTTAGCGTTGCTATTACAAATCGACAATGTACTTTATATTTTCTACCCTTAATATCGAATGGAATTTAGTTGGACAAAAAAGGTGACAACCCTATATGCACCAAAGCTGCATCCACCTTTGCACAAGCGAAATAAAAAAAAAGAAAAACGCCAAAAAAGTATCCATAAATATTATAATATCACAAATATAGGTACATAATGTGTCTACTGCTTAAAATTAATTTTGTAGCCTTTCGTCTCAGGATCCTGTTCCATCTGAAAATTTTCCGTCGACAGACCAAAAGGTTTAAGTACCATATTGCCCAAATCTTTCAGTTTCCCAAGCATTTCTGTTTTTAATTTTTCATTTTTTTCCTCAATCAATGGTGGTAGACGAATAGTTGCTTTTTTTGCCTCTTTATGCAAAGGATCTAGTTCTAAAACTTTCTTGAAATCCGCTAAGGATTCATCTAGTTTATCTGTAGCTTCGTATGACTGAGCTCTCCTGAAAAAAAAAGATATAAAATTGTTAAAAAAAAAAAATATGACGTTGCCCCACAACACCTGGGGCCTAAGTCTGCTATTACAATAGTGTCAGAATGGTCGATCACTGATCGCATAATGGTTGATTTTGGCAAGTTTAGTATGTAGCAGATTACCAAACTTGTCAAAATTAACCATTATGCGATCAGTAGCCCTACTATGACCTCTTAAAGCAATTCTTATTCCGCTGAGGGAAAGAGACAGAGCTATACAGGGTGTCTAGCACCATCTCTTTCACTCAGTGGAATAAGAATTGCTATAAGATGTCATAGTAGCCCTTCAGTGATCGACCATTCTGACACTATTGTAATAGCAGACTAAGGCCCCAGGAATTTCTCCTGTATCGTGGGTGCGTTTACAAACATTTAAACTTACATACACAAACAGCCAGACCCGGAACAACTAGCTGTAGGTCATACAAATATTTGTTCCGTGTGGGGATCGATCCCGCGACACGCAGCGCAGCAGTCGATCGTTCAGCATACTGGTATTCCTATGCATAAGTTAGACTGGAATCGTTACCAAAATAATTGGGACATATAAAAATACTTTTTTTGTTGTTTTTGGAACGAAGTTCCTTATCGCGCGTTGTGAAAGTGGGCTAGACGGAAAAAATTCTTACGAAAAGTTGTCACTACACTTTTTGCTATAGTACGCTATTCTAAGCTGTGCGGCGTCGCATGTTTCTCTGTCTGTCTCTCTCTCTTATAGAAAGCAAGGCAGATATTTTCATTTCTATAGGAACTTCGTTCCATCCGGGTGTCCCTTGACACCTCTATTTTTTTTTGTGGATGGAAAATCCTCAAATAACTTCACCCGCTCTAAGTGGGGCGGGGGAAGAGTCAGAATATACTGGTTAAAACCAACCCATGTATCTTCTTTTTCCTTTTTTATTCCGGGGCCGCGGTATCTCTTTCAAACAACCCACAAATCTGTTACATATAACTTCAGTGGTTGTGGTTTTAGCAAGTTTTTGCCCCTGGCTTTACTCTCAAGGTTGTTTTGTTCGCACTATGCTGTGGGTGATAGTGCGATTGACCAGCCAACAACCTCACAGGTTAACCTGTGAGTTGCCATCAAGAAAAAAATACTTTACAGTACGGCCAACGAGAAGCGATACCAAATGTAAACAAAACCCATGCTAAAACCCCATCTAAAATGGCCGCCCGAATGTTGGCGAACCCGTCTTAACGTTGTCATGTTTTTGCCGGGAGAACGAGACATTACGACAAAGGCACAAGATGGAAAGAGCTAAATATTAGATTGTCAACGCCACAGTTGTTCTTTAGGTTAATGACCTTTCGTATCGCTGCTAGTTGGCCTTAGTGTAGCAAGAAACAGGGGTAACTTGCATAATTATATCAACCTCACCTGAGAAATGCCTTAAGATATTTGTCGTCAAGTTCAATAGCTTTAGTGCAATCTTTAGCAGATTGCGCATATTTCTCTAGCTTCATTTTAGCAGCACTTCTATTGCAGTATAGTATTGCCCGTTGCTGTGAGAACTGTAATGGGCATGTTCGTAGACCTGGAACATTTAAATGCAAACTTTAAGCATTTTTTTAAAAAAGACCATTACAGGCACTTTTGAATATTAAGAAACAAAAGAATGAAGCTACAGTCCCAGACACAATGCAAGATAACTTGTGAAAGTACTGTAGTTGCCCATTCCAAAGCATTGATCTCTATGGAGAAGAATGGGCAAGAAACTCCATGGACACTCTTTTAAATCATAATAATTTTGCAAGATTATGGTTACATCATTCATGTTGAGATTATACAAATATGTGAGAACGATGTAGTTAGACGTACACATATTAAAAGAGTCCAGAGTGAAAACAAAAACGACAATATGATATTAATTTAAAGAAAAAAGCCGTGGCAGCCAAGAGAAGACCAGTCCCAACTGACAGCGCCCGTTCACGAACATGACGCATGAATCAGCGCCATTCAGCTCAACCATTTTGAAGGGAACTAAATGACGCGACACACCCGCCACCATCAGCGAGACATTTAAGTGAGCATGACAGTCTCTCAACCACCAGGGCATCACATATTTGAATCTTTTGGGACTTAATTAATATTGATAGGCAGGTCATAATTCTGTTGAAACTGTATGGCAGCTTGGAAATGAACTGCAAACATTTTTAACCGACTTAAAAATGAGGAGGTTCTATGTTTGACCTTTTTAGGGTTCCGTAGCTCAAAACAAAAAACGGAACCCTTATTAGATCACTTTGCTGTCCGTCTGTCAGCCTGTCTGTCAAGACCCTTTATCTTTTGAACGCGTAGAATCGCGTAAAATCGGCACACAGTTGGCGGAGTAATAAGTGAACAAAAATAAACCGGCTAAGAACGAGTCTAGACTCGCGCATCGAAGGTTCCGTACAAACTTGCGACATAAACGGCCACATAAGCGACCTACACAAATGTCCTTTTTTTGGTATTGTTCGTCGTGTCGTTGAGCTCCTTGGGTTATGAGTTGAGCTACACGATAACTGACAAATGCTTGCACTGACTGGACAGGTCCACTCAATCTGTGTGGTGCTTTCTTAAAAAGACCATTTCAGACCCTATCTGCATAGTCCTCATGTAAGTTGACCAAGATTATTTTGTCTGGACTTTAAAAGAGACTATGACCTCTGAGTTTGTTTCGGCTGTTTCTTCTCAGAGTAGTCGGGTACGAAACACCGGCCTCATCTAGTTTTAAAAAAAGATGACGTGTAAAAGTGTTTGTGAAAACCTACTTGCAAAATAAACATCATTTATCATTTCATTTATATCTTTTGACTGCATAAACTTAGAGGGTTGATTTTTTCACAGCTCCAAGGGACCATAGAGTTGAGTATATGGTTTTAATTTCAACTCAATACCGATAAAGGGTCTTGACAACAGACAAATGGACAACAAAGTAATCATATAAATAAGGGTTCCGTTCTTCGAGATGTGGAACCCTAAAAAGAGACCAAAGAAAAGATGGATGAATTGCGTAAGGAATGATATGAAGGAGAAAGGAGTAAATGATGCCGTGACATCTGATAGAGGAGAATGGAAAAAGAAAACGTGTTGCGCCGACCACAAATAGAATGGGACAAGGGCAGGAAAATGTTGATTTTGGTTTTAGTTACCTTCAGTATATTTCTCAATGCTCCGCTCAAAGTCCTCAACTTTATAGGCCTCATTTCCAACTTTTTTCAACTCCTCAGCTATGATCCTCCGTTCCTCCTTCTGGTCTTCTGAGAGGTCTACTTCAGCGTCCTTTAAAGATTTTTCATCTATATCGGAGTCACTGTCATCTTTACCAAAGGCCCCTGTATCCTTCTCTGCATAGTCTTTGTCTAAATCATGATCTTCAATTGATTCGGAATGTGTCGGTTTTCCTAAAAATTAAAAAAAATCCTTACTAATATTTTAAAGGCGAAAGTAAGTTTGTTTATTTGTTACGTCTTCATGCCTATATGACAAAACCAATTTTGATTAATTTTGGTACAGAGATAGTTGGGACCCTGGAGATGGACATTAACAATGGAGAAAGAGGGAAGAAAAGGGATAATTTAGCTTTACTATTACAATAAATAAGGCGCAAGGGCAAAAACTACAGGTAAGAGCTACCTGTGAATCAGGAAACGGGAACTGTGTTACCCAGAATTTAACGCAAGTGAAGCCGGGGGCAAAAGCTAGTATATAATATATATTGGAACACTAACGCTGAGAAACAAGATCAAATTGGTTTGATAACCCTGCTAACAGCACATTGGCTCGAGACTCTATGTCCTACCTGACAGCTCTCTTCTTCTTAGGAGTTTACAAGCACCACCTTATATAGTAGTACTAGCTTTTGCCCGTGGCTTCGCTCACGTTAAATTTGGGGTAACACAGTTCCCCTTGCGCCTTAGTGATTTGTAATAGTAACGCTAAGTTTTCCTTTTCTTCCCTCTTTCTCCCTCACATCCCACTTTATTTTTATATTAACCTATGTCCGTCTCCTGGTTCCCAATTATCTCTGTCCCAAAATTCACCAAAATCGGTTTAGTCATTAAAGAGTGAAGAGGTAACAAACAAACAAACTCACTTTCGGTTTTATAATATTAGTCAGGATTTCGTAGTCTTTGCCTAGCCCCCACAAGAAAAAAGGTGTGATTTTACTTTGTTGTTTTGTCTAAATTACTTCAAAATATATAAAACTAATTGCTAGGTTAATTATTATATTTTAAAGCACATGATTTCAAGAGCCGGGTGAAGGCAAACCAGAATTTGGGACACCCTGATTCACAGAGGTTAGAAGGGGATGGTGGGGTCATGGGAGATGGGGGTGTTATTGCCTAGCAATATACCTCACATTTAAATAAAATTGTGACCTGTAAAAAACATAAAAAAACCACAGGGTAAATGCGGGGCGGCCTTGGGCGTAGTCACATTCCCTCCTTCCAATTCAGGCGACTAGATCTTAAACCTTACCAGGAGTATGCTTTCTACCTTTCTAATAAGCACTTAGGTAAGTATGTATTATGTTTTCTTTTACAACAGATGAAAGTAAGTAGGTACAGTGTGACAATCGCAGCATGATTTAAGGATTAATTAGAGCCTTATTAGAAAACCATTACAATTCAAAATTATTTTATCACAATACTACGCCCTAGTCAAGATGTAATGAAACGGTATAAAAAATACATACCAGTAGTGTTTGTACTGTCTCCGCTAGCTGTAGGAAAGTCCTCGGCACTCGTACCAGGATTTATAACAAATTCTTCAACAGATTCATTCGTTTTTAACGATGTTTTTAAATCTTTTGTTAAATCGTCTATTATTTCGTCATTGGCAGGAGCCGTACTTTTTAACCTCTCCGACATTTTTGATTATGATTATAAATGCTGGAAGTTGTATAAGAATGTGTAATTGAGATTTGGAGTTCTAGAAACTTTGGAAAAAGGGAAAACCTCGAATATTTTGACTTGACATGTACGATTTAAGATGGCACTTTTGACAGTAGTGCGGAAGTGGCGTTCCAGTTTCACGATTAACGAGAATAACACATAATAAGCCTATGTGTGTCAGTCAGAGAGTGACAGAACAGACCACGACGAATTGATGTTATCTCAAAACTAATAAATTGTTAAACAGTTATTGAACCAATCATAACTTATAGGTATAGGAGTACAGCATCAAGTCAGGCCCAAGAAATCCACAAAACCACATTTAGTTATTTGAAAAAAAAAACATGAAAATAAAAATATTTTTTAAATACCTACCCAATTCCCTAAAATTATACGCAGTCTAAACGAAACGTGAAGCCAACCTACGTCAAATCGGTAACGTCAGGTGCACGTCAGGTTTTTGGTTTTACTTTTCACTCAGCAATATTAGAAATAGGAAATCAGTGTTTCAAATTAAACTAAATCAGATTCACACGAACGATAGAAAGCATATAACCATATTATTATTTCTAGTTGTATTTAAAATATAAAGGATTTAACTCCGTGACGTTAAGATAAATATTTAACTAACTAAACGATGACAGCTAGGCATACCACAATTCACAAACGAAACGTATCTTGTGTAACCTAAAATTCTTAAGGTCAAGATTGTGAAAATTATCATATTTTTATTATCATAAATCCAAGAGACGCTATCTCGATAGATTACTTAATATACGGTGGTGTAACGGGCGTGATTCAGCATTTTTACACAGTCCTGTGGCTTGGAAAAAAGACAAAATGTTACGGAATTTTGTGAAAAGTTTATCCGCAAGAAATCTACGTTGTTCGCTGAAGAACAGCGGTGGATCGTCGAGTCTTGTTAATCGGAAGAGCATAGCGCGGTTATCGACGACTGAATTAGCATTAAAAGACGAAAAGTAAGTAAATAATAGCTGTAATAGACCAACAAAACGTTAAGTTGATTAAGTTATGCATAGTTTGTTATTTGTAGGCTTATCCAAGAAGGTTGGATAATGAAATCGAAAATTGTAGCTTCCGTTTAATACATCGAAAAAAAAAACTCAGGGAATTTTATTTAAATAATTATTGTCAAAATAATTCTGTTTCTTGAGACTTACAATTTGGTGTTCACTTAGAAATAATATTGTAACACCTAGTTGGCACAGTGGCTAAGTGATCAACTGCTGCTCTGAGTGTCACGGGATCAATTCCCCCAAACAGAACAAATGATGGCCCACAGATAGTGCTTCCAGGTGTGGCTGTTTGTGTATGTGAGTTTAAATGTTTGTAAACACACCCACAATAAAGATTTTTTTTTAAATGCTAGCCTTGTTCATCTTCAATTAACTCATTTACCTGTTGTCTGTAAGTATTGTCCATTAAATAAAAAATATTAAGAAGAAATTCTAGTTTGAGACAACAGGATACAAGCATTATCAATAATCTCAACTGCCTGTGTCTTTTTGTTGGTCTTGATAAACAGACAGACGAACATATTTATATAGAAAAGTATACAATCTATGGGACCGCAGCATGACCTTGCTTTAGTAAAATGAAAAAAAAAAACAAAATTCGGTCCAATCATAGAAAATGGTAAAAAAACAAAATGATAAAAAATGAGTTTTTTTTTTTTTAGAAGTCAGTTAAAACCTGATAACACTTGGACAGACCTGGGTATTGAAGCCAGGACAAGCTAAAATGATGAAAATTGTGTCTTTCCTTATTTTAGAAGTCGGTTAAATCCTGAAAACACTTGGCCGGGGTATTGAAGCTAGGATTTCATAGTCACTACTTGTGCATGATAACAAAATAGATAAAATATCTAATTCAATAAAACCAACTTTGTTTACAAGTTATTTATGTGAAAACACTTGAAACCATATTCTTATCTAAATGTTATCACATTATTTGATAACACAATAGATACACACTCTAGGCTAATGATTAAGGGTCACTTAAAGAAACCTATGAATCTTGGAATTCTTATCTAATTTTGAGTTTTGTAAAGTAAACAATGACTTATTGTTGGGCTTACGATGTCCTCTCATACTTAAGTACTAACACTGTACACACTGTCCTCTCATACTTAAGTACTAACACTGTACACACTGTCTTCTCATACTTAAGTACATTTTAAAAGAGTATCCGTGGAGTTTCTTGCCGGTTCTTCTCCATAGGACACAACCAACCCAAATGTTGCATCTATTCTTGATGTTTTCTAAGTGCCCATGTAGGCCTATGTAAAATAAGAATATATAGATTCTTGTTTTTTTTATACTGCTACCTTTATTAAATAAATTGTGTATATACTACTAGTGTATAATAGACAATTAAATACTTAAATGAATGTATTCAAAATTAGGTTTATGCATGGTCATACATAAAAAAAATATACTTACATGTCAAAATCAAAATCATTTATTAAATAAAAATAGGCCAGTTACAGGCACTTTTGAACTGTCGAAACATTGACAACAATAAAAATTAAGCTACAGTCCCAGTCACAAGGCATAATAACTGTGGAAGTACTGTAGTAGAATGTCGAATTGAGAACCTCCTTTTTTCGTCGGTTAATAATATATGGCCGTTTTTATGTCGCGTTTTTTTTTGTCAACTGTTCTGGTTCCGACTATTATGCCAGGGTCATGGTGGGGGCGACAAGATGGTTTGGTAAACCTTCAAAAACTCATACATTCTTTTTTATAATGATATGCTGTACATAAAATCAAGCAATAATAACGCAAACCTATTCGGGCGCCGCGAGACGACTCCCGCTCACTGTCCGTCCGTCTATTGACGACAAGCAGTGTCGACGGCGCGTTATTGTTCCACGCGCGCCTCAAAGAGATGTCAGCAGAGCAGAGGGGCTTGCCAGAGCCTCCGCCTGCCGGGGTTGCGGGTTGTTCGAAAGAGATACCGCGGCCCCGGAACGTAAAGGGCAATAGCAGGAACATGGATGGGTTTTAGTCAGTACACATCTGACACTTCCCCGCTCCGCACAGAGTGGGGGAAATTATTTGATGATTTCTCATGCGCCAAAAAAGCTGTGTAGCTTAAAAAAAATATAATAAGGGGTTATTATGATAACATCATGTCGAAGAAGGGGAACACGGGAACACTGTGTGACCTTTCTTTACCAAAATTAAAAGAACATCGGCCAATTGCGAGTCGGACTAGCGCATAGAGAGTTTCGTACAAACGTGACATAAACGACAATATCTTTTGATTGTATAGACTTAGAGGGTTGATTTTTTTACAGCTTTAAGGTACCACAGACTTAAGTATATGGATTTAAACTTCTACTCGATACCTCCACGCGAGATAAAACGTCTTGACAGACATACAGATAGACAATCAAAAGACGTTTATTCAAATTAGGCTGATAATCAGCACTTTTTATTAAAAGTCACATTACAAGAATTGGGGAACAGGTTCCAAGCTACCGGCGGTCAGGGCTCCAGAGAAAGGAATACGAGCCGTGTCCAGGAGTACCGCTTTCTGTATCAAGCCCTTGATCCAGCTGCCTAACGAGAGCCTTCTCAGGTGCTGGTCGAGGCTCTTGGCAATTATTAAGCCATTGGCAGATATGACTATCGGCACAATGATCGCTGAGTCCACAAAAACACCCACCCTTCGCCACTTCCTAGTGTTTTAGCTGGGAAGAAGAAGTGGCGGAACAAACTCCCCAGCAACACATCTGTCTGCCAGGTTAGAAGAACCAGATTTACTTGTATCGGACAACAAACTGATCCTATTATAAGGGTTCTGTTTTTCCTGTTGAGGTACGGAATCTATAAAAGTATGATGGTACCGTCATCATCTGCCTAGCCTTTTCCCAACTATGTTGGAGTCGGCTTCCAGTCTTAACGGATGCAGCTGAATATCAGTATTTTACATGGAGCGACTGCCTAACTGACCTCCACAACCCAGTCACTACTGGGTAATACGATACCCCTTGGTAAGACTGTAACGACTGTCAAAGATCTACAAATGGCAGCCGGAACCAACAGCTTAGCGTGCTTTTCGAGGCACGGAGGAATCTCGGTATGTAACGGGTGGTCACCTATCCACAGACCAACCTAGGCGAGCGCGGCTTAACCTAAAGATCGACCCGAGTGGCTCAAAAGTATGATGCTGCATCATATGGAGCGACTGCCTATCTGACCTTCACAACCCAGTTATTATTTAAACCTCAATTCAATCAAATAATTCTGAGCGAATTTTAAACATGTCAATTGCCGTGACCTTGACGATTCAATTGCTGGTTATTACCATTGTAAGGTCAAATCAATTGAACGTATATGAAGTATGAGATGACTCTTAGGTTTTGGGGGACCTGATAGCTGTTTTTAATCGACTTAAAAAGCAGGTTTTCAATCCGTCGGGGTCTTTTTGAATGTTACCACTAGCTTACGCCCGCGGCTTCGCCCGCGTTAAATTCGGGATAAGACAGCTGCCCTTTCCTGATTTGCAGGTACCTGCCACCTGTAGTTTTTGCCCTAGCGGCTACCGACAAAAATTAACTAAAACATTATCCGCCATTTACAGAATTAAAATAACATTTGTCCTGTACGACGGAAAGCGCCTGGAGACACAAGCGAAGGTCGGAGACTCACTGCTCGACGTGGTAGTCAACAACGACCTGAACATTGAAGGCTATGGCGCTTGCGAAGGGACCCTTACCTGTTCCACCTGCCATGTCGTACTGAAGCCTGAGGATTTTAACAGGTGAGTTAGCAAATGCTGTCAGATAGCTGTGTGGGTAGCAATGTCTTTGGAATGAAGTTCCTTTCCTTGCGAAAGGGGCCTTGATTTCTATGACAGAGAGAGAGAGAGAGGGAGAGAAACGCGCGCGTGCCGCACGGAAAAGAGACCACAAGACACTTTCGTTACTAGTTTTGGTCTTAATTTTTGTCTTTAAAGTGAAGTAATGTTTTGTAATCGTTTCACACGGGCGAAGCTCCAAGGAAGCATCTACTCTAAAATATATAATTAGTATGCGATATCATCATTGATTATTTTCATTTTCCTGCCCTTTTCCCATTCTATTTGTGGTCGGCGCATCACGTTTTCTTCATCCATTCTCCCCTTTCAGACGTCACGGCATCATTTACTACTTTCTCCTTCATATCATTCCTCACACAATCTATCAATCTTTTCTTTGGACCTCCCTTTCCCTCTCCATCAAGATTAGTGACATGCACTTCATCCCTCCTCATTACATGTCCATGCCAAGACAAACGGCTCCCTTTAATTTTTTCTGTAACACGCACAACTTTTAAACTTCCTCTAATATACTTATTCCTTAATTTATCCATTCTTGATACTCCACACATCCATCTCAACATTCTCATCTCCGCTACATGCAATCGTTTTTCGTTCCGATTTTTTACCATTTACTATCCTACTAATATTATAAATGCGAATGTTTGGGAGGATGTATGGATGTTTGTTACTCTTTCACGTCAAAACGGTTGAACGGATCTTGATGAAATTTGGCACAGAGGTAGATCTGGTCTGGAATAACATATAGGATACTTTTTTCTTCGATATCACGCTGGCGATGTTGATGAGAGAAGAAGACGTAAGCAACGACTTATTGTCGGGCCTACTCTGTCCTCTCATTCTTACGTAGGTTCTAACGCTGTAACAACAACATTATAATACCAAATGATTTTAAAAGAGTAACCATGGAGTTTCGTGCCGGTTCTTCTCCATAGGAAACGACCAACCCGAACCGTGCATCTTTTCTCGACGTTTTATAAGTGCCCAGTTTTTTGATTTGTGGTCGGCGCATCACGTTTTCTTCATCCATTCTCACTTCATCTATTCTATTTATCGAATGATTTTAAAAGAGTAACTATGGAGTTTCTTGCCGGTTCTTCTCCATAGAAAACGACCAACCCGAACCGTGCATCTTTTCTCGACGTTTTATAAGTGCCCATGTAGGCCTATGTGAAATAAAAATATTTTGATTTTTTGATTTGTGGTCGGCGCATCACGTTTTCTTCATCCATTCTCCCCTTTCAGACGTCACGGCATCATTTACTACTTTCTCCTTCATATCATTCCTTACACAATCCAACCATCTTTTTTTGGACCTCCCTCTCCCTCTCCATCCATCTTAGTGACATGCACTTCATCCCTTCTCATTCCACCTAGACAAACGACTCCCTTTTATTTTTGGAACGAAGTTCCTTATCGCGCGTTGTGCAAAAGCTAGTAAATTATACATACATGCTCAAAACTTTCCTCACGTCATCGTTATTCTGTTCGTTGCCCCGTATCACATCCTCATACCTCGACAACTGATTATTCAACTATTCAGTGTCTACTGCCAAATTCTGACTTCGTCACATATTCTTATTTCTTAGTGTGTATAGCACGGCCAACGAGAAGCGATACCAAATGTAAACAAAACCCATGCTAAAACCCCATCTAATGTTGGCGAATGTTGGCGAACCCGTCTTAACGTTGTCATGTTTTTGCCGGGAGAACGAGACATTACGTCAAAGGCACAAGATGGAAAGAGCTAAATATTAGATTGTCAACGCCACAGTTGTTCTTTAGGTTAATGACCTTTAGTATCGCTTCTCGTTGGCCGCACTGTAGTCACTTTTATATGCACATGATTTGTCAAACTATATTTTATGTTTATTTATTTGGCAAAACAAACGGTTACACATACAGTATTTTGACGGCACGGTTGGCGCAGTGGCTGAGCTTAAAGGTTCATTTAATTTTATAACTGGTAACTAATTATTTAAAAAAAATGCGGATTATGTTGTTCATTTACTCATCTTATAGCTGTAATTTTGTGCAATACTTACTATTTTTTTTTAAACCGTTGCCCCTCACTAGGAATTTCTCCTGTATCGTGGGTGCGTTTACAAACATTCAAACTCACATACACAAACAGCCAGACCCGAAACAACTATCTGCGGGTCATACAAATATTTGTTCCGTGCGGGAATCGAAAACGCGACACGCAGCGCAGCAGTCGATCCTTCAGCCACTGCGCCGACCGTGCCGTTTATGTTGTAAGTTTGTACGGAACCCTCGGTTGCGATATAAATACCTTTACGCGTACCACCGCACGGAATCCTAAAAAAGAATTAGTTGGTTTGATACCCGCGTGCTTCAGAAAGCAAGTCTCTCAACATTCTCCATTTAACAATTGTTTCTCTATTTCTTCAGATTACCAGAGGAAGCTTGTGATGAAGAAAGGGACATGCTAGACCTAGCTTACGGTCTGACGGACACTTCCCGTCTAGGTTGCCAAATAACCTTGACAAAAGATATGGATGGCCTAGAAATTAGGGTGCCAGAGACAATCAACGACGCTAGAAGTTGATGTAGAGAGTTTAGTAGTCAATGGACGCTTTCATTTAAGAGATTTTTGCAGCAAAGACTGTGTCAGCAACTTTTTGTGGCATGACTGCTCGAAATCAGTTGTTCTGTCGCGCCACTTTTTCAAGGGCAACTTTTAGTGGCCAGTTCTGAGGAATTTAATGAAAAAAGAAGCCATTAAATAAACTATATGAGAGGGAGTTGACTGTAGTCTATAAAACGGTCCCAGTGGTATTATAGAGCTATTTAAAGCTATTAATAGTGTCTTGATTGACCAAGAGGTTATGCGCTCCCTAATGCACGAGGTTCAGAGTTCAATACATATGTACTTTCTAATAGTCATCACAGTCCACGATGAAGGTATACGTCATGAGGAAACCTGGATTTAAAATTATGTAAATCTGAAATTGCCAACCCGTCTTGTGCAAGCGTGGTGATCAATGCTCGTGCCTTCACTGTATGGAAAAAGGCCCAGCTGTGGGACAGTTATAGGCTGGTATTATTATATAATAACATGGGGTTTAAAATAGATTGTTTCCCTAACTCAAGGAATATTCCTCAACTTAGCGTGGTAACCCAGAACTGAGCATGAGTTGCGCTTTCGGTAGCGTCCATCAGTTCCTTTAACGAACAATGAAAATGGTCCATCTTTTTTTTGGAACAGCACCACATGTCCTTGAGCAGAGTCATCAATGGAACTCCACCTAAGCAGGTTTTCCTTGCTACGGCCAACCTGGGATCGAAGTCTGTTTAAAGACTCTCAGGGCAGTCAAGGCAACTCATGTTCCAGAGAGAGGCAACTGTTGCCGGCCAAAAGTTGCCCAGAAGTTGCCCGTGTGTTAAAAACAAGTTGGATGCTATAAGCAATTTTGATGCAAATTGTTTTTTTTGTATAGTTTTGATTTTTTTTGTTTGCAAAAATCGCTTAAATTGAAAGTTCCTAATAATATAAAGTGGCGAATTTAGACTTTACCGATGAACTTTATTTTAAGAAGTATTTAATACTAAAATAATAGAAGTTCTGGTGTCGGTTAGGTAGTTCTGCCCTTGGCTATATTAAGTTGTAAATGGTGCCAATATTTTTGGAAAATATTAATATATTTTTTAATTTCTTATGGCGACTGTTATTTTTTTACATGACTAAGGATGTTTTCAATATAGGGTGGATTTCATCTCGTTTGCGGAATGTCCCTCAACATAACAATTAAATATTTTTTTGTAAAAAAAAGCCAACAACTTTCGGAAGTCGGTGGCAAAAAAAAACGACGAATCAAACAAAAGTCCAAGACTTCTGGAAGTAAATTATTTTTCCATCTCTTTTAGTTTTTTCTGGAAGTTTGTTTTTTTTTTGCAAAAAAAGTTTTATTTCAAGTTGATCTTTAATTCAATTTCTCTATAGGATTTTTTTTTTAATTTGAATCATAAATCTCGCGAGCTTTAAATGAGAACAATAACAAAAATATATATATTTTCCAAAAATATCGACAATATTGCTTTTCTACAAAAAGATTTATATTTTATTTACTAGACACAAATTATATTATATTTGTAATTATTTTTAGATAAAATCGGATCGCATCAAATAAATGTTTACCGTTTATAAAGTTATAAACACGGTTGTTAACTCTGAAAAGGTATTCAGAAGTGTACCTTAATAAGGTAGTTTTTAGGGTCAAAACCATTATATTTCGTCCGTCTTTTTGATTATTCATAAATAAGGGACACGTATTTTTTACACATTTTTTTTTTTGTAAATTAGACCAAAAATGACAAAGATATAGCACATTAAAGTTACGTGTAACGTCACGCGTTGCGAAAAAATGACCCTTATTTTTGAATCCTTACTAATATTATAAAAGTGAAGTTTGTTACCTTTTCCCGTGTAAATGGCTAAACCGATTCTCATGAACTTTGGTACAGAGATAGTTGGAACCCTGGTGACGGATATGGGGTATTCTTTTTTAAAAAAAGATTGAGATATGAGGGAGAAAGATGGAAGAAAAGGTAAAACGTAGCAATGCTATTACAATAAATAAGGCGCAAGGGCAAACACTACATGTAGCAGGTACCTGTGAATCGGGAAAGGGGAACTGTGTTACCCGAATATAATGCGAGCGAAGCCGCAGACAAAAGCAAATAATCTATAAGACGGACTAATATTTTTTTTTGGAAACTTCCCTATTAAGCACTCTTTCTCGCCGTTATGCTTGAGATCCATGTTAAAGTAGGTACAGACGCCAGCAGGTCAAGATACCCGAAACTGTCAACTTTTCCCAAAGAACCTTGAACCTAATACTTTAAAAATAAAGTCGAAAATCTATCAAAGAAATCTGACAGATTGTAGTAGCTTGATGTGCAGGCGTCTGTACGTGTAACTTGAAACTTTATTATAATTTCTAGGCAGCTTATTTGTTTATCTAGACAAAAAAATACTAGTGACTTTTTTAAAATAAATATTTATAATAGTAGATACGTATGGTATTTTTCGTCAGCATCCGTTTTTGGCCCAAACCAAAAGAATATGGCGGATTTAAACCGTTTTTATTATATTTATTAATAAATAAATACATTTAGAAAAGCTTGTGATTAAAAAATTACATCCTCCCGGAACAATCTTTAGGTTAAGCCGCGCTTGCTTAGGTTGGACTGTGGATGGCTGACCACTATTACATACCGAGTTTCCTCCGTGCCTCGGAAAGCACTTTAAGCTGTTTGTCCCGTCTGTTATTTGTAGATCTTTGACAGTCGTTACTGATAGTCACTGTCCTGAAAGTTTGACAACCAGTCTAACTAAGGGGTATTTTATTACCGTGAAATACATCAATATTGCCACCAAGGATATCTTTTCCCTAAGACCCATTTCTAAACAAATACTTATTAAAATTTATAGTGCAAAAATATTTTAGTACTATGGCAACATTTTAAGATTGGTGGAAAATAGGTTTTATGTCCGGCAGCACTGTCTATGGTGTGTGACGTCAAATTCATTTAGTATCTTGTTGGAAGGTTGGAACTCGTTGAATACGGTGCGTGTTTTGGCGGGAAAATTTTGGTGCATATTTAAAAGTGATTTAGGTTTTGCAGGTCAGATAGCCTTACCATGTCTTACTTTTATTCAGGTGCGCCTCGTTATACTGAAAGCCGACCCCAATATAGTTGGGAAAAGCAAATGCTGATATCTAAATAAATATATTTCAAAGACTGAAAAGTCGAAATTGGTGATGGATTTTAAACTCCTTTATTGACGTAGTTACCTATTTGTAATTAATATGTTTTATCATAGTTTCACTGATGAGTAAATCTCTACTCTAACTCTACGTAAAACGATATTTCTAAACCTACTCTAATTCACGCAAAATGATATAGAGCAGGGTTACAAACGTAACTACTTTTGACTTTCGTTCGTTAACGAAGTTACGTTTCGGAGAAAGAGAGTAGACCCCCTGGGTTGCGGGTTGTTCGTAAGAGATGGAGTTTCTTGTCCATTCTTCTCCATAGAGATCAACGCTTTGGAATGGGCAACTACAGTACTTTCAGAAGTTATTATGCCTTGTGACCGGGACTGTAGATTCATCCTTTTGTTTCTTGACATTCAAAAGTGCCTGTAATGGTCTAATTTAACCTTTCGTATGCCGGAATTACAGACACAATTAATTACGCATTGTGTCTCGCGTGGATCCACGTCATAGACACACGAAAGGTTAAATAAATGATTTAAATTTGAGATACCGCGGCCCCGGAATTCAAAAAGCAAAAGAAGTAACATGGATGGGTTTTAGTCAGTACAAGTCTGACACTCCTCCCCGCTCCGCCTAAAGCGGGGGAAGTCTTTTGATGATTTTTCATTCGCAGAAAAAATACAAAACCATAGTTAAAATAAGGTCTGAGATTTTGTATAAAAATGTCAGTCAATTTGCTCACTAATTAATTTCTTTGAATATGTAACAAAAATGTCTAAAAAGAAGGATGTATAATGGTTATGTAGACAATATGTTTTCTGTTATTTTTTATTTAGTTGTATAAATGAATTTTGTGAATAAATGAATCAAATCAGTGTTTTATTTTATTTCTTTACGTTCTGCCTAAATTGTATAAGTTCTGTACCTACCCAAATCGGAAGATAAAGATACATAATTATTATATATTTATTTTGTAAAACATACACAAGATGTAATGAAAAAATCTCCTACCCTACATAGAACGTATCATCTTGGAACGGTCTACTTGGGGCAAATACCGTATCATTTTGGTAATTCGTTCTAATAGTGGTGCTTTCTCCCTTTTTCTTTGTCGAACATCTTTTATTACCGCATTCGCAACAATGCCGAGTACTTCTAATACGTCGTGTGGTCGTCAATTTACCCTTATTGCTTGACTCAGTCTGTTGATATGACGGTCTACCCTTACTGGTGGTGTGTGTGTTCTCTTCCAATGGAGGGTCGTTTTCTTCATTTGACTCTCTACACTTACTATTTGGCTCATTTGGCGCTGTACACTTGTCATCTTTATTATTATCTGGTTTTGGAGACTTCGACTGAAACTGTGGTCTGCGTTTACTTGTGAATTCACTCTGTTGATGTGGCGGTCTACCTTTACTGGTAGTATGTGTGAGATCATGCAATCGTGGATCATGGTTCCTTTTTTTATTGATAGGTCTATACTTGCCACTATTGTCTTTCTGTGGTTTACGCTGTGTCCTGTCCTGGCGTGGTCTACCATCGGATGGACGTGGCGTCAATTCTTTAAGCCATTTCTTTTTATACTCTTCGAATGCGTTCAAAGGTTGCCCACCATCGTTGAGTGTACGAGTCGGGTTGTCACTGTTGTCAGGCGCCTGGGTAGCTGAAGAGATTTTAGGGTTAAGTACCTCAAAAGAAAAAACGGAACCGTTATTGGAGTTTTTAATTGAATTTTTCTTTCACTGTGGACGCTCTTACTGTGCACGTCTATCTACATCGTTCTCACATATTTGTATATTCTCAACATGAATGTTGTTGTTATATATGTGTATGTCAGTATGTTATATGTGTGCGTGGCCCGCACTCCTGCGCTGCCCGACCTACGAATAAACCAGTGTGCTTTTAGCTGTCAGTAGTTTCACTTGTGTCCCTACGTACCTACACAACAGTGGCGACGAGTTTACCCACAATACTACAAATTATAAATCCTTGCGAGAAATGGCACAGTCATTTTGTGGCATCCTATCGACTTTCGATCATGGTGTCAGCGATTGGAAGACATATAAAGGTCGAATCACTCAGTGGTTCATCGCAAATGACATCGATGCAAAAAGTGATGCAACGGGAACCAGGAGGCGAGCGATACTACTTAGCGCACTCAATGATAGTACCTACAAGTTGGCAACAAACTTAGCCCTGCCAAAAGACGTACAAGAGGTGCCATATGAAGACCTATTAATGTTATTGGATGACCACTTCACTCCAAAACGTTGCGGGTTTAGCGAGCGGCACAACTTTTACGCAGCTTTGCAGCAGCCGGGTGAGACGTACACGCAATGGGCAGCAAGGTTGCGTGGGCTAACGGTGCATTGCGGGTTCAGCAATGTTGAAGAGGCGTTGCGTGATCGATTCGTGATGGGGATGGTAGCGGGTCCTGAACGGGAGAAACTGTTTGCGCGGGACTTGGAGACCTTAACCTTGGCGAAGGCGGTGGAGCTAGCAGAGAGCGTAAGATGCGCGCGCGCGGGTGCTGCCGCGTCTGCTTCTACATCTGCAGATCAAGTACAGGTGTTCAAGATAGCGAAAGGACGTAGTGCCAACCCGATTAAAAGTGCCGAGAAAGAAAAGTGTTCTGTGTGCGGTCGTGCTAATCATAAGTCGTCTCAATGTCGGTTCGCAAAATACAAATGTACAAAGTGCGACACAGTAGGTCATTTACGTAAAATGTGCAATAAAATTAACTACGTCTCCACGGGGAATGTGAGCGAGGACGACGATGGTAAGTCGCTTTATAACATTTGTTCGGCTCGGGGGGAACCTATGACAGAAACGGTCACAATAAATGGCCAGAATATAAAATTTCAAATAGATAGTGGATCAGCTGTGACAGTCATATCTGAAGGTACATATAGAAGATTGTTGCAAGTATACCATTACATAAGTCTAACAAAGTTTTTTATAGTTACACGGGTAACCCGATGCAGTGTTTAGGATATGTGCGTTTAGCAATAATGTATATGCAGCGCACACACATACTTAATGTATTTGTTATACGTCACGGCGGCCCACCGCTATTAGGCCGGGATTTTATATCTACATTTGAATTAAAATTAACTAGAGTAAATTTTATGAACGGTTGTCAAAGTCCAATTGAGCGGTTACAAATACAATTCCCTGAAGTATTTTCAGACAAACTGGGCGCTTTTAAAAACTATCAAGTAAAATTGCAACTAAACAATGAAGCAAAACCGGTATTTTTTAAAGCGCGTCCCATTGCCTTTGCGTTGCGCGACAAAGTCGATAAGGAGATTGAACGTTTATTAAAGCTAGGAGTGTTAAAACCGGTTAAATATTCGGACTATGCATCACCTATTGTGCCCGTACTCAAACGCGATGGTTCTGTTAGATTATGTGCGGATTATTCGGGGACCATTAATAAACAATTAATAATAGAACAGTATCCTTTGCCGACGGTTCACGAATTATTTTCAAAATTACACGGGGGCCAGCAGTTTTCGAAAATTGATTTGTCCATGGCCTACAATCAACTTTTGCTTGATGATGAGTCACAAAAAATTACATGTATTAACACTCAGCGGGGATTGTTCAACTACACTCGTCTCGTATTCGGGTTGTCGAGCGCACCGTCTATATTCCAGCGCGCAATGGAAACTCTTTTGTCTGGATTAGATGGAGTGTTATGCCTGTTAGACGATGTATTGATAACAGCACGAACTGAGGATTTACACATTGAAAAACTACATATAGTTCTCAAAAGGCTTCAGGACGCGGTATTAACATTGCGAAAGGACAAATGTGAATTTTTTAAAGATGAAATAAATTACCTAGGATATGTTATCAACAAGAACGGGTTAAAGAAAGACCCGACTAAAGTAAAAGCCATTGTTGACGCTCCCGTTCCAACTAATGTCAATACCTTGCAATCATTCTTAGGACTTGTTAACTACTATCGGAATTTCGTTCCTCGAGCGTCTAGCATACTAAGTCCATTGTATGATCTATTAAAGAAAGGAGTTAAGTGGCACTGGTCAGCAATTCATCGGAATGCTTTCAATGTAATTAAAAAATGTTTAACGTCGGAACAAGTGTTAACACATTTTGACCCAAATTATAAAATAATATTGACGGTAGATGCTTCTCCGTACGGGTTAGGAGCTATTTTGTCGCAAGTATGCAGCGACGGGTTAGAACGACCTATTTCGTTCGCGTCGCGCACGCTCTCATCAGCCGAAAAACGGTACTCGCAAATACAGAAAGAAGCCACGGCGATCATATTTGGTGTAAAGCGTTTTCATCAACATCTATATGGCAGATCTGAACCGTTTACATTACGTACCGACCACAAACCCTTAATTTCTATCTTTGGTCCCCATAAGGGCATACCTGAGGTATCGGCCAACAGGCTACAAAGATATGCAATGTTTTTAAGCGCGTACAATTATTCGATCGAGTATGTCCGAAGTGCCGATAATAACGCAGATTATTTGTCTCGAGCGAGTTTACATGACGAGCGAGAATCGATAGAGGAGCGGGGGGACAGCTGCGCGCACGCGGCTGCAGCCGCAGCGCCTATCGACCGGGCCGCTTATGTTAATTTTGTGGTTGAAGGTAGTATGCCAGTGACGCTGGATGTATTGCAAAAAGAAACTGCAAAAGATATCACTTTAGTGAAAGTAATTAATTACATTCATCGAGGTTGGCCTAGACAATTACTTTCGGATTTGTGTATTAAACCATATTTTTTGTGTAAGACACAATTATCATACGAAAATGGTTGTCTAATGAGAGGGCATAAGGTTGTTATTCCGGAAACATTGCGCTCAAAACTTTTACACGAATTACATAATTCGCACTTGGGCATTGTGAAAACCAAAGCAGAGGTTAGATCACGATTTTGGACGCAGCGTTGGAGGCAATGATTAACTCGTGTGACATCTGCCAACAGTTACGGCCGTCCCCGCCGCGAACACCGATTGCTCCGTGGCGATACCCGCCAGAGCCATTCTATAGAATACACATTGACTTCCTAGGCCCGTTAAATAATCAGATGTTTCTCGTGGTTGTAGACGCACACACCAAATGGGTGGAGTTGTACGACGTTACTATGTCTACAACTTCCACAAACGTCATAGGGAAGCTGTACGATTTTATGTCCAAATATGGACTTCCACATACAATAGTAAGTGACAATGGAACCGCGTTTACGTCATTTGAATTTAAGAACTTTTGTTCAAGGAACGGCATCGACCATTTGACGTCACCAGCCTATAATCCAGAAAGTAACGGGCAGGCGGAAAGCTTTGTTAAAATCGTGAAAAAAGGTATTAAATCCTGTGTAATGTCTTCGAGCAATAAAGGTGATTGCAAGTTAAAAATGTTAAAATACCTCTTTGACTACAGGAATTCAGTTCATTCTGTCACAGGGTTCTCACCAGCTGAGCTAGTGTTTGGCCGCAAGTTGAGGTCACGCTTAGATTTAATAAATCCAAAACCACCGGCGGCCTCTCTCACAAACACCACTAATAATATTAATCGTCAACAGTGTTCGCAAATTAATACATGTGGAAGAAATAATAAACAAGTGTTTAAGCCAGGGGATGATATTATGTATAAAAAGTTTCTAAATAATGTTAAATTCGAATGGCGCAGAGGTATTATTAAAAAGAGATTGGGTAAAGTGGTTTACCTAATTCATGATTTAAGTTTGTCGGGTGAAATTAAGAAACATAAGAACCAAATAATGTTATATAAAGGTAGTAAGGGTAATGTTTCTCAACTGCCACAATATCATTACGACTTCGACGACAATAACAGCTGTCATAACGAACCGACAACAAGCAACCCACAGGTTCAAAGTCCCGCAAGAGAGGAACCTGATGAGGCAAACCAATCACCACCATCTGCAGACGCAGAGGTATCGTCAGATCCGGTCTCAAGGAATCCTGATCGGTTATTGAGAAACATTCCCAGGGTAGATTACAAACCCTTCCTATGACTTGTAATATTTGGTCAAATAAGGGGAGGAAATGTTATATATGTGTATGTCAGTATGTTATATGTGTGCGTGGCCCGCACTCCTGCGCTGCCCGACCTACGAATAAACCAGTGTGCTTTTAGCTGTCAGTAGTTTCACTTGTGTCCCTACGTACCTACACAACAGTTGTAAATACGTTTTTGTAATAATTTTAAAATTAAAAGTGAATAATTAATGGTTATAATTTAAAGAGTGTCCATGGAGTTTCTTGCCTATTCTTCTCCATAGAGATCAACGCTTTGGAATGGGCAACTACAGTACTTTCACAAGTTATTATGCCTTGTGACCAGGACTGGAGTTTGAACATTTTGTTTCTTGATATTCAAAAGTGAAAAAAACAACAAAATCCTTACTATCCTTACTAATATTATAAAAGCGAAAGTGAGTTTGTTTGTTACCTCTTCACGCTTTAATGCCTTAACTGATTTTGATGAATTTTGGTACAGAGATATTTGGGAACCAGGAGACGGACATAGGCTATTTTTTTTAAAGAGTGGAATATGAGGGAGATTGAGGGACGAAAGGGAAAAAAAATGGCGTTGCTATTACAAATCAATAAGGCGTTACCGAATATAACGCGAGCGAAGCCGCAGGCAAAAGATAGTAATATTATAAAAGTGAAAGTGAGTTTGTTTGTTTGTTTGTCTTCACGCCTAAAGGGCTTAACCGATTTTGATGAATTTTGCTACAAAGATAGTTGGGACCCTGGAGACAGACATAGGGTAAAAAGATCGAGATATGAGGGAGAAAGAGGGAAGATAAGAGAAAACTTAGCACAGGTAGCAGGTACCTGTAAATCAGGAAAGGGGAACTGTATTACTCCGAATTTAACGCGAGCGAAGCCGCGGGCAAAAGCTAGTTTTTAAATAATCTGAAAGACGGCCATATTTTTTTTGGAACTTGCCTATTATATGTTAACATTACCTGCGATAGACACCAGAAAAAATATAAGGAATCTCTTCTTCATTTGAGGATAAGATTTTCTTAATTTTTCATTTGATTTGAAACAATGACCAATAATTGTGTCGCTTAAATAAAAAAGTAAATAACTATTTAATAGCCACGTACTGATTAATGACGGAACCTGACCATATTCACTAGAAATTAATGTTCTTGTTTATTAATTAAAGTTTTAAATGAATAGAAAACCACTTGAGAAAAGTTGATTTTTGTCGGTTTGTTTTCTTCTCATTGCAAAGGGAGAGTATGTTTGAGACTAACAGCTGCAAAGATGGATGATCAAAGTGCGTCAGGCAAGGTCGGTGCGCCGGCCACCGTAGATGCGGGCCTGTGGACGGTGAGCAATGGGTAGCGAGCCGTCCGTCTGACTATTGACGACAGGCCCTGTCAGGCGCGTTTGTGTTTCACGCGCGCCTGAAAGAGATGGCAGTGAAGCAGAGGGGTTTGGCAGGGCCTCCGCCTGCCGGGGTTGCGGGTTGTTCGAAAGAGATAGCGGCCCCGGAACGTAAAGGGCAATAGAAGGAACATGGGTGGGTTTTAGTCCGTAAAAGTGTGACACTCGCTCCCGCTCCACACAGAGCTGGAGAAGTTATTTGATGATTACCAGTCCGCAAAAACAAACTGTTATATATTGTAAGTATAAATAAAAAATAATAATAAATAATTATTTACAAAATTGGTTCGGTTGTGTTCAATCATACTCAATACTCAGTATCTTTATTTACTTTACCATAATGTGTACTTAGGTCGTAGTTTTTATAGTTCATTCCCATTACTTCGATTCATTAGTTCGATCGTGGAACTAGTGAGATTTTTTTTCCCAGAAGGTGGGGGACCCGCAGTCGACTACCCCGTCAACAGACTTGGGGGCACTCCGACTCGGATAAATTTAGGTTAGAAGGAAGTGGCGTGGTCGTAGTGAGCGAGCGAAGCGAGCAAACAGACCCCACCACCTCCTTCGTGGTTGTTTTTTTTTAAACCACCCAGAAGTAGAGGCCTTTTAAGCAATATTTGGGTGTTTTGATGTTAGTTAACAAAAGATCGTTTTCCTCGGAAACGGTGAGTTACCTTGTCTTGTAGGAGTAGGGTTACCAGGCCTAAAAATGCAAAATCCTGTCTGGCATGTCTAAAAATCCTGATTTTGAAAAAAAAGTCCGGTACGCGCTTGTGATAAATAAAAATCATAGTATTTAAATACGTACGTTTTTATTTACATATATTATTTAGACCTATATTTTTGGTTGCCAGCAACCGCATGCAAAAAGTTGTTGTTTCCAGCTATTTCGCAATAAAATTGTTCACACGTGTTTATAATTATATTGTGTAAGCAATATGGCTCTCACCAACTCCACTGAAAGTCTGTTTCTCTCTTTGGTCCACTGAGAAGTCATGAGAGAAAAGATTCTCTCCACATTTGCGTTGTGTGGCAAAATACTAAAGAAATATTGACAAATCTTCAGAAATTCTTCAAGATAATTGTATTAAAAAAGGCACACCATTGCTTTTCAGCGAGCTCGTCATAAAAATCGCTCTGCTTTGTGTTTAGAAAATTCTTAAGCAGACAGAACTCTTCAAATAGTTTTGCGTAATCTATAGGAATTCCTTTGTCCCTCAAAAACACTAGAGCATCTGTGATTTTTTCAAATTGCAGCTCTATCCAAAAATCCGGTCTGACGTGAAATCCGGGCGGAGTCCGGTCTAACACGTAAAAATCCGGTCAAGACCGGCTTTATCCGGTCAGATGGTAACCCTATGTAGGAGTGGTAGTAGAACTGTTTTTAAATTTAATTAATTCGATGGTCGAACATTATGAGAAAAAAATTCTCACTAGTTCCACGATCGAAACGGACATAGGTTAAATTTATTTTAAAAAAGTGGGATGTGAGGGAGAAAGAGGGAAGAAAAGGGAAAACTTAGCGTTGCTATTACAAATCAATAAGGCGCAAGGGGAACTGTGTTACCCCGAATTTGACGCGAGCGAAGCCGCGGGCAAAAGCTAGTTTATTATAATTCTGCTGATTCGTAAGTCGCATGTGATCATATACCTAAGAAAATTAAACAACCACAGCCAGGTGAAATCATTAACGCTTAAGAGTGTATTAATTCGACAGGTATTGCCTTATGTGTGAAATTAGAAAGTGTTGTTAAGAAAATTAGTTTTTTAACTATTATTTTGGCCGCAGCTTCGCTCGCGTTAAATTCGGGGTAACACAGTTTCCCTTTCCCGATTTGCAGGTACCTGTTACCTGTAGTTTTTGCCCTTGCGCCTTATTTATTGTAATTGCAATGCTAAGTTTTCCCTTTTCTTCCCTCTTTGTCACTCATATCTCACTTTAAAATAAAAGTTAGCTTATGTCCGTCTCCAGGGTCTCGACTATCACTGTACCAAAAGTCATCAAAATCGGGTTAGCCATTAAGGCGTGAAGAAAAAACCAACAAACTCACTCTCGCTTTTATATTATTAGTAAGGATTACTACATTATGATGATCTTGAATTGAATAACTTCTCCCGCTGTGGGCGGAGAAAGAAAGAAAGAAAAGTTTCTTTGTCAGAATATAGTACTTACTTACAAAAGATGTTACAGTTATTACAAACTCATATATTGTACCATTTATGGTGTACAAATATTAGCATCTATCTAAATATTGAATTAAAACATCAGAAACAATTAAAAAAAAAACCACAACACT
Organism: Ochropleura leucogaster; assembly: GCA_958449745.1. Lineage (NCBI taxonomy): Eukaryota > Metazoa > Arthropoda > Insecta > Lepidoptera > Noctuidae > Ochropleura > Ochropleura leucogaster. The sequence continues at coordinate 8,622,579 of OY288228.1, read as the reverse complement.
ATTTTTCACTACTAAGATACATTTTTACACTATTTTATAAATTACTAGCTGTCCCAGCGGTTTCTCCCAAATGGGCTCTTAGGGGTATGAATAATAGATGTTGGCCGATTGTCAAACCTATTGTATATGCATATAAAATTTCATAAGAATCGGTCGAGCCGTTTCGGAGAAGTATGGGAACGAAAACTGTGACACGAGAATTTTATATATTAGAGATATGTATTTATAGCGGAGCGAAGAGGAGTGTCAGACTTGTACTGACTAAAATTCAACCATGTTCTTCCTTTTGCGCATTGTGTTCCGGGGCTCCGGTATCTCTTTCGAACGAAACGCAAGCTTTGCAGGTCCCTCTGCTTCTAATCTTGCCATCCTACTTTTCCTACTTCCTACTAATATTATGAATGCGAAAGTTTGTGAGTGTGGATGTATATTTGATCCCCTTTAACAAAAAAAAACTACTGAATAGATCTTGATCAAAGGCACAGAGGTAGATTATTATAGTCTGGAATAACACATAGGATTTTTTTTTCGAAATCACGCGGGTGAAGCCTCGGGGGCCAACTATCTTACTAATATTAGATACTAGCTTTCGCCCGCGGCAACGCCCGCGTTAAATTTGGGGTAATACAGTTCCCCTTGCGCCTTATTGATTTGTAATAGCAACGCTAAGTTTTCCCTTTTCTTCCCTCTTTCTCCCTCACATCCCACTTTTTTCCAAAAAATATTAGCCTATGTCCGTCTCCTGGTTCCCAGCTATCTCTGTACCAAAATTCATCAAAATCGGTTTAGCCGTTAAAGCGTGAAGAGGTAATAAACAAACAAACAAATAAACAAACAAACAAACTCACTTTCGCTTTTATAATATTATAAAGTAAGGATTTATAGGTTATTTTTGCGATATGGCGCTGGCTACGCCGCGGGCCCAGCTAGTGCAAAATAAAACAAACGGACAAAAATCCTAAGTAGTTATAATTAATTTAATGTAGGTACTACCGTTAAAATAATCCGTCAATAATTAGTTCGTACGTTGTAACAATTAAATAGTAATTAACTTAACAAAACAGCATTTAAACTTAATCAAATTAGTATCAGTAAGAGGTAACAATTAAATGGTAATTTATTTTACACATCATTTTCCTGCCCTTGTCCCATTCTATTTGGGCTCGGCGCAACACGTTTTCTTCTTCCATTCTCCCCTATCAGACGTCACGGCATCATTTACTCCTTTCTCCTTCATATCATTCCTTACACAATCCATCCATCTTTTCTTTGGCCTTCCTCTCGCTCTCCGTCCATAGACATTCAGATCCATCACATCAGAATTAAATCTTAATCAAAAATAGAAGATCATCAGCACTTTTAGGACGTCCAAAATGACATAAGACGGTCCTTCCAACTAGCTCGGCCTTCGCCACTTCCCGGTAGCTTGGGGGAAATCCCGGGGCAGACTCCCCACCAACAACCCTTGCGTTATAAGGTGATTGATGGAATTAGGTAAGTATTTGAAAGCCATTTTGGCGAAATTAATCCTTACTAATATTATAAAAGCGAAAGTGAGTTTGTTTGTTTGTTACATCTTCACGGCCATCCACGGGTTCTTTGGCCCAGAGATAGTTGGGACCCGGGAGAAGGACATAGGTAGGCTATATTAAAAAAAAAAGTGAGATATGAGGGAGAAAGAGGGAAGAAACGGGAAAACTAAGCGTTGCTATTATAAATCAACAAGGCACTAGGGCAAAAACTGCAGGTAGCAGATACCTGCAAATCAGAAAAGGGAACTGTGTCACCCCGAATTTAACGCGAGCGAAGCCGCGGGCAAAACTTGGTACCTAATATTATAAATGCGAATTTTTGTGAAGATGTATGGATGTTTGTTACTCTTTGACGTCAAAACGCCGGAGCGGATTTTGCGTTTAACGTGGTAATATTGCCAGCGTTAATACTGAAATACTTAGTTTTATTATAACTAACATGATAAATAATGTTTATTTTACAAGTAGGTTTTCATAAACACTTTAACACGTCTTTTTTTTAACTAGATGAGGCCGTTGTTTCGTACCCGACTACGCTGAGAAGAAACAGCCGAAACGGTCAGAGGTCATAGTCTCTTTTTAGGTCCATACAAAAATCTTGGTCAACTTACATGAGGACTATGCATCTGTTTTTTTTTTACATGCAGCCTTCTCCAAATGTTACGTCTCATTCTAACCTATTTTATTATTAATTTGTTTCCTTATGTCTGCAATAGTTTCCTTCAAGAAATATTCTTCTAAGAAAATATGGTCCACGCTGAAAATCAAGTTAAAATGAAGCAAATATTAATAGTCACGGTTTTTCTTTTGATAGAAGGTATAGTAATTTTTCATTTAATTGGCGTTTTTAACCGATTCATTAAAAGGAGGAGGTTCTCAATTCGGATGTTTCCTCCCATACCTCCCAGGTGGTCATATTAATTTAATTATCATTTATCATTTATCATTCATTTATCATTTATCATTTAGTTTATGAGTAATCGTCTATAATACATAATTTTTTCTCTATGTCTATATGGATGATTTGCTAATCTTTTAGTAACAATGGAAAAAGAATACCCGATAAAAAACTATGTGATATATCATAACTAAAAATGCTGAAATAAAAAACCTTTTTTTGCAAAAAAGAAAAACCTACTTCCAAAAAAACAAAAGTTGAAACTTTATTTACCGAAGTGGTTGGCAAAAAAGTTAACGAAACGACAGTTATTTTCAATTTTTTTTTTCTGTCAAACAAGTTTTTTATGAGAACGAATGTGGATGGCTAGACCAGAAGGTAAAATACCAAAGAAATGATGGAGGAACTACGTGAAAGATGATATGGGTCCGTTGTGATGGATCCAGAACCTGTTTGGGGGAGGGTGGAAGAGATCATGCTCGATCCTCAGCCGACTGCCGACGCCCGGAGCTGCTGCCATGTACTGCTTGCATCATGACCCTCAACCTTGTAGACCGACATGTCTCCTCCCACGTCATAAGTATCTTGTACCTCACCTTTACCTTACCTCAATTAAACATTACGTTTTCAGCCAAAAACACAAAGGCCGAATCAAGTTTCGACGAATTTGCATTTAACGCTGTTGTAAGTTTCTGCATCGATCAAGAATATGGTGACTACGAGTATTGTGCACGAACGTATCCCTATTTACAATCAACCATTATGAGTACAGCAACGAGCATACGAACTAAATATACTCACAGCCAACCTAAAACTACTAGTAGTAAGTATACACGACCACCAGTCACAATGAGTGAAGACGCAAGTGGGATACTTACTACATTTACTCACAGCCAAGCTAAAACTACTAAGCATACACGACAACCAGTCACTATGAATACAAAGACAACTAGGATACGAACGAGAACCAAACCAAGAAGATCTACGCGCAGCCAACGAAGAACTACGCGCAGCCGACCAAGATTATTAACTTGGAAAGCTGTTTGGCCTAAGTTTCCATCTGAGGCTCCATATACTCCATCTCCTAAGGACTCGTTTGAGGTGCCTTGTATAGACTTCGTTAGTAAAGAGTGCTTTTGATAAAGGATAGAAGTTTTAATGTTATATGTTTCATGAATGTAGGTATATAAGATATATTCTTGACGATTTCAAAATAAATAATTTAAAGTTCACTAAAATTGACTCCTCAATTATATTCTTTTATTTATCTATACTTACTAATATTATAAAGCTGAAGAGTTTGTTTGTTTGTTTGAACGCGCTAATCTCAGGGACTACTCGTTGGAATTGGAAAATTCTTTTAGTGTTGGATAGTCCATTTCTTGAGGAAGGCTATAGGCTATATAACATCACGCTACGACCAACAGGTGCTGAGCAGCGTGGGTGAAGCCGCGTGGAACAGCTAGTCTCTCTATAAGTTTTTATAACAATGAAAAATGCACAAAATAATCTAAACGTCATCCGCCATTGAATTAGGCATCACCCCGTCCAACTTTCATTGACAACTCAGGCGCGTCACCTACACGACCAACAGTCGAGGCGCAGTTGAAGCGCGGGTGCATTAGGCGCGTCGCCCACAAGATCAACAGTCGAGGTGCGTTTGAGGCGCAGGCACATAAGAGGCACGCCGCACGGTGGGCTGAAAATCGGCTTTCATAGACTTAGGGATTTCAATTTGCAAGTGCCGGATTTTTTGTCGGATATCGCTTCTATTAGTTAATACTATATACAAAAATGACACCTGAGTTAATTCTGCACAAAAACGAAGGAATTACAATTTTTTTACGAAAAATTTGTATGAAGCTAGTATGAAAATTCTAAATATCTCGTAAACGGCAATGAATTCTTAATTTGGACACATAAAAGATCCGTTTCACAAGCAAAAATAAATAAAAATATTTGATGATTTTTTAAAAAAAAATCAGCAGTGATAACCGGTATATGGAGTATGTAAAAAAATCATAAATAATTAGTATTATAACCACCTGCAAGGATATTACGGTTATCATTGCCGTTTACGAGATATTTAGAATTTTCATACTAGCTTCATACAAATTTTTCGTAAAAAAATTATAATTCCTTCGTTTTTGTGCAGAATTAACTCAGGTGTCATTTTTGTATATAGTAATAACTAATAGAAGCGATATCCGTCAAAAAATCCGGCACTTGCAAATTGAAATCCCTAAGTCTATGAAAGCCGATTTTCAGCCCACCGTGCGCCGCAACGAGATTTTCTTTACAAATGTCGTGTGGGCGACGCGCCTAAGTTGTCAATGAAAGTTGGACGGGGAAAAGTTTTGAGATCTATCAAATCTCTTGCAGGACTTGTGGTAGTGTGCTTTGAATATAATCGTGTTGTTTCACTCCTTGTGGGAGGATCTAACGTGAAAAGTTCTTCAAAAAAACTTTTTTGTATTCGTAGTTTATTAAAATATCATAACTGCGTGCGAACCAAGCAACATATAAAGCAATTCACTCACAAAATCTTTAAAATATATGTCATTGGTTTTTTGGAGATAAATAATATTTTCAAAACTGTAACTTTACGAGACTCATTAGGTCTAAAACGCACCAAAGAGTAGGTTAATTTCGAGATATTTTAGGCCTCCAAAGCACCAGCTGAAAGTTCTTCAAAAATGATGGCGCAGAAAACGTGTTAACCTAAAAAAAAGTAGAGATGTGTCAAGGGACACCCGGATGGAACGAAGTTATTATTTATTATATACAAAAAACCTGTACCTATACACTCAACAAAAATAATCGTCGCGACACCACATTGTTCAATGCGATATAGAAAGATGAAACGAAAATAACTGGCTTGCTTTCTGTGTCATCTGTGTGTGAGAGAGAGAGAGAGAGAGGACAGAGTTTATTTATTTAAACTTTATGCAAATTAAACTAAAATTATTAAACTAAACTAAACTTATAAATAAATTAAAAAATAGCGTCAAAAAATTCGTCCTCAACGCTGTCAGTTGGCAATGTCCCCAAGAGACTGGCCGCGTTGCCACGTTGTATGGTAAAAAGGTAAAATAAAATGATACTTTAACAAAAGTTAACAAGCGTCTAAGAATCTACAAGGCCAACCATGTCCACTAATTTACAACGAATTGGTAAAAAAAATCTATACAATAAATCTATCTGTGTGTGTGTATGGTAAGTACCTATTACATTTTGGATTTTTTTTACAGCCCGCGTGTAGGTACAGTTTTTAATAAAGCTTTAGTAATTATAGTTCACGTTTGAATTTCACATCATTCACCATCATTTACAATTTTCATTTCTCATTTAACTAGCATTTGCCCGCGGCTTCGCTCCCGTTAAATTTGGGATAACACCGTTCCTCTTTCCTGATTGAGAATTCGGTGAGCAATGAGTAGCTCACCATTCGTCCGTCTATTGACGACAGGCCGTGTCGATGGTGCGTTCGTGTTTCACGCGCGCCTCAAAGAGAGTCAGCAAAGCAGAGGGGCTTGCCAGAGCCTCCGCCTGCCGGCGTTGCGGGTTGTTCGAAACAGATACCGCGGCCCCGGAACATAAAGGGCAACAGAAGGACCATGGGTGGGTTTTAGTCAGTAAAAGTCTGACATGCCCCCCCGCTCCGCCCAGAGCGGAGGAAGTCATTTGATAATTTCCCACCCGAAAAAAAAGACATTCTGTCACAACCACTTTACAGTCACGGTGTTTCAGAGGATGTATGTGAAGCTCCTTATCCAGAAGGTTGTATAAGTGAGAAGATTGCCTTACATACTGCCTTTTAGGGAAAATAGATTTAACTGGTATAGTCAAACTGCAACTGGGCCAGAGATTAATCTGATGGATATATATTTTATCTTTCTAGAACTATCTAGTACTAGCTGTTCCACGCGGTTTCACCCACGCTGCTCAGCACCTGTTGGTCGTAGCTTGATGTTATAGCTTATAGCCTTCCTCAAGAAATGGACTATCCAACACTAAAAGAATTTTCCAATTCCAACCAGTAGTCCCTGAGATTAGCGCGTTCAAACAAACAAACCCTTCAGCTTTATAATATTATATAATATATAATATTATTATATAGTATAGATATCTTTTAAACTACAGTCGTAATGTATCTGTATAATGTCAGGGAGATTGTTTCGCCATTTCTTTAGAGCTAAAATACTGGGATGTTCACCGCGCGATTTCGGGGACAGTCTCGTGTGAACTTGTCGTTAAATTCGAAAATAAAAATCTGGTTAGACTGGAAGCTGACCCCAACATAGTTGGGAAAAGTCTAGGCAGATGATGAATTGTCTATAGTGTAAATGGGGATTCATTGCTCTCGAGTTTATTAACTGGGTTGTGAAAGTCAGATATGCAATCGCGCCTTATAAAATAATTATTTACTACATTACTGGTATTGAACTGCATCCAGTTCCACCAAAACTGACTATAACATCGTAGGGAAAAATTGCTAGGTTGGTCATCATTTTCCTACCATTGTCCCATTCTATTTGGGGTCGGCGCAACACGTTTTCTTCTTCCATTCTCCCCTACAGACGTCACGGCATCATTTACTTTTTTCTCCTTCATATCTTATTTAATTCTTTCTCCTTCATAATATTATTCCTTACACAATCCATCCATCTTTTCTTTGGGCTTCTTCTCGCTCTCACGAACATTCAGATCCATCACTCTTTTAGTCACAAGTGCTTCGTCCCTCCTCATTACATGTCCATACCAAGACAAACGAGTTTCCTAGCTGCAATCAAAATGTACTATTTGTTAGTCGCCTTTCTCTCATCCTCTCTACATGACCAAACAATCTAAGCATGCTCTATCTATTCTATATTCAAATTATAACTTTTTTTCCAGCGACAAACCTAAAAAGACGAAATTAAAAACCAGAATCAGAAGAGTTGCCATCTAAAAGAAATAAGCCACATTCTTACAGGAGAAGGCTTAGAGGACACAGAAAGTGCTATTAAGAAACTCCTCATTACATGTCCATACCAAGACATACGTAATAAAACAAAAATAGCTAGACGTTTGATGTTGATATATATATGTCGCATCCGGTCAATAGTACGGACAGCAAGCGAATCGCAAGCGCGCCATTTTTAACATCATGCGATCTGCGCGCGCTTCTACAGAGTCGTGATGTCTCAAGAGGACTGCGAAGAGGACATTCGGTGCCTGATCGCAGCAGTGTGAAGACATCCCGGAACTGTACTCGATTCGATGTGCCCAGTATAAGTTAGTTGTGAGTGATTGGACTAAATTGTGGTTAAACTAATTTGTGATTTAAAATAAAAACCAGTGAACCGTTTCTAGTGTATTTTCATTGCACGAGAGCCAAGCTCTGCCCATATAATGTCTGAATCTGACGGAATAATACCAGTGTTTTCGATATATATATTTTTTAAGGTTACAAAACACACAAAATAAATACATAAAACGCAAAAAAGTAAAACTTCTATCCTTTATCAAAAGCACTCTTTACTAACGAAGTCTATACAAGGCACCTCAAACGAGTCCTTTATAGGTGGAGTATATGGAGCTTCAGATGGAAACTTAGGCCAAACAGCTTTCCAAGTTAATAATCTTGGTCGGCTGCGAGTTGTTCTCGACGTTCGCCTGCGTGTAGTTTTCGTTCGTCGACTGTAAGTTGTGGGTGCTTCCATATAAGAAGTTGTGGATGCTTCCATATGAGTAGTTGTGGGTGCTTCCGTATAAGAAGTTGTGGATGCTTCCGTATAAGTAGTTGTGGGTGCTTCCGTATGAGTTATAGTAGTCGTTTTCAAGCTGCTTCTAGTTGTACTCTCAGTAGTTTGTTCTGTATAGTATTCTCTGGACCAAGACCGATCATATTGTGCTGGTGGCTTATGCAACCTTTTACATAACTGATAGTTATTATGTTCCATTTTCATGCAAAGTTGGTATGAACCGTAAGGGTATGTTTCGAAATCGGATATAGCTCCAGAACGATCGTTGTAACCGCTGCTGGGGTTTTGGGTGACTGAAAAGATAATGTTTAGTTAAGGTAAGTATTAGAAACATATGAGGTGGGAGGAGACATGTACAATAAATCCTTATTTCTAATATATAAAATTCTCGTGTCACAGTTTTCGTTCCCATACTCCTCCAAATCGGCTGGACCGATTTGAACGACATTTTGTGTGCTTATCGGGTAGGTCTGAAAATCGGTCAACATCTATTTTTCATACCCATAAGTGAGCAGCGGGTGAAACCGCTGGGCACAGCTAGTGTACAATAAATCCTTATTTAATGTTATAACAGCGAAAGTGAGTTTGTTTGTTTGTTACGTCTTTACGCCTAAATGGCTAAACCGATTTTGTTGAATTTTGGTACATAGATTAGAGTTGGGAACCTGGAGACGGACATAGGCTATTTTCTTTTTTTTTAAAAAGAGTGGGAAGTGAGGGAGAAAGAGGCAAGAAACGGGAAAAATTAGCGTTGCTATTACAAATCCATAAGGCGCTACCGAATTTAACGCGAGCGAAGCCGCGGGCGAAAGCTAGTTAATAATAAAAGGTTACGAGTTGGACACTTAGTAGGTACCTATACGAAATCATACGGCGCGCAACAAGGTCACGGCAGGTCATAGCGACAGTACACAGTGCCGCGCGGTGACCGTGTTTTGTACGGACAGCCAGGTAAAATAACAAGCTTAACTTTCTAATTTTTCATGATAAAGTTCTGAAATTTTGTACATAGATTTTATAATATTAATATTGTTAATAATATTGTTTCGCATAAAGTACAACTAATCTATACTAATATTATAAAGCTGAAGACTTTGTTTGTTTGAACGCGCAAATCTCAGGGACTACAGGTTGGAATTGGAAAATTCTTTTAGTGTTGGATAGTCCATTTCTTGAGGAAGGCTATAGGCTATATAACATCACGCTACGACCAACAGGTGCTGAGCAGCATGGGTCAAACCGCGAGGAACAGCTAGTGTTGTATAAAACACTAAACTAATGAGCATTCACAGTCAGTCAGCCATCCACATTCGTACTTAAAACTTCAATTAAATGAAAAATCACTTTACCTATTATCACCAGAATAACCGTAATTAATAGTTCCTTCATTTTCACTTGATTTTCAGCGAGGATCAGATTTTCTTAGAAGTAAATCTCTTGAAGGAAACTTTATTGCAGACCTAAGGAAACAAATTAATAATAAAATACTTAAAATAGCTGCATTTTAGTGATAAACACAGGTCGTAATTACCGGGTTTGTGGGTTGTTCGAAAGAGATACCGCGGCCCCGGAACGTAAAGGGCAACAGAAGGAACATGGTTGGGTTTAAGTCAGTACAAGTGTGACACGCCCCCTCACTCCGCCCAGAGCGGGGGGAAGTTATTTGATGATTTCTCATCCGCTTAAAAAAGGTTCCGTTATTTCTTTTGCGTTTTTGACAAATAACTTATCCCGCTCCGGAGCAGGGGGAGTATCAGAATTTTACTGAAACTAAAGCCCATCCATGTTCTTTCTATTACCCTTTATGTTCCGGGGTCGCAGTATCTCTTTCGAACAACCCGCAACCCTCCGGTGGTCCTGGCAGGCCCCTCTGGTTTGCTGATATCGCTTTCAAGCGCGCGTGGAACACTACACGTGGGTCAGGAGTCGTCTCGCGGCGCCTGACGACCGGAGCGTCTCCCGCGGCGGCTGGGTTGGTTTGAGGTTCTCTCCCTTAAACGCCCGGCCACTTCCTTCGCTAGAATTCGGATGCTTTAAACACGAGTTCACGGCAAAAAACTTGTCTCACATGTATTTGTTGAGAATTAATTCATTTTTATTATAGACTAGCTTTCGCCCGCAGCTTCGCCCGCGTCAAATTTGGGGTAACACAGTTCCCCTTGCGCTTATTGATTTGTAATAGCAACGCTAAGTTTTCCCTTTTCTTCCCTCTTTCTCCCTCACATCCCACTTTTTTCAAATAAAAATTAGCCTATGTCCGTCTCCTGGTTCTCAACAATCTATGTATCAAAATTCATCACAATCGGTTTAGCCATTAAAGCGTGAAGAGGTAACAAACAAACTCACTTTCGCTTTTATAATATTAGTAAGGAAGTAAGGATAGTAAGGATGAGTGTCTCTGTATATAAATGATTTTTTTACTAAAACACGCTACAGACGTTAACAGAATTACTCAGTGTTCCGCTCAACAAGCTTAGAACATCAGCGTTCCAGGTCCGGGATGTTAGAAATAATAAGAATGTTTTTCTGCCACCCCGTATCTGGAACGCTGATGTTGTGTAAACAACTAATTCCTGATTTCACTTTCTTCTGTAGAAGTTAACTAACATTGCAAAAAAAAAGCCATGTAGGTCACATTCAAAAAATAATAGCTATACTTAGCCTATGGCTTACGGAAAGTGCTAAGAAAGCGTTTTGAAGTATAGTACGGCCAACGAGAAGCGATACGAAAGGTCATTAACCTAAAGAACAACTGTGGCGTTGACAATCTAATATTTAGCTCTTTCCATCTTGTGCCTTTGTCGTAATGTCTCGTTCTCCCGGCAAAAACATGACAACGTTAAGACGGGTTCGCCAACATTCGGGCGGCCATTTTAGATGGGGTTTTAGCATGGGTGCTATAGGTATTCTTAAAAAGGCTGTAAGGACCCAGGGTCCCTGAGTTTCTAGTTTCCCAAACGGCTCGCAAATATATTTACCTCTTCAACCGTACGATTACCAGTACACACGGCGACAGATCAACCTATACAAAACCAGTTTATGCTGCTCTCTCAACAACGGCTCGTACACCATAAATTTCAAGTACAATGAGAGATCCGCATAAACTGGTTTTGTATAGGTTGATCTGTCGCCGTGTGTACCACCTATTAGAAGAATAATTAATTAATATATTCTGGTATTGCGCCAAAATGGCTTCAAAATACTTACCTAATTACATCAAACACGGATAGATCTCAACTTCAACTATTCATTAATGGCTTTTGTGGACGAGAGATACAACTCCGGGCCGAACGTGACCCTGGCAGAATAGTCGACAGCGGCTCAGTTGCCAAAGAAGAAGAAAAAAAAAAACTCCGGGCCGGTCCGGGCGTCTTATGTCATTTTTGACGTCTTAAAGTGCTGAAAATTACCTTTTATGTTTTGACTAAGAATTCATTGAAATGTGTAAAGTAAATCACTAGTTAATTGTTACAACGTAGTTACTGATTATTAGCGGTTCGATTTAACGCTGTGTTTAGTGGGTACTTACTTGAAAAAGCGTGACTTTTCGTCCGTTTCTTTTATTTTGGACTAGCTTTTGCCCGTGAATTGAAAATTTGAGGTAACATAGTTCTCCTTTTCTTATTTGCAGGTACTTGCTACCTGTAATTTTTCCCTTGCGCCTTATTGATTTGTAAAAGTAAAGCTAAGTTTTCCCTCTGCTTCTCTCTTTCTCTCTTTCTCCCTCCTCCTCCTTCCTCCCTCCTCAATAGAGTATTGAAGGTCAAGAAACCCGTGCGTCTCTTGGAACGAAGTTCCTTATCGCGCGTTGCGAAAGGAGACTAAACGGAAATATTAAGACCAAAAGTTGTAACGACACTTTTCATAAGATCAAAAGTTGTAACGACACTTTTTGCCATAATTGTTAGCCGTGCAGCGGCGCGTGTTTCTCTATCTGTCTCTCACTCTCTCATAGAAATTAAGTCAGTTATTCTCGTTTCGTATTTCTATTTCGCATTGAACAGTGTGGTGTCGCGACGATTATTTTTGTTGAGTATATACCTAGAGGCTTTTTGTAGGTACATAATAAATAATAACTTCGTTCCATCCGGGTGTCCCTTCGTCACACAACTCATATTTTTATTATTTAGCCCTTTTCCATGCTATCCTTACTAATATTATAAAGTGAGTTTGTTTGTTTGTTACCTCTTCACGTTTTAATGGCTAGACCGATTTTGATGAATTTTGGTACAGAGATAGTTGGGAACCAGGAGACGGATATAGGCTTTAAAAAAAACTGGGATGTGAGGGAGAAAGAGGGATGAAAAGCAGGCATATCGTTAAAGCCGTTCTTGAGTTATAAATAATGTAACTAACACGACTTTTTTATATTTTCAGCCATATCGGTAAAGCTAAGTTGGTTCTATCAAGAACTTGAATCCAAAGATCAAACTGGTGGAATTAATTTCACCGTGAATTCATACAAGCCTAGAACTTTACAGTACGGCCAACGAGAAGCGATACCAAATGTAAACAAAACCCATGCTAAAACCCCATCTAAAATGGCCGCCCGAATGTTGGCGAACCCGTCTTAAGGTTGTCATGTTTTTGCCGCGATAACGAGACATTACGACAAAGGCACAAAATGGAAAGAGCTAAATATTAGATTGTCAACGCCACAGTTGTTCTTTAGGTTAATGACCTTTCGTATCGCTTCTCGTTGGCCGTACTTTATTAGTAAGGATTTTGACTCTCCATTTTATTTAGAAAAAGTTTGTATGGGAAATAGAAAAAGACTGTTTTGAGGCTTTACCCGACAATTATTAGATTTTTTCTCACCTTTTAAACCTTCCCTAGACTTCCACGAACATTTAAAGACCAAATAAGATAAATCCGTTCAGCCGTTCTCGAGTTTTAGCGAGACTAACGCACAGCAATTCACTTTTATATACAGGGTGTATGGCGCATGGACCGACAAATTTTTTGGGGGGTTCAAGGAGTCATGTGAAGGTCAAAAATGCTTTTCGTTTTTTTTTATAATTCATTTTCAATTTGATATTTTTCGTAGTTAATTTCATTTTTATGAGCTTGGATACTCTACAAGTATTTTTGTAACATCTTATGCTGTACATTTATTTATTTAGAATAACAACACATTAGAGAATGTAATAAAACTTGTTTGGTCAAAATACGACAACAAACTGAAAAGTTATAACGTTCCAGACAAGATAATTCAAGTATTTTTTTTAAATTAAAAAAAAATCGTATCTGTCTTATAGTGAAACTTAGGACATGGAGTCTAAGTCTGAAAACTAGCACATGACTCCCTCAAAGTTCAAAAAATTTTTGTCGGTCCATGCGCCAAACACCCTGTATATAGATGTACTAGCTGTTACTCGCGGTTTCACCCACGCTGCTCAGCACCTGTTAGTCGTAGCGTGATGTTATATATCCTATAGCCTTCCTCAAGAAATGGACTATCCAACACTAAAAGAATTTTTCAATTCGAACCAGTACTTCCTGAGATTAGCGCGTTCAAACAAACAAACAAACAAACAAACTCTTCAGCTTTATAATATTAAGTATAGATAGTAAAACTACTATTCTTAAAAGCACTGTTTACTAACGAAGTCTATACAAAGCACCTCAAACGAGTTCTTCCAGGCTGGTGTATATGGGGTCTCAGGTGGAAACGTAGGCCAAACAACGTTCCAAGTTATAATATTGATCGGCTTCGAGGAGTTCTTCTTCGTTGAGTACGCTTAGTTCTTCCTGGTCGGCTGCGCGCAGGTCTTCTGCGCGTTTTCGTCGTTCGTATACTACTTTTCGTTGTAGTCTTAGTGGTTGGCGCGGGCATCCAACCACAAATCTCCTCTACATTATCTTCGCAAAGAATTGCAACAGCACCATCGGAGTTAACATAGACAGCCTGCGGGGCTCTGGCTGAAAACGTAATGTTTAATTGAGGTAAGGTAAAGGTGAGATACAAGATACTTATGACGTGGGAGGAGACATGTCGGTCCACAAGGTTGAGGGTCATGATGCAAGCAGTACATGGCAGCAGCTCCGGGCGTCGGCAGTCGGCTGAGGATCGAGCACGATCTCTTCCACCCTCCCCCAAACAGGTTCTGGATCCATCACACCGGACCCATATCATCTTTCAAGCAGTTCCTCTATCGTGTCTTTGCTATTATCCCTTCTCCACATTCGTACTCAAAACTTCAATTAAATGAAAAATCACTTTACCTATTATCACCAGAATAACCATAATTAATAGTTCCTTCATTTTAATTCGATTTTCAGCGAGGATCAGATTTTCATAGAAGAATATCTCTTGAAGGAATTTTTATTGCAGACCTAAGGAAACAAATCGTTACTAATATTATAAAAGCGAAAGTGAGTTTGTTTGTTACCTCTTCACGCTTTAATGGCTAAACCGATTTTGATGAAGTTTGGTACAGAGATAGTTGGGACCCAGGAGACGGACATAGGTTAACTTTAAAAAAAAAGTTGAAAATGAGGGAAGAATACGGAAAACTTAGCTTTGCTATTATAAATCAATAAGGCGCAAGGGCAAAAATTGCAGGTAGCATGTTGAAATCAGGAAAGGGAAACTGTTACCTCGAATTTAACGCGAGCGAAGCTGTGGGTACAAGCTAGTTAATAAAAAAATAGGGTTCATGTTAGTGATAACAAAACTATGTGCGTTATACAGTCGTTGGAATTTTGACAAGCATTTTCAGGTCTCTCCCCGGAGGTCCTGCCTGTGTGGTTCTGCGACATTAATCATTAACATTAATTAATATTAATCATTATTAATCCACCCGATACCGTACCGAACGTGTTAAATAGAATGTGAAAACAAATTATCATCGAAATTTCAAAAAAATTTCGTGAACAAAAATTATCTTTTAATACCGGACATCCTATATCCATCAATAGTGTAGTTTACCCCAAAAATTCCGTTTGACTGTGCAAATGGTGAAGTCGTGGAGGAGAGAAGAGGAGGGAAGATTTTCCCGCGGTTTGTCTTCTTTGAAGCTGAATTAAAAAAAAAATATTTTAGCTAAAACACACTAAAAAGACAAAAATAATGTACTTTCCGATGTCGGTGGCAAAAAACTATGAATAAAACTAAAGTCACTCTTATCCGGAAGCAAATTAATTTACCATCTTTTTTGTGCTTTTCATATTCTGTAATTGCGCCATAATGGCTTCAAAATACTTACCTAATTACATCAATCACGATAGAACTCTAGCGTTGTTGCTGGGGAGTCTGCCCCGGGACTTCTACCAAGCTCCCGGGAAGTGGCGAAGGTCGAGCGAATTGGAAGGACCGTCTTTTTGACGTCCTTAAATAGCTGATGATCAGCTAAGATTTAATTCTGATGTGTAAAGTAAATTACTGTTTAATTTTTACAACTTACTGTTATTAATTTGATTAAGCTCAAAATGCTGATAAGTTAAGTTAATTACTATTTGATTGATACAACGTACGTAGGTAGGTACTATTGGCGGTTCGATTTGATGGTATTAGTACTTGGAAAAAACTGAATTTTGTCCGTTTGTTACTATGTCATACCTCAAAAGGGAAAACACGGAACCTATATAATATAATCACTATACCTTCCGCCCGCGACTTCGTCCGCCTGGAGTAGTTACTTTGGGCCAACGCTAACTTTAACCCGCATGATGATCGAAAAAAATATATTCTTCTTCCCTCTTTCTCAGTTTTTTAAATATTAGCCTATGTTCGTCTCCAGGGTCCCAACTACTATACCAAAATTCATCAAAATCGGTTTAGCCATTTAGGCGTGAAGACGTAACAAACAAACAAAGTCACTTGCGTTTTTATACACACATCAACAAAGTCTAGGGAAAAAGGACATTTCTAGTTTTTATTTAAAAACCCTTTCTTGTAATAGTGAGTGTTTTATATCAATACAAGGGTATTTTATTACCGTTTTTAGGGTTCCGTAGTCAACTAGGAACCCTTATAGTTTCGCCATGTCTGTCTGTCCGTCCGTCCGTCCGTCCTCGCTTAATCTCTGTGACCGTTAGCACTAGAAAGCTGAAATTTGGTACCAATATGTATATCAATCACGCCGACAAAGTGGTAAAATAAAAATTTGAAAAAAATGTTTTATTAGGGTAGCCACCCTATATGTAAAGTGGGAAGTGATTTTTTTTTTTAATTTCAACTCTAACGTGTGATATATTGTTGGAAAGGTATTTAAAAATGAATAGGGGTTTACTAGAATCATTTTTGATAATGTCAATAACTTCGGAAATAATCGCTCCAAAAGTAAAAAACAATGTGTCCCCCCCCCCTCTAACTTTTGAACCATAAGTTTAGAAAATATTAAAAAAAAAACTGAAAAGTAGAACTTCATAAGGACTTTCTATGAAAATCATTTTGGACTTGATTGACACAACAGTTTTTGTACAAAAAAGACAAAAAGTTGTACAAAATAATTTCTGGACTAAGTTTGTAGTATAATCGTATATGCAAGCATTTTTTGTAACTTTGTTTACATATTTTATTATCCTGAACGTATCTTTTTTCAAACAAAAAAAGAATTATAGAAATCGGTTCTCGCAATCCAAAATTACCACCGAAATTTGTCTTTGTATTAATTAGTAACCCAATTCCCCGAGAGATGGCGCTGTAGGTACTTATTACATTGGATCGGGTATTACCGAATTGTTCGGTTGGTCTCATAACTGGGAACACTTAATGTGACGGACGGGAAACTACGGAACCCTACACTGAGCGTGGCCCGACACGCTCTTGGCCGGTTTTTTAATTTTAACTTTCATAAAAACATTCTCATATTAAAAAATATATTTTTTAAAGAAGGAATTGAATAGTGCCAATATTGAGTATTACAACCTTCTATGATTAGGCACAAAAACAACGAGGTAGTAAGAAATACAGTACTTAACCTTACTTTAAACGTTTTTAATAATCTGTAGGACCTCCTAAAGCATTAGCAACAGCTCGACAACGGCGTGGCATACTTAGTATGAGATTGTCAATCATCGTCTGTGGAATATGACTCCATACACTGCGAAGGTGTAAAAAAAGTTGTTCTTCAGTATTCAGGTTTTCCAAAGAATCACTGAAAGCTCTTCTCCCAAGCAAATCCCAGGCATGCTCTATGGGATTGAGGTCGGCAAACTGAGCAGGCCATTCCAACGTCGTAATATTGTGCTCGCTTAACGCATTGACCACTACCCTCACGGTGTGTGACCGTGCATTATCTTGCATGAACATAAAATCTGGACCGAACTGCTGTCGATGAGGGATTACCATGGGGTGTATAACCTCCTGAATGTATTGGTTTGCATTCAAATTGCCCCGTATCCAAACGAGGTCGGTCCTTCCACCAAGGCGAATTTCAGCCCATACCATAATTGTTCCACCTTGGTAAGGATGAACTTCTTGCGGATTCTGGAGACGACTCCGACGTCCAGGAACTCGCCATATACGCACTCTTCTCGAATCAGGATGAAAACCGAAGCGAGATTCGTCGGAAAACAGAACCCGTGCCCATTGATGGTCGGTCCACTGTAAATGTGCGTTAGACCACAATAAGCGACGACCTCGATTTCCACGTCGAAGAGCTGGAACCCTAAGCGGTCTGCGAGCATGAAGATTGGCTTCGTGTAGTCTTCTCCTGACATTTTGATCGCTAATAACCACTTGATGCTGAGACTGGAGGCTTGCGACCAACTGACGAGCAGTAATCGTGGGTTGCCGCCTTGCGGAATTAAGCAAGAAACGATCTTGTCGCTGGGTAGAAACCCTATTTCGTCCCCTGTGACGTTCGGCAACATCCCCTGTAGACCTGTAGTGTGCCCATAATCTGCAAATTACGCTTGGTTGGGTGTTGACAGCATCCGCTACGTCGCGTTGAGTTCGTCCAGCTTGCAGCATACCAACAGCTCTTAACATCTCTTCGCGACTTAAATGACGACGTGACATGATGACTATAGTCACAAAAATGCACAAACCATACGTAAAAGACGTATTATTGATAATAAACGTTATTAACAATCAAAGAAAATAATTTTTATTTTGCCTCAGAGAAACTGCACAATCAAACACTTTTAAAAGTTTTCCTCCATATTCGAAAATCATTACTTACTTAAATTTATTTTTAAATTTTGAACAACTCTGTAATCTACTTTATTCTATTTTTATTTATTTGCTGCCAGTTATTAGCAAAACAAGATATACACGAAAAAAAAAATTGGGGTCATCTTGTTCCCTAGACTTTGTTGAGGTGTTTAATATTAGTAAGGATTGTGTTGTCCGCCTGTCTGTCAAAACCGTTCATCTCAGAAACGTGTGGAAGTATCGAGTTGAAATAATTACTATCATTAACCATAATACTCAAGTCGCTAATCCATAGGAGCTGTGAAAAAATCAAACCTTTGTCAACGCAATCAAAAGATATGGCCGTTTATGTCGCAAGTTTGTACGGAACCCTCGGTGCGCGATTACAACTCGCACTTGGCCGGTTTTTATTAAACTATTAGCTGTTCCTCGCGGTTTCACCCACGCTGCTCAGCACCTGTTGGTCGTAGCGTGATGTTATATAGCCTATAGCCTTCCTCAAGAAATGGACTATCCAACACTAAAAGAATTTTCCAATTCCAACCAGTAGTCCCTGAGATTAGCGCGTTTAAACAAACAAACAAACTCTTCAGCTTTATAATATTATAGTATAGATTACATAGCTTCTATCGCGGGCTTTGATCGTGGAGACCGAATCCAGAAAAGTAACAAAAAAACCTAACACTTTCATTACGAATACGGTCAGTTATTTCAATCACGATTCCAATGATATGTTAGCGTTTTTAGTAGAGAATCGGATAATCAAACGACATTACGCTGGATCAAAACCAAGGTCTTGTTTTTCTTTTTGCGAGTCTTTTCATTGGAAGTACTTTTTAAATATTATATTTAGATTGTTTTTTTACTTATTGAGCTACCCATAGCTCACCGTCTACAGACCCCCTTACCGTAATTCAATTGGGGTTTATTGCACTGGAATCAAACCGCAACAAAGTCATGAAAAGGCAAGACAAATGATTTACCATTCAAGTGTGCAATAGGTAACTTCAATTCAATGGCATGTATTAATTAAAAATCTAATTTCCTTAAAGACGTGATGTAATTTCACACACGAGGTTATAATTCGTCGAATAAATATAGTCTACTAGCTTTTGCCCGTGGCTTTACTCGCGTTAAATTAGGGGTAACACAGTTCCTCTTTCCCGATTTGCAGGTACCTGCTACCTGTGATTTTTGCCCTTGCACCTTATTTATTGTAATAGCAAAACTAAGATTTCCCTTTTCCTCCCTCTTTCTCCCATAATACTCATTAAAAAATAGAATATTATTTCCGTCTCCAGGGTCCCAACTATGTCTGTACCAAAATTCATCAAAATCGGTTTAGCCATTTAGACGTGAAAACGTAACATACAAACAAAAAAAAAACACTTTCGCTTTTATAATATTAGTAAGGACTAGTTGAGTCCAGCGGTTTCACCTGCTGCTCAACTCCGAAGTGTCGTAGCGTGATGTTAGACACCTGCAAATAACGCGGCTTTCTATTGGTAAAAGTATATCTGGTATGGCCAACATGATTACCTGGGCAATATTAATAATGGCCGGTCCTTTGCTCTTCAGCAAAGTGAATAAATTTATCACTTTGTCCGGCTATTATTAATAATGCCCGACGGCCCGTGGTCAATATTAAAGTCAGTGTTTGAGATAGCTTGAATTTATCACTTGGACCCGGGCAGTATACATGATTTCCTACTACAGTACTGCCAACGAGAAGCGATACGAAAGGTCATTAACCTAAAGAACAACTGTGGCGTTGACAATCTAATATTTAGCTCTTCCATCTTGTGCCTTTGTCGTAATGTCTCGTTCTCCCGGCAAAAACATGACAACGTTAAGACGGGTTCGCAAGCATTCGGGCGGCCATTTTAGATGGGGTTTTAGCATGGGTTTTGTTTACATTTGGTATCGCTTCTCGTTGGCCGTGCTATATCTACAATATCACTGTATGCGGCTGTTAGACATGACATACACTGAAAGGTCAATAGAAAAAAAAACAAACGGACAAGAATCAACTTTTCTCAAGTAATAATTAATTTATAATTTATAACTTTAGTTTTTAAACAAGAACATTTATTTTCTGCACAATATGCGTGCATATTGTGCCGTCAACCGTCATTATTCAGTACGTGGTTATTAAATAGTTATTTACTTTTTTTTTTATTTAAACGACATAGTTCTTGGACACTGTTTCAAATCAAATTAAAAATTAAGAAAAAATATCCTCAAATGAAGAAGATATTTGTCATATTTTTTCTGGTGTTTATCGCAGGTAATGTTTACATTACTTAATTAATTCTAGTTTTGAGCATGAACGTGGCCATATATACTTCGTTACGTATTTTGTTATTTTTTATTTAATAATTTTGATGTGTCACAAATTATGATTTCATTAAGATCTTATTGATTTAATTTTGTAAATAATTATTCATTTATTTATGATTATTGTGAATGTGAGGACAATGTCGGTCATTAAATTTCTATTTTTGTTACGTTTGTTTTTAACGCTTGTCTGGCAATTTGAGAAATATAAGCGACCAAGACAAATGTCCTTTTTTTGGTATTATTCGTCGTGTCGTTGAGCTCCTCGAGTTATGAGTCGAGCTACACGATAACTGACAAATGCTTGCACTGACTGGACAGGTACACTCAAATCTGTATGGTTCTTTCGTCACCCACCAATAACCATTTTTAGGGATTCGTATCCCAGTAGGAAAAAACGGAACCCGATCACTTTGTTGTCGATCGAGACACTTTATTTCGGCACAGAATACCTAATAGAACAAGGCAACGCGAGAAGGTATCGAGTTGAAATTAAAACTATATACTCAACTGTGTGGTCCCTTTGTGACGTGAAAGGAAGGAAGGACAGAGCCGTCGAGAAAGGGCCATGGCGACCTTGAAGCCGCGCTAGGAGCTGGTGATACAGTTGGCGATAGACCATAAGACCTGGTAAGGCTAGTTGCAAGGACTGCCGAAGATCTACGAATAAAAGTTTGAACCATCGACTTAACCTGCTTTCCGAGGCATGGAGGATCGTTTTGGAATCAAACTCGCGCACCGAGGGTTCCGTTCAAACAGCCATAACTTTTGATTGCGTAGACTTAGAGGGTTGATTTTTACCCAGTACAAAAGGTACTACAGACTTGAGTATATGGTTTTAATTTCAATTCGATACGTGTACGCGTTTCCGGGATAAAGGGTCCTAACAGACGGACAACAAAGTGGTTCAAAAGGAGTTTCGTTTTTTCTCTTTTGAACCCTAAAACGTGATCTCTTTATCTGTTCAGCTATCCAGGCGCAGGACAACAGAAACAAACCTACGCGTAAATACGAAGATGGTGTAAAATCTCTTAATTCTTTCGATGAATATAAAAATATGCATCATAAACCTCCAACAGGACCGAAGATTACCCAGAAGCCAAATGAAATAAAGTTCCAGAGTTTTGGCAAGTGAAGACCGAATCCTTACTAATATTATAAAAGCGAAAGTGGGTTTGTTTGTTTGTTAGCTCTTCACGCTTTAAAGGATAAACCGATTTTGATGAATTTTGGTACAGAGATAGTTGGGAACCAGGAGACGGACATAGGCTATTTTTTATAACACGATGGATGAAAAGGAAAAACTTAGCATTGCTTTTAAAAATCAATAAGGCGCAAGGGCAAAAACTAAAGGTAGCAGGTACTGTGTTATACCGAATTTAACGCGAGCGAAGCCGCGGGCAAAAGCTAGTTAAATAATAAATACATACAACGTGTAAAAAAGGAGCAATAACATTTAAGGGCCATACAGTTAAGGAGATAAGCAGTCTTTATGCATGTTCCCAGATTCTCAAATACTTATACGTTTTGTTAAAAAGACATTGTTTTTGCACAAAGACCTTGCGATAACCTCAAAATGTTGACAATCTCTCTTTTATTTCCAAGTTTGTTTAATTGGATAAGTATCTCTATATCCAGAAAGCTAGTCCTGTAGGTAAGAACTTTAGGAAAAAGTATTTCATGTAACCAGCGCAGTCGTACTTAATATCTTTAGTAGGTACTTTAACTTATATAATTTTGTTATTATTACTAAACTCGCGGACATTTTTACTTTTGCCATGTATAATTTTATCATTTCTAATCTTTTTCTAATTTCTCTTATCTTTTTTTATTGTGTTTTTTCAGTGTTACCGCGACTACCAGGACATCGCGCCGTTATATTTAGTTACAGAACAGTACAAATGAGGGTTGGTTTGAAAGAAAATCAAAGATATGAAAACTATGCATTCTGATTGAAGAGGAATGGTACATTTTACTAACGTTTGTGAATCAAGAAATGCTGCCGGGTTACTATGACATCTTATAGCAGTTCTTATTCCTGTGTGAGAAAGAGATGGTGCTAGACACCATGTATAACTCTGTCTCTTTCCCTCAGTGGAATAAGTTCTGCTTTTATGCCCCGTTCCAATAAACAAAAACGACTCGTTTTGCTTACGGATAGTTGTATTTTGACATAAGTCTCATAGAACTTATGTCAAAATACAACTATCCGTAGGAACGGAACGGGGCATAAGACGTCATTGTAGGGTAGCAGAATGAGCACCTTCTAGCTATACAAAACGTTTCAAAGTATGTATTGAGAAATAAGATAAAGAACATAATTTTAAGGAATTTTTATCCTTACTAATATTAAAGCCTAAATTGCTACACCGATTTTGATGAATTTTGGTAGGTACAGAGATAGTTGGTACCCTGGAGACGGACATAAGATATATAGGTATTTTTTTAAAGTGAGAAATGAGGGAGAACGATAGAAGAAAAGGGAAATCTTAGCTTTGTTATTACAATAAATGGTACCTGTAAATCAGGAAAGGGGAACTGTGTTACCCTGAATTAAACGCGAGCGAAGCCGCTTTTAATTCTTTGAATCAAGTATACATTTTTTTATAAACTTTTATAATTTTAAAGGGTATTATGCGCCATACTTGATTAATTAGTTAAAATTATGTTAAGATAAAACATCATTATTATATTTTTGGTTTTTTTTAAAGTTCACTAGAGAGTGTTTTAATAGTTATTTTCGTACCACTTGCTCAAAAAAGTGACATTCTATGCCACAAAAAGCGAACATAACAATAGTCATTTTTAATCTGTCAAAAACAGGGAAAGAAAGTTGTACTGAATTTCATTCATCCCCTAGGGAGAGAATGTGATTTAAAATTGGAATACTTAATACTGAACTACATC
Organism: Ochropleura leucogaster; assembly: GCA_958449745.1. Lineage (NCBI taxonomy): Eukaryota > Metazoa > Arthropoda > Insecta > Lepidoptera > Noctuidae > Ochropleura > Ochropleura leucogaster. The sequence goes on along the minus strand of OY288228.1, from coordinate 8,599,056 downwards.
TGTGTTTACACCATTGAGTTTGTAGGTATATAAAGCATTAAACATATTTTTTAAAAAGGAACACGCAATTAATATGCACTTATTAAATAAAATTACCAAAACCGACGAGGTCGTATGAGCTTGATGCCTTTGCTTTTCCGACAAAACATATTAGTCTAGGAATTTGCCGCGATTTTGTTTTCTTCAAATACATAAACGTTAAGTTTATTTTTATAAATAAGTTAATGTTTTAAAAATACATACATTGTTAAATCAAATCGACAATGACAGTGTATTGTCGGATTCCATCAGTGCAAATGCTGCCGCAATCATACTCATCAACAATAAATGTACCAAACAAAGGTGTAGCTCTCTTTATAAATAATTGGACCAATGTTCGAATCTTAACTTTTACTTTTAATGTCATTATCTTTGATAAATGCTTATCTCATATTATTACTGTGTTAATTTTTTCGCAAATGGTACGAAAAGTAGAGTATTTTCCTCGGTGATAAAGCTGTCTTAGTCTTGGGTAAACTTAAATCTCTCGCTACACTCAGGACTCGTCTTAAATCCCTCGCTTCGCTCGTGATTTAAGTTTTTAACACCCTCGCTACGCTCGGGAGTAAACCTCGAGTCCTTCGTTACACTCGCGATTTAAATCGTCACCCACGACAGAAGACACTGCTTTATCCCCTTGGTTAATAATCTACTATTGTTATACAAGAGTGCAAAGTTGCTTTTTAACCGCGTGTTCAATTTTGATGACCGAGCAAGCGAAGGATTCTAAAATTGAATCACGAGTGCAGCTAGTGATTCAAAATTAGAATCCTGAGCGTTAGCGAGGGAATCAAAAGAGCACAAGGTGAAAAATCTTTGCACTCGAGTGCAACAGGTAACTTTTCATTCCACCTCAGCGAGGAAATGACTAAATGCAAAAAAAAAAAACGTTTACAATCACAAGATAGGTAAGTACACTTTTATTTCAGTTTAGGTATTAATTACTACATTATGACAGGTAAGTATTACAGAATAATCTTTAAATTATAACAAAACTATCTTTCACCCGTTGCTTCGCCCGCGTTAAATTTGGGGTAACACAGTTCCCCTTGCGCCTTATTGATTTGTAATAGCAACGCTAAGTTTTCCCTTTTCTTCCCTCTTTCTCCCTCACAACCCACTTTTTTTAAATAAAATCTAGCCTATGTCCGTCTCCTGGTTCCCAACTATCTATGTACCAAAATTCATCACAATTGGTTTAGCCATTAAAGCGTGAAGAGGTAACAAACAAACAAACAAACTCACTTTCGCTTTTATAATATTAGTAAGGATAATATTTTTCACTTGTTTTCAAGTTTCTTGTTTTTAATTTATGGTTTAACAATGACGTGAAAAATGCCGCGTAAAGAACCGCGTACAAAGCAAATTGAAAAAACACCAAGAAGGTTCCGAGTCTGTGTTTTTAACAAATTAAAAAAAAGTTAAAGTTGCTTTTTTATTCACAAACTTAGTGCACACGATGTTCTAAATTCAATTTACTTTATCCTCTAGACTACTCTAGAGAATAAAAACGGCTTTTCCACTCAGATATTGAAGATTAAAAATACTCTTTCCGAGATGGTGGGATGAAAAATATTTTAATATATTCAAATCAAATCATTTATTTCAGTTAGACCATTACAGGCACTTTTAAATGTCAAGAAACAATATGAATCTACAGTCCCGGACACAAAACATAATAACTTGTGAATGTAGGTGCCTACTGTAGTTGCCCATTCCAAAGCGTCGACCTTTATGGAGAAGAATGGGCAAAAACTCCATGGACACTCTTTTAAATTAAAATATAATAACAAAATCGTATTTACAACGTTCATGTTGAGATTATACATCGAATATGTGAGAACAATGTAGAAAGACGTGCACAGTAACAGCGTCCAGAGTAAATAAAAATATATTGTGTCTCGTGTTAAGTTTCGTCGTGACTCGTGCCTCACTGGTTTTAGTAAGTAAGAGAATCAGAATTATGCTTTTCTAGCTTTTGCCCGCGGCTTTGTTCGCGTTAAATTCGGTAGCGCCTTATTGATTTGTAATAGCAACGCTAAGTTTTCCCGTTTCTTCCCTCTTTCTCCCTCATATCCAACTCTTTTTAAAAAAATATAGCCTATGTCCGTCTCCTGGTTCCCAACTATCTCTGTACCAAAATTCATCAAAATCGGTTTAGCCATATAACCCACAACCCCGGCATGCGGTGGCCCTGGCAGGACCCTCTGCTTTGCTGATATCTCTTTGAAGCGCGCGTGGAAAACAAACGCGCCGAATGGTCTACTTCTGCTCTTAATTTCTATAAGAGGTAACAAACAAACACACTTTGATTTTATATTATTAGTAAGGAAGTAAGGATTTGTAAACATAGGTAAAGTTACAAATTGTGAGATGTTACAGATAGGTAGATAGATTCTCTATGTTTGATACATTAGTAGGTACCGCGCCTGACCATGAAATGATAAAAAAAAAACTGTAAGACACTATAATCCTTACTAATATTATAAAAGCGAAAGTGACTTTGTTTGTTTGTTACCACTTCACGCTTTAATGGCTAAACCGGTTTTGATTAATTTTGGTACAGAGATACCTAATTGGGAACCAGGAGACGGACAAGAGCTAATTTTTATATAAAAAAAAAAGTGGGATATGAAGGGGAACGAGGGAAGAAAAGGGAAAACGTAGCGTTGCTACTACAAATCAATAAGGCGAGGGGAAAAACTGCAGAGAGCAGGTACTGTGTTATACCTACCGAATTTAAGGCGGGCCGTGGGCATAAGCTAGTCTGAATTATATTTCAAAGATGTTTAATAATTAAAATAGACAAAAATGATTAACTTATCTGTACCTACCGTGTTTTATTTTATACTCAACGAATAAAAGCAAGACGTCAACGAATTAAATAGATTTCGTTTGATAAAAAAAACTGTTGTTTTTTCAAACAAAATCTGCTAAATTCCTTTCTTCCGTCGTTCTCAAGTATTCAAATTATCAGACAGTTTTTTTGGTTTCTTGGGAAAGTTTAATTATTTCAAAATTTTATGTTCATCTTCGATTGTGTAAGGAATATTATTATACTTATTTTCCGCATCTACCTTACATGTTTTGCGATGGAATAGATTACTACGATGAATACTCCTTTACGATGAATACTCCTTTACGATTATGATATTAAGGGTAAAGTCCATAATCACGTTATAATAATCAGGCGGGCGAATACGGGGCTCCGCCCCTCACCTGCGGTGGTTCTCCTTGACCGTACCAACGGGCCACGCACGGTTGTGTTTATGTCATATACTTATGGAGTCAGCGTGAGCATGTTACTCACACCTATGTGTATGGCTGCAGTGCGTGTTGCTACAGCGCTGTTTTGTTCACGACACCTCCCAGGGATTAAAAGTTGAATTTTGTTAAAAAGTTGGATAAAGTTACTAAGTTATGTAATTTCCACATAAAACGCAATAAAACAAAGTTAGGTTAGGTACAAAATGTTAGGTTAGGTCAGAAAGTTAGGTGAGGTCAAAATGTTAGGTTAGATCAAAAATTTAGGTTTGGTTTAAAAGTTTATTTTTGTTAAAAGGTTTAAAAAGTTACTAAGTAAGGTAAGTTCAACATTAAACGCAAGAAAACTAAGTTAGGTTAGGTCAGAATGTTAAGTTTGGTCATAAAGACAGGTTAGGTCAGAAAGTTAGGTAAGGTCAAAATGTTAGGTTAGGTCAGAAAGTTGAATAGGTCAAAATGTTAGGTTAGGTCAGAAAGTTAGGTGATGTCAAAATGTTAGGTTAGATCAGAGAGTAAGGTTAGGTTAGGTTAGGTTCAATTTTGTTAAAAAGTTTGCTAAAATTACTAACTTAGGTGAGTTCAACATAAAACGCAAAAAAACAAAGTTAGGTTAGGTCAGACAGTTAAGTATGGTTACAAAGTTAAGTTTGGTCATAAAGTTAGGTTAGGTCAGAAAGTTAGGTTAGGTCAAAATGTTAGGTTAGATCAGAAACATAGGTTAGGTTTAAAAGTTCAATTTTGTTAAAAAGTTGGATAAAATTACTAACTAAGGTGAGTTTAACATAAAACAAAGTTATGTTAGGTCAGAAAGTTAAGTATGGTCACAAAGTTAAGTTCGGTCATAAAGTTAGGTTAGTTCAGAAATTAAGGTTAGGAAAAATGTCAGGTTAGGTCAAAAAGTTAGGCTAGTTTTAAAAATTCAATTTTGTTACTTTTTGCTGCCTGTTTGATAAATATGATAAAACAAGATCAGCAGCTCGTCCACGAATTCCGTAGCGGTGTAATTTACAGAGCAGTGTGTTGTGGTCGACGCAGTCGAACGCTTTTGAGAGATCACAGAAAATGCCAATGACATCCTGGGACTGCTCCCAGGATTCCAAAATGTGACTGATGAGTTACTCCCGCGTCCGATGTCGACCTGGCCTTCGTGATGCCAAACTGTTGACTATGCAGAATCCCGTTTAAGTTAAAGTGAGACAACATCTGGTCCAGCATGATTTTTCATAGATTTTACTTAATGGTGGAAACACAGATATAGATCTATAGTTAGAGGGATCACTCTTGCAATCCGATTTGAAAATTGGTACTACTTTACTATATTTCATTAAATCAGGAAACTTGCCGCTATCCAAACACTGATTGAATATGCCTGTTAGGACAGGAGCAATTGAGTCAATAATATTAGCATGAACCTTGAGGGATATCACCCATAAGTCTTCTGTATTTTTTATGTTTAGACTTTTGTATACATTTTTAATTGTAGCAATACATATTGGTTTTGAACTTTTGACATGGTAGACCATGACTTACTCGTCAAAAAGCTCAAAATGTATAGCATTTTGGACCCCCTCTTAAGTTGGTTCCAATCATATTTGTTTGGACGGACTCTCAGGGTAGTGGCAAATGGCTGCTCTTCTGATTCATACATTTCAACGTCGGGAATACCTCAGGGATCTCATTTGGGTCCATCGATGTTCACTCGTTTCATAAAAGATATCTACAAATGGTTCCCGAATTCGAATATATTCCTATTCGCTGATGACCTCAAAACCATAAAGTCTTTATTTAATCCTAAAGACTCGATACTATTCCAAAGCGACTTGGATCAGCTGGCTAATTGGTGTAAGTACAACAAAATGTCTTTGAATGTAAAAAAGTGCCATCATATCAAATTCACAAAAAAACAGAATGTAATACGGTCAGTTTACAGATTGAGTGGTGAGCGGCTCGAGGAAGTCGAAACTATACGTGACCTAGGCGTCTAGTTTGACAAAATGCTAAGTTTTGTCGAACACATAGACAAAGCCATATTAAAATCATCAAAGATGTTTGGCTTTGTTATGAGGGAATGCAAAAACTTTAAAAAACCCAACATTAAAAAATTAAGTACAACTCGCTGGTAAGAAGCCATCTCGAGTATTGCAGTGTAGTCTGGCCACCTAACTATAAAGTTCACATCAAGCGCATTGAACGGTTACAAAAGCGGTTCTTATGGCATCTTACATACACCAATTATATGGGTAATAAGCTCAAATCGTATCAACAGCGATTTTAAGATGGAGTCGTTGGAGAAACGTATTAACATGCTGGATTTGGTTTTCCTTAAGAAGCTACTAACGGGCTCTCTAGATTGTCCCGATTTGCTCAGTAGGGTCTCATTCCATGTGCCACGTAGTCTGCCAAGAAGTTCGAATAGGAGACTATTCTGCATGCCTAGATGTCATACTAACTTGAGGCATTACTGTCCTCTTTCTAGAATGTATAGTACATACAAAGAGCACGAAGAGGTCATTGACCTCCTTAACTCATCGGTTCCAGCTGTTAAAAAAGCCGTGCCAATTAACTAGCAAGTTAATTGTCATCCCTGTTTTAATTGTTTTATTATCAAATATTTGATCATCCTTATTAAACAACAAAATCATTTCTCTTTTAATTATTTAATTTAAGTAATTCTATTCTAACTTAATTTTATTATTAAAACTAGCTTTCACCCGAGGCTTCGCTCGCGTTAAATTCGGTATAACACACCAAGCAGACCTGCAGTTTTTGCTCTTGCGCCTGATCGATTTGTAATAGCAACGCTAAGTTTTCCCTTTTCTTCCCTCGTTCTCCCTCATATCCCACTTTTTTTTTAATAATTATAAGCCTAGGTTTGTCTCTTGGTTCCCAACTATCTCTGTACCAAAATTCATCAAAATCGGTTCAGCCATTAAAGCGCGAAGAGTTAACAAACAAACAAACTCACTTTCGCTTTTATAATATTAGTAAGGATTTCATTCCAATGTAATTTAAAATGTGTTCCTAATTGCAATTAAGTTTAGTAATTTATTTTAATTTATTGTAATCAATTTAACTTTTATTAGTTGTTTTTAAAGTATTCATAGTACCTATTGTTTTTTTTCTCTAATATCTGTATTAATTGTTTAAAAAAATTAATTTATGTTATTTTCTGCGCAAAATTTTGTGCATGCTGTGCTTTCTAAAAGTAATGAGGCGCTTAGACTTAAGTTGGCAATGTGTAAATTACAATTTAATAGCGTACTCATTGTTGAGAAGCCTAATATTAAATGGGTCATACACATATGGGTGTTCGGATAAAATAACTTAAAAATTTACGACAATAATTGAAGTCTTTTATTTTTTAGTTAAATCATTGTTACTTTTCTGTTTGCTCATAATATTTCAAGCTTTGAAATGATATGTCTTTATTTTAAAAAAAAAACAAAATGTTTCAAAAGTCTCTTCGTGTGGACTGTTCAGATTTGGGGTATGAGTCATTGGATAGATGTAGTTAATTATTTTGTACATTTTTGTTAAAACATCATTGTCGCATTTACGTTATATACACGCTTACTTTTTTATCGTTTTAATCCCGTGGAGGGTCGAACCAGTGCATGAAACACTATCGATTTGTAAAGATAAAATTAAAAAATAAAATAGTTTTTTTTTAATAACTCGAATTAATTTACGCATGAGTGAATAAATAATGCGAACCATTAGTAGGCAGATTTCGATAATAACATTAATGATGCGTTCGCCTAGTCAACGTGGACTCACAAAAAATAGCCAATGCTAGACCAAACCCCGCCCACAAACCCCATTTGATTGGTAATACGAAAGGCGCGCGCCCGCGCACCCCGCGCGCTTAGGGCAGCGCAGGAGTGGGTGACATGTCAAGGAATAATTCAAATTCAGTTTCTCTAAGACGTTATCGGTGTGTTGTTGCGCAAAAATAATGACGTCTCGGAATTACGAGTACTCCAACCTGGAGTTCGTTGCCATGGTGCAATTTTACGCAATCGCGGGTTTTGATGCGCAGGCAGCTCGACGTCTCTACGGTGAACCAAACCACTTGCAATCTTTGCGACTGCGTGGTATACCTAACCCGCAAATTCCGTCTGGGCAGACAATTGTAGCGGCTACGCAGCGTTTGTTAGACCACGGACAATTCCGGACACCTTCACACGCCCAGGGCCGCGGTCGCCAACCAGTCTACAGACCTGAACTAGACGAAGAAATTCTCGAGTACTTTGAACGAGATCCCAGGCGTAGTACAAATATGGTTTCAATTAGCTTTAACGTAAGTCAATACTACGTCTGGAAGCTCTTAAATACAGAAGGACTCCACCCGTACCACTTTAGAAAAGTGCACGCCCTCCATGAGAACGACGGGACGGCTCGAGTCGCATTATGCCAGTGGATATTAAATAATCGCGAAGTTAACATTCTGTGGACGGACGAATCGACTTTTACGCGGGTAGGACTATTCAATCAAAAAAATGAACATTTTTGGGCATTTAATAATCCACACGTGATTAGTGAGTGCAGACATCAAGTGCGTTTCAGCGTTAATGTGTGGGCTGGCATCATAAATGATACAATTATCGGCCCGTATTTTATCGAAGGAAATTTGACCGGTGGGACATACCTAAACATGCTGCAAAGTGTAATTCCAGAATTAATGGAAGACATTCCACTGGCTTATTTAGATAATTTGTATTATCAACAAGACGGTTGTCCAGCACATTACGAGCGTAATGTACGTAATCATTTAAATTCCGTGTTTGGAGATCACTGGATTGGACGGGGTGGTCCAGTTGCATGGCCAGCAAGGAGTCCGGACCTGACCCCACTGGATTTTTATTTGTGGAGTGAAGTGAAGCGGTTAGTGTACAAAAACGAACATCAAACTCGTGAACAAATGAAACGCGCGATAGAGGACGCATTCGAAATTTTAAAAAGTGACAGGGACACGTTAATGAAATTAAAAGACAATTTAATTAAACGTGCAAGATTGTGTATCCAAAGGAATGGACTCCACTTTGAACAATTATTACGATATCGTGAAGTTTAACTAACTAATAACTTTTTTTAATCGTTGTAAATAATTTTGATTAGGTACCTACAATTGGATCATTTTTTAAGTGTCGCTAAGTGCAAAGGTGATTTAGGTAAGTAACAAAACTTTTTTAAATCATGTAATTAGAACTTTTTCTTTTTTAATTAATTGTACATAATTTTGATTCCACATTTTTAAATACGTCATAACTAGCAGGCCATTAGAGATTTATTTTTACATGTAACCTACCGCTTTTAGCATAACTATTTTAAATTAGGCAGCAATGCAGCAAAGCATTTATGTTGGTCCTAAGCCCGTAAAAGTATGAAGGAAAATTTGGAATCATTTAATTTGTTTACGTGAACATCAGCTGAGCGAGTCAATAACCTTTAGCCTGTTCGGGCAGTGTAGGTACGCAACGGCCGACAACGACGTAGGTAGGTAACTATCTCGTGGCGCTACTATTTATTTCGTGCATTTTGCGAGTATGAGTATGACCTTATTTATCACTTGCAATTTTTTTTATTTTAAAAGTTACAACGCTGTACAAGCTTTTGATGAATAGTATTTTGTAAGTGAAACCAACGGCCCAAACGATTAAAACGATCAAAAAGTAAGCGTGTATAATGAATATTATTTTTATTGGGGACTTGTTAATAATTGCGCAAGATAAATTTATTTATTTCCAATAAACATGCTGTTATACGGATTTAGGTCTTTTTGGTGGACCTAAAAATCAACCACATTTTAATTTCTGCTAAAGCTACCTTGTATCGGATATTTTTTATATTGACAACACAGGAAAGCCGCCATTTGTTGGAGTCCTTGCTAGTACAGCTACGTGCCATTTTCTAATTTACGAAGTTTTAAAATAAATTCAAGTATTTTTGTCAAAGTTCAGTGCGTCTTTCCTGCTTGGGTTATAATTTGGTAAGTTATTATTTTATATTTTAGTAAATATTGCGGCGATATGCCTTATGAGGAGTATTATCAAAGTTTATTTTGTTGTTTTACTAACCTTAAAAATAAAATGGCTGCTTTGATTTTAGTTTGAAAAATCTCTCCTGTGGACATCTTTCGTGTGAACATAAATGTCCACTGGAAAGATGCATGTCCACAAAAAATAACATTTTAATAGTTTTCTATGCTAATAAAGCTACAATGTTGGTAAAACAATCAGGCGGGCTGAGATAGCATGATTTAAAAACTGCATCATTGGTATCGGCTTCCAAAAAAGGAGCCTAATTAATTTTTTGCAAAATGTTGGGTGCTTAGCATGTTTGAGTTTGTTTCAAGTACAATGCCTCGATCCAGTCGGTCTAGAACCCAATTAACAATTGTAAAGCTATCGAAGTTGTTCCTGTTGATGATTATCATGTTCCTGAAACACAGAGAATAGCGGATGCAAATAAATGTCGTCCGTTTAAAGGTACCTTCCAAATCCACCAAGTTGTATGAAACACTACTGAACCTAATTTTCTGCACGCCAGGAGATTAAGCTGTATTTTATGCGCCACTCATGTTCCTTGTCCTAATTTTGAAATAAGACAAATTCATATTGAATGTGTCTCAGATTCTCTAGAAGATTCATCAGTAGGTTATTCAAGGCCTTCGTCAAGTATTTCTGTGACTAGTTCACCATCTTCTCATAGAACAGCATCTGTATCAATTGTCCCTGGACCAAGAACTCCTTCGCCATTGTTGTTAATACCTTCTCCAGAACTTGAACAATGTGACTAATCAACCGGGTACTCAGCGAAAGAGCATTCTATGTGAGAGTAACTATTCTGATGACTCAGTTAACCACATAAAAAAAAACTAGAGTAAGACATTCGTTCTTCTTAAGGGCACGCCACAATGAAGGACATGCCACAATAGTGGCAGTGTAAGTCCCCTCTTTGAGCAGTGGCTGGAGAGGCGTCATAGCATCCTCACCTACCACCTGACGCAGGTCCTCATCGGACACGGAAGTTTTGGTAGGTTCTTGCACATAATCGGGCGGGAGGAAACGCCCGGGTGTCACCATTGTGACTATCGCTCGAAGGACACGGTGGAGCACACAGTGGCGGTCTGCCCAGCTTGGGCGAAGCACCGTCGTGCCCTCGTATTGGCGATCTCTCGCGTCCGGCCCTGGTTCAATCCATGGTCCGGAGCGAGAGGGAATGGGAAGCACCACACCTCCTTCTATGAAGCAGTAATGCTAGCAAATGAGGTGGCTGGGCGTTTGAGGGAGCAATGGGTAGCTTACCGTCCGTCCGTCTATTGACGACAGGCCAGGTTTCACGCGCGCCTCAAAGAGATGTCAGAAAAGCAGAGGGGCTTGCCACAGCCTCCACCTGCCGGGGTTGCGGGTTGTTCGAAAGAGATACCGGCCCCGGAACGTAAAGGACAATAGAAGAAACATGGGTGGGTTTTAGTCAGTACAAGTTTGACACCACTCCCCGCTCCGCTCATTTATTTTCTTAATTTCCCACCCCAAAAAAAGGCCTTCATTCTTTGAAAATGATTATGGTGATGAAAAACATTTTTTGAAAGGTATTTCTATGTTCTTTTTTTTTAGTTTGACATTCGATTTATTAATCAAATATAAAACAAATAAAGATAAGAGGCTAAAATGAATAAAAAATGGTATAATTTCAATATTTGACCCTCGAAAAATTACATTTTATTACTAATATCATCAAAGAAAAAGATTGTTGGTAAGATTTTTTTGTTTGTATTTACCAAAGTACCTATTCTTGACAGGATAACTTTTGTTAATAATTACGAGTTTAAATGGCAAGTAAATGTCAATATCCACAGTGATTATATTATATTAACCTCTCTTCTGTGGAAACGGGTCTTTTCTGTGGACGTTAAAAAAATTTAAAGTGAAATAACTTGCTGAAATTCGAATAACGATCTGGTTTTTGATTAATTTCTAATTACTTGTAACATTACCTAATAAATGAGACTGATTTAAAAAAAAAACAACGACTTTTTATTTCGAACATTTTTATAACCCGTTTTGTGTATGACCCAAATAAATAAATCAGAAACTGGGTGGGGTCAGATTGGAGAGTTCTATAAACACATAAAATTATAAGTTGATGATAAGGAAGTTCTTACTTCGAGAGTAGGTATTTTGTGTTGCGTAAATGTTTTTATAAAAGGTAACTCTTTAAAAATCTCGATGTTCAAATGTAAACTATTTCACAATACAAATTCATTAAAATTATATTCTTTATCTTATTTATCAATAAATGCCTTGAAACGTTAATATAAGTTTAGCTAGAAGTTGCTCATTCAGTTCTTGATTCACAAAGGTTAGTTTAGACGTGCATATGTTTTATGTCTTTTTTTGGCGCTTGGGGGAAACCATCAATAAACTTGCCCAGCACTGGGCGGAGCGGGGGCGACGGTCAACGAAGTACTGATAGTTCTTAGGTCTATTTTTTTTCGGACGGCGTCGAGTCTTCACTAAATTTCCCCAGCTCTGCAGGGGGGACCCTGCAGAGCTGGGTGGTGTGGTGGTGGTGGTGCTGTGGTAAGCGAGCCGATAGTTTTCATGTAGTTCATAGGGTCTCCTGGGTGTTCTATTCGGTGTTGTCGAATAGGGTTTCATTATAACTTCATGATGGCCTGGTATTCTTGTAATCGCTGAAAAAACACGATAATTTATTTATAAGCAGTTTTTTTTCAAATCATCAAATAAAAAGTACGCGACGACACGGTTGGCGCAGTGGCTAAGCGTTTCACTGTTGCGCTACGTGTTGCAGGTTCGATCCCTGCACAGAACAAATATTTGTATGACAAATATCTGGCTGTTTGTGTATGTGAGCTTGATGTTTGTAAACGCACCCATGCTACCGGTGAAATTGCTAGTGTGGGGCAACGTTTAAAAAAAAAGTTATTAATTTAATAAATACAGGAATCAACACAAAAAATGTAAGCTGAGAAAAAGGACTTCATTTTAACAAAGAGAGAGGGAGAATTAAGATGGTCACTTCACATACCTACATTTCAATCAATCAATCATTTATTTCGTAGCTTAATAGGTGGGGTAAGTATGTTAATACTAGATATGTTCTATATGCCAAAAGATGGCGTACAAAGTTAGACAAAAAAAAAAAACAAGCAAAATCATCAAAATGACTTCGCTCTGTAAACTTTGGTACTCTCTTTTGCTCTGCGGATGAGAGTAGGTACCAGATTTGTACTGACTACTTCCCAACCATGTTCCTTGTTTAGCTTTTTAAATTCCGGGGCCGTGGTTTCTCTTGCGAACAACCCGCAGCCCCGGAACTTCGTTGAGGAATATTGCTCGCCACCCTTGCACATATACCCTCCATCTCAACAAAACAATGTCTTTTTATTAAAAGGTGTAGTATTTGAGAATCTGGGAGCATGTACAGACGCCTGCACATCAAGCTTCTACAATCTCAGACTCGTCAGATTTCTTTGATAGATTTTCGACTTTATTTTTAAGTATTGGGTTCAAGGTTCATTGAGAAAAATTGACAGTTTCGGGTAGCTTGACCTGCTGGCGTCTGTACATAAACTGCTTATCGTTCGATCGTTAGCTGTATGGCCCTTTCATGTTATTGCTCCTTTTTTACACATTGTCATATACCTATTTGAAAAACGATTGCATGTAGCGGTGATGAGAATGATGAAATGGATGTGTGGAGTGACAAGAATGGATAAAGTAAGGAATGAGCATATTAGAGGAAGTTTGAAAGTGGCGCCTGTTACAGAAAAAATGAAAGGAAGTCGTTTGTCTTGATATGGACATGTAATGAGGAGGGATGAAGAACATGTGACTAAAAGAGTGATAGATCTGAATGTTGATGGACGGAGACCGAGAGGAAGGCAAATGAAAAGATGGATGGATCGTGTAAGGAATGATATGAAGGAGAAAGTAGTAAATGATGCCGTGACGTCTGTTAGGGGAGAGTGGAGGAAGAAAACGTGTTGCGCCGAACCCAAATAGAATGGGACAAGGGCAGGAAAATGATGATGTATGTATTTATGATTTAATTCAGTCTGCACTTGCTTAGGAGCCGGTAATGTATTCCATTTGGCTTCTGGGTAATCTTCAGTCCGGTTGGAGGTTTATGACATTTATTTTTATATTCATCGAAAGAATTTAGAGCTTTTACACCATCTTCGTATTTACGCGTAGGTTTGTTTCTGTTGTCCTTCGCCTGGGTAGCTGAACAGATAAAGAGATCACGTTTTAGGGTTCAAATGAGAAAAAAACGGAACTCTTTTTGAACCACTTTGTTGTCCGTCTGTTAGGACCCTTTATCCCTGAAACGCGTACACGTATCGAGTTGAAATTAAAATCATATACTCAAGTCTGTAGTCCCGTTTGTACTGGGTAAAAATCAACCCTCTAAGTCTACGCAATCAAAAGTTATGGCTGTTTGAACGGAACCCTTGGTGCGCGAGTTTGATTCCAAAACGATCCTCCGTGCCTCGGAAAGCAGGTTAAGTCGATGGTTCAAGCTTTTATTCGTAGATCTTCGGCAGTCCTTGCAACTAGCCTTACCAGGTCTTATGGTCTATCGCCAACTGTATCACCGGCTTCAAGGTCGCCATGGCCCTTTCTCGACGGCTCTGTCCTTCCTTCCTTTCACATCACAAAGGGACCACACAGTTGAGTATATGGTTTTAATTTCAACTCGATACCTTCTCGCGTTGCCTTGTTCTATATTAGGTATTCTGTGCCGAAATAAAGTGTCTCGATCGACAACAAAGTGATCGGGTTCCGTTTTTTCCTACTGGGATACGAATCCCTAAAAATGGTTATTGTTGGGTGAAGAAAGAACCATATAAATTTGAGTGGGCCTGTCCAGTCAGTGCAAGCATTTGTCAGTTATCGTGTAGCTCTACTCATAACTCAAGGAGCTCAACGACACAACGATTAATACCAAAAAAAGGACATTTGTCTTGGTCACTTATATTACTCAAACTGCCAGACAAGCGTTAAAAACAAACTTAACAAAAAAAGAAATAAAATTACACACATGGTCCTCACATTCACAATCCTTATCCTTATCCTTACTAATATTATAAAAGCGAAAGTGAGTTTGTTGTTTATTTGTTTGTTTGTTACCTCTTCACGCTTTAATGGCTAAACAGATTTTGATGAATTTTGGTACAAAGATAGTTGGGAACCAGGAGACGGACATAGGCTAATATTTAAAAAAAAAATGGGATGTGAGGGAGAAAGAGAGAAGAAAAGGGAAAACTTAGCGTTGCTATTATAAATCAATACGGCGCAAGGGGAACTTGGTTACCCCGAATTTAACGCGAGCGAAGCCGCGGGCAAAAGCTAGTAATCATATAAATGAATAATTATTTCAAAATTAAATCAATAAGATCTTAATGAAATCATAAATTGTCACACATCAAAATAATTTGAATTAAAAGTAAACATTACCTGCGATAGTCACCAGAAAATATATGACAAATATCTTCTTCATTTGAGGATATATTTTGTTATTTTTTCATTTGATTTGAAACAGTAGATATCTAACAATTGTGTCGTTTATATAAAAAAGTAAATAACTATTTAATAACCACGTACTGATTAATGAAAATACTGTTCGTGTTTAAAACTATGGTTATAAATTAATTACGAAACTACTTGAGAAAAGTTGATTCTTGTCAGTTTGTTTTTTTCTATTGACCTTTCAGTGTATGTTTGTGACTAACAGCCGCATACATTGATATGTTACGGGCAATTCGATAAGTCCGGGCACTATTAATAATGGCCGGTCTGTATTCATAATGCCCGACACATTGGGCTATGTGATTAAAACAGCATGATTAATCACTTTTCCCGGTCATTATGAATAATGCCCACCCTATCTTGGGCAAAGTAATACAATCGGTGAACTGTAGTGCTTTTGTGTATTAAATGACATTAAACTTTCGGAACGATAGGTAAGGTTTGAAAAATCAAACCTTACCTATCGTTCCGAAGTAGTACGTCGTAAGATTCTGCTTCTGCTTCTTTCCTTGAGCCTTGACCGCCGGTATTTTGTTATAATATTGTAATAACGGTAGCGCAAATACCGTTTGGTTTTACAACTTTGTTTGAGACGGTTATCCAGTTCTGTTTCTTTTTACTATTGGTATTTTCTTTTATCTTTATTTTTTGGAAACAACCATTATTGATTCATGAATAGAATTTAATTTTTTGTTTAAGTTTTCATTCATTCTCTGCATAGGTCTCTGACCATGACAGCTTTCCTGCGCATTCCTTATTTTTTTGGATATTATTCAAGAGTAATCTCTTTTGTTGAAATGGTCGGTTGTCTGGTTTTGTATTTTGTTTTAAGGGAAAACTCAACATTTGTGCTGTGTCGTGGTCGGATAGGTGAAGTGTCATATTTGTAGAAGCAGCATGACTTACGAGTTGGGCGATCAATATATAACTTTAAATTATAATTTTATGATAGTTCTAGTGGCTGATTAGTACCAAATATTCCTTTTTGGAGAGTTTAAATGTTCAAATCATCTGTCAAAACCACGTTTGTTTTGTTTATTTTTTGTTTAATAATGGTCTAAAAGACTATTTAACTTAATCAGAAACTGGGTCGGCTCAGATTGGGCAGTTCCATAAACACATATAATTATCAGTTGATGATGAGGAAGGTCTATGCGTACTTCGAGTATTTTGTGTTGCTTAATATGTATTTATAAAAGGTAACCCTTTAAAAATCTCGATGTACTTACATTTGTTAACAAAATTCCGATAGTTTTCATGTATTTCATGGGGTCTCCAGGGTATTCTAGTCGGTGTTGTCGGATAGGGTTTCAATATAACGTCACGATGGCCTGGTGGTCTTGGAATCGCTGAAAAAACACGATAATTTATTTATTAGCATTTTTTTTTCAAATCATCAAATAAAAAATACGTGACGACACAGTGGCGCAGTGGCTAAGCGTTTGACTGCTGCGCTACGTGTTGCGGGTTCGATCCCCGCACGGAACAAATATTGGTATGACATACATGTAGTTGGTCCGGGTCTGGATGTTTGTGTATGTGAGTTTAAATGTTTGTAAAAGCACCCACGATACAGGATAAATTCTAACAACGTTTAAAAAAAGACACGGAGCTAATGTACAATCGACGGTACATCAACCTATACCAATAGCATTTTAGCCTGATATCTTTATTATTCCTTACTATTCCTTACTAATATCATGGGGTCTCATTGCGAAGAAAGAAAAAATAGTTCAAAAAAACCTCAATAGATGGAGTTGTGTGTATCGATTTGTTTTTGAAGTTTGTGTAATTGTTTAAATTTGACCTTGGAAGAAGTATGTTCTTGTTTTTAAAAATCCCCATAACACAAAAATCGAGAATAATGGGCTCCTAGTTCCAAATTCCATGATTTTACTAAATAATATTATGATGTTGCCTCTGGTGAGAAAATTTTGTACTACGTTGTGGTTAAGTAACTCATTTGGTGTTAATTGTGCTAATAGATGGCGTTGTTTTAAGTTTTACTACACGTCCTAAATGATACATACCATACCTATTTAGATAGAATGAAATAGTTATGAAATGCAAATATATTAAGTAAAACAAAATATATTTCGGACATAGAACAACAAAACCTACTTTTCTTATAATCTATGAATAAAACGCTAATCTGCGCCATAGAATAATAATATAGGTATTTACAATTTTGCGGTCTCAAGTGTCAACTTTGGGAATAAAGTCCTTGAAGCCAAAAGTCGCAAAAAATCATTACAATCTTCATCAAAATTAAGGTTACTTCAAAATAAATGTTTAATCATCGTTCTTCATAATTATGTATGATATTATTAATCTTCAGGTGGATGCTGTTTGATAAATCAATTACATAGGTAGGACCTACAGATTCAATTAAATACCCAAAGGTCTTGTTGTATGTCTTTGTCTGCAATTCTGTATCTACTTTTTATGTATTTTACTGAAAGGCAAAGGCAAACTTATTAATTTTTCAGTCAACTTCAAAAATAGCAGAAAAAGTAATATATGAACTTAATAGTTAATACATACATAACATTACGCCTTATTTCCCATAGGGTTAGGTATTGGTATTTTGTCCCACCCGAGAATCGCACCTAGATCCTACTGCTCAATAGTAGCTCTTCCGACCACTGGACCAACGAGGCAGTCCTATTACTCATTGTAAATGATAAAGTACTTATTTAAAAAAAATATTAATTTGTTGACGGGCCTGTTGGTCTAGTGGTTAGTGGCCCTGACTGCTGATCCGGAGGTCGTGGGTTCGATTCCCACCCAGGACAAACTTTGTGTGATGAGCATGATTGTTTGTTCTGTGTCTCGGTGTGATTTATCTATAATATGTATGTATTTATAAATTTTATAAGTATGTATATCAGTTGTCTGGTTACCATAACACAAGCTCTGCTTAGCTTGGGATCAGATAGTCGTGTGTGAGTTGTCCCAAGATATTTATTTATTTTTATTTATAATTTATTGTGTTTTTTTATAAATTTTTCCTTCAAACAAAGATCATCATCATCATCATCCTCGTATTTGGATAGACCTCTGCGCACCAAAACCTGGCCAGCCTGGCGAACGAACCCGCTGGGTTAATGCAGGCGATTTAGCCCAGCGGCATAAGTAGGTACATTACAAGCTCTAATTACATTTGAAGGCGGCATGAGAACGTCTACCATGACACGTGCAAAATATCCGATTTCTATTATATTTATTGTATATTTTATAATAATTACCAAGAACCGACTCTGAAGTGATCAATTTTGTATTAAGGACTGCCATCGGATAATAATTGTTAAAAAGAACTGGTTCCAAGGTCTGGACTGGGCTGGACTAAGTTAGATGTCGTCTTGTAGCATAAAACGCAATTCAAATGAAACTGATAAGTAGGTACATTAAGCGACTCGAATCTAAAGGTACCCCTACCTATACCTACTCATAAATTACGCTTGCATTTTATTAGGTTGTAGGTATTTTACGCTGAATGTGGGGCTGAGACAAACTCAACCCCACATTCAGTTCAATATGCCAGTAAGTGGTTGGATAATATTAGAATGGAAAGTAAATGGCACGGATCTTGAGCGCTTGTTTAACTTCACATGCGCAGAAGATAAATTTTTGGATCTCAAGTTCTCATGCACTGCCCGACTCTCATGACTGTAGTCTTTTTTGAGAATAAATTTCTTTAAATACATCTCGTAAGTGTTTTTTCTATAAGCGTACAGACATCAGCAGTCGGCAGGTCAACCTAGCCAGAACTGTAGAATTTCTAAACCTTTGACTGCGGCCACAGAGTACATTGTATATACTGCGGCCGAACAAACTAAATTAGATTTGACAAAGTGGGGATTGGGAACTGGCGTCTGTACAGTACAAAGCGCAAGGTTATCCCCACTCTATCATCTAGCGCCTAATATCCGAGCCGGTAAGTATATTTACCTATTTTTATAGGTAGGTACCAACACAACATACAAATATTACTACCTACTTAGTTAAGTAACAACTTGTAATTAAAATTAAAAAAATTACACACACGAAACTGAGTCTGTTAAAAAATAATTCCCTGCCCTGTGTCTCAGTGTCTCCTATCATTGCAAGAGCTATTTCGATATTATAAATAATTTTAATTGATTTAAATACTTGATAATTATCATAATTTGCGTTAACGTTTACGCCGAACCTAACAAATAACTAAGTCTGCCGAAAAACATGGACCTATACCCCACGCCATAGATAGTATAATCCCACGCTCAAGAAATCATGCGCTATCGCAAAGTAGGTGATTGCCGAGTATCGTAAGCTTCAAGGTCAAACGGCTACCATAATTTTGTATGCAGTATGGTTTTATCGCCATCTATTGGTTCTTTGTGTAAACTAAACTATCGCTGCAAGCACCATCTAGCGCCGTTGTGAGTAAAAAAAAATAGCCCGAATAGCCCGAAGAAATGAGCAAGTTATGGCGGTCACGTTTCTTTGTATGAGATGGAGTATCTGTACGTTAGTATTATATTATCTGTGCTAATATTATAAAAGCGAAAGTGAGTTTGTTTGTGAGGCGCATTTATCATGTAAAGAATACACTGTGAAGAGTGGAGGAAGAAAACGTGTTGCGCCGACCCCAAATAGAATGGGACAAGGGCAGGAAAATGATGATGTATGTATTTATTATTTAATTCAGTCTGCACTTGCTTATGAACCGGGAATGTATTCCATTTGGCTTCTGGGTAATCTTCAGTCCGGTTGGAGGTTTATGACATTTATTTTTATATTCATCGAAAGAATTTAGAGCTTTTACACCATCTTCGTATTTACGCGTAGGTTTGTTTCTGTTGTTCTGCGCCTGGGTAGCTGAACAGATAAAGAGGGCACGTTTTAGGGTTCAAAAGAGAAAAAACGGAACTCTTTTTGAACCACTTTGTTGTCCGTCTGTTAGGACCCTTTATCGGTGAAACGCGTACACGTATCGAGTTGAAATTAAAATCATATACTCAAGTCTGTAGTCCCGTTTGTACTGGGTAAAAATCAACCCTCTAAGTCTACGCAATCAAAAGTTATGGCTGTTTGAACGGAACCCTTGGTGCGCGAGTTTGATTCCAAATCGATCCTCCGTGCCTCGGAAAGCAGGTTAAGTCGATGGTTCAAGCTTTCATTCGTAGATCTTCGGCAGTCCTTGCAACTAGCCTTACCAGGTCTTATGGTCGATCGCCAACTGTTTCACCAGCTCCTAGCGCGGCTTCAAGGTCGCCATGGCCCTTTCTCGACGACTCTGTCCACATCACAAAGGGACCACACAGTTGAGTATATGGATTTAATTTCAACTCGATACCTTATCGCGTTCCCTTGTTCTATTAGGTATTCTGTGCCGAAATAAAGTGTCTCGATCGACAACAAAGTGATCGGGTTCCGTTTTTTCCTACTGGGATACGAATCTCTAAAAATAGTTATTGTTGGGTGAAGAAAGAACCATATAGATTTGAGTGGACCTGTCCAGTCAGTGCAAGCATTTGCCACTTATCGTGTAGCTCGACTCATAACTCAAGGAGCTCAACGACACAACCATTAATACCAAAAAAAGGACATTTGTCTTGGTCGCTTATATTACTCAAACTGCCAGACAAGTGTTAAAACAAATTTAACATAAAAAGAAATAACACACATGGTCCTCACATTCACAATAATCATACAAAATTAAATCAATAAGATCTTAATGAAATCATAAATTATCACACATCAAAATAATTTGAATTAAAAGTAAACATTACCTGCAATAGTCACCAGAAAAAATATGACAAATATCTTCTTCATTTGAGGATATATTTTGTTATTTTTTCATTTGATTTGAAACAGTAGATATCTAACAATTGTGTCGTTTATATAAAAAAGTAAATAACTATTTAATAACCACGTAGGTACTGATTAATGAAAATACTGTTCGTGTTTAAAAACTATAGTTATAAATTAATTAGGAAACTACTTTAGAAAAGTTGATTCTTGTCCGTTTGTTTTTTTCTATTGACCTTTTCTTGTATGTTTGTGACTAACAGCCGCATACATTGATATGTTACGGTCAATTTGATAAGTCCGGGCACTATTATTAATGGCCGGTCTGTATTCATAATGCCTGCATGATTAATCGCTTTTCCCGGTCATTATTAATAATGCCCACCCTATCTTGGGCAAAGAAATACATATGCAAGTAGTTGAACATAGTAGTTAAAAAATAAACAGTTAAATTTTTTTATAACATAACAGTAATACTTCGGAACGATAGGTTAGGTTAGGTATGATTTTTTTCCGTTTTAAAAATCATACCTAACCTAACCTATCGTTTCGAAGTATTATATGTATATAGTTATTACTGCGAACCGCATGTACGCGCCCTTCGCATATTGCAAAGCACAACCGCCGTCCAATTTATCACATTGCCCGGGTACAAGTAGGGAATTCTTTATACTGCCCGGTCCAAGTGATAAATTCTAGCTATCTTAAACACTGACTTGTAACATGGACTACGAGCCGTCGGGCATTATTAATAATCGCCGGTCATAGTGTTAAATTTATTCACTTTGCCCTTCTTGGGTATTATTAATAATGGCCGGTTAATCACTTAGCCCGTAACAGATATACTTTTACCAATAGAAAGTCACATTATTTGCAGGTGTCATAGATCTGTCTAACATCACGCTACGACACTTCGGAGCTGAGCAGCAGGTGAAACCGCTGGACACAACTAGTCCTTACTAATATTATAATAAAAGCGAAAGTGAGTTTGTTTGTTTGTAGGTAGGTATGTTACGTCTTCACACCTAAATGGCTACACCGATTTTGATGAATTTTGGTACAGAGATTGTTGGAACCCTGGAGACGGACATTATATTCTATTTTTTTTAATGAGTAATGAGGGAGGAAAAGGGAACTCTTAGTTTCGCTATTACAATAAATAAGGTGCAAGGGCAATAACTACAGGTAGCAGGTACCTGGAAAACAGGAAAGAGGAACTGTATTACCCCTAATTTAACGCGAGTGAAGCCGCGGGCAAAAGCTCTAGTCTACTATATTCATTTGACGGATTATAACCTCGAGTGTGAAATTACATCACGTCTTTAAGGAAATTAGATTTTTAATTAATACATGACATTGAATTGAAGTTACTTATTGCACACTTGAATGGTAAATCATTTGTCTTGCCTTTTCATGACTTTGTTGCGGTTTGATTCCAGTGCAATAAACCCCAATTGAATTACGGTAAGGGGGTCTGTGGTCGGTGAGCTATGGGTAGCTCACCGTCCGTCCGTCCAGTGACCACAGGGCCTCAACAGATCGTCATTGTTTCACGCGAGTTGTTCTAAAGATGTCCCACAGAATATAAAGGGCAAAAGAAGGAACATGGGTGGGTTTTTTTTTAAAAAGCGTTGCCCCAGGCTAGGAATTGCTCCTGTGTCGTGGGTGCGTGCACAAATATTGAAACTCACATACACAAACAGCCAGACCCGGAACAACAAATATTTATAATATTTATATTCATACAAATATTTGTTCAGTGCGGGGATCGAACCCGCGACACGCGGCGCAGTGGTTGAGCGTCGTGTTTAATAGTTAAATAGTTTTAGTCAGTTAAACTCGCGGGGGAAGTTATTTGATGATTTCCCATCCGTGCAAAAGGTCATTAAGTACATGTAGCGGAGTGCAATTAGGTATTAAATATCTACTTAAAAGGCGGAACGAAGTTTGTTAACGTCACGAAAGAAGTTTGTTACTAAATCCTGTAACGATTATCAAATGACGGGCCTGTTGGTCTAGTGGTTAGTGGCCCTGACTGCTGAACCGGAGGTCGTGGCTTCGATTCCCACCCAGGACAAACTTTGTGTGATGCGCATGATTGTTTGTTCTGTTTCTGGGTGTGATTTATCTATAATATGTATGTATTTATAAATTATGTAAGTATGTATATCAGTTGTCTGGTTACCATAACACAAGCTCTGCTTAGCTTGGGATCAGATAGCCGTGTAAGAGTTGTCCCAAGATATTTATTTATTTAAATACAAACTGGCGTCTGCGGATTCACCCGCGTGATATAACAAAAGTGTGCTATGTGTTATGCCAGACCATTATCTACCTCTGTGCACGCGCACTACGCCATAAAGATCCGTCCAGCCGTATTGACGTGAAAGTGTAACAAACATCCATAAGTACATCCATCCATCCTCACAAACAATCGTATTTATAATATAATATTAGAAAGATCTATAAATGACAGATAGAATAGTGTCTTGAAGGTCAAGAAAGTCGAGCCTTTGTTTTTTTTTAGCCGCTCCCTTGCCATGAAAAATAAAATAAATACGTGTAGCACTCGGGGACTGCCGCTGTAAAAATATTGCATAACATTTTTTATCAACTTATGCATAAATGAAAAAAAAGTATGCAAAAAGTAAAAAAACAATCTAAATTTATTATTTAAAAAGTACTTCCAATGAAAAGACTCGCAAAAAGAAAAACAAGACCTTGGGTTTGATCCAGTGTAATGTCGATTGATTATCCGATTCTCTACTAAAAACGCTAAAAGATCATTGGAATCGTGATTGAAATAACTGACCGTATTCGTAATGAAAGTGTTAGGTTTTTTCGTTACGAAATTTCTAGATTCGGTCTCCACGCTCAAGGCCCGCGATAGAAGCTATGCAATAGCTTAATAAAAACCGGCCAAGTGCGAGTTGTAATCGCGCACCGAGGGTTCCTTACAAACTTGCGACATAAACGGCCATATCTTTTGACTGCGTAGACTAAGGTTTGATTTTTTCACAGCTCCAAGGGATTACCGATTTGAGTATATGATAAATGATAAATAATGTTTATTTTTTAAAACTATATGAGGCCGGTGTTTCGTAACCGACTACTCTGCGAAGAAACAGCCGAAACAAACTCAGAGGTCATAGACTCTTTTAAGGTCCCGACAAAAAATCTTGGTCAACTTACATGAGGACTATGCAGATAGTGTCTGAAATGGTCTGTTTAAGAAAGCACCACACAGTGGTGGACCTGTCCAGTCAGTGCAAGCATTTGTCAGTTATCGTGTAGCTCGACTCATTACCCAAGGAGCTCAACGACACGACGAACAATACCAACACTACTGACGCGCGACTGTCGCGCTGCTAAAGTCGCCTAAATGTGAAAGCGCTCTTACTATATCCTTAACTAGCTGTTCCCCACGGTTTCACCCGCGCTGCTCAGCACCTGTTGGTCGTAGCGTGATGTTACATAGCCTATAGCCTTCCTCAAGAACTATCCAACACTAAAAGAATTTTCCAATTCCAACCAGTAGTCCCTGAGATTAGCGCGTTCAAACAAACAAACTCTTCAGCTTAATAATATTAGTATAGATTACTAATATTATAAAAGCGCAAGTAAGTTTGTTACGTCTTCACGCCTAAATGGCTAAACCGATTTTGATGAATTATGGGACCCTGGAGACAATCATGGCTAATATTTTAAAAAGTGAGAAAGAGAAGAGAAAAATGTTTTTTTTTCGATCATCACTCGGGTTCAAGTTAGCGTTGGCCCAAAGTAACTACTCCGCGCGGACGAAGTCGCGGGCGGAAGGTAGTGATTCTATATGGGTTCCTTGTTTTCACTTTTGAGGTATGACATAGTAACAAACGGACAAAAGTCAGTTTTTTCCAAGTACTACTTAATACCATCAAATCGAACCGCCAATACCTACCTACGTACGTTGTATCAATCAAATAGTAATTAACTTAACTTCTCACTTATCAGTATTTTAAGCTTAATCAAATTAATAACAGTAAGTTGTAAAAATTAAACAGTAATTTACTTTACACATCAGAATTAAATCTTAGCTGATCATCAGCTATTTAAGGACGTCAAAAAGACGGTCCTTCCAATTCGCTCGACCTTCGCCACTTCCCGGTAGCTTGGTAGAAGTCCCGGGGCAGACTCCCCAGCAACAACCCTAGAGTTCTATCGTGATTGATGTAATTAGGTAAGTATTTTGAAGCCATTATGGCGCAATTACAGAATATAAAAAACACAAAAAAGTCAGTAACTTTAGTTTGATTCATAATTTTTGCCACCGACATCGGAAAGTACATTATTTTTGTCTTTTTAGTGTGTTTTTGCTAAATTTTTTTTTTTTTTAATTCAGCTTCAAAGAAGACAAACCGCGGGAAAAACTTCCCTCCTCTCCTCTCCTCTACGACTACACCTTTCGCACAGTCAAACCGAATTTATAGGATGTCCGGTATTAAAAGATATTTTTTTTACACGATATTTTTTTTTTTAATTTATGATACCTAGTTTGTTTTCACATTCTATTTAACACGTTCGGTACGGTATCGGGTGGATTAATAATGATTAATATTAATTAATGTTAATTATTAATGTCGCAGAACCACACAGGCAAGCAAGACCTCCGTAGAGAGATCTGAAAATGCTTGTCAAAATTCCAACGACTGTCTAACGCACATAGTTTTGTTATCACTAACATGCACCCTATTTTTTTATTAACTAGCTTGTACCCACAGCTTCGCTCGCGTTAAATTCGAGGTAACAGTTTCCCTTTCCTGATTTCAACATGCTACCTGCAATTTTTGCCCTTGCGCCTTATTGATTTGTAATAGCAAAGCTAAGTTTTCCGTATTCTTCCCTCATATTCAACTTTTTTTTTTAAGTTTACCTATGTCCGTCTCCTGGGTCCCAACTATCTCTGTATGTACCAAACTTCATCGAAATCGGTTTAGCTATTAAGGCGTGAAGAGGTAACAAACAAACTCACTCTCGCTTTTATAATATTAGTAACGATTTGTTTCCTTAGGTCTGCAATAAAAATTCCTTCAAGAGATATTCTTCTATGAAAATCTGATCCTCGCTGAAAATCGAATTAAAATGAAGGAACTATTAATTATGGTTATTCTGGTGATAATAGGTAAAGTGATTTTTCATTTAATTGAAGTTTTAAGTACGAATGTGGATGGCTAGAAAAGAAGGGATAATAGCAAAGAAACGATGGAGGAACTGCGTGAAAGATGATATGGGTCCGGTGTGATGGATCCAGAACCTGTTTTGGGGAGGGTGGAAGAGATCGTGCTCGATCCTCAGCCGACTGCCGACGCCCGGAGCTGCTGCCATGTACTGCTTGCATCATGACCCTCAACCTTGTAGACCGACATGTCTCCTCCCACGCCATAAGTATCTTGTACCTCACCTTTACCTTACCTCAATTAAACATTACGTTTTCAGCCAGAGCCTCGCAGGCTGACTATGTTAACTCCGATGGTCCTGTTGCAATTATTTGCGGAGACAATGTAGAGGAGATTTGTGGATGGGCAACCATCCAAATATCTGAAGTGTCAACCACTAAGACTACAACGAAAAGTAGTATACGAACGACGAAAACGCGCAGAAGACCTGCGCGCAGCCGACCAAGAAGAACTAGGCGCAGTCAAGGAAGAAGAATTACTCGCAGCCGACCAAAATTATTAACTTGGAAAGTTGTTTGGCCTACGTTTCCAACTGAGCCTCCATATAGTCCAGTGCGGAAGAACTCGATTGAGGTGCCTTGTATAGACTTCGTTAGCAAACAGTGCTTTTAAGAATAGTAGTTTTACTATATTATACAGGGTTATTTGTAAAACACCGGCACCCTTTCAGGACCATGTTACCAGCATCATAATCAACAACTTTTGTTCTATGACATTTAATCATTTATCATATTTTAGTTCATCAGATTTTCATACAAAAATAAAAATATTTAAATTGAGCGCTCTAAATGTTACGAAATCTATGCGAAGCAAACGTACCTAAGCGATAGCGAAGCGAGTATCACTACGGGGACAGTGCGCGGCAGGTGTAGGTATGTAGGTACAGCAAACGGACGGAGTTGAAATGTGTTAGATAGGACAACGAAATCTTGATGATTTGTTTTTGGTTAATGTATAAAATTTTGTAAAAAGATATAGAACAAAAGTTGTTGTTTATGATGATAGTAATATAGTCCTGCGAGGTTGTCGGTGTTTTACAAATAACCCTGTATATGCGTCATGTTCATGAACGGGCGCTATCAGTTGTGACTGGTCATCTATTAGCCACCACGGTTTGTTATAATTTATTTATTTATCTATTAAACTCTTGTTTTTGCTTTTACTCTGGACGTTCCTAATGTGCTCGTTTTTCTACACCGTTCTCACATGGGTTTTTGATCTCAACATGATTTATGTATCCATGGTTTTGTAAAACATTATGATTTAAAAGAGTGTCCATGGAGTTTCTTGCCCATTCTTCTCCATAGAGATCTACGCTTTGGGATGGGTAACTACATTACTTTCACAAGTTATTGTGTCTTGTGACTGGGACTAAAGCAGCATCTTCTTTTTTGTTTTCATGACATTCAAAAGTGCCTGTAATGGTCTAATTGAAATAAATGATTTGATTTATGTTTCATACATTATTATTTTCTGTGTTTTATTGTATACGTGTGTTTTAACCTAAAAATATAAATATCTACATCACCAGTCTAGCTATTTTTCAACTATGTTTTAGCTAGCTTTCGGTGGAACCGGATGCAGTTGAATACTTTAAGAAATTTAACATGTAGCGATTGCCAATCTGACATTCACAACCCAGTTATTACTAGGGATCATGGAACGCCTTTGTAAGGGCACCCGCACTATGCGGCTAGCCGGAATGCGCTCCGCCGTCCTGCACTTGCCGATAACCGTGAGGCGGGGAGCCGTAACCCCAACCAGACCCAGAAAAAAAGGTACTGGGTGCATACTTCAGCGTAGTGCGTATGGCAACCGTCCGGTGGACGTCAGTCGGGCCGCAGCGCTCAGAGCGACCGGAGTGGTCGGCCGGCAGCCGCATCGCAGTGTGAATAAAAACAACTTTTACGTACACATTTTTGATTGCGGTCAGCCGCACGACTGGCAGCAATCAAAAATGGCGCGAGCTTGTTACTCGCGCCTATGTGAGTGAATGCAGTGAGTATAAGGGCCTTATCATACTAGCGAATTGCGAGCGTCTTCAAAGCGAAGCGGGCGCGCAATGAATACGTTACGGGCGAGCAACGAACACGCCGCGAATGCGCTGCGAATTCATTGCGGACGCGCAACGAATTCGCCGCGAATAGCACCGTGGACGTACGTTACTGAGTGTATTTTGCGTCGTTAACTTGCTACAAACACGCGACGAAAACGTTGCGAATTTGCCGCACTTCCGCGACGTCTTCGCTGAGCAGCCGCGGCGTGTTCGCGACGCATTCCCTGCGCGCCCGCTTCGTTTTGAAGACGCTCGCAATCCTCTAGTATGATAAGGCCCTTACTGCAGGGGCGCTACAGCACTGTTTTCTCCCCGACAGCTCGACGGTCAGTCCCCGCCAGGTGAGGCCCAGCGGAGGACGACCAGCGACAGAAGTGTCGACTCGGCGCACCTGCAGTAGATGAGCGGCCCCCGTCCCCCCCGAGCGCAGAGCTAGCCGGTTACGGTTTGGGCTAAGGCCCAGACTCCACCAAAGCGGAGAGCAGCGGAGCGGAGAGGAGATGGGCGGAAACCGACCAATCATATTGCTTTCAATCTACATCGCGTCTCTCATCTTTCCTATGATTGGTTGACTCTTGCACATCTCCTCTCCGCTCCGCTGCTCTCCGCTTTGGTGGAGACCGGGCCTAAAGGGCCGCAATGTGTGTGTGGGCAGAATGTATTGTGTAACACCGCCTAGTGAAGCGCTGAGATTGATCTCGCTTTTATAATATACTAGCTTTCGCCCGCGGCTTCGCTCGCGTTAAATTCGGTATAACACACCAAGCAGACCTGCAGTTTTTGCTCTTGCGCCTGATCGATTTGTAATAGCAACGCTAAGTTTTCCCTTTTCTTCACTCGTTCTCCCTCATATCCCACTTTATTTAAATAAAAATTAGCCTATGTCCGTCTCCTGGTTATCAACTATCTCTGTACCAAAATTCATCACAATCGGTTTAGCCATTAAAGCGTGAAGAGGTAACAAACAAACAAACTCACTTTCGCTTTTATAATATTATAGTAAGGAAGTAAGGATTAGTACGGATGAAGAGCTTTACACCCTGGTTAACGTACTTTCCGAAGAATGGTTGAAAGTGTTGAAACTCAATGTTCATGTGTTTACGAAATATTTATTTCACAAAACCAAATCATTAAAATTGTATTCTTTAACATATTTCTCAATAAAACGCCTTGAAACGTTTTGTTTAGCTAGAAGCTGCTTATTTAGTTCTTGATTCACAAATGTTCTTAGTGTTCTTAAAGTGTCTCTGGTAACTTCATGGCCTGAAGACCTTCGGCCATTAAATGTGGTACTATCCGGATTTTCGTGTTCATATCTCTCCACTTTAGGATTTGTTACGTAAAACATTCCTTGCTTATTAAACAAGTTTTCTAATACCGGAGCACTTTCCTGGATGGTTCTTGTTCCTGGTTTTGAACCCATTATTAAGTAAACCGGAATCGTATGAGAGTTGGATTTTCGAATGATTGAGTTTTCGTATTTTTCTTTTTTGTATGTTCTTCCCTTCATTTGCAATAGTGGTTGAGAGTAGCTCTTAATCCAATTGTGTCTTATTGATTTTGGTTCCTCTAAAGATTCTGATTTTCGTAGAATCACTGAAAAAACAAAACGAACATTTATTTAATACTGTTGGCTTGCGTGTCTTTAGTTGCTGCCTCGCTCCCGTGGGTAGTGGCGTGATGTTGTATAGCTTCTATTACTCACTGATAATGTAGCTTCGTATTAGTGAAAAATGATTAAAATCGGTAAAAGGCCTTAAGGCGCGATAACAAACTAATCTTTAGGTATTCGCGGAAGTGAGGCTAGCTGCGGACTCGGCATGGTCTGACACAAGTACACGATAGTATTACATCGAAAGAATAGAAATAAGGTCGAAAATATTTCGGTGTTTGATTTTATTTGAATATCATGTTGGCCATGTCCGCCAACATGTAGGTCATTTTGCAGTTTTAAATGAATATAAAAAAAATACAGTTCCGTGTTTGAAAAATTTTAGATATCTCTTTAGTCTATAACATTTTCTTTATTATAGTTATAAGAAATAATTATGAGGGCCGTCGCTGAAAAAATTGAGAATTTCGGGACGAAAAATATTTTTTCGTGGTCTTTTTAAACATTTTTTTTCGTAGTACTAAACCACTTTTGTAAACTGATTTTGTTTAAGTCTTTACTTTATGTATTGAACTATACACGGTACTACTATACGGTTCGGTACGGTACGGTACTAACTATACACGGTTTTTTGGCTAGTGGCATGTACAGACGCCTGCACATCAAGCTACTACAATCTGTCAGATTTCTTTGATAGATTTTCGACTTTATTCCTAAAGTATTAGGTTCAAGGTTCATTGGGGAAAATTGACAGTTTCGGGTAGCTTGACCTGCAGGCGTCTGTACATATACGGCAAACTTTGCGACGAAAATCTAGACGTTTTACGAAGTGTTTGCAAGCGCCTCTTTGCTTTAAAAAAAACACTGCTAGCTATAGGGATTTCAGCAGTTGTTTATTGTTATCCGTCACGAAACAGAAAACTTTGAACAGTGTTTTTATTATACATGTGCATAAAGTTTTAATATATAAAAAAATAACCTTCAAATGCTTGCACTGATTGCACAGCACCACACAATCTGTGGGGTATCGAACCATTTTAGACAATAATATGTAAGATAGTCCTTATGTAAGTTGTTTCAGATTTTTGTCTGGACCTTAAAAGAAGATGACCTCTGAGTTTTTTTCGGCTGTTTCTTCTCATAGTAGTCGGGTACGAAACATCCTGACCTCGTCCAGGTTTTTTTTAAATCGCCTGTATAAGTTTTTGTAAAACCTAATTGCAAACTAAATATCATTTATCTTCTGGTCTTAAATTAAATAAGTATCTCAAATCTTACCTGACCCAAAAATACTTAAAACAATCAACAAATTAAATTTCTTCATATTTATAATTTTCTGTCGCGTATACCCAAGTTGTTGTACAGGAAATAAACCCAAAAGTTATTAAAAATAATTTCGTGGAAATCATACCGCGAAATTGAATTTATCGATAGAGTTAATATTGTTTAACTAAAATGTTCTACTGAGGAGCTCGTGGCTAAATAATAGCAGCCGCTCGGGTCGATCTTTAGGTTAAGCCGCGCTTGCCTAGGTTGGTCTGTGGATGGGTGACCACCCGTTACATACCGAGTTTCCTCCGTGCCTGGGAAAGCACGTTAAGCCGTTGGTCCCGGCTGTCATTTGTAGATCTTTGACAGTCGTTACAGGTAGTCAGTGTTCCGAAAGTCTGACAACCAGTCCTACCTAGGGATATCGTATTACCCAGTACTAACTGGGTTGTGGAGGTCAGATAGGCAGTCGCTCCATGTAAAATACTGATATTCAGCTGCATCCGGTTAGACTGGAAGCCGACCCCAACATAGTTGGGAAAAGGCTAGGCAGATGATGAACTGAAATGTTCTACTGACTCAGAGGGACCTAAGGGCCACTACCTGATAAGGTTGTGGGTTGTTCGAAAGAGATACCGCGGCCCTTGAACGTAAAGAGCAAAAGAAGGAACGTGGGTGGGTTTTAGTCAGTAAAAGTCTGACACTCCGTTTTACTCCGATGACGGGCCTGTTGGTCTAGTGGCTAGTGGCCCTGACTGCTGAGCCAGAGGTCGTGGGTTCGATTCCCACCCAGGACAAACTTTGTGTGATGAGCATGATTGTTTGTTCTGTGTCTGGGTGTGATTTATCTATAATATGTATGTATTTATAAATTATATAAGTATGTATATCAGTTGTCTGGTTACCATAACACAAGCTCTGCTTAGCTTGGGATCAGATAGCCGTGTGTGAGTTGTCCCAAGATATTTATTATTATTTACTCCGCTCACAGAGGGGAAACCTATTTGATGACTTACCATCGTACCTATACACGTCCTTGTTTTTTCAGCAACTACTTTTTCAATTCTTAAGTTTATCTATTACTAGATTTTGCCCGCGGCTTCGCCCGCGTTCAATTCGGGGTAACACAGTTTCCCTTTCCTGATTTGCAGGTACCTCCTACCTGTAGTTTTTGCCCTTGAACCTTAATTACTGTAATAGCAAAAGGTAACTTTTCCCTTTTCTTCTCTCCTCCTCCCTCATTTGACACTTTAAAAAAAATAGGACATGCCCGTCTCTACGGTCTCAACTATCTCTGTACTAATTCATCAAAATCGGTTTAGACATTTAAGCGTGAAGACGTAACAAACAAACGAACTCACTTTCGATTTTATAATATTAGTAAGCATATCACAGACATCGGGGGAGGGAACATCGTCAGGAAACCTGCACGGTTACTACGACATCTTATAGCAGTTCTTATTCCTGTGTGAGGAAGAAATGGTGCTAGACACCCTGTATAGCTCTGTCTCTTTCCCTCAGTGGAATAAATTCTGCTAGGGTAGCTGTACTACCGGGGTTGCGAGTTGTTCGGAAGAGATACCGCGGCCCCGGAACGTAAAGGGCAATATAAGTAACATGGGTGGGTTTAAGTCAGTAAAAGTTTGACATGCCCCCGCTCTGCTCAGAGCGGGGGAAGTCATTTGATGATTTTACCCCCGAAAAAAAAAGGACAGCTGTTCTTATAATTAAGTTCTGAAAT
Source organism: Ochropleura leucogaster (assembly GCA_958449745.1). NCBI lineage: Eukaryota > Metazoa > Arthropoda > Insecta > Lepidoptera > Noctuidae > Ochropleura > Ochropleura leucogaster. The sequence continues at coordinate 8,566,511 of OY288228.1, read as the reverse complement.
CGCCAACCTGTCTTGAGCAAGCGTGGTGATCAATGCTCGTGCCTTTTCTGTATGAGAAGTAGCCTTAGCTCAGCAGGACAGTTATAGCCTGGTATTTTTAATAGATAACAAAACATAACCGTCAAATATTTACAAAAAATGGCCTTTATACTGCCGTGATTAAAGGACTACAAGAAAAATCGATAAGATTTTACACGACTGAAGAACTTTAAGAGGTATGAAGAACAGGGTGTAAAGTTTTCCATCCTCTATGGAAAAGGGAGGATCCTCCGACCAGACGGGTGTTGTGTCTGGTGGGCCACTGCCCGACAGCTGATTGTCGGGTGCTCGTGACATATTCTAACTTCACGTACAACTTTGCTTGCGCGATGTAGGAATTGTTGCCGTTAGTGCTTCAGTGGTTACATAGATGGCGCTGTAGTACTTTTTGCCTCTTCATATTTGTGTCGCTACAGAGTGTTATATTTTTTATTTACACGACTACCCTAAACAGGAGTGTTATGTTTTCATGTATGTTTGTATGTATGTGCATTTCTTTATTCCATCATAACTTCTAAACGCCTGAACTGATTTACGTGTATGGAGTATCATTAGGATCCTTGCATCGTCACGAGTAACTTAAGAATCGAAAACGAAACAAAAATTCCCTTTAATATTTGTTCCTAGCACATTCCATTGGCAAATGTTAAACTAACATCTTGTTTTTTTCTTTTTAGTTATTTTTTTTTACATGGCCGTATTTTTTTCTGTCAGAAATGTTCAGGAACAGCGAGATTGAAAAGACTTATGCGGATATTGGGAATATTTTCATGCAAAAATTTTGATCCCAAATAATTTTCGATTTTGACACACAAATGTTTTGTGACAAGTTAGAGTACCTATGATATGACACACTAAACAGAATTATTTGGTACTAAGTGGTAACAATAATTACATTAAATCAAGTATATTGACTTGGCTCGCGAGGTTGTCGACATGTGGGATGTGGACTCAGCGATTATTGTGCCGATAGTCGTATCTAAAAATGGCTTAATTGCCAAGAACCTCGACCAACACCTAAGGAGGCTCTCGTTAGGCAGCTGGATCAAGATCCGTTCAGCTGTTTTGACGCGAAAGTCTAGATAAAAAACATCCATCCATCTTCACAAACATTCGCATTTATTTTATTAGTAGGATATTTAATAAGGTAAATAAATCAATACAAATTGGATTAACATTGCCTTCGTCTTGTTTCGCCTATATTTAAATGTATGATCTCAACATGAATTATGTAACTATGATTTTGTAATAACATAATAATTTAAAAGTGTGCCCATGAAGTTTCTTGCCCATTCTTCTCCATAGAGTTCAACGCTTTGGAATGGGCAACTATAGTACTTTCACAAGTTATTGTGTCTTGTGACTGGGACTGTAGCTTTGTCATTTTGTTTCTTGACATTCAAAAGCGCCTGTAATGGTCTAAGTGAAATAAATAGTTCGGGATCTGTATTTATGTATGCAAGTATTTCCATTATCTTTAAAATCTCTTTAAGTATAAATAAAACAAAATACTAAAAGTCATTATGTATCAAATTCATAAGGAATAAACGACTTGTCTTTGCCAAAAGACCTAATTTTCTGATTTAATATATTATTAATAAATTCGGCGCGAAAATCATGTTTTGCTTTTTCATATTTCTGGTCAATTCGACTCAAATATTCCTTCCTGGATTCAAATTCATTTCTAACATTCGACAAATACTTTTGACTGTGTTTATTTTTCTTTTCTTCTTCTTTATTTGACGTGATAATATAAATTGGAATATTGTATTTTTTATTAAAAATTCGTAAGTGTTCCACTAAGCTGTTTTCTTGATTTAATTGTTTTTGTTGCATTGAATTCAAATAATTTTCTAGAGCAATAGAATGTTTGCTTTTATTCAAAGGCTTCGCATTGATTGTTGTTACTGAAAACAAAAATTTGCATAAATTATTGTTCACTAACTTTTGCCCGCGGCGAGCGATCGCATAAAATTCGGGGTTAAACGCAGTTCCCTTTTCCTGTTTTGCAGGTACCTGCTACCTGTAGTTTTTACCCTTGCGCCTTATTGATTGCAATAGCAAAACTAAGTTTTCCCTTTTCTTCCCTCATTACCAACACTTTTTTTTTAATAGCCGATGTCTGTCTCCAAGGCCCTAACTATCTCTGTGTCAAAATTCATCAAAATCAGTTTAGCCATTTAGGCGTGAAGACGTAAAAAACAAATGGACTAACTTTCTCTTTTATAATATTACGAAGTTTTGCCCGCAGCTTCGCCTGCGTAAATTCCGGATAATACAGTTCCCCTTTTTGATTGGCAGGTACCTGCCACCAGTAGTTTCTGCCCTTGCGCCTTATTTATTGTAATAGCAATGCTAAGTTTTCCCTTTTCCGCCCTCTTTCTCCCTCTTTTCTCCAGGGTCTCAAATATTTATGTACCAAAATTCATCAAAGTCTTCCTTACTAATATTATAAAAGCAAAAGTGAGTTTGTGTGTTACGTCTTCACGCGTAAATGGCCAAACCGATTTTGATGAATTTTGGTAGAGATAATTGGTACTCCGGAGACGGATATAGGTTAAAAAAAAGTGAGGGGAGAAAGAGGGTAAAGAGAATTTTTTTCTTCGATCATCACGCGGGTTAAAGTGACCGTTAGCCCAAAGAAAATATGCCACTCAGCCGAAGTCACGGGCGAAAGCTAGTAAGCGAATAAAATATACTTACCTAAAACAATGTTACCTACCTGTTACAAATATGAGTAGTGCGTCCAATAATATATGCTTCTTCATTTTAAAACAAATATGTCGTTATCGTGTACATATGTAACGTTTGTTAATCTTAAACTTCACACTCAGTTGCTATTACAAGGTATGTATATAGGTACCTATATGATTGCGATTACCAAAACAAAACATTGACTAAACTCATACCGTGAAATTGAAATTTATTTGCCAACATGACTTAATATTTCGAACGCCAGAGCATAAAGAAAGGCACGCTCGTGTCCCTTTTTATATTTTTTTCTCGGATAGGTAATCAAATAAAAGTTTGACTCTTTCCCCCGCTCTGGAGGGAGTGTCGCCGCGAAACGACTCCCGGCCACCGTAGATGCGGGCCTGTGGGCGGTGAGCAGTGGGTAGCTCACCGTTCGTCTATTGACGACAGGCCGACGGTGCGTTAGTGTTCCACGCGCGCCTCTAAAAAATGTCAGCAAAACAGAGGGTCCTGCCAGGGTCACCGCCTGCCGGTGTTGCGGGTTGTTCGAAAGAGACACCGCGGCCCCGGAACACTAACAGCAAAAGGAAGAACATGGAGATAGGTTTTAATTACTAAAAGTCTGACCCCCGAATACTGAAACGTCACTCAAAGTTTAAGTACCACTTAAAATTTAACAGATGCTCAGAAGTGACGTTTGCCAATACAAAATCTGAAGTTTAAGAGCTGCTCAAATGTTAAGCAGCCCTCAAATTTTAAATGACGTTTCAGTATTCGGGGGTATCACTCCCTTCTCCTCTGCCCAGATCCAGAAAAGTTTAAGACTAGCTTTTGACCGCGGCTTCGCTCGCATTAAATTCGGTAGCGCCTTATTGATTTGTAATAGCAACGCTAAGTTTTCCGTTTCGTCCCTCTTTCTCCCCCATATACCACTCTCTTAAAAAAAAGCTTATGTCCGTCTCCTGGTTCCCAACTATCTTTGTACCAAAATTAATCAAAATCGGTTTAGCCATTAAAGCGTGAAGAGGTAACAAACAAACAAACTCACTTTCGCTTTTATAATATTAGTAAGGACTTACCATCTCATAAAACAAAGAAATAAAGAGGTTGTATCACTTTAATGTTCGACCTCTTTCCGAGTCAGTGCAGAAACGGTTAAGGATTTAATAAAAAAAAAACACAAATAATAATATCATATATTTATTTCTAGTCATATAAAATATTCGTCAGCCCTTAATATATGTTCTACGCCACATACGTTAAAAACAACTCAAGTCAATATTAATAATAAAATACTGCGATCAGTAAACATCATGCTGTGAAAATAAAAAGCTTATTTTAAAAAGGTTTCTAACCAGACCGCAGAATTAAAATAAACCCTGATTCTCTGGCCTATAACATACAACAAATTCATCGTTTAAAATACAGCATTTTTAAACAGATATGCAAGAAAACATCATGTCAAATTCACATTCAATTTTCATGACGAAGCTGAAGCGAATTTAGTTTCGTCATTCTTTGACGAATTCGAGCAACTTTACTTTTGTCAGAGACATATTGAATACAATGATGATTTTAGTCGTCACATAATTCGACTGATGACGGTCATAAATTCAATGCAAATTTACTATTCAGCGTGTTTCAGAAACCTTTGGTCATGTTCATACAGACCATGAAACTGAATAATTTGTATAGGACCGGTATCATGTCACCCGTTGTTTTATATAACTACTTACATAATTTTTGAAACACGCATAATTTTGTCGTCAAATATATATTTAAAATAAATTATTTGATAATAGTATACAAGAAACTAACCCAATTGGATTTAGGGTTTCATTTGTTTATGAATAATTCATGCATATCACAAAATTAAATATTAGGAGACAGATACAAAATGGTCTGCCAGGGTCTGCCTGCGAACTCGGAACATAAACGACAACACAAGGATAAAGGATGGATTTAAGTCAATAATACTCTGACACTCCCCTCCGCTCCACCGAAAAAGTTATTTGATGATTTCCCACCCAAAAAAAAAAGAAGAAAGATACACATGATTTAAAATCATAATGACATTATTCAACATTATTTTTAGTTTATGCGAAAGCCGAAACACCTGTGCAGTATTTTTATATAAAGAATCTATGTACAAAATTTCAAAACTGTATCATGAAAAACCACAAAGTTATAAGCTTGTTATGTTACCTGGATATCCGTACAAATACACTGTCACCAACGGCGCACGGCGTCCCTGCGCCGCGACTCGCGCGCATTTTTTTGCCGAGGTCCGGCCGGGTGTTTTGTGCGCTTGCGAATAGGTACTTAGTGTCGAATGGTGTCCATATTATAAACTGTTTTAAATATTTTTGGGAAAAAATATAACATGGTGTAAAAATAATTGGAATCGATTCAGTTACTTATTCTGAACAAACTATATTCAGGTTTCGCATATACTAAAAATAATGTTGTTGAAAAGCGTTATTTACTTTTAAGAAAATGAGTTTTGTACAGTACAAGCACGGGTCAATCTCCAAGGTTAAGTAACATTTGTCGAGTTCGACCAGTGGATTGGTGACCATTTCATTCAGACATCTCGAAAGCACTTTCAGTTAAGCAATGGTTGCCTAGGCTGATTCATGGATAGGTGACCATCCATTGCACACTGAGTTTCCTCCGTGCCTGGCAAAACATGTGAAATCAAAATTCAAAGTTCATTTATTTCAATTAGACCATTACAGGCACTTTTGAATGCCATGATAACAAAAAAAGAGATGCTGCTACAGTCCCAGTCACAAGACATAATAACTTGTGAAAGTACTGTAGTTGCCCATTCCAAAGCGCAGATCTCTATGGAGAAGAATGGGCAAAAAACTGCGAGCTGTTGGTCCCGACTGTCATTTGTATGACAGTCGTTACAGGTTGTCAGTGTCCAGTCTTACCAAGGGGTGTCGTATTATCCAGTACCGTGTTGTGTCAGATAGGCAGTCGCTTCAGTTAGACTGGAAGCCGAGTTTATTATAGTTGGGAGAAGGCTCGGCAAACCTTTAAAATATATCTACCCCCTAAATCTATAAAAATCATACAACCCTACCCTTCTAATCTAAACACGAAATAATATTAATTTTAACATTAAAAAACAAATAAATAAATAAAAGCTGGCCACCAAAATGGATATTTACATGAAATAAACAATAAAAAAAAAATATTATTTAGCTGTCACAAGTATAGATAACACAAATATTTTTTGAAGTTATACTTCTTTTGGCGCGATGGAGAAAAATGATGAGAGTGAATTTAGCCAGCGACATTGTGAAGTTAGTTCTAGGTGGCATGAAAATCGATAACTATGTTCAAGTTGTTGTATTCTAGTATTTTTATATTTAGAACACGAGTTTCGTAACAGTACAATTAAACAGTGTGAATAAATAAATATTATTTTGGTGTTTTTCTTTTTCTATACGCCAAAGAAGTATAACTTCAAACGCTTTTTTATTCTTTTTTTTTAAACCTGTAAATTATTGTTTTTTTTTTAACTATTGTATTTGCCGGTTAATTCCAATAGGTCAAAGTTACCTAGCTAGAATTCACCACAAAGGGAGCTTCGACTGAATATGTTGGAATTAGTAGGTATACCATAACATCACGGCTTACATCCCTATAAGGGTTAGGCAGTTATGTCGAAGTCCTAACCTATTACCATCATGGTTGCTACAGGTCCCTTAACGCAAAATGGCCGCTGAGTAGCAGAGGGGGGGGGGGGGGGGACATAGCCAGCACCCATTATACGTGATGGGATCTATACTAAGTAGTTCCCATTAGACGTTTTGCCCGACCCAGAAATTGGCCCTAGAACAGAGATGGCGAACCAATGGCACGCGTGCCATTAGCGGCACGCGGCACAACGATTTGAGCACACAAACAATTTTAATCATATTTTTATCTTCCTATCATTTTTGAATTATAAGCGATTAATTATTTTCAGAGATGATTAAAATAAATTCGCTTAGAAACCGTTTAGCGATGACTCTACTAGTCAGTAAAAAATGTTTCGAATTGATAGTAATTATTTTCCTAATACAATCACTTAGTCAACATTTCTTTAAGAAAAATGGCACGGACCAACGTGCCATTTTTCTCAAAGTTTGCCACCCCTGTCCTAGGTCATCACGCTCAACAGTCGCACTTGCTCGAAGTGACAGCTTATATCTTGACAGGATAAAATAAAATAAACATAATTTTACAACTATCAACCCAAGCGTTTAACGCCAAATTCAACAAAAATACTCGCATACAAAAAAAATACTAAAAACTAACAATAAACAAAAGATTTGTGCTACAGGAATTATTACAAAGTTTTATGTATATATCCACGCTTCTATATAGAAAACTGGTCGGCAGAAGTGTGTGGTTCGCCCATATTTTGCCAGTTAATTAATAATCAATACATTTTTTAAGAATGTATGAACAATATTTATCACGACAAAAAAAAACACATCTAAAACATTAAATTTCCACTTTAACAATAAGAACTATTTTCGTGTAGTAACTAATAAATGCTAAAAGGACCACAAAACAAGATTAACCATCTAAGGAGAAATGAAACATTACAATCGAAAAATTGAAAAAAAAAAAAACAAATGTTCATCCAAAAACAACACAATTTTTAACAGGAATGATAACTAACTTTTATATATATATAAAATGTAAGAAAAACGCTGTATATACGGGTCCGTCTTATTTTTTATAATATACAAGGTGAAAAGGATACAAAGCAATATCTGTTCCATACATTTTGAACGATACATTTGAATTTAAAAAAAAGTTGAAGCTACAGTCCCGGTCACAAGCCGTAAAAACTTGTGAAAGTACTGTAGTTGCCCATTCCAAAGCGTTGATCTCTATGGAGAAGAATATAATATCCAGTTGAAATTAAAACCGTATACTCAAGTATGTGGTTTCTTGGTGCTCTAAAAAAATCAACGCTCTAAATATGATATGACTGTTTATGTTGCAAGTTTGCACGGATCCCTCGGTGGACCAATCCTTTTTTAAAATATCTATTTAGGGGGTTCAGAAAGATGTACAGAATAGTGTCAGAATCCTTTCCACTTGGTACAGAACACGTTTGAGTTTGTATATTTTGAACAATAAATATATTAATTTTGGTGAGGAAAATACGCTTGCCTAGCTTGGTCTGTGGATGGGTGACCACCCGTTACATACCGAGTTTCCTCCGTGCCTCGGAATGCACGTCAAGCTGTTGGTCCCGGCTGTTATTAGTAGATCTTTGACAGTCGTTACAGGTGTCGTTACAGTGTTGCGAAAGTCTGACAACCAATCTTACCAAGGGGTATCGTATTACCCAGTACTGAGTTGTGGAGGTCAGATAGGCAGTCGCTCCATGTAAAAATACTGGTATTCAGCTGCATCCGGTTAGACTGGAAGCCGACCCCAACATAGTTGGGAAAAGGCTAGGCAGATGATAGTGAGGAAAACAGTGTTATTTAGTTGAATAAACTCTTTTTGCGTATGGTTACTCATACTTAAGGATAAAACTCCAAAAGATACTCGTACTTAAGGAGTAAACTCCAGTCGTGCGTCGAAGCTGACACACACACATTTTTTTTTATTTTTCATTTGTATGGTATAAGTGGAGACCTGTAATTGACTTTCTGACTAATGTACTGTCTTTAATCTGTTTGTTTTAGCTGTAAATCTCCCATGAATAAATAAACAAATACATTTATTACCCAAAATATACAATCAAATCGTAATAATTATTGCTGAACGTTACTATATCAATTTCTTTATAAATAGCAATAGATATATTTCATGTATTTTAAGGCCTATAAATAAATCGCTTCAATGTGAATCAGATCCTGTTTCATGGAGGTCAGATAGGCAGTCGCTCCATGTAAAATACTGGTATTCAGCTGCATCCGGTTAGACTGGAAGCCGACCACAACATAGTGAGGAAAATACTGCCCCGATTAAATTGAAGCGACTTATCCAAACGAGCCTTTGACGGCAAAACGATTTACAGTTATAATTTTCTATTTAATTTCAATATTAGTATTTTTTTTTTGATGAAATATTAATTTGACGTCACGGTTGGCGCACTGGCTCAGCGATCGACTGCTACGCTGCGAGTCGCGGTTTCGATTCCCGCACGGAAAAAATATTTGTATGTCCTGTAGCTAGTTGTTTCGGGTCTGTTTGTGTGAGTTTAAATGTTTGTAAACTCACCTACGATACAAGAGAAATTCCTAGTGTGGGGTATAAAAAAAAGGTTTTATATAAAAAATGAACAGGGCAATAGAAAACGAAATGCCAAATTGACATGAATTAGAACATAGAGTACTAATAATTCAAATATAGGAACTAAGGGAACCTTTGAAAAAAAATTATTAAAATCGTTCTACCGTCATTACAATACAAATCATTGCAAAAATATAATATAAACAATCATTTAGGTACATAATATTATATAATACAACATATTATCTGAAAAAATGGTTTCTAAAAACAATATCGACTAAGGGATGTTACACACAGGTTCGGGTCGGCATAGCCGGACGGCAAAATGTACAATATTTTTTTAGAGATAAGTGTGACGCAGGTCTTAGATGTTTCATTTCGTGGTGATGAATCTCATATTATGTTAGACTAGTATGTAGCCACCAGCTCTAAAATTTGCTTCGTTTAAATCCTGACGCAAGTGATGGGCAAGACATGAGTCTTAAATTCTAAAGATTACCATATTCGAGTACTCATTTTGAAAATAAAATGTATTTATTTCGTCATGAAATAGAGATGCAAAGACCTACATTGACGCAAACAATAACTCGTTTGAAATAGCCGCGATGGTGGATGCCGAACGGTTTTTGCCGAACGGCACGAGCCAATTAACAATCACATCACGTACAACTCCGCCATTTAAGTCCTATATATAGGCATAAATCCTACACGAAAATGTATGTAAACCCCTCTAAATAATATAATAATATTATAAATACGATTTTATTTTCATTTCAATATAAAACTTGCCACGAGTGCTTTTTTTAATGTGTGTGTTTTAATTCTCTTTTAAACGTCTAGATTAACATCAAGCTTATACTCCACAACGGGGTAGGCACAGGTGCATCACCAAATAATGTACGTGAACATCTATAAGAGCGCTTCTTAAATCTCTTATTAGACGCTCCTAATGTAGTGCCCCTATATTTTTTGTAAATTAATTAAAAACTATATACAATGTGTAAAAAAAAGGAGCAATAACATTTAAGTGGCATATAGCTAAGGTGATAAGTAGTCTTTGCGCATGTTCTCAAGTTCTCAAATACTATACTTTTAGAAAAAAAAACACATTTTACTTTTTTTTTGTAATAAACTTCGTGCGACAACCCTAAAATCAGCTGAAAGCTTTTATTTCCAAGTTTGTTTAATTAGGTAGGTATCTCTATCCAGTAAGCTAGTCCTGTAGGTAAGCACTTTAGGAAAAAGTATTTCATGTAACCAGCGCATTCGTACTTAATATCTTTAGTACCTACTATCGTCGGCCATTGACCTGAACGCCTAGGGTTGTAACAGTGAAGTACAAAGAAAAAATGTATGGAAAGTTGAATCATAGATTTTAATTATGATTCTTTCACAGTATATTCTTTACATGATATATGTGCCTACCTATAAGTATTAGTGCTCCTTTTTTTACACATTGTATAATACAGAAAAAATACGCATATTTTCCAGTTTCGTTCTATAATAGCGATGATGGTAAACAAGGTTATTTTGTGCACAAGTTTTAAAAACGAGCAGACTAAACTATTGCACAAAACGGCACGTTAGGGGCAGTGGCTGAGCGATCGACTGCTGCGCTGCGTGTCGTGGGTTCGATTGCCTGCATATAGTTGTTCCGGGTCTGACTGTTTGTGTAAGTGAGTTTAAATGTTTGTAAACGCACCCACGATACAGAAGAAATTCCTAGTGTAGGGCAACGTTTTTTTTTAACAGAAAAAAAAACCAAAGGTTGAATCTGCTCGTTTTCCGATGAAGGCGAGATAATTAAAACACACACACGTCATCTGTAATAAGTATAGGCAGCAACAATAGGTACAGCCGGGTGAAGTGTCGTGCAGCAGTGGGGCTCACCTGTCGGCGCCCGCGTCGGGCTTGCGGCGAGTGGGGCGGCCGCTGTCCAGGTGCAGCAGACAACCCACTGCGCCGAAGTACCTGCGGGGGGAGGGAGGGGGGTACAATTATTATACCTATACACATTCTCGACTAATAACATGTAGTATATATACTTCGGAAAAATGACAGTAGGAAGTCGGAAAATAATTTAATTTAATTTAAGAAATTCAAGGCAAGAAATAAAATGATGAATCAAACAAAAGTCATCGACTATAAACACATTCACGACCAATAACATGTAGTATACAGGGTGGCCAGATGATAGGTGTCCAAAGAAAAAAAATAGATGCCTTATGCTAAGGGGTACCTGAATTACCCCCATATATGTTCCGCGATTATTTGTAGTTTAGGAGCTAGATTTGTTTTTAAGTACTATTTTCAAAATTTTCACCTAACGTTGGTTTTTATTTTTTATGTCTTTATTCCTATCATTTTTAGATATTCTTTTTTGTGGAATCTATTAGCCCAGGCAAACGGATTTTTTTTGCATGGTAGCTATTGCTATCGCTTTTCTTTGGACGCCTATCAACTGACCACCCTGTATATACTTGGCAAAAATGACAGTTAGAAAATAGAGTCGGAAAATAACTTAATTTAACGAAGCCAAGGCAAGTAATAAAATGACGAATCAAACAAAAGTGTTCGACTTCCGGAAGTATATTTATGAAGTCGGCTTTCTTATTGGCAAAAATATTTTATCGTTTATACAAGAATGAGTGAACATTTGATTTTGATAATAAACAAAAGAAATGCGTTTGAAATAGTATAAGATACCATCAGACAAAAAACATTTTTGCAAAAAAAAAAAGTTTTCTTTTCCAACGATATCCAGCAGGTGCTTTTTTCTAATATTAAAGTATTTTATTGGATACCAAGTAAAAAAAACTCCGTAAAAAATAATAATATCAGAAAACAAACATGGCAACACTATCTAATAATAATAAAGAAATGATGGATCGATTGTGTAAGGAATTATATGAAGGAGAAAGGAGTAAATGATGCCGTGACGTCTGATAGGGGAGAATGGAAGAAGAAAACGTGTTGCGCCGACCACAAATAGAATGGGACAAGGGCAGGAAAATGATGATGACTAATGGGGGAAACCTGTGCGTTTAAAAAGTTTTTTTTGGACTTTAGACAAAATGTCTACTCACCCTTCGTGCTCCAAAAACAAAGCCTTGAGAGCCCCCCGCGACCAGTACGACATGGCGTACGACAATAACTTCATCGACAACGGGTTGACTCGCAAAAAGTTCCCGCAGAATACTACCTGTGAATATCAAGAAAATTATAGTTACAGTACGGCCAACGAGAAGCGATACCAAATGTAAACAAAACCCATGCTAAAACCCCATCTAAAATGGCCGCCCGAATGTTGGCGAACCCGTCTTAACGTTGTCATGTTTTTGCCGGGAGAACGAGACATTCCGACAAAGGCACAAGATGGAAAGAGCTAAATATTAGATTGTCAACGCCACAGTTGTTCTTTAGGTTAATGACCTTTCGTATCGCTTCTCGTTGGCCGTACTGTAGTTATTTATTTATTTAACTATTTATGTACACACAGTAAACCAGACAGAATAAAAAACAGAAATTTCTGCCAGCAGACCTGCGAAAGGAGGTATGAGAACAAAATGTCGACGATAGTGTAAGAGAGTACAAGAAAAATATGTGTGTACCTTAACCTATTATAACTGACATATATAAGTAAATAGTAATAAATACTTGTATAAATACATAATGTTTAAATATATCCATAAATTACGGGTCTGACTGTTTGTGTATGTGAGTTTAAATGTTTGTAAACGCACCCACGATACAGGAGAAATTCCTAGTGTGGGGCAAAGTTGTTTTATAAAAAGATTTTCATGTAGATTCTGCTCACCCTCTCAATATTCTCGTTGGACGCACACAGCCTGGCTATGGAGCCGATGTTGTTGGTGATGGTGACCACGGTGGCGCGCGCCAGGTCCGCGCGGGACACCTTCGCGCGACGCTCCGCTGAACACATCTGACCGAAGCTGAGGACAACAATATAGTTTAATTAGACATTATTTATATAGATTACTAGCTTTTGCCCGCGGCTTCGCTCGCGTTAATTTCGGGGTAACACAGTTTTACTTTCCTGATTTAGCAGGTATCTGCTACCTGTAGGTTTTGCCCTTGCGCCTTATTTATTGTAATAGCAATGCTAATTTTTCGCTTTTCTTCCCTCCTTCTCTCTCATTTCTCAATATTTAAAAAAAAGTTACAATAAATAAGGTGAAAGGGCAAAAACTAAATTTAGCAGGTACCTGCAAATCAGGAAAAGGGAACTGTGTTACCCCGAATTTAACGCGATCAAAGCCGCGGGCAAAATCTAGTTTATTTATATTGCATGGGTAGTTTTTAAGTTGTCTATATACTATTTTTTTCTTCTTCCATGTATATATGGATGATAAAACAGTTCTCCAACTGTGTTACCCCGAATTTAACACGACCGAAGCCGCGGGCAAAAGCTAGTAAAATATATACTGCCCCCGATAGTTAAAAAGACGTATCTAACACTTTTTCCAATTTTGAGTTATATACATTGCCGGAATCGGAAAAAAAGGCGCATCTGCCTGTATTTTTATTAAATTTAGACACTTCTTGTTGGATACGTCTTTTATCGGGAGCAGCATAGTTAAGTTAGTAAAGCCTTACCTGCTAGCCACGAGGTCTCCTGGCAGCCCGAACCGAGCGTAATCTCCTCCATAGATGTCCCTCACCAGTTTGTCGACGGTCGTGTTGTCTCCGGAGGCAGCGAGGGCTATCGCTTCTTCGAAACTGCTGCAGCCTGTGAGCAGGCAGCAGAGGCCGAGGAATGTGCCACCGCCTAGACTGGGGGAGTGGAGTTAATGTTAGTTGGTTATTTATTTAACAACTAGCTGTGCCCAGCGGTTTGAAAAATAGATGTTAGCCGATTCTCAGACCTACCCGATATGCACACAAAATTTCGTTCAAATCGGTCCAGCCGTTTCGGAGGAGTATGGGAACGAAAACTGTGACACGAGAATTTTATATATTAGATAAGCACACCAACTTGACGACACAGTTGGCGCAGTGGCTGAGCGATTGACTGCTGCGCTGCGTGTCGCTGTTTCGATTCCCGCGAGTCTTTTTGTGTATGTGAGTTTATATGTTTGAAAACGCACCCACGATACAGGAGCAAATTCCTAGTGTGGGACAACGTTTTAAAAAAAAACATAAATTATAAAAAAAAACCTACATTAATATTATAAATGCGAATGTTTGTGAGGATGGATGTATGGATGTTTGTTACTCTTTCACGTCAAAACGGTTGAACGGATCTTGATAAAATTTGGCACAGAGGTACTTTTTTTCGATATCACCCGGGCGAAACCGCGGTCGCCAACTAGTTTAAAATAAAACTGAATACCAAAAAAAAACTAAATATCTATCTATCTATTTATTTATTGTTGCTTACCTAGTACCGCTGACACGGTAGTAGTCATCGGGTGCGTTGACGACCAACACGGAGACCCCGCTACCGATGTTCACCAACAGGAACGGGTAGGGAGACGAGAAATCGAACGGCTTGCGGACGTACTGCGACAGGGCTGCCTCGGAGTATGGAGGCTGTGGGCAAGGAGTACGAGATATTTATTTACTAGCTTTTGCAAGAGGCTTCGCTCGCGTTAAATTAAAGATAACACAGTTCCCCTTTCCTAATTTGAAGTACCTGCTACCTGTAGTTTTTGCTTTTGCGCCTTATTGATTTGTAATAGCAACGCTGAATTTTCCCTTTTCTTCCAACTTTCTTCCTCATTAAAAAAATGCCTATGTCCATCTCCTGGTTCCCAACTATCTCTGTACCAAAATTTATTAAAATTGGTTTAGCCATTAAAGCGTACATCTCATAAGCGTTATCCGGGCGTTGAGCGTAAACAGTAATACCCCGACTTAGGCACGTCGCCCACACGACCAACAGCCGAGGCGCATTCGAGGCGCAGACACTTAAGAGTCACGCCGCAACGAGATTTTCTTTACAAATGTCGGGTAGGCGAAACGCCTAATGCACTCGCGCCTCGACTGTTGGTTCTGTAGGCGACGCGCCTAAGATTTGTCCGAAAAAAAAAATAGATGCGTCGACCACAAATAGAATGGGACAAGGGCAGGAAAATCATGGTGATGAATTTAATGTTTCGTTTTTTATTTAGTACACTCATTGGTATCTTTATCCCCCTTTTTGGTTCGGACAATTTTTTTTTAACAATCTGTCGTTTTGCTTTCTCGAAAAAATCTTAAGTTTTTAAACTGACATGTTTATTTTTGGGGTATACAAAATCATCAAATAAGTGAGTATTACCCCCGAATACTGAAACGTCACTTAAAATTTGAGGGCTGCTTAACATTTGAGCAGCTCATAAACTTAAGATTTTGTATTGTCAAACGTCACTTCTGAGTATCTGTTAAATTTAAGTGGTACTTAAATTTTGAGTGACGTTACAGTATAAGGGGGTTAGACTTGTACTGACTAAAACCTATCTAGTCAATACAAGTCTGACATGCCCCACGCTCCACCCAGAGCGGGGGAAGTCATTGGATGATTTCCCACCCGAAAAAAAAAGGGTTCAGTATTTTCATTTTTAGGCAAATAACCCTAAAAAACAGCGTTCATTTTTAACCACGGACTGTTATTTTTACTTGAATTTTATTCATGTCATATATATAGACCAGAATTTTAACGAGAATGAAAAACAACACCTTGTATAGAAAACTAACCCCTTCACTAACATGTGTGGGCTGCGTGGTCTCGTCCGGCGGCGCCCAGTAGTAGCACTCCTGCGCATTCATACAGTCCACGTACAGGACGCCAGCTATCAGCGCGTCCAGCTCGTCCATCTTTGATAAGCGCATGTTAACTTCCTGAAATGAAACGAGAAAGAATATTAAATTCATTATAAACATATTTCAAGGAGAAAGGGGTAAATTAAGTTAGACGACACGGTTGGCGCAGTGGCTGAGCGATCGACTGCTGCGCTGCGTGTCGTGGGTTCGTTCTCGCTCGGAAAAAATATTTGTATGGCCTACAGATAGTTGATTCGGGTCTGGCTGTTTGTATATGTGACTTTATATGTTTGTAAATGCACCAACGATATAGGAGAAATTCCTAGTGTGGGGAAAAGTTTAAAAAAATGCCGTGACGTCTGATAGGAGAGAATGGGAGAACAAAACGTGTTGCCCCGACCCCAAATAGAATGGGACAAGGGCAGGAAAATGATGATATTTCAATTCCCCGAAGAGCAAAATTTTTTGGGTTTTAGTTGCAGCACCGCCCCAATGTGATTTTCAATACCGCGAAAAAGTTTCAGGCATTTTTTTGGGATGGGATATCTTCAAATAACAACCTTAGATAATATAATATCTAAATATCTTGGGACAACTCACACACGGCTATCTGATCCCAAGCTAAGCAGAGCTTGTGTTATGGTAACCAGACAACTGATATACATACTTATATAATTTATAAATACATACATATTATAGATAAAACACACCCAGACACAGAACAAACAATCATGCTCATCACACAAAGTTTGTCCTGGGTGGGAATCGAACCCACGACCTCCGGCTCAGCAGTCAGGGCCACTAACCACTAAACCAAGAGGCCCGTCAAATATCGCATGGATTCATCAAATTAAACAGCATTTGATAATCAAAGTGCACAAATACTAAACAATCATCAATCCAAGTTATTTGTGATCGGCTCAGCTTGTCTTCTTCTTCCATATTGCTCTATTATTGAACACTAGCTTCCACCCGCGACTTCATCCACGTGGCATAGTTATTTTGGGCTAACGCTAACTTACAAACATTTGAACTCACATACACAAACAGCCAGACCCGGAACACGTATCTGTAGGTCATACAATTATTTGTTCCGTGCGAGGATTGAACCCACGACACGCAGCGCAGTAGTCAATTGCTCAGCCACTGCGCCAACCGTGCCGTCTCTAATAAATATTAATTATCCGTCTATGTCCGTCTCCAGGGTCCCAACTATTCAGTACCAATATACATCAAAATCGGTTTGGCCATTTAGGCGTGTACACGTAACAAACAAACAAACTGACTTTTGCTTTTATATTATAACTAGCTTCCGCCCGCGGCGTCGCTCGCGTTAAATTCGGTATAACACACCAAGCAGACCTGCAGTTTTTGCTCTTGCGCCTGATCGTTTTGTAATAGCAACGCTTAGTGTTCCCTTTTTTTCCGTCGTTCTCCCTCATATCCCACTTTATTTAAATAAAAATTGTTTTATTATATTATTAATTTGCTTATGTCCGTCTCCTGGTTCCCAACTATCTCTGTACCAAAATTCATCAAAATCGGTTCAGCCATTAAAGCGTGAAGAGGTAACAAACAAACAAACAAACTCACTTTCGCTTTTATAATATTAGTAAGCATATTAGTAAGGATAAGGATTAATCGCACACCTCCTTTCTTGCCACATAATCTTCTTTCCTGCGTTTTTGTCTTCCTCTAATACAAATCCACATTAAAACTTCCCTCAAGACATTTTCCTCATTCTTCCAGATTCTTACCTTAATAAAATCCTCTTCAAATTTGTAAGCGCCGCCGCCGGTCGCGTATATAGTGTTGACGAGGTCGGCCATTCCCTTGGAGCGCGCCAGCTGCAGGAAGGCGCCCACCTCGGACGTGGGGAAGCGGATGAAGTGGAGAGTGCCGCGCCGACCGCGTATAGTCACGTTGTCCATCTAGAAGTACAATAAAACGTTATAAATCTATACTAATATTATAAAGCTGAAGAGTTTGTTTGTTTGTTTGAACGCGCTAATCTCAGGGAATACTGGTTGGAATTGGAAAATTCCTTTAGTGTTGGATAGTCCATTTCTTGAGGAAGGCTATAGGCTATATAACATAACGCTACGACCAACGGGTGTTGAGCAGCATGGGTGAAACCGCGTGGAACAGCTAGTATTTAATTATAATATTTTGACGGGCCTGTTGGTCTAGTGGTTAGTGGGCCTGACTGCTGAGCCGGAGGTCGTTTCGATTCCCACCCAGGACAAACTTTGTGTGATGAGCATGATTGTTTGTTCTGTGTCTGGGTGTGATTTATCTATAATATGTATGTATTTATAAATTATATAAGTATGTATATCAGTTGTCTGGTTACCATAACACAAGCTCTGCTTAGCTTGGGATCAGATAGCCGTGTGTGAGTTGTCCCAAGATATTTATTTAAATAGAGAGTTCAAATTAATACGCTAGCTAAACTAAGGTAGACTGGCAGAAAATGCCTAAGGCATTAAATACGTTTTTGTACAGCTTTTACTTGTGCATAAAGTCTTAATAAAGAGATACCGCAGCCCCGGATCACAAAGGGCAATAGAAGGAACATGGGTGTGTTTTAGTCAGTACAAGTATTACATTTCCCCTCTCTCCGCCCAGAGTGGGGGAAGTTATTTGATAATTACCCATTCGCAAAAAACTAAGTGGTAATCGACCTGTTAATTTTCTTATCAAGCGCCTAAAATAACTTCAATTAACACAAATATGTTATCTTTGCAAAGTGGGTGTGTCTTAAGCCGCCATATTGTGTCAATTTGTTTATTACGTCACAGCTAACATAATTTATTGTTATTACGAAATTGGTCAAAATATTTGCACAGTAATCACAGCTTCTAATGTGCATGTAAATTGTTTTTATCAATGCTGCCCCCGATAATTAAAAAGACGTACTTATCTAACACTTTTTCCAATTTTGAGTTATATACATTGCCGGAATCAGAAAAAAAGGCGCATCTGCCTGTATTTTTTATTAAATTTAGACACTTTTTGTTAGATACGTCTTTTCAATTATCGGGGGCAGAATGAAATAAGATTTAATTAATGTGTAAATTAGTCTTGGGGGCTAAAATGGCTGCTATAGTAGAATTATAATGGGATAATAATAGAGCGGGTGAAGTTATTTGACGATTTTTGAATAAAAAAGCGTCTATAGTTAATGCGATCACATTCCCACCCGTCCCATGCATCCCACCCGTCCCATGCAAGAGCCAGCCCGGGCTACTGAGCCAGTAAGTTTAAATCAGTCCACAAATAATATCACTCAGATCTAGCCTGTCTCTTGCTGTCCCTCAGCGACGCCCTAAGCCGAGGTCTGCTTAACCGGGCGAATCCTGTGGATGCCTTTGAAAATTAAGACCCCCAGCCAGAGTAAAAACTTACAAACTAAGCGACTACACGCTAAGGGCACCCCCTGTGGGGTACGAGCCGGAGCCTCGGCTTAGGGCATCGCTGATGGACATCAAGGGACAGGCTGGATCTGAGTGATATTATTTATGGACTGATTTAAAATTACTGGCTCAGCAACGCGGGCTGGCTCTTGCAAGGGACGGGTGGAGCAGTTACCGGGACGTCGCGTGGGGCCACGTCGGCGAGGACGGAATGACGGAGTTTTGCGTCTGAATTTTCGTAGAGTGCTATTCTCCTTGCTGCTCACCCCCGAATACTGAAACGTCACTCAAAATTTAAGTACCACTTAAATTTAACAGAGACTCAGAAGTGACGTTTGACAATACAAAATCTAAAGTTTAAGAGCTGCTCAAATGTTAAGCAGCCCTCACATTTTGAGTGACGTTTCAGTATTCGGGGGTCAGTCTCGCTCAGCTCGTCAGGAGTGACTAGGGTATATCGAGGACGACGAATATTCCTTATTCGCGAGCAAACGTATCGAGCGGCCTAACATTGATCTCTGTAGCGTATAATAAATACCGACACGCTTAGTGGTAGGGCGAGCGGTGGTGGGGGTACGGTCAGCCAGTCGCTGCACGGACCGCACACTCGCCTCTGGTCCGCCGTGCTGGTAAGACGTGCTCGTTGGAGACACACAGAAAATAGAAAATTCCAATCATGTATGTAACTTGATTAATTCATATAACTGTACTATGTTACCTGTAATGTTATACTGTATGTGCCTAACTATGTGACTTGACACGGGAACCTTGTGGGAATCTGTTGTTCTAAGGGTGAGGAAGACTATCCGCTCGTGATACAGTTTTTACTAGTACGAGGGGATAGGGCGAATCAGTCCGAAGACAATCAAACTCTATCAAAAAATCTATCAGTCACATTAACCATTTCACATTTTACAACTGTCAACTGTTGATTTGTACGTTATAATTAAGTTACTCTCTGTGATTGTCTCAAATTATACAATAAAGATATTTATTATTATACTAGCTTTTGCCCGCGGCTTCGCTCGCGTTTAATTCGGGGTAACACAGTTCCCCTTGCGCCTTATTGATTTGTAATAGCAACTCTACGTTTTCCCTTTTCTTCACTCTTTCTCCCTCACATCCCACTTTTTTCAAAAAAATATTAGCCTATGTCCGTGTCCTGGTTCCCAACTATCTCTGTACCAAAATTCATCAAAATCGGTTTAGCCATTATAGCGTGAAGAGGTAACAAACAAACAAACTCACTTTCGCTTTTATAATATTAGTAAGGATACCGACACGCTTAGTGGTAGGCCGAGCGGTGGTGGGGATGCGGTCAGCCAGTCGCTGCACGGACCGTACACTCGCCTCTGGTCCACCGTGCTGGTAAGACGTGCTCGTTGGAGACACAGTTTGATTTAATTTAACCCTAATAGTGTAACCTGTACAATCTCTATTCTTATCAAAATAAGGTTGCAGTTGCGTCACCCACCTGCAGATGCACATCCCGCCTTCCAGTCTTGCCGTAGGCGGAGTTCCTGGTGAGGTAGCGGCGGATGTTCTTCAGGACTTCAGTCTCCTTGTCCAGTTCTCGACGGTTCGTCTCGCGGGGCTCGAAGTAGACCAGTTTGGTGAGTGTGCCACCGATGTCCATGCCAAACCAAGGCATTGCTGGGAATTCATTTGACATTGAGTTTAACCTTTCGTGTGTCTAAGACGTGGATCCACGCGAGACACAATGCGTAATTAATTGTGTCTGTAATTCCGGCATACGAAAGGTTAATACAGATAATATTTATTTGACATTAATTTTAATTGGATGAGGATGTATGGATGTTTGTCATTCTCCCCTCACATCAATACGGCTGAACAGATTTTAATGAAATTTGGCACAGAGGTAAATTACGGTCTGGAATAACACAAAGGATACTTTTTTTCGATATGACGCGGGCGAAGCCGCGGGCAGGTGGCGCCCGCGGCTTCGCCCGCGTGACATAGTTACTTTGGGCTGCGTGATGATCGAATTTTTTATATTTCTTTTCCCCTTTTTCTCAAGTTGTTTTTTTTTATAAATTGCCTATGTCCGTCTCCAGGGTATTATTATGGTCTCCATTAAAATTACGTTTAACACATAACATCATACCCCTTTTCACTTTAAAAAATGAAATTAGCCTATGCCCGTCCAAATTCATCAAAATCGGTTTAGCCATTTAGGCGTGAAGACGTAACAAACTAACTCACTCTCGCTTATATAATACTAGCTTTTAATTTGGGGTAACACAGTTCCCCTTTCCTGATTTGCAGGTACCTGCTACCTGTAGATTTTACCCTAGCGCCTTATTGTAATAGCAATGCTAAGATTTCCCTTTTATTCTCTCTTTCTCCCCCATTTCTCACATTTTTTTTGTGTCCGCCTCCATGGACTTTCAAAAGCGGTTTAGCCATTTAGGCGTGAAGACGTAACAAACAAACTTACTTTCGCTTTTATAATATTAAAGTATGGAAGTATGAATGGTATGGTATACTTACGTGGGGCATCGTTGTCCGGCGGTGTGGGAGGCGTGTCCTCACAGACCTTGGCGCAGTTCTCTTTGCTCATTTTGTGCGTATACGGGGCTATTCTTGCTTTGGTTAATAGTTTGGTTCTAGAATAAAGAAAAACAGTGTTTATGGCTTCAATTTATGTTTAACTAGCTTTCTTTTAGTTATTTTGGGCTCACGCTAACTTTAACCCGCGTTATGATACCAAAAAATATCTATCTTGTTTTAAAAAAAGTTGCCCCACACTAAGAATTCTCCTGTATCTTAGGTGCGTTTACAAACATTTAAACTCACATACACAAACGACCAGACCCGAAACAACTATCTGTAGGTCATACAAATATTTGTTCCGTGCGGGGATCGAACCCGCGACACGCAGCGCAACAGTCGATCGCTTAACTACTGCGCCAACCATGTCGTCTTTTTTCTCTCCTTTTTTCTTTCCTCTTTCAAAAACAATAGAATAATAAAAATAAAAGATAATGAAAATAAAAATAATATTATTTTTGATCCTATGTCCGTTTCCAGGGTCCCTGTACCAAAATTTATCAAAATCAGTTTGGCCATTTTAGAGTGAAGACGTAAAAAACAAAAAAAACTCACTTTCGCTTTTTTAATATTACTTAGTAAGACATTTTCTATTCTCTTTTTAAACACTCGAGTATTCGAACAACATTGCATACCAGCCCGCACTCTTGAAGGTATGCTTAACCTAAATCTTCATAG
Organism: Ochropleura leucogaster; assembly: GCA_958449745.1. NCBI lineage: Eukaryota > Metazoa > Arthropoda > Insecta > Lepidoptera > Noctuidae > Ochropleura > Ochropleura leucogaster. The sequence continues at coordinate 8,544,090 of OY288228.1, read as the reverse complement.
TACTGATAGACAAAGCAAGAGTTAGCAGAACTGAGGCGGAGTGCGGGGCCACGTTCTGTGGGTGTATTAACGTGTGTAAGGGCGTACGGCCCCAGTTAGAACAGAGCCCTCGGTGAGGTCACGCGTTTACATCGTACCTACTTATTGTACTCCAATATTAAATAAAATATTATGTGTAAAGATATATGTGTTCATGTTTTAGTACATACCTGGCTATGGTTCGTGGTAAAGTATTGAGCGGCGTGGCGCGGCGCTGCCGGCCGCACGCCGCAAGACACCCCTCACACCGGTGCAAGCGCATCTGAAACAACAACACATTCACATTCAGATTTTAAGTATTATATTTTGACTAAAAGAGTGATGGATCTGAATGTTGATAGACGGAGAGCGAGAGGAAGGCCAAAGTAAAAAAGGATGGATTGTACACAATCCAGACCTTGGATACGGTCTTACATCCGTATCCAAGGTCTGGATTGTGTGCAATCCATATTTAATTTAAAAAAAGCAAGATAAGGGGGAGAGAGAGGGAAGAAAAGGGGAGTGAAAGATATTTTTTTTTTCGATCATCACGCGGCTGGTTAAAGTTAGCGTTAGCCCACGGTAACTGTGCCACGCGGACGAAGTCGCGGGCGGAAGCTAGTGGGGTAAAATTGCTCAATTATTTTTGTTTGTCGACCGTCATCGAGAGGAAGGCCAAAGAAAAGATGGATGGATTGTGTAAGGAATGATATGAAGGAGAAAGGAGTAAATGATGCCGTGACGTCTGATAGGGGAGAATGGAAGAAGAAAACGTGTTGCGCCGACCCTAAATAGAATGGGAAAGGGCAGGAAAATGATGATACATGAACATCACACCAACCCTTTTTGCTGGTTCCACTGGTCAAACCAGACAACTGTTACTTAAACCTTGGAGATTGACCCGTGCTTGTACTGTACAAAACTCATTTTCTTAAAGATAAATAACCTTTTTCAACAATGTCATTATGATTTTAAATCATGTATCTGTCTCATTATTGTTTTGGATGGAAAGACATCAAATAAATAAATATCTTGGAACAACTCACACACGGCTATCTGATCCCAAGCTAAGCAGAGCTTGTGTTATGGTAACCAGACAACTGATATACATACTTATATAATTTATAAATACATACATATTATAGATACATCACACCCAGACACAGAACAAACAATCATGCTCATCACACAAAGTTTGTCCTGGGTGGGAATTGAACCCACGACCTCCGGCTCAGCAGTCAGGGCCACTAACCACTAGACCAACAGGCCCGTCATAGGCCCACATCTACGGTGGCCGGGTGTCGTCTCGCGGCACCCGGGGCCCGGGGCGTTTCCCGCGGCGGCTGGGTTGGTTTGAGGTTCTCGCCATCAAACGCCCGGCCACCTCCTTCGCTAGCATGACTGTTTCGCAGAAGGAGGTAACCGCCCCATTCCTACTCGCTCCGGACCAAGGACTGAACCAGAGCCGGACGCGAGAGAACGCTGCCACCGATCGCCTCTGCGAGGACACTTCGATGCTCCACCCATGCTGGGCAGACGGCAGCAATGGGTGGGTCTCCGTCCGTCCGTCTAGTGAAAGGCCGTATCGACGGCGTTTTTGTTTTCCACGCGAGCCTTTGGGGTGACGGGTTATTTGAAAGTGATACCGCGACCCCGGAACATAAAGGGCAAAAGGTTTTAGTCACTATAAGTCTGTGAATTCCCATCCGCAAGTTTTAAATACATCATAATCATCTGCCTAGTAATTTCCCAACTGTATTGGATTCGTCTCCCAGTCTAAATGTATTCAGCTGAATACCAGTATTTTACATGGAGCGACTGCCTATCTGACCTCCATAACCCAGTTAGTACTGGGTAATATGATACCCCTTGTAAAGACTGGTTGTCAGATTTTTGAGACACTGACTACTTGTAACGACTGTCAAAGATCCAAAAATGGCAGCCGGGACCAACAGCTTAACGTGCTTTGTGAGGCACGGAGTAGACTCGGTACCTATGTAAAAGGTGGTCACGCATCCACAGACCAATCTAGACAAACCCCATACATTACAAAATTCTCATCTTCGCTACATGCAACCGTTTTTCATTCAATTTTTTTACAGCCTTGAAAACTAACCAGTAATCGATATTTTATTGACGTATTATTTAAAACTTAGTGCACTTAAATTCTCTAATCGTTCTACAAAAAGTGACTGAAAATTGTTGTTACAAGAGATTACTAAAAGATTATATAATGATAAGTAATATCTGTACATAAGTATTATGTTATCAAAGAAACCGCAAAAGATAACTTAAACACCTGTCAGTTTGTTAACTGATAATTAATTAAATAACATCTTATTAGCCTTAATAATAATTTAATTTTTGTATTTCAATTTGTGTTTTGTAATTTTATTTTCATTCTGACATAATATTATTGAAATTGCAATTTAATTTGAATGTATTTAAATTCTCTTGATATCTTAATCCTTAATAATAGCATGATTGTATAATTGTAGCATGTATTCCTTTTATTAAATAATCTGTATTTATAGCATGTTTACCTACTCAATAATGTGTAAGCTGTGGTTACCTGTAATTGAGTGTGCATTGCAGGATATTATATTGCGCAATTTTAATTTTGTAAAATATGTTTGTAATGTTACTCGTTGGTAATCCTAAATAAATAAATAAATAAACTGCGCTTAAGCTCCTTAACGATCTTTTCAAAACGAACCTTTCCAATCTAATACTTTTTTTTCTGAATGGCATCTCGCAGTTCAACCAAGGAGGTTGTCGTCTGCTTAATTAACCGGGTGAATCCTGTGGCAAAATTAAGACCTCCACCAAGGGCAAAAAAACTTACAAACTAAGCGACTACATGCTAAGGGCACCCCCTGTGGGGTACGAGGGACAGCAAGGGACAGGCTGGATCTGAATGATATTATTTGGGGACTGATTATAACTTACTGGCTCAGCAACGCGGGCTGGCTCTTGCAAGGGACGGGTGGGGCAGTTACCGGGACGTCGCGACGGGCCTCATCGGCGGGGACAGAATGACGGCGCTTTACGTCTGAATTTTCGTAAAGTACGGCCAACGAGAAGCGATACCAAATGTAAACAAAACCCATGCTAAAACCCCATCTAAAATGGCCGCCCGAATAATGGCGAACCCGTCTTAACGTTGTCATGTTTTGCCGGGAGAACGAGACATTACGACAAAGGCACAAGATGGAAAGAGCTAAATATTAGATTGTCAACGCCACAGTTGTTCTTTAGGTTAATGACCTTTCGTATCGCTTTTCGTTGGCCGTACTGTAGACTTCTAGTCCCCCTGCTGCTCTCCTGAAGCAGGGTTATAGCATCGTTAGGAGTGACGAGCCACTAAATGAAAGTATTGAATGCCTTTTTCATTAATTACCGGTGAATACAACAATAGCGCGAATTTAAACCGACCAACGCCATCTATCGAGACATGAGATAAACTTTTTGGTAAAACTGATCGAATGATAAAGGTTTGGTCGGATAAGTACTACGACGTTTAAAGGTCATAAGTCCAAAACCTTAGTAACATAACAATTACAGTTACTTTCATTAATATACGTGACACAGTGCGTGCGAATCGATAAAGGTTTGTTGAACTGAATAATTATTTAAATAAAGCGCATTTACGAGTTTCTTGATTTATATCGGCGGCCATTTTGGCCAATTAGTCTCTTATACGACACCTTTTTGTCAGGCAAAAGAGGCCAATAGATGAAATAAACAAAATAGTCGTATCTAAATCATCATTTTCCTGCCCATGTCCCATTCTTTGTGGTCGGCGCAACACGTTTTCTTCTTCCATTCTCCCCTATCAGACGTCACGGCATCATTTACTCCTTTCTCCTTCATATCATTCCTCACACAATCCATCCATCTTTTCTTTGGCCTTCCTCTCGATGACGGTCGACAAACAAATAATTAAGCAATTTTACCCCACTAGCTTCCGCCCGCGACTTAGTCCGCGTAGAACAGTTACTTTGGGCTAACGCTAACTTTAACCCGCGTGATGATCGAAAAAAAAATATCTTTCTCTCCCCTTTTATTCCCTCTTTCTCCCCCTTATCTTGCTTTTTTTAATAAGTAATCTTACGTTCGTCTCCAGGGTTTCAACTATCTCTGTACCAAAATTCATCAAAATCGGTTTAGCCATTTAGGCGTGAAGACGTAACAAACAAATTCACTTTCGCTTTTATAATAGTAGTAAGGATTATGCATAAGTGGCCAATATAGACTCACTGATCACCGGTTTGTATTCTTGAGCAGACCCTACCATGACGTCTTAAAGCAGAACTTATTCCACTGAGGGAAAGAGACAGAGCTATACAGGGTGTCTAGCACCATCTCTTTCTCACACAGGAATAAGAACTGCTATTAGATGTCATGATAACCCTTCTGTTGTTATTTCCAATGCCTCACACAATATAGAACGGTCAATTAATGAGTAAATTTTATAGAAAAGAGTCCAGATCACGACCTTCTTACTTCATTCATGAATAAATGGAATGCATTTGAAACGAAGGAACAAACACTTAAATTATATAGATTTGTGTAAACATACCTACCATTAAATAAACTAAAGGCCTATTCAGACCTAAGCGGTATTCGCTTGCGGGTTGTTCGAAAGAGATACCGCGGCCCCGGAACGTAAAGGGCAATAGAAGGAACATGGGTGGGTTTTAGTCAGTACAAGTCTGACATGCCCCCCCGCTCCGCCCAGAGCGGGGGAAGTCATTGGATGATTTCCCACCCGAAAAAAAAAGCGGTAAGTATTCGCTGCCGCTGTGGGTAGAGGGACATACCGCGCGGGTTTCGCTCTGGTATTTAGTATCAAGTACCGCGGTTTTCTCTGCCGCAGACGGTAGCGAATACCGCGTAGGTCTGAATAGCTACCGCGCGTTATGCTACCCACAATGATAGCGAAATCCGCTTTGGTGTGAACAGTAATATTACCGCATACCCACTGGGTTTTCTCTGACGCAGACGGTAGCGATAGCGGTAGCGGTAGCGATTTCAGCAAAGCAAACCGCCTGCCGGGGTTGCGGGTTGTTCGAAAGAGATACCGCGGCCCCGGAACGTAAAGGGCAATAGAAGGAACATGGGTGGGTTTTAGCCAGTACAAGTCTGACATGCCCCCGGCTCCGCCCAGAGCGGGGGAAGTCATTGGATGATTTCCCACCCCAAAAAAAAAAAAAGCGGTAAGTATTCGCTGCCGCTGTGGGTAGAGGTACATACCGCGCGGGTTACGCTCAGGTATTTTAGCGAATACGAATACCGCGTAGGTCTGAATAGCTACCGCGCGTTATTGTACCCTCAAGGATAGCGAAATCCGCTTTGGTGTGAACAGTAATATTACCGCATACCCACTGGGTTTTCTCTGACGCAGACGGTAGCGAATACCGCTTTGGTCTGAATAGGCCTTAAAGGAGTTAGTTTGTAATTAAAAACAACAGCTTTTTAACAACAAGGTTAATTAATAAAAATAACAGCCAAGAGCGAATCGGATTGGAACACTGAGGGTTCCGTACGTAAACTTGCGACATAAACAGCCATATCATAATTTTATAGTGCATGTGATGTTAACGTTTAAGTAATTCTTGAACCTGTCAAAGTATGTTTGTCAAATTGTAAATGTTTTGTGTAAACAATTGTTGGCTAACCAAAATAAATAAATAAATATCATTTGACTGCGTAGACTTAGGCCCGGCGCCCATTATCGGCATCGGCAAGGAACAGGATTCTTCGGCATTCTACATGCAAGCGCACACTGTCGGAAACTTTGCTTTGGCATGCTGCAACGTTCTTAGGAATGACGAGGCGTCCTTAAGCATGCCGCACCGTCCTGTAGCTTGCCTAAGCGTCTGTGTTGTGTGTGAGTCAAATGTCGGATGCCTCCGCTCGCCCCGCAGGGTAAACTATCCCTGAGTGTTGCCTCGGCGCCGTCGGCGTACCGAAGGCTGCCGAAGCATCGCGAAGCATTCTCAAGGCTGCCGATACAGCAGCCTCAAGCATACCGAAGCGGTATTTTTGTTATTACGACCATAAATATGGAAATTTCTACCTTATTGCCATTATGTTAATGTATATTGCTATTTGCCACAAAAAATCCTCAGTCGTGCCGATGCCAATTATGGGCGCCGGGCCTTAGAGATACGATTTTTCCAGGACTCCAAGAGACTAAAGACTTCCGTATATAGTTTCAATTTCAACTCGATACCTGCACGCGTTCCTGAGTTCCGGTCAGAACAAACAGACAGATAGACGAATAAAAAAGTGATCCAATAAGAGCTCCATTTTTTCATTTTGATATACCCAACCCTAAAAAACCAGTTGTCCACAACAAAATGGCATATATTCTCAAAACTGCAATACTACGACACTATTTTCGGGCACAAACGATAACTCAGATACAGATTACAAGAATTCCTGTTTTATCAGATATCAGACATAATCGAACCACGCCCGAAGATAATCTAAGTCACCCTACTTCCACACAAAGATAAAGATTATAAAGTTCTCATCCTAGTATCTATTACTAGCTTTAGCCCACGGCTTCGCCCGCGTTAAATTTGGGGTAACACAGTTGCGCCTTGCGCCTTATTGATTTGTAATAGCAACGCTAAGTTTTCCCTTTTCTTCCTTCTTTCTCCCTCACATCCTACTTTTTTTAAATAAAAAATCCTATCCTGGTTCCCAACCATCTATGTACCTACCAAAATTCATCACAATCGGTTTAGCTATTAAAGCGTGAAGAGGTAACAAAGAAACTCACTTTCGCTTTTATAATATTAGTAGGGATTACGTGCGTTTTTGCGTTGCGTGTCTTGGGTTCGATCCCCGCACGGAATAGGTATGGCCTACAGGTAGTTGTTCCGGGTCTGGTTGTTTGTGTATGTGAGTTTAAATGTTTGTAAACGCACCCGCGATACAGGAGAAATTCTTAGTGGGGGGCAACGTTTTTTTTTTTGGAACGAATATCCTTATCTCGCGTTGTGAAAGGGGGCTAGACGGAAAAAATTCTTACGAAAAGTTGTCACGACACTTTTTGCTATAGTAAGCTATTGTAAGCTGTGCGGCGTCGCATGTTTCTCTGTCTGTCTCTCTCTCTCTCTTATAGAAAGCAAGCCAGATATTTTCAATTCTATAGGAACTTCGTTCCATCCGGGTGTCCCTTGACACCTCTAATGTTTTTTTTTAGAAAAAGGAGTATTCATAGTATCCTTTTGATTCTAAAAATAATTTTGAAAAACAGTCCACAATCGACGGAGAAATAGCGTTACAAACATACAAAAAAACCGTCGAATTGAGAAAGAACCCCCCTTTTTAAGACAGTTAAAATTTTTAATAACTTTTTTAATGTTGAAGTTAACTATATGTATTATTTATTCAACAAGGTTCAAAGTACATTGTCACACAAACAATTTCCATGTTTAGTACATCATTAAGAATGAACGAAGATATTTTTATAAGCATTAAAATAAAACTCGTTCCTACAAAAAACAATGAGCAATAAATACCTCATCATTTTCCTGCCTTGTCTCATTCTATTTGGGGTCGGTTCAACACGTTTTCTACTTCCATTCTCCCCTATCAGACGTCACGGCATCTCTCCTTTCTCCTTCATATCATTCCTTAAACAATCCATTCATCTTTTCTTTGACCTTCTTCTCCCTCTCCATACATCAACATTCAGATCCATCACTCTTTTAGTCACATGTGTTTCATCCCTCCTCATTACATGTCCATACCAAAACAAACGACTCCCTTTATTTTTTTCCATAACAGGCACAACTTTCAAACTCCCTCTAATATACTCATTCCTTAATTTATCCATTCTTGTCACTCCACACATCCATGTCAACATTCTCATCTCCGCTACATGCGATCATTTTTCATTCATCTTTTTTTACATTCCAGCATTCCTACATGGTCAAAATGCATGGAACAGCTGGCCGGCAAGAAAATGCAAAATTTAATTTTAAATTTCAATAAATTTAAAATGAACCGTGGTAGCTAAAAGATGACCAGTCCCAACTGACAGCGCCCGTTCACGAACATGACGTATGGATCAGCCCGATTCAGCTCGACCATTTTGAAGGGAGCTAAATGACCCGACACACGCGCCATTGTTTCCTTTTGATGTACGACTAAAAAACTAATTACGTCAGCTCCAAGATGCTAGACGTAACAGGTCAAGACCTACCCATCTGGATCGTGACAAACCCGTGACACAGATAATATTATCAAGGTATACGGCAGTAGGTCAACAGGTTTCCATAAAGAGATAACAACGGGTTTCGATATTGAACTGCAATTTGTCAGACTGCAAGTCTTTAGTGAAGCAAAAACATGTTTTCGAAGCAACCTGTAATTTGGAGACGTGTCGCACCTCATTATTTATGTTGGGGTCGGCTTCCAGTCTAACCGGTTGCAGCTGAGTACCAGTCATCATTTTCCTGGGGGGGATCACTGATCGCATAATGGTTAATTTTGACAAGTTTGGTAATCTGCTACATACTAAACTTGTCAAAATAAACCATTATGCGATCAGTGATCGACGACCATTCTGACACTATTGTAATAGCAGACTAACCCCCGAATACTGAAACGTCACTCAAAGTTTAAGTACCACTTAAATTTAACAGATACTCAGAAGTGACGTTTGTCAATACAAAATCTGAAGTTTAAGAGCTGCTCAAATGTTAAGCAGCCCTCAAACTTTAAGTGACGTTTCAGTATTCGGGGGTATGGCCCCTGGTCTTGTCCCATTCTATTTGGGGTCGGCGCAACACGTTTTCTTCTTCCATTCTCCCCTATCAGACGTCACGGCATCATTTACTCCTTTCTCCTTCATATCATTCCTTACACAATCCATCTTTTCTTTGCAGCTGAATACCAGTATTTTATATTATTTCCTTACACTTTCCATCTTAAAATTACATTTTGAAATATTTCTTAGAAATTGTAAAAATAAAAACATTTAAAATAGGTTTCCGCCGGTAACGGGAGCAGGGTCAGAGCTACCGGTGGTTAGGGCTCCAGAGACAGGTTTGACTTATACTGACTAAAACCCACCCATGTTCCTTCTATTGCCCTTTACGTTCCGGGGCCGCGGTATCTCTTTCGAACAAAGGTAACCATCACACAACATGCAAATCACGGCGGCCATCTTGTTTGCATCGTTGTAAAACGTCACCCTGGGCGAAGTCAAGGTACTCTGCGACTAATGAGGCAGAATTTTCACATCATAAATTAAGTTATTCAAATAAAACGCTTTTGAGAATAAACCTGCGACCTGTATTTATTTATAATAATTTTCAAGGTGAATGTCGAAGTGGCCCCGAATGCCGGAAGTCGAATTGTTTACCGTAAAACAAAGTAATTCAGATAACACACGGTTGGCGCAGTGGCTGAGCGATCGACTTCTGCGCTGCGTGTCGCGGGTTAGATCCCCGCACGGAACAAATATTTGTCTGACCTACAACAGGTACTTGTTCCGGGTCTGGCTGTTTATCTGCTGAGTTTAAACGTTTGTAAGCGCACCCACGTTACAAGATAAATTCCTTGTATGGGGCAACGTTTAAAAAAATATATAAGTAGTATTTACTAGCTTTTGCCCGCGGCTTCGCTAGCGTTAAATTCGGTATAACATTTCAAGCAGACCTGCAGTTTTTGCTCTTGCGGCTGATTGATTTGTAATAGCAACGCTAAGTTTTCCCTTTTGTTCCCTCGATCTCCTTCATATCCCACTTTTTATTAATAACAATTAGCCTATGTCCGTCTCCTGGTTCCCAATTATCTCTATACCAAAATTCGTCAAAATCGGTTTAGCCATTAAAGCGTAAAGAGGTAACATCCAATCAAACAAACAAACTCACTTTCGCTTTTATAATATTAGTAAGGATTCTCAACAAGCTTTAACTAGGTTCAACATGAGTAAAAAAATTCTTAGAAATTTCATTTGACCCACTTTCCGATATCCACTGAAATTTTGCATACATATTTAATTTAGATGACAATGCATTTAAATGACGTCATTTAAAACTCAATATGGCGGATTGACAAACAGAATCATGTTGGCAAGTGCTGCATTGCAGTTTAATGAGATTTCTGGTTAGAACACGCAACATTTTTTTATTTAATAAAAAAAGGTTGTCCCAAACTAGGGATATCTCCTGTATTGTGGGTGCGTTTACAAACATTTAAACTGACATACACAAACAGCCAGACCCGAAACAACTACCTGTACGTCATACAAATATTTGTGCCGTGCGGGGATCGACCAACGCCAAACGTGCCGTCAAATCTAGTAATAGGGTAGTTGACACCACCAATCAATTGATATACTTTTTATGAGCTGTCAAAACGCGATTCCTCCATAGATTTTGTATGAGACTCGCAACCGATGACGTCACTAAGTTGTCAAGTCAATGATGCAAGTATTTATTGATTTAAAAGCAACTAAAAATCGAATTTTTAAGTTATTTTGAAATGAATGGATTTCTCAGGTATAGAATAAGGTGTTCTTTCAGAAAAATTGTGTTTTTTAATTATTGGTTAATAGTGTCAACTACCCAATTGCTTTGCTTATTCCTCAAGAAGTAGTTTGTATCGCTGAGTGGGGGCTTTAAATTAATTTGAAGGCACCACAAGATAGTACGGTTAAGTAGAACTATATATCTACGGGTTTAAAAACGAGAGGCCCACTTAAAAAAAAAAACATTAGTTCCTCTATTTTCCTCAGGTAGGTAATACCCGGTAAGGGGGAAATACTGTATTTATTTACAGGTCGTGAATAGAATGACGTAAGTAGTTGCTTACGCATTATCCTCGCTTTTATAATATTATAAAAGCGAAAGTGAATTTGTTTGTTTGTTACGTCTTCACGCTTTAATGGCTAAACCGATTTTGATGAATTTTGGTACTGAGATAGTTGGGAACCAGGAGACGGACATAGGCTACTTTTTTTTAAAAAAAAAAGTTAGTTGTGAGGGAGAAAGAGGGAAGTAAAGGAAAAACTTTGCGTTGCTATTACAAATCAATAAGGCGCAAGGGGAACTGTGTTACCCTGAATTTAACGCGAGCGAAGCCGCGGGCAAAAGCTAGTAAATTTTGGTTTGCATGGAGCATTCCGCAATTTTCAAGGTAGGAAGCTAAAAATTGGTATGCGGACTATTTCTCACTAACAAAAACATCGTGCATAATTTTTTTTAAATTGAGAAAGAGGGCAGTTATGGAAAACTTAGCATTGCTATTACAATAAATAAGGCGCAAGGGCAAAAACTACTAGTACGAGAGCCAGGTGCAAATTTGGTTAATTATTTCTTCTCGCTAGATAATTGGCGATACGCATCAGACAACAGTATCATAAAGCCCTATGACCGTCAGCTGCGGCGCAGTGGGGGGGATGAGTAGTTGTAACCTCCCACGCTTGAAGAAAAAAAAAATTAATTCACTCATTTCCTCTCGGCTAAAACTTTATCAAGTTATAGCTAACCCAATACCTCAACAAAAAAAATAAGTCAGCTGGCTATAACATAGTGGATTGTACGTCAGCTGATGGCCAGATCTTGGGAAAAAAAATCTTCACTTTCAGTGATATCCTCTCGGCTAAAAATTTACCAGATGATAGCTTATATGTAACTATTGATAAATATATACGTCAGCTGGCTGTATCTCGGTGGAAAAATCGTCAGCTGATACTTTGAAGGTCGTTACGTAGAAGTTAGCCAGAAGCATTTACTGACTATTTAAAGGCATCAGCTGACCAGGTTTCCCTCGACTTATTACTAGCTGATTTTTTTTATTTATCACAGTACTAGCTTTCGCCCTCGGCTTCGCCCGCGTTAAATTTGGGGTAACACAGTTCTCCTTGCGCCTTATTGATTTTTAATAGCAACGCTAAGTTTTCCCTTTTCTTCCCTCTTTCTCCCTCACATCCTACTTTTTTTAAATAAAAATTAGCCTATGTCCGTCTCCTGGTTCCCAGCTATCTATGTACCAAAATTCATCACAATCGGTTTAGCCATTAAAGCGTGAAGAGGTAACAAACAAACTCACTTCCGCTTTTATAATATTAGTAAGGAAAGGATGTGAGAACGATGTAGTTAAATGTGCACATTAAAAAATCAAAAACATTTATATGCGTAAATAAGGTTCAGAAGGTTGACAAGTAGACAAAATTGATCTCTTATTCTGCCTTTAATTTCGGCGTTCAAATTAAGAACAGGGTGATATATATTTTTTAAATGAACAAATTATACAGATAATATATCCCATCAAAATTCAAAATTGTAGATACCTATTATTGACTTGAATGTCAATAAAACAAAGAAATTAAAAAAAATCAAGAAAACAGGAAAGGGGAATTGTGTTTCCCCGAGTTTAACACGAATGAAGCCACGGGCAAAAGCTAGTCGATTATAAATTTTATCATTGCGCGACGCGCTGATCCGTCTATCACCACTATATCAGGCTTATTGGCGACAATAGTCATGTCAGTAATGATAGACTGATCCCAGTACATCGTGACATGGTATTACTCGAGAACTGGGCACATACTTGTAGTACCGTACTACAAGTATGTGCCCAGTTCGCTTTTATAATAGTAGTAAGGATAATAAGGATTATATTTAAAATCAGCTCACAAATTTTCGTGTGGGAAGAAATGACGTCTTTTTAATTATTCGGCATAGCACTCCAATATGAGTGTTGAGGTGACAAAAATATTCCATATCAATATTTTTTAGACTTATAAGTATATAATCATATAATTTTAGATATATTCCAATATTTCAATAATCAATTTGCTTAGTATAAATTAACTAGTTACTTGATAAAAAATATTTATTATAAAAAAATTATGACAAATTACAATTCAAATGACAATGTTATTTAATCATTTTCGGCTCCGCTTTGGCTTGAGTCACAAACATCTCTCTCTGATTCATTGTCCGAGTCACTGTCAGAGCTGTCTGCTGTTATATTTTCATCGTCATCATCTGTAAAAAAAAAAAAAAAATAGAATTCGTATTTTAGCATAATATCATTAATATGATAATAAAATGTTACCTTTTTCGGGCTGGATAGTTATTTCATCAATCGATGTTGGTAACTGACTTCCAAAGAACCAGGTAAACTCATATTTATCGATGTTGGTAACTGACTTCCAAAGAACCAGGTAAACTCACGATGCTTATAAAAATCGTAACCTAACAAATAAAAGGAAAAAAAAATTTTTGATACATACTGTAATCTTGCAGTAGGTGCGTCTTCTGGTATTATTTTGCGATACTTTGGGGGCAAAGCCGTAAATCGTCACTGTGATACAGCTGAAAATTGTTTTTTTCCGTAGGAAGTACAGCCGCGTGTCTACTGAGTTTATTAGTTTTTCGAACACTCAATATATAGAACTACACTTAACAAGATTTTCTTCACTGTTCGATATTAAATTAGAAGCAGATTTTGTTTTTTTGCAAAAAACGCAAAAAGGCGTTACATTCGACATTTTGATCGATTTTTCACAGATGCAACAATGTTTCCAGAATATTCTTTTCGTCAGACAACGTTTGCTCGTCTATTCTAAACGTATAATAGTCCCCTTCTTTTCTACTTCTAAAAACATGGTCGATGCCCTCAACAAAAGGGTCTTCATACCCCGAGCATGCGCACAACTAACCCCCTCCAAGCATACCTTAATACTGTTTATGCTATGCTAGCGTGTGTTGTTTAAATCTTTAAAAATAACAAGAATAATGAAAGAGGCGTCATTTCCTCCCACACGAAAATTTGTGAACTGATTTTAAATATAATACTGTGATAAATAAAAAAAATCCTGGTCAGCTGATGTCTTTAAATAGTCAGTAAATGCTTCTGGCTAACTTCTACGTAACGACCTTCAAAGTATCAGCTGACGATTCTACCACCGAGATACAGCCAGCTGACGTATATATTTATCAATAGTTACATATAAGCTATCATCTGGTAAATTTTTAGCCGAGAGGATATCACTGAAAGTGAAGATTTTTTTTCCCAAGATCTAGCCATCAGCTGACGTACAACCCACTATGTTATAGCCAGCTGACTTATTTTTTTTGTTGAGGTATTGGGTTAGCTATAACTTGATAAAGTTTTAGCCGAGAGGAAATGAGTGAATTAATTTTTTTTTTCTTCAAGCGTGGGAGGTTACAACTGCTCATCCCCCCCACCGAGCCTCAGCTGACATTCACGAGGCTTCATAGTTCGATTATCTGATGCGTTTTACTAATTATCACTTGAGAGGAACTTGGTCATATAAATCTGTTACTGGCTCTCGGACTATACAGGTAGCACGTAAATCAGGAAAGGGGAACTGTGATACCCCGAATTAAACGCGAGCGAAACCGCGGTCAAAAGCTAGTCTAATATATAAAATTCTCATCACAGTTTTCGTTCCCATACTCCTCCGAAACGGCTGGACCGATTCAAACGAAACTTTGTGTACATTTCGGGTAAGTCTGAGAATCGGCCAACATCTATTTTTCATACCCCTAAGTGAGCTGCGGGTGAAACCGCTGGGCACAGCTAGTATTATTATACAATTAGATGTCAATATTAACTATTAAATTTGTCATCAAGTTATTCATTGATAGAATAATATGCCTTGTCATTCAACAATTCAATAAGCTTTCCTTTAAAATGGTTCATGCTGTTGTTGGCTATAATTAGATTTGGTAAATTTCTATATTTTTTATTTCTCACGACTGCGTTGACTTATTTTTTCATAGTTAAAATAAAATAAATAAATATCTTGGGACAACTTACACACGGCTATCTGATCCCAAGCTAAGCAGAGCTTGTGTTATGGTAACCAGACAACTGATATACATACTTATATAATTTATAAATACATACATATTATAGATAAATCACACCCAGACACAGAACAAACAATCATGCTCATCACACAAAGTTTGTCCTGGGTGGGAATCGAACCCACGACCTCCGGCTCAGCAGTCAGGGCCACTAACCACTAGACCAACCAGGCCCGTCAAGTTCTAAGGGACTACAGATTGCATCGCATATGGTTTTATTAATTACATTGATTATTCTACTGCATAAAATAAATTAATTGCTCTGTCTGTGATTATCACTGAAATGATACATGATACACATAGTTTAAGTCAACCATTTTGTCGAATTGCCAATTTATTTGTTACGTCCGCATATGTTACATATTTTTTATTTATTGTCACATATAAGTGTATTAATAAACACCCAAGATGATAAGACTACGAAGGCGATAACTAATATGATGTAGACTTATAGAGACGAATATCCACGATTTTTGTTCATTTATTGATTAACTAGCTTTTGCCCGCGGCTTCGCTAGCGTTAAATTGGGAAGTGCCTTATTGATTTGTAATAGCAACGCTAAGTTTTCCCGTTTCTTCCCTCTTTCTCCATCATATCCCACTCTTTTTAAAAATAAATAGCCTATGTCCCAACTATCTCTGTGTGAGGTAACAAAACAAACAAACAAACTCACTTTCGCTTTTATAATATTAGTTAGGATTTACGTATTGTTCACATTTTAAAAATAATAGAAATAGTAGCCGACCGGTATCGGGAACGGGATCCTAACTACCGGCGGTCAGGGCTCCAGAAAAAGGAACCTCCTAACAATACGAGCTGTGTCCAGGAGTACCGTTCTGTATCAAGGTATAGCTGCCTAACGAGAGCCTCCTCAGGTATTGGTCGAGGCTCTTAGCAATTAAGCCATTGGCAGATTCGCACCCACGATACACGAGAAATTCCTAGAGTGGGCAGTTTTTTTTTTAAAGTATGAATTCTTCCATTCTCCTCAATTATTCGTCATTGCATCAAACATCTCCTTAAAGATATATTATAAAGTAGTAACTTCATGTTTAGTTCTAAGGCTATTTTTGACCGACTTCTATAAAAAGAAGGAGGTTCTCAATACGATTGTATTTTTCAGAAGTTGTTGCAAAATTCGATGATACAAACAAAAGTCAATTTATTAGTAAGTAAATTAAAGTAAATTTATTTTCCGTCTTTTTAGTATTTTCGGAAGTGGTTTTTGTTGCGCAAAAAAATGGATTTTCTTATTTTTTTTTATTAAGGCGCGGTAACAAGCTATTTAGGTATTGGCGGAAGTGAGGCTAGCAGCGGACTGGGCATGGTCTGACACAAGTACACGACAGTATTACATCGAAAGAATAGAAATAAGGTCGAAAATATTTCGGTGTTTGATTTTATTTGAATATCATGTCCGCCAAAATGTAGGTAATTTTGCAGTTTTAATTGAATATAAAAAAAATACAGTTCCGTGTTTGAAAAATTTTAGATATCTCTTTAGTCTATAACATTTTCTTTGTTATAGTTATAAAAAATATAATGGTTGTCGCTGAAAAAATTGAGAATTTCGAGACGAAATAATTTTTTTCTAGGGCTTTTTAAACATTTTTTTTTTTCGTATTTTTAGACCACTTTTGTAAACTGATTTTGTTTAAGTCTTTACTTTATGTATTGAACTAAACACGCATTTTTTTTTGGCAAGTGACATTTAGGTACAGATACGGCTAACTTTGCGACGAAAATCTAGACGTTTTACGAAATGTTTGCTTTGTACAGCGCCTTAAACCACGGTTATAAGATAGGTATATACGGCTAAGAATACTTTGATAGAATAATTTTGTACCAACTGAAACCCAAAATAGATGAGAAACGGCTACGCAGATCATGATTGAGATTGATATCGTGGGAAATGTCAATGTCCACTGTCCAACTGTGGACTGAGATAATAATTCATGTAATGAATGACCTCTGGGTTCAATGAATAGATTATACGAAGCAGACAGCGTCGTCAATAATGTGTTGATAACATAACAAATATGGTCACGTTTATTTCAAACTAGCTTTTGTCCGAGGCTTTGCTCGCGTTAAATTCGGGGTAACACAGTTCCCCTTTACTGATTTGCAGGTACCTGCTACCTGTAGTTTTTGCCCTTGCGCCTTATTTATTGTAATAGCAATGCTAAGTTTTCCCTTTTCTTTCCTCTTTCTCCCTCATATCTCATTCTTTTAAAAGAATAGCTTATGTCCGTCTCCAGGGTTCCAACAATCTCTGTAAGTACCAAAAATTATCAAAATCGATTTAGCCATTTAGGCGTGAAGACGTAACAAACAAACAAACTCACTTTTATTATATTAGTAGGGATGTTTGTCTTTAAAAGTCAATATAAAATGTACACAAATAAATCCATTAGCGGTTTTTGTTTTCCGAGTCTTGTTATTAAGTACTAGGCATAATGTAAGTACTATGTACAGACGCCTGCACATCAAGCTACTACAATCTGTCAGATTTCTTTGATAGATTTTCGACTTTATTTCTAAAGTCGAAAAAGTTTGAAGTCGAAGGTTCAAAGTTCATTGGGAAAAATTGACAGTTTCGGGTAGCTTGACCTGCAGGCGTCTGTACTATCACTGACTTAACGATGCCCTGGTGCTTAAGAGAAATCAGGTTCTTCTAACCTGACAGACAGATGCGTTGCTGGGGAGTTTGTTCCGCCACTTCTTCTTCCCAGTTAAAACACTAGGAAATGGCGAAGGGCAGAGCGTTTTTGTGGGACTGTCTCTTGTAATGTGACGTTCAAAAAGTGCTGATTATCAGCCTAATTTGAATAAATGACTTTTGATTTTGAATGTCCTTCTCACTTTAATGTTTCGCTGATGGTGGCGGGTGTGTCGAACTGACTCTTTTTTTAGGTTATAAAAAAAGAGTGTCCATGGAGTTTTTTGCCCATTCTTCTCCATAGAGATCAACACTTTGGAAAGGGCAACTACAGTACTTTCATAAGTTATTATGCATTGTGTCTGAGACTGTAGCTTTTGTTTTGGGGCAGGAAATCATCAGACTTGTACTGACTAAAACCCTCCCATGTTAATTCCATTGCCCTTGATGTTCCGGAGCCGTGGTATCTCTTTCGAACAACCCGCAACCCCGGCAGGGGGACTGTAGCTTCATTCTTTTTTTTATTGACATTCAAAAGTCCTGTAATGGTTTTAATTTAAATAAATGGTTTGAGTTTGAGCGTAGGTTGTTTTGAGTTGAGGAACTTAACAGAGGCTAAACAATAGCCATGCTCGTGTCGATCTCGAGTTAAACGCGCTTGCCTAGGATGGTCTATGGATGGGTGACCACCTGTTACAATCAGAGTTTCCTCCGTGCCTCGGAAAGCACGTTAAACTGTTGGTGCCGGCTGTCATTTGTAGATCTTTGACAGTCGTTACAGGTAGTCAGTGTCCCGAAAGTTTGCAACCAGTCTTATCAAGGGACATCGTATTACCCAGTACTAACTAGTGTATGGAGGTAAAATAGGCAGTCGCTCCATGTAAAATACTAGTATTCCGCTGCATGCGGTTAGACTGGAAGCCAACCCCAACATAGTTGGGAAAGGCAGGCAGAGAATATAATGTTTACAAATATTCAGTACATTATGTTTAAGACGAAATATCAGAAGACTGAAAAATTGTATGTTTCTAAAAACAAACCGGTTTGCATACATTTTTACTTTGTATGTATATTTATTTATGCACGATTTTATTAGTTTCACCAGTAACTATGTAACCAAATCATCAAACGTCTTAACCCGCAAAATAAACATCATTATCGTATATCAAAGTCTACGCGGGGCGCAACTAGTCAAAGAAATAAACAACAAAACTTACTTGATGAATAGTAATAACTCCAGCTTGTTCCGTCATTGTAAACTAATTAAAAACTAAACAGAACTAAAACACTAATATCACAGGTTGAATAAATAAATAAATAACTTAAGTTTCTTTAAGAAATCACATCACTAATCATCTTCAATGTCCAAGTCCCATAAATTAGCTAGACCATTTAAAAGTCCCCTTATAACCGAATCAACGATAGTATTTAAAAAGATACAATAATAAAATAATATCCACCAAAATTCGATGACGATACGCAAGTCCGAGCCAGACATCGACACGGCACGTGCGAACCGCGCGGCGGTCGAGTACTGAATGCGGTATTTGCTGCCGGGAATTCGTATTTGGAATCTGCGCAAGAGTCGATAAGCGGTTATCAATGCAGTGACGATCGTGAATAGTTATTGGACAGTATGCAGTGCGATGCATAGCGTATGCATGTGCAAGTGCCGTGCAATGGTTTACGTTAAATTGTGTAACGAAATTTTATTATTATTTAGAAGGAATCAGAATGAATATAAATACAAATATTCTTTTAGAATTGCGTTGGAATGGAATGACTTTAAGTTCCGAGTTTACGATCGAGTCATTGCGATATTCTTTTTTTTTGTTCTAGATTAAATCTTCGAATCTTCTAGTTACAGAGACATACGAGGTCAACGCCACCTTCCACATGAGAATCCTAACGTTAATCCAACTCCTTTCCAGCCGAGGTTGCAAGTTGTTCGAAAGAGATACCGTGGCCCCCGAACACAAGGGACAAAAGAAGGAACATGGAAGGGTTTTATTCAGTACAAGTCTGACGCTCCGAAAAAGTCATTAGATAATTTCCTATCAGAAAAACAAAACTACTTTGTGATCGGTTTTCAGTAACTGGATGCAGCTGAATAACTTGGTGTGTGGCTACCTATCTGACCTCCACAACCTTGATAGTACTGTCTAATACGATACCCCTTTGTAAGTCTGGTTACCAGATTTTCCTACCTACGACGACCAGCTACCCTACCATGACGTGTTAAAGCAGAACTTATTCCGCTGAGGGAAAAGGACAGAGCTATACATGGTGTCTAGCACCATCTCTTTCACTCAGTGGAATAAGTTCTGCTTTAAGATGTCATAGTAGGCCTGTTACAAGTGTGAAAGATCTACAAATGAAGGGACCCACAAGCTCAACATGCTTTCTGAAGCACGCGAATCATACCGCCAACTTACAAACTCCGGGCACCGTCTTCGGGTCGGTTTGCTCTCCCATCGCACTATGAGAGTGAGGAAACAGTCAGGACTATATATTACTAGCTTTCGCCCGCGGCTTCGCCCGCGTTAAATTTGGGGTAACACAGTTCCTCTTGCGCCTTATTGATTTGTAATAGCAACGCTAAGTTTTCCCTTTTCTTCAATCTTTCTCCCTCACATCCCATTTAATAAAAATTAGCCTATGTCCGTCTCCTGGTTCCCACCTATCTCTGTACCAAAATTCATCACAATCGGTTGAGCCATTAAAGCGTGAAGAGGTAACAAACAAACAAACTCACTTTCGCTTTTATAATATTAGTAAGGATTAGCTTCCGCCCGCGACTTTGTTCACCTGGCATAGTTACTTTGGGCTAACGCTAACTTTAACCCGCGTGATGATCCAAAAAAAAAACCACCTTACTCCCCCTTTTCTCACTTTTTTTTAGCCTATGCCCGTTTCCAGGTTCCCAACCATTTCTGCACCAAAATTCATCAAAATCAGTTTGGCCATTTAGGCATGAAGACGTAACAAAGAAACTCACTTTCGCTTTTATAATATTAGTAAGGATTTAAGCACAACCTCCCATATTCAGTTTAAACAATATACCTACATTGAAAACCACTTCGTTACCCAGTAGGGCCGCCCTAAATAACCGTCAGTAAGACGTCACTGCGAAGGTCAAAAGATCAAGTCTTGATGTATTCAAAGTATTCAAACTGTTCATACAGCGCTTGCAAATGTTTCAACTTGGAATAATTAGTATTGTATGGATGAATGAACTTCTAAGGCGCATAGCCAACACGAGCAACAGTAGAGGCGCAGTCGAGGCGCGGGCGCATTAGGCGCGTCGCCCACAAGATTAACAGTCGAGGTGCAGTTGAGGCGCAGGCATATAAGAGTCACGCCGCAACGAGATTTTCTTTACAAATGTCGTGTGGGCGTCGCGCCTAATGCGAACTCGCTTCTACTGCGCCTCGACTGTTGGTCATGTGGGCGACGCGCCTAAAGGATGGATTATCAATATTTGACGACACGGTTGGCGCAGTGGCTGAGCGATCGACTGCTGTACTGCGTGTCGCGGGTTCGATCCCCGCACTTAACAAATATTTTTATGACCTACAGGTAGTTGTTTCGAGTCTGGCTGTTTGTGTATGTAAGTTTAAATGTTTGTAAACGCACCCACGATACAGGAGAAATTCCTAGTGTAGTGCAACGTTTTATAAAAAAAAAAATGACATTCTAAAACCGCGGGATTCGGAAGCCGCGGGCAAAAGCTAGTTTAATATAAAACTGGGAAGAAAATGGGGGAAAAGGGTCGTAAATACACCTCTGCTTATCTATTCATAGATAATAGCCGTGATGTTAATTATGAAAGGTCATTCGACTTCCATCTTAGCGTGAACTTGATTAGTCTTCACGTGTTCTTACTTATCGATAGATTTTATCTAGATTTTAATTGGATTTATTAATTATGGGTCTCTTAGTCTAGAACCTTCGTTATTGGTGTGATTAAGTAAGGTCAACAAAAGATAAAGGTAACCGGGTTCGTTATCATAGTTGTTTTTTTTTTCTAAGAAGAAGCAACATCCTTACTAATATTATAAAAGCGAAAGTGAGTTTGTTTGTTTGTTACCTCTTCACGCTTTAATGGCTAAACCGATTTTAATGAATTTTGGTACAGAGATAGTTGGGACCCAGGAGACAGACATAGGCTATTTATAAAATAATGGGATATGAGGGTGAAAGAGGGAACAAACGGTAAAACTTAGCGTTGCTATTACAAATCAATAAGGCGCAAGGGAAAAACTGCAAGTAGCAGGTACCTGCAATTCAGGAAAGACGTACTGTATAACCCCAATTTTATGCGAGCCAAGGCCGGTTCTTTATTCAAATTCAAAATCAAATTATTTTTATTTTATACAAACCTACATGGGCACTTATAAAACGTCGAGAAAAGGTCCACGGTTCGGGTTAGTCGTTTCCTATGGAGAAGAACCGGTAAGAAAATTCCATGACTCTTTTAAAATCATTTGGTTTTACAATGTTGCTGTTACAGCGTTAGTACTTAAGTGTGAGGAAATTAAAATTAAAGAATTTTCTTTTTGATAGTCGGTAATTATTTAGCAAAAAACATTTTTTATGTATGCAATAAAGAATATAAATATGAAGTATTACTTATTTCGCCATGAACTTCAAAATAAACATACAGATAACGTTCGCATATTCCCGAGGCTTGTATACTAAAATGTTGTCGCTAAATATATCATTAGCATTCATTAGTATTTCAATGTCAAATCATGACGTTGATAAAGCAACGTTTTGTTTAATAGCTAGAGACATACTTTGCGCACATGCCTAGCCTTTCCGAACTATGGGGTCCTCAATGGATGTCCTCCACCCCGGGGAGAGAGGGGAAATCTCTCAGAGCTGACCAAAAGAAACTGCTGTTCTCTCGTACACCTGTGTCGGGGTGCAGCGGTTTTGTTTTGTGGAGTGGAAACCATCACTTATTTTCCGCGACGCGTCCTAACTTAAACCCACCCATATTCCTTCTATTGCCCTTTATGCTCTGGGGCTGAGGTACCACTTTTGAACAACCCACAACACACAGGGTGCAACAGGATCTGATGCGACTTCTGCTGTCCCAGATTAGTGCTAGCTCGCTTAACCAGCGGGCCTTGACCGAGTGGAAGTGTGGAACTCCATCCGTTATGTCTATTAGAGGTGGAACACTACCCGCTGTCATCTTGGGTCAGTGTGATGACGGGCGAGGATGTCTCCCCGACGGAACAGGGTGTTTTTCAGCCTCTGTGGATGGGCGCAAGCTCATCACCTACCCTTCCCTTTCAGCAGCTTCCTTCCGCGACATTGAAGTCAGATTTTATTCTAACCAAATGCAGCTAAAATAACTGTTAAATACTAGTTTTCAGCTGCATCCAGGTAGACTGGAAGGTGATCCAAACAAAGAGTAAAGTCTAGGCCATTGATAAGGATACCGATTCATATGTATATACTCGAATAAGATCTGTGAATGACGGGTACAACGGCTTAACGTGGTTTCCGAAGGTTGGTGGTGTTTCTGGTGACGGTAGACTTTCACTAGCTTTTGATTCTTTCTGTGAAGTAAGCCATGACTTATCCGGGCGCCGTGAGACGACTCCCGGCCACCGTAGATACGGGCCTGTGGACGGTGAGCAATGGGTAGCTCAGCGTTCGTCCGTCTATTGACGACAGGCCGATTCGACGGCGCGTTTGTGTTTCACGCGCTCCTCAAAGAGATGTCAGCAAAGCAGAGGGACTTGCCAGGGCCTCCGCCTGCCGGGGTTGCGGGTTGTTCGAAAGAGATACCGCGGCCCCGGAACATAAAGGGCAATAGAAGGAACATGGGTGGGTTTTAGTCAGTAAAAGTCTGAAACGCCCCCCGCTCCGCCCAGAGCAGGGGAAGTTATTTAATGATTTCCTACCCCAAATAAAGCAATCACTTATTATCGGGTTTTCTCTGTCGTGAGTAACCATGTAGTTTCTTGCCGGTTCTTCTCCATAGAAAACCTTTTCTGGACCTTTTTTTAAGTGCCCATGAATGCCTATATGAAATAAAAATATTTTGATGAGATTGATCCTGAGTTTTTGAAGCGCACTGAAACTAACATCGTCTTATCACCTTTATATTAAAATGACGTCACCAGGACAAGTATTTGTCAATAATTAGTATGATTTTTTTTTTAGTATGATTGAAAAGAAGGATCGGCAACAATTTTATTAGCACATTTATAAAGTCAGACATGAGTTTTTCCCACGGAAATTCCACCGACAAATACTTGGTTTTCTTTGAGACTGGTAATCGCTCACGATATCTATACTAATATTATAAAGCTGAAGAGTTTGTTTGTTTGAACGCGCTAATCTCAGGGACTACTGGTTGGAATTGGAAAATTCTTTTAGTGTTGGATAGTCCATTTCTTGAGGAAGGCTATAGGCTATATAACATCACGCTACGACCAACAGGTGCTGAACAGCGTGGGTGAAACTGCGGGGAACAGCTAGACATGTATATTTTTGATAGAAATATCTTAAAAGCAAAAATTTTGTAAAAAAAAACTCACCGTCCATTTTACATTGAGTATTATATTATAAATGTCATTGATAAAAACAATTTACATGCACATTAGAAGCTGTGATTACTGTGCAAATATTTTGACCATTTCGTAATAACAATAATATGTAAGTTGTGACGTAATAAACAAATTGACACAATATGGCGGCGTAACAAGACACACCCACTTTGTAAAGATAACATATTTGTGTTAATTGAAGTTATTTTAGGCGCTTGATAAGAGAATTAACAGATCGTTTACCACTTATTTTTTATTTTTTTGCGGATGGGAAATTATCAAATAACTTCCCCCGCTCTGGACGGAACGGGGGTAGTGTCAGACTTGTAATAATATAATGGTAATTGCATCCCGCATGACGAGAACCTCGTGAAAGCTGAGAAAGAAAAACAACTAAAATATCTCGACTTGGCACACGAGGTTGTCGACACGTGGAATGCAAACTCGGCTATCATTGTGCCGATTGTCGTAACTGCCAATCGCTTGATTGCCAAGAGCCTCGACGAACATCTGTCGAAGCTCTCCTTAGGCGGTTGGTTCAAGGGCCTGATTCAGAAGGCCTCGATACGGCTCGCATTGTGAGGAGGTTCCTGTCTCTGGAGCTCTAACCAGCGGTAGCTTGGACCTTGCTCCCGATACTGGTGGACCACTATTATTATATTTTTAATTTTTTTTTTTTTTTAGGAAATATGTATTTAAAAATGTAAAAATGAGAGGAAAAGAAAAATAATAAAGGTAATTGAATGCATGTGAATACCTCTCCTTTGGCATTGCCCTCGGTATGACATTAAGCTTAAACCTGACATAACTATAGTCTAAATTCAAGGATACTGTTTAATTATTACTCCAATGAGCCATGAGCCACCTAGAAATTCTGACATCATTGTTAACAAAGACATAATTATTATGTTAAATAATAATGCTTACTAACAATATTATAAAAGCGAAAGTGAGTTTCGTTTGTTTGTTACGTCTTTATGCCTAAATGGCTAAACCGATTTAGATGTATTTTGGTACGGAGATAGTTGGGACCCTGGTGACGGACATAGGGTTTATTTTTTCTTTTTTAATTTTAAAATGAGGGAGAAAATGGAAGAAAGAGGGAAAACTGAGCATTGGTATTACAATAAATAAGGCGAACGGGCAAAAGTACAGGTAGCCGGTACCTGTAAATCAGGAAAGGGGAACTGTGTTACACCGAATTGAACGCGAACGAAGCCGCGGGCAAAAGCTAGTACGTGATAAATCTTCATGTTATTGGCAATCAATAAATACGCTACCTGTTTCCTTTAATCCGGGGTCACTAAACTGATTTACTGTCGCACTCTGAGACGGCATTTAAATTACCCGACTTCTAGGGTAAGCCCAATACTATATGGGGTGTTATACCTACAGATGAGGGGTTAATAATAATAGGCTTTTATTGTTTTCGTTGACTTTTTTATTTCAGCTTATTTAGTTATTGTATATCACATAATTTTTATCGACTTTTCATTTTCCATTGTTACTAAAAGATACGCAGATCATCCATATAGAGATAGAGAAAAAAATGTATTACAGACGATATCTCCTAAACTACCTAAGCAATATAAATAAAATTGATATAGTACCACCTGGGATGAATACCCTATCAAACAACGCGTAATTGTCTGGCTGTCTGTCTGTCTCTCTTTCTATTAGAAAGCAAGCTAGGTATTTTAGTTTCGTCTTTCTTCAATAAGGCCAACTAGCAGCGATACGAAAGGTCATTAACCTAAAGAACAACTGTGACGTTGACAATCTAATATTTAGCTCTTTCCATCTTGTGCCTTTGTCGTAATGTCTCGTTCTCCCGGCAAAAACATGACAACGTTAAGACGGGTTCGCCAACATTCGGGTGGCCATTTTAGATGGGGTTTTAGCATGGGTTTTGTTTACATTTGGTATCGCTTCTCGTTGGCCGTACTGTATGTCGCATGAAACTGTGTTGTGTCGCGACGATTGTTTGTTGAGTGTATACAGGCTTTTTGTGCATAATAAATAATAACTTCGTTCCATCCGCGTGTCTCTAGACACCTCACAAGTTTAATTCGAATTTGCCATCGACAATCTAAGAAACGTACTCCATGAAATAAAAATACGTGAGTGACGTCTGAAAGTGCGGCTGTTAATACGTAACAAAGTTCGCGTATCTCTTATATATTTATTTACGTTTTTTATGCAAAAAAATGCTATCAATAATTCATGAAGCCATGTTGTTGACATTGTCCTAGTTTGTTCAAGCCATTGGTTGTGTAATGTCTTAGATCAATGTGATAAATATTATCTAGACACGCTTAATTATATAAAAACTAGCTGTGGTCCGGCATGCGTTGCAATGCAATTTTTTACCTTTCTACCTACCTGCCTACCCTACCTACCCTACATACCCTACCTACCCTACATACCCTACCTACCCTACCCACCCTATCTTTTAAGTTGGATCAAACTGCACACGGTGTGCAAATTTAATTTAAATTGGTTAAGTAGTTTAAGAGTCCATCGCGGACAAACAACGTGACAAGTGATTTATATATCGAGGGGTGAAAGGCTATTTGGTTTAAGCGACATCTAGGGCGATATTGAGTTATATATATATTCGGAATCAGCGAATTTTTCTCCGTCGAATGGTGCCGGACTCATTAAAATCAGAGCACTTTTATGGCGTTTGAAACAATACTATTTTTGGGTTGTTTCCAAAGTGGCAGTGTATTAACCGACGTGGATTTCCCATCTTTTTAGGGTTCCGTAGTCAACTAGGAACCCTTATAGTTTCGCCATGTCTGTCTGTCCGTCCGTCCGTCCGTCCGTCCGTCCGTCCGTCCTCGCTTAATCTCTGTGACCGTTGGCATTAGAAAGCTGAAATTTGGTACCAATATGTATATCAATTACGCCGACAGAGTGGTAAAATAAAAATTGGAAAAAAATGTTTTATTAGGGTAGCCACCCTATATGTAAAGAGGGAAGTGTTTTTTTTTTTAATTTCAACCCTAACGTGTGATATATTGTTGGAAAGGTATTTAAAAATGAATAGGGGTTTACTAAAATCATTTTTTGATAATGTCAATAATTTCGGAAATAATCGCTCCAAAAGTAAAAAACAATGTGTCCCCCCCCCTCTAACTTTTGAACCATAAGTTTAAAAAATATGAATAAATTCTGAAAAGTAGAACTTTATAAGGACTTTCTATGAAAATTATTTTGAACTTGATTGACATAACAGTTTTTGTACAAAAAAAAAAGTTGTACAAAATAATTTCTGGACTAAGTTTGTAGTATAATCGTTTATGCGAGCATTTTTTTTAACTTCGTTTACATATTTTATTATCCTGAATGTATCTTTTTTCAAACAACAAAAGAATTATTGAAATCAATTCTCGCAATCCAAAAGTATTAATTAGTAACCCAATTCCCCGAGAGATGGCGCTGTAGATACTTATTACATTGGATCGGGTATTACCGAATTGTTCGGTTGGTCTCTCCTTGGCGTTGGCGGTATCTTATAACTACATTAAACTTCTATTAAGAACATGCTAAGGCAATTTAGAACAAAACTAAAATTCATTTTTTAAACACCATCAAAATGTTAAGGTAAAAACCAGTTCATAAATGGTTCAAACCATTTATGAACTGGTTTTTACCTTATGTATTATGTAGATGGCGTTGTGTAAAGACGTCATTTTTTTTAAAGTCGATGTTAGGATTTTCCGTGCTTTCATGACGTACCGTGGTAAAATAAGTTGCACTTACAAATAATCGTGACTTTATTTATGAGTGCATAATCTAATTAGTCGTCGAGGTTTGATTTTGATTTGTCCGGTATTAAAATGATCTCGTATAATCGTATATTTTGAACAGTGATTATCAATCATGTTGAGGACGACGCTGTGCGCGCCTTTTTGTTAGCCCTCCCAACACACATCGTTTCGGCCTAGAGAAGTGTCTCTTTTTCTTTACCCGGAACTAATAGAGCACAGGCTCTATTAGTTCCTCCTCCTCCTCTCTAAACAAGTCTCATTTACAAATTATATATGGCGGAGAAGTCGGGTTTGCGGGGCATTGGATTTGCATTCATTACATAAATGGAATATTACGGGTCTATGATAGTTTATATAATAGTTTAAGTCATTCGCACCACGTTTACGTTAACGCACTATTCCCATACTTGGATAATAATAAAATACAATTCCCTAGTGTTCAACGTCAAACAAATAATAAACTCATAAGTGGGAACACTTATTGTGACGGACGGGAAACTACGGAACCCTACACTGAGCGTGGCCCGACACGCTCTTGGCCGGTTTTTTAAAGTATGTACTTGAACCATACAGTCATATTAATAACCGAGACATAAACCAGTTACCCTTTCCCAGATTAATAATTTAATAAGAGTTAAAACGTTTTTCCTGTTTATATTTTTTTATAAAGACGTAATTTGAATCATTTTGCCTTCCATCAGTTGACGGTGTGATGTTTCTTAAACCATTTGTCCGTCATTCAAATACGACATGAAGCGTCGCTTAAGCTCTTTCAGCTGCATCTATTTTCCACGCAGGATGCTACTTAAACCAAGTAGTCGTTTTGTTTCAGCTATTTTGTTTAGTCATTAAAACATTTAGTCCTATTATTTTTTTAAACGCATGTCGTTAATTACATTTTTCCAGTATTAATAAAAATACGAGTGGGTTTTTCAATCATAAAATTTTAATATGATACTTTTCATTTATGTCATATGATACCATATTTATTTCATCCCCCGGCTGTTAAAAATCATGATACTTCAACCAGACTTCCGCGCGCGGGCGCTTGAGTCGAACTCAAACAACTTCCCAGAGGGAATCTAGGAGTATTGTGACGCGTAGTCACCGCCAGTGTTTATGTAAAACATAGGTATATTTTGATATTTCTTATGCACAAGCATAACAAGTAGTTTTAATCAATAGTAGTTTTATTACATTTATTAAGTACACTAAAATAATGATTAAGAATTACATTTTACCTATTTCAGACAAAAATTACGACGAAAATTTACCTGATGATTTGAGAGATCGTGATGTAAATTTTACTAACGTTTGTTTGGTGTGGAAGAAGAGGTGTTTATTTTATTTAGTTTGTCACATAATAATGAGTATTCTAAGGTGGTCAGGTCCTCACCTTTACATGGATGACCTGAAACTCTTTGCCCCCAACGATTTGCAGCTGATGGAGCTACTGAAGGTAACTGAAACTTTCAGTAGTGCCATCAGGATGGAATTTGGTGTGGACAAATGTGCGGTCATGCATGTAAAGCGAGGGGAAATTGTGGAATCTGTGGGAACCCAGCTTTCAGATTCCATAAACCTTAGATCCCTCTCAGCAACAGAAACTTACAAGTATTTGGGGATGTCGGAAGCGCTGGGCATCAATGTTGCTGATATGAAGTAATCGTTGAAGGAGCGCTTGGAGAAAAGTATTTAATAGTCTTATCTTTTACGGTTGGGTCATGCTGGTTTTGATGTACTCTTTCTTCATATTCAAATGGACGCCCTGGATAGGAAGGTCCGTAAATTGTTAACGGCATTTCTTCTCGCACGTTCTTCGGTTCTGAGACTATATCCCGCGGAGTTGTGGTGGTCGAGGCTTTTTAAACGCCAAAACTCACAATCACAATCGTGAGATATGCAGTCTCAGGGAATATTTCCTAGAAACCGACGTGGGAATGCATCGGGATGTGGTTGCAGTGGACAAAGGCTTCACCCCGCTCTCCTTTTCTAAAGAGAACTGGCGCAAACCTGTAGTGCTTGACACTAACAACCGCAGAGAGGTATGGCAGAGTAAGAAGCTTCACGGACGCTTTTTCCGGGCCCAACATGGACCCGATGTAGGTCAATCAGCGTCCGTTCCAGGGAAATCTTTGGGGAAACTGAATGTTTTGTCTGTGCAATTATGGATGAAGTTATGATGTCGAATAACTACCGGAGATTTATTGTGAAGGACGGCACGGTTGACATATGTCGGGCATGCCACCGTCCGGGTGAATCAATTCGACACATTATCTCCGGTTGTTCTCGTCTAGCTAACGGAGAGTACTTGCATAGACACAGCCTTGAAGCCAGGATTATCCACCAGCAACTTGATCTAAAATACAGCCTTGTGGAATCGGAAGTGCCCTACTATAGGTATGTGTCCGACCCAGTTCTCGAACATGACAATATCACATTGTACTGGGATGGATCCATTATCACTGACAGGACTATTGTTGCAAATAAACCTGATATACTGGTGGTGGATCGATCAGAGCGGCACGCAATGATTATTGACATAACGGACCCACATGACCAGAACCTTGTGAAAGCCGAAAAAGATAAACAAATCAAGTATATTAAATAAAATTAATATACTTGATTTTTAGAAATTTAAATCAAGTATTGACGGGCCTGTTGGTCCAGTGGTTAGTGGCCCTGACTGCTGAGCCAGAGGTCGTGGGTTCGATTCCCACCCAGGAAAAACTTTGTGTGATGAGCAAGATTATTTGTTCTGTGTCTGGGTGTGAATTATCTATAATATGCATGTATTTATAAATTATATAAGTATGTATATCAGTTGCCTAGTTACCATAACACAAGCTCTGCTTAGCTTGGGATCAGATAGCCGTGTGTGAGTTGTCCCAAGATATTTTTTTTTTTATTTTATTTATATTGACTTGGCTCGCGAGGTTGTCGACATGTGGGATGTGGACTATACAGCCAATGGCTTAATTGCTAAGAGCTTCGACCAACACCTTGGAAGGCTCTCGTTAGGCAGCTGGATCAAGGGCCTGATACAGAAAGCGGTACTCCTGGACACGGCTCGTATTGTTAGGAGGTTCCTTTCTCTGGAGCCCTGACCGCCGGTTCCTTGGATCCTGTTCCCGATACCGGTGGGCTGCTATTTTAATATTTTTAAATGTTTTTTTTTGTTTTTAAGAAATATTTAAAAATTTAATTACTTATATTTGAAAAAAAATACAATAAATAAACGAAAAAAATTTCTAAGTAAAAAGAAAAATAAATGAAAGAGTATTCTACGTGTTATTTTGATTTATAAAATAACATTACTATTAAGTTTTATCAAAATAAATGTAACTGATGTTCCCATTGAGAGTGTTCTATATAATTGACTAGGTGTTCCACGCGGTTTCCCCCACGCTGCTCAGCACCTGTGGGTCGTAGCGTGATGTTATATAGCCTATAGCCTTCCTCAAGAAATGGACTATCCAACACTAAAAGAATTTTCCAATTCCAACCAGTAGTCCCTGAGATTAGCGCGTTCAAACAAACAAACTCTTCAGCTTTATAATATTAGTATTAGTATAGATATTTAAAAAAAATACTTTAACTGATATTGTGTGTATTTATTTAGTCAACAATCAATATCAACACATGGGATTTACGGTGATTGCGATATATCCAGGTTGTTTTAACAGCCATTGATAATATTAGATGTAAAAAAATGTGACATCAAACATTTTAATTTTAATATTATGTGTCACATAAATAATTTAGCCTGCCAGTAATTTAATCTTAACTGGTAGTTGCGATAAATAGCTAGCTACTATTAATTTTGAGTTACGTCGCTTTATACATTTTGGCTTACTCTGAAAATAAACTGCGTTGTCGCTTAACTGTTTTTCCCTGTAGCCAATTGTAGTTATGAAGTCATTTAAATCTTTTTTCCATACTCTGAAAAAATTAAGGCTTAGGGCAGTTCGTATTAAGCGACATTTATCTTTGTAATTAAAGGTCCATTTTATTTGGTATTAGCATCAACAACTCGATGTTTTTAATTGTATTTCAATTAAGTTTACCCCGTTCAAATAATTGAAGAAGTTTTTTTGTTTTGATTTTTTTTCCAAAATTTCAAACTTTAAATGGCTCTCCTGTAAAGTTGCAAAAATGTCGCTTAAACCAAATAGCCTTTCACCCCTCGATATATTAACTAGCTGTGCCCCGGCATGCGTTGCAATGCAATTTTCTACCTTTCTACCTACCTGCCTACCCTACCTGCCCTACATACCCTACCTACCCTACATACCCTACCTACCCTACCCACCCTATCTTTTAAGTTGGATCAAACTGCACACGGGGTGTGCAAATATAATTTAAATTGGTTAAGTAGTTTAGGAGTCCATCGCGGACAAACAACGTGACACGTGATTTATATATATAAACCCGTCGCGCGATTGCTAACAATGTACGTAAAGTGCCCCAAACGTCGAGCTATTTTGAATGAATTTTTGATTTTGGTCTAACCTTCTTTTGGAAGGTCTAACCTTCGGAAAAACGAAGATTTCATAGTTATATCGATAATTATATATTACGAAGTATATGTTTCCAGAATCCTTATGAGTTTTAAATAAATTTTAAAAATAAATATCTCAGATATGAAAACCACTCACAGCGGTTCAAACTTTGCACCCGTGTGCAAATGCGACATTTGTGGCACAAGTAAAACTTTGCACCCAGTGTGACACTTTGACGCGCGACGGGTTAAGATATATCTTGGTAATTTAGTGCCTCAACACCTGGTTTCATATACAGGGTGTAAGCAATCAGAGCGGCCTGCCTGGGCCACCGAATGGTACAAAGGCAATAAGTTGATGATTGGTGGTCGGCTTCTAGTTTGACAGCACGGTTAGCGCAGTGGCTGAGGGATCGACTGCCGGGCTGCGTGTCGCGGGTTCGATTCCCGCACGGAACAAATATTTGTATGACCTGCAGATACTTGTTTCGGGTCTGGCTTTTTGTTTGTGTGAGTATATACGTTTGTAAACGCATCCACGATACAGGAGACATTCCTAGTGGAGCAACGTTTTTATTATCATCATCATTTTCCTGCCCTTGTCCCATTCTATTTGGGGTCGGCGCAACACGTTTTCTTCTTCCATTCTCCCCTATCAGACGTCATGGCATCATTTACTCCTTTCTCCTTCATATCATTCCTTACACAATCCATCCATCTTTTCTTTGGCCTTCCTCTCGCTCTCCGTCCATCAACATTCAGATCCATTACTCTTTTAGACACATGTCCTTCATCCCTCCTCATTACATGTCCATACCAAGACAAACGACTCCCTTTCATCTTTTCTGTAACAGGCGCAACTTTCAAACTTCCTCGAATATTTCGAGGAATTATTTTTTATTCCTTACTTGTGCAACGTTTTCATTATGGGGGTTTTCAACTGGGGCAACGTTTTCATTATGACAAAAAAAAATCTAGTCTAACCGGATGCAGCTGAATACCAGTATTTTACATGGAGCGACTGCCTATCTGACCTCCATGGATGGTTGTCGGGATCGCCGTTGGGCGCAGCTATCATTACTTAGAAAGATAGAATATTCTTTATTATGTACACCATAAAAATTACAAGAATAACAGTATACAACTTATAAATAGGGTGACACAATGGGCGGTCTTATCGCTAAAAGCGATCTTTTCAAGACAACCTTTGGATGGATTTAAAGAAGAGACAGTACTGTAGGTAGTCTGTGGTGTTTAATTTTACAAATCGAATAGCTACATTGAACAAATACTTATATATAAAAACATATAATATACATCCTACTAATATTATAACTGCGAATCTATACTAATATTATAAAGCTGAAGAGTTTGTTTGTTTGAACGCGCTAATCTCAGGGACTACTGGTTGGAATTGGAAAATTCTTTTAGTGTTGGATAGAACATTTCTTGAGGAAGGCTATAGGCTATATAACATCACGCTACGACCAACGGGTGCTGAGCAGCGTGGGTGAAACCGCGTGGAACAGCTAGTGTATAATACATTTATGGATGGATGGATCTATGGATGTTTGTTATTCTTTCAACTCGATACCTCCTATAAGGGGTTTTGTTCCCGGGGTTGCGGGTTGTTCGAAAGAGATACCGCGGCCCCGGAACGTAAAGGGCAATAGACGGAACATGGGTGGGTTTTAGTCAGTAAGTCTGATATGCCCCCCCGCTCCGCCCAGAGCGGGGGGGCATATCACACTCTCACCCGACTCAGACCCCAAGAAAAAAAAGGTTTCGTTTTTTCCTGTGATAAAATCACCACTAAGTAAATACATTGACTTAGCTTTTAGGAGGCATTTGGGAGACTGTACTACCTGTAATGACTGCCAAAGATCTACAATTGACAATCGGGACTAGCGCACCGAGGGTTTCGTATTCGTACAAACTTGCGACATAAACGGCCATATCTTTTCACTGCGTAGACTTAGAGGGTTAATATTTAACACGACATAAACGGCCATATCTTTTCAGTGCGTAGACTTAGAGGGTTAATCGACTTGAAACAGGAGTGTATGGATTTGATTAAAAATCGATACCTCCACGCGTTCCCGAGTTAAATGGTTTTGACAGACAGACTGATGGGCGACAAAATGTATACTAATCTATACTTAATATTATAAAGCTGAAGAGTTTGTTTGTTTGTTTGAACGCGCTAATCTCAGGGACTACTGGTTGGAATTGGAAAATTATTTTAGTGTTGGATAGTCCATTTCTTGAGGAAGGCTATAGGCTATATAACATCACGCTACGACCAACAGGCGCTGAGCAGCGTGGGTGAAACCGCGTGGAACAGCTGGTCTATACTAATATTATAAAGCTGAAGAGTTTGTTTGTTTGAACGCGCTAATCTCAGGGACTACTGGTTGGAATTGGAAAATTATTTTAGTGTTGGATAGTCCATTTCTTGAGGAAGGCTATAGGCTATATAACATCACGCTACGACCAACAGGCGCTGAGCAGCGCGGTGAAACCGTGGGGAACAGCTAGTAATCCTATAAGAGGTTTTTGAAGTACGGAACAAGTCGATACGAAGATGATGGGTATAACGCTCTTTCGTCCTCTAAGCTATGACGGACCAGAATTATCTTTTCTATTAAATAATAACTCACACATTCGTTGACCCCAAGATTGCGATTAAGTTAATTAGTCTCGTGGTGATTTTAATTACTTTATTAAAGACTAGCTATGTCCAGCGGTTTCACACACTGCTGTAGATTTTCAGAATCATAATCCTTACTAATATTATAGAAGCGAAAGTGAGTTTGTTTGTTACGTCTTCACGTCTAAGTGGCTGAACCGATTTTGATGAATTTTGGTACCTACACAGATAGTTGGGACCCGAGTCGGACATATGCTATTTTTTTTAAGTGAGATAAGGGAGAGAATGTGGAAAGAAAAGGAGAGAGAAAGATATTTTTTTTTTCGACATGACTTTTCTTTTGGTAGACGGACCTAAATAGTGGTAAGTAACGAACTTTTAAAAATAAATTTACTTTTCGTTTTTATTTTTTACTAGCTTTCGCCCGCGGCTTCACCCGCGTTAAATTTGGGGTAACACAGTTCCTCTTGCGCCTTATTGATTTGTAATAGCAACGCTAAGTTTTGCCTTTTCTTCACTTTTTCTCCCTCACATCTCACTTTTTTTTTAAATAAAAATTAGCCTATGTTCGTCTTCTGGTTCCCAACTATCTCTGTACCAAAATTCATCAAAATCGCTTTAGCCATTAAAGCGTGAAGAGGTAACAAACAAACAAACTCACTTTCGCTTTTATAATATTAGTAAGGAAGTAAGGATTTAACAAGAACGTTGTCCATTCTTTTTTTTTTAATAAACGATACTTCGTATCCGTCTCATAGATTCGACGCTACAGACAGACAAACAGTTCACAATAATCTAACCCTAAACACGTGAACACAGAAAGTTATCCAGTTCAATCCTATTTAGAGCCACGTGCTCGACAAATGCGTGTCTGCTTGACCTCCTGACCTTACTATCAGTATGTATTTCATTTTGACGGGCCTGTTGGTCTAGTGGTTAGTGGCCCTGACTGCTGAGCCGGAGGTCGTGGGTTCGATTCTCACCCAGGACAAACTTTGTGTGATGAGCATGATTGTTTGTTCTGTGTCTGGGTGCGATTTATCTATAATATGTATATATTTATAAATTATATAAGTATGTATATCAGTTGTCTGGTTACCATAACACAAGCTCTGCTTAGCTTGGGATCAGATACCCGTGTGTGAGTTGTCTCAAGATATAAATACATACATATTATAGATAAATCACACCCAGACACAGAACAAACAATCACGCTCATCACACAAAGTTTGTCCTGGGTGGGAATCGAACCCACGACCTCCGGCTCAGCAGTCAGGGCCACTAACCACTAGACCAACAGGCCCGTCGAATCGTCGCATCCTGTTTTCATATCGGTGGGACTCTCCCCTCTTACGAAGGTGGATAAGTGTACAGACACACTAACCCACATAACGAGTATGATTCACTACTTTTGATATAAATTTAATTGTAATACTAACATTAGGCTAAGTTACTTTACTACTAACAATATATGGATTTATGCGAAATAAGTTATTTGAATTGAATTTAACGCGAGCGAAGCCGCGGGCAAAAGCTAGTCTACAGTACGGCCAACGAGAAGCGATACCAAATGTAAACAAAACCCATGCTAAAACCCCATCTAAAACGGCCGCCCGAATGTTGGCGAACCCGTCTTAACGTTGTCATATTTTTGCCGGGAGAACGAGACATTACGACAAAGACACAAGATGGAAAGAGCTAAATATTATATTGTCAACGCCACAGTTGTTTTTTAGGTTAATGACCTTTCGTATCGCTTCTCGTTGGCCGTACTGTATATATATAAAAGAGTAAATCTCCGACACTTAATCACTCATCAGGAAATCTCAGTTCAAGTGTTCGGAGTCTTAAATTTTGCATTTTTTTTCTGCATAAGTGTGTCTGCGAACACGCGCCTGCGGACACACTACTCCCGCGCCGATGGCTAATCTCCGCTGAGATTGGCTGCCGTGACCAACAATATGACGACACGAATGGCGCAGTGGCTGAGTGATCGACTGGCACGCTGCGTTTCGCGGGTTCGATTCCCGTACGGAACAAATGTTTGTATAGACTACAGATAGTTGTTCCGGGTTTGGCTGTTTGTGTATGTGAGTTTAAATGTTTGTAAACGCACCCACGATACAGGAGAAAATCCTAGGGCGGAGCAACGTTTTTTTTAAAAAAAAACAGGACTAAAACAATGCAATATTCAAATTAAATACCCAATTTATACCTAGTACGTCTGTGATCAAACTACAATTAAATGATTTTAAACTACGTTAGTAACCTCATCTACGCAACTAAGGTAAACTACGTAACTCAAATTTAAACTCAAAGCATTTATTACAATTAGACCATAACAGGCCATTTGAAGGACAACAAACAAAAGAATAAAGCTACAGTCCCAGTCACAAGACATAATAACTTGTGAAAGTACTGTAGTTGCCCATTCCAAAGCGTAGATCTCTATGGAGAAGAATGGGCAAGAAACTCTATGGATATAACTCTTTTAAATCATAATAATTTTACAAGATCATGTGGTTACATTATTCTTTTTGACATAAAATAATTAATTAAATTTACAACTTTTTATAAATTTTATAAACTACGCATCGAGGGTTAACTACGCAACGAGGGTTAACTAGGCAACGAAGGTCAACTACGCAACGAGGGTTAACTACGCAACGAAGGTAAACTACGTGTCGGAGGTTAACTACACAACGAGGGTTAACTTCGAATCGAGGGTAAACTACAATCTACGGAAATGGGATAAAAATAAAGGGTAATTCTCACAAGTCGCGACAGAAGAAACAAAGAAGCAGATAAACACTTCAGCCGTCTTGGGTTGCCAACTGAGGAAGAGGATAGAGGATATATTAAAGAATAAAGCATGCATTCATTTAACCTTCAATGTACACACGACGGCAGGTCAACCTATTCTAAACTATTATAACTTGATCTCTCTCTACGGATCGCACACCGTAGTATAGAGATCAGGTTAACTTGGTTTGGTGTAGTTCTATGTGCCGTCGTGTGTACTATAGTGGTACATAGGAGGACTTAATATCATAAGGCATTCTCTATCAGTCAACCTTTGGGTTAAATACGCAGAACAATACAACGTCTGCTATCTTCAGACCTATGGGTATATAACCCTTTTTGAATTTAAAATCATCAAATAACTTCTCCCGCTCTGGGCGGAGCGGAAGGGAGTGTCAGTCTTTTACTGAATAAAACCATCCACTTTCCTTGTTTTCTCCTTTGTGTTACGGGGCCGCGGTATCATTTTCGAACAACCCGCAACCCCGGCATTGCTGACATCTCTGCTCTGAGATGCGCGTGGAACACGAATACACCGATAAGGTCTATCGTCACATCGACGGACGGACAGTAAGCTACCCATTGCTCAACCGTCCACAGACCCACATCTACGGTGGCCGGGAGTCGTCTCGTGGCGCCCTACCCCGGGACCGTCTCCCGTGGCGTGGCAATCTTGTATTTTAACCCGTCGCGCGATTGCTAACAATGTAGGTAAAGTGCCCCAAACGTCGAGCTATTTTGAATGATTTTTTGATTTTGGTTAGACCTTCGGAAAAACGAAGATTTCATAGTTATATCGATAATTATATATTACGAATACTTCGTAATATATAATTATCGATATATGTTATATCGATATATGATGTTTCCAGAATCCTTATGAGTTTTAAATAAATGTTAAAAATAAATGTCTTAAATATGAAAACTACTCACAGCAGCTGTTCAATCTTTGCACCCGTGTGCAAATGCGACATTTGTGGCACAAGTAAAACTTTGCACCCAGTGTGACACTTTGTCGCGCGAGGGGTTAAAAGATTTGAAAAGAGAACATACATTCTATTATTCTTTTTATTATCATTCTATTTTTTTTTTATATTAGTGATAGGCTCGCGTTTGACCACTATCTCACCCGATGGTAAGTGATGATGTGGTCGACGATGAAGTACGCTTACCTAGAAATAGTCTATTCACTCTTGACTTGAAGACCCCCATATTTAATCATTCGGTGTAGGTGTAATTCAGACGATTTTGTCACATTCCAAATTGGACATAGTAAAACAAATTGTGAATTAGGAAACTTATTGTCCTAGACTTTATTTTTATTAAGTATTCTACTAGTTTTCGCCCGCGGCTTCGCCCGCGTTAAATTTGGGATAACACAGTTCCCCTTGCGTCTTACTGTTTTGTTATAGCAACGCTGCGTTTTCCCTTTTCTTCCCTCTTTCTCTCTCACATCCCACTTTTTTTTTTAATAAAAATTAGCCTATGTCCGTCTCCTAGTTCCAAAGTATCTCTGTACCAAAATTCATTAAAATCGGTTTAGCCATTAAAGCGTGAAGAGGTAACAAACAAACTCACTTTCGCTTTTATAATATTAGTAAGGATTTAGTTGAGTACACGCATTGTTTTAAGATACAATGGGGTTGTCAAAACCCCTCATTTCTACATTTAAAGGGAAAAAAAACGTTGTTTAGAACTACTGCTGTTACTAGCGCCATCTAGTTAAATTTTCATGAGCTAACCGCTGATAAACTTGACCTTAATAAAGAAGTTAATTGAATTGCAAATCAATGAGGTTTGTTTTGTATTTTTGTTACAACGCCATCTAGGAATTAAGTGTGGAACTATTTTTTTTTCAGAAGTCTATTTTTAGGTGAAATGTTTTAGAATTTTATCCATTATTAAGTATATGAAAATAAGTCGGATTTTCCTTCCTGACGCTATAACTCCAGAACGCACAAACCGAATTCCACGGTTTTGCATTCGTTGGAAAGGTCTCGGGCTCCTTGAGGTTTATAGTAAAGAAAAGGTAGGGTAAGTAGGGGAGGTAGGGTAGGTAGAAAGGTAGAAAATTGCATAGCAACGCATGCCGTGGCACAGCTAGTTAGTCCATAAATAAATGGGTAAGGTTGATCAAAGCTCAGCGCAGATAATGTGTTCATAGCTGAGTCTCAATGAGACCTCATTGAGACTCAGCTATGCTATTATAATCTGTATGCTCCCTTCAAAATGGTCGAGCTGAATGGGGCTGATCCATACGTCATGTTCGTGAACGGGCGCTGTCAGTTGGGACTGGTCATTTTTTTAGATTTAAAATTAAATTTTGCTTTTTATTTACTCTGGACGCTCTTACTGTGCACGCCTTTCTACATCGTTCTCACATATTTGTATAATCTCAACATGAATGATGTAAACACGATTTTGTAAAAATATTATAATTTAAAAGAGTGTCCATGGAGTTTCTTGCCCATTCTTCTCCATAGAGATCAACGCTTTGGAATGGGCAACTGCAGTACTTTCACAAGTTATCATGCCTTGTGACCGGGACTGTAGATTCATTTTGTTTCTTGACATTCAAAAGTGCCTGTAATGGTCTAATTGAAATAAATGATTTGATTTGATTTATGGAGATACAGATTTTTTGTAAAGTTTTTTTTTTATTCAGCATTTTTAGTTATGGTGTAATGATATATCACATATTTTTATCGACTAAATAAACAGACCTTTGTACTTTTTTCTGTTCGTGTCTACTTTACTGTAATCATCAGTGTGTACATAAATGTAATTTCTTTATTTTTCCTCATTAAAGCGCTTTAAGATCCTCCCAACACTGCACAAAACATTATACCTTCCTGCTAAACTCTACAATAGCTAAAAAAATACAGAATCCACTCACCTAACACCATACCGGGTGTAGTTCACCTCTGCAGCCCGCCAAAAAACGAATATTCATAAATATAAACGCGAACTGTCACTGTCACCGACCGACTTCCATGCTGTGAAGGACCTGGGGAAGAAGAAAAAAGAAAAATTTAGGTATAAACATACAAAATTTAAAACAGCGCCATCTATGAAGAAAATTATGTACTAAACATCAACCTACACGAAACCATTTTAACCTGATCTCTTTACTACGGTGTGCGATCCGTAGTAGGGAGATCAGGTTATAATAGTTTAGAACAGGTTGATGTGTCGTGTGTACCAAGCCTTTTTAGGGTTCCGTAGTCAACTAGGAACCCTTATAGTTTCGCCATGTCTGTCTGTCCGTCCGTCCGTCCGTCCTCGCTTAATCTCTGTGACCGTTTGCACTAGAAAGCTGAAATTTGGTACCAATATGTATATCAATCACGCCGACAAAGAGGTAAAATAAAAATTGGAAAAAAATGTTTTATTAGGGTAGCCACCCTATATGTAAAGTGGGAAGTGAGTTTTTTTTTTAATTTCAACCCTAACGTGTGATATATTGTTGGAAAGGTATTTAAAAATGAATAGGGGTTTACTAAAATCATTTTTTAATAATGTCAATAATTTCGAAAATAATCGCTCCAAAAGTAAAAAACAATGCGTCCCCCCCCCTCTAACTTTTGAACCATAAGTTTAGAAAATATGAAAAAAATCTGAAAAGTAGAACTTTATAAGGACTTTCTATGAAAATTATTTTGAACTTGATCGACATAATAGTTTTTGTACAAAAAAAAAAGTTGTACAAAAAAATTTCTGGACTAAGTTTGTAGTATAATCGTTTACGTTAACGCACTATTCCCATACTTGGATTCTTGGATTATACAATTCCCTAGTGTTCAAAGTCAAACAAATAATAAACTCATAAGTGGGAACACTTATTGTGACGGACGGGAAACTACGGAACCCTACACTGAGCGTGGCCCGACACGCTCTTGGCCGGTTTTCTAATTATGTTGAGGTGTTCCTAAATCGGATGCAGCTGAATACCAGTATTTTTTAAGGAGCAACTGTTTATCTGATCACAACCTATTTAGTATTAGTGAGCAATGGGTAGCTCACTGTCCGTCCGTCTATTAACGACAGGCCGTGTCGACGGCGCGTTAGTGTCTCACGCGCGCCTCAAGGAGATGTCACCATAGCAGAGGGGCTTGCCAGAGCCTCCGCCTGCCGGGGTTGCGGGTTGTTCGAAAGACACACCGCGGCCCCGGAACGTAAAGGGCAATAGAAGGAACATGGGTGGGTTTTGGTCAGTACAAGTCTGACACTTATTTGATGATTTCCCACAAAAAAAACCCTCGTTGCACGAGTCTTACTCGCTCTTGGCCGATTTTTGTACTCAGATCTCATTGTTGATCTCAATTTCTCAAAACCGATGATAACATAACGAAAAAAGATTGCGAACTGATAAGGTGAGTTTTGTGTGTCGAGAGCAAAATCCTATTGAGTGTCGAGAACAAAATCGAGTTGTGAGTGACGGTGTCAGTTGTACAGCTACCCTACCATGACGTGTTAAAGCAGAACTTATTCCGCTGAGGGAAAGGGACAGAGCTATACAGGGTGTCTAGCACCATCTCTTTCACTCAGTGGAATAAGTTCTGCTTTAAGATGTCATAGTAGGCCTACTAAACGCAAAATACGAATAAGGGGTAGATCGTTTTGTCTGCCCTTAAACATGTTTGCAACATCGCCAAAATATCGTAAATAAATAACAAACATGGTAAATATCCCGTTTCAAGTGTTAAATATAATGTTTGTGACCATTTCAGTTAAAAGACTTACTTCCTTACTTAATGTTATAAAAGCGAAAGTGAGATTGTTGTTTGTTACCTCTTCACGCTTTAACGGCTACACCGATTTTGTTGAATTGGTACAAACAGTTGGGAACCAGGAGACGGACATAGGCTATTTTTTTTTTAAGAAAAAGTGGTAAGTATGTGAGGGAGAAAGGAAAACTTAGCGTTGCTATTACAAATCAATAAGGCACAAGGGCAAAAGCTGTGTTACCATGTATTTAACGCGAGCGAAACCGCGGGCAAAAGCTAGTTGGCTATAATTCTAAAAAAGCAATACTTACATAGAAAAACCGAAAACTTTTTTTATGTAATATTTATTTATATCACTTAAATATCACATAGACTGCTTATAATATCAACGATATGTCTAAACGATTTTTTTTTAATTTGTTAACAAGACACAGGCAACTATCAAGAGAAAAATCCAAACCGGAATGAATGAAAAAAAAAACAAATCTTCGAAAATACAATCAAACTATTTAGAGACCAAGATTTAAATCTGGAATAACTTCCGTTGATGTAAATATATGTTCTTTTATTGAATGACAATACAATACTGATAAAAATATCCGATTATATTTGATTGTATGCTTGTGTGTCTTGATATTATCTATACAGGGCAAAGATTAAAAACTACTATCATTGTGAAATCGATGTTTATGCCTATTCTTCTTGATTTAAAATCATATTATTATTAACATGAATATTGTTTTAAGTTCCGAAGAGCACGTGACTGAAGAATTTCACCCGAATCAGACGTTTTTTTTTAAATAAAACTTTGCCCTACATTAGTAATTTCTCCTGTATCGTGGGTGCGCTTACAAACATTAAAACAGCCAGACCCGGAACAACTATCTGTAGGCCATACAAATATTTGTTCCGTGCGGTGATCGAACCCACAACACGCAGCGCAGCAGTCAATCGCTCAGCCACTGCGCCAACCGTGTTGTCAACTTTAGGTCAACTCGAGCTTGCCTCGCCCGGCTTGCGGGTGTAACGGAAAGCAGGTTAAACAGTTGGTCCCGGCTGTCAGTTTCTAGATCTTTGACAGCCGATACAAGTA
The DNA here is from genome assembly GCA_958449745.1 of Ochropleura leucogaster. Classification (NCBI taxonomy): domain Eukaryota; kingdom Metazoa; phylum Arthropoda; class Insecta; order Lepidoptera; family Noctuidae; genus Ochropleura; species Ochropleura leucogaster. The sequence goes on along the minus strand of OY288228.1, from coordinate 8,500,421 downwards.
GACAATAACCCGAAAGTCTGACAACCAGTCTTATCAAGGGACATCGTATTATCCAATACTAACTGGGTTATGGCGGTCAGATAGGCAGTCGCTCCATGTACAATACTGGTATTCAGCTATATCCGGTTAGACTGGAAGCCGACCCCAACATATTTGGGAAAAGGCTAGGCAGATGATGAGTACCAATTTGACGGCGCGGTAAGCGCAGTGGCTGAGCGATCGACTGCTGCGCTGCGTGTCGACCCCCGCACGGAACAAATATTTGTACGACCTACAGATAGTTGTTTCGGGTCTGGCTGTTTGTGTATGTGAGTTTAAATGTTTGTAAACGCACCCATGATCATCATCATTTTCCTACCCTTGTCCCATTCTATTTGGGGTCGGCGCAACATGTTTTCTTCTTCCATTCTCCCCTATTAGACGTCACGGCATCATTTACTCCTTTCTCCTTCATATCATTCCTTACACAATCCATCCCTCTTACGCACCCATGATATAGGAGATATTCCTAGTGTGGGGGCAACGTTTTATAAAAAACAAAAATAGGTTCTGGAGGTGAGATAGACTGTCGCTCCATGTTAAATGCTGGAAACTGGCCCCAAAAAAAGTTGACAAAAGGCTAGGTTACCGGGGTTGCGGGTTGTTCGAAAGAGATACCGCAGCCCTGAAACTTAAAGTTAAACTTGATCCATACGTCTTGTTCGTGAACGGGCGCTGTCAGTTGGGACTGGTCATTTTTTAACGGATGGTATTTAAAAGTACTTCAATTTATTCCCATTTCGTTTACCTAATTTTGCCTGTGTTGCACCAAATATACTGAATGTGCACCAAAATATGTTAATTAAAATATGTCATAACGAGCATCAGGAAAAAGACAGCACTACAATAAAAAAGTGTTATATCTTTATCCATTTTCTATTAATGCAAGTCGTTACTGGCACTCGCCGGCCGCTGCCGCGGCACCGCTCGCTCCGCTCGCTCGGCTCGTGCGTAGGGGGTCGCAGTTTTAACATAACCTAACCTACGCATTTTTTTAGCATTCAGGAAAGAATATTTGGTGCACGATCAGTATTTTTGGTGAACACAAAATTTATACTATTTTTTAACTACCACGGTCATTTTTAATTTATTTAGATTTTAATTGAATTTTGCTTTTTATTTACTCTGGACGCTCTTACTGTGCACGTCTTTCTACATTGTTCTCACATATTTGTATAATCTCAACACGAATGATGTAAATACTATTTTGTAAAAAATATTAGAATTTAAAAGAGTGTCCATGGAGTTTCTTGCCCATTCTTCTCCATAGAGATCAACGCTTTGGAATGGGCAACTGCGGTACTTTCACAAGTTATTAAGCCTTGTGACCGGGACTGTAGATTCATTTTGTTTCTTGACATTCAAAAGTGCCTGTAATGGTCTAATTGAAATAAATGATTTGATTTGATTTAAAGGGCAAAAGAAGGAACATGGGGGGGTTTTAATCACTAAATCTGACAAACCCCCCCGCTCCACCAAAAGTGGGGGAACTTATTTGATGAATTTACATCCGCAAAAGATGGGAGGGGCTTGGGTTATTGTAGGCCATATCTGACTGCCTTTGAATGTTCAAAGATGTAAAAAATTTAGAGGTGTCAAGGGACACCCGGATGGAACGAAGTTCCTATAGAAATGAAAATATCTGGCTTGCTTTCTTTAAGAGAGAGAGAGACAGACAGACAAACAGAGAAACATGCGACGCCGCACAGCTTACAATAGCTTACTATAGCAAAAAGTGTTGTGACAACTTTTGGTAAGATTTTTTTCCGTCTAGCCCCCTTTCACAACGCGCGATAAGAAACTTCGTTCCAAAAGGATTGTGTGGTTTTATGAAACAACGGTACAAGTGAAACGTTTTTTCACATTATAGAAATTTACACGTCCCTACTCCGGGGCCGACCGTCACGCGACATGCAACACACAGACGAAAAAGTTTGAGACGATGTAACAAAAGTTTCACTTTAAAAACGAAAAACGCAATTGTATTTAAATCAATTTTGCCCTTAACTCTTCTAGAAGTTTGAGATCCTAAAATAGCTAGTTTCTACTACCTACAAATATTTGATTTAGCATTAAAAGTGCCTTCTATGCGACCGCTAAAAATGTCATCTCCGGTCATTGACGTATAAATATATATAAATATTTTGGGTCAACTCACACACGGCTATCTGATCCCAAGCTAAGCAGAGCTTGTGTTATGGTAACCAGACAACTGATATACATACTTATATAATTTATAAATACATACATATTACAGATAAATCACACCCAGACACAGAACAAACAATCATGCTCATCACACAAAGTTTGTCCTGTGTTGGAATCGAACCCACGACCTCCGGCTCAGCAGTCAGGGCCACTAACCACTAGACCAACAGGCCCGTCAATAAGGTTTCCGTTCTTTCCTTTTGAAGTACAGAACTCTAAAAAGTCTCGACACTTGGCAACGCAGTTTAAACTCGTTAAGTAGCGACTACAAAGTCAAACGACGGCTCGACTGACGCATTTGCTTGTTGCTTGTGCGTCACGGTATTCCCTCCCAGATTTTTTTATTGTTTCCATATCTGGGCCTCTACCTACATGGATAACATTGAGACTAAGGTGCGTCGCCCACACGACCAAAAGTCGAGGCGCAGTCGAGGCGCGTCGCCCACAAGATCAACAGTCGAGGCGCAGTTGAGGCTGAGGCGCAGGCACATAAGAGGCACGCCGCAACGAGATTTTCTTTACGAATGTCGTGTGGGCGACGCGCCTAATGCGCCCGCGCCTAGACTATTGGTCGTGTGGGCGACGCGCCTTAGAGTCTGTTTTAGCCGGGGTTGCGGGTTGTTTGAAAGAGATACCGCGGCCCGTAACATAAAGGGTAGAAGAAGGAAGATGGGTGGGTTTGAGACAGTAAGTCTGACACTCTCTCCGCTCCGCCCAGAGCGGGGGAAGTAATTTGATGATCCGCAAAACAAGGTAGTCGATGACTCATCTAATGCACAATGCACATGTACAGACGCCAGCAGGTCAAGCTACCCGAAACTGTCAATTTTTCCCAATGAACCTTGAACCTAATACTTTAGAAATAAAGTCGAAAATCTATCAAAGAAATCTGACAGATTGTAGTAGCTTGATGTGCAGGCGTCTGTACCTAGCTACAGCGTTTGTATGGTACGATATTTATGTTAATTACGTGGACCAATAGAAATGCAGTAAAAATTTACAGTAGTTTATGAGCCATGTTATCCTACAAAAATTATATTTAAATGCGAATGTTTGTGAGGATGGTCGCATGTATGGATGTTTGTTACGCTTTCACATCAAAACGGCTGAATGGATCTTGATGAAATTTAGCACAGAGGTAGATTATAGTCTGGAATAACACATAGGTTACTTTTTTTTTCGATATCACGCAAGCGAAGCCGCGGGCGCCAGCTTATATTACATATTTTGGTGATTTACCATGAGCAAAAAAAAACTAAACTTGAGAGGTGTCAAGGGACACCCGGATGGAATGAAGTTATTATTTATTATGTACAAAAAACCTGTATACACTCAATAAAAATAATCGTCGCGACACCACACTGTTCCATTGCGCAATAGAAAGACGAAACGAAAATAACTGGCTTGCTTTCTATGAGAGAGAGAGAAACACGCGCACGCCACACGGCTTACAACTAACTCTAAGTAGCAAAAAGTGTCGTTTCAACTTATGGTCTTACTTTTTTCCGTCTAGCCCCCTTCGCAACTTCGTTCCAAAAACGCAAGGCTTAACCTAAAGAGCGAAATTTAATAAGACGAAGACGTGTCATGTCTGAATATTTTTCTAACTTACTCTTTACTTACTGATAGCGATGTCGTATTTGTTCACAAATAGAAGAGATTGAAAGTCGATAAGATAATTTACATGTGTTGTTTAAACTAGAACTGCGCCTAGCTTTGCCTGGCATTTTTAAAGTAGAAGTGACTTCATTGGCGTGCCTACTAGGCCGATGGCACGCCAATGAAGTCACTTCTACTTTACTCTTTTTAAGGAAATCACACTAATATTATCTCCTACTCTAATATTATAAATGCGAATGTTTGTGAGGATGGATGTTTGTTAGACGTTCACGTCAAAACGGCTGAAAAGATCTTGATAAAATTTGGTACAAAGTTGATAGGATACTTTTTCTTTGATCATCACGCGGGCGAAGCCACGGGCGCCAGCTAGTCATCAAATAACTGTCCTCACTGTGGGCGGAGCGGGGGGAGTGTTAGACTTTTGCCGACTAAAATCCACCTATGTTCCATCTTTTACCCTTTATGTTCCGGGACCGCGGTACCTATATCTTTTATGGATGCTAGAGGCGATCGGTGGCGGCAATCTCTCGCGTCCGGCGCTGCATCAATCTATAGTCTGGAGCAAGAGGGAATGGGGAGCGGCCTAATCCTTCTGCGAAGCAGTTATGCTAGGAAGGAGGTGGCTAGACGTTTGAGGGAGAGAACCTCAAACTAGCTTACTCCCGAATACTGAAACGTCACTCAAAATTTAAGTACCACTTAAATTTATCAGATACTCAGAAGTGACGTTTGACAATACGAAATCTAAAGTTTAAGGGCTGCCAGTGGCGTAACTATAGGGTGGCAGGACTGGCAAAATGCCACGGGCCCCCGACCCAAAAGGGCCCCGGCCCAAGTGGGCGCCAGGTCAGAAATATTTTTTTTTCTTATTGTCACTACTAAGTGGTTTATTGAAATTAAACTAAGGAAAGCGTGAAGATTTCAACTGATAGGGCCCCAATAAATGAATTAGCCACGGGCCCCAGATGGTATAGTTACGCCACTGAGGGCTGCTCAAATGTTAAGCAGCCCTCAAACTTTGAGTGACGTTTCAGTATTCGGGGGTTAGCCGCACAAACTGGGTGTCGAGCGCCGTGAGTCGACACCCAGCTACCGTAGATACGGTTCTGTAGACGGTAAGCAATGGGTAGCTCACCGTCCGTCGGTGACGACAGGCCGTGTCGGCGTAGCATACTACGCGCGCCTCAAAGAATAGAGATGTCAGCAAAGCAGAGGAGCCTGCCAGGGCCATTGCCTGCCGGGGTAGCGGGTTGTTAGAAAGAGTTAATGCAGCTGAACACAAAGAGCTAGCGAAGGAAAATGGGTGGGTTTTAGTCAGTACAAGTCTGTCATTCTCTCCTGCTTGCCCAGAGCGGAGGTTCCTTTTTTCTTAACGGGCCTGTTGGTCTAGTGGGTAGCGGCCCTGACTACTGAGCCGGAGGTCGTGGGTTCGATTCCCACCCAGGACAAACTTTGTGTGATGAGCATGATTGTTTGTTCTGTGTCTGGGTGTGATTTATCTATATGTTTGTATTTATAAATTATATAAGTATGTATATCAGTTGTCTGGTTACCATAACACAAGCTCTGCTCAGCTTGGGATCAGATAGCCGTGTGTGAGTTGTGCCAAGATATTTATTTATCTATTTAGATATTTATTTTATTTAAACATTGCCCCTTTTTTTTTCCGGGTGGGAAATCATCCAATGACTTCCCCCGCTCTGGGTGGAGCGGGGGGGCATGTCAGACTTGTACTGACTAAAACCCACCCATGTTTCTTCTATTGCCCTTTACGTTCCGAGGCCGCGGTATCTCTTTCGAACAACCCGCAACCCCGGCAGGAACAACCCGCAACCCCGGCAGGAAACATTGCCCCTCACTAGGAAATTTCGTTGCGTTTACAAATATTTAATGTCACATATACAAACAGCCAGACCCGAAACAACTATCTGTAGGTCATACAAATATTTGATCAGTGCGGTGATGACCCCCCCCCCCCTCCCCCTCCGAAGGTTGGAGTTACATCTTCTCACTTGAGTTTTAAGACGGACTAAGCAGTTCCAGGTGAACCACGGAAGGTTAGACTCAGTAGGAAGATGCTCGCTTGGTGGTAAGTCGTGAGTGTAAGGACTTTGGCCACAGCTTAACAAACTTACAGATTATAAATAGCACACACAGATTACGATAAAAAAACGTAGTGTGACAAATATGGACAACTAGCTTTTGCCCGCGGCTTCGCTCGCGTTAAATTTGGGGTAATACAGTTCACCTTGTGCCTTATTGATTTGTAATAGCAACGCTAAGTTTTCCCTTTTCTTCCCTCTTTCTCCCTCACATCCCACTTATTTTTTATAAAAATTAGCCTATGTCAGTCTCCTGGTTCCCAACTATCTGTGTACCAAAGTTCATCACAATCGGCTTAGCCATTTAAGCGTGAAGAGGTAACAAACAAACAAACAAACTCCCTTTCGCATTTAAAATATTAGTAAGGATATTTTAAATTTATTTTACGTAAATTTTATTAGATTGCATTGGAATTGCTAACCTCATTTTTTTATTTAAGGACAGCAGATAATCAATAGCGATTGTTTTAATCTTATCAGTACCCATGATAGCAAAACCAACAGCGTTTATAAATCTATTCTTTTTTTCCGCTTATCAGTTGGATCACCTATTACATTTCGACGGGCCTGTTAACGAGTTTAAACTGCGTTGCCAAGTGTCGAGACTTTTTAGAGCTCTGTACTTCAAAAGGAAAGAACGGAAACCTTATTGACGGGCCTGTTGGTCTAGTGGTTAGTGGCCCTGACTGCTGAGCCGGAGGTCGTGGTTTCGATTCCCACCCAGGACAAACTTTGTGTGATGAGCATGATTGTTTGTTCTGTGTCTGGGTATGATTTATCTATAATATGTATGTACTTATAAATTATATAAGTATGTATATCAGTTGTCTGGTTACCATCACACAAGCTCTGCTTAGCTTGGGATCAGATAGACGTGTGTGAGTTGTCCCAAGATATTTATTTAGTTAAGGCGCGGCAACAAGCTAATCTTTAGGTATTCGCGAAAGTGAGGCTAGCTGCATACTAGGCATGATCTGACACAAGTTTCACGACAGTATTACATCGAAAGAATAGAAAAAGGTCGAAAATATTTGTGTTTGATTTTATTTAATATCATGTCTGCCAAAATGTAGGTCATTTTGAATAAAAAAATACAGCTCCGTGTTTGAAAAATTTTAGATAATCTCTTTAGTCTATACAATTTCCTTTGTTATAGATATTTATAAAATATGTTGGTTGTCGCTGAAAAAAATTGAGAATTTCGAGACGAAAATCTTTTTTTCTTGGTCTTTTTAAACTTTTTTTTTCGTAGTACTAGAGCACTTTTGTAAACTGATTTTGTTTACGTCTTTACTTTATGTATTGAACTATACACGGTAATTTTTTTTGGCTAGTGGCATGTACAGATACACTTTGTACAGCACCTTAATAATAAGTTTACAATGGTGATGGTCACAGGCAACAGCTAAAGTATCCTAAAGCCAATTTTATCATAATTTTAAAAGGTATCAGTGGATGATGAAATAATAAGATATTTGAAATAACTATTATCTCACTAGGTATGATATGAAAATAACTATTTGGATAAAAATCACGTCATCTCTATTACACCATTATTTTTTTATTTAAATGCAATGTCATTATCGGATAATGATTGACGGCACGGTGGCTGAGCAATCGACTGCCGCGCTGCGTGTCGCTGGTTCGATCCCTGCCCGTAACAAATATTTGTATGGCCTACAGAGAGTTGTTCCGGGTCTGGCTGGTGTGTATGTGAGTTTAAATGTTTGTTAACACACCACCGATACAGGAGAAAATCCTAGTGCAAAGTTTCATTAAAAATAAATAAATAATAATAATAAGGTAATGGCTTAATTGCCAAGAGCCTCGACCAATACCTGAGGAGGCTCTCGTTAGGCAGCTGGATCAAGGGCTTGATACAGAAAGCGGTACTCCTGGACACGGCTCGTATTGTTAGGAGGTTTCTTTCTCTGGAGCCCTGACTTCCGGCAGCTTGGACCCTGTTCCCGATGCCGGTGGGCTACTATTTTTAAATGTTTTAATTTTTTTTTTCAGAAATATTTAATTATGTTAATATATGTCAGTTAAACAATAAATGTACGAAAATAAGGTACTTACATAACAAAGTTTAGTTTACATATAAAAATCTTTATAACAAAGTCAGCTATAATGACTTTGCTTATAGTGTCAATTTTTATAAATTGTCTCTGCTAATAGTATCCAACATGATTCCTAATAACTTTGGCAGTGTTCGGGAAAGTCACGTAATACCCAACTAAGAAACAACACATTGTTTACTTTTATTTAGAGTCTGGTATTCAGCTACTTCAATTTGTTTTTGTTACATCACGGTGGGTAATTGATAGTTGATGGTCCCGCATCAGTTCTTAGTGATAATCTCTATTTTGTTGCTGTTTTATTAAAATAAATACATACCGACAAAAACAGGAGTCGACGTCCGTTTAGTATATATATATTAGTAATTTCCTTTCAATGTCATTATAAATGGAGAACCGAACTTCGGTTGAATACCGAAATTCAGTTGCCCTAATTGAATTTCGGTATTCAACCGAAGTTTGGTGATTACCAAATCTAAATCTAAATTAATATTATAAATGCGGAAGTAACTCTGTCTGTCTGTCTGTTCTTCACGCCTAAACCACTGAACTGATTTTAATGAAATTTGGTACAGATATAGTCTGGGACCCGAAAAAGGACATAGGATAGTTTTTATCCCGGAAATCCCCCGGGAACGGGAACTATTAATCCACGCGTACGAAGTCGCGGGTAGAAGCTAGTGTGTAATAAATTTAAAAGTCAGAGGATAAGTAAAGAGGTTAAATATTTAGGGTTCTAAAGGTTGGAATTCCAACTGTTGTTGTTGTGTATTACAAAAGTTGTGATCCTAGGTTTGATTCACATGGTGTTATTCCAACAAGAATTTTTCAAACTTTGGTTTTTGACTTTTACTGAAAAAAGTATTTTTATTTCACATAGGCCTACATGGGAATTATTAGCCACAGAGTCTGGATTTAAGTTCTGTTGAGAACTGTAGGCTGGCCTAGTAAGATATCAGGCTTTAGGGAAAACAGGTATGAAATTGTGTTTTAAAAACAAGCAAATTTTACAATAAGAATTTTAAAAATATTCAAAAAAGTTTTAAACAACATAATACTGATGATCATTGCATATTTCAAGCTTTTCACAAATAAATTGGGATCAGCTTCCAGTCTAAATGGATGAAGAAGACCAGAAAGCTACTTCAAATCAGCTTGAACATGCAAATAATGTAGGTATAACAAGTCAACATCTGAACATTATATGCCTCAATTAAAGAATTTATGAACAGACCAAGGTAACATTCATTCATCTTAACGACGTTTTTGTATTGCGCACTAAAATAGCTTGGTAAATAAGACGCCAGAGCAAATAATAAAGTAATTATTGTATGTACTTAGATCAAAACCAGTTTTGAAACTTCAAGAACGAATACTGGACAAATAATAGTGACAAATAATGTTTTAGCTCGACGACATGATGTAATAAATCCATAAAAAATAGCGAGTGAAATATTTAAGACCTGAAACATTATTTCAGCAGCGGAATTTGCATAAAAAAGATCATACTTCAAGATTATGTGTCGTGAGTCCAAATCGAGATGTGATTTTCATCATAAACTTTGTTATTGTTTGGTTCAAAAACTTACCGGCAGAGAGGAATAGTATGTGTCCTTGGTCCACTTGTAACAATTTATTAGTAAAACAACGTGGAAAGTAGGAAAAAATACCGTTTCACAATACACTAAAAACGCTACACGAACGTAGACACACAGATAAAAAATGGCCCAAAATTGAGATATGTACGAAAAGAATTGGTTGACGTTAGTCTTTGGTGTTGCACGTTAATCAGAAAAACAAATACATGAGAAAATATCATAAAACATAATACACAATTTACATTAATGCTACCCACACATTTTCTTCTAAACAATTCTTTCCTGTATCTTAACATTGAAGTAAAAAATAAGGGTCTTCGTTCCAATAATTAAAGATCTGCAGCCATGTAACCCAATAATAAAAAGCAAATCCATTCGCACATCTGTCAGATATTCTAATTAAAGTATAAGCTCGCTTTGAGTTCAAATAACTCAAATAGTCGTCACAAAGATGAGAATAATAAATGGTCTCACGATAGTTTATTATGGCAACGTGGTTTTTTTTACTTCGGCTTTCCTTTTATTGCTTCTGGTATCCCAAAACGTCAAAATTTTTCGCACGCCATTGTGTGCGGAAGTCACCCATTTTTAAATCACAAAAATCACAGTTTTAGAACAACAAAAATCAAAAATTAACCGTCAAAATAGATTTTTTAATAAATAATGGGTCTACCAAGTGGCGGAATACCGGAGGCTGACCTCCCACAGTGCTGGTCTGACGACGTTCGTATGAACGCGCTGTTCGCACCTTTTCGTCTGAAAGCAGCGAATCCAGAATCCTGGGATATGAAGATGAAATTCTGGTCGGATATGCTGCGGCAATGGTGTAGAAGCAGAAAGGATTTTATAGTGTCTGCTGCGGACGCGAAGACGGCGTTCAGTCGGAAAGGTCGAACCCCTGCATGCCTGGTTCTTGTTCTTCAAGAAATGTTTCGGTGGGTCTTATTTTTTGTTAATAAACTTCCTAACTCGTGGTACTTCTCTGATCATGATTTTCATAGATTTGCCGCGTTTTCATGGTGTTTTAGAGACAATGTTCTAGGTAAACAAAGAGACTTTAAAATATTTTTTTAATTTATGGTAATATTTTTTTAATAATTATGCCTATTGTACAAATTCACGAAGCAAAGGCTTAAGTTCTATTCATAAACGTCTCTACTAATCGTGACTGGCTGCATTATCTCTGGTTTGTATTAAGCTTTTCGCATTATTACAAAATGCCATGCAATTTTCACATTTCCATAAACATTACATAAATATCTCTTGACTATGGTCTCCTTTATCATGGGATAGAGTTTTTAATGCTGCTTACAGGTCTCTGACTTGTCTAAACATGTTAAAGATAACAAGTACACATCAATATACTTAATCTCTGATAATCTTCTGTTGTGCAAATCTCAGAAGCTGAGGATGCGTGTCTGCTTGGTTGATAGCTGTTGGCTCATGGAAGCAACCAAAGCACTAGACATTATTGTCAACATATTATTTATATTTTACATATTACTTAAATACAAATAATAGGAGCCCACCGGTATTGCGAACAGGGTTCAAGCTACCGGTGGTCAGGGCTCCAGAGAAAGGAACCTCCCAACAATACGAACCGTGTCCAGGGGTACCGCTTTCTGTATCAAACCCTTGATCCAGCTGTCTAACGATAGCCTCCTCAGGTGTTGTGTAGGCTTTTGGCAATGAAGCCATTGGCAGATATGACTATCGGCACAATGATTGCTGTGTCCACATCTTACATGTCGACATTGTTATTATTATGAGCCATGTGTCCCACTGCTGGGCAAAGACCTCCCTTCCTTTCTCCCATTATTTTCTGTTGTGGCCCAATCTGATCATGGAAGTCTAGCTCATCACACCATCTCGTTTGTAGCCTACTGCGTCACCGTTTTGTTGTGACATGCGACAGATGTGGCCAGCCCAGTTCCATTTTAATTCTACGGCTGTGTTGCCAATGTCTGCTATTTGGGTCTTGGAGCGAAGCATACTGTTCCTTATACAGTCAGAAATGCTGACATTTAGTATGCTTCCCCGAGTGCTGAGTTAGACGCTTTCCCCCAAATACTGAAATGTCACTCAAAATTTAAGTCCCACTTAAGTTTAACAGAGACTCAGAAGTGACGTTTGACCATACAAAATCTAAAGTTTAAGAGCTGCTCAAATGTTAAGCAGCCCTCACATTTTGAGTGACGTTTCAGTATTCGGGGGTTTGTCTTTCGCTGCCCAGAACTCAGCATATGAGTCCAAAATGTATGGTATAATTTGGACTGGGCAGCGAAAGGGTTAAAGACCTGGATATCTGCAAAACAAAAGCTATTTCCATATGATAGTATTCAAACTTTTCAATTAGACCTATTTTATATGTTTTAGTTAATTAATTTTGTAAGAAATATTTAAAAATGTAATTTTAAGATGTTAAGTAAATAAAGGATATACCTTATTACATCAGAATAACATTCATAAAGATATATATTGAATATTCTATCACCACGCGAGTGAAACCTCAGGGCGCAGCTAGTTATTTAATATTAGTGATAGAAAAAAACACTTTTTTGACTTCTTTTTCTTTTAAAAAGATTTCTATGAATTAGGCGTACCAACATTTTCATTTATTCTAGTATACGCGGCGCCACCGTCTATAAGGAAGAATGATACCAGAAGTGAAATTAAAATGTATTTATTAGCATAACATACATTGCTAATATGTCAAGGTTGAAAAGCTGTTTTATAGTTTTTTTTTTTTTATCTGTTGTTGCTAAGCTGCAGTTACTTATTGGTTACTATTAAATTATCAACTTATTATACACTATAGTAAATGATAAATAATGTTTATTTTGTTTTGCAAGTAGGTTTTCACAAACACTTTTACACGTCTTTTAAAAAAAAAAACACTAGACAAGACCAGTGTTTCGTGCACGACTACTCTGAAAAGAAACAGACGAAACAAACTCAGAAGTCATAGTCTCTTTTAAGGTTCATACAAAAAATCTTGGTCAACTTACATGAGGACTACGCAGATTTGTGTCTGAAATTGTCTTTTTAAGAAAGCATCACACAGATTGAGTGGACCTGTCCAGTTAAGCATTTGTTAGTTATCATGTAGCTCGACTTATAACCCAAGGAGCTCAACTACACGACGAACAATACCAAAACGAAAGGACATTAATTGTGTACATAGTACATTTTGATTCTAATGAGGAAAATTTTTCATTGCGTTCGAGGCTAAATTAACACACGAGCCGTCAAGCTAGGGTGTTATAGAGCTGAGCACAGCAGTGATAAATTCCCACGTTCAAATGACGTTTTTCAATACACTTATTAACAGAACGAAAAGTATTGATTTATTAAAAAAACAAAAACGTTACCCCACCCTAGGAATCTCTTCTGTATCGTAATTGCGTTTACAAACACTCAAACTCACATACACAAACAGCCAGACCCGAAACAACCATTTGTAGGCCATAAATATAATTCTTGAGCGAATCGAACCCACGATACCCAGCGCAGCAGCCGATCGCTCAGCCACTGAGCCAACCGTGCCGTCAAATTAATTGCTACTAACTGGCCCCAGCGGCTTTGCCGGCATGATATATATCAAGATCAAAAGAATATCCATATCTTTTGATTGTGTAAACGTAGACTTACAGGGTTGCATTTTTCACAGCTCTAAGGGGCTGCCTCCACGAGCGAGAGAATCGCGACGAGTCCGCCCTTATATCGTCGGATAATCTCCACGAACGAGCGATAATTCCGCCGCGTATCGTCGCGAGTCGTTACGGTATCGCGGCGATTCCGCGGCGACTCGTAACGGTATCACCGCGTTTCCTTGATGTCACGTTGCCAAAGAAGGGATTCAGTTACGTGCCAGACGAGAGCGAAATAAGTAGTGTCTCAGTCGATAATATAATTCTTTATTATGGATATAGTGTTGTGGGGTGCTTCTGCGAGTACGCTAGTGAATAACGCCCGCCGCGCGCTCGTCGAGAGAGCGCCGCGAGCGCGCGGCGGTCGCGTTGCTAGTCGCGGCGGGCTAGCGACGATGTAATGACGTTTTGCGCGCTCGTTGCCACTCGTCGCATCGCGGCGATAATATCGCCGTGTGGAGACGGTTCCATAGAGAGTGTATAGAAAAACGTGGCACGGCGATAATATCGCCGCGATTCTCTCGCTCGTGGAGGCAGCCCCTTAGGGACCGAAAAAATCAAACTAAATCTACGTAATCAAAAGATATGGCCGTTTTTTATGTCGCAAGTTTGTCTAGAACTTTCGATGCTCGAGTTAGACTACAGTACGGCCAACGAGAAGCGATACGAAAGGTCATTAACCTAAAGAACAACTGTGGCGTTGACAATCTAATATTTAGCTCTTTCCATCTTGTGCCTTTGTCGTAATGTCTCGTTCTCCCGGCAAAAACATGATAACGCTAAGACGGGTTCGCCAACATTCGGGCGGCCATTTTAGATGGGGTTTTAGCATGGGTTTTGTTTACATTTGGTATCGCTTCTCGTTGGCCGTACTGTAGCTCTTTTTTGTGCCGATAAGAAATCTTCAAATAACTTCCCCCGCTCTGGTTTAGTAACAGACTCATATTGATTGACCATGTTCCTTCTATTGCCCTTTATGTTCTGAGGCCGCGGTATCTCTTTCGAACAACCTGCAACCCCGGAATCCGACTAGTTCTTGGTCGGTAATTTGATTTGACAACCGTCTCAATAATCTCCATTTCTCATCCACAGTACCGGTGAAGTGTGCCCCATGTCAAAGTATCAGCAGATCCTTCACAAAGGTCCTGAAGGTTGGGTCAAGTGGGGCGCCCGGCTGGCGTTCGTGCCCGCAGCCCTAGCCTATACAGCCGTCGCTTCATTCTTGCCGACGAGGCAGCCGGTTGACAACGACGGACTCCCGAAGGCCAGCATTAGTTCCACGCAGCGATTTGTCTTGGAGTCTGCAGTTAAAGTGAGTTTGTTTTAATACTAGCTGGCGCCCGCGGCTTCGCTCGCGTGATGATCGCATAAAAATATCTACCTCTGTGCCGAATTTCATCAAGATCCGTTCAGCCGTTTTGACGTGAAAGAGTAACTAACATCCGTACGTACATACATCCTCACAAACATTCGCATTTATAATGTTAGTAGGATTTTTTAATTGTTTTGGCTGTATTGTTGATTATCTATACTATATACTATACTAGCTGTTCCACGCGGTTTCACCCACGCTGCTCAGCACCTGTTGGTCGTAGCGTGATGTTATATAGCCTATAGCCTTCCTCAAGAAATGTGCTATCCAACACTAAAAGATTTTTTCAATTCCAAGCCGTAGTGCCTGAGATTAGCGCGTTCAAACAAACAAACTCTTCAGCTTTATAATATTATAGTATAGTATATCTATACTAATATTATAAAGCTGAAGAGTTTGTTTGTGGGTGAAACCGCGGGGAACAGCTAGTATTAAATACATTTATTTTAGTTTTTGTCTGTAATTGTTAGTTACATCTGAATCCTAACTAATATTATAAGTGCGAATGTATGTTTGTTTGGTACCTTATCACGCTTACTACAGTCCCGGTAGCCAGGTATAACTACTGCGAAAGGAACCGTAGTTAGAACCGTATGTATATTTATAAATAAGTACTATTTTGTTTTGATGTATCTGTAACGACTGTCCAAAGATTAACAAAAAACAGCCGGAACTAAGACCATCACAGTAAAAAGGCCGTTAATAATAAATAAATATCTTGGGACAACTCACACACGGCTATCTGATCCCAAGCTAAGCAGAGCTTGTGTTATGGTAACCAGACAACTGATATACATACTTATATAATTTATAAATACATACATATTATAGATAAATCACACCCAGACACAACAAACAATCATGCTCATCACACAAAGTTTGTCCTGGGTGGGAATCGAACCCACGACCTCCTCAGCAGTCAGGGCCACTAACCACTAGACCAACAGGCCCGTCAAATAATAAAAGCATGATTATCTTACAGGAACAAGCTACAGAATTCCTGAAGAACTTCCCTGCTGGCGTGGAACGTATGGGCACGATCGAGGAGCTGATGCGTGCTTCTCAGTGGTCAGGGGGACGCGAGTTGTTTGAGTTGCTGCTCGGCTACCTGGTGTCTGTCAGTCAAGCCATAAAGAAAGATGAAGTTGTTAAACTAGGTATGTTAGTATGTTAGTTCCAAGTCCTAATAGGGTAGTTGACACCACCAATCAATTGATATACTTTTTATGAGCTGTCAAAAAGCGCTTCCCCATAGATTTTGTATGAGACTCGCAACCGATGACGTCACTAAGTTGTCAAGTCAATGATGCAACTATTTATTGATTTAAAAGCAACTAAAAATCGAATTTTAAAGTTATTTTGAAATGAATGGAGTTCTCAGGTCTAGAATAAGGTGTTCTTTCAGAAAAAATGTGTTTTTAAATTATTGGTTAATGGTGTCAACTACCCAATTCAAATCATTTATTTCAATTAGACCATTACAGGCACTTTTGAATGTCATAAAAACAAAAAAAAAGATGCTGCTACAGTCCCGGTCACAAGATATAATAACTTGTGAAAGTACTCTAGTTGCCCATTCCAAAGCGTAGATCTCTATGGAGAAGAATGGGCAAGAAACTGCATGGACACTCATTTAAATCATAATATTTTTACAAATACTCTTTCTCTGTCGAAAGCCATTTTCACAAGCTTTTCATAAAGCGTTATTGACTGAACAAGCCCGCGCGTGTCTCTACGTCGGTTCACTTTTGTATGAAACCGCGCGGGTGTCCGTTTAACGCAGTTTCAGCCCTAAGGATTCCAAATATGTACCTAAAAAAGGTTTGACGACACGGTTGGCGCAGTGGCTGAGCGAACGACTGCCGCGCTGCGTGTCGCGGGTTTGATCCCCGTACAGAACAAATATTTGTATGACCCGATATTTGTTTCGGGTCTGGCTGTTTGTGTATGTGACTTAAAATGTTTGTAAACGCACCCACGATACAGGAGAAATTCCTAGTGTGGGGCAAAGTTTTTTTTTTTAATCTAAGTTTTAATTTATTTAATAAATAACCCTTGTTTTTGCTCTTACTCTGGACGCTCTTAATGTGCTCGTTTTTCTACATCGTTCTCACATGTATTTTTGATCTGATTTGATTATGATTTAAAAGAGTGTCCATGCAGTTTCTTGCCCATTCTTCTCCATAGAGATCTACACTTTGGAATGGGAAACTACAGTACTTTCACAAGTTATTATGTCTTGTGACTGTAGCAGCATCTTTTTTTTTGTTTTTATGACACTCAAAAGTGCCTGTAATGGTCTAATTGAAATAAATGATTTGATTTGATTTGAAAGAGTAATTGTGAAACTACAGTGTCGGTCTGTCATATGAGGCCAAGCGAATGAACTCTTTAGGTACCTGTGACAGGGTCCTTCACATACCCACAGAGCCCACGCTTGCAGACACGCAGCGGGAGTCCGTCGCGGGTACCCGTTTAACGCAGTTTCAGCCCTTTTTTTTTTTTTGGTGGGAAATCATCCAATGACTTCCCCCGCTCTGGGCGGAGCGGGGGGCATGTCAGACTTGTACTGACTAAAACCCACCCATGTTCCTTCTATTGCCCTTTACGTTCCGGGGCCGCGGTATCTCTTTCGAACAACCCGCAACCCCGGAGTTTCAGCCCTTATTGGATCATTTTGTTGTCTGCCTGTCTGTCAAGACCGTTTATCTCGGGAACGCGTGGAGTTATCGAGTTGAAATTAAAACTATATACGTAAGTTTGTGGTTACTTAGAGCTGTGAAAAAATCAAACCTCTAAATCTACGTAGTCAAAAGATCATCATCATCTGCCTAGCCTTTTCCCAACTATGTTGTGGTCGGCTTATAGGTCTACCACCAGTATAGTAGTAGTATTTTAGTAGTAGTAGCTAGTACCAGTATTTTACTTGGAGCGACTGCCTATGTGACCTCCATAACCCAGTTAATACTGGGTAATACGATACCCCTTGTCAAGATTGGTTGTCAGACTTTCGGGACACTGACTACCTGTAACGACAGTCAAAGATCTACAAATGACAGCCGGGACCATCGGCTTAACGTGCTTTTCGATGCACGGGCGAAACTCAGTATGTAACGGGTGGTCACCCATCCACAGACCAACTTAGCCATTACCTACCTCGCCATAGTAATAAAATAAAAAAACAACTTTTCAAGCCGTTCTCAAGTGACATGTGGCAATTGATTTTAATTTACTGATAGACTGAGAGATATACTGTAAAGACTGTCAAAGATCTATAAATGACAGCCGGGACCAACAGCTTAACGTGCTTTCCGAGGCACGGAGGAAACTCGGTTTGTAACGGGTGGTCACTCATCCACAGACCAACCTAGGCAAGCGCGGCTTTACCTAAAGATCGAACTGAACGGCTGCTATTATTTAGCCACGAGCTCCTCAGTCAAAAGATATGGCTGTTTATGTTGCAAGTTTGTACGGATACCGTCATTCGTGGTTATTTTCTAAAATAGAAATTGTTTTGTCATTTCCACAGCCGAACCAGACCAGAAAGTGTCTCCGGTAACAGAAACAGACGAAGCCCTAGTGAAGCTCATGTGTGCGGAGACTAGGCTCGAAGGCGAAGCCCTACGGCTGGCGAGAGACGTCGCTACGGCTCAGGCTGATGCGAAGGCAGCTCTTAATGTTGGGAATAAATTAGCAGTGAGTAATCTTGTCTAACTTCTTGCTACTGTGATAATTTTAGCCAACCACTACTTGAATGAGATAGAGGTCCTCGATGGGTGTCCCGTTGGGCTGCTGAGCATGAGGTTCTGGGTTCGATTCCCAGATTTTGCAGTCTTTTTGGGTTTTTCCATCACAAATTATCTCGAAAGTCAATGAGGCTGGATTTGTGGCCTGTCGGTGCAAATTGGCTCGCTCTTTACTATACAACTGACGTGACCCGAAACTTGTTAATTTTTCTCAATAAACCTTCAACCTAATACTTTAGAAATAAAGTCGAAAATCTATCAAAGAAATCTGACAGATTGTAGTAGCTTGATGTGCAGGCGTTTGTGTATGATTGGGTACTTCTTTGATTAACTCGTTCCTCTGCTATTAAACTAAATACCAAAAAGGTGGAGGTTATAATTTATCTATGTTTGAGCGTTTATTTGGATGATCTGCTAGTATCCTTACAAATATTATAAAAGCGAAAGTGAGTTTGTTTGTTTGTTACCTCTTCACGCTTTAATGGCTGAACCGATTTTGATGAATTTTGGTACAGAGATAGTTGGGAACCAGGAGACGGACTTAGGCTGATTGTTATTTAAAAAAAGTGGGATGTGAGGGAGAACGAGGGAAGAAAAGGGAAAACTTAGCGTTGCTATTACAAATCGATCAGGCGCAAGAGTAAAAACTGCAGGTATGCTTGGTGTGTTATACCGAATTTAACGCGAGCGAAACCGCGGGCGAAAGCTAGTCTTAAATAACTGACTCCCATTGTAATTTACTAACCCACCTTCCC
The DNA here is from genome assembly GCA_958449745.1 of Ochropleura leucogaster. Lineage (NCBI taxonomy): Eukaryota > Metazoa > Arthropoda > Insecta > Lepidoptera > Noctuidae > Ochropleura > Ochropleura leucogaster. Next base: position 8,481,253 of record OY288228.1, on the reverse strand, counting down.
TTTACATTCCTTATCAAAAACCATTCTTACCTTCTATCCAATAAAACACATAATTGCATAATGCATGACCACATTGAATCTTAAGTATTCTATAATATTAAGATCCTCGAGATTTTCTAAGGAATCAGGAAGACCATTTAAAGTTGACCTTCCCTGTCCCTCAAAACGGTCAATATTGAAGATGTTTCCGGGGTGTTTACAGATTGGTTGAAGGTAACAATGGAAAATGAAAACTCGATCTAAAATTTTGTGAGAAACCATTGTAACTAAAAATCCTTACTAATATTATAAGCGAAAGCGAAAGTGAGTTTGTTTGTTTGTTACCACTTTACGCTTTAATGGCTAAACCAATTTTGATGAATTTTGGTACAGAGGTAGTTGGGAATCAGGAGACGGACATAGGCTAATTTTTATTTAAAAAGAAGTGAGATATGAGGAAGAAAGAGGGAAACAAAGGGAAAACTTAGCGTTGCTATTACAAAGTAATAAGGGGCAAGGGGAACTGTGTTACCCCGAATTTAACGCGAGCGAAGCCTCGGGCAGAAGCTAGTGCTGAAATAAATTATTAACAAAAAACCGAATTCTTCGACTTATACCTTTACTTCACTTAAAAAAGTGAAGTTAAGTTATTTTCCACTTTTCATTTTTATTTTCGGAAGTCTGTGGCAAAAAAGTCACACAAAACAAACAAGGATTACTAATTTTTTGGAGTTTACTCCTTAAGAATCGATTTTCATATATAAGGCGCCCGGTATGAGAAAAATCCGAGGGGTAAAACCTACTAACAAGTAACGAAAATCGTGTCACGTTTTTGGTGCGCACCTTTAGTGCGCAACTTTCTAATTTGGCTGTGAGTGTATTAAGACGTACATATGGTATGCTGTATAGGCTACTATACCTATATACTATATGTTATTGGGCTTGTTTGTTTCTATCAGTGTCGATGTATTTAAATTTCTATTTTTTTTTCATTAATTTGTGAATTTACCCTTTCATATGATATTAATCTTTTTTCATTTGAATAAACACTTTTTGCGTATGGTTAGATACTCGTACTTAAGGAGTAAACTGCAGTCGTGCGTCGGAGCTGACACACACACGTTTTTTTTTAAGTCTTCTTCTTCTTTTTTTGATAAATCATTGTCATATTTTCAGGCCAAGAACCACCTCCGTCGCAAGCACAAAACGTCGCAACGTCTAGATCGTTGCAGCAACGCTCTGGAGAACGTGCGACAGTTACTGCAACAAATGAGAGAAGTACACGTCAACGTTGCAATTGTTGATACTTACAGGTAACTTTTTAATATTGTTCAAATTCATTTTGTGAACACAGGGTACAATATTAAGATGTTGTATTAAAAAAAAATCGATCCATACAATGTCCCGCCGTGAGGCAACAAAATAGCTTATTATTTTAATTTTTTGTTCAGGTTACAATAGTTAGTTATAAAAAAAAAATAGTCATGAAAAATGTTGTCTAAATTAAAATTAAATGTCAGTAAGTAGTGTCAGAGTCAGTTTCCTCAGGCATGTCAGATTCGATTTTAATGTCAATCACCTCAATATTATTATACAATTAGATATCAATTCATTAAGGTATTAATTAAAACAATTTATTAATTATTTTATTTATAAATTATAATTTAATTATTAAAAGAATTTCCTGTTTTTGACATTTAATAATATTGTATCTTTTAATTTGCTACACTATGTATATTGTTTTGAAAAAAAAATACCTATAACTTAATATTTTAAGTTAATACCGGTGGCAACCCTAACAGTGACCTGACCAAAGACAAATATTGATAAATGAATTAACCCCTCGCGCGACAAGGTTTCACACTGGGTGCAAAGTTTTACTTGTGCCACAAATGTCGCATTTGCACACGGGTGCAAAGTTTGAACCGCTGTGAGTGGTTTTCATATTTTAGACATTTATTTTTAAAATTTATTTAAAACTCATAAGGATTCTGGAAACATCATTATATCGATATAACATATATCGATAATTATATTTTACGAAGTATTCGTAATATATAATTATCGATATAACTATGAAATCTTCGTTTTTCCGAAGGTCTAACCAAAATCAAAAATTCATTCAAAATAGCTCGACGTTTGGGGCACTTTACCTACATTGTTAGCAATCGCGCGACAGGTTAAATCGAGAGTGGCAAAATATTATTATAAAAAAAGTAATAAAAATGTTTCTCTTCAGAACAAGCTCTGACGCTATGAAACGCAATCTCAAGGAGAACGGCTTGGAAGACGACGGTGTTCATGATACCATGGACGATTTGAAAGAAGTAAGTATTGCTTCAGATGCTGTGCTTAATGCTGATGTGGTAAATAAGTCAACTACAATGAGAAAGTCTTTAATTATAAATCAATCTTTAATTATGGATGAGAATGCACCAAGCCTTACCACTCCACCAGCTCCACAGCCCGCTGCCCCCTGCCCTTGCAGATCCCCTGAACAGAGGGGTCAGGGGATCTGCAAGGGCCTGGCCCCATCACTATGCCCTTGCAAGTCCCAAGTCCCCTGCCCTTGCAGCTCCCCTGCCCCCTGTGTTGGCAGCTCCCCTGCCCCTTGCGCTGGCAGCTCCCCTGCCCCCCTTGCCCCTCGCCCTTGCAAATAAAAGCTGTTATGGCATTTTGTTTCCCTGAAAACAAAATGCCAAAACAGCTTTTATCCAAAAAAAAAACTTACCTACACTGTCAGTCTATGGAATAGATTAAAAAATTAAAAAAAAAAACGGTTTTTAAGAAAACACTAAAAAGACGAAACGTAAATTTACGTCCGGATTTTTTTTTGTTAGTTAACAGAACAGCCGGTGTCAAAAAAACTCGATGATTAATAAAACAAAAACACCATAAATATAGTAATCAAATATTATTTCCCAGGTAATGGACCAATACAGTGAAATAGAGAAGGCGCTCGGCACCAACATTGACGACCTGGACGCGGCTGAACTGGACGACGAACTGGCCGAACTGCTCGCGGGACCCAACGGAGGCGGAGGGACGCCCGGGAAGGAGGAACGGAGAGAGGGTATGAAATCCATACTAATATTATCAAGTAGCTTTTGCCCGCTGCTTCGCTCGCGGTAATTTGTGGTAACACTGTTCCCCTTTCCTGATTTACAGGTACCTGCTATCTGTAGTTTTTGCCTTTGCGCCTTATTTATTGTAATAGCAAAGCTAGCTTCCCTCTTTTTCTCTTATATCCCACGTATTTTAAACAAAAATTTGACTATGTCGGTCTCCTGGGTCCCAACTAGGTATCGTTTTTTTAAAAAAAGACGTTTAAAAGTGTTCGTAAATACTTACTAACAAAATAAACATCACTTCAACGCATCAACTTCTCTCGATTTTTTTGTTTTAGTTAGTAACTGTTGACACTAATAAAAACATTAAAAAAATAATAATGACCTTTATAGGTCTTTTCTTACACTTTTTTTTTCCTTCACAGGCTCCAAGCTACCCTCTCCGCCCTCTTCGCAGCCCCGCCGCAAAATCTCCGAACGCGACTTCGTGTTTGACGGAGAAGAACGAATGCTGGCGGAGTTGAACGAACTTGGCATCGACGATGCGAGCCCCAGAGTCAGGGAGAGGAGAGAGAAGCTAGCTGTGGCTGAGGAGGAGATAGGTATGTGGGTTTAGTATCTTATAAGGAGGAAATCCCGGCCGATTGTGAGGCGGAATCGCAAACCGAGGTCTTTGTACGGCGGTCTTTGTATTTTTTTGTACACACATGGAGAATATATCAAAATTACTGCCAAAAAGCGGGGAAGTGAATTAGACCCAAGTGTATATCGTCCAATTCAATTCAATTATTTATTTCTAACTCTAACTCTCACACGTGTTTAACAGGTCTTAAATAATAATAATACAGTTCACATGGACCTTGTCGGGCACAACAATTTTAAAAAAATAAGAAGTCTAAATAATTAATAAATCATTATAGGTATCAATGTCACAGGTAAATTAGTAAAAAAAATCAGTTCATTTCAATAAAAAATCAATACATTATGACAATACAATAATAATCCAATACATTATGTCAATGCAAACGAATAAAATGCATTAAAACAACAAAAATAATAAGATACATCATGTCAATAAAATAAAATCATTATGGAAACAATAAAAGTCACTCCATTTTGATGTCATCATTAAAAAAATCATTTAGTGTGTGATAACATTTGTCAATTAAAAGTTTTCTGCCCCGTTTTATAAATATTTTGTCATTTTGTTCCACTCTGATGTTATTAGGTATTTTATTATATTTTTTTTATATAAGTGACGTAAGGGCTAGTGCTGTGTAATTTTAGTTTGGACTGGGGTAGTAAAACACGTGTTTTTAAATCGATAGCGAATCGTAATAGTATATTAAATCACTCATAGAGATATATAATCAAATTAGTCTTGGTTTAGTCCGTGTTTATTAATAAGGCCGTCATTACATAAGTATCTAGAACTAGCTGTTCCACGCGGTTTCACCCACGCTGCTCAGCACCTGTTGGTCGTAGCGTGATGTTATATAGCCTATAGCCTTCCTCAAGAAATGGACTTTCCAACACTAAAAGAATTTTTCATTTCGAACCAGTACTTCCTGAGATTAGCGCGTTCAAACAAACAAACAAACAAACAAACTCTTCAGCTTTATAATATTATATCTAGAATATCGCTAGTCCATGACGGGACACATTGTATATTTGGATTTGATTATATATCTCTTACAGTACCCACAGCAAAGCCACCGTCCACTCCGAAGACTTCAAAACCGAAAGCGTCGAAGCCCTGGTACCCTCCGTCAGGCGAGTGCCTTCGCGGACAGGTGTGGTCGGCTGACAACAAAGGGTGCACCCTAACTGACATCGCGGGAGGCTTCGGGGAGGTACGGCAGGACGAGAGACTGCATCCAGGTAATCAGTTATTTAAACTACATAATTTGAACCTCTAGAGCCCCGCTGACACAAATTTGTGCCACCAAACCCAGACCGATTTGAAACTCAATTTGTAGTAAAAAGTCTTAAAATCAGATTACACTTACGATAAGAGCCCGCCCGGCGGTGCTTGACGGATAGTTGACGTAAATAATGGCGGTCCTTGAAAGGTTAAACCAACCCAGCCGCTGGAGACGCTACGGGCGTCGAGCGCCGCTGGACCACTCCCGGCTAGCGTACACGCGGGGCAGTGGACGTGAGCAATGGGTAGCTCACCGTCCGTCCGTCGATTGACGACAGACCGTGTCGACGGCGCGTTTGTGTTCCACGCGCGCCTCAAAGAGATGTCAGCAAAGCAGAGGGGCTTGCCATTTTATCGGAGGTGGAAGTTGCTCGGTTAGTGACTCTTATTGACGAAGGTCCAGAGGTGTGAGTCAATCCGTAGCTTTTCAGACCAAAAATCATGTTCAATTATTTTTTTTTATTCAAAAAAAGAGTTTAAGTGACGAAAAGAAAAAAAAATACGTGAGGCACTCGGGGACTGCCGCGGTAAAGCTATTGCATAGCATTTTTTGTCAACTTATGCAATAAATAAAAACAATCTAAATAAAATATTTAAAAAGTACTTCCAATGAAAAGAAGTTGCAAAAAGAAACATTTTTTTTATTAACTTAGACAATAAATAAAATACTAAATATAATATTTAAAAAGTACATCTAATGAAAAGAACTCGCAAAAAGAAAAACAAGACCTTGGGTTTGATCCTACGTAATGTCGATTGACTATCCGATTGTCTACCGAACACGCTATTAGAACATTAGAATCGGGATTGAAATAACTGACCGTATTGTGTAAACGACGTTAGACAAGGCACACCTCCGTGCCCGTCGGAGTGGGGAGCGTCAGGTTTTTTTTTCGTTACGGAATTTCTGGATTCGGTCGCCGCGCTCAAGGCCCGTGATAGAAGCTATGCAATAGCTTAAAAAAGAATTTGAAAAGCAATGGCTAGTCGTTAAAGAAAATTCAAATAAAATACTGATATTCAGCTGCATCCGGTAAGATTGGAAGCCGACCCCAACTTAGTTGGGAAAAGGCTAGGCAGATGATGATGTCTGATGTTTAGATCATAACAGTTAAATAAATAAAATCTGTGGCCCGACTGTCAAATTGACGTGACGTTTTTCATCTCCAAAAATTTTTCTATTTCATTTAATAACAATAATTTTACGCAAGAACGAAGACAAATCAATTTAAATTAACATTAAAAAGCAATAGAATAAAAAAAAATACAAAATGAAACGAAACGAACGAAATTTTAACAATCATAAAGTTGCTTATACGTCAACCGCCACATGCTAACAAGACGCCGGGCTCAAGAACTGCAGGCACTCCCACCATCTCCGGGCTCGCCACTCAGCTCCGCCTCGCAGCCGCCGGGATGCGCTACACGCGTGAGCGCCGTGTCGCCGGTCGCTGCAGTTGCGTCGAGCTCGAGTGACGAGTTTTCCTCCCCGCCATCGTCGCCACCACCACCAACACGACAACGACGAGGAAGAGGACGGCCACCAGCGGGCTTGGGATCTAGGGGCCAACAGGCTCCGATCAGGGTCCCCGCTGCCGGTGGAAATGTGTCGCGCATGCGATGGACTTCGTTTATCAACGCGAATGTCATGCGCGCATATTACGGGTCTACAGAGGGGGGAACTAACCTCACTGCGTACCGTGTTAGGATGCTGTCTCTGTTCCAGGGCCTAGAACCAACCATCAACGTTTCGGCCCAACGACTGTCGGATCAGGTGCGGGTCATCCAACGCAATCACTTGTTGGACGATGCTGCGCTTGATAGGCTGCGCTCAGAAGTACTCAACAACCGTATCATCTTGACTACGCCACAAACCGCGTTGCAAGCGACAGCAATTAGTGTGACGCAGCCGCGGCCCAATCCCGCTGTTGTAGAGGAAGATGATAGGGTTGCTACGGTAAGTAGCCAGTGCAACGACCGATTGAGGAGCGCACTGGAGGATGCGCTTCGCGACTATCGATCCACTCCAACCGAACTTAGGCCCCGATTACCACGGTTACCCATGCATAAGAAAAATAGGGCGCTGGTGTGTGCCCTGGACTCGCAGCTCAAGAATTTATTTGAGAGTAGCGAGAATCTCGTTGATACACACTCGATCCTATATTGTGGGGCTGTTGCGGTATGTCGTGTAGCTAACGTAAAATTCCAAAACAGTGACGTAGCTACTCGACCAAAACCATCCGTACCAGCCTGGCAGTGCAGGATCGAGCGCCGTATCGACGAGGCCAGGGTACTCATCGGTAAACTAAACTGCTTCAGGGAGGGTAATACAAGACCACGTGTGATGCGCTTTGTGAGACGGGCATTCTCGGGGACTGGAATCAGTCCTCAAGAATATATGTCTCATGCCACAGAGCGCATCGACTTCCTGAAGCAGAAAGTTTATGCATGGGCAAACCGTATTCGGCGGTATAAGCGGCGGGTTGATCGGTATTCGCAGAATCGCATGTTCCGGAGCGATGAGAGGTGGGTATACAGAGCTTGGGAGCGACCCGAACAAAGTGTGACTGACGTGTGCCGCCCGGATGATGTAGCCACAAGTTCTTTCTGGCACAGCATCTGGTCGGTGCCTGTCTGTCATACTGAAGCTGACTGGATGCGTGATATCGAGCGAGTGTGTGAAACTATACCAGAGATGGAGCCAATTTTAATTACACCATCAGACATAGCCAGAGCTGTCCGTCCGTTCCCGAACTGGAAATCTCCGGGACCGGATGGACTGCATAACTTTTGGTTAAAATGGCTCAGTAGTTCACACACTCGCCTGGCATCGCAATTTCAGTCATGCCTAGAGTCCGGATCTCTGCCACAGTTCTTAACAACAGGCGTTACCCACCTGCTCTATAAGTCAGGTAGTCCCGCGGAACCCAAGAATTATAGGCCGATCACGTGTTTATCGACGGTCTATAAACTTCTTACGTCCATTTTGAGAATGAAAATTAACAAACACATTGACAGTAACTCTATTATGTCTGTCTCTCAAAATGGATGTAAGAACGGGTCCCGCGGTACTAAGGAGCTACTCCTCATCGACATGGCCATTAGTCAGCAGGTTCGTCGATCCCGCAAGGATTTGTCGACATGTTGGATTGATTATAAGAAGGCCTACGACTCAGTGCCACATACATGGCTCAAGAGGGTGCTGGAGTTGTACAAGATAGATGCAACCCTACGCGCCTTTCTTGAGTCGTGTATGGGACAATGGAGGACGGTACTTCGATATCCAGGATGTCGACAAATCCAAGGGAACGATGAGCCTGTATGGATTAAACGGGGAATATTTCAGGGCGACAGTTTGAGTCCACTTTGGTTCTGTCTAGCCCTGAATCCTCTAAGCACATTGCTGGAGGATTCAGGTCTAGGCTATCGGTTGAGAAGAGGTGGTCAGGTCATATCTCACCTCCTTTACATGGATGATCTGAAACTCTTTGCCCCCAACAAATTGCGACTGATGGAGCTACTGAAAGTAACTGAAACTTTTAGTAACGCCATCAGGATGGAATTTGGTGTGGACAAATGTGCAGTCATGTATGTGAAGCGAGGGGAGATTATGGAATCCGAGGGAATTCAACTCTCGGATTCCATACACCTCAGATCCCTTTCCTCATCCGAAAGCTATAAGTATTTGGGTATGTCGGAAGCGTTAGGCATTAACGTGGCTGACATGAAGCAACTGTTGAGGGAGCGTTTCTTTGGTCGCCTGAAGAAGGTATTAAAAAGCCTTCTTTCCGGCGGGAACAAGGTGCGCGCCTTCAACAGTTGGGTCATGCCGGTTTTAATGTACTCTTTCGGCATACTCAAATGGACGCAGACTGAACTCGATGCCCTGGATAGGAGAGTGCGTACATTGCTGACTGCAAATCGGATGCATCACCCACGATCATCGGTGATGAGACTGTACATCCCACGGAAGTGTGGGGGTCGAGGCTTTTTAAACGCAAAGACCCTCCACAACCGAGAGGTGTGCAGTCTCAGGGAATATTTCTTAAAAGCCGACGTGGGTATGCACCGAGATGTAGTCGCAGTGGACAAGGGACTCACCCCGTTGTCCATGGCTAAAGAGAATTGGCGCAAACCTGTAGTACTTACTACCGATGACCGCAAGGAAGTATGGCAAGGTAAGGAGCTTCACGGACGCTTCTACAAGGCTCTTCATGGGCCCGATGTAGATTTTCTGGCGTCCGTGTCCTGGCTACGATTCGGTGACCTATTTGGGGAAACTGAAGGTTTTGTCTGTGCGATTATGGACGAAGTTATGTTGACGAACAACTACCGGAAATATATTATGAAGGATGGGACGGTTGACGTGTGTCGGGCATGCCATCGTCCTGGTGAGTCCATCAGACATATTATTTCTGGTTGTTCTCGTCTAGCTAACAGCGAGTACTTGCATAGACACAACCAAGTAGCCAGGATTATTCATCAGCAACTTGCCTTGAAATATAATCTTGTTGAATCTGAGGTACCGTACTACAAGTATGTGCCCGACCCAGTTCTCGAGAAAGACCATGTCACGCTGTACTGGGATCGGTCTATCATTACTGACAGGACTATTGTCGCCAACAAGCCTGACATAGTGGTGATAGACCGATCAGCGCGCCGCGTAATGATAATCGATGTTACCATCCCACATGACGAAAACCTCGTGAAAGCTGAGAAAGAAAAACAACTAAAATATCTTGACTTGGCACACGAGGTTGTTGACATGTGGAATGTAAACTCGGCTATCATTGTGCCGATTGTCATAACGGCCAATGGCTTAATTGCCAAGAGCTTCGACGAACATCTTTCGAAGCTCTCCTTAGGTGGTTGGATCAAGGGCCTGATTCAGAAGGCAGTACTCCTCGATACGGCCCGTATTGTGAGGAGGTTCCTGTCTCTGGAGCCCTAACCACCGGTAGCTTGGACCCTGCTCCCGCTACCGGCGGAAACCTATTTTTATATTTTTAAATGTTTTTTTGTTAAATTTATTTTCTAAGAAATATTTAAAAATGTAATTTTAAGAAGCTATGTGAATAAAGGAAAAAATAAATAAATATCTTGGGACAACTCACACACGGCTATCTGATCCCAAGCTAAGCAGAGCTTGTGTTATGGTAACCAGACAACTGATAAACATATGTATATAATTTATAAATACATACATATTATAGATAAATCACACCCAGACACAGAACAAACAATCATGCTCATCACACAAAGTTTGTCCTGGGTGGGAATCGAACCCACGACCTCCGGCTAAGCAGTCAGGGCCACTAACCACTAGACCAACATGCCCGTCAAAAGGCTCGTCAAGTTGAATGACAAAATAACAAAAAAATAAGCTACAAGTTATCAATTCAACTAATAGGGTAGTTGACACCACCAATCAATTGATATACTTTTTATGAGCTGTCAAAACGCGCTTCCCCCATAGATTTTGTATGAGACTCGCAACCAATGACGTCACTAAGTTGTCAAGTCAACGATGCAACTATTTATTGATTTAAAAGCAACTAAAAATCGAATTTTAAAGTTATTTTGAAACGAATGGAGTTCTCAGGTCTAGAATAAGGTGTTCTTTCAGAAAAATTGTGTTTTTTAATTATTGGTTAATGGTGTCAACTACCCAATTATACTTCTACCTAATTTCGCACACATTGCAGGCGTTATAGTTACATTGCAATCGAGTTACTCATTAAGACTTAAGCACCATAAAAATATAAATAAAGGGACTTCCCCGTAGTATAAACTAATCGTGAATACTAATGACGTAATTAAACTATCCTTACTATAATCTTTTTAATATAAATAAATCATGTGTCACGTTGTTTGTCCGCGAGGGACTCCTAAACTACTTAACCGATTTTAATTAAATTTGCACACCGTGTGCAGTTTGATCAGACTTAAAAGATAGGGAAGGTAGTGTAGTAGAAAGGTAGAAAATTGTATTGCAACGCACAGTTAGTCCTTACTATCCTTACTAATATTATAAAAGCGAATGTGAGTTTGTTTATTTGTTTGTTACGTCTTCACGCCTAAATGGCCAAACCGATGTTGATGTATTTTGATACAGATAAAGGTCGGACCCTGGACACAGAAATAAGCTAGGGGTAAAGGGGGAGTAAGAGGGAAGAAAAGGGGAGAGAAAGATATATTTTTTTTTCGATCATCACGCGGCTAGTTAAAGTTAGCGTTTGCCCACTGTAACTGTGCCACGCGGACGAAGTCGCGGGCGGAAGCTAGTAATATTATAAATGCGATTATTTGTGAGGATGGATGGATGTTTGTTTGTTACTCTTTCACGTCAAAATGGCTGAACAGATCTTGATTAAATTTGGTACAGAGGTAGATTATAGTCTGGAATAACACATAGGATACTTTTTTCCGATAACACTCGGTCAAGCCCCGGGCGCCAGGTAGTTAAACTATACTCTACTTGTGTCGATTTTTAACTAATAAAATAAAAGCGAATGATTAGGTCTGTATGTCTATGTCATACTTAGCTATTTTATTTAACATTTGAAAAAGTTTCGTTTTTTAAACCAAACATTTAATCTCACATACACAAACAGCCAGACCCGGAACAACTATCTGTAGGTCATACAAATATTTGTTCCGTGCGGGGATCGAACCCGCGACACCCAACGCAGCAGTCGATCGCTCAGCCACTAACTTTCGCCATTTTATTTTATTTTGAACTGACTTCAAAAAAAGAACGCAGGCGTAACCACAGGCTAAAACTAGTTTGTTAAAAATCAAATTTATAATTATTCATATAGCTAATTAATTAATCATCATTATTACCTTATCAGTGATACGCAGAACAACATTTACTAAGTGTTGAATTGTTTGTTCCGTAATTGTTTATTGGTATTTAGTTCGTTGTTTGTATATTGATTTTTTATTATCAATGTGCTGTTTATATAAGGACGTTGTGCAGTGTAAAATCCTGTTTGAATAGTGTTTTTTTAAGTTGTTAAAAATATATATAAAAAGAAGACTAAAAACGATATTAAATAGTATAATTTTGGAGTGCATTGGAGTTACATAGTGCAGTTAATTCATATCTTAATCAAGGAAGTACAATAAATAAAAACTAAAAAAGAAAAGATAAAATTGATAAAAGATAAATCTCACGGTTGCGCCAAATAGGCCCAGTTTTAGTGCTCGACACTAGTTTATAGCTGAATTAAGGAAGTACAATATATATAAAAACGAAAAAATAATAAAAAAAAAGAAATCGATAAAAGATAAGTAGACCTGAAGTGTGAAGTGACGGACAGACAGAACAGTTTTGTATTTTGTGTTATAGCAAGCACACATTGCTTAGAATAATATGAACCAGTATGAATATTAAGTTGTTGAGTCCCCCAACTTTTAATATAAGCTATCGTGCAGGATAGTAGTCTTATAAGGTGGCTACGCAATTACTAAGTCCGTACATTATCGTACTATCTGTAGTCCAATCAAACAACTCGATCTGTGCAGTGTTTTTTTTTTTAAATATTTACTTCATACGAATTTCGCCGGTGTCGTGGGTGCGTTTACAAACATTTAAACTCACATACACAAACGGCCAGACCTGATTCAGCTACCTGTTATACAAATATTTGTTCCGTGCGTTGATCGAACCCGCGACACGCAGTGCAGCAGTCGATCGCTCAGCCACTGCGCCAACCTTCAATTAAGGAGTCTCGTTTTGAGAATCGGTGTAAGAGTTGCGTTTAAAAAAAGAAAGCTAATTTAAAAATGGCGGACGAAAAAACAAACGGGAGTGATTCGAATGAAATCTATTGCTCAATTTGCTATGAAAAAACAAAATTCAAAAAATGTGAAGATATCGAGAAAGAATTAATCTTGAATTTGAAACCCGAAAGTCGGAATAGCATCGAAGATTTACCAGAATCTATAAATTCATGCGACAGTGACACTTATGTCTTTAAAGAAATCATAATGACAGCTGATGGAACGTCACCTAAAAAGAAGAAACCGAAAAATCCAGAAATACAGGCTCTAAAAGAATTTGTAGCAGCTCAACTGCGGAATATTTTTAATATAGTGTCAAATTTTGAAAAAACATTGTCATTCTTTAGCAAGAAGTACGATGACACGATAACTGTGCTAGAAGAGAAATTAGAATATATACAGAAGTTAGAAAAACAAAATTCTTGTTTACAAAATGGTTTAGATGAATTGCGGCAGCGCTTAGATTTTGTTGAACGAAATTGTATTCACGTGAAGATTGAAAAGAATTGTAATAAATTAGGTAAGACTATTTTATTATGAATGTGTGACGGGCCTGTTGGTCTAGTGGTCAGTGGCCCTGACTGCTGAGCCGGAGGTCGTGGGTTCGATTCCCACCCAGGGCAAACTTTGTGTGATGAGCATGATTGTTTGTTCTGTGTCTGGGTGTGATTTATCTATAACTAGCTGTGCCCCGGCATGCGTTGCAATGCAATTTTGTATCTTTCTACCTACCCTACTTCTCTTACCGGGATGAAAAGTATCCTATGTCCGTCTCCTGGTTCTAAGCTACCTCCTCTCCAATTTTCAGCTAAATCGGTTCAGCCGTTCTTGAGTTATAAGTGGTTACTCCACTTATAACTCAAGAACGGCTAACACGACTTTCTTTTATATATATATATATATATAGATATGTATGTATTTATAAATTATATAAGTATGTATATCAGTTGTCTGGTTACCATAACACAAGCTCTGCTTAGCTTGGGATCAGATAGCCGTGTGTGAGTTGTCCCAAGATATTTATTATTTTATTATATTTAATGTCATCTCGCAGTTCAACTTAAGAGGTTGTCCCTCTGCTTAACCGGGCAATACCTGTGGATGCCTTGAAATTGAGGGTTCTGGACAAAAACCTAACAAACTAAGCAACTACACGCTAAGGGTACCCCCTGTGGGGTACGAGCCTCGGCTTAGGGCGTCGTATAGGCGTCGGTATCTGAGTGATATTATTTAAGGACTGATTTAAACTTACTGATTCAGCGTTGCGGGCTGGTACTAGCAAGGGACGGGTGGGGCAAGTACCGAGACGAGAGAAATACGTTTTTTACCCTTAACCCCCCCCCCCCCGCCCCCCATCCCCTTCCCGACTTCAGATCGCCCGTAATTTATTTTTCCTTTTTTCATTTTTATTTATTTTAATATTTCCTTTTATTTTAAAAATTATCGACCCTGGTCTATATCATATACCTTAATTATAAAAGTCGTCCCGGTTGATCTTGAGGGTAAGCCGCACTTGCGTAGGTGGATGGGTGACCACCCACATACAGTTTCCTCCGTGCCTCGGAAAGCACGTTAAGCTGTTGGTCCAGACTGTCATTTGTAGATCATTGACAGTCAATACAGGGAATCAATGGCATAAAACTCGTCTTATCAACGGGTGTTGTATTACGCAGTCCCAACTGGGTTGTGGAGTTGACATAGGGAAACCGATCACTTTTTGGAACAAAGTTCCTTATAGCGCGATGCAAAAAAGGGCTAGACGGAAAAAAATAAGACCGAAAGTTGTACGACACTTTTTGCTATAGTTGTTGCGGCGTGCGCGTGTTTCTCTCTCTCATAGAAAGCAAGCCAGTTATTTTCGTTTCGTCTTTCTATTTCGCATTGAACAGTGTGGTGTCGCGACGATTATTTTTGTTGAGTGTATACAGGTTTTTTGTACAAAATAAATAATAACATCGTTCCATCCGGGTGTCACCTTTAAATTTTTTCGATTTTCTGTTACTTTTTAACTGCGCCAACCGTGTCTTCAATTTATTTTATTACTAGCTTTCGCCCGCGGCTTCTCCCGCGTTAAATTTGGGGTAACACAGTTCCCCTTGCGCCTTATTGATTTGTAATAGCAACGCTAAGTTATCTCTTTTCTTCCCTCTTCCTCCGTCACATCCCACTTTTTTTTAAATAAAAATTAGCCTATGTCCGTCTCCTGGTTCCCAACTATCTATGTACCAAAATTCATCACAATTGGTTTAGCCATTAAAGCGTGAAGAGGTAACAAACAAACTCACTTTCGCTTTTATAATATTAGTAAGGATTTCCAATACAAAACAACCTATATGCTGTTGTTACAGGTCAACAACTCAACGTGGACTTCACAACGCCACCTCGGCTCTACAACACAGATTTCCAAGTGCGAGACCACAAGATGAGCGGCGGTGTGTGGCTTTACAATCGCGACAGCAATAGTAACGTTGACGGCGGGCTCGCGGCCAGCACCGAGTACTTTAGGTAAGTCTTACTAACATTGTAGAAGGACAGAAGTAATATTGCAGAACTAGCTGTTCCTCGCGGTTTCACCCACGCTGCTCAGCATCTGTTGGTCGTAGCGTGATGTTATATAGCCGATAGCCTTCCTCAAGAAATGGACTATCCAACACTAAAAGAATTATTCAATTCAAACCAGTACTTCCTGAGATTAGCGCGTTCAAACAAACAAACAAACTCTTCAGCTTTATAATATTAGTATAGATAAGAAATAAAAAATTGGTTGCCTGTGAAGTCGGTATACGGGCGAAAGTTTTACGTGACAACGACTTTCAGTGGTAAAATAATTTTAATGTGAATATTCATTCGTATAGTAGGAAGAAGGATGATATGTCTGTCTCTCTCGCTCTTAGGCGTGCTAACCATGCCCGAGTGGAAGGGACGCGTGCCTCTCACTCGCCCTCATTGTGAGCGCATAACGTGAGCGGAGCGTAACGCAGTTTCTTGAAGCACCCGGCAAACCAATTTATAAGACGTTGTCACGTCAAAAAGAACAGTCCTACTAATATTGCAGAATTCTTTCGAACAACCCCGGCAGGCGGTGGCCCTCGCAGGCTGGCGGGTTGTTCGAAAGAGGTACCACGGCCCCGAAACATAAAGGACAGTAGAAGGAATATGGGTGGGTTTTAGTTATTACAAGTCTGATACTCCCCCCCGCTCCGCTCAGAGCGGGGGAAGTTATTGGATAATTTGCCACCCCAAAAAAAATGTCCTACTAATATTATAAACTAGCTTCTGCCCGCGAGTTCGTCCGCATGGCATAATTACTTTGGAACCCGCGTGATGATCGAATATCTTTCCGTCCCCTTATCTTTCGTCTTTCTCCCTCTTTTATTAATTCTTTTTCAAATTTCAAAAAAAAAAACTTTAAAATTAGCCTATGTTCTTTTCCAGGGTCCCAACTATCTCTGCACCAAAATTCAACAAAATCAGTTGGTTAATAAAATAAATAAATAAATATCTTGGGACAACTCACACACGGCTATCCGATCCCAAGCTAAGCAGAGCTTGTGTTATGGTAACCAGACAACTGATATACATACTTATATGATTTATAAATACATACATATTAAGATAAATCACACCCAGACACAGAACAAACAATCATGCTCATCACACAAAGTTTGTCCTGGGTGGGAATCGAACCCACGACCTCCTCAGCAGTCAGGGCCACTAACCACTGGACCAACAGGCCCGTCAAATTAAATAATTCAAATCGTAATTTAAGCGTGAAGACGTAACAAACAAGCAAACTCACTTCGCAAATAATATTACTAACGATTGTTACAGTTCCGAAAGCCCAGGCAAGTCGGCGACCCTCACCGGCATCCAGCTGGCTCCTGGCGGTGAACGACGCAAGTCCACCACGGAACCGGCCCCCAAAGACACGGTGGACGAACTACAGAGGAGACTGGATAACTTGAGAGGGTTCAACTTATAATATTAGATGATAAGGTTATGTGGATGTTCTTCAGGGTTTTTATTGGGAAACTAGCTTTTGCCCGCGGCTTCGCTCGCGTTATATTTGAGGTAACATTGTTCCCATTTCCTGATTTGCGCCTTATTGATTTGTAATAGCAAAGCTAAGTTTTCCCTCATACACCACTTTTTTTTTAAATAGCCTCTGTCCGTCTCCTGGGTCCTAACTATCTCTGTACCAAAATTCATCAAAATCGGTTTAGTCATTACGGCGTGGAGAGGTAACAAACAAACAACCTCACTTTACATCATGGAAAGTACCCTATTACATCATGTATAAAATGCTTTCCAACTAATGACAATGCTTAGACTAAGCTACGCTAAAGCCGTTTCTTATTAAAAACTTTTTTAACGAAGACCTCCCACAATAGTTTTTAAGGCCATTATAGAAATACTACACTTTAAAATAATAGGTTTGTAAAATAATATTGATAAACGAAAAAAATTAAATAGATATAAGCACTTAGGAACACATCGCATCTTTACTTGTTAATTAAATATAAATAATATTGACTACTCCACGATTTCTGGAAGATTTTAGTGTACGGCGGCCACAAAAGGTAAAAACGGAACCCTTATACGATCACTTTGTTGTCTGTTTGTCAAGACTCCTTATCTCAAGAACGGGTTAAGGTATCGAGTTGAAATTAAAACCATATACTCAAGTTTGTGGTCACTAAGAGCTGTGAAAACATCAACCCTCTAAGTCTACGCAGTCAAAAGATATGGCCGTTTATGTCGCAAGTTTGTAGACCAGCTTCAGGCCCACCGCCTGCCGGGGTTGCGGGTTGTTCGAAAGAGATACCGCGGCCCCGGAACGTAAAGGGCAAAAGAATGCACATGTCTGGGTTTAAGTTAGTTAAGTCACTCCTCTCCGCTCCTCCCAGAGCGGGGGAAGTTATTTGTTGATTTCCCATTCGCTTAAAAATGGTTGTAGGTTTGTTTGTCTAGCCACTAGCTCCTAACAGCAGTGAAGTAATCTAAAAGTAAAATCCGGCTCGAAGGACCAATGTATAAAAGATGGGTAACGACAATGAGTGGACTGTATAAAATAGGTACTGGTATAATGCCGTAAAGTTAAAAGTACAATAAGTCCCGGACAAACATTAATATTTTAGAGGTCGGTTGAGGGGTCCGTCGCGGTCGGGTCCGTGGAAGCGAGTCCGTGGCGGGGCCGGCCGGTATGTCGCTCGCCCGCCGTCGTGTGATGGCCGCGCGTATGTGTTGGGTTCGATTCCCAACAAACAACCTTATACTAAGGAGTGTAAAGATCATTTTGGATAATAACGCTAAGTTAAGAGGTTAAAGGCTCCTAATATAAGATTTATTTACAAACAAACCTATATAACCTTTTATTTTTGCGGATGGGAAATCAAGAAATAACTTCCCACGCCGTGGGCGGAGTGGAAATGTCAGACTTGTACTGACTAAAACCCACCCATGTTCCTTCTATTGCCCTTTATGTTCCGGGGCCGCGGTATCTCTTTCGAACAACCCGCAAGGGCAGGAAACTATACTTGACTTGTCATTATACGCTACTTCTTTTCATGATGTTAAGGGCCGATTTCTCAATCATTAAATAACTTTTATCTAAAGAGTAAATGTGACATTTTGACAGAGTGTCCATACAAGAACTGTCAAAATGACAGACTTTTTTTTTCCCCTATAGTGGCATTCACATCTCTTGTGTGTGAGACGTATTTGACCAATTACGACGTTGTATGAGAGTGACACGTAGGGCAAATGTACGGTGTTTAATTTGAGGGTGATAGGAGCTTGGTTCAGGATACTTAAAACAAATAACATTAAATGACGACACTAAAATGACAGACTTATTCATCGGATTAAACTTGACTGGCGATTGAAAAATCGCCTCTAAGGTTCCTTAACAGTCTGTTTGCCTTACGGGGCCGTTTTTATATTAGCCATTACCCACACTAACTCAAAGTTAAAAATACTACGAACCGATTTTACTAGAACAATATTAGTATCAACTTTTTAGTAAAACCTTTTATACGCTGACTGATTAAAATAGACCGTGTGAGGTGCTCACGGAGTTACAATGGAATATGTTGCATGATCTATTTTATAAACTCACTAGATTGCGACAGCGGCTTCGCTCGCGTTAAATTTGGGGTAACACAGTTCCCCTTTCCTGATTTGCAGGTGGTTTTCGGTGGTAACAAAGAGTGTTTGTACCGATTTTTAGCTTCCTACCTTGAAAATTGCGGAGTGTCCCATACAATTTTTTACCCTCTATATTAGGAGAGCGGGGGTTAGAATGAGACAAAAAATGCATATCCGTCTCCAGGATATCAACTATCTATGTACCAAAATTCATCAAAATCGGTTTTGTCATTTAGGCGTAACAAACAAACAAACTCAGTTTCGCTTTTATAATATTAGTAAGGATAAGTGAACTACCTGTGTTCTTTATGAGAATAAATGTCTTTAAACCGAGAGATTATCCACCACAATTGACAATTTGACCTCATAAATTAAACTGCCTGATTTTGAAAGCACAACACGCACCTCAGGCACGGTCTTAATTAAACGGTCAGCCTATAGTTATTTGTGTAGTTAAAAACAAACGCCATACTAGAATTAATGAAATTCATAAATAAAATTAATTATAAAAATTGAAAAAAAAAAACGTTTTGTTTTAACTGCAAAATCTAATCAAAAAATATAAAATAGGTATTTAAGCATTGTAAATATTTCATGTATTAATTAATAATGATATATTTAATATCACTGTTCGGTAGATGGCAGGTTCCACATAGAAGATATAAATAAAATAAATATAAATAGGGATTGAAAAATAGTTTTAATGGATGTTATGACTGAAGTAATCGCTGAATGGAGAAATATGCTAGAAATCCATGCTTTGCTGACCAAATATTTAAATCATTAGATTCCTCTCTCCGAAGAAGCTTGTAGCTTAAATAATAAATAAATAAATCTTTATTTCAGACTAGGTGTCTATAATTTTCGTTCATTATTGGTTTTTATACAAATGATTACATTTTTAAAATAATATTTCTTAAAAAAAAAAACAATAAAAAATATAAAAATCCCACCGGTGTCGGGATCTAAGCTACCGGTGGTCAGGGCTCCAGAAAAAGGAACCTCCTAACAATACGAGCCTTTTCCAGGAGTACCGCGCACTGTATCAAGCCTTTGATCCAGCTGCCTAACGAGAGACTTCTCAGGTGTTGGTCGAGGCTCTAAGCAAATTAAGCCATTGGCTGTAACGACTATCGGCACAATGATCGCTGATTATTATTATAAAAGTTATATACCATGAGCAAGAATGTTCTTAAGTTATTTTTTTCCTACTTATCTGCAATGAGCTGTAGGATGCTGTTAGTTTTACCCCGGACTCTGCCTAATAACGATGCGAGCCTGCGCACTACGGCATGGCAGCCATCTACCCCGATTTTGGCAAATTCGGAGGCACTACAAAAGCATGGCAGCCCTTACAACGTCTTAAAAAAAATGTATTGGACACGCAGATTATTGAGCAACCACTGCGCATATCGGAACCACAGTTTGCACGTGTAGAAAGTCTGACAGGTGGCTCTAAATAGTATTAATAACTTATAATAACAACCCCTCGGGTCGACCTTTAAGTAAAATCACGCTTACCTAGATTAAAGACAGAAAAGATGGATTAAAAAAAAAATAGCAATATAAATACATCGACACAGATAGAAATAAACAAGCCCAATAACATATAGTATATAGGTATAGTCGCCTATACAGCATACCATATGTACGTCTTAATACACTCACAGCCAAATTAGAAAGTTGCGCACTAAAGGTGCGCACTAAAGGTGCGCACCAAAAACGTGACACATTTTCGTTACTTTAGTAGGTTTTACCCCTCGGATTTTTCTCATACCGGGCGCCTTATATATGAAAATCGATTCTTCGAAAGGAGTAAACTTCGAAAGGAGGATTCGAAAGGAGTAAACTCCAATAAACTTCAAAAATAGAAAAGAAAAACGGTATATTATTATTGGTGTAAAATACTATGTGGCATGTTAAAGTTCATAGCTGTAAATCTAACGATTTAAATATTTGGTGCCGTTACTATAGATTGGGGAAGAGAAAGAGGAAGATGACTGATATTGTATGTTAACTTGTAAATGATGTAAATACAACTACTAGTTAGGATATATATATATATGTTTTTTAATAACGAAAATTAGATAGGAGATCAAAAATTTTTGGAAAAAAAATACCAAAAAAAAAGTTTTATTGTAAAAATTAAGCTTGCGTAGTTATTATTAGAAGTTTTTTTTGTGGTGAGAGAATCGTGGTGATACAAACCTGTTTTTACTGAGGGGCTAAGCAGAGGTCCTAGTACCCCCACATTTATACAGTGTGCAATTGAAGTCATGAATATTAATGTTATTGTCATCAATCAGGAGAGGAGCTCGTGGCTAAATAATAGCAGCCGTTCGGGTCGATCTTAAGGTTAAGCCGCTTTTGCCTAGTTTGGTCTGTGGATGGGTGACCACCCGTTACATACCGAGTTTCCTCCGTGCCTCGGAAAGCACGTTAAGCCGTTGGTCCCGGCTGTCTTTTGTAGATCTTTGACAGTCGTTACAGGTAGTCAGTGTTCCGAAAGTCTGACAACCAGTCTTACCAAGGGGTCTCGTATTACCCAGTATTAACTGTGTTTTGGAGGACAGATAGGCAGTCGCTTCATGTTCATCTTCATTCTTCATCGCGCACAAACAAACAAACTCTTCAGCTTTATAATATTAGTATAGATAATGGCCATGACTTCAATTGCACCCTGTATAAGTCTCATGAAATATGGGCCGAACCAATTGCCATCTACCAGTTCGTTCTAAATATTAAGAATCGCTCCGATCGATTTTCAAAGCTTAAGCAATAAACCAGGCGGGTTCGTGGCTGGGTGACCATCTATTACATATCGAGTTTCCTCCGTACCTCATTTATAAAGTTAGACACATTTGTAGATCTTTGATAGTTGCTACAGTAATTGTCCAGAATTTTTGACAACCAGTCTTACCAACGTGTATTGTATGACCAAATATACACTGGGTTGTGGAGGTCAGACATCCAATTGCGAAAAACTGGTATTCTATATGGAATTATATACAATTTGTCCGGTCATGGACTACGGTACGGCCAACGAGAAGCGATACCAAATGTGAACAAAACCCATGCTAAAACCCCATCTAAAATGGCCGCCCGAATGTTGGCGAACCCGTCAAACGTTGTCATGTTTTTGCCGGGAGAACGAGACATTACGACAAAGGCACAAGATGGAAAGAGCTAAATATTAGATTGTCAACGCCACAGTTGTTCTTTAGGTTAATGACCTTTCGTATCGCTTCTCGTTGGCCGTACTATACATGGAATTTTATATATGTATTTGAAGAGTCCATGAAGTTTCTTGCCCATTCATTCATTCATTAACCATATAGTTTTTTTATTATAGTTTGGAATGAGCTACTACTGTATTTACACAAGTTGTTATGCCTTGTGACTGGGACTGTAGCTTCATCTTTTTGTTTGTGTCATTCAAAAGTGCCTGTAATGGTCTAATTGAATAAAATGCTTTTAGTGTGACACCTGGTATGACTATATCGGGATTACCTTTGGCATATAAATAGTCGATAACTAGTCGCAACTGAAGGGCTACTATGACATCTTATAGCAATTCTTATTCCACTGAGTGAAAGAGATCCCTCAGCGGAATAAGAGTTGCTTTAACCCGTCGCGCGATTGCTAACAATGTAGGTAAAGTGCCCCAAACGTCGAGCTATTTTGAATGAATTTTTGATTTTGGTTAGACCTACGGAAAAACGAAGATTTCATAGTTATTTCGATAATTATATATTACGAATACTTCGTAATATATAATTATCGATATATGTTATATCGATATATGATGTTTCCAGAATCCTTATGAGTTTTAAATAAATTTTAAAAATAAATGTCTAAAATATGAAAACCACTCACAGCGGTTCAAACTTTGCACCCGTGTGCACGTACGACATTTGTGGCACAAGTAAAACTTTGCACCCAGTGTGACACTTAGACGCGCGAGGGGTTAAGAGGTCATAGTAGGGCTACAGGTCGGCGTAGGGACATGACCGGCTAAGCACTAGTAATCGGCCTGGTTTTGGTAAGTGAAAAAATAAACTATATTATCAATGTAAATTTGGACTGACACTTGGCTTGTTAATTGTATATAAATATTGTTGTTTTTTTTTATAAAAACCTAACGGCTGATATTCATATTGTAGTGTTAAACTTAGTATTCTGGGTAATATGTTGTGATGTTTATATGTATTAGAAAGCTAATTGATAATAGTGTATTTATGCTTGCAGTCAGTTAGGATAACAATAATAGGGTAGTTGACACCACCAATCAATTGATATACTTTTTAATGAGCTGTCAAAACGCGCTTCCCCCATAGATTTTGTATGAGACTCGCAACCGATGACGTCACTAAGTTGTCAAGTCAATGATGCAACTATTTATTGATTTAAAAGCAACTAAAAATCGAATTTTGAAGTTATTTTAAAATGAATGGAGTTCTCAGGTCTAGAATAAGGTGTTCTTTCAGAGTAATTGTGTTTTTAAATTATTGGTTAATGGTGTCAACTACCCAATTGTTAGTTCCGACTTGGGAACTCCAAAATAACGAAACCGTAATCCAGTTTTTTAAATAAAAATCTAACTTACTCTTTATTGTCATCTATACAGTGTTGAAATCGGTCTAGTTATTTCGAATATTGGCCGAAATAAACAGACATTCATATTTTTTTTTTTAATTGTTCCATATATGCATTCAGAATAAAGCTGTTATTTTGAAATTGGAAACAGAATTCTACGTTTTTTTTATTGTGTATGTATTGAAAGATCTGGCTGCAAAGCGTTAAGTAATTAATTTTAAGGAATTTTGTTATGTGCCTATAAATTATTATTATGTGAACTTTTAAGTCAATTATATACGACACTTTCTATGCATTAACATCTTTTCTAAAAGCCCATATTATTCTATTCTTATTTTTTCCATTGAAAACTTGTTTTTTTTTATGAAATAATGCAGGTTACAAAATAACTAAGTTCTCTCTCGGAGCAATTGAGTTTATATATGTGTATATATACATACACACATAGGGAGTGTTCGCTTATTAAATTATATATCGTATACTCAACATTAGTGCCTTTCATGTCTCCTTGTCTATGGTAGATTTGTTTTTTTTTTTAATCACTGCCAAGCTTGGAACACTGCCTTTTTACGTTTAATGCTTTGTGCTCTGCTATCTTTGCGTATTGGTGATTATTTAGATAAACTAGGTTATGAAAGCTTACTCAAGCCAGTGGCTCCAATTTCTGACAACCAGTCTTACCAAGGAGTATCGTATTACAAAGTTTTGGTTGTGGAGGTCAGATAGGCAGTCGCTCCATGTAAAATACTGGTATTCAGCTGAATCCGCTTATTTAATTCAGCGTATTCCAGTTTTTTATTTAACTAATTAGTGTAACTCTAAGGATGTCAATCTACCATAGATAAAGGAACATTTTTTTTATTATTTTATAAAACTATAGTGTGATATATTATTATTAAAATTATTTTATATTTTAATATAAAAAAGGGTATGTTTTTACTCTGTGTGATTGTAAACTTAGGATTTTTTGTATGCTAATAAGTAAACTATTATATAAGGTACTGTAAATGACCTCAATCTAATGATTTTTTCTAGCTTTTTTTTTATACTGTGTTATACTTATTATGTTTGTTTAAGGGATTGTATTCAATTTATTTTTTTATTAGGTTATTTTTAGCTTACTGCCATTTTAAAGGTTTGTTTAATGATTATTTGCAATGTGGGTTGTATACATGGTGGTAAATTGATGTTAGACAGTCTGAGATACAATCTATAGTTCAGTAGGCCTACCATGACATCTTAAAGCAGAACTTATTCCACTAAGGGAAAGAGATGGTGCTAGACAACCTGTATAGCTCTGGCTCTTTCCCTCAGTGGAAGTGGAATAAGTTCTGCTTTAAGACGTCATGGTAGGCCTACAGTTCAAACTTTATGACGCCTCGGAAGTTAGCCACGATTTTCAATCTGCGCAAACGCACACGTCACTCGCATGTAGAATCCGAGACGTCAGAATGTTTGAATTGGAATTTAAGAAACATATTCCTGTCTCTAATGGAAAAAGTGGTTAGTAAGTAATAATCGTAACTTCTGTGAGTAATTATAAAACTTTGGGGTAATAACAATCAGCCCATTATACTTCACAGCCCTATACATATAAAAGGGAGTGAACTGTAACCTACCACGCGTGCCCAGTACGGTAGGGTGGGTAACCTCGGACGTGTGTGGGAAATTTGACTAAATATTTACTTAGCAATAATTCTGCTGTACTATCGATAATTTTGTAAGCAATTATAATGTTTTTTTTTTGTATTGTAATGTTATTTATTATTAGACTGTTATCGATTAATGACTATTGATGTAAATAATTGTAAATATAATGTACGGACGTGCCAAAATTATTTGTTTTATTTTTGTTTTTAGAAACCTTGTGATTTTTACGTCAAAAGTTAAAAACGGAACCCTTATTCGATCACTTTGTTGTCCGTCTGTCTATCTGTCAAAACCCTTCTCGGGAACGATTAGAGGTTTCAAATTGAAATTAAAACCATATACTCAACTCTGCAGTCTCTTTGTTTAAAAACCAACCCTCTAGGTCTACGCAGTCAAACTACTTTTTTTCTTCTTTCTTCTTTACCTTGTCTGTACTATTTTATTTTATTTTGTTACTGTTTTACGTACTTGATTTGTGCGAGTCCCAAATAAAAGTTTTTCTTTCTTTCAACTATATATGACTTTTTGTCGCAGGTTTGTACGGAACACTCAGTGCGCGAGTCTGCCTGTCTTGGCCGGTTTTTAAATTTATATTTTCAACTAGCTTTGCCCGTGGTGAAACAGTTCCCCTTGCGCCTTATTGATTTGTAATAGCAACGCTAAGTTTTCCCTTTTCTTCCCTCTTTCTCCTTCACATCGCACTTTTTTCAAAAAAATATTAGCCTATGTCCGTCTCCTGGTTCCCAACTATCTCTGTACCAAAATTCATCAAAATCGGTACAGCCATTAAAGCGTGAAGAGGTAACAAACAAACTCACTTTCGCTTTTATAATATTAGTAAGGATTTTTTACAGTCGAGCATTCCTTCAGCACGAGAGTTCTAATCAAGGACTTGTATATTTCCCCCTATAATTTGAGGGCCATCCGTGGCTAACAAGTTGTTCCAGTGACCTGTCACCATTTCATCCAAACATGTATATTTCCAAAATCGGAAACATCGATTTTTTTAGTCGTAAGCTCCACTTAAAGTTGGGATTACTACCCTGAGAAGAAACTGCTGAAACAAACTCGGAGGTCACAGTCGCTTCGAAAATCAAGACATCTTGATCTGATCTTAACTTCCGCAATAATTTCATAGTACTAAGTGTTGGTAGGCCAGACACCTGACAAAAATATATAGGTTCCATTTTTTCCATTTGGCTGTAAAAGGCTAAAACTGTAACCTCATTTTTTTGCTATCTCTTTATTTAGCGCCAACTTGACAAATCACTGTTCGAATTACAAAAATCAATAAGTAACAAATGTCGCACCTTCAAATCCTTACATAATAAAACGTATTTCCCTTTCTATTGAGACAAACACAAATCAGCTGTATCGAATAGGTCATAGGTCAAAATAATTCTATACAGAATTCAACCTCTTGCACTCAGTCGCCTTGCGAACGCCACGAAAGAGCGTCTGTTCCCGAACGAATTAGTAGTTGTCAAATATTGGCGGGAATTTATCGAGTGTTTTTTTTAGGTACTGCGTGAAAATAGATATCTATATCGGTGACCTAAATTGTTATTTTTTAATTTGTTATTCAGTTTAACGGAAACATGCATTTGACCACTAATTTACTGATGGTAAGTCATTGAATTTATTTATTTGTTTTTACCAGGACCTATGGAAGAAATCTTTGAATATTGGGACAAAGACAAATTAAAAAAAAACGAGGTTGGTGAGGGATAAAGTCACACTTACCTACTCCAAAAAATCAATGACAGTTTTAAACGTATTCTGAACAGGGATTATGTTATTGATACCTACTGCTCTAGCCCAAAAGGATCATGTATTTAATTATTCAATTCGGTAGCTACTTAATAATTCCATACATTTTTTTTTAATATCTTGGGACAACTCACACACGGCTATCTGATCCCAAGCTAAGCAGAGCTTTTGTTATGGTAATCAGACAACTGATATACATACTTATATAATTTATAAATGACATATTATAGATAAATCACACCCAGACACAGAACAAACAATCATGCTCATCTCATCACACAAAGTTTGTCCTAGGTGGGAATCGAACCCACGACCTCCGGCTCAGCAGTCAGGGCCACTAACCACTGGACCAACAGGCCCATCATTACACACACGTCATTAGTCACATTAGTCCAGTTTGTCATTTTAAAGAGTTCTTCCAAGATTCTCCGTCGCCACTCGCCTCTTTTTTTTTGCGATACCAGTGCTCTGCGTCTCAAAACCATGTTTTTCTCATGACTAAAGTCAATCGAACGCACTTTTCGACAGCCATTTTTTTGTGGGAAATCATCAAATGACTCCTTTCGCCACTCAAGCGTCCAGCCCGCGCAGCTAATATCCAGTCAAGCGTCCATGGCTAATAAGGTATCCAAAACCAAGGGAGCGTTGTACGTCCTGGATACTTCATTAGCCATAGCGACTACTTTTATAAAATCGACATCTATGAAAAATGTACGGTGCTGCTTGAGAGTTTTGTTATTCGAATCGATAGCTAAAGAAATACTCAAAACAAAAAACAGATGGCAGTATAATATAGCCTTGACGAATAGTTAAAAAATATTATTCTTCAGGCGCAGTGTGTTGTTCTGTGGTGTAAGATCAACAAGTGTTTTTAGATTATGTCGTAAGTACTTGAGTTTTATTTATTTTTTCTTAGATTATACATCAAAATAAACTAGATGATTTGTGCTATATAATTACGTATAAATAGCACAGTTTTAACTGTAAAATTGAGTCATATTTTGAATTCAAAGTATAGGTGTTTCGAAAAAAATGTTCGTTCTTCAGTACTCGATCAAATTTTAGTTCTATTTACGTTGTGTTTCAGTAAAATAATATTTAAAGAACGAGTAATAGTTCGTAATAAACATAATAATGCACTTTAAAAACGTAAATATACTGTATTCGTGGAAGATTCCTTAAAAATATCATTGTGTTCCTCAGGTTTTTTGATGTGGATAGTTCAGTATCCACGGACGGAACTACAATGGTTCAAAATAAGGGTCGATACAAACGACAAAATACGTTTGCAATATTTTTGCTGTTTTGGATGTAATGTTTTATTCGCTTGCTTGGTGGTGTTTCATCATGCTTTTATCTCACACTTTTTGTTCTTGTGATTTAGTAATGTTGTGTTTTTTTATGATTGTCGGATTTTGCTCTATTTTTTAATTTCACTTTACTAACATGAAGGATATGTTCTAAGATTTCTACTCACTTTATTTTCCTTGTGTGTTTTGACAATTTACTTAATTCTCATATTTAATAAAAATCACTATACGAATATATATATCGGTATACGAATTTGAATACGAATTAGTTGTTTTTGAAAATATTGATGTCGTAATCGTAATATACCATGCGCATTATGAATTATTGGAAAAACACTAAAAAACCTTTTCTGAGATCATTGTACTCATCGTTATAAACTACTTTTACTAAAAGACCAAACCCGAAATAGCGAAAAAAGGATCAGCTGTTCCATACATTTTGACGAGTTATACCATTATAAATGTAGGGAAAAGCTGATTTTTCTTCACGTTGTTCGTAATGATGAGTACAATGACCTCTTAAGAGGTTTTAGTATTTTTCTAATAACCCTGTTTATACATTTCTTAATGATATTGATGGTTTTAATTGATATCTGCACAAAAAATTTTAGATCACCGACTGAAACTAACTTGGCTTGTAGAAGTCGTAGGGGCCGAGGAGTTAGAACTAGAGGTGGTAGTGGACCATCTCAAGTAAGGAGTTAATTTTTTTTTAATTACTGTATTTTATATAAATTAAACTGTATTATATAACGGTATTTTATTATTAGCGTTTTATTTAAAACCCCAACTAAAAAGCATTACTACCTTTTTTTAAGTTGCGTAAAAGTGTATGGGAGGCCTTAGGCGGCCATATTGCTTATATTTTGCTTTCGCGAGCGAGTCGAAATCACTCCGACACATCACGTTAAAATTATAAACAGAGGTGTTTTGTTTTGATTAATTTAAGTACTTAGCGTTAACAAAACATAAACATCCATGCACCAAATGAAAGGACATTACGTCTAGTTTGTTGTGAGATAGTTTTATTGGTAAAATAAACAATATTATTGCGTTGTGGTACGAATTAATAAAATTTATATGTTTATTTTTCTCCAAATTCAAGGTTCACACCCATTTTTAATATCTTAAATTAGATTTTTAGATAATTAAATATACATAGGTTAAATGTGTGTTCTTCTATAAATTTTTTGTTGTTTTTTTCTTTACCCTAGCTATTGTAGTTATGTAGTTATGTAGGTTTTTGTCACAGCATGCGAGCGCGGTAGCGCTTGATTTAGGGCCGCGCGTATCTGGACGTTCAAGGGTATATTGGTTGCGCGGCTTGGACGTACAACGCTCCTTTGATTTTGGATACCTTATTAGCCATGGACGCTTGAGTGGTTCGCTCAGATTTGTACTGGCTAAAACCCATCCATGTTCCTTCGTTTGCCCTTTATGTTTCCCGCGATAACTCTTTCGAACCAAATCGTAACCTCGGATGATGGTTCCGTGTCTTCACAGATTACTAAGCTATAAATGTAAGTATTTTGCAACCGACTACCAAAACTTGAATTAAGTATCCAAAGAGAACGAACGGAATTTGACGGGCCTGTTGGTCCAGTGGTTAGTGGCCCTGACTGCTGAGCCGGAGGTCGTGGGTTCAATTCCTACCCAGGACAAACTTTGTGTGATGAGCATGATTGTTTGTTCTGTGTCTGGGTGTGATTTATCTATAATATGTATGTATTCATAAATTATATAAGTATGTATATCAGTTGTCTGGTTACCATAACACAAGCTCTGCTTAGCTTGGGATGAGATAGCCGTGTGTGAGTTGTCCCAAAATATATATTATATATATATATATATATATATAATTAGTGCACACACGGCGACATTTTCAGATATACACTTCCAGTATAACATGGCCTCACACTATTGATTTTCAAAGCAATCAGAGATCTTGTTACTGATTTAAATATATAGGTTGTAATGTAAGCTTGCCGTGTGTACGTGTCTATTTTAAACATAGCGTTAGTTGGACATAAAAGAATCTCTACAAACGAGACTAGGTTTCATAATGAACTTTTTGCCTGGTATTTCGGCATCGATGTCTCGTATAGACAATTATTATTACCTGAATATTAATCGATATTTGCTAAGCCTTTTCCCAACAATGTTGGGGTCGGCTTCTAGTCTAACCGGATGCAACTGAATGCCAGTAATTTACATGGACCGACTGCCTATCTGACCTCCACAACCCAGTCAGTACTGGGTAATACGATACCCCTTGGTAAGACTCGTCAGACTTTCAAGACACTGACTACCTACAAATGACAGCCGTGACCAACAGCTTAACGTGCTTTTAGTGGCACGGAGGAAACTTGGTGTGTAACGGGTGGTTACCCATCCACAGACCAACCTAGGCAAGCGCCGCCCCGAGCGGCTCCAATTAATAGAATTAGAATAACCTAATCTAATATATAAAATTCTCGTGTCACAGTTTTCGTTCCCATACTCCTCCGAAACGGCTGGACCGATTTAAACGAAATTTTGTGTACATATCGGGTAGGTCTGAGAATCGGCCAACATCTATTTTTCATAGCCTTAAGTGAGCAGCGGGTGAAACCGCTGGGCACAGCTAGTCTAATATATAAAATTTTCGTGTCACAGTTTTCGTTCCCATACTCCTCCGAAACGGCTGGACCGATTTAAACGAAATTTTGTGTACATATCGGGTAGGTCTGAGAATCGGCCAACATCTATTTTTCATAGCCCTAAGTGAGCAGCGGGTGAAACCACTGGGCCCAGCTAGTATAATATAAATAATTTGGATACGCGACTAAAATACTAATATGTAATGAGCAGGTACGTAGGTATGTATGTGATGTCAAGTGAGGTTTTTAAGTGAGGACCCGCCCAGCGGTTTTACCCGCTGCTCCCCTCCTAAGAGTTAGTGTGAAGTTTTTACATATAAACCTTCCTCTTGAATCATCTACCTATATAAAAATCCGCATCAACATCCGTTGCGTAGCCCCGGCTGGAGGCCTTAACTTCAAGGCATCCACAGGGATCGACCGGTCTGCAGTAAACGACCTCCTAGGTCGAACTGCAAGATGCCAAAAAAAAAACCGTTGCGTAGTTTTAAAGATTTAAGCATAAATGCAACATAGCAACAGACAGACAGCGACTTTGCTTTATACTATGTAGTGAAGGCGTACGATACTGTATTTTGTGTTACCTAAGTTTGTTTTTAAAGATGTTATGGTTCACTAAAGTACAAAAAACAAGTGCGAGTCGGATTCTTGCACCGAGGCCGCGAGGGTACAAACTTGTGACATAAACGGCCATATCTTTTGACTGCGTAGACTTAAAGGGTTGAATTTTTCACAGCTCCGAGGGAACTACAGTTTTGAGTATAGAGGTATATACTTATTTTTAATTTCAACGACAATTGTTAAAAATTGTTCGACAATCAAATTTCGAATAAATAAACAATTCGTTTTCTGACGCTCTATTTCTCTCTTCTCGCCTCTTTAGATTAATTACTGAAAAAAAACTCTTTCAATGGAAGCATCACAGTAAAGGTTAGATAAAAATAAAGTATTTCCACATACTTTATTTGTATGCAAAAGTATAAAGTACCAAAAATAAAGTAGGATACGTTATTATAAAGTATGTTTGGCAACCCTAAGCGAGAGGCAGGCCAAAGAAAAGATGGATGGATTGTGTAAGGAACGATATGAATGAGAAAGGAGTAAATGATGCCGTGACGTCTGATAGGGGAGAATGGAAGAAGAAAACGTGTTGCGCCGACCACAAATAGAATGGGACAAGGGCAGGAAAATGTTGAGTTTTCTGATCCTTCTAAAAAAAGTTGGCAACCCAAGCACCTATTAAACTGCACCTACTTAGTAGATAAATGCGGTTTGTGCGACATTATCATTTAACTTATATCTAAAACTCATCTTTACGATAATTTTATCTATTCTTTCTCAATTTGTCATTCGAGATTTCCCCATAGACAAATTTACGGTATTATAGAATCTATTTCCACAACATTAATGTCTATGCCTGCCACGCCCTGCTTCGTTTCCGAAATGTTAAACTATTCTTAAGTAAACATTAAGAAATGTACGAATGACATTTTAATTTATGACAGACAGTGTTGTGGATGCTGTTGTCACAAAATTAAACTTCTCTCGTTTATATTACCTAGTTAAAAAACTTTTAAGTAATAAGTTAATCAACCTCTTCCTTAATGGCGTTTGTAGACGAGAAATACCACAATTTTGCCAATATCACGTGTGTACTGTTAATAAACTATCAAACGCTGAAGAATATTTAACAATAATCCTTACTAATATTATAAAAGCGAAAGTGAGTTTGTTTGTTTGTTACCTCTTCACGCTTTAATGGCTAAACCGATTTTGATGAATTTTAGTACAGAGATAGTTGGGAACGAGGAGACGGACATAAGCTAACATTTAAAAAAAAAGTGGGATGTGAGGGAGAAAGAGGGGAAAAAAGGGAAAACTTAGCGTTGCTATAACAAATCAATAAGGCGCAAGGGGAACTGTGTTACCCCGAATTTAACGCGAGCGAAGCCGCGGGCAAAAGCTAGTAGTATAAATTTATCCGCAGATTTACATTTATATTATCAATTCATGACAGAATGACAGAAACAGAACAGTGACTTCAAATAAAAAAAAAAACGATCCAAAAAGTTGCAACTTAATTTTATTAAATAACACATGTTAACAACTAGCTGTGGTTGTCAAACTAAATCGGACTATTCTATTCGCGAGTAAAATAGTGTGGAATAAAATAACATGTGATTATGCATGCAATTTTAGTCTTAATCTAGTTTAAACCGATGATTTACCAACGTCCACACCGCCTCGCCGAAGATCGTGCCCCGAATTAGGCTTATGGCTACCACCTTGCCGGGCAGTGCAATTCTGGTCTAGCAAACCTAGACTTTGAGCTCTGTATCACAATGTATACATAATACTCAAGGTCATTTGAAATTTGATAATAGGGTAGTTGACACCACCAATCAATTGATATACTTTTTATGAGCTGTCAAAACGCGCTTCCCCCATAGATTTTGTATGAGACTCGCAACCGATGACGTCACTAAGTTGTCAAGTCAATGATGCAACTATTTATTGATTTAAAAGCAACTAAAAATCGAATTTTAAAGTTATTTTGAAATGAATGGAGTTCTCAGGTCTAGAATAAGGTGTTCTTTCAGAAAAATTGTGTTTTTTAAATTATTGGTTAATGGTGTCAACTACCCAATTACAAGCTAGGACAAAAATAAACCAACCATATTTCTAAATTACAAATTCTCACAAGCGTATGCCTATTAATTTGATAGTTGCAGGTACAATAATTACTTATATTGCTACAACATCATTTAAATGTATGTAACAAGATTTATAAATACATTTAAATAACTAGTTATTAAACCGATGTGCTGATGTCTGTATTCATCAAATAACTTCCCCCGCTCTGTGCGAGCTGAGCGGGGGGGGGGGGAGTGTCAGACTTTTACTGACTAAAACCCACCCATGTTCCTTCTATTGCCCTTTACGTTCCGGAGCCGCGGTATCTCATTCGAACAACCCGCAACCCCGTTTTGTGCGCATCCTCACGACTAGAAAGCAGTGGTTGTGAAAACAGATGCATTTAAGCTGATACTCATCTTCTGTTTAGTCTGATGTAGTAGCATTGACAGCCTATAATACAGCTTTCGCTGTAGCTAGGGTTGCCAACCATCCTTACTAATATTATAAAAGCGAAGGTGAGTTTGTTTGTTACCTCTTCACGCTTTAATGGCTAAACCGATTTTGATGAATTTTAGTACAGAGATAGTTGGGAACCAGGAGACGGGCATAGGCTAATATTTTTTTGAATAAAGTGGGATGTGAGGGAGAAAGAGGGAAGAACAGGGAAAACTTAGCGTTGCTATTACAAATCAATAAGGCGCAAGGGGAACTGTATTACCCCAAAAGCTAGTATAGTACTTTATAATAACGTATCCTACTTTATTTTTGGTAATTATACTTTACTAGCTTTCGCCCGCGGCTTCGCCCGCGTTAAATTTGGGGTAACACAGTTCTCCCTAAGTTTTCCCTTTTCTTCCCTCTTTCTCCCTCACATCCCACTTTTTTTTAATAAAAATTAGCCTATGTCCGTCTCCTGGTTCCCAACTATCTATGTATCAAAATTCATCACAATCAGTTTAGCCATTAAAGCGTGAAGAGGTAACAAACAAACAAATAAACAAACAAACTCACTTTCGTTTTTATAATATTACTAGCTTTTGCCCGCGGCTTCGCCCGCGTTAAATTTGGGGTAACACAGTTCCTCTTGCGCCTTATTGATTTGTAATAGCAACGCTAAGTATTCCCTTTTCTTCCCTCTTTGTCCCTCACATCCCACTTTTTTCAAAAAAAAATTCGCCTATGTCCGTCTCCTGGTTCCCAACTATCTCTGTACCAAAATTCATCAAAATCGGTTTAGCCATTAAAGCGTGAAGAGGTAACAAACAAACAAACAAATAAACAAACTCACTTTCGCTTTTATAATATTAGTAAGGATATATGTATATAGTAAGGAAGTAAGGATATAGTAAGGATACTAAACTTTTGCATACAAATATATAAGTAGGTATGTGGAAATACTTTATTTTCAACCTTTACCGTGATACTGTTACTGAAAGAGGTTGAAAGAGGCGAGAAGAGAGAAATAGAGCGTTAATAAATTTAATTAAAAACGAATTGTTTGCTTTTGATTGTCGGACAAGCTTCAAATCAAATCAGATCATTTATTTTTGCAAACATGGGTAATTTTTATTCAACCTAGATGTTTTCGTATATAATACTAACCAAAAATGTTGAGATCGCTTTACTTACTAAGATTAACTATTCAATGTCGTAAACGCGCGAAAAATCGACGAATTTATGAGTAACGTTTGAGCGAGGTAGTCCTTCAGAAAAACGATCATTTTACCGTTAAACCGATAGCTACACCGTATAAAGTCCCCCCGTGGGTACTTAACACACTTGTGGTATTGTGTCTTATGTTCCCCCGTAAAAACTTAACGACATTCAACGGGTTAAAATGCAAGTTACCAAGTAGTACATATTTCTAGTTTCACGGTAACATTTAATTGGCGAATAATATTGGTGCAATAAAAACGTTTAATAATTAATTATTCATAATTTTTTTTGTATATTTAACGTATTTTTTCAATGTCGTTTAATTTATTTAAAAAAAAATACATATTACTTATTTAAAAATAAAAAGCTTAGTAGCCCACCGGTTTTGCACCAAGGCAAGGTCCAGGAGTACCGCTTTCTGTATAAAGCCCTTGATCCAGCTGCCTAACGAGAGCCTCCTCAGGTGTAGGTCGAGGCTCTTGGCAATTAAGCCATTGGCTGTAACGACTATTGACACAATGATCGCTGAGTCCACATCCCACATATCGACAACCTCACGAGTCAATATACTTGATTTGTTTATCTTTCTCGGCTTTCACGAGGTTCTCGTCATGCGGGACCGTTATGTCAACAATCATTGCGCCGCTCTGATCGATCCACCACCACTATATCAGACTTATTGGCAACAATAATCCTGTCATAAATGATGGTTCGATCTCAGTACGATGTGATATTGTCATGTTCAAGAACTGGGTCGGGCTCCTACCTGTAGTAGGTACCTACGGCACGTTGCTGATGGATAATCCTGGCTACAAGGTTGTGTCTATGTAATATTATTATCAATGTGAATGAATAATTAGAAAATAAAACCTAATTAATCACCTAATTTTGTGTCTAGAATTAAAAATAAAGATAAAAACTTTAAATTGAATTAATTTCCAATCCAGTTGAAATGACAAAAAAAAACTGTCAGTCGTAAAATTGTTCTGATTACTTTTGTGGAGGGATCGAAGACTGTTGAATTGTTTTTTTAGGGTTCCGTAGTCAACTAGGAACCCTTATAGTTTCGCCTTGTCTGTCTGTCCGTCCGTCCGTCCGTCCGTCCGTCTGTCCGTCCGTCCGTCCGTCCGTCCGTCCTTCCTCGCATAATCTCTGTGACCGTTAGCACTAGAAAGCTGAAATTTGGTACCAATATGTATATCAATCACGCCGACAAAGTGGTAAAATAAAAATTGGAAAAAAATGTTTTATTACGGTAAACAAAATCACTTCCCACTTTACATATAGGGTGGCTACCCTATATGTTATGTTTGTTGTGTTTTTTTTTAATTTCAACCCTAACGTGTGATATATTGTTGGAAAGGTATTTAAAAATGAATAGGGGTACTAAAATCATTTTTTGATAATGTCAATAATTTCGGAAATAATCGCTCCAAAAGTAAAAAACAATGTGTGTCCCCCCTCTAACTTTTGAACCCTAAGTTTAAAAAATATGAAAAAAATCTGAAAAGTAGAACTTTATAAGGACTTTCTAGCAAAATCATTTTGAACTTGATTGACACAACAGTTTTGGTACAAAAAAGACAAAAAGTTGTACAAAATAATTTCTGGACTAAGTTTGTAGTATAATCGTATATTGTATATATATCGTATATATATATATAATTATATCGTATATATATAATCGTATATAAATATGTAAACAAAGCATTTTTTTTATCTTCGTTTACATATTTTATTATCCTGAACGTATCTTTTTTCAAACAAAAAAAATAATTATTTAAATCGGTTCTCGCAATCCAAAATCACCACCGAAAACTTCTTGCACGTCTTTGTATTAATTAGTAACCCGATTCCCCGAGAAATGGCGCTGTAGGTACTTATTACATGGGATCGGGTATTACCGAATTGTTCGGTTGGTCTCTCCTTGGCATTGGCGGTATCTTATAACTACATAAAACTTCTATTAAGAACATGCTAAGGCAATTTAGAACATAACTAAAATTCATTTTTTAACACCAATAAATAAATTTTATGGTAAAAATCAGTTCATAAATGGTTCGATAGATGGCGTTGTCTAATGACGTCATTTTTTTAAAAGTCGATTCATGACCTACCGTGGTAAAGTAACTTAAGTACTTAAATATATTCGTAATTTAGTTTATGAGTGCATAATCTAATAAGTCGTCGAGTTTTGAGCGCCCCCCTTTGTGTTAAAAACCGCGCTAAAAACCGTCACAAGTCGGAGCGCCTGCCGCGGGGTGTGCAATGTTGCACGCTCCTCCACCCTTAAACTCATAAGTGGGAACACTTATTGTGACGGACGGGAAACTACGGAACCCTACACTGAGCGTGGCCCGACACGCTCTTGGCCGGTTTTTTTAGACTTCGTTGAGCTTCTTGTTCTTGGCGCTATTCTGATGGTGATCACTATTAATTCTGGGGCAAAAGAGCACATTCGAAATATACTCGTCGTGACAAGAGAAGACTAAGAATGCCATCATATCAAAGCACATTATGCTAAAAGAATTGTTTAATTACTGCAATAAATAAAAATGTATAACAACATACCAAAGGAATTAAGAAAGCTCCCTTTAAAATATTTTAAATTAAGGTTGTAAATATGGCTTATATACTTGATTTGTATCTTTCTCGGCTTTCACGAGGTTCTCGTCATGCGGGACCTTTATGTCAACAATCATTGCGTAATTTAGTTTATGAGTGCATAATCTAATAAGTCGTCGAGGTTTGAGCGCCCCCCTTTGTGTTAAAAACCGCGCTAAAAACCGTCACAAGTCGGAGCGCCTGCCGCGGGGTGTGCAATGTTGCACGCTCCTCCACCTTTAAACTCATAAGTGGGAACACTTATTGTGACGGACGGGAAACTACGGAACCCTACACTGAGCGTGGCCCGACACGCTCTTGGCCGGTTTTTTTAGACTTCGTTGAGCTTCTTGTTCTTGGCGCTATTCTGATGGTGATCACTATTAATTCTGGGGCAAAAGAGCACATTCAATATATACTCGTCGTGACAAGAGAAGACTAAGAATGCCATCATATCAAAGCACATTATGCTAAAAGAATTGTTTAATTACTGCAATAAATAAAAATGTATAACAACATACCAAAGGAATTAAGAAAGCTCCCTTTAAAATATTTTAAATTAAGGTTGTAAATATGGCTTGTAGACAATTTGTTTTTATAATGTAAAAGAAGTTTTTGGTAAAAAAGTAACTGATAGATATCATTACTAAGTTTTTCTAAGTATTCTATGTTGTTTTTATAACTCATATTATTATAACGATGATTGGATTGTGTAAAGAATGATATGAAGGAGAAAGGAGTAAATGATGCCGTTAAGTCTGATAGGGGAGAATGGAAGAAGAAAACGTGTTGCGCCGACCACAAATAGAATGGGACAAGGACAGGAAAATGATGATATTATTGTAAAGAATTAGTATAAATGTTTCATATTAAAATGCTACCTATTAAGATGATCTAATATTTGTATGTCAATGGTAAAACATGTAAGTACACAACTCTTATTATAAGACCATGTTTTTACACAAATAAAATATTATATTCTATGTTATTTTAGAATACTGTGACGGGCTTGTCCCTTAGAACAAATAAATGTCACGTTAACTCTTCACATGCCAGAATTAAATTCAGAAATTCGTGCATACCATCATGAAATGCACATGATCGACCAATCACGACTTAAAACAATGATACTAAACCGTCCCCAAATTATTTAGGTAACATTCAATGTTAAATGACAAAATATCTCCATCAAATTACGTTCTGAAAAGGGCAACACACGCCCTTTACGATGCATTGTTTCATTGTATTGTCAATGTATCCGAACTAATGACATTTTGGCGGGAGTCTTGACATGTATCTGTCACTTAAATTGTCAAAGTATTTGCCTATGCATTACACTTAAAAGATTTTTAGCGTGTTAAGAATAGTCTTGAATCTAGTGTCCCCGATTCTCTACTACATTCCTATATATTTGTAACTGACAATTATTTTAATTTAATGAAATTGCTTTGCATGGCGAGAAATTGCAACATTGAAAATTGGTTTCACGCATACCTCCTTTCTAGTAAGGAATATTGCTAAATTAAAATATTCAAAAGTTGAACTATCTCGAAGAATGGCTATTTTTAATCGTTTCAATCATTTTAAACCTATTTTTACTAACGATTAATTAGCTTAACTTTAGTATGTGTTTAGACTTAATAGTATTACTGTTGATGCGCCCTGCTTCGCACAGGTGCAATGTACACTAATATCTAATATATAAAATTCTCGTGTCACAGTTTTCGTTCCCATACTCCTCCGAAACGGCTGGACCGATTCAAACGAAACTTTGTGTACATATCGGGTAGGTCTGAGAATTGGCCAATATATATTTTTCATTTCCCTAAGTGAACAGCGGGTGAAACCGCTGGGCACAGCTAGTCTAATATATAAAATTCTCGTGCCACAGTTTTCGTTCCCATACTCCTACAGAACGGCTGGACCGATTTAAACGAAATTTTGTGTGCATATTGGGTAGGTCTGAGAATCGGCTAACATCTATTTTTCATACCCCTAACTGAGCTACGGGTGAAACCGCTGGGCACAACTAGTCATACATATAAACCTTCAGTTTGAATCATTTATTAAAACCGCATCTAAATCCGTTGCGTAGTTTTAAAGATGTAGACTTTGTTTTAGGTATACTTAATTAATTAAATAGGTACATCGATATTTGAATCGAAAATACAATTATTTCTAAGCCATTACCATCCAAAGATAGAGACAAACGCTTATAATAATGAAAATATAAGATGTGAAGCGGTTAATTTTTAAATTTAAAATCGTAGTATTTACATAAGTTTGAGACCATGATGGGAAATCATCAAATAAGTTCCCCGGAACTGTACTGACTAAAACCCACCCATGTTCCTTTTATTGCCCTTTATTTTCAGTGTGACACGGGATGTCGTCAATAAACGGACGGACGGTGAGCTACCCATTGCTCACCGTCCACAGGCCCGCATATAGCCCGGCTGGGTTATCTTAGAAACTGCTGACCCGATTTCGATTATTTTGTCTCTAATCGGAAGCTGCATTAATCCTGGGAGTCCTAGGGTATATTTGAAAGCAACAGCTGCCGTACCATGACGTCTTAAAACAGAATTTATTCCACTGAGGGAAAGAGACAGAGCTATACAGGGTGTCTAGCACCATCTCTTTCTCACACGGGAATAAGAACTGCTTTAAGATGTCATGGTAACCCTTCAGGACGCACTCGTTATTTCCGATTGAATGCGAGTGAATCAGCGAGCAAAACCTAGTTTTGCATAATCACTGAGTAAACTAGGTTTCACTCTTGACATCGTAATAAACTGTACCTAAGTTATTTGCGTAATAAACACGAAGGTGAGTAGTTTAACCGTGATTTTAGAGTTACGTAAATACTAGCTCCGTCCAGCGGTTGCACCCGCGATCTGCATCCAGTTCAGTTGCATCCAGGTTGAAAACCAGCGTCGGACAATAGTTGGTGCTAGACACCCTGTATAGCTCTGTCTCTTTCCCTGAGTGGAATAAGTTCTAGTGTTAGTAGGCCTACAGCACTCGTTTACGAGTATAACTCAAGATCAGCCTTTACCTCCCTCATCATCTGCCTAGCCTTTTCCCAAATATGTTGGAGTCGGCTTCCAGTCTAACCGGATGCAGCTGAATATCAGTATTTTACATGGAGTGACTGCCTATCTGACCTTTACAACCCAGTTTATACTGGGTAATACCTACAATATCCCTTGGTAAGACTGGTTGTCAGACTTTCGGGGCACTGACTACCTGTAACGACAGTCAAATATCTACAAATGACAGCCGGGACCAACGGCATAACGTGCTTTTAGAGGCACGGAGGAAACTCAGTATGTAACGGGTGGTCACCCATCCACAGACCAACTTAGCCATTACCTACCTCGCCATATTAATAAAATAAAAAAACTGCCTTTTCAAGCCGTTCTCAAGTGACATGTGGTAATTGATTTTAATTTATTGAACATTCTTTTTTGAATAAATAAACTTGAGACTTGCGATTTTGCGAATCTTAACATTGAGGTAAACGATCACGATGTTTTTTAGAGTGCTTCTAACTCGTAGACCACTTGACTAAATTATTTGACGTGATTTTTTGGGGTCCGGGTTCCGTACCATAAATGGAAATAAACAGAACCTTTACTTACGACGGGCCTGTTGGTCTAGTGGTTAGTGGCCCTGACTGCTGAGCCGGAGGTCGTGGGTTCGATCCCCACCCAGGACAAACTTTGTGTGATGAGCATGATTGTTTGTTCTGTGTCTGGGTGTGATTTATCTATAATATGTATGTATTTATAAATTATATAAGTATGTATATCAGTTGTCTGGTTACTATAACACAAGCTCTGCTTAGCTTGGGATCAGATAGCCGTGTGTGAGTTGTCCCAAGATATTTATTTATAGGATCACTTTGTGGTCCGTCTGTCTGTCTGTCTTTTAACCTTTTATCTCAGGAACGCGTGAAGCTATCAAGTTGAAATTAAAACTATACGCTCATCTGTGTAGTCTCTTTATGCTGTGAAAAAATCAAATCCTAAAGTCTAAGCAGTCAAAAGATATGGCTGTTTATGTCGCAAGTTTGTACGAAACCCTCGGTGCGCGTGTCTGACTCGCTTTTGGACGGGTTTGTAGTTATTCCATAGTTTGGCCATCAATTAAGAATATTAAACCTCGTCTTTTTTTAACCGTTAATGTTTTTTTTAATCTTGTAGTCTGTGGTTAAACTGGTGTCATTGTTTTTATGCCTATAGGTCTCTAACTTGGCTTTACATATCGAGAATTATATAGTATCTCAAGTTTGGTTGCTTCACGATATTTTCCTCCGAAGAAAGAGATAATTATACAATACTGTAATGGTCTAATTGAATAAAAGATTTGATTTGATTACTAATATTTAGAATAATGGAACACCACAGACTACCTACAGTAAGTACTGTCTCTCCTCGTTTAAATCCATCCATCCAAAAAGGCCACTGCCTGCCGGGGTTGCGGGTTGTTCGAAAGAGATACCGCGGCCCCGGAACGTAAAGGGCAATAGAAGGAACACGGGTGGGTATTAGTCAGTACAATTCTGACTTAAAAAGATCTTTTTAAGACAACCTTTTTTATTTTTAACACCGCCCATTGTGTCACCCTATTTATAAGTACTTACTGTTATTTTTGTGATTTGTATGGTGTACATAATCCTTACTTAATATTATAAAAGCGAAAGTGAGTTTGTTTGTTACGTCTTCACGCCTACATGGCTAAACCGATTTTGATGAATTTTGGTACAGAGATGGTTGGAACCCTGGAGACGGACATAGGTTAACTTTCTTTTTTTAAAGTGAGTACCTAATGAGTGAGAAAGAAGGAAGAAAAAGGAAAATTTAACATCGCTATTAGGTACAATCAATAAGGCGCTAGGTCAAAAAACTACAGGTAGCGGGTACCTGCAAATCAGGAAAGGGGAACTGTGTTACCCCGAATTAAACGCAAGCGAAGCCAGGGCCAAAAACTAGTAATATTATAAAAGCGAAAGTGAGTTTGTTTCACATATTTTCTTTTAATGTTTACGGATGGTATGCAAATATTTTAGAAGCAATGGAAAATGGATACTTACTTGATAAGAATTCGTGTGAGATGCCAACATACCACTACTAAAAAGGAACACAAAGAACAAAACTTTTATGTCAAAAAAAAAAGCCAAAAGATGGCAAAAAAACTATGAATCTGATTTTTTTTTTAGGTTGTGCCACTCGCAGTTCAACTCTCTTGAGTTATTAGACTGCTTAACCGGACTTTCCTGTGTGATCTCAATAAATTAAGGCCCCCAGCCAGGGCTACAAAAACTACTGTTATACTAAGTGATCGCTCGCTAGGCTAAGGGCACCCCCTGTGGGGTACGGACCTCGGCTTAGGGCGTCATTGAGGGAGGGCAACAAGGGTGGCTGGGTCGATTAATTAGGGACTTTTAGATTTACTGCTCAGCATCGCGGGCTGGCTTGTACACCAAGGGACGGTTTCATTACTGGGGGTTTCTCGACGGGCCTCGGCGGCGAGGTCGGAAGACGGATCGCGGTCTGTACCTGTATTTTCGAATAGTGCTAGTTTCCCTACTGCTTTCTTGCAGAATTGTGATGGGATCATCGGGAGTAAACAAAAGCCACCGACTTCTGGAAGTAT
Organism: Ochropleura leucogaster; assembly: GCA_958449745.1. Lineage (NCBI taxonomy): Eukaryota > Metazoa > Arthropoda > Insecta > Lepidoptera > Noctuidae > Ochropleura > Ochropleura leucogaster. The sequence goes on along the minus strand of OY288228.1, from coordinate 8,437,824 downwards.
TTATACCAGCCCAGATCAGGACACAATTTGTCATTTCATTGCAAACCCTATTAGTGTTCATATACAGTCCACATTATGACCAACTCGGTAATTAACATTGAAGTGAAATGAAACATTGTAATTGCAGCCGAGGCGGATTTAACGTACGAAGCGCCAGGCGAGAGTGTTATAGAGCCGAGAACAGCAGTGACAAAAACTCACTGATCACTTGAAATTCCCATTCAACTGATCAGTATTTTTAGGGTTCCACATCGCAAAGCAAAAGGAAAACAACACTTTTCCGTCTCTATGCCTGTCTGTTTATCAATACCTTTTATCTCAAAAACACGCCAAGGTATCGAGCTAAAATTAATACATAATACTAAGGTCAGCGGTCCCTTGGAGCGTTGAATAAATCTTCTAAATCTACGCACCATCTGCCTAGCCTTTTCCCAACTATGTTGGGGTCGTCTTTCAGTCTAACCGGATGCAGCTGAATATCAGTATTTTACATGGGGCAACTGCCTATCTGACCTCCATAACCCAGTTAGTACTGGGTAATACGATACCTCTTGGTAAGACTGGTTGTCAAACTTTCGGGACATTGACTACCTGTAACGACTGTCAAAGATCTACAAATGACAGCCGGGACCAACGGCTTAACGTGCTTTCCGAGACACGAAGGAAACTCGGTATGTAACGGGTGGTCACCCATCCACAGACCAACCTAGGCAAGCGCGGCTTAACTTAAAGATCGACCGGAGCGGCTGCTATTATTTAGCCGCGAGCTCCTCTAATCTAACCTCCTCTTCTAAATCTACGCAATTAACAAATATGGCCGTTTATATCGCACATTTGGAAAAGGATCAACAATGATCATTGAGCAACTATAAAGGGAAGAATCGCAGCGGAGATTACCCATCTGCGCGGGAGATATTGGGCAGGAGATTTTAGGGGTAAACTCTCTGTTCCCTCACTCCCATAGTCCGATGGGACGATAATCCGACACGACCGGAGAGACATCAGGCTCAGGACCAACGGGTTAACGTGTTTTCTAAGGCACCGGTTTACCTTACCAACAACTTCCAAACTCCGGATTGCTACTGTGAAATTCCTATAGCATTTTTTGCACGAACTGAGATTCCAGCCGTGCTCAAACTAAGGGAGCAGTCAGTCGGCATGAAACAAACTCATCACATGCTTAACAATATGCTTAAGGCTCATTCAAACACGCGCGGCACGGTTAGCGCCGACCAAATCTCCGTAGAACAATTATTATGAAAACGCATGCTACCGTTCACAATGGCGAGGCGTGACGCGTTGTGTTAAATAGGCGTGAAAATCTCGTTGGGGCGTGCCTCTTATGTGAGATTTTTAACCGACTTCAAAAAAAGGAGGAGGTTCTCAATTCGACTGTATGTTTTTTTTTTTTGTGTTTGTTACCTCATATCTCAGGTCTGAGTGAACCGATTTTGATGATTCTTTTTTTATTCGAAAGCTGGTGGTTGTCGTTTGGTCCCATAAAAAAAATATTAAGATCCGACAAGTAGTTTTTGAGTTATCTTTAATAATGCGTATTAGATTGACTTCGTGTACGTTGATGAAATACTCATTCGTCGATTATATTTTAGAAGTTGTCGAAGACAAATGATCAAAAAATGCTATGTACTACTATGGTTTGGAAGGTCATCGCAGTTTTTTGAGGTGATTGTATTTTAATTTGGTGATAGATTTTCAGTGATATACAACGGCACTCTTTAATAAATGACAGCAAATCTGCCGTGATTGCTGCAATCACATGTATAAGTATGGGTTTCGCCAGGGTAGGCAGGCGAGTGGGAGCAGGGTGACCGTATCCCCTAGGGGATGATGCATATGATTTATGAATTGGTTTAATACTAAAGCATAATATAGATACTTAGTATTTAATCTATAGCTTGATGTGGAACTAAAACTTGTATCTAAGACGGGACTAAAGCTAAAAATAAAAACTTTTTAACCGTGTTTGCGTATTATATCATAATACTATAACTAAAAATGCTGAAATAAAAACTTTTTAGTAAAAAAAAAAAACCGACTTCTAAAAAAAAAACTAAAAACTGGAAAATAACTTAATTTCCAGAAGTCGGTGGCAAATAAAGTCAACGAAACCAACAAAAGCCACCGACTTCCGGAAATAAAGTTATTTTCCAGTTTTTAGTTTTTTTTTAGAAGTCGGTTTTATTTTTTTACTAAAAAGTTTTTATCTTTACAAATGTCGTGTCCATGGACGACGAGCCTAACGCGCCCTATTCTGCGGCAGAAAAACAAAAGAAGATTTTGTATGAACCGGGCACTGTCGCCGTGTCTGTATGTGAGACCCTGCGGCATAGTGTTGTTGCGACAAAACGCGACAGTGTGCAGGAGCCTTTAGATTTGTTCACATAACGAAACATGATTAAAACAGTCCACAAGGTAAAAACGATAAAAATATTTGGTTATTATTATAATGAAATAATAATTATGCATTGTCAATATGTTAAGTATCATTCCTATGCAGATTACAAAAGATAATCAACAAATATTATTCTATTTCTAAAAGACAACGGATTGGTACTAAAGATGATGATATACCTACATCATTATCATTTTCCTGCCCTTCTCTCATTCTATTTGTGGTCGGCGCAACACGTTTTCTTTTTCCATTCTCCCCTGTCAGACGATACGGCAATATTTACTCCTTTCTCCTTCATATCATTCCTTACACAATCCTTCCATCTTTTCTTTGGCCTTCCTCTCTTTCTCCGTCCATCAACATTCAGATCCATTACTCTTTTGAGGAGAGACGAAGCGCATGTGACTGCGCTTCGTCTCTCCTCAATACACAAACGACTCCCTTTAATTTTTTGGAACATATACTACATACATATAGATACTAACGCTTCTTTGTTATTGATGACAAAACTTACAGAACGCAACTTGCTACGATCCTTACATAGGTAATCCTTTTAGCTCCCTTAAAAATGGTCGAGCCGAATGGGGCTGATCCAAACGTCATTTTCGTGAACGGGCGCTGTCAGTTGGGACTGGTCATTTTTTAACTGCCACGGTTCATTTTTAATTTATTTAGATTTTTATAATGGTTTTTGTTTTTACTCTGGACGCTCTTACTGTGCACGTCTTTCTACATTATTCTCACATATTTGTATAATCTCAACACGAATGATATTTAAATACGATTCTGTAATAATATTCTAATTTAAAAGAGTGTACATGGAGTTTCATTGCCCATTCTTCTCCATAGAGATCAACGCTTTGGAATGGGCAACTACAGTACTTTCACAAGTTATTATGTCTTGTGACTGGGACTGTAGCTTAACATTTTGTTTTTTTTTTGACATTCAAAAGTGTCTGTAATGGTCTAATTGAAATAAATGATTTTGAGTTGATTTTCTCTCATCCAAATTCATACATTAGCATAACTATTCAAAAACAATTCAATCGCGACCGTAATCGACACTAGTCTATGTTCTCGTAATCCAATCGACAAACCGGCAAAACGCTATTCACAGATCCGTGTGGAGTTTCTTTTTACACGATTGCCAAAAAAGGAGAAAATTTAAAAAAAAAAACACGACTACCATGTAAAAAAATGAACTACAAGATGTTAGTTTTACATTTGCCGATGGAATGTGCTAAGAACAGAGATGAAAGGGAATCGATAACGAAACCATTTTCATCGCAGTCGTGGGACCAATCTGTAGAATACTTTCTTGTATAAAAAGTCCCAAAGTTTTTTGTTTCGTTTATCAGATATTGGAGATATGTACGTTACATATTGGTAGAAAATAGAAATTTGTGGTAAAATATTTGAAGTGATAAATATATTATTTTCACCAGGTAGGTATTTGTTTTTTGTCTGTATGATTGACGTCTTCGTATTACACGGTTATACAGACAGACATGCCAAAATTGGTCTATTACGGTTTTGTGAATAGCGTTTGGAGGACTTTTTCAATTATAATCACGGCATTATTGCAATGAAGTGGTTGTTTGTAATAAGCTATGCTGGACATACACGCACGCCGCGCCGCCGCGCCGCTTGCGTTTACTACGCACCTGGCTTTACTGAAAACCAAGCAACCATGACAAATGCTTGCACTGACTGGACAGGTCCACTCAATCTGTGTGGTGCTTTCTTAAAAATACCATTTCAGACACTAATCTGCATAGTTCTCATGTAAGTTGACCAAGATTTTTGTCTGGACCTTAAAAGATACTATGACCTCTCTTCTCAGAGACCCTAATCGGGTACAAAACACCGGCCTCATTTAATTTTTTAAATAAAACGACGTGTTAAGAAACCTACTTGCAAAAAAAAATTAACATACTTAATTTATCATGGTTAACGGCTTCGCGAAGAGTACTTGAAAAACATAAGTACATGTAGTTTATTTAGGAAAAGACTAAGCAGATAATAATGACGTAAGACTGTCTATAAAATTATTTAGGAAAGCAAATAATAATAATAATTAGGGGGAACTAACCTCACTGCGTACCGTGTTAGGATGCTGTCTCTGTTCCAGGACCTAGAACCAACCATCAACGTTTCGGCCCAACGACTGTCGGATCAGGTGCGGGTCATCCAACGCAATCACTTGTTGGACGATGCTGCACTTGATAGGCTGCGCTCAGAAGTACTTAACAACCGTGTCATCTTGACTACGCCACAAACCGCGTTGCAAGCGACAGCAATTAGTGTAACGCAGCCGCGGTCCAACCTCGCTGTTGTAGAGGAAGATGACAGGGTTGCTACGGTAAGTAGCCAGTGCAACGACAGATTGAGGAGCGCACTGGAGGATGCGCTTCGCGACTATCGATCCACTCCAGCCGAACTTAGGCCCCGATTACCACGGTTACCCATGCATAAGAAAAATAGGGCGCTGGTGTGTGCCCTGGACTCGCAGCTCAAGAATTTATTTGAGAGTAGCGAGAATCTCGTTGATACACACTCGATCCTGTATTGTGGGGCTGTTGCGGTATGTCGTGTAGCTAACGTCAAATTCCAAAACAGTGATGTAGCTACTCGACCAAAACCATCCGTACCAGCCTGGCAGTGCAGGATCGAGCGCCGTATCGACGAGGCCAGGGTACTCATCGGTAAACTAAACTGCTTCAGGGAGGGTAATACAAGACCACGTGTGATGCGCTTTGTGAGACGGGCATTCTCGGGGACTGGAATCAGTCCTCAAGAATATATGTCTCATGCCACAGAGCGCATCGACTTCCTGAAGCAGAAAGTTTATGCATGGGCAAACCGTATTCGGCGGTATAAACGGCGGGTTGATCGGTATTCACAGAATCGCATGTTCCGGAGCGATGAGAGGTGGGTATACAGAGCTTGGGAGCGACCCGAACAAAGTGTGGCTGACGTGTGCCGCCCGGATGATGTAGCCACAAGTTCTTTCTGGCGCAGCATCTGGTCGGTGCCCGTCTGTCATACTGAGGCTGACTGGATGCGTGATATCGAGCGAGTGTGTGAAACTATACCAGAGATGGAGCCAATTTTAATTACGCCATCAGACATAGCCAGAGCTGTCCGTCCGTTCCCGAACTGGAAGTCTCCGGGACCGGATGGACTGCATAACTTTTGGTTAAAATGGCTCAGTAGTTCACACACTCGCCTGGCATCGCAATTTCAGTCATGCCTAGAGTCCGGGTCTCTGCCACAGTTCTTAACAACAGGCGTTACCCACCTGCTCTATAAGTCAGGTAGTCCCGCGGAACCCAAGAATTATAGGCCGATCACGTGTTTATCGACGGTCTATAAACTTCTTACGTCCATTTTGAGAATGAAAATTAACAAACACATTGACAGTAACTTTATTATGTCTGCCTCTCAAAATGGATGTAAGAACGGGTCTCGCGGTACCAAAGAGCTACTCCTCATCGACATGGCCATTAGCCAACAGGTTCGCCGATCCCGCAAGGATTTGTCGACATGTTGGATTGATTATAAGAAGGCCTACGACTCAGTGCCACATACATGGCTCAAGAGGGTGCTGGAGTTGTACAAGATAGATGCAACCCTACGCGCCTTTCTTGAGTCGTGTATGGGACAATGGAGGACGGTACTTCGATATCCAGGATGTCGACAAATCCAGGGGAACGATGAGCCTGTATGGATTAATCGGGGAATATTTCAGGGCGACAGTTTGAGTCCACTTTGGTTCTGTCTAGCCCTGAATCCTCTAAGCACATTGCTGGAGGATTCAGGTCTAGGCTATCGGTTGAGAAGAGGTGGTCAGGTCATATCTCATCTCCTTTACATGGATGATCTGAAACTCTTTGCCCCCAACAAATTGCGACTGATGGAGCTACTGAAAGTAACTGAAACTTTTAGTAACGCCATCAGGATGGAATTTGGTGTGGACAAATGTGCAGTCATGTATGTGAAGCGAGGGGAGATTATGGAATCCGAGGGAATTCAACTCTCGGATTCCATACACCTCAGATCCCTTTCCTCATCCGAAAGCTATAAGTATTTGGGTATGTCGGAAGCGTTAGGCATTAACGTGGCTGACATGAAGCAACTGTTGAGGGAGCGTTTCTTTGGTCGCCTGAAGAAGGTATTAAAAAGCCTTCTTTCCGGCGGGAACAAGGTGCGCGCCTTCAACAGTTGGGTCATGCCGGTTTTAATGTACTCTTTCGGCATACTCAAATGGACGCAGACTGAACTCGATGCCCTGGATAGGAGAGTCCGTACATTGCTGACTGCAAATCGGATGCATCACCCACGATCATCAGTGATGAGACTGTACATCCCACGGAAGTGTGGGGGTCGAGGCTTTTTAAACGCAAAGACCCTCCACAACCGAGAGGTGTGCAGTCTCAGGGAATATTTCTTAAAAACCGACGTGGGTATGCACCGAGATGTAGTCGCAGTGGACAAGGGACTCACCCCGTTGTCCATGGCTAAAGAGAATTGGCGCAAACCTGTAGTACTTACTACCGATGACCGCAGGGAAGTATGGCAAGGTAAGGAGCTTCACGGGCGCTTCTACAAGGCTCTTCATGGGCCCGATGTAGATTTTCTAGCGTCCGTGTCCTGGCTACGATTCGGTGACCTATTTGGGGAAACTGAAGGTTTTGTCTGTGCGATTATGGATGAAGTTATGTTGACGAACAACTACCGGAAATATATTATGAAGGATGGGACGGTTGACGTGTGTCGGGCATGCCACCGTCTTGGTGAGTCCATCAGACATATTATTTCTGGTTGTTCTCGTCTAGCTAACAGCGAGTATTTGCATAGACACAACCAAGTAGCCAGGATTATTCATCAGCAACTTGCCTTGAAATATAATCTTGTGGAATCTGAGGTACCGTACTACAAGTATGTGCCCGACCCAGTTCTCGAGAAAGACCATGTCACGCTGTACTGGGATCGGTCTATCATTACTGACAGGACTATTGTCGCCAATAAGCCTGACATAGTGGTGATAGACCGATCAGCGCGCCGCGTAATGATAATCGATGTTACCATCCCACATGACGAAAACCTCGTGAAAGCTGAGAAAGAAAAACAACTAAAATATCTTGACTTGGCACACGAGGTTGTTGACATGTGGAATGTAAACTCGGCTATCATTGTGCCGATTGTCATAACGGCCAATGGCTTAATTGCCAAGAGCTTCGACGAACATCTGTCGAAGCTCTCCTTAGGTGGTTGGATCAAGGGCCTGATTCAGAAGGCAGTACTCCTCGATACGGCCCGCATTGTGAGGAGGTTCCTGTCTCTGGAGCCCTAACCACCGGTAGCTTGGACCCTGCTCCCGCTACCGGCGGAAACCTATTTTTATATTTTTAAATGTTTTTTTGTTAAATTTATTTTCTAAGAAATATTTAAAAATGTAAATGTAAGAAGATAAGTGAATAAAGAGAATATAATAATTATATTCACATTGAAAACGCTTTGAACCATGACTTTTTAAATATAGATTTTTCAAATATAGACATACTACCTAGGCCCCGCGTGGTGATAAAGTAATCCCTACTAATAAATATCTTAAATATCTTGGGACAACTCACACACGGCTATCTGATCCCAAGCTAAGCAGAGCTTGTGTTGTGGTAACCAGACAACTGATATACATACTTGTCGGCGTCGTATTGTTAGCAGCTTCTGCACTGGGACGCGCTGAGTCATTCTGCAGCTGCTATCGCGCTGAGTCATTCTGCAGTTGCTAGCGCTCTGTGCCATAACCCCCACTTAGAATTCTAGTCTATAAAAGAATCGCGCAGCGGTAAAACGGCAGTCTGACTTCAAGCGTTTCCTGGTGCACAGGTTGTATTACTTTTAATTATGTTTCTTTGTAACTGTGATTCTCTAACTGTGATTCTGTGTGACTGTGTTACTGTGATTCTGTGTTACTGTGCTACAGTGCTACAGTGCTAATGTGCTACCGTGATAATGTGCTACTGTGCTACCGTATTACCCTGTTACTTTCCCAATCTCTGTACTACTGGGTGTCATGTCTTCTATTGCGTGATGTTGAGTTAATAACTTCATAAGACCCTTTTTATATAAAGAAACTGATTAAGGAATGTAGAATTTATTAGGTGAATAAATCATTAATAAATTCGATTTAATGCCATTGAAGATCTAGTTTTATTATGTCTCATCCTCTTCCGACATCAGAAGTGCGATCAGACCCACTCTTACTTTTACTGGGGACTACCGGCAATTTAATACAGGGACAAATGTCTTTCTTTTCGGCTAGTATAAAATTAAAAATAAAAAGTAGACGGTGTGACACCCCGCCACATGACACCCAGTATTCAGTCGATGCTATTTCCTTTCATATTTAATTCTGGTTCTGTGTGTAGTATCTCGTTACAGGTGAAAAGGGGTCGGTCCTAATAACGTTAACTTTTCGATCTTACATTTTGTGCGAGATTGGTCCGGGTATAGTTCGGGAAACAAAAAAAAACATTGTCATAAAACGCGGGTAGACGGTCCACAAAAATGTAAAAATAAAAAAAAAGCCTAGCAATCCTTTACGTAGCCTCAACACTAAAATGCTGCTGGGATGCTTTTGGTAGGCACTTTGTGCAAACACATTTCATGTATTACCGGATGAGTGTCTCAATGAAAACGTATTATTAGGTCGCGATATTTTAGCCACAAAATGTCGTACCATTCATATATGGATTAGAAACATTAGCAGTACTTAAATCTGTGGAGCATTATCAAAATTTTCGAATTCCGTTCTAACGATTTCCCGTCTGAAATATCGCACTTGTACGATATAAGGCAGGGCATACTTTGCCATAAAATCAAACATAATAGAACCACTACATGGTTGCCAATATTGTCGCATTCCGTAACCTGGTCATTGAAAAATCATGTTCACAGCACAATTAATAGTAGGTTCTCGTGTTATTTATATTTCAAAGGTCCATTGGTCCATTACACAGCAGGTCTATTTTTGCCATGGCATACAATTCATTTAAATTTAACTGACTAGCTCGGGGAAAAAGTGAACGTAGAGAATATTCTTCCGCGATTATAGGTAGTTTCACAAGATTTGTCTTATTCATCAATAGTTAGAGACATCCACAAATCTGTGCTGTTTGTAAGCTACCAGGGAAGCTGCATACGTGGAAAGAGCTGTAGTAGAACTTCTTCACCTTCGACTTAGTCCTTGATTTTATAATATGCTTTTTAAATATCGACACGTTTGATATAGTTTTTAAATTTTACATCTGTCGGTTCTATAACCGACTTTACCAACTTGTTATAAAGGCGTATACCGTTTATGGACTATAGAAATGACTTGCTAGTTCTTGTTTATCTGAATTTGGGAATTACAATTTCGTGTTTAAAGCGTGTATTAATATTATGATAGTCGCTCCTAATTTTGAAAGCCCCCGATTTTTACGGACATACAATATACATTCTAAGATATAAAGTGAAGGTTTTTCTGAGGGACTCGCGATGACGTATTTTATAGATTGCGCGGACGGGCAGTCCGAAGTCTTTTGTAACTTGAAAAAAAAAATTTACAACACTGCTGAATTTAAGAATTCTTCTAAAGATAGTCATGTTGATTTACATTTAATTGTCACTGTTACCAGTTGGGTAAAGTGCCAGGTCAAGCGTGTCATTATAACCTTGATAACTTTGTTCACTATGGCCAAAACAAATTCTGATCATTTAGGTGTTATTCAATTAGCTCTCAATACTACTCGTTGTGGAGTAACCGGGTTCACACTCTTAAAATAATGTTTGGCATTTAGGGAAGCTCATTTGATTAGGGATTTTAACATTATTTACTAACTATCCTGATGAAGATGGTTAAATAATTAAACCATTTGATCCGATTCCTTTGCTTTAATAAAAAAAAAAAAAAAAAAGCTGGCTCAATATGACACCGGTTGATTTAACAAGGGTAAGGCTCTGGTAAAACTTTTCTCAGTAGGTAAATTTTGTCTTTGTTAAATGCGAGTGAAGACACCAAACGTAACTAGACCATAAATGCAAAGGCCCGTTTAGAGTGACCGCTATTTGAAAAAAAAAGATGGGTACGAATTAAAACACGTTAATGGAAACAATAGAAAACTTGCGAGAAGTACCCCGAGGTCAGTTGTTCAAAGTCAAAGTTACTTATTTGTGAAACATAGGTGCATGGTATATGGTAAGAATTGCGTTGTCTCACTATGTTTTGCCTTGCAAGGCGTACAAAGTTAATTACAAGAAACCGTTTAAAATACAAAATAGAACACATAGATCGAACAGTTTCATTTTATGTTTTATGCTATAAAAACTTATTAACCTGCCAGCCACAGTGGCACTAAAACGTGTCAGTAAACAAGTATTACCGTTGAGCCCCGCTGGCACAAATTTGTGCCACCAAACCCCGACGGATTTAAAACTGTATTTGTAGTAAATATAAGTCTTAAAATCGTTTCTGAACGAATATTCTCGATGGTAGATAATATTTTACAACCAAAGACAAAGAAAGAAACTAAACATATTGTAAGTAACATAAAAAAATGGCTATGTACGTCTCCTGGTTCCCAACTATCTCTGTACCAAAATTCATCAAAATCGGTTTAGCCATTAAAGCGTGAAGAGGTAACCAACAAACAAACTCACTTTTGCTTTTATAATATTAGTAAGGATCTGAGGACACATGCCTAGACAACTCTTAGAGAAAAGCGCAGTATTATGTCTTTTTAACTTTAGTGTCCATTGATGACGTCTAGTATTAAGTGTGTCAAATTTAGACAGATTGTCTTTAACAAATATTGCAATTTCGTAAATGTATAGAGATGGAAACGTTAGTATTTCGTCCTTGTCGTTTGTCGTTCTTTTCGGATATTGCAAAAACATATAATAAGGATGACGCGTCGGCGAATAATAATACAGAGGTTCATGTTCGTAAAGCTAGAAAAAAAAAGATAAAAAAAGAGAAAAAAAAAAAGAGAAAAAAAAAAGAAAAAAAAAATGAAAAAAAAGGAAAAAGAAAAAAAAAGGAAAAAAAAAGAAAAAAAAAGAAATAAAAAAAAAAGTAGTAAAGCTAAAGGAACAAAAGTTGTTCAGTCTAGCTTAAGTCCAGACCAGTTTTACTGAAGGGACATATCTGAAGGGCAAAAAAAAAAAGAGAAGTAAAGCTAAAGGAACAAAAGTTGTTCAGTCTAGCTAAGTCCGGTCCAGTTTTACTGAAAGGACATACAAAAAAAAAAAAATATGCCGGACCAGAGGTTTAACCTTGAAGGGTCTAAAGTTGACCGGACCAAGAAGTAAGCTTTGTAAAGTCATGGGTGAGTGGACCAAGTCGTCTCATAATTATTATTTTGTTTTTTCAATATTTTTTTGACTCTTGAATAGATTCTTTCCTACTAATTCGTTGTGAATGAGTGGACATGGTTGGCCTTGTAGATTCTTAGACGCTTGTTAATTTTTGTTAACGTATTATTTTATTTAACTTTTTGTAAAGTAACCAATGATTTATTGTCGTGCCTACGCTGTCCTCTCATACTTAAAACATTGTAAAACCAAATGATTTTAAAAGAGTAACTATGGAGTTTCTTGCCGGTTCTTCTCCATAGGAAACAACCAACCCGAACCGTGCACCTATATCTGTAGGGTCTAAAAGGACCGGACCAGAAACAATGGCAGGATGACCAAACGGTACCTAATCAGTTTCTTTTTCGTATTGTAGATGTTATTATAAGCTGAGCGTACGAGGACGTCCGCACGTCAGTATGGCCGTGTCGGCGTCGTATTGTTAGCAGCTTCTGCACTGGGACGCGCTGAGTCATTCTGCAGCTGCTATCGCGCTGAGTCATTCTGCAGTTGCTAGCGCTCTGTGCCATAACCCCCACTTAGAATTCTAGTCTATAAAAGAATCGCGCAGCGGTAAAACGGCAGTCTGACTTCAAGCGTTTCCTGGTGCACAGGTTGTATTACTTTTAATTATGTTTCTTTGTAACTGTGATTCTCTAACTGTGATTCTGTGTGACTGTGTTACTGTGATTCTGTGTTACTGTGCTACAGTGCTACAGTGCTAATGTGCTACCGTGATAATGTGCTACTGTGCTACCGTATTACCCTGTTACTTTCCCAATCTCTGAACTACTGGGTGTCATGTCTTCTATTGCGTGATGTTGAGTTAATAACTTCATAAGACCCTTTTTATATAAAGAAACTGATTAAGGATAGTTCCTGTAGAATTTATTAGGTGAATAAATCATTAATAAATTCGATTTAATGCCATTGAAGATCTAGTTTTATTATGTCTCATCCTCTTCCGACATACTTATAATAATTTATAAATACATACCTTATAGATAAATAAATATTATTAATATTCCCTTTTCTTCGCTCTTTTACCCTCATTTCTCACTTTTTAAAATAGCCTATGTCCGCCTCCAGGGTCCCAACTATGTCTGTGCCAAAATTCATCAAAATCGGTTTTTCCGTTTAGGCGTGAAAACGTAACGAACAAACAAACTCACTTTCGCTTTTATAATATTAGTAAGGATTTACCAAAAAACGTATCTACGAATATATGTATAAAATTTCAACTTTTGCTTTTAATATTTTTATTATCATCCAATAATAAATGAACACTTAAGATTGAAGAAACTAATTATGTGTTTTTTTGTCCAAAACTTTATTTTCGCAATAACTTCATTATAATATTTAAATATTTGTTAAAAAACTTGAAATAGACAAGGTCAAAGTTGATGGAGACGTATTTTCAATGAGACTAGACGATAATGGCGATTTCGTATCTACTGGTAATGTTTGAAACACACAACAATGCAATATACAATATCCTACTAATATAATAAATGCGAAAGTTTGTGAGTATGGATGTATGTTTGATCCTCTTTCACTAAAAACTACTGAACGGATCTTAATGAAATTTGGCACACAGGTAGATTATAGTCTGGAATACATATAGGATACTTTTTTATCATCACGCAGTCGAAGCCGCGGGTCGCAGCTAGTAATATTATAAATGATTAATGTTTGTGAGGATGGATGGATGTTTGATACTCTTTCACGCCAAAACAGCTGAATGGATCTTGATAAAATTTGGCACAGAGCTAGATTATGGTCTGAAATAACACATAGGATACTTTTTTCGATATCACGCGGGCGTAGCCTGGGGCGCCAGGTAGTACAATAAAAACGCTTTCAAGGTGGGAAACAATCCAGGGCGCCGGGCGCCGCGAGACGACTCCCGGCCGCCGTAGATGCGTGCCTGTGGACGGTGAGCAATGGGTAGCTCACCGTCTCTCCGTCTATTGACGACAGGCCATGTCGACGGCGCGTTCGTGTTGCACGCGCGCCTCAAAGAGAGTCAGCAAAGCAGGGGGCTTGCCAGAGCCTCCGCCTGCCGGGGTTGCGGGTTGTTCGAAAGAGATACCGCGGCCTCGGAACGTAAAGGGCAATAGAAGGAACATGGGTGGGTTTTACTCAGTACAAGTCTGACATGCCCCCCCGCTCCGAAGTCATTGGATGATTTCCCACCCGAAAAAAAAAGGTGGGAAACAATATCGGGTGTAAACAGACTATCATCACCTCGGACGACCCTATCACCATCCTGCAAGAAAGCAAAAAAGAAACCCAGTACACTCACAAAACAGACTGCCATCTTTCCGTCCTCACCATGGAGGTCCCTCGCGAGGACACTGAAGCTGAGCAAGTACCAGCCGGCGCCTACCATCTTTTGTGGCAATGAATACACCTTTGTCTTTTTTTCACCTAGATTTTTGACAGTCGTTACAGATAGTCAGTGTCCCGAAAGTCTGACAACCAAACTTACCAAGGTGTATCGTATTACCCAGGACAAAATAGTTTGTGGAGGTCAGATAGGCAGTCGCTCCATGTGAAATACTGGTATTCAGCTGCATCCAATTGGTCTGCAGCCGACCCCGACATAGTAGGGAAAAAGCTAAGCAGATGATGAGGTTTTCGCACTGATTTTCCGATGATGTCAACGGCCAGAAAAAACATACGAGAATAAGATTTCATTAAAAAAAACTAGATTTCTGAGTAATACAAAATTAATTCAAAAATTATATTTACCTACTTACTTAAGTAAATGCTAAATATTTCTTAATCAATTTGGTATTTTAAGCATTTCAAACAATCCGTTTTTATAAATCTTCTCTTTATTTATCAAAGATATTTGAAAAGCTATAAAAGATTCATATGAATATAGTTGTTTAATTAACATTAAATTAATCACACTCTAAAATGCAGAAATGTTACGTTACCCCACACTAGGAATATCTCCTGTATCGTGGGTAAGTTTATAAACATTTAAACTCACATACACAAACAGCCAGACCCAAAACAACTGTAATAAATGTAGGTCGGACAAATATTTAATTGAGGATCGTCCCCGACATACGACCGCGCAGTAGTCGACCGTTCAGCCAAAGCATAACGGGTAAAAACTACTCCTGCCTTTCCAAGTGTCCCTCTAACATAATCAGAGACACAGAGACCTTTATTGTCATTATGTTTTTTAGTGGCCGGACAGCCACATTAGGCGCATTTTCTTCCTCTTTTTTTATTTTTACTTAACACATATCCTTACTAATATTAAAAAAGCGAAAGTGAGTTTGTTTATTTTTTTGCCCGGTAGATGGACTTAGTTGATGGATCGGACCCCGGTCGATGACAAAACGCTTACCCCGTGCAACATGGGACTTGAAAAATAATGTGGGTTTATTAAGTATCTACACTTCTGCCTAAATTTCAAGGAATTACAAGCGTGATAATCTACACTAATAATATTATAAAAAGAAAGATTTGTTGTTTTCTTTGTAATGGGTAAACTCCAAAACTACTGTACCGATTTTGACCATTTTTTCACTAATAGGAATATACATTATCAGGAAGTAACATAGGCTATACAACATCACGCTACTACCCACGGGAGCGGGGCAGCAACTAAAGACGCGGGTGAAACCGCGCAAGACAACTAGTATGCTAATATATTACGTTTATCTATGAGCTAGTTTTTGCCCTTACGCCTAATTTATTGTAATAGCAATGCTAAGTTTTCCCTTTTCTTCCCTCTTTCACCCTCATATATCATTATTTTTAAATTACCCTATGTCCGTCTCCAGGGTCTCAACTACCTCTGTACCAAAATTCATCAAAATTGTTTTATCCATTTAGGCGTGAAGACCTAACAAACAAACAAACTCACTTTCGCTTTTATAATATTAGTAAGAATTAAATTGTTATTTATTTTTATAGTAAGGATTAAACTTTGAACATTATTTTAACATTTGTACGGTCGTAAAATCTGGCAACTTTCAATACAGCCACGCAACATGAGGTTACAGGTTAATTAGTTCAGAATATTAATATTATTAGAATTATATCGTGAATTTTCAAATAAAAATCTCTGTATTATTGTTTTTACAATTAAAATTGACACAAGATAAAGTGGGATGGGTTAATTATATAAGAAACTGGCTTTGATAATATTTTATTTGTCAAACACGAATTGTTTTTCTATGATTATTCATTGTACAAAAAATAAACTTATTTTTTTTATTTTTTAGGTTTCCGTAGTCAACTAGGAACCCTTATAGTTTCGCCATGTCTGTCTGTCTGTCCGTCCGTCCGTCCGTCCGTCCGTCCTCGCTTAATCTCTGTGACCGTTTGCACTAGAAAGCTGAAATTTGGTACCAATATGTATATCAATCACGCCGACAAAGTGGTAAAATAAAAATTGGAAAAAAATGTTTTATTAGGGTAGCCACCCTATATGTAAAGAGGGAAGTGATTTTTTTTTTTATTTCAGCCCTAACGTGTGATATATTGTTGGAAAGGTATTTAAAAATAAATAGGGGTTTACTAAAATCATTTTTTGATAATGTCAATAATTTCGGAAATAATCGGTCCAAAAGTAAAAAACAATGTGTCCCCCCCCCTCTAACTTTTGAATCATAAGTTTAAAAAATATGAAAAAATTCTGAAAAGTAGAACTTTATAAGGATTTTCTATGAAAATTATTTTGAACTTGATTGACATAGCAGTTTTTGTACAAAAAAAAAAGTTGTACAAAATAATTTCCGGACTAAGTTTGTAGTATAATCGTTTATGCAAGCATTTTTTTTAACTTCGTTTACATATTTTATTATCCTGAATGTATCTTTTTTCAAACAAAAAAAGAATTATTGAAATCGGTTCTCGCAATCCAAAATTATTAATTAGTAACCTAATTCCCCGAGAGATTGCGCTTACTACATTTACGCGCACTTATTACATTGGATCGGGTATTACCGAATTGTTCGGTTGGTCTCTCCTCGGCGTTAAACTACATTAAACTTCTATTAAGAACATGCTAAGGCAATTTAGAACAAAACTAAAATTAATTTTTTTAACACCATCAAAATGTTAAGGTAAAAACCAGTTCATAAATGGTTCGATAGATGGCGTTGTGTAATGACGTCATTTTTTTAAAAGTCGATGTTAAGTTTTCATGACGTACCGTGGTGAAATAAGTTGCACTTACAAATAATCGTGACTTTATTTATGAGTCTATAATCTAATTAGTCGTCGAGGTTTGATTTTGATTTGTTCGGTATTAAAATGATCTCGTATAATCGTATATTTTGAACAGTGATAATCAATCATGTTGAGGACGACGCTGTGCGCGCCTTTTGTTAGCCCTCCCAACACACATCGTTTCGGCCTAGAGAAGTGTCTCTTTTTCTTTAGCCGGAACTAATAGAGCCTGTGCCTCAAAACAAGTCTCATTTACAAATTATATATGGCGGAAAAGTCGGGCATTGGATTTGCATTCATTACATCAATGGAATATTACGGGTCTATGATAGTTTAAATAATAGTTTAAGTCATTCGCACCACGTTTACGTTAACGCACTATTCCCATACTTAATATAATAAAATACAATTCCCTAGTGTTCAACGTCAAACAAATAATAAACTCATAAGTGGGAACACTTATTGTGACGGACGGGAAACTACGGAACCCTACACTGAGCGTGGCCCGACACGCTCTTGGCCGGTTTTTTATTTTTACTTAACACAATATATCCTTACTAATATTATAAAAGCGAAAGTGAGTTTGTTTGTTTGTTACCTCTTCATGCTTTAATGGCTAAACTTTTTTAAAAAAAGTGGTATGTGAGGGAGAACGTAATATATAAGAACTAGCTTTCGCCCGCGGCTTCGCCCGCGTTAAATTTGGAGTAACACAGTTCCCCTTGCGCCTTATTGATTTGTAATAGCAACGCTAAGTTTTGCCTTTTCTTCCCTCTTTCACCCTCATATATCTATTTTTTAAATTACTCTTTCTCCCCCTGTTATTACTTTAAAAAGATTAAAATTAGCTTATCTCCAGGGTCTCAACTACCTCAGTACCAAAATTCATCAAAATTGTTTTATCCATTTAGGCGTGAAGACCTAACAAACAAACAAACTCACTTTCGCTTTTATAATATTAGTAAGAATTAAATTATTATTTATTTTTATAGTAAGGATTAAACTTTGAACATTATTTTAACATTTGTACGGTCGTAAAATCTGGCAACTTTCAATACAGCCACGCAACATGAGGTCACAGGTTAATTAGTTCAGAATATTAATATCATTAGAATTATATCGTGAATTTTCAAATAAAAATCTCTGTATTATTGTTTTTACAATTAAAATTGACACAAGATAAAGTGGGATGGGTTAATTATATAAGAAACTGGCTTTACTAATATTTTATTTGTCAAACACGAATTGTTTTTTTTTATTGTATAATTTAACACGTTCGAGGACGCTACCACTTGAGACTGTGTACCAAAATGACACAGTAAATGTCCATACAAATTACACGACGTATGAGTACGTAGCCTCCCATGAAAATATACTGTTTTAAAGACATCATGACACAACCGTTTTATCACGTTATCGTATAAATACGTTATGTCATTAAAAGTAAGTTAACTAGACGTGAACGGACACAACGTGTAATAACGTCTAACGTATATATACGTTCTGGCACATCATAGGTACGTCGGTAACAAGCAGTGCCATCACAACGTATATATATGTCGTATACACACACATATTTCGACACATATTTGTCCCATATGCATTAGTGCATTCGATGAGATAATCTAAAATAAGAGGTGGAAACAAACGGTTAAATAAATCAAACACGGTTGTGTTATTATCTATAGTGAATTTTACTCCCACAGTATCAGTACCAAAATTTAACTGAGTTATAGGCGCTGTAGTTTCTGTCCAATCTAAAATATAGTACTTGTAGTTATATCTTGCGGATCACTAGATCGTTGGCCGGAACACATCTGCTGTTCCTGGACTATCTCGTTTTGGCTGTTTTCAGAAACGACAGATGTCAAATTTTCTAAAGCCAACTCATTTTGAAATTCGTGGAATAAAGGTGGTAGTTTGTCAAGTCTAAACTCATCTGTATTATCACAGTTTTCAGCCAAGACATTAGAAATTAGTGATAAAGTCGACGAACCCAATATCTCATTTTGAGAGGTGTTGTGTGAAGCTTGGTTATCCAGATTTGTAAATGAAGCCACATATTGAGGGACAATAGTTTCAGGTTCCAGTTCAGTTACCTCATTTGAACTTGGATTTACAGTAGGCACGGTCGTAGTTGGAACTTTAATCAACTTTAACCGTTTGGCTAGAGGAAAAATTTCTTCTGAGGAATTCGAATCATAACCCTCCTCTTGATGAGGTAGGAGTTAGAGGCGACGGTGTGTTAATAGTGCCCAGTGTATGATCACTCCCAACAGATTTTATATCGTCTTCATCGCTTCTAGGTTCAGAAGTAACAGGTTTCTGAGTTGAAGTACCGACCAAATTTGATTGACCCTTAGTAGTAGGTTAGGACGATTTCCATCGGTAATTTATAGAAAAAGAACTTTCACTACCGAACCATATTCTCCATCATCGTCTTAGTAAGGATCCGCCTCGGTAGAGTTGTCAGAATCATCGAAAATGTTCATCAGTCTTGTTTTGCGCTTATCCATCTAAAACACATAAAATAACCCATTAAACATCAATTTCACAGAGTAAAATTATTAATTCATAGTAAAATAGTATACTGTCTGGCTAAGGAATAATACATAAATCAAATAAACTAAAAACTTACGATGTTTTGTCGCGTCAAATATCACGATACGCCACGAAATGTTTAGCGAACGCGATCGCAACCCGTAGTGACGCAGCCGCACTGAATGTAGGAGCGCAGTAGGCGCGCGCGACGCATTTACACGTTGTGCGTGTGCGAGTACCGTTCCCGACCACTGTCAATGGCACTTATTTGAAATAGTTTAAAACTTACTCTACGTGACAGTAAAGCTTCGGGTATTTTAAATGTTGTGACACAAGATACATTCAATAGGATTTTAACTTGAACGTTCATCGGAAATGTACGTTCTGTCGTAAAGTAAAAAAAATATTTGGACGTCATTGTACGTTGTGCCATATCAAAATTTCGAACGATGACGTATAATCTCGTTCTGTCCTCGAACGTGTTAATAATAATTGAAAATGAATTGATAGTTATAATTTTTTATTGATGAACTTTTTTTATGAATTACTGTGTATTTTATGTTGCTGTGCCCTTACAGGGTCCATAATTGTAGGTACCTTAGTTTTAAGACTTATTTAACACCTTTCCACATTATGGTATGCAAATAAATATGAATAAACGTAAGATCTCTCGTATTTGCGGGTTGTTCGAAAGAGATACCGCGGCCCCGGAAGGCAAAGGCCTATAGAAGGAATCAATAAAAGTCTGATAATCTCCCACGTTCCGCCCAGAGCGGGGGAAGTTATTTGATGATTTCCCACCACAATAGTGGCAATAGTAGAGTGAAACCGGGCAGCACAGAAATTATGGTATAACTAGCTTTTACCCTCGGCTTCGCTCGCGTTAAATTCGGGGCAACACAGTTCCCCTTGCGCCTTATTGATTTGTAATAGCAACGCTAAGTTTTCCCTTTTCTTCCCTCTTTCTCCCTAACATCCCATTTTTTTTAAATTGCCTATTTCCGTCTCCTGGTGGCTGGTCCCAACTATCTTTGTACCAAAATGTATCAAAATCGGTTTAGCCATTAACACGTTCACTGCGCCATCATTTTCAAAGAACTTTCAGCTGGTGCTTTGGAGACCTAAAAGATCTCGAAACTAATCTGCCCTTTGGTGCGTTTGAGACCTAATCAGTCTCCTAAAAATACAGTTTTGAAAATAACTTATATCTTCCAGAAAACCAATGACATATATTTTAAAGTTTATGTGGGTGAAAGATAGCCTATTGCTCTATATTTTGCTAGGTTCGCACGCAGTTATAACATTTGAATAAACTACAAAAACCAAAAAAAAATTTGGTATCGATTGTATCTCGTACCGCAACCGAAGATAGTATATATACGTGTAGTAAGTAGTGATGGGAATAAAATAATATCTCAGTTGTCGATTGAAAAAGTTTTATTAATTTTTTATATTCAATTCTTATTTCAATATAATCAATCACAACAAATCAATATAAAACAAAAACAGGATTAATTCCTAGTGCGGGGAATTGTCTTTAATAAAAAAATAAATAAATAAAAAATTCAATCAATCAAAATCTGAATCACTGTCATTATTAGCCAATGGGGGGCAAATTTGAATATTATCCAAAATTTTAATTTTACTGGTCGATGTAGCGTTATAATCCGGTGTTGATTTTTCGTTGGCAACTTCACCAAAACAAATTGATTTTCTACACTTTTTTCTTCTAAAATCACTCATTGTTAATAAAAAGTAATCAACACGTACACGACGTATATACGCGAGTGTTATTTCCAAAACGTGCGCGCGACCTCCCACGTCGATGCTAGGACAACACTAACACTCGCCCGCGCCGCCCTCCCTTCCTCTCTTGCGTCTACGAGGCCTTTGATTCCACGAGTATCGACATATCTCCTAACGCAAGAAATGAAAATAATTATAGTACTGTGCGTTAGGGACCTAATCCATCTCTAATTTATTTTTAAATGTCTTTAAATTCAGTTTTAAGTAGAAAGCAAATATGTATATTTGTCTTACTCATACATAAAGAACTTTACAAGTTAGATCCTCCCGCAAGGAGTGAAACAACACGATTTTATTCAACGCACAATATAAAAGTCCGGCAAGAGATCTGATAGATCTCGTAATGCAGCGAACGTGTTAAAGCGTGAAGAGGTAACAAACAAACAAACTCACTTTCGCTTTTATAATATTAGTAAGGATGTAAGTAAACTAAGTCTATTAGTATTCAGTACACGGTCCAGTATGAGGTGTTATATTAAACATGCATATAAAGATGTCCAAATATCCACGCATGAATGAATTTTAAATAATATTTAAAAATCATATTTTTATATTTATGAGTTTGTCGATCTTCAAGTTCAAATATCTAATAATATTATGAAGTTATGATATAAATTTTTGCTTAACTACCAATGCTGAACTTGTAGTTAATATCTATCGTTTTAACGATTCAAAAATCGGCCAAGTGCGAGTCGGACTTGAAGGCCGAGGGTTCCGTACAAACTTGCGACATAAACGGCCATATCTTTTGACTGTGTAGACTTAGAGGGTTGATTTTTTCACAGTTTCTGGGGACTACAGACTTAAATATATGGTTTTAACTAACTTCCGCCCGCGACTTTGTCCGCGTGGCATAGTTACTTTGGATTAACTTTAACCCGAGTAGTGATCGAAAAAAAAATCTTTCTCTCCTCTTTTCTTCCCTCTACCTCCCCTTTTTCTCGCTTTTTTAACAACTGTCAAAGATCTACAAATGACAGCCGACACAAACAGCCATATCTTTTGACTGTGTAGACTTTGAGGTCTGATATTTTTACAACTTAAAGGGACCACAGACTTGAGTATATGGTTTCAACTCGATATCTTTACGCATTCTTGAGATTAAGTGTCATGACAGACGGATAACAAAGTGGTCCTAGTAGGGTTCCGTTTTTTTTTCCTAAAAAGCTCAAAATCCGAAAACAATTCAGCAGTATTTAAGAAAAACGGTGACAGACTAGTACACAAACTTTTACTACGAACGTAAAACTGGTAACAACAGGTGGGAGGGAAAGACATGAAATGAAATATAGGCGAAACTGTTTCACACATTTTTCATTCATGTTAGTCAGGTTTTTTTTGTTCAATCAATGTCAAAGTCGTCATCAAGATTCATAAATATATAATGTATTATATATTTATCAATCAATACATATTAATGAAAAAGACGCCTTTGAACTCAAATATTTGACGTTTACACAATAATCATAATTTATTATGCACTAGCTTCTCCCCGCGTTTCGGTTTCATCTACGTAAACTGCGATATTATACATATAAACCTTTCTTGTGAATCACTCTATCTATTGCTGAAAAGTGCATTAAAATGCGTTGAGTAGTTTAGGAGATCTAAGCGAACAGACAGCGAAAGCGACTTCTTTTATCAAATACTATGTAAAGATCGCTGTTTAGGGTAAAATTCAATGTTAGGTAACCAAAATATTGTGGTAATTTATTTATTTTCTCACCTCAATTTTTTTTTTTTTTACATTTTTCAAATTCGATTTCTATGCATAATTCAAATCCTTACTATAATAATACTAGCTTTTGCCCGCGGCTTCGCTCGCGTTTAATCAGGGGTAATATAGTTCCCCTTTTGCTGATTTGCAGGTAGTACCTGCTACTTTTAGTTTTGCCCAAGAGCCTTATTTATTGTAAAGCTATGTTTTCCCTTTTCTTCTCTCGTTCTCCCTCATTTCACACTTTTTTTTAAGAAAAAGTTAGCCTATGTCCGTCTCCAGGGTCCCATCTATCTCTGTACCAAAATTCATGAAAATCGGTTTAGACATGTAGGCGTGAAGACGTAACAAACAAACTCACTTTCGCTTTTATAATATTAGTAAGGATTATGGATTTATGATGCTCCTTTTTTGCCTATTAAGTTGTAATCAATTATGATTTGATGAGCTGTGAGATATTTGGTTATTAGCGGTTGCTGTGAGACCCGGGGTTATAAAATAACCACTTTAGCAGATCCATAATAGTAGGTATCCTTACTATTTACTAATAATAAAAAAGCGAAAGTGAGTTTGTTTGTTACGTCTTCACGCCTAAATGTCTAAACCGATTTTTATGAATTTTACATGACTCATGTATGTATTCTTAACCTCAAGATTCAAAACGATATATTGGATATTCTATCACCACACAAGTGAAATCACGGGGTCAGCTAGTGTTGATGAAATGCGAATGTTTGTAAGATCCATCCTCATGCTGGATGTATGGATGTTTGTTACTCTCTCACGTCAAAACGGCTGAACGGATCTTGATGACATTTGGCACAGAGGTAGATTATAGTCTGGAATAACACATAGGATACTTTTTTCGATATTACGCGGGCGAACCAGCGGGTGCCAGCTAGTATTTTAATAGGGGCACTTTTAAACTTTTACGGTGACTGGGTAGATACTACGCCGCGGGAGACGCCCCGGGCGCCGCGAGACGACTCCCGGCTCCGTAGATGCGGGCCTGTGGACGGTGAGCAATGGGTAGCTCACCGTCCGTCCGTCGATTGACGACAGGCCGTGTCGACGGCGCGTTCGTGTTTCACGCGCGCTTCAAAGAGATGTCAGCAAAGCAGAGGCGCTTGCCAGAGCCTCCGCCTGCCGGGGTTGCGGGTTGTTCGAAAGAGATACCGCGGCCCCGGAAAGGGCAACAGAAGGAACATGGGTGGGTTTTAGTCAGTACAAGTCTGACATGTACTGCCCTGCTCCGCCCAGGGCGGGGGAAGTCATTGGAGTGTGTTGAGTCAGGGGAGATATTAAAATATTTAGGTTTAATATGTTTATAGATACCTCCGTATATTAATGAGATTATTAAGTAATTTCTTGTACAATTTTACGATGATCGTAAAAATATGATGAAAAAAACTATTTTGTATTTAAATTAGTTAACTAGGTACTTACGACATTTTATTGTCTACCAATTATAATATTTATTTTGTTACAAAAACTTTTTTTTTAGTTTAAAGGTTAATTGGATATGCTTAATTTAAACTATAGTACGGCCAACGAGAAGCGATACCAAATGTAAACAAAACCCATGCTAAAACCCCATCTAAAATGGCCGCCCGAATGTTGGCGAACCCGTCTTAACGTTATCATGTTTTTGCCGGGAGAACGAGACATTACGACAAAGGTACAAGATGGAAAGAGCTAAATATTAGATTGTCAACGCCACAGTTGTTCTTTAGGTTAATGACCTTTCGTATCGCTTCTCGTTGGCCGTACTGTAGTTATTGAAATTTGTTTGCCTCGTTGGTTAAGTGGTGGTAAGCGTGACTTCTGAACGTGAAGACCTGGGTTCGATTGTCGGGTCGGTCGGAGTGCTATTGGTTTTGGGCTTCGGTACCAAAAAAGTAAAAAAGACGGAACCCTTACTTATTTATTTAATTAAGGTTCATCAACAGTTGTATCAGCTACTAGCTGTTCTCCGCGGTTTCACCCACGCTGCTCAGCACCTGTTGGTCGTAGCGTGATGTTATATAGCCTATAGCCTTCTTCAAGAAATGGACTATCCAACACTAAACGAATTTTCCAATTCCAACCAGTAGTCCCTGAGATTAGCGCGTTCAAACAAACAAACAAACTCTTCAGCTTTATAATATTAAGTATAGATTAAGTATATACATAGGAACATACAATGATTAACGACAGTTTTTACAATTTCTTACACTCAATTAATCAGAATGACGGGCCTGTTGGTCTAGTGGTTAGTGGCCCTGACTGCTGAGCCGGAGGTCGAGGGTTCGATTCCCACCCAGGACAAACTTTGTGTGATGAGTATGATTGTTTGTTCTGTGTCTGGGTGTGATTTATCTATACTAATATTATAAAGAGGAAAGATTTGTTTGTTTGTTTGTTTGTTTGTAATGAATAGGCTCCGAAACTACTGGACCGATTTCAAAAATTCTTTCACCTTTGGAAAGCTACATTATCCCCGAGTAACATAGGCTATATAACATCACGCTACGACCAACAGGTGCTGAGCAGCGCGGGTGAAACCGTGGGGAACAGCTAGTCTATAATATGTATGTATTTATAAATTATATAAGTATGTATATCAGTTGCCTGGTTACCATAACACAAGCTCTGCTTAGCTTGGGATCAGATAGCCGTGTGCAACGGCGGATCCAGGTGAGTAAACTCCAGTCGTGCGTCGGAGCTGACACACACACTTTTTTATTGCCCTCAGGTAAGTTTTAAAACGGCAATCAAAGGCTAGTCTGATGATTAAAATTTCAAAGGAAGGTCAGAACTTAATAAACTGGTAGGTAACTATATACTTATAGAAAGTAAAACTAAATATGTTACCTAGCGAATCTGGTTATAACATTCACTTTTAAATATCTAGCTCATACTGCGGCTTTGCCTGCGTCAAGTTTGGTTTTTGATCCGCCAACATCGTTCTACTGGTATTATAAGAATCACAAAAGTGTTAAAAACAATCTAAAAATTGGAAAATAACTCTACATCTAGAAGTCGGTGGCAAAAAAGTCAACGAAACAAACAAGAGTCACTGATTTCCGGATGTAAAGTTATTTTTCCACTTATTAGTTTTTATTTTTCATAAAAAAGTTGTTTATTTCAACATTTTTACTTTTGGTAAGACGTATTATATATATTATATTATTAAGAAGTATTCATTTTCTATTGTTACTAAAATAAATTAGCAGATCATCCATATGAGATAGATTTGTATTATAAACGACTAACTGGCGGCCGCGGCTTCGCCCGCGTGATGATATAAAGAAAAGTATCCTATGTGTTATTCCAGACTATAGTCTAACTCTGTGCAAAATTTAATCAAGATCCGTTGAGCTGTTTTGACGTGAAAGGGTATAAACAAACATCCATACATTATCACAAACAATCGCATTTATAATATTACTAGCTTTTGCGCACGACTTCGCTCGCGTTAAATTCGCGGTAACACATTTCCGCCGTACGGGTTCAATGTAGATACTTATATTTTACATACATATAAACCTTCCTCTAGTTCACGCTCTATCCATTGCTGAAAACTGAATTAAAATCCGTTGACAATTTTAAAAGGTCTATTCGAACAAACAGCGAAAACAACTTCATATTATTTTACGTAAAAATTAATTTATTAAAAACATTTTTTGTCCGCGGCTTAGCTCGCGTTAAATTCGGTAGCGCCTTATGATTTGTAATAGCAACGCTAAGTTCTCCCGTTTCTTCCCTCTTTCTCCCTCATATCCCACTCTTTTATAAAAAAAAGCCTATGTCCGTCTCCTGGTTCCCAACTATCTCTGTACCAAAATTCATTACAATCGGTTTAGCCATTAAAGCGTGAAGAGGTAACAAACAAACAAACTCACTTTCGCTTTTATAATATTAGTAAGGTTAAGAATACATAGTGAGATTTAATTCATACTTAGTTTAAAGGCCATTTTAATCAATCAATCATTGTCTATTGATTGATGATTTGAATTGAGTTTCAAGATAACATAACATTAAAGCTATAATCACGGATCAGGTAGATAGGTAGATAAATAGAAAAATCTATCCTATACTAATATCACAGATAATCTAATACTAACGTACTAATATTATAAAAGCGAAAGTGAGTTTGTTTGTTTGTTACCTCTTCACGCTTTAATGGCTACATAGGCTATTTTTTTTAAAAAGAAGTGGGATGTGAGGGAACAAGAGGGAAGAAAAAGGAAAACTTAGCGTTGCTATTACAAATCGATAAGGCGCAAGGGGAACTGTGTTACCTCGAATTTTAACGCGAGCGAAGCCGCGGGCAAAAGCTAGTTAAAGCTATAATCACGGATCAGGTAGATAGGTAGATAAATAGAATAATTTATCCTTACTTAATATTATAAAAGCGAAAGTGAGTTTGTTTGTTTGTTACCTCTTCACGATTTAATGGCTAAACCGATTGTAATGAATTTTGGTACAGAGATAGTAGGGAACCAGGAGACGGACATAGGCTAATATTTTATTGAAAAAAGTGGGATGTGACGGAGAAAGAGGGAAGAAACGGGAAAACTTAGCGTTGCGATTACAAACCAATAAGGCGCTACCGAATTTAACGCGGGCGAAGCCGCGGGCAAAAGCTAGTTTATTATAAATTAAGTAAACGACAAACACATTAAAAAAAAACACGTTTTTTGGTTTTTAATGTGTTTATTTTATTTGTGTGTGTATTAGTAGGTAGCTAAATCCTTACTAATATTATAAAAGCGAAAGTGAGTTTGTTTGTTTGTTACGTCTTCACGCCTTAATGGCTTAACCGATTTTGATGAATTTTGGTACAGAGATAGTTGAGACACTGGAGACGGACATAATAATAAAAAAGTGAGAAATTAGGGAGAAAGAGGGAAGAAAAGGGAAGAGAAATATATTTTTTTTTCGATCATGACGCGGGTTAAAGTTAGCGTTAGCCTAAAGTAACTATGCCACGCAGACGAAGTCGCGGGCGGAAGCTAGTAAGTATATAAGTTCTCGAAAACAAATATTATATATTATTTTGAAAAAATTTCGTATTTAACCCAAAGGTTAAATATTTCATTTTTTGGTCAAAGAGAATGTCTTATGGCACTAAGTCCGCCTATGTACCACTATTGTACATAAAGATTAAATAAAAAAATAATCACTTCAGAGATAAGGCGTGACGTTTCAACATTTAAATGTTGAAACATTTTAAATCCAAATTGACATAGTATCGCTAATTAAAATCCCAAATAAATACACAAAGAAAAAAGCAACAACTTTGACTCCGTAACCCACAATCGTGAACCGTGTGAAACTTGAAAGCAACCGGTTGCGACAACCATTCACGTAATAGGGTCTTTATATCGCTGACTGAATACAATAGTGGCACAAGTCGAATTTGTGGCAATTTGAGTTAGTAATGAATTCTTGTTCTAAATTAGGTACTTTATTTTATGCATTAAAGACCTAACTCGTTAGTTCATAAACTACCCAGTTGGAGGCGTAAGTGTCGTTAGTGAATAAACGATAACGTTGCATCTATTTCATGCAACACCGGCACATTGTTAATCGGCCGCATGAGCTCGCGGCTACCGTACGCTTAATGTTATGCAATAGTGACACTTTTGAGTTGTGCCAGTTTTGCACAAACATCGCGAAGTTTTTTTAGTTGTGCCGGTGTAATTTTGATAACAATGATGCCAAACCCAAAATACCTATGTGTGCTGCACCACGGTAAGTAGTCATTCATTTTGTTTTAAATAAAAATTATCACCTTATAAATATGCAAGTGTGTTTGTTTGTCCATTTTCACGACAAAACGGAGCGATAAATTGACGTGATTTTTAAGTGGAGATAGTTGAAAGGATGGAGAGTGACATAGGCTACTTTTTTCGAATTTAATGCGAGCAACGCAGCGGATAAAAGCTAGTACCTATAACACAATATAAAATTTGAAAGACACTTGTTTGTGTAAAAAAAATAATAATTACGTAGGTATACTGGTACAGTTCAAAAACAATCCAGCTAGAAATATTATACGTAGCTGATTGTAATGTTCTATAATATTATAATGTTTTTCTATGTATCACTCTCAGCACCTTATTTTGTCTGAGGTATCACTAGTAAATACTTAATACAGAGTATGATTTGCGTGTAAAATACTCCTTTAAAGATTTAATTGACAATGTTTTTTTATTAATGTCGCTCTTAAAAACAAATAATGCTAATTGACATCGTGTAATATACTATACTTACTTAACTGTTCTTTTTCAGGTCTAAAGAAACCCCTTGTCAAAGTGAACACGATGGGACTGGTTCGTCAGTAAGTGACCACGGTGTAAAAAAATTGAGTGATGCTAGAAACACAATTGAAAACAATTGTTTCTCCGGACTTGATTATGATTTAATGAAGGATCTCTTTGGCAAAAATTATGTCTCGAATGTATCTCAGATTTTATGTGACTCACCATCGACGGCATCAGATTTCGAGTTTTAGAAAAGTCAACCTGAAAGCTTGGACAAACAATCAAAAAATGTTATTTCTTTGGAAAACGATAGACCAACGTTCTTATGCGTGCCAGAGGGAGAAATATTGTGCGAAAGCTCGGCTTCTTTAGATACAGATAAAATAATTAATTACCGTACAATGTATGAGCAAGATACGCCAAATGATCCAAATAACATTATTTGTAGCCCAGGTAGTCCTTCGATTTTGCCACCAACGTCTCAATTTACAACTGAACCCATAGAAGACGATTTGACTGATTGTGAAAGCCCTAATAAACAGCAAATGCCCCTGAATGTATCTCCATTAGATAGCCCTTCGTGATATGGCATTCTACATGATTTACCCACCAATGTGTCTCCAGAACCCCATACCTGCGAAGTTAATTTAATACCAACTTCTGCGATTCTAACTGATGTGTCTTTAAGTTCGGAGAGCCAGTCAGAGATTGACGACTCTGATGCCGACCCTGATTATGAAAATGTTGATAGGATCGAATCCAGAATTTCTGAGTCTGATGAAAGTATTTCAAGTGTATCTGAAATTGCGCAGGAAGAAAACATTAAGCCTAAAAGTCGCAAAAGGAAGGCAAATCCTGCACTGTGGAAAAGAAATAGAGCAAAAGAATTACGTAATTCTGGACAAGAGTACCTATAAAACTTTAAAGAAAGGTAAACTGGTGCCTTCAAGGACAATAGGGCTTCCCTACACTGACTCTTGCAGACGTAAATGCACACTAAAAATAACCGAAGATGAACGGAAGGAATATTTTCAATCGTTTTGGGCTTTGAAAGACCTTAACAGACAAAGACAATTCATTGCAAATTCTATGGAACTGATTCAACCTAAATATAGATATCCTGTTCTACGTGAAAATCGAATAGCTCGCAAATTAAACCATACTTTTTTTAACTGATTCTCAATAAGTCAGTTAGACTGAAAAGTATGCTAATAAATAATTATTAAATATTTATGGTACTTTTATTTACAATTTAACAGTTCCATTGATGAGTACTTCTAATCTTATATAAATACCTATACTTATATAATCTACTTAGCTAGTTTTTCGTGAAAATGCATTCTTATTTTCTTTACTTTTATAACATAATTTCTAGCATAACTAAAAAAAGGTGGAAACAAAACAATGCAATACTGGCACAACTCGGAGTCACCATCTTCTGAACCCCATATTAATAAAAATAACAAGAAAAAATTAAAAACTATTACTGCCAGCAGCTGAAGCAATAACGTAGATGTCTATAAACCAAACATGAACTATATATTCCATAAAATACAGTCGGTAAGAGCTTTTTTGTGCGCGCGCACTCGTCTTCGAACATTTATTGTACGTTTTCTCAAATTGTTGAATTTTGTCATGTGCCACTATTGAATTCAGTCAGCGATATGCGTGACTTTTGAATGGTTTTTGACAAGACTTCAAAAAACCGTCTTAGAGCGAATCAGCCTCGTGAACCGATGGTGCCGTACAAACATTTAAAACAAGCTTCCGCCCGCGACTTCGTCCACGTGGCATAGTTACTTTAGGCTAACGCTAACTTAAAACCGCGTTATGATCGAAAAAAAAACTTTTGATCCCTCTTTCTCCCCCTTTTATTACTTTAAAAATATTGAAAATTAGCTTACGTCTGTCTCCAGGGTCCTAACTATCTCGGTACCAAAATTCATCAAAATCGGTTTTGCTATTTAATCTTGAAGACGTAACAAACAAAGAAACAAACTCACTTTCGCTTTTATAATATTAGTAAGGATTCTCGTTCGTTCCCATACACTTCCGAAACGGCTGGACCGATATGTATAAAATTTTGTGAGCACATCGGGTAGGTCTTAGTATCGGCTAACATCTATTTTTATACCCTCTCCAGAAAAGGAGCTGAGCAGTGCTAGTATAATTATAAAAACAGCCATATCTTTTGATTGCCTTAATTAAGAGGGTTGATGTTATGAAAACACAAAGAGAACAAGGACTTGTGCATATGGTTTTGGAGTTTACTCCTTAAGAATCGTTTTTCATATAATTATAAGGCGCCCGGTATGAGAAAAATCCGAGGGGTAAATAAAACCTACTAACAAGTAACGAAAATTGGTCACGTTTTTGGTGCGCAACCTTCTAATTTGGCTGTGAGTGTATTAAGACGTACATATGGTATGCTGTATAGGCGACTATCCTACCTATATGTACCCCACCTATACTATATGTTATTGGGCTTGTTTGTTTCTATCAGTGTCGATGTATTTATATTGCTATTTTTTTCATCAATTTGTGAATTTACCCTTTCATATGATATTAATCTTTTTTCAGTTGAATAAACTCTTTTTGCGTATGGTTAGATACTCGTACTTAAGGAGTAAACTCCAGTCGTGCGTCGGAGCTGACACACACATTTTTTTTTTAATTTCAACTAGATTCCTCCTCGCGTTCTTTAGACAGACTTTTGTCTTGACAGACAGTTGAAAGACGGACAGACGGACAAATCGACGGACAAACAAAGTGATCCAATCAGGGTTCCGTTATTTCCATTTGACGTATCGAACCCTAAAAACAACCAACAGCGCTCACCAAAATAACCAATATCACTGAATAAAGCCTTCTTGACAAATCTGTGACATGTTTGACATTAGCTGTCATTTCACGCCATTCACTTTGGGAGCATCAGAGTAAGCAACTGTTTGCATAGTTGCGTAACTTTTAAGTAGATTTATACTTTCCTTTATAGTTACAAGATAGGGTTATATATAAAACGTGTTAATGTTTTTGTAAACAAGATGTTATAATTGGATAGCACAGAGTAAAAACTTTTTGCGAAATACCTATTTATAATTATGGGCGCGTTCGAAAGCTGGTTTTAAAATTGGAGATTATAAATTAGAAAACTGTTTTAAATGAAACGCTTTGTTGACGCTTCACGTGACTTAAGGGCTTTTTTTGCGGTTGGAATATCATCAAATAACTTCACCCGCTCTGGGCGGAATGGGGGAGAGTGCCAAACTTGTACTTACTAGAACCCATCCTTCTTTTGCCCTTTATGTTACGGGCCCGCGGTATCCCTTTCGAACAATCCGCAACCTTAGGTGGTGGCATCCTTTAGGAAAAAAATGGAACCCATTATTGAATCACTCTTCTGTCCGATAACACAAGTGTTAGAAGGGCCATGGGAAGGTTGGAGGGAGTGTCCCTATAAAATTGTCCGTCTGTATTTTAGTTAGGACCCTTTATCTTGGGACATCAATTAAGCGTAGAAATTAAAAACAAATACTGAGGTTTGCGATCCTTTAGAGCCGTGAAAAAGTACCACTTTATTTTAGACTAGCTGGCGCCCGCGAATTCGCCCGCGTTCAAATAAAAAAAAGTATCCTGTGTGTTATTCCAGACCATAATCTACCTCTGTGCCAAATATCATCAAGATTGATCAAGGCGTTTTGAAGTGAAAGACTAACAAACAACCATACATCCATCCTCACAAACATTCGCATTTATAATATTAAAAGTAGGATTAAGTCAGAAAAAGTCTGACCCCTTCCCTCTCCGATCTGCCCAGAGCGTTACCTACCTATTTAAAAAGGAAGTTATTTAAAAAAACCTCTAAACTTGTTTAAAAACCTATAAAACAATTTTTGTAAGTGTTTGTGAAGTTTCGTTAGCAAATTCAACTTGATCTTGTATTTCAACAATCCCCAATTCCTCGGTCAAATTCCTTCAAAGAGTTCGTAAACTAAGTGACTCTCGTCTTTGTTCCAGGTCCTGGCTGTAGCCACCTTCTCTTCGTGTCAGAAAGATGACGAGATCATTCGGCAGGACTTTGACGGGCCCCACGAAGATGGATCATATAGATGGGCCTTACAGACATGTAAGGTTATTTTATAACTAGTTATTTTTGTTGCCAGCCACCTTCATCTGCTTAATAAGACACTAAAGCCTTTTTTTGGGGTGGGAATTCATCTAAAACTTCCCCGCTCTGGGCGGAGCGGGTAGGGGCGAGTGTCAGAGTAGTACTGACTAAAACCCATCCATGTTCCTTCTATTACCCTTTACGTTCCGGGGCCGCGGTATCTCTTTCGAACGACCCGCAACCCCGGCAAGAGACACTAAGGCCTTACACAACCGTGAGGTATGCAGTCTCGGGAAATACCTCTTAGAAACTAATATGGAGATGCACGGAGATGTGGTATCAGTGGACAAGGACCTTATCCCGTTCTCCCTGGCTAACGAGAACTGGCGTAAGCCTGAAGTATTAGACACCAATGATCGCAAGGAGGTATGACAGAGCAAGGTGCTCCATGGACCCTTTTACCGCACCCCACATGGGCCTGATCTAGATTTTCTCGCGTCCGTTACCTGGCTACGCTTTGGTGATCTCTTCGAGGAAGCCGAAGATTTTTTCTGTGCAATAATGGACGGAGTTATGATGACGAACAATTACAGATATAGACGGAGGACACGGTGGAGCACACAGTGGCGATCTGTCCAGCTTGGGCGGAGCACCGCCGTGCCCTCGTAGAGGCGATCGGCGGCGGCGATCTCTCGTGTCCGGCCCTGGTTCAGGCCATGGTCCGGAGCGAGAGGGAATGGGAAGCGGTCACCACCTTCTGCGAAGCAGTAATGCTAGCAAAGGAGGTGGCCGGGTGTTTGAGGGAGAGAACATCTGCCCAACCCAGCCGCTGCGGGAGACGCCCATGGCGGCGGGCGCCGCGAGACGACTCCCGGCCACCGTAGATGCGGGCCTGTGGGCGGTGAGCAATGGGTAGTTCACCGTCCGTCCGTCGATTGACGACAGGCCGTGTCGACGGCGCGTTCGTGTTTCACGCGCGCCTCAGAGAGAGTCAGCAAAGCAGAGGGGCTTGCCAGAGCCTCCGCCTGCGGGGGTTGCGGGTTGTTCGAAAGAGATACCGCGGCCTCGGAACGTAAAGAGCAATAGAAGGAACATATATGGGTGGGTTTTAGTCAGTACAAGTCTGACATGCCCCCCCGCTCCGCCCAGAGCGGGGGAAGTCATTGGATGATTACGCACCCGAAAAAAAAATACAGATATAGACTGATATGATTATAATTAAATCTTGCATAATTTCGTGTCCACAGCCGGAGGAATTTACCACGAACAGAAAGGCAGCTTGGAGCCTGGTAGTTCGGGTGAATCTAGTCTGTTAGTCCAGGGACAGTACCAGTACACAGCGCCCGATGGACAGGTAAACTGTCATATTATATGAGACTAGCTGTTCCTCGCGGTTTCACCCACGCTGCTCAGCACCTGTTGGTCGTAGCGTGATGTTATATAGCATATAGCCTTCCTCAAGAAATGGACTATCCAACACTAAAAGAATTTTTCAATTCCAACCAGTAGTCCCTGAGATTAGCGCGTTCAAACAAACAAACAAACAAACTCTACAGCTTTATAATATTAGTATAGATTTAACCTTATTTTTTTTATTACAAAATAATCGACCCAGTCACATTTGCTGTCCTCCCTCAATGACCCCCTAAACGCACCCACGATACAGGAGAAATATCTAGTGTGGAGCAACGTTTTTTTAAATAGAATAAAACTATCTGTAGGCCATACAAAAATATGTTCCGTGTGGGGATCGAACCCGCGACACGCAGAGCAGCAGCCGATCGCTCAGCCACTAGCAAGTTTAAATGTTTGTAAACACACGATACAAGAGAAATTCTTTTGTGGGGCATTTTTTTTTGTTTTATATGTAAGTAGCTTTTGCTCACGGCTTCGCTCGCGTTAAATTCGGTATAACACAGTTCCCCTTTCCTGGTTTACAGGTACCTGCTACTTGTAGTTTTAGCCCTTGCACCTTATTTATTGTAATAGCAATGCTAAGTTCTCCCTCATTTCTCACTTAAAAAAAACAGCCTATGTTCGTTTTCGGGGTCCCAACTATCTCTGTACCAAAATTCATTAAAATTTGTTCAGCCATTTAGGCGTAAAGTAACAAACAAACTCACTTTCGCTTTTATAATATTAGTAAGGATAATTCATGTATTTTTTTTATTTCCAGGTGATAAACGTCCTCTACACAGCTGGTGAGAATGGCTTCCAGGCCCAAGGAGACCACATACCAACACCGCCACCCATCCCACCTGCAATACAGAGGGCCCTCGACTTCCTGGCTACAAAGGCGCCATCTACTGACTACTAAATCAACTTTGACCGCTTATAAAGCGCCACCTAGCGGCTAATAGCTCAGTTTTGATCGCTAATAAAGCGCCATCTACCGAATAATAACTCAAATTCGCTTGCTAAATAAAGCGCCATCTAGCGAGCAACAATTCAAATTTCTTTGCAAATAAAGCGCCATCTATCGAGTACGTACTTAACTGTAACTGTCCTGTATTAATCCTTTAACGGGTAGGTAGATGTATACTAAATAGTACACACGGCGACACATCAACCTATACAAAACCAGTTTATGCGGATCTCTCATTGTACTTGAAAATAATGGTGTATGATCCGTTGTTGATAGAGCAGCATAAACTGGTTTTGTATAGGTTGATCTGTCGCCGTGTGTACCAACATTTAGCCAGTTATGTTTAAGGCCCGTGTTATAGCGGGCGAGGCAATTGCCATCAACTGGGCACAATTCCAAACCCCGTGGCTGCTTCTTGTTGGAAAAACCCTCTACCTGTTTGTTAACGCGCCTCTGCAACGAATTTTATGTACCAAATGTTTATTTTCGCTGTTAACTGGAATGAAAAGTTACGGTCATAAAACGTGTGAGTGTGACAACATGACTGTCCTGCTTGCACTTTTCATGACCATGTATTTACTATTTACAGACGTCAATGTGTATTTACTCTTAATTTTTTTTTAAATTAAACTTGTGCCAGTTTAAAATAGTACAAAATAAGATTATGTCGTAGTTTTAAGTTTATTTCTAAGGATGTTATTGGGGTTTTGCCTGTTTATACTCAAACTAGGCGACACCTAAATTGATGCGTATTATATACGATTATTTTAGCGCTAAGAGCAGATTTTCTATCACACTAATATTATAATAGCGAAAGTTTATATTGGTGTATGTATGTAAATCCTTCACGCTGTAACGGCTCAGTGGTTTTAGATGAAATTGGGCATCAAGCTGCTTATATTTCGAATTAATACATAAACAACCATCCCGGAAAAATGCAGTGGTCCTGTGTGATGATCAAATAAATTAAATCTGGTGGTTTTTCACTGCGGTTAACACCGCGAGAGCTGCTAGTTAACAATTAAACTGCATTCATACAGATGTCGTTTAGTGTTTGTAAAAAAGGCATTATTATAATAAGTGTAAAATAAAACAATTAGAAAATATATCATTTGTTTGTTTTTATTAAAATTCAAATAAAAATTACTTACATATAATAAATTCTTATGTAGATACAGGAAGTCCATTATATTAAATCACCTTATTTTTTAATTTAAATAATCGATTCCGCCTGCATTTTGCATTTTAATGGCAAGAATATATATATTTTTTTAATCTAGACTACCTTTGACACAGTTAAAAAAATTGACACCTCGTTAACAATTTATTTTTTATCTTTCATGTGTCTTTTTTATATTTTGAAATGTCAGTAGATTTTTTACAGCAGCCCTCTAGAATATCTTTTTTTTTTGCAATTTTCGTCAGTGTCAAACTGTATGTTATAATAAAACTAAAATATGATTCGCGGCCAAAACACGTGTATATTTATATCTATACTAATATTATAAAGCTGAAGAGTTTGTTAATTTGTTTGAACGCGCTTATCTCAGGGACTACTGGTTGGAATTGGAAAATTCTTTTAGTGTTGGATAGTCCATTTCTTGAGAAAGGCTATAGGCCATATAACATCACGCTACGACCAACAGGTGCTTAGCAGCGCGGGTGAAACCGTGGGGAACAGCTAGTCTATACTATAATAATATTATAAAGCTGAAGAGTTTGTTTGTTTGTTTGAACGCGTAATCTCAGGGACTACTGGTTGGAATTGGAAAATTATTTTAGTGTTGGATAGATAGTCCATTTCTTGAGGAAGGCTATAGGCTATATAACATCACGCTAATAAAATATAGACTAATACTAGCTGTTCCACGCGGTTTCACCCACGCTGCTCAGCACCTGTTGGTCGTAGCAGCGCGGGTGAAACCGTGGGGAACAGCTAGTCATCAATAAAACCCTTAGTTCATACAAATCAATTGAAAAACTTTTTCTTGAAATAGTAATTCCATTTAATCGCCAAGCGGTTGGTCGACTCTTGTGGTGACCGGAGGGCTGGGGCCTGTTTTTTGGGCAAAAAATAAGCAATGCCATTCAACGCGGTAATGCTGCCAACCTTCTGGTCACTTTTCCTGTTAACTGCGATGCGGACGATTTTTTTGACGCCCAGTAATTTATCATTTTTTACTTGTACATATTTTTATTATTAGTTTATCTAGTATAGTTTGTAAATAGTAATTAATTGTATATTAATATAAAAAGGAAAAAGTTATCTAGTATATTTAAAGCAACATTTGTTACGGTAGCGAATCATATTTTAATAAGCATGACTGGAGAATATTTAAAAAATGTGAGACAATTCGTTTCCACCTCAAGCTTTTACTGTTAAAACTGTCATTTCTTCACATTCCAAAATATAAAAAGAAACATGAAAAAAAAGCATTGTGTGACTTAATGAAACCACGGTAAGAATGAAACTTTTTTTTTAACATTATATACATTTAGACGTCCTTACTCTGCGGCCGACCGTCATGCGACATGCAAGACACAGCTCACTTTAAAAAATAGCCGCTCTACTTGCTCTACAAATAAAGAAAATTTGCTTAAACTACAAACTGTAATAACTATTTGACTTATTAAATATTTAGTCATTCCTGAATTGCAAAATGCAGACTTAATTCCGAGCTTCTACAAAGTTATTAAAAACCCTGTGTTTTTATATAAAATATATAAAAGAAGTAAAACCAAGATTTTTGTCTGGGAAATACAATACAACAAGACTACATTATGTTTTATACGTATATCAAAGGTGTCTTAAACTTGTTCGGGTCGGTTATACACAAAACTGTGACGTACATATTAGAATAAAGTTAGTTTAGATAATATTATATAAAAATCTTATACTTAATTGCAGTACATTCGTTTTGAAAGTTAATAAATATATATAAGTTCGTAAAATGGCACAATTATTGCAAAAATCCTAAGATTATAATATATTATTTTTAAAACACACAGTCTTCTGCAAAAGGACATCTTTTTTTAACAACTCCATTTGCAAAATTATGCAAATTTTCAATTGTTTTTTTTTTGAGTTGTGTTTATTATACATTATTTCGCAACAATAGGCAAATTTATAAAAAAAAATACTATTCCGCCTTAAACCGTGGGGAACAGCTAGTCTATACTATAATAATATTATAAAGCTGAAGAGTTTGTTTGTTTGTTTGAACGCGTAATCTCAGGGACTACTGGTTGGAATTGGAAAATTATTTTAGTGTTGGATAGATAGTCCATTTCTTGAGGAAGGCTATAGGCTATATAACATCACGCTAATAAAATATAGACTAATACTAGCTGTTCCACGCGGTTTCACCCACGCTGCTCAGCACCTGTTGGTCGTAGCAGCGCGGGTGAAACCGTGGGGAACAGCTAGTCATCAATAAAACCCTTAGTTCATACAAATCAATTGAAAAACTTTTTCTTGAAATAGTAATTCCATTTAATCGCCAAGCGGTTGGTCGACTCTTGTGGTGACCGGAGGGCTGGGGCCTGTTTTTTGGGCAAAAAATAAGCAATGCCATTCAACGCGGTAATGCTGCCAACCTTCTGGTCACTTTTCCTGTTAACTGCGATGCGGACGATTTTTTTGACGCCCAGTAATTTATCATTTTTTACTTGTACATATTTTTATTATTAGTTTATCTAGTATAGTTTGTAAATAGTAATTAATTGTATATTAATATAAAAAGGAAAAAGTTATCTAGTATATTTAAAGCAACATTTGTTACGGTAGCGAATCATATTTTAATAAGCATGACTGGAGAATATTTAAAAAATGTGAGACAATTCGTTTCCACCTCAAGCTTTTACTGTTAAAACTGTCATTTCTTCACATTCCAAAATATAAAAAGAAACATGAAAAAAAAGCATTGTGTGACTTAATGAAACCACGGTAAGAATGAAACTTTTTTTTTAACATTATATACATTTAGACGTCCTTACTCTGCGGCCGACCGTCATGCGACATGCAAGACACAGCTCACTTTAAAAAATAGCCGCTCTACTTGCTCTACAAATAAAGAAAATTTGCTTAAACTACAAACTGTAATAACTATTTGACTTATTAAATATTTAGTCATTCCTGAATTGCAAAATGCAGACTTAATTCCGAGCTTCTACAAAGTTATTAAAAACCCTGTGTTTTTATATAAAATATATAAAAGAAGTAAAACCAAGATTTTTGTCTGGGAAATACAATACAACAAGACTACATTATGTTTTATACGTATATCAAAGGTGTCTTAAACTTGTTCGGGTCGGTTATACACAAAATTGTGACGTACATATTAGAATAAAGTTAGTTTAGATAATATTATATAAAAATCTTATACTTAATTGCAGTACATTCGTTTTGAAAGTTAATAAATATATATAAGTTCGTAAAATGGCACAATTATTGCAAAAATCCTAAGATTATAATATATTATTTTTAAAACACACAGTCTTCTGCAAAAGGACATCTTTTTTTAACAACTCCATTTGCAAAATTATGCAAATTTTCAATTGTTTTTTTTTTGAGTTGTGTTTATTATACATTATTTCGCAACAATAGGCAAATTTATAAAAAAAAATACTATTCCGCCTTTTAGATTATTCAAAAATGCACGTAATTTTAATTTAGAAAAAAAAATGATAATATTACGTATGACGTCACGCGTTGCTGCATTTCTTCGGAACGAGTGACGTCACACGTAACTTTAATTGCTATATCTTTGTCATTTTTGGTCTAATTTACAAATAAAAAATACGTGTCTCTTATTTTTGAATAATCTAAATGTAATTACTTTTAACCTGGAAAATACCCTATAAGAAAAATGTTTGTGTATAAATTACATACAATTCGTCAAGGTCAATCTATGGATGTGACCATCAATCATTACATACCGAGTTTCCGTACCTCGGAAAGCACGTTAAGCTGTTGGTCCCGGCTGTTATTTGTAGATCTCTTTACAGCCGTTACAGGCAATCAGACATCCAGTCTTACCAAGGTTATCGTAACACCCAGTACTAAGGCTGTGGAGGTCAGATAGGCAGTCGCTCCATGTTAAATACTGGTATTTCGTTACGTCTGGTAAAACTGTAGCCCTACTATGACCTCTTAAAGCAATTCTTATTCCGCTGAGGGAAAGGGACAGAGCTATACAGGGTGTCTAGCACCATCTCTTTCACTCAGTGGAATAAGAATTGCTATAAGATGTCATAGTAGCCCTTCAGATAGCCGATTATAATACATTATAATTAAAATTTGAAACGGGATATTTACCATGTTTGTTATTTGTATTGAGTTTCCGATATTTCGGCGATGTTGCCAACGCCATGCTACCCTACCATGACGTCTTGAAGCAGAACTTATTCCACTGAGGGAAAGAGACAGAGCTATACAGGGTGTCTAGCACCATCTTTTTCTCACACAGGAATAAGAACTGCTATAAGATGTCATGGTAACACTGCTGATCACGGATGTTTATCCCGTATAATCTTAGTAACCATGTCAGTTTAAAAACTTAGATCATAATACATTTGGCAAAAGACTAGACGGATGATGTATCTGCAAATGATATCCATGAAAAAAGTATTTTGAATTTAAATAAGTCCATACTCATTTGTTATCCCGTATTTCAGTCCCCCAAACCATTATAAAATAAGTAAATTAATAAAATTCTTATTGAAAGTTTCTCTTTTATATCTAAAATTTAAACTAGCGCCATCTATTAGCGTTACCTATCAACTTTATCGTCGCCGTTTAGCGGTACAGTTGTGTCCTTATAGATGGCGCTACTGTGCTCTTGCAGCATCTTTTGGCCTTCTTCTGGTGTCGCTTCTTGCAACGATACTTGCTTCTCAGCTGTGAAAAAGAGAAAACTAGTTAGTGACTTGTTATGTAATTAGCAATAGTGACG
Organism: Ochropleura leucogaster; assembly: GCA_958449745.1. Classification (NCBI taxonomy): domain Eukaryota; kingdom Metazoa; phylum Arthropoda; class Insecta; order Lepidoptera; family Noctuidae; genus Ochropleura; species Ochropleura leucogaster. Next base: position 8,396,071 of record OY288228.1, on the reverse strand, counting down.
CCATTTTACATGGGATATAAATTAGTGTCCGACCGAATGTTCGGTTACGGTTTCGGCAGCAAACTTGCCGAAACTACGACCGAAACCGAATACACATTCGGGAGTTTTCGCGCTGTCATCGGTCATGTTCGGCGCGTTGAATGAATGTATAAATGAATCCCATCAGAGCCAAAATCGAGATTCACTTGTTTGTTTGCTGTTCATGTTGTTTTGTTGTGATGGCGAGTTTTTGAGTAATTTATTTTGAACTAACTTTTGCCCGCGGCTTCGCTCGCGTTAAATTCGGGGTGACACAGTTCCACTTTCCTGATTTGTATTTCACTTGCGCCTCATTGATTTGTAATAGCAACGCTAAGTTTTGCCTTTTCTTCCCTTTTTCTCCCTCATATCCCACTTTTTTTTTAATTAGCTTATGTGCGTCTCCTGGTTCCCAACTATCTCTATACTAAAATAAATCAATATCGGTTTAGCCACTAAGCGTGAAGAGGTAACAAACAAACAAACTCACTTTCGCTTTTATAATATTAGTAAAGATACACTGAAAAAAAATACAAACAATAAAAAAGAAACGAAATAGACTGGACGAAGAATGATCGGTGAATGAAGTCAGTGCGGTGCAGTGAAGAATACGGTTCTCCGATGACCGCAGACTTCCAGGAGAGCAGCAGGGAGACTAGCACTCTTCGTAAATTCAGACGCAAAGCGCCGTCATCCCGTCCTCGCCGACGATCCCCGTCGCGACGTCCCGGTAACTGCCCCACCCGTCCCTTACAAGAGCCAGCCCGCGTTGCTGAGCCAGTAAGTCAAAATAATCCATAAATAATATCACTCAGATCCAGCCTGTCCCTTGCTGTCCCTCAGCGACGCCCTAAGCCGAGGCTCGTACCCCACAGGGGGTGTCCTTAGCGTGTAGTCGCTTAGTTTGTAAGTTTATACCCTGGCTGGAGGTCTTAATTTTTAAGGCACCCACAGGATTTGCCCGGTTAAGCAGACGACAACCTTCTTGGTTGAACTGCGAGATGCCATTCATAAAAAAAAAATGACCGCAAACTCCAGGTTATGTGGTGATAAGGTACCAACCTCGTCTCTTATCGCTCCTGCACACGACAGCGAACAGCACAGCGTGCAGCGCAGACCCTACGACTGCGGTGACAGCGAGCACCCTGAACGAGCTGCGGCCACCCAGCCACCCGTACAACTGCCCACCCACCAGGGACCCTATGGCGAAACCTGGAAAAAGATACAATACATATTTATTTAAATAGTTTATTTCGGAACGAATAACATAAGAACAATCTATGTCAACGCCACAGTTGTTCTTTAGGTTAATGACCTTTCGTATCGCTTCTCGTTGGCCGTACAGTAAAACGATGTAAACCGCAAATGTATAATATTGTTATTTTGTTGCTCGTCGTGTTTTGCGACTTTAGAGGAAGAATGAAGAACAGGGTGTAAAGTTCTCCATCCTCTATGGAAAAGGGAGGATCCTCCGACCAGTCAGGTGTTATGTCTGGTGGGCCACTGCCCGACAGTTGCTTTTTTTTTTTTTTTTTTTTATGTATGGCATCTCGCAGTTCAACCAAGGAGGTTGTCGTCTGCTTAACCGGGCGAATCCTGTGGGTGCCTTAAAAATTAAGACCTCCAGCCAGGGTAAAAACTTACAAACTAAGCGACTACACGCTAAGGGCACCCCCTGTGGGGTACGAGCCTCGGCTTAGGGCGTCGCTGAGGGACAGCAAGGGACAGGCTGGATCTGAGTGATATTATTTATGGACTATTTTGACTTACTGGCTCAGCAACGCGGGCTGGCTCTTGCAAGGGACGGGTGGGGCAGTTACCGGGATGTCGCGACGGGCCTCGTCGGCGAGGACGGAATGACGGCGCTTTGCGTCTGAATTTACGAAGAGTGCTAGTCTCCCTGCTGCTCTCCTGGAGCAGGGTTATAGCATCGTCCGGAATGACGAGGGTATGACGGGGACGACGAATTTTACTTATTCGCGAGGGATCGTATCGAGCGGCCGATGCGATAAGGGGGTTGCGATGTTTTAACGCGGAGTCAAAGAAGCGCTTGGTAAGGCGCTTCATGAATTGAACGACGGTGGGGATTCTTAAGTCTAAGTGAAGACTATCGTTACGGACGTAAAAAGGGGCTCCCGTGATTTTACGAAGGAATCGGTTTTGCAAGGTCTGCATCTTATGAAGGAAACGCGGGTTGGCGTGGGCGAACACGACACATGCGTATGTCATGATGGGACGAATGACCGCGGTGTATAAACGCAATTTGCACTTAAGGGACAATTTGCTTTTAGCCTGAATTAAAAAGTGAAGCCTAACCATAGCAAAGGCGGCGCGCGAACGAGCCGCTTTGATATGTGCCGCGAAGGACAAGTGACTGTCGAGAATGACACCTAAGTATTTGGCTTGCTTCTCCCAGGGGATAGGCTTGCCGTACATAGTGATCGGACTGGGGATCGGGGGATTAAAGCGCGGTTTGGAGTAGATAACCGCCTGACTTTTACCGGGATTCACCTCGATTCTCCATTTCCTGAACCAAGCGCCTAGGACGTCGGCTGAGGTCTGGAGGGTACGGGCGATAGCGTTTGTACAGCGGCCAGTGTAATAAATGGCCGTGTCATCCGCGAACAGAGCTAACTGAGCTTTTTTGCTCTTGGGAATATCGCTAGTGAACAGCGTGAACACGAGGGGGGATAAGACGGAACCCTGAGGGATGCCGGCCCTAATAGGATGAGGGGAAGAAAATGAGGCCCCTATGCGATAGCGGAAGGTGCGGTTCGACAAAAAGTCCCGTAAGATGAGCACGAGACGATCCGGCACTCCTAGTGAGTACAGCTTGTATAATAAGCCGTTGTGCCAGACTTTGTCAAAAGCTTTCGCTATGTCGAAGAATAGTACGCCCGTCATCGCCCCGCGCTGGAAACCAGCGCTCATGTGTTCGACGATGCGGTGGACCTGTTGGATACACGAGTGTTCGGTCCTGAAACCGAATTGCTCGTTGGGAATGAGACTCTTAGTCTCGGCGAAATCTCTAAGTCGCTTATAAATAAGTCTCTCATAGATTTTGCCGAGTGCGTTCAGGAGACTGATGGGTCGGTAGCTCGTGGGCTCAGACTTGGGCTTGCCTGGCTTGGGGATACCGATAACAGTAGCCTCTTTCCATATCTGGGGGAAGAAGTTGTTGCTCAAGGCGCCATTGAAGATGGCCGCCAAAAGGATGATGAGCTGAGCGGGGAGGAGTTTAATGACCCTATTGGTGATACCGTCGGAGCCGGGAGCTTTCCGTGGTTGAAGCCTTTTGATGATGTCTTGCACTTCGTCGGGCGTGACGAGGGGCAGAGGGTCATCGGGGTCTTCTACGGGAGGTAGGGCAGTTCTACGTTCTACTTCTGCGTTCACCTCGTCGAGGTGACGCTTGATGACCGGTTGTGAGCTAGGGGAGCACTGGGACTCCAAACTGTCGGCTAGGCATTCTGCCTTTTCAGAGTCATCGAATGCGACGCTTTTGTCCGGACGAATGAGCGGGGGCATCGAAGCCTCCTCGGTGGCGCGCATCCTTCTCTGTAGTTGCCAAAAGGCATGATGAGTGGGTTCCAGTTCGCTGAGCTCATTGTCCCAGCGATTCGAACGATGCTCACTAGTGCGTTTCCTTACAGCACGCTGTAATGATCGCATGTGAGCCTTGTTCGCGTCGCAGGGAAAATGGCTGTAGGCACGAATGGCCGCGTTCTTCTCGGTTATCAAATCACGTACGTCAGCGGGTAGACGCCAGCGATGATCACTCATTGCTGGGACTTCCCGTGAACAATCCTTTAGTATGGATTGAACGTGCTCTGTAAACGAGTCGATAGCGGCCGTCGTGTCTGCGACCGAAACTATGTGATCGGGGATGGCGTCCAGGTGAGGTGACGTGGCGGAGTTTAGCTTTTCGCTGACTTTCCTCCAGTCAGTTATCACTTGGACAGGTTTGGGCTGGCTGGGGTCAGAAGGGCCCGAGCGAGGAACTAAGTAAAGAAAAACTGGGCGGTGATCGGAGTCTAACTCATGAATCGTCTCAATAGTATGCAACCTAAGGTTGATATTTTTGAGAAGCGCTAAGTCGAGAACGTCGGCGCGGTGCGTGGGGTCGTGCGGAAAGTGAGTGGGTTCCATAGGCGCGATGGGGTCAAAGTCAAGTCTGTCACCTAAGTTGAAGAGGGCTCTCCCCCTGGGATTGGTCGACGAACTATTCCAGGCGGGGTGCTTAGCATTGAGATCACCCGCTATGATAACGGAGTCACTCAAGCCGAATAGGGAAGTCAGATCGTCTATGAGAGGTGTATGATCCTCTGATGAACTAGCAGGAGGAATATACGCGGAAACGATGGAGATAGGCTGGTGACCGGTCATACCAAGCCGACAAATGGATACTTCGAGGAGAGACTTTAAGGGAGGAGGATCTAGAGGGATGCAGTGCAATTCCTTCTTGAAATAAATTAACGTACCGCCTTTGTGACAGCGCGACCGATCGTTGCGAACTACTCGATAGTTGGCAATTTTCGGGTCGCGATGATAAGGCTTGAGAAAGGTTTCCTGGATGAGGAGAATGTCAATTTGATGGTCGCGCAAAAATGAGGCGATCTCATCACGTTGGTCTCTAATGCCGTTGGCGTTAAAATAACCTAACTTGAGGGAACGGGGTTTGAAGCTACTTAAATTTGTGTTAGCCATTGGAAAGTTTTTAGTTATGATCAAGCTGACGGAGATTGTGCAGGATCGTGGGATATGAATCCCAGATGTGCCTCAGAATTTCAGCGTTACCTTTGGCAGCTTCGATTTCGGCTGCCATACGGTCGGCTTCTGCGGTGACAAAAGCACCAAAGGCCTTGGTGATGATCTCGTAATTCCTTCTACCATTATCGGCCGCGGGGCCGGAGGCCACGGGACGATGGGGCGCGGGTTGAGAAGGCGCGGGTTTAGAGAGCGCGGGTTGAGAGGGCGCGGAGACGATTTCGCGAGTAATGGGCGGAGGGACGGGGGCATCTAAGAGCCCGGGGATGGGGTTGGACTTAGCCTGCGCGAGAGCTGGGAAAGCTCGCTGGTGGCTCTGTTGAGTCCATGGGATAGGCCTCTGTGGACTGAGGCGCTCGGGCATCTGCGAGGAGGGAATCCTCACAGAGGGGCTTTCTCGCTGCTGGCGGGCGTGGGCACGCTTCGCCAACTTCGAGGAGGACGCTTTGGGCGCTTTGGGGCAGCCTCGGTAGTTAGCCGGGTGCCCGGACTGGCCGCATAGCACGCAGCTGGGTGGCTCTGTGCAGAGAGCGATGTCCTTCGGGCGTGGGCAGTCAGCAGTGCCATGGTCGCCCAGGCACTTGACGCACCTGTGAGGCGCGTAGCAGTTCCTTTGACTGTGCCCGTAGAGCTGGCATCGGTGGCACTGCCCGATGACGTGGGACCTGTATGGTTTTTCAACTGCTATACCTGTAAGGGAGCAGACGGATTTGATTTTAAAAATGGGGTGGTGACCCTCCACTGGGTCGCAGACGACCAGTACCATATCGTACTGTTCGCCTCCTCTCGCTTTGTGAAGGCGGTGGACGGCTGTGGCTGGAATGTCCTGGGCCTTGAGGTCGTCCAGGATGTCGGATGCAGCGATCTCCTTCGGGACGCGCCTGATCACCACACGGGTGGGCGCTTCCTCTGGGAGAGTGTAGGTGTGGAAGGCGATGTTCCTTCCACGCAGTTGTCGGATCAGCTCCCTGTAGTCAGAAGCAGACGAGACGGTTATTTTAATACCCTGCTGGGTGTTGGTGGCCTTTGTGTACTGGATCTTGTGAGCCAGACACAACTTGGACACGTCAGTCCATTTGGCTTTCTCTTGAAGAAAGACCGGAGGAGGGGGTTTCAGCTTTTTAGCTGAAGTCGCAGCGGGGGTAGCGCTAGGGCTAGCTGGCCGGCTGGTATGAGCAGCGGCGGCGGAGGTCGATGGGAGGGGAGAGGGAGGGCAGGTGGGCGCATCGGCAGCTTTTTTGGCCTTGGTGGCCTGAGAGCTTTTGCCCTTCTTCCTCTTTCCCTTTCCGACGAGTTGATACTCGTCTTCCGATGTCGACGAGGTGGCCGAGAAATCGGCATTCTCGGAGTCGGAGATCGGGCATGACGTGTCCATGTTTTCAGGTGCGGACGACACCTGTGTCGGTACCATTGTTCCCTGAACAATGGGCTTTACGGGGTCCGATTTCTCGGAACCCTTTGTCGGCGGCATTGTTCCACGAACAATGGACTTTTCGGAGGCCGGTTTCTCGGAACCCTTTGTCGGCACGGACAAAGGGCGAGTCACCGGCGGCGGCGGCAGGATAAGCTCGCTAATGGGCCTGCCTTTGTCGGCAGGCGGCGGCGAGAGCGGGCTGTCGAGACAGTCGCTGAACTGCGCAATGGAATTGCGCTCCAGTGCTGCCAGTTCGGCGCCATATTTGGCCTCTAAGTGAGGCAAGTCCTTGAATAAGCGTTGGAGAACCGCCTTGTGCGGGTTCTCTGACGCCATGTTGGAAAAATAGCCCTAAGGCGGTTAAAAGTTCCTGCCGGGGTTGCGGGTTGTTCGAAAGAGATACCGCGGCCTCGGAACGTAAAGGGCAATAGAAGAAACATGGGTGGGTTTTAGTCAGTACAAGTCTGACATGCCCCCCCGCTCCACCCAGAGCGGGGGAAGTCATTGGATGATTTCCCACCCGAAAAAAAAAAAAAAAAAAAAAAAAAAAAAGGCGGTTAAAAGTTAACCGGCATGAGTGAAGCTCACCTAAGGCCCTAACAATCCTAACTCCCCGGGTGGGTGGGCCCGGGGGTGTGTAGCCCCCCTGTCGGGATTGTGTATGACAGGGAGGTGAGTACCTAAGGTGTGCCCTAAGCTTGTGAACCCGCTGCTAGTCTTATTGAGCAGCGGGGCCCTAGGGTCGTAAGACCGGTCCGGGGCGCTGGGGTAGACACACCCAGACGTCCCGGGTGATTGCTGAAAGAGAACGGGGTTAAGCAACTGGGCGCGACTAGGAGATCCCCCAAGGCCGTGTGTTCAGTGCCCTTCCAATTTTGGTCACCCCTGAAGGGGGTAGACTCGGTGTATCGGGTCAACACCTCTTGGCTTCGTTGGCACCGTAAGGTTTCAACCAAGAACCACGAAACTGTGGATTTTCCCAGAGGGGGTAAGTAACGTTTTGAGACGGATCTCCGAAAAGGGAAACACTGTAACAAGAGTTGTCTTGAAAAAGACAACAATTGTTGCGGGCATAGTCCGAGACTACGGATGACGTCACGCGAGCGTGACGAACCGGGCGAGCACTGACACAACACAATGGCGGCGGGGCGAGCAGGTAGCACGTCCGTACGCGGCGGCGGTCGGGCAGCGAGTGCCGACAGTTGCTTGTCGGGTGCTCGTATATATGCTAACTTCGCGTACAACTTTGCTTGCGCGATGTAGGAATCTTGCCGTTAGTTCTTCAGTGGCTGGATAGATGGCGCTGTAGTACTTTCTGCCACTTGCATCTTTGTGTCGCTACACGACTTATAAATGTTTTTTCTTTCTTTCTTTCTATAAACTGTAACGTAGGTAACAACTTCCTTCTCCAGACACAGACCAAAATATTTAAGATATTAACGAACAAAATACGACGACCATGCTGAGATACCATCGGATTCTGGAATCTGGCCTTTTGGCCTCATACAAGAATAAATGACACGGCCAGAATTGGTATAGAGCTGTGCTCTAACAAAAAAATATTCATGTTCATTGATGTACAGTACGTCATTTTAAAGCTTACATGCAGGGCTTTACAATAGTTTATGATTTATGATCAGGGAATAGGCGAGAGACACTATAAATAGAAAACAAAAATAGCGCCTTGACAATTTTAATAGCAATGATGAAAAATTCAGAGTTATAAAGGCGTAACAAAAGAGGAAGACTATTCAGACGCCATTTTTTTTTTGGGTGGTAAATCATCCAATGACTTCCCCCGCTCTAGGCGGGGGGTCATGTCAGACTTGTATTGACTAAAACCCACCCATGTTCCTTCTATTGCCCTTTAAGTTCCGAGGCCGCGGTATCTCTTTCGAACAACCCGCAACCCCGGCAGGCGGAGGCTCTGGCAAGCCCCTCTGCTTTGCTGACATCTCTTTGAGGCGCGCGTGAAACACGAACGCGCCGTCGACACGGCCTGTCGTCAATAGACGGACGGACGGTGAGCTACCCATTGCACACCGTCCATAGGCTCACATCAACGTTAGCCGGGAGTCATCCCGCGGCGGCTGGGTAAATCTGGCAAATTTTATCTGTTAAAAACAACGATACTTACCGACCCCGTCATCCATCCCGGCAACGATCCCCTGTACGGTGGCCGAGTATCCCTCGGGGGCCACGTGTGCTGCATACCCCACTATCGTCGAATAACATAGCGCGTACGTAGGACCTTGCATGATGCCCTGTGAGACAACACAATTGATGTAGCTTTCGGATCGGACAAGTTTTATTTAAACACTTAGCTTCACCCGGATGATATCGAAAAAAAAGTATCCAATGTTATTTCAGACTATAATCTACCTCTGTGCCAAATTTCATCTAGATCCTTTCATCCATTTTGACGTGAAAGAGTGACAAATATCCATCCATCCTCACAAACATTCGCATTTATAATATTATTATTATATTCGTTTTTGCCCCTGCGCCTTATTTACTGTAATATCAAAGGTTAGTTTTCCTTTTCCCCCCCCCTTTCTCTCACATTTCCCTCTTCAATAAAAAAATTGTTTTTACGATCTTGTAGCTTTCGGTTCAGACAAGTTTTATTTATACACTTTTCACGATTTTGAAAAATAATTCTATGACTAATAAATTTGGGGTAACACAGTTCCTCTTTCCTGATTTGCAGGTACCTGCTACCTGTAGTTTTTGCCCTTGTGCCTTATTTTTTGTAATAGCAAATCTAAGATTTCCCTTTTTTACCCTCTTTCTCCCTCATTTCTCACCCTCAATTTTTTTTAAAAAGTTAGTCTATGTCCGTCTCCAGGGTCCCAAAACTATCTCTGTACCAAAATTCATCAAAATCAGTTTAGCCAATAAGGCGTGAAGACGTAACAAACAAACAAACTTACTTTCGCTTTTATAATATTAGTAAGGATTTAATATTGTTGTTTAAGGAGAGAGGTAGTGCTTTTTGACCAGAATTTTAAAGGTGGACAGAGTTTGAGCGCTCCTTACAGAATGGGCAGGACAAATGATAAACGATGTTTATTTTGCAAGTAGGTTTTCACAAACACTTTTACACGTCTTTTTTAAAAAAAACTAGATGAGGCCGGTGTTTCGTACCCGACTACTCTGAGAAGAAACAGCCGAAACAAACTCAGAGGTCATAGTCTCTTTTAAAGTCCAGACAAAAATTCTTGGTCAACTTACATGAGGACTATGCAGATTAGTGTCTGAAATGGTCTTTTTAAGAAAGCACCACACAGATTGAGTGGACCTGTCCAGTCAGTGCAAGCATTTGTCAGTTACATGTTTGAACCTGAAGACTATGCAGATACCAGGATCACTGTACTGCGCTTTGTCGGGTTAATTGTTTCAAAAACATCTGTATCAAGCATTTGTGCAAATAAGAGTTCATTGAAATAACTACATGATGACCTTCAAATTATGTATGATATATAACGACTGCATGCAGTGTAGAGAATAGAATATACTTCATTGGCTACCAATTTTTTTTTTTAAACGTTCCCTACTCTAGGAATTTCTCCTGTATCGTGTGTGCGTTTACAAACATTTAAATCTCTGTAGGTCTTATTAATATTTGTTCCGTGTGGGGATCGAACCCGCCACACTGGCTAATAAGACCCATTCATATTCCTTCTATTGCCCTTTACGTTCCGGGGCCGCGGTATCTCTTTCGAACAACCCGCAACCCCGGCAGGCGGAGGCTCTGGCAAGCCCCTCTGCTTTGCTGAAATCTCTTTGAGGCGCGCGTGAAACACGAACGCGCCGTCGACATGGCCTGTCGTCAATAGACGGACGGACGGTGAGCTACCCATTGCTCACCTTACACAGATCTACGCGAGCTCAGAGATGATCCTTACCTCTACAAACACGAGATGCCAAGGATTCTGTATAAACGATATGCACATCATGCGCACCCCATAGCAGAACAGCGAGACCGTCAGCGTGGTTCCGTAGCCGAAGCGTTTTATTATTTTACCTTAAATTTACAAAAAAATAAAATATAAAAACTCCTGCTACCCTACCATGACCTGTTAAAGCAGAACTTATTCCGCTGATGGAAAGGGACAGAGCTATACAGGGTGTCTAGCACCATCTCTTTCACTCAGTGGAATAAGTTCTGCTTTAGGATGTCATAGTAGGCCTTATGTTCTCAGAAGAGTAAGATTTAGTCACTGATAACATGTATGCCGTTACCAAAAATTCAAAAGCAATTGATGTATTTTTTTGTTGTAATAGATTAAGGTTTAAGTACATATATATTTATTAATATATGGATGTGCCAACAATGGATAAAATAAGGAATGACGGGCCTGTTGGTCTAGTGGTTAGTGGCCCTGACTGCTGAGCCGGAGGTCGTGGGTTTGTCCCACCCAGGATAAACTTTGTGTGATGAGCATGATTGTTTGTTCTGTGTCTGGGTGTGATTTATCTATAATATGTATGTATTTATAAATTATATAAGTATATATGTATATCAGTTGTCTGGTTAACATAACACAAGCTCTGCTTAGCTTGGGATCAGATAGCCGTGTGTGAGTTGTCCTCTGACACTTCCCCGCTCCGCCTAAGAGCGAGGGAAGTTTTTTGGTATGATTAACTTACCTGAGAAGAAGAAGAACAATATTTCTCCAACAAAACATTCTGCTGCTACAACGATTCCTTCTATAAGTTTAATTTTAGCTGTATGTCCTGTTTTCTCCGCTAATTCTTCTAAGAACCTAAAAATACAAATAATATTATAATCAGTACTTATTGTTCACACACCCGGACGCCACAGAGAATTACCATAGAGAGAGGTAACCATAGAGAGTAAAAACTTAGCTTTGCAATTACAATGAATAAGGCACAAGGGCAAAAACTACAGGTAGCAGGTACTTGCAAATCAGGAAAGGGGAACTGTGTTTCCCCCCCAATACCACGGTTACCCATGCATAAGAAAAAAGAACTTGAGAGGTGTCAAGGGACACCCGGATAGAACGAAGATATTATTTATTATGTACAAAAAACCTGTATACACTCAACAAAAATAATCGTCGCGACACCACACTGTTCAATGCGAAATAGAAACACGAAAATAACTGGCTTGCTTTCTATGAGAGAGAGACAGACAGAGAAACACGCGTAAGGCTTACAACTATAGCAAAAATTGTCGTTACAGCTTTTGGTCTTAACTTTTTCCGTCTAGCCCCCTTTCGCAAAGTGCGATAAGGAACTTCGTACCAAAAACACGGAAAATAAATTAACTTCCAATAGTTATTGCCTTGTTTGATTCATCGTTCTTTTTTTTACACGACTGCCCCAAAAAGGAGTGTTATGTTTTCAGGGTTCATGTATGTTTTTGCAACTGACTTCCGAAAGTAAATTTTTATAGGTATCGTAACGCAAAGATAAAAAAAAAACCAAAAGCGAGACAGAATCTCGCACCGAGGGTTTCCTACAAACTTGCGACACAAACAGCCATAATCTTTTGACTGTGTAGACTTAGAGGGTTTTTTAACCGTTTTTTCACCGTTGCTGTTCTTTCCTTTTGATTTACGGAATCCTAAAAGCTAAAAGTTTTTTTTGGGGTGGAAAATCATCAAATAACTTCCCCTGTTCTGGGCGGAGCGGAGGGGATTATCAGACTTGTACTGACTATACCCACCCATGTTCCTTCTATTGCCCTTTACGTGTCGGGGCCGCGGTATCTCTTTCGAACAACCCGCAACCCCGTGCGGCAGAGTCCCCGGCAGGCCCTTCTGCTTTGCTAACATCTCTTTGTAATCGAGGCGCGGGCGCATTAGGCGCGTCGCCCACACGACATTTGTAAAGAAAATCTCGTTACGGCGTGCCTCTTATGTGCCTGCGTCTCGACTGTTGGTCGTGTGGGCGACGCGCCTAACGCTCCGTCAACAGAGCCTGTCGTCAACAGACGACTATATTGACGGGCCTGTTGGTCTAGTGCAGCGGTCGGCAACCTCTTGGCAAGCAAGGGCCGCAAGGCGACAAATTAAACTAAAGGCGGGCCGCAGTCATTTTACTCGCATTAACCCAAGCAGCCCAATATAATGTACCTGCTCATTATAATTGGTCATATTCCATAAAAAAAAAAACCATTGAAAATTGTTAAAACATAGGGATTTTAATTCGTACACGTAATACTTTTTTTTTGTTTTTGGGGTGGGAAATCATCAAATAACTTCCGCCGCTCTGGGCGGAGCGGGGGGTGTGTCAGGTTTGTACTGACTAAAACCGACCCATGTTCCTTCTATTGCCCTTTGTGTTCCGCGGCCGCGGTATCTCTTTCGAACAACCCGCAAACCCGGCAGGCCCCTCTGCTTTGCTGATCTCTTTGAGGCGCGCGTAAAACAAGCGCACCGTCGACACGGCCGGTCCTCAATAGACGGACGAACGGTGAGCATTGCGTCCGCAGGCTCGCATCTACGGTGGCCGGGAGTCGTCTCGCGGCGCCCGGCGCCCGGGGCGACTCCCGCGGCGGCTGGGTTGGTTTGAGGTTCTCTCCCTCAAACGCCCGGCCAACTCCTTTGCTAGCATTACTGCTTCGCAGGAGGAGGTAACCGCTTCCTATCCCTCTCACTCCGGACTATGGAATAAACCAGGGCCGGACGCGAGAGATCGCCGCCGCCGGAAGTGTTCCACGAAATTCCACCGGCTGTCGAGGACGATTCCCAGGAACTTCATCGTCGACCCGACACCGATGCGAACCCCTCATGCTATCAGCTGGGATCCCGACGGTGGCGTATTCCTGCGGCCATAAAAGACCATGTCCTCGGATTTGTGCAATGCCTCCTCAGGACCAAGTAGCCGGATCCTCTTCTCGACTATCGCAACCCCGCGTGCCATTGTTTCGAGGAGTGAGGCGGAGAGGATGATCGGCCCCAAGGCCGATTTCTGTGCGACACCGCACAACATGTCTCGCCGGTTCCACTCTTCAGAGCGACCGGGGAAGATGCATGATGGCGTCGAGCGCCTCCCGCAGAAACCATACTGGTGCTCCGCAAGATCCGGCCCCGATCCCACAAGGTGCCCGACGAGGCGGTTTGCAATTAATCTTTCAAAGAGCTTGCCCACCTCGTCGACCACTATGATCTGGAATGCGGACGGAGAGTCCGCAAGGCGCCCCGGCTTAGGTATGAGGACCAGCTTCCCCGTCTTCCAACGAAGTGGGAACTGGCCCCTCTCCAAGCATGCAAGCATCTTAGGAGTCCTAGTAGTCGGGGCCCGAGAGCCTCCAAGGCCAGGACCCAGGCTTTGCCGTGCAAGCCATTGGGAGCCGGGGTGGTATTTTTGGCTGTAGAATAGTGTTCAAATGCTCATCTCTAAGACGAGAAGCATATTTATTTTTTCTATTATTGACAATTAAAAAATTGTAATGAACTGCTTAGCAAACTTTTTCAACTCGTCAAAACCAGATGGCATTTAACAAGAACATTGGATTTATAGAAGGAGCTCTGATATTATCAGCTAGTATGACACATTTCAAAGTGTTGCCAAGCAGAGGGATTAAAAGGCGCGTTTACTTAATGCGTTGATTTTGGTAATAATTAAACTTATTTGCATAACATTCACGGGCCGCAAGGAAGACGTCCGCGGGCCGCATGCGGCCCGCGGGCCGCGGGTTGCCGACCCCTGGTCTAGTGGTTAGTGGCCCTGACTGCTGAGCCGGAGGTCGTGGGTTCGATTCCCACCCAGGATAAACTTTGTGTGATGAGCATGATTGTTTGTTCTGTGTCTGGGTGTGATTTATCTATAATATGTATGTATTTATAAATTATATAAGTATGTATATCAGTTGTCTGGTTACCATAACACAAGCTCTGCTTAGCTTGGGATCAGATAGCCATGTGTGAGCTGTCCCAAGATATTTATTATTATAATATAAAAACAAAAACTTACCAAAACATGTAATAAATAATGAAACTGTCGAAAGTCCCGGCGACGACCGCAAATGTAATAAACACCATGACTTTGGGTATCCTTAAGACATCGCGGAGAGCCTTCCCGGAGTCTTCAGGGCTTGAGAGGGAAGGTAGCTGAAGAAAAAGATTAATAAAAATACTTACTTAATATTATAAAAGCGAAAGTAAGTTTGTTTGTTACGTCTTCACGCCTAAATGGCTAAACTGATTTTGATGAATTTTGTTAAAGAGATAGTTGGGAACCAGGAGACGGACATAGGCTATTTTTTTAAAGTGGGATGTGAGGAAGACAAGGGAGAACTTAGCGTTGCTATTACAAATCAATAAGGGAATAAGGTGCAAGGGGAACTGTGTTACCCCGAATTTAACGCAAGCGAGGCCGCGGGCAAAAGCTAGTATTGATAATAAATAGAAATTGCAAAAAACCCATACGAAATAAAATATTTGAAAAAAAAAGCGTAATAAACCGTTTTTGACCTTTGACCTTGAAATTTAATAGTTGCGTACCCTACCAAATTTATGTAGGTTTTGAGACAACTTTTAGTGTGTCAATATATAAGTAGTAACAGAATTATAGTTGGGTATCTCGAATTTTCGGAATTCGAGATACCCAGCATTCGGCATTCATTTCGGAATTCGAGATACATATAGTAGAGTGTACGCAACTATTAAATTTCAAGGTCAAAGGTCAAAAACCCATTTTTTGCGCTTTTTTTCAAATAACTCATTTCATATGGGTTTGAACTTACTATAATGACTGGACTACAGTACGGCCAACGAGAAACGATACGAAAGGTCATTAACCTAAAGAACGACTGTGGCGTTGACAATCTAATATTTAGCTCTTTCCATCTTGTGCCTTTGTCGTAATGTCTCGTTCTCCCGGCAAAAACATGACAACGTTAAGACGGGTTCGCCAACATTCGGGCGGCCATTTTAGATGGGGTTTTAGCATGGGTTTTGTTTACATTTGGTATCGCTTCTCGTTGGCCGTACTTTAGGTAAATGCAACGCACTGCGTACCTATAAAGGAGCTCTAGACAGAATACTTCAACTCACCGTAAGCGCCCTACAGCTGTACAAATCGATTGCAGTAGCTACTAAAGCCACGATGAAAGCTGGCGTGAAGTCCTTATATTCTCCTGAAGACACGCTGTCAATGAGCCAACCACCCATTAGAGCTGTCAAACCATATCCAGCGGTACCCCAGGCTCTTTGGGCACCATATTTAGACCCACGGTCTGGTCCTGTCAAATGATTTTTTAAGGTTAAACTAAAAGTGCGTTTACAATGAGAATGTGACTGACCTGGCGCCATGTTGATGACGTCATTTGAAGCCGTTGAATCGAAGAAATTGGTTGTTGGATATTTTTTTTTGTTGTTAAATAAAATACATTTAAGAATTCAGATTACCCTCAAGACGCAGACAAAAACTGTGTTATAAAATGTAAATCGAGAATTTGTTAATTCAAGTGACAGTTGACAGATAAAGTCTCAATATGGCGCGAGCTCAGTCACTTTCTTATTGTAAACGCATTGTGTTGCATAGATTGTAGAAACATAAAATAAGGTGTAACACATGTACAATAACTGGGTTTTATTTACGAACTACATTTTAGGGTAACGTATTATGAGAAAAACAGTTCTTACCCAAGACATCAAAACATACAGCATCTCCGATACAATTAGCCACATTGAACGCGACTGTACCAATACAAGTCAACACCACAAACGCCCAAAACGGACCAGTCATATAAAAGCTATCACTTTTCTTCACAACTGTATCAGCAACTCGACTAGCATTCTTACTCAAATCAACTAAAGAATTATCATTAACTGAATTCTCTATGCTTCTTCTACTTTTATTTCCATGCATATCATACTCATTTTCGTAACACAACAAATTACAATTTTCTTTAGGAATACACGTCACTTCGCCATCTTGAAAATCGTTAAAATCCATTGACAATTTCAAACACGACGAGTTTGACACTTCATTGTCAATATACACCGTGTTTATGAACGGGGCATCTGACAGGTAGACGTCAAAATTTCCCGCCACGCTACAGTTCCAATGACATTTGTATTTCTCTAAAATAGTGTTGTTCGTGTACGGTTTTAGGTAGATTGTGTCGTTTAATCGGTAGACTGATTCTAGTAATGTTGAGTTGTTTGTTTCTCGAGGGTCGGGCATTGGTAGAAACCAGAGACAACAATATGATGTCGTCATAATTGTTATGAGTAGCATGAATACTAGTTTTCTGTGCGCCTGAAAACAATGAAAAACAAAGATTACTATCTAGTTAGCAAAAACTTGAGAGGTGTCAAGGGGCAACCGGATAGAACGAAGTTATTATTAATTATATACCTACAAAAAACTTGTAAACACTCAATTAAAAAATAATCGTCGCGACACCACACTGTTCAATGCGATATAGAAAGACGAAACGAAAATAACTGGCTTGCTTTCTATGAGAGAGAGAGAGACAGACAGAGAAACACGCGCACGCCGCACGGCTTACAACTATAGCAAAAAGTGTCATTACAACTTTTGGTCTTACTTTTTTCCGTCTAGCCACCTTTCACAAAGTGCGATAAGGAACTTCGTTTGAGCATTGTAAGAAACAAATGACCATTTCATGAAAAACTTAAGTACATAAATAATGAAATCAAAATAACTGAGAGGATTCTATTGTTAATTTTAATAATAATTATTCAAGACTGAGGACCCAGCGATCGTTGAGCCGATAATCGAATCTGGTAATGACTTAATTGCCAAGAGCCTCGACAAATACCTGAGAAGGCTCTCGTTAGGCAACTGGATCAAGGGCTTGATACAGTGCGCGGTACTCCTGAACACGGCTCGTATTGTTAGGAGGTTCTTTTCTCTCGAGCCCTGACTGAATGGTTTTGATTCCGGTGGGCTACTATTTTTGTATTTCTAAATGTTTTTGGTTTTTAAGCTCAACTTTTATAAGTTTAACTAGCTGTGCCTAGCGGTTTCACCCGCTGCTCACTTAGGGGTATGAAAAATAGATGTTGGCCGATTCTCAGACCTACCCGATATGTACACAAAATTTCGTTTAAATCGGTCCAGCCGTTTCGGAGGAGTATGGGAACGAAAACTGTGGCACGAGAATTTTATATATTAGATATAAAAATGAATAAACAAAAATCCTTACTATAAAAGTGAAAGTGAGTTTATTTGTTTGTTACGTCTTCACGCCTAAATGGCTGAACCGATTTTGATGAATTTCGGTACAAAGATAGTTGGGACCTTGGGGACGGACATGGGCTTTTTTTAAAAGTGAGAAATGAACAAGAAAGAGGGAAGAAAAAGGAGTACTTAGCTTTGCTATTAAAACAAAACGGGCGCAACGGCAAAACTACAGGCAAATCAGGAAAAGGGAAACGTGTTACCCCGAATTTAAGCGAAGCCGCGTGCAAAAGCTAGTTAATATTATAAAAGCAAAAGTGGGTTTGTTTGTTACGTCTTCACGACTAATTGGCAAAACCTCGCATCAATGATTCCTATTTTCCAGCGTATTACGAATACGACTTACCGGCCAAAAATCGACGATATACCCAAATATAGGTTTGGCTGCTGCCCATAACAGTGGCAGGACGGCTGTCACCATCCCCATGACCGATGGGGACACCCCCAACTGACGTCCGAAGACATTGATTTGGGGTAGAATCGGGCCCAGAGCTGGTGGAAAGAGAAAAAACACATTATTATGGCGACTTTTTAAAGTTATTTCCTGCGTGTGAGTTAATTTTGGTACGGAGATAGTTTGGGACCTTAGGGACGGGCATAGGCTATAATTTCTTTTAAGTGGGTAATGAGGGAGAAAGAGGGAAGAAAAGGGAGTACTTAGTTTTGCTATTACAACAAAACAACAACAAAAAATTACAACCTAAACAAAAAGCATACCTAATTCTTACTAATATTATAAAACCGAAAGTGAGTTTGTTTGTTTGTTACGTCTTCACGCCTAAATGGCTAAACCGATTTTGATGAATTTCGGTACAGAGATAGTTGGGACCCTGGAGACGGAGTAGGCTAAAAAAGATTGACATGTGAGGGAGAAAGAGGTAAGAAAAGGGAAACCTGAGAATTGCTATTAGAATAAATAAGGCGCAAAGGCAAAAACTACGGGTAGCAAGTACCTGCAAATCAGGAAAGGGGAACTGTGTTACCCCGAATATAACGCGAGCAAAGCCGCGGGCAAAAGCCAGTATTTTTTGTTACTGTGTCACGCAAAAGCTACTGAATGGAATTTAATAAAACTTTACAATAACATAGCTTATACATCAGAATAACGCATAGGCTACAATTCATAAAGATATATGTATTGTAAATTCTATCACCACGCGAGAGAAACCGCGGGGCGCAGCTAGTATCAAATAGTGAAATCTGTGGTTTCTTACCCCCGAATACTGAAACGTCACTCAAAATTTAAGTCCCACTTAAATTTAACAGAGACTCAGAAATGACGTTTGACAATACGAAATCTAAAGTTTAAGAGCTGCTCAAATGTTAAGCAGCCCTCACATTTTGAATGACGTTTCTGTATTCGGGGGTTAGAGCCGAAAAATTAACCATCTAAGTCTAAGTAATCAAAAGATATGGACGTTTACTTCGCATGTTCATTATTAGTATTTTCAAGAACGTGTGGACGTTTCAAGTTTAAATTTAAACCTTATACATACTCAAGTTTGGCAAAACAAACGTGTAATATAGTTTGAAAATTGTCTTCCTTTATGTCTGTAACTAGAATGTTCCCAAGTATGGTATATATATAGAACAAAAACAATTATTATCGCAAAAACAAGAAGAATGCATGCGCCATTCGCTATTATATCAAATAAACAAAACAATTTTTATTTTTTTTTATGAATGGCATCTCGCAGTTCAACCAAGGAGGTTGTCGTCTGCTTAACCGGGCGAATCCTGTGGGTGCCTTAAAAATTAAGACCTCCAGCCAGGGTGTAAACTTACAAACTAAGCGACTACACGCTAAGGGCACCCCCTGTGGGGTACGAGCCTCGGCTTAGGGCGTCGCTGAGCACAGCAAGGGACAGGCTGGATCTGAGTGAAATAAAAAAAAAAAAAACTCTCTCTGTCTAAATTATACGTTTGAATCGGGGGAAGTGGGGGTTAGAAAGAGACAACAGTAACCTATGTCACTCTCCATCCCATAAACTATCTCTATTTAAAAAATCACTTCATTTCGTCGCTCCGTTTTTCCGTAGAAGACGGATAAACAAACACGTCACACACATACGTTTTCCTAATTTTTCCCAAATTGCAATACTAAAACTTATGTACAGACGCCAGCAGGTCAAGCTACCCGAAACTGTAAATTTTTCCCAATGACCTTGAACCTAATACTTTAGAAATAAAGTCGAAAATCTATCAAAGAAATTTGACAGATTGTAGTAGCTTGATGTGCAGGCGTCTGTACATACTGTACAAAGACGAGTTCAACTGACAGAATTGGGTTTCCTAACAGAAAACCTTGCTAAAAATTAAAAAAAAAAAACAGGATAATATGGTTATAGTTTTGTACATAAACAAAAACAAAATTTTACTATTAATAAATTTGATAATCGGAGAATCTATAGAAAGTCATTCGATTTCAGAATCGTATCGGATAATTTCGATTCGAATCGATACGATGTGTCGATACAAATGCAACTCCGCACATCTCTAGCGCGCATACTTGTCAATTATAATTAATTGATATATATGATTAAAATGCTGCGCATTCGTTTAATGCGTGCAAGCGGCAATCAACGTTGTTGATAAAAATAGAACGTGTTGAGAATATAGAGTTTAATATTATATACACTAGCTGCGCCCGCGCGGTTTAAACCGCATAGGCCGGCAAATGAAAACAAAGTTGGAACTAAAAAATTTAGGGATAAAACCATGCAAACACGAATAAGATAAAAAAAAATACATAATGAACATTAGAGCTTTTAGTTTAAAGTCTGACACTCCCCCCGGCTTCGCCCAGAGCGGGGGAAGCTATTTGATGGTTTCCGACCGAAAAAACGGGAAGAAACACGGTGGAATTCTTTGTGTGGCAGAAAGCGCTTCTTTGATGGGCTTGACTTGAAATTTTCCATATATATTCTTTATTTAACCGACTTCAAAAAAGGAGGAGGTTATCAATTCGACTGTACGTTTTTTTGTTTGTTACCTCATAACTTTTGACTGGATGAACCGATAGCGAAAGCTTTCGCTTTTATGTGGTCCCATTTCAATTTTATTTATATTGTTTAGGTACCTAGTTTATAAGTTATCGTCTAAACTCTAAAACATTTTTTTTTCTCTTTGTCTATTTGGATGATAATCTTTTAATAACAATGGAAAAATGAATATTCGATAGAAAATAAGAGATATATATATAATTATCACAATACAATAACTAAAAAATGCTGAAATAAAAATCTTTTTTGTAAAAAATAAAACCGACTTGTAAAAAAGAAGTTCCGGATGTCGGTGACTTTTGTTGGTTTCATTGACTTTTTTGCCACCGACTTCAGGAAATAAAGTTATTAATTTCCACTTTTATTGTTTTTTTTTTTTGAAAGTCAATTTAATTTTTAACGAAATGTATAGTCTGAACAACACGTTAAACTTAAAGGGGTGAGCAAAATTGTACTAAATCCATATGCCTGAACTGTTAATTTACTGACTATTTTAAACTATCATGCCATATATCTGAATACTAGCTGTTCCCCGCGGTTTCACCCACGCTGCTCAGCACCTGTTGGTCGTAGCGCGATGTTATATAGCCTATAGCCTTCCTCAAGAAATGGACTATCCAACACTAAAAGAATTTTCCAATTCCAACCTGCAGTCCCTGAGATTAGCGCGTTCAAACAAACAAACAAACTCTTCAGCTTTATAATATTAGTATAGAAGTATAGATAGAACAAGGATAAAGCAAGGCGAATCGCGAATCTAACTCTTAAGACGTCGCGGGAAACACCTAGTATTAATTACATCTTTATGACTTTGTTTGTAAGACACACTTTGCACAGATGACAACCAAGTTTAATGACAGGAAAATGAAGACATGAAGTGCCAATATAAATTATAATTACGAGATTACAAACCTCCTCTAAGTACTTACATTGTATAATGTAGGTTTTAGAAGTAGGTACCATCAGCACAGCGATGCTATGCCTGCGGTTTTGCCCGCGTTCCTTGTTTGAAGTGTGATGGATTGCAGGATGTTAATTGTTATGTACGAAGTCCTTACTAATATTATAAAAGGACTAGCTGCAGGATGTGCAGTGATTTTAAGAAACTGCGAAATGATATCATAATAATTATATTCAGCTATTTTTAATACCTACTTAGACAATTAGTATTCATTTTTTTTTCTTTGCATGTAAGTGCAACATAAAATACACAGAAACTATTCATATAATCCTTAATTACTAATATTATGAAAGCGAAAGTGAGTTAGTTTGTTTGTTTGTTACCTCTTCACGCTTTAATGGGTCAACCGATTTTGATGAATTTTGGTACAGAGATAGTTGGGAACCAGAAGACGGACATATACCTTTTCGGATTTTTTTTAAAGAGTCGGATATGAGGGAGAAAGAGGGATGAAACGGGAAAACTTAGCGTTGCTATTACAAATCAATAAGGCGCTACCGAATTTAACGCGAGCGAAGCCGCGGGCAAAAGCTAGTATAACATAGGTGGCTTGACTTTAGGAGAAAATGGCAGCTGGCGGATGTTATTAGTCAATTAGTAAAATATTATAAAATGTATGTATGTATTTTGGCATACATCAAGTACCGTGATACAGAAGTATTTTCAACTTACATAACAAAAAAAAAAAACAATTAATTATCGTGTATACCGATACTCATTATTGTACAGGGCCATTTTGGGCATTGTCCTTTCATCCAAAAGAAGGACTGTAGGCCTACTATGACGTCTTAAAGCAGAACTAATTCCACTGAGGGAAAGAGACAGAGCTATACAGGGTGTCCTAGCACCATCTCTTGCCCTCAGTGGAATTAGTTCTGCTTTAAGACGTCATAGTAGGGTAGCTGGTCATCTCTAGCAGCCACGGTTTGTTTTAATTCATCTATTAAACTCTTGCTAATTTTTGCTTTTACTCTGGACGCTCTAAATGTGCTCGGTTTTCTACATCGTTCTCATATATATATGAATAGATAACCTCAACATGATAATGTATCCATAATTTTGTAAAATATTATGCTTTAAAAGAGTGTCCATGGAGTTTCTTGCCCATTCTTCTCTATAGAGATCTACGCTTTGGAATGGGCAACTACAGTACTTTCACAAGTTATTATGTCTTGTGACTGGGACTGTAGTAGCATCATATTTTTTGTTGTTTTTATATTCAAAAGTGTCTGTAAAGGCCTAACTGAAATAAGTGGTTCGATATTGACGTGGAGTAGTAACAAACATACAAACACGAATACAAGCTTTCGCCTTAAAAATATTAAAACTGATATCTACGATAGTGTGTTTTTTAAAACGTTTTAAGCTATCAAAACATCATAAGGTTTTAACATTCGTTTTATATGAAAACAAACAGCCTGATATAACTCTAATTACACGTCGTTATGAGCTGATAAGGTTCCATAATCTATTATTACTTTGATAACACAGAAATTATATTTCACTTGAATACAGACAATATGTTATCAGTTGACATCGGATAATACTAAAATAAAAATTTCCATCGAAATATAGGGGTATGAGTTTCAAACTACAATAGGGTTAAATGCTACACGTGTTAGCGGGCACTTCTGCTAAACTGGAGTATTTATTTATGCTTTTTTTTATGAATGGCATCTCGCAGTTCAACCAAGGAGGTTGTCGTCTGCTTAACCGGGCGAATCCTGTGGGTGCCTTAAAATTAAGACCTCCAGCCAGGGTAAAAACTTATAAACTAAGCGATTACACGCTAAGGGCACCCCTGTGGGGTACGAGCCTCGGCTTAGAGCGTCGCTGAGGGACAGCAAGGGACAGGCTGGATCTGAGTGATATTATTTATGGACTATTTTAACTTACTGGCTCAGCAACGCGGGCTGGCTCTTGTAAGGGACGGGTGGGCTTATTTATGCTTGGGTATACTTTTATTTTATACTAGCTTTTGTCAGCGGCTTCACTCGTGTTAAATTCGGTATAACACAGTACCTAATACCTACCTACAGTTTTTCTCTGCGCCTTATTGATTTGTAATAGCAACGCTAAGTTTTACCTTTTCTTCCCTCGTTCTACTTCATATTCCACATTTTTTTTTAAATTAGCCTATGTCCGTCTCCTGGATCCCAACTATCTTTGTACCAAAATCCATCAAAATCGGTTTAGCCATTAAATCAAATCAAATCATTTATTTCAATTAGACCATTACAGGCACTTTTGAATGTCAAGAAACAAAATGAATCTACAGTCCCGGTCACAAGGCATAATAACTTGTGAAAGTACTGCAGTTGCCCATTCCAAAGCGTTGATCTCTATGGAGAAGAATGGGCAAGAAACTCCTTGGACACTCTTTTAAATTCTAATATTTTTACAAAATAGTATTTCGAGGGGTGAAAGGCTATTTGGTTTAAGCGACATCTAGGGCGATATTGAGTTATATATATATTCGGAATCAGCGAATTTTTCTCCGTCGAATGGTGCCGGATTCATTAAAATCAGAGCACTTTTATGGCGTTTGAAACAATACTATTTTTGGGTTGTTTCCAAAGTGGCAGTGTATTAACCGACGTGGATTTCCCATCTTTTTTTAAAGTATGTACTTGAACCATACAGTCATATTAATAACCGAGACATAAACCAGTTACCCTTTCCCAGATTAATAATTTAATAAGAGTTAAAACGTTTTTCCTGTTTCTATTTTTTATAAAGACGTAATTTGAATCATAATGCCTTCCACCAGTTGACGGTGTGATGTTTCTTAAACCATTTGTCCGTCATTCAAATACGACATGAAGCGTCGCTTAAGCTCTTTCAGCTGCATCTATTTTCCACGCAGGATGCTACTTAAACCAAGTAGTCGTTTTGTTTCAGCTATTTTGTTTAGTCATTAAAACATTTAGTCCTATTATTT
This sequence comes from Ochropleura leucogaster, assembly GCA_958449745.1. Lineage (NCBI taxonomy): Eukaryota > Metazoa > Arthropoda > Insecta > Lepidoptera > Noctuidae > Ochropleura > Ochropleura leucogaster. The sequence continues at coordinate 8,371,781 of OY288228.1, read as the reverse complement.
TTTTAAACGCATGTCGTTAATTACATTTTTCCAGTATTAATAAAAATACGAGTGGGTTTTTCAATCATTAAATTTTAATATGATACTTTTCATTTATGTCATATGATACTATATTTATTTCATCCCCCGGCTGTTAAAAATCGTGATACTTCAACCAGACTTCCGCGCGCGGGCGCTTGAGTCGAACTCAAACAACTTCCCAGAGGGAATCTAGGAGTATTGTGACGCGTAGTCACCGCCAGTGTTTATGTAAAACATAGGTATATTTTGATATTTCTTATGCACAAGCATAACAAGTAGTTTTAATCAATAGTAGTTTTATTACATTTATTAAGTACACTAAAATAATGATTAAGAATTACATTTTACCTATTTCAGACAAAAATTACGACGAAAATTTACCTGATGATTTGAGAGATCGTGATGTAAATTTTACTAACGTTTGTTTGGTGTGGAAGAAGAGGTGTTTATTTTATTTAGTTTGTCACATAATAATGAGTATTCTAAGGTGGTCAGGTCCTCACCTTTACATGGATGACCTGAAACTCTTTGCCCCCAACGATTTGCAGCTGATGGAGCTACTGAAGGTAACTGAAACTTTCAGTAGTGCCATCAGGATGGAATTTGGTGTGGACAAATGTGCGGTCATGCATGTAAAGCGAGGGGAAATTGTGGAATCTGTGGGAACCCAGCTCTCAGATTCCATAAACCTTAGATCCCTCTCAGCAACAGAAACTTACAAGTTTTTGGGGATGTCGGAAGCGCTGGGCATCAATGTTGCTGATATGAAGTAATCGTTGAAGGAGCGCTTGGAGAAAAGTATTTAATAGTCTTATCTTTTACGGTTGGGTCATGCTGGTTTTGATGTACTCTTTCGGCATATTCAAATGGACTCAAACAGAACTGGACGCCCTGGATAGGAAGGTCCGTAAATTGTTAACGGCATTTCTTCTCGCACGTTCTTCGGTTCTGAGACTGTATATCCCGCGGAGTTGTGGAGGTCGAGGCTTTTTAAACGCCAAAACTCACAATCACAATCGTGAGATATGCAGTCTCAGGGAATATTTCCTAGAAACCGACGTGGGAATGCATCGGGATGTGGTTGCAGTGGACAAAGGCCTCACCCCGCTCTCCTTTCCTAAAGAGAACTGGCGCAAACCTGTAGTGCTTGACACTAACAACCGCAGAGAGGTATGGCAGAGTAAGAAGCTTCACGGACGCTTTTTCCGGGCCCAACATGGACCCGATGTAGGTCAATCAGCATCCGTTCCAGGGAAATCTTTGGGGAAACTGAATGTTTTGTCTGTGCAATTATGGATGAAGTTATGATGTCGAATAACTACCGGAGATTTATTGTGAAGGACGGCACGGTTGACATATGTCGGGCATGCCACCGTCCGGGTGAATCAATTCGACACATTATCTCCGGTTGTTCTCGTCTAGCTAACGGAGAGTACTTGCATAGACACAGCCTTGAAGCCAGGATTATCCACCAGCAACTTGATCTAAAATACAGCCTTGTGGAATCGGAAGTGCCCTACTATAGGTATGTGTCCGACCCAGTTCTCGAACATGACAATATCACATTGTACTGGGATGGATCCATTATCACTGACAGGACTATTGTTGCAAATAAACCTGATATACTGGTGGTGGATCGATCAGAGCGGCACGCAATGATTATTGACATAACGGACCCACATGACGAGAACCTTGTGAAAGCCGAAAAAGATAAACAAATCAAGTATATTGACTTGGCTCGCGAGGTTGTCGACATGTGGGATGTGGACTATACAGCCAATGGCTTAATTGCTAAGAGCTTCGACCAACACCTGAGAAGGCTCTCGTTAGGCAGCTGGATCAAGGGCCTGATACAGAAAGCGGTACTCTTGGACACGGCTCGTATTGTTAGGAGGTTTCTTTCTCTGGAGCCCTGACCGCCGGTTCCTTGGATCCTGTTCCCGATACCGGTGGGCTGCTATTTTAATATTTTTAAATGTTTTTTTTTGTTTTTAAGAAATATTTAAAAATTTAATTATATTTGAAAAAAAAAACAATAAATAAACGAAAAAATTTTCTAAGTAAAAAGAAAAATAAATGAAAGAGTATTCTACGTGTTATTTTGATTTATAAAATAACATTACTATTAAGTTGTATCAAAATAAATGTAACTGATGTTCCCATTGAGAGTGTTCTATATAATTGACTAGGTGTTCCACGCGGTTTCCCCCACGCTGCTCAGCACCTGTGGGTCGTAGCGTGATGTTATATAGCCTATAGCCTTCCTCAAGAAATGGACTATCCAACACTAAAAGAATTTTCCAATTCCAACCAGTAGTCCCTGAGATTAGCGCGTTCAAACAAACAAACAAACAAACTCTTCAGCTTTATAATATTAGTATTAGTATAGATATTTAAAAAAAATACTTTAACTGATATTGTGTGTATTTATTTAGTCAGTATTGTGTGTATGTATTTATTAGTTTAACACATGGGATTTACGGTGATTGCGATATATCCAGGTTGTTTTAACAGCCATTGATAATATTAGATGTAAAAAAATGTGACATCAAACATTTTAATTTTAATATTATGTGTCACATAAATAATTAAGCCTGCCAGTAATTTAATCTTAACTGGTAGTTGCGATAAATAGCTTGCTACTATTAATTTTGAGTTACGTCGCTTTATACATTTTGGCTGTCTCTGAAAATAAACTGCGTTGTCGCTTAACTGTTTTTCCCTGTAGCCAATTGTAGTTATGAAGTCATTAAAATCTTTTTTCCATACTCTGAAAAAATTAAGGCTTAAGGCAGTTCGTATTAAGCGACATTTATCTTTGTAATTAAAGGTCCATTTTATTTGGTATTAGCATCAACAACTCGATGTTTTTAATTGTATTTCAATTAAGTTTACCCCGTTCAAATAATTGAAGAAGTTTTTTTGTTTTGATTTTTTTTCCAAAATTTCAAACTTTAAATGGCTCTCCTGTAAAGTTGCAAAAATGTCGCTTAAACCAAATAGCCTTTCACCCCTCGATTTACATCATTCGTGTTGAGATTATACAAATATGTGAGAACGATGTAGAAAGACGTGCACAGTAAGAGCGTCCAGAGTAAATAAAAAGCAAATTCAATTTAAATCTAAATAAATTAAAAATGACCGTGGTAGTTAAAAAATGACCAGTCCCAACTGACAGCGCCCGTTCACGAACAAGACGTATGGATCAGCCCCATTCAGCTCGACCATTTTGAAGGGAGCTAAATGACCCGCCACACCCACCACCATCAGCGAGACATTTAAGTGAGCATGACACTATTAACCACCAGGGCTTCGTCAAGTCAATGATAATACATAGCACTAAAGAGTGAAGAGGTAACAAACAAACTCACTTTCGCTTTTATAATATTAGTAAGGACTAGCTTCCGGCCGCTAACTTCCCGCGCCCAGAGCGGGAGAAGTTATTTGATGATTTCTCATCCGCAAAAAAAAACCCAAAGTAACTAAGTATGCCACGTGGACAAAGTCGAGGGCGGAAGGTAGTAAAATAATAAATTGTAAAGTACAAGAAGTGTAAGTGCTGTTTACAAAGCATATCAAAAATAAATAGAAAAGTTTTTCATTACTTGCATATTGTAAAACCCATGTACTTATACAAAAATTTAAGGAGAAATCGCGTAACAAAAAAAATAATATAGTCGACTAGCTTTTGCCCGCGGCTTCGCCCGTGTTGAATTCGGGATAACACAGTTCCTCTTTCGTGATTTGCAGGTACCTGCTACCCGTAGTTTTTGCTCTTGCGCCTTATTTATTGTAATAGCAATACTAAGTTTTCCCTTTTCTTCCCTCTTTCTCCCTCATATCTCAATCTTTTTAAAAAAAAATGACCTATGTCCTTCACTGCCAACTATCTCTGTACCAAAATTCATGAAAAACGGTTTATTAAGCCGCGTGCTCGTGCTCAGCATGCGCCGCGGTGGGCCCGCGCCTTTACAGTTAAATCTATGACTCACAGGGGCCAGGGCCCATCAATTTATCCACGACAGCTATTATGTCAGGATATAGGTGTCAAAACGAGGGGCCTTGAATTTGAAGCAAGGTCGGGAAGTCAGGATCAACAGCGGTTCAATCTACACACATAAAATCACGCTTCGTTCCCATCGGGGGACAGCAGAAACTATAGGATGATCTTTCGCATCGTGCATTGTCATCTATCCTTACTAATCGTTCAAATCCTTACTAATGTAATAAAACCGAAAGTGAGTTTGTTTGTTACGTCTTCACGCCTAAATGGTTTAACCGATTTTGATGAATTTTGGTACAGATATAGTTGGGAGCTTGGAGAAGGACGTAGGCTAAAAAAAGTGAGAAAACAGGGATGAAAAGGGGAGAGAAAGATATTTTTTTTCGGTCATGATGCGGGTTAAAGTTAGCATTAGCAAAGTAACTTTAACACGCAGACGAAATCGCGGGGGAAGTTAGCTAGTCGGTTCGTTGTTCGAAAGAGATACAGCGGCCCCGGTACGTAAAGGGCAATAGAAGGAACATGGGTGGGTTTTAGCCAGTACAAGTTTGACACTCCCCCGCTCCGCCCAGAGGGGAGGAAGTCATTTGATGATTTCCCATCCCCAAAGAATAAAAGCGTGTATCAGATTTTAAGAAAAAAAATAAAAAGTGTGTGTGTCAGCTCCGACGCACGACGTGAGTTTACTCCTTAAGTACGAGTATCTGACCTAAATCTAAAAGAGTTTATTCAACTGAAAAAAGATTAATATCATATGAAAGGGTAAATTCACAAATTAATGAAAAAATATAGCAATATAAATACATCGACACTGATAGAAACAAACAAGCCCAATAACATATAGTATATAGGTATAGTCGCCTATACAGCATACCATATGTACGTCTTAATACACTCACAGCCAAATTAGAAAGGTGCGCACTAAAGGTGCACACCAAAAACGTGACACATTTTCGATACTTTAGTAGGTTTTATCCCTCGGATTTTTCTCATACCGGGCGCCTTATATATGAAAATCGATTCTTAAGGAGTAAACTCCAACTTGGTCTAGTATCCCCTATTGACGTCATATGGGCCGAACCGAGCACTGTAAAAGGAAACGGCAATTTACTGAAGAGCTCTTTAATCTCCTCGACATTGTGGGGATTTGCATAACACGTTTTCTAAAACTAATTTTGAATACATTTCCTCGAAACTAGCTCTTATTGCACCGCGATTTGGTTCAACCTGCAGTGAAGTTCACACGTGTGCTTTTTTTCTCATTTATCTTAAAGAGGGTTTTAATTTTTTTTTGTGATGACACCACGGACACCACAAACAACTTTTTAAATACCCACAATCGGCGGTGTGGAAGATCGCGGCGCATGTTATTAATACCTTCATATTAATTAAAAAGTTAAATAGTGTTTATCAACAGAATATCCTCACTAATATTATAAAAGCGAAAGTGAGTATGTTTGTTTGTTACGTCTTTACGCCTAAATGGCTTAACCGATTTTGATGAATTTTGGTACAGAGATAGTTGGGACCCTGGAGACGGACATGGGCTATATTAAAAAAAAAACTGAGAAATGAGGTAGAAAGAGGGAAGAAAAGGGAAAACTTAGCTCTGCTATTACAATAAATAAGGCGCAAGGGCAAAAACTACAGGTACAGGTACCTGCAAATCAGGAAAGGAGAACTGTGTTACCCCAAATTTAACACGAGCGAAGCCGCGGGCTAAAGCTAGTCATACATAAACATGATCATTTATTAAAAAAGTTGCTGAAAATGACATTTATGTATTACATATATTTATATAGAGTTTTAAATACAAAAATATTTCAATTTATAATTTTTAATTTTATGCTTTTTAGCGGCGTCATTCTTTGTTTCTCCTTTAGCCTGAGAAACCAAAGCGCGGGAAATAATCAAATTAATTCATAGTGATTAATGACAAAAATACTTTTCGTTTTGTTATTTAATTGCTTCGTAAATGTATTGAAAAATTTCGTTTGATTCACGTGAGAATTTGTCTCTGCTTTTCTCAGCTCCATAACACCCTCGCCTCACGGCTTGTATGTAAATTCTGCCTCGGTTGCAATGAAACTCAAAATGTATTATTCTACTTCTATGAAATACCTAGGACATGTTTCCAAACGATGTATGAGTAGATTTCAGTATCAATTTATCTTATCAATTTTATCATTTAGTTTATGCAATATTTTTACTTTATCAGTTATAAATGTCTAAATTAAATCTAATGAAATACTTCTAGGACTGATTATTAGACAACCGGATCCTTTGCAGAACAGACATACATACATTTAATGTAACATGACGCCGGTATACGCCGAAAGGCTAGGCAGAGACATTCACATGCTTTTTTTAGAGGGTAATGCCCCGTTTCAATAAACAAAAACGACTCGTTTTGCTTAAGGATAGTTACTTTGTATCTATACTAATATTATAAAGCTGAAGAGTTTGTTTGTTTGTTTGAACGCGCTAATCTCAGGGACTACTGGTTGGAATTGGAAAATTCTTTTAGTGTTGGATAGTCCATGTCTTGAGGAAGGCTATAGGCTATATAACATCACGCTACGACCAACAGGTGCTGTGCAGCGTGGGTGAAACCGCGGAGAACAGCTAGTTTTGACATAAATCTCATAGAACTTATGTCAAAATACAACTATCCGTAAATAAAATGGATTGTTTTTGTAAAGTTGGGTCGAAAAACCTTTTCAAACAGGTTTTTAAATTAAGTACCTATATTTATTTTTTTATTTTGAATCCCATTCTGTCCTTTTTAAGGTAGTGACTTTTTAATCCGAGGGCAAATAAATAAAAGTGCTAGCTGCGTCCCACGGTTTTGCCCACTTGGGGCAGTATTTAGAAACATATTTCACTTCTGAAACCCGGTCGTGAGATCGCATTTGATATAAATATCGATATAATTTATAAATATTGAGACCCGGTTTGCGACTCGATTTTCAAATGAGATCATTACTGATTAAAATATCGCTAAGATGGTCTCAAGAAAAGGTGGACGTTATCTTAAGCCCATCTACTCGTTAAAATCATGTTTAACAGTTGGTTGACTTGTGTTGGTAGGTGTACTTACTGTATTTTTTTTACATAATTTCGACGTCCATTGAAGGCCGATTTTTTAAATATATTTTTAACAAATTCCCTTACTTTCTAATGTCATATGAATTTTAACTATTTCTATAAGTTATCTCCTATAAATATTATTTCTTCATAAGTATGTGGATGATATACTTATTAGCTTTCAGTACCTAACAAAGAAAAAGTGATACTCATTAAGAATTTGTGTGAGAAACATTGATCGGAGGAGTTGGTTCGATATGGATATATATACATTATTAGTTTAGTTACCAGCAAAATTGAATTAACTTTAAATATGGCTGACAAAATTTTTTTTTTTCAAACCGTTGGTGTATTTTAAACAATATTACTCGCCACAATCGACGTTTGATGGCGATATGCGTTCTTTTCTTATAAATAAACTAGCGGCCCGGTACGTGCTTCGCTACGTATTTACAAAAAAATGTGATGCAGCGCCATCTGCCGGACAAAATTGTGAATCTAAACCATTCCCAGATCCAGTCGTTTGAGAGAAGTTCAGTAAATAAATAAATAAATAAATGAATAAATATCTTGGGACAACTCACACACGGCTATCTGATCCCAAGCTAAGCAGAGCTTGTGTTATGGTAACCAGACAACTGATATACATACTTATATAATTTATAAATACATACATATTATAGATAAATCACACCCAGACACAGAACAAACAATCATGCTCATCACACAAAGTTTGTCCTGGGTGGGAATCGAACCCACGACCTCCGGCTCAGCAGTCAGGGCCACTAACCACTAGACCAACAGGCCCGTCAAAGTGACATACACACTCACAGAAGAATTACATTTATAAAGATACACGTAAACATTATACTACATCATATTTTAACAAAATAAATACTAAAAGTGAAATTTTAAAAACTAAAAGAAATAAATTAAAAGCTGTTAGAATTTGCTTCTCAACAAGAAAACGTGCTGAGGCTGCAGTCACAACCTCTAAGTAACCTTGTCGAGAAGGAAACTGTAATTTAAAACTGTAGTTTTAATATTAAAAGAAGCCTTTGATGATAAATTATAAATAGATTACTAAACAGCAATTATGGCAATCCGTACTAATATTATAAAAGCGAAAGTGAGTTTGTTTGTTTGTTACCTCTTCACACTTTAATGGCTAAACCGATTTTGATGAATTTTGGTACAGAGCTAGTTGGGAACCAGGAGACTGACATAGGCTATTATTTTTATTTAAAAACACGTGGGATGTGAGCGAGAAAGAGGGAAGAAAAGGGAAAACTTAGCGTTGCTATTACAAATCAATAAGGCGCAAGAGGAACTGTGTTACCCCGAATTTAACGCGAGCGAAGCCGCGGGCGAAAGCTAGTATACTATATTTGTGACATGTGTTACTTAATTATGTGATAAAATTGAAATAAAAGACAACATTTATGCATAAGTTGATAAGGATTATAATTTGGTAAGTGCCTGCATTGTTAAGGCCAAACAATGCACCTTTTATTTACACAAAACTTAGCAAAAAAAACCGGCCCAGAGCAAGGACTCGCGCACCGAGAATTCCATCAAAATTTGCGACACAAACGGCCATATATTTTGACTTGCTTTTGCCCACAGCTTCGCTTGCATTAAATTTGGGGTAACACAATTCCCCTTTCCTGATTTGCAGGTACCTGCCACCTGTAGTTTTTATTGTAGCCCCTTATTTAAGGGAGAGCTAAATTTTCCCTTTTCTTCCCTCGTTCTCCGTCATACATCACTTTAAAAAAAAAAGTAATTTAGACTTTAAAAAAAAAACCTTATGAACTACTATCTTTACCCTGCAATTTTATCCTTGTAGACTGGAATAGAATGAAATCTTTATGTTAGTCTAGAATGGTATAAGTTATCTGAATACCAAATTTCACAGAAGGAATGAGGCTTATTTTCCAAGCAGGTTTTTACATAAAAAGTATAAAATTGTTTTTACGATGAGGCCATTGTTTTGTATCACATTCTGAGCAACAACAGCAAAAGGTGCTGATTATCAGCCTAATTTAAATAACTTTGTATTTTCTTTTTAATTTCAGCCGAAACAAACTCAGAGGTCATAGTCATGACATTCAAATTGGTCCAAATGATTGAGCGGGAAAAATTAAACGACACACATACAAACTATCCCCTATATAATGTTAATGTGATTATGCATGTTCATCAATACTTGAAATACATGGATTTGATATTTAAAATTTAAATAAACTACTAGCTTGGGAAGAGGGCCATCCTTATCAGATAGATTACATGAAAAAATGATTTCAAATGATTCTCAGATCTAATCAATATACATTTAGAATTTCATTAAAAAAAAGTTAAGCTGTTTCAGAGACAAGTAAAACTGACACAAGATTTTTTTAATAAAAAGATAAATATTTGTATGATTATCAGATAAAGAATATCTCTCAAATATCTCTTACATAGCATTTAATTATTTATTTTTGTATAACTATTTAAAAAACTTACCCGCGAAAAAGAAGAAGAAGTGAGCCTTTATGGGCAGAAGCCCTTTGTCTATTTTCAGTTTCATTTTTTTTAAAAGCAACTTCACATTCAGCCTAGAAAATATCTAGTTATTTTTTCACTGTCCACAGGTCATTGAACGCGTACGACATACTTTTTTTCCGTAACCGAGACAGGTTTTAGCATCACTAACAAGTTTCTACGATTAACTGCATTGAAAAACGAGTCTTAACACTGTTATCATTATGTGCACAAAGGAATATGAGACAAATAAGATAATACTTGTTTTAACCGTTATCGCATTAAATACGACTAACTCCAAGATTATTTTTGTCTGAATAAACACAACAGTAGCTGATAAACTCGGTCGTTGTCATAATAAAACTGACATTTGCTGCATTTCCTAATCAGCTGACTGGGTTGCTAGCAGATGATGACGAAATTGCTTCTTTTTAGCAAACTTGGAAGTGTTTTTTTTTTAACTAAGTAAAAATTTGTGAGCCTGTTGAATTTATATTTAAGCTACATTTAATTAATACCTTAAGAAATGTATGACAATAATCTATTTTCCTATATTAACCAAATATTTTTTGATTGCATTCAAATTGTTAGTTCATAAAATTTTGCATTATTTTGAACATAATTTTAAGTGATTCTTAAAAATCACCAACATAGAGAAAAATACAAAATGGAAGTGACAATGAAGGCACAATAAAAAGTTTGAAAAAAAATCTTACAAAGCTGCTAAACCCACACAGGTAAAAACCATGAAACAGATGATTTTTTTAAATTACTGATCAAAAACAATTGGGTGCTTTAAAACCGATGCTAGAATAGTTAGTATCGGTGTCACTAAATTGTTTTCTAAAAACCTAAAATAATGTTGATAGATCAATTGAAAAACAAGTCATTTGACCAATTTCTACGGGAGTTTGCAAACATTGGCAATATCGAAACGTCGTGTCATCGTGCTTTAGTAGCTGTCACTCCTCTGTCAATTGATTTTTATCTTGTTGTTGCTATCTCTTTTTTGGCAACCTTATTGTGCTTGTGCTATCTCGTTTACATGCCAGACATGGCGAAATGCCCTGCATTTGAATTACGAATGTTGTAGTGATGAGATATGGTAAGTTTAATTCAGAATCGAGAATCTAGTCACTTTTAAAAAAAAACGTTCTTATAAATAAAAATGCTTACAATTACATTATTTCTGTCTCATAAAGTATGTTCAGCTTGTTAATGGATTTACAAGCCAAGCAAGCGATCACAAGTATGAAATTACCGTCATCGAAGCCTAACAGTTCTTCCCGTCATTTCGATATTTTTTATTTTATTTGTTCTAGACTATGGGTCCTTCTAGATGCAGAGATATTGGGGTCGAACTTGAAAATCTTTGACAAGTTTTTTTTTTAATCTTAGTCGTTATCCAGATATAATTATGGCGTAAAGTTACTTAGTTTGTACGAATACATACACCTTTCCGAATATACCTAAATCAAATCTAATTGTCTGTGAATACGGCAGCTAATAGGATACTATGTGTTTTTGCAGTGGCGGCGTAGCATGGGTTGGCACCCGGGGCGACTTTCTATTGAGCACCCTCAAAATACTAAACGCGATTGCGTGACTTTATTTTGCTTAAATATTCTATAATATCAAAATTTACGTTTCGGTCCTTTACAATGGGCAATATGGAAAGACTGGTAGGTCGCGTTTGGGTCATTATACATTTTAAGTAAGATATTATTATCTAACTAAACATTTGAGAAACTTTTCTAACAAGAAATCACTGAAGCCACACAAATGCTTAAAAAAAAGATGGTAACACTCGATGATAGTACTTCAGTACTATCGAAAATAATTTTGAACTCATTTTGAATGTACATATTTGGACACTACCCGTTTACTTTTTGTATATAGATAGCATGTTCTATTCCTAGGTCAAATTACTTCTGAAAAAACCCTCTAATGTCGGATGAAATGATTTTGGCGTACCAGGAAGAGAAAAACATCTAAAAGGCACTCCACTTTGTTTCTCTTGGTCTCTTAACGTTTTGATGTTCATGGTCAATAGATTTTTGAAGCATCAATCCATTTCATGATTTTCCTTTTTTAAAACAGGAGAGTAGACCTTCAGAATTCGTTATGTGTTCGGACACTTAAGGATTTAGCTTCCACCATGAATTAAATTCTTTGACGAAAATCTGTTATACAAAAACTGCAGAATATTTTTTTTTAATCATAACCGACTTCCAAAAAAAACTAAAAAGTCGAAAATAACTTTCCTGAAGTCGGTAGCAAAAAATTCAACGAAACCAACAAAAGTTAAGTACGTTATTTTCAACTTTTTTTTTCAAAAAAGTTTTTATCTTGACAATTTCCTCCGTAGATGTAGATTGTGCATTTCTGTGGTAAGGCGGCACTTTGAACACCGTTTGTAACGTGTTTTAATAAAATTTGTAAATTATCTACCGTATTTTCTTATCATAAAAGTGGCAAAAATAAAGAAATCACAAATTATAACAATGACTGTAAAAATACCTTTATTGAATCCTATCAATACCTATCAAAGCTAATTACAGGAAATAATCCCGATCAAGCTTTATATTTTTTATCGATTTTGTGTGTTGAAGGTCCATAGAAGTTTTTAAGATCATTTAGAAACCTCTGGCACCCCTAACTTATTTTTTTTAAGCTCTGAACATTGTTGATTATCAGACTCTAATGGTAATATTGAACTTTGGACTAATTTTGTGGTAAGTTCTACAATGCCTAGGCAAACGGATTTTTTTTTGCATGGTAGCTATTACTATCGCTAATAGATTCCACAAAAAAGAATATCTAAAAATGAAAGGAATAAAGACATAAAAAATAAAAACCAATGTTAGGTGAAAATTTTGAAAATAGTACTTAAAAAAATTCTAGCTCCTAAACTACAAATAATCGCGGAACATACATGGGGGTAATTCGGGTACCCCTTAGCATAAGGCATCTAATATTTTTCTTTGGACGTCTATCAACTGGCCAAGAAGGTGCTATGAACTTCAAAATTGATCCAGATAATGATTCGCATGCAGATTAAACGATCACATCATAGAAACAATAACACTGGCTAACCAAGTGTCAACTGTGATTGCTTTGATCGACACATCAACAACTTACCCCTGTCGCCCGCGCCGACCTTGTCGTGCAGATGCGCCAGTGGCTACTAATCTGCACGACTGGCTTGGCATTCCGTTGTGACCCCTTTTTGTTGGGGTGGGAAATCATCAAATATCTTTCCCCGCTCTGGGCGGAGCGGGGGAGCGTCAGAATTTTGCTGAGTACTACTACTGACTAAAACCCACTCATGTTCCTTTTATTGCCCTTTACGTTCCGGGGCTGCGGTATCTTTTTCGAACAACCCGCAACCCCGGCAGGTTGTCACCCCTCGATGCTTGGCACCCGGGGCGGACCGCCCCCGCCGCCCCCCCCTTACGCCGCTACTGTGTTTTTGTTCCGGACACTTGTGGCAAAATCAACAACAGAATATACTTAAGTTTCATTTTTGTAATATATATTTAATGATGTGTATCACTTAATCATTTACGACCGACTAGACCTTTTTCACACGAAGACGTGTCGTTTTTCTTCTGACTATTTTTTATTATTTATATGGAGGCTATGCTTAAACGCCTGTTCATACGTGATTTTTTTTGACGTATCGACAATGACGGATCTCGTATGTGCCTTCAGGAGATATAGGTTACTGTGACAGTGTTCTGCCTGCGTCGCTTTGTTACGAGGCTAGAATGCTCTGCAAACCAGCTAAGCTAATACGTAGAAAACTAAACATGATTAAGTAAGACAGCTATTTCGTTACCACAACTTGATCAATTCCGCATAAAAAATCGTTTTTGATTCATTGTTGTTCATTAATTTTCTTTTTTAAACATTACATGCTATTTTCTATTTCTCGTTAAACGTTAGTAAAATAGTCAAATTTGCCGTTTTTGCCATAATTAAGATATATAATATATAGGTAAGTTTTGACCTTTTTCATTTTCCGCATCAAGTCTTTTCCATAGACTACAAAAACTCAATCGATTAAATATTTATGTCAATCGATCGATTTACCAAAACAGATACAGTATGTAGTAACATCACTAACACGCGCGGTATTCAATTGTTTTTTCAGTGTTCATTTTCTTTCATTTGAATTTGAATCCCAAAACATGGCCGGCCTCCTTAGTTTGTAAATAAACATAAATCCTATCAGAAGATGGAGGACGAAGAGTTTGTAGGTTGCATCAGTTGCATGAACACCAACGATTTATGCGACCTATTTGCTGTGTACGCGGAGAACACAGAAACTTATGCGAAAATGTTTGAAACCTGTTTTGATATTAAGGTTATAAAAAAGCTTTTTTCTTGTTGTAGTATGTAGTAAATAGATTTAATATAAAAAGTATTTTAGTACTTATACACATTTTCAACCTCAAGTTTTAGTAGTAAAAGCTTAGCAATTGAAACTGAATTAAGACACGTATTTAGAAAATATTTTAATTTTATAAAATCCTTACAGAAATCAAAATATTTTATTTTACCGAAATAACCTTTGATAATACCTAATATTCCTAAATAACTCCTCAATATAATACATATTACGTTCATTCATAAAATCGTGCTCAATTTTAAAAACGTTTTAATTTGACGCTTTTCATAGAGCTGCAAAAGTTATCCGAATCCCGAGTATCGATATTTCTATTTTAAAGGTAATAAATGAAATTGTTTGGTCAAAACTAAAAGTAAATTATAAAAAATAAAATAATTAAGTAAAAATAACCAATTAATGTTATAAACAACAGGCAGCTTAGAACGTCGAAGTATTCTTTTACATCGTTGTCATTTAAAAACATCCCCAAAAGACTAATAGCAGATGAATTATCAATCTACATCTGCAAAGAAATGCTTTTATTAAATTACTGTTAATCTATACTCTATACTAATATTATAAAGCTGAAGAGTTTGTTTGTTTGTTTGTTTGTTTGAACGCGCTAATCTCAGGGACTACTGGTTGGAATTGGAAAATTCTTTTAGTGTTGGATAGTCCATTTCTTGAGGAAGGCTATAGGCTATATAACATCACGCTACGACCAACAGGTGCTGAGCAGCGCGGGTGAAACCGTGGGGAACAGCTAGTACTTGATAAATATTGTCCAGCCTTTGATGGTTTATTACCAGTTCGCACGTGGTAGCTCGTGGCTGAATAATAGCAGCCGCTCGGGTCGATCTTTAAGTTAAGCCGCGCTGGCCTAGGTTGATCTGTGGATGGGTGACCACCCGTTACATACCGAGTTACCTCCGTGCCTCGGAAAGCACGTTAAGCCGTTGGTTCCGGCTGTCATTTGTAGATCTTTCACAGTCGTTATAGGTAGTCAGTGTTCCGAAAGTCTGACAACCAGTCTTACCAAGGGGTATCGCATTACCTTGTACTAACTGGGTTGTGGAGGTCAGATAGGCAGTCGCTCCATGTAAAATACTGATATTCAGCTGCATCCGGTTAGACTGGAAGCCAACAACAACATAGTTGGGAAAAGGCTAGGCAGATGATGACCAGTTCGCACGTGATATTGGCAAAATTGTGGTATCTCTCGTCCACAAAAGCCATTAATGAAGAGTTGAAGTTGACTAATTTTAATAGCATTGCCACGTTATTTAATGTGCCAATAGGCAATGCTAATGCTTGGCAATTAATTAATTAGCACGTATTTTCAATTTAAAAGTCCAGTTTTTGTTGTTGTAGAATGTTTCGTGCATTGATTCATTTTATTTAGGTACTCACGCATGTCCATAATGCTGTACCTATTGATTTTATCGACCGCAAAACACTCATTATTTTAAACTAGCTGATCCCCGCGGTTTCACCCACGCTGCTCAGCACCTGTTGGTCGTAGCGTGATGTTATATAGCCTATAGCCTTCCTCAAGAAATGGACTATCCAACACAAAGAATTATCCAATTCCAACCAGTAGTCCCTGAGATTAGCGCGTTCAAACAAACAAACAAACTCTTCAGCTTTATAATATTAGTATAGATTGTAATAGCAATGCTAAGTTTTCCCTTTTCTTCCATCTTTCTTCCTCAAATCGCAATCTTTTTAAAAAAAAAATAGCCTATGTCCGTCTCCAGGGTCTCAACTATATCTGTACCAAAATCGGTAGAGCTATGTGGGCATGAAGACTTATCAAACAAACAAACTCACCATCGCTTTTATAAATTACTAGCTTTTGCCCGCGGCTTCGATCGCGTTAAATTCGGGATAACACAGTTCCCCTTGCGCCTTATTGATTTGTAATAGCAACGCTAAGTTTTCCCTTTTCTTCCCTCTTTCTCCCTCACATCCCACTTTTTTCAAATAAAAATTAGCCTATGTCCGTCTCCTGGTTCCCTCTCTCTACCAAACCCTCTCTCTCTGTACCAAAATTCATCACAATCGGTTTAGCCATTAAAGCGTGAAGAGGTAACAAACAAACAAACAAACTCACTTTCAATTTTATAATATTAGTAAGGAATAAGGACTTCGCGGATAACTCTGCTTGCGAGATGTAGGAATTCGCAGTTAGTTCTTCAGTGGTTGCATAGATGGCACTGTAATACTTTTTGCCACTCATAATCATAATCGTTGTTGTACAAAACAGTTATTAAACCGATTAATATTTCCAGGTTCCAACGAACATGAAATATATATGTTCTGACTGCGTGGAAAATCTTGAAAAATCTGTGTCCTTTAAGGGGCAGACTACTAAGAGTCTGGCAATACTGCAAAACGTCAAAGGT
Organism: Ochropleura leucogaster; assembly: GCA_958449745.1. Taxonomy (NCBI): domain Eukaryota; kingdom Metazoa; phylum Arthropoda; class Insecta; order Lepidoptera; family Noctuidae; genus Ochropleura; species Ochropleura leucogaster. The sequence continues at coordinate 8,355,346 of OY288228.1, read as the reverse complement.
ACGTGTGGAAGTTTAATTTAGCCTGGAACGAGGTTTAACTAGCGTCGGTCACTCACTAGCTGCTCGGCAGTTTGCTGAACTGGGCCTATTTGGCGCAGCCTTCAGACACGGAACATTTTTATTGTTTAGATTTTTTTTCGGGCCTACGCTGTCCTCTCATACTTCAGTACTAACACTGTAACAACAACATTGTAAATCAAATGATTTGAAAAGAGTAACCATGGAGTTTCTTGCCGGTTCTTCTCCATAGGAAACGACCAACCCGAACCGTGCATCTTTTATCGACGTTTTTTATGTGCCCATGTAGGCCTATGTGAAATAAAAATATTTTGAGATTTTGGTGTGTGTTTTTGAGGCAAAATAATACAATACTTAAATATGTTTTCTTTCTTTCTTAATGTCGTATCCATAGATGATAGATTTAAAAAAAAAATACACAAATGACGCACTGGAAGTCGGTGGCGAAAAATCTATGAATCAAACAAAAGTTACCAACTTCCTGAAGTAAATTAATTTTCCGTCTTTTTTAACGTTTTTTTGGAAGCTTAATTTTTTTTCTTTCTTTCTTTCAGATGAAGAATACTTAGACGAGTCCATACTTGAAGAAGCTGAATGTATAACCCCAGATAACTCCAAGAACTTGATCAGTCTAAAATCTGCAAATTCTGATGGTGATGATGAAGAAATGGATGGTAAGTGCTTTGTATGGTTCCGAAGTATAGCAGATATCCCAGGTCCAGTTGAAAACCAGCGTCTGACTCTAGCTGCTCGGCTGTACTGGATCTATTTGGCACAGCCGTGAGACACACAACATAGTATTTTTTATTTTTTATTGTGGTGGCCCTGGAAGGCTTCTCTGCTTTGCTGACATCTCTTTGAGGTGCACTTGGAACACGAACGTATGTCAACGTATGTATGTCGTCAATAGACGGCCGGATAGTGAGCTAACCATTGCTCACCGTCCACAAACCCGCATGTACGATGGCCGGGTGTTATCCCGCGGCGCTCAACGCTCTTTGTGATCACTTCCCATTCTCTCGCTTCGGACCATGGACTGACCAGGGCCGCGAGAAATCACAGTCACCGGTCACCTTTACGAGAACACCGTATCCTCCGGGTTATCGTCACAGTAGTGACAACAAACAATTAAGCTACACCTGCTCCAGACTAAAACAAAATTTTAGCACCTCCTTAATAAATCAGCGGAATCTAGGCAGGTGAAATAATTTTAAGCCTATAAATTTTGTACCTCAGAAGATTTCGATGAAGACCACGCCATCCAGGCTCTAGATGAGACGACATGCATTTACTGTGACCTCCAACTGCCAACAGTAGATGATGTCCACGATCATATACGAACGGTTCACGAACTGGAGCCGAGGACGGGGCTGCCGTTGAGAGAATGCTCGCTTTGCGGAGTAGCCTTGAGGGATCCCGCTGATCATAATAACAGGTTTGTGGCGTTAACATTCAAAAGGAACAATTAGGACCCCAAATCAATTAGGACAAGAACACTCCTGCTCTTGTTCTTATTGATTTGGGGTCAATCTTAGCAAATCTTTCTTCTGTAGACGTCTAGGTAAGAGATCATCTCATCATCTGCCTCGCCCTTTTCTAAACTATATTGGGGTCGGCTTCCAGTCTTACCGGATGCAGTTAAATCCCAGTAGTTTTACTTGGAGCGATCTGCCTATCTGGTCTCTACAACCCAGTTAGTACTGGGTAATATTGATACCCCTTGGTAAGACTGGTTGTCAGACTTTCGGGACACTGACTAGCTGTAACGGGTGGCATAGATACCTAAAAACATAAAAAGTTTCGTCAGTAACTTAAAAAAAAACAGCCATGTGCAACTCGGACTCCGCGGGTTCAATACAAACTTGCGACATAATCGGCCATATTTTTGACGGCGTAGACTTACAGGGTTTATTTTTCAAGATACCAAAAACTTGAGTACACTTTTTTTTATTTTTTATTATTGATAGGCTCGCGTTTGACCACTATCTCACTTGATGGTAAGTGATGATGTGGTCGACGATGAAGCACGCTTACCTAGAAATAACCTATTCACTCTTGACTTGAAGACCCCCAGGTTATAGCTGTCAGGAAATACAGACTCCGGCAGGGAATTCCACTCCTTAGCAGTATGCACAATGAAGGTATTCCCAAACCGTTTAGTGCGTGTGGGTGGGACGTCTACATGGTTTTAATTTTAACACCATACCTCCACGCGTTTCCGTATTTTCCAGGTCTGAATGTATGGAACAGCTGTTTCATTTCTAATTACCCTCGAAGGTTCAGAACAATGAACTGAACCTTCGAGCGTTTTAGCGTTGGGGTCCCATCTACCTTGAGTGACTCCCTGACTTACTTTTCAGATGTCATGGTGTCAAATCAGAATCCGATGGTAGAAAGTATCCATGCCATTTCTGTGATAACATATACATAAGTAAGAAAGCCTGCTTCACACATCTGCGGATGAAACATGGATGTGAGTATAGCCAAGAATTAATCTCAAACCAGCCCAGCAGCCGCGGGAGAAGCTCTGGGCGTCGAGAGCCGCGAGACGACTCCCGGCCACCGTAGGTAGACCGTGAAAAATTGGTAGCTCACCGTCCGTTCGGTTGAGGTTCTCTCCCTCAAAAGCCCGGCCACCTCCTTCGCTAGCATGACTGCTTCGCAGAAGGAGGTGACCGCTTCCCATTTCCTCTAGCTCCGGATCATGGACTGAATCAGGGTCGGACGCGAGAGATCGCCACCTACGAGGGCACGGTGGTACTCTGCCCAAGCTGGGCAGACCGCCACTGTGTGGTCCACCATGGACTCCGGGCGATCGTCACAATGGTGACACCCGGGCGTTTCCTCCCGCCCGATTATGTGCAGGAACCTTCTGAAACTGCCGTGTCCGGTGAGGACCTGCGTCAGGCGGTGGGTGAGGACGCCATGGTGCCTTTCCAGCCACTCCTCAAAGAGAGGACATACCGCCACTATTGTGGCGTACCCTTGGGGGACATAAATGGAATCCTTACTTATATACAAAATATATCCTTACTATCCTTACTTTATTTTTATTTTTTTATTAATATTATAAAAGCGAAAGTGAGTTTGTTTGTTTGTTACCTCTTCACGCTTTAATGGCTGAAGCGATTTGGATGAATTTTGGTACAGAGATAGTTGGGAACCAGGAGACGGACATAGGCTAATATTTTTTTGAAAAAAGTGGGATGTGAGGGAGAAAGAGGGAAGAGAAGGGAAAACTTAGCGTTGCTATTACAAATCAAAGGCGCAAGGGGAACTGTGTTACCCCGAATTTAACGCGAGCGAAGCCGCGGGCAAAAGCTAGTATAATTAATATTATAAAAGCGAAAGTGAGTTTGTTTGTTTGTTACCTCTTCACGCTTTAATGGCTGAACCGATTTTTCGTACAGAGATAGTTGGGAACCTGGAGACGGACATAGGCTAATTTTTATTTAAATAAGTGGGATGTGAGGGAAGAAAAGGGAAAACTTAGCGTTGCTATTACAAATCAATAAGGCGCAAGGGGAACTGTGTTACCCCAAATTTAACGCGGGCGAAACCGCTGGCGAAAGCTAGTACTAATTAAAATCGGAAATCCTGTATTGGCTATTCTTTATTCACCTGTCTCATAACTTTAATCTTATTTTTGCGACATCAGTCAGAGGAACACTACCAAATGTCTTCTTCAATTCTACACGAACGCCCCTATCGGCGAATTTAAATTTGAACTGTTTTAGCTGTTAACAAATATCTTGTTTTTAGTAAAACTGTGCAATGAACAAACTCCAAAATACGTGCCCAGGGAACGTAAGAAGTGTCACATGTGCAATAGAGATTTCAGTCAGAAGCAGATACTTAACAAGCATCTGTGGAAGGCGCATGGATTCGAGGTGAGTAAAACGATTTTAATTAGCTTCACCTTTAGCTATAGTACCCAAATATTAGAAGTGAAAGGAGAATTTTGTAAATATTTTCTAGTCTGTAGTTGTTTATTGTGAATGTGAGGACCATGTGGATCATAACTTTTATTTACTTTTTTGCTTTTGACGATTCTGGCAGTTGAGTACTATTTAGGGACCTACGCTAATGTCCTTTTTAGGGTTCCGTAGTCAACTAGGAACCCTTATAGTTTCGCCATGTCTGTCTGTCCGTCCGTCCGTCCGTCCGTCCGTCCGTCCGTCCGTCCGTCCTCGCTTAATCTCTGTGACCGTTGGCACTAGAAAGCTGAAATTTGGTACCAATATGTATATCAATCACGCCGACAAAGTGGTAAAATAAAAATTGGAAAAAAATGTTTTGTTAGGGTAGCCACCCTATATGTAAAGAGGGAAGTGTTTTTTTTTTTAATTTCAACCCTAACGTGTGATATATTGTTGGAAAGGTATTTAAAAATGAATAGGGGTTTACTAAAATCATTTTTTGATAATGTCAATAATTTCGGAAATAATCGCTCCAAAAGTAAAAAACAATGTGTCCCCCCCCCCTCTAACTTTTGAACCATAAGTTTAAAAAATATGAAAAAATTCTGAAAAGTAGAACTTTATAAGGACTTTCTATGAAAATTATTTTGAACTTGATTGACATAACAGTTTTTGTACAAAAAAAAAAGTTGTACAAAATAATTTCTGGACTAAGTTTGTAGTACAATCGTTTATGCAAGCATTTTTTTTAACTTCGTTTACATATTTTATTATCCTGAATGTATCTTTTTTCAAACAACAAAAGAATTATTGAAATCAATTCTCGCAATCCAAAAGTATTAATTAGTAACCCAATTCCCCGAGAGATGGCGCTGTAGGTACTTATTACATTGGATCGGGTATTACCGAATTGTTCGGTTGGTCTCTCCTTGGCGTTGGCGGTATCTTATAACTACATTAAACTTCTATTAAGAACATGCTAAGGCAATTTAGAACAAAACTAAAATTCATTTTTTTAACACCATCAAAATGTTAAGGTAAAAACCAGTTCATAAATGGTTCGATAGATGGCGTTGTGTAATGACGTAATTTTTTTAAAAGTCGATGTTAAGATTTTCCGTGCTTTCGTGACGTACCGTGGTAAAATAAGTTGCACTTACACATAATCGTGACTTTATTTATGAGTGCATAATCTAATTAGTCGTCGAGGTTTGATTTTGATTTGTCCGGTATTAAAATGATCTCGTATAATCGTATATTTTGAACAGTGATTATCAATCATGTTGAGGACGACGCTGTGCGCGCCTTTTTGTTAGCCCTCCCAACACACATCGTTTCGGCCTAGAGAAGTGTCTCTTTTTCTTTACCCGGAACTAATAGAGCCTGTGCCTCTAAACAAGTCTCATTTACAAATTATATATGGCGGAGAAGTCGGGTTTGCGGGGCATTGGATTTGCATTCATTACATCAATGGAATATTACGGGTCTATGATAGTTTATATAATAGTTTAAGTCATTCGCACCACGTTTACGTTAACGCACTATTCCCATACTTGGATAATAATAAAATACAATTCCCTAGTGTTCAACGTCAAACAAATAATAAACTCATAAGTGGGAACACTTATTGTGACGGACGGGAAACTACGGAACCCTACACTGAGCGTGGCCCGACACGCTCTTGGCCGGTTTTTTTGGTATTATTCGTCGTTTCGTTGAGCTCCTTGGGTTATGAGTCGAGCTACACGATAACTGACAAATGCTTGCACTGACTGGACAGGTCCACTCAATCTGTGTGGTGCTTTCTTAAAAAGACCACTTCAGACACTAATCTGCATAGTCCTCATGTAAGTTGACCAAGATTTTTTTTGTCTGGACTTTAAAAGAGACTATGACCTCTGAGTTTGTTTCGGCTGTTTCTTCTCAGAGTAGTCGGGTACGAAACACCGGCCTCATCTAGTTTAAAAAAAAGACGTGTAAAAGTGTTTGTGAAAACCTACTTGCAAAATAAACATCATTTATAGATGTTACATTTTTATATGGGGCTCCGGCCATAACATGTACATTTTTACCGAAGGTGGGAAAATTACCCCTGAATAGAATTAAGTAACAATTTTTTCATAATTATCAAAAGAATACCCCATGCCCGGTTGACCTGAGTTTTTCTTTGAATTATTTCAGTTTTTTTTATTGTCATTTGTTTATCTTTATACTAACATTTTGATTTATATTTATAGTAGGTATTTTGTTGTATATTTCTAGTATTTTTAACCGACTTCAAAAAAAGGAGGAGGTTCTCAATTTTTCGAAATGAACTGATTTGCAAAATTATATTTTTGGTTTGATAAGGTATACTTCCGAAGTGGTCTCATATCAATTTTATTAATATTGCTTTGCTAGGTTGTATCAGTTGTCGTCTATACATATTTTTTTCTCTAAAAATGCTGAAATAACATTTTTTTTTTGTTAAAAATAAAGTTATTTGCCATTTTTTTTGAGCTCGGTTCAATTTTCTACAAAAAGGCATTTAATATCATCATCAGCATCAATTTCCTGCCCTTGTCCCATTATATTTGTGGTCGGCGCAACACGTTTTCTTCTTCCATTCTCCCCTGTCAGATACCACATACATTCATATCATTCTTTTCTTTGGCCGTCCTCTCCCTTTCAACTTTGTGCTTGAAGTGTTTAATAAATAACAGGCATCAGCTACCCTACTATGACCTCTTAAAGCAATTCTTATTCCGCTGAGGGAAAGAGACAGAGCTATACAGGGTGTCTAGCACCATCTCTTTCGCTCAGTGGAATAAGAATTGCTATAAGATGTCATAGTAGCCCTTCAGGTTGTTTTATGGGTATTAAATGCTATTTATTTTTAAAGGGACTCTAACCCGCAGCGCGTGCTAGTCCCATCGTACATCTTATATAATAGGGTAGTTGACACCACCAATCAATTGATATACTTTTTATGAGCTGTCAAAACGCGCTTCCCCATAGATTTTGTATGAGACTCGCAAACGATGACGTCACTAAGTTGTCAAGTCAATGATGCAACTATTTATTGATTTAATAGTAACTAAAAATCGAATTTTAAAGTTATTTCGAAATGAATGGAGTTCTCAAGTCTAGAATAAGGTGTTCTTTCAGAAAAAATGTGTTTTTAAATTATTGGTTAATGGTGTCAACTACCCAATAGGGTATTTTACTCCATATGAAAGAAATTCTAAAAATATACAATTCAGATAGCTTAGGCAACAAGCAATCGGAAAATGTTAAATTTAATTAATAAAATAACTGAATAAATTTTAAAATTGATTTCAAAGTTTTCACTTTTTTTAGTCTGTTGTTAAAAAGCCAAACAGTGTCCGCCATGATTATTACGTCTTAAGGTCATGGAAACAAAAAACTGACAACTGTCAACTGAGCAACTATTACTATTTTTGTATTATAAAACTTTACATTTAATTTTTTATTAAAATAGTAGTAATAATACCATGGAAGAAATAAATACTACCATATAATAATACCATAAACTATAGTGAAAAATACAACTAAACAGAAAGACTAATAACAGCGCATTTGTTTACATAACCAACTGACGTCATGACCACAGAGTAACATGGCGTCAAGCGTTTTTGTGATTTTACGCGCGAAAATAGAAATTGTAAAATTGAAATGCAGTTTTATGGCACTTATCGATTGAATATTTTTTTTTTGTTTTTTTTGGTTGTTTACTAGGACCCTAGGATCAAAATGAGATACTTTTTAAAAATGGGTGTAATACCGTATTGTTAAACTTTCATATAACATCGGCTATGAATTTGAATAAATCCTTCGCAGCATCACCGTTTGGTTGTAGGGTCATTGTGTAGAATGCAATTGTGTCTCCGCAACCCAGCCAGAAGTTTCGAGAAGAACCACCGTGTGGTTTTATTCAGTAATAGTTTGACAGATCCCTCCGCTGTCCCATGGAGGATATCCATTGAGGACTAAGAGGGATCCTGTGGAACGTCCCGACAAAATTTCTGTTCAAATTCAGGGATCGTTTTAAATTTCATTCATTCTGGACACATTCCAGGGGCCTATGTCTGCTATTACAATAGTGTCAGAATGGTCGATCACTGATCGCATATGGTTGATTTTGACAAGTTTAGTATTTAGTAGATTACCAAAATTGGGTAGCTGACACCATTACCCAATAATTAAAAAACACAATTTTTCAGAAAGAACACCTTATTCTAGACCTGAGAACTCCATTAATTTCAAAATAACTTTAAAATTCGATTTTTAGTTGCATTTAAATCAATAAATAGTTGTATCATTGACTTGACAACTTAGTGACGTCATCGTTGCGAGTTTCATACAAAATCTATGGGGGAAGCGCGTTTTGACAGCTCATAAAAAGTATATCAATTGATTGGTGATGTCATCTACCCTATTATCAAAATCGATATCATTCTGACACTGTCGTAATAGCAGACTAAGGCCCCAGGTGTATGTCCTCAACAACTCCATATTCCTCACAATTTTAATTATCCTACCAGGTGGAAAAACGTAAAGCCTTTATATGCCCTCTTTGTGACGAGAGGGTCAGCTATGGGTCTAACTTCAGCGCTCATTTATTGCATGCTCATCGTGTTCATGAACAAGTCGAAGAATTGGAGTTTCACAATATGGATGGTAAGTTTGTTGTAAAAGTACTCTTCTTTCTCTCTCCTTTTCTTCCCTCTTTCTCCTCACTTTTTTTAGCCTATGTTCGTCTCCAGGGTCTCAGCTATCTGTGTACTAAAATTAGTCAAAATCGGTTTTGCCATTTACATGTGAAGACGTAACAAATTAAGAAGCCAATAGGCACTTGTTCTTTTTTGCGATAGGGCGAAAAGTGAAAGTGAGTTTGTTTGTTTGTTACGGCTTCACGCCTAAGTGGCCAAACCGATTTTGATGAATTTTACACTGGACATGGGCTAATTTTTTTTTTAAATGGGAAAAGGGTGAGAGAGATGGAAGAAAAGGGGAGAGTTTTCTTTTTCTCGATGATTACGCGGGTTAAAGTTAGCGTTAGCCCAAAGTAACTATGCCACGCGGACAAAGTTGTGGGCGGAAGCTAGTCTTCAAATAATTTACTCCGCTCTAGAGTGGACAGAATTGTCAGACTTGGACTGACTAAAACCCATCCATGTTCCTTCTATTGCCCTTTATATTCCGGGGCCGCGGTATCTCTTTCAAACAACCCGCAATACCCCACGCAGAGCGGGGGAAGTTATTTGATGATTTCCGATTAGCAACTAAAAAGGTGTCTTTAAAAGATCGCTTTTAGCGGTAACACCGCCCATTGTGTCACCCTATTTATAAGTAGTATACCATTATTCTTGTTATTTTTATGGTGTACATAATTAAGAATATTCTATCTATTTATCTATTCCCAGTAAACGTGGGTGAACCCGCGGGGCGCAGATGCTAAATAATATAACGCAAAAATTACAGATTTCATGATATTCAAAAGCGCCATACAAGAGGAGACCAAATATCGTTTTAGAAAGACAACGGCTAGTAAGCAAACTATTGAAGGTGTTCGTTCCCACTACATGTGCAGCCAATCTGGGGTCTATGTGTATCAGGTGAGACGGTAAAGGATACCATACTTGCTGATAGTCTATTCGTTTATATTCTTCCTAGTTGGGAACGCCTGAAACAGGGGGTCTACTCTCTTTCTCCGAAACGTAACTTCGTTAACGAACGAAAGTCAAAAGTAGTTACGTTTGTAACCCTACTCTATATCATTTTGCGTGAATTAGAGTAGGTTTAGAAAATTTTAATGTCAAATAAACTTCGGACGTCCAAAAATTTCGAAATGAATGAAATGAAATGAAACCGTGGTAGAAAACGTTCGAAGTTTCGGCCGCAATTTCGTTTTACGTAGAATTAGAGTAGACCCCCTGAAACGGACATGTTATTGAAGCGACGCGGGAACACGCGCGGGCTTGTTCAGTCAATAACGCTTCATGAAAATCTTGTGAAAATGTCTTTCGGCAGAGAAAGAGTAATTATGAAACTGCAGTATCGCTCTGCCATATGAGGCCAAACGAATGAACTCTTTAGGTACCTGTGACAGGGTCCTTCACATACCCACAGAGCCCACGCTTGCAGACACGCGGCGGTTGTCTGTCGCGGGTGCCCTTTTAACGCAGTTTCAACCCTAAAGATCACCATCTTTCACGGCTTTCATTAGGTCCTCATGCGGGACCATTATATCAACAATGATTACACCGCTCTGATCAAACCACTACCATTATAATTATCAGGCTTATTGGCTACAATCTACGACTATTATTATTGTATTACTGTCCCACAGCTGGGCCATGGCCAATTGCCCAGATATCTAATATATAAAATTCTCGTGTCACAGTTTTCATTCCCATACTCCTCCGAAACGGCTGGACCGATTTAAACGAAAGAACAATGCCCACCCTCCATACATTTAAAAACCTGATGATGAAAGTATATGTATAATTATAAGATATAGTAGAAATACTTCCTGTAAGTTTAGAAAGTAATGTCTAATATTCATTTCGGTAATTTAAACGCCACGAAGTTCAAAAAATATTAATGTTTCTTTTTAGGTTAGGATATCCCGTCACCAGAAATAATGAAACAAACGTTTAGAACTATTTAATAACGCTCGAAGCTTAGTCTAAAATATGAATATTTAGCTAACAATGGTCTAAAACATCTTTTTTACTCAGTTAATTCCTTGAAACTTAGTGCCCCTAAGTCAATTGCTAAGACTCCATGATTGTTACTATAAAATGAGTGTCGAGTTGAAAACTGCAAGACAAATTATTTATTTTCTAAGAATATGATTCGGTTAGGTACCAACCTACTGGCTAACACCACAAGTACTAGGTATTTGTGGTTAAATAAGTAGGTAGCTACATATTCTAATAATTGCATAATTTTATAAAGTACCTAGGTATATGTATACCTACTAACTAGATTAATTAATTTATAATAGTAACATAACAGTATAAAATAGTAGTAGGTAGGTACCTTCTCATAAGTACTACTATGTAAGTACAACTTTTTAGAGGTATAAAGAAAGTATCTGACTAGATAAGATACCCTATCTAGTCAAATACTTTCTATATCCTAAAAACCTACCTCTAAAAAGCATAACTCAATTCATGTTGTCAAAAATGTTGTCACTTTTATTTACCAACCTAATTACATACCTGTTGAATAAAACGGGAAAAGTAAATAAAACACTGTAATTATATTATACATTGGAATAGTTTATTGATATTCATCATTTTCATCCGAATCTCTTATAACTATGTCATCCAAAAATTCTGCTGGAGCAGATATATTGTTTTCGTACCTAACCCATCCATGGTACCACACTACCGTCATCACGTGAGCACAACATCTGATGGTACGTCGACCGACCAAACAATTGCAACAATATTCAATTATTCCGTTTCTGCCAGGCGCATATTTTCTACCAAAATATAACATAGTATTGTTTTCTTGAAATGTGCCTGGACTTGATTTTTCCTCTTATTAGTGTTTTATCATCACTTCCTCTAAGATTGTATTGAGAAAAGTCTTGTCTACATACTTCTATACGATATGATCCGTGAAATCTTATATGTTCTCCATAGTATGACCTTGCTTTTCTTATTTGGTAAGTACCTAGAGCAAATAATATTAATTCACTATAACTTAATCTAGGAAAGAAAAATAATTAAATTATCTCGGTCAGCAGTATCAGGTATAATTATCGATAGCCAAAAGAAATCTATACTAATATTATAAAGCTGAAGAGTTTGTTTGTTTGAACGCGCTAATCTCAGGGAATAATTGGTTGGAATTTGAAAATTCTTTTAGTGTTGGATAGTCCATTTCTTGAGGAAGGCTATAGGCTATATAACATCACGCTACAACCAATAGGTGCTGAGCAGCGTGGGTGAAACCGCGGAGAACAGCTAGTATGATAATAAACATTAAAGAAACATAAATACCTGACGTGGTGCAATTCTTGTTTGTATAACAGCATTAATCTGTCTTTGCTCAATAACAATAGCATGGCTCTGACGAGTCCTGGTTGACGGTTTTCATGAGGAGTTCATTACAAGGTTCACAAATGTAATCTTCCTCAATAATCTGAAACAGGAAACTCAATATGAACTTCTTTTGATGACAAAGTATTAAATATTTCAATACCAGGAGGTTATGATGATGAAATGATTCACATAGGTAACAATAAACAACATTTCGAAACTAAGATTATTTAATGTAAATAATCTTTGTATTTATACACAGTTTTCGAACATGCATGTATGTGTTATGTTACACGTTGTTTTAAGAGCTTCGTGTGATTTTTATAATATTATTTATAGATTAATAATAATGAGCATATAATACTTACGATTACTGGTGCTATCCAGTCGCTAAGTAACGAAATAACTCTTGTGTTCATGAACGAGATAACGTTGAAACGTATTTATGCATACATTGCAGTTTATGCAAAGTAAACGTCGACTTGTTGCTGATGGCGGCATTGTCAAAGGTCATCAAATGAGGAAGATATCGGGGTCCGCGGGCGGTAAATAGGCTCGTAATAGGAAGAAACACACGCAAAATGATACAGTACACAACGAGAAGCAAGCGCAACAATGAAGGGCTGCAAATTACAGAACTGTCAAATGTCAAAAAAATCCATTTCACTTGTTCACACTCAATGAAACACTGAACGATTAATTTGATTCAATTGTTTATGTTTTTTTAAATAATTTACTTTAACCCATGACTAATAAAAAAATAGTTACTGTTCGAATTAAATGTAAAACAAGTATAAAAATAAGGAACAGTTAAATATGGTCAACCAACAAATGTGAAATGGAACGTTTTAAAAAAATTATGGTTTGGATGCGTTCAAAATATGCATGTCCTGACGTAGAATTAGCACAACTAAATGTAAAAAAATCTTTTTTTCCTGCGTTACTTTTAACATTGTAATAAGCGTAATTAATATACAATTCAATAAGCTGTATTTTAAGATTTATTTCATTTCTATACATTGTCAGGTCAAAAATGAGCATCCTTCTTTGTGTACATATCGGGTAGGTCTGAGAATCGGCTAACATCTATTTTTCATGCCCCTAACTAAGCAGCGGGTGAAACCGCTGGGCACAGCTAGTTTCTGTATAAATATGCGTAGAAGACTTGACCGAGACTCCAGTGCAGTAATACTAACACAAGCGAAGTCGCCGGCAGAAGGTGCTTTATGATATTTCTTTCCAGGGGAAAGGCAAACGTCCGGCTCCTGAACGACAGATCTATAAAACTGGCAAAGCATGTCCGGCGCACATGATTGTCACGGAGACCATGGATCGAGTCCTCGTCACCTTCTACAAGACACACGTAGGACATGGACGTGAGTATATACGTGTAATAGAATGCAATACAATATAATATAATTCAATACTTTTTACAAATTACAATTATATACAATTCTATACAATTCTATACAATTCTATACAATCCTATACAATTCTATACAATCCTATACAATTCTATACAATTCTATACAATTCTATACGATTTTATACAATTCTATACGATTCTATACAACTCTATACAATCCTTACAAATATTATAAAAGCGAAAGTGAGTTTGTTTGTTTGTTACTCTTGCTCTTCACGCTTTAATGGCTACACCGATTTTGATGAATTTTGGTACATAGATAGTTGGGAACCAGGAGACGGACATAGGCTAATTTTTATTTTTAAAAAGTGGGATGCGAGGGAGAAAGAAGGAAGAAAAGGGAAAACTTAGCGTTGGTATTACAAATCAATAAGGCGCAAGGGGAACTGTGTTACCCCGTATTTAACGCGAGCAAAGCCGCGGGCAAAAGCTAGTTCTATATAATTCAATACCCATCCTCATACAACTTTCTTATTTATAATATTAGTTATTTACACATTGCCTATAATATACGCGAAGTTTCACTACTAAGTTTAATATGCCCTTATTTTTAGCTTGTCCTTATTTTGAACCAAGAGAATCGAAGAAAATAAAGACTGAATCCCAAGCAATGACTTCGATCATTATTGACGAAGCTCTAAAGGCGGATTTAGAACCGAAAGACGAAGGTAAGAAGCCATCATTCTTCTTCTTCTTCTTCTTCAAGTGAAATCTATTTTAATTTACAAAGCTTATAAAATTGTAGGTAGGAACTTTCAACAGGAAATTTTGATAATGTTGTGACAAAGTTTTAGATTAATCTAATATATAAAATTCTCGTGTCACAGTTTTCGTTCCCATACTCCTCCGAAACGGCTGGACCGATTTAAACGAAATTTTGTGTGCATATTGGGTAGGTCTGAGAATCGGCCAACATCTATTTTTCATGCCCCTAAGTAGGCAGCGGGTGAAACCGCTGGGCACAGCTAGTTATTTTATAAAGCTTTGCTGACATCTCTTTGAGGCGTGCGTGAAACACTAACGCACCGTCGATATGGCCTTTCGTCAATAGACGGACGGACGGTGAGCTACCCATTGCTCACCGTCCACAGGCCCGCATCTACGGCGCCCGAGGCATGTCTGCCTTTTAACAACCCATAGCACGGCCAACGAGAAGCGATACCAAAATGTAAACAAAACCCATGCTAAAACCCCATCTAAAATGGCCGCCCGAATGTTGGCGAACCCGTCTTAACGTTGTCATGTTTTTGCCGGGAGAACGAGACATTACGACAAAGGCACAAGATGGAAAGAGCTAAATATTAGATTGTGAACGCCACAGTTGTTCTTTAGGTTAATGACCTTTCGTATCGCTTCTCGTTGGCCGTACTATAATTTAAATAAATGACTTGATTGATTTTAATTCCGAAGCAGATGCCGTGGAGGAATCAGCTTGGATGTGCGATGCATGTGGGGTGTCTTTTAGCGATGCTGACAAGTTTAGGGACCATGTAGCTACACACGGCTTGGAGCTGTTCCCTTGCCAGTATTGTGATGATGTAAGTATTGGTGGTCGTGAGGAACTTCAATGTAGGTTTCATCTGTAACTTTCAAGATTTTAGTATTTTTCTTTAATCTATACTAATATTATAAAGCTGAAGAGTTTGTTTGATCGCGCTAATCTCAGGGACTACTGGTTGGAATTAGAAAATTATTTTAGTGTTGGATTGTCCATTTTTTGAGGAAGGCTGTAGGCTATATAACATCACGCTACGACCAACAGGTGCTGAGCAGCGCGGGTGAAACCGCGTGGAACAGCTAGTCCTTACTAATATTATAAAATCGAAAGTGAGTTTGTTTGCTTGTTACGTCTTCACGCCTACATGGCTAAACCGATTTTGATCAATTTTGTTACTGAGATAGTTGGGACCCTGGAAATGGTCATTCTAATATATAAAATTCTCGTGTCACAGTTTTCGTTCCCATACTCCTCCGAAACGGCTGGACCGATTTAAACGAAATTTTGTGTACATATCGGGTAGGTCTGAGAATCGGCCAACATCTATTTTTCATAGCCCTAAGTGGGCAGCGAGTGAAACCGCTGGGCACAGCTAGTATTTAATAAAAAAAAGTGAGAAAGAGGGAAGAAATAGGAAAGCTTTGCCAATACAATAAATAAGGCGTTAGGGCAAAAACTACAGGTAGCAGGTACCTGCAAATCAGGAAAGTGGAACTGTGTTTCCCCGAATTTAACGCGAGCGAAGCCGCGGGCTAAAGCTAGTTTAATTTTAATCTGTTTACAAATAGTATTAAAAATTTGCCATACTGCAAAACAGTTTGTCGGCAGTTTTTCTCGTTTCACAATCCGACTCGAAAGTTTGTGAGGATGTACAGACGCCTGCACATCAAGCTACTACAATCTGTCAGATTTCTTTGATAGATTTTCGACTTTATTTCTAAAGTATTAGGTTCAAGGTTCATTGGGAAAAATTTACAGTTTCGGGTAGCTTGACCTGCAGGCGTCTGTACATACATAAGTTTGTTTGTTGCTCTTTCACGCAAAAACTACTAATGGATTGTGATGAAATTTCTCAATAGTATGCATACATATCAGAATTACATATAGGCTACAATTCTTTAAGATATATTTGAATTGTCTTGCGCCCGCGGCTACGCCCGCGTGATGATCGAAAAAAAAGTATTCAAAACCTTCGCTTGTGTTATTCCAGACTATAATCTACCTCTTTGCCAAATTATATCACGATCCGTTTCGCCGTTTTGACGTGAAAGAGTAACAAACATTCATAATTTTCGATATCACGCGAGCGAAGCCGCGGGCGCCAGCTAGTAAAAGATAAATTTATAAACCACCGAACCAATATATATAGATACAATTGATATAAGAGAAATAAATGATTAACTTATCTTAGGACCTTTTACACTTCCCTTTCCAATAAAATCATGCTCTCATAATATCTTATTTGGTAATCTTGTTTTCAGGACTTCCAAAATCTGGATGCATGGACCCGCCATGTTCGTTTAGAACACAATATGGGTAGTTTGTTCTAATAAAAAAAAAACTTAAAGTACGGCCAACGAGAAGCGATACCAAATGTAAACAAAACCCATGCTAAAACCCCATCTAAAATGGCCGCCCGAATGTTGGCGAATCCGTCTTAACGTTGTCATGTTTTTGCCGGGAGAACGAGACATTAAGACAAAGGCACAAGATGGAAAGAGCTAAATATTAGATTGTCAACGCTACAGTTGTTCTTTAGGTTAATGACCTTTCGTATCGCTTCTCGTTGGCCGTACTGTAGTTATTTTATATTCCGGTGAAATTAGACCAAAAAATAAGAGTAAAGTTACCTAAATTCGCATCAAGCTAAAAATCGGTAAGATTGTTTAAAATAAATATCATTAAAAACAAACGATGTGATCTACAATTTTTGTCTGAGGTATTGTTATGATAAAACTTACCGTTTTGCTGAAAATCGAGACAAACTCATTTTTTGACCTTTGACCTTGAATATTTTTTTGCCTTACAGGGGAAAGATGGGGAAGTTTTAAATTTTATTTTTAATGATATTTTAAAACAATCTTACCGATTTTCAGCTTGGTGGGCATTTAGGTAACTTCGAATAACTACTGACCGGACTATAAGTACTCGACAAATCTTTAAAGAAGGGGAACACAAGATTTGCAAGTAATTTGTATGCTGTTGGGGGATCAACCTGTTCTCGCATAAGGCTTTTTGCGGATGGAGAATTATGAAATAACTTCCCATTTTTAATGACTAAAACCCACCCATGTTCCTTTATTTACCCTTTATTTTTCGTAGCCGCGGTATTTCTTTCGAACAACCCGCAACGCAGGCAGTTTCACCAATCTGGAATTCCTCCTGCATTGTAAATGAGCCCCAGTTGATATTTAGGAATAAACGAAGAGCAGCTTACAAAACTTTGCTCAAAGTGAACTTTTTAGTAGTTCGTTATGTATAACCTCTCTTAAAAAAAAAACGTGTGGCACTCGGGGACTGCCGCGGTAAAGCTATTGCATAGCATTTTTTATCAACTTATGCAATAAATAAAAACAATCTATAGTATGGCCAACGAGAAGCGCCAAATGTAAACAAAACCCATGCTAAAACCCCATCTAAAATGGCCGCCCGAATGTTGGCGAACCCGTCTTAACGTTGTCATGTTTTTGCCGGGAAAACGAGATATTACGACAAAGGCACAAGATGGAAAGAGCAAAATATTAGATTGTTAACGCCACAGATGTTCTTTAGGTTAATGACCTTTCGTATCGCTTCTCGTTGGCCGTACTGTAAATAAAATATTTTAAAAGTACTTCCAATGAAAAGAAGTCGCAGAAATAAAAACAAGACCTTGGGTTTGATCCAGCGTAATGTCGATTGACTATCCGATTCTCTACCAAACACGCTATTAGAACATTAGATTTCGAAATTGAAAAAACTGACCGTATTGTGTAAATGACGTTAGACAATGCACGGCCTTCAAGCCACACCTCCGTGCCCGTCGGAGTGGGGAGCGTCAGTTTTTTTTTCGTTACGAAATTTCTGGATTCGTTCACCGCGCTCAAGGCCCGCGATAGAAGCTACCTATGCAATAGCTTAAAAAAATATAAAATTCTGTCTTAATATTGCAGTTGTCCTCTCTGTATTTCCAGTAGCTCACTTAGTTAGTCGCTCGTATAAAATTTTAATATATGACATGCATTAATCACAATTCACTTTTTGTAAGCTCGTGCTGGATTTTGTTATTAATCAGTATTCGTCGTTAGTTTAGTTAATTTTTCGCTTACTCAAATTCATACCGGTCAAGTTATCAATACAGTAGGGTTACCATGACATCTTATAGCAGTTCTTATTCCTGTGTGAGAAGGAGATGGTGCTAGACACCCTGTATAGCTCTGCCTCTTTCCCTCAGTGGAATAAGTTCTGCTTTAAGACGTCATGGTAGGGTAGCAGTACTTATGTCAGCATCAGTCGCAAAGTTTTTTTGGAATAGTTCTTTTTGTAATTCCCCAATTTTTTTTTCAAGATGTATAAATTTATTCATCATATTATAATTAAATTAATTACTAAATATATACAACCTATAAATATTCCCCAAATTAATTTATGAATGAAAAATAAACAAATCGTGAAGGGCTTTGACTGACGTACAGACGCCAGCAGGTCAAGCTACCCGAAACTGCCAATTTTTCCAAATGAATCTTGAACCTAATACTTTAGAAATAAAGTCGAAAATCTATCAAAGACATCTGACACATTGTAGTAGCTTGATGTGCAGGCGTTTGTATATGAAAACGTGACGTTATAAGTAAGATATTGACGGTAGTTGTAAAAAAATGCAATTCAAGAGTTGCTGGTGCCAGAAAAATACTTTTTTAAACAAAAAAACTCAATGATTTAAACTTACATACACAAACAGCCAGACTTGGAACAACAACCTGTAGGTCATGCAAGTATTTGTGCTGTGCTGGGATCGGAACCGCGACACGCAGCGTAGCAGCCGATAGCTCAACCACGGTGTCACCGTTCCGACAATGAACCGAGGTGTAAACGACATAGAAGTGATATTAGTTTGTATGATGACAATCTTATTTGGTTAAGAACAATGACATGCAAGCTATTTGCATACTAGCTCGCTTTTCCCGGTTATTCCTATACCTCATAAGAATAGAAAACTATTTTAGTTAAAAACAGAAGAAGAATTTATTTTTTTACATTAACAATGAAGTGTTCAATTTTTTTACTCTAATGAATATCGTTATTAAATATTTTATTAAACTAATTGTTTTATTTCATTTCAATCGCTTTTGACGTTTGAAAGAACACGATGGTGAGTGGTATTAGTGAATAATCTGTGGGAACATATTAAATTTCTATGTCCGTAAGGATTGAGGAGCCACATCAGATTTTTTAAATCTGACCTCACCATTATTTAGCAGCAATTTAGCTTATTTTGCAGCACGAATTCTAGATTTAGCAGCAAAATATATCACTAGTTATTTTAATGCAAAAGTGGCTCCTCAATCTAAACATTTGAACTGAGGAGCCAGCTGGAACTCGTTAAGTAATAGATGAATATTTATGAAAATTTTGCAGCATTTAGTAGCAATTTAGCATATTACCTGCTAAAAATTTTGCTTTTGTAGCTCTAAAACGAAAGAAAATACAATACTTTTTATATGGCTCCTCAATCTAACCTCAATAAGGGAATTTCTATTGGATGTGAGCGATCAATTAATATATTCGACATATTGATCATTTAGCAGGTCTTGTGTTTGTTTTTGCAGTATGCGAGTAAAATCGTAAAACAGAGTAAATTTTTTATATGAACACATTTTCTTTGGCTCCTCAATCCTGACGCTCTAATTATATATGTTTGACTGTAGCCACCTGAGATCTCAACGAAATCTAAAACCAGATATACAAACATTTAGCAGAAATTTCTGCTAAATATATCTGTACACTTCAGTAATGTACATATTTTGGATTCTGAAAAAACAATACTTTACTACTTTTTCGTAAATTCTGTGTGTAGGGTGACCACATTTTGGGGGTACCTACAAATTAATATTTCACTTACTTACGTCAAATAATAAAAATTACTACTTTTATTAATATAAAAATTGATAACATGTGCAGAAAAAAGGACGAATTATTTATAAAATGGAAAAATGACCCAACAGATAAAATACTACGACTAGAATATAATAAAACAAGAAATAAAACTCATAAATAATAGAAAAATCTCGGAATCAAATCAAAATCATTTATTTCAAGTAGGCCAGTTACAAGCACTTTTGAACTGTCGAAACATTGACAACAATAAAAATTAAGCTACAGTCCCAGTCACAAGGCATAATAACTGTGAAAGTACTGTAGTTGCCCATTCCAAAGCGTAGATCTCTATGGAGAAGAATGGGCAAGAAACTCCATGGACACTCTTTTAAATCAGAATATTGTTACAGAACCTTGGTTACATCATCCGTGTTATATGATAAAATATGTGAGAACGATGTAGCAAGACGTGCACATTAAAAGTGTCCATAAAAACAAAAAAGAATTGCAAATATACATAATTAATTCAAATAAGCCGTGGCAACTGAAAGATGACCAGTCACAACTGACAGCGCCCGTTCACGTAAAACCAATGTTAGGTGAAAATTTTGAAAATAGTACTTAAATAAATTCTAGCTCCTAAACTACAAATAATCGCGGAACATACATGGGGGTAATTCGGGTACCCCTTAGCATAAGGCATCTAATTTTTTTTTTGGACGCCTATCAACTGGCCACCCTGTATATATATATAACGGAATAACCTTATGGAGCTGCTGGTGCAGGTGCTGAAAACCTCAAGCGGCGCAAATATCACAATTTGATTGGTAATTATGTTTTGAGCCGTTTGAGGTTGAAACACTAGGGTCATGGGGTCCGAGTGCCCATGTAGTATTTCGAGAAAACGCCAAGCGGTTGGTTGATTCTTCTCGTGACCAGAGGGCTGGCCTGCTTTTTGCACAAAAAATAAGCATTGCCATCCAACGCGGTAATGTTGCCAGCCTTCTGGGCACTTTACCTGTTGACGGCGATACGGACGATTTTTTTGACTCCCTGTAATTTTCCATTTGTGTATATTTATAGGTTGTATATATTTAGCAATTAATTTAATTATATGATGAATAAAGAAAAATAAATATATATTAAAAAAATACCAAAAAATAGGAGCCCATCGGTATCGGTAAAATTTTCTGTATTATCTTTTCCACACACTGTGTCTACATATCTTATCCAACTCTCCTCTCGCAGGTCTGCTGGAAGTAGTTTCTTTTGAAATAAGCAGTACCTTTGTGCTCTTCAGTCTTAATGTAATGTCTTGTCATGTATTTTGTGTGTGCATAAATAAATAAATAAATGGATGGATCCCAGTAAAAGTGATATCGCCATGTTCGTTAACTGGGTCGGGCACATGCTACAGGCTTGTGCCCGACCCAGTTACGGCACGGTACGGTACGGCACTTCCGATTTCACAAGGCTGTATTTTAGACCAAGTTGCTGATGGATATTCCTGGTTACAAGGTTGTGTCCATGCAAGTATCTTCGTTAGCAAGAACAGACAAGAGAACAACCGGAAATAATGTGACAAAATAATTAATAAATATTATTTTGGGTATGTAAGTGAAATTTTAATTTGTAGGTACCCCCAAAATGTGGTCACCCTACACACAGAATTTACGAAAAAGTAGTAAAGTATTGTTTTTTCAGAATCCAAAATATGTACATTACTGAAGTGTACAGATATATTTAGCAGAAATTTCTGCTAAATGTTTGTATATCTGGTTTTAGATTTCGTTGAGATCTCAGGTGGCTACAGTCAAACATATATAATTAGAGCGTCAGGATTGAGGAGCCAAAGAAAATGTGTTCATATAAAAAATTTACTCTGTTTTACGATTTTACTCGCATACTGCAAAAACAAACACAAGACCTGCTAAATGATCAATATGTCGAATATATTAATTGATCGCTCACATCCAATAGAAATTCCCTTATTGAGGTTAGATTGAGGAGCCATATAAAAAGTATTGTATTTTCTTTCGTTTTAGAGCTACAAAAGCAAAATTTTTAGCAGGTAATATGCTAAATTGCTACTAAATACTGCAAAATTTTCATAAATATTCATCTATTACTTAACGAGTTCCAGCTGGCTCCTCAGTTCAAATGTTTAGATTGAGGAGCCACTTTTGCATTAAAATAACTAGTGATATATTTTGCTGCTAAATCTAGAATTCGTGCTGCAAAATAAGCTAAATTGCTGCTAAATAATGGTGAGGTCAGATTTAAAAAATCTGATGTGGCTCCTCAATCCTTACGGACATAAATTTCTAGCCTTTAAAAAGAATACAAAGTAAAAAAAAAATAGTAGGATGAAACCCATTAGAAAAAGGAGGGGAACATTATAAAAATGAAAGGAAAAATAAATTACAGGCGATCTGATGTTAGGAAGGGGATGGGTCGGGTGGGAAATCATCCAATGACTTCCCCCGCTCTGGGCGGAGCGGGGGAAGTCATTGGATGGGGGGCATGTCAGACTTGTACTGACTAAAACCCACCCATGTTCCTTCTATTGCCCTTTACGTTCCGAGGCCGCGGTATCTCTTTCGAACAACCCGCAACCCCGGCAGGCGGAGGCTCTGGCAAGCCCCTCTGCTTTGCTGACTCTCTTTGAGGCGCGCGTGAAACACGAACGCGCCGTCGACACACGGCCTGTCGTCAATCGACGGACGGACGGTGAACTACCCATTGCTCACCGCCCACAGGCCCGCATCTACGGTGGCCGGGAGTTGTCTCGCGGCGCCCGGCGCCATGGGCGTCTCCCGCGGCGGCTGGGTTGGGCAGATGTTCTCTCCCTCAAACGCCCGGCCACCTCCTTTGCTAGCATTACTGCTTCGCAGAAGGTGGTGACCGCTTCCCATTCTCTCTCGCTCCGGACCATGGCCTGAACCAGGGCCGGACGCGAGAGATCGCCGGCGCCGATCGCCTCTACGAGGGCACGGCGGTGCTCCGCCCAAGCTGGTCAGATCGCCACTGTGTGCTCCACCGTATCCTCCGGGCAATCGTCACAATGGTGACACCCGGGCGCTTCCTCCCGCCCGATGATGGGCAGGAACCTCCCGAAACTTCCGTGTCCGGTGAGGACCGGCGTCAGGCGGTAGGTGAGGACGCCATGACGCCTCTCCAGCCACTCCTCAAAGAGGGGACTTACCGCCACTATTGTGGCGTGCCTTGCACGGGGTTGTGACAGTCTCTCTACTTGGATATTGGTTATGTGAAAAAACAAATTAACGAACGTCTTAGATTTTTTCAGTCTTCAATACTATTTATATAGAATATTAACCATTTGCTGTCAATCATATCAGTCATATAACCCAAAATAAGGTAGAAATAACTAAACCAGAATAATTAAAAAAAACAAGTCATTGGGTTATGAAATTATTATACCTATACTATGAGGGAATTCGGACATAACGGAAGAAAAACAAAACGCTTGTTCACATTTTTAATCAAAACGAACTTTTTTTTTCTTTATCTCATAACCTTAAATAACTCTTATTTTACTTCTGCTTTCTGTACCACAGACTACACATGTTGTCACAGTATAATTTAGCTGCAATAGTTTTAATAATTATTATAGGCAACACATTTATGGTCAAAATCGTAAGAATAAGTAAGAGAAACGAGAGTTCGATGTCATTTGTCCAACCACGTACTGTGCATTGCGATTCACAACAGACTCACAGCTAGCTTTTTTTACGTGTGGAAATCCTCGATGTGTCCTCCGCCATGGCGAAGGGGTCTGTTCTGACAGACCCCTTCGTTGTGATCTAAAACCACACGGTGTGATAGCATCCCAAGGCATTACCGATATCCAAACTAACCGCCAACGCCACCCCACCCTGGGTAATATAATAGCTCCCCAGCGCGAAAAGAAACACTACAGCCTTATAGACGCTGGGATTCGTCTCAGATTCAGATTTCTGCAATGCCGGTATAATAATGCAGGTTCGAGAAGAAATTAGTTTTAATTCTGTTGGATGGTCGGTACGTTTTCTTAAATTAAGAACATTATTATGATCGCCATATTCTAACCCTATTTATGGTACACTAAGGAAATGTGTTAGTAAAAGAGAACAAATATTATAAAAAAAAAACAATATATCATAAAACCTAAACCCCACGTATTTGACATATGTCGCCATAGTTAAAAGTTCTATAATCTAGTAGATCTTTTAAATACCACGTATTTCTAATCTGATGGTTGGTGGGGACGTTTCTTCCCATGGTCCTATGTTTGACAATTTTATATTTGCTCACCTGAAATGTCAAAAGATTTGTACATTTCACTATATGCATCTGATGCCGAAAATATAAGTCTCCATTCTTCAGCTCTTCTTTTGTCAACGGGCAATTTAGAAATTGCTTGTGCATTTGATTCTCTTCGATCTCTTATCCGTTTACTAAGTAACATTTTAAAAACTTCAACTTGTTTACATAAATCTATTATTACTTTCTTTGTTTCGTAGGTGATGTCAGTTTTTAAAAGATCGTCTATGTAGATAGCTGCGAAGTATTCTGCGATCAGTTTGTGTATAAACAATGGCATGTTGCCTGCTACACTATGTATAAAACCCGACTTTTCTTCTCCTGACTTAAGCATATCAATGGTTTCCATAACTTCTTTCAATTCATTATCGTTAAATATTAAATCTACACCTGGATAGAATATAGCGTACGCCCCCAACTGTTTATGCTTGGATAAAACACGATCGTGTTCCCTTTCATAAGTCAACAAATTGTCTGGAATGTTCAGATCCATTTTGTTTTTCTCTTCGAAACGAATTTTTTTGAGTTTTTGTTTAACGAAATTTTCGTAAAGCTCAAACATGGTAACACTTACATAATTTGAATGTACAAGGTCGGATGTAATACCCAATGATTTACTGGTCATGTACGCTATTAAGTTTAGATTCAGAGGAGTTGCGCAAAAGTCGTTTGTGTAATTGAATCTGTTGCTGTCAACTTCCCACACCGTATTGGAAATAGAAGGGAATTCGTCAATTGTATCTACATCAAAGATTTTTCTGGAACTTAAGAATACTTTAAACGTAGGCAGAGCTTGGTCGTTCTTATAATCCCAACATGAGTAACAAGGCCGATAACACGGTACATATAGTTCTTCACCACGTTCGTATGCCATGCGACGTCGTAAATTACTATTAATCCAAAATTTTATTAAGTACTTTATTTGTTCGACGTCCGAAAAGTGTTCCATGTCATACGATCGTCCGAACTCTTTTTCTAAAATATCTTTAATGTTGTTATATGATCTGCTTGTGATCCAGATTTTATGCTGTCGAAGGTAGGTCCTGACGGATTTCACCAATGAGAGCGCTTCACGCGCATAATGCGGGAAGATCTCATCAAAACCATCGAAAATAAATATCTGTGTACCACTATTGTAGAAATGTAAGAACATTTCAAGCCCAAAAATAATTGACGCATCGCCTGAACAGTATTTGAGAGACACGACATTGTTGACATCGGTTTGCAGATCGATTCTTATATCTTTTTCTGCCACACCGAGAGCTACAGAGCTCATGAAAGATAAACTCAGCATTAGATCGACGACTGTTTCATCTTTCTGCCACTTTCTGAATATTTTCGAGTACTCCAACAGGTTTATTCTTACAATCCAAGTACTTGGGTGGAGTTCCTTTGTTTTAATTGACAAATGAGTAAGTAGACTTGACTTGCCCATCCCAGGCATAGCAGTGACTAGTATCACATGATCTTGTAACTCATCCAGCGTTTGAATAGTTTTATTTTTGACTTCATCAAACGCATCCTGCTCTGTCTTCCTGGTGCGACTAACGCGTCTATTAGTGTACAAATGTTTGAATTTTTCGTAATTCTGGTTTCCTATTGGTATCCCTATTTTAAAGATTTTCTTTTCAAGCATTGTTTGTAAAATGTCTCCTTTTATAAGTTCCTTTGTCTGTTTGTCTTTAACAAGAAGACCTAAACTTACTTCTACCTCTTGAAAATTTACTTTAGTGTCCATTAAGAACGTTTGCTGCGATTCATCGCTCAAATCAATTAGATTATTTTCAGAATCATGTACAAAACTTACAATTTTATTTGATTTTGTTTTACTAATAATAAATAATCGAGCTTCAACTATTTTTACCATGTCATTCAATCTTTCACACCAATTTCCGTAATTCACAATTATTACAGTATCCTTATTTTTCGCTAATTCATTGCGTAATTTTTTATAGTCATTCGGGAGTAGTTTCAAAATAGATTCTAGGTCTAACACAACGTGCTGCTTCTTCTTTAAATATTGTGTTAATTTAGCAACAGTGAATTGACAGTTATCTGTTACAATAACATTAACATTTGTATTACATTGCTCATCTACCAACATTTTGAATGCCCCGACGGCTGCTGCACTAAATGTGTATTTAAAGTTTTGCATCTTGAACGTATGTATGACGTTCATGACAGATATTAGTGGTTGGTTTACAACATCATCAATTGCATTCTCAAAGTGTTTCCCTTGTTTTGTAAGATATTCCGCCGTATCAGGTCTCATCCACCATTTTTGGATTGCATGGTGATATTTCAAGAATACCGCGTCAGCGTTTACTTGAAAGATGTGCGCGCCATCGTAAGGACGGTCCCCGATTTCCCGTATTAAAACTTCTCCAATTTCTGTTTCATTTGATTGATTGGTGAAAAATATCATGTTTCTTAAGAATTCTTCAACCAAATCAGGGTTGCGTTCGCCACTTTCAAATGAGAGCTTCGGAAATTCTTTTACCTTCACATTTATTGTGTATTTCTCTAAGTTATTTATTTTCTTTTGCAACTTAAGATACAGTCTTTTAGCAAAATCTCCTTTTATAGATTCGACATTTTCTGCAAACTGCAAATCTGAAAAGCTTTTAGGATAGGCTTTAGGAGCAACTAATTCAACAAACAGATTGCCAACTAATCCAGCGAAGCCCCCGTTAACTTTAAGAAACCCAGCTTTAAGGGACTCATCGATAGTAATGACGGTAGAAGGTTTTGCATCGTTAATCAAACCAACTATTTTTGAAGATAATAGTTCCAATCTGCTCTCGACTTTCGCTTTGTTACCTCTTATTGTTAAATCCTTATTTCCGAACGCAAGAGGGACTTTGAACATTGCTTTCCCTAATACTTTTCTCGCAGCCTGATCGAAGGCTTTATCGGCTGTGGATTGAGAAATACTCACTTCACTCAACTGTCGTTTTAAAGTTTCGGGCATGGTCTTAATAAACTCTAACTTGCCATTTTTATAAGTAATCACAGTTCCAATTAGTTCACTCAGGAGATCAACTTCAGAATCGTCTGAAGTTCTGTTAAAGATTTTTTCTAAATGATTCAGTGTTTGAGGCTTATCAATTTTCCGTCTTAGAAGTACCTTTTCGTAGAGAGTATTTTTGAACATCAGCACGTAGTGTTCTTTTGTATCAAAGAAGTCTTTTCTGAAGCTGGCGATTCGGTGTCCATTAACAATGGTATCAGGGATTTCGAACACTTTTTGCGCCAGAATATAGTGGTAACTTGAAACGAGCCCTTCAATTATTACTTCTTTATTAAGTAATTTCGCAAAATGTTCAGCAAGTGCTTCTACTTCATCATCCAAAATGATATTATATAAATACACCGCTTCGTCATCATCGTAAGTAGGTTGTATGTAAGAGTCTTCTTGTCTAGTACCTATTAGTTCTTTTAGTTTGTTAGTATACTCTGTCTCGACCAAGTCATTGTTAAAGTCGTATTTAGAATTAGTGTACATAACAAATAGGCATTCTGTTTCGTTGAAAGTCCCTTCAAACAGTTTGCCCTTTTTTTTAGTGCCGAATGCTCGTCTGACTTTTAAATAACTTTTAAAGTATTTTAATAGATCACGTTTTATACTAAGCGATAAAACTTTGACCGTTTCTCTATGTTTGGTTTGAATAAATATAGCCATGTTCTTGGAGACACCCTTGATTTTGGCTCGTAGGCATATGTCGTCAAAATCTCCTATTAAATCAACATTTGTGGCTAAATAAAACTCTTCGATGTCGTCGTCATGTTTAGCTCTAAAGTTCAGCAAACTGAGAAGTTTAGTCTCGTACAATTGGCCGTGTAGACCACCAGTTCCAGAGCGCTTCTTATACATTGTATTATTATTGATTTGTTTGAAATTAGCAACAAGTCCGGTTTCGGTCAGTATGAAATAATAATATGATCAATTAATATGACCAGGGACAATGGCGATTCTGCCTCGGGCACACACTATACCATACCATAAGGCAACATAAACATCTACCATAGATTCGTTATGCCAAAACTTATTTTTTTTAAATTAAAAATAGAGCGCGTCGTGAAAGTAGGCCCGCTACCACCTTGTTGGCTGGTTAATACTTTCTCATTTCTCTTCTCGCGGTCGTAATGTTCAGTTTTCTGGGACCTGGAATATCACAAAGAACTCCGTTTAAATCAGTTGTGGAAAGAGGAATCCATTTTTTATATTTATATATTACTTGTGTTAACAGACAATTAAATTGGAAAGTTTCGCCAGTTATATAAAATTTGAAAGTCTTTTGTCTTCGTATGGAGATGTAATGAGGAGGGATAAAGCACATGTGACTAAAAGAGTGATGGATCTGAATGTTGATGGACGGAGAGCTGGAAGAAGGCCAAAGAAAAGATGGATGGATTGTTTAGGGAATGATATGAAGGAGAAAGGAGTAAATGATGCTGTGACGTCTGATAGGGGAGAATGGAAGAAGAAAATTTGTTGCGCCGACCCCAAATAGAAAGGGACAAGGGCAGGAAAATGATAATGACTTCTGTTAACAGACCCTTCACGGAGATGTCAATTAGCCATACTGTACATCAAAAAATAAGTCATCAACATACAAAATATGGCTGGATAAGATTTTGGGGGTTAAAAATAACTTTTCATGACAGGGCTCAATGTTACAATAAAAGGAGATTGTTAACAAAAAAAGCTAAGGCTGAGAAGAGATGTAACTAAACGTAACCCCTGGAGACGGCTCGTATCGTTAGGAAATTCCTCTCTCTGGAGCCCTGACTGCCGGTAGCTGGGACCCTGTTCTAGATAACGGTGGGCTACTATATTTTTTAAATGTTTTTACATAAATACGAACATGAATGTATGGATCAGTTGGTTTCTTTTTCAGTTGATATACTCCTAATTTGAGACACATCTCTCTACAACCAGAGCTGAGTATTTTCCTTGAAGCCTGAGTATTAATATCCTTTGTATTTAAAAGAAAAAATGTGATAAAGTTGTAACTTTGACCTTAATTACTTTCATTTCTTAAAGGTTTACAGGTATGGTTCGGAACAACAAAATGATCGCAATTACCTACCTTATTATGAAGGTCAAATCTATTGACCAGCAAAATAAGAAAAATAGATATTACCAAATTCTTCTTAAAATATACTTTTTTTTTTACAAAATCCATCCTATTACAAAAATAAAGCCCTGAATGTTGCATATATTTTTATGTGTAATGAGAAGTATTTGAGTTGACTCACAATATTTCGCCAAAATGTTGACTGTACAACAATTATTTTTAATTTTATCATAGCCTCGGCGTTCACCTTTACATTAAGGTCAATAAACATCTGTCTGAACATATTAACATTTTATTGACAGACCTTATTTCAGCCGGTTAACAAAACAAGATGGCTGCCATTCGCGCCAAACCCGTGAAATTCAAATATTCTTTAGTTTTTGGAACTTGAAGGCTGTTACTTGACATAATAATATACAGGGTGGCCAGTTGATAGGCGTCCAAAGAAAAAAATTAGATGCCTTATGCTAAGGGGTACCCGAATTAACCCCATGTATGTTCCGCGATTATTTATAGTTTAGGAGCTAGAATTTTTTAAAGTACTTTTTTCAAAATATTCACCTAGCATTGGTTTTTATTTTTTATGTCTTTATTCCTATCATTTTTAGATATTCTTTTTTGTGGAATCTATTAGCGATAGCAATAGCTACTATGCAAAAAAAAACCGTGTGCCTAGGCATTGTAGAACTTACCACAAAATTAGTCCAAAGTTCAAAATTACCATTAGAGTTCGACAGTCAAAAATGTTCAGAGCTTAAAAAAAAAATAAGTTAGGGGTGCCAGAGGTTTCTAAATGATCTTAAAAACTTCTATGGACCTTCAATAGACAAAATCGGTAAAAAAATATAGAGCTTGATCGGGGATTATTTCCTGCAATTAGCGTTGATAGCAATGAAGGTATTTTTACAGTTATTGTTATAATTTGGGATTTCTTTATTTTTGCCACTTTTATGATAAAAAAATATGGTAGATAGTTTACAAATTTTATTAAAACACGTTACAAAAGGTTTTCAAAGTGCCGCCTTACCACAGAAATGCACAATCTACATCTACAGAGGAAATTGTCTTTTAGTTGTAAACCATGTCTCGTCTCAGTGTTAAGTTAACGTCTGACAGCAAAATTGGTAATTCTTCAAGAACTCGTTGTAGGTGGCTCCATCGAGCTTGGACAGCGGTCTGACTATGGATTCTCCATAGTCCGCTATCGAGAATCCTCATTCCGTAAGACCATCAAATTTTCAACACCGCTTCAGTGTGAAAATGTGGTCCGGCGTTCTCAACGGTGAACTACCAATTAGTTTACCACCACCATTCGAGCTGCCGTCCAGACTCATGATGGTACGCACGGGACACTAACAATGAGGAAGAGCTAAAACGGAAAATTGAAAAAGCGAGAAATGTTGTAAGAAGTAACAGAGAAGCCTTTAGACAACTATAAGAGAATTTCCTTCGTAGATGTAGATTGTGCATTTCTGTGGTAAGGCGGCACTTTGAAAACCTTTTGTAACGAAGCAGTGTTGAAAATTTGAT
The DNA here is from genome assembly GCA_958449745.1 of Ochropleura leucogaster. Lineage (NCBI taxonomy): Eukaryota > Metazoa > Arthropoda > Insecta > Lepidoptera > Noctuidae > Ochropleura > Ochropleura leucogaster. Next base: position 8,324,417 of record OY288228.1, on the reverse strand, counting down.
GGTCTTACGGAATGAGGATTCTCGATAGCGGACTATGGAGAATCCATAGCCAGACCGCTGTCCAAGCTCGATAGAGCCACCTGCAAAGAGTTCTTGAAGAATTACCAATTTTGCTGTCAGACGTTAACTTAACACTGAGACGAGACATGGTTTACAACTAAAAGACAATTTCCTCCGTAAATGTAGATTGTGCATTTCTGTGGTAAGGCGGCACTTTGAAAACCTTTTGTAACGTGTTTTAATAAAATTTGTAAACTATCTACCATATTTTTTATTATAAAAGTGGCAAAAATAAAGAAGTCCCAAATTATAACAATAACTGTAAAAATACCTTCATTGCTATCAACGCTAATTGCAGGAAATAATCCCCGATCAAGCTCTATATTTTTTTACCGATTTTGTCTATTGAAGGTCCATAGAAGTTTTTAAGATCATTTAGAAACCTCTGGCACCCCTAACTTATTTTTTTTTAAGCTCTGAACATTTTTGATTATCGAACTCTAATGGTAATTTTGAACTTTGGACTAATTTTGTGGTAAGTTCTACAATGCCTAGGCCAACGGTTTTTTTTTTGCATGGTAGCTATTGCTATCGCTAATAGATTCCACAAAAAAGAATATCTAAAAATGATAGGAATAAAGACATAAAAAATAAAAACCAATGCTAGGTGAATATTTTGAAAAAAGTACTTAAAAAAATTCTAGCTCCTAAACTATAAATAATCGCGGAACATACATGGGGGTAATTCGGGTACCCCTTAGCATAAGGCATCTAATTTTTTTCTTTGGACGCCTATCAACTGGCCACCCTGTATATAATTACCGACTGTAAAACGTTTGTATTTACATAATTAGAAATATTAATATAGTCAAAACAACCCTCTAAGTTTATTTAATTCCACACAATATGTCATAAACTTGCGAATGTTGTATTGCCGATTTTACGATTATATTTCTGTAAAATTATATTTATTACGGTCGCAAATCATATTTTAGTGAAATTACCAACTATTACTGACCTGCAAATTGCAAAAAATGAACTTCCTGGACTACCCTGACACATCTCTCTTTTTCGCGGATGAGAAATCACCAAATAATTTCCCCCGCTCTGGGCGGTGTTAAATTTTTACTTGCTAAAACCCACCCATGTTCCTTCATTTATTATTTACTAACTTTCGCCCGCGGCTTCGCCCGCGTTAAATTTGGGGTAACACAGTTCTCCTTGCGCCTTATTGATTTGTAATAGCAACGCTAAGTTTTCCCTTTTCTTCCCTCTTTCTCCCCCCAACCACATTTTTCAAAAAAATATTAGCCTATGTCCGTCTCCTGGTTCTCAACTATGTCTGTACTAAAATTCATCAAAATCGGTTTAGCCATTAAAGCGTGAAGAGGTAACAAACAAACAAACAAACTCACTTTCACTTTTATATTATTATACAGGGTGTTTGGAAGATCGATGCAAAGCCGTGAAGCAGACCTAGTATAGACTATTTAGAACCATTTGAACCTAACTTGTCTTCGACGAAGTGTGACTATTTTTTTTAAATCAAATTTTAATGATTTTTGATGATAATCCTAAAATTTTGCAGTTATTTGCAAATAATTAGTCAGTTTGAAAGATAAATCATTTATTTTTTTAATTTATTTTATTAAAGTAATGTCTGAACAATCAAACGAAACATGATTAAGGCATCTGTGTCATGAGAATTATTAACAAAACAGATTTTTGACAGTTTAAAAAAAAATCACGGATCGTGCTTTTTCTGTTCAAACATTTTTAAAGACATGCCTAGTTATTAGACTTTCTTTTGAGGTATCAATTACGCAGATAGCTTACAAATTATTGAAATTAGGATCTACAAACTAAAGTGAGGGAGAAAATTAAACATTTTAAATAGGGTGATAAAACGAGACTAGTGCTTTAAAATAATAACATTTATTATTATACTTATTAAAAAATAGATTTTATGTTAAAAAAAAATAAGAAGATAACTTTAATTTTGGACATTCGTAATAAAATTTAGGGGAGACTCTCTAACACTACCGACGCGTGACGCGAGCGATAAGATGGCGATAACTTTGACAATTTCAGGTAGCGCCCGCGCACCCCTAGTTACGTGAACACATTTCACAGCAAAAACGACTTTATTGGTAAGACAATAGGGTCGTGTTTCTTTAGATAGGGTCAGTAACTACCTATTTTTTTTGAAGGGACGCCAATTTACTCAGTCGAGTAACAACTGCGCTTGTGACTAGACGTTATCTCCTTTTTCGTGACAATTCATCGTGTTCAGTTGTAGCCCTTTGCGCTCCTGCACGTGACTCTTGAACTTTTATTTTAAGTTGAACTTTTAGTGCGTTACCAGCCGTTTTGTGAGAACTGACTATGGCTACTTTCTCGAACGAGGAATATGCTGACATCGTTTTTATGTATGGCAGAGCAGACGGCAATGGATCTTTAGCACGACGGATGTACCAAGAACGCTATCCTAATCGGAGAGTACCGAACGTAAGAGTGTTTTACAACACATTTCGTCGGCTTGCTGCAGATGGGATACACCGTGTGGAACCTGGAGTCAATCCAGGTAGACATGGTACTGACATCGAACAAGATATCTTAGCGGCATTTCAAGCTGATCCACATACCAGCACTAGAAAAGTAGCTCGAAATTTAAACATCTCCCATTGGAAAGTGTGGAATACAATGCACCAAAATAACAGGTATGCGTATCATGGCACGGGCGTTCAAGGTCTTGAAGAGCGAGATCCTCAGAGAAGGATACAGTTTTGTCGTTTTCTTCTTAACTCTGACATTGAAAATGCATGGTTTCTGAAGTCAATCTTGTGGACAGACGAAAGTAAATTTTCTAGGGAAGGCATAACTAATTTCCACAATCTTCATCAATGGGCTGAAAAACACAACAATCCACATTGGAAAAAGCAGAAGTCATTTCAAAGGAAATTCTCGGTCAACGTGTGGGCCGGAGTGATCGGCAGAACACTGGTTGGGCCCCATTTCTTACCGGATAATTTGAATGGCAATAGTTATTTGGAATTCTTACAAAATGATTTTCCAGAGCTTGTAGAGGAATCCGGGGCCCTAATATTCACAGGAGACCGAGAAATTATTTTCCAACAAGATGGTTGTCCAGCGCATTGGACATTGAATGTACGCGAGCACTTAAACAATTGCTTCCCTGACAGCTGGATCGGCAGAGACGGACCAATCCCTTGGCCCGCCCGGTCACCCGATCTAACGCCGCTTGACTTTTTCGTGTGGGGTCGGGCCAAGGAACTAGTTTATACAAACGTAGAGATAAATACTAAAGAAGAACTGATTGCGAGAATAAATTCAGCATTTGAAACAATGAAACTAGAGATGAAGTTGAAAATTACAACAACGGAAGTGAGAAGACGGGCCCGTGCTTGTGTTAGGAACCGCGGCGGACATTTTGAACATGAAAAATAAATGATTTGTATTAAAATTTTGTTTTAATTATTTCACCGATACATTTTAATTTTCTCCCTCACTTTAGTTTGTAGATCCTAATTTCAATAATTTGTAAGCTATCTGCGTAATTGATACCTCAAAAGAAAGTCTAATAACTAGGCATGTCTTTAAAAATGTTTGAACAGAAAAAGCACGATCCGTGATTTTTTTTTAAACTGTCAAAAATCTGTTTTGTTAATCTAAAAACAGAAGTATTAACTTCAACTGTCTAAAAAAAAAAATTCTCATGACACAGATGCCTTAATCATGTTTCGTTTGATTGTTCAGACATTACTTTAATAAAATAAATTAAAAAAATAAATGATTTATCTTTCAAACTGACTAATTATTTGCAAATAACTGCAAAATTTTAGGATTATCATCAAAAATCATTAAAATTTGATTTAAAAAAAATAGTCACACTTCGCCGAAGACAAGTTAGGTTCAAATGGTTCTAAATAGTCTATACTAGGTCTGCTTCACGGCTTTGCATCGATCTTCCAAACACCCTGTATAAAGTAAGGAAAGGATGTTTTGGGGTCGCGGTATCGGTAAAGGTTGAAAAGATCGCTTTTAGCGATAACACCGTGCACCGCCCATTTATAAGTTGTATACTGTTATTCTTGTCATTTGTATGGTGTACATAATAAAGAATATTCTATCTATCTATCTCTTTCGAACAACCCGTAATTCCGGCAGGGGCGTATCCCTTCAGGTGCCATTGGCGCAGTGTTTGTCAAATGTTTGTAAACGCACCCACGATACAGGAAAAATTCTATTAAAAAAAACGATATCTAAATCCATTTTAAAAGATCCTGTACCACATTTTACCTACTAATGTGGCTTCCCATTAATGATTTACATAATGAATTCTTATCAGTACGGAGATTGCCTTCTACATGCAAAATTTACGTCTTTTAAACATTGATTTACATAAATGTTTGTATCTCACTAATTTACCTGAGCGCATTTGGTTAGAAGAAATCTATCTCCTCGCGACGTTAAGGCCCTCAATTTGTAGCAATCAGGAAACACAGCATTTCGTAATGGATGCCTTTTCTGAAAAAACAGTGTCATGAAGTCACTGCAGGTACACATGTATAGTATGCAATGTATTTCACAAGCAAGCTTTTTTATTTCACTACGGATATCAGTGATTTGTTTTTTAGATCAAGGAGGCGCGTAATTGAGTTTGTTTGTATATTTGTTACGTTTTCACGCCTAAATGGCTACACAGATATTGATTAATTTTGGTACAGAGATAGTTGGGAACCTGGAAACAGACATAAGCTACTTTTTTTAAAGTGAGATAAGGGGGAGAAAGAGGAAAGAAAAGGGGAGAGAAAGCTTTTGTTTTCGATCATAACGCGGGTTAAAGATAGCGTTAGCTTAAAGTAACTATGACATGCGGACGAAGACGCGGGCGGGAGCTAGTTTTCAATAAAAAATGATACAGAAAATAACAGTCTCGTTTCTTTTATTTCTCCTTCAGTACGAAAAGACAAAGTGTGGGCAAAAAACAAATGAAATCATAGTTTCATTTTGGTTAATGACAAAAGTACTTTTTGTTCTGTTTCTCTTAATTTCTCCGAAATGTATTGAAAAACGTCGTTTGATTCACTTGAGAATGTGTCACTGCTGTTCTCAGCTCTACATTTAACACCCTCGCCTGGTAACTCGGGTGTTAATTTCGCCGCGGCGCGGGCGCAATGACAAACATTTCTCACTGAAAAATACGAAATTAGTATCGATCTACGATACTATTTTCGTCTTTTTAGGCTCTGCACAAACGTGAACACTTTAGTGTCTTGTGTTGGATACAAGCTACAAATATCTATAGTACGGCCAACGAGAAGCGATACGAAAGGTCATTAACCTAAAGAACAACTGTGGCGTTGACAATCTAATATTTAGCTCTTTCCATCTTGTGCCATTGTCGTAATGTCTCGTTCTCCCGGCAAAAACATGACAACGTTAAGACGGGTTCGCCAACATTCGGGCGGCCATTTTAGATGGGGTTTTAGCATGGGTTTTGTTTACATTTGGTATCGCTTCTCGTTGGCGTACTATATACAATATTGTAATAACCCATATTTAATCCGCTGCTACAGGACATATCTACTACTACAACACTATAGAAATCGGTAACTTGTATCCAACACAATACACAAACGTGTCCATGTCGTGTTTGCGCAGCGCCTTAAGCTGTTTCCTTAGAAGTTAGTTTCATTCTTGTTGTTTAGTCTAGTAAATTGAATAAATCACAACAAAATCACTATTTACTTTACCGTCTACACACCCACCTTTTATTGGTAAGTTTAATTTCAATTCCTTTCGTCAAAACACTGTGATCGTCATAGTTAAAACCCGCACTAACATTATAAAAGCGAAAGTGAGTTTGTTTATATCTTTGTTTATTACGTCTTCACGCCTAAATGACTTGAATTGAAACTCTGGAGACGGACATCAGCTAAAGTAAGTTTGTTGGTTTGTTTGTTTGTTTGTGTGGTAAATGAGGGAGAAAGAGGGAAGAAAGGGGAGAACTTAGTTTTGTTATTACAATAAATAAGGCGCTAGGGCAATAACTACAAGTAGCAAATACTTGCAAATCAGGAAAGGAGAACCGTGTTACCCCGAATTTAGCGCGAGCGAAGCCGCGGACAAAAGCTAGTATATGTTAAATGATGATAATTTGCAAGTATTTTTTAACAACGTCTTTATTAACAAAAAGAAAACTAGATGAGGCCGGCGTTTCGTACCCGACTAATCTGAGAAGAAACAGCCGAAACAAACTCAGAGGTCATGGCCTCTTTTAAAGTCCAGATAAAAATCTTAGTCAACTTACATAAGGACTATGCAGATTAGTGTCTAAAATTGTCTTTTAAGAAAGCACCACACAGATTGAGTTAGTGCTCAGAATCACCACTGTCTCTAGTTTAATATGATGCACCAAGTATTTTAACATTAATTATACTTAGTAACTTTTAAATAAAAAAAAGAAATTGTTATTGAACGAAGAAATAAAAAACAAAAGCACCAAATTTACCTCATCATCATCTGCCTATCCTTTTCCCAAGTATGTTGGGGTCGGCTTCCAGTCTAACCAGATGCAGCTGAACACCAGTAGTTTACATGGAGCGACTGCCCGTGTAAGCCGTGGAACTTACCTGGAAGTTTAAATATTATCTTTGAAGTCGTTAACAAACACGTGGCACTTTCACTGTAATCTAATTAGTATTTTGTGCACGAAAATAAATATAGCGAATATTAAGTGTTACGAACTGTCATTTAGCGTCGCTGACAATTTAAATACTGTTTGAAACTGTGTTTAAAAAACACTGCAGATTGTACAATAAAAATAATTATGGTCGGTATAAATAGGTTTGAATAGCTAGCGCATGTTGTTTGTCGAAGCGCATACGCTGCGCTGTCACCGTCGGCGGACTTGCGCGCGCATGATATCATGACTCACGTTCAGTACGTGTCGTCTGCGGATCAGCTGTTTGTTCGCCGCCATTAACCTCACTGTACGACGACCTTTATATACATATGATATACAAGACAACGTGTAAAATAAAGAAGCACTAATACTTATAGGTACGCACTTATAAAGAATACACTGAAAAATAATCATTGAAATCTGATTTAACTGCACGACGATCGACGGCATGGTTGGCGCAGTGGCTGAGCGATGAGGAGGCTGAGGACCGGGGAGAGAGGCTGGTGGAGCGTCAGAGAGCGCTGCACCGGTCTCGGCTCCGGCAGGTCATGGTGGCGGAGTGGCGGAGGAGGCTTGAGCACCCTTCCGCCGGCCTTGACACAATCGGGGCGATCCGGCCAGTACTCGACGATTGGCTCGGGAGGAGGCACGGCTCCCAGAGTTTTCGGGCGACGCAGTTGCTCTCGGGGCACGGCTGCTTCGGGAAGTACTTGAGTCGCCTAGGCAGGGAGCCGGACGCCCGGTGCCATCACTGCACCCACTGTCTGGAGGATACGGCGCGGCATACGCTGGCCGAATGTGAAGCGTGGGACGAGCCGCGCCGTGCCCTCGCATCAGAAGTCGGAGGAGACCTGTCGCTGCCGATCGTCGTTCGATCGATGGTTAGCAGTGTAGAGTCCTGGGAGGCAGTGATGTCTTTCTGCGACACCGTCATGTCGCAGAAAGAAGCTGCGGAGAGGGAGAGAGAGCTGACAAGCTCCCGCCCATCCCGCAACAGAGCCGCCGGGCGTCGGCAGAGGGCGGACAACGCCCTCTTCCAGCCCCCATAAATAGGTGCAGGGGTGGCGGATTCGGGGACATCCGTCGCCCCCCATCACATTGGACCCGAGACGGTGGCGCGTAGTGTTTCACGTGCGCCTCTCACAGAGACGTATCCGGGGGAGTCCACACCTCACTCCCCTCTGGGACGAGGCCCGCAAGGTCAAGCGGGCCAGCACTAGTCCGGGGCGGCAGAAGTCACATTCGTCCCTGCTGCCCCCCGACGTAAGTGTGCGAGGGAACACCGGTGTGGTTTTAGTCAGTTGGAGTCTGACAGACCCTTCCGCCGACCGCAGGGTGGAGGACATGCGTGCGCATTTCCACACCGTAAAAAAAAAGTGGCTGAGCGATTGACTGCTGCGCTGCGTGTCGCGGGTTCGATTCCCGCAACGAAACGAATTTGATTTGAAATGGCCAGTACTGCAGAACGGCAATTTTATAGGTAACATAACGGCATGCGTCGCCACGCCAGATATCGGTTTTACGTGCGGATATACATGTTTCACATCAAAAATTTGCCTAACCAACTATCTCTGTACCAAATACATCAAAATCGGTTTAGCCATCGGTTTAGTAAGGACAGTAAGGATCGGTTCAACAATTATCATAGTGATATAGTCAATAACGAATGAACTATACGATATCTCACAAAATCGGTACTTTATTTGACAATCCTACTCCATGTTATCGTTATCAAAACCCTATCGCGTAGGGACGGGCTGGTGAAAAAATAAAATCGGTATTTATCGTATCGATATTTTAATACACAATATCGATATTCTATTTACCCTCATTTTAAGTCGACTACGGGGAAGCCCAAAAAGAGAGATATGAGTTTGACTAGTATGTACTCGTGTGTATGTGTGTGTGTACATACAAATAAACGGACATGCAATGAATATAAATAACTAGCTGTTCCACGCGGTTTCACCCACGCTGCTCAGCACTTGTTGCTCGTAGCGTGATGTTATATAGCCTATAGCCTTCCTCAAAAAATGGACTATCCAACACTAAAAGAATTTTCCAATTCCAACCAGTAGTCTCTGAGATTAGCGCGTTCAAACAAACAAACAAACATAATTTTAGTATAGATTATATTATAATATTATATAGTATAGATTAATTTAAATGCCACTTATTTTTAACTCAGATTTTAAGGGTTTCGTACCAGAATGGGAAAACTCCGATACCTTATAAAATCAGCTTATTAAAAGAAATAGCTTTTACCCGCGGCTACGCTCGCGTTAAATTCGGGGTAACACAGTTCCCCTTTCCAGATTTGCAGGTACCTGCTACCTGCAGTTTTACCCTTGCGCCTTATTGATTTGTAATAGCGAAGCTAAGTTTTCCCTTTTCTTCCCTCTTTCTCCCTCAAATCCCACTTTTTTTTTAAATAAAAATTAGCCTATGTCCGTCTCCTAAGCAAAACAAACAAACAAACTCATTTTCGCTTTTATAATATTAGTAAGGTCTAGCTGCCCGCGTGATATAAAAAAAAAACTATCCTTTGTGTTATTCCAGACCATAATTTACGTCTCCGTTCAGATGTTTTGACGTGAAAGAGTAACAAACATCCATACATCTATCCTCACAAACATTCGCATTTATAATATTAGTAGGAAGTAGGATATTAATTTATAATAGGCCCAATTTCGCAAATTGCCGGACAACTAATATCCGACGCTGGTTTTCAACTGGACGTGTGATAGTTTGAATCTGTCATATATTACAAGTGTGAATCTAGCTCCTACATATCAAATCAAATCATTTATTTCAATTAGACCATTACAGGCACTTTTGAATGTCAAGAAACAAAATGAATCTACAGTCCCGATCACAAGGCATAATAACTTGTGAAAGTACTGTAGTTGCCCGTTCCAAAGCGTTGATCTCTACGGAGAAGAATGGGCAAGAAACTCCATGGACACTCTTTTAAATTAGGTGTAATTTTTTTACAAAGTCGTATTTATATCATTCATGTTCAGATTATACAAATATGTGAGAACGATGTAGAAAGGCTACTTGTTACAAATCGTTCTGCCAAGCGATAGCCAAGATAAGACGAGGATAAAATTACGTTTTATCCTCGTTTAGTCCCGTCGTTTGGATATATATTTTGTGTGTTTTTGTTTCTAGCCATAGGGTACCATTAAAATATAATCTTTCATGCAGCTCATCCATCCCTTATTTGGTCCTTTTTTTTTCGGTTGGGAAGTCATTGGATGTTCTTGTACTGACTAAAACCCACCCATATTCCTTCTATTGCTCTTTACGTTCCAGGGGGTCTACTCTAATTCGAAATTGCGTAAAACGAAATTGCGGCCGAAACTTCAAACGTTTTCTACCACGGTTTCATTTCATTTCATTCATTTCCAAATTTCGGACGTCCGAAGTTTATTTGACATTAAAATTTTCTAAACCTACACTAATTCACGCAAAATGATATAGAGTAGGGTTACAAACGTAACTACTTTTGACTTTCGTTCGTTAACGAAGTTACGTTTCGGAGAAAGAGAGTAGACCCCCTGGGCCGCGGTATCTCTTTCGAACAACCCGCAACCCCGGCAGGCGTAGGCTCTGGCAAGCACCTCTGCTTTGCTGACTCTCTTGCGGCGAGTCGCGCGTGAAACACGAACGCGCCGTTGACACGGCCTGTCGTCAATCGACAGACGGACGGTGAACTACCCATTGCTCACCGCCCACAGGCCCGCATCTACGGTGGCCGGGAGTCGTCTCGCGGCGCCCGGCGTCCGGGGCGTCTCCCGCGGCGGCTGGGTCTTATTTGGTCCTCAAATACTCTTACAAATACCACACATTATCATCTTAGAGTGAGTTCACATTAGGTCGTACCCGGCAGTTTTACCGGAACCGGTGTTGGATGCGTACTGGCATATATGGCGACCCGATAAAATTGTCGGCGAGGACCCGGCCACGATTTCTGACGAGACAATGGTGGAGAATATAGACATACTGCTTTGTATAGGGCGGCTATAGCTTCTTGTGTGAACAGTAAGATCCGGTGGTCGGCCAGCGGCAAAACTGTCGGTCCGACCTAATGTGAACCTAGCCTTAGCTTAGCTTCCAGTCTAACGGGATGCAGCTGAATACCAGTATGTTACACGGAGCGACTGCCTATCTGACCTCAACAACCCAGTTAGTACTGGGTAATACGATACTCCATGGTTAAACTGGTTTTCAGAATCTTGAACACTGACTGACAGGTACTTACGACTGTCAAAGATCTACAAATGACAGCCGGGACTTACAGCTTCACGTGCTTTCCGAGGCACGGAGGATACTCGGTGTTTAAGGCCGTGCGCTGCGTTAGGCGGGCGCACGGCGCGGGCGCCCGCTTGGCGTGCTGTTTCTTAACGCAGCGCACGGCCAGCGCTGCGGCGGGCGACCCGTTGCACGCAGCGCTGATCTATGAGATTACATGAAACAGCACGCCACGCGGACGCCCGCGCCGTGCGCCCGCCTAACGCAGCGCACGGCCTAACGGGTGGCCACCCATCACAGACCAACCTAGGCAAGCGCAGCATAAACTAGCGCAAGCGCAGCTTAAACTAAAGATCGAACTGATATTATTTAAATCATAATAACAGGCTTTGACGGGCCTGTTGGTCTAGTGGTTAGTGGCCCTGACTGCTGAGCCGGAGGTCGTGGGTTCGATTCCCACCCAGGACAAACTCTGTGCGATGAGCATGATTGTTTGTTCTGTGTCTGGGTGTGATTTATCTATAATATGTATGTATTTATAAATTATATAAGTATGTATATCAGTTGTCTGGTTACCATAACACAAACTCTGCTTAGCTTGGGATCAGATAGCCGTGTGTAAGTTGTCCCAAGATATTTATTTAGACATAAGCTCCTCTCTCTCTTACAAATACCACACGCGCGGAATTCTATTCGGAATTTATTAAATCATAATTTATGATAACATGTACAGTTTGCTAGCTTAAACCTACAATATTTGTTGTGGTAACCCAGATGCCTGAAGCTTACTTCTTGAGGAGTTGATGACGGCAAATCAGGTAAGGAGCAGCCAAACCGGAACCAAAGAAGCCAACCAACCAAATTCTTCGGAATAAACGTCAGAATCGTTTTTTTTTTAATTATTTCCTTTTAAAATACGAATGTTTATTAACAGCACCTACCTTGCTTTGACATCCACGCGAGTGCGCTTGCACTAAGAAAAACCGCTGATAATATTATTTAATTATCACATAGGCGTACACCATTTATGAAACACTCCTAAAAATAGATTACGAAAACAAACACGACTCGCGCTCTCACAGGAATCGCACTTTTCTAAGATTAATTGACATCAACTTTTGAACAAGAAAAAGATCAAATGCATACCTTTAAATCGTGAATACTTGATTGTTTTTTCTTTTAAATAAAGTCAAATCGACGACATTTTATTGGTAAGTACATATCCAAGCAGACACATCGAATTAATATCATCCTTGCTGACTACGTGCCGTGTATGAGAAATTGAAATAAGCGTGGGACGTATCGATATTTTGTTTTAAAAGTATCGATAAACAGAATTTATCTTTTATTTTCAATTGGACTTGGGACACTCGGAATCCATGAGAGATACATCCTCACTATCCTTACTAATAATATAAATGTGAAAGTGAAACCGATTTTGATGAATTTCGGTACAGATAGTTGGGACCTGGAGACGGACATAGGCTAACTTTCTTTTGAAAAGGTGAAAAATGAGGGAGAAAGAAAAAACTTAGCTTTGTAATAGCAAAGCTAAGTTTTTTCTTTCTTAATTAGTAAGGATAGTGAGGATGTATCTCTCATGGATTCCGAGTGTCCCAAGTCCAATTGAAAATAAAAGATAAATTCTGTTTATCGATACTTTTAAAACAAAATATCGATACGTCCCACGCTTATTTCAATTTCTCATACACGGCACGTAGTCAGCAAGGATGATATTAATTCGATGTGTCTGCTTGGATATGTACTTACCAATAAAATGTCGTCGATTTGACTTTATTTAAAAGAAAAAACAATCAAGTATTCACGATTTAAAGGTATGCATTTGATCTTTTTCTTGTTCAAAAGTTGATGTCAATTAATCTTAGAAAAGTGCGATTCCTGTGAGAGCGCGAGTCGTGTTTGTTTTCGTAATCTATTTTTAGGAGTGTTTCATAAATGGTGTAGGTACGCCTATGTGATAATTAAATAATATTATCAGCGGTTTTTCTTAGTGCAAGCGCACTCGCGTGGATGTCAAAGCAAGGTAGGTGCTGTTAATAAACATTCGTATTTTAAAAGGAAATAATTAAAAAAAAAAAGATTCTGACGTTTATTCCGAAGAATTTGGTTGGTTGGTTTTTTTGGTTCCGGTTTGGCTGCTCCTTACCTGATTTGCCGTCATCAACTCCTCAAGAAGTAAGCTTCAGGCATCTGGGTTACCACAACAAATATTTTAGGTTTAAGCTAGCAAACTGTACCTACATCACTACATAGTATAAAACAAAGTCGCTTTCTCTGTCCCTATGTCCCTTTGTATGCTTAAATCTTTGAAACTACGCCACGGATTTTGATGCGGTTTTTTTTAATAGATAGAGTGATTCAAGAGGAAGGTTTTTATGTATAATACATACATATTATAGTAGAGAAAAGTGGGGATTTGCAAAGATTTGTAACACCCGTGCGAAGCTGGGACGGGTCGCTAGTGTTATCATAAATTATCACTACATAGTATAAAACAAAGTCGCTTTCTCTGTCCCTATGTCCCTTTGTATGCTTAAATCTTTGAAACTACGCCACGGATTTTGACACGGTTTTTTTTAATAGATAGAGTGATTCAAGAGGAAGGTTTTTATGTATAATACATACATATTATAGTAGAGAAAAGTGGGGATTTTCAAAGATTTGTAACACCCGTGCGAAGCTGGGACGGGTCGCTAGTGTTATCATAAATTATGATTTAATAAATTCCGAATAGAATTCAGCGCGTGTGGTATTTGTAAGAGAGAGAGGAGCTTATGTCTAAATAATATCAGTTCGATCTTTAGTTTAAGCTGCGCTTGCGCTAGTTTATGCTGCGCTTGCCTAGGTTGGTCTGTGATGGGTGGCCACCCGTTAAACACCGAGTATCCTCCGTGCCTCGGAAAGCACGTGACGCTTTTGGTCCCGCTGTCATTTGTAGATCTTTGACAGTCGTAAGTACCTGTCAGTCAGTGTTCAAGATTCTGAAAACCAGTTTTACCATGGAGTATCGTATTACTCAGTACTAACTGGGTTGTGGAGGTCAGATAGGCAGTCGCTCCGTGTAACATACTGGTATTTAGCTGCATCCCGTTAGACTGGAAGCTAAGCTAAGACTAGGTTCACATTAGGTCGGAGCGACAGTTTTGCCGTTGGCCGACCACCGGATCTTACTGTTCACACAAGAAGCTTTAGCCGCCCTATACAAAGCAGTATGTCTATGTTCTCCACCATTGTCTCGTCAGAAATCGTGGCCGGATCCTCGCCGACAGTTTTATCGGGTCGCCATTATGCCAGTTCGCATCCAACACCGGTTCCGGTAAAACTGCCGGGTACGACCTAATGTGAACTCACTCTAAGATGATAATGTGTGGTATTTGTAAGAGTATTTGAGGACCAAATAAGACCCAGCCGCCGCGGGAGACGCCCCGGACGCCGGGCGCCGCGAGACGACTCCCGGCCACCGTAGATGCGGGCCTGTGGGCGGTGAGCAATGGGTAGTTCACCGTCCGTCTGTCGATTGACGACAGGCCGTGTCGACGGCGCGCCGCAAGAACGTCAGCAAAGCAGAGGTGCTTGCCAGAGCCTACGCCTGCCGGGGTTGCGGGTTGTTCGAAAGAGATACCGCGGCCCCGGAACGTAAAGGGCAATAGAAGGAACATGGGTGGGGTTTAGTCAGTACAAGTCTGACATCCAATGACCTCCCAACCGAAAAAAAAAGGACCAAATAAGGGATGGATGAGCTGCATGAAAGATTATATTTTAATGGTACCCTTTTTATGGCTAGAAACAAAACCGCACAAATATATGCTAACGACGGGACTAAACGAGGATAAAACGTAATTTTATCCTCGTCTTATCTTGGCTATCGCTTGGCAGAACGATTTGTAACAAGTAGCCTTTCTACATCGTTCTCACATATTTGTATAATCTGAACATGAATGATATAAATACGATTTTGTATAAAAATTACACCTAATTTAAAAGAGTGCCCATGGAGTTTCTTGCCCGTTCTTCTCCATAGAGATCAATGCTTTGGAATGGGCAACTACAGTAGTTTCACAAGTTATTATGCCTTGTGATCGGGACTGTAGATTCATTTTGTTTCTTGACATTCAAAAGTGCCTGTAATGGTCTAATTGAAATAAATGATTTGATTTGATATGTAGGAGCTAGATTCACACTTGTAGTAACCAGCGTCGGATATTAGTTGTCCGGCAATTTGCGAAATTGGGCCTATAAATTAATATCCTACTTCCTACTAATATTATAAATTAATAATATTATAAACTAATATTATTAATTATTATTTATAGTTTAAGTTATAATAGGTGTAATCTACTAGTTCAGGAATACCTGGCAAAACACAATTATGCAGACACTCTAATAAAAGTCTCACTGTTTACCTAATCTACTCTATCTACTTTAACATTATTCGTTAATTTATTTTAACATAATATTATATCTTACATTCGATAAAATAACATAATATTTAATATTATATACCTAAATAATTACTTGATAAGTCGTTGAAAATAATATGTCTTCTCTATAAGTTAGCTACTAATAAATTTACTAATGTCCTCTTTTTAAATGTATGACGTAAATTGATGGCCTGAAACACAGGTTTTCATAAACCTAGATCAGGCAGGTCTACATTATAGTTAGAATTAATTTTCCTCTATGACGATTAATGTAAATCATAGTTTTACTTATACCAAGAATAAATTTATTTATATTTATTTATTTATTTATAAATGCGAATGTTTGTGAGGAGAGATTTATGGATGTTTTTTACTCTTTCACGTCAAAACATCTGAACGGAGACGTAAATTATGGCAAAGGATAGTTTTATTTTTTCGATATCACGCGGGCAGCTAGACCTTACTAATATTATAAAAGCGAAAGTGAGTTTGTTTGTTTGTTATGCTTAGGAGACGGAAATAGGCAATTTTTTTTTATGTGGGATATGAGGGAGAAAGATGGAAGAAAAGGGAAAACTTAGCTTCGCTGTTACAAATCAATAAGGCGCAAGGGCAAAAACTCAAGGTAGCAGCTACCTGCAAATCTGGAAAGGGAAACTGTGTTACCCCGAATTTAACGCGAGCGAAGCCGCGGGTAAAAGCTATTTGTTTTAATAAGCTGATTTTATAAGGTATCGGAGTTTTCCTATTCTGGTACGAAACCCTTAAAATCTGAGTTAAAAATAAGTGGCATTTAAATTAATAACTCTGCTGACTCCAAAACCAACTAAAGCTTTTCAGAAAAACAACAATTAAAATGGCATATTTTAATTATTTACAGATTAAGTACCGGGGTGACATCATAAAAAGAATCATTGCTACCTTACTGTGAGAATGGCAAACTCTAATAAACCATCAACTAGTCAAATAAATAAAAAAGAAAAAAAAGTGAGAAAGGAGGTTAAAGAAAACGTTCTCTCGTATCAAAAACGAGCTGGAACGTCTGGCATACGCGGCCAACTGTACGAAACGAAACTACTAAGCCTTATATACTTTAAAGCCTTACACGATGAAAACATCGAAGAATTTTTCTTAGCAACAAATGTTGACAACATAGGAATGTTTGATGATATTTGTCTAAGAGCTAAAATAAAGGGATTTGAAAAACCTATTTCAGTGTTTGTACAAGCCAAACATCGGGAAAACGATAAACTTTTTACGTTGACTAGTAAAAAAGATTTAGTTAACTGTTTTGATAGTTATATGCAAATCAAGCGAAGATTCGAACCGAGTATTGATGACGTGCTTTTCAAAGGAAGTTTCAGCGAGATGGACTGTTTTCTTGTAATGTATACTACGGCTAAAGATGACGGAAACTGCACACCCTATGAAGGTAGTTTGATCACGTATTTAAACAATTTAATAGGTACAGGCGATCCTGGCTCACAGCCATCTTACACAGATGAACACTTGGATCTTTTGTGTCAGCAAGTTTTAGAAGAACAACTTGTAGCGCTAGCACAACAGATAGTTAAGTACATGTTCGATGAAACTAATAATCTAATGATGAATGATTACAACATGTCGCAATATCATGTGATTCTGGCGCGAAATGTGTTTGACATCTCAGAAATTCAACCCGAAGGACATCGAATCGCTAGCTTCGGAAACGACTTCTTCCGTCAATCAGAAAAAAATGTACAGATATTTAAAAACGCTGTCTGCTCAAATATTCTCGAAAGACGAAAAATTGATATTAATAACGATGAAACGCAAGATTTGCTGGCGCAATTACTTTCTGATCCCGACGATCGTAAAACGCTATATAAACTTATAAGAGGAGGCGTTATAACGTTCAGAAATGGCACTTTGGAGTTCCACGATAAAATGATACCACAGCAATTCAAGCAACAATTACAAAGCATCAATAATTACAAACATGAAGTTCGGGACGAAGCCGTGGAACTAGCGGTAAAAGAATGTAAGCCTTTACTAGAATTTAAAGTTCCCGCTGTATTTGGAAACAAAGATGTATCAATACGAGGCGATGATGTGAAAATCGACAAAAGATTAAATCACTTGTGTAAGAAACTCGTAGATTGGATGGAAAAAAGCAAACCAAGCAACATAGTAACTATAGATGATTTAATAGACGAAGGCTTACTGAAGCAAAATGGTGGTTTAGCGTCTGCTATCGGTAATTTATTCGTTTTTGATGACAAGTCTAAGTTGTTCAAGTTCTGCGAGAACTATGACTCTCTTGGAACCATAGCACAAAGATTTTTTACAAAACTACAGAGTCAGATAGAAAATATGCACGACTATAGATTCGAAATGAGAGTCAAAATGTTTCCGAAACTTTCATTTGACAAAACCGAACATGATATAAGGATAGTAAAAGATTTCTTCAGTAAACTAGTTTTTTATACAAATCAAGGCGATGAACATGACGTAGAGAAGAAAACTAAAGAAGAAATAAGAAAGCATCAAACTCAATTTCTCAATCCAGATAATAGATCTGAAGCAATTTTTCTAAAGTACCATGATGAGGTTCAAAGGTGGTGGATGATACCTAAAGAAGGGACGTATCTTAGTAAAGATGACAAGTTATATAAGAATGCTGTGGAAAATGCCAGTGTAAAGAATGTGATGCCTAACATTAAGTTCAGTCAGCGAGTCATTTGTGTCGAGAACGGTCGTCTAGTCGCTTCGTATGACCCGGAGGAAAAGCGACGAAATGAAGACGATAAAAATGAAACGAATGATACAAAATAGGCTGACACGTATCTACTTCTGAGCTCAGTAGGTTTACCATGACATCTTATAGCAGTACTTATTCCTGTGTGAGAAAGAGATGGTGCTAGTCGTGAGTCACCCTGTATAGCTCTGTCTCTTTCCCTCAGTGGAATAAGTTGTTTTAAGACGACATTGTGAAGTAGCTGACAGGGAGTCTAACTGCTGACAGCTGATAGGGGCTTCGGAGACATCAGCTTTGCGAGGCCCCCTTCAGTTCCTGATTGTGTAATTTCATCGCACACCTAAGGGTAAAAAGTATTACTAAGATTCCGCTGTCTGTATGTCACCAGCTGTATTTCATGAACCGTAATTGAGTTAAAAAATTTGACAGATGATGTAATTTGTGAAGCTAAAAAACCAAATCGCTACGCTGCGATTTTAACTAATGAGCGCTACACGTTGCAGCGCTAGCAATGACGTTCATTAGTTGAAACCACTGCGCTGCGAGACTAACCCCCGAATACTGAAACGTCACTCAAAATGTGAGGGCTGCTTAACATTTGAGCAGCTCTTAAACTTTAGATTTTGTATGGTCAAACGTCACTTCTGAGTCTCTGTTAAATTTAAGTGGGACTTAAATTTTGAGTGACATTTCAGTATTCGGGGGTTAGGGTGAGACTGTCACTATATACAATGTACTCTGTGGGTGCTACGACACCATACGGAATAAAGGCCAGCGTAAAAAGAGCGGGACTATAAACAATAAATAAAAAAAACAATCACGGTATAACCTTTATTGAGAAAATTCCAGTATCATCTACAATTTTAGTAACTAACACATATTAATATCACATTTAAAAATAGCTCTGGCAACACAGATGAATGTTTGCTTTTTTATTTTATTTACCTTGAAAGTCTATGAAAATTTGAAAAGGCGACCCATCAGCCTGGCCCGCAAAATTATAATTTTCCATTACTTTATTTTTTACAATTTTATTTTATAATCACTAGAACAGAGATTCCTGGCGCAGATACACGAGGAAGCCCAACCCCAGATAAACTGTAAATATCTGTGTTGCCAGTTATTGCAAAAAAAAACGCGGCTCAGCCAACGTTTTGTTTATTGCTACAACAACATTATTATTATTTTCACATTATTATTGTTACAAGTGTGCGTTTTACATTAAAAATAAACGAATATATAAGGCTACGTTTTTTTTTTGCGTTTGTACGACATTGACTTTGACAAGAGGTAGGCGTTGGTAAACTTTTTTTATTAATCTGTGGAAATTGCATATAGGTACACACGACTGCGCGCCTTTTTGCAATTCATCTG
The DNA here is from genome assembly GCA_958449745.1 of Ochropleura leucogaster. Lineage (NCBI taxonomy): Eukaryota > Metazoa > Arthropoda > Insecta > Lepidoptera > Noctuidae > Ochropleura > Ochropleura leucogaster. The sequence goes on along the minus strand of OY288228.1, from coordinate 8,304,898 downwards.
TCAGTGTCATGCTGTTTATTTACTGAAATATATTTCGCGGTTGTATTTAGGGTTGCCAATTATTGTATTAAAAACTGTTTTTCTTTTTTTACTGTTACACGCTTCACAGCAGCGATGCGAAGTTTTTACAAGAAGTCAATATAAATTATGTGCACAACAACATATATTGTGTGCACAACTTCATAACTTGTGCATTAAAAATACAAAATAAGAGGAGTAGAAAACATTAAAAAACAGAAGAATTGTGAGAGAGTTTCAAACCAATTGAATATAACGACATTGATTAAGAAATGCTATTACTTTGTTGACGATTTTCTAAATGAAATATATAATTTTTCACAAATACATTCTTAGCTTCTATTATGATAGTTATATTGATTAATATTATTTTTAATTGACATAACATAAAATTTTGAATGTTTAATTAAGGTAAACTGTAAAGGATCTTCAATACGTGTTAAACATCACATTTTGTACCTACAGTTTAAGCAAATAAAATCTATTTTATTGTATTATCTAATATTTAAAATATTATAACTCTGTAGCCATATTTGAAACGACCGCGATTCATATTTCGATCAATGTACAGCCTTACATAGACCAAGAAATAGCAAAAACATAACCATTTTGGGACCTGAGGTACATGGTTAATTCCCCACAAAAACGTGCCTTTTTCAAGAATTTTTGACATTTACTAGGTAGGTACTGATTTCACATTTTTGTAATCGTTATTCAAAAAAACATGTCGACAAAAAATATAGGTACTTACTATAAAAATTAAATAAGTAAAAAAAAAATTGCTTACTGACATATTAAATGGATTTTGTAGCTTTCTGTGCTATTATAACTCAAGTCTTTGTCCCATGGGAGCTGTATTTCAGAACGATATGTTTTCTCCTTTTGCCGCGTCTTTTTTTTATACAAAAAACAATACATTATTATTAACTTCGTAAATTACTCGTCAAAAGGATTATTTATTTTGTCATTGATTTTATTAAATTCATTGCTATAAATAAAGTAGAATAAATAAGCAGCCTTTTACATTTAGGTCAAATAAATTACATAAAACCTTCTTTTGAGGCAAAGATTTTAAAACATTTTCTTGACTAGAACGTTAAAGTGCCAAGAAAAAGACATTATCCTCCTTTTAGACTTGGTCGGGTAAATAGGGCGCATTTTCTTGAGACCTTTAGACCTTAAGAATGCGTAATGACGTTTACCAATCATAATATCAAAGATGTCGTGTCAAACAATATTACATAAATATCCTTACATTTTGATTATTTTTCTAATTAATTTAATTTTACATATACAATTTTCGCTGTAGAATGGTGTGAGTGACATTAGATGAAAATATATGTTTAGTGCTTCATAGTAATACATCACTAAACATGTCTGTGGGTAGGCCTATACGGCTATAATATTCAGGGTAAAACGCTTATTACACCACCCGATATGAAGGGCCCTGCATCCAGGGTGGGCGTGTACCCTAGTTAGTGCGGCGCTTATAACACTTCTCTGCGAATTGGGCCCTAACTCAGTTTATACGCGAATGTCTAGAGAGACAAACGTATTGTCGCATTTTACATTATGCCGTCGGTAGTCAGTATCGAAACTTCAAAAAATTGCTGTAGCAGTGACAACCGTGCTCGCAACAACAAATATTAAAAAAAGAAAGAAGAGAAAGATCTAGGTGAAAGAGTATTTGCGGTTACTTGAAAAGCTTTCAACCTGCACCATTCAAAAGGATTTCGGTTGACTTCGTAAATCATCCAAATAATATTCCGATATGCTACGCACTAGTCGCGCGGCAACTGAGGTCCCTAACCGCCCTAAACGTTATTACATTACCCAATCTGCAGGGCGCTCTAGGCAGATCAGGTTGACCCGATCGCCCTTAATCGGGACACTAACTCCCTAAGTCTTATTACACCACTCCTAGATAGGGTTAGGGTCCCTCGAAATTGGGTGGTCTAATTAGGCCTTAAAGCCTTAAAGCTTTCAGTCATGTTCAGAAATCGGGGTAACGTTCCAGATTGAAGAGGAATAGTACATTTTACTACGGTCACCGTGCTACAGCAAAAACAGTAGACCTAGTTACATTACAGTGACTATATCTAAACTTAATTCTGCCAAAAGGTAAGTACCCACATCAAAAATCCATTAAAAGAAGTCATTTTTAATTTTGTTGGTAATTTTTCATTCTGTTCTGCATACGTTTTTAATCTACCAATCTTGTATTGATGGCAAATTAAATTATGTATAATAGCGACTTGAATATAGGAAGAGACTTAGGCAGAGAAAGATGTATATTGTAGTCATTTGAAAGTATAGATATGTACCACATTTATAATGTAAGCTTGAGTGTGTAATATTTAACGGAATTAATAAGAGATATTGGATCATTTTAGCAGAACGAAGTCTAGTTTATTTTACCTAAGAGATTTTTTACGATTAAGAACCAGCTTAAAATCTATTCCTTGTTATATGTTAAAGGGTTATGTTAATTCAGAGATCGAAAAAGGTACGATGCAGTATATTTGCGAAAAAAAATACTATTAAACAACTAGGATATTTCTTTAAAAATCACAAAATCTTAACCATAAACAACTAAATTACCTTTTTCAATATCTGGTCATCATTTCTATATTTAGTACGAATCAAAAAAATCGAAATCAAAATTCAAAAAATTGATCAAACAATTTTTCTTAATTTTTTTTCATGTCATCATTTTCAGTTAAAAAGTTTTAAACTAATCTAATCTATAAGCGTGCGAAAACTGTACGGCACCTACTAAAAACTAAATTAACAAAGCAAAAAAAATCGAAACATATTTGACAGCTACTTTTAAAGTTGCCAGCAACCAAAATTATTTGAAAATTGGGGAGAAAGAAATTTACACACTTCAGCTGTCTTTTAAAAATTTAAATGACATTATTTTTAATTTAGTTTTATTCAGTGCCAGAAAAAAAATAACACTATTAATACAATGTAAACTGGTTAAGTGGTTCCTAGAAAACTGTACAGATAATTACAATGAGATCTTATTTATGAATGATAACTCACAGTCTCACAGATGAACCATACAAAGAGGTTTTCATCTCCTTAATTTAATAATAATAAAAACAACGAAAATTTTGGCTAAAGTGACAAACACGGATGGTATATGTAGTGCAGTTTTGGGGAATTCCGTAACGAATCTTAATATGATTGGTATGTATAGGAATTTATTATGGGCAATTTCATTGTAAACTTTTAAAAATAGATCGAAAAGTTATATTAACGTATAAATAAGTATTTTCCTAAATACTTTACAATATAACAAAGTGTTTCTTGTATTAAGATGCAAAACATTTTTTTTATTAATAAAAAGGAAACAAATTTTAGGAATGAAGTTAATATTTGTCTTTGTCAGAAAAAAATCAACATTAACACATTAACTGCCAGAGTAATAATGACAAAAATCACAAAAAAAAATTAATGTGCCAATTAATGTTATGGGTCTAGATATACATAGTATTAAATTTTGGGGTCAATCGGAGGCAGGGTTCCGCAGAAAATTGAAAAAAACTTCACGAGGTCACCGGTACCCTACATGGCGCACAGAAGTAATTATGTTGATTTTTGTTACCAAGGCGCCGTGCGGTCACCCTCTCCGGGCACCCGCGCGCCTCAGTCGCTTACACGCGCTATCACGGTACTTTTGTATTAAAAGGTAAAAAAGTTTAATTTTACTACTCGTTTTATTATTCTTCCCATACCATTTATAAATAAGATTGGATTTTAAAAAAAATGTTGTGTTCTGGGATTTTTAACGTTATTGAAGGTTTATCTTCAATAATTCAAAATATTTTTACGTTACATAGAAACCATGCGGAAGTATTACTCCTGAGCGCCATTCCGGTCACTTACTAATAGGAAATCTGTAGAAAACGCGTCCTACGGCGCGTAAATAAACTCTGAAAACAGGTTTACCGTGAGGTCACCGGTGCCCTACGTGGCCCCGTAATACAAGACCGCCTCCGGTCACCGGTGCCCTACATGGCAGTCAATGTGTTAACAAATTAATCCCGGTCCTCTAAGCTTATCTATATTAATATAATGTTCACGGCCATTCGTTCAAAATTACACTACCAAATTCGATCTAAAATGATAAATAATTTTGAGGTCTTTTAAGATCTTTTGACGTCAACTTAACCAAGCTACACTATATCACATTCGTTAACACACATTAAAACATTATTATGTAAGATATGATATTCTTTTTCTGATATTCGAAATATTGGCCCAGCCTAATAGACAAACAGCTGATTTTCGTTTGGATGATTATCCCAACACAAATACCAGGAAATTATCTGTAACAAATAGAAGAAAAAAAAGGTAAATTACCAAAAACATGTCCAGGTTTGTTCGCAAGAGATACCGTAGCCCGGGAACACATAGGGCAAAAGAGAAACATGGATGGGTTACAGTCAGTATCAGTCTGAAACTCCCTTCTACTCCACCCAGAGTTGGAGAAGTTATTTGATAATATCCCATACACTCTATTCTATCTATTCTTCATAGAGATCAACACTTTGGAATGGGCAACTACAGTACTTTCACAAGTTATTATGCCTTGTGACTGGGACTGTAGCTTCATAATTGGGCGCTGTCAGTTGTGACTGGTCATCTATTAGCCGCCAAGGTTTGTTTTAATTAATTAATTTATCTATTAAACTCTCGTTTTTGCTTTTACTCTGGACGTTCTTAATGTGCTCGTTTTTCTACATCGTTCTCACATGTATTTATAATCACAACATGAATGATGTATCCATGATTTTGTAAAAATATTTTTTTAAAAAAACGTTGCCTTACACTAGTCTTTTCTCCTGTATCGTGGGTGCGTTTACAAACATTTAAACTCACATACACAAAATCAAAAGTCATTTATTCAAATTATGCTGATAATCAGCACTTTTTGAACGTCACATTACAAGAGACAGTCCCACAAAAACGCCCTGCCCTTCGTCACTTCCTAGTGTTTTAGCTGGGAAGAAGAAGTGGCGGAACAAACTCCCCAGCAACACATCTGTCTGTCAGGTTAGAAGAACCAGATTTTATACAATTCCGTTCATAAAAAATGATTCATTCATTGTCACATGTCAGCTAGCAAATACCAATTATGTATATAAAATAAAAAAAATACCCAAGCCTAAATAATAAATTCTCCAGTTTAACGGGTGTGCCCGCTTACACGTGCAGTGAAGAAGTCACAGGTGATAAACTAGGACCATAGTGCAAAGGAAATAAGCTAAGCATAAAAAGAATTACTAATGACAGTAACAAAAGAAAAAAATAAAAAAAAATAAAACTTGGTCAACAAGACGACCAGTCACCACAAGCAGCACCCGTTCACGAGCATAACGCGAAGATCAGCCATTAACTCCCTCGCCATATTTGAGGGAAGGAGGTAACCCGACCCACGATTTTCTTGCCCATTCTTCTCCATAGAGATCTACGCTTTGGAATGGGCAACTACAATACTTTCACAAGTTATAATGTCTTATGACTGGGACTGTAGCAGCATCTTTTTTTTGTTTTCATGATATTCAAAAGTGCCTGTTATGGTCTAATTGAAATAAATGATTTTGATTTTTGTTTCTTGACATTCAAAATTGCCTGTAATCATCTTTCAATGATTTTGATTTTCTGATTTTGAATTTTGTTTCTTGACATTCAAAAGTGCCTTTAATCATCTAATTGAAATAAATGCTTTGAGTTAGAAAAATATCGCAACACTTACATCAGCATACGGATCATTCAGCAACTTTCCTGCAGTTGGGGCATGTCTGTTTCTCTTGTAGCCACGGCATGATGCAATCAGTATGGAAGTTGTGGGCACAGGGCAAAGACGTCACGTCCTGGTTACGAAGCATCACGTCAAAGCATATCGAACACTCTTCCAGAGTCCAGGAACGTTCGCGACTAGAAATTAAAAAGATATGTATTAAATATTAACTAATATTATAAAGCTGAAGAGTTTGTTTGTTCGTTTGTTTGAACGCGCTAATCTCAGGGACTACTGGTTGGAATTGGAAAATTCTTTTAGTGTTGGATAGTCCATTTCTTGAGGAGGGCTATAGGCTATATAACATCACGCTACGACCAACAGGTGCTGAGCAGCGTGGGTGAAACCGTGGGGAACAGCTAGTGTATTAATAAGGAATGATAGACAGATACAATATTCTTTATTATGTACACGATACAAATGACAAGAATAACAATATACAACTTATAAATAGGGTGACAAAATGGGCGGTCTTATCGCTAAGAGCGATTTTTTCAAGACAACCTTAAATAAGCCAACCTTGATATGAAGGAGAAAGGAGAATGGATGAAGAAAACGTGTTGCGCCGACCACAGATAGAATGAGAATAAGGCAGGAAAATGATGATATGTAACAGTTTGGTGTTAAATTATTTCTACTGCCCTGAGTTGAGTTTCAGACTTTTGACTAAAACCCATCCTTATTCTTTCTTTAGCCCTTTGTTCCGGGGCCTCAGTATCTCTTCCGAACAACCCGCAACCCCGGTAGACATCAAAACTTTGAGCCGGTTTGATAATTATTAGTCTTTTGAAGATTCCGTACCTCAAAAACAATAAGAACCCTTATTGGATAGTTTCGTCCGTCTGTTTGCCTATCTGTCAATACCATTTATCTTGGAAACGTGTGAAGATATCGAGTTCAAGCTGAAAATACCGGCCATGAGCGAGTCGGACTTGCGCACTGAGGGTTTCGTACAAACTTGCGACATTTATAAACGGCCTTATCTAGTAGGCGGAGACTAAGTAATATAAATAAATAAATATCTTGGGACAACTCACACACGGCTATCTGATCCCAAGCTAAGCAGTGCTTGTGTTATGGTAACCAGACAACTGATATACATACTTATATAATTTATAAATACATACATATTGTAGATAAATCACACCCAGACACAGAATAAACAATCATGCTCAACACAAAGTTTGTCCTGGGTGGGAATCGAACCCACGACCTCCGGTTCAGCAGTCAGGGCCACTAACCACTAGACCAACAGGCCCGTCATAATATGATTTTGCCACAACTCCAAGGGACTTGAGACTTGTGTATATTGTTTCGGTCAACTCGATACCTCCACGCAATCCCAAGATAAATGGTCTTGACAGACAGACAGACAAAAAAGTGATTTTATAAGGTTCCGTTTTAACTTAAAAAATACCATCAAACAATCACCACTGTGACACAAGAAGTCTTGCGTGAATTATTATAGCCATTAAAATAATAAATATTCTTAGGGCCAACTTTTCAATCATTAGATACCTTTTATCTAAAGAGTAAATTTGACGTTTTGACAGAGTGTGAATGCAAAAACTGTCAACATGACAGAATTATACGTCAAATAAAACTTAACTGGCGATTGAAAAATCGGCCCTTAGGCATAATGAAATGAGTTGTTACTTTATTAAAACATGTTTTTATTCGGCCCTTAGGCTTAATGAAATGAGTTGTTACTTTATTAAAACATGTTTTTATTTGTTTCACATAATTATAACTATGTAACCAAATTTCAGAAGAATAGAATTTGACCATCTTCCCGTTTTGCAAGCTGAAAATTTTGCATACATGTTAAATTTGGATGACAATGTATGGTTTGTTGGGTCACGTAACTCTAAACTTCCAATATTTAAAAAATAAGTATGAAAACTGTTACGTAACAAAACGTTTACAAAGTTTTGAAATAACTGGCACAAAACAAAACACATTAAAAAAAATAACATCATGCATAATGTCAAACAAATTGACATTGACGTATGAAATAAGGTTACCAGCATAAAAAAATACTTAGGCATGCTTTTTTTATAAACAATAATATTTATTACACAATCGTACACACATTGTTAAACTCTCTAGCAACTAAATACAAATCACATGCAAAAACAGTCATCACTACAGTCTACCTGGTTACAGGGAAGAAAGTCTGCGTACCTACAGCGGATTTACACGCCGATATTGTCCTTAGTACCTTTTAACATCATTGACATAATTATAAAGTACAGTACGGCCAACGAGAAGCGATCCCAAATGTAAACAAAACCCATGCTAAAACCCCATCTAAAATGGCCGCCCGAATGTTGGCGAACCCGTCTTAACGTTGTCATGTTTTTGCCGGGAGAACGAGACATTACGACAAAGGCACATGATGGAAAGAGCTAAATATTAGATTGTCAACGCCACAATTGTTCTTTAGGTTAATGACCTTTCGTATCGCTTCTCGTTGGCCGTACTGTAGGTAAGAAAGGTTGTCAGACTTTCGGGACACTGATCTGTAACGACTGTCAAGGATCTACTTGACAAATAACAGCCGGGACCAACAGCTTAACGTGCTTTTCGAGGCACGGAGGAAACTCGGTATGTAACGGGTGGTCACCCATCCACGGACCAACCTAGGCAAGCGTGGTTTAATCTTAAGCCCGCAGTTCACATTGGGCCAAGGTGTTGGGCCAAGCTATTGGCCCAAAGTGTAGAGGGCTACTTGGCGGTATGTTGGCAGCGATATTCGTTTGGCGCCAACATTGGTGAGCAAACCGATTGTTGTCGGTTTTTTGTTCACACATCAAAGGATCTTGGGCACGCTTCGTCAGGATTGACTCCAATGTGTATACAGCGACATTGGGAATCCATTATCTTGGCCCAATATGCTGGCCCAATACCTTGGCTCAATGTGTACTGCAGGCATTAAGATTGCTCCAAGCGGCTATTTATAAGTCACTACCTCTTCAACATGCATAAAACTAGTAAGTACAAAAACACAAAAATAAAATATACAACGTGTAAAAAAGGAGCAGTAATTACTTATAGGTAGGCACATAATATCATGTAAAGAATACACTGTGAAAGAATAATATTTTTTTAAACGTTGCCCTACACTAGGATTTCTCCTGTATCCTGGCTGCGTTTACAAACATTTAAACTCACATACACAAACAGCCAGACCCGGAAAACTATCCGTAGGCCATACAAATTTTGTTCCGTGCGGGGATCGAACCCGCGCCACGCAGCACAGCAGTCTATCGCTCAGCCACTGCGCCAACCGTGTTGTCAAATTAAAATCAATTAAGTATTCAATTTTTAAAACCTTTTTTTTATTTTAGTTGTCTGTTACGACCCTAGGCGTTCAGGGTAATGGCCGAAGATATTAGGTACTAAAGATATTAAATACGAATGAGCTGATTCCATGAAATACTTTGACCAACTGGATGTAGAGATACTACTTAATTAAGCAAACTTGGAAATAAATAGCTCTCAGCTGATTTTAGAATTTTTCTGGGTTGTCGCACGGAGGTCATGCAAAAAAAGTAAAATATATTTTTCTATAAATATGAATGTGTTTTTGCCCGCGGCTCTGCTTGCGTTAAATTCGGTATAACACAGTACCTGCTACCTACAGTTTTTGCCCTTGCGCCTTATTGATTTGTAATAGCAACGCGAAGTTTCCCTTTTCTTCCCTCGTTCTCCCTTATATCCCACTGTTTTTTAATAAAAATTAGCCTGTGTCCGTCTCCTGGTTCCTAACTATTTCTGTACCAAAATTCATCAAAATCGGTTTAGCCATTAAAGCGTGAAGGTAACAAAAAAACTCACTTTGGCTTTTATAATATTACGTAAGGATTTGAGAACCTAGGAACATACCCTAACAACTTAGCTGTATGCCCCTTAAATATAATTGCTTCTTTTAACACGTTGTATAGTTAGTTGTTAAATTTTCTAAAAACAATAAATATTATATTATAGCATAAAATAATTATCTTACAATCCTTGTTGCCTTAACATTGACATTTGCTCATCTTCAGTCCTGAAATTAACAAAACAATATTCCGGTATTTGTGTAAGTATATAACTTTTACATACATGTCTGTCTGTTTTTTGCGGCCAATTTTCGATACTCTTAATCCCGGACAGAACATTCGACATTCAGTAATTTCATTAAAAAAAAGTTTTTTTACAAATATAATTTAGTTAATATTTAAATATATATATAAAAAATAAATAAATAAATATTGATGTTAAGCTGTAAGGAGTTTCACAAGATAATTTTAATTGAACTGAAACAAAAAGCGAGAAAAATCAAACATCATTGAATGAACAAACAGAGCGATATACCGGAACAAAAAAAATTGTTCATCTAAATAATCAACTCATCTGATAATAGCTAATCTATCATCTGGGGCTGATTACAGATCTAATTTATATATTTTTTAAATTGTCTATCAATATTGGTAATATTTCAGAATAGGTACTCGACATCGGCAAAGCTGCCAAAATTTTTTTTTTTTATTTACACCATATTTTTATTATATATTTGATTCCATATGATTAGTGGAAAAATTGTGGAACCATTGGGATCAAACTCTATAAAAAAAATATATTTTTATTTCATATAAGCTTACATGGGAACATATAAAACGTCAAGAAATGGTGCTTAAAATTAAAAGTATAACAATCTTCACAGTATATGATGGTTATTAAATGTTGTGTTGTATATGTACCAACATAACCTTAATTAAACTGTTCTCTTAAGAAACTGTTTGTTTCTTCACAAAGGACATGGCCGGATACTGCCCTGATAATGCACAGTAATAACATATGAAAATTCCTTTAAAAATAAATAAAAAATAACCGCATTAATTACATTTCCCTAAAATAGGCGAGACAAAATGCAAAAAAATATATGTTTGTTCATTGATTGTGTGGTTTTATATTCTGACATTGCATTGATTGACATTTACATTGTCATCTTGAGATGATTTTATCACGTATTATCGTACTATATTACTATTCTCTCGCCTATTCTCTGATCATAAAACATAACCGATTGTAAAGCCTTGCATGTAAGCTTTTATGACTTACTGTACATCAATGTATATTCATGAACATTGTTTTTTTTGTTAAGGCAAAGCTCTATACCGATTCCGGCCGTGTCATTTAAAATTTGATGAAGAATAAATAAATAATAATAAATAAATATCTTGGGACAACTCACACACGGCTATCTGATCCCAAGCTAAGCAGAGCTTGTGTTATGGTAACCAGACAACTGATATACATACTTATATAATTTATAAATACATACATATTATAGATAAATCACACCCAAACACAGAACAAACAATCATGCTTATCACACAAAGTTTGTCCTGGGTGGGAATCGAACCCACGACCTCCGGCTCAGCAGTCAGGGCCACTAACCACTAGACCAACAGGCCCGTCAGTTGAAAAACTTACAAATTTACAATTTACAAATTGAACGCTACTCTATAGTACGCCAGTAAGAACCTGAAGAACTTACTTTCTCTTCCTAGGGCTGATGAGGTTTCCAATACTAGCCATCAACACAAACATTGGTGACGTGAAATTGTCTTCTGGCACTCCATGCGATGAAGTAGTGACGTCCCATTCCATATCTTCTGAATCAGATGACTCATGCGCTGAATTTTGCATTGTTACACGCCACAACTCAGTGGACATAACTGTATATTCGGAGTCTGAAGAACTCAATTCATATTCACTTTGAGATGAAGTTTCGGAGCTGGAGTCTTCTGATGATGACCCTATGGTGATCACAAACTCATCTTGGGTCAGATTCATGGTTGAATCTTCTGTAGTGTTGATACTGGTGTCCGAGGTGTCATGTTCAGAAATTGTGGTGTATGAGTCATCCGATTCAGACTTTGGGCTGATGTGGTGGAATAGAGATTATGTGATGAAAACATGCTTTTATAGGGCATTTAAAATAAGAAAGTGGCTGAGCTAGCACCATGTTAACAATGTCATATTAGCTGTTAAATCATAGATTTAGTAAAAAAAAAAAAACAAACAAAAAAGCATTTAGTACCAATATAGATATATTACGAATTTTCCAGCATTCAAGTTAAAATTGACAGATAAAGTTTTAATATGGCGGGTGCTCAGTCACCTTCTCATTGTAAACCCATTTTAAAAAATGACTTCAAAAATGATAAAAGAATTTTCTATCTACAACACTCTCACTCACATAGACTGGTAAAATTATATATGCAAACCTCCTTTCTCTTGTCATTTAGCTAAAAACTGCTTTGAAATCTATCAAATAGTTTTAAAGATCTAAGAGCAACAACAGAGAGCAGAGGCGATTTTTTTTAATACTATGTTAATATTATTCTGTATTATAGACACACTGTCAGAGACAGTGATTTCCAAAGGTATTTTTTTTGTAGCTTTGTAATTGTCAAATAATTACTTCCCCCACTCTAGGCGGAGTGTCAGACTTTTAGTGATTAAAACCTACTCATATTCTTTCTTTTGCTCTTTATGCTCTGGGCTGCGCTATCTCTTTGAACAACCTGTCACCCTGGTGAACAACTTACAAACCCCATATTAGAGACACTGGTTGGTCAGTGGGTCATCTAAGGAGCAGAGTGGTAATTTTTTTTTTGCCAATCTTTTTGCAGGATTGGGTTAATCTTAATCATAGAAACCATTTAGGTTCTGAGACGTATGGCCCTAGAACGCACCGTTTCCGAGATATAAGCCTTAGACTTTATTAAATTTTATTAAATAAAGTATATTTCCAAAATGGTAGTTCGGACAAAAATTTAAAGAAGACTTAAGCTTAAGACGTTAAGTTTTTTTTTAAATTAAAATTATAATACTAGTTCAACATTTTGATAATCATCATAGCCTGCCTCTGCTCTTTATCACCTCACAAAGCGCATGATCATGCATTCTTAAACCTATATGGACATATGTGATAGAGCTGTGGGGATCAAGCCATTCAAACGTTGAAATCACACAACACAACCAATTTTTTTTTTTTAAAAACCTTGCCCCCATACTAGGAATTTCTCCTATATTGTGAGCGCATGCTCGCAATGTGTGGATCCACCTTTACATGTAGGTACATGAAAAATGGACATCTCAAACTACTAAAAACTATTATAACAATATAAAAAGTAACGAATACATACCTTTTTGATAGAAATCGAAACAAATCCATTTTAATTTCGTAATTACTTAACAATGAAAAAAAACCTCCCAAAAAATTCACAGACAGCGTTATTTTAAAATGGAGTACAGATTATAGAAACACTTTATTTTTCGAAGGTAGAAAAATAAAAATATGCGAGTACCTACCGAGCAAAGCGAAATCGTGCCAACCTAAAGATTCCTAGAGTGAAAATAAGTCTTCAGTTGATACTCACAAGGTTTGTTGTCGTTCGCAGTTCCATTCGCTCGACGAACCTTCGGAATTTGGGTTTTCTTGCCTCTTATTGAAGAAGTAATATAACGCGGCTCCGACTCCTACACCTATCGCCGCGGCTGCGATACCCAGGCCACGGCTTGGGCAGGTATTTTTCTGGCGATCTTCCTCGCGAACACTCATTTTTAAATTAATTTAAACTGCGTATTTGTTGACGTGAAAATTGAAAATATTTCGTTTTGGACTGGTTGTCAATGTCAATTTAGTCATGCTTGAGCGCTGACAGCTGTTTAAACTTTCCGTTCCGTAGTACAATTGGAAAGCATGCACATTTTAAGCATTAGTTTTGTTGTGTTTTTCCATGCAAAAAGGTAAAGGGTAAATAAAAATTAATACAACACAAGCACAACATTTTTTCATAATTTCTGTAAATATAGATTAATAAACTCCTCATCTTTCTTGCTCTATACATAAAAATATAATATAATCTTATTTTTATTTTAATACGTCATAACATTCTTGTGTGTAATGGACCTCATTTCAATGTGGTAACTTTTTATGTCAACAAAACTTTAATAATGCTTTTTTGTCAGGGGAATTACGCCGTATTCGGGAATTAAATAAAGTAGGAATCCCCTATCTATTAAAAATGCGTCTATCTTTTGTTAATTTAAGAGAATAGAATAATTCACCTTGAAGCTATCTTTACTCAAAAACCAACGTAGAATCTCCTTGGTTACAAAGTGTTATTGTAAAGAACCTAGCGCGTAATTTGTGCGAGGAAGTGACCTGCAACGAAGTTTATTAATTGAAAATAGGTAAGTCTCGCAGGTCTGCTGGTAGATATTTCTATAAAAATAAGCTGTGCCTTTGTACTATAATGTTTTTTATGATGTTTCCCTGTTTTCTCTGTTTCTTGTGTGCATAAATTATTAAATAATTATATAAGTACATTCTCATAAAGTACCTAATTCGTTTATTCGTGTATCACGAATAAACGAATTTTTCAATAAGTTTTAGCAGGTTTAAGTAGGTAGTACATGTATGTCAAAACATTATGTTGTAATACCTATAATTATTGAATACACCAGCCGTGTTTATGCCAAAAGCATTCATGAATATTTTTTGTTGTTTTGGTGAAGATTGCCAATTTTTAACGTAGGTATTAATTAAGTAGGTACCTACTAAGTAGGCAAGTATGTAGCTCAGTCTATATTAGGTACTTATTACGGCAACGAACGATTTCAGACCGAACGCGCTTAGAACCTTAATTAAGTTGTGTTAATATGCATATTCCTTCAAGCGAATCATATGCATATTATTATGAGCATAAACTTCATAGAAATGAGGTTTCAAACGTACATAGGTACTTTGAATTTTTAATTATGTTTTTTTTTTATCAAGTAAGTAGGTAGTATTATGGAAGGCTATAAAATGAGCAACACATTGTGATTTTATATTGTTTTTTTTAATGTATCGTAAAATGTCTTGCAATGCGAGTTTTGTGCCGGAATTGCGGGTTGTTCGAAAGAGATACCGCGGCCCCGGAACGTAAAGGGCAACAGAAGGAACATGGGTGGGTTTTAGTCAGTACAAGTCTGACATGCCCCCCCGCTCCGCCCAGAGCGGAGAAAGTCATTAGATGATTTCCCACACGAAAAAAAAAAAGCTGTCGAATTGTAAATGGTTCCTACGTACACAAGGTTAAATCCAAAACCGAGGTTTACAGGAGAGCGTAATTTGTGTTCAACACACCCTAGAAATAATTCTATAAGCAATCTATATCTATACTAATATTTTAAAGCTGAAGAGTTTGTTTGTAAGAACGCGCTAATCTCAGGGACTACTGGTTGGAATTGGAAAATTCTTTTAGTGTTGGATAGTCCATTTCTTGAGGAAGGCTATAGGCTATATAACATCACGCTACGACCAACAGGTGCTGAGCAGCGTGGGTGAAACCGCGTGGAACAGCTAGTAATAAATATTTTCTTTCTACAATATTTTAACAGTTTTAAGAGCTTTGTAATGCTATTTTCACAAAAGTATTTTACTTTTTCACGTTTTCTTGGAGAAACTGGTAGATGACCGTTTCTACGACACTTATTCGTTGTATTTATAATACTTGAGCTCTTATACGATCTCTAAAACAAGGTAAATAAATTAAATAAAAATAAAAATCATATCTCAGCATGTGCACATAGATAATCTCAAGCAATAAAATAATGCAATTTTCGACATGTCTTTATGTAGGTACGTCGATGTGTTTGAATTGTACTTTTATTTGGATACAATTTAAATGCTTATAATTTTTATACAGAATACCAACTACTAACTATACCAATTTTTTTCAATTATTTCATTTCTTGGACGTGAAATCGTCAAATGACTCCTTCCGCTATGGAGTGTCAGATTTGTACTGACTTAAAGCTATTCATGTTGCTTCTTTTGCCCTTTGTGTTCGAAGACCGCGGTATTCTCTTCAAAGTTAAGGATAATAAATGCTTATACATTTTTCAGGCTCTAAGATGGAAGTATTGATGAAAGGCATCGTGATCGGGGCAGCTGCGTTGGTGGCAGCTGTCACCATAGCCGTAGAGTGGTGGCAATACCGACAGGTGCCCAAAACACATGCAGCTTATGGTCAACGGAAACCGAAGAACGATTGACAACGTACGTAATTAAAGCAGGGACGTTACTACGATTAGCGAGACGGTATGGGCAGGAAGAGAGAGAGTACCTAAAACCAACCCAGCCCGGCCACCGTAGATGCGGGGCTGTGGCCGGTGAGCAATGAGTAGCTCACTCTCTGTCCGTCTATTGACGACAGGCCGTCTCGATGGCGCGTTCATGTTCCACGTGGGCCTCAAAGAGATGTCAGCAATGCAGAGGAGTTTGCCGGATTTGCGGGTTGTTCGAAAGACATACCGCGGCCCCAGACCACAGAAAAATAAACGTGGATGACGTCAGTAAAAGTCTGAGACCTGCCCCGCTCAGAGCGGGAGAAGTTATTTGATCATTTCCCCTTAAAAAAAAAGACCTGGGAGGCATCTAGTTAAGCTTTTAGTTGTTGGAGGTCAAAATTCCAAAACTTTGTTCCATTTCTTCATTCTATGGTTTTGAGTTTACTTTAAATACCTCCTTGATCCCTGTAAGCAGTTATCTGAGATCGTTCCAGTGAGGCTTAAGTACCATAAAGCCAAATGTCACCCCAAAAAGTGTGAATAGGATTTACGCAATGACGAGTTCCTTACAAACTTGCTACATAAACGGCCTTCTGTTTTGACTTGGAGGGTTGATTTTTTCACAGATCAGCTAGCTTTATTTATTCGATTTTGATTAACTAGCTTGGCTGACCACCTCGTGACGTTCCGTTTACACCTATGTTTTTTTTATTAATCATGGGGTCACATTTATTTTGTCAATGCCATTCATTCTTCTGACAGCTGTCAGAAATTGTCTAACTAAAATGTCTTTGAGTGAATGTTAATAAACAATCACTTTATATTGTTTCAGATGCAGAGTAACATACACCTTAAATATAATATAACATATTCCTTAATTTATAACATCATCACAATTACTTAAGTACAACAAGTTGCGTTTTCTTAACATCAAAAATGATAGACTTCCACACAAACTGTCATCCACCATTATTAATATTTTTGGCGCCCCATTTTGGGCGCCAAACGGTATAAAAGTAATGTCAATTCCTAATTTAATAACCTTACTGACAGGTTAGTTTAAAAATATTGTTTATCTGTCTCGCTTCTTATAGATCTGATAGTTCTGATACGTCTGTCCTTGTCTTATTGTTAACATTTTCTGCCCGAAACTGACAATCTTTTAAAAATAAAACCCTCCTTTTCTTGTCATTAGGTCGTCCATAAAAAATACTAAAAATACTAATTATAAAATGTAGGTATTCAATATATGGTAAGTATTTATTAGTATAATACAACAACAAAGTTCGCTTTTGCATTATTTAAAATGAATTTATTTTAAACTACCTATAATAATTATTTTAAGTTAATTCTCATTTTTTTTCTTCAACTACCCGCTGTGGTAAAATATAGGCTAAGTCACCAAAAAAAAATCTCATTTTATTTTAATGTATTTTAATTTAATTTTAATTAAGTACACTTTTCCTATTCTAAATTTATGTGTAGGTAATTATATTTTTTTTGCAAACAAAATAGCACATTTTGATTCGAGTAAACTTTGTCATTGCAAACTTTGTTCAAGGCGGAATTGATACACGAGCCGCCAGGCGACGGTGTTAAAGTTCCGAAACAGCAGTGACTAACTCCCACGTGAAACAAACCACGTTTTTCAATACACTTACGAAGAAATAAAACATCAGAACGAAAAGTATTTTTTCATCACACCATCTCGGAAAGAGTATTTTTAATCTTCAATATCTGAGTGGAAAAGCCGTTTTTATTCTCTAGAGGATAAAGTAAATTGAATTTAGAACATCGTGTGCATTAAGTTTGTGAATTAAAAAAAACGTTAAACCGATTTACTGCTACCTCTATGGTGCTGAATATATCATACAACTTTTTTTTAATTTGTTTAAAACTCAGACTCGGAACCTTCTTGGTGTTTTTTCAATTTGCTTTGTACGCGGTTCTTTACGCGGCATTTTGTCACGTCATTGTTAAACCATAAATTAAAAACAAAAAACTTGAAAACTAGTGAAAAATATTATTTTGTTAAAATTTAAAGATTATTCTGTAATACTTACCTGTCATAATGTAGTAATTAATACCTAAACTGAAATAAAAGTGTACCTATCTTGTGATTGCATTTAATCATTTCCTCGCTGAGGTGGAATGAAAAGTTACGTGTTGCACTCGAGTGCAAAGATTTTTCACCTCGTGCTCTTTTGATTCCCTCGCTAACGCTCAGGATTCTAATTTTGAATCACTCGCTGCGCTCGTGATTCAATTTTAGAATCCTTCGCTTGCTCGGTCATCAAAATTGAACACGCGGTTAAAAAGCAACTTTGCACTCTTGTATAACAAATAACTATTGTCATTAATCGCTATGATACTATGATTTTATTTGTTTTTCTTCCCGCTCTTTTTCTTCTCAGGCTGAAGAAAATGCATAAGTACACACGACGACACATCAACCTATACAAAACCAGTTTATGCTGTTCTCTCAACAACGGATCGTAAACCATAGATTTCTAGTACAGTGAGAGATCCGCATAAACTGGTTTTGTATAGGTTGATGTGTCGTCGTGTGTACCTATGAAACCGCAAAACAGCCTAGACCTAAAATAAATGTGGTCAATTTGTTGTTATAAGCAAATTATTTTATAAATGATCTTGTTTTTTTTTTGTGATATTCTCTTGATTAATTTTTAAATTATTTATGAAGGCCTTAAACATGCGCCTAATTGTTATAAAAAAAAATCATTCAAAATTCTGACAGTTGTTTATTGTTATCAGAAAAATATAAAACCCATGTTGCAAATCAATAAGAAAAAAGCACGCGTGTGCACAGAGCACATTGCATGTTAAACCTAATCATAGTGCAATTTTACGAAGAAGTGTATTGAAAAGATTATATAATACTAAGTTCACATTGCCTCACTATGTCAAAATTGGCTCATATTACATTGATGTCAAAATTGTCTCAAGTTATACTGATGTCAAAATTGTTCATAAATTTATATTTACTTAAGCCGGAATGGACGCATATTATGATCATTACAAAATTGGTAAACGCCTGAAGTAAAAAGCTCATATTATTGTGCTGACTGAAGTCGAAATTGACTCACATTAATATGTTGTAGCCAAAGTTTGGCTCGTATTAATATATTGATGTTAAAGTTAGCTCATATTAATAAGTATATTGATGGCAAAATTGGCTCAATTTTTGTTTAATGTCGAAAGTTCCTTATATTATTTTATTATTATTGGCTCGTATGATGTTATCTAGAGATAGCTTGTAAAAAATGCAGCTTATTTTTATCAACCAAACCAATTTGTTCATTTATTTTATATATGTATTAACTTATAAGTAGGTCCTTAATGTATTACCTAAAGCAATATTAATACTAGCTTTAAAATCAGTATTCACTTATTAAGATTGAATTTGAATTTAATAAATAAAAATATGTTACCAAATAACTGCTACCCTACCATGACGTGTTAAAGCAGAACTTATTCCGCTGAGGGAAAGGGACAGAGCTATACAGGGTGTCTAGCACCATCTCTTTCACTCAGTGGAATAAGTTCTGCTTTAAGATGTCATAGTAGGCCTACTGTTGTTTTATTTTCAACATGACCTTCTTTCTGCATTTTTCTTGAAAAGTATGCTCTATCTCGAATGAAAAAATATAAAATAGGTGTATTCCATGAAAATACAAAATTCAGTGTAAGCAATGACTTGCAGCTGTACTACTGTCAAGGGAAGGTAGGTGATATAAAATTTACATGCATAGGTATTCCCTATTGCATATGAAAATTTCAAAAAATAATTTTTGTTCCCGTTAATCAATGAAAAACAGTACTAACAACCCAAGAAATGAATTAAAAAAATAATTTCAACTAGTACCTACTTGTCGCAAAACATGTGCCGCTACCGTTCTAACGCCTGGGACTGACAGAAAGAAGTCCCAAAAATTGCAATTACCTACTATGTTATAATAAAATCTTAACGTTAAAAAACAAATATATTTTTGAAAAGTACTGAACATTTCAAATAAAAATTATTTCATTGACCACAGATAATATAATACTAACGTACTTTGACACATGGACTTTGACGTCACTTCTGGCATTATAAAATGCACAGAATCTTGCAAGCAACATTTTAAAACCTTAAAAATATTGCCCTTTATATTTATGAATCCTGCATTTTTGTCAAAACAATAAAATAATAAACTTTATTTCAGGTGTCATAGACCCATAGAAAACTAACATACTTATGTCCGTATAATAACAATAATATGTCCATATATAAAACTATTAAAAGTTTGCGTCGCAAAAAATACTCAGTAATGATTTTTCCTCTTTTGAGCTTCGCCGTACTTTATTTCAAAGGGTCCCTAAAAATATGCAATGCAGGGCTCTACTTAGACTAGCAACGCCACTTGTTTTATTAATAGCTTTCATTAATTAATTAATTACAGCATTCGATTAGTTTTCTACTGTTCGTAAAATAAATAAATACGTTCGAACTTAAGACCTCCTCCTTTTTTAACGTCGGTTACATGCCACGTACCGGTTACTTCGAAAGTGGCTGCTGTGAGTGACTCCCTTTTTTCCCCTTCTTATACAGATGGGAAATCATCAAATAACTTCTTCCGCTCCTGGGCAGACCGAGGGGAAGGGTCAGACTTGTACTGATTAAAACCCATCTATGCTCCTTTAATTGTTATTTGTGTTCCGGGGCCGCAGTATATTTTTCGAACAACCCTCTGCGTGACTAGCTTCCTGCTGTAAGAATTTGGTTGCATTTGACGTTGACTGTCAAGGGAATATACTTCACTTGTTAATGGCAATACTGTTTTTAGTCTAGTACTGCTTTTTAGTAGTAACATTGAAAGACTGATGTCATTTCTGAAACATCGATAACAAAATATTGTGTCTTCTTTAGAAACATGAGAGCAGGACCGCTATACGAACTATTTCTTTGTATGACACGTACAGCGATATTTTCTACAGTTCAACATAAAAGTTTGACCTGGAACGGTTCTAGTAAAAAAACGTACCCGAATGTGGATCTCACAATAGCAAATTATTATAAAAAATAAGCTTAAATATATATATTTTGCTCCGTAATTTAGCCGAAAATGGAGCTAAACGATGTGATAGTCAATCAACCCGTCGTGATCGATAATGTAAATATAATTTATTATCACTAAACTAACTATTATCACTCGGGTCGACGATGCACGATTTTCATCCCAAAAAAATGAGAAAATCGATTGTAAAACTAATTTTAACTGCATTAGGGGCGATAATCGATAGCTTTTAAAAGTTCTAAAAAGTTTAAACACACTCTTTCATACATTTGTGTCGAAAATGAGTCATCTCATGAATACATACCATTTTTGTTTCGTGTACGTTTTCAATTCCATTTCTGTGATTTTTTACCGTTGCCGGTTTTTGTCAGGGCTCCGGAGTGATTAAAGCTGGCTTCGCTGGCGACCAGATCCCGAAATGCAGGTTCCCGAACTAGTAAGTAACACTTTTATCTATGTGTCCTCTTTTTGTTTTCAAAACATGATTCTTTTTTAAATTTCTTTTTTTTTTAACACTTTCTGCTAATCCTGCTAATATTATAAATGCGAATGTTTGTGAGGATGGATGTATGGATGTTTATGGCTTTGGATCTTGATGAAATTTGGCACAGACATAGATAATAGTCTGGAATAACTCATAGTATACTTTATTTTCGATATCCCGCGCGCCGGCTAGTATAATATATTTATATCATCATCATTTTTCTGTACTGGCCCCATTCAATTTGTGGTCTTCCATTCTCCCCTATCAGACGTCACGGCATCATTTACTCCTTTTTCCTTTACATCATTCCTTACACAATCCATCATCATCAACCATTTTCTTTGGCCTTCTTCCCACTCTCCATCCATCGACATTCAGATCCATGACTCTTTTAGTGGCATGTGCTTTATCCCTCCTCATTACATGTCCATACTAAGACAAACGACTCCCTTACAATTTTTCAGTAACAGGCTCAACTATATATATACGTTTTTTATTGATGCATACTAAAAACTGTAATGATGAATATATCTACCTTACTCCACAGTATCGGCCGACCGAAGCATGTGCGAGTCATGGCTGGTGCGTTAGAAGGAGAATTATTTGTTGGTCCTCGGGCTGAAGAGCATCGTGGTCTCCTCAGCATCAAATACCCCATGGAACATGGCATCGTTACTGACTGGAATGATATGGAACGAGTGTGGAATTATATTTACAGTAAAGTTAGTATAATTATATAAATTTATGCCTTTTTTTTCAGGCAAACTGTAGGTTGACACTTTCGCTGCCCAGTCCAAATTCTAATATATATAAATCACGTGTCACATTGTTTGTCCGCGGTGGACTCCTAAACTACTTAACCGATTTTACATTAAATTTGAACACCGCATGCAGCTTGATCCAACTTGAAAGATGACCCTATCTTTCAAGGTAGGGTAGGATGGGTAGGTAGAAAAGTAGAACATTGCATTGCACAGCTACAGTACGGCCAACGAGAAGCGATACCAAATGTAAACAAAACCCATTTTTGCCGGGAGAACGAGACATTACGACAAAGGCACCAGATGGAAAAAGCTAAATATTAGATTGTCAACGCCACAGTTGTTCTTTAGGTTAAGACCTTTCGTTTCGCTTCTCGTTGGCCGTACTGTAGTTATACAATATATTTTGGACTCATACGCTGTGTTCTGGACAGCAAAAGGGTTAAAGTGGGTAGGGAAGGTGCGTTGTCCGAAAGAGATACAGCGGCCCCTGAACATAAAGGGCAATAGAAGGAACATGGATGGGTTTTAATTAGTAAAAGTAGACGCTCCCTACAACTCCGCTTAGAGAGAGAGAAGTAATTGAATGATTACTCAAACAGAAATAACTTCTCAAAACTGTAGCAAAAACATCGATAAATCAAATAAAACTCACCGACGTCTGGAAGTAAATGTATTTTTAGTTTTTGTTTAGTTAGTTTTTTTTTGTTGGAAATAAGTTCTTTATTTTAGCTTTAGAATTAGTTTGTGAAAGAATAAATATAGTATCTCAAATTAATTCTTATCAAGTATTAATTTCTCATTGCCAATAAGAGTAACAATGCAATATATTGTTGATATATTGCATATTATCAATATAAATAATAAGAAAAATATGTATTATAGAAGAAATGTCAAAACTATTAAAGCAATATAGATAAAATTACTATGTTACCTATTCAAGACTTTTATTATAAATAATAAATAAATATCTTGGGACAACTCACACACGGCTATCTGATCCCAAGCTAAACAGAGCTTGTGTTATGGTAACCAGACAACTATACATACTTATATAATTTATAAATTCATACATATTATAGATAAATCACACCCAGACACAGAACAAACAATCATGCTCATCACACAAAGTTTGTCCTGGGTGGGAATCGAACCCACGACCTCCGGCTCAGCAGTCAGGGCCTCTAACCACTAGACCAACAGGTCCGTCAAAAATATAATTTAAAAAAACGTCACACAATTGACAGAGAAATAGCATAACACACATACAAAAATACTCTTATTGATAACCTCCTTTTTTTGAAATCGGTTTAAAATAAACTACACAAATGACCCCCATATACTGAAACGTCACTTAAAGTTTGAGGGCTGCTTAACATTTGAGCAGCTCTTAAACTTCAGATTTTGTATTGACAAACGTCACTTCTGAGTATCTGTTAAATTTAAGTGGTACTTAAACTTTGAGTGACGTTTCAGTATTCGGGGGTGACTATTTTATGAATTAAATCTGTGCTTAATGCTGTATGTTTTTCTTACTCTCAGGACCAACTGTCAACATTCTCAGAAGAGCATCCAGTCTTACTGACAGAGGCACCTTTGAACCCTCGCAGGAATAGAGAGAAGGCTGCTGAAGTATTCTTTGAGACCTTCAATGTACCAGCTTTGTTTCTGTCCATGCAGGCAGTATTGAGCTTGTAAGTAATATAGAGCTATATAGAAACTCTTATCTAATACTAGCTGTTCTCCGCGGTTTCACCCACGCTGCTCAGCACCTGTTGGTCGTAGCGTGATGTTATATAGCCTATAGCCTTTCTCAAGAAATGGACTATCCAACACTAAAAGAATTTTCCAATTCCAACCAGTAGTCCCTGAGATTAGAGCGTTCAAACAAACAAACAAACTCTTCAGCTTTATAATATTAGTATAGATATAAAATTCTCGTGTCACAATTTTCGTTCCCATACTCCTCCGAAACGGCTCGACCAATTCTTATGATTTTTTGTGCATATTCAGTATGTCTGAGAATCGGCTAACATCTATTTTTCATACCCCTAAGTTAGCAGCGTGTGAAACCGCTAGGCACAGCTAGTCTATATGTATTACAAGCTTTTGCCCGCGGCTTCGCTCGCGTTAAATTCGGTACAACACACTACCTGCTACCTGCAGTTTTTGCCCTTGCGCCTTATTGATTTGTAATAGCAACGCTAAGTTTTCCCTATTCTTCCCTCTTTCTCCTTCACATCCCATTTGTTTTTTATATAGCCTATGTCCGTCTCCTGGTTCCCAATTATCTCTGTATCAAAATTTATTAAAATCGGGTTAGCCATTAAAGCGTAAAGACGTAACAAACAAACTCACATTCGCTTTGATAATATTAGTAGGGATAGTAGGAAATAGGATGGCTGGCGCCAGCGGCTTCGCCCGCGTGATATCGAAAAAAAGTAAATCCTCCTCTGTGCCTAATTTCATCAAGATTTTTTCGGCCGTTTTGACGTGAAAGAGTAACAAATATCCATACATCCATCCTCACAAACATTCGTATTTATAATATTAGTAGGATTTTCCCCGGTCCGGAGAACTATATTATGAATATCTTCTAATATAGAAAACTCTCGTGTCACAATTTTCGTTCCCATGCTCCTAAAACGGCTGGACCGATTTGAACGAAATTTTGTGTACATATCGGGTAGGTCTGAATCGGCTAACAACTAGTTTACTATAATATAGAATTCTTTTCCCTCGATAACTCATTAACAACCTAAGCAATAAAATTGATATATTACCTGGAAAGTATACCCTATCAAACAAAAACGAGTTTAGAAAATCGGTCCAGGCGTCTTTGAGCAATTTTTAAACCACACATAAAAAAACAGATTCCGACGAATTGAGAACCCTCCTTTTTTTTCGAAAATAAATTAATGCTTTTCCTTTTTTCTGCCTAGATACGCGACTGGACGTACGACCGGTGTAGTGTTGGACTCTGGAGATGGCGTCACCCACTCTGTGCCAATCTACGAAGGATTCGCCATGCCTCACAGCATCATGAGGGTGGATGTCGCTGGCCGAGATGTCACACGGTACTTAAGGTAAGAGCGTCTTGTCTTTGGTGGACCACCACCGTGCCTTCCGTGACCCTGATTCAGTCTATGGTCCGGAGCGAGAGGGAAGCAGTGATGCTAGTGAAGGAAGCCGCCAGGGAGATGACACTGTAGATGCAGGCCTGTGGACGGTGAGCAATGGGTAGCTCACTGTCCGTCCGTCGATTGACGACAGGCCGTGTCGACGGCGCGTTCATGTTTCACGCGCGCCTCAACCGGGTTGTTCGAAAGAGATACCGCGGCCCTGAAACGTAAAGGGCTATAGAAGGAACATGGGTTGGTTTTTAGTCAGTAGAAGTCTGACAGTCCCCTCACTCCGCCGAGAGCTGGGGAAGTTATTTAAAGATTTCCAATCCGCAAAAAAAACCAGATGCAGCTAAATACCAGTATTTTACATGGAACGACTGCTAATCTGACCTCCAGAACCCAAAAACCGCAACCTTTGGTAAGACTGGTTGTCAATACCAGAATATTACATGGAGCGACTGCCAATCTGACCTACACAACCCGGCTACTGCACCCTTTGGTAGGACTGGTGGTCTAACTTTCAAGCTTCTATCCATAAAGAGATAGATATAAGAGATATCTGATCCCAAGCTAAGCAGAGCTTGTGTTATGGTAACCAGACAACTGATAGACATACTTATATAATTTATAAATACATACATATTATAGATAAATCACACCCAGACACAGAACAAACAATCATGCTCATCACACAAGCGTTGTCCTGGGTGGGAATCGAACCCACGACCTCCAGCTCGGCAGTCAGGGCCACTAACCACTAGACCAAGAGGCCCGTCAAATCATCTACAAATGACAGCTGGGACCAATTACGAACAGATTTTTAAAGTCATATTATTACCGAATAGGTCTTACTTCAAAGTAACGACAAATTGGCTTTTAAATTCTGCTTAGTTTTTCTTTTTTAACTTTGCACCATTTTAGGAATTCATTTAAACTCACATACACAAACAGCCAGACCCGGAACTACCTGTAGGCCTTACAAATATTTGTTCCGTGCGGAAATCGAACCCGTGACACGCAACACATTCGATCGCTAAGCCATTGCGCTAATCGTGTCGTCAAGACACATATTCCGGCGTTGCGGGTTGTTCGAAAGAGATACCGCGGCCCCGGAACGTAAAGAGCAATAGAAGGAACATGGGTGGGTTTTAGTCAGTACAAGTATGACACTCCCCCCCAGCTCCGCCTAGAGCGAAGGAAGTTATTTGATGACTAGGTTTTGCCCGCGTTAAATTCGGGGTAACACAGTTCCCCTTTCCTGATTTGCAGGTACCTGCCACCTGTAGTTTTTGTTCAGCGCCTTATTTATTGTAATAGCAATGCTAAGTTTTCCTTTCTCCCTCATATTTCACTCTTTACAAAAAAAACCCTTTTTTCCTTCTTTCTCGCTCATTTCTCACTTTAAAAAAAAGTTAGCCTATGTCCGTCTCCGGGATCCCAACTATCTCTGTACCAAAATTCATCAAAATCGGTTTAGCCATTTAGGCGTGAATAGGTAACAAACAAACAAACTCACTTTCGCTTTATAATATAAGTCAGGATTTCCCACCCCACAAAAAAAGTGTGCACATATTAGTTAGTATACTTCTGCCAACGCCTTAGTTTATTATAAGCGTGATATTATATTTTCAGGCTCCTCTTACGTAAAGAGGGCGTCAACCTGCGTACTTCAGCTGAGTTGGAAATAGTGAAGGCTATTAAAGAGAGGGCTTGCTACCTCTCTCCTAATCCTCTGAAGGAGGAGACATTGGAAACAGAGAGGGCGCAGTATACACTACCTGATGGTACAGGCTTGGAGGTAAGGTTAAAATAAGATAAGATATTTATTTGCTTATTTATACAACATTATTTTTAGTATATGCGAAACCTGAATATAGTTTGTTCAGAATAAGTAACAGAATCGATTCTAATCATTTTTACACCATGTTATATTTTGTCCCAAAAATATAAAAAAAAAGTGTGTGTGTCAGCTCCGACGCACGACTGGAGTTTACTCCTTAAGTACGAGTATCTAAACATACGCAAAAAGAGTTTATTCAACTGAAAAAAGATTAATATCATATGAAAGGTAAATATCACAAATTAATGAAAAAAAATAGCAATATAGATAGAAACAAACAAGCCCAATAACATATAGGATAAAGGTATAGTCGCCTATACAGCATACCATATGTACGTCTTAATACACTCACAGCCAAATTAGAAAGTTGCGCACTAAAGGTGCGCACCAAAAACGTGACACATTTTCGTTACTTTAGCAGGTTTTACCCCTCGGATTTTTCTCATACCGGGCGCCTTATATATGAAAATCGATTCTTAAGGAGTAAACTCCAAAAACTATAATATGGACACCATGCGACACTAAGTACTCTATTCGCAAGCGCTACCTTACACCTGACCATTACGACAGTCCAAAGCCTGCCAGACAGTGTGATGGAAAATGTATCACCAGTTAATTACCTACAATACAAACTGAGATATTATTATTATCAATGAAAGCAAGGCGCCGCCGTACTCCGTTGGTGACTGTGTATTTGTACGGATATCCAGGTAACATCACAAGATTAAAACTTTGTGGTTTTTCATGATACAGTTTTGAAATTTTGTGCATAGATTCTTTATATAAAAACTAGGTTTTGCCCGCGGCTTCGCTCGCGTTAAATTCGGGGTAACAGTTCCCCTTGCGCCTTATTGATTTGTAATAGCAACGCTAAGTTTTCCCTTTTCTTCCCTCTTTCTCTCTCACATCCCACTTTTTTCAAAATTTTATTAGCCTATGTCCGTCTCCTGGTTCCCAACTATCTGTGTACCAAAATTCATCAAAATCGGTTTAGCCATTAAAGCGTGAAGAGGTAACAAACAAACAAACTCACTTTCGCTTTTATAATATTAGTAAGGATAAAAATACTGGACAGGTGTTTCGGCTTTCGCATAAACTAAAAATAATGTATGTACAGACGCCTGCACATCAAGCTACTACAATCTGTCAGATTTCTTTGATAGATTTTCGACTTTATTTCTAAAGTATTAGGTTCAATGTTCATTGGGAAAAATTGACAGTTTCGGGTAGCTTGACCTGCAGGCGTCTGTACACATACATGAAATAGTACAAAAAAAAAACATGCATCCAGGATAACAAAAAGAAACGGCCCGGATATGTTTTTTCATATATTTGTTATTGACATTCAAAAATGTCTGTAATGGTCAAAAACAAACACATACTTAGTTGTCTTTTTGGTAATCCGCCATCTTGGATTAACCTGTTACAAAAAAGGCGCGAAAACGCTCCCAAAATCGTCGAATTTATGAGTAACGTTTTAGTGAGGTAGGCCTTCAGGAAAACGAAGATTTCGGTTTCGGTTTAAAGAAACTTTATTCTCAATAAAAACATAAGTCACTTACTTGAGAACAATACTAAAAATATAAATTACAATAAGTTCGTCATCAGTATTACAACTCAATAGTTACCCATTCAATGCATTCATTTCTCCAGAAGCGATCGATCTGTAATTATGTGCTGGCTAAGTTGAGTTTGGAATGCATTGAAAGAGTGTACATTTCTTATACAGGACGGTAATCCTTACTAATATAATAAAAGCGAAAGTGAGTTTGTTTGTTTATTTATTTGTTTGTTTGTTTGTTACCTCTTCACGCTTTAATGGCTAAATTGATTGTGATGAATTTATAGTTAGTTGGGAACCAGGAGACGGACATAGGCTAATTTTTATTTAAAAATAGTGGGATGTGAGGGAGAAAGAGGGAAGAAAAGGGAAAACTTAGCGTTGCTATTACAAATCAATAAGGCGCAATGGGAACTGTGTTACCCCAAATTTAACGCGGGCGAAGCCGCGGGCGAAAGCTAGTTTGTTATAAAGCTGTGCTCCTTCAAAAGTTGAAAGTTTTAAATTCAAAGATTTTACTGTTAAACCGATAGCTACACCGTATAAAGTCCCCCCGTGGGTACTTAACACACTTGTGGTATTGTGTCTTCTGTTCCCCCGTGGGTACATAACGACATTCAACGGGTAAGAATTAAGTTTCTTACCTAACCTTGTCATTCAAATTATGTAGGCAAAATTGTTTTTAAACCTCTAAAGCCCCAGCGGCACAAAAACGTGCCACCAAACTCCGACCGATTTAAAACTGTATTTTTAGTAAAGACTAGCTGTTCCTCGCGGTTTCACCCACGCTGCTCAGCACCTGTTAGTCGTAGCGTGATGTTATATAGCCTATAGCCTTCCTCAAGAAATGGACTATCCAACATTAAAAGAATTTTTCAATTCGAACCAGTACTTCCTGAGATTAGCGCGTTCAAACAAACAAACAAACTCTTCAGCTTTATAATATTAGTATAGATAAGTCTTAAAATCAGATTACGCTTAGGATAAAAGCCCGCGCGGCGGTGCTTGACGGATAGATGACGTAAATAATGGCGGTCCTTGAGAGGTTAAATACTAATCTTATACATCTGTCTCCACAGATTGGTCCAGCCAGATTCCGGGCTCCAGAAGTGTTGTTCAGACCAGATCTCATCGGTGAAGAGTGTGAAGGTATGTTCTTCAATAACTTCACGCTGGTAATCCCCAAAGTATTAAGCAGAACTATCGCTAATTGTAAACCCACATTTTTTCAGTTATATGTAAGACAAATGCTTGCACTGACTGGACAGGTCAACTCAATCTGTGTGGTGCTTTCTTAAAAAGACCATTTTAGACACTTATCTGCATAGTCCTCATGTAAGTTTACCAAGATTTTTGTCTGGACCTTAAGAGAGACTATGACCTCTGAGTTTGTTTCGGCGGTTTCTTCTCAGAGTAGTCGGGTACGAAACGATACAGGAGACATTCCTAGTGTGGAGCAACGTTTTTTTTTTAAAGACCTGCATCTACTGCGCCCGACTAAGTTGGTTTGAGGTTCTCTTCCTCAAACGTCCGGCCACTTCCGAGGATTACCCCGTACAACCTCACAAACCTCTTTAAAATCATCATCTGCCTAGCCTTTTCGCCTAGCCTTTTCCCAACTATGTTGGGGTCGGCTTCCAGTCTTACCGGATGCAGCTGAATATCAGTATCTGACCTCCACAACCCAGTTAGTACTGGGTAATACGATGTTGCTTGATAGGACTGGTTGTCAGACTTTAGAGACACTGACTACCTGTAATACCTGTCAAAGATCTACAATTGACAGCCGGGACCAACGGCATAACGTGCTTTCTGACGCATGGAGGAAACTTGGTAAATAACGGGTTGTCACCCATCCACAGACCAACCTAGGCAAGTGCGGCTTAACTTAAAGATCGACCCGAGCGGCTGCTATTATTTAGCCACGAGCTCCTCGTCCTTTAAAATATCAGTCTAAATAACTTGTTTCTCTTTCCAGGTCTGCACGAGGTTCTGATGTTTGCTATTCAGAAGTCTGACATGGATCTACGCAAGGTCCTGTATCAGAACATCGTAC
Organism: Ochropleura leucogaster; assembly: GCA_958449745.1. NCBI lineage: Eukaryota > Metazoa > Arthropoda > Insecta > Lepidoptera > Noctuidae > Ochropleura > Ochropleura leucogaster. The sequence continues at coordinate 8,274,047 of OY288228.1, read as the reverse complement.
TCAGCGGCGGAAGTACCTTATTCCGAGGATTTGGAGACAGACTCCTGGCTGAGATCAGGAGATTAGCGCCTAAGGATATGAAAATTAGGGTATGGATATACATTATGTTTATTTCTTCACTAGCTTCCGCCCGCGACTTCGTTCGCGTGGGATAGTTGCTTTGAGGTAACGCTAACGCGCCGTAACTATAATACTATATCTCAAGCGCAGAGGGTTAATCGTCGCTGAAACCGAAAAACAATCAGGAGAACTGTAATATAGAATTAATAGCTGGCGCACGGCTTCGCCCGCGTGATATCGAAAAAAAAAGTTTCCTATTTAATAAAAAAAAGTATACTATAATCTGAATGTTGATGGACGGAGAGCGAGAGGAAGGCCAAAAAAAAGATGGATGGACTGTGTAAGGAATGATATGAAGGAGAAAGGACTGAATGATGCCGTGACGTCTGATAGGGGAGAATGGAAGAAGAAAACGTGTTGCGTCGACCAAAAATAGAATGGGACAAGGGCAGGAAAATGATGATGATGAATCTACCTCTGTACCTAATTTCATCAAAATTTGTTCAGCTGTTTTGACGCGAAAGAGTAACAAATATCCATACATCCATACGTATACATCCATTCTCACAAACATTCGTATTTATAATATTACTAGCTTTTGCCCGCGGCTTCGCTCGCGTTAAATTCGGGGTAACACAGTTCCCCTTGCGCCTTATTGATTTGTAATAGCAATGCTAAGTTTTCCCTTTTCTTCCCCCTTTCTCCCTCACATCCCACTTTTTTGTACTCTGTACCAAAATTCATCAAAATCGGTTTAGCCATTAAAGTGTGAATAGGTAACAAACAAACAAACAAACTCACTTTCGCTTTTATAATATTAGTAAGGACAGTAGGAAATAGGATGGCTGGCGCCAGCGGCTTCGCCCGCGTGATATCGAAAAAAAAGTAAATTCTATGTATTCCACGCTATATCTACCTCTGTGCCTAATTTCTTCAAGATTTGTTCAGCCGTTTTGACGTGAAAGAGTAACAAATATCCATACATCCATCCTCACAAACATTCGTATTTATAATATTAGTAGGATTTTCCCCGGTCCGGAGAACTATGTTATGAATATCTTCTAATATATAAAATTCTCGTGTCACAATTTTCGTTCCCATGCTCCTCCAAAACGGCTCGACCGATTTGAACGAAATTTTGTGTGCATATCGGATAGGTCTGAGAATCGGCTAACAACTATAGTACGGCCAACGAGAAGCGATACGAAAGGTCATTAACCTAAAGAACAACTGTGGCGTTGACAATCTAATATTTAGCTCTTTCCATCTTGTGCCTTTGTCGTAATGTCTCGTTCTCCTGGCAAAAACATGACAACGTTAAGACGGGTTCGCCAACATTCGGGCGGCCATTTTAGATGGGGTTTTAGCATGGGTTTTGTTTACATTTGGTATCGCTTCTCGTTGGCCGTGCTATAGTTTACTATAATATAGAATTCTTTTCCCACAGATCTCAGCACCGCAAGAGCGCCTATATTCCACATGGATCGGGGGTTCGATTCTCGCGTCGCTCGACACATTCCGGAAGATGTGGGTTTCCAAGAGAGAATATGATGAAGAAGGACACCGGGCGGTCCATCGCAAGACTTTCTAAAACATTCTAGAATAATCTACAACATTTATATTTATTCACTTCTATTTTGAACTCAGAATCTTGGATAACAAAGAGTTTTGATTAACGCCGCCTTCGTTCGCTATTTTATTTCACACTAGCATTTGCCCGCGGTTTCGTTCGATGTTTATTTTGAAAATAGGTTCTTACAAACACTTTTAGACGACTTTTTTAAACTAGATGAGGCCGGTGTTTCGAGCCTGAATACTCTGAGAAGAAACAGCCGAAACAAACTCAGAGGTCATAGTCTCTTTTAAGGTCCAGACAAAAAATCTTGGTCAACTTACATGAGGACTATGCAGATAGTGTCTGAAAAGGTCTTTTTAAGAAAGCACCACACAGATTGAGTGGACCTGTCCAGTCAGTGCAAGCATTTGTCAGTTATCGTGTAGCTCGACTCATAACCCAAGGAGCTCAACGACACGACGAACAATACCAAAAAAAAGGACATTTGTGTAAGTCGCTTATAGTACTCAAACTGCCAGACAATGGTCAAAAACAAACTAAAGTGAATAAAAGTAATCGGGCGCTAATTTACCTAAACTTCATGTTTTATGCCTAAGAAAGAATAATATGGACATGCCTTTTAAAATCCCGGATCCCAGAATCGTTTGAAATCTGACGGGCCTGTTGGTCTAGTGGTTAGTGGCCCTGACTGCTGGGCCGGAGGTCGTGGGTTCGATTCCCACCCAGGACAAACTTTGTGTGATGAGCATGATTGTTTGTTCTGTGTCTGGCTGTGATTTATCTATAATATGTATGTATTTATAAATTATATAAGTATGTATATCAGTTGTCTGGTTACCATAACACAAGCTCTGCTTAGCTTAGGATCAGATAGCCGTGTATGAGTTGTCCCAAGATATTTAAATTTTAATTTTATTCCTGATTACTAAAAATGTTACTTGCATACAAAATGACGACACGGTTGGCGCAGTGGCTGAGCGATCGACTGCTGCGCTGCGTGTTGCGGGTTCAATCAAATCAAATCATTTATTTCAATTAGACCATTACAGGCACTTTTGAATGTCAAGAAACAAAATGAATCTACAGTCCCGGTCCCCCCAGTCCCAGTTGCCCATTCCAAAACGCTGATCTCTTTGAAGAAGAATGGGCAAGAAACTTCATGGACACTCTTTTAAATTATAATATTTTTACAAAATCGTATTTACATCATTCATGTTGAGATTATACAAATATATGAGAACGATGTAGAAAGACGTGCACAGTAAGAGCGTCCAGAGTAAATAAAAAGCTAAATTCAATTTAAATTCTAAACGGAACAAATATTTTTTTATAGTTGTTCCGGGTCTGGCTGTTTGTGTATGTGAGTTTAAATGTTTGTAAACGCACCCACGATACAGGAGAAATCCTAGTAACATCGTTTTAAAATATATATAATATAGTTAGTACTCGTTATATTTCTTTGAATAATTCTTACATATTCCATCGTACTTTCAAAACGGCTATTCCTTGATAAACTATTATTGTAACATTTTTATTGAAATTCCATTTATTATTTTAATTGTTTCAAAACCTTTGTTCACCACAAGGACTCGATAACTTAATTGTTTTTACTGCCGACTATTGTTCTTTACAGCATAAAATACACCGTTTCGTTCAGTAATTAATACGATTATTAAATTGGGTAGTTGACACCATTAACCAATAATTTGAAAACACAATTTTTCTGAAGGAACACCTTATTCTAGACCTGAGAACTCCATTCATTTCAAAATAACTTTAAAATCCGATTTTTAGTTGCTTTTAAATCAATAATTAGTTGCATCATTGACTTGACAACTTAGTGACGTCATCGGTTGCGAGTCTTATACAAAATCTATGGGGGAAGCGCGTTTTGACAGCTCATAAAAAGTATATCAATTGGTTGGTGGTGTCAACTACCCTATTATATGAAAAAGACGCGTGTGCGCGCCATTTTGATTCCAGTCGTTCTCTCCCCCGTTTCCCGCTCGCCGTTCGGATACACACAGCGAAGATGTAGATTAAATTTAAGTTTTGACAACCTTTTTTTTCTAAGATTCTGAATTTAAACATGGAAGTTTGTAATACCTTGAAAGGCGAGATTTAAAAGTATTGTATAATACCGTATTTAAGCTGAGGGATGCCACACATGTACTGATGCCGTAGCCCCTTTAAACCCATGGAGGGTTAGGGTTGCCAACTTTTTCCGTTAAAAAAAGTATAAAATGGTTTAGATTGGAAAAAAAAGTATTTTTCAAATTTTATGTTTTTATTGCTTTAAAAACTTACTTTTGTGTGCTTTTAGCACATGCTAACATTTTTTTGTTATATTTAAATGTTTCAAAGCTTGTTCGACAATCAAAATTTAATAAACAATTCGTTTTTAATTAAATTTATTGACGCTCTATTTCTCTCTTCTTCTTTAGATTCATTACTGAATATCTTTTTCAGTATTTCAACATACTTTATTTGGATGCAAAAATATAAAGTATAATTACCAAAAATAAAGTCGGATAGGTTATAATAAAGTACTAGCTTTTGCCCGCGGCTTCGCTCGCGTTAAATTTGGTAGCGCCTTATTGATTTGTAATAGCAACGCTAGGTTTTCCCGTTTCGTCCAATTCCCATTCTTTTAAAAAAAAAATAGCCTATGTCCGTCTCCTGGTTCCCAACTATCTCTGTACCAAAATTCATCAAAATCGGTTTAGCCATTAAAGTGCGAAGAGGTAACAAACAAACAAACAAACTTACTTTCGCTTTTATAATATTAGTAAGGATGGTTGGCAACTCTACTCCATGCAGGTCCTGGATAGTGGTTTGTATGAGACTCCTGTAATAGAGTAGCTATTTTACCCTCTCTTTTGCCTCTACCTCTTCCCTTTTGGATCAACATTGATTTGATATTACACTAGCTTTTGCTCGCGGCTTTGCTCTTGTTAAATTCGGGGTAACACAGTTCTCCTTTCCTGATTGGTACCTGCTACCTGCAGTTTTTGCCCTAGTGCCTTGTTTATTGTAATAGCAATGTTAAGTTTTCTCTTTTCTTCCCTTTCCGTCTCCAGGTTTCCAACTATCTCTGTACCAAAATTCCCGAACATGACCGATGACAGCGCGAAAACTCCCGAATGTTATTTCGTAACTAGTCGGTCGGACACTACTTATAATACATTTCTTGGATTGTAAATACTGTTTTTCATTGATTAAAGTAAAGAACATAATCTTAGCATATTCTCTATTGTCGAAATTTTGGATGTACATCAATCAAAATCAAATCAAAATATTTTTATTTCACATAGGCCTACATGGGCACTTATAAAACGTCGAGAAAAGGTGCACGGTTCGGGTTGGTCGTTTTCTATGGAGAAGAACCGGCAAGAAACTCCACTCCGACATGACGTCTTAAAGCAGAACTTATTCAACTGTGGGAAAGAGAAGGTGCTAGACACCCTGTATAGCTCTGTCTCTTTCCCTCAGCGGAATAAGTTCTGCGTTAAGACGTCAGGGTAACGGCGCTGTTTGGTACTACTTTTCCTATAATTTTTGGCTACACGCGTCATTATATTATGTAAATCTAAAACTTGTGGCATCCCTCAAAAAATCACATGCATTCAATATTAATATACACATGTAGTTATAAACGCTTATTTACATTAAAAAAACATAAAATATTTGTTAAATGCACAAGGTCAAAATTATTTAGCTAGCAAAACTGCAGGCTTGTGAGTTGAGTCATAATCTGCGTCTAACCAACTATGTTGGGGTCGGCTCTTAGTCAAACCGGATGCAGCTGAATACCAGTATTTTACATGGAGCGACTGCCTATCTGACCTCCACAAGCCATTTAATAATAAGTAATACCATATTGGTGATAAATAAATGAATTTGATTACATTTTCTATAAATGACGACACGGTTGGCACAGTGGCTGAGCGATCGACTGCTACGCTGCGTGTCGCGGTTTCGATCCCCGCACGGAACAAATATTTGTATGGCCTACAGATAGTTGTTCCGGGTCTGGCTGTTTCTGAGTTTAAATGTTTGTATACGCACCCACGATACAGGAGTAATTCCTAGAGTGTGGCAACATTAAAAAAAAACTCGATGGGTTACATTAAATAAAAATACATTTAAACTAAAAATAGACACTAACTAAAAAGTTGATGTGACGTCGTTTGTACAGACGCCTGCACATCAAGCTACTACAATCTGTCAGATTTCTTTGATAGATTTTCGACTTTATTTCTAAAGTATTAGATTCAAGGTTCATTGGGAAAAATTGACAGTTTCGGGTAGCTTGACCTGCAGGCGTCTACATTTCGACCCTGTGTATTTGCAATTAACATAGAGCTCTGCTTATGCCTCTGAGTGATAAAAAGCCTTATAATAGAAGAACGGCGAAAATAAAATATATATATCGGTTGCTATAATGTTACTTTAAGCGATATTTTAATATTTAAGACAATTCTTTTTGTATTTAAATAAATTATTTTTTTCGATGTCTGTTTTTTTTTCTTTTTCCTATCAGAATTTTGTTTTTGTTTTGTTATGGTCTCTATGGAAGTGGCCGGACGTTTGAGGGACAGAACCTCAAACCACCGCGCCGCCGCGGGAGAGGCGCGGACGTCCGGCGTATATAATTATAAAGCTTTTCAAATACCTGGAAAAAATAATATTCTGTGTGAGCAACAAAAAGGATTTAGACCAAAAAAAAGCAATAAATATGGCGATTTATGAGTTTATATTTAACGTATTAAATAATGTGGTTAATAGAAACCCAGTCTGCGCCATTTTTTGTGACATGACCCAGGCATTTGATTATGTCCACCACCCTACGCTACCCCAAGCGTATGGTATGAGGGGTAACGTTTTAGAGCTATTTTAGTATACAGACAAATAACTGAGATTAATAGGATTAATTTAATTAATAAAAATTACGAAATATTTAGATCAGAAGAGCGAACAGTTAGTTATGGGGTACCACAGGGAAGTGTTTTGGGACCCTTTATATTATATATTAATGACTTACCAGAATGGATTGAACAACCAGCAGATGACAGTACCGTGACCACACCCTCAAAAAGTGTTGATACATACCAAAGTGACATTAATAATGCTTTGACATTGATAATAAAATGGTTAGAGGATAATAACTTAAGAATTAATTTAAATAAAACAAAAATAATTCAATTTAACCAACGCAGACCTGACATGGACAATCTCAATGTGCAATATAATAATAATAAAATTAATGAGGTAGTTAGATATTTTTATTTTTGAATGAATTACCTTTTAGGACGTGTATTATTAATTGATGAATATGCTACTGATATGCAGAATATTTGCATTGTAATTATTATTTTTTGTTGTAATGTAATGTTTAAACACTGTACTTTTGCATGCCTTGCTATTGGCAAATTATGGCTGTTTCTCGATAAATTGTAACACCTTTACTTGTACCCACCCATATTTGCGAAATAAAAAATCTAATCTTCAAATTATATCTTAAAATTCGTGTTGTGGGTTCGCACGAAACAAGTATTTGTATAGCCTACAGATAGTTGTTCCGGGTCTGGCTGTTTGTGTATGTAAGTTTAAATGTTTGTAAACGCACCCACGATACAGGAGAAATTCCTAGACTAGGGCATTTTTTTTTTGTAAACTTTTTGTCATTTTTTTATTTTATTTTTTATTTTATTTATTTGGGACAAAAAACAGTTATACATTACAATATTAACAAAAAGTACTTATATTACAAAACTTATAAAACGTATAACCCACACTATTTCGATAAATTCGACGGGCCTGTTGGTCCAGTGGTTAGTGACCCTGACTGCTGAGCCGGAGGTCGTGGGTTCGATTCCCACCCAGGACAAACTTTGTGTGATGAGCATGATTGTTTGTTCTGTGTCTGGGTGTGATTTATCTATAATATGTATGTATTTATAAATCATATAAGTATGTATATCAGTTGTCTGGTTACCATAACACAAGCTCTGCTTAGCTTGGGATCAGATAGCCGTGTGTGAGTTGTCCCAAGATATTTATTTATTTATTATTGTCCACGGAGTGACACCGGAGTATGAAAACGAGCGCGTGTTAAATATGTAAGGACACATTTAAAAATAAATATTATACAGACAAGTTGTAGGAAATGGATGACAAAAGAAACCTATTTATTGGCGACTTGCAAGAAATTGTGAAACCAGTCTTTTAAATTTAGATTGCGACAGCGCGAAAATATCAAAATCTGTGAAAAATGAGTTGTAAGTTTCTAAGGCCGTGCGCTGCGTTAGGCGGGCGCACGGCGCGGGCGCCCGCGTGGCGTGCTGTTTCATGTAATCTCATAGATCAGCGCTGCGGGCAACGGGTCGCCCGCCGCAGCGCTCGGCCAATGGCCGTGCGCTGCGTTAAGAAACAGCACGCCAAGCGGGCGCCCGCGCCGTGCGCCCGCTTAACGCAGCGCACGGCCTAAAAGTCGGCGGATAGGAGCTCGCACCCCGGCGTTTGTTCTACATCGACCAGTGTAGAATAGCCGAGGAGCGCGTGCCTCCCGCCGATTAACAGATCTAGGTACAACATAACACAATCTATTAGTGAGTTCGGTACAATTAAATTTGTTATTGCATATACCGTACAGCATCATAACCATAATCAGTAAACGTCTAGAATCCAAGTTCAATATCCTATGGTGGCTTAACAAATCTGCATACGGAATCCTTGCACGGAAGCACCTGTAGTGCATAGCACGAAGAAATTTTTTCTGGACCATTTCTATAGCTTTCTTGTATCTATCATAATGCGGGCACCAAATGGGTATCGCGTATTCCAACTGTGAACGAATTAGTGTTTTGTATAAGAAAAGAAAAGTAGAAGGCTTCTTGAAGTCTTTGCAAGACCGCATGACAAAATAGATATACATAGATACACTAGGAGGAAAAAAGAAACAAAAAAAAACGGAATAAAATATTTTATTTTACGAACATTTTACTGCAAGTACTTTCAACATATATTTTGTGCTTACATTCTAAAACACACGTGCATACAAAAGATGACACTTCACAGTGAATTTCAACCTTAACTTGGTAGATATAGTGTTTAAAACAGTGCGGTCATGTACCAAATGCGTTGAAGATTAATTGGTGCGCTTAGAATTCGTCATTCTCAAATGGATGGAACTTGTGGCCCAAGGAACTGGAATTTAAAGAAAAACTTGATTAAATAAACAGATAACATAATTATATAGCATTCAATATAATGGGTTTCTTTAAGAAATAAGACGAAACAAACATGAATCGACTGCTGCGCTGCGTGTCGCGGGTTCGGTATACCGCCGTTTACCCGAATTTTATTTGCCCTAATAGTCAACATAATATTCAACAGCCATAATATCATACGACATAATACTCATTTGCCCTACTCTCATTTGCCATATTAGTCACGTGCCAGAATCATTGTTTCCCATAAAGTCACTTACCACAACATCATTTGTCATAATCATTGTAAGCCCTAATTATCACATGCCATAATTATGATATGCCATAACATAATTTGCCATCGACATCGGGTGTGTAACGGTTGTTTATATCAAGAGAAATTGGATGCAATTGGGACTTTAGGGCACCCCGACTCGGACAGGTTAGGTTAGAAGGGGATGGCGGGTTCGTGTAAGCGAGCGAATAGACCCCGCCACCCCCTTCGTTTTTATTTTTTTATAAACCACACAGAAGTAGGAGCCCCGCCAAGCGGGGCTCCGTCGACCTAGCCCACAATCAACCATGCACGCTTAATTATTATTACGGGGCTTAAATATTTGTCTAATACTTGTTATGCCATTTAAATATTATGTCTAATAATTATTATGGCACATAAAAATAAGGCAAACAATACTTATGGCATTCGTATCTTATGGTATCTAAAATTCGGGCAATTTAAAGTATTTCATATGTCTTTTAGGGCAAATGAAATTCGGGAAAATGATGATTATGGCATATAATCTTCGGGCAGATAGAGAACAATAGACAACCCGCGGGTTCAATCCCCGCACAAAACAAATATTTGCATGACCTACAGATAGTTGTTTCGGCTCTGGCTGTTTGTGTATGTGAGTTTGAATGTTTGTTTATTTTTTTTAATTTTTAATTACTTTGGGCTAACGCTAACTTTAACTCGCGTGATGATCGAAAAAAAAAATATCTCCCCTTTTCCCCCCTCTTCTCACATTTACTCAACTATCTCTGTACCAAAATTCATCAAAATCGGTTTAGCAATTTAGTCGTGAAGACGAAACAAACTAACTTTCGCTTTTATAATATCAGTAAGGATAGGATGTATCCTTTTTTTTGTCGGGTGGGAAATCATCAAATGACTTCCCCAGCTCTGGGCGGACCGGGGGGCATGTCAGACTTACTGACTAAAACCCACCCATGTTCCTTCTGTTGCCCTTTACGTTCCGGGGCCGCGGTATCTCTTTCGAACAACCCGCAACCCCGGCAGGTGGAGGCTATAGCAAGCCCCTCTGCTTTGCTGACATCTCTTTGAGGCGCGCGTGGAACACAAACGCGCCGTCGGCTAGGAGGCATACTTACGCATTCATTGGTACCAGCCTGCCGTTACAATCAAATGAATCAATGAGATCCAAGTCTTCTTGCGCCAACTTTAAGTCGAACACATCGAAGTTGCTCGCAATTCTCGACTTCGTCACCGACTTCGGTATCACAATCAGCCCACGGTCAATTTGGTACCTGTCGACAATAAATTATTTATTTTAATTTTATTTTCTCTTATTTACTTCGCATCTTAAAATTACATTTTTAAATTAATATTTTTTTTGACGGGCCTGTTGGTCTAGTGGTTAGTGGCCCTGACTGCTTAGCCGGAGGTCGTTGGTTCGATTCCCACCCAGGACAAACTTTGTGTGATAAGCATGATTGTTTGTTCTGTGTCTGGGTGTAATTTATCTATAATATGTATGTATTTATAAATTATAAATAAATAAAATAAAATTCATTTATTTCGGATAACTCGATCCATATTAAAGACACATTAGATTAGACAAAATAAATTAGATTAGTTTAAAATAAATAAATTGAATTAAATTAAATTTGATCAATATAAATTAGATGAAATTAAATTATCTTGAATCAAATTAAATATCTCCAATAATAATCAAACTACAATAATTAAGGTTACATTCAAAAACATTAAATTACACGTTCGATAAGACATCTCCATAGTGGAGAAGACATCCTTTCTGCAACAGTCCTCAGAATTCCATTGCAGCTGCCACGCATTCCGCAGATCAGGGATACAGTTTTCTTGCGGATAACTGCATGAAAACCATCAGTGCGGTACAGCGCAAACATCCCCGATGCACTACAGAAGCGAATTATATAAGTATGTATATCAGTTGTCTGGTTACCATAACACAAGCTCTGCTTAGCTTGGGATCAGATAGCCGTGTGTAAGTTGTCCCAAGATATTTATTTATTAATTTTATTAAAATATTTCTTAAAAAATAAATTAAAAAAAAAACATTTAAAAATATAAAAATAGGTTTCCGCCGGTAACGGGAGCAGGGTCCATGCTACCGGTGGTTAGGGCTCCAGAGACAGGAACCTTCTCACAATGCGGGCCGTATCGAGGAGTACAGCCTTCTGAATCAGGCCCTTGATCCAACCACCTAAGGAGAGCTTCGACAGATGTTCGTCGAGGCTCTTGGCAATTAAGCCATTGGCCGTTACAACAATCAGCACAATGATAGCCGAGTTTACATTCCACATGTCAATAACCTCGTGTGCCAAGTCAAGATATTAATATAATAATTTTATTATTATTTTTATTTATTTGTCAGATCAGTTGTGATAACTTATAAACTAATGTTAGAACATATTAAAATACCTTTTCAATACTTATTTTTGGTTTTTTGTTGGGGTGGGTATTTGGTAAATCATCAAATAAATCTTCCCCCGGGAAGGAGTGTCAAACTTGTATTGACTAAAACCCACCCATGTTCTTTCTAAGGCCCTTTACGTCCCGGGGCCGCGGCATCTCTTTCGAACAACCCGCAACCCCGGCAGGCGGAGGCTCTGGCAAGCTCCTCTGCTTTGCTGACATCTCTTTGAGGCGCACGTGGTACACTAACACACCGACGACACGGTATGTCGTCAATAGACGGACGGACGGTGAGCTACCCATTGCTCACCGTCCACAGGTTATATAAGGGGTTATTTAGCCATTTGGCAATGAAGACTTACCTAATAAGTACTTGAGCGACGGTCTTCCCCAGCCGATCGGCGATAGCTTTAAGCTTGGGGTCATCGAGCAAGTTGGGGTCATCGGGCTTGGCCCACGGCCTGTCTGGTGACCCCAGAGGGGAGTAAGCAGTGATCTTAATGTTGCGAGCCTCACAAAACTCCTTGAGACGACTTTGGTTTAGGTAGGGGTGGCATTCGACCTATAAAAAAAATAGATATATTATGAATCAAATCAAATCAAATCACTTATTTCAATTAGACCATTACAGGCACTTTTGAATGTCAAGAAACAAAATGAATCTACAGTCCCGGTCACAAGGCATAATAACTTGTGAAAGTACTGTAGTTGCCCATTCCAAAGCGTTGATCTCTATGGAGAAGAAGAGTAAGTTAATATGTTAAAACCCGCCAAGTCGCAAGCAAGAAGGGTTCCGTACCATCCTTACTTCCTTACTAATGTTATAAAAGCGAAAGTGTTTGTTACCTCTTTACGCCTAAATGGCTGTACTGATTTTAATAAATTTTGTTAAGTACAGATAGTTGGAAACTTGGAGACGGACATAGGCATTTTTTTTAAAGTGATTTAGGAGGGAGAAAGAGGGACCCCTTTACTTCCCTCTTTCTCCCTCATAAACCACTTTAAAAAAAGACTTACACGCTAGGCTTATAACTAGTAAGTACATGACCCCGTTAGGGTGCAGAAAAATGTCTTAAAACTAATCCTTACTAATATTATAAAAGCGAAAGTGAGTTTGTTTGTTAAGTCTTCACGCCTAAACCGATTTTGATGAATTTTGGTACAGAGATATTTGGGACCCTGGAGACGGACATAGGCTGACTTTGGTTTTAAAAAAAGTGAGAAATGAGGGAGAAAGAGGGAAGAAAAACGAAAGCTTTGCTATTACAATAAATAAGGCGCTAGGGCAAAAACGAACCTGTGTTACCCCGAATTAAACGCGATCGAAGCCGCGGGCAATAATTAAACTTATATTTAACCTTAAACATCTACAACATTATTTTTAATTTATGCGAAAGCCGAAACACCTGTCCAGTATTTTTATATAAAGAATCTATGAACAAAATTTCAAAACTGTATCATGAAAAACCACAAAGTTATAAGCTTGTGATGTTACCTGGATATCCGTACAAATACACTGTCACCAACGGCGTACGGCGGCGCCTTGCTTTCATTGATAATAATAATGTCTCAGTTTGTATTGTAGTTAATTAACTGGTGATACATTTTCCATCACACTGTCTGGCAGGCTTTGGACTGTCGTAATGGTCAAGTGTAAGGTAGCGCTTGCGTATAGGTACTTAGTGTCGCATGTTGTCCATATTATAAACTTTTTTAAATATTTTTGGGAAAAAATATAACATGGTGTAAAAATGATTAGAATCGATTCAGTTACTTATTCTGAACAAACTATATTCAGGTTTCGCATATACTAAAAAAAAAGTTGTAGAATATTTAAAAATAAACTGTTCTCCTTACCTGATTGGTAACAGGCACAATTTTAGCGCTCTTCAAAAGCCGTTCGACCTGCTTCGAATTGAAGTTGGAAATGCCGATGCTCTTCACCAGACCCTCGTCAACGAGAGGCTCCAACGCTTTCCAGGTATCCACATAATCGACATCAGAGAACACAATTTTGTCATTGCTGTCCACAGGGAATAAGCTCCCGCCTTCCTGTGGACAAAGATATGGATGACTATAGTACGGCCAACGAGAAGCGATACGAAAGGTCATTAACCTAAAGAACAACTGTGGCGTTGACAATCTTATATTTAGCTCTTTCCATCTTGTGCCTTTGTCGTAATGTCTCGTTCTCCCGGAAAAAACATGACAACGTTAAGACGGGTTCGCCAACATTCGGGCGGCCATTTTAGATGGGGTTTTAGCATGGGTTTTGTTTACATTTGGTATCGCTTCTCGTTGGCCGTACTGTTTCTCCTCTTTTTAAATCTATCCAAAGGTTGTCTTGAAAAGATCGCTTTTAGCGATAAGACCGCCCATTGTGTCACCCTATTTAAATATCTTGGGACAACTCACACACGGTTATCTGATCCCAAGCTAAGCAGAGCTTGTGTTATGGTAACCAGACAACTGATATACATACTTTTATAATTTATAAATACATGCATATTATAGACAAGTCACACCCAGACAAAGAACAAACAATCATGCTCATCACACAAAGATTTTCCTGGGTGAGAATCGAACCCACGACCTCCGGCTCAGCAGTCAGGGCCACTAACCACTAGACCAACAGGCCCGTCAAATTTATAAGTTGTCTAGTGTTATTCTTGTAATACTTGTATGATGTACATAATAAAGAATATTCTATCTGAGAGTGAGAGTGTGCGATGGAATTGCACAGCCTAATTCCGCCAAGCCCGTTCCATCATAGGACTACAAACGTACGGCGATGCGCCACCGTTACATGGTAGACATCCCACCCACACGCACTAAACGGTTTGGGAATACCTTCATTGTGCGTACTGCTAAGGAGTGGAATTCCCTGCCGGAGTCTGTATTTCCTGACAGCTATAACCTGGGGGTCTTCAAGTCAAGAGTGAATGGGTTATTTCTAGGTAAGCGTGCTTCATCGTCGACCACATCATCACTTACCATCAGGTGAGATAGTAGTCAAACGCGAACCTATCCTTACTCCTTACTTTATATTATATTTTATATAATTATATATTATATAATATTATTTATATTTATATTTTATATATATATATAATATTATAAAAACGAAAGTGAGTTTGTTTGTTTGTTTGTTTATTTGTTTGTTTGTTTGTTACCTCTTCACGCTTTAATGGCTTAACCGATTTTGATGAATTTTGGTACAGAGATAGTTGGGAACCAGGAGACGGACATAGGCTAATTTTTATTTAAAAAAATTGGGATGTGAGGAAGAAAGAGGGAAGAAAAGGGAAAACTTAGCGTTGCTATTACAAATCAATAAGGCGCAAGAGGAACTGTGTTACCCCAAATTCTACGCGGGCGAAGCCGCGGGCTAAAGCTAGTCAATAATAAAAAAAAAAAAACTATCTACCTATCCCTCAAAATGAACATACCTTGTAAGCCTGAGGCCAGTGAATTAGGTACAGGTCCAAATACTGCAGGTTCAAGTTCTCCAGAGATGCGAGAAGGGCTCCCTTCACCAGGCCCGGCCGATGGAAGGTGTTCCACAGCTTTGAAGTGATGAATAGATCTTCCCTGAAAACAAAACATTGCAAATAATAATCATCATCTGCTTAGCCTTTTCCCAACTATGTCAGGGTCAGCTTCCAGTATAACCGGATGCAGCTGAATATTTTATTTTATTGGGACATTTAACAGTTACACATTACAATAAAGTATGACAATTTAAATTATTAAAAAATAAAATAAGTAAACGTGAAACCCACACCAATGTCCGCAACGTAATGGTAAAAGAAAAAAAAAGAGTAATTAAATGCGCGCGTTCAGTCCTACAGAAAACAAGGCTGGCAAATACATTACCAACTTTATCCTCAGCAACGCTAACCTCCGAATACTGAAACGTCACTTAAAATGTGAGGGCTGTTTAACATTTGAGCAGCTCTTAAACTTTAGATTTTGTATGGTCAAACGTCACTTCTGAGTCTCTGTTAAATTTAAGTGGGACTTAAATTTTGAATGACGTTTCAGTATTCGGGTAAATGAACAAAGCAGCCATCCAACACTGCCTATTCCCAAACTACAGATGAATGAAATTTAAGGGTGCGTCCACATCTGGCGAATGTGCCGCGAATGTGCAGCTCGCGAGCTGTTTGCGACCTGCTCGCGAGCTGCGCGCGTGCATTTTTGTTCGTGCGCCGCTCCTGCGCCGCCCGCGCGCAGTTCGCGCGCGACCTAAGCGCCGTACGCGATCAGCGCGCGAGCGGCGCGCTAGTTATTTCGCTCATTTCGTTTCTGATTACTGGAGGCTAAGTACGTGTTGTCATGGAGTGGACGGAGGAGAATTGTTTACGCTTCATTGAAACATATAAAAGATTTCCAGTATTATGGGATCCTAAAGATCGATTATTTCGAAGATTACTATAGAAAAAATCTAAAAAATGATGCGTGGAAAGAAATAGGGGCGAGAACTGAGCGCGCGCAGATCGCGCGCAGATCGCGCGCCGCTCGCGCGCTCTATACGAGCCTTGTATGAGTTGCGCTAAAGAGGCGCACCAAACCATTGCAGTGACTGCACGCGCGCAGCTCGCGGGCGGATCGCGGGCGGCTCGCGAGCTGCGCGTTCGCGGCGCATTCGCCAGATGTGGACGCACCCTAAGGATAACCAGCATTAGATAGCCGATTCAAAAATTCAATAGCCATCTTTTTGAACATCAGTATTTTACATGGAGCGACTGCCTATCTGACCTCTACAACCCAGTTAGTACTGGGTAATGCGATACCCCTTGGTAAGACTGGTTGTCAGACTTTCGAAACACTGACTATCTGTAACGACTGTCAAAGATCTACAAATGACAGCCGGGACCAACGGCTTAACGTGCTTTCCGAGGCACGGAGGAAACTCGGTATGTAACGGGTGGTCACCCATCCACAGACCAACCTAGGCAAGCCCGGCTTAACCTAAAGATCGACCCGAGCGGCTGCTATTATTTAGCCACGTCATATTATAAAAGCGAAAGTGAGTTTGTTTGTTACGTCTCCGCGGCTAAGTGGCCAAAACCAACAGAGATAATTGGGACCCTGGAGACGGACATAGTTATTTAAAAAAAAAGTGAGAAAAGGGGAAGAAAGAGGGAAGAAAACGGGAGCGAAAGATTTCTTTTTTGGGTTAAAGTTAGCGTTAGTCCAGAGTAAGGCCCGGTCTCCACCAAAGCGGAGAGCAGCGGAGCGGAGAGGAGATGTGCAAGAGTCAACCAATCATAGGAAAGATGAGAGACGCGATGTAGATTTATAGCAATGTGATTGGTTGACTCTTGCCCATCTCCTCTCCGCTCCGCTGCTCTCCGCTTTAGTGGAGTCTGGGCCTGACTCTGCCACGCGGACGAATTCGGCGGTAGCTAGTTAATTTATAAGTCGTAAAAACTTACTCCACGGTACACAATCAATGAGTACCTAGAAGGCATATTTTATTAATAGTCATTTTGTATTTATTAATATTATGTTTTCTTTTACTCATTATTTAAAATTAATCAAATGTAGCTTACTAAAAGATTTTTTTAAAGAATTTTTAGAAACGGTCTAGTAGTTTTTGGAATTTATTTAGTTACATACAAAAATACAAATCTTTCCTGTCTACATGTATTAGTGTAGATAAAACAAAAAGTTTATTAAATACATTCAATTTTATTTGGAGTCATCCATCACTTCCGTAAATTTTAAAACTCAAAAAAAAAAAACAAAATATTTTTATTTCACATAGGCCTACATGGGCACTTATAAAACGTTGAGAAAAGATGCACGGTTCGGGTTGGTCATTTCCTATGGAGAAGAACCGGCAAGAAACTCCATGGTTACTCTTTTAAAATCATTTGGTTTTACAATGTTGTTGTTACAGTGTTAGTACTTAAGTATGAGAGGACGGCGTAGGCCCGACAATAAGTCATTGCTTACTTTACTTAACTTAAACAAAAATCTCACCTCTTGACAGTACCATCGGCAATCTTGGCAGAGATAGCGGCACCGACCTCCTTCTCGTTACCATAGACATACGCGCAGTCTATGTGTCTGTAGCCAATGTCTATGGCGTTCTTCACAGCTTCTGTGACTTCACCAGGCTTGGACTGGAGAAGAACAAAGAAATTTTAATAAAAACACATTGTACCAACATTTCCTAAAATCTGAACTCGTGGCTCAACGAAACCAATAAACGTGATCGACTTTCGGAAGTAACGTTATTTACCACTTTTTAGTTTTTTATGGAAGTCGGTTTTGCATTCGTTGGAAAGGTCTCGGGCTCCGTGAGGTTTATAGCAAAGAAAAGGTAGGGTAGGTAGAAAATTGCATAGCAACGCATGCCGGGGCACAGCTAGTGATATAATTATATAACATATTTTTTATCGAGTATTCATTTTCTATTGTTACTCAAAGATTAGCAGATCATCCATATAGAGATAGAGAAAAAAAAACGTATTATAGACGATAACTCTAATAAACTACCTAAGCAATATAAATAAAATTGATATGGGACCACATGGAGAATCCTAAAATACGATCTACAAAGATCATCAGAAAGTCGGGAGTAGCGGGAGACGCCCCGGGCGTCGGGTGCCGCGAGACGACTCCCGACCACCGTAAATGCGAGCCTGTGGACGGTGACCAATGGGTAGCTCACCGTCCGTCCGTTGACGATCTCTGACGTCTCGTCGTCTATTGACGACAGGCCGCGTCGACGGCGCGTTTGTGTTTCACGCGCGCCTCAAAGAGATGTCAGCAAAGCAGAGGGGCTTGCCAGAGCCTCCGCCCGCCGGGGTTACGGGTTGTTCGAAAGAGATACCTCGACCCGGAACGTAAAGGGCAATAGAAGGAACATGGGTGGGTTTTAGTCAGTAAAAGTCTGATATAAACCGCTCCGCCGCGCGAAGTTATTTCAGAATTCCCACCACAAAAAAAAGGTCGGGCGTAGGTAAAGCGTTCCCGCAGATAGAATTGTACTATCATTCTGTTAGCTCAGTCATTTGATGCGATATGTATACAAGTATGGTTTATGTTATATTAGATAACGTAATACTAGGGTTACTTACTGATAGCAATTGACATGACATAAGATAAAGTGGATAACGCAGTTACAATCAATTATTGACGAATATGCCCAAGGCATTTAGTCCGCATTTGTACAATGTTTTTGTTAGAAAATGCATGAAGTTTTTATAAATTAACTAGCTGTGCCTAGCGGTTTCACCCGCTGCTCACTTAGGGGTATGGAAAATAGATGTTGGCCGATTCTCAGACCTACCCGATATGTACACAAAGTTTCGTTTAAATCGGTCCAGCCGTTTCGGAGGAGTATGAGAACGAAAACTGTGACACGAGAATTTTATATATTAGATAAGTATGCATTTTTTTACTGAACAGGTATACCTACGGCAGATGTGTTTTAGGATTCCGAAGCTCAAAATGAAAAATCGGTCAAGAACGAGTGCACCGAGGGTTCCGTACTAACTTGCGACATCTTTTGACTAGAGAATGCAAATCTTGCGAGATTAAGACTCAAGCGAGAACTCTCGAGTTTATGAATATCAATACTGCGAGATCTCGTCGATTCCGAAATCTGGAGAGATTGACAGTTTTGTGTTTTTTACGCAAAATAACACATTTATTTTCACGAAAAATTTTAAATAGATTTTCATGCATTAAACATTATTTGATGTTTCCGTCAATATTTTTTTAATTAAACTTTGAAGTAGTAAATTTTAAAGTACGTCATCATTTGCCTGCCTAGCTTTTTTCCAACTATGTAGGGGTCGGCTCTCAGTCTAACAGCTGAATACCAGTAATTTACATGGAGCGACTGCCTATCTGACCTCCATAACCCAGTTAGTACTGGGCAATACGATACCCCTTGGTAAGACTGGTTGTCAGACTTTCGGAACACTGACTACCTGTAACGACTGTCAAAGATCTACAAATGACAGCCGGGACCAACGGCTTAACGTGCTTTCCGAGGCACGGAGGAAACTCGGTATGTAACGGGTGGTCACCCATCCACAGACCAACCTAGGCAAGCCCGGCTTAACCTAAAGATCGACCCGAGCGGCTGCTATTATTTAGCCACGTCATATTATAAAAGCGAAAGTGAGTTTGTTTGTTACGTCTCCGCGGCTAAGTGGCCAAAACCAACAGAGATAATTGGGACCCTGGAGACGGACATAGTTATTTAAAAAAAAAGTGCTTAACGTGCTTTTCGAGGCACGGAGGAAACTTGGGTATGTAACGGGTGGTCACCCATCCACAGACCAACCTAGACAAGCGCGGCTTAATAACCTGAAGATCGACTTGAGCGGCTGCTATTATTTAGCCATGAGCGCCTGAAGTACGTATCTATAAAATAACAAATGAAAGAAACAACCAGTCTTAAATATCAAACAAAAATTCTCTTGGTAATAAAACAGTTCTTTTGTAACAAACAAAACATTTATATGCTTGTAGCGACACAAAGATGCAAGTGGCAAAAAGTACTACAGCGCCATCTATCCAGCCACTGAAGAACTAACGGCAAGATTCCTACATCGCGCCAGCAAAGTTGTACGCGAAGTTAGCATATATACGAGCACCCGACAAGCAACTCTCGAAGCTAGTAATATTATAAAAGGGGAAGTGAGTTTGTTTGTTTGTTTGTTACCTCTTCACGCTTTAATGGCTAAACCGATTGTGATGAATTTTGGTACATAGATAGTTGGAAACCAGGAGACGGACATAGGCTATTTAAAAAAAAAGAGTGGGATATAAGGGAGAAAGAGGGATGAAACGGGAAAACTTAGCGTTGCTATTACAAATCAATAAGGCGCTACCGAATTTAACGCGAGCGAAGCTGCGGGCAAAAGCTAGTTGCTCATAAATTCATCGATTTTGAGAGCGTTTTTTGTGACGTTTAACAGGTTAGCCTACTGCTCAGTCCCTATACCTCACAGCGTGATAGCCTATGACACTCACAAATAACATGGTTTTCTATTGGTAAGAGAATATTCAAAATCTGTTTAGTATATCCAGCCTTTTTGTTTTTTTTTTAAGTGTCGAAATCCTCGATGGATGTCCTCTACCATGGCGGTGGGGTCTGTCAGACTCGTACTAACTAAAACCACACGGTGTTCCTTCTCGTCACTTCTGGCTGATTAATTTAAAATTACCTACCTACCCTAATTTTATAACCATACTAGCTGTTCCACGCGGTTTCACCCACACTGCTCAGCACCTGTTGGTCATAGCGTGATGTTATATAGCCTATAGCCTTCCTCAAGAAATGGACTATCCAACACTAAAAGAATTTTCCAATTCCAACCAGTAGTCCCTGAGATTAGCGCGTTCAAACAAACAAACTCTTCAGCTTTATAATATTAGTATAGATTTATTTTGATTCCATCAGATCTAGTTTTCGTGTACAGGTACTACCCACAAAATGGATAACAGTGGTGACGGCTATTTATATTTAAAGAAAAATTTCCTAAGCTGAGTGAAGTAAAAATTAAAGAGGGCATATTTGTTGGCCCCCAAATTAGGCAATTGATGAAAGATGATTTATTTAAAAAAAAATTTAGAGGTGTCAAGGGACACCCGGATGGAAAGAAGTTCCTATAGATATGAAAATATCTGGCTTGCTTTCTATAAGAGAGAGAGAGACAGACATACAGAGAAACATGCGACGCCGCACAGCTTACAATAGCTTACTATAGCAAAAAGTGTCATGACAACTTTTGGTAAGATTTTTTTCCGTCTAGCCCCCTTTCACAACGCGCGATAAGGAACTTCGTTCCAAAAGCTTAGTTATTTCGAAAAATCAGCTTGGGAATCTTTCATGAAAGTCATCATCTGCCTAGCCTTTTCCCAACTATCTTGGGGTCGGCTTCCAGTCTAACCGGATGCAGCTGAATATCAGTATTTTTACATGGAGCGACTGCCTATCTGACCTCTACAACCCATTTAATACTGGGTAATACGATACCCCTTGGTAAGACTGGTTGTCAGACTTTCGGCACACTGACTACTTGTAACGACTGTCAAAGATCTACAAATGACAGCCGGGACCAACAGCTTAACGTGCTTTCCGAGGCACGGAGGAAACTCGGTATGTAACGGGTGGTCACCCATCCACAGACCAACCTAGGCAAGCGCGGCTTAACCTTATGGTCGACCCGAGCGGCTGCTATTATTTAGCCACGAGCTCCTCAATCTTTCATGAAAGTAACTTCCAATTTTCTAGGGAATCGCCGATCAAGTGACTACAAATGTATTATCGCGGAACTTTTATCTACGTATAAGGCTTTGGGCTGTAATATGTCCTTGAAAATACATTTTCTACATTCACATTTAGACTTCATTCCTGAAAATTTGGGCGCCGTCAGCGATGAACACGGTGAGAGATTCCATCAAGACATTTCTACCATAGATAAACGATATCAGGGCAAGTGGAGCCCACGTATGTTAGCGGATTACTGTTGGACATTAAAACGAGACGTTCTTGAAGCAAAATACAGACGAAAATCATAAAAGTAAATTCATATTAATGTAGCAATAAATCGAAATAACTTCTTTTTGTTTATAAAAATTCAAAATTTCTAAAATGTTATGATAATCTAATATATAAAATTCTCGTATCACAGTTTTCGTTCCCATACTCCTCCGAAACGGCTCGACCGATTTAAACAAAATTTTGTGTACATATCGGGTAGGTCTGAGAATCGGCCAACATCTATTTTTCATACCCCTAAGTGGGCAGCGGGTGACACCGCTGGGCACAGCTAGTGGTATTACAAAAAAATTGTTCGTATTTGAAGTATTTTAATTTTATTTCAAGTATCCTTATCATTCTCATAAACATAACTAGACACAAGTTTTCATGTTACATGCAAAAATTGTTTTTTTGTTGACTAGTGTATTAAATGGGTGCTTTGCATAATTTCAAAAATAATTTTATAGTTGTATGTGGTTAATGATTATTATTCTATTGACTGCACTGAGCGGTTTTACCGATATAGACTGGGATATTTTTAATGTTTATTTATTTATTTAACAATAAGCACACCCAACTGCATAATTACAAAAATGTACTTATTATTATAATTATTCATGTACCTTAACAATAATTACACACATCCCAGGCATGCATGACATTGTATAATGTTTCTATATTTTTGAGACTACAAAAATGTAGGCACAATAGTTTAATTATTTTCTAATTTTAAAGATCTGAGAAGCTTAAAGATCTAAGCGAACAGAAGATTGCGTGTAAAAACATTTAGAATAAATTAAAATTGTTTTACGTGTTTTTTATCAAGATTTGACATTTACAAATTCAGTATCTTGTTAAAATCTAGTCTTAAAAGTAATCTAATCAATATTATGAGTGTCTAATGCCTTTCGAAGTTTGAACAATAAGAAAAGTACATTCTAGAACCAATTGTCTGTGTAATTAGCGTGGGAAAATTATGTTTTTTAATAATATTTCGGCCCTGAGCAAAGTTTGATAGGTATTCAACGTCAACTGGGTGAAATAAATAAAGATTTTACCTTCCAGGTACCAATACCAAGAATAGGGATCTCGAGTCCATTGTTAAACTTCACTTTAGGAACTTTTAAAGCCATTTTGCAAATAAAACTTTTGTTTAAAACTATTTTGCAGGTTATCGATACCGGTAGCAGCTGTCAAAACTATTGTGAGCAGGGTCTGTCGAGTTTGTTCTACGAACTGTTTATAGGTGGGCTTGAAAACAAGAGAGAGACAACGACATCAGAGTAAAAGAGATGAATATATAATGTTGCCACCAAAAATACAATTTCGTATTCTCCATAATAATGGACTTATTAATTGATTTTTAAAGTAAATTACCCTTGAAAATACATTTAGCTATTATTCGAATGCCAAAAAAATATACTTAGTTGAGAAATGTAAGATATACAATTGAATATTACATAATTAAAAAATATATTGGGGATAATGTGTGGCAACACTAACGTCGGCACGCCATATTGATTATGTATGACATTGTTGACGTCACAAGAAAAATGTCTGCCGCCGCTTGCGCACCATTTTATCTTGTACTCATGTTTATTTGTAATAAATAAACTAGTTCCATTTAATTCTACATACATTGATAACGTTGAGTCGAGCTTTCTCCTCCGTTGCTTTGTTTTGGTGAAATTAAGTGTGTATTTGTGAGATATAGACTCGGTGTTGAGATAGTGACTTGTTTGTTTTTGTGTATATTTTCGCGATGAGTTCGCAAAAAGAAAACACAAGAATCTGCTGCATGTGCGGATCTTCACCTTCTAAAGATCCCAGCATCACTTTGCATCGGTTTCCAAAGCCTGGCTCAAAAAATGCTCTGCGGTATGTACTTTCCATGCTATTCGTCTTACATTAACGACATAGAATCCCACAATTATTGTTAATCCAGCTTCTAACTACCACAAACTAACGTAACATGTGTATATACGTAATGTAATTGATACCCTTTGCTAAAGTCCCAACTTTCGTTGCCAAAAATAATTAGATACTTACTATGAAAAGTTTTACCATTCCCGTATCTAATATTACATCTCTTACAATCAAAGCGTATACAGTTTAGATTTTTATTTAGAAATAGCTTAATTTAGCAAATGATTAAAATGGTGTGTAATTTTGATATTTTTTAATTTCCAGTTGTGAATTATGGGCAAAGTATTGCTTCTCAAATGAAGCCTGGTCTTCACCAGAATTCCAGGATAGACTCCATAAGCAACATAAGATGCTATGCAGCAAACATTTTAAAAGCACATGCTTTAATGAGAAGAAGTTGTTCAGAACAGCTGTACCTGGTGTTCAATGCCACAAAGTTAGTACAATTATCATTTGAAAAGTGAATTTAAAACACCTATCTTACATTGCACAGAAATACAGACATTATGTTATATGTACATAAATGTATAATTATATCGTAGCAGATTGATGGTGTTGTTAACATGATGTTTAAGGAAATATTATAAATAACCAGTTTATCCTACTAATTTGTTCTAATAAGTGTGAACGTAAATTGTTTGTTTTGTCTGAACTTCACTGAATCAATGGCTTTAGGAAGGACATAGGCTAGCATTTATTAAAAAAAATAGGTGTATCTATACCTACTGCCCTTGTTTTTTACCTATACCCAGTATGGGTACACCTCTGACTAACCTTTCAGGGAAACAAGGTCTTCGTCATCTAAAAAACTGATAGCTATAGTTAATATATCACACAAGAGCTAGTATAATGAAATCAAATCAAATTCTTTATTTTAGACCAAAGATCCATATGTGTTAGTATCACCTTACCCTAAATGTAGGAAACAGCTGATTATTTTAGATTTGGTCCCATAGTAAAAGTTGTTCATAATGATGAGTACAATGACCTCTTAAGAGGTTGTTGGTGTTTTTCCATAACCCTGTATATTTTTTTAAGACATATTCATAATTATATCATCAAGCTTAATTTATTAATACCAATTTTCTTAGAGGTAAATTTTAAATCAACTTTTCATTTCCAGGATACAACAATTTCTAATGTGCCAGATCAACCTGCCGTATTTGAACCTGTTGCCGGTCCATCCAGAATTTACCCTTTAAGAGAACATAATGCAAACATTATTACTCCGACCAATTCAGGAATGTTTGTGTGCAAGTCTTCAAAACAAGAAGGTGACCAGAAAAGCAAAATGTTGATAAGGAAACTGAAAAGTAGTATGAACAAGGTGTATAGATTACAAAAAACTGTAAAACATTTAAAAAATGAATCCTTTTTAAATGTTATTTGTAACAATGACACAGTCAAAAAAATCCTCAATACAAAAATGAGTTCGACATTTGCACTATTACTGCAAGGAGAACTGCAGAATTATAAGAGGAAGAAGCTTGGTCGCAGGTGGAACATGGAGGCTAAAATAATAGCATTGAGGCTCTACAAGAGGTCACCAACAAGCTACAAATTGCTGAGGAGAATGATTTGTTTACCAGCACCCAGCACATTAAAATCCCTCTTAAGTAAATTTAAGATGAATGTGGGGACTCATAAAATAATACTTTCATTGTTGAAAAAAACAACAAAACACTTTTGCCCCTCTGAACGTGAGTACATATTGTTGTGGGATGAAATGTCCTTAAGAAAAAATTTATGGTACAATCCTAAGGCGGACATTATAGAAGGTTATCAAGACCATGCTACACAAGGTAGATCTTCACAGGCAGCTTCATATGCTCTTGTATTTATGGTAGTTGGAGTTAGAAAGCATTTTAAGCAGCCAGTGGCTTATTATTTATCAAGCGGTTTTGTCACAGCTGACAGACTATCTGCTTTGATTAAGGAGGTATGCATTTCTTATTCATTTTCAATGATGATCATGCTTATTTAACTCTTTGCTGAACTATAATGTAAGTTTATTTGTCGCTAACCTCCCTTATAATACTTGCAGGTTTTAAATTGTTGTTTTGATGCTGGATTAAATATATGTGCTTCAGTTTGTGACTTGGATGGAGTCAACAAAAGAGCTCTATGTCTATTAGGAGCTTCTGTAGAGAATCCCTACATAGAAGTGAGCAATCACAAAATTGTCACACTATTTGACACACCACACCTGCTGAAGTGCTTCAGAAATCTGTTCATGAAATATGATGTAAGGTTTAGGACCAATATAACATCAGACAACAAACAAGGAATTGGTAAGTCATTTGTTATTTAGTTTTAGAAAAATAATTGTTTAATAATAAATATATACATTTAAAGCATAATAATTTTTTTACAAGAAAGTAAATTTATACATAGTAATTTTAATAATTACTTTACAGGAATCGCTAAATGGAGCCATATCAGGCAATTTTATGAATTGGACAACAATAATCCCAATTTTGTATTTGCACCATGCTTGAGTAAAGAACACCTTGAGCCTAATTCAAAGCAAAAAATGAGGGTAAAACTTGCGGCACAAGTTTTAAGCCACTCAGTTGCAGCAGGAATATATACCAAAATAGCTGGAGGTAAAAAACCTGATTTATTCCTCAGATCATAGTTATGCATGATACTTATATTTGTCTCTTTATAAAGGATAAAACCAACAAATAATTATTATGTTGTACTTTTAACATTATTAGATACTTAATCCTGTATTGAGCAAGTAACTAGCCCTTAAACTTCACAACTACCAGATGACTAGCAAGCATTATACAGGATGGGTTCGAAAAGTTACAAGTATAAGTCCAAACGATTCTTTAACACGGTATATTGTAACTCGCAGCTAACATAGATAAACGAGTCTTTATGTGTATATTACGTAACATACGAACGGCTCACCAACACACAGATAAACCCGAAGAGGTTTGCGTGTATGGCAATGTTTTTTTTAAATTATTAAAGTGTTTCTGTAAAATGAAATAAATAATAATAATAGTTTATAAAAAATAAAGTATAAAATAAATGTATATAACGTATACATATGCTGCCAGTAAAGCCGCAGGTATTAAGCTAGTTAGTAATATGCCTACTCATATTGATTTGATTTGTTTATTGTGAATTTTCAGGACACATGCCGACTGAAGCCTTAGCAACGGCTAATTTAATTTCAAATATGGACGAACTATTTGATGGTGTAAACGCGTCGACACCAGATTTAAGAAGAGGAAAAATATTTTCCACCAACATAAAAAATTCCACAGAACATCTCCAAATGTTCGATAAAATGAAATGTTTTTTTAAAACTCTTGAATTTTTGGGATGCAGGGGTAATCCCCCATCAAAAGATGGATGGATTTGGACCCTCAATGGGATAGAAATGATTTGGGGAATGCTAAGTGCAAAACATAAATCAATTAAAAGCCTATCCACAAGAAGATTCCAGCAGGACCCTCTTGAAAATTTATTTGGGTGTATACGATCCAACTGTGGATCCAATAGCAACCCGACAGTTGCACAATTCGTTGCTGGATTAAAAACTGCTGTAATAAGCAATATGGCACATACTAGCTCAGGCAATTGTGAGCTGGATAGTAACAGTGCCATAATTACAAATTTTAAAATATTATTCACACCAGCCACAGACATGCACACTGAAACGGAGCAATCTGATAATATTATAATAAACCAAATAGAAAAAGAAATTGAAGAAAATATTATTTCCTCCCTGGAACAAAATTTGGAGGAAGGAAGTAGCGAACTACAAGCATGTGCGTATGTCTGTGGCTTCATTGTTAAAAAATATAAAAATAATTGTAATCAATGTAAAAATATTTTAGTCTCCGAAACGCCAGAGGAAGTGCATAATTTTATAGAGTTTAAAAATTATGAATCTATAAAAAAATCTCTTACATACGCCTCAAAAAATTTAATAGATTGTGTAGAAAAAAGTGCAAGCTTAATTAATATATTTTTAGAAAAAGAGGCGTATAAAGAGAAAATCAAAATTAAAATAACACAATTCCTAAAGGACTCTATAAATTATGACTTCCTCGAAAATTGCATGGAGCACAAAGAATTAAATATAAGTTATATAATAAACAGTGTCTTCCATATTACTATTAAGAGATATTGTATATTAAAAAACAAAAATTATTCTGAAGAGGCATGTAAATCTGCACTAAAAAGAAAAATGAACATAATTATGCATAAATAAATTTTCAGTCGTAAACCACTGAAAATTTATTTATGCATAATATCTATACTAATATTATAAAGCTGAAGAGTTTGTTTGTTTGAACGCGCTAATCTCAGGGACTACTGGTTGTAATTGGAAAATTCTTTTAGTGTTGGATAGTCCATTTCTTGAGGAAGGCAGGAAGGTGCTGAGCAGCGTGGGTGAAACCGCGGAGAACAGCTAGTATATAATATACTAGCTGTTAAACCAAGAAATGGACTATCCAACACTAAAAGAATTTTCCAATTACAACCAGTAGTCCCTGAGATTAGCGCGTTCAAACAAACAAACAAACTCTTCAGCTTTATAATATTAGTATAGGTGTGCGTTCGGGCAGCGGAATGTTGTTGAATTTAAAGATTTTAATTATGCAGATATTTAGTGTATGACGTCGTGTAAATGTGTATGGTAAAAAAAAAATTGTGCATGCAGCCATTGTGGAGAAATTCACCAAAAACTGATTCCACTGCGCGAACGTTCGCCCAGCGGAACTTTTTTTGAAATATAGACTAGAAGAAAACTGATGTGTCTAAAAATTAGTGTGTAATTGTGTATGTATGAATAAAATTAGTGCATGCATAAACTTCGGAGATATTCAAGTTTCCGCTGCGCGAACGTTTGGCCATTAGCTAGTTTTTATATAAAGCGCTTACATAAAGAGCTGTAGATTTTTACATATATTGTTTTGAATTTGTGTATATTTGTGTAAAAAACAGATTTAGAAAAAATCGCAGGGCTTAAGACATAAAAATATAAACGTCAAAAACGCTTATTACGTTGTAGTTCTAAAAGTCTGCACTTTGGGGTCTAGATTTTCACGTTTATACAAACCTTGTAAGTGTCTGCAACATGTTGCCAAGTATCAATGATGTTCCGTTAGTAATTAAAATGTATGACCAATAATTAGTGTATACAATACAATAATAGAATGTCGTGATATTTGACTGCTTTGTAAACAGTGATCTATTCATGGTAAATTGTCCTATAACTCTTTAACACTTTGGGGTCTAGATTTTCACGTTTATACAAACCTTGTAAGTATCTGCAACATGTTGCCAAGTATCAATGATGTTCCGTTAGTAATTAAAGAGTTATAGGACAATTTACCATGAATAGATCACTGTTTACAAAGCAGTCAAATATCACGACATTCTATTATTGTATTGTATACACTAATTATTGGTCATACATTTTAATTACTAACGGAACATCATTGATACTTGGCAACATGTTGCAGTCACTTACAAGGTTTGTATAAACGTGAAAATCTAGACCCCAAAGTGCAGACTTTTAGAACTACAACGTAATAAGCGTTTTTGACGTTTATATTTTTATGTCTTAAGCCCTGCGATTTTTTCTAAATCTGTTTTTTACACAAATATACACAAATTCAAAACAATATATGTAAAAATCTACAGCTCTTTATGTAAGCGCTTTATATAAAAACTAGCTAATGGCCAAACGTTCGCGCAGCGGAAACTTGAATATCTCCGAAGTTTATGCATGCACTAATTTTATTCATACATACACAATTACACACTAATTTTTAGACACATCAGTTTTCTTCTAGTCTATATTTCAAAAAAAGTTCCGCTGGGCGAACGTTCGCGCAGTGGAATCAGTTTTTGGTGAATTTCTCCACAATGGCTGCATGCACAATTTTTTTTTTACCATACACATTTACACGACGTCATACACTAAATATCTGCATAATTAAAATCTTTAAATTCAACAACATTCCGCTGCGCGAACACACACTTAGTATAGATATTTATTATTTACGAACGAATCAGTCAGGACAAGTAATCATAATATGTATAGATTATGGTGTGCATTACCCTGTCAATATGTTTTGCTTTATAGACATGAGACGTGCATAAGACTAACAAATGATTAGTAGATCATAGGGAGCAATTTGTTTACTAATAGCAAAATTTGTTTGAATTGTAGTTTTAAAGTTATTTGAGAAAAACTGATTTTGCTGGAGTAATGTTTGAAACATTACCCTGGCAAAATCGTATTTCAAAAATTTGTTTCAGCCTGGCACCAAATACATAAATATATAGCTTTTGTTGTGTAGTAAATGTTTGTAAAGAGCAAAATTAACTCTTTCTAATCATTTCTTTATTTAAAAAGAAATAACACAGACATTTATTAAACAATATGATAGAATAATTTAAACCATGTCTATAAACTTGTTTGTTTTTTGCTTGCTTAGATTTTGATGTTCAAATTGTTTGCAATAGGCCCATCCATACTTGTTATTTTTGGACGAAGATGTCTGCAATACCTAAATTGATTAAATTTATGTATTTTAAAATTCATTACATAGGTACACATACTTGTGATTTATGAACACCTTTTGTACCATATTTCTGGAAATTAATTTAAAACTCATTAATCTATTTCTAACTATGAATCATGTAAAATCAGTCATAATATAATATTGAATCTGTTAAGTAAATTATAAGTATTAACATGCTAAATAAAAAAGAGTCATGTACTAATCTTTGTTTTATTAGACTCCTCTATATAGATAAATTTTATGCACAAGTACACTGTGTTTCTCGATAGTGATTCTGTTTAGATGTCGATTATTGCTGAGCAAAAATTTATATTCTTGTAGGTAACTATCGAGAAACGCATTGTACTTGTGCATAAAATTGCATTAACATAATAATTTTAATTAAAAACCACCTATAAAATCGTCTGTAGCTTGAAATTCCCGCCCTAGCTTTTACTCTCTAGTTTTCGTGGGCGGAATATAGATGGCGCCGGTCGGTAAGGAAAAATTTCCTCCTAAAATTTGTACGGAGTTGTTATTCTTCCCTTTAGGGTATATATGTTCTGTGATTGTGAGTATTTGTGACAGTGTTGCCAACTGGGTTTTAAGATTCGGGGCTAAACAGAATCAAAAAAGGGCTAGATGGGGGCTAAATTGCTTTTTTAATACAAATAAATAAAAGAATTGAGTTTTGTTAACTATTGTTTAATTATTACATACCTATATTTTTGGAACACACAATCAAAAATTTAAAAACATTCTAACTTAATTTAAAAAAAAACAACTTAAATGTCCAAGTCCTCATCAGAGGATTCTTCGCCACACAAGATTACGCTCACACATTTGATGAATATTGGCCATAAGACCTTTCACGTTATACGTATAGAACTCTTATTAGAGAATTTACCACTAACGCTACTGAAGGAAACGATGCGGTTGCAGTTTTACACGTTTAGCACTTGCCGCAAACCCCGATACTTAACAAACGCTCTTGCTTGTTGCTCTAAGAATGTGAAGATTATCTTGTTTCTGATACATCTTTTACTACTGCGCATCTTTTTATACAAGTAGTTTGTAGATGTCATATTTGAAAGAAATCGAAAGCGCTCTCCGCATTCAATATTATAATGCGCTGAGGGCGCTGCTGCGGTTGCTTTGCTTCTGCAGCGCTTCGGGAATGTTTGCGAGCGTCCGAAATTTTGTGAGTGATGATCACAGACAGACTATGAAGTGTTGCTAGATTGGTTCGGTTTCAGAATATTCCCCAAATTCATATTATCTGTTCAACGTTTTACCCATAATTAAACAGGTAATTAAACAATTAACACGATATTAAACTATGTTTATTCGGAAAAGAACGGTTCACAAGTACACTTCCAACGCACACCGATTCACATTAATTCATTAGGTATGTATCAAAAATTGGATCATTGTGTATTATATCTCGTGATATTCGTAGTTCAAAGTTCTTATGGATATTTTGCCATGAATAAGAACGGCATTTCACTTCAGCGAGAGAAAAAAAGTCCGATAACTTAAAATTAGGGTAACCACTTTTTAATTTCATTGCAGACAAGTCTTCGGTACCTAGACTTTGGCATTCGCAATCTCTCCGGTTAAGAGTGGCTGAACCTTAGCAGAAGCGCTGTCGTAGCCATATTTATTGTAAATAATGTTGTGCTTCATATTTATCCAACTAATATTATAATATTTGTGAGGATGTATGGATGTGTCGATATTTGTTACTCTTTCAAGTCAAAACGGCTAAACGGATCTTGATGAAATTTGGCACAGAGGTAGATTATAGTCTGGAATAACACAGAGAATAGGTACTTTTTTCAATATCACGCGGGTGAAGTCGCGGAGCCAGCTATCTTATCATGTTAATCTTTCACGTCAAAACGGCAGGCTACTTTGAGTAAAGAAACTTAAGATCTATTTCGTAATAGTGTGACTTCCCGGGGCCAGTACCGAGCCAG
Organism: Ochropleura leucogaster; assembly: GCA_958449745.1. Taxonomy (NCBI): domain Eukaryota; kingdom Metazoa; phylum Arthropoda; class Insecta; order Lepidoptera; family Noctuidae; genus Ochropleura; species Ochropleura leucogaster. The sequence goes on along the minus strand of OY288228.1, from coordinate 8,241,542 downwards.
CGGAGGTTTGAATGTCGAGCCCCCGAAGGGGTCCGTACCGAACTATACGGTTAAAAACGCATTATTTTATTGTTGTCAAATTAAGTATTTTGGCATGCCAGAAACAGGCAACATATGGTTTGTGCCTGCCACCAATATTAACACCTGGTTACACCTATATTTTAAGCAAATAAATGATTCCGATTATGACAATTACCTGTGTAAAGAAAAAATGTTAACTTTCAATAAAAACAGTAAGTACCTAGGAGGAAATCACTTTTAAAAGTTGTTCCGAAAGGTAGGTATAATTATGTATTAGTAGTAAAGGTAACCAATACAAAACTAGTTTATACTGATCTCTCAACTTATAGTACACCGTCAATTTCCCTAACGATGAGAGATCCGTATAAACTGGTTTATATAGATCGATGTGTCGTCGTATGTACATATTGTTTGACTTAAGTGTAAAGAAGATTCAAGAAAATATTCGGTACTGTTGCTACATACAACACGGTTACTAAGCAATTTTATTGATTTCAAAACAAACTTGTAGACCACAGAGTACTTTTACACATTTGTAGACCTTGACTTGTCTTCATTATTTTTGATAAGTCATCATCAATAATTTGTTGGTCGATTGTTTGTTTTTCGTTTCTATGGAAGTTAAAAAAACTTGTCAAGTGTGGGTTGGACACGAGCATAATCGGATTCGGACTCGAAGGGTACCGTAACTTCACACAATATTTAGATTTGGATTATCAAATAATTTCTCCCGTTCTGGGTGGAGGGCGAAGTAAGCCGACAAATATGTCCAGCTTTGGTTCAGTCCATGGTCCGGAGCGAGAGGGAATGGAAAGCGGTCACCTCCTTCTGCGAAGCAGACATGCTAGCGAAACAGGTGGCCGGGCGTTTGAGGGAGAGAACCTCAAACCAACCCGGCGCGGGAGACGCCCCGGCCCACGGGTGTTGCGAAATGACTCCCGGCCACCGTAGAGCCTGTGGACGGTGAGCAATGGGTAGCTCACCGTCCGTCCGTCTATTGACGACAGACCGTGTCGACGGCGCGTTCGTGTTTCACGCGCGCCTCAAAGAGATGTCAGCAAAGCAGAGGGGCCTGCCAGGGCCTCCGCCTGCCAGGGTTGCGGGTTGTTCGAAAAAGATACCGCAGCCCCGGAACGTAAAGGGCAATAGAAGGAACATGGGTGGGTTTTAGTCAGTACAAGTCTGACACTCCCCACCGCTCCGCCCAGAGCGGGGGAAGTTATTTGATGATTTCCAATCCGCAAAAAATAATAATACCCCTAACTAGATGTACTTGGCGCAAGTCAAAAGTTTGCGGAGAGAACGGAACCTTTGTGGAATAGAAACTATAACTTCCAGCCGGTTGTGATTGAAAACCTTGACCCTGTGGAGTCAGTGTGATCAAAGCTTTTGTAAGGAATTATTATGATAACGCTTAACTGACGATTTCCAAGTCCCAAGGGATGGCTTTACCTTATTTATTCATTAAATGCACAACGTATAAAAAGTTACACGCTAGGCTTATTACTAATGAGCACATTACCCTGTTAGGGCGCAACAAAATGAAAAGAACTCTTAAAACTAATAAAATTATATTGCAGAATCTAATATCACGGTAGGAACTTTCACAATACTAAACTTATATCTTAGGAGCTAAATGTAATATGGCAACACCATTTGTTCTAATGCACATTTACAGCTTACAGTGTTAAGGATAGTTTTTTTTTTTAAATTAGTTTTTTAATTGTTACAATGTATGTAGTTAATTTATTAAATATAAAACAGATAAACAAACACTAACCTTCCAAGTCCCAAGGCCGATGATGGGATATATTTGTCCATTATTGAATTTAATAGTTGGAACACGCACCATTTTGAAACACAAGTACGCTGCGAGGCAAAGGAATCAAGAATGACGAGGCCAGACGGAGTGTCGAGGTCGGTTATTATCTCTTTAAGTGTACTATCAATTTATTATTTGTTTTTCAAGTAGATAAATGTTGTTATATAATCAGCGGCTTGTTTATAATGTTTTTAATATCAATATCTCGCTCTATTTCTATGGCGTTATCTAAATGACATGGCGAAAAGTTCTATAGATAAATACGGTGTTTGTCTGTTGGAAGATATCGCACAAGAATCTAGATCTTGCCTGAAAAAGAGTACCTAATTATTACATGGTTTAAAAAAAAAACACTAAAAGACTTATTTTGTTCCCTATTTTTTTTGTCTCCGACTTCCGGAATTTTCCGTCTTTTTTATAGACAGAAATGATAGTAGATATCTCACACAAATTCTTATTGAATATTTTGTTTTCATTGCTACTAAGTATTTAGAAACAAATCTCACTTGTGATCTTGAGAAAAACTCAGTCTCAATGTTAGACCATGCTTTTAAGTTCTTCCTTAATTATTAAATACAGTATCAAGACTATCTCAGCTCTGTACCCAGCGGCACCACATTTGATTGATACGAAATAATAGACAGTTTGATGAATGTAATATCTTTTTTATCACAGATAACATAGAATCTGTCATATTGATACTCAGAAGGCCAAAGTTGTTCGATCCAAGAACGTAATAAAAAAATAGATCTGTCATAAAACTTTTCCCAAGATAGTTTCTGTTAAGAAGTTCTTCTATTTTAACTTTAATATTTTGTTAATAACTCGCTTTAACACGCGTCGCGTCACAAGTGTTTCTTTCACGTACAGTACACACCAACACAAGTCAACCAACTGTCAAACGTAATTTTACCTACCGTTTACAATATCTTAGAGCATCTTAGCGATAAAACCGAAATATTAATCAATAGGATCTCACTTAAGAAACGAGTCGCAAACCTCAATATTTGTTTATTAATTATATCGATATCTCAAATGCAGTCTCACGACCGGGTTTCAGGAGTAGGATTTGTTTCTAAATACTGCCCCAAGAGATTATTATATCGTCCATATAGAAAAAAAATAAGACTTAAATGGTTTTTTCATAGATGACGGTATCAGAACTGAACCAGATTTAATTGGGACACGGGAAGCACCAGCTTTTGAAATAAAACAAGGAATCAAAATAGTCTCTTCCCCTAGTCGAAAGTTCCGAGATAAAAAAACATTAAAATTAAATTTTTAATTTAAGTTGGTTTAATAATTAAAACATAGTTTTGGTTACATCATTCAATCATTATTCGAAATAGGTACAGACGCCTGCAGGTCAAGCTACCCGATACTGTCAATTTTTCCCAATGAACCTTGAACCTAATACTTTAGAAATAAAGTCGAAAATCTATCAAAGAAATCAACAGATTGTAGTAGCTTGATGTGCAGGCGTCTGTACTATTCCGCGAAAATTTTTAAATCGATGACTTAATGATGCGACCTGGTTTTTTTTTTTTTTAGCTTCGACGTTTTTTTTTTTTTTTTCGCTGTTTTCTTAGAAGCTTGTTAGTTCTGTGTAACGTTAGATACTTGGAAAACCTGATACATGAAGGGGGAATCTATGTAATTGCTGACAAGGCGGAATTTACAACCTACTCAAATTCGTCTTACAATATGCTTACGAAGAAATACAATTTTGCCGCGACGTTCCGGTTCCAGTTGATTTCGACCACAATGCCAGGATTATTAACAACAATAGTCCTGCCAGTGACGATAAGTCGATCCCAATACAACGAGATATTACCATCTTCGACAGTGCTATACTATCTATAATATCCTACTTAGCTGCTTCATACCTTTGCTTCTCCTTCATCCTGCGAAGGCAAAAAATCGTGGGGAAAAAATTAAACCAAAGTTTCGTAGTGGTTTATGTTAATGTGAAAAACTTTTCGTTTTGTTATTGCATTTTTTGGAACGAAGCTCCTTCGTTCTAGACGGAAAAAATTCTTACGAAAAGTTGTCACGACACTTTTTGCTATAGTAAGCTATTGTAAGCTGTGCGGCTTCGCATGTTTCTCTGTCTGTCTCTCTCTCTCTTATAGAAAGCAAGCCAGTTACTTTCATTTCTATAGGAACTTCGTTCCATCCGGGTGTCCCTTGACACCTCTAAATTTTTCGTAAGTGATTATTAAATTCAGGCTCGACAGTAATGACGTTTCAACAAACAATGAATGCGAATACACGCTTGTTTTTTTACCGTAGCTTATTTTGATCCACTACTACCCCATACCTTTCCAACTCTTTCGGTGTTTAACCTCCTTTGGTCAATCCCGCAGGAACGAGTCCAAAATGTCACACCCGCGTTTTTTGGACCATTGGACCCTCCTCGGTGACAACGACCGTCTTCAAGCACCCACTGTTTGACAATTCTGGCTTATCTGTCTTAACCCAACCTTAAATGTGACTAATCCAGTCCTATTTTAACCTCGCAGACTTATCGTCAACATGGGCAATGTTTCTTTTGGAGTATGTTATAGTTTTGCGCATTCGATCGGTGAGTTTTGATATTTAAAATGCTGTGCTCCATCACTACATCGCTACGTTTTATACTATCAGCAAATTAAATATTATTTAATTACAACTCGTGATGGAGTTCATTTAAGGTCAAACATACAAAAATAATCAATCGTGTGAACTGATAATTGTTTATAACAGTTTAAAAACGTGAGAGATTACGAAAATAAAACGTTTCCTTCTTTTTTATATTTCCGCGGGAGAAATTACGAGTAATATGCGTTGATGGCAAAGATAACACAAAGGAGGTTTTAATATGTCTATGGTTGATTGCTATAAGAATAGAGGAAGGCCAAAGAAACGATGGATGGATTGTGCGAAGGATGATAAAGGATGGTAAAAGTTTTGATGAAATATTTTTTAAATTATTTTTTCAAAATATGGGTAAAAAGTTTTACCCCCGGATATCTCCTAAACTAATTAAGATAGCATCGTGGGAGTTTTACTCTCGCAATTAGAATAAAAAGCTCTATCTGATTCACTAATAATCAGGGAGGTGGTCATTTTGAAGTAAAATAAAACACTGAAGTCCCATACAAAATCTATGGGGGAAGCGCGTTTTGAGAGCTCATATAAAGTATATCAAGTGATTGGTGGTGTCAACTACCCTATTGTGACAAGTGTCGTCTCCTGACTAACAAAGTTGATAACCCAACAACGCTGGAGCGAGTAGGTCTAGCGGGTCTGCCGAGTCATTTTCTAGTGGGAGGTGAAGGCGTGGAGGGTCCTCGTCGTCGGGGAAAACTGTTCGCCGCGCCCCCGGGAGTGCGCACACGTCGAGCGGCTGCTGCGCCCACAGCTCGAGCTATCACACTGCTCAACTCTTTGCTCACTCAGCACATACATCTGGATATCTTTCATTATAAGCCATATGAAATTTGTAAATTTATGTATTTTTTTTAAGTTATAGTTAGCAAGTTTGTGTTTTGGTTCCATACACTGTTAACTTCTCTTTCTTTTAAGTAAATAAAATACGGCCATACCTTTTGCGTAGAAGGTTGACTTCTTCATAGCTCCAAGGGACCACAGACTTTATACGGCTTGAACTCGATACCTCCAGCCGTTCCCGAGATTTAGTTGTCTTGATAGACAGACAGACGGGCACAAGTAATACTATAAAGATTCTGTTTTATCTTTCTGAGTCAAAAAATATGATGACGTAATTTTTTTTAATATCTTTGCCTCACATTATGAGTTTCTCTTGTTGTATCATATCTTCAATCGGTTTACAAACATTTAAACTCCGATACCCAAACAGCCAGAGACGGAAGAAATATTTATACAGTACGGCCAACGAGAAGCGATACGAAAGGTCATTAACCTAAAGAACAACTGTGGCGTTGACAATCTAATATTTAGCTCTTTCCATCTTGTGCCTTTGACGTAATGTCTCGTTCTCCCGGCAAAAACATGACAACGTTAAGACGGGTTCGCCAACATTCGGGCAGCCATTTTAGATGGGGTTTTAGCATGGGTTTTGTTTACATTTGGTATCGCTTCTCGTTGGCCGTACTACAGGTCATACAAATATTTGTTTCGTGCGAACATCGAACCCGCAACACGTAGCGCAGCAATCGATCGTACAGCCACTGAGCCAACCGTGTCGTCAATTACAACGGCATGCGGGCGAAGCCGTAAAAACTAGTAGTTCTATCTTGAAAAGGAATCCTGTTATTAAAACACTTACACTTCACTCTCAAGGACTTAATTATCATACCTAGTTAATATCAAAAGTAATCTATATTGACGATCAATCGATTTTATTCTATAAACTCCATTTGATAGTAAAGTACTTCATGAAGAGTGTTAATAATGTCAGTACTATAATAATGGTACTTGTCTTGAAGATATTGCTTTTCGATATAAGTTTTTAAACTGATACTAAACACTTTCGTTTATTAATTGACTAGCTTTTTCCCACGGCTTCGCTCACGTTAAATTCGGGGTAACAAAGTTCCTATTTCCTGATTAGCAGTTATTTTTCTTTGGTAATAAAGTGTGTGTACCGATTTTTAGCTTCCGTCCTTGAAAATTGTGGAATGCTCCATACAAACTTCCACCCCCTATTTTAGGGAAGTGGGGGGGTTAGAAAAAGACAATCAGTAGCGTATGTCCGTCTCCAGTCCGTCTAATTTTGACAAGTTTGGTAATATACTACATCCTAAACTTATCAAAATCAACCATTATGCGATCAGTGATCGACCATTTTGACACTATTGTAATAGCAGACTTAGGCCCCTGGGTTCTCTGAGATTGAAATGTTTAAATTACATAAGTACATATGTGATGGCTTAAGTTTTTATTGTTAATTATTTATAAATAAATAGTCACTCGAATCGAAAAGTGATGAAAGAAAACTATCAATGATTTGTAAATAACTATTCGACGATACCCTACTTGACATATTTTGTTGGTTTTATTTTTTTATCATTTTCGTAATATGGCGTCTCATGGTCGCCATTTTGATTTTTATTGCTTCCATTCCTTTAGTGACACTCGCAGGACTAATACCAATTTGATACTAATAGTTGTATTTTGACATAAGTCTCATAGAATTTATGTCAAAATACAACTATCCGTAAGCAAAACTAGTCGTTTTTGGAACGAAGTTCCTTATCGCGCGTTGTGAAAGGGGGCTAGACGGAAAAAATTCTTACGAAAAGTTGTCACGACACTTTTTGCTATAGTAAGCTATTGTAAGCTGTGCGGCGTCGCATGATTCTCTGTCTGTCTGTCTGTCTCTCTCTCATAGAAAAGAAGCCAGAAATTTTCATTTCTATAGGAACTTCGTTCCATCCGGGTGTCCCTTGACACCTCTATTTTTGTTTATTGGAACGGGGCATTACAGGAATCAATTGACGTATAAATCATAAAAATCGGCGCAGGCGTTTAGTCTATACAGTACTTCAAAGGAACAAACATACATGCATAGACCGATGAACACATTACCTTCCTTTGGGGCGCGCAGTCGGGTAAAAAAAGGGGATACCAACAAGAAATAAAAACATCAAAAAGAATATATTACAACATTTATTCCATATGCGATTACACTTTACTTTCAACACTTTGAGCAATCAAAAAATATATTGCTTTCTTCACTCAACATTCTCCTTTTAAAAAAATATACCGAATTTGATACCAACACCGCTCGCGGTGCCACGAATGTATACGACCACTATCAATTTACAATTATAAATCTTATACTCTTTACACAAAGTTCAGTTTCGTTTGCAACAAAACTTTTACTTGAGACCTTCCGAGTTTTTTTGGTTGTATTTTTTTTAAATACTTTTCGTTTTTTTTTTTAAATCGACTTTATTCTCGTCTAGTTAGAGTTGAAAATTTGTTTGTTTCTGTTATACATGTGTGTTTCTATGCATAGTATAGAAATTGATAAAATACGAAGACGGGGTAAAAATCAAATCTCCCGAAGGGCAGTTTATCTCCTATCAAGTATTCTACCAGTAAATACGTAAAAATGGATTTTAAAGTACCTTTAACGAAGCCAAAAACGACTTATTTCCCCTTCATTGCAATCATTTTTTAATAACCGACTTCTAAATAAAGAGGAGGTTCTCAATTCGACTGCATTTTTTTTTAATGTTTGTTACGCGATTTATTAGTACACTATCTTCCGCCCGCGACTTCGTCCGCGTGACATAGTTACTTTGGGCTAACGCTAACTTTAAACCGCGTGATATCGAAAAAAAAAATCTCTCTCTCTCCCCTTTTTTCTCACTTTTAGCCTATATCCGTCTCCAGGGTCCCAACTATCTCTGTACCAAAATTCATCAAAATCGGTTTAGCCATTTAGGCGTAAAGACGTTACAAACATACAAACTTACATTCGCTTTTATAATATCGAGGGGGGGGGGGTGTATTCCCATGCTAGGAAAAAAGATTTAATCAGTCGTAATAAATGCTTGACTTTATTTCAATCAATACTTACAGATGGCGCCAGTGTCTTAAGCTGTGTGTAGAATTTAAACCGACTTTAAAAAAGAGGAGATTTGTTACACGATTTTCCGTCAATTGTAGGCCGATTTCAACTTTAAATAAATATAGGTCGTGGTTAGTTTACTAACTGCAACTAATTTTTGATATTTTTTTCTGTGATACATTCAGAAATATACTATTACAGGATTTTTCTCATTATTGCTAACCGTATGATTTCAATTTAGACAATTTTCATGAATCTAGGTAGGCCCGCGACTTAGTACGCGTGGCATAGTTACTTTGGGCTAATGCTAACTTTAATCCGCGTGATGATCGAAAAAAATATCTTTCTCTCCCCTTTTCTCACTTTTTTAGCCTATGTCAGTCTCCAGGGTCCCAACTACCTCTGTACTAAAATGCATCAAAATCGGTTTACCCATTTAAGCGTGAAGAGGTAACAAACAAACAAACTCACTTTCGCTTTTATAATATTAGTAAGGATTTCAATATTTTCTCAATTCAAGTTGAAGTTAGTTATAATACTTTTAAAGTGAATCTTTTATTAAATCGTCTCAAACTTTTTCGTATGTGTGTTGCATGTCGCGTGACGGTCGGCCGCGGAGTAGGGACGTCTAAATGTCTATAATGTGAAAAAAGTTTCGCTTTTAAATTCACACAATCCTTTTTATCTAACTTTTCAAGTATAATGACGTATTTAGCTCGATGTGATGCGTTCTCGCTACTATTAGTGCGTCTATGATACGTAAAAATCTCTTCACAACCAAAGACTCAACATTTTTTTTTTTATAAAACTTGCGTGTCACGGTTTTAGTTGCCATACTCCTTGGAAACAGCTTCGCCGATTTTTATTTAATTTTAAAAGTATATTCGGTAGCTTTTAAAATCGGTCGTAATCTATTTGTCATACCCCTAAATAATAAGGGCGGCCTTATTCAGAAAAGAAGCCGAGCAACGGGTGAAACCGCTGTACAAAGCTAGTTTTTTTTTTTACAATAAAAGTTACATCCCATTTTCTAGTCCTAAAAATAACATAAATAAATACAATAACTGCAAAAATGGCTAATATTACATCTAGAATTCAAAGTTCAATATCAAATTCGGTACGTCGGTTGTCTTCACAAAATCTTCACCGCGGGGCTTTAGTCCCCGGGGCGGTACTTATTAAGTCCATACCATTCACTGCACTATTCAACTATTCGCCTTTTAACCGTTTACTAATCTCTTCTTGTTGTAGCTCCCTCCATTCCTTTTTGGGTTTCATCCGTTTTAGTTGACCATCCCTGTGGAAAGAAATTTTTAGTTATTTGAAAGAAAGAAAGAAAACAAGCTTATTTGGCACAAGCCATAAATGCACACAGTAATAAAAATAATGAAACTTAATTCGAAACACAAATAAAATAAAAATGTTGTGTGTCTCACTTATTCCGTTGAGGGAAAGAGACAGAGCTATACAGGGTGTCTAGCACCATCTCTTTCACTCAGTGGAATAAGCTCTGCTTTAACACGTCATGGTAGGGTAGCTGGGCCTATTTGGCGCAACCGTGAGACAAACATTATTTTTCATAGTAGGCCTACAGTTCAGCAAACTGCCGAGCAGCTAGTGATCGACGCTGGTTTTCAACTGGACCGGATATGGTGATGTGACGGACACTTGGACATACCAAGTTTCCTCCGTGCGGTGGTCACCCATCCACAAACACACCTAGACACTCGAGCTCCTCAACTAGGAAATAAAAAGGCTAGACAGACAAAACTCACCACATGAGATCCACCAAGCCACCCCTCCTTGCAATGACAGCCTTCACCCTGTTGGCGAAATCCACGGCCGTCTCATCGGCCGCGCGGGTCATCGCCGGCAGGTACCACACGTCGCACACGATCGCCCATGAAGTCATCATGTTCAGGAGGTAGTGGAGCATCCCGTAGCGAGAGCTGTTCCAGAATGCGTCTCCGAAGCGGGGGTCGTATCTGTGGAAAGGAATTAATTTGTAATTAACAAGAATTAGACGAAGGAGTCCATATGGATGGAAGGTAGATCGAAAACGGTTACCACGTCCTTCCTTCCACTTGACACCACCAAAACGACACCACCGGTGGTGTCGTATGGAATCTCTAGTCCATATGACACCACCCTAGTGATGTCCAGAAACGCGTGTTTCTGACAAACAGCTCCCAATACATTATTTTAAGTTATCTATAGTTAAACGATAATTAATAAAACAGAGTTTATAAAATATTACTTTTTTATTTAAGTGAAGTAAGTAGTTATGTAGGTATTAAAGAACGGACCGGAAAACTGGTCTTCCAGCATGTCAACAATTGTTGTTACGTGCTTGTAATAGGCCTTAATGAACTTTTAGTGTTTCTTTTCCGGGAACTTTAAGTGAGTTTTCATATCAACAAGTTTGTATGTAACCTCACTAATAGTCGGTGGTGTCATATGGACTAGAGATTCCATACGACACCACCGGTGGTGTCGTTTTGGTGGTGTTAAGTGGAAGGAAGGTACCACGTAATATTTAACACATCATTTTGGCAACCATTGTTATTGCGGTTTTTTTTTTTAAACAACTTTTTTTTCGGGTGTGTTCGGAAATCATCAACTAACTTCCATCAACCGCTTCGCTCAGAGCGGGGGAGTGTCAGACTTGTACTGACTAAAACCCACCCATGTTCCTTCTATTGCCCTTTACGTTCCGGGGCTGCGGTATCTCATTCGAACAACCCGCAACCCCGGCAGACAACAAATACCTTCTCTTTACTTAAAATTCAGACTCTCCCCCCCGCTCCGGCGACGGGCGCCGCGAGACGACTCTCGGCCACCGTAGATGCGGCACTGTGGACGGTGAGCAATGGGTAGCTCACCGTCCGTCCGTCTATTAACGACAGGCCGTGTCGACGGCGTTTGTATTTCACGCGCGCCTCAAAGAGATGTCAGTCAGCAAAGCAGAGGGGCCTGCCAGAGCCTTCGCCTGCCGGGTTTGCGGGTTGTTCGAAAGAGAAGGAACATAGGTAGGTTTTAATCAGTACAAGTCTGACAAGCCCCCGCTCCGCCCAGTGCGGGGGAAGTTATTTGATGACTTCCCGCCCCCAAAAAAGAAAGCCCCGTTAATGGCAACAAGCTTAAAGATAACTAGATAAATATAAGAAGTCTATCAACTTACTTGATGGCGACCGGGTAGATGGTGCCACCGACTTCGAAGCTGCCCTTCTTAAACTGCATGACTGAAGTGTTGTTGATGCAAGTGCCCTCGGGGAAGATCAGGATCGGCGGGTTATCAGCCACTGATATGTGTTCCTTTAGCCTGTGGAGATAGACATGCAGGGTGTAAACCAAGGCTTCAGGAAACCAAAGTCAAAGTCAAAATCTTTATTGCAAACCAAGTGTACAAAGTTGGTATTATATTAGGTAAGTGCTTATGACTAACCGTCAACCATGTAAAAAGAAAAACTTGAGAGCTGTCATACACTCAACAAAAATAATCGTCGCGACACCACACTGTTCAATGCGAAAAAGACGAAATTAAAATAACTGGCTTGCTTTAATAAAAGATGGATGGATTGTGTAAGGTATGATATGAAGGAGACAGGAGTAAATTATTCCGTGAAGTGTACAAAGGCACAACTTATTTCTAAAGAAATTTCCACCAGCAGGCCTGCGAAGGAAATATGAAGAAAGAAACGTAGACAGTAGTTTGTGTATATAAATATAAGTACGCATATAAGCATAATAATATTTAACTGTATACATACATAACACAAAAATATATAAACAGATATGTAAATATCTATAAATATATATTTATTGTAATAGCAAAGCTAAGTTTTCCCTTATATCTCCCTTTTATTGAAAAGCTTATGTCCGTCTCCAGAGTTACAACTATCTCTGTACCAAAATTCATCAAATTCGGTTTAGCCATTAAAGCGTGAAGAGGTAACAAACAAACTCGCTTTCGCTTTTATAATATTAGTAAGAATAGGGTAGTTGACACCACCAATCAATTGATATACTTTTTAGGAGCTGTCAAACGCGCTTCCCCCATAGATTTTGTATGAGACTCGCAACCGATGACGTCACTAAGTTGTCAAGTCAATGATGCAACTATTTATTGATTTAAAAGCAACTACAAATCGAATTTTAAAGTTATTTTGAAATGAATGGAGTTCTCAGGTCTAGAATAAGGTGTTCTTTCAGAAAAATTGTGTTTTTTCATTATTGGTTAATGTGTCAACTACCCAATTAGAACAAAAATTACTCTTACAAAAAACACTAAAACGACAAACAAAAGTCACCGACTTCCGGAAGTAGACTTATTTTCTGTCTTTTTAGTATATTTTTGACATAGTTACTTGGGAAATTAACAAATGAACTACACTTACCTCCTAGCTACCGCATGTCTGTCTTTTACTTCGGATCTCTCAAACCAGATGTGTGGCGAAGCCCTAGCCAGCGCCCTCTGTAGGATACCTAGGAAACCGTTATGTCTTTGGCCGATCTGAAACGATTAAACTCAAACTCAAATCATTTATTTCAATTACACCATTACAGGCACTTTTGAATGTCATAAAAACAAGAACAAAAAAATTATACTGCTATAGTACGGCCAACGAGAAGCGATACGAAAGGTCATTAACCTAAAGAACAACTGTGGCGTTGACAATCTAATATTTAGCTCTTTCCATCTTGTGCCTTTGTCGTAATGTCTCGTTCTCCCGGCAAAAACATGACAACGTTAAAACGGGTTCGCCAACATTCGGGCGGCCATTTTAGATGGGGTTTTAGCATGGGTTTTGTTTACATTTGGTATCGCTTCTCGTTGGCCGTACTTTACAGTCCCAGTCACAAGACATAATAACTTGTAAAAGTACTGTAGTTGCCCATTCCAAAGCGTAGATCTCTATGGAGAAGAATTAATTCGACATACATATTAAAATTCATTTATTTTCGTTCCTCAAAAAGAAATCCTTATTGGATCACTTTGTTGTCCGTCTGTCTGTCAAGACTATTTATCTCCGGAACGCGTGGAGTTATCGAGTTGAAATTAAAACCATATACTCAACTCTGTGGTACCTCTGAGTTGTGTAAAAATCAATCCTCTAAGTCTTCGCAGTCAAAAGATATGGCCGTTTATGTCGCAAGTTTTTACGGAACCCTTGGTACGCGAGTCTGACTCGCACTTGGCTGGATTTTTTTAACATTATTTATTCAAAAACAATAAAAAAATTGAGACTAATAGGGTAAAGATTTGTCAATGACATTGAAAATGTCATTAAGATGTTCCCGAGGCTCGAACTCGCTTCCTTCTACTGTCGAAACCGATCTTTTAAATTTTTTCCAATTTCATTCATTTATTTATTTTAAAAAAAAAACGTTGCCCCACACTAGGAGTTTCTCCTGTATCGTGGGTGCGTTTACAAACATTAAAACTCACACAAACAGCCAGACCCGAAACAACTATCTGCAGGTCATAAAAATATTTATTCCGTGCGGGAATCGAACCCGCGACACGCAGGGCAGCAGTCGATCGCGCAGCCACTGCGCCAACCGTGCCGTCAAAACTATGTACTCTAAAACTATGTAGCTTACTGATATCCCAAATTAAACAAACCATTTGCTTAAATAATCACATGCTATATCTGGGGCTCAAACCCAACCCCATAACATAGACATCCATTGCATGCAACCACTCAACCATTGAGTTTACATTCACATTTCCGACAAAAAACATAAAAGACTTTACAATAACATTAATATCATACACATAGCATAAAATATGATTATTTCCCAAAATATTCGTAATACAGAGAGCTCATGGCTTCAGGTTAAGCTAAACTTGCCTCGGTTCATCCGTGGATGGGTGACCACCTATAACATACCCAAGTTTCCTTAAGTTAAGCTGTTGGTCCCGGCTGTCATTTGTAGATCTTTCACAGTCGTTACAGATAGTCAGTGTTCCGAAAGTTGGACAACCAGTTTTACCAAGGTGTATCGTATTAACCCGTTGAATGTCGTTAAGTTCCTACGGGGGAACTTTATACGGTATAACTATAGGGTTAACGGTAAAATGTTCGTTTTTCTGAACACCAAGTGACAAGAATGGATAAAGTAAGGAATGAGTATATTAGAGGAAGTTTGAAAGTTGCAACTGTTACAGAAAAATTTAAAGAGAGTCGTTTGTCTTGGTATGGACATGTAATGAGGAGAGATAAAGGACATGAGACTAAAAGAGTGATGGATCTGAATATTGATGGACGGAGACCGAGAGGAAGGCCAAAGGAAAGATGGATGGACTGTGTAAGGAATGATATGAAAGAGAAAGGAGTAAATGATACCGTGACGTCTGATAGGGGAGAATGGAAGAAGAAAACGTGTTGCGCCGACCACAAATAGAATGGGACGAGGGCAGAAAAATGATGACGATGTTGCGGCATTCAACAGGTTCTACAGTATTAACTGGTTTAGTCAGATAGGTAGTCGCTCCATGTAAAATTCTGGTATTCAGCTGCATCCAGTTAAACGGTAAGCCGACCCCAACATAGTTGGGAAAAGGCTAGGCAGATGTTGATTTGTAAAATAGTACTTACCAAACTTGAGGCTGTACCTATACGAACGGGCACAAACTCACTAAGGAGTTGCAGATATCGCGAATAAGCAACAGTGCGATGGAGCTGATATTTTGGATAGCCCAGTTTCCCGTCAGTGGACGTATATTGCACCCTTAGATCTTAGTTAAGTCTTAAACATCGTCGACACCCTTTGACTAGCTCGGAGTATAGGTACGGCTTTGCGACATTTTACACCGGGTAATATATTGCATGCGCTTCTATTCTCTTCATAATCAGCGTTTATGCGTAATATGGCTGTTTATGTCGCAAGTTTGTACCCTCGGTTTATAGGCCTGTTATAAGTAATTATCGTCTTCTAAAAAATGTGTTTAGTTAAGTTGTCTCACTTTAGATTCAGTCACCATTTTCCTGCCCTTCTCCCATTCTATTTGGGGTCGCCGCAACACGTTTTCTTCTACCATTCTCCCCTATCAGACGTCACGGCATCATTCACTCCTTTCTCCTTCAAATCAATCCTTACACAATCCAACCATTATTTCTTTGGCCTTCCTCTCCCTCTCAACACACGTCAAAAACTTACCAGAGAATAGCAATTATCGCACATCAGCACCAGAGCGTCGATAGGGCTTGTATGATTGGCCACACATATGCCGTTCCGCGGCTTGTAATGTACGTCGTGGTAAGTGATAACGGCCGAGATACAACGCGATAAGAAATTGAAGCACATCAGGGACACTGCGTAGTTGACGCGTTGCTTCGTCTTGCCGTCCGGGAGGGTCCCGACGCACGCCGTACAAGCTACCAGCCACCAGACCTGTTCGCGAGGCGATGGTAATGGAACGCCCAAATGGATGGTGCCTATGGCAGTTTTTGTTAGCGCTGAGATGGTGATTTTTTGCGTTTAGTTGGTCATTCGGTATGTTAAGTTTTTTTTGGGAGTATCAAAATCAAAATATTTTTAAGCTATTGTATAGCTTTTATCGCGGGCCTTGAGCGCGGGGACCGAATACAGGAATTCCGTAACGAGAAAACCTCACGCTCCCCACTCCGACGGGCACGGAAGTGTGGCTTAAAGGCCGTGCATTATCTAACGTCGTTTACACAATACGGTCAGTTATTTCAATCCTGATTCTATTGTGCTAATAGCGTGTTTGGTAGAGAATCGGATAGTCAATCGACATTACGCTGGATCAAACCCAAGGTCTTGATTTTCTTTTTGCGACTTCTTTTCATTGGAAGAACTTTTTAAATAATTTATTTAGATTGTTTTTATTTTTAGCTTTACTGCGGCAGTCCCCGAGTGCCACACGTATTTTTTCTTCACATAGGACTAATGCACTTATAAAACGTCGAGAAAAGATGCACGGTTCGGGTTGATCGTTTCCTATGGAGACGAACCGGCAAGAAACTCTATGGTTCCTCTTTTAAAATCATTTGGTTTTACAATGTTGTTGTTACAGCGTATATTTTTAGTAGCTGTGGCCAGCGCTGGCTAGCTCCTTAATGTTGTAGCGTGTTAGTTCTTCAGTGGTTGCATAGATGGCGCTGTGATACTTTTTCCACATTCAAAATTTGCGTCGCTACAATTTAAATATCGAAATGGATGGATAGATCAGTTTCAAACTTAACATACCGATTGTTTTTTTGGATTAAAACCGAACGCTAACAAAAAACTGACTTGGACAATACACAAATGTTTTTATTTTTAACAAATTTTAATACACCTTTGAAGCGTCTGGATGTTTAATCGAAATTGAATTCTAAAGACACTAAAATAAGGTATATTATAACTTGTGAATTGGACATTACACTGAATTTTAAGACAAATTATAATACACACTATAGGCTACTGTAAGTGTCATCAAAGTTGAATTCTAAATGCATTAAAACAAGGTATATTACAAGTTGTCTTGAGACGAAATTACCAGTAAATTATGAACTTAGAATATAGGACAAAACACAGATGCATACACAAAAAGCAATAAGGTGAAAAATAGTTTAAAAAAACACATAGTAAGTATATAAGACAACACAAGATACATGAAAAGCGAAAGTAAAGAGTTTTAGACTTAAAACCGAATTATAAAAGTAACTACGAATTTTCAACCCTTAAGACGACTCGAGTAAAATCCTTACTAATCCGAGATTGCGGGTTGTTCGAAAGAGATACCGCGGACCCGGAACATAAAGGATAATAGAAAGAACTTGGGTGACACCCTCCGCCCAGAGCGGGGAAAGTTACTGGATAATTTCCCATCCGCAAAAAAGGAGATCAGAAAAATCGATCAATTGCATTTAAAATTTGGATAAACTTATCATTGCTTTACCCATTCCAGAAAACGTAAGTATAATAAAATTCAAATCTCACCCCACGTATTACCCAATTTTAATCGGACATACGTTTTATAAACTGGACAACTTATCATGCTTATTCGACTTATCGTTTATACAATATTGGGAGCATCCCATGCTATTAAATCCAACATTATATTCTACCCAGACGACACGTCCCACCCAATTTTAAGCAGACATTGTTTTATACAATTTGGGCAGCATCCCATGGCATTCCACCCGAACATAACGTTCTACCCAGACGACACGCCCCACCCAATTTCAACCAGACATCGTTTTATGTAATCTGGACAGCATTCCACGACATTCCAATACAACATAACGTTCTACCCAGACGACACGTCCCACCCAATTTCAACTAGACATATTTTTACGCAACCTGGACAGCATACCATGCCTTTAAACCTAACATAACGTTCTACCCAGACGACACGTCCCACCCAATTTCAAGCAGACAACGTTTTATACAATTCGGGTAGCATCCCATGCCATTCCATTCCAACATAATGTTCTACCCAGACGACACGTCCCACCCAATTTCAACCAGACATAGCTTTACGTAACCTGGACAGCATTCCAAGCCATTCCAATCCAACATAACGTTCTACCCAGACATCACGTCTTACCCAGAAAAAAAAAACACCTACCAATGAGAAACAGGTATTAATGCTGAGTACACCGACATCTATTGGGCTAGTATGATTAGCCACACAGAAGCCATTGGCTTTGGGCTTGTACTGCTTATCGTGGAACCTCGCGTGGATGGAGAGACCCCTGATCAGAATCCTTATGCTCGTCTTGTAGGAGATCCGACCAAGCTTGTTCCTTATGCGAACGAACGGGACTGAACTGACGACCCACGTTGAGAAGACCATTACTAACACCTATTGGGATTAATTAAGCATATTTTGAATATGTTCACGATTGTTTGTGAAGATAGGGTTGGCAGAACTATACATTTGGTAAGGGCTTTCCTTACTTTAAACTAAAAGCATTTATTTCAATTAGACCATTACAGACACTTTTGAATGTCATAAAACAAAAAGATGAAGCTACAGTCCCGGTCAAAAGGCATAATAACTTGTGAAAGTACTGTAGTTGTTCATTTCAAAGGGTTGATCTCTATAGAGAAGAATGGACAAGAAACTCTATGGACTCTCTTTTAAATCAAAATACCGTTAGAGTATGAAATTTAAAAGAAAAATCTTCCTCTTTTAAAAAACTTTAAACCCTTAGACTAAAACCTGCTGTTTCATACATTAACAGTGTGGACTTTAGTTACTGAACTTTTGTATGAAACACCAATTTTTCTTCAGCAAACAATATTTTAAATGGTGATTTGTCTATAGTACGGCCAACGAGAAGCGATACGAAAGGTCATTAACCTAAAGAACAACTGTGGCGTTGATAATCTAATATTTAGCTCTTTCCATCTTGTGCCTTTGTCGTAATGTCTCGTTCTCCCGGCAAAAACATGACAACGTTAAGACGGGTTCGCCAACATTCGGGCGGCCATTTTAGATGGGGTTTTAGCATGGGTTTAGTTTACATTTTATATAATGTATATATGTATAGCTTGAAGTGAAAAGAAATATATCCAAGCCAGTCTAATACGTAGACTTGAGACTGCTATTAAAAAACCCAAAAACCCTGGAGGAACTGAGAAAAACATAAGACTTAGAATGATTCTGACATAACAATCAGTAAATATCCACACGATTTTGTATTTTCTGTAGCAGTTGAAAAAAGAATAAAAAAATAATTTAGTTTGAAAAAAGAATATTAGTTGCATTAAACACAAATGAGTTAGAAAATTAACAAAAATAAATTTAAAAAAAAGGAAAATTAGTGACAGTATAAGAAAATAAACAGATAGGTATTTTTTGCTAAAATGAACCAACCAATATTAAAATGTATTATCAAACTATACTATATTTAGGATGTATAAAAAAAAATAGAATGTTGAATTATTTTTACATTTTTAACTGAAGTGAGTTGGCTCTTTTTGGCAGAATAAGGTTAAGATATTATAAAATATTAAAAAAAAAACTGTCCGATCTGTAAGGTATTATTACGTATAGAGTTTAAATTCTATTTATGTAATTATTTTTGGGAAAAAGCAAAAAAAAAACCATAAATGAAAAGAAAATGAAGAAACATACATGGCAACACAGGAGCGAAAGCGAAAACACACAGGTCGCTTCTCCATGCCTTCTTTACTGAGACAGGGACGTTTTTGGCCCTTATTATTATTTATTTCATGTGTAGTGTATGTCTCATTTTCTAATATTATTTCTTTTGTTGAAAAACAAAAAAAAATATAAAATAATAATTAAAAAATATTTTATTAAAGATAATTAAATACTTTTTCTTTTCTTCTCGAGTAATGACGTCATTAAGAACCAATTGACGATTGGAAATAGTAATTCCCATGGTTATTCCAAACACAGTGTTGTCATTTTTTAAAAGCTTGTTTTTTTTTTTTAGAAATGTCAGATGGATTAGATGGTAGTTTTGTTATTTGGCCACAGAACTCATTCTTGATATACTATCATAATTTGTATTTTATTTGGTAATCCTATTGGTATTTGGGATCGGGCA
Source organism: Ochropleura leucogaster (assembly GCA_958449745.1). Lineage (NCBI taxonomy): Eukaryota > Metazoa > Arthropoda > Insecta > Lepidoptera > Noctuidae > Ochropleura > Ochropleura leucogaster. Next base: position 8,221,618 of record OY288228.1, on the reverse strand, counting down.
GGTTTTATTTTACAGACTTAAATAATAAACAAGATTGAGAGAATTAAAAAAAATATACAGCATTCTATAACGATTTCAAAGGAGTCTTACCCCTTTCGCTGGCCAGTTCAAATTATCCTTACTAATATCATAAAAGCGCAAGTGAGTTTGTTTGTTTGTTACCTCTTCACGCTTTAATGGCTAAACCGATTTTGATGAATTTTGGTAGGGAGATAGTTGGGAAGCAGGTGACGGCTATTTGTCTTCTTTTAAAAAGTTGGATGTGAAGGAGAAAGAGAGGGGGAAAAGAGGGAAAACTAAGGGTTGCTATTACAAATCAATAAGGCGCAAGGTGGACTGTGTTACCCCGAAGTTAACGCGAGCGAAGCCGCGGGCAAAAGCTTGTACCATATATTTGAGACTCATCCGCTGAGTTCTGGGCAGCGAAAGAGTTAAGAGTCACTTCAATTGTTTTTTTTTAAGTGACTATTTTAAAAATCGAAGATGTTGCTTGGAAATCATTTTAGAATACAACACTAAGATCATAAAATCTATAAAAATGAGCAAACTCAAACTTTAATCAAGCTTTCATTTAAAAACAACCCTTATTCGCATAGAAACAACGTCCATATTACAAAAAAAAAAACAGTACGGTACGCAAAATACGCGACTTGGACGTGGAGTTGAGGACACCCTCTGTCCTGCGCAGTTTCACCCGCGTATTTGGTTACTGCCCAGCTCCCGTAGGTAGTAGCGTGAAGTTATATAGCCTATGTTACTCAGTGATAATGTAGTACTCTAATAGCAAAAGAATTACTGAAATTGGTCCATTTGTTTTTGAGTTTTTTCGTTACAAACAAAAACACAAATTTTTCCTCTCTATAATATTAGTGTAGAGAATACAATTCTAAGACAAGTCATAACAGTCCCTTATAACGAATATGAACATTAACTACATACGAATACAGTCGTGTTTCGTATAAAACGCAAAATTGGCTTGAGAAAAGTTTAAGTTCGCTTCCCTAGTCTCAAATTACAAGTTCCATTTAAAAGATGTCAGAACACATAATTATGACATACAGTACGGCCAACGAGAAGCGATACGAAAGGTCTTTAACCTAAAGAACAACTGTGGCGTTGACAATCTAATATTTAGCTCTTTCCATCTTGTGCCTTTGTCGTAATGTCTCGTTCTCCCGGCAAAAACATGACAACGTTAAGACAGGTTCGCCAACATTCGGGCGGCCATTTTAGATGGGGTTTTAGCATGGGTTTTGTTTACATTTGGTATCGCTTCTCGTTGGCCGTACTATAGTTTAGTAGCTGTTAACTTAAAAAGAAAATAAAATACACTACATTTACAACAACTGGGGTGAAAGACAAGTTTTGAGAAAAAGATTTTGCAAAAAAGTTTTTAATGCATCATTTTTATTTATGGTATCCTGGTATCTGACACAATTTTTTATCGAGTATTTATTTTTCTTAGCTTATGTATTACTATGTTTCGCCCGCGTTAAATTTGGGGTAACACAGTTCGCTTGTTTGCTTTGTAATAGCAACGCTAAGATTTCCCTTGTCATCCCTCTTTCTCCCTCACATCCCACTTTTTAAAAAAAAATATTAGCCTATGTCCGTCTCCTGGTTCCCTACTATCTCTGTACGAAAATTCATCCAAATCAGTTCAACAAACTCACTTTCGCTTTTATAATATTAGTAAGGATACAGGGTGCAATTGAAGTCATGGGAATTATTTTAAACTATTGCTCTACTCACGATACTAAGTGCATTAGGGCTACTATAACGCAAATCAAAAATATTATTAATGCAATTACGGAAAAACTAAAAAAAAAATAGTAAGTCATACTATAAAAGGCTTATCATTGAAAATAAACACTAAAAGTACTTTTTAAACGTTAGAAGTCGTGAAGTATCAAAATCTTAACGGATAGTACAGGGCGGAAAGTAAACAAACATTAAATAATACTAATAACTAGTTATTGCGGCAACCAGCACGCGCGCAGCATTTTCTTAGAAATGACAATAATATTTTTGTTTTGCGTTATAGTAGCCCTAATGCAATTAGTATCGTGAGTAGAGCCTTAGTTTAAAATGATGCCTATAACTTCAATTGCACCCTGTAGACTACGGAACTACTCATAAACTACCGAAACAATATAATTAAAATTGACCCTGGTTCAGGCCATGGTCCGGAGCGAGAGGGAATGGGAAGCGGTCACCACCTTCTGCGAAGCAGTAATGCTAGCAAAGGAGGTGGCCGGGCGTTTGAGGGAGAGAACATCTGCCCAACCCAGCCGCCGCGGGAGACGCCCATGGCGCCGGGCGCCGCGAGACAACTCCCGGCCACCGTAGATGCGGGCCTGTGGGCGGTGAGCAATGGGTAGTTCACCGTCCGTCCGTCGATTGACGACAGGCCGTGTCGACGGCGCGTTCGTGTTTCACGCGCGCCTCAAAGAGACTCAGCAAAGCAGAGGGGCTTGCCAGAGCCTCCGCCTGCCGGGGTTGCGGGTTTTCGAAAGAGATACCGCGGCCTCGGAACGTAAAGGCCAATAGCAGGAACATGGGTCGCTAAAACCCACCCTCAGTACAAGTCTGACATGCCCCCTCGCTCCGCCCAGAGCGGGGGAAGTCATTGGATGATTTCCCACCCGAAAAATAAAAAGAATTAAGTATTATTCCCTTGGCATTATAAAAATTTTTTGAAATTCAAATCACAATAGGGTAGTTTCCAGGCTCGAAGTAATTATATTCTATTCAGCCCATCTTTTAGATTATTCAAAAATAAGGGACACGTATTTTTTTATTTGTAAATTAGACCAAAAATGACAAAGATATAGCCCATTAAACTAACGTGTGACGTCACTTATTGCGAAAAAATGCAGCGAAAAATACGTGTCCCTTATTATTAAATAATTATAAAGACAGACTAATAAAAACATTTTAGGAAACTAACCTATTGACGAAGTAATCGCGTAATAAACATTAAAAAATCATCATAACGGCAACATTTACCATACTCTAAAGTAAATTTTGTTCATGGCAACATTCGGTTTTAATGTCACATCTTAATGTTAGTATTTTGACAGGTGTTGTTTTTTTTTTAATTTTATCTAAATTGTTGTCTTTCAACCCAGTTGTTACAATTCGGTGTGTGATTATTGCAGTTTACAGTACGCTTATGATAAGCTTAGGTTAGGAAACTTACCCCAATAACGAAGATCATGATACGAAGGGGCAAGAGGAACATATACCGGACTACGAAACCCATAGCCCAGATTATGGTGAGACGCCATGTTAAGAACTCGTACTGTCTGGAAAAGGAATAACATAGAATTACATTATAACTGATGATAACGCATAAAACAAGATATTTACCATACAAAAACATCTTTTACTATATAAAAATAAGTCGGGTTTTCCTTCCTGACGCTATAACTCCAGAACGCACGAACCGATTTCCACGGTTTTGCATTTGTTGGAAAGGTCTCGGGCTCCGTGAGGTTTATAGCAAAGAAAATGTTGGGTAGGTAGAAAGGTAGAAAATAGGGTAGTTGACACCACCACTCAATTGATATACTTTTTATGAGCTGTCAAAACGCGCTTCCCCCATAGATTTTGTAGGAGACTCGCAACCGATGACGTCACTAAGTTGTCAAGTCAATGATGCAACCATTTATTGATTTAAAAACAACTATAAATCGAATTTTTTAAATGAATGGAGTTCTCAGGTCTAGAATAAAGTGTTCTTTCTGAAAAATTGTGTTTTTAAATTATTGGTTAATGGTGTCAACTACCCAATTGCATAGCAACGCATGTGCACGCCGGGGCACAGCTAGTAAACATAATAAATTTTTCACTTTTTTGTCTGTCTATTGTTATTGTATATTGTCTATCGTTTAAATTAAGAAATGATGAGCTTACATTTTCGTAACTTTAGAAAACAAACATTAAAGACCAAAAAATATGCAAATCAACGAAAATGTTGTAAATTTTTTTGTGAAAAAACTTGGTAGTTTTTTTTAAAACAATAAATTTGAGTACTACATTACGGCCAACGAGAAGCGATACGAAAGGTCATTAACCTAAAGAACAACTGCGGCGTTGACAATCTAATATTTAGCTCTTTCCATCTTGTGCCTTTGTCGTAATGTCTCGTTCTCCCGGCAAAAACATGACAACGTTAAGACGGGTTCGCCAACATTCGGGCGGCCATTTTAGATGGGTTTTGTTTACATTTGGTATCGCTTCTCGTTGGCCGTACTTTAGAATATTTGTTATACATATAAGTACATAGAAAATCGCTAGTCCGTGACTGGATACATTGTATACTGTACAAAATCATTGATTGACATTTTGCAAAGAGATCGAATACCTTTCAAAACACATTGATAACAAAATGGAAGCTATTGTTAATCCGTGATAAGCTGACTACCCACCGATATCTTAAGAAAGGTATTAATTGCATGTGTAAGCTGATAATCTAATGTCAATAACATTTAGTTTAGATTCCAGAACTTTCTTTAAGTGGAAGCGCCAGGTTGGGGTCCGCACATGAAAAAGAAAACGGAACCCCTTAGTTAGCCCATTGAAAAGTTACATTTGGGGTTGCATTTTTTAGAGGACGCTATTTTATTTTTTTGATGTATAGGGGGCGTCAGTGTAAAGCTCAAACCAAGTTTGTGGGGTCGCCACCCGTCTCACGGCCGCCATCTTGAAAATAGTGGTTAAAATGGTTTTTACGATATACTCTTAAACTATTTATTTGATAAAAAAAATTGTGAACATTTTTTTTGCAAATTAAATTCTCTACAACTTTCTCTACAATGAAAAAATGTTCTGTATAAAAATTCTTCCTCAAAAAACGATCTACAAAAATGGTCTGATATTTTTTTTTCGTAAAATGATAAAAAAAAATATTTCCAAAAATAGAAATGCGCCGATGGTTCCGTACAAACTTTTGACAAACGGCCATATCTTTTCACTATGTAGACTTAGACATATGCAGCCTTACCACAAAAGATTTAGACTAGGTTCTATACACTGTTTAACAAGTGTCTAAGAAAATGTCTACCACAAATCCATGTTTAGCGCTAAACGCACTTTAAAACACTGTTTAAAACATGGTCCAAGTTAAACACGCTGAACCCCTAGTTTACCCCGTGTTTTACCTCAAAAATAATTTCGATTTGACAATTTGAGTAGCGGTTTGTGGTGAAATTGTGCTTTGGTGTATTTAATTATTATTTTTTGTACTAAATGGATGATTTTGCAATAGATTTGTTAGACATTAACGATATGAAAGATTTAGAGGATTTATCAGAAATTAATAATTATACGCATCGAATTCCAATATATCGTTTGAGGATGAATCCATTTATTGAATACAGTGATGAAGATTTTAAAGCTAAATATAGGTTTTCAAAGAGATTTGCTTTAAAAATTGTTGACTTGGTAAAGGATGACCTTTCAAAATCACGTCAAGGTGGATCTATCTGCCCCGGTATGGGCTTGCCCCGGTATAGGCGCGTTCATTAGGGCGCCGCCCACTACCTGAACGCGCCCCAAAAGGTGGTAGCCATAAGGCTGGTCCGGGGCTACCGTACCGCACGATCTCCGGCGAGGCAGCAAGCCACCTTGCCGGACTGCCACCGTGGGATCTGGAGGCGATAGTCCTCGCGCGCCTGTTTGAGTGGCGCGCGGAGGCACTACACCGGGGGGAAACCCGCTGCCGCGGCAAATTGCCGCTCGGCGGGCAGACCTCCGGTGCCATCTCATGGTGGCATGGAGAGAGCGACTGTCGCAACCCCGTGCAGGGCACGCCACAATAGTGGCGGTAAGTCCCCTCTTTGAGGAGTGGCTGGAGAGGCGTCATGGCGTCCTCGCCTACCGCCTGACGCAGGTCCTCACCGGACACGGAAGTTTCAGGAGGTTCCTGCACGTCATCGGGCGGGAGGAAACGCCCGGGTGTCACCATTGTGACGATCGCCCGGAGGACACGGTGGAGCACACAGTGGCGATCTGCCCAGCGTGGGCGGAGCACCGCCGTGCCCTCATGGAGGCGATCGGCGGCGGCGATCTCTCGCGTCCGGTCCTGGTTCAGGCCATGGTCCAGAGCGAGAGGGAATAGGAAGCGGTCTCCACTTTCCGCGAAGCACTAATGCTAGCAAAGGAGGTTGCCGGGCGTTTGAGGGAGAGAACATCTGCCAAACCCAGCTGCCGCGGGAGACGCCCCGGGCGCCGGGCGCCGCGAGACGACTCCCGGCCACCGTAGATGCGGGACTGTAATTTTTTCCGTCCGTCGATTGACGACAGGCCGTGAAGAAAAAACTAAAACAGTATTCTAGCTAATCCATGCCTAGCTAACGATTTGTGGTACAAAATTTTAAACACTGTTTCAAACCTTGTTTATATTCTGAAACAGAGTTTAAGTAAACATGATTTAAAACATTGTCTAACTTATTATTTGTGGTATCACTGATGATTTCTTCACAGCTGTAAGGGACTATAGACTTGAATATATGGTTTTATAGTCTACTACCTTTCGCCCGCGACTTCGTCGGTGTGGTATATACTTTGGGTTAACGCTAACATGAACCCGCGTGATGGTCGAAAAAAAAATATCTTTCTCTCCCCTTTTCTCACTTTTATTTAGCCTAAGATCGTGTCCAGGTTCCCAACTACCTATCTATCTCTGTACCAAAATTCATCAAGATCGGCTTGGCCATTCAGGCGTGAAGACGTAACAAACAAACTCACTTTCGCTTTTATAATTAGTAAGGATTAGGTCATTTTGAGGTTAGTCTAAACCTTTTTCCCAATATTGAGACCAGTTTCTAGTATATTTTTTGCGGATGGAAATCACCAAATTACTTCCCCCGCTCCGCCCACAGCGGGGGAAGTAAGTCTCGGACTTCTACCAACTTAAAACCCACCCATGTTCCTTCTATTGCCCTTTAAGTTCCGGGGCCGCGGTAACCGGGTTCCAATCCAAATGGGTGCTGTCAAATATCAATATTTTAAATGGTAGTACAACAATAAACCAGTAACAGTAGGCCTACTATGACATCTTAAAACAGAACTTATTCCACTGTGTGAAAGACATGGTGCTAGACACCCTGTATAGCTCTGTCTCTTTCCCTCAGCGGAATAAGTTCTGCTTTAACACGTCATGGTAGGGTAGCATTACCTATTAGTCCTCGTTAGGAGATTCCAGCTCCTCAACTCCTCTGCCTCAAAGACAGAGGTGACCTGGTCTTCAATGATGGACTCCATGCCAGCCTTGACTAGGTCGAGGCAATTGGACAGGTGGAACTCAATGTTGTTCTGAAAATTTTGAAGAAATACTGGTTAGGTTCTAAAAAATAAATAAATAAATATCTTGGGACAACTCACACACGGCTATCTGATCCCAAGCTAAGCAGAGCTTGTGTTATGGTAACCAGACACCTGATATACATACTTATATAATTTATAAATACATACATATTATAGATAAATCACACCCAGACACAGAACAAACAATCATGCTCATCACACAAAGTTTGTCCTGGGTGGGAATCGAACCCACGACCTCCGGCTCAGCAGTCAGGGTCACTAACCACTAGACCAACCGCCCATCATAAATAAAATAATAAATAAAACTTGTAATATATTTGCTAGATACTTTAATGTCGACTGATTGACGTGAATATTCTAGACTAGCTGGCGCTCACGGCTTCGGCCGCGTGATGATCGATAAAAAAGTATCCTATGATAAATGATAAGTGATGTTTATTTTGCAAGTAGGTTTTCACAAACACTTTTACACGTCTTTTTTTAAAACTAGATGAGGCCGGTGTTTCGTACCCGACTACTCTGAGAAGAAACAGCCGAAACAAACTCAGAGGTCATACTCTCTTTAAGGTCCAGACAAAAAATCTTGGTCAACTTACATGAGGACTATGCAGACTAGTGTCTGAAATGGTCTTTTTTGTATTATGCCAGACTATAATCTACGTCTGTGCCAAATTTCATCAAGATCCGTTCAGCCGTTTTGACATGAAAGAGTACCAAACAACCATACATCCTCACAAACATTCGCATTTATAATATTATGTAGGATTTGCTCTAAACTTCGATTCTCTGGGGTTTTTTCTATTAGGAATTTTGCAGTAGCAGCCTGGAGTTTGAAAGTTGTTGGTAAGGTACCCCGGTGCCTCGGAAAGCACGTTAAACCGTTGGTCCTGCGCCTGATCTCTCTCCGGTCGTGTCGGATTGCCGTCCTAGCAGGCCCCTCTGCTTTACTGATATCTAATAATGTAAAGGTCTTACATTTAATTGTACCGTCATTTATTTTTCTTTTGTACATTAGCAGACAGCAAGTCAAGATAAGAGAAGGTTGAATACTCCGCTTGATAACAATAAGGTAGGTATTGCAGTGATAAGAGAGTATTATGAATCTCGTTATAACTGTTACTAAGTCGATTGTAGAATTGATAAGCTTAGAACAAGTAGGTTTCTGATTTAGTTGTTAAGTGTTTGAGGGAGAGAACCTCGAACCAACCCAGCCGACACGGAGACGACTCCCGGCCGCCGTAGATGCGGGCCTGTGGACGGTGAGCAATGGGTAGCTTGCCGACCGTCCGTCTATTGACGACAGGCCATGTCGACGGTGCGTTAGTGTTTCACGCGCGCCTCAAAGAGATGTCAGTAAAGCGGGGCCTGCCAGGGACACCGCCTGCCTGGGTTGAGGGTTGTTCGAAAGAGATACCGCGGCCCCGGAACGTAAAGGGCAATAGAAGGAACATGGGACGGTTATAGTCAGTACAAGTCTGACACTTCCCCCCGCTCCACCCAGGGCGGGGGAAGTTATTTACTGATTTCCCATCCCCCAAAAATAAAACTGTCAAATAACGAATCAAAATTGATGTTTAAGACATGATATTTTTTTCTGTTAGCTATTCGTGCTCGACAAATACATCGTACATCTTCGACACAATCTATTCGACCAACTGTTTTCAGAAACTGTCTTCAGAGCTTAATCGCCTGTGTGTTTTCAAGATGCTCAACGCGCATAAAAGAGATGTCAGCAAAGCAGAGGGGCCTGCCAGGGCCACCACCTGCCGGTTTTTTTTTATATTGGGTGTAGGTATTGGAACGAAGTTCCTTATCGCGCGTTGTGAAAGGGGGCTAGACGGAAATCTCTGTGCCAAATTTTATCAAGACCCGTTAAGTGGTTTTGATGTAAAAGAGTAACAAACATCCATACATTCATCCATCCATCCTCACAAACATTCACATTTATAATATTAGTAGGATAGTAAAACTGCTAGTTACCTCTCCATTACCCTGAGTAGGTTTGTGTCCGTTCACCACCCTCTCTTGACTAGTACTCCTCTTGTAGTTCAGCTCTGGTGAAGGACCCAGGATCTCCTGGCGCTCTATCACGGTGTTCAGCGTTCCTGAGGACAGAGAGTTGATAATTATGTTAGACGGAGGACGATTTGTATCAGTATGGGACTATGGGCTCAATGGCTCATGCCCGTAAGTTTGCTTTTGCGGAAGAATAGTCGCATCAGTATAAGTATCCTATATGTTAATTCACGGAATTAACTATCTGTATAGCAAATTTCGGTGCAATCCGTTCAGTAGTTTTGACGTGAAAGAGTAACAAACATCCTTACCAGCTGGCACCCGCGGCTCGAGAAAAATAAATCCTATGTGTTATTCCAGACTATAATTTACCTCTGTGCCAATGTTCATCACGATCCGTTCTGCCGTTTTGACGTGAAAGAGTAACAAACATCCATACATACATCGATCTATCCTCACAAAAATTCGCATTTGTAATATTAGTAGGATATACTATACTAGCAGTTGATCGCGACTTCGCCCGCGTGGACGTCGAAATTAATTACAGGGGAACACAGTACCGAGATAAAAGAGAATACTATGTGTAAATCCAGGCCTCGTCCAAGTCAGATCTTGTTGAGAAATTTCATCAAAATCTGTTCAGTAGTTATTGCCTGAAATAATAACAAGCATTCATCGTTCCTCACAAACTTTCGCATTTATAGGTAATATTTAGTAGCAATATATAAATTACTAGCTTTCGCCCGCCTTAAATTTGGGGTAACACAGTTCCCCTTGCGCCTTATTGATTTGTAATAGCAACGCTAAGTTTTACTTTCTCTTCCCTCTTTCTCCCTCACATCCCACTTTTTTCAAAACAATATAATTTTCAATCTTTAAAAAAGCAAGCCTATGTCCGTCTCCTGGTTCCCAACTATCTCTGTACCAAAATTCATCGAAATCGGTTCAGCCAATAAAGCGTGAAGAGGTAACAAACAAACAAACAAACTCACTTTCGCTTTTATAATATTAAAGTAGGGAAGTAAGGATAGTAAGGACTAGCTGTGCCAAGCTGTTTCATTCGCTGCTCAAGTCCCCTTATCACTTAGGGGTATGAAAAATAGATAGTAGCCGATTCTCAGATTTACTGAATATGCATAAAAAAAGTCATAAGAATCGGTCGAGCTGTTTCGGAGTATGGGAGCATTGTGACAAGAGAATTTTATATGTTAGACAAAATAGGGGAGAATGGAAGAAAAAAACGTGTTGGGCCGACCCCAAATAGAATGGGACAAGGGCAGAAAAATGATGATTGGAAAGAATATTTTGTTTTGTTTAATTAATTAATGTTGAGGATTATGTTACAGTGAAACCTTGTTAAGTGGGACCTGGGTAAGTGAGAAACCTCCATAACTGGACCTCATGCTTAGGTCCCGACACCTTGGCCCTGAATCACATCTGTTAGTGGAGACCCTGGGTTAGTGGAATACCTCTTTTAGTGAGACTAATTCTCTCGTCCCTTCAAGTCTCACTTATCCAGGTTTCACTGTATTTATGTAGTATTTAGGATCGTGCACACGTGCAATTAAACTGCGATTGTTTTAAACCCTTTTAGTTTTATTTTTCGTCTTCAAACTCCTTTAACGATAGTATTTCTTATTAAAGTTCTAATTATTACTTCTTAACACACCTTCGTCTTTCGAACGCCATCTTGTTCTCCTTTCCCTTTCTGTCCTTCTCACTCTCTCCCTTACTCGCTCGCATCATTACGTTTCATTCCACACCTTGTTCATGCGTTCCGTTTATCCATCCTACATTAATGTATTACTTTTGTCACAATTACTTATTATATTTTTGCTGTGCCCTACAGGCTCCGAAATTGTACCTTAGCTTTAAGCCCACTGAAAGATCTTCACACATTATGGAATGCAGACAAAGCCGCGTGCAACCGATAGTATAGCAGTCGTTGTCTTGTGAAGATTGTGCGTTGCATGTGAGACTAATTTACTTCACAATGACAGAAAATGACTTTGTAAGTGATCTTACGTAAGTCTTTACGTAAACGTGTGCGTTTATGATTTGAAGGATCTGTTTTGAAGTCATTTTATTGTGTTACTAGTTTTGCCCGGAATGCGTTGCAATGCAATTTTTCTACCTACATACCTTTACTTTCTTTTTCATAAGTTACAAACACTTTTACACGTTTTTTTTAAACCTTATAAGGCCGGTGTTTCGTACGCGATTACGCTGAGAAGAAACTTTTAGAGGTCATAGTCTCTCTTAAGGTCCAGACAAAAATCTTGGTCAACTAACATGAGGACTATGCAGTCAAGTACACGACAGTAGTGCATCGAAAGAATAGAAATAATGTCGTAAATATTTCAGCGTTTGATTTTATTTGAATATCATGTCCGCCAAAATGTGTTATTTTGCAGTTTTAATTGAATATAAATAAAATACAGTTCCGTGTTTGCAAAGTTTTAGATATCTCTTTAGTCTATAAAATTTCCTTTGTTATAGATATAAAAAAATATGATGGTTGTCGCTGAAAAAATTAAGAACTACGAGACGAAAAAAGTTTTTTCGTGGTAATTAAACATTTTTTTTTTTCGTAGTACACACGGCGAAAGATCAACCTATACAAAACCAGTTTATGCTGCTCTCTCATCAACGGATCGTACACCATAAATTTCAAGTACAATAAGAGATCCGCATAAACTGGTTTTGTATAGGTTGATCTGTCGCCGTGTGTACTAGACCACTTTTGTAAACTGATTTTGTTTAAGTCTTTACTTTATGTATTTGACTATACACAGTATTTTTTTTTGGCTAGTGTCTTGTACAAATACGGCTAACTTTGCGACGAAAATCTAGACGTTTTACGAAGTGTTTGCTTTGTACAGCGCCTTAATCAGCCGCTTTAAACGCAAGACCACGAGCCGGTAGCTCGGTGTCTTGCAATTTACGTGACATATGCTATAATGTTGCAAGATTTTGTCCAAGTGCGGCTTGAAGCATGTAAATAACTTGCATCATTTCGCCAAGTGATATACAAATAAGGTAAGTTGATAAGATCCGTCATGTACAGTTTTTATTGCTAATAGTCAAAACGGCTAAACGGATCATGATGAAATTTGGCACTGAGATAGATTATAGTCTGGAATAACATATGGAATACTTTATTTTTCGATATCACGCCGACAAAGCCGCGGGCGCCAGCTAGTAATATTATATATACAAATGTTTGTGGGGATGTATCGATGGATTTGTATTACTCTTTTACGCCAAAATGGCTGAAGGGATCTTTATGAAAGGATCATGACCATCAACGGTACTAGTTTTCCTCATGCATCAAGATAAAAATTATATCACAATTATTTTCTTTATTTTTAAAGACATTCTGCAATTAGAATGCCAATTTTGTATAGGGGTTTATTTGTAAACTTAATAAGTTATGAAATTGTTTTGATAAAATGAATTACCTACTGCCGGCTATTCTGACGTTAAAGTGTTGTCATAATTAAAATAAGTAAATATATTGAGAACTGTAATAGATTTTTTTTGCATACGATTACAAATTAATATAAATGTAAAGTCATTTTAAAGGTAAATCACGAGGTTTTTATAAATAATAAAGCGAGATGATACTACTGTGGTGTGAAATAATTAGTATTTCACACACACAGTAGTCGTATTAATATTTTGTTTTTGCTTTCAAAACCAACTTCACTTTGTTGGCTAACGATACAAATGAATGATTGCATAGATTTCTTTTTAATTATCTTGCTTCGGTTTGATATAAATCGAAACTTTTTAATAAATTAATGATTATAGAACTAAATCAGTCATTTGAAATAATTATGTGTCGAGTGTTTTTATTCGAGTAATCGATTTTTATTTAAAATCTAAAGTGGCAACATTAGTGTTGGTGTCTCAAATTGAATTTGTCATTGTCAAAAAGTCCAATGACAATTGCGCGTGGTGCATGCTAAGTTTGTTCATAGCGATTTAAATATTACATTTTTTTTTGTTTTGATCGAGGCAAAGTACTGATTTATTTAAGTCTCTATCCCATCAGATATGCTAATTAATCTGCTCTCCAAACTACGACCTATAAACTTACCTCTATACACGACGGATATTTCTATTTTGAGGTTAAGTTACATTTTCTAAAAAACCTTGGAAATGCGGGTTTTGATTCCAAAAAAGCAATTGTAGATGGTTATTTGGTTAATTTATAAACCATCTAAAACAACTTTGGAATTGATGCAACTCTGAACCGTGGTCCATATTGTCGTGGTCATTCTCCTTTGGCACCGAGATAGATTATAGTCTGGAATAACACATAGGATACTCTTTTTTTCGATCATCACGCGGTCGAAGGCGCGGGCAGCAGCTAGTTCTTACTAATATTATAAAAGCGAAAGTGAGTTTGTTTGTTTGTTACCTCTTCACGCTTTAATTTAATGGCTTAACGGATTTTGATGAATTTTGGTACAGAGATAGTTGGGAACCAGGAGACGGACATATGCTATTTTTATTTAAAAAAAGTGGGATGTGAGGGAGAAAGAGGGAAGAAAAGGGAAAACTTAGCGTTGCTATTACAAATCAATAAGGCTCAAGGGGAACTGTATTACCCCAAATTTAACGCGAGCGAAGCCCCGGGCAAAAGCTAGTTTACTATAATTTACCCTAACCCGTCGGTTGGATGGAGAGGGAGAGGAAGGCCAAAGAAAAGGCCATTTTAAGATATTACAAATTTTTTTCTGCTTTTAGCAAGTCTGTTATAATCATGAAACATCTAAACACTAACTTAAAATAAAAACCTATAAAATAAAACAAGTTCCTCGTTATATTCTGCAATGTATCGTAAAACGCTGGTAATGATATATTTCATAGTGTGAAGATCATTATAATCCTAACTAATATTATAAAAGCAAAAGTGAGTTTGTTTGTTACCTCTTCACGCTTTAATGGCTAAACCGATTTTGATGAATTATGGTACAGAGATAGTTGGGAACCGGGCGACGGACATAGGCTAATTTTTATTTAAAAAAAGTGGGATATGAGGGAGAACGAGGGAAGAAAAGGGAAAACTTAGCGTTGCTATTACAAATCAATAAGGCGCAAGAGGAACTGTGTTACCCCAAATTTAACGCGGGCGAAGCCGCGGGCGAAAGCTAGTGTAATATAAGTCTTTAAACTGACATGGTTACACACATCTAAATATCTATACTAATATTATAAAGCTGAAGAGTTTGTTTGTTTGAACGTGCTAATCTCAGGGACTACTGGTTGGAATTGGAAAATTCTTTTAGTGTTGGATAGTCCATTTCTTGAGGAAGGCTATAGGCTATATAACATCACGCTACGACCAACAGGTGCTGAGCAGAGCGGGTGAAACCGTGGGGAACAGCTAGTATAAAATAAAGTTGGGTTTGTTCGAACACTTATAAGTCGAGAACGGCTGGACCGATTTACGTGATTCTTGATTAGAAAAAAAAAACTGTTCGGTGCTGTTCCTCTCCCTGGCCATCTGACTTACCATTCACCCCATTCTCCTTGATGGTAGCCGAAGGAGGTTTGTCATCATCAGGTACTGGCGGCAATTCTTCTTCATCAGAACTGTCCGTCCTCTGAATCTTGATCTTCGCCACTTCAATGTGCTGTCTGCCATACTAGAAATTAAGAAAAAAAGGTACGTTAAGATTTGTTTCAAAATTAATGTACCTATTTAACCCACCACTGATGACGTATATGTCTGTGAGACCCAGGTGGTTAGTAAAACGATAAATGCCATTATATTTTGTCGTGATTTTGAGTAGCTGCTTTATTGCACGCCCTCTGTCGTCAATTTACCCCGCGACGTTGTAACGGGCACACGTACCGAGTTTTCACAGTAACTCGGTCCGTGAGACCGGCGCGCGGCGTCTCCGCACACTTTTATCAATTTTTATTAAAAAAAAAAAATATCAAACAATTTTTTTTTTATATCTGGGTATAATAGTTCTTAATGTCATAAGACTATATATTAAAATATATATATAATATAAATATACAGTATGGAGCTCACTTCTAGGCAATAAATGAAACCTCAAGTAATACTAGTCCACAGAAGTATATCAAAATTAAATTTTAAATCAAAAACCAAAAATTAAAAAAGTTAAATTTTCAAACAAAATAAATGTCAAAATAAATTGAGTAAAAGTAAACACTCTGTTTAGACAACGTACCTTGACCCCAGGAGCGAAGTGCGGCAACATCGCATGTCGGCGCGCCACTTTGATTCGTTTGACAATGTGCGACGAAAATTAAATGCACTAAGTTAATTTTTACCGCGGCCACATGTTTATTTCCCGATAACTGAACTGAACTAAATAAATTGAATATTGCTCATTAGTTCCAAAAAGAATAGAAACTTAAATCACGATAGGTACGTATAGTTAAGGTTGCATTTTGCCTGCATTCGCCATACAATAACACCATGTCTGTGTACTCTGCAGCACTGTAAAAATGCTGTTGTACAAAAAACACGCGTAGGTACACAAAAGTCAAGTGTCAATTTCACCGTAAAAACTAACACACAACATAAAACTTAAAAATTTCACTGTAAACAATATTAAACTAAGTAGGTACTTAGGTAATTGTCTAAAATCGCGTTTTGAAGCAATGCGCTCAAGTAGGTCTACGAAATCTATGCGAAAGACGCACACTAAGACCAGCGGTGCCTGACTGACAAAGCGGAACGAAATTCCGAAATCCAAAATAGCGAAAATAATAAAAGTTATAAGTAATGTAGGGCGAACGGCGTAATTATCGTAATCGCTTATCGATAACTTTTTACACTTATTTACATACTACCTAAACAAGGCATTAGAATACAAGATCTTTGTGTAATTCGATAGTTTTAATAATTAAGAAATTATTAACAATAAAAACGAAACTAATGTTTTGTGAGTTCCTGAGTATCAAACGGTTCTGTCGATCGCCCGGGAGCCGATCGGTAACAATAGAAATTTAATTCAGTAACTAATAATACGCTCGTAGGTACGATTTTTTAATAGGTAAAAGCAATTCATAAATGATTGTTACTTTATTTATTTTGATCTCTAAATCTACTTAATAATATTTAAAAAGAACACACTTAAAATTAGCTTAGTTTAGCTTTTTACGGCACAGTGTTTTTTAGAATTATCATAACAGCACGATAATTATAAAAACACCACCTAAAGTATTTAAAACTAAACAGCTTTTTATCGATCATTATTAATAGTCAATAACAGGTGCCCTTCCCTACGTGGCGCGAGCGCACCCCGCGCTCCCTCCCACCCCGCCGGCCTGCCACGAGCCGCCCCGGCGCCGACAGCAATTCATTCCCTTTGAAAAAAGCCGCGTGCCTAGTGAGGAAGCCGCCAAAAGACACCGCTACCGACGTACACCTGCAGGAAATGCAGGCGCATCCCATTGATAAATTGTGTTTGTGTAAATTGCAAAACAAAGTTTCGACCGTGGCAGATCAGGGACGTTGTTCAAGAGACATTACAAAGGACTAGTATACAGAAAAAAGACAATATTAACATTAAATTTAATAATCAGTCTGTACTGGTCTTCTGTCTGTGAGAAAGAGGTAGTGGGCCGCACCGTCACAGTATTAAAATCCATTTAGCAGCGAAATAAATGTGGGAGTCGGGCAGCGCGGTCCGCGGTCGCGGCCTCTTAGACGCTTAGTTTGCGCACTCGAACAATGAATTAAAATTTGTTTTTTTTTTCATTAAATTCCAGCCTATCGTTTAGGTGTACCAATTTTACATTTAGGCAAATAACTAGAATAGGTACGTAACAGCATCGTGGTGATAGTTCGTAGTTTTGCACTGCGTGGCAACGTCGCTTTTCAATGTTAGAGGATTCAAGTTCGTTGAACCTTTGACCTATTGATACAATTCTACAGAGTGTTTAAATTTGTTCAAAATTAAAACTCTACTTTTTGACTTAATTACTGGACCGATATCCTTAATTTTTTGCATAGCGTCAGAAAAGGCGATAACAAGTATGTCGTATAATTTATTGCATATATGTGGTCTCCATACTGTATAATAATATAAAAATAAAATAAATATATTATATATTACATAAAACGTGATAGGTGTTCCACGCACCATTGAATAATTATTTCTAATAAACGAGCTGTGATTTAAGATTTACCTGTGTTTTATTGTCAACTAGATTTCGCCCGCGGCTTCGCCTGCGTTAAATTTGGGGTAACACAGTTCCCCTTGCGCCTTATTGATTTGTAATAGCAACGCTAAGTTTTCCCTTCTCTTCCCTCTTTCTCCCTCACATCCCACTTTTTTCAGAAAAATATTAGCCTATATCCGTCTCCTGGTTCCCAACTATCTCTGTACCAAAATTCATTCAAATCGGTTCAGCCATTAAAGTGTGAAGAGGTAACAAACAAACAAACAAACAAATAAACAAACAAACAAACAAACTCACTTTCGCTTACTTTATACTATTGACAATAGTATACCTAGTTTTAACACTAAGCCAAATACGAGTACAATTAATAGTTAATTCTTGAAAAAAAAAATAAGTTGGAAATCCCGGTGCGTGAGACCGGCGTCACTAATGATGTAAGTCAAATGGACGTCACCAGTGGCGGGTTAAACCGGAGCACCGGGTTGTTCGAAAGAGATACCGCGGCCCCGAAGCATTTATGGTCTAATTTACAAATAAAGAAATACATACGTGTAAGGGACACGATTTTTTTTATTTTTAATAATCTAAAAGACGGACTAAATAGAATGTAATTACTTTGATCCTAAAAACTACATTATTATTGTGTCTCACGGCTGCGCCAAATAGGCCCAGTAGGGTTACCATGACACCTTATAGCTGTTCTTATTCCTGTGTGAGAAAGAGATAGTGCTAGACACCCTGTATAGCTCTGTCTCTTTCCCTCAGTAGAATAAGTTCTGCTTTAAGACGTCATGGTAGGCTTACTGTTCAGCAAACTGCCGCGCAACTAGTGTGAGACGCTGGTTATCATAACCATGTTATGTCAGCTTGCATACGCAGTTCACCTTGCGCAGGCGCAGGTAAGGTCACACAAGTGTGTCGGTGCCGGTTCGATTACCGGATACTTTACATTATTTATCTAATTGAAGCGAAACTTTGTTTGCCACGTTCTGCCGTAATTGCTGAACGGATTTCGATACAATTTTGTGATGATTTCAGAGGCTGATTTAATGTGGGTTTTTTTAACCGACTTGAAAATGGAGGAGATTATGACAGGTAGATCATCAGAGTGGTGAAATGGCAGGGTCCAAGAGGTCGTAGGGCTAGTGGCCGCCCAGGCACCAGATGGACAGATAAACTGGTAAAGAAAGCAGGCAAAAACTGGATATCCTTGGCTAGACATAAAGAACGATGGAAGTCCTTAAAGGAGGCTTTTACCCGTAGAGGGTCCACATATATGCGACGACAAAATAATAAGCAAAATGAAGTAACTTAATCTGAACGTAATGTTATCAAATTGTAGTTAAAATGTTTTCTATTTATTTATACTTGTTTGATTAATTATTGTGTATTCATTTTGAAAGGTATTCTAGTTTATTAATTGTGTTAATTGGAATTAAATAAAGCTAAATGAGGAGCTTGTGGCTAAATAATAGCAGCCGCTCGGGTCGATCTTTAGGTTAAACCGCGCTTGCCTAGGATGGTCTGTGGATGCGTGACCACCCGTTACATACCGAGTTTCCTCCGTGCCTCGGAAAACACGTTAAGCTGTTGGTCCCGGCTGTCATTTAAAGATCTTTGACAGTCGTTACAGATAGTCAGTGTTCCGAAAGTCTGATAACCAGTGTTACCAAGAGGTATCGTATTACCAAGTACTAACTGGGTTGTGGAGGTCAAATAGGCAGTCGCTCCATGTAAAATATTGATATTCAGCTGCATATGGTTAGACTGGAAACCGACCCCAACATAGTTGGGAAAAGGCTAGGCAGATGATGATGGAATTAAATAAAGCTTGAAAAAAGGAGGTTTTCAATTCGTCCGAATCTTTATGTATGTTCACTGATTACTTAAAAACGCCTGGACCGATTTGTAAAATTCTTTTTTTGTTTGATACCTTATACTGAAGTATACCTTATACTTCCCAGATGGTTTTTATTTCAGGCTGTTTAGTTGTCGTATGGTTATATCTGACACAAATTCTTTTCGAGTACCTATGCATTTTCCATTACTTTTCAAAAGTTTTCTCATTGATGCCATTGTCTGAACTTCAAATATAAAAAGAATCAGTTGCCCTACCATGACGTGTTAAAGCAGAACTTATACTGCTGAGGGAAAGGGACAGAGCTATACAGGGTGTCTAGCACCATCTCTTTCACTCAGTGGAATAAGTTCTGCTTTAAGATGTCATAGTAGGCCTAGTGTTCACCCAGTCAAAAGTTCTGAGGCCATAAAGAAAAAAGAAAAAAAAATCCAAGTCGATTTAAAAATGGAATTAAGAACCTCCTTTAATACTAAAAATACTTATTTTAAAACAAATTACGAACCTAACGCAAACAAAGACGCGGGTTACAGCTGGTTAGGTTAATAGTAAAAAAGATCGTTAAATATCCATTGAAATAGTATACAAAGAAAAGAATTGATGATTCACGTGTTTTTTTAATGTTCTTTGTATGTATTGTGTGGGGTCGTGGCTTCACGGGTTGATCTACAAGGTTAAGAAGGACTTGTCGAGGTCAGCCCGATGATGGGTGATCATTGCAAACCGACTTCCCTCCGTCGACAGCCCGGAGTTTGGAAGGGGTTAAATATAATGACCACCATAAAATGCTTTGATACCCTTAGTTATGTAACCAAAAATATCTACTTAACACCAGAAAAATAATGTCTAAAATTACAATAGTACCAGCTATTTTAGTCACGACTGCACTTTAAATTATATTCGATCACCAAATGTAGTAAATGATCACCAAATCTAATCGAATTATAACCTCAATATGGTTAACACCACGACTCAGAGTACCCCGACTCGGATAGGTTAGGTTAGAAGGTTAACGCGGGAGCGTAGCGGAGCGGAGCTCCCGCTTTAGCCTTCGTGGGTCGTTTTTTAAACTACCCAGAAATAAAAACTTTGGTTATAATTTTACTTTAAAATGCTGGTTAAATTTTAGTGATCATTTACTATTTTTGGGTTAACCACGATTTATTTGGAGTGACTTTGCTTAAATAGGATAGCAAAGTGTTAAAACAATGATTATAATTTTACATTAGACAAAAATAGTAAATGATCACCAAAATAAAACCCGCATTGTTTTATTTTGGTGATCATTTACTATTTTTGTCTGCTCTTTGTTACTATACCTGGGGCCTAAGTCTACTATTACAATAGTGTCAGAATGGTCGATCACTGATCGCATAATGGTTAATTTTGATAAGTTTAGTATGTATTAGATTACCAAAATTATCAAAATCAACCATTATGCGATCAGTGATCCGACCATTCGACTATTGTAATAGCAGACTTACCCCCGAATACTGAAACGTCACTCAAAATTTAAGTCCCAGAAGAAGAGACTCAGAAGTGACGTTTGACCATACAAAATCTAAAGTTTGAGAGCTGCTCAAATGTTAAGCAGCACTCACATTTTGAGTGACGTTTCAGTATTCGGGGGTTAGGCCCCTGGTGATAAGTTAAGCCGTTTGGAATTTGGCCGTAAAGGTATCATACCGCCAACTACCAAAACCCAGGCTGCTACTGTGAAATTCCTAATTAAATAACCCAATAACCCTTTTTGCACGACCCGGGAATCAATCCAGGTCGCGCTTGCGACCGGGAGACCAACGAAACAGTTTTGTAAGACATTAAATGTAACAACAGGAAAACAGACATGCGTACAAAGATTAATTATGTTTTAATTAGTGTGATCTGTGAAGCTTATTAAAACCGTTTTCCTTCATAAATCAGTTTGTCCTTTTTGCCCTCTATGATTAACCATAGACATTTTACAATCAGAAGATATTGTTTTTTATGCTAGGCCATTGAACTCCCCCACTCTTCAGGGTTCCGTACATTATATACTAGCTGTTCCCCGCGGTTTCACCCACGCTGCTCAGCACCTGTTGGTCGTAGCGTGATGTTATATAGCCTATAGCCTTCCTCAAGAAATGGACTATCCAACACTAACAGAATTTTCCAATTTCAACCAGTAGTCCCTGAGATTAGCGCGTTCAAACAAACAAACAAACTCTTCAGCTTTATAATATTAGTATAGATTAGTATAGATAACTAGCTTTTGCCGAAGGTAGCTAACTGTGTTACCCCGAATTTAAGGCGAGCGAAGCCGCGGTCACCCGCGTTAAATTCGGGGTAACACAGTTAGCTACTTACCTGTAGTTTTTACCTTTGCGCCTTTTATATTGTAATAGCAATGCTAAGTTTTCCTTTTTCTTCCCTCTTTCTCCCTCATATCTCAATCTTTTTATGTCCGTCTCCAGGGTCCCAACTATCTCTGTACCCAAATTCATAAAAATCGCTTAAGCCATTTAGGCGTGAAGAGGTAACAAAGAAACTCACTTTCGCTTTTATAATATTAGTAAGGATTTATTATACATTTACATTAAAAAGGAAACGCACATACGTGGCCGGAGAGCGAGAGGAAGGCCAAAGAAAAGATGGATGGATTGTGTAAGGAATGATATGAAGGAGAAAGGAGTAAATGATGCCGTGACGTCTGATAGGGGAGAATGGAAGAAAACGTGTTGCGCCGACCCCAAATAGAATGGGACAAGGGCAGGAAAACTATGATGATGATAAAAAGAAAAAACCTTATAGAATCACTTTGTTGTCCGTCTGTCTGTCAAAGTTCTTTATCTCGGGAACGCGTGAAGGTATCGAATTGAAACTAAAACCATATACTCAGGTCTGTGGTCCCTTGAAGCTGTGCAATAATCTACCCGAAATCAGCAGACAGCATATCAGTGTCCCGCTTCTAAGCTTAAAATTTTCTACATACTTAACCTCTCAAGGATTATTTACGTCAACTATCCGTCAAGCACCGCCGGTCGGGCTCTAATCTAATTTTATGACTTATTTTTACAACAAATACAGTTTTAAATCTGTTAGGGTTTGGTGGCACAAATTGCCAGCTCAACGGTAATACTTGTTTACTGGCACGTTTTTGTGCCGCTGGGGCTCTAGAGGTTAAGTACAATAACAATGTATTTAGGATTGATTGAACGCGTCGCTATACCATCAAAAACTATTACATCTGCCCCTAATCATCTGAACCGTGATGCGTTACTATAAATAAACAACAACAAAAACTGTACATATTTCGTATTTTGACCTACTCAACACATAATCGTCTTCTTCCGACTAACGATGATTCAACAAAAACAAAAAAAAAAAAAACAAGTTTATGCTCAAAGTTCAACTTGATACATACCTTTGGTCTCAATACCGAAGGTACTGCGGTTTAGATATAACTCTCCGTTTTTTCCTTCATGTTGCGTGTCTAGTATTTTTATTTTTTAAATATCTTGGGACAACTCACACACGGCTATTTGATCCCAAGCTAAGCAGAGCTTGTGTTATGGTAACCAGACCACTGATATACATACTTATATAATTTTTAAATACATACATGTTATAGATAAATCACACCCAGACACAGAACAAACAATCATGCTCATCACACAAAGTTTGTCCTGTGTGGAAATCGAACCACGACCTCCGGCTCAGCAGTCAGGGCCACTAACCACTAGACCAACAGGCCTGTCAAATTTGTCATTAGGAGGTTACCTAATATGTACAGTCAGCGAAGGAGTTAGGTAACTAGCTTTACTCTTTTCTCTCTCTAAAAAAAAACTTTCACGGTTAGACTTAGGCGCGTCGCCCACATGATTGGCAGTCGGGGTGCAGACGGGGCGAGGGCGCGTCGCCCACACGACATTCGTAAAGAAAATCTCGTAGCGGCGTGCCTCTTATGAGCCAGCGCCTCGACTGCGGCTCGACTGTTGGTCGTGTGGGCGACGCGCCTTAGGCGGTTGATTTTCCCATTTCTAAGGAACCACAGACTTGAGCATATGGTTTTAACTTCTCGATACCTTCATGCGTTCCAGAGTCAAAGTGTCGTGACAGACAAACGGATAACAAAGTGAAAATTGAAATATGTATCTCTTAAAAGAAGAAAAATTACGAACTTTCTTTCATTTCTTTTTTTTTATAACGTTGCCCCACACTAGGATTTTCCCCTGTATCGTGGATACGTTTACAAACATTTAGACTCACATACACAAACAGCCAGATTCGGAACAACTATATGTATGCCATACAAATATTTGTTACGTGCGGGGATCTAACCCGCGTCATGCAGCGTAGCAGTCGATCGCTCAGCCACTGCGCCACCCGTGTTATCAGATAATTATAGTTGTTTTTAGAGTTCCGCACAAAAGGAGAAATAGGATAATGCGACCGCCACGTAAATTTATCGGGAACTCGTAGTCCAACTAATATTATAAATAAATATAATAAATATTTGTGGGGATGGATGAATGTACAGATGTTTGTAACTCAATCACGTCAAAACCGCTGAACGAATCTTGATGAAATTTGGCACAGAGCTAGATTATAGTCTGGAATAACACACAGGATATGTTTCTTTTCGATATCACGCGAGCGAAGCCGCGGGCGCCAGCTAATGCGTCATAAATACGAAGAGTCAAATCCCAAACGGTAACCACAGGAATTTTTACTAGGTATTTAATAAACTTATGTACATATAAACTTATATATACACTAGCTGTGCCCCCGCATGCGTTGCTATGCTATTTTCTACCTTTCTGCCTACCCTACCTACCCTACCTTTGCTATAAACCTCACGGAGCCCGAGACCTTTCCAACGAATGCAAAACCGTGGAAATCGGTTCGTGCGTTCTGGAGTTATAGCGTCAGGAAGGAAAACCCGACTTATTTTTATATAGTAGATACCATCTGTGCCCCGGCATGCGTTGCAATGCAATTTTCTAACTTTCTACCTACTCTTCCTACCCTGCTTACCCTACCTACCCCAGCTACCCTACCTATCTTTAAAGAGTTGGATCAAACTGCACACGGTGTCCAAATTTAATTTAAAACCGGTTAAGTAGTTTAGGAGTCCATCGCGGACAAACAACGTGACACGTGATTTATATATTTTAAGATATACATATATTGAACTTTGTCCAGAGTCATTTGTTTACGTTTAGTCAATGAATGAGCGATTATACACAAATTAATAATACATTGTAGTTTTTGACCGAAGTTCTGTTTGATAATCTATAGGCCTACTATGACATCTTAAAGCAGAACTTATTCCACTGAGGGAAAGAGATGGTGCTGGACACCCTGTATAGCTCTGTCTCTTTCCCTAAGTGGAATAAGTTCTGCTTTAAGACGTCATGGTAAGGTAGCTGGTTTGACACACAAGTGTAGAAAAACGTGTTTTGTGACGAAAGAAACAGGTTCTTAATTCGACGCATTTTTTGTAAATTACTGTTTTCATATTTAGATGACAGATTGTTTTTTATGAAGAACTAGCTTTTGCCCGCGGCTTCGTTCGCGTTAAATTCGGGGTAACACAGTTCCCCTTTCGTGATTTGCAGGTACCCGCTACCTGTAGTTTTTGCCTTTGTGCCTTATTTATTGTAATAGCAAAGCTAAGTTTTCCCTTTTCTTCCCTCTTTTACCCTCAATTCTCAATCTTTAAAAAAGCAAGACTATGTCCGTCTTCTGGTTTCCAACTATCTCTGTACCAAAATTCATCAAAATTGGTTTAGCCATTAAAGCGTGAAGAGGTAACAAACTTACTCATTTTCGCTTTTATAATATTAGTAAGGATTACGTACCTCCCCATGTCATAATTATAAATACATACTTAGTTCTGCTATGTAGTAAGTAGCAAGTAATTAACATATTTTATTACGTATTTAGTACGTAGATTGTGTAAGGAATGATATGAAGGAGAAAAGAGTAAATGATGCCGTGACGTCTTATAGGGGAGAATGGAAGAAGAAAACGTGTTGCGCCGACCCCAAATAGAATGGGACAAGGGCAGGAAAATGATGATGACGTAGAAATGTTTGTAATTCATCCACAATACGGATAGACGGATTGAGAAATAAGTGTTTAATTATATGCCCCGAAATAGCATTAAGGGTACTTCACCCTGTCGGGGTGGGGGGTTGTTCGAAAGAGATGCCGCGGCCCCGGAACATAAAGGGCAATAGAAGGAACATGGGTGGGTTTTAGTCAGCAAAAATCTAACACATACCCTGCTCCGCTCAGAACGGGACAAGTTATTTGATGATTTTAAAATCTATTTATAAAAAATAATACAATGAGTATTTGCAATCCATCGACATCATATTTTTTTTTTAATGACAAAAAGAAAAATACAAAAACAAAAAATATTAATATCTTTGGAATTTACTATTGTTTATAGCTAATACTTATTAATTAATGTAGGACTATTATTTACGGTTAATAAATGTATCGGCACGGTTGGCGCAGTGGCTGAGCGAACGACTGCTGCGCTGCGTGTCGCGGGTTCCATTCTTGCTAGGAAAAAATATTTGTATGGCCTACATACAGTTGTTTCGGGTCTGGCTGTTTGTGTATGTGTGTTTAAATGTTTGTAAACGCACCCACGTTACAGGAGAAATTCCTAGTGTGGGGCAACGATAAAAAAAAATCAAACACAATGCAAATTGTTATATTATGTAGAAATAAAGAATTTTTAACACGTAATTTCTTCTACGTATCTCCAACTACCGTCACGCTATAATTTACTACGTGCATGACTGTCCTTAGTCTACAATGCCTTAAGGGATTATCAACGACATGTGTCTCCAAGGACACAAGTTGCTTGCCATAACCTCGACACCAGACATCTAGTCCCATGAGTTTTCTTACCCAGAAGGACGGTGAAATTTTTTGCTTTGCATGTTTGTATGTCTGGTCTATTGTGACCTGGATGAAGGGTTTTGGTTTCGTTTCCTAAGCGACATCTGTCGCCCAGAGCGTCTTTACAGGCGGCTGGGTTGGTTTGAGGTTATCTCCCTCAAACACCCAGCCACCTATTTCGCTAGCAAAACAGCTTAGCAGAAGGGACAATGATGATGTCCTTTCTTTATATGATGTGGCCGGCATGTGCCAAACGGGATTGCGGGCTTTTCGAAAGAGATACCGTGGCCCCGGAATATAAAAGACAATAGAAGGAACATGGGTGTGGGTTTTCTCCCCCCCGCTCCGCCAACCAATACAACAAAATAAGAATGAGCGAAATAGTTCCAGCCGTTCATGTCGATGTCATGACCAAGGGCAACAAGAATTCATTTCTATAGTCAGACTAGCTGTGCCCAGCGGTTTCACCCGCTGCTCTCTTAGGGGTATGAAATATAGATGTTGGCCGATTCTCAGACCTACCCGATATGTACACGTTTCGTTTGAATCGGTCCAGCCGTTTCGGAGGAGTAAGGAAACGAAAACTGTGACACGAGAATTTTATATATTAGATTATGTGTTTTTGTACAATGATTGAAATGGGTTTTAATCAGTACAAGTCTGACACTCCCCCGCTCCGGGGGAAGTCATTTGGTGATTTCCCATTCGCAAAAAAAAGTGCCAAATAAACTTATTTTCTTTCTTCCTTTCATCACGCTACTACCCACGGGAGCGAGGCAGTAACGAAAGACGCGAGTGAAACTGCGCAGGACATCTAGTCCTGCTAATAATATAAATGCGAATGTTAGTGAGGATGGATGTTTGTTACTCTTTCACGTCAAAACGGCTGAACAGATCTTGCTGAAATTTCGCACAGAGGTAGATTTATAGTCTGGAATAACAATAAGGATACTTTTTTATATCACGCGGTCGAAGCTGCGGGGGCCAGCTAGTATGTCATAAGGATAAATCGGTGAGTTGTTAGGAGGTAAAAAGTTGCAATCTTGGTTATTTTTTTCCTATTATTTATTTAAAGCGAATTTATCACCTGCCTAGTAATTCCGTAAGTATGCTCGCGTCGTCTTTCAGTCTACTAACCGAAGCTCCAAAACTACTGAACCGATTTTAAGGCAGTGTACAAAAAAATCCTCACCTACCGCCTGACGCAGGTCCTCACCGGACACGGATGTTTCGGGAGGTTCCTGCTCATCATCAGGCGGGAGGAAACGCCCGGGTGTCACCATTGTGACGATAGCCCGGAGGACACGGTGGAGCACACAGTGGCGATCTGCCCAGCGCGGGCGGAGCACCGCCGTGCCCTCGTAGAGGCGATCGGCGGCGGCGATCTCTCGTGTCCGGCCCTGGTTCAGACCATAGTCCGGAGCGAGAGGGAATGGGAAGCGGTCACCACCTTCTGCGAAGCAGTAATGCTAGCAAAGGAGGTGGCCGGGCGTTTGCGGGAGAGAACATCTGCCCAACCCAGCCGCCGCGGGAGACGCCCCGGGCGCCGGGCGCCGCGAGACGACTCCCGGCCACCGTAGATGCGGGCCTGTGGAGGGTGAGCAATGGGTAGGCTCACCGTCCGTCCGTCGATTGACGACAGGCCGTGTCGACAGCGCGTTCGTGTTTCACGCGCGCCTCAAAGAGAGTCGGCAAAGCAGAGGGGCTAGCCATTACCCCCGGGAGCGGGGCAGGAGCTAAAAACGTGCGCAAAACAGCTAATAGAATATTAAATTCAATGTGAAGGTCCTGTATCACGAATTCATGAACACGTTACAAAACATAAGACAGTCTAATTCCAGAAGTTTTATCATCGAACAACCAAATAATGGAGTGTTTACAAATACTTTTAACGAGTGATGCATATTTATGGATACGTATGTATGTTGGATTTTTAGACGTAGATATTTGTTGAAGAATCCTACTCATCATCGTTTTCCTGCCCTTGTCCCATTCTATTTGGGGTCGGCGCAACACGTTTTCTTCTTCCATTCTCCCCTATCAGACGTCACGACATCATTTACTCCTTTCTCCTTCGTATCATTCCTTACAATCCATCCATCTTTTCTTTGGCCTTCCTCTCGCTCTCCGTCCATCAACGTTCAGATCCATTCTACTCTTTTAGTCACATGTCCTTCATCCCTCCTCATTACATGTCCATACCAAGACAAACGACTCCCTTTAATTTTTTCTGTAACAGGCGGAACTTTCAAACTTCCTCGAATATATTCATTGAAGAATCCTAGTAATATTATCATTATATCCTACATCGCGCAAGCAAAGTTGTACGCGCAGTTAGCATATATACGAGCGCCCGACAAACAACTGTCGGGCAGTGGCCCGCCAGACACAACACCCGGGTGGAGAACTTTACACCCTGTTCTTCATTCCTCTAAAGTAGATTATTCTGGAATAACAGGATACTTTGTTTCGATCATCACGCGGGCGAAGCCGCGGGTGCCAGCTAGTAATAAATGCGAATTTAATGTTTGTGAGGATAGATGGATGGATGTATGGATGTTTGTCAACCTTTCACGTCAAAACGGCTGGACGGATCTTGATAACATTTGGCATAGAGGTAGATAATAGTCTAAAATAACACACAGGATACTTTTTTTTCAATAACACGCGGGCGAAGCCGCGGGCGCCAGCTAGTTATTCATAAGTGATTACAAACGATCACTTTCGTATAAATTAAAACAATGTTGTTTGTTATTAGGATCAATTTAAAAACCTAATTTATATTCGAGTTATATTAGCATAAACAACGGTTTGTCTACGTTTTTGGTTAACAGTTATTTCAACATTAGTTTTTAACCGACTTTAAAGAAGTGTTTTTTTTTAATGTTTGTTACGCGATCTTTTTTTTCGAAAGGTTATCTAATCTTTACTAATATTATAAAAGCGAAACCGAGTTTGTTTGTGACCTCTTCACGCTTTAATGGCTAAACCGATTGTGATGAATTTTGGTACAGATATAGTTGGGAACCAGGAGACGGACATAGGCTAATATATTTGGAAAAAAGTGGGATGTGAGGGAGAAAGAGGGAAGAAAAGGGAAAACTTAGCGTTGCTATTACAAATCAATAAGGCGCAAGGGGAACTGTGTTACCGCGAACTTAACACGAGCGAAGCCGCGGGCAAAAGCTAGTATTTAATAAAAATCAAACCAGTGATTTAAGCAAAGGTTTGTTAAGACCAAAACAGAAGAGTTATCTCGACAAGGTTACTTAGAGGTAACGACTGTAGCTTCACCCGCGTTTCATTGTTGAGAAGCAAATTCTGACAGTTTTTTTTTGTAACTTTTAATTTAGCATTTAGTAATACTTATAGTATAAGGTTTATGTGTACTTGTAAAAAAAAACGAGCGCATCTCGTCATCAAATGTAAATTTTGTCGAGTAATTCCTTACTAATATTATAAAAGCGAAAGTGAGTTTGCTTGTTACGTCTTCACTAAATGGCCAAACCGGTTTTGATGAATTTTGGTACCAGAGATAGTTGGGACCCGGGAGACGGACATGAGCTATTAAAAAAAGGGAGAAAAGAGGGAGAAAGAGGGGGGAAAGTGTATGTGTGTGTCTGTTCGTTTGTCCGTCTTTCACGGCAATACGGAGCGACGAATTGTCGTGAATTTTTAAGTGGAGATAGTTGAAAAGATGGAGAGTTACATAGGCTACTTTTTGTCTCTTTCTAATCCTTTTTTGACATTCAAAATTTCCTGTAATGGTTTAATTCTCTGGTTCAGTCCAAGGTCCGGAGCGAGAGGGAAGCAGTCATGCTAGCGAAGGAGGTGGCCGGGCGTTTGAAGGAGAGAACCTCGAACCAACCCAGCCGCCACGGGAGACGCCCCGACCGTCGGGCGCCGCGAGACGACTCCCAACCAGCGTAGATGCAGGCCTTTGGACGGTGAGCAATGGGTAGCTCGCTGTCGGTCCGTCTATTGACGACAGGCCGTGTCGACGGCGCGTTTGTTTTACGCGCGCCTCAAAGAGATGTCAGCTAAGCAGAGGCCTCCGCTCCGTTGTTCGAAAGAGATACCGCGGCCTCGGAACGTAAAGGGCAATAGAAGGAACATGGGTGGGTTTTAGTTAGTACAAGTGTGGCACTCCCCCAGCGCCGTCCAGAGCGGGGGGAATTATTTGGTTTTCCTCCCCCAAAAATGTGTGTGAATGGGAAATCATCAAATAACTTCCCGTTTAGTTATTTGTTAGTTGTTTAATATTATTCTTGTTATTTGTATGGGGTACATAATAAAGAATATTCTATCTATCTTTGATGATTTCACAACCCAAACAAAAAAAAGGGGGTAATTGAAATAAATGCTTTATGTTTTTCACTATAGTACGGCCAACGAGAAGCGATTCGAAAGGTCATTAACCTAAAGAACAACTGTGGCGTTGACAATCTAATATTTAGCTCTTTCCATCTTGTGCCTTTGTCGTAATGTCTCGTTCTCCCGGCAAAAACATGACGACGTTAAGACGGGTTCGCCAACATTCGGGCGGCCATTTTAGATGGGGTTTTAGCATGGGTTTTGTTTACATTTGGTATCGCTTCTCGTTGGCCGTAGGTACTGTATCTTCTATCTATCTTTGATGATTTACCAACCCAAACAAAAAAAAATGGGGTAAATGAAATAAATGCATTATGTTTTTCACTCGATTAATGAAACGTCAAACTTAAGTGATCTTATCGATCGCTTCTTAAGCCAACACAACTATCCCGTACCTTATCTACTCCGATATCTAGAACTCAATTAATGCTAATCGTATTTTTTATTTATAATCCACATAGGCAAGCTAAAGCGTTTAATCGTCTGATAAATTGTATAAATACTTCATCGTGTTGCAATTATATATTCGTTTGGAGTCTTGCATAAATATTATAAAGAGTTATACCATTTTGGTTTGCGGGCGGAAAACCTTTAAATAACTTCCCCCACTCTGGGTGGAATGTGAGACTTTTACTGACTTAAACCTGCCCAAGTTCCTTCTATTGCTCTTCATGTTCCGGGCATCTCTTTCGAACAACCCGCAACCTCGGCAGGCGGTGGCACTGGCAAGCCCTTCTGCTTTACTGACATCTCTTTAAGGCGCGCGTGGAGAACTAACGAACCGTCGACACGGACTGTCGTCAATAGACGGACGGACGGTGAGCTACCCATTACGCACCGTCCACAGGCCCGCATCTACGGTGCCTGGGAGTCGTCTCGCGGCGCCCGACGTCCGGGGCGTCTCCCGCGGCGGCTGGGTTGGTTTTGAGGTTCTCTCCCTTAAACGCCCGGCCTCCTCCTACGCTAGCATGACTGCTTCTCTCTCGCTCCTCAGAAGGTGACCGCTTCCCATAACCTCTCGCTCTGGACCATGGACTGCACCAGGGCCGGACGCGAGAGATAGCCGCATTAGTGCATGTCTTGGCTTCGAACTTTTGACCTATGATTTGAAAGTCCAACGTTCACAATTCTAAACTATAAAAATTGTTTGTTAATCATGATTGATAGAGATTAAAAACTGATATATAATTAATGAATGAAATGATAAACAAGGGTTGGACCTGTTTTGATCAACTGTAGCATAATGACAAATAAGACAGACCTAATCTTTTTGGAGTTTACTCCTTAAGAATCGATTTTCATATATAAGGCGCCCGGTATGAGAAAAATCCGAGGGGTAAAACCTACTAGGTAAAGTAACGAAAATGTGTCACGTTTTTGGTGCGCACTTTTAGTGCGCAACTTTCTAATTTGGCTGTAAGTGTATTAAGACGTACATATGGTATGCTGTATAGGCCACTATACCTATATACTATATGTATCTGTCGATGTATTTAAATTGCTATTTTTATTCATTAATTTGTGAATTTACCCTTTCATATGATATTAATCTTTTTTCAGTTGAATAAACTCTTTTTGCGTATGGTTAGATACTCGTACTTAAGGAGTAAACTCCAGTCGTGCGTCGGAGCTGACACACACACTTTTTTTGTTTTGGTCCCGTCATATATGATTGTCATTGTTGTCTATAAATTTTATAATGTACGTTTTATAAGTGCGGAATAAGCGAGGTATTTATTTTTCTTTCTTTATAAAAATTTAAAACATTATAACAAATTAAAGAAGACTTTCAAAACAACTTCCTTAAATTGGTGGCAAAAAGAAAATAAAGGTTCAGACTTCCGGAAGTCAAATTATTTACAGTCTTTTTTAGTGTTTTTGTAAAAGTCACTGTTATCCTACTAATATTATAAAAACGAAAGTGAGTTTGTTTGTTTGTTACGTCTTCACGCCTAAATGGCCAAACCGATTTTGATCAATTTTGGTACAGAGATAGTTGGGAACCTGGAGACGGACATTGGTTAAAAAAGTGATAAAAGAGGAAAGAAAAGGGGAGAGAAAGATAATTATAGAACATCTCGCGGGTTGAAGTTAGCGTTAGCCCAAACTATGCCGCGCGGACGAAGTCGTGAGTGGAAGCTAGTAATATTATAAATATAAACGTAAAATTTTGTACGGATGTATGGATGTTTGTTACTCTTTCACGCGAAAACTCCTGAATGGATTATAAAAAAACTTTAAAAAATAATATAGATAGATATTATACGTCAGAATAATACATGGGCTACAATTCATAAAGATATATTGTCACCACGCGACTAAAACCTCGGGGCGCAGCTAGTCTAATATATAAAATTCTCGTGTCAGTTTTCGTTCCCATACTCCTCCAAAACGGCTGGACCGATTTGAACGAAATTTTGTGTGCATATCGGGTAGGTTTGAGAATCGGCTAACATCTATTTTTCATACCCCTAACTGAGCAGCGGATGAAACCGCTGGGCACAGCTAGTTTTACAATAAAATTCTACCCTTTATGTTCGAGCCCTGCGGTATCTTGCAGTCCTTAAATGGCCTCCAAGACCGTGCAAAAATCACAAACAATCAGAGCACACAAGATCAGAATAGATGTGTTACTTACAAATGCGTTATCTAAGACCCAAAGGTTAAGTGGCATCACGTGTGTGCACTCTTAACTTCCGTGATGGAAACTAACGAGAGGTCATCTTGCACACAAAACATGCGCAGGCGGCGCACGTCTTAAGGTGAAGATTTCTTGAGAACGGCCAAAAATCAGGTCTTTTAACGCAGTGTATCTCTTAAACCAAACATAATTTTAATCACTGAAAAAAATATGATATTTTTAAGGCTTTTTTGCATACATTGATGGAATTCAAATTATAATTAAATATACTAAAATGTGTAAAAAAAATATTCAAACACACCTCTAAATTCTCTTTTAAAGCAGTTTATCTCTTCAATATTAATCGTAATTATAATCAAAAGTATACAATTAAATTTCCAATGCCAAACTGCGTTCAATGATGGATTGTTTTTGATTGAATAGTTAATATTTAATTTTATACGAATTTATTTGTATTTTTACGACAAACGTATGCAGTAAAGTCCAACGTCAAAATGTATGAACAAGGTCAACGACATAATACTGCGCCTTAAGGCGACATTAACTGCGTCTAACCGTGACAGTAGTCAGCCATACATTGCCGCCTGTCGCCCGCCAGAGCCCCGCTTCAACGCGCACTAAGATTATTCGAAAAAACAACCCACCTTAACTTATCAAACACAATACAAATAAAAGCCGTATACTAAAATATGGATCATTAAATTGTCTTTTATATGATTAAAGTTTCATGTAAATACGCCCCATAGTTTTTGCGTGATTTTCGTTTTTTTGTCCGCGTTAGACAATTCTTTACAAATTAATTACACTATGTTATTAAAATATAATTTCACATTTTCACATATCAAATTATGAATAAAATTGTCTAGTATAACATATATTTTTTTCAAAGAAATAAGACTACAAGTTTAGACGTGATGTTCAATATAAAATCATTAAAAGTCGTATATCTGCGCCTTAATTGAGTAGGGTTCCCGAGTTAGGGGTTTTTTGAAACGTTGCCCCACACTAGGAATTTCTCCTGTATCGTGGGTGCGTTTACAAATATTTATACAACAGCCAGACCCGAAACTACCTGTAGGCCATACAATTATTTGTTCCGTGCGGGGATCGCGCGACACGCAGGGCAGGAGTCTATCGCTCAGCGACTGCGCCAATCGTGCCGTCCAAGTTGTGATAAAATACAGTCGCAAGATGGAAGAAGTGCAAATAAAATAAACTTGATTATAATGGTTTTAATTTCAACTCGTTACCTCTACGCGTTTCCGAGATCAAGGGTCTTGACAGACAGACGGACAACAATGTGACTGCTTACGCTAAGACCTAGATTCCGTTTATTGTTACTGTAATTGACCCTGTGTTTTAAATTGTCAATTGTCGACAATAGTTGTTTGTAGTAACTAATATACGAAAAATTCTTCGTTTTAATACGTTTACTCAACATCATTATTTTCCTGCCCTTGTCCCATTCTATTTGGCCGCAACACGTTTTCTTCTTCCATTCTCCCCTATCAGACGTCACGGTATGATTTACTCCTTTCTCCTTCATATCATTTCTTACACAATCCATCCATCTTTTCTTTGGCCTTCCTCTCGCTCTCCGTCCTTCAACATCCATTTAAATACGTTTACTCAAAACTCTTCAATGAGATGAGCTCGTGGCTAAATAATAGCAGCCGCTCTGGTCGATCTTTAGGTTAAGCCGCGCTTGCCTTGGTTTGTCTGTGGATGTGTGACCACCCGTTACATACCGAGTTTCCTCCGTGCCTCGGAAAGCACGTTAAGCCGTTGGTCCCGGCTGTCATTTGTAGATCTTTGACAGTCGTTACAGGTAGTCAGTGTCCCGAAAGTCTTACAACCAGTGTTACCAAGGGGTATCGTATTACTCAGTACTAACTGGGTTGTAGAGGTCAGATAGGCAGTCGCTCCATGTAAAATACTGATATTCAGCTGCATCCGGTTAGACTGCAAGCCGACCCCAACATAGTTGGGAAAAGGCTAGGTAGATGATGACTCAAAACTTCTTCAATCCTGTAAGAGTTTCGTCGGAAACCCAAAAACCAATAACAAGCGTCTATAAATAGCTACAAATTTTATTATGTAATGGCCTTTACTATAATCTATCAACAGCTTTTACTAATCAACATAAAATTGTTATCTTTAATGGTAAACGTGTGGTTCAATCTATACTAATATTATAAAGCTGAAGAGTTTGTTTGTTTGTTTGAACGCGCTAATCTCAGGGACTGCTGGTTGAAATTGGAAAATTCTTTTAGTGTTGGATAGTCCATTTCTTGAGGAAGGCTATAGGCTATACAACATCACGCTACGACCAACAGGTGCTGAGCAGCGTGGGTGAAACCGCGGGGAACAGCTAGTCTATACTAATATTATAAAGCTGAAGAGTTTGTTTGTTTGTTTGAACGCGCTAATCTCAGGGACCACTGGTTGGAATTGGAAAATTCTTTAGTGTTGGATAGTCCATTTCTTGAGGAAGGCTATAGGCTATATAACATCACGCTACGACCAACAGGTGCTGAGCAGCGTGGGTGAAACCGCGTGGAACAGCTAGTAATGAATACGTACGCTAAAACTATTAATTTTACAAAAAAAAAAGGTTATTCCATAAATTATTGGAAATTTTCTCGAGTTTTATTTCTTTATTTACTCCATGGCTATTGTAAAATGAGTCGAAAAGGAGAAAAAACTGTTTTTAGACGCCATTTTTCCAATATGGAGGTGCGAGCGGCAAACATACGAAGTGAAATTCGCAAACAGCACATCGAAATCAATAAGATTACCAATTTTCAAATCTCCCGGAAAACTTTCCAGGTGACTGAACTAACCAAATGATTGTACTGTTATATTGAAAATGTATTTGTTGAATCTGGTAAAAATAAGTGCTTTTTTAAAAGTTACTCACCCTATAATTCTGTGGGCATATTCTGCTGCTTAAATTGTGACAGGGTATTTATAAAAGGGTCTGGCCATTTATATGTGAATACACGCAAATAAATAACAGTTTAAAAAGCCTGCCGTTATTGAATCGGTTTAGAGGTATGCTATATTAGTTGCAAGAATTAGTATTGACACACAAAAGCAACGAAAACCTTTTAAATGTCAATCAATCATACAAAATATTTTTATTTCACATAGACATAGGCATTTTTTTTGGGTGGGATATCATCAAATAACTTCTCCCGCTCAGATCACCACCCACTCAGACTTTTACTGACTAAAACCCACCCATGTCCCTTCTTCTTCCCTTTACGTTCCGGGGCCGCGGTATCTCTTTCGAACAACTCGCAACCCCGGCAGGCGGAGGCTCTGGCAAGCCTCTCTGCTTTTCTGGCACCTCTTTGAGGCGCGCGTGAAACACAAACGCGCCGTCGACACGGCCTGTCGTCAATAGACGGACGGACGATAAGCTACCTATTGCTCACCGTCCACAGGCCCGCATCTACGGTGGCCGGGAGTCGTCTCACGGCATAGGCTTACATGGGCACTTATAAAACGTCGAGAAAAAGTGCACAGATCGTGTAGTTGTGGTCGTTTCCTATACTGAAGAAAAGGTAAGAAACTCTATGGTTACTCTTTTAAAATCATTTGGTTTTACAATGTTGTTGTTATCGCGTTAGTACGTAAGTATGAGAGGACAGCGTAGGCCCGACAATAAGTCATTGCTTACATTACAAAACGTAAAATAAGATAAGAAGTAAGGCCCACAATGTCCACTCATTCACAAAGAATTGATACAAGAAATAAGACCAAATCTTACTAATATTATAAAAGCGAAAGTGAGTTTGTTTGTTACCTCTTCACGCTTTAATGGGAAGGACATAGGCTAATTTTGACATTTAATTTTTATTAAAAAAAAAGTGGGATATGAGGGAGAACGAGGAAAGGAAACTTAGCGTTGCTATTACAAATTAATAAGGCGCAAGAGCAAAAACTGCAGGTAGCAGGTACTTTGTTTATCGATTTTAACGCGAGCGAAGCCGCGGGCAAAAGCTAGTATTATATATGAAACAAGTGACACAGAATGTTGCCATCAGTAGTGTAACTATTTATATTTAGAACAAAGGTTGAATAAATTTGTGATTTGACAACTATTGTCAAACTTAATTGCTTGTTTCTTGAATCAGCTACCCTACCATGACGTGTTAAAGCAGAACTTATTCCGCTGAGGGAAAGGGACAGAGCTATACAGGGTGTCTAGCACCATCTCTTTCACTCAGTGGAATAAGTTCTGCTTTAAGATGTCATAGTAGGCCTACTAGTATGTGGACAAACGGTGTGGTGGACGCAGGCGCATTTGCGACAAAACTGTAGTTGCTTTTCAAAGCAACCAGTTGATTTGTTGTGCAACAAAAAAATCAAGCAAGCAGTGTTCGAATAATCGCTTAAGCGAAAGAAGCTAGCTAATGTCCCGCTTAACTGTTGAACAAAATGAATCCTTCGTGACTACAGTTAGAAAACTCTGGTTATTTCGACTATGGTGGCGGTCATGGTCTGTCATCAAGGTCGTACCCTACGCAAATAACCTTGAGCATTTGTTCCCTCTTCGCCGCGCGCACGCCGCTTTATCCAAACTAATAAACTAATATTATAAATGCGAAAGTAACTCTGTCTGTCTGTCTTTTCTTCACGCCTAAACTACTGAACCGATTTGTGTGAAATTTGGTACAGACATAGTTTGGAACTTGAGAAAGGACATAGGATAGTTTTATTACAAAAAAATAAAAATAAAATTTATTCCGGACATACAGCGCCATCTATTGGTCAGAAGTCGGCATCAATTCAGTACTATAAAATAAATGTTGAGCTGTTAATATGCTCCGTGCTGCCGGAAGTCACTATTCCACGCGAACGAAGTCGTGAGCAAAAGCTAGTATAAAATAAAGTATGGGTTTTTGTAAAAAATATTTGTACCAAAATGTTCATTACAAAATTGTGTATCCATTAGTGTCAGTAGCAAAATTAAACAATGTTTACTATATGAAGAGATGCATGTTATTGATCATTATTTCTCATTTCTGGGGGTTTGTTTTAAGTAGATTTACTAAATAATTACTCAATAAAAAATATTTCTACAATAATGCTAAATGATGTTTATTTTGCAAGTAGGTTTTCACAAATACTTTTAGACGTCTTTTTTAAAAAAAAAACTAGAAGAGGCCGGTGTTTCGTACCCGACTACTCTGAGAAGAAACAGCCGAAACAAACTCAGAGGTCATAGTCTCTTTTAAGGTACAGACAAAAAAAAACTTGGTCTACTTACATGAGGACTATGCAGATAGTGTCTGAAATGATCTTTTTAAGAAAGCACCACACAGATTGAGTGGACCAGGGGGCCTAGACAAAATCCAAGCGTTTTCCGCACGAGCGTTTTCCGTTCACGCTAAGGACTTGACGATAGCGTGCCGAAAATGGTAGACAAGTTACAAATGGAACGCCAAACGCTCATTCCGCAGCGTTACCCGAAACACTCTATAATTAGCCTATGGAATAGCGTGTAGGATATGTCACAGTGACATTATTGCGTTTAGTGTCGCTGTCAGTGTCAAACGCACATACGCGCGATTACAAAATTATTCAAAAGTGTTGTGTATTTTGAACTGTTGGAAGTGATTGAAGAGTGTTTTTTTTATTACAAAGAAAGTAAATAAACAGCTTTAAATAACATTTCAAGTAAAAGTAACAACTATGATATTAGAAAAAAAGTTTTATTGCGATGAGTATTCAATACTTACATTATTTTTAAATTTTAGATGGAATCTAGACTTCGTGCGAGTCCCGAGCAATTTAGTTTGCTAATAGAATTTATGAAAAGGCAGGCGTTTTCTGATATTTTTTCATTTATTCCAAATTTTTATTCCCATTTTAACTAGTCTTGAACCTACTTGAGATTATGGAATGCGTAATGTAAACAACCCTACAACGGTGCTCTTATATGATTGTGGCTCTTACATTTGTTATTCCAATAAAGATAAACTTGATTCCAAACCTTAACACTTGTTTATTAGATGTGGTATTAGATTGCTAGTAGCAAACTTTATGTTTACTGGCTCTTATTCTCACTGGACCCTAATCTTATGAATTCTATTTTTAGCCATGGTGATCTTTCAAGATCTCAAACAGGACTTCAACGTAAGGTACGGAGTGAATGGTTGTGGCAGGAGTTAGCAGCAATTTTTTAAGAGCCTTTTAATGAGGTTAAACGCGAAGATCATCACAAACACTCCAAAAACTTTGTTTATCTAATGTAAAGCGATGAACAAATTCCAAATCCGATATGTCCACAGTTTTCTCCAGTTTACGACCATTTATTCTTGTTTGACGTGTTTGCAATGATGCTTCATTATTTGCTTCCCACAATGATCTCAAAGAATGCATTTATACTAAAGAATTTAACTAAAACACACTCAAAAAGTTCACTGTTTACTCCTTCTTATGGTTAGCGTCAGGGTCCGGCCTCCCGCTAATAAAGCGTGTCGCGGAAACGCCAAAATATCACTAGCGTCTGTCAAAAGTGCCACTTGTCTACCATTTAGATGAACATTTTTAGCGTTTGCGTTTCACGCTCACTTCAGCTTTCCTTTCCGCATAAGGAATAATGACTTTGTCTACCAATTTAGCGGCAGTCACGTGACATCTGGTTAGCAAATGTCAACTCCATACAATTTGATTTTTCTGTTGGCGTTAACGCTTACAGAAAAGGGATTTTGTCTAGGCCCCCTGTCCAGTCAGTGCAAGCATTTGTCAGTTATCGTGTCGGACTCATAACTGAAGGAGCTCAACGACACGACGAACAATACCAAAAAACGGACATTACAAGATAAAGAAATTTGATGTATTTTTTATTTACTTAGTTAGTTTTAAATAACAAGTAGATAGCTCTAGAAAACTGCACAAAAACGGCTAGCGCGGCGTGTTGGTCGGGGAGGCGCCTTAAGGGACATTTACGCAACAAACGACTTGTTTAACTCTACGTTCAAGCAGTTTTACACCAAAAGCAAAAACAAATGAAGCCGAAAACAGACATGCAAGATATGACCAATCACAGATCAGCTACCCTACCATGACGTGTTAAAGCAGAACTTATACCGCTGAGGGAAAGAGACAGAGCTATACAGGGTGTCTAGCACCATCTCTTTCACTCAGTGGAATAAGTTCTGCTTTAAGATGTCATAGTAGGTCTACAGGGATACCAATAAGGATTTCAACTAGAGCTTAGTTATCGCCGTATTAAATATACGTCAGTCATCATCAGCTATAAATGATTTAATAAATTAGTTTTTCGAAAAAAGACAAGAATGCATATTCAATTATATTTAATATGAATAGTTTGTAAAAAAAAAAAATAGAAAAAGTGACAGATATAATTTATGGTAATTTTTTTTTCTTTAGTCAGAAATTTTCTCAGGCGCCCCCATTTTTTTTTTTAAACGGGGCCGAAGCACGCTACGCTTCTGCATTTCAATGATTGTGATTAGTCGATTCTTAAACATCTCTTCTCCCTTCTGCTCTGGTGAAAATTGCGCTATTAAACGGTAGTATTGACCGCCTTATTACGAATGGCATGCCAAAAAAAAAAACAACGGCCAGCAACTTCTCACACATAGCTAAAAATCGAGTGTATCGTTATCATGGCAACGAACACGTAAACAACTCACATACACAAACAATCAGACTCCGTTGGTATATCTGTAATGATTAAAAACCGCCATTAAAACATATTTTATTAGAAACATCACGCCGGTTATCCAAAGAGGGATAGACAGTCGTGTATCTAGACGCCGCACGGCTTACAACTATAGCAAAAAGTGTCGTTACAACTTTTGGTTAGTGTGTGAAGAAGTGGCGAAGTTTGTTCCGCCACTTCTTCTTCCCAGCTAAAACACTAGGAAGTGGCGAAGAGCAGGGCGTTTTTGTGGGACTGTCTCTTGTAATGTGACGTTCAAAAAGTGCTGATTATCAGGCTAATTTGAATAAATGACTTTTGATTTTGGTCTTGTTTTTTTTCGTCTAGCCCCCTTTCGCATGGCGCGATAAGGAACTGTTCCAAAAAAACATCAAAAATTTAGAAAAAGTTCCGAAAGTCGGCGACTTTCGTTGACTTTTCTCTCCAGCGACGAAATGCTGAAATAAAAAACATCAAAAAAGTGGGAAATAACTGCTTCCGAAAAAGTTATTTCCCACTTATTAAAAAAAAAAATTTCAGCATTTTTAGTTAATGGTATAATGTTACCTCACACGTTTTTTTAACCGAATATTAATTTTCCATTGTTACTAAAAGATGTTAGCAGATTATCTACATACACATCAGAAAAAATACTACCCAAAGAAAATAAATAAAATTGATATAGGACCACCCTTTTGATTATTAAGGCGCGGCAATAAGCTAATCTTTAGGTATTCGCGGAAGTGAGGCTAGCCGCAGACAGGGCGTGGTCTGACACAAGTACATGACAGTATTGCATCGATAGAATAGAAATATGGTCGAAAATGTTTCGGTTCGGTGTTTGATTTTATTTGAATATCATGTCCGCCAAAATGTAAGTCATTTTGCAGTTTTAATTGAATATAAAAAAAATACAGTTCCGTGTTTGAAAATCTCTTTAATCTATAACATTTCATTTGTTATAGATATAAAAAATATGATAGCTGTCGCTGAAAAAATTGACAATTTCGAGACGAAAAACATTTTTTCGTGGTCTTTTTTTTTTTTTTTTTTTTTCGTAGTACTAGACCACTTTTGCAAACTGATTTTGCATAAGTCTTTACTTTATGTATTGAACTATACACGGTATTTTTTTTGGCTAGTGGCATGTACTGTACAGATACGGCTAACTTTGCGACGAAAATCTAGACGTTTTACGAAGTGTTTGTTTTGTACAGCGCCTTAAATTAAAAGACGAATACCCACATTTGGAACAGGGAGGAACACCTATGAAGCGAGCTAAAAAATGCCCATTTTCCGAGTGAATTACACGATAATCTAAACTAATATTATAAATGCGAAAGTAACTCTGTCTGTCTGTCTCTTCTTCACGCCTAAACCACTGAACCGATTTTAATGAAATCTGGTACAGATATAATCTGGGACCCGAGAAAGGACATAGGATAGTTTTCATCCCGGAAATCCCCCGGGAACGGGAACTATTAATCCACGCGTACGAAGTCGCGGGCAAAAGCTAGTAATTAATATGGTCATTACCACATTTACCACTAATCACGACCGTTCCGAAGATTATATTAATGATAACACGTTTTCGAATATTATATGACTAGGATTAAGATTTGATATAAATTCGATGTTCGTAATTACACAATAAAAGTCAAATACGTTCAGTTTTTCGAACATATCTAGCTTATGCTCGCGGGTTTTCCCGTTTAAGAGTTCGGTTATTGACCCACGGGAACATACTACCAAGATTAAAAGTATCCCATGTATCGATCCAGATTATTAACTATATGTGTGCTAAATTTCATTGAAATCTATTCAGTGGTTTTCGCATAAAAAGTAACGAACAATCTTTATTTTTTATTACACACTAGTCGGCTTGCGTTGCTATGCAATTTTCTACCTTTCTATCTACCCTACCTTTTCTTTGCTAAATCTCACGGAGCCCGAGACCTTTCCAACGAATGCAAAACCGTGGAAATCGGTTCGTGCGTTCTGGAATTATAGCTTCAGGAAGGAAAACCCGACTTATTTTTATATGGTAGAAGACAAGAAGTGGTTACATTTTTTGTGAAGCCCCTGACTCCTGTGTAAGGTGGAAGACCTGTGTTACAGGAGCCAGTGCCCTCTCCCACAGGAGACTTAGCAGTGTTATGTGCAACAAGATTAACAAAACAATATTATTCAAAATTAGAAACCCTGCTATAAAAAAAAAAATAAAAAAACAATTTGTTTTTAATTAAATTTATTGACGCTCTATTTCTCTCGTCACCTCTTTAGATTCATTACTGAAAAAACTCTTTCAGTGTAAGCATCACAGTAAAGGTTGAAAATAAAGTATTTCCACATACTTTATTTGTATGCAAAAGTATAAAGTACTAGCTGTGCCCAGCGGTTTCGCCCGCTGCTCACTTAGGGGTATGAAAAATAGATGTTGGCCGATTCTCATACCTACCCGATATGTACACGAAATTTCGTTTAAATCGGTCCAGCCGTTTCGGAGGAGTATGGGAACGAAAACTGTGACACAAGAATTTTATATATTAGATAATTACCAAAAATAAAGTAGGATACGTTATTATAAAGTAATCGTTGGCAACCCCAGGTGATCCCCAAACAAGACGTGTCTGTTTCGTCCACCAAGGGTTCCGTACAAACTTGCGACAATACGACCATATATTTTGACTGCGTATACTTTGAGGGTTGATTTTTTCACAGCAGAAAGGGACTACAGACTTGAGTATATGGTTTAAATTTTAACACGATAACTCTATGCATTTCCGAGATAAAGGGTCTTAAAAGACAGACAGACACCAAAGCGATCATAAGGGTTCCGTTTTGGGCACGCCACAATAGTGGCGGTAAGTCCCCTCTTTGAGGAGTGGCTGGAGAGGCGTCATGGCGTCCTCACCTACCGCCTGACGCAGGTCCTCACCGGACACGGAAGTTTCGGGAGGTTCCTGCACATAATCGGGCGCGAGGAAACGCCCGGGTGTCACCATTGTGACGATCGCCCGGAGGACACGGTGGAGCACACAGTGGCGGTCTGCCCAGCGTGGGCGGAGCACCGCCGTGCCCTCGTGGAGGCGATCGGCGGCGGCGATCGCTCGCGTCCGGCCTTGGTTCAGGCCATGGTGCGGAGCGAGAGGGAATGGGAAGTGGCCGGGCGCTTGAGGGAGAGATCATCTACCCAACCCAGCGACCGCGGGAGACGCCCCGGGCACCGGGCGCCGAGAGACGACTCCCGGCCACCGTAGATGCGGGCCTGTGGACGGTGAGCAATGGGTAGCTCACCGTCCGTCCGTCGATTGACGACAGGCCGTGTCGACGGCGCGTTCGTGTTTCACGCGCGCCTTAAAGAGATGTCAGCAAAGCAGAGGGGCTTGCCAGAGCCTCCGCCTGCCGGGGTTGCGGGTTGTTCGAAAGAGATACCGCGGCCCCGGAACGTAAAGGGCAACAGAAGAAACATCGGTGGGTTTTAGTCAGTACAAGTCTGACATGCCCCCCCTGCTCCGCCCAGAGCGGGGGAAGACATTAGATGATATCCCACCCGAAAAAAAAAGGGTTCCGTTTTTTTTTTAAGGTACATTTCCTTAGAAATCAAACAGATGATGACTTACATTCTCGTTATCAGATATATAAAAAGAGAATTTCTTTGTTTTCATTGACCAAGTGAGTAAGCAAATGTTGTCCTTTATATTTAGTTGTCAACAATGTAAGTAACAAAGAAAATTATTTGATGTTATGCCAAAAACATAACATTGTTTCAATCTTATCAATTGTACTAGTCAACTTTTATAATGACATATTTTTTTTGTGTAAGGGCAAACCTTTTATACAATGACGGGTAACTCAGTTCCCCTTTCCTGATTTGCAGGTATCTGCCACCTGTAGTTTACGCCATTGCGCCTTATTTATTGTAATAGCAAAGCTTAGTTTTTCCTTTTCTTCCCTCTTTCTCTGTCAATACCCACTTTAAAAAAAGCCTATGTCGGTCTCCAGGGTCCCAACTAT
Organism: Ochropleura leucogaster; assembly: GCA_958449745.1. Taxonomy (NCBI): domain Eukaryota; kingdom Metazoa; phylum Arthropoda; class Insecta; order Lepidoptera; family Noctuidae; genus Ochropleura; species Ochropleura leucogaster. The sequence continues at coordinate 8,176,624 of OY288228.1, read as the reverse complement.
GTCTGTACCAAAATTCATCAAACCGGTGCGGCCATTTAGGCGTGAAGACGTAACAAACAAACTCACTTTCACATTTATAATATTAGTAAGGATAAAGAAAATAAATCGTATCTGCCAATGACTTAATTGCCAAGAGCCTCGACCAATACCTGAGGAGGCTCTCGTTAGGCAGCTGGATCAAGGGCTTGATACAGAAAACGGTACTCCTGGACACGGCTCGTATTGTTAGGAGGTTCCTTTCTCTGGAGCCCTGACCGGCCGGTAGCTTGGACTTTGTTCCCGATACCGGTGGGCTACTATTTTTATATATTTTTTTGTTTATACTAAATATTAAAATTTTAATTATATGTAGAAAAAAAAAACAATAAATAAACAAGGAAATAATAATTCCGTTTGCATTAATTATGACCGAAGCCCCAAGTGAAGGAGCGCCTTTAAGCCACGGGGCTCAGCTTGTATTAGCTATCTAATATTGCGTTATAAATTATTGTTCTAATAATGTTTATCAGCGTCAAGTATGTGTAGATAATATTCTAATTGCTACTAAATTAAACCAATTAGAAGTATATGGATTGAAATTTGCACTTTGTACTGATAGTTCATCATAACAAAACATTATATACATTTGTCATTCATTTATTAAAAACATTTGAAATTGAATTTTTATTTATTTACTAGCTTTCACCCGCGTTTCATTTGGGGTAACACAGTTCCCCTTGCGCCTTATTGATTTGCAATAGCAACGCTAAGTTTTCCCTTTTCTTCCCTCTTTCTCCCTCACATCCCATTTTTTTTAAATAAAAAATAACCCATGTCCGTCTCCTGGTTCCCAACTATCTCTGTACCACAATTCATCAAAATCGGTTTAGCCATTAAAGCGTGAAGAGGTAACAAACAAACAAACTCACTTTCGCTTTTATAATATTAGTAAGGAAGTAAGGATTAAACACGTCCAGCAGAAAGTACAGAGACGGACTTAATGCCATAGGCATTTTTTACCAGTCAACCCTTGGGTGAAGCAAAGACACTGGTAGGTAAAATACAGAAAAACAAAATGTTTTTATTATATTATTTGAGTTCTGTACCCAGAATAAAACGGGACCCTATTACTTAGATTCCCCTGTCTGTCTCTCTGTCATCAGGTTGTATCTCACGAACCGTAATAGACAGTTGACATTTTCACATATGACTAGCTGTGCCCAGCGGTTTCACCCGCTGCTCATTTAGGGTTATAAAAAATAGATGTTAACCGATTCTCAGACCTACCCAATATGCACACAAAATTTCGTTTAAATCGGTCCAGCTGTTTCGGAGGAGTATGGGAACGAAAACTGTGACACGAGAATTTTATATATTAGACTGGCTTTCGCCCGCATTAAATTTGGGGTAACACATTTCCCCTTGCGCCTTATTGATTTGTAATAGCAACGCTGAGTTTTCCCTTTTCTTCCCTCTTTCTCCCTCACATCCCACTTTTTTCAAAAAAATATTAGCCTATGTCCGTCTCCTGGTTCCCTACTATCTCTGTACCAAAATTCATCCAAATCGGTTCAGCCATTAAAGCGTGAAGAGGTAACAAACAAACAAACTCACTTTCGCTTTTATAATATTAGTAAGGATAAGGATACTTTTACCTATGTGAAACGAATAAACCTATTTGAATTTGAAGTCTGTAGTTTCTTGAAGCTGTAGATTAATCAACCCTCTAGTAAAATACTAGAGGCTTCGCTCGTACTTGGTTACATTCAGGGTTATGCAGTTCCCCTTTACTGACTTGCAGGTACCTGCTACCTGTAGTTTTTGCCCTTGCGCCTTATCAATTGTAATAGCAAAGCATAGTTTTTTTCTTTTCTTCCCTTTATCCCTCATTTAAAAAAAATAGCCTATGTCCGTCTCCAGGGTCTTATACATCTCTGTACCAAAATTAATTAAAATCGGTTTAGTCATTAAAGCGTGAAGATTTAACAAACATACAAACCCACTTTCGCTTTTACAATATTAGTAAGGATATGGACCTTTATATAACAAGTTTTTAAAAATACCCATTTGGAAGTCCAGTTTACACATAAATAAATAAATAAATAAATATCATGGGACAACTCACACACGGCTATCTGATCCCAAGCTAAGCAGAGCTTGCGTTATGGTAACCAGACAACTGATATACATACTATATAATTTATAAATACATGTAACATATTATAGATAAATCACACCCAGACACAGAACAAACAATCATGCTCATCACACAAAGTTTGTCCTGGGTGGGAATCGAACCCACGACCTCCGGCTCAGCAGTCAGGGTCACTAACCACTAGACCAACAGGCCCGTCATGGCTGGTTTGTTTTAAACCCTCACAATTATCCCACAGCTGGGCATAGACACCAATCTCTCCTTAAAAAACATGTCTACTCTGAGTGATATCAAGGCATGTTGGTCCTAATACAAGATCAGATTGTTCATAAGAGACAATATCCTACATAATATTATACAGGGTGTTTGGAAGATCGATGCAAAGCCGTGAAGCAGACCTAGTATAGACTATTTAGAACCATTTGAACCTAACTTGTCTTCGGCGAAGTGTGACTATTTTTTTTTAATCAAATTTTAATGATTTTTGATGATAATCCTAAAATTTTGCAGTTATTTGCAAATAATTAGTCAGTTTGAAATGAAAGATAAATCATTTATTTTTTTAATTTATTTTATTAAAGTAATGTCTGAACAATCAAACGAAACATGATTAAGGCATCTGTGTCATGAGATTTTTTTTTTTAGACAGTTGAAGTTAATACTTCTGTTTTTAGATTAAGAAAACAGATTTTTGACAGTTTAAAAAAAAATCACGGATCGTGCTTTTTCTGTTCAAACATTTTTAAAGACATGCCTAGTTATTAGACTTTCTTTTGAGGTATCAATTACGCAGATAGCTTACAAATTATTGAAATTAGGATCTACAAACTAAAGTGAGGGAGAAAATTAAAATGTATCGGTGAAATAATTAAAACAAAATTTTAATACAAATCATTTATTTTTCATGTTCAAAATGTCCGCCGCGGTTCCTAACACAAGCACGGGCCCGTCTTCTCACTTCCGTTGTTGTAATTTTCAACTTCATCTCTAGTTTCATTGTTTCAAATGCTGAATTTATTCTCGCAATCAGTTCTTCTTTAGTATTTATCTCTACGTTTGTATAAACTAGTTCCTTGGCCCGACCCCACACGAAAAAGTCAAGCGGCGTTAGATCGGGTGACCGGGCGGGCCAAGGGATTGGTCCGTCTCTGCCGATCCAGCTGTCAGGGAAGCAATTGTTTAAGTGCTCGCGTACATTCAATGTCCAATGCGCTGGACAACCATGTTGTTGGAAAATAATTTCTCGGTCTCCTGTGAATATTAGGGCCCCGGATTCCTCTACAAGCTCTGGAAAATCATTTTGTAAGAATTCCAAATAACTATTGCCATTCAAATTATCCGGTAAGAAATGGGGCCCAACCAGTGTTCTGCCGATCACTCCGGCCCACACGTTGACCGAGAATTTCCTTTGAAATGACTTCTGCTTTTTCCAATGTGGATTGTTGTGTTTTTCAGCCCATTGATGAAGATTGTGGAAATTAGTTATGCCTTCCCTAGAAAATTTACTTTCGTCTGTCCACAAGATTGACTTCAGAAACCATGCATTTTCAATGTCAGAGTTAAGAAGAAAACGACAAAACTGTATCCTTCTCTGAGGATCTCGCTCTTCAAGACCTTGAACGCCCGTGCCATGATACGCATACCTGTTATTTTGGTGCATTGTATTCCACACTTTCCAATGGGAGATGTTTAAATTTCGAGCTACTTTTCTAGTGCTGGTATGTGGATCAGCTTGAAATGCCGCTAAGATATCTTGTTCGATGTCAGTACCATGTCTACCTGGATTGACTCCAGGTTCCACACGGTGTATCCCATCTGCAGCAAGCCGACGAAATGTGTTGTAAAACACTCTTACGTTCGGTACTCTCCGATTAGGATAGCGTTCTTGGTACATCCGTCGTGCTAAAGATCCATTGCCGTCTGCTCTGCCATACATAAAAACGATGTCAGCATATTCCTCGTTCGAGAAAGTAGCCATAGTCAGTTCTCACAAAAACGGCTGGTAACGCACTAAAAGTTCAACTTAAAATAAAAGTTCAAGAGTCACGTGCAGGAGCGCAAAGGGCTACAACTGAACACGATGAATTGTCACGAAAAAGGAGATAACGTCTAGTCACAAGCGCAGTTGTTACTCGACTGAGTAAACTGGCGTCCCTTCAAAAAAACAGGTAGTTACTGACCCTATCTAAAGAAACACGACCCTATTGTCTTACCAATAAAGTCGTTTTTGCTGTGAAATGTGTTCACGTAACTAGGGGTGCGCGGGCGCTACCTGAAATTGTCAAAGTTATCGCCATCTTATCGCTCGCGTCACGCGTCGGCAGTGTTAGAGAGTCTCCCCTAAATTTTATTTCGAATGTCCAAAATTAAAGTTATCTTCTTATTTTTTTTTAACATAAAATCTATTTTTTAATAAGTATAATAATAAATGTTATTATTTTAAAGCACTAGTCTCGTTTTATCACCCTATTTAAAATGTTTAATTTTCTCCCTCACTTTAGTTTGTAGATCCTAATTTCAATAATTTGTAAGCTATCTGCGTAATTGATACCTCAAAAGAAAGTCTAATAACTAGGCATGTCTTTAAAAATGTTTGAACAGAAAAAGCACGATCCGTGATTTTTTTTTAAACTGTCAAAAATCTGTTTTCTTAATCTAAAAACAGAAGTATTAACTTCAACTGTCTAAAAAAAAAAATTCTCATGACACAGATGCCTTAATCATGTTTCGTTTGATTGTTCAGACATTACTTTAATAAAATAAATTAAAAAAATAAATGATTTATCTTTCAAACTGACTAATTATTTGCAAATAACTGCAAAATTTTAGGATTATCATCAAAAATCATTAAAATTTGATTAAAAAAAAATAGTCACACTTCGCCGAAGACAAGTTAGGTTCAAATGGTTCTAAATAGTCTATACTAGGTCTGCTTCACGGCTTTGCATCGATCTTCCAAACACCCTGTATATTGAATGTTTGTGAGGAGGTATGTATGTTTGTTACCCTTTCATGTGAAAACAGCTGAACGGATTTTGATGAAATTTGGCATAGAGGTTGGGCATAGCCAAGGGGGCCAAGTAATCCTACTTCTTACTAATATTATATCCTATCCCACTTATTATAAATGCGAATGTTAATGAGGATGGATGTAGGGATGTTTGTTACTGTATCACATCAAAATGGCTGAACGGATCTTGATGAAATTTGGCACAGAGGTAGATTATAGTCTGGAGTAACACATAGGTTACTTATTTTTCGATATCACGCAGGCTAAGCCGCGGGCGCAATCTATTAAATAAATATTTCATTTTCCAAATCTATCGAAAGTGAAAATGCAAATAGTGGATTTAGGAGCTATACTCTGTAACTTCTTGTTATTCAAAAAGTGCTAATTCCAAGTCTGATTTGAATGCAATGTGTTTTAATTATCACTTGTTTGTACTTACTGGGGTCAAATTAGATGTGACATCAGAGTGTTTATTGCCAGTCTGGCAGGTTCTTCAATAGAAACCAAATATTACATAGACACCCAGATAAACTCTCGCCTTTTTCCTCATTGGTGATAAGCATAAACTACAGAAATTACAGAATTACAGCAGGTATAATCCTATGAACCGCAATATCGTCAACACAACGTAAATCAAAGAATGTGATGATAGTTTTCAACATTCTAACCTTTTCTATTTCTTTTTTCTGTTCTTTTTTTGCCATCGTTTAAATAAGATGGAGGTTCTGCCACCTGGCTTTTTAGACCTCAGGATTTATTAAAGATGTTCTGCCAACCTGTGATATTACACATGGCGAATATTCGCGACTGTTTTACAACCGGTAGACGTAATTTAAAGAGTTTCGTTTTTATTGGACTTCGGATATCGGTAAAGAGATTACGAAGATGCAATTATGGAAATAATCCCGCTATCTGTTATAAAATTAATGATAAAACCGTAAACCACGAAAGAAGATGACTCATACACGTAATATAGAACGCATAGGACAATAACCTAACAAAAATTTAATTCAGTTTTCAATATATCATGAGAAAAAAAATACACAAAAGTTTTTTTTTTTGGTCTATTGACCTCACGTGTTGATGTATTCGACGCAAAAAAAAACGTTTATTATTTATTTATATTATTAAGGAAAATATTTACATACCTCGAAAAGTTTAAGCAGAATGTTCACATATAACCTTCTGACGCCTAAAGATTTTCCAATTGATGCAAGGAATATTATGCACAGTATTAAAAGTAATAACGGCGTGTACAATATAGATATTGCGACGGACACAAACGGCATGACTAACGCCATTTTGAAGACTGATTGATTTAATTGAGTGATTTGATGGTGAATGAGAAATCGCCGGATGTTCATTCATTCGTATGCTGTCAAAATGTCTAAAATACGTTTTGTTGTTACTTTTATGCGGAATAATTCACAATTTGTACCGCGCATTACAGCACGGACTACTTTATAATAATTATTTTATTTACGGATTTCATAACTGTAGTTAGAGCTATATAAAGCTTATGCATTTCTCGCATTTTCTTTGCTTTACAACATAATTACAGCTGATACTGTCAGAAAGCGTTTAAACACATTAAAATCAATGGTGCCTGCATAAAATAAAGTTTATATGTATTTTTTTCATTAATTTTATGTCATAGCATTAACTCATTTTTTTTTTCAATTTAATTGATAATAAATAATAATACCTAGGTACCTAAAGTATCACGCAACTTTTTGACAGCATTTTAATAAAAAAATTACGTTGGCAACCCCGTTTAGTTATAACCTCTGCAGCAAAATCGAATCTTGGGATTTTTTTAATAAATCCTATTTGGATTTTCGAGTCCCAGATATAAAAAATCAAAATGTCTCTTCCCTACGGCCCCCCAGTAAAAGTATCGCCACTCATCCGGGTAAATATTCTATTTTTATTAAACATTTTTTGTTCAAAAGCTATCATTATGTAACACAGTGTTTTTGAACTTGAATTCGTAATTTGAAATGATATATCTTTTCAAAGTGGTTCTCATGAAAAGGAGGTTTTAATCTTTATTTTTATGCACTATGGATAGTGTTGTTTTAAATTTCAAGTCGATTTTTTTACAGTGTAACCTTGCATTTAACTTGCCCATGTCTTGGAGAATCGTGACTTCTGTAAAATCTTATCTTTGTAATATATAAAGCAGCAATATAATACTAAAATTACAACTTTCGGGTACTAATTGTCAAAATATTGATCTAAACAGGCAAAAATCTTTCAATAGTCTCATCTATTTCCATAACATTTCATACATTATTTTTTACATTTATGTAACTATTTTGTGTAAACAAGTTAAGATTATCACAATCATGTGTTTATAGTTGCTTCAAGTGCTTCTTCTGTGTACTTCTAAGTTCTTAGATTTGATTCTCAAGATGGGCCATGCATTATGATGAGATTTTCGTATCAGAATTTTATTTAACATCATGGAGATACCACTGTGGAAAGGGCACTGTCTTATCCAGGCATCATGGATAACAGTGATCATTTTATTATATGATCAAAAATATATATTTACAAAAAGAAAAGAGGTTTTACTCTTCAACCATAAACAAAACTTGTTAAGACAGTTATAGAAACAATATAATAACAACTTCTCCTATTAAAATTCCAGTTTGGCCGCTGGTCATTCCTAGCCACTGGTATCCTGTACGGAGCCTTCCACCAGAACAGGCTTTCCAAGCGTGAGACCAAGCTCCGGGAGATTGAGGCCAAGGAGAAGGTTGTGAGGGACGAGAAGCTGAAGAAGGAGAAGGCAATTGCTGCAGCTGGTATGTGGTTTCTTTAACTAGTTATTCCCAGCGGTATCAACTGCTGCGGCGCAGCTCCTAAAGGTCATAGTGAGATGGTACATACCCTATAGCCTTCCACAATATATGGGCCATACAACCCAAAATGATTTTTGAAATTGAACCAGTAGTTTTTGAGATAACAGCATCCAAACCAGCTCTGCTGTATAATAGGATAGGAAATATTCAAAAATCAATTTTGCTACAAACACCAAAAAACCAAACCAACAATACCTATATTAGTATTTCTTTTACTATTTATTTTTACATTGTATACAGTAGGTATAAATAGTGGGACTTAATGCCACAAGGCTGTATTTGTTTACCAGACCAACTATTGACCCAATAACATTTTTGAAATTTTGAATTTAGAAACTTTAAAAAAAGAAATTAAAAAAAGTGCAGATAGCTGTACCAAACAAAAGCAAGCATCAATATAAAAAAGTATTATAAATCTATTGTCACAAATTAAACTAAAATTACTCCAAAAATCACAAAAAAATTGTTTAATCCTGTCAATTTAATTTTCCTATACTGAAATTGATTATAGTAACACAACATAACCACATTATAGTTTGACAGCATTAATGCTAGTTTAGTTACACAATTAAAAAAAAAACACAATGTCACTGTTCTATATTTTGAATTTTTTTTTTACCAAAAATAGTGGTTGTCAAATTTAATCGGACTATTTTTAATCGCGACTAAAATAGAGTGGAATAAAATTAGATGTGATTAGGTATGTACTTTTAATCTTAGTATAGTTGATTCTGGTGGTTCTTCAGAATCGGCACCATAATCCGTTAAACCGGGTATTTTGAAATTAGAATAATATGGCGTAAATGGGACTGACTGTCATTCGTTGGTTGTCATAGCTATACACAAACAATCCAATCGTAACCGTAACCGATAATCGGCACTGGTCTATGTTCTCGTAATCCAATCGTCAAACCGGCAAAACTATTCACAGATCGGTGTGGAGATTCTTTTTTTTTTTTAATTGCAAGGTATGTTTAACAGGGTACGTAACATAATGGTAGCAAATGGACGTAGCCCAAGCCGTCCTCGACTTACCCCACTTCCGAGTGTAGGGACAATAATAATAGTATCAATACAAAACACAGACCGCGATCCGTTCCGGCCTCATCGCAGAGGCCCGCCGCGTTATTCCGATGTTAAAACTCGAGTCCGACCCTTTGCTATAATAGCCAACCCGCGAGTTGAGCTAGTAGTTTTAAAAGTCCCCAAATAATAACCCCACCTGGCCCTTTTATAGTCTTTTCAATCATGACCCCCTAAGCCGAAGCTCGACCCCTCAGGGGGTGCCCTTAGAGTGCGGTCATCGAATCATCATAGTAGCTTTTAGCCCTGGCCGGGGGTCTTAAATTCACTAAGGTCAACACAGGATAGTCCGGTTAAGCAGATAAAAAACTCAAGAGAGTTTAACTGCGAGTTGCCCAATCAAAAAAAAAAATGGTAGCAAATGGAATTTTGTGGTCGAAAATTTAGTGTTTTTTTTTTAAATGTTGGCACAATCGGTTTGAGTATTCGCCACAATTTAGTGTTAAAAATATTATTTCATCAAGTATTTTTTTTTTCGTTATGTTTGACTTCTTTCGTTCGTAACGCGGTAAATTTAGACATGTCTGCACATGTTAAAAAATTACCGATTATGGTTCTGTGAATAGAGTTTTCAATTATACTCACGGCACAATTGCAATCAAATTGTTGTGAATAGCTATGCTGGGTTCTCTCGGGTTGGGCAGTAAGATAGGGTTTTAGGATTTGTCCCTTCTGTTAGGCAAGAGACTCGCCCGCGCCGCTTCCATATGTGACTTGAAAATAACTGGTAAACTAATAGGAGACTGTCTCTTGTAATTTTGACGGTCTAAAATTTGAATAAATGACTTAATTTTGTTTTTTATTCTTAATACATTTACCTATTAAAACTGAAAATGTTTTTTAAAGCTTATTTAATCCTCTTTTTTATTTTCAGCCGAAATCAAAGCATTGGAAGAAATGGTTGCCCCCAAAAAGTGAACATCTTGGGACTAAAATACTAGTTATAAGTGAATAGTGTTCGTCGCCATCATGAAAAGTGTTACCGATTTAGAAAATTACTTTTTTTTTGAACTGGCAATGTTTATTCCATCAATAAATTATGTTTCTAATGCAATATAGGTGATTATTATAGAGTTGTGTTTTATTTGTTTTTTTATCACGACTTTTTTTTTTAAATTGTCTCTTGTTGTCTGTAGTTTTAAATGTTTTTTAAAATATAATCCGCCAACGTAACAAATATGTCCTTACAGGGTTATTTATAACAGAATAGTATAGATAGAATATTCTTTATCATGTACACCATATAAATAGAAAAAATAGGAAACATTTCATATAAGGGTGACATAATGGGCGGTATTTTAGATAAAAACGATCTTTTCAACACAACCATTGGATGGATTACAGGAAAACGAAATGACAATACTTACTGCAGTTATTCTGTGGGTTACTAACTACATATCAAAATACATATAAAACAATATAACCATCCTTACTCCTTACTAATATCACAGATAATATAATACTAGCTAATATTATAAAAGCGAAAGTGAGTTTGTTTGTTACCTCTTCACGCCACAATGGCTAAACCGATATTGATGAATTTTGGTACAGAGATAGTTGGGAACCAGGAGACGGACATAGGCATATAAAAAAAAAGATTACGATATGAGAGAGAAAGAGGAAAGAAAAGAGAAAACTTAGCATTGCTATTACAATAAATAAGGCGCTAGGGCAAAAACTACAAGTAGCCGGTACCTGCAAATCACTAAAGGGGAACAGTGTTACCCCGAATTAAACACGATCGAAGCCGCGGGCAAAAGCTAGTTATTAATAAGCTTGCTAGCCCATTAACTTTTTAGCGCCATTATTATTACTTAAATGTGACAAGCGCGTGTCCCAGACAGCAAAAACAAATAAAATGTGACTTTTTTGACGATCAAACGGTTTACAATCTAATAATACACTGCTGTTGGAGATAATTCCCTTTTTATAAAGCTGTTTTATTGTGAAATTGGAAAATGGTAGAAAATAGTTAAATAATCAAACTAACGCCATCTGTATTGCAATGCAATCCGCCAACTATAAGTCAACAACTACCTTTTGTACAGTTGTTTGTATGTAAAACTAGATGGCGCTAGCTTGATGTTTCATAGCAACCATTGTTATTAACAGGGCTCGGAAACCGGTTAAAATTCTTAACCGGTTACAGTCATTGAACCTAAACCGAAATCGATTTAGGTTAAGGTTTGCTATTTACCGGTATTTCGCGGGAAACCGGTTTTACATGAATTTTGGTTTTGAAAGTGAAAATTAACCGATTAAAACCAAATTTGAACACTCCCCGCCTCCGCCACTCTTACAAGCACGGTCAAGACGTTGCAATGTCATAATCAAGTCGCATGCAAGTTCGCAATGTCGCCGCCATGTGGCGTAAGTTTGCTCGACGCTTTGTTTGCGGCCGCGCAAAAAACTAAGCAAGTCGAAACATTTTTTTAGATCATCACGCGAGTTAAAGTTAACGTTAGCCCAAAGTAACTATGCCATGCGGACGAAGTCGCGGGCGGAAGCCAGTTTTATATATTAGACTAGCTGTTCCCCGCGGTTTCACCCACGCTGCTCAGCACCTGTTGGTCGTAGCGTGATGTTATATAGCCTATAGCCTTCCTCAAGAAATGGACTATCCAACACTAAAAGAATTTTTCAATTCCAACCAGTAGTTCCTGAGATTACCGCGTTCAAACAAACAAATAAACAAACAAACAAACTCTTCAGCTTTATAATATTAGTATAGACTAGCTGTTCCCCGCGGTTTCACCCGCGTTGCTCAGCACCTGTTGGTCGTAGCGTGATGTTATATAGCCTATAGCCTTCCTCAAGAAATGGACAATCCAACACTAAAAGAATTTTCCAATTCCAACCAGTAAGTATTTCCTGAGATTAGCGCGTTCAAACAAACAAACTCTTCAGCTTTATAATATTAGTATAGATATAGATTACATTCTTACCACCAGAGAAGCCACCTTGTTTATCACACAATAACTAGTGCTCCTGCCGACCTCGAGAGCGAAATAGAGCGAGAGGATAAAGACGTTTACACCCACCCACTCGCGTCGACAACGTTTGACGTCAGACAGTGACAAGCGTACTATTTGTTTTGTGAGTTTAATAATAATTGGGTAGTTGTCACCATTAACCAATAATTAAAAAACACATTTTTTCTGAAAGTACACCTTATTCTAGACCTGAGAGCTCCATTCATTTCAAAATAACTTTATAATTCGATTTTTAGTTGCTTTTAAATCAATAAATAGTTGCATCATTGACTTGACAGCTTAGTGACGTCATCGGTTGCGAGTCTCATACAAAATCTATGGGGGAAGCACGTTTTGACAGCTCATAAAAAGTATATCAATTGATTGGTGCTGTCATCTACCCTATTATCTAGACTCAAAGATCATTGTGCAGACAGTCGTTACAGTCAATGAATTAATTTTCAATACCTAAGAAGGCTCTCATTAGATGGCTCGATCAAGGGTTTGATACAGAAAGCGGTACTCCTGGACACGGGTCGTATTGTTAGGAGGTTCCTCTCTCTGGAGCCCTGACTGCCGGCCGGTAGCTTGGACCCTGTTTCCGATACCGGTGGGCTACTTTTATGTTTTAATTATTTTTTCAATAAGAAGTAGCTATATGTATTAAAATACTAAAAAAGTGTGTATGTGTGTAACTAATTTATATCTTCTCTTTATTTTCACGGAGCCTTCTTTTTTCCTTCACTTGAGTTCTAAATTCAAACATATTTTTTATGTTCGACTGTTTAGCCGTGTCATGCCTTTAGTTTGAATAAAATAACAAATTATACGTTTATACGTATAATTATAAACAATGAGAATAGAATAAATTGTCAGAAGCATAGGTTTGAGGAAAAAGTGTAACGTGTAAATTAAAATATGATTTAATTACATTTTCCATGGTTGTATATAGTAATGCTAAGTTATTACCTATGAATGTTTTTATTGACGTAATTATAACCTCAAAATCCGAAAAAAATATGTGCATTTCATTGAAACACACACTCAAACCGTTATAGTAGGTGTAGGGTAGGGTGGTAGCCAATGAACCACGTGTACACTATGAACCATAATACCTACGGGCTATACGCAACGTTGCCAGCTCGCGCAAAAATCATGTCGAGACTCGCTTGCCACATCGTGAAGTTTGGTCCAGTCGCCGCGCGCTTGTCGCGATATACGTACGCGTGAGCCTTGTCCTCGTGTTTACGAAAGCAAAAACGACGAAAAAAACGTGAGTTTCTTTTTGTAGTTACTTTAATAATATAAGTCGTACTTAACTTTGTGTGAATTGTATGTGTATTGTAGGTCTTTAGGCTTATTTGAGACTATTTTTTGGAAATAATTCTCAACGGTTTTTGTATAAAAAATAACCTAACATTTCGTAAGAGGAGGTGGGTACGCTGTGAGCCATTTATCCTGGGTAAGCAATGAACCATGGTTCATTGTGTACCACATTTAAGTGCTTTGTATTATGCTATATAAACAGGTAGGGAGTAATATTCTAGTCAATCTCTAAGTGTAAATGAGTACGTATAATTAATTAATCACTATTTGTCTATTTCAGCATGGGACGAAACACGGTAGGGAAGGAAGCTCGTAAAAAAGGGTTTCACACTGGAGAAGCTATACAAAAAGCTATAGAAAAATATTTGTCTGGACTAAGCATTCGAAAAGCAGCCAAAGACTGCAACCTTCCCTATCCAACACTGCGAAGATACATCTCAAAATACAAGAACAATCCGTCGTGTAGACTAGAGCCCCATTACGATGCAAGTAAAATTTTTACTGACCAACAAGAAGACAGCATAAAGGAATATTTATTGGATTGTGCAAATAAATTCTATAGCCTAACTTCTAAAGATTGTCGCAGAATTGCATACCAAATGGCAGTGATTAACAAAATCGAAATGCCACCATCGTGGGAAGTTCATGAAATGGCAGGCCGAGATTGGATGAGAGGGTTTAGAGCAAGACACCCTGAATTATCTGTTAAAAGTTTATAATTAATGTTAAAAATTTAGTTTTAAGACTGATTGTGTGATTTTTATATAATCTGAAACTTAATAAATATGGAAACTTATAAATGTTGTATTTATTTTCCATTTTAAAACTAACAATTACCGGTTTTTATATTACCGTGATTCATTGCGTACCACCTGGTTCATTTAATACCACCCCCCCGGTTCATTGTGTACCCTTAGGAGTACGCTATGAACCATTACCCTCATTTTAAAAAAACCTGTATAAATTAGGCAATAGCAAATATTTTCCATTTTGTTTGACGCAATTCGACAGCTTAATAAATAACCTATCTTCTGAAATAAAAATATTTTCTTAGACTGAAACAACGAGCTAGCTAGAGCTCTTCAAACTTTTGGTGGTTCAATGGCTACCACTCTACCCTACCTACTCAATTGTAAGAACGATAAGAATAACAACACGTTACAGTCATTAGGGTAAACTAGTCTATTTTTGAACAATTATTATTATTGTCAAAACGTTTCGAAAATAACAAGTGTTTTGGCAATTTAATACAAATAAACGCTGGCCGTTATTTTGTTTGGCATTACATACTTAGATAATTACTGTCATTGCATGCACATTTAGTATTTTGGCCCGATGTACCTGCCCACACTGAATAAATTATTTAATCAAAAGGACTGTATATTCATACATTTGTACCATCATCAAAAATTGGATCTGACCACCACTGTGAGGATTTTTCTTTAGGTATATTGCACTACGATTAAATTCAACATACTATTTTTTTCTGATTTAATTACGGATAACAATAAACAACTGCTGGATTATAACAACAAATTGACATGTTTTTGAGTTCTAAATTCAAAAATATTTGTTTTTTTCTTGATTTTTAACATGATGTTTAGTGATGTCACCTTTGACCTGTTTCGCTAAAGAAAAGCGCGAATAAATCAAATCATGGTTTCATATTAATTAAAGACAAAAGTACTTTTTGTTCTGTAAATTTCTCCGTGTCTTTTATGTTAGTTTATATTGATACATCGATAACAAACATATAAGTAGCCCATTGAAGTTACATGTAACATCACGCATTGCTGCATTTTTTTTGCAACGAGAAATTAGTTTGACTCTGGAAACCCTACCCCCCAAGGAGCACTTAGGAGTTACCGACATCAAATATGCAGCACTTATAGAACTTAGAGTTTTTTTGGAGACGTACAAGGGTGTCAAGAAAAGATTTTATATTTATAAGGTTGATTTATCAGTTATTATACAGCTCAAGCTGTACTAAATCTTTATAAAAGAATCCGCGTAAACTAAAGGTGTTAAAACGGAATATTAAAACTCTACTTTAAAACTTTAAGATTTTTTGACACTTTAAGCTAATGTTTATTATTCAAGCTGCACAGAGGCTGTATTTTGCATGTGATCACTTACTTACTACAGCTTTATGTGTTAATATGGTATCACTCTATACTTGATTCTGTATAATGATATATGCAAACTCCTTTATAAAACTTGTTATTATTGCGTAATGATACACCCTTGTAAGTGTTAGAGTTTTATGACTTCTGACAAATATGATGTTAAAACACTATAATAATAAATTAATTCTATAGTACAGCTTTAGTCTGTTTTATTGTCAGTCGTCTATCTTTGCATTATTAGCAAATAAACGTGTAATTCTGGATAAAAATATGGAGCATGGTTAGAGTCTAAAGGAAGATTAAAAGAGATTAAAAAATATAACAAATTACCAACCAAATAAAACTAGTGATACTGAGTCGTCATTTATAGAGAATGAAAAGAATGTAGTCATGAATCGAGCAATCTACAGTCAAGCGCCACTTCAGTCGACGTCTTACGAAGGTTCCGCAGCAAAAACGTCAAACATTGATATTGAAAGTGAAAATTTAATAAAACCTTGGGAAACTGATAATGACATATTTTCAAGCAGCAGTACAAGTAAAGAAGTCGAACTTTTAGAAAATTTACTGATCCGTCGTAAAATTAAGGAATGGGCTATAGAAAGAAATATGTTTTTTTTTTGTGTCATATTTATTTGATCGTCTAAAATAAATTTTAGGTAATTTTCTATCTGATTCACATCAGTGTTTTGCTATGCGTATTTGTGTTTCGAAATCAGTATTTTGTGTTGCCACATCAGGGTCACACTCATAAAGTCACGTCTAATAGACATGCGGGGAAGGCTAACTAATAATGAAGTAACAAAATAATGCTTACCAACTACCCAGCTAGAGTATTGTTATTACTGAAGTTAATATTACTATTAGTTGTGATTACTTCTGTCTGATTATCTAATTCGGTGTCGCTATTTTGTAGCATGAGATCTAGTTCTATTGCTTCGTTGTATGATGATAATAATTGTCTTTTGACACAGCAATGAAGACCAAATTATGTTCAGGCTGCGAATATTCGTTCTTGACCAATTTATTGATATCTAATTGCTTTTTTGGCCATCATAAAATACCATTAGACTCCCAAAAACTAGGTATAATGCAAAGTCGTTTTTGGCCTTTTTCTATTGTTTCAATTATTTTGAACGGCATATTTTCCTGAAAAATATTGAAAAACACCAACACACTAAAAACACTACTGCGAAATTTAACAATTGCAAGCGATATATTACACATGGTTTTTCATTTTGAATACGTATCCCTAATGAGCTGTACAATTTATGTTTTAAAAACTGATATACAGCCTAAATATTAAAAATATTCTAATATAATGCCTATTTAAAGGCAATAGCTGTACAATGGAATCTAAAAACTGCGTAGTAAAGCTACAGGACCTATAATACCCTCCAGATATACTTTATGCTGTTTAATATTTATCGCCATTTTGGAATAAACAAAAACAAAACATACTACAAATCAAAGGATATTTGACAATAGCTACAGCTGCTATCGTAATTTTACAGCCAAAATAATGAGCGTACTCTAATATTATGCAGTATTTTCAAGCATATTATATTATTCTAACCTCAAAACCATAAACTTACTTACCTGTTTTAGTTAAATTTTTTACTTAATCTTGATTATATTGCGGGCGCGTGAATATTTTGACACAAAACTATACACTATTTCACAACAAATTAAATCGGCACGTCGAATCTACAGATTATCACACAGAAAGTCCAAGATCATTACTTTATTTATAATTTTGCATGAAATAATAATTGATCGCCATTTATGTATCTAAAATAGAAATATTTGACATGTTTCACAAATTTTCCCTTTGTGATTCTCTTAAAACACCGATTAAGAACCGCTTATCTTTTAAAGACATTTATAAAAAGATAACTACATACATTCCTGTGGTTTCCTTTTACACCATACTACAGCTCCACTGCAGCTACATTACAGCCTATTTTTTACTTTAAAAGCTACTGTACAGCCATAATAATGCTGAAGGCTGTATAAGAATGGGCCCCTTTTTTAGTTATAAGGGCTGTATAAGCGCTGATACAGCCTTTGTACAGTCTCACTATACAGTTAGTGGTATAAAAATAAACGAATATACAGCTTTTATACAGCTTGTGGTGCTCCTGGCCTTACCCTATTTCCGCACGAAACCAATGATTGTATAGCCTACAGGTGGCTATTCCGGGTCTATTTGTAAACACACACAAGATAGTTATATATGCTGTATCGACCCCCAATATTATAACTTCATGTTAATTGTTACTGTGTTACGCGCCTTAGGCGGCCGGAGCTGACACAGCATTCACGGTAGCGCCGGGATGTTATGGCTAACGCCTGGCGACACGCATCCGATAGAGATAAGAACTTAGACTAAGAAATGTATTAGCTTTAGTTAGAAGATAGAGCAGTCTTAAATAAAACCTCTTCGTGTCAAGACTCCTGTCGTTTGTTTTTAAAAACCTTCGGCAGTGCCTCCGGGATTTAACTGGCGCAGCCGGTAGGATATCCGCTTTCTAAACGCTGTGTTCGAGTACACAAAAATCGGTCTCGCGCGCGGCTTCGGGTATCCTCGAACCAAATAAATAAGTTTACCACGTGTGGCGACGAAGGTTCCTGTCCACGGCACGAGCAGCTCTACGGGAAGGCATGGGATCGAGCAGACTGTAAGTAGACCTTTTTACTATCCTGTCTCGTCCTTGTTATTTCCTGTGTTGCTCCTGTAGGACTTATTGCGTAACTTTTAAACTAAAATCGTTGAAAGTTATTTGATTTCTGCACAAAATTGGCAGGCCTATTTTTAAGTATATTTTTATAATATAAAGTGTTTAAGTAAACTAATTTGAGTTATTTGACTTCTGCACAAAATTGGCAGGCCTATTTTTAAGTATAATTTTATAATATAAAGTGTTTAAGTAAACTAATTTGATTAAAATGCCGGATCAAGTCGGAGTAACTGTCCAAATGATCCCTAAAGATATTTTAAGTTTAATTCCTAAGTTTGATGGTGACAAAAGTATACTAAATTTGTTTATAAAGAAAAGTGAATATATTTTAAGAAATTTTAACGGCCCTAATAATGCTGTTCAGACTACTTTTAACTTCCATGCTATCACTAGTAGATTGTGTGGTAGAGCAGCGGCTCTATTAAGTGAAAGAGAGGATATAAACACATGGGACCAACTAAGATCTATTTTGATTCAACATTTTGGTGACCCCAGATCAGAGGACTGTGTGGCAATTGAGCTAGAAAATTTAAAAATTAAATCTAATGAAACTTATCTGGAATTCTGTAACAGAATTCAGCAAATACGCAGCACTCTGATTTCCAAGGTCAATTTGCTCGCTAATGAGGAAATGAAAGCAGCAAAAATGGTAATTTACAATAACTTGTCTCTTAACGTGTTTTTATATAATCTGCCAGAGGATTTAATTAGAATCGTAAGACTCAAAAGTTGCACAAGCCTAGAAAGTGCACTCAGTGTCGTAATGGAAGAGGTCAATTTTCAATTTCAGTATAACGCAAAAAATAAAAGTAATACTAAAACAGCCCAGCCTCCTCCGAATACCAACCAACAAGGTTTTAAATTCCAGCCTCCAATGAGACCTTATGTTCCAGCCGTAAATAATTTCGGTTATCCGGTTAACCAAAACTTTAAGTTTGGAGTTCCACATCTGCCGCAAAATAATTTTAGGTCGGGTTTCAATAACGACTATAGATTTGGTGTACCTAACCAAACGTATCCCAAACCGGGTAAGCAACAGCCTCAAGGCTATACACCAGTGTACATTTCAGGTGGTCCGCCGAATCAGAACAATTTTAAATTTGGTATCGGACCTCAACAAGGATCTAGACCTCAACTTAATAACGCACATAATAGACCCAATCTTAATCCACCAAATCAGCAATTCAAATTCGGTATACCGCCGCAATATCAACCACAACGTAATTTACCCCAGCCACAAGGCACTGATGTGTCTATGCGCACTGTCCGCCCCCTTAGAAATAATATGATTACAAATAACTCCGATGACGAAAATACGCTTCACTTGTATAATAATAGTAATGAAACGCAAGTACTCCAAGACCTGGATTTCCAACCTGACTACGTAAACTGTGCAAATAATATACACCTTACTGATAGTTACGAACACACCGCCTATGACAATAATTTCTACTTCGAAAATGTGGAGCCTATTTCCAACGAGACTACAAACCAAGAAGAATACGTAAATTTTTCTATGATAGCCTCGGGAAACGATCACCTGAAGTAATCAATTTAAATTGCAATAGTATAAATCGATTACCACACATCTATATTCCAGAAATTAATGCCCGCCTAATGATTGATACCGGAAGTACACGAAGCTTTATTAGCCCAGGAAAAGTCGATCAATACTTTTCTGCCTACAAATATTACGAACCATTTGAAGTTATCAGTACACATGCACGTAGCTCACACGACCAAGTTATAGACATACCTTTACTGAAAACCTTCAAAAGTTTCCTCAAACACAAATTCTATGTTTACGATGTCGATAGCCGATACGACGGATTAATAGGTTCGGACCTATTAAAAATGTTAGATGCGACAATAGACATGAAGGCGCAAATTTTAAAAACACGAGATACAGAAATACCTATAGTATACAGCCTCACATGTGAAATGATTTTAGACCCTCGGACTGAAACAATAGTAAAAGTACCAACCGACCTAAGTAACGGTGATGCAATCATTGACTTTAAAAATTTTGGTAATGACGTACGTATGCCTAGCGCTATAGTTACATGCATAGATTATTTTGCGACAACCGTTATTCAAAATGCTTCACAAAATAGCGTGACTATTACGTTTACTAAGCCTTTGACTACAACTAAACTTAATGACACGAATACCTGTGAAATAAACGTAACATCGGATAAGTTACTGAATAACTATGAAATTGATGAATTACTGAAACAAAACTTAGCTAAATTACGATTAGATCACACCAATTTAGAAGAACGCGAAGCTATAGAAAAACTTTGTTTTGAATATAGGGATATATTTTATTGCGAACATCTCCCCTTAACATTCACAAACCAAGTAAAGCACCAAATCCGGACTACAAACGAAGAGCCTATTTTTATTAAACCTTACCGACATCCACCGTCACAAAACGCTGAAATACAAAAACAAGTTGATAAATTATTACAGGATAATGTAATTCGAGAGTCCTTTTCGCCATGGAGTGCCCCTGTGCACCTAGTCCCAAAAAAGGTGGATGCTTCGGGTGAACGTAAATTTAGAATGGTTATAGACTATCGACGTTTAAATGACAAAACGACCGACGACAAGTACCCCTTACCGAATATTCATGACTTATTTGACAAACTAGGAAAGTCATCTTACTTTAGTACGCTAGACCTCGCTAGTGGTTATCACCAGATAGAGATAGACAAACAAGACAGACAGAAAACCGCGTTTACAACCCCGTCAGGACACTTTGAGTTTACCCGCATGCCATTTGGGCTTAAAACCGCACCTGCAACTTTTCAACGCGCAATGGATAACGTGCTGAGAGGGTTGCAAGGTATCCATTGCCTCGTGTATTTGGATGATATAATAATATATTCGAATAGTTTACAAGAACACATTGAAAAGTTAAAAAAGGTATTTGACCGCCTTAGACAAAATAACCTCAAAGTGACACTAGACAAATGTGAGTTTCTGAGAAAGGAGGTACTTTATTTGGGACACAAGATTACTGAACATGGCTTAGAACCCAACGATGACAAAATCAGAGCAGTCCTTAACTTCCCACTTCCCCGCACACCCACTGAAATCAAAAGTTTCCTTGGCCTGGTTGGCTATTATCGAAAATTTATAAAGGATTTTTCTAAAATCACACAACCTCTTACTTCATGCCTGAAAAAGAAAAATAAAATAGAAATTACTCAACCATATATCGATGCTTTTCAAAGATGCAAAGAACTATTAGTCAACGCTCCTATACTACAATTCCCTGATTTTTCAAAGCCTTTTATCCTAACTACAGACGCGTCAAATTACGCCATAGGTGCTGTCCTTGCACAAGGAGTTGTTGGAAATGAAAAACCCATTGCATACGCCAGCAGGACATTAAATGAGGCGGAGACACGGTATAGTACTATAGAAAAGGAATTGCTAGCCATAGTGTGGGCAGCAAAACACTTCCGTCCATACTTGTACGGACGCAAATTTACAATATACACCGATCACCGACCGTTAGCGTGGCTTAATTCAATCAAAGAACCGAATAGTAAGCTAACTAGGTGGAAACTAAGGTTAGCCGAATTTGATTTCGATATAAAATACAAACAAGGTAGTCAGAATAGCAACGCAGACGCCTTGTCTCGGATAAAATTAAATGTACTTAACAACCAAGATAATAACACATCTTTACAGGGTAACGTAGGTGATACTGAAAGACCTGATAGTCCAATATCAATATCGGACTCTTCAGAAACATTGACTGCCTCGTCACCTTCAGACATTATGTCATCTTATCCAGTCCGAGCAGCTTCCTCCAGCACCCTCACAGCGGATTCATTACCTGAAACAATACACTCAGCACGAGATATCGATACAAACGGAATCCCTATCCTAGATGAAGCTGTAGACACAAAGCCCCATCAAGTTCTTGTTTTTACCTGGAACAGAAATCAATTATCAGTAAAAGATTCATCACGTGATAAACAAAAAATTTTTGAGATACACTTACCTGTAGATAATCCACACTTAGTAAAACAATTCCTTCTGGAATACATACAACCTAAAATAAAATATTTCTTTTATTTTGAGGATCAAATACACCGTAGCCAGTTTACAGACGCTGTTATTAAACTGTTTAAAAAGGATACTGTTAAAATTTACGAATGCACTAAAAGAGTTATATATGTAGAGGACGAAGACGAACAACGTTCAGTCGTACTTACCTACCATCATGGTAAAACCAGCCATCGCGGCATCAAGGAAACTCTCATGAAAATAAAGCGAAACTACTTCTGGAAAAATATTGACGTAACTGTTGCCACGGTAATAAATTCATGTGAAACCTGTAAAAAACTAAAATACGATCGTAAACCCTTGAAACCAGTATTACAGTTAACACAAACACAAACGAAACCCTTTGCTGAAATATTCATAGACCTTTTCTCAGTAGAAGGGAAATACTTTTTGACGATAATAGACGCTTTCAGCAAATTAGGACAGGCTTTCATACTCTCAAACCGATCCACTCCTGAAGTAGTCCGCGCATTAATTAAATTTTTCTCGTTCTATGGCGTACCAAACCGGATAAGTGCCGATCCTGGAACCGAATTCAACAATACTTTGTTTAAAGAAACACTTCAATTTTATAAAATTGATCTGCACATAGGTACAGCACATAACCCTAATTCTATGGGTTTAATAGAACGCTTCCACTCAACCATCTTAGAAATATATCGTATCGCAAAATATGAGCACCTAATTACTGATGCTGCCGACGTAATGACGTACGCGATTATGTCCTACAATCAAACTATACATTCGACAACAGGTCTTACGCCCTTTGAAGTTGTTTTTGGACACACCGATTCGAATAGCACCTTCGCAGTTAACTTTAATAAACAATATACGCAACAATTAGTTAACGATCACATGAAGCGAACTAAGTATCTCTACCAATACTTAACGGATAAAATAATAGCAAACAAAGAAAAGGTCAAAGAAAAACGTGATGGTGAAACATCGTTCGATATTCAAGAAGGAGACACTGTATTCATAAAAGGAGTAAACATTAGACGAAGTAAAGACAAACCTCGTTTTCAAAAAGCACAAGTATCAGGCGAAATCGTTAGGAACATTTGTCCTGTTAGAATAAATAATCGTGACACAAAAGTGACGCTTAAGGACATTAAACGACCTCCACAGATTCCTCCTCGTGCTCCTGGCCCTGACTTCCAGGATACACACCCTTCAACTTCAAAGGATAGATAAGAACCCTGGCGTATTGATTCTGAAACAAGGTCAAGCTAGCGTAAGTTACAATAAGTGGACTATTATTAAGGTTTTAGATTTAAGTTTGATTCATGAGGATTTAGAATTTAATATTAAAAGATATGCAAACTTTAATGAATATATACAGAAACATTTGGGAAATGATACCTCGAATTATCAGCTGTTTGATGTAAAACTCCAAACGGATTATGTTATGAACAGTAGCATAGAAACATTTAAGCAGTTAGCCCCATCGATGAGGATTAAACGTGGAATTCTAAACCCTCTAGGATCTATTATTAAGATTATTACCGGTAACTTAGACAATGACGACGCTAGCAGATATGATAACATGATTGATAATATAAAAACACGTCAGGATGCATTAGCAAACAAGGTAACGCTTATAACAGAAATTTCTAAAGCTTTAGTTAAAATAACGAACTCTACTAAAAACAATTTCATGCAAATTGAAGAAGAAATTTGGGAAATAACAAAATTAATTAATCAAAATAGCATTAACATTACCACACATAACTTTGTAAATATCTATAATCTATTTTTACACAATTTTCAACTATTGTACAGTCGACTGAATGAGATTGAAATTTCCATCACATTCAGTAAATTAAAAATTTTACACCAGTCTCTGATAAAGTCTGATGAGCTGTTCAAATCATTAAAGTTCATAGAAAAATCTAATAAACTAATGTATGAAGTAAGCTATGATAACTTAGTTAAGTTAGAGCAGTGTATCGAAATAAAAGCTTATTCGAAGGGAAGTCAAATAACGTTTATTTTAGAAATACCTATAATCAAAGATGAAATATATAATTACTACAGAGCAATCCCCATACCTATTACCAATCATTTCAACCAGACCACAATCATTATTCCCAAACACCCCTACCTCTTAGTAAAAGGGTCCGAAATAGTCTCGCTCTCCCAGCCTTGCTACGAACTCTACGGGGCGAAGTTCCTGTGCTACGAGGACGAGTCCCAGCTGCCAATGGAAGACACCTGCATAACCGCATTAATGAGATTCTCCCATAACACAAACTCCTGTCATCCCGTACCAGTGGAAATTCACACTCTTAAAATACAACCTGTGGGGAAAAGGCGTTGGATTATCTATAGTAGAGCCGAAACTATACTATCAGAGATCTGCAATAACGAGATAACGAAAGAAGAAATAAAAGGTACTTACTCTCTTAACTTGGATGGACACTGCGATGTCAAGATAGGTAGAGTTACCCTAAAATCTAATCAAACTACAACAAGTAATATCGACTCTTCGAAATTAACAATTGTCAATCTTCCTGATGTAACACCCATCGAGCCACACCTGCAACGCAAGCCTATCAATTTGGAGACTAGTGATTTAACAAATCTGCAACACCTAAATAACTTATTGGAAGTTAGTAGAAGTGAAGTGAAAATCGACAGTGAAAAGTCAATTAATGTGAAAAGTGTTAGCGTCGGCACTCTAGTGTTATATATTATTATAGTTTTAAGCATTCCTGTATTCATAGCTCGTAAGTACGGAAAAAACGTAAAAAAATGTTTGTGCCGAAATGATCGGAGTGACAATAATCATCCCAATGATAATCATCCCTCCGATAATTTCGAACTTATGGGGGGAGGAGTTATATATGCTGTATCGACCCCCAATATTATAACTTCATGTTAATTGTTACTGTGTTACGCGCCTTAGGCGGCCGGAGCTGACACAGCATTCACGGTAGCGCCGGGATGTTATGGCTAACGCCTGGCGACACGCATCCGATAGAGATAAGAACTTAGACTAAGAAATGTATTAGCTTTAGTTAGAAGATAGAGCAGTCTTAAATAAAACCTCTTCGTGTCAAGACTCCTGTCGTTTGTTTTTAAAAACCTTCGGCAGTGCCTCCGGGATTTAACTAGATACGAGAACTTTCTAGTGTGTTGAGCACCGTCGACTTAGGCACGGCAAGGGTTTGACTTCCATCTCGGTTGCATAGTCATCATCATTTTCCTGCCCTTGTCCCATTCTATTTGGGGTCGGTGCAACACGTTTTCTTCTTCCATTCTCCCCTATCAGACATCACGGCATTATTTACTCCTTTCTCCTTCATGTCATTCCTTACGCAATCCATCCATCTTTTCTTTGGCCTTCCTCTCGCTTCCCGTCCTTCAACATTCAGATCCATTACTCTTTTCATGTCCTTCGTCCCTCCTCATTACAATATCCATACCAAGCAAAAGACATTTTCATTTTTCTGTAACAGACGAAACTTTTAAACTTCTTCTAATATACTCATTTCTTACTTTACTAGATAAATGTTAAATCAAAAGGTATTTTTTCCGTTAAACTCTTTTTAAATCCCCAAAAAACATTCATGTAGCAATTCTTGATTCGTTACAACCGGCATTGACGATAATGCATAAAATATTGAGTGAATGAAAAGAAATCGTCTACATTCAAACAAAAATTCACATAATGTTTCAGCCAGATGATTCATTCAGTGAAATCGCCAGGCAAACTGTTCAAAATATAAATCACATAATTTTATTGTACTCATAATTCCCTAAATATAATAATATCCATGAATTATTAATATAAAAACCGTAACTCATGTCTAAACCGCATTAAAAAAAAAGTTACGTAACTTTTTTTTAAAGTGTAGCAAATGGCGGCAAAAACGAGACACTCGGACTTTTGGCACTGGGCCAATGGCTCCCGCCTGTGAGTCTAAACGTTATTTATTTACATTGCTCAATTAGATATGTTTAAACACATTTTATTGCTACAAGTTGCATTAGAAAGTAATAATAAACAAATTGGATGTTTAAAAAATCCTTCGATGTATTTACAAGCGCCATCTATTTGCTGAAAATATATTAATGAGGAAATTAAATCAGCGGGGACGTTGCAATTTTTTATTGACTATTCTGTTTTGTTGAAAAATATATTTTTTTATTCAGTATTGATGTCTTTAGTTATTTTTCAAAGATACGTAAGCAATTTTCATATTGAACTTGAATCAAGACAAAAAGAAACCTTACAAGAGCGAGACAGACTCACGCACCGAGGGTTCTGTACAAACTTGTGACATGAACGGCCATATCTCATATCAGCATAGACTTAAATACTTCATTTTTTTCACAGCACAAAAGCACCACAGAGACACACAATATGGTTTTAATTTGAACTCGATACCTCCACGCGTTCCGGAGATAAAGGGTCTTGACAGACAGACGGACAACAAAGTTATACAATAAGGGTTTCGTTTTATCTTTTGAGATACACATCAAAAGTCCGACAATTGTCATGATGAAAAAAAAACAATACAGTTTTGTTTTCTAAAAAAAAGAAAAAGCTGCGGTTCAAAAACTTTGGGAACATAAATGCTCTAGATATATTTCTGGGTGAATTGATACATCGATCAACAGCATACTCGAGAAACTATCACAATAGTTTACATCTAGGCTGAATGCAGACACGCCTGTGCCTCGTCAAGATCGATCGTATTCTGCCACATTAAAAAGCTAATACATAACCTCTATGGTGACTTTAATTACAAATAAAGTTACGAGCACATGTTTTAGGCATAAAACGTGTTTGTATTCCAACATTCTTTTTGGGAAGCTTAGAAAAATAGGCATAGATTTTAGTGTGGCGGGTTTTTTTTTCGTTTGTATCCGGTATTGGGTTTGTTTTCAGTATTTGGTGAAAGCGCCATGGTAGTCGTGTACTCCAGAATCATATTTCAATCAATATACTTACTTTATAATAGGTACCAACCTGCTAATTGCAAAAAAAACTTTTCAGAAGGTAATGTTTTTTGACTGTTTTGATTTTGGAAGCCAGTTTTTTTTCTAAAATGTTTTCTGGTTTTGAGCACCGTCACTGGCCTGAGAGTACTTTCATACAAGCATAAATGCTTGGTTTGTGCTTAAAACCTTTTGATAATGATACAGTTTCTTCACCAGGGCCTCAAGTCTGTTATAACAATAGTGTCAGAATGGTCTATCAAGATCAATGATTTTATGTTATAACAATAGTGTCAGAATGATCAATGATTTTATAAAATTGTTGATTTTGACAAGTTTGATAATATTCGATCAAGTTTTTATTGGTTTACAAAACTTTTAAATTCTAAAAGGTTTCTTATTAAATTAATTACTATATTATACAAATTATAAATAATCTACTAATATATTGGCGTCTGACATTCCACTATTCAATAGCCGCATACCCACCTAGCGCACAGGCTCGCGCGGCAGCCTCGGTGTCCGGATCGCGAGCGATGGCTCCCGCGGCAGCCTCAGTAGTTTTGTTCAATTTACACGAGGCCGCCTCGCGAGGCAGGCTGAGCCATCATAAGTCCGAGAGTATTCGTAATGGACAGTCGTGTATTTTCAGCTGCAGCTATTTTCCTAGCTGCGTATTGTTTAAAGAAACGAAAACAGTCACGTATCAAGAAAAAACCTAGACGCTTCTGGATTGACTCCTCCTGACTGCCCATGATATCAAAATTACACAAGACAAACACGGCAAGAGACAAAACTTGAAGTAGCTTCGCGCGCGAGCCAAAACATAAGCGTCCCCACCTAACGCACAGCGCTCACTGAGGCACCTTTGAGCGCGTCAAGTTTACCGACAACAGATGGCTCGGGGCCGAGCCGTGCTCGGTCGAGCAAACGCGCGCCCGAGGCAGGCCGAGGCACGTCCACACCAGCCGAGGCATTTGGCTCGCGAGGCTGCCGCGCGAGCCTGTGCGCTAGGTGGGTACGCGGCTATTCACATACTCCATTAAAAGAAATGGCGGACTGACGTATGCGTTAATCTGCTAAAATTTTGACAGTTCATTTCAAAGAGTATAATAATAATATATAGGGTATCATGTGATCAGTGATAAAATGACGTTGTGACGGTCACAACGTCATTATGCAGTCATTGTTTTTGGTAGATCGGTTGTCAAAGCCGTATAAATATCTCATAAATGACATACATGCAAAGGATTAGCTGAAAAATAAATATCATACAAATTAATTTTCAACAAACACTTGACAGTACACATATTTAAAAGTGACGTACGCGTAATTCATAAGTTTCTAATTCAGTTTGACAGATGCTAAATGATTATTTCCTTTAGATTTTAATGTTGATGTAAGAAAATGATGATTCATTTTGCTATTTCTTCGATTGAGTGTGATAAATAGGTCATTTAGTGAATAATAATCTGTGGTTTAATGCTGAATGGTTTTTGAATGGCAGTAACAAAAGGGCGCTGATGGTAGACATTTGAAAAATTGTCTATGAAAATTCTAGTGAAAAAAAAGATGGCGTTAGATTTGAATTATTCAAACGCCGAAAGAGCTACTCAGGACACAGGACTAAAGACTATAGGTAGGTACTTCACCATCATCTGTGTAATCTTTTTCCAAATATATTGCATTCTGCTTGGCGTAGCTTTATGTTGGATGTTTTGAGCTGTCGATAATTTTTTTGCCGTTATAGTCACAGTATTATCGTTGTATTATATTGAGAGAAGCAAACGGGAAGTAATGAATGGCCTCCATGAATTACAATACTTCTATGTATCAGGGACCCTACGACTCAGTGACCTACCCGTCCTGATGTCAGAATGAAAAGTCACTCTTAAAATGTTTGTTTTTTCTTCTAGAATACGATGGAAGCAAATGTTTGAGAATAGGAAGCAAATAGAAGCAATAGGGAAGCAATTGTTGGGCATAAATTCAACGTTAAATACGCCGAGTGACCATTCATTCTGACGGACACTATAGTTTGAATTTGAACCATTATAACTTTGCTTTTTACTCCCTAAAACCCGACCATATTTCTTCTCTTGCCATTCGAGTACCGGGGCCGCGGTAACTCTTTCGAACAACCGGTAACTGCAGCAGGCGGTGGCCCTGCTAGGTTCCTCTGCTTTGCTGACACCGTTATGAGACGCGCGTAGAACACGAACGCATCGTTCTGTATCACTAGACGGACGGACGGTGAGCTACCCATTGCTCACCGTCCACAGAACGCATCTATGGTTGCCGGAGTTGTCTCGTAGCGCCCAACGACCGAAGCGCCTCCCGTGGCGGCTGGGTTTGTTTGAGGTTCTCTGCCTCAATCGCCCGACCACCTATTTCGCTAGCATGTTTGCTTCGCAGAAGGAGGTTACCGCTTCCCATTCCCTCTCACTCCGGACAATGTGCCCGGACGCGAGATCGCTGCTACCGATCGCCTCTACGAAGGCACGGCAATGCTTCGCCAAAGCTGGGCAGACCGCCACAGTGTGCTCCACCGTATCCTTCAGGCGATCGTCACTATTGAAGGAAGCCCCCGAAACTTCCGTGTCCGGTGAGGACCTGCGTCAGGTGGTAGGTGAGGACGCCATGGAGCCTCTCCAGATCCTCAAAGAGGGGACTTATCGCCACCATTGTGGCGTGATACGCCAGACCCTGATTCCATAACTTAGCAACCAGTTTGTTTAAGTAAATACAAAACAAATGATTTCTATTAATCCCTGCTGCAGGGTTGCAAGAAAAGCTATATATTCTGCTTATTTATCTGGCATACAATACTAAATAGGATGAAAGATATTTATTGTCCAGGCTACGATTTACGTTTACGGACGTGATGGAAATATGGCCAGCTAGCGTAGCGCAACTTCGCGCGTGTTTATAAACCTACATTTTGTTATTTGATTTGTGGCAGACATTTTTATAATGCTTCTAGCTTCCGTCCGCGACTTCGTTCGCGTAGCATAGTTACTTTGGGCTAACGCTAACTGTAACCCGAGTGATGGTCGATTTATTTTATTTTTCTCTCTCCCCTTTTCTTCCCTGTTTTTCCCCTTTTTCTCACTTTTTGAAGACGTAAAAACCAAACTCACTTTCGCTAAGTTAACATTATTTTTTTATAAGGCACAGGTTATTTCAAAAGAAATTTCTATCAGCAAGCCTTCGAGAGGAAATATGAAGAAAAGAAACGTAGACAATAGTGTGTGAGAACAGGAACAACAGCTTCTAAAATATGAATGTCCTAACCTAAATATAAGTATAACAATGTAGGAAAAGACAAGCAGATTTTTGACAGATGGTATCCATGTTTAAATAATACTTAACAGCGACTATGGTTTCCTGTGTAAAGATCTAAGTAACGTCTTACCTAATATCAAAGAAATATAGCTCAAACAACATATCCTGCCAACAGTGTTATATTTAACTTTGTTATCGACTTTAAAATGGTGATCGCATCGATTTTTATTCTTGTTCCTTTGTTTTATCGACACAACAGCAATAATTTTGTTTTTATCTGTGGTTTTTTCGCGCCAGTGTTAGGATGTATGTAGAAGGAGAATTTTGCGTAAATTAAAGTAAGAAAGGTTTCTTGTTTATGTTTCCACTAACTTATCTGTGCAAGAGAGAAACCAAAATTGACACGTCGTCGATGTAGGTAAATATTCTCCACAAGTAACGCCACCTACAGCTGCATACTTTTTTTTGCAGATGGGCAATCATCAAATAGAGGAGTGGAGCGGAGGAGTGTGGGGTGTCAGACTTTTACTGACTAAAACCCAACCCATGTTCCTTGCATGCCCTTTATGTTCCGGGGCCGCGGTATCTGTTTTGAATAACCTAGGCAGGAGAACTTCATACTTTGATTGGTCACCCTTCTTTTCAGTAACATATTCTTAAGATCTCTCCCTATTTCATGGATTTAAACATAACTGACAAATATGGTTGCATTATATATAACTGAACCTTTTGCAGTTCAAGACAATAAACCTCTACCAAGATCTTCTGACCGTTTTCGGTCACAGCGGCACATCTCAGTGCAGATTAGTCATCTGCGTGGGAAATATTCCAGTGCAGGTGTACTCAGTTTCTTATAGGACCATCATACAAACTATCTAGTTATTTAGTGTGCAGTTTTATCACGTTTTTCCATTAGGAATTGGGTAGGTAGTTGACACCAATAACCATTAATTTAAAAACACAATTTTTCGAAAAGAACACCTTATTCTAGACCTGGGAACTCCCTTCATTTCAAAATAACTTTGAAATTCGATTTATATTTGCTTTTTAATCAATAAATAGTTGCATCATTGACTTGACAACTTAGTGACGTCATCGGTTGCGGGTCTCATACAAAATCTATGGGGGAAGCGCGTTTTGACAGCTCATAAAAAGTATATCAATTGATTGGTGGTGTCAACTACCCTATTACACCACAATGGCCTAGAATGATCGGAAACATAGAGTACAAAGGCACAGCTTATTTCAAAATCGCATAACAGCCATACGAAAAAAAAAAGAAAAAAAAATTCCAATCGAGAATCTCCACCTTTTTTTTGAAATCTGCTAATACTATATTTATGATCGCACCCTTAGGTATTATATTATTTATCTTGGCTATAGAGCTGTGATAATAAACAAGAAATCCACTGGATTTATGTTTGTTAACTCAGACCAGACTTTAAAAGCTGGCTAGGTTGTATGACAGTTACACCTTTTATTTTAGACATGGGAAAGTTAAACAATGTCAGTTTAGTCTGAACCTAAAAAAAGGTAATAAAATAATAATCGATTATTATACACGGGTTATGAAACTGAGCAACGTTACTTCTATAGCTTTTAGAAACAAACTCACTTTCGCTTTTATAATATTATAAAGCAACTGTGCCCTGCGTTGCAATGCAATTTTCTACCTTTCTACCTACCCTACCTAACCTACATACCCTACCTAACCTACATACCCTACCTAACCTACATACCCTACCTACCCTTCCTACCCTACCTAACCTACATACCCTACCTACCCTACATACCCTACCTACCCCTACCCTACATACCCTACCTACCCTACATAACCTACCTAACCTTCATACCCTACCTACCCTACATACCCTACCTACCCTACATACCCTACCTACCCTACATACCCTACATACCCTACCTACCCTACCTACCCTACATACCCTACATACCCTACCTACCCTACATACCCTACATACCCTACCTACCCTACCTACCCTACCTACCCTACCTACCCTACCTACCCTACCTACCCTACCTACCCTACCTACCCTACCTACCCTACCTACCCTACCTACCCTACCTACCCTACCTACCCTACCTCCCCTACCTACCCTACCTACCCTACCTACCCTACCTACCCTACCTACCCTACCTGCCCTACCTGCCCTACCTACCCTACCTACCCTACCTACCCTACCTACCCTACCTACCCTACCTACCCTACCTACCCTACCTACCCTACCTACCCTACCTACCCTACCTACCCTACCTACCCTACCTCCCCTACCTACCCTACCTACCCTACCTACCCTACCTACCCTACCTACCCTACCTGCCCTACCTGCCCTACCTACCCTACCTACCCTACCTACCCTACCTACCCTACCTACCCTACCTACCCTACCTACCCTACCTACCCTACCTACCCTACCTACCCTACCTACCCTACCTACCCTACCTACCCTACCTACCCTACCTACCCTACCTACCCTACCTACCCTACCTACCCTACCTACCCTACCTACCCTACCTACCCTACCTACCCTACCTACCCTACCTACCCTACCTACCCTACCTACCCTACCTACCCTACCTACCCTACCTACCCTATCTCTCAAGTTGGATCGAACTGCACATGGTGTGCGAATTTTATTATAATCGGTTAAGTGGTTTAGGAGTCCATTGAGGACAAACATTGTGCCACGAGATTTATATATATTAAGACTAGCTGTGCCCCGGCATGCGTTGCAATGCAATTTTCTACCTTTCTACCTACCTGCCTACCCTACATACCCTACATACCCTACCTACCTGCCTACCCTACATACCCTACATACCCTACCTATCGTACATACCCTACCTACCCTACATACCCTACCTACCCTACATACCCTATCTACCCTACCTACCCTACATACCCTACCTACCCTACATACCCTACCTACCCTACCTACCCTACCTACCCTACATACCCTACCTACCCTATCTCTCAAGTTGGATCGAACTGCACATGGTGTGCGAATTTTATTATAATCGGTTAAGTGGTTTAGGAGTCCATTGAGGACAAACATTGTGACACGAGATTTATATATATTAAGAAGAAGATTATAAAGCAATAATAGTATAGTCTAGTCAACATGTTCAAAAACGTGTTAAATAGAAATAAAGCTCCTAAAAATATGTGCGATGGCTCATTCGATTCGTAATGACGTCTAGAAAAATGTTTTTTAAGGGTATATTAGCACATAAAAAATTGCGATTGTTATTAACAAAATAAGATAAAAAAAAAGGTATTTCGTTTTTCCTTAATAACTTTTAGAATAATAATATTTAAGGAATTTTGAAAAAAGATCCTAAAAGAGGAGAAAATTTCCAATAAAAAAGTCCTAACTCCCGGAACTCTATCTATATTATTTATAATTTTTTTTTAACGCTGAAAATAGGGCTCCGCGAGGGTGTTACGGCATAGGCGCGCCGCCTAAAAAGCCGGTATATCACCTAAAATAATTTTTTTTAAATATTAAATGACAAATTAAAAATTTGAAAAAATTATGGTGTAATGTAGACACTTGAACGAAAAAAACCTGGGCGAAAAAAAATTTTTTTGTCGATTTTTCAAAAAGTTACATCATTGTTAATTAACCAATTTTTTTCCAATCTCTGTTTTTATAAATTACGGCATAACAATTAAAATAATTGATCTATAAATTTTTCGCTTCGTGGAGCTCTTTTTATTTAGGTACTTAATAAAGTTATGCAAAAAAAAATAATTAAAGTTAATTATTTTGTTAATTATAATTTTTTTAAATTAACTAAAAATGAAATTTCTAAAAAATGTGATTAAAAAATTTTTTTTTTGGTAATGTATTATTATTGCTGTTTTCGCATCTAATATAGCTATTAATTAACAATGGAAAAAAAAATTTTACGTCATTTGTTAAGAAATTGTTTATAAACAAATAGACTATTTTGGGATTTTTAAAAAAATTTTTTTTACTATCTTATAGCATAGGTGGAATAATGATTTTTTAAAAAAAAATTTTTTCTTAAATAATTTTTTTTATTGTTTATAATCGTTTTTTTCATATTTCAATTGTTTAAATAATTAGTTAAGAAATTATTTTATTCTTAAAAATAATCATTGACCCTTTTCAATGGAATGACAGAGAAATAATTTTTTTTTATAATTAATTTAATTGTTTATTAACTTAACAATTTGTTATAAACAAATTATATTAACCGTTATATTTTTTTTTGAAAACTTCAAAAAATTACAAAAACAACCATATATAACAAAGTTTAGAAAAATTGTTTTTTTGTATTTTTTACAACACTTTTAAATATTACATAATAATGAAATTACAGCCGTTACATTATTTGTCAAGTTAATAATTGCTATAACTTTTAAACTATTAGAGATACGGTAAAGAACATTCAGATCATTTTTGTTAAGGATTTATTTATCTTTAAATAGAATTCAAAATCGATTCTGTAACTATTATTCATCATTTGTTTATAAAAATTGTAGATTTTTTTTTCATTTTTTAAAATTCCATAGATTATAAATTGTTAAATAATATAGATACAGCTACGGACTCAAGATCTTTTTTATTCTATGATAAAATATCTTTTTAATTACGCATTAACTATAGTAATATCCATCTTTGTTTAAATAATATGCTAATTCCAATTTATACTTACCCAATTTATATTCTGCTACAGATCATTTTTCATTTATTTATCACTTGAATAATTAATATTCAGCTTAGGTTTAATTATTTATTTACTAAAATAAGCCTTAATAACGTTCTACTGGAGCTTTATAAATTATTTATTTTCAAAAAAATGACATCTTTTATTTAATAATTGAATTTATTCTCTAATTTTTTTTCTCAGGTATATTTTCGAAATGATGAAGTATGACGTTTAATCCGATTGTTACTAATTTGAACTCCTTTATACATTTAACTCATTATCATTAGTTAACTTAATGATAATTTAATATTCATGTTAACTTGACAAATAATGTAACGGCTGTAATTTCATTATTATGTAATATTTAAAAGTGTTGTAAAAAATACAAAAAAAAAAATTTCTAAACTTTGTTATATATGGTTGTTTTTGTAATTTTTTGAAGTTTTCGAAAAAAAATATAACGGTTAATATAATTTGTTTATAACAAATTGTTAAGTTAATAAACAATTAAATTAATTATAAAAAAAAATTATTTCTCTGTCATTCCATTGAAAAGGGTCAATGATTATTTTTAAGAATAAAATAATTTCTTAACTAATTATTTAAACAATTGAAATATGAAAAAAACGATTATAAACAATAAAAAAAATTATTTAAGAAAAATTTTTTTTTTAAAAATCATTATTCCACCTATGCTATAAGATAGTAAAAAAAATTTTTTTAAAAATCCCAAAATAGTCTATTTGTTTATAAACAATTTCTTAACAAATGACGTAAAATTTTTTTTTCCATTGTTAATTAATAGCTATATTAGATGCGAAAACAGCAATAATAATACATTACCAAAAAAAAAATTTTTTAATAACATTTTTTAGAAATTTCATTTTTAGTTAACTTAAAAAAAATATAATTAACAAAATAATTAATTTTAATTAATTTTTTTTGCATAACTTTATTAAGTACCTAAATAAAAAGAGCTCCACAAAGCGAAAAATTTATAGATCAATTATTTTAATTGTTATGCCGTAATTTATAAAAACAGAGATTGGAAAAAAAATGGTTAATTAACAATGATGTAACTTTTTGAAAAATCGACAAAAAAAATTTTTTTCGCCCAGGTTTTTTTCGTTCAAGTGTCTACATTACACCATAATTTTTTCAAATTTTTAATTTGTCATTTTATATTAAAAAAAAATTATTTTAGGTGATATACCGGCTTTTTAGGCGGCGCGCCTATGCCGTAACACCCTCGCGGAGCCCTATTTTCAGCGTTAAAAAAAAATTATAAATAATATAGATAGAGTTCCGGGAGTTAGGACTTTTTTATTGGAAATTTTCTCCTCTTTTAGGATCTTTTTTCAAAATTCCTTAAATATTATTATTCTAAAAGTTATTAAGGAAAAACGAAATACCTTTTTTTTTTATCTTATTTTGTTAATAACAATCGCAATTTTTTATGTGCTAATATACCCTTAAAAAACATTTTTCTAGACGTCATTACGAATCGAATGAGCCATCGCACATATTTTTAGGAGCTTTATTTCTATTTAACACGTTTTTGAACATGTTGACTAGACTAGTAAGGATGTAGGAAAAATGAATAGCTTAATTTTTGGTATAAAGATGAATTGTGTAAGAAATGAAATGAAAGAGAAAGGAGTAGGTAAATGATGCCGTGACATCTGATAGGGGAGAATGGAAGAAGAAAACGTGTTGCGACGATCCCAAATAGAATAGGACAAGGGCAGCAAAATTATGATGACTCTCAATATGACGGAATGTTGAGAAAAAAATATTATATATGATTTTACAAATTTTTAATTTAAAAACATACATAATTATCTGGGTCTAACATTTCGAGTTTCAATTAAGTTCTCAAATATTTTGTTATTCAGTATCTATATGAGAAGTCGTCGATGTTTTTACTCTAATAATGTTATCCCATAGGTACATAAAATTACGATTTTCAAAATGTTTTTCTGAAATATGGAGATGCCAAATACCACATTTAAATAATTGAGGCTGTCATTTTTTCAATTAAAAAAGCAATGTTTGAAATGACAGAATAAGAGATCCACAAAAATGTAAGATCCTTCTGTACCTTATTTATGCAAATTAATGATTTTAATTGGTATTACATAAAAGCTTTCTCGAGTCTTGGTTGTAGTGCGCAGTAATTTTTTCATGAAATACCTAGTCATTTCGGGATTAAACATGAACCTAGGAGATTGAACCAGATAAATCCTGTAAACAAGTATGTCTTACGGTCCCAAATCATATTTTAATCAATAAATACTACAACTTGACACTGAATAACAAATAAAATAAAAAAAAAACTTGTTATCTATGTGTAGTTGAACTAATTTGTTTATATTTTCTTCAACTAAGGAAAAAAAGCGAATTGTATGAGAAAATAACTCATTAAATATGTGATGCGATTGATATCGCGTAAACGTTAGGTACCTACTGAAGTTATTGAATAGGAACATAAGCATGTAACTCAAGCCTACCAAAATCTTGAAACTTTACCGTCCATTACTGATTTCTAGTGGCGAAAAATAATCATATTCGCAAAGTCAAACGCCCCATCGATACTCTAAAAATAGAAGCGTCTTGCAGTCTGTATTATAACTTCCAGTCGCCTGGAGTCCGCCATACCGATTTGACATTTGGCATTCTCGATTCCCGCCATTTTAAACGTCAACCTTATTTTTCGAATTATAGCATCCGAATAAAAAAAGTGTAATTTGACTATGGATTTGTAAAATTGTGTTGATTTAATAAATATTTATTCTTGGACATTAATTTAATGACAATGGAGTCGCTTAGAACAGCGAGAATATCAGTGTTAATATTTTTAATTTGTCTGTGTGTTGAAAGTAAAGCGAAATTAAATGAAAATAAGACTAACGATCATTCAGCTGAAGTGAAAACCCCAAAGAAGGTAATATTTTTCCTTTATATAGATATATTTTTGAATTTTCTTGAGGTGCCAATCAATGTGTAAGTGGATTAATGCTGTACCTACTTGCTAGGGTCTATTTTTTATTTGTACGATAAATATGAAGAAGTATCAATAATTAGGCAACTAACGTACAGCCAACTGTTTTTCAAATATGTTGTGTTGTTTCAACCCAACTTCTTCTTTATAACAGACCGACTTCCGGATATTATTTGAATTTTATTAATTGTTTAACCGATTACTAACAACAAAACGTTATTAGCAAAATATTGTCAGTGGCATTTAAGTGCAACGCTATTCTCACAAAAAAAAAATTGGCATACCAAAGACAATTATGCGTGTTACAGATTTTTATGTAGGAACAGACTAGGTATATGAATAAAAAAACCACAACTCTTAAAATATTCCACAATAACTTTTATAAGATAATAAGCGTTCACTACAAAATAAACCTAATTTATGACGCGATTACTCTCGCCAACGTCTGACAAAAACATTTATATTTTTACATTTTTCTCTACTGAAGCTAAAATATTCTTGTTCACTATAATATTAACTTTTAATAGACTACATTGCTGGTCTTCGTATAACGTGGTTGTGGATGCCGCAGTTGACCGTGAGGTCTAGGTCTAATAGGGTAGGTAATATCCAGGGTGAAAGTAATTACATTATATTGAGTCCGTCTTTTAGAGAGATGGATCTTAATGTTGATGGACGAAGAGCGAGAGGAAGGCCAAAGAAAAGATGGATGGATAGTGTGTGGAATGATATGAAGGAGAAAGGAGTAAATGATGCCGTGACGTCTGATAGGGGAGAATAGAAGAAAAAAACGTCTTGCGCCGACCCCAAATAGAATGCGACAAGGGCAGAAAATGATGAAGAGTCCGTCTGTTAGATTATTAAAAAATAAGGGACACGTATTTTTTTATTTGTAAATTAGACCAAAAATGACAAAGATATAGCCCATTAAAGTTACGTGTAACGTCACTCATAAGAAATATGTGTCCCTTATTTTTAAATAATTTAAAAGACGTACTATTATTATTATTTTTTAAATTCGTCTATTCTCAGGTCGAACAATGTTTTTCTACCAGGAAATACAGAGAGTAGCGTGGGGTCGGGATTTGAGTCCGTTAATGGCAATAGGATTGCCACTGTTAAATAGGACCTAATTCGCAAAATTGCTAAATCACTCAGCGATAGAACGCATTATGAGTTAAAGGCGCTGTACTACATAGCAAACACTTTGTAAAACGTCTAGATTTTCGTCGCAAAGTTAGCCGTATCTGTACATACCACAAGCCAAAATAAAATACAGTGTAAGTCAAATACATAAAGAAAAGACTTAAACAAAAACAGTTTACAAATGTGGTCTAGTACTGCGAAAAATAAATAGAAAAAATCTCAATTTTTTCAGCGACAACCATCATATTTTTTATATCTATAACAAAGGAAAATTCATAGACTAAAGAAAAATCTAAAACCTGTAACTTATTTTTTTTTAATATTCCATGAAAACTGCAAAATGACTTACATTTTTACGGACATGATATTCAAATAAAATCGAACGCCGAAATATTTTCGACCTTATTTCTATTCTTTCGATGCACTAGGTACAGACGCCTGCACATCAAGCTACTACAATCTGTCAGATTTCTTTGATAGGTTTTCGACTTTATATCTGAAGTATAAGGTTCAAGGTTCATTGGGAATTTACAGTTTCGGGTAGCTTGACCTACAGGCGTCTGTACTTTCGTATTCTTGTGTCACTCCACGTCCAGTCTGCAGCTAGCCTCACCTCCGCGAATACCTAAAGATTAGCTCGTTACCACGCCTTATGCCTTCTTTTGCCAGCCAGGTTGCAGGTTTTTCAAAAGAGGTAGCGCGGGTTCGGGACAAAAAATGCATAAGAAGGAACATTAGGTGAGTTTTAGTCAGTGAAAGTTCGATTCTGCGGTGCGGGGGATTTTTTTTATGGGTTAGGTGGATGTCCACTTCAGAGCCCCGAAAAATTAGTATCTATTCAATTAATAATTTGCCACTAGTTTTAAAAAACAAGCTTTTATTATTTACAAATACTTTTCCGATCCTACTTAGGTACATTAAAACGCAAAAGTTTGTATGGATGTTTGTTACTCTTTCACGCTAAACCTGCTGAATGGATTTTAATGAAACTTCACAAAGATTATAGGATGATATATTATTATCCTCGGTGCGCGAATCCCACTCGCGTTTGACCGTGTTTTTAATACTAAAAGCACTAAAAGTAAACACTTCAGTATCCGTTTCCGTTTTGTTTATAAAACGTCAATCATAGTGATTAGTAGTTACTTTATCAACGTACGTCAAAAATCAAAAATGCATGCATTAATAATAATCATTTCTATGTAACAAAGATGGCGGATAATAAAACGTCGGTTTTTTAACAAATAAAAGATTGAAAAAGTATTTAATTGACGCGCACAGGACAAACAGTACAGTAAAATATAAAAAAGAACTATATAACAAATTAAACAAAAGAAAAAATATTAGAAACTGACATGTAAAACAGAAAATAAACTATCAGTAATATGTATACTATACTACTACTATACTGTATACTACATCTAATATAAAATTCTCGTGTCACAGTTTTCGTTCCCATACTCCTCCGAAACGGCTGGACCGATTTAAACGAAATTTTGTGTACATATCGGGTAGGTCTAAGAATCGGCCAACATCTATTTTTCATAACCCTAAATGAGCAGCGGGTGGAAGCGCTGGGCACAGCTAGTGGATATATAAAATCCTATAAATATAAAACAAAATGCTATAAATATATATCAAAGTGTAAATTAACAGATAACATTACTTTTTTTTTCGGGTGGGAAATCATCCAATGACTTCCCCCGCTCTGTGGGTTATTCGAAAGAGATACCGCGGAACGTAAAGGGCAATAGAAGGAACATGGGTGGATTTTAGTCAGTACAAGTCTGCCAGTCCCCCCCGCTCCGCCCAGAGAGGGGGAAGTTATTTGGTTAAATAACCACACTGAAAAAAAAATGAGACCAAAGTTATTTATGCTGCAAGTTCTGTGTTTAAACCCTGAGCTAACAGGGATAGGGTATTTTACTGTAAGAAATTCTAAAAATATACAATTCAGATAGCTTAGGCAACAAGCAGTCGGAAAATGTTAAATTTAGTTAATAAAATAACTAAATAAATTTTAAAATAGATTTCAAAGTTTTCACTTATTTAGTCTGTTGTTTTACTAAGCGAAACAGTGTCCGCCATGATTATTACGTCATATGGTCATGTAAACAAAAAATGACAACTGTCAACTTAGCAACTATTACTATTTTTGTATTAAAAAACTTTACATTTTAATTTTTATTGAAATAATAGTAATAATACCATGGAAGAAATAAATACTACCATATAATAATACTATAAACTATAGTGAAAAATACAATTAAACAGAAAGACTAATAATAGCACATTTGTTTAAATGACCACCTGACGTCATGACCAAAGAGTAACATGGCGTCAAGCGTTTTTGTGATTTTACGCGCGAAAATAGAAATTGTAAAATTGAAATGCAGTTTTATGGCACTTATCGATTGAATATTTTTTTTGTGGTTTACTAGGACCCTAGGATCAAAATGAGATACTTTTTAAAAATGGGTGTAATACCGTATTCAAAAACACGAGCTGCAAAAAAATGTTTTGTTACGTTGTCACGCAACAAATCTACATGACCAGTAAAGGAAAGAGTGTACCGTATATCTAGCGCCTCTC
This sequence comes from Ochropleura leucogaster, assembly GCA_958449745.1. Classification (NCBI taxonomy): domain Eukaryota; kingdom Metazoa; phylum Arthropoda; class Insecta; order Lepidoptera; family Noctuidae; genus Ochropleura; species Ochropleura leucogaster. The sequence goes on along the minus strand of OY288228.1, from coordinate 8,134,613 downwards.
TCTGTACTTTTTAAGACGTCATGGTCGTGGACGTGTCGACGGCGCGTTAGTGTTCCACGCGCGCCTCAAAGAGATATCAACAAAGCAGAGGGGCCTGCCAGGGCCACCGCCTGCCGGGGTTGCGGGTTGTTCGAAAAAGATACGCGGCCCCGGAACATAAAAGGCAATAGAAGAAACATGGGTTTAGTCAGTACAACTCTGACACTCCCCCCCGGGGAAGTTATTTGATGATTTCAAACCCGCCAAAAAAATGGTACCTACCTAACCCTACTGAGATGAAATAAAAATTGTCTTCTCAAGTCCGAACTTCGGGCCAAAAGTTTCTAAAACAAAATAGGTATCTAGAAGAGTCATTGAGTACGAATTGTCACTACTAACTAACTCAGGAATTTGGACACATCCAGCGTGGTCTCACCTTGATTTTCTATATCTGTGTTTCCAGCCATTTATAGGAATTTGTCATGGTCTATGGCAAGTACAGCTGTTTTCTTAATCATTGCAATCGTTTTATTTCAAAGACTAGATATAACGCATTTCCAAGACTGCAAAGGATGCGCATGCGACTTGCGTCGAGCGACTAGCACAATATGTTTCTTTCCGTCAATCCTTCCGTCTTAGTATATAATATGCGAAACCTGAATATAGTTTGTTCAGAAAAAGTACTGAATCGATTCCAATAATTTTTACACCATGTTATATTTTGTCCCAAAAATATTAATAAGGTTACGAGTTGGACACTTAGTAGGTATACGAAATCATACGGCGCGCAACAAGGTCACGGCAGGTCAAAGCGACAGTACACACGTGCGGCGCCGTTTGTGCCGCACGGTGACCGTGTTTTTGGACGGACAGACAGCCAGGTAAAATAACAAGCTTATAACTTTCTGATTTTTCATGATAAAGTTCTGAAATTTTGTACATAGATTCTTCACATAAATACTTATACTAGACACGTGTTTTGGGTTTCTCATAAAGTAAAACTAATATTGTAGTTATCGCACGCTTTTTAACCGATTTCAAAAATAAAGAGTATGTTTTCAGCACGACTGGACTTCAAAAAAAGAGAAGGTTTAACCGTTCTCGACGTTTTACAAGTGCCCATGTAGGCCTATGTGAAATAAAAATATTTTGATTTTGGATTTTTTATATGATCACCGATTATTCCGTCAACTGAGAACTGTTTTTTTTTGTTAGAAAGGGTATTATACCGAGGTGGTCCCATATTAATTTTATTTATATTGTTTGGGTACTTTATGAGTTATCGTGTATAATATACAGGGTTATTTGTAAAACACCGACACCCTCTCAGGACCATATTACCAGCATCATAATCAACAACTTTTGTTCTATGACATTTAAACATTTATTATATTTTAGTTCATCAGATTTTCATACAAAAATAAAAATATTTAAATTGAACGCTCTAAATGTTACGAAATCTATGCGAAGCAAACGTACCTACGGGGACAGTGCGCGGCAGGTGTAGGTATGTAGGTACAGCAAACGGACGGAGTTGAAATGTGTTAGATAGGACAACGAAATCTTGATGATTTGATTTTGGTAAATGTAAAAAAAATTGTAAAAAATCATAGAACAAAAGCTGTTGTTTATGATGATAGTAATACAGTCCTGCGAGGTTGTCGGTGTTTTACAAATAACCCTGTATATATTTACTTTTATTTCTATATGGATGATCTGGTAATCTTTAAGTAACAATGGAAAATGAACACCCGATGAAAAAATATGTGATACTAGCTGGCGCCCGCGGTTTCGCCCGCATGATTATAAAAAAGTATCCTGTGTGTTATTCCAGACTATAATCTACCTCTGTGCCAAATTTCATCAAGACCCGTTCAGCCGTTTTGACGTGAAAGAGTATCAAAGATCCATCCATCTTCACAAACATTCGCATTTATAATATTAGAGTAAGATAAGTAGGATGTCATCATACCGTAACTAAAAAGGCTTGAATAACAAACTTTAAAAAAAAACCTTTCTCTGGAATTTGCTCCCTCTGAATACCAAGATGGCCACCAATCGGTTCACTTTTAAAGTAAGGCGCGTCGCCCACACAACCAACAGTCGAGTCGTACCACTTTGTTTTGTTTGTTTGTATAAATGTTTAAAGTTATATTTTATTTGTAAATATTTTCTTGAAAACTATCTGTTATGCACCAGGGTGCATAACAGATGCAGGTGCAGGTGCAGGCACCTACTATGTTTCTTCTCTGGATCATCCTAAGGTAGACTGGTAGAAAATGCCCAAGGCATTATGTACTATTTTATATGACTAGAAATAAATATATGATATTATTATTTGTTTTTTTTTTTATTGATTCCTTAACCTTATCTGTACTGACTCGGAAAGAGGTCGAACATTAAAGTGATACAACCTCTTTATTTCTTTGTTTTATGAGATGGTAAGTCCTTACTAATATTATAAATGCGAAAGTGAGTTTGTTTGTTTGTTACGGCTTAACGCCTAGATTTCTAAACCGATTTTGATGAATTTTACGGTACAGAGATAGTTGGGACTCTGGAGACGGACATAGAATATTTTTTTTTAAAGATTGATATATGAGCGAGAAAGAGGGAAGAAAAGGGAAAACTTAACATTGCTATTACAATAACTAAGGCGCTAGAGAAAACTACAGGTACCTTTAAATCAGAAAAGGGGAACTGTGTTACCCCGGAAATAACGCGAGCGAAGCCACAAGCAAAAGTTAGTAAATAAATAAAAATAAAGAGACGACCAGCTACCCCACCATGACGTGTTAAAGCAGAACTTATTCCGCTGAGGGAAAGGGACAGAGCTATACAGGGTGTCTAGCACCATCTCTTTCACTCAGTGGAATAAATTCTGCTTTAAGATGTCATAGTAGGCCTGGGTGAATATTTGAAGATAGACATATTCAGGATACGTAAATTAAGTTCAAATAATGCTTTCAATCACAACTTTTTTGGATTCAATGTGTAGTTTATAGTGCAGATTAACGTAATAAATTAAACGCACAGTATTTAAATTGCTGTATAGGTCAGAATCTGAAGCCGAAAATTTTCGTCGAACGGTGATGAGATATGAAACATACGGTAATTAGCATTAAAAAAAATGGTAATTGTTTTTCGTTATTGGTAATTAGAAATAATATGAATAATATACTTGAATCACATGTTTATTAATTATTTAGTTGACAATAAATGACATAAAACTTAACTATTTAGCGACGTGATTGTATTAAAAAAAAACACTTAAAACTCAACCGGCATTCTTAATTAACAATAACAAGTCTAGTGGTTCCAATTAAATCAACTAAAATATATTATAATTGAAATCCGAATCTGTATCACTTTCATGGCCAGGAATTGTGCAGGTAGTCTCAGATGCAGTCTCATGTGGATCTGCAAAATCATCATCACATGATCCAATAACAGGCTGGGCATCAATTATCTCATTTGCGCTTAGCTGTGATGTAGATTGAACGTTCAGAAAAATTCATATCACTATACCACTAGCAGAAATATTATACTGATTTACCATATTTTCACCATTGAAAATATATGACCCTAACATACCTACGTATGTTAGGGTCCAAGTGTAACTTATTATCAGGTTTTAAATCAGACAGAATTTTAACAGTGGTTTCGTTTCTTTTGCGTTTTGGTTTTATTAAAACATTACTTAAGATTTTAATAGGTCTGTTAATCGGTGTAGTTTTAGCTATTATAGTTGTGGTCGTATCAATTTTGGCTTTAGCCAATGTTTCCTCCTTCGACTATTGCTTTTTCCGAGGCATAATTACTCTGAAAATAAAAAAAAAATATTACGGAAGTGTCAGTTCACACCAAACGATCACTAATCGTTTACGCATTTGTAGTAAAAATTCGACCTTGGGTTGGCCTAGCGAAGCAATGAGTGTCAATATAATAAGAGGCCAGCTTATATTGGTACTAATTACCATTATCAATTGCTCATTACCGTTTGCTAAAATACGAACGGGGAAAATGGTAACTATTTAAATGGTAATTATATATTTGTACACTTTATCACATTATACGTTCTTTAACGGAGTTAATAATTTTGGAACTTAATCAAAGCAAAAAGTAACCTATAGCGACTATTAAAAGCTTAAAAATGATTAATAAAAATAATAGACTTACCACGGGAAACTCGAACGGTAAGGAGATTTTTGTTTGCCAAACACGATTTCTGGGCGGTTAAGGTATGCTAGAATTGGCGCCAAAACATTCTTTGACGTGTGACCCGCACGAGACGAGACGCGGAGCTGAGCGCGATCGCCGAGATATTGCACTTTAAGTAACACTACATTACGCAGAAAAATAATCCTGTGACTGTGTGGACAAATGGTAGTGAGTACAAAGTGTTGGAACAATTTTCAAAGTCATAACAAATTACCTGAAAGTGTTCTTTAATGTATATGGTTTTGGTAAATGGTAAAACGTGTTGTGTACTATCTAAATTACTACTTAAAATTACGTTCTTTAAGGTATATTTATTACTTTTCGAGCATGAACTGCTAAAATTCGGAAATTGGGACACGAATGGTGATGAGATTTGGGGAACGTTTATAAAGATAACTTAGTTGTTTATAGCAAGAGGAACATATTATGTACATCTGTATATAGTGTTGAAACTATGTTGTATGTGAAATAAAAAAAACATAACATTATACCTCATAAAGTAGTTATTTGGGGAGGGCTGCGTGATATGCACATGTTCAAAGAATCACCCGCCTACTGTTATTTTGTAAAGTCCGTTCAAAAGCTTAGTTCATCCATCGCGCACTGTTTTCAATCTTTTCACGTTGTTACTGTGTAAATATGAATCATCACTTTATCAAAAGAATAACGTAAACAAACTCACGCGTTCATAAATTAAATAAATGTTCTGAAAACTGTAACAGAAAAATGTGATAGTTTTAAATCATCTTAAAAAGAAAATGTAAAATCCTACTTATCCTACTTCCTACTAATAGGTATTATAAACGCGAAAGTTTTTGTGGATGTTTTTTGATTGTAACTCTTTCACGCAAAAACTACTAAATGGGTTCTAATGATACTTTAAAATAAAATAGCTTATACATCAGAATAGCCTATGTGGGCTACAATTCATCTAATATATAAAACTCTCGTGTCACAGTTTTCGTTCCCATACTCCCCCGAAACGGCTGGACCGATTTAAACGAAATTTTGTGTACATATCGGGTAGGTCTGAGAATCGGCCAACATCTATTTTTCATACCCATAAGTGAGCAGCGGGTGAAACCGCTGGGCACAGCTAGTAAAGCTATATATATTCTATCACCACGCGAGTGAAACCGTGGGGCGCAGCTAGTAATATTATAAATGCGAATGTTTGTGAGGATGTAGGATGTATGGATGTATGAAAAGTAACAAACATTTGTTACTCTTTCACGTCAAAACAGCTGAACGGATCTTGATGAAATTTGGCACAGAAGTTTATATATTATAGTCTGGAATAACATAGGATAGTTTTCACATAGGTACAGTAAAAGGAAATATACATAAAAAGCCTTTCGATTGTAAAAAAAAAATATCGAAAATCGGCCCATAATCAAATCGGAGAAATATACCAAAAAAAAAGTAGTTGATTTGTTAACCTCTTTTTTTGAAGTCGGTTTTAAATATTAACCTATTTGAAGAAGATATTGCCTTCGCACTGCTCTCGAACAGTTTCTGTAGTGTGTCTTAGGGACAGCTCAAGTTCAGGGGCTTAAATTGACCGCTTTAGCTGCATCATAATATGAATTACAGTACGGCCAACGAGAAGCGATACGAAAGGTCATTAACCTAAAGAACAACTGTGGCGTTGACAATCTAATATTTAGCTCTTTCCATCTTGTGCCTTTGTCGTAATGTCTCGTTCTCCCGGCAAAAACATGACAACGTTAAGACGGGTTCGCCAACATTCGGGCGGCCATTTTAGATGGGGTTTTAGCATGGGTTTTGTTTACATTTGGTATCGCTTCTCGTTGGCCGTACTGTAGGTGCGTTAAAATTCTTAAAAGGGTAAGCCGCCATTTTAGACCAAAGAAATAGGGCAATAGAAAGTACGAAATGGTCAAGCCGTTCGGTCGGTCGTACCTTCTATTCCCCTATTTTTTTCAAGAAATAATAATTCAGATACAAGAAATAAAAATAAGACACGAAAGCACAGTGTATAAAAATAATATCTCTCCTTAATTTATTATTTCGTTTGAATGCTTCCCCGATTTTCTTGCAGCCTACATGCTGTAATTTCTAAGTGTCAATTATAATAGTTAGGGGAAAAAAACTAGTAAACTATCGTCCCAACTCGCAAGCCGTGGGGGGTGCTAGATAAGCATTTGTGAAAGTATTGACTTTTTCTTAGCTAACTAAAAATAAAACAATTTAATAGTATGCACAAGAAAGTTTTTTGCGGACCAACTGTAGGTAATTTCGATTGTTATTTTTGGATATTTAATAGAGTATATTCTTAGCTTTTGGCTTTCCGTTGTGCTGACGCACTCACCTAATTTATTGTGTCTTTAAATTCAATTTTAGATGCACGGATCATAGCGCGACGATGCGCTCCCGAAAAAATATATTAATCAACACAAATCGACGATAAATTCTTCCATAAAATAATCCAGAGACATTTAACGAGGGAATTAATAATCTGTGGCGTAACGTCGTTTCATGGCTAGTAACATAAATAAAAATAACCGCAAACTTCCCGCCATTTTTAAAAACGTTCTATTTTACATTGATTAAAACATTGTTAATGGAAATATCTTTCGTTTTGAAACTCTGTGCTATAAATTTGGGAATTAACGATAGTATATTGTTCTACTTTAGACGAAAGGGACTGAATCCCACGACACAGGGTATCCTACTGTGGGGTTCAGTGTCATTTAAATTATGTATGTACTTTTTTGTAGAACAATAAAAAAATAAATAAACGCATGGCAGGTACCTACGCGTATTCAGACCCATTCGGTAAGACTGGAAGCCAACCTCAACATACTTAGGTAGTTACAGAAGTCTCTTGTTACAGGGACAAAGTGACGCTAAAACGTAATGTAGGGTAAAGTAGGGTTACCATGACATCTTAAAGCAGTACTTATTCCTGTGTGAGAAAGAGATGGTGATAGACACCCTGTATAGCTCTGTCTCTTTACCTCAGCGGAATAAGTTCTGTTTTAAGACGTCATGGTAGGGTAGCTGTTCATTAAATATCGAAGGGAAGCTTGCGCCAATGTATTTTGTCTGGCCTGTGGACGGTGAGCAATGGATAGCTCACCGTCCGTCAGTCTATTAACCAGGCCGTGTCGAGAGCGTGTTAGTGTTCCATGCGCGCCTCAAAGAGATGTCAGCAAAGCAGAGGGCCTGCCAGGGCTACCGCTTACCGGGGTTGGTCGAAAGAGATAAAGCGGCCCTGGAACGTAAAGGGCAATAGAAGGAACATGGGTGGGTTTTAGTCAGTATAATGCTGTGAAAAAACCAAACCTCTAAGTCTATACAATCAAAATATATGGCCGTTTATGACGCACATTTGTGAGAGTCAAGACGGCGGGTGTACCTTACATTCTAAATAATTTCGTTGTGAAAGAGGTACAGATTTTTTAGACTTCGGTTCTAAATAGTACATTTTAGGTATTTTTTTTTTTGGTAATGGTATAATTTAATTCGCTATGGTACACCCGCCATCTTGACTCTCACGCACATTTGTACAGAACCGTCGCGTCGTCGGTGCGCGAATCTGACTCGCTTTTAGCTGGTTATTTTAAATCGCTTCTTACTTTAACTTCGATATCTCTGAATGAACACAAATTGAGGCATAAACTTGCAAAAAAAGACAAGACGTATCAAAGACCTTTTTATGTCTAAAATCCAACTTCCGCAAATCCTTACTCCTTACTAATATTATAAAAGCGAAAGTGAGTTTGTTTGTTTGTTACCTCTTCACGCTTTAATGGCTAAACCGATTTTGGTACAGAGAAAGTTGGGAACCAGGAGACGGACATAGGCTAATATTTTTTTGAAAAAAGTGGGATGTGAGAGAGAAAGTGGGAAGAAAAGGGAAAACTTAGCGTTGCTATTACAAATCAATAAGGCGCTAGGCGAACTGTGTTACCCCGAATTTAACGCGAGCGAAGCCGCGGGCAAAAGCTAGTAACATAATAAGAACGATTGGCAACGCTTTTAATGTAGGTATCGATCGCGAAGACTGTATCATTTCTATAACATTGAATTACATAATTCAGTACGGTTTGCCAAAACGCTTGAGTTTCAACGGTTTCGGATGATATCGAGCGGGGACCTTGACCGTAATTTAAACGATTTGATTGTTCATAATCTGCCTAACGCCTAACTTTTCCTCAACTTGTCGGGCCTGTTGGTCTAGTGGTTAGTGGCCCTGACTGCTGAGCCGGAGGTCGTGGGTTCGATTCCCTCCCAGGACAAAATTTGTGTGATGAGCATGATTGTTTGCTCTGTGTCTGGGTGTGATTTATCTATAATATGTATGTATTTATAAATTATATAAGTATGTATAACCAGACAGGTTACCATAACCCAAGCTCTGCTTAGCTTGGGATCAGATAGCCGTGTGTGAGTTGTCCCAAGATATTTATTATTATTTTTATAACTTTCTTGATGAATCGAACGTAGCGTGTTTGCCTGGGGCATCATGGCTTCTCTATTGACAGCAGTGGTGCGGCTGTCAAGACATTATTATAACACTAGCTACCGCCCGCGTCTTCGTCCGCGTGGCATAGTTACTTTGGGCTAACGCTAACTTATACCCGCGTGATGATCTAAAAACAGTTATATTTCTCTCCCCTTTTCTCACTTTAAAAAAATAGTCTTTGTCCTCTGTACCAAAATTTATTAAAATCGGTTTGGCCATTAAGGCGTGAAGACGTAGCAATCAAACAAACTTACTTTCGCTTTTATAATATTAGTATGGATTAGAACCCAAGACACGGACTTCGCCGTGACGGGCGGCGCCTTTTTTCAATAAAGCAGAGAGGCCTGCCTGGGCCTTCACCTGCCGCGGTTATGGGTTGTTCAAAAGACATACCGTGGTTCCCAAAACATAAAGGACAAAATAAGAAACATGGGTAGGTTTTAGTCAGAAAAAATAGACACATTCCCCCCTCCCCTCTCCCGGAGCGGGGGAAGCTATTTACTGAATTTCCCATCCGCAAAAAAAAGAAGTGTGTGTGTCAGCTCCGACGCACGACTGGAGTTTACTCCTTAAGTACGAGTATCTAACCATACGCAAAAAGAGTTTATTCAACTGAAAAAAGATTAATATCATATGACCTTTCATATGATATAAAGCTTTTATTAAATTCACAAATTAATGAAAAAAAATAGCAATATAAATACATCGACGCTGATAGAAACAAACAAGCCCAATAACATATAGTATATAGGTATAGTCGCCTATACAGCATACCATATGTACGTCTTAATACACTCACAGCCAAATTAGAAAGTTGCGCACTAAAGGTGCGCACCAAAAACGTGACACATTTTCGTTACTTTAGTAGGTTTTACCCCTCGGATTTTTCTCATACCGGACGCCTTATATATGAAAATCGATCGAAAAAGACACGCACCTCTGATGCGTGCTCGAAACTATGTGCGTATTGTGTAATTTTCACTTGTTTTCGCTAAACGAAAAGATCGTGAGTATACCAGCATGTCTGGATGTTATTTCTCGATGGAATGTCTAGCCAACTCAGTTTATTGGCGGCATAGAAACTCTGGAACCAGGTTGCAGACATCAAAAACTATATTGATTAGGTGTTTTTTTTTTTTGTTTTTTAAAAAGTGTCTTAATCGAAACAGTTCTAAGATAGATATTTCAAGAATATCTGTCCCCGGGTGTCGGGCGCCGCGAGACGACTCCCGGCCACCGTAGATACGGGCCTGTGGACGGTGAACAATGGGTAGCTCACCGTCCGTCCGTCTATTGACGACAGGCCGTGTCGACGGCGCGTTAGTGTTCCACGCGCGCCTCAAAGAGATATCAGCAAAGCAGAGGGGCTTGCTAGGGCCAACGCCTCCCAGGGTTGCGGGTTGTTCGAATGAGTTACGTCGGCTCCGGAACATAAAGGACAATGGAAGGAACAAGGGTGGGTTTTAGTCAGTGCAAACCTAACACTCCCGCCCGCTTCGCCCAAAGCGGGCGAAGTTATTTCATGATTTTCATCCCACCCCAAAAAAAATTAGCGCATCGTATTTAGCAAAGAAAGGAATGTCCCCAATCTGTTACAGCTAGCAGCAGTAATCTTCACACTATGATATGCCAAAAACATAAATATTTCTTCAAAAAAAAAAAACAATCTCTATGAAAAAACATTAAAAACAATGTTTTCATAACATTCTAACACGTTCGAAAGAGTTTCTTAGCCAGTTTCACAAAGAAACTAGTTTTTTACGCCAATATTTGTGTAGAAGAATGTGTGTGATTTTTTTTTTCATAAACTTGCTTCAGAATAGATTATTATTTCTGTAAATTATCTCGTAAAATGATTGTGATACAACCGTAATGTGTATTTGAATGTACAAATATATTTGATGATGGCGCTTTCGTGTACCGCGCGCTCCTATAAATGATATCAGCATCAAATCAAATCATTTATTTCAATTAGACCATTACAGGCACTTTTGAATGTCAAGAAACAAAATGAATCTACAGTCCCGCTCACAAGGCATAACTTGTGAAAGTACTGTACTTGCCCATTCCAAAGCGTTGATCTCTATGGAGAAGAATGGGCAAGAAACTCCATGGACACTCTTTTAAATTCTAATATTTTTACAAAAACTATTTACATCATTCGTGTTGAGATTATACAAATATGTGAGAACGATGTAGAAAGACGTGCGCAGTAAGAGCGTCCAGAGTAAATAAAAAGCAAAATTCAAATTAAATATAAATAAATTAAAAATGACCGTGGTAGTTAAAAAATGACCAGTCCCAACTGACAGCGCCCGTTCACGAACAAGACGTATGGATCATACGTCATAATGAGGGCTATCGTTTCTGAAGTCACTAGATGGCGCCACTGTAGACTTGGGCGCGTCGCCCTCACGACCAACAGTCGAGGCGCAGTCGAGGCGCAGTCGAGGCGCATGCACATAAGAGGCACGCCGCAACGAGATTTTCTATACAAATGTCGTGTGGGCGACGCGCCTAACGCGCCCGCCGACTGCGCCTGCGCCTCGACTGTTGGTCGTGTGCAACGCGCCTTACTGTCCAGTGGCGCCATCTCTAGTGAACTCAAAAACGTCATGTCATTAATTCTATTTAGGTACCAAGCACCATATAAAAACTTTATATTTTACTAGCTTTTGCCCGCGGCTTCGCTCTCGTTAAATTCCGGGTAACCCAATTCCCCTTTCCGGATTTGCAGGTACCTGCTTCCTGTAATTTTTGCCCTTGCGCCTTATCTATTGTAACAGCAAAGCTAAGTTTTCCCTTTTCTTCCCTCTTTATCCATCATTTCTCACTTTTTTGTTAAAAAAAATGTATATTCAGGGTCCCAACTATCTCTGTACCTAAATCCATCAAAATCGGTTTTGCTATTTAGGCGTGAAGACGTTACATATAATTATCTATACTGACGGGCCTGTTGGTCTAGTGGTTAGTGGCCCTGACTGCTGAGCCGGAGGTCGTGGGTTCGATTCCCACCCAGAACAAACTTTGTGTGATGAGCATGATTGTTTGTTCTGTGTCTGGGTGTGATTTATATATAATATGTATGTATTTATAAATTATATAAGTATGTATATCAGTTGTCTGGTTACCATAACACAAGCTCTGCTTAGCTTGGGATCAGATAGCCGTGTGTGAGTTGTCCCAAGATATTTATTTATTTTTATTTTATTTTTTATACTATATCTATAGGTACTAATATTATAAAGCTGAAGAGTTTGTTTGTTTGAACGCGCTAATCTCAGGGACTACAGGTTGGAATTGAAAAATTCTTTTAGTGTTGGATAGTCCATTTCTTGAGGAAGGCCATAGGCTATATAACATCACGCTACGACCAACAGGTGCTGAGCAGCGCGGGTGAAACCGTGGGGAACAGCTAGTTTTCAATATTATCTCAACAATAAGCTATCATGAAACGTTTAAAAATCATTCTACCTCGAAGTAATAACAATTTGACGACACGGTTGGCGCAGTGGTTGAGCGATAGACTGCTGCGCTGCGTGTCGCGGGTTCGATCATCGCACGGGTTCGATGTTCGGGTAAGAGTTCGATCATAATATTTGTATGGCCTACAAATCCCCACACGGAACAAATATTTGTATAACCTTCAGATAGTTGTTTCGGGTCTGGCTGATTGTGTATGTGAGTTTAAATGTTTACAAAAGCACCCACGATGCAGGAGAAATTCCTAGTGGGGGGCAAAGTTTTTTTTTAATATACATCCTACACTTGTTGTTTAAAATCTTCAAGTCATACTTAATTAGGAATTAATGAATTTGACTGTTTTTAGCCGCTGTGGCCGCTGTGGTCCAAAATTCTTCTTACAATCGAAAGGGTATAATGGTATAAATAAGGAATGAATTTTATTTATATGACGGGCCTGTTGGTCCAGTGGTTAGTGACCCTGACTGCGGAGCCGGAGGTCGTGGGTTCGATTTCCACCCAGGACAAACTTTGTGTGATGAGCATGATTGTTTGTTCTGTGTCTGGGTGTGATTTATTTATCTATAATATATATGTATTTATAAATTATATAAGTATGTATATCAGTTGTCTGGTTACCATAACACAAGCTCTGCTTAGCTTGGGACCAGATAGCCGTGTGTGAGTTGTCCCAAGATATTTATTTATTTAATTTGCTTCGGTAGTTTATGAATTAGCGTCTATAATACAAAGTTTTTCTTCAAATGGACCTATATGAACGATATTCTAATATAACTTAGTAGCAAACAAAAAATAATACTCGATAAGAATTTGTGTGTGAGTCACCATCACCATAAATAAAAAAAAACTAAAAAAATAAAATTTTTTTGGCAAAAAATGTCTATGAATCAAAAAAAAAGTCACATACTTCCGAAGTCAAATTATTTTCTGTATTTTTAGTGTTAGTCTAGTCTATTTAGTATCTAGCTGTTCCTCGCGGTTACACCCACGCTGCTCAGCACCTGTTGGTCGTAGCGTGATGTTATATAGCCTATAGCCTTCCTCAAGAAATGGACTATCCAACACTAAAAGAATTTTTCAATTCGAACCAGTACTTCCTGAGATTAGCGCGTTCAAACAAACAAACAAACTCTTTAGCTTTATAATATTAGTATAGATTATTTCTTGTTCGCAAAAACGTTTTTTTTATAAGTAACTCATATTAATTCCAACCGTATTTTATCTCGCTTTCCCAAAACGTCCTTCACATAACTTTACCCCTCATAGAACATAGTGCTTACTACAAAAATCAAGATCAAAGACGTCCTCACATGTATCACGGCCCACGTGGACTAATATATTTCAGTTTCAACGATAGACGCAATCGCTTCAGTAGAGCATAAAGCAGAGACTACACTGAAATTGGGTAGTTGACACCGTTAACCAATAATTTAAAAACACAATTTTCCTGAAAGAACACCTTATTCTACAACATTATTTTTAGTATATGCGAAACCTGAATATATAGTTTGTTCAGAATAAGTAACTGAATCGATTCCAACATTTTTACACTATGTTATATTTTTTCCCAAAAATATTTAATAATGTTTATAATATGGACACCATGCGATACTATGTAAGTACCTATTCGGAAGCGCACAAAACAACCGGCCGGACCTCGGCCAAAAAAATGCGCGCAAGTCACAGTTGCGGCGCAGGGACGCCTTGCGCCGTTGGTGACAGTGTATTTGTACGGATATCCAGGTAACATCACAAGCTTATAACTTTGTCGTTTTTCATGATACAGTTTTGAAATTTTATATATAGATTCTTTATATAAAAATACTGGACAGGTGTTTCGGCTTTCGCATAAACTAAAAAAAAATTTGTAGACCTGAGAACTCCATTCATTTCATAATAACTTTAAAATTCGATTTTTAGTTGTTTTTAAATCAATAAATAGTTGCATCATTGACTTGACAACTTAGTGACGTCATCGGTTGCGAGTCTCATACAAAATCTCAGCTCATAAAAAGTATATCAATTGATTGGTGGTGTCAACTACCCTATTGACGAGCAATCGGAATGAGCCGATTAGTATATGATGCTTCTGCTCCATGTTTTTAAATAAAGCATATATCTTGACGGCACGGTTGGCGACACAGTGGCTGAGAGATCGACTGCTGCGCCGCGTGTCGCGGGTTTCCGCACGGAGCAAATATTTGTGTGACCTACAGATAGTTGTTTCGGGTCTGGCTGTTTGTGTATGTGAGTTTTATATGTTTGTAAACGCACCCACGATACAGGAGAAATTCCTAGTGTGGGGCAACGTTTTAAAAAAAAAACAGTCTTTGCATCACCATACCAAGGGGGCCTGCCAGGGCCACCGCCTGGCGGGAATGCGGGTTGTTCGGATGAGATTGTGAGATCTGACATTTCTGAATTCTTGTTGTTGTTCAGTAAGTGACCAACTTTGTGACCAACTTTAACCCTTAATTCGACAAGAGACAAAAATCATGAATTTCTATTGTTTTTATTTATTTTTGTCATAGTAAGATGTTTTTTAGACCAGGAAAAATAATTTAAAAAATCTAGGATATCTAGATTTTCAGAAAATGCATGTCCAGTATTCTGGACATTGCCAGGTCCTCCATAAAGTAACAGTAAATATCGATGTGAAGTATACTGGACTTTGCCGAATTAAGGAATGTGCGATAATTTTAAAAATATGATAAAAATGAAAAATCTTTGTGTATAACAAAATAATTTATTGCAGTAAAATAAAAAAAAATAATTACCTACTATTTATAGGTTGAGCGGGTTCAATACAATTATATAAAACACAAAAAGTTCATTCCTATTTTCTTATAATGACATAATTTCATAATTTTGACATCAATAATTATCAAAAACTACAGCTTTTTACATTAACTGTAAACAACAAGCTTCTGAAACTTCCACCATCTAACTTATATTATATAGTCAGTCAAAACTTTCCAAAACAATAGTTTCACTTAGTTGCTATGGTAATCGTAAAAACAATTGCTAATCCAAATACATCACAAATGCGCACCTCAATGGTTTTGCAAAGGACTACTTGGCTCTTTAGGTTCTTCTCCTTCAGCCTTAGGCTTTTCTTGAGAAAACTGAATGTATTGATATGACTTTAAGTCGTATACCATTCCTGACATACCTGTCCAGACAGAGTTTTTGAAATGCTACTTACTGGGTTCATGGGATTATATAGCCTTGTGTTTCCCGCCTCTGTCCTTTTATATGGTATTGTCTTTTCTTCAATGCTGTACCTCATCTCATTTTCAGTGGATTAGTAGTTCGTCCTCACCTTCTCTAGAAGCGGCCTCATTTTCAAGTATTGATCCAAATTGGGACAGGAATTGTCTACGAAATGAATAACCCTGCATATGCATTCAAACCTTTTCAGAGGCTATATAACGTTAGGCAATTGCTGGATATTGTAGTTTTATCATAGTAGTAAGATAGAGACACGTAAGATGGCAAATTCAATTTACCTGGCTGGTAGATGACAACAATTCTCTAATAAATGGGGCATGGATAGTTCTTCGACTTCTGGCTCGCTATTGTGTATTTCGTCGTCAGATGTATCGTCATTTCTGATGTTATTGTTGGACATGTTCAGGTTTTTCAGTGACGATGGATGGTGCATTTTCTGATAAGATTTCAACTTCCTGGCTTCAAATCTGGCTCTTTATCAGAATTGGTGAAGCCTTCTATGTCTAAAAGAGTTAGATGGTGGTACTAAAGCTAATAATTATGACGCGCGTGGGGTTTTTCTGAAAACCTGTAAATATAAGTATTGCTAGGTGTCAAGAAATAACATATAAAACGCATAATACGGATATTAGTTTCTAATATTTCCTATTTTTTATCATGGGCAAAGTCCAGTATACTGCACATCGCTAAACCATACTAAATCTTTGAAAACCTGGCAATGGGAAATATACTGGACACCCAAGTTTCACAGAAAATAACGCAAGATCTATAACTAATATTGTGATTGTAGTATAGGTATATATACATAAATACGTTACGGAATACACAGAGAATAAATAACTATTTACTGTCGAACAAAAATAAAATATAAATCGAGACTTACCAAGAGCGGTCGCGACGCGTTTTTCCTCTCTGACATTGCGCCAGCGAGTGACTGGCTGTGAGCATGTGCTCATGTACAGTTATTTTTAATCTTAATATATATAAATCTCGTGTCACAATGTTTGTCCTCAATGGACTCCAAAACCACTTATCCGATTATAATAAAATTCGCACACCATGTGCAGTTCGATCCAACTTGAGAGATAGGGTAGGTAGGGTATGTAGGGTAGGCAGGTAGAAAATTGCATTGCAATGCATGCCGGGACACAGCTAGTGTAGTAATATAGGATAAAAACAAACTGTTCGACACTAAACAAAACCCTAATATGGTAAAATAAATGCTATAGATTTTTTCAAACTGGACGTCCAGTATAGTTCCCACAATCGAATTAAGGGTTAAGACCGACTTTGTGACCAACTTTAAGACCGACTTTGTGACCAACTTTGTTAAGGCTTTTGCTGGAGTGATTCAAGTGTAGAATGTAATTGTATTCTCTACCCCAGCTAGAAGTGACGAGAAGGAACACCGTGTGGTTTTAGCAAGTAGGAGTCTGACAGACCCAACGAAGAAATCCATTGAGGATATCTACACGGCCAAAAAACCGGCCAAGAGTGAGTCGCGCCGAAGGTTCTGTACAAACTTGCGATATAAACAGCTACATCTTTTGACTGTATAGACTTAGAGATTTGTTTTTTTTTCACGTCACTAAGGGAGCACAGATTTGAGTTACATTTTTTTGATGAGGGTCTTGACAGGTTTGCGGGTTGTTCCGAAGAGATACCGCGGCTTGGTTCTGTTCGGATCATTTCGATTTTACGTCGACAAGTGTAACCAGGGCCGGATAACTATCTCGGGGCCCCTAGGCACAGATCTTCCGAAACAGGACAATGGCAGTCTCATGAACCATGCAGGTATTTTCCAGCATTAGTAAAAGGCTTTGAAAATTGAGTTAAAAGTAACTTCATTAAAGTTCAATTTCACACATTACAGTTCACAGCTTGTCCCCCCCCCCCCCTTTTCATACCACAACAACACAATTTGGAAATATTTAAGTCTAAATTACGAAATAGAATGAAGTTATCATCATCATCACCAACAGACTTCATTCACCACCATTGCAAAGGTATACGCCTTCCTACAAGTGAAAAATGTTTCAATTTTACCATGGTTTCATAAAACCATAGTAAAGTTTTTCGGTAGTGCTGGGCCCATGGTCATAGTAGGCCCCTAGGCACTGGCCTAAAGTGCCTAATGGATGGATAATACGGCACTGTGTGTAACCACGGCCTAAAGTTGCTATTTTAGATTATTTCCGAAGGTGACAAAATAATATATCTACGATTCCAGCGGGGAATTGGCACCTGCTGATATTTTAAGATAGTTTTGCAGACAGGTAGAAAACTTTAATGCTAGATTGGTATTTACGATTTTATTTTAAAGTGAAACTTTTATTATATCGTCTCAAACTTTTTCGTCGTGTTGCATTTCGCGTGACGGTCGGCCGCGGAGTAGGGACGTCAGTATGTCTAAAGTGTGGAAAAAAGTTTCACTTTTACCATGGTTTCATGAAACCACACCATACTTTTTTTTTATTAATTTAGCGTGAAAGTTCTATGTCAAAAATCTTAGAAGTAAAATTTGACCCACTTCCTAATTTCTAAATGACCGGGGTCTAAAACGTCCGCGTCAGTAATTTTTAATCTTTGACAGATTCAGTTAATATTGTCAATTGTCACTTTGTGATCATTTTATTAATGGCTTAGCTAATGCTTAAACAATATCAATGTCAAGAACAACAACATGTATTACGAATGCTTATTTAAAGAATGAAACCGTTACACAATTCCTATTTTAAACTAATGGACCAATGATCAAACGACAAATTGAAATATTCGAACAACCGATTGATCTAACGAAATCAAAAGATCTTTTAATCATTGAAAATTTGTAAACAAAACTGCAACGAAAACGATCACAGACAAAAAAAATATATGTCATAGACTAAATATATCATGTTATACATGCATTTAGTAATTATAGTATCAAAGCTTTTTGAAAGACTATAGTTGGTATTAGACCCGACGTTATTCCTTTTTATTGTTTTAATGCTATAAGAACTTTAGGAAAATCAAACTATTCTTCTAAAAATCACATTTCTTTGTACCTATATTTCGTAAAATGGTCACTCGATATATGGGAATCGATAAATCTAATTCAGTCTAATAAATAAGTCTAATGGATAGGTCCCATTGTATATAAGTTTATCTATTTTGACATACGAAATCGGTCGAGATAGAAAATCATACAAACGCATAGGTACTATACAACTTTCAGAATCGAAGCGTTTGTTATTACGCAAAAGAGTAAGAATTCTAAAAGTTGTATAATTCGTACGGACCTACCAATCGTTTATTTTTAAAAGCCGGAAGTTTAAGTCACAATAAAAACGTATTTTCTGCCGTCTTGAAAATCCATTAAACCGTCCTTTTTATTATCAAGGCCTCGAAATATTAATTTTCCAGTCACATCTAAAATACACGTACTTAAAACATACAGATATACTGTCATTACAAATTTTCTAATAGAGAACAATATTATCGCGCCATTTTGGCATCAATCCAATGTAAACTTTCATGCGAACATTATCGAGCGTTAGGTTATCGTTCTATTGGCTGTATGAATGTATATACCTGTGCGTAATATTTATAAAAGCCAATACAGATTGCTGTCAAGGTTGTGGTTTATAAAAATGGCGGGAAATTAATTATATTTTAGGTTTGGAATGAATCAGTTTGTTATTTCAAGACTTTTTGTGTGAGTTTTTTTTTCGTGAACTTGTATATTGACGTATTTATGATACAATGTTTGTCTGTCATGTCTGAGATTCCTGGCAATGACACAGGAACGTCGTTACAGTGGCCTAGGAAATTCGGCTTTTTAGTTTTCTTACTAACGATTAGAAGCCAAAATTGGTATAGCGAATGAGAAACTTACAATGTTTTTGGTGTTCCGTACCCAAAGTTATAAATGAATGTGATATGTCTAATTGTCTTTTAATCCCCCGACCCCAAGTCCGATTACTATGTACGCAGGGGCGTAGCTACCGCTGTATCTGCCGTATCAATTATACGCGGCCCCCGGGCCACGGGGGCCCCTACCCCATCACTACTGTCCATAGAGGCAGAAATTTTAGAAAACTAATATCATCATCAGCCAATTCAGCTATAGATGATTTAATAAATCAGTTTGCCGAAAAAAGGCAAAGAGAGAGAATATTTAAAACTTGATTTTTATTTGTAAAATGGTTAAATTATGTTATGATAAATAAATATTTCTTTTCACACTATTTTTTTCTTTTGTGAAAAATCTTTACCCCCATATAAGGGCCTCCAAACAATTTTTTTATACGGGGCCCCGACAAGGCGCGCTACGCCACTGTATGTACGGCAAGCCTATCCACTGGGAGAAGCAAGCCAGAACTTAGGTGTCATTCTCGACAGCCATTTGTCCTTCGCGGCACATATCAAAGCAGCTCGTTCGCGCGCTGCCTTTGCTATGAGTAGGCTTCTTTTTGATTTTGATTTTGATTTTTTTGTCATGGGTGATGGGTGGGTTTTAGTCAGGGTCAAAGTTGTTTGATGATTTCCCACCCAAAAAAAAAGTTCTAATAGCGTGTATTTACCGCGGCTATCCGTCCTATCATTACATATGCTTGTTTCGTATTCGCCTACTCCAATCCGCGTTTAAACCATAAGATGCAGACCTTACAAAACCAATTGATTCGTAAAATCACGGGAGTCCCATTTTCTTTACGGTACTCTTAAGTCTAATTGTAGACTATCGTTACGGACGGTAACGATAATTTACACTTAGACTTAACCCTTCGACGTTCAATTCATGAAGCGGTTTCAAAGCGTTTTTTTGACTCCGCGTTGAAGCATCGCAATCCCCTTATCGCATCAGCCCCCGCGAATTAGAAAAATTCGTCATCCTCGACATACTCTTATTACTCGATGCTATAACCCTGCTACAGGAGAGCAGTAGGGAAGAAACCAGCACCTTGCGTAAATTCAGACGCAAAGAGGCCAGTCGCGATTGCCCGGTACTTGCCTCACAAGTTTCTTGCTAGAACCAGCCCGCGTTGCTGAGTCAGTAAGTTTAAACCAGTCCCCAAATAATATCGCTCAGATCCAGCCTGTCCCTTTGCTGTCCCTCAGCGACGCCCTAAGCCGAGAGGGGGTGCCCTTAGCTTGTAGTGGCTTTGTAAGTTTTTGCCCTGGCTAGAGGCCTAAAATTCAAGGCATCCTCAGGAATCATCCGGTTAAGTAGACAACAACCTCTTAGGTTGAATTGCGAGATTTGTCTATGGGTCAATCTAACTTTTATCTTTTTTTTTTCTTAGTTTGATGTCTTTCGCATTAATAAATTCCTGTATTGTGTCTTTTGTTGCATCAAATAAATGTTTTACCTATCTATCTTTCAAAGGGTAAAACGGTCTCTAAGTATTAAGTACTAAGAATCTACTGTTTGTCCTGTCAGTCCGTCCTGCCTGTCCGTCAGCCAGAAGGTGATTTTTTCAGTTGTTTTTTTCACAGATTATGTATTTCTGTTGCCGCTTTAACAATACTTAATTACTAAGAAACATTATAAAATAAATATTTCAGGGGCTGACGGCCATATCTATTGACTGTATAGACTTAGAGGGTTGGTTTTTTCGTAGCACAAAGGGACCACAAACTTTGAGTTTATGGTTTTAATTTCGACTTGATACCTTTACGCGTTATTGAGATAAAGGGTCTTTCTTAACAGACAAACATACGGACAACAAAGTGATTCAATAAGGGTTTCGATTTTTCCTTTCGAACTACGGAACCACATTCATACAAATATCTAGTGAGCCAAAACAACTAATGAGTCTGCCAGCCATTTATTAAGGTGAGTGACAGAATAACGATATTGTCGCGAGAATAATGAGTTCATTGCATCGTTTACTAGTGTGTTTGAGCGGCTATTGTCTATATTCTGTTGTGTAGGTCATGATCTGCTCTTTATTATGACACTAGCAGGCGCCCGCGAAAGGGAGTCGTTTGTTTTGGTATGGACATGTAATGAGGACGGATGAAGCACATGTGACTAAAAGACTGATAGATCTGAATGTTGATGGACGGAGAGCAAGAGGAAAACCAAAGAAAAGATGGATGGATTGTGTAAGAAATGATATGAAGGAGAAATGAGTAAATGATGCCGTGACGTCTGATAGGGGAGAATGGAATAAGAAAACGTGTTGACCCCAAATAGAATGGGACAAGGGCAGGAAAATGAATGATAATGATGGATGAGAAAGCCCCTAATAACAACAGTTTCACCACCTTTTACTGAAGCTTATCGTGGCAATGAGCCGAAAAGACTAGAGTGAAAAGATGATTAATGCCTCTCTCTACCTACACAGTATTTATTCGAAATACTAAAGTTTACTTTCATAAACAACTTCCTCAATTTATTCTTTGATGAGTGTGATGAATAGCAAAAAGGCTGTTAAGAAATTATGCAATGACACTCAAATACTTAAAAATCTAGAATACAGAAGAAATAGTCATAACAAACGAAATATATTTTTATAAAAATTGTCTATGGGATACTGGCTTGTAGCTTTGGCTCGACTAGCTCGTTATAAAAAAAAGAAAAAAATGTGTTGCCACCTGTCTGTAATAATTTTCTACTAATGTTTTATTCTTCCAGTTATAAATATTTCTTGTATTATTTCTAATTCTAATAATTTTAATGTGACATCGCTGTTGTTGACATAATAGTTGATGTTAATGTCGCGTTTTTATTAGAAATGAAGAATTGGGTTTGTCATGTCAAAGAACATTTAAATAACCGCATTATATTTAGTGCTCAAAGATATTGTATTAAAAATAATAGGACCCAGGTTTGGCATTTTCAGGCCAAAAAATTGCCATCCAACGCGGTAATTCGCCTTCTGAGCATTATTCCTGTTGGGCTGCAAAGTGAACGAACTTTTTTGACGCCCTGTAATTTTTAGGGTTCCTTATTTTAACGGAACCCTTATTAGATCATTCTGTTTTCCGTCTGTCCGTCGGTCTGGCTGTGTAGCCGTCTAGACCTTGATCTCGAGAACGCGTGTATATGTCGAGTTGAAGATAAAACCATATCCTCAAGTCTGTGGTCCCTTTATGCTGTGAAAAACCAACCCTCTAAGTGTACGCAGTCAAAAGATATGGCCGTTTATGTCGCAAGTTTGTACGGAACGGTACGCTCTTAGCCGGTTTTTAAATCTACGAATTAACACATCATCTAGATAATAAAAAAAAAACGCGCGTTGCTGCAATTTTTTTCGCAACGAGTGATATCACACGTAAATGTAATGGGCTATATCTTTGACATTTTTTGTCTAATTTACAAATAAAAAAATATGTGTCCCTTATTTTTTAATAATCTAAAAGACGGACTAAATAGAATGTAATTACTTTGACCCTGGAAATTACACTATTGCCGTACTGCAAGAAAACTGGATTTTCTTTTCTTTGCTAGTGTCTAAACTGCTGTCAGAATTTAAATGTGTCTCTGTCTTGCGGGCAAGAAATACCTCTCAATCATGCTAGTTTTCTTACAAGGTTTTCCTTCACCAAAAGCAAGTGATACAATACAATCATGAATCTTATAAGAAGTGCGTTCTTTGGGATCTCTCGAGATTACCACAACATAGTCAGAAAAAAGGCAAATGATGACATTTATAAAAAAAAAACAATAGAAATTGAAGCGTAGGAAAACTAAAATTAGAAACGTTTTCAATTTTAAACTCGTATGTGAATCATACAGCCGTAAGTGCCGACAATAGACAAATACCAACGCGAAAATGAACGCTAAAATTAAACAATAACATACAAGAATAGCAAACTTGTTTGTTTGATTTAAAATCAAAAGAAACCACACACTTTTCTCACAAATTTAACAATTTTGAAGTAAGTAATCGTTAACCACGTTCACGCGGTAAATTACGTTTTTTGTGCGTTTTTTTATCGTTTGTTTTGTTTTGAATAGTGGGCTTTTTCGTCGCAATATGAAATGCCCTCTGTTGATTTCTAATATTAATAAGTATTATTAAGAGTATACTTATTCAACCAACTAACCGGTTGGTTGAATAAGTATACTCGGTGGAGAGGGCGCCACAGCGCTAATGTCAAAATCGGCTCCGTGTAAATTTTAATTGTTTTTTAAATTTACTAAAGTATTCTAAGTGAAATCGAAACAAATTAGCATCTTCCGGTGAAACTCAGCGGATGAGAAGAAAATATCGCCAGAAAATACCTCAAGTAGTGGAAAATAACGACGAAGATCAGAAACCAGTAAAAGTGCAATTATGTTGAAAATCCTCGTGATTAGTGCGAATATGTCTGCAGTGGTACCCCAGAAAGTGGTTTAGCCGTGTACAGAGATACCTGAACGCATCATAAAGGTACAGCATAAACTTTTAACTAAAAGCATATAACCTAAAATTTTGCGAAATCATCATTGTCAACACAAAATAACAGTCATTAAGAGCTAGCAACGCCATCTATCGCCAGCTAGCGACACTAAGTAACGCCATCTATCATCGAGCGACTGCACCACTCATAAAGCGCCATCCAGGGACAAGTACCTTTACTAAATTAAAAGCGCCATCTAGCGTCGAGCAGAAAAACCACTTAATATAAATCAATATAAATTCTCTTCAGCATGGACGAATTAAAGAAAATTTTACAAGAGCTAAAAAACGAAATCGCAGAACAAAAAGAAGAAATAAAATCAAATAGCAAAAGTATTGTCAACGAAATAAATGAAAACATGAATTACAAATTTCAACAACTGTATCTTGAAAACGAAGAAATCAAATCTAAACTAGAAAGCCAAAATTCTCGTTTAGAGTTCATGGAAAAAGAAATAAGAAAGAAAAATATAATCGTGTTCGGGGTTGAAGAAACCGAGAGAAGCTATTTTGATCTTCAGCATAAGATTCTGGGAATAATGTCCAATAATCTGGAAATCAGCTGTATTCCAAACGACATAGAAGCAGTCCAAAGACGAGGTAAGAAAGCGGAAGGCAAAATACGACCCGTAGTGGTTACCTTCACTACTCTAGGTATGAAAATTATGGCCTTGAAAAACAAGAAAAATCTAGAAAACTGTGCTTATTATATAAAACAAGATTATCCTAAACATGTTATTGAAAAGAGAGCCGCACTGATGGACCAGGCAATACTCGAAAGAGAGAAGGGAAATAAAGTTATCCTGAAATATGATAAATTAATTATATTAGAAAATAAAAATGATAAAATTCGATCAACTGGAAAATCTGGCTCCTCAGAGAAAAACAACACACGTGGAGAAAAGAGGTCACATACATATTCACCTACGACAGAAGAAAAAACCCACCAAAACTTCAAAAAGAATAAATATCAATCAATATTATCTTATGTAAAGCACTCACCAGCACCCATACGAGCACCAGCCGAAGATAATATTGAAAAATAGCAACTAAAAAGCGACCCCCCTCTCTCCCCTCCTACACTCCCAATACGGCTGGTCACCGCGGGAGAGTCGGACCACAACCCTCCAAAGAGAGAACAAACACACGAAAAAAAGAAAAATAAAATATATATCTGCACTCTGAATGTCAAATCATTAAGCTCACCTTATAAACTATTAGAATTGAAGACGGCTCTTCGCAACATAAACCACGACATAGTTGGACTGTGCGAAGTTCGACGTCAAGGAGAAAATATACTGGAAGACGACGACTATATCATGTACTACATAGGACAAACAAAAGGTCAATATGGCGTCGGCTTTCTGATTAAAAAAAGTTATAAAGAAAACATAATAAACTTTACTGGAATATCGGAGAGAGTCTGTTTCATGGAAATAAAATTGGGAAACTTACAATTCGCGATTATACAAGCTTACGCACCAACCGAGTGCTCTCTACAAGTCGACATAGAACTTTTCTACAAAAATCTAGAAAAAGCACACGAAATGATCTCTACGCAGTACGTTATATCTATGGGCGACTTTAATGCACAAATTGGCAAACCTAAAACCTACGAGCACAAAGTGATGGGTGAATACGGTTACGGTAAAAGAAGTCAGAGAGGTGAAAAACTTATTCAATATGCACATCAACATAATCTGAAAATAATAAACACTATGTTTAAATTAAATGAAGAGAACAGATGGACGTGGATTTCCCCAGATAAGAAGACAAGAAATGAAATCGATTATATAACAACCACCAAACCGAATTTATTTTCAAAATACGAGGTCATCCATTCCTTGCCCTTTGGAACAGATCACAGACTACTCAGAGCGACTCTCATCTTGACACCAGGAAGAAAAAGCAGACGTACCTTCACCGGCAGTGTAAACACACTAAAAAATTCAGAAAATCGTCAATTGTATATTAAAAATGTAAGCGAACATATACCAAAACTACTAGAGACACATAAGAATTATACAGCCAAAGAATACTACCAGATAATAGAATCCGCATTAAAGTCAAGTTTGAAAGACCAACCAAAAGTCAAAAAACCAAAAATTTTAACAAATAAGGCTATAGAATTAATGAAAGAAAGAAGTACACTACAAAACAAACCCTATCTGAACAAAAAAGACAAAGAAGATCTCAAAAACCTATATAAACAAACAAACAAAGAAATAAAGCAATGCTATGAAACTCACAGAATGGACACTATAAAAAAACACATAGAAAACACAAGATCGGCTAAAAAAGCATTTAAAGAACTAGACAGAACTAAAATGTGGATTCCATCTCTTCAACATGGTACTACAAACAGTAAGTCACGTAATGAAATTATAAAAATAGCTACAAATTTCTATGCAAGCTTATATAGTAATCCAAACTCATTACAAAACAATGACAAAGAAATGACAAGCCAGCCGAAAAATACGCAGACTGTGGAAATGTTTTGTGAACCTGAAATCTTCAAACAAATATTGAAATTAAAATCCGAAAAAAGCCCGGGGCCAGATGGTATCACGAACGAATGTATTAAACACGCCAAAGCCCTTCTAGTTACACCTCTTACTCTACTATTTAACAAGATCTTGGACGAGGAAGGGGTGCCTGAGCAGTGGACTGAATCAGAAATCGTTTTACTATACAAAAAGGGCGACCCAGCAGACATAAGTAATTACCGACCGATAAGTTTAATGTCCTGCTTTTATAAATTATTTTCATCTTGCCTACTTGATAGAATATCATCGGATTTAGAGACATTCCAACCTATGGAACAAGCAGGATTCAGAAAAGGTTACAGCACTACAGACCATATTCACGTCTTGGATCAAGTCATTGAGAAATATCTGGAGTATCGAAAGCCGCTCTATATAGCTTTTATTGATTATAAAAAAGCTTTTGACTCTATCTCGCATCGGAGCATATGGGAGGCACTAAATAATCAATTTGTGAATTCTAAATATATAAATATTATAAAGAATATTTACTCAAAAAGTAAAAGTAGAGTCAGACTGGATAGAACCGGGAATATAATCAATATCAATAGGGGAGTGAGGCAAGGTGATCCGGTCTCACCAAAATTATTCATAGCTGTCCTACAGAATATAATGGTAGATCTCCCATGGTCAAAGAGGGGTGTAAATATTAATGGTAAACATCTTAGCCATTTACGTTTTGCTGATGACATTGTCGTGCTATCGGAGAATCCTTTGGAACTCAATGTTATGATTAAAGAATTAGAAGCAGCGAGTGACCATGTGGGTTTAGAGATGAATCTCAGCAAAACAAAAGTCATGACTAACAGCGATATGACTCCTATATTGGTTAACGATATGCCGCTCGAATACGTACAGGAGTACATTTACCTGGGTAAGCAAATCTCTTTTAGAAAAAACAGGAATTTGGAAGAAATAGATCGTCGGATAGCTATTAGTTGGAGAAAATATTGGGCTCAGAAAGAGATTTTCAAATCCACTCTACCGATTAAAATGAAAAGTATCATATTGGACTCAACAATTTTACCCTGTCTCACTTATGGCTGCCAAACCTGGATATATGATACCAAGGCGAGTAACAAGATCCAAACCACACAGAGATCTATGGAGAGAAGCTGCTTATGTCTCAAACTAAGTGACAAAATAAGGAACACCGTCATTCGCAATAGAACTCGAGTCAAGGACGCTCTTAAATTTTCGTTAAGTCAAAAATGGAGGTGGGCCGGGCATGTTGCAAGGTATTCCGATTAGAGCTTTCAATACCGGTATTACGGGATCCCGTAATACCGTAATCACGGATATATTTTGCTCTTTTTTCAATACCGGTACTGACGAGCTAATACCGTGATTACGGTATTACAATCATTTTTATAATTTTAATTATTAATTAGATATTATAGTTAATCTACTTACACGTTTAAAATAAAAGAACAACATAACAAGACACTCTCATAGATACAGTGAGAATATGGCTGATATGACGATAGAAGAACCTTCTTCTTCTTCAAGTTGTGAAAATGAAGACACGTCCATACAAAAGCAATTAGAAAGGGAGATTTCTAAATTGCCTAAAAGTAAGGATGCGGCCTCGGCTGTAACCACAAGCTTGTGTCTTGATGAATAATAAGTGTAGAGAGAGAGATGTGTGTCTTTGAAACTGCTGGGGGTAGACGTGAGATATTTCTAACGGCGGCATACAAATATTTACTGTCTGTTGTACACACGGCAACAGATCAACCTATACAAAACCAGTTTATGCGGATCTCTCATTGTACTTGAAATTTATGGTGTACGATCCGTTGTTGAGAGAGCAGCATAAACTGGTTTTGTATAGGTTGATCTGTGGCCGTGTGTACCGAAAAGTGTTGAAGCAGAGCGTGCTTTTTCGTCAGCAGCCTAATTATGTTACAGGCTAAGAAGTTTGCTTTCTGATTCGACCTTAAATGCACTTTCTTTTTTGCGATCACACTTTAAAATAAAAAAAAAATGAAAATATCTTTTGATTAAAAATGTTTTAATATGATATATTTGCTTATATTTTTATTATTGTTTGTCAGCAAATTTGCAAAGTACTGTTTGATTTATTTTGGACTTTATGATTGTTTTTTTTTTTAATAAATATAATAAGGTTAGTAAAATTCAAACCTAATGATTGCTGTAATCTATACTAATATTATAAAGATGAAGAGTTTGTTTGTTTAGTTGTTTGTTTGTTTGAACGAGCTAATCTCAGGAACTAGGTACTGGTTGGTATTGGAAAATTCTTTTAGTGTTGGATAGTCCATTTCTTGAGAAAGGCTATAGGCTATATAACATCACGCTACGACCAACAGGTGCTGACTTGCTGAGCAGCGCGGGTGAAACCGTGGGGAACAGTTAACTTAAATTGCATAATTTAAGTTAACTGCCTACTCCGATATTACATTTAGTTTAAGATTTGAATACGTTTATAAATCCTAGTCCTATAATCAATCAATACCAAATCAGTCTTTGTCTTTGACGGATTTGGAAACAAAATACGTATTTAAATGGTTTTTTTAATGCCCTAATTAAAGTTCTTATGAACCTTAAAAGAATCCATTAGAAGGGATAAGAGTCAAGCGCTAGTTCTTTTTTTTAAAAAAAGCTTGAAAAACTTGAGTTCAATACCGTGATCACGTGATCACGGTATTGAAATTTCTAATACCGGTACTGATACCGGTATTGAAAAAATCCGGTATTTGAAAGCCCTAATTCCGATGACCGTTGGACTACCAGAACAACAAAATGGAAAGGTCCACAGGGTACCAGAAACAGAGGCCGGCCCTGCGCCCGTTGGCAGGACGAGATTATCGCGAACGCGGGACGTGACTGGCTAACCACCGCTTCAGACAGAGAAAAGTGGAACTCTTTGGAGGAGGCTTTTACCCTAAGGGGGTCCGCACATGAATAATGTTATTTTTTATCAATTTAAATCATAATAATTAACTATTAATATATTTTAATGTAATCATAATGTATATACTATTTTACAGATTAATCATAAGTAATTTAAAATCTATTTAATTTTGCATGTATTTTCAGTGTTATTTATTTGTTATTTTAAATTATGATTATTTATAGTTTTAAATGTATTTGATTGTGTGGAATTAATAAAGCTTTATTATTATTATTATTATTATAACCGGTTGGCGCAGTGGCTGAGCGATCGACTGCTGCGCTGCGTGTCGTGGGTTCGATTCCCGCACGGAACAAATATTTGTATGACCTGCTGATAGTTGTTTCGGGTCTGGCTGTTTGTGTTACATATGAGTTTAAATGTTTGTAAGCGCACCCACGATACAGTAGAAATTCCTTGTGTAGGGCAACGTATTTTTACCCATTAATGGCCAAAGTGAAACTGCAAGGATATTTTTTTTAAATGCCTACCTTCCAAGTCTACGCAGTCAAAAAATGTGGCCGTTTATGTCACAAGTTTGTACGGAACCGTACGACTCGAATTTTGTATAGAAAGGAATTTTATTATGTACTTATTTGTCTTTGGTAAAAGGAAAAAATGTATTTTAAATGCAGAACGTTTGTTATTGACAAGAGTTGCTTGTCATAAAATTATACTTCACTTGTTACTTTGGTTTTGAAAAGCATGCAGATATAAAATGTAATTAATTTTTAGGAAATGTTTATCTAATATATAAAATTCTCGTGTCACAGTTTTCGTTCCCATACTCCTCCGAAACTCATGATTCTTATGGAATTTTGTGTACGTATCAGTAGGTCTGAGAATCGGCCAACATCTATTTTTCAAACCCCTAAGTGAGCAGCGGGTGAAACCGCTGGGCACAGCTAGTAGTGCTATATTTTTAATGTCTTAAAGTGTTTTTATAGAAGTTTATTTCCACCGGAGGTATGTTTTGATAAAGGATTACAATAATAACAAATTTACCCGGGTTTTTGAGCTAAAAGGCCAGAATAAAAGGTGTAATAGTGGTGCCTTTGGCTAAAAAATCACTCTTGTGCACTTTGCTCTATACAACTCTTTCATCTTTACGTGGGTAATTACGTGATCTACAATGAACATCTTACAAAACTGTTTACGTTTATATTTCAAAGCAGAACTATGGGAAACATTTACGAGTATGTTTGGTTTTGTACAGATGAATGATATAACATCCTGATTAGCGAAAAATGAGCAGTTTTAGTTTTTAGAATTTTTAGTATTTGACATTTCATGTGTCACATTCTCTGTGTTCAAAATTGCCGCTTCAGCAACGTTAAATAATGTCAATCACGAGAATCTCGAGAGTATCGAGAATGTCTGAACGAAGGTGGGCCACACGAGTTATCCAGTGGAAAGGACCACCTGGCATGAAGAGAGGAAAGGGGAGACCCTAAGCCCGTTGGGACGATGATCTGAAAAATCAGTTGGCGTAAACTAAATAAATAAATATCTTGGGACAACTCACACACGGCTATCTGATCCCAAGCTAAGCAGAGCTTGTGTTATGGTAACCAGACAACTGATATACATACTTATATAATTTAGAAATACATACATATTATAGATAAATCACACCCAGACACAGAACAAACAATCATGCTCATCACACAAAGTTTGTCCTGGGCGGGAATCGAACCCACGACCTCCGGCTCAGCAGTCAGGGCCACTAACCACTAGACCAACAGGCCCGTCAACTAGTTCTCCATAGCACAAGTCATCAATCAAAACAAACGACAACAATGGGTATCTTTGGAGGAGGCCTTTACCCAAACCGGGGTTGTCAACCCCGCAGCGAAACGCGAATCCTTCACCTCGTGTGCAATAGTTTTTAATTTTATATAATATGTATTCGTTTATACATTTAAGATTTGTGATTTGTGTATGGGTACCTATGTATGGGCCTCCGATGCCTGAAATAAATTGATTTATTTATTTATTATTATATTTTTTTTATATTATACCTATAAATATTACTAACATAATCTAAGATAACCTAATAATATAAATTTATTTAATGTAGTATTATGAGTGCCACTTATGGTCACAAAGTGACAATTCGCAATCTGCGTCTGTGACCATTTTAAGAATTTTAACATAATTCATATTATCCTTACTCATATTATAAAAGCGAAAGTGAGTAAGTATGTTTGTTACCTCTTCACGCTTTAATGGCTAAACCGATTTTGATGAATTTGGGTACAGAGATAGTTGGGAACCTTGAGGGAAGAAAAGGGAAAACTTAGCGTTGCTATTACAAATCAATAAGGCGCAAGGGGAACTGTGTTACCCCGAATTTAGAAAGCAAAAGCTAGTTATCCTTTAATTTTTCTGCTATAGCCGCCATTTTAGACGCCCAGTCATGTTCAAACATTATGGAAGTTAGCCACTGACGGTCTGCGCAGCATATTTAACGGTTCAAAAGAAGATAAAACCAGCAAATTGCGAGTCGCATTCACGCACCAAGGATTTCGTACAAACTTACGACATAAATGAATACTTATATCTTTTTGAATTGCGTAGAATTAGAGAGTTGATTTTTTCTCAGCTCTAAAGGTTTCCCAGATTTGATTTTATGTTTTTAATTTCAAATCTACCTTAAGTAACCTTACCAAACTACTAAAAATCTGGTTTATATTAAACTAGAAATACGCTTGATGTGTCGTCGTATTGTACAGACGCCAGCAGGTCAAGCTACCCGAAACAGTCAATTTTTCCCAATGAACATTGAACCTAATACTTTAGAAATAAAGTCGAAAATCTATCAAAGAAATCTGACAGATTGTAGTAGCTTGATGTGCAGGCGTCTGTACATATACCTAGTACATCATTATCGAAAACAGTTTTTGACATAAGGCTAATTACTTGGAAAATTAAGCATTTCCTTAAATTGTTTGACATCAAATCAACTATTATGAAATCATTTAACATTTTATTTAAAATTGTTTGACATTACTTTAACTATTATGAAATCATTTGACATTGTATTAAAACTTGTTTGACATTACATAAATTAACATAAGTTGCCATTACAAATTGGTTTTTAAAGGAACTCAAAATAACTTGACATTATATTTAAAACTATTTTACATTATATTGGCTGAAATGTGACCTAATAATTCATGGTTGTCTTCGTACTTAAATTGCATGTATATTCTACACAATGTAAATTGTTAATGAATGGAAATAAATGAAAAAATAGTATTAGTCCAAGGACCCACAAAGTCACGACCCGCCTCTGTTCAATGCTTTCCAAAGAAATATCAAATCTTCTTTCAGACTTCTAGACTGGGTTGTTCGAAGGAGATACCGCGGCCCCGGAACGTAAAGGGCAATAGAAGGAACATGGGTGGGTTTTAGTCAGTACCGCCCAGAATGGGGGATGTTAATGATTTCACATCTGCAAAAAAGGACTTCTAGATTTCTCGACATCTAAAAAGGCACCGACTTTTATCGCTAAATTAAGTACCATTGCAATTAGCGCTAAAACACGTCAGCTATAATCGTTATGGGTTTACAATCAATGAAAATGTTAGAGGCTGTAAAGTTTACAACGATCGATAAAGTTCCATCGTATTGTGTGTTTGATTTGCTATTTGACCACCTAAGACAAAACCACTTAAACGAATTCAGAACGATTAGTAATCCTTATTACTAATACTATATACTACTAGCTGTGCCCAGCGGTTTCACCCGCTGCTCACTTAGGGATATGAAAAATAGATGTTGGCCGATTCTCAGACCTGATATGTACACAAAATTTCGTTTAAATCGGTCCAGCCGTTTCGGAGGAGTATGGGAGCGAAAATTGTGACACGAGAATTTTATATATTAGAAGATTAATTTTAATATTATAAAAGCGAAAGTGAGTTTGTTTGTTACCTCTTCACGCTTTAATGGCTAAACCGATATTGATGAATTTTGGTACAGAGATAGTTGGGAACCAGGAGACGGACATACGCAAAATTTTTATTTTTTTAAAGTGGGATGTGAGGGAGAAAGAGGGAAGAAAAAGGAAAACTTAGCGGTGATATTACAAATCAATTAAGCGCAAGGAGAACTGTGTTACCCCAAATTTAGCGCGGGCGAAGCCGCGGGCGAAAGCTAGTATAGCTATAAACGGCATAACTTTTTTTTGTCATTAACCAAAGATGAGGGTGAAACCGCTGGGCACAGCTAGTTAATATTAAAGAAATTTACGTTTGGCTGCCGGCCTACGGTCCACCTTAAGCCTCATCATAGCTCCACGCCAAGAAAATCATGTCGACAACATTTTTGTCACATATTTAAGACTAGCTTTCGCCCGCGTTAAATTTGGGGTAACACAGTTCCCCTTGCGCCTTATTGATTTGTAATAGCAACGCAAATTTTTCCCTTTTCTTCCCACTTTCTCCCTCACATCACACATTTTTAAAATAAAAATTCTATGTCCGTCTCCTAGTTCCCAACTATCTCTGTACCAAAATTCATCAAAATCGGTTAAGTCATTAAAGCGTGAAGAGGTAACAAACAAACAAACTCCCTTTCGCTTTTATGATATTAGTAAGGATGCAGCTACATCTGGTTAGACTGGAGTATTTTACATGGAGCGACTGCCTCTCTGACCTCCACAACCCAGTTAGTACTAGGTAATGCGGTTGTCAGACTTTCGAAACACTGACTACCAGTTACGACTGTCAAAGTTCTACAAATGACAGCCGGGACCAACGGCTTAATGTGCTTTCCGAGGCACGGAGGAAACTCGGTATGTAACGGGTGGTCACCATTCCACAGACCAACCTAGGCAAGCGGAGCTTAACCTAAAGATCGACTCGAGCGGCTGCTATTATATAGCCACGAGCTCCTCCGTCGTTGGCTTCCAAAGCTTGTCACATATATGAGACAATAGAGGTGAAACGTTTAAAAGGCTGTGAACACAAGGACCTTACGATCCCAAAGTTTCTACCCTTACCGGCTCAAAAATATAGTTAGGTAGCAATAAGGTTATATTTACCCCGCTAGAGGTAGGTACTGTGCAACGAAATTGGATAACAGACTTCAGCTATACCTATTTGTCTTACAGATCAAATGAATTCATATATTTCACACGCAATTATATACCTAATAAACCTTCGTAACGACATAAACACACGCTTAGGGTTGCCAAATCTACAAACCATAATCGCCAGACAGACTAGGCAGTTTGCCCGATAAAACGGTGCGTTTGTTTTCCACGCACGCCTCAAAGAGATGTCAGCTGGGTTTGCGGTTTGTTCGAAAGAGATACCGCGGCCCCGGAACATAAAGAGTAATAGAAGGAACATGGGTGCGTTTTAGTCAGTACAAGTCGGATACTCCCTCTTAAACTTATTTGTTGATTTCACATCCGCAAAAAAAAAACAATACCTACCAATGAATATGTGATTTCCAAAATGGCAACACTGATCATTGTTTGTTTATTCCACAGCTGAACGAGGGAGCGGCGCTTGTGTTCGCAGATGAACTAAAGCAGACCCTAGAC
This sequence comes from Ochropleura leucogaster, assembly GCA_958449745.1. NCBI lineage: Eukaryota > Metazoa > Arthropoda > Insecta > Lepidoptera > Noctuidae > Ochropleura > Ochropleura leucogaster. Next base: position 8,099,818 of record OY288228.1, on the reverse strand, counting down.
AGATATCTCTTCGGAATATGCCCACAGAGCTTTAAGGTAAGCTTTGTTTGTAAATATGGACGCCATTAATGTTTCTCTTTGAAGAATTGAAGATGGAGGTCGAAATTTGTGATCGAATGACGGTTTGATTACGTCTGGAGAACACCTCTTTATTTATTTATTTAAACGTCATGTTGGATAGTGGTATATAGGCGGACTTAATGCTCTAAGGCATTCTCTACCAGTCAACCTTTGGGTAAAATACTACAACATTGTGATAGGGTACAAGGATAAATATTTGAAAGTATTTGTTTTCGAAAACGTGTAAATTTACATAGATACTAATACACATAACATATGATATTCAATTCAATTCAATTTTTATTTACGGACATCTTAATCGTTTGGATAAACTAGCTTCCGCTCGCGACTTCGTTCGCGTGGCATAGTTACTTTGGACTAACGCTAACTTTAACCCGCGCGATGATCGAAAAAAAGGCGTGAAGACGTTACAAGCCAACAAACAAAGTCACTTTCACTTTTATAATATTAGTAAGGATTCTATTTATCATATTTATACACCCTTTGTTCAAAATAATGAAAGTACTGATGGCAACATTTGTGTCACTTTTTTAATATAATCGTTTAATGATAATTTTCTCTCTTAAGTATTAATTAGCAAATCACGGAAATTTTGTTTGTTTTTTCGAATGGAAAAGCATCACTCCTCCCACTCTGAGCAGAGTAGAAGGAGAGTGTCAGAGTTGTACCGACTAAAAAACCCATCCATGTTCCCTTTTTTGTCTTTTGCATTCCGGGGCCTTGGTATCTCTTTCAACCAACACACAGCCTTGTACACACGACCGCACATCAACCTATACAAAACCATTTTATCCTGATCTCTCTACTACGGTGTGCAATCCGTAATAGAGAGATCAGGTTATAATAGTTTAGAATAGGTTAACCTGCCGTCGCGTGTACATTGTCTGAAGAAACATTTTCTTTACTTCATAAATAATAGCTGAGAAAAGAGAGTGATAGTGACGTGTAGCCGCGTCAAAAGATAGTTTAGGACTAATGTCATGTCTGGCAATTGTCATGCTTTGTCTTTGCCAGTATTGAACGCGGGCAACATTGTGTTATACTGGTAACCCCAATGTACTTGGGGAACGCTAGACAGATGATGATAATTGTGATAAGTAATTTGGTTATGTCTGGCTGTCTCGCGCTAATTCGTAATTTAAAAAGATGAATGACGTTTAAGCTGCCAAATTGAAATGAATGACGTTTGTATAGAATTGCGTGATAGACACTTCTTACAGTTAGTTAAATGAGCATAGTAGTAAATGATAAATGATGATTATTTTGCAAGTAGGTTTTTACGCGTCATTTTTTTTAACTAGTTGACGCCTGGGTTTTATACCCTACTCTGAGAAGAAACAGCCGAAGTTCAGACAAAATCTTGGTCAACTTACATGAGGACTATGCAGATTAGTGTCTGAGGGGTAAAATAGGGTTCAATATCAAAATATCTTGGGCCTCTTTTGCTAAAAGTACAGTGACTTTTAATTAAGTGAATAAATTTGTGCGGTAACTACCCCTTGTTTAAGGCACCTTTACTATAAAATATTAAAACTAACGGTTTTATTGGCTATAATTATTTAAACGTATTATCTACCAATTACAAGGATTGCATTTTGTCCAATGAACTACGCGCTGTGACGTAGCTTGGTCGGTACATTAGCGCACTGTATTGTGCGATATCTAATCTTAATCACTTTGGTAATATTACATTTTATTATAATTATATGATTTGATTACCGAATAAAGTATTAAGGACTTTGTTCAGGACTTAGGGCACAGGCTAAACATTGTCAGAGGTGACTCCCGCTCCAGCCGGTTTTTGGCGCAAAGGTTGTCCATTGCCATCCAACGCGGGAATGCGGCAAGTGTTATGGGCACTTTTGCGCCAGGAATGGTCAGGGGCGGGTTATTTAATTAGTTGTTGATATGTAATTTTGTTCACAAATTATTTATAAATACATTATTCAACAATACATTGTGATAATAAAGTATTTAATTATGTGTAAATTTCAAATATTCAATTTTTTAATTTATAATATAATTAATTTATTGTACATTTTTGTACTCACAAAAATATAGAAACACTAGCTGTTCCACGCGGTTTCACCCACGCTGCTCAGCACCTGATGGTCGTAGCGTGATGTTACATAGCCTATAACCTTCCTCAAGAAATGGACTATCCAATACTAAAAGAATTTTCCAATTGCAACCAGTAGTCCCTGAGATTAGCGCGTTCAAACAAACAAACAAACTCTTCAGCTTTATAATATTAGTATAGATTATAGGTACTTACAACGTCATTGACGCCTGTGTTTTGTGTAATCACTTTGAAGGTACATTAATAATTATAATAATAGGTAAGGTAGGTATCTATATTTTTTTTTTATAATTAGGTATGCAGTTGTTGTGCTTATTGTTTAATAAATAAATATTGACACTTGACATACTTGAGATTAATACTTGGACTCCCATAACTCTTTTAGTCACAAGCACTTCGAACTATGTCATATCTATACTAATATTATAAAGCTGAAGAGTTTGTTTGTTTGTTTGTTTGAACGCGCTAATCTCAGGGACTACTGGTTGGAATTGGAAAATTCTTTTAGTGTTGGATATTCCATTTCTTGAGGAAGGCTATAGGCTATATAACATCACGATACGACCAACAGGTGCTGAGCAGCGCGGGTGAAACCGTGGGGAACAGCTAGTTATGATTATTAGTAAACAGGTCAATGCTATTTCAAATACCGCTCAGGTCTTTTTATTAGCTAGCAAACGCGTAGTCACGGACTAATAAATAAATTTTATAAGTAATAGGTTAATTATTATAGGTTAAAATGAGGCCAAAATACTAACATAAACACTGAGTCGTTCCGACGTTTGGCTCCCAAACTGGAGCGGAGCAGGGCTGCTTTCAAACGCCTCCTGCCGTAGGCTGGAGTCGTGCGGACCATGGCCCTTTACGGGGCCCCCGTAAGGGCGGCGCGCCGCCCACTACCTGAACGCGCCTCAAAAAGTGGTAGCCATTAGGCTTACCCGGGGCTACCGCACGATCTCCAGCGAGGCAGCGAGCCTCCTTGTCCTACACCGGGGGAAACTCCGCTACCGCGGCAAATTTCCGCTCAGCGGACAGACATCCGGTGCGATCTCATGTTGGCATGGAGAGGGCGACTGTCGCAACCCCGTGCAGGGCACGCCAAATAGTGGCGGTAAGTCCCCTCTTTGAGGACTGGCTGAAGAGGCGCCATAGCGTTCTCACCTACCGCCTGACGCGGGCCCTCACCGGACACGGAAGTTTCGGGAGGTTCCTGCACATAATCGGGCGGGAGGAAACGCCCGGGTGTCACTATTGTGACGACCGCCCGGAGGAAACGTCGGAGAACACAGTGGCGGGTTGCCCAGTTTGTGCGGAGCACCGCCGTGCCCTCGTAGAGGCGATAAGTAGCGGCGATCTTTCGCGTCCAGCCCTGGTTCTGTCTATGGTTCGGAGTGAAAGGGAATGAGAAGCTGTCACCTCCTTCTGCGAACCAGTCATGCTAGCGAAGGAGGTGGCCGGGCGTTTGAGGGAGAGAACCTCAAACGAACCCAGCCGCCGTGGGAGACGCCCCGGACGTCGGGCACCGCGAGACGAGTCCCGGCCACAGATGCGGGCCTGTGGACGGTGAGCAATGGGTAGCTCAGCGACCGTCCGTCTATTGACGTCAGGCCGTATCGACGGCGCGTTACCTAGTGTTGCCCGCGCGCCTCATAGAGATGTCACCAAAGCAGAGGGTTGCTGTGAAAAAAACAACTATTGTACCTAGTATTTATAGGTACCCATCAGTTATTCCATCCAATTTGTGAGCATAGTCACAAAACAAATCGAACAATTCAGTTTTATTTTGAGTCCTGTATCTCGTAATCTTTCAAATTCGAATTCATTTAACGGTCTTAAAATTGTACACTTTTATGGTTTTAAATATAAAAACAAAGGTCTCATCATATTCTGCCACTGGGGGCGTGTAAATATCTTGTTTTAATCTATACTAATATTATAAAGCTGAAGAGTTTGTTTGTTTGTTTGTTTGTTTGAACGCGCTAATCTCAGGGACTACTGGTTGGAATTGGAAAATTATTTTAGTGTTGGATAGTCCATTTCTTGAGGAAGGCTATAGGCTATATAACATCACGCTACGACCAACAGGTGCTAAGCAGCGTGGTTGAAACCGCGTGGAACAGCTAGTCGTATATATTGTTGATGTTATGTTATTTATTTATCTGAAACTGGCACAACTCATAGCAATTACACTCACAGTAACATAACATGCAACGAATATTTACTCAAATTCTAAATTTAACTTCGGAAATTGTTTTCGAGCTCAGTTAGTGGATCAGGGTTGCTAGATTGAATATTTGGTTACAAAAGTTGTCAAACTTCTATTTGGCGCCAAATATTTACAAAAGTATCACTAAATAAACTAATTAAACAATTACCAACTAGAGTCTTTAAAATACAACTCAAAAAAAACTAACTAAACTATTAATCAAATATAGAATACAGCCTCCAACTTCAAATTCATCGGCAATACAATTACATTTCTTGTAAATTAATACTAGTTTTTTTTTTGTGATTTTTATATGTTAGCCTATTTCAACATCAACGCATGGTTTAAGCAAAAAAAATACTTGTACGCCATTCCTAGATGGCATTATATTATAATGCTAGGCATGATCAATGTCTCCGTTATTAAAAAGTGTCTATATTTGGTCCAAAAACATAAAAGCGATGATAGAGAGCTACCTTTTTAGGGTTCCGTAGTCAACTAGGAACCCTTATAGTTTCGCCATGTCTGTCTGTCCGTCCGTCCGTCCGTCCGTCCTCGCTTAATCTCTGTAACTGTTAGCGCTAGAAAGCTGAAATTTGGTACCAATATGTATATCAATCACGCCGACAAAGTGGTAAAATAAAAATTTGAAAAAAATGTTTTATTAGGGTAGCCACCCTATATGTAAAGTGGGAAGTGATTTTTTTTTTAATTTCAACCCTAACGTGTGATATATTGTTGGAAAGGTATTTAAAAATGAATTGGGGTTTACTACGAGAATTTTTTGATAATGTCAATAATTTCGGAAATAATCGCTCCAAAAGTAAAAAACAATGTGTCCCCCCCCCTCTAACTTTTGAACCAAAAGTCTAAAAAATATGAAAAAAATCTGAAAAGTAGAACTTTATAAGGACTTTCTATGAAAATTATTTTGAACTTGATTGACACAACAGTTTTTGTAAAAAAAAGAAAAAAAGTTGTACAAAATAATTTCTGGACTAAGTTTGTAGTATAATCGTATATGCAAGCTTTTTTTGTAACTTTGTTTACATATTTTATTATCCTGAACGTATCTTTTTTCAAACAAAAAAAGAATTATTGAAATCGGTTCTCGCAATCCAAAATTACCACCGAAATTGCACGTCTTTGTATTAATTAGTAACCCAATTCCCCGAGAGATGGCGCTGTAGGTACTTATTACATTGGATCGGGTATTACCGAATTGTTCGGTTGGCCTCATAACTGGGAACACTTATTGTGACGGACGGGAAACTACGGAACCCTACACTGAGCGTGGCCCGACACGCTCTTGGCCGGTTTTTTTAAATCGATTATTATAGTGGCAACCCTGAATATTCACAGTTAGTGGTACAGAAATACTGAAAATTATAAACGGGGAGTGCCGAGTGCGTCAAGCCGACAAATGTCGGTTAATATGTTTGTGTTAGGAATTTAAATAGCTTGAGAAATTGTTTGTACAGTGCACTCTGGGCTAAATTCAGTCAACATCAGCTGGTGGGTTAAAGGGTATTTTAATGATCATGTATTTCCTTAATTTCCTTTTCAATTAGCGCTAATTTGTTGTTATGAAAGAAGTCGACAGCGTTCGTGTTCCAAAGCAGGTCTGCCAGGGCCGTTGCCTGTGTTTGCGGGTTGTTCGAAAGATATTCTTTCCAATGACCAATTAAAGTATGCAGTTCTCCTGCCTGGGTTATTAAAAAGAGATACCGCGGCCCCAGAACACAAGGGGCAAAGCAGTAACATGGATGGTTTTTAGTCAATTAAAAGTCTGACACCCCGCTTTGCCCAGAGCGGTGGAAGTTATGTGATGATTTCACATCCATTATAAGCGTTGGTCTAAGCTGTACCTACTTGCTTAATTTTTTATGAACAAATACATATTAGAGAATTTCCATTGAAATATTTCGTAAATAAATGAAATGGTTGACAGAAAATTGATTCTACAGTCTGCAAACATTTATGCAACATATAAAATGTAATTTAAAGGTATTATGTGTAGTTTTGTGTACAACATAGTGTATGTATATAGCACGGCCAACGAGAAGCGATACCAAATGTAAACAAAACCCATGCTAAAACCCCATCTAAAATGGCCGCCCGAATGTTGGCGAACCCGTCTTAACGTTGTCATGGAAAGACCTAAATATTAGATTGTCAACGCCACAGTTGTTCTTTAGGTTAATGACCTTTCGTATCGCTTCTCGTTGGCCGTACTATAGGTTTTCTTATTTGTATATATGTCATAATTATTTTACTTTAAAAAGCCTTGGGATTATTTTTTAAATTTGGTATGTAGCTTAATAAAATTACGCATTATTTTACTATTGTAAAATTATATTTATGTAACAGGCAAAATATGGTTTGTACTTAAACCTACCAACTTTAAGATCTGGTTATATCTATATTTTAAGCAAATAAATGATTCTTACATCTTCAAGTTTAGCTAGTTATCACTAGCTGGCCCCCACAGCTTCACACGCGTGATATCGAAAAAAAAAGTATCCTACGTGTTATTCCAGACTATAAGATTATAGTCTGGAATAACACGTAGGATACTTTTTTTTTTTTTTTACCTCTGTGCCAAATTTCATGAAGATCCGTTCAGCCGTTTTGACGTGAAAGATTAACAAACATCCATACATACATCCTCACAAACATTCGCATTTATAATATTAAAGTAGGATTGAAACTCTAACTCTTAAAACTTCTAAGCATGACGGCACTGTTGGTCAAGTGGTTAGTGGCCCTGACTGCTGAGCCGGAGGTCGTGGGTTCGATTCCCACCCAGGACAAACTTTGTGTGATGAGCATGATTGTTTGTTCTGTGTCTGGGTGTGATTTATCTATAATATGTATGTATTTATAAATTATATAAGTATGTATATCAGTTGTCTAGTTACCATAACACAAGCTCTGCTTACCTTGGGATCAGATAGCCGTGTGTGAGTTGTCCCAAGATATTTATTATTATTATTAATCCTAGTTTTAGTGTCCATTGTAAAGAGCGGACAGAAATGCGAGAAATCATAATATTATCACTTAGTCTCGTTGGTTCCAGTTGCCGCTGAAGGGCAAGAACATCACCGCGGTGCCCTGCGACCTGGACACTGATCAACAAGACTTGGCTGGCAGGTGAGTGATAAATGACGACACGGTTGGCGCAGTGGTTAAGCGATCGACTGCTGCGCTGCGTGTCGCGGGTACGATTCCCGCACGGAACATATATTTGTATGACCTGCAGATAGTTGTTTCGGGTCTGGCTGTTTGTGTATGTAAGTTTAAATGTTTGTAAACGCACCCACGATACAGGAGAAAACGTAGTATTGGGCAACGTTTTTTTAAAAAAGAAAAAATTATGTTTATTTTGCAAGTAGGTTTTCACAAACAATTATACACGTCTTTTTAGGGTTCCGTAGTCAACTAGGAACCCTTATAGTTTCGCCATGTCTGTCTGTCCGTCCGTCCGTCCGTCCGTCCTCGCTTAATCTCTGTGACCGTTAGCACTAGAAAGCTGAAATTTGGTACCAATATGTATATCAATCACGCCGAAAAAGTGGTAAAATAAAAATTTGAAGGTAGGTAATTAGAAGGGTAGCCACCCTATAGGTAAAGTGGGAAGTGATTTTTTTTTTTAATTTCAACCCTAACGTGTGATATATTGTTGGAAAGGTATTGAATAGGGGTTTACTAAGATCATTTTTTGATAATGTCATTAATTTCGGAAATAATCGCTCCAAAAGTAAAAAACAATGTGTCCCCCCCCCTCTAACTTTTGAACCTTAAGTTTAGAAAATATGAAAAAAATCTGAAAAGTAGAACTTTATAAGGACTTTCTATGAAAATTATTTTGAACTTGATTGACACAACAGTTTTTGTACAAAAAAGACAAAAAGTTGTACTAAATAATTTCTGGACTAAGTTTGTAGTATAATCGTATATGCAAGTATTTTTTGTAACTTTGTTTACATATTTTACTATTCTGAACGTATCTTTTTTCAAACAAAAAAAGAATTATTGAAATCGGTTCTCGCAATCCAAAATTACCACCGAAATTGCACGTCTTTGTATTAATTAGTAACCCAATTCCCCGAGAGATGGCGCTGTAGGTACTTATTACATTGGATCGGGTATTACCGAATTTTTCGGTTGGCCTCATAACTGGGAACACTTATTGTGATGGACGGGAAACTACGGAACCCTACACTGAGCGTGGCCCGACACGCTCTTGGCCGGTTTTTTTTAACTAGATGAGGCCGGTGTTTCGTACCCTGAGAAACTGACTACTCTGAGAAAAACAGCCGAAAAAAACTCAGCCATAGTCTCTTTTAAGGTCCAGACAATAATCTTGATCAACTTACATGAGGACTATGCAGATTAGTGTCTGAAATGGTCTTTTTAAGAAAGCACCGCACAGATTGAGTGGACCAGTTAGTGTGCCGTGACCTGTCCAGTTAGTGCAAGCATTTTTCAGTTACCTATCGTTTAAACTGATATGTTCACTAACATTATTATTAATACCTACTTAAAACGGGACTTAGAATAAATAACAAACATGGTAAATATCCCGTTTTATGTAAAGATTTTATTTGCTTAATTTGGAACTATGTAGAAAAAAACTTCGAATATGACGTTCCCGGTTAATTGATTGTACTGAAAATTTTCATTCATTTTTAGTTTAGAAGACAATGGTTAGCTAAACCATATAAGTATTTTCTAATCTTCCAATTATAAAAAAAAAAACAAAGATATAAAGTGCTGGCATAAAACAAAACACATTCAAATTATAACAACATACATTCATGTCAATAAAATGAAATCAACTAAACTGACATTGACTTTGAAATAGGGTTACCAGCATACTTAATAAAAATCTTATTTATTAGTTTTTTTTTTATAAACTCTAATATTTTATTACTTGCAAACAGCGTGCGTTTTTTGGCAGATTTGGAACGGCTGATAATCAGCACGTTTTGAACATCACATTACAAGAGACAGTCCCACAAAACGCTGGAAAAAAGAAGTGGCGAAACAAACTCCCCAGCAACACATCTGTCTGTAAGGTATACATACAAAAGGACACCATAGGTAAAAGCCTAGTGTAATCGGTAACCTGTTATCTAACTTTAAGTACCACCGGAATCAAGAATAGGCCCGTTTCCAAAAAAAAAAATAGTCCGGCTTTTAGATTATTCAAACATAAGGGACACGTATTTTATAAAATGTCAAATATATAGCCCATTCAAGCTACGTGTGAAGTGACGTCACACCTCGCTGCATTTTTACGCAACTAGTGACGTCACACGTAACTTTAATGGGATATATCTTTGTAATTTTTGGTCTAATTTACACATAAATAAAACCGGCCAAGAGCGTGTCGGGCCACGCTCAGTGTAGGGTTCCGTAGTTTTCCGTCCGTCACAATAAGTGTTCCCACTTATGAGTTTAAAGGTCCGCAGCAAGCGCTCCGGCTCCGATTTGTGACGGATTGTAGCGCGAACACAAAGGGGAGCGCTCAAACCTCGACGACTAATTAGTTTATGCACTAATAAATAAAATTACGAATATATGTAAGGTGCAACTTACTTTATCACGGTAGGTCATGAAAGCACTGAAAATCTTAACATAGACTTTTAAAAAATTGCCTTAGCATGTTCTTAATAAAAGTTTTATGTAGTTATATGATACCGCCAACGCCAAGGAGAGACAAACCGAACAATTCGGTAATACCCGATCTAATGTAATAAGTACCTACAGCGCCATCTCTAGGGGAATTGGGTTACTAATTAATACTTTTTTAATAATTTTGGATTGCGAGAACCGATTTAAATAATTCTTTTTTTGTTTGAAAAAAGATACGTTCAGGATAATAAAATATGTAAACGAAGTAAAAAAAAATGCTTGCATAAACGATTATACTACAAATTTAGTCCAGAAATTATTTTGTACAACATTTTGTCTTTTTTGTACAAAAACTGTTGTGTCAATCAAGTTCAAAATAATTTTCATAGAAAGTCTTTATAAAGTTCTACTTTTCAGATTTTTTTCATATTTTCTAAACTTATGGTTCAAAAGTTAGAGGGGGGGGGGACACATTGTTTTTTACTTTTGGAGCGATTATTTCCGAAATTATTGACATTATCAAAAAATGATTTTAGAAAACCCCTATTCATTTTTAAATACCTTTCCAACAATATATCACATGTTAGGGTTGAAATTAAAAAAAAAACACTTCCAACTTTACATATAGGGAGGCTACACTAATAAAACATTTTCTTCCAATTTTTGTTTTACCACTTTGTCGGCGTGATTGATATACATATTGGTACCAAATTTCAGCTTTCTAGTGCTAACGGTCACAGAGATTAAGCGAGGACGGACGGACGGGCGGACGGACAGACAGACATGGCGAAACTATAAGGGTTCCTAGTTGACTACGGAACCCTAAAAAATGGACGAAAAGACTTAGACAAAACAATTAATCTAAAAGACGGGCTGAATATAATGACCCTGGATACTAGCCTATTGTTTGAGCAGCTTTTAATTTTTTTCAGACTGGCCACCCTAGCGCTCCGCGCGCATTCCGCCGCGCGGTCGGACTGCAACCGCCTTGGCGCAGCGCTCGCCAACACGCTCGGTGATCTCGCGCGCACTGCCGCCAACAGACAGCTGTTAGCTGCAGGTAATGTATCTGCTTTAACTATTTCCTATGATTTCTGTATGGTACAGTCAAAAAGATAAGTGACCAGGCTTATCAAGAGGTCTAAAACGCGGCTTTAGCAGAATCGTTAACATTCTTAAAATGGTCACAGACGGAGTTAAAATTGTGAATCGTCACTTTGTGACCTTTTACGTATGACCAGCTGAACCCAGCTGAACTTTTGCCCGACCTATAGTCGAACCCAAGACTGAGCTAAAACCTCAAACCAACCCAGCTGCCGCGGGAGACGCCCCGTGCGTCGGGCGCCGTGAGACGACTCTCGGCCACATTAGATGCGGGCCTGTGGACGGTGAGCAATAGGTAGCTTACCGTCCGTCCGTCTATTGACGACAGGCCGTGTCGACGGCGGGTTAGTGTTCCACGCGTACCTCAAAGAGATGTCAGCAAAGCAGAGGGGCCTGCCAGGGACACCGCCTGCCGGGATTGCGGGTTGTTCGAATGAAATACCGCGGCCCCGGGACATAAAGGGCAATAGAAGGAACATGGGTGGGTTTTAGTTAGTACGGGGAAGTTATTTGATGATTTCCCATCTGCGAAAAAAAGGACACTGAACTCAACAGTCGAGCTTGCAACCACGAGAACAACGGAGCATTTCTCTCCGAACTAATATATTCAAAGTGGAACAACGAGGTGAAACAAATGGCTTTAATGTCTAGAAGGTAGAATCCTTACTAATATTTTAAAACCAAAAGTGAGTTTGTTTGTTACGTCTTAACACGATTTTGATGAATTTTGGTACAGAGATAGTTGGAATCCTGGAGACGGACATAAGCTTCATTTTTAATTTTTAAAAGTAAGAACTGAGAGAGAAAGATGGATTGCAATTATAATCAATAAGACACAAACGCAAAAACTACAAGTAACAGGTACCTGTAAATCAGGAAAGGGGAACTGTGTTACCCCGAATTTAACGCGAGTGAAGCCGCGGACAAAAGCTAGAACTCACTAATAATTCACGGTTAGAAGCTTGAACATTAACATTAACCCGATTCGTTTCCCTTAAAATGTTTTTGAGAACGTGTTGCAACGATCATAAAAAGTTACATAAATACACGACAGTTATTTGTCAACTAGATGGGGGTAGTTTTTGAAGTTATACTTCTTTTGGTGCGATGGAGAAAAATTATGAGAGTGAATTTTTACGATGCGCGCGCACCGTGACATCGTGAAGTTAGTTCTAGATGGCATGAAAATCGATAACTATGTTCAAGTTGTATATTCTAGTATTTTTATATTTAGAACACGTGTTTCGTAACAGTACAATTAAACAGTGTGAATAAATAAACATTATTTTGGTGTTTTTCTTAAATCAATTTCACATACGACGGTAATAGTATTTACTAATAATTTAATTTAATCTTTGATCTTTTGATTAATGTTTATATTTATCGTTAATCACTACAGCATTTTAGTTATTTTTTTTTTCTATAAGTACGCCTAAATAATACGCATAAAGAAGTACACACACTCTTGTTTTTTTAGCAGTGGCGTCTCGCAGATCAACCTAGGAGTTTGTCGTCTGCTTAACCGGGCGAATCCTGTGGATTCTTTAAAAATAAGATCTCCATCTACAAATCAAATCAAATCATTTATTTCAATTAGACCATTACAGGCACTTTTGAATGTCATGAGAACAATAACAAAAAAAGATGCTGCTACATTCCCAGTCACAAGACATAACTTGTGAAAGTAATGTAGTTGCCCATTCCAAAACGTAGATCTCTATGGAGAAGAATGGACAAGAAACTCCATGGACACTCTTTTAAATCATAATATTTTACAAAATCATGGATACATCATTCATGTTGAGATACATGTGAGAACGATGTAGAAAAACGAGCACATTAAGAGCGTCCAGAGTAAAAGCAAAATACATGCTAAGGGCACCCCCTGTGGGGTACGAGCCTCGGCTTACGTCGTCGCTGAGCGACAGCAAGGGACAGGCTGGAACTGAATGATAAGATGGGGACAACTAGGGCTGTTCAAAATATATCCTCTAAGTCTGTTGTTATTCTCTGTACGCAGTCAAAAAAGTAGCCGCTTATATTACACTAGCTGTTTCACCCGCGCTGCTCAGCACCTGTTGGTCGTAGCGTTATGTTGTATATATAGCCTAGAGCCTTCCTCAAGAAATGGGCTATCCAACACTAAAAAATTTTTCCAATTCCAACCAGTAGTCCCTGAGATTAGCGCGTTCAAACAAACAAACTCTTCAGCTTTATAATATTAATAAGTATAGATAGTATAGATGTTTACACGAATCTATCGGTGCGCGTGTCCGACTCGCTTTTGACCGGTTTTATTTTTATGCACTAAGCACAGGCAGGGCAGTTAGGGCATATAGATCAATTAGGGCACGAAGTGCTGGTAGGGCAATAAGGGCAAGTTTTGACGACACGTTTGGCGCAGTAGCTGAGCGATTGACTGGTGCGCTGCGTGTCGCGGGTTCGATCCCCGCACGGAACAAATATTTGTATGACCTACAGATAGTTGTTCCGGGTCTGGCTGTTTGTGTATATGAGTTTAAATGTTTGTGAACGCACCAACGGTACAGGGGAGAAATTCCTAAAGTGAGGCAACGTTTTTTAAAAACAGAAAAGAAAGTAAAAGTTAATACAGCTACGGCACTCAGTACAATAGGGCACTAATGGCAGGTGCCAGGGCATTAAGGGCACTCATGGCAAACAAGGCACCAAAGGCATACAGGACAAAAAGGGCACTCATGGCCAAAAAAGCAGTCAGGGCAGCTACGGCAGACAGGGCAATAAGGGCACTCATGGCAATCAGTACATCTACGGCAAACAGGAAAATAAGGGCACTCCTGGCCAAAAAGGCAATCAGGGGATTTACGGGATACAGGGCAATAAGGGCACTCATGGCAAACAAGGCAATCAGGGCATTTACGGCAGACAGGGCAATAAGGGCACTCATGGCAAACAAGGCAACTAAGGCTGTTAGGGCGATGAGGGCACTCATGGCAATTAAGGCACCTACGGCATACAGAACAATAAGGGCACGCATGGCCAAAAAGGCAAGCAGGGGATTTACGGGATACAGGGCAATAAGGGCACTCATGGCAAACAAGGCTGCTAAGGCAGACAGGGCTATGAGGGCACTCATGGCAGTCAGGGCATCTACGGCATACAGGACAATAAGGGCACTCATGGCCAAAAAGGCAAGCAGGGGATTTACGGGATTCAGGGCAATAAGGGCGCTCATGGCATACAAGGCACATAAGGCAGACAGGGCTATGAGGGCACTCATGGCCAAGAAGGCAATCAGGGGATTTACGGGATACAGGGCAATAAGGGCACTCATGGCAAACAAGGCTCCTAAGGCAGACAGGGCTATGAGAGCACTAATGGCAATTAGGGCATCTATGGCATACAGGACAATAAGGGCACTCATGGCCAAAAAGGCAATCAGGGGATTTACGGGATACAGGGCAATAAGGGCACTCATGGCAAACAAGGCACATAAGGCAGACAGGGCTATGAGGGCACTCATGGCAATCATGGCGTCTACGACATACAGGACAATAAGGGCATTCATGGCAAAAATGACAATCAGGGCAGCTACGGCAGACAGGGCAATTACGGCACTCATGGCAATCAGGGCATCTAAGGCATACAGGACAATAATGGCACTCATAACCAAGAAGGCAATCAGGGCATCTACGGCTTACATGGCAATTAGGGCACTCGTGGCAAAAAAAGGCAATCAGGGCAGCCAAGACAGACAGGACAATAAGGGCACTTGTGATAATTTTTGTAAGTTGGTAACATTAGACTAGTCTTGATATTTTTTTTATTATTTAATCTTTTTTTTTACAATTTTTAATTATTTTTTTATTTTTTTAACTTGTGAAACAAGTAACATTTCGTAGTACTGTTTTTTATTTATTCCTTCAGCACTCATGGCAAAAAAGGCCATTAGGGCCACTGCGGCATACAGGGCAATTAGGGCACTCTGGGCATTTGGGACACGTCGGGAACCTAGTAAAACAGTAAAATGGTTCCAATTAAAAAAAAAGATGCAGGTTGCTGTTATTATAAAACGTTTGCTTATTATTTTAAATGTTTGTTTTTACGACGAGTTTTGATGTCAACCACGAGTAAAAAGCTTTATACATAAGTACTACTAGCTTTTGCCCGCGGCTTCGCACGCGTTAAATTCGGTAGCGCCTTATTGATTTGTAATAGCAACGCTAAGTTTTCCCGTTTTTTCCCTCTTTCTCCCTCATATCCCGCTTTTTTAAAAAAATAATATATATAATAGCCTATGTCCGTCTCCTGGTTCCCAACTATCTCCGTACCAAAATTCATCAAAATCGGTTTAGCCATTAAAGCGTGAAGAGGTAACAAACAAACAAACAAACTCACTTTCGCTTTTATAATATTAGTAAGGATACTGTATGTAGAACTTTCTGTTATACCAGCATATGACTCAACACAACAAACGTAAAATAAACCTAACAAAATCTAGTTAACAAATAACTGTTGTGTGTGTATGTAACTTTTTTATGATCATTGCAACACGTTCTCTTATTCCTGTGTGAGAAAGAGCGATGGTGCTAGACACCCTGTATAGCTCTGTCTCTTTCCCTCAGTGGAATAAGTTCTGTTTTAAGACGTCATGGTAGGGCAGCTGAAACGTTTTAAGTGAAACGAATCGGGTTAATCTTAATGTTCAAGCTTCCAACCGTGAATTATTTGTAACTAGCTTTTGCCCGTGGCTTCGCTCGTTTTTGAATTCGGGGTAACACAGTTCTACTTTTCTGATTTACAGGTACCTGCTACCTGTAGTTTTTGCCCTTGCGCCTTATTTATTGAAATAGCAAAGCTAAGTTTCTCTTTTCTTCCCTCTTTCTCGCACATTTCTTACTTTAAAAAAAATAAAATAACGCCTATGTTCGTCTCCAGGGTTCCAACAATCTCTGTACCAAAATTCATCAAAATCGTATGAAGACGTAACAAACAAACTCACTTTTGGTTTTAAAATATTAGTTGTAGTTAGAATACTAGTTTTAATAACTGCCGTAAGGGTCTTTATTGCCATGAGTGCTCTAATTGCCCTGTCTGTCGTAACGGCCCTAATTGTCTTAACTGCCGTAACGGCCCTTATTGCCATGAGTGTCCTAACGTCCTTCGCGGTCTATTTGCCCTGTCTGCCATAGGTGACTGAAGTGTCCTTATAGCCTTAGGTGCCCTACGTGGCGTATTTGTCCAGTTTTCTACAGATTCTGATGAGTGCCCTAATAGCCCTGTCTGCCGTAGCTGCCCTAATTGCCCTCACTGCACTCATGGCACAGGCAATTAGGGCATCTACGGCAGACAGGGCAATTAGGGTACTCAGGTACACCAGGTCACATCGGGAATCTGTAGGAAACCACGAAGGACGTTAGGACACTCATGGTAATAAGGGCCGTTACGGCAGTTAAGACAATTAGGGCCGTTACGGCAGTTAAGACAATTAGGGCCGTTACGGCTGTTAAGTCAATAAGGGCCATTACGACGGACAGGGCCATTAGGGCACTCATGGCCATAAAGGCCGTTACGACAGACATGGCAATTAGGGCACTCATGGCAATAAAGGCCGTCAAGGCAGACAGGGCCATTAGCGGAGTTAAAACAGACAGGGCAATTAAGGCACTCATTACAGTAAAGGCCCTTACGGCAGTTATTTCAATAAGGACCGTTACGGCAGACAGGGCAATGAGGGCACTCATGGCAATCAGGGCATCTAAGGCATACAGGACAATAAGGGCGCTCATGGCCAAGAAGACAATCAGGGCATCTACGGCATACAGGGCAATTAGGGCACTCGTGGCAATAAAGGCAATCAGGGCAGCTAAGACAGACAGGACAATAAGGGCACTTGTTGGTATAAATCAATGTATATATGTATATAATGTAATACCTTTTATACTGGCAACATTATTTTATGTTGGATAATTTTTGTAAGTTGGTAACATTAGACTAAAGTCTTGATGTTTTTTATTATTTAATTTTTTTTAATTTTTTTTACTTGTGAAACAAGTTACATTTCGTAGTAATGTTTTTTATTTATTCCTTCAGCACTCATGGCAAAAAAGGCCATTAGGGCCGCTGTGGCATACAGGGCAATTAAGGCACTCATTACAGTAAAGGCCCTTACGGCAGTTATTTCAATAAGGACCGTTACGGCAGACAGGGCAATGAGGGCACTCATGGCAATCAGGGCATCTAAGGCATACAGGACAATAAGGGCGCTCATGGCCAAGAAGACAATCAGGGCATCTACGGCATACAGGGCAATTAGGGCACTCGTGGCAATAAAGGCAATCAGGGCAGCTAAGACAGACAGGACAATAAGGGCACTTGTTGGTATAAATCAATGTATATATGTATATAATGTAATACCTTTTATACTGGCAACATTATTTTATGTTGGATAATTTTTGTAAGTTGGTAACATTAGACTAAAGTCTTGATGTTTTTTATTATTTAATTTTTTTTAATTTTTTTTACTTGTGAAACAAGTTACATTTCGTAGTAATGTTTTTTATTTATTCCTTCAGCACTCATGGCAAAAAAGGCCATTAGGGCCGCTGTGGCATACAGGGCAATTAGGGCACTCTGGGCATTTGGGACACGTTGGGATCCTAGTAAAATAGTTCCAATTAAAAAAAAGATGCAGGTTGCTGTTTTTATAAAACGTTTGCTTTTTTAAAATTTTTGTTTTTACGACGAGTTTTGATGTTAACCACGAGTAAAAAGTTTATACATATGTACAGCTTTCTGTTATACCAGCATATGACTCACGCAACAAATGCAAAATAAACCTAACAAAATCTAGTTAACAAATAACTGTTGTGTGTGTATGTAACTTTTTTATCATCATTGCAACACGTTCTCTTATTCCTGTGTGAGAAAGAGATGGTGCTAGACACCCTGTATAGCTCTGTCTCTTTCCCTCAGTGGAATAAGTTCTGTTTTAAGACGTCATGGTACTGAAAAGTACATGGTAGCTGAAACGTTTTAATGGGAAACGAATCGGGTAAATCTTAATGTTCAAGCTTCCAACCGTGAATTATTAGTAACTAGCTTTTACCCGTGGCTTCGCTCGTTTTGAATTCGGGGTAACACAGTTCTACTTTCCTGATTTACAGGTACCTGCTACCTGTAGTTTTTGCCCTTGCGCCTTATGTATTGTAATAGCAAAGCTAAGTTTCTCTTTTCTTCCCTCTTTCTCTCTCATTTCTTACTTTAAAAAAAAATGAAGCCTACGTTCGTCTCCAGGGTTCCAACTATCTCTGTACCAAAATTCATCAAAATCGTATGAAGACGTAAGAAACAAACTCAGTTTTGGTTTTAAAATATTAGTTGACTACAACTCAAACTATTTAATACTAGTTTTAATAATTGCCGTAAGGGTCTTTATTGCCATGAGTGCTCATGGCAAACAAGGCATCTAAGGCAGACAGGGCAATGAAGCCACTCATGGCAATCAGGGTACCTACGACATACAGGACATTAAAGGCACTCATGGCCAAAAAAGCAATCAGGGCAGCTACGGCAGACAGAGCAATTAGGGCACTCAAGGCAAACAAGGCATCTAAGGCAGACAGGGCAATGAAGCCACTCTTGGCAATCAGGGCACCTACGACATACGGAACATTAAGGGCACTCATGGCCAAAAAGTCAATCAGGGCAGCGACGACAGACAGGGCAAATAGGGCACTCATGGCAATCAGGACATTTACGACAGACAGGGCAATAAGGGAACTCTTGGCAAAAAACAATCAGGCTGCTACGGCAGACAGGGCAATTAGGGCACTCATGGCAATCAGGGCGCCTACGACATACAGGGCAATTAGGGCACTCATGGCTATCAGGGCACCTACGACGAACAGGACAATAAGGGCACTCATGGCCAAAACGGCAATCAGGGCGGCTACGGCAGACAGGGCAAATAGGGCACTCATGGCAATCAGGGCATTTACGACAGACAGGACAATAAGGGCACTCATTGCAAACAAGGCATCTAAGGTAGACAGGGCGATGAGCCCCACTCGTGGCAATCAGGGCATTTATGGCAGACAGAACAGTAAGGGCACTCATGGCCAAAAAGGCAATCAGGGCAACTACGGCAGACAGGGCAATAAGGGCACTCATGGCCAATAAGGCAATCAGGGCAGCTACGGCAGACAGGGCAATAAGGGCACTCATGGCAATCAGAGCATTTACGACAGACAGGGCAATTAGGGCACTCATGGCCAAAGAGGCAATCAGAACTACTACGGCATACAGGACAATAAGGGCCCTCATAGCAAAAAGACTATCAGGGCATCTATGGCGGACAGGGCATTTAGGGCACTCATGGCCAAAAAGGCAATCAGGGCAGCTACGGCAGACAGGGCAATAAGGGCCCTCATGGCCAATAAGGCAATCAGGGCAGCTACGGCAGACAAGGCAATATGGGCACTCATGGCAATCAGGGCATTTACGAAAGACAGGGCAATTAGGGCACTCATGGCCAAAAAGGCAATCAGGGCAGCTATGGCGGACAGGGCATTTAGGGCACACATGGCAAAAAAAGGCAATCAGGCAGCTACGACGTACAGGACAATAAGGGCACTCATGGCCAGAAATGCAATCGGGGCAGCTACGGCAGACAGGGCAATAAGGGCACTCATGGCCAAAAAGGCAATCAGGGCAGCTACGGCAGACAGGGCAATAAGGGCACTCATGGCAATCAGGGCATTCGTGGCACACAGGGCAATAAGGGCACTCATGGCCAAAAAGGCAATCAGCGTAGCTTTGGCAGACAGGGCAAATGGGGCACTCATGGCAATCAGGGCAGCTACGGCAGACAGGGCAATTAGGGCACTCATGGCAGTCAGGGCACCTACGACGTACAGGACAATAAGGGCACTCATGACCAAAAAGGCAATCAGGGCACCTACGGCAGACAGGGCAATGTGGACTCTCATGGCATACAGGGCATTTACGACAGACAGGGCAAAAATGACACTCATGGCCAAAAACAATCAGGGCAGCTACGGAAGACAGGGCAATAAGGGCACTCTTGGCCAAAAAGGTAATCAGGGCAGCTACGGCAGACAGGGCAATAAGGGCACTCATGGCAAAAAAGGCAATCAGAGCTACTACGGCATACAGGACAATAAGGGCACTCATGGCAAAAAGACTATCAGGGCATCTATGGCGGACAGGGCATTTAGGGCACCCATGGCAAAAAAAGGCAATCAGGCAGCTACGACGTACAGGGCAATAAGGGCACTCATGGCCAGAAATGCAATCGGGGCAGCTACGGCAGACAGGGCAATAAGGGCACTCATGGCCAAAAAGGCAATCAGGGCAGCTACGGCAGACAGGGCAATAAGGGCACTCATGGCAATCAGGGCATTCGTGGCACACAGGGCAATAAGGGCACTCATGGCCAAAAAGGCAATCAGGGCACCTTCGGCAGACAGGGCAATTAGGGCACTCTGGGAATTTGGGACACTTCGGGCACATATGACAGACAGGTCAATTAGGGCACGTTGACCAGCTAAGACACGTCGAGCACTCAGGGCAATAAGGGCGGATAGTGCACCTAGGCCAGGTCAGGCAAGGACATTAGGGTACGTAGGACAGGTAGGGCAGGTAATCCAGGCAGGGTAGGTAGGGCAAATAGTGCTGGAAAGGCATGTAGGGCACTTAGGGCAGGTAGAGTAGGTTGTACCTAACCAAGGTATGTAGAAAAAATGCATTGCAGCACCTGCCGGGCACAGCTAGTTTACATTTGATATCGTACGGTTTTTACCAAACCTTTCTGGAGGCAAAACCAACAGCCGACCTTATTGTCCACTAAAACTCAAACACTATATGTCTACATTTAAACCTGCCAGCTGCAATTCCATAGATAATTTCAACATTTTTTTTCTCTCCACAGCTGCAAGCAACGAGCAAAAGAAACGGAAACTATCTAAGAGCCAGAAAATGAAGATCCAAGCGAAGCAGAGGACAGCCCTCGCCGTGAAGAAGAAGGCCGCGGCCGTGGCTGCTGCAGCCGCTGCCAAGATGACCGCCTAATTTGACTTAAATTATGTATGTCATTCCTGCTACCCTACCAGAAATAAAGCAGAACTTATTCCACTGAGGGAAAGAGATGGTGCTAGACACCCTGTATAGCTCTGTCTCTTTCCCTCAGCGGAATAAGTTCTGCTTTAAGACGTCATGGTAGGAATACTGTTTTGTTGTGTATTTAATACTGAACTTCTTCAATTACAAGTAAGAGCGGGTTTACATAAGGTTAGAGCTAGACCGGAACGATGACGGTTGACGGTTTCAGATGCATTTTGGCACAATCATATTTCAATAGCTCTGTTCTTATAAGGGTGACCCGATAAAACTGTCCGCGAGTACCATTAACCGGCCGTTAAGAGAGGATTTCTATCGTATTAACATAAAATTGACATATTGCTTTTTTAAAAGTCGGATCGGCAACTTCTAGTGTGCAAAACCCGATGGTTGGCCAACGGCAAAACTGCTAGCCCTAACTAATGTGATCCTAGCCTTACGCCCTGTTCACAAACTCAAGTGATGCAACTTGTATCAAGCGACCCGCGCGTGTTTTTTTTCGTTCCAACGCGCGTTGTGTTGTGGCCACGCATTAAAAACTTTTTCAGTTGTTTTTCTCTGTAATCATTATTGCAAACTCGCGCATCGCGGGTCGTGGCGAAGTACTTATTGCTAAACCTGTGTAATTATTTGTTTATTTATTTATTTATGGTCATTGTAATAGGAAGGAGAATGTGAAAATGTTATTATTTTTAAATTATACCGATGTTTTATACATCTGCATACAATTATGTAAATTATCATTCTATTATTGTTTCCTATATTTATAGTTATCGGAGCTAGTTTGAACTCTAAATAAGTAATTACTATTTAAAATTCTGCACTGTAAATGTGAGAAAACTGCACAAAATTAACTAAGTACTTAAGTACGGATGTATTCTATGTATTAAGTATTATAATTATAAGTTATTTATTAATGTAAAGATTACTTTATTTAATGTTTGGAAATAAAAATATTTTCATAAAATGTGTTTCATTTTGTAATAGTTATATGCCCGTTACATCATCATCATTTATTATTTTCCTGCCCGTGTCCCATTCTATTAGAGATCGGCGCAAAAAGTTTTCTTCTTCCATTCTGTCCTATCAGACGTCGCGGCATCATTTACTTCTTCCTCCTTCATATCATTCCTTACGCAATTCATCCATCTTTTCTTTGGCCTTCCTCTCGCTCTCCGTCCATCAACATTCAGATCCATCACTCTTTTAGTCACATGTGCTTCGGCCCTCCTCATTATATGTATGGTACACTTATCAAGACAAACAACTCCCTCTCAATTTTTCTGTAACAGGAGCAACTTTCAAACATATGACCGTTACATCGTGGGTTAATAATTGGTTAATTATATCACTTGCTTTGATGAAGGAAAACAACGTGAGGAAACTAGCATGCTTAAGATTTTTTTCTCAACGGCATGTTAAGCCAAGTCAGATACTCAAATGGGTTTTGCTGGGTTTAAATAAAAAAAACGATAGGTTGTTCTTTCAACCCGTTTACTCTCTCAATACAAGAACACTCAAATTTATTAAAAATAAAAAAGGAAACGAAAGTTGACAAGAATGGCTGATGGATTGATCGGCGAGTTGTTGAGACAATTGGATAGATGGCGTTGAATGTTGTTTTGCTTATTGTCCGTTCGACGTTTTGTTGCCACTAATAGAGAGATGGCGTTGGCTGTTGGAGTGAACACCATAGGCGACATAAAAACATTGATATTACGATAAGCAGTACCTAAGTCGTATGGAGGAGCAGAAGCGCGCATTTTCATACTTTGCTGAACTGTTGAGACTAGTCTTTCAGACAAAAAGAAAGTCAATGGTTTAAAACTGCTCGTACAATTTACGGAGACTACATTGAAAATAGTAACGTTTTGACGAAAAACGCAGACACTCAAGTGTCGTCTCGCACAAATTCGTTCTTTAAACAATAATAATACGGTCCTATTTTTAAATGAAGCTAGTAAATTGGCAGTACGGAACCAGTGGCTAAGCGATTGGCTACTGTGCAATTTCCATCTTCGTACAAATATTTGTATTTGTATGGTAATTATTCCGGATTGGCCGTTCGTGTATGTGAGTTTGTTAATGTGATAATGAAATAAATCTTAGTGAGGCGTAAAACGAATGTTAATGAAATAAATCCAAGACAGGGTTGTCTTGGATTTATTTCATTAACATTCGTTTTGAAACATTGCTCTCGCATTTTTTCGCTCTTTTTGATTGAACCACAGACTAAACAAACAATTACCACAGATTTTAACAAGTTCTACCAAACAAACACACACAAAACGGTTTCTACCATTTCAGAAGAAAATAAATAAATTCGCTATACCGTTCTGTAATTTTCCGATAAAACAGTATATGCTATAAAATTTGAGAAATGTATAGTGCATAAAAGTAAGTAAACTTTATTGTTTTTAACATAGAATTTACTTAGTTTATTTAAGTTTAATTTGCGATTAAAAGACTTTGTATCTCATGAAAAAGATTATTTTAAGAAAATGAAATTGTTATGTCATTGTCAAAATTGACAAATTCACTGAAATATTTTGTTGTAACCTGTGAACCTGCAGAATTTGCATTTTTGCAATGTCAACTGAAGTAAATAAAGGTGTTGATTACGTCTGATAACATCTGCTTACGACACACAATATTTCAAGTAAGTTTATTCCTCTTAATGCGCAAAAACAACTGTATCTTCATGATTCCTTGTCGTAATTCTATGAAATTTTCTTTAGTAGATGATGTATAAACGAAATAGCTAGTATATTTCGATGTTATTTGTTAGTTTTTTAACAGGCTGTAAATGTATAGTGGACAATTTTGAATAATAATATTTAGCGACTCGCAAATTTTCTTACGTGAAGTCTATGTGAATTTCTTCCTAACACAGCATAGTCAGATTATGTCGTATTAAGTGCAAGTTTATAACATCAGCTATCATCATTCCCAGTAATAATTTAGTCAGAATGGTGGAACAGGTATAAACATTTCTGAGAATAGCCACAACAGGCAGAGAAAAAAAAATGTTGTGTGCCGAATATACTTTCAAATTTGAGCTGATACTTTGAAATTAAAAACATACTCATTAATTTTTATTTATTCATAATAGATAATAATTTTTTTTCCAGAATCTCTGCAAGAGTGGTACTTGAAATACCTAAAGGAAACCATAGACAATAAAACATGGAGGAAACCAAAGAGGTTTTAACTAAAAGCAATCAAAATACAGCTTTTGAAGATATTGTGAGAGATCATTGTTACTTTGGTATCAAAACGAAGACAGTTCTATTGTACCATTTAACTGACCATAATTACTTGTAAGTATTTCATAACATAACATAACATTGTACTTTGTCATGTATGTCTGAAGAATTAAAGGTGAAGATAAGGCTAAACCAATAACGAGTAAATAATAAAGTAAATAATTGATGACACGGTTGGTGCAGCAGTTGCGGTTTGATCCCTGCACGTAACAAATATATGCATGATTGCTGTTTGTGTATTTGAGTTTAAATGTTTGTAAACACGCACAATACTGGATAAAATCGTAATGTTTTTTAAATAAAAAAATAATCTTTACCACATTCAAATGTTAAAATGAAAGGTTATAATTTTATGAAAAAATATAGGATTTTTATCTCTCAAGGAACGCCATTATTTACGTCAACTATCCGTCAAGCACCGCCGGGCGGGCTCTTGTAAGCGTAATCTGATTTGATGATTTAATGATTCTAACTAACTTCTTAATTCCAGTGTATCTGAAACCGAAAAACAAAAAAAGAAACCAAAGCGTGCACCAAAACGCAAACGAACCATAAAAATAACACAACTAAAAGCTGTCTACAACTGCAAGTTATGTGGATACCGCACAATGCAGAGAGAACTATCTTCAAAACACACCTGTGATAGAAAACCTGCAGAGTACGTCCCCTGCACGAAATGTGACAAGAATAAGGCTCCGGAAGGATACGAGCAATGCACAAAATGTTCCTATTTCACTAAAAGCAAAGCGAGCTTAAAAGTACATATGCGGATACATTTACAAGGTACTCCGTACAAATGTACAGAGTGTAGTTATTCAGGGAGAGATCTAAGAGATTTGATTTCTCATTATAAGGCAAAAGATTTGATGTGTGATTGTGGCTTCAAGACACATATAAGGCAACAAATGATATCGCATAAACGTTATCATACCGGTGAGAAACCGTTTTCTTGTGGTATTTGTAGTTTTGCTTCGACGGATAGAGCGGGCCTTCATAGACATTTAAAGAAGCATGAAGTATAGGATCTAGAGCTACACGATAGTTTTGCCTTGGGGTTTAGTGGGAACTAGTCAACTTGATTATTTACTACAATTTTTTTGGAAAATTTTGCAAATGAGTTTTTTTTATATTTTACTACATACTTACTACTTTACTTCTCTCTCTCTGTCTTGATTTTGATTTAAACAGAGTCTTAAAGTTGAAATCCATATATTTTAACTGAGTTTTAAATTTTAAATCCATAGATTTAAACTGGACTTTCAAAACATTAAATATACCTTATAATCCAGGCCGTACAGTTCGAAATGTGCGAACATAGATGCAGACATTAAAGGTCTCTATTTTGGACTGAACTTACCGCACTGAAAATAAGATTTATTATGAATAAAAAAAAATTGCGGTGTCAAGGGACACCCGGATGGAACGAAGTTCCTATAGAAATGAAAATATCTGGCTTGCTTTCTATAAGAGAGAGAGAGACAGACAGAGAAACATGCGACGCCGCACAGCTTACAATAGCTTACTATAGTAAAAAGTGTCGTGACAACTTTTCGTAAGAATTTTTTCCGTCTAGCCCCCTTTCACAACGCGCAATAAGGAATTTCGTTCCAATAAACTTTATTTCCAGTGCTGTAAGTTACGTTAAGTCCGTCGTCTTTATGGGGGAACTAATCCAAGTTATTATAATGTGACTCAAACATACTGAGGGTGCTTAATATCCATTTTGCTCATACAGTTAAAAATCGTGATGAATTGTTTCAAGTGTAATTTAAAAAATAAATGTATTGTTTATGTTCATGTTGCCTTTTTATTCAAAATCGCTCGTCTTTTTTTTTACTTGCGACCTAAACAATGAGATACCTTGTCCAGCAGACCTTTTTTCTAAATGGATATCATTAACTTCTTCCGCTCTGGGCGGAGCGGATGGGAGGGGGCAAAAGATGTCTGTA
This sequence comes from Ochropleura leucogaster, assembly GCA_958449745.1. Lineage (NCBI taxonomy): Eukaryota > Metazoa > Arthropoda > Insecta > Lepidoptera > Noctuidae > Ochropleura > Ochropleura leucogaster. The sequence continues at coordinate 8,073,373 of OY288228.1, read as the reverse complement.
TATATTATACTAGCTGTTCCCCGCGGTTTCACCCACGCTGCTCAGCACCTGTTGGTCGTAGCGTGATGTTATATAGCCTATAGCCTTCCTCAAGAAATGGACTATCCAACACTAAAAGAATTTTTCAATTCGAACCAGTACTTCCTGAGATTAGCGCGTTCAAACAAACTCTTCAGCTTTATAATATTAGTATAGATAAATAAAATAATGCCAGCCTATAACTATCCCAGCCCCACCCGTCCCTTGCAAGAGCCAGCCCGCGCTGCTGAGCCAGTAAGTGTAAATCAGCCCATAAATAATATCACTCAGATCCAGCCTGTCCCTTGCTGTCCCTCAGCGACGCCCTAAGCCGAGGATCGTACCCCACAGGGGGTGCCCTTAGCGTGTATTCGCTTAGTTTGTAAGTTTATACCCTGGCTAGAGGTCTTCATTTTAAGGCACCCACAGGATTCGCCCGGTTAAGCAGACGACAACCTCCTTGGTTGAACTGCGAGATGCCATTCATAAATACTACACAGTATTTTATTTTGACACATTGCCCCTCACACACACAGACCGTGCTCGGCTAGACCTGAAAGCGTCTCCGAACGGGGCCTACTGCCTCGGTAGGGAGCGACTGAACCAGCTCTGGTCGTCACCCGCCGGGTCTCCCCCGGGAACTAGGAGTCTCACCTGGCGATGACAGACCACCGAGGTGGCTTGAAGAAAGTGGTTCTATAATCATAGTATTTTATTGATAACGGATTCTTACAAGTCCCAGGTTCATAAGATTCATTACATTAAAGTTACAAAGAAATAAACGATGTTAAGTCAATAAATAATTAAAATGGCAAAAAAGTAGCAATATTACAAATACAATCAAAAACACAAAAATCAAACACATTAAGTTCCAGACAAAAATCAAATATTATAAAAATCGTCAAAGCAATATTCTCAAACGGGCTTTGAAGCTTCCAATGGCTATATTATTGTTTACATAGTACCGTGACGCTCCTACCGAAAAACTTATAGCAATTACACACAGGCAAGTTGCGTGCGGCGCACTTTCCACTAGGCCACTGCCACTGCCAAGCTATTATGGCTCCTTAAAGACGGTGCCCGTTGTAACGGGTGCATTAGATGACACCTCGTAACCAAGGACCCAGTGTTCACCCCGCCCGCCGCGCTCCCTTGCGGAGACGCAGCGATTTCTCGATCCGGAGCTGCCCCACAGCTGGTCAAAGGCCTCTTCTCATACAGAGAAGGCATGAACATTGATCACCAATGCAATCAATCAATTATAAGTTCAGAAGGGCTACTATGACATCTTATAGCAATTCTTATTCCACTGAGTGAAAGAGATGGTGCTAGACACCCTGTATAGCTCTGTCTCTTTCCCTCAGCGGAATAAGAATTGCTTTAAGAGGTCATAGTAGGGCTACAGGTTTCTTCACGATGTTTTTCTTCACCAATGTCTGTGATGTCTTTTTTTTGAGTGGAAAATCTCCAAATAACTTTCCCCGCTCTGGGAAGCGGGGGGAGTGTCACTTTTAGTGACTCAAACCCACCCATGTTTCTTCTATTGCCCTTTACGTTCCGGGGCCGCGGTATCTCTTTTGAACAACCCGCAACCCCGGCAGTCGGAGGCCCTGGCAAGCCCCTCTGATTTGCTGACATCTGTTTGAGGCGCGCATGAAACCTAAACGCGCCGTCGACACGGCCTGTCGTCAATAGACGGACGGACGATCTACGGTGGCCGGGAGTCGTCTAGCGGCGCCCGGCGCCCGGGGCCTGTCCCGCGGCGGCTGGGTTGGTTTGAGGTTCTCTCCCTCAAACGCCCGGCCACCTCCTATGCTAGCATTACTGCTTCGCAGAAGGAGGTGACCGTTTCCCATTCCCTCTCGCTCCGGACCATGGACTGAACCAGGGGGTCTACTCTAATTCTACGTAAAACGAAATTGCGGCCGAAACTTCGAACGTTTTCTACCACGGTTTCATTTCATTTCATTCATTTCGAAATTTCGGACTTCCAAAGTTTATTTGACATTAAAATTTTCTAAACCTACTCTAATTCACGCAAAATGATATAGAGTAGGGTTACAAACGTAACTACTTTTAAGAAGTTACGTTTCGGAGAAAGAGAGTAGACTCCCAGGGCCGGACGCGAGAGATCGCCGCCGCCGATCGCCTCTACAAGGGCACGGCGGTGCTCCGCCCAAGTTGGCAGACTGCCACTGTGTGCTCCACCGTGTCCTCCGGGCGATCGTCACAATGGTGACACCCGAGCGCTTCCTCCCGCCCGATGATGTGCAGGAACCTCCCGAAACTTCCGTGTCCGGTAAGGACCTGCGTCAGGCGGTAGGTGAGGACGCCACGACGCCTCTCCAGTCACTCCTCAAAAAGGGGACTTACCGCCACTATTGTGATATCTGAGATATACTTTTAGAATTGAAAAAGTCCCATTAGTACTTGCTCGGATTTGAACACACAACCTCATGCATGAAAAGAAGGTCACATAAAAAAATAACAAATATTTTTTTTTATATAAAATTGCAGTTTATTTACAGAAAATCACTTGTACAAAATTCATTATTCATTTTATTTCGTATATCTTTACAAATTAAAATTCTTAATATTAATCGGAGTATTTTAACACCCGTACGTTTTAAGTCTAGCATAGTATTTTTTTTTTATTATTATTATTATTCAAAAATACTATTTTTTCAGTGGGATTATTTTTTATTATTATATTTATAGGTATTTTCTAATGATTACATGTTTTCTACTTATACAGGTTTTTTTTTACAAAGATCAAAGTTTTGTAATATTGTTTACTAGCCGATTAACTAAGTTTTTGTGGGTTCAATTAACTTGCGACATCAACTGCCATATCTTTTAACTGCGTAGACTTAGAGGGTCCATTTTTTCACGGCTCCGAGGGATACCTAGCCTTTTCCCAACTATGTTGGGGTCGGCTTCCAGTCTAACCAGATGCAGCTGAATATCAGTATTTTACATGGAGCGACTGCCTATCTGACCTCCACAACCCAGTTAATACTGGGTAATACTATACCCCTTGGTAAGACTGGTTGTCAGACTTTCGGAACACTGACTACCTGTAACGACTGTCAAAGATCTACAAATGACAGCCGGGACCAACGGCTTAACGTGCTTTCCGAGACACGGAGGAAACTCGGTATTAAACGGGTGGTCACCCATCCACAGACCAACCTAGGTAAGCGCGGCTTAACCTAAAGATCGACCTGAGCGGCTAATATGATTTAGCCACGAGCTCCTCCCAGACGGAAGATCACAGACTTGAGTATACGGTTTTAATTTTAAGTCGATACCTCCTTGCGTTCCCGAGATAAAGGATCTTGACAAACAGACGGTTAAAAAAGTCATTGTGGGTTAGGCTTTTTCTTTTGAGATACGTATTCCATAATAGGTAGTAAATTAAGGGTTTAAGTACCTAAATGCCGCTTTAGCAAAACCCTAATATTACCGTTACAATTCGCAAGATGGTTACAAAATGACAATTCATAGTAAGACTGCGTCTTTAACCATTTTTAACTAAAAGTTTTAACGCGATTCATATCTTAAATTTCTGCTATAGCGGCACTTCAGGCTCTCAGAAACCGTGTTAGTCGTAGTACAAAACAAATCCTTTAACCCTTTGAACGCTATTGTCACATATATGTGACAATCAAGCGCGTGTCTTGGACGCCAACGACACAAATATGTCACAAGAATGTCCGTAAAATGAGTTTCTCGGCGTTAAGGGCACGATAAGATTAAATATTTTAAATACAGTTTTATAAATTAATCAGCTAGTAAACATTTTAGCACAGTAATTCAGTTGTACAGTCAGAGAAATTAATAGTTAAGCAAATAATCACTACTTAAAACAGCCATACATTTTATAAGACTAATTTATTAAAAGTCAGTTATGATTTTGTTCACATAACATTTTGTTTCCTTGGCTGTACGTATTCGCTTCACAAATACATTTTGGATACAATACGTCAATCTTAGAATTAGGTATAATTATTCAATTTTGTTCGAATACTTTGATCTTTTTTAACACTAAGATTAATTTCACAAAAATACTGTTGAGTAAAATAATGTCATGAACAGGAGCGGAAATTATAGATTAAGCACTTTGACTTGATAAAGGTCAGTGGGGGTGACAATGCCGCCTTAACATTTTGATCGCCATTGTAACATATATGTAACAAGCAACCGCGTACCTTTGACGCGGACGACACAAATTCCAGTGTGGGTTAAAATGACGCCTTAACCTTTTGAACGCCAATGTTACATATATGTAACAAGCAAACGCGTGCCTTTGACGCGAACGACACAAATTCCAGTGTGGGTTACAATGACGCCTTAACCTTGTGACCGCCATTGTTACATATATGTAACAAGCAAACGCGTGCCTTTGACGCGAACGACACAAATATATGACAAGAATGTAGGTAAAATGAGTTTTTCAGCGTGGCCCTGGCGTTCAAAATGTTTTTGAAGTTCTGCTAATCTTATTGCAGTGTGCGAAAGAGATAGCGACGTCTTAAGGGACTCATTGACAACACCTCCCTTATTGAAGCTATAGCTCCAAAGCCTTGAACATGACGGCAAAGTTGCAAGTTTCTGCTACCCTACTATGACGTCTTAAAGCAGTTCTTATTCCACTGAGAGAAAGAGACAGAGCTATACAGGGTGTCTAGCACCATCTCTTTCACTCAGTGGAATAAGAATTGCTATAAGATGTTATAGTAGCCCTTCTGTTCTTTTACAGTTCAGCAATTTCACTGTAATTGCTTAACCTCTTAATTCCCTTACTGTCCACTGTATACAAAATTTTGATCATTACACTTGTATACATTATACATTTCTCGTATCTCTAGTCTGTATAAGCACTAAATTAGTTCAGTTCATAAGTAAGTTGTGAATGAAAACATGCAAGGCTACTTAAAAGGCTTTCTCTTAGTTACTATTACCCATTTTCATTAACACTAGGAGACACTTAATGTAATGCTTAAATGTTTGACCAACGGGTATCCGTCCCTGCCGGGGTTGCGAGTTGTTAGAAAGAGATACCGCGGCCCCGGAACGTAAAGGGCAACAGAAGGAACATGGGTGGTTTTTAGTCAGTACATGTCTGACATGCCCCCCCGCTCCGCCCGAGCGGGGGAAGTTATTTGATGAGTTCGCACCCGAAAAAGAAGGGGGTATTCGTCGTTAACCAACCCAATCGTCGTGGGAGACGCTCTGGGAGTCGGATGTAGCGAGGAGACCGGCCTTAGATGAGGGTCTGTGGACGGTGAGCAATGGGTAGCTCACCGTCCGTTCTTCGACGTAAAGACAGGCCGGGGAAACGGCGCAAAGAGATGTTAGCCAAGCAGAGGGGCCTGCCAGGGCCACTGCATGCCGGGCTTATTAGTTACTAGCTGTTCGACGTGGTTTCACCCACGCTGCTCAGCACCTGTTGGTCGTAGCGTGATGTTATATAGCCTATAGCCTTCCTCAAGAAATGGACTATCCAACACTAAAAGAATTTTCCAATTCCAACCAGTAGTCCCTGAGATTAGCGCGTTCAAACAAACAAACAAACTCTTCAGCTTTATAATATTAGTATAGATTCAAGAAATACCGCGGCTTCAATCCATATTCTTTCGAGAAATATGGGTGTTTTTTAATCAGTAAATATATGACTTTAGAGCGGTTAGTATGATAATGACGGAATTCGATCCTTGCAAATACAACCGTGGGCTTTAGGCATTATCTTAAGTGTCTCCTAGTGTTCATGAAAACGGATGTCAGAGGCACATGCACGAACTACTGAGTTTACAAGACCTAGGAGTTTTAGGTACTAGGAACTATCTTTAGAGCTAAGTTTGATCTGAAGAGGTAGATAGCAAACAGAGTTACATATGTGGGCTGAGCATTTCTTACTATGAAACATCTTAAAAGTCTTAAATAAGGTCAATAATTGTCGATAATGATAAAATTGTATACAATTTGGCTTCAAATATTATTAAAAAAAAATATATGAATCAAAAAATTTACAAAAAAGAAGTGTTGGATTATTGACCTTGGTTTCGATTCTGTTATGTCGAATTAAGCTAAAACTACTTTAAAAATCACAAAAAAAAATTTTATTCCTGTCAAAGGACATTTCCTATTCTGAAATTGATTTAAGAGACACAAATTAAGTATATTATAGTTTGACAGGATTAATTATAGTTTAGTTACTCAATTTAGAGAAAATTATTTCAATTATAGTACGGCCAACGAGAAGCGATACGAAAGGTCATTAACCTAAAGAACAACTGTGGCGTTGACAATCTAATATTTAGCTCTTTCCATCTTGTGCCTTTGTCGTAATGTCTCGTTCTCCCGGCAAAAACATGACAACGTTAAGACGGGTTCGCCAACATTCGGGCGGCCATTTTAGATGGGGTTTTAGCATAAGTTTTGTTTACATTTGGTATCGTTTCTTGTTGGCCGTACCATAGACCATTAAAGGCACTTTCGAATGTCAAGAAACAAAATTAATTTACAGTCCCGGTCACAAGGCATAATAACTTGTGAAAGTACTGTAGTTGCCCATTCCAAAGCGTTGATCTCTATGGAGAAGAATGGGCAAGGAACTCCATGAACACTCTTTTGAATTATAATATTTTTACAAAATCGTATTTACATTATTCATGTTGAGATTTTACAAATATGTAAGAACGATGCAGAAAGACGTGCACAGTAAGAGCGTCCAGAGTAAATAAAAAACAAAATTCAATTTAAAATCTAAATAAATTCAAAAATAAAAGTGACGTTTATCACCAAAAATATTGGTTACTAGCTGTTCCACGCGGTTTCACCCACGCTGCTCGGCACCTGTTGGTCGTAGCGTGATGTTATATAGCCTATAGCCTTCCCCAAGAAATGGACTATCCAACACTAAAAGAATTTTCCAATTCCAACCAGTAGTCCCTGAGATTAGCGCGTTCAAACAAACAAACAAACTCTTCAGCTTTATAATATTAGTATAGATTAAGCTAAATCAGACTGTCTCTAATCACGACTAAAATAGTATGGAATTAAATTATATGTGATCTGAGTCTAGTTTAATCCGGTGGTTTGTCAGAATCGGAACCATAGTTTCATAATATCTCCAATTTGCTAACTACCCACATTTTTTAAAAAATTAAGTGGTGATGGAATAATGTCCCCCCCCTAATACATGACACTTCAGCATAACTGGGGCAACATAGGTGTCCTTTTGCCCAGACTAAATTATACTATACATTTTGGACGCATACGTGTCGTTGAGCTCCTTGGATTATGAGTCGAGCGGCACGATAATTAACAAATGCTTGCACTGACTGGACAGGTCCACTCAATCTGTGTGGTGCTTTCTTAAAAAGACCATTTCAGACACTATCTGATCGCATAGTCCTCATGTAAGTTGACCAAGATTATTTTGTCTGGATCTTAAAAGAGACTATGACCTCTGAGTTTGTTTCGGCTGTTACTTCTCAGAGTAGTCGGGTACGAAACACCGGCCTCATCTAGTTTTTTAAAAAAAAATACGTGTAAAAGTGTTTGTGAGAACCTACTTGCAAAATAAACATCATTTATCATTTACGCCGAGTTCTGGGCAGCGAAGAGAGTTAAGGACACCTCTGTCAAAAGTTAGCTTGCTTATAAGCGCGTTGTTAACTACTAAATGTGGATTTTATAGAGCTACTTGCATTGTTTGTGACATGTCTTTAAAAATAATTTCAATATTAGTAATATTTTCATTTCTATTTTCCCAAAACAAAATGTTGAAAGCGTATTCAATGTTTTTACAAGGCAATTTTACCATAAGCGGTTTTTAACCAACGTTATTTTGTGATTTAGTTTCAGAATGTTTTCGAAAAAAACACGTATTCGTATCGTATTTTTTTCCCAAAAATAACGTTGCTTATAATACTTAAAAATAAATATATCATAGCCCATTTAGAAACACACAAATAACATTATGATATTCACTCTACATTCCTCTACGTAGTCACAATCCATTATAAATCCTATAAAAACGGTCACCCATCCATTTCTATACCTTGCCTAACTTTGACACGCGTTTACAAAATGTACAGTTTACACTCTAGAGCTTAACTTAAACTTTATATTCTAATACTGTTGTCATTTTGGTCTGTTTATCATTCGTGATACGGGTTATCATTCGGGCAGCCTAAATAGTTGTACAAAGATCCCTTTAAATTAATGTTGAAAAAGCATTCGTTGTATAATGCGTTTCAAATGACAATGGGACGGATCTGGCGCCATTTTGTGAGGTCAATAACCTCTATCTGTCAACTGTCGCTTGAACAAAAGTATGTTTAAACCTAACCTTATTTTTGTGCAAGCGACAGTTAGGTATGTAGGTTAAATGAGAATGGGACGGATCTGGCGCCATTTTGTGAGGTCAATAACCTCTATCTGTCAACTGTCACTTGCACAAAAGTAAGGTTAGGTTAAGTGAGAATGGGGCCGATCTCGCGCCATTTTTGAGGCCAATAGCCTCTAGCTGTCAACTGTCACTAGCACAAAAGTAAGGGTAGTCGAAAACAATATTAATCACGGCAATATTAAAGGTAAAAGTTAACATTTATGAAGCTCCTTCGAGCTCGCACACCTGGAATAATTTGCGCTAAATTTGGTGTGTAGATAGATTGTACCCTTGATTAACACATACGCTTTTTATCCCGGTCTATGCGGGCGAAGCCGCGTGGCTCAGATGGTTGTTAATAATAATATTTTAATTGTTATTTTCTTGTTAACCTTTTAAACAACAGCGCATTAAACTGAAGCTCAAACTCCAAGCATTTGTTACAAGTAGACTGTTATAAGACAAAAATATGACAAGAAGTCAAACAGATATGATTTAAAAGCCCATGGAGTTTCTAGCCCATTCTTCTCCGTAGAGATATACGCCTTTGAATGGGCAACTACAGTACTTTCACAAGGTTATATGTATTGTGACTGGGACTGTAGCTTCAATTTTTTGTTTCTTGTTATTCAAAAGTGCCTGTAATGGTCTATTTGGAATAAATGTTTTAATTTTGAGTTTAAATACAAGATGGCGGTAGTTCCGTTTCTGGATATGAACCAAGAGATCTTTGTACAGCTATATGTCATAAGATTATTTCAAGAATTTTGGAAGCAGGTTTTTTTTATAACTAGAAATAGTCTTTTTCAATGAAATTTTAGGCTAATGTGGCGTGGGTCTAAGGCTAAAACGACGATATTGAATAATAAACTTTACTTTCATTGATTTAAAGCGCTTATTGATCTGCACGGATGCAATTCGCTCAAAACTTACAATAGTTTACTTTTAATAGACAACGTGATTTTATTTCAAATATTTTTTGTTGAAAAATTTTGTTCTAAAACAACCTGTTAGTATACATGGTGTTTTTTATTAATTTGACAGTAAACTTGAAGTTTTTAACAACCTGTATGACAGGTATGTATGTTCGTCTTTCCCACGCCACCTCCCGAACTAAACTAAACATGATTACGTTAGCCTACACTAATAAATGCGTTTAGTGTGTATACCTTCGTGCGGGCATTTCTTACATCTTAATAATTATAGTTAGTTTGTATGTAGGGGGTAATCTCCGAAACTGCTGATCCGTTCCTCAAGATTCTTTAACTAATGAGAAGTTATATTATCCCAGTGTTATAGGCTATATTTATAACGTTCCCGTGGGTTATACTAAGTAAAGCCGCGCGCACAAACGTGTATGGTGTGTATTTACATAAAGCGCTTAAATATCTCTCAAAAAAACCAAAACCTATTTTTTTGCTCTAGCCCAGAGATCGACAGATTAATAGTTACAGACGCCTGCACATCAAGCTACTACAATCTGTCAGATTTCTTTGATAGATTTTCGACTTTATTTCTAAAGTATTAGGTTCAAGGTTCATTGGGAAAAATTGACAGTTTCGGGTAGCTTGACCTGCTGTCGTCTGTACAGTAATTTCTGTAATGTAAGTAATGCCTACTAATGCAGGATTCAGCAGAATACCAGCGTCAGGTAGTCTACCTGACGTTATGCTGAGCTGGACTCCTATTTGGTGCAATCTTGAGACACGCACCGCCCAGTAGTGATATGTTATGTATGTGATGTGTCTACATGCCTATGGGTCAATCTAACTTCTACCTTATTTTTTTTCTCAGTTTTTTAGTTTTTTTCGGATGTGAAATCAACAAACAACTTCGGAATTGAGTATCAGACTTGTATGGACTAAAAACCCACATATTTCTTCAATTAACCTATATGTTTCGGGGCCGCGGTATCTCTTTCGAACAACCCGCGACTGTGGCAGGAGCCACAACCCCGGCAGGAGCCACAACCTCGGCAGAATAGGGTAGATGACACCACCAATCAATTGATATACTTTTTATGAGCTGTCAAAACGCGCTTCCCCCATAGATTTTGTATGAGACTCGCAACGATGACGTCACTAAGTTGTCAAGTCAATGATGCAACTATTTATTGATTTAAAAGCAACTAAAAATCGAAATTTAAAGTTATTTTGAAACGAATGGAGTTCTCAGGTCTAGAATAAGGTGTTCTTTCAGAAAAAATGTGTTTTTTAATTATTGGTTAATGGTGTCAACTACCCAATTGTTGACGGCTTTGTTAAGGGTCTGGTAACACCCTGTATTTCTTAAAAGAATATTAACAAACGAACCGAACTAGTGCAAGGCGAACTTAAGTCTTCTATACAAACTAGCGACATTAACAGCCACGTGTTTTGAATGCTTATAAGTACTAAGAGAGTTGATTTTTTGTTCTTTAAATGCCCGCACGATGGCAACATACTGTATAGCTAGAAAAATACTAGTATTTTGTAGAATATTGTTTTATATAAAAAATACAATGGTGCACTATGACTAATTCTAAATAACGTGAACAGGCGGAGAGGGTGTAAGACCCTGTTGTCAAAATTTCACCTAACTTTAATTGTGGTGTTCAATATTAGACAATATCTTTTTTATAACAAAAATTGTGGTGTTCAATATTAGACAATATCTTTTTTATAACAAAAAATGTGGTTTTCAATATTAGACACTTTTTTTTATAAAAACAATAATTGAGGTGTTCAATACTAGACAATTTTTTTTACACAAAAAAAAATTGTTGTGGTGTTCAATATCTAGACAATTTGTTTTTTATATTTGTGGTGTTCAATATTAGACAATATTTTTTTATAAAAAAATACTTCTATTCAGCTGTATACGGTTAGATTGGAGGCTGAATCTAGACTAGGCAGATTATGATGACGGTTTTGTATTTTAGGGTTTTAATAACGGAAAGGTTAGGCAAAAGTGTATTTGACACCACTTTTGCCTAACCTTGCCGTTATAAAACTCCTGATATTATAAGAAATGTATCGTTAATTAGGTAGATTTTTGACAATATTAAATAATGTGTCATTTAGCCATTCTCGAAAGGCACTAATCTTACTGAAAGGGTAGAAACACCATTTGCTGTCTGATCTATTGAAAATATAGTTCTCTGATTCTAATTCCTAGTACTTTTAAGGCTATATCTATGCAAAATATTTCTTTGAACATGTAATTGTGGGCACTAGTGTGGTGTATGCTACAATACTCGCTAATATAAATAAAGTGCTTTTTAGATGGAGATATTTTCTACAAATATAAATGTAACACTATTTCAAACAGTTATAATCTTCAATTAAGTTGTAAAAATAAAGACAGCAATTGGTACATCTACCCTTTTTTTAAATTGCTATTTCAGCTGCCTATAATTAAGGAAAATGCACTATTTATTAGTAGTTTATAGTTTACAGAGTAAATTGGTTAAATACGTCTTATACAAAATAATACTACATTTTTTATTTATTATGCTCTTTAAAATTACTGGCCTTATGTTGGCAACATTTATTTAAAAAATATATGTTGTAAAAAGTTGCCAATATAAAAAATGAACACGTAGTGTTTCTAGTAAATTCCTTAAGACTTATTTTTTAAAAGCTGCATGCAAGTCTTTTTAATAAAAATGGTGTTTAATAAATAAATTTTCTAAGTGAATTGTTAATATTAATTATAAGCATACATTAACATCACCGCCCCTAGAACAACATTATGTTCTAAAAAACCGGAGTTATCCGGTTATCCGAAACGCCTCTAAAAGTCGATTAAAATCTTAAAAACTACATTAGAAATGTTGCCAACATCTTTACTGGGTTACCATATCACTTAATTTTGGAATATTACTTTTCGATTGATCACAAAATCCTACCAAACTAAAAAGTATTGCCGTACTAATTACTTAATCAATAAATCAAATTAAAAACATTTGTAAGAAACAATAGGGTTACCAACTAAACAATCACAAAAATACCTAACCTAATGCTGCCATAAAAATCAATCACATTAAAAAAAAAACTACCAAAAAGTTGGCTGCGTCAAAGAAAAAAAACTACTAAAATACAAAAAAAAATACTGTGGGTTGCCAGCGTCAATGACAAAAATACTACTAAATACGTTACCTTATTCTATTAGCTATTAGGGGCGGCATCTCGCCATGTACTGAACCAACTAACGTTGAACATGCCAGAATATGGGTGTTTCCTTTTCTTGTGAAGACGGAGTGACTCTTCAGATGCATACCAGAATTGTGGGAATCTATCGTAGGGATATTTGACAGGTTCCTTCACGAATGGCTCGGCAGGATCATCTGGGGAAGAAATAATACATTTGTGAAACAAAGAAACGTTTGGAGAAGAAATAATACATTTGTTGTTGTCCTTTATAATAAAATAATTAATATATAATATAGTATAGTTCAATGGATAAAACTTGGATAAGACTTATGATGACATTGAACTATTGCTGCAAGCATCATCAATATGAGTTGAAAAGTGACACACACGCACACACACAACACACGCACACACATAAACACACCCACATACATCCTCACACCCAGTCACACACACACTTATTCACACACTATTTTAGGGTTTAAGAATTATTATTACATTTTTTTTAGGTTTTTTATTTTGTTTAATTTTAGTTTTTATTATTGCTTCTTTTTAATTAGATTTTTTTATTATTTATTTGTTTCTCTTTTATTGTGCACCAATTGTACTGTTTTCGGAGCAGGGCCTCCTCGCACAGGTATATCTTTTACTTAAAAGGAGGTCCCTGTAATATTTACTGTAAAAGTTGTACAAGTTTCTCCAATAAACCTTTATATTTTTTATGTTGACGACATGGGGGCTAAACGTGTTGCGAGTTCAATTTGTATGACAAACAGATAGTTGTTCCGGGTCCGGCTGTTTGTGTATGTGAGTTTAAATGTTTGTGAACGCACCCACGATGCAGGAGAAATTCCTAGTGTGGGGCAACTTTTTTTGACGGGTCTGTTGGTCTTAGTGCTTAGTGACCCTGACTGCTGAGCCGGAGGTCGTGTGTTCGATTCCCACCCAGGACAAACTTTGTGTGATGAGCACGATTGTTTGTTCTGTGCCTGGGTGTGATTTATTTATAAATTATATAAGTATGTATATCAGTTGTCTGGTTACCATAACACAAGCTCTGCTTACCTTGGGATCAGATAGCCGTGTGTGAGTTGTCCCAAGATATTTATTTATTTTTAAAGTGATACTTACAAGGAGGCAAGCAGTATAGACAGAATATCCGGTGCTTGCGGCTCTCGTGGGACTCTAAATGCTTCTTGTGGTGTTTCCGGCGCGTGGACACGTGCGGGCAGCACGGGCATGGGATTGCGAAGTCTTTGGGCACGCAGCCGTGCCGCTCCGCTGCGTGCGTGATGAGGGTCGACGCCACGCGGTAGCCCTGGAATAGAGGACATTATGGTAAGGTCTTGAAGGAAGAAAAGGCTGGCCAAGACCTACTCAATAGTCTCTCCCCAACACCTAAAATCTAGATAGTTTAAGATTGTAAATAAATATACAAACTTTAAAGCAGTGTTCACACTGGTAGGGGAAGTCCTTCCACTTGGGATTCTTTTTCCGGCTGAACACCATCTTGTATGGCTCCGTAGGGAACCAGTCCTCAGGATCAAGCAGCAGCTCCACCAGTTCTGTTCCTGTAAACGGTGAAGAATGGAGAATATAAGCAAGCAGAGAGACGACTCCCGGCCACGATTTGTGGACGGTGAGCAATGGGTAGCGAGCCGTCAGTCCGTCTAGTGATGGCCGGGGAGACCGCGCCTCAATGAGATGTCAGCAAAGCAGAGGGGCCTGTCTGGGACACCGCCTGCATATTGTCCAGGGCATAGCGCGGCCCCGGAACACAAAGGTCATCTCGGGTCTCGAGCACCGAGGGTTTCGAACAAACTTGCGACATAAACGATCATATCTTTTGACTGCGTAGACTTAGAGGGTTGGTTTTTATACAGCTTTAAGAAACCAGAGACTTGAGTATACGGTTTTAATTTCAACTCGATACCTCCGCGCGTTCCCGAGATAAAGGGTCTTGACAGACAGACAGACGGACAACAAAATGTTTCTATAAGCCGTGTCGACGGCGCGTTCGTGTTTCACGCGCGCCTCAAAGAGAGTCAGCAAAGCAGAGGGGCTTGCCAGAGCCTCCGCCTGCCGGGGTTGCGGGTTGTTCGAAAGAGATACCGCGGCCCCGGAACGTAAAGGGCAATAGAAGAAACATGGGTGGGTTTCAGTCAGTACAAGTTTGACATGCCCCCCCGCTCCGCTCAGAGCAGGGGAAGTTATTGGATGATTTCCCACACGAAAAAAAAAAAAAAAAAGGCTACCTTTTTTTGGGGGTGGGAAATCATCAAATAACTTCCCCCACTAGACTTATACTGACTAAAACCCACCCATGTTCCTTCTATTGCCCTTTACATTCCGGGGCCGCGGTATCTCTTTCGAAAAACCCGCAACCCCGGCAGGGTATGGGTACATTTTAAGGTCCCTTAAAAACGGTATTATAACAATTACCTTCAGGTACTTCGATTTCTGGTACAGGCTCCGGTGGAGGCAATATTGGGACTGGCGCTGGTGCCGGGGCTGGATGTATGGTGACCCCGGTGATCGTTGTGTTGTTCGCAGCCAGGAGACTTGATAGTATGGTGTTCTGTGTCTGTAACGACGACTGATACCATTAGTTATAAGCAGAACTTATTTTTACGAATAATGGTCTTTTATTGACGTGCTATAGAGCGGGGTGGGCACGCGTGCCGTTAATGGCACTCGACACAATGTTTTGGGCACGCAACCCCTTTCAAAACTAGCGACCCGCCCAGCGGTTTCACCCGCTGCGCACCTCCTAAGAGTCATAGCGTGAAGTATTATACACATAAACCTTCCTCTTGAATCACTGTACCTATTAATAAAAACCGCATCAACATTCGTTGCGCAGTTTTTAAGATTTAAGCATACATACAGCATAGCAACAGATAGACAGCGACTTTGTTTTATACTATGTAGTGATAAGAATATTTTCGAAAATTGTTCAGAATCAACATTTTTGTATGAAAATATTTCCAACCACCGCTCTGTAAGCTTTTTAAATATCTTTGATTACAAGATAATTATTACTATCAACAAATTAGCTGAGCCCAGCGGTTTTACTCGCTGCCAAAATAAAAACAAATAGATTACGACCGATTCTCAAACTTACCGAATATTCATTTAAAATCGCACAAAACTGGTGATGATCTATAAAAAGTATCCTATGTGTTATTCCAGACCTACCTTTGTGTCATATTTCATTATGATCCGTTCAGCCGTTTTGACGTAAAAGAGTAACAAACAAACATCCATACATACATCTATCCATCCTAATTTTTTTTAAATCTTGCCCCACACTAAGAATTTCTCCATTAACAAACATTTAAACTCTCACAAAACAGCCAGACCCGAAACAAGTATTTGCAGGACATACAAAAATTTGTTCCGTGTGGGAATCGAACCGGCGACGAGCAGCGCTGCAGTCGATCCCTCAGCCACTGCGCCAACCGTGCCGTCAAACGTCGAATCCTTACTAATACATATTATTATAAAAGCGAAAGTGACTTTGTTTGTACGTCTTCGTGGCTTTATGTATGGCTAAGCTAACTGATTTTGATGAATTTTGGTACAGAGATAGTTGAGACCTTGGAGACAGACATAGGCTATTTAAAAAAAAAGTTTCTAATTTGAGGTAGAAAGAGGGAAGAAAAGGGAAAACTTAGCATTGCTATTACAATAAATAAGGCGCAGCAAATCAGGAAAGGGGAACTGTGTTCCTCGAACCTAACGCGAGTGAAGCCGCGGGCAAAAGTTAGTTCATAATATTAGTAAGATTTAAATTACCTGCAAAGCTCCGTTAAAGCTCTGTGACAGCTCCAATTTCTCCGGCTTCGGTTTCCTCTTATACCCCTTTGGAGGACCCCGTTTCTTAGCCACTTCTCCATTCTTCTTATACCTCACAACTTCCCCATTTACAACCGGCGTAATAGTCAATTTAGCAGGCAAAGAGTACCGATTATGTAGATTCTTTACTATGCTTTCTCCATTCGTTGGTTTTGTTGTAAACGCTAACGGGTTTGCAAGATTTAAAGGGTTGTTCACGAAGTTTGGTAAAGTATTTGTTGGATATATTGATAGAGATTTTGGTGTGTTGAATGCAGGTATCTGATACACTTTAAGGTTCAACGGGGAGTATTTGATGCGCTTGGCTTCAGGCTCATCGTCTTCCTCTGAGTCTGTCTGCGTGATGCTTAAGGGATCCTTGTCTGAAGAAAATGCAGCACGTTCTTTCTCTTGGACGCAGAACATCTGGAATTATTTAAGGTTATGTTAGTAAAGTCAGTATTAATTTTTATACTAGCTGTTCCACGCGGTTTCACCCACGCTGCTCAGTACCTGTTGGTCGTAGCGTGATGTTATATAGCCTATAGCCTTCCTCAAGAAATGGACTATCCAACACTAAAAGAATTTTCCAATTTCCAACCAGTAGTCCCTGAGATTAGCGCGTTCAAACAAACAAACAAACTCTTCAGCTTTATATTATTAGTATAGATGTGTAAACATAGCATAATATAGATGCGTGTGGTGATAGAATGTACAATATATCTTTATGATTTGTAGCCTATGTGTTATTCTAATATGTAACTTATATAATTGTGAAGTTTCATCAAAAGCCCAGACGTTGCCCCATACAGGGTAAAGTACTTTGGTAACCCAGGTACTCTTCGCGAGATCGTCGGCAACACCAAGGCGCTGCTGACGTTTCTCGTGGAGCTGGGTGGATCAAATGATATTCCCAACCGTACGCAAAATACGCGCCTCAGATGTGGAGTTGTGGACACCAGCCCATTACACAATCCTTACTAATATTATAAAAGCAAAAAAGTGAGTTTGTTTGTTTGTTACGTCTTCATGCCTAAATGTCCAAACCGATTTTGATGAATTTTGGTACAGAGATAGTTGGGACCCTGCAGATAGACAGGCTATTTTTTTTTAAAGTGAGAATGAGGGAAGAAAAGGGTAAAGAAAGCTTTTTTTTTCGATCATCACTCGGGTTAAAGTTAGCGTTAACCCAAAGTAAGTCGCGGCCGGAAGCTAGTACAATATACAATGGCTAAAGTAAGGCTAATATTATATTAAATGAAATTTAAAAGTTGCGCCTGTTACAGAAAAATTGAAAGGGAGTTGTGTCTTGATATGGAAATTTAATGAGGAAGGATGAAACACATGTGACTAAAAGAGTGATGGATCTCAATGTTGATGGACGGAGAGCGAGAGGAAAGCCAAAGAAAAAATAGAGAGATTGTGTAAGGAATGACATGAAGGAGAAAGGAGTAGGGAGAATGGAAGAAGAAAACGTGTTGCGACAACTACAACTAGAATGGGACAAGGGCAGGAAAATTATAATGAGACTGTTTGTTTTTGTCTGGTTTTCATTTTCCGTTTATATCACGCCTGTAATTAAGGATAAGCAGATGTGTACCTACCTAATATTACACCCAGGGGTAGATCTATATAAGGGCTTTTTGGGCTGTAGCCTAAGGCCCCTTGAGGGTGAAGCCCACAGTCATCATTTGAGACAATAGACAAATTGGGTAGTTGACACCATTAACCAATAATTAAAAAACACATTTTTTTCTGAAAGAACACCTTATTCTAGACCTGAGAACTACATTCATTTCAAAATAACTTTAAAATTCGATTTTTAGTTGCTTTTAAATCAATAAATAGTTGCATCATTGACTTGACAAAGGGGAAGCGCGTTTTGACAGCTCATAAAAAGTATATCAATTGATTGGTGGTGTCATCTACCCTATTGTGAATTTAAAAGAAGCATACACTGTAATTTGGCAGGTATACAACTCTACCATAAGCAACCTTACCAAGCACAAAACTACTAAAAAACTGGGCTATATTATACTGGAAATGCACTTGATGTGTTGTTTTCGTGTACACACGGCGACAGATCAACCTATACAAAACCAGTTTATGCTGCTCTCTCAACAACGGATCGTACACCATAAATTTCAAGTACATCGAGAGATCCGCATAATCTGGTTTTGTATAGGTTGATCTGTCGCCGTGTGTACCTAGAACATCATTATTGAAAACAGTTTTTTTGACATAAGGCTAATTACTTGGTTACTTAAGCAGGCCCCCTAAATAATAATAAATATCTTGGGACAACTCACACACGGCTATCTGATCCCAAGCTAAGCAGAGCTTGTGTTATGGTAACCAGACAACTGATATACATACTTATATAATTTTTAAATACATATTATAGATAAATCACACCCAGACACAGAACAAACAATCATGCTCATCACACAAAGTTTGTCTTGGGTGGGAATCGAACCCACAACCTCCGGCTCAGCAGTCAGGGCCACTAACCACTAGATCAACAGGCCCGTCATATGTATGTACCTAGAACATTATTATTGAAAACAGTTTTTTGACTTATGGCTAATTATTTGGTTACTTAAGCAGGCCCCCAAATAGTATTAGTCCAGGGCTCCACAAACTCACATCACCATTGGTATCTATCAGGAGTAGAGTAGCAGAGATTTGTGCTTGGCATTAGGGTCACCCCTTATTATAAAAAGCCTTTTATTCTGAACTACAAAGTTACAGATTTACAACAAATTTTGATTCTTATGTTCATAAGACGTCCCGTAGTTCAGTGTGCCTCTTAGCAAAGACCTCCTCTAATTTCAACTGGGTTCTATCTCTTGTTACTCTTCTCTATTGATGACCAGCTGTCACCACTTATTGCATGAGATTATGTTAAATATTTCTTAGCAAAAACATATAAAAATAGAAGCCCATCGCGCGTAGCGTATCGGGAACAGGGTCCAAGCTACCGGCTGTTAGGGCTCCAGAGAAAGGAACCTCCTAACAATACGAGCCGTGTCCAGGAGTACCGCGCACTGTATCAAGCCCTTGATCCAGCTGCCTAGCCTTCATATGAGATTTATTTTATATGTCTAAACCATTTGGAATACATGCGTAATATAAGGTTTTTTTCGTATTTAGAACACAATTTTCATTGGCATTAATGCCACTTAAAATCGTGCATATTGTATGAATGTGTGTGAAGTTTGTTGCATCAATTAACTTTGATTTACACAAAAAAGCGTTTAATAAAAGTTTTAAGAACACAAAAACAGTAGGTAAATCTATAAAAACCTACCTATTTCAAAATATATTCGTTTGTTTTTGCGCGTAAATATTAAAACGTCAAGCAAATCCTTAATACTTACTTTGAGTGATGTTTAAAACTATGGCAATGAAAGTAATTTCCTGCTTTTGTTAAAATTACGGTTAGACAAATAATCACGTTCACCGAATAGCGGTTCGTACCAAAATTGTTACGAAATTATGAATCATGCGTCTAGTATTTTAGTTCCGTGTCAATTTAATTTATGAATTTATATAAAATAGAATGTTATTGCATACATTTATCAAAAAAGAAGCACAGTCAATAGAACAGACAATAATACCAACTTTTTTTTCTTAAATTCACAAACGTAAGAAAACGACGCTGCGTAAAAAAATCAACAATCGCATTTCAAAACACCATAACACCCCACATTGATATAGATAACACGAAACTTCGCGAAATTAACACATATATAACTTCTAAAGCTCACAAAATGGCGTTGTAATTCATAAATGTGAGAAACAATAAGACTTCTCATGAAATAACTGCACACGGGTATACATCGAGTTGATCTAATTATATTATTATGTACTTATTTTGAATGAAACACTGACCTTTTACGGGTTTTTCTCACAGTATGAGCCAAAATAACGTTATTTGGATCACATTAATGGCGTTTTCCTTTGATTTTTATTGTTTCTTAGTTAAAATTATAGCGAAACATGAAAATAAAAGGTTAAGTACACCCGTATAATAATAACAAGTTCTTTTGTGTAGTGATGGGGGACGCCGAGTTAAGCAGTTAGTGAGTCAATCGTCTGAGGTGTCATTTTAAATATCGATTTCATTTGATTAAAAATGTTAATTTTGTTTTAATGTAAATACCTTTTTTTTCTTAAAAATAAAATATCTTTACTTGTTGTTAATTTATTTTATTTTTGTAATTAATTTTTGCATGTAATCGTCGTAGACAAATAATAATACCATATTATCACCGTCAATACTTGATAAAAGAATATTAATGTGTAATGTATTTAATGTGGTTTTATAGGGTTGTGTAGAGCAGCGGTCGGCAACCTCTTGGCAAGCAAGGGCCGCAAGGTGACAAATTAAACTAAAGGCGGGCCGCAGTCATTTTACTCGCATTAACCCAAGAAGCCCAATATACCTGCTCATTATAATTGGTCATATTCCATAAAAAAATAAAAATGCCATTGAAAATTGTTAAAACATAGGGAATTTAATTCGTACACGTAATACTTTTTTTTTGTTTTTGGGGTGGGAAATCATCAAATAACTTCCGCCGCTCTGGGCGGAGCGGGGGGTGTGTCAGACTTGTACTGACTAAAACCGACCCATGTTCCTTCTATAGCCCTTTGTGTTCCGCGGCCGCGGTATCTCTTTCGAACAACCCGCAAACCCGGCAGGCCCCTCTGCTTTGCTGATATCTCTTTGAGGCGCGCGTGAAACAAGTGCGCCGTCGACACGGCCGGTCCTCAATAGACGGCCGAACGGTGAGCATTGCGTCCGCAGGCTCGCATCTACGGTGGCCGGGAGTCGTCTCACGGCGCCCGGCACCCGGGGCGACTCCCGCGGCGGCTGGGTTGGTTTGAGGTTCTCTCCCTCAAACGCCCGGCCAACTCCTTTGCTAGCATTACTGCTTCGCAGAAGGAGTTGACCGCTTCCTATCCCTCTCACTCCGGACTATGGAATAAACCAGGGCCGGACGCGAGAGATCGCCGCCGCCGGAAGTGCCCCACGAAATTCCACCGGCTGTCGAGGACGATTCCCAGGAACTTCATCGTCGACCCGACACCGATGCGAACCCCTCATGCCATCAGCTGGGATCCCGACAGTGGCGTATTCCTGCGGCCATAAAAGACCATGTCCTCGGATTTGTGCAATGCCACCTCAGGACCCAGAAGCCGGATCCTCTTCGCGACTATCGCAACCCCGCGTGTCATTGTTTGGAGGAGTGAGGCGGAGAGCAGGAACGGCCCCAAGGTCGATTTCTGTGCGACACCGCACGACATGTCTCGCCGGTTCCACCCTTCAGAGGGACCGGGATAGATGCATGATGGCGTCGAGCGCCTCCCGCAGAAACCATACTGGTGCTCCGCAAGATCCGGCCCCGTCCCCACAAGGTGCCCGACGAGGCGGTTTGCAATTACTCTTTCAAAGAGCTTGCCCACCTCGTCGACCACTATGAGTCGGAATGCGGATGGAGAGTCCGCAAAGCGCCCCGGCTTAGGTATGAGGACCAGCTTCGCCGTCTTCCAACGAAGTGGGAACTGGCCCCTCTCCAAGCATGCAAGCATCTTAGGAGTCCTAGTAGTCGGGGCCCGAGAGCCTCCAAGGCCAGGACCCAGGCTTTGCCGTGCAAGCCATTGGGACCCGGGGTGGTATTTTTGGCTGTAGAATAGGGTTCAAATGCTCATCTGTAAGACGAGAAGCATATTTATTTTTTCTATTATTGGCAATTATAAAATTGTAGTGAACTGCTTAGCAACCTTTTTCAACTCGTCAAAATCAGATGGCATTTAGCAAGATCATTGGATTCATAGAAGGAGCTCTGATATTATCAGCTAGTATGACACATTTCAAAGTGTTGCCAAGCAGAGGGGTTAAAATGCGCGCTTACTTAATGCGTTGATTTTGGTAATAATTAAACTTATTTGCATAACATTCACGGGCCGCAAGGAAGACGTCCGCGGGCCGCATGCGGCCCGCGGGCCGCGGGTTGCCGACCCCTGGTGTAGAGTATTGATATTATTTTATGGGTACGCCTATTTATTGATGTGTGTAGCCAATCATAAAATGTGAACTACGATTCGTTAACTTTACTTGAAATCTTCATTGATAACCCATTATAGATCACTCGGGTTATTTAAAAAATATAATAAAATCTCAATCGATTTTTATACAAAATCGATTGAATGACGGAAAACGCTAATTTGGACATCACTATACGAAGCTTCTCGTCCGCGCATTCAAAGTTGCATTGTAAATAGTTGTAAACGAAAATTAAGCTTTACTCGAACGACGTAAAGTTCAAATTAATATTAAGTTGAAGTTACTGTTTAACGTTCTGTGATTGGATCAATTTCAATCTGGAGCGTCATATTTATACATCGTTCGGAAACATGGAGAAATTTAATATTTTTCGTTCGATAACTAACCTTAGTTAAAAATTGTTGGTATTTGTAATAACGTTTAAGTACTTTTTTCAAATTGATTGTTTGATTACAAAACATAAAATAAAATTCTGCCGCTGAGTGCCAGCGCAATTTTAAAAATCATACTATTTCGTTTTCTTAGGCAGCATTTCTTGGCTGCACATAGATTGGACTTAGTTTTGTAGCGGATACAAAAGCAAGAAGCAAAGAGGTATAATTTAAAAAATCCTACAGCGCCATCTGTGTCACAAAGGAAGAACTAACATCGACATTATGAATACCAGCCAGCGCAGTACCTAAACAGCGCCAGGCCCGCAAAATATTTTTTTTTCAACTTTTAGGCGCCATTATTGCGGGTCGGTGTTAATGTATGTTGATAAATCTGATTTGCGACCGTTTATAATATGAGTTTACTGAATTATAATCTTCAATTCAACAACAAAGTTCGTTTGACCTCATAGAGTGAGTTTTTAATTATATAGTTATTTAATGGAGTCGGAATGAAAGTACCTATTTAAAAACATGCTGTATTGATGATTTTAATTCATATAAAGAAACTATATTGTTACGATCGCAATTTAAATTTTAAGCAACCCTGGCACTGGTCTACAAATTAGAAAGAACATAAGAAATCGCGTTTAAGAAAGTCCCCTTTTCTATGCGGGATAAAGAATGTAATACCTTGTTCTATGACCCATAAATAATAAGACAGATGTAGTCAATCTTTTAACGATTTTCAATTCCTTTTGTCGATTTATAAAAATACAAAAATTAGAGGTGTCAAGGGACACCTGGATGGAACGAAGTTCCTATAGAAATGAAAATATCTGGCTTGCTTTCTATAAGAGAGAGAAAGAGACAGAGAAACATGCGACGCCGCACAAGTGTACGACTAAACGCCGACAGACACTACGCCGACACGGCTCATCAGCAACGCAATGGGTAGGTTAGGTTAGGTTATAACTGTGACTTCCAGAAACGACTTGCATTAATAGAGAGAGCCATGTCGGCGAAGAGTCCTGTCGGCGAAGACTCCCGTCGAAGTAAAGTCTTGTCGGTGTTCAGTCTGTCGGCGTAGTGTCTGTCGGCGTTTAGTCGTACACTCACGCCGCACAGCTTACAATAGCTTACTATAGCAAAAAGTGTCGTGACTTACGAAAAGTTGTCACGACACTTTTTGCTATAGTAAGCTGTGCGGCGTCGCATGTTTCGCCGTCTGTCTGTCTGTCTCTCTATCTCTTATAGAAAGCAAGCCAGATATTTTCATTTCTATAGGAACTTCGTTCCATCCGGGTGTCTCTTGACACCTCTATTTTTATTGTTTATTGGAACGGGGCATTAGTCGTTTAGTGTAGCTAATGGTTGCTAGCGCGGTTGCTAGGTCATTTCACATTTGGATGATTATCCAGCCATGTTCTGTATTTGTGCCCTGTTAGCGTGCGCTCTTCAAGGGTGAATCAGTAAAAGTCCGACAGGGGTCCCTCCCGCTTCGCCCAGAGAAGGGGAAGTTACTTAATGATTTCCCATCCGCAAAAAAGGGTAAAAAATACACAAATATGTTCGATAACCATTTTTATTTGAAACTTAATCTAATCCTCAACATCATTACAGAGTGCTTGATTTTCACAAAATAATAATAAAAAAAAAGAAAAAAATAAATTACTAAAGACTAGACGACAATGCTGTACATGACCAAGTTCTGAAAAAAATATTAAAAAAAAAACACGATATCACATACCCCTTGGTCTGTCCTATTATTGTGAGACTGAGAAAGGTTGAAACCATAGATATTAGAGGAGTCTGTATTAGGTTTGATAAAAAAAAGACTTTAATTATAACCTCAAAATCTTATGCAGTGTTTTGATTGGCCGTTGTTATAAACCAATCACAACACGCAGCATGAGATTTTAGAATCTATCAGCTCATTTCGGTATTTATTCGAATTTTAAAAACCAGTGGATCTATGGGTAATGCTTTTAAAATCCCATTGTAGATGGCGCGACCATAGCTAGGTTTCAATCTAACCAATGGCGATGCTTGAAATCAGCTATGCTAGCGCCAGTAGTAAGTGCATAACAAACATAAAATGTTGCCATATATTTTGACAATTCCGCATTGACTGCGTTATTTACGTTGCTGAGTTTTTTTTTTTTAATTAATGAAGTATTGTATTCGAATTTTGATTGTTAGTGTGCATGCACTTTACAGTTGTCAATGTTTTAAATTAACTTTCTCAGTACCACATTAATAATCCCATTCACACATTTATATACATTTTTCCACTAAATACTACAAGATTTGGCTTTAATAGTCTGTTTTACTTTTTTGTCAAACTGGTCACCTCGTTTTGGTATTACATTATTATTATAAAAAAAAAATGTCTTATGAATAAATAAATAAAGTCTAAATTTGCGTTGCGTTTGTTGATACGGTGTTAAAAAATTCTGTGAAAACTAATCTTGACAGTCTGATATGGTGAGATTTGTAACTTTTCACAATAATATTACAGAAAAAAACACTAGTTCGGTAAAAACAGATTTTTACAGTAGGTTGGTATTTCAGTTTTTTTAATTAAAATATCCCAACACACGCAACGCAGTGCATAATACAAAAAAAAAACGTCAGATTACACAATTATTAAAGTTAATTTCATAAATTAAATTAAGACTGAATGAAACTGGCTTTACGTTTGGTTTCTGTATTGGTAATCAAGAAATGGTTTTATTATTTACAACGAAAAGTATCAAGAAATTTTCGTGTTGAAACGTTCATTAAATGCTGAATAACTCCGGACATCAACTTGCACAGATAATGTACTTTAGTTATCTGTCGAAGGCCGCACCTTAAGATGAATGTACTGGCAGTTCTGGCTTTACCAGAATCAGTATCTTATTAAAAAAAAATTAACGTTTATTATTACACGACGAATAAACTTGAAATTTAAAGTAAAAATTAAAGAGTTATTCAGTTTCAACAGACTGAATTAGAATATATGTTGTATTACAAATAAATGCGTTAATTATTACAAAGGATTGCTCAGTCATAATAATTTTAGTTAGAAAAAGTACCAGGAACTCATCTCACGAAGAAGTTCCTAATGTCATTAAAAGTCAAGGGTTTAGATAAAAATGCAATTGCTTAAAAAATGATATGTTAACAATTGCTTTTCATGAAAATTGAGCATATAAGGAATGATAGACGAAAGATACAAAGAAATGGTGTCATTAATATCTACTTCTAAGTCAAATCTATTTAAATTATCAATGAAGAAATGTTTCCAAAAATCAATTACTTTTATTCAATTACACAGTATATCTTTACATATTTTTAAAATATTTCGACTGTAAGTCATCAACAATCTAGTCACTAGCTAGGCGAGACTATTCCCAAAACTTGTAACTACTAAAGAAAAAAGAATCATTTTTTATTTAAAGCTTAGCAATGCCTATTGTCGTTATGCGGTAAAAAAATGCGTCCTCACAACTTTCTACCATCGATCAGAGAAATTTAACACTGGCAACACAGCATGGTAGCTTTGGTAAATCTACCAGCTTTATTAAAGCTAAATATTCGATCGATGCACTTCGCTTTTAGTACGAATAGTGGTCTAAAAACTAGGATTATTCGCGAAATATAAGCGTTGTGTTTAGAAAATCGTTCGGAGGCATTTTGAGGAACTCCCTTTGTTTAGAATTATCAAATAATGCTATATTATCCAGTATGATAAATGAGTCGACTTTCGAAGTTAAAAGTTACATTATTCATTGATTCCGATGCAGTAGAAATTAGTTAACTATAACTTTACTTTCGTCGATCGTCAGCTGTCTTTGGAGTATGTATAGTTCAAAAGACAGTGTTGAAAATGGTAGAATTTTATTATCTATTGCTTTTTTGTGTGTAAAATATCTGAAAACGGTATTTTTTTCAAGTATTGGTCGATTATACGACATTTTAAAATTGAATCAACACTGTCTCTTAGACTATTCGCGTTAATAATTAAAGATTATGATATGATTATTATAATTAGTAATTATTAAATGCTTATAATAGTGTCATGGACGTAATTACAATCGTTTTCTTGTTAATTCACTAAATGTTTTGCCCTAAATCAATATTTAGAATAGCTCCATCTATCGGTACTTTTTAACAACATGTTTTAATTTTTCTTTTTAAATCATCCATAGACTTTTTATGAAACAAAAATATAAGGACACAGATATAAAGGCAGTGCTACACCCAAACGAGTTTTTAAATATAGCTTTAAATGTGTTTTATAACTAGGAACCTATCGCTTACTCTAGCATAACTACGTTATATACATTGCATAGCCTCGCTTTATAAATTGGGGCTATTTTCAACCTTTAAATTAGTCGAAAATAAAAAATGAGGGAATCTAGTCAACATTCTACATTTCTACCCCTTTTATTTAGGAGCGAATTTAATATCATTGAATTATTTTTGAGTATATTTCGTCCTAGTCTCGTAGTTTTCTTTTTTTAAATATTTTTCTTAAGAGGTTGAAATCAGCAAAAATCACTATCTCCCATTTTCAACCTCATAAGAAAAATGTGTATTAATTGGTTTTAAATGTCA
Source organism: Ochropleura leucogaster (assembly GCA_958449745.1). Taxonomy (NCBI): domain Eukaryota; kingdom Metazoa; phylum Arthropoda; class Insecta; order Lepidoptera; family Noctuidae; genus Ochropleura; species Ochropleura leucogaster. The sequence goes on along the minus strand of OY288228.1, from coordinate 8,045,938 downwards.
TAATAACGAAGTCCATTAATTATTAAGATGATCACCGTATAAAAATCCAACCCATTTCAGACCAGTACAAATATGTTTTTTTTTTTCTAAGAGATGACAGTTCGAATGTGTAACTTTAAAAATTATTAAGAAAACAACAATAAGAAAGGGGGCGAAGCTCTCCTTTACATGTTGTAGAAAAGTATACACGAAAAAGAAATATTATAAATATATTTATGTGTTTAGATTAATTCTTCAAACTTACACAGGCAACTGTCACAAACAAATAAAAAAAATGAACTAAGTAATCATTTTTCGCTACAAAACGTCCGCTCCATTCCAACTAATGGCAATATTTATTCAAAAAATATTATTTACAGTCATTTTAAGACGTAATATTGCGCAAGGCTTACCGCCGAAGGTGACAGTAAAAGTTAATATTCGCTGAATAAATGTTGCCAACATCAAATAATTTATTTATTTCACCAATCATAGCTATCTTACGTCACTTCCGCCGCCATTTTGTATTACGTCACTCGAATAAATAACCGACTAACAAGCGAACCGTTTTTTATATATTATTATTATTGATATATTATTTATTTCTAGTTGCATTTTTTTTTGTACTGAAAATGAGTTTTATCGAGTCGAATTTCAATCATAACACACACTTCATCTTTTATACCAAACCTTAAAAGTAGTCTTTTTCATTTACAACCCCCTACAACCCCTATTCAGTACAAAAAAAAAGCCTTCCTAACCTAACTACCAAATATATACACAGATTTTTTTGGGATTACAAAACGAATTTGGCATCTAAACACATCAGGACTTATAGGTACGGATCACATCTTTGATTTGTGCCCTACAGAGGGGGCATTGACCACCCCCCTTGCCCCTCCACTGCTGGACAGCACAACGGTAGCACATACACATATGCCCACACATATAGAGTACTGAATCTATGGGGTTTTCGTAACAGATTGTGCATTCTGTTCCAGTAAGGTTACCGGTAGTTGCCCCCTCCCCAATCACAGAGTAAATTGGCTGATGACGGCTGGTCGAAGGTCCATTTTGAAGTCTGTCAGCTAATCTCAAAGGTTCTGTGTGACCGTTGGGAAGTTGTGCCTGCTCGTTGATGTTGTTTTGGCTGGTTGATGAGCATTGGTTGTCGGTTCGCGGTCTAGGCGGTTGGTAGTTGCAGGTTGCTGGCTGGTTGATGGGGAGCCCGGTTAGGCAGAGCTGGGAAGTTGTTTGGATAGGCTGGAAAGAGAAAAAAAACGTAAGTATATTGTATGATCAGAGTAAACACACTTGAATGCGAAAATCATAAGGTCATCTTAAGCCATGATTGATGATAATATCTTGGTAAACCAAAGACAAAACTATGGTCAATAGAGCATATGAAAAGACCAAATATAGTGTGACAATTGCTGAGCACATAAATACTCCTTAACAAATGAATGAACTGGCCGTCAGTACATAATAAAAATAGCCAAAAAAAAGGAAATCGTCAACATAAACTCACCTCAATATAATGCGCACTAGCAAGCGTCAAGCCCTGTTGATTAGCATTATTCTGTCCATTTTGGGGAGGCAGACTGACCACCAGGACTGTGCCACCAGCTCCCGCAGTAATAGGCCCTGCAGACCCTGTCAGCACCCTCAACTGCTGTGGTGGAGTCTGAGCTTGTTGCACAACTTGGGTACTCAACATCCTGACCTTCTGCGTAGCCCCATATATATCCACAAACGCCCATAGCCTCAGAGTATGGTCTACATGCATGACAGTGACAGGAGTGGACCCGTTTCTGCTCACTCTGACTTCGCCGTCTAATGTTAAAGTGACAGCTAATTCGTCGCCTCTTCGGAGACCGTTTGCAGCATCCCGTCTGACCACCCAGTATTCGGGACGGTCTAGAAGTAGTTCTGCGTCATCTGGGAGATCGCAGGGTCTCAATGTGGCTGGATCGCAGGATGTTAGACCGATAGCTAAGCTGCCAGCGTAAGCTGCCTCTGTAGATAAAATCTGGACTACAATAGTCTGTCCAGGGCGCATCGGACGCGCTGTGAAAACATAACCTTGGCAGAATTCCGCATCAGCTCTTGCAGCGACGCCTCTGTCATTCACACATTGCACATTTCTGCCTTTAGTTCTATGCAAGCTGAGTGGTACTAATGGATTTTGGTATCTTGGCGGAGGTAGAGATTCTTCGACAGTCAACGACCTCATGCTGCCAACGAGTCTTTCTTCATCTAAAGGACTGTGTCTCCTCTGGCTTGGGGCTCTCGGATCAGCGAATTGGACTGCCGTGCAGTTACCATAGACATCCACCAAGGCCCACAGAGGGTTTCTGGTGTCCACACCAGAGAAGAAGAGTCCTTTGTCTTCGCCGTTTACTCCGAAGTGAACGTCTCCAGAAGAATTGACGTAGTAGTATAAAATGTTGTCTTTCTCGCAGAATCTTTCGCCGAGGGCTTTCGCCCAGTTGCCGGGTTTGTTGGTGAGGTCTGGGCACGCGTATTTGGGGAGCGCGTGAGCGAGGGTAGCAGGGTCGTGGTTCGTGAATCCGAAGCGGATGACGCCGCTCCAGCTGTTTGAGATCTCAACGAAGCGGAGGCAAACCTGTAAGAAGAAGCGGAGAGGTTAAAAATGCAAGATTCGTTTGTACTTTCTTGTTGAATCAACAGGTTCCTGTATTAGTGACTGCTTTGGAATGAACCCTTGTGTTAATTTACAATTGCATTAGGCAATATTTTGATAAATGCCTCAGTTTATTTAAAAAAAAAAACAAGTAAATTACTAAGTTATTGTCAATAAAACAGAATCTTTTCTAACGTCTCTTATAAGAATTTACCTAAAAATCTGATGATACATACCTTCTCGTTAACCCTGACAGGCCTGGCGCTAAAGGCGACACCCTTGCAGAACGACTCCACGCGCCGGGCCATGGAGCCGTCGCGGGAGACCCTCACGTTCTCCCCATGGATGGAATGGAACCCCAGGGGGGGCAGGTTGTTCGGAGTACCCCCGGTGCACGAAGTACGGGGGGCTGTAACAAGAGAGACGAAGGTTTAGTAATGGGGTTTGATTTAAAAAGATTTTGCTTTTTTTTTGGAGTGTTGCTTTAAAAATGTTTGTGGGAAAAGTAGCTTTAACAATACATTAAAAACGATAATGACATCGATACATCACAACCGGAGTTATACCATTGTCAGCCAAAGTTCGAAAAATGGCAATATTAAACATAATATCTTCATAATTTGATGTAACGGCCAATATTCAAAATCGGAACACAATAACAGAGAACGTCGCAAGCGAGACCGTTAGACAAGCTCCAGAAACTTCGCGAAAAAAACAAGAAACATCTTTTAAAATTCGCTTCTCCGGATTATTCCTTAAAAATTACATACAGTGCTATGAGTCCATAACAATACAAATATTCTTGTTCCCCTAAGAACGCTATTGTAGCTCCCCCTCGGTAAGTATAATTCCCAATATGGCGGCGCGTCACCTGCGCGGCAGATGTGCGCAATGCGCAGCTTGCCTATGCGCAGACGATGGTCGACAAGGATATTGGCTTCGCCTTTAATTACTTGGGGCACGTTTCTTTTAATTAACAATAAGTAGGTATGCGGCTAGTAATTGGCACATTGAGTTTTGGAATCATTTTGGGCAAACTTCATGTCTGTTACAGAGATAACTGTGCAAATATTTTTATGTTGTTTTCCCCTTAGTTTGGTGAAGCTATTTTATAGATATGTGGCAGTAAAAAAAACTGATGAATGAAAATAGCATGCATGCATCAGATAAGAGAATGTTGAGATAGATGTGTGAAGTGATTAAAATGGATTAAGGCATGCAAAAGGAACTTTGAAAATGACGCCTGTTACTGAAAAGATGAGAGGGAGTCGTCTGTTTTGGCACGGACCTGTGATGAGAAGGGATTCAGCTCATGTGTCTAAAAGAGCCATGAATATAAATCTTCATGTATGGAGAGGGAGATGAAGACCAAAGAAAAGATAAATGAATTGTGTGAAAAATTATATGAGTAGAAAAAACCGTGACAGGGAAGAATTGAAGAATAAATAAGTACGCTGCGCCAACTCCAAATTACTGGGATAAGGGCAGGAAGATGATAATGAAATACGTCAAATCAAATAATCATCATTTTAATCTTAAATGCGAACAAAAGACAGTCTTTTGTTAGATTTGAATAATGAATCTATTCCAATTCATATGTCAGTCAAAACGTAAGCAAATTGGTTACGTCCGCAGTTTATATTCGCGAATTTGATAACAGCTTCAAATAGATTTTATGTAGTGCAATAAAAACTCAAGTAACTGTAGTTACTATTTACCCAGACTACACTTACAGCGTGAAGTCGTGATGAGCCAGAGGTTTAAGATCTTCGCCACGCTTGGGGTTCCAATCCAAAACAGTACTAATGTGATTTTTCAATTCATTTGTGATTTTTAAAGTTTATCTAAGAAGTTTACAACTCGATAGTAGTGGGCAGCAGCTGAAAATCAGCGTCAAGTGGCGGCCTTGTGTTGCCACCTGGCATTATGCTGAGCTGAGGCCCTTTTGGCATTATTTTGTTTAATTTTAACGTGTCCCTGTGTTTTTAATTTTTAGTAATGCTGAATAAACGCAATTTTCTTTCTTTCTTTCTTTCGATAAAGCCATATTTATATTGGTCCCAAATTATACTTTAATCATCATACAACTTGACACTGACTAAAAGATTGTATAAAATTTAATTTCGCGGGTATCCTGACGAATTTACCTTAAAGCCCTGTTGTTGAGCTCCTTGAGTTATGAGTCGAGCTACACGATAACTGACAAATGCTTGCACTGACTGGACAGGTCCACTCAATCTGTGTGGTGCTTTCTTAAAAAGACCATTTCAGACACTAATCTGCATAGTCCTCATGTAAGTTGATCAAGATGTTTGCCTGGATCTTAAAAGGGACTATGACCTCTGAATTTGTTTCGGTTGTTTCTTCTCAGAGTAGACACCGGCCTCTACTATTTTTTTAAAAATACGTGTAAAAGTGTTTTTGAAAACCTACTTGCGTCAATTTACCTTTATAATGCCATTGCGACCAATAGTCCAACAAGCAATTTCAAAGTACCTGATATACTTAACTAAAATCAAGCTCCGCCATAGTAAAAAATAATATATAAATGGTTTTGCATCTTTGTATGAGTAGTACTTCTTCTATCTTATGTCAGTGCAGTGACCGTTATCATTCAAAGGCTAAAATATACGCATCAAAGAGAAATATTTTATTTATTGACATTTACGTTTGAATCTCGGGAAATAGTGCTGGCTCACTAACACGGGCGGTAACAGCAATACTCGTGCAATACCACCCACATTTCCAGCCCCTATCAAATAAAAATTTTCACCCTCAACTAAGCAATCCGCCATTGTGTGAGCACGTGTCACTTCCTCCTAAATAGGAAGTGACGTAATACGACACGCGTCGCGTTCACTTTAGCGAATAATTCTTATGGTGTTGCCATTTTGTTTTATGAGTTGGTAATGACTGTTGAATGTGGCGAGGGATACTGAGGGTCTAGACAAGGACGTGATTAAGATGAAGAAGCTACACAAAAAAGGTTGTGGTTAAATTTCCACGCCACTTCTTCCCAGCTAAAAGACTAGGAAGTGGCGAAGGGTGTTTTTGCGGGACTGTCTCTTGTAATGTTGACGTTCAGAAAGTGCTGATTATCAGCCTAATTTGAATAAGACTTAGTTACCCCTTATTTTGATATAAGATCTAGCCGTGCTTTGTTAAGGTGGCTGTGCTTCCCTTGGTCCGTAGTTTGAACACCAATTGCATACAGAGTTTCAACCGTGTCTCCGTTGGTTTTGGCCGTTATTTTTAGATCTTTGAAAGTCGTAAGCTACAGTGCAAGTCGGACATCCAATTTTACCAAAAGTATCATATTTTTATAGATTTTGATGAAATGTGGCACAGAGTTAGATTATAATCTAACTCTGGAATAACACATAGGATACTTTTTTTCGATCATTACTCGGGCGAAGCCGCGGGCGCCAGCTAATGTTTTATAAGGCACTGAAAGTTTAATGTTTTTGTTATTTTAACTCCGTCTAAAGCTAAGCTGCATGTATTCATAAAATGACCCTCACGCCCTCCCGAAGAGGGATTACCACAACGTACTAAGGCCGCATACCCTTATTTTATTAATAGGATGACCCAAATACCTACATCGTTGACTACCCTCATCGCTATACATCTGTGTTTATTATGAAATATTCTCAAGGGTGTGTAATAAAATGCCTATTGTTCGATTGTTAGGGGGTGGAATTTCTTGGGGTGAATTTGAAACACTTGGCCAAGTGTTTTTGGGTAATCTTGTTCTTTATTTATGAGATTACTAGCTTTCGCCCGCGGCTTCGCCCGCGTTAAATTTGGGGTAACACAGTTCCCCTTGCGCCTTATTGATTTGTAATAGCAACGCTAAATTTTACCTTCTCTTCCCTCTTTCTCCCTCACATCCCACTTTTTTCAAAAAAAAATATTAGCCTATGTCCGTCTCCTGGTTCCCAACTATCTCTGTACCAAAATTCATCCAAATCGGTTCAGCCATTAAAACGTGAAGAGGTAACAAACAAACAAACAAACTCACTTTCGGTTTTATAATATTAGTAAGGATTCGGGTAATTGACGGAATCTTATTGGCCTGAAATTGTTATAGGCCTTTGTGAAATAAAAAGCTTGAGAGGTGTCAAGGGACACCCGGATGGAACGAAATTATTATTTATTATGCACAAAAAACCTGTATACACTCAACAAAAATAATCGTAGCGATACCACACTGTTCATTGTGAAATAGAAAGACGAAACGAAAATAACTGACTTGCTTTCTATGACAGAGAGAGAGAGAGAGAGAGAGCGCGCGAGAGTGAGAAAACCACACGCACGGCTTACAACTGTAGCAAAAAGTGTCGTTACAACTTTTGGTCTTAATTTTTTCCGTCTAGACCCCTTTCGCAACGCGCGATAAGGAACTTCGTTCCAAAATGTTTCGATTTAGACTGATTTTTGGGCCGATACCTTGAAAATTAAAGTGATTGATTGATAGATTCTTTTCGAACGGTAGACCTCATAAATTCTGCAGAAAATCTTGCAAGCCAAAATTTTTTGAAAAAATAAATGATCAAGTTACACAAAAATCTTGACGGCACGGTTGGCGCAGTGACTGAGCGATCGACTGCTGCGCTGCGTGTCGCGGTTTCGATTCCCGCACGGAACAAATATCTGTATGACCTGCAGATAGTTGTTCCGGGTCTGGCTGTTGGTGTATGTGAGTTTAAATGTTTGTAAACGCACCCACGATACAGGAGAAATTCTCTGATCTGATCTGATCTTAGAGTGGGGCAACGTTTTGTTTAAAAATAAAAATAATAAAAATCTATCGATAAATCTCATTTTTACTAAAAATGAAATTTATCGATAGATTTTCGACTTTCGACCCTCTTGAAACTACAAGTAACAGAATATCAAAGAGTCTTTATCCATTCAACATCCGATTTCTAAAGTATCCGATTTCCTATAACTCCCCCAATTTTGAGATCAAATCGGAAGCTTCCGGCGGAAGTGATCCCCTTATCCACCCACCCCTCGGTAGTTTTTCTACTTCCGAATCAAAGGCACCTGGTTTTGAAAAGAGCTTTGTTACCCTCATTTTTAAATAGCATCTGTTATCAGACTTATTTGAATAAAAGCTTCCGCCCGCGACTTCGCCCGCGTGTCATAGTTACTTTGGGCTAACGCTAACTTTAACGCGCGTGATGATCGAAAAAAAAAATATCTTTCCACTTTTCTTCCCTCTTTCTCATCCCTTTTCTAACTTTTTTTAGCGTATGTTCGTCTCTAGATTCCCAACTATGTCTGTACCGAAATTCATTAAAACTACTGGACCGATTTTAACCATTTTTTTACTAATAAAACGCTACATTATCACGAAGTAACATAAGCTATACAATATCACACTACTACCCACGGGAGCGGGGCAGCAACTAAAGACGCGGGTGCAACCGCGGAAGACAACTAGTCAAGATTAAGATTAAGACACCAGATCGTCCTCTACAGCCAAACAGAACCAAAAAAAATCTAGTCTAGGTTCTATTCTAGATCTAGACCAAGATTGACGTCAAACGGGCCTATAGTTAGCCTGAGATTGCACCAGGAAGATTTGATGACGCAAATAGTGACATTTGCTTGCGCATAGAGCGTTGCATTGAATTTATTGGCTTTGGTTTTTTTTCTTCTAATGCTCTCGTTGGGTGCTACGTCTTTTGGGATGGAGCTGAAGTTTTAATGAATAAAGGTGAACAAAAAAATCGAAAGGCTACAATTGTATATCGATTATCGATCGTGGATGGTAATAAAAGTTATTTAATTTCACCATTTTAGTTGTAGTTTAATAGTATCTCACACAAATTGTTATAGAATACTAGCTGTGCCCAGCGGTTCCACCCGCTGCTCACTTAGGGGTTTGAAAAATAGATGTTGGCAGATTCTCAGACCTACCCGATATGTACACAAAATTTCGTTTAAATCGGTCCAGCCGTTTCGGAGGAGAATGGGAATGAAAACTGTGACACGAGAATTTTATATATTAGATTCATTTTTCATTGCTAATAAGACGTTTATAAGCATATCGTCCATTTACATTAGAAAAATAAAGGATTATAGAAGACTTTACCCGCGGCTTCGCTCGCGTTAAATTCGGGGTAACACAGTTCCCCTTTCGTGATTTGCAGGTACCCGCTACCTGTAGTTTGTGCCCTTGCGCCTTATTTATTGTCTATTACAAAAGCTACATTTTCCCTTTTCTTCCCCCTTTCCCCCTCACTTCGTTTTTTTTTTATTTGAATGTGTCTGTCTCCAGGGTCCTAACTATCTCTGTACCAAAATTCATGAAAATCGGTTTGGCCATTTAGACGTGAAGATGTAACGAACCAACAAACTCACTTCGCTTTTATAATATTAGTGAGGATGACATTACTTCTATTTGTCCCTCTCTATCAACACCACGTCAAGGTTCATAACCCATCCTAACATACTCTAAAAACAAAAATCTAACACCGTGACACCCCTCACGGTACAGCCCTAAGTGCGGAGATCCACGCCACTGCGCCGGCGCATCCGGCAGTAGAGGAAATCTAACATAATTATTACTGGGTACTTTAGACGGTTAATGATTTTGTAAGATCCTTTGTGGGTTACGGGTTTCAATTTCCGTGTTTTTAAAATCTTCATAACAAAAAGAGTTTGATTGGTCGAATCGGTCACTGATCTGCGAAATGCAAGAAATATTTAGAAAATTGATTTTTGCTGGTTATTCTGCCAATTTCATCTTGAGGCCAATGCGACACCGAGTCGATGGCGCGTTAGTGTTCCACACGCTCCTCAAAGAGATGTCTGCAAAACACAAGGGCTTGCCAGGGCCACCGCCTGCCGGGGTTGCGGATTGTTCGAAAGAGATACTGCGGCCCCAGAATATAAAAGACAATAGAAGGAACATGGGTTGGTTTTAGTCAGTACAAGTCTGACACTCCCACTCCCGCCGCTCCGCCCAAAGCCGGGAAAGTAATTTAATGATTTACCATACAAGAAGTAGATAGTTTTCTAAGCTTCCACCACCTGAGTCACTAAAATGTTGTTAGGTGATTCTAACAAATCCCCACGTCATGTACAGTCAAAATGAAGAATGATCAACAAGCAATACAATGAAGACTCAATGACGTCCATCTCAATTGTCTACACGTTTAGAGGAATGCGCGTCGTAAACAATGCATTCTATGACGTTCTCGTATACCTCTGACGTTATTTTCAACTGCTGGAATTTATTTCGGAAGTCGATGTGTGAAATTTGGCTAGTACTCCAGCGTAGTATATAACTATCTTATATCTTATATTATTTTCTATAGCACGGCCAACGAGAAGCGATACCAAATGTAAACAAAACCCATGCTAAAACCCCATCTAAAATGGCCGCCCGAATGTTGGCGAACCCGTCTTGTTTTTGCCGGGAGAACGAGACATTACGACAAAGGCACAAGATGGAAAGAGCTAAATATTAGATTGTCAACGCCACAGTTGTTCTTTAGGTAAATGACCTTTCGTATCGCTTCTCGTTGGCCGTACTATACACTTTTTGAACATCATTATATAAGACAGTCCCCCAAAACATCCACCCTTCTCTCCTTCCAAGTGTTTTAGCTGAGAAGAAAAAATGGCGGATCAAACTCCCCAGCAATACAACTGTCTGTTAGGTTTCATAATTTTCCTGCCCTTGTCCTATTCTATTTAGGGTCGGCGCAACACGTTTTCTTCTACCATCCTCCTGTCAGACGTCACGGCATGACTTACTCTTTTCTCCTTCATATCATTCCTTACACAATCCAACCATCTTTTCTTTGGCCTTCCTCTCCCTCTTCATTCTACAACATTTAGATCCATCACTATTTTAGTCACATGCGCTCCGTCCCTCCTCATTACATATCCATATCAAGACAAACGACTCTCTATATTATTTTCTGTAACAATCGCAACTTTCAAACATCCTCTAACATACTCATTCCTTACTTTATTCAGTCACTCCACACATCGATCTCAATATTCTGATACACTCTAGTACAATGAACTGATCCATCGAATTTTCTAATATAGGCGAGCGTTGCATCATTTGGTTTTAATAACAAAACTATTTTTAGAACTCTTGTGTGAGGATTATTTTTTTTCTTCAGATCTAAGACGCTATGAAAGTTTAGGAGACTAAAGAAATGATGGATGAACTGTGTGATGATTTGGCAAGAGACGAGTTGACTGCTGAGAGGACGTATATTAGAGGAGTATAAAGACGAACATACTTTTTGTTTTTCGTGTGGAAATCCTCAATAGATGTCCTCCGCCTTTGCGGAGGGGTCTGTCAGACTCCTACTGACTAAAACCACACGGTGTTCGTTCTCGTCACTTCTGGCTGGGGTGCGGGGACACATTTGCATTGTACACAATCACCCCAGCAGTGACGGTTTGCTTGCGGCAAACCCCTTCTCAGGAAAAGGGGAGGAGTGGACTACTCCTCTCCCTGTCATTCTTTTTAAGAGGCACGCGGAAACACCACGCGACGCCAATGGAAGAAGACATACTGCGCCAACCCCAAATAAATTGGGATAAGGGACATGAGAATAATGAGATCCAATCCTTACTTCCTTACTTATTATTATAAAAGCGAAAGTGAGTTTGTTCACGCCTAAATGGCTAAACCGATTTTGATGAATTTTGGTACAGAGATAGTTGGGATCCTGGAGACGGACATAGGCTATTTTTAAAAAGAGTGAAAAATGAGGGAGATATAGGGAAAACTTAACATTGCTACTACAATAAATAAGGCGCTAGGGCAAAAACTACAGGGGCCTTAGTCTGCTATTACAATAGTGTCAGAATGGTCGATCACTGATCGCATAGTGGTTAATTTTGATAAGTTTGGTAATCTGCTACATACTAAAATTGTCAAAATCAACCATTATGCGATCAGTGATCGACCATTCTGACACTATTGTAATAGCAGACTAAGGCCCCAGGTGGCAGGTACCTGCAAATCAGGAAAGGGGAACTGTCTTATTCCGAATTTAACGCGGGCAAAACCGCGGGCGAAAGCTAGTCTTAAATAAAATTGGTTATAATGTCAACGTCCTGCGGAAAATTATTTCTAAAAAGGTTCAGGCCATAATTTCGTAATATCGAGACAAAATTGGATCAAAGATGGCGTTCCCCTCCCTAGGGGTCGTATTCGATTTATTTTTAATAAGGGGTGCAGATGCTGCGTTGTTACACCCCCGCTGTTTGTGAAAATCCTATTATTTATGTATTATCTTGAGTTGAGTTGAGGTTTTCAAGGCCTAAATATTCGGTTTTTTGATATAGTATTTCCTTACTTACAGTACATAAAATCTAGTCGGTACCATGACAAGGCTTCTCTTAATCCGATTTCCTGCACTTTTTTGTACTCTAATTCCGTTAATACCGAAAAAACGGCGTTGAAAATAGAATCAGAACAATTTGAATAGCAACACCATCGAAAAAAAAACGTAGAACCATAACCAATAACTGTCAAAAACAATTGAATATCAAAATGGCGGCAACGATTCACGTTCGAAAATAACTCGATATAACATTCCACACTAATTCTTAACTATAAAATTAAAAACATTATATTCGAAATCAATTAAATCTCTATAAAATCGGGACCGTTTCCAAGCGGAACAAACAGAATAATTGAATTAAGAAAAAAAAACCGGAGCATGGAAATCGACGCTCTGCCTGTCCGTCATGCCGGATAAGTCAGCCAGGTCTATGACCTGGCTGAGTTCCTTCATGCCTTTGCTTATTGCTATACAGTTTAGAAAAAAGAACATGACTTAGATTGTATGAAATTCCTTTGTGGGAAGAGCATGGAACTATTAAGTACTAGGGAAAAGGATTATGGTACGATTCACGCTAGTTTTTTTTTAAATGTGAATATAGTATTACCTCAAGGAGGTTTTTTTATACATGATTGTTCTATGTGACTGACCGTTGATTGGCTGAGTGCGTAATAGTGATTGTTTCAATAATTGGATGTGGTTTTTATGTTCATTGATTTATGCTTATCATTTCGAATTGAAATAAGATATTGAGGCAAAGTTTGGGTGCAGATTTAACTTCGGTATTAAATTATAGTAACTTCAGATTCTAGATCTTACGAACAGATTTCATATTCAGCCTATTGTGATCCTCCCGCTGGGAAATAATCTATCAGACTGGTCTATGCGGGTTGCTAGATAACCTACCACCGTAATATTCCATAATGTTCTAAAAAACTTTCGTTATTATCATCTATTTCACTCGCACACTATACCTATCTCACTCTTTCGTCACGCTACACTGCAGATCATGCGTTCACTTGGTCACGCTCTGTGATCATGGCAGACAGTCGACACACGCGAATGAAATCTATGGCAATATACCACACTGTAATGTTAACAGTTACTTTAAATGTTAAACATAGATATAGTTGTGGCACAACAAACTACAAAATCATTTATTAAAATAAGTCATTACGGGAAAATTAACAGATTGGAAACGTCAAAAGTGACATAAGACATTTCCCGCCGAAACGCGGGACCTTTGCCACCTCTTAGTGCTGGAAAAGGGGCGAAACAAATTCCACAGCAATACATCTGTAGAACTTGATTCTATACAATACATGGAGTTTTGGATACCGTTCAGTTTCATTAAATGTTGTCTTTGACACTTATATGGTTGACAGTTACTGTTTTAGGTTGACCTGTCAAACATAGTATTTTTTTTTTTAAGAATCTTTTTGAATCTTTAATTCAGTTACACTTTAACGATCCGTCATGGAGCCTTACATCTCATGGAGTCATGGCCTTATAATGACGTAATGATCATGCTTTGCAAATGGATTGGTCATCGCAGACTCGCGGTTTTTTATTATTAAATAGCTTATTAATCTTTCAGCCATCTTAATAGACGGAGTAAAAAAACATGGATTTGTACTAACTGAAAAAACATAGGCATTGTAAGTCAAAAAAAAGTTTTTAGTTTTTAAGTCGAGACGATATAAAAAAAAAACTAACTCGCATGTAAATAAAATAAGCACATAATAAAACATTACGACTCCATATTAATACAAAAGCACTTTCCCTCCAATTTTAAACAACGCGGGGGCGGCCATCTTTAAAAATAAACAATGTCTACGTGGGGCATAGACTATAGGGTAGGTACATACAGACGACAACAAATGTGGTGCAGATGGCTAAGTTCCACGGGGATTTCTTATGGTCCCTTTATTTTGTGTTGAATTTATGTGGTTTTAGTGGCACTGTCGCCCCATGGGTAGTTCAAGGGCGTTAAGTGCATTTTAAAGATGTTTATACCAAAAAAGAACACATGACAGTTTTGTTTTGATCTATTTTTAGGGTTTCGTACTAACTATCTATACTAATATTATAAAGCTAAAGAGTTTGTTTGAACGCGCTAATCTCAGGGACTACTGGTTGGTATTGGAAAATTCTTTTAGTGTTGGATAGTCCATTTCTTGAGGAAGGCTATAGGCTATATAACATCACGCTACGACCAACAGTGCTGAGCAGCGTGGGTGAAACCGCGGGGAACAGCTAGTAAAGAATCTATTAAGAAGTTTACCGAAGTATATATAAAAAATCCGGCATTGTAGTGTTTCGAAATAGATGCCTCGGGACCAGTACATAAAAGGGTAAAGAAGATATATGGGTTGTGGTCAATCAATACAAGTCTGACACTCCACCCCGCTCCGCTCAGAGCGGGGGAATTTATTTGATGAATTCTCTAAATATAATAGAAGTTCATATCTCTGCCTAACTCAGTAAGGATTTTTTTTTCGGGTGGGAAATCATCCAATGACTTCCCCCGCTCTGGACGGAGCGGGGGGGCATGTCAGACTTGTACTGACTAAAACCCACCCATGTTCCTTCTGTTGCCCTTTACGTTCCGGGGCCGCGGTATCTCTTTCGAACAACCCGCAACCCCGGCAGGCGGAACTCTGTAAGGATTAAAGGCCAGTTATGTAATGTTATGAACTGATTACGAAAATCTAGAACAAAATTATGTCTTCACTAATCACGTCAATTTAAACAGTTACCCAACCTGACACGTCACTTCCGATCCAACGAGAGGATACACTTCACCACAGAGCAGAAACAACGGCTTTCCCAACCGTATCGGGTAACGGATGAGGTGTGGTTGGTTATGGTACGCAGGATGACCATCGACAACACCGGATGGTCACGGCTTCGGAGGAAATAGAACTTGTTATTAAAAACCACTGACAAGATGTTGAAATTATTGAATAACTAGCTTTAGCCCGCGGCTTCGCTCGCGTTAAATTCGGGGTAACGCAGTTCCCCTTTCCTGATTTGTAGGTACTTGCCACCTGTAGTTTTTGCCCTTGCGCCTTGTATATTGTAATAGCAATGCTAAGTTTCCCCTTTTCTTGCATCTTTCTCCCTCATATCTCAATCTTTTTAAATTGCTTATGGCCGTCTCCAGGGTCCCAAATATCTCTGTACCAAAATTCATCATAATCGGTTTAGCCATTTAGGAGTGAAGACGCAACAAACAAACTCACTTTCGCTTTTATAATATTAGTAAGGATTCTTGATTGGTAACGCTAAGTAGGTGTAAGTACTTTGGTTTATGGAAGGAGATTATTTTTAATAGTCAAAATTTAAAAAGAAAAAAACAAAAGAAAGCTTTTATTTCAAGTAGGCCAGTTACAGGCACTTTTGAACTGTCGCTACATTGACGACAACAATAAAATGAAGCTACATGCAGTCCCAGTCACAAGGTATAATAACTGTGAAAGTACTGTAGTTGCCCATTCAAAGGCGTAGATCTCTACGGAGAAGAATGAGCAAGAACCTCCATGGACACTCTTTCAAAATAGGATATTGTTACAAAACCTTGGTTACATAATTCATGTAGGTGGTACATAATGTGAGAACGATGTAGCAAGACGTGCACAATAATTTATGAACGAAAAAAGTTAAATTTGTCTATGGTAGTGAAATGAACGAGAATGAGTTTTGTTTTGGCTGCGTAAAATAAAGGAAAAGAGATGAATATAGAATATCTTACCGAGAACACAAAGGAGGCATAAAATATGTGTATTTGGCACGAATTGAAAGCTGACTAAAAATTGGACACGAAAATCTGAAATTAAATAAATAAGCCGAATGCAGACTCTGTTGCATTTGTCATCTTTAATCGAATTAAAACTACAGATGAAGCTAATGATAATTAATCTGACAAACATTTCTTATACCGTCAACGATTCTCACAGAATATACGACTTTTCAACCTTTAAAAAGCCTAATGATAATAAATAACAATTAATAGAGTAATAAATCATAAATCAATTGGTAGTAATGTAATGGTAGCTTACAATGCGCACGCACAAGGCTTTCCCACGGTAAATGATCTATAGATCATTTTTACCATCATCGTACTGATGAAATTACTTACGGATGTCTTAAAGCAGTGTAATGCTGACATATTTAGAAGAACAACACATGGGGGATGCCCTAAATAAATTGGGTTTTTGATGTATGGGAAATCATCAAATCCTTACTTTAATATTATAAAAGCGAATGTGAGTTTGTTTGTTTGTTACCTCTTCACGATTTAATGGCTAAACCGATTTCGATAAATTTTGGTACAGGGATAGTTGGGAACCAGGAGACGGACATAGGCTAATATTTTTTTGAAAAAAGTGGGATGTGAGGGAGAAAGAGGGAAGAAAAGGGAAAACTTAGCGTTGCTAACTGTGTTACCCCAAATTAAACGCGGGCAAAAGCTAGTACTGAATAAAACCCATCCATGTTCCTACTTTAGATCTTTAAGTTCCGCGCCAGGGTCTCTATAAACCCCGGCAGGCAGTGGCCCTGGCAGACCCCTATGCTTTACTGGCATCTCTTTGCATTTCTTTGTGCATCTTTTCTCGACGTTTTATAGTAGGCCTATGTGACATAAAAATATTTTGATTTTAGCATGACGTATTCATGTAACGTTTACACCGCAAACTTGTTCTAAGGCGTGTGTATAGCGGGCCTGTGGACGGTGAGCAATGAGTAGCTCACCGTCCGTCCGTCTTTTGACGATAGACCGTGTCTACGGCTCGGTCGTGTTTCACACGCGCTTCTTAGTGATGTCAGCAAAGCGGAGGGGCTTGCCAGAGCCTCCGCCTGCTGGGGTTGCGGGTTGTTCGAAAGAGATACCGCGGCCTCGGAACGTAAAGGGCAATAGAAGGAACATGGGTGGGTTTTAGTCAGTACAAGAAAAGGCTGACATGCCTTCCCGCTCCACCCAGAAGTCGGGGAAGCGGGGGAAGTCATTTAGTGATGTACAACCCGAAAAAAAAAGGCGTGTGTATACAGCAAAAACGTCCAAGAACTGGCTAGCGTGTGAATCATCAAAAAAGTCACATCAGTTACCGAGAATAAGACCACACAAACGAGTTTTTAACAATTCCATTGAGGACTCCTAAAGAGATCTTACTTCATAGAATTTCTTACATTCAAGATTATATTCTATCTCAGAGAATCAAGACAGGTTTTCCGTTATAAGATCAGTTTCTCATGAAACTACTATACAGGTTGGTTCTTTTTTTAAATTGTAATTGTAACCTAGTGTACAGAGCTGTATTAATGTCAAGCGCGAACTCTCAAATTCGTGAGGTTCAATTGAAAGAGGACGAAAGTCAGAAAATATTGTTTTTAAAGACGATAGTAACAGAGGCTTAACCAAAGACAATAGAATTATTATTATTCAAGTGTAAACAAATAAATGAAAACAATTAATGTATCAGATGAAATTCAGATCATGCTAATTCGCTAGCAAAATTACATACAGTCAAAAGGAATAATTCTACTAATCCTTACTTAATATTATAAAAGCGAAAGTGAGTTTGTTACGTCTTCACGCCTAAATGGCCAAAACGATTTTGATGAATTTTGGTACAGAGATAGTTCGGACCCTAGAGACGGACACAGGCTAAAAATAGTGAGAAAAGGGGGAGAAAGAAATGTTTTTTTTTATTATCACGCGGGTTAAAGTTAGCGTTAGCCCAAAGTAACTATGCCACGCGGACGAAATCGCGGGCGAAAGCTAGTTTTATATATATTTTCTTTTAAATTTGGAAATGAATATTATTTACATGACAATACGACGGACGGTAGAATATGGAGGAACTTATTATATACGAAAACATATATATAACATTTACCCATGAATAAAAATGATGGCTTATTCAGCCGTCAGCACCTCTTTGGTCAGGGTTCTTCACAAAAGGATTTACAATCCAGCACGGATCTCTAAAACAGGACAGGACGATGTCCATTATAACGGTGTAGCATCCTTATTCTCACGGCTATGACTTTTATTTTCAGGCGCCATCTTTGTTTTTTCTTCGATTTTATTACTTTTAATTTTGCTTTCGATCGCAGTAATCATATGCTGTGAGAATTTAATTGAAGTTGAATTGTGTTTAGAGCCTTGATTGGGGAAGATTGTGTTGTTTAATTTGTTGTTAATGACTGTCTTTTCACGACATTTGGCAACTTTTTATTAAGTATCCTAAATTTGCTTTACTACCGGTTTTTATTGTTATTACTAGCTTTTGCCCGCGGCTTCGCTCGTGTTAAATTCGAGGTAACACGGTTCCTCTTTCCTGATTAATAGGTACCTGTAGCTTTTGCCCTTGCGCCTGATTTATTGTAATAGCAAAGCTAAGTTTTCCCTCTATCTCCCTCATTTTTCACTTTTATTTTAAAAAATAATTGCCTATGTCCGTCTCCTGGATTCCAACTATCTTTGTACCAAAGTTCATCAAAATCCGTTTAGCCATGTCGGCGTGAAGAGGTAACGAACAAACCAACTCACTTTCGCTTTTATAATATTAGCAAGGAAGTAAGGATTATATATTTTTTTGTCTTATTCTCATTTTTCTTAAATTGTTATTATTATTTTTGTAGTTTTGTACAATAGCATATAACTTATAGAAGAGCGAAGTATCCCACGAGTCGCTACCAATATTAGAAATGCTAAAATATGTGAGGAAGTTTGTTACTCTTTCACCCAAAAACTACTAAACGCCTTTCAATGAAATTTAGCACACATATAGTTCATAGGCATGAGATACTTTTAATCCCGGTAAACCGATTCTGTGAGAAATGAGGTTAGTATAAAACAAAGATGTCTGCCAGACAAAATTCCCGAATCTATCGAATTGTAAGATTGTTAAAATCTTCTTAAATAACGTGTCTTTCTATTGAAAAAATAATCTTGTAAATCGGTTCAGTAAATCCAGAGAGAGCCACTACAATTTCATAAACTTCACCTTTTTATAATATTACTAGCTTTTGCCCGCGGCTTCGCTCGCGTTAAAATCGGGGTAAAACAGTTCCCCTTGCGCCTTATTGATTTGTATTAACAACGCTAAGTTTTCCCTTTTCTTCCCTCTTTCTCCCTCACATCCCACTTTTTTCAAAATAATATTAGCCTATGTCCGTCTCCCGGTTCCCAACTATCTCTGAACCAAAATTCATCAAAATCGGTTTAGCCATTAAAGCGTGAAGAGGTAACAAACAAACAAACAAATAAACAAACAAACTCACTTTCGCTTTTATAATATTATAAGTAAGGATAAGGATGAGTGTAGATTCGATGATATTAGTATAACGGTAAAATTCTAATTTTAAACCAAGCCATCATCTTCCATTGTGTAAAGAGCCATTACACCCAACTAGTTGCAACTGCAACTTGTCCCGTGTGACAGGATACATTATTTTTTTTTAATATTTTTTTTTCACAACGCGTGGGAAGCTCACTTGTTCTACCGATTTTCTTTCTTTTTTTAACTGTACCGCTAAGCGAACCTTCGTAATTATGTCTGGGTGTACTGTTTATAGGGTTTTTCTTTTTTTTTGGAGCCGAGTCTATGGTCTGTAATTTAGTGTGGCCAGTTTATTAGTATGTTATTATCTTGGGACACTATTTTTAGCTTTGGCTATTCTATCTTGAGACACACACCGCCCAGTAGTAGGCGACCGTTATAAAATGTGTCTATGGGTCAATCTACTATAACTTATCTTTTTTAATCTATGTTTTTTTTGTCAGCTTGATGTTGTTTGTGTTGATAAATAAATCTATCTATCTATTGTATTATTTGTTGAAAAATAACTGTTGTATTTATAGGCTCTAAACAAGCTAATATTGGCTACTTTTTACTGTACTGTACTGTCACGTATGTCTGGATCGGTTGTAGGTCCACCTCTGTCTAACCATACGTGGTTTACAGGCACAGAAAAAAAAGTTTATTTTTTATTTTGTGGCCCGTGTCAACTCAATCCAACACATTAATACTGGCCATTTACATCACAGCAATACTAGCATAAAAAAAACACAAATTCAAATAAGGAACATGACGTAGAAAACAGGCCAGTCCCTAATCTACTTTCACCGAAAAACAATATCAATATATCGATACCAATGACAGATCGATGCGGACGAAAGGTGAGGTTCCCACGGAGCGTGTGACTGTGCAAGCGAGAACCACTAAATAGAGCGAGACCGAAGATGTTGCGACACCACGAGATAGTAATACCGTGAATACTGTAAGATGCGTAAAGTTAGGTAAGCTTGTTGATGGCGTTTAGGGCTGTAAGAGTCGAGGAAGAACAGTTTAGAGAGGAGGCAAGGGTTAGAGGAGTTTCGGTTTGTTCGATACCGCAGCCCTGAAACGTAGAGGGCAATAGAAGGAACATGTTTGGGCTTTTAGTCAGTACAAGTCTGAGCCAAAGAATAAACAATGTTTATTATTGAGAAGTACTGCTCTGCTTTTTTTTAAGCTATTGTATAGCTTCTATCGCGGGCCTTGAGCGTGGAGACCGAATCCAGAAATTTCGTAACCAAAAAGCCTAAGTACTTTTTAAATATTATATTTAGATTTTTTATTTATTTCATAAGTTTTTATTTACTTATTGCAAAGTGTTTTTTTTTAATTTATTGCATTAGTTGATAAAAAATGCTATGTATAATAGTTTTACCGCGGCAGTCCCCGAGTGCCACACGTATTTTTTTTGTTATTTTCTTTCTTTACTAGGCTTTAAGAAATTTGTTAAAAAAATAATAAACGAAATAAGATCAACAAAACACACATCGTGAGAACCTCTCCATAACGATTTAAGTAACTCAAACATACAAGAACAAGAACGCAAGAATGGATACCAAGTAATTCATTGTCATTTACACATTGTTGACCACAACAAAGTTTTGTTTGTTTATTTGTAGGCGTGTAAACGTGAGAATCACCTGAGTATTATCGCTGAGCAGCTTAGGAACTCATTCTTTCTCAACCGACTTCAAAAAAAGGAGCAGGTTTTCAATTCGTCGGGTATTTTTACCGATTACCGAAAAACGACTGGACCATTCATTTTCCTGCCCTTGTCCCATTCTATTTGGTGTCGGCGCAACACGTTTTCTTCTTTCATTCTCCTTTTTTTTCATTATTTTTCATTATTTTTTTTATTGAGTAATTATTTAGTAAGTCTTGTTACAACAAACCCCGTAAAGTAAACATTGTTTAATTTTGCTACTGACACTAATGGATACACAATTCTATAATGAACATTTTGATACAAATATTTTTTCCAAAACCCAAATCATTATTTTATATAGATTTTATTCCAAAAAATAGGCTTTATTGACTACTGTTACACCTGCGCGGCAAAGAGGGCACGACTGCTTAAGGTTATTTGCGTAGGGTACGGCCTTAAAAAAAGTTAATTTCGAAATAACATAACCAAATCTTTCCCAAACTACGAACAGCCATTTTTTTCTCAAATCATCTCACGTATACGATCTCGGCTATAGATCACTGCGTGCTGTAAGCTCATTAGCTGCGCCTGCGTCGATCGTGATCCGAATTAAACACGAAGATGTACGAATGATGCGCTTGCGTCCAAATTTTGATGTTTTTCTCCGTACTAACGTTTAAACGGTGTGATTTTTTTTGTGTGTTTTATGGTGAATTTGTGTGTAATTGTTATTTTCTTTGTAAGTACTCATGTGGTTTTTACCTAGGATTGTCATATGACCCAATACTGACTGGGTTGTGGAGGTCAGATAGGCAGACGCTCCACGAAACACAGTGGTATTCAACTGCATCCGGTAAGACTGGAAGGCGACCCAAACACAGTTGGGGTAAACCCGAAAAATGATGATGTCTATTACTTAAATTATAGCCACTTTTTATTTAAGTACTAGCTGTTCCTCGCGGTTTCACCCACGCTGCTCAGCACCTGTTGGTTGTAGCGTGATGTTATATAGCCTATAGCCTTCCTCAAGAAATGGACTATCCAACACTAAAAGAATTTTCCAATTCCAACCAGTAGTCCCTGACATTAGCGCGTTCAAACAAACAAACTCTTCAGCTTTATAATATTAGTATAGATTTAATCATTGACTTTGTTACGTAAGCTCTCCCACAACGAAAAGTGAAAAATCATTTATTTAACTAATTTACTGTTCCCCCCTAAAACATAAATAGCGAAATGTCTGGATAACACTTCAGTTTCACAGGCGCGATGTTATATTTAATTTACTTCTAAAAACCTTTGTTACTAAAACTACCATTTCAAGACACTGGACTAAAATAGACGCCATTTTAAAGATACATGAAACATTACTGTGAAGGGTCCTAATTATTGTAATTTCAACATAACCGCTACACATTTCTGCTTATTCACCTGTCGTGTTCAAAGATCACTATTTAAGTACTACAATAGTCCAAGTGAAAGGTGGGTCTCAAATACACCTGAATAACTTGTTTCCTTTGAGTTACACCTTGCGTGGGAAGGAACGCAGCTGATACCTTCAAAATAGGCTGTTTAAAAGAACAACACTTTGCCGATTAAAAAAAAACATGACATTTGACGTTCTGCATGTGAATACTCTATGGTAAAATCGGCAAGGAACAACCCTTTTGCTCTAAAAAAAGAAACAAAAATTTCAAATTTGGATTTTTCGACCGTGGGAATGGAAACGTCAAATGAAAATACAATTCTGTTTTTGTTTTCGTGGAAAACGTTTTCGAACGGAAATAGACTTTATTTTTATGGGAACAAAGTTCGTGTTTTGGTTTTGTAACTGCATTTCTTTTGTGGTAACATTACCGAATTCTATTTGCGTTATGTAAAGGTGAATGTTACCTTAGTTGGAAATAATACAGTACATTTTTGTACATCGTAAAGAATTCACACTGTTGTCGAATCACTACAGAGTATTTCACACACATTCTAATTACGTTCGTGAATATTGAATTTGAACTGTAACTAGGAGCAACAAGGTGCATTATTCAATATAATATAAGCATTCACAACTTTGTTCAATGACAACAGAGTATGAATAGTAATAATTGTTAACGATTGTTCCCGCGTTTTCAAGATGGCGTCGTTGCTTCCGGGATTTTAGAACTATATGTATTATAGAATATTTTATTACTCATTTGTACTATAAAAGGCAATGCAACTGTAATAAAATTTGCATAGAAAAAAAGACTTCCATTTTCGCCACGCATTGATATAAACGACTAAAAAATATTGCACAAATTACCCGACATTACCAAAAAAAGAACGAGTAATGAGTTTAACACGCATGTATGTATGTGTGTGGTCTATCTACAGAACTGTAGTAACAGTATAAAGGCAAGAGCGAGGTCAGAGGTCGTGGGAGATGCTCGTGCGATGTTCACAACTGGTCTTGTACTTGATGTACCTTAGAAACTAGTTTACAGAAGAGCCCATCTGTTTCTCACAACGGGAAAGTATGGAGAGGTATTAGTTTTTAATATTATTGGTAAGGTTCTTCAGAGAAGTCAGGTGCGAAGTGCGTGTTTAACCAGATGGATGAAATGATGGTGGAAAAAGTATAAGTATACCTTCCTGCTACAAAGCAGGAAGGTATTGAAGATACATTTTGAGAGACAAATCATCAAATAACTTAAATAGCTGGACAAAAGCCTCTTCTCATACACAGAAGGACGAACATTGATCACCAATGCAATCAATCAATTTCAATCAATCAATCAAGTTCAGGTTTCTTCACGATGTTTTTCTTCAACAATGTCTGTGATGTCTCTTTTTTTTGGGGTGGGAAATCGCCAAATAGCTTCCCCCGGGAGCTTCCTCTCTGGGAGGAGCAGGGGGCAGTGTTGGACTTGTACTGACTAAAACCCACCCATTTCCTTCTTTGTTCCCGGGCCGCAGTATCTCTTTCGAACAACCCACAACCCCGGCAAGTGGATTATTATCTATGCTTACCTCTTAGTCTAAAAGCGTGATTCAGAAGAAAGTACGGAGTTTTTTACGATTAATAACAATTCGAGAGTATGTAGAAGCGATATGGATCATAAAAACTTAGAACTTTCACTTCAAGACTATAATAAAATTGGTTTCAACTATCTCGTTTATTGCTAGACTTTAAAATTGTACTCTCTTACAAGAATGTAGAAAAACCAAACAAAGATTTTGCATAAAAAAAATACTAGGAGCATATGAAACAAAAAAAGATTTGATGAAATCAAAATCTTGAAATTACACTTCTGAAGCCTGCAAAAAACCAAGGTTTCAGTTAAAAAAAATCAATGAAACGAGTATAGAGAGTACTAGGCGAGCATAAAACGAAAGAGCAATTATGAAAAATACAATAAGCTTACAAATCAATAGGTCAAGATCTTGAACTACTTTCAATAGACAAGAAAAAAAAAACCAAGGTTTCTAGAACAAAACTCATGAAACTAAAGATCTTCCCGAACGAAAAGTACTAGGGGTACACGAATCGAAAGAGCTTCAATGTAATAAAGGTCACAGTACAAGATAGTACAGTAAAAGCATTACTTTTACAGCCATCATCGATTAGTTGCACCAACAAAATCCGTTAATTTAACAGTTTAGTTTAAAAGAGTTTTATTTCTTATTCTCTTTTTAAATTGACTTAGAACTGAAGACTTTGATTTGAATTTAAATTGAGAAGAGTTTAGTATGCCAATGTCGCGTTATATACATATTTTGGAGATAGGGATAGCATATTTGCAAAACGAAGATGGACGTGGGGATTCCAATTAGATGGATCGAGGAATCCGCTGGATGGAATAATCTGCTTAGAATCATCATCAACCGCCTTATCTTTGATAATTAAACGAGGCGACCCCTATTTGTCGATGGCGCGTTCTTTTTCGCGCCTCAAAGAGCTGTTAGCAAAGCAGAAGGGCCTGCCAAGGCCACCGCCTGCCGGGGTTGCGGGTTGTTCGAAAGAGATACCGCGGCATCGCAACGTAAAGGGCAAAAGAAAGAATATGGGTGGGTTTTAATGAGACAAAGTCTAAAACAAATTATTATTATGATTTCCCATTTGCAAAAAAAATGCCTTCCCTTTTACACAGATGCTGCTGAAATACCAGTATTTTACATAGAGCGACTTATCTAACTTTAAAATAAGTCTTAATTATCGAAAAAATTCAAAACTATCTAACAGAATTCCAGTAGCGTCGTTCTCACAAACATTCATATCAATACATAAAAGTCACAACATTTCCAAATTCGAATTTCAAATATTCGGAGCGGTTCGGCCGGGTAAACATTCCCGATGTTTTCTCACGATCATTAGAGAACGATTTCGGCTGTACTCGCTCGCTCTCGGCGTGCGTTCGGACACCTTCGTAAGTTTTATGTTTAGAATATCGAATAGTAAATGAGATTTTAATTAGATGTCATCATTTTTGAATTGGAATTCTGACGGGATGGAAGTTTATTTGTTTTTGGGATTATCTTGTTTAAGTAGAGATTAGAATGCAATTAAATTCTTTCTTGTCTCATTTCGAATAAGTTTAGCATTAAAACTGCAATTTTTTGACACTTTTTGTTTAACAAATATTTTTGTGAGAAGGTAGATAAGTAGGTATTTTTTTTAGGCTTATCTTTCTTAAAATAATCCGTAATCCTGATCTTTTCAGCCCAGCTAGCACATTAGTAAAGATATCTACCAAAGCATAAATTTCTTCAGAAACAATCCCAAATTTTTTCGCTCATCGTTCCAACCAAAACATTAATTTCCTGAATAATTTACACCCCATACGGGTAGCAGCTGATACAAATTTTCTTTCTTCGCCAAAACAATCACCTTTTCTACCCAGAAATGGGCATCAACCTTTGGGCCGGTCCCACAAAAACTCCGGACAATTCACTCCACCTTTACTAGTACAAAAAGCCCAAATCTAATATCAGGACTCACCTGGATATCATCTGTTGTATCTGTCCTTGTCTCACACACACAAAACTGGATCTTGCATCTCGTTCTTTCATTCAACGGTTAAAACCAGCTGTTTTTGACTTTTTTTTTTTCGCTGTAATTTACTGTGTATCGATTTATTGTAGTTATTTGTGTACTTAGACATATTGTATCGAAAAGAATTAAACTAATATATGGCCTAAAACCTGGGCTTTAAAATTGTATACTATTTGAAAATGAAATTTTATAAATTAAAATTAGGGGATAGCCAAAGAAACAATGGAAATGAAAGGGGCCACGTCAACTACAGTCAACACAAAGAAGAATGGCAAAATATGACACACTTTTCCAACCCGCTAAATCGTGGTACAGGGCTAAAAAAGATGATGTTGTAACAGAATGAGTATTTTTTTTAAATTCTCTCTAAGTCTACCCAGTCACAAGATATGGCCGTTTATGTCGCAAGTTTGGTACTTTAAGCCGATTTTTTTTTCAAATTTTCGTACAATACCTATATCTATAAATTGTTTCGCTATATCCTTCGGGTGTGCTTCGGGTTACGCGTGCAAAATTCCAATACAAGTTTTTTTTAAGATGCATTGGCACAAAGGCCTTTGGAAGCTCGGCGTTGAAAAAAAAATGACATAAAAGGACCAGCTGGTCTTAAATGTCGTATAGAAAATGAAACGGTGTTAGTAAGCAGCTGACTGTGGGTAATAGCAGGGTTGCCAACCAAAGGATGTAGAATATAAAAATAATTTCGAAAAAGGAATACGATCGTTTTTTTAAATAAAAATCAAAATTGCATTTTTGTCTTTTCCAGTAATAAGCGCAATTATGTTATAACTTCAATAAAAATATGAAACTTAGATACTCAGGGTCCCGAAAGTGTGACAACTAGTCTTACCAAGAGGTATCGTATTATCCAGTATTAACTTGTGGAGGTCAGATAGGCAGTCGCTCCATGTAAATGGTATTCAACTGCATCCGGTTAGACTAGAAGCTGACCCAAAGATAAGGGAAAAAGACTAAGAAGATAATGAATTGATTTGATTTATAGTAAAAAACACGCGCTGGAAATAATTTACAAGATTCGGTACTTAACCGAATAACAAAAAAAAAATACATTTCATACCAATTTTAAAAACAGATGAAAATTACAGCTGATACTGTTATCTATACTAATATTATAAAGCTGAAGAGTTTGTTTGTTTGAACGCGCTAATCTCAGGGACTACTGGTTGGAATTGGAAAATTCTTTTAGTGTTGGATAGTCCATTTCTTGAGGAAGGCTATAGGCTATATAACATCACGCTACGACCAACCGGTGCTGAGCAGCGCGGGTGAAACCGTGGGGAACAGCTAGTCACATATATGTGGGCTGTATCGCCTGTATCGATTGGGTAACCTCTTTAAAAGTAAATTTTTATACAACTGTTGTATCTAATTGATCTGGCGCACTGTACCTACTAATTTTAATTTAGGAACACAAAGATACTGTTATAACTGTTATCTAACTTGACCCATAACCTCGAAAATATTTGCGGAATCCCCCATCTTCAACTTGCTTAAGTTGCGGTAACCCCAGAAAATTAAAGCAGTAAAGTACTGTAAGAGGTTTTATATCTTAACTAATGGCCTTAACGGTTGGCGCAATGGCTGAGCGACCGACTGCTGCGCTGCGTGTAGCGGGTCCGATTCCCGCACGGAACAAATATTTGTATGGCCTACAGATAGTTGTTCCGGGTCTAGCTGTTTGTGTATGTCAGTTTAAATGTTTGTAAATGCACCCACGATACAGGAGAAATTCTTAGTGAGGGGCAACGTTTTGATAAATAAAAAAAAATGCTGGCTGGTTGGCCATAACGTTCCAATACTCAAGTCGTTTTATATAAAGAACTAGAGAAACAGAGACTAGAAATGGATTAGGTAGTACAAGGTGTATCTTTAAAATCCTACTAATATAATAAACTAGCTGTGCCCCGGCATGCGTTGCAATGCAATTTTGTATCTTTCTACCTACCCTACCTACCCTTCCTACCCTACCTACCCTACCCACCCTACCTACCCTACCTATCCTACTTCTCTTACCGGGATGAAAAGTATCCTATGTCCGTCTCCTGGTTCTAAGCTACCTCCTCACCAATTTTCAGCTAAATCGGTTCTGCCGTTCTTGAGTTATAAGTGGAGTAACTAACACGACTTTCTTTTATAAATATAGATGCAAAAATTTGTGAGTAATATGGATGTATGTTTGATCATCTTTCACGAAAAACTACTGAACGGATCTTGATGGAATTTGGCACAGAGGGCAAAAGAAGGAATATGGGTGGTGCTGGTTTTAGTCAATAAAACTGTGACACTCCCTTCCGCATCGTCCAGAGCTGAGGAAGTTATTTTTAGATTTAACATCCGCAAAAAACGAACCTAACGCTATCAACCCAACTAAAAATAACCACTCCGGAATACTACTGCATCTCCAAATATAAGTACTTAAATCTATTTTCCCTAAAAATAGCTCAAAATACATCTAAAAATAATCGCGTGCCACCCCTAACATAAGCGCAGGCGCACGCCAACAAGATCCCGTTGCGAAACAGCTGTTGAAGTTTGTAAATAAGTGAGAGAGATGCAACACATTTCTTCTATATGCTAGAGCGAGATAGAAACAGGACATATGTTTCAGGCGATAACGAATGCTTCCGAATGTTAGCTGAGTATATAAAGTTTTACCCAACTGTGTAAACTAAGGTGATAGTGTGTTTTAGGAAATATTTGTTATACCAAGTGGGTGTAATCTTTGGGTAAACGCAGCTTTTTAGGGCTCCGCACCTGGCTGTTATGTTTTTTTTTCTTTTATGGTAAATCTCTATTCTTCTGAGGTTTACTGACTAAAACCTTCAT
Source organism: Ochropleura leucogaster (assembly GCA_958449745.1). NCBI lineage: Eukaryota > Metazoa > Arthropoda > Insecta > Lepidoptera > Noctuidae > Ochropleura > Ochropleura leucogaster. Next base: position 8,017,122 of record OY288228.1, on the reverse strand, counting down.
GTTCCTTCTTTTAGTCTTTGAACCCGCAACCCCAGCAGGAAGCAGTAAGGAAAAATGAAGCCGAAACCTTTAACCATGTATCATCTTATACCTGTACCTATATTCATCATCATCTGCCTAGCCTTTTCCCAACTATGTTGGGGTCGGCTTCCAGTCTAACCGAATGCAGCTGAATATCAGTATTTTACATGGAGCGACTGCCTATCTGACCTCCACAACCCAGTTAATACTGGGTAATATGATACCCCTTGGTAAGACTGGTTGTCAGTATTTCAGAACATTGACTACCTGTAACGACTGTCAAAGATCTGCAAATGAAAGCCGGGACCAACGGCTTAACGTGCTTGCCGATGCACGGAGGAAACTCGGTATGTAACGGGTGGTCACCCATCCACAGACCAACCTAGGCAAGCGCGGTTTAACCTTAAGATCGACCCGAGCGGCTGTTATTATTTAGCCACGAGCTCCTCAGTGTTTACCTGTACCTATATTGTTGCAACAAAATAAATCTGAATTAAAAAAAAAAAAGTGGCTTTGGCATTGCAACACGGTTTTTCCCCGGATCATAAGGAAGAGTTGCTACATTATAAAAAATATAATAAAAAAAAAAACAAACGGAAAAAGCTTATCGTATCGCGTCCGTTTTATATTTTTTCCCACCAGTTAATTATCAATTTATTGTTTTGTCAAATAAAATAATGCGTCATCTATACTGTAAACTTCTGTAGGGAAAAGGCTAAACAGATGATGTCGAAACTTCCTTGAAATTCAAAAACCTATAATACAACATCGTCTCAATAAAAACTTTGAAACAATCAACTACCAAATATACAACTAAAGGTAATTTCTTTACGAATAAAAAAACAATGCATCACGATCTCGCGTAAGGCCCAAATCACACCGAAATAGTAGCATAGCGGCCGGCAATAACAATATCGAACTATTTTGGACTTTATCTCAATGAGAAAAAGCATAGAATTACTTGAAACAGTCGGGTCGGAAGTGCAGCAGCACGCGGCGCCCGCCAACAGTCAAGCAGCCTGATTCTTTCAAGCAATACTGTGCAATTACATCATGGAGATAGGGCTCAAAATAGTAAGACATTGTTATTGCCGGCCGCTGCCGCTTCGGTCTGAGCTAAAGCCCTCAAGTGTAATTTCGACCACACATACCAATCACGATTTCAAAGCTCCAAGCATGAGTGCGCGTAGAACAAAGACGAAGGAAAAACAAAATGGCGGTCGCTGTCAAAAAAGTGTTGAGTTGTTAATGTCCACGTGTCATAAAGAAAAGAGGTTTGTAACAAAAAAAAACGGCAGACTCGCGTACCGAGGGGTTTCGTTCAAAATTGCGACATAAACGGCCATATCTTTTGACTGCATCGTTTTAGACGGTTGATATTTTCATAGCTTCAAGGGACCACAGATTTGAGTATGTGGTTTTAATTTCAACGTGATATTTCCACGGATTCCCGAGATAAAGGGTCTTGACTGACAAGACAGACGGACAAAAAAGGGATCCTATAGTCTCAATGCGATGTCAGCAAAGCAGAGGGGCCTGCCAGACTTGCGGGTTGTTCGAAAGAGATACCGCGGCCCCAGAACATAAAGGGCAAAAGAAGGAACATGGGTGGGTTTTACCCAGTAAAAGTCAGACCACCCGCTCCGCCCAGAAGCGGGCAAGTTATTTGATGAATTCTCATCTGTTAAAAAAGGATTCCGTATTTCCTACCAAGGCACGGAATCCTAAAACCAAACATCTGTTTACCTAAACCAATTGTTTCAAATACTCAAACCATAAAATTACTAAACGCCACCTCCCATAGACAAGAAAAAAAAATCAACATCTGGCGTCAGAGGAAAAGTTAAGAAGTACACTTTGAAGTAAATACATCTGGTCTTTTTGTTGCCCTTTCCGGAAATAGGGACCAGGTTTAGGCAGCACCGGAACACCGCGTGGGAAACATCTGGTACGATTTCATTATACTATTGTTCGCCAAATTGTTTTTTTTTTACTTTTTGAACATGTCTTTTAAGTAAGGTAGTTTTGTTATTTGTAATAGGCTTTAAATATTGAAAGCTGTTTGGAATTTGCATAGTTTTAGGGCACTATTTTTTTTTATTTCTGTATTGTTTTTCTAGCCTGCAGTAAATTGTTTTTGTTATAAATTTCTGCGTAGTTTTTCTCCAACAATTTTAAAGTCAAACTATGTACACAATTTAAAAAAAAAACGATTAACAGTTTCTTTTTACCAAGACTTTTGTCACACAACAATAAAAAAAAATTGCGCCCAAATCGCTGTCAAGTGTACATTTTCAAAATATTACAAAATACATTGCGACAGTAACCATTCTATATAATTTTTTTACATAGAGGTCATGCGAACATTCATTGCGTCTACTCTCGTTCACTTTGTATTACTCAATAGTTTTAGTATTCTTCAACTTTGAAACATTGTATTACAGACTTTTTGACTTCACGACCCCTATTATAAAGGTTGAGAACTTCTGGCGATCTCCTTGTACTAGAGACAGATTAAGAAAATTAAGGCTTCGTTAAGGATTTTCTTCGATTTGGCATTCCATCTATGAATTTTTACACATTTCTTATTAAAATTTACATAAAAAAAAACTAAAAATAGTAGCTTTTTTGACTTCACGACCCCTATTATAAAGGTTGTGAACTTCTGGCAATCTCCTACTAGAGACAGTTAAAAAAAAATTAAGGCTTCGTTAAGGATTTTCTTCGATTTGGCATTCCATTTATGAAATTTTACATATTTCTTATTAAAGTTTACATAAAAAAAAAACAAAATATAGTAGCTCACCCGGTATCGGGAACAGCTACCCTGCTATGACGTCTTAAAGCAGAAGTTATTCCACTGAGGGAAAGAGATGGTGCTAGACACTATGTATAGCTCTGTCTCATTCCCTCAGTGGAATAAGTTCTGCTTTAAGACGTCATAGTAGGCCTACAGGGTCCAAGCTACTAATTTAAGAAAGTCGGTTTTTGAATTAGACGAACCGTGATCTAAGTGTGTAATTGACATTTTCATTATCCTTTGCATTTTATCTAAGAATTCCAATACATTTTTGGGGGTCCAGAATGGCCCCTAATCATAAAGAACCACAATTTCACATTTTGCACACAACTGCACGCAAGAAATGACTAATTGAAATATATTTACGTCCATTTTCCTCTTTAAAGAAATATTTCCTTAAAAGTTAATGACGTCAGTATTTTTTATATTGCAACATATTTGCGTAATATTTCCCGTTGGCAACTCTTCGTTGGACATGGTGGCCTAGTACCTATTTGTTTTTAACAATAGAGTTTTATTTAAGTTATTGGTACTAAATAATACTAGGTTACGCGTTTTTTTTTTGTCAATGGCTTAATTGCCAAGAGCCTCGACGAAGGAGGCTCTCGTTAGGCAGCTGGATCAAGGGCTTGATACAGAAAGCGGTACTCCTGGACACGGCTCGTATTGTTAGGAGGTTCCTTTCTCTGCAACTAGGACCCAGTTCCCGATACCGGTGGAGTACTATTTTTTGTATTTTTTTTTTGTTTTATGTACAATATGTGAAAATACAAAAATATGTGTATTTAAATGAATAAACGGAATAATAGGTTTTGTAGCGTTGTTTAATGTACGGGAAAATACACTAGACTGTAAAGGATAATAGTTTTAAATGTATATTTAGAAACAAACCTAATCATAAATGTTGTTTTAATAAAAATAAAAAAACAAAAAATATGCAGATTATTATAGAGAATGATCTCTTATAATCTGTTATATTGTGAATCCCTAATGCGATTGATTTTTATCTAATCTAATATTAAAATTCTCGTGTCACAGTTTTCGTTTCCATACTCCTCCGAAACGGCTGGACCGATTTAAACGAAATTTTGTATACATATCGGCTAGGTCTGAGAATCGGCCAATATCTATTTTTCATACCCCTAAGTGAGCAGCGGGTGAAACCGCTGGGCACAGCTAGTACCTATATAAAATTCTCGTGCAGCGGTGTTTATTACCAAACTCCCCCGAAACGGCTGGACCGATTTCTATGAAATTTTGTGTGCATATCGGGTAGGTCTGAGAATCCCTCAACATCTCTTATCCATACCTCTTAGTGAGAAGGGGACCTGAGCAGCGGGTAAAACTGCTGGGGACAGCTAGTATATTATAAAAATATTAAAGTACATAAAGTAAAAAACCAGTTTATGCCGATCTCTGATTTGTACGGAAAAACTATAAAAAGAGAGGTCACGTTGTACTGGAAACACGCATTCCCAACAAACAAAAAACACTGTAGGTATTCCAAATGACATAAAGAGCAAAAAAATACGCACAACCATAAACAATCTAGACCAAATTACCCAAGGCGCAAAGGCAGGTGGCCAATAACTTAAAAACATTACAAAAAAAAAGTAGAAAAAAAAGCAATCATCGCCGCTATAACACGCTAAGGCAGATGGCACGCGTTCGACATGTTTTTTTATTTAATATTTTATTTGGTGTTTTTTAAAGACAAGATTTTGGCCAAATAAAAATACGACATCAAATGACAGATGTCAACCGCTTAATTTTGTTAATGATACTGTTGTTATCATTAACCGCAATAAATTAATAACTAGACTAACTACTAAGACGAGAGAAGGAACCAGATGGTACACACGGCAACAGATCAACCTATACAAAACCAGTTTATGCTGCTCTCTCAACAACGGATCGTACACCATAAATTTCAAGTACAATGAGAGATCCGCATAAACTGGTTTTGTATAGGTTGATGTGTCGCCGTGTGTACAATATGAACTTGTTCGAGCAAAAAGTTTAGCAAAATAGTTTTTACTCACATTTTTTGCTAATCTGAGCCGAGATTAGAATTGATATAACTTGATATGGTTAGACTATTTTTTTATCGCAGATATTGGCAAATAAGATTTTTAGGTCATGTACCTTACGTGTAATTTTCATGGTAGTATAGACATATTTTACTGATACATAAAGCTAAGAAAAACCTACTCATTAAAAAAAAAGTTAGAATAAAAGAGATTATATTATAACACTGCAAACTCACAAAAAACAAAGATATAAAAAGACCTATTTGCAATTTTAAAAAAGAATCATTTTTTTTTTTTTATTACTCACCTGCCCTCGTCCGGAACATAGCTGGCATATTAACAAAATTATTCAATTACTATTTAGTGAAACATATCACGAAGAAAATAAAAGATTTTGCAAATTTATAAGTACCACATTGCACAAAGTCGCTCAGAAAAATGAAGAAAAAAAAATCTAACGACCAAAATTAACTACAACTACCTTAAATTTTTGGAGGAACAGTTTGCTCCTAAAGTCGGTAGTTAGATAAAATCTTTTCACATTAAAACGACAGTTAATGTATTATAAGTAGTTCACAACATTTATTTAGATTACTAAGAGCAGTTTTTAATGTTATTTTAAGTAAAAACAACAAAAAAAAACTTCATAGACGTAAAAAGATCGTTAGTAAACTTACCCAATCCGATTTTTTTCTTAATTTTCTTCAGAACCTTCATTTTAGATCCTTTCTTATCCTTAACAGGGGTGGTTTCGGGCTCAAGAGCCATCGGGGGGAGTACGAGCGTCTGCGGAGGCATCTGCACCCCATGGCCCGAAGCCCTAGGGCACGCGGGGCAGTGGCACGAGCCCCTAGCCTGCCTCACGCTCATACAACCACTTACGCCCATCATTGAAACGGTTACAATCCCAAAGAAAACGTTTACAAACAAAAAGAAAAACTTCTATAACATATCTGTCACACCAATTATTAAATAGTACACGATTATTAAAAATTAATAACGACGATACGTAAGGAATTAATTATTACGAACTCACGATATCCATAACGCACTTGTGATACGATTTAGTTTAGATTGAACGCGAGACGTCCGCGCGCTACGCGAGCCGGCGGCGGAGTGATCATCGTAGTCGCCAAGGGCTTCGGGAAAGCTGCGCGCGCATCGATAGCCCTTACACCCCTCTCTTTCTTTCCTACCCCATAAAAGCAGGACAGGTTTAAAACTGGAGGGAGAATGTCAACATTGTATAGGTATTTTCAGCTTAGCAGATGTGTGGACAAAGGGATGTTGGAAAAGTTTATTTAGAGTGACATTTCGAAGTCTTTGTTCAGGAGTTTGGAACTGAAAGGCGAATAATGGGTTAAAAGGATCTTATGGATCACGTGTTACGAATATACAAGATTGTTTGTGAGATCAAAGGAGTTCCGCTTTCATTAGTTAATAGGTAATGCCCGCGGCTTTGCCTGAAATTCGGTGTATCTTGATTTGACGGGCCTGTTGGTCCAGTGGTTAGGCCCTGACTGCTGAGAGGTCGTGGGTTCGATTTCCACCCAGGACAAACTTTGTGTGATGAGTATGATTGTTTGTTCTGTGTCTGGGTTTGATTTATCTATAATATGTATGTATTTATAAAATATATAAGTATGTATATCAGTTGTCTGGTTACCATAACACAAGCTCTGCTTAGCTTGGGATCAGATAGCCGTGTGTGAGTTGTCCCAAGATATTTATTTATTTATTATTTATCCTCAATAAGCGTAATAAAGAAGTATGGAAGAAGATATGCTGCACTAACCCCAAAATGATGATATCACGATTCTGCTATTTCAACAACATTAAGTAATTACTTCACTCAAACAGGTACCAATTGAAAGTATACAATAGAAGATTAATATCTGTACGGACAATAAGTGTTTCAACTAATTGCGAGTACCTCCCACGCTGAGCAGTCATTTACTAATTCCTTTCACTAATTGATTTCTTTTGTTTCTACGAAAATGGTCGATGATTCAACGTGGCTTAGTGGCTAAGCGTTTGACTGCTGCGCTACGTGTCGCCAGTTCTATCACCGTACGGTGTAAATATTTGTATGACCTACAGATAGTTGTTTTGAGTCTGGCTGTTTGTGTATGTGAGTTTTAGGACCCCCCACACTAGCGTCTTTCGAGCGTCGTCGTCGTGCCAGCGTGGTGTTTGTGTTTGTGTCTGTGTTGGCGTTTGTGCACACTGCCAGGTGGACGTTGCGCGGACGCTGGCACGACGACGACGCTCGAAAGACGCTAGTGTGGGGGGTCCCTTAGGCCGCTATCCCACTGGTGTTTTACGAACGTCGGCGTCTCTCGAACGTCTGCGCAGCAGCTATCCGTGTAATTAAGATAGAGCAGGACGGCGTGATTATACCTGTTGCCAAAAAACGCGACGGTAACGTTGCGCAGACGCGACGTTGTTGTCGCGTCCAGTGGACGTTAATGCTTGTCACGCGACGACGTAGCGTCTGCGCAGACGCTACGTCGTCGCGTTAGAGTGACACCGACGCTCGTGAAACGCCAGTGGGATAGCGGCCTTAATTCTTGTAAACGCACCCACGATACAGAAGAAATAACGACCAAGAGCGAGTCAGGTCAGAATCTAGCACCGTATCTTTTGACTGCGTAGACTAAAAGGGTTGAATTTTTTTACAGCTACTGACTTCAGTTTATAAATTAAATTTCCACTCAATGCCTTCATGTTGCGGGCCTGTGGACGGTGAGCTTGGGTAGCTCACCGTCCGTCCGTCTGACAACAGGCCGTGTCGACGGCGCGTAAGGCGCGTCGCCCACACGACTGCGCCTCGACTCTTGGTCGTGTGGGCGACGCGCCTTAGTGTTCCACGCGCGCCTCAATTTTATTTGTATATATATTTCTATTTAAAAAGAAAAATAGATAAGGGGAGAAAAGGTGAGAGAAAGTTTATTTTTATCATCACGCGGGTTAAAGTTATCGTTAGACAAAAGGAACTATGCCGCACGGACAAAGTCGCGGGCGGAACCGCACCAAAAATCTATTCCTCCAAATTTCTTTACACCGCACCGGTTTTATGTAAAAATTCATACGTAGTTTCAAACAATAAAGCTCTGGAACGCGCTTCCCTTTGACATTAAACAGCTGAAGGTAAATATACTTTTCAAAGAAAAGTTCGTAACCACTATTTAGGTCCGTCTACCAATTAAAAGTCATAGTAATTACTGTTAAATTTCTCTAGTTTATTTCATAATGCATAATATGTGTGAAATAGTATTTAGAAAACACATTTTTGGATGTGTTATCTATACTTATATTATAAAGCTGAAGAGTTTGTTTGTTTGTATTGAACGCGCTAATCTCAGGGACTACTGGCTGGAATTGGAAAATTCTTTTAGTGTTGGATAGTCCATTTCTTGAGGAAGGCTATAGGCTATATAACATCACGCTACGACCAACAGGTGCTGAGCAGCGTGGGTGAAACCGCGTGGAACAGCTAGTTTTGTATAATTTTTGTACCCTATCACAATGTTGTCGTATTTCACCCAAAGGTTGACTGGTAGAGAATGCCTTATAGCAGGGGTCGGCAACCTCTTGGTAAGCAAGGGCCACAAGGTGACAAAATCATCTAAAGGCGGGCCGCAATTATTATATTCATAGTAATTGGTCATATTCCATAAAAAAATATGTCATTAAATTTTGTTAAAACATAGGGAATTTAATTCGTACAAGTAATACTTCCATTATGTTTGTTTGGGCTATATAGCTAAAAAACAAGAGAAAAATAAAGAAATGAAAACTACAACCTACCTACCTAAACAGGAAACCTATTTTACACAAATTTTAGTGGGATGTCTGAGGTTGCATTTGAGAGGCGGTAGGGCGGAGGAGGTATTTCGTGTATGTTATGCCCGATTATGTGCAGGAACCTCCCAAAACATCCGTGTCCGGTAAGGACCTGCGTCTTATATTATAAAGCTGAAGAGTTTTGTTTGTTTGTTTGAACGCGCTAATCTCAGGGACTACTGGCTGGAATTGGAAAATTCTTTTAGTGTTGGATAGTCCATTTCTTGAGGAAGGCTATAGGCTATATAACATCACGCTACGACCAACAGGTGCTGAGCAGCGTGGGTGAAACCGCGTGGAACAGCTAGTTTTGTATAATTTTTGTACCCTATCACAATGTTGTCGTATTTCACCCAAAGGTTGACTGGTAGAGAATGCCTTATAGCAGGGGTCGGCAACCTCTTGGTAAGCAAGGGCCACAAGGTGACAAAATCATCTAAAGGCGGGCCGCAATTATTATATTCATAGTAATTGGTCATATTCCATAAAAAAATATGTCATTAAATTTTGTTAAAACATAGGGAATTTAATTCGTACAAGTAATACTTCCATTATGTTTGTTTGGGCTATATAGCTAAAAAACAAGAGAAAAATAAAGAAATGAAAACTACAACCTACCTACCTAAACAGGAAACCTATTTTACACAAATTTTAGTGGGATGTCTGAGGTTGCATTTGAGAGGCGGTAGGGCGGAGGAGGTATTTCGTGTATGTTATGCCCGATTATGTGCAGGAACCTCCCAAAACATCCGTGTCCGGTAAGGACCTGCGTCAGGCGGTAGGTGAGGACGCCATGGCACCTCTCCAGCCACTCCTCAAAGAGGAGACTTACCGCCATTATGGTGACGTGCCTTGCACGGGGTTGCGACAGTCGCTCTCTCCACGCCACCATGAGATCGCACCGGAGGTCTGTCCTCCGGGCGGCAATTTGCCGCGGTAGCAGAGATTCCCCCGGTGTAGTGCCTCCGCGCGCCATTCGTACAGGCGCGCGTGGACTATCACCTCCATCCAGAAGGCTCGCCGCCTCCTTGGAGATCGTGCGATAGCCCCAGATTAGCCTAATGGCTACCACCTTTTGGGACGCGTTCAGGTAGTGGGCGGCGCGCTGCCCTACAGAACGCGCCATGGACCGCACGACTCCGGCATAGAACCTATGGTAGGAGGCGTTTGGCCCCCTCAGATTGGGCAGGAGCCGCTTGATAGCAGCCCTAGCCCGCTTGAGTTTGGGAGCCAAACGTTAGATATGCTCCACGAAAATCCTCTGGCTGTTGAGAACGATTCTCAGGAACTTCATAGTTGACCCGACACCGCTGCGAACGGACCGATGCGGACACTACAGCCCCTGTCGTGAGGGCTCTTACACACATGATGGCGTCCACCGTCGAGCGCCCCCCGCGGAAACCATACAGGTGCTCCGCAAGATCCCGTCCCGCCCCGTCCCCACAAAAAGCCCGACGAGGCGGTTTGCAATTACAATTACAATTGCTTTCAAAGAGCTTGCCCACCTCGTCGAGCAGCACGATGGGGCGAAATGTGGACAGAGAGTCCGCAGGGCGCCTCGGATTCTGTATGAGGACCAGCTTCCCCGTCTTCCAACGATGTGGAAACTGGCCCCTCTCCAAGCATGCAAGCATCTTAGGAGCCCTAGTAGTCGGGGCCCGAGAGCCTCCAAGGCCAGGACCCAGGCTTTCCCGTGCAAGCTATTGGGTCCTGGGTGGTATTTTTGGCCAAAAAATAGTGCTCAAATGCTCATCTGTAAGACGAGAAGCATATTTATTTTTTCTATAATTGACAATTGAAAAATTGTAATGAACTGCTTAGCAAACTTTTACATTTCGTCAAAATCAGATGGCATTTAACAAGATCATTGGATTCATAGGAGCTTTGAGTATATCAGTTAGTATGACACATTTCAAAGTGTTGCCGAGCAGAGGGGTTAAAAGGCGCACTTACTTAATGCGTTGATTTTGAAAATAATTATTACTCATTTACAAAACATTCCCGGGCCGCAAGGAAGACGTCCGCGGGCCGCATGCGGCCCGCGGGCCGCGGGTTGCCGACCCCTGCCTTATAGCATTAAGTCCGCCTATGTACTGTAAGATCTACGGGAATGTAGAATCTACGGGTTTACTATTTAATTAAAATAAAGCGCAAATAATCGTTTAAGAATTATAATGTTTTTAATCATATTAATTTACATGTTACACATCAGAGAGAAAAACCTAATCTGACTTTTAAAAACGACATGAGTATTCGAACGCTATGCTCTATCAGCCAGCATTGCTTAGGTTAAATAAAACCTCTTACAGTACCACTGTTGTACATGAAGTTTTAATTTATAAACATTTTCTTTAATTACAGGGTCAATTAAAAAAAAAGAAAATAAAGAAGCCTCCTTACAAACGGGACCTTCTGGCATTTAACCAGCTCTAGACCTAACACCTTACACACTAATCTACTAACAGTACCCAACAAAGGCTCACTAGCCACAATACCCCGATCCTAATCTACATTCTTAAAAAAAAAACTTTGACAGATGCGAAAGAAATTGGAGGGCAGACGCATGCGCGCCACGCAAGGTGGCAACGCGCATCTGGCATTCGGCAATGTGGCTCGCGACGACATATTTTTACGCAAATAATAATTCGTGCACTTTCTACAGAACATGTCTAGGGCTTATTGAGCGCCATTTTGGATTCTTCTTTGTCTATGGTGCAGGGTTATCGACTTTAAAAAAATATGTTTTTTTTCACTACTTCTAAAAGCCTGTGATTTTTCTGTTTCTTTGACTTTTTGGCTACCGAATTGCGGTAATAAAGATATTTTCCACTATTTAGTTTTTTTTTTTAAGTAAGTACAGACGATCAAGCTACTTACTACAATCTGTCAGATTTCTTTGATAGATTTTCGACTTTATTTCTAAAGTATAAGGTTCAAGGTTCATTAGGAAAAATTGACAGTTTCGTTTGTTCGTACATTGTTTTTTTTTTTGTATAATAAGTTTTTTATTTCAGCTTGTTTAGTTGTGGTATGGTTGATTTTTATGAAGTATTGATTAGTACATATAAATAAAAAATGCAAAAATAAATACTATTATTTTGTATTTTTTAAGTCAGTTGACTTAAAAAATACAAAATAATAGTATTTATTTTTGCATAAAAGTTCTATTAATTTGACTGCATAGACTTAAAGGGTTGATTTTTTCACAGCACAAAGGGATTACAAAGTTGAGTATAAGGTTTTAATTTCAACTAAATACATCTACGCGTTCCCGAGATAAAGGATATTGACAGACAGACGGACACCAAAGTGATCCAATAAGGGTTTCAATTTGAGGCATTCTAAAAATTGTTTTAACAAAAGATTACATAAGGATTACAAAAGCAAAATTAATATCCCTACTCAAATCGACACTCCAACACCAAAGGAAGTACGGCACTTAACCTTACGACATCACTAATCGTTTAATTGGAGAAATTAACAGTACTTGCCAAGTCCATACAATTTTTAAATGACACATGACATCACTGACACCACTGGCTGCATGACATTTTGAAAACAGGTGGGTTTTGACCTTTTGTTTTTAGAAGAGCATCCCACATCACTCTTGTTTTGACCGTTGATTTTCGCGGAGGTGTTTAATAACCACTTACGCCTACATTTTGTCGGTTATTAATCCTTACTAATATTATAAAAGCGAAAGTGAGTTTGTTTTTCGTTACGTCTTCACGCCTAAATGGCCAAACCGAGTTTCATGAATTTTGGTACAGAGATGGTTGGGACCCTGGAGATGGACATAGATCAAATCAAATCAAAAGTCATTTATTCAAATTAGGCTGATAATCAGCACTTTTTGAACGTCACATTACAAGAGACAGACCCACAAAAACGCCCTGCCCTTCGCCACTTCCTAGTGTTTTAGCTGGGAAGAAGAAGTGGCGGAACAAACTCCCCAGCAACACATCTGTCTGTCAGGTTAGAAGGACCAGATTTTATTATTATATTATTATTATTTTATATTTTTTCTTTAAAAATTGAGATATGAGGGAGACAGAGGGAAGAAAAGGGAAAACTTAGCATTGCTATACAATAAATATAAATAATAAGGCGCTAAGGCAAAAACTACAAGTAGCCGGTACCTGCAAATTACTAAAGGAGAACTGTATTACCTCGAATTAAACGCGAGCGAAGCTGAGGCAAAAGCTAGTGTGTTAATAAATTCTAGTTACAATGTAAAATTGAACCTTGATTGTTTTTGCTAATATTTTTACCCGTTGAATGTCGTTAAGTTCCTATGGGGGAACATAAAACACAATACCACAAGTGTCTTAAGTACCCACGGGGGGACTTTATATGGTGTAGCTATCGATCTTCATTTTTCTGAAAGCCTACCTTTATCCCCGGGCGCCGCGAGACGACTCCCGGCCACCGTAGATGCGGGCCTGTGGACGATGAGCAATGGGTAGTCGTCGTATTCTGACTTTTCTAACTAGGCGTCGGTGAGCAATAGCTCACTGTCCGTCCGAGTATAGTAGAGTACAGGCCGTGTCGACGGCGCGTTCGTGTTTCACGCGCGCCTCAAAGAGATATCAGCAAAGCAGAGGGGCTTGCCAGAGCCTCCGCCTGCCGGAGTTGCGAGTTGTTCGAAAGAGATACCGCGGCCCCGGAACGTAAAGGGCAATAGAAGGAACATGGGTGGGTTTTAGTCAGTACAAGTCTGACACTCCTCGGGGAAGTTATTTGATAAATGCCCACCCCAAAAAAAAACCTACCTCGCTAAAACTTTACTCATAAATTCGTTGATTTTTAGTCAAATTTTCGCGTGTTTGTTAAATGATAAATGATGTTTATTTTGCAAGTAGGTTTTCACAAACACTTTTACACGTCATCTTTTTTTAAAACTAGATGAGTCCGGTGTTTCGTACCCGACTACTTTGAGAAGAAACAGCCGAAACAAACTCAGAGGTCATAGTCTCTTTTAAAGTCCAGACAAAATAATCTTGGTCAACTTACATGAGGACTAAGCAGATAGTGTCTGAAATGATCTTTTTAAGAAAGCACCACACAGATTGAGTGAACCTGTTGTTCATACATTCAAAATGTTAAATGTCAGCAAATGATAACAATTCAATATAACATTTGTTTCAAAGAGAAACTGATACACAAAACAAAATCTATTTATAAAACAAAGAGAATCTACAACTTTATATTTGCATTCGAAATACGCTAACTTCAGAAAGAAATACATTGAAAAATAATTTGTTAAACTGTAATTGTTAAGATGGTAATAAAGGGCAGCTTTTGCAAACTTACATTTGCGAATATGAAAGTGACACATCAAAAGGTTTTTAGAAGAACTACGAGTTTAGCGACCGCAAAGTTTAAGTTGTTCTAAACATGTTGTGTTTTTTTTATTAAGGTTTTGTACTTAAAGGGAAAACGGGACTCTATTACTAAGACTCCGCTGTCTATCCGTCTGTCACCAGGCAGTATATCATGAACCGTGATAGTTAAACAGCTGAAATTTTCAGATGATGTATCTCTGATGCCGCTATAACGAAAATACTAAAAAACAGAATAAAATAAATATTTGAAGGGGCTCCCATAATTTTTTTATATATAACTAATAAAATATATAAAAGCTGACGCCAGGAGCTTCGCCCGCGTGCTATCGAAAAAAATAATTTACTACTTATGTGTAACCAAACCAAACTATAATCTAACTCTGTGCCGTTAAGATCCGTTCAGCGGTTTTGACGTGAAAGAGTAATAAACATCCATACATCCATCCATCCTCACAAACATTAGCACTTATAATATTACTAGCTTTTGCCCGCGGCTTCGCTCGCGTTGAATTCAGGGTGACAGAGGTGACACAGTTCCTCTTTCCTGATTTGCAGGTACCTGCTACATATCTTTTTTGCCCTTGCGCCTTATTTATTGTAATAGCAAAGCATAATAAAAGCATAGCAAAGTTTTCTGTTTTCTTCCCTAGCCCTAGCCTATAGCCTATGTCAGTCTCCAACTATCTCGTACTAAAATTCATCAAAATCGGTTTAGCCATTTAGGCGTGAAGACTTTTATATTATACACTCCAGAAGTTATTTGATCAAACCGAGCAGCGAATTTCAAAAAAAACTATTCTCATGTGCATCATTGTTAAAATATGTATTTTAGACCCAAAAATCCTAGTGGAAACCAACTGACTTCGTCTCTACTAGATGCAGTTGAATACCAGTATTTCTGCAGCGACTGCCCATCTGAACTCCACAACATATACGTTAGATAAAAAAAAAAATACAACCATAGCCAAAAACTTCGCAAATGTCAAAAATTAAAAAAAAAAAAACACTCAAACTCGCAATATGGCGGTAGAAAAACAGCGAAGCCTGCTGCTCTCCTATTGGTCGTCGCCACGCGCCGGCGCGTGCCTGCCTAGCAGCTGGCGAAGTTTTTTTTTTAACTTAACTTTTTTTTTGTACAAGACGCGTCCTTGTTCGGCCTTTTAGTAAAGGTGTGTCTACACAGAAGTTATTTTATAGACTATGGAGTAAAATGATAGGATGAAGTAACTTTCTGCAGGATTCAATTTAAATTAGCTAGCTATACTATACTTTTATTTTAATTTCGTTTCGATAATTTTTTAAGTTTCATTTTTGTATTGATTTTTGTTTATTTTTGATTTATTATGTTTTTAGTTGGGACTGTATGGATCGAGTTACCTGAAATAAATGAATTTTAATTTAATTTATACTCGGCAGATGTGGTGGTAGTATCGATTTTATTAATACGTAGTCAACAGCCAATTTTACACAAATCTATACTAATATAATAAAGCTGAAGAGTATGTTTGTTTGTTTGAACGCGCTAATCTCAGGGACTACTGGTTGGAATTAAAAAATTCTTTTAGTGTTGGATAGTCCATTTCTTGAGGAAGGCTATAGGCTATATAACATCACGCTACGACCAACAGGTGCTAAGTAGCGTGGGTGAAACCGCATGGAACAGCTGGTTTAAAATAAATATACGTACCGATTTACAAACTTATTACACAAAATCTAAAACTGTCTTACGTCGACGTTACGTTGAAGTATTTGTCAGTGTTCGCAATCGCATCCGTAATCTGTCCGTACCCTTTTGACCGAACGAAAAGCTCTTGCAAATGTTGCCACACACAAAAATTAACTACAGTGTGGATGTACCTTAAGGAGTACCCCAGGCAGGTTTCGGGTCAATGTTTTGGAGACCGGCTGTCAAGATTGTGACAGTTGGCATGGAAGTTTGACAGCTGGATTTGAGTTAAGATTATTGATATTACCCAAAATTATTGAAGCTACATGAAAATACCATTATTTTGATATAGGTTTGAAAGTTAAGGAAAAGGTTTTATTAGTTTTCAGCTTTGGGTTTTAGCTTTTATTCGTAGTGTCGTTGAGCTCCTTGAGTTATGAGTCGAGCTCCCCGATAACTGACTGGATAAATGACGACACGGTTGGCGCAGTGGCTGAGCGATCGACTGCTGCGCTGCGTGTTGCGTGTTCGTTCCCGCACGTTAAAATATTTGGTACTAGCTTTTGCCCGTGGCTTCGCTCGCGTTAACTTCGGTAGCGCCTTATTGAATTGTAATAGCAACGCTATGTTTTCCTGTTTCGTCCATGTTTCTCCCTCATATCCCACTCTTTTAAAAAAAAACCTTGTTACCTCTTCACGCTTTAATGGCTACACCGGTTTTGATGAATTTTGGTACAGAGATAGTTAGGAAACAGGAGACGGACATAGGCTATTTTTTAAGAAAAAGGAAAACTTAGCTTTGTATTATAACAATAAATAAGACGCCAGGGCAAACACTGGAGGTAGCAGGTACCTGCAAATCAGGAAAGGGGAACTGTGTTACCCCGAGTTTAACGCGAGCGAAGAAGCGGGCAAAAGCTAGTCAAGTATACAATAGAAATGGATATCACACCCACTTGAAGTCCTACCTTCGATACCCAATTCATCATCACTCAAGGTGTACTCACCGACGAAAAGGTGACAACATCAATTCAAATATCGAACGCGCATTAATAGTAATGACAGATGCGCACGCGCATATGTGCCGGAAGTACACGAGATGTTCGAAATTCGAATTACGGCTTCTGTTTATAATCATCTGGTGGATCAGCTGTTTATTGGAGGGTAGGATGAGGTCTTTCACCTTGGATAGCCTTTGTAGACCCAGCCTTTTCTTCAAATCTGGACTGGTCTAGAGTAAGAACATGGTACTGAAGGGTTACCGTGACACACACTTTTAATGTGCACGTCTTGCTACATCGTTCTCACATAGTTTTACCATATAACACGAATGATGTAACCAAGGTTCTGTAACAATATTCTGATTTAAAAAGAGTGTCCATGGAGTTTCTTGCCCATTCTTCTCCATAGAGATCTACGCTTTGGAATGGGCAACTACAGTACTTTCACAGTTATTATGCCTTGTGACTGGGTCTGTAGCTTAATTTTTATTGTTGTCAATGTTTCGACAGTTCAAAAGTGCCTGTAACTGGCCTACTTGAAATAAATGATTTTGATTTGATTTGATTTGACACTTATAGCAGTTCTTATTTCTGTTTGAGAAAGAGATGGTGCTAGACACCCTGTATACAAAATGCTTTATTTAGTGATACAAGTTTTGCACTGCTTAACCATTTTTTTTGAAGCATCCCAAAATAGCCTGTAGTGGGATACTTCGCTCTTCTATAACTTATATCTTCTTCTCTAATATATAAAATTCTCGTGTCACAGTTTTCGTTCCCATACTTCTCCGAAACGGCTGCACCGATTTAAACGAAATTTTGTGTACATATCGGGTAGGTCTGAGAATCGGCCAACATCTATTTTTCATACCCCTAAGTGAGCAGCGGGTGAAACCGCTGGGCACAGCTAGTACTTCTATAGTATTACCTATGTTATCCATATTAAAAAAAGCGAAAGTGAATTTGTTTGTTTGTTAGTTACGTCTTCACGAAGGAGCTCGTGGCTAAATAATAGCAGCCGCTCAGGTCGATCTATAGGTTAAGCCGAGCTTGCCTAGGTTGGTCTGTGGATGGGTGACCATGACCACCCGTTACATACCGAGTTTCCTCCGTGCCTTGGAAAGCACGTTAAGCTGTTGGTCCCGGCTGTCATTTATAGATCTTTAACAGTCGTTACAGCTAGTCAGTGTTCTGAAAGTCTGACAACTAGTCTTACTTAGAGGTATCGTATTACACAGTAGGTAGGTACTAACTGGATTATGGAGGTCAGACAGGCAGTCGCTCCATGTAAAATACTGGTATTCAGCTGCGTCCAGTTAGACTGGAAGCCGACCCCAACATAGTTGGGAAAAGGCTAGGCAGATGATGAGTTATTTCTTCACGCCTAAATGGCAAAACCGATTTTGATGAATTTTGGTACAGAGATAATTGGGACCCCGGAGACGGACATAGGGTACTTTTTGTCTCTTTCTAACCCTCCTTTTCCCTAAAATAGGAGGTGATACTTTGTACGGAGCATTCCGCAGTTTTCAAGGTAAAAGGCTAAACTCGGTATACACACTCTTTGGTACCAACGAAAAACCTGCCAATCAGGAAAGAGGAACTGTGTTACCCCGAATTTAACACGAGCAAAGACGCGGGCAAAAGATAATACTAATCCTTACTAATATTATAAAAGCGAAAGTGAGTTTGTTTGTTTGTTTGTTACCTCTTCACGCTTTAATGGCTGAACCGATTTGGATGAATTTTAGTACAGTGATAGTAGGGAACCAGGAGACGGACATAGGCTAATATTTTTTTGAAAAAAGTGGGATGTGAGGGAGAAAGAGGGAAGAGAAGGGAAAACTTAGCGTTGCTATTACAAATCAATAAGGCGCAATGGGAACTGTGTTACCCCAAATTTAACGCGGGCGAAGCCGCGGGCGAAAGCTAGTAATATTATAAAGAGGAATGATTTTTTTGTTTGTTTGTATCGATTAGGCTCCAAAACTACTCGACCAATTTAAACATTTTTTTCACTAATAGGAAGCTACATTATCAGGAAGTAACATAAGTTATACAACATCACGCTACTAGCCACGGGAGCGGGGCAGCAACTAAACACGCGGGTCTCTTATTTTACACTCTGTGTGTCTACATCGGTTTTTATTTACTCTCCTTTCGCAGGTATGCTGGAAGAGCTTTCTTTAGAAATAAACATTACCTTTGTACCTATTTATGTCCCTGTGTTCTTTATTGTACTCATTGTGTACATACATCATTAAATCAAAGATGATTTGGTCTATGTACACACGGCAACAGATCAACCTATACAAAACCAGTTTATGCTGCTCTCTCAACAACGGATCGTACACCATAAATTTCAAGTACAATGAGAGATCCGCATAAACTGGTTTTGTATAGGTTGATCTGTTGCCGTGTGTACCATAGAACTTCATTCTATTATTTCCCTTGAAACCAACACTAGTTATCGGCCTTATCATTCCACGATCAGTTGGTGACATACACTACAAACTCATTACTCATCCTTTTCCCAACACAGTCGGGTACTTCTCCATGTGTCTAACGGGACTGTAACGACCTTTTTAGACCGTGGGAGAGGCAAAGGGATCGCATTCATAAGGCCGTTGAATAGGCCGCTTTATCTGTTTAACTCTTAACGCGTGGGACGCTTTAGTGTTGTTTTTATTTTTTTTATTTTGAATTTGGAATCCGAGTTAAGATTAGGCGATTTGTTTTTTTTTTATTAGCTTATAGCTAGGAGTTACTGCCTTCCATAAGGTTTCGATTCCTAGTCAGCAAAGGTCTTGTTGTAGTTTTTCTAATAAGGAATTATACAGTATCCATCTTGGATTAGGATTTGTGCCCTATAGATGGTTATAATCGCGATACTACTTCATAGGAATGTCGCAATAAACGCGCGAAAATTCGACAAGCGTTTTAGCGAGGTAGGCCTTCAGAAAAACGAAGATTTTACCGTTAAACCGATAGCTACACCGTAAGTCTCCCCGTGGGTACTTAAGAGACTTGTGGCATTGTGTCTTGTGTCCCCCCGTAGGAACTTAACGACATTCAACGGGTTAAATATAACTAGGAAAAAATGGCTGTAGTCTGTCACATCTGCATATACCTTCAAGGATTCAGCCGTGATGTTCTAGTTCCAGTATATTTCTAAAATAAATGAAAGGGTCCTCACAGATAAAGGATAAACTATATTTTGCTTAGTAACCGGACAACTTTTCATACAAATGCCCTACAAGCAATATTTACCCCTAACACCATTCACTTAAAGTACAATTTCCTATAAACGAATTTCTAGACAGGAGTTTAACAAACGAACGAATTTCAGAACACTGGAAATTGGACCTTGAAACGATCGACTTAAGGTTGAATTTCGGCTGTTTTCAACTCAGGTATACATTCTTAAGTCACAGCTGTGAATCAGCTGTTATTAAATGCAGTAAATGGCTTTTTAAGTTTTCGACTTAATTATAAAGTTCTATGACCTTATTGCTTTGCACCTGAGCTTCGGAATATCAAACTTTTATAAAAAAAAAAATAAGGAGCTCGTGGCTAAATAATAGCAGCCGCTCGGTTCGATCTTTAGGTTAAGCCGCGCTTGCCTAGGTTGGTCTGTGGATCGGTGACCACCCGTTACATACCGAATTTCCTCCGCGCCTCGGAAAGCACGTTAAGCCGTAGGTCCCGGCTGTCATTTGTAGATCTTTGACAGTCGTTACAGGTAGTCAGTGTTCCGAAAGTCTGACAACCAGTCTTACCAAAGGGTATCGTATTACCCAGTACTAACTGGGTTGTGGAGGTCAGACAGGCAGTCGCTCCATGTAAAATACTGATATTCAGCTGCATCCGGTTAGACTGGAAGCCGACCCCAACATAGTTGGGAAAAGGCTAGGCAGATTTGAATTGATTAAAAACAAAGTGCAATAGTTTTATTTGCGTCTACAAACATTTCAACTCACATACACAAACAGCCAGACCCGAAACAACTATCTGTAGGTCATACATTTTTAGAACGAAGTTCCTTATCGCGCGTTGTGAAAGGGGGCTAGACGGAAAAAATTCTTACGAAAAGTTGTCACGACACTTTTTGCTATAGTAAGCTGTGCGGCGTCGCATGTTTCTCTGTCTGTCTGTCTGTCTCTCTCTCTCTTATAGAGAACAAGCCAGATATTTTCATTTCTATAGGAACTTCGTTCCATCCGGGTGTCCCTTGACACCTCTAAATTTTTTTTTTTTACGTGCGGGATTCAAACCCGCGATACGCAGCGCAGCGGTCGATCGCTCAGCCACAGCGCTAACCGACGACGACGATTGACAAGTCGTCGTTGTTTCGGGTCTGGCTGTTTGTGTTTGTAAACCATGAAAAAAATCATTGCAAAGGTTAAATAAACGATATGCAAAACTTACTAATATTATAAAAGCGAAAGTGAATTTGTTTGTTTCTTCACGCCTAAATGGCTAAACCGATTTTGATGAATTTTGGTACAGAGATAGTTGGGACCCGGAGACGGACATATTTTTTAAGGCTATTTTTTTTTAAATGTTGAGATTTGAGGGAAAAGAGGGAAGAAAAGGGAAAACTTAGCATTGCTATTACAATAAATAAGGCGAAAGCGCAAATCTACAGGTAGCAGGTACCTGTAAATCAGGAAAGGGGAACTGTGTTACCCCGAATTTAACGCGAGCGAAGCCGCGGGCAAAAGCTAGAAAAAAATATATTAAGAAAAGAAACAATATGTAATATAGGAGATAGCTCATAAACAAGCTAAGCAATACAGCTCCGCTCAGACCGAGGTACGTTATGTCATGATTTTCCATTCGTAGAAAAAAAAGCGAATAGTCACTTGTAAAAGCGTTCAGGTACCAGCAAAATATCTTGGTTCAAATAGAAAGCACCATTCACAAATATAACAATCTACAGCTGACTCCGAACGCAACGCAATGCATCAGCTGACTGACAAAAGGACAGGTAGTCAAGTTGCATAAGAAAAGAAAAGAAAAAAACATAGAAAAAAATTGTCTTTGACAATTGACCACAGATACTTAAGAGCGTTTCAGTGTATTGAACGCATTGTGGAAGCGAAATAGTTTTTAATAGCTATCCTATTATTATTGACTGACCACGTCGAGTTTAGTGGTTGCTAAAGCGACTGATGAGCGTGCAAATCAAATCAAAATTAATCAAATCTTTTTTTTTTTTTATTGATAATCAACTCACTCTTGACCTCGATCTCGCCTGATGGTAAGCGACAGATGAGGTCTACGATGAAGCGAGCGAGCCCAGAAGATGCCTATTGACTCTTGTTTTGAAGGCAGGCGGGTCGTATATGGTAGGGAACACAGAAGCCGGTGTACAATTATTATTACAATCATGTCATTTATTTCAATTCGACCATTAAAGGCACTTCTGAATATCAAGAAACAAAATGAATCTACAGTCCCGGTCACAAGGCATAATAATTTGTGAAAGTATTGTAGTTGCCTTCAGTCCTAGGTTCGGCTTAAAATCTAATCGGAGGCACCTCATCATTTCCCTGCCCTTGTCCCATTCTATATGTGGTCAGCACATCACGTTTTCCTCCTCCATTCTCCCCTATCAGACGTCACGGCATCATTCACTCCTTTCCTTTCATATCATTCCTTATACAATTTATCCATCTTTTCTTTGGCCTTCATCTTGCTCTCCGTCCATCAACATTCAGATCCATCACTCTTTTAGTCACATGTGCTTCATCCCTCCTCATTACATGTCCATAGGATCGGATCAGTCTGATCAGTCATCAATTTTTTTTTTAATATTACAATACAATGCACCTTTTACTACCTTCCTAACGGGATAAATAATCCTATGTCCGTCTCCTGGTTCTAAGCTATCTCGTCACCAATATCCAGCCAATTGGGTTACAGCCGTTCTAGAGTTAAAAATAGTGTAGGTACCTAACACGACTGTCTTTTACATATCCGTACTAATATTATAAAAGCGAAAGTGAGTTTGTTTGTTTGTTACGTCTTCACGCCTAAATGGCTAAACCGATTTTGAGAGATAGTTGAGACCCTGGAGACGGACACAGACACACATAAGAAATGAGGGAGAAAGAGAGAAGAAAAGGGAAAACTTAGCATTGCTATTACAATATATAAGGCGCAAGGGCAAAAACTATAGGTGGCAGGTACGTGCAAATCAGGAAAGGGGAACTGTGTTACCCCGAATTTAACGCGCGCAAATCCGCGGGCAAGCTAGTATAGAATAGGTGACATCCCGGCAGTTTGTGTAGTCAAACTTTTGCCGACTCAAAGAGAGACGAATCCGAACAATAACAACAACTCAGCTGATTTGAATAGACTCCGAAGGATGCTGAACAATCAGCTGACTGAATAGAAAGTAACGCTACGTCCCGTCAGCAGATTGAAAAACAGGTAACGCATCTAACATAAAGAGACTATTAGAAAAAAGTCTTTGACAAATTGTGCAATGACAATGCTCCTTGCGAAGACTTTCTGACATCGCCCTTTTTAGAATTCCGTATCTCAACAGGAAAATACTGAACCCTTATTGGATTCACTTTGTTGTCTATCTGTCAAGACCCTTTATCTCAGGAAATAGAGGTAATTTTTTCATCATTAAATAACTTCCCCTGCTCTGGACGGAGCAGGGGGGAAGATCAGACTTGTACTGACTAAAGCCCACCCATAGTCCTTCTATTGCCCTTTACGTTCCGGGGCCGCGGTATGTCTTTCGAACAACCCGCGACCCCGGCAGGCGGAGGCCCTGGCAGGCAAGGTACAGAACCCAATAAAGAAAGAAGAGACAATATTTTAAGTCCTTTGTCTTTATCATGATACAAAACTTAACAGGCATTTTACGAAATATAATGTTTCTTTTGCTTTATACATCATTGAAGGCCAAAGAAAAGATGGGTGGATTGTGTAAGGAATGATATGAAGGAGAAAGGAGTAAATGATGCCGTGACGTCTGATAGAATGGAAAAAGAAAACGTGTTGCGCCGACCCCAAATAGAATGGGACAAGGGCAGGAAAATGATGTTGATATACATCATTGCATAATCTAATATATAAAATTCTCGTGTCACAGTTTTCGTTCCCATTCCATTCCCCCGAAACGGTTGGACCGATTCTTATGAAATTTTATATGCATATTCAGTAGGTCTGAGAATCGGCCAACATCTATTTTTCAAACCCCAAAGTGGGCAGCGGGTGAAACCGCTGGGCACAGCTAGTATTATATAAAATTCTCGTGTCACAATTTTCGTTCTCATACTCCTCCGAAACGGTTGGTTGATTCTTATGAAATTTTATATGCATATTCAGTAGGTCTGAGAATCGGCCAACATCTATTTTTCATAGCCCTAAGTGGGCAGCGGGTGAAACCACTGGGCACAGCTAGTGATGTATAATATATACAATATAAGAAACTACCTGTGTGCTTCTAACAATCAGCTGATTCAGACAAAGATTTCTTTTGAAATCAGCTGAGGCCTCTTGTGACGATTTTTTGCCACATTTGTCAAATGTACAGACGGAGACGGGGACATAAATGATGCATAAATCTGAGCTATAGAAATTGAATTATTTAACGAATTATTAAACTTACGTTAAGAGATAGAACTTTGATGTCGTGTGGAACGTTTAATCCAATACGTGAAAGGTAACGAGCTTTCGCCCGCGGCTTCGCCCGCGTTAAATTTGGGGTAACACAGTTCCCCTTGCGTCTTATTGATTTGTAATAGCAACGCTAACTTTTCCCTTTTCTTCTCTCTTTCTCCCTCACATCCCACTTTTTTAAATAAAAATTATGATGAGGATGAACAAAGCTATACATTCTCACGATGAAGAACAATTTTGTATACATGCTCAGCTGATTCACGAAAGATCGTCTATCAGCTGATTGTGTTCAAAGGTAATGTGCATAAGTTGCGGTTTCCAAAAAACTATTTCTTGTTTCCAAAAAAAATTCTTTGTGCAATGGCTGTCTTGAATTATTTACTTTTGTAGATGGTAGCATAATGGCGGAGAGGAAATTGAGTTTGTGGTTCCGCAGATGTAGCACAAGAAGCTATTCAAATATACCTAGACTTTTTCCAACTATGTTGGGGTCGGCTTCCATTCTCACCGGATGCAGCTGAATATCAGTATTTTACATGGAGCGACTGCCTATCTGACCTCCAAAACCCAGTTAGTACTGGGTAACGCGATACCCCTTGGTACGACTGGTTGTCAGACTACCTGTAACGACTGTCAAAGATCTACAAATGACAGCCGGGACCAACGGCTTAACGTGCTTCCCGAGGCACGGAGGAAACTCGCTATGTAACGGGTGGTTACCCACTCACAGACCAACCTAGGCAAGCGCAGCTGTACCTAAAGATCGATCCGAGCGGCTGCTATTATTTAGCCACGAGCTCCTCAAATATGAAAGTCATTCAAACTTCATGGGGACTCTGAAGTTAGAAGCGAGTGACGGTCTGCGCAGAACACAATTTTATCAGCCGGGCGCAGAACTGGCATCGTCTTGACCGTATATGCGCAGCCCATGACTCGCAGCTTACTTCAGAACCATCATGAAATTTGAAAAGATATACATATAGCGTTGTTCCAAACTTCGTTATTATATCACTCAGATCCAGCCTGTACCTTTGCTGTCCTCCCACAGCGACGCCCTAAGCCGAGGCTCGTACCCCATAGGGGCATAGGGGGTGCCCTTAGCGGGTAGTCGCTTAGTTTCTAAGTTTTTACCCTGGCTGGAGGTCTTAATTTTTAAGGCATCTACAGGAATCGCCCAATGTTTCGTGAAAGAGGTTCAAACATACATTTATACTCACAAACTTTCGCATCCTTACTAATACTATAAAAGCGAAAGTGAGTTTGTTTCTTTGTTTGTTACCTCTTCACGCTTTAATGGCTAAACCGATTGTGATAAATTTTGGTACATAGATAGTTGGGAACCAGGAGACGGACATAGGCTATTTTATTTGAAAAAAGTGGGATGTGAGGGAGAAAGAGGGAAGAAAAGGGAAATCTTAGCATTGCTATTACAAATCAATAAGGCGCAAGGGAAACTGTTTTACCCCAAATTTAACGCGGGCGAAGCCGCGGGCAAAAGCTAGTTTATAATATTTAGGAAATTTTATGAAAAACGCAGATGATTAAAAAAAATGGCTATGCTAGATCAATTTAGATTTGAGCATTTAAATATAGAAGTTAATTGAAATGTCAAAAATTCTGACCACATGTTTCTTATACACCATTAGCATATGGCTGCCTTTATTTCATTATTTAGCCAATATACGATTACACCTTTCGTTTCTTTTTGTTTCTCACTGAACCCCAATTTATTTTCATAAAAAAAAACAACTGCAACGATTCAAAAGTCACTCGTAATCCTACAACATTGAAGTTCAAAATCGTTTACCACAATTTTCAAATGTAGAAATCAGACGAAAATTCGTCTTGTGCACTTGTAAATATGGTTCAATTTTCATTGCAGGTTTATCAAGTCCAATTTTTGCAATATTGACAATGGATAACATGCACGTGCGCTTGCAATGAGCGGAATTTAAAAAAAAAACATACAGGTATACAATTTTACAGCTGACTGTCAGCTGTTTTGCTTATTAAGTTGGGTATTGGGCCTTACCATGCGCTGTTAAGGTAGATTTTCGTGTGGCAAGTTAATTTATTATTAGTTTGAATTATTCTGTACATATAGGTATGTTATGGACTTTGCAAGTACTAGGCTTTTGTTTGGACCTTAGGTTTCTTTGTTCTCTTGGTAATGTTAAAATTTCTAGTACCATAAGTGCATTGTCCTATTCAAAAATTTAATTTTGTCATAAACTTATTATTACTCTATCAATAATGAAAATAAACGCTCGGAAAATTGTCATAGAACCAAACCACACTTAAAAATAATATACTGGACTAAAATTTATCTTCATTAATGTATTTATTTGATAACTGAACAATGTATGTTACCAGGGCCACCGCCTGCCGGGGTTGCGGGTTATTTCAAAGAGATACCGCGGCCCCGAAACATAAAAGGCAAAGAAGGAACATGGGTGGGTTTTAGTCAGTAAAAGACTGTCATTCCACCCTGTTCCGCCTAAAGCGGGAGCAAAATGGCCTAATTGAATTGTAATAAATGCTTAGGCGCGTCGCCCACACGACCAACAGTCGAGGCGCAGTTGAAGCGCGGGCGCATAAGGCGCGTCGCCCACACGACATTTGTAAAGAAAATCTCGTTGCGGCGTGCCTCTTATGTGCCTGCGCCTCAACTGCACCTCGACTGTTGATCTTGTGGGCGACGCGCCTAATGAGCCCGCGCCTCGACTGTTGGTCGTGTGGGCGACGCGCCTTAGAATTCGATGTAACGTTAAGTGGTCTTGCATAATCCAAATCATACAATCACCTGTGTTTAACATAATTATAACAATAAGCTGATAACGTTTGATTACATTATCATTGACCTAGTTTCTGTATTATTTAATCTGCGATTACTTAATCAATTTATTTAAGTAATGGAGGAGCTTCATTTTCCTGCCCTTATCCCATTCTATTTGGGGTCGGCGCAACACGTTTTCTTCTTCCATTCTCCCCTATCAGACGTCACGGCATCATTCACTCCTTTCTCCTTCATGTCATTCCTTACACAATCCATCCATCTTATCTTTGGCCTTCCTCTAACACATTTGGCGCAGTGGCTAAGCATTTTACAGCTGCAGTATGTGTTGCGGGTTTGATCCCCACACGGAACAAATATTTGTATGAGCTACAGATAACTGTTCTGGGTCTGGCTGTTTGTGTATGTGAGTTTAAATGTTTGTAAAACGCACCCACGATACAGGAGAGATTCCAAAATATTAAAAAAAACAATATATCATGTATGGAATACACTGTAAAAGAATCTTAATTAAAATCTATGATTTAACTTTCCATATTTTTGTTTCTATTTACTTCACTGTTACGACCCTAGGCGTTCAGGTCACACACACATACATTTTGACGGGCCTCTTGGTCTAGTGGTTAGTGGCCCTGACTGCTGAGCCGGAGGTCGTGGGTTCAATTCCCACCCAGGACAAACTTTGTGTGATGGGCATGATTGTTTGTTCTGTGTCTAGGTGTGATTTATCTTTAATATGCATGTATTAATAAATTATATAAGTATGTATATCAGTTGTCTGGTTACCATAACACAAGCTCTGCTTAGCTTGGGATCAGATGGCCGTGTGTGACTTGTCCCAAGATATGTTTGTTCTTACTCACTGAAATAACTGTATGTTTCTATTTTGTATATATTTAATTGAAAAATTTAACAACTATGTCTGCTAGGTAGTTTTTGCCAAATAATAATGTTGAATTTGAATGATTTTTTAAATTTATTCTTATTTATTTATTTACTAGCTGACGCCCGTGGCATCGCCTAGATCGAAAAAATTATCCTATGTGTTATTTCAGACTATAATCAAAATTTCATCACAATCCGTTCAGCTGTTTTGTCGTGAGTAACAAACATGCATCCTCACAAACATTCACATTTATAATATTAGCAGGATTTCTAAGATGTGTCAAGACTTATAGGCTAGAATGGTCACAAAGTGGGTGCCTGATAACAATAGTTATCAATGAGGAAGACTCATAAAACAATGATGTGAAAATTTCTCACTAATGGGTTGACCACTGAAAACCAGAGCTGTGCTGTGGGCTCCCATAGCACCGCATCTCGCTGAGTAGTAATAATTGTCGCAGTCGTCGGGACTGCAAGCTATTTTTATTTAGTCCCATAAATGTATTTGTAAATGTTGGAATGAAGTTCCTTATCGCGCATTGTGAAAGGGGCTAGACGGAAAAAAATCTTACGAAAAGTTGTCACGACACTTTTTGCTATGGTAAGCTATTGTAAGCTGTGCGGCGTCGCATGTTTCTCTGTCTGTCTGTCTCTCTCTCTCTCATAGAAAGCAAGCCAGATATTTTCATTTCTATAGGAACTTCGTTCCATCCGGGTGTCCCTTGACACCTCAAAATTTTTTGCATGTTTGATTTTCATTTGTGTGCTTGTCGCAATTTGGGACATTTTTTTTCTTTTTATGTAACAATTTGGACTCCTTACTTCTGTACTGGCCAGAGGAGTCTAAACACTGAGTGAGTTGGAAACGAATGAAGAGGGCTTTGCCCAGCAGTGAAGCAAAATAGGCTAATAAACAATAAATAAATAATTTATTGTCAGGAAGTGAAAACTGAAAGCTCCATATTTTTCTATAGTTTCTAATTAGATTTTATTTTAGTCTGATATATGCTTGTGTGGTCCATTTTTAATTTGGTTTACATATGACTTGAGACTACTTCCTTTGAGAATTAATTAGTAGTATTAATTATAATGAATCAATGTCCAAAAGAATCCTTTGTAAGTTGTTATGGTCACACAATAGTTTTTATTGAAAAGTCTCGAAAAATCAGTAATCAAATGAAAACTCATTATAACATTCCTATTAGAACTTCGACATTGTCAACAACATGGTTTGTTTAATATTCAGCGGAGTGTTGCAATGTTTAAACAGTTAATCACCCAAAGAGGTTATAATCAGGAAACCCCATTTATTCCAGTTAGACACCAATTAGAACATTCTGGAGCATATTTAGAGTACAATTAACAACACTTACCGGGTACCGTACTGCCTGTTTGACCCATTTTTGGATGTTTTCACGCGATCCTCCACACTTTAATTATCACAGATAATTCTGTATTTATATAACGTTTATGTCCTTTTAACACATTTAGGGACTCTTAATGCCTCACAATAGACACAAACTTGACCTATGAACCGCACGCTTGCATGTTTACTATATTTATTTAAATAAAACACGATTGTAGAATCACAGTTCGCCACTAAACCAATTTTATTGGTAATCGCATAACTTATGCCTATACTCGCTAAATATTAACTTATATAGTGATACTAATAATATTGCACTTGTTATCGTATCATTATTGCGAATAATTAAAATATTTTTTTATAAATTAAACATTACGACCACTGTGTCTACTTTGACAACTCTATTGCGATAAAAATCGCCGTTCGGATACTAATTACGTCATTTGCAAAATTAAATCGTATTTTTTCAGAAAAAGTTATGCCGTATGAATTACGCCTATTCAAATATGTGATAAGTTTAATTAGAAATCTAAAATTATATTTTACTTATTAAGTATATTATACAAGATGTTTTAAATTTATTTTTAATAAGTTATTTATTTGAATATAATGTGTTTTAGAACATGTATCCAAATACAATAGAGATTTTAACAATGGAGACATTTAATATGTATGGGGTTTGAAGCTAAATAATTTTATATATTCGGTTTTAAGGAGAACAAATATTTGAATGTCTACTTGTTCATGAAAATAATAATTTTGTTAAAGCTTAGAAAAATAAAAACCGGTAAATAGTAGAAAACGTTTGGTTGAAAAAGTTACTATAGTAGACAGGCAACATTGGACTTAAATATGACAATTGACAATAGACAAATTATTTTGAAAAACGTCGTTGGTTGCTTGTTGAATGTTTTGAATTAGTTTTTCAAGCAAAACTGTTATAATAAGTGAAAATGTCTAATAGCAACGTGATAGACGAAAAGAAAAAGGCTTTGCTGGCTTACAAAGAACAGATTTTACACGACATCAAGTATTCCGAGAAGAGAATTGATGACTTTCGCGTTAATCTTAAAAATAACAGATATTATGATTATCATGCTGACAGGTAAGTGTAAATAAATGTCAACAAAAGCTTAATTTTCCGTACACACATTGCGTTATCTTTCACATACGCAACTTCATTATATAAATTTATGATCCTTATGAAACTTATTTTTATAACAAGTCAATCCAGCCAAGGAATTTGCCCCCATCTAGAATTTGAGACTCCTATCACTTATAGTTTCTAAAATTGATGATGTTCCTCTTTTAAATATAAGTAACTAGCGACCCGACCAGCGGTTTCACCCGCTGCTCACCTCCTAAGTGTCATAGCGTATAGTATTATACATATAAACCTTCCTCTTGAATCACTCTACCTATTAAAAAAAACCGCATCAACATCCGTTGCGTAGTTTGAAAGGTTTAAGCATACATACAACATAGCAACAGACAGACAGCGACAGCAACTTTGTTTTATACTCTGTAGTGATATATTTATACCGGGTATAACTGTCCCACTGGTGGACAAAGGCCTCTTCTCATACAGAGAAGGCATAAGCATTGATCACCATGCTCAAGACGGGTTGGTGATTTCAGACTTATATCCTTACAAATATTATAAAAGCGAAAGTGAGTTTGTTGTCTTCACACTTTAATGGCTAAACTGATTTTGATGAATTTTGGTACAGAGATATTTGGGAACCAGGAGACAGACATAGACTATTTTTTTTTTTTAGTGGGATGTGAGGAAGAAAGAGGGAAAAAATATTGTTGCTATTACAAATCAATGAGGCCCAAAGGGAACTATATTACCCCTAATTTAACGCAAGCAAAACCGCAAGCAAAAGCTAGTTAATTATAAGTCCACAATGTTTTCTTTCCCCAATCTATATCTGTGATGTTTTAATAGATAATAAATCCTTTGCAGTTCAGATTCTGAAGATGACTTCCCATCTGCCATCGACCTGGGTCCATCAATCACCCAGCTAAAACTACAGCAAACTATGAAGAAGACTTGTCTGCATGCTACCCAGGAGCTAACTGGCTTGCTGGTGCTGCAGTCGGAAGTGGATGTTTTGGTTGAGGAACCAAAATTTGAAGGGTAAGTTGGATAGTAGTTGTAGACTACTTTTAGGACATAATTACATAAAAAATATCCTACTCCTTTTTTTCCGGATGGGAAATCATCAAATAACTTCCCGCTCTGGGTGAAGCAGAAAGGAGTGGTGTTGATGGTGCCTTAGTGTTCAACACGTGCCTTAAAGAGATGTCGGCAAAGCAGAGAGGCTTGCCAGGGCCACCACAGGGGTTGCGGGTTGTTCTAAAGAGATCCCTCGCTCCGCCCAAGGGGGGGGGGGGGGAATTATTTGATGAATTACCGTTTTCAAAAAAAGAGTACAAAAATTTCGATTCTTTTAATATTCCTTTAACATTAAAATCATACCATCTGAAGTCAACGTTCATCATTGACCATCATCATGCATATTAGTTTATACAAATCTATACTAATATTATAAAGCTGAAGAGTTTGTTTGTTTGAACGCGCTAATCTCAGGAAGTACTGGTTCGAATTGAAAAAATCTTTAGTGTTGGATAGTCCATTTCTTGAGGAAGGCTATAGGCTATATAACATCACGCTATGACCAACAGGTGCTGAGCAGCGTGGGTGAAACCGCGAGGAACAGCTAGTTAGTTTATACAAATGAAATAATAAATTGATTTCAATTTCATACAAATTAAAATATTAATTCAAATTAACTCATCATTGATGTTTCTTAGTAGTCATTCCTAATTGAAAATACATACACACTTTGGACCTTATGCTACAAATAATAATGTTTCCTTTCCAGAGAGCGCCCAGTGACAGAGCCTGGCACTTGGAGGGAAGTCACAGCTGAATGCAGAATAGACCTTGTGCCCTTCACTATAACGTTCTTCATGCATACTCCTGTAAGTATCTAATATATAAAATTCTTGTGTCACAGTTTTCGTTCCCATACTCCTCCGAAACGGCTGGAGCGATTTGAACGAAATTTTGTGTGCATATCGGGTAGGTCTGAGAATCGGCCAACATCTATTTTTCATGCCCCTATCCGAGCAGCGGGTGAAACCGCTGGGCACAGCTAGTCATGTATAATTTATCTAGCTGTTACCCTTGACTATGAAACGAGCATTAACATGCATATCATCATCATTTTCCTGCCCTTGTCCCATTCTATTTGGGGTCGGCGCAACACGTTTCCTTCTTCCATTCTCCCCTATCAGACGTCACGGCATCATTTACTCCTTTCTCCTTCATATCATTCCTTACACAATCCATCCATCTTTTCTTTGGCAATCCTCTCGCTCTCCGTCCATCAACATTCAGATCCTCTCATTTAGTCAACTTGTATATTTGGTCTTTTTTTTGCGGTTGGATTATCAATTCATCTTCAAATAAAAAAACACGTAAAAGTTTTTGTGAAAACCTACTTGCAATATAAACCTCATTTATCATTTAAAGATCTAAACAAACAGACAGCAAAAAAGACTTCATTTTACAGTACGGCCAACGAGAAGCGATACCAAATGTAAACAAAACCCCTGCTAAAACCCCATTTAAAATGGCCGCCCTATTGTTGGCGAACCCGTCTTAACGTTGTCATGTTTTTGCCGGGAGAACGAGACATTACGACAAAGGCACAAGATGGAAAGAGCTAAATATTAAATTGTCAACTTTCGTATCGCTTCTCGTTGGTCGTACTGTATACTATGTTATGAAGTAAGTACTTAGTAGTGTTTTAGGGTCGTAGCAGGTTAAAGTGTCTTCCTTTATCTCCGGAAGGCGTGAAGGTATCAAGCTGAAATTAAAAACCATAATTTCAAGTCTGTGGTACTTGAGTGTTATGTAAAATCATATCTCTAAGTCTATGCAGTCAAAAGATGAAAGAAAGCAAAAATATTTATTTGTCGAAAATTACGATGAGCTCACTAAAAAATAAACAAAATCAAAATCAAAAGTCATTTATTCAAATTAGGCAGATAATCAGCACTTTTTGAACGTCACATTACAAGAGACAGTCCCACAAAAACGCCCTGCCCTTCGCCACTTCCTAGTGTTTTAGCTGGGAAGAAGAAGTGGCGGAACAAACTCCCCAGCAACACATCTGTCTGTCAGGTTAGAAGAACCAGATTTTGTACAATTTATAATATCAAAAAAAATATAAAAAAATATATTCATTGTCACTTGTCAGATAGCAAACACCAATTATATATAAAAACAAAAAAAAAATACCAAAGTCTAAATAATAAATTCACCAGTCTAACGGGTGTGCGCGCTCACACGTGCAGTGAATAAGTCACAGGTGATAAACTAGGACCATAGTACAAAAAAAATAAGCTAAGCATAAAAAAGATAAATATAAATAATTATATTCAGTCAATGCTCGAGGTCACTAGTTAACCACATGCCAATAAATAAAAACACACATTTAACATGCAAAGATATGGCCGTTTATGTCGCAAGTTTAAACGAAACCCTCGGTTGTGCGAATGTCGCAATGCTTGCACTTTCTGTTTCTTTTTCCCTGGTACTCGTATTAAATAATAAATAAATATCTTGGGACAACTCACACACGGCTATCTGATCCCAAGCTAAGCAGAGCTTGTGTTACGGTAACCAGACAACTGATATACATACTTATATGATTTATAAATACATACATAGTATAGATAAATCACACACAGATACAGAACAAACAATCATGCTCATCACACAAAGTTTGTCCTGGGTGGGAATCGAACCCACGACCTCCGGCTCAACAGTCAGGGCCACTAACCACTAGACCAACAGGCCCGTCAAATTATTAAGCTTCCTCTTTTACTTATAGGACCGCAAGTTCGGACCACCATCATACCGCGGTCTTCGCGTGGTGCCTGTGAAGAGCTCACACGAACAGGAGCTCTCCAAGTCAGTGCTGCACAGACTGAAGGTCCCCAGTGATGCTGTAGAGGTAAGCTCTCAAATAGAAAGAACTAGCTTTTGCCCGTGGCTTTGCTTGCGTTAAATTTGGTGTAACAGTTTCCCTTTCTGGATTTGCTTTAGTTTTTGCTCTTGCGTCTTATTTATTGTAATAGCAAAGCTAAGTTTTCCCTTTTCTTACCTCTTTCACCCTCATTTCTCACTTAAAAATAGCCTATGTCCGTCTCCAGGGTCCCAAGTATCTCTGTACCAAAATTTATTAAAATCGGTTTAGCCATTAAAGCGTGAAGAGGTAACAAACAAACTCACTTTCGCTTTTATAATATTAGTAAAGAAACTTACAGGAGTAAGCATGAAGAACGTTATAGTGAAGGGCACGAGGTCCATCTAATATATCTAATATATCTAATATATATATATATAATTATAAAGAGGAAAGATTTGTTTGTTTGTTTGTTTGTAATGAATAGGCTCCGAAACTACTGGACCGATTTCAAAAATTCTTTCACCTTTGGAAAGCTACATTATCCCCGAGTAACATAGGCTATATAACATCACGCTACGACCAACAGGTGCTGAGCAGCGCGGGTGAAACCGTGGGGAACAGCTAGTCTAATATATATTGCTTTCTCCCTCTTTTCTCACTTCTTTTTTTTAGCTTATGTCCGTCTAACAAACAAACAAACAAGCTAACTTTCACTTTTATATGATTAGTAAGGATAAATAATGATTGTTGCAGGTTCTCAGAAGTTACGCGGCAGGCTATCGTTCCCGGCGAACGACGCTCGCGCGCTTGGCTAACAAGTATACTAACGCTTTATTTATGGAGCCACATGTAAGTTACTAGTGTATATATATATTTTTTTGCGGCTTGGAAATCATCTCTAGGAGCTCGTGGCTAAATAATAGCAGCCGCTCGGGTCGATCTTTAGGTTAAACCGCGCTTACCTAGGTTGGCCTGTGGATGGGTGACCACCCGTTACATACCGAGTTCCCTCCGTGTCTCGGAAAGCACGTGAAGCTGTTGGTCCCGGTTGTCATTTGTAGATCTTTGACAGTCGTTACAGGTAGTCAGTGTTCCGAAAGTCTGACAACCAGTCTTACCAAAGGGGTGTCGTATTACCCAGTTTTAAGTGGGTTGTGGAGGTCAGATAGGCAGTCGCTCCATGTAAAATACTGATATTCAGCTGCATCCGGTTAGACTGGATCCTGACCCCAATATAGTTGGGAAAAGGCTGGGATAGATGGGGAATCATCAAATAACTTCCCCCAATCAAGCCGAAGCGGAGGGTAGTGTCAGACTTTTACTGACTAAAACCCACCCATGTTCCTTCTATTGCCCTTTATGTTCCGGGGCCGCGGTATCTCTTTCAAACAACCCGCAACACAAGTGTATATAAACTGTTTATTTAAGTTTCAACCGCCTTTGAAAATGGAGAAAGTTGTCAATTCGACATTATATTTTTTTGTTACGCGATTTCTCCGAATATTGGGGGTTGATTTTCAAAATACTTTTCTTAAACGAAAGGGTCCCATCCCATATCAATCTAAAATTGATATTTTATCTTGTAATGTATGTGGATAATATCCTACTTATAATATTATAAATGTACGAATGTTTTTTAAGGATGTATGGATGTTTGTTACTCTTTCACGTCAAAACGGCTGAACGAATTTTGATGAAATTTGGCACAGAAGTCGAGTATAGTCTAGAATAACACATAGGATATTTTTTTTTTGATAGTTTATTTATTTTTAGTAGCAATGAGAAGTGAATACTCCATAAAAAATTGTCCATCGTATTTTAAATAAAAAAACATAATGAAACGTTTTTTAAACGGTTTTATTTAGCTCACCCCGTTTGTTTTATTATTTATTATTCTTATGTCAAATTTAGTAATTCTAATTTCACCCTCTTCCTGTCAACCGATTAATCTGAAATTTTGTATACACTTTGGATTTTGGTGACAATACAATTATGTTTATTCATTATCATTATAAATTCAAGATGGCCGCCGCTACAAAATGGCGGATAACGTAGGTTTAATCAATCCCATCAACATGAGTATCAAATGAAAGGGTTCAACAAGTTATGTTTTGGTTTTTAGTACATTTATCTTAAACATTGCAATGTATGTTTAACATAAAACCGTTTAACTTAAAAAGTTTTTTTTAAAGATTAAGAAGACAGTAATAGGCTGGTATTATTTTTGTTAGGTAGACATCTGACTACCTGTTTAGGGAGTAACAGCGTGAAGTTATGGCATAGCTTAGCTACCACGGTTTCTTTTAAATCATCTATTAAAAAATCTTGCTTTTCTCTGGACGCTCTAAATGTGCTCTTTTTTCTACATCGTTCTCACATATTTTAATCTCAACACGAATGGATGTAATAATGATTTTGTAAAAATATTATAATTTAAAAGAGTGTCCATGGAGTTTCTTGCCCATTCTTTTCCATAGAGATCAACGCTTTGGAATGGGCAACTACAGTACTTTCACAAGTTATTATGCTATGTGACCGGGACTGTAAATTCATTTTGTTACTTGACATTCAAAAGTGCCTGTAATGGTCTTACCCCCGAATACTGAAACGTCACTCAAAATTTAAGTCCCACTTAAATTTAACAGAGACTCAGAAGTGACGTTTGACCATACAAAATCTAAAGTTTAAGAGCTGCTCAAATGTTAAGCAGCCCTCACATTTTGAGTGACGTTTCAGTATTCGGGGGATATTGAAATAAATGATTTGATTTGATTTTGCAGACAGAAGGCGGTTTCGTATTGAAATGCGCAGATCTGCTGGAAGTATCTTGGAAATTGGAGAATAAATGGTCTCCCGTCGCACCCTTCCATCATAAGATGAAGTTCGACTTAGAATATATGGGTGAGTATACTTCAACTTCATTTAATAGTGAACATCCTTACTAATATTATAAAAGCGAAAGTGAGTTTGTTTGTTTATTTGTTTGTTTGTTTGTTACCTCTTCACGCTTTAATGGCTAAACCGATTTTGATGAATTTTGGTACAAAGATATTTGGGAACCAGGAGACGGACATAGGCTAATTTTTATTAAAAAAAAGTGGGATGTGCGGGAGAAAGGGGGAAGAAAAGGGAAAACTTAGCGTTGCTATTACAAATCAATAAGTCGCAAGGGGAACGGTATAACCCCAAATTTAACGCGGGCGAAGCCGCGGGCGAAAGCTAGTAAGTAAATAAAAATAGATAATATACGAAAAGGCAGACAATATCTAAGTTCCTCCATTAGCCCATTGAACGCCATTGTCACATATGCCCTGGACGCCAACGACACAAATATGTGACGAAAATGCTGGTAAAATGAGTTTCTTGGCGTGGAGGGCACGCGCGTGCCATAATGCGTTCAAAAGGTTAGGCTTATTATGAAAATATCTATAAATATATTTCTACTATTTCCAGAGGAATCATACATCAAAATAATAACGCAAGCTCACAAGGAGCTCTTAGACCCCGCCATACAGACTGACGAGCGTACCTTACTCCTAGCCAAAATCATCACTACCTGCCTCGAAGCACGGGGTCCTGTAGACCCCGAATCAGACTTAGAGTCCAAAACGACTGAAAGAGACAACGATATTGATAGAAGAGACAGTGAGAATGAGAAGAGAGATAGTGAAGTAATGGCGCCGCCTAAAAGCTTACCTAAGAAAAGCAAACAGCAGAAAACTGGTAGTCTACCTAATGCTGCTGCTGCAAAAAGGAAAATGGATGAAGGAAATGGTGATTCTGGAGCTAAAAAGATGAAAGATGAAGCCTCTGAAGCAAAAAAAAGTATCACTGATACTAATAATCCAAGGAAGAGTAAAATTAACGATGTGGCCAGTGAGGGCGGCAAAAAAAGGAAGATAAGTGAAGCTACTAAGGTTGCCAGCAGCAAAAATGTAAAAGAAACTGGAAATATTGAAGATGGTAATACTAAATCTAAGGAAATTCATAAAGAGGCCAAAACAAGCAATGCTAAGGCTAAAAATGTACGAGAAACTACTAAAGATCTAAAAGAAAATGAAGATAACAATGCCGATAAACCGAAAAATATAAAAGAATCTGCGTC
The DNA here is from genome assembly GCA_958449745.1 of Ochropleura leucogaster. Classification (NCBI taxonomy): domain Eukaryota; kingdom Metazoa; phylum Arthropoda; class Insecta; order Lepidoptera; family Noctuidae; genus Ochropleura; species Ochropleura leucogaster. Next base: position 7,978,631 of record OY288228.1, on the reverse strand, counting down.
CAATAAAGACAAAAGTACTAAAAATAAACTTTCAAAAGAAACTGGTGATACAGCAACTAAAGAAACAAATCCTAAATCTAAGGTTTTAAAAGAACCAGTTAAAATTGATAGTAACTCTAAACAAAAAACGAAAATTGTTAAAGACACCGTTAAAAATAAAGAAAATGGCGACAATGAGAAACTTAAAGACAAGGATACGGTAGATATAGGACAAAATAAAGAAAATGCAACAAAAAAGACAGTAAAAGAACCTGTTGACACAAAAAAAGTAAAAAATCAAATGAATAAAACTAACAATGTAGTTATGAAAGAAAATAGCAATGCTGAAGGAAATAATCATAAAGAAAATAATAATAAACCACAAAAGAAAGTTAAAAACGTTGCTTCTGTGAAAAGTAAGGAGAATATAGATGTAAATAAAGATGCTGGGCATCCTAAAAGCAAGATAACTGAAAATAAAACAGATAATGAGCAAAATATTCCAATTAATGTCAAGAAAAGTGACAATAAACTGAAAAATACCGACGCAACCAAAATAAAGAATGTTGCCGATACAAAAAATAATGAACAAACTACTAAAAAGACTACTGAAAGAAACACTAATGTTGCCAGCGCTAAAAACGATGGCCAGAGCAAAAAAGTTATGCAAAAGAATGACAAAAATAAAGAAAAGTTACCAGAAGTACCTAACAAAGGTTCACAAAAAAATATTAAAGAAAAACCTGTTCAAAGTAATGTCAAAAATGATGCCCAAACAGTTAAAAAAGTAACTGAAAAAAATGCCACAAATGTGAGAAATAAAGACAAAATATCTCAAATAAATACTAAAGTTCCAGAAAAAGTCGTCAACGACAAACCTGTACCCATACAAGATAAACTAGAAAAAGCAATAAACAGCAACTTGAATACAAAAAATAAAAATGTAATAAAAAAGCCTATAATTACAAAAGTAGCATCGCACAGGAATTCTTTAAAACCATTAAATCCTCCAAAAGTTTTAAAAGCTGGTAACACCAAAATTCACACCACTGGCAACATTGAAAAAGAAAATGGCGGCAAAGGGTCTAAAATCCCGCAGAAAACATTGTCTACTATCAGCGAGGGATCTTCGAAGAAGAATCTTTTGCGAATGAGTCCTAGTAAGTGTTATAATTGTATTTCGTTTAAGTAAATTTGCAATTAACTGAAGTGGCAATACCGGCCATATTTTGCGGTGAAACTCGCGACAGACTCTAGACAGACAGGCAACAAATTCATCAAATCAAATCAAATCAAATCATTTATTTCAATTAGACCATTACAGGCACTTTTGATTGTCAAGAAACAAAATGAATCTACAGTCCCGGTCACAAGGCATAATAACTTGTGAAAGTACTGCAGTTGCCCATTCCAAAGCGTTGATCTCTATGGAGAAGAATGGGCAAGAAACTCCATGGACACTCTTTTAAATTCTAATATTTTTACAAAATAGTATTTACATCATTCGTGTTGAGATTATACAAATATGTGAGAACGATGTAGAAAGACGTGCACAGTAAGAGCGTCCAGAGTAAATAAAAAACAAAATTCAATTTAAATCTAAATAAATTAAAAATGACCGTGGTAGTTAAAAAATGACCAGTCCCAACTGACAGCGCCCGTTCACGAACATGACGTATGGATCAGCCCCATTCAGCTCGACCATTTTGAAGGGAGCTAAATGACCCGACACACCCGCCACCATCAGCGAGACATTTAAGTGAGCATGACACTATTAACCACCAGGGCTTCGTCAAGTCAATGATAATACATAGCACTCACATATGGGCTTAATAATTATACAATACTAGAGAATTGATTCTATACATTGCAAAGATAGTCTTACAATCTTCTGCAGCTTCCACTATAGCTTCGGATACTTATTAATGAGTTTACCCCTATGCTTGAGGAGCAGGACCAGCATTGAGCCAAGCATTTTTATCATCAATATAATCCCCCAACTTATAATATGCTTGCCTACATAGTGTGCGTTTAATACAAGATTTAAATTTCGTTTCATTCAGTTGAAGAATGTGGGGAGGTATTTTATTGTAGCAATTCAAACAGTACCCCATGAAAGATGAGTCTACTTTAGCTAACCTGAAACCTGGTTGAACTAATTGGTCCCTATTTCTAGTATTATAATTGTGTCTGTCACCTCTTTTACTAAAAAGATGCGAGTTTTTCCTGACATACATGATGTTTTCATAAATATATTGACAAGGTACTGTCATGATGTTAATATCCTTAAACTGTTCCCTTAAAGAATCTCGCCTACGTAGGTTATATATGGCTCTAATGGCTCTTTTCTGCAGAATAAATATAGACTCGATGTCGATGTCATCCTATAAAAAAAGACTTCTGTGTTTATTCCTTTATGGTAAGGAAACTTAATGAACTCAATACCTCGTAAAGAGCTCGTGGCTAAATAATAGCAGCCGCTCGGGTCGATCTTTAGGTTAAGCCGCGCTTGCCCAGGTTGGTATGTGGATGGGTGACCACCCGTTACATACCGAGTTTCCTCCGTGCCTCGAAAAGCACGTTAAGCCGTTGGTGCCGGCTGTCATTTGTAGATCTTTGACAGTAGTTACAGGTCAATGTTCCGAAAGTCTGACAACCAGTCTTACCAAGGAGTATTGCATTACCCAGTACTAACTGGGTTATGGAGGCCAGATAGGCAGTCGCTCCATGTAAAGTTCTGATATTCAGCTGCATCCGGTTAGACTAGAAGCCGACCCCAACATAGTTAGGAAAAGGCTAGGCAGATAATATGAAGAAAAAAAACGTAATTCATAATGTTTCTGCTTAACGGCCATTTTATACCGGTGGTGCTCTGCCTCATTCCGAAATACGGTCTTATTAATACTGTTTGGAATAATTTCAGGAATAATCTCGTCGAAATTCAAGACGCAACCTCAGATGTTGATGAAACAGAAAATGATGAAATATACTAATATACCAAGTAAGTTTTACATCTATCTTTTGTTATGTACAGACGCCAGCAGGTCAAGCTACCCGAAACTGTAAAGTTTTCCCAATGAACATTGAACCTAATACTTTAGAAACAAAGTCGAAAATCTATCAAAGAAATCTGACAGATTGTAGTAGCTTGATGTGCAGGCGTCTGTACTCTACTTTGAAAAAATGTTTCGAAAACTTATAATGCGGGCCATCAGTGCCATACAGGTTCAGTAATAATAATAGATTTACAAGAACATTGACTCGCGAGGTTGTCCACAAACAAACTCACTTTCGCTTTTAAGTAAGAATTTAAAATATGTAAATATATGTGGAAATCCTTATCCTTACTAATATTATAAAATCGAAAGTGAGTTTGTTTGTTACCTCTTCACGCTTTAATAGCTAAACCGATTTCGATGAATTTTGGTAAGGGAACCAGGAGACGGACATAGGCTATGTTTTTTAGGTTTTTTTTTTAAAGTGGGATATGAGGGAGAACGAGGGAAGGAAAGGGAAAACTTAGCATTGCTATTACAAAGCAATAAACCCAAAAACTCCAGGTACTGTGTTATAGGAGGAGTAGGTACTGTGTTATACCGAATTTAAAGCAAGCGAAGCCGCGGGCAAAAGCTAGTAAATAAATAAAGGAATAGTAATCATCCTATGATAGCGTTACATATTGAAGCGGAATCGATTATTTGACTAATGCTTGCACCATGCTATGGCGGGCCTGTTGGTCTAGTGGTTAGTGGCCCTGACTGCTGAGCCGGAGGTCGTGTGTTCCATTCGCACCCAGGACAAACTTTGTGTGATGAGCATGATTGTTTGTTCTGTGTCTGTGTGTGATTTATCTATAATATGTATGTATTTATAAATTACTAGCTGTGCCCAGCGGTTTCACCCGCTGCGAACGAAAACTGTGACACGAGAATTTTATATCTTCTAATATATAAAATTCTCGTGTCACAGTTTTCGTTCCCATACTCCTCCGAAACGGCTGGACCGATTTAAACGAAATTTTGTGTACATATCGGGTAGGTGTGAGAATCGGCCTACATCTATTTTTCATACCCCTAAGTGAGCAGCGCGTGAAACCGCTGGGCACATATTAGATATAAGTATGTATATCAGTTGTCTGGTTACCATAACACAAGCTCTGCTTAGCTTGGGATCAGATAGCCGTGTGTGAGTTGTCCCAAGATATTTAGATATTTCTGGCGAAAACAGTATTAATATTAACAAATATTTTATTTTTTTCAGGGTTACTGAAAAAGCCAGCCCCAAAGACGACTAAAGACTAATTTGATCCATGAAGATAAACGACATCGGTACAACTAAATCACGGTCAATAAAAATTGCAATGGAATATTGACGACATATCTTAAATGCCGTTTAACTAAATGGATACAGCTTTTTTGGTGGAACCTGCCAAGTTTAAATAATTGTCGTTAATTTTAAATGAATTATGTTTAAAAGTGAAATCAATATTGAAATAAAAATACTTGTTTTATATTTTAAAAAATGACAATTTATTATTGAAATCAATGGCACAAATACATGTCAAAAAAATTCTAATAACTATTTGATGAAAAGTTATTCCTAAAATTATTAATGTCAATCTTATAGCTATACAAATTCAAATGATAGATTATGAAACATAATTTTTGTTTTCTAAATAGAAATAGGTTTGTCAATTAATATGGTACTAAAAATGGATAGTTCTTGTGTGTATCACCCATTCTGAAAAGAAAAAAGATAGTATTTACAAAATATTCTTTAATCCCCAAGGAGTTCCATACCTCAAAAGAAAAAAAGGGAGTCCTTAATAGGATCACTTTATTGTCTGTCTGTCTGTCTGCCTTTTTTTATAACGTTGCCTTACACTGGGAATTTCTCCTGTATCGTGGGTGCGTTTACAAACATTTAAACTCACATACACAAACAGCCAGACCCGAAACAACTATCCGCAGGTCATAAAAATGTTTGTTCCGTGCGGGAATCGAACCCGCATCACGCAGCGCAGCACTGCGCCAACCGTGTCGTCTGCCTATATGTCTGTCTCTCTGTCAGGACTCGTTTATCTCGGGAATACGTGGAGCCACCGAGAGGAAAAAAAATCATAAGCATGTACTTAAGTCTTTAGTCCCTTGAAGCGGGAGCGTCAGCCTTTTACTGACCCATTCATGTTCCTACTATTGCCCTTTACGTTCCGGAGCCGCGGTATCTCTTTCGAACAACCCGCAACCCCGGCAGGCGGTGTCCTTGGCAGGCCTCTCTGCTTTGCTGACCTCTCTTTGAGGCGCACGTGACACACTAACGCGCCGTCATCATTTGACGGTCGGATGGATCGCCCCATTGCTCACCGTCCACGACCCGCATCTACGGTGGCCGGGAGTCGTCTCACGACGCCCACAGACCCGGGTGGCCTGGAGTCCCCGATGCCCGGAGTTACTTACCCCTTAAAAGTAAAAGTCCGTTTATTTTGATTGAGCGCGTTCAGAGCGTCAATCTGTGTCTTGTCCAGTGTAAAGGTAAGCGCTTGTAGGTTGTCCCATAAGTATGCTGCTGAAGATGCTTTAACCACCACGTTGTGTCCACTGTCGATCTGGTATCTGTTGACAAAGAATACATTTAGGAATAAATAAATATATCTTGTGACAACTCACACACGGCTATCTGATCCCAAGCTAAGCAGAGCTTGTGTTATGGTAACCAGACAACTGATATACATACTTATATAATTTATAAATACATACATATTATAGATAAATCACACCCAGACACAGAACAAACAATCATGCTCATCACACAAAGTTTGTCCTGGGTGGGAATCGAACCCACGACCTCCGGCTCAGCAGTCAGGGCCACTAACCACTAGACCAACAGGCCCGTCCGACAAGAAGAAACCAGATGATATGTAAAGACTCCTTAAACACAGCCTAGTTTCGACGGCACGGTTGGCGCAGTGGCTGAGCGATCGACTGCTGCGCTGCATGTCGCGGGTTCGATTCCCGCACGGAACAAATATTTGTATGACCTGCAGATAGTTGTTTCGGGTCTGGCTGTTTGTGCATCCACGATACAGGAGAAATTACTAGTGTGGGGCAACGTTTTATAAAAAAACTTTTGCCCGCGGCTTCGCTTGCGTTAACTTCGGTAGCGCCTTATTGAAATGTAATAGCAACGCTATGTTTTCCCGTTTCGTCCCTCTTTCTCCGTCATATCCCACTTTGAAAAAAAATATAGCCTATGTCCGTCTCCTGGTTCCTAACTATCTTTGTACCAAAATTCATCAAAATCGGTTCAGCCATTAAAGCCTGAAGAGGTAACAAACAAACTCACTTTCGCTTTTATAATATTAGTAAGGATAAAGAAAGAAAACCGGGTCAAATTAATTGCCGGCCCCCCTGACCCTCGTCAGCGCGCAGCGACATCCAACGATCAATCGGAGTGGTCCACCAGACACGACACCCGTCTACTCGAAGGATCACCCCCTTTTTTCTTGTGAATGAAAAGCATCGCCTTAACTTTAGAGAGAGTGGTCCAATCCTGTTACCAGGATTTCTTTAAAATAGGTAAAATTGGAAAGTGCAAACTCGCGCCCTGCTCAGAGGATCCTTCTTTTTCGGAACGTAGACCTTTAACCCTTTTCTTCAGACTTCTAAAGTAGCAAGTCTATAGTTACCTAATAAGCAGCTGTGCTGGACTGACGCCTAGACCGGAAGCCATCACCTTGACCAGGGCATCGTCAATCACCGGAGTTGTCGAGTTCTTCAATTCAGCTGGTGTTCCCTGTGAACAGGATTGTTTTTGTGTTACCCTGGGTAAAAAGCCTTATGACTGGGTAAAAAGCCTATGTGTTAATCCAGGCTAATAGGAAAAGCCATAATCATATCCAGGATATTCTATCTCCATACCAAATTTTATTCAAATCAGTGAAAAAAATGCTATCAAAAAGTAAATGCTGAAGTCTACCAGCACTTTAAAAAACCATACAAGTTAAATCTAGGACTTACTTTAGACCCAAGAACTCCATAACAGCTGAGTTTAATATTGCGTTCGGCGCAGAAAGCGTGCAAGCGTTGTTGTGTTAAATACGGATGACATTCCACCTGCAAAAATGGTAATAAATATGTTAGATTTCATAGACTCTGAGCTCTGTAAGTTCAAGAGTATTCATGCATTGATAAGACTGGAGTAGTCTGCTCAAAACTGTGTGAAAGAAACGACATGCCCCAAGCAAATATATATATATTTTTAAATTACGAACTCAATCACATTTCTCCAACGGAAAAATTATGTTTGCCTTTTAAAATAGTTTATCTTTTCGCTAGAGACTTTCATTAGTTACCTACAAGTCTGTACGGAATCCTTGGTGCCCGAGTTCGACTCGCCCTTGCCCTGTATTTTCAACTTCATTCAAACTTGCAAACAATAGTACTTATCAAAAAACGCATTTAAGGCATTCATTTTATTATGATGATATTATCTGTGGAAGTAGATAACAAGATGGCGGCGCGTTGAGTTCAGTTTTACTTTTTTTTTTAAAAAAAAAACGTTCCCCCGCACTAGGAATTTCTCCTGTATCGCGGGTGCGTTTACAAACGTATAAACTCACATACATAAACAGCCAGACCCGAAACAACTATCTGCAAGTCATACAAATATTTGTTCCGTGCGGGAATCGAAAGCAGTCGATCCCTCAGTCACAGCGCCAACCGTGCCGTCAGAAGATTAAAGATTTTGAACGAACACGCGCCAAAAGATAGATACCTATCTGTCCAACTGGAGATAGTTACCTGGTTAATTACTGGTTTCACCCTCCCCTTGTCCAGTATCCTCTGTATTTGCTGAGAGTTAAAGTTGCTGACTCCAATACTCTTGGCGAGACCCTTGGAGATCAGGCCTTCCATTCCGAACCAGGCATCCAAGTAGTCATACTGGGAATATTGCATGACTGTTGCAATTTTCGGTATCGGATCGGTACCTTCCTGTAAAAAAACGAAGAAACTATAACACCACTGCTCGAGGATAATAATTTTTTACCATGTTTTCTCTGCTGACCACGTTCCTGAGTTTAGAAGCAGGTTTAATGACCACATCGCCCTATGCATGGATGTCTCCAGTGACCCTCCACTCCTCCAAGAAAGCAAGAAATATAGAATTCGAAAATTCGTGGTATTTGTGCCCTCTTTTCAAGGTAATATGTGACTTTTTTATTGTGAATCATCTGTTTTTTTTTTGGGATGGCTAAACGTCAAATAACTTCTCCCGCTGTTGACAAAGCGAGGGGGAGTGTCAGACTTTTACTGACTTTCCAATAACGGGGGTTATTTGAAAGTGAGTATCCCCGACTGTCAGTGGCCCTGGTAGGTCCCTCTGCTAAGCTGACATCTCTTTGAGATGCGCATGAACGCGTCTTCTATACGGCTTGTCGTCAATAGACGGACGGAAGGTGAGCTACCCATTGTTCACTGTCCACGACCCGTGTCTACGGTGGTCGGGAGTCGTCTCGCGGCGCCCAACGCCCGGGGTGACTCTCGCGGTGGCTGGATTGGTTTTAGGCTTTTCGGGTTTCTCCCTCAAACATCATGCCACCTCCTTGACTAACATGCCTGTTGCGCAAAAGGAGGTGACCGTTTTCTATTCGCTCTCGCACCAGACCATGGACTGAACCAGGGCCGGACGCGAAAGATTGCCGCCGCAGATCGCTTATGCATGTACACGGCGGTGCTCCGCCACAGTGTGCACCACCGTGTCCTCCGAGCGATCGCCGCAGTCAGTAAAATAGAACCCTTACAGAATCGTTCTATTCGTACCACGTCTGCTAGTTTGACACAGCCATTTTGCTCCGAGTTTTATAAGAACTGCTACACAAAAATAATACAATCAGACGTTTACTAACCCGCATTAGGCCTGGTGGCTACTCAGTGTCCCTCAATAGTAATAAGAACATTATAGGCTCAGTAAGCTGTACCAAAAGTGGGCTACAACTTTTCTGCCATCGAAAAATAAAAGAAGATTCTCTTTGGCTTACCTTAAATGACATAGGGTTGTGGATCATGTAAAGGTCGAAGTAATCGAGTCCCATGGCGTCCAAGGAAGCCTGACAGGCTTTCTCCACGAGGTCAGTCCGGTGGAACGTACTCCATAGCTTTGACATGATGTATAGGTCTTCTCTGTGAAATATGGAACGTTTTTTAATAACATAATTATTATATATGTCAGGTAAGGACAACAGGAGAAGCCTCGAAAGGAGATGGCGGAATGACCAGCATAGCTATTCACAATCGATCCAATTGTAACCGTAATCGACAATCGACATTAATATTTTTTTTCGTAATGCTTTTTAACAGTGAAAGGTATGTTTAGCAGGGTACGTTACGTAATGGTAGCAAATAGAAATTTATGGTAGAAATTTAAAGTGTTTAATATATTATTTTTACCATAACTTGTTTGTTTTTTTGTCGGTACGATTGACATGTTCTTATGGTCTAACACGGTTGTGCACACATGTCAAAAATGGCCGAATACGGATTTGTTAATAGCGTTTGGAAAACTTTTCGATTACACTCGCGGCACGATTGTATTCCAGAGGTTGTGAATAGCTATGCTAGATTCAATATTAAAGGATAATGAGCTACTGGCTTTTGCCCACGGCTTCACTCGCGTTAAATTCGGGGTAACACAGTTCCCCCATTCCTGATTTGCAGGTACCTGCTGCCTGTAGGTAGTTTTTGCTCTTGCGCCTTATTTAGTGTAATAGCTAAGCTAAGTTTTCCCATATCTTCCCTCTTTCTACCTCAAAAAACTCAAAAAAATTGCCTATGTCCGTCTCCCCAGGGTCACAACTTTCTCAGTACCAAAATTCATCAAAACCGTTTTAGCCACTAAGGCGTGAAGACGTAACAAACAAACTCACTTTCGCTTTTATAATATTAGTAAGGATAATTGTATTAGATCGAGTAGTGTGTAATTACTGAAGGGGGCCTTAGACCTGCATTGGGACGATACAGGTTTATAATAGGCTGCCTTTCAGTCGACTGCCAATCTATCTTACACATATCAGTGACTAAATAACAACAACAGGTACGTCTTCGTAAGTCATGTCAATTAAACGTAGTCGCATCTGGCCTGATTGTTGATTCTTCAAAGCGATAGGCGTGGGCTCATTTATTTTGCCCGATATGATAATCCTATGCACGGATTAGTCTGCTTTTGTTTTTGCGAGACCATTAACCGTCTGGTGAGCTACCATTTTGAAAATGGAATTTCCTGACATTTGCAAAAAAGTGTTCTTTTAATTTTTGGATGTCATTTGTTTTTTTTTTTAAACCCTTTAACACATTTCAATTTTAAAGTTCCTATAGGCCGGACATATAGAAAAAACCTTACAGAAGGCTAAAAATCTGGTCAAATCCCGACGGATTGCAATCATAGATGAGTCGACTTTTTTTTAGGGATGGGAAATCATCCATGTCTGATTTTTACTGACTAAAACCCACCCATGTTCCTTCATTTCCCCTTAGTGTTCCAAGACCGCGGTATCTCTTTCGAACAACCCGCAGCCTCGGGGGTATCTAAATCTCTTGCTAGTTAGCTACTTACCGTTTCACAGTGCCGTCGTCAATTTTAGCTTTAATAGCCTTTCCTATTTCCTTCTCGTTGCCATAGATGTAACTCGTGTCTATGGCTCTATAGCCGATATCTATTGCTGCTCCAATGATGTACGGTAGTAGACGGGGGTCCAGCTGTAAATGTCAGAATAATTCTTAGAACATGCTGGCAAACTCCACAATCTAGTTAATAACTGGGTAATACGATACAGCTAGATAAACTTGAGCGACTTCAGAATGTCTGCATAAGATTTATATTTGGCTTGCGCAAATATGATCATGTCTCTGAATTTCGTATAAAGCTCAAGTGGCTTCCCATAAGACTTCGCCGGAATACTCATATCTTGTTTCAGCTAACAATGTATTGTTTAATCCTAGAACCCTCCCTTATTTTAAAGAACATTTTAAGTTCCTTCATGACACACATAATAGATATCTAAGGTCATCGGAAAATCTGAGACTGGAGATGCCGGTGCATTCTGCTAGCTTTTACGATAAATTCTTTACAGTTCAAGCTGTACGGCTATGGAATGCCCTGCCCGTGTCTGTAAGGAGCGCTCAAACTCTGTCCACTTTTAAAATTCTGGTCAAAAAGCACTACCTCTCTCCTTAAACAAAATATCAAATACTTCTTTGCTCTTAATGATTATTATTTTAAATGTATATTATATTTAAGTATTTGTTTTTTTAAATGTAGTTATTAATTTTGAAAAATGTTACACCACAGACTACCTACAGTACTGTTTGTCCTCCTTTAAATCCATCCAAAGGTTGTCTTGAAAAGATCGCTTTTAGCGATAAGACCGCCCATTGTGTCACCCTATTTATAAGTTGTTTAATGTTATTCTAGTTATTTGCATGGTGTACATAATAAAGAATATATTCTATTCTATGATACTCCTTGGTAAAACTGTCAGACTTTTGAGTGACTGACTACCTGTAACGACTGTCAAAAATCTATAAATGACACCCGGGACCAACGGCATAGGGTACTTTCCGAGGCACGGAGGAAACCCGTATGTAATGGGTAGTACTAGTCACACATGGATAGTACTTTTACAAGTTATTATGCCTTGTGACCGGGACTGTAGATTAATTTTGTTTCTTGACATTCAAAAGTACCTGTAATGGTCTAATTGAAATAAATAATATGTTTTGATTTTTGATTTGACATCTGCGGAACAACCTAGGCAGTTATTATAAGTATTTAAACAGCCATGGTAAATATCCCGTTTTAAGTGTTAATAATAGCTTATAATAAAGAAAGTATTTCAACGAAATGGCAAATATCTCGTTTTAAGTCTTAATATTGGCAGTTATTTCTTAGCCACGAGCTTATAGTATCTAGGTATAATATAAGTTTGTTTTTTTTTTTAATGCTGTTAGATTCGAATAAAACATAGACAATAAAATATGATCAATTGCGCCTACGCTAGGCTGCCAGTATTAATAGTTCTTTTGCCAGAATTTTGAGCGGTAGTAACAATGGTCTGACATTCAGTTGATTGTTTTTTTTCTTTATTATACAAATACTTTCAATCAATTTAAAAGTTAGGTTACATTTTAAATTATTTTTTTGATACTTTCTTACTACCTACTTTCTTGTTTGTATGTCTCGTGTTTAATAATATATAGGTACCCCAGAATAATGGTTGTAGAAATTCCGAGGTTTCAATTTTATTTAGATAATTTTCTGATAATTAAGAATCTTTTTTTCGACTTCCAATATCTGCAAAAGTTACGGAGATATTTACAAAAAACGAAACCCTGTACTTTGTGTAGGTACTATTACATATTATTTACAAGCAGAACTTTTACTTTTGCAAAAACTTTCTTGAGACACTTGATATTCGAGAAAATGACACATGTTAACCAAACTATACAACAAAATAGCACAAAAATCACTACAACGCCATCTATGAAAAAAACGAGAAACTAACATCAAATTTCTAAATCGCGCAAGTAAAATTATCTGCGACTTTAGAGTATGTAGAAAAACCCGGCACAAACTGTCGGGCTAGCTCTCCAGCCGATTGGTCGGAGGTTCCTCCCTTTCCTATGGAGTATTGAGAAAATTCCCCATTTTATTCCCTGATTCTCAATACTACTATAGATGAGTACTTACCAATGCAGTGCCCAAAGCCAACACAGGAATTTCACGGCCGTCAGCTAGTGGAACGTACAGCATTTCTTGAAACCTCCCGTACTTTGTCTTCCCAGAGGTCAATTCTTCTATCTTCTTCAAGTATACTTCTTCGGTTATTTCTGGAGCAGCAGTTTTTTTTGTGACAGTCTGTTTAATAGTTGTAGACTCGTATCGGCAGCGGGCGGTCTTTCCCTGTAAAGAGGTTGAAGTTATTGTTTACAGCCAGAACGAGATGGCTGCGGGATTATGTGAGTAAAGTAAAGAATGCGTTTTGGTATTTTTATTAATCCTTACTAACATTATAGAAGCGAAAGTGAGTTTGTTTGTTTGTTACGTCTTCACGCCTAAATGGCGAAACCGATTTTAATGAATTTCGGTACGGAGATTGTTGGGACCGTGGAGACGGACATACGCTAAAAAAAAGTGAGAAAAGGGGGAGAAAGAGGGAAGAAAGGGGAGAGAAAGATATTTTTTTTATCGATCACTACTCAGGTTAATGTAAGCGTTATCCCAAAGTAAATATGCCACGCGGACGAAGTCGCGGGCGGCAGCTAGTTTTTAATACATAAACACAGTCTTAAACTCGCCTTTGAGCGTACCGTTACGTCTGATTCAAAGGGACGCGAGAAGAGTATTCGTGGATGCAATTTTGGGAGGCCTTAATCCAGCAATGAGTCAGTATAATTATCTTCAATAATATAAAAAATAATCACAAATGTGTTGGTAAGCGCATAACTCAACAACGCCTGGACCAATTTTAACGAATTCTTTTTTTAAATATTTGTTGAAGTCCAAGGATGGTTTTTACTAAACACTAAACTAGTTCTAAATTTAAAAAAAAATGCAAACCTTACCTATCCGAATCGGAGGGCACTGTTCAATTTTGAAATGTAAAACAAAAGAAAGATAAATCAAATGTTTGTTGAAATGATTATCGAGAAAAAATATAAGATAGTCAAGATCTTACATCAATTTATCTTAATGTAAAGATTGTACCAGATCAATGACCTCTAACTAACTTTATTTTTATATAATGACTAGCTTTTGCCAGCATTTCAGTGATTTGAATAAGTGTGGGTTATATTTTACAAACATTGACAAAAATGTCTCATCCTAAACGTACTACATTAAAATATAAACAAAAACTTTACTTACAATCACGAATAAACACATCAAAAACAACAAGACACTCAAGCACTTCATTTTTAATAATTTGAGCAATACTTTTAAATAAAAAACTGTTACGATTCAATTTAAAACTAAAAATGGCGACGGACTCTGATCTTAAGCCTTGAAGTTTGACTTGCGATACACAAATATTTGACAACGTTTTGCTAATTATACGGAAATACCCACATATTGATAAAAAAACAAACTAGTTGACAATGACATACATACTTTTAAAGGTAGTTAAGTAGGGTAAACACTTTTTGTCATTCAATAAATTGTTCTACTATCGCGAGTTTTATGGTTTCCGTTTTTCGCTTAGCTTTGGCCGTTAGTTTGTCTGTCTATCAGTTATTTAACTCCTAGACTACTGGCACTAGGTACAAAATATACACATCAAAAAATTCTAAGCAAGACGTACTATTTTAATTATTATTCAATTATTATATCATATCTTACCAAGTAGGTTATACTTAAATAAACTTTTTTGATCTAGAGAACATACTAGGTGGTTGTAAAAGAAAAATCGAGTGTCATTTGTTTTGTTTTTTCACAAATTCAAAAGCGAATTCATTTTTCGAATTTTCGAATTTTATAGCGTTTTCTATGCTTATTAAAATTTAGTATTCTATATCAATTTAATGAATTAAACAATATATAGAAAGAATTTGCCTTCTAAAAACCGCTACACAAAAAAGATGTGAAATAAAAATAAAAAAGAAACCTGGCCAAGAGGTCAGACTCGCGTGTTTCGTACAAACTTGCGACATAAACAGCCATATCTTTTGACTGCGTAAACTTAGAGGGTCGATTTATTCACAGCACAAAGGGACTATATACTTGAGTATATGGTTTTAATTTTAACTCCATAACATCACCCGTTCCCGAGATAAAGGGTCTTGTCAGACAGACAGACGGACGACAAGGTGATCTTAGAAGGGATCCGTTTTTTCTCCTGAGCTACGGAACCTTAATCAGGGGTGTTTCTATACATGTTTCTGAGCATTGGAAAAAAAAAATCATAAAATAATTAAACTTTGCTCTAGAAAAATGATGACAAGGTTTTTATTTTTTCTTAAATCCACGGTTGATGGGATCCATTGGAACGTTTATGTCATTCGACACTGTATAATACCAATGAATATGTAGCGAAAAATCCAATTATGATAAAAAGTACTACAGCGCCATCTATGCAACAATTGGAGAACTAACTGACAATTATTAAATCGCGCAAGCAAGTAAAACATTCTTCTTCATAGAGATCTTCTTTTCCACAGAGATAACAACGCTTTGGAATGGGCAACTACAGTACTGTAGAGGTTTTATAACATAACCAATGCTGGCTGGTTTACCATAATGTTCAAATATTCAGATCGTTTAAAGTAAGAATTAGAATAGAAAAAAAAGGAAGAGAGGTTTGAGATAAAAGTGTGACATGTAACTTAAAAATATCGTTGTTACAGTACTTTCAAAAGTTATTATGCCTTGTGACCGGGACTGTAGCTTCATTTTATTTCTTGACATTCAAAAGTGCCTATAATGGTCAAATTGAAATAAATGCTTTGACTTTGACAAAGTTATCCGTGAGTTAAGACCATATACAAGCACCCGAAACCCTGAGTCGGGCAGTGGTCTACGAGACACAACACCCGTCAGGTCGAAAGATCCTCCCTTTACTGTAGGGGATGATGAACTTTACACCCTGATCTTCCTACACTAAAAATTTCATCAAAGACTTTGATTTTCCCAGCATCTAAAAATTACCGAATATGTTTAAGATGTTTTTTTGGAGTTTACTCCTTAAGAATCGATTTTCATATATAAGGCGCCCGGTATGAGAAAAATCCGAGGGGTAAAACCTACTAAAGTAACGAAAATGTGTCACGTTTTTGTGCGCACCTTTAGTGCGCAACTTTCTAATTTGGCTGTGAGTGTATTAAGATGTACATATGGTATGCTGTATAGGCGACTATACCTATATACTATATGTTAGTGGGCTTGTTTGTTTCTATCAGTGTCGATGTATTTATATTGCTATTTTGTTTCATTAATTTGTGAATTTACCTTTTCATATGATATTAATCTATTTTCAGTTGAATAAACTCTTTTTGCGTATGGTTAGATACTCGTACTTAAGGAGTAAACTCCAGTCGTGTGTCGGAGCTGACACACACACTTTTTTAGTCTAATGCCATGTGTAAATCTTGAGAGTATATAAGGAGGTCTTTGCTTAGCAGTGAGACATCAAAACCTGATAAAAAGACATGCCTGCTTCCTCTCAATGTTTTCCTTCACTGTTTTTGGAGCAATGATGATTCCCACAGAAAGATAAATGGTATGTGTAATGATAACAAAGAGAAAGGACTAAATGATGCCGTGACGTCTGACAGGGGAGAATGGAAAAAGAAAACGTGTTGCGCCGACCGAAAATAGAATGGGACATAGGCAGGAAGATGATGTTGATATATGCCCCGTTCCAATAAACAAAAACGACTCGTTTCCCTTACGGATAGTTGTATTTTGACATAAGTGTCATAGAATTCATGTCAAAATACAACTATCCGTAAGCAAAACGAGTCGTTTTTGTTTATTGGAACAGGGCAATAACCTACTCAAAGTAGACTAGACTGCCTATTGCCTTAAATTCTTAACTCGCGACCATTTCCAACCTTAATAAGAATTGCTTATTTCGTTTTGCGATTGCTATTACTTACCTCAAAAAGTGCAATCTTCTCCCATACAGACAATTTCTTCGGCAATTCCTTGATGCTGATCTCCGTCTTAATACTCTCTCTTCTACCAAAATCAACAGATTTTATTCTTCCTACGATCCTCTTCACCTGACCTTGCACTACGTCTCCTAAATCCAATTCAGCCAACGATTTAGCTCTTTTCAACTCTTCAGTTGATGTTTTAAAATCTTCAGCACCGTATGCGCTTCTTGTTAATGCATTGCCAGCTCTGGGAATGTCGAAATTGAATCCATTTTCGATTGTGACATTTCTGTTCACTTTAGTCCTATCATTTTCGATATTATCATAGAATTGATAATCTCTTGGTATTATAGATGTTATAAAATCGTCTTCTGGTTGCTCTATTTCATGTTGAACCGTATCTGTAGCATGAATAAGTTGATAGTCCTTTGCAGAGTTGTCTATAACTCCATACAAGTAACTCTCTTCAATTGTTTCAGCCGTTATTTCATAAGTGTCCGCAGGTGTATTAGTCACAGAAGAAACAGTCTTAACTTCATTTATTTTATGACCAAAATCATTTATAGAATAAGTCTTTGTCTGTAGTTCATCTACTCTCTTTTCATAATGATTGTCATCATAATTTTCTACTGGAACAGGGGTGTTCATAGGTGTATTTGGAGAATCTGGACCACTATTTTTATTGGTGATAAAGTATAGTTTCCTTTTTATACTCCCGATTATTGAGGCTTTACTTGCTTTGACCTCAGCAGAATCTTCATCTACAAGTTCTGGGTCGCTGAGTGTCTCTCCAGGATTAGATTCAATAGGAATATCAATCTTATAAATACTACCTTTACGGTCGTTGCCACCTTGACCACTTTCATTTATGTGGACCTTGTTTTCTTGCGAGTTAAGACGCATAAGCATTGGAAGGGGGTTAAACCGAGGTGTACGTTTAAAAGGGTCGAATTCCATTTCCACCGGTAAGATTTGGGTATCATCTGCCTTATATTCATCGGCAATTGTATCATCATCTAATTCAGAAATTTCAACTTTATTTTCATCATAACTAAGGTCGATTGGCGCTTGAAAAGATTTTGCTTTTCCTACACTGCTTTCATAGGTAATAAAGTCCATTTTACCGGGTAATGTTTTAGCGATTTCTTCTAAATGTTCACTTTTAACAACATCTATTTTATCTACAAGAGTTTTGTTTAATTCAACTTCATGTTCCCAAGCTTTTAAATCAAGTTTTCCTACTTTTTCAATACTGTTTTGCTTTGACAATGTAGTAAAACTTTCTGTTTGATCATCAGTAGTACTAAAATAAGTAAAATCCTGTAACGATTCACTGATTTCAGCTTTGGATTCATTGTTCATAATTTCCGTTTCAAATACAATATTATTTATCAACATTTTGGGTTCGTCTACTTGATTTTCAGAAGAACTGAATTCAATTGTCTCTGGTAGTATAGTAGCCACTTCTGCCTGGCTACTGGTTAAACTAAAATTTATAATTTCTGGTGAAATCTTAATTGTTGCTTCTTGAGCATCATTGTTACTAAAATCTGCGGCATCAAGTACTTTATGATTTTCAGTAAAATCAAATTCAATCTTACCTGGTAAACCTTCTTCTACCAGATTACTACTTGAAGAATCAATGAAAGATGAAGTTTTAGCAATTTCAGCTTTAAATTCTCTTTTATTAAGCACAAAATTACTTTGAATAGTTTCAGCTGCTCTTGGTTTGTTATTGAAGCTAACTCTTCCGGAAAGAGCCTTTGCCATTTCAGCGTCTTTAGTTTTTTTGAGACCTGGTTTACCTACGAAGGTTTTGTTTGTTTCGACTTGACTTTGCCATAAACTGAGGTTAATTTTTCCTGGTTTAGGTTTAGAGCTGACTTCTTTTTGACTAGTTTCATGTTTTCGCTCTGGATTTTGGACTGGAGTAAAGCCAAAAGCAGTCAAAGTTTTGGCAAATTCAGGTTCTGGTAATGTTGTTGCGATATCAGATTGTATTTCATATGACTTAAAGTCAATTTTCGCAGGTAAAGTAGTGACATCGTCAACGATGTGGCCTTGCGTTACGTTTGGTGAAATGTCACTGACTACGTTTTTACTATCAGCGATTAGACTATCAATTTCCTCTATTAAAGTTTTTGCAATTTCTTCTCTTTCATGGTTAATTTTAGCAGGTAAAATGATAACATCTTCAACTTGGTTTTCTTTTGTTTTAAAGTCAATAGTTCCTGGTAAGTCTCTGCTTACTGGGCTATGACTTACATATGTTTTAAAATCAACTTTTCCAGGCAATGTCTGAGCGATATCTTGAAGACTTTCTCCTTTAAAAACTTCAATTTTATCAACAGTGCTTTTATTTATCTCAACTTGTGTAGACCAAATATTTAGATTAATTTTCCCAGGCTTAGTTTTACCAATGTCAGCTTCGTAGTTTATTTTAGCCGGGAATATAGTTGGCATCTCAATCACACTACCTTCTCTTTGAATTTGAGCTTTATCGTCCACAGTTTTAGATTCTATGCTTTCCTGAGCCCTAAATTCAATTATACCTGGTAGTATTGTTGGTGTTTCGAAATCATTTGTTTCTTGTTGTGAATGAGTCGTAATTAATTCTTTTCTATCAATATCCACTTGTTCTATATCCGCGACATAGTCTTTAACAACCTCTGTTTCACTCTTATATATGACTTCATCGTAGTTTTCGCTAATTTCAACTTTACCTGTATATCCTAAAGATTCAGTTTGTTGTTGTTCTTTGAATGGCACGTCAATTTCAACTCTCTCCGTATACTCCAAAGGTTCAGATTGCATCTGTTCTTTAAGTATTTCATCGACTATTTTCGGTCTGTCTGCACTGTTGGTCCGGTTTAAATTTGGTGGTACATATTTGCATTTTATTTTACGTGTTGGTAGTTCGAATTCGGGCTCCTTTTCAAGACTCTGAAATAAATACATGACTATCATATATTGAATGAACGTTTATCGTTATACGTTGAAAACAATTCTCCTTGAGAACTACTGACAAATGGATACATTTCCTTTCGATTAGTCTTTATGGTTCAGTTACTTTATCTTATAAGTGGCTCTGCGGCCCGTGTCTATATGGTTTTAGAAAGCATTTTTGGCAATAATGTTTTGAGTCCATCGCATTATTTTATAATGAAAACTAAGGATTACACGCCCTCATCCCAATATTCATTCGATGAAAAATGAAAGCTATATTTGATTTTTCAACGGCCTGATCGTAACTAGAAATAATTAAGGTTTCCAAATTCATAACTAAGTATGGACTTACCTCAAAAATAGCAATTTTAGACAAAACTGACTTCTTTTTAGGAAGTTCCTCTACAGGTTCTTTCTTAGAAACGACCACAGCTTCTTTTGCCATCTTATCTTTCAGCCTACTAACATTGCCTTTGAGCACTGTGGCTTCTGTGATATCACTGTCTTTGTCTTTCATTAACAGATTACTATTTTCTGTCTCACTCTTTTCATCTACAACGTTCGATATAATAGGTTTTGTACTGAGTTTATCGAAATCATTGTCTTGTATCTGTTTGGAACCATCCAAACTCATTTGTGTTCCGATTTCTTTAGAAGCCTTAAAGTTTTTATCAACAATCTTACCGACCACACTCATTTGCGTACCAAATTCTCTAGACACCTTTGATTGTCCATCAGTAGACGAATTAACAGTTTTTTCAATGGCGCTCTTCTGACTAGCAATGTTTCGTTCTAAATTCCTTTCTTTAGCGAGTTTAAAATCTCTATCAAATGGTGAATCTATAGTTTTGCCTTCTACACTTACTTGTGTTCCAAACTCTTTAACAAATTTAAAGTTTCTATCAACAGGTTTTCCGTCTATACTCATTTGTGTACCAATCTCTCTTGAAGCCTTATAACCTCTATCGATAGACAAATCAATATTACTACTAAGCTTATACGTAGTTTTTTCTACATTAGTAACTTGTTCTTCAGTTTTATATTCTGTTACCTTTTTAGTTCTTATTTTACTGGCATTATCTTTTACAGTGTCTTCTAATTTGTTTTCTGAGACTGGGTCTTTCGGTATATTATTTTGGTCGATAGACTTATCGTTTACTTCCGTAACTTCACTGATAACCACTCCGTGATTCCACTTGCCAGCATCTTTAAGTTCTTTCTTAGTAACCTTTTCACTAAAGCTTCGCGAATAGTTTTTAGTTTTAATTTCATCTGCAGGTTTCCATTCAATAGTCCTGCTTATTTCAACATTCTGTATTCGACCTTTAGAAAAACTCCGAGTGACTTTTGTATAAACTGGTATGCCTGCTTTAACATCTTCTTTTTCTATTTGCTCAATCTGTGGACTTTCTTCTTTAAGTACTTCTTTATTATCCGCGCCTAGACTTTCGACTTTATTAATGACTTCTTTACTACTACTTCTTGGTTTTATATTGCCCATCTCTCTACTTATACCTCTAGTAAATCGTTCAGTTTTAACAGGAATGCCTGTAACATTTTCTTTCACGTTTGTTACGCTAGTTACTTTCTTACCACTTTCGTCTGTAATCTCTTTAATAGTAGTAACTCCTTTGATAACATTATTTTGACTGTCAGTGCTTATTTCGCGGCTGATATTGCGAATTATTTTTTCAGTGGCGACTGGTATTCCTACTACTAGACTTTCAGTTGTTTTTGTCGTGATTGTGCGAGTTCCTCCATCATCAAATTCTTCTACAGTCACAGTTTCTGTTCTGTTCATATTTTGACCATCTTCGTTAATTTCTTTAGATAGACCTCGAGTTATTACTTCCGTTCTCACTGGTGTTATATCATTTTCATTTACAGTAGCTTCTGTAGTTACAATGTGATTATCAACGTCTACAAGTTCATCGTCTAATCTTGCATCCTCAATTTTATTTCTAAATTCTCTTCGTATATCTTGTAAATTTCTACTTAATTCTCTGTTTAGATTTCTTTCCCTAGTCTCTTTGCTTATAGTGCGAGTGAATCTCTTAGTTTTGTTTAGAGTACCATCTTTTTTGTCCAAATGTTCTGTTACAGTACTTTGTTTGCCTTCTTCGGTATTTTCTACAGTAGCAGCTTTATTATCCGCAACAATACGTTTAGAGATACTGCGAAGAGATCTCGCTGGTTTGATTGGAGCACTTTTGACAACAGTTTCTTGAACAAAAACTTCATTGTCACCACTTTCTTTAATATCAATTGTTTCAGTTACTTCTATTTGCTGTTCAGTACTCATATCCCTGCTATTACCTCTTGAAAATCTTTTAGTTCTAATAGTAGAAGCTGTAACTTTGAAACCTCCATCTTTGAGTTTACTCTCCGTTATCGTTTTCTTTTCTTTAGCTCTATCAATCATAGCCCCTAATCTACTTGATCCATCATCGTCTTTTCTTCTCAAGGCTGGTATTTTAGATACTTTTGTAACAATTTGCTTTTCATGTTCATCTTCGTCGTAGGCATGGATTATTTCTTCAAATTTTGTCTCGATTTTGTCTGGGTCTTCCATTGTGACTGATGGCAGTTTTTCCTCTACATCTTTCTGCTTATTATCTACTATTTCTTCGTAAAGCTTGTCAAATTCATCATCTACCGCTGGTGTGAAATTTAAGGATGCGTCCCTCTTGAGCGGTTTTTTAACTTCTTTTAGTATTGGTATTGATGATCTGCGTGGCTGAAAAAAAAGAATAGTAATATTAATTTCCTTTGAGTTTTTAAAGTAAAGAAAAAACGATATATTTATAACGATATATATATATATTTTGAAACGGCCCTATTGTTGAGGTTGGGATCTGAAATTCAGCTTCGATCCCTAGCTTACGCAGTGCATGCAGGTTTTTCTAGATTAGGATGTATACCGGTGCGGAGTGTACTAAGACGGCACGGTTGGTGCAGTGGCTAAACGGTCGGCTGCTGCGCCGCGTGTCGCGGGTTCGATCCCCGCACGGAACAAATACTTGTAAGACCTACAGATACTTGTTCCGGGTCTGGCTGTTTGTGTATGTGAGTTTAAATGTTTGTAAACGCACCCACGATACAGGAGAAGATTTAAAAGTAATAAATCCTAACTAATATTATAAAAGCGAAAGTGAGTTTGTTTGTTTATTTGTTACCTCTTCACGCTTTAATGGCTCAACCGATTGTGATGAATTTTGGTACATAGATAGTTGGGAACCAGGAGACGGACATAGGCTAACTTTTATTTAAATAAACTGGGATGTGAGGGAGAAAGAGGGAAGAAAAATGAAAACTTAGCGTTGCTATTACAAATCAATAAGGCGCAAGGGGAACTGTGTTACCCCAAATTTAACGCGGGCAAAGCCGCGAGCGAAAGCTAGTAAAATAATAAAAGAAACTAACTTGTTCTCTTGATTTCTGGATATTTCGTTCTCTTTTCACTCTTTCAACAGCTTGCCGTAATCTTGATGACTTCGGAATTTTAGACTTCTTCTCATCTTGACCCTTATCTGTAAAATACAATAAATTATCATCTGCCTAGCCCTTTGGGGTCGGCTTCCAGTCTAACCAAAAATAACAAAAACTACAACTACAACTAAAAGCTGTACCATGACGTGTTAAAGCAGAACTTATTCCGCTGAGGGAAAGGGACAGAGCTATACAGGGTGTCTAGCACCATCTCTTTCACTCAGTGGAATAAGTTCCGTTCTGTTCATAGTAGGCCTACATGTACCTGCAAATCAGGAAAGGGGAACTGTGTTACCCCGAATTAAACGCGGGCGAAGCCGCGGGCAAAAGCTAGTACCAAATAAAAAATAAACCTTATGCTATTGAATAACTTACCGTCTCCTTCCATTGTCACTATTTCCTCTACTCTCCCTTCACTATCGTCTACAGTAAAACTGCTTTCTTGATTGTGTTTCTGCTTTAAGCTCTCAAATTCACGAGAAATCTTGCGACCACCATTCTCTGTATCTCCTTCCTGTAATTTAATTAATTTCACGTTTATAACGATTTCTTAACATCTTTGCATAATATATAATGTTGTAGTTTCCGCAGTCTGTTCGCTTAGATATTTCCATTTACTCAACAATATAAATAGATAAGAAAGTTTATGTGTATAATATTAATATCTAAATTGCATCTTTGACGGGCCTGCTGAGGTCTTAGTCTGCTATTACAATAGTGTCAGAATGGTAGATCACTGACCGCATAATGGTTGATTTTGACAAGTTTAGTATGTAGCAGATTGCCAAAGAGGCGCGCGTGCTATAGGCGCGTCGCCCACAATATCAACAGTCGAGGTGCAGTTAATGCGCGGGCGCATTAGGCACGTCGCCCACCCGACATTTGTCTGACTGCGCCTTAACTGCGCCTCGACTGTTGGTCGTGTGGGCGATGCGCCTAATGCGCCCGCGCCTCGAGTGTTGGTCGTGTGGGCGATGCGCCTAATGCGCCCGCGCCTCGACTGTTGGTCGTGTGGGCGATGCGCCTAATGCGCCCGCGCCTCGACTGTGCCTCGACTGTTGGTCGTGTGGGCGACGCGCCTAATGCGCGCGCGCCTCGACTGCGCCTCGACTGTTGGTCGTGTGGGCGACGCGCCTAATGCGCGCGCGCCTCGACTGCGCCTCGACTGTTGGTCGTGTGGGCGACGCGCCTAATGCGCGCGCGCCTCGACTGCGCCTCGACTGTTGGTCGTTTAGGCGATGCGCCTTAGGAACGCATGGAGGTATCAAGTTGGTATTAAAACCTTATATACTCAAGTATGTGGTCCCTTAGAGCTGTGAAAAAAAAATCTTTTGATCCTAATCTTTGATTCTGTAGACAGTCAATAGATAAGGCGTTAATTAGTCCTGACGCGTGTTGTATTCAGATAGAAGAAATTATAGTAGATCCAAAGTTAATACTAAAAGAGAGAGCCTGGAGCATCGCCGACGCGTTGCCAGCCTTTCGGTTACATTTCGGGGAGTGTGCGATGGAATTGCACAGCCTAATTCCGCCAAGCCCGTTCCATCATCGGACTACAAGACGTACGGCGATGCGCCACCAATACATGGTAGACATCCCACCCACACGCACTAAACGGTTTGGAATACTCGCATTATGCGTACTGCTAAGGAGTGGAATTCCCTGCCGGAGTCTGTATTTCCTGACAGCTATAACCTGGGGTCTTCAAGTCAAGAGTGAATAGGTTATCTCTAGGTAAGCGTGCTTCATCGTCGACCACATCATCACTTACCATCAGGTGAGATAGTGGTCAAACGCGAGCCTATCACTAATTAAAAAAAAATATAATTACAGTAGAATCCGTTTATTATGACTCCGCTTATAATGACCAACCGCTTATTATGACGTATTACACAGCGATGTTTTTGTTTTCATAAAAAGTTCTTTAAATAAAGTCGGGTATAATGACTCCGCATTGAGTGGCAGTTCGCTTATTATGACCTATTTTCAATAAATTGTGTCCAGTTGATGTAGTGACCGACATTATTTCTAACACTTTCGACAGTGTTCGGTGTTATATTATTATTTTTGACTTATTTCTATTTTGTCTCTCACTATCAAAATAAATACTTACTGATAATAACAGGAGATTGTTTATTTCGCACTTAATGTTTTTTTATGACGTCGCTTAGTATGACGTGTTTGTTATTTGCCTTTGATGTCATTTTAAACGGATTTCACTGTATGTATGTGCTAAATGTTTAAAGTTAGATATAAGTTTAATTATAAATAAATAAATATCTTGGACAACTCACACACGGCTATCTGATCCCAAGCTAAGCAGAGCTTGTGTTTTGGTAACCAGACAACTGATATACATACTTATATAATTTATAAATACATACATATTATAGATAAATCACACCCAGACACAGAACAAACAATCATGTTGATCACACAAAGTTTGTCCTGGGTGGGAATCGAACCCACGACCTCCGGCTCAGCAGTCAGGGCCACTAACCACTAGACCGACAGGCCCGTCAATATTATGCAAAGATGTTAACGAGAAATTCATCAAAATCGGTTTAGCCATTTTGGCGTAAAGAGGTAACAAACAAACTCATTTTCACTTTTATAAAATTAGTTAGGAAGTAAGGATTAGTTTTCTACTTCTTCACGTTTATTATTGTGTTATAGTGTTACAATTTTGTTATTTTATTGTTAAACATATAATATTGTGAAAGTTCCTATCACACGTGATATATTCAGCAATATAATTTTATTAGTTTTAAGTCATTTTGCTGCGCCCTAACAGGGTCATGAACTCACTAGTTATAAGCCTAGCATGTAACTTTTTTGTACTTCATTGTATACTAGCTTTTGCCCGCGGCTTCGCTCGCGTTAAATTCGGTATAACACATTACCTGCTACCTGCAGTTTCTGCCCTAGCGCCTTATTGATTTGTAATAGCAACGCTAAGCTTTCCCCTTTTCTACCCTCTTTCCCCCTCATATCCGACTTTTAAAAAAATAGCCTATGTCCGTCTCCTGGTTCCCAATCTCTGTACCAAAATTAATCAAAATCGGTTAAGCCGTTAAGAGGTAACAAACAAACTCACTTTCGCTTTTATAATATTACTAGCTTTCGCCCGCGGCTTCGCCCGCGTTAAATTTGGGTTAACACAGTTCTCCTTGCGCCTTATTGATTTGTAATAGCAACGCTAAGTTTTCCCTTTTCTTCCCTCTTTCTCCCTCACATCCCACTTTTTTCAAATAAAAATTAGCCTATGTCCGTCTCCTGGTTCCCAACTATCTATGTACCAAAATTCATCACTATCGGTTTAGCCATTAAAGCGTGAAGAGGTAACTAACAAACAAACAAACTCACTTTCGCTTTTATAATATTAGTAAGGATTATTGTGCATTTAATGAATAAATAAATAAATATAAAAAAGTGATAACGTTCGTTGTTCCCTTTCTTTATGAGTTTCTACGAACGTGTTGCCGTTGTTATCATTGAAGATCTTTTTAAAGATAGCCTACAATCTTGATGACTAAGCTCAAGTCACTTGTACGATACATATGTCTGCATTATATACAAACAAACGTATATGACGTCACGTTTAAACTCCCCGTAAGGAAGAGATGTATCTAAGTAAAAATACAACGACATTCGTGTTAGCATTGCCATTAGGGCCACCCTTTATTTTAAAGTATTCTACGCTATATTGTACTCTATACTTTACACTAACTAGAAAGTATTTTATTTTGCTTGATTTGACATAAAATATACAAAAACAGGGTATTATATTTTTGTAAAAATTTAGCGTAAAACAAAACGACAGAAAATACATTTTATTCTAATTTTGAATTTAAAGATGCTATGGAGATATTTAGTGAAAATAATAATTTGATAAAATGGGCTTTTTTTTTTTCGGGTGGGAAATCATCCAATGACTTCCCCCGCTCTGGGTGGAGCGGGGGGGCATGTCAGACTTGTACTGACTAAAACCCACCCATGTTTCTTCTATTGCCCTTTACGTTCCGAGGCCGCGGTATCTCTTTCGAACAACCCGCAACCCCGGCAGGCGGAGGCTCTGGCAAGCCCCTCTGCTTTGCTGACTCTCTTTGAGGCGCGCGTGAAACACGAACGCGCCGTCGACACGGCCTGTCGTCAATCGACGGACGGACGGTGAACTACCCATTGCTCACCGCCCACAGGCCCGCATCTACGGTGGCCGGAATTCGTCTCGCGGCGCCCGGCGCCATGTGCGTCTCCCGCGGCGGCTGGGTTGGGCAGATGTTCTCTCCCTCAAACGCCCGGCCACCTCCTTTGCTAGCATTACTGCTTCGCAGAAGGTGGTGACCGCTTCCCATTCCCTCTCGCTCCGGACCATGGCCTGAACCAGGGCCGGACGCGAGAGATTGCCGCCGCCGATCGCCTCTACGAGGGCACGGCGGTGCTCCGCCCAAGCTGGGCAGATCGCCACTGTGTGCTCCACCGTGTCCTCCGGGCGATCGTCACAATGGTGACACCCGGGCGCTTCCTCCCGATGATGTGCAGGAACCTCCCGAAACTTCCATGTCCGGTAAGGACCTGCGTCAGGCGGTAGGTGAGGACGCCATGACGCCTCTCCAGCCACTCCTAAAAGAGGGGACTTACCGCCACTATTGTGGCGTGCCCTGATAAAATGGGCTTAAAGTAATGAGTACTATATTTTCAAACGGAATAAGAAGTACTTTATTTTCACACAATGTACTTTTTCTTTCTACTCTTCATTGCCAAAGTACTTTATTTGGACAAAAATAAGGTGGGAACCATAATTACCATCTAACGCGGTAAATGCTGCCAGCTTTTTGGGCACTTTTCTTGTTGACAGCAATGCGGACAAAACTTATTGTCGCCATGTAATTATTTTACCATTTTCTTTACTAGTAGATATATTCGATTATATTTATTTGGAGTTCTTAAATAATGTACATACACATGTAGATGTGAATCCCTACTAATATTATAAAAGCGAAAGTGAGTTTGTTTGTTACGTCTTCATGCCTAAATGGCTAAACCGATTTTTATGAATTTTGGTACAGAGATAGTTAAGAGAAGAAGGACATAGGCATTTTTTATAAAATGAGTGATAAATGAGGGAGAAAGAGGGAAGAAAAGGGAAAAATTAGCTTTCCTATTACAATAAATTAGGCGAAAAAAAAACTACATGTAGCAGGTAGCAATTTAACGCGAGTGAAGCCGTGGGCAAAAGCTAATAAAGTCATAATATTACAAAAATTAACTGAAAACACGACATACATACATACGAATGACCACATTTCACCAGTTTGTACCTAAACCTCAATGTTTAAGTTCAATTTAAACCCTAGATATTGCCATTATCTGGACATGAATCCAGGCTTGGTTTTGGACCAGTCGACCTTGAGACCGTTGTCATGACATCATACCTACTCCTTACTTAATAACATTATGTAGGTACTTTCAATAGTTTCAATCAACAACCCTTTGTTTAGATGTAGGAATTTAATATACTAACATTAGAAAGCTGAAGAGTTTGTTTGTTTGTTTGTTTGAACGCGCTAATCTCAGGGACTACTGGTTGGAATTGGAAAATTCTTTAAGTGTTGGATAGTCCATTTCTTGAGGAAGGCTATATAACATCACGCTACGACCAACAGGTGCTGAGCAGCGCGGGTGAAACCGTGGGGAACAGCTAGTTTATCAAATAACTTCCCCCAGTTTGGACGGAGCGAGGGGGGGAGTGTCAGGTTTTTACTGACTAAAACCCATCCATGTTTCTTCTTTTGCTCGTTGTGTTTCAAAGCAGTGGTATCTCATTTTAGAGTAACCTGGCAGGCAATGGCCTTTCTGCTTTGCTGAAAGCGCGCATGGAACACGGACGCGCCCTCCAGACAAACGGACGGTGAGCTACTTAATGCTCACCGGTAACAGACACACGTCTTCGGTGGCCGGAAGTCATCTCCCGGCCACCGACGCCCGCAGCGTCTCCTGCGGTGGCTGATTTGGTTCAACAGCCCTGCCATTGTTGGAGATAGACCTCGTCAAAGTTGCTTACAAAACTGTAATATCTGCCTTTCATGAACTGTTTCGTCGTTCTCGAAAAATATGGTTTGCTAATGAAAAGCACCAGTAAGCATGAGCTATTTTATCATTTAACTAGCTGTTCTACGCGGTTTCACCCACGCTGCACAGCACCTGTTGGTCGTAGCGTTATATAGCCTATAGCCTTCCTCATGAAATGGACTATCTAACACTAAAAGAATTTTCCAATTCCAACCAGTAGTCCCTGAGATTAGCGCGTTCAAACAAACAAACAAACAAACTCTTCAACTTTATAATATTAGTATAGAAGTATAGATGAAAAAAGTGTTGTCTCCAAACTGTGATGACTGTGGAGTAATTGATGATGTTTTTCATATTCTGATGGAGTGTGTCCGGAATGAACATAATAGAATTCAAGTATTTGGACAATACAACGTATTTAATATCGGCATTTGTCATTCCATTCTTGCCTTTCCAATGTCCGAGAAAGCAAAAGAATTGTATAAGTTAGTAATAAGTAGATCGTAAGTTAGTGTTAATTAGATTGTAATTAGCTTTTCCTGCACTGGGTGATGTGGTCGCTAAGCGACAAAACCCTTTAAATAAATGAAAAAAAAGCATGAGCTCTTGAGTATTATTTTCTTAGATCCGTCAAAGTTTTATAGGGTTTTTTGGCAAGATGGTTATTGCAGCCTGGTCTAGTTTCCATTGAAGTCAATATGCTCACTTACTTTTTGGGGCTTATAAAAAACTGTCAATATCTTGGTGTACGTACGCCATTGTTTATTCATTCGGGGATAGCAAGATACGTTTTGTACTCTAACATATCTGTGTCGACTTTACGGACTCATTCCGTAAAGTATTTTTTTTATTTCGAATCAACGAAAGGTACCAAAAAAGAACTGATTCAACGATGCTGGTATTTCAGAAGAAATCCGTAACTATCCGGTCTTCGAATAATAAATGAATAGAGCAAATGGACATCATTTCGGCACATTTTTATAGGAACACTAACCCGAGCGAAGCGTCTTATGTTTAGATACCTAAGGATCAAACGGCAATAATAATAAATAGAAATAGTGGACTCAGCGATCATTGTGCCGATAGTCGTATCTGCCAATGGCTTAATTCCCAAGAGCCTCGACCAACACACCTGAGAACGCTCTCGGTGGGCAGCTGGATCAAGGGCTTGATACAGAAAGCGGTACTCCTGGACACAGCTCGTATAGTTAGGAGGTTCCTTTCTCTGGAGCCCTGACCGCCGGTAGCTTGGATCCTGTTCCCGATACCGGTGGGCTACTATTTTTATATTTTTAAATGTTTTTTTTTTATTAAGAAATGTTCAAAAATGTAATGATAAGTTAGAAAAACAAATAAATGAACGAAAATAGAAATAATATAAAATAAAACTCAATAACACATTTAATACTTATATTCAAGCTTTTGTACAGTAGTAACAACAGTTTTACCAGGAGTTACCTCCTTTTTAAACAAATGCCTGTAACTCACCGCTATATCTTCAGTAACTGTTACTTTCTGCAACTTCATGTCCCCTTTAGTAAGCGTAGATTCCTTTTTTGTAACAGTTATGACAGGTGACAGCGTAAAATCCGCACCTGTTACTTTTATTTCGGAACTGGTATTTTTATCTTCCTCCGTTACTTCGGAACTGTTATTTTTTTCATCGTACTCTCTAATTTCTTGCTTCTCTAGTACTTCTGATTCTACGTTTTGTGGACTTTGGTAGTCTTTTTGGATTTTTATTACTGGTATTTCTGTTGCTTCCGCCATTTTGGGTCTGAAATATTATTTGTTAGTTACAAAGAGGCAGTTTACTTAATTAATAGCGTGAAGTACCATTGTACCATTACACTTATACATTGTGGACTATAACCCAACAGGGATGGGTATATTCTTAACATTGAGATCCACGCTTTTATAAAGTTTTAATACAAAAATATCCACGATTGTGGTGAAGATTGAGCCATTGTTAATTAAATACGATTTCAAGAATTTAAATAACAAGTACCTAAGGAGTTTCATTGTTATTACTTCGAGGAAAACTGATGGAATAATCTTTTATAGCAACCCCAAGAGGTACGTCGCGACTAATAAGAGGTGTTGGCGCGCTTTTTTCCCGCGTTCACGCACGGGGTTGCAACCGCCGGGCGTCTCCGCCGCGAGTCCGTTGCTTACGCGCCCATTACACTCGTAGTCGAATTATAAATTCGAACATAATGTTTTTGTGAATGTGTAAAAGGGTAATAAACTATTTTTTTTTATTGATTCTTAACTCAAGACTACAACTATTTTGAAGTTCCCCCTGAAACCTCTTCTCCTATTTTAATATAGTTTCATGCTAACTAATTTTAGGGGCAATATTGTAACATTTGATTTATCTGGAGGTGACAATATGTTGATACTTTTACGTATTATCAAATGAAGTCAGTTTCGCTGTCTATTCGCTTAGATTTTTTAAACTACTCAACGTATTTTAATGCAGCTTTCAGCAAAAGATAGAGTGATCAAGGCCCGGCGCCCATTATCGGCATCGGCAAGGAACAGGATTCTTGGGCATCCTACATGTAAGCGCACACTGTCGGAAACTATGCTTTGGCATGTTGCAACGTTCTTAAGAATGACGAGGCGTCCTTAAGTAAGCTATCCCCGAGTGTTGCCTCGGCGCAGGCGGCGTACCGAAGGATGCCGAAGCATCCCGAAGCATTCTTAAGGCTGCCGATACAGCAGCCTCAAGCATACCGAAGCGGTATTTTTGTTATTAGGACCACATAATGGAAATTTCTACTTTATTGCCATTATGTTAATGTATATTGCTATTTGCCACCTAAAATCCTCAATCGTGCCGATGCCGATAATGGGCGCCCGGCCTAAAAAGGAATGTTTATGTGTAAAACAGACCTGGGGCCTAAGTCTGCTTATCTGCTATTACAATAGTGTCAGAATGGTCGATCAGTGATCGCATAATGGTTGATTTTGACAAGTTTAGTATGTAGTAGATTACCAAACTTGCCAAAATTAACCATTATGCGATCAGTGATCGACCATTCTGACACTATTGTAATATCAGACTTAGGCCCCTGTTAACATGAGTGAAATGGCAGGGCACAGCTAGTGTAATATAAAACGATAATTAATATAAACTTACTTGTTATGTTGGCTCTCCGTGAAAAACTTCAGCAGCCTGCTATGTTCCACGTCCATATTAACGATATCAATTGTTTATCAGAAAGATAATTTATTAAGATATCTGAATACTTATAATTTATCAGCTATTAATATTATCTAGAAATTGAGAGTGGCATTTTAAATTTGTATGTAGATAAAATGAATACTTTGGAGCGGGCGGAGTGTTACACTTGTACTGACTAAAACCCACCCATGTTCCTTCTATTGCCCTTTACGTTCTGGAGCCGAGGTATCTCTTTCGAACAACCCGCAACCCCGGCAGGCGGAGGCCCTGGCAGGCCGCTCTGTTTTGGTGACATCTCTTTGAGGCACGCGTGGAAAACTAACGCGCCGACACGGCATTTCAATACTTGAAGACTGTATTGAGTAAATTACTGGTAGTGTTATTCTCTATGAATACAGCCTTTTTTAATATTGGATATCATCAAATAACTTCCCCCGCTCTGGGCGGAGCGAGTGAGTCTCAGAATTTTACTGATTTGAACCCATTCATGTTCCTTCTATTGCCCTTCACGTTCCGGGGCCGCGATATATCTTTCAAACAACCCGCAACCCCGGCAGGCGGAGGCCCTGGCAGGCCGCTTTGCTTTGCTGACATCTCTTTGAGGCGCGCGTGGAACACTAACCATGGACGATAATGGACGGTGAGCTACCAATTAATCACAGGCCCGCATTTACGGTGACCGGGAATCGTCTTGCACCCGACGCCGAGGTTGTGAGGTTCTCACCCTCAAAAGCCCGACCATCTCCTTCGCTAGCATGACTGCTTCGCAGAAGGAGGTGACGGCATAAACCGGGTACTTCAGGATAATTCCTGATCGTGGTTGGGACAGCATTTTAACAGATCGTAGTATCGAACTTTGTTCATCAGACCAGAAGACGCGCTTGCAACTTTTACACAAGCAGGAGTATAAGTAACAATATATACTACTCGTCAGTGCCCGAATATGAGATAGTGGGGCATGTAGCAAACTCTATCGAGGGTCCCTTGATCTACAAGAGAGGGTAAATCCTTACTAATATGTATTACTAGCTTTCGCCCGCGGCTTCGCTCGCGTTAAATTCGGTATAACACACCAAGCAGACCTGCAGTTTTTGCTCTTGCGCCTGATCGATTTTTAATAGCAACGCTAAGTTTTCCCTTTTCTTCCCTCGTTCTCACCCATACCCCACTTCTTTTTAAATAAATTTTTTTTTGCCTTTGTCCGTCTCCTGGTTCCCAACTATCTCTGTACCAAAATTCATCAAAATCGGTTTAGCCATTAAAGCGTGAAGAGGTAACAAACAAACAAACTCACTTTCGCTTTTATAATATTAGTAAGGATAAAACCGAAAGTGAGTTTGTTACGTCTTCACGCCTCAATGGCTAAACCGATTAAAATTAATTTTGGTTCAGAGATAGTTGAGACCCTGGAGACGGACATAGGCAAGTTTTATTTTAAAAAAAAGTGAGAAATGAGGGAGAAAAGGGAAAACTTAGCTTTGCTATTACAATAAATAAGGCGCAAGGGCAAAAACTACAGCTAGCAGGTACCTTGCAAATTAGGAAAAGGGAACTGTGTTACCCCGAATTTAACGTGAGTGAAGCCGCGGGCAAAAGCTAGTCCGAAATAAAAAGCTACAGTCGCGATTCATATATTTTTGAAACTTAGTTTAGAAAAATCATAATGCCAATTTTTATATGGCTTAAGTAGTGTAACGCACATTTAAATCATCACTTTTCAGTGGCGTTTTTTTCTTCAACACTGTCTCTTAATTAATTTAGTTTTTTTTCTGATTTCGTCATTTTCGTGCTTGTATTGCCCTATATGAATAAGTTACAATCTTGATTGCTTAATAATGATGACTAGTGTTTTCACGTCCGATATTAACTAATCTAATATTTTCACACTCTACATCACTGCATCAAAATCTACATGGGCACTTATAAAACGCCGAGAAAAAGGTGCACGGTTCGGGTTGGTCATTTTTATGGAGGAGAACCGGCAGGAAACTCCATGGTTACTCTTTTAAAATCATTTGGTTTTAGAATGTTGTTGTTACAGCGTTAGTACCTACTTAAGTATGAGAGGACAGCGTAGACCCGACAATAAGTCATTGGTTACTTCACAAAACGTAAAATAAGATAAGAAGTTAACAAGCGATGAAGCATCTGATGATGATCAGCGAGTGTCGACCAACTACCCTACCCTGACGTCTTAAAACAGAACTTTTTCCGCTGAGGGAAAGAGACAGAGCTATACAAGGTGTCTAGCACCATCTCTTTCTATATAATTATAAAATCTTATTAGGTATTCTACGACTGAATTTATGGAGCATTGTTAAATTTATAATTGATAACATATTTTTATTTTACTTTGACTTCATTTACAATTTTATTTTATTGATTGACATTTTAATTATTATTTGACATGACACACAGAAAAGACTCTTATGTAATGTGTTTTTAATATTTGTATGCTTGAAAGCAGAATGCAGCGCACTGACATAATTATTTTAACACCTATTGTGAACGATATACAGCTGCATTGTAACAAATAA
The DNA here is from genome assembly GCA_958449745.1 of Ochropleura leucogaster. Classification (NCBI taxonomy): domain Eukaryota; kingdom Metazoa; phylum Arthropoda; class Insecta; order Lepidoptera; family Noctuidae; genus Ochropleura; species Ochropleura leucogaster. The sequence continues at coordinate 7,943,775 of OY288228.1, read as the reverse complement.
AATGATTTGATTTGATTTGACTTCTCACACAGGAATTGGAACTGCTATAAGATGTCATGGTAACCCTACATTTATCTCGTACTTAGAAGTTTACACGTTAGATCCTCCCGCAAGGAGTGAAACAACACGATTATATTCAAGGCACAATACAAAAGTCCTGCAAGAGATCCTGATAGACGTCAATGCAGCGGACTTGTTACCTTTGCCGTTAAAAAACTATGGTCGACATACTCGTAGGTCGCTTTTAGTTTTAGTTGACGGGCCTGTTGGTCTAGTGGTTAGTGGCCCTGACTGCTGAGCCGGAGGTCGTGGGTTCGATTCCCACCCAGGACAAACTTTGAGTGATGAGCATGATTGTTTGTTCTGTGTCTGGGTGTGATTTATCTATAATATGTATGTATTTATAAATTATATAAGTATGTATATCAGTTGTCTGGTTACCATAACACAAGCTCTGCTTAGCTTGGGATCAGATAGCCGTGTGCGAGTTGTCCCAAGATATTTATATTTATTTATTACATTAATATTCCACCTGCAAATAAGTTTGTTATCACACTTTTTTAGTGATACATCCACATATTTACTGTTTTAGGATTTTTCCCCGCACTGGTGCTTTAATATTTATTTGATGACACGTTTGGTGCAGTGGCGATACACACACGGAACAAATATTTGTATGACCTACAGTTAGTTGTTTCTCTGGCTGTTTGTGTATGTGAGTTTAAATGTTTGTAAACGCACCCACGGTACAGGAGAAACTCCTAGTGTGGGGCAACGGTTTTTAAGTATTTAAATGTTTGTTCTTGCCCAATTTTGTGTTCCCCACCCGTCCCTTGCAAGAGCCAGCCCGCGTTGCTGAGCCAGTAAGTCAAAATAGTCCATAAATAACATCACTCAGATCCAGCCTGTCCCTTGCTGTCCCTCAGCGACGCCCTAAGCCGAGGCTCGTACCCCACAGGGGGTGCACTTAACGTGTAGTCGCTTAGTTTGTAAGTTTTTACCCTGGCTGGAGGTCTTAATTTTTAAGGCACCCACAGGATTCGCCCGGTTAAGCAGACGACAACCTCCTTGGTTGAACTGCGAGATGCCATTCATAAAAAAAAAATAACATTTTTGTGTTTCTGGGTCGGCGGGAAGTACCGTATAGTTGCAGAGGGGGCTGCCAGGGCCACTGCATGCCAGAGCCGCGGGTAATTCGAAAGAGATACCGCGGCCCCGGAACACAAAGGGTAAAAGAAGGAACATGGGTGGGTTTTAGTCAGTAAATTCTGCACTCCCCCCCGCTCGAGCGCGGGAGGTTATAATGATTTCACAAGCGCATAAAAAAATGCCCAATACATACTGTTTCCTTTACGAATGTGTATAAGAATTGCGACATAAACGGCCATAACTTTTGATAACGTTAAGTTGGTGAGTTGATTTTAACACAGCTTCGAGGTACCGTAGAACTCAGTATTTAATAATAATTTCAACTCAACACCTCCACGCGTTCCTGAGATAAAGGGTCTTGACAGACTAACGGACAACAAAGTACTCCGTATTTTTTCCTTTAAAGGTACAAAACCCAAAAAATACAATATAGTCTATGGTACTTACTATTTAAGAAAAACCAGTTTTCCCAAAAATATTCTTAATCACACTTTTATCTATCATTTTATTGCACTTTTCATAACAATAATCTTTTAATCACTAGATAACAAGCGTTTTTACGTAACTTTTGGCACTAAAAATAAAAAAAACTTATCACTAAAGACAATAAACTAAAAAGAAAAAATCAATGAAATAAATTTAACACTAAATGACTCAACTGATTTAAAAGTAGAATTAACACAAAGAAAAGTAAATAAATAGAAAAAAAACCTAAATGTATGTATAAGTATTGCTTTGTAAGTCAACACTGAATATTTTCGCTGTTATTTACTTACTATCTATGTTATCGTAAATTTTGAAATGATAAAATGAAGATAAATGTGAATAGTCATCGATAACCAACCTATGGTACCTACCTACCTAGTTGTTGCTGTGGCTAAACTTTATTTGGCTTGCAAACTTTTTTGATTCATCACAAACCTATACAAAAAAAAAACAATATAAAGAAAAAGTGGAAAATAACTTCACTTCTGGAAGTTAGCGATTCTTGTTTGTTTCGTATACATTTTTGCCACCGACTTCCGGAAGTAAAGTTATTTACCACTTCATTTTTTGTTTTTGGTCAGTCGGTTTTATATTTTACAAAAACGTGTTTTATTTCAACATTTTTAGTTGATGGTATAATGATTCGAGTCGATAAAAATGATGTGGTAGATCATTATATCTACCACATCATTTTTATCGAGTATTCATTTTTCATTTTTAGTAGGTACCTACTTACAAAAGATTAGCAGATCATCCATTAGGTATAGACTTAAAAAATATGTAATATAGACAATAACTCAAAAACTACCCAAGTAATATAAATAAAATTGATATGGCACCACCTCGGAAGTAGACCCTATCCAACAAAAACTATTATGAAAATCGGTCCACAGTTGGCGGAGTAATCGGTGAACATACATTACTAGCTGTTCCCCACGGTTTCACCCGCGCTGCTCAGCACCTTTTGGTCGTAGCGTGATGTTATATAGCCTTCCTCAAGAAATGGGCTATCCAACACTAAAAGAATTTTCCAATTCCAACCAGTAGTCCCTGAGATTAGCGCGTTCAAACAAACAAACAAACTCTTCAGCTTTATAATATAATATCCTTTTTTAAGTCGGTTAAGAACAGTCGCTTCCCGCTGTCTGTCTGTCCCTATGTGTGCTTAGATCTTTAAAACTACGCAACGGATTTCGATGTTCAAATAACATACAGTAGGTATTTATTTCTGTGAGATTTGTAATGATTAGAAATAAATGAATTCTTTCGAACAGCCCGTAAGCTCAGCAGGCAGTGGCCCTGGCAGGCCCTTGACCCTAAAAAGCCATCGAATTCAGCCCCAGTGACCTAAATCGGTTCGATGGCAACTTCAGCATCCGGCTCGAAGGACCACTGTTTGAGTGTCAAGCTCCAGTTGTGATGCTGGTGGTCTCGACTAAATAAAACTTCCGTTTCCATAGGACTGTATAATATTAGCTAAGTGATTGTACAAAATAAAAATGGCAGATGTATGCGCACGCTAACTGACGGCGAGTGAGCGAGTGTGCCTGTGCCTCGTACGTTAGGTGGGGCGTTTAGATGACGTAGCATCGCGCGATCCCACTGACCGACGCGATGTGAAGATCCGGAAGAACTGTCAAAGATCTACAAATGGCAGCCAAGCAAACTGCTAACCTTGCAGATCGACCCGAGCGGTTGTTATTAAGTTTACAATGTTATAACCGCCATTATCTACACGAAGGGTGTGGACTGAACGATCGGTTGATCCAGGAAGTTGGATAAGATAACAGAAATACTTTGTTTAACACGAATGTTCTGTTATCTTTGTTAAATTAAATAATTTTATTAATCTATGGTCGTTCGAATCGATGGATCAAGGTAAACGCTTGTTTGCCAAGGTTGGTTTGTGAATCTGTGAACGTATTATGGTGAATACTTTGGAGGTATGTGAAGAACAGGGTGTAAAAAGTTCTCCATCCTCTATGGAAAAACGAGGGTCCTCTGACCAGACGGGTGTCGTGTCTGGTGGGCCTCTGCCCGACAGTTGCTTGTCGGGTGCTCGTATATATGCTAACTTCGCGTACAACTTTGCTTGCGCGATGTAGGAATCTTGCCGTTAGTTCTTCAGTGGCTGCATAGATGGCGCTGTAGTAGTTTTTTCCTCTTCATATTTGAGTCGCTACAATACATTTCCTTTCCTTTTTAGGGTTACGTATTTCAAAAGGAAAAAACGGGACCCTTATAGAATCACTTTTTTGTCTGTCTGTCAAGGCCCATTATCTCGGGAAAGCTGGAAGGTATCGAGTTGAAATTTAAACCATATACTTAAGGCTGTGGTCCCTTGGAGCTGTGGAAAAATCATATAGTCTACGCAGTCAAAAGATATGGCTGTTAATATAGCAAGTTTGTACATAACCCTCAGAAGTGTCCGACTCGCACTTGGCGAGTTTTTTGGAAGTTCCTTATCGCGCGTAGCGAATGGGGGCTAGACGAAAAAAAAAAGATCAAACGTTGTAACGACACTTTTATCCTAAGACCAAAAGTTGTAACGACACTTTTTGCTCTAGTTGTAAGTCATGCGGCGTGCGCGTGTTTCTCTGTCTGTCTCTCTCTCTTATAGAAAGCAAGTCAGTTATTTTCGTTTGGTCTTTCTATTTCGCATTGAACAGTGTGGTGTCACCATGATTATTTTTGTTGAGTGTATAGGTAGATACGGCTTTTTTGTACATAATAAATAATAACTTCGTTCCATCCGGGCGTCCCTTGACAACTCTCAAGATTTTTTTATAAAAACTTTACCCCCTCCCTAGAGTTAGGCATTATTGTCAACTATATTTTCGAGTCGTTTAGGTTTGAAACTCTGGGACCATGGGGTCCTTGTGCTCACAGCCTTTTTAAGGTTATTTCAAAATGCTTAGAAGATACTACACATGACCTAAGGCAGGGGTTGCCAACTTGAATAAATTCAAGATCTACTTTTTACGTACGAAACGATTTTTTTTTATTGGTAGATAGTACACACGGCGACAGATCAACCTATACAAAACCAGTTTATGCTGCTCTCTCAACAACGGATCGTACACCATAAATTTCAATGAGAGATCCGCATAAACTGGTTTTGTATAGGTTGATCTGTCGCCGTGTGTACAATATCTACCATTGGCATACTTCTTAAAAATAATAATGAAAGAGGGTAGTTCAGTATTTATCCTTTATTTTTTTTTTAAATTATAAATCACAATGTGAGACGTGATTACATTGCAGATCTGTTGGCCGTATGTATTTTGTTTGCCTTGCAGCGATCGACTGAATTATTAGCCGCGATCGACCGGTTGGCCATCCCTGACCTAAAGGCTTTTTACTTTGGTCAGAAGGCTAAGCGTTGCCACGTTTAGAGACGATTTTGTTGACGCTATATTTTTCAGTTTATTTATAAGTCATTTTCTTTAACTTCTTTTGTTTAGCCTAGTTCTTAAATTCACATACACAAACTGACAGATCCACGTCTGTGGGATCAAACCCGCGACACGTATCGCAGCAGTTAAACGCTTAGCCACTGCGCATCAAACAACTTCTCCGCTCTAGGGGCCGAGGGAGGGCCGAGGGGGGAGTGTCTGACTTCAACTGACTAAAACCCATCCATGTACCTACCTTCTTATGCCTTTTGTGTTCCGAGGCCTCTTTCGAACAACCCGCAACCTCGGCAGGGCCTTCTGCTTTGCTGACATTTTGAGGCACGCGTGGACATCTACGTTACCACGGGATCTCATCACTGGAATTCTTATTTTTTTTTAAATGTTTATGTGAACTGTATTATTCTTTTTTTTTATTCATTTTCCATACGTATTATTAATACGTATTTTTTTAGTTTTCTTTAAAAAAGATATAGAAAACATTTAAAAATAAGTCTTCGCCGGTATCAGGAGCAGGGTCCAAGCTACCGGTGGTTAGGGCTCCAAAGACAGAAACCTCCCTAACAATGCGATGACTTCACCCGGCATGTCAGACTTGTACTGACTAAAACCCACCCATGTTCCTTCTATTGCCCTTTACGTTCCGGGGCCGCGGTATCTCTTTCGAACAACCCGCAACCATAAAATCCTAGACTGGAGTAACGCTGGTGCAGCGGGAATTAAACGAATGATCGGAGAGAAATATTACAGTACATAAGCAGTGAGGTTATAGTCAGTTGAGCCCATAGATATCAGAAAGGAGTTTTTAATATCTCTATGGTTGAGCCGCTTTCTGTTGACTTAATGAGGATAGTTGGACCAGGTAAATATAAAAACAATTATTTATATTATATTTTTTAATATAAATTTTAACAAAAAACTAAATTAGGTAAACATAACAGAAATTATCTGCATATTTTTAAGACTTACCTACATAAGATAGAAATGGTAATATTTATGTCGAAAACAAAATAATTTGTCAATATTTTTAATATTGAATAAAACTTATAATAAGTTCACATTTTGACTTAAAACTAAAAAAATATTAAATGAGGTTTTACAATTAAAACCTAGCGAATTCAGAAATCATACAAACACAGGCAAAATTAGGTAAACGAAATGGGAATAAATTGAAGTATTTGAAGTACTTTTAAATACCATCCGTTTAAAAATGGAACGATCTTTTACTCCGTAACATGGCAAGGAGGTCACTTATCAAAGGTTTCATTGAAATACGGCGGCTTGCCCGGTAGGGCCGCCGGCTTTGCTACACAAAGCCGCCAGCATGGCCACCGGGGTGTGCCGGCGGGTAACTCGGCTTGTTCCTGGCATTCGATTGGTAGTGGTGTGCGGTTTGTAGCTAGCGTTTTATGTGACAACCGGAATGATGCTTGGCGGGTTTGCGCGGCTTGTTTTGCTGGCGGTATACCCGCTCGGCATAAACCCGGCGGTACTGTGTGTAGGCCTTTACAAATAGCTGTTTATCCTACTAATATTATATATTCGAAAGTTTGTGAGTATGGATGTATGTTTGATCCTCTTTCACGAAAAACTACTGAACAGATCTTGATGACATTTGTCATTTTTAGGGTTCCGTAGTCAACTAGGAACCCTTATAGTTTCGCCATGTCTGTCTGTCCGTCCGTCCGTCCGTCCGTCCGTCCGTCCTCGCTTAATCTCTGTGACCGTTAGCACTAGAAAGCTGAAATTTAGTATCAATATGTATATCAATCACGCCGACAAAGTGGTAAAATAAAAATTTGAAAAAAATGTTTTATTAGGGTAGCCACCCTATATGTAAAGTGGGAAGTGATTTTTTTTTAAATTTCAACCCTAACGTGTGATATATTGTTGGAAAGGTATTTAAAAATGAATAGGGGTTTACTAAAATCATTTTTTGATAATGTCAATAATTTCGGAAATAATCGCTCCAAAAGTAAAAAACAATGTGTCCCCCCCCCTCTAACTTTTGAACCATAAGTTAAGAAAACATGAAAAAAATCTGAAAAGTAGAACTTTATAAGGACTTTCTATGAAAATCATTTTGAACTTGATTGACACAACAGTTTTTGTACAAAAAAAAAAACAAAAAGTTGTACAAAATAATTTCTGGACTAAGTTTGTAGTATAATCGTATATGCAAGCATTTTTTGTAACTTTGTTTACATATTTTATTATCCTGAACGTATCTTTTTTCAAACAAAAAAAGAATTATTGAAATCGGTTCTCGCAATCCAAAATTACCACCGAAATTGCACGTCTTTGTATTAATTAGTAACCCAATTCCCCGAGAGATGGCGCTGTAGGTACTTATTACATTGGATCGGGTATTACCGAATTTTCCGGTTGGCCTCATAACTGGGAACACTTATTGTGACGGACGGGAAACTACGGAACCCTACACTGAGCGTGGCCCGACACGCTCTTGGCCAGTTTTTACAAGTCTTGGCCACAACCACAACTAAAAATATTTAGCCCACATAAACACGTTCGACTAACAATGCCTCTTTTTACTGGCCGCTGCAGTAGTGTTCTTTATTTAAAATATTGTTTTTTTTTCTGTCAATAGTTACTACTAGGTCTTTTCAGTCTACATGTCATTCTTAATCTTTATTCAAAATATTGTTTTTTTTCTGTCAATAGCTACTACTAGGTCTTTTCATTCTTCATGTCATTCTTAAATACATTCTTACAATTTAAAATTTACTTGTAAAGAGTTTTGTTTTATATTCTTCTTAAATATTCGGCTCCTACAAAATTCTACCTAATGAAATAAGCTCAAATTACAATTTAACTTTAAAGTTTCAGTTTGTATATTCTTCGAAAACATTAAAATGAGTACAATTGAAGTTTCCTACGTACTATATGCAAATTAACACTTGAAACAGAATATTTACCATGTTTGTTATTTATAACCAAATAGTAACCATGTCAGTTTAAAGACTTATGTAGTACTATATTATTTTTTGAGAACTTACAAATATGGTAATAATATTTTGAAATCAATTCCTTACGTTTTTTCAGACACGAACTGGATAATATTTTTTGATGTTGAACATAAAACTAACGATTGAAATTATTACATTGAGTAACGAAAAAGGTTTCTTTGTAACTAATAAAACTTAGTTATTAAATTACCAAAAAAATAATGCAAAGTTTTTTTAAACTTTCTTTATAAAAAACATTCTACATTTTTAATATTATAAGTTTTGCCATTACAGTTACAAACAAGGGTTTTATCTCAAAAACGGTCTTTGGATAGAAAATATAAATTACCAAATATTTTCAAAGGTAATTTTTCATATTCTTATAACTAAAACTTTTATTTAATTCAGTTTTACTGACCTACAAATATGTACTTATAAATGAGAATCGTTAATACATTTAATATTATTTCTTAACCCTTTCGCTGCCAAAATTTCAGCAAATTGTAATACTTGTAATTAAAAATTGTAATAATTTTACCATACATTTTGGACATCACATTTTATTGATTTTGACAAATCTAATTATGTATTAAATGTAAATTTCAAGTCTAAAGAAAAAGGTTGGTGATTAATTTTGCACTTTTAATTGTTTTTTATTTGGAAGTCAGTTTATACTGGTATTGTTATTAATGGTAAGTACAAATTGAAAGCCAATCCCAACAAAGTTGGGAGTCCAGTCGAACCGGATGCAGCTGAATATCAGTATTTTACATGGAGCGACTGCCTATCTGACCTCCACAACCCAGTTAAAACTGGATAATACGATACCCCTTGGTAAGACTGGTTGTCAGACTTTCGGAACACTGACAACCTGTAACGACTGTCAAAGATCTACAAATGACAGCCGGGACCAACGGTTTAACGTGCTTTCCGAGGCACGGATTTAGTATTTACGACTGTACACATAAAAATTAACAAGAGAAGTCTCCTACAATAAGTACAATAATTTCCGGGGTCAAAGTAATTACATTCTATTTCTATTCTATAACTCTTGACGTTACTTGTTGCAAAAAAATGCAGCAACAAGTGACGTCACACGGAACTGTAATGGGCTATATCTATGTCATTTTTGGTCTACTTTACAAATAAAAAAATACGTGTCCCTTATTTTTGAATAATCTACAACATTATTTTTAGTATATGCGAAACCTAAATATAGTTTGTTCAGAATAAGTAACTGAATCGATTACATTTATTTTACACCATGTTATATTTTGTTCCAAAAATTTTAATAAAAGGTTACGAGTTGGACACTTAGTAGGTATACGAAATCATACGGCGCGCAAGGTCACGGCATATCAAAGCGACAGTACACACGTGCGGCGCCGTTTGTGCCGCGCGGTGACCGTGTTTTTGTACGGACAGCCAGGTAAACAACCTTATAACTTTCTGATTTTTCAAGATAAAGTTCTGAAATTTTGTACATAGATTCTTCACATAAATATACTAGACACGTGTTTCGGGTTTCGCATAAAGTAAAACTAATGTTGTATAAGACGGACTAATAAAAAAATACAAAACTATCCTATTTAAAAAGATACCTGCTGCATCCTCCATGAAGTCTATAGGGCTCAAATTAATCCCAGCATTCATAGTCCGGATCGTCTTTAGACAGATAGTCCTCTTGCAATAAGGGAGTGGGTGCTGACACCGACCCACCTGTAATAGTCTGTGCTGCTTTTGCCCGGGGCTTCGGTTCATCACACGGTCTGTCAGGACAGCTAGTACAATGAGCTTTCTTCATGTCATTGGGGAATCTAGAAAATTAATTTTATACAAAGTGGTTAAGATTTTCCTTTTATTATTATTAATATTATAAAAGCGAAAGTGAGTTTATTTGTTTGTTTGTTACGTCTTCACGCCTAAATGGATTAACCGATTTTGGTACAGAGATAGTTGGGACCCTGGAGACGGACGTAGGCAATTTTTTTTAAAAGATTGAGATATGAGGGAGAACTTAGCGGGAATTAAAGCGGGAAATCTTAGCCTTGCTATTACAATAAATCAGGCGCAAGGGCAAAAAGGCAGCAAGTTGCAAATCAGGACAGGGGAACCGTGTTAACCCGAATTTAACGCCAGCAGACCCGCAGGCAAAAGCTAATCTTACTAATATTATAAAAGCGAAAGTGAGCTTGTTTGTTACCTCTTCACGCTTTAATGGCTACACCGATTTTGATGAATTTTGGTACAGAGATAATTGGGAACCAGGAGACGGACATAGGCTAATATTTATTTAAAAAACTGGGATGTGAGGGAGAAAAAGAGAAGAAAAGGGAAAACTTAGCGTTGCTATTACAAATCGATAAGGCGCAAGGGGAACTGTGTTACCTCGAATACTGCTGCTATGCTAATACGTCAATAAATTAAACTACGAATACTTCATGACGTTCTCAACCTATAAAATAAATTGATTATATCCAGTTGTTTAGTCACAGGAAATTATTTTACATTTTTATAACTTGCTACATTCAAACTCTAAGAGTAACTAGTGGAAGAGCGGAACTTCCTAACACAAGTGTATTTTCACTTAAATGGAAATTCCCAAAAACACATGTAAAATATTTTTAAGTTATTGAAATAAACATTTTATTTATTTAAACTGTTTTTTTTTCTGTCATTGCCCACATATTTTGAGGTCTGTAGGAACTTAACGATACTCAAAGGGGTAACTTCCTCCGCTCTGAGCAGGAGGAGTATCAGACTTATACTGACTAAAACCCACCCATGTTCCTTCTGTCACCCTTTAAGTTCCGGGGCAGCGAATCTGCGTATTTGTTTCGAACAACCCCTCCCCTGGCAGGCTCCTCTTCACTTTGCTGACATCTCTTTGAGGCGCACTTGGAATTTGAACACGCTGTCGACACGACTTTGACGGCACGGCTGGCGCAGTGACTAAGCGATCGACTGCTGCGCTGCTTGTCGCGGGAACGATTCCCGCACGGAACAAATATTTGTATGACCTGCAGATAGGCTGCTGAGCTAAGCTTTTTTGACAACTTATCTATATGAGGGCCCCACTGAAGCTTAGCATCCAAAGTTAAGCCTAGGAACACTGTATTATCTTCCGGTTTCAACTCTTAATCCTTGATTAGTACACTAGTTTCCACTTGTCTAACATGAGGTAACGTAAACTTAATGCATTTGGTCTTTTTCTCATTTAGAAGTAAATTATTAACGTTAAACCAATTAACGACCTTTGCCAGAGCGCTATTAACATCGTCAGTAGCTAGCTGCTGACGTTTTAGTTTAAACTAGCTGTTCCACGCGGTTTCACCCACGCTGCTCAGCACCCGTTGGTCGTAGCGTGATGTTATATAGCCTTCCTCAAGAAATGGACTATCCAACACTAAAAGAATTTTCCAATTCCAACCAGTAGTCCCTGAGATTATCACGTACAAACAAACAAACAAACTCTTCAGCTTTATAATATTAGTATAGATAAAAGAGAAGTGTCGTCTGCAAACAACACTACATCATGATTATCCTTTATGAGGTAAGGCAAGTCATTAGAGGGACGAAGGGTGAGCAATGGGTGGGCTCACGGTCCGTCCCAACCATTGCTAACCATCCACAGACCCGCATCTACGGTGGCCGGGAGTCGTCTCGATTGGGTTGGTTTGAGGTCCTCTCCCTCAAACATCCGGCCACCTCCTTCGCTTCCCATGCCCTTTCGGACCATGACCATAGACTAAACCAGAGCCGCGACAGATCGCCGCCGCTGCATTACCCATACCTCTACAAATCTTTTATCTTACCTATCATCATTTTCCTGCCCTTGTCCCATTCTATTCGTGGTCGGCGCAACACGTTTTCTTCTTCCATTCTCCCCTATCAGACGTCACGGCATCATTTACTACTTTCTCCTTCATATCATTCCTTACACAATCCATCCATCTTTTCTTTGGCCTTCCTCTCGCTCGCTCGTCCATCAACATTCAGATCGATTACTCTTTTAGTCACATGTCCTTCATCCCTTCTCATTAAATTTAAATTAAAAATCTTTTTTCTTACCTATGTGTAGCGTTAAAAGGGCAGATCCAGAGTTTTGGATAGTTCTTCTCGCATTTGATAAGATGCTGTTGCAACCGTGACTGTGGTACACGGTGATGTATGTCATACGGGCATGACACATATACATCGTCTTCAAGCATTTTGGTACTGTAATAATAAAGATTTAGATTATTTATTTATTTAACCTTTATGTATGGTAAACAAGTTATTTATTTACTGAAACATGTGAATACAAATATGAATAGTACAAAAACATGTATGCATAATAACGAAAAGAAGAAATATTGACGGTCCCTACATACATAATGTCGAAAATGGCACTTTTTATAGTATCTTTGGCTTTAGATTATGTATATCCACATGCTGACATACAATTTTTATTTACTTTATTTTAGAAATCGTATAAGAGAACAAGTATTATAAATACAACAAATAAGTGTCATTGAAACGGTCACCTATCAGTTTTTCCAAGAAAATGTGACAAAATAAAATATGTATGTGTAAATAGCATTATAAAGCTCTTTAAACTGTTAAAATAATATAGAAAGAAAATTGATTTACTATTGCTCATAGAATTATTTCTAGGGTGTGTTGAACACTAATTACACTTTCCTGTAAACCTCGGGTTTTTTACATAACCTTATTACAAAGGAACCGTCAATATGTTGTATTATTTGGTAACTTATAGCATCATAATTGGATATGTCTATAAAGGTGCTATAAATTGGCGGTAAATAAATAAATGTTTGCCACATCTTATGGTGTATGTATACATAGACTTAATGATACAAAGCATTCTGTATAGTCTCTTCATAGCTGGGAAATTGAGTTTTATTTATTTTAAAAATAGAACATTGAGTTTTATACAAAGTAAGTATGAAAAATATTGAAATCTTAAAAGCCATAAATGAAATTCGAAAATTCATTTAGTTTTTTACAAAGATATAGGTACCTTCCTGTTTTGCCAAAACGATGCTGGCCGCGCTTCAGAAATAACGATTTGAAAATTGATCAAAATGTTTGTTTTATAATTTTTGAATTTAGAATCCTGAATTTTCAAATCGTTCTAGAATAAGGCTTGAGATTAAAAGTGATAAAAACAGTTCCGTTTCAATTTTTGAATAGATTCTATTCCAAAACTAAGAATTACTATCCCGTTACAATTACCAGGAAAATGTATCGACATTAACCAGTAAATAATAGTTGTTTACAAAATGAAACAAGATACCATAAATAAATTGAGATACGATACGGAATGATGTTAGTAACTTACTTGTGTTGTAAAAGTAATTATATTTACTATAGAAGGCAGGAATATTTTTGTACATTAGCTACAAAATATGTATGGAACGGTACCGGCCGGTTTAGAAGAAATGCAAACAAAATTCAATAATGAACGTCGTACCCGGTTTCCTTTGCACATCAATGTCACTCACTGTCAATTTTGGGTTACCAAGCTTAGAAATAAAAACTACCAAAATAATTACAAAAAAAGTTAACTCAGTTTTATATTGGATTTTATCCACCTTTATTGTATATACAATATAACTTTAATGCTGGTGTAATATTTTTTTTATTATGGTAGGTCAAATACAAGTTCAAATGTTTCATTTGCTAATTTCCCCACTAATAGAAAATAGCGCACACAACAGGATAGAAACTACGGAAGCATAGGTAAATATAACATAGCACAACTAATTTGTTTCGTCCATAAATAATAAAAAATACTTTCGTTGAACGTAAGATTCAAACGTTTTTTTTTTTTTTTTAAATTATCAGTGTTCTTTAAATTAGTTATTTTCAGAACGTACAGTTTTCCATCATAATTTCGCAAATGTCAATTTTGAATTTGAAAGCTGGCAGGCAAGTAAAAAAATCATTTTGTAAACTTTTGAAATTGAAATTATTACCAATTCCTACCCGATATGAGTACTCCAACTAAAAGAAAAGACGCTATGGAAGGTAATTATCAATTTCCGAGTAAACAGTCTTTCATTTTCATAAAAAAAAACGCTAATCAATTTTAACAAACTATTTTAAATATTGACATTTTCAGAAAACAAAACTGTTAAAAGACCTAAAATGGAATGTCCTTATGGCGACAAATGCTTCAGACTGAATCCTATACACTTTAAAGAGTATAGCCATGAACATTGTGAGTAAATAAGCGTTTATTTTTTAAATTCTTAGTGGCATATGGGTGGTATAGGTACTAAAGTACTTAAGTCAAGTAAGTAACTAAGTATTTCCCTTCTAATTATAGAGATAACTGTTTCCTATAGCTAAAGGGTTGGTATTAATAAAAAGTTTAATGAGTTATGATTATACTTACTTACTTAAGGCACATAAAAATGACCCACTGACCATACCATATATCATACCATATAAAGAATACACTGTGAAAGAATCCTTACTAATATTTTAAAAGCGAAAGTGAGTCTGTTTGTTTGTTATGCCTACATGGCTAAACCGATTTTAATGAAATTTGGTACAGAGATAGTTGGGACTGTGGAGACTGTGGAGGCTAACATTTTTTTTTAAAGTGAGAAAGAGGGAAGACTTAGCTTTGCTATTACAATAAATAAGGCGCTAGGGCAAAAACTACATGTGGCAAGAACCTGCAAATCAGGAAAGGGGAACTGTTATATCCCGAATTTAACGAGGGCGAAAGCTAATGTCAAATAAAATGAATAAAAATATCAAACAGAAAAAAAAATTAAATAAAGTAAATAAAAAAATTACAGAAATAATATAATACTAAATGTCAATTGGCTACTATTTTTATATTTTTAAATGTTTTTTTTTATTAAGAAATATTTAAAAATGTAATGATATGTTAGAAAAACAAATAAATGAACGAAAATAATGTCAATCGTACATCGATTTCATGTTTTTAATGTTTGCTTCAGTGGAATCCATCCTAGACTCTTACACCGGTAGCGGCGACTTCCCGATACCGTCGAAGCTGACCAGTCAGAAACAGATGTATGAAGATCAACTGAAAATGATTATACATAAGCAGTTGTATGCTTACGGTAAAAACTTTGGAGGCGAACAGGGTTCTAGGTAAGTTGATAACTGTTGGGATTTGAGAGCTTCATATAATAACCCGCAATCTTCCTTTCACGATGTTTATAATTAAGTAGGTTTTACAAAATTACGAAGATAAAAAATTGCGGACTCGACGCGCGCGTCTGGTGTTAGCGCGACGCCAAGCGTGCGCGCAGTCTCGCGGCTATGTTGGCTCTGTCCAGGCGGAACGCGAGGTGGGTCGCAAGGCCTCAAGGGTCGAAACCGCACGATGTTCGTTCGTTCGACAATGGGTAGCGCCAGCGCGCGGGGGTTCACATTGCTTGAACAATAACGATGTTCCCCATTTTATACATATTTTATACTTTTCTTGAACCACTGGAATGCATTTTTTTTATATCAACGGACCCAAAAACTATGGCAATGTCACACATGCTAAAAACTTGACATTTTCGTCAGGGCCATTTTGTATTTTTAGTTAGTTAAGGCTCTTGGTTTTCAATGCTTTTTAAATGAGAATAGGTCTTAGCTTGCGCCATGTTGGGACTTAATACCGCGCGGAAAAAAACAATACCGCGCAATACAACATGGCGCGAAATCGATCCTATTCTTATTTGAACCTCATTATACGTCCAGCAATGGCTGCTATATAAGCTATTGTAAAGTACACACAAATATATTTACAGCACATCTTCTGCCGCTCAAGAAGATAATAGTCCACAGCCAGAACAGAAGAGCACAGAAGATAAAAATAAAGAAGAAAGATCAAGATTACAAGTTAAACAGAGAGAGGATAGTAAATCACCCATGAGCCGAAGAGGAGAGAGTAAGAGAGGAGAGAGTTCTCGAGGAGAGAGTAGTCACAGAGACAGTAAAAGAGGAGAGGGTAGTAGGGCTTCAGATAGCAGAGGTGGGGATAGCAGTAGAGCATCAGGTAGCAAAAATATGGAGAGCAGCAAAGCTTCCTCCAGTTGCAGAGAGACTAAGAAAGGTAAGACTGCAGTAAGTAAACATTTTTAGAGTTCTGTACATCAGAAGGAAAAATAGAACCCTTTTTTTTGAAGTGGGAAATCATCAAATAACTTCGGGAGGGAGGGGGGTGTCTGACTTGTAATGACTAAAACCCACCCATGTTCCTTCTATTGCGATGTGATTCGGGGCCGCCGTATCTAAAATCGCGGTGTTTAAAAATATAACCCTTATAGGATCACTTTTTTGTCTGAGAACCGGCAAGAAACTCCATGGTCCCAAACTTGCTGGTTCTTCTCCATAGGAAACGACCAACCCGAATCGTTCATTTTTTCTCGACGTGTGCCCAAGGCTACAAGTGCCCATGTAGGCCTATGTGAAATAAAAATATTGCGGGTTATTCGGAAGAGATACCGCTACCCCGGAATATAAAGGGTATATGAAGGAATACGGATAGGTTTTACTCAGTGCAAGTCTGATACTCCCCCTTCCCCTCGCTAAGCTCAGAGCGGGGGAAATTGACGGCATGGTTGACGGAGTTGCTGAGCGATCGGCTGCTGCGCTGCCCGTGGCGGGTTTGATTCCCGCCTGTCTGGCTGATAGTGTGAGTTTAAATGTTTGTAAACTCACCCACGATACAGGAGAAATTATTAGTGTGGGGCAACGTTTTTTTTTTATTTTATAAGAAAAGTTGTTTGAGAATTTCCCGTCCGCAAATAAAGTGATCCCTTTTTTCCTTTTGAGGTACGGGAACCAGAAACAACTTTCGGCAAATTATTTTAAAGTATATTTTCTCACACCTAGACAGCGACTACCGTCCCATAGTGCAACCGACGCGCCGCCCCGAAGATTTCTTGTCTGTGGTCCGACCAAAAGGCAAGATGGCCGCCAAACACGACGCCAGCGCCCCCTACTATATCTTCTACACAACTATCACGGATGCCAAGGACACGCATTCCCAACCTTATTCTATTACTTTTCAAGGTAAATTAAAATAAATCCTTTTTGGAGTTTACTCCTTAAGAATCGATTTTCATATATAAGGCGCCCGGTATGAGAAAAATGTGAGGTGTAAAACCTACTAAAGTAACAAAAATGTGTCACGTTTTTTTTATGAATGTGATCTTGCAGTTCAACCAAGGAGGTTGTCGTCTGCATAACCGGGCGAATCCTGTGGGTGCCTTAAAAATTAAGACCTCCAGCCAGGGTATAAACTTACAAACTAAGCGACTACACGCTAAGGGCACCCCCTGTGGGGTACGAGCCTCGGATTAGGGCGTCGCTGAGGGATAGCAAGGGACAGGCTAGATCTTAATGATATTATTTATGGACTGATTTGAAGTTACTGGATCAGCAGCGCGGGCTGGCTCTTGCAAGGGACGGGTGGGAAATAAATCCTCTTTAATCGCCTTCTTTTAGAAGGCTACGCGGGTATCGTATTACCCAGTACTAACTGGGTTGTGGAGGTCAGATAGGCAGTCGCTCCATGTAAAATACTGATATTCAGCTGCGTCCGGTTAGACTGGAAGCCGACCCCGACATAGTTGGAAAAAAGCTCGGCAGATGATGAAAATAATTAAGAATTAATGGCAAAAAATCATTTTCTTTTTTTTTTCTAGAAATTCTTGATCGCAGTCTAGGCGAGTTGAAATGTTCTCTACAAATCAACTTCATGGTGGAAATTGGATGGTTGCTAGCTCAATACTATTTTGCTGGATATAGGTATGTTTTTCTATATTAATATAGTTATGTTTGAGTCTTGGCGCAGTGGCTGAGCGATCGGCTGCTGCGCTGGGTGTCGCGGGTTCGATCCCCGCACGGAACAAATACCTATTTGTATGGCCTATAGATACTTGTTCCGGATCTGGCTGTTTGTGTATGTGAATTTAAATGTTTGTAAACGCACCCACGATACAGGAGAAATACTAGTCTGGGGCAACGTTTAAAAAATAGCCATTACATTAGATAAGGCGCAAGGGCAAAAACTACAGGTAGTAGGTACCTGCAAATCAGGAAAGGGGAACTATGTCACCCCGAATTTAACGCGAGCGAAGCCGCGGGCAAAAGCTAGTAATTTTATTAAAAGTGAAATTGAGTTTGTTTGTTTGTTACATCTTCACGCCTAAATGGTCGAACCGATTTTTATGAATTTTGGTACAGAGATAGTTGGGACTCTGGAGACGGACATAGGTTATTAAAAAAAGTGAGATGATAAAGAGGGAAGAAATGGGGAGAGAAATATATATTTTTTTTCGATTATCACTCAAGGTTAAAGTTAGTGTTAGCCCAAAAACCTATGCCACGCAGACAAAGTCGCGGGCGGAAGTTAGTCATTGAAAAAAGGAAAAAATATCCTTAATTATAATTTACCTAATTTATACTTTACTAGCTTTTGCACGCGGCTTCGCTCGCGTTAACTTCGGTAGCGCCTTATTGATTTGTAATAGCAACGCTAAGTTTTCCCGTTTCGTCCCTCTTCCTCCCTCATATACCACTCTTTTTTTTAAAAAAATTAGCCTATGTCCGTCTCCTGGTTTCAAACTATCTCTGTACCAAAATTCATCAAAATCGGTTCAGCTATTAAAGCGTGAAGAGGTAACAAACAAACAAACAAACTCACTTTCGCTTTTATAATATTAGTAAGGATTTTCTAAACACAACTAATTTTCTTTCAGCGAAAAAAAGTTAACGATTCTTTACGGCGAAGATTGTTCCGATCTCAAAAATATAAATAAGAAGAAGCCTCAAGTTGATGCGCACTACGTTACCATGTCTACTCCCTTTGGTAAACATCACACGTAAGTCATGACGATCGGATTCAGGGACCCACGACGTCAGTTGGTCATGTAAACAAATGCGCTGTTATTAGTCTTTCTGTTTAGTTGTATTTTTCACTATAGTTTATGGTATTATTATATGGTAGTACTTATTTCTTCCATGGTATTATTACTATTATTTCTATAAAAATTAAAATGTAAAGTTTTATAATTCAAAAATAGTAATAGTTGCTCAGTTGACAGTTGTTACTTTTTGTTTACATGACCGAATGACGTAATAATCATGGCGGACACTGTTTCACAACAGACTATAAAAAGTGAAAACATTGAAATCAATTTTAAAATTTATTTAGTTATTTTATTAACTAAATTTAACATTTTCCGACTGCTTGTTGCCTAAGCTATCTGAATTGTATATTTTTAGAATTTCTTTCATATAGAGTAAAATACCCTATTCTGGTCCATGATATTAAGGCGCGGCAACAAGCTAATCTTTAGGTATTCGCGGAAGTGACGCTAGCTGTATACTAGGCATGGTCTGACACAAGTACACGACAGTATTGCATCGAAAGAATAGAAATAAGGTCGAAAATATTTCGGTGTTTGATGTTATTTGAATATAACGTGTATGTCCGCCAAAATGTAGGTAATTTTGCAGTTTTTATTGAATATAAAAAAAGCTCCGTGTTTGAAAAATTGTTGATATCTCTTTAGTCTATACAATTTCCTTTGTTATAGATATAAAAAATATGATGGTTGTAGCTGAAATAATTGAGAATTTCGAGACGAAAAATTGCTTTTCTTGGTCTTCTAAAAGATTTTTTTCGTAGACCACTTTTGTAAACTGATTTTGTTTAATTCTTTACTTTATGTATTGAACTATACACGGTATTTTTTTAGGCTAGTAGCATGTACAGATACGGCTAACTTTGCGACGAAAATCTAGACGTTTGACGAAGTGTTTGCTTTGTACAGCGCCTTAAGACCGTACTCTAAGCAAGTAACCTTGAGTATTCGTTCCCTTTTTGCCACACAGTAGTGAATAATCCCTATTTTTTTGGAATAAAATCTATATAAAATAAAGATTTGGGTTTTTAGAAAAAATATAACAAAATGTTCATTATAGAATTGTGTATCCATTAGTGTCAGTAGCAAAATTAAACAATGTTTACTTTACGACGAGATGCATGTTATTGATATTTTTTCTCATTTCTGGGGTTTTGTTGTAAGGAGATTTACTAAATAATTACACAATAAAAATAAATCTAGAATAATAGAATGAAGATTATAAAGAAATTTAATGTAATTTTTTTGTTACTTAGTTCGTTTTAAATAACAATTTAAGTAGATAGCTCCAGAAAACTGCAAAAAACGCCTTTTTTTTTTTTTTCGGGTGGGAAATCATGCAATGACTTCCCCCGGTCTGGGCGGAGCGGCGGCGGCGGAGTGTCAGACTTGTACTGACTAAAACCCACCCATGTTTCTTCTTTTGCCCTTTACGTTCCGAGGCCGCGGTATCTCTTTCGAACTTTTGCGCGGCGTTTTGGTCGGGGAGGCGCCTTAAATGATTTTATTGTTTTTAGTAAAATGATGATTCTGTGCTACGAAGACGGTTCTCTACGAGTTGTCATCTCTACAGCCAACCTGTATCTTGATGACTGGGAGAACCGGACGCAGGGGTAAGCAGTTTTATGCACTACTAATTTGTGAGGATGAATGTATCAAAACGGCTGAACGGATCTTGATGAAATATGGCACAGAGGTAGAATAACACATTGGATACTTGTTTTTTCGTTATCACGCGGGCAAAGCCGCAGGCGCCAGCTAGTATCCTTACTAATATTATAAAAGCGAAAGTGAGTTTGTTTGTTACCTCTTCACGCTTTAATGGCTACACCGATTTTGATGAATTTTGGTACAGAGATAGTTGGAAACCAGGAGACGGACATAAGCATAATTTTTATTTTTTAGAAGTGGGATGTGAGGGAGAAAGAGGGAAGAAAAGAGAAATCTTACCGTTGCTATTACAAATCAATAAGGCGCAAGGGGAACTGTGTTACCTCGAATTTAACGCGAGCGAAGCCGCGGGCAAAAGCTAGTAATACATACACATAAACAAACAAGTCAAAAATCTCCTCCTCTTCTTCTAGCCTCTGGTTCAGTCCCTCCTGCCCGGAGCTGCCGGCAGACGCGATGCCTCACGACGGGGACTCCCCCACTCTGTTCAAAAAGTGCCTGTTAAGGTATTTGAACCACTACCATCTCCCACAACTTGCCTTCTACGTTGAGAGGGTAAAGAGATGCGATTTCAGTCATATCAAGTAAGTGTTTTATCAATTTTACTAGCGGTTCTTTTTTTACTTTATTATATACCTAAAAGAGGTTGCTTAATTTGAAAAGCCTGTTGGTCTAGTGGTTAGTGACCCTGACTGTTGAGCCGGAGGTCGTGCGTTCGATTCCCACCCAGGACAAACTTTGTGTGATGAGCATGATTGTTTGTTCTGTGTCTGGGTGTGATTTATCTATAATATGTATGTATTTATAAATTATATAAGTATGTATATCAGTTGTCTGGTTACCATAACACAAGCTCTGCTTAGCTTGGGATCAGATAGCCGTGTGTGAGTTGTCCCAAGATATTTATTTATATTTAATTATTATCTATACTAATATTATAAAGCTGAAGAGTTTGTTTGTTTGTTTGAACGCGCTAATCTCAGGGACTGCTGGTTGGAATTGGAAAATTCTTTTAGTGTTGGATAGTCCATTTCTTGAGGAAGGCTATAGGCTATATAACATCACGCTACGACCAACAGGTGCTGAGCAGCGTGGGTGAAACCGCGTGGAACAGCTAGTTTTAATAAAAACTAACAAAAACGATTGTCAATTGTAACATTGCAGCGTATTCCTCGTGGCTTCGGTCCCTGGATCGCACTTCGACATGGATTGGGGCATGTCCCGGGTGGGCTCCCTGCTGCGGCAACACTGCAGCGTCCCGGCGGAGCAGGCGCGGATGTGGCCACTTGTGGCGCAGGCCAGCAGCATCGGCAGCTACGGGAAGGAGCCCAAGGTTTGTAGATAATAAAATCCTCATCATTCATTTTCCTGCCCTTGTCCCATTTTATTTGGGGTCGGCGCAACACGTTTTCTTCTTCCATTCTCCCCTGTCAGACGTCACGGCATCATTTACTCCTTTCTCCTTCATATCACTCCTTACACAATCCATCCATCTTTTCTTTGGCCTTCCTCTCGCTCTCCGTCCATCAACATTCACATCCATCACTCTATAAGTCACATGTCCTTCATCCCTCCTCATTACATGTCCATATCAAGACAAACGACTCCCTTTATTTTTTTCTGTAACAGGCGCAACTATCAAACTTCCTCGAATATATTCATTCCTTACTTTATCCATTCTTGTCACTCCACACATCCATCTCAACATTCTCATCTCCGCTACATGCAATCGTTTTTCATCCACCTTTTTTACAGCCCAGCATTCTGACCCGTACAGTACAACAGGTCTAATCACGGACTTCACCGTCTTGTTAATAATAGGACTTGTTAATAATAGGACTAGATAATAATATCCTACTAATATTAAATTGTCGGGCCTACGCTGTCCTCTCATACTTAAGTACTAACGCTGTAACAACAACATTGTAAAACCAAATGATTTTAAAAGAGTAACCATGGAGTTTCTTGCCGGTTCTTCTCCATAGGAAACGACCAACCCAAACCGTGCATCTTTTCTCGACGTTTTGTAAGTGCCCATGTAGGCCTATGTGAAATAAAAATCCTTTGATTTCAATGCTAATGTTTGTAAGGATGGATGGATGTATGGATGTTTGTTACTCTTTCACGACAAAACGGCTGAACGGATACCATACATCCTCACAAACATTCGCATTTATAATTAACTAGCTTTTGCCCGCGGCTTCGGTCGCGTTAAATTCGGTGTAACACAGTTCCCCTTGCGCCTTATTGATTTGTAATAGCAACGCTAAGCTTTCCCTTTTCTTCCCTCCCTCACATCCCACTTTTTTATTATAAAAGCGAAAGTGAGTTTGTTTGTTACGTCTTCACGCCTAAATGGCTAAACCGATTTTGATGAACTTTGGTACAGAGATAGTTAGGACTCTGGATACGGAAATAGGCAATTTTTTAAAAAATTGATTGAGATATGAGGGAGACAGAGACAGAGGGAAGAAAAGGAAAAACTTAACATTGCTATTACAAAAAATCAGGCGCAAGGGCAAAAACTACCCGCAAATCAGGAAAGGGGAACTATGTTATATCAAATTTAACGTGAGCGAAGCCGCGGGCAAAAGCTAGTACGTTCTAATTCTGTATTTTTTCCTCAGTTATGGCTGACTGGCGATTTCCTTCATAATTTCACCAAGATTAAGAATCAGTCCCAACTGTTATCAAGTCCGCCTGAATTGAAGATTGTATATCCGTCTCTAGGTAAAGTTTTTTATATTATAATCCCTTTTATGGCACCCGAAATAATTGAAAAAAACAAATAAGTAAAAATATAATCCTTATCCTTACTAATATTATAAAACCGAAAGTGAGTTTGTTTGTTACCTCTTCACGCTTTAATGGCTTAACCGATTTTGATGAATTTTGGTACAGAGATAGTTGGAAACCAGGAGACGGACATAGGCGGACAATATTTTTTTGGAAAAAGTGGGATGTGAGAAAACAGCGTTGCTATTACAAATTAATCAGGCGCAAGAGCAAAAACTGCAGGTCTGCTTGGTGTGTTATATCGAATTTAACGCGAGCGAAGCCGCGGGCGAAAGCTAGTATAATAATAAAAATATATAGTTTTTTTCCGTTTCGGGAGAGTATTGCAACTAAAACTGACACGAAAATGGGCTAGTTTCTTAAAAAAATATATAAGCCCGTCTTTTATATTATTAAAAAAAAGGACACGTATTTTTTTATTTGTAAATAAGACCAACAATGACAAAGATATAGCCCATTAAAGTTACGTGTGACGTCACACGTAACAACAAAAGATTGTATTCAAACATACAAAGGATGCTATCACCACGCGAGTGAAACTGCGGGACGCAGCTAGTATTAACATAAAAATTTAACATCATCATTTTCCTGCCCTTGTCCCATTCTATTCGAGGTCGGCGCAACACGTTTTCTTCTTCCATTCTCCCCTATCAGACGTCACGGCATCATTTACTCCTTTCTCCTTCATATCATTCCTTACACAATCCATCCATAACAGCTTAACGTGCTTTCCGCAGCACGGCAGAAACTCGGTATGTAACTGGTGGTCACCCATCCACAGACCAACCTAGGCAAGCGCGGCTTAATCTAAAGATCGACCCGAGCCGCTGCTATTATTTAGCCACGAGCTCTAAAAAATTAATATAATATAAATATATATATCTTCATATCTTGGGACAACTCACACACGGCTATCTGATCCCAAGCTAAGCAGAGCTTGTGTTATGGTAACCAGTCAACTGATATACATACTTATATAATATATAAATACATACATATTATAGATAAATCACACCCAGACACAGAACAAACAATCATGCTCATCACACAAAGTTTGTCCTGGGTGGGAATCGAACCCATGATCTCCGGCTCAGCAGTCAGGACCACTAACCACTAGACCAACAGGCCCGTCAATTAATTTAAAAAATGATATAAAATATTGGCTAATTGGTTTGTTTACAGAAAATGTGCGACAATCTCATGACAACCTGCTGGGTGGTGGATGCCTGCCGTACGCTGGAGACGCTCACGCCAAGCAGACTTGGTTGAACGCATTCTTATAGTAAGTATACAAGTAATTTGAATCTATCCTTACTAATATTATAAAAGCGAAAGTGAGTTTATTTGTTCTTCCCTCTTTCTCCCTAACTTCTCACTTAAAAAAGAAAAGTGTGTGTGTCAGCTCCGACGCACGACTGGAGTTTACTCCTTAAGTACGAGTATCTAACCATACGCAAAAAGAGTTTATTCAACTGAAAAAAGATTAATATCATATGATAGGGTAAATTCACAAATTAATGAAAAAAAAATAGCAATATAAATACATCGACACTGATAGAAACAAACAAGCCCAATAACATATAGTATATAGGTATAGTCGCCTATACAGCATACCATATGTATGTCTTAATACACTCACAGCCAAATTAGAAAGTTGCGCACTAAAGGTGCGCACCAAAATCGTGACACATTTTCGTTACTTTAGTAGGTTTTACCCCTCGGATTTTTCTCATACCGGGCGCCTTACATATAAAAATCGATTCTTAAGGAGTAAACTTCAATAAACTCCAAAAAAAATTGCCTATGTCTCTCTCTCGCATGAAGACGTATGCCTAAATGGCTCAACCGATTTTAATGAATTTTGGTACAGAGACAGCTGGGACCATGGAGACGGACATAGGCTATTTTTTTTTGTCAGTGAAAAGTTAGGGTGAAAGAGAGAAGAAAATGGAAAACTTAGCTTTGCTATTATAATAAATAAGGCGCAAGGGCAAAACCTACAGGTAGCAGGTACCTGCAAATCAGGAAAAGGGGAACTGTGCTACCCCAAATTTAACGCAAACGAAGCCGCGGGCAAAAACTAGGAATATTCTAAGTCAACGCAATCAAAAGATATGGCCGTTTATGTCGCAAGTTTGTACGAAACTGACTTGCAATTGACAGATTTTGGAACGGAGTTCCTTATCGCGCGGTTCGAAAGGGGGCTAAACGGAAATAATTAAGACCAAAAGTTGTAACGACACTTTATGTTTAAGACCAAAAGTTGTAACGACACTTTAAATTTTAGACCGAAAGTTGTAACGACACTTTTGCTATAGTTGTAAGCCGTGCGACGTGCGCGTGTTTCTCTCTCTCTCTCTCTCTTTCTCTCAGCAGAAAGCAAGCCAGTTATTTTCGTTTCGTCTTTCTATTTCGCATTGAACAGTGTGGTGTCGCGACGGTTATTTTTGTTGAGTGTATACAACTTTTTTGTACATAATAAATAATAACTTCATTCCATCCGGGTGTCCCTTGACGCCTCTCAAGTTTTTGGAACGAAGTTCCTTATCGTGCGTTGTGAAAGGGGGCTAGACGGAAAAAAACCTTACGAAAAGTTGTCACGACACTTTTTGCTATAGTAAGCTATTGTAAGCTGTGCGGCGTCGCATGTTTCTCTGTCTGTCTGTCTGTCTCTCTCTCTCTTATAGAAAGCAAGCCAGATATTTTCATTTCTATTTCGCATTGAACAGTGTGGTGTCGCGACGAGAGCTTCGTTCTATCCGGGTGTCCCTTGACACCTCTAAATTTTTTTATTTTTTTCAGCCAATGGCAAGCGAAATCCACCGCCAGGAACAAAGCGATGCCCCATATTAAGTCTTACACGCGGGTTTTGGACAATAAAGCTGCATTTTACCTTCTCACGTCAGCAAATGTCAGTAAAGCGGCGTGGGGACAGTTGAACAAGGGGAATGGAGCCCTGAGGATCATGAGCTATGAAGCTGGAGTGCTGTTCCTGCCTCAGTTTGTGGTGAGCCTTGATCCTTACTATTCCTTACTAATATTATAAAAACAAAAGTGAGTTTGTTTGTTCGTTATCTCTTCACGCTTTAATGGCTAAATCGATTTTGATGAATTTTGGTACAGGGATAGTTGGGACCCAGGAAACGGACATAGGCTATATAAAAAAAAAAGAGTGGGATATGAGGAAGAAAGAGGGACAAAACGGGAAAACCTGGCGTTGCTATTACGAATCAATAAGGTGCAAGGGCAAAAACTGCAGGCAGCAGGTACCTGTAAATCAGGAAAGGGGAACTGTGTAACCCCGAATTTTAAGCGAGCGAAGCCGCGGGTAAAAGCTAGTAATTGTATATATAGTCCTCCTGACCTCTTTCGGCTATGGATCTGCGCGGGAGTTGAAATTAAAACCGTATACTCAAGTCTGTGATTTTGGAACTGTATAAAATTAACCTTCAAGTCTACACAGTTTAAAGAAATGGCCGTTTATGTCGCAAGTGTGGATCCGACTGGCGCTTGACCGTTTTTTTATTTGGTAGAGGAAGCCTTTTTTTTTAGGGTGGGAAATCATCTTATGACTTTCCCCGCTCTGGGCGGAGCGGGGGGACATGTCAGACTTGTACTGACTAAAACCCACCCATGTTCCTTCTATTGACCTTTACGTTCCGGGGCCGCGGTATCTCTTTCGAACAACCCGCAACCCCGGCAGGCGGAGGCTCTGGCAAGCCCCTCTGCTTTGCTGACATCTCTTTGAGGCGCGCGTGAAACACAAACGCGCCGTCGACACGGCCTGTCGTCATTTTTTTTTTAAACCTTGCCCCACACTATTAATTTCACCTGTATCGCGGGTGCGTTTACAAACATATAAACTCACATACACAAACAGCCAGACTCGAAACAACTATCTGCAGGTCATACAAATATTTGTTCCGTGCGGGAATCGAACCCGCGACACGCAGCGCAGCAGTCGATTGCTCAGCCACTGCGCCAACCGTGTCGTCAATAGACGGACGGACGGTGAGCTACCCATTGCTCACCGTCCACACGGTTGGTTAAATAAACTAATTTTATGTCTAACTTGTTTCAGATCAAAGAAGATTTTTTCCCTCTACAGCAGAATGTGAAGAACCGTCTAGTCATCCCCTACGACTTACCGCCCATCAAATACACGCCGGACATGTCTGTCTGGGTTCAAGACTATCTTAGATAACCCTACCAACCAACTATCACGCTGGGAATCATCAAACAAAGGGATAAGCAGAGATGTACAGTCATGGGCACTAATTATTATTGGAGTTTACTCCTTAAGAATCGATTTTCATATATAAGGCGCCCGGTATGAGAAAAATCCGAGGGGTAAAACCTACTAAAGTAACGAAAATGTGTCACGTTTTTGGTGCGCACCTTTAGTGCGCAACTTTCTAATTTGGCTGTGAGTGTATTAAGACGTACATATGGTATGCTGTATAGGCGACTATACCTATATACTATATGTTATTGGGCTTGTTTGTTTCTATCAGTGTCGATGTATTTATATTGTTATTTTTTTCATTAATTTGTGAATTTACCCTTTCGTATCATATTAATCTTTTTTCAGTTGAATAAACTCTTTTTGCGTATGGTTAGATACTCGTACTTAAGGAGTAAACTCCAGTCGTGCGTCGGAGCTGACACACACACTTTTTTATATTAATTGTTTTGTTTTATTAATTGAGTACGAACCAAGGATTGGGCTCAGTCTTGTAAAGCGTTCACCCATCTGATGAATGACTCGAAATTCTGCTTAACTTTGTGATTCAGCGTTTAAATGTAAGCTATAACTGTATTTTTGTATAATGTTGATTATTGAGCTGGATTAAATCATTAGTTTTTTTTTGTAAATCTGTTGTTTTATTTTATAAGCCATCAAATCAAATCATTACAGGCACTTTTGAATGTCAAGAAACAAAATGAATCTACAGTCCCGGTCACAAGGCAAAAGTAATAACTTGTGAAAGTACTGTAGTTCTAGTACGGCAAACGAGAAGCGATACGAAATGTCATTAACCTAAAGAACAACTGTGGCGTTGACTATCTAATATTTAGCTCTTTCCATCTTGTGCCTTTGTCGTAATGTCTCGTTCTCCCGGCAAAAACATGACAACGTTAAGACGGGTTCGCCAACATTCGGGTGGCCATTTTAGATGGGGTTTTAGCATGGGTTTTGTTTATTCGTCTTGTATTGTTGCAATTCGTCTGGTCAAAGCGAGGCCGTATACTCGCTCGGCACAAACCCGGCGATGCTACTTGCCATATCCGGTGTGAGGCAGACTTACTGCGTACCTTCGGCGCGCCATCGGACACCAGCGCAAATGGCGCACTTTAGAGCAGTCTTGTTTGTATATTCTTATTTTGCTTATAAAATTATTTGTAACTGTTTTATTTATTATATATTTCCACTCATGGGAACCCTTACAGTGAGTTTAGTAAAAATATGTGACAGCCTATCAATACCAATATTCACAACTTTGTTAACACATTTTAAGCTATATTTTGTATTGGCAGGTGTGTGTCTCGCGGCGCACCTTAGTGAAGTACATGTAAACCAGTTTTATAACACCATACATACTTACCTGCACCTACTCATCGCAAAACTTTTGTTACGTTTTAAATACTTATTCTTTATACATTACAGTCTTAAACCGATTTTACATTTATTACTACACACTATCCACCACACTATCTACATAATTACACTTCTACTTAAACCACTACTACATCGAACTATAACTGAATGTGCACTGATGATATTCATTTTACTAATGACGGAACTTATTTTAATAAATTGTAATGACGACTAAAAGAGAAAAATATTTAAAAGTAGGGTTTCTTAATGCTGGCTCATTGGGTACAGGTCAAGACGACTTAATTGGCGCACTTGACAGGCATTGCTTCGACATTATGGCTATTAACGAAACTTGGCTCCGTCCAGGCGAGGAGGGGCGCGCTCCGACCGTGCCGGGCTATCGTCTGCGTCACACGCCGCGGCCAGCGAGTGTTCGCGCGGGCCGCGGCGAGGACTGAGCGCGCGTACGTGTTCTCGTGCGTTCGATCCCAGGTTCGAATCAGTCGAGCAGATGTGGTTAACACTGTCATTGAACGGCAAAAAAATTGCAATAGGAACTGCTTACCGGCCGCCATGGCTTGACCTTGTTATTTTCCTTGATGCCATTACGGACTATATTAGCTCATTGGGAAATTGTGACCATTACATACTGCTTGGTGATTTTAATGTTAATCTGCTAGATACAAACGGAATTAAAACTAAAAATATTAATGAATTTCTAAATTGTCTCAGTCTTACACAGTTGGTCACTACACCAACTCACTACACAGCAACCAGCGAAACTCTCATTGATCTTGTATGCACTGACCTGAGAGCAAGACACACAACAGTGGAATCGTTTGGTTCAATAAACGGCCACTGTATTGTAATAACTGAGTTTAATATTAGGCGCGAAAAATTCAAACCTTATATTATAAAATATCGGCCGCTTAAAAATATATGCACGGAGAGATTTAATTCAGATCTTTCATTATTAAACCTCAGTAGTATTTCGTCACTTGACACCGTTAATGATATGGTGTATGTCTTTAATACCCATCTATCTTTTCTGTTCGATGCTCACGCACCAGTCAAAACATGTACTGTAAAGGAAAAATCGTATCCATGGATTACAGATACCATCAAACTCATGATGCGTTTACGAGACGACGCACTAATTAGATATAGGAAAACGAAAACTGACTCTAAAAAGAGGTACTACAAAGACCTGAAACACTTGGTGATTAATTCTCTGCACAGTGAAAAAGTTGCATATTTCAAACAAAATATTAATAATAAAATTAAAAATCCTAAATTGCTATGGAAAAACCTTAAATCTACTTTAGATATCTTTAAACCTAAACAAGACCTTCCGTCGCACTTCACAGATCCCGACTTGATAAATAGAAATTTTTTGATTGTACCCGGTAATCCCATGGCTAGCACATCGCTTATTAATTACTATGATAACAATAAGCATTGCGAAGCGAAATTCACAATTAGTCCAGTAGACCAGGACAATGTCTCACGCACTATCTCTAGCCTCAACAGTAACGCTGAAGGCTATGACAACATAACCCTGGATATGATTAACATGACTTTGCCGCACACGTTAAATGTTGTAACGGACATCATTAACCGCTCCATAACGACGTCAACGTTCCCTGACCAATGGAAAATTGCCTCCATTAGACCATTGCCGAAAAATTCTAACCCATCTACTTTAAAAGATCTACGCCCTATAAGTATTTTACCATGTCTGTCCAAAGTATTAGAGAAAACTGTTTGCCGCCAACTAACACTTTTTCTGGAGCAAAATAACATTTTACCTGATTTACAATCCGGGTTCAGGAAACAACGCAGTACATCTACTGCTTTACTGGATGTTACTGACAACATATTATCTGCCCAGGATAAGGGAATGTGCACACTTCTCGTTCTGTTAGATTTCTCCCGCGCTTTTGATTCAATAAATTTACCATTATTACTATCGAAATTAAACTACTACGGTTTCGACTCTGAAGCCGTTCAATGGTTCCGTAGTTACCTCACTCATAGAGAACAACTTGTTAATCTGTGTTTTAGTGATGGCACTACTCTTAAATCAACACTTATTCAAGTGGAGAGGGGAGTTCCGCAGGGCTCTATTTTAGGCCCAATCCTTTTTATTTTGTACTGTGCGGATATAATTAAAAGCCTCCAGAGATGCAAATACCACATTTACGCCGACGATGTCCAACTTTATATTTCTTTTAGGCCTGAGGAATATGATAGTGCCATTAAGGATCTAAATGAAGATCTTCAGCGAATTGCCGTTTGGTCTGTAGAGAACTGCCTGTCGTTGAACCCTTCAAAAACGAAATACATGGTGTTCGGCACCAGACAGCAGTTGGCTCGACTACCTTTGACTTTTGGTTTGGAATTAATGGGGGAACCAATCGAGCGAGTGTATGAGGCTCGAAATCTAGGCCTTACAATGGACAAAGACCTTCGTTTTGAAAAACATGTTGCGGACTCGGTCAGAAATTGTTTCTATCGTCTGAAGGTTTTGTACAGAATGAGGCCTTATTTATCCGAATCGCTACGGGAACAACTGGTGGAAACCTTGGTTCTGTCTAGGTTGAACTACGCCGATACTGTGTACGGCCCGCGCCTG
Source organism: Ochropleura leucogaster (assembly GCA_958449745.1). Lineage (NCBI taxonomy): Eukaryota > Metazoa > Arthropoda > Insecta > Lepidoptera > Noctuidae > Ochropleura > Ochropleura leucogaster. The sequence goes on along the minus strand of OY288228.1, from coordinate 7,912,147 downwards.
CTAGCTCGTACAGATCGCCTTATACAAAGGGTACAAAACGCGTGCGCTCGGTTTTGTTACAACATTCCACGCAGAAGTCATGTAACACCCTTTCTTAACAAACACTGTAGTTTAAAAATGAAGTCCAGGCGCAAACTACACCTGGCGTGTCTTCTGTTTGGTGTGATTAAATATCAAAAGCCGGACTACTTATTTCACAAACTCAGTTGGGTAGCTAGTACGCGGGAATGTGCGAGAAGGCAATGCTCGCAGCAACTATCTACTCACCCACATAACACAGCAGCTTTCAGAGGCAGTTTTCGCTATGCGGCCTCCAAGGTGTGGAATAACCTACCACCACCGATTAGGTTGATAAACAATTATTTCACATTTAAAAAACGGTTACGGCAGTATCTAGTTGAAGCGCAACGCAAACTGGATATGGTCGCACTAAATGCCTCAATTATTTAATTTAGAGTCTACCTACCTACCTTTATTTCATGTCATCGATGCCGCCCAAAAGTGAATATATACCCGATGTTTCATTTAAATTTTTCATATTACTTTGCAGAATTTCCCATTTTAAACAATTATGTGGTTTAACTTCTTTTTTTTTTTTTATCACAATACACACTCACATTTAAGTACATACCTACTACATTTAAAACTGTTTTACGTCCGTCACATCACCATATAAGGGCCAGTTGAAAACCAGCGTCGGGCACTAGCTGCTCGGCAGTTTGCTGAACTGGGCCTATTTGGCGCAGCCATGGGACACACATTATTTTTATTTTATTTGTGTTTAGGATTAAGTTTTTATAATTTTTTATTAGTGTGTGCATTTATGGCTTGTGCCAAATAAACTTGTTTTCTTTCTTTCTTTCTTTCTTTCTTTGTTTACATTTGGTATCGCTTCTCGTTGGCCGTACTATAATCCTCACTAATATTATAAAAGCGAAAGTGAGTTTGTTTGTTTGTTACGTGTTCACGCCTAAATGGCCTAACCGATGTTGATGAATTTTGGTACAGAGATAGTTGGGCCCCTGGGGATGGACAAAGAATATTTAAAAAAAAATAAGAAATTAGGGAGAAAGAGGAAAGAAATCTTAGGTTTTGCTATTACAATCAATAAGGCGCAAGGGCAAAAACTACAGGTAGCAGGTACCTGCGAATCAGGAAAGAGGAACTGTGTTATCCCAAATTTAACGCGAGCGAAACCACGGGCAAAAACTAGTTTACAATAATTTACGTTTTTTTTTACTTCTTTTTTAAATTTCATATTATTTTTCTTAAGTTTGTAGATAGTAAACACGCTGTGTAATGTAAATGTCAGAGTATGGTTACCCATCGAATAAGCCTATTCTTTATCGCAGTGAGACCAACATATTTCGAGATATGTTTTTTGTACACAAGTAGAGAAATTTCATTAAAAAAAAAACAAAATGGCTACCATTTGGCATGGAGATGGCTTGGACCCAAATCGATGATGCATTTGTATATAAAAAATAGTTATTTTATGAGTATTTGGAATATCGCTAGTCCGTACCCGGACACATTAAAAAAATAAAAAAAAAACAAATAAATATCTTGGGACAACTCACACACGGCTATCTGATCTCAAGCTAAGCATAGCTTGTGTTATGGTAACCAGACAACTGATATACATACTTATATAATTTATAAATACATACATATTAAAGATAAATCACACCCAGACACAGAACAAACAATCATGCTCATCACACAAAGTTTGTCTTGGGTGGGAATCGAACCCACGACCTCCGGCTTGGCAGTCAGGGCCACTAACCACTAGACCAACAGGCCCGTCAAAACAAATATAGAGAAATATAAAACATTATATAGGAGAACGTCTGTATGAAGCGAAACTCATGGAGAGAACATCGATTGGGAGATCCGTCAAGTAGTAGTAGGTACTTAGGGTAGATGTAGGCAATTGATGAATGCGATGATGTCGCTTACTAGGTTGGCTACTCCTAAAAATACCTATATACTCAAGTTCTTCCTTCCTTGGAGCTGTGAAAAAAAACAACCCTAAAAGACATGGCCGTTTTTGTCGCGAGTTTCTTCGGGACCTTCGATGCGCAAGTCCGACCCGACCGGATTTTTCTTTATGAGTTACAGATCCCTAAAATACCAAAAAGAAACGTATCAATTACGCGTTGCGTATAAAACAACCAGCCGCGCCTTATTCATAACTTACATCAGCCTGTATAATAAGCAGCAACGGAAATAACGTCCAGGATGTGAATTATTAATCAGCTGTAATAAACGAATCGGTTAGAACTATATAACAGTTAATTGGTACTTGATTGATTGATAATCACTTTCACGCGGTATGATATTTGTTATTGAGATGAATCGCACATTGATTAAACGCACACTATGTAAACAAGCATACTATAAGTTGGACGATTATATTGCTGACAAAAATGCTTGGCTCAATGTCGGTCCTGCTCCACATGAACAGGGGCGAATAAATTAATAGCATTCAATAGTATTGTTGCAGCTGCTGAAGATTGTACAACTATCTTTGCATTGTATAGATTCAATTTATTAGCATTATATAATCGCATAGCCCAAATTGTGTGAGTACTATATGTACTACAAAGCTAACATCCAATGGAAACCTACGTCTTTTCTTGACTAATTTGCTGTGGCGGTTGAGAGCATGTCATGCTCACTTAAATGTCTCGCTGATGGTGGCGCGTGTGTCGGATCATTTAGTTTCCTTCAAAATGTTTGAGTTGAATGGTGCCGATCTATGCGTCATGTTCGTGAACGGGCGCTGTCAGTTGTGACTGGTCATCTCTCAGTTGCCACGGCTTATTTGAATTAATTATGCATTTTTGCAATTCTTTTTGTTTTTATGGACACTTATAATGTGCACGTCTTGCTACATCGTTCTCACATAGTTAACCATATAACACGAATGATGTAACCAAGATTTTGTAACAATATTCTGATTTAAAAGAGTGTCCATGGAGTTTCATGCCCATTCTTCTCCATAGATATCTACGCTTTGGAATGGGCAACTACAGTACTTTCACAGTTATTATGCCTTGTGACTGGGACTGTAGCTTCATTTTTAATGTTGTCAATGTTTTGACAGTTCAAAAGTGCCTGTAACTGGTCTACTTGAAATAAAATAATGATTTTGATTTTTTTGAATGATGTATATAATATATACATCATTCAAAAAAATCAAAATCATATTATGATTTTGTATAAATATTATTATTTAAAAGAGTGTCCATGGAGTTTCTTGCCCATTCTTCTCCATAGAGATCAACGCTTTGGAATGGGCAACTACAGTACTTTCACAAGTTATTACCTACGCCTTGTGACCGGGACTATAGATTCATTTTGTTTCTTGACATTCAAAAGTGCCTGTAATGGTCTAATTGAAATAAATGATTCGATTTGATAACCAAAAACTCATTAGTTGCCTTGTTTTTTCCCGACTATCGTAGAGTTTACTTAATATAGGCATGAAACAGAGTGGGTATGTCACCATCTCTGTTGCCTCGACCTCTTTTCTTTTTGATCAACATTGATTTTTAAATATTCATATTTCGAATTTCATTCTGTCATTTCATCTGCAACTATCATTTTTTGGCTCATTATATTTTGATAACGGCTAGCAACCACAAGTTCTCAATTATTGTTTTTTGAAGCTGTTTTTTTAGGGTTCCGTAGTCAACTAGGAACCCTTATAGTTTCGCCATGTCTGTCTGTCCGTCCGTCCGTCCGTCCGTCCGTCCGTCCGTCCGTCCGTCCTCGCTTAATCTCTGTGACCGTTAGCACTAGAGAGCTGAAATTTGGTACCAATATGTATATCAATCACGCCGACAAAGTGGTAAAATAAAAATTGGAAAAAAATGTTTTATTAGGGTAGTCACCCTATATGTAAAGTGGGAAGTGATTTTTTTTTTAATTTCAACCCTAACGTGTGATATATTGTTGGAAAGGTATTTAAAAATGAATAGGGGTTTACTAAGATCATTTTTTGATAATGTCAATAATTTCGGAAATAATCGCTCCAAAAGTAAAAAACAATGTGTCCCCCCCCCTCTAACTTTTGAACCATAAGTCTAAAAAATATGAAAAAAATCTGAAAAGTAGAACTTTATAAGGACTTTCTATGAAAATTATTTTGAACTTGATTGACACAACAGTTTTTGTACAAAAAAGACAAAAAGTTGTACAAAATAATTTCTGGACTAAGTTTGTAGTATAATCGTATATGCAAGCTTTTTTTTGTAACTTTGTTTACATATTTTATTATCCTGAACGTATCTTTTTTCAAACAAAAAAAGAATTATTGAAATCGGTTGTCGCAATCCAAAATTACCACCGAAATTGCACGTCTTTGTATTAATTAGTAACCCAATTCCTCGAGAGATGGCGCTGTAGGTACTTATTACATTGGATCGGGTATTACCGAATTGTTCGGTTGGCCTCATAACTGGGAACACTTATTGTGACGGACGGGAAACTACGGAACCCTACACTGAGCGTGGCCCGACACGCTCTTGGCCGGTTTTTTTTTAAATCAATCTGTATTAAAATCAGCTTGTGCTGCATAATCAGTTTCAGTATCAGTTTAGAGTGCAGTAGCCCTACTATGACCTCTTAAAGCAATTCTTATTCCACTGAGGGAAAGAGACAGAGCTATACAGGGTGTCTAGCACCATCTCTTTCCCTCAGTGGAATAAGAATTGCTATAAGATGTGTCATAGTAGCCCTTAGTACACCTATTCTCGTCGTTGAAAAGTTGATTTAATGGTAGAATGTAAATTATTTTTTATTATTATTCATTTATTTACAGACTACAAGGTGGTCCAGTGTGTTAGTAACAATATGACTTAGCCTATGTTAGTACTTAATAACTAGAAGAGATTGAGTGCGATAAGTGAGCGCCCACATTAGCGGACTGTCTGCCCGGTCAGCTATCCATTCGAAAATGGGCCACATTAATGTTAAGATCATACATACTACTCGTAAACCTACAAACAAATAAATTATTCTTATTCTTAAGGCCTTTTTTTTCGGGTGGGAAATCATTCAATGACTTGCCCCGCTCTGGGCGGAGCGGGGGGGCATGTCAGACTTGCCACCCATGTTCCTTCTATTGTCCTTTACGTTCCGAGGCCGCGGTATCTCTTTCGAACAACCCGCAACCCCGGCAGGCGGAGGCTCTGGCAAGACCCTCTGCTTTGCCTGAAACTGCGTTAAGCGCGTCCGCGCGGTTCCATACAAAAGTGCACCTTCGCGAGGGGCACGCACGCCCACCCATCCCTTGCTAGAACCAGCCCATGCTGCTGAGCCAGGAAGTTTGAATAAGTCCCCAAATAATATCACTCAGATTCAGCCTGCCCCTGTCCTCCCCCAGCGACGCCCTAAGCCGAGGCTCTCCGAGGTCGTTTAATTTGTATTTTTGTGACCTGGCTGGAGGTCTTAATTCTTAAGGCATCCTCAGAAATCGCCCGGTCAAGCAGACGACAACCTCCTTGGTTGAATTGCAGATGCCATTCAGGAAAAAAGAAAAAAGGGCAAGCACGGAACCCGCTAGCGACAACTCACACGGGCATGTTCAGTGAATACGGCTGCACGGTTGGCGCAGTGGCTGAGCGATCGACTGCTGCTCTTGGTGTTGCGGGTTCGATTCCCGCACGGAACAAATATTTGTATGGCCTATAACAGGTAGTTGTTACGGGTCTGGCTGTTTGTGTACGTGAATTTAAATGTTTGTAAACGTACCCACGAAACAGGAGAAATACCTACAGTGGGGCAACGTTTAAAAAAAAATAACGCTTCATGAAAAAAATTTAAACACAGGTACAGATTATGTCAATATTGATAAAATTATTGCTATGTCTTGTCGTCAGCGACATGCAAATATTTTAATTACAATTGCACAAATAAAAGTAGTATGGATAATAAAAATTACTCAGCGAGCATTGTGCCGATAGTCATATCTGCCAATGGCTTAATTGCCAAGAGCCTCGACCAACACCTGAGAAGGTTCTCGTTAGGCAGCTGGATCAAGGGCTTGATACAGTGCGCGGTACTCCTGGACACGGCTCGTATTGTTAAGAAGTTCCTTTCTCTGGAGCAATAACCCGATACCGGCGGGCTACTATTTTACGATGTTTTTTTTTGTTTTATGTGTATTTTAATAAGGAATATGTAAAAATACAAAATATATGTGTAAAAATGAATAAACGAATAAAAATTAAACTATTATAAGAGAACAAAATAGAATACCATTAACATTAAATTAGAATTAAAAACATCATTTGATTAATAAATTAATTTTAAATAATACCTAAGTAAAAGATAACAAAATATCCTTACTAATATTATAAAAGCAAAAGTGAGTTTGTTTGTTAGTTTGTTACGTCTTCACGCCTAAATGGCCAAACGGATTTTGATGAATTTTGTTAGAGATAGTTGGGACCCTGGAGACGAACATAGGCTATTTAAAAAAAAAAGTGAGAAAAGGGGGAGAAGTAGGGAAGAAAAGGGGAGGCAAAGGTAATTTCTTTGCTTACCCACGGAAACAACGCGCGATTGACACTCGGCGAGTGGCTGGCGCTCGTTTAACACAGTTTCTACCCTAATACATTCAAGGTACCAATTGTCAATCAAGTTACTGACGTACTTATACACCTACTTACCCTGCATAATTAGAAGTATGAAGATATTATGTAACGCAGTAATTAGTGCGGCCACCTGACCGCATTGTAGTAACCAGGTTAAATGCAACCATCGGGTCACGCGACGGACAAAACTTGTGAGTTTACCTCATTCGTTTGGAGATTGTTTCATATCCTGCAGGTACCTTGAGACGTGGAGGATATTCTCAACAGATTTTTGGACTGTTATTTATTCTTGTTGGATGTTATTCTCGTTATTTGTTGATGGAGTTTTTGATTGTGAACAGTTTTCTTTTCAAAACTGTTTATTAGACGCACGGGACGCCCGGAGGACACGGTGGAGCACACAGTGGCGATCTGCCCGGCTTGGGCGGAGCACCGCCGTGCCCTCGTAGAGGCGATCGGCGGCGGCGATCTCTCGCGTCCGGCCCTGGTTCAGGCCATGGTCCGGAGCGAGAGGGAATGGGAAGCGGTCACCACCTTCTGCGAAGCAGTAATGTTAGCGAAGGAGGTGGCCGGGCGTTTGAGGGAGAGAACATCTGCCCAACCCAGCCGCTGCGGGAGACGCCCATGGCGCCGGGCGCCGCGAGACGACTTCCGGCCACCGTAGATGCGGGCCTGTGGGCGGTGAGCAATGGGTAGTTCACCGTCCGTCCGTCGATTGACGACAGGCCGTGTCGACGGCGCGTTCGTGTTTCACGCGCGCCTCAAAGAGAGTCAGCAAAGCAGAGGGGCTTGCCAGAGCCTCTGCCTGCCGGGGTTGCGGGTTGTTCGAAAGAGATACCGCGGCCTCGGAACGTAAAGGGCAAAAGAAGAAACATGGTTGGGTTTTAGTCAGTACAAGTCTGACATGCCCTCCCGCTCCGCCCAGAGCGGGGGAAGTCATTGGATGATTTCCCACCCGAAAAAAAAAAAAAAAAAAAAGACGCACGGGACGAGACAATTAAACAATACTTGTACTTTAGATTCAAATAAGGAAACCAGGTTAAATGCAACCATCGGATCACGCGACAGACTAAACTTGTGAGTTTACCTCATTCGTTTCGAGATTGTTTCATATCCTGTAGGTACAGACGCCTGCACATCAAGCTACTACAATCTGTCAGATTTCTTTGATAGATTTTCGACTTTATTTCTAAAGTATTAGGTTCAAGGTTCATTGGGAAAAATTGCGGGTAGCTTGACCTGCAGGCGTCTGTACCTTGAGACGTGGAGGATATTCTCTACAGATTTTTGGACTGTTATTTATTCATGTTGGATGTTATTCTTGTTATATTTATTGATGGATTATTGACGACACGGTTGGCGCAGTGGCTGAGCGATCGACTGCTGCGCTACGTGTCGCGGGTTCAATCCCCGCACGGAACAAATATTTGTATGGCCTACAGTAGGCCTACTATGACATCTTAAAGCAGAACTTATTCCACTGAGTGAAAGAGATGGTGCTAGACACCCTGTATAGCTCTGTCCCTTTCCCTTAGCGGAATAAGTTCTGCTTTAACACGTCATGGTAGGGTAGCAGGTAGTTGTTTCGGGTCTGGCTGTTTGTGTATGTGAGTTTAAATGTTTGTAAACGCACCCACGATACAGGAGAAATTCCTAGTGTGGGGCAATGTTTAAAAATAAATGGATGGAAAGGAGAGGGAAAGAAAGAAAGAGAACTGTTTATTAGACGCACAGGACGGGACAATAAAACAATACTTGTACATTTTGATTTAAGTGAGGAATCTTTGTCATTGCAGACGAGGTAGATTTAACACACGAGCCGCTCTCCACTCTTATAGAGCCGAGAATAGCAGTGACAAATTTTCATGTCAAACGAAGTTTTTCAATACACTTCAGTTCAGATATTAAATCGTAGGTAAAACAAAAAAGAAAATTTAGAGGTGTCAAGGGACACCCGGATGGAACGAAGTTCCTATAGAAATGAAAATATCTGGCTTGCTTTCTATAAGAGAGAGAGACAGACAGACAGAGAAACATGCGACGCCGCACAGCTTACAATAGCTTACTATAGCAAAAAGTGTCGTGACAACTTTTCGTACAATTTTTTCACGTCTAGCCCCCTTTCACAACGCGCGATAAGGAACTTCGTTCTAAAAATACTTTTGTCATTAATCAATATGAAACTATAATTTAATTTGCTTTGCTAACCTGATTAGGTTCAACATGGAATGTATTTCACACACATGTTTTTTCTCATTTATCTTAACAACTTAACAAGGGCTTTCATTTTATTCTGTACTAGCTGTTCCCCACGGTTTCACCCGCGCTGCTCAGCACCTGTTGGTCGTAGCGTGATGTTATATAGCCTATAGCCTTCCTCAAGAAATAGACTATCCAATACTAAAAGAATTTTCCAATTCCAACCAGTAGTCCCTGAGATTAGCGCGTTCAAACAAACAAACAAACAAACTCTTCAGCTTTATAATATTATTATATTATTTATATATTATATTATAAGTAAAGTATAGATCATCACGGGTAACAATAAACAGCTGCTGAAATCCTTAAACCAGGCAGTATTTTTTTTAGAGCTTGTATGTGCTTGTTTTTAAGGCCTCCATACTTATTTTAATAAAAAAAATGCGTTTATCAAAATAAAATAGGTAGGTATCCCGAAATCTTAAAACAAGTGAATACCGATCGGGTCTTTAAAACTAAGCAACCGATTTTGATGCGGTTTTAATATATATATAAACCTACTAGATGTGCCCAGCGGTTTCACCCGCTGCTCACTTAGGGGTATGAAAAATAGATGTTAGCCGATTCTCAGACCTACCCGATATGAACACAAAGTTTCGTTTGAATCGGTCCAGCCGTTTCGGAGCAGTATGGAAACAAAAACTGTGACACGAGAATTTTATATATTAGATATAAGTATTCAAGAGGGAGGTTTATATTTATAATTTTAATATATTCTTATTTACATTGAAAGAAAAGAAAGAATGAAAATTGCGTTTATTCAGCATTATTAACCTTTTGAAAGCCAGAGCGTAAATGCATGCGCGTGCCCTTCACGCCAAGCATCTCATTTTACCTCAATTTTTGTCACATATTTGTGTCGTTGGCGTCCATGGCACGCGCTTATTTGTCACAAATATGTAATAATGGCGCTAAAAAGGTTAAAAAAAGCCGTCAAACTAAATAAAATAAATAATTACAAAAGGGCCTCAACTCAATGAATTGAATTTTGCAAAATCACGTCTAAGTGAGCCTGAGATTTCGTGCTTTTCCCTTTTATATGCAGCATCGATTAGGTAATTAAGAATAAAGTAGGTACTTAACTAACCTAACCTGTATCATCCTTATTGATGTCCTTACTAATAATATAAAAGCGAAAGTGAGTTTGTTTGTTTGTTACCTCTTCACGCTATAATGGCTGAAATGATTTTGATGAATTTTGGTACAGAGATAGTTGGGAACCAGGAGACGGACATAGGCTAATATTTTTTTGAAAAATTGGGATGTGAGGGAGCAAGAGGGAAGAAAAGGGAAAACTTAGCGTTGCTATTACAAATCAATAAGGCGCAAGGGGAACTGTGTTACCCCGAATTTAACGCGAGCGAAGCCGCGGGCAAAAGCTAGTAAAGTATAAGCCTGATATAGTGGTGGTGGATCGATCAGAGCGGCGCGCAATGATTGTTGACATAACAGTCCCGCATGATGAGAACCTCGTGAAAGCCGAGAAAGATAAGCAAATCAAGTATATTGACTTGGCTCGCGAGGTTGTCGACATGTGGGATGTGGACTCAGCGATCATTGTACCCATAGTCGTTACAGCCAATGACTCTCGTTAGGCAGCTGGATCAAGGGCTTGATACTGAAAGCGGCGGTACTCCTGGACACGGCTCGTATTGTTAGGAGGTTCCTTTCTCTGGAGCCCTGACCGCCGGTAGCTTGAATCCTGTTCCCGATACCGGGAGGCTACTATTTTTATATGTTTAAATGTACTTTTTGTATGTTTTTTTTATTAAGAAATATTTTGATGAATTTTGGTAAAGAGATAGTTGGGACCCTGGAGACGCAAATAGGCATAAATAAAGTGAGAAACGGGAAAGAAAAGGGGTGAGAAAAATATATTTTTATCGATCATCACGCAGGTTAAAGTTAATAGCGTTAGCCCAAAGTAATTATGCCACGCGGACAAAGTCGCGGGTGGTAGCTAGGGTTACTATAAAAGTCAATAAAAGAAGGCTGAATGCTATATGTCATTCTTCAGCCTTTGCTCCAATTTATCTATGGTCAGTTTGGCATGTCGAACGTTTCTTTGTATAGTATAGCCTATAGTTCCGTGTCTGGTTGTTTGTGTATGTGACTATAAATGTTTGTAGACGCACCCACGATACAGGAGAAATTTCTGATGGGGGTAAAGTTTTATAATAAAAAAAGCTTATTTTGCAAATAGGTTTATTTCATTTCTTTTTATTGAATAAATGACTGCCACCAGTGTTTCGTATCCGACTACTCTGAGAAGAAACAGCCGAAACAAATACAGAGGTCATAGTCTCTTTTAAGGTCCAGACAAAAAACCTTGGTTAACATACATGAGGAGTATGCAGATTATTAGTGTCTGAAATGGTCTTTTTAAGATAGAACCACTAAATAGAAACTCAAACTCAAAGCAGACATGGATGAGATGATAAATCATCAAATAACTTCTGGGTGGAGTGCAGGGGAGCGTCAGACTTGCCCAAACTAAAACCCACCCATGTTCCATCTATTGCCCTTTATGTTCTGAGGCCGCGGTATCTCTTTCGAACAACCCGCAACCTCGGTCCATTGGACCATTACGGGCACTTTTGAATGTCACGCAAAAGGATGAAGGTACAGTCGCGGTCACAAGTCATAATAACTTGTGAAAGTACTGTAGTTGAGACCTATCCAGTAGAGTAATCCATAATTTTAATGTTATGCCGCTGTACATAGCAAACAGTTAGCCGTATCTGTCCATACCACAAGCTAAAAAAATACAGTGTATATTTAAATACATAAAAACGGACTTAAACAAAAATAGTTTACATAAGTGGTCTAGTACTACGAAAAAAAAATTATTTAAAAAACCACAAAAAACATTTTCGTTTCCAAATTGTCAATTTTTTCAGCTACAACCATCATATTTAAAATCAATAACGAAGGTTTCATATACTAAAGAAAGACATCTAAAACTTTTTAAACACGGAACTATATTTTTTAAATATTCAATTAAAACTGCAAAATGACTTACATTTTGACGGACATGATAATTAAATAAATTCAAATGCCGAAATATTTTCGACCTTATTTTATTTCTATTCTTTCGATGCAATACTGTCGTATACTTGTATCAGACCACGCCCAGTCTGCAGCTAGCCTCACCTCCGCTAATACCTAAAGATTAGCTTCTTACCGCGGCTTAATTCTTCATAAAAAATGTCCACGAATATCTTGTGGTTGGGTTCAAGTGCTCACAGTCGTTTCTGTTATCAAAACGCTTAATTGACGCTGTGACCCAATGGCTGACCTTCATCTTGAGCTGTTTATCCCAACTCGGTACAACTGTAGGCCTACTATGACATCTTAAAGCAGAACTTATTCCACTGAGTGAAAGAGATGGTGCTAGACACCCTGTATAGCTCTGTCCCTTTCCATCAGCGGAATAAGTTCTGCTTTAACACGTCATGGTAGGGTAAACCGTTGCCCCACACTAGGAATTTCTCCTATATCGTGGGTGTGTTTACAAACATAGACCCAGAACAAATATCTGTAGGCTATTCAAATATTTGTTAAGTGTGGGCATCGTAACCGCGACACGCCGTGCAGCAGTCGATCTCAAAGCCACTGCGCCGTGTCGTCGAAAAAATTACAAAATTAACCTTCTGCATTTTACTTTTCCACTATAATTTCGCTACGATCTTCGTCCATCCATCAACTGGTTCCGTCGCGGTCTATTGGACCCACGCGTGTATATGTATGTGCAGGTTTCATAATTGTATCGCATTTTCTGTCAGTCTGTCATACCGAGAGGGCGCTTATACTGTTTCGAAAATGAGGGTAAGTGGTTTTAAATATAACGTATTATCTGCGAGTATTTTGATAAAAGCGTACCTTTTTTTTTGCGGATAGGAAATCATTAAATAACTTCCCTCTCTCTGGGCGGACTGGATGAGTGTCAGATTTGTAGGTACTGACTAAAACCCACCCATGGTCCTTCTATTGCCCTTTACTTTCCCGGGCCGCGGTATCTCTTTCGAACAACCTACATCCCCGGCAGGCGGAGGCCCTGGCAAGCCCCTCTGCTTTGCTGACATCTCTTTGAGGCGCGCGTTGAACAACAACGCGCCCGTCGACATGGCCTGTCGTCAATAGACGGACGGACGGTAAGCTACCCATTGCTCACCGACAACCGGGGCGTCGCCCGCGACGAAAACGGACCCCTTATAAGACTTTGTTGTCCATCTGTCTGTCAAGACCCTTTATGTTTTTGTAAAGTTGTAAAGGTATAGAGCTGAAATTAAATAATAATAAATAAATATCTTGGGACAACTCACACACGGCTATCTGATCCCAAGCTAAGCAGAGCTTGTGTTATGGTAACCAGACAACTGATATACATACTTATATAATTTATAAATACATACATATTATAGATAAATCACACCCAGACACAGAACAAACAATTATGCTCATCACACAAAGTTTGTCTTGGGTGGGAATCGAATCCACGATCTCCGGCTCAGCAGTCAGGGCCACTAACCACTAGACCAACAGGCTAATTAAAACCATAATCAAATCTGTTGTCCCTTGGAGAAAATCAACCCTCTAAGTCTACGCGGTCAAAAGATATGGCTGTTTACGTCGCAAGTTTGTACGGAACCCTCTGCTGCTACCCTACTATGACCTCTTAAAGCAATTCTTATTCCGCTGAGGGAAAGAGACAGAGCTATACAGGGTGTCTAGCACCATCTCTTTCACTCAGTGGAATAAGAATTGCTATAAGATGTCATAGTAGCCCTTCTGGTCGGTTTTAACATGTTGTATAACTATACTTTTTGTTTCAGTTAATATGTTTCTGGTGTTTTCTCCTGGCGGCGGTGGTCCGAGCACAGAACAATGGATATTATGCTCCGCAGACTTTTAGACAAGTAAGTGTTGGGTATTGTTTTTTTACGGATGGGAAATTAATAATTCGTGGCAGAAAACATCGCTTACTGGTTGTTCTAACTTGCCGTATAGCACACTCCTCTTCTTTCTGAAACCCAGTCTTGAAACCGCACTTTAGATGTCGATATCCTTACTTCCTTACTAATATTATAAAAGCGAAAGTGTGTTTGTTTGTTTGTTACGTCTTCACGCCTAAATGGCTTAACCGATTTTGATGAATTTTGGTACAGAGATAGTTGGGACACTGGAGACGGACATTGCCTTTTTTTAAATTATTGAGATATAAGGGAAAAAGTGGGAAGACAAGGGAAAACATAGCATTGCTATAACAATAAATAAGGCGCAAGGGCAAAACTACAGGTAGCAGGTACCTGTAAATCAGGAAAGGGGAACTCTGTTACCCCGATTTAACGCGAGCAAAGCCGCGGGCAAAAGCTAATAATAAATAAACAAATATTGACACCCGGTTTGTGACTCGATTTTCAATTGAGATCATTACTGATTAATAAATCGGTTCTATCGATTAGATGGTCTTAAGATATGGTAGACCTTATCTTAACTGTTTGACAGTTAGTTGACTTGTGTTGGTTTATGTACGGTACGTCAATAAACTACTTGTTATTTTGTGACGCGACGCATGTTTAACGCAATTAATTAATAAAAATTATAAAGTTAAATTAAAATAGAAGAATTTCGTAACAGAAACTTTCTTCGGAATAGTTTTTTTGACAGATTTTATTACCTTCTAGGTTCTGGTAACTTCAGCATTTTGAGCATCAATAGTCATTATCAATATACAGATCTTATGTTATCTGTGGTAAAATGGAGATCATAATATTTCAAACTGTCTATTAATTCGTATCAAATGTGGTGCGACTGAGAACTGAGATGATCTTGAAACTGTTTATTAATTAAGAGACATCTTAAAAGCATGGTCATATGTTGAGACCGAGTTTTTCTCAAGACTAACCCCCGAATACTGAAACGTCACTCAAAATTTAAGTCCCACTTAAAGGAGATGTTCGATTTTGGGCTAGGAATATGTACACCGCATAGATAAAAAGGAAAAAAAATATAGATTCTCATAAAAATACAATTAAATTAGTTAGAATAAAAGTACAGGTGTACTTAATCAATTATTTGAAAAGTATTTTAGTGAGATAACCCTTTTTTTAAGGTAGCCATGACAGTAGTTATGACGTTTGATTGACGACTTTGACAGTTCTAAGCAAAGAGTATAAAATTATAGAGGGTACTTCTAAGTTTACGTTTACTTTGAATCATCGTGTTCGTGAATGTTGAGTTAGTTGTGTTTCGGAGTTTTTAACGATTGTTTTTGTTTTGCGAAGCAGTTTACTATTACGGACCTTGATTGATTGCTTCTCTGTTGACCCTGGTTTTGTTATATGATAGTTTCTGATTCGTCAGTGATTTGGATCCCGTCGTATGTAGTGTTTTTTTACAATAACAAGTTCAGTTTCAGGTATGTATCCTCTATTCTTTGTACAAATGTTATTTCTTTGCGATGTTTTCTTACCTAGTTCATAATTGTAACATTTTATCTCAAATTGTTCCAGTTTATTGACAATGGCGTGCGTAAAGCGCACCTCGGTAATAATTGAGAATAAACAATATTGCGCTAAACCATGTAACTAATGTAGCTGCAATAATAGGTATTACAAGATAAGCAGACGCAAACAAGTAGTATGCTCGGAATTCGTGTTTTGTTTTTTTTGCAGTTATAAATAAGGTGACACACAACACATCAATCAAATGTCATTGTCAAAATCACATTTAGCTTATTGCTGACCACCATATTTATTAGTAGTTTATTTATTTATTAGTAGTATTTACATAAAAACGACGGCAAAATATAGGAAATTAACACAAAAAAACGTTAACTATACTGTATAGTGATATTCACATTAGGTGTACATAGAGCTGGCCCAAGCTCCATACATTTCTGGAACATCTCCTTTAACAGAGACTCAGAAGTGACGTTTGACCATACAAAATCTTAAGTTTAAGAGCTGCTCAAATGTTAAGCAGCCTTCAAATTTTGAGTGACGTTTCAGTATTCGGGGGTAAGAGTGAGATTTGTTTCTAAATACGTACTGCTCCTAGACCTAGACCCTGGGCTTTCGACCAGTTGATGGCATCTTAATGGAACTTGAATTGTATTGAAGGAACTCAATTGACGTCGGGTTAAATTCGGAGTAACACAGTTCCCATTTCCTGATTAGCAGTTACCTGCTACCTGCAGTTTTTGCCATTGCGCCTTATTGATTTGTAATAGCAACGCTACCTTTCACTTTTCTTCCCTCTTTCTCCCTCACATCTCACATTTTTGGAAAAAAAAATTAGCCTATGTCCGTCTCCTGGTCCAACTATCTCTTTACCAAAATTCATTAAAATCGCTTTGGCCATTTAGGCGTGAAGACGTAACAAACAAACAGAATCACTTTCGCTTTTATAACATTAGTAAGGATTCAGGCCTAATCAAACTACTTCCGACAACTGGTACCTTATCGGTAACCCATCACATTCTTAACCTCAGGAACGGTTGCCTAACTTAATTGGGGCACTTACAAACATTGCATTGTTGACTAAATAGTTGGTGAAGTGAAACACATTGTATGCGCTCAGTCGTGCGAAACAGTTAATTAAACTTGAGTAATTGTTGATTCATTAGTCGATAAGGGTAATTGGGATTTGGGGCAGACCCTAGGAATTCTTTACTTCAAAAAGACGGAATCCTTATCCTTATCTTCAAATAACTTTCCCCGCTCTGGGAACGGGGAGTTTCAGACTTGTACTGACTAAAACCCATCCATGGTCCTTCTATTACCCTTTATGTTCCGGGGCCGCGGTTTTTCTTTGGAACAACCCGCAACTCCGGCAGGCGGAGGCCATGGCCCCTCTGCTTTGCTAACATCTCTTTGAGGCGCGCGTGGAACACAAACGCGCCGTCGACACGGCCTGTCGTCAATAAACGGACGGACGGTGGGCTACCCATTGCTCACCGTCCACAGGCCCGCATCTACGGTAGCCGGGAGTCGTCTCGCGGCGCTCAACGCCCGGGGCCTCTCCCGCGGCGTCTGGGTTGGTTTGAGGTTCTCTCCCTCAAACAAAACCGAACTTATAGGATCATTTTCTTGTTCGTCTGTTTGTCAAGACCATTTATGTACGGGAACACCTCAAGGTTACTAGTTGAATTTAACTATATACTTAACTAGCTGTTCCACGCGGTTTCACCCACGCTGCTCAGCACCTGTTGGTCGTAGCGTGATGTTATATAGCCTATAGCCTTCCTCATGAAATGGACTATCCAACACTAAAAGAATTTTCCAATTCCAACCAGTATTCCCTGAGATTAGCGCGTTCAAACAAACAAACAAACTCTTCAGCTTTATAATATTAGTATAGATTAGTATAGATTTTGCGGTCCTTTGCAGCTGTGAAAATTTCAATCCTCTAAGTCTACGCAGTCAAAAGATATGGCCGTTTATGTCGCAAGTATGTACGGAAATCTCGGTGCGCAGATCCGATTCACACTTACCCGGGTTTATTCAAATTCATATATAATTATCGCTTGCGTCACACCATAACTAAACTGCAGAAACAAATATAAAGGACACAAAAAAAAAAAAAAAACTTTACTTCGGATAGTCGGCGGCAAAAAAGGCAACGAAACAAATAAAAGACACCGACTTCCAGAAGTAAGGTTCGACTTCTTTTTTGGAAGTCGTTTTCTTTTTGGAGTTTATTGGAGTTTACTCCTTAACACTTTCAGCTGAGCATCTGGGTATTCAAATGTTTGTTGCGCGACGCACTATTTTCTCATACAAAATAAATGACGATTAGTAACGTTCTGTTTTTCATACAACCAAAGATAATATGAAATGTGACACAACCGTTACTGCACGTCGACGTTTATCCATGTTGTGTCATATGCAATCCACGTATAGTACATAAATAAAGCACAGCGTCTAACGACGTTGACGTCGCGTGGTGTTAAAAGTATCTCGAGCACGACCATGAGACGGACATGGTGTTGGGTTGTCCTCTATCGTAGCAGGTGGACGGAAGACAGGAGAAGAATGCAATGGTGGCTCAGGAATTGTCGGGTTGCCGGGGTTACTCTCTGTGTCTAGAAGCGGAGGGTCAGGATTTCTCGGGTTGCCTTCTATATCTAGAAGCGGCAGTGGGTTAGGCATTTCAAGGCTACCCTCGATACCTAGTAGTGGTGGCAGGTCATGACTTTCAGGTTCGTTCTCTTGACGCGACTGTGGCTCTGGTGAGCTCGTTGTTTCCGTATCGCGATCAGCACTATTGGAATGCTCTGACATAGTTCTAGGTCATTTTGATTTTCTAGTGTCAAAAATACTTTCAGAACTTGCACTGTGATTGTTTTTTATCTATCTAAAACAATATGTACCTTTTATACCAACAAATTGGTACGATTTACATACGGTCTACATAGTATTACCTATATTGATCATAATGAAAACATGATTATACTTATTATTTTTACAAATATAGACGCAAACAATAACCATAAATAACTTTACAATAAAGACCTACACAAAATAAGAAATACTTTCGATAATTCGAAGGCATAATTTCCTAAAACCGCAGCACTGCAATTGAATACTCTGAGCTCACGGCGCACGAAACGACTGAAGTATGGGAGCGGGGGCATCGAGGGACGTGTTATGACGTTGCGAATGTATGCGTAATTAGAATGTATATGTGCGAGTAGCCTAATAAAGTGCACAAAAAAACTAACCTGGAGTGGCGCTAGCAGTCCCAAAATTTAAAGTGATACGGCGCGATGACGTAGCTTGAAGGAATTTGTATAAGCCTCAGCCGTTTATACACGTTCTTTGAAGAAAAACGTATTTTTTACCGACGTGATTAAACGTTGTGTCAAATAGCGTTTATCAAAATTTACGTTCTATAACGTTGCTCAGCTCAAAGTGTTAAGAATCGATTTTCATATATAAGGCGCCCGGTATGAGAAAAATCCGAGGGGTAAAACCTACTAAAGTAACGAAAATGTGTCACGTTTTTGGTGCGCACCTTTAGTGCGCAACTTTCTAATTTGGCTGTGAGTGTATTAAGACGTACATATGGTATGCTGTATAGGCGACTATGCATATATACTATACGTTATTGGGCTTGTTTGTTTCTATCAGTGTCGATGTATTTATATTGCTATTTTTTTTCATTAATGTGTGAATTTACCCTTTCATATGATATTAATCTTTTTTCAGTTGAATAAACTCTTTTTGCGTATGGTTAGATACTAGTCCTTAAGGAGTAAACTCCAGTCGTGCGTCGGAGCTGACACACACACTTTTTTTCAAATTATTTTTATCTGATGGTAACCCACAGATCGAGCCAGTCCTCTTCAAACCCTTGGACAGACCTTGGAACCAAAAGGACACTGTAAGCTTCAATTGTTCTTTAATGACAACGGATGTGATATGACCTATCCTTAGATGTAAACTGACTAGCTTTTGCCCGCGGTTTCGCTCGCGTTAATTTCGGGGTAACACAGTTTCACTTACCTGTAATTTTTTTTTTATTTATTTTAATAGCAAAGCTAAGTTTTCCCTTTTCTACCCTCTTTCTCCATGATATCTTTCTTTTTTTTTAACTTGCCTATGTCCGCCTCTAGGGTCTCAACAATCTCTGTAGGTACCAAAATTCATCAAAATCGGTTTAGCCATTTAGGCGTAAAAACGTAACAAACAAACTCACTTTCGCTTTAATATTACTAGCTTTTGCTCGCGGCTTTGCTCGCGTTAAATTCAAGGTTCCCCTTTCCTGGTACCTTTAGTTTTTGCCCTTGCGCCTTATTTATTGTAATAGTAATGCTAAGTTTTCCCTTTTCTTCCTATTTTATTCCTCACATCCCAATTTAAAAAAAAAACCTTTAGCCTTTATCCGTCTCCTGGTTCCCAACTATCTCTGTACCGTTTTTGGTTTAGCCATTAAAGCGTGAAGAGGTAACAAACAAACTCAGTTTCGCTGTTATAATATTAGTAAGGATTATGTACAAAAAACCTGTAAACACTCAACAAAAATAATCATCGCGACACCACACTGTTCAATGCGAAATAGAAAGATGAAACGAAAATAACTGACTTGATTTCTATGAGAGAGAGAGAGACAGAGAAACACGCGCACCGCACGGCTTACAACTATAGCAAAAGTGTCGTTACAACTTTTAGTTTTATTTTTTTTCGTCTAGCCCCCTTTCGCGAGATAAGGAACTTCGTTCCAAAATAAATTACAAAAGTCACAATATGGAGTCATTTCTTCAATGTCAATGCAAAATTGATGTAAATGGTTGATTATTTTTACAGAATGACCCATATCAGAGGTCGCTGTTCTCGCCTGCACCAAACGATGTCAATGCTCAAAGTACTACTGTCGTGGATCCGTGGAGACCAGCCCCAGTCAACGAGCAGTGGAAAGGAAACCAAGGTATGACACCACCTGCCGGGGTTGCGGGTTGTTCGAAAGAGATACCGCGGCCCCGGAACGTAAAGGGCAACAGAAGGAACATGGGTGGGTTTTAGTCAGTACAAGTCTGATATCCGACGCTCCGCTCAGAGCGGGGGAAGACATTGGATGATTACCCACCCGAATAAAAAAGGTATGACTCAAGGCCACTTTCCGTGCCTCGGAAAGCACGTTAAGCCTCAGTCCTGGATGGCATTTGTAGATCTTTAACAGTTGTAATAGGTTACCTAGTACTAATAGGCTAAAAAATAAAAATAAATGTCTTGGGACAACTCACACACGGCTATCTGATCCCAAACTAAGCAGAGCTTATGTTTTGGTAACCAGACAACTGATATACATACTTATATAATTTATATATACAAACATATTATAGATAAATCACACCCAGACACAGAACAAACAATCATGCTCATCACACAAAGTTTGTCCTGGGTGGGAATCGAACCCACGACCTCCGGCTCAGCAGTCAGGGCCACTAACCACTAGACCAACAGGCCCGTCAATATATAATTACATTCTATTTAGTCAGTCCTTTACGGTCTATTGACGACATGCCGTGTCGACGGCGCGTTAGTGTTCCACGCGCGCCTCAAAGAGATATCAGCAAGCAGAAGGGCTTGCCAGGGCCACCGCCTGCCGGAGTTGCGGGTTGTGCGAAAGAGATACCGCGGCACCGGAACATAAAGGGCAATAGACGGATCATGGGCGGGTTTTAGTCAGTAAAAGTCTGACACTCCCCCCCCCATCCCTTCCGCCCATAGCGGGGGAAGTTATTTGATGGTTTACTAACCGTAAAAAAAAAGATCAAGGTACTAAGTAAAAAGACAATTAAAAAAGTATTTAGCATATAATTTACTTAATTAATACAAGTTTTTTTTAAGACTTTAGTCAGTACAAGTCTGACACTCCCCCCGGGACGGGAAAGTTATTTGATGATTTCCCACCCCAAAAAAAGGTCTGACATAAAACCTAGATAGATCTTCAGTCCACTTCATCATTAACTTTCATTCGCTTCTTTTTTTGTACTATAGTCCTAGTTTATTAACTGTGACTTCTTCACTGTACGTGTAAGCGGGCACACCCGTTAACCTGAAAGTTTTTTTTTATATAAAAAAATTTGCATGCACTAGAAATTTCTCCTGTATCGTGGGTGCGTTTACAAACACTGAAACTCACATACACAAACAGCCAGACCGTGAACAACTACCTGTAGGTCATACAAATATTTGTTCCGTGCGGGGATCGAACCTGCCATACTTAGCGCAGCAGTCGGTCGCTCAGCCACTGCGCCAACTGTGTCGTCAAATTTATTTAAAACTTGGGTATATTTTTATTTAAGCCAACAAAAGTCATCGACTTCCGGAAGTAAAGTTATTTTCCACTTATTAGTTTTTTTTGTGGAAGTCAGTTTTATTTTTTACTAGCTTTTGCCCGCGGCTTCGCTCGTGTTAAATGCAGGGTAACACAGTTCCCCTTGCGCCTTTTCATTTGTTATAGCAACGCTAAGTTTTTCCTTTCCTTCCCTCTTTCTCCCTCACATCCCATTTTTTTTTAAATATTAGCCTATGTCCGTCTCCTGGTTCCCAACTATCTCTGTACCAAAATTCATCAAAATCAGTTTAGCCATTAAAGCGTGAAGAGGTAACAAACAAACAAACTCACTTTCGCTTTTATAATATTAGTAAGGATTTAATCTATGCTTAGTCCCTCGGAGATTTCCAGCTCATCTATGATCAGATCACAATGTTGTTCCTGGCGCAGGTGCTGTCACCCCCAAGGCTGAGCCCTGGCGTCTCCCGTACGGTGGACTCACTAAGGAGCAGCAGGCAGCTATACTGCATCACAAGCAGTCACTGACTTCGGGTAAGCTAAGTTTGACTGGTAAAAATACGTGTGGCACTCGGGGTTTGCCGCGGTAAAGCTATTGCATAGCATTTTTTATCAACTTATGTAATAAGTAAAAAAAAAAGACTAAATATAATATTTTAAAAGTAACTTTTAATAAAAAAGAAAAACAAGACCTTGGGATTGAACCAGCGTACTATCAATTCACATTCCGATTCCCTACCAAACACGCTGATCGAACATTGAAATAACTAAACTTATTCGTAATTAAAGTGTTAGGTTTTTTCGTTACGAAATTTCTTAATTCGGTCCCCGCGCTCAAAGTCTGCGATAAAAGCTATGCAATAGCTTAAAAATGCCTATGGCATTAAGTCCACATCTGTACTTTGTGCTTGAAGACCTGATTGGTGACAGTGTACCCTTAATAAAGCCGAGAAACTTATCTCGCCGTTATAGCGATTTTTTTTTGTTCTTCTTGTTGCGGAGATTGACATAAATTCAAAAGAAAATGAATAGGTACTTGAAAAAAAATGTGATATATCATTATACCATAACTAAAAATTTAGAAACGAAAACCTTTTGTAAAAATAAAACCAACTTCCTTTTAATAAATACTTAACTAGCTTCCGTCCGCAACTTCGTCCGCGTGGTATAGTTACTTTGGGCTAACGCTAACTTTAACCCGCGTGAAGATCGAAAAAAAAAACAGCCTATGTCCGTCTCCAGGGTCCAAACTATCTCTGCACCAAAATTCATCAAAATCGGTTTGGCCATTTAGGCGTGAAGACGTAACAAACAAACGCCCTTTGCTTTTATAATATAATAGTAAGGATATGAAGATACGTAAACAAACATTTCACATTTGACGGGCCTGTTGGTCTAGTGGTTAGTGGCCCTGACCGCTGAGCCGGAGGTCGTGGGTTCGATTCCCACCCAGGAAAAACTTTGTGTGATGAGCATGATTGTTTGTTCTGTGTCTGGGTGTGATTTATCTATAATATGTTTGTATTTATAAATTATATAAGTATGTATATCAGTTGTCTGGTTACCATAACACAAGCTCTGCTTAGCTTGGGATCAGATAGCCGTGTGTGAGTTGTCCCAAGATATTTATTTATATTTATTTATTTACATTTAGAATCACTTCTTCTTTCTCAACTTCTAGATGGTGCGTTCCGCTTCGAGTACGCATCAGACAACGGTCTCGCGGTTGGTGAACAGATAGAACCTGACGGCTCCAGGGTTGGCGCCTATCAATACAAGGACCCCAATGGGCAGGTCGTCAAACTGAAGTACAGAGCCGGCAAGGACGGCTTCCAGGTATTTTATACAAGTCATTTTTAAGGTTTTGTACGTGAAAATCGGAGCCCATATAGAATCACTTTGTTGTCCGTCTGTCTCAAGACAATTTATTTATTTATTTAACGATCTATGTACATACACACTGAATACAGATAAATAAAAGACAGGAACAGAAAACAGGTACAAAGGATTAAGCAATATTTATTAATAAGCATTATTGATATATTGATTAATTAGCATTAGCTTATTTCTATAGAAATCTCCTGCAGTATACCTGCGAAAGGAGAGTAAATAAAAACAGATGTAGACACAGTGCATAAACTGGATTTTTATGGTTTAGTACCTTAAAAGAAAAATACAGAAGCCTTATAGCATCACTTTGTAAAATACAGAATCCTTATAGGATCACTTTGTAAAATACAGAAACCCTATATGTTCACTTTGTAAAATACATAACCCCTATATGATCACTTTGTAACATACAGAACCCCTATATGATGACTTTGTAAAATACAGAACCCCTATATAATTACATTGTAAAATACAGAACCCCTATATAGTCACTTTGTAAAATAAAGAAACCCTATATCTTCACTTTGTAAAATACAGAACCCCTATATGTCCAATTTGTAAAATACGGAACCCCTGTATAGTCACTTTGTAAAATACAGAAACCATATGTGATCACTTTGTAAAATACAGAACCCCTATATTATGTTCATTTTGTAAAATACAGAACCCCTGTAAAGTCACTTTTTAAAATACAGAAACCCTATATGTTCACTTTGTAAAATACAGAATTCCAATATGATCACTTTGTAAAATACAGAACCCCTATATAATCACGTTGTAAAATACACAATCCCTATATTATCACATTGTAAAATACAGAACCCCTATATAATCACATGGTAAAATACAGAACCCCTGTTTAGGTAGTCACTTTGTAAAATACAGAAACCCTATATGTTCACTTTGTAAAATACAGAAACCCTATATGATCACTTTGTAAAATACGGAACCACTATATGATCACTTTGTAAAATACAGAACACTTAGATAATCACGTTGTAAAATACAGAACCCCTATATGATCACGTTGGAAAATACAGAACCCCTATATGATCACGTTGGAAAATACAGAACCCTATATAGTCACTTTGTAAAATACAGAACCCTTATAGGATCACTTTCTTGTCTGTCTGTCTGTTTGTCGTTCGGTCAGAAACGCGTGGAGGTATCGAGTTAAATTTAATACCATATACACAAAGCTCGCCCTCCATTTTGTAAGACTTAAAGATAATTGGAGAAATGTGAACACCTAAACTACCCTTTTGTTGGCTACCAGCGTAATGTTGTGGGATGTAGTTATGTATTATTTTATCCTATTCTCAGATTCTGGAAGGCAGCCACTTACCCAAGAGCCCGGAGCCAGTTGCTCCTAACAGCGGTGGTGAGTCATCATTGTTTTCTGCTAAACTATTTCCCACCTCGTAAAAAAAAACACGGTATTTATTTCAATTAGACCATTACAGGCACTTTTGAATGTGGTAAAAACAAAATAACATATAGTATATGGGTATAGTCGCCTATACAGCATAACATATGTACGTCTTAATACACTCACAGCCAAATTAGAAAGTTGCGCACTAAAGGTGCGCACCAAAAACGTGACACATTTTCGTAACTTTAGTAGGTTTTACCCCTCGGATTTTTCTCATACCGGGCGCTTTATAATTATATGAAAATCGATTGTTAAGGAGTAAACTCCAAAAATAAATAATGTAAAAAAAACACGACTTCCATGTCAAAAAATGAACTAAAAAGAAAAAAACAAGATGGTAGTTTTACATTTGCCAATGGAATGTGCTAGGAACAAAGATGAAAGGGAATCTCTGATAAACGAATCAAAAATTTTCATTTCAGTCGGGGGACCAATCTGTAGAATACTTTCTTGTTTAAAAAGGCCCCCGACTGCGATGATAATTCTTGTTTTGTTTATCAGAGATACAAACATACAATCCTAAACACATAACACTCCTTTTTTGGGGCAGTCGTGTAAAAATATGAAGCTATAGTCCCACAAGACAATAACTTGTGAAAGTGCTGTAGTTGCCCGTTCCAAAGCTTAGATCTCTATGGAGAAGAACGGGCATAGAAACTCCATGGACACTCTTTTTATCATAATATTTTTACAAAACCATGGATACATCATTTATGTTGTAATCATATATACATAAACTAGCTTTTGCTTGCGGCTTCGCCCGCGTTAAATTCGGTATGACACAGTTCCCCTTTCCTGATTTGCTGGGTTGGTTTGAGGTTCGCTCTCTAGCGCTCCGGACGATGGACTTAACCAGGGCCGGACCGTTTTTCTAAATTGTTGTCATATCCTTATCCTTACTAATATTATAAAAGCGAAAGTGAGTTTGCTTGTTACGTCTTCGCGCCTACATGGCTAAACCGATTTTGATGAATTTTGGTACAGAGATAGTAGGGACCCTGGAAACGGACATAAGCTAACTTTTAAAAAAAAGTGAAAAATGAGGGAATAAAACGGGAAAACTTAGCATTGCTATTACAATAAATAAGGCGCTAGGGCAAAAACTACAGGTGGCCGGTACCTGCAAATCAGGAAAGGGGAACTGTCTTATCCCGAATTCCTACATTCATACTTTGTTATAAAGTAAACTGAAGATTCTAAACCTTTCTTCCATTTCAGACAACTACTACCAACAGGCGTACGCGCAACAGAGACAGCAATACAACCTGCAACAGCAATACAACCAACAGAAACCTGAACCACAACAGCAGAGCTGGGGACAGAACCAGGGCAACCAGGTAATACTAGGTTTAGAATACTGTTATTGTAAAGTGTGTTTTAATTTAGTTTGATAATACGAATAAATTTAATTAAAACGCTTATGGCGTGTACCCTAGTTAGTGCGGCGCTTATTACACTTCTCTGCGAATTGGGCCCTAACTCACTTTATACGCGAATGTCTAGAAAATATTACAAATACTATTTGTAACATAATGCGCAACTCGTTAAAAACGGAAAACAAAATACATTTATTTTTTGTTGACGCTTGGGTAACTAGCGTGGAACAGATGACACTTTTCCCGGTTTCTTCCAAAAAAAATTTAAGATAATGTATAATAATGAAACTTTCAAGATTATAATACAATTTATTTAAAAAGCTTTCAACCTGCACTATTCAAAAGGATTTCGGAAATCATCCAAATAATATTCCGATATGAATACTCTAAGCTAAAGGACCATGCTACGCACTAATCGCGCGGCAACTGAGCTCTCTAACAAGCTAGGAAGGTCGGGATGACCCGATCGCCCTTAATCGGGACACTAACTCCCTAAGTCTTATTACACCACTCTTAGATAGGGTTAGGGTCCCTCGAAATTGGGTGGTCTAATAAGGCCTTTAATCCTAACAATTAAAAAGAAGTGTGTGTGTCAGCTCCGACGCACGACTGGAGTTTACTCCTTAAGTACGTGTATCTAACCATACGCAAAAAGAGTTTATTCAACTGAAAAAAGATTGATATCATATGAAAGGGTAAATTCACAAATTAATGAAAAAAAAAGTGTGTGTGTCAGCTCCGACGCACGACTGGAGTTTACTTCTTAAGTACGAGTATCTAACCATACGCAAAAAGAGTTTATTCAACTGAAAAAAGATTAATATCATATGAAAGGGTAAATTAACAAATTAATGAAAAAAAATTGCAATATAAATACATCGACACTGATAGAAACAAACAAGCCCAATAACATATAGTATATAGGTAAAGTCACCTATACAGCATACCATATGTACGTCTTAATACACTCACAGCCAAATTAGAAAGTTGCGCACTAAAGGTGCGCACCAAAAACGTGACACAATTTTCGTTACTTTAGTAGGTTTTACCCCTCGGATTTTTCTCATACCGGGCCTTATATATGTAAATCGATTCTTAAGGAGTAAACTCCAATAATGTTCCTATGATCTCAATATAAATATATATATATATCTTTTGTTATAATTTAGATTATTAATATTTTATTAGAATAAGTTTTTTGTTTAATTTTCTAGAATAAGTATAATTTAATAATTATTTGATTAATGGATTAATTTTATTTTATACTCTTTGCTGTGACCTACAGGGTCCGTAATTGTACCTTAGCTTTAAGCCTATTTTAAGATCTTCACATGTTATGGTATGCGAGAAGCTCGTGGCTAAATAATAGCAGCCGCTCGGGTTGATCTTAAGGTTAAGCCGCGCTTGCCTAGGTTGGTCTGTGGATGGGTGACCACCCGTTACATACCGAGTTTCCTCCGTGCCTCGGAAAGCACGTTAAGCCGTTGGTCCCGGCTGTCATTTGTAGATCTTTGACAGTCGTTACAGGTAGTCAGTGTCCCGAAAGTCTGACAACCAGTCTTACCAAGGGGTATCGTATTACCCAGTATTAACTGGGTTATGGAGGTCAGATAGGCAGTCGCTCCATGTAAAATACTGATATTCAGCTGCATCCGTTTAGTCTGGAAGCCGACCCCAACATAGTTGGGAAAAGGCTACGCAGATGATGACACATTATGGTATGCAATAAAGATATGAATATGTATTAAAAAGATTTGGCCGTTTACGTCGTTTGTACAGAACCCACGGTGCGTAAATCCAACTCACATCTGGTCGATTTTGTTTCTGTTTTTCTTTTCTTATTACCAATAAAGTCACAGAGAAACTCGTGACTAAATAATAGCAGCCGCTCAGGTCGATCTTTAGGTTAAGCCGCGCTTGCCTAGGATGGTCCGTGGGTGGGTGATCACCCGTTACATACCGAGTTACAGGACATGTCCACTTAATCTGACGGCACAGTTAGCACAGTGGCTGGGTGATTGACTGCTGCGCTGCATCTCGCGGGTTCGATTCTCGCACGGAATGGCCTACAAATAGTTGTTTCGGGTTTGGCTGTTTGTGTATGTGAGTTTAAATGTTTATAAACGCACCCACGATACAGGAAAAAATCCTAGTGTGGGGCAACGTATTTAAAAAAAATCTCTGTGGTGCTTTCTTAATAAAACCATTTCAGATACTAATCTGAATAGTCCTCGTGTAAGTTGACCAAGATTTTTCTCTTTACCTTAAAAGAGACTATGACCTCTGAGTTTGTTTCGGCTGTTTCTTCTCAGAGTAGTCGGGTACGAAACATTGGCCTCACATAGTTTTTTTTTTTAAAAGACGTGTAAATATGTTTGTGAAAACCTACTTGCAAAATAAACATTATTTATCATTCTTTCAGGGTCATGCAAATGAGCAGCGGCCGGCCAGTAACCAGTACTTCGTATCGAATTGGAGACCTCAGGCCGCAGGCGAAGATGATGGCCAGGTAAGAGTTATTTATTTATTTTATAACTAGCTTTTGTCCGCGGCTTCGCTCGCGTTAAATTCAGGGTAACACAGTTCCCCTTGCGCCTTATTGATTTGTAATAGCAACGCTACGTTTTCCCTTTTCTTCCCTCTTTCTCCCTCACATCCCACTTTTTTCAAAAAAATATTAGCCTATGCCCGTCTTCAGGCTCCAACTATTTGTGTAACAAAATTAATCAATATCGGTGTAGCCATAAAAGCGTGAACAGGTAACAAACTCACTTTCGCTTTTATAATATTAGTCTAGTAAGGATTATGATTCCGCTGAAGCAGTTAGATCCCAGGTTTCTTTTCAACTCCTTAATTATTTTAATTAATGAATATAACCATATAAGTATATTCCCACCCAGGACAAACTTTGTGTGATGAGCATGATTGTTTGTTCTGTGTCTGGGTGTGATTTATCTATAATATGTACGTATTTATAAATTATATAAGTATGTATATCAGTTGTCTGGTTACCATAACACAAGCTCTGCTTAGCTTGGGATCAGATAGCCGTGTGTGAATTGTCCCAAGATATTTATTTATTTATTTTATTTATAACGACGGCGGCCATTTTTAACTTTATAATTTTGTTACAGTACCGTGAGAATGAAGTGGAGAATCAAAACAAACAACCACACAGCTTCGGAGAAGGATTTGCGTTCGCGTTTCAAGGATAACAAGATGGCGGCTGATAAACTATAATATTATAGCTAACGATATCTGTGGTTTTGTAGCGACACAAAGATGCAAGTGGCAAAAAGTACTACAGCGCCATCTATGCAGCCACTGAAGAACTAACGGCAAGATTCCTACATCGCGCAAGCAAAGTTGTACGCGAAGTTAGCATATATACGAGCACCCGACAAGGAACTGTCGGGCGGTGACCCAGCAGACACGACACCCGTCTGGTCGGAGGATCCTCCCTTTTCCATAGAGGATGGAGAACTTTACATCCTGTTCTTCATTCCTCTAAACTGGTGACCACTCCCACCAGCTCCCGAGCAGCGAGTCAACGCACCCAGCCAGCTAATATGAAGTCTTTTTTGCGGATGGGAAATTTTCAAATAACTTCCCCCGTCTTTGTTAGTCTGTGGATGGGTGACCACCCATCTGTTTAACACCGAGTTTCCTCCGTGCCTCGCCAAGCACGTTAAGCCTTTGGTCCCGGCTGTCATTTGTATATCTTTGACAGTCATTATAGGTAGTCAGTGTTCTGAAAGTCCGACAACTAGTTTTACCAAAGGGTATCGTATTACCCAGTACTAATTGGGTTGTGGAGGTCAGATAGGCAGTTGCTTCACGCAAAAATCTGGTATTTTTTGCCTGGGTGGAGCGGGGGGGAGTGGCAGACTTTTACTGACTAAAACCCATCCATTTCCCTTCTTTTGCTCTTTGTGTTCTGGGGCCGAGGTATTTCTTTCGAACAACCCGCAACCCTGGTCAATTAACCATTTCAGACACTTTAGAATGTCATAAAAACAAGAAAGATGCTGCTACAGTCCCAGTCACAAGACGATATTAACTTGTGAAAGTACTGTAGTTGTACATTCCAAAAGCAGAGATCTCTTTGGAGACGAATGGCCAAGAATCTCCATGGATACTCTTTATAATTTAAAAAAATCATGGACCATTCATTTTGAGGTTGTACATAATGTGAGAACGATGTAGAAAAACGAGCACATAAGAGCGTCCAGAGTTAAAGAAAAAACAAGAGTATAATTAGATGAGTACATAAGAGTGTCCATGGAGTGTCTTGTTCTTTTCCATAGAGATCAACGCTTTGGAATGGGCAACTACAGTAATTTCACAAGTTATTATGCCTTGTGACCGGGACTGTAGCTTCATTTTGTTTCTTGACATTCAAAAGTGCCTGTAATGGTGCAATTGAAATAAATACTTTGAGTTTGAGTGTTATTAAAACAACCTGGGGCAGCTACGATATTAAAAAAAACACCCGTAGTGATTATAATAGCTTAAGCGATATATTTCAGTGAATTACATAGTTTCATAACGATGTTAGTTCCTCCTTAGTCGGATAGATGGCGCTGTACTACTCCTGTCCGCTACAAATGAGTTTAAACGAGTTTTTAAACATAGATGTCTTTGGTTATAATTTGTAACTTAATGTACTCCCTAATTTAAAGCTGTACCTATATTAATTAAGTAAATTATATGCCAAATACTTTTTTAATTGTCTTTTTATTTAGTACCTTGATCAATTTTTTTTACGGTTAGTAAACCATCAAATAACTTCCCCGCTCTGGGCGGAAGGGATGGGGGGAGTTTCAGACTTTTACTGACTAAAACCCGCCCATGTTACGTCTATTGCCTTCTATTGCTATTGCTATTGCTTCACCTCGGCAGGCGGTGTCCCTAGCAGGCCCCTCTGCTTTGTTGACATCTCTTTGAGGCGCGCGTGGAACACTAACGCGCCGTCGACACGGCCTGTCGTCAATAGACCGTAAAAGACGGACCAAATAGAATGTAATTACTTTGACCCTGGAAACTAGCCTATTAGAAAGAATTTGCGACTAATAAATGTATTTTCTACATTTATTAGTCGCAAATTAACATCAAAAACAAGCAACAAAATAACAAAAAAAAAATTAGAGGTGTCAAGGGACACCCGGATGGAACGAAGTTCCTATACTAAAGAAATGAAAATATCTGGCTTGCTTTCTATAAGAGATAGAGAGACAGACAGAGAAACATGCGACGCCGCACGGCTTACAATAGCTTAATATAGCAAAGTGTCGTGACAACTTTTCGTAAGAATTTTTTCCGTCTAGCCCCCTTTCACAACGCGCGATAAGGAACTTCGTTTCAAAAAAAAAACATTCAATATGCAAAGTATCACAAACATTTACAAATACATATATGGTAATACATTTATAAATACATGCTGGTAGGTCACCACTCAGCATGATGCTGTGCCATGGGAGCCCACAGCACATCGCTGGTTTTTAGTTATTAGTAACCTATTACGACTGTTAAAGATCTACAAATGACATCCAGGACCAACGGCTTAACCTGCTTTCCGAGGCACGGAGGAAACTCGGTATGTAACGGGTGGTCACCAAAAAACTAAAGAGTTAACACCATTTCATTCAACGACCAAAACTCTCATTTTTACTGCCGTTCAAATAATAACGTCCGCATTTCAGCGGCGGGGAGAATACAAAGCATTCCTAATATATTCCTGGCTACCCCAACGGGGGCTATCGGGGATGAAATTGAACGTGTCTACCACAGCCGCTGGTAATAAAAGGGGATGATAATTGAACCCCCTGGGGGGATAGAACGTGTTTTACAGATGTGAAAATAGGTAGAATACTGTTGTGACACTCGCGTTGTCGTCTAAACGAGGCCGCAGTTATCCTTGCTAATATTATAAAAGCGAAAGTGAGTTTGTTTGTTACCTCTTCACGCTTTAATGGCTAAACCGATTTTGATGAATTTTGGTACAGAGATAGTTGGGAACCAGGAGACGGGCATAGGCTAATTTTTATTTTTAAAAAGTGGGATGTGAGGGAGAAAGAGGGAATAAAAGGGAAAACTTAGCGTTGCTATTACAAATCAATAAGGCGCGAGGGGAACTGTGTTACCCCGAATTTAACGCGAGCGAAGCTGCGGGCAAAAGCTAGTCTTCTATAATACATTATTATTTTTTTCTTCTAATATACCTATATGGACGAAATGCTAATGTCTCTTAGTTGCAATGGAAAATGAATACTCAAAACTAAAAAGGTTGAAATGAAAAACAAAGTGGTTCTATAATTATTTTTTATTCACCGTCCGTCCGTCTATTGACGACAGGCCGTGTCGACGGCTCGTTAGTGTTCAGCAAAACAGAGGGGCCTGCGAGGGCCACCACCTGCCGGGGTTGCGGGTTGTTCGAAAGAGATACAGCGGCCCCGGAACTTAAACGGCAATAGAAGGAACATGGGTGGATTTTAGTCAGTACAAGTCTAACAATCCCCCTTGCTCCGCCCAGAGCGGAGGAAGTTATTTGATGATTGCCAATCCGCAAAAAAAGTGTTCTATTGACGGGCCTGTTGGTCTAGTGGTTTGTGGCCCTGACTGCTGAGCCGGAGGTCGTGGGTTCGATTCCCACCCAGGACAAACTTTGTATGATGAGCATGATTGTTTGTTCTGTGTCTGGGTGTGATTTATCTATAATATGTATGTATTTATAAATTATATAAGTATGTATATCAGTTGTCTGGTTACCATAACACAAGCTCTGCTTAGCTTGGGATCAGATAGCCGTGTGTGAGTTGTCCCAAGATATTTATTTATTTTGCTTTACGAAATCATAAAAACTCACATACATACATACAAACAAACAGGAACCCTGAAAACATAACACTCGTTTTTTGGGGCAGTCGTGTAAAAAGAAGTGTCGTATCTATATTTTCTTCTATACCAGGAGGGGAGGTCAAATACTAAGGATAATGCAGAGCACTTCAGTTCAGCGCGGTTCACATGGCGATAACTTATAAAATATTCATAGCTCTTTGTGGAGTTCGCCTCAAGATTGACTGTTACCATATTATTTTACGTTCTACATTCTTTGAAAAGAATGAGTAAGTAAATATTTACCCGATGTTTCATTTATATTTTTCATATTACTTACCAGAATTTCCCAATAAAAACAATTATGTGGTTTATCTTCTTTTTTTATCACAATACACACTCACATTTAAGTACATACTACATTTAAAACTGTTTTACGTCCGTCACATCACCATATAAGGTCCAGTTGAAAACCGGCGTCGGGCACTAGCTGCTCGGCAGTTTGCTGAACTGGGCCTATTTGGCGCAGCCGTGAGACACACATTATTTTTATTTTATTTGTGTTTAGGATTACGTTTTATAATTTTTTATTAGTGTGTGCATTTATGGCTTGTGCCAAATAAACTTGTTTTCTTTCTTTCTTTGTATAGATGAAGTTTCTTGCTGGTTCTTTTCCCGTGCACCTTTTCTCGACGTTTTATAAGTGCCTATGTAGGCCTATGTGAAATAAAAATATTTTATCTTTGTGAAGTAAGAATCGGGAACAATTTATTATATAAGAATCGGGTAATATAAATTATGTTTTAACATTAGTTTGTAAGTGGTGTATGTCTTTATAAACAATGTTGAATTGTATTGATTTGATAAATAAAATTAAATAAAACCACACAAAATGAAGCTGTAAGACTTTTTTTACTCTCCTTAATTGCGTTTTTTTTAATTTGTTTTCAACCATACCGAGGTATTTTGTATTTACAAAGATATTGGAGGTCTTTGTTCAAACTTTTTCGCAAGTTTACAACCTGTTATTTGTTAATTATGTAATAACAGTAGAAAACGTAAGGAAATATCATAACAAAACATAGAGTACAAAGGCATAGTTTATTTAAAAAAATTCTACCAGCAAGCCTGCGAGAGGAAATATAAAGAAAATGAAACGTAGACAGTAGTGTGTGAGAATAGGAAGAGAATCCTTACTTAATATTATAAAAGCGAAAGTAAGTTTATTTGTTTGTTACCTCTTCACGCTTTAATGGCTAAACTGATTTTGATCAATTTTGGTACAGAGATAGTTGGGAACCAGGAGACGGACATAGGCTAATATTTTTTTGAAAAAAGTGGGATGTGAGGTAGAAAAAGGGAAGCAAAGGGAAAACGTAGCGTTGCTATTACAAATCAATTAGGCGCAAGGGGAACTGTGTTACCCCGAATTAAACGCGAGCAAAGCCGCGGGCATAAGCTAGTAGTATCTATGATATGAATATCTTAACCTAAATATAATTTATACTGTATATTATATATGGACCTATTAATACATACTACTAAAATATATGAACAAATATGTAAATACAACATTTTACTTAACATTATCCTACTAATATTATAAATGCGAATGTTTGTGGGGATGGATGTATAGACGTTGTTACTCTTTCACGTCAAAACGGCTGAACGGATCTCGATGAAATTTGGCACAGAGATAGATTATATAGTCTGAAATAACACATAGGAATTTTTTTTTCGCTATCACGCAGGCAAAGCCGTGGGCGCCAGTTAGTAACATTATAAGAAAAGGTCTATTTTAAACTAATATTAAAAATAGAAATACTTTTCAAGTTTCTAATTAATACATGTATTTATTGATAATATGTATATTTCGTGCTAGTTATTCTCGTCTACATGTAAACCATGCTTAAACATTCAACAGGCGTCGGCGCCGACGTGGAAAGCGCGCGAATAGATTGAAATTTACTTATTTATTAATTTATTTTATTTCCTTCTGGAAGAATTCTTCTAAAAATATCCTGGATTCGTCATTAAATGTATGCCGTTTTTTGGGGTGGGAAATCATCAAATAACTTCCCCCGCTCTGGGCGGAGTGGAGGGGCATGTCAGACTTCTACTGACTAAAACCCACCCATGTTCCTTCTATTGCCCTTTACTTTCCGGGGCCGCGGTATCTTTTTCGAACAACCCGCAACCCCGGCAGGCGGAGGCTCTGGCAAGCCCCTCTGCAAAATCATGCCCTTGGCCTGTCCTATATGATTTGGGGTCGGCGCAACACGTTTTTTTTAATTTCCATTTTGATTTTAAGCTCTTGGCTTTTAAGGAGTGGCTAAATAATAGCAGCCGTTCGGGTCGATCTTTAGGAAAAGCTCGCTTGCCTAGGTTGGTTTGTGGATGGGTGACCAGCTGTTACATTCCGAGTTTCCTCCGTGCCTCGGAAAGCACGTTAAGCTGTTGGTCCCGGCTGTCATTTGCAGATCTTTGACAGTCATTGCAGGTTTTCAGTGCTCTGAAAGACTAACGAGCAGTCTTACTAAGGGATATCGTATTACCCAGTACTAACCGGGTTGTGGAGGTCAGATAGGCAGTCGCTCCATGTAAAATACTGATATTCAGCTGCATCCGGAAAGACTGGAAGCCGACTCCAGTCATCATTTTCCTGCCCTTGTCCCATTCTATTTGTGGTCGGCGCAACACGTTTTCTTCTTCCATTCTCCCCTATCAGACGTCACGGCATCATTTACTCCTTTCTCCTTCATATCATTCCTTACACAATTCATCCATCTTTTCTTTGGCCTTCCTCTCGCTCTCCGTCCATCAACATTCAGATCCATCACTCTTTTAGTCACATGTGCTTCATCCCTCCTCATTACATGTCCATATCAAGACAAATGACTCCCTTTAAATTTTTCTGTAACAGGCGCAACTATCAAACTTCTTCTAGAAGCCGACTCTAGTATAGTTGAGAAAAGGCTGAGCAGATGATATTTTCTCCATATACTGTGATGCATTTATCACATACTTGTACAGAACCAGCTGGCGCCCGCGGCTTCACCTGCGTGTTATCGGAAAAAGTATCTGTTATTCAAGACTTAACCTCTGTGCCAAATTTCATCAAGACCCGTTCAGCTGTTTTAACTTGAAATAGTACCAAACATCCATACATCCACACAAACATTCGCGTTTATAATATTAGTAAGGATATGCTATTTCGTTTTCATATACAGAGTGGTCATAACACACTTATACAGGGTGTACGCGTGGGGGTATCGCTGTAACATTCCTGACGCGCACATCGGCGCGTCGAGCGCACGAAGGCTTTATTAAATAACTGACGCCGCGCGAATTCTATTGAGCACCCACCGGTCAGGGAGACACGATAATATGGGAAAAATGTAGGACAAATGAGAACTTCTATTTTTTGGAGTTTACTCCTTAAGAATCGATTTTCATATATAAGGCGCCCGGTATGAGAAAAATGCGAGGGGTTTTTGGTGCGCACCTTTAGTGCGCAACTTTCTAATTTGGCTGTGAGTGTATTAAGACGTACCATATGTAATGGTATGCTGTATAGTCGACTATATATTTGTGAATTTACCCTTTCATATGATATTAATCTTTTTTCAGTTGAATACACTCTTTTTGCGTATGGTTAGATACTCGTACTTAAGGAGTAAACTCCAGTCGTGCGTCGGAGCTGACACACACACTTTTTTTTTAATTACACGTTCAATAATGAAAACGGTGTCACTTTTGCTACGGCGTAGCAGCCGTAGCAATGACAGCTACGAGTAATTAGCTACGGCGTAGCAGCCGTAGCAATGTCACCTACGAGTAATTAGCTATGGCGTAGCTACCTTTTCATTTCGGACGAATACGAAAAATCCTAATTAAATAATCATGGTTTTTTTTTGGTCCTGGAATAAAAAATATTCGTAGCTGCCCTTGGCGCTACCGTCATACACGCAGTCATTATTTTCTTTGTGTGTTTAGTTTTAATATTAACAAAAAAAAATGTGTGTCAGCTCCGACGCACGACTGGAGTTTACTCCTTAAGTACGAGTATCTAACCATACGCAAAAAGAGTTTATTCAACTGAAAAAAGATTAATATCATATGAAAGGGTAAATTCACAAATTAATGAAAAAAATAGCAATATAAATACATCGACACTGATAGAAACAAACAAGCCCAATAACATATAGTATATAGGTATAGTCGCCTATACAGCATACCATATGTACGTCTTAATACACTCACAGCCAAATTAGAAAGTTGTGCACTAAAGGTGCGCACCAAAAACGTGACACATTTTCGTTACTTTAGTAGGTTTTACCCCTCGGATTATTCTCATACCGGGCGCCTTATATATGAAAATCGATTCTTAAGGAGTAAACTCCAAAAAAGTTTTTCATTTTGTTTTCTTTCTTTCTTTAATGATGTGTGCACTTGTGAGATGTGCCAAATAAACCTATTTTATTTCTTTAACTTATTTGTCCTACGGCGTAGCAATGACACCTATGCCTCGGCTACGGCGTAGCAAACTTTATTTTTGGCTGCACTGCAAGGCAAGAAAAAAAAAACGCTTTTTATTTTCATGTATACAGGATTTACTTAAACAATGGATCAAAAGAAATAAGGGGCGTGGTCAAGTTCATTTCCGAACTCCTGAGTTTTAATTTGAAAAAATTAAGCTACAGTCCCACACACATTCCAATTTCTCCTGTATTGTGGGTGCGCTTACAAACATTTAAACTCACATACTCACGACGACGAGGACCCTCTACGCCCGCTATTTTGTCCTTTTTAATAACTCGTCATATAATCTTCTAATATGAATTACAGAAATAATCCTTACTTATGTACTATACTTATATTTATATCCTTATTTCCTTACTAATATTATAAAAGCGAAAGTGAGTTTGTTTATTTGTTTGTTACCTTTTCACGCTTTAATGGCTAAACCGATTTTGATGAATTTTGGTACAGAGAAAGTTTGGAACCAGGAGACGGACATAGGCTAATTTTTTGAAAAAAGTGGGATGTGAGGGAGAAAGAGGGAAGAAAAGGGAAAACTTAGCGTTGCTATTGCAAATGAATAAGGCGCAAGGGGAACTGTCTTACCCCGAATTTGACGCGGGCGAAAGCTAGTAAACCTAATATAGTGGTGGTGGATCAGAGCAGCGCGCAATGATTGTTGACATAGCGGGAATCTCGTGAAAGCTGAGAAACATAAGCAAATGAAGTATATTGACTTGGCTCGCGAGGTTGACGACATGTGGGATGTGGACTCAGCGATCATTGTGCCGATAGTCGTATCTGCCAATGGCTTAATTGCCAAGAGCCTCGACCAATACCTGAATCGGCTCTCGTTAGGCAGCTGGATTAAGGGCTTGATACAGTGCGCGGTACTCCTGGACACGGCTCGTATTGTTAGGAGGTTCCTCTTTCTGGAACCCTGACTGATGCTATTTCCTGGCTACTTTCCTGCTAATATTATAAATTCGAATGTTTGTGTGAATGGAAGTATGTATGGATGTTTGTTACTCTTTTACGCCAAAACTATAGTACGGCCAACGAGAAGCGATACGAAAGGTCATTAACCTAAAGAACAACTGTGGCGTTGACAATCTAATATTTAGCTCTTTCCATCTTGTGCCTTTGTCGTAATGTCTCGTTCTCCGGCAAAAACATGACAACGTTAAGACGGGTTCGCCAACATTCGGGCGGCCATTTTAGATGGGGTTTTAGCATGGGTTTTGTTTACATTTGGTATCGCTTCTCGTTGGCCGTGCTATAATTAATAATACATGGGATACTTTTTTTCGATATTACGCGGGTGCAGCCGCGAAATTGTTTAAAAAATATTTAAACATTTAAAATGAAAAAATAATGAATATAATATTCCAGTCAAATCCCAAATCATGGTTACCATGACCGGACCTAATAAATTGACTATCATCTCCACGCAATTTATAACTCTTAACAGACAAGATAAAGTCTGTTTTCCTTTATCAATATTTCCGACCCACTCGCTGCGAAGAATTTTGTTAAATTGACAAAGTATTTTAGACTGTATTACTAAGACTTTGAGGTTGAGTTTGTATTGTGGAGGGTTGGTGATATAAATATAGGGGTCGAATTTTCTATAGATTAATGTATTTGGATGTATAATGAAATTTATGCTGAAATAAATTCAATGCTAAGGCGATAAAGACTGAGGAAATATGTATTCGATTATCTGGTGAAGAACGAGAGATACTAGAGCAGTCTGCCAGCTTGCTCCCACCTTGAGATCGGCTTCCAGTCTTACCGGTTCTGAATGGAGCGACTGCCTATCTAGCTCGAGGAGCTCATGGCTAAATAATAGCAGCCGCTCGGGTCGATCGTTAGGTTAAGCCGCGCTTGCCTAGGTTGGTCTGTGGATGGGTGACCACCCGTAACATACCGAGTTTCTTCCGTGCCTCGAAAAGCACCGTTGGTCCCGGCTGTCATTTGTAGATCTTTGACAGTCTTTACAGGTAGTCAGTGTCCCGAAAGTCTGACAACCAGTCTTACCAAGAGGTATCGTATTACCCAGTACTAACTGGTTTGTGGAGGTCAGATAGGCAGTTGCTCCATGTAAAATACTGATATTCAGCTGCATCCTTTTATACTGGAACCTCAACATAGTTGGGAAAAGGCTTAGCAGATGATGATGACTGCCTATCTGACCTTAAAAACCTCAGAGGCGGTACGTGAGTTTGTAGGGTCCTAAACTAATACTATTTGAGGGCCGTTTTTTGCGGGTAGGAAATCATCAAATAAGGTCCCAGGGTCTCCTTGGAGGTGAAGGGCCAGTCACTACCATTTAAAACAAAAGACAATCCTTACTTTCTTACTAATATTATAAAAGTAAAAGTAAGTTTGTTTGTTACGTCTTCACGCCTAAATGGCTAAACCGATTTTGATGAATTTTGGAACAGATATAGTTGGGAACCAGGAGACAGACATAGGCTATTTAAAAAAAAAAGTGGCATGTTAGGGAGGAAAGAGGGAAGAAAAGGGAAAACTTAGCGTTGCTATTACAAATCAATAAGACGCAAGGGAAACTGTGTTACCCCGAATTTAACGCGAGCGAAGCCGCGGGCAAAAGCGAAAAAAGTGAAAGTGAGTTTGTTTATTTGTTTGTTACCTCTTCACGTTTTAATGCCTAAACCGATTTTGATGAATTTTGGTACAGAGATAGTTGGGAACCAGGAGACGGACATAGGCTATTTTTTTTAAGAAAGAGTGGAATATGAGGGAGAATAAGGGACCAAACGGGAAAACTTAGCGTTGCTATTACAAATCAATAAAGCGCTACCGAATTTAACGCAATCGAAGCCACGGTTAAAAGCTAGTTGTCAAAAAAAAACAAACCCTGTAATTTGGCAGGTATACATTACAAGACACAACATTAACTAATACAAAATTACTAAAAAGCTAGTCTGTATTGTACTGTAAATACGCTTGTTATGTGTCGTCGTATGTACTACCTAGTACATCATTATCGAAAACAGCATTTTGACAAATGATTAATTACTTGACTAATTAGACAAACTCCCAAATAGTGCCCCGGGGTGTCGGTTTGTTCGAAATAGATAGATAGATAGAATATTCTTTATTATGTACACCATACAAGTAACAAGAATAACACTAGACAAACTAATAAATAGGGTGACACAATGGGCGGTCTTATCGCTAAAAGCGACCTTTTCAAGACAACCTTTGGATGGACTTAAGAAGAGGAGAAACAGTACCGCGACCCCGGATCGTAAAGGGCAACAGAAGGAACATGGGTGGGTTTTAGTCAGTACAAGTCTGACTCTCTCCCCGCTCCGCCCAGAGCGGAGGAAGTTATTTGATGTTTTCCCATACGCAAAAAAGCCTTTAAGGATTTACTCTAGGGAGAGAACATCTGCCCAACCCAGCCGCCGCGGGAGACGCCCCGGGCGCTGCGAGACGACTCCCGGCCACCGTAGATGCGGGCCTGTGTACGGTGAGCAATGGGTAGCTCACCGTCCGTCCGTCGATTGACGACAGGCCGTGTCGACGGCGCGTTCGTGATTCACGCGCGCCTCCAAGAGATGTCAGCAAAGCAGAGGAGCTTGCCAGAGCCTCCGCCTGCCGGGGTTGCGGGTCGTTCGAAAGAGATACCGCGGCCCCGGAACGTAAAGGGCAATAGAAGGAACATGGGTGGGTTTTAGTACGTACAAGTCTGACATGCCTCCCCGCTCCGCCCAGAGCGGGGGAAGTCATTTGATGTTTTCCCATACGCAAAAAAAGCCTTTAAGGCTTTACCCTAGGGCACGCCATAATAGTGGCGGTAAGTCCCCTCTTTGAGGATTGGCTGGAGAGGCGTCATGGCGTCCTAACCTACCGCCTGACGCAGGTCCTCACCGGACACGGAAGTTTCGGGAGGTTTCCGGCACATCATCTGGCGGGAGGAAGCGCCCGGGTGTCACCATTGTGACGATCGCCCGGAGGACACGGTGGAGCACACAGTGGCGATCTGCCCAGCGTGGGCGGAGCACCGCCGTGCCCGAGCTAGAGGCGATCGGCGGCGGCGATCTCTCGCGTCCGGCCCTGGTTCAGGCCATGGTCCGGAGCGAGAGGGAATGGGATGCGGTCACCACCTTCTGCGAAGCAGTAATGCTAGCAAAGGAGGTGGCCGGGCGTTTGAGGGAGAGAACATCTGCCCAACCCAGCCGCCGCGGGAGACGCCCATGGCGCCGGGCGCCGCGAGGCGACTCCCGGCCACCGTAGATGCGGGCCTGTGGGCGGTGAGCAATGGGTAGTTCACCGTCCGTCCGTCGATTAACGACAGGCCGTGTCGACGGCGCGTTCGTGATTCACGCGCGCCTCCAAGAGATGTCAGCAAAGCAGAGGGGCTTGCCAGAGCCTCAGCCTGCCGGGGTTGCGGGTTTTTCGAAAGAGACACCGCGGCCCCGGAACGTAAAGGGTAATAGAAGGAACATGGGTGGGTTTTAG
This sequence comes from Ochropleura leucogaster, assembly GCA_958449745.1. NCBI lineage: Eukaryota > Metazoa > Arthropoda > Insecta > Lepidoptera > Noctuidae > Ochropleura > Ochropleura leucogaster. The sequence continues at coordinate 7,869,932 of OY288228.1, read as the reverse complement.
TCAGTACAAGTCTGACTCTCTCCCCGCTCCTCCCAGAGCGGAGGAAGTTATTTGATGTTTTCCCATACGCAAAAAAAGCCTTTAAGGCTTTACCCTGCATATCAAAGCCGTATAGGACTACCCACAGACATGGTTAGTGATGGGATGTATTACTATGAAACACTAAACATATCGACGGTCCCTACGTACATAAGGTTAAGTCAAAAACCGAGGTTTACAGGAGAGCGTAATTTGTGTTCAACACGCCCTAGAAATAATTCTATGAGCAATAATAAATATTTTTTTTCTACAATATTTTAACAGTTTTAAGAGCTTTATAAGTATTTAATTTTATCAAGATTTTTTAGAAAAACTGATAGATGACCGTTTCTACGACACTTATTCGTTGTATTTATAATACTTGTTCTTATACGATTTCTAAAACAAGGTAAATAAAATAAAAATCGTATGTGCGCATAGATAATCTAAAGCCAATGATACAATAATAAAAAAAAACTGACAAATGCTTGCACTGACTGGACAGGTCCGTTCAATCTGTGTGGTGCTTTCTTAAAAAGACCATTTCAGACACTAATCTGCATAGTCCCCATGTAAGTTGACCAAGATCTTTTGTCTGGACTTTAAAAGAGACTATGACCTCTGAGTTTGTTTCGGCTGTTTCTTCTCAGAGTTGTCGGGTACGAAACACCGGCCTCATCTAGTTTAAAAAAAAATGACGTGTAAAAGTGTTTGTGAAAACCTACTTGCAAAATAAACATCATTTATTATTTAAAAATATGCCATTTTCGACGTGTTTGTGTAATGTACGTAGGGAACGTCGGTATATTTTCAGCAAATGTCACAATGCAACAGCGAAAATAGTATATACTATCACTGTGACAAAATTCTCTAGTTCTCTATGCCTATTTTGTTTAGCTAGAATATTCACTTCAAAAGTGATTCTGTTGGCGAGATTGGTCCAATCTATCAGGAGGCACGTGCGTTGCTAGGCAACGGTGAGGTAACTTGTAACTTAGTCCGTACTTTCGACGAACATAGATATTTACACGATTTCAAAAGAGGATGAGATTCAATTCGTGAATTAAAAAAAAAGTGTGTGTGTCAGCTCCGACGCACGACTGAAGTTTACTCCTTAAGTACGAGTATCTAACCATACGCAAAAAGAGTTTATTCAACTGAAAAAAGATTAATATCATATGAAAGGGTAAATTCACAAATTAATGAAAAAAAATAGCAATATAAATACATCGACACTGATAGAAAGAAACAAGCCCAATAACATATAGTATATAGGTATAGACGCCTATAAAGCATACCATATGTACGTCTTAAAACACTCACAGCCAAATTAGAAAGTTGCGCACTAAAGGTGCGCACCAAAAACGTGACACATTTTCGTTACTTTAGTAGGTTTTACCACTCGGATTTTTCTCATACCGGGCGCCTTATATATGAAAATCGATTCTTAAGGAGTAAACTCCAAAAACTTTTATTTTGTACTAGCTGGCGCCCGCGTCTTCGCCCGAGTGATCAATGAAAAAAAGTATCCTATGTGTTATTCCAGACTGTAATCTACCTCTGTGCCAAATTTTATCAAGATCCGTTCTGCCGTTTTGACGTGAAAGAGTGACAAACATCCATACATCTATCTATCATCAGAAACATTCGCATTTATAATATTATTAAGAGTAGGATTATAATATTAGCAGGATATTTGTTATGCGATATCGCCGTCAATTGTGGGACCAATTTAAAAATTCTTGGTTAATTAAAAGGGTATAATTGCTCCCGAAAGGATCCCATATAATTTTTATCTATATTGCTTGTGTAATTTATAAGTTATCCTTACTAATATTAAAAAGCGAAAGTGAGTTTGTTTGTTTGTTACGTCTTCACGCCTAAATGGTTAAGCCCTGGAGACGGACAAAGGACAACGTTTTTTTTAGAAAAAAGTGGGATTTGAAGGAGAAAGAGGGAAGAAAAGGGAAAACTTAGCGTTGCTATTACAAATCAATAAGGCGCAAGGGGAACTGTGTTACCCCGAATGTAACGCTAGCGAAGCCGCGGGCGAAAACTAGTATAAGTAAATTAGAGGTGTCAAGGGACACCCGGATGGAACGAAGTTCGTATAGAAATGAAAATATCTGGCTTGCTTTATATAAGAGAGAGACAGACAGACAGACACAGAAACATGCGACGCCGCACAGCTTACTAGCAACTTTTCGTAAGAATTTTTTCCGTCTAGCCCCCTTTCACAACGCGCGATAAGGAACTTCGTTCCAATAATTTAAATAGGCTCTCTCCTTCTACTGAATGGGATAAATTTGGCTGGAACACACATCTGCTTATCCCTTCAAATACAACAGGCGTGATGTCATATCTTCAATCTATAAGTAAGTATAGTAAGGTGGGGATGATTAGTCACAAGTGCAAATCTATGTAGCGCCCGTCGTCGCGGCGGCCGGCGGCATAAGGGAACTGTAGAGTCGAACGATATTGAAAAAAACAAATGATTTTAAAAGAGTAACCATGGAGTTTCTTGTCGGTTTTTCTCCATAGGAAACGACCAACCCGAACCGTGCACCTTTTCACACATAGAGACCGACCCTGACGACGTGCCGACGTTTGTGGCGAAGGACTTACACAAGCTCCCTCCCGTCACATTCGACCATGTCGATGTTACGAGCCTGTTGAAGGACATTGTTCTTCTCAAGGCAAGTTTGGTGGATATGCAGACCAAGTTGGATGCTTCCCAAAAAGCCGTGGCTGATTTGCGCGATGAAGTCAATGACTTGCGTCAAAAGGCAGCGGTATCTGGGTCATCGTTGGGTGCATCAAACGTAAACACGCGTCGCGGAGCTGGCCTCGATGTATCGGTGGCAAGTTTCGCGTCAGCAGTTTTGTCGCAGTCGTCACCAAGGAATGCTGAGCCTGCAGTGTGCGCTCCTTGTGCGCCCCGCTGCCCCGCTCCCGCCCCTGTGGCTCCTTCCCGTGTCGCCACACGACCGCTGCCTGTTTTCGCAGTGTCGGCAGAATCACGCCGAGTTGGTGGAAATTCTGCTAGCGTAGGTGCGAGCATTACTGCTCGCGTTGAGAAGCCCATGCCTGAAAAGGCACCGATCCGGGCTGATGATGGTTTTGTGACGGTGTTAAGGAGGAAGCGTCGTCAACGTACCAACAAGAACCGCTGTGGCACGGCTCCATCGGAGCCAAATGTCACCCTAAGAGCCGCTAAGCCGAACACTCCGGTGTACATCTCCCGCCTACACTACACCACTACGGCGGAAGGCATCGTTGAGTACGTACGCCAAAAGCTCAAGTACGTAGCGAGAGTGCAGTTGTTGGAGTCGCGTCGCAACGTCAACTTTAAGGCGTTTGTGCTGCGAGTACCGACCTGTTATCTGCACCTCGTTTTGGAAGAGGACTTTTGGCCGCAAGGAGTGGTGTTCCGGCGCTTCCACGGACAAGTGCCACATGAACGCGCAGTGACATAGTGCAGTGAAGTGTTACTAACATAGTTGTTAAGGATTTATTTACTAACACGATTTGTATTAGCTATATATATGTTTGTCTGTAAGGTATTTATCTATGGGCCTAAATTGCCTGAAAATAAATGTTTTATTATTATTATTATTATTTTCTCGATGTTTTATAAGTGCCTATGTGAAGTAAAAATATTTAGTTTTTTTTGAAAATGGCGATAACATTATTTTTCTCAAAAGATTCTTATCAAAATGAGATGGGGGGGGGGGGGGGGTGAAAAGGTCAAATACATTGCATTTATTAAACGAACGTGTGTCTCGTAAAAAATGTATTATAAAAAATAATTTTCAGATTCGTTGTCACTAAATAACTTCCCCCGCTCTGGTAGGAGTGTCAGACTTTTACTGACTAAAACCCATCCATGTTCCAGCTGCCATCGATTGTTCCATTTGTGTTCCGGAGCCGGATGTCTTTCAAACAACTACGCTGAAAGGCAATGCTAACTCTTTGGTCAAAATGACAATCAAGTTTAGTCAATAAATTTTATTATCCTTATCTATACTATATACTATACTATACTATAATATTATAAAGCTGAAGAGTTTGTTTGTTTGAACGCGCTAATCTCAGGGACTACTGGTTGGAATTGGATAATTCTTTTAGTGTTGGATAGTCCATTTCTTGAGGAAGGCTATAGGCTATATAACACGCTACGACCAACAGGTGCTGAGCAGCGCGGGTGAAACCGTGGGGAACAGCTAGTTAATATTATAAAAGCGAAAGTGAGTTTGTTTGTGACGTCTTCTCGCCTAAATGGCCAAACCGATTTTGATGAATTTTGGTACAGAGATAGTTGGGACCCTGAAAAGGGAGAGAAAATTGTTTTTTTTTCGATCCTCACATGGTTTAAAACTAGCGTTAGCCCAAAGTCGCGGACAAATCGCGGGCGGAAGCTAGTCATTTATATATTAAAAGATGCTGGCGAAGCTGTGGGCATATAATATTAAGAAAGAAATAAAAAACTATTTATTACACTCACACATGACAAAACAGTTAAAAGACATCTTACTAATATTACAAATGCGAATGTTTGTGAGGATGGATGGATGTATACATGTTCGTTACTCTTTCACGTCAAGACGACTGAAAGGATCTTGATGAAATTTGGCACAGATGTAGATTATAGTCTGAAATAACACAAAGGAAACTTTTTTTATCGATATCACGCGGGCGTAGCCGCGGGCGCCAGTTAGTAAAATAATAATTTACTTACCTACTCCATACCATTCTTATCCGTCCCTTAAGGACTTTAAGTGTTAGAAAGAGCAAGGAATAAAGTAAAAGGGACAGAAGAACAGATCCTCGGCTTAGGGACAGGGTGGCTATGCATCATGGCTCTATCGAGGATAACTAGATTATGGCACGAGTGCGTGGTGTAAATATAAATACGCGGAATGTTCAATAGAAAAATTTAGAGGTGTCAAGGGACACCCGGATGGAACGAAGTTCCTATAGAAATGAAAATATCTGGCTTGCTTTCTATAAGAGAGAGAGAGACAGACAGATAGACAGAGAAACATGCGACGCCGCACAGCTTACAATAGCTTACTATAGCAAAAAGTGTCGTGACATCTTTTCGTAAGAATTTTTCCCGTTTAGCCCCCTTTCACAACGCGAGGAGGAACTTCGTTCCAATAAAAAATAACTAGAAAATGGAAATTAACTTCTAGAAATCGGTGACTTTTGTTCGTTTCGTCGATTTTTTGCCACCGACTTCCGGAAATTAACTTATTTTCCATTTTTTTATGTAATTTGGAAGTCTGTTTTTAAAATTAAACTCCAAAAGGGGTGAAATATTGTGGAAAAGTTTGTATGTAATGGGAGAACATGTTTCCTTGGCCGGATTGACTTTGAAATATTTGCATAGGCATTGTTTCACGAAATTTATCCTACTAATATTATAAATGCGAATGTTTGTGAGGATGGATGTATAGATGTTTGTTACTCTTTCATGTCAAAACGGCTGAACGGATCTTGATGAAATTCGACACAGAGGTAGTCTGGAATAACAAATTGGATACTTTTATTTAGCCGCGGCGGCTAGCTAGTTTATTTATAAGTTAGTTAATTCTTTTAATGCGTAAAGATATTTTAAAAGTTTAATTAATTGGTAACTGTTCTATATTTTCGAGCCGTTTGGGGTTGAAACTCTGGGTCCGTGGGGTCCTTGTGCTCACAGCCTTTTTAAGGCAATTTCATAACGTTTGGTTGACACTTCCCGTGACCCAAGGGCTGGCTTTTACTTTGGTCAGAGGCTTAGCGTTGCCATACAACGTGGCAACGCGGCCAGTCTCTTGGGGACATTGCCAACTGACAGCGTTAAGGACGAATTTTTTAACGCTATTTTTTAATTTATTTGTTAGTTAGTTAGTATGTTTAATAATTTTAGTTTAATTTAGTTTATAAATGTTATAAATTTACATAAATAAAGTAGATACAATTATTTGCAACACCCATAGGTGTGAATAAATAATAAATAAAGAAATTTATACTGTAAGAATAAATATTTTCGTCTCCTGAAAATTTTCTTCTTTTTAGAGAAGTGTATAGCACGGCCAACGAGAAGCGATACCAAATGTAAACAAAACCCATGCTAAAACCCCATCTAAAATAACCACCCGAATGTTGGCGAACCCGTCTTAACGTTGTCATGTTTTTGCAGGGAGAACGAGACATTACGAAAAGGCACAAGATGGAAAGAGCTAAATTAAATTGTCAACGCCACAGTTGTTCTTTAGGTTAATGACCTTTCGTATCACTTCTCGTTGGCCGTACTTATAGTTGTCTCAGTTTTAATCTTGGTGTGAGATTATGGTCACCCCACAGTATGACTTCACAATAGATATCGTGTTACTGACTTTCGTCTACGTAGACTTTATGTTTAGATCTTACAGCCGTCTTATCCGATTTTATCCGGATTGGAATAAGACTTGCAAAGATTAATTAATAGCATTAACTTTTAACTGAAAATGGTTTTGTAAGGAGTTGATACTGTGTTTTAAACAAACCTTTAAAAGTGTAGACTGTTTTTTTTTCTTTATTTAGGTAAACAACAGCGATATTTATAATATGCAGGGTGGAAATTTGTAATGCTACTTGAAGGGGAAAATCTCTCAATAAATAAATAATAAATATGTTGGGACAACTCACACACGGCTATCTGATCCCAAGCTAAGCAGAGCTTGTGTTATGGTAACCAGACAACTGATATACATACTTATATAATTTATAAATACATACATATTATAGATAAATCACACCCAGACACAGAACAAATAATCATGCTCATCACACAAAGTTTGTCCTGGGTGGGAATCGAACCCACGACCTCCGGCTCAGCAGTTAGGGCCACTAACCACTGGACCAACAGGCCCGTCCCGGTATGGGCATGTAATGAGGAGGGACGAAGCACATGTGACTAAAAGAGTGATGGATCTGAATGTTGATGGACGGAGAGCGAGAAGAAGGGCAAAGAAAAGGATGGATTGTGTAAGGAATGATATGAAGGAGAAAGGAGTAAATGATGCCGTGACGTTTGATAGAGGGGAATGGAAGAAACGTGTTGCGCCGACCCCAAATAGAATGGGACAAGGGCAGGAAAATGATGACTAAGGACCGATTGTTCGACCGAGCTTTACTCGCGTGAAAATTGAGAAAACGTACTTTCGCAGATTTATAGAGACCTAAATAGAAGAAAAAATATTCTAGTCGCCATGACGACGAGTACCCAAAATCCTTACTAATATTATCAAAGCGAAAGTGAGTTAGTTTATTTGTTTGTTACGTCTTCACGCCTAACTGGCCGAACCAATTTTGATACAGAGATAGTTGGGACCCTGGAGACGGACATAGGCTAAAAAAGGGGCGCACCGAGAGTTCAGTACGCGACATAAATGGCCATATCTTTTAACTGCGTGGACTTAGAGGGATGATTTTTTTACAGCTCCGAAGGACCACAGATAATATTATTTGATGTTTTCCGATCTGCAAAAAAAGGGACCACAGATTTCAGTATATCATTTTAATACCAACTCAGAGACAGTGAGCAATTGGGTAGCTCACCGTCCGTCCGTCTATTAACAACAGGCCGTGTCGACGGCGCGTTAGGCGCGTCGCCCACATGACCAACAGTCGAGATGCAGTTGAGGTGCAGGCACAGAAGAGGCACGCGGCAATGAGATTTTCTTTACAAATGTCGTGTGGGCGACGCGCCTAACGCGCCCCCGCCCCGATGGCACCCCGATGCCAATCGTGTGGGCGACGCGCCTTAGTGTTATATGCGCGCCTCAAAGGGATGACAGCAAAGCAGAGGGGCCTGCCAGGGCGAACGCCTGCCGGGATTGCGGGTTTTTCGAAAGAGATAGGGTTCCCCCCGCTCCGTCCACAGCGGATGAAGTTATTTGATGATTTCCCATTAGCAAAAAAAAGGGTTCCGTATTTTCCTTTTGAGCTACTGAACTCTAAAAGTAGAATACTCCCTCTCTCTTAAGACCTACTTAATACTAAAAAAAAGACGAAGTATTAATGTCGATCTAGAACAAAAGATCTCGCGGCTTCCAAAGAATAGAATGAAAGTTTTATTGCCACAGAAAATAAAATGAACACGCTTGATACGTTCGACTTTGTGTTAGACAAAGACGGGGCGACGGACTTAGTATTGAATAAAATTGCCCTGTCTGTTTGAATACAATAAATAAAATAAAAAAAACTTGAGAGGCATCAAGGGACACCCGGATGGAACGAAGTTATTAAGTTTATTTTGTACAAAAAACTTGTATAAACTCAACAAAAATAATGAAATAAATGTTTTTGGAATGAAATTCCTTATGGCGCGTTGCGAAAGGGGGCTAGACGGAAAAAAATAAGACCAAAAGTTGTAACGACACTTTTAAATGTGCAACAATGTTTAACATGCGCGTGTTTCTCTGTCTGTTTCGCTTTCTCTCATAGAAAGCAAGCCAGTTATTTTCGTTTCGTCTTTCTATTTCGCATTGAACAGTGTGGTGTCGCGACGATTATTTTTGTTAGTTACCGTACTCCTCCGAAACGGCTGGACCGATTTAAACGAAATTTTGTGTACATATCGGGTAGGTCTGAGAATCATAAAATAACATCCAGATGTCGCATGTCGGTGAGAATAAAATGATGATCACACGAAAGCCACGGATTTTCGGAAGCAAACTACACATTTACCGTCTTTTAGTGTTTTTTTTTTATTTAATCGTTTTTAGCCGACTTAAAAAAAGAGGAGGTTCTCTATTCGTGGGTATTTGTTTAATTCTTTTTTACCATTTCTCATGGTAAATATTATTCATTTCGATGAATTACGATTTTCTTCGTCTTGTCCCGATTATCACATTTAAAACTAGCTAGCAACTGCGGCTTAGCCTGTATCTTTCTCTCTCCTTATCTTCCCCTTTTCCCACGTTTTTTTTTTTAAATTAGCCTATGTCCGTCTCCAGCTATCTCTGTACCAAACAAACAAACAAACAAACCCACTTTATTAAGCAAGGAAAGTAAGGATTATTTTACATTAATTAGCTTAAGGATTTATCATTTTTTTAACCAAAACTGGTTAAAAAAATGATAAATCCTTAAGCTTTAATCGTTTAGCTTTAATTTTGCATTATTTTACTAATGTAAAATTATGTATGCATGCCCTGAACATGCAAAATATGGTTTGTGCCTACTAAATCTGCAATATTAACACCTGGTTATATGTATATTTTAAGCAAATAAATGATTCTTATTCTAATGATATCTGACAGTGTTTGATATGCGATTTTCTAAATAATGAAATCAATTCATTTATTTCAATTAGACCATTACAGGCACTTTTGAATGTCAAGAAACAAAATGAATCTACAGTCCCGGTCACAAGGCATAATAACTTGTGAAAGTACTGTAGTTGCCCATTCCAAAGCGTTGATCTCTATGGAGAAGAATGGGCAAGAAACATATATATATATTTATATGAGACATATATATTTTTGATCTTACTAGCCTACTATTTCCTACTATACATGTAATACTATAATGCGAACCTCACAGTAGATGGATGTATGTTACTATATCACGTCAAAACGGCTGAACGGATCTAGACGAAATTTGGCACAGAGGTAGATTATAGTATTACTAATTACTAATATTATAAAAGCGAAAGTGAGTTTGTTTGTTTGTTACCTCTTCACGTTTTAATGGCTAAACCGATTGTGATGAATTTTAGTACAGAGATAGTTGGGAACCAGGAGACGGACATAGGCTAATGCTATTTTTTTTTAAGAATAAGTGAGATGTGCGGGAGAAAGAGGGAAAAAAGGGGAAAACTTAGCGTTGCTATTACAAATCAATAAGGCACAAGGGGAACTGTGTTACAGTTAAGCCGCGGGCAAAAGCTAGTATAGTATATTTTTTTCCATATCACGCGGGTGAAGCCGCAATTAATAATAATAATATTATCCTAAAATGATGAACAGTTGTAGCGACCATTTCAAACCCACAGAATGTTAATTGTGATGAGCAAATAAATGAAATGATAGAAGGCTGTGTAGATATGGAATGAGAAGCAAAATAATTTTACAAGCGAAGTCATGTGTAAAAGCAAGTTGTATTACGTCAAACGCCTGGACTTGGACTTATAAGTGATGAGAGAGACGGCGATATATACTGTAACGTGACTGACAAGGATGGCGCGAGAAATTAAGTACCGGGAGACGCGTTACAGGAAAAAGTGAGGATGTGCAATTTGTAAATGGAAAGTTTTTTTCTTTTGTTTTAACAATTTAGTAAAGACTAGCTGTTCCACGCGGTTTCACCCACGCTGCTCAGCACCTGTTGGTCGTAGCGTGATGTTATATAGCCAATAGCCTTCCTCAAGAAATGGACTATCCAACACTAAAAGAATTTTCCAATTCCAACCAGTAGTCCCTGAGATTAGCGCGTTCAAACAAACAAACTCTTCAGCTTTATAATATTAGTATAGATAAAGATAATTCTGCGGAAAAGTTCCGAAGAGATACCGTGGTTCCGGAACGTAAAGGGCAATTGAAGGACAAGACATAGGTGGGTTTTAGTCAGTACAAGTCTGACCCACGCTCCGCCCACAGCGGGGGCAGTAATTTCCCATCAAAGAAAAAAACAGAAGTCGCTAAAAGAAAAGCAAGACCTTGGGTTTGATCCTGCCTAATTTCGATTGACTATCCGATTCTCTACCAAACACGCTACCTATTAGAATCGGAATTGAAAAAACTGACTGTATTGTGTAAACGACGTTAGACAAGCCACATCTCTGTGCCCGTCGGAGTGGGGAGCGTCAGGTTTTTTTTCGTTACGAAATTTCTGGATTCGGTCCCCGCGCTCAAGGCCCGCGATAGAAGCTATGTAATTGCTTAAAAAGGGGTGTTTTTTCTTTTAAATTACGGTACCCAATAACATGTTTGACCGTGTCAATCTGTATTTCTTGAACTATAAATTACTAGCTTTTGCCCGCGGCTTCGCTCGCGGTATTCGGTAGCGCCTTATTGATTTGTAATAGCAACGCTAAGTTTTCCTGTTTCTTCCCTATTTCTTCCTCATATCCCACTCTTTTTTTAAAAAAAATTGCCTTTGTCCGTCTCCTGGTTCAAAAATTCAAAAATTCCAAAACTCTATTGTACCAAAATTCATCCAAATCGGTTCAGCCATTAAAGCGTGAAGTGGTAACAAACAAACAAACTCACTTTCGCTTTTATAATATTAGTAAGGATTGGCGCGCGTGGAACACTAACGCTAGGTTAACATTAGGTCGGACCGACAGTTTTGCCGTTGGCCGACCACCGGATCTTACTGTTCACACAAGAATCTATAGCCGCCCTATACAAAGCAGTATGTCTATATTCACCACCATTGTCTCGTCAGAAATCGTGGCCGGGTCCTCGCCGACAGTTTTATCGGGTCGCCATATATGCCAGTACGCATCCAACACCGGTTCTGATTCTGCCGGGTACGACCTAATGTGAACCCGCTCTAACGCACCGACGACACGACCTGCTACCCTACTATGACCTCTTAAAGCAATTCTTATTCCACTGAGGGAAAGAGACAGAGCTATACACGGTGTCTAGCACCATCTCTTTCCCTCAGTGGAATAAGAATTGCTGTAAGATGTCATAGTAGCCCTTCTGTTGTCAATAGACGGACGGACGGTGAGCTAAAGTTCAACCATAAACGTATAAATAATAATATATATATCTTGGGACAACTCACACACGGCTATCTGATCCCAAGCTAAGCAGAGCTTGTGTTATGGTAACCAGACAACTGATATACATACTTATATAATTTATAAATACATACATATTATAGATAAATCACACCCAGACACAGAACAAACAATCATGCTCATCACACAAAGTTTGTCCTGGGTGGGAATGGAAACCATGACCTCCGGCTCAGCAGTCAGGGCCACTAACTACTAAACCAACAGGCCCGTCAAAAGTATCACTTCGTAGTCTGCCTGTCTGTCTATCTTGGGCGTGGAGGTATCAAGTTGAAATTAAAACCATATACTCAAGTTTTTGGTCCCTTAAAGCTGAAGAAAACTCAATCCTTTAATTCTACGCAGTCAAAAGTTATTGCCGTTTATGTCGCAAGTTTGTACGAAACCATCATTACGAAAGTTTGACCCGCAGTTGTTTTTTAATAATGCCCCAATTTGTGGACTTATAAAAGACGATTTAAAGATAGAATTAAACAGAAAACTTGAATTAATTGACAACACGGTAGGCCCAGTGGCTGAGCGATCGACTGCTGCGCTGCGTGTCGCGGGTTCGATTCCCGTACGGAATCAATATTTGTATGACCTGCAGATAGTTGTTTCGGGTCTGGCTGTTTGTGTATGTGAGTTTGAATGTTTGTAAACGCACCCACGATACAGGAGTAATCCTAGTTTAGGGGCACGTCTATCAGGCACAGATGCCTTTTTGTGTAAGGATTATAGTCGCAATGTTATGTCCATAATATTCTGAAAGATATAGTAATAAATCAAAGTCTAACAAAAAGTACATTTACCCCATTTTCCTCGATAACGCTGCGCGCATTTTCAGCGGAACTTATCGAAAACCTGTAGCTTTTGCATTTACTACACGCCAATATCAACCTTAATATTGCAACTACACATCTGAAAATCCCTTGCTAACTTCAGTTGTGTTGGAAAATTCATTTAGTCAACGAAAATTAAGACGTGAATCGCATGGAATAGGGTAGATGTTTGAGTATAGCCGTCTTAACAAGCTGATAAGACGGTACCAGTCATCTTAGAACTCCCCTTCCTCCTGTGACGTCAACTATTGACTTATATAAGAGGGGCTACCATAGTATAAGTCATGGTTCAGAGTAATTTGGTCTTTTGTATTCGGTCAACGCATATCTGTGGGGTCCTACTCAGTCGCTCCGCGGGCATAGCTCGACGCGGACGTCTAAAACTAGTTAGTATTAATTTTACAAATTATTTTTATTAAATATATTGCAGAATATTATATTTTAATTAAGTTTTCTAATCCAAAATGTTGGTTGGTGTCTTCAAGATTTGTATTTAGTGTAAGTATTGACTTATTTAATTATTACGTAGATAATTTATTGGAAGATTTTTTGTTCTGAAGACATTTTTTATTGTCCATCTCTTTGTTAAACCCCTTTTAAACCATTTAAAATCTCTAAACTAGCTATATACCTAAGTATTTCTTTAGATTTAAGACTCTTCAAAAAGGCTTAGACAAGATGATAGGTAATATCTTAATCAACGTTAATCGACTTGTCAAAAATGACATTAGCTAACGAAAAGTTTATTTCGATCTCATTTGTCAAAAATCGTCACAGAAATACGAAACGCGTTATAAAAGATTGTCTCCTATCCGTGTGATACTGTATAAATAGACTATAAAGTTACTGCGATACATAAAAGTGAGGAAATTGGCAATAATTGAATGACCGTGTCATTTTAACCGCTGCTGCACAGTGTTTCATGAAGGCAATTTTTCGGACATAGTTTTTTTATTAAAAAAAAGGGATAGCAATCATTAGAATGCAAGAATTGGTATTCCCACTTAACTAACATGTTTAGTTTTTGAGAAAAACGAGTATAAATAACCTATCACAATAGCGTGGAATTTTCGAGAAAAAAAAAACTAAATTAATAGAAAAAAATGATATATATCCCGATCTAACAAACTTTCCAAGAATTTATGCTCTAATATATGAAGCATAAGAGACGTCATCGATGTATTAAGACTATCATTACGTACAGAACTTAGTTTTAGAGAAATATGTGTTTTTCTAAATATGTTTACAAAAAATTTGCAAAAATGATTTTCTCGAAAACTTAACATGTTAGATAAGTGGCAATACCAATTATTGCATTTAAATGATTAAGCCTCTCATTTTTTCAATTAAAAAAGCAATGTCCAAAAAAATATCTTTATGAAACACTGTGCATTGATACTATCTAGTTAGAAGTGTACTTTTTTTAGAAAGATAAACTACAGCAAATAGCTGATTTTGTACAAAACGTTTGTTGAGATTCATTTGTCTAATCTTTATTTATCGTATAGTTAGTGGCCAATTTGGTGTCTAAGTTTAAATTTCTATATAGCTTCTAACAAACCATCGAGATGTTTCAAACATGCTGGTTTTCTCACGATGTTATCGTCGAAGCATTTGATTTTATTACATACTAGCTGTTCCCCCCTGTATCGGATGCTGGGTTAGAATGTTAGACCTAACTTATTTGTAGTTCCTATTCCGATTATAAACTGTAGTCATAGTCATAGTATTTTATTGATAACGGATTCTTACAAGTCACAGATTAATAATATTCATTACATTACAAGTTACAAAGAAATAAACAATTACAGTCAATAAAAAATCAAAATGTCAAGCAGAGATATCTATTCTATCTATCTATACTAATATTATAAAGCTGAAGAGTTTGTTTGTTTGTTTGAACGCGCTAATCTCAGGGACTACTGGTTGGAATTGGAAAATTCTTTTAGTGTTGGATAGTCCATTTCTTGAGGAAGGCTATAGGCTATATATCATCACGCTACGACCAATAGGTGCTGAGCAGCGTGGGTGAAACCGCGAGGAACAGCTAGTTACAAATAAAATTAAAACCACAAAAATCAAACACATGAACTTCCAGTCAAAGTTCAAATATTTCAAAAAAACGTCAAAGCAGTAAAACGCTTGCTCGACAAGCCATTTTTACAACCGGGCTTTGAAGCTTCCAATTAAACGGACGCTTCACGAATTCGGCTAACGGGTTAAAGTTAGCGTTAGCCCAAAGTAATTAAACCACGCAGGCGAAGTCGCGGGCGGAATCTAGCATATTATAATTTTATGGGAGTTTCGTTGCGAAATTTGCACAAAAGCAACGGCTCACTTGTCAAAGTTTAGCTTCTAAACCAAAGGTTTTTAATCAGTTACATCTCGGAGAGTTTACTTTAGACTTGCACAATCTAATACCCCTATCCCATTATATCAATTTACAGTCGCCTGCACATCAAGCTACTACAATCTGTCAGATTTCTTTGATGGATTTTCGACTTTATTTCTAAAGGATTAAGGTTCAAGGTTCATTGGGAAAAATTGACAGTTTCGGGTAGCTTGACCTGCAGCCGTCTGTGCGAACAGAGATACGGCTAAGCGTCCAGTATCTCTTATAAGGCTTGGCCATGCGTTCTCGAGATAGACAGTAGGGAAAAGAAAGAAAAAGTGTGTGTGTCAGCTCTGACGCACGACTGGAGTTTACTCCTTAAGTACGAGTATCTAACCATACGCAAAAAGAGTTTATTCAAATGAAAAAAGATTAATACCATATGAAAGGGTAAATTCACAAATTAATGAAAAAAATAGCAATATAAATACATCGACACTGATAGAAACAAACAAGCCCAATAACATAGTATATAGGTATAGTCGCCTATACAGCATACCATATGTACATCTTAATACACTCACAGCCAAATTAGAAAGTTGCGCACTAAAGATGCGCACCAAAAATGTGACACATTTTCGTTACTTTAGTAGGTTTTACCCCTCGGATTTTTCTCATACCGGGCGCCTTATATATGAAAATCGATTCTTAAGGAGTAAAATCCAAAAAACATTTATTTGGGACTCGCACAAAACAAGTAAAACAGTAACAAAATAAAATAAAATAGTACAGACAAGGTTATAGTCTGTGCGAAGCCAAAAAGGTCCCTGTCTCAGCACGCTGCGATATTTTAAGATAAAAATAACACAGCGCTGGTATTCTGACAGGGCCAGTTAGTTAGGGACAGACAGACGGACAACAAAGTTATCCTATGAAGGTTCTGTTTAAGTAGAGGGGCTTGCCAGGGCCATCGGCTAAAGAGATACCGTGGCCCCGGAACATAAAAAGCAAAAGAACGAACATGGGTGAAATCAAATCAAATCATTTATTTCAATTAGACCATTACAGGCACTTTTGAATGTCAAGAAACAAAATGTATCTACAGTCCCGGTCACAAGGCATAATAACTTGTGAAAGTACTGCAGTTGCCCATTCCAAAGCGTTGATCTCTATGGAGAAGAATGGGCACGAAACTCCATGGACACTCCTTTAAATTCTAATATTTTTCCAAAATAGTATTTACATCATTCGTGTTGAGATTATACAAATATCAGTTTTAGTCAGTAAAATTCAGACACTCGCATATTTGATTATTTTCTCATTCGGTTTCTTAAAAATGAGCCGTTTTAACACATTTTTACCAGCTATAGTTTTGTTGAAAATAGCTGTTTTTTAGTCAGAACGATGTCCTGAATACGTGTGAACCATTTTAGCGTTGGAAAATTCTTAGCGAAGCATTCACAATTCCATTTGAATGAGCACGAATTTCTAAAATCAGTGAGTGAATTCAAGATTTTTATCAAAAGGTAAGATCTATTCAAATCCTCAAAATTATCAACACAAAAAGATTATAAATTGGGTCTCCTAATTACTGGAATTCCGTTGACAATTTCCATTTAAGATTTTCTTATTAATTATAATGTTTTAGGATCCAACAAAATTTCGGCTTCACAATTTTACCGGACTATTAAAAATAGGGATCAGTGTAAAAAAGTCGTTATCTCAGATATTTTATTCCATTCAGGGCCTCTGTTAAAGGAATATATTTTGGAACGAAGTTCCTTATCGCGCGCTGTGAAAGGGGGCTAGACGGAAAAAAATTCTTACGAAAAGTTGTCACGACACTTTTTGCTATAGTAAGCTATTGTAAGCTGTGCGGCGTCGCATGTTTCTCTGTCTGTCTGTCTGTCTCTCCCTGTCTTATAGAAAGCAAGCCTGATATTTACATTTCTATAGGAACTTC
Organism: Ochropleura leucogaster; assembly: GCA_958449745.1. Lineage (NCBI taxonomy): Eukaryota > Metazoa > Arthropoda > Insecta > Lepidoptera > Noctuidae > Ochropleura > Ochropleura leucogaster. The sequence continues at coordinate 7,853,016 of OY288228.1, read as the reverse complement.
GTTCCATCCGGGTGTACCTTGACACCTCTAAATTTTATTTTCTGATTTGATAGAATACTAGCTTTTGCCAAATTCGAGGTAATACAGTTCCCTTGCCTGATTTGCAGGTACCTGCTACCTGTAGTTTTTGCCCTAGCGCCTTATTTATTGTTATATCAATGCTAAGTTTTATTAATAATTATATTACTATGGCGCAAGAGCAAAAATTGCAGGTCTGCTTGGTGTGGTATACCGAATTTAACGCGAACGAAGCCGCGGGCAAAAGCTAGTAAACAATAAATAAATGAAACACGGACAATGGATACGGGACCCTTTAAAATATATAATACCGCCATGAAACGAGGGCTGCGGTCTAAGATTGATTTCTCCAGAGATATTACTTGCGACAGAGATAGAAAGCAGTCATTAAGAGATTAGAAGTCGGTTGAGATAAGCTGAAATAGGACTTAAGTTATATTTTAACATGGTTTATTTTAGCTTTTTGGATTTACCATTGAATAGGTACCTACTTATTTTCGTTTCTACTTTTAAAGGCGAGCGGTAAAATTCGTACAACATACTTTATTTTTTGGTCTGTGAAAGAATTTATACCACTTATTAAAGCAATTAAACCATTTATTTTCATGTTACATTAGTATTTTTAGAAGTTCGGATTAATTAATTATATTAATTAAAAGATTTAAGTATTTAAACGTAATATAATCTTAAACTAAACGCAGGTAAACGTAGTTAGGTTTTTAGAAATTGCCATTTGTGTATCACGAGGCTCAAAACGATAAATAATTATAAAAAAATAGAAATAAGAGTAAATATAATAATTAACCTATTAGACATTTCACCTTACAATAAATATTGATTGCAAAGAATCTTAATAATTGACTATTTAATGATAGGAGTTATAGCTCGTAGCTATATAAAGTACATTTTGATTATTTTGATCACTGTCTCTTAGTTTAAGAGGCATATTTTTTGAATGCATGGTTAAGCCGCGCTTGCCTAGGTTGGTCTGTGGATGGGTGACGACGCGAGTGTGTTATAAAGCCGAGAACACCAGTGTTAAATTCTCACGTAAATAAAACGACGGTTTCCAGTACACTTACGGAGAAATCAAAGGACATAAAGTACATTTGAAATTAATCAAAATAAAACTGTGATATCATTTGTTTTTTCCCCTCGCTTTGTCTTTTTATACTGAAGTAGAAACAAAGGCATCACGGTAAACAGCCTAATATTAAAAAAATAAATTCAAATATTTTTGAATTTAGAACTCAAATAATAATGTAGTTTCCAGGGTCAATGTAATTACATTCTATTTAGTTCGTCTCGCGTTGCTGCATTTTTTTGCAAAGCGTGACGTCACACGTAACTTTAATGGGCTATATCTTTGTAATTTTTGGTCTAATTTACAAATAAAAAAATACGTGTTCCTTATTTTTCAATAATATAAAAGACAGACTCATATTTACCTTTTTTTTAAACTGGCCTATTGTCAATTTGTTTTTAAAAGAAAATTATTTTCTACATGATGTTTATTTGTGATGTTATTCTACTGATAAACACATTTTTATTTTGTTTTTTTTTTTATGAATTTAAAGGTCTTAAAAACAAGCGCCTCATTGCTAAAAGAAAAACACTACCGGCTATAAGGAAGTTTATTGTTATCAGTGACTAGCTGTTCCTCGCGGTTTCACCCACGCTGCTCAGCACCTGTTGGTTCTAGCGTGATGTTATATAGCCTATAGCCTTCCTCAAGAAATGGACTATCCAACACTAAAAGAATTTTCCAATTCCAACCAGTAGTCCCTGAGATTAGCGCGTTCAAACAAACAAACAAAGAAACTTTTCAGCTTTATAATATTAGTATAGATGAAACAGAAAAAAAATGAAAAACCCTTATGACGATAAATGAGAAAAAAGCACGCGTGCAAAAAAACATTGCATATTTAACTTCAGAGCTAGTTTTTTTAATTTCGAGGAGGTGTATCCTGAAAATGTTTGTGAGGATGGATTGAAGTATGGATGTTTGTTACTCTTTCACGTCAAAACGGCTGAACGGATCTTGATAAAATTTGGCACCGAGGTAGATTATAGTCTGGAATAACACAAAGGATACTTTTATTTTTCAATATCACACGGGCACCAGCTGTTTTATTAATCTTATCTTAGGTACTTATCATACTAATATCGTACTTCCTACTATAATTAATATCCTACTAATATTATAAATGCGAATGTTTGTGAGGATGGATGTAGATGTTTGTTACACACGTCAAAACGGCGGAATGGATCTTGATAAAATTTGGCACAGAGGCAGATAATCTGATAACACACAAGATACTTTTTTTTTTCGATATGACGGAAGTAAAGCCGCGGGCGCCAGCTAGTTTAAAAATAAACCCGTAAAAGACAACCGGAGAGATGTTGTGTAATAAAGAAATATTCCGCCCGAATATAATTTCGACGCTGATCCATCATACATTTAGGTTATACATGACCCGGTCAGGTTTGCCGGAGATGAAAGGGGTACCCTTTTAATCTCCATCATTTGATTTAGGTCAACCTTAAGCCTTTTAGATTTTGTCAAGCTTTCCGTCTGTCTAGATTTTAATGTCATAATGGCCCAGAGGTTTGGGCCTCGTCTCTCGCGCTGTATGTTGGTTCAAATTCGGGCAGTAACAATGTCACTTTTTAAATTGAAATGTACTTACATTTTAAAGTCTATATATACTAATATTATAAAGCTGAAGAGTTTGTTTGTTTGAACGCGCGAATCTCAGGCACTACTGGTTGGAATTGGAAAATTCTTTTAGTGTTGGATAGTCCATTTCTTGAGGAAGGCTATAGGCTATATAACATCACGCTACGACCAACAGGTGCTGAGCAGCGCGGGTGAAACCGTGGGGAACAGCTAGTCTAAGATACCTGCCGGGGTTGCGGGTTGTTCGAAAGAGATCCAGCGGCCCCAGAACGTATAGGGCAATAGAAGAAACATGGGTGGGTTTTAGTCAGTACAAGTCTGACACTCACTGTCTATTTTATGATTTCTCGCCCAAAATAAAAAGATAGATAGATAGAATATTCTTTATTACGTACACCATATAAATAACAAGAATAACACTAGACAACTTATAAATAGGGTGACACAATGGGCGGTCTTATCGCTAAAAGCGATTTAAAGGAGGAGAAACAGTTTTGTAGGTAGTCTGTGGCGTAACATTTTTCAAAATTAATAGCTACATTTAGACATTATAGACAGACGATAATAAAAGAAAACATCGTTATAAAACCTGTAGGCCTACTATGGCATCTTAAAGCAGAACTTATTCCACTGAGTAAAAGAGATGGTGATAGACACCCTGTATAGCTCTGTCTCTATCCCTCAGGGAATAAGTTCTGCTTTAACACGTCATGGTAGGGTAGCTGAACTTGACTAGACTGGACACAAATATTTAATTCCCTCTGTGTCCTACTTATTTTTAACCGACATAAAAAGGACGAATTCTATGTTTGACCGTATTTTTTATTAATTTTCACCGAATACTCTGCTAACTGTATACCGCTTTCATAATTCGTTTTTTTAATTCGAAAGGGTGTAGGTACTTCTGAGGTGGTCTCATATTACTTTTTTTGACGGGCCTGTTGGTCTAGTGGTTAGTGGCCCTGACTGCTGAGCCGGAGGTCGTGGGTTCGATTCCCACCCAGGAAAAACTTTGTGTGATGAGCATGGTTGTTTGTTCTGTGTCTGAGTGTGATTTATCTATAAAATGTATGTATTTATACATTTTATAAGTTTGTATATCAGTTGTCTGATTACCATAACACAAGCTCTGCTTAGCTTGGGATCAGATAGCCGTGTGTGAGTTGTCCCAAGATATTTATTCATTTATTTATATTGCTATAATACAATTTTTTTCTTTCATGTCTATTTGGATGACTAGCTGTGCCAATGTGTAACAATGGGAAATAGATACTCGATAAAAAGTGAGATATTATTAAACCACAACTAAAAATGCTGAAATAAAAAAACTTTTATGCAAAAAACGGACATCCAAGGAAAAAACAGTAATATTGGAAAATAACTTTACTTCCCGAAGTCGGTAGCAAAAAAGTCAACGTAACAAACAAAACTCACCGACTACCAGATGTATAAATGACTAGCTGTTCCACGCGGTTTCACCCACGCTGCTCAGCACCTGTTGGTCGTAGCGTGATGTTATATAGCCTATAGCCTTCCTCAAGAAATGGACTATCCAACACTAAAAGAATTTTCCAATTCCAACCAGTAGTCCCTGAGATTAGCGCGTTCAAACAAACAAACTCTTCAGCTTTATAATATTAGTATATATTACAAGAAATGATTACAATTGAAAATATTTTTGTAATTTCGACGAGCAGTGGGCAAAGGGCCCTTTTGCGACGCTACGCGGTAACTACGACGTAGCAATCGCTGCTACGGCGTAGCGATAATTGCTACGCTGACTTAGCTCGTAATCTCTACGTAGAATTAAAATACAGATAATTTTATATTGACACTAGCTGTGCCCAGCGGTTTCACCCGCTGCTCCCTTAGGGGTATGAAAAATAGATGTTGATCGATTCTCAGACCTACCCGATATGTACACAAAATTTCGTTTAAATCGGTCCAGCCGTTTCGGAGGAGTATGGGAACGAAAACTGTGACACGAGAATTTTATATATTAGATTTATTTTATAAAACAATTCTTCTAATCTATTGTGTTGGGTTATTTAAATCCTTTCAAAATGGTTGAGCTAAATGTGGCTGATCCATGCGTCATGTGGGTTCACGAACATGACGCATTGATCAGCTGAAACGGTCAGTTGGAACTGGAGATATCTTAGTTGCTACGGTTTATTTTAATTTATTGGAACGAAGTTCTTTATTGTGCGTTGCGAGAGGGACGGAAAAAAAATAACCTGTTGGTCTAGTGGTTAGTGGCCCTGACTGCTGAGCCGGAGGTCGTGGTTTCGATTCCCACTCAGGACAAACTTTGTGTGATGAGCATGATTGTTTGTTCTGTGTCTAGGTGTGATTTATCTATAATATGTATGTATTTATAAATTATATAAGTATGTATATCAGTTGTCTGGTTACCATAACACAAGCTCTGCTTAGCTTGGGATCAGATAGCCGTGTGTGAGTTGTTCCAAGGTATTTATTTTTAAGTCTACGTAGTCAAAAGATATGGCTGTTTACGTCGCAAGTTTGTACGGAACCCTCTGTACGCGAGTTTGCATTGCTTTTGGTCGGTTTTTTAATTAATTTCATTTTATTGTTATGTCCTGTGCCTGTCTAATAAACAGTATTTCTTTCTTTCTAACCTCAAATGTCATCACATCACATTTTAATTCAATTCATCGAGAATATTTTAGGCACCAGCGAGAATTACGTAATTTAATATTGTCAACATTGTGTCTATCTTAATCGCTTTGTTTTATATTCCAAAAATGCTTTAAAATGCTCGCTTTGGCAACATTTTGATGTCACAGAAAGACAGACACTATTTTGCGGAACATTCTAGTATTTACTCGACTGCCGAAAAGAGGAGGGTTTTGTTTTTCGAGCATGTATGTAGGTATATTAAAGTGAACATTTTATTACATCGTCTCAAACTTTTTCGTCTGTGTGTTGCAAGTCGCGTGACGGTTGGAAAAAGTTTTACTTTTACCGTTGTTAAAACCACACAATCCTTTTTTATTTATTTCCTATAACAACAGACACTAACTTTGAAAAATGAAACGCATACACGAAACACATTACAATACACGTTACACAATACACGAAACACATTACAACTATACTCACCGTACATTATGATAAAAACTGCAACATAATGATACCTACATGAACAAGTAAACTCATACAAACACAAGTCTAGACACACTCCATACAACTTAAATATCAGTAATACATTACACATATTACCTATACTGTGATAATGAAGTTTATTACCGACAACCCACCTGCATAATATTCGACGCACATTATCTCGACATCCGTGTGTCACTAGCAGGATTCAGCAGAATACCAGCGTCAGGTAATCCACCTGGCATTATGCTGAGCTGGACTCCTTTTTGGTGTAATTTTGAGTCACACACCGCCCATTAGTGGACGACCTCAATAAATATATGTGATGTGTCTATGGGTCGATTTAACTCAGTCTACCTTACTTTTTTTTTTAACGTGTTCCATTTTTTTTTCTGTGTGATGTTTTTTTTTTATTTTAATTCTTGTATTGTGTCTTTTATTGCATCAAATAAATGATTTATCTATCTATCTATTTATTTATAATAAGCACACTAAGAGCACGGTGACATACACACATATACAAATAAACTAACATCCAAAAACTGCATTTTCATAACCATGCAAATATCTGGTATGCATGACTTAAAACATGATAAATCTTAGGGACAAAATTTTATAACTAAAGTAGTGTCAAGTAGGTCCAGAATAAGTACAATAAAATAACAAAACATCTATACTAATATTATAAAGCTGAAGAGTTTGTTTGTTTGAACGCGCTAATCTCAGGAAGTACTGGTTCGAATTAAAAAAAATCTTTTAGTGTTGGATAGTCTATTTTTTGAGGAAGGCTATATAACATATATAACAGGTGCTGAGCAGCGCGGGTGAAACCGTGGGGAACAGCTAGTGCAAGATAATATAAGATGACACTCATGGTTCTCACTGTTTATATAGGGAACATATTTATGAAGCGAAACTCATTGAACATAGTAGGATCTCTTGCCTAAATAATAGCAGGCGCTCGGGTCGATCTTTAGGTTAAGCTGCGCTTACCTAGGTTAGTTTGTGAATGGGTGACATACCGAGTTTCCTTCGTCCCCGGAAAGCACGTTAAGCTGCTGGTCCCGGCTGTCATTTGTAGATCTTTGACAGTCGATACAGGTAGTCAGTGTCCCGAAAGTCTGACCACCAGTCTTATGTATCGAATTACCCAGTACTAGCTGAGTTGTGGAGGTCAGATAGGCAGTCGCTCCATCTTACTAATCTACTACTAATATTATAAATGCGAATGTTTGTGTGAATGTTTGTTACTCTTTCATGTCAAAACAGCTGAACGGATCTTAATGAGACAGAGAGGTATATTATGGTCAGGCATAACACATTGGATACTTTTTTATCACGTGGGTGAAGCCGCGGGCGCCAGCCAGTGTAAAATATTGGTATTCAGGTGCGTCCGGTAAGACTGAAAGTTGACCCCGAAATAGTTAAAAATAAGACTGACTGGTCCCCGCACGGAACAAATATTAATATGACCTACAGATAGTTGTTTCGGGTCTGGCTGTTTGTGTATGTGAGTTAAAATGTTTGTAAACGCACCCACGATACAGGAGAAATTCCTAGTGTGGGGCAACGTTTTTTTTTTCAAGTATTTTGGAGACACATAGGCTTTCCTTTATTTACAGGATGGTCACCATCCACCGACCAACCTCGGCAAATGTTGCTTAACACTGAAGATCGACTTCTGCCACTTTTACAATATATCCACGACACTCTCCAATATGAGATTAACATAACAATTACGAAAATCATTCATAAATGAGTTAACGTCAACAAAATCAAAATTAATTATTCAGACAAAAGCGTAGACGGGCCGGAAACGGCGCCGTATTGGTGGAAACGGCTCGTTACCGCCGTCGACTTACTTCCGCCGCCATCTTGAATACGTCACCAACGTCATTGTGGCCATTTTGTTTTTGTTAATTGGCGAAATATTTCTTTAAATGGGGTTAAGTGTTTTCGTATTTACGAATAAATCTAGTTAAATTTTTAATTGTTTTGACGCTATATTTTAAATATTTATTTTGTCGTCAATTGGATTATTTTTTGTGAATTTGTTGGAGAATTTTGGAAAACTAACAAATATGTTAAGAATTTTTTACCGCCGTCGACTTACTTCTGCCCGCCATCTTGAATAGATCACTAACCTCATTGGGGCCATTTTGTGTTTGTTATAGGAGAAACTACTACTCTCTCACACTATCGTCGACATTTCGTTCTCATATCTCCTTTCGCAGGTCTGCTGGCAGAAATTTCTTAAGAAATAAGCAGTACCCTTGTACTCAAATTTAATATGTTTTTTTGTGTGGGTACATAAATAGTTAAATAAATATTATTTAAAAAAGGTGGTTTTTGAGAGTGCTTTCGAATCGTTTTGTTTATTTTTATTCGTTTATTGATCTATTTACATACAACTTTACATTTTTAAATATTTCTTAATAAAAAACACTAAAAATAACATTTGAAAATATAGGTAAAAAAAAATGATTGATTCATAATTTGCGTTTTTTTTTTAAATTGAAAATTATTACGACGCAATATTTTTATTATTATTTTGTTGTTTTTATTTACTTTGGTTTTACCATTACTTGGGTTATTTTTGTAAAGGACATTGCTCTGCGTCCATACAATGTTGGCCCTGCAGCCAAGAGCATCAGACAATGATGTATTGCATAAAGGAGTTAACTAATGATAGAGATCATTAGTTAACTCCTTTATGGTCTTATTAGCCCCCTCTTCTTCGCCCGCCTAATATCGGAAAAAAGTATCCTATGTATTGCAGACTATAATGTACCTCTGTGCCAATTTTCATCAAGATCCGTTCAGCCGTTTTGACGTGAAAGAGTAACAAACATCCATACATCCATCCATTCCCATATAATATAATATTAGTAAGAAGTAGGATTGCAATCCTTATCCTTACTAATATTATAAAAGCGAAAGTGAGTTTGTTTGTTTGTTTGTTACCTCTTCACGCCTTAATGGCTTAACCGATTGTGATGAATTTTGGTACATAGATAGTTGGGAACCAGGAGACGGACATAGGCATTTTTATTTAAAAAAGTGGGATGTGAGGGAGAAAGAGGGAAGTAAAGGAAAAAAATAGCGTTGCTATTACAAATCAATAAGGCGCAAAGAGAACTGTGTTACCCCAAATTTACCGCGGGCGTAAGCTAGTAAAGTTATATAAGCACAAATCTGTTGTAATAACTCTATTAATATGATTAAACAATAAATGATTAAATTAATTTTAATTTTTTTTAAAATATTTGATTAGACTTACCTGCCTGATAATAATCAAGAAACTAACATAACAATTTCTTCTTACAGAAACCTCCTAAGCCATCAAGATGGGCGTCGCATCAGACGGTTTCACCAGCCGATGCAGGGCCAAGATAGCAGCCCTGAGGGAGTCCAGGAAACTGGTTCTGGTCATCGTCGCCATTGCATTATTACTGGACAACATGCTGCTTACAACAGTCGGTAAGTTTAACTTAGTATTTGCGTGTGAGGAAGAGAACCCTAAACCAACCCAGCCGCTGCGAGACGACTCCCGGCCACCGTAGATGCGAGCCTGTGGACGGTGAGCAATGGTCGACGGCGCGTTAGTGTTCCACGCACGTCTAAAAGAGATGTCCGCAAAACAGAAAGGCTTGCCAGGGCCATCGCCTGCCGGTGTTGCAGGTTGTTCGAAAGAAATACCGCGGCTCCGAAACGTAAAGGGCAATAGAAGGAACATGGGTGGATATTAGTAGTACAAGTCTGACACTTCCCCCTGCTCTGCGCAGAACAAGGGAAGTTATTTGAAGATAACCCATCCGCAAATAAAAACGTTTAACTTAGTCATCATCACCCTAGCCTATTTCCAGCGATAAGTCGTGGGTTCGATCTCCGCATGAATCAAATGCTTGTGTAGCCTACAGTTAGTTGTTCCGGGTTAGGCTGTTTGTGTATGTGAGTTTAAATGTTTGTATCCATGATACAGGAGAAATTCCCAGTGTATTTTTAAATATTATGGGGTCGTAAGGCTAGAAGTCTTACGGAATTCAGCTTAAAAGTATTTAGCTAAGAGCGACTGCCTATCTGCCCCAACAAAATCTGGGTAATACAAATCTCCTTGGTAAGATTAGTTGTCAAACTTTCGAGCCACTGATTACCAGTAACGACTGTCAAAGATCTACAAATGGCAGCTCGACCAATACCTTAAAGTACTTTCTGAGGCACGGAGGAAACTTGATAAGTAACGGGTGGTCACCCATCCATAGACTAACCTAGGCAAGCGCTGCTTAACCTTAAGATCGATTCGAGCGGTTTCTAATATTTAGTCCCAAGTTCCATATGGAGCTAGAAATCGCATTAAGAACGACCTCCTTATTTTGAAATCCGTAAATAATCTTACAAGTTAAATCTACTCCCGGTTTCAGAGCTGAAATTTTGCATTTATCTTTGGTATAGATAATATTACATATTCAGTTACGTCACGTCATTCTAAATCCAACATGGCGGATATACAAAGATGGTAGACTAGTTATTTTTTATGCAAACCCAAGATATAGGGATCAAATGACAGGGTTTGTTTACAAGAATACAAAAAACCTTTTTTTAAGATTTCTAAACGATAATATTATTACTTCCTACGGTACCCTTCTTATGGATTCTAGATAAATTCAGGAAGGCATGAGTCGGCCCCAGCCATCGTAAATACAGGTAGTATTTTGTGGACGAGCTGTATCTTTTTATCTAAAACTAGCAGTGCCCTGTGGTTTAATATAATAATAATAAAATCGTTTATTTTCTTTACACAAGTTACTTAATGCTAGCTTTACAGAAATGCATAGTCAAAACGTTTACTTTGTGAGAGACTGGTGCCTGAAGTTGGTTTCAGTAAAAAACCTGTATTACGGGTCACCAGGGCCCTCCGGCGGCACAACAATTCGAATCTAGTAGGTACAGGGAGTGCAGAAAACAAAACAAAGGATGCATTTTAAACAACACAACAAAAAATATAGAAAAAAATATATAAAAGACTGTGGAAGTTTATGAAAGTGTGTAAGGAATGTATGTAAGATTTTATAAAACACATTTTACTTTCTGATAATTTAGATTTATTTTGGTAAAGAAAGGGTTAAAATCGGTTCAGTACTGATGAGCGATAAATGTATATTTGTATTGCGTGATTTCTCTTTTAAAACTACATGCCTCGATGTTTCGTACCCGACTACTCTGAGAAGAAACAGATGAAACAAACTCAGAGGTTAGAGTCTCTTTAAAGGTTCAAACAAAAATCTTGGTCAACCTACTTTCGGAGTCTATTCGGTACTGACAAAAAATCTTTCTCTTTGTAATATTACTAGCTATTAAATGATAAATGTTTATTTTACACTTTTAGATGTCGTTTTTTTTTAAACTGTGATCGGTGTTTCGTACCCGACTACTCTGAGAAGAAACAGTCGAAACAAACTCAGAGTTCATTTGCTCATTTTTTTTTTGCAAAAGAGTTTTTATTACCTATATCTTAACACCTAAGTTTTCTTGCCAACCATTGAAATAATCGTTTATTCTCCTAGCGAACACGTTAAGTGTATCCAAGGGATTCTTTTACGAGAAAAGATGTGCTATTACCCGATCTAATGAATTGCAGATGAGGTAAACCACTCTTCTGATTGTAGTCCGCCATCTTGAATTTGCCACCATCTTGAATTGTGTCTGGCTGGATAGGAAGCCGTTTAAAACTATTCCTATTTTGAATTGGAATAACGTAGAAAATGAGTGGTGATTTCTACAGACTGCTACAGTTTATTTTAGTTCACGTCTGTCAGAATTACTGTAATCTTTTTTGTTATCTTCGCAAGTTTGTACAGAACCTACGGTGCGCGAGTCTGACAGCTCTTGTCTGTTTTTCTTTTTAGTGGTTTCAAAGAAATTAAATTCTATTTAGTCAGTTTTCTGGATTATTTAAAAATAAAGAGCACGTATTTTCTTATTTGTAAATTAGACCAAAAATTACAAAGATATAGCCCATTAAAGTTACGTGTGACGTTGGGAAAAAATGTAGCAACGCTTGACGTTTTTTACAAAAAAACATGTCCCTTAGTAGTATAGAACTGACTGGATTGTGGAGGTCAGATAGGCAGGCGCTCCAAGTGATATATCAGTATTTAGTAGGATCTGGTTAGACTGCAAGGCGACTCCAACATAGGAATAAGCTAGTAGGTGATGATTTTAGAAGTAAACGTGCTTATTTCATTAATTTATTTAACAATTTATATACACACAATAGACCAGACAGATAAAATTTGAGTACAAAGGTACTGCTTATTTCTTAAGTAATTTCTGCCAGCAGACCTGCGAAAGGAGATATGAGAACGAAATGTAGACGATAGTGTGTGAGAGAGTATAAATAAAATATTGTGTGTGTGTCTTAACCTATTATAACTTACATATATAAGTAAACTAGCTGTGCCCAGCGGTTTCACCCGCTGAGGTTTAGGGGTATGAAAAAAGAATGTTGGCCGATTCTCAGACCTACCCGATATGTACACAAAATTTCGTTTAAATCGGTCCAGCCGTTTCGGAGGAGTATGGGAACGAAAACTGTGACACGAGAATTTTATATATTAGATATTAATAAATACTTGTATATATGTATACATAACGCTTAAATATATATCCATAAATAAATACATAAATTACGATTGAGAGGACAGGTGCTCTTTCACTCTGTTTTTAAATAGGGAAGTGAGAGACTTTAAATCGCTTTTTCATGACTTTTTATTTATATTTTATTTGTGGTATACTTCATCTGTTCATAACTTTTTTACAACTTAAATTTGATTCATCATAAAACAATAAAATCGTGGTAAAAAATGAGTCTGACATCACAAACACACAACTCGCCGGAACTAAAGTCGGTTAGAACGGAAGCTGGGGCAATTTCCCCGTCGCAGAGATCAAAGTGAAATTCACTTACCCGCCTCATCAAAAGAGCCGGCTACTAGAGTTGGGACTGGGTAAAGAGAATGTCGATAAAATTATTGGTAGTGCAATAAAATTAATGAAGCTAGAACAACGACAAGTGAAGAAAATGTATTTATACAACATTATTTTTAGTTTATGCGAAAGCCGAAACACATGTCCAGGTTTTTTTATATAAAGAATCTATGTACAAAATTTCAAAACTGTATCATGAAAAACCACAAAGTTATAAGCTTGTTATGTTACGTGGATATCCGTACAAATACACTGTCACCAACGGCGCGCGGCGACTGTGACTCGCGCGCATTTTTTTAGCCGAGGTCCGGCCGGGTCTTTTGTGCGCTTGCGAATAGGTACTTAGTGTCGCATGGTATCCATATTATAAACATTTTTAAATATTTTTGAAACAATATATTACATTTTGTAAAAATGATTGGAATCGATTCAATTACTTATTCTGAACAAACTACATTCAGGTTTCGCATATACAGCTGATAAAATAATCAAAACGAAGAATTACTAACGCAGAAACGGGGTAAGAAACCTAGACAAAGACTCTCTTTATAATGTAGACATCTTTATCTACGTTGATATCAAGCATCGATTAGTGTGCTTATGTTGTAAAAAAAATTATTATACAATACTAGCTGTACCCAGCGGTTTCACCCGCTGCTCACTTAGGGGTATGAAAAATAGATGTTGGCCGATTCTCAGACCTACCCGATATGTACACAAAATTTCGTTTAAATCAGTCCAGCCGTTTCGGAGGAGTATGGGAACGAAAACTGTGACACGAGAATTTTATATTATACAATATGAAACGGACAGAGTCACCGTTTCGATGTCGTGTACTGCTGCCTGCCAACATGGACTGGTTATGGTATATAAAAGACTGACGTAGTGTCACTTTCGCTCCTACCAAAGCTTAAAAAGATATTTGATTATTGGCAAAGTGCAATTATTCCACATTGTATAACTCAATTCAATTGCATTCCACACTCAATTTAATTCAATATTTTACTTTAGATGGTTTGTACATAATACAGCTACCCTACCATAACGTGTTAAAGCAGAACTTATTCCGCTGAGGGAAAGGGACAGAGCTATACAGGGTGTCTAGCATCATATTTTTCACTCAGTGGAATAAGTTCTGCTTTAAGATGTCATAGTAGGCCTACTGGTCTTAAATAACATCTTCTAATCTTAAATAACATTTCACACATATAACGTCTAACAAAATTTTATTGATTACACCCACATTTGTGAAACTTTGTCAGTCTGATTCAAAAATCTACTTCCGATCAAAGACTAGAAGAATCTTGCTCTCTTATTTCTATCGACAACTAAATATCGACAGCGTCCCCTCACTAGTCAAGACAAGGTTCTCGTAGTCGCGTTTCAAATCATATTTCGTCGAGTTTTCACCCTTTTGCTCCCGGGTAAGATTTAACTGAGTTAAATAGTTGTGAATTGCCTTTTGGGTAGCACGACTTTATTATATAGCCAGCGTAGCGAGATTTATGAATTTTGCTTTGAGGTTTGGTCTAAAGAGGTTTAATACTGGCCTTTAACTTTTTTTTATTTTATGTTACGTTTTTTATGAGCGGTTGATTCGATTTCTAGTTTCTCTCTGGACGTTCTTAATGTGCTATATAAGTATCGTTGTCATATTTGTGTAAAATCTCGATATGAATGAAGTAACCATGATTCTGTAAAAATATTTTGTATAAAAAGAGTGTTTTCCATGGAGTTTCTTGCCCATTATTTTTCATACAGCCACACTTTGGAATAGGCAACCACGATAGCTTTATAAGTTACTGGCTTTTAACCGCGGCATCGCTCGCGTTAAATTCGGGGAAACACAGTACCTCTTTCATGATTTGCAGGTACCTGCTACCTGTAGTTTTTGCCCTTGCGCCTTATTTATTGTAATAGCAAAGCTAAGTTTTCACTTTTCTTCCATTTTTCGCCCTCATATCCCTCTTTTTTTTTAAAAAAAAGCCCATGTCCGTCTCTTGGGTCCCAAATATCTCTGTACCATAATTCATCACAATCGGTTTAGCCATTAAGGCGTGAAGACTAAACAAACTCACTTTCGCTTTTATAATATTAGTAAGGATAATCATTTCACTGGGTTATCGTTTTAGCCAAAAATAGAAAGAGAAAAAACTTCTGCAGCCCCTTCAATTTTAAAGTTAAACGCGTCTTTAATCCCAAAATATCTCAATTCAACACCTATCATTAAAGACTCATTAATTCTGTGTTCCTAGTACTTCACTCCGACCTATTAACCCGACGAGTACTTCGGCAAAGTTCGGCAGTTTCCGTTGAAAGCCGACCGCGTCATATTCGAAATTAACTGTCATTTCAGGGACCCTTGACGGAGACAAGGGCTTTTCAAATTCGGAACGTCGATCGGATGGTATTTCGTAATGAATTCATACGATGTTAACTAGAAATCTATGAATTTTCATTGTTTTGGTGAACGATTGAAAGGATTTTGTTTGGCGATGTATGGATACATTGTTGGTTTGGAACTAAAAGCATCGGAAAATGATGTATTGTATTCTCGTTAGTAAACTACTTAATGATCCTATGTAGTATAGATATATTTAAAAAAAAATACTCAATTTTGAGGTATAACCTCAAAATTTAGTATTTTAGCTCCACCCAGAGCGGGGGAAGTTATTCAATAACTAGCTTTTGCCCGCGCCTTTGCTCGCGTTAAATTTGGGGTGACACAGTTCCCCTTGCGCCTTATTGTTTTGTAATAGCAACGCTAAGTTTTCCCTTTTCTTCCCTCTTTCTCCTTCACATCCCACTTTTTTCAAAAAAATATTAGCCTATGTCCGTCTCCTGGTTCCCAACTATCTCTGTACCAAAATTCATCAAAATCGGTGTAGCCATTAAAGCGTGAAGAGGTAACACACAAACTCACTTTCGCTTTTATAATATTAGTAAGGAAGTAAGGATTTCCCATCCACAAAAAAAAACCTTCAGAGTTTCTTTTTGAGTCTTCCACTCCACGTAAGTATGTCACGGCGCATTTTTATTCTAATATACAAAATTCTCGTGTCACAGTTTTCGTTCCCATACTCCTCCGAAACGGCTGGACCGATTCAAACGAAACTTTGTGTACATATCGGGTAGGTCTGAGAATCGGCCAACATCTATTTTTCATACCCCTAAGTGAGCAGCGGGTGAAACCGCTGGGCACAGCTAGTCTGCATATAAAATACTAGCTGTTCCTCGCGGTTTCACCCACGCTGCTCAGCACCTGTTGGTCGTAGCGTGATGTAATATAGCCTATAGCCTTCCTCAAAAAGTGGACTATCCAACACTAAAAGAATTTTTCAATTCGAACCAGTACTTCCTGAGATCAGCGTGTTCAAACATACAAACAAACAAACAAACTCTTCAGCTTTATAATATTAGTATAGATTCAATTACACAAAGTCAAGCTCTGAGTATAAGTAGACCAGTACCTTCAATCACGTCTTCTCTTGCAGTACCAATCATCCCGGAGTTCCTGTACGACATCCGACACCCGGACGCCCCGCTGTCGATGTCCCTCGAGGACATCACGCTCCCGCCGCCCTCACCAACACCGTACTGTCCTTGCATGCAAGTCAACAACACCGGGCTTGTACAGAATGAGACGCAGACGCGTGAGTATTAATGGCTTCCTCTTTATTTATTTATTTTGGTTTATTTATGTACTTACACACAAGAGAAATCACAGAAAAACATCATAAAAAACAAAGAGTACAAAGGCACAGCTTATTTCTAAAGAAATTTCTACCAGCAGGCCTGTGAGAGGAAATATGAGAACGAAATGTAGACGATAGTGTGTGAGAGAGTAGTAATTTCTCCTATTAACAAACACAAGATTGCCCCAATGAGGTTAGTGATCTATTCAAGATGGCGGGCGAAAGTAAGTCGACGGCGGTAAAAATAATGAAACGTAGACAGTAGTGTGTGAGAACAGAAAGAGAATAATAACTAAAATAAGAATGTCTTCTTAACCTAAATATAAATACACATATAAGCATAATAATATTTAACTGTAGACATACATAACACAAAAATATATAAACAGATATGTAAATACAATATTATAAGTATTCACAATTGAGAGGAAAGGTAATGCTCATTTAATCTAATTTAAAAAAAAAATGCTTTTCAAGTCTCTCTTTTAAATAGTATTAATAGCTTTTGCCCGCGGCTTCGCTCGTGTTTAATTCGGGGTAACGTAAGTTCCCCTTTCCTAATTTTGCAGGTATTTTTTGTGTGTACCGATTTTTAGTTTCCTACCTTGAAAACTGCGAAAAGTCTCATTTAAATTTCATCCCCTCTTTTAAAGGGTTGAGGGCAGAATTACAAATTGATGCACGATGTTTTTGTTAGTGTCAAATAGTCTGCATACCAACTTTTAGCTTCCTACCTTGAAAATTGCAGAATGATCAATACAAACTTCCACTCTCTATTTTAGGAAAGTGGAGGGTTAGAAAGAGACAAAATACAGAAGTATATGTCCGTCTCCAGGGTCCCAACTATCTCTGCAACAAAATTCATCAAAATCGGTTTAGCCATTTAGGCGTGAAGACGTAACAAACAAACAAACAAGCTCAGTTTTGCTTTTATAAAATTAATAAGGATTTTGTACGCAACACCGCGGTGCGTGAGTCTGATTCACACCATTTTTTTAAGCTATTAGCATAGCTTCTTTCGCGGGCCTTGATCGTGGAGACCGAATCCAGAAATTTTGTAACGAAAAAACCTAACACTTTCATTACAAATTCAGCGTAGAAACAACTGCGTAAAGATAAACTACTAGGTTTGCATGAATTCGACGATTACCACCATGTTTTTTTTTAAATTTATTGCAGAAGTTGATAAAAAAATGCTATGCAATAGCTTTACCGCTGCAGTCCCCGAGAGCCATACGTTTTTTTTTTAATTTTCTTTCTTACATCTTTACCTCTAAGAACCTAAATATTCTTTATTGCAGTAAATCTGACTGTGCAAAGAGAAGAAAGGCACCAGGAGCTTATCCATGAGACCGTTGCCGTCGGCGTTATGTTCGCTAGCAAGGCTTTGGTCCAGCTCCTTGCCAATCCTTTCGTGGGACCTCTCACACACAAGTAAGTATAGGAGCAGAGGTCGCGCCCGCTTTTCCATCGGTCCTGACAGCTGAGCACGGAGACCTGCTACCCTACTATGACGTCTTAAAGCAGAACTTTTTCCGCTGAGGGAAAGAGACAGAGCTTTACAGGGTGTCTAACACCATCTCTTTCTTACACAGGAATAAGAACTGCTATAAGATGTCATGGTAACCCAATTCCTTGGTCGGGGAAAAAGTGTTTTTGGGTTTTTTTTTCCATTAGGAGTTTTACAGGAGCTGTCCGAAGTTTGGAAGTTGGGGGTAAGATGCTCCCGTGTCTCTAAAAGTACGTTAAGCTGTTAGTCACGCGACTGGGGGTCTAAATTGGCAGTACAAGCAGAATCAAAGTGACGTCACACGTAACTTTAATAAGCTATAATTTTGTCATTTTTATTCTAATTTACAAAAAAAAGTACGTCTCCCTTATTTTTGAATAATCTAAAAGACGGACTATTTTTTTTTAAACTCACCTATTGTTTGACCCGCTTTCTGCAGTTATAAATAAATAAATAAACAGCTCACATACGGCTATCTGATCCCAAGCTAAGCAGAGCTTGTGTTACGGTAACCAGACAACTGATATACATACTTATATAATTTATAAATACATACATATTATAGATAAATCACAGCCAGACACAGAACAAACAATCATGCTCATCACACAACGTTTGTCCTGGGTGGGAATCGCACCCACGACCTCCGGCTCAGCAGTCAGGGCCACTAACCACTAGACCAACAGGCCCGTCAGTTGTTCTTCGCAAGCGCCAGGTTTTACAGGCCCCTATATAAAGTATCACCACTCTTCATCTCCAAAAAGAATCTGTCACACAGATATTTAAAACTGAAACGATATTCCTTGATAAAGCCGAACTTAAAGAGAATATGAGAAGGACCATGAATGAGTTTTAGTCTTCACTCAGATTCAGCCTGTCCCTCTGCTGTCCTCCCTCAGCGACGCCCTAAGCCGAGGCTCGTACCCCACAGGGGGTGCCCTTAGCGTGTAGTCGATTAGTTTGTAAGTTTTACACCCTGGCTGGAGCCTTAATTTCAAGGCATCCACAGGAATGGCTCCATTAAACGGTTAAGACGGAGCCATTAAACGGTTAGAACGGTTGACGACTTCTTACGTTGAACTACGAGATGTCTTTCCGAAAAAAAAAAATTTTAGTAGTACAAATATGTCGCTCCAACCGGAGAGAGCGGGGAAGTTGACGACACGGTTGGCGCAGTGACTGAGCGATCGACTGCTGCGCTGCGTGTCGTGGGTTCGATTCGCGCACGGAACAAAAATTTCATCAATATAAATAAATAAAATAAATAAATATCTTGGGACAACTCACACACGGCTATCTGATCCCAAGCTAAGCAGAGCTTGTGTTATGGTAACCAGACAACTGATATACATACTTATATAATTTACAAATACATACATATTATAGATAAATCACACCCAGACACAGAACAAACAATCATGCTCATCACACAAAGTTTGTCCTGGGTGGGAATCGAACCCAAGACCTCCGGCTCAGCAGTCAGGGCCACTAACCACTAGACCAAGAGACCCGTCAATATATTCCAAAAAGGCCGCATTATATTCCAAGGTTCTTCCAGAACGTACCCAATGCTGTTCTGCAACAAATAAATTTTAAATTTTCATTTTTTTTTTTCAGAATTGGTTACAGCGTCCCAATGTTTACCGGTTTCATTTTGATGTTTCTGTCAACCTTAAGTAAGTATATCTGCAAGAAAATAACCGGACCAATCCTAAAAACATTGGCTCAAAATATTACGATCTAGCTGTTCCACGCGGTTTCACCCACGCTGCTCAGCACCTGTTGGTTGTAGCGTGATGTTATATAGCCTATAGCCTTTCTCAAGAAATGGACTATCCAACACTAAAAAAATTATCCAATTCCAACCAGTAGTCCCTGAGATTAGCGCGTTCAAACAAACAAACAAACAAACTCTTCAGCTTTATAATATTAGTATAGATAATTTAATTTAATTTTTAATTCATCAATTTGTGATATAAAATAAAAAAGAGCACATTAACAGCGTCCAGAGTAAAAGCAAAAACAAGAGTTTAATAGATTAATTAAAAACAAACCGTGGCAGCTAAGAAATGACAAGTCACGACTGACAGCGCCCGTTCACGAACATGACGCATGTATCATCCCCATTCAGCTCAACTATTTTGAAGGGAACTAAAATATCTTTATAATATCAAGCTTCAAGTCAAGAGTGAATAGGTTATTTCTAGGTAAGCGTGCTTCATCGTCGACCACATCATCACTTACCATCAGGTGAGATAGTGGTCAAACGCGAACCTATCACTAATAAAAAAAAAAAAAAGCTACACTCTTTAATTATATTTCTCTTCAGTATTCGCCTTTGGTCGCTCCTACTCCGTGCTGTTCATCGCGAGGGCGCTGCAAGGCATTGGATCTTCCTGCTCCTCCGTCTCTGGTATGGGCATGTTGGCAGAACGGTACCCGGATGACAAGGTAAGGAGTTTACCATTGAATAGTATCCCACCCTTTGAATGAACTTCCCCTTGTGTTGGCGCAGTTGCTAGGCCAACGGCTGCTGTGCTGAGTGTCGCGGGTTCGATCCCCGCACGGAACAAATATTTGTCTGACCTACAGGTAGTTGTTTCGGGTCTGGCTGTTTGTGTATGTGAGCTTTAATGTTTGTAAACGCACCCACGATACAGGAGAAATTCCTAGTGTGTAAAACGTTGCCCCACGTTTTAAAAATACGCATACGTACATTTCAGAAATTATTCATTAATTGTCACGTGTCAGCTAGCAAACACTAATGATGAACACGAATAAAAATATACCTGCCTGGTGTGCCTGCTTACATGTGCAGTGAAGAAGTCACGGGTGATAAACTAGGACCATAATGAAGAAGGAGCTGCTGATGTTGTGTCTTTCTCCAGGAACGTGGAAACGCCATGGGCATAGCCCTCGGAGGCCTGGCTCTGGGGGTGCTGATCGGTCCACCATTTGGCGGTCTCATGTATGAGTTCGTCGGGAAGACTGCTCCGTTCCTGATGCTCTCGGCCTTGGCACTTGGAGATGGATGTAAGTTATTTTCGAGCTCTCTCTTACTATAGATCTCTCACGAGTCGTTTCGCAGAAAAACCGAAGTGTTCCGTACCATCCTTACTAATATTATAAATGTGAATGTTTGTGAGAATGTATGGATGTTTGTTACTCTTTCACGTCAAAACGGCAGAACGAATCTTGATAAAATTTGGCACAGGGGTAGATTATGGTCTGGACTAACACAAAGGATACTATTTTTTTTTTCGATATCATGCGGGCGACGCCGCGGGCGACAGTTAGTTAGAAATAAGTAAATCAAACAAATTGACTTGACTCGCGAGGTTGCCGATATGTGTGATGTGGACTCAGCAATCATTGTGCCGATTGGCAGATGTAACTACATCTGCCAATGGCTTAATTGCCAAGAGCCTCGACCAATACCTAAGGAGGCTTTCGTTAGGCAGCTGGATCAAGGCTTGATACAGAATGCGGTACTCCTGGACACGGCTCGTATTGTTAAAAAGTTTCTTTCTCTGGAGCCCTGAACTCCGGTAGCTTGGACCGAGGTCCCGATAAAGATGGGCTACTATTTTTAACATTTTTAAATGTTTTATGTTAATTTTAACAAGGAATTTTTACAAAAATACAAAAAAATGGGTTTAAATTGAATAAACGATAACTAAACACAAAGAGAAGTTGCGCTAGATAGGCCCCAGTTTAGCAAATTACCGGGCAACTAGTGTCCGACGCTCGTTTCCAATTGGACCTGACAATGTAAATACTGGTATTCAGCTGCATGTAACACAATATAGTTGGGGAAACACTAGGCAGAAGATGATGGGTCTTTTTAGAGATTTGAACCCATTGAGTAGAGTTGAGCTACACGAAAACTGACAAATGCTTGCACTGACTGGACAGGTCCACTCAATCTGTGTGGTGCTTTCTTAAAAAGACCATTTCAGACACTATCTTCATAGTCCTCATGTAAGTTGACCAAGATTTTTTTGTCTGGACCTTAAAAGAGACTTTGACCTCTGAGTTTGTTTCGGCTGTTTCTTCTCAGAGTAGTCGGGTACGAAGCACCGGCCTGATTTAGTTAAAAAAAAATGACGTGAAAAAGTGTTTGTGAAAACCTACTTGCAAAATAAACATTATTTATCATTAAATCACTCGATCTGCCACGAGTGGTCAATTACTCGTTTAACAACTAATTCATATCACATTACTGACATTGCACAAAATGGCCGCCCACCACACGACAAGAGTAGGAAATGAATTGTAGTCGTTATTGTTTAAAATGAGCGAGAATCTTGTTACTCGTACTGTGTTACGGAATAGGGAATCTAGTTTACGTATTTATGCTTTTTAGAGTTCGGTAACAAAGGAAAAACCGTTGACCGGAGCGAATAGGGTTACGGTAACACGGTTACCATAATGTAAATAGGGGAATGTCTGATGATACTTAAAATGCCTGAATTTTCAGAAAAACGCATGTCTAAAACCAAACGCTGTAGGTAATAAGTAAAAACAAACAGGTAAATACGAAGTAGGATATTTATTACTGATATTTGTCAGAGGACATTATTTTTTTCAATATTTCTTAAAAATCGTAAATAATTTTCGTAAAAAACTTCACAAGTTATAGTTTTGTAATTTTCCTGAGTACTCAATATTGCTTTTACTGATGCAATTGTTAGCCGATTTCTTTCTTTACTCCACATTTCTAATTTATTTGCGTGTCTAATACAGTTATTCAGTATATGGACAGGACATGCAACGCCTACAATTTGCTTTTGTACTTCTTGTTTCAATAATACAAGAACATTTTGTCCGCCTCTTGGCCTATCAATGCCACCAAAATTGACGTTGGCATTATTGGCAGTAAATCCCAAAATTTAAAAATAATAAATAAATAATAATAAATATCTTGGGACAACTCACACACGGCTATCTGATCCCAAGCTAAGCAGAGCTTGTGTTATGGTAACCAGACAACTGATATACATACTATTTAATTTATAAATACATACATATTATAGATAAATCACACCCAGACACAGAACAAACAATCATGCTCATCACGCAAAGTTTTTCCTGGGTGGGAATCGAACCCACGACCTCCGGCTCAGCAGTCAGGGCCACTAACCACTAGACCAACAGTCCCGTCAAAAATGCCTGTCTCAGACAGTCTAATCCTTAAAATGCCTGTCAAATGCGGCAAACGCCTGTCTTATGGTAACCCTAGGTGCGAATCAGACTTGCGAACCGAGGGTTTCGTACAAACTTGTGACATAAACGGCCATATCTTTTGACTGCGTAGACTTAGAAGGGTAATTTGACAGCACGAACACACCACAGCCTTTACTGGGTATATGGTTCTAATTTCAACACGATACTTCCTCGCGTTCCCGAGGTAAAGGGTCTTGACAGAAAGACAGACAGGCGACTACAAAGTGATCCTATAAGGGTTCCGTGATTACTTTTGAGGTACGGAACCCGAAAAACGGATAAATTATAGGATGGTATTTAAAAGTACTTCAATTTATTCCCATTTCGCATACCTAATTTTGCCTGTGTTGCACCAAATATACTGAATGTGCACCAAAATATGTTAATTAAAATATGTCATAACGAGCATCAGGAAAAAGACATCACTACAATAAAAAAGTGTTATATCTTTATCCATTTTCTATTAATGCAAGTCGTTACTGGCGTTTTTATTCCGTTTTAGGTTCTGGCAACCTCGGCCTTATGAGTATCAATATGACAGATTCTATGTTAAAATAGAGACCACATTTCAATTTTAAACTGCCTATAAATTCGTATTGAATGTGGTGCGTATGGGTATGGAACCGAGATGATCTTAATACTTTTATTCCTTGATATTAAAATCTTAAGAGCATGGTCTTACGCTGTCCTAATTAGGACGACGCCTACGACGACGACGACTACGAAGACTACGACGCGTACGATCGCTCCCAATTGGGAGCGATCGTACGATGTCGCGATGCGTTTTTCATCTCACGATCAA
The DNA here is from genome assembly GCA_958449745.1 of Ochropleura leucogaster. Taxonomy (NCBI): domain Eukaryota; kingdom Metazoa; phylum Arthropoda; class Insecta; order Lepidoptera; family Noctuidae; genus Ochropleura; species Ochropleura leucogaster. Next base: position 7,828,969 of record OY288228.1, on the reverse strand, counting down.
AGTGGTCGTACGATGACCTAACGGGTGTCCTAATAGATCGCTCGATGGCTGGCGTCGCGCTTACGCCACTTTAACGATGGCTCTTTATAGAGATGCACAGTTTTTGCTGTCGGGCAATATTGCTTTAAAACATTGCAAATGACATTGAAAAAAGGAAACGTAGACAACATAAAATACTTTATAGATCCAGGAATCTGCGCGGTGAATTTTTCCCTCATTTTTCGAGGTATTCCTCTTAGCGCTCCCGTTTTGAAGCGCTCCCATCTAAGCGCTCCCGTTTTGTTCCTCTAAGCGCTCCCAAAAGGAGCGCTTCGAGGAACGATTAAAAATATTAAAATTTATTTCCTCAAAGCGCTCCCATGATTAACTTTCGGATAGAGATGGGACTATACTAACTGAAATTATCGATAATAACTAGGTAATAAGTAGAACACATTGTTATACTATAATATACAACTAGCGGCCCGTCCCGGCTTCTCACGGGTTTGGTATTTTTTTTTTGTTTTATTGTAAATCCTTTAGTCCACCAAATCGATGAATATAATCTGCCGACATATTTACCTATTCATATTTTTTTATTGTTTAGCTTATGATTTCTCTCCATTATGTTTACCATTACTACCCCCCTCCCCGCACACCTGGCAATGAGGTGTCTATCGTTTACGCTCATCTTACGGGACTTCCTCAATCTCTTCCCCTCATCCTATTAGGGCCGGTGTCCCTCAGGGTTCCGTCTTATCCCCCCTCGTCTTCACGCTGTTCAATAGCGACATTCCCAAGAGCAAAAAAGCTCAGTTAGCTCTGTTCGCGGATGACTCGGCCATTTACTATACTGGCCGCTGTACAAACGCTATCGCTCGTACCCTTCAGACCCCAGCCGACATCCTAGGCGCTTGGTTCAGGCAATGGAGAATCGAGATGAATCCCGGTAAAAGTCAGGCGGTTATCTACTCCAAACCGCGCTTTAATCCACTGATCCCCAGTTTAATCACTATGTACGGCAAGCCTATCCCCTGAGAGAAGCAAGCCAAATACTTAGGTGTCATTCTCGACAGCCACTTGTCCTTCGCGGCACATATTGCTATGGGTTTAGGTTTCACTTTTTATTTCAGGCAGAAAGCAAATTGTCACTTAAGTGCAAATTGCGTTCATACACCGTGGTCGTCCGTCCCATCGTGACATACGCATGTGTCGCGTTCGCCCACGCCAACCCGCGTTTCCTTCATAAGATGTAGACCTTGCAAAACCGATTCCTTCGTAAAATAACGGGAGCCCGTAACGATAGTCTTCACTTCGACTTAAGAATCCCCACCGTCGTTCAATTCATGAAGCGTCTTTCCATGCGCTTCTTTGACTCCGCGTTAAAACATCGCAACCCCCTTATCGCATCGGCCGCTCAATTCGATCCCTCGCGAATAAGTAAAATTCATCGTCTTAGACATTTTCTCGTCACTCCTGACGAGGCTATAACCCTGCTCCAGGAGAGCAGCAGGGAGACTAGCACTCTGCGCAAATTCAGACGCAAAGCGCCGTCATTCTATCCTCGCCGACGAGGCCCGTCGCGACGTCCCGGTAACTGCCCCACCCGTCCTTTGCAAGAGCCAGCCCGCGCTGCTGAGCCAGTAAGTTTAAACCAGTCCATAAATATTATCACTCAGATCCAGCCTGTCCCTTGCTTTCCCTCAGCGTCGCCCTAAGCCGAGGTTCGTACCCCACAGGGGGTGCCCTTAGCGTGTAGTCGCTTAGTTTGTAAGTTTTCACCCTGGCTGGAGGTCTTCATTTTTAAGGCACCCACAGGATTCGCCCGGTTAAGCAGACGATAACCTCCTTGGTTGAACTGCGAGATGCCATTCCTAAAAAAATCTATCGTTTACGTCAATGGTAGAAATGACAATAACATTGGCCCTTGTATACACATAAGAGTGCCGAAAGCAAAAAGATATTATTCTCTCAATTTCGTAATTTGGTTAAGCAACTTCACACATGAGTTTTTAAAAATTATCGATATAATTCATGACGTTTACTTCATGCTTTTCCCTATTTTTAAACGTGGGAGCGCTTCGAGGAAATAAATTTTATTATTTTTAATCGTTCCTCGAAGCGCTCCTTTTGGGAGCGCTTAGAGGAACAAAACGGGAGCGCTTAGATGGGAGCGCTTCAAAACGGGAGCGCTAAGAGGAATACCTCAATTTTTCAACCTTTATTTTGATGTACGAAATAACGAAGAAGACTTTTACGATTATTTGTCTATGTCAAAAGAAACATTTGACTACATCTGCAATGGAATACGTAGCGATTGTAAGGCCGTGCGCTGCGTTAGGCGGGCGCACGGCGCGGGCGCCCGCGTGGCGTGCTGTTTCATGTAATCTCATAGATCAGCGCTGCGTGCAACGGGTCGCCCGCCGCAGCGCTCGGCCAATGGCCGTGCGCTGCGTTAAGAAACAGCACGCCAAGCGGGCGCCCGCCGTTCTTTAGGGCGGCGCGCCGCCCACTATCTGAACGCGCCCCAAAGGGTGGTGGCCATACGGCTTGTCCGGGGCTACCGCACGATCTCCGGCGAGGCAGCAAGCCTCCTTGCCGGACTGCCACCGTGGGATCTGGAGGCGATAGTCCTCGCGCGCCTGTTTGAGTGGCGCGCGGAGGCACTACACCGGGGGGAAAACCCACTGCCGCGGCAAGTTGCCGCTCGGCGGGCAGACCTCCGGTGCGATCTCATGGTGGCATGGAGAGAGCGACTGTCGCAACCCCGTGCAGGGCACGCTACAATAGTGGCGGTAAGTCCCCTCTTTGAGGAGTGGCTGGAGAGGCGTCATGGCGTCCTCACCTACCGCCTGACGCAGGTCCTCACCGGACACGGAAGTTTCGGGAGGTTCCTGCACATCATCGGGCGGGAGGAAGCGCCCGGGTGTCACCATTGTGACGATCGCCCGGAGGACACGGTGGAGCACACAGTGGCGATCTGCCCGGCTTGGGCAGAGCACCGCCGTGCCCTCGTAGAGGCGATCGGCGGCGGCGATCTCTCGCGTCCGGCCCTGGTTCAGGCCATGGTCCGTTTTGAGGAGTGGCTGGAGTTTGAGGAGTGGCTGGAGAGGCGTCATGGCGTCCTCACCTACCGCCTGACGCAGGTCCTCACCGGACACGGAAGTTTCGGGAGGTTCCTGCACATCATCGGGCGGGAGGAAGCGCCCGGGTGTCACCATTGTGACGATCGCCCGGAGGACACGGTGGAGCACACAGTGGCGATCTGCCCGGCTTGGGCGGAGCACCGCCGTGCCCTCATAGAGGCGATCGGCGGCGGCGATCTCTCGCGTCCGGCCCTGGTTCAGGCCATGGTCCGGAGCGAGAGGGAATGGGAAGCGGTCACCACCTTCTGCGAAGCAGTAATGTTAGCGAAGGAGGTGGCCGGGCGTTTGAGGGAAAGAACATCTGCCCAACCCAGCCGCCGCGGGAGACGCCCATGGCGCCGGGCGCCGCGAGACGACTTCCGGCCACCGTAGATGCGGGCCTGTGGGCGGTGAGCAATGGGTAGTTCACCGTCCGTCCGTCGATTGACGACAGGCCGTGTCGACGGCGCGTTCGTGTTTCACGCGCGCCTCAAAGAGAGTCAGCAAAGCAGAGGGGCTTGCCAGAGCCTCTGCCTGCCGGGGTTGCGGGTTGTTCGAAAGAGATACCGCGGCCTCGGAACGTAAAGGGCAATAGAAGAAACATGGTTGGGTTTTAGTCAGTACAAGTCTGACATGCCCCCCCGCTCCACCCAGAGCGGGGGAAGTCATTGGATGATTTCCCAACCGAAAAAAAAAAAAAAAAGCGGGCACCCGCGCCGTGCGCCCGCCTAACGCAGCGCACGGCCTTATCATAGCCCCTCGCGCGTTGACGCATCTCGTATGTAACCAACTAGGACACTCAAAAGAGATCTGTTGCTTTGATTACATGGTCGCACGATCAAACGCATCGTACGATCGTTATTAAGCATTTCATGTGCTCGCACGATTACTTGCGAGGTTCAAATAGGACACTCTGAAGAAATCTGTATGTTTGAACTCATCGCACGACGAGAACGCATCGTGTCATCGTACGATCGCTGTCAGTTAGGACGACGCCTGAGACCGAGTTTTTGTCAAGATCACGAGTGTGATTTGTTTCTAAATACTGCCGCTAGAATCATGTAATTTGGCAAGATACAATATCATAGAGGACCAGTAAATCATTTATTGTGCTTTATTATGGCGTTTTAAGAACTTTCTTTATTTTTTGTTAAATTAATTACTTTATACAAACTTTAAATAGCCACAAATTAATAATAAAAAAATATGTAAAAGTAAAAAAATGGTAAATTACAGGGCGTTTAAAAATTCGTCCGCATATTAGTCAACAGCAAAAGTGCCCAGAAGGCTGGCAGTATTACCGCGTTGGATGGCAATGCTTATTTTTGCGCAAAAAACAGGCCAGCCCTATGGTCACGCAAAGAAATGAAATTATAATTCATTAAAATGGCGTATTTGAATTAATCTTTTACTTGTGTTTATTTCCAGTGCTACAGTTGATGATCCTGCAACCCGGAGTAGTTCGCCAGGAGACGGAGCCACCATCTTTAAAGGCTCTCGTCTGCGACCCGTACATCCTTATCGCTGCAGGTTTGTGCAATGTTTCAACAAAGTTATTGATGATCATCTGATAAATAATAATAAATATCTTGGGACAACTCACACACGGCTATCTGATCCCAAGCTAAGCAGAGCTTGTGTTATGGTAACCAGACAACTGATATACATACTTATTTAATTTATATATAAATACATATTATAGATAAATCACACCCAGACACAGAACAAACAATCATGCTCATCACACAAAGTTTGTCCTGGGTGGGAATCGAAACCACGATCTCCGGCTCAGCAGTCAGGGCCACTAACCACTTGACCACCAGGCCCGTCAAATATGTTTAATAAATTATGTTTCTTTTTCTAGTAGGTTTTTACAACCACTTTTCATAATAAAAAACTTGAGAGGTGTCAAAGGACACCTGGATGGAACGAAGTTATTATTTATTATGGTACAAAAAACCTGTATACACTCAACAAAAATAAATTCAATGCGAAATAGAAATGATAATATCTGGCTTGCTTTCTATAAGAGAGAGAGAGAGACAGACAGAGAAACATGCGCACGCCGCACAGCTTACAATAACTTACTATAGCAAAAAGTGTCGTTACAACTTTTCGTGAGATTTTTTTCCGTCTAGCCCCCTTTCATAACGCACGTTAAGGAACTACGGTAAAATAAAAAAAAAATGAGTACTCGAAAAGAATTTATTATTGAAGTCGGCGGCAAAAACATCTATGAATTAAAAAAAAGTCTCCAACTTCTGGAGGTAATAGTACATTACGATATTAGTGCGTTAAGATGGTTATAACATGCGAGTCGGAATTTCAGCCCGAGCCGCAGGCGAGGGCGTAATTGAGACGAGCATGTTATAACCAATACGCACGTATATCGTACGACGTTTTTTAACACTTTTGCGAGGAAACAGAAAAAAATAATTAAATAAACTCAATCTGTGAATGCACACTGTTGCTTTCTCCGCCATTTTAACAGCGAGCTAGCCCTGCCTACTTTCGAATTAGTTCGAAATTTGAATAGTAACAGCGCTAAGCTTCAAAACCCTTTAAATAAATAAATAAAAAAAAAAAATAGTAACAGCGCGCTGCTCACTAGCAGCCTGGAGTCGAGCGGCGGCGATCAGTTCCAAATTTGAAATGGCAAATATTGCTGTTATGGAATTTGTATGGACTATAACTTAACTATTTGCTTTGATAACACACGCGTTTTTTATGACTCTCTTTACATATTTTAAACCGGTGGAATTACATCAGCTTTACGAGCAAGGGTGTTAAAAATTTATTTTCCGTCTTCTTTTTTGGTCACAAGAGGATCATTCGCTGGGTTTGCGGGTTGTTCGAAATGGGTTCCCTCTATTTGGCAGAATCTTGATGTTCCGAATTTTATTTGGCATAACACACTTAGCATAATATTCTTTACATGAACATTTCAAAGGCATGAAAATTATTTGATATATTTATCGTTTGGTATAATGTTTAAAACTTCTAATTTTCAATTGGCATATTTTAAAGTTGGCAGAATTACATGGAATTTATGTCTCGACATGATTCTGACTTAAAAAATTATTAGTTTTGAATGTATGAAAAATGAGTCACAAATGGGCCAATCAATTTTCTGCGAAGTGAAGTTTATGCCATCCGTTGTTATGCAAAATAAAATCCTTACTAATATTATAAAAGCGAAAGTGAGTTTGTTTGTTTGTTTGTTACCTCTTCACGCTTTAATGGCTAAACCGATTTTGATGAATTTTGGTACAGAGATAGTTGGGAACCAGGAGACGGACATAGGCTAATTTTTATTTTAAAAAAAAACTGGGATGTGAGGGCGAAAGAGGGAATAAAAGGGAAAACTTAGCGTTGCTATTAGAAATCAATAAGGCGCAAGGAAACTGTGTTACCCCCAAATTAAACGCGAGCGAAGCCGCGGGCAAAAGCTAGTTATGACGTAAAAAGTTCTGCTATAAAGGGTGGACCCGTTCAAAATAGATACCGCGGCCCCGGAACATAAAGGGCAACAGAAAGAACATGGGTGGGTTTTAGTCAAAAAAAAAGATAATGGTTAAAAAAAGAGGATGATTCTTTTAATGAAAATATATTTTATATTTTGTGTCTATCTTACAGGAGCCATAACCTTCGCGAACGTTGGCATCGCAATGCTGGAGCCGAGCCTTCCAATCTGGATGGCTGACACTATGGAAGCACGTCGTTGGCAGCAGGGCGTTGCCTTTCTACCGGCCAGCATCTGCTATCTAATTGGTGAGTTGCCAACCTCCTTTTCTTTAACCTCATTATTTGCCTAAGCTACGTTTCCAACTATATTTAGTACTAGCTTTTCCCCGCGTGGCATAGTTATTTATCCCCTTTTCTTCCCTCTTTCTCCTCTTTTTTCACTATTTTTAGCCCCTGTTCGTCTCCAGGGTCCCAACTATCTCTGTATCAAAATTCATTAAAATCGGTTTGGTCATTGAAGACGTAACAAACAAACTCTCTTTCGGTTTTATAATATTAGAAAGGATTTTAGCAATTACTTATTGTCGGGCCTACGCTGTCCTCTCATACTTAAGTACTAACAACAATATTCGAAAACCAATTATTTTTAAAAGGGTAACCATGGAGTTTCTTGCCGGTTCTTCTCTATAGGAAACGATCAACCCGAACCGTGCTACTGCATTCTAGGCTCTTGACTGTTGAAGTTCCTTTACGTAAACTCAATTGGTTCCCTTACCACGTATATAGTAGCGTTCTGTCGAGGTAACTTGACGGTTATTTAACTTAATTCAGTGGTGAACTTGGTTGGCGCACTGCGCCGAAATATCGGAAACATACAATTAATAGTAAACATTAAAATTCTGTTTCAAATGTCATAACTGTTTAACTTTTTTGTGATAATATAAATTGTATAAAATCTGGTTCTTCTAACCTGACAGACAGATGTGTTGCTGGGGAGTTTGTTCCGCCACTTCTTCTTCCCAGCTAAAACACTAGGAAGTGGCGAAGGGCAGGGCGTTTTTGTGGGACTGTCTCTTGTAATGTGACGTACAAAAAGTGCTGATTATCAGCCTAATTTGAATAATTGACTTTTGATTTTGATTTTTTTTTTATAAATACAAACAATTATGTTTTTTAAACGATAATAATTCATAATTTCAGGTACCAATCTGTTCGGACCTCTCGGCCACAAGATGGGACGCTGGCTCGCAGCCTGCTCCGGGCTGATCATCATTGGCATATGTCTCATTCTGGTAAGATATATTCACTCGCCTTTAACAGTTCCTCACTAAGCCGCATAATGCAGGGTTGCGGGTGGTTCGAAAGAGATACCGCGGCCCCGTAACGTTAAGAGCAAAAGAAGGAACATGGGTGGGTTTTAGTCAGTAAAAGTCTGACACTGCCCCCCGCTCTGCCCAGAGCGGGGGCAGTCATTTGATGATTTGCCACCCGCAAAAAAGAGCAGCATAGTCCTCATGTATGTTGACCAAAATTTTTGTCTGGACCTTATAAGAGACTATGACCTCTGAGTTTGTTTCGGCTGTTTCTTCTCAGAGTAGTCGGGTACGAAACACTGGCCTTATGTAATTTAAAAATCCAACTTGCAAAATAAACATTAGTTTTGATGGCACGATTGGCGCAGTGGCTGAGGGATCGACTGCTGCGCTGCATGTCGCGTGTTCGATCCCCGCACGGAACAAATATTTGTATGACCTGCAGATAGTTGTTCCAAGTCTGGCTGTTTGTGTATGTGAGTTATGTGTTTGTTAACGCATCCACGATACCGGAAAAATTCCTAGTGTGGGGCGACGTTTAAAAAATAAAGTGTGTTTGTCAGCTCCGACGCACGACTGGAGTTTACTCCTTAACCATACGCAAAAAGAGTTTATTCAACTGAAAAAAGATTAATATCATATGAAAGGGTAAATTCACAAATTAATGAAAAAAAAATAGCAATATAAATACATCGACACTGATAGAAACAAACAAGCCCTATAACATATAGTATATAGGTATAGTCGCCTATACAGCATACCATATGTACGTCTTAATACACTCACAGCCAAATTAGAAAGTTGCGCACTAAAGGTGCGCACCAAAAACGTGACACATTTTCGTTACTTTAGTAGGTTTTACCCCTCGGATTTTTCTCATACCGGGCGCCTTATATATGAAAATCGATTCTTAAGGAGTAAACTCCAAAAAAAGATACTATTACAAAATCAACACTACTAATTCCACAGATCCCCATGGCCCGCAAATTGGAGCACTTGATCATACCCAACGCTGGTCTCGGCTTCGCTATCGGCATGGTAGACTCCTCAATGATGCCTGAACTTGGTTTCTTGGTGGACATCAGACATGCGGCCGTCTACGGTTCCGTGTACGCTATTGGAGACACCGCTTTCTGCCTTGGATATGCTGTGGGTAAGTTATGATAGTTAACTCACTCGTTGCACTTCGAGCGACGCCGCAGTTATATATATACTAGCTGTGCCCAGCGGTTTCACTCGCTGCCCACTTAGGGTTATGAAAAATAGATGTTGGCCGATTCTCAGACCTACCCGATATGCACACAAAATTTCGTTTAAATAGGTCCAGCCGTTTCGGAGGAGTATGGGAACGAAAACTGTGACACGAGAATTTTATATATTAGACTAGCTGTGCCCAGCGGTTTCACTCGCTGCCCACTTAGGGGTATGAAAAATAGATGTTGGCCGATTCTCAGACCTACCCGATATGTACACAAAATTTCGTTTAAATCGGTCCAGCCGTTTCGGAGGAGTATGGGAACGAAAACTGTGACACGAGAATTTTATATATTAGATGTAAGTTGGGACAGATGAACAAATAATAGCCACTACAGGTTTAGGTTTTATTTATTGAATCTCCAAGGGTGGACCCTTTTAAAAAAAAGTGGGATATGTGGGAGAACGAGGGAAGAAAAGGAAAACTTAGCGTTGCTATTACAAATCAATAAGGCGCAAGGGCAAAAATTGCATACCGAATTCAACGCGAGCGAAACCGCGGGCAATAGCTTGTAATAGTATAAAAGCGTAAGTGAGTTTGTTTGTTACGCCTTCACGACTAAATGGCTAAACCGATTTTGAAGACTTTTGGTATAGTGATAGTTGGGACGACTGGATACGGGCATAGACTAAAAAAATTTTGAAAATGGGGAGAAAAAGAAAAGAAAAGGGGAGTGAAAGATAATTTTTTTCCGATCATCATGCAGGTTAAAGTTAGCATTAGCCCAAAGTAACTATGCCACGCAGACGAAGTCGCAGGCGGAAGCTAGTACTATACATTAGATATTCTTTCCTTGAATTTGTTACTAATCTAGTAATCAGTTATGGGAAAGCTAAAGATAAGCTACACTTCTCCCATTCCAGGACCGGCTCTCTCAGGAGCTCTGATGAACAGCATCGGCTTCGAGTGGATGCTAGTCATCATAGCAGTCTTGAACTTCGGTTACGCGCCCTGTCTGCTATTCCTGAGGTCTCCACCGGCTACAAATGAGAAACAAGTAAGCAACCAAGATATTGGTTATTGATGACGGCACGGTTGGCGCAGTGGCTGAGCTATCGGCTACTGCGCTGCGTGTCGCGCGTTCGATTCCCGCACGGAACAAATATTTGTATGACCTGCAGATAGTTGTTTCGGGTCTGGGTGTTTGTGTATGTGAGTTTAAATGTTTGTAAACGCACCCACGATACAGGAGAAATTCCTAGTGTGGGGCAACGTTTTTTTTTTTTAAATAAAGTAAATAATATTCTTCACGAATCACCACCATTCAGCTGATGAAGCCGCGGAAATGGCTGTGATTACATCTAATCATACGGCGTATTTTTAATAACAAAAAACGACTCGTTTTGCTTACGGACGGTAGTGTTATGACAGAAGTTCTATGAAACGTCATGTCAAAATACAACTATCCGTTAGTAAAACGACTCGGTTTTGTTTATTGGAACCGGGTGTTAGGGTACTTCTAAAAGAAAACACGGAATCTAGTCTGTGGTCCCTTGGAGGTGTGAAAAATCAACCCTCTATGTCTACGCAGTCAAAAGATATGGCCGTTTATGTCGAAAGTTTGTACGAAACTCTCGGTACGCGAGTCCATGTAGGCCTATCCTACTAAAATTATAAATGCGAATGTTTGTGAGGATGTATGGATGTTTGTTACTCTTTCACGTCAAAACGGCTGAACGGATCTTGATGAAATTTAGCACAAAGATAGATTATGGTCTGAAATAACACATAAGATACTTTTCTTTTCGATATATTGCTTATTATGTTGTAGTAAAAAGTATATTGGTGTGAATGTCTACAGAAACTACTTATTTTTCATCTGTATGCTATAAGTGGAGACCTGTAATTGGCTTTCTGACTAATGTACTAAAGTTAATCTGTTTGTTTTAGCTGTAAGTGTCCCATGTTTTATAAATAAATAAATATCACGCGGGAGAAACCGCGGGTACCTGCTACTGTGAGATAAAAAAGTTTTGATTTATTTTGAGCCAATATTTTCTTTCCATTAAATTTTTGTTTATTTTTCTAAATCTAGAGATTCTGGACAGTATCGCTAGATTATTTGTCAATCAAATCGAGAACCACTTGTTTAGTAAGCAGTACCAATTGCAACCACAAGATCAACGATTAATATTTGCTTATTAAATCTTTCAGAGCCTCATTGCAAGTGACAAATCCTCTGTCCGCTACGTGAGCTACCAGAACGAAGAAGAAGAATAAATGACCGCCATCTTGTTCCCGCCAAAGACACCCGCCATTTTGAATCTTAAAACTCGGGAGTTTTTTTTTTAATGGGGTTTTGCTTAAGACGTCTTAGGAGTCAGTTTAAGACTAATAAGGAATATAATATTTATATGTATACTGTAGAATATTGCCCAAAAATGTATATTTAAATCATATCTAATATGCATATTATATTAGATTATATTTTATGTCTATCAATATACAATGTATTTAGATACTTCTCTGTATTCTTCTGACCAATTTTTGCTCGGTGACCTATTAAGTATAAACGTGTGTATACTATAATATAATGGCTTTTATCTATATAACCTATAAATTTAACGAGGTAGTTGCCAAAAACAAAAAAAAACTATTCATTTTCGCACCTTTCAAAATGTTTAGTATAAAAATTAATTGCCATTGTAAATAATAACAAAAATCATCTTGCCCAATACCTAAAGAAATTCAAAATAAACTAGACTTGCTTGAATAGCCAGCGTTCGTTTTTTAACAGCCTCGTTTATTTATTTTTTTAGTAAACCTATGCATCATACCAAAATAATAGGTATGTTTAGGGTGTACATTTTTAGCAAATTAAATACATATTTATAAAAACTGTATACTCGACAAATATGTATATTTGTATGTAGAGATTATTTATTATTAAAATGCGCTGTCTAAGATCCTTAGCATTTAAAAATTTACATAATAAACTATCCCAATTTTTCTACACATTTTCAATCTAAATCCTAATTTAACTTGGAATTTAATATAAATGTATTAATTTTCATAATGACTAAAAATCAATCGTAAGTATTTATTTGAATATGATTATACTTATGATTTGGCTTAATATCATTTATTACTTACAAAATAGTTAATCAAACAAAAATCCATCTGAACTTCTACTTGGATTTATAAAAGCATATATATGGCATATCGACATTTAAGTATAAATTATATAAACATTATAATATGGCTTATAAAATATAATATTTATAATACACATATGTATGAACAAATAATATTGACGTATACGTTTTTTCGCAGAGGTGACTTTGACAATATTTTTCATTGTATACTTTTAAACTAATATATGCATACAATATGTATGGACAATAATAAAAATAATTTGCATTGTGACTTAAATAAAATAACAGGTATTTTGAAAGAGATTGCAGTTTTATATTAATTCTTTAATTTGATGCCAAAAAAAGACAAAAATTAGGCTCAAATAATTTGAAAACTTTTATTATTTATGGACCAAATGGATAGATATTATAATTTTGGTATGAGCTTAAAATCTCTTGTAGATATTGCAAAAATGATTTTAATGACAATATTTAACACAATAATAAGCTTATATATGATAATATTTAATGTAAATATTAATAATTATATTCATATTTTGAGAATAACCGGTCTTTATATTTTTTTAAATGTACAAATGCAGGGTGTAATTGAAATAACATAAATTAAAAAGATTTTAATTGTCTTGTAAAATAATAATTCAAAATATACGGAATACACGAGCATTCTTCAAGATATATTAAAAATATTTTGATTTTGCGACATAAGTATGCAAAGAATAGAAAAAGCATAATATGATGTTTTTCAAAATATATGCCAATATTTTTTGCGATGAAATATAAGAAACGTATGATCGACGTAACGAAAACGCAACGAAACATATTCTGTTACTCAATTTAAATTACTTTTATTCATTTTATATGCAACCACAGAAAACATCAAAAATCTCAAAACATCTTTGTGCGAGTGTGGGTGAAACGATTTCAGGATTGTTCCCTTAATAAAGACATAACAGTATTTAAAACTGTTATTTTTTCTCATTTAATAAAGACCGGTGATATTAAAAAAAAAAACATTAATTAATAAAATATATATTTTATTAAATAAGTTAGTAATATTTGGCTTCGATTTTATAAACTTTACGGTAAGAAAGTAATAACCAAATATATATCTACTGTAATATAATTATTTAAGATATTTATGTAGCATTATTTTTCATGGGAATGTTGCAAATATGAATGGTTGTAAAAATAATTTAGTGTGTATTTCAACATTACAAATATTTATAATGTAAAATAATTTAAAAAAATATTATGTTAGAAAAGCAGACGGTCGTATATCTATTGTGTTATTCGAATATATTATTTTATAACTTATATAAACACACATGATTAAAGAAACAAATGTCTTGATTTATAAAAAAAATACAATTAACGTATAAACAAATAATTCATCCTGTGTTCACACTTCTAAAATAATATCACTCCTTCGAAGACGACTTGAATAAAATATATATTTCGGAATTTTCATGTAGGTGATTTATTAGTAGCTTTTAATATATTATCAATTTAGCGGTAGAAACATCAAATAAATTCTGTGTCTAAATCATAATCTTGAATTCGATGGACATATTTCTTCATTTGTGTCTCCTCGTGTGATTAAAATATCAATAACGCGTTTTATATAATTAAGTAAAAATTAGCCGTCATGGTTATGATTTTCAAATTTGATTCGGAGATAATCGATTTTATCAAAATTGTGTAACTAATATTTTTACTTTAAAATATGTCTGGCTTTTTTGAGTTGAAACAGATTAAAACCATCTGTTTTTTTTTAAATTATGTTTTCAAGGAGACACGTAACAAGCATATTGTGTATGGCTGCATAGTTTGTTTGTCAAAAATGTCGAAAAATGTCCATTTCATTCCATTTTCTTAATAAATAATCTTATTCCATTTTAATATCGTAGTAACATTTGATTCCATAAATATCACGGTAGATGAAACGTACATTACAATCATAAAAATGACATCATATATATGTGTAATTTACTTCACATTTATACATTTTATCACAAAACTCAAATATGTAATCACATAATCTTCCAGTGTTAGATGGTAACATATGTATAAATGAAATATACATTTAAGATACAAATATATATCCGCTACAAGCTATGCATCTTTTTTAATATCTATTTAGATATGAAAAAACAATATTAAACATTAATATTTCTTAAATGTACCTGTTGAATATTCAACGAATATGTAGGTATAGTCAGTTTTCATATTCATTCGTCGTAGTATAGTATATTTAATAATAAAAAGCCATTTATACGTAGAATAGGTACCTTAAGGTATAAAATCAATCGTTTGTGGTATTGTAGTAATATTTAACTTGATGTAGTATTACAATCATTCATATTTGATGATGTTTTACAAAATTTTGCAATAGCTGGGTTTGGGTCCTGTAACTGACTGTATTTTTAATCATTTGTCGTATAAAACGAACCGACAAGTAAATTAAATTGTTTTTAATGTTTAAAAAACATAGATTTTATGTGTTATTAATTTTTACTTAGAATTGTAGTTTTTTCTAAGTAACATTGTTATTTTTTGAAGTTATTTGCTTTAAAACGTAACGAATATCAGAAAATATTAACAGTTTAGATAAATGATTAAATTGTTTAAAAACTTTAGTGTTTAACAAAAATAACTTTGAAAAATAACATTTTATTTTTAATAATAATTTATAAGAAAATAATCTAATGTTAGTACAAGAGCCTTGAGCTGAAAAGTGTATCCTAGTAATAATTCGAAATCTTTGTAAAATAGCAAGCAAATATTTATATAACATTTAATATCATAAATGATATACATTATCCGGGCAATGTGCGTAGTAAGCTAAAGGAGAGAACAAATTAGGATAAAATATATTTTACAGTTAGGTATTATTGTTCCTTATTAAAAAGTAATAAGTTTTCATAAATTACTGTTTATATTTCAGTTGGTTTAACAACACAGTTCACATGGCCGTTTTATTAATTACTTATTATTATAAAATCTTGGCACTTCACACATTAACCGGATATTTTTCAAAGTGTAATTCTGTCGCATTACGCTATAATATAAATATTATATAATCCTTAAATAAATGTGATAGTTTAGTGATATTTTCTGCTTTTAGATTTTTAATATAACTTTAAGTATATGGTAAGTATTTCAAATATATAAATATATTTGTTAGAGTGTTAGGCCAGTATACAATGTTTATATTTATGAGTTATTTTTTAATGTAAATTTGATGTTCGTTATATTTTTAACGGATTATCGAGTTCTCAATCTTTTACATACCATTTTAATGAGGATACGGTTTTGGTCTTAAAACTTGTATGTATCTTATTTGACCCGTTGTTCCCTTGATGTGTAATAAGCATTGTTTATTTTAGTGTCTTGTATCTTAATTATAATATTTATTATAGAGTTAAATTGTTATTGTATGATTTAAAGATTGTTATGAGCACTTGTTTTTAATATGTTGCGCCTTTGAAAAAGGTTGAGAATTCCAACATTGTTATGTTAAGTTATTTCCGTAAATATTACGTTGAATAATGTTATTTTTAATTATGTTATTTAGGTATAACATATCTAGTCCTGCCCTGAATGTCTAAATCTTTAACTTAGATATAAGTTCATATTTATAAAAAAAATCTTACTGCGCTTGTTCTAGCTAATCTTGGCTAAACTTGGCTCTTATTTTCACACATTCATCAATCAAAAAAAACCTTGGCAAGGGTGTATTGTCCACAACTTACTTAGACGTAGGTACTTTTTCATATTTTTGACGGGCCTGTTGGTCTAGTGGTTAGTGGCCCTGCCTGCTAAGCCGGAGGTCGTGGGTGCGATTCCCACCCAGGACAAACTTTGTGTGATGAGCATGATTGTTTGTTCTGTGTCTGGGTGTGATTTATCTATAATATGTATGTATTTATAAATTATATAAGTATGTATATCAGTTGTCTGGTTACCATAACACAAGCTCTGCTTAGCTTGGGATCAGATAGCCGTGTGTGAGTTGTCCCAAGATATTTATTTATTTATCATCCTTTCTTAGCCAGTCAAGGTTATTGTAAAGTGTAGGGGTCAAATACTTGTTGGTTCGTTTGCCGTAGTAATTTCTTTTGAGGTAACACAAGTCTCAGTATTCACCAGAACTCATCTATTCGTTTCCCGCTATTTGAATGGCATTGTAGCGACACAATGATGCAAGTGGCAGAAAGTACTACAGCGCCATCTATCCAACCACTGAAGAACTAAAACGGCAAGATTCCTACATCGCGCAAGCAAAGTTGTACGCGAAGTTAGCATATATACGAGCACCCGACTAACAACTGTCGGGCAGTCGTCCTCGCCGACGAGGCCCGTCGCGACATCCCGGTAACTGCCCCACCCGTCCCTTGCAAGAGCCAGCCCGCGTTGCTGAGCCAGTAAGTCAAAATAGTCCATAAATAATATCACTCAGATCCAGCCTGTCCCTTGCTGTCCCTCAGCGACGCCCTAAGCCGAGGCTCGTACCCCACAGGGGGTGCCCTTAGCGTGTAGTCGCTTAGTTTGTAAGTTTATACCCTGGCTGGAGGTCTTAATTTTTAAGGCACCTACAGGATTCGCCCGGTTAAGCAGACGACAACCTCCTTGGTTGAACTGCGAGATGCCATACAAAAAAAAAAACAACTGTCGGGCAGTGGCCCACCAGACACGACACCCGTCTGGTCGGAGAATTCTCCCTTTTCCATAGAGGATGGAGAACTTTACACCCCGTTCTTCATACCTCTAAAGTATCATTTATTTTTGTCTTTACATCGTGTAGTATCAATGGTCCATCTTTTGATGGACCATTGAAACCAGCCCACCTTCATTTAAGTGTGAGAGCATGGGTAGGACCGTCGGTAACTTTTTCTTTTTTGTCTGATCGTCACATTTTTTTCTTTTAAACAATACACACATGAAGCTGAAAAAATAGACGTGCGTGTCTTTTTTACGGGTGGCAAATCGTTAAATAACTTCCTCCGCAGTGGAGTGGGGGGAATGCCAGAATTTACTGACCAAAATTCAGCCATGTTTTATTCTTTTGACCTTTATGTTCCGGGGCCGCGGTATGTCTATCGAACAACCCGCAATCCCACCAGGTGGTGGCCCTGGCAAGCCCCTCTCTATGCAGGATGGTTGCGTCATGTTGGAACGCCTTTGATAGGTATACTAGAGCTAGCTAGGCTACATGATTTGTCATTTATGTAATATGTCACTTTTGAGTTGTGGACGATAGGCCCAAATGTCATGTCACAATCAAATTTGGTAACATATCAAATCAAGTTCAAATATCTGACTTGGCTTATATATCAAAATATCAAAGGCTTGGCCAAAATATCAAAGACTTGGCCAAAATATCAAAATATCAGAGACTTGGCTAATATATCAAAGACTTGGCCAAAAACAAGTCGAAATATCAGAGACTTGGCCAAAAATGTATCATAATCATGGAATTTTCGCATCATTAAATTTAAGAAATGTTTTAAATAACTTGGCCTATATGTGATGACAATATGAGAACTTGGCCAACCCGCCAAGTGTGATTTCCAAGATACGGAGACAATAAGAAGCGCAGTATTGGATGTGTTAGACTATAATTTATTAAAAATGTGGGTATATGAACTAATTTTTGAAGTTTTATTTCAAAAAAACACCTTTACCATTATATTTATAGTGATTTTTTCTCAATACTAGCTGCACTCTCCGGTTTTACACATGTAAACCGGGGTAAAAGCCTATGTCTTAATTATTAACGTACCAAAAGACTATTTCCAAAATGTCCCTTTGCAATAAAGAGTATCTGAATACACGATAATTTTTTATTTTTTTTATTTAATTATTTATGTATGCACAGACGCCTGCAGGTCAAGCTACCCGAAACTGTCAAATTTTCCCAATGAACCTTGAACCTTATACTTTAGAAATAAAGTGAAAAATATATCAAAGAAATCTGACAGATTGTAGTAGCTTGATGTGCAGGCGTCTGTACACACGGCGGCATTTTAACCTGATCTCTCTACTACGATGTGCGATCCATAATAGAGAGAGCAGTAGGGTTACTATGACATCTTAAAGCAGTTCTTGTTCCAGTGTGAGAAAGAGATGGTGCTAGACACCCTGTATAGCTCTGTCTCTTTCTCTCAGTGGAATAAGTTCTGATTTAAGACGTCATGGTAGGGTAGCTGGTTATAATACTTTAGAATAGGTTGACCTACGTCGTGTGTAAAACAAGGAAACATCATTTTAAAAAACATAGATTACGAGCTTTGTTATATATAAGTTGCAAATCCTTACTAATATTATAAAAGCGAAAGTGAGTTTGTTTGTTTGTTTGTTACCTCTTCACGATTTAATGGCTAAACCGATTTTGATGAATTTTGGTACAGAGATAGTTGGGAACAAGGAGACGGACATAGGTTAATTTTTTTTTTAAAAAGTAGGATGTGAGGTAGAAAAAGGGAATAAAAGGGAAAACTTAGCGTTGCTATTACAAATCAATAAGGCCCAAGGGAACTGTGTTACCCCGAATTTAACGCGAGCGAAGCCGCGGGCAAAAGCTAGTACTTCTATTACACGGACTAGCTGTATGCCAAAATGGTCATTTTATAGTATTTTACGCGACTAATAACATCCGCCGGCCGCCATCTTGCCAAATGTTCAGAATACGATACGTTGATTTCTCATGAGTTCACTGCGGATTCAGACGTGAGATGGCAAAAGAAAGTTTCAGAATAGCATAGCAGGGTACCTACCTAAGTTATACGATAAGCGTTAAAAAAAACCATAGGTACCGTTTTTTTGCAGATGGGAAATCATCAAATAACTTCCCGCGCACTGGGTGGAGTGGGGGGAGTGTCAGACTTGTACTAACTAAAACCCACCCATGTTCCTTCTATTGTCCTTTACGTTCCGGAGCCGCGGTCTCTTTCGAACAACCCGCAACCCCGGCAGGCGGAGGCTCTGGCAGGCCCCTCTGCTTTAAAAAAAGAAATCCTATGTGTTTTTCCAGATTATAATTTGAATCTACCTCTATGCCAAATTTCATCAAGATCCGTTCAGCCGTTTTGACGTGAAATAGTAACAAACATTCATACAACCTCACAAATATTCGCATTTATAATATTAGTAGGATGTGCTTCAAGTAAAACAATTAACAATTTAATCAATATAAATATTACTAGCTGTGCCCAGCGGTTTCACCCGCTGCTCAGTTAGGGGCATAAAAATAGATGTTAGCCGATTCTCAGACCTGCCCGATATGCACACAAAATTTCGTTCAAATCGGTCCAGCCGTTTTGGAGGAGTATAGGAACGAAAACTGTGACACGAGAATTTTATATATTAGATTTTTATTAAGTAATTCATATTTTAATAACATTATTACTCTCAGAATATATTACATAATACTAAATAGAAATACACCCACATGTGGGTCGAAATGAAAAAAAGCGAAATGTGGCTACACTATAAATACACTTCTGCTATGACCTTCAAGGATTATAAGCTTGATGATATGAAGGCTCATCCTTCGGTTGGCTGACTGGGTGTTGCCGCTCGAAGGGATTTCTCCAAACTCCTCAGGGAAGGTGTAATACTGCTGCCTAAGTCTTCAACAACACTTGATAGGTATACTGAAAAATAATAAGAAAATAAGAATAAGAGTTATGGCAACTTATGATCGCGGATTCGCTTGCTTTAAATTCGGGGTAACAAAATTCCCCTTATAGATTTACAACATTATTATATATATACATTATATATTATACATTATTATATAGTATATGCGAAACCTGAATATAGTTTGTTCAGAATAAGTAACTGAATCGATTCTAATCATTTTTACACCATGTTATATTTTTTCCCAAAAATATTTAAAAAAGTTTATAATATGGACACCATGCGATACTAAGTACCTATTCGCAAGCGCACATAACACCCGGCCGGACCTCGGGAAAACAAATATATATATATAAATGCTTAATTTATGAATGCTTTATGGTGTGACTAGCTTTTGCTTTGCATTCGGGGTAACACAGTTCCCCTTTTCTGATTTGCAGGTATTTGCTACCTGTAGTTTTTGCGCTTGCGCCTTATTTATTGTAATAGCAAAGCTAAGTTTTCCCTTTTCTACAAGAATTCAATTAGACGGGCCTGTTGGTCTAGTGGTTAGTAGCCGTGACTGCTGAGCCGGAGGTCGTGGGTTCGATTCCCACCCAGGACAAACTTTGTGTGATGAGCATGATTGTTTGTTCTGTGTCTGCGTGTGATTTATCTATAATATTTATATATTATACAAGTATGTATATCAGTTGTCTGGTTACCATAACACAAGCTCTGCTTAGCTTGGGATCAGATAGCCGTGTGTGAGTTGTCCCAAGATATTTATTTATATTATTTATTAATTCCTAGGTCGTGCAAAGTGACGACACAGTTGACGCAGGGGCTGAGCGATCGACTGCTGCGCTGCGTGTCACGGGTTCGATCCCCGCACGGAACAAATAATTGTATGGCCTACATATAGTTGTTTCGGGTCTGACTGTTTGTGTATGTGAGTTTAAATGGTTGTAAACGCACCCACGATACAGGAGAAATCCTAGTGTCGCACGTTTTTTTTTTTTAAATAAAAAAAATAAAAGTTTGTAAACATATAAAACTACTAGCTTTTGCCCGCGGCTTCGCTCGCGTAATATTTGGGGTAACACAGCTCCCCTTTCCTGATTCCCTTGCGCCTTATTGATTTGTAATAGCAATGCTAAGTTTTCCCTTTGTTTCCCTCTTTCCCCCTCATATACCACCTTTTTCTAAAAAAATAGCCTATGTCCGTCTCCTGGGTCCCAACTATCTCTGTACCAACATTTATCAAAATCAGTTTCGCCATGCAGGCGTGAAGACGTAACAAACAAACAAACCCACTTTCGCTTTTATAATATTAGTAAGGGATAGAAATTTTGTCAAGGAGGATTATGACCTTGCAAAAGATTTTTTTTTTAAATAATATATTTATCGTAATCTTACCAATATCATTAAGACATCTCTTGGTCCCCAAAGCGTCCATGTTCCTTATATTCAAGATTTTCTCCGCATACATTTCACACGTGTGTGTGCATACCTGTAAAATTTAATAATAGGTTAACTACTTCTAATATATAAAATTCTCGTGTCACAATTTTCGTTCCCATATTACCCCGAAACGGCTGGACCGATTTGAACGAAATTTTGTGGGCATATCGGGTAGGTCTGAGAATCGGCTAACATCTATTTTTCATGGAACTAACTGAGCAGCGGGTGAAACCGCTGGGCACAGCTAGTTTACTTATAAAATCCGCCATTGTAGGGTACCTGAGGGATTTATTATAAACTAGCTTCCGCCCGCGACTTCGTCCGCGTGGGATAGTTACTTTGGGTTTACGCTTACATTAACCCGAAGGATTATCGAAAATAATGTACGTCCCCCCCCTTTTTTTTAAATTAGTCTATGTCCGTCTCTAGGGTCCCAACTATATCTGTACCAAAAGTCATCATAATCGGTTTGGCCATTTAGGTGTGAAGACATAACAAATAAATAAAACTCACTTTCGCTTTTGTAATATTATATTAGTAAGGACTAGAAAAAGACTATCCTAAAAAAGTATCCTATGTGTTATTCCAGACTATAATCTACCTCTATGCTAATTTTTATCAAGATCCGTTCAGCCGATTTGATGTGAAAGAGTAACAAACATCCATACTTACATCCTCACAAACATTCGCATTTATATATTAGCAGGATTTTTAAAAATAATAATTATAACGAATTACGTCGTTACAGCCAATGGCTTAATTGCCAAGAGCCTCGACCAATACCTGAGGAGGCACTCGTTAGGCAGCTGGATCAAGGGCTTGATACAGAAAGCGGTACTCCTGAACACGGCTCGTATTGTTAGGAGGTTCCTTTCTCTGGAGCCCTGACCGCCGGTAGCTTGGACCCTGTTCCCGATACCGGTGGGCTACTATTTCTATATTTTTAAATGTTTTTTTTTATCCTTTTTTAAAATCTTAATATATCCTTATCCTTACTATAATATTATAAAAGCGAAAGTGAGTTTGTTTGTTTGTTTGTTTGTTACCTCTTCACGCTTTAATGGCTGAACCGATTTGGATGAATTTTGGTACAGAGGTAGTAGGGAAGAAGGAGACGGACATAGGCTAATATTTTTTTGAAAAAAGTGGGATGTGAGGGAGAAAGAGGGAAAAGAAGGGAAAACTTAGCGTTGCTATTACAAATCAATAAGGCGCAAGGGGAACTGTGTTACCCCAAATTTAACGCCGGCGAAGCCGCGGGCGAAAGCTAGTATTATATAAATCACGTGTCACGTTGTTTGTCCGCGATGGACTCCTAAACTACTCAACCGATTAAATTAAATTTGCACACCGTGTGCAGTTTGATCCAACTTGAAAGATAGGGTAGGTAGGGTAGGTTGCATTGCAACACATGCCGGCCGGGGCACAGCGCCGTAAATATATGTAAGAAAAACCAATAAATGAAGATTACTTGAATTACCTCAGATAGGAACTGTAGTGGTGCCTGTTTCTCTGACAGATGCATTTCCAAATGCTGCGGTAATGTCATTAGGTACTGACCAATCTGTTGGAGAAAAAAAAATACATCTATTAGTAACTATCTAAGTTATATTTGACGGGCCTGTTGGTCTAGTGGTTAGTGGCCCTGACTGCTGAGCCGGAGGTCGTGGGGTCGATTCCCACCCAGGACAAACTTTGTGTGATGAGCATGATTGTTTGTTCTGTGTCTGGGTGTGATTTATCTATAATATGTAGGTATTTATAAATTATATAAATATGTATATCAGTTGTCTGGTTACCATAACACATGCTCTGCTTAGCTTGGGATCAGATAGCCGTGTGTAAGTTGTCCCAAGATATTTATATTTATTTTATATTTTATTCATATACCTAGCACTGACTGGACAGGTCCACACAATCTCTGTGGTGCTTTCTTAAAAAGACCATTTCAGACACTAATCTGTTTAGTCCTCATGTAAGTTGACCAAGATTTTTGTCTGGACCTTAAAAGAGACTATGACCTCTGAGTTTGTTTCGGCTGTTTCTTCTCAGAGTAGTCGGGTACGAAACACCGGCCTCATCTAGTTTTTAAAAAAGACATGTAAAAGTGTTTGTGAAAACCTACTTGCAAAATAAACATCAATTACAAAATTGAATGAAACAAAAAAAAGAATTATGCAAATCGAAGAATTTGAGTAATCGGTGAACATCCATTAAAAAAAAAGAAACCGACAACCTCTCAAGGACCGCCATTTGTTTACGTCAACTATCCGTCAAGCACCGCCAGCGTAACCTGATTTTAAAACTTATCGTTACTACAAGTACAGTTTTAAATCGGTCACCAAACGGTGGTACAAATTTGTGCCAGCGGGGCTCAACGGTAATCCTTGTTTACTGGCACGTTTTTGTGCCGCTGGGGCTTTAGAGGATAAAGTCGGTTAAAAAAAAGGTTTATGCAAATTAAGATTTTTACCTCTGTGATATACTCCTGTGGTGACAACGCAAAATCAGGCAAATCCGTTGATAAGGCGTCGTTGTTATTCCATACTGATAACTGCGGGATTTTCTCTGTAACAGACAGAAATCATAAAAAGAAAGAAAAGAAAGAAAAGAAAGAAAAGAAAAGAAAAGAAAGAAAAGAAAGAAAAGAAAGAAAAGAAAGAAAAGAAAGAAAAGAAAGAAAGAAAAGAAAAAAAAGAAAGAAAAGAGAGAAAAGAAAGAAAAGAAAGAAAAGAAAGAAAAGAAAGAAAGAAAAGAAAAAAAGAAAGAAAAGAAAGAAAAGAAAGAAAAGAAAGAAAAGAGAGAAAAGAAAGAAAAGAAAGAAAGAAAAGAAAGAAAAGAAAAGAAAGAACAGAAAGAAAAGAAAGAAAAGAAAGAAAAGAAAGAAAAGAAAGAAAAGAAAGAAAAGAAAGAAAGAAAAGAAAAAAAAGAAAGAAAAGAAAGAAAAGAAAAGAAAGAAAAGAAACAAAAGAAAGAAAAGAAAGAAAAGAAAGAAAAGAAAAGAAAGGGACCAGAGACTAGAGTAAATGGTTTTCATTTCAACTCGATTCCTCCACGCGTTTTCGAGATAAATGGTATTGACAGACACGCGGACAGACGGACTAAAAAGTAATGTAATAACGGTTCCGTTTATACCTTTTCTCTCTTTTGAAGTTTATTTTTACAGAAAAGATTACTTTTGTTGTATTCTGTTAATTAAATTTATTTTATTGATTTGTCCTGACCAAGTAAAATTAATATTTCGTCTTTAATTATTACTATTTTATAAGGAGCTCGTGGCTAAACAATAGCAGCCGCTCGGGTGGATCTTAAGGTTAAGCCGCGCTTGCCTAGGTTGGTCTGTGGATGGGTGACCACCCGTTACATACCGAGTTTCCTCCGTGCCTCGCCAAGCACGTTAAGCTGTTGGTCCCGGCTGTCATTTGTAGATCTTTGACAGTCGTTACAGGTAGTCAGTGTTCTATCTGACAACCAGTCTTACCAAGGGGTATCGCATTACCCAGTACTAACTGGGTTGTGGAGGTCAGATAGGCAGTCGCTCCATGTAAAATACTGATATTCAGCTGCATCCGGTTAGACTGGAAGCCGACCCCAACATAGTTGGGAAAAGGCTAGGCAGATGATGAATTATTACTATTTTATGCTTACCTAACTGAACATCGATAGGATTCCTCAATATAGCTCTAGCTAGACTTCTGAGCTGTTCCTTGGTGCGCCTGAGGACGGCAGCGGAGGCCGGGGGCTCCGTCCTGAAGGCTGGGAGGCGCTGCCGCACTTCGGCTTCAAGTAACAGGGTGGGCAAGTCGTGTAGAGGATCTGCGTCCTTCGATTCTGAATAAAATATGAATTAAGTTTTTCAAATGCCCGTCGTATGGCGTGAGCAATGGGTAGCTCACCGTCCGTCAGTCTATTAACGACAGGCCGTGTCGACGGCGCGTTAGTGTTTCGCGCCCTAAACAGATGTCAGCAAACTAGAGGAGCCTGCCAGGGACACTGCCTGCCGGGGTTGCGGGTTGTTCGAAAGAGATACCGCAGCCCCGGAACGTACATGTTTTAGTCAGTAAAAGTCTGACACTCCCCCCCGCTTCGCCCAGAGCAAGGGAAGTTTTTAGATGATTTCCCGCCCCAAAAAAAATGCCTGTCGTATTTTGAGGTCTTGTGTTGGATAGTTCTCGGGTTGGGTTATATGTTATTGTGTTTTTTAGTCTCAAAAATAAACAAAAATACATTATACCAATGTCATGTATGCCTGTGATTACTTTTAAGATACATTAAATTACTTTTAAGATACAAAAATTTATAACTAGCTTTTGCTCGTGGCTCCGCTCCCGGTTAATTCGGGTTAACACAGTTCCCCTTTCCTGATTTGCAGGTACCTGCTACCTGTAGTTTCTGCCCTTGCGCCTTATTTATTGCAAAGCTAAGTTTTCCCTTTTCTTCACTCTTTCTCCCTCATTACTCACTTAAAAAAATAGCCTATGTCCGTCTCCAGGGTCCCAACTATCTCTGTACCAAAATTCATCTAAATCGGTTTAGCCATTTAGGCGTGAAGAGGTAACAAACAAACTTACATTCGCTTTTATAGTATTAGTAAAGATTAAAATTTATTAAATATTTTGTTTTAAAATTTTAGTATTTTCTATAGGTATTCGGTTTGATGCCTTTCAGAATAAATAAATACCTTCCCCATTCTTCTGGTCAGCCAAGGTCTGTAAGATGTTAGCGGCCGCGGTCTGCAGCATCAGCGCGGCGGGGAAGCTGCTGCACAGCACGCCGGTGAGCTGCCCGCCCGACGCGGCCGACAGGAACGCACTCTCTATGCGACGACTGTGGGCTGATATCAGGTTCGATACTGACGACGTAAAGTTCTGGAAGAGAGAAGTTGGATCAAAGGTGGCCAACCCGAAGGAAGAGTCAAAGGTGGTTAAGCCGAAGCTGAAGTCAAAGTTGGTTAAGCCGAAGCTGAAGTCAAAGTTAGTTAAGCCGAAGGTACAGTCAAAGGTGGTTAAGCCGAAGCTGGCGTTAAAGTTACTTAAGTCAAAGGTGGTTAAGCCGAAGGTAGAAACAAAGGTGGTTAAGTCGAAGGTAGAGTCAAAGGTGGTTAAGCCGAAGCTGAAGTCAAAGTTAGTTAAGCCGAAGGTACAGTCAAAGGTGGTTAAGCCGAAGGAAGAGTCAAAGGTGGTTAAGCCGAAGCTGGCGTTTAAGTTAGTTAAGTCAAAGGTGGTTAAGCCGAAGGTAGAAACAAAGGTGGTTAAGTCGAAGGTAGAGTCAAAGGTGGTTAAGCCGAAGCTGAAGTCAAAGTTGGTTAAGCCGAAACTGAAGTCAAAGTTAGTTAAGCCGAAGGTACAGTCAAAGGTGGTTAAGCCGAAGGAAGAGTCATAGGTGGTTAAACCGAAGCTGGCGTTAAAGTTAGTTAAGTCAAAGGTAAAGTCAAAGGTGGTTAAGCCGAAGGTAGAATCAAAGGTGGTTAGGACGAAGCTGAAGTCAAAGTTAGTTAAGCCGAAGGTTGAGTCAAAAGTGGTTAAGCCGAAGGTAGAGTCAAAGGTGGTTAAGCCGAAGGTAGAGTAAAAGGTGGTTAAGCCGAAGCTCAAGTCAAAGTTAGTTAAGCCGAAGGTAGACTCAAAGGTGGTTAAACCGAAGCTGAAATCAAAGGTGGTTAAACCTTTTTATTTTATTAATAACGTGTAATTTTCGTATTTTTTTTATTTAATAGCTCAATTCAATATTCTGTTAATATTCTGTTTCATGTTAAAATATTCATATGACAATGTAAATTGTTAGTGAATGAATAATAATGATAAACCAAAGCTGAAGTCGAAGTTGGTTAAGCCGTAGCTGAAGTCAAAGTTAGTTAAGCTGGAGCTGAAGTCAAAGTTAGTTAAGCCGGAGCTGAAGTCAAAGTTAGTATGTCGAAGTTAGAGTCAAAGGTGGTTAAGCCGAAGCTGAAGTCAAAATTGGTTAACTCAAAACTAAATTCAAATGTTACCAAGCCGTAGGTAAAGTCAAAGCTGGCTTAGCCGAAGGAACGGTCGGACACTATTATCTGCTCACCTCTAGCGCCGGCATATAGAAGACACACAGGGCGTCGCCCGCGATCCCCTTGGCTCGAGCGCGCGCAGCCGACAGCCAGTCAGCACAGCGCTCCGATATCGACAAGATTGCTCGAGAAACTTCTAGAAGATCTTCCTGTAATCATTGGAAAAGTAACATCCTTACTAATATTATAAAAGCGAATGTGAGTTAGTTTGTTTGAAACGTCTTCACGCCTACATGGCTAATCCGATTTTGATGAATTTTGGTACAGAGATAGTTGGGACCCCGGAGACGGACATAGGGTAACTTTTTTTAAAAAGTGAGATATGAGGGAGACATGAGGGAGAAAGAGGGAAGAAAAGGGAAAACTTAGCATTGCTATTACGAAAAATAAGGCGTTAGGCAAAAACTATAAGTAGCACGGTTACCTTTTCCTGATTTGCAGATAGCAAATCAGGAAAAGGTAACTGTGGTACCCCGAATTAAACGCGAGTAAAACCGCGGGCAAAAGCTAGTTAGTACAAAAGTTTAAAGTTGATTTTCCACTGTTTTCACTCTTTTTTTCCGGGGTAACACAGTACCCTTTTCCTGATTTGCAGGTACCTGCTTTCTATAGTTTTTGCCATAACGCCTTATTTATTGTAATAGCAATGCTAAGTTTTCCCGCTAGGGCAAAAACTGCAGGTAGCAGGTACTGTGTTATACCGAATTTAACGCGAGCGAGGCCGCGGGCAAAAGCTAATTCTCTATAAACCCCGAAAATCTTACCTGGTTCAACTGTGGATCTTTTAAATTATCTAACAGCAACTGTGATTGTAGTTCCGTGTATTTCGGGAGAAGTTCTCTGAGCGGCGCATACGCAGCTCGACCGAACTCGCGCATTGTCGCCGGCAGTAGAGTCTCTGTAATGGAAAAAACATTAAGCCAGGGGCCTTAGTCTGCTATTACAATATTGTCAGAATGGTCGATCACTGATCGCATAATGGTTGATTTTGACAAGTTTAGTATGTAGCAGATTACCCAACTTGTCAAAATTAACCATTATGCGATCAGTGATCGACCATTCTGACACTATTGTAATAGCAGACTAGGGCCCCTGTAATCCGTGCAGAGGGACCCACCAGGGCCACCGCCTGCCGGGGTTGCGGGTTGTTCGAAAGAGATACCGCGGCCCCGGAACGCGGCAATAGAAGGAACATGGGTGGGTTTTAGTCAGTACAAGTCTTTCAAATCAAATCATTTATTTCAATTAGACCTTTACAGGCACTTTTGAATGTCAAAATAAATCTACAGTCCCGGTCACAAGGCATAATAACTTGTGAAAGTACTGTAGTTAACCATTCTAAAGCGTTGGTCTCTATGGAGAAGAATGGACAAGAAACTCCATGGACACCCTTTTAAATTATAATATTTTTAGAAATTCGTATTTACATCATTCATGTTGAGATTATACAAATATGTGAGAATGATGTAGAAAGACGTGTACAGTAAGAGCGTCCAGAGTAAATGAAAAGCGAGTCTGACACTCCCCCCGCTCCGCCCAGAGCGGGGGAAGTTATTTGATGTATTACGTTTTTTTAGATATTGTATGTGATGTGTCTAAATGCCTATGAGTTAATTTAACTTCTACCTTATTTGTTTAATGTGTTCCTTTTTTTCTATTTCATATTTTTTTTGTATTCATTCCTGTATTGTCTTTTGCTTCATCAAATCAATGTTTGTATGAAGGAGAAACAGGGAAGAAAAAGGAAAACTTAGCATTGCTATTACAATACATAAGGCACAAGGGCAAAAACTACAGGTAGCAGGTACCTGTAAATGGGAACTGTGTTACCCCGAATTTAACGCGAGCGAAGCCGCGGGCAAAAGCTAGTATGTGAATAAACAAAACTCACCCTTGTTCTGTCTGGGCGCATCAATGACGCCTTGAATGCAAGTAATAAAATCATCTATATCTGTCCTTAAATCCGTTAATAACAAGATTCCTTCATCTGGTGACGAACACAGCTTCAAGTTTGCTGAAACTACCTGTTAATAAAAAAAATATATATAATCTATAATTCTATACTAATATTATAAAGCTGAAGAGTTTGTTTGTTTGTTTGAACGCGCTAATCTCAGGGACTACTGGTTGGAATTGGAAAATTCTTTTAGTGTTGGATAGTCCATTTCTTGAGGAAGGCTATAGGCTATATAACATCACGCTACGACCAACAGGTGCTGAGCAGCGCGGGTGAAACCGTGGGGAACAGCTAGTTTAATATAAAAAATACTTCAAAATCGGTTCACCCATTTAGGAGTTACAGTGCCACGGTCAAACACACAGATACACCATTTATCTCTGAAGGTATCCAGTTGTTATTAAAACCAAATACTCAAGTTGCCCTATATTAAGAATATGTCCTGTATCGTGGGTGCGTTTACAAACATTTAAACTCACATACACAAACAGCCAGACCCGAAACAACTATCTGTAGGTCATACAAATATTTGTTCCGTGCGGGGATCGAACACGCGACACACATATGCACATACATACAGTCAGTAAGCTTGACAGATAAAGATATTTTAATCTTAATAACCGATTGACGTCTGTAACTCAAATTTAATAAATATTTAATTGGCTATTTGTTTTCTATCAAATTAAATTAAATTTTATTCGAAAATATTCCAAGTCGTGGACGGTGAGCAATTGGTAGCTCACCGTCCGTCCGTCTATTGACGACAGGCCGTATCGATGGCGCGTTAGTGTTTCACGTGCGCCTCAAAGAAATGTCAGCAAAGCAGAGGGGCTTGCCAGAGACTCCGCCTGCCGGGGTTACGGGTTGTTCGAAAGAGATACCGTGGCCCCGGAACTTGAAGGGCAATAGAAGGAACATGGGTGGGTTTAGTCAGTACAAGTCTGACACTCTCCCCGGGGAAGTTTTTGATGATTTCCTACCCCAAAAAAGGGTATAAACCTTACCTTAGTAGGAGCGGGTTCCAAAGAAAGAAGTAAATCAGTGTATAATCTGATCAATTCTGCTACAGGCGTTTCCGATTTCAGTACATTTGTCAACCAGTCAACCTGTAAAAGAAATTCTATTTTATTTCTAAGGTGCAATTAAATATACGTTTTACCAAAAACCCGGACTAACTAAGACAAAAAAATGCTAACATTTAAAGGAGCACAGATCTATACTAATATTATAAAGCTGAAGAGTTTGTTTGTTTGTTTGAACGCGCTAATATATATATTTATTTATTATGAAGACAACAGGGGTCCAGTGTGTTAGTAACAAAATTCTTAGCCTATGTTAGTACTTAATAGTAAACAGCGACCTGGTTCGATCGACCAGCGAATGCTAATCTCAGGGACTACTGGTTGGAATTGAAAAATTCTTTTAGTGTTGGATAGTTCATTTCTTGAGGAAGGTTTTAGGCTATATAACATCACGCTACGACCAACAGGTGCTGAGCAGCGCGGGTGAAACCGTGGGGAACAGCTAGTATACAATAAAATGTGGCAGGACTGGCAAAATGCCACGGGCCCCCGACCCAAAAGGGCCCCGGCCCAAGGGGCCGCCAGGTCAGAAATATTTTTTCTTATTATCACTCACTACTAAGTGGGTTATTAAAATTGAACTAAGGTTAGCGTGACGATTTTAACTGATAGGGCCCCAATAAATGAATTAGCCACGGGCCCCAGTTGGTATAGTTACGCCACTGTTCTTCAATGCATTAAAAACCCAGCTTAGCTTGTACTTAATCGCAAACCGGAAATAACCCGAGAAATTAATGCGTTATGCAATGCATAGTCCTCATGTAAGTTGACCAAGATTTTTGTTTGGACCTTAAATGATAAATAAATGATGTTTATTTTGCAAGTAGGTTTTCACAAACGCTTTTACACGTAATTTTTTTTTTAAACTAGATGAAGCCGGTGTTTCGTACCCGACTACTCTGAGAAGAAACAGCCGAAACAAACTCAGAGGTCATAGTCTCTTTTAAAGTCCAGACAAAATAATCTTGGTCAACTTACATGAAGACTATGCAGATAGTGTCTGAAATGGTCGTTTTAAAAGAGTGTATGAGGTTTTATACCCTAACCGACCAACCCGAACCGTGCATCTTTTCTCGACGTTTTATAAGTGCCCATGTAGGCCTATGTGAAATAAAAATATTTTGATTTTGATTTGATTTTTGGTTTTTTAACAAATGCTGGCTGGTTGACCATAATGTTCAAATACTCAGGTCGTTTTAAATATAGAACTTACTAAAACATAAGATAGGTTTGATATAAGAAATGTGACATGTAACTAAAATTATAATCGATTTTCTAATAATATTCTAGTTCAAAAGAGTGTCCATGGAGTTTCTTGCCCATTTTTCTCCATAGAGATCAACGCTTTGTAATGGGCAACTACAGTACTTTCGCAAGTTATTATGTCTTGTGACTGGGACTGTAGCTTTAACATTTTGTTTTTTTGTTTGACATTCAAATGTGCGTGTAATGGTCTAATTGAAATAAATGATTTTCATTTGATTTGAATGTTAAAAGGATATAGGACGGGTCTGTTGGTCTAGTGGTTAGTGGCCCTGACTGCTGAGCCGGACGTCGTGGGTTCGATTCCCACCCAGGACAAACGTTGTGTGATGAGCATGATTGTTTGTTCTGTGTCTGGGTGTGATTTATCTATAATATGTATGTATTTATAAATTATATAAGTATGTATATCAGTTGTCTGGTTACCATAACACAAGCTCTGCTTAGCTTGGGATCAGATAGCCGTGTGTGAGTTGTCCCAAGATATTTATTTAAGATATTTATATAATAATATGCGCATTTTATTGAAATATCCAACCAAATCCTTATAGTACCCTCGGTGGAGAATTCGTCTGGCATCTGGCTGGATTTATCCACTAACCTGCCTCCCAGCTTCGTTCGCCAACAGCCTAGTAAGTGCCGAGAGAGTGTGAGCATCCAGTCTCCTCCAGGAGGAAGAGAGCCTCGCGGCTGCCGCGCGGCGCCAACATCTACAGACGGACACCGCGCGCCCCATACCACTGAACACAGCCACATACGTCGCTGTACGATCTAAAACATATATTCTTGTTTATTGCATTTGTTTAACTAATAATAAATATACTCGCCTCTCCATGATAGGTTACTCTTAGTATTAAGTTACTCTACTCTAAGTTACTCTGTGGTTGTTTTTTCTCTAAATATATTCTCTACTAGCTTTCGCCCGCGGCTTCGCTCGCGATAAATTCGGTATAACACACCAAGCAGACCTGCAGTTTTTGCTTTTGCGCCTGATTGATTTGTAATAGCAACACTAAGTTTTCCCTTTTATTCCCTCTTTCTCCCTCAAATCCCACTTTTTTCAAAAAAATATTAGCCTATGTCCGTCTCCTGGTTCCCAACTATCTCTGTACCAAAATTCATCAAAATCGGTTTAGCCATTAAAGCGTGAAGAGGTAACAAACAAACAAAATCACTTTCGCTTTTATAATATTAGTAAGGATGATTCTGTGGTACAACGAGTGTTATAATTATTTCAATTCCCTGATTTAATAAAAAAAGTCATCAGCATTTTATTTCAATACCCTAAAAAGATGGAAATAGTACATCATCTGCCTAGCCTTTTCCCAACTATGTTGGGGTCGGCTTCCAGTCTAACCAGATGCAGCTGAATATCAGTATTTTACATGGAGCGACTGCCTATCTGACCTCCACAACCCAGTTAGTACTGGCTAATACGATACCCCTTGGTAAGACTGGTTGTCAGACTTTCGGAACACTGACTACCTGTAACGACTGTCAAAGATCTACAAATGACAGCCGGGACCAACGGCTTAACGTGCT
Organism: Ochropleura leucogaster; assembly: GCA_958449745.1. Taxonomy (NCBI): domain Eukaryota; kingdom Metazoa; phylum Arthropoda; class Insecta; order Lepidoptera; family Noctuidae; genus Ochropleura; species Ochropleura leucogaster. Next base: position 7,795,772 of record OY288228.1, on the reverse strand, counting down.
TTCCGAGGCGCGGAGGAAACTCGGTATGTAACGGGTTGTCACCCATCCACAGACCAACCTAGGCAAGCGCGGCTTAAACTAAAGTCGACCCGAGCGGCTGCTATTATTTAACCACGAACTTCATTAAAAAGATGGAAATAATAGATACATTAATATTTAAACAGAAGATAAAATTTCAATTATAGAACATAACTCATAAATTACCCATGCATTATAGGTAAAAACCGACGCTTAAAATGCTTTAGAATAAAAAAAAATGAAAAATCAGCCCACAATTGACGGAGAAATCACGTAAAAATATAAAAAAAAACATACAATCAAATTACAAACATCCTCCTTTTTTTTGAAGTCGGTTAATAAAAATACCCTTCATAAGAGCGGGGGATCATATTTGACGACTACCCAGCCGTCAAAAATAGGGTAAACATTAAAAAATATAAACAGAACAGTATATAAGCATTTTTTGTAAGAGGGAATGGGAAGCGGTCACCTCCTTCTGCGAAGCAGTCATGCTAGCGAAGGAGGTGGCCGGGCGTTTGAGGGAAAGAACCTCAAACCAACCCAGCCGCCGCGAGACGACTCCCGGCCACCGTAGATGCGGGACAGTGGGCGGTGAGCAATGGGTAGCTCACCGTCCGTCCGTCTATTGACGACAGGCCGTGTCAACGGTGCGTTAGTGTTCCACGCGCGCCTCAAAGAGACAGCAAAGCAGAGGAGCCTGCCAGGGCCACCGCCTGCCGGGGTTGCGGGTTGTTGGAAAGAGATACCGCGGCCCCGGAACGTGAAGGGCAATAGAAGGAACAGTACAAGTCTGACACTCCTTGAAGTTATATGCTGATTTCCCACCCCAAAAAAAAGGCATTTTTTGTTCTTACCAGCGTCCATTTGAGTGAGTGCTTCAATAAGAGGTGGACTGATAGCTGCCTCTAATCTGTTATACAGTGTCTCAAGCTGCAGACGCTTGTTTTCATAGTCCGGTGCGTCGCTTAATACCTGGTGATAAATGATAAATGGTGTTTATTTTGCAAGTAGGTTTTCACAAACAGTTTTACACGTCTTTTTTTAAAAAAAATAGATCTGGCCGGTGTTTCGTACCCGACTACTCTGAGAAAAACAGCCGAAATAAACTCAGAGGTCATAGTCTCTTTTAAGGTCCAGACAAAAAATCTTGGTCAACTTACATGAGGACTAAACAGATTAGTGTATGTAATGGCCTTTTTAAGAAAGCACCACATCGTCAATTTTCATCAATATCACCAGATTGACAAATTTAAGCAAGTTACAAAAAAACTGAAAAATGTACTTCAATTTCACAAGTGCGTGTCTTGGTCGGCAACGACACAAATATATGACAAAATGTAGGTAAAACTAATGAGATTAAAGTGAGTTAGGAACTAATGTGTGTGGCTGCCTATTCGTCTTCGCAGGAACACTCGAATATTTTGTTTTTATTAAGCAGTTTGTTTTTTCAATTTTTGGTGTGCAATAAAGTATATTCTATTCTATTCTATTGTGCCTTCTATTTAACCCGTCGCGCGATTGCTAACAATGTAGGTAAAGTGCCCCAAACGTCGAGCTATTTTGAATGAATTTTTGATTTTGGTTAGACCTTCGGAAAAACAAAGATTTCATAGTTATATCGATAATTATATATTACGAAGTATATGTTTCCAGAATCCTTGAGTTTTAAATAAATTTTAAAAATAAATATCTAAAATATGAAAACCACTCACAGCGGTTCAAACTTTGCACCCGTGTGCAAATGCGACATTTGTGGCACAAGTAAAACTTTGCACCCAGTGTGACACTTTCCCCCGAATACTGAAACGTCACTTAAAATTTAAGTCCCACTTAAGTTTAACAGAGACTCAGAAGTGACGTTTGACCATACAAAATCTAAAGTTTAAGAGCTGCTCAAATGTTAAGCAGCCCTCACATTTTGAATGACGTTTCAGTATTCGGGGGTTTGTCGCGCGACGGGTTAACAACCTTTATAACCCTATCGATCGCTCAGCCACTGTGCCAACCGCGCCGTTGCATTTGAAATTTCTGAAGACTCACTCTACACTAGCGCCTCTAGCGGCAAATTCATGAAGTTCATTCAGTAGTCGTCATTAGAGGCGTGTGTAAAATAAATTTGGTTCTTCTAACCTGACAGACAAATGTGTTGCTGGGGAGTTTGTTCCGCCACTTCTTCTTCCCAGCTAAAACACTAGGAAGTGGTGAAGGGCAGGGCGTTTTTGTGGGACTCTTGTAATGTTGGACGGCATTGTTGGCGCAGTGGCTGAGTGATCGACTGCTGCGCTGCGTGTCGCGGATTCGATGCCCGCGCAAATATTTGTATGACCTGCAGATAGTTGTTTCGGGTCTGGCTGTTTGTGTATGTGAGTTTAAACGCACCCACGATACAGGAGAAATTCCTAGTGTGGGGCAACGTTTTTAAAAATATGAGACATTTAAAAAGTGCTGATTTTCAGCCTAATTTGAATGAATGACTTTTATTTTGATTTTGTAACTTTTTTGGCTCACCTCAAGACTGGCAGTCATGGCTTCCACCTGTTCTGCCAATTCAGTCAGCTTCTCCCTTTGGGTGGGAACTCCAGACTCCAGAATATCCTCTAGGGAAGTGGCTAGCGCCGCCCATTTGTCAGCTTCGCGCAATGCTGATGCTGCGTTCTGTGGAAGACGTCTCTTGGTTGTTATGGGCGCCTGGTACTTTTTTCTTGAGGTTATTGTTTTTGGGTGGGTGGGAAATCATCAAATAGCTTCCCCCGCTCTCGGGGGGAGTGTCAGACTTGTACTGACTAAAACCCACCCATGTTCCTTCTATTGCCCTTAACGTTCCGGGGCCGCGGTATCTCTTTCGAATAACCCGCAACCCCGGAAGTCTGACAGCCTTGAAGTCTGGATAGTTATTATTCGTGCGACTCCACTTGTACTGACTAAAAACCACCCATGTTCCTTCCATTTCCCTTTATGTTACGGGGCCGCGGTTTGTCTTTCGAACATCCCGCATCCCCGGCAGGCGGGTCCCTGGCAGGGCCCCTCTGCTTTGTGTCTATGGAGTTTCTTGCCCATTCTTCTCCATAGAGATCAACGCTTTGGAATGGGCAACTACAGTACTTTCACAAGTTATTTTGCCTTGTGACTGGGACTGTAGCTTCATTTTATTTCTTGACATTCAAACAGTGCCTGTAGTGGTCTAATTGAAATAAATGGTTTGTTTTTTATTAGATGCCAAAAAAAGTTTAAATATTTTAATAGGATAGGTTTTTTTTTTATTCCCCATCCGTACAAAAGAAAAACAAACTTCCCAGCTTACCTCCAACCGACTTTTAAGTTGATCAATCTTTTGCAGGCTTTCTATAGAATGACCTGTCTGTTCTTCCACACTCTGGACCTTCTGCTCCAATGATAACAGCTTCTGCTGCAGCATAGCACCTTCTAATTGAAGAGAAGACGCGTCCTGCAGGATTCTTGGGACGGAACTCACTATCTGAAAAGTATTTTTGGAGTTTACTCCTACTTCATATATAAGGCGCCCGGTATGAGAAAAATCCGAGGGGTAAAACCTACTAAAGTAACGAAAATGTGTCACGTTTTTGGTGCGCAACTTTCTAATTTGGCTGTGAGTGTATTAAGACGTACATATGGTATGCTGTATAGGCGACTATACCTATATACTATATGTTATTGGGCTTGTTTGTTTATATCAGTGTCGATGTATTTATATTGCTATTTTTTTTCATTAATTTGTGAATTTACCCTTTCATATGATATTAATCTTTTTTCAGTTGAATAAACTCTTTTTGCGTATGGTAAGATACTCGTACTTAAGGCGTAAACTCCAGTCGGGCGTCGGAGCTGACACACACACTTTTTTTTTCAAATATAAAGAATGTTTATTTTGCAAGGAGGTTTTCCCAAACACTTTTACTCGTCTTTTTTTTTTAAATGAGGTCGGTGTTTCGTACCCGACTACTCTGAGAAGAAACAGCCGAAACAAACTCAGAGGTCATAGTCTCTTTTAAGGTTTAGACAAAAATCTTGGTAAACTTACATGAGGACTATGCAGATTAAGTCTGAAATGGTCTTTTTTAAAAAGCACCTCACAGATTGATTGGACTTGTCCAGTCAGTGCAAGCATTTGCCAGTTATTGTGTAGCTCGACTCATAACTCAAGGAGCTCAACGAATTTTGTATAAACATTAAGTTTACATGCATGCACGATATGCACCCAAGATGGAGGAGCACTTATTTGAAAAAAAAAGCTTGTTGCATAATTTGAAAATAGACTAGTACTAATTTAATTATGTAAATTGATCTGTTATAGTCTTTTCTTACTAATATTATAAAAGCGAAAGTGAGTTTGTTTGTTTGTTACCTCTTCACGCTTTAATGCCTACACCGTTTTTGATGAATTTTGGTACAGAGTTAGTTGGGAACCAGGAGACGGACTTAGGCTACTTTTTTTTAAAGTGGGATATGACTGAGAAAGAGGAAAGAAAACTTAGCGTTGCTATTAAAAATCAATAAGGCGCAAGGATACTGTGTTACACCGAATTTAACGCGACCGAAGCCGCGGGCAAAAGCTAGTTTATTATATTTTCAATTTAATTAGGTACTGATAGGTAATTAAACCTCGCGACAAGCTCATATCATCACGTAAATTGTTTAGAATGAGGTTATTAGTTGATACCTAAAAATTTTAAAGAAAAATATTTTTTTAGAATGTTCAAATAAAAGTTTAAGCTAAGTTTTTTGTTGATGGAAATTCCTTAATAAATAATTTTTTTGAACTTTGCCCCACACTAGGAATTTCTCCTGTATCGTGGGTGCGTTTACAAACATTTAAACTCACATACACAAACAGCCAGACCCGAAACAACTATCCGCAGGTCATACAAATATTTGTTCCGTGCGGGGTCGTACCCGCGACACGCAGCGCAGCAGTCGTACGCTCAGCCACTGCGCCAACCGTGCCGTCAATTGGACAGTATAAAGAGGTACCTGTGTAGTGGTCTCGTCCAGAGAATTAGTCAGTTGTTTCATGTAGAGCTGTAGTCTTGACACCGTGTTGGCCACAAATATCTGAAACAGAAGCATGTCTTTTAACTTATGGTTGCCTGGTACTTGACATCACACCTGGAATCTCCAAGGGACTAGTCAGAGGTATCCTTAATACATATTATAAAAGCGATAGTGAGTTTGTTTTAGGTTTTTTTTTTTTCGGGTGGGAAATCATCCAATGACTTCCCCCGCTCTGGGCGGAGCGGGGGGCATGTCAAACTTGTACTGACTAAAACCTTCCCATGTTCCTTCTGTTGCCCTTTACGTTCCGAGGCCGCGGTAACTCTTTCGAACAACCCGCAACTACTATTATAGAACTTATTCCGCTGAGGGAAAGGGACAGAGCTATACAGGGTGTCTAGCACCATCTCTTTCACTCAGTGGAATAAGTTCTGCTTTAAGACGTCATGGTAGGGTAGCTGATCCGTATTTGGCATCTTAAGGGTTATCTTATGATCAGATAATAATTTATATCCGGAAACGACTGAAATAATCTGATCATTTAAATGATTTAGTTTCTAATCCTTACTAATATTATAAAAGCGAAAGTGAGTTTGTTTGTTACGTCTTCACGCTTAAATGGTAAAACCGATTTTAATGAATTTTGGTACAGAGATAGTTCGGACCCTGGAGACGGATTTAGGCCAATTAAAAAAAAAGTGAGAAAAGGAGGAGAAAGAGGGACGAAAAGGAGAGAGGAAGATATTTTTTTTTGATCATCATACATTTAAAAGTTAATGTTAGTTAACTATGCCACGCGGACAAAGTCGCGGGCGGAAGCTAGTAGGTGATCAATAGTATTTATTTATTTAAACTTCATGTACAATAGTGGTACATAGGCGGACTTAATGCCATAAGGCATTCTCTACCAGTCAACCTAATAGTATGTTACATCCATATATAGCTAGTTATTTCTACGTCGTCTATGGTTGTTTTTCCCTACTTTTATATCAGTGATTTTTACGAGATTTATAACAAATGTCAAATCGAGCCTATCGGCCCGCGGTCCCGGAACGTAATGGGCAATAGAAGGAACATGGGTGGGTTTTAGTCAGTAAAAGTCTGACAAGCACCCGCCCAGAGCGGGGGAAGTTATTTGAAGATTTCCCATCCTGAAAAAAAAACGGTGTGACCAAGACTAGACCGATGAGGCCAATCCTTAGATAAATCTTAGCTACCATGTCTTCTTTTCTCAGAAGTGAAGTGGTTTTATGACATTTTGGATGCCCCAAACTTAAAAAAACATGGCTTGTTCACGGAAACTGATTTTCAGTATATTATAAGTTTTAGAACATAATGTTTTACCAATAATGTTCATATTGTATGATGCTGTGAAAACTGTCACAGAAACGCTAAATATGAACCGAGTATAAATACAATGCAGCAAAAATCTTTATTTTTCCTCCACAAATAACACTTATATGCTAAAACTTAAAAGATAACAATATTTACGGTTAGCATTTAATGTTCATTTGTGGAAGACTGGTGCCTAAACTAAGCCGTGCTCTGTATTTTAGAACACCAGGGACTCCCCCCTACAGGAACAGATAGCGTCAAACCATTATCATTAGCTGCTGTATGGCGAAATATATTATTATAATTTAATTCAACCAGTATGAAAGGTGTGTACTGTTCATACAAATGTAATTTATTGGCAGTCTTAGTTTTAGACAAGCAGACAACACGACATTTTTGTACACATTATTTTATTCGTTTACCTCTTTTTCCTGATTGCCACTGGAGCTCCACGCTTTGTTAATCCATTGTTTAGGATCGAAATTATCTTCCCCGAACGTTTTTAAATCCTAAAAAAATATTAAAATGATCATTTTCTTATTATATTTACAAAACTTTTTTCGCCGATATTTTTTTGAGAATACATCATGATTCGATAGAACTCTTGTTGTAAATAGATTATTTTGTCAATATATTACCATTTTTTTTCGATGTATGTAAACGAAATAGTTTAAATACAAAAATATCCGGATTTGATGAATAAAATTGTGTTGTGACGTGCCATTCAGCAGCTGACAACTATAGTTGACATTTGACATGTTTTGATTCAAGATACGTTTAGCTACATCGTTTGAGCATTCATATAATTTTCATTATAAAAAATAAGGATGCTCTGGAATACTTTTTGTTTAAAAAAGATAAGTTCCTGTTATGCTTTTTTAAAGTAATTTTATGTTATACAGACTTACAGCAAAATTAATATCATAAAACACGAACATCTAAAATAATCTTAACGACTGGCAATTTCAAATCCATGAACTGTCAGTCAAACGTAGAAAAAGTTGAAAAAAAAAGTGAAGCTACGTTGTTACGCTGTAAAAAATAATTGAACTGATAAGATATTCCATATTTATTGCAAACTATTATTTATTTAATGTTAAATGTAGAATAATAGGCGTCAATGTGTATTATGTTACTGAATTGTTGTTTAGAAGAATTAGTTAAAAAGAGGTTAGTGTTTCAAAAAAGGTAAAAATATGTTATAGTTACACCTTTCTAAGGTTTCGAACGAAAACGAATCCCTTATAGATTTGTCTTTTTGCCTTGTGGTTGTGTCCGTCTGTCTGTCCGGTCGTATGTCACAGCCGTTGTACTCCCAAGATTATATTCACCACATACCTAGTTGAAATTTGGGATTGTGCTTTCATTGAACTACACAAAAATGATACCAAAATGAAAAATAAAAAATACATAGGAAATGCTTCCACGCATCTAAGGGTTTTTTAAAAAAATATCTTTCCATATTATCTATTGATGCATCTTCAAAAAAGATATTGATTATTCTTATTTTATTATTTCCTTTTTTTCTCAAGTAAATAGTTGATAAGATATTTGCTTCCACAGTCATAGATCCTTGGCCTTAGCTCCCTCTAGTTTCTATATTAAAAGGGGGCTTGTAGGGGTAGGGGGGATTTGTAGCACATATTGAAAACCTCTAATAAAAATTATTTTGTATAAGGTTTGATGTTTAGTTTTTGAGATATGAGACTTTTTCATCAACTGCGGGCCTAAACCTTTGTTTTTCATTAAGATACTATGAAGAACAAGTTTAACTTTATTGTAGACTTAATTTTTGGGCTGGGTTATTACTTTCTTTCTATCAAATTGGGATCCATTAAGTTGTAATTAAAACTGTTTTCATTCTGACACTTTTATATAGGTATTTATCTCCTCTAAATATATAAGTGTCAGAATGAAAAAAGTTTTAAATAATAAATGTATTCCTGGTTTCAATAAAATTTTATAAATTAAATGTTTACAAACAATATTCTCACAACTTAATCTCCTAAAACAATGTCAGCCATTTTGAAGAACTCATTTAGAACCATTTCTTTTCATTATTTTTAAATTTAAAAACTATAGACACCTCTAAGGATTTCCAACAAGCTTTGTGGTTAAGTGTAAATTTACATTTATTTAAATCCCTGTTGGAAATATTGTTTGATGCTGAAGAACCCTGTGTGTTAATAATTTTGTAATTTACCCTAAATATTATTGCATGAATTGATAATAATTAATTCTTCTTACTTATCTTTAAAGTCTTATTGTTAAAAAGAGAGTTTATAGCGGTGCATGATCCATTTTATTTTCTTGAATTTTTCAAACAGTTTTGGTGTGCGGCCGTCTTAAGGAAATTTAAAATCTTGTTAAAAGATATTGGCCTTATTTAATTTAGATGAGAAAATAGCATGCATGTGAAATACATTTCCAGTTCTCTAGGAAAATCGAAAAAATAATCAATCAATCAATCAATCAAATCATTTATTTCAATTAGACCATTACAGGCACTTTTGAATGTCAAGAAACAATGATTCTACAGTCCCGGTCACAAGGCATAATAACTTGTGAAAGAACTGTAGTTGCCCATTCCAAAGGGTAGATCTCTATGGAGAAGAATAGGCCAGAAATTCCATGGACACTCTTTTAAATTATAATACTATTACAAAATCGTACTTACATCACCCATGTTTAGATTATACAAATATGTGAGAACGATGTAGAAAGACGTGCCCAAAAAGAGCGTCCAGAGTAAATAAAAAAGTGTGTGTGTCAGCTCCGACGCACGACTGGAGTTTACTCCATAAGTACGAGTATCTAACCATACGCAAAAAGAGTTTATTCAACTGAAAAAAGATTAATATCATATGAAAGGGTAAATTCACAAATTAATGAAAAAAAATAGCAATATAAATACATCGACATTGATAGAAACAAACAAGCCCAATAACATATAGTATATAGGTATAGTCGCCTATACAGCATACCATATGTACGTCTTAATACACTCACAGCCAAATTAGAAAGTTGCGCACTAAATGTGCGCACCAAAAACGTGACACATTTTCGTTACTTTAGTAGGTTTTGACCCTCAGATTTTTCTCATACCAGGCGCCTTATATATGAAAATCGATTCTTAAGGAGTAAACTCCAAAAATGAAATTCAATTTAAAATCTAAATAAATTAAAAATAATAAATGTCCTTTTTTATTTTTCAGGAATAATGAGGGAAAAAGCAATAAGTATAAGTAGTGACAGCGATGAAGATGATGTTCCACTAAAGGTCATCAAATTCAAAAGCAATGGATGTATTGAAGACCCGAATGCCTACGACACTCTCCGTAAACACACACTTGAAGCATGTGAATTCTGTGATAGAATCTCTAATAATAGGTAAGCTATTACTTTTTTTAAACTATCTTTTTCCTCAGCTTTGCCGAAACAAACTCAGAGGTCATAGTCTCTTTTAAGGTCCAGACAAAAATCTTGGTCAACTTACATGAGGACTATGCAGATTAATGTCTGAAATGGTCTTTTTAAGAAAGCACCACACAGATTGTGTGGACCTGTCCAGTCAGTGCAAGCATTTGACAGTTATTGTGTAGCTTGACTCATAACTCAAGAAGCTCAACAACACAACAAACAATAGCAAAAAAAGGACATCTGTGTAGGTCGCTTATAGTACTCAAACTGCCAGACAATCGTCAAAAACAAATATCAAATAAAAGGAATTATCCACATGGTCCTTACATTCACAATAAACAAAAAAAAAAATATAATAAACTAGCTGTGCCTTGTAATTGCATGCATTGCTATGCAATTTTCTACCTTTCTACCTATCCTACACCACCTGATGGGCCTGTTGGTCTAGTGGTTAGTGGCCCTGACTGCTGAGCCGGAGGTCGTGGGTTCGATTCCCACCCAGGACAAACTTTGTGTGATGAGCATGATTGTTTGTTCTGTGTCTGGGTGTGATTTATCTATAATATGTATGTATTTATAAATGATATAAGTATGTATATCAGTTGTCTAGATACCATAACACAAGCTCTGCTTAGCTTGGGATCAGATAGCCGTGTGTGAGTTGTCCCAAGATATATTTTATATAATTACCTATCCCACCACCTACCCTACTTACCTTACGCTATAAACCTCACGGAGCCCGAGACTATTCCAACGAATGCAAAACCGTGGAAATCGGTTCGTGCGTTCTGGAGTTATAGCGTCAGGAAGGAAAACCCGACTTATTTTTATATAGTAGATATTTACAAAATTAAATTAATGGAATAATTAAAAGACACAAATCAAAATAACAATAAATAATGTAATATTAAATAGAGAATTATAAAATATTCCATGACATAATTTTTCTGCCTTTTTTAAGTTAAAAGTGAGGGTATACCGCAAAATTAATATTTACAGGTTGTGTTAGTTGCATATCTATAAATGAGTTTTTTCTCAGCAAACATTTAATAACTTAAAAAAAAAATATGTGTGGCACCACACTAGGATTTTGTCCTGTATCGTGGGTACGTTTACAAACATTTAAACTCACATACACAAACAGCCAGACCCGAAACAACTATCTGCAGGTCATACAAATATTTGTTCCGAGCGGAAATCAAACCCGCGACACGCAGTGCAGCAGTCGATCGCTCAGCCACTGTTGTCCGTGCTGTCATAAAAACGAATGAACGAAAAAAAACAGTCCACTATTTTTGAAAGTTCGTTATATTGGACTAGCTGTTCCCCACGGTTTCACCCGCGCTGCTCAGCACCTGTTGGTCGTAGCGTGATGTTATATAGCCTATAGCCTTCCTCAAGAAATGGACTATCCAACACTAAAAGAATTTTCCAATTCCAACCAGTAGTCCCTGAGATTAGCGCGTTCAAACAAACAAACAAACTCTTTAGCTTTATAATATTACTAGCTGTTGCCCACGGTTTCACCCGTGCTGCTCAGCACCTGTTGGTCGTAGCGTGATGTTATATAGCCTATAGCCTTCCTCAAGAAATGGACTATCCAACACTAAAAGAATTTTCCAATTCCAACCAGTAGTCCCTGAGATTAGCGCGTTCAAACAAACAAACAAACTCTTCAGCTTTATAATATTAGTATAGATTTATTTAGTTTAGTATCATTCAAACTAACAAGTATGCAAGTATTTCAACTCAATCTTGAACCGGGCAATTAGTAGAATTTAATGTTTAAGATTTGTGAGTTTTTAGCCACTGACTATCTGTAACAACTGTCAAAGATCTACAAATGACAGCCGAGACCAACAGCTTAACGTGCTTTCCGAGGCACGGAGGAAACTACATCTAAAGGATGGGTACCCATCCGCAGACCAAAGGCAAGCTTCTTAACCTAAAACTTGACCCGAATGTCTATTATTATTGAGCCACGATCTTAACACGACATCCAAAATCAAATGCAAAATCTCTTGTGCCATCCTATCTTCCTAGTTCTTCGTGCTGCGCTGGCAGCAGAGAACCTCATCATTCATCATTTTCCTGCTCTTGTCCCATTTGGGGTCAGCCCAACACGTTTTCTTCTTCCATTCTCCCCTATCAGACGTCACGGCATCATTTACTCCTTTCTCCTTCATATCATTCTATCTACTATCCTCTCGCTCTCCGTCCATCAACATTCAAGATCCATCACTCTTTTAGGCACATGTACTTCATCCCTCCTCAATACATGCCAATATCAAGACAAACGACTGCCTTTCAATTTTTCTGTAACAGGCGCAACTTTCTCTAATATAACATTCCTTACTTTATCCATTCTTGTCACTCCACACATCCATCTCAACATTATCATCTCCGCTACATGCAATTGTTTTTCATCCGCCAATTTACAGCCCAGCATTCTGACCCATACAGAACAACAGCTACCCTACCATGAAGTCTTAAAGCGGAACTTATTCCGTTGAGCGAAAGAGACAGAGCTATACAGAGTGTCTAGCACCATCTCTTTCCCTCAGTGGAATAAGTTCTGCTTTAAGACTTCATGGTAGGCCTACTGGTCTAATCACGGACTTGAATATTTAAGTTAAGGGGCATCTATTAGGGGCAGAGAACTATAACTATACTAGCGGCCCGGTACGTGCTTCGCTACGTATTTACAAAAAAATGTGATGCAGCGCCATCTGCCGGACAAAATTGTGAATCTAAACCATTCCCAGATCCCCTTGAACACACACAAAAATTTCATCAAAATCGGTCCAGTCGTTTGAGAGAAGTTCAGTGACATACACACTCACAGAAGAATTATATATTATAACTATATTTTCCAGCCGTTTGGGGTTGAAACTCTAGGATCGTGGCCGCCTTTTTAAGGTTATTTTAAAACGTTTAGTTGACACTTTCCGTGACAAGGGGCATTTATTTTTACGGCCTTACAAGGTGGCAACGCGGCGTTTTATTTACAAAACTAACTTTTGCCCGCGGCTTAGCTCGCGTTAAATTCGGGGTAACACAGTTCCCCATGCGCCTTATTGATTTGTAATAGCAACGCTAAGTTTTCCCTTTTTCTCCCTCATATCCCACTTTTTTTTTTTAATATTAGCCTATCTCCGTATAGTCCGTCTCCTGGTTCCCAACTATCTCTGTACCAAAATTCATCAAAATCGGTTGAACCATTAAAGCGTGAAGAGGTAACAAACAAACAAACTCACTTTCGCTTTTTAATATTAGTAAGGATTAGTTTCTCCAAGTTATTTTTGTGTTTAACATTATTAAATAAATTTAGTCTAAATCTAACGACAAAAATTCTTACTTCCAGATTTTCCAGCCTTATTCATAATATTAGCCATATAATCATACCACTACTTAACCAGACTGTCTTGCAATGCCCAACATGCCTTCACAGCTTTACCAGCAAGAGTGATTTGAGAAGCCATACCCTGAAGAAGCATCCTGAGGAAGCAGTAGATGACGAACCAATAGTCAATGGTAGACTTAGTAAGCGAAGACCATCACAAAATAGCTATCGTAATGTACAGGTTAGTTCCAAGTTATATTTAATCGGATTAATTCTTGGGTCTTATATGAGGTCCTAGGTGCCATTAGACTCCCGGCCACCGTAGATGTGACTGTGGACGGTGAGCAATGGGTAGCTCACCGTCCGTCCGTATATTGGCGACAGGCTGTGTCGACCGCGCGCTTGTGTTTCACGCGTGCCTCAAAGAGATGTCAGCAAAGCAGAGGGGTTTGCCAGAGCGTCCGCCTGCCAGGGTTGCGGGTTGTTCGAAAGGCATCCGCGGCCCCGGAACATAAAAAAAAACATGGGTGGGTTTTAGTCGGTAAAATTCTGACACTCCCACCCGCTCCGCTTAAAAAGAGGGGAAAGTTATTTGATGATTTTTTAAAAGCAAAAAAGAAGGGAGACGAATTCAACACTCGCTCTTTTTTTTTTCAGACAACACAATCAAGAGAGATGCCAAGAGTCAATTTCATTGGTACGAAAAACAAAGACACAAAGGTTGAACCTATAAAAAATCGCCTAGTATTTGAAGATGATGATGTAATATTTCTAGATTGTACCAGCGATCAGTTATTAAGTGATTTGACGACTGATTGTAAAGTTAAATTGGAGACATTCCATACTCCTTGGTTGAACGGTGTGACCGATGAGTTTAGTGGGAAGAGCGTGCATTACGATGAGTTGGTGAAACCTGGGGTTTATCGCTGCAGGAAATGTGGGAAAGGATTTCCCATCAGGTGAGAATTTTGTTACCACCCCAATCTTCTACACTTTTAAACTGGCGCCCGCGACGGGCACCAGGTCTACGCGTGTGGGCTCAGTTTATCCGCGAAGGAGCCCGTTGCAGGTTTCTTGAGCGTATATTCGCCTAGCCCCATATGGCAGGACCATTCTTTACTCCCATAATTACTCTTTCTGTATCGAAAGACATTTTCACTAGCTTTTCATCAACCGTTATTGATTGAACAAGTCATCCAAACTATCCAAACTAATATTATAAATGCGAAAGTAACTCTGTCTGTCTGTCTTTTCTTCACGCCTAAACTACTGAACCGATTTGTGTGAAATTTAGTACAGACATAAATAGGAACTTGAGAAAGGACATAGGATAGTGTTTATTACAAAAAATAAAAATTAAAATTATTCCGGACATACAACGCCATCTATTGGCCAGAAGTCGGCATCAATTCAGTACTATAAAATAAAATAAATGTTAAGAAGAAAAGCTAGTTCTCACATATTTGTATAACCTCAACACGAATGATGTTAATACGTTTTTGTAATAATATTCTAAGTTAAAAGTGTCCATGGAGTTTCTTGCCCATTCTTCTCCATAGAGATCTACGCTTTGGAATGGGCAACTACAGTACTTTCACAAGTTATTATGTCTTGTGACCGGGACTGTAGCTTCAATTTTTTAGGGTTCCGTAGTCAACTAGGAACCCTTATAGTTTCGCCATGTCTGTCTGTCCGTCCGTCCGTCCGTCCGTCCTCGCTTAATCTCTGTAACCGTTAGCACTAGAAAGCTGAAATTTGGTACCAATATGTATATCAATCACGCCGACAAAGTGGTAAAATAAAAATTGGAAAAATATGTTTTATTAGGGTAGCCACCCTATATGTGAAGTGGGAAGTGATTTTTTTTTTAATTTCAACCCTAATGTGTGATATATTGTTGGAAAGGTATTTAAAAATGAATAGGGGTTTACTAAAATCATTTTTTGATAATGTCAATAATTTCGGAAATAATCGCTCCAAAAGTAAAAAACAATGTGTCCCCCCCCTCTAACTTTTGAACCATAAGTTTAGAAAATATGAAAAAAATCTGAAAAGTAGAACTTTATAAGGACTTTCTATGAAAATTATTTTGAACTTGATTGGCATAACAGTTTTTGTACAAAAAAAAAAGTTGTACAAAATAATTTGTGGACTAAGTTTGTAGTATAATCGTTTATGCAAGCATTTTTTTAACTTCGTTTACATATTTTATTATCCTGAACGTATCTTTTTTCAAAATAAAAAGAATTATTGAAATCGGTTCTCGCAATCCAAAATTAGCACCAAAACTACGGAACCCTACACTGAGCGTGGCCCGACACGCTCTTGGCCGGTTTTTTTTTTTTTACATTGAAAAGTGCTTATAAGTCTTCTAAACTGACATGGCCAAGTGTGAGTCGGGATCGCGCACCCAAGGTTCCGTACAAACTTGCGACATAAACGGCCATATCTTTAGACTGCGTAGACTTAGAGGGTTGATTTTCTCATTCTTGGTTTTATCTATATTTATATAATTCAACTCAATACTTCCTCGTGAGTTGAGACAAAGGGTCTTGACAGACAGACAGATTGACAACAAAGTGATCCTATTATAAGGGTTCCGTTATTTCCTTTGGAGGTACGAGAACCCTAAAAACCAAATATAAGGCACGGTTGGCGCAGGGGCTGAGCGATCGGCTGCTGCGCTACGTGTCGCGAGCTCGATTCCCGCACGGAACAAACATTTGTATATCCTTCAGGTAGTTGTTCCGGGTCTGGCTGTTTGTGTATGTGAGTTTAAATGTTTGTAAACGCACCCACGATACAGGAGAAATTCCTATACTAGTGTGGGGCATTTTTCTTTTTTAAAATTAGAGAATATATGAAAAGTATTTAAAAATGTACAAAATATGCACCTACCTATGCAAGTTAACGAAATAACCTTAACATAAATTTATTAATTTTATTTTAAAAAATAAACTTTATTTTTTCAGATATGACGCAATAGTACACGAGTCATCACATATTAAATTTAAGAACAGCGAAGTAAGCTTATGTGTTATATGTAAGAAATATCTTATCGGTGGCAATAATGACCTTCGGCATCACTATTTGACATTTCACAATGGAAATATAGAGAAAAATCTCAAAACGGAATATATATCCAAGCTAATATTTGAAGAAGAAAAAAAGCCTACGGCGGACTCAAAATTTCTACATATATGCGACCTATGTTTCTCATTTTGTAAAAATACATCGTCCTTATATTATGAATGTATAAAAACTACTTCTAAAATGGGGCAACGATTTGAGTGTCAAAAATGTGGACAGTTGTTCTTCGATATTAATGTTGTAAAACGTTCATTACAGAGAAGGGCGTTATATGGAACGCACTCTCAAAAAAAAAAGAAAAAGACCAATGAGGAACGATTGAAAACCATAGCCAATAGATTTAAAATGATGAAACACTGACTTTTTGTTTTATTTTCTCACGTCACCTGTTTTTGGCGGCCATCTTGTATTTACATTCAATATGCAAAGTGTAAAAAAAGGAAAACGAATTCTTATAGGTAAAGCACGGACGCGAAGCAGAGAGAATTTCGAACGTTAGCCTGTTAATAACCTGTCTCTGTCAATCCCACGTAAATATAATGTGTCTCGCTCGCACAGTTGCAATGGCGGCCGTTCTCAGGGATCGTAAACCTTTTACCTGTGTCAGTCTGAAATAAGACTGCATGTGGTTTTTTGGTTGGCCTTGAATCACGACAAAGTCTTTATTTGACATAATTAATTTAATAAGTTGGTTTTTTTTTTTGCTTCAACTATTTCCTGTAAACCACACGTAATACAAAAATGTTTATAACTACTGGCATCGTCATTGGTACGAAATACTTCCTGCTCCGCGACTGGACTTTTAGGAGCTTTGTCTTGTGAAGAATACACTGAAAGAATCTTCAACTTTCCATACATAATATTCTTCATTTCACTTCACTGTTACGCTCGCATTCATTCTAAAGATAGCTGAAAAGCTGTGCCCCGGTATGCGTCGTAATGCAATTTTTCTACCCTACCTACATTTACTACACAAAAACCTATAACAACTGCCTTGATCTTTTTTTTCTCGCCGTAAAAACCAACCTTGGACTTCAACGAATATTTAAAAAAAGAATTGGTAAAATTAGTTCCAGGCGTTGTTAAGTTATGCGTTTACCAACACATTTTGCGTTTAATTTTTTATATTATAGATTACTAGCGACCCGCCCAGCGGTTTCACCTGCAGATCACCTCCTAAGAGTCATAGCGTGAAGTATTATACATATAAACCTTCCTCTTGAATCACTCTACCTATTAAAACCGCGTCAACATCCGTTGCGTAGTTTTAAAGATTTAAGCATACATACAACATAGCAACAGACAGACAGCCGCAGCGACTTTGTTTTATACTAGGTATTTAGTGACTAGCTGATCCACGCGGTTTCACCCACGCTGCTCAGCACCTGTTGGTCGTAGCGTGATGTTATATAGCCTATAGCCTTCCTCAAGAAATGGGCTATCCAACACTAAAAGAATTTTCCAATTCCAACCAGTAGTCCCTGAGATTCGCGCGTTCAAACAAACAAACAAACTCTTCAGCTTTATAATATTAGTATAGATTATCCTATATCTACGTTTAGTCCCACATACGTTTCTGCCTTACTCTTCGAAGATAATATGCGAGATGTTATATTTCAGTACCATAATGACAAATAATTAGCACAAGTTCTGTTTTGGCGGTTCGCCCTTATAAAATTAGTAGGAGTCATTACAAGTTTGATTAAAATTAGTCCTGCATTGTGTCAGGTGACAGTTTCACGTGGAAAACGTGACGGAAATCATGTCTGTTGGGCATAATTTAGACAAAATTATCCTAATAAAAATTCGAAAGTTAGTTTTTAGGGTTCAAACCTCTAGGTTTCTCCTCTTCTTCTCATCAAATAACATCTCCGCAGAGCGGGGGGGAGTTGAATTCCTTCTATTGCCCTTTACGTTCCGTGACCGCGGTATCTCTTTCAAACAACCCGCAACCCCGACCTTTTAACTCAGGAACGCGTTGAAATCCTTAATATCCTTACTAATATTATAAAAGCGAAAGTGAGTTTGTTTGTTTGTTTGTTACCTCTTCACGCTTTAATGGCTAAACCGATTGTGATGAATTTTGGTACATAGATAGTTGAGAACCAGGAGACGGACATAGGCTAATTTTTATTTTAAAAAAGTGGGATGTGAGGGAGAAAGTTGGAAGAAAAGGGAAAACTTAGCGTTGCTATTACAAATCAATAAGGCGCAAGGAGAACTGTGTTACCCCAAATTTAACGCGGGCGAAGCCGCGGGCGAAAGCTAGTAATATTATAAAAGCGAAATCGAGTTTGTTCGTTACCTCTTCACCCCCTAACGGCTAAACTGATTTTGATGAATTTTGGTACAGACATAGTTAGGACCCAGGAGACAGACATAGACTAATTATTTTTTCAAAAAATGTGGGTTATGAGGGAGAAAGGGAAGACATGGGAAAACTTAGCTTTGCTATTATAAATCAATAAGGCGCAACGGCAAAAACTGCAGGTTATGGGTACCTGCAAATCAGGAAAGAGGAACTGTGTTACCCCGGGCAAAAGCTAGTTGAAACCATATACTTAAATCTGTGGTCCCAAAAGATATGACCAAGTTTTTTTGACGGCACGGTTGGTGTTGTGCGATAGACTCCTCGCTACGTGTCGCCGTTTCGATCCCCGCACGGAACAAATATTTGTATGACCTACAGACAGTTATTCCAGGTCTGGTTGTTTGTGTATGAAAGTTTAAATGATTGTAAACGCACCCACGATACAGAAGAAATTCATAGAGTAGAGAAAACTATTCAAAAAAAGATAATTGTTTGAACGAAACCCTCGGTTCGCGAATCCGACTCGCCCTTAACGGTTTTTTTTTTACATTTGTATAGTCTGTAGCAATGTTTGCTAATTTCAGTATCTATTTCATGGCTCAAGTGACCTTGCCAGGTGTTAGAATCTGCACAAATTCCTTCTCCCACGCTTATAGAAAGCGTAATATATTATTTTCGACAGCAAGTTGTGCCGACGGACATAATATGTGTATTTGTAGATACAGGTGTGTTCTCAATGGGCTTGTGGCTATTTCCTACTAAACTTCATCGATTAAGTAAACACATTTTTCGTACCACTTGCTCAAAAAAGTGACATTCTATGCCACAAAAAGCGAACGTAATAATGGTCATTTTTAATCTGGTATAAATAGGGAAAGAAAATTGTACTGAATTTCATTCATCCTCTAGGGAGAGAATGTGATTTAAATTTGTAATACTTACCAACGTTTATACTGATGTATGTGTGATGCTGATTCCTTACACCATTGAGTTTTTATATAGCTACTTAAAGCATTATACATATTTTTGAAAAAGGAATACGCATTTATTATGCAGTTATGATTATTTAATAAAATTACGAAAACCGACGAGACGGTATGAGCTTGATGCCATTGCTTTTCCGACAAAAATATTATAAATATTATAGTCTAGGAATTTGCCGCGTTTTTTCTTTCTTCAACTAAATTAGCATTAAGCTTATTTTAATTTATTTTTATAAATAAGTTAATGTTCTAGTAATACGTTACGATGTTAATTATCTCATATTATGTGTTAAGTTTTTCGCAAATGGTACGAAAAGTAGAGTATTTTCCTCGGTGATAATGCTGGGACGGTGAGCAATGGGTAGCTCACCGTCCGTCCGTCGATTGACGACAGGCCGTGTCGACGGCGCGTTCGTGTTTCACGCGCGCCTCATAGAGATGTCAGCAAAGCAGAGGGGCTTGCCAGAGCCTCCGCCTACCGGGGTTGCGGGTTGTTCGAAAGAGATACCGCGGCCCCGGAACGTAAAGGGCAATAGAACGAACATGGGTGGGTTTTAGTCAGTACAAGCCCTCCCGCTCCGGGCGGGAGAAGTCATTTGATGATTTCCCACCCGAAAAAAAATAAAGACAAATAAATAAGGCACAAGGGCAAAAACTACAAGTACCTTGTAAGTTCAGTGTGTTACCCAGAATTTAAGGCGAGCAAAGCCGCGGGCAAAAGTTAGTGTTAAATAAATTAGCCACGAGCTGATGAAGAATTATCATGCGTCCTACAAGTGCAGTGCAGTCGCATACGGGCTATAAAGAAGAAAATAGATTACTGGTGAGTGCACCGAACTGGGTGTCCATTTTAATAATAGAAATGTTGGCGATGACAAGAGTAGAGAGGGCGTGGAGTCGATGTTGGGACTAAATGTATTTTATAAGATGAAAACGATCTGTAACACGTTCCCTGCGCCATCGTTTTCTATTAACTTTCAGCTGGTGCTTTGGAGACCTAAAAGATCTCGAAACTAACCTTCCATTTGGTGCGTTTGAGACCTAATGAGTCTCCTAACGATACAGTTTTCTCATACTTAAAGATCTTTACACGTTAGATCCTCCCGCAAAGAGTGAAACAACACGATTATATTCAACCTTCACTTGTAGGAAGGCCACCAGAAGACAAATAAAGACTGCGATGCAACATTTATTTGAACTTGCAACACTATATAGGTAAACCACTATTCTTTCACTCAGATCCAGTCTATCCCTTTGCTGTCCTCCCCAGCGACGCCCTAGGCCGAAGCTGCTACCCCACATGACGTGCCCTTACCGTGTAGTTGAGATTGTAAGATTTTGCCCTTTCTGGAGGCCGCTGATATGACCCAGAAATAGGAGACTACTTCCAATCCTCTCGCTCTGGACCATTGCTTGAACCAAGGCCTGACGCGAAAATGATACCTTGCTTTGCTCCTCCGATGTTTAGATCTTTGACAATCAAGACGGCTATACAGATAATCACAACTCAAATTACACAATACTAGCATTAAATTATTTTTTTGACTAAATAGCCGCTCGACCCCTCCCTACGTCGCATACTCAATGTAAAACGAAGAACATAAGCCAGTTTGAGAGAGCACGTTAACAAAACTGGCGCGTAATACGAAATAATAAAAAGAATGCGCACAGAGACTTATAATAATAGCAAACGGCTATTTAGGAACTGACGCGTCATTGGAAATAATATTTTTTACAAGTATTTTGTTAATAACACAATTATTAAACACTTTTGAGTGTTATTTCCAATTTATATTTAATTGAACTGTCAAATTTTCCCGCGTTCCTATGTGTCATGTTTGATGTTTAAAAAAAACAACTGGTGAATTAAAATAGTGAAGTGCTTCGTATGGTCAGTGTGTGGACAGATTAAAAATGTTTTTTTTTACGACTTTACGGTTTTTGTTGTGTTTATAGAAATCTTATTATCTGAACTTGCATTATCATTGTTTTAGCTTTTTTATTTAGATGTGTTTAAGATTATATTATTTATTATTCCATCAAATAATATAATCTTAAATACATCACATGCATCGTTGAAGGGAAACATTGTGGTGTACCTGGACTTATAATTAATATATTTAAGTCTGAAATCATTAACCCGTCTTGAGCAAGCGTGGTGATGAATGCTTGTGCCTTCTATGTATGAGAAGAGCCCTTTGCTCAACAGTGGGACAGTTATAGTATGGTATTATTATTTTATTATTTAATAAATTTGTAACGTATCTTATAATCACTGTTTTTCTCATAGGACACAAAAGCCTAGTTTATATAATACTTTTCTTGAATAAAACTTAGACAGACAACTTTAGTCCCGGCACATAAAGGGCAATAAAATTAACAAGGGTGGGTTTTAGTCAGTACAAGTTTGACAATTCCCCCCGCTCCACCTCGAGTAGGGGAAGTTATTTGATGATTTCTTATCCGCAAGAAAAATACAGAAAATTTTTGAGAGAAGTACCTACTCACTATTAAATAACATATGTTTTGAGATTTAAGTACAGTCAATAAAATAAATAAGTCTCTACGCTCGGGACTCGTATCGTATACTCGTACCTTCGTGTATAGATTTTTTTTTAAAAACATGTACAGACGCCTGCAGGTCAAGCTACCCGAAACTGTCAATTTTTCCCAATGGACCTTGGACCTTATACTTTAGAAATAAAGTCGAAAATCTATCGTTTTATAAGTGCCCATGTAGGCCTATGTGAAATAAAAATATTTTGATTTTTATTTGATTTTATAAAAGAAATCTGACATATTGTGGTAGCTTGATGTGCAGGCGGCTGTACTTTACCTTGTTCACGCTTGTTATCTCTGAATGTTACACAGAGGTGTAGCAAGTAGCGTCTGATATAATAGGGGCAAGCCTAATGAACCTAATAGGGCATCCAGAGGCCGTAAGACTGAGAAACTTTGATGAAAAACAAATAAATAAATAGAAAACCAGTAAACTGCGAACCAAACTTGCGCACAAAGGCTTCCTTACCATTATCTATTAAAACGAAAAAATAAAAAAAACATATTTTAAATTCCTTTTCCTCGAAAACTGGCTCTTATTGCACTAGGATTAGGTCCAACATGCAATGGACTCTACTGGCGTGCTTTTGGCCTCATTTATCACAACAAGGGTTTTCATTTTTCCTCTTTCACCACATCACGGATAACAATAAACAAATGTTCAAATCCATAGAGCCAGCAGTTGTTTTTTTAGAGTAAAGAGGCACTTGTTTTATAGGCCTTCAAATTATGTGTATAAAATGTGTTTATCAACAGAATATATTAAATAAACATCATTTATTTATTCATTTAATTAAAATTAACTGTGTCAACTAAGAGATGACCAGTCCTAACCGTCAGAGCCCATTCACAAAAAAGCAAGTTTGAAAATCTGCTGAAAAATCAACAAATTAAAAGTACTAGGCGCTCATGAAGCTAATAGACCTATCGATCACAGCTCAATCAACCAGGAAGCCAAGTTTTTGAACACCCAAACGAATGGGGGCAATATAAATAATACCCCGGGTCGGCTCTCAGTCTTGGCTTACGACGCGAAGAGTAAATGTCAAAGGATGTTTGCCAGCTAGAAATAGATAGAATAATCGAATTTTGAGGACGCAGTGTAGATAGACGGGTTGGCTTTGTGATCTGTGATAAAAACTACAACATATAGTGTACTAGCTGTTCTCCGCGGTTTCACCCACGCTGCTCAGCACCTGTTGATCGTAGCGTGATGTTATATAGCCTATAGCCTTCCTCAAGAAATGGACTATCCAACACTAAAATAATTATTCAATTCCAACCAGTAGTCCCTGAGATTAGCGCGTTCAAACAAACAAACAAACTCTTCAGCTTTATAATATTAGTATAGATTTGTTTCTTCGATACAAATATTTATTTATTAAATCTTTATGCATCATCATTATCTTGCCCTTGTTCCATTCTATTTGTGGTCGACGCAACATGTTTTCTTCTTCCAGTCTCCCCTATCAGACGACACGGCATCATTTACTCCTTCTCCTTCATATCATTCCTTACACAATCCATCCATCTTTTCTTTAGCCTTCCTCTCGCTCTCCGTCCATCAACATTCAGAGCCATCACTTTTAGTCACATGTGCTTCGTCCCTCCTCGTTGAATGTCCATACCAAGACAAGCGACTCCCTTTCATTTTTTCTGTACAGGTGGGCCTGTACAGAAAAAATGAAAGGGAGTCGCTTTCAAACTTCCTCAAATATACTCATTCTTTACTTAATCCATTCTTGTCACTCCACAAATCCTTCTCAACATTCTTTAATCTTTATGCACATGTACAAAAACATTGTACCAAGGCAGACTTAATGCCTTGGGCATTTGTTACCAGTCAACCTTAGGGTGATGCAGAGAGGTAGGAGTTATGCGAAAGAAAATTTCCAAAACAACATGTTACCTAATCTAATATAATATAGAATTCTCGTGTCACAAATTTCGTTCCCATACTCCTCCGAAACGGCTGGATCGATTCAAACGGAACTTTGTGTACATATCGGGTAGGTCTGAGAATCGGCCAACATCTATTTTTCATACCCCTAAGTGAGCAGCGGGTGAAACCGCTGGGCACAGCTAGTAATAAATTTTAAACCTAAAAACACGAACAGCTAAGCACGAGTCTGACTTGCGCACCGAGTGTTCCCAAACTTGCAATATAAACAGCCATATCTTTTGGGTCTTGACAGATAGACAGACATACAACAAATTATTCTATATAAGGGTTCTGTTTTTTACTTTTGAGGCACGGAACGCTTTTTTGCTGGTGGAAAATCATCAAATAACTTCTGTGGGAGTCTCAGACTTCAAGTACCTATATATTCCTTTGCAGCTGTGAAAAAGTCAACCCTCTAAGTCTACGCAGTCAAAAGATATGGCTGTGTATGTCACATTTTTGATCCCTCAGTGCGCGAGTTTAACTCGCTCTTAGCCAATTTTTATTTATTTGCTTATATAAAAAAGTCATTAAAAAACCGTACTTTTTCAATACGGCATTTTTTACGGTTTTCACTTAGTAATCTACACCAAGCTACGTGAAATGACATTTGAAACACAACTTGACGGCACGCGTCTGTAGTATACAAATTATCTCACCTGTATTATCGATGACACTTATTCTGTTGGCTGCTGTTCTAATTATCAATCGTTGGCTGTCATGGCAATAAGTTGCGCAATTAAAATGAAATCAAATATGCATAATAGTAATGTAATTTGGCAATGCTAGAATAATTAGTAGTTATCAATCATTTAATTTTAATTAAAAGATCACATAGCTAATTGATATCAGCGGGTTTTCATCAATTAATTTCGCCCGCTCTGGGCGGATTTGGTAAGTCAGACTTTTACTGACTAAAACCTATCCATTCCTACTTCTGCCCTTTGTGTTCCGGGACCGCAGGATCTCTATCGAACAACCTGCAACCCCGGGCCCTCTGCTGTGCTTACATCTCTTTGAGGCGAGGGATATTCACGCTTTGGTGTCACGGCCTGTCGTGACTAGACAGACGGATGGTGAGCTACCTAGCTTGCTCATCGTCCACAGACCCGCGTCTTTGGTGGCCGGGAGTTATCTCGCAGCGCTCTACGCCCACATGTCTCCCGTGGATACTAGCGTCACATAGCTATCTTCAGCTTGACCTGCACTTGACTGGGTTTGCCTGTCGAAGGGTGATCACCTATAACATACCGAGTTTCCTTCGTGTCTCAAAATACACGTAAAGCCGTTGGTCTTGGGTGTCATTTGTAGATCTTTGACAGTCGGTACAGGTAGTCAGTGTCCCGAAAGTCTCAGATCGTAATAAGGGGTATTGCTTCTTGATAGCGGAGGCACAAAATATTAAATTCTTATTTGAGGGACAAGCTATGTGAAGTGATTAATAAAATAAATCGAAAATATCAAACTCCAACATCTTCCTTTTTCAATGCGTTTTTAAATAATAAGTATTTTTTGGAATTACGTACTTACTTTTACACTTAGATTTACGCACCGGATCAACCCAAGATAATGGAATGGCGACAGGTCACTGGAACAACTTGTGACCCACGGATGCTCCTCAAGTTAAAGGGGAAAATATATAAGATTAGACCTGTTGTACTGTATGGGTCAGAATGCTGGGCTGTAAAAAAAGGTGGATGTAAAACGATTGCATGTAGCGGAGATGAGAATGTTGAGATGGATGTGTGGAGTGACAAGAATGGATAAAGTAAGGAATGAGTATAAGTATTAGAAGAAATTTGATAGTTGCCTGTTACAGAAAAATTCAGGGAGAAGCGCATGTGAGTAAAAGAGTGATAGAAATGAATTTTGATGGATAGAGACGGAGAGGAAAGCCAAAGAAAACTGGATGGATTGTGAAAAAAATGCAGGAGAAAGAAGTAAATAATGGCGTGACGTCTGATTGTAGAGAATGGAAGAAGAAAACGTGTTGCGCCGACCCCAAATAGAAGAACGAGATACATAGATATACTGTAATTGTGTTCAACACTTAATTAATTTGCAGCTAATTAAAACCGTAACAGTAGCTAACCCTAAAAAAACCGAAACTTCAACAAAAACCGTAAACAAATGTAGCATCACTACAAGTGTAACCGCCATTTTTGAAAAAGTGTAACGCGATGAGCAACGCGCGCTCGGACTCTGAAAACGACTCAGCCTCAAGCTCGGAGGAGGACGTGGATTCCGGCATAGCTGACGAAGTCACTCCTGAGGCAAGGAAGGAGGTCGACTGCATGGATCTCTCTGAATTCTTCGGGTACTGGTGAGTGGAATAGAGTAAGATTTAACCTCTCCAGGACCGCCATTATTTACATCAACTATCCGTCAAGCACCGCCGGTCGGGCTCTTATCGTAAGCGTAATCTGATTTTAAAACTTATCTTTACTACAAATACAGCTTTGAATCGATAGGTTTGGTGGCACTTCGTGCCAGTGGGGCTCAGCAGTAATACTTGTTTACTGGCACGTTTTTGTGCCGCTGGGGCTCTAGAGGTTAAGGGTGATCAATCAATTAGGGCTATGGTTTTTGAGCTCACCAGATGTCGCCCCTGAAGAATAAGGTCCTATCTTTAATTCTTTTTAGTACCAAGAAAATTACAAAAGTTAATATTATAACGTATTTTGACATATTGTTAAGTACTGAAACTGATTTACAATATTGTCCCTATAATTAGCTAGCACGAAACGTATATAAATAACTAGCTTTTGCCCGCGGCATCGCTCGAGTTAAATTCGGGGTAACACAGTTCCCCTTTCTTGATTTGCAGGTACCTGCTACCTGTAGTTCTCGGTTATGCAGTAAAGATAAACTTCGTGGAAATCCATGTTATCAACATTTTCCTGCCCTTGTCCCATTCTTGGGGGTCGGCGCAACACTTTTTCTTCTTCCATTCTCCCCTGTCATACGTCACGGTATCATTTACTCTTTTCTCTTTCATATCATTCCTTACACAAGTTATCAAAACGCTTCTAATACAAAGAACAAAACAAACATAGATCCTGGCTATGTTATTGATAAATAAAAGTAATTACATACGTGACGCACATAAAAATGTTAAGCGCCTAAGCATTTAACCATAACTATCAATAACATGACGATATTTTTGCTATTATTTTTTGGTAGGCGTTTATACGAAAATATTACAAGATTTGAATTGAAATGTTCAAAATATGTCTGTGGTATTCATCAGGGGGTCTAAAATAGCCGCTGATGATCGCTAAAAATCTTAAAATGATCAGAAACGCAGCTAATATTGTGAATTGTCATTTTGTGGCCATAGTTTTTGTTTGTTTCGTTCGTTATCGCTCAGCAGTCTAAGCTGTATCTAATTTTAAAAGTTGTAAAATCAGTTTGTATATAATTGAAATCAAATTGTAGCGACATAAATTGCAAGTGGCAAAAAATACTACAGCGCCATCTATCCAGCCACTGAAGAACTAACGGCAAGATTCCTACATCGCGCAAGCAAAGTTGTACGCGAAGTTAGCATATATACGAGCACCCGACAAGCAACTGTCGGGCAGTGACCCACCAGACACGACACCCGTCTGGTCGGAGGATCCTCCCTTTTCCATAGAGCATGGAGAATTTTACACCCTGTTCTTCATACCTCTAAAAAATCAAACCAAATGTATATTTTCACCCTTGTTATAAGGGTCCTACCTCGGGAATAAAGCTTTCAAAAACCTGTAGTGGCTATCATTTGTTTTTTGCCCTCCGAGCGAGGTCGGAGTTGGTGAGACAGGTGCTCACCAACTCCGACCTCGCTCGGAGGGCACCCTGTGAGTGTTGCTGGTGTCAATAAAAAGGTTTTAGTGTCGTCGATACGAGAAATAAAATTACTATAAAGCAAATTTTTTAGTTTATTTTTCTCCTCTCCTCGGACACAGACCAGTAGGCCTACTATGACATCTTAAAGCAGAACTTATTCCACTGAGTGAAAGAGATGGTGCTAGACACCCTGTTTAGCTCTGTCCCTTTCCTTCAGCGGAATAAGTTCTGCTTTAACACGTCATGGTAGGGTAGCTGGTGCATACTCTGTCCCTATCCTCTTAAAATCAGTCACAGATTTCTGAAGAACGCGGGTGAAGCAGAGGGTCATGTTGACAGATACCGTGGCCCCGGAACATAAAGGGATAAAGAAGGAACATGGGTGGGTTTTAGTCAGTGAAAGTCTGATACTCCCCCCCCCCCTCCCGCTCCGTTCAGATCGGGGGAAGTTTGATGATTATCCATCCCTAGAAAATAGGGCCCTCGAGGAAAGACCCCATGACCACATAGGCCCGCAGGGACAGCGCTTGAGTCATCTTCAATTTCTCAATAGTCTGTTTCATTTGATTACTCCGTATAAAAAAAAAGAATCGCTTAATCCATAAAGCAATACTTCTGGATACGGCACTGTTAGTGAAGAGGGTCCTCCACCCTCTAAGTCTACGTTTTCAAAAGATATGGCTGTTTAAATCGCAAGTTTGTGCGGAAACTCCGGGGCGCGCGTCTGACTCACTCTTGACCGGGTTTTGCTGATCAATTCTGTTCAAGATGTCCGTCACTACGGTTTTTCCTGTTAGGTGTATGTTTCTTAGTCGTTCTAATGCATTTTATGGCTAATTGACAATATTGTAGTTAGTTTCTGTAATATTTAGTAGCAAAGCGCCATTTCACATCCATAAGTTGTAAAGATGGTTAAGACACCTTCAAATTACTTTTTGTCTTTTGGCTTCAGCGGTTTTTTCCTCATGCTTGGAGCCAGCAGACCCTGATAGAACAACACCGATCCTCCTATTCTTAAAAACAAATAAGTTTTCTGATTTCTCTTTGCATTTTTATTTACTTTCCCAAGGTGTAATTTATTGCTAAGTTCCATGAGAGAGAAACTGTCACAATCTTGGCTGGCACGAAGGAACATCGCGGGGAAGAGCATTTCAAACTCATGTCTATTTTTTAAATTGAAGTCAATACTACTACACATAGTTTCAAACATCGAAACAGTAATACGGTCGGTTCTGTAAAGATCTAACCAAGTAAAACCTTCACCTTTGATATCACATATTTCTTCATAAAGCATGTCATCTATATATTTCTTGCTTCTCTCCACAATATTAATAAGAGTTTCGTCCATTTTGATCTTTGTATTAAAAATATCGAAAACATTCATACCGCATTTGACAAACATAACTTTGATTATGAAGTCCCATAGTGTTTTTGATACTTCTTCGCTGTTATTCTTTAGCAGATCGCAAATGTATTCAACTGCGAAATATTCGGCGAAAGATCTGTGCACGAAAAGAGGTATATTATTAGCAACACCGCGAATGAGACCAGTCTTCTCTTTTGCATCACTCAGTTCAACAATCATTTCCTTTATTTCTTTCAGCACAGTTTCATCAAAAACCTCTAAATGTGGGTAAAATATAGCATAAGCACCTAGCTTTTTATGTTTAGCGATACTGTCCGCACGTTCTTTCTCATAAGTCATTTTATTATCTGGATTATAAATATCAATCTTATTTTTCTCTTGAAAACGGATCTTTTTTATTTTAGTTTCAAAATAATATTCGTAAAATATAAAACCAGTGACATCTATGTCCCAATCCTTGTTTTTTTCCTCGACATCTTTAATCTTGTTGTGAAAACATTCAGCTAGTAGGTATAAATGTAGAGGTGGAGCAGTTAAATCGTTGGCATCACAACATGTGCATTCGTTAATCTCAAATCTCTCCAAAAAGTCATTGTAGCCACAATAATTTATGTCAACGCCATTAGCTACAGACTGTATTTTTATAAAATCCAAGAAATTTAAATAAACTTTAAAGTACGGGTTTAATTCTAACAAACTGAAAAGTCGGGACTTCTCATTCGGTAGTAAGTCTTGCATGAAGTGTAAGAAGTCGTAAACATTACACATTTGCTCCTTACTAAGATTCTGAAATTGTATCTTGGAATTCCAAAATGTGTTGAAATATATATCCTGTTCTGGGCAAGTAAAGTGTTCTATTTCGTACGATAGTCCGAACTCTTGCTCTAAAATTGATTTTACGTGGTTGAAGGATCTGCTTGTGATCCAGATTTTGTGCTTCCGAGGATAACTCCTGACTGACTTCAGTAATAATAGCGCTTCTCTTTCATAATGAGGAAAGATTTCATCGAAGCCATCAAAAAGAAATATTAGTTTTCCTCTGTTGTAAAAATCTAGAAATATTTTCAACTGAAATTCTGAAGAAATACCTCCTGAACATTTTGTTAGTTTAACAGTCCCAGTAGGTGATTCTTCCAGCTCAATTAATTCTTCATCTTCTTTGTCAGATTCATATGCTTCCTCGCTGAGGGCAGCTTGACACATGAACTTTAAAGTTTCCAAATTACTGATCACCGTCTTGTTCTCTTGCCACTTACTAAATATCCTTGCGTATTCCAATAGATTTATTCTTACTACCCAAACTTTAGTATCGATTTCTTTTGTTTTCAGTGATAAATGTGAGAGCAGTGTTGACTTTCCCATCCCTGGTAATGCCGTTATTAGAACGACGTCGTCTTCTAAATCATACAACGTTTTTAATACTTTATCTTTGACATTATCAAACCCATCGTGTTCCCCGGTTTTATTGCGACTGATGCGCCTATCAACGTAAAATGGTTTAGCTTTGCTGTAATTATAATCAACTACCGTTTTACCAATTGTGATAGTTTCATTGTTAATAATTTGATTCAATACATATTCGCTAATAAGTGCTGCATTCTCATCGTCTACGATTTTGTCTAAACTTAAGTCTTCACCTTGAAATTTCAGCTTGGAAGTCTGTAAAAGCTTTTTCTGAGAATCGACAGTCAGATCTGTAAAAATCGTTTTATCATCGATCGACACATTAGTTGCTTTTGAGAAATATTTAGTTATAATTTCAACAGAAACGTTGTCAGTAATGATTATTATTTGCTTGTTGACGATGGCTTTCGCGATGTTTTCAAGTTTTTTGGAAGAATTAACGGAAACGTTATTACAAACAATAACGATTATCTTTTCCTTAGTTGCGTTCGTCAATTCTTTACATAATGTTGTGTGGCTCTTTAGGGGCAGTTTCAAAATGTCGTCCAAGTCTAATACAACATTATCTTTTTTTTCATTGTCAAGATATTGTTCCATTTTGGCAACTGTTAACGCACAGTTATCTGTGACAATAGCAGTTCCTAGAATCTGACCTTGCGACTCTAATCGTTTTATAGCGTCTTCATTAAACCTATAGTCCTTGTTCCTAAATTTGTGCATAATATTTAAAATTCCCATTAACGTTTCACTCATGGTACTTGTTACTGCATCGTCATATATTTTACTTTTCTTTGTTAGATATGTTCCTAGTTTAGGCGTCATCCATAGTTTTTGTATTTCATCATGGTATTTTAGAAATATGACGTCAGATCTCACTCTAAAGTTAGTGACGTCATTGCACGGATGATCTTCTATTTCTCCTCTCAAAATTTCCTCTACGCCACTCTGGTCAGCTTGGTTTGTATAAAACAGTAATTTGTCATAGAAATCTCTCACCAAAGCCATGTCGTTTTCACTTCGTTCGAATGTCAATTTTGGAAACTTTTTAACTTTCACGTCCAGTTTATATTTGTGCAAATTTTCGATTTTACTCTTCAACATTTCATACCATGTTTTGGCAAGATTGCCAAGTGATTCAGAGTTATCTGTGAATTTTAAAAGTTTGGAAGTTTCATCATAAACCAGGATATTGCCGACAGCAGAAGATATGCCTCCATTTAACTTCAGAAATCCTTCATCTAGAGATTCATCTATGGTGACGATGTTGTCGGGTTCCGATTGTTCAAATATTTCTATGATTTTTGTCATTAAGTGGTTCAGTCTCTTTTCTATTTTCTCAGGCTTGCCTCTGATTGATAAATCTTTGTTGCCAAAGAAAGACGGAACTTTGAGCGTCAGAGATAGTAAATACTCTTTGGCAGCCAGTTCTGCGGCTTTATAGACATTCAACTCAGAGACATTTGCTTTTTCGAGTTGTCGCTTCATATCATCTGTGGTGGATTTGCTAACAAACTCAAGCTTTCCCTTTTTATATGTGAGAACATTTCCTATGAGTTTACTAAGTGTCACTATGTCAGACGGTTCGCTAAAGAGCTCTGTCAATAAATTCTGTACATCTACCTCTTCTGATTTTCGGTTTTTAAGAACCTCTAAGCAGAGCATGTTTTTGATTAACACGATAAATTCTTCGTCGCTTGTAAAGAAGTGTTGTCTGAACCTGGCATTCCGATGTCCTTCAGGTTCGATTTCAGAGACATGAAAAACGTTGAGCGCTAGAATAACATGATAGCGCAACATTAGATCATTATTCATCGACATTTCACTATCAGAACCATCACAAATAAACTTCCCTATCTGTTCAGCTAGTGTTGTAATTTTTTTATTAATTACAATTTTGCATAAAAAGTCCAAATCTTCAGTTCTGTATGACGGTTGTGTGCAATAACCTCCAGTGCCTATAAGTTCGTTCAGATAGTCAGCGTAGCTACCATCGTAACCCTTGTTATTAGGATCGTCTTTGGCTGTTGTATACATAACAAAAAAACATTCGGTCTCATCAAATTTTCCTCCAAAAATCAAATCTTTACTACTCGGATCAAAAGTGTGTCTAATTTCCAAGTAGCTGTCAAAATATTTAGCCAACTCTGTTTTGCTTGTGAACGTTAGAAGTTTGTCGTTCTCTCTATGTTTAGCTTGAATAAACACGGTGATTGGTTTATTGTAGTCTTTAACTTTTACTTTGAAACAAATGTCATCGAATGCGCCTATGTCATCCCTATTGGTAGCTAGACTAAACTGATCAACACTGTCGTCATGTTTTAGTCTGAAATATATAAGACTAATTAGTTTAGTTTCATACAGTTGTCCTTGGATGCCAGACGTGCCTGCTCGCTTTTTGTACTCGTTTTTGTTCATGGTTACTTCTCCTTGATGTTCTGTCATTAAGACACAATACCAGGTGAGATTGAGTAATTATAGTTCCTGTTTTTTTTCTTCTGTGGGTGTCACAGTGTCTACTAGAAAGTTCCTTTTTATGATCTTCCATGTGAGAATAATTTGTGACCTGAAATGTAAGTTTGCGTTATGAGAGATCCGTCAACTTATGTACAAGTAGGTTCCGCCCGCGACTTCGCCCGCGTGGCACAGTTTTACTTTGGGTTAACGCTAACTTTAACCCGCGTGATATCGAAAAAAAACTCTTTCTCTCCCCTTTTCTGCCCTCTTTCTCTCCCTTTTCTCACTTTTTTTTACTTTATGTCCGTCTCCAGCCAGGGATCCTGGAGACGGACATAGACTGTTTGTTACCTCTTCACGCTTCAATGGCTAAACCGATTTTGATGAATTTTGGTCCAGAGATAGTTGGCACCCTGGAGACGGACATACGCTAATTTAAAAAAAAGGAATGAAAAATGAGGGAATAAAACGGGAAAACTTAGCATTGCTATAAAAATAAATAAGGCGCTAGGGCAAAAACTACAGGTGGCAGGTACCTGCAAAACAGGAAAGGGGAACTATCTAATGCCGAATTTAACGCGGGCGAAGCCGCGTGCGAAAGCTAGTAATCCTATAAAGGTTTCGTTTTTAGCATCAAAATGGCAATCTAAGAATTACCTATTGATCTCTATCTTATCGCTAATGTCTATAAAGCAAACACTTCAGTTGTTGACTAGCTGTTCCCCGCAAGTTCGCTCGAATTCCAAAAAATCATCACACGGAAACATTTTAACATTTTAATTCATAAATTATCCTGCTAATATTATAAATGCGAATGTTTATGAGAATGTATAGATGTTTCTTACTCTTTCACGTCAAAACGGCTGCACGGATCTTGATAACATTTGGCTCAGATATAGATTATAGTCTGAAATAACACATAGGATATATATTTTTTCGATATCACGCGGGCGAAACCGCGAGCCAGCTAGTATATAATATTTTTTTAGGAAAGGTGAGTTATCAAATAACTGACCCCGCTCTAGGCGGAGCGGAGATAGTACTATCTTTTGCCCTTTATATTGCTGAGCCGAGGTATCTCTTTAGAATATCTCTACCTACCGATTTTTATGAACAACTAGCTATTGCCTGCGGCTTCGCTCGCGTTAAATTTGGGGTAACACAGTTCCCCTTTCTTGATTTGCAGGTATTTTTCATTTTTTTAGTAACAAAGAGTGTGTGTACCGATTTTTAGCTTCCTATCTTGAAAACTGCGAAAAGTCCCATAATTTTATATGGGACTTCATTCAATCATCCCCTCTTTTAAGGGGTTGGGAGCAGTTTTCTAAAAAAAAACTGATGCACGATGTTTTTGTTAGTGGCAAATAGTCAGCATGCCATTTTTTAGCTTCCTACCTTGAAAATTGCGTAATGCTTCATACAAACTTCCACCCCCAATTTTAGGGAAGTGGAGTAGGTACAGAAATTAGCGATAAGATAGAGATCAATAGGTAATTCTTAGATTGCCATTTTAATGCTAAAAACGAAACCCTTATAGGATTACTAGCTTTCGCACGCGGCTTCGCCCGCGTTAAATTCGGGATAAGACAGTTCCCCTTACCCTCACGTACCTGCCACCTGGTAGTTATTGCCCTAGCCCCTTATTTATTGTCATAGCAATGCTAAGTTTTCCCGTTTTATTCCTTCATTTTTCATCCTTTTTTTTTAAAGTAGCCTATGTTCGTCTCCAGAGCCTCAACTATCTCTGTACCAAAATTCATCGAAATCGGTTAAGCCATTTAGGCGTGAAGACGTAACAAACAAACTCACTTATTCGCTTTTATAATATTACTAGCTTTCGCCCGCGTCAAATTCGGGATAACACAGTTCCCATTTCCTGATTTTCAGGTAACCTGTAGTTTTTGCCCTAGCGTCTTATTTATTGTAATAGCAATGCTAAGCTTTCCCTTCTTTTTTCCTCTTCCTCCCTTTTTTTTCACTTAAAAAAATAGCCTATGTCTGTCTACAGGGTCCCAACTATCTCTGTACCAAAATTCATCAAAATCGGGTTAGCCAAATAGGCGTGAAGACGTAACAAACAAACAAACAACCAAACTCACTTTCGCTTTTATAATATCAAGTAAGGATTTTATTATTATGTACGAATATATTCGGTAAGAATGAGAATCGGTCGTGATCAATTTCTTCATCCTTCAAAGTGATAAGGGTGGCCCTCTTCAAAAGAGGTCCTGACCAGCGAGTCAACCTGCCAGGCACAGCTTGTATTTGTATAGAGGTAATCACTATAGAGTTTAGATATGATAAATATGTGTAAATGATTCGTTATATACTTACGTAAATATATAATAATTCAAGATTAGTAGCAAACGATCAATAATTCACAATTTTTTCAGTATAAATATTTTATCATATGTGTCTGACACTAGTTTTATTTATTATCTTGTTATTCAACCACAATACGTACATAAATAGATTGATGTGATTCATTTACCGACAAATGTTGCCAATTTTTTAATTCATTGCTATTTTGGTGTTGCCGTGCAAAAAACTTCGCTGATATTAATTAATAAATAAAAAAAGGAATACGAAAGAATAATGATGAGTGGATAACAAAACGTTTTCTACGTTAAAAAAGATGCTGGGTAATTATTATCGATGGATTGTAGAACTGAGTACTGACAGTAGGTGAGCAATGACAAGCAACGTTGTAACAACAACATTGTAAAACCAAATTTTAAAAGAGTAACCATGGAGTTTCTTACCGGTTCTCCTCCATAGGAAACGATCAACCCGAACCGTGCACAATTTCGTGACGTTTATAAGTGCCTATGTAGGCCTATGTAAAATAAAAACATTTGATTTTGATTTTTGACACTTAGTTCCAATGTTTTCCACTAGATGGCAGGGCCTGTCACAGCGTTTGCAGAGTCACTTCCATTATATTCTTACCCGATAACGACGGAACCCAGAAGGAGGGTTATGTCATACATTGTCATTTTATATTAGCTTACGCCCGCGACTTCGTCCGCGTGGCATAGTTACTTAGGGCTAACGCTAACTTTACCCCCGTGATGATCGAAACAAAAAATCTTTTTCTCCTCTTTGACTCACTTTTTTTTTATTATTCTATGTCCGTCTCCAGGATCCCAACTATCTCTGTACCGAAATTCATCAAAATTGTTTTAGCCATTTAGGCGTGAAGAGGTAACATACAAACAAACAAACTCACTTTCGCTTTTATAATATTAGTAAGGATGTCTAAAAGAAATGAACAAAAGGTTCGCAGCGCATTAAGTATGAAAAAAAAGACAATTAAAAAAAAATAACGAAAATTTATTTAAAAGTAATTATTTAAGAAATAAGATTCCAATGTTTGTCGTACTAAGAAGTTCTGTATAATTCTTGGTCACTGTAACAAAGAAATAAGGAAAATTAAAATCTATATGAATTTTGTTATTACTCTGGAGCTCTTATGGTGTACGTCTTTCTACATCGTTCTCACATATTTGTATAATCTCAACATGAATGATGTAAATACGATTTTGTTATAATATTCTAATTTAAAAGAGTGTCCATGGAGTTTCTTGCCCATTCTTCTCCATAGAGATCTACGCTTTGGAATGGGCAACTACAGTACTTTCACAAGTTATTATGTCTTGTGACCGGGACTGTAGCTTAACATTTTGTTTTTGTTTTGTCATTCAAAAGTGCCTGTAATGGTCTATGATTTGATTTGATATACATATAAAAAAAACTAATTGCTGTTCGTTTGTCTAGCTTAAACTCGAGAATGACTGGATCGATGTGGCTAGTTTTGA
The DNA here is from genome assembly GCA_958449745.1 of Ochropleura leucogaster. Classification (NCBI taxonomy): domain Eukaryota; kingdom Metazoa; phylum Arthropoda; class Insecta; order Lepidoptera; family Noctuidae; genus Ochropleura; species Ochropleura leucogaster. The sequence goes on along the minus strand of OY288228.1, from coordinate 7,758,885 downwards.
TCTTGAAATATTTGTGGAAGTTCAGGAAGGATTTTAAAGGTTAGTAAATATATAAGTAGGTATAGTATGTAGTTAGGTTAGGCAGGTACTTAGATAGATAGAAAGAAAAAACATTTATTAGTCGCAAATTACGAGGAGCACCAAAATAACAAAAAAATAACAAACAAACTCACTTATTCGCTTTTATAATATTACTAGCTTTCGCCCGCGTCAATTTCGGGATAACACAGTTCCCCTTTCCTGATTTGCAGGTACCTACTACCTGTAGTGTTTGCCATTGCGCCTTATTGATTGTAATAGCAAAGCTAAGTTTTCCCTTTTCTTCCCACTATTCATTACTCACTTTAAAAAAAATAACCTATGTCCGTCTCCTGGGTCTCAACTATCTCTGTACCATCCATACCAAAATTCATCAACATCGGTTTAGCCATTAAAGCATGAAGAGGTGACAAACAAACAAACTCACTTTCGCTTTTATAATATTAGTAAGGATATTTTGTTTAGCTGTTTTCTCCTGTGTGAGTCAAATAAATACTTTTTCCTTCTTATGTGATTCTGTGGAATAAGGATTTAAAATGAACTTACCGCTTCTCAGCGAAATGTTGGGGCACCATCGCCATATTCCAGTCCGTCTACAACATGCACCCCACCGCCGTAGTCACCATCGACCACATGAACACCCCCTCCATAGTCCCCATCTACGACGTGAACTCCACCTCCATAGTCCCCATCTACGACGTGAACTCCACCTCCATAGTCCCCATCTACGACGTGAACTCCCCCTCCATTGTCACCATCGACTATATGAACACCACCCCCATAGTCTGCACCATCAACCACGTGTACTCCGCTGCCGTAGTCTCCATCTACGACGTGAACTCCACCTCCGTAGTCGGTTCCGCCAACCACATGGACGCCACCGCCATAATCACCGTCTACGACGTGCACGCCACCGCCATAATCACCGTCTACGACGTGCACGCCACCGCCATAATCACCGTCTACGACGTGAACTCCCCCGCCATAGTCTGTACCATCTACCACGTGGACACCACCGTCTACCTGAAATGTATAAAGATTATTGTTTTATTGCTGAACTAGGTGAGCCAATGTGAGATCAGTGGTTACCCTGAATTTAACGCGAGCGAAACCGCGGGCAAAAGCTAGTCCTTACTAATATTATAAAAGCGAAAGTTAGTTTGTTTGTTACGTCGTCAAGCCTGTTTAGGCTTGACGACGTAACAAATAAACAAAGGTCTAACCGATTTTGATGAATTTTGGTACAGAGATACCTAGTTGGGACCCTGGAGAAGGACATAGGCTGGTTTTAAGAGTGAAAAATGAGAGGAGGAGGAGAAGCAGGGAAAAAGGGGAAAACTTAGCATTGCTATTACTACAAATAAGGCGCTAGGGCAAAAACTACAGGTGGCAGGTACCTTCAAATCAGGAAAGGGGAACTGTCTTATCCCGAATTTAACGCGGGCGAAAGCGTTAATAAAACTAAGCCGGCCTAACGGAGTCAATTACAAAACAAAATAAATAATTGACAGCCAAAAGACGGAAAATTTACTTCCACTTCATAGACTTTTTATGCCACCGACTTCCGGAAGTAAATCCTTAATAATATTATAAAAGCGAAAGTGAGTTTGTTTGTTTGTTACCTCTCCACGCTTTAATGGCTGAACCGATTTGATGAATTTTGGTAGAATCAGGAGACGGACATAGGCTATTTTTTTTTTAAAAGAGTGAGATATGAGGGAGAAAGAAGGAAGACACGTGGAAACTTAGCGTTGCTATTACAAATCAATAAGGCGCAAGGGGAACTGTGTTACCCCGAATTTAACGCGAGCGAAGCCGCGGGCAATAGCTAGTCGGTTAATAAAATTAAACTCACGTGTCCCCCATCGACAAAGTGAACCCTGTCGTCACTCATTTTGCTAAATTATAAATCAAACAGGAAAAATCTATATTTTCCTTAGAACGACGTTTTAACACAAAAGCACTTATCGCACTGACCAAGTACCTATTGATAACGTTATCAATATTATCTAGGCCGATAACTATTTTAAAAACACTAAGCAACTCTTAAACTAATACTTAAATAAACGTATTCTGTTGAAATTTCAAATCTCGGTGTCGTATCGTGAATTGAAAATGAAATAGCAAGAAAATCTTTCAGCAACTATTTAGGTGTTCCTTTGTGTTAGTGAAAAATGGGCATTAGTCATTGATGTATCAATAAGATTATAGAAGTACGACATATTTATAGCAATCTAAGCTTCTAAATAATCATAAATTATAAGTGTTTTAAGAGTATTACAGCGAAAAGTGTGTAATACAGTTCATTTTTAAAATAGAAACCTTATAGGTTTGCTTCGTCTGTCTGTCTGTATGTCTGTCTGAGGTTGAAGACTAGGCAGATCCTGCCGGAGTTGCGGGTTGTTCGAAAGACATAACACAGATATCAGAATATAATTTAATATTTCTATGGCGGCCTTGCGTAAAAAGGACAAAAGAATGAACATGGTTTGGTTGTAGTCAGTTAAAGTCTGACCTTCCCTTCCGCTGCGCTCAGAGTGAGAGAAGATGATTTCTGTCAAATTCATTTAATTGTCTAAATCATCATCACCATTTTCCTGCCCTTGTCCCATTCTATTTGGGGTCGGCGCAACACGTTTTCTTCTTCCATTCTCCCCTATCAGACGTCACGGCATCATTTACTTCTTTCTCCTTCATATCATTCCTTACACAATCCATCCATCTTTTCTTTGGCCTTCCTCTCCCTCTTCATCCACCAACATTCAGTTTCATGACTCTTTTAGTCACACGTGCTATCAGAAAATTATAAAATAAAAAAGTGTGTGTGTCAGCTCCGACGCACGACTGGAGTTTACTCCTTAAGTACGAGTATCTAACCATACGCAAAAAGAGTTTATTCAACTGAAAAAAGATTAATATCATATGAAAGTAAATTCACAAATTAATAAAAAAAAATTGCAATATAAATACATCGACACTGATGGTATAGGTATAGTCGCCTATGCAGCATACCATATGTACGTCTTAATACACTCACAGCCAAATTAGAAAGTTGCGCACTAAAGGTGTGCACCAAAAACGTGACACATTTTTGTTACTTTAGTAGGTTTTACCCCTCGGATTTTTCTTATACCGGGCGCCTTATATATGAAAATCGATTCTTAAGGAGTAAACTCCAAAAATTCTAAGCAGATGGCGAAGATGTATAGATCTTTGCGTTGTATAGTATAGATTCAATTTCCTAGTATTGTATAATTCTAAAGCCCATGTGTGAGTACTATGTGTACTATGATTGACGCTATAATGTGCCCTGGTGTTTGACTGTATGCCATGCTCACTTAAATGTCTCGCTGATGGTAGCGGGTGCGTCTTTAGTTCCCTTCAACATGGTTGAGCTAAATGGGGCTGATCCTTGCGTCATGTTCGTGAACGGGCGCTGTAGGTTGAGACTGGTCATCGCTTAACTGCCAGGGTATATCTTAATTACTTTATTTTGTTAATCATTGATTTCTTGTATATTCTGGATACTGTTAATGAGGCTGGGAGTCGTCTCGCGGCGAACGACGCCTGGATCGCCTCCCGCGGCGGCTGGGTTGGTTTGAGGTTCTACATATACGGGCCTGTTGGTCTAGTGGTTAGTGGCCCTGACTGCTGAGCCGGAGGTCATGGGTTCGATTCCCACCCAGGACAAACTTTGTGTGATGAGCATGATTGTTTGCTCTGTGTCTGGGTGTGATTTATCTATAATATGTATGTATATATAAATTATATAAGTATGTATATCACTTGTCTAGTTACCATAACACTAGCTCTGCTTAGCTTGGGATCAGATAGCCGTGTGTGACTTGTTCCAAGATATTTATTTATTTATATATAGTCACCCTTATATTGTGATTTAGTTCACGTTGTACCCATATATATGTCTAAGGTAATATCCAATGGCTACAAACTGAGAACGAAAAGGTTTTAAAAAAAAAACTCTACCAAAAATAAAAGTAAAAATTTATTAAAAAAATCTGCAGATCTTTGCAAAAGGTGTCTTCAATATCAAGCAATTTTTATTGTTTTAGTACATGAGGTAATTTGTTTAATGAATAATTTAAAAATAGTTTAATCGTAATTGGATTTTTGCTGATACCTGTAACAAAGATAAAAAAGTGATTAATAATATTATCTGCGCATTTGAAAATGGTGTTTGCATAATCGCTAATGTTGTGGACGAATGAGGAAAATAATATTAGAAAAATTTGAGTATGATGTGGATGATTTATATCACCCTCATCAAAAAATTACTCTTAATCCTTAAGCCAAAAAATACATGGTCCCCCATTATAGCGGTTAATTTTTAAATTCAATCACGCGAGCGAAGACGCGGGCGCCAGCTAGTAATATTATAAATGCGAATGTTTGTGAGGATGGATGTTTGTTACTCTTTCACGCTATACGGCTGAACGGATCTTGATGAATTTTGGCACAGAGGTAGATTATAGTCTGGAAAAAACATAGGATACTTTTTTCTGGTCATCACGCGGGCGCCAGCTAGTAAAAAAAATATATATGTCTCCAGCCAGGGTAAAAAACGACAGATACTAAGCGACTGCAAGCTCAGGGCACCCCATGCGGGGTACAAACCTTGGCTTAAGGCGTCGCTGGGGGAGGACAGCAAAGGGACTGGCTGGATCTGGGTTGCCACTTCAGCTTACTGCTGGATTACTTCACCTCTGTCGGAGGGATGTGTGTGCAACTAACCCATAGGAAAACTTCTATTTGACAGCTCAAGTTAAGGTAGCTATGTGATTGGTTAGTTTCGCACACAGCCCTCGCTACGCATCCTTGTTCATCATCTAAATCTGTGAGAACAATTTTGTAATTGACAGCGCTTTTGATTATATTCGTTCTGATTTGAATCGGAAAAGTATTAATTTCGAATTCGTGTGTAACTCCAGTGTGTAAATGTGGAATTATCATCATTCACATCGTCACTTTACAGATGTGAGAAAATTAACTTAAAATTTGAGCTGATTATAATGCATACATGACGGCGGGCCTCTTGGTCTAGTGGTTAGTGGCCCTGACTGCTGAGCCGGAGGTTGTGGGTTCGATTCCCACCCAGGACAAACTTTGTGTGATGAGCATGATTGTTGTTCTGTGTCTGGGTGTGATTTATCTATAATATGTATGTATTTATAAATTATATAAGTATGTATATCAGTTGTCTGGTTACCATAACACAAGCTCTGCTTAGCTTGGGATCAGATAGCCGTGTGTAAGTTGTTTTATATTTATTTTATACATACATAAAGGAGAAAATGGTTATCGTTTTTCGTCGTGTCCATCAGTAGTTTGATGATGGTTATAAATTACATGCTCAGTGTAATTTATAACCATCATCAAACTAGGTTGGTCTGTGGATGGGTGACCACCCGTTACCTACCGAGTTTCCTCCGTGCCTCGGAAAGCACGTTAAGCCGTTGGTCCCGGCTGTTAGATCTTTGACAGTCGTTACAGGTAGTCAGTGTTCCGAAAGTCTGACAACCAGTCTTACCAAGGGGTATCGCATTACCCAGTGCTAACTGGGTTGTGGAGGTCAGATAGGCAGTCGCTCCATGTAAAATACTGATATTCAGCTGCATCCGGTTAGACTTGAAGCCAACCCCAACATAGGGGAAAAAGGTTAAGCAGATGATTAAACTTTCAAACATACTATAAACGATTGGGCGATTTCTGTGGATGCCCTAAAAATTAAGACCTCCAGCCAGGGTAAATAACTTACAAACTAAGCTACTACACGCTAAGGGGCCCCCTGTGGGGTACGAGCCTCGGCTTAGGGCGTCGCTGTGGGAGCACAGCAAAGGAACAGGCTGGATCTGAATGATATTATTTGGGGACTGATTTAAACTTACTGGCTCAGCAACGCGGGCTGGCTCTAGCAAGGGACGGGTGGAGCAGTTACCGGAACGTCGCGACGGGCCTCGTCGGCGAGGACGGAATGACACGAAACAAAAGCCAAATAAATCGATTTTTAAGCTATTGCATAGCTTCTATCACGGGCCTTGAGCGCGAGGACTGAATCCAGAAATTCCGTAACGAAAAAAAACCTGACGCTCTCCACTCCGACGGGCACGGAGGTGTGGCTTGTCTAACGTCGTTTACACAATACGTTCAGTTATTTCAATCACGATTCTAATGTTCTAATAGCTTGTTTGGTAGAGAATCGGATAGTCAATCGACATTACGCTGGATCAAACCCAAAGTCTGGTTTTTCTTTTTGCGACTTCTTTTCATTGGAAGTAAGTACTTTTTAAATATTTTATTTAGATTGTTTTTATTTATTGCATAAGTTGATAAAAAATGCTATGCAATAGCTTTACCGCGGCAGTCCCCGAGTGCCACACGTATTTTTTTTTTAATAAAAACTTTTTTAACGTCAAAATTACACGTTCGTCTGTTGGTCCCCCTGAACAGCCTATGTCTTCACAACTTAGTGATAGCTAAGTATAGACAACTTACCGAAAGATACCTTAAATATGAAACATTAACACAGCAGTTTTTAATCAGCAAATTGAACTTGACCGCTGTTGTCTGCAATATTAACCCCACCGCCATTGTCAGCAAACTGGACATCACCGCTATTATCAGCGATGTTGACCCCACCTCCGTTGTCAGCAAATTGTACATCACCGCTATTGTCAGCGATATTGACCCCACCGTTGTTATCAGCGATGTTGACACCACTACCACCGTTATCAAACTGGAAATTAAGGTACATCTTTGAGTGGTATTAAGAAGTTTAAACACAATGTATTCTTCAGGCATCCATTGCCTGACGCAGTATACTTAACCTTTTTTTTGCCTGACCAACGAACACCAAAAACTGCGCTCCAGCATTGGAAATGCTGACGTAGCTCTTTCATAATGCTGCAAAACTAAAATGGGACTGATCAGGCTATGTCTGCTGATTGTTGGAGAAGCTGGAGCGCTGAGGTACCTAGATTTTGCAGCAGCAGTTTGCAAACAGGATAACGTTGACGCTTTTGTTGACTTCCTCATTAAATCGGAATATGCGTGTAATTTCAATGTAAATTTTCAATGAAAAATAAATCAAATCGAAATCAAATCAAATCATTTATTTCAATTAGACCATAACAGGCACTTTTGAATGTCAAGAAACAAAATGAATCTACAATCCCGGTCACAAGGCATAATAACTTGTGAAAGTACTGTAGTTGCCCATTCCAAAGCGTTGATCTCTATGGAGAAGAATGGGCAAGAAACTCCATGGACACTCTTTTAAATTATAATATTTTTACAAAAACGTATTTACATCATTCAGGTTGAGATTATACAAATATGTGAGAACGATGTAGAAAGAAGTGCACAGTAAGAGCGTCCAGAGTAAATAAAAAGCAAAATTTAATTTTAAATCTAAATAAGTTTAAAAATGAAAAGTGGTAGCTAAAAAATGACCAGTCCCAACTGACAGCGCCCGTTCACGAACATGACGTATGGATCAGTCCCATTCAGCTCGACCATTTTGAAGGGAGCTAAATGACCCGACACACCCGCCACCATCAGCGAGACATTTAAGTGAGCATGACACTATCAACCACAATATTACTACATAGCTTTTGTCCGCGGCTTCGCTCGCGTTGAATTCAAGGTAACGCAGTTCCCCTTTCCTGATTTAGAGGTACCTGTTACCGGTAGTATTTGCCCTTGCGCCTAATTTATTGTAATAGCAATGCTAAGTTTTCCCTTTTCTTCCCCTTTTTCTACCTTTTAACTCAATTTTCTTAAAAAAAAACCTATATCCGTCTCTAGGGTTCCAACTATCTCTGTACACATACCACAATTCAACAAAATCGGTTTAGCCATGTAAGCGTGAAGACTTAACAAACAAACAAACTCTGTTTGAAAACCTGAATTCAAACTCCAAGCATTTCAATTAGACCATTTTTTTGTTTATGGGAAATCTTTAAATAACTTCCCTCGCTCTGGGCGGAGCGGAGGGGAAGTGTCAGACTAGTACTGAATAAGACCCACCCATGTTCTTTCTATTGCCCTTTATATTCCGGGGCCGCGGTATCTCAACAACCCGCAACCCCGGCAGGTGGGGCCCTGTCAGGACCCTCTGCTTTGCTGACATCTCTTAGAAGCGCGCGTGGAAGACTAACACACCGCAGACACGGCCTGTAGTCAATAGACGGACGGACGGTGAGCTACCCGTTGCTCAACGTCCACAGGCCCGCATCTACGGTGGCCGCGAGTCGTCTTGCCGCGCCCAACGTTCTGGGCGTCTCCCGCAGTGGCTGGGTTGGTTTGCGGAGATAAAGAGTCTTGACAGATAGACGGACAACAAAGTGATCCTAAGTCCTGGTGCCAAGGTTTGGAAATGGATGGGTTACCACATGGAGCCAGGTTAAACAACTCTAGCCAAATCTTGGCAAGTTACCACAGCGGGCCAGGTTAAGCAACCCTTGCCGAGGTTTGGAAATGGATGGGTAACCGCATGGGGCCAGGTTAAGCAACTCTAGCCAAATCTTGGCAAGTTACCACAGCGGGCCAGGTTAAGCAACCCTTGCCGAGGTTTGGAAATGGATGGGTAACCACAGTGGGCCAGGTTAAGCAACTCTAGCCAAATCTTGGCAAGTTACCACAGGGGGCCAGGCTAAGCAACCCTTGCCGAGGTTTGGAAATGGATGGGTAACCACAGTTGGCCAGGTTAAGCAACCTTTCCTAAGATTTGGAAATGGATGGGTTACCACACGGGGCCAGGTTAAGCAACTCTAGCCAAATCTTGGCAAGTTACCACAACGGGCCAGGTTAAGCAACCCTTGCCGAGGTTTGGAAATGGATGGGTTACCACATGGGGCCAGGTTAAGCAACTCTAGCCAAATCTTGGCAAGTTACCACAGGGGGCCAGGCTAAGCAACCCTTGCCGAGGTTTGGAAATGGATGGGTTACCACAGTGGGCCAGGTTAAACAACTCTAGCCAAATCTTGGCAAGTTACCACAGCGGGCTAGGTTAAGCAACCCTTGCTGAGGTTTGGAAATGGATGGGTAACCACAGTGGGCCAGGTTAAGCAACTCTAGCCAAATCTTGGCAAGTTACCACAGGGGCCCAGGTTAAGCAACCCTTGCCGAGGTTTGGAAATGGATGGGTAACCACATGGGGCCAGGTTAAGCAACCTTTGCCGAGGTTTGTTCTGTTTTATTCCTTTTGAAGTACTTAATACTAAAAACCAACAAAATAAACTTACATGTACACCGCTCATGTTGAAATATTAACCAGGAAATTAACAAACGAAAATTCGTCGAAAGCGTCTTGTTTTCGCAAAGACGTTCGTGATACTGAACGACACTGATTGCGCTAGCGGTAATCTATACTTCGAAAAAATGTCCGACTTAAGCCTTTATCTGCAGGGCCGAAGTTAATCTAAAAAAACAAGTATTTTTGAAGAGAATTAAGCTGATATGAAAACTGTGAGTTTGTGATTGCGAATATAATTCTACTAGCTGGCGCCCGCGGCTTCACCCGCGTGATTATCGAAGACTAAAGTATCCTATGTGATATTCCAGATTATGATCTAACTCTGTGCCAAATTTCATCAAAACCGTTCAGCCGTTTTGACGTGAAAGAGTATCAAACGGACATACCATACATCCATCACAAACATTCGCATTTATAATATTACTAGCTGCCGCCCGCGACTCCTACCGCGTGGCATAGTTACTTTGGGCTAATGCTAACTTTAAAACGCATGAACAACGAAAAAAATATATTTCTCCTCCCTTTTCTTCCCTCTTTCTCCCCCTTTTCTTTTTAAATTTGCCTATCCTCCCGTCTTCAGGATCCCAAAAAATGTCTGTACCAAAATTCATCAAAATCGGTTTTGCCATTAAGACGTGAAAACGTAACAAACAAACTCACTTTCGCTTTTATAATATTAGGTTAGTATTATTAAATAAGGATCTTTAGCTCTTGACGGGCCTGTTGGTCTAGTGGTTAGTGGCCCTGACTGCTGAGCCAGAGGTCGTGGGTTCGATTCCCACCCAGGACAAACTTTGTGTGATGAGCATGATTGTTTGTTCTGTGTCTGGGTGTGATTTATCTATAATATGTATGTATTTATAAACTATATAAGTATGTATATCAGTTGTCTGGTTTCCATAACACAAGCTTTGCTTAGCTTGGGATCAGATAGCCGTGTGTGAGTTGTCCCAAGATATTTATTTATTTATTATTATTATTTATGAATGTGAAACGATGGATGGTTTTGTGAAGAATGATATGGCAAAAAAGAGGTGTGTGATGAAATAACGAATTATAAAGGAGTATGGAAAAAACATATATACCCCATATTTCCTATTTAAAACAAAATTAAAGGAAACAAAAATCATAAAAAAAATAGTAGCCCACCGGTATCGGGAACAGGGTCCAAGCTACCGACGGTCAGGGCTCCAGAGAAAGGAACCTCCTAACAATACGAGCCGTGTCCAGGAGTACCGCGCACTGTATCAAGCCAGCCGTCTAACGAGAGCCTCCTCAGGTGTTGGTCGAGGCTCTTGGCAGATGTCCACATCACACATGTCCACAAACTCGCGAGCCAAGTCAATATACTTGATTTGCTTATCTTTCTCAGCTTTCAAAAGGTTCTTGTCATGTGGAACCGTTATGTCAACAATCATTGCGCGCCGCTCTGATCGATTCACCACCACTATATCAGGGGCCTTAGTCTGCTATTGCAATAGTGTCAGAATGGTCGATCACTGATCGCTTAATGGTTAATTTTGACAAGTTTGGTAATCTGCTACATACTAAACTTGTCAAAATCAACCATTATGCTTTTTGTCATCAAGAGTCCTATCAGTGATGATGAATTATCTTTAGATCATTGTCATGTATTTTTAAACGATTTATAAAAGGATTGTGTTCGTTTTTCGTTTCATGTATTTTTACCGATCAATCCGTGATTCCTGGACCGATAACCAACTTCAAAAAACCGGTCGTGGCTGAGCGATCGACTGCTGCGCTGCGGGTTGCGGGTTCCATCCCCGCACGGAACAAATCTATACTAATATTATAAAGCTGAAGAGTTTGTTTGTTTGTTTGAACGCGCTAATCTCAGTGACTACTGGTTGGAATTGGAAAATTCTTTTAGTGTTGGATAGTCCATTTCTTGAGGAAGGCTATAGGCTATATAACATCACGCTACGACCAACAGGTGCTAAGCAGCGTGGATGAAACCGCGAGGAACAGCTAGTATTTCTATAAAAATCCAAAGTCATTTATTCAAATTAGACTGATAATCAGCACTTGAACGTCACATTACAAGAGACAGTCCCACAAAAACGCCCTGCCCTTCGCCACTTCCTAGTGTTTTAGCTGGGAAGAAGTGGCGGAACAAACTCCCCAGAAACACATCTATCTGTCAGGTTAGAAGAACCAGATTTTTTACAATTCCGTATAGCCTATAGATAGCTGTTCCGGCTCTGGCTATTCGTGTATGTTTAAATGTTTGTAAACGCACCCACGTTAGAGGAGAAATTCCTAGAGAGGAGCTACTTTTTTTTTACACAGGAACACACCGAGGGTTCCGTACAAACTTACGACAGAAACAGCCATATCTTTTGACTGTGTAGACCTAGAGTATTGATTTCACAGCACATAGAGACCACAGAGTTGAGTATATGGTTTGAATTTCAACTCGATAGCTTTACGCGTTCCTGCGATAAAGAGTCTTGACAGACATACGGACAACAAAATCCTTACTAATATTATAAAAGCTAAAGTGAGTTTGTTTGTTTGTTTATTTGTTACCTCTTCACGCTTTAATGGCTAAACCGATTTTGATGAATTTTGGTACAGAGATAATTGGGAACCAGGAGACGGACATAGGCTAATATTTTTTTGAAAAAAGTGGGATGTGATGGAGAAAGAGGGAAGAGAAGGGAAAACTTAGCGTTGCTATTACAAATCAATAAGGCGCAAGGGGAACTGTGTTACCCCAAATTTAACGCGGGCGAAGCCGCGGGCGAAAGCTAGTGATCTATAAAGGTTCAGTTTTTTTTTCTTCTTTCGAAGCACGGAACTCCAAAAAGCGACGTAGCTGCTAATTAGAAAAAAATGAGTTACATTGAGAAAGTTTCAAAAGTAATCCTAAGAGCTCTTGCTGCCGCCGACTCGCGTCGACGCCGGCTACAATTACCTCTGCCGTTGGGAACATGTCGCTCGTGTGTAAGGCGCGTCCACACGGCCAACAGTCGAGGCGCAGACGTGGCGCGGGCGCGTTAGGCGCGTCGCCCACACGACATTTGTAAAGAAAATCTCGTTGCGGCGTGCCTCTTATGTGCCTGCGCCTCAACTGCGCCTCGACTGTTGATCTTGCGGGCAACGCGCCTAACGCGCCCGCGCCTCGACTGCGCTTCGACTGTTGGCCGTGTGGGCGACGCGCCTTCTACACGAGCGGCATATTCCCAACGGCAGAGGTAATTGTAGCCGTCGACGCGAGTCGGCGGCAGCAAGAGCTCTTAGGATTACTTTTGACACTTTCTCAATGTAACTCATTTTTTTCGTGCGTGTGGGCGACACGCCTTAGAGGTCTTAGACTCAATGACGCTTGTGTTGTTGAAATATTTATTTAAATCAACTTAAGGGGTTTTTTGAGGATTTTTGTAACTTTTTTTTTAATCTGAAAATACTCTTTATACATATAAATAACATTCATACAGATAAAAACAGGGAAAAAGGTAAAATAAAACCAGAGATTCGTTTTTCATTTTTAATGTACATAAAGTATTTAAAAGTTCTACAAATCAACAGTGGTAGGTTGTCATTAAATCAGTTTGCAGTTTTACAAACCGATCAAAAACGTTAGAGTGTTCATATGGTCTAAATTCCTACAGCGTCTTCTCCGAGACATCGCTCTATTGGACGATACTTTTTGGAACCAGCTACCCTACCATGACGTATTAAAGCAGAACTTATTCCGCTGAGGGAAAGGGACAGAGCTATACAGGGTGTCTAGCACCATCTCTTTCACTCAGTGCAATAAGTTCTGCTTTAAGATGTCATAGTAGGCCTACAGGGGGTCTAAAATGGTCGCTTACGCAGAGTCATACTAAGTTAATAATATGAATTAGTATTACCAAATACCCGGACTAACTATGGCAAAAAAATGCTAACATTTGAAGGAGCACAGGTATACAATAAAATACCCTCACGTATAAGAAACCTATCATCATTCAATGCGTTCAAAACCCAGCTTAGCTTGTATTTAATCGCAAACGGGAAATAACCAGAGAAATTAATGCGTTGACTGGTGAAATTTCAGATAGTTTAATTTGTGTTGTGCAGAAAAAGGTTTTTGACGAAGGTCTGGCAATTTGAGTGCTATAAGCGACCTACACAAATGTCCTTTTTTGGTATTGTTCGTCGTGTCGTTGAGCTCCTTGGGTTATGAGTTGAGCTACACGATAACTGACAAATTCTTGCACTGACTGGACAGATCCACTCAATCTCTGTGGTGCTTTCTTAAAAAGACCATTTCAGACACTATCTGCATAGTCCTCATGTAAGTTGACCAAGATTATTTTGTCTGGACTTTAAAAGAGACTATGACCTCTGAGTTTGTTTCGGCTGTTTCTTCTCAGAGTAGTCGGGTACGAAACACCGGCCTCATCTAGTTTTTAAAAAAAATGACGTGTAAAAGTCTTTGTGAAAACCTACTTACAAAATAATAGTACATTACGATATTAGTGCGTTAAGATGGTTATAACATGCGAGTCGGAATTTCAGCCCGAGCCGCAGGCGAGGGCGTAATTGAGACGAGCATGTTATAACCAATACGCACGTATATCGTACGACGTTTTTTAACACTTTTGCGAGGAAACAGAAAAAAAAAATTAAATAAACTCAATCTGTGAATGCACACTGTTGTTTTCTCCGCCATTTTAACAGCGAGCTAGCGCTGCCTACTTTCGAATTAGTTCGAAATTTGAATAGCAACAGCGCTAAGCGACAAAACCCTTTAAATAAATAAATAAAAAAAAAAGAATAGTAACAGCGTGCTGCTCACTAGCAGCCTGGAGTCGTGCGGCGGCGATCAGTTCCAAATTTGAAATGGCAAATAATGCTGTTATGGAATTTGTATGGGCTATAACTTAACTATTTGCTTTGATAACACACGCGTTTTTTATGACCCTCTTTACATATTTAAAACCGGTGGAATTACATCAGCTTTACGAGCAAGGGTGTTAAAAACATCATTTATCAAAAGGTTTAAATTTTGTTTGTTATTTTTTTTTAAATGAATTAATCTCTTTGCTGTATTCTATACAACAATGATAATTACTGAAATAATCTCCAGAATTTAATGGTCTACCATAGTACAGACGCTTGCACATCAAGCTACTACAATCTGTCAGATTTCTTTGATAGATTTCGACTTTATTTCTAAAGTATTATGTTCAAGGATCATTGGGAAAAATTGACAGTTTCGGGTAGCTTGACCTGCTGGCGTCTGTACCTACGTGATATTGGCAAAATTGGAGTGTCTCTTTTCAAAAACGCCATTAAATAAATAAGTGAATAAGTTGTTTAAGCGGCCTTGCCTATGCTGTCGCAAGATGCGTGTAGTTTGTCGTCAAGATGCTTTATAAGCCTCTTCGTTTTGCAGGGCCAGCAGTAGGCCTACCATGACGTCTTAAAGCAGAACTTATTCCACTGAGGGAAAGAGATGGTGCTAGACACCCTGTATAGCTCTGTCTCTTTCCCTCAGTGGAATAAGTTCTGCTTTAAGATGTCAAGGTAGGATAGCAGGGCTAATAACACTATTATATCGCTTATCACAGGCTCACCAGCAAAACCAAGTCCCCGTTCCTGGTCCGCTTTACCTTGATACTTTCCCGCCATCTGCGATGACTGACATTTGACATTAGTGACAGATACCCGACCACTTGTGTGTGTGAGACAGTGTTTACATATCTATTAAATAGATAAATAGATACACTACACTTGTGATATGTTTAAATTACATTTGTTTTTGTGTATTAATGAATTATATTAATACAATTGTACAAGGGAGTATTTAAAAACTTACAAAAATATATAAAATAATGTAACTTATTTATAGTTTTATTCGATAGTAATTATCAAAGCAGCTCTGCCTTATTTTCCGTTATCTGTAAAGAAAAAAAAAGAAATATTAGAAATAATTAAGACAAACAAATACAGGGTGTAAAACCAATCCTTCAATAAGTCAATCATGTATTATGTACAGACGCCTGCAGGTCAAGCTACCCACTTTTAACTGCCAATTTTTCCCAATGAACCTTGAACCTGCTTTAGAAATAAAGTCGAAAATCTATCAAAGAAATCTGACAAATTGTAGTAGCTTGATGTGCAGCCGTCTGTACACAGGACGGCAGGTCTACCTATACTAAACTATCATAACCTGATCTCTCTACTACGTAATTGAGAGATCAGGTTTAATTGGTTGGTGTAGGTTGATGTGCCGCCGTGTGTACATGCTAAGTAACTATACACAAAAAATGTGGGGAGGAGTGGCAGACTTTTACTTACTAAAACCCTCAAATGTTCCTTATTTTGCCCCTTATATTGCTGGGCTGTGGTATCTTTGGCGAACAGGCAGTGGCCCAGGCAGGCCCTTTTGCTTTGCAGACATCTCTTTAATTAATAGTTAAGAAGTAATCCAAACACTACAGTACGGCCAACGAGAAGCGATACCAAATGTAAACAAAACCCATGCTAAAACCCCATCTAAAATGGCCGCCCGAATGTTGGCGAACCCGTCTTAACATTGTCATGTTTTTGCCGGGAGAACGAGACATTACGACAAAGGCACAAGATGGAAAGAGCTAAATATTAGATTGTCAACGCCACAGTTGTTCTTTAGGTTAAAGACCTTTCGTATCGCTTCTCGTTGGCCGTACTGTACACAAGTAATACAAAAACAAACACGCTAGCAGAGGAGCTCGTGGCTAAATAATAGCAGCCGCTAGTTAAGCCGCGTTTGCCTAGGTTGGTCTGTGGATGGGTGACTACCCGTTACATACCGAGTTTCCTCCGTGCCTCGGAAAGCACGTTAAGCTGTTGGTCCCGGCTGTCATTTGTAGATCTTTGACAGTCGTTACAGTTAGTCAGTGTCCTGAAAGTCTGACAACCAGTCTTACCAAGGGGTATCGTATTACCCAGTATGAACTGGGTTATGGAGGTCAGATAGGCAGTCGCTCCATGTAAAATACTGAAATTCAGCTGCATCCGGTAAGACTGAAAGCCCCAACAAAGTTGGGAAAAGGCTAGGCAGATAATGAAGTAATGCAAACACTTACACGATTTTAGTATCTACCCTCAGAAACATGTACTCCACCCCCGTAGTCGATACCATCAGATACTTGAACACCCCCTCCCCAATCTCCCCCTTGGACGACGTTCACTCCACCGCCGTAATCGATGCCGTCAGTGACGTGGACACCACCGCCACCTCCCCAGCCCCCGCCACCCCCGCCGTAGTCGACCCCGTCTACCACGTTGACTTGACCCCCCTGGAAAAGAAAAAGGTAATTTGATCATTGCTAGCTTTTGCCCGCGGCTTCGCTCGCGTTATATTAAATACTAGCTGTTCCCCACGGTTTCACCCGCGCTGCTCAGCACCTGTTGGTCGTAGCGTGATGTTATATAGCCTATAGCCTTTCTCAAGAAATGGACTATCCAACACTAAAAGAATTTTCCAATTCCAACCAGCAGTCCCTGAGATTAGCGCGTTCAAACAAACAAACAAACAAACTCTTCAGCTTTATAATATTAGTATAGATTGGATGCGCAAAGCATTGTATGTTTTTTTAGTATATCAAAACGTTTTCCAAAACATTTTCCTTATTCCTCCGCATCACACGCCTGTATCGTGACAGACAAAAATACTAATAACATGAAAAATATCAAAAATAGATACCAATTAAATCTATCAATAGTTTACCTAATTAAGGCTCTTAGCGATAAGGAGGTAGTATATCGCATTACAAAATGTTTGTGCTGATAATAGTTTAAAATCTTTTGATATTGGTTGAGTGACGCATTCCAGTTTTTCAGAAACTGCGTCAACTAAGGAATTCAGACAAAATGGCTAAATGTTACGCCCGTAAGCACTGAAGGTTTTGATAGAAGTACCACTTATAGGCAGCTATTTATATAAAAAAAGTGTGTGTGTCAGCTCCGACGCACGACTGGAGTTTACTCCTTAAGTACGAGTATCTAACCATACGCAAAAAGAGTTTATTCAACTGAGAAAAGATTAATATCATATGAAAGGGTAAATTCACAAATTAATTAAAAAAAATAGCAATATAAATACATCGACACTGATAGAAACAAACAAGCCCAATAACATATAGTATATAGGTATAGTCGCTTATACAGCATACCATATGTACGTCTTAATACACTCACAGCCAAATTAGAAAGTTGCGCACTAAAGGTGCGCACCAAAAAGTGTGTTTGCTGAGCAGCGTGGGTGAAACCGTGAGGAACAGCTAGTATAACAATATAACAACGCGTTCAGGGGTATGTCGTGGCTCCCCTGGCGGTGCAGTGCTACCGGCATGTTTGCCGAGTACAGCACGGATGGCTTCCAGGCGGTGCTTTGCAAAAGGACAGCCTCCCTGTGGTCTCAACAGTTACTGAAGGGTAGCACCAACAGGCTTCTGAGCGTGTTGTCGGACAGAGCGGACAGCCAAATCTTGAGGCAGTAGTCGCTCATGCATGTCCAGCATATTGATTGTTTTAAATTTTACTAACATAAGTTTTAAGTTTCTTCTACTAACATAATCATAAGAATATTCTTGATTATTCTGAGACGGAAAATGTTCTGGCTGTTTTAAAATAAAGTTGATAGTAAATTAGTAGACCACATTTTATTATACACACCTACATTCACTCTTAAAAATATACTCTCTAACACATACATATACACACACACACCATTCACTACACACTAGCAGATTCTGTTTTTTTTGCTCTGTCATTTATTAAATATTTTAAAATGTGTATTTACTTATTTAAATAATATTATCAGTAGGTACACCTTTGACCATCCCTTGTTTAATTTTTATATTCGTACAGTCCATTCATAGTTTGTTTAGAAGATATTGCTATTAGCGATAAGACCGCCATTATAACCATAGATTTAGCAATTTCTTTAAACTAGTTAGTTATCCATCCATGTCCAGAGACGGCGAACCAAAGGCACGCGTGCCATTGACGGCACGCACCACAACGGTTTGGGCACACAAACAATTTTAATCATATATTTATTTTCCTATCATTTTTTAATTCGCCGAAGCGATTCATTATTTTCAGAGATGAATAAAATTAATTCGCTTAACCGTTTAGCGATGACTCTACTAGTCACTAAAAAAGTTTCGAATTGATAGTTCTTATTTTCTTAATACAATCTCGTGGAGCTCGTGGCTAAATATAGCAGCCGCTCGGGTCGATCTTTAGGTTAAGCCGCGCTTGCCTAGGTTGGTCTGTGGATGGGTGACCACCCGTTACAAACCGAGTTTCCTTCGTGCCTCGGAAAGCACATTAAGCCGTTGGTCCTGGCTGTCATTTGTAGATCTTTGACAGTCGTTACAGGTAGTCAGTGTTCCGAAAGTCTGACAACCAGTCTTACCAAGGGGTATCGCATTGACCAGTGCTAACTGGGTTGTAGAGGTCAGATAGGCAGTCGCTTCATGTAAAATACTGGTATTCAGCTGCATCCGGTTTGATTGGAAGCCGACCCCAACATAGTTGGGAAAAGGCTAGGCAGATGATGATTTTTTTAATACAATCACTTAGTCAAAATGATTAGATGGCACGTCTGTGGTCTCATCCAACATTTATTTAGGAAAAATGGCACAGTGGTCCATCAAGATTTGCTACCCCTGATCTATTCTCTCATTTACCAAATTAAATTTGAGTTGAAGACGCAGAGGCGGATCTATTTAAAGTCTTTTTGGGCTGTAACCCAGGGCCCCTTGAGGGTGAAGGGCCCCATTTACCATTTAAGACAATAGACAATTGTGAATAAAAAAGGCACTGTAATTTGGCAGGTATAAAATTATAAATAAATAAATAAATATCTTGGGACAACTCACACACGGCTATCTGATCCCAAGTTAAGCAGAGCTTGTGTTATGGTAACCAGACAACTGATATACATACTTATATAATTTATAAATACATACAAATTATAGATAAATCACACCCAGACACAGAACAAACAATCATGCTCATCACACAAAGTTTGTCCTGGGTGGGAATCGAACCCGCTCAGCAGTCAGGGCCACTAACCACTAGACCAACAGGCCCGTCATACAACTCTACCATAAGCAACCTTACCACACAGAAAACTAATAAAAAAAATTATCTTGAATATACTGAAAATGCGCTTAATGTGTCGTCGAACGTACCTGGTATATCATTATCGAAAACAGTTTTTTGACATAAGGCTAATTACTTGGTTAATTTGTTTATTTTTTCTTAATAAAAACCATTGCCTCACACTCAGATTTTCTTCAGTTTTGTGGGTGCGTACAAACATTTAAACTCACAAACACAAACAGCCAGACTCGAAACAACTATCTGTAGGTCAACACAAAAAGCCAGACTCGAAACAACTATCTGTAGGTCATACATATATTTGTTCCGTACGGGAAGCGAACCCGCGAGACACAGCGCATCAGTCGATCGCTCAGCCACTGCGCCAACCGTTTCGACACGTATAAAGTAGTCCCCCAAATAGTATTAGTCCGGGGCCCCACAAATTCACGGTCCGCCTCTGTAAAGATTCCATCAGTTTCTGAGATGACTTAACAGTATATTAGGTACAGACGCCTGCAGGTCAAGCTACCCGAAACTGTCAATTTTTCGCAATGAACCTTGAACCTAATACTTCAGAAATAAAGTCGAAAATCTATCAAAGAAATCTGACAGATTGTAGTAGCTTGATGTGCAGGCGTCTGTACCTAGTTTCTCTCCTATTTGCCGACTGTACAAAAGTGGTATCTATTAAGGAAAACATTATCTAATCTAGGCTAATATTTTGTATCATCCTACATAATTTTATCTTATAAGATTATTATATATCAGATTATGAATTATGGTAGCAATGTATCTTTAGATATATAGAATATTCTTTATTATGTACATCATACAAATTACAAGAATAACAGTATACAATTTTAACATCTTAGATCCGTAAATACCAACGAATGAAAATGCTTCCTATTTTTTGGAGTAATTTGTATAATGGTTTGCCTAGTCTTTTCCTAGCTATGTTAGAATAGGAAATTATACATGAATTGACTGCCTATCTGGCCCCAACAACCCATTAGTATTGGGCAATACGATACCCTACGTAAATTATAAAACAGTAGCCAAAACCATGGGTTCTACCGTAGATGCGGGGGCCTGTGGACGGTGAGCAATGGTTAGCTCACCGTCCGTCGTCCAGTGACTATAGGCAGTGTCAAGGGCGCGTTAGTGTTTCACGCGCGCCTCAAAGAAATGTTTGCAAAGCAGAGGGGCCTGCCAGGGCCCCCCTAGCAGGCCCCTTTGCTCCTGTCTGACCCCTCTACTAAAGGTGCGTGTCTTGGGTACAAACTCGAGGCCTTTGACGGCTTTTAATGATAAATAGATAAATCATTTATTTAATGCCACAAAAGACACAATCCAGGAATCAACAAAAAATATCAAACTGAGAAAAAAAAACAGATTTAAACAAATAAATAAAAGTAGGATAGAAGTTCGATTGCCCCATAGACAATTGGGTAGTTGACACCATTAACCAATAGTTAAAAAACACATTTTTTTCTGAAAGAACACCTTATTGTAGACCTGAGAACTCCATTCATTTCAAAATAACTTTAAAATTCGATTTTTAGTTGATTTTAAATCAATAAATAGTTGCATCATTGACTTGACAACTTAGTGACGTCATCGTTGCGAGTCTCATACAAAATCTATGGGGAAGCGCATTTTGACAGCTCATAAAAAGTATATCAATTGTTTGGTGGTGTCATCTACCCTATTAGACACATTTATAACGGTCGTCCACTACTGGGCGGTGTGTTTCAAGGTTGCACCAAATAGGAGTCCAGCTCAACACTGCCAGAAAATTTAAACAAAATGTATGAGCTGCCTCTTGAACAACGGTCACCTGTATCTTAACCTCTCAAGGACCGCCATTTGTTTACGTCAACTATCCGTCAAGCACCACCGGGCGGGCTCTTATAGTAAGCGTAATCTGATTTTAACACTTTACTACAAATATTGTCTGGGGAACAAAATGCTTTCCGAGGCATGGAGGAAACTCGGTATGTAACGGGTGTTGTAACGTAATGCGATACCCCTTGGTAAGACTGGTTGTCAGACTTTCGGGACACTGACTACTGTAACGACTGTCAAAGATCTACAAATGACAGCTGGGACCAACAGCTTAACGTGCTTTCCGAGGCACGGAGCAAACTCGGTAGTAACGGGTGGTCACCCATCCACAGACTAACCTAGGCAAGCGCGGCTTAACCTAAATATCGAACTGAGCGGCTGCTATTATTTAGCCACGAGTTACAAAACATAGACACAAACTAATAACAAAAATATGTACCTACAAGTAAGTATAAAAATGGTAAAATAATAATTACAAGGCGTCAAAAAATTCGTCCGCATCGCAGTCAACTGGAAAAGTGCCCTGGGGCCTAAGTCTGCTATTACAATAGTGTTAGAATGGTCGATCACTGATCGCATAATGGTTGATTTTGACAACTTTGGTAATCTACTACATACTAAACTTGTCAAAATCAACCATTATGCGATCAGTGATCGACCATTCTGACACTATTGTAATAGCAGACTTAGGCCCCAGAAGGCTGGCAGCATTGCCGATGAAATACAATGGTTATGTTAATTAGGTACTTACATCGCTACAATCACAAAGAGGTATACAACAACACGAAACACTTTGTAATGTCCCCATGTTGGATACGACACTGCGTTATCCTTGATTGTCATAACACTTATTTATCTTCACCGATATCAATACTTATCAATTTTATCGATATTCAGTCGCTATATAGATTAATGTGAATGGTTGGCAATACGATGCGTAAGAGGATAAAGTGTTTCTAATAATTATTTAGGGAAAATTATTATGAAAAAAAAACCCATTATGAATCATTTTTTTTGACGTGACAACGTCTTATAAATTGGTTTGCCGGGTGACACTTCAAGAAACTGCGTTACGCTCCGCTCACGTTATGCGCTCACAATGAGAGCGAGTGAGAGGCACGCGTCCCTTCCACTCGGGCATGGTTAGCCCGCCTAAGAGCGAGAGAGACAGACATAAAAAGTGAAAGGCACGCGTCCCTTCCACTCAAATAATGTTAATTAATTAATGTTTAAATATAATTCTTTGTATAAATAAATGTTTTAAATTGTTACTATTATTTCATCCTTCTTCCTACTATACGAATGAATATTCACATTTAAATTATTTTACCACTCAAAGTCGTTGTCACGTAAAACTTTCGCCCGTATACCGGCAACCAATTTTTTTTATTATTTGATTGAAACTTCTTGTATAACAGCGGTAGATAGGCGGTACATTATTGGTTGTAGTTAGTTTCTATTAATCGAACAGCGGTCTTATCGCTGAAAGTGATAACTCCCATTCAACCTTCAGTTTATTTGAATGAGCTTAAGTTATGTATTATTAGTATATGTAGGTAAATAATTGACGCATGAATCATCAGTTAAAAGTAGGCCCCCTGTGCCGTATTATCCATAAGGCACTTTGGGCCAGTGCCTAGGGGCCCACTATGAACAGGGGCCCGAACATTAAAAAATAAAATTAACAAATGAAGGAAGGCAATACAATATACCTTTGCAATGTTATGACTGAAGTCTGTTGTTGATGACGATGCTACCTTCATTCTATTTCGTAATGTAAACAGTAAAAATTTCTAAATTTATTTATATAATTGGATCTCCAACAAAGGATACACAGATACATTATAAAACACAATACTATGGGTTAATTTAACTGTGTTCCTTCAATTATAGGAGACCACAGCATGCACATATAACTAGGTGTTGACACAAAAATATTTAAAGAGGTGAAAATTTAAAACTATTTTAAAATGATAACAAATCAGGAAAAGAAAACATAATGTCAATTAAAAAAAAGATAAAGAAATTAAATGAATATAACAATAGATTTAAAATTGAAATTGCGTTCTAAATTGCGTTGTTGTGGTATGAAAAGCGCGGGGGGGGGGGGAACGACCTGTGCCTAGGGGCCCCGAGATGGTTAATCCGGCCCTGTAGACCCGAAGTAATTTTTTGTTATGGATGTGAATTCATTAAATTATTCCCTCCCGATCCGCCCAGCGGAGTGTCAAACTTGTACTGACTAAATAAATCCTATCCATGTTCCTTATTGTGTTAATTTGTGTTCACGGTATCTCTTTCGAGCAACCCGCAACCCTGGGAGCGATCTACGTTTAATAAAGTGTGATAATCTCACTACATCCTTACTAATATTATAAAAGCGAAAGTGAGTTTGTTTGTTTGTTACCTGTTTACGCTTTAATGGCTAAACCGATTTTGATGAGTTTTGGTACAGAGATAGTTGGGAACCAGGAGACGGACATAGGCTAGTGGCATAGCAAAAGTGGGATATGAGGGAGAACGAGGGAAGAAAAGGGAAAACTTTGCGTTGCTATTACAAATAAATCAGGCGCAAGAGCAAAAACTGCAGGTCTGCTTGGTGTGTAATACCGAATTTAACGCGAGCGAAGCCGCGGGCGAAAGCTAGTAACAAATAATTCTCTAAATACCTATTAAAAGACATCAACAATTTAAAAACTCTGAGTTCAAAAAAAGGGTCACGGGAGGCGGTGAAGTGAGTGCTTAGACACAACCTAGAAGTTTCAACTCCAAATGGCTCAAAAATATTAATAAAATAATAATACAAAAGAATTGATCAAACTAAATTTTATTATAATGGATTTAAACAATGACATTCTATAGTATTGGATTTATAACTGAATATTTTTGCACGACATTTTGTTGAAATGAATTTCCGCAAAGCTATGGTAGGTCTGAATAGTCCCTTAAAAAAAACTCAATTTTTGTAGAGTAAGTATCTACAAGAAAATCCAAAATGGCCGTCGTTTTTCGCGGCAAAACAGTCAGGGCAAAGGAATCGAAATTACTCAGCCCGTCGTGTACCTTTTCGTGAGTCAGACGTAGGGTTACCGTTTTAGAGAATTTTATTATTCCAATATTTATTTATTTTCTGATAATTTTTCTAGAATAGTCTACACTTCAATACTAATAATGTCATGGGGTTTTGTGAGTTTGAAAGTTCGTAAAATGGTCACAAAATGTCAATTCACAATATTAGTTGCATTTGTGAGCTTTTAAGGAATTTCAACGTAATTCTTATCCTATTATGATTGACTAGCTTTCTCCCGCGGCTTCGCTCGCGTTAAATTCGGGGTAACACAGTTCCCCTTGCGCCTTATTGATTTGTAATAGCAACGCTAAGTTTTCCCTTTTCTTCCCTCTTTCTCCCTCACATCCCACTTTTTTCAAAAGAATATTAGCCTATGTCCGTCTCCTGGTTCCCAACTATCTCTGTACCAAAATTCATCAAAATCGGTTTATCCATTAAAGCGTGAAGAGGTAACAAACAAACAAACAAACAAACAAACTCACTTTCGCTTTTATAATATTAGTAAGGATAAATAATAAATAATAAATAATATGATAAAATAATATAATATAGTAAGGATAAGGATAATCACATGTGACTAAAAGAGTGATGTATCAGAATGTTGATGAACGGAGAGCGAGAGGAAGGCCAAATAAAAGATGGATGGATTGTTTAAGGAATGATATGAAGGAGAAAGGAGTAAATGATGCCGTGACATCTGACAGGGTAGAATAGAAGAAGGAAACGTGTTGCGCCGACCCCAAATAGAATGGGACAAGAGCAGGAAAAAGATGATCCTATAATGTTAATTATTTTGCTTTTTGTAAAGAAAGCAATGACTTATTGTCGGGCCTACGCTGTCCTCTCATACTTAAGTACTAACGCTGTAACAACAACATTGTAAAACCAAATGATTTTAAAAGAGTAACCATGGAGTTTCTTGCCGGTTCTTCTCCATAGGAAACGACCAACCCGAACCGTGCACCTTTTCTTGACGTTTTATAAGTGCCCATGAAGGCCTATCACTACATAGTATAAAACAAAGTCGCTTTCTCTGTCCCTATGTCCCTTTGTATGGTTAAATCTTTGAAACTACGCCACGGATTTTGATGCGGTTTTTTTTAATAGATAGAGTGATTCAAGAGGAAGGTTTTTATGTATAATACATACATATTATAGTAGAGAAAAGTGAGGATTTTCAAAGATTTGTAACACCCGTGCGAAGCTGGGACGGGTCGCTAGTGTGAAATAAAATATTTTGATATTGATAGGTACTGCATTCCTAATAGAAATCAAAGCAATTAACAAACATCTTACCTACCTTCTAGTTATTTTTATTGAATCATCTTAAAATGTAGGACAAGCGTGCAACATTATGATTATTATGCTTATTAAGAAAAAGTCGTCTGCATCAGAGAGAGTGGACTACAAAACTTGTTCAAAATGATTGGAAATTCAAATCAAAGACGATTTAATGAAGTTTAAACATAGATGACTATGCCTTTTTTCCGATGGGAAATCATCAACTATATCTTCTTTCTATTCTTCTCCTCTCTCTCACCATAATCATAGTTAAATTGAACCGACATTAATTTCTCCTGTCAAGTATTTAAATCACAGAAAGCGGTACCTAAAGGAAAACATTGTGTTGCCACCTGGCAATTTTGACAAGTTTAGTATGTAGCAGATTACCAAACTTGTCAAAATTAACCATTATGCGATCAGTGATCGACCATTCTGACACTATTGTAATAGCAGACTAAGGCCCCTTTTTTTTCGGGTGGGAAATCATCCAATGACTTCCCCCGCTCTGGGCGGAGCGGGGGGGCGTGTCAGACTTGTACTGACTAAAACCCACCCATGTTCCTTCTATTGCCCTTTACGTTCCGGGGCGGGTATCTCTATCGAACAACCCGCAACCCCGGCAGGAGACTTAGGCCCCTGGACTTATAATTCATATCAGTCTGGAATCACTAACCCGTCTTGAGCAAACGTGGTGATAAATGTCCGTATGAGAAGAGGCACTATCAACAGTGCGGCTGTTATAGGTTTCGCCCGCTCTGATGTTTAACGGGATCCTACTACCCGATCCGAATAAAAAACCTTACCCTATGGGTTGATCTTAGACCACGCTACAATAGTGGCTATAAGTCCCCTCTTTGAGCAGTGGCTGGAGAGGCGCCATAACGTCGCAGGTCGTAACGTAAAAGGCAATAGATGGAATATGGGTGGGTTATAGTCAGTACAAGTCTGACACATGATCAAATAACTTCCCCCGCTCCGCCCAGTGCGGGGGAAGTTATTTGGTGATGAATGGGTTGATCTCCGTTTAAACTAGGTTTGTAGTTTTTTTGCGTAAAAGAGTAACAAAGATCCATCCATCTATTCCTTCTATAACAGTATTAAAAAATTCTGCTAAAGAAAAAGGTAAACACTGAAAAGTCTGCAGCTAGCATAATTATACAAAAAAAAAAACTTAAAACATCAATATCCATACCGTCGAAAACTAAAGGCGCGAAAATGCTTGAAAAAAAAAACAACGAAACTACTGGCACTTAAACCTGTCAAGGTATTAAAAGTAACATCTTCTAGAAAAAAAATAGATTATCTAGAAAGAGTTTCAAGTAAAGTAGGTCGCATTTGAAAGTCACATCACTGATTGTTAGCAACCCCTGATGACTCATACGTGGCGTCTCCTGCCCCCATTTTGAACTGAAGTGCAAAATTCAACCGATACACACGGTAGAAAATAAGTATTTCTATTTCCGAATCCGAATGCAGTAACGCGAAACGGCACGACCAGTCTGACTAAACTCAGTTGACGTGCGGACGCGACAGCCAACATTAAAAATAACCTCTTTATTTTATCTGTGCATTGTCGATAGCCAATTTTTTTTATTGACTTTATGTAGCTGTCAGATTGTAATTTTCCCGTCAGTCAATTTCCCGCGCGTGGTTAAAACGAGTAGCTGTTTTTTGTTTGTAAACAAATAATTACAAAGTGTTGTTTTTAAAGTGTTTTTTTTTTTTTAATAACTGGAAACGCAGTGAGAAATCGAACGTCTAAAGTGCGATACATCGTGAATAGCAGTGTTGTTCTTTTTTAATTAAGTGGCGGTAAAGTATCTGTTTATGTTTAAAAGTTTGAATTTCGAAGGTTGATAATGCAGTTGTGGTTTTACGGTTTTACAAAAAGGATTAGGTATAGAGAGGGGTATTCGTACATTGCCGATTTTTATTCTCGAATGTTCGATACCGTTTATAATTTATCTTACGTTACTTAGATACTTAAAATGTACACCATTTATACAAAATTATAGTCACAATTTTGACAACTTCATGTTTACCCAATTTAAAAGTTAACCCAATTAGTTTTGGACTGAAATTCCGGATGTAGGATCAACAGTTTTGCCGAAGGTTGCGGGTTGTTCGAAAGAGATACCTCGGCTCCTTAACATAGAGTGCAAAAGAAGGAACACGGGTGGGTTTTAATCAAAGTCTGACGTTTAACCTCGCTTCGTCCAGAGCGGGGGAAGTTGTTTGACGTTTTCCTTACCAAAAAAAAAGCATTAACAGTTAAAATCTTAGTTGGAGACCTCGTTAGACTTGTGGTTGCTAACATACTGATGAGGGGTCCTGGATTTCTCAACCGAGGCAGGCTTTTTCAGGTTTAATTCTACAAGTCTCATTTAAATACACCTTTTCTATTCGAATAGGAAATCATTAAATGACTTCTGAGCAGTTTTCGCGATTTCATCCTTGAGATATCGAAAAAAAAAGTATCCTATATGTTATTCTAGTCTATAATCTACCTCTGTGCCAGATTTCATCAAGGCCTGTTCAGCCGTTTTGACGTGAAAGAGGATCAAACATACCTACATCCATACTCACAACATTCGCATTTATAATATTAGTAGGATTTATTACCATTCCTTATTACGGGTCCGTAGCTCAAAAGGAAATATCGTCTGTCTGTCTGTCAAGCACTCTCATCACGGGAAATTAAAACTAAATAGGTACTCAAATCTGTGACCCCTTAAAGCTTTGAAAAAATCAGCAGTCAATCAATTATTATGGCTGTTTATGTCGCTTGCTTGTACAAAACCCTAGGTGCGCGAATCCAACTCGTTAACTGTACTGAGGAGCTCGTGGCTAAATAATAGCAGCCGCTCAAGTCGATCTTTAGGTTAAGCCGCGCTTGCCTAGGTTGGTCTGTGGATTTGTGACCATCCGTTACATACCGAGTTTCCTCCGTGCCTCGGAAAGCACGTTAAGCAGTTGGTCCCGGCTGTCATTTGTAGATCTTTGACAGTCGTTACAGGTAGTCAGTGTTCCGAAAGTCTGACAACCAGTCTTACCAAGGGGTATCGTATTACCCAGTATTAACTGGGTTGTGGAGGTCAGATAGGCAGTCGCTCCATGTAAAATACTGATATTCAGCTGCATCCGGTTAGACTGGAAGTCGACCCCAACAGAGTTGGGAAAAGGCTAGGCAGATGATGACTTGTTAACTGTACAATGGCTTCAATTTGTCTGTTAAATTGTACATGTTTTCTCAAATAAATAAACAAATGAGGCAGTTGAAACATGTTTTTAGATAAAAATCACTTTTATTATTTTCGATAGCTCTCGACCCCAATACGCGACTCACGACCCGGTTCGGCCTGTATATTTACTGTTAGGTATTATATCTATGCGAATATTCACAAATGTGCTGTTCGTCTAATAAAAATGTTAACGGTATAGCTTAACATTATCATTGGTCAGTCTTTTCCTAACTATAGGTTTTCACAAACACTTTTATACGTTTTTGTTTTTTAAACTAGATGAAGCCGGTGTTTCGTACCCGACTACTCTGAGGGACACAGCCGAAAGAAACTCAGAGGTCATTGTCTCTTTTAAGGTCCAGACAAAAATCTTGGTCAACTCACACGAGGACTATGCAGATTAGTGTCTGAAATGGTCTTTTTAAGAACGCACCACACAGATTGAGTGGGCCTGTCCAGTCAGTGCAAGCATTTGTCAGTTATCGTGTAACTCATACCGCTAGGAGCTCAACGACACGACGAACAATACCAAAAAAAGGACATTTGTGTAGTCGCTTATGGTACTCAAACTGCCAGAGAATCGTTAATCTTATTATGCTACTAGCTTTTGCCCGCGGCTTCGCTCGTGTTAAATTCGGTAGCGCCTTATTGATTTTTAATAGCAACGCTAAGTTTTCCTGTTTTTTCCCTCTTTCTCCCCCATATCCAGCTTTTTTTTAAAAAAATTGCCTATGTCCGTCTCCTGGTTCCCAACTATCTCTCTACCAAAATTCATCAAAATCGGTTTAGCCATTAAAGCGTAAAGACGTAACAAACATACAAACTCACTTTTTTTGCCCGCGACTTCGCTTGCGTTTAATTCGGGGTAACAAAGTTACCCTTGCGCCTTATTGATTTGTAATAGCAACGCTAAGATTTCCCTTTTCTTCCCTCTTTCTCCCTCACATCTCACTTTGTTTTTTAAAATTAGCCTATGTCCGTCTCCTGGTTCCCAACTATCTCTGTACCAAAATTGATCAAAATCTGTTTAGCCACTAAAGCGTGAAGAGGTAACAAACAAACAAACTCACTTTCGCTTTTATAATATTAGTAAGGATAGTAGCCCACCGGTATCGGGAACAGGGTCCTAGTTACCGGCGCCGGCGGCGGCGGTCAGAGCTCCAGAGAAAGGAACCTCCTAACAATACGAGCCGTGTCCAGGAGTACCGCGCACTGTATCAAGCCCTTGATCCAGCTGCCTAACGAGAGCCTCCTTAGGTATTGGTCGAGGTTCTTGGCAGTTAAGCTATTGGCAGATATAGATTATTAAATACATATATATATATATATATTTAGATCATATTTTCTTTACTTTTAACTTATTTCGCTCAAGGCCACAATACATGTAATATTGAAATCTAAATCGGTACCAGAAATAATAATCATCTGATCTATATTTAAAACACACTAATTATCTTATAATAGAAATCGTATTTGGCATTGTCGTTAATCGTTGAAAGTTGTCTGTTCTTCTACCTTACAGTTGCCAACTTGCATAAGTAAATAGTAAAAACAAAATATTGGCAACTATAGCCGCCAGGTGTGTCTTTATATCATCACTATTGTATCATTACGCCAGTACGTCTTAAAGCAGAACTTATTCCACTGAGGGAAAGAGATGGTGCTAGACACCCTGTATAGCTCTGTCTCTTTCTCTCAGCGGAATAAGTTCTGCTTTAAGACGTCATAGTAGGGCAGCTGTACTTATTAACACACCCACATTTAACAAGAAATGTTAATAGAGATAGGGGGCAAACTTATCATCATCAACTAGGCACAAATCCAGACTCCAAACTCCAATTCAAAGCATTTATTTCAATTATAGCACGGCCAACGAGAAGCGATACCAAATGTAAACAAAACCCATGCTAAAACTCCATCTAAAATGGCCGCCTGAATGTTGGCGAACCCGTCTTAACGTTGTCATGTTTTTGCCGGGAGAACGAGACATTACGACAAAGGCACAAGATGGAAAGAGCTAAATATTAGATTGTCAACGCCACAGTTGTTCTTTAGGTTAATGACCTTTCGTATCGCTTCTCGTTAGCCGTACTATAGAAGAAAGAAAAAAAAGTAGTCGCAAATTACGACGAGTCCACAAAAATAATAAACATTAAACATGCAAAGTATTACAAATATATATAGGTATATGGGACAAAATAAAAATAGCTTGCACGTCGTGACTGCGACAGGTAGGTCACCACTCAGCATAATGCTGTGCTATGGGAGCCCACAGCACAGCGCTGGTGGTCAAAACAGCATACATACTAATCCTTACTAAAATTATAAAAGCGAAAGTGAGTTTGCTTGTTTATTTGTTTGTTTGTTACCTCTTCACGCTTTATTGGCCTACATGGCTAAACCGATTTTGATGAATTTTGGTACAGATATAGTTGGGAACCAGGAGACGGCGATAGGCTAATATTTTTTTTTAAAAAAGTGGGATGTGAGGGAGAAAGAGGGAAGAAAAGGGAAAACTTAGCGTTGTAATTAAAAATCAATAAGGCTACCCCAAATTTAACGCGGGCGAAGCCGCGGGCGAAAGCTAGTAATATTATAAACTAGCTTTTGCCCGCGGCTTCGCTCGCGTAAAATTCGGTAGCGCCTTATTGATTTGTAATAATACAGATTTATTCAACCACGCATCGAATTCACTAACAACAAATCTACAACTACAAATCATTGTAAATCAGTGAGTCACTCGTTGATCAACTAGTCCACAACATATTGAGGTAAATTATATGTTAATTAATAAACAGTAAAAACTGGTCGAGTGTGTTCACATTCGCGTAAACAGTTGGCATAGACACTTGAGTATTTTTCACCAGAGACTAATACCCGCATCTATTTTAGAGGTATGAATGACAGGGTGTAAAGTTCTCCATCCTCGATGGAAAAGGGAAGATCCTCCGACCAGACTGGTGTCGTGTCTGGTGGGCCACTGCCCGACAGTTGCATGTCGGGTGCTCGCATATATGTTAACTTCGCGTACAACTTTGCTTGCGCGATGTAGGAATCTTGTCGTTTAGTTCTTCAGTGGTTGGATAGATGGCGCTGAAGTACTTTTTGCCACTTGCAACTTTGTGTCGCTACACTATAAACGAATCAGAGTGATCACTTAGGCATAAGTCATTTAAAAAACACGACTTTTTTATTCTGTAGTTTAGTAATTGCTTAAACTCAGGACTTTCAAAAGTTCTAAATTTGCTTTTGTTTTCAGGGTTCCGGACCATAAAAGGTAAAACGGAACCCTTATGAATGAAAACCCATATGAATGTTGTCCGTTTGTCTGTATGTGTGTATCACCTTTACAAACATAAAAACATGTGATTATTACCTTATTATTTAAACGCAACTAATTTATAAACAAAAATAAAGTGTGCATTTTTTGGTAAGGACCCATATATGACAATGACGGAGAAATCGCGTAACAAATATACAACAAAAAAACAGTCGAGCTTCTTCCTTTTTTTAAAGTCGGTTATAAAAGAAAATCAAGTCATTATTTTAGATGTAGTTCACTTAAGTAAACACAGGCATTAGTCTCTGTACTACTATCTATTCTACGAATACATATTTTTTGCTAACATTACACTTAAGACTTGTTAGACTAGAAAATATGTTTAAGAATGTTGTCTGACCCCATTTCTGACCTGACAGCTGTTAGTATTAACATGTCATTATCGTACTCTAATTATATGCATAATATCACGCTTGTTCACGCTGAACGGACGGGCAGAGTTGTATAATAGGTATATTTTTATTTGCTTTTGTAACTGGCGATATCTTACTTATTATTATAAAAGCGAAAGTATGTGAGGATGTCTGTAAGTCTTGTATACATGTTTGTTGCTCTTTCACACAAAAACTACTGAATGGATTTTGATAAAACTTCATACAATTATTTTTTAACTATGTGGACATTGTTGGCTTTGTAGATTCTTAGACGCTTCTATACTTCTTGTAATATTTTGTCTTATTTTACGTTTTGTAAAGTAACCAATGATTTATTGTCGGGCCTACGCTGTCCTCCCTTCTACAAATTTCTTTATAATAAATAAGTTCTAACACTGTAACAACAACATTGTAAAACAAAATGATTTTAAAAAAGTAACCATGGAGTTTCTTGCCGGTACCTCCATAGGAAACGACTAACTCGAACCGTGCACCTTTTCTCGACGTTTTATAAATGCTCATATAAGCCTATTTGAAATAAAAATATTTTGATTTTGAAAAGAATTGACGAGGTCGTGGCTAAATAATAGCAGCCGCTCGGGTCGATCTTTAGGTTAAGCCGCGCTTGCCTAGGTTGGTCTGTGGATGGGTGACCACCCGTTACATTCCGAGTTTCTTCCGTGCCTTAGAAAGCCCGTTAAGCCGTTGGTCCCGGCTGTCATTTGTAGATCTTTGACAGTCGTTACAGTAGTCAGTGTTCCGAAAGTCTGACAACCAGTCTTACCAAAGGGTATCGCATTACGCAGTACTAACTGGGTTGTGGAGGTCAGATAGGCAGTCGCTCCATGTAAAATACTGATATTCAGCTGCAACCGTTTAGACTGGAAGCCGACCCCAACATAGTTGGGAAATGGCTAGGCAGATGGTGATGAAGAGCGTCGATAATTTTGAAAAGAAAGATCAGAAGGGCTACTATGACATCTTATAGCAATTTTTATTCCACTGAGGGAAAGAGATGCTGCTAGACACCCTGTATAGCTCTGACTCTTTCCCTCAGTGGAATAAGAATTGCTTTAAGAGGTCATAGTAGGGTAGCAGGTTTGTTACTGAAAAAACTCTTATGGAAAAAACCAGGAACACTCTTGCTCACCATTAAATTTGAACCCACCCATATTATATCGGGAACCACTTGAAATTCAACACTGAATAGTCGGAGCATCGCAATAGTTTGTTTATTAATAGTAACGGTTTTGTATTGATCTGTGGATCCAGAGTTATGACATCGTCTGCATACGTTTTAAGCTGGGCGTATGGAATTATTTGAATGATTATATTTAAGGCGCTGTACAAAGCAAACACTTCGTAAAACGTCTAGATTTTCGTCGCAAAGTAAGCCGTATCTGTACATGCCACTAGCCTAAAAAAATACCGTGTATAGTTCAATACATAAAGTAAAGGCTTAAACACAATCAGTTTACAAAAGTGGTCTAGTACTACGAAAAAAAAAATGTTTAAAAAGACCAAGAAAAAAAATTTTTCGTCACGAAATTCTCAATTTTTTCAGCGACAACCATGATATTTTTTTATATTTAGAACAAAGGAAATTGTATAGACTAAAGAGATACCTAAAATTTTTCAAACATGTAACCGTATTTTTTTATATTCAATTAAAACTGCAAATGACCAACATATTGGCGGACATGATATTCAAATAAAATCAAACACCGAAATATTTTCGACCTTATTTCTATTCTTTCGATGCAATACTGTCGTGTACTTGTGTCAGACCATGCCCAGTAGGCAGCTAGCCTTACTTCCTCGAATACCTAAAGATTAGCTTGTTGCCGCGCCTTAACGTGCTGCGCCCCGCGGTTTTACAACGGTATACAAAATAGTCTGTGTCAGCCAGGGCCAGCTCTTGACATACCAAATTTCAACCAAATCAGTTATGATTTGTGAAGAATACACACATACATTTTTTTTGCAATAATGGGCTAGAATCCAAATAAAATTAGAAAAATAGGGGACATTTATTTTTTAAGCTATTGCATAGCCTCTATCGCGGGCCTTGAGCGTGGAGACCGAATCCAGAAATTTCGTAACGAAAAATCCTAACAAGAAATTTTATTACGAATACGGTCAGTTATTTCAATCACGATTCTATTAGCGTGTTTGTTAGAGAATCGGATAATCAAACGACATGACTGGATCAAACCCAAGGTCTTCTTTTTTTCTTTTGCGACTTCTTTTCATTGGAAGTACTTTTTAAATATTATGTACCTATCATATTTCGTATTTTTTTCATAAGTTGATAACAAATGCTATGCAATAGCTTTAGCGCAGCAGTCCCCGACTGCCACACGTATTTTATTTGTAAATTAGACCAAAAATTACAAAGAAATAGCCCCATTAAAGTTACGTGTGACGCCACGGGTTGCTGCATTTTTTCGCAACTAGTGACGTCACATAACATAGGATACTTTTTGACTGAACTCCGTGCAGAAAAACCGTGAACATCTCTCTGTTCTTAAGACTATATTAAAACTTAATGACTTCACATTCATGGAACCAATTTAAGACATTCCTGAAAGTCATAAACTCTTCTATTTTATTATTACTGTAAAAACTCAAAGAGACAGGATGCGACAACTCCCGGTATCCATCAAGCAAAAGAGGATTTTCTAAATATATGCCCATTTCCTGCACGAAGAATTACGAAATATCCTAAAACGGCTTTGACGAACTCTAAATATATCTACTCTAGAAGTTTCGGTACTCTTTTCAACTTACTAGCTGTGCTGCGCCCAGCGGTTTCACCCGCTGCTCACTTAGGGTTATGAAAAATAGATGTTGGCCGATTCTCAGACCTACCCGATATGTACACAAAATTTCGTTTAAATCGGTCCAGCCGTTTCGGAGAAGAATGGGAACGAAAACTGTGACACGAGAATTTTATACATTAGATTAGAAACTAACTATGATTGGTTATTTACACTAATATTTTGGAGAGGAAAGATTTGTTTTTTGTTTGTAATGGATTAACTCCTAAACTTCTGGACCGATTTTAATTATTCTTTCACCTATCTAAAGCTACGTTATCTGCGAGTGGTGGTCTATGGTCTATTTACCGGTGCATTATTATGGTTTTTTTTTTGAAATACGGGGATTTTGTAAGTTTACATGGCGTGCACTGTGTAAATGGTAATAGTTTTAGAAAAATTATCATCATCTGCCTAGCCTTTTCCCAACTATGTTGGGGTCGGCTTCCAGTCTAACCGGATGCAGCTGAATATCAGTATTTTACGTGGAGCGACTGCCTATCTGACCTCCACAAACCAGTTAGTACCTACTGGGTAATACGATACCCCTTGGTAAGACTGGTTGTCAGACTTTCGGGACACTGCCTACCTGTAGCGACTGTAAAAGATCTACAACTGACAGCCAGACCAACGGCTTAACGTGCTTTTCGAGGCACGGAGGAAACTCGGTATGTAACGGGTGGTCACCCATCCACAGACCAACCTAGGCAAGCGCGGCTTAACCAAAACATCGAGCCGAGCGGCTGCTATTATTTAGCCACGAGCTCCTCAAAAATTATGTACTACAAAATTATTGCTCTTAAAAAGTTCTAAGAAAAAGTCTGAGGTAGTAGTACATATCTACTACTTACTCTGTCAAGAAAGTACCGGGAAAAGATCAATAATACACAAAATGTCTGTTATTCATCCAAATTTATTTTATCACCTTCAAAGTATGCTCCTTTAGAAACGATACACTTGCGCCAACGAATAATCCATTCATCAAAACATTTTTTAAACGCTGCTTCCGGAATTGAGTTCAGTTCTCGCCGCGAATTCTCCTTTATGTCTTCTATCGATTGAAAACGGGTGCCACGAAGTGGTAATTTGAGTTTAGGAAAAAGAAAAAAGTCAGCAGGAGCCATATCTGGTGAATATGGTGGTTGCTGGATGGTATTTGTTGAGTGTTTGGTCAAAAATTCGTTCACAATGATAGCCTTGTGCGAAGGCGCATTGTCGTGGTGCAAAATCCAAGAAATTTCTGTCCACAAATCTGGCCTTTTTCTTCGAATTTGCTCTCTTAAACGCCGCATAACGCTCAAATAATATTCTTTATTTACCGTTAGACCTTCCGGTAAGAATTCAGAGTGCGATAGTAAAAAAAAACAGTCAACATGACTTTGACTTTTGATCGACTTTGGCGTGGTTTTTCGGTTTCGGTTCAGTTGGATGGAAGGCGCCACTCCGAAGCTTGTTGACTAGTTTGCATGTCAAACTCGTAAACCCACGTCTCGTCACCAGTAACAATGCGTTTCATGAATGTTGGGTCCGAACTGACTCATTCTAGCATATCCTATGCGACTTTCATGCGATTGAGTTTTTGGAGAAAAATCAGATCTTTTGGGACTAGCCGAGCAGCAACATGTTTCATACCCAAATGATTAGTTACGATGGTACGGATCGACTCGTGAGATACAGAAAGTTCGGCGGCTATCTCTCTCAGAGTTGAATGGGGATTTTCAGTCACTATTTTCTTCACTTTTGCGATTTAACTTCAGTTGCAGACGTTGACGGCCTACCAGAGCGAGGCAAATCTTCCATCACATCTCGACCGCTTTTGAATGCTTTGAACCACTCATAAGCATGAGTTTTTGATAAAGTCGATTCACCGTAAGCCTTCTGTAACATTTTCAGTGACTCCGAACACGAAATTCCATTGGCGATGCAAAATTTAAGACAAACTCTTTGTTCGATATTTTTGTCCATTATGAAATTCGCAATACACACTATATATGATATTACTAAAACCAGAAGGGCTACTATGACATCTTATAGCAATTCTTATTCCACTGAGTGAAAGAGATGGTGCTAGACACCCTGTATATCTCTGTCGCTTTCCCTCAGCGGAATAAGAATTGCTTTAAGAGGTCATAGTAGGGCTACAGCACTGTATTTAATATAAATAACAGATGCAACTCAAACTCCGCGCCAAAATGGAAAACAGTTGTGCCAATCTAACAACTACAAAAAAAACTAAAATTTGAATTTGGAACCATAAACAAATCATCCATTCCCGATACTTTTTTTAACTGAATGTATAACTATTTATAAAGGATACAAAGGCTTTTAGCATCTTGGGAATACGACGCACAGGTGAATAATCCCTAGCGACCATTTTGGAAAACGGTTGTGCGTTTATATATTATAAACCAATTAAAGAGCAATTATTTTAAAGTTTATTACTCAATCAACAAGCTGCAATTGCTGAACGGATTTGGAAGTGATTTTGTATCAAATTAAACTGCATCCTGTCTAACAACGTTATGTTTTTTTTTTTAAATAAAGTGACTAGTTGTTCTAATCCTTACTATCCTTATGCTTACTATATTAATATTATAAAAGCGAAAGTGAGTTTGTTTGTTTGTTACCTCTTCACGCTTTAATGGCTAAACCGATTTTGATGAATTTTGGTACAGAGATAGTTGGGAACCAGGAGACGGACATAGGCTAATATTTTTTTGAAAAAAGTGGGATGTGAGGGAGAAAGAGGGAAGAAAAGGGAAAACTTGGCGTTGCTATTACAAATCAATGAGGCGCTACGGGAACTGTGTTACCCCAAAATTTAACGCGGGCGAAGCCGCGGGCGAAAGCTAGTACTTAATATCTTTATTTGCCTTACCATAATGTGTACTTTGGTGGTAGTTTTTATAATATTTAGATCATTATGGGCACAGCAAAAGTGTAGAGGAGAGGAAGCCCTGTTTTAGGAGGGTAATCTAATTATTTATGTCATAAATATGTTTTCTGTTATATTTTAATCTTTATATATGTATTGTATATTGTTACTAGCTTTTGCCCACAGATTCGCTCTATAATCTATGTCCGTCTCCAGGGACCCAACTATGTCTGTACCAAAATTCATCAAAATCAAGCCATTTAAGCGTGAAGACGTAACAAACAAACAAACTCACTTTCGCTATTATAATATTAGTAGATAAGGATTCAATCGTGACGAACCTGAGGCTCG
Organism: Ochropleura leucogaster; assembly: GCA_958449745.1. Taxonomy (NCBI): domain Eukaryota; kingdom Metazoa; phylum Arthropoda; class Insecta; order Lepidoptera; family Noctuidae; genus Ochropleura; species Ochropleura leucogaster. The sequence continues at coordinate 7,720,262 of OY288228.1, read as the reverse complement.
TACCCCACAGCGGGTGCTCTTAAGAATGCGGTCATCGATATTCTACAAATGTAAACAAAACCCATGCTAAAACCCCATCTAAAATGGCCGCCCGAATGTTGGCGAACCCGTCTTAACGTTGTCATGTTTTTGCCGGGAGGACGAGACATTACGACAAAGGCACAAGATGGAAAGAGCTAAATATTAGATTGTCAACGCCACAGTTGTTCTTTAGGTTAATGACCTTTCGTATCGCTTCTCGTAGGCCGTACTGTAGTAGTTTTTAGCCCAGGCCGGGGGCCTCATAAAATCATTTAAGGTCACCACAGGATAATCCTGTTGAGCAGTATAACAACTCAATAGAAAGTTGAACTGAGAGGGCCAAAAAAAAAAATGGGTGTATGGATTGTTACTTTTTCACGTCAAAACGGCTGAACGGATCTTGATGAAATTTGACACAGAGGTAGATTATGGTCTGGAATAACATTTAGGATACTTATTTTTTAATTCGACGACACGGTTGTCGCAGTGGCTGTGCGATCGGCTGCTGCGCTGCGTGTCGCGGGTTCGATTCCTGCACGGAACAAATATCTGTATGGCCTACAGATAGTTGTTCCGGGTCTGGTCGTTTGTGTATGTGAGTTTTAATGTTTGTAAGCGCACCCACGATACAGGAGTAATTCTTGGAATGGGGCAACGTTTTAAAAAAATATATCACGCGGGCGAAGACGCAGGCGCCAGCTAGTAATGTATATTCGTATAGTCCATCCAAAGATTGTCTGGAAGTTATCGCTTTCAGCAATGAGACCGCCATTGTGACCATAGTATTAGCATTTTTAGTAAAAAAACTAGCTTTTCCCGAGGCTTCGCTTGCGTTAAATTTGGGGTAACACAGTTCCCTTTCCTGATTTGCAGGTACCTGCTACCTGCAGTTTTTGCCCTAGCCTATGTCCGTCTCCTGGGTCCCATACATTTCTGTACCAAAATTCATCAAAATCAATTTAGCCATTTAGGCGTGAAGACGTAACAGACAAACAAACTCACTTTCGGTTTTATAATATTATTAGTAAGGATATTTTATTTTGGTTTTTGTGTATATTCTTTTATAATTCTAAGCGAGTCTTGGCAGAATGGTAGATGGCCAAAAGCTGTTAAATCAAAACCACCAGACACTCAAACCTCTCACGGTACGAAATACCAATCATTAAAAGATTAAAAGCAATAAAAAATCGAATAACAACGATTCGACGCCATTTTGTATGATTGCGGTCATTTTATAAGCTGGCAACTCGCCAACGGTTCGATTCCAAATTCGAAATAATAATGATTTATGATTTAAATTAGTGGTGTTCTATAAAATGCATTCATTTTTATTGATTCAATTATGTTACGATAAAGATTTTTGTCATTTTAGTTTTAAGTTAGTTTGCGTAAGTTTGTTAACTTCTGTGCCAAATTTCTTCAAGATTCGTTCTGTATTTTTCAACGAAGCCGCGGCCAAAAGCTAGATTATAATACACTAGCTGTTCCACGCGGTTTCACCCACTCTGCTCAGCACCTTTTGGTCGTAGCGTGATGTTATATAGCCTATAGCCTTCCTCAAAAAATGGACTATCCAACACTAAAAGAATTTTTCAATTCCAACCAGTAGTCCCTGAGATTAGCGCGTTCAAATAAACAAACAAACAAACTCTTCAGCTTTATAATACAAACAAACAAACAAACTCTTCAGCTTTATAATATTAGTATAGATATAAGTAGGATTGAACGGTTTTCGGTACTCTATAATATTGCTTCTTGCTTCCCATAATTCTAAGCAAACAAGAGTATGAGAAATGCGTCACATACGGGGCGACGGCCATTACGGGAAAAACGGCACAGTTGGCGCAGTGACTGAGCGATCGACTGCTGCGCTGCGTGTCGCGGTTTCGATGCCAGGATGGAACAAATATTTGTATGACCTACAGACAGTTGTTTCAGGTCTGGCTGTTTGTGTAAATTTAAATGTTTGTAAACGCACCCACGTTACAGGAGAAATTACTAGTGTGGGGCAAAATCTTTAGATTGCGCCCAGGGTTGGCTTTTTTCACATCTCCAAGAGACTACAGATTTAAGCATTTGGATTTAATTTAAGTGATCCAGAAACAGTTTTTGAGTCACTTTGGTGTTCGTCTGTCTGTCTGTCAAGACCTTCTATCTCGGGACCTCGTGGAGGTATCGGGGTTGAAATTTAAACAATATACTCAAGTCTGTAGTCCCTTTGTGCTGTGTAAAAAACAACCTTCTAGGTCTACGCAGTCAGAAGATATGACTGTTAACATCGCAAGTAAATAAATAAATATCTTGGGACAACTCACACACGGCTATCTGATCCCAAGCTAAGCAGAGCTTGTGTTATGGTAACCAGACCACTGATATACATACTTATATAATTTATGAATACATACATATTATAGATAAATCACACCCAGACACAGAACAAGCAATCATGTTCATCACACAAAGTTTGTCCTGGGTGGGAATCGAACCCACGACCTCCGGCTCAGCAATCAGGGCCACTAACCACTAGACCAAGAGGCCCGTCATTTTAAGTTTGTACGGAACCCTCGGTGTGCGACTCTGAATCGCTCTTGACCGATTATTATTATTTTTAAGTCACAGAACCCCAAAAAACAACCTAGAAACTGCGCAGTTAACCACATGACGTTATGTTTATATTCCCACCATAAATCATTCGTTCATTCAAACTACTTTTAATTTTCTTTCAATGTCAACCATCTTGTTTTCAGCCATTGACGTCATGACACTTCTCCTTAGCACTAGTACTTAATTTGAGTTGTTTGTGTTGAAATTATTTTTCGTTTTATTTATTTATGTTTGTTTACGTTTCTGCGTGAAGTGATATATTTTTAATTTTTCACGCTAATTTAATAAAGGCGTATGTTTCGACGGTACGTAAACTTAAGTCAAAAACCGAGGTTTACAGGAGAGCGTAATTTGTGTTCAACACGCTCTAGAAACAATTCTATGAGCAATAATAAATATTTTCTTTCTACAATATTTTAACAGTTTAAAGAGCTTTATAATGCTATTTATTTACACATAAGTATTTTATTTTTTCTCATTTCCTTGGCAAAACTGATAGATGACCGTTTCTACGACACTTATTCGTTGTATTTATAAGACTTGTTCTCTTATACGATTTCTAAAACAAGGTAAACAAATAAAATTAAAATTGTATGTAAACATTGGAGTTTCTTGCCCATTCTTCTCCATAGAGATCAACGCTTTGGAATGGGCAACTACAGTACTTTCACAAGTTATTATGCCTTGTGACCGGGACTGTTGATTCATTTTGTTTCTTGACAATCAAAAGAGCCTGTAATGGTCTAATTGAAATAAATGATTTGATTTGATTTGATTTGCATGTGAGCATAGATAATCTAAAGACACCGCCTGCCGGGGTTGTGGGTTGTTCAAAAGAGATACCGCGGCTACGGAATATAAAGGGCCATAGAAAGAAAATGGGTGGTTTTTAGTCAGTAAAAGTCTGACTTGACTGAAGGGGGCTCCCACCGTTGCGCCCAGAGTGGGGGAAGTTATTTGATGATTTCCCATCCACACAAAAAAGCCAATACATGTGAAATATAACTAGCTGTGCCCAGCGGTTTCACCCGCTGCCCACTTAGGGGTTTGAAAAATAGATGTTTTCCGATTCTCAGACCTACCCGATATGTACACAAAATTTCGTTTAAATCGGTCCAGCCGTTTCGGAGGAGTATGGGAACGAAAACTGTGACACGAGAATTTTATACATATATTAGAATTAAAATTGCTCAATGTATAATATTTCACAGCCTTTGTGCCGCGGTTAACACTGCGTGCGCAGCTAGGTTGGTTATAAAAGTAGGAAAACGGCAATTCTGATGCAATCCTATTCACAATCGGAGGTTAATCTGGAATCTAGACGGCTAATGAGATTCTTGACGAAAAACCCCAATAACATGGCCTGCCCACGTCCTGGGAATTGAATCTAGAACCTCATGTGCCACACTACTAACAATTGAGTTAACCAGAAACAAAAAAATCTAATTGCAAATTGCTTTTTAAAAAAAAACTCCTACAAAAGTACTAGGAGAACATAACGCACCAAGAGTTCACATTCAAAAAACGAACCACAGACGAAAAAAAAAAAGATCAATAAAAACAAACATGTGTGCGTGGAACAGTATTTAAAACCGGACGCCTTTCCGTTAGATCAGCTGTTATTAGTAACGTAGTGATGTGGGGCTTATTTATCGATACTTTACGGTTAATTTAGGGAAATAGTTGTATTTCCGATTTATGATATTTGACGTTTTTTGTGTCGTTAATTTTTATAGATGTAGTTTTAGTTTTGAGTGTTATGAAATAGAAAGGAAGTCTAGCAAAAACTTTTGTGTTTGTATTAATGTGGATGTATATATTATGATTTTTATAGTGAATTTCTATCTTCAATTTCTTTTATAAGCATTGAGCATACTTAATCATGTTTTCGTATGTATTATCAATCGCGATTGACTCTACGATTTATTACGGTCACTATTTTATCATTACTTTTACGCAGGCTTTATTTAAAAAATAACACACTAGAAATTTCTCCTGTATCGTGGCTGCGTTTACAAACATTCAAAGTCAGACCCGAAACAACTATCTGTAAGCCATACAAATATCTATTCCGTGCAGGCATCGAACACGCGCCACGGAGCGCAGCACTCGATCGTACAGCCACTGCGCCAACCGTGTTATCAAAACCTAAGTCAAGTCTAATTAATTATTTTTTATTATTCTAAATTCTCTTAATTTATGTCGTTGTTTACACCGTGCGGTATCTATTCATTTTCGTGAGTTTAGGTTTGATATTATTTAATGTTGCAGTCAAACGCAATACTATTAGCACAAAAAAAAGTTACACAAAGATCATAGACTTTTTTATCATTCTTTATTATCATACTTATCATACTTTATTCATCATATAATTAAATTAATTACTATTTATACACAACCTATAAATAGACACAAACTAAAAAAAAAAAAAAATACAAGTAAAAAAATTGGAAAATTACAGGGCGTCAAAAAATTCGTCGTGTCGCAGTCAACAGAAAAAGTGCCCAGAAGGCTGGCAGCATTACCGCGTTGGATGGCAATGCTTATTTTTTGTGCAAAAAACAGGCCAGCCCTCTGGTCACGAGAAGAGTCGACCAACATTCCACTTAAACCATACCAAACTTTATAAAATGTACGAAAAAAAGGAGCACTAATACTTATAGGTAGACATGTAAAAATTATATCATTATAATCATAATTAAAATCAACGGTTCAACTTTCCATACATTTTTTTCATTTTAATTCACTGTTCGACCCTAGGCGTTCAGGTCAATGACCGACGATAGTAGGCACTAAAGATATTAAGTACGAATGCGCTGGTTACATGAAATACTTCTTCCTACAGTTCTTACATACTAACTTACCCACTTCTTACTGGACGTGGAAATAAATATCTTAAAAGCTCTCAGCTGATTTTCGTGTTGTCGCATGGAGTTCGAGCAAAAAAAAAAGTAAAATTTGTTCTCTAAAAGTATAGTATTTGGAAACATAGGAACATGCTCAAAGACTGCTTATCATCTTAGCTGTATGCCCCTTAAATACTACTGCTCCTTTTTTATAAGTTACTAGCTTTTGCCCACGGCTTAGATGGCGTTTAATTCGGGGTAACACAGTTCCCCTTTCCTGATTTGCAGGTACCTGCTACTTGTGGTTTTTGCGCTAACGCCTTATTTATAGTAATAGCAAAGCTAAGTTTTCCCTTTTTTTCCCTCTTTCTCTCTCATTTCTAACTTAAAAAAACCAGAGTCCCAACTATCTCTGTACCAAAATTCATCAAAATCGATTTCGCCATGTAGGCATGAAGACATACTTTCGCTTTTATAATATTAGTAAGGATATATTCAGTGCCTATACGTCTGTCAGCCAGTCTGTCACAGAATTACTGTATTTATAGTGATGCGACACACCGCGTGTCTAAGCCACGCGTCTAAGAGTGCGTAGTTAATGATGATTGATAATAATAGATACTAAACGTATTACATTAATTAAAACTTCGAGAGAATTGACATGGCGCGTGTCTGTATTGTACTCGTCACTAATAATAAATTGTTTTGTATTGAAACTCCGTCTCCGTCTTCGGAGCGGGGGGAAGTGTGAGACTTGTAGCTTTTACTGACTAAAACCTGGGTGGGTACCTTCTTTTGCCCTTTATGTTCCGAGGCCGCAGTCGTCTTTCAAACAACCGGCAATCCCGGCAGGCGGTGGCCCTGGCCGGCCCTTCTGCTTGTCTGACATCTCTTTGAGGTGCGAGTGGAACATTAACACGCCGTTGACAGGGCCTGTCGTCAGTGGACGGACGGACACTACCCATTACTCACCGTTCGCAGGCCAACATCGTGGGTGCACGGTGACCAGGAGTCGTCGTCCGACGCCCAGAGCGTGTCCCGCGACGTTTTTAGGTGTAGCCGGGCTTGCGTAGATTGCTCTGTGGGTTGTGACCATATCTTACATACAGAGTTTCTTCGGTACCTCGAAAAGCACGTTACACAGTTGGTGTTGACCAATTCTATAATTTTTGACAATGATTACAGTCTAACAACCAGTCCTATCAAAACTTATCGTATTATCCAGTGCCAACTGAGTTGTGGAGGTCAGATAGGCAGTCGCTCCATATAAAATACTGGTACTCAGCTGCATCCTGTAAAACTGTAAGAAATTTTGTTCCCAACCCTCGGTGCGCAAGTCTGAGTCGCTCTTGGCTGGAGTATTTTTTCACATTTAGTCTTCATACAATCACACATCCAAAAGTTTCTCTAGTTCCTCTACATTTGAAACAATTGGGAAGTTGACACCATTATAATAATTTAAAAACACATTTTTTCTGAAAGAACACCTTATTGAACACCCTAGACCTGAGAACTCCATTCATTTCAAAATAACTTTAAAATTCGATTTTTAGTTGCTTGTCAACTTAGTGACGTCATCGGTTGCGAGTCCCATACAAAATCTATGGGGGAAGCGCGTTTTGACAGCTTATAAAAAGTATATCAATTGATTGGTGGTGTCAACTGCCCTATTGCAACACCCCTTTGAAACACAACGTGACCACTACGCCACGTGGTAGTTGTGCGTACTACAACTGATTTATACGACGGTACGATCTTCTGTGATATAAATAAGTCCCATTTGGCAGGTCACTGATTAAATGTTAAGGTGAGAAGAGTAATTACTGGAATAGGTGTTGATTTATTAAAAGGTGAATAACAACTCTGATTTAAATGTGATAACAAATATCATCATTCACTCTTTTTAAGGTTATTCAAACGGAAAAAAAAGGGAATCCTTATTGAATCACTTTTTTGTCCGTCTGTCTGTCAAGATCTTTTATCTCACTAATCCGTAGAGGTATCGAGTTGAAATTAAAACCATATACTTAAATTTGTGGTCCTTTGGACCTGTGAAAAAATCAACCCTCCAAGTCTCCGCAATCAAAAGATATGGCAGTTTATGACACATTTTTGTACGAAACCCTCGTTGCGCGACTGACTGGCCCTTTTCCGGTTTTTTTTTGTCTCTTAATTATTATATTATCAAAAATATTAGCAACATAGTATTGGCCCAGTGGTTGAGCACCTCATTTCTCATGCATGAGGTTGTGGACAAGTAACAACGTATCTTTTTCAATTCATAAATACTTTCTGGAGTGTATCTAACACATCACTGACATCGGTAAAGTAAAACATAGTAAGGAAACCATACCAAGACCAACGACTCCCTTTATTTTTTTCTTTAGGTAACAAGCGCAACTTTCAAACTTCTTCTTATGTAGATACTCATACCTTACTTTATCCATTCTTGTCACTCCACACATCTATCCCAGCTTCATCCAGGGTATTCCCGCGATAGCAGCTACTCATCTTCCTAGGTCAGATTATTTTGATGGACTACACAGTCCTTCACTATAATCTCAGAATATTCCATACTTTATTGTGACCTTATTTATAACATTAGAAACGGAATACTTTCCGATATTTCGGCGCAGTTGCACACAACATGGTCACGGATAAACATTTAAAATAGATGTTTATTTATTAATACACTAGCTTTTGCCCTCGGCTTCGAACACAGTTCCCCTTTTCTATTAGGTTTTGCCCGCGTTAAATTCGGGGTAACACAGTTCCCCTTTCCTGATTTACAGGTACATGCCACCTGTAGTTTTTGCCCTTGCGCCTTATTTATTGTAATAGCAATGCTAAGTTTTCCCTTTTCTTCCCTCTTTCTCCCTCATTCTCCCTTATTTTTCATTTTTTTTAAAGTTAGCCTACGTCCGTCTCCAAGGTCCCAACTATCTTTGTACCACAATTCATCAAAATCGGTTTAGCCATGTAGATGTGAAAACGTAACAAACTCACTTTCGCTTTTTATATTATTATAGTAAGGATAAGGATTATTTTTTATAAAATTTGAACACAACATGATTTCCCCTCTACATAAGCCTCCTTCAAAATTCGATATCTGAGTACTCGTCATCTTAGATTAATATATACAAAAAAATGTCACACTACAACAATAAAAGCAACGTGAAACCCAACTACTATACTTAAAAACATCATTACTAACATCTATCGTATCAATAGTTGTCGATAATTCACATAAAACACCGCTGCACACCACTACGTGTAACTTTCTCTCAATAATATATGCGTCTGTCTGTAAATAAACACGTGGAATCGTGTATCTTGTGAATATATTTAATTGAGACACTGACCTTACTTTGGCAAGCGGTTTGCTTGAGACGTAAACAGAACGAAATGTTATAAATGTTTTTAACAACCAACTTTGCTTTGAAAGAAACAAACTATTAACAAAGGAATGACTAATAATTATGTGTTTACAAAGTTTTATTTCTGTTTTTATTAAGAAATATTTAAAAATGTTATATTACTTTTTTTAAAATGAATATACGAGAAAATTAGAGTGCTAAATTATTAATTATACTATTTTCTTGCCAACTATATCTTCATCAACATGAACAAATGATGTTTCCGCGCTATTTTTCTGTGTTGTTGGACAAAAACTATCCAAATTTAATTTAAAAATAGTAATCACTAAATACGTTTCTCTATTAAAAACCATACAACAACGCCGTCTATCGATAAACTCAGCAATAAATCAGAACAGCACATCACTAAACCAAACTTGCCTCGCGCGCGCATTCATCTCGGTTATTTAAAGACAGAGACACTGACCTTTACTTTTATGACTACAGCCGTCTGTTTTTGTTATAAATATGCTGCTTTTCATTAGGATTCGTGGCTAAGCCATAATCCTACACCGTGGGATCTGGAGGCGATAGTCCTCGCGCGCCTGTTTGAGTGGCGCGCGGAGGCACTACACCGGGGGGAAAACCCACTGCCGCGGCAAGTTGCCGCTCGGCGGGCAGACCTCCGGTGCGATCTCATGGTGGCATGGAGAGAGCGACTGTCGCAACCCCGTGCAGGGCACGCTACAATAGTGGCGGTAAGTCCCCTCTTTGAGGAGTGGCTGGAGAAGCGTCATGGCGTCCTCACCTACCGCCTGACGCAGGTCCTCACCGGACACGGAAGTTTCGGGAGGTTCCTGCACATCATCGGGCGGGAGGAAGCGCCCGGGTGTCACCATTGTGACGATCGCCCGGAGGACACGGTGGAGCACACAGTGGCGATCTGCCCGGCTTGGGCGGAGCACCGCCGTGCCCTCGTAGAGGCGATCGGCGGCGGCGATCTCTCGCGTCCGGCCCTGGTTCAGGCCATGGTCCGGAGCGAGAGGGAATGGGAAGCGGTCACCACCTTCTGCGAAGGAGTAATGTTAGCGAAGGAGGTGGCCGGGCGTTTGAGGGAGAGAACATCTGCCCAACCCAGCCGCCGCGGGAGACGCCCATGGCGCCGGGCGCCGCGAGACGACTTCCGGCCACCGTAGATGCGGGCCTGTGGGCGGTGAGCAATGGGTAGTTCACCGTCCGTCCGTCGATTGACGACAGGCCGTGTCGACGGCGCGTTCGTGTTTCACGCGCGCCTCAAAGAGAGTCAGCAAAGCAGAGGGGCTTGCCAGAGCCTCTGCCTGCCGGGGTTGCGGGTTGTTCGAAAGAGATACCGCGGCCTCGGAACGTAAAGGGCAATAGAAGAAACATGGGAGGGTTTTAGTCAGTACAAGTCTGACATGCCCCCCCGCTCCACCCAGAGCGGGGGAAGTCATTGGATGATTTCCCACCCGATAAAAAAAAAAAAAAAAACGCCATAATCCTACCGGGGTTGCGGGTTGTTCGAAAGAGATACCGCGGCCCCGGAACGTAAAGGGCAATAGAAGGAACATGGGTGGGTTTTAGTTAGTACAAGTCTGACACTCCCCCCCGCTCTGGCCAGAGCGAGGGAAGTTATTTTATGATTTCTCACTCGAAAACAAAAAAAAAAGGAGAAAGGAGTAAATGATGCCGTGACGTCTGATAGGGGAGAATGGAAGAAGAAAACGAGTTGTTCCGACCCCAAGAAGAAAGGGACTGGGGCGTCTCCCGTCTCCCATCTCTCTCAGCAGAGCAGGAAGAAGTGTCAGACTTTTACTGAATAAAACTTATCCATGTTCCTTATTTAGAAGTCCCTTCGTGTTCCGGAACCGCGGTATCTCTTTCGAACAACCCTCAACTGTAGCAGACAGTGGCAGGCCCCTCTGCTTTGCTGACATCTCTTTGAAGCACGCGTTCACGGTTCGAAATCGATACTCAGTATTCCCGCGTTCACACCATTATGCCATCACTATTATAATTATAAATAATAATAAATATCTTGTGACAACTCACACACGGCTATCTGATCCCAAGCTAAGCAGAGCTTGTGTTATGGTAACCAGAAAACTGATATACATACTTTTATATAATAATTTATAAATACATACATATTATAGATAAATCACACCCAGACACAGAACAAATAATCATGCTCATTACACAAAGTTTGTCCTGGGTGGGAATCGAACCCACGACCTCCGGCTCAGCAGTCAGGGCCACTAACCACTAGACCAAGAGGCCCGTCAAACAATAATAATAGAGTCGGTTTTCGTGTAACTGGAAATACCATCATTATCTGCCTAGCCTTTTCCCAACTATTTTGGGGTCGGATTCCAGTCTTACCGGATGCAGCTTAATACCAGTATTTTACATGGAGCGACTGCCTATCTGACCTCCACAACCCAGTTAGTACCGTGTAATACAATACCCCTTGGTAAGACTGGTTGTCAGACTTTCAGAACACTGACTACAGTACGGCCAACGAGAAGCGATACCAAATGTAAACAAAACCCATGCTAAAACCCCATCTAAAATGGCCGCCCGAATGTTGGCGAACCCGTCTTAACGTTGTCATGTTTTTGCCGGGAGAACGAGACATTACGACAAAGGCACAAGATGGAAAGAGCTAAATATTAGATTGTCAACGCCACAGTAATTCTTAGGTTAATGACCTTTCGTATCGCTTCTCGTTGGCCGTACTTTGTTAAAGATCTACAAATGACAGCCGGGACCAACAGCTTAACGTGCTTTCCGAGGCGGAGGAAACTCGGTATGTAACGGGTCACTTATCCACAGACAAACCTAGGCAAGCGCGGCTTAACCTAAAGATCGACCTGAGCGGCTGCTATTATTTAGCCACGAGCTCCTCGTGTACATGGAAATACCATCAACTGGAAATAAGGATTACAACCCACTTGAATACCGAGGTATTGGTTGCTGAACCATTGCCAATACTAATATTGTGTTTAACCTTGCTGAAATTGTTTACTTCATTCTACCATCCCTAACCTCTATTAGCAATAGTAAATTAATAGATTTGACGCCTAGCATCATGCTTGTTGTTCCAAAGGAGGAAGCCAAAAGTCTGCAACACAACGAGCAGTTTTTTAGACATCCTTACATCAAATGGAAAGAAAAGATCTCTTATAAGATCTATTTTTTCTACATCGTTCTCACATGTATTTATATTCACAACATGAATGATGTATCCATGGTTTTGTAAAAATATTGTTATTTAAAAGATTGTCCATGGAGTTTATCAACCTTTATTATTTTATGTAACTTTTCCAAGAAATTAGTTTTTCTTTTTTTAAAAAAAAAACGTTGCCCCACACTAGTTATTTCTTCTGTACCGTGGGTGCGTTTACAAACATTCAAACTCACATACACAAACAGTCAGACCCGAAACAACTATTTATAACCAAATATTTGTTCCGTGCGGGAATCGAATCCGCGACACGCAGTCACATCGCAGTCGATCGCTCAGCCACTGCGCCAATCGAGCCGTCAAAGTGTCGTTACAACTTTGGATCTTAAGCAAAAAAGTGTCGTTACAACTTTTGGTCTTAATTTTTTCCGTCTAGCCCACTTTCTCTACGCGCGATAAGGAACTTCGTTTCAAAAAGATTCTCAGTCTAGTATTTAATTCTCGATTCTCGAAGTGTCTGACTAAAACTATCATCCATTACAGCTGAAATGTAAACACTACGTAAATGTTACAAAACACTGATTTATTTCCTACGTGACATACTTTGGTAATGCCAAGTTTTTTACGACAAATACCTATGAAATAATAATAGATAGAAATTAGTTTTGTGTGACTCAAAGTTGACTTACTATTGTAGAAGTGAGTGTTTTATAATCCTTACTATTCCTTACTAATATTATAAAAGCGAAAGTGAGTTTGTTTGTTTGTTACCTCTTCACGCTTTAATGGCTAAACCGATTGTGATTAATTTTGGTACAGAGATAGTTGGGAACCAGGAGACGGACATAGGCTAATATTTTTTTGAAAAAAGTGGTATGTAAGGGAGAAAGAGGGAAGAAAAGGGAAAACTTAGCGTTGCTATTACAAATCAATAAGGCGCAAGGGGAACTGTGTTACCCCGAATTTAACGCGAGCGAAGCCGCGGGCAAAAGCTAGTTTAACTATAAAAATGGAGGAGCTCGTGGCTAAATAATAGCAGCCGCTCGGGTCGATCTTTAGGTTAAGCTGCGCTTGCCTAGGTTCGTCTGTGGATGGGTGACCACCCGTTACATACCGAGTTTCCTCCGTGCCTCGGAAAACACGTTAAGCCATTGGTCCCGGTTGTGATTTGTAGATCTTTGACAGTGGTTACAGGTAGTCAGTGTCCCGAAAGTCGGACATCCAGTCTTACCAAGGGGTATCGTATTACCCAGTACTAACTGGGTTGTGGGGGTCAGATAGGCAGTCGCTCCATGTAAAATACTGGTGTTCAGCTGCATCCGGTTAAACTGGAAGCCGACCCCAATTTAGTTGGGAAAAGGCTAGGCAGATGATGACTGTAATATTATTTTACTCGTGTACATAACGTCTCTAAGATATATAGATAGACAAATCATTTTGACGGGCCTGTTGGTCTAGTGGTTAGTGGCCCTGACTGCTGAGCCGGAGGTCGTGGGTTCGATTCCCACCCAGGACAAACTTTGTGTGATGAGCATGATTGTTTGTTCTGTGTCTGGGTGTGATTTATCTATAATAGTATGTATTTATGAACTATATAAGTATGTATCTCAGTTGTCTGGTTACTATAACACAAGCTCTGCTTAGCTTGGGATCAGATAGCCGTGTGTGAGTTGTCCCAAGATATTTATTATTTATTTATTTATTTTATGCAACAAAACACAATGCAGTAGTCAACACAAAAAAACAGGCTGAGAAAAAAAACCATGGATTAAAAAAAAGTATCAAACATCCATACATCAATACATCCATCCATCCATCGTCACAAACATTCGCATTTATAATACTACTAGCTTTTGCCCGCGGCTTCGTTCGCGTTAAATTCGAGGTAAAACAGTTCCCCTTTCCTGATTTACAGGTGCCTGCTACCTGTAGTTTTGCCCTTGCGCCCTATTTATTGTAATAGCAAGGCTAAGTTTTCCCTTTTCTTCCCTCTTTCTCCCTCTTATCTCATTTTTTTTATAAAGCCCTTATCCGTCTCCAGGGTCCCAACTATCTCTGTACCAAAATTCATCAAAATCGGTTTAGCCATTTAGGCGTGAAAACGTAACAAACAAACATACTCGCTTTTATAATATTAGTAAGGATACCGTGACTTTAATGCTGAAGTTTGCAGTTGTATGCCGAATTATGCTGTTCATCCTTACTATTCTTACTTATCCTTACTTATATATATATATATAATATATATATATAATATTATAAAAGCGAAAGTGAGTTTGTTTGTTTGTTTGTTTGTTTGTTACCTCTTCACGCTTTAATGGCTCAACCGATTTTGATGAATTTTGGTACAGATATAGTTGGGAACCAGGAGACGGACATAGGCTATTTATTTTTTTAAAAGAGTGGGATATGAGGGAGAAAGAGGGAAAAAACGGGAAAACTTAGCGTTGCTATTACAAATCAATAAGGCGCTACCGAATTTAACGCGAGCGAAGCCGCGGGCAAAAGCTAGTATATTATATAAATATCTGCACACAGACTACACAATTTCAATCTCTTCCTTAATTATTATACTTTAATCCACAATGTATTTGTGTTTGTAAGGTTTTTGCCAAAACACTTCAGAAATCTTGAAAACTCTAGATAAACAATTCTTAAGATGTACCAGGAGTCCATAAATTAGTAAGTGTTTATTAGTGCTGGTTAGTAAGGTGAATAAAGTATCAGGCAATGTACTGGTAGCATATACACGCATTTCTGTATAATCAGAATACTTGCAACAGGAATGTACGCGTTGTTATAACATTTTACTCAGTTACCAACAAAATCACATGCAATTATTCAAACAAACTGTTTTATTTTCATAATAATAGCGTCAATCAAAGAAAAAAAGTCAAAACAAAACCGCACTGCACTAAATCAACCGCAAACCATATACAAATAGTGTATACTTAATACTATTTCACCCAACAGTCTGTGGGACATCGTCGGGGAAGGCGGACATGACAACACGCGGCCGCCATGTTTAATTTCTTCAAGAGAAAAGGCGGGAAACCCGAGGCCGCGCCGGCAACGGCCGACGACGCCCGAAAGCTCCCGAACCCCGACCATACAAAATTAACATCAGTTACCGCGCGCGCGCAACGAAACGACACTGATCACGAAAAATTCAACACAATACGCAAAGATGTAGTGAATTTATTGTTACCTGAAACTGATTACAATAACCAGAAAACTGGCGTCGGTGCTATACTGCAGATTATGGCGGGAAAAAGGAAGAGGGGTAAACGAAGGAACGTGCGTACTGAGTCGTGTCGAATAAGCCCGTTGAAAGAGACAAATGTATTGCAAAGGAGCAACTCTGATCGGAAGGCGAATGACGTCGTAATTCCCACACAGGCCAAAAATAATTCAGACGATGCGGACTTCGTCAAAGCGTTGGTACTGCAGAAATATTCTAAGAGCAACGAAAACAAGGAACACGTGTCTTTAGTGTACATTAACGAACCGGATTTGGAAGAAAAAAAACATGCAGAGGCATTACTACGGGAGATCGCGCGCACTATAGACTGTACCGTAGACAGATTAAATGAAAACAAACAAATGGGAGGTACTGACAGCAAGATTGATAGAAGCGAACCTCTATACGAAAGTATCGACGAACGAAATTTAAATTATAGAAATGAATTGAAAGGTGAATTAAATAAACTATTAAACACAGACGGAGATAATAATAGTTTGGAAGCTGAAGGTGATTCACCAGGAATATCAAAAAAATCTAACTTGAAACCTCCTAAATCCGACACTGAAGGATGTTCCGATGACGATAGATCTGACTGTGGAAAGAAAAGAGTCACATTCAGAAAACACATAGTCTTTGATGATGGAGAACAACAAACTGATGAAGAAGTTGGCTCCTCTTTCGAATCCCTTTCTTCAGAAGACGAGGAATTCCTCGAAGATGCTGACGACATTATCTTCGCTGATAACACAACAGTTATCAACGTTAATGATTGTGAAAATGAAAATGAGGCAGTGACTATTAAAGTTGAAAGTCCTGAGACTTTAAAAAGAATCTCTAGTGATAATAGTGACAGTGGTTTTATAGAAATAGGAGATAAGAGTGAAGTGACTGATAAACTAGAAGAGTGTGAAGAGAGTGAGAGTGAGAGTGAAGCAGAAGTTAGTGGCAGTGAGACTGAAGAGGAGATTATAGAGGAGATTATTGAAGAAGAGATTACTATCAGTGAGCCGTTACATGAGAGTGAAGAAAAACCTTCGGATGAGCAGTAAGTGGTTTCTTTATTTATAATGTTTTGCCTGGTGAAAAATCGAGGCTAAGTAATAGTAACCGCTTGGGACGATCTTTAGGTTAAGCCGTGCTTGCCTAGGTTGGTCTGTGGATAGGTGACCACACGTAACATACAGAGTTTTTTGTTGACGACACGGTTGGCGCTGTGGCTGCGCTGCGTGTCACGGGTTCGATCCTCGCACAGAACAGAAATTTGTACAGATAGTTGTTTCGGGTCTGGCTGTTTATGTATGTGAGTTTATATGTTTGTAAACGCACCCACGATACAGGAGAAATTCCTAGTGTGGGGAAAAGTAAAAAATAAGTTTCCTCCGTGCCTCGGAAAGCACGTTAAGCTGTTGGTGCTCTTCCCTCCGTCCATACACTACCCCAAGTATCATAGGCTATTTAAATCATTCTTGTGGGAAAATACATCCGACTAAACCGCGAGAAAAGCCAAAAGGAAAAGCGAGTCTCATACAAAACAGGTCCCGCCGGAATCGCGGATTATTCGAAAGAGATACCGCGGCCCAGAATACAAAGAACATAAATATAAATATAATAAATATAAATATCTTGGGACAACTCACACACGGCTATCTGAGCCCAAGCTAAGCAGAGCTTGTGTTATGGTAACCAGACAACTGATATACATACTTATATCATTTATAAATACATACATATTATAGATAAATCACACCCAGACACAGAACAAACAATCATGCTCATCACACAAAGTTTGTCCTGGGTGGGAATCGAACTCACGACCTCCGGCTCAGCAGTCAGGGCCACTAACCACTAGACCAACAGGCCCGTCAAAACATTGATGGGTTTTAGACAGTACAAGACTAAAACTCCCTTCCACTCCGCCCAGGGTGGGGGAAACCATTCGATGACTTCCCATACGAAAACAATACACAGTATATTCAAATAGGTTTATTCGTTTCACATAGGTAAAAGTATTCTTATTCTTATTCTTTATTGCACACAAAACAATAATAAACACACAAATTACAATATAATATAGCTTATTATGTACAACGGCGAGCTTAACCCAGAATTGGGTTTGCTTACAGCAAACCTTTCTTATTGATTAAAATGTTTGCATAATA
The DNA here is from genome assembly GCA_958449745.1 of Ochropleura leucogaster. Taxonomy (NCBI): domain Eukaryota; kingdom Metazoa; phylum Arthropoda; class Insecta; order Lepidoptera; family Noctuidae; genus Ochropleura; species Ochropleura leucogaster. Next base: position 7,702,827 of record OY288228.1, on the reverse strand, counting down.
GGATAGGTACTGTATAATGTGCATAGAAGAACATTGAAAAGCTTAAAATAACTTACAAAACTGATCAGTTGTTAGTTCACTTACATTTAATAAAAATTGCTTACAAATAATACATAAATAGATAAAAAAAAATATAAGATACATACATACATACATATTGATTATATTGACAGGAAATGTACCCTGGTTCCTCTCCGGAACACGTCTAACGAGGGACTATCCCGCAAGGAGTGGGGAAGTGAATTCCAAAGGCGTACAGCACGAACAGTAAAAGATCCATCATACCGACTTGAAGAGTATGTTAATATATAAAAGTGTATCACTATATGCTGCCCTGTAAGGCGTACGAATATTTTTACATATTACTAGCTGTGCCCAGCGGTTTCAACCGCTGCTCATTTAGGGGCATGAAAAATAGATGTTAGCCGATTCTCAGACCTACCCGATATGTACACAAAATTTCGTTTAAATCGGTCCAGCCGTTTCGGAAAGCTATGGGAACGAAAATTGTGACACGAGAATTTTATATATTAGACTAGCTGTGCCCAGCGGTTTCACCCGCTGCTCAGTTAGGGGCATGAAAAATAGATGTTGGCCGATTCTCAGACCTACCCGATATGTACACAAAGTTTCGTTTGAATCGGTCCAACCGTTTCGGAGGAGTATGGTAACTAACACTGTGACATGAGAATTTTATATATTAGATAAAGTAGTGCATTTTGTAGTTTAAACGAGTATAAACTACTATTATAACAGCCTTCTACATAAACTACAAAAAAAAATCTTTAATAAAATATACATTTAACAAAATACAAAATAACAGTCTCGTATAGTAATGTGCTAATATCTTATGAACTAAATGTTAGTGTGGTAAATAAGTTAATAACCGGGGAGTTAATAATGTAGAAATGTATTTGTATATATACAGGGTTATTTGTAAAACACCGACAACCTTGCAGGACTGTATTACTATCATCATAAACAGCAACTTTTGTTCTATGATTATTTACAAAATTTTATACATTTACCAAAAACAAATCTTCAAGATTTCGTTGTCCTATCTAACACATTTCAACTCTGTACTTTGCTGTACCTACATACCTACACCGCCTCTTGTAGGTATGTTTACTTCGCATAGATTTCGTAACATTTAGAGCGTTCATTTTCAATATTTTCATTTTTGTATGAAAATCTGATGAACTAAAATATGATCAATGTTTTAATGTCATAGAACAAAAGTTGTTGATTATAAATAAATAAATATCTTGGGATACCTCACACACGGCTATCTGATCCCAAGCTAAGCAGAGCTTGTGTTATGGTAACCAGACAACTGATATACATACTTATATAGCAAAAAGCCTTTAAGCATACAAAAAGCCTTTAAGACCCAAATATTAATGTCTCAAAATCAATCTCCTAAGGACTTGTAGTTTTAGAATTAAGCCACCTACATCTGGCAACTTGCCTACCCAAATTGGCTTCTATTGTTTTTAATTTATAATTTAATTTAATTTTGATCTCATTTGATTTTCCTTTTGTAACAAGTTTTGTATTTTTTCGTTTTAAGTGTCTTCTGTTATACCCTAAAGAAATAGTATTTTTTGTTGTTTTTGTAGTAGTTTTTTTTATTATAAATGCATACATATTATTGTTATTACTTATTATGTAAAAATGTTGGTTAACCTGTAATTCGCAACTTTATAAGTCCAATACTACGTAATTTTTATTTTTTAAGATATTTTTATACAGAAGCTGTTGGTGACCTTTTTAATAAATAAATAAATATAATTTATAAATACATACATATTATAGATAAATCACACCCAAACCACAGATTACTAAATAGCTACTACGTAGCAGATACATCACTCCAATACAAAAAGGAAAATACCTACGCTATAATAGCCTACAAAATCATAATAATAATACCAGCTGTTTGCAGCCAAAAGAAATGCACCATAAGTACGCACAAAGAGAGTTGAGATTGTATTGCCCGCCGCGCGACCAACGTGCGGGCGCGTCATCGAGCGAATGTGCTAGGGTTGAACGTATGATGAATTGATGATAATGATAATAAAACGAATGTTGTAGAATCAAATATGTTTCAGTTTAATAAAATGACTGATCATTTTTTTTCCTTCACTGAATTCAAGATTATTAAATTTTATTGTGGAAAATATTCCAAACCGTGTAAATAATTTTAATAAATAATCGAAAGGGAAACAGGAGCAAAGTGGAGGAAAATCAATCAATTTAAAAAATTCCAAGATGGTACTGCCAGGCCGATCCATTATTACGTTGTCAAAATTATTTAAAAAAGTTTCTTCTAATTCTTTAATATAATTTTTATATTGAAGTATAATAGTAGAATTATTATATTCAATATAATTATATTACCCATATACTGCACAAAAATTACGTGGTTTCGGCATTTTGAAACTCAGCGCGGTAATCACGACGTCGCACGGTGCGACAGCCCACTGTCAGTTGTATCGCCGGCGATACACGAAGCGGTAGGCATAAAACGCGTGGCCTTGAGCGAGTGACGGACGCCTGCCCAAACACAGAACAAACAATCATGCTCATCACACAAATTTTGTCCTGGGTGGGAATCGAATCCATGACCTCCGGCTCAGCAGTCAGGGCCACTAACCACTAGACCAACAGGCCCGTGAAATATCCCGCCCGTATGATGTTAGTAACATGCTCCTAAGAGGTTGTCGGTGTTTAACAAATAACCCTGTATATATAAATATAATATCATTAATTTTTTTCTAAGTAGGTATTCATTTATAGTATGTATTGTATGAGGATTGGTCATCACACTGGCTCATCACACGTTGACGATTAGACACTATGTTACGACATTGCTCTGTGTCATTAGATAAATATTTGTCTTTTGTTGACTACTACAAATACCGTTATACAATGAAATAACTGTTCTGTTCTATTTTAGTCAGACTTACGCACCGAGGGTTTCGTACAAACTTGCGACATTAAGGCGCTGTACACACGGCAACAGATCAACCTATACAAAACCAGTTTATGCGGATCTCTCATTGTACTTGAAATTTATGGTGTACGATCCGTTGTTGAGAGAGCAGCGTAAACTGGTTTTGTATAGGTTGATCTGTTGCCGTGTGTACAAAACAAACACTTCGTAAAACGTCTAGATTTTCGTCGCAAAGTTAGTCGTATCTGTACATGCCACTAGCCAAAAAAAAATACCGTGTATAGTTCAATACATAAAGTAAAGACTTAAACAAAATCAGTTTACAAAAGTAGTCTGGATAAACAAGAGACTACTACGTCAAAAAAAATGTTTAAAAAAATCAAGAAAAACATTTTTTCGTCTCGAAATTCTCAATTTATTTCAGCAACCCAATGCCATTAAAATCACTTTAACATTTATTTTGAGTTACTGCTTTTGAGCTTAGTACGGCAGATCTACGGTGGCCGGGAGTCGTCTCGCGGCGCCCGGCGCCCGGGGCGTCTCCCGCGGCGGCTTGGTTGGTTTCATGTTCTCTTCCTCAAACGCCCGGCCACCTCCTTCGCTAGCATGACTGCTTCGCAGAAGGAGGTGACCGCTTCCCATTCCCTCTCGCTCCGGACCATGGACTGAACCAGGGCCGGACGCGAGAGATCGCCGCGGTTTATTTTATACTTGTGGGTTTTACAAATTCGAACACTGCGTATTGCACGGACGGCACCAGAGAGAAGTAAAAACAAAAGAAGAGATCGTAACCATAAACAAGACACATGTGGAGCTCTCTTTGAGGTCTCACACAAGCCGCCAAATCTAATATATAAAATTCTCGTGTCACAGTTTTCGTTCCCATACTCCTCCGAAACGGCTGGACCGATTTAAACGAAATTTTGTGTACATATCGGGTAGGTCTGAGAATCGGCCAACATCTATTTTTCATACCCCTAAGTGAGCAGCGGGTGAAACCGCTGGGCACAGCTAGTTTTAATATATACGCCACTAACCTTTCAAGGATTGCTTACGAGATGCTCTATGTTATTTATTTATAATTAAAAGTAGTTATTAATATAGTATGTCGCACGGCTACGTCTTGGCCGCCTCGTGACATTAGGATTGAAATGTCATGTGTCCAAAATATTCAAATAATTACAGGCGATAGTAGGGGCAAGACGAAGAATATCGTAATGCAATACTTGTTACTACCTGGTAACAAATCGCTCGCTTATCATACTTGAAATGCATTCGTATACAATGTCAAAATAGAAAATGTTCGGGATATATATTTTTGTATGAAAATATACCCAATGTCCACTCTATAAGTCTTTTTGCATGTCTCAGTCTATTTTTTGGAACGAAGTTCCTTATCGCGTGTTGTGAAAGGGAGCTAGACGGGAAAAATTAAAACCAAAAGTTGTAACGACACTTTTTGCTATAGTTGTAAGTCGTGCAATACCTCTATAGCAATAAATAGTACACTTAGACTTAAATATTTAGAACCACCAAAACACTCGACTGTTCGTACCAGAATGAGTCCACTGTCCTTTCTCTCCATAATCCTCCTCGCCCACACGACATTTGTAAAGAAAATCTCGTTGCAGCGTGCCTCTTATGTGCGTGCGCCTCAACTGCACCTCGACTGTTGGTCGTGTGGGCGACGTGCCTGATGCCCCCGCGCCTCGACTGCGCCTCGACTGTCGGTCGTGTAGGCGACGCGCCTTTGAGTGCAACAAGCGTCACCTGGTTGAGACCACGTGACAAGTTAAATCGGAAATAGTCAAATTGACAACCAATAATGCTAGAAACTGTTTTATTAAATTAATTAAACCTTACACTACCCAAGCAATTTAGATCAAATTTATATGGCATCCCTTTCGATTATAAAAAGCATATCATATTTAAATCACCCCATAACTTTCGGACTAATCGCGTAACAAACATACAGTCGGATTCAGAACTTACCCCTTCTTTCAAGTCGGTTAATAAACACACAAATCTTGAACGCAATTTATAATCTGCGTTTAGAAAACTTGGCTGAATATCACATGTTCGTTACATCTTAATTTAAAAAATTAAAGCGCATTAACAAAGCACGTTTGGTTAAGATTTAGATCCTTACTAATATTATAAAAGCGAAAGTGAGTTTGTTTGTTTGTTACCTCTTCACGCTTTAATGGCTAAACCGATTTTCATGAATTTTGGTACAGAGATAGTTGGGAACCAGGACAAATAAGCTATGTTTTTTTTAAAAAAAGAGTGGGATACGAGGGAGAAAGAGGGAAGAAACGGGAAAACTTAAGGTTTCTATTACAAATCAATAAGGCGCTACCGAATTTAACGCGAGCGAAGCCGCGGGCAAAAGCTAGTATATAGATAAATCATTTATTTGATGCAACAAAAGACAATACAGGAATTGGCACAAAACCTATCGAACTGAGAAAAAAGACATAGAGATTAAAAAATATATGATAGAACTGAGATTGACGCATAGACAATGAATGTATGTCAATAATGATTTATTGGCCTCGTGTGTAGGTACCATGATTATAAACTATAGTACGGCTAACGGGAAGCGATACCAAATGTAAACAAAACCCATGCTAAAACCCCATCTAAAATGGCCGCCCGAATGTTGGCGAACCCGTCTTAACGTTGTCGTGTTTTTGCCGGGAGAACGAGACATTACGACAAAGGCACAAGATGGAAAGAGCTAAATATTAGATTGTCCACAGTTGTTCTTTAGGTTAATGACCTTTCGTATCGCTTCTCGTTGGCCGTACTATAGCTTCTCTTCTACCGGGATAAAAAGTAGTAGCCAGAATTAAACTTTCTTTATACGGCTTCGCCCGCGTGATATCGAAAAAAAGTATACTATTTGTTATTCCAGACTGTACAATTGTGCGGGTGACATTTGATGACAACATATATGTTTAGCGCTTCATAGTAATACACCCCATCACTAAACACGTCTGTGGGTAGTCCTATACGGCTATGATATTCAGGGTAAAGCCTTAAAGGCTTTCAGTCATCATCAGAAATCGAGGTAACGTTCCAGATTGAAGAGGAATGGTACATTTTACAATTTTTTTTAATAAAGATACGGTGCTCCATCCTAGGAATTTCTCCTGTATTGTGGGTGCGTTTACAAACATTTAAATTCACATACACAAACAGCCAGACCTGTTTTTTTGGGTGGGAAAGCATCAAATAACTTCTCCCGCTCTGGGCGGAGTGGGGGGGCATGAAAGATTTTTACTGACTAAACCCCACCCATGTTCCTTCAAAAAACAACCCGCAACCCCGGAACAGCCAGGCCTGGAGCAACTATCTGTAGGACATACAAATATTTGTTTCGTGCGGGGATTGAACCCATGACACGTAGCGCAGCAATCAAACGCTTAGCCACTGCGGTAACCGTGCTACAGGCTACAGCGAATAAACAATAGTTAATGTTTTCCTTAAATCTCTGCTTCACTTAACTTAAATGGATAAACAGAATATAGATGCATTTACACGGCCGATAAATTGCGAAAATCTTGGCAGTTGTTAAATAACCTCTGGACAAATAATTCACAGCAATGATTGTCAAAAGCGTTGGTCACGGCTGTCATTCGGTGATATTGATTTATTTAACACTTATAAAAAGGGGGAACGATAGTAGATAGATAGAATATTCTTTAATATGTACAGCATACAAATGTCAAGAAAAACAGAATATCCTTACTAATATTAATAAAAGCAAAAGTGAGTTTGTTTGTTTGTTACCTCTTCACTCCTAAATAGCTAAACCGATTTTGATGAATTTTGGTACAGAGATAGTTGGGACCCATGGAGACGGGCATAGGCTATTTTTACGGCTATTTTTTTTAATGAAAAATGAGGGAGAAAGAGGGAAAAAAGGGAAAACTTGGCATTGTTATTACAATAAATAAGGCGCTGAGCAAAAACTATAGGTGGCAAGTACCTGCAAATCAGGAAAGGGGAACTGTCTTATCCCGAATTTAACGCGGGCGAAAGCTAGTAACTTATAAATAGGGTGACACAATGGGCGGTCTTTTCGCTAGAAGCGATCTTTTCAGGACAACTTTTGGATGGATTTAAAGAAGGAGAGACAGTACTGTAGGTAGTCTGTCGTGTTTCATTTTACGAACGAATAGCTAAATAGGCCGGGGAGACCTCAAAGTAGAAGGGCCTGGCCAAGGCCACCGCCTGCCGGAGTTGTAGGTTGTTTGTGGTGGGTTTTAGTCAGTAAGTCTGACAGTTCCTCCCCACTTCGCCCAGAGCGGGGCAAGTTATTTAATTAAGTACTTGCCATGCGTAAACAAAAAACGAGACGAGAAAATAATAGCCAAGCTTGCCATGCCACCGCCGTGTGAGAAAGAGTGCACGATACACTTCATTCTTGGTGAGAGGAACGGTCACATCGTGCCTCTTGGAGTTGCTATACAATTCAAGCAGAAGAGGGGTGGATTTAATACCATAGACATTGATATTTCATATTCATATCTTTATTTGCATTCCATAATGTGTGAAGATCTTACAATGACCTGTCTTCACTAGACCGACGAACGGTGATCACCCATTGCTCACCGTCTAAATAACCATGTCTAAGGTGGCCGGGAGTCGTCTTGCGGCACCCGAGGCCCAAGACGTTTCCTGCAACGGATTGAAGAATCATTATATTCCTTCGCTTGTAATTACAAATATTCTAGCTATTGTAGACTTTAAGAATCCGAATTTGGAAGTATAAGTTTACACCACACTTCTTTTAGTACAATAACCTTTCAGTTTTCAAAAAATAGTTACTTACAATATTTACAGTATCAAATAACTACATACTGTGAACGAATTACAGACTTAAACACAGTATATTTATTTTCGCGCGCATTTTTGACGTTTCAAGGTCGCCATATTGGCTGTTTGACGCACGTAATGAGTCATGCGTGTTCTAAATTTGAAACAAAGAAAGTTTACAGAGTTCGTTTTAGTGAAATACTTTGTTCTAATAATGATTATAGGTTAATGAGTTCAGACAAGTAAATAGTCAGTACGTGACCTTTTAAACACAATAATACTGTCTTAATGTATTTATTTAACTGTTTATGTACACACTGAATACAGTAACGAAGACACGAAAATATCCTATGTGTTATTCCACACTATAATCTACCTCTGAGCCATATTTAATCAAGATCCGTTCAGTCGTTTTGACGTGAAAGAGTAACAAACATCCATAAAACTTCACAAACATCCGCATTTATAATATTGCCGGTTTTTTTTTTATCAAATAATTAGCTTTCCTATAATAACTAATTGACATTTTTTCTTATTCTAAACTAGCTCTCGCCCGCGGCTTCGCCCGCGTTAAATGTGGTGTAACACAGTTCACCTTGCGCCTTATTGATTTGTAATAGCAACGCTAAGTTTTCCCTTTTCTTCCTTCTTTCTCCCTCACATGCCACTTTTTTCAAAAAAATATTAGCCCATGTCCGTCTCCTGGTTCCCAACATCTCTGTACCAAAATTCATCAAAATCGGATTAAGCCATTAAAGCGTGAAGAGGTAACAAACAAACTCACTTTCGCTTTTATAATATTAGTAAGGATGTAAGGATTCGCATTTAGAAATTGATGCAACAAAAGACACATTCCAGGAATTAACACAAAAAATATCAAACTGAATAAAAAAAAAAGAAATACATTTAAAAAAATGTAAGGTGGAAGTTAGATTTACACATAGACACATCACTTGCTCGCCCACTACTGGGCGGGGGTGTCTCAAGATTGCAGCAAATTGAACTCCAGCTCAGCATAATGCCAGGTACTACCTGACGCTGGTCTTCTGCTAAATCTTGCTAGTGACACACTTCTTTTAAAACAATATACACACAAAATATGCACAATATTATTAAAATCCCATGTAAATTGTATCTATATTGCTTCGGTAGTTTATGAGTTATCTTCTATCTAATACTAGCTGTTCCACGCGGTTTCACCCACGCTGCTCAGCACCTGTTGGTCGTAGCGTGATGTTATATAGCCTTCCTCAAAAGATAGACTATCCAACACTAAAAGAATTTTCCAATTCCAACCAGTAGTCCCTGAGATTAGCGCGTTCAAACAAACAAACAAACTCTTCAGCTTTATAATATTAGTATAGATTTAAATTCTCGTGTCACAGTTTTCGTTCCCATACTCCTCCGAAACGGCTGGACCGATTTAAACGAAATTTTATTTACATACCGGGTAGGTCCGAGAATCGGCCAACATCGATTTTTCATACCCCTAAGTGAGCAGCGGGTGAAACCGCTGGGCACAGCTAGTAATACATATTTTTTAGCTATTGCATAGCTTCTATCGCGGGCCTAGAGCGTGGAGACCGAATCCAGAAATTTCGTAACGAAAAAACCTAACACTTTCATTACGAATACAGTATACAAAAATAATCTTGATCATTTAAAATACTGCAAACTAGTAAACAAAACAAAAATGAATAAACTGTCCTAAGCGAAATTAACTCTTGTTTGGAATATTTTTCTTATAAAATAATCTTTATTATAAAACATAAACATTTCATCTTTAATATTGCGGACATTTTACGACTAACAAATCAAGAAAGCTTGTTTCGTAATATCTTTGCTTCGAGAACTTTATTTATGAAAATTATATTATACTAGCTGTTCCCCACGGTTTCACCCGCGCTGCTCAGCACTTGCTGGTCGTAGCGTGATGTTATATAGCCTATAGCCTTCCTCAAGAAATGGACTATCCAATACTAAAAGAATTTTCCAATTCCAACCAGGACTCCCTGAGATTAGCGCGTTCAAACAAACAAACAAACTCTTCAGCTTTATAATATTAAGTATAGTATAGATGCATAGCAAAACTAGAACACGCGTTGTAAGATTGACGATGGTTTAGGAATATTTAATAGTTTTCATGTATTAATAAACCTAAGTTTAACCGTAATTGATATTTGTTACAAACTAAACAAAGAATTAGGAAAGCAAAATAAAAAAAAACGACTTTAAAAAAATAAATTTGGGATGTGTCAAGGGACACCCGGATGGAATGAAGTTATTATTTATTATCTACAAAAAACCTGTATACATTCAACAAAAATAATTGTCGCGACACCACACTGTTCAATGTGAAAAAATAACTGACTTGCTTTCTATGAGAGAGAGAGAGACAGACAGAGAAACACACGCACGCCGCTCGGCTTACGAGTATAGTAAAAAACTGTCGTTACAACTTTTGGTCTAAATTTTTTCCGTCTAGCCCCTTTTCACAACGCGCGTCAAGGAACTTCGTTCCAACACTAAAAAGTGGGAAATATGTTTAAACAGTCGGTGACTTTTGTTATCAACTTTTATTTCAGTTTTTTTAGTTGTGGTATGATTGTATCTCACTCAAATTCTTATCGAGTATTCATTTTCCATTGCTACTAAAAGATATAGGCATATCATCCACATATCTCACAAGAAAAAATACGTGTGGCACTCGGGGACTGCCGCGGTAAAGCTATTGCATAGCATTTTTTATCAACTTAAGCAATAAATAAATAAAAAATCTAAATATAATATTTAAAAAGTACTTCCAATGAAAAGAAGTCGCAAAAAGAAAATACAAGACCTTGGGCTTGATCCAGAGAAATGAAGTTTGACTATCCGATTCTCTACCAAACAGGCTAATAAAACATTGAAATCATGATTGAAATTACTGACCGTATTCGTAATTAAACTTATTAGGCTTTTTCGTTACGAAATTTCTAGATTCGGTCTCCACGCTCAAAGCCCGCGATAGAACTATGCAATAGCTTAAAAATATTTAAATGACTGTCCATGGAGTTTCTTGCCCATTCTTCTCCATAGAGATCAACGCTTCGGAATAGGCTTTGAAAGAAGCAACTTATCGCCACTATTGTGGCGTGCACGGGGTTGATACAGTCGCTCCCTCTATGCCACCATGCGATCGCACCGGAGGTCTGTAGGCCTACTATGACATCTTAAAGCAGAACTTATTCCACTGAGTGAAAGAGATGGTGCTAGACACCCTGTATAGCTCTGTCCCTTTCCCTCAGCGGAATAAGTTCTGCTTTATCACGTCATAGTAGGGTAGCTGACCGCTGAGCGGCGATTTGCCGCGGCAGAGGAGTTTCCCCACGGTGGAAATAAATGCTTTGTGTTGAGTTTGCCAGTATCAACTCCAGTGCTTCATTTAAAGATGGGACTCCGGGTGATGCCGACCACATAAAAAAATCACTAGGATTTTCTCCGTGGGTGCGTTTACAAACATTTAAACTCATATACACAAACAGCCAAACCCAGAACAACTATCTGTAGGCCATACAAATATCTGTTCCGTGCGGGAATCGAACCCGCAACACAGTGCAGCAGTCGATCGCTCAGCCACTGCGCCAACCGTGTCGCCATTATTTATATTAAACTTAACACAACTAAGTATATTGTTAATACGGTTTCCTCTAAAAGACGTGACTATTGTTATATAATAGTTTATACAATGTTTTGGGCAAACAACACGCGTTGCGAAAATGTAATAACTGTTTATTTTAGATTTTCTTTGTATAATATTATAAATTATTACAGTATTGTTTCAATGTTGAAAGTCGGGCTACAGTTGTGCATGTAGCCCTGTTTCAAAATCAAAAGTCGTTCATTCAAATTAGGCTGATAATCAGCACTTTTTGAACGTTTAATTTAAAAAAAGACAAAGAAAAAACGAATAGTCTTTTTAGAGTTCTGAACTCAAAGAGTAAAACGATCATTAACGATGATTATCGAATCATCATCATTTTCCTGCCCTTGTCCCATTCTATTTGTGGTCGGCGCAACACGTTTTCTTCTTCCATTCTCCCCTATCAGACGTCACGGCATCATTTACTAAAAAAACGATAATATCCTTACTAATATTATAAAAGCGAAAGTGAGTTTGTTTGTTACCTCTTCACGCTTTAATGGCTTAACCGATTTTGATGAATTTTGGTACAGAGGTAGTTGGGAACCAGGAGACGGAGAAAGGCTATTTTTTTATTTAAATTGTGGGATTTGAGGGAGAAAGACGGAAGAAAAGGGAAACTTAGCGTTGCTATTACAAATCAATGAGGCGCAAGGAGAACTGTGTTACCCCGAATTTAATGTGAGCGAAACCGCGGGCAAAAGCTATCTTCAAATAATTCTTAGCCAACCTGCTACGAAGTTCGATAGCCCGCATAAAAATTCCATCCTAAATTTACAAAACAATAACCGCTAAGATAACCAGATGCTAAAGACGTAGATAAATAACTCCAGACTGAAACTCAGGCGTAAACATGACTAGGCCAGTCTGCCTAGATGTTTCAAGTGGAGTATTAAATGGTCTAATTTTAAGTTTAGGAATGGATGATGATTTTAAATTAAATATACTGTTTGTGCTCTTTGAAATTTAACAACCTAACTAAAGATATGATAAAAGAGATTTTGAAGCCGTTTTGAACCGACCAAAAAAAAGAGAAGGTTCTCAATTCAATTTTTTTGTACTAGCTATGTGTTACTCCAGACCATAATCTACCTCTGTGCCAAATTTCATCAAAATCCGTTCAGCCGTTTTGCCGTGAAAGAGTAACAAACATCCATCCATCCTCACAAACATTCGCATTTATAATACTATTAGCTGCGCCCCGCGGATTCGTTAGCGTGATGATAAAAAAGTATCCTATGTGTTATTCCAGACTGTAATCTACCTCTGTGCCAAATTTTATCAAGATCCGTTCAGTAGTTTTTTCGTGAAAGAGGATCAAACATACATCCATACTCACAAACTTTCGCTTTTATAATATTAGTAGGAAGTAGGGTGGTAAGATTTATTTATTGACTACTAGCTGTGCCCAGCGGTTTCACCCGCTGCTCAGTTAGGGGTATGAAAAATAGATGTTGGCCGATTCTCAGACCTATCCGATATGCACACAAAATTTCGTTGAAATCGGTCCAGCCGTTTCGGAGGAGTATGGGAACGAAACTGTGACACGTGAATTTTATATACTAGATTTTATAGTTTCTTTATTCATTGTAATATAATTTATGAATTGTTAGAATTAAATCCTTACTAATATCATAAAAACGAAATTGAGTTTGTTAAAAGAGTGAAAAATGAGGGAGAAAGAGGGAAGAAAAGGAAAAACTAAGCATTGCTATTACAATACATAAGGCGCAAGCGTAAAAACTACAGGTTGCAGGTACCTGCAAATCAGGAAAGGGGAACTGTGTTAACCCGAATTTAACGCAAACGAAGCTGCGGGCCAAAGCTCACTTATTTATAATTTCGAAAGTCAAAGTTCGTAAGAATGCATCTGCTACCCTACCATGACGTGTTAAAGCAGAACTTATTCCGCTGAGGGAAAGGCACAGAGCTATACAGGGTGTCTAGCACCATCTCTTTCACTCAATGGAATAAGTTCTGCTTTAAGATGTCATAGTTGGCCTACTGTTCTGATCACAACCCATTGCTCATCAATTTCCGATCTTATTTGTCTTCCAAAACGGGCCACTAACTAAAACATTGTCTTTTTCTTTTCAGGAAAACCTTAGTATCTCAAGAATCGAAGTTCCAGTCCCAAGTAGCCTCGTTAACAGAGCTAGCTGATACCAGATGCGATGAGGCTGAGAGGGCGAGGGAAGTCCTCTCAGCCTATAGGAAGGAGATCGAAGAAAAGGATCAGGAGATTGAACGTGAGTCCCTTTTTGTTAGTCCCTAATCGACCCTAATCCTAGTGCATTTTCAAATATTTTTCTCGGCTTTATAACACCCTCGTGTAACGGCTCGTATGTAAATTCCGCCTCGGCCGCAATGACGAAATTTCCTCAATTGATTCAAAAAATACGATTTCAATCGCGGAAAAAATAAACAATAAATTCGAAGAAAACACAATGTCTGTAAACAAAGAATAAAAAATCTCATCACTGTACTGAGAAATGAGTCAGAATGACACACGATGCAATGTATAATGACCCACGCCGGCTTGAAGAAAGTTGGGAACGTCTGGCGATGTGCCAGGTTCAAAGAAACAAAGTCTATACCTACGGCTTTCGGGCGTTGCGGAATTATTACACTACTAACTTCGAAACTTCGTCTGCGTGGCATAGTTACTTTGGGCTAACGCTTACTTTAACGCGGGTGAAAAAAAGAAAAACATATCTTTCTCTCCCCTTTTTTTCCCCTTATCTCACTTTTTTTAGCTGTGTCCGTCTCCAGGGTCCCAACTATGTCTGTACGAAAATTCATCAAAATCGGTTTGGCCATTTAGGCATGAAGACGTAACAAACAAACAAACTCACTTGGAACATAAACATTTAAAAAACATCAGTTTTAGACCAGTCTTTCACGGTTCAGAAGGGCTACTATGACATCTTATAGCAATTCTTATTCCACTGAGTGAAAGAGATGGTGCTAGACACCCTGTATAGCTCTGTCTCTTTCCCTCAGCGGAATAAGAATTGCTTTAAGAGGTCATAGTAGGGCTACAGGCTGTCTGTATATGGAACGAATTGCCGTTGTCAGTAAGACAAGCTCAGTCACTCGTTGGTTTTAAAACCTTAGTTGCAAATCGTTATCTTTCCCTGTAATGTCATTGAATTATTCTCAATCAATGTTTGACACCTATCCTATTACTCTACCACATCTAAGACACATGTTTTAAATAAATAGATTATATGTATGTATTTATATTTGAACAATTAATAACTTTATTTTAATTGTTTGTGTAATACCTACTAGAAGTAGGTACACCATTGACTACCCCCTGTTTTCTTTTATATTCGTACAATCCATCCAAAGGTTGTTTGGAAGATATCGCTATCAGCGATAAGACCGTCATTTTAACCCAAGAATTAGCAATTTCTGGAAAACAGTCTAAATTTTGGTGTGTTCTATTCTATCAGTTTTAAATTGAAGTCACTATGTTTTCAATTACAAGAACAAAATTTATTTAAAATCTACTCAACATTAATCCCCATTTGACCAATCGCCACAAATAAGAACACATTTCTTTTATTAACATCTTTATCTTTCATTTGAGCTATTAATCTTCCAAAATGGCGTCCCGAGCCGCGACTGTCAAACAAATTGTCGATCTAACGTTCGGAATTCGAAATGGCCGCCATGTTTCTTGTTCACTCATCGAATGTCAAATTACGATTATTTAAATTGGGTTCCATGTCTGCAAGCTTATTTTAACTTTGAACTTCATATTTTTTGTTCATATTTTTTTAAGTTATTCAACGACAAGAAAAGTTGGTGTAATTGTAAAATGATCAACTTCAACTCTTCATTAATGGCTTTTGTGGATGAGAGATACCACAATTATGCCAATAACACGTGTAAACTGGTGATAAACTATCAAACACTGGAGAATATTTGGCAAGATAAAATTATTTTAACGACATAGAGTGAAATTTGTCACTTGACACGCTTCGCCAGTGAAAGTGAATTCATATTTAATTTATTAATAATTATTACCGCATTTCAACTTTTTCTCATTAAGTAAGTCTTCTAAATATAAAATGTACTTCTATATTACATAATTGGTTTGTAATTATACAAAAAGAAGGACAACACATCACCACAAAAGTTACATTGTTAAAATTGTACACAAATTATTATATTTAAACAAAAGACTATTCAAAATTTAAAAAAAAACGGCCAAGATCGCTTCAAACTTGCACACCGCGGGTTCTGTACAAACTTGCGACATAAACTGCCATAGTTACCTATATCTTTTGACTGCATACACTTAGAGGGTTTGTTTATGGTTTAGTTAAGTATCATCATCGTCATTTTCCTGCCCTTGTCCCATTCTATTTGGGGTCGGCGCAACACGTTTTCTTCTTACATTCTCCCCTATCAGACGTCACGGCATCATGAGTATTAATGTTTTAATGTCAACTTGATACCTCTACGATACGCGTTCCTGAGATAAAGGGTCTTGACAGACAGACAGACAGACAGACAGACATCAAAGTGATCCAAAAGGTGCTTAATTTTTTTTCAATTAAGGTACGGACCCTATATAACTATACAAATAATTATGACTTCATCAAGTTAAACAGCGTATAAATAAAACCATCCAAAACTAAAACCAGACAAGTTTGATACATGATACAAGGATGTTTTTGACGCAAGAATCTTTCTAAAACTTCCCGTAATTAAAGTAGATATATTCGCGAAGTTTCCATCAGAACTAAATATAACTGATGCAGCCGGAATCGACCCACGCTATCAAATAACTTTACGGAAGATTTTGTGATGAAATTGTTCATGAATTCTTGGGATCTATTGCATAGCAAGCAAAAAAAGATAGAACAGTTGTTCCGAGTCTAGCTGTTCGTGATTTTTTGAGGTACCTCAAAAGGAAAAACGGATCCGACGGCGGCGCTTGACTACCGCGGTGACTGGGATGGTTTAAGGATTTCTGGACCCCTGACAGCCAGAAGGAGTCGCGGCAGATAAAAATAACAAACAGTAGTCCACATTGACCCTGGATCTTACTAACTTAAGGCCATGGTGGATGAGGAGGCCACGCCCCAGGCGCCGCGCCGGGCGCCGCGAGACGTTTCCCGGCCACCGTAGATGCGGGTCTGTGAACGGTGAGCAATGGGTAGTTCACCGTCCGACCGTCTATTGACGACGAATTTCTCCTGTATCGTGGGTGCGTTTACAAACATTTATTTATTAAAACTTTCCCTGCCGGAGTCTGTATTTCCTGACAGCTATAACCTGGGGGTCTTCAAGTCAAGAGTGAATAGGTTATTTCTAGGTAAGCGTGCTTCATCGTCGACCACATCATCACTTAATACCATCAGGTGAGATAGTGGTCAAACGCGAGCCTATCAATAATAATAATAAAAAAAAAACTTTATGCACAAGTAAAAACTGTACAAAGGCGGACTTAATGCCTTGGGCATTTTCTACCAGTCTATCTTAGGGTGATGCAAAGACAAAACACAGTAGGTGCGATAGCAGAAATAAAGGATAATCCTTATTTTAATATTATAAAAGCGAAAGTGAGTTTGTTTGTTACCTCTTCACGCTGTAATGGCTAAACCGATTTTGATGAATTTTGGTACAGAGATATTTGGGAACCAGGAGACGGACATAGACGGAATAATTTTTTTGGAAAAAAGTGGGATATAAGGGAGAACGAAGGAGGAAAAGGGAAAACTTAGCGTTGCTATTACAAATCAATCAGGCGCAAGAGCAAAAACTGCATGTCTGCTTGGTGTGTTATACCGAATTTAACGCGAGCGAAGCCGCGGGCGAAAGCTAGTAGAAATTATCTTTTAAAAGAAATAAATACAAATATAAATAACTATTAATACTTATATACATACATACAACAGAATTAAATAAAGTTAAGAGACCAAGACAACAACCACAACTTAAACACGAGACGAATCTACTAACTTCTTGTAATTTAAACTCACATAGACAAACAGTCAGACCCGAAACAACTATTTTTAGGTCATACAAATATTTATTCCGTGCGGAGATTTAACCCGCAACACGCGACACGCGACGTACCCCCGAATACTTTAACGTCACTCAAAATTTGAGGGCTGTTGAGCAGCTCCTAAACTTTAGATTTTGTATAGTCAAACGTCACGTTTGAGTATCTGTTAAATTTAAGTGATTCTTAAATTTTGGGTGACGTTTCAGTATTCGGGGGGTAGCAGTCGATCGCTCAGTCACTGCGCCAATCGAGTCTTTGATTCCAACACCGATTGGTATGAATTACACCGTTTAGAGGTATGAAGATCAAGGTGTAAAGTTCTCCATCCTCTATGGAAAAGGGAGGAACCTCCGACCAGACGGCTGTCGTGTCTGGTGGGCCACTGCCCGACAGTTGCTCGTCGGGTGCTCGTATATATGCTAACTTCGCGTACAACTTTGCTTGCGCGATGTAGGAATCTTGCCGTTAGTTCTTCAGTGGCTGCATAGATGGCGCTGTAGTCGTTCTTGCCTCTTCATATTTGTGTCGCTACCACCTCAATAAATAACCAACTTCTGTCTCTCTCATTTCAGAGTTAAAATGTGAGCTCGCGTCAGCCTATAAGGAATCGGAGCTGATTCGTCAGCGGAGTCGATCCCTCGAGGAAGAGCTGTCTGCGGCCAGGACCTGCTCCTCTAACCTAGCTGATCAGCTGCACAGGCGGAATGGTAAGCCATTTATTTGACAGCTTTTGCCCGTAGCTTCGCTCCCATTAAATTCGGGGTAAAACAGTTCCCGTTTCCAGATTTGCAGGTACCTGCTCCTGTAGTTTTTGCCCTTGCGCCTTATTAAATGTAATAGCAATACTAAGTTTTCCCTTTTCTTCCTCCCTAATTTCTCCCTTTTTAAAAATAAAAGTTAGCCTATGTCCGCCTCCAGGGTCCCAATTATCTCTGTACCAAAATTTTTCAAAATCAGTTAAGCGATTAAGGCCTGAAAACGTAACAAACAAACAAACTCACTTTCACTTTTATAATATTAGTAAGGATAAGGATTGAGGAGCTCGTGGGTTAAGCCGCGCTTGCCTAGATCTGTAGATGGGTGCCCACTAGTTACATACCGAAGACTCAAATCTGCGGCCCCCTTTTTTTTGGGTGGGAAATCTTCAAATAACATCCGCTCTGAGCGGAGTGGGGGGCGTGTCAGACTTGTACCGACTAAAGCCCACTCATGTTCCTTCTATTGTCCTTTATGTTCCGGGGCCGCGGTATCTCTTTCGAACAACCCGCAACCCCGTCTGGCGGTGGCCCTGGCAGGCCCCTCTGCTTTTGACATGTCTTTGACACGCGCGTGAAACACTAACGCGCCGTCGACACAGCCTGTCGTCAATATTTTGACGGGCCTGTTGGTCTAGTGGTTAGTGGCCCTGACTGCTGAGCCGGAGGTCGTGGGTTCGATTCCCACCCAGGACAAACTTTGTGTGATGAGCATGATTGTTTGTTGTGTCTGGGTGTGATTTATCTATAATATGTATGTATTTATAAATTATATAAGTATGTATATCAGTTGTCTGGTTACCATAACACAAGCTCTGCTTAACTTGGGATCAGATAGCCGTGTGTGAGTTGTCCCAAGATATTTATTTATTTAATAGATGGACGGACGGTGAGATACTTCCGTCTAGCTCCCTTTTGCAACTCGCGATAAGGAACTTCGTTCCAAAAAAGAGAAGAAAGAAACTGACGTAATTTATTTAACGCCTTGGTTTATTTCATAGTTGAATTACCAGTATCCAGTTAGTAAACTGAAAAAAAAACCAGTGTAAACCAGTTATTCTCCTCTTTCCAGATGAATCTCTCCGTCAGATCCGCGCTGAGCTGGAGGATGCTCTCGGGCAGAGAGCAGAGCTCGAGTCGCGAGTGCTCGCGTTAGAGCGAGACAAGGACAGACTAGAGCAGGAAAAAGTTATACAAGAGCAAAAGGCACAGGAGGTGAGATAATCTTCTCATGCTCTCGCTTTAAACGCCCTACACACGTCTTTGATTTAACATTGCGGGTAGTTTATTTATTTTATTCTAGCTTCTGCACACGATATCTTCATAAATTATAGTTTTGTAGCGACACAAATATGAAGAGGCAAGAACCCCTACAGCGCCATCTATACAGTCACTGAAGAACAAACGGCAAGATTCCTACATCGCGCTAGCAAAGTTGTACGCGAAGTTAGCATATATACGAGCACCCGCCAACAAGATGTTGGGCAGTGGACCACCAGATGGTCGCAAAATTCTCCCTTTTCCATAGAGGAGAACTTTACACCCTGATCTTCATACTTCTACTGTCCAATTGCTTTTTTGATGTAGCCATATAATTTTGAAGTATTTTGCGGCAAAGACAAACAAACATCCATTAACCCATCTTTAACTTTAGTGTTTTTCATTATTATACAATAAATAAAATTAAAAGTAAATAAGATATTTAAAAGCATGTGCCTATACTGTTGAAAGTTGTGTAGCAATACTACAAAAAAAGTACCACAGCAAATTGTATAAAATGTAATACAGCGCCATCTATGATACAAATTAAGAACTAACTTCAAAATTCTAAATCGGACATTTCAAGTTTCTCGCGACAATATGAGGAACCCGACAGCAACTAACAGTAACTCACTAGACTCAACGCCCTTCTGGGGGACTAACCCCCGAATACTGAAACGTCACTCAAAATGTGAGGGCTGCTTAACATTGAGCAGCTCTTAAACTTAAGATTTTGTATGGTCAAACGTCACTTCTGAGTCTCTGTTAAACTTAAGTGGGACTTAAATTTTGAGTGACGTTTCAGTATTCGGGGGTTAAATGTCCACTTTAGCAGTATTCATAATAATAAGAATTACTTTAAAAATCTTAAAATGGTCACAGACGCACCTTGTATTGTGAATTGTCACTTTGTGACTATTTTACGGTTGGTAATGTAATTAGGTTTAAAGATCTTTATGCTCAATAAAAACATAACATGCCACTTACCTACTTTAGAACAATTATTATTACTTAAATATGTTTTGTTATAAACAAGTTTAGAGTTGATACCAACAATGTATGGAAGAGCTTAGTCTCCTAATACAGGTTTTTTTAACTTAAAAAGAGGCTCCAATGAGAACTCGTTGAGCCTAATAAACATTTTTTCATTTTCAAATACTAAATTGGGTTAATATTGAAACATTTTACGAATGGCGTACGAAATACATTTTAGACCCCTGGTCGGAGCCTCCGTTTAGAGTCCTCCCTTTACTGAGGAATATTTAGAATGTTTAAACTCCTAAAGATATATAGGAAACGAATTGATCCCTGATCGTCGATTATTGTTAAAAATATCCTTATTTTTTACATTTGCATAATTTAAAAGCCACTTACTCATTACCAAACCAATGTTTAAAGGCTTTAGCAGCTGCGGAAGCGTGCACATCAAAATGGCGCGCTGCTCACGAAGCGGCGCGCTCGCAGGCCGCCGCGAGGGCAGAGCGGATGTTGGCGGACTGCGAGTGGAAGATGAGGGAGCTGGAGAAGAGGTCCAGGGAGGCTGACAAACATAATAAAGAGGTAAGCTCTGCATGTTTCTGGGAGCCTAGTACTTCATAGCCATGTAGTAAAGGTAGATAGATAAATCATTTATTTGATGCAGCAAAAGACACAATTCAAGTAATTAACACAAATAAAAAGTGTGTGTGTCAGCTCCGACGCACGACTGGAGTTTACTCCTTAAGTACGAGTATCTAACCATACGCTAAAAGAGTTTATTCAACTGAAAAAAGATTAATATCATATGAAAGGGTAAATTCACAAATTAATGAAAAAAAAATAGCAATATAAATACATCGACACTGATAGAAACAAACAAGCCCTATACAGCATACCATATGTACGTCTTAATACACTCACAGCCAAATTAGAAAGTTACACAACTTACACACATTTTCGTTACTTTAGTAGGTTTTACCCCTCGGATTTTTCTCATACCGGGCGCCTTATATATGTGAAAATCGATTCTTAAGGAGTAAACTCCAATAAACTCCAAAAATTAATAAGATAGAGGTTAGATTGACCCATAGACATTTAGACACAGATCTATTTTTAGTTCTGTTTACAATTAAATAAAAATACATGCATAGCAAGCGCCTCCTTACTCAAAAAAAAACACTACTGGCTTTAGGGATTTGAGCAGTTATTTATGCAATAAGAACCAGTTTTCGAAGACATGTATTCAAAATCAAAAGTCATTTATTCAAATTAGGCTGATAATAAGCACTTTTTAAACGTCAGATTACAAGAAACAGTCCCACAAAAACGCCCTGCCCTTCGCATTAACCTCTCAAGGACCGCCAATATTTTACGTCAACTATCCGTCAAGCACCGCCTGGTGGGCTATCATTGTAAGCGTAATCTGATTTTAAGACTTATCTTTACTACAAATACCTGCAATTTTGAATCGATCGGGGTTCGGTGGCACAAATTTGTGCCAGCGGGGCTCAACAATAATACTTGTTTACTGGCACGTTTTTGTGCCACTGGGGCTCTAGAGGTTGAAAAAATATTTGTAACTGCTCTGTTTTAATTATCTTGTTTTCTTCGTATCCAACAGATGGCCACAAAATACCTTCTTATTTATTTATCCCCGTCAATCTTTCTGCCTCAGCTCACAGCAACAGTAGAGCAACTCAAATCTGACCCAAAGCCGTCACCGGCCCAAGTAGCAGAGCTCCAGCAGTTACGAGGATTAGTCACTGAGCAACAGCGTTCAGTCCAGTCACTGACTCTTCAGCTACAAAAAGTGGAGACGAGAGAGGAAGCCTTGAAGCTTGAGGTGCATCGATTGAAGGAGCTGCTTGAAAGGGAAATTGTTAGCGGGAAAGAGAAGGAGGAGAGGTATCTTAAGGTTGGTAGCAATTGTTGTGTTTGCCATCATTTATTGTAAAGATGTTTTGTACTAGCATCCACCCGCGACTTCGTCCGCGTGGCATACTTACTTTGAGCTAACGCTAACTTTAAGCCGCATGATGATCGAAAAATAAATATCTTTCAGTCCCCTTTTCTCACTTTTTTTGTTAGTCTATTGCCGTCTCCAGGATCCCAACTATCTCTGTACCAAATTATTCAAAAAGCCATTAAGGTGTGAAGACGTAACACGTGACGTCTATGGTGGCGTGCATGTCACAAACAATACATCATGACTACCCACGTCGCGTTCTTTTTGAAAATCAAGTGTCAGGTTTATCCCCCTTTTTTGATGAGAAGTCACCTATAGACTTAAAGGCTGCCAGTGGCCCTGACAGGCCCCTCTGCGTTGCTGACATGTCTTTGAGGCATGTGCTTAGAATGGCTTGGAGTCATCTCGTGGCTCCCGACGCTAGGAGCGTCTTCCGAGGTGCATCTCACTTAGCTGTTCGATTAATGGCAGCCTGACACAAACATCTATAAAGACAGAAAAGAGTTCGTATACTAAGCGCAGCAATGGTGGTTTCATAATAAGCTATAAAAAATGTAAAGCTCTCTACCATCCCACATTTTAATACTACTTCTCGACATTTCCAGGAAATCCAACGCCTAGAACAGCAGCACTCGAAGACAGTAGAAAGCCTCCGCTCTGAACATCACGCGGCTGCAGCCTCCACACGCGCCGCGCTGGAGAGGAGTCATGCTGAGAGGACCAGAAATGCTCTCGCGCAGCTCAGGGCAGAAGCAGATCAAGATGCTAGAAACGCTGATAGGAAGCTGCGAGAAGTCACTACTAGAGTAAGTAGCATAACATGACGGGCAAAAGAAGGAACATGGGTGGGTTTTGGTCAGTAAAAGTCTTACTCTCCCCCCGACTCTCGCTCCAGACCAGGGGAAGTTATTTGAAGTTTTCCCAACCGTTAAAAAAAGGTTAGTAGCAAGTTAGTAGCAAGTAAATACGAGAAAACTTTGAAAATATTTTTCTCATTACTTTCAGCCAATTTTATCAAATAGTTACTCTGGCTGAATTTTTCCACAGCATCTTAACATTAAAAAGCTGTCATTCTGTTGCACGCTATTTTCGCGTACTATAAAGTACAAAGTAACGAAAAAACGTGCAAATACATAACGTAACGTAACGGGAAATGACGTACAATACTTTATACTAAGTAATCAACTAGTCTCGACAATATTTTCGTATATTAATACGGGGTTTAGCGACCTGTTGAACGACCATCAGTTCTGTACTCTACCCACTTTGGCACAAAAAAAGTTTGGCAATTCTTCGGGATATCTTAATTATTTGGTTCTCCTTGTGCGCCTTCTTTCATTCCATCACTTACAAGTTCTCCAAGTATCTCCTCGTGATTACACATATACTGTTGTATTTCTAAAGATATGGGTAAACCTACTACCCATTGTATTTTTCATCTAACTACTTTTGACCAGTTTTTAAATATTTTCTCTTTCAGTTCGAGAACTTAAAAGAAGTTCTAGCCAACAAAGAGAGTCAGTTCGAACACGCCATCGCGGAAGCTCACAGCAAGGCCGACTGGGACATCATGCAACTTAGACATATGCTGGATAAGGCTGACATTACTTACGCCAATAAGTGCGAGGAAATGAGTGAACGATTTGAGCAGGAAAAAGGTATTGGAATTTGTCTTGTAGATGGATAGATAAATTATTCCTTTATTTGATGCAACAAAAGACACTATGAAGAATACAATACAAAAAACATCAAGCTGAGACAAAAAACAAGATTATAAAAAGATAGTACTCATTGTCTAGGAGTCAATTAAACGTGTCTTCTTCAAAAATCCCTTAAGCAAACTGCGTGTGTGGCTTATCACACACGCAGTCTTGAATATTTTTTCATCAGCAATTATCAATTAATAAATCTTTAATTAATAACTTACAAACCCAACTTAACACTTAGATGAGTGCATAGCTGCTTATTTTTCTAAACTAGGTTAAACCTGTGTTTTAGGCAGTATTACAGTTCTAGACAAAGATGCAATACAAGATACATAAGCTATTCAAGAAATCAAAATTCCAAAAAATAACTTGATACTTTAAATTTTACCTATCAAATTTTTCAGTTTTGTTTTATTTTTTGCGTATACAGAAAGTCTAATAGAAGAATGGTCAGAAAAGGTAAGAGAAATAGAAGAACAGGCATCTACAGCAGCTGATGAGGCTAAGAATCTTCTAGAAACCACTAGACTGAAGCTCATAGCTGAGAGAATGGAACAAGTTAATAAGCTTAAGGAACAACATCGACAGGAAATGGGTGAGTGACAGATGACTAATTGATTACACATGTTTAAAAAAAACTGATAAGAGCTTATTTAAATACCGTTCCGGCGCGAATCCCCTTGCTCTGCATGTCAGTTCCATCGAATTAAACTTAATCATTGACAATACCATTACAGATGACCAATGGGAACAATTTATGGAAGACAAAGAGAATTGTCTCGCGAGAATGAAGACAGAGTGTCGACAGGAGGGAGAAGAAGATAGAGTTAAAAGAGAGAAGGAGTTGATAGAAGAAATTGCTGGTGAGAGATATTAATTATTTATTTGCCTGATGTATCTTACTTTAGGATAAAACCTCGCCTTTTTATTTAATCCAATCTCTCTTTACTATTTACAAAATATTTGTTTAAAAACGTTTTAGGTCTCTCATCTCATTATCTGCCTCGCCTTTTCCCAAATATGTTTAGGTTGGGCTCCAGTCTTACCGGATGCAACTGACTTCCACCACCTAGTTAGTACTGTGTACCCCTTGGTAAGGCTGTTTTTAGAACTTCGAGCCACTGACTAGCAGTAACAAGTCTCAAAGATCTACATAATGATAGTTCATCTGGTTTCTCAAATGATTAAGGAAATCTGTTTTTGGTTCTAAACCGCTTTATCTCGTAATGTTTAACATTCAGCAAAGACTTGGCCACGGGTTACCATCAAATGTCTATTTCAGAATTAAAGTCCCAATTGCAGTCGCAATCAAGCGAGTACGACCATTTAGCTGTCAAAGCAGCTGCTTGCGGAAGAACTTTAGCAGTCACCGAGCAGGAATTAAGGTCAGTGAACATTTGAGACTAATATCATTAGATCCATAATTTCACCTAAATGGATGATGTTGTAATTCGCATGTTTGAAATCCTGAAGTTTTGGTGAGGCCTATATTCAAAGAAGACTTTTTATTGATTTTGAAGTATTTTAAAATAAAGAGAAATAAAACTCTTTTAGTGAAATTAAAAAAATATGATATCCTATATATTTCTGTTTGAACTTTTAATATCTTTGAATATGGGCCAAATCAGTCCCTCATTTCGAAAATAATCATTAATTCAACCAAATACAATTGGTAGCGAAATTTGTTCCTTAAAACCTGTATTTTTTTATTGAAACTAATCATTTTAACACATTTTTTATTGAAATATAGTCTTTTGGACAAATTTGGCTACCATGGTTGCATGTCGAAATTCACCCATAACTAGCATTTTATTTATATTTCATGGTTAATAACAATATTTTGATCTAAAAAACGTTAAATCAAATAAGTACTTCCATTTTGGAAGATGCTTTCATGACGCTAAACCTTATTCGTAGAAACACTTAAAAGCATTGATATAATATTTCCGTCTTACAAATATTTGACGTTAAATCAATATTTTTGCAACCACGATCAATTGAAGGCATCTTCAAACACATTTAACGCAGAGTAGCTACAACACATGATCACAAAACACATTATTCACACATATCATTACAGAACGAGGTCCAAAAGGCAATATTTCAATAAAAATATACGTCAAGTCATTTTACTGACGAATTTGATAAAGCAGAACCAAATTAATCGTAAACGTGTAATTAATAAATAGTCTCTTTATATCTTTTGTAAGTACCGGACGTAATTTCAAGCAAATGAGACATTATAGCTTCGCTTGCAATGTTAAGGGGCATGTACACTTTCGACCGAGCACTCTCGTCAGGTCTCGTAAATATGTCTCAGTTTAGTAGCTTGTGTCTCAGTGCAGTTAGTTCTTACGTTTTCTTACCTCTAACGCTATGGACGGAGGGAGATATTAGAATAGGTCTCGTCACTGTATTTGCCATAAACTATATTTATCTTATTTTTTGTATTCTTTTTAAATATCGCATTTTAGTAAGTAGAGTAAACTTTAAAAAAGTACATCAATTCAATAGCAAACTAGGCTTTTATTCCCAAACCAAACTGCACAGAATTCATTCGTGTATAAAGAAGAATACATTGGATTTCGAAAGGAACTGTACTCATTCAATGAATTAAAAACCCAGCTTAACAGTTTTTAATCGTTAATCGGACATACCACGGGCATAACCGTTGGGTGGGTAGAGTTTCAGTTAGTTTTAATTAGTTGGTAACGAATGTTGTCGAACCCAATTTAATATTTCAGTAGTTATTGTTCAAGTAAGTGACATGATATGATTTTATTGAGAACTAGCTGTGCAGAGCGGTTTTACCCGCTATTCCGACCACCACCACCAAGTTTGGAGTTCGAAAAACAGATAGTAGCCGATCCTCAGACTTACTGAATATGCATAAAAATATTATAAGAATCGGTCGAGCCGTTTTGGAGGAGTATGGGAACGAACATTGTGACACGATAATTTTATTTTCGTACCACTTGCTCAAAAAAGTGACATTCTATGCCCCAAAAAGCGAACATAACGATAGTCATTTTTAATCTGTCAAAAACAGGGAAAGAAAATTGTACTGAATTTCATTCATCCCCTAGGGAGAGAATGTCATTTAAAATTGGAATACTTAATACTGAACTACATCTGTGTTTACACCATTGAGTTTGTAGGTATATAAAGCATTAAGCATCTTTTTTAAAAAGGAACACGCAATTAATATGCAGTTATGATTATTAAATAAAATTACCAAAACCGACGAGGTTGTATGAGCTTGATGCCTTTGCTTTTCCGACAAAACATATTAGTCTAGGAGTTCGCCGCGATTTTGTTTTCTTCAAATACATAAACTTCAAGTTTATTTTTATAATTAATTAATAAGTTAATGTTCTAAAAATACATGGTTAAATCAAAGCGACAGTGACAGTGTATTGTCGGACTCCATCAGTGCAAATGCTGCCGCAATCATACTCATCAACAATAAATGTACCAAACAAAAGTGTAGCTCTCTTTATAAATAATTGGACCAATGTTCGAATGTTAACTTTTACTTTTAAGGTCATTATTTTTAATAAATGCTTATCTCATATTATTACTGTGTTAATTTTTTCGCAAATGGTACGAAAAGTAGAGTATTTTCCTCGGTGATAAAGCTGTCTTAGTCTTGGGTAAACTTAAATCTCTCGCTACACTCAGGACTCGTCTTAAATCCCTCGCTTCGCTCGTGATTTAAGTTTTTAGCACCCTCGCTGCGCTCGGGAGTAAACCTCGGGTCCTTCGTTACACTCGCGATTTAAATCGTCACCCGCGACAGAAGACACTGCTTTATCCCCTTGGTTAATAATCTACTATTATTAGACAAAGTTTTTTAAAGCTAACTGACGATCTGCTGATACATGGTAATGGCAATTTGTAGTAGCGCTCCCGTATCTTCGGTGTTCCTTGCTCTTCGTCCCGTGGTCAGGTTTTTGCGAGACGTCTCGAGCGACGACTTATAGAGGGCTCTCGGGCGACAGTGTACAACCGCCATTAGAATCAGGCTCATTGTTGCGCAGTGTCGGCATCGTAGCGGTGCTGCTGTGTGCGTGGGGAGGCTGTTCTCTCCGGATGACTGTCACCGCCACGCTGTTTGCTATCATCGTGGCTCTAGCCGCCCGCCTGTTACGGAGAGCCAAACGACATACTAATCAATGTTAGATTTTAATTTGAAGCCTGCTCCACATTTTTTGTTTATTGCTCAGATTGGCTTTTGTAATGGTTTTTGCCTGCGGCTTCGCTCGTATTAAAATTGGGCTACCACAGTTCCCCTTTTCTGATTTGCAGGTAACTGCTATCTGTAGATTTTGCCCTTGCGCTTTATTGATTGTAATAGCAAAGCTAAGTTTTCTCTTGAATTCCTCTTTCTTATTTTTTTTAAAGTTATCCTATGTCCGTCTCCAAGGTCCTCCAGGCTTTACACCCTGTTCTTCATAACCCTAAAAATTAAAGTTTCTTTTAAGTTTAAATGTATTTCTTCCACTAGCTTCCTCCCGCGGCTTCGTCCGCGTGGCATAGTTACTTTAGGCTAACGCTAACTTTAACCCGCGTGATGATCGAAAATAAAATATCTTTCTCTCCACTTTTTGTTTTCTCTTTCTATGCCTTTTTCTTAAAATATGCGGCCTATGGCCGTCCCCAGGGTCCCAACTATCTCCGTACCAAAATTCATCAAATTCGGTTTGGCCATTTAGGTGTGAAGACGTAACAAACAAACAAACTCACTTTCGCTTTTATAATATTAGTAAGGATTCTCTCTGAAATGTGGAGCAGGATTCACTACGAAGCCAGGGTTAGTATTTAAAACAATATAATCAAACGTTTTACCATTTACCCGATGAACCCTGGCTTAGTGTAGTAAATTATACTAACATCCAACCAAACCATAATAGTCAGCTAAAATACCAAAAAAAGCATGACAGTAGCGCCTCTATTGACTAAATATGGAACTAGCAATTTGAATAAAATGTGTTTTTAAGCTATTGCATAGCTTCTATCGCGGGCCATGAGCGCGGAGACCGAATCCAGAAATACATACGGTCAGTTATTTCAATCACGATTCCAACGTTCTATTAGCGTATTTGTTTGAGAATCGGATAGTCAAACGACATTACTTTGGATCAAACCCAAGGTCTTGTTCTTTTTCTTTTTGCGACTTATTTTCATTGGAAGTACTTTATAAAAATTATATTTAGATTTTTTTTATTTATTGCAAAGAGTTTTTTATTTATTGCATTAGTTGATAAAAAATGTTATGCAATAGCTTTACCGCGGCAGTCCCGTCAGTATCAGTCAGTATATATATATATATATAAATATAATAGGTATATCATGAACCATGATAGTTAGACAGTCAAAATTTTCACAGATGATGTAGGCCGTGCCGTTATAACTACAAATACAAAAAAAAAAACATAATAAAGTAAATATCCATACATCATCATTTTTCTGCCCTTGTCCCATTATATTTGGGGTCGGCGCTACATGTTTTCTTCTTCCATTCTCCCCTACCAGACGTCACGGCATCATTTACTCCTTTCTCCTTCATATCATTCCTTACACAAGCCAACCATCTTTTCTTTGGCCTTCCTTTCGCTCTCCTTCCTTCAACATTCATATCTATCACTCTTTTAGTCACATGTGCTTCGTCCCTCCTCATTACATGTCCATACCAAGACAAACGACTCCCTTTCAATTTTTCTGTAACAGGCGCAACTTTCAAAATTCCTGTAATTTACTCATTCCTTCATTCCTTACTTTATTCATTCTTTATCCATACAACAAACATAATTTGTTTACCTGTTTTAGTAGATAATGATACAGAACTCTTCGTGAGCGTCTCCGACTCGCGCTTTGCCAATTTTTATATACCTTGTGTATGTTTTTTTATTGTTCTAAAATCCATTTACTGAGGCGCTATTGTCCTAATTACACATAAAATATAAAAATTGTCGCTAACATTTAACAATTCTTGCTATGTATAATTGTATTATTAAAATACTGCCAATTGGACTGAAACCATATTTTATCATGAACATATCACGAGTAAAGGGGTAAGCAGAGTTAGTATTTCACGTAAAATGTTTTCATAGACACGTCATATTATAATATGTTATTTGTTATTGTATCACTCCAAGACCATTATCTAGTCATCATTTAGAATACTTTTTGTTAGACAAAAGCAACAATTTAGTTAAGGGTATTTGAAAGTCAATTATGTTAATTTTGGTTGCAGTGGCGTAGGGAAGTTCTGTCAAAAATTTTGGAATTTTTAAACGCGCTTGCCCGTAAAATTAAATAAAGAATACGTTCGTGACCCGCACAGCTTAAGTTGTCACTGTATTCATTGAGTGAATTTAAAGAGCGAGCGAAGCGATATCGAAAATTTTAGCTTTCTGGTTCTTTTAAATTGCGTTTATTCTTTTAATATATTTTTTTCTTATAAAAAAACATTTAAAATATAGTAATAGTAGAACAGCATTATCGGAGAAAGGGTCCAAGTTACCGGCAGTCAGGGCTCCAGAGAGAGAAACCTCCTAACGATACGAGCCGTGTCCAGGATGCTTAATTGCCAAGAGCCTCGACCAATACCTAAAGGCTACTACACACAGTGCCGGCGGCAATGCCGCAGGGTTTATGCCGAGCGGCTGTGCCGCCGGCAAAAGCCGCGCAAAGCCGCCGAGCATCATTCCGGTTGTGACAGTCACATAAAACGCTAGCTACAAACCGCACACCACTACCTATCGAATGCCAGGAACAAGCTGAGCACACCCCGGTGGCCATGCCGGTGGCTCCTTTGTGTAGCAAAGCCGGCGGCTTTGAATGCCGCCGGTTGCATGGTGGCCTGGTCGGCGGCTTGCCGGCACTGTGTGTAGGAGCCTTAAGGAGGCTCTCGTTATGTCGCATCCACACATGCTCGGCGGCACAGCCAGCGGCATTTGCCGCATCTGAGCCGCGGCACGCGCGGCTTTTGGGCAATACATTTATTTTCAATTGGCCTGCATTCAGCGGCATGGCTGTCTGAAACCCGGCGGCATAAGCCGGCGGCATGTGTGGATGCGCCATTAGAAGGCTGGATCAAAGATTTAATACAGAAAGCGGTACTCTTCGATTTGGCTCGTATTGTCAGGAGGTTCCTTTCTCCGGAGCCCTGACTGCGTAGATTGGGCCCTGTTTCCGAAAACGTGTGGACTAATGTGTTTAGTATATTTAAATGAAAAAATAATGTTGTCTTTGAAATACCCTTACTTTTGCTGTTTCCATCGTATTTTAATCATTACACTAGCTCATCATTGCTCAAATTGTTATCATTCATATCATAAGTGTTTAATCGTTTTTCTATTTTTATACGGATTTTGAAATTATTTTGTGTGAATAAATAAAAAAAATATATAATTTCTTTTTGGTTATTCCCGCCAAAATAATCACTCACACTTTTTCTTATTCTACTGAATGTTGCCACTGTTAAAATATGTTAATTTCAGGAATATTTTTAAATATTCAAAATAATATTAATTTATAACTACGTTACTAAACAAATACAAAGTTTTTCTTTTCTTAACATCTAAGTACTTAAAAAATTACTTTGAGTTTTCCCTTTATTTACCTATTAATATCCTTTAAACAAACTGGCAACACCTACACACAGCATAGGGTAAAAACGCCAGTTATCGGCAATCCAACACAAAACGTAGGGTGAAAAGCCCAATTATCGGCAATGCATACAAATTATTTTAACACACACTTTAACTGTCTTTCCTTAACCGACTAATGATAGAGAGGCTTTGGCGAGGGAGAAAGAGTTGAGAGAGAAGAGATCAGAGGACGCGACGAAGATTAAGCAGGCAGAGACAGCTTCGAAGGACCAGATTGAGCATCTGAGGAGAAAGTGCGCATGTTTGAGGAAACTGTAAGTACCTTAAATGCTCTAGAAGTATCTACCATATTTTTTTCAGACACTCAGATAATTTAATGACTTTAGAATCTTAGCATCTCTACTTTATTTCGGATTGGAAATCTTGAAATAACTTCCCCCACTCAGGGTGGAGCGGGAGGGAGTGTCAGACTTTTACTGAATAAAACCCTTCTTTTACCCTTTGTGTTTCGTGACCGTGGTTCTCATGACAGGGCTCTGCTTTGCTGACATCTTTTTGAGATCGCCCCGGCTTGTAGTCACGTCGACAGACGGACGGTGACTTTCCCATTTCTCCACAGACCCGCGTCTACGGTGGCCGGGAGTTGTATCGCAGCCCCCGCTCGTTGTACGCCCAGAGCGTCTCCCTCGGAAACAAAATAACAATTTATTTATTTATAAAAACATACTTAATCAATACGGCGACGGGACGGTTGGCCCAGTGGCTGAGTGATCGACTGCTGCGCTGCGTGTCGCGGGTTTGTTTCCCGCACGGTACAAATATTTGTATGACCTGCAGATAGTTGTTTCAAGTCTGGCTGTTTGTGTATGTGAGTTTAAATGTTTGTAAACGCACCCACGATACAGGAGAAATTCCTAGTGTGGGGCAACGTTTTTTTAAAGAAAAAATAAAATAAAAAGGACAACCATTTTTTCTGCCATCATTGTCCTGAAAGTGTTATTTTGTGGCTTCAATCCTTCAATCCGTCAATCCTACTTAAACCTTATTTAAAAAAAAAACTCTCTTTTTAATCAATCAATCCAATCCTGTAGTTTTGACGACATCCGAGCTCGCCTCACCGCCCGGGAGAAGGCTGCAGAACAAGAGTCGAAAGCGAAGGATAAGGAGCTTCACCAGCTTAGGGGCGAAGTCGCCAGGCTAACCAAGATACTCTTCGAACAGAAGTAAGTTCCCTACATTATGTTGAAACACCAGCGTCATTACTAACAGCGGTCCTACTCGTCCGGACTTAATTTTTCGGCTAAAAACTCCACTTTCTAGAAGGTCTGTCAGTTCTTTTCTAGTTTTCAGTAGATATACAACATTATTTTTACTTTATGCGAAACCCGAAACACATGTCTAGTATATTTATCTAAAGAAACTATGTACAAAATTTCAGAACTTTATCATGAAAAATCAGAAAGTTACACCGTACAAAAATACGGTCATCGCGCGGCACAAACGACGCCGCACGTGTGTACTGTCGCTTTGACCTGCCGTGACCTTGTTGCGCGCCGTATGATTTCGTATACCTACTAAGTTTCCAACTTCAAACCTTTTATTAATATTTTTGGGACAAAATATAACATGGTGTAAAAATTATTGGAATCGATTCAGTTACTTATTCTGAACAAACTATATTCAGGTTTCGCATATAATAAAAATAATGTTGTATTTAAATAGCTTCAGTTTTCGGCCAAAAGTCCTCTTTCTAGAAGGTCGTCTGTCAGTTCTTTTCCGATTTTCAGTAGACATATTTCAATAGGCCTTTGGGGTTACTGTCACGTCACTGTAACTGTTTTAATGTAATTCCAAAGTGGAAGAGAGATGAATAAAATATAGTACGGCCAACGAGAAGCGATACGAAAGGTCATTAACCTAAAGAACAACTGTGGCGTTGACAATCTAATATTTAGCTCTTTCCATCTTGTGCCTTTGTCGTAATGTCTCGTTCTCCCGGCAAAAACATGACAACGTTAAGACGGGTTCGCCAACATTCGGGCGGCCATTTTAGATGGGGTTTTAGCATGGGTTTTGTTTACATTTGGTATCGCTTCTCGTTGGCCGTGCTATAGATAGAATTAAATTATGCAAATATGTATAACATACAACAGTTCTTATAATAAATCAAAGCTCGGCCACATAATACCATTATTTTTAAACATGTCAATAAAATTTTTCTAATAAAAAATAATGAATACATTGGATTAAATTAAATACTAGTTAATGCTTACTTATATTATAAAAGGCAGACATGTTTTTTTTAAAAAAAAGATTGAGATATGAGGGAGGAAGAAGGAAGAAAAGGGAAAACATAGAATTGCTATTACAATTAATAAGGAAAACTACAGGTACCTGCAAATCAGGAAATGGAAACTATGTTACCCCGAATTTAACGCAAGCGAAGCCGCGGGCAAAAGCTAGTAAACCACATTCGTTTCAACGGCTTGGTGATGGTAAACTACACGGTAAAAATTAATGCATGAGCTGGCAACACTGCACAAACTCACGCGCAACTTTTATCTTAGCACTCCAAAACTAGGTGCACGCACTCGGGCTGACGGCTGCGAGACTGCGCCCCCCGAGGAGACGCCAGCGGAGCCCCGTCGCAAGGGTATGTCACCCTGTATTTAGGTGAGCACTCTTGTCGCTATTGTGTGTGGAATGCGCCGGTGAACACTCTGTATATGGTTTGTACTGGGCATATTTTGATGGTGTCAACATTTTTCATCTTAAATCTAGGCTCACTTGTATATTATTTAGATAAAGGTATAATGCTTTGGAACACTTTTTGAATGTAACGGTTTATAAGTTTATGACAGACAAACCAAAATGGCCGCCCTTTGGAGTGTCAAAAGGCGGCCATTTTGTTCTGACATCTAGTCCCCAAATTAAGTACTATAAAGTGTTCTTGTACTTAATCTGAGGACTGACTCCACATCATCACATCAGTGTGTTGGATTAGAGGAACAGTTTCCCACTTAATGTACATACGACATAATAATAAAAGCTGACTTAAAAAAACCGGCCAAGAGCGTGTCGGGACACGCTCAGTGTAGGGTTCCGTAGTTTCCCGTCCGTCACAATAAGTGTTCCCAGTTGTGAGGCCAACCGAACAATTCGGTAATACCCGATCCAATGTAATAAGTACCTACAGCGCCATCTCTTGAGGAATTGGGTTACTAATTAATACAAAGACGTGCAATTTCGGTGGTAATTTTGGATTGCGAGAACCGATTTTAATAATTCTTTTTTTGTTTGAAAAAACATACGTTCAGGATAATAAAATATGTAAACAAAGTTACAAAAAAAGCTTGCATTACGATTATACTACAAACTTAGTCCAGAAATTATTTTGTACAACTTTTTGTCTTTATTGTACAAAAACTGTTATGTCAATCAAGTTCAAAATAATTTTCATAGAAAGTCCTTATAAAGTTCTACTTTTCAGATTTTTTTCATATTTTTTAGACTTATGGTTCAAAAGTTAGAGGGGGGGGGACACATTGTTTTTTGCTTTTGGAGCGATTATTTCCGAAATTATTGACATCATCAAAAAATGATCTTAGTAAACCCCTATTCATTTTTAAATACCTTTCCAACAATATATCACACGTTAGGGTTGAAATTAAAAAAAAAACACTTCCCACTTTACATATAGGGTGGCTACCCTAATAAAAGACTTTTTTCAAATTTTTATTTTACCACTTTGTCGGCGTGATTGATATACATATTGGTACCAAATTTCAGCTTTCTAGCGCTAACGGTCACAGAGATTAAGCGAGGACGGACGGACGGACGGACGGACGGACGGACGGACGGACGGACGGACGGACGGACAGACAGACATGGCGAAACTATAAGGGTTCCTAGTTGACTACGGAACCCTAAAAAAACACTAAAAAGACGTAAAATTTTTCGGTTTTGTTTGAGTCTTAGTCTTTTTGCCACCGACTTCCGCAAGTAAATTTATTTTCCGTGTTTTTAGTGTTGTTTTTGAAAGTCGTTTTTTTTTTGTTGGCAAAAACGGTTTTGTCATTTTAGCCTTTTTTAGTTGTGGTATGATGGTGTCTCAAACAAATTCTTATCGAGTATTCATTTTTCATTGCTACTAAGTTGTGTTAGAATGTCGTCCATATATGAAGGTAACTCATAAAAAATACCCAAGCAACACCCATAGATAAAATTTATATGAGACAACTGTGGTAGTATACCCTTTCGATTATAAAAAGAATTTTAAAAATCATCACCATATTTTTAGCAGCATTTTTCTCATGAAAATCATGGGTTCATTAAATAGGAAATTGTTCGGTCCTATTAGGTCTAATCGAAATAAATAGTTTGAAAACGTGTTGCGCCAACTCTAAGTTACTTAAGACAATGGTAGGAAAATGAAAACGATGTTAACTCATGTCCAACTTTACATTTGCCGCTTAATTGAAGGACATATTTAGCATAGACACCATGGTTGTCTTTTTTGAGATTCAATTACGTCAAAAGATGCCCAGCGCTGACCATAGACAAGAGCTCGTGATAACAAAAGGTATTGGAACTCCTTTGGTAATGTAATGTTATGTGTTAGCACTTCGTTTGAATGCACAAAATTAGTACGGCCAACGAGAAGCGATACGAAAAATCATTAACCTAAAGAACAACTGTGGCGTTGACAATCTAATATATAGATCTTTCCATCTTGTGCCTTTGTCGTAATGTCTCGTTCTCCCGGCAAAAATATGACAACGTTAAGACGGGTTCGCCAACATTCGGGCGGCCATTTTAGATGGGGTTTTAGCATGGGTTTTGTTTACATTTGGTATCGCTTCTCGTTGGCCGTACTATAGATATAATAATATATCAATCCACTTTTAAGACGAGACTTTCGAGGCATGGTAAGTGTGGAAGCTCTCGCGGTGTCTCTTCCGAGACGTCTCATTAAATACCGATACGAGACGGAGAGCAAGCAAAGGAAACCACAGGATCTCCACAAGATCTAGTCTGTGCGATTCGTAACATCGTACACTTACACAGTTGTTGATGTTATTGGAGTGTAGAGAGAAAAGATCACGGCGTTGATAAGACTTAGAATAGTATAATGTACCCAAGTTATAATGTTGGCGATTCTTTTCTCTGTTGTTTACTTAGTTATTAGCTGTACCACACTACTCGTTAATTAGTTGAAATGGGCCTTAAATACCTAAATAATATGACGCACGTTCGTTCCGATCGCAGCGTCAGCTAAAGTTATGAACACTTTAACACTGTTCATTGTATTTTTCTTCTTTTCGTGTCGATGTTACCTATATTCTGTTGGACCAGTATGTAGCTACCTGAACACGACTTTTTTGCCGATAGGAAATAATCTAATAAGTTCCCTCACTCTGGGTGGAACGTGGGGACAGACTTGTCCTGACTAAAACCCACCCATGTCCCTTCTAATGCCCTTTATTTTCCGTGGCTGCAGTATCTCTTTCGAACAACCCTTCACCACGGCAGGCGCCACTGGCAGGCCCATCTGCTTTACCTTTTCTTTTTGAGACGCGCGTGGAACACCAACGTTACGTCGACACGGCCTGTCGTTACTGGACCGACGGACCATTGCTCACCGTCCAAAGAACCGCATCTACGGTCGCCGGGAGTCGTCTCACGGCGCCCGACGCCCGGAGCGTCTCCCACAGCGGCTGGCTTGTTCGAGATTCTCTCCCTCAAACGCCCGGTCAAAGCATGACTGTTTCACAGAAGGAAGTTACCGCTTCCCATTATCTCTCGCTCCGAACCACAGACTGAATCAGACCCGGACGCGAGAGATCACCACCGTCGACCTGGCACACCTCTAGCATTTACTTTGTTTAAATCCTGATAGGTGCAAGTAGTTGTGGAGCTCGTGGCTAAATAA
Organism: Ochropleura leucogaster; assembly: GCA_958449745.1. Taxonomy (NCBI): domain Eukaryota; kingdom Metazoa; phylum Arthropoda; class Insecta; order Lepidoptera; family Noctuidae; genus Ochropleura; species Ochropleura leucogaster. Next base: position 7,665,127 of record OY288228.1, on the reverse strand, counting down.
TAGCAGCCGCTCGGGTCGATCTCAAGGTTAAGCTGCGCTTGCCTAGGTTGGTCTGTGGATGGCTGACCACCCGTTACATACCGAGTTTCCTCCGTGCCTCGGAAAGCACGTTAAGCCGTTGGTCCCGGCTGTCATTTGTAGATCTTTGACAGTCGTTACAGGTAGTCAGTGTTCCGAAATTCTGACAACCAGTCTTACCAGGGGGTATCGTATTACCCAGTATTAACTGGGTTGTGGAGGTCAGATAGGCAGTCGCTCCATGTAAAATACTGATATTCAGCTGCATCCGGTTAGACTGGAAGCCAACCCCAACGTAGTTGGGAAAAGGCTAGGCAGATGATGATGAGGTGCAAGTAGTTGTGCTGGATAGGCAGGAATAGTGGGGCATGTCCTGCAAAGAGGCACCATTCTGGCATTGTGTTTGGGATGTGTTTGCCTATTTGTTCGAAACGTGTTTCGGGTTTCACATAAAGTTAAATAAATGTTGCATAGTAATGAAAAAACCTTATTTAGGTTCATGATCTGAGTCACCAAAAGAAAGATTTACGATTAATTCGTTAGATCTCATGTATTAGTATTTTTCGAGACATCTCGTAAGAGACACAGCGAGAGCTCTCGGTAAAGAATGTACAGTCACTTTTACAACGTCATTTTTGTGTAAACCTTTTATTTATTTTTATTCGATTGAGGTCACAGCCATTTTAAAATAATAATTAGCGAGTTACGGGGATACACAAAAATAATGTTGTTTTCTAAATACTCGTTGATTTTCTTTTTTCAATTTGTGTAGATATTGTGTGTTCAACTTTATGTCCTCTGCTAGGTATACAGGGGATTTTTGACTATTTAAGTGTGTAGAGTGTTATTAAAAAAAAAAAGTTGTAAATAAAACTGTCATTAAAAACATAAGTTTAAATAATTGATTAACGAAAATTATTTGTGTTTTTTTTATAAATAAGTTCATACACAGTTGAATGTTGTTAAAAATATATATATTTTTCAAAATTAACGCGAACACTTTTCTGGCTTAAATCTTTGCTTACATTTCTTTTTAAAACACACTTTAAATATTGTTGTTGTATTGTTGTACACACGGCGGCAGATCAATATATTCTTAACTATTTTAACCTGATCTCTCTATTACGGATCGCACACCGTTGTAGAGAGATCAGGTTATAATGGTTTGGTGTAGGTTGATGTGCCGTCCTGTGTACATAGTTAAGATTTATTAACTATGACGTCATAAAGCTACTGCTTTATGACGTCATAGTAGCAATACTTTGCTTAAATCTTATTTCAGCGTGGGAAAGAGATCAATGATAATGCTTTTACCAAGTTTTTTTTTTAACTAAATGAGGCCGATGTTTCGTACCCGACTACTCTGAGATGAAACAGCCGAAACAAACTCAGAGGTCATAGTCTCTTTTAAGGTCCAGAAAAAAATCTTGGTCAACTTACATGAGGACTATGCAGATTAGTGTCTGAAAGTCTTTTTAATTCCGAAAGAACCACACAGATGGCGCTAAACGTTTTGTATCTTTTCCACACTGAAACGAAACGACATATCAAAATCTGCTTTTAGATACAGAGTGGAGTTTTGTAATGCCTCCTAAAGGGGAAGTAGTCTTAATACTTTAGATAGAAAATTATACTCAAAGAAAACATTCCTTTATTTTTGAAAAGAAAGAAAACGGCATTCAAATATTTTTAAAAATTCGCTTGCCGCATACGGTAATGGAACCCACTAAAATCTGTAAAAGTTGCACCCTGTACTTTTATTGCATCGATCGTTAGGGTCAATAAAACTCTTTAACAAATTTCAAGCGGCAAGCGAATTTTTTAAAATCTTTGAATGTTGATTTCTTTCTTTCAAAAATAAAGGAATGTTTTCTTTGAGTCAAATTTTCTATCTAAAGTTTTAAGAGTACTTCCCTTTCAGGCGGCATTACGAAAGTCCACCATGTATATTTAATATTAAAATAAACAGACGTTTAGCGGTTCGGAAACGGTCAGAATTAAGTTTGCTAAACTTTTAACATTGAACAATTTCTAATAAAACACCAATCCGAACCGATGCCTAAAAAGAACAAAAAACAAGAAATAATTTTCTATCTATCCTTTCTAGGTGGGACTCTTCGGACACCCGAACCAGTCCGGAAACACTCGATGTTCCCCGAACTCGCACAAACGCGCCTAACTCCCGCCGAAATTCAAAATGGCCGGCGTCGAGCCAAAAGCGTGGATCTACCGGCGGTACAAGTGCCAGTTAGGATTAAACAATTGGAGGAGAGGAATAAATAATAAACAATTTAAAAAAAAAAAGTATAGTTTTTAATACATATTGACTGAACGAAATCATTTAATAATAAATTATGTTTATTTGTAAAGTATTTTACAAACACGACATTTAAAAAAAAAACTAGATGAGGCCGGTGTTTCGTACCCGACTACTCTGAGAAAAACAGCCGAAACAAACTCAGAGGTCATAGTCTCTTTTAAGGTCCAGACAAAAATCTTGGTCAACTTACGTGAGGACTATGCAGATTAGTGTCTGAAATTGTCATTCATTATATTCCTTGCCTTTTTACAACTATGTTTGGGTCGCGTTCCAGTCTCAGTTACTTAAACATGTATAATATATTCATTGTCATTCAGACTTATCTTTACCGTGTTTTACACTTATGCCCCGTTCCAATAAACAAAAACCGGCCAAGAGCGTATCGGGCCACGCTCAGTGTAGGGTTCCGTAGTTTCCTGTCCGTCACAATAAATGTAAATGTTCCCACTTATGAGTTTAAAGGTGGAAAGCACGGAAAATCTTAACATCGACTTTTAAAAAAATGATGTCATTACATAACGCCATCTATCGAACCATTTATGAACTGGTTTTTACCTTAACATTTTGATGGTGTTAAAAAATGAATTTTAGTTTTGTTCTAAATTGCCTTAGCATGTTCTTAATAGAAATTTAATGTAGTTATAAGATACCGCCAATGCCAAGGAGAGACCAACGGAACAATTCGGTAATACCCGATCCAATGTAATAAGTACCTACAGCGCCATCTCTCGGCGAATTGGGTTACTAATTAATACTTTTTTTTAATAATTTTGGATTGCGAGAACCGATTTCAATAATTCTTTTTTTGTTTGAAAAAAGATACGTTCAGGATAATAAAATATGTATACGAAGTTAAAAAAAATGCTTGCATATACGATTATACTACAAATTTAGTCCAGAAATTATTTTGTAAAACTTTTTGTCTTTTTTGTACAAAAACTGTTGTGTCAATCAAGTTCAAAATAATTTTCATAGAAAGTCCTTATAAAGTTCTACTTTTCAGATTTTTTTCATATTTTCTAAACTTATGGTTCAAAAGTTAGAGGGGGGGGAGACTATTTTTAAATACCTTTCCAACAATATATCACACGTTAGGGTTGAAATTTAAAAAAAAAATCACTTCGCACTTTACATATAGGGTGGCTACCCTAATAAAACATTTTTTTAATTTTTTATTTTACCACTTTGTGGGCGTGATTGATATACATATTGGTACCAAATTTCAGCTTTCTAGTGCTAACAGTCACAGAGATTAAGTGAGGACGGACGGACGGACGGACGGACGGACGGACGGACAGACAGACATGGCGAAACTATAAGGGTTCCTAGTTGACTACGGAACCCTAAAAACGACTAGTTTTGCCTACGGATTGTTATATTTTGACATAAGTCTCATAGAACTTATGTCAAAATACAACTATCCGTAAGCAAAACAAGTCGTTAGTCGTTTATTGGAACGGGGCATTAATTAATTAAATAGCTGTCAAAGCAATGATGAAGAAGATGAAATTATGATGGTACTAATTGTAACTGAGGTTTCATGCAGGCCTCCATTTTGTAGTTTACTCGTTATCATGCACCAAAAAATGTTCAGTCAATATGTACTTTAACCTTCATAAAGTTGTATTGACTCTCAGTTTAGTAAATTAGTGGTTAGTCGATTTTAAAGTCGTTGTGATGGTGATTTTGTGTCCATTTTTGTACATAACTAATTTAAAAAATACTTAATCATATCAGAACTTTTGATTAGTCCGAAAAAATCAGTCAATTTCAGAACTCTTCAAGTTAAAAGAGTCTTATTATAAGGGCGCTCCCTCACTTCGGCTGTCAAAGTCCAGATTCACTTGTTTCTCTACGGATATAGGGAGTGCTTTTAAACGCATACAGAATAACAGTTGCTACTAATAATGGACAAGTAAGAAAAGATCATATTTATGACAGTGTTTTATCAGTGAATATGTTAAGAATTTTCTCTGAATCATCTTCATAATTCAACAAAATCTTGTAGCTGTTTGTCATAAAACGAAGCTAGATTAGCGCTTTCCAAATGAGTATTTCCAGCATTATCTACCAACGTTACTTGCCACCTGATCAAATGCATAAATCTCCAACGGCCATGTCATTTTTGGAGTCAACATAATGACAACAGTTAGTCACAATGACTCACTCGACTAATTCGACTGACTAAATGAGCAAAATCATTAAATACTTTATACTCTTTTGCTAATTCGCCTTAATACCGAAGAGAAAGGGTATCTAACGTATACTAATATAATAAGTGCAATAATTAGTAAGTATTTATGTTTCTCACTATTATTTATAAGTGTACCTAATAAATAGTAACATCTTGGAAAAATGTTAAAGAATTGATGTGTTACCAAAAATATTTGATGAAACTTTTTAAGTCGGACATTTCCTTTTCCAAGACTGGTAATAAATATATCTATCTACCTTCTACATTTATCTTTCATCGACTACCGTAATATAGGCATATATTATTTTTCTCTATGACAAAAGATCATTGTTCCTTTATGTCGGCCATTTTCTTTTCCATGACTTTGTAAACTAATCTATTTTTCATCAACTATCGGGTCCGTTACTTTACCAAAATAAATTGACTTTCTCATACATAAAAGACTACCTTTCTGACCTTGTTCCATGTTATTAAGGGTTTACCCAACTCATTTAAGTCCTCTGTAAACGATCACTTTATCACTTACTTCTTTTCTTTCATACAATCGACCCATAGCCAACAACATTTCGTAATTTTATATAACAGTCTTAAGTGTTGCCATAAGTCCAACATTGTCAACTTCTGTTTCATTTTTCCCATTCATCAATTGACCCGTGGTTCTCGCCCTTATTCACCAAACCAACACTTCGATTCGAGAACTCGTACGTCTATCTTTTTTGACAGTACGAAAGCGAACGAGATGATCCTAAGACTTCTCAAATCGAAGCGTTTGTGAATAAGGGCCCGGGGTATGCCTATAACGTCGCTTCCTATGGAATTATTTGCATAAACTAGAATAAATGTCTCCATAACCAACTAATTAGCTGAAAAAATATATTTAAAGCTAAATGTGTTATTAAAATACTACTATAAATAAATCAGATCCTTCTTTTATTTTAGGATTTCTTACCATGTGCACAGGTTAAAAATATAGCATAAAATTTATGAATGAAATTGAAGACTAAAATGGAGAATTGAATCTTAAACCTTTAATAGGGAACAGGGCTTGCGAGAAAATAGAAAATATGGTATTCGAAGAAACTATTGCCGTTGCGCTGGGCCCGAACTGTCAGTGTCAAAACCTTAGAGTGTCAAAGAAACTGATGCAGCTCAGGCCGATTATATCACAAATAAATTGTCGAAATCGACGTTTCGTATTCTTCTATTTTGTTGACATTACAATTTTAAGGAAGATTTTAACAACATTCTTAAGATTTTTTATGTTAAAAACATTTGTTCGGTAGTCCGCTTCCCACGGCGGTAAAAAATGGGGTTTCAGTAACTTTTAGACGTCTTTTAGATGATTTTTTACCTATCAATCGCTGAAATAATGAAAATTAACTTTAATTACGTGTAGGTACCTACTAGAAACATTTTTGGGTTACCCATGTCGCTGAAAACAAAAAATGACAAACAAGAAGAACAGACCTCGATTTCGTGCTCTATAAACATTTTTTAGGGAGAATACATTTAAATGAATAAATCGCAGACCCTATTCCCTTTTAAAGTTGCATGTACACACGGCGACAGATCAACCTATACAAAACCAGTTTATGCGGATCTCTCATTGTACTTGAAATTTATGGTGTACGATCCGTTGTTGAGAGAGCAGCATAAACTGGTTTTGTATAGGTTGATCTGTTGCCGTGTGTACCTATTTCACTTCTCAGTTTTTTCTTTTTAGTGTACTTATATGACCATAACTGTGCCTTCAAAATGGATACTTTTAAAAAATGATCTTAATGCGCTCCCACTCCGCTATTGTAACATCTTAAGCATTCGCTTGTTTCATTTAAATCATATTTTATTTTGTACAGAAACAAGTGAATAAAAACTGTTACATTACAGGCAAATGCTCGCGGTGAGGGAGCGCCAGTATGAATAGAATTATTCTTAATTTCTATACAAGCAGTTCTTTTTAAATGGTGATTGAATAAATGTGCAATTTAAATGCATTCTGTTGACTTTTACTTTAAAGTTGTATTTAATCATTGACTGTGTATGTACATATTATGATTTTTTGTAATAAATATTTTGAAAGAATTAAGTGCGTTTTATTTATAATATGAGCCTATTACTGTTCTACTGTTGGGAAAAACCTCTTCACATGAACAGAGAAGGCGCCAGCATTGATCACACGCGTTTTCAAGTTCAGGTTACCTTACGATGTTCTATTTATTTCTCTGTAAAACTTGAAAGATCGGCAATCTGGTTATATAAAAAGTGTGTAATATTTCTGCATAAGTTTAGTACTTTTTATTTGTACAAGTTAGTATACAGACGTTTACAGTAACACAATTAGATGCCATACATTTTATTAGTAAAAAAGGAACGTCTTGTGGCTCTGGGATTTTGAACTATGAAGGCAAGTGGTGCATTCCGTTCATTGGCCAACATTTTCGACTTAACTTCAAACACTCTTCATAGGATCGGCATATTTTGGTCCTCCGGGTTTTTTACTCAACGGGTCTACCATATTGAGAACGAAGCAGTAGCTCCAAGGAAACCACAAAAGGCTCTAAACGAAACGTGGAGTGAACGCTTCGTGAAATTAATATAAATAAAAATATTATTTATCAAATCAATCAATCTAAAATCAAGGACCTTAATTAATTAGCAACGAATAATTTCCTCATAGAAGTTTCTTGGAATGGTGGTATGGTAAAAGGCGAATGGTAAAAGGTAATCGAACGTCATTTCCAAACGAACTGACAGACGACATCCGTCAATGTCAAATGTCACAACAGAAGCTTCCTATCTTAACCTCAAAATAGAATTTAAAAATATTTAAATTTACTGAATATTAAATTAAAATGTCGAGTAAAAACTTGTTCTTGAAGCCCGGCTTCGTCCGGGCGCCATTGCAAAACGGTGTTGGTCGATACGTCTGCCAGTTACAAAGAATTGTGCTCAAATTCTGTAAAAGCAATGGATCGAGTCGAGGAATGAGGTAACTTTACTAGATTATTTATTTACATCACTTTTAGTCTCTTATTTCCAAACTGCACTAGGCAAGAAGAGTGCGATTCAAAAATTTAAAAAATAAATTCAATTTCAGTTTATGCAACATATTCGCGACATAATTTTACCTGTGACAAATTTAAACCAAACCAAACTGTAACTGTCCGCCGTCTAGTAACACACAAAATGCTGTGGCGTATTTACTATCTGTTCAGTAGTCTTAAACACAGTCAATCTAGGGTCAGCGGGTCATCTTAGGGGTAGTTTGTACTGGATAATACCACTTTGGTACGACTGTTTATCAGACTTTCCGACTACTGACTACCTGTCACAACTGCATCAGAGCTATAAATGTTTTTTTTATTTTTGTTACTTTTTTTAAAACCTTGTCCCACACTAGGTATTTCTCCTGTATCGTGGGTGCATTTACAAACATTTAAACTCACATACACATACAGCCAGACCGGGAACAACTTTCTCTAGGCCATACAAATATTTGTTCCATGCGGGGATCGATCAGTAGGTCGGTCGCTCGCCACTGTGCCAATCATGTTGTCAATTTTAGTTTCTTATTAAATACTATCTATTGACAAAGTGGTTATTTTTTTAGAGACTTCATTGAACAAGATCTGGTGGAGTTTGCGAAGGTGAATCCTGGTGTTGTTGTATATTTGAAGCCTCGCCGGCACAGAGGGCCTGTGGTTGTTGCTGAGTATTGTAAGTATTCATTCTTCGGGTAATTGGATTTAGTTTTCAAAGGTACATAGTAACTATTAAGAGTGACCATGATGGGCGTAAATCTATACTAATACTAGCTGTGCCCCCTTCTGAAAAGAATATAAATTACGACAGTTGTGTCTTCATCCTTTTTTTTTTCCCCATAGAAGCATTCACGTCTCTTGTGTGTGAGACGTATTTGGCCAATTACAACGTTGTATGAGAGTGACACGCAGGGCAAATGTTCTTTATCCTTTTACAACAAACAACAGATAATTAAAAATTTAACCAAAACACCAATTTCCAGTAAACGGTGAACGCCTATGGTTGAACATGCACAATAAAACACAAGAAGAAATAACTAAATGGGTTGATGTACTCCGTACACAACAAGGCAACAACTGGTCGACACGTCTCCGCAAATACCAGTACACAGACTTCCCATCCATCCAGGGTCCGTGGACACCGTTCACATACAAAGTACCCGAGTTAAACACTGCTGAACTACCTGATCCAACATTTGGAGCAAATAATAGGTTGCCTATGACTGCGACGGAGCAGTTACGGCGAATGTTTGAGGCTCAAAAACTGGGTGGGAAGACTGAAGACTTGAAGACGGCTGAGTGACGGATTTGTAGGCTAATTATGTAGTATTTGTTATAGTTATACCTAATAAAAGTTGTTAGTAAGAATATTGTTGTTTATTTATTTATTTAATAATTTATGTACCCACCAATACCCTACAATAATACCCTACAATAATTTATGTAACCCCGGCTGGCGGAGGTCCTGGCAGGCCCCTTTGTTTTGCTGACATCTCTTTGAGGCGCGCGTGGAACACTAACGCCTGGCGCCCATTATCGGCATTGGCAAGGAACAGGATTCTTCGGCATCCTACATGCAAGCACACACTGTCGGAAACTATGCTTTGGCATGCTGCAACGTTCTTAGGAATGACCAGGCGTCCTTAAGCAAGCTATCCCCGAGTGTTGAAAGATGCCGAAGCAGCCCGAAGCATTCTCAAGGCTGCCGATACAGCAGCCTCAAGCATACCATACGGTTTTTGTGTTATTACGACCATATATCATGGAAATTTCTATATTATTGCCATTATGTTAATGTATATTGCTATTTGCCACCAAAAATCCTCAGTCGTGCCGATGCCGATAATGGGCGCCGGGCCTAACACGCCGTCGATACGGCCTGTCGTCAATAGACTGACGGACGGTGAGCTGCCCATTGCTCACCGTCCACAGGCCCGCATCTACGATGGCCGGGAGTCGTCTCGCGGCGCCCGGCGCTCGGGGCGTCCCCCGACGGCTGGCTTGGTTTGAGGTTCTCTCCCTCAAATGGCCGGCCAAACGTTGCCCCTTCAATCTGCTTTTTAAATACTTTTGTTTTTTTGGGCGAATGTGAAGGACGATGTATTGTGCCGCAGTATGGTAGAGGCAATTATCCAGTAGTCGATTGCAAGCGAAGCTACAGGAAAATCATATAGTTCTCAATAAATAAAATACATCATCATCTTCCAAATCGTTTATTTAACAATAAAATCTATTTACAATCATTTACAAAGCTGAGTTGATAAATATATAAATTAAATAATAGTTAATCACAAACCATTGTCTTTATTTTCGCGATTTACCTACACAATAGATTTTATTTCGTTTATTAATTTCAACACATACAATTTACATTTTTAAATATTTCATCTAAAACAAAAAAAAACATTTGAAAATAGAAGCCAAGGGAACAGGGTCCAAGCTACCGGCAGTCAGGGCTTCAGGGAGGATCGATATATCTTAACGATACGAGCTGAAGTACCGCTTTCTGTATCAAGCCCTTGATCCAGATATATAGATAGAATATTCTTTATTATGTACACCATACAAGTAAAAAGAATAACAATAGACTTATAAATAGGGTGACACAATGGGCGGTCTTATCGATAAAAAAGATATTTTCAAGACAACCTTTGGATGGAATTAAAAAGAGGAGAAACAATACTGTAGGTAGTCTGTGGCGTAACATTTTTCGAAATTAATTAATCCAGCCGTCTAATGAGAGCCTCTTCAAGTGTTGGTCGAAGCTCTTGGCAATTAAGCCATTGGCTGTAACGACTTAGGCCTTTGTAAAATAAAAAAAAATGATTTTGTTGACTCCTTGCTCCATAAAGTTAGACAAACAATAATTACATAAATAATATAAAAGTGCTACTCTTCGATACGGCCCGCATTGTGAGGAGGTGCCTGTCTTTGGACCAACCACCGGTAGCTTGGACCCAGCTCCCGATACCGGCGGAAACTTATATTTTTAAAGTTTTTCTACATATCTATTTTTAAGAGCTATTTAAAAATGTAAAACATAAGCTTACAGAGTGAATAAACAGATATTTTATAAGGTGCAAGTGATTTCGTCCAGAAATCGCTCGGGTTTCGCCGCATTTTGACCAAAGCATGGGGCGGGGTAACAATCAAAGTCATAATTGAAAATATCTATAACATAATATTGTTTAGCTTTTGAAGGAATGCAATCACATACTAAAGTTTACAAAATATATTTATCTGACTTAACGAAAATAAATAAATTATACATATGCATATAAACAGTGTTTAACAGACAGGCATCTATGTTTATCATTTGTTTTCTTATTCCTAAACTTTAATTTAGAAAAAAAAAAATAACAAAATGGCGGCGTCTATTTAGATTTTGACTAAGCGCAAAAATATTCATGTAAAACTAGTGAATTGCTGACATATATATTACTTTTAATAACCTTTATCTAGGAAGACTGAAATAGGAAGGTTTACAATAACTTTAAAAACTCAAATAGTATTAACACTTATTTCTAATTTTTTAGTCTAGCAACACTACTTGGATTCCTTTAATTACTAATAAACGTTCCGGGTCACCGCAACCGCGAAACTGCAGCGGCAATGCCGTCTTACCGCAGCGACAGCCGCTCTCTTTGTCATTCCATGAAGACAGCAACGTACAAAGCCCTTGTACATTCCCAAATGGTTGTTAACTTATAACTGACTTTAAAAAAGGAGGAAGTTCTATATTCAACGGTAAAAGTCGATATTTTTGTCACCGACTTCCGGAAGAAAATTCATTTGAAGTCTTTTTTTTTGTTTTGAAAGTTTTTTTTTTTGCAAAAACCTTTTTATTTGTTATGATGTTATGATGATATCTCACACAATTTTTTATCGAGTTTTCATCTTTCATTGGTACTTAGTTATATTAGCAAATCGTCTATTTACACAAAAAATATGTATTATAGAAGATACCTTCTAAAGTACCCAAGCAATGTTAATAACATTAATATGGGACCTCTTATAAAGAATACCCTTTCGATTATAAAAAAAATCTTGAAAATTGGCCCACAATCGACGAAAAATCGCGTAACATTAAAAAAAAACATTCGAATAGAGAACCCACTCCTTTTTTTTAATCAGTAAAAATGATCGCAATGACGATTAGAGATGCCACGAAAATTCTGCAACTATTCGGTATTCGGCCTATTCGGCCACTTTTTGGTGCTATTCGGTATTCGTCCGAATACCGAATAGCAAATCTTGTAACAAAAGACACGTTATTTTACTCAAAATAATGCATTTATTTCCAAATTACAACATTTTAGTAGTTTAACGGAATCAGTGGTAAGTTGTGATAGATAAAAACGAGCTTTTCAGCATTTTTCAGCGCGAACGCAACGAGAAAAACAGGTTGTGACTTGTCTTATTCCAGCTAACGCGCCCCCACCAAGCATGAACTTCGCGCCGAATATTCGGCGCTTCGGCCAACAGTGTTGCCGAATATTCGGTATTCGGCCAATTCACTATTCGTGGCATCTCTAATGACGATGAGAACAAATGTGTTTCGACTTCTTTTAGGGTATATTCATTTACATATCCTATTATTAGTTAGTCTCACGGCCGTTGTAACGAGTACCCTGACATATTGACCTTTATGAAGGGACAGGTAGGAGTGAAAGAGACAGGGACACACATACAACCTTTTTCCACAACGTGTAAAAAAAGGAACAATATGTATGGAATAATGAAAAAATTGTATGGAAAGTTGAATTAATTGATTTTCATTATAATTCTTTACATGATATATATGCATACCTATAAGTATTAGTGCTCCTTTTTACACGTTGTATATATATATTAACGGTCAGGTAAGATAGTAATAATACCAGCCTAAAACTGTCCCACTGTTGGACAAAGACCTCTTCACATACAGAGAAGGCTCGAGCATTGATCACCACGCTTGCTCAAGACGGGTTGGCGATACATTTATGTATGACTAGCTTTTGCCCGCGGCTTCGCTCGCGTTAAATTCGGGGTAACACAGTTCTCCTTGCGCCTTATCGATTTGTAATAGCAAAACTAAGTATTCCCTTTTCTTCCACATCCCACTTTTAAAATAAAAAATGACTATGGCCGTCTCCTGGATCCCAACGATCTCTGTACCAAAATTCATTAAAATCAGTTTATCCATTAAAGCGTGAAGAGGTAACAAACAAACTCACTTTCGCTTTTATAATAAGGATGTATGCGCCTGACGCAGGTCCTCACAGGACACGAAAATTTCGGGAGGTTCCTGCACATAATCGGGAGTAAAGAAACGCCCGGAGGACACGGTGGAGCACCGCCCTGTCCTCGTAGAGGTGATCGGCGGCGGAAACCTCTCGCGTACGGCCCTGGTTAAGTCCATGGTCCGGATCAAGAGAGAATGGGAAGCGGTCCCTTCCTTATGCGAAGCAGAAGTGGCCGGGCATTTCAGGGAGAGAACCTCAAACCAACCCAGCCGCCGCGGGAGACGATCCGGGCGTCGGGCGCCGCGAGTCGACTCCCGGACACCATAGATGCGGGCCTGAGGACGGTAATGAGTAATGGGTAGCTCACCGTCCATTCGTCTAAACCACGTTAGTGTTCCACCCGCTTCTAAAGAAACGTCGCATTGGCACTTACCCGGATTTGAACCCACAACTTCACGCATGAGAGACGGGGCAATTAACCCCTGGGCCATAACGATATCAGACCGGTAAGATAGTGAGTTGCCCTGAATAGTTACTAGACTCATTCTCTTAAACTCTTAGAATCTTAAGTTCTGACATTCTGTGCTATATAGTTATAGCTAGGAACGCCGGGTCGCCAGGTCCTTTCATGTTTGTAGTTAATGCGTACTTCATCTATACTAATATTATAAAGCTGAAGAGTTTGTTTGTTTGAGCGCGCATCTCAGGGACTCCTGGTTGGAATTGGAAAATTCTTTTAGAGTTGGATAGTCCATTTCTTGAGGAAGGCTATAGGCTGTATAACATCACGCTACGACCAACAGGTGCTGAGCAGCGTGGGTGAAACCGTGGGGAACAGCTAGTTTTACTATAAACACTATTAAGTACATGTCTCTTTATACCAACTTAGCCTTTTGAACGCCATTACCCACTTTTTTTTGCGGATTGGTAATCGTTAAATAACTTCCCCAGCTTTGGGCGGAGTGGGGGGGAGTGTCAGACTTGTACTGACTAAAACCCACCCATGTTCCGTCTATTGCCCTTTATGTTCCGGGGCCCCGGTATTTCGTTCGAACGACCCGCAACCCCAGGAGAGTACTAAGCCATTACCCACTTATGTTGCAAAATGGTCGCCTGACACGCCACCGTCAATTAAAGTTGTCTAAATTATAATTAACTAAATAGATATCGAAATTGGGGACTAGCCTATCATTTACAGTTTTTTCAACACACTTCCTCGAAACTGACTCTTATTGCACTGTGATTAGGTTCAATATGCAATGTATTTACACGCGTGTTTTTTTCTCTAATTTTGTTTAGAGATGTAAGGACCTAGTTTTTAAAGGCTTTAAAAAAAATTGTTTATCAACAGAATATCACAAGCATGATCATGTGGAAAATCATTTACTTATAACAAAAAAATTACAGTTGAGTTCAAAAAATAATAATAAATTTCTTTTTTTTTATAAAAGGCTGTTTACCGATGGCTTACGTTTGTTTCTCCTTCAGTATGAGAAGACAAAATGCGGGAAAAAAAATAAGTTTAATACTGATTACTGACTAAAGTAGTTTTTTTTGTTATTAAATTTCTCAGAAGTGTATTAAAAAACGTCGTTTGATTCACGTGAAAATTTTTCAGTGCTGTTGTCGGCTCTATAACACCCTCGTATGACGGCTTGAGCGTTAATTCCGTTTCGGCCGCAATGACAATGTTTCCTCAATTCAATCGAAATCTACTATACAAGGCTTGGCCTCGGGGGGTAACTTAAAAAGGCGCTGGCGAGCCAAAAAATTAAAATTCACAAACGCGACATATAACAAACTTTAATCTCTATATTAAGCTATAAAATGCATTAAGTCATTGTTTTTAAGGTATAAATTGCATTGATTCACTCATCCGTGAAATAACAATCAACTATACTAATTGTATTTCTAACTAGTGGGTTTAAAAATGGTACTAAAGTTTCTAATAGTTGTTAGCTTTGCCGCTAGATGGCGCTGTGTGCTTGACAGGCAAACATGAACGAGTTCATTGATGTCTCCTCCCCGACCTTTACTCAAGCCAGCCCGCGTTGCTGAGCCAGTCAAAATAAAACCCTAAACAATGGAAGGTCAGATCCAGCCTGTCCCTTTGCTGTGCTCCCACAGCGACGCCCTAAGCCGAGGCTCGTACCCCACAGAGGGTGCCCTTAGCGTGTACTCGCTTAGTATAAGTGACGGGCCTGTTGGTCTAAGTGGTAAGTGGCCCTGACTACTGAGCCGGAGGTCGTGGGTTCGATTCCCACCCAGGACAAACTTTGTGTGATGAGCATGATTGTTTGTTCTGTGTCTGGGTGTGATTTATCTATAATATGTATGTATTTATAAATTATATAAGTATGTATATCAGTTGTCTGGTTACCATAACACAAGCTCTGCTTAGCTTGGGATCAGATAGCCGTGTGTGAGCTGTCCCAAGATATTTATTTATTTATTTATAAGTTTTTGACCCTGGCCTTACTCTCAAGACCCCTACCGGAGAGTCCGGTTAAGCAGTTAAGAACCCCATAAGATGACATGAAAAATGTTATTTAAAAAAAACTGATAAAACTGCCCATTTTTGTGAATGGGAAACCATCAATTAACTTCCCCTGCTCTGGGCGTAGCGGGGGGAATGTCAGACGTTTACTCTCTAAACCCATCCATGTTTCTAATGCCCTTTATGTTCCGGGGCCGCGGTATCTCTTTCGAACAACCCGACTCTCTACAATATTAGTAAAGATTTCTTATTCTTTTGCATAACACTACACATCATATTAGCACCCTTTTTGTCAAATACATCTTTAATATAAAAAGCCACTAAAATGTAACATGACACAACACCCAGCGCCACCTCGCGGCAAAAGCAAACAACTCCACGACGCAACTAACGCCATCTACGCGGAACTAATTTGACAGCTGTCTTCCTCTATTATTTACAGATTTAAAAGTTAGCCTCGTTGGTCTAAAGTCGCAAATACGATTACTGAGCTTGAGGCTCTAGGTTCGATTCTAGGGGATGGCATAGTTCTACTGGGTAATTTCTGCCCGGTTTATGACAATCACCCCCCTATAATAGGGGTGGCGAACCTTTACGGACCAACGTGGAATTTGTCCATAAGAAATATGGATTGATACTATAGATGTGTCGTCATTTTGACCTAAGTCGAAATCACTAATGATCACTGGGAAAATAAGTTATTTAACTTAAAACACTTTTCTCAGTTATTACTGGAGTCATCGCAAGACGGTTTCTAAGCTAATCTTTAATGTAGTTCGTCTCTGAAAATAATGACTCGCGCCGGCGCGGCGAGTAAAACATAATAAGTAAATGAAAATATGATTAAAAAATACCATTTTTTTTAACATATTTTTATGATGCCCAAAATATTTTTTCGCGTGCCAATTGTTCACCACCCTATAACAAGGTTCTTAAAATATAATTAGCCAGATGTGTGTGTGTACTATTATTTAGTTACACCTCTTTCTAATGCTTCGGAAAGGACATACTCATAATTGCACACGGCCATTTTGGATTTTGTCTTTCAAGCGGTGATATGGTTATGCCGCTATCGCTTACTCTAATACTCGTCGGCCATGATGAGGACCACTAAAGCTGTCCATCCGTTGAAGGGTTTGCAGCCAGACCCCTTGCCATCCTCTCCTGAATACTGTTCGTATAGGTAGCCAGTTCTCTTGTATTCGTTGAGAATGTTACCTGTGTAGAAAAAAAAAAATTAAAAAACATACTTCATATTATTCTCAGCGAACAATTTTAAACAAGCTCCAATGGTGAGCTCACGAACAACACTGGTGTAAATTGAAGGACATCAAAGTACTAGGCTATCATAACATGAGAAATCATTATAATTAACACTTGAAACGGGATATTTACCATGTTTGTTTGTTTGTATTTTCCATAACAAACATGGTAAATATCCCGTTTCAAGTGTTAATTATAATGTTAGTAACCATGTCAGTTTAAAGACTTATGAGAAATCATTTTATGTGAGCCTACGTAAATCAGTTCAGGCGTTAAGAAGTTATGATGGAATAAAGAAACTCACATACAGGAACCCTAAAAACATAACACTCCTTTTTTTGGGGCAATCGTGTGAAAAAATATGAGGTATGAGGGAGAAAGAGGGAAGAAAAGGGAAAACTTAGCATTGCTATTACAATAAATAAGGCGCTAGGACAAAAAAATCAGGAAAGGGGAACTGTGTTACCCCGAATTTAACGCGAGCGGGCAAAAGCTAGTATTACATATATCGACTGACTTGGTAACACCAGAGTACTAGGCTTTCTGTTGCAGATGGGGGGAAATCATCAAATAACTTCCCCCGCTCTGGGCGGAGCAGGGAGCAGCGTCAGACTTGTACTGACTATGACCCACCCATGTCTTTTGCCCTTTACGTTCCGGGGCCGCGGTAAGGAGAGTACTAGGCTCACATAAACTAAAGGTATACTCACGAACGACATTATCCCTGAGTCTTGCGTTCAACTCGGCCGCTCTTGCCGCATGGGGTCCTTCCACACTTGCATAGTATTTGAGACTAGATAGAGCTAAGTAGTTGATAGGGATCCAAATTTGACCCCGCCAGTATGGGGGGTCGTGTTCCGTATTCCTTTTCATGTATAACGGAGCTGATTTTGATAGGGATCTGTTAAAACAAGGATTATAATTTAAATTTTTGATGACACGGCCAGCGATCGCCTACAGATAGTTGTTCGGGGTCTGGCTGTTTGTGTATGTGAGTTTCAATTTTTGTAAAGGAATTCGTAATTTGGGAACATTTAAAAAAAAAATAAGGGTTATCATGAAATCACTTCCCCAGCTCTGGGCGGAGTACAGGGGAGCGTCAGACTTGTACTGACTAAATCCCACCCATGTTCCTTCTATTGCCTTTACGATGGGGGGCCGCGGTACCTCTTTCGAACAACCCGCAACCACATTGTACACATAAAACAAAAATGCTTACTAATATTATAAAAACGAAAGTGAGTTTGTTAATTTGTTTGTTACGTCTTCACGCCTTTTTTTGGTCCAGAGGTATTGGTACAGAGATAGTTAGGACCCTGGAGACGGAAATAGACTAAAAAAAGTGAGAAAAGGGGGAGAGAAACTTTTTTTTTACGACCATCGCGCGGGTTAAATTTAGCGTTAGCCCAAAGTAACTATGCCACGCGGACGAAGTCGCGGGCGGAAGCTAGTATAATATAAAACAAAAAGCTAGAAGTTTGACATGTAGTCACAACCGTGACTTGCTAGACACATTTAGTTTTGTCATGTATGGCGGTCAAAGGGTTAATGAAAATAAATAAATATCTTGGGACAACTCACACACGGTTATCTGATCCCAAGCTAAGCAGAGCTTGTGTTATGGTAACCAGACAACTGATATACATACTTATATAATTTATAAATACATACATATTATAGATAAATCACATCCAGACACAGAACAAACAATCATGCTCATCACACAAAGTTTGTCCTGGGTGGGAATCGAACCCACGACCTCCGGCTCAGCAGTCAGGGCCACTAACCACTAGACCAACAGGCCCGTCAAAAAAAATAAAGAACTCACCGCAATCCATAAGCTGACCACAACAGTTCTGGTTTGTCCAGGTCTTGCAGTATCTTGCCTAACTTATCGCTGTTAGGTTTCAGCACTTTCATCAGCATTGGAAATAGGGAGACGTATCCTGAAAAAATAAGATTAATATTAAAAAAAAAATGTATTTACATTTCAAAATAAATGACTTTATTTTTCGTTAATTAATTTCTACAGATATAATTTTATTTTTTTAAATATTTCTTTTTAAAATATATTTTTAAGTTTTTGAATAGCTAGCAATTAAGTAATATATTTTTTGTTGTAACTGATTTTTGTATTATTTCACTTTATACGTAGCGAAGCACGTACCGGGCCGCTAGTAATTTTATATATTTTTTAATATTTCTTGTTAAATATATTTTATTTAAAAAAAACATACAAAAAATAGTAAGCGCACACACGATACAGGAGAAATTTTTAGTGTGGGGTCAAAGCTTTTTTTAAATAATTTACTTAATTATTAATTTATTAAAAAGGTCACCAACAGCTTCTGTATACAAATATCTTAAAAATAAAAAATGCGCAGTATTGGACTTATACAGTTGCCAATTACAGGTTAACCAATATTTTTATATAATGAGTAATAACAATAATGTTTACTTATGTATTTAAAATATAAAAAACTACTACTACAAAAAAGTTTCTTTAAGGTATAACAGATGACATAAAAAAAGAACTTGTTACAAAAGGAAAAACAAATGAGATCAAAATTAAATTAAAAACAATAAAATGCAATTTGGGTAGGCAAAGTAATTTTAATTTTAATGTTGAGATTTAATTTTAATGTAATTTTTGATCTTGATTTTAAATGTAATTTTGATAATTTTATTTATTTAATTTTATTAACATAGTTTTGTTAGTGCTACTAAAAAAAATATGAATCTTTGTGTTCGATTTAAATAAATAATAAAGTGGCAATGGCTTCATTGCCAAGAGCCTCGACCAACACCTGACTCGGCTCTCGTTAGGCAGCTGGATCAAGGGCTTGATACAGTGCGCGGTACTCCTGGACACGGCTCGTATTGTTAGGAGGTTCCTTTGTCTGGAGCCCTGACCGCCGGTAGCTTGGACCCTGTACCCGATACCGGTGGGCTACTATTTTTTATAATTTTAAATGTTTTTTTTTATGATTTTAATGGGAATATTTAAAAATGTAGTTATATGTTGAAAAAACAATAAATTAACGAAAATAAAGTGCCAGAACTTACCAAAAGCAGAAGTGACTAGTCTTGGCTGTGGAGGCACGGTAACACTTCTTACAACTCGGGCAGCCTCATTAGAGTTCTTGACCGTCTGGCGAACGAGCTTGACTGCATCCGTGTGCATACCTGAACCAAAATACTTATTAAAATCAAATCAAAAGTCATTTATTCAAATTAGGCTGATAATTAACACTTTTTGAACGTCAACATTACAAAAATATTATGATTTAAAAGAGTGTCCATGGAGTTTCTTGCCCATTCATCTCCATAGAGATTTACGCTTTGGAATGGGCAACTACAGTACTTTCACAACTTATTATGTCTTGTGACTGGGACTGTAGCAGCATCTTTTTTTGTTATCATGACATTCAAAAGTGCCTGTAATGGTCTACTTGAAATAAATGCTTGGATTTTGAGTTTGAGTCCCACAAAACGCCCGGTCTTCGCCACTTCTTAGTGTTTTAGCTGGATAAAAGAAGTTGAGGAACAAACTCTCCAGCAGTCCATGAAGCAGGCACCAGGGCGTAGCCAAATTAATAAATAATAAAATATCTTAATAAATATCTTGGGACAACTCACACACGGCTATCTAATCCCAAGCTAAGCAGAGCTTGTGTTATGTAACTGATATACATTCTTATATAATTTATAAATACATACATATTATAGATAAATCACACCCAGACACAGAACAAACAATCATGCTCATCACACAAAGTTTGTCCTGGGTGCGGATCGAACCCACGACCTCCGGCTCAGCAGTCAGGGCCACTAACCACTGGACCAACAGGCCCGTCAAAATGACTACCCAATGCAATAGAGAGCGAGCCTATAGACTTTAACCACCAAACAAACTTGCGACATAAACAGCCATATCTTTTGAGTGTGTAGACTTAGAGGGTTGATTATTTCACAGCTACAAGGCACTACAGTGTTAAGTATATGGTTTTAATTTCAACTCGATCCGTCCACACGTTCTTGAGATAGAGGGTCTTGATAGACAGACGGACAACAAAATGGTTCAATAAGGGTTCCATGTTTTCCTTTTGAGGTACGAAACCCCATGATTCAAAATGTTTGAAATGAAATATACTAGCTGTGCGTGCCGTAGCTGTGTGTGAAATTCTTACGAAAAGTTTTCACGACACTTTTTGCTATAGTAAGCTATTGTAAGCTGTGCGGCGTCGCATGTTTCTCTGTCTGTCTCTCTCTCTCTTATAGAAAGCAAGCCAGATATTTTCATTACTATAGGAACTTCGTTCCATCCGGGTGTCCCTTGACACCTCTAAATTTATACGTTGCAATGCAATACTACAATAATGCTACTTTTAATTTCAAAAGAACCGTCTTCTGACATTAAACAACACAACAAAAAAAAGAATTAGCGAAATATCTGTTCTCGAGATTTGCGCTTAGCAACAAATTCAGAGAATCATTTTTATATTACAGATTACTAGCTTTTGCCCGCGGCTTTGCTCGAGTTAAATTCGGGGTAACACAGTTCCCCTTTCCTGATTTGCACGTACCTACTACCTGTAGTTTTTACCCTTGCGTCTGATTTATTGTAATAGCAGAGCTAAAATTTTTCCTTTTCTTTCCTCTTTCTCCCTCATATCTCACTTTTTTTTAAAATAACCTATGTCCGCCTCCTGGGTGCCAACTATCTCTGTACCAAAATTCATCAAAATCGGTTTCGCCATTAAAGCGTGATGAGGTAACAAACAAACAAACTCACTTTCGCTTTTATAATATTAGTAAGGATTATGCGCCAACCACAAATCATTATAGAGACAAAGAGAATCCTTACTTAATATTATAAAAGCGAAAGTGTGTTTGTTTGTTACCTCTTCACGGTTTAATGGCTAAACCGATTTTAATGAATTTTGGTACAGAGATAGTTGGGAACCAGGAGACGGATAGAGGCTAACATTTTTTCGAAAAAAGTGGGATGTGAGGGAGAAAGAGGTAAGAAAAGGGAAAACTTAGCGTTGCTATAACAAATCAATAAGGAGCAAGGGGAACTGCATTACCCCAAATTTAACGCGGGCGCAGCCGCGGGCAAAAGCTAGTGATGTATAAATGATGATGATTTAATCTTACCGAAGTCAGCGTATGCTTGTGTATGTGATGACCAATGAAGATCGTTCAGTAGGTCTTCATCACCAAGTTGGTCCCGAGTAGCTTCATATCTGGATAGAGAAAATAGGTATCCAATTAGGCTTAGAAAAAGCTTTCTTCACAGTCTAAAAATATTAAAGGATAATTGGGTAGTTGACACCATTAACCAATAATTTAAAAACACAATTTTTCTGAAAGAACACCTTATTCTAGACCTGAGAACTCCATTCATTTCAAAATAACTTTAAAATTCGATTTTTAGTTGCTTTTAAATCAATAAATAGTTGCATCATTGACTTGACAACTTAGTGACGTCATCGGTTGCGAGTCTCATACAAAATCTATGGGGGAAGCGCGTTTTGGCAGCTCATAAAAAGTATATCAATTGATTGGTGGTGTCTACTACCGTATTGAGAGTCATAAAAAGTAAAATTGCAGCAGTTTTCTGAAAGTCAAAAGTTACAAAAACTTCGAAACATCAAATGAAAAGTACCAGGCTAGCAATAGTTACCAGAAGTACGGCGACTTGCATCTTCAAAAGTAGAGGATTGACCTCCACTTTTTTGATGCAAGTACTAGGCGTGCATAAATAACAAGCAGATATTCATCAATTAGGGGATATTCCACCCCCTTTCCCCCCCAACCGCTATACTCGCTAAACATTTTTCAATGAGTAAAGTACTAGGCTTGCATAAGTTACTAGACGGTAATTTTAAAGGTTGCCCCGTTCTCCTGTTTCGTGGGTGCGTTTACAAACATTTAGAGCCCCCGCAGACTACAGACTTTCCATCGGTCGACAGTTTGGTCGGGCTCTTAATCAGTATGAAGATGTATGCAAGTGCGCACATTACAACGGTTCGGTATCGGCCGATAAATAAGTTTGATTGGCTAACCGACTGCCTTCAAACTAAACTATCGGCAAACTATCGGCCAACTGCTAAATAAGTATGGCGTTCTTCTACGCGCGCATACTGGCCGATCGTTTAGTCGGCCGACTCGGCCGATCCTTCAGTAGTTTTCTTGGTACTTCTCATCCGTTGTATAAGAGCAATAATAACATTTCTGGATAATATTGTATTAACTTTCATTATGCGACCGTTCACTTCAAAATCCTCTTACCAACTAGAAAATCGTTCGAGAGCAGTTGGCCGACCGTTGTCTAGTCTGCGCACTCATCGCCAACCCGACTGTTTAGTTGGCCCAGTGTGCGCGCTAGCAGCCCAACCCGATCAGACTATCGGCAGACTAAATAGTCCTTGGTCTGCGGGGGCTCTTAAACTCACATACACAACCAGCCAGACCCGAAACAACTATCTGTAGGTCATACAAATCTTTGTTCCGTGCGGGGAAAAACTGCAGTCAAACGTGTAGCCAATGTTAGCTTACTTGCTAGAGTCCCTATGCAGTACATCTGCGATGGTCATCATAGCGTCTGCTGCTGCATACATCCAACATCGAAGGTCCACATGGCGCTCTATGTCTGATGGATGAGAAGCCCTGTAATTTAAGTAACATTATAGTTTCTTTATTAAGTAACTAGCTTTTACCCGCGGCTTCGCTCGCGTTAAATTTGGTATAACACCTGTCGTTTTTGCCCTAGCGCCTTATTTATTGTAATAGCAATGCTAAGTTTTCCCTATTCATCCCTCTTTCTCCCTCATTTTTTACTCTTTTTTTAAAAAAGTTAGCCTATGTCCGTCTCCAGGGTCCCAACTATCTCTGTACCAAAATTCATCAAAACCGGTTTAGCCATGTAGGCGTGAAGACGTAACAAACTCACTTTCGCTTTTATAATATTATATTATATATTATACTAGCTTTCGCCCGCGGCTTCGCCCGCGTTAAATTTGGGGTAACACAGTTCCCCTTGCGCCTTATTGATTTGTAATAGCAACGCTAAGTTTTCTCTTCTCTTCCCTCTTTCTCCCTCACATCCCACTTTTTCAAAAAATATTAGCCTATGTCCGTGTCCTGGTTCCCTACTATCTCTGTACCAAAATTCATCCAAATCGGTTCAGCCATTAAAGCGTGAAGAGGTAACAAACAAACAAACTCACTTTCGCTTTTATAATATTAGTAAGGATAAGGATATAGTAAGGATACTAGCTGCACCCCGCGGTTTCACTCGCGTGGTGATAGAATATAACTTTATGATTCGTAGCCTATGTGTTATTCTGTCATGAATATTATTGTGAAGTTTCATCAAAATCCATTCAGTAGTTTTTCAATCCATTTAGTTGCGTGAAAGAGCAACAAACATACATACAACCTCACAATTTTCGCTTTTTAATAAACTACTGAACAGATTTTGATGAAATATTTTTTTTTTTATATTTGGCATAGAGGTAGATATTATAGTCTTGAACACATATGATACTTTATTATCATGACGCGGGCGAAGCCGCGTGTGCCAGCTAGTCCTTACTAATCTTATAAAAGCGAAAGTGAGTTTGTTTGTTTGTTACCTTTTCACGCTTTAATGGCTAAACCGATTGTGATGAATTTTGGTACATAGATAGTTGGGAACCAGGAGACGGACATAGGCTAATTTTTATTTTAAAAAAAGTGGGATGTGAGGGAGAAAGAGAGAAGAAAAGGGAAAACTTAGCGTTGCTATTACAAATCAATAAGGCGCAAGGAGAACTGTGTTACCCCAAATTTAACGCGGGCGAAGCCGCGGGCAAAAGCTAGCACTATTATAAATGCGTAAGTTTGTGAGGATGAATAGATTTCTTTATTTCGGATAGCCAACAATTGTTAACGCAAAACATTTACAAATAGCTGGATGTTTGTTACTGTTTCACGCAAAAACTATTAAATAGAGTTGGATGACATTTTTTACACATATTTTATACCTGTAGGAATATCTCGTGGGCAAGTCTAAGGTGCGGGCATAAACTAGTCATTAGTTATTAAGTTTGTTGGGATTTGAGGGAGAAAGAGGGATAAAAAGGGAAAAGTTAGCGTTGCTATTACAAATCAATAAGGCGCAAGAGGAACTGTGTTACCCCAAATTTAACGCGGGCGAAGCCGCGGGCGAAAGCTAGTTTATAATATTAGTGTGATTGCCGGAGCCACCCTAAGTAACTGGCACAAATGTTACCTGGGGTAGTCATCGAGTCCTGAGGTGAGGGTTTTGGGGTTCAACTGCATGCCATCATCATCCCTTCCTCTCCAGCGGTAGGAAGTTGGCTCATCCCCCTTTTGGGATGTCTGGAACCATTGGTACCAGGCCTGCAGGAAGCAAAAATGGTAACTAAACTAGATGTGAACTGGGTGAAGAATGATATGGCAAGAAAAATAAAATAACCATCATCTGCCTAGCCTTTTCCCAACTATGTTAGGGTCGGCTTTCCAGTCTAACCAGCTGAATATCAGTATTTTACATGCAGCGACTGCCTATCTGACCTCCACAACCCAGTTAGTACTGGGTAATACGATACCCCATGGTTAGACTGGTTGTCAGACTTTCGGAACACTAACTACCTGTAACGACTGTCAAAGATCTACAAATGACAGCCGGGACCAACGGCTTAACGTGCTTTCTGAGGCACGGAGGAAACTCGGTATGTAACGGGTGGTCACCCATCCACAGACCAACCTAGGCAAGCGCGGCTTAACCTAAAGATCGAGCCGAGCGGCTGCTATTATTTAGCCACGAGCTCCTCCAGCTCCTCCTCCAAGAAAAATAAAATAACCAATTTCCAAAAAGTAGAAATTACCTCTTCTTCCGTAAGTTGGCGACTTGCGTTTCTTTCGTTGGCTTTTCTTACCACCGACTAACCAACACAGTTTAAAACAGGCCGGAAATTAAGATTCCACTTTTAGTTTTTTAAAGGTAAATAAATCGGTTATTTTTTTGCAAATAAGCTTTTTATTTTATTTCAGCTTAGGTAGTTATGATTTGATTGTATCTCACACACATTCTTATCAGTATTCGTTTTCCCGACTTACAACGCAATGTACCAGGGTCCTATAAATTAGAAGGAGACCTTACTAGAAAATGTTCACCTAACCACTGTATTTAAACTACCTTCCATGCTTTCAAACCTGAGTGTGAAATAGTTTTAAACGCCTTTAAATTCTACACATTTTCACTAAGGTATTTATTTCAAAGTACTAGGCTATCATAAATACATTGGCCAAACAATACTGTGGCCGAAATTGGCTATATCATCATTCTAGTACTGTTGTTTTACTGTGAAAGACTTTTTTCACTGTCTGTTCTTTTATCGCGCGTTGCTATGAAAGAAGGGGGCTGGGAGGGGGGCGCTAGACAAAAAATATAGATCAATAGTTGTAACGACACTTTTTGCTATAGTTGTAAGCCTTGCGGCATGTGCGTGTTTCTCTGTCTCTCTCTCTCGCTTTCTCTCATAGAAAGTCAGCCAGTTATTTTCGTTTCATCTTTCTATTTCGCATTGAACCGTGTGGTGTCGCGACGATTATTTTTGTTGAGTGTATACAAGTTTTTTGTACCATAATCCTTACTAATATTATAAAAGCGAAAGTGAGTTTGTTTGTTACCTCTTCACGCTTTAATGGCTAAACAGATTTTGATGAATTTTGGTACGGAGATAGTTGGGAACCAGGAGACGAACATTTTTTTTTTAAAAGTGGTATGTGAGGCAGAAAGAGAGAAGAAAAGGAAAAACTTAGCGTTGCTATTACAAATCAATAAGGCGCTACCGAATTTAACGCGAGCGAAGCCGCGGGCAAAAGCTAGTAATAAATAATAACTTCGTTCCATCCGGGTGTCCCTTGACACCTCTCAACCTTCCTGATTTTTTTTCAAAGTACCAGGCAAGCATAACTATGAAGGAGCTTACCTGCAGTCTACTAAACATTCTGTCCAACATGCTGCGGTACTTAGACCCGCTGACGAACAGTTCTGGCCGTATCTTCACCATATGTGCAAGCTGTATCAACAACATTGGAGGGTTGGCAGCAGCGTTGCTCTGTACTACGAACTCCTTTGGCACTCTTGATAGGGCCTCCGATCCTGGTAGATGGAAAAGTAATTTTGATTTTGTTTTAAGAAATTGGTTTGGTAGAATTTTGCTTGAAATTCTTACTAATATTATAAAAGTGAAAGTGAGTTTGTTTGTTGGTTTGTTACGTCTTCACGCCTAAATGGCTAAACCGATTGTGATGAATTTTGGTACGAGAAAAAGGGAAGAGAAAGATATATTTAAAAAAAATGTGAAATATGAGCGAGAAAGAGGGAAGAGAAGGGAAAACTTAGCTTTGCTATTACAATAAATAAGGCGTAAGGGCAAAAACTACAGGTAGCAGATACCTGCAAATCAGGAAGGGGGAACTGTGTTACCCCGAATATAAAGCGAGTGAAGTCGCGGGCAAAAGCTAGTTTTGATTTTATTTTAAGTAATTCCTTTGGTAGAATTTTGCCTGAAATTATAGATAGCTGCGGCCCTTAGTTTTACCTGCGAACACCGCGATGAAAAGTAACCCTTATGTTAATCCAGGGTGTGTATAAGCATCACCGGGGTTGCGGGTTGTTCGAAAGAGTTAAAGCGGCTCCGGAACGTAAAGGGCAATAGAAGGAACATGGGTGGGTACAAGTCTGACACTCCCCCCCGCTCCACTCAGAACGGGGGAAGTTATTTAATGCTTTCCCACCCCAAAAAAAAAGTGTATAAGCTATCTCCCGGGTCAAGAGTTCTTCGAAAGAGTTACCGCGACCCCGGAACATAAAGAAAGAACATGGGTGGTGGGTTCGAGTCAGTAAAAGTCTGTCACGCAAAAACTACTGAATGGAGTTTAATGAAACTTTACAATAATGTAGCTTATACATCAGAACAACACATAGGCTACAATTCATAAAGTTATACTGTTTATTCTATGACCACGCAAATGAAACCGCGGGGCACAGCTAGTCGTCCATAAATAAGAAACTCATCACCTGCGTAGCCTTTTCCCAACTATGTTGGAATCGGCTTCCAGTCTAACGGGATGCAGCTTAATACCAGTATTTTACATGGAGCGACTGCCTATCTGACCTCCATTACCCAGTTAGTACTCGGTAATACAATACCTCTTGGTAAGACCGGTTGATAAATAAAAAAATGATATAAATACCATAGATAAATTTGGAGTTTCTTGCCCATTCTTCTCCGTAGAGATCAACACTTTGGAATGGGCAACTACAGTACTTTTACGAGTAATTATGTCTTGTGACCGGGACTGTAGCTTAACATTTTTTTTTTTACCTTCAAAAGTGCCTGTAATGGTCTAATTGAAATAAATGATTTTGATTTGATTTACCTAAAATCTGCTCTCTTGGAATCCATCCTTCTACGTTGATAAGGTCCATCCAATGAGCTGCTATATCCATCTGTATGGCTGGAGACCAGCGCCCCAGCAGCAGTCCGTGGAAACCCTCGTCCCAGAGGAACCCACGGGGGAAGAATGATCTAGAATTAGTAAAAAATAATAATATTAATAATTATATTCACTGTTCCCGATACCGGTGGGCTACTATTTTTGCATTTTTTTTTAATGTTTTTTTTTTTATTTTTTTCAGAAATATTTAAAAATGTAAATATATGTTAGTAAAACAATAAATGAACGAGAATATTTTAATACGATACCTCTTGGTAAGACTGGTTGATAAATAAAAAAATGACATAATCACCATAGATAAATCCTTACTTATAATATTATAAAAGCGAAAGTGAGTTTGTTTGTTTGTTTGTTTGTGACCTCTTCACGTTTTCTTGGCTAAACCGATTTTGATGAATTTTGGTACAGAGATAGTTGGGAACCAGGAGACGGACATAGGCTAATATTTTTTTGAAAAAAGTTTATGTGAGGGAGAAAAAGCGAAGAAAAGGGAAAACTTAGCGTTGCTATTACAAATCAATAAGGTGCAAGGGGAACTGTGTTACCTCGAATTTAACGCGAGCGAAGTCGCGGGCAAAAGCTAGTTTCTAATAAAAAAGAATCATTGAAATCGGTTCACCCAGTCAAAGGTTAGGAGGTAACAAACATAAAAAACATACAGTCGAATTGAGAACCTCCTTTTTTCTCTGAAGTCGGTCAAAAAGTATAAATTCATTGTTGATGGATGGCTTTTTTCAGTCAGTACAAGTCTGACACTCCCCCCCTCGCTTCACCCAGAACGGCAGAAGCTTTTTTTTTTATCTTGGTACAACTCACACACGGCTATCTGATCCCAAGCTAAGCAGAGCTTGTGTTATGGTAACCAGACAACAGATATACATACTTATATAATTTATAAATACATATATATTATAGATAAATCACACCCAGACACAGAACAAACAATCATGCTCATCACAAAAAGTTTGTCCTGGGTGGGAATCGAGCCCACGACCTCCGGCTCAGCAGTCAGGGCCACTAACCACTAGATGACTAGACCAAGAGGCCCGTCAAGTAGATGATGCCGTGACATCTGATAGGGGAGACTGGAAAAAGAAAACGTGTTGCGCTGACCCCGAATAGAATGGGACATCATCTGCCTAGCCTTTTCCCAATTATGTTGGGGTCGGCTTCCAGTCTAACCGGATGCAGCTTAATATCAGTATTTTACATGGAGCGACTGCCTATCTGACCTCCACAACCCAGTTAGTACTGAGTAATACGATACCCCTTGGAGAGACTGGTTGTCAGACTTTCGGGACACTGACTACCTGTAACGACTGTCAAAGATCTACAAATGACAGCCGGGACCAACGGCTTAACGTGCTTTCCGAGGCACGGAGTAAACTCGGTATGTAACGGGTGGTCACCCATCCACAGACCAACCTAGGCAAGCGCGGCTTAACCTAAAGATCGACCCGAGCGGCTGCTATTTATTTAGCCACGAGCTCCTCCCGAATAGAATGGGACAAGGGCAGGAAAATGATGACAAGTTAGTGACCCGATGTAAAGGTCGAACTCACCTGCTAGGCACTGCAGTGTATAAGGGCGCTTTCCAGTACGGTACAGGTTCCTTTGTATATTGGGATTGAACCTTGCTTGCCCCGAAGAAATAACCCACACCGCCCACCATGTTGGAAAGCGCTGCCCGAGCTACATCAACATCTTGTGGTGGATAACTAGAGTATAAGGAAAAAAGTGTCATTAGTTCTTTAAAAGTTTTTTTAGTATCTATACTTAACTAATATTATAAAGCTGAAGAGTTTGTTTGTTTGTTTGAACGCGCTAATCTCAGGGACTACTGGTTGAAATTGGAAAATTCTTTTAGTGTTGGATAGTCCATTTCTTGAGGAAGGTTTTAGGCTATATAACATCACGCTACGACCAACAGGTGCTGAGCAGCGTGGGTAAAACCGCGGAGAACAGCTAGTTTATTATATTATACTAGCTGTGTCCAGGGGTTTCACCCGCTGCTCACTTAGGAGTATGAAAAATAGATATTTGCCGATTCTCAGACCTACCCGATATGTACACAAAATTTCGTTTAAATCAGTCCAGCCGTTTCGAAGGAGTATGGGAACGAAAACTGTGACACGAGAATTTTATATATTAGACTAGCTGTGCCCAGCCGTTTCACCCGCTGCCCACTTAGGGGTATGAAAAATAGATGTTGGCCGATTCTCAGACCTACCCGATATGTACACAAAATTTCGTTTAAATCGGTCCAGCCGTTTCGGGGGAGTATGGAAACGAAAATTGTGACACGAGAATTTTATATATTAGATTTAAGAAAAAGAAAAACTTTAATAGGCGTACAAATTTACGATATAAATCCTCTCATACTTAAGTACTAACGCTGTAACAACAACATTGTAAAAACAAATGATTTTAAAAGATGATTTTCTCGACGTTTTATAAGTGCCCATGTGCCTACTAATATTATAAATGTGAATGTTTGTGACGATGGATGTTTGTTACTCTTTCACGTCAAAACGGCTGAACGGATCTTAATGAAATTTTGCACAGAGTTAGATTATAGTCTGGAATAACAAATAGAATCCTTTTTTTCGATCATCACGCCAGCTATCGTGAAATAAAACCTAAAAACCCACCCTTTCTCGTCCAACTTGAATTTCTCCTCAAATTCAATGTCAAACGCCATCTTCTTGGCCTCCAAAGCTTTAGTATACTTGTCCCCCTTCAAGGGAGGAGTAGCCAGGTCCTCAGTGGTATACACTATGTCCATTACAAATGGTAATTCCACCAGCATTTGTATTGGCACGAAGTTAATGTCTTTTTCCTGTGAACAAAGTGAGAAATAAAAAAAGTGTGTGTGTCAGCTCCGACGCACGACTGGAGTTTACTCCTTAAGTACGAGTATCTAACCATACGCAAAAAGAGTTTATTCAACTGAAAAAAGATTAATATCATATGAAAGGGTAAATTCACAAATTAATGAAAAAAAATAGCAATATAAATACATCGACACTGATAGAAACAAACAAGCCCAATAACATATAGGTATAGTCGCCTATACAGCATACCATATGTACGTCTTAATACACTCACAGCCAAATTAGAAAGTTGCGCACCAAAAACGTGACACATTTTCGTTACTTTAGTAGGTTTTACCCCTCGGATTTTTCTCATACCGGGCGCCTTATATATGAAAATCGATTCTTAAGGAGTAAACTCCAAAAAATATTTATTTGTCGCTAATTAAGACGAGCAAAGCAAGCACACAATAACAAAAATAAATTAACATTAAACATGCAAAGCATCAAAAACATTTCATCATAATTTTTCTGCCCTTGTCCGATTCTATTTGGGGTCGGCGCAACACATTTTTTTTAAATGTTGCCCCACACTAGGAATTTCTTCGTTTACAAACATATAAACTCACATACACAAACAGCCAGACCAGAAACAACTATCTGTAAGCCATACAAATATTTGTTCCGCGCGGGAACCGAACCCGCGACACGCAGCGCAACAGTCAATCGTCGTTTCTTTCTTCCATTCTCCCCTATCAGACGTCACGGCATCATTTACTCCTTTCTCCTTCAGCCGGGAACAATGGCTTTTTTTTGTTTTCGGGTGGGTAATCATCCAATGACTTCCCCCGCTCTGGGCGGAGCGGGGGGGCATGTCAGACTTGTACTGACTAAAACCCACCCATGTTCCTTCTATTGCCCTTTACGTTCCGGGGCCGCGGTATCTCTTTCGAACAACCCGCAACCCCGGCAGGCGGAGGCTCTGGCAAGCCCCTCTGCTTTGCTGACATCTCTTTGAGGCGCGCATGAAACACGAACACGCCTTCGACACGGCCTGTCATCAATCGACGAACGGGCGGTGAGCTACCCATTGCTCACCGTCCACAGGCCCGCATCTACGGTGGCCGGGAGTCGTCTCGCGGCGCCCGGCGCCTGGGGCGTCTCCTGCGGCGGCTGGGTTGGCCTGATGTTCTCTCCCTCAAACGCCCGGCCACCT
The DNA here is from genome assembly GCA_958449745.1 of Ochropleura leucogaster. Classification (NCBI taxonomy): domain Eukaryota; kingdom Metazoa; phylum Arthropoda; class Insecta; order Lepidoptera; family Noctuidae; genus Ochropleura; species Ochropleura leucogaster. The sequence goes on along the minus strand of OY288228.1, from coordinate 7,632,999 downwards.
CCTTTTTCCTTTTTTTTTCCCTCTCGCTCCGGACCATGGACTGAACCAGGGCCGGAGGCTTCAGATCGCCGCCGCCGATCTCCTCTAGCTCGGGCACGGCGGTGCTCCGCCCACGCCGGGCAGATCGCCACTGTGTGCTCCACCGTGTCCTCCGGACGATCGTCACAATGGTGACACCCGGGCGCTTCCTCCCGCCCGATGATGTGCAGGAACCTCCCGAAACTTCCGTGTCCGGTGAGGACCTGCGTCAGGCGGTAGGTGAGGACGCCATGGCGCCTCTCCAGCCACTCCTCAAAGAGGGGACTTACCGCCACTATTGTGGCGTGCCCTAAGATATGACCGTTTACGTCACAAATTTGTACGGAACCCTCGGTGCGCGAATCCGACTCGCATTTAGCCGGTTTTTCCTTTTGACTTACGGAACTCTAAAAAACGCCGTCCCCTCCTTACATACCTTAATATGAAGCTCATCATCAGGTCCTAGAGCAGCTAACTTCCCAAGAACAGGATGCTTTTTAATCTTGAGTAACGAATAGAACTTCTCCTTCAGAAGATGAAGTCCTGGTGCGTGTGCCTCGGAATAGGACGTGTGAAGGAGCTTTCCTGTAATAAGACACTGACTGTTATCCTTACTAATATTATAAAAGCGAAAGTGAATTTCGAGGGTTCCCTCTATCTGGCAGAATCTTATGCTCCGAAATTTATTTGGCATAACACACTTAGCATAATTTTCTTTAAACGAACTTTTTAAAGGCATAAAAATTATTTGGTATAATTATCGTTTGGCATAATGTTTAAAACTTCGAATTAACAATGGCATACTTTTAAGATGGCAGAATTACATTTAGTACAATTACGATTGGCAGAGTTTAAATTTCACATAATATATTATTTGGTATAATTTCACTTGGCATACTATGCAGACGGCAGTAATGGCTAGGTTAGGTTAGGTTAAAACTGCGACCCCCTACCCCCTTAAACGACTTGCATTAATGGAAAAAAAGAGATTGTTTTAAGTAGGTTACCCGGAACTGAACTATTTAGATTAGGATAATTACTTATTAAATTCAATGACATTATTTCAAATTCAATTAAACAATAACTAAAATAAATAACATTATTTTAAAGAAATAATTAATTAAAATAAATGACAACTTATAATGACAAAGATGATCCTAACTATAAACTTTCTGCGATATGACAATTCTGCCGTTTATCGAAATAAAATATAAGCCAAAAGACGATTCTGACTGTGAACTTTCTGCGATATGATGTTTCTACTTTTTAAATATTATGGATATGAAGTTTATGCCTAGAGATGATTCTGACTTACAAAATTATGAGTTTAGAATGTATGATAAATGAGTGTCTGCTAAACTATTTTCTGCAAAGTGAATTAAGTTTATGCCATCCATTGTTATGCAATATAAAATTATGACATAAAAAAATTGGTTGCCTGTAAAGTCGGTACCTATACGGGCGAAAGTTTTACGTGACAACGACATTGAGTGGTAAAATAATTTTAATTCATTCGTATAGTAGGAAGAAGGATGAAATAATAGTAACAATTTAAAACATTTATTTATACAAAGAATTATATTTAAAACATTAATTATTTGAGTGGAAGGGACGCGTGCCTTTCACTTTTTATGTCTGTCTCTCTCGCTCTTAGGCGGGCTAACCATGCCCGAGTGGAAGGGACGCGTGCCTCTCACTCGCTCTCATTGTGAGCGCATAACGTGAGCGGAGCGTAACGCAGTTTCTTGAAGTGTCACCCGGCAAACCAATTTATAAGACGTTGTCACGTCAAAAGTTCTGCTATAAAGGGTGGACCCGAATTACGACGGTCCCTACGTACATAAGGTTAAGTCAAAAACCGAGGTTTACAGGAGAGCGTAATTTGTGTTCAACACGCACTAGAAATAATTCTATGAGGAATATGCTTACTAATATTTATAAAAGCGAAAGTGAGTTTGTTTGTTTGTTACCTCTTCACGCTTTAATGACTAAATCGATTTTGATGAATTTTGGTACAGAGATAGTTGGGAACCACGAGACGGATATAGGCTAACATTTTTTCGAAAAAAGTGGGATGTGAATGTGGGAGAAAGAGGGAAGAAAAGGAAAAACTTAGCGTTGCTATTACAAATCAATAAGGCGCAAGGGGAACTGTGTTACCCCGAATTTAAAGCGAGCGAAGCCGCGGGCAAAAGCTAGTATTAAATATTTTCTTTCTACAGGCTAAAAAATAGTGACAAAAGGGGGAGAAAGAGGGAAGAAAAGGAGAAAGATATTTTTTTTCGATTATCACGCGGGTCAAAGTTAGCGTTGGCCCAAAGGAACTATGCCACGCGGACGAAGACGCGGGCGGAAGCTATTATTACATAATATCGCGCTGATGATAAATAAAGAGTTAGACAGAATGTGTGCCCTTTTTAGCGAAAGAGAAATCCTTACTCATATTATAAAAGCGAAAGTGAGTTTGTTACCTCTTCACGCTTTTTTGATGAATTTTGGTACAGACATAGTTGGGAACCAGACGACGGAAACAAAAACTTAGAGTTGCTATTACAAATCAATAAGGCGCAAGAGCAAAAGCTGCAGGTAGCAGGTACTGTGTTATACCGAATTTAACGCGAACGAAACCGCGTGCAAAAGCTAGTCATCTTATAACTTCCCCTGTTTTTAACTATTACAAAAGATGGATGGATTGTGTAAGGAGTGATATGAAGGAGAAAGGAGTAAATGATGCCGTGACGTCTGATATGGGAGAATGGAAGAAGAAAACGTGTTGCGCCGACCACAAATAGAATGGGACAAGGGCAGGAAAATGATGACAATCGGGTGGTTGGGAATGGCTATGCAGAAGACTGACTTTCTTACCTTTATGTGGCACCAGGTTAAGTCTGAAGTTATGCAGTTGTGGCGTATGGCCTAAGATGGAACCATCTTCATACCACACTCGAGAATGAGGCGCGGCAGGACCTAGAGACTCATCCAGCGCTGCGTACCAGATTAGCATGAAGGGGATTTTCGGGTTACCCTGAAATGAATATAAATTAATTAATTAATAATCTTTATTGGCATAAATTGTGAATGTTTCTAAGGATGTTTGGATGTTTGTTACTGTTTCACATCAAAACGGCTAAACGGATTTTGATAAAATTTGGCATCAGAGGTAGATTATATTCTGGAATAACACATAGAATACTTTTTTTTCGATCTTCAAGCAGGCGAAGCCGCGGGCAACAGCTAGTTTACGAAATCCTTACTAATATTATAAAAGCGAAAGTGAGTTTGTTTGTTTGTTACCTCTTCACGCTTTAATGGCTGAACGGATTTTGATGAATTTTAGTACAGAGATAGTTGGGAACCAGGAGACGGACATAGGCTAATTTTTATTAAAAAAAGTGGGTTGTAAGGGAGAAAGAGGGAAGAAAAGGGAAAACTTAGCGTTGCTATTACAAAACAATAAGGCGCAAGGGGAACTGTGTTACCCCAAATTTAACGCGGGCGAAGCCGCGGGCGAAAGCTAGTAATTACTAATTTTAAAGATAATAATTAAAATGACACACATAAAAATAAGAACAAAAAAAAAACAATAAAAAAATAAGTTACATGGCACACGATAAAGAAAGAAATACTTTAATAATCCTTACCTTAGTAGTAATATTAATCCTAGCCGTCCAATGACCCCCATGTTCACCCCCTGGGGTCTTTATAAACGAGGTAATAATGTTGTGCGGTAGATCAGTTATCAACTGCTCCCCAAACGTGACCCCATCGTGCCTCAGCCATCCATACGTTGCTAATTGATCGTTTTGGTCACACCAATGTCTGTAAAAAAAACTTAGAGGTGTCAAGGGACACCCGGATGGAACGAAGTTCTCGTCGCGACACCACACTGTTCAATGCGAAATAGAAATGAAAATATCTGGTTTGCTTTCTATAAGAGAGAGAGAGAGACAGACAGACAGACAGAGAAACATGCGACGCCGCGCAGCTTACAATAGCGCTTACTATAGCAAAAAGTGTCGTGACAACTTTTTGTAAGAATTTTTTCCGTCTAGCCCCCTTTCACAACGCGCGATAAGGAACTTCGTTCCAATAGTACATTTTGATTCAAGTCAATAAACTTTACCATTGCAGCAGATTTAACGCACGAGCCGTAAGGCGTGGGTGTTATAGAGCCGAGAACAGCAGTGAAATTCTCACGTGAATCAAACGACGTCTTTCAATACATTCCAGAGTAATTATATTTTTAACACTGAAATAAAATATTATACCCGTCTGTTTTGGTCAGCCAAAAATAAGGATATGACATTTTAATTCAAGGGTCGTTGCGTCGGGGGACCGCTTTTTACTTACAGACAACAGCTAGTCATTAATAATACTGTTAAATATATTATAACAAAATAATTGTTTACTGTGTGTGGCGCCATCTATGACAGGAATGTTAAACTGTTGTTTTAGTACTGTCTGTGACAATTAAAATAAAGTTCAGTAGGCCTACTATGACGTCTTAAAGCAGAACTTATTCCACTGAGGGAAAGAGACAGATAGCAGGTAGCAGTTCGTTTCCGTCAACGGTGTTTTATTGTAACATATTCAATCGGATTTGCCGCTATTTGACCAGTTCTTAAAGATTAATTACAAGTTACACTCAATTGAATTGGCATTAGTCATATTCTGGGGTTACGGGTTGTTCGAAAGAGATACGGTGGCCCCGGAACACAAAGGGCAAAAGAAGGAACATGGATGGGTTTTAATCAGTAAAAGTCTGAAACTCTCGCTCCGCCCAAAGCAGAAATCATTTAATGCATTCCAATCCCAAAAAAAAAGACATAAGTTTATAAATAATCACAAACTGCATTTCCATAATTGACAGGCCTGTTGGTCTAGTGGTTAGTGGCCCTGACTGCTGAGCCGGAGATCGTGGGTTCGATTCCCACCCAGGACAAACTTTGTGTGATGAGCATGATTGTTTGTTCTGTGTCTGGGTGTAATTTATCTATAATATGTATGTATTTATAAATTATATAAGTATGTATATCAGTTGTCTGGTTACCATAACACAAGCTCTGCTTAGCTTGGGATCAGATAGCCGTGTGTGAGTTGTCCCAAGATATTTATTTATTAAGATATATAATTGGGTAGTTGACACCATTAACCAATAATTAAAAAACACAATTTTTCTGAAAGAACACCTTATTCTAGACCTGAGAACTCCATTCATTTCAAAATAACTTCAAAATTCGATTTTTTGTTGCTTTTAAATCAATAAATAGTTGCATCATTGACTTGACAACTTAGTGACGTCATCGGTTGCGAGTCTCATACAAAATCTATGGAGGAAGCGCGTTTTGACAGCTCATAAAAAGTATATCTATTGATTGGTGGTGTCAACTACCCTATTCTATTATTAAATGCTTACATTCACACAAGTAAATGTTTCATAAGAATATAAACATTAACGTCACAAGAATACAATTCACATTCGTATGATAATCTAGTCCAAGAGCAGTGTATGAGCACCATTGTTTCTGACAGACAATTGACGTTGATTTTGTATTATGTTAAGTCAGAGAAGAATTAGGCCCGGTGCCCATTATCGGCATCGGCAAGGAACAGGATTCTTCGGCATCCTACATGCAAACGCACACTGTCGGAAACTATGCTTTGGCATGCTGCAACGTTCTTAGGAAGGACGAGGCGTCCTTAAGCAAGCTATCCCCGAGTGTTGCCTCGGTGCCGGCGGCGTACCGAAGGATGCCGAAGCATCCCGGAGCATTCTTAAGGCTGCCGATACAGCAGCCTCAAGCATACCAAAGCGGTTTTTTTGTTATTACGACCATTTATAATAGAAATTTCTACTTTATTGCCATTATGTTAATGTATATTACTATTTGCCACCTAAATCTTCAGTCGTGCCGATGCCGATAATGGGCGCCGGGCCTTATAGAAGATAATCGTATTGAAGTGACTGCGTGACAGATACATACAAGTTAAATAATAGCTGTGCATTTCCGGCCATTGCGGCCAATGTCAACGGAGCCTTCGACGGATGAGATATAAAAATAATAAACATAAGTTTATCGAAAACATTTAAAGCGATATTTACTAGGGGTATATACGGATGATTAGCTTATACAGGGTGGCCAGTTGATAGGCTTCCAAAGAAAAAAATTAGATGCCTTATGCTAAGGGGTACACGAATTACCCCCATGTATGTTCCGCGATTATTTGTAGTTTAGGAGCTAGAATTTTTTTAAGTACTATTTTCAAAATTTTCACCCAACATTGGTTTTTATTTTTTATGTCTTTATTCCTATCATTTTTAGATATTCTTTTTTGTGGAAACTATTAGCGATAACAATAGCTACCATGCAAAAAAATCCGTTTGCCTAGGCATAGTAGAACTTACCACAAAATTAGTCCAAAGTTCAAAATTACCATTAGAGTTCGATAATGAAAAATGTTCAGAGCCTAAAAAAAAAATAAGTTAGGGGTGCCAGAGGTTTTTAAATGATCTTAAAAACTTCTATGGACCTTCAACAGACAAAATCGGTAAAAAAATATAGACCTTGATCGGGGATTATTTCCTGTAATTAGCGTTGATAGCAATAAAGGTATTTTTACAGTTATTGTTATAATTTGGGATTTCTTTATTTTTGCCACTTTTATGATAAAAAAATACGGTAGATAGTTAACAAATTTTATTAAAACACGTTACAAAAGGTTTTCAAAGTGCCACCTTACCACAGAAATGCACAATCTACATCTACGGAGGATATTGTCTTTTAGTTGTCTAAAGTCTAAAGGCTTGTCTGTTACTTCTTACACCATTAAATAAATAAATAATAAATATCTTGGGACAACTCACACACGGCTATCTGATCCCAAGCTAAGCAGAGCTTGTGTTATGGTAACCAGACAAAGTTAAAAAATCACACAAAGTTTGTCCTGGGTGGGAATCGAACCCACGACCTCCGGCTCAGCAGTCAGGGCCACTAACCACTACACCAACAGGCCCGCTACATTTCCCGCTTCTTTAATTTTCCGTTTTAGCTCTTCCTCATTGTTAGTGTCCCGTGCGTACCATCACGAGCCTGGACGGCAGCTCGAATGGTGGTGGTAAAGTAATTGGTAGTTCACCGTTGAAAACGCCGGACCACATGTTCACACTGAAGTGGTGTTGAAAATTTTATGGTCTTACGGAATGAGGATTCTCGATAGCGGACTATGGAGAATCCATAGCCAGACCGCTGTCCAAGCTCGATGGAGCCACCTACAAAGAGTTCTTGAAGAATTACCAATTTTGCTGTCAGACGTTAACTTAACACTGAGACGAGACATGGTTTACAACTAAAAGACAATTTCCTCCGTAGATGTAGATTGTGCATTTCTGTGGTAAGGCGGCACTTTGAAAACCTTTTGTAACGTGTTTTAATAAAATTTGTAAACTATCTACCGTATTTTCTTATCATAAAAGTGGCAAAAATAAAGAAATCCCAAATTATAACAATAACTGTAAAAATACCTTTATTGCTATCAACGCTAATTACAGGAAATAATCCCCGATCAAGCTCTATATTTTTTTACTGATTTTGTCTGTTGAAGGTCCATAGAAGTTTTTAAGATCATTTAGAAACCTCTGGCACCCCTAACTTATTTTTTTTTTAGGCTCTGAACATTTTTCATTATCGAACTCTAATGGTAATTTTGAACTTTGGACTAATTTTGTGGTAAGTTCTACTATGCCTAGGCAAACGGATTTTTTTTGCATGGTAGCTATTGTTATCGCTAATAGTTTCCACAAAAAAGAATATCTAAAAATGATAGGAATAAAGACATAAAAAATAAAAACCAATGTTGGGTGAAAATTTTGAAAATAGTACTTAAAAAAATTCTAGCTCCTAAACTACAAATAATCGCGGAACATACATGGGGGTAATTCGTGTACCCCTTAGCATAAGGCATCTAATTTTTTTCTTTGGACGTCTATCAACTGGCCACCCTGTATATATATAGGGATGTATACAATATTTACTATTTACTAGGGGTGCCCTGTGATTTGTTTATTTATTTATTAAAACTATATGCATTGTACAAAGGCGGACCTTTGTACAATAAGGCGAAAGGGTAACTGTATTACCCCGAATTTAACGCGAGCGAAGCCGCGGGCAAAAGCTAGTCATTAAATAACTTGCTTTGCTCTGGGCGGAGCGGAGAGGAGTATCAGACTTGTACTGACTAAAACCCACCCATGTTCCTTTTATTGCCCTTTATATTCCGGGGCCGCGGTATCTCTTTCGAACAAGCCGCAACCCCGGCAAGCAGTGTCCCTGGCAGGTCCCTCTGCTTTGTTGACATCTCTTTGACGCGCGCGTGAACACGATCGACAGACATTGTCTTTTTTTAAACTAACCGACTGCACACTAAGGGCACCCCCTGGGGGGTACGAGCCTCGGCTTAGGTCGTCGCTGGGGAAGACAGCAAAGAGACAGGCTGGATCTGAGTTCCATTATTTGGGGGATTTTGATTTACTGGCTCAGCAACGCGGGCTGGCTCGAGCAAACGCACGGAGGGGGGGGGGGGGCATTCTCCTGCCATTAAGCCAATTAATTTGGGGACGGCAGACGACGACGACGGATATTTCTCTTTCATTCGCCTGTCATCACTGGTCGAACGAACGGCTCGCTACCCATTGCTCACCGTCCACAGACCCGCATCTACGGTGGCCGGGAGTCATCTCACGGCTCCCGACGCTCGGACCACCACCTCAACTAAGATAATGCTTACCGTATACCCTTATGCGATGATGCAGCTAGCTCATACCACATCATGCCAAACACGGGGGACCGTGGCTCGCGGCTCTTCATGCCCATGTATACTCCAGGTCTGTAAGTACCCCAGTATCGATCCGGGACCTGAAGACCTGTTTCTTTGACAACCTGGAAGATGAAGGGAAAATATTTAAGTGGGTTGTCTACTAAATATAAGGAAGAAATTTATATGTGAAATCGGGCCTATTAAACTTCAGGTAATATAAGTAAATAGGGAGGTTAACCTCTAGAGCTCCAGCGGCACAAAAACGTGCCAGTAAACAAGTATTACCGTTGAGTCCCACTGGGACAAATTTGTGCCACCAAACCTAAAAATAAGTCTTAAAATCAGATTAAGCTTACGATAAGAGCCCGCCCGGCGGTGCTTGACGGATAGTTGACGTAAATAATGGCGGTCATTCAGAGGTTAAGTAAACATACATACATCCAATTAATTTGCCTGATTAATCTTGTCCCCATTGGATCACTGTAGATTAAATAATACATTTTACTGTGCCTTAACAACCTCTTATGAAACTATGATAGACAATTAAAGGCATTTGGATTTGAAGTTGTGGTCTCGAACTCTAACAGGCTCATGCATCATCTGACTATCTTTTACCCTAGTAAGTTGTGGTTAAGTCTGATTAGATGAATAGAAGATAGAATATTCTTTATTAAGTACCATACAAGTAACAAGAATAACACTAAACAACTTATAAATAGGGTGACACAATGGGCGGTCTTATAGCTAAAAGCAATCTTTTCAAGACAACCTTTGACAAGATATAGCTGAATACTAATACAGTGGAATCCGTTTAAAATTACATTGAAGGGAAATAACAAACACGTCATACTATGAGGATGTCATAAAAAACATTATGTGCAAAATAATCAATCTCCTGTTTTTGTCAGTAAGTTTTTATTTTCATAGAAAGAGACAAAAGAGAAATAAGTCAAAAATAATAATATAACACTGAACACTGTTGAAAGTGTTAGGAATAATGTCGGTCACTACATCAACTGGACACAATTTATTAAAAATGGGTCATAATGAGCGAACTGTCACTCAATGCGGAGTCATTATACCCAACTTTTTTTAAAGAACTCTATATGAAAACCAAACATTGCTGTGTAATACGTCATAATAAGCAGTTGGTCATAATAAGCGGTTGGTCATTATAAGCGGAGTCATAATAAACGGATTCTACTGCAATTGGAGTGTGTGTGAAAACTAATTTATTTATTTAAACTTCATGTACGATAGTGGTACATGGGACTCTTCCGTAATTCTGTTAGCCAAATATTAAAAGCTAAATTTGCATCCGATTATACAATCTCTAGTCATAAGAATTAAAGCTGAATCACCTTCAGACATTTATACATACATATATGGTCTATGCAAATAAGAACTAACACTTTCCATGATAAATGTATATTTTCTGTCTTATCTAATTTACTGTACTTTAACTTGGCAAAACAATCTCGTTTATTTTTCTGTGATGTAACACTTTGCAAGAATGCTCTATAGAAGTGAATGCTTAAGTTTATCAGCACTTAAAAAACAAAAATCATTCCATAAAGTTAAAACCAAACTATTCAAAAAAAATTTTTTTTTCTCAAAACAGGCTTTCTTTTTGGTTTTGCATGGCAGTATAGAATGCATCCCCAGCAGCTAGCATAATAAGAGGTGAACTTAATGGAACTTAAAAATAGAGGTCTATTTGTCATAACACTTACTCAGAACAAACCGAACCGCTTGAAAAATATAAAACAATGTTTAAAAAATACTATAAATTTCTTTACCTTATCGTCGTCGAACGGTGTGTTGACTCGTGTTTCTAAATACCCCAAAGTACTTATATACACAGCAATCAAGAAACAAACGAAGCCGACACCAGTCTTCCAAATAGAAAGAAATTTAAACGTTTTACTACCAAAAGATGTCTCACTACTACTTGAACTACTACTAGTATCTACTTTATCTGTCTTAAGTGAAACTGTTTTTCTATGTCTAACCATCTTAAATGATTGTTTATGAACTAATCTACAATATGTATGGGGAATTGACACGTTTTCTTGTATAATTTGTCGGTAAATTCATGTAATATTTTTATCGGCGAACGCGAAGTACAAGCGACAATACGCGATCGCGTTTGACGTTTTGGTTTTTAGTAGTGATGTGACTTGATTACTAAAGGTTCTGAGAGCATACAAGATTATATTAATATCTAAATTTCTAGAACTATGCTGATACACCATAAATATATGTCCAAAACATTGCGTTATAGTTATAATCCGCTTCCATTTTTAAAAAGAAAAGTTTTTTTTTATATTAGATGGATCTTTTCTTGATTTCATTCTTTTCTCAAAAAGCGGAGATGAGAACGAAAATACAGACGCTGCTAACTGGGAATTCCATTCCTTAGCTAATCGCATAATAAAGGATGTTGCAAAGCGCTTCTTGCGAATGAACGGAATATCATCAAGGTATGGTAGATAACCAGCAGTGCGCATGTTTATTTTTGCTAAAATTTTTGAATATTTTACTAATTACGTTGGGATAATGACCGCACTTGAGTAGTAAAACTCTCAAGAGTTTTATTTTCAATTGTGGTTTAGAAGGTTCAATAATATTTTATTGTGTATTGAAATGTCTCATAATTGAGTGGAGAAAATGAAATAAAACAGATTTTACTAATACTCAATCGTTTTGATTCGTCCAGTAACGTGCGCCAAGTTAATTTGGGTCAAAAATTCCATTTAGGCGTTTACACAAAACACTTAGTATAAATAAAAACCAAGGATGAGAGATATAGTCGATTTTTCGGTCGGAAGTTTAGTAACAAGTGTGCATCACTAACATCAATACGTGTGCTGGTTGACGTTTTATTTGATATGTGTCACTGCGTTCGGAAAATACGTTAAGCTAAATCTGCGTACTTCCGGTAGGTTATCTAAAAACAATGAACAATACCTGCCAGCTATTCTGAGTCTCTTTGAGGCGCGCTTGAAACACTAACACGCCGATATTGTTTTAAAGATTGTATAGCGATGTTATAAAATCGTTAAAAAAAACATATTGTCTTTCTCAAAGTTCGTACCATTACGAAAGTTATTATTTATTTACTCTGCTATTTACTGATGTTTCTTTCTGAATATCAGTAAATAGTTGACAAGTTTCCTACCTATAAACCTACTTGTCTTGAGAGTACAATAACAATTAAATGAACTATCACGAGAACCTCATGATCGCCGAGAAAGATACACAAATTAAGTATATTGAGTTGGCTTTTGACCCGCGAGGTTGTCGACATGTGGGATATGGAGACAGCGATCATAGTGCCGATAGTCGTTACAGTCAATAGCTTAATTGCCAAGAGCCTCGACCACCACCTGAGGAGGCACTCATTAGTTGGCTGGATCAAGCTGGACACAGTTCGTTAGGTCCCTCTCTCTGGAACCCTGACTGCCGCTATCTTAGTTCTTGTACCCGATAAAGCTGGGCTGCAATTTTTGATATGACTTTTGTAATAAAAATTTAAAATTATATCTAAAATAATTTAACTAAAACGTTATTTTATTTTTTTTAAAGTCATACACGCAAATATGAAACACATATGAGCTGAGGGTTGTATTATTTATTATGAATATTTATAATTCTTTAAATACACACGTTTTGCGGATGCAAATCATTGAAATTTGAAAATACAGCCTCACACTGTCCTGCTAAATGCAAAAAAGGAAAGAAAAATATGAATTTCGCGGGATGATATTGGATTTGCTGTTGTCAGGTAAAAATAGAAACGTCAATTGCCTGCAGCAATCATGAAAGAATGAAAGACAAGTAAACAGGTTGGTGACCGCTGTCTGTAGTACCTACCTCGCGACCGAAGATGATGCGATTCGGCCAAGCGATCCAAATAATCGTTTTCAAATGCTTGTTTATTTACTCTACTAACTACTAAAGCATATTTTTCTTATTAAGTACATCTAAAAAATACATAAGTATCTCTATCTCTTCTCGGAAAGAGCATATTTTTTCATGTGACGAAGGAATTATTTACTAAACATAAGCTGTATTCGTTTAAAAAAAGAACGAGCATCAATGAGAAACAGTCTACGTTTTAGTCTGAACCACGCTGAGCAAAGAAAAATAACAGCGCCACCTATCTTACCAGAATAGCACTATTAGTGACTGCGGATACTCATTTTATAACGATGTCCCTCCTTCTGTCCTGCTGTTTGGGTAACTCCAGCTGCTCATTGAGAAACCTACTTATCCGAAACTTATGCTAACAGATTCCGGTTGAAGCTCATTTTTTCATAAACTCAGAAAATACTTTCGAGTATGAGATTTCTTTTTATTTCTGCTTGCACAGCAGATAACATTTCGTAAAGGTTGTGAGTATTATTTTGTTGTGACCAATAAAGTCAGGTGTTTTACAAAGCCCACAAAAAAGTTATCATTTTTTTTTCTTTCTTCGTGACAAGCGCATCGCTAGCAGTTTGTTGTCCAGCGTAGAAAGCGCTTTATCTTAGCTGCCTGCCTGAGTAAAATGGGAAGGTATATTTACAAATAAAAAAAATATATTAAGTATGTATTTTTTTTTATAATTCTGTAAATTTATAAATTTACAGAAGGTCGTTTCTGACATGTCGTTCTGAATGATAATATCATTTGTTACCTACACATGCTTCATGCTTCACGATTTTAAAAATAGAATTGGATTGCTGTTAAAAGCAGCAATGGGAATGTAATAATAATTTCTTAACAATTAAGCAAAACGCAATAAAACTGCATAATTGATCATTCGTAACGAATACTACAAACCTCTTTTATACGTAATCTATTTTTATCATGAAGCTGATAAGTCTATAATGGGTTTATTAGATAGTATTTATACAAACACTTATCTGCACAATCATAAGATAATTAATTATAATAACAATCACAAATAAATTAGTTCAAGAAATGTAATAGCTTTTTCCTAAAAATAATCATTTGCTTCAAGCGCTGTTTGTCTACGAGCCACCAACCGCGCCACCTGTCCGTTCGAAATGTAGATAAAACAGTTCAGAAATACTGTGCGTCGGTAAAGCAGGCATTCCCCCCGCGACGGCGTACCCGACCCCCTCCGAGGGCGCACGAAACCAGTGCGATCGAGCGATACGTACCGCGCGTACCTGCTACAAACGCTAAACGCGCCACGCTACGCGATTATGATGAACCGAACACAACATTACACGCATTTATTCAGTGAAATAATGTAAATAATAACGTTAAATAACATTTAGTATAGTTTTAGTGTTGTGTAAAATTCGTGTGCTTTGTTTACCGGCCGGCGAACGCACGCGACAACGCTCCCCGTAAAAAAAAAAAACTGATGTTGGTGGCAGTGAGGATGCTTGTGTCAGTGTAGTGTATTAAAATAGGTAAATGTATAAAAGGCGTGCTATGATCGTATGAGGAAGAAAAGCACAAGGAACATAGTAAGTGAAGAGCGTGTGGCTCAGTGTTATTAAGTTGTGTTTGGGCAGAAATGCGGGGTAGCTCTCCCCAGAGCGCGGAGTTTTATTCCGAGTGGGGCGGCCGTCGCTGATCAAAAACGGAGGTACGGAGGACTATCCCTCGTGTACTCAGTGTTTTTTTTAAGCCGAAGCAGGTCCCACGTAACCCCTTTTTTGTGCGACGCGTTTTTTTTTTGGAGGGAATGTTTACGAATCGATACTCTTATAGGTTATAAGCGCCTAGTACTCGCGTTCGAGTTTCTACACGCGTTTTTGATAAATAAACACAAAAAAACGTCGATATCGGTTCGATAGTTCTCTTTTTTTCGAAAACAAAGTTTGTTTTTTCCGTTGTCGGCTAACTTCGGGTTTTATTGTTCAAAACTTTACGTTATCTTGCATTCGTTCGTGTTTCTGGACGTTTAACTTTTATTTCTTAGTATTCAGTACCTAGCTCGGTAACGGGGCACTATTTTCGAACTTACATGGAGTCTAACTTTAATAATATTCACGTTGTCTCGTCAAATGCAGAGCTCTATTCTTAATAATTTTTGAACCACGAACAATTAAAAATTCACCTCCTTTTTTATCATGACAGCCTAGTACTTTGAGAATAAAGATGTAAAAACAATATCTAAATAGAACCTCGTTCCCTGATTAGTGCCGACCTTCCGAGTTAGCTGAGGCAGACGATATACAAAAAGGTAGTTTAGTAATCATAAAAAAAAAACATTGAAAAAATATTGCAGTATTCAAATAGTAATCGCCGAATTTCTTTACTCGACAAACTGCAATTCCCATTTCTTTCGACAAGCGTGGTGAATAAGCTAACAATCATCATTCTCCTGCTCTTCTTCCATGCTTCGGTATTACTCTCTCATCTCATCCCATCTTATTAGACACCTCCTTTCTAGCGATATTATCCTTCACACGGCTCATCCATCTTTTGTTGGGTCTTTTACTGTCTCCTTATGATAACAACATCATCTTACTAATACTACTAGTGACTCCACACTCTAAAGATTTTGGGATTTCCGTTGCCAATAGAGCTCGTCGTCAGATAATGGCAGCTCCTCTGGTCTATGGATGAGTAACCACCCGTTACAAACCGAGTCTCATCCGTGCCTCGGAAAGCACGTTAAGCTGTTGGTTCTGGCTGTCATTTGTATCCACAATTTAACCCTAAGATTATTTTGTACTTTTAATAAAGGACGAGCTCGTGGCTGTATACCGCTCAGGTCGATTTTCAGGTTAAGCCGCGCTTGCCTAGGTAGGATAGTGGATGGGTAACCACCCTTTATATACCGAGTTTCCTCCATGCCTCGGAAGCACGTTAAGCTGTTGGTCCCGGCTGTCATTTGTAGATCTTTGACAGTCGTTACAGGTAGTCAGTGTCCTGAAAGTATTACCCAGTACTAACTGGTCTGTTGAGGTCATATTGGCAGTCGATCTATGTAAAATACTGGTATTCAGCTGCAGCCGGTAAGACTAGAAGACGACGCCAACATACCTAGTTCGGAAAAGGAATAGGGCAAGCCTATCCACAACAAACACAGATGGGGCCGCTAGACCCACAGAACCCAAAACTTCAGTAGTTGCGTCATTGTTGCATCTTAGGATAATGACTCCTGAAGTACCTAATTATAAAAACTTTTTTATTTTTGGAGATATGAGGTCATCAAATAACTTCCCCCGCTCTCGAGGAGGTTCAGACTTTTAAAGACTAAAACCCACTCATGTTCCTTCTTTTACCCTTTATTTTTCGGGGCCGCGGTATCTCTTTCAAACAACCTGCAACCCCGGCAGGCAGTGGCGCTAGCTGTCCCTTCTGCTTTGCTGAAATCTCTTTGAGGCGCGCGTGGCTCACGATCGCACTCGTCCGTCACTATACGTAGTAAAAAGCTTCTGGAAATTACGATCAAGTATGGTACAGTCAACAGTCCTAGCGAAATGGTGCGGGCGATTTGTACGTCGTGGGTTCGAGCCCATTATTAATTACATGATTCAGCTTCTGAGCCTTTTTCCAACCTATATTGGGGACGTCTTCCAGTCTAACCGTATGCAGCTGAATACCAGTATTTTACATGGAGCGACTGCCTATCGGGGGGCACGGTAGTGCCCCGCCATTACTATAACAATCTAATAAATCAACATTGAAGTTACTCTGCAAACGTAATTGAATACGAATATCTATATGTTTTTTTTACTGTAAACATCATTTTCGCCTCAAATTTTCAGTAAATTTTTGTAATCAATATCAGCCATTTTTTTTTTACGTTTTTGTTTGACGTTTGAATAATGCAGTCTAACACTTTATATACAGACTAGCTGTGTCCAGCAGCTTCACCCACTGCTCACTTAGGGGTATAAAAAATAGATGTTGGCCGATTCTCAGACGTACTGAATATGCATAAAAAAATCACAAGAATCAGTCGAGCCGTTTCGGAGGAGTATAATATTGTGTCACGAGATTTATATATTAAACTAGCTTTTGCCCGCGGCATCGCTCGCGTTAAACTCGGTAGCCTTATTGATTTGTAATTGCAACGCTAAGATTTCCCGTTTCTTCCCTCCTTCTCCCTCATATCCCACTCTTTTTTTTTAAAAAATACCCTATGTCCGTCTCCTGGTTCCCAACTATCTCTGTATCAAAATTCGTTAAGCCATTTAGGCGTGAAGAGGTAACAAACAAACAAACTCACTTTCGCTTTTATAATATTAGTAAGGATTCATTGACTGGCCCTAGGTTCCTAGGTGTTTGGGAGTCACAGGCGTTCAGAGTGGGGACTCTTGAGCGTTCAGTGAGGGACCTTAGAGATGACCGGCAGCACCATGGTCACTTGCTGCCGTGAGTACATGCACAGCGAGGGTCAGGGGTGACCTATGTATAGTCGCCCCAGGGATGTGCTTTAACAGGCGTTGCACAGACGGGGCTCCGGACAGGTCTATTACGAGGAAACGGGGCCTCCTCTCATGTCCAGATGTCAGAAGTCCCACACTGTCCGGTCTTGTCCCGAAAGACCGGTCGCCTTTTGAAGGGATTACACCCGTCAAAAAAAAAAGGTTCCTAGGTGTAACCATTTTTATGAGTTACGGCACTTTACATTGGCCTGACGCAGTTGGTACTGGGTAATATGATACCCTATGCTAAAACTGACAAACTTTCGGGACACTGACTGTCTGTAACGACTGTCAAAGATCTACAAATGACAGCCGGGTACCAACAGCTTAACGTGCTTTCCGAGGCATGGAGAAAACTGAGTATGTAACCTAGGCAACCGCAGTTTAACCTAAAGTTATTATTTATCCTCGACGTTCTTAGACAAACGTATCGCTGCAAATATTGTAAAAATACAAATCGGCTAGTTAAATAAATAAATATCTTGGGACAACTCACACACGGCTATCTGATCCCAAGCTAAGCAGAGTTTGTGTTATGGTAATCAAACAACTGATATACATACTTATATAATTTATAAATACATACATATTATAGATAAATCACACCCAGAAACAGAACAAACAATCATGCTCATCACACAAAGTTTGTCCTGGGTGGGAATCGAACCCACGACCTCCGGCTCAGCAGTTAGGGCCACTAACCACTAGACCAACAGGCCTTTCAAAATAACTTTGTTAGTAGCACTTAACTGCACCATGCGTTCATGTGGCACTAGAGGATTTGATCTCGGTCGATTTTTCTAATCCCGGGATTTCGGGACAATCTTCAGTTAATCTCGGGATAGTCCCGGGTTGTATTGGTAACTGGAAATAACCAACGGTTGGCCCCTTGCAGTCTTACACTACACAATTCAATTGCTGTCTTTGCAGCCTGGCGATGTATGTAGGTGAACCGTACATGGTGAGTGATGAATATTCCCCATATTCCACTGTAAGGCCGTCTGTCACCCGGGTGTCACCATTGTGGCGATCGCCCGGAGGACACGGTGGAGCATACAGTGGCGATCTGCCCAGCGTGGGCGGAGAACCGCCGTGCCCGAGCTAGAGGCGATCGGCGGCGGCGATCTCTCGCGTCCGGCCCTGGTTCAGGCCATGGTCCGGAGCGAGAGGGAATGGGAAGCGGTCACCACCTTCTGCGAAGCAGTAATTCTAGCAAAGGAGGTGGCCGGGCGTTTGAGGGAGAGAACATCTGCCCAACCCAGCCGCCGCGGGAGACGCCCATGGCGCCGGCCACCGTAGATGCGGGCCTGTGGGCGGTGTGCAATGGGTAGTTCACCGTCCGTCCGTCTATTGACGACAGGCCGTGTCGACGGCGCTTTCGTGTTTCACGCGCGCCTCAAAGAGAGTCAGCAAAGCAGAGGGGCTTGCCAGAGCCTCCGCCTGCCGGGGTTGCGGGTTGTTCGAAAGAGATACCGCGGCCTCGGAACGTAAAGGGCAACAGAAGGAACATGGGTGGGTTTTAGTCAGTACAAGTCTGACATGCCCCCCCGCTCCGCCCAAAGCGGGGGAAGTCATTGGATGATTTTCCACCGGAAAAAAAAAGGCCGTCTGTCACCAGGTTGTATCTCATGAACCATGATAGACAGTTGAAATTATCACAGATGATGTATTTCTGTTACCGTTATAACAACAAATACAAAAAAAAACAGAATAAAATAAACATTTTAGGGACTCCCATGCAACAGTTTTTTTGGATAATGCTACGGAACCATTCGTGAGCGTGTCCGACTTGCACTATACTACCTCACTCACTATAATACCTCAAAATATTTCGTGTAGTAATCTATACGAAATATTTTGAAAACTATGAACGAAAACGTCGTGAGCATATTCAGAGATATCTACCATCTTCCCATTGGACCTTCGAGGTGAGCATACAGCCATGCTGCTTACCTTCGAGAGGAAGCTTAAGTCACAGTAAAAGTGAAAAGACATACAGAACCATTAATTAGCGCATATAGCCTCTGTAATATGAAAAACTTGAAAGGTGTCAAGGGACACCCGGATAAAACGAAGTTGTTATTTATTATGTACTTACTCAACAAAAATAATCGTCGCGACACCACGCTGTTCAATGCGAAATAGAAAGACGAAACGAAAATAACTGGCTTGCTTTCTATGAGAGAGAGAGACAGACAGAGAAAAAGCACACGCCGGCTTAGAACTTTAGCAAAAAGCGTCGTTACAACTTTTGGTCTTAATTTTTTACGTCTAGTCCCCTTTTGTAACGCGCAATAAGGAACTGCGTTCCAATAAATAATCATTAATTTCAGATTCATCTTACGATTACATCCATATTTGTTAGTACAATTACGAGATTATAGTGCTAGTAATCTATACTATAATATTATAAAGCTGAAGAGTTTGTTTGTTTGTTTGAACGCGCTAATCTCAGGGACTACTGGTTGGAATTGGAAAATTCTTTTAGTGTTGGATAGTCCATTTCTTGAGGAAGGCTACAGGCTATATAAAATCACGCTACGACTACGACCAAGTGGGAAGTCCGGGTGGACTTCCCGATGATGGTGGCAAATTACTATACTTCTGCTTGTAGCCGTATCCAGCTAACCAGCATCGGAGAGTCCCACCGGGCAGCCACCGTGCGCAGGAGTGTTAGGACTGTCGCGCGCACGGCGCATGATAGAAGCGCACAGCTAGCCTACCATGACGTGTTAAAGCAGAACTTATTCCACTGTGGGAAAGAGACAGAGCTATACAGGGTGTCTAGCACCATCTCTTTCCCTCAGTGGAATAAGAACTGCTATAAGATGTCATGGTAACCCTTCAGTTTGCACATGATGGCCGCAAAGCCGTTTGTGTTAGCTAAATCCTAAGCCCCATTTAATGTTTTCATTTGTTTCATAATATTGGTCTTACCAGACGCCTTTAAACATGTCAATGTTTATAAACTCAAAAGGCGATAGGCTGATATGGAACACTGAAACCAAAGCTGTTGTCACTACTTAAAAATGTTGTAAGAAATATTGAAACCAGAATCATCATCATTTTCTTGCCCTTATTCCATTCTATTTAGGGTTTTCTTCTTCCATTCTCCCCTATCAGACGTCACGGCAACATTTACCTTCATATCATTCCTTACACAATCCACCCATCTTTCCTTTGGCCTTCCTCTCGCTCTCCGTCCATACGCTAAGAGACGTAAAATAACTACTACGTACTGCTCAAATGTCGTGATGGCCCAGAAGTTACGCGACACGCCTCTCATACATGAAGTTGTGATTTCAAATCCGGGCAACTACCAATGTGACTTTTTTAATATAAATGTGTACTTTCTTAAGTTTATCACAGACATCGTTGAACGAAAACATCGTTAGGAAACCTGGATTTTTAATTAACATTAATATAAATCATGAGATATGAGACGGACATGTCACAAAGAGAATGAAGTAACTGAATGTTGATGGACGGAGAGCAAGAGGTAGGCCAAAGAAAAGATAGATGGATTGTGTAAGGAATGATATGAAGGAGAAAGGAGTAAATGATGCCGTGACGTCTGATAGGGGAGAATGGAAGAAGAAAACGTGTTGCGCCGACCCCAAATAGATTGGGACGATGGCAGGAAAATGATGATAAATCTCTCAGTCTGACGGGCCTGTTGGTCTAGTGCAGGGGTGGCGAACCTTGATGAACCAACGTGCCATTTTTCCTAAATAAATGTTGAATGACGCCACAGACGTGCCATCAAATAATTTTGACTAAGTGATTGTATCAGGAAAAGTTAGTGGCCCTGACTGCTGAGCCGGAGGTCGTGGGTTCGATTCCCACCCAGGACAAACTTTGTGTGATGAGCATGATTGTTTGTTCTGTGTCTGGGTGTGATTTATCTATAGTATGTATGTATTTATAAATTATATAAGTATGTATATCAGTTGTCTGGTTACCATAACACAAGCTCTGCTTAGCTTGGGATCAGATAGCCGTGTGTGAGTTGTCCCAAGATATTTATTTATTTTATAGTAGTCTTGAGCAAACGGTGGTCAGTCCTCGTACCTTCTCTGTATAAGAAGGGGCCTTTGTCCAGCTGTGGGGCATTTATAGGCCAGTATTATAATACTGCTCAAAAACACAAATAATATCAAGTTAGTTGTATCAGACGTAAGGATTGCAAATACATAACAAATCAATAATTCGCTTAGCTTGAAAAAAAAACTAGAACGCGAAGTGCTTAGGTAACCCCAAAAACTAGTTTTTACAAAGTACCTACTTGGCACATTGCTGTGTGAAGAAATTGTTTAGCTTTAGTAACAACTAGCTTTTGCCCGCGGTTTCGCTCTCGTTAAATTCGGGGTAACACAGTTCCCCTTTCCTGATTTACAGGTACCTGCTACATGTAATTTATACCCTTGCGCCTTATTTATTGTAATAGTAATGCTAAGTTTTCCCTTTTCTTCCCTCTTTCTCCCTCACAACCAACTTTTTTTATTTGAGTACCGTCTTCTGGTTCCCAACTATCTATGTACCAAAATTCATCAAAATCGGTTTAGCCATTAAGATTAAGGCGTGAAGAGGTAACAAACAAACTCACTTTCGCTTTTATAAAATTAAGTAAGATTAAATCGATGTTACTATTTGACTCAAAACCTACCAAAAAGACATGAAAATTGGCCCACAGATAGTTCATAGTCCTGGCATTTTTTTCCCGATCTATGCGAGGGAAACCGCGGTAATATGCATTAACTAGCTGGCGCCCAAAGCTTCGCCTGCGTTGTGATAAATAAAAAGTATCCTATGTGTTATTCCAGACTATAATCTACCTCAGTGCCAAATTTCATCAAGATACGTTCAGCCGTTGTGACGTGAAAGAGTAACAAACATCCATACATCAATCCTCACAAACATTCTCATTTATAATACTAGTAGGATTATACTTAATAATATTCTAAATGCGAAAGCTTGTGAGATTGAATTGATGTTACTCTTTTACTTAAAACTTACAGAACAGGGAACCTACCTTGACGTCTTAATACAGAACTTATTCCAGTGAGGGAGAGAGACGGAGCTATACAGGGTGTCTAGCACCATCTCTTACTCACACAGGAATAAGTACTGCTATAAGATGTCATGGTAACCCTACAGATTTCGATGAAATCTTATTCCCAAATATATCATAGCCCGAATTAACTCATTTTACTTTGGTACCAATCTAGGCGGAAGAAACCGCGAAAATATACATTAATTTAATCAGTATTTTTTTTTTGTAGTGATAAAATGATAAATGATGTTTATTTTGCAAGTAGGTTTTCACAAACACTTTTACACGTCTTTTTTTTAAAACTAGATGAGGCCGGTGTTTCGTACCCGACTACTCTGAGAAGAAACAGCCGAAACAAACTCAGAGGTCATAGTCTCTTTTAAAGTCCAGACAAAAAAAATCTTGGTCAACTTACATGAGGACTATGCAGATTAGTGTCTGAAGTGGTCTTTTTAAGAAAGCTCCACACAGATTGAGTGGACCTGTCCAGTCAGTGCAAGCATTTGTCAGTTATCGTGTAGCTCGACTCATAACCCAAGGAGCTCAACGAAACGACGAACAATACCAAAAAAAGGACATTAGCGTAGGTCCCTAAATACTCAACTGCCAGAATCGTCAAAAGCAAAAAAAAAGTAAATAAAAGTTATGATCCACATCCACTACCTACAGACTAGAGAATTGACTAGAAAATTGTAGGTTATACGTTTTTGGCGGCACGAAATTGGCCTTCTTTGGGTCAACGGTCGACAGCGTCTAAGTAACTGTTACTCTGGCGGAGTGGCGGGATGCCACGATAGCTTCGTCTTCATTCATAGCTTAGTTGTCGGACCGACAGACTGCCTAGTCAGAAATCTCGAGTCCAAGATACGCAACTGATTTTTAAAGTTCCCTACCTCAAAGGGTTTATCCTGGTATGGACATGTAATGAGGAGGGACGAAGCACATGTGACTGAAAGAGTGAAGGATCTGAATGTTGATGGACGGAGAGAGTACAGCCAAAGAAAAGATGAATGGATTGTGTAAGGAGTGATATGAAGGAGAAAGGAGTAAATGATGCAGTGTCGTCTGATAGGGGAGAATGGAAGAAGGAGACGTGTTGCGCCGACCCCAAATAGAATGGGACAAGGGCAGGAAAATGATGATGACATCAAAGGGCGAAAACGGAACCTTTATTGGATTACCTTGACTATCTGTCAAGACTCTTTATCTCGGGAACGCCTGAAGGTATCGAGTTGAAATTAAAACCATATACTCAATTCTGTGGTCGCTTGGAATTGTGGATCCTTAGTTCCTTACTAATATTATAAAAGCGAAAGTGAGTTGGTTTGTTACCTCTTCACGCTTAAATGGCTTAACCGATTTTGATGAATTTTGGTACAGAGATAGTTAGGAACCAGGAGACGGACATAGGCAAAATTTTATTTTAAAAAAGTGGGATGTGAGGGAAAAAGAGGAAAGATAAGAAAAAACTTAGCGTTGCTATTACAAATCAATAAGGCGCAAGGGGAACTGGGTTACCCCGAATTTAACGCGAGCGAAGCCGCGGGCAAAAGCTAGTAAATCATATCTGTAAGACTACGCAGTCAAAAGATATGGCCGTTTATGTTGCTTTGTAAGTAACCCTCAGTGTGCGAATTTCGTCTTGTAATTGCCCGGTTTTTAAGATTCAAGTTCGCATCTTGCAATTATCACTTGCTTCGGTGAGAGAAAACATCGTGAGGGACCAGTATCTCTTTTTTTAGATGCTCTGAGTAGAGGGAAGTGTCAGTCTTGTACTGACTAAAACCTATCCATGTTCCTGCTTTTGCCCTTTGTGTTCCGAGACCCGCAACTCCGGCAGGCAATGGTCCTGCCGAGCCTGTCTGCTCTGACGTCTCTTTTTCTTTTTTTTTGACAACACACACGGTTATCTGATCCCAAGCTAAGCAGAGCTTGTGTTATGGTAACCGGACAACTGATATACATACTTTAATAATTTATAAATACATACATATTATAGATAAATCACACCCAGACACAGAACAAACAATCATGCTCATCACACAAAGTTTGCCCTGGGTGGGAATCTAACCCACGACCTCCGGCTCAGCAGTCAGGGCCACTAACCACTAGACCAACAGGCCCGTCTGTATCTTTGAAGTGCGCGTGTAACACTAAAGCGACGTTCACACGGTCACTAGCCGGACGGAGTACTCACTTCTTTTTAGCCTATGTCTGTCTCCAGTTTCTCAACTATCACTGTACTAAAGATAGATAGATAGAATATTCTTTATTATGTACACCATGCAAATAACATTAAACAACTTATAAATAGGGTGACCAAAATTCATCAACATCGGTTTAGCCATTTAGGCGTGAAGACGTAACAAACAAACCAACAAACTTAATTTCGCTTTTATATTATTATTAAGAATTTCATACATGTTCAACACCGCTTAAAGAAACAGCGGCTAATACCGCAAGACATATCTAGTTAAAAAAATAAAACACGGAATCAAAAACAAAATCAATCAATTGGTAATAATAAATCCAGTTTTCAACGAAAACCAGTTTTAATAAGAAATAATTATATCATTTCTTTTATGTAGGCCGCCTACAAAACTAATTAATCAAAACTAATTGATTGATTTCGTTATTTTAATAAAAAAAATATATTTATCGATACTACAGGTAATATACAATATAATAATTATACTAGCAGTGCCCAGCGGTTTCACCCACCACTCATCTCCAAACTATGGTAGCGTGACGTTATACAGCCGATAGCTGTGTAGACCGAACTGTTAGAAAGAATACCACTGTGAACTTCATGCAATCCTAGTAGTTTTATGTCAACGCAGTTGGCTCTATCAAGAACTTGCATCCACAGTACAAACTGTTGGAATTAATATCATCGTGAATTCATGCAAGCCTAGTACTTCAATCATAATTCATTCAAATCGATTCAACTGTTTAGTTGCAGTATAGGTTTGAAACGTTTTTCATTGGTGCTCCGCTCGTTTTGGTCTTAGCGTGATAGCTATCTAACACTGAAAGAATTTTTCAAATCGGACCAGGACTTCCTGAGATAGCGCGTTCAAGCAATCAAACAAATAAACTAGCTTTAAATATCCTTCAATGTCCTTACTAATATTATAAAAGTGGAAGTGAGTTTGTTTGTTACCTCTTCACGCTTTAATGGCTGAACCGATTTTGATGGATTTTGGTACAGAGATAGCTGGGAACCAGGAGACGGAAATAGGCTAATTTTTATTAAAAAAAGTGGGATATGTGGGAGAACGATGGAAGAAAAGTAAAAACTTAGCGTTGCTTTTACAAATCGATCAGGCGCAAGAGCAAAAACTGCAGGTCTGCTTGGTGTGTTATACCAAATTTAACGCGAGTGAAGCCGCGGGCGAAAGCTAGTAGATTATAAAGATCAACCTAACTGCGAGCTGTTTTGCGCGGCACGCGAATATTAACGACATCATCCAACGAGCTCTTGTCACCGTCGGAG
Organism: Ochropleura leucogaster; assembly: GCA_958449745.1. Taxonomy (NCBI): domain Eukaryota; kingdom Metazoa; phylum Arthropoda; class Insecta; order Lepidoptera; family Noctuidae; genus Ochropleura; species Ochropleura leucogaster. The sequence continues at coordinate 7,607,213 of OY288228.1, read as the reverse complement.
TTCCAGCTGTCATCATCTGCCTAGCCTTTTCCCAACTATGTCCCAACATAGTTGGGAAAAGGCTAGGCAGATGAACCGGTAAGACTGGAATCCGACCCCAGTCAGCTTCCAGTCTTACCGGATGCAGCTGAATACCAGTATTTTACTTGGAGCGACTGCCTATGTGACCTCCATATGAGGTTATCTAAACTAATATTATAAAGAGGTGGAATTTGTTTGTTTGTTTGCCACGGTTTAATTCAAAAACTATTCATCATCTGCCTAGCCTTTTCCCAACTATTTTGGGGTCGGCTTCCAGTCTTACCGGATGCAGCTGAATACCAGTATTTTACTTGGAGCGACTCCCTATGTGACCTCCAAAACCCAGTTAACACTGGCTAATACGATACCCCTTGGTAAGACTGGTTGTCAGACTTTCGGGACACTGGCTACTGTAACGACTGTCAAAGATCTACAAATGACACGTGAAACGCGTTCCAGCTGTACTAGGAGCTAATGGCTTAGTACGCGACGATGGCAAAAGACCGGACGGCATGTCTTTGTTTCCGTGGAAAGTGGGTAGGGCTTCAGTGTGGGACGCAACGCGTGCCATCCCATCTTCCTAGGTCTTCGTGCTGCGCTGGCGCTGCTGCTGCAGCTGCAGAGAACTTCAAGCGGCGTAAATATTAACCTTATAGGTAACTGTATTTTTGAGCCGTTTGGTGTTGAAACTCTGGGACCGTGGGGTCGTTATGCTCAAAGACTTATTAAGAAAATTTCAAATGATAGATAGATAGATAAATCATTTATTTGATGCAATAAAAGACACAATACAAGAATTAAAATTAAAAAAAACATCACATAGAAAAAAAAATGGAACACGTTAAAAAAAAAAGTAAGGTAGACTGAGTTAAATCGACCCATAGGCATTTAGACATCACATAAATTTACTGAGGTCGCCCACTAATGGGCGGTGTGTGTCTCAAAATTGCACCAAAAAGGAGTCCAGCTCAGCATAATTTATTTATTTCTTTTAATTTTTAAAATTTCACATTTAGTATTTAATTGTTTGTGCTAGAGATAATTATGTAGTATAATGTTTACGTGTATTTATTTATAATAAAAGAGCGCATCTCGCCATCAAACGTCAAGTTTGGCGAGTACTATTGTTTAAAATACACAAAAATTTTTGAGAAATAAATAAAAAAAAAAAAAAAAAAAAAATGCCAGGTGGATAACCTGACGCTGGTATTCTGCTGGATCCTGCTAGTGACACACGGATCGACAAATCGTTTAGTTGACACTTCCCGTGTCTCAGGGGCTAGCTTTTCCGGGGTTGCGGGTTGTTCGAAAGAGATTCTGCGGCCCCGGAACGTAAAGAGCAATAGAAGGAACATGGGTGGGTTTTAGTCAGTACAAGTCTGACATGCCCCCCGCTCCGGCCAGAGCGGGGGAAGTCATTGGATAATTTCCCACCCGAAAAAAAAAAGGCTAGCTTTTAATTTGACCAGACCCGGAGGCATGGAGGTCTCTTGAGGGCATTACCAATTGACAGCGTTGAGGACGAATTCTTTTGACGCTATTTTTAACTTTATTTTACAATTTTTGATACAACGATCCTACGAAGTCAAAAAGATCAATCAATTTTATTGCAATGACGTCATCAGCCCCCCCTTGTTCCATTATATTTGGGGCCGGCGCAACACGTTCCATTCTCTCCTGTCAGACGTCCGGCGTCATTTACTCCGTTCTCCTTCATAATATCTAAACTAGCTGTTCCCCACGGTTTCACCCGCGCTGCTCAGCACCTGTTGGTCGTAGCGTGATGTTATATCTAGCCTATAGCCTTCCTCAAGAAATGGACTATCCAACACTAAAAGAATTTTCCAATTCCAACCAGTAGTCCCTGACATTAGCGCGTTCAAACAAACAAACAAACCCTTCAGCTTTATAATATTAGTATAGATATAAAATTTACGTGTCACAGTTTTCTTTCCCATACTCCTCCGAAACGGCTGGACCGATTCAAACGAAACTTTGTGTACATATCGGGTAGGTCTGAGAATCGGCCAACATCTATTTTTCATACCCCTAAGTGGGCAGCGGGTGAAACCGCTGGGCACAGCTAGTTCCGTATAAAATCAATTCATCCATGTTTTCTTTGACCTTCCTCTCCCTCTTCATCCATCAACATATCACTCTTTTAGTCACATGCGTTTCATCTGACGGGCCTGTTGGTCCAGTGGTTAGTGGCCCTGACTGCTGAGCCGGAGGTCGTGGGTTCGATTCCCACCCAGGACAAACTTTGTGTGATGAGCATGATTGTTTGTTCTGTGTCTGGGTGTGATTTATCTATAATATGTTTGTATTTATAAATTATATATGTATGTATATCAGTTGTCTCGTTACCATAACACAAGCTCTGCTTAGCTTGGGATCAGATAGCCGTGTGTGAGTTGTCCCAAGATATTTATTTATCTCTCTTTAGTACATGTCCATACCAAGACAAAATCCCTTTTAATTTCTTTGTTACTGGTGTCACTTTCAAACTTCCTTAAGTATACCCATTCCTTCCGGCACAGACTCAGTTTATGGTCCAAAACGAGAGGGAACGGAAAACTTGAGTTTTTAATTAATCAGATAACAAAAAAAAAATTGCACGTCACGTATTTACTAGCTCCCGCCCGCGACTTCGTCCGCGTGGCATAGTTACTTTGGGCTAACGCTAATTTTAACCCGCGTGATGATTGAAAAAAATATATCTTTCGTTCCCCCTTTTCTTCCCTTTATCTCACCCTTTACTCACATAAAAAAAATGCCTATGTCCGTCTCCAGGGTCCCAACTTCCCCTATACCAAAATTCATCAAAATCGGTTTGGTCATTTAGGCTTGAGGAAGTAACAAACAAACAAACTCACTTTCGCTTTTATAATATGAAGTAAGGATTTATTCCCAAAAAAGCGTGTCCTTTTGCTTACCCTTCCTCCTTTTACAAACCACACTTAATTGAAGAACGTTCCCTAAAACCGTTGTACAGTTTCCTTTTAAATTCTAGAAAAAAACTTGGTTACCAAGCCATGGTCCACGTGACTAAAACATTGTAGTTGATAAGTACCCACAAATAAGGAAAATTGTCGAAATACTAGAACTGCAAAGTTGATAAAGCAACTCGTATTGCGCAGTTCTATTTGGCACGTGCTGATGGCGAGGGTTTTTGAACGCAGCTACATTCCCCCCAGGTCGGTTTTTGGATGGGGTAATTGCGTATCTACAGTACGGCCAACGAGAAGCGATACGAAAGGTCATTAACCTAAAGAACAACTGTGGCGTTGACAATCTAATATTTAGCTCTTTCCATCTTGTGCCTTTGTCGTAATGTCTCGTTCTCCCGGCAAAAACATGACAACGTTAAGACGGGTTCGCCAACATTCGGGCGGCCATTTTAGATGGGGTTTTAGCATGGGTTTTGTTTACATTTGGTACCGCTTCTCGTTGGCCGTACTATAGTAATTATCGAGATCCCTCACAAGCATGTTCAGGGCATCCGGGCCGGGCGTTTGAGGGAGAGAACCTTAAACCAACCCAGACGCCCCGGGCGCCGCGAGACGACTCCCGGCCACCATAGATGCGGGCTTGTGGATGGTGAGCAATGGGTAGCTCACCGTCCGTCTGTCTATTGACGACAGGCCGCGTAGACGGCACGTTAGTGTTTCTGCCTCAAAGAGATGTCAGCAAAGCAGAGCGGCTTTCCAGAGCCTCCGCCTCCCGGGGTGCGGGTTGTTCGAAAGAGATACCGCGGCCCCGGAACGTAAAGGGCAATAGAGAGAACATGTGGGTTTTAGTCAGTACAAGTTTGACACTCCCTTCTGCACCGCCCAGAGCGAGGGAAGTTATTTGATGATTTCCCACCCGAAAAAAAAATAAAGTTTCGAACTCAAAAGCTATGGGTTACCTATTTAGAAACAAATGTCACTTCTGAAACCCGGTCTTGAGAGCGCATTTGAGATAATATCGATATTATTGTATAGCAAAAATTGAAATCCGGTTTGCGATTTGATTTTTAAGTGAGACTCCTCATTAATATATCGGTTCTATCGCTTAGGTGGTCTCAAGACATGGTAGACCTTATCTTAAGACTATTTCAGAGTTGGTTTGCGTACGGTACGTGAAAAAACTACTTGTTATTTGTGACGAGATGCTTGTGAAAGCGAGTAATTAACAAAATATTAAAGTTAAAATAGAAGAACTTCTTAAAAGAAACTTTCTTCGGAATAGTTTTTGACAGATCAGACTTTTTTATGACGTTCTTTCGTTGGTTTGGCAATTTCAGCCTTTTGAGCATCAATATGACAAATGCTAAGTTATCTGTGGTAACATAGAGATTACATTTTAAACTGTCTATTAATTCGTATCAAATATGGTGCTAGTAATAGAGCTGAGATGATCTTGATACTGTATTTATTAATTAATAAACATCTCAAGAACATGGTCTAACGTGGAGACCGAGTTTTTCTCAAAACCACGAATGAGATTTGTTTCTTTCTTCTTAGCCAATGGGTAGCCCATCGTCCGTCCGTTTATTAACGAAAGGCCGTGTCGACGGCGCGTTAGTGTTTCACGCGCGCCTCAAAGAGATGTCAGCATAGGGCCTCCGCCTGCTGGGGTTGCGGGTTGTTCGAAAGAGATACCGTGGCCCCGGAACGCAAAGGGCAATAGAAGGAACATGGGTGGGTTTTAGTCAGTAAAAGTCTGACACTCCCCCCGCTCCGCCCAGAGCGGAGAAAGTTATTTGATGATTTTATAAAATCTGGTTCTTCTAACCTGACAGACAGATGTGTTGCTGGGGAGTTTGTTCCGCCACTTCTTCCCAGCTAAAACACTAGGAAGTGGCGAAGGGCAGGGCGTTTTTTGTTGGACTGTCTCTTGTAATGTGACGTTCAAAAAGTGCTGATTATCAGACTAATCTGAATAAATGATTTTGTTATTCATTTCCCAACCCGAAAAAAAAATACTGCCCTATGCTATCCTTTCTGATATCGATTTGTCTTACGGTATTTAAATCGGACCTACAAATCGTTTCAATATTGGACATGTTGGTAGCTCTAGCTAGCACTGGTTTGAAACCCGTTTGGGTCACTTTTTTGTGGTTAAGTCCCTTGTTGTTATAAATTCTCGGGACTGAAGTGGGGAGAAATAGGTCCCGTTTCTTATTGACCATTCGTTTTCCCCTTGTAACCGAATTTAATGTGTTGTGGTTATAATACCCTAATGTTTCTCTCGTGATTAGACAACGGTGGCAACATTATATATTTCACCAGCTTTTGGCCGCGGCTTCGCTCGTGTTAAATTCTGGGTAACACAGTTTTCCCGATTTGCAGGTACCTGCTTCTTGTAGTATTTGCCCTAGCGCCTTATTTATTTTAATAGCAAAGGTAAGGTTTCCCTTTACTTCCCTCTTTCCCCCTCAATTCTCACTTTTTTTAAACAGTTAAAAAGTTAGCCTATGTCCTTCTCCAGGGTTATATTTATCTCAGTACCAAAATCATCAAAATCGGTTTAGCCATGTAGGCGTAAATACTTAACAAACAAACTCACTTTCACTTTTATAATATTAGTAAGGATTTTGAATGTGAAGACTATGTGGATGATTACTTTATTTACTTTAGTTTGTTTTTGACGATTGTATGGCAGTTTAAGCAGTATACGCGACCTACACTAATGTCCAATTTTTGGTATTGTTCGTCGTGTCGTTAAGCTCCTTGGGTTATGAGTCGAGCTACACGATAACTGACAAATGCTTGCACTGACTGGACAGGTCCACTCAATTTGTGTGGTGCTCCCTTAAAAAGACCATTTCAGACACTAATCTGCATAAACCTCATATAAGTTGACCTCATATAAGTTGTTGTTATTTATTGTAATAGCAAAGCTAAGTTTTCTCTCTTTCTCGCTAATTTCTCACTTTTTTTTTAGCCGATTATCGGTTTAGCCATTTAGGCGTCAAAACGTAACAAACATACAAACAAACTCACTTTCGCTTTTATAATATTAGTAAGGATTGTGAATGTGAGGACCATGTGGATGATTACTTTTTTTACTTAGTTTTTGACGATTGTCTGGCAGTTTCGAGTACTATAAAGCGACCTACACAAAATGTCCTTTTTTGGTATTGTTCTTTCATACTTATAATCTCTTCAAACACCACCTTCTCCGCCGCGGGAGACGCCCATGGCGCCGGGCGCCGCGAGACGACTTCCGGCCACCGTAGATGCGGGCCTGTGGGCGGTGAGCAATGGGTAGTTCACCGTCCGTCCGTCGATTGACGACAGGCCGTGTCGACGGCGCGTTCGTGTTTCACGCGCGCCTCAAAGAAAGTCAGCAAAGCAGAGGGTCTTGCCAGAGCCTCCGCCTGCCGGGGTTGCGGGTTGTTCGAAAGGGATACCCCGGCCTCGGAACGTAAAGGGCAAAAGAAGAAACATGGGTGGTTTTTAGTCAGTACAAGTCTGACATGCCCCCCCGCTCCGCCCAGAGCGGGGGAAGTCATTGGATGATTTCCCACCCGAAAAAAAAATAAAAACCACCTTCTCACCATCAGCCTTCACACGGCTAAGCCAAAAGTACCAGGTTAGCATAACTTCAAACAATAAAAAATAATGTAACACTTCGAAGGTCGATGTGACTCATTTAGTACCTGCACTGCAAAAACGTCTTGTGAGAACAGATTTTTATCAACGAACGATGCAATGGCTCAAGTATTTGTATTGAAATAAACATTATTTTAGCTTTTGTACAGACGCCTGCAGGTCAAGTTACCCGAAACTGTCAATTTTTCCCAATGAACCTTGAACCGTATGCTTTAGAAATAAAGTCGAAAATCTATCATCAAAGAAATCTGACAGATTGTGGTAGCTTGATGTGCAGGCGTCTGTACAATAGAGTTTCCAGGGTCAAAGTAACATTATATTTAGTCCTTCATTTAGATCGATTATTCATAAAGACACGTATTTTTTTATTTGTAAATTAGACCAAAAATGACAAAGATACTGCCCATTAAAGTTACGAGTGACGTCGCTCGTTCTGAAAAAATGCAGCAACGTGTAAAGCTTCCGCCCGCGACTTCGTCCGCGCGGCAAAGTTATTTTGCGCTAACGCTACCTTTAACCTGCGTGATGATCGAAAAATAAAATCTTTCTCCCCCTTATCTCACTTTTTAAATTAGCCTATGTCCGTTTCCAGAGTCCCAAATATATCTGTACCAAAATTAATCAAAATTGGTTTGGCCATTTAGGCGTGAAGCCGTAACAAACAAACTCACTTTCGTTTTTATAATATTAAGTAAGGATTTTTTGTTTTTACAACTTAAAATTAACTTTTTATTTAAAAAAAGTGGGATATGAGGGAGAACGAGGGACGAAAAGGGAAAACTTAGCGTTGCTAAATAAATAAGGCGCAAGAGCAAAATCTATAGGTAGCAGGTACAGTGTTATACCGAATTTAACGCGAGCGAAGCCGCGGGCGATAGCTAGTTAAATATAAAAGCTGCACAAAACATGGGTGTTCTCCAATTTGTCCAACAACGGCCACCTGCATGTCTGTCGAAAGTTCACGCCCTAAATATAGACACGCGATAAGTTGGCACGCGAGAGATCCTCGATGCAATCGCCTCGACTGCTATGCACTCCTGGTATTCTAATTGGTGTATCTGGTTTGTGAAGAGAACTCGGGGTCTAAAGTGGTCCTTTCAGCAGAATCTTAGTTTGATAATAAATATGAATTACGTTAGAATTCGTTAAACGGTCACTAAGTGACGATTTACAATATTAACTGCTTCTCTGATCATTTTAAGAACATAAACGTTATTCATACATATTATTTCTTTGACGACACAGTTGGCGCAGTGGCTGACTGCTCGACTGCTGCTCTACGTGTCACGGGTTCTATCCCCGCACGGAACAAATATTTGTATGGCCTACAGAAAGTTGTTTCGGGTCTCGCTGTTTGTGTATGTGAGTTTGAATGTTTGTAAACGCACCCACGATACAGGAGAAATTACTGGTGTGGGGCAACAAAAATATCCTATTATGATCGACAGCCTGGTGTTTCATGCGCGCCTCAAAGATATGTCAGCAGGGTTGTTTGAAAGGGATATCGCGGCCCCAGAACATTAAGGGCAAAGGAAGGAACATGGGTAGGTTTTAGTCTGTGACATTCCCTCCCGTTCCACCCAGAACAGGGGAAGTTATTAGATGATTTCCCTCCGAAAAAAAATCCTATTATTATTCTGCTAAAGCGCCCATTTTGGTTTTTTTTTTTCGGATTGTTATTTATCACACAAATATTATAAAGGCTTGTATGTTTGTAAATCTTTCATACTCAAACGTCTTTGGATGACATTTGGTACCTATGTAGATAATATAATGCTTTTATTTCTCACCACAAGCCAAAAAAATACAGGCAATATTTACACAAAGAATCATTAGCTGCCAATTTTTGGTTGGGGTCGCTGGTGCCTGTGGTAGGTAGTAACACCTGTAGAACAGGTCATCAGGTAAATAAACTATACCCTGGATTAAAACAGGCTTTTTATCCCGGTCTACGCAGGTGGACCCGAGCAACAGCTAGAGTTAAGAATATTCGGAATTAATTTGATACGACTTTTTTACATTGCATAAAATCACAGTCTCACACACACACACACACAAACACACACACCCACACTCACGCGCACACACACACACACGCCGAAAGACTTAGGAGAAACCTAGAATTAGTCTAATTTTTTAATTATTTTTATTGCCGATGGGAAATCATCAAATAACTTCCCCGCTCTGGGCCGAACAGGGGAAGTTATCGGCCTGTTGTCAATAGACGGACGGACGATGAGCTACACATTGCTCACCGTCCTCAGGCCCGCATCTGGCAGCTGGGTTGAGTCTACACAGTCAAAAGATAAGGCCGTTTATGTCGCAAGTTTGTACGGAACTCTCGGTACGCGAGACCGACGCGGTTTTTTTTATAATAACAGGAGTGCCAATATCTGCCAATGGCTTAACAAAGGCTTGCCAAGAGCCTCGACCAATACCTGAGGAGACTCTCGTTAGGCAGCTGGATCAAGGGCTTGATACAGAAAGCGGTACTCCTGGACACGGCTCGTATTGTTAGGAGGTTCCTTTCTTTGGAGCCCTGACCGACCCGACTGTAACTTGGACCCTGTGCCCTATACCGGTGGGCTACTATTTTTATATTTTTTATTCTTTTAAGAAATATTTAAAAAATTAATGATATGAGGAGAAAACAATAAATTAACGAGAAACAGCTACCCTACCATGACGTGTTAAAGCAGAACTTATTCCGCTGAGGGAAAGGGACAGAGCTATACAGGGTGTCTAGCACCATCTCTTTCACTCAGTGGAATAAGTTCTGCTTTAAGATGTCATAGTAGGCCTACAGGAGTGCAAGTCAGATGACATAACTTACACCTGACTTTGACAGATAAAAGCCACAACTTGTTTTATCGATAATCGATCCATTAACCATATAACCAATTAAGGGTTGTCCCGTCCTTGATGCAGCCTTGCAGACCAAAATAGCTCATAAAAGCGTTAATGGATAGCTGAAACCAAAAGAGCCAACCTACAAATTATCATCGACCTTTATTAAAATGGCTCATAAGGGTGTTTAAAGTCACCGTGGAATCTGAAAGCCATAGTACTTGCGTGCCTGTAAGAGTGGCGCACGCACTACAACGGGGGGAAACACCGCTGCCGCAATAAATCGCCGCTCGGCGGAGAGACCTCCGGTGCGACCTCATGGTGGCTGGAGATATCGACATTCACAACCCCGTGCAGGGTACGCCACAATAGTGGCGATAAGTCCCTTCCTTATGAAGTGGCTGGAGACGTGCCATGGCCTCACCTTCCACCTGATGCAGGTCTTCACCAGACACAGAGACAAGAGTCGGAAGGTTCCTGCACATAATCGGGCGGGAGGAAAAACCTAGGTGTCTCCACTGTTATAACCGCCCGGACGACACGGTGGAGCACACTTTGGCGCGCGGTCTGTTGCCCGCTGACCCCGCTTGGGCGGAGCACCGCTGTGTCCCCGCATAGGCGATCGCGGCGGCGACGTCTCGCGTCTGGCCCTGGTTCAGTCCATTGTCCGAGGCTAGCAGAAATGGAATCGCTCCTCGCATAAGGTAACCGCTTTCCTGCTAGCGAAGGAGGTGGCCCGACGTTTGAGGACGAGAACCTCAAACCAAAAAAATACCTCCAGGCGTCGGATACCGCGAGATAACTCCCGGCCACCGCAGAAGCAGGTCTATGTACGGTGAGCAATTATTAGGTAGCTCACCGTATTGTCGGTCTAGTGACGATAGGCCGTGTAGGTCAGGCTGGGAAGTTATTTGACGAAAAAGAGGATCTTAAAGTACCAGGATAACAAAAACTCAAAGAGATTAGATCGAATAGAGCACAATACACACATTATCATCGACGAATTTTCTCCGTCCTTGATGCACGCAACCTTGCATACCAAAATGGCTCACAAGGGCGTTAAAGTACCAGGATAGCAAAAACCCAAGGAGCTTAGATCGAAAGATAAACACCAACAAACGAGTAGCGACAGGTTGCTAGTTCATCGAAACCTGTTTCTCTCAACGCGGAAAGATAAGACCCTCTGCCTTGTATCTTGTACGTAAAACGCTGTGTATAATGCGGATTTGGCTTAATAAATCGTAATGCTAGACTAACATGGACACGTCAAAGAGTGTACATGGAGTTTCTTGTCCATTGTTCTCCGTATCTTCGCTTTCAGTTGTTATGCATTATGATTAGACTGTTGATTGTTTTTTGGGGGTCCTCAGAAGTCAAAATCGGACCCCTTATTACACTAGGATCACCGTGTCGCGAATCGGACCGAGGCTTCTATGCGTACTTGCGACATAAACGTCCATATCTTTTGACTGGGCTGATTTTTCAAACATTAGATAACTTAGTTCCATACAAAGACTGTTAAAGTGACAGTCTTATGCGTCGGATAAATAAATATCTTGGGACAACTCACACACGGCTATCTGATCCCAAGCTAAGCAGAGCTAGTGTTATGGTAACCAGACAACTGATATACATACTTATATCATTTATAAACACATACATATTATAGATAAATCACACCCAGACACAGAACAAACAATCATGCTCATCACACAAAGTTTGTCCTGCGTGGGAATCGAACCCACGAACTCCGGCTCAGCAGTCAGGGCCACTAACCACTAGACCAACAGGCCCGTCATGCATAAATCTTAACTGGCGATTGAAAAATCGGCCCTGTGTAGACTTAGAGTTTTGGTTTTTTTACACCACAAAGGGACCCCTAAGTTGAATATGGTTTTAAATTCAACTCGATACCTCCACGGGGTCCCGATTAGTCTTGACAGATAGACAATATCCTATAAGGGTTCCGTATTATCCTTTTAATGGAACTTTAAAAACATGAATGTGACACTAGCTTACGATATCAAACGTGTTTTTCTCCGAAGTAATGTCCTCAAAAATAATATTTAGAAGTTACATAAAATAAAAAAGGTTATTTTTAGAAGGGCTTGTTCTGAAAAAATATTTTTTCAATAGGTATAATAAGTTTTTAATAAAAACCAATCTACTACACTACGTGTTAATTGACCCTCGCAGCGGGTGGCAGCTTCTGAAAAAGCTAGACCTTACCTTGAGACTACGAAGTCATTATCATTCTCCTGTGCTTATTTTCGGTTGAGAAATCATCAAAGAGCGGAGGGTGTGACTAAAAGCGGGGATGTTCGATACTGACTAAAACCCATCCATGTTTTTTTTTTTGCCTTTCGTGTTCCGGGACCGAAGTATCTGTAACCCACAACCCCAATAGGGAGTGGCCCTGGCAGGCCCCTCTGCTATGCTGACATCTTTTTGAGGCGCGCGTGGAACACTTACGCGCAGACGACGGACAGACGGTGAGCTGCCTATTGCTCAACGTCCACAGGCCCGCATCTACAGTGGCCGGGAGTCGTCTGGCGGCGCAGAGGAGTCTGCCAGGCTCCTCTACTATGCTGATATCTTTTAGAGGCACCCGGGGAACATAACGTCATAGGAAGTCCAAGCCAGATTATTACACTTAAAAAACCCGGCCAAGAGCATCGAAAGCAGCAAGAGTCAGAATCGCGGACCGAAGGTTCCGTATTAAGTTTCGACATATCTTTTGACTACTTAGACTTAGGCGCGTCGCCCACACGACCAACAGTCGAGGCGCGGGCGCATTAGGCGCGTTGCCCACAAGATCAACAGTCGAGGTGCAGTTAAGCGCAGGCACATAAGAAGCATGCCGCAACGAGATTTTCTTTACAAATGTCGTGTGGGCGACGCACCTAATGCGCCGCGGCTCGACTGCGCCTCGACTCTTGGTCGTGTGGGCGACGCGCCTTAGAGGGTTAGTTTTTTCACAGCCCATAAAGTCTACAGACTTGAGTATATGGTTTTAATTTTAACTCGATACCTCCAGGCGTTCCCGAGTTAAAGGTTTTTGACAGACGGATAACAAAGAGATCCAATAAGGGTTCCTTTTGTTGTACGGAACCCTAAAAATCAAATAATACAATTTAATAGACCGTACACTTTCTATATTTAGCAATAATATACATTTTACTGAGTGTATGACGTAAGCTGCGCGTACGCCGCTGCATTGAAGTTGTGTAACAACTGTATAGAAATAGTTCAATAAACTCGTCAGAACATGAGGCGTCGATTGTACGTCTGATTCGCTGTCAGTGATGCGGGGATTTTGAATTCTTGACTGACGTTTTGGTGATTTCGAAAATGGAGTATTTGCAATGTTGTGTAAGCCATGTTTTAAATAAAAAAATTAAAGTGTCAAGGGACACCCGGATGGAACAAAGTTCCTATAGAAATGAAAATATCTGGCTTGCTTTCTATAAGAGAGAGAGAGACAGACAGAGAAACATGCGACGCCGCACAGCTTACAATAGCTTACTATAGCAAAAAGTGTCGTGACAACTTTTCGTAAGATTTTTTTTCCGTCTAGCCCCCTTACACAACGCGCGATAAGGAACTTCGTTCCAAAAAGTGCGAGTCAATATTTACTGAAGTCCTACTATTTTACTAATATTATAAATGCTCCAGAGCCTGGAGCATCGCCGGCGCGTTGCCAGCCTTTCGGTTTTCTATCGGTTACATTTCGGAGAGTGTGCGATGGAATTGCACAGCCTAATTCCGCCAAGCCCGTTCCATCATAGGACTACAAGACGTACGGCGATGCGCCACCGTTACATGGTAGACATCCCACCCACACGCACTAAACGGTTTGGGAATACCTTCATTGTGCGTACTGCTAAGGAGTGGAATTCCCTGCCGGAGTCTGTAATTCCTGACAGCTATAACCTGGGGGTCTTCAAGTCAAGAGTGAATAGGTTATTTCTAGGTAAGCGTGCTTCATCGTCGACCACATCATCACTTACCATCAGGTGAGATAGTGGTCAAACGCGAGCCTATCAATAATAAAAAAAAAAAAAAATGCGAGTGTTTGTGAGGATGAATACAAATGACAGCCGGGACCAACAGCTTAACGTGCTTTTCGAGGCACGGACGAAACTCGGTATGTAACGGGTGGTTACCCATCCACTATCCTACTTAGGCAAGCGCGGCTTAACCTGAAAATCGACCTGAGTTGTATACAGCCACGAGCTCGTCCTTTATTAAAAGTACAGAATAATCTTACTTAAATTATAAATGCGAACGTTTGTGTGGATGGATGTATGGATGTTTGTTACTCTTTCACGTCAAAACGGCTAAACGGATCTTGATGAAATTTGGCACTGAGGTAGATTATAGTTTGTAATACCATATAGAGATACTTTTTTTTCGATCATCACGCGCGCGAAGTCGCAGGCGCCACCTAGTATAATTATGAATGCGGCTGTCTGTCTCTAAAACTTGATGAGAGGTCCTGGAGACAGACAGTGACAATATATTAGCGATACCTATGAGTGAAGAGAAAATGAAATAGTAATTGAAGAACTGGCCTAGTTAGTGCAAGTCGGATGCACGAGAGGTTCCGTTACCTCTATCTATTTAAAACGTCAAAATAATCATGTTTGTTGTCCGGGAGCGCACTTAAATATCGGTTTTTAGTATTTAACGTTAACAGAAATATGTACATCATGTAATATTTTTTTTTTTAAGAATCAAGGAGAAATCCTAGCGTGCGGGGGCCCACGCTAGGATGTCTCCTGTATCGTGGTGCGTTGACAGACATTTAAACTCACATACACAAACAGCCAGATCCGAAACAAGTACCTGTAGGTCATACAAATATTTGTTCTGTGCGGGGATCGGTTCGCGACACGCAGCGCAGCAGTCGATCGCTCAGCCACTGCGCCAACCGTGTCGTCAATATCAAGGTTCATGAGACACAGCCTTGGGTCAGTCGGACGGACAGCGGAGTCTTAGTAAAAGGGTCCTGTAAGAGTCCTGGTGAGAGTTGCTTAACCAGGCTCCGTGTGCTAACCCATCCATTTCCAAACCTCGGCAAAGGTTGCTTAACCTGGCCCCCTGTGGTAACCCATCCATTTCCAAACCTTGGCAAGGGTTGCTTAACCTGGCCTCCTGTAGTAGCCCATCCATTTCCAAACCTTGGCGAGGGTTGCTTAACCTGTCCCCGTGTGTTAACCCATCCATTTCCAAACCTTGGCAAAGGTTGCTTAACCAGTCCCCGTGTGGTAACCCATCCATTTCCAAACCTTGGCAAAGGTTGCTTAACCTGGCCCCCTGTGGTTACCCATCCATTTCTAAACCTCGGCAAGGGTAGCTTGGAATGTGAAATTGATTTGAGCTTAATAAAACACACCAAAAGAATATTTATTTATTATGAAACACGTGTTCTAAATATAAAAATACTAGAATATACAACTTGAATATAGTTACTAGAACACCTATAACTAACTTCACGATGTCGCTGTGCGCGCGCAAATCACTCTCATCATTTTTCTCCATCGCGCCAAAAGAAGTATAACTTCAAAAAAAATACAAAGATTTCTTTAACTAATTTTATTCCCACGAATCTATAGCTACGCATTCTCGCTCATCTCGGATATAAACGTAGCCTAATGGCATCAATCCTGATGAACCCCAAAAATCCCAAAAAACTGATTGTCGCAGGGTATAAGATTTTTCCTAGATTTAAAAAAAATGTTTGAAATGACTCTCTTAGGTAATCATGACCGCCTGGTCCACAGATGTCGGTGGGGCTGCAGCGGCGCGTGCCGGCGCTGGACGAGACCGGCGGCGGCGTGCCGGCGGCGTGGAAGAGCGGCAACGCCGAGCCGCCATTCGCGTCGTTTGCGCCGCCCGCCGGCTCGCCGGCAGGCCCGGCGTTCGCCGCGTCCCCAGCCCCGTCGACCCCCGGGCCGGGGTTCGCGGGCCCGCCGTATGCGGCGCCGGGCCCGTTCGGCTCCCCGTCGGCGCGGCCCGGCTCCGGCGGCGGGTTTCCCCCGGGCCCGCCGCAGCAGCCGCACTTCCCCGGCCCGGGGTTCGCGCCGCCGGGGTCCCCCTTCCACCCGCACCCTCCACATCCGCCTATGCCGCCTCACCCGCATATGATGGCGCCCTTGCCACCGCCTGTTGACAGGTTAGTGTTTTGTTTTTTTTTTTCTTATACTTGTAGACCTTACTCCCGGAATTCACCAGGTTCAAAAGCAGACCAGTTGTGGATCCTGGGATCTGCTAGCAGATATTTTTTTCTGATTTGACCGAACCGACATTAAGCATTTCTTTTAGAGCGCTATCGAAAATAATAAAAAAAATCCCAACAATGTTTTCTGCATAGTATCTTTGGTTGACGGCTTTGCAGAAGGTCTCATTTACACCCCTAATAACATAAAATGAAACAAAAAGAGAGCTTTCAACAACACTGCAATCATAAAACACGGAATTTTAAATTCTGAAGGTGATTTACAAATATTTTTTTCTTAAAACATTAAAAACTACATTCATATTTCTAGCATGGGTCAGGACCTATGTGCCAGAATTGTCACACAGTGGATGCCCGATGAGGGCCAAAACACGCTTGTGTGACGATTTGGATTCGTTCATACCGGATTGACCCAAGGAGGTTAAACACCTAGACAGTTAGAAAGGAATTGGAAGGCATTTGCCCACCAGTTTGGCAGAGTTTGTTTTTTTTTTTAAATACTTTTGTCTAAATAAATTATGGCTGGCTTTTACTTTGGCCAGTGGCTTAGCATTGCCATACAACGTGGGAACGCGGCCAGTCTCTTGGAGACATTGCCATACAACGTGGCAACGCGACCAGTCTCTTGGGGACATTGCCAACTGACAGCGTTGAGGACGAATTTTCAGACGCTATTTTTTAATTTATTTATAAGTTAGGTAGTATATTTAATTTTTTAAGTTCATTTATTCTTTTCTTTACATATACCTAATAAATTTTTAAATATTTCTTAAAAACAAAAAAAAACATTTAAAAATATAAAAATAGTAACCCACCGGTATCGGGAACAGGGTCCAAGGGCGATCCAAGGCGGTCAGGGCTCCAGAGAAAGGAACCTCCTAACAATACGAGCCGTATCCAGGAGTACCGCTTTCTGTATCAAGCCTTTGATCCAGCTGCCTGACGAGAGCCTCCTCAGGTGTTGGTCGAGGCTCTTGGCAACTAAGCCATTGGCAGATACGACTATCGGCACAATGATCGCTGAGTCCACATCCCACATGTCGACAACCTCGCGAGCCAAGTCAATATACTTCAGTAATTAATTTATTACAATATTATTTTTTTTTAATTGGTCAAGTTGGAGTCAGACTCGCGAGTCTGATACATATAACATCTTTACATGTTTTCAAGATAAAGGGTCTTGATAAACAAACAGACGGACAACAGTGACCCAATAAGGGTACCGGTTTTTCTTTTTGGCAATTATGTACTGAATACGTGGTGATGGTCAGTGCATCGGTGTCCTGGCCACCCTGTCATGATGATAATAGTTCACATCAGGGGCCTTAGTCTGCTATTACAATAGTGTCAGAATGGTCGATCACTGATCGCATAATGGTTAATTTTGACAAGTTTGGTAAATTGACAACACTATTGTAATAGCAGACTAAAGCCCCAGTTTATAAGTTCGATTTCTTAATAAAGGTTATATATTTGCGAAGACCCAAGGGCTGTCTTTTATCATACGCTAAGCTCCATACAAAGTGGCAACGCGGCCAGTCTCTAATTTTAACTCGATATCTTCACACGTTCCCGATATAAAGGGTCTCAAAAGACAGGGTTCCGTTTCTTCCTTCCTAAGGCGACCCCTAAAACTTGACTACTATAACATGTCAATTGTCTTGTTAATCTAGTGATTGTAAGAGCGACTACACAGCATTAAGTCCTGGGTTCCAAATGTTCGAAACCCTAGTCGGGGAAAGTGTTTTTTTTATCCACAATTTTTTTTGTAGCAGCCACAGTCTAGATTTGTGTTTGATTTATGGCAAAAGCTGGTTCCGTAGTATAAGGAACTTAACAAAACTATCGAAAAGAGAGTGTACTATAAACCACATTTGCCTATACTTTCTGGGAGTAGAAGACATGATGTTATGAACTTTTCACTTTTGGCAATGAAAATCTTAAACCAATCCAGCCGCGCGGGAGACGCTCAGAGCTTCTAGCGCCGCGAGACGACTCCCGGCCACCGTAGATGCGGGTCTGTAGACGGTGAGCAATGGGTAGCTCCGTAGCACCGTCCCTCCGTCTAGTGACGACAGGCCGTATCCACGGCACGTTAGTGTCCCACGCGGGCTTCAAAGAGAGTCAGCAAAGCAGAGGGGCCTGCCAGGTCCACCGCTTGCCGGGGTTCCGGGTTATTGTTATATTACTATGCGAAAGAGATACCGCGGCCCATAAAGAGCAAAAGAAGAAACATGGGTGGGTTTTAGTCAGTACTTGTCCGACACTACCGCTACGCTCTGGGCAGAGCGGGGAAAGTTATTTCATGAAGTTCCATCCGCAAAAAAAAGGCATTAAAAATCTGACAGCACCTAAGTTAAGGCAATCATTTAGGCGTCTCTTAGTGTTAATGAAAACAAGCTTTAAAGTCAAATGCAGATTTTTACGACAATAGGCCACGGATCATAAAGTCTGGCGAACGTCTATACTCGTTATCAATCTCTTATCAGTGGCTCAAAGTTCATTATGTTTTCTTTAGGGAACGTCCTGAGTGACAGACTTTCGCGGGAGCGTTTATTACATCAATACTAACTGTGCCCCGCGGTTTCACTCGCCTTTTCGTTTCTCCCGCTCTGAGCGGAGCCGAAGGAAGTTTTAGACGTGTACTGGACTGAAACCTATCCATGTTCCTTCTTTTACCCTTCGTGTTCTGGGGTCGCGGTATCTCTTTCGAACAACCCGAAAGTGACACCACACTGTTCAATGCGAAATAGAAAGACGAAACGAAAATAACTGGCTTGCTTTCTATGAGTGAGTGAGAGAGAGAGAGAAACAGAGAAACACTCGCACGCCTCACGGCTAAAAGTGTCGTTACAACTTTTGGTCTTAATTTTTTCCGTCTATCCCCTTTCGCAACGCGCGATAAGGTAAGGATAGAGGTTCGTTAACAATATGCATTCTATTAAAAAATAAACTACTCTGACACTAGCTAATGATTAGTCTTTTCTCATTTTGATGGTTACGTAAGAGTGGGAGGGGGGTGGCGAGTTGCAGAAAGAAACTGATGTATATTTTGATTGTCTGCAAGTCCTTCTAAATGGGCCGAAAGTATGTAGTTCGAATTGATGAATTACTCGGGAATCGTAACCAACACCAAAAACAAGAAAAAAAACTTGAGGGATGTCAAGGGATAGCCGGATGGAACGAAGTTACTATTGATAATGTACAAAAAACCGGTATCCACTCAACAAAAATAATCGTCGCGACACCACACAGTTCAATGCGAAATAGAAAGACTAAACGGAAATAACTGGCTCGCTTTCTATGAGAGAGAGACAGGCAGAGAAACACGCGCACTGCTTACAACTATAGCAAAAAGTGTCGTTACAACTTTTGGTCTTAATTTTTTCCGTCTTCAGCCCCCTTTCGCAACGCACGATAAGGAACTTCGTTCCAAAAACTTATATCTAACAATCTATCAACTAAATCGCGCCCGCTTCTGCTCGACACCGTGTTTACTCTGACCGTGGCCTTAGTTTCTGATCACTACCGGCAGATAATATTTCTGCGTACAGATTCAAAGTAAGACTGCAAGTCAGCCCTGGCCTGTGGACGGTGAGCAATGGGTAGCTCACCGTCCGTCCGTCTATTGACGACAGGCCGTGTCGACGGCGCGTAAGTGTTCCACGCGCGCCTCAGAGGTGTCAGCAAAGCAGAGGGGCCTGCCAGGGACACCGCCTGCCGGGGTTGCGGGTTGTTCAAAAGAGATATCACGGCCTAACATAAACGGCAATAGAAGAGGAACATGGGTGGCCGGGCTCCGCCAAGAGCGGGGGAAGTTATTTGGTGATTTACCTCCCACAAAGAAAAACACTGCAAATCAGTTAAAAAAAGTCTTTAGCTAAAAAAACGAATAACACTGGCTGGTGACCACACATTGGGAATCGAGCCCATTCCATTTTCAAAACGTACAGACACCTACAAGTTCTAAACTCAATCATACAAAATAAAAAAAAAATACCTCAAAAAATCCGCCGTGGTATCCTTAAGAATAAAATAAAATGGTTGCGTCAGTGTGAGTGAGTTACTGTGTTTCGTGTCGGTGCGCTTCGTGTGTGTGTGCGCGCCTCGAGCCGAGTCATAAAACTGTGTTTGTGTGTGTGAGAGTAAATGTAGGTGAATGTAGCGTGTACTTATAGCTGGTAGCGATAGAATATTGGGGATAATTAATTTGTTAGTTTCTTATTAAGGTGATGGTTGTCTATTGTCGGTGATGGGGTTTTTGGAATAGCATTTTTTATGATTGCAAAAATTAAAAATGTTGCTAAGGAAAATACTATTTTATAAAGATTAGGCTTTTTTAAATTGGATTCATTTGCATTTTTATTTCGCTTTCTGATTTCTATCAACTTGTTTTTTGGTAATTAAAAACCTAAATAACTAGCTATTCTTAAAATTTAAATTAAAGAAAATTATTTATCTATCAATATTGAACTCGAATAAAACAAAAAAAATACAAAAACACAAGGCATTTATTTCAATTAGACCATAGGCTGACCAAATGCTGCTACAGTCCCAGTCACAAGACATAATAACGTGCGAAAGTACTGTAGTTGCCTATTCCAAAGCGTAGATCTCTATGAAGAAGAATGGGCAAGAAACTCCATGGACACCCTTTTAAAAAATAATGTTAGTACAAAATCATGGATACATCATTCATGTTGAGATTATTTATATGCATGTGAGAACGATACAGAAAAAGGCAAGGGCACCCTTTGAGGAGTTCTGTCATGATGAAGCTAGTGTGACTGCAGGATCAAGTCATACCAATCACAAAAACCAAATGTTAAATTTTAGCACAACAAAATCAAAATTCATTTATTCAAATTAGGCTGATAGTCAGCAATTTTTGAAGGTCACATTACGAGAGACAGTCCCACAAAAACACCCACTTCCTAGTGTTTTAGCTGGGAAGATGAAGTGGGGAACAAACTCCCCAGCAACACATCTGTCTGTCAGGTTAGAAGAACTAGATTTTATACTGTTCCGTTTATCACAAGGTACATTTAAGAAATTTTCATGTCAGCTATGTGAAATTTAAAAAAAAAAAGTTTCCCTATACTTACTAGGAATTTCTCCTGTATCGTGGGTGCGTTTACAAACATTTAAACTCACATACACAAACAGCCAGACTCGAAACAACTATCTGTAGGCCATACAAATATTTGTTCTGTGTGGGAATCGAACCCGCGACACGCAGCGCAGCAGTCGATCGCTCAGCCACTGCTCCAACCGTGTCGTCAATTTACTAATGATTACTAACAAACACACAGTGCAAGTTAAATAAAAATAGGGTTTCGCCTGTGTTGGGAGTATGATTTAAATAACCGGTGCTTAGAGCTCCAGAGAAAAGAACTCTCAAAGCCAGCGGTATCGCCGGTTTTGTGTTCAACAAAGAGATGTCCGCAAAGCAGAGGGGCCTGCCAGGGCCACCGCCAGGATTGCGGGTTGTTCGAATGAGATACCGCGGCCCCTGGTACATATAGGGCAAAAGAACTTGGGTGGGTTTTTTTACCAGTAAAAGCATGACAACACCCCCCCCCCCGCTTTTGATGATTTTCTATCCGCAAAAAAAACGAGCAGTATTGTTGAGCAACCTTCTGCATTATAATAATTATTGCAAAATATTTTCGCAAAACAAGAAGAATCGTCCCAAAATAACCTGAATAATTTATTCAAAAAAATATTAATTTATCAGAAACAAACCTTATTTTCTGTCTGTACCAGCCCACCCCGTACCTACATACCTAAGTATAACATCGGTACCGCTTCGCCCAACACATCTTGATCCTTGCCGCTACCGCGACCGTTACTGCCGAGAGGTCAACGTAAACTGGTTCATGAAACATACTTTGCCCAACACACCTTGATCCTTGCTGTTACCGCGACCGCTACTACTGAGGGGTCAACGAAATTTGGTTCACGATACATAGCTAGATTGAAACTCCACTTGGTTGGAGTGTCGTCTGCCTCGCTCCACGATCAAAACGATTCGAAATTCGAATGAATATTTTTTTTGTTGTATTTTTTTATTTTATTTCGTATTTTATAAAAAAGTTATGGTGACATTTGAATTTGGTAATTCCTTTTATTTGGCGTTTTTAAAAATAAATTATTATATTGACGCGTGTTCAAATTCTGAACTAAATGTTTATTAAAAAACCCTCCTTACAATTCATTCAAGCGGCGTAACATACTAAGTCGTATCAATATAGTAACATGGAGTGTAAAAAATCTGTTAATTAAAAAAAAATCACAACTGAATATTTATCGTTCGTGGCTAAGTAATAGCGGCCGCTCGGGTCGATCTATAGGTTAAGCCGCGCTTGCCTAGTTTGGTCTGTGGATGGGTGACCACCCGTTACATACCGAGTTTCCTCCGTGCCTCGGAAAGCACGCTAAGCCGTTGGTCCCGGCTGTCATTTGTAGATCTTTGCCAGTCGTTACAGGTAGTCAGTGTTCTATGACAACCAGTCTTACCAAGGGGTATCGTATTACCCAGTACTAACTGGGTTGTGGAGGTCAGATAGGCAGTCGCTCCATGTTAAATACTGTTAGATTGGAAGCCGAACCCAACATAGTTGGGAAATGGCTACTCAGATGAAGACATTGAATATTTATCAACAACATTTTGATACAAGTAAAGTTCACACGTGGTGACGCGATTCAAAACAATACGGTTACAACTCATTGTTTATAGAAGCCAAAAATACAACACATACCAACTCGATGGCACTATAGTATTGCGATTCTTTCATACATTTCTGTAATAACATACATTGTTCCCGCTTGATAAGTCATTATGCACATTTTTGACAGCCGTATAATATGTCAGAAGTCAAAATTTTGACAATCTGTCTTATTAATTTTAAAGTATTGCAATAACAAGAAATTGGGTTGTGATGGTTGCACTCGTAAAATACTATGGGAACCGTGTTACCCCGAATTTAACGCGAGCGAAGCCGCGGGCAAAAGCTAATCATCTATATAAAGATAATCTTTTTCCTAATTAAGTATTAAATTAAAACTATCTTCCGACAATGTTTTCGTCGATTTGAAATCATTATGAGTATCGTAGGACGTGCAAGCTCATTGTATAGGTTCTCATACTTTATACAGGACTTAAACTACTCACAGACTCGGCAGACTTGTAGTTCAAGGGCTCCCTGCGACCTTCACCAGGCCGTGTGACCATCAGACAAGAAATATGCAATTAATGAATATGCGATTAAAGGTAACCAGGGGCCTAAGTCTGCTATTACTATAAATATATAAATATCTTGGGACAACTCACACACGGCTATCTGATCCCAAGCTAAGCAGAGCTTGTGTTATGGTAACCAGACAACTGATATACATACTTATATAATTTATAAATACATACATATTATAGATAATTCACACCCAGACACAGAACAAACAATCATGCTCATCACACAAAGTTTGTCCTGGGTGGGAATCGAACCCACGACCTCCGGCTCAGCAGTCAGGGCCACTAACCACTAGAGTACTAGACCAACAGGCCCGTCATAATGGTCGATCACTGATCGCATAATGGTTGATTTTGACAAGTTTAGTGTGTAGCAGATTACCAAAATTATCAAAATCAACCATTATGCGATCAGAAGAGTAATCCAAAACTTTTGTGAGGATGGATGTATGGATGTCTGAATCCGAAACTTGTTGAATTTTGGCACAGAGGTAGATTATTCTCTGGAGTAACACAGGATACTTTTTTTTTCGATATGGCGAGCGAAGCCGCGGTCGCCAGCTAGTAAATACTGATTTCGCAAGTACCAATGTGAGTTTTTCAATTGCTATGTTCCTTTTAAAGTTTTAAGACATCGGTGAAGGGAAACATCGTGAGGAAACCTGGCAAATCAAATTCATTTATTTCAATTAGACCTTAACAGGCAATTTTGAATGTCATGAAAACAACAGCCCCAGTCACAAGACATAATAACTTGTGAAAGTACTGTAGTTGCCCATTCCAAAGCGTAGCTACCCTCCTATGACCTCTTAAAGCAATTCTTATTCCACTGAAGGAAAGAGACAGAGCTATACAGGGTGTCTAGCACCATCTCTTTCCCTCAGTGGAAAAAGAATTGCTATAAGATGTCATAGTAGCCCTTCTGATCTCTATATAATTCTGAATATTCGTGGTGGTCATTTCTCGTGCTTTTTCAGCAGTTGCGACAGTCAGAGGCTGAAATTATTTTAATGGAGAGGAAAACCAAAAAAACTGGATAGATTATGTGAGGACTTATTGAGAGAAGACCATCAGCTACCCTACTATGACGTCTTAAAGCAGAACTTATTCCGCTGAGGGAAAGAGACAGAGCTAAACAGGGTGTCTAACACCATCTCTTTCACTCAGTGGAATAAGTTCTGCTTTAAAACGTCATGGTAGGCCTACATGAGAGAATCAATACTAATATTATAAAGCTGAAGAGTTTGTTTGTTTGAACGCGCTAATCTCAGGGACTACTGGTTGGAATTGGAAAATTCTTTTAGTGTTGGATAGTCCATTTCTTGAGGAAAGCTATAGGCTATATAACATCCCGCTACGACCAACAGGTGCTGAGCAGCGTGGGTGAAACCGCTAGTGGAAGAATAAAACGGTAACTGTTGGAGAATGTTAGAAATCATCATCATCTGCCTAGCCTTTTCCCAACTATGTTGGGGTCGGCTTACAGTCTAACCGGATGCAGCTGAATATCAGTATTTTACATGGAGCGACTGCCTATCAGACCTCCACAACCCAGTTAGTACTGAGTAATACGATACCCCTTGGTAAGACTGGTTGTCAGACTTTCGGAACACTGACTACCTGTAACGACTGTCAAAGATCTACAAATGACAGCCGGGACCAACGGCTTAACGTGCTTTCCGAGGCACGGAGGAAACTCGGTATGTAACGGGTGGTCACCCATCCACAGACCAACCTAGGCAAGCGCAGCTTAACCTTAAAATCGACCCGAGCGGCTGCTACTGTTTAGCCACGAGCTCCTCTGGAGAAGGTTAGAAAGATGATGATAAAATCTTTTACCGCTAGCAGCTTTAAAGCCAAAAGCAGTTAATCAATAAATATACCGTTGAAACCGCAAATATGTGTTGAATAATGGTTAAGCAAGAATGTTTAATTGGTCCTTTAGTCTAATTATTTGTATTTAATTAATTAGAACAAAAGTATACCAATATAAACGTCGAAATAACAAACCTACCTGTTAGTTTTTGATCAATTTATGTGTAATATTAATATAAAAAAGATAACATGTTTTTGGCACTTGCTTAAGATCCTTACTAAAATTATAAAAGGGAAAGTGAGTTTGTTTGTTTGTTACGTTTTCACGCTACATGGTTAAACCGATTTTGATGAATTTTGGTACAGAAATAGTTGCGACCCTGGAGACGGACATAGGCATATTTTTTTTTAAAAGAGTGAGAAAAGAGGGAGATAGATGGAAGAAAAGGGAAAACTTAACTTCGCTATTACAATAAATTAGGCGCAAGGGCAAATACTACAGGTACCTGCAAATCAGGAAAGGGGAACTGTGTTACCCCGCATTAAACGCGAGCGAAGCCGCGGGCGAAAGCTAGTAATAAGTAAACTTAAATCTCAAACATTGTTAAAAATGACTTAAAGATTAACACAAAAATGAAAGCTCCTACTGATAATGATAAAGTGTTCATTAGTATGGGGCGACATAATTTTTACAACAAAAAAACAAGACTTCTGCCAAATTGTATAATAGATAAATACCTCAAGCAGTTTAGAATCGTAACATTCTATAGTTCCTGCCTAACCCCAAGGGAAAAAGGCGTGAGTATACTATACGTACATACATACCCAACAATCCTACCGACCCCAAAGTAGAACAACAGGGCTATATAGCTATAGTAAGTTCAAAAACGTGGTTAGCAACCTCCACACAGTGACAGACAGGCTAACCTATATTTAAGTATATAGAAGTACATAGCGGTTGGTATGTACGCGAGGGTGGCAAGCACGTGGCGAACGAGGGGTGGCTGCAACCCCCTCGGCTTTACTGCGGTCTTGGTACTTTGATAGACGGAGATATCGTTTTTTAAAACCGATTTTTTGGCAATATGTTACATGGAATGCGTTTTCGTACTAATTCTAGTTTGTTCACATCTAATCGTAAGCGAAAGTAACTGTGACTCTTTCGGTTTGTCGGTCTGTCTGTCACTATTTCAGCTCTAAACGGCTAAACGAATTTTGACGTTTGGGTTATAAGGAGGTGTAGATCTTGACTAGTGAGGATATGCTTCTTAAACAGATAGTACGTTCCTGTAGGATAACCTCCAAGGTGGGACGCAGCCGCGCACAAAAGCTAGTTTTTAATACTACTGCTAGTTTTAGACGAAACGAAGATAACTGCCTTGCTTTCTATGAGAGAGAGAGATAGAGTAACACGCGCACGTCGCATGGGTTATATTATAACAACTATAGCAAAAAGTGTCGTTACAACTTTTTCGTTTCGTCTTTCTATTTCGCATTGAACAGTGTGGTGTCGCGACGATTGTTTTTGTTGAGTCTGTACAGGTTTTTTGTACATAATAAATAATAACTTTGTTCCATCCGGGTGTCCTTTGACACCTCTCAATTTTTTTTCTTTTATTATTCCTATTTTCAATACTTAAAATACAAATGTATGCGAACCCCCACGTTTTTATCACTGATTTGTCATCTAGTTAACATAAAGTGTCACTATATTACGCATTCAGATTAATTTCCCATCCAAATCACACGATTTTCTGTTTTTTTTTTATCAAATCTCTATTAGTTTTGACAGGTTTAATATGCTTATATTATTTTTGACAGTTTTAGTAGTGTTTTAAGACGCTGCATAGATTATTATAAAAGGAACTGTTGATTATAATAGTACATAGTTTTTTTTTTTTTATTTAACACTGTTTCACAAATTTTAGCTACATGTCAATTTAAGGGTTTTATCTCTCGTATATTACTGTATACTTTTACTTCAAACAATCAGCAGATTATAATCAAAGTAACTGCCTGATATTTAGTCACCTTAAAAAGTCAATATTTTCGCGTATGATTTAATTACTCAAGTATCAAGTTTACTTCGTCGCAGTATACGAGATCCCCTCGATCGTGTACCCCTGCGAGTACGGTTCGCAAAAATGCTGAGGCTACACAAAAATATTATCATCAGTAGCCGAGTCAGCATCACCTGGCCATTGCTGCTCTCCTAGTACTTTTTATCCAAATGGATATATATTTTTTGCTCTTTTTGCCTAATTGTCAGCATTGATTGGGTTAAATTAATTAACAATGTCATTTAAAACATGGATTTGTGATGTGTTCATAACAGCGGGTGGATCTTTAGGTTAAGCAGCGCTTGCCTAGTGGATGGGTGAGCAACCGTTACACACTGAGTTTTTTTAGGCAACTCCAACAACAGAATTTTGTTAGGCAACTCATCATCTAATACCTTGTCCCGCTCTGGGCGGAGTGGGGGGAGGGTCAGACTTGTACCGATTAAAACCCACTTTTGCCCTTTATGTTCCGTGGCCGCGGTATCTCTTTCGAACAACCCTCAATCAACAAAGTATACTTAGTAGCCATCGATGTGTCGCATGAAGACGAACCTTGGTGAAGGTTAGTCCAAATTATGATTAGACTAGCTTTTGCCCGCGGCTTCGCTCGCGTTAAATTCGGGGTAACACAGTTCTCCTTTCGTGCTTTACAGGTACCTGCTAGTTTTTGCCCTAGCGCCTTATTTATTCTAATAGCAATGATAAGTTTTCCCTTTTATTCCCTCTTACTCCCTCATCTTTCACTCTTTTTTTTTAAATAGCCTATGTCCGTGTCCAGGGTCCAAACTATCTAGCTAGTCTCTAGAGCGGGGTAAGTTATTTGATGATTTTCCACAATGCCTTGGGCATTTTATACCAGGCAAAAATAAATAAATAGTTTTTGTAAACGCACCCACACGATACAGGAGGAATTCCTAGAGCGGAGAACATTTAAAAAAAATGTGACAGGAAATTTCAGAAAAAGAAACAATTATTTAAGTACCTAAATAGACAATATACAACAGTAAATAAAGAGAGACAAAATGTGCAAAAAAAACTCAAAACAAATTAATATGAGACGAGTCTGCCAACTTCTGTCTGTGTACACCAGCCTTTACTTTAAATATGAACCTACTGCGGTGGCAGAATATCTTCTACGTTTTTATTCCCTACCCGATGTTTTGACATTTGACGTATCCATGCTACCCTAGTAGTTCACGGCCAGCGAGGCAGGTGGTGACAGGCTATGCCCACCGCCGTGTGCCTTCTTTTACTTATGGGCGCCTGGTACTTACCGGCGGTATCGATCGCGTTTACGGGGGTAGGCAGGGATCTAGGTTATTTTTTGTAATACTGGAATTGAAGTATTTAATGACTACTATCGGAAACAAACAAACGAACTCACTTTCGCTTTTATAATATCAAATTAAAAAAATGAATTTAATATAATAAAAGCGAAAGTTAATTAGTTACGTCTTCACGCCTAAATGGCTAAACCGATTTTCATGAATTTGGCTACAGAGATAGTTGAGACCCTGGAGACGGACATAGGTTTTTTTTAAAGTGAGATATTAGGGAGAAAGAGGGAAGAAAAGGGAAAACTCAGTTTTGCTATTACAAATCAAAAAGGCGCAAGGGCAAAAACTGCGTGCAAACCGGGAAAGAGGAACTGTGTTACCCCGAATATAAAGCGAGAGAAGCCGCGGGCAAAAACTAGTTATAAATATTGACGACACGGTTGACGCAGTGGCTGAGCGATCGGGAGTGAGTTTTTAATTAAATGTTTGTGAACGCAACGCAACCACGATACAGGTGAAATATCCTAGTGAGGGCAACGTTTTATTTATATAAAAAAACTAGCTGTGCCCAGCGGTTTCACCCGCTGCTCACTTAGGGTTATGAAAAATAGATGTTGGCCGATTCTCAGACCTACCCAATAAATGTACCCAAAATTTCATAAGAATCGGTCGAGCCGATTCGGAGGAGTACGGTAACTAACATTGTGACACGGAAATTTTATATATTAGATAATAATAATAAATCTCTATTTTCTCTCTTCACAAAGGTACACATTGGTATATAGGTCTTATAAATACAAATATAAGGATAACATTGTAACAAATGCAAAAAATATGTTACTTAAAAAAATGTTTTTTATTTATCTTTATTATTGTTTTTTTTTTTATAATCTTTATTTTTTCGTCTCAATGCCATTTTGATACTATAATTTCAGTATTTTCCTGTTACAAAATTTCAAGTTGTAGTTAATTGTCGGTTTTGAGAGGAAACCTTGCTGGCGCCTCGTAGCAGTCGTAGCCAACTATTGCGCTTTATATTTCTTGTTGGAGTTTATTGGAGTTTACTCCTTAAGAATCGATTTTCATATATAAGGCGCCCGGTATGAGAAAAATCCGAGGGGTAAAACCTACTAAAGTAACGAAAATGTGTCACGTTTTTGGTGCGCACCTTTAGTGCGCAACTTTCTAATTTGGCTGTGAGTGTATTAAGACGTACATATGGTATGCTGTATAGGCGACTATACCTTTATACTATATGTTATTGGGCTTTTTGTTTCTATCAGTGTCGATGTATTTTTTTATGATCTGAAACTAGCGAATCGTGTTTAGGCAAGTTGTATTTTGCATTAACCGACTTTAAAAAAAAGAGGTTATCGATACACGGTCTGTTTTATCGTTCCGTACCTCGAAAGGAAAAACCGGAACCCTTAGGCGCGTCGCCCACACGACCAAGAGTCGAGGCGCAGACGGGGCGCGACGCGTTAGGCGCGTCGCCCACACGACATTTGTAAAGAAAATCTCGTTGCGGCGTGACTCTGTTGTGAGATTTTCTTTACAAATGTCGTGTGGGCAACGTGCCTAACGCGCCCGCGCCGCGACTGCGCCTCGACTCTTGGTCGTGTGGGCGACGCGCCTAATACTGCCCCCGATAGTTAATAAGACGTATCTAACACTTTTTCCAATTTTGAGTTTGATACATTGCCGGAATCAGAAAAAAATGGCGAATCTGCCTGTATTTTTATTAAATTTAGATACTTTTTGTTAGATACGTTTTTTTTAACTATCGGGGGCAGTATAGGAGACTGATGGAAAGTGACATAGGCTAGTTTTTATCGCTTTCTAACCCGCGCTTCCCTAAAATGGGGGGTGGACGTGAGCGAAGCCGCGGGCAAAAGCTAGACCCTACTAATATTATAAAAGCGAAAATGAGTTTGTTTGTCTGTTACGTCACGCCCTAATGGCCAAACTGATTTCGATGAAATTTAGTACAGAGATAGCTGGTGGGACCCTGGAGACGCAAATAGGCTAAAAAAAAGAGGGAAGAAAAGGGAGAGAAAGATATTTTTTTTATCGATCATCACGCGTGTCAAAGTTAGCGTTAGCCCAAAGTAACTATGCCGCGGACGAACTCGCGGACGGAAGCTAGTATTTTATAAACTAAGTTGGCAAGGTAACTAATAATTTTCTCAAAAATCATCCCCATACAAGATGCATTCATCGATTTTTCATTCACATGCCAATTGAGACAGACAGATACCGCTGTCATGTGTGTGAGGAAGATGGAGCATATATTATATTTAGGGGTGACTTTACGCACCCTTCATTCAGTCACTTGTTGTCGATTTTTGAAATCAATAGTTCTTCTATTAACTTTAAATAAAATTTAAAGTTTTTGGTAATATAATTTGTAGCAGCCGTTGATGTGAGTGTATAAAGAGTGGTGGATCCCAATGTTGATGGATGGAGAGCGAAAGGAAGGCCAAAGAAAAGATGGATGGATTGTGTAAGGAATGATATGAAGGAGAAAGGAGTAAATGATGCCGTGACGTCTGATAGGGGAATGAAAGAAGGAAACGTGTTGCGCCGACCACGAATAGAATGGGACAAGGGCAGGGAAATGATGATGAGATGTAGATTACCAAAATGGCTGTCACATCCCGACAAACAGACAGGCACAGCGAATCTGTAAGGGCCTATGCACACCACGTTTTCTAAACGCGCCGTCGACGCGCGTTTTGGGAACGCGCGTCGCCGGCGCGTTTTTATCCTGCAGAGCAGTTTGTTGTCGTTTGTAATGATTCAAACGCGCGGCACCGGCGCGTGTGTATCGATACAAACGCGCGGCACCGGCGCGTGTGTATCGCTACAAACGCGCGGCACCGGCGCGTCTGTATCGATACAAACGCAACGAGGGAAAGGGAAGTGTGAATCTACGCTAGTAGCAATCGAGCGATTTGGTGCACCGCACGTCTTTGGAACAAAAAAATGGAGCCTTTCGACACAGAAAACTTCATAACTGAAATTCAAAACCGGCCAATATTGTGGAATTCACGATTGCCGGATTATTCGATACACACGCGCGTTTGCATCGCGTCTGTATCGCTACACACGCGCGTCTGTATCGCTACACACGCGCGTCTGTATTTATACAGGTGTGCAAAGGTCTACAGGCTGCGTCTGACTTGCGTGTGTATCGCGTCTGTATCGCTACAAACGCGCGTCGACGGCGCGTTTAAAAAACGTGGTGTGCATAGGCCCTTAGGAATACATTTATAGCCACATAACCTTTCTCCTTAGGGGGGTTCCAAACATCTTTTTAGGGTTCCGTAGTCAACTAGGAACCCTTATAGTTTCGCCATGTCTGTCTGTCCGTCCGTCCGTCCGTCCGTCCGTCCGTCCTCGCTTAATCTCTGTGACCGTTAGCACTAGAAAGCTGAAATTTGGTACCAATATGTATATCAATTACGCCGACAAAGTGGTAAAATAAAAATTTGAAAAAAATGTTTTATTAGGGTAGCCACCCTATATGTAAAGTGGGAAGTCATTTTTTTTTTAATTCCAACCTTAACGTGTGATATATTGTTGGAAAGGTATTTAAAAATGAATAGGGGTTTACTAAGGTCATTTTTTGATAATGTCAATAATTTCGGAAATAATCGCTCCAACAGTAAAAAACAATGTGTCCCCCCCCCTCTAACTTTTGAACCATAAGTTTAGAAAATATGAAAAAAATCTGAAAAGTAGAACTTTATAAGGACTTTCTATGAAAATTATTTTGAACTTGATTGACACAACAGTTTTTGTACAAAAAAGACAAAAAGTTGTACAAAATAATTTCTGGAGTAAGTTTGTAGTATAAAAAATGCTTGCATATAAGATATATGCAAGCATTTTTTGTAACTTTGTTTACATATTTTATTATCCTGAACGTATCTTTTTTCGAATAAAAAAAGAATTATTGAAATCGGTTCTCGCAATCCAAAATTACCATCGAAATTGCACGTCTTTGTATTAATTAGTAACCCAATTCCCCGAGAGATGGCGCTGTAAGTACTTATTACATTGGATCGGGTATTACCGAATTGTTCGGTTGGCCTCATAACTGGGAACACTTATTGTAACGGATCGGAAACTACGGAACCCTACACTGAGCGTGGCCCGACACGCTCTTGGCCGGTTTTTTATATTATTTTTTCATATATATATATTATATATATGACGGGCCTGTTGGTCTAGTGGTTAGTGCTGCTGAGCCGGAGGTCGTGGGTTCGATTCCCACCCAGGTCAAACTTTGTGTGATGAGCATGATTGTTTGTTCTGTGTCTGGGTGTGATTTATCTATAATATGTATTTATTTATAAATTATATAAGTATGTATATCAGTTTTCTGGTTACCATAACACAAGCTCTGCTTAGCTTGGGATCAGATAGCCGTGTGTGAGTTGTCCCAAGATATTTATTTATTTATTTATATGGTAATTAGTACCTTAAATAGGCATCAAAAAGTTCTCTGAAAAATATATGCAATACTTTGATTTATGGTCTTTAATTTTTTACAAATATTATATTTTGTTTATTTACGTAAATACAGACGATATAAAAAATTTAAATTTTTGTGCAAAATAAGATTCAACTTCTTTACCTGTTTTAGATATCGTTTAAAAATGGTGATTCCATATTTGAAGGATTTTTTAAATTTGTAAAGGAAAGCCGGCTACGGTTGGAGACGACCCCCTAATGACAGGTCCTTACTGCCAATACAGAAGGAACATAGATGGTCTTACCCCCGAATACTGAAACGTCGCTTAAAATTTAAGTCCCACTTAAATTTAACACAGATTCAGAAGTGACGTTTGACCATACAAAATCTAAAGTTTAAGAGCTGCTCAATTTTTTTTTTTTTTTTTAATTATTGATAGGCTCGCTTTTGACCACTATCTCACCTGATGGTAAGTGATGATGTGGTCGACGATGAAGCACGCTTACCTAGAAATAACCTATTCACTCTTGACTTGAAGACCCCCAGGTTATAGCTGTCAGGAAATACAGACTCCGGCAGAAAAAAAAACACAAAAAAATTAAACGAAATAAAAAAAAAAATTAAAAAAAAAAAACAAACAAAAAAAACAAACAAAAAAAAAATGAAATTATAACGATAAGTGCACTTCATAAACTGTTGGGGATACTTTTTTATCATGTAAAACCGCAGGGCGGAGCTAGTCTAAAATAATAATTGACTGTTTTTTTTTATGATTGTATTGTGATAATAATGAATAAAAAGAAGTAAATTTAATGTAATTCAATAAAATATACAGTACAAGTAACTAAAGGCGAAAACAATTACAAGGCGTCAAAAAAATTATCTACATTGCTATTAATAGGAAATGTGCCCAGAAGGCTCACAGCATTGCCATTTTGGATGTCAATGCTGATTCTTTGGCCAAAATAAAGGCCAGCCAAATTACTTACTTTATTACAAAAACAAATATACCAGGATAATGCTACTTGAATGCATTATCCTTCCTACCGGGGTTGCGGGTTGTTCGAAAGAGATACCGCGGCCTCGGAACGTAAAGGGCAATAGAAGGAACATGGGTGGGTTTTAGTCAGTACAAGTCTGACATGACCCCCCCGCTCCGCCCAGAGCGGGGGAAGTCAATGGATGATTTCCCACCCGAAAAAAAAAATGCATTATCCTTTAAAATGACAGCATTGTTGGTCTAGTGCTTGCAAGCGCTACTCCTGAGCGTGAAGTTCTGGGTTGGATCTTCGAGAAGAGTATCAAATAGTTTTTTTTTTCTGTGAGGTAATCTTTCTTTTTATAGATATTTTTACACACTAGAAATTTCTCCTGAATCGTGGGTGCGTTTAAAAAAAAAACAAATTCATTTATTTGCATAAAACATAGTATGGTAAAAAGTCACATACACAAACAGCCAGGACCCACAAGAACTATCTGCAGGTCATACAAATATTTGTTCCGTACGGGAATCGAACCCGCGACACGCCGCGCAGCAGTCAAGTACAATGTACAAGTAGTGTAAGTCGGACTGGCGCACCGTGGGCTTCGTACAAACTTGCGACATAAACGACCATTTCTTTTGACGACGTAGACGGTTGATTTTTCACAGCTTCAAGTCTTGAGTTTAAGGTTTTAATTTCAACTCGATACCTTCTGAGGAGCTCGTAGCTAAATAATAGCAGTCGCTCGGGTCGATCTTTAGGTTAAGCCGCGCTTGCCTAGGTTGGTCTGTGGATGGGAGACCACCCGTTACATACCGAGTTTCCTCCGTGCCTCGGAAAGCACGTTAAGCCGTTGGTCCCGGCTGTCATTTGTAGATCTTTGACAGTCGTTACAGGTAGTCAGTGTTCCGAAAGTCTGACAACTAATCTAACAAGGCGTATCGCATTACGCAGTACTAACTGGGTTGTGGAGGTCAGATAGGCAGTCGCTCCATGTAAAATACTGATATTCAGCTGCATCCGGTTAGACTAGAAACCGACCCCAACATAGTTGGGAAAAGGCTAGGCAGATGATGACCTCCATACGTTCTTTAGATAAAACTTAGTGACATAAAGACAGACGGACGACAAAGTGATTATATTAGGGTTACGACGAAATCCTAAAAATAAACATATCAGTTAAATTTAACTGATAGCACTGCTTTTTTTGCGGATGGAAAATCGTCAAATAATTTCCCCCGCTCTGAATCAGCTAAAACACTAGGAAGTGGCGAAGGCAGGGCGTTTTTGTGGGACTGTCTCTTGTAATGTGACGTTCAAAAAGTGCTGATTATCAGTCTAATTTGAATAAATGAATTTTGAATAGAGCGGGGGGGGGGAGTATCAGACTTGTACTGACTAGACCGACCCATGTTCCTTCTATTGCCCTTTAAATTCCGGGGCCGAGGTATCTCTTTCGAACAACCAGTGGCCTTAGTCTGCTATTACGATAGTGTCAGAATGGTCGATCACTGATTGCATAATGGTTGATTTTGGTAATCTACTACATACTAAACTTGTCAAAATCAACCAATACGCGATCAGTGATCGACCATTCTGACACTATTGTAATAGCAGACTTAGGCCCCAGCATTAAATGGTATTAAAAAAAGTGTTGTCGCTATATCTGCTTAGCCTTTTCCCAACTATACTGGGGTCGGCTTCCAGTCTAACCATATGCAGCTGAATACCTGTATCCTACATGAGAAGACTGTCTAAGTGGCCTCCACGACCCTTTACTGGATAATATGATACCCTTTGGTAAGACTGGTTGCCAGAATTTCGGGCCACTACCTGTCAAACGACTGTCAAAGATCGGAAGAAGAAAAATATGGAGTAGCTGGCGCCTGCGTGATATCGAAAAAAAGTATCATATGTGTTATTCCAGACTATTACCTATCTCCCCTTTGTGCCAAGATCCGTTCAGCCGTTTTGACGTGAAAGAGTAACAAACATCCATACACCCATCCTCACAGACATTCGCATTTATAATCCTTACTAATATTATAAAAGCGAAAGTGAGTTTGTTTGTTTGTTTTTTACCTCTTCACGCTTTAATGGCTAAACCGATTTCGATGAATTTTGAATGAGATAGTTGGGAACCAGGAGAAGGACATAGGCTTATATTTTTTTGAAAAAAGTGGGATGTGAGGGTGAAAGAGGGAAGAAAAGGGTGCACTTAGCGTTGCTATTACAAATCAACAAGGCGCAAGGGGAACTGTGTTACCCCGAATTTAATGGATAGTTACCCATCCACGATTCAACCTAGGCAAGCGTGGCTTAACCTAAAGATCGATCCCAGCAGCTATTATCTTATTTATAGGTGGTGTCCGCGGCTTCACCCGCGTGATATCGAAAAAAAAAGTATCCTACGTGTTATTCCAGACCATAGTCTACCTCTGTGCCAAATTACATCAAGATCTGTTCAACCGTTTTGACGTGAAAGAGTAACAAACATCCCTACATCCATCCATCTTTACAAATATTTGCATTTATAATATTAGTCGGATAATATGACTAATCAGAATTTTAACGTTCCCAATGCAGGGATACAGGCCATAAGAGGACATTGTTTTTAAGTAAATGTCTTGAAATTTTCAGTTTTTTTTTATTGTAACATCCTTACTAATATTATAAAAGCGAAAGTGAGTTTGTTTGTTACGTCTTCACGTCTAAATAGCAAAACCGATTTTGATGAATTTTGGTATAGAGATAGTTGGGGCCCTGGAGACGGACATAGGCTATTTTTTTTTAAATAAAAAATATTGAGATATGAGGGAGAAAGAGGGAAGAAAAGGGAAAAATTACCATTGATATTACAATGAATAAGGCGCAAGGGCAAAAAATACAGGTGTTACCCCGAATTTTACACGAGCGAAGCCGCGAGCAAAAGCTAGTAAGTTATCTGCTCTCACTGCCGTACAACCTACCCCGTTCCAAGCAGTGCCCCGTGATGTTTTACATTATCCCCCTAGTATTGGCCAAAAACTTTGTCCCATTACTATTAAAATAATCCAGCAAGTATCATAACTGCGTGGCCGCTGTATACATCTAGACATCTCACTCACACATGCGCGTTTGATTGTCTTTACTCTTCACACACACAAGATGGATGCACCTGTGTGGGTGAGTTCATCGGCGCACGACGCCGAACGGTAAGGTGATAAGTGAATTTTCTGATTATTATTTTTTTTTGTTTTTTTTTTGTGACTTATAGATTGAAAATATAAATGTGATTATTGTTTATTGATGGACTGAAGTGATTAAATAAGTTAATGTAGAAATAGTTTCTGTTTTGATATAAGTTTTTAATGGACAATTCTGTTATGTACAAGTAACAGATTAAATAAATAACGCATGTGAGGTACACCTCTGTATAGTCCTAAACAGAGGTGGGTGTGCCTATTGCCATCTATGGGGAACAAGACAGTCTAATAACACACTTGGGCTGAGCCAGGAATCGAACTCAGGACCTCAATATCAGGGTGAAGGCCTTAGGCCCCGGGGTTGCGGGTTGTTCGAGAGAGACCACGGTCCCGGAACATAAAGGACAATAGAAGGAACATAGGTGGGTTTTAGCTAGTAGAAGACCGACACCCCCCCCCCTCCGCCCAGAACGGGAAAGTTGTTTGATGTTTTCCCACCCAGAAGGAAAAAAGGCCTTAAACTAGGAATTTACAAACATTTAAACTCACATACACAAACAGCCAGACCCGAAACGTAAGATTTGTTCCGTGCGGGGATCTAAACCGCGACACGCAGCGCAGCAGTCGATCGCTCAGCCATTGCGCCAACCGTGCCGTCAAAAATGAGAACAGAGAATATGAAAAAAAAAATGGGAAGGAAAAAAGGTAAATGAAATATAGATATATGGTAACGAAGTAGCGTTACAAACTTTTTAATCATACGTCTATGTGTTCAGGGACTATTACGAAAAAAAAAATAAGCAAAAAAAAAAATTATGACTTATTTATAATAATGAAAAAGGTCGATCTAAGCCCAATTCAATTGACAAAATAATACTAATCTATTGGATCAATACTGAAATCAACGATTTTTTACCTAAAAATAATGTTGATTGTTTTTCTTTTATTAATTTTCAATTCTTTAACTTTTATCAACATTTAGTTAAAAGTCTCCTTTGAAAAAACAAGAAAAATAAATTTTTCACTTACGCCATTACCTATCTCTCCGGTCATGTAATAATAATAATTCGTCTCTGTGTGCGTGAGAGTTGTCTATGTGTGCGCCGGCTCGTGCCGCGTTTGCATCTTGTCATTGTTGGAGGCGAGCGGATGGGCGAGTGGAATGTGTTAGTACTGTTTCAAGTTCAACTTAGATGATTGTGGAATTGAGATTGTAATCTTGAGATTTTGGACTTTACCTATGGATAATCTTAAATTAGATTCATATAGCCCGTTTCTAATTGACAGGCTTTTGTCCGTGTCCTTCGACAAGAGTGACACCAAAAACAAAAAAAATATTCTTCTGTCATTTTATTTTACCGGAGAAAAAAGAGTAAAAAAATGCATAATATCCTAAATGTATTAAATTTTGTTTTTCACACCCCACAATCTATTATGAAGTGTTTCTTGTACTCTAAAGAACTACTGCATTTTTTTTTTAATTTTCTATATTATAGGTACCACGGCCACGGAGTTTAGATTAGTGCCCCATTGATGGAAACAGGCTCTATAACATGGGATTTAAATATAAAATGTGGGAGTGGATATCTCTGCCTATCCCTCTAAGTACATATTACATACGTGGTTCATAAGAGGTCTACCTCTAAAATACATTTACAAAACCATAGAAATAAATAAACAAAGAAAACGTCCAAAAATTCCCATACATACACCTAAATATCATAACAATCTCCCACTCTACTAAACCATGCACTTGCCACAAAAAGCCGTCAGAAAAGTATTCAAGTAAAAAAAACAGTTGGAACGCGCACGAAACTGCTGATAGCCCCTTATCTCATCTAGTACTACGTCAACAGACTGTTGCTGTCCCTTTCTAACGCGTGGTAGTATTGTACGTCTGTCTCGCTCGCGCGGCCGGTGCCTTTCACTCATTCAGTGTTAAGAGGGTTATAGACTGTTGAGTTTTGACGTTGAGATTGACATTGCGTGGAATCATAGCCACTATTGTTGTGGAATGCGTTTTTTTTTCCTTTTTACTTGTTGATTGTTTTTGGTATAAGGATATTGTTTGAGAAAGCGCGTTTATTGTATGAGGATAACAAAGATTTTTTAGCGCTTAATTAACGATGTTTTGTGCATTGGTTTTTTTGTGATAACAGGGTCGTTATCATAATCAAGTCTATTTTAACTTTTTTTGAGTGTCAAATGCTACTATAAACCAAAAAGACGGACCCCAAACAATAATCAATACTAATTAGCGTTTTTGTTATGGTAAAAATAATATAGAGACGTACAGCTAAGTTTTTATAGATTAAGTTTTTAAAAGTCCCATATATTGTGCCTTTGTGATGATAAGTCTCATTTTTTAAGTTTTTACACAATTACATTTATTTTTATGTTAATTTTGCAGTGTTTTAATTATTTTATTAGTAAACTTTTTTTTGTCACTATGGTGAATGCTGCGTATACCTGTAATAGGCATACATACCAACACTTTTGTATTGTATAGTTCCTTTTAAATTTTAGTAAGTATTTCTGTTGTGTTGTGTGTTTAAGTGCCGGTCATCATTACTTTAATTAATCTATTAGACCTCGAGTCTTGACCTAATTTTTAAGGATGTCTGGCATATAAGTTGTTTACAAGAATACATTTTACAGAATCGTACCTATTAATTTTTCTCAGTTATTGTTCAACAGTAGCAAATAGCACGTTATCGTAATGGAAATAAAGATCACTTTAATTTTGACAGATTTATGAGTGGCGATAACCTAATAGCAACCTTATTGCTTACTTACTAACTTAAATAAAGTTTAATGTAATTTTGTAAGTATTGTATAATGAAACAGGGGTAAATTAACTAGAAGGACTAAAACAAAGACTGTTTTATTAAGACTAGTGCAGAGTATCATCATCTGCATAGCATTTAACTATGTTGCAGCTGAATACCAGTATTTTAGATGGGGGACTGCCTCTCCGGCTATCACATAACCCTGTTGGTTAATACGGTACCCTTTCTTAAGGGGTAAACTTATCAGAATCCGAGGCACGGAGGATACTCAGTATGGACTGGGCTTCACCAATCAAAACTTTACCTATTTTTTCACAACAAAACTCATCCCATCCATAAAAAAATCAACGACACAACCGTACAGTGTAAAACCCACTTAACGCATCGTTATGCTGCTATCTCGCTCGCACACCGCTATCGCCGTCTCTCTCTCGCTAATGAATTAAATCAACAACCTCGCTCGCTCCCTCTCGATAGATGATCGTTCCATATTTGAATTTATTTCAAAATAGGAATTCGATTTTTTTTTTCAATACTACGTTTCGAACTTGTACTGTTCGTACATAAACTTAGCGCCTTTTTCCAATGCGGAGGCAGAAACATATTTTTTTTTTATGAATGGCATCTCGAAGTTCAACCTAGAAGGTTGTCGTCTGCTTAACCGGGCAATTAAACAGAAATCACAGAAGGCTACGATCTTTACATATTCATGCATCGGGTCATATTGTTTTAAACTATTATTATTATTATAAACTACCTTTCGCCCGCATTAAATTTGGGGTAACACAGTTCCTCTTGCGCCTTATTGATTTGTAATAACAACGCTAAGTTTTCCCTTTTCTTCCCTCTTTTTCCCTCACATCCCACTTTTTTTTAAATAAAAGTTAGCCTATGTCCGTCTCCTGGTTCCCAACTATCTCTGTACCAAAATTCACTCATTTTGGTTCATTTGGTACAGAGATAGTTCAGAACCAGGAGACGGACATTGGCCAACTTTTATTTAAAAAAAACTACTATTATCAATTTATGCTTTAAATAAAAACAAAAACTGATGCTTTAAATAAAAAAAAACTTTTGCATTAAATAAAAAAAATCGAAGTATAATATTTAAAAAGTTCTTCCAATGAAAAGACGTCGCAAAAAGAAAAAAAAACAAGACCTTGGGTTTGATTCAGAGTAATGTCGTTTGACTATCCGATTCTCTACCAAACACGCTAATAGAACATTGGCATCGTGATTAAAATAACTGACCGTATGTAATGACAGTGTTAGGCTATTTCGTTACAAAATTTCTGGATTCGGTCTCCACGCTCAAGACCCGCGATAGAAGCTAGGCAATAGCTTAAAAGGACATTTGTGTAGGTCGCTTATAGTACTCAAACTTCCAGGCAATCGTTGAAAACAAACAAAAAGGAATTAATGAATGTCATGTTCAAGTCCCATGTTATAGAGGAGATCTAGAGAAAGTCTATCCAACCAGGTACATTTACAGACTCCGAAGTTGCTACAGAATCACACATAACAATTTGAGGCATCCCCCGTCCGGGCGCCGCGAGACGACTTCCGGCCACCGTAGATGCGGGCCTGTAGGCGGTGAGCAATGGGTAGTTCACCGTCCGTCCGTCGATTGACGACAGGCCGTGTCGACGGCAAAGCAGAGGGGCTTGCCAGAGCCTCCGCCTGCCGGGGTTGCGGGTTGTTCGCAAAAGATACCGCGGCCTCGGAACGTAAAGCGCAATAGAAGAAACATGGGTGGGTTTTAGTCAGTACAAGCCTGACATGCCCCCCGCTCCACCCAGAGCGGGGGAAGTCATTGGATGATTTCCCACCCGAAAAAAGGCATCCCCCGAACCGTGTCCACGGTGCGTTAAACGCGTCGCCCATACGACCAACAGTCGAGGCGCGGCCGCATTAGGCGCGTCGCCCGCAAGATCAACAGTCGAGGTGCAGTTGAGGCGCAGGCACATAAGAGGCACGCTGCAACGAGATTTTCTTTACAAATGTCGTGTGGGCTACGCGCCTAATGTTCCCGCGCCTCGACTGCGCCTCGACTATTGGTCGTGTGGGCGACGCGCCTTAGTGTTCCACGTGCGTCTCAAAGAGATGTCAGCAAGCAAACAGCCAGATCCACTGCCTATCGGGGTTGCGAGTTCTTGAAAGAGATACCGTGGCCCCAGAACACAAAAGTCTCAGGGTATCAGTCAGTAAAAATTTGAAACGCTCCTTTTACCCAACTTATACTCTTCTCCTAAGCTTTTTAAGCGTTGTGTTGTCGGATGGGAAATCATCACATACCTTCCCATGCTCTGAACGGAGTGTCTGCTAGGGCCACCGCCTACCAGGGTGATGGGTTGTTCGAATTTGAAAAGAAAATGGGTGGATTTTGGTCAGTAAAATCTGAAACTTCCCCCCTGTCCGCCCAGAGCGGGGCATATACCCACCCATGTTCCGAGGCAAAGTAAGGCGCATCGCCCACACGAACAAGAGTCGAGGCGCAGACGGGGCGCGGGCGCGTTAGGCGCGTCGCCCACACGACATTTGTAAACAAAATCTCGTTGCGGCGTGACTCTGATGCGAGATTTTCTTTACAAATGTCGTGTGGGCGACGCGCCTAATGGGCCAGCGCCGCGACTGCGCCTCGACTCTTGGTCGTGTGGGCGACGCGCCTAAGTCTACTTGTCACGTCCAAACGGCTGAATGGAAGAAGTTTAGAAGTCCGATAGATTATCACCTGGCTCTGGATATAAAGCTTCAACCGACTTCAAAATGGAGGAGGTTCTCAATTCGACAGTTTTTTTTGTATGTTTGTTTCGCGATTTCTCCGTGAATGTGGGCCGATTTTCATAATGCCTTTATAAAGACGGTACGGTTGGCGCAGCGGCTGAGCCACTGGCTGCTGCGCTGCGTGTCGCGGGTTCGATTCCCGCACGGAACAAATATTTATAAGACTTACAGATAGTTATTTCGGAACTGGCTGTTTGTGTATGTGAGTTTAAATGTTTGTAAACGCACCCACGATACAGGAGAGAATCCTAGTGTGGGGCAACGTTTTACAAAAAAAATAATTAAGAGAGTTTACTTCCTAAGAGGTATATTTCCAAATGTTATCTATATTGCTATAAAAAATATATATCACAATAATATTTTTTCTTTTTTCTGTGTTTTTATTACTTAAGTTATTTTTGCAAAATAATTTTTAATTTGGTATATTTACGATCCTGTGACATGAATTTTTAACACAACGCGGGAGAAACCACAGGGAACAGCTAGTACAAAATAAACGCAGACTAAGTCATAAGCAAGTTCAATAATAAATGTCGATAATTTATCACTTCAGAATTTAATAGGTTTCACCTTGACACCGCTAATAGTGTCAAATGTTAACAATTTGTCTATCATTTGGTTATAATCTCCGAAACTGCTGTTTATAAAGTGATGATGGGAACCGATTAAGTTTATAAAAAATCGATATGACAGATGTAAACATTAATGTCGCCAGTAAATTA
The DNA here is from genome assembly GCA_958449745.1 of Ochropleura leucogaster. Lineage (NCBI taxonomy): Eukaryota > Metazoa > Arthropoda > Insecta > Lepidoptera > Noctuidae > Ochropleura > Ochropleura leucogaster. Next base: position 7,564,158 of record OY288228.1, on the reverse strand, counting down.
TAAGTATTCTGTTTTGCTTGTTCTGTAAACACGGACCAACACACATTATTATTATAGGTGAGTAATTTGGAATTTTTGTTAAGTACTAGGTTTCGCCGGCGGCTTCGCTCGCGTTAAGTTTGGTGTAACACACCAAGCACACCTGCAGTTTTTGCTCTTGCGCCTGATTGATTTGTAATAGCAACGCTAAGTTTTCCCGTTTCTTCCCTCGTTCTCCCCATATCCACTTTTTTAAATAAAAATAAGCCTATATCCGTCTCCTGGTTCTTAACTATCTCTGTACCAAAATACATCAAAATCGGTTTAGCCATTAAAGCGTGAAGAGGTAACAAACAAACTCACTTTCGCTTCTATGATATTAGTAAGGATTATGATTTGGATCCAAATAATTCCAGAAAAAAACTGCGGCTTTTAATAATTTACAAAATACGCATAACAAGCTTCCGCCCGCGACTTCGTAAACCGCGTGATGATCAAAAAAATATATCTTTCTCTCCCTTTTTCTTCCCTCTTTCTCCTTCTATTCTCACTTAAAAAACTAAAGTTGCCTATCGTCTCCAGGGTCCCAACTATCCTCCTGTTCATCAAGATTACTTTAGCCGTTTAGGCGTGAAGACGTAACAAACAATCAAACTCACTTTTGCTTTTATAATATTAGTAAGGATAAAAATATACACTGTCTAATTTTCTTCTAGGGATAATCTTTGGAACTACTGTTCCAATTCCGAAAATTCTTTTACTAATGGGAATCTACAAAATGGCCTAGTTTGGCTATATTTAAAATATCCCTAGGGATAATTTCTCAGCTTAAGGAAGCCGTATCATTAGAATGAAGAAGAAGAAAACGAAGCATAGTTCTATGGTTGGTAAACCTAATATCGGTCCCGATGGAAAGTTTAAAGCGGCTATCATTAACATACCATTATTTATATCAAATGTAAATAAACAAACGCATGAGAGCGACATTTTAGCGTATATAAAAGACAACACTCAAGAAGATGTAACCCTAATCAAAATTAATAGAAAATCCGAAAAATCTTACAATTCCTATAAGCTGTATGTTCCCAAAACAAAACTCGACATATTTTTAGATAATAACCTATTGCCTAAAGATATTACCTTTCGCCGATTTGTAAATGAGCCTTATATGTTAAAAAACAGCATATTGAAGCAACAATGAGGCTTCATGTTTTTATTTAATTTGATTCTCTATTTTAACATAGTTTTAAGTGCATTGTTACTAACAATTTATGGTCCTGGACAGAAATAAATGTTTAATAATTAATCTTATTCGCACTGAAACAAGATAATGATGCCGCTACCACACTCTCATGTAATACAGGCGTGAAGAAGGTTGGTCTGTGGATGGGTGACCACCTGTTACATACCGAGTTTTTTCCGTGCCTCGCCTCGTTAAGCTTTTGGTCCCGGCTGTCATTTGTAGATCTTTGACAGTCGTTACAGATAGTCAGTGTGCCGAAAGTCTGACAACCAGACTTACCAGGGGCTACTATATTACCCAGTACTAACTGGGTTGTGGAGGTCAGATAAGCAAACGCTCCATCTTATCCTACTAATATTATAAATGTCAAAGTTTGTAAGTATTCCATTGTATAGTAGAGGGATGTATGTTTAATCCTCTTTCGCGAAAAAACTACTGAACGGATCTTGATGAAATTTGGCACAGAGGTATATATGTAGTCTGGAATAACGCATAGGATACTTTTTATCATCACGTGTTCGAAGCCGCGGGTTTAAAATATTAGTACTCAGTTGCATTCGGTTAGACTGGAAGACGACCCCAACATCATTCGCTAAGCAAATGGTTATAATAAACGAAGCCTTATCATACCATAGATGCGGGCCTGTGGACGGTGAGCATTGGGTAGCTCACCGTCCGTCCCTCTATTGACGACGGCGCGTTAGTGTTTAACGCGTTTCAAAGAGATGTCCGCAAAGCAGAGGAGCCTCCTAGGTCAACGCCTGCTGCGGTTTAGGGTTTTTGAAAACAGATACCTCGGCCCTGAAACATAAAGGGCTATAGAAGGAACAAGGAGTGGGTTTAGTCAGTACAAGTCTGACAGCTCCGCCCAGATCTGGGGAAGTTATTTGATGATTTACCATCCGCAAAAAAGGCATGCAAACAGTTTTAGCTACATTAATATAGACTCACTAGCTGTTCTCCGCGGTTTCACCCACGCTGCTCAGCACCTGTTGGTCGTAGCGTGATGTTATATAGCCTATAGCCTTCCCCAAGAAATGGACTAACCAACACTAAAAGAATTTTCCAATTCCAACCAGCAGTCCCTGAGATTAACGCGTTCAAACAAACAAACAAACTCTTCAGCTTTATAATATTAGTATAGATTAGTAAGGATCAACACAGTCATTGAAATCAAAAAGTTGCAACTTATTGATTTGAATGACTGCAACGCAGAGAGGGCTGTGAGGGCCACGGCCTGCCGGCGTTGCGTGTCGTTTGAAAGAGATACCGCAGCCCCGGAACAACATAAAAAGCAATAGAAGGCACATGGGTGGGTTTTAGTCAGTACAAATCAACTCCGGGAGTGAGGGAAGTTGATGATTTCCTATATGTCAATCTCGTTCGTACTGAAACTAAACCACTGTCTAGTCTCATGTAATACAAGCGTGATGTATACGTATTCAGAGCGCAAATGATTTGTTCAACAATAGTGAGAAAGTTGGAGAAAGTTCGTCGCCGTTTTGATGCTTCACTAAGTTAATGTCGCCGTCGCACTTTTCAGACAATTTTATTCTAGTTGTGTTATACAGGGTGGCCAGTTGATAGGAGTCTAAAGAAAGAAATTAGATGCCTTATGCTATTTGGTACCCGAATTACCCCCATGTATGTTCCGCGATTTTTTGTAGTTTAGGAGCTAGAATTTTTTTAAGTAAAAGCAGAGGGTACTTGCGAGGGCCTCCGCCTGCCGGGGTTGCGGATTATTCGAAAGAGATGCCGCGTAAAGGGCAATAGAAGGAACATGGGTGGGTTTTAGTTAGTAAAAGTCTGACACTCCCCCCCGCTCCGCCCAGAGCGTGGTAAGTTATTTGATGATTTCCCACCCCAAAAAAAAGGGCACGAAATGAATGCTATCTGTAAAGGATAACTAATTGCTGTTCTAATAATTTGACTACTACGTAAATTGCGAAGATTGTCATATCCTTTGTTCTTTCATATCATTTTGACGTCTGATAGGGGAGAATGGAAGAAGAAAACGTGTTGCGCCGCCCTCTAATAGAATGGAACAAGGGCAGGAAAATGATTATGATCATTTTGAGGTACCTACCATTCAGTCTGCAATTCATCCTGTCATCTTGCCTAGGTCTGTGAAAGGATGTCTCCCAAGACAGTTTTTTTTTAAGCGGATGGGAAATCCTTAAATGTTATAAAAGCGAAAGTGAGTTTGTTTGTTTGTAACCTCTTCACGCTTAAATGGCTCAACCGATTTTGATGAATTTTGGTACAGAGATAGTTAGGAACCATGAGACGGACATAGGCTATTTTTTTAACTTAATAAAGTGGGGTATGAGGGAGAACGAGGGAAGAAAAGAGAAATCTTAGCGTTGCTATTACAAATGAATAAGGCGCAAGAGCAAAAACTGCAGGTAGCAGGCATTGTGTCATACCGCATTTAACGCGAGCAAAGCCGCGGGCAAAAGCTAGTCATCAAATAACTTCCCCGCTCTGGGCGGAGCGGGGGAAGTCGTTTGATGATTTCCACCCCAAAAAAAGAAGACCCAAGCAATCAGCATCATCTTCCTGTCTGTACCACCTGTACCATATTGCTGGTCAACACGATTTTTCTTCCAGAGCCAATCGATGCAGTCTAAGTTGTTGTCATCCCAGAACTTGATGAGATTTGTAGCATTATCGGAGTCCTGTTTCTGTGTTGTGCAAGTTTTAGGGCATATAAGTCACGGTACCTTTTAAGCTGGGGATACACACGCCCGTAGCTTGCACACTAGTATACCAGCTCCTTGCACGTGCCAGCTACTGTCATTATGTATACGCTAACTGGCATGCCTCTTACTGGCATATAAGTAGCTAGCACAACATTTGATTTACTTGCATGCCCGTTGAGGGAGGGGTCGCGGGGGGTTGCTTAATGACTCTCACAAACTCTCCTGTGTATACGCGATGGTAATACTGGCATGCAAGGGCACAACTTGCATGCCAGTATTACTTGCAAATGTATCCGCATTGTGCCAGTTACTCGTACATGCCAGTAACTTTCATGCCAGCTACTTTTCCGATTTACTGGCATGTGTATCCGCGCCTTAAATGTTAGAACTGCACCAGATTTACAAAGTGCTCCACAGTGAAACCTCAATTGAGCAAATTCTCAAAAGAAACCACTATCTATACGAAAAGTAGTTGAAGTTGAATCAAAAACAACTTGTCTTCAAAGCTGTTCTAATATTTCTAACTGCATTTATGTATTACAAACCAGTTTTCCCTCCAAATCATGACGAGAATGCATCGTTTAGTTGCAAATAGATTTATCAATCGCTATCAGTCGACCTTAGATCGCGGAACCACTTGCGCACCGCCAAAACTAGTCAGCCATTGTAAATTGTAAACCAGTTGAAGTGATTGACCCAACTATAACCGGTTTATATTAATCATTTTGACATAATCTAATCGTGTATCCGAACCGCCTGCCGACGGCGACGCTACCCGACCGCCGCCGAGAGCTCACGGAAACGCCCGAGCGTTGACAGTCCGTCACCCGTCAGAGCGGCACACTTCTGCTATGTACTTTACATAGGTGCAGTACGCCGTCGCGCCGGTAACTAGCTAGTGTGCATTCAAATTTGGAATCGCGTTGTTTTTTTTTTTCAATCGATTCGTTTGATAATGTTTACGCGTAATTATTAGTGTTGTAGCCGCCGGGTGCAACGCACGTCGCGTTCGAACGTTCTCAATTTCCACCCCGATTTTCTTTAACACACGTGTATAAGTTTGCGTGTACTAGAGTGGAGTCATTGACTCGTCATGACACACATTCTATTTGACGGAACTGCACGTCGACGGTTTCTTGCAGACGATTTTTTTGTCTAATTTTTATTGTTTTATGAACGTTATAGTTTCTTGTGTACGTACGGAGCCGCGTTGTTTGGTGTTGTTATCAGTGTATCTAGATAACGCGTCAAGGCAACATCCTTGGGTTCGCGATTCGACAATTGTGTGAATTGTTTTTTTTTTATGCTTCGTTCTTACAATGAGGTTTTTGTTGTAGTAATTGTTGAGATGTCCTTGTTAGTTTTGGACGATGTCTTGCATTTTTTTTTTGTCAACGTAAATGAATAAAAGTTCTCTCCATAGAATTAAGAATAAAACATCTATCAATAATCTAAGTAAATTAAACATTAATTTGAAAAACACCGAAAAAAAAAACGCTAAAATCATCGACCTAATTTTTCGAATTAAGCTTTCCCAATTCTAATTTCAAAACTTTCCCATACGCTCACACTCTAATAAACAGCGTCAGTTCACAAAAAAAAAACTTTACACGTCACGATGACGTTCCACCCGCCATTTTCGAATTTCATCATTTTCCAAAACAATCGAAGATGCGCCCGTTTCATGTACACGTCTGCATTTTATTTATAGACACGAATGTTTGATTTGTACAGCGACGTAGTTTACCTACATATCTACCGTCGCGGAATGTACATTATATACCATCTTGCACTGTGTACTGCGGATACAACAATATAAGCGCTGTCTGTGTGCGTGCCAGCGTAATGAGCGTTTCTATGTGCTAAGAAACAGTAAAAAGTATGGCGCGAACGGTATGAGCGGCAACGTCGCGTGCGTTCCGAGGCCTTGCCGCGGTGAAAACAATAGTCTTTTATTATTTAATTTCTGTTGAATAAATTATTTTATAGGATAATTTCATATTGATGAATATATTTCCGATAATTAGCTTCATTTTGTGTTGTTAAACCGGTTTTTTGTCGAAATAAACAACGTTACGGAAACATCGCCGTATGCAGTATATTAGGAAACTCAATACAGACATTCTTGTATGAAAATCGATACTTAAATGCGTCAACCGGAACTGTTTGCTGATGTTTAAAACTCACAATGATTTCCAATCCACATTCCAGCTCAAAAAAATCAATATATCAATGATAAAAAAACAAACAAAGCCAACGAAAATAGCCGATGGGATGAAAAAAAAATAGTAACCGATGTTGACCTTTTCGAACGCGTCTCGCTAGTAGCGCGGCCAGCTGACGCGACGTTGCCACTCTTCCCGCCGTGCCCTGAACCGTTCACGCTTATCGCCTCTACTGCCACGCGATTAGGCCGAAATTCGCGTACCAACACTAAGTATATAAAGGATTTAGGACGTTTCACGGTACTATGACACTTCCCGCGCGAAAAATTTGAAATGCTTTATCAGTCGTAGTTCGTGATGCGCGGCGCGTAGTAAATTCTTGAAACGTTTTGCTTAATAATAGTTTTTTTTTTCTTTCTTTTAGTTGCATTTAGACGTATAAAAGAAGTGATTTAGTTAAAATAAATGTGTTACAAAAACCAAAGTGTCCAAAGTTAGTGTGTTTAAACAAATTAGAAATAAAAATAAAATTAAAATCTACCTAAAATAAGACTATAGAATAGATAATCTTTAGTGATTAAACAGTGCAGTACAAAAAAAGAGTGAAAAAACTGAAGAAAGTAATCTACAAGGTACCAGGAGCTCATACCGTCAAAGAGCATCGATCGTATCTATCGCGCGACCAACAAGTGACACGAAGATGCGTCGGTGACCAAGGTGGCCTACATGCCGGTGGCGCTGGGCTCGCTCGGCGGCGAGGGCGAGTACCGCGAGTACGGCCACCACAGAGTACTATAATATAAAAGGAAAAGAGTGCCCTCTCTCGTGAATTTTAGCCATGACATGTTTGAAGCGCCATCTGAATTTCTGGACTAGGAACTACCGATCAATCACACACTCACACACGCACACGTTTACATACATCCCTTTACACACTAATGTAGTTATTAAAATTAGATTTATATAAGCCTTGTATTTCCCAGTACCGTACTATTTCGTTCAAATTTTCTTGCGGAATATTTTTTTATTAAAATACCAATATTTAGGAAATCAAATATTCACATCAAGAAAGTAAGAACAAAGTTCGGCACGGGGAGATACTTCTTAAATGCAAAAACATAGTCAAGCGTGTGCGCAGGCTATGGCGACCATTTTGATTTTACGTGTGTCATTGACATTAAAATGAGATGTTGAGACAAGCGAATATTCGGGCAGTGTTGCTATTATTTTCGTAATATTAAATAAATATAAGATATTATATACATCAACATTATCACTTTATTATATGAAGAGTTGAATATATTTAAACTAACATTAAATTAGTTTAAAAATTAGAATTTCACTACAGAGACATCTATTGCTGCCGAGATAAAACTAAACATAGGTTTCAATCCTTCAAAATATAGATAGCGCTGCTTCATTTATCGCCAAGCTTGATGTAGGCAACTGTCCCCCCCCTGACGGCCACCATCTCTCGCCGCACCACCCGTCGCATATACAATACCACGAGTATGCGCCGCCGCCGCCGCCGCCGATGTACCACCCCATACCAGAACCATATTTTAGGTAAACACACCTCTTTGAATCATATGAGCGCCTAGTACTTTTAAGCGGGTGACAGAGAGAGTTATGTCTTTTAGAAACTTGCTGACACGTCTCAGCTAGGATTTATACGAAAACAAAATATGTCAAGTGGTTTAGAAAAATATTACTTGAACACCACAAACGACTATATTTTTATTGACAGTTTATTCAATTTATTTAACAGAATACATGCCAAATTAATATTTATTTTTTTATGTAGCAAATGATGAAGGTTACGTGAACGTAATAAATAAGTTTGCCCTCTTAATATTTTTGATTAAGGGTTAATTAAGCTAACGACCTAAGTTTAGTCATGAAAAATAATTAAAAGGTTAACAAATCATCTTCACCAATAGTTTTGTTAAATATTTTTGGACACAATTTGAATACAACGTTGGATTGAGACAACTTCTGTAATTTTGTGAAAATGCACGATACGCTTTCATTTTTGTAGTTTATACATTTTTTTTATTTTTGTGTGTATGGATATTCGACTAAACATAATATTTACACAATATTTAGAAATAAAGAATAAAAAAAACACGAAATAAATTGTTAGTTAGTTCTTTTTGTATCAATTTCAGTCGGAATTTAATTGACTGACGTTAAATTGGTACATTTCAACTGAACAGGGTCCAGTCCAAAAAAAAAATTGGGTCCCTATTTTTTTTTTTGGAACGAAGTTCCTTATCGCTTGTTGTGAAAGGGGGCTAGACCGAAAAAATTCTTACGAAAAGTTGTCACGACACTTTTTCCTATAGTAAGCTATTGTAAGCTGTGTGGCGTCGCATGTTTCTCTGTCTGTCTGTCTGCCTCTGTCTCTCTTATAGAAAGCAAGCCAGATATTTTCATTTCTATAGGAACTTCGTTCCATCCGGGTGTCCCTTGACACCTCTATTTTTTTTTTTAAATTACTTAAAATGCATTGAGCGTAGGCTGAATGACTTTCGTCGATATAACCAGGCGCCTGCGATAACTGTATTTGCATTTACACTCAAATGACTATTGCTGGTAAAAATCAAACCTCTTTTTCATAGTAAGTAAGGCAGTGAACAAAGATATTTCGGAAAATTCGTGAATTTTAGATAAATCCCACGTAATAAGGGGTGAGCCTACCTTATCAAAAATTAAGTTTTAAACCTAGTTTTTTAATACTTATAGTGAAAAAAAAAAATGTTTTCAACACTGTCAGTTGTTGATGGCCGAGAGACTGGCCGCGTTGTTACGTTGTATGTCAATGCTTGCCGCTGGACAAGTTAAAAGCCAGCCCTTGGGTCTTCGCAAATATACCTTAATTAAGAAATCGAATTTACTTGATGAACTATTATCATCATGACTATTAATTAATAATCCTTTATTTTTTTTTCCATAAATTAAATCCATAAAGCCCCACACTAGGATTTTTTCCAGTCATCATATTTTGGACGACACGGTTAACGCAGTGGCTGAGCGATCGACTGCTGCGCTGCGTGTCGCGGGTTCAATCCCCGCACGGAACAAATATTTGTATGGCCTACAGATAGATGTTCCGGGTCTGGCTGTTTGTGTATGTGAGTTTAAATCTTTTAAACGCACGCACCCACGATACAGGAGAAATCTTTAGAGTGAGGAGACGATTAAAAAAAAATTGTCACGTTGATTATTTAATTTAGTTTAATGTGGGTGTATTATTACTAATATTGTGCTCGTGGCCAAATAATAGCAGCCGCTCGGGTCGATCTTAAGGTTAAGCCGCGCTTGCCTAGGTAGGTCTGTGGATGGGTGACCACCCGTTACATACCGATTTTCCTCCGTGCCTCGTAAAGCACGTGAAACTGTTGGTCCCGGCTGTCATTTGTAGATCTTTGACAGTCGTTACAGGTAGTCAGTGTTCCGAAACTCTGACAACCAGTCTTACCAAGGGGCATCGTATTACCCAGTACTAACTGGGTTGTGGAGGTCAGATAGGCAGTCGCTCCATGTAAAATACTAATATTCAGCTGCATCCGGTTAGAGTGGAAGCCGACCCCAACATAGTTGGGAAAAGGCTAGGCAGATGATGATGTGGGTGTATTATTCAATTTCAATTTATTTATTTACGGACATCTTGATCCAATGGTTAGTATACATACTGACTTAAACTATTGTTAGTAACATACACATTAAAGGCAAACAACAAACACTCATAATAACCCCTGCGCTGAGACAACCCGCCTCATCCAGATAACCGAGAGAGAGATAAGAGAGAGATACGTACCTCTCTAATCGATCATCAGACGAACGAAATGCCTCACATCATCATTACACCTCTGCTTACCCTTTCGCATATAACAAGCGTGATGATGTTATGCAGTCAATCGAATAATTACAGAAACTCATACAAATGCTGTTGTTTTTCTCGACAATTGGAAACGAACGTAAGGCTTCGACCGATGACGTCAATGCTTGATTACGTCACGGAACACCGTAAAAATAACAGTTTTATGTTGAACTGAATTAATGGAGAAATTATTACGTACTATCTTTTGCCGCGACTTCGTACGCGTGAATAATAGTTCCCGTTCCCGGGGGATTTCCGGGATGAAAACTATCCTATGTCCTTTCTCGGGTCCCAGACTATATCTGTACCAAATTTCATTAAAATCGGTTCAGTGGTTTAGGCGTGAAGAAGAGACAGACAGACAGAGTTACTTTCGCATTTATAATATTAGTTTAGATTTAGATTTCAATGGATAAATTGTAGCAACCGCTCGGGTCGATTTTTAGGTTAAGCAGCGCTTGTATAGGCTGGTCTGTGGATGGGTGCCCACCCGTGAAGATGAAAGAAAATGGTCGATGTGTCGTCGTGCGCACTTGCAAGTTTAAATCCTTACTAATATTAAAAAAGCGAAAGTGAGTTTGTTTGTTTGTTACCTCTTCACGCTTTAATGGTTAAACCGATTTTGATGAAACCAGGAGACGGACATAGGCTATTTTTTTAACAAAAAAGTATGAGGATATGAGGGAGAAAGAGGGAAGAAAAGGGAAAACTTAGCGTTGCTATTACAAATCAATAAGGCTCAAGGGGAAAAGCGCAGGTAACAGGCACTGTGTTATACCGAATTTAACGCGAGCGAATCCGCGGGCAAATGCTAGTAAATAAATAAAAATTTGGCCCTAAATTCTCAGGGTTTAAAAGTTGGAAATGAGCATGTCCATGATTCGTTTTGATCCTTACTTTCGGAGATACCCCGTATAGCAGAAAATATGAGTTTATCTAATTCTAATATATAAAATTCTCGTGTCACAATTTTCGTTCCCATACTCCTTCAAAACGGCTGGACCGATTTGAACGAAATTTTGTGTGCATATCGGGTAGGTCTGAGAATCGGCTAACATCTATTTTCCATGCTCCTAACTTAGCAGCGGGTGAAACCGCTGGGCACAGCTAGTAAAGTTATAATAATGGTAAGACTATTTACTATTGTAAGCTACAAGAGTACACGTCTTTCCACAACGATCAAAAATCAAAATATTTTAATTTCACGTAGGCCTACATGGGCACGTCGAGAAAAAATGCACGGTTCGGGTTAATCGTTTCCTATGGAGAACAACCGGCCAAAACCTCCATGGTTACTCTTTTAAAATCATTTGGTTTTACAATGTTGTTGTTACTGCATAGTACTTAAGTATTAGAGGACAGCGTAGCCCCGAGATTAAGTCATTGGTTACTTCACAAAACGTATAGTAAGATAAGAAGTTAAGAAGCGTCTAAGAATCTACATCTACAATATTTATTTTAAAAGAGTGTCCATGGAGTCTATACGGGCCTGTTGGTCTAGTGGTTAGTGGCCCTGACTGCTGAGCCGGAGGTCGTGGGTTCGATTCCCACCCAGGACAAACTTTGTGTGATGAGCATGATTGTTTGTTCTGTGTCTGGGTGTAAATTTATAATATGTATGTATTTATAAATTATATAAGTATGTATATCAGTTGTCTGGTTACCATAACACAAGCTCTGCTTAGCTTGGGATCAGGAGGCCAATCGCGCTATTTTTTTTCAACGAAATCGCAACCGAACCGCTACCATATCACAACTTTTTGACCGTTTCGTATCGCGCTAAAATTTTGACAGCAAGTTAAGACGCACCGCGATCGAAGCCGGAACGTTACCGTTGTCAAACGTAACGTTGAAGGGACGCTACTTTTTTGTGATCGTTAGCGCATCGTTGGAGTGTTTTGTCTTTGTTGTGAAGTGATTCTGAGTGAAAATCTTGCAAAAATAACAACATTACCATGTACGCCTACATAGATTTATTGGAGAAATCTCATGAATACGATGTAGCGGTGGCTCGAGCCGAAACCAAAAGGAAAAACTTAAAAGCTAGACTTAGGTGTGATTCATACAGTGATCGCCAGTTTGTGAAGAGATATAGACTCACGAAAGAATTAACCCGTGAATTAATTTCCAAGCTGACTCCTCATATGCCACCCGTCCTACGTTCTGATGCATTGGATGTTGAAACCAAGGTAAGGAGTGTGTTCTTTAAAGTGATAAACAGCACTATCACTTGTACAAAAATCTTTTTTGTTCTATAAAACTAACCACAAATTAGACTAATAATAAAGTTCAATGTGTGTTCATCAATTGATAACCTGAATTTGTTTTAGGTTTTGGTTGCATTGGCCTTTTATGCCTCTGGGTCCTATCAGACAATAGTTGGTGACAGCAGGAACCATTTTATTTCCCAGGCCAGTGTTTCAAAAGCTATCCGGCAAGTAACAACAGCCTTGAACAATCCGGCAGTATTAAATAAATATATAGCTTTTCCATTCAAACAATGTGAGAGGGAACAAGTTAAAAGAGAGTAAGTAGCATAATTTAAAGTCTTTACTTTACATATTTAATATAATCTCTAGGTACTGATTTCGAAATTTTTTTTACCAATAGAAAGTCACTTTATTTGTGAGTGTCATAGGCTAAATAAAATCACACTAAAACCCACGGGTGCAGAGCAGTAACTAACTGTGAAACCACAGGGGAAAGTTAGTTTAAGATATTCCATTGTAAAACTCATGATCAAGTATTTAAGTACATAATCATGCAATATATAATATCTATTTTCAGTTTTTACCACAAGTTCAAAATGCCAGCTCTGGGCTGTATTGATGGAACCCATGTTGCTATTGTATGTCCTGCTGAACATGAAGAACGGTTTTTTAATAGAAAAGGATACCATTCATTAAATGTTATGATAGTGAGTATAATTATATTATTATAATGTTGGTCTTTCCTGCCAGTGCTAGTTCAAATATTATCATTATTGTATTATTTTTTCAGATTTGTGATTCTAATTTAAATATATTATGTGTGGATGCGAGTTACCCCGGGTCCACACATGATAGTGTAGTTTGGGCCAACCATCCATTGAATGGTTATATAGAGAGACTCCACATTAATCATGGAGAAGATTTGCATCTTTTGGGTATGTTTAAATTGGGTATAATTTATGTTGCAATACGTTTTGTAATAGTTTTTATAAGACATTTTAAATCATTTTTGGTTATTGCAGGAGACTCGGGGTACCCTTTGAGACCCACAATGATGACCCCCATCTCAGAATCAAGGCCAGATACTCCGGAACATTATTACCAAGGCTTGCACTTAACAGCCAGAAATGTAGTTGAACGCTGTATAGGTGTTTTAAAAGCCCGGTTTAGGTATGCTTTGAATATCATACCAATATTATAATAGTTGAGATTTATGAAATCATTTCTGTTAGAATCAAATAAATAATAATAAAAGGGGTTGTCTTTGCAGGTGCTTATTAGTTGATAGAAAGCTGCATTACACTCCAGTAACTGCTGCGAGAATAGTGAATGCATGCTGTGTTCTGCATAATATAGCACACAGGGCTCGTATCCCCTACACTCTGCTAACAGCAGAAGAAGCAGCTCGTGAGCGCCAGCTGACAGAGGGAGCCGGTCATGGTGCCAGGCAAGAGCGGCGGCGCGGCGCTCATGCTCTTAGCGAGTTGGAGCTTGGCCGCGCAAGACAGCGAGCGCTCATTCAACGTTTATGGACTAATAGGAGAAACCAATTATCGTAAAGTTGCAAAAGTGTTTGATTGACACAAAAAGTTATTGGCTGTTGTAAGTTAATTAGTTTTAAGTTTGTTTTTCATTGAAATGATTTTTGATTAGTTCTTAAGTGTTTTATATAAGTATTCCTAGCAAATATTAACATAAATAATAAAATATTTTTTATCCTAGTTTATTTTATTTTGTGATCTCCTTTAACCATTTCGTTTTTTGCTATAGTCAAATCACATATTTATCTAGTTAAGGACTGAAGTATATTCTATTCTATTTTTACGTGCTTTTTGTGAAAAAAGGCTATTAAAATTTGTATTCCTAACACCTTGTCATTTTTACATTAAAAAGTATGGTCAAACGTAAATATTGTCACATAACATAGTTTTATTCAGATGCAAGTAATTGAGAAAAGGAAAAGGGATATGCTATTTTTCAAATTTAGGAGATCTAAACAAAATTAATTAAGGTATTATTTATTAAAGTTTAATCAAATATATTAATAAGAATAATTTATTTGTGTAAAAACATGGTACTTACATAGGGTCTTATAATTATAGTAATGTGAACTTAACATGGTAAAACATGTTAAGTTCACATTACTATAATTATATAATATAATAGCATACAAATATAATGGCATACAAATATCAGAGCATGTTATTATGAAACATACAAAATCTTAATAATAATATAGGTAAATGGGTAATAAAAAAAACAACACAGAACACATTGAAAAAACAATATAAGTAAAAATAAAACTTTGTAACTTTGTACTTTGTAACTTTGTAAATTTTTATTGCAGTAAACATTTTTTTTGGCATAATGTGCTTTGATGTGATGGCATTCAGGCATTCTCAGTCTTGTCTTGTGACGACAAGAGTATTTTGAATGTAGGTCGCATGCTATAAACAAATTAATATCTAATAGTAATCCTAATCTGGGTGGTTATGTTGTCCATACTGAAACAAAATAAAAGTTATGATTATGATGTTCCTGACAAATAGAAAAGCTGCATGTTATGAGCTAATGGAGCGAATGTTTTGATCATTTTTATATTTAAAATTATACTTGTTATTGCCGCAATTCATATTTTGAAAAAGTTACAACATGTCACTGGCCTGGAAATTGCAAAAAACGTAAGAAAATTTGGATTTCGCGGGCTGGTTGGAACATTCACCGTAATATCAAAAACCAGCCTGCCTTGAAACATCAAAAAACATAATATCAAGATCTGACCAGTAAAAGTACCTATATCTCTACATTTTTGTGCGAAATAGTAAGATTACAGTCAAATATTATTTATTTAATAAAAAAATATTTGTTTTACCTGTTGGCTAAATCTGTTGATGCTTTCAGCAATTATTCTGAAAGACTCCGAAAAATTGCAGAATGCCTGGGAATATTTCAGATCAGCCTCTGCCCGCATCTCCTCAATACGAAGGACTGCTGCTCTTGATTCATCCAATGCACTTCTTGCTGCTGAAATGATCATAAAATGTTGTATATAAAAGAATGGCATTAAGATTTCAGAAATAAGTGAATAATATTTTTTTTACTTACATTGTCTTGTCATTTCTGATGAGACCTGGCGTGACGCACGCTCTACACCTCGCCGCCGAGGGGGCTCTCGCACCCTTCGGGCTCTTTCTGAAAGTAGCAATTTAAAATTAGCTTCCTTAACATGATGTTACTCTCTTCTAATAGCTTAAGCAATTTTGTTGAACAAACCTGCACTGTGCCTTGGAGAGTTTCGCAATAAGCCTGTCTCCCCCTCTAGGCTGGGAACAGGGGACTCAGGCTGTGTCTGCACATACACAGGTGAAGTCGAAGATAGCACGTACGGTGGGTGGTCAGTCAAACTGTAATAAAGTAAACATAATGTTATGCAATATAATATAAATGAAACATATTGCTAATATTAAGCTGCATAAACATTGTTTTCGTAAGAGATATACTTACATTGCTGATGATGCTTCAATGTCTTGTAATTGCAGTTCATCAACCACTTCTACTGTCACTGTACCGTCATCCTATAAAATGCATAGTATTATTTAGTAGCATTGTTAGTAAAATTATGCATGATAAAACAATGGTTTACTAAAGTGGATTTGGAAATAGCTAAAGATATAATTAATTACTCACATTGTTTGAGGCAAATTGATCCTGCCTAACATCAGGTAGTGGGCCAACATCTCTGCCTAAGATATTGGCTGTCCTTTCTTCTAATGGTGATAGAGTGCTTGCATTACTGGGCCCACCACCAGTAGCTCGTTGGTTAGCATTTATGCTAACTAACTTTGCCCTAACCCGGCACTTGTAGTCATTCCATACCTAAAAAAAGAATAAAACAATGTAATATTATTTTAGTTAGGAACCCTCGACGTAAACATCCACTTATATCTGCCTCGATTATTCTTACCTTGGACCATTCTTTCCCTGTTCGGGCAGGGCCTTCTACGTTGAGACTTTCTGCACACACATTCCACAACCGTGCTGCAACTTGACGAGCCTCTTTGGACCTCACTCGTCCAAGAGCAAGGTCTTGATGCTGTTCGAGGAACTGCACCATCAGCTCCATTTGTCGGACCGTCGTGCATCTGCGTCGTTCTTCCATTTCCATGACACAATCACGACTAAACACGGATATTACAACTTTCAATGAAAGTGGCTGTGTTCAACTTTATAAGTGGTCCATAAATCTTTGAATGTTTATTTACGTAAAATATTGCTTACCTCTACAAAAGTTCAAGTGTACCGCACTTTCAGCTGTCAAAACTAGAGGTGCACTCGTCAAAATTTATTACTAAACGCTCGGATATTCACAAACTAAAAGGGCATCACTAACAATTGACGTTACGCAACGTTCCAACTTTGGTTAGCGTTTAAACTTATAACGCGATACCAAAATCAGAACGGCTGAATCGAAACCTAACCGCTATCGCAATCGAACCATAACGTTATCGTATACGTTTGCAGACGTTTCAAATTAGCGCGATTGACCTCCAGATAGCCGTGTGTGAGTTGTCCCAAGATATTTATTTATTTATTTTATTGTCAAGAGTGTCTCTTGACACTCTTGACTATCGACTCCATGGACACTCTTTTAAATTATAATATTATTACAAAATATTATTTAGCTCACTCATGTAGAAAATCCTTATTATCCTTACTAGTACTAGTAGTATTATAAAAGCGAAAGTGAGTTTGTTTGTTTGTTACCTCTTCACGCTTTAATGGCTAAACCGATTTTGATGACTTTTGGTACAGAGATAGTTGGGACCCTGGAGACGGACATAGGCTAAAGAAGGAGTAGTAAGAGGGAAGAAAGAGCGAGAGAAAGATTTTTTTTGCGATCATCTTGCGGCTTAAAGTAAGCGTTAGCCCAAAGTAACTATGCCACGCGGACGAAGTCGCGGGCGGAAGCTAGTCTCATATAAGCTTATAAAAATTGCATGAGGACCAGTAATGTCGCGTTAGCTTACAGTGTACTCCGGAATCGTACCTTTAAGATTGATAGTTTATATTATTGGAACGAAGTTCCTTATCGCGCGTTGTGAAAGGGGGCTAGACGGAAAAATTCTTACGATAAGTTGTCACGACACTTTTTGCTATAGTAAGCTATTGTAAGCTGTACGGCGTCACATGTTTCTCTGTCTGTCTCTCTCTCTCTTATAGAAAGCAAGCCAGATATTTTCATTTCTATAGGAACTTCGTTCCATCCGGGTGTCCCTTGACACCTCAAAATTTTCCTTTTTTTTAACATTTGTTTTTCTCTATTTTTCCAGGCGGCATGCCCCCTATTTTGGTCAACCAGACTACAGAGTTTACGAACTGAATAAACGGTTACAACAGAGGACTGAGGTTAGTATCTTTATACTCTTTATCGACTTCAAACTGCTGCGCTGTGTGTCGCGAGTTCGATCCCCGCACGGAACAAATAATTGTATGACCTGCAGATAGTTGTTTCGGGTGTGGGGGTATGTGTGTTTGTAAACGCACCCACGATACAGATGAAATTCTCAGTGTGGGGCAAGGTTTATTAAAAAAAAAAATGAAAGGAGGTTCTCAATACTTTTTTTTTTTTGTGAATGGCATCTCGCAGTTCGACCTATAAGGTTGTCGTCTGCTTTGAAGTTAACCTGGTCCACCAGACCCGGAAGACCTATCACATACGTGGACTCGATCTAATCTTATATCTAATATCTTGGGACAACTCACACACGGCTATCTGATCCCAAGCTAAGCAGAGCTTGTGTTATGGTAACCAGACAACTGATATACATACTTATATAATTTATAAACACATACATACCTATTATAGATAAAACACACCCAGACACAGAACAAACAATCATGCTCATCACACAAAGTTTGCCCTGGGTGGGAATAAAACCCACGACCTCCGGCTCAGCAGTCAGGGCCACTAACCACTAGACCAACAGGCCCGTCAAATGCCGTTCGGATCAAATCCGTCGATGCCGATGTAGATCAATCAGCGTCCTTGGCCTGGCTTCGTTTCGGGGATCTGTTCGGAGAAACTGAAGGTTTTGTTTGTGCAATCATGGATAAAGTTATGATGACGAAAAACTACCCGAGATTTATTGTGTAGGATGGCACGGTTGACATAAGTCGGGCATGCCACCGACCGGTCGGAACTAAAATTGTTTTCCACTTAATAAATACAGAAAATATATTTTTATTTCAGCATTTTTAGTTTTGTTTTTGAAGTTTCTAGCTACCCTACTATGACGTCTTAAAGCAGAACTTATTCCGCTGAGGGAAAGACACAGAGCTATACAGGGTGTCTAGCACCATCTCTTTCCCTCAGTGGAATAAGTTCTGCTTTATGACGTCATGGTAGGCCTACTGTAATAAGTTGATAGTTGCTATAACGTTTACGGTTGCCGAAATTTTATGACAATCTGTCAGCAACATTCATAGCCGAGTTGCTCAATCCACGCAGCGATCAGCGTGCATAGCGATACTGGCATTGCCAGGCACAGGGAGGGAGGGTGTGAAATCGCCCGACGCGTTGCTATTGGCGGTTGAGTAAACCGACAACTTAAAAAAGCGGTATACAATAACTTAAGGCGCGTCGCCTACACGACCAACAGTCGAGGCGCGGGCGCATTAGGCGCGGGCGCATAAGAGGCACGCCGCTACGAGATTTTCTTTACAAATGTCGTGTGGGCGACGCTCCTGACGCGCCCGCGCCCCTACCACACCCGGACTGCCAATCGTGTGGCCGACGCGCTTAAGGGCTAAAACTGCGTTAAACGGTTTCATACAAAAGTGAACCGACTCGGGGCCTGCCAGCGGTAACACGCGCGGGCTTGTTCAGTCAATAACGCTTGATTGAAAGCTTGTGAAAATGTCTTTCGACAGAGAAAGAGTAATTGTGAAACTGCAGTGCCGCTCTGTCATATGAGGCCAAGCGAATGAACTCTAGGCACCTGTGACAGGGTCCTTCACATACCCACAGACCCCAAGCTTGCAGACACGCGGCGGCAACGCAGTTTCAGCCCGAATGTATGAGGACCATGTGGATCGCTACTTTTATTTACTTCGTTTGTTTTTGACGATTGTCTGGCAGTTTGAGTACACCCGGCGACAGATCAACCTATACAAAACCAGTTTATGCTGCTCTCTCAACAACGGATCGTACACCATAAATTTCAAGTACAATGAGAGATCCGCATAAACTGGTTTTGTATAGGTTGATCTGTCGCCGTGTGTACTATACGCGACTTACACAAATGTACTTTTTGAAGTTATACTTCTTTTGGCGCGATGGAGAAAAATGATGAGAGTGATTTGCGCGCGCAAAGCGACATCATGAAGTTAGTTATAGGTGTTCTAGTAACTGTGTTCATGTTGTATATTCTAGTATTTTTATATTTAAAACACGGGTTTCATAATAAATAAATATTCTTTTGGTGTTTTTATTAAGCTATTGCATTGCTTTTAAATTAATTTCACATTCCAAGCTACCCTTGCCGAGGTTTAGAAATGGATGGGTAACCACAGGGGGCCAGGTTAAGCAACCTTTGCCAAGGTTTGGAAATGGATAGGTTAACACACGGGGACTGGTTAAGCAACCTTTACCAAGGTTTAGTAAATGGATGGGTTACCATACGTGACAAGGGGACAGGTTAAGCAACCCTTGCCGAAGTTTGGAAATGGATAGGTTACCACACGGAGCCAGGTTAAGCAACCTTTGCCAAGGTTTGGAAATGGATGGGTTAACACACTGGGCCAGGTTAAGCAACCCTCACCAAGGTTTGGAAATGGATGGGTTACCACAGGGGGCCAGGTTAAGCAACCCTTGCCAAGGTTTGGAAATGGATGGGTTACCACAGGGGGCCAGGTTAAGCAACCCTTGCCAAGGTTTGGAAATGGATGGGTTTACCACAGGGGGTCAGGTTAAGCAACCCTTGCCGAGGTTTGGATATGGATGGGTTAGCACAGGGGCCAGGCTAAGCAACCCTTGCCGAGGTTTGGATATGGATGGGTTAGCACAGGCGCCAGGTTAAGCAACCGTTGCCAAGGTTTGGAAATGGATGGGTTACCACAGGGGGCTAGGTTAAGCAACCCTTGCCAAGGTTTGGAAATGGATGGGCTACCACAGGAGGCCAGGTTAAGCAACCCTTGCCAAGGTTTGGAAATGGATGGGTTACTACAGGGGGCCAGGTTAAGCAACCCTTGCCGAGGTTTGGAAATGGATGGGTTACCACAGGGGGTCAGGTTAAGCAACCCTTGCCGAGGTTTGGATATGGATGGGTTAGCACAGGGGCCAGGTTAAGCAACCCTTGCCGAGGTTTGGATATGGATGGGTTAGCACAGGCGCCAGGTTAAGCAACCGTTGCCAAGGTTTGGAAATGGATGGGTTACCACAGGGGGCTAGGTTAAGCAACCCTTGCCAAGGTTTGGAAATGGATGGGCTACCACAGGAGGCCAGGTTAAGCAACCCTTGCCGAGGTTTGGAAATGGATGGGTTACCACGGGGGGCCAGGTTAAGCAACCCTTGCCGAGGTTTGGAAATGGATGGGTTAGCACACAGAGCCTGGTTAAGCAACTCTCACCAAGGTTTGGAAATGGATGGGTTACCAAAGTTTTTTTTCTTTACACCAAAGAAGTATAACTTCTAACGAGTGTACATAAGTACACACACCCCTTTTTTTATATTTTTCGTCGTGTCGTTGAGCTCTTTGAGTTATGAGTTGAGCTACACGAAAACTGGACAGGTCCACTCAATATGCGTGATGCTTTCTTAAAAAGACCATTTCAGACACTAATCTGCATAGTTCTCATGTAGGTTGACCAAGATTTTTGTCTGGACCTTAAAAGAGACTTCCCATACTCCTCCGAAACGACTCGACCGATTCTTATGATTTTTTTTTATTGATATTCAGTAAATCTGAGAATCTGCTATTATCTATCTTTCAAATCCCTTACCGGGTGAAACCGCTGGGCACAGCTAGTTATATATATATATGTATATTTAACACTTGCCAGCTGCGGCAATTAATTACTAACTTAGTCATCGTTTACAACAACTGAAAACTTGATAATCACCGAAAATCGAAACTCGCCAATTGAAAAATATATAAAAAAAAGCTAGTTGCCTGTTGCTCCATATACAAAACCTCTAAAAGTGTCCTTTAAACATTCCAGGATTCAGACAACCTATGGTGGGACGCGTTTGCAACAGAATTCTTTGAAGACGATGCGACGCTGACCCTCACATTCTGTTTAGAAGATGGACCTAAAAGATACAGTGAGTACGCTTCGAGATTATGTCCTCCTAGTACACCCGGAATTGGGTAGTTGACACCATTAACCAATAATTTAAAAACACAATTTTTCTGAAAGAACACCTTTATCTAGACCTGAGAACTCCATTCATTTCAAAATAACTTTAAAATTCGATTTTTAGTTGCTTTTAAATCAATAAATAGTTGCATCATTGACTTGACAACTTAGTGACGTCATCGGTTGCGAGTCTCATACAAAATCTATGGGGGAAGCGCGTTTTGACAGTTCATAAAAAGTATATCAATTGATTGGTGGTGTCAACTACCCTATTTAAGCAACGTGTCAAAAAATTAGAACTAATACTTATAGGTGGGCACATTTATAATGTGAAGAATCCTTACTTAATATTATTATAAAAGCGAAAGTGAGTTTGTTTGTCTGTTACCTCTTTACGCCTAAGTGGCTGAACAGATTGAATTTTGGTTCAGAGATAGTTGGGACCCTGGAGAAGGACATAGGTTAAACAAGTGAGAAAAGGGGAGAAAGCGGGAAGAAAAGGGTAGAGAATGATAATTTTTTTCGATCATCACGCGGGTTAAAGTTAGCGTTAGCCCTAACTATACCACATGGACGAAGGCGCGGGCGCAAGCCAGCAAAGTATAAGATATAGAAGTATAAAATCTAGTTCTTCTAACCTGACAGACAGATGTGTTGCTGGGTAGTTTGTTCCGCCACTTCTTCCCAGCTAAAACACTAGGAAGTGGCGAAGTGTGGGGTGTTTTGTAGGACTGTCTCTTGTTATGTGACGTTCAAAAAGTGCTGATTATAATCAGTCTAATTTGATAGATGACTTTTCGCCTGTTCTTCGGACACTGGGGGCTATCAACGCGCCCAACGCACTCTAAAGGCCGCAGTTCACATTGGGCCAAAGTGTTGGGCCAGCCTATTGGCCCAAAGTGTAGAGGGCTACTTGGCGGTATGTTGGCAGCGATGTTCGGTTGGCGCCAACATTGGCGAGCAAACCGATTGTTGTCGGTTTTTTGTTCACACATCAAAGGATTTTGGCGCGCTTCGTTATGATTGACACCAATGTGTATACAGCGACATTGGGAATTCGAATTATCTTGGCCCAATACCTTGGCTCAATGTGTACTGCGGGCTTAACCAGGTTTCGATATGTTTGCGGATGAGTGGAAGGTGATACTGTTAAAATGTTTGAATTTCTGTGAGGAGAACGAATGACTGAATTTAATAAATTAAATATGTTTGAATAGAGTAATTGGCCTCGGCCGTTCTATCCTTACTAATATTATAAAAGCGAAAGTGAGTTTGTTTGTTTGTTACCTCTTTACGCTTTAATGGATAAACCGATTTTGATGAATTTTGTGCAGAGATAGTTGGGACCCTGAGGAAGGACATAGGTTAAAAAAGTGAGAAAAGAGGAGAAAGCGGGAAGAAAAGGGGAGAGAATGATATTTTTTTTTCGATCATCACGCGGGTTAATGTAAGCGTTAGCCCTAAGTAACTATACCACACGGACGAAGTCGCGAGCGCAAGCTAGCAAAGTATAACATCTCCTTACTAATATTATAAAAGCGAAAGTGAGTTTGTTAGTTTGTTTGTTACCTCTTCACGCTTTAATGGCTACAGCGATTTTGATGAATTTTGGGACAGAGATAGTTGGGAACCAGGAGACGGACATAGGCTAATTATTAAAAAAAAAGTGGGATGTGAGGGAGAAAGAGCGAAGAAAAGGGAAAACTTAGCGTTGTTATTACAAATCAATAAGGCGCTACCAAATTTAAATAAATAAATTGATTTTGATAAGTGGTTTTACGAATCTGTTTTAAATTTCCAGCGATAGGAAGGACCCTGATACCGCGGTACTTCCGCAGTATCTACGAGGGCGGCGTGTCGGAACTGTACTACACGATGCGCCAGCCCAAGGAGTCTTTTCACAACACCAGCATAACCCTGGATTGTGATCATTGTACCATGGTCACACATCACGGGAAACCTATGTTTACTAAAGTAAGTTTACTTAAATAAATAAATATCTTCGGACAACTCACACACGGCTATCTGATCCCAAGCTAAGCAGAGCTTGTGTTATGGTAACCAGGCAACTGATATGCGTACTTATATAATTTATAAATACATGTACATATTATAGATAAATCACACCCAGACACAGAACAAACAATCATGCTCATCACACAAAGTTTGACCTGGGTGGGAATCGAACCCACGACCTCCGGCTCAGCAGTCAGGGCCACTAACCACTAGACCAACAGGCCCGTCAAAACTTAAAATTACCTCATTTTTGTGATGGGGGAGAGTGTCAGACTTGTAAGTACTAACCCACCAATGTTCCTTCTATTGCCCTTTACGTTCCGGGCCCGCGGTATCTGTTTCGAACAACCCGCAACCCCGGCAGGCAGTGTCCCTGGCAGGTCACTCTGCTTTGCTGACATCTCTTTGAGGCGCGCAAGGAACATTAACGCGCCGTCCGCCTGTCGTCAATAGACGGACGGACGGTGAGCTACCCATTGCTCACCGACCGAGGCCCGCATCTACGGTGGCCGGGCGTGTCTCGCGTCGGAGGTCTTGCCTCAATGTTACGGGTCATTTTAATTTATTTAGTTAACTTTGCCTCGATGCTCTTTTTGTGCATGTCTTTCTCTATCGTTCTCAACATGAACGATGTTACTACTATTTCTTTTTGTAATACTTTTGTGAATAATAAACCTGCTACCCTACCATGACGTGTTAAAGCAGAACTTATTCCGCTGAGGGAAAGGGACAGAGCTATACAGGAACCGGGTGTCTAGCACCATCTCGTTCACTCAGTGGAATAAGTTCTGCTTTAAGATGTCATTGTAGGCTTACTGATATAGTGTTGGTGGATCGTTCAGAGCGGCTAGATTGTTGATATAACGGTTCCACATGACCCGAACCTCGTGAAAGCCTAGAAAGATAAACAAATTGACGTGGCTCGCGAGGTTGTCGACATGTGGGATGTGAACTCAGCGATCATTGTGCCGATAGTTGTTACAGCCAATGGCTTAATTGCCAAAAGCCTACTTGAGGAGCCTCTCGTTTGACGGCTGGATCAAGGGTTTGATACAGAAAGCGGTACTCCTACAGGAGATTCCTCTCTCTGGAGCCCTGACTGCCAGTAGCGTGGACGCTGTTCCCGATACCGGTGGGCTACTAATGGTTGTCGTTTTAAAAGTTCCCGGGAGGTGATGAAAGTAAATGGAATGTGTTTTTTCTGCTGGCGCAGCTGGTTTATATAAGTTCAAACTTTCTTCAGGTATGCACAGAAGGCCGTCTAATCCTGGAATTCACGTTCGACGACCTGATGCGCATCAAAACGTGGCACCTCGCCGTGCGAGCACACCGCGAGCTGATCCCTCGCGCCGCCGTGCACCCGCCCGACCACGCCGCGCTAGACGCGCTCGCCAAGAACATAACGCGCCAGGGCATCACCAACTCCACGCTCAACTACCTCCGGGTAAGCTATGCGCGCCTAGTACTTCGCTCCCGACCACGCCGCGCTAGACGCGCTCGCCAAGAACATAACGCGCCAGGGCATCACCAACTCCACGCTCAACTACCTCCGGGTAAGCTATGCGCGCCTAGTACTTCGCTCCCGACCACGCCGCGCTAGACGCGCTCGCCAAGAACATAACGCGCCAGGGCATCACCAACTCCACGCTCAACTACCTCCGGGTAAGCTATGCGCGCCTAGTACTTCGCTCCCGACCACGCCGCGCTAGACGCGCTCGCCAAGAACATAACGCGCCAGGGCATCACCAACTCCACGCTCAACTACCTCCGGGTAAGCTATGCGCGCCTAGTACTTCGCTCCCGACCACGCCGCGCTAGACGCGCTCGCCAAGAACATAACGCGCCAGGGCATCACCAACTCCACGCTCAACTACCTCCGGGTAAGCTATGCGCGCCTAGTACTTCGCTCCCGACCACGCCGCGCTAGACGCGCTCGCCAAGAACATAACGCGCCAGGGCATCACCAACTCCACGCTCAACTACCTCCGGGTAAGCTATGCGCGCCTAGTACTTCGCTCCCGACCACGCCGCGCTAGACGCGCTCGCCAAGAACATAACGCGCCAGGGCATCACCAACTCCACGCTCAACTACCTCCGGGTAAGCTATGCGCGCCTAGTACTTCGCTCCCGACCACGCCGCGCTAGACGCGCTCGCCAAGAACATAACGCGCCAGGGCATCACCAACTCCACGCTCAACTACCTCCGGGTAAGCTATGCGCGCCTAGTACTGCCGAGCTATTTCCTAAATTTAAAAACCCGAAAACACTTAGCAGGGAATCCATTCCAAGATCTTATGTTCAACAGACGCGCTTGCGACCAGGCAGTGTTGTTCTCGGCTCTATAACACCCTCGTCTAATGGCTCCTGTTAAAACAAAATCCTGACTAATACTACAAAAGCGAAAGTGAGTTTTTTGTTTGTCTTCACGCCTGAATGGCTAAACCGATTTTGATGAATTTTGGTTCTGAGATAGTTGAAACCCTGGAGACAGACATTGGCTAAAAAAAAAGTAAGAAAAGGGGTTCACGTGGGTTATAATTAGCGTTAGCCCAAAGTTACTATGTCACGCGGACGAAGTCGCGGGCGGAAGGTAAATCAGAATAACACATAAGCTACAATTCATAAAGACACATTGTATATTTTATAACCATGCGAGTATGTAATGAGATAGTTCTAATCAATTGTTCGTGTTGTATTCCAGTTGTGCGTTATCCTGGAACCGATGCAGGAGCTGATGTCGCGACACAAGGCGTACGCGCTGTCTCCGCGGGACTGTCTCAAGACCACGCTGTTTCAAAAATGGCAGCGGATGGTAGCGCCCCCTGGTCAGTACAAAAATATACACGGTGGATTTTTTTGGAACGAAAACGAAGAAGAAGGGCTAGGCGGAGTTGTAACGACAGTTTTTGCTATAGTTGTAAACCGTGCGGTGTGCGCGTGTTTCTCTGTCTGTCTGTCTCTCTCTCAAAGAAAGCAAGCCAGTTAATTACGTTTCGTTATTCTATCTATTTCGCATTGAACAGTGTGGTGTCGCGACGATTATTTTTGTTGAGTGTATACAGGTTTTTTGTACATAATAAATAATAATTTAGTTCCATCCGGGTGTCCCTTGACATAAATATTATAATTTAAAAGGGTGCCCATGGAGTTTCTTGCCCATTCATTCCATAGAGATCAATGCAACTACAGTACTTTAGCAAGTTATTATGTCTTTGATGTTGCAGTTATAGGTAATAGGCGCCCTTACATTTATCATATACCCAATAAAATGTTGATATAATGTCAAAATAAAAGCATTTATTTCAATTATACTTGACTTGACTTATTTATTTAATGGCGTTTGTGGAAGGAGACACCACAATTTTGCCAATATCGCCAATTATACCATTACAGGCAATTTTGAATGTCATGGATGGAAGCTACAGTCCCAGTCATAAGGCATAATAACTGTGAAAGTACTGTAGTTACCCATTTCAAAGCGTTGATCTCTATGGAGAAAAATGAGCAAGAAACTCCATGGACACTCTTTTAAATCAGAATATTTTTACAAAACCTTGGTTACATATTTCATGTTAATATGGTAAACTATATGAGAACGATGTAGCAAGACGTGCACATTAAAAGTGGCCATAGTAAAACAATGAATATAAAAAATAAATAATCAATTCAAATAACCCGTGGCAACTGAGAGATGACCAGTCATAACTGGCAGCCCCCGTTCACGAACATGACGCATAGATCAAATCAAATCATTTATTCTTTGCAAACATGGGTAATTTGTACATAGATGTTTTCATATTATATAGTTGTCCATATTTTACCGTCGCATAGGCATGCAAATAATATTCAAATCTAAAATTAATGACAATTATAAATATACACAAGAATTTATTGAAAATTATTATGAAATAAATGTCAAATCATAAGAATGTCAAATTATAAGAATTAAAATAATGTTAGAAATATTTACAATTTTTAACATAATTATGTACAGACAAATACTACACAATATAAAATTCTTTCTTAGTAAGGAACTCGCTGATATTATAATATGTTTATCAGATCGTAGATCAGCACCATTCAACTTTTAATTGAACTAAATGATCCGATACACTCGCCACCATCAGCGAGCCATTAGAGTGAGCGTGACAAGAATGTAACAAGTATGTAACAAGTATGTAACAAGTATGTAACAAGTATGTAACAGTTACGTCCCCCACAGAGTCCCAGCGGCCCGCCAGCAAGCGTCGCAAGCGCAAGGGCAGCGGCGGACCCAACGCCGCGCCGCCCGCGCCCGCCAAGAAACGATCTCCCGGACCTAACTTCAGTCTAGCAAGCCAGGTACATACATATTTTACACGACTGCCCCAAAAAACGAGTGTTATGTTTGTTGTGTGTATGTGAGTTTATTGGAGTTTACTCCTTAAGAATCGATTTTCATATATAAGACGCCCGGTATGAGAAAAATCCGAGGGGTAAAACCTACTAAAGTAACGAAAATGTGTCACGTTTTTGGTGCGAACCTTTAGTGCGCAACTTTCTAAATTGGCTGTGAGTGTATTAAGACGTACATATGGTATGCTGTATAGGCGACTATACCTATATACTATATGTTATTAGGCTTGTTTGTTTCTATCAGTGTCGATGTATTTATATTGCTATTTTTTGTGAATTTACCCTTTCATATGATATTAATCTTTTTACAGTTGAATAAACTCTTTTAGCGTATGGTTAGATACTCGTACTGAAGGAGTAAACTCCAGTCGTGCGTCGGACCTGACACACACACTTTTTTCCATCATAACTTCTCAACGCCTGAACGGATTTACATGTATGGGGTATCATTAGAATCCTGCATGCATCGTCACGAGTAACATAGGCTATTGAAAAAGTATAGAAATGCAATGTGGCGGGTATGATAAATAGATGAAAACCCACACATTTTTTAAATCATTTATTTTGTGTCTAATGTATGTTATTATCGTCTAAGATTTGACGAGAAGATTCCAAAAATATAAATATGTTACATTTTTAATCAAACCTGTTAATTAAAAAAAAAAAATGTTAGTTAATTTTTTTGACATGTGTTGGTTGATGTGCCGTCGTGTATACATAAATCCTTACAAATATTATAAAAGCGACAGTGAGTTTGTTTGTTTGTTACGTCGTCACGCCTCAATGGCCACCAAAAGGGGGAGAAAGATATTTTTTTTCGATCATTAAGCATTATTTGTTTTATCATTAAGTTAGTGTCAGCCTAAAGTAACTATACCACGCGGACGTAGTCGCGGGCAAAAGCTAAGTCTTAACCCTTAATTACTCGCATGGGGTCAATGCATTTTCGGATGAAAAAATGAAGTACTTGACGCGGTTCCATTCCCCCCGCGCTCTCAGTAGCTTCATAACGCGCTTCTAAGTTTGTATTTTAGTAGCGACTAATATGTATTAAAAACTACTCACATTATATTTTGGGGTCATCTGTGACCCCATGCGAGCAGTTATGTAATGTTCTTTGTGCGAGTAATTAAGGGTTAAATAAAAAAAAAAAAACTTAGGACAACTCACACACGGCTATCTGATCCCAAGCTAAGCAGAGATTGTGTTATGGTAACCAGACAACTGATATACATACTTATATAATTTATAAAAACATACATATTATAGATAAATCACACCCAGACACAGAACAAACAATCATGCTCATCACACAAAGTTTGTCCTGGGTGGGAATCGAACCCACGACCTCCGGCTCAGCAGTCACAGCTCACCACTAGACCAACAGGCCCGTCAATTAAAAACTACTCACATTATTTGGGGTCATCTGTGACCCTATGCGAGCAGTTATGTAATGTTCTTTGTGCAAGTAATTAAGGGTTAAATAAAATAAATAAACAATCTCATTGAATTCCATTTGTCATGTCCCCAGGATGTGATGGTAGTCGGTGAACCTTCGCTAATGGGCGGAGAGTTCGGCGACGAAGACGAGCGTCTCATCACCCGTCTGGAGAACACGCAGTACGAGGGGAACGACGACTGGTCCGCGCCGCCGCCGGCCTCGCCAGCCAAGACGCCGCCCAATCACTGACACACCACACGCACACACACCAACTGCTGACTGCAAGATATCTACAACAATTGGGTAGTTGACACCATTAACCAATAATTTAAAAACACATTTTTTCTAAAAGAACACCTTATTCTAGACCTGAGAACTCCATTCATGTCAAAATAACTTTAAAATTCGATTTATAGTTGCTTTTAAATCAATAAATAGTTGCATCATTGACTTGACAACTTAGTGACGTCATCGGTTGCGAGTCTCATACAAAATCTATGGGGGAAGCGCGTTTTGACAGTTCATAAAAAGTATATCAATTGATTGGTGGTGTCAACTACCCTATTACTTGGAACTAACTATGTACTGGGTGTATAAGAACTCTTTCATCTGCCTAGCCTTTTCCTAACTATGTTGGGGTCGGATGCAGCTGAATATCAGTATTTTACATGGATCGACTGCCTATCTGACCTCCACAAACCAGTTAGTACTGGGTAATGCGATACCCCTTGATAAGACTGGTTGTCAGATAGAACACTGACTACCTGTAACGACTGTCAAAGATCTACAAATGACAGCCGGCACCAATAGCTTAACGTGCTTTCCGAGGCACGGAGGAAACTCGGTATGTAACGGGTGGTCACCTACCACAGACCAACCTAGGCGAGCGCGACTAAAGATCGACCCGAGCGGCTGCTATTATTTAGCCACAAGCTCCTTGTATAACAACTCTTTATGAACCAAAAGCTATCTGTAGTCACCACTGCAGGACACAGGCCTTTCCTTCCTCCCATTTTTTTTTTCTATTGTTTACCTGTGTGACCCAGTCCTTTTCGTGGAAGTCTAGCTCGTTTCGCCATCTCCTTCTGGGCCTACCGCGTCGCCGCGTCCTGTGGTTCGGAACCCAATCGGTTGATACTTTGGCCCAATTTTGTAGCGACATGCGGCAAACGTGGCCAGCCCAGTTCCACTTTAATTTTGCGGCTGTGTTGCCAACATCTGCTATTTGGGTCTTGGAGCGTAGCATACTGTTTCTTATACGGTCAGAAATTTTGACGTTTAGTATGCTTCGTCCCATAGCTCGATGGCAGACCCCGAGGGCGGACTTTTGACGCTTTATTTAAGACCACGTTTGCTCCTCATCATTAAGTTTCGTAATTCAAAAGGAGTCTGTCAAGAGCCCCCTGTTCTTCTACCAGGGTTGTGGGTTGTTCGAAAGAGATACCAATACCAATAGAGGGAACATGGGTGGGTTTTTGTCAGTACAAGTCTGAGCTTCCCCCCGTTCCGGGCGAGGGAAGTTATTTGATGATTTCCCATCTGCAAGAAGCTCTCTGTTCTTCTGCCAGGGTTGTAGGTTGTTCGAAAGAGCTACCGCGGCCCCAGAACGTAAAGGGCAAAAGAAACATGGGTGGGTTTTTGTCAGTACAAGTCTGTGCTTCCTCCCTGCTTCGCCTAGAGCGAGGGAAGTGATTTGATAATTTCCCATCCGTAAAAAAAACCGTGGCAAAAGGGTTCCGTACTTCAAAAGGAGATAACGGAACCCTTATTGAATCACTTTGTTTGTTCTTCAGTCTGTCTGTCAAGACCCTTTTATTTTTTTATTTTTTTTCGGGTGGGAAATCATCCAATGACTTCCCCCGCTCTGGGCGGAGCGGGGGGGCATGTCAGACTTGTACTGACTTAAACCCACCCATGTTCCTTCTATTGCCCTTTACGTTCCGAGGCCGCGGTATCTCTTTCGAACAACCCGCAACCCCGGCAGGCGGAGGCTCTGGCAAGCCCCTCTGCTTTGCTGACTCTCTTTGAGGCGCGCGTGAAACACGAACACGCCGTCGACACGGCCTGTCGTCAATCGACGGACGGACGGTGAGCTACCCATTGCTTACCGCCCATAGGCCCGCATCTACGGTGGCCGGAAGTCGTCTCGCGGCGCCCGGTGCCATGGGCGTCTCCCGCGGCGGCTGGGTTGGGCAAATGTTCTCTCCCTGTCAAGACCCTTTGGCGAGGACGAAATGAAAACCATACACTCAAGTCCCTTGGAGGTGTGAAAAAATCAACCCTCTAAGTCTACGCAGTCAAAAGATATGGCCGTTTATGTCGCAATACGACACCCTCAGTGCGCGAGTCCAACGTTCACAAGTTCGATTGTATCTGGGAACCTTCTAGCTGGGAAAATATTCAGGGTCAAACTTTCACCTATGTACAAGTTTAAAAAAAAACCGTTACCCCACACTGGCAGTTTCTCCTGTATCGTGGGTGCGTTTACAAACATTTAAACTCACATACACAAACAGCCAGACCCGAAACAATAACCTGTAGGTCATACAAATGTTTGTTCCGTGCGGGGATCGAAAACGTGACACGCAGCGCGGGCAGTCTGTCGCTCAGCCACTACGCCAACTGTGTTGTCAAGTTGAACTACTTGTTTTACCTCCATACTATTCAATGCATCCATTATCCTAAAGCTCGCAGCAAATTGTTTTTGCATATACTTACTTAGTGTGTTGAACACACGACGGCAAATCAACCTACACCTAACCATTTTAACCAGATCTCTCTACTACGGATCGCACACCGTAGTGGAGAGATCAGGTTAAAATGGATAAGTGTAGGTTGATGTGTGTACATAAAGCTTGGTGGCTTCGTGAAAGGTTCTTATACATCCTATATACGTTTGTGTTGACTGAACAGCTATCTACTGTGTCCACTCGCCGGCACTAACAAAAATCTCACGGCGAAAATGAGGTCTTATGTTAATGGTGTATTTTCACAGTGTTAAAAAAAAAGCTACAGTACGGCCAACGAGAAGCGATACGAAAGGTCATTAACCTAAAGAACAACTGTGGCGTTGACAATCTAATATTTAGCTCTTTCCATCTTGTGCCTTTGTCGTAATGTCTCGTTCTCCCGGCAAAAACATGACAACGTTAAGACGGGTTCGCCAACGTTCGGGCGGCCATTTTAGATGGGGTTTTAGCATGGGTTTTGTTTACATTTGGTATCGCTTCTCGTTGGCCGTACTATAGTGTATTAATTTTCATTAACTCTAGGAGACGCTTAAGTGAATGCCTAAATGTGTCGCCTAAAGTTAGTGGATTTGAAAATAACTGCTTTGGTAACATAACGTTAATAGGGCGCGACGTCGCATATAGCTTTTATATATTTCAGTGTACGGAATATCAATATTTCTAAATGAAATTCATGTGAATTCAAATCAATGTGACATCTGACAAGGGAGAATGGAAGAAGAAAACGTGTTGTGCGGACCACAAATAGAATGGGACATGGGCAGGAAAATGGCGGCAATTTCTGAATGAAATTATGAAATGTCTCTCTTTGTTGCACTGAAATATTGATTAGTAATTCTAGAATCATCATAATATGCCTAGTTTGTTCTCAATTTGGGCAGTATTTATTTATATGAACATGACTTATTTACCTCTGCCCAGCTATTGAGGTATTACAAAGCCTGATATTACTAAAACAGTGATATATTTGGAAGCTATTTGAGACATTAAACGTCAAAAACAATACTCATAAATTGAAATAAACTGACAAATCGCACACCTATATTTAAACTGTGACAACTCAAAATGGTACATTTTGATTCAAGTGAGAAAGTTTTCTCATTGCGTTCGAGGCGGGATTAACAACTGAGCCGTTAGACAAGGGTGTTATAGAGCCGAGAACAGCAGTGCCAAATTCTTACCGTCAATCAAACGACGTTTACAACGTACTATTTTTGTCATGAATCGCTATGAAACTGTGATCTAATTTGATTTATATTTTTATCAAAAGTATGACGCCGGTATACATTGCATATTGAACCTAATTGTAGTGCAATAAAAGCCAGTTTTCAAGGACGTGGATTGAAAAAGGTATTATTTTCAGAAGACGAAAAAACCGTATAACCCTTTTTATAGGAAGTTATGAACATTAAAATTATTATAGATCATAGTGATCTATAATAATTTTAATGTTTATATCTCTAGCTGTACCCAGCGGTTTCACCCGCTGCTCACTTAGGGGTATGAAAAATAGATTTTGGCCGATTCTCAGACCTACCCGATATGTACACAAAATTTCGTTTAAATCGGTCCAGCCGTTTCAAAGGAGTATGGGAACGAAAACTGTGACACGAGAATTTTGTATATTAGAGATAAATAGGTTAGAAAATGTCACTATATGTAAGCGTTCTTTTATTTTGGATTGATCCGTATGATCACCGAGCATTCGAATACATGGCGTTCAAAGCAGAGGGGCCTGCCAGGGGCACCACCTGCCGGGGTGAAGGGTTGTTGGAAAGAGATACGCCGAACATAAAGGGCAATAGAAGGAACATGGGTGGGTAATTCCCATCTGCAAGAACAGAGTACTGAATTAAAACTAACGATATTTGAGTTGTCTCCGTTTAAAAACATAGGTGTGCGATATATGTAATGCGTCAATTAGTCATTAATTGACACAAGCGATATTTTTGGAGTTTATTGGAGTTTACTCCTTAAGAATCGATTTTCATATATAAGGCGCCCGGTATGAGAAAAATCCGAGGGGTAAAACCTACTAAAGTAACGCAAATGTGTCACGTTTTTGGTGCGCACCTTTAGTGCGCAACTTTCTAATTTGGCTGTGAGTGTATTAAGACGTACATATGGTATGCTGTATAGGCGACTATACCTATATACTATATGTTATTGGGCTTGTTTTTTTCATTAATTTGTGAATTTACCCTCATATGATATTAATCTTTTTTCAGTTGAATAAACTCTTTTTGCGTATGGTTAGATACTCGTACTTAAGGAGTAAACTCCAGACGTGCGTCGGAGCTGACACACACACTTTTTTTTTTTAATGTAAAGCGTCGGTATTACGACAATTTTATTGTGGACGTGAGATTTATTGTTCCTTTGACAAGAACATTATGACAAACGTTCTACTAGATCAAGATGTTAAATAAATAAATGTGAGAGAATATTATTTTGGTCTGTACCGTGGAATTAGGTTGTTTGGTCACTGCTATCAATGTTTCACAGAAGCTGTTCTTTTTGGTCAACTAATTGTACTAGGGCACCATAAACGATATGAGATATTAAATATATTGTTGTAAATGTAAAATGGCAAGTTTTGACTTCCAAAGCGGTTGGCAGTAAGTCAGCGTGGCTGCTGATACGGCTCTCGGAATTAATGAACGGGCACACATGGATTATGTCAACAAAATATAAATAAATCAATAAATATAGGTCTTTACGGATAAATTATCATTCTGAGTTTTATTTGGTTACCTTATACTATCATACTTTCGATTGTATTGTATTCGTTTTTCTTTAAGGCGCGTCGCCTACACGACCAACAGTCGAGGCGCGGGCGCATAAGGCGCGTCGCCCACAAGATCAACAGTCGAGGTGCAGTTAAGCGCAGGCACATAAGAGGCACGCCGCAACGAGATTTTCTTTAAAAATGTCGTGTGGGCGACGCGCCTAACGCGCCCGCGCCCCTACCTCACCCCGAATGCCAATCGTGTGGGCGACGCGCCTAAATACCCAATTACCTTATGTTCCGCCATAGGAACTTAAGACATTCAAACCTTTTGAACACTATCCTTACTACTATTATAAAAGCGAAAGTGAGTTTGTTTTGTCTAATTGGCTAAACCGATTCTGATGAATTTTGGTACAGAGATAGTCGAGACCCTGGAGACGGACATAAGCTATTTTTTTTTAAGTTAGAAACAGGGGAGAAATTGGGAAGAAAAGGGAAAACTTAGCTTTCCTATTACAATCAATAAGGCGCAAGGGCAAAAACTCCAGGTACCAGGTACCTGTAAATCAGGAAAGGGGACTTGTGTTACCCCGAATTAAATGCGAGCGAAACTGCGAGCAAAAGCTAGTTGTTACATATATGTGACTATCAAGCGCTTGCCTTAGATGATAACGACACAAAAATGTGACGAAAATTAAGTGATTTGGCGTTGAGGGTGCGTCCATGCTCTGGCTTCAAAAGGTTAAGCAGCGCTTCTCTTCATGAAAAAGTTATTCAATGGGAGTATATGAAGCCGAGGGCATGCCAGGGCCGGGTTGTTCGATAGAGATACTGTGGCCCCGACACACAAAAGGCAAAAGAAGGAATATGTATGTGTTTCAGTCAGGAAAGGTCTGGCACTCCCTTTTCGCTGCGCCCAGAGCGGGGTAAGTTAATTGATTTCCGATCCCAAAAAGTGAGATTATATGAAGTTAGATGGTTTTTAATAAATATTACGACTTTGTTAAGACATTTGTTACGATCGCTTATAATTTTAAGCTATTGCATAAATTCTATGGCGGGCCTTGAGCGCGAGGACAAAATCCAGAAATTTCGTTACGAAAAAAAACCTGACGCGCCCCACTCCGACGGGCACGGAGTTGTGTGGCTTGTCTAACGTCGTTTACACAATATGGTCAGTTATTTCAATCCCGATTCTAATGTTCTAATAGCGTGTTTGGTAGAGAATCGGATAGTCAATCGACATTACGCTGGAACACACCCAAGGTCTTGTTTATCTGACTTCTTTTCATTGGAAGTACTTTTTAAATATTTTATTTAGATTGTTTTTATTTATTGCATAAGTTGTTAAAAAATGCTATGCAATAGCTTTACCGCGGCAGTCCCCGAGTGCCACAAGTATTTTTTTTTAATTAATGTAGGTACAGCCAGACACTGACATGCCAAATTAAAAAAAAAACTCACTTAATTTCGCGGGCTTTCTAGTCTATTACAGCACTCGGTCGTAGACCCAAAAAAAATGTTAACATTGCATTATTTACATATACATTTATAAATATTTCAAACCTTGGCAAAGGTTGCTTAACCTGGCCCTCGTGTGGTGAATAAAAATCTAATATGTGGGAGAGAATTGCACAGTCGTCTATCGTATCTCTAACATGGCGTCTATTTCCAGGTCGGACAGTTTTACTATTTGAAAATAACAGGCGTGATTATGTGGCGTGTATGTACCAGTCTATAATAGTCCTACAACTAGTAATAAAGTTACGTCTTGCGCCCTCTGTGTGAAAGAACTGTATAATTCATGAAAGAATATTTTCAAAAAGTATAGCCACTACTGTTGTACAAGGTCCTACTGCTAGTTACGTGGTTATAGTAGAAGTTATTCCGAATTGAAAAAAAAAGAAAAAACCTATTTATACGCTAATAATGTAATACCTATTTTAAAAGAGAAGCGTTCATTAATCTTAAAAAAAATGAACGCAGCTGAAAGGCCAAAAATATAAACTTGGCATTTTTGTCACACGTCATCGCTGACGTTAGAAAGTGCGTTCGAATCAGAAATCCGAATAATAAACGTTTCTACTACGTATGAAAACAACTTAGGTGTCATTTGGATTTGTGAACTAATAAAATATTTAAGAATTTATATCTACCAGTAGGATAAAAATGTAATTTAATTTGAATTAAGGTTTGGTTTATTTGAATTTTAAAATACGTTTTTTAAAATAATCGAGTTTCCTTTCACTATTTAGAGAAACGATCCGACAAACTTTTCGAACGCCACAAAAGGAACGAAATCGAAATACGTGGAGCCGGAACGACGATTGCTAATATTGCATTTTAAATAATAAATTAACTTGAGCAAGTCACAATTTGTCAGTAAATCAGAAAAATGGTCACAAAATACGCGTTCGGTTTGTTAGCAATTGCGTCTGTGGCGTTCGCGCAGGGCTGCACAAACCCACAAGTAGAAGCATCTTCGTTCACCAGCTTAGATGCGACAGTTGTGACACAAATTGCGTATATTACCGAATTTACGCTGAAATGCGACAACCCTCTGCCTGAAAACTACGCATTGTACGCCGAGGTTGAAGGAAAGCCGCTTACTGCTGCCCGTGTTGGTGAAAATAGATATCAGGTATGTGTAATCTTTTTGTCGTATTTCTCACTTACAAATCCCCGTTTTCAGTGATAGTGACGCTAGCAAGTTGTTTGTGTGCCATCTGCCTTTATGTATGAACTTCGGGACGCTTAGTTTCATTTAGAAAGTCATGAAATTGTAGGTACAAGCATCCATCTGCCAAATTGTGACAAGTGAAGGGTATTACAGAATAGATACTTCAGATGGTCAATGGGCGATCTTATTTGCATTTAGCAACCAATCTTTCGTTTCTACAACTGACTAGATAACATGAGATTAACAACTAAAGAAACTTAGTTTACCTTTGTTTTTTTTTTGACAAAATAGGGTTATATTGATAATGAAACTAATCTGCATTATCCTCATATAATTTGACCAAGTTTTTCTAGACATTAAAGAGGCTCTAAGAGTAGTTGGGTATGTAACACAGGCATTAATAGTTAAAAAAAAAACTGTGTAAAAGTATTTGTAAAACCGTTCTTGCAAAATTAACAATATTTATCATGTCTGTCATTGACCATGGTTGGTTCACATAAGATGCTGTTATTTGGCTGCATCTGGTTAGACTAGAACCTTAGATTATTATATCTAGTTCACTTCAGTCATGCTTTTGGCGTGTATAAAATGGTCCACCTTCACACTCTCTGCTCTGGGTATTGTACAGCTACTACAATCTGTCAGATTTCTTTGATAGATTTTCGACTTTATTTCTAAAGCATTCAGGTTCAAAGTTCATTTGGAAAAATTGACAGTTTCGGGTAGCTTGACCTGCAGGCGTCTGTACATCATTTTGGACCATAAACAAAAACAGCTGTATTTTTTTTTAAACATTCCTAGTGAAAATTTATGGAACAACTGCTTTAAAAAAAGAAACTGATGCAAAATTTTATCTTTTTAAACCTATTAAACCTAATTAGCCTTTCAGCTTTGTTTATACCCCCATTATTGATTAATTGTGCCCTCTTCAGGTGTCCTGGACTGAGGAGCCAGCGAAAGCCCGCTCTGGTACCCACGAGGTGTTAGTACTAGATGAGGAAGGTTGGGCGTCCCTGCGTCGCGCTCGCCGCTCCGACCCGAACGCTGCCGTCGCTCCGTTGATCGCAATCCAGCTACACCACCCTGGCAGTAAGTAGTATATACTAATGTAAGGTGTAGATTTCCACGGTCCCTACATACATAAAGACATGTCGAAAATTGCATTTTTTTTTTATTGTCTCAATGGATTTAGATTATCTATGCGCACATGCTGACATATGATTTTTATTTAATTTATTTATCTTGTTTTAGAAATCGTATAAGAGAACAAGTCTTAAAAATACAACGAATAACTGTTGTAGAAACGGTCATCTATCAGTTTTTCTAAGAAAACATTAAAACATAAAATATCTAATTATTTATTGCTCTTAAAATATTGTAGAAAGAAAATACTTATTATTGCTCATAGAATTCTTTCTAAGGCGTGTTGAACACTAATTTCGCTCACCTGTAAACCTGGGTTTTTGACTTAACTTTATGTACGTAGGAACCGTCGATTTGTATCCTTATTAAAATTCAGGTGGTTGAGAAACTCATGGCTAAATTGCAAACGCAAGGGTCAATCTTTAGGTTTAGCCAATGACCATACAGCCCGGGTTTAGCTGTGCTTGCCTAGGTTGGTCTGTGGATAGGTGAATACTCATAACATCTTACCAAATTTCCTCCATGCCTAAGAAAGCATTTTGATTTTGTATTCAGTCTAACAAATAAAAAAATTACGAGGTGTCAAGGGACACCCGGATGGAACGAAGTTCGTATAGAAATGAAAATA
This sequence comes from Ochropleura leucogaster, assembly GCA_958449745.1. NCBI lineage: Eukaryota > Metazoa > Arthropoda > Insecta > Lepidoptera > Noctuidae > Ochropleura > Ochropleura leucogaster. The sequence continues at coordinate 7,524,835 of OY288228.1, read as the reverse complement.
AATTATAAATAAATATCATGGGACAACTCACACACGGCTATCTGATCCCAAGCTAAGCAGAGCTTGTGTTATGGTAACCAGACAACTGATATATACATACTTATATAATTTATAAATACATACATATTATAGATAAATCACACCCAGACACAGAACAAACAATCATGCTCATCACACAAAGTTTGTCCTGGGTGGGAATCGAACCCACGACCTCCGGCTCAGCAGTCAGGGCCACTAGCCACTGGACCAACAGGCCTGTCAATACAATACATCCTTGAGCGCAGCGATTATTCCAGATAACTCACTATGAAAGTTGACGCTGCGGCAGCGTTAAGCTCGACGCAGTATTCTTATAGAATAACAAGACTACTATTGAAAATATATAAATTAAAAATTGCAATTCAGTTAACATACATTAAAATACATTCAGAATTTACAACCAATTATAAATGTCAAATAAATATTATAAAGCTGAAGAGTTTGTTTGTTTGTTTGAACGCGCTAATCTCAGGGACTACTGGTTGGAATTGGAAAATTCTTTTAGTGTTGGATAGCCCATTTCTTGAGAAAGGTTATAGGCTATATAACATCACGCTACGACCAACAGGTGCTGAGCAGCGTGGGTGAAACCTCGAGGAACAGCTAGTGTCAAATAAAAATAATCATAAATTTATATTATTATAAGTTACAATGTCATTTTTCATGTATGAACTCACCAATAGTACCCTTTACTCAATAAATATGTGAAGACTAACATTTGTTTTCAATTTTACAGGTTACTCCGGCCCCTGGGTGAACTCTGAAGTTCTGGCAACTGCCCTCTCCATCCTAGTCGCCTACACTGCTCTTCGTAACAAGAGCAAAATTTTAGCGTAATCAATAATTATATTAGTAGTTAACTGGCTATTTTTATATTTTAATAAATGAGAAGTTAAGTTATTCAATAACTCTTTGTTTTATTAAGCTACACGTTTTTGCCCGCGGCTTCGCTCGCGTTAATTCGGTAGCGCCTTATTGATTTGTAATAGCAATCGTATCCGCTACGTTGTCAACACTTGCCTGACAGTAAAGGTGCAAGTCGTCAGCGTAAAGATGATACGAACACTGAAGCTGGATAGTAATGAGGTCTATATAAATAGAGAACAAAAGTGGAGATAAAGTGCCGCCTTGAGGGACGCCAGTTGCAAGATTACAAAAGCTGGAAGAAGATTCTCCAGCGAGAACTGACTGCTGACGTCCCTGAAAATAGGATGAAAACCATTTCAAAACCTCTTGAGAGACCATGAGATAGGAGAGGAATGATAAAAGGCCTTCGTGACTGACGGTATTGAAAGCATTGGAAAAGTCGATCAACACTACGGCGGAGACTTTAGTGTCTTCCATTCCCCGCCTAATATAATCGAAAACGTCCTTCAAAAGCTATTCACAGATCCGTAATCCGACAATTTTGACATATTGTCTGCACAAATGTGTTACGATATAAAGATGTCAATCATACCGAAAAAAAAAACAAATACAATGGTAAAAATAATATATTTACAACTTTAAATTTTCTACAACAAATTCTTATTTGCTACAACAAATTCTTATTTGCTACTATCAAGCAACGTACATACTACATCTTTTGGGGTCCTAAATATATAAAAAATAATATATTACAAGTTGATTGTTTTAAAATCTTAACTGTATTAGATATGTAAAACATATATTCAAATTGACGCCACTATTTTAGAAATTTTAAAAACAAATAACATTTTGGGGTTTATTTTCCATATATAAATTAATGTCTCGGAGTGTGAGATAATAAGAAAACTTCTCTATGTCAATACTTGGTAATTAAATTATAATAGGAGGGATGATCCAAATATATTTTTATCAAATAATAGTTAAGGGAAAAGCCAGCAGTTCTCATTAAGTAATTCGCTTGGTAGGTTGCTATTTTGTTCACAAATCAAAACATCCACATTTGGCGGCAGTAACAAGCGAACTGTCAGTGTCAGAATCACTTTTTTTTTTCAAATTCAGTTCAATGTTGTCACTACCACGAAAAAAAAAACAATAAAACAATTATTTTTTCTAAAAACGATTATTGATTTATTATCCTCATTCTTGGTTTTTTTTAGAGAGTACAAACTGTTTTTTTATATTTCCTTAAGTTGGTTTTATTAAAGCAAGTAATTACAATACCCGTAAAGTCTCGTGGGTATGATATTGAGGTTATTGTATTTTTTCATAAATCGATTCGAATCGATTAATTAGTCGTAATACTCAAAATATTTTTTGTTGCTGGCAATATTTGTTAGCGTTAAATAAGAAAATTGTTGTGGATTGTAGTGGCGCATACATAAATGGAAGAAAGTAACAACATATTTTATTATGTTTAAATTTATGCTTAAATTAATTTTTCTCTAGTCTGTTGTCCACTGTGAGCCTCGATTGGGCATTCTCTTTTAATGCTAGTTGATTTCTTAGTTATTAATCGTTAAAAAAAAAATATATCTTGAAAAAAAAATTACTTAGTTGATAAAATGTTAATAAAGAAGTTAAGAGTTATTTTTTTCTCCTAAATTAATTAAGACTTTAAAGTTCGTGTTCATAATAAGTAATAAATATTAAAACTTCTTTATTTTTTTATTTATAATTACTATTACTAAATATATTATTAATACATAGCCACATTTAAAAAATAATAATATTTTGTAATATAAAAGTTTTCCTTACTAAAGCTATAGTGGTCTAGCAGACCTCACGTCGGTACTTATGTAACTAAAATGGAATGTCGCTACTTAAAGGTTAAAACTTAAAGTTAAATTAACTTACGACTGTTGGTTAAGTTTTTCTCTCTACTTTATTGTAAAACTAGAAAAGTAAAAAAATATAAATTTACGTTACTCCTCCTACCGCTTTGAAACAGCTGACAAATGACATTTGTAATTGTTCTTTTTTTCTTTTTAAAAACGTTGCCCCACACTAGGAATTTCTCCTGTATCGTGGGTCTGGGTACGATTATAAACATTTAAACTCACATACACAAACAGCCAGACCCGAAACAATTATCTGCAGGTCATACAAATATTTGTTCCGTGCGGGAATCAAACCCGCGACACGCAGCATGATGGCATTATCTGTATTATAAAAATAACAATCTTTTATATACCTACAGACTACATTGACCCACATTGTGTTAGTATTATCATTAAATGATTAATTCTGTATTATGGAGCATGATTATAATTAGTTCATTTAAATAAAAATTTATTAGGTAACCTGTTTTAATTAGCACGGTGAAATTAAAAGCAGAATCAGAAATCAATTATGTCTACTTGTCAACCTTCTGTACCTTATTTTACGCAAATAAATGAATTTGTTTTTTTTTTTAATCTATAATAACTACCACCACCAAATATAAGTAAAAGCCCACACCGGTGAGCTATTATTTTTGGCTGATACGGATGAGGAACAGGGTCCAATCTATCAGCGGTCAGAGCTCCAGAGAGAGGAATCTCCTAACAATACGAGCCATGTCCAAGAGTACCGCTTTCTGTATGACCCACCTGCCAAACGAGAGCTTCCTCACGTGGTTTTAACGACTAGTGACTTCTGTATTCACGATGTCGACAACTTGTGAGCCAGATCTAGATACTTGAATAACTTATCTTTCTCTGCACAAAGTTTTCGTCTCGCGGAACCGATATCAAAAAAAGCATTACACTCCAACCGATCCTTCTCCACATTCTCAGGCTTATTGGCAATATTAATACTGTCAGTGACGGTAGATCGATCCCAATACAACGAGATATTACCATCTTCGAGAACTGGGTCGGGCATATACCTGTAGTACGGCACTGCTGATTCCACAAGGAGATTGTACTTCAAAGCAATTTGCTGGAGGATAATCCTGGCAACAAGGTCTTTGCGAGTACTCTCGGTGAGTCAGACGAGAACACCCAGAAATAATGTGACGGATCGATTTTCCTGTACTTAGCATGCCTGACATGTCAACCGTGCCATCCTTCACAATGTATTTCCGGTAGTTGTTCGTCATTATAACTTCGTCCATTATTGCACTGACAAAACCTTCGGTTTCCCCGAAGAGGTCAGCAAAGGATAGCCAGGACACGGACGCCTGTGTAGGCCCGGTAAAAGCGACCATTAAGCTCCTTACTATTTTTCTCAAAAAAAAAACATGGATAAAAGGTCTAATCTAAGGGATGCTTATTATAAACCCTAAATAAAATCGATTTGGCTTCTCATCTCAGAAAAAATCTTATCATTATAATCTGGCTCTATGTTCATGCGTGTCCACAAATATCTGTGCAATTTACGAAGTAAATCATCAATTTTAAGTTCAGCTAAATTCTCATCCAATTCTATATTTTCATACAACAGACACAACTTGGATTTATCAATTCTTTTTATATGGCTTATTATATTTGCAACGACGGATTCATTTTCCATTTTAACTGCTAGTAAGAGCATATTCGTTTCTTTAACGATTTCTATGAAATCCATCAAGTTGTTTTTGTTTAAGGTTTCATTAAATATTGTAAATATAAAAAACCTAACTATATTAATCTGGTTGTATCGTATTGCTTCAGCAAGAGCTGATTGGACTCCACCGCGTCTGGTACCTTGTTCTAAAAACAGTTCAAATATAATTGCTTTTTTCTTTTTGAAAACTGCAATTAGGTCATTGTCTATTTTCAATTTTTCGTCCAATGAAGTCAGAACGTTAATGTTACCAAAAAACACTGCGTTCATTATGAAATCCCAACAAGATTTCTTATCTCCTTTAGCTTTTATAAAATCACAAATGTATTCAAACGCCAAGTATTCTTCGAATGTGGAGTGGATAAACAATGGCATATTGTCAACTACGTTGTAGATAATGCCAGTTCTTTCTTTGCCCTCTTTCAGCTCGTTTATTATGTCCATAATTTGTTTCAATTCACCATCATCAAACAATTTGGAACGTGATCTGTAATAAAGTCCGTATGCTGCCAGTTTTTTGTGTTTTTCTAAACAATCTCTAAATTCACGTTCGTACGCATATTTGTTATCGGGCTTGGACATGTCATTGTGGGCTTTTTCTTCAAGTCGTATTCTTAATTTAGTTTCCAGGTAGTATTTATAAATATAGAAAGTGTCACCGTTCCAATACAATTTTACGCCATCTCGTTTTACGTTAATTTCTTTTATTTTATGATAAAAATAATCAGCCATAATGTGCAGGTGTAATGGCGTTGCGACATATTCGTTCTCGAATAATTGAGTCGGATCTTTATATGACTCGTTGAAATATTCTTTCAGAAAGTCCATTACAGAAGGAGGCCCGGATTTGAGATTAATTTTCAAATATTTTATTAAGCTCAACCCAACAAAAAAGAAGGGTATGTCATTTGATTTGTATCCTAGTTTTTTTTTTTCAATAAGTGTGTAGACTATAATATTGCGTGACACATAAGTGAAGCAATCATAAATATTTTGAAAGTGGTTGCTTTTGAGGTCTTTTGATAGCTCCTTTTCATTCCAAAATGCTGTCAAATAAAAGTCCTGTTCATACAAATCCATTGGGTATATTCGGAACAGTTTACCAATTTTCAAATTTTCTAAAGTACTATAAATTCTATCATACGACCTGCTAGTGATCCACATTTTATGTGTCCGAGGGAATTTATTCACAGTATTTATTAATGCTAGACCTTCGTTAATGTAAGTTGGGCATATTTCGTCGAAACCATCCAGCAATATTATAAGTTGCCGATAATTATAAAAGTTAAGGAACATTTTCAACTGGAACAGAGTCCATTCATTGGCGTTACAATCGGTTAACTCCACGCTGCCGTCCACAAATTGTTCTAGCTTTATATTTAAATCTTTCGTTTTGCCACTTTCTTCGCTGAGAGCTGCTTGACATAAAAACTTCAGAACCTCGAGAGTGTCTATCTTTGTTTTGTTATTTATCCAGTCTCTGAATTGTGTAGTGTGTTCCAATAAATTTATTCTCACTATCCATCCCATTTTAGTCCAATTTTTTTTTGTTTCAAGAGACAAATGAGTGAGTAAAGTTGACTTCCCCATTCCGGGGTCGCCAAAGATAATGATAACGTCATCATCAGATGCATCTAGTGTTTGAAACTGCATCCGTTCGCCGCTTGTTAAAAATGGTTTTACACTCCTTGGTATGTATAAGTTTGGCCTATAATTTGAATCGCTGACTGGTTTACCTATTACATTGTTCTTAGTATGCATCATTTTATTTAGCACGCCTCCTGTAACATATTGCATCGTTTCTTTGGTCAAAATTTCACCTACACTCATTTCGTCACCTTGAAAAATCACTTTAGTGTTCTCTAAGATAAGTTTCTCTGATTCTTCGCTTAAATCAGTTAATTTTATTTCATCCTTTATCACATTACCATTTGGTGACAAGTATTTTTTTGCATTTTCAACAGAGTTCAGATCTGTAATAATGATAACTTTTTTGTCCTTCATCGCGTTTGCAATATATTCCAATTTTATAGAGGAACTTGTATTAATATTCTCGGCATTAATAAAGACAGCGATATATATTTTAACTGTTTCTGTATTCACCAGTTCTTCACGTAATACTTTGTTGTCTCTTGCAGATAGATTAAGAATGTATTTAAAATCTAATACGACTGTATTGGGTAAATGTTTCACGATTTTAGCAGTAGTTAGTGCACTGTTCTCTGAAACAATTACCGTTCCTGAAGGCAGACCATCAAACTTGATTCTATTCACCGCCTCTTCCCTGAAATCATATTCTTTATTCTTTTTAAGTCTTTGTATCATATTTATAACGCTAGTCAATGGCTGCCTAGCAGCATTTACAGCCTTTTTATATAAACTACCTTCTTTTCCGAGATATGTACCCTTTTCTTCTTCGGAGTTTGTACTCCATTTTTGTATCTCATCATGATATTTAAGAAATATGGCGTCGGAAGTAACTTCTAAATGTTCTATGTCCTCACCCAGATTATCAGTTATTTCGAAGATTAAAGTTTCCTCTACGTCTTCCTCTTTTTTTTGAGATGTATAAAACAGAAGTGAACTCAAAAACTCACGAACAACATTTTTGTCATATTCATCAGTTAGGAATGACAATTTTGGAAATACGTTCGCTTTAACATCAAATTTTAATTCGTTCAAATTTTCAATTTTATCTTTCAATTTATGATGTAATCTTTTGCTAAGATTTCCTGTTGAGTCCCAAACAAATTCTAATGATTCCCTGGTGTAGTCATCGTTGATCTTGAGTAATTGTTTTTTACTATCAGAGGATTCATCTAAAATTAACAAATTACCAACAGCAGAGGCGATGCCACCACTGAGCTCTAGAAATCCTTTTCCAAAAGAATCATCTATTAAAATAACATTACTAGGTTTCGATTTCTCAACAAACTTTACCAATTTGAATGTTAAATCGTTTAGTTTTCTTTCGATTTTCTCATCTTTTCCTTTTATTGCCAAATCTTTATTACCAAAGGATGCTGGTATTATAAACGTTGGCGATGGTAAACACTCTTTAACTGCAATTTCAAGTGTTTTCCGAATGTTTTCTTGTGACTCATTAATTTGGTCTAGAAATAGCATAAATGTAGCAGGAGTATTTTTATCAAGCAGGACAAATTTACCATTTTTATATGTGAAACGACTTCCGACTTCTTTATAGAGTGTTTCAGTATCAGTGATTTCGCGTAATAAAGCGAGTGAATTCAATAAAGTTTTAAATTGTGCACGTTGGTCACGACTTCGTCTATTTAAAATTTCTGTGCACAGTTCATCTTTAAAAAGCCGCAAGAATTCTTCGTCGATGTCAAAGAAATCGTCCCTGAAGCTTGCAACACGATGTCCTTCGGGTTGAACTTCGGAGATGTCGAAAGCCTTTTGCCCTAGAATGACATGGTACCTTTGGACAGCTGCATCCTTCATCAACATTTGGTTAACATTGAATTCTCCAAAAATACACTTCGCCATCTGTCGAGCTAGCGCGGTTATTTGTTCTTCTAAAACAATTTTACACAGAAGCTCTACATCTGTCTCATCGTACGATGGCTGAGAGCCAGGGTTTCCTGTTCTCATCAGAGTATTCAAATCATCAGCTAAACTACCTTTGTATGTTTTATTTGCTATGTCACCTTTTGCTGTTGTATAAAAAACAAAATGGCAATCTGTTTCATTGAATTCACCGTCAAACAACACGTCTGTATTATTGGGTTCAAATTTCAGTCTGATTTTTAGATAACTGTTAAAGTAATCAACTAAATCACTTTTACTTAATACGAAAACAGACTTAGTGTTCTCCCTATGTTTAGCTTGGAGGAATACCACAATGGGCTTATGTACCCCTCTCAACTTAACCTTGAAACAAATATCGTCGAACGAACCAACTTTATCTACATTTGTGGCTAAATGAAAGTCTTCAATCTTGTCATTGTGAATAGCTCTGAAGTAAATTAAACTAAGTAGTTTGGTCTCGTACCATTGGCCTCGTATTCCAGATGTTCCAGGACGTTTTGGGTACTTCTTTGGGCCAATTTCTTTAGAACTTGACATCTTGATACAACAAATAACCTACGATGTTTGTCAGGATAATTGCTGGTCCGAAGTGTATCAGCAACCGCAGGCGACGCTAAACTGGCATCTGAGGGGCTCTTCTAAGTGGCTCTTTCCCATAGCTGCAACAATTGTGATCTGTAAATAAAAAAAATGCAAATCGTAACTTTTAACGTGAAATCACCAGGGTAGCCAGAATTTCAATATTTGGACGTTTGTTGCATTTTTCAATCAAGTTGTCGATTAAAATATGGGTTAACTGAATTTAAACCCAACTCACACATGACAGTGGGTTAATTGTTCGCTGTCCTCTCGTACTTAAGTACTAACACTGTAACAACAACATTGTAAAACCAAATGATTTTAAAAGTAGTTTTTTCTTGCCGGTTCTTCTCCTTAGGAAACGACCAACCCGAACCGTGCATCTTTTCTCGACGTTTTATAAGTGTCCATGTAGGCCTATGTAGAATAAAAATATTTTGATTTTCATTTAGCCTATGTCTGTCTCCTGGTTCCCAACTATCTCTGTACCAAAATTCATCAAAATCGGTTCAGCCATTAAAGCGTGAAAAGGTAACAAACAAACAAACTCACTTTCGCTTTTATAATATTAATAATTTGCGACCAAAACAAATCCTTATATGCACAATTATAAACATAGTTATCAGGACAACCATTAAGATCTATTTTTGAATTTCGCGGGCTATTTTGGTAGATTCCCTATGCCCGGTTATTTGTATATCGGATAGTTGTATTTCGTTCTATGAGACTTATGTCAAAATACAACTATCCGTAAGCAAAACGAGTTGTTTTTGTTTATTGGAACGGGGTATTAGCTACTCAATAAGTAGGCATCTCTAGCGCCATCTTAGTGTACATAGTACAAAAAATATATTCATTTTTGCACAAAGTATCTTCAATTACTTATAATGGATTTGCAATTTTTTACTTACAGGCAAAGCTTGGTTTCTATGTCCATCAATAAAGGCTTATTCCGTGTCTAATAGTCATTCACAATACACTTGATGATGTAAGAATTATTTTGTGAGTCTACGGTAACACTACAAAACATATTATCTAAAGAAAAACTTAAGTAATTGAGATGCATTTGTAGTTTAAACTTTAAATGTTTGATAAATCAAAGATATTATTAAAATACTCGGAATTACAGATAAATGTTTAAAAACGACAACAATAAAACGAGTGTTCTTGAAACTCCAGTTGATACGAAAATAATGATAACAAATAATAGTGATGTGCTTCGATTTCATTATGTTCGACACTAGTATCGACACTGATATTGTGTAGAATAAAATAGCATAATAAAAGTACTTGACTCGCGAGATTGTCGACATGTGGGATGTGGACTCAGCGATCATTGTGCCGATAGTCGTTACAGCCAATGGCTTAATTGCCAAGAGCCTCGACCAACACCTTGGGGGTTTGATACAGAAAGCGGACTCTTGGACACGGTTCGTATTGTTAGGAGGTTCCTTTCTACAGGGTCCAAGCTACCAGGGCTCCAGAGCCCTGGTAGCTTGGACCCTGTTCCCGATACCGGTGGGCTACTATTTTTTGTATTTTTTGTAATGAATATGAATAAACAACATAATATTTTTGTATTGTAATTTTTGTGAAACCTGTTCTTACTCCGGGCTTGTAAACATCACGACTATGTGGAAGCGCGTTGTGGGTGTGGGTAGATTTGTAAGTAGGTAGGTCAATGAGGTTAGTATTGGCGCATTGGTTATTTATCGTTTTATTAGAAGGTATCCGTACTTTTATTAGAAGGTTGAAACAGCTTTATAAAAGAGAAGCGTCATAAAGAGAAAGAGAATCGACTGTTTTGGTATAGGCATGTATTAAGTTGTCGTTGAGCTCCTTGGGTTATGAGTTGAGCTACACGATAACTGACAAATGCTTGCATTGACTGGACAGGTCCACTCAATCTGTGTGGTGCTTTCTTAAAAAGACCATTTTAGACACTAATCTGCATAGTCCTCATGTAAGTTGACCAAGATTTTTATCTGGACTTTAAAAGAGACTATGACCTCTGAGTTTGTTTTGGCTGTTTCTCCTCAGAGTAGTCGGGTACGAAACACGGGCCTCATCTAGATTTTATAAAGACGTCTAAAAGTGTTTGTGAAAACCTACTTTCAAAACAAACATAATTTATTGTTTATAAGAAAGTATGAATCATTGAACGCGGAAAAAATATTTTCTAAATATGGACAATATTTAGATAATATTTTAGTAGTACAGACGCCAGCAGGTCAAGCTACCCGAAACTGACAATTTTTCTCAATGAACCTTGAACCTATTACTTTAGAAATAAAGTCGAAAATCTATAAAAGAAATCTGACAGATTGTAGTAGCTTGATGTGCAGGCGTCTGTACATATAATAACATTTTCATCATGACGACACTGCTGCACTGCTGCTCTGCGTGTTTCGATCCTCGCACGGAACAAATATTTGTATGACATACAGATAGTTGTTCCAGGTCTGTCTGTTTGTGTATGTGAGTTTAAATGTTTGTAAACGCACCCACGATACAGGAGAAATACCTAGTGTGGGGTAACGTATAAAACAAAAAAAAAATGAAAGCGCCGGTCATTTTGCTGATAAATTTCTCAGTAAGTGTATTAAAAACGTCGTTTGATTCACATAGGAATTTGTCACTGCTGTTATCGGGTTCTTATCAGTAACTAATCGGCCCATGTTTGAATTCCGCCCCAGTCGCAATGATTAAGTTTCCTCTCTTACATCAAAAATCAAAATATAAAAAAATAAAAAAAATAAAACCATACGTCATAGGTTTTTTATTTTTTGATATTTTTTTATTTAATACTAGCTGTTCCCCACGGTTTCACCCGCGCTACTCAGCACCTGTTGGTCGTAGCGTGATGTTATAAAGCCTAAAGCCTTCCTCAAGAAATGGACTATCCAACACTAAAAGAATTTTCCAATTCCAACCAGTAGTCCTTGAGATTAGCGCGTTCAAACAAACAAACTCTTCAGCTTTATAATATTATTACTAGCTGTTCCACGCGGTTTCACCCACGCTGCTCAGCACCTGTTGGTCGTAGCGTGATGTTATAAAGCCTATAGCCTTCCTCAAGAAATGTACTATCCAACACTAAAAGAATTTTCCAATTCCAACCAGTAGTCCCTGAGATTAGCGCGTTCAAACAAACAAACAAACTCTTCAGCTTTATAATATTAGTATAGATGTATTAAAAAACATGATTATTTGTCTGTGTGACGTCCATTAAATAATACAATAGAAAACCGAAATCGAATAAATCGTTAACAAAATAGTTTCTTCCAGCGCCCTCTGGCGAGTTTACACAGTAAAAACTATCTACGAACAAATTAATTAGAAGCATTTTGCAGAAAATGGAATCTTAATCGGTTGAACCCTTTTGGAGATGCGCATAGGTATTATGAGTTATAAATAAAATAAATCATTTAGAAAACAGGATCAAGAAGTAGGTAAGCAAAGAACAATCGGGCGTCCCGAGACGATTCCCGGCCACCGCACGCGGGTCTGGCGGTTAGCAATGGATAGTGAACCGCGCGTCCGACAAGCCGCGTCGACGGCGCGCTCCGCATAGAGATGTCAGCAAATCAGAGAGGCCTGCTACTGCTAGGGCCTCTGCTTGCTGGAGTTGCGGATTGATCGAATACCGTCACTGAAAATATGACACGAACTTAAGTGACGAATTCCCATTGGAAAAAAAATGCAGTATGTGAGGAATAGTAGGTCAGGCCCTTGCGAAAAACTGTGTGCTTTTTCTGGCAATAAAAGTCTATGTTAAAAAAGCGCCAAAACAATGAACTCTTTTTTTTTAAATAATAAATCATTTATTTTTGGACCAAAGTTGTTGTACATTTAGTAAACCCGCCAAACTGCGTAACAGTTTGTCGGCGGGATTAACTTAACGCATTAAGATCATTTATTTTTTGGGGGGCACCGTATAAAGCAAGAGTGCAAACATAAGTAGTTACAACAGGTATGATTTTTCAGATACGTGGTTTTGGTTGCTGAAATGCAGTTTTTAGGTGTTAGTTTATTTCAATTTGTATGTATGTAACCGTGCTGTTGGTGTGCTTATTATAATTAAATAATTAAATAAAAGACAGTCTAGTCTTATCCAGAGTTTTCATTTATATACGTATTAAAAGAAGAAAGGGAGGCATTCGCCCAGCAGTGGGACGCTATAGGCTAGATTAAATTAGATAATGTGTCCCACTATGCTGGACTTTTGCAATGACAGTCGATTTTTATGTACCAATCGTAGAAGAGGGCATTACCATATCTCTAACACAGCTTAGACCAGCTGAGGGTTCTTCAACAGATACTTCAGACCTTCGATTTTGACATCAAATGAAGCGGCCTACCAACTTGAATATTTTTTGTAAAGGCAGTATGTCGATCTCAAATAGTTTGGTTGGGCTCTTGTTCTTTCTAATCAGGGTCACCAGGTACTTCAAATCTTCGGTTATTCTAGTTTTTATAGTTTTTCCTTGATGTGGCCATTAAACCCTAATTCTGTACCAAATTTTAGCTCTCTGAGTTTATGGGAACTACTATAGTTATATTTTGATGATCATGAGTGAGTGAGTAAGTGTCATAAATGCTAAACTTTGCTTTCCCTTAACTTCGGAATTAAATAGCCTACAGACTTGAAATTTTGGATTTTAAGTACGTAATTATAGCTTACTGGATGACGAAAATTTCTGCGTTCTAGTCTTATCCAGAGGTTCTCAAATAGAGGCCTAAAAATGCGGCGAAATGGTAAAGGATGGTACGGCTTAACAGCTGCTGTTATCCCCTCTATTCCCCTCCCCACTCTTCATCGGTATACCTGCAGTCCGTAAAAATTCAAGATCGAGTTTGTTCTTTTTAAAATATAACTTTAAACTAATATAAATAAAAGAAAAAAAATGGTTGCCTGTAAAGTCGGTTTTACGGGCGAAGATTTTACGTGACAACGTCTTTTTCTCGGTAGAATATTTATTGATATGAATATAATTAAATTGCACAATAGGAACAAGGAATTGAATGAAAATAAGAATTGCACAAATTTTAACTATAGAAATATATTTTGTTTACTAAAACATTGTACATGTAAACTTAATCTGCGCCTAATTCTCTAGTGCTGCGCGCGCGGCAGACCGATCATAGTTGAGTGGGAGAGAGACGCAAGGCATTCGGCGGGCCTCTCTCTCGTTCGGTGACTCATCGTAACGTTACCGAGCGTTACACTTTTTCATAAGTGACTCCCAGCCGCAACCTAATTTAAGACGTTGTCACGTCAAAATCCAAAAAAAAAAATTATTATACCTATAAAAAAAAAATTGAGATCGCATAATATTTTTTTTTTAACATTTTTCTATATACTATCAAAAACATATTTCCAACGTTTATATCAAGATTCATTGACTGGCCCTGGATTCCGAGGTATAAACCTTACGGCAGTCCACTAAATAGATGAAGCTACAATTCCAACAGCATTCTGAATAACTTGTGAAAGTACCGTAGTTGCCCATTCTAAAACGTTCATTTCTATGGAGAAGAATGGGCAAGAAACTCTATGTAAAATTATACTTCATCTTATACTTCATCTATTTTTAATCATGATATTTTTTACACGATTATTGGCATTCATGTCGACATTAGGTGAAAACAATAAGATAGTTAAACGTGTAAATAAACAGCATCCAGAGTAAAAGTAGAAATCAATTATTCAAAAAATAAAGTAATTAAGATAAACCGTGGCGGGAAAGCGATAACTATTTTAAATGACAGCGCCCGTTCACGAACATGACGCTATGACCACAGAGTACTTTTAACTATACTTTTTTTTTTTGTACTTAACTAAATGACACGACACAGCCGCAACCATCAGTGAGATTTTTATGTGAGTATGAAATACATTCAACCACCGAGGGCACATTCTTGTCTATGATAGTACATACCACTCACACATGGGTTTTACAATAATACAACACAAAAAAACTGAGTCTTTACAATGCAAAGATATACCTAGATAGTCTTAAAATTTTCTGCATCTGTCACAATAATTTTGAATACCAGCCAATTAGGTTATCCCTTCGATATGATAGGTACACATTCCATAAGTCCAACATAGTTATTCATAAACAATTCAATCGTATTCGTAATCGACAATTGGCACTAGTATATTATGTTCTCGTAATCCAATCGTCAACCGGCAAGACTCAACTCACAGATCGATTTGATTTCTTTTTTTTGAAGTTATAGGTACTTCTTTTGGCGCGATGGAGAAAATTTTTACGATGCACGCGCACCGCGACATCGTGAAGTTAGTTCTAGGTAGCATGAAAATCGATAACTATGTTCAAGTTGTATATTCTACATTCTAATATTGCAATTAATGAATGTGGTCGAAAATTTAAAGTGAATTATAATTTTTCCAAATATTTGTTTTTTTTTTCGGTATGATTGACATCGTAGCACGGTTGTTGTGGTGGAGACATGGCCACATGCACAAAATTGGCCGATTAAGGATCTGTGAATAGCTTTTGGAGGGCGTTTTCTATTATAATCACGGCACGATTGCAATCGAGTGGTTTAAATGGAAGGAAACACGTTTGGCACTCATTTTCTTCGCTAAACGACACACTAGTTACTTGGCATACTGTACTTTCGCATCACAAACGAGAAACAAGCATTGCTTGTTTCCCGTTTGTGTCCTCAGTATGTATGTAGTATGGCAACTAAAACCCATGGAACAGAAAAACTAAAACAGAAACACGAAAATTTTATACATTACTAGTAAATTTGTTTGAGATCCTCCTCCTTTTTTGGAAGTCGTTCAAGAACATATTTTTTGTCGTTGTATATCCAAAAATAAATTTAAAGTATTTTAATCACGTCTGATTTTGTATAATTCACGGCTCCCGCAATATAGCTGTGTGGTCCATTGGCAACCCTGCTCTGCTTGTCATAGTGAATTAACAGCTGATATTTTTTTAGGTTACATCGATAAGATTATTCGGTGTTTATTAATTTAAAACAAAAATGACTGTGAAACCTCGTGAGAAACCCGTTGATTCTGACGATGATCCTGTTGAGACTATGTTGAAAAAATCAGGCTGCTTGGAGTTACATTACAAAGTTCAGGTTGGTTTGTAACACGACTTTAACAGAGTAATACGAAAAAATACGATAACAAATATTTGATTCTCTTTACACACAATCAATTAAAATACCTTTTTACAAACACAGTTTGGTTTTTATATGATTCAGTGTTTTGATGGAAATTTACTAGAATCGTAAGATTAGTAAAAACATTCAAATTTTACTCATTACTTTTATTTTGCCCACGCCAATAGTGGTAATAAAAAATAAGGGTTAGGCAACTGTATCAACAACGTAAGATTTATATATAAATAATAAAAGATGACTTTTTATTTTTATTTTCGAAAGCAATTCAACTAACAACGCCATCTAGTAGCGAGTTACGTAAGCCAAGGTTACTCCTAGATCAAGTTTTTAGGTGCTTTTTCCTCTTTGTTAAATAGAAAAGCAATCAATCGCAAATATGTCAACATACCTAACAAAATGTGGTGTATCCTTAACCTGATGAATCATCATGTTATGTTTAAAAATAGGTAATGGAATTTAAAGCACTTTCCCCCTACTAATTGAACGATTTTTATGACACACATACAGCAAGAATCGCCTCCTCACTAGGGAACTACTTAAGTTTGTTTATTTATTTAAACTACTATTATTTACAAACTATAAATAGACAAACTACTAATAAAAATATACTTACCTATACAAGTAAAAAAAAAAATACAAGGCGTCAAAAAATTTGTCTGCATTGCAGTCAACAGGAAAAGTGTTCAGAAGGCTGGCAGCATTACCGCGTTCGATGGCAATGCTAATTCTTTGGGCAAAAAAGGCCAGCTGGTCACGAGAAGAGTCGACCAACCGCTTGGCGATTTCTCGTAATACTACGTGGGCACTCAGACCCCATGGTCGTAGTGTTTTAATCCCAAACTGCTAAAACATATGACTACCCATCAAATTGTGATATTTGCGCCGTTTGAGGTTTTCAGCATCAGACCCAGCGCAGCCCACCGTGCTAGGAAGATGGGATCATGCAAAGGGGCTTAACAGTTAAAACTTCACTGACGCGTTCAATTATGTATGACAATCATGATTTTCTCCTTTTCATTATATTTAATAACTAGCTTTTGCCCGCAGCTTCGCTCGCGTAAAATTCGGGATAACATAGTTCCCATTTTCTAATTTGAAGTTACCTGCTACCTGTAGCTTTTGCCCTTGCGCCTTATTTATTGTAATAGCAATGCTAAGTTTTCCCTTTTCACCGCTCTTTCTCCCTCAAAACCCACTTTAAAAAAAATAACCGTCTCCAGGGTCCAGGCTTGAAGACGTCACAAACAAACAAAATCACTTTCGCATTTATAATATTAGTAAGGATTTATGTATAGGTACATAGCAGACAAGAAAACATAAAATTTGAGTACATAGGTACTGCTTATCTATACTTCTATACTAATATTATAAAGCTGAAGTGTTTGAACGCGCTAATCTCAGGGACTACTGGTTGGAATTGGAAAATTCTTTTAGTGTTGGATAGTCCATTTCTTGAGGAAGGCTATAGGCTATATAACATCACGCTACGACCAACGGGTGCTGAGCAGCGTGGGTGAAACCGCGTGGAACAGCTAGTTTCTTATGAAAATACTGCCAGCAGATCGAAGGGAGCTATATGAGAACGAAATGTAGACGATATTATAATACAGGCTTGTTTTTTTTTTAATTTCAGGAATGCATCGCTACGACAAAGGATTGGAGAAAATGTCAAACGGAAGTAAACGATTTCAGAGATTGTATTAATAAACATAAAAAGCCGGAAGTAAAAAGTTGATTTCTTCGTTCATGTTGTTTTATTGCAAAACCAGTTTAAATTAAAATGTAGAACACTATCATAATGAAATACGACATTACGATTGCAGTTGGTTGAAAAAATCCCATATCTGAGAAACTAAATATCCGCACTATTAAATCCTTATCCTTACTAATATTATAAAAGCGAAAGTGAGTTTCTTTGTTTGTTACCTCTGTAGAGTTGTCTCCTCTCTAGAGATAGTTGGGACCTAGGAGACGGATATAGGCATTTTTTTTAAAAAAAAGCTTGAGATATAAATCAACAAGGCGCAAGGACAAAAACTGCAGGTACCAGGTACCTGCAAATTAGAAAAGGGCAACTATGTTACAGGACCTTAATTTTACAATTGAGCTTGTTCAGGATGAACTCGATAGCAGGTGATAGCAGTTTGCTTGGCTTAATCGGGGCTCGGCCCTGCTCCGCAACAATAGAGCAAACTAATTGATAAGTATCAGAAGTTATTCTAAAAGTAGCTTTTGCCCGCGGCTTCGCTCGCGTTAAATTCGGGGTAACACAGTTTGCCTTGCGCCTTATTGAATTGTAATAGCTAAGTAAGCTAAGTTTTCCCTTTTCTTCCCACTTTAAAAAAAAAATTGCCTATGTTCGTCACCTGGTTCCCAACTATCTCTGTACCAAAATTCATCAAAATCGGTTTAGCCATTAAAGCGTGAAGAGGTAACAAACAAACAAACTTACTTTCGCTTTTAATATTAGTAAGGATTACATTAATTTTCATGCTGTATATATTTACTTCAGTTTTTTATTTCATTTTTGTTTACCCACTCTTAATCAATACAAATAAATAAAGATGACTTGTATTGTATTGTATAACGGGCTGGTGTCCGCAACTCCACGTCTGAGGTGCGTTTTTTGCGTATGGGTGGGAATATTATTCGATCCACCCCAGCTCCACGAGAAACGTCAGCAGCGCCTTGGTGTTGCTGACGGTTTCGCGAAGAGTACCTCGGTTACCGAAGTACTTTGCCCTGTATGGGGCAACCTCTGGGCAGTGCAGAAGCACGTGGGCTGCTGTTTCGTCTGCCTCCATGCAGGCTCGGCACAGTGGGCTGTCTGTGACTCCTAAGACAAAGAGGTGTTTATTAAAAGAGCCGTGGCCAGTAACGGCTGCTGTAATTGTGCGCAGCTGTGGTTTTGTCAACCGAAGCGCCTGTTTAGTGAAGCGGCCGTCGATAGTAGGAAGAGCTTCCTTGGCCTGCCTGCACTCACCGTGGTCCAGCCAGTTTGTGGTGTAGTTTTTTGGTGCGTTTCCTTACCAGTGTATGTAGGTACCCAAATGGTAGTGGCACGATAGGTGCGGGGCCCACTGGTACCATGCTCGATCGCCTTCTAGCAAGTTCGTCCACAGCGTCGTTGCCTCGGGAGTCGCTGTGTCCTTTGATCCATTGGATGGTTATTTTGTTGAGATTACCAACCTTATGAAGTTGGCTTAATTTTGTTCTGTTTTACCTTGCTGCTTCCAAACTGTCGGACGGTAGTGTATGTATTTATTTAAAAAAAAAAAAAACAAGGTAAGAAAATAAAAATTTATTAAAAACTTTGGTATTGTTATTATGGCACAGGTCTTTAAACAAATAAAAATAAACTTTACTTAACTCTACTGAAGACTTATCTAAATTATAATCTATCTACCCGAATTACCCCCATGTCGCGGAACATACATGGGGGTAATTCGGGTACCCCTTAGCATAAGGCATCTAATTTTTTTCTTTGGACGCCTATCAACTGGCCACCCTGTATACAAAAAAAAAATGTTGTTATTTACCTACACTATCTAAGTATAACAATTTTCAGAAAAAAATTCAGAAAAATTTCAAAATTTGTGGGGAGGTAAATTAGAATGAGGAGACGGACATACTTTTTATTTCGTTAGGTAGAATAGAAGCATTGAAGTATGTGTATGTTGTGTGAATGTGTTGCACAGAATGTGGGTCAACACTTAAATTTTTTTTTCACATAGTTACATTAACTTTACCTGCTAATACATTAAATGTTCTCCTTCCTTATTTGTTCTAGTGTTTCTAAATGGTCTGTTGTACTTGTTTAAATAATAATAATAATGCCTATTGAACTATCGTCCATTTTGACACTCTTTCACAACTCCCCGTATCCGGGCAGAGCCTGTTAAATGTAGTTTTGCTGTCAAAACCCAAAATCTCCCTCTCTTCTTGAATTCTATATGTGAATGTGCTCTCATGGGTCCCAATAAAATGAGCGGCATACGAGCATATTATTTGGTCTACGATTGCTATACCCCCATCGCCATACTCATCTATTATCGTGGCACTTGGAAGGAAAAAGTGTATTTCATAACCAAGATTAGTCATAATATTCTCAAGTTTGTTCAGTTCGGCCATAGATGCGTCAGTTGCTATAAAAACTTTTTTTATTTGTGGCAGTTTCTTCAATGTATCATGAATCTGTTTTGCGGTTCCAGATATTGATGGTACGTCATTGCCACGGCTGCGGGCAAAATCCTGCCTTCTCCAGTGAACGCTAAGATAATTTTTGCATTTTTCTGTTTCACAATTTAAGTACTGTGAAACGTAGTTCTTAGCGAGACGGACAAGGTTTTTGTTGAATTTCATACTCTTACGACAGTCCCAGTAAGTTTTGGTGCCATAGCTGTCATGAAGAGGTATCTCTCCATGTGTAAACATTATTTTATTGCTATGAGGATGTGAATATATCAGTTCCCACAGTTTAGAATTCTTCCCTTGGAACTTTACACATATGGTTTCGCGAACTGTTACATTATCATAACCCCAGAACTGCCCACTATGTTTGCAATCACCGATAACTTCCCATTTCTCCTCAAACATGCCATTTTCGAAAGCATCTTCGAAATTTTCCAGAATATACAGAATGTCTAGTTCTAGGATCTTTTTCTTGGTTTTACTGAATACCTCGTGCATTTCAACAACTGGAGCGTACGATTTTAGAGAATCTATATCGAAATATTGGCCCCAGGGTTTTGGATCTCCTCGATCAGTCTTCCAATGAAACAGGTTGTGCCATGGAGGTAAAACTAGCTCCCAGTTGTCTTTACCTCGCTTTTGAGCTTCAGATAGCATTATTGCGAACCTCATGTATACGTCCCTGCGTAAATTGAAGCCTTCCGGTGGATTTACATCGTAAAAAATTTGCTTTTTGCCATAGTTAACTTCGTTATTGTTTTCGCAGGTTTTCGTATTAATATCACAGTATTCTGTATTTGATTTTGCAGCAGTAATAACTAAATTTATAGCGAGTACGCTTAAAATAATCATATTAAAGCTTATTTCATTAAATAACTAAAACAACTTTAAGTTTTGGCTTCCCAAACAATGCATGAATGCACTGATTTGTTTGAGATTGACAAATTGACAGCTTGCCCGGCTTCCGGCTTGACGTGACTGGCTTCAACAATTTTTTACTACGTCCAGAAACGTTTGCCACTCGCTTCTTACTGTTCCGTTGGTCTCGCAGTAGCAATCACGCTTGCAACCCCGGTTCGATTTCCGACTTGGGCACAAAACCCAATATGGTTTTACTAAATGGAATTTCTCAGTAACAGCCCGATGTTTGGTTGTTGGTGGTGTGATACCCTTTGCCTCGGGTAGCACGTTAAGCCGTTGGTGCTGCGCTTTACCCCTTTCCGATCGTGTCGGGTTGCCGTTCCATCAGTGCACCTGAGAGTAACAACCGATGGGTAGATTCGATGAGATTAGCCGCCGTGATAGAAAACGGTCATGACTATAAATATATGTAGACCGTATCAATTTACAACAGATTTATTATAAAATTATTTACCAACCTTAAACCGGCTTGATATAATAATGAAAATATGTAGGAGTATCAAGTACTTAAAAGAATACTAATATTTACAGGTGTTAAAAAACACTTCTGAGTTCAACCATAGCAGTCATATAGCACTCTTCAGATTCGATAGTGACACATGACTGTTATACTCATCAGTCATAATGACAGTGACGTTTCATACAAACATTGAATTTTCGAAAACTGTCTGTGCTAATTTAAGGTTATAAAAATGTTTAGAAAAATAAGAATACAGTTTTTCACACCTTTCTACGCTAATTACACAACTAGAGTAGCAGTTGACCCTAGATTAAAAGAGAATTTCGACACGAATGTCTTCAAACCACGAAAACATCCCGGTACGACACGAATAAAAGTTGCATCTATTCCTTCTGAGATACAAAACGCTATTAAACTAATTCTAGACGATGCCGGGGCCAAAGCTTATTACCAGGAGAGCATAAAACTAAGTAACTACATCCGGTCACGGCAACTCCCCCCAGAAGACGGAGAAATCGACGAAAAAGCACAGAAAATTCACGAAAACATTTCCAAACAAGTTTATTCGAAAACAAATCGAGAATTAACGGGAGACGAACAGATATTATACGAAACTAAGGTTAAAAACAAAGTGTTTAGTGCGTTAAAGAAGAATATTTACCGGTGGGGCAATATTGCTTATGACAAACCGACTAGCCTGCAGTATCTTATGAGTAGAGCTGCCCCAGAATATGCTGTCCTGGTACGTGTGTTAGATGAAATAAGTAAACGTAACCCGGAATATAAACCACGGAGTTTCTTTGACTTTGGCTCCGGGGTGGGCACAGGAACTTGGGCAATCAACCAATATTGGAAAAATGACATATTTGAATACTTTTGTGTTGATACTTCATCAACAATGCATGATTTAGCCCGTCTCATACTATGCCAAGGCAAAGACAATGTTGAATTGCCACTAAAATGTTATTTCCAAAGACAG
Source organism: Ochropleura leucogaster (assembly GCA_958449745.1). Lineage (NCBI taxonomy): Eukaryota > Metazoa > Arthropoda > Insecta > Lepidoptera > Noctuidae > Ochropleura > Ochropleura leucogaster. The sequence continues at coordinate 7,502,489 of OY288228.1, read as the reverse complement.
TTCTTGCCAGCATCAACAGATCTGAAATACAGTATTGTTTTATCTGCATATTCACTATTCGAACTTCCAAGTATGCAGTCAAGATTGGAAACGATACAAAAGCTTTGGAACAAAACTGAAGATTTCTTAATCATTGTGGAACATGGATCAAATGCTGGTTTCCGGGTAGTCAATGAGGCAAGAGAGTTTGTTCTGAACTTAGAAGGTAAGAACCACCAGCGAGGGTATGCATTCTCACCATGCCCTAATGATAATGTTTGTCCACGATATTTGGAGCACGAAACACCTTGCAACTTCCTTATGAAGTACGAATCTTTGCCGTACGCTTCGAAAGCTGAGATCTTTGCTGATTTATTCTCCTATGTGATATTAAAGAAAGGTACGCGTCCCTCAGATGACCCACAGTGGCCAAGGATTGTGCGTGCACCCATTGTGAGGTCCAAACACGCTATTTGTAGGTTATGTACCGCTCAAGGAGAATTGAAAGAAATTATATTTTCTAAAGCAAAGTATGATCAGACTACGTACAGATGTGCTAGGTCTTGTAATTGGGGAGATCTATTGCCAGTCAAATAAAAATTGTTAATAACTGTTGTTTTTTTTTATTTTATGCTAAATCATTCCTACATTTTTTTTGATAGGGCCCTTCAGATCAAGTCTCTGTTGAGTTGTTTATCTGCTTAACCGGACTATCCTGTGGTGACCTTAAATGAATTTAGGAACCCCGGCCAAGGCTTAAAGCTATTATTATGTTGATGACCGCACGCTAAGGGCACCCCCTGTGGGATACGAGCCTGGGCTTAGGGTGTCATGATTGAAACAACTATAAACGGAGATGCTACAGGGGTCAGGCGCCACGAGACTACTCCTGGCCACTCTTAACGTTCTTGACATTGACTTGCCATAACGCGCCAACATACATGAACCCTAAAAACATAACACTGCTTTTTTGGGGCAGTCGTGTAAAAATAAGTTTATTCAAAGGGCAACAATATTGCCTATTGCCTATCGTTAAAATTAAGAAGAGATGGACTTACATTTTCGTAACTTTAGGAAACAAGGTTAAAGTCCAAAAAATTATGCAAATCAACGAAAGTTTTGTAAACTTTTTGCGCTAAAATATGGTAGTTTTTTTAAAAATCAATTTGAGTACTAGAATGTTTTTTATAAATAGGTACAGACGCCAGCAGGTCAAGCTACCCGAAACTGTAAATTTTTCCCAATGAACCTTGAACCTAATACTTTAGAAATAAAGTCGAAAATCTATCAAAGAAATCTGACAGATTGTAGTAGCTTGATGTGCAGGCGTCTGTACACACGGCAACAGATCAACCTATACAAAACCAGTTTATGCGGATCTCTCATTGTACTTGAAATTTATGGTGTACGATCCGTTGTTGAGAGAGCAGCATAAACTGGTTTTGTATAGGTTGATCTGTTGCCGTGTGTACATAGAATATCGCTAGTCCGTGACCGGACACATTGTATATTTGAGGAATAACTTCGCGAATCACATATTAATAAACAAATAAATCAAACAAAATATAGAACGTTATTTCTTTAATTTATATGAATAAAGTATTTAAACATAAAATAGTTTTTATTAGCTAAACTTATGATTATATATTTTGAGATTTTACATGTGCCCTGTACATACATAATTATGCATACAATTAATTACAATAAATATACACAGTGTAGATGTCATCATGATACAAACTAATTATCAAAGATTCAGAAGGTATTTACAATCGACAAAAAAGACTAGCCTGGTTATTTATAACCAGGCTAGTCAGATATAGTTGTTTGTACCTCAATGGAAAAAACGAAATACTTCCCGAGACCCTCTATTTCGGGAACTCGTGAAGATATCAAGATGAAATTAAAACCAATACTCAAGTTTATAAAGTTAGAGCTGTGAAAAAATTAACTCTTTAATGGCCCGTTCCAATAAACAAAAACGACTCGTTTTGCTTACGAGTGTACGACTAAACGCCGACAGACATTACGCCGACAGACTGAACACCGACAAGACTTTACTTCGACGGGACTCTTCGCCGACAGGACTCTTCGCCGACATGGCTCTCTCTATTAATGCAAGTCGTTTCTGGATCTGGAATGCTGGTCGTAGGAGGTCACAGTTTTAACCTAACCTAACCTACCCATTGCGTCGCTGATGAGCCGTGTCGGCGAAAAGTCCTGTCGGCGAAGAGTCCCGTCGAAGTAAAGTCTTGTCGGTGTTCAGTCTGTCGGCGTAGTGTCTGTCGGCGTTTAGTCGTACACTTTTTGCTTACGGATAGTTGTATTTTGAGTTTTTGACATAAGTCTCATAGAACGTCAAAATACAACTGTCGATAAGGAAAACGAGTCGTTTTTGTTTTTTGGAACGGGGCATAAGTCCACGCAGTTAAAATATATGGCCGTTTATGTCGCAAATACCGTTTTTTTTTTAAATACCGGTTATAAATTTCTATTTGTGGGTTCGGAATGATATACTGAATACGTGGTCACAATTTTATCGTTGATGTTTTTCCAGCCTGTATAAAAAAGTATATTATTACAAATTATTCAGTTCAATCAACAGAGTATTAATAACATCCATTAAAATTATCACATTTTGTACGATAACTACATTAAATTAAGTACGAATACAGGTATAGTACCCGGGTTTAGGGAATGATCAAATTTTAATGTTTTAAAATCAGTGTGTGAATCAATTTATTGTGCAGTAGAGAGGTTTAAACAGAATGCCATACACCCAAACCTCTGTCACATACATTTTTAATGTGTTTTGTGTGTTAACATTTAATGAGATGGATTTACGTATAGTAACGTCAGATTTTACAACGTGTAAAAAGGAGCACTAATACTTATAGGTAGGCACATATATCATGTAAAGAATACACTGTGAAAAAATCATTATTCAAATCAATGATTCAACTTTCGATACATTTTTTAGGTTATACTTCTTTTGGCGCGATGGAAAAAAATGGTGAGACTGGTGAGAATGAATTTTTACGATGACAGCGTGAAGTTAGTTCTAGGTGGCTTGAAAAACCAGTTAAATATCTTTTTTATGAAAGTATAGTATTTGTGAACCTGGGAACATTGTCAAAAACAGCTCATCACATAGCATTACATTTATAAATGTTATTGCTCCATATTTTACACGTTGTATAGGTAACTTAATAAAGTCTTTAAACTGACATGGTTACATATATTATAATTAACACTTGAAACGGGATATTTACCATGTTTGTTATTTATATCGAGTTACCGATATTTCGGCGATGTTGCAAACGCCATGATCACGGATGAACTGAAGTTATTGCGGGTAGATGTTTACGAGCAGACAAAACGATCTACCCTCTTTCTTATTCGTTTTTTGAGTTCGTTATATCGGAAAGTCGATATAGATAATAAACATGGTAAATATCCCGTTTCAAGTGTTAATTATAAAGCTGAATAAAGTGTTTTTTTTTTACAATTTTAAAACAATGGCTTCGTTCTAAGTGGCTATCGATTACGATGACATTATGCGTCCTCGTCACACAATGAGTTCAAAGACATAGAGATTCCTTTAGTGTCCTTAATGGAAGCTGGCACACTTCTCACTTACTTGGGCCCTATCAAAATAACAGCGCTTGGCAGCCATGTTGCAGCATCATGCTTGGATAAGGGCCTTTTGGCCTCGTCCAGGACTAATTGAATTAATTGTCTATTTATAAATTGGAGCACGTTTTTGTTCGTTGTTAGTCTTTCGAGACCCTTAATCTCGGGAACGCGTGGAGGTATAAAGTTTATTTCTTTAAATCGTTGCCCCACACTAGGATTTTCTCTTGTATCTTCGGTGCGTTTACAAACATTTAAACTCACATACACGAACAGCCAGACCCGGAACATTTATCTGTAGGCCATACAAATATTTGTTCCGTGCGGGGATCGAAAACGCAGAACAGCAGTCAATCGCTCAGCCACTGAGCCAACCGCGTCGTCGAAAAAATTAAAACTTCATAGTTGACTTCATCCCCTTGTACTGTGTCTATACAGTCAAAAGATATGGATGTTTATGTCGCAAGTTGGAACCCTCGGTACGCATTGACGACGGCCGTGCGAGCGTTCGCGTTCATGTTTCACGCGCGCCTCAAAGAGATGTCAGAAAAGCAGAAGGGCCTGCCAGGGCCTCCGCCTGCCGGGGTTGCGGGTTGTTCGAAGGAGATACCGCGGCCCCGAAACGTAAAGGGCAATAGAAGGAACATGGGTGGGTTTTAGTCAGTACAAGTCTGTCCCGCCCGGTCTGCTCAGAGCGGGGGAAGTTATTTGATGATTTTCCACCCCCAAAAAAATGCCTAGGTACGCAAGTCTGAGACTCTTGTTTTTTGCGTTTACAATAAACAGTATCTATATTTTTCAAACCATCGTGCCCGCGCAGCAATTGTTTAATTGACCATTTTGGTCATAAGACGAGGATGCATCGTGTCATTGTATATGCAGGACGCGACCTACGAGTGTTCTAAATAACTAGTATTTTTCATAAGCTTAAAAACTGTGGTTTCAAAATCACACCGCCGCATCCCTGCTTTCAATAATCGCTAACAAGGCTTGCCTATCCTTTTTATTCTCACAAGCAGAAGTGACTAAGGCCATCAAATGCTTATTCGAATACTCAATCCGCTCTAGGACAAACTCCTCTAAGCCTTTTCGCGGCAAATAATATGCTTTTACATACCTATCCACGTACTCTTGGTACGGTACGGGTTTTAACCCGGAAATCTTTTCCAGCTTCAAAAATAATTGCCTATAATCTAATTGCATTAATCCTCGGCCTCCATTTGAGCATTTAGTCGCGTTGGAAAAGCCTTCAACTAACAAATGCACTATGAATTTCGATACCATACTCCAGATTGAGCTCAAAACTTCTATATTTAGAGTGACCTTGCTTGAAACATTCTCTAAACGCAGAGCAAAAACTTGTATTTTGCGTATAATCATGTCTACGTAAGCGCTGTGTTCGACTGCAACGTTTTTCACGTCCCATTTTACTTGGGACATCGCTATCAATGCTGTGCGAGCATCAACCGCTTTGGAAGCTGAACACATATACACAGGGATCCTCAAATCTTGAACGACAGCTAAAGTATTGTCCTTAAAATGTTCTAAAATCATTCTCTGATGAGGAGCGACTATGGACTCTAAGTACGGTTGCAAAATCTCATATTGCTTTGACAGAAAAATCACACTTTCAACCGCAACTATTCTTTCTGAGAGACCGTGCAAATTTTCTTCGGAAGTAAAATTCAAATGCTGAGGTGGATCGGGACAAGGTATCTTTCCCTCAACGACCCCAGAATTCTCCGTATCGATATTGTTTCTAATTCTCTTTAAGACAGAGTTCAATTTTGAGCTATACAAAGTGGAAGATGCCACGTCCAAATCTGCGGTGAAAAATAAATGGACCGTGAAGAAATAGTAGTCGAAAAGCTGGTTCATGAGCATTACGACTTCTAATGAAATCTGGGGGAGATAGCGACAGATCTGTAGATACTGCCCGCAGTGTCTTAATACTGATAAAGTTGTATTGGTGACTATGACACTATCTTTAACTTTACTGGGACTTTCATTAGGTTCCAGACGATCATTTTCGTCGACGAAATCTCTTTTCAACTCATCCGGTTCATCGTCTTCTGAATCGTCGCTCACCAGTTCCGGTTCTAAGCCGAAAATATCGTCGTTTGTTATATTTTCGTTTCGAAAGATCTCGAAAGGAGTATGGCTTGTATTTTGCTTAAAATACTTCGCTATATAAACACTGTCTTCTTGGGAATGTACTGAAGATGCGCCATCGGAGTGCGTTTTCAATAATGATGTATCAGATCTGATATTGAGGTACTTTTTAAACTGTTTAAACTCTTGTAAGTATAACAGATTGAAAGTTGATTTCACAGGGCACTGCTCCCATCCCTCATTTTCTAGAAAAAGTTTCAATTCTTCCATTCTTCCCCGATGATAGTTCTTGATGTATAAAACACTTTGAGTTTTGATAAAATCTTGGAGCAAATCTGATTTGTCACCGCAAAAAACCTCAGCTACTTGCGTCAGTTTTCTTAGTACGCCAAGCATTTGAATAAACTTCTCGAAAGGATACTCTTCAAGGCCTGAACTCTTCAGAAACGTTGATACTTTAGCTTGGACATCATTCCAAATTCTGACAAGACCTGCTTTTAACTTTTGTCGAATATATTCTCTACTAACATTCTTCTCTATTTCAAAAACGTTATTCGATATTGGAATAGCCTCTTCTTCGTCATGTTTCGAATGCCAATCAACAAGTAAATAGTAACTTCTCATGATTAAAAACAAATTTTCGCAAAGATTTAACAAGCAAATTGGAGCTTTATTCGCTTGGACAGATTGACACATTTCCTGAAATTTCATATCCGTGCTTTCACTGACGTAGTTTTTCACTGCTTCTATTGAAGATACATTAACGGCCGAAGAATAGTGCATATGCAATTGCTCCATAGCTGCTTGAGTCTTACCTAGCAACGCGTAAGCTTTTCTTAGCTTCCTAAATGTATTTTCATCAAAATTGTAGCATATACTTGCCAACACTGAGTCTAATTTTTCTTCAGTCATATCCAACGTGTCTTGGAGTCTAGTCGCCAAATCAGCTATGCAGGTATACTCCTTGTGACTACTAGCAGCTTTCTTACTTTTCAAAATAAGTTCTATGGCTTCGAAATATTCTTTTTTGACCAAGAGTTCGGCTACATCTTTTTCAACACTTCTTAAGCTCCGGAGTAACTCCAGAGATTTTAGTACAGACCTGATGATTTGACGTTTCCTGAAGTTAGCTAAGATCACGAAGGTGGATATCGTCAGATGATTGGATGCTGCACGAAGCTGGACCCTAGCTTTTTGACAGGTTTGTAATGTCGTTGACAGCTGATCGCGAATGTTCTGAATTTCTTTGAATTCTCTGTCGCAAGTGTCTCGCTGTTGCGATATAAGGTGGAGAGCTTTTCCTGATACAACCTGTAAATACAAAAAAGGTAATTTTTGAATGTATTTTTTTTCTTCCTTAAGCTATCCTGGCTTGCCTTAAAAAGGCCTTAACCTAATGCGACAGTGTAACTATCAAGTTTACCGTTTAGGTTGTAGCATGCTGTGGGTGACATTAGGCAATTGGCACATTAGGAATGGTACAGACGCCTGCACATCAAGCTACTACAATCTGTCAGATTTCTTTGATAGATTTTCGATTTTATTTCTAAAGTATTAGGTTCAAGGTTCATTGGGAAAAATTGACAGTTTCGGGTAGCTTGACCTGCTGGCGTCTGTACATCCTTACTAATATTATAAAAGGGAAAGTGAGTTTGTTTCCTTTTCACGCCTTAGTGGCTAAATCGATTTTGATGAATTTTCATTTCTGATGAATTTTTGATGAATTTTTGATGACCCCAATCAAAAATATAACAATTTTTTTAGTATGTATTGCACACAGTTTAAGACCACGTTTGTTCCTAAGACTATCTCTGTTAATAATAACGCTTCTTTCAATGACTGGGCCACCTTTGGTATTCATAAAAGTAGAAAACGGCTTTATGAGCTGTATGAAGAGCGAATTTGTATTAATACTGTAGAATTTAATTTGTATGTTAAGAATTATTCTAAAGTTTTTAAAAAAGTTTGTGCTATAGCTAAGTCACATTATTTGAGTTCAAAAATTAAAAATAGTAGTAACGTAATTAAAACGACTTGGAACATTATTAATAGCGAAGCAGGAAGGTCTTGCAAGCGAAATAGTGACTACAGCCTTGCTATCGGCGATAATATCATAAAATCAGATACTCAAGTTGCTACAGCGTTCGAAAATTTCTTTGCGGATATTCCTGTATCGACTACTAAATCGCTAGACTCGTCACCTGCTGCTGCAGATGCTTTACTAAAGGAAAATGTTCCATTCCATGATTCCGAATTTAATTTTCAATATGTCAATTGTAATGATGTAATTAAAACTTTTCATATGTTAAATGTTAAGAAGACCGCTGATCTATGGGGTCATTCTGTGGACGTTGCCAAGTCCATTATAACCATTGTAGCTCCTTCATTAGCTGTTATATTTAATGATTGTATTGACCGTGGTGAGTTTCCTGATCTAATGAAAAATAGTAAAATAATACCATTGTTTAAATCGGGTAGTACATCAGACCCTACTAACTATAGACCAATTTCAGTGCTACCAACATTTAGTAAAATTTTTGAAAAAATAATTTTAGATCAAATGCAAAGATTTTTCAATAAACATAAGTTATTGCATAATAAACAGTTCGGTTTTACAAAGGGTCGTTCAACTACTGATGCCGGTGTTGAACTTCTAGGACACATTTATAATGCCTGGGAAGATAAATGTGATGCTTTGGGGATTTTTTGCGATTTGTCCAAGGCTTTCGATTGCGTTCTCCATAAAACATTAATCAGAAAACTACACCACTACGGAATCCGGAACGCCTCTCTGAATCTTCTTACGTCATATTTGAGTGGTAGGATTCAGAGAGTTGATGTAAATGGGAAAAGATCTCCCGGATCTGTAGTAAGCATGGGAGTACCACAAGGGTCCATTCTTGGCCCTTTTTTATTTCTTATTTATATTAATGACTTGCCTTACCTCATAAAGGATAATCATGATGTAGTGTTGTTTGCAGACGACACTTCTCTTTTATTTAAACTAAAACGTCAGCAGCTAGCTACTGACGATGTTAATAGCGCTCTGGCAAAGGTCGTTAATTGGTTTAACGTTAATAATTTACTTCTAAATGAAAAAAAGACCAAATGCATTAAGTTTACGTTACCTCATGTTAGACAAGTGGAAACTAGTGTACTAATCAAGGATGAAGAGTTGAAACCGGAAGATAATACAGTGTTCCTAGGCTTAACTTTGGATGCTAAGCTTCAGTGGGGCCCTCATATAGATAAGTTGTCAAAAAAGCTTAGCTCAGCAGCATACGCCGTTAAAAAAATTCGTGATTTGACTGATTTAGAGACAGCCCGTTTAGTTTATTTTAGTTATTTCCACAGTGTGATGTCGTATGGTATTCTCTTGTGGGGCCATGCCGCCGATATTCAGACAATTTTTATTTTGCAAAAGAGGGCAATTCGTTCAATGTATAAATTAAGTCCTAGACACTCCCTCAGAGAAAAATTTAAAGAGATTAACATACTTACTGTGCCCTCTCAGTTTATTTACGAAAACCTTTTGTACGCGCATAAAAATATAAAATTGTTTAAAAAATACAGTGATATCCACGACATAAATACAAGGAACAAACACAAATTTGTTGTTCCTGCAACGAGGCTCAAAAAAATAGGAGGTACTTTCACATGCCAATGTATACGTTATTATAATAAACTGCCAAGCGATATTCAAACACTAAGCCTCAATAAATTTAAATCTTTCATAAAACATAAACTATGTCTCAAAGCTTACTATAACATGAATCATTACCTTGAAGATAAAAAGGCTTGGGATTAAGCTGCTCCAATTTAATTTACTCAGTGAGTGTCAAAATTTGCCTTTGTTTCACTTATTTATTGTCTATTCCTTTATTTTATATACTTTGACATTAATATTTACTTTATTTTTACATTCTTTTTATTATTATGATTAGTGACATTTTATTTTCTTATTATTTTCATTTATGACATTTTATGATTTCATTATGATCTCATTAATTATTTATTTTTTATTTGTTTATTGTAAATGTGAGGACCATGTGGATCATTTCTTTTATTTACTTTGTTTTTTGACGAAGGTCTGGCAGTTTGAGTGCTATAAGCGACCTACACAAATGTCCTTTTTTTGGTATTGTTCGTCGTGTCGTTGAGCTCCTTAGGTTATGAGTTGAGCTACACGATAACTGACAAATGCTTGCACTGACTGGACAGGTCCACTCAATCTGTGTGGTGCTTTCTTAAAAAGACCATTTCAGACACTATCTGCATAGTCCTCATGTAAGTTGACCAAGATTATTTTGTCTGGACTTTAAAAGAGACTATGACCTCTGAGTTTGTTTCGGCTGTTTCTTCTCAGAGTAGTCGGGTACGAAACACCGGCCTCATCTAGTTTTAAAAAAAAATGACGTGTAAAAGTGTTTGTGAAAACCTACTTGCAAAATAAACATCATTTATCATTATCATTTATCATTTCAGTACAGAGATAGTTGAGACCCAGGAGACGGACACAGGGGTTTTTTTTAAGTGGGATATGAGGGAAGAAAAGGGAAAACTCACTCAGGGCAAAAATGACACTCGTATAAATAAGGTCACTAGAGGCACCTATGGCAAACAGAGCACTCGGCGCTGTGGGCACCTATGGCCAACAGGGCAAACATGGCTTTGTTTAAAAAGTTCACTTAAGGCACCTATGGCAAACAGGGCAAAAATGACACTCAGTGCAATATGAACACCTATGGCAAACAGGGCACTCAGATAAATAAGGTCACTAAAGACACCTATGGCAAACAAGGCACACATGGCACTCGTATAAATAAGGTCACTCGAGGCACCTATGGCAAACAGGGCAAACATGGCACTCGATTAAATAAGGACACTTAAGGCACATATAGCCAACAGGGCAAACATGGCACTCAGGGCAACATAGGCACTTATGGAAAACAGGGCAAACATGGCACTCAGTGCAATATGGGCACTTATGGCAAACAGGGCAAACATGGCATTCGATTAATTAAGGACACTAAAGGCACCTATGGCAAATAGAGCAAAAAAATGACACTCAGTGCAATATGAACACCTATGGCAAACAGGGCACTCAGATAAATAAGGTCACTAAAGGCACCTATGGCAAACAGGGCACACATGGCACTCGTATAAATAAGGTCACTAGAGGCACCTATGGCAAACAGGGCAAACATGGCAATCAGTGCAATACGGGCGCTATGGGCACCTATGGCAAACATGACAGATAAATAAGGACACTTAAGGCACCTATGGCAAACAGGGCAAACATGGCGCTCGATTAAATAAGGACACATAAGGCACCTATGGCAAACAGGGCACTCAGATAAATAAGGTCAAAAATGCACCTATGGCAAACAGGGCAAACATGGCACTCAGCGCTATGGGCACCTATGGCCAACACAAACATGGCTTTGTTTAAATACGGTCACTTAAGGCACCTATATTAAACAGGGCAAACATAGCACTCAGTGCAATATGGACACATATTGCAAATACGGCTTTTAAATAATGACACTTAGGGCACCTACGGCAAACAGGGCAAAAATGGCACTCAGTGCAATATGGGCACCTATGATAAACAGGGCAAACATGGCACTCGAAGCAATAAGGGCGCTATGGTCACATATGGCCAACAGTACAAACACGGCTTTGTTTAAATAAGGACACTTACGGCACCTATGGCAAAAAAAGCACTCAGTGCAATATCGGCACATATGGCAAACAGGGCAAACATGGCTTTGTTTAAATAAGGACACTTACGGCACCTATGGCAAAAAGGGCACTTAGTGCAATAGGGGCACCTATGGCAAACATGGCACTCGATTAAATAAGGACACTAAAGGCACCTTTGGCGAACAGGGCAAACATGGCACTCAGACCAATAAGGACACTATAGGCACCTATGGCAAACATGGCACTCTATGCAATAAAGGCTCTATGGGCACCTATGACAAACATGGCACTCTATGCAATAAAGGCTCTATGGGCACCTATGACAAACATGGCACTCTATGCAATAAAGGCTCTATGGGCACCTATGACAAACATGGCACTCGGTGCTATAAGGGCACTATGGCTACCTATGGCAAATAGGGCAAACATGGCACTCAGATAAAGAAGATCACTTATGGAATCTATGGCAAACAGGGCAAACATGGCACTCTGTGCAAAACCTATGGCAAACATGGCACTCGTTTAAATAAGGACACTTAAGGCACCTATGGCAAACAGGGCAAACATGGAACTAAGTGCATACGGGCGCTATGGGAACCTAAGGCAAACAACGCTCTCAGATAAAAAAAGGTCACTAAAGGCACCTATGGCAAACAGGGCAAACATTGCGCTCGGAGCAAAACGGGCCCTATGTGCAACTATGGCAAACAGGGCAAACATGGCAATCGTTTAAATGAGGAAACTTAAGGCACCCGTGGCAAACAGGGCAAAAATGGCACTCCGTGCAATAAAGGCACTATGAGCACCTATGGCAAACTGGGCAAACATGGCACTCGTAGCAATACGGGCGCTATGGGCACCTATGGCAAAAAGGGCACTCATATAAATAAGGACACTTAAGGCACCTATGGCAAAAGGGCACTCATATAAATAAGGTCACTAAGGGCACCTATGGCCAACAGGGCAAACATGGCACTCGTTTAAATAAGGACACTTAAGGCACCTATGGCAAACAGGGCAAACATTGCACTCGGAGCAAAACGGACCCTATGTGCACCTATGGCAAACAGTGCAAACATGGCAATCGTTTAAATGAGGATACTTAGGGCACCTATGGCAAACAGGGCAAACATGGCAATCGTTTTACTGAGGATACTTAGGGCACCTATGACAAACAGGGCAAAAATTACACTCAGTGCAATACGGGCTCTATGGGCACCTATGGCAAACAGGGGAAACATGGCTATCGGTTAAATAGGGACACTAAAGGCACCTATGACAAACAGGGCAAACGTAGCACTCGGTGCAATACGGGCGCTATGGGCACCTATGGCAAACATAGCACTCGGCGCAACACGGGCGCTATGGGCACCTATGGCCAACAGGGCAAACACGGCAATCGGTGCAATATGGGCAGATACGGCAAAGAAGACACTCGGAATAATAGGGACTCTAAAGGCACCTATGACAAACAGGGCAAACATGGCACTTGAATAAATACGGTCACTTGAGGCACCTATGGCAAACAGGGCAAACATGGCACTTGTGCAATAAGGGCTCTATGGCTCCTATGGCAAACGGCAAACATGGCAATCGTTTTAATGAGGATACTTAGGGAACCTATGGCAAACAGGGCAAACATGGCACTCAATGCAATAAGGGCTCTATGGGCACCTATGGCAAACAGGGCAAACAAGGCACTCGGATAAATAGGGACACTAAAGGCACCTATGACAAACAGGGCAAACGTAGCACTCGGTGCAATACGGGCGCTATGGGCACCTTTGGCCAACAGGGCAAACATGGCAATCGGTGTAATATGTGCACATATGCCAAAGAAGACACTCGAATGAATAAGGACACTTAAGGCACCTAAGGCAAACAGGGCAAACAAGGCACTCGAATAAATACGGACACTTGACGCACCTATGGCAAACAGGGCAAACATGGCACTCAAATAAAAATGACCTTTGAGGCACCTATGGCAAACAGGGCAAACATGGCACTTGTGCAATAAGTGCTCAATGGCAAACATGGCAGTCGTTTTGATGGGGATACTTAGGGCACCTATGGCAAACAGGGCACTCGAACAATGCAAAAACGGCACTAGGTGTTGGCGTTATCTATGTCTATCTATATCTGTGGTGGTCATCTACTTTTGATGCTGACTGTACAATACAATATTATGATGTTGTTTAAAAAGAAAAACCATACAACATTCCACCGAAAGGCACACAAAATAGCGTTGTTCGTTCAAGTTACAATAGTTATAAATAAAAAAAAAAACTACAAATACTCATGAAAAATATTGTCAGCTAAATGTAATGGTCAATAAGTAGTGTCATAGTCAGTTTCTTGAGGCATGCTATATTAGAATCTTTATTTCTTTTTAAATAGATATTGAAAAAATATATCCTTACTATAATATTATAAAAGCGAAAGTGAGTTTGTTTGTTTGTTACCTCTTCACGCTTTAATGGCTAAACCGATTTTGATGAATTTTGGTACAGAGATAGTTGGGAACCAGGAGACGGACACAGGCTATTTTTTATTAAAAAAAAATGGGATGTGAGGGATAAAGAGAGAAGAAAAGGGAAAACTTAGCGTTGCTATTACAAATCAATAAGGCGCAAGAGGAACTGTGTTACCCCCAATTTAACGCGGGCGAAGCCGCGGGCGAAACCTAGTATTAAATAAACTACATAAATAAGATAATTGTGTAGTTTACCTGTTGTTGCCTCTTCAGCTTAGAGAACATGCGTTCTATATCGTCACAGGAGGTTGCCGGCGCATGCTCCAAAACGTAACGGCCGGCATCGAACTCCGAAGGTGGATGGAAATATACGTTCTCTATCTCGCGGAGTACCTGCGAACAATGGTTAACATTTAGAAAACTATTTTTTAACAAAAATACTACTACCAAAAAACACAACAAATACGGAAAATAACTTCGTTGGCGGCTTTTGTTGTTTTTTTTATTCGTTTTTAATTTAATTTCAATGAATAGATTTTTAATTAAATGAGGTTTTTTTTGGAGTTTACTCCTTAAGAATCGATTTTCATATATAAGGCGCCCGGTATGAGAAAAATCCGAGGGGTAAAACCTACTAAAGTAACGAAAATGTGTCACGTTTTAGGTGCGCACCTTTAGTGCGCAACTTTCTAATTTGGCTGTGAGTGTATTAAGACGTACATATGGTATGCTGTATAGGCGACTATACCTATATACTATATGTTATTGGGCTTGTTTGTTTCTATCAGTGTCGATGTATTTATATTGCTATTTTTTTTCATTAATTTGTGAATTTACCCTTTCATATGATATTAATCTTTTTTCAGTTGAATAAACTCTTTTTGCGTATGGTTAGATACTCGTACTTAAGGAGTAAACTCCAGTCGTGCGTCGGAGCTGACACACACACTTTTTTTTTTTTTAATTATTATTATATGCATGTGTTTCTACATCGTTCTCACATATTTGTTCTCAACACGAATTATGTAGGTAAATACGATTTTGTAATAATATTCTAATTTAAAAGAGTGTCCATGGAGTTTCTTGCCCATTCTTCTCCATAGAGATCAACGCTTTGGAATGGGCAACTACAGTACTTTCACAAGTTATTTTATCTTGTGACCGGGACTGTAGATTTAACATTTTGTTTTTTTGACATTCAAAAGTGCCCGTAATGGTCTTATTGAAATAAATGCTTTTGATTTTGATTCATCGTTTTTTTTGGCAATGACTACCGGAAGTAAATTTTTGGTATGTTTCGTGGTTGTTTTTGAAGATCGCATTATAGAATACTAACTTCCGCCCGCGACTTCGTCCACGTGGTATAGTTACTTTGGGCTAAAGCTAACTTTAACCCGCGTAATGATCGAAAGAAAATTATTTTAATCTCCCCTTTTAAAAACTTACTTAAAAACTTCCTCACTTAAAAAAAATAGCCTATGTCCATCTACTAATTTTTTTTTCGATATCACCCGGGCCAAGCCGCGGTCGCCAGCTATCCTACTTCTTGCTAATCCTTACTATTATTATAAAAGCGAAAGTGAGTTTGTTAGTTACCTCTTCACGCTTTAATGTCTAAACCGATTTTGATGAATTTTGGTACAGAGATAGTTGGGAACCAGGAGACGGACAAAGGATTTTTTTAAAGTGTTGTGTTATATGAGGGAGAAAGAGGGAAGAAAAGGGAAAACTTTAATTTATAATAGCGAATTTGTAATAGCGTTGCTATTACAAATCAGGTGCTGTGTTATACCGAATTTAACGCGAGTGAAGCCGCCGGCAAAAGCTAGTCCTTACTAATATTATAAAAGCGAAAGTGAGTTTGTTTGTTTGTTTGTTACCTCTTCACGCTTTAATGGCTAAACCGATTGTGATGAATTTTGGTACCTACATAGATAGTTGGGAACCAGGAGACGGACAAAGGATTTTTTTTAAAGTGTTATATGAGGGAGAAAGAGGGAAGAAAAGGGAAAACTTAGCGTTGCTATTACAAATCAGGTGCTGTGTTATACCGAATTTTACGCGAGCGAAGTCGCGGGCAAAAGCTAGTAAATTATATTGTACTAGTTGGAGCCAGCAACTACGTCCGCGTAATATCGAAAAAAAAGTATTCTATGTGTTAATCCAGACTATAATCTACCTCTGTGCCAAATTTCATCGTCAGCTAGTAAATTATGAAGCAAAGCGCTTCATCTGAATGTGGGGAATACCGACAAGGTATGGGTACCTATAGCCTGTTGTGCTTACCTCAAGATCAGCAGCGGAGTGCGCGACGCTCAAAGACCGGGAGTTGACACCTGGAGGTCCACGCCTGTTCTCTGTTGCATCTTCGGACAACATTGCTTACAACTTGCTGAAATAATAAACTAAAAATAAATAATATCTTGGGACAACTCACACACGGCTATCTGATCCCAAGCTAAGCAGAGCTTGTGTTATGGTAACCAGACAACTGATATACATACTTATATAATTTATAAATACATACATATTATAGATAAATCACACCCAGACACAGAACAAACAATCATGCTTATCACACAAAGTTTGTCCTGGGTGGGAATCGAACCCACGAGCTCCGGCTCAGCAGTTAGGGCCACTAACCACTAGACTAACGGGCCTGTTAAATATTGAAATAAAATCCTTTGCAGGTTGTTCAAAAGAGATACCGCGGCCCCGGAACATAAAGGGTAAAAGTAGGAACATAGGTGGGTTTCAGTCAGTGAAAGGGCTGACATTCTCCACCACTTCGCCCAGAGCGGGGGAAGTTATCTAATGAGTACCCATCCGCAAATAAATAATTATATAAGTCTTTCGTCCCTTAGGCCCGGCGCCCATTATCGGCATCGGCATGACTGACGATTTTAGGTGGCAAATAGCAATATACATTAAAATAATGGCAATAAAGTAGAAATTTCCATTACATATGGTCGTAATAACAAAAATACCACTTCGGTATGCTTGAGGCCGCTGTATCGGCAGCTTTGAGAATGCTTCGGGATGCTTCGGCATCCTTCGGTACGCCGCCGGCGCTGAGGCAACACTCGGGATTAGCTTGGGATACGATATGAGACGCTTCGTCATCCCTAAGAACGTTGCAGCATGCCAAAGCATAATTTCCGACAGTGTGCGCTTGCATGTAGGATGCCGAAGGATCCTTTTCCTTGCCGATGCCGATAATGGGCGCCGGGCCTTAGGGTTGTGTTAGAATAAACCCTTTAAGTCTAGGCAGTCAAAATGTATGACAGTTTATGATGAGTCCGACTCGAACTTGTTTTACACAATGTGTTTACATCTCTTTTTATTTACCCTCCTTTCGCAGGTATGCTGGAAGAGTTTTCTTTACAAATAAGCATTACCTTTGTACCTATTCTCTGTTCCTGTCTTCTATACTGTATTCAGTCTGTACACACGACAAAGTTAAAATGGTTTAGTATAGGTTGATGTGCCGTTGTGTGTCGATAAATTGTTAAATAAATAAGACATTGACTACTTTCAGAATACACCCTTTTAGCACACACTCACTAGTACTTGATAAATAAAAATATAGAATACCTTACCTAGTGGTTATTACCTACAAAACAACACTGAACGACAAAGAAAATGCAACAATACTATAATTATATGCACACACACAGCACGGTTAAATATTGTTACAGCTACATATAGTTGTTTAAACATGTGCAGGTCCATTCTGCAATTTTTTAGGTTGCTTTGCACTATCAATATAAAATTAATAAATAAATATCTTGGGACAGCTCACACACGGCTATCTGATCCCAAGCTAAGCAGAGCTTGTGTTATTGTAACCAGACAACCGATATACATACTTATATAATTTATAAAAACATACATATTATAGATAAATCACAGCCAGACACAGAACAAACAATCATGCTCATCACACAAAGTTTGTCCTGGGTGGGAATCGAATCCACAACCTCCGGCTCAGCAGTCAGGGCCACTAACCACTAGACCAACAGGCCCGTCAATAACAGGATGTTAACGAACCGTCCACGAATCATCAACCGTGCATTCTATACATCAAACTAAGCAACTCTGCATAAATAATATTGTTATTTAAGATTTATAATTTTATGTAAATTTCAATTACTTTTCTGAGACATAATTTCATAGAAATACACATTTGAAAATTATGAGTTTGTCTTGATTGTGTATTTTTTTTAATGGGCCACCTATTTTATATTTTGTTTTTTAATGATTACATATATAGAAATAGATATTATATTCATTATAAATTACATCAAAATGATCAAAATGGGAAAAAAGATTTGGCATGCTGACAAAACATCAACATTATGCAAGAACTTTAATACATAAGAGACACAACACACACACACACACAGTCATTATAAATTACCTGTGTTAACAAAAATCTTCATTCCTTACAAAAATTGTTTTATCTAAGTTCATTAATATGTTAACTTACAAAAGAATGGATAAACAGGCATTCTCGTTAAAAAAGGCGCATCTGTTTTGTGTCTGTTTAATATTCATTGGTAAACACTATCGATCAAATAAACTTACGGTACCTACATAGAAGACACGATTGAATTTCAGTTTCACTCAAAATAACGTTTTACTGTTTTAAAACTAGCAGAGAATGTCTCAACAATCGTGAAAACATAAGTTTTAATACAAATAAATATAAATAGAACGTAAATACTGACCTGTGAAGTAGTTTTCGTTGAAATATTTACAGAACCACTTTGCATTCAAAGTGCGTTTTCCATTATACGTTGTTTTCTTGAATATTGTTCTTGTATTAAGTTATTTAAACTTATTGATAAGTTATTTACACTGTTTAAGTAGTACAAATCTTTATTAAAGACCGTATTTTTAATAAAACTATGATAATTTGTTTCCTTTTCATGCAACTGTACAGGAAAATGAGAAGACAATTTGACAGTTGTTGACATTTCGACTTTGACAACCTTGAGTGATGATGAAAATGTTTACTAGTGAAGTCCAAGAATTCTATGACCCTTCTTTGTGTCCAAAAATAAAACCCAGTTACTTTTGTCTTTGAATGTACTAATTTACAATGACAATGGTTTTATAACCAACGTAAGGCGGAAGCAACAGAACTTTTTGCTTTTAATATCATGAATTAAAAGCATAAAGCTCCACTCTCCTCCTAATTGGACATGTACGGCTCTTTCTATCCTTTATCCTGTCTCCTAGCGTTTTGGATATGTCACAAACGGGTCACGTTTGCCTTTCAGCTATTTAAACTTTTCAAATTAAAATTAATACTTATAATCTACTCAAGACTATTAGTATTATTTTGAATGAACATCACTATTTTACAAATGACGTTTCATTACGTTTCTTTACACTGGTGCGATAAATGAAAATTCGAGCAATCGTTCATTTATTTTATTTTTTTGCCATATTTTGACTATACACAGCAAACAAAATAATTTTATTTTCCTTTAAAGTCCATCAAAATTTGTCCGGAGCTATTTTTTTTATAATTCATGTCCCCATTGTTTAAATTAAATGAGATATCATGGCTGTATGTTCCTAAAATACTAGTGCCACCAGTTGTAATTCCAGTTCGAAAAAAGTAGTTGTGCTTGACGTCATGCGAGCGATGAGTATTTAGCGACAGTGGTTTCATTATTTGGTGGTGTTTTAGTGGACTTAATATTGATGTTTCTTGTGAAATAGCAAAAATGGAGACCGAAAGGATGATAGAAGACACCATACCACCCCAGGTAAGCCAGGAAACTTTAAATGGAACAACCCTTAATGTCATGATGTTCCGTCCGCCATATTTACTTTTACCATTATTCGCTTGGATTATTTTGTGTTTTTATGACCAATCTGATAACAAAAGTAGTTTTGGAAGGTTTATTGTCCTCCCCAATTACTTGAACAATGCCAGTTGAGACGTAAAAACTATGCTACGTGTTAGAGATTTGGTACAACGCCTCGTACTATTTTTTTAAGCCGTCCTGCAATGCGGATCTTTAAAAAGATATACTTTTTGTATATTTCCTGTAGTCATCGTCGGGGTCTGTTGCGTTTGGCGCTTACTTATATGCGTTCACATCACTTTCGTGTCGGTATTGAGCTGTTTATTTACATCCACGACACCAGTTTTACGCTAGCAAAGCTGTCACGTTTCACAGGAAATCGACGAATAAAAACTTCTTTTTCATCATTAAAGAACGTTTTCATGTATTCAAACCTTCATTGTGACTCACACAAACGAAACTTCTTTTATAAACTTAGCAATACAAGCTAACAAAGGCGAAATTCATTGAAAAATATGTTTGTGCCACTTTCCATACATATTTCGCAATTCCGATGCATTTTATCGAAGAAAAAGTTTGCATAGTGCCATAACTTTATCCTGCCAGTATTAATTAGCAGCTTCAAGACTTGAAATTATCTGGTTCAATCTATGCATGAATTAGATAGGTATCAGAAAAAAAAACTGCTTTTCACTTTAAAACTTAGAATAAATATAATATCTACATCTACTTGACTCTCCTAACACTAATAAAATGCTTTTGAATAATGCAAAAATACCATACTCATGTTTCTATAAACAATTTATTCATGAAAGATTGTCAACATTTTTTTACATCTTAAAATATACTTATAAGACAAATAATACATGTTTTTCCTTGAGATAAACTCAAAAATCATCATTTTTAAGTTCTTCTAAGAATTTTATTAAACAGAGCTTATAAGAAAGATAAAATTGGCTAACAAGAAAAAGAAAATGATTAATATTTATGTATAGGGAAATATATTAGAGCATGTTATGTAGAGGAATGAGGAAAATGTAAAAAAAGTACTGAGTATGAATGTAGATGGCTATAAAATTAGAAAAAGACTAAAGAAAAAAGGCATAGACTATCTGAAGCACACTCCTAGAAAGTAGGTTACTACAAATAATACTGCTGGCACTCTGGCTTCTTCTGACAGGGTGTGTAAAAAAAAAAATGAAAAAGAGTTCAAGAATTTTTGTCATGTATATTTTTTTTAAAACACCAAATACTCTACAGAACATTATGTTATGACAGAAGAGTAGAAAGATACTGCTTATGTCATAAGGAATTTCTTATTTCTTACAGCAGACTTTTAAAAACAGCAGTATTACAAAAGATATTAAAAGAAAAAACATGCAAAAATATACTTCATCATCATCATCAGGCTATATTAGTCCACTGCTGGACATAGCCCTCCCCTAATGAGCGCCATAGCGCCCTGTCTTCAGCTTGCCGCATCCAGCATCTGCCTGCAGTCTTTCTTAGATTGTCATCCCACCTGGTCGGAGGGCGTCCTACACTACGCTTGCCGAGTCGCGGTCTCCACTCAAAATATACTTATTTAAAAAAAATGTCTATTGCAAATCTGAACACTTCCAATTTAGGACCCGTTAGTGTTCCATGTGTGCCTCAAAGAGATGTCAGCAAAGCTGAGGGGCCTGCCAGGATCACTGCCTTCCAGAGTCACCACCTGCCGGGGTTGCAGGTTGTTTGAAAGAGATACCTTGGCCTTGGAACGTAAATGGCAATAGAAGGAACATGGGTGGGATTTAGTCAGTACAAGTCTGACACCCCTGCTCTGCTGGCTTTGTTTTTCTGTCTTCTGCCGATTTAGAAAGAGCTGGAAATCACATAGGTACTTTTCATACCCCTCTCTGCCGTTTAAAGTTCGGTACCTCAAAAGGAAAAATAGCACCATAATAAAATCACTTTGTTGTCCGTCTGTCTGTCAAGGCCCATCTCGGTAATGCGTGAAGGTATCAAGTTGAAATTAAAACCATATACTCAAGTTTGTGATCTCTTGCGAGCTGTGCAAAAAGACAGTTTTTGTCTAAGACTTTGTCAAGCTTCATTTTCTTAAATGGTTGGTGACCCATCCACAGACTAACTTAGGCAAGCGCAGCTTAACTTAAAGATTGACCCTTGCACCTGCTATTATTTAGCCACAAGCTACTCAAGCACTGAGTCATTAAACATCCTTTCCTTAGGCGCGTCGCCCACACGACCAAGAGTCGAGGCGCAGTCGCGGCGCGGGCGCGTTAGGCGCGTCGCCCACACCACATTTGTAAAGAAAATCTCACATCAGTCACGCCGCAGCGAGATTTTCTTTACAAATGTCGTGTGGGCGACGCGCCTAACGCGCCCGCGCCCCGTCTGCGCCTCGAATCTTGGTCGTGTGGACGACGCGCCTTACTAATATTATAAAAGCGAAAATGAGTTTATTTTTTTGTTACCTCTTCCCGCCTAATTGGCCAAACAGTTTTTGATGAATTTTGGTACAGATATAGTTGGGACCCTGGAGACCGACATAGGCAATTTTTTTTTAAAGTTTGAGATATGAGATAGAAAGAGGGAAGAAAAGGGAAAGCTTTGCATTGCTATTACAATAAATATCGCGCAAGGGCAAAAACTACAGGTAGCAGGTACCTGCAAATCACGAAAGGGGAACTGTGTTACCCAGAATTTATCGCGAGCGAAGCTGCGGGCAAAGCTAGTACAAAATAATATAAACCACAAATAAAATTAAAAAAGAATTTGTCCCTTCTTTCTCAATGTTGCATTCTCTGTATGTAAAATGAGGGTGACTCATCATTTTATTTAGTCTTTATGCTGTGTTATGTTGAAGAAACAACTGATAATTAGTGTTGTTTGTTTATGAAACTCATTAATAATATAATAACCTGGTGTTGTCCCTCTGTAGGCCATAGACCTCTATAATATATTTTTAAATTGACATAAGTCTTTACTGAGAGAAACTCGTGGCTAAATAATAGCAGCCGCTCGAGTCGATTTTTAGGTTTAGCCGCGCTTGCCTAGGTTGGTCTGTGGATGGGTGACCACCCGTTACATACTGAGTTTCCTCCGTGCCTCGGAAAGCACGTTAAGCCGTTGGTCTCGGCTGTGATTTGTAGATCTTTGACAGTTGTAGTAGGTAGTCAGTGTAGGGAAAATCTGACAACCAGTCTTACCAAGGGGTATCGCATTACCCAGTATTAACTGGGTTGTGGAGGTCAGATAGATATGGACAGTCGCTCTATGTTAAATACTGATATTCAGCTGCATCCGGTTAGACTGGAAGCCGACCCCAACATAGTTGGGAAAAGGCTAGGCAGATGATGGAAGTCTTGAAACTGAGAAACTGACATGGTCACAAACATTATTAATAAAACCTGAAACGCGATATATACCTGAAGGGCTACTATGACATCTTATTTTTTTTTATTTTTATTTTATTTGGAACAACAAACAATTACATAATAAAGCATAAATATAAACAAAACTTAAAATTAACAATTATGTAATCAACAGCGTTATTCACAGCATACATGCAAAGTAATAATAAATAATAACGCGCTTCAAAACAAGCTAAAGTAACAAACAAATAAATGAAAAAAGAAAAAGGTGATTTGATAATAATAAGTGCATCGATTTTTTATGAATATAAGACCCACAATAATTTAAGGAGTAAAGGATAAGATATCTAATTCCTTGATTGCCATATGAGTTGACTTTCGGAATTCTCCACGAGTTGCACAGAATAAATCGATATCAAGAAAGTGTTTATTATAATTATCAACAAGACGTCGCAACGGTGCTCGAACGCCAGCCTTTGTTCGACATGCTCTCACTGCAAACAACGGTTGCTTACGTACTGCCCGCAAGTATGTTCTTCTAGGAACTAAATAACAAATTCTGTTGCATATATCAGAACAGTCATACGTGTTCCTGCATAGGTCGTACAGGAGCACAGTCCCAAGTAATGTTCGCCGACCAGTTAGGCTTAGAAGATTGTATTTCTGTAGTGAATCGACATACGACGCAGAAGAGTGAAAGCACCTATAACTCATAGATTTTAAAAATTTCTTTTGTACCATTTCTAGGCTGTTAGAATATTTCATGTATAAGGGATTCCACACCGCAACTGCATACTCTAATTGAGATCTAATTAAGGTTTTGTATAAATAAAGGTAGGTCTGAGGGCGCACAAATTCAGTGGCTGATCTCATAACAAATCCGTACATACGCCAAGCCTTGTTAATAATACTATTGATATGCAAATCAAGATGAAGTTTATCATCAAAAATTACACCCAGATCTCTAACCATAGTAACTCTTTTTAAAGTGACATCATTTAGAGAGTAATGGAATCTGAAGACATTTTTGTTTTTAGTGATGTTCATATAACAACATTTAGGCACGCTAAGTTTAAGCTTATTACGCACGCAGTATTCGGACAGACTATTTAAGTCACTTTGTAAAGCAAGACAATCGTAAACGTTTTTAATTGGCCTAAATATTTTTAAGTCATCTGCATATAAAAGAAATTTTGAATTTTGAAAACAATTGCCTATATCGTTAATGAATAAAATAAATAAAAGGGGTCCCAAAATCGATCCTTGAGGAACGCCTGATGTTACTGCTATAGTAAATGATTGATAGCCATTAATCACTACACGCTGCGTCCTTTTGGAAATATACGAAGAAAACCACCTTAACAGGTTTCCACGTATGCCATTAAACGCAATTTTTCGCAGCAACAGCTCGTGGTCGACCTTATCGAAAGCCTTCTGAAAGTCAGTATAGACTGAATCAACTTGGATACCAGCATCCATATCATTAAATATATATTCCGAATATGCTATAAGATTTGTTACCGTAGATCTTCTTTTAACAAATCCGTGTTGTTGTGTAGCAATAGTATTGTGAAGCAACGGATAAAGTGCACTATGTAAAAGTTTTTCAAATACCTTCGACAAGGTCGACAATATCGATATTGGACGATAGTTCTCGACGTCATCTTTAGGGCCTGACTTGTGCACCGGTGTTATGTTAGCCTGCTTCCAAGCGTCTGGAAAGATTCCTTGAGACAGGGACCGATTAAAAATAATTTGTAAAGGAACGCATATGTTCTTAGCAGTATTTCTGAGAAATATTGCAGGGAGTGCATCGGGACCAGGCCCTTTTGATATATCGAGAGTTTCCAGGTGTCTCAATACCTGCTGAACTGAGAATTGTATGTTATCTACAGCAGTACAGCCCTCTAAACAATCTTCGTTTGGGCAAAAATCATTTGACAAAGTGGAAGGTTCATAAACAGATTTAAAATAAACAGAGAAGAGATTACAAATTTCATCAGGGTTGTTAGAAGATTGACTTTTGAGGTGCACAGTAGAGGGGATTCCTTTAGATGACTTGCGATTAGAGACAAATTTCCAGAAATAATTAACATTAAGTTTAATACTGTCCTCAACAGTTTTCATATAACGGTCATAACAATTTTTACACTCAACGTGAAATCGGGATCTAAAAAGCGAAAATTGTTCATAGTCTGACAAATTATTGTATCGTTTCCATTTAATCCAAGCTCTACACTTGTTCCTAAATATATGTATAAGAGCCGGTGAAAACCAAACCGGAAACCTCGATGACTTTGACGATGTTAAAGGAACATGTGTTTTGATAACCTTAAAAATTATACTGTAAAAAGCCTCCAGTGATTTATCTACAGAGCAGTCACGCAAAGATAACTCCCAGTTTATTTCGGATAAATTTTTGTTAATTTCATCAAAATTTGCCTTAAAATAGTTAAATCTTCTCATCTTATTACGTTTCATATTACTATTTCGTATCTGAAGAGGAATCAATACATAAAACGGGGGATGATATTTATCAGGAGGCAATAAAAAGTCATGAGTTTCACACACTGTGCTGTCACTGTTACTTATAAAGATATCGAGTATGTTGTTGCACATGTTTTTGTATGTGTTGTACTGGCGAGCGTTATGCATGGACAGAAAATTACTCACAATGTCAGCAACAGGGGCGTTATTTCCGCAGAGATGACCAAAGCTGGAGTGGTTACTGATGTTGGTATCCCAGTCAAGAGCTGGCAAGTTGAAATCACCCACAAGATAAAAGCGCTCAACATCTGTATCGTCAAGGTAGGCATCCAACATTTGAAAGTAGGCATTATAGACAGATTCCGGAGTTTTTGGTGGTACATAAGCTGTACTGATGATATGCATTTTACCCCTATTTATGCTGGGTATTTTAATAATAACATGTTCAATATTGGCATATAGATTTATGATAGGTTCGATTCTAACAGCACGTAATGATTTGTGTATCGCCACCAGGGTTCCACCTCCTTCCTTCTTACCAGAGGCTTCACGATCGCGGTCGCACCTATGTACAGTATAGCGATCATCAATAATTTCGGCATCAGATATCTCCGGTGTAAGCCAGGTTTCCGTTAACACAATGACGTCGTAGCAATTAGCCAAAATATTTATGAATAAAGCATGCAGTTTGGTGCGGACTCCCCTACAGTTCTGATAGTAAAAAGAAAGAGACTGATCATCCATTACCAAAGAAAAGTCTACAAATAAGAATGAAAATATAAAATATAAGTAAAGCTTTCATGAAAACAAGTGAATGGTGCAGCACGATAGCGGTGCAATATAGGCAATATAGTGGCACATAAAACAAAATTATAATAATACAAACATAAACTGGTAATAACTTAAAAACTGGTTGCAGTTTGATAAACTCTAAGTGAGTAAAATATGCGTAAGCAAAGCAAACAATAAAATAGACATAATATAGTAATAAAATAATAAATATCTGGATTAGGCAAAACAAAGATATGAAAAACGATCGATATGGTTTGAAATTCTGAATGCTGACAGTGTTAATGTGTAATTGAAGAACCAGCCGCCGGCGAGCCGGGTTTAATTTTTCCCACATCTTGCATAGACTTGATGGCGAATGCGCGCGCTCCTTCCTTTTCTCTAGCAAGAATGGTTCCGTTCTTGACCCACACGAACTTGTAGTTATGCTTGGCGGCTGCATTTCGACATTCCCGAAACAACTGTTTATTTTCAGTGTCAAATGCTCATGAATATAAATGGGTAGTTTTGAGTTTGAGAAGCCAAGCAAATCTGCGTTCAGGTTCTTAAATAATCTACAAGCGCTGAGAATGTTGTCTCTGAGTATACGAGAGGTAAACTTCACAATAATGTTTTTGGGTCTATCGCTTTGTTCATGAGCATGGGGGACGCGATGTACAGCAACTATGTCTTTCTGAATAATTTTAAAATTTATTGTAGATCCGATGTTTTCTATTAGAGTAACCAGATTTTCCCCTCGCCTTTCAGGTATGTTACACAACTCGATATTGCAACTCCGAGCGCTTTGTTCCATATAGTCTACCTTAGCAACTAGACCAGCCATTGTCATTTGCAAGTCCGCCATATTTTCACTGTGACGTTTCAAAACAGCAACCTGCTCCTGGATGTCAGTTTGTTCATCCATAGTATGTTGAACAGACTTACGTATTTCGACAAGTTCTTGTGACAGTGCATCATGTTTCTCGTCTTGTTTTTTAATGCTTTGCTTGATGGACAGCTGTTCTGAACGGAGAAAACTTACATCGCTTTTGATTGTAGTGGTGACTTGCGACAAAGCAGCTAATTCTGTTGTAATATTGGCAACGCTATCAGATATTATTGATAATCTGGCATCCATGTCGCGACGCCAATCGCTCAAAGTATTTTTTAAATCTTGTGACAATGCACTAATCGCCTCAGAAAATTCTGACTCAGGTTGTTTCCGCTTACGGTTATATTGCTCATCACTTGCTCCAGGCGTTCTATTCAAATCAGTATCCGAAGAACATTTAATTTTAGTATCGGATGAATTCAGCATGTTAAAACAAAAAAATATACGATGCACTTGTCACTACTTAACTTGTAATACTCTTGTTCCAAATAGGCGACGAATGCAAATTCTGGCGCTTATACTTGCTCCATAAACGAATCCACAGTTGTCGTAAACAAGTATCTTCCAAACACGATAATGATGTGTGATATGTGTCACCGGCCGGCGTAGCACGCTGTTATAGCTCTTACGCGTCTCGCGTAACCGCGATGTTTCCGTGCACTAACCGCAATGTTCGAAGAACCACACAATGATTTGCACTTTTAGTCAAAGTTTATTTATCACTTTTTACACTTTTTAGAGTTGTTTATGTGTAGGAATTGCACATATGGATTAGTTCAATGCATTTATGAGTAGCTAGCTAAGTTTAGGAGCACTTAATCAATTTTAACGATTTATCAAAGTAGGAGAACAGTAAACTTAAACTGTGTACTTGATGCGCGTTTACGAAGAGTGATTATATTATATTAAGCTTATAGCAATTCTTATTCCACTGAGTGAAAGAGATGGTGCTAGACACCCTGTATAGCTCTGTCTCTTTCCCTCAGCGGAATAAGAATTGATTTAAGAGGTCATAGTAGGGTAGCAGGTTTGTTATTTGTTTCAAGATTCCGATATTTCGATGTTGCAAACGCCATGATCACGGATTCAGAATTGAAGTTATTGCGGGTGGATGTTTATGAGTAGACAAAACGATCTACCCTCTTTCTTATTCGTTTTTTGCGTTCGTTACCACTAACACCGTCACTCACAACTCGATTTTGTTTTCGACCGGATTTTGGTCTCGACACACAAAATTCACTGTATCATGTAGCGATCTTTTTTCCCTACTTTTTGGGTTTTTACACAATTGAACCACTGGATTCCAGGCTCTTGATATTTGAAACCCATCATCTCGGTTGTAATTTTTATATTTCGTAATTTCAATTGCTTCTCTTACCAGTCTAGGCATATAGTGGCGTTCTGTCGAGAACAAATTGACATGTTCACTAACATTTGATAAAACACTGGCTTCCGCCCGCGACTTCGTTTGCATGGCATAGTTACTTTGGGCTAACGCTAACTTTAACCCACGTGATGATCGAAAAAAAAGTATGCTGTGTTATTCCAGACTAAAAAAAAATGTGTGTTTATGTAAATAATTGTCGTAAAATCTACCTACATTCCAAACGGATGTAAAAAAAAGTTCGATCGTGCAGTCGTATCGCCTTTTTTTTTCGGGTGAGAAATCAACAAATAACTTTCCCCGCTCTGGGCGGAGCGGGGGCGGGGGGGGGGGGGGGGTGTCAGACTTGTGCCCTTTACGTTCCGGGGCCGCGGTATCTCTTTCGAACAACCCGCAATACTCGCATCGCCTTCGTTAGTCTAACAATAGTAAGTGATGTGGGAGACGGTAACGATGATAAATGTCGATTTATATTAAGTTTGAGGAACTTGTTATTAGACCAATGAAAGATAAAAATGGGTAAAGAAACAATAGTTTGATTCGTATGTTTTTTCAATTACAGGTGACGTCAATCACATGTGTGGACTCTGGCGTTCGACCGATGCCTAGCAGCGCCGCGTACGCAGCTGAGAGGGACGCCTGTCTCAACTACTTTACGAGATGGAACGAAACGGATCAGGTATGGAAAATATTCTAATAAAGATATCCCATGGTTTCATCCCTTATCGCTTGGTATGTTGCCTTCGGTCACTGTTTGGAATGATGGAACAAAAACGGACCAGGAATGGTAAAATATTCTACTAAAGACACTACGGTTTCACCACCTACCGCTTGGTATGTTGCCTTCGGTCACGGCTTAAAATAATGGAACAAAAACGGATCGGGAATGGTAAATATTCTACTAAAGACACTACGGTTTCACCCTCAATCGCTTGGTATGTTGCCTTCGGTCACGGCTTAAAATAATGGAACAAAAACGGATCGGGAATGGTAAATATTCTACTAAAGACACTACGGTTTCACCCTCAATCGCTTGGTATGTTGCCTTCGGTCACGGCTTAAAATAATGGAACAAAAACGGATCGGGAATGGTAAATATTCTACTAAAGACACTACGGTTTCACCCTCAATCGCTTGGTATGTTGTCTTCGGTCACGGCTTGGAATAATGGAACAAAAACAGATCAGCAATGTAAAATATTCTACTAAAGACACTACGGTTTCACCCTCAATCGCTTGGTATGTTGCCTCCGGTCACGGTTTGGAATGATGGAACAAAAACGGATCAGGAATGGTAAATATTCTACTGAAGACACTATGGTTTCACCCTCAATCGCTTGGTATGTTGGCTTCGGTCACGGCTTAAAATGTAGGAACAAAAACGGATCAGGAATGGTAAATATTCTACTGAAGACACTATGGTTTCACCCCCTATCGCTTGGTATGTTGCCTTGGTCACGGTTTGAAATGTAGAAACAAAAACGGATCAGGAATGGTAAATATTCTACAGAAGACACTATGGTTTCACCCTCTATCGCTTGGTATGTTGCCTTGGTCATGGCTTAAAATAATGGAACAAAAACGGATCAGGAATGGTAAATATTCTTCTGAAGACACTATGGTTTCACCCTCTATCGCTTGGTATGTTGCCTTCGGTCATGGCTTAAAATAATGGAACAAAAACGGATCAGGAATGGTAAATATTCTTCTGAAGACACTATGGTTTCACCCCCTATCGCTTGGTATGTTGCCTTCGGTCATGGCTTAAAATAATGGAACAAAAACGGATCAGGAATGGTAAATATTCTTCTGAAGACACTATGGTTTCACCCCCTATCGCTTGGTATGTTGCCTTCGGTCATGGCTTAAAATAATGGAACAAAAACGGATCAGGAATGGTAAATATTCTTCTGAAGACACTATGGTTTCACCCCCTATCGCTTGGTATGTTGCCTTCAGCTAGGGCTTGAAATGATGGAACAAAAACGGATCAGCAATGTAAAATATTCTACTAAAGACACTACGGTTTCACCCTCAATCGCTTGGTATGTTGCCTTCAGTCACGGCTTAAAATGTAGGAACAAAAACGGATAAGGAATGGTAAATATTCTACTGAAGACACCCTATGGTTTTACCGCTTCGATCACGGCTTAAAATGTAGGAACAAAAACGGATCAGGAATGTAAAATATTCTACTAACGACACTACGGTTTCACCCTCTATCGCTTGAAATGTTGCCTTCGGTCACTGCCTGGAATGATGGAACAAAACGGATCAGGAATGTAAAATATTCTACTAACGACCCTATCGCTTCACACCTTACCGCTTGGTATGTTGCCTTCGGTCACGGCTTGGAATAATGGAACAAAAACGGATCAGGAATGTAAAATATTCTACTAAAGACACTACGGTTTCACCCTCAATCGCTTGGTATGTTGTCTTCGGTCACGGCTTAAAATAATGGAACAAAAACGGATCAGGAATGGTAAATATTCTACTAACGACACTACGGTTTCACCCTCTACCGCTTGGTATGTTGCCTTCGGTCACGGTTTGGAATGATGGAACAAAAACGGATCAGGAACGTAAAATATTCTACTAACGACATGGTTTCACACCTTACCGCTTGGTATGTTGTCTTCGGTCACGGCTTAAAATGTAGAACCAAAAACGGATCGGGAATGGTAAATATTCTACTGAAGACACTATGGTTTCACCACCTACCGCTTGGTATGTTGCCTTCGGTCACGGTTTGGAATGATGGAACAAAAACGGATCGGGAATGTAAAATATTCTACTGAAGACACTATGGTTTCACCCTCAATCGCTTGGTTTGTTGCCTTCGGTCACGGTTTGGAATGATGGAACAAAAACGGATCGGGAATGGTAAATATTCTACTGAAGACACTATGGTTTCACCACCTACCGCTTGGTATGTTGCCTTCGGTCACGGTTTGGAATGTAGGAACAAAAACGGATCGGGAATGTAAAATATTCTACTGAAGACACTATGGTTTCACCACCTACCGCTTGGTATGTTGCTTTCGGTCACGGTTTGAAATGTAGGAACAAAAACGGATCAGGAATGTAAAATATTCTACTAAAGACACTACGGTTTCACCGTCAATCGCTTGGTATGTTGCCTTCGGTCACGGTTTGGAATGATGGAACAAAAACAAATCAGGAATGTAAAATATTCTACTAACGACCCTACCGCTTGATAAAATGTCTTTGCTCACGGCTTAAAATAATGGAACAAAAACGGATCAGGAATGGTAAATATTCTACTGAAGATACTCCATGGTTTTGGCCTACCGTTACCGACAATAATAATGATTATCCATTCGCAAAACCTTGTAGCCTAGACCTTGTAGATAGATACTTTTATTTATCTATGTTTAGCTGTTTTTCGCGGTTTCTCCTGCATCTTTAGGTGCTGCCCCGCTCCCTTGGGTAGTAGCGTAATGTTGAATCGATAATGTTACTTACTGATAATGTAAGCTACATTCAGCCTCATCCGCGTAGCCTTTTCCCAACTATGTTGGGGTCGGCTTCCAGTCTAACCGGATGCAGCTGAATATCAGTATTTTACATGGAGCGACTGCCTATCTGACCTCCATAACCCAGTTAGTACTGGGTAATAAGATACCCCTTGGTAAGACAGGTTGTCAGACTTTCGGGACACTGTCTAGTTGTAACGACTGTCAAAGATTTACAAATGTCAGTCGGGACCAACAGCTTAACGTGCTTTCCGAGGTGCGGAGGAAACTAGGTATGTAACGGGTTGTCACCCATCCACAGACCAATCTAGGCAACCGCGGCTTAAATTAAAGATCGACCTGAACGGCTGCTATTATTTAGCCACGAGCTCCTCCGATAATATAGCTTCCTATTTGTGAAAAAAATGGTTAAAATCGGTCTATAGTACGGCCAACGAGAAGCGATACCAAATGTAAACAAAACCCATGCTAAAACCCCATCTAAAATGGCCGCCCGAATGTTGGCGAACCCGTCTTAACGTTGTCATGTTTTTGCCGGGAGAACGAGACATTACGACAAGGCACAAGATGGAAAGAGCTAAATATTAGATTGTCAACGCCACATTTGTTCTTTAGGTTAATGACCTTTCGCTTCTCGTTGGCCGTACTATAGTAGTTTTGGAGCCTATTCAATACAACCAAATCTTTCCTCTTTATAATATTAAGTACTAGCTGTGCCCCGGCATGCGTTGCAATGCAATTTTCTACCTACCAAATAGAACGTGCGTCGTCAAAGTATTGTATCGGCTGGTGTCCGCAACTCCACGTCTGAGGCGCGTAGTTTGCGTATGGGTGGGAATATTATTCGATAGATAGCTCCACGAGAAACGTCAGCAGCGCCTTGGTGTTGCTGACGATCTCGCGAAGAGTACCTGGGTTACCGAAGTACTTTGCCCTGTATGGGGCAACCTCTGGGCAGTGCAGAAGCACTTAGGTCGTCAAAGTATCAAAATCACCCTTTTTTCCATATATTTTATGTACTTATTCTGCCATTCGGCATGGAGACAAATAAAAATAATCAAGAATCATGAAAATCGGTCCAGCCGTTCTCGACTTATAAGTGTTTGAAAAAACCCGACTTTGTTTTATATATTACTAGCTTTTGCCCGCGGCTTCGCTCGCGTTAAATTTTGGGTAACACAGTTCCCCTTGCGCCTTATTGATTTGCAATAGCAACGCTAAGTTTTCCCTTTTCTTCCCCTTTTCTCCCTCACATTCCACTTATTTCAAAAAAATACCTAGCCTATGTCCGTCTCCTGGTTCCCAACTATCTCTGTACCAACATTCATCGAAATCGGTTTAGCCATTAAAGCGTGAAGAGGTAACAAACAAATAAACAAACAAACAAACTCACTTTCGCTTTTATAATATTATATATATATATATATTATATTATATATATATGAACATAGATTATATATTAAAACTGATTTCTATTCCAGGTGGAATTTGTGGAACAGCTGTTGGCGCGTATGTGCCATTACCAACATGGTCATATCAATGCTTACTTGAAGCCAATGTTGCAGAGAGATTTCATCAGCATGTTACCTAGTAAGTATATGGATCTTACTTATACATTTCAAATGATTGTTAGTTGAGTTAGTACTTTTAACTTAATATTCTAGTGTTAGTAGGGTTATTTTTGCTCTTGGGATGTGGATCCCATATGGGTAAAGGCCTCCTCTTTCTCCTTCCACACATCTCTTTCTTTAGCAATGCTCATCCAGTTTTGCTCTGCTATTTGGACAATATCATCAGTCCACCGTTTAGAAGGTCTGCCTACCTTTCTTTTTCCTGACGGCCCTCTCCAACGTGTCACATTAATGGTCCATCTCTTATCTTTGAGCCTTGAGACATGGCGGGCTGGCCATGTCTCAAGGCTATTATTTATATTGCCATTTTAATTTTAAAGCAATGTATAGGGATATGTATAGGCTAAAAACTTATAGTTTCGGTTCTAATGTAGAAAATCCAACAATACAATGTGATATAGGCGTAATTTCTCCTATATCTTTGGTGCCTTTACAAACATTTAAATTCACATATACAAACAGCCGGACCCGGAACAACTATCTGTAAGCTATACAATTATTTGTTCCGTGCGGGGATCGAACCCGCAACACGCAGCGTAGCAGTCGATCGCTCAGCCACTGCGCCTACCGTGCCGTATGTGAATCGGCCAATATCTATAATATACACTTATGTGATAAGGGGGGGTGGCCTGAGCAGCGGGTGAAACCGCTGGGTAAAGCTAGTTTTTTTTTTTATAATAATTTCACAAGGATGAAAGTCACGTACAACATCTAGTCAAATATAAGGCTTACCGCTAATTTTTCACGATGCCTAAATGTGTATAGTTTTTTTTTCTTCTTATAAATAAATATTCTTGGACCACAAAGATTTCGCATTGAATAATAATAGAAAACTAAGTCGCAATAGGATTTGAAATTCAAAACATTAGTCTCAACAAATCTGAATTTCAATTTCTTGAAACAAACATCTATGAAGCATGCTAATCGTATACTTAAATCAAGGTTATAAAGGAGACTACTTTTTTATGAAGAACTAGGTTTTGCCCGCGGCTTCGTTCGCGTTAAATTCGGTAACACAGTTCCCTTTCCAATTTGCAGGTACTTGCTACCTGTAGTTTTTGCCCTTGCGCCTTATTTATTGCTCATTTCTCACTTTAAAGACTGACTCGAGGAACTGGAGACCGACATAGGTTACCTTTTGTAGCCTATGTCCGTCTCCAGGGTCTCAACTATCTCTGTACCAAAATAGATAAAAATCGGTTTAGCCATTCAGGCGTGAATACGTAACAAACAAATTCACTTTCGCTTTTATAATATTAGTAAGGATACTACAAAACTGCGCTGCGTGTATGTGGGTCTGTGGACGGTGAGCAATGGGTATCTCACCATATACAGATTTGAAAAAAAAAGCCATGTAACCAACCTTACTTGTCATATTTTTGGAGAACCGTAACTCAAAAGGAAAAAGCGGAACCATTATTGAATCATTTTGTTGTCCGTCTGTCTGTCAAGACCCGTTATCTCGGGGACGGAGGTATCGAGTTGAAATTTAAACCGTATTATTAACTCTGTAATCCCTTAGTGCTGTGAAAAATCCCACTTTCTAAGTCTACGCAGTAAAAAGATATGACTGTTTATGTCGTAAGTATGTACGGAACTAAAGTACGGCTAACGAGAAGCGATACGAAAGGTCATTAACCTAAAGAACAACTGTGGCGTTGACAATCTAATATTTAGCTCTTTCCATCTTGTGCCTTTGTCGTAATGTCTCGTTCTCCCGGCAAAAACATGACAACGTTAAGACGGGTTCGCCAACATTCGGGCGGCCATTTTAGATGGGGTTTTAGCATGGGTTTTGTTTACATTTGGCCGTACTGTAACTGTGACACGCTGTTGGTCGGGTTTTTAAAGTATAATTGTTTTTCAGAAAAAGGTCTAGACCACGTAGCAGAGAACATTCTGTCCTACTTGGACGCCAGTTCCCTGTGCGCAGCCGAACTGGTCTGCAGAGAGTGGTTGAGGGTCATCTCTGAAGGGATGCTGTGGAAGAAACTAATTGAAAGAAAAGTCCGGACTGATTCACTGTGGCGGGGCCTGGCGGAGCGGAGAGGGTGGTAAGTTACTAAGGACGAAATTGATTTGTCGTTTTTAACCGACTTCTCAAAAATGGATGGTTATGTGTTACTTCTACGATTTAAGGTATAACACAGTACCTGCTACCTGCAGTGTTTGCCCTTGCACCTTATTGATTTGTAATACCAACGCTAAGTTTTCAACTTTTTTCCCTCTTTCTCAGTCATATCCCACTTTAAAAAAAAATAGTCTATGTCCGTCTCCTGGTTCCCAACTATCTCTGTACCAAAATTCATCAAAATTGGTTAAGCCATTAAAGCTTGAAGAGGTAACAAACAAACAAACAAACTCACTTTCGCTTTTATAATATTAGTAAGGATTAGAGGATTCTGTTGGTCCCATATACATTTTTATAACTGGGTAGTTTTTATAAAGGCTCTAAAATTCATTATTATGCACAATTTTTCTAAGATTTTTTATCCCAACCAATAGTGCTTAAGTAGTTTGTACAGTATTAGCGTTATAATTTTATATCCGTACAGTCCATCCAAAGGTTTTTTGGAAGATATAGCTATCAGTGATAAGACCGCCATTGTAACCATAGAGGGCACGATTGGTGCAGCGGCTGAGCGGGTTCGATCCCAGCACGGAACAAATATTTGTATGACCTACAGGTAGTTGTTTCGGGTCTGGCTGTTTGTGTATGTGAATTTAAATGTTTGTAAATGCACACACGATACAGGACATATTCCTAGTGTGGGGCATAGTTTTATAAAAAAAGGGGAATTTGCAATTTCTGTAAAAACTACTATGTTATAGTTTTGTAGGCCTACCATGACGTCTTAAAGCAGAACTTATTCCACTGAGTGAAAGAGATGGTGCTAGACACCCTGTATAGCTCTGTCTCTTTCCCTCATCGGAATAAGTTCTGCTTTAAGACATCATGGTAGGATAGCTGGTGTGCAATAAAGTATGTTCTATTCTATTCTAAAGGTACCAATTAGTATTCCTATCCCATACTAGCTGTTACCCACGGTTTCCCCCACGCTGCTCAGCACCTGTTGGTCGTAGCGTGATGTTATATAGCCTATAGCCTTCCTCAAGAAATGGACTATCCAACACTAAAAGAATTTTCCAATTCCAACCAGTAATCCCTGAGATTAGCGCGTTCAAACAAACAAACAAACAAACTCTTCAGCTTTATAATATTAGTATAGATATGCATCTTCATAAGTTCAAGATAAATTTAACTTGATCCCTTTCTCTCTTCAGGATCCAATATCTGTTCAAACCGAAGCCAGGTAGCCAACATCCGTCCCACTCGTTCTACAGGCAGTTGTACCCCAAGATCATTAAAGATATACAGTCAATTGAGGATAACTGGAGAATGGGCAAACATAACTTACAGGTAAGAATTATTGAGGGCTGTTTTTTTAAGGGAAAAATTTTTGTGTTCACCAAAAATACTGATCGTGCACCAAATATTCTTTCCTGAATGCTAAAAATATGCGTAGGTTAGGTTAGGTTAAAATGGATAAAGATACAACACTTTTTTATTGTAGTGCTGTCTTTTTCCTGATGCTCGTTATGACATATTTTAATTAACATATTTTGGTGCACATTCAGTATATTTGGTGCTACACAGGCAAAATTAGGTAAACGAAATGGGAATAAATTGAAGTACTTTTAAATACCATCCTTTTTTTAATAGTCAGATAACTTTTATCGGAGGAATAAAAATAGCGGTTTGACATAATTTCTACTAGCTTTTGCTCGCGACTTCGTTCGCGTGGAATAGTGACTTCCGGCAGCACGGAGCATATTAACGGCACAACATTTATTTTATAGTACTGAATTGATGCCGACTTCTGACCAATAGATGGCGCTGTATGTCCAGAATATATTTTTTTTTTTATTTGTATTAAAAACTATCCTATGTCCTTTCTCAAGTTCCAAACTATGTCATCATCTGCCTAGCCTTTTCCCAACTATGTTGGGGTCGGCTTCCAGTCTAACCGGATGCAGCTGAATATCAGTATTATACATGGAGCGACTGCCTATCTGACCTCCACAACCCAGTTAATACTGGGAAATACGATACCCCTTGGTAAGACTGGTTGTCAGACTTTCGGCACACTGACTACTTGTAACGACTGTCAAAGATCTACAAATGACAGCCGGGACCA
The DNA here is from genome assembly GCA_958449745.1 of Ochropleura leucogaster. Lineage (NCBI taxonomy): Eukaryota > Metazoa > Arthropoda > Insecta > Lepidoptera > Noctuidae > Ochropleura > Ochropleura leucogaster. The sequence continues at coordinate 7,464,527 of OY288228.1, read as the reverse complement.
ACGGCTTAACGTGCTTTCCGAGGCACGGAGGAAACTCGGTATGTAACGGGTGGTCACCCATCCACAAACCAACCTAGGCAAGCACAGCTTAACCTAAAGATCGATCCGAGCGGCTGCTATTATTTAGCCACGAGCTCCTCAGTTCCAAACTATGTCTGTACCAAATTATTCCTCAGATAAAAGTTATCTGACTATAGAACAAACAGCCCTTAGAAGACTAGCTGTGTCACGAGGTTTATCCCATGCTTGGCTTGTATCGCTTGTATATACACTACTGGAAAAAATTAAGGGATGAAAAATTTAATTTATCAAAAATTTTGATTTTTTTTATCCTAATTTTTGGTAAATCTTCAACAGGCCGTAACTTCGAGAGAAATGGTCGTACGGGAAATCAAAACATAGGAAGTTGTAGCTCCAAGTGTCTGTTTTTTTTTTCGTTTTGTCGCCCTCGCGGTTTTTGAGTAATCTTAGAAAAAACGGCAACAAAAAAAAAACATTCTTTTTAGTTTATTTTTTGGTCTACGGTTGGCGCAATGATTGAGCGGTCGACTACTGCGCTGCGTGTCGCGGGTTCAAACCCCGCACGGAACAAATATATGTATGGCCTACAGGTAGTAGTTCCGGGTCGGGCTGTTCGTGTATGTGAGTTTAAATGTTTCTAAACGCACCCACGATACAAGAAAAATTAAAAAAAAACTGCCAGAAAATCATCAAAAATAAACAAAAAAAAAGGAATGTCATGCCCTCATATTCACAATATACAAGAAAAAATACATAACTTAAAAAATTACTGAACAAAAACTAGGTGTTGTATAAGGTACACCTAATCTTTCTTATATTAAAAGCATGATGTTTTTTTATTTATTTATTTATCCTTCTTACAACTATCATTACAGGCCTTAACCTAATGCGACAGTGAAGCTATCAACTAATAAAAATAAAGCTAAAAATAAAACTATTTACATCAAATTTCTTAATTTCTAAGTACCTAATTATAAACAAACAAAATAAAATAACATATTACTGCTTCCTTATAGTCTTACATAACTAACTATATTTAATAAAACTCTTGCGAAGTCACTCAAAGTGCACGAGAAAACATGTTATAATGAATATATATCTCTTTCTTTTCGCAGAGGATAAATTGCAGATCAGAGAACTCTAAAGGCGTGTATTGTCTTCAATACGATGACAACAAGATAGTTTCCGGTTTAAGAGATAACACAATTAAGATTTGGGACAGAAAAACGTTGCAATGTGTTAGAGTGAGTACCTGTTTATCTAATTTATGTATTTACTAGCTTTTGGCTGCGACTTCGCTCGCTTTAAATTTGTTTGAACACAGTTCCCCCTTTCCTGATTTACAGGTACCTGCTACCTGTAGATTTGACCTAGCGTCTTATTTATTGTTATAGCAAAGCTAAGATTTCCCTTTTCTTCCCTCTTTTTCAGTCATTTCACACTATAAAAAAATAGCCTATGTCCGTCTCCAAGGTCCTAACTATCTCTGTACCAAAATTTATCAAAATTAGTTTAGCCATTTAGGCGTAACAAACAAACAAACTCACTTTCGCTTTTATAATAGTAGTAAAAATAATAACAAATACCTATGTAACTACGGTGATTAAAGACGTTCCTTCGGGTAATGTAATGCAAAGTTTTCTTACTCCCCCAGGAACTGCAAGGTCACACGGGGTCCGTGCTGTGCCTGCAGTACGACGAGCGCGCCATCATCTCGGGCTCTTCAGACAGTACCGTCCGCGTCTGGGATGTGAGCACGGGCGCCATGCTCAACACTCTCATCCATCACTGCGAGGCTGTACTGCATCTGCGCTTCTGTAATGGCATGATGGTTACCTGCAGTAAGGTGAGAAGCTGGAGATGTGTTCACAAGCACGGCACGGTTAGCGCAGTGGCTGAGCGATCGATTGCTGCGCTGCGTGTCGCGGGTTCGATGACAGCATGGAACTAATATTTGTATGGCCTACAGATAGTTGTTTCGAGTCTGGCTGTTTGTGTATGTGAGTTTAAATGTTTGTAAACGCACCCACGATACAGAAGAAATTCCTACCACGTTTAAAAAATGATTAAAAAGAAATGGAAAACTTATAGGATAATTTTCTTGTCTGTCTGTCTGTCAAGACCCTTTATCACGGAACCGTAGTTAATACCACATACTTAAGTTTGTAGTCCCTTTGTGATTTGAAAAAATCAACTCTGGAAGTCTATGCAGTCAAAAGATATGGACGTTTATGTAGCAAGTTTGTGCAGAACCCTCAATGCGCGAATCCGACGCGAATTTGTGGTTGATTTTTGGGAGGTTACCGAATAAGGTTACTCTTAATAGGAGAGTTTGTGATGTGACCCACCGTCGCACCCACCTTCGCCTGTCGGCTCGGGCGTGAAATCCACCTTGCTAGCAATTGCAAAGTTCCCTTACTTCTAACAAAATTTACTGTCTTTCTTTATTTTTGATTTGTCGGAGCTACGCTGTCCTCTCAAACTTTAAGCTGTAACAACAACATTGTAAAACCAAATGATTTTAAAAGAGTAACCATGGAGTTTCTTGCCGGTTCTTCTCCATAGGAAACGACAAACCCGAACCGTGCATCTTTGCGTTTTAAAGTGCCCATGTATAATATGCACTAGCTTTTGCCCGCGGCTTCGCCCGCGTAAAATTTGGGGTAACATAGTTCCCCTTTCCTGATTTTTAGGTAGCTGCTACCAGGAGTATTTCCCTTGCGCCTTATAGATTTGTAATAGCAAAGTTAAGATTTCCCTTTGCTTCCCTCTTTCTCCCTAATATCCCACTTTTTTTCTAAAAAAAAGCCTATGTCCGTCTCCTGGGTCCCAACTATCTCTGTACTAAAATTCATCAAAATCGTTTTAGCCATTAAGGCGTGAAGAGGTAACAAACAAACTCACTTTCGCTTTTATAATATTAGTAAGGAAGTAAGGATTTGTCGGGCCTACGCTGTCCTCTCATACTTAAGTACTAACGCTGTAACAACAACATTGTAATACCAAATGATTTTAAAAGAGTAACCATGGAACAAACAAACTTACTTTCGCTTTTATAATATTAGTAAGGAAGTAATGATTTGTCGGGCCTACGCTGTCCTCTCATATATAAGTACTAACGCTGTAACAACAACATTGTAAAACCAAATGATTTTAAAACAGTAACCATGGAGGTTTTGGCCGGTTCTTCTCTATAGGAAACGACCATCCCGAATCGTGCAACTTATCTCGACGTTTTGTGCACATGTAGGCCTATGTGAATTTTTTTTTATTTTTAGTTTTTTTTTTACTTTACCCATTGTTCCAGGATCGTTCGATAGCCGTATGGGACATGACGTCAACGACGGAGATCATGTTGAGAAGAGTATTGGTCGGCCATCGTGCCGCCGTCAACGTTGTTGATTTCGACGAGAAATATATTGTTAGCGCGAGTGGAGATCGTACTATTAAGGTGAGTTAACTTTTAAAGTGTTTTTTTTTGGGGTGGGAAATTATCAAATAACTTCCACCGCTCTGGGCGGAGCGGGGGGCGTGTTAGACTTTTACTGACTAAAACCCACCCATGTTCCTTCTATTGCCCTTTACGTTCCGGGGCCGCGGTATCTCTTTCGAACAACCCACAACCCCGGCAGGAACTATTATGTATATGTATAATGTCTTAACTTCCTATCGGGGAGCTTGAAGTGTGTTGGTATCCAAAAAAAAATTGAGAGGTGTCAAGGGACACCCGGATGGAACGAAGTTATTATTTATTATGTACAAAAAACCTGTATACACTCAACAAAAATAATCGTCGCGACACCATACTGTTCAATGGGAAATAGAAAGAGGAAACGAAAATAACTGGCTTGCTTTCTATGAGAGAGAGAGACGCGCACGCCGCACGGCTTACAACTATAGAAATGAAATAAAGTCTGTATGTACACGCTCTAATAAAAGTCTCACTGTTAATCTAATCTACTCTATTTACTTTAACATTATTCGTTAATTTATTTTAACATAATATTATATCTTACATTCGATAAAATAACATAATATAGTAGTAATATAGAAGTCTTAATATTATATACCTAAATAATTACTTGATAAGTTGTTGAAAATAATATGTCTTCTCTATAAGTTAGCTACTAATAAATTTACTAATGTCCTCTTTTTAAATGTTTGACGTAAATTGATGACCTGAAACACAGGTTTTCATAAACCTAGATCAGGCAGGTCTACATTATAGTTAGAATTAATTTTCCTCTATGACGATTAATGTAAATCGTAGTTTTACTTATACTTGTCATTTTTTTTTTCACATCAAAAAGTGTCGTTATAACTTTTGCTCTTAAGAAAAAAGTGCCGTTACAATATTTGGTTTTATTTTTTTTCCGTCTTCTTCATAACTTCAATATACCTTCAATCAATGAGTGAACGACATTGTCACATGTATGTGATAAGTTACCTTGTACCCTGGCCCTATAGCCAAACAGCAGTCGGCAGCAGACGACAATCATTATCGCTCAGCAGTCACTAATACATTTTCAACTTTATACCCTAGCGCATATAGTTGAAATCTATTGACGTTTACATATCGTTTTCGTTTGTTTCGTTCGTTATCGATCAGCAGTCTTTCATAGATTTTCAACTATATGCGCTAGGGTATAAAGTTGAAAATGTATTAGTGACTGTTGAGCGATAACGATTGTCGTCTGCTGTTTGGCTATAGGGCCAGGACTCTAATGACACAAATATGTGTCAAAAATTGAGGTAAATTGAGTAGCTTGGCGTGAACATTGCGGACATCTCTTTGAGGTCAACACGGCCTGTCGTTCCTGGATGGGCAGACGGCTCGCTACCCATTGCTCACCGTCCACAGCCCTACAGTAGTCTACGGTATCCGGGAGTAGTCCCGCGGCGCCTACGCACCTCCTTCGCAGTAGTAGTACACATTTATACTAGACTAGCTTTCGCCCGCGGCTTCGCCCGCGTTAAATTTGGGGTAACACAGTTCCCATTGCGCCTTATTGATTTGTAATAGCAACGCTAAGTTTTCCCTTTTCTTCCCTCTTTCTCCCTCACATCCCACTTTTTAAAAATAAAAAATAGCCTATGTCCGTCTCCTGGTTCCCAACTATCTGTGTACCAAAATTCATCACAATCTGCCAATTAGCCATTAAAGCGTGAAGAGGTAACAAACAAACAAACAAACTCACTTTCGCTTTTATAATATTAGTAAGGATTTAGGTGAAAAATGATTTGCTATGTACTAAAATTATTTTCTTCTTAGGTATGGAACACATCGTCATGCGAGTTCGTCCGCACGCTAAACGGCCACAAGCGCGGTATCGCGTGTCTACAATACCGGGATAGACTAGTCGTGTCCGGGTCGTCGGACAACACGATCCGGCTGTGGGACATCGAGTGCGGACAGTGTATACGTGTCTTGGAAGGCCATGAGGAGCTCGTCAGGTGTATACGGTGAGTTTATGGTTAAAATTTATGCCACTTTTGGCCACGAGGTGGGCCGTTTTTGGTCACGACGTGCCCCGTTTTCGGTCATGACGTAGCCCGTTTTCGGTCACGACGTCCCCGTTTTGCGATCATGGCGTAGGCCGTTTTCGGTCCCGACGTGCTCCGTTTTCGGTCATGTCGTAGCCCGTTTTCGGTCACGACGTGCTCCGTTTTCGGTCACGATGTGCCCCGTTTTCGGTCATGACGTAGACAGTTTTCGGTCACGATGTGCTTCGTTTTCGGTCATGGCGTAGGCCGTTTTCGGTCACGACGTGCTCCGTTTTCGGTCATGACGTAGCCCGTTTTCGGTCACGACGTGCTCCGTTTTCCGTCACGATGTGCCCCGTTTTCGGTCATGACGTAGCCCGTTTTCGGTCACGACGTGCTCCGTTTTCCGTCACGATGTGCCCCGTTTTCGGTCATGACGTAGACAGTTTTCGGTCACGATGTGCTTCGTTTTCGGTCATGGTGTAGGCCGTTTTCGGTCACGACGTGCCTCGTTTTCGGTAATGACGGAGGCCGATTTCGGTCACGACGTGCCTCGTTTTCGGTCATGACGGAGGCCGTTTTCGGTCATGACGTCGACAGTTTTCGGTCACGATGTGCCCCGTTTTCGGTCACGACGTAGGCCGTTTTCTCAAGATAGGCTGTTAAGATGTGGGTCACTTTTAGTGACAGTGTGAGCTTTTCATGGTCTCAATTAAGCTCACGAGGTAAACCATTCTCGGGCAAAATGTAAGCCTTGGTCACAGTGTGAAACATTTTAGGGTATGTAATGAGGTGAGCCATTTTGGGTCACAATGTGGGCCACAATGAAGTTCGTATGTGATTTAAATTGGAGTCATCTTTGTCACAATAAAGGTCAATTATAATGGAGGTTGGCCAGAGAGATTCGCACAAAGAAAACTAAAAAGTTATGAGCATATATCATATCTCTATCCAGCTCTGGGAAAATATATGTTAATTTAGTCTAATTACTGTTATTTGTTTTGTTTCATGATATTTAAGAACATGTTTCAAAAATTATGTAAAAAATAGAAATTGAACTCGGCATTTAATATAAGAACCATTGTCTATTACTTAAAATTGCAAAATAATATTCTATTCTAATTCTGTTCACAGATTCGATAACAAACGAATAGTAAGCGGCGCGTACGACGGTAAAATCAAAGTGTGGGACCTCCCCGCGGCGCTAGACGTACGCACGCCGCACCAGGAGCTATGCCTCAGAACTTTGGTGGTGAGTGGTGTTCCTTAAATGCATTGCGTTAAGACGTTGGATTCAAGATTAGGGTTGCCCCCCGTACTTTTAAAGTATTGTACGTTATTTCAGGTAACTGTACTCTATACTTTATACCAACTATAAAGTACGCAAAAATACTGATTTGATTTCTTTTGACATAAAATATACTGTTTTGCGTAATACAGAACGACAGAATATGCTGTCATGTATTTTAATTTTGAATGTAAAGATGCTGTGGAGATATTCAGTAAAAATTATTATTTGATGCAATGGGCTAAAAGTGGGATAAAAAGTACTTTATTTTGAACATTTTTTTCTATCCTTAATTACCAATGTACTTTATTTGGACAAGAAAAGGTGACAACCCTATTCATAATCCTATCGCGGGAGACCCTCCGGGCGTCGGGCCCCTCAATTTGTTCAAAACTACAAGATCAAAGCGTTGGGCGCCGCGAGACGACTCTCGCCACTGTAGATGCGGGTCTGTGAACGGTAAGCAATGGGTAGCTCACCGTCCGTCCGTCTATTGACGACAGGCCGTGTCGACGGCGCGTAAGTGTTTCACGCGCGCCTCAAAGAGATGTCAGCAAAGCAGAGGCCCCTCAGGCCCCTGCCAGGGTTGCTGCCGGGGTTGAGGGTTGTTCAAAAGAGATACCGCGGCCCCAGAACGTAAAGGGAAAAAGAGGGAACATGGGTGGGTTTTAGTCAAATCTGATACTCGCTACCGCTCCGTCCAGGAGAATTTTTTTGATGATTTTTTATCTGCAAAAAAAGGGGAAGCCCCAGGGTAGGTAATAATAATTTAAAAAAGGAGGAGATTCTGAACTTGTCTGTTGTTTCCTTGTAGATTCTTAGTTGTTGTTAATTTTTTTTAACTTATTTTACGTTTTGTAAAGTAAGCAATGACTTATTGTCAGGCCTACGCTGTTCTCTCCAGCTTAAGTACTAACGCTGTAACAATAACATTGTAAAACCATGCGGAGCGGGGGGGGGGGGGAGTGTCAGACCTGTACTAAATAAAACCCACTCATGTTCCTTCTATTGTCCTTTACGTTCCGGGGCCGCGGCATCTCTTTCGTACAACCGGCAATCCCGGCAGGCGGTGGCCCTGGCAGGCCCCTCTGGTGGATAACTATCTTGACGTTTAGAAATGTTTTCGTTTTAGTCTCAGGCAACGTTGTTGCCCCACACGTTCTTTGATGATTTCCCATCCGCAAAAAACGGTAGTTATCAAATTTTAACAGCCATAACGAGATATCTATCCCTTAGGATAGACTCGTAGACAGTAAATAAACAATCAATATTCCCCAATGTGACCGGGTGCATTGCCACAGGAGCACACGGGCCGTGTATTCCGGCTGCAGTTCGACGAGTTCCAAATCGTGTCGTCGTCACACGACGACACCATCCTCGTGTGGGACTTCCTCAACTACGGCGGCGCGTCGCCTGCGCCCGCGCCGCAGCCGCGCCCGCGCACGCCCGACCACGACCGGGACAGAGAACATGACCTCTATGATTAGGTGAGCGTATTACTGTTTACATTACTAATAATAATATTTTTCCTGTGTTAGGGTTCTGGTCTTTGGAGCCCTAACCACCTTGTTCCCGATACCTTTTTTTATATTTTTAAATGTTTTTGTTTATATATTTTTTTAAAATTTCTTAGATGTAAGAAAACATAAAAATGAATTAACGGAAATGTTGTATATAATAATCATGGATTTGTTGTATTATAAATGTTCTTTATTTTTTTTTTCAATAAAAAAATTTCAAAAAAAATATGTGTAAAAACGAAAGAATGGACATTGAGTCTTTAAAACTAATGTAAAAAAATAAATATTAAATTTTCACTAGCTTCTTAATAAACGACTAGCTGAGCCTCGCGGTTTCACCTTTATAGACTAAAATTTAAAGTATAAGCCGACCAAATTTCATCTATATCGGTCCAGACCGTCAGTGATTGTATAATACCCACATTCAATTCGAATAAATGAAAAACGATTGCATGTAGCAGAGATGAGAGTGTTGAGTGACAAGAATAGATAAAGTAAGAAATTATGAGGTTGGCGCAGTGGCTTAAGTATCGACTACTGCGCTGCGTGTCGCGGGTTCCATCCCCGCAACGAACTAATTTGTAAAGCCAACTTGTAGTTCCGGGTCTTTTTGTAAGTTGATCTTTTGTGGTTTAAGAACTTTATCATTTCTCATAAAGAATTAACAATAAATTCACTTACTGAGAAACTAAATTTAAATATAAATATCAGGGTAGTAGAGCGTACAAAAGTCTATGTTTTTAGAAACAATAACAAATGTGAGGGTATGCGATCACAATACCAAAATTATTTGTATACTTGGTCACAAATTACCAAGCAAACACAGATCCAAACTAAAGTTAGTTAAACGTTTTACTAGATGTGACAATACATGGCAACATACTAATTAATTAAGTTGTTTTTTTATTTTAAATTGTTATTTGCTCATTATGTACGATTTCAGTATTTTTTTAAAACAAGGCATAGTTTTTGCTTCTTTTATAGGCATCGGTATTTTATTGTACATATTGACACCTTCAAATTGGATATTCTTTATTCTTCAAATTGATTGTTTTTTAACTTTTTGAACGCCTTTGTCTCGTATATGTGACAAGCAAGAGCATGCCCTAAAAATGTAGGTAAAATTAATTTCTTCCCGTTGAATACGCGCGTGCTTTTATACTGTGGCGTGTAAAAGTTAAAAGTTTTGTAAACGCAAACACGGAACAGGAGAAGTTCTTAGTGTAGTGGACAAACAAATATCTATTAAAATACCCTCTTGTCCTTGAAGAGTTGTATCTAATAGTGTACCCACTTAAGTCTCATGTAATAGTGGGCGAGAAAATGAAGGGCAAGTCGATTGTCTTGGTATGGACAAGTGATGAGGGACTAAAAGAGTGATAGATATGAATGTTTATGGATAGAGAGGGAGAGGAAGGCCAAAAAAAAGACAGATGGATTGTGTAAGGAATTATATGAAGGAGTAAATTAAATTAAAGATTGGCCACTGTGACCGAAAACAAACAAAAGAACTATTTTTTGGGTTCCGTACCTCTAAAGGAAAAAATCAGAACCCTTATTGGATCACTTTGTTGTCCGTCTTTCAAGACCCTTTATCTGGAGAACTCGTGGAGGTATCCAGTTGAAATTAAAACCATAAACTAAAGTCTGTGGTCCCTCCGTGCTGTGAAAAAATCAACCCTCTAAGTCCGCATAGTCATAAGATATGGCTGTTTATGTCGCAAGTTTGTACGGAACCCTCGGTGCGCGAGTCTGACTCGCTCTTTTTTATAATATTATTATTTATTTATTTATAGACTACAATGTGGTCCAGTGTGTTAGTAACAATAATATGACTTAGCCTATGTTAGTACTTAATAACTAGAAGAGATCGAGTGCGATTAGTTAGCGCCCACATTAGCGTACTGTCTGCCCGGTCAGCTGTCGATTGCAGGATAGTGTTGGGACTGCCACGCAGCCTGTGGAGTAGCAAGGCAGATTTTTATCGCCACAACGCATCAAAACTTACAATGCTTGCGTCAGCAAACATTGCTGAGGCACTACAGAAGCGTGGCAGTCGCAACAATACCTTGAACGCATTATTATATTGGATACGCAAAGCATTTTAATCATGGCTCCCGAGTATCCTTAGTAATATTATAAAAGCGAAAGTGAGTTTGTTTGTTTCTTACGTCTTCACGCCTAAATGACTAAACCAATTTTGATGAATTGAATTTTGGTACAGAAATAGTTGGGACCTGGAGACGGATATAGGCTATTTAAAAAAACCATATCGAGATATGAGGGAGAAAGAGGGAAGAAAAGGGAAAACTTAGCATTTCTATTACAATAAATAAGACGCAAGGGCAAAAACTACAGGTAGCAGGTACCTGTAAATCAGGAAAGGGGAACTGTGTTACCCCGAATTTAACGCGAGCGAAGCCGCGGGCAAAAGCTAGTAAATTAATAGTGCAGACTCTAATGCTTCTTTAATTTTTTCTTTTCAGTAATTTATAAAAATAAGGACAAATATAAGACTTCTTTTACCATGAGGCTGCTTCCCGCGGCCTAGTGACTGGCGTCACATCAAGGACTTACATGCGCTCACGACGAAGAGTTCAGAAATCACAACACTTTGTCGTTGACTCGCGGACTTATCATTTGCAACGGTTGACACAAGGAGAAGGCACTGGTAACACCATCTACGCCAGCGGTCGACAATTGACGGAACGCGGTCCAAGGTCTAAGTTTAGACCGCTGTTGAAAATTGTTAAGAACACCTATTTACTCAATTTAAATGGTTTATTAATGATAAGTTTAAAATATGTTGTCATAATTTACTTCATTCGGCATAATATTATTAGGCATAAATATGTTTATTGTCATAAATACTTTTGGCATGATAATAATGAAGCATATTTTTTAAAGCAGTGTTATAAACGAACCTAACTAAATTATGCCAAAACAAATTATAAACAAACTATGCAAACTTGTATGTCAAAAGTATTATTATGCCAATAAAAGTTATGCGAAAACGTTATGCCAAAGAAAATTATGCTGAAAGGGGCTTTTTAATTTAATGTTTTTTTTACAAGTTAACCTACAAATTATGTGATGGACGAAAATCCCTGTATAATAACTTAAATGAACCAAAATACAGACTATAGGCCGACTACTTTACTCAGACCACGGCTGAAGTAGTTGCGCGGTACGAAAGGATTGTTGACACCTGCCAGTCGACTAATATCGTGAGCCTTCGCATCCTGTTATGAAGCGGTCAGCATATAATAAACCGTTTTTGGAATCTCGTTAAAATATTATTTGACAGTAACCGGAGTCAAAGCTAGGACTTATAAAATTTGTTTGATATGTCTCGCCACCAGTCGTTAATGAACTATAAGCCGAGCGCTGAACTGTAGTCGTGCTTGGCCAATGACAGCCTTCACATCACGTCACACGTCATCACACCCGTCTCAGTTAAGCGATCAGCCTATAATTGAAGGCATGGTTGACGCAGTAGCTAAGCGATTGACTGCTGCGTTTTATGTTGCAGGTTGCATCCCGCTCCGAACATATTTGTAAAGCCAACTTGTAGTTCCGGGTCTTTTTGTGAGTTTAACTTTTTAAACGCCATTGTCACGTATATGTGACAAGCAAGAGCATGCCCTAAAAATGTAGGTAAAATAAATTTCTTGCCGTTGAACACGCGCGTGCTTTTATACTGTGGCGTTTAAAAGTTAAAAGTTTTGTAAATGCAAACACGGAACAGGAGAAATTCTTAGTTTGTACCGAAAAAAAAAAAAACAAATATCTATTAAAATACCCTCTTGTCCTCGAAGAGTTGTATCTAAAAGTGTACCCACTTAAGTCTCGTGTAATAGTGGACGAGCCCATTTGCTCGTTCGTTGTTGGTGCTGTATATGCCCTCATATATATATTAAAGCGTTGCTCCACACTAGGAATGTCTCCTGTATCGTGGGTGCGATAACAAACATTTAAACTCACATACACAAACAGCTAGACCCGAAACAACTGTTTAATTTTAAGATAAATTAAACTGAAAAGGTTTGTCGAAACTGGATATTAAATACACAATGGAGTTCAAATGGTGGATGGCTTATAAAACTGTATATTACCAGAATAAACTGACCTCTTATTTCATAAGCTTACCAAACAATGAAAGGTCAGCTTATCCTGAAAATGTATAGCTTCATAAGTCGTGTTACTTGTACAGACATACTTTAAACAGGGCAGCTTTTAGTAGCTGAAAAACCTTAAAATCATGACAATCAATATAAATAAAAACTCTTTGCTTCACAGCCTTCTAAATAAGTATGTTTAAACCCTTCTTGTGTTCATTCAACTTAAAAAAAAAAACTAATATTATACTGTTCTTGCTGTAGCACGGCGCGGGTGACATTATTACCATTCCTCTTCAATCTGGAACGTTACCTCGATTTCTGATCATGACTGAAAGCCTTTAAGGCTTTACCCTGAATATCATAGCCGTATAGGACTACCCACAGACATGTTTAGTGATGGGGTGTATTAGAAGCGCTAAACATATCTTTTCATCTATTGTCACCCGCACCGTTCTACAGCAAGAATAGTATAGGTACATAATGTCTTTTGAAAATTTATATTAATGTGGAAAAAATGATTGAACTGAATTAAATAACTTACGGGATGTCGTCCATGATTTTATTTTACTATGAGCTCCGGATAGTTCGACGCTGTTGCAAGCGCCATTTTCGAGCATTACTGGAAAATGTGGGTAATGGTAAAAAATATTGGATGCAAACAAATCCGTCTACCCTCTTTCTTAGTGGTTACAAAACCTCGATAAAAAAATCCGGTAAATGTCAGTGTAAATTAAAATTTTAAATCGTGAAACCTGAAAACAGTTATTGAACTGTTTTGCTTCAAAGTCCTCGATATTGAAAAAGATAAGTTCTCAAATGTAAATAATTATATGTAAAATAAACTAACCAGAGGGTAACCTAAAAGATGTAGAGCAAAAGTTTTATTTAGCCTTTTGACTGCCTGTCACGTATACATGACAAAGCAAAATATGTCCAGCACGCCACGGTCACGATCACATGACAAATTTTGAAACAAAAAAAACTTGATGCCGGCGTTGAGAAGACGCTTTTGCATACTTGACGTAGCCGTCAAAAGGTTAAATATCAAATTAAACTAGCTAGCAAAACCGCAAACGTGAGGGGTCAATACTGAATCTAATTCGACCTTGTAAAATATTTGTAGATGAAAGCTTTTTAAGCATACTAAAAATGGCACTGTAATAACAAGGATTATGACAAAATGTTGTAAATAGTAATTTGTACTGATGAGTAATGTCTGATTATATGTATGGTCGAGGGAAAATACTATGATCTTAAAAAAAAGAAATAGTTTAACTGTGGTACTATGTGCGCGCGACTGAATTTTCTTGTCTCATTATCTTTCGAGTTTGTTCATACACGTATCTATAGTTAAGTTACAAGTAATTTACTTGATTTTAAGTAAAACAAAACTTTTTTTAATAAGAAATATGTAGTTTTTTTTAGATGTGCAGAAATGAATAAACAAAAAATAAATAATAACTTTCTCTGAAATAATCACTATGACTTGCTTATAGATACTGGTGTTAGTATTTTCGATGCGAAGAAATAGGACGGTAAAATTATGTCGCGACACGCATGATACACGACCTAGATTTTAGTTAAAACTACCATTTCTCAAGTATTATTTCATTATAAACTTATACAGGTGCAGACTACCTGTAACGACTGTCAAAAATCTACAAATGACAGCCGGGAGCAACAGCTTAACGTATTTTCCGAGGCTCTTTAATGGATGGTCATTAGCAACCCATCTATAGGCTGTCCTTGGCACGAGTAGCATAACCTTAAAGAAAACTTTTGGAGCTGTTATTATTAGCCACAAACTTTAACAGATATGATAGCTACTTTTGTGCCGGTAAAGTATTTATGGTTTTAACTTTTTGAGCGCCATTGTCACAAATACGTGACACGAAAGAAAAAGTTTTTCTCTCGCGTTTTTCATAATATCTTATTCAATTTGTTTTCCTCGACCATATTTACTATAATGTTATTACTAGAATAGTTTAGTTTTTTTTTCTGTTCATATATTTTTATTTGTTCGATAATGTAATTGCTAGAATATAATATTATTATTGTTTTAATTAAAAGTGTTATGTGTGCGATCTTCAGTGGATTTTTTTAAAATAATTATTTTGTAAAAAAAAATAAAAGTGAACTAGCTTAGGTGTAATGTTAATAAATATAATTGTAAATTAAAAAAATGGGGTAGAGCGTTTTTTGCTCTTTTTTTAAACTTAATGATAAATGTGCTGTTTTTGCTATTCACTGTTTTTTTTTTAAATTTAATTTCTATCTTGGAGCCTATCCATTAAGTTTAGTACCTACTACAGAAAAAAAACTTTTTTAAATCATCGTCTTTAGCTTACAGGTCGTTGATATCAATTTAAATAGGATTTTGGTCTCTTGTAGAAAGTTGTTCAGTGTTATCACGCTGAATACCTTTCTCTCTTACTTTTCTGGTTTTCAATATGGCTGCTACCTCCTCTAGGATCACCATGGAGTCCAACAGCATTCTATTGTGGGAAAGAGATGACAGTAGACATTCTGTATAGTACTTGATTAAGCAAGTTTTGGGCCCACAACAAATTCTGTACCTTTGATCTGCCAAGATGTTATGTCCCAAAAAAATACTTTGCCATAACCAATATTTTGCGGCGTACCTTTTTTTCGGGGTGGGTAATCATCAAATAACTTCCCCCGTTCTGGGCGGAGCGGAGGGTTGGGGGGCGTTGTCAGACTTGTACTGACTGAAACCCACCCATGTTCCTTCCATATCCCTTTACTAGCTGTTCCTCGCGGTTTCACCCACGCTGCTCAGCACCTGTTGGTCGTAGCGTGATGTTATATAGCCTATAGCCTTCCTCAAGAAATGGACTATCCAACACTAAAAGAATTTTCCAATTTCCAACCAGTAGTCCCTGAGATTAGCGCGTTCAAACAAACAAACTCTTCAGCTTTATAATATTAGTATAGATGTTCCAGGGCCGCGGTATTTTCGACCAACTTTTAAAGTATATTTATTGTTGTTTAGCTTGAATTCATGGGAGTATCAAACCATGGATCCATTTGTTGGAAGTGCACTGGTTTGGAAACACAGGGCCCGTTGCAATTACTACTCTGGCTTCCTGGTTAATCCGGCACTGCCTAAATAGCTGTCTCTTTTGCACACTGGAAGACATTCAAATAATCCTGCTCTAAGACGTCCTCCTGCCGGGGTTGCGGGTTGTTCGAATGAGATACCGCGGCCCCGGAACGTAAAGGGCAAAAGAAGGAACATGGGTGGGATTTAGTCAGTACAAGTCTTACATTCCTCCTCGCTCCGCCCAGACCGAAGGAAGTTATTTGATGATTTCCCATTCGCAAAAAATGACGTCATGTTAATTAGATAAATATTGGCTGCTTCAAAATACTTACCTTTACATGGATAGCTTTCGTCCAGTGTACAGTAACTGCCATTGAAAGGAACAAAAAACGCATCTACCCTCGACTTATAAAAATGCCTTGCCCGGAAGTATTTAGTGACACCCTGACTAATAGTAGCTAGCTTGAATAAAGAAATGGATGATATTTCTGTAACCGGATGTCTTTTGAACGCCACGCATTTTAAATTTGTTCCTTTTTTTAATTTATTTTGTGCAGAATCGATCGTTGTTACGAAAACTATATATTTTTCGTAAAAAACGTATTTTGTTTTTTTTTTTAAGAAACCATTTCAAATTCATTCGAAAGAGGAAATCTTATTCAATATGCATAAAATAATACATTTATTTCTTTGAAATCTGCTTAAATATGATCCATTATGTAATTATTGTAAAGTAATTAATAAATGCAGGACTTGTAGAGCATTTAAAAAAGTGAATATAACATTGAGCAGTCCCGTATTTATCATTCGCTTTCGTTACGCTAAAAAAAGATAGTTACGACTTGTCGAATCGAAATCGAGTCGTTTGTGATTACGGAGCTCCACAAAGAATAGGGTAGTTGACACCACCAATCAATTGATATACTTTTTATGAGCTGTCAAAACGCGCTTCCCCCATAGATTTTGTATGAGACTCGCAACGATGACGTCACTAAGTTTTCAAGTCAATGATGCAACTATTTATTGATTTAAAAGCAACTAAAAATCGAATTTTAAAGTTATTTTGAAATGAATGGAGTTCTCAGATCTAGAATAAGGTGTTCTTTTAGAAAAAATGAGTTTTTTAATTATTGGTTAACGGTGTCAACTACCCAATTCGCAATAACAGCAATAATTAATAATCGGCCTATAACATCCCGAATACTGTGAAGCCACCTGCAACGGCCCAATGACGGTCGCATACTTTCAAAATAAAGCCATTACTTTTTTCTATACTCTTAGTTTTTAATATACGCAAGGCTTGGCGTTAAAGCAATAAAATTGTGCCTAAATCATTTGTTAAACCACTTGGTAAGAAACAATCACACTTGTCACTGTCGAAAACTGTACACAGCGTGACAGCTGTCAATTTGACAGCAGACGTCAAATGAAAATTAGATAGGTGTGATTGGTTCTTAATTTGATGTCTGCATTATCAGGCTATTGAGTTTAATCGCGAAATATTAAAATGAGGTGATTTTTTGTAATTTATTCTAAAAACTGATGTTATCTGAGTTGTTTTGAATGCGCAATTAATGTTAAGATTTTAATGTTTAAGCTGAATGTACTAGCAAGTTCACTAGAAATGCAAATATAAACTTGCTAGTAGATTTTGCACTGTATTCCGAAAAATAAACCAGTTTGTGACTTAAAAAATATTTAATACCATCCTGTGAAACTAGAACTAAATTTTGGATGGAAAAAGGTTTTAAATTGATTACTCTTGATATCACTTTCAAAAAATATAAAACTGTATAGTATTATTTGAAGTGCAATCGTAAAAGTTGAGACGATTTAACCCCGTTTTCCGCCAAGATGTGTTCTTTACTAAAACTCGCCACAATTGAAATCAGACTAAATCCATACTAATACGCTTTAGAATAATATTAAATAAACAGATTGTATAATTTTGGCGCTAGATAGCTAATTTAGAGTAAGAAATACAGATTATATTTGAAACTGTGAGAGCAAAACCGCCTTTTTATTTATTACTAGCTGTGCCGAGCGGTTTCACCTGCTGTTCAGCTCCTAATTGTTCTAGCGTGGTGGTATTATAATCACGACGAATATTCTGAATTTTAACTCAAAATATATCAACATTATAGGCACTTCAGTTGCCAATTCCAAAGCGATCACTATGAAAAAGGGGCGAAAAAAAAATATTTTGCAAAATTTTGGTTGCTTTATTCAAATTGAGATTTAATATATAAATTGTATATGATAATGATATAGAAAGTCCAGAGTACAAATATAAAGAATAACAATACCAGAAAAATAATAACATTTCACATACACTTTGAAATAGTGTAGCATTATATTAGTGAATTATTAAAATCTGTTTAGTAGTTTCAAAGATTGCATCCAACATCCAAACATTCTTTTTTAGTTTACGCTATCCTTAACAGAAAATCTAAAGACAATATTTTTTTCTAGTTTTACACATACATACGCATAGCCATATACATTGCCAGAGTAATTTTCGCAATGACTACGTAATATTAAAATTTACCTTAGCTTCTTCGACTTTACAAAGGTTTAAAAATAATCTTTTTGACAGATATAGATAACTGATCCAATACAGATGATTCCTACAAAGGTACCCGAAAATAGTTTAACATAACTTTTATAGTGTCTATGGTTCGCGGTTATTTTATATTAACGTCAGCTGCATTGTAACAACGGTTTTTTTTAAGCTATTGCATAGCTTCTATCGCATCCAGAAATTTCTTAACGAAAAAGCCTAACAAGAAACATTACAAATACGGTCAGTTATTTCAATCATGATTCC
Organism: Ochropleura leucogaster; assembly: GCA_958449745.1. Taxonomy (NCBI): domain Eukaryota; kingdom Metazoa; phylum Arthropoda; class Insecta; order Lepidoptera; family Noctuidae; genus Ochropleura; species Ochropleura leucogaster. The sequence goes on along the minus strand of OY288228.1, from coordinate 7,446,202 downwards.
AATGTTTTATTAGCGTGTTTGGTAGAGAATCGGATAGTCAAACGACATTACTCAGGATCACATCCAAGGTCTTGTTTTTTTTCATTGGAAGTACTTTTTAAATATTTTATTTAGATGTTTTACTTATGCAATAGCTTTACCGCGGCAGTGCCACATGTATCATTTGCTTATTTTAAACTTTGTTTCTTTCATCTCTTTCCTTAGACAAGATTGAGGTTCTTAACCTTGATATGAGGCCCAATAATCGGCCATTATTTTTTCTAAACAGATAATAAAAAAAAACGGCAGTTTTGCTCTTAACAGCTTCACAAATAGAAACTCGTACCAGCTATTATATTGTGATGATAATAACACCAATACGGCGTTCAAAAGGTTTATAAAAAAATATATATTATATTAGTATATTACATTTAGTGAAATTACTGTATTGTAAAAAGTAATGGGAAGTTTGAAATGCAGTTTGTTAAGCTAATAGTTCACATCGAGGCGGTCTTATTTATTATCTATATCTATTTAGGATGAACCAACAGCGATACTTACAATATAGAACAGATAATAGGGTTCCCAAAAAAAAAATAGTCCGTCTTTTATGTTATTCAAAATAAGGGACATGTTACGAAAACATGCAGCAACGCGTGACGTCACACGTAACTTTAATGGACTATCCCCCGAATACTGAAACGTCACTCAAAATTTAAGTCCCACTTAAATTTAACAGAGACTCAGAAGTGACGTTTGACCATACAAAATCTAAAGTTTAAGAGCTGCTCAAATGTTAAGCAGCCCTCACTTTTTGAGTGACGTTTCAGTTATCGGGGGTATATCTTTCTCATTTTTGGTCTAATTAACAAATAAAAAAATACGTGTCCCTTATTCTTGAATAATCTAAAAGACGGAGTCAATAGAATGTAATTACTTTGATCCTGAAAACTATCCTATTTAGTTACAATTTAAAATTGCTAATAATAGAATAGGTGTCCCTGTGCATTTACACAGGGACACCTATTACTAGCTATTTTAAATTCAATGTACGAAAGTACTAACAAGATATTACAAACTCAGATAAGTCTTGTCCTACTACCTACCAGCTGTAAGAGAGATGCAAGAAGAGCTAGCGACTTCTAATTATAAGGGGTGTAAAAGTACCATTGACGAAGCAGACTTATTCTGCCAGACATTGTGATATTTTTTTTTCTAGAAGGGAACATGCCTATTCGAAGATATTCTAGGTCAAAGATTAATTTTTTTTCAATTTTTTTATGTTACCCCTTAAAAAAAAACTTTTTCCATCAATATTTTTCCGTATTATTACTTAGTCTGATGTACAGAATGCATGGTTGACTTCGTGAACGGTTTGTTTACACCCTGTATTTAAAAAAAAAGCTTATTGGCGTCACTTATCTCACTGCAATGGCGGTAATGCGGTAATGTTAAATGTGGTCTTTTCTTTCACTAACAAACAAAGTAAAGGAACACCAGCGCCAATACAGTAACCACGTGATCAATACATCATTCTGAACACACCTTTAGATTTTTTTGTCACTAATATTAGATTCGAAAATAACTCATTGATTGTGAAATAATCACAAACCGCTTAGCGAGAGTCTTGATGGCGGAAACTCACGTAGCTCGGTCGTAGCCTAAAACGGAAAAAACAAAACTCAAAGCATTTATTTCAATTAGACTGTTATACGCACTTTTGAATGCCAAAAAGATGAAGCTACAGTCCCCATCAGAAGGCATAATATCTTTTGAAAGTATCATAGTTGCCCATTCCAAAGTATTGATCTATATGGAGAAGAATGGGCAAGAAACTCCACGGACACTCTTTTAAATCATAAAACTTAAATCACTGTAAAGTAGGATGTGACTCAGGTCACATTCCGAGCATGTCATGACAGTCCCCGACCAGCCAACTACCAAATGTGTAGGTATCTATTTGTGACAAAACGTAGTATATTATACAATTGGAATCAAAAATGATAGTCGAATATTTTTTCTTTGAATACCCACATCCGTTAAGTTCCACTGTGGGACGTAACAACTCTCGACGGGAAGTTATTGCAGTTTTGTAAGAAACAGCTGTACTTTTTTAAATAACCGACGAAAAATGAATATGTCGGGGGAGAGGGTTCAGAACGATGTACTGAACAGGTACGTGGTAACCGTTTTGGCGTAAAAGTCTTTCATTTTGTATAGAAACTGGATAAGAGGGGTTCGCAAACTCATTTTTCTAGCCAAAAATACGACAAGTTACGAAAATTGTCACAAATATCACGAATCTCTAGTAAAACGTAAAAAAATTGGTATTGATCTCTTATGAATGGATTTAGTACGCGATTTATAATGTTAGCGGTTTTAGAGGACGGTTTTATCTTAGCGATTGATCACGATGGGCATGTAGTTATCATTAATGTTTGTGGCCCTATCGCGAAATGTGCACTGGGTGGAGATCGTGCATTTCTCAATTGGTGCACTAATCCTGAAGAGAATTTCTTCAAGCTTGTCGCTCATTTTTTAAAAGTGCACATACCGCGATGAAGCTATTTTTGTTATTACTCACTTAGAATTAGAATTATAGCTAAGTTTGGTTGCCCTTTTAATTGCTTTGAAATTAAATGCAGACTGAACGAATATTACGATTGGAACTGATCTTTCTTAGCTTAGGTTGGAAATTAGGTTAACCAAAAGGGATATACTTATATGAGATACCATTGTCAATATTGCCAGTAAATCCCGTAGAGATTTCACCAGTTATGTTGTTTATTGTTAAGTAAGACTACAAACAATCCGGGATTGCGGGTTGATCGATAGATATCTAGGTAGGTATCTCGGCCCCGGAATATAAAAGTTAATAGAAGGAACATGGGTTGGTTTTAGTGAGTACAAGTTTGACACTCCGTCGCTCCCGCCCAGCAGTTATTTAATGATGGTTCATTTGCAAAAAAACAAGATTACAAACAATCTTGATCGTGGGTAAGAAGTCCTCTGTTTAGTAAGTGAAATTCTGCGTTAGTGACGTTTCAAATTATTTGGTTTAACAGACCTTTTGCATATTTTTATCAAAATTTATAAAGCGTGTCTTCCTTTAGCTCCGTGGCTTCTAAAGAGATAGTTTAAGCAACTCCAATGGTTCATTTTGTTAAAGATTTCTCATTGGCACTGTGTAAAAATATAAGTTTTGTAAATTAAACAAAAAAATGCGTTGATACTTATGTAATTTTAAGATTTTTTAATTTTTTAGGAGGCCTATCTGATTGGCCGAGAATCAAGCTGTAGGTCGCGACTTCTCAAGTAGGGATTTCATAGCTCTCATGAAACGGAACGTCGTACAAAGGGCCTCAGAAAAAAAGAGAGTTTTCCCAGCTGTAGGAAATGGGCACAATATAGACCAAGGATGGCGAACCAACGACACTCTATACAAGCTATCCAACATAACGGTTTCAATATCGACTATAAAGTTTTACCAACGAACTGAAGTGGGACCGATTATCAGATAAAAAATGTAAATCTCGCCATTTTTATAGGATCTGATTATTTGAATAGATGGCTTTTGATTTTCCCAAAAAATGTGATGGCTTAGGCTTTATTAAACATTTATTTAGAAAAAAGGCATGTTGATCCAAAAATCACTGTTGATGATTAAGTAACCGATGAAGGATTTGCTCATATTGAAAACTAGCTTTTGCCCGCGGCTTCGCTCGCGTTAAATTCCGGGTAACACAGTTCCCCTTGCGCCTTATTGATTTGTAATAGCAACGCTAAGTTTTCCCTTTTCTTCCCTCTTTCTCCCTCACATCCCACTTTTTTTAAATAAAAATTAGCCTATGTCCGTCTCCTGGTTCCCAACTATCTCTGTACCAAAATTCATCAAAATCGGTTTAGCCATTAAAGCGTGAAGAGATAACAAACAAAGAAACTCACTTTCGCTTTTATAATATTATAGTAAGGAAGTAAGGATAATAAAATCCAATGTAAAATTTGATGCAAAAGATTCGATTCGATATAAAAGCGAAATGTAGTTGTTTTTAAGTTTTCGATGATAAAATAGTTCCTCATTCTTTTTTTATTTGTATTTTTTTTTAAGTAAACCCAGCCTTTATGTTAATTTAATTTTAATTGTATGTAATTAATTAGCTTTTGTTTACCGTTTAAATAGTTAATGTGGTATAATATAATCCATATTCAAAAATAATTTGCTTAAAGGCTTAAATGGTAGCTGTTTGACTTGCAAGGAGATGGAACGCTAATTTTGATCCATTTTATTTTAGTCGTAGTTTAATCACTCTCTTTTGTGCTTGAATATTGTAGATGATTGGATATTAATCATCATCTGCTTAGCCTTTTCCCAACAATATTGTAGTCGGCTTTCAGTAAAACCCAGATTCAGCTGAATACCACAGAGCCATTGTCTATGCATGGATTATATTATTACTTCCCAAACATTATTACACACATCATGTATATTGTTTATTCCGAATTATTGCAGTCTTTGTATATATTGCTTGTTTATAATTAAATTAATTTAATTTATTCATTGGTTTTATGTTTTTTTTTACCTTTTTTTATCGTCGTTCTTATAAGGCCCATATTACAACATCAAATCGGAGGCTAAGGTACGTTGCTGAGACAAGCAAAATTCAACCAATCACAGGCGAGAGTAGGCGCGATGTAGATGTCTCCCCACACTTTGCTTGTCACCAATAAATAATAGATTTAATTGCCAAAAGTCTCGACCAATACCCAATAAGGCTCTCAAGCAGTTGGATCACAGACTTGATTCAGAAAGTGGTACTCCTGGGCGCAGCTCTTATTGTTAGGAGGTGGCTCTCTCTGGAGAGCATGCTCTGGCATGACGTCTTAAAACAGAACTTATTCTAATGAGGGAAAGAGACAGAGATATACAGGGTGTCTAGCACCATCTCTTTCTCACACAGGAATAAGAACTGCTATAAGATTTCATGGTAATCCTCCTGGTTCCGATGCCCGTGGGAACTACTTAGTTAACATTATTGGAGGTTTTTTTTTAATAATCTGTAAGTAATATGGTTTAGTAGACCACTTTAATTTTGTCAGTGATGCAAAAGAAGTAAGTACCTAAATTATCTATGAAGGAACAACGTTTTCTTAAAAAAATACGAGTATCTAACCATACGCAAAAAGAGTTTATTTAACTGAAAAAAGATTAATATCATATGAAAGGGTAAATTCACAAATTAATGAAAAAAATAGCAATATAAATATATCGACACTGATAGAAACAAACAAGCCCAATAACATATAGTATATAGGTATAGTCGCCTATACAGCATACCATTTATGTACGTCTTAATACACTCACAGCCAAATTAGAAAGTTGCGCACTAAAGGTGCGCACCAAAAACGTGAGACATTTTCGTTACTTTAGTAGGTTTTACCCCTCGGATTTTTCTCATACCGGGCGCCTTAAATATGAAAATCGATTCTTAAGGAGTAAACTCCAAAAAACTCTTTTTCATAAATACTGGGCAAGATTTCAGTATTTATTTTTTATTATTTTGTTTGTAGTGAAAGAAAAGGCCATAAGTAGGTATCTGGTATAGAAATCTTAGTTATAATTTTTCCTATTAACTTTTTAATTATCTAGCTAGTAGGATGTGGATATATTTTACGTCAAATTTGATTTTGTCTATAATCAATCGCATATTTATTTATTAAGTTATAAATCAGTGTAGTTGTGTGTATGTAGTTTCCTTACCTTTAAAATAGCTTGAAGGCTCGTTCAACATTATAGAAATAATTTAAAAACTGCTCACTAAACGAGACTGCCTCGATGTGGCAAGAAGCACAGTCCAGACAAAAAGAATAGTACAGAGATATTTCTCAGGCATAATGTAGGTTTAGTGCAAAAATGGCGGGAAGTGTATAAAAAAAATGTGAAGGCTGAAACAAAATGTCGGACGAGTAAATGAGCTGCGACTGATAAGTGTGCAGTTTTGCATATTATTTGCGTATTTTTTCTTTTTTTCATTGAAGGACTCTGATATAGTTTGCATAGTTTTAAATTAGGTAGGGTAAGCTACTTCTCGTTACCTCTCAAGTAGTAGCCATCAGCGCGTCCGTTAATTTGTTTCCGCCTAGAGTGTATATAGTTCTTTTTTTTACTGTTGTTTGTAAGGGCAGTGCCGTTTGATGCTATAGATTATTTATATCGATTATGATTACTGTTGAGTCGAGAAGGCGAAAATATATTTTGAAGAATTGTGTTCATTTAAAGTTGACTTTGTGTGTGCTGTTTAATTGTAGTCGCAATTTAGGTTACGATTATTCTAGTAATTTTGCCTTAAGCTTTATAGCAATGAGATTATGAGAGAAATTATTAGTTAAGTAATATATCAATTATTTGTCGTTTAGCATAGTTCTTAACTGAATCATGCAAAAATCAGCAATGGCAATTAGACTCAAAGAGCTTCCAATCCGCCACTGTAGATACTAGAATTGAGTATAGACAACACTGCTTATAACCTAAATCTTCCATAAAACTTCTTCCATTTTAGTGTAGGTAATTATTTCTGTAACATCACAAAATTTTAAACAGTGATAGCCTTTTGGTATGATGTGAGTGAACCATGAGTCTACCAGATCCGTTCATTTAACACCTATAGCTAGTATTATATTATCTGTGCCTATAGGTACACAATAATCATAGCAATGCTTGTCTCAACTGACAGTTTGTTCTAGTAGTACTGAAACAGATTTTAACTTATAAACTAACACTATGTCAAAATTGTGTTCTCTGTCTCAACACAGAATAGGCCAGTTTTAGATTGGGCAGTAACAAACCCGTTATAAGCTAGCGTTGCATGGCAATCCCGTACTATGCTAGTCTCGCTTAAAGAGGATACGCTAAGGTAGCCTGTAAAATTTCAATTTTCTTTAGTTGCAGCCGTTGCAGGTTAGTTTTAGGTTGTAAGTTGATTAAAATATTGATTGGCGACTGTAATAAATACGGCTTAATAAATTAAAATCACTAATACAGCTATCCATAGTTATTTTATTGCCATTGAAAGTCTTATTAATAAATAGCCACTTACAAGGGAAAATTTGAATTTAGCAAGCTACCGCGGCGCTTCGCACTTTAGTCCCATGTGTCACGTGTGTACAACAAAGAACGTAGTAAGTTTTTAGAAATTTAGAGAGCACGAAGTATCAGTCATCATTTTTTTTTGGAGGCAGCTACGAAGCGCACCCACTTTTTACTAGAAGAAAAAAAAACTTAATATATTTTCGCCTACCGATTTTCATGGTACCATATCTCCATGACGCTATTCTATCGCGTAAGATAAAATAATAATAATAGACTGCTTTATCAGTTTGTAAAATTGTACCTACTTTATGAATAAATGAATATTGTGAATTGTAAATAATGAAAATTTCTTTATTGGTAAATAAATAAATGTCTATTGTATGCTGCAGTTTTATTTGTGCTTTAAAAAGAAAGCAAGCGTTTGCAGATCAATCAACAATTATATTCAGACGTTTGGGCCACTCATTCAATCGTAAGAACTGTCAAAGATTTACAACAGACATCCGGGAGACAACGGCTTGCTTTGCCGAAGCGACCACTATTTATAAACAAACCCCATTAGTAAAGCACCCCATGAAAGACTGCAAGGACATGGTTATTAATTGACCTGATATTTTTTTTTGTCCCGGCCGAGGCTGTTGACCACAGCATTTGCTATCAGTCCAACAATAGTTAAGAACCATCCAGGTAACAAATACCTACAAGAAAATCATTATAATTGGTCAAGTCGTGTATGAGGAGAAGAATTACGGACACCTCAAAAATTTAAGGCCCCAGTTAAAGTTACAAAATAAATGACCGCTCGCTAAGGGCACCCCCTGTGGGGTACGGACCTCGGATTAGGGCGTCATTGAGGGAGGTTAGCAGAGCCCTTATCCCAAATAATTGATTGAATTATTGAACGTTGAACATCCCTACAACTGTCAAAACAATGCTGGCGTCGCGTTGCGTTCCATTGAAGATCTTGAAATATCAATAGCCTTTTTGACCTCTGTCTCCGTCACTATACACGTTGACGGATGTAACAAAAAGTCGTTGTAATCAAACAGTAAATGGAACACGCAGTATTGATTGAGGTTATTTCAGAACTGTGAAAAGCTCTGCAGATTTTTTTGTGAAATTATGTTATTTACGTGCTTTAAGTGGCAAAACTAGTTAGAAAAGCACATTTATTTTAAAATTTAATTTAAATAATGTCTGACGTTGAAGAACCGCCGACGAAAATGTCGAAATATGAAGAGGTATGTATGCTAACAGTATTTTTTTGTATTTAGTGTGTATAAGCCGTTCATTGGCGTTATTGGCCAGATTTTTCACGAAATATGTTGCATTTTTAAATATTGTTTCGTAATGAGATAGAATTCTCAGTCTAAAGGAAGGTACTAAAGTAAAAACAAAGCTTGTTTTTTTTGAGATGGAGATTGAATTTTGTAAATTAGACCTACCTAGCCTCTTTAGACAACTGGCATAAAAGCCACTGATACACAAATTGTTAAGAAAGAACCCAGTACATGATTCTTGACCATAATAAAAGTTTTCCTTGGGCAAAACAATCTGCTATTTCGACTCTATGGCTTATATCAGTGTGTATTGTTATAAATATGTTATTGTTGCAGTATTTAGATCCTGAGGGTGAGGAATGCTTAGAAGAAGGCCAGGAGGAGTGGCTCAGTGAAGGAGTTCTAACCGATGATGACTATATTCAAACAGTAAGTGGATTTTGCTGTGAATTTGAAGATTAAGCTGTTTTTTCCTGTTAGTTTTAGGAGTATCAGACTAGTACTGTCTGAAACCCATCCATGTTCCTACCATATGACGGGCCTCTTGGTCTAGTGGTTAGTGGCCCTGACTGCTGAGCCGGAGGTCGTGGGTTCGATTCCCACCCAGGACAAACTTTGTGTGATGAGCATGATTGTTTGTTCTGTGTCTGGGTGTGATTTATCTATAATATGTATGTATTTATAAATTATATAAGTATGTATTATCAGTTGTCTGGTTACCATAACACAAGCTTAGCTTGGGATCAGATAGCCGTGTGTGAGTTGTCCCATGAAATTTATTTAAGATAAAAAATGTTCCTTCCATTGCCCTTTACATTCCAGGGCCACAGTATCTCTTTCAACCAAATCGCAATCCTTGATCAGGTACCCATCTGCCTAACCCCATAAACATTATAGGCATGACATAAGAATCATCTTTAATAAAATTTCAGGCCGACCAAGACCAATCGCAGGACCAAACTGAAGTAATCGTACCCATAATTGAAGAATCTCATGGAAGCTTACAGCCTCTTGAAGAAAAAGACACAATACAAACAACCACAGTCATTGGACAGGTGGAATTGCATGATGGCAGTATTACTCATGCTACGATTACCCATGGTACGATTGCCCACAGCAATATTACTCATGGTAGTATACTCCAAGGTAATGGTAATGTTAGCCAGAATATTGAGGAGCAGTTGAATAATTTGGAGAGCACGCAAAATGGAGACGAACTGCCTGATGATTTGGATGCGTTTTTGATCAGGTATTTATCTGTATATACTATATACTGGTCCGGCTAAAACCCAGTGTCGGACACTAGTTGTCCAGCAGTTTGTTGAACTGCTACCCTACTATCCTTACTATATATATAAAATTATAAAAGCGAAAGTTTGTTTGTTTGTTTGTTTGTTACCTCTTCACGCTTTAATGGCTAAACCGATTTTGATAAATTTTGGTACAGAGATAGTTGGGAACCAGGAGACGGACATAGGCTAATTTTTATTTAAAAAAAGTGGGATGTGAGGGAGAAAGAGGGAAGAAAAGGGAAAACTTAGCGTTGCTATTACAAATCAATAAGGCGCAAGTGGAACTGTGTTACCCCAAATTTAACGCGGGCGAATCTGAACAGAACTTATTCCGCTGAGGGAAAGAGACAGAGCTATACAGGGTGTCTAGCACCATCTCTTTCTCACACAGGAATAACAACTGCTATAAGATGTCAAGGTAACCCTATTGGGTCTATTTGGAACAGCTGTGCATACACAATGACAACACGGTTGGCGCAGTGGCTGAGCGATCGCAAGCTGCGCTGCGTGTCGCGGGTTCGATGCCCGCACAGAACAAATATTTGTATGGCCTACAGATAGTTGTTCCAGGTCTGGCTGTTTGTATATGTGAGTTTAAATGTCTGTAAACACATCCACGATACAGGAGAAATTCCTATAGTGGGGGGCAACTTTAAAAAAAAAAAAGAAAATTTCCTTTTCGTACAGTTTTAAGTTTTCTTTTTTTTAATTTTTTTTTTTAGTTACTCTTTGTTTTTTTTTCTTTGTGTTCAATTATTGCATCTCCCAAAGAAAGTTTGATTCTTTCTTTCTTATAAGAGCAGGCGCTTGGGTTGATCTTTAGAAGCCGCGCTTGCGTAGGTTGGTTTGTTGATGAGTGACCACCCATTACATACCAAGTCTCCTCCGTGCCTCGGAAAGCACGTCAAGCTGTTGGTTCCGGCTGTCATTTGTAGATCTTTGACAGTCGTTGCAGGTAGATAGTGTCCTGAAAGTCAGACAACCAGTCTTACCGAGGGGTATCGTCATCATCATCATCATTTTCATGCCCCGCGTTGCGCCGTGAAATAGGGATTTATTTTTAATTCTAATAGATTAAATTAGGATTATTTTTATAATATAATAGATTAAATTAGGCTTAATTTTATAATATAATAGATTAAATTAGGATTAATTTTATAATATAATAGATTAAATTAGGATTATCTTTTATAATATAATAGATTAAATTAGGATTATCTTTTATAATATAATAGATTAAATTAGGTTTAATTTAGATGACATTTTACAGAAAAACAGATGGCCAAGTTGTCGAAGCAAAAGTGACTGAAAACTCGCAAATAAATAAGACCAAACAACAAGAGGATGATGGTAATGATACCGATGATCTTTTGGTAAGTTACTTACTGTTTTAAATTAATAATAATTATTCGTTTATTCATTTTCATACATATTGGAACGAAGTTTCTTATCGCGCGTTGTGAAAGGGGGCTAAACGGAAAACAATCTTACGAAAAGTTGTCAAGACACTTTTTGCTTTAGTAAGCTATTGTAAGCTGTGCGGCGTCGCATGTTTCTCTGTCTGTCTCTCTGTCTGTCTGTCTGTCTCTCTCTCTCTCTCTCTTATAGAAAGCAAGCCAGATATTTTCATTTCTATAGGAACTTCGTTCCATCCGGGTGTCCCTTGACACCTCTAAATTTTTTTTGAATCCTATTATCCTTACTAATATTATAAAAAACGAAAGTGAGTTTGTTTAATTGTTTGTCACGTCTTCACGCCTACATGGCTAAACCGATTTTGATGAATTTTGATACAGAGATAGTTGGGACCCTTGAGACGGACATAGGCTACAACATTATTTAAAAAAGAGTAAGAAATGAGGGAGAAAGAGGGGGAAGAAGGGAAATCTTTGCATTGCTATAACAATAAATCAGGCGCTAGGGCAAACACTACAAGTAGCAGGTACCTGCAAATCAGGAAAGAGGAACTTTGTTACCCCGAATTAAACGCGAGCAAAGCCGCGGGCAAAAGCTAGCTAATAATAATTATTCGTTTATTCATTTTCTTACATATTTTTTATATCCTACTATCTATACTACTAATATTATAAAGCTGAAGAGTTTGTTTGTTTGAACGCGCTAATCTCAGGGACTACTGGTTGGAATTGGAAAATTCTTTTAGTGTTGGATAGTCAATTTCTTGAGGAAGGCTATAGGCTATATAACATCACGCTACGACCAACAGGTGCTGAGCAGCGCGGGTGATACCGTGGGGAACAGCTAGTATTATTATAAATGCGAATGTTAGTGTTGAAGGATGTATGGATGTTTGTTACTCTACTTCAAAACGGTTGAACGGATCTTGATGAAATTTGGCACAGAGGTAGATTATTGTCTGGGCTTACATATAGGATCTTTTTTTTTCGATATCATGCGGGCGAGACCGTGGGCGCATGCTAGTAATAAATAAACCATTCAATATTTTTATTACACAACTAGCTGTTCCTCGCGGTTTCACCCACGCTGCTCAGCACCTGTTGGTCGTAACGTGATGTTATATAGCCTATAGCCTACCTCAAGAAATGGACTATCCAACACTAAAAGAATTTTCCAATTCCAACCAGTAGTCCCTGAGATTAGCGCGTTCAAACAAACAAACTCTTCAGCTTTATAATATTAGTATAGATTTAATTGTTTGACCATATTCAAATCGTATGTTCACAGAACACATCAATAAGAGAGTTTGTATTCTGACAGTGATTTGTCGGCAAAGTAATCTTTAATTGACGGCACGGTTGGCGCAGTGGCTGAGCGATCGACTGCTGTGCTGCGTGCCGCGGGTTCGATTCCCGCACGGAACAAATATTTGTTTGACCTGCAGATAGTTGTTCCGGGTCTGGCTGTTTGTGTATGTGAGTTTATATGTTTGTAAACGCACCCACGATACAGGAGAAATGCTAGTGTAGGGCAAACGTTTTTTTTTTGGAGTTTACTCCTTAAGAATCGATTTTCATATAAGGCGCCCGGTATGAGAAAAATCCGAGGGGTAAAACCAACTGAAGTAACGAAAATGTGTCACGTTTTTGGTGCGCACCTTTAGTGCGCAACTTTCTAATTTGGCTGTGAGTGTATTAAGACGTACATATGGTATGCTGTATAGGCGACTATACCTATATACTATATGTTATTGGGCTTGTTTGTTTCTATCAGTGTCGATGTATTTATATTGCTATTTTTTTTCATTAATTTGTGAATTTACCCTTTCATATGATATTAATCTTTTTTCAGTTAAATAAACTCTTTTTGCGTATGGTTAGATACTCGTACTTAAGGAGTAAACTCCAGTCGTGCGTCAGAGCTGAAACACACACTTTTTTATTTTCAGCGAATGTTAGGTGAAGGTGATCAAAAAGTGAAGAAGAAGACTTTTAAAGTGATGAAGAGTGATAAGATGAATGATCAAGGATCCAGTGATGATGATGATGAGTATATATATGAGGTTAGTACAGTGTTCGATTCCTAGGAGTTGAAACAACGGGGTAAACCGCGGGCACAGACATTGGAACACAGCTGAGTTTAAAAAAGGCATCACATTTTGAAATATTGTCAATCATTTCGGAGTAAATTGACTGTGATATACGGATGGACACTGGACAGACCAATCTTTATCTTTATATAATTCTTCTGTGAGTGTGTATGTCACTGAACTTCTCTCATACGACTGGACCGATTTTGATGGAATTTTTTGTGTGTGTTCAAGGGGATCTGGGAACGGTTTAGATTCACAATTTTGTCCGGCAGATGGCTCTGCATCACATTTTTTTGTAAATACGTAACGAAGCACGTACCGGGCCGCTAGTATTATATAATATTTGACGGCACGGTTTGCGCAGTGGGTGAGCGATTGACTGCTGCGCTGCGTGTCGCGGTTTCGATTCCCGCACGGAACAAATATTTGTATGGCCTACAGTTAGTTGTTTCGGGGCTGTCTGTTCGTGTATGTGAGTTTAAATGTTTGTAAACGCACCCACGATACAGGAACAAATTCCTAGAGTGGGGTAACAATATAAAAAAAAAAGATTAAAGATTGACCGCTACGCAACAAGTAGTAGTAAGTAAAAATATTGGGTGCAAAACTACCCTTTTTGAGTACCGTACCTCAAAAAGAAAAAACTGACCTTGATGTCCCTCTAACCCCCGGATACTGAAACGTCACTCAAAATTTAAGTCCCACTTAAATTTAACAGAGACTCAGAAGTGACGTTTGACAATACAAAATTTAAAGTTTAAGAGCTGCTCAAATGTTAAGCAGCCCTCACATTTTGAGTGACGTTTCAGTATTCGGGGGTTAGTCTACGCAGTCAAAAGATAAGTCTGTTTATGTCGCGAGTTTGTACGAAGCCCTCGGAGCACGAGTTCAACTTGACCGTTTTTTGAAAAGTAACATTTTTCCCACAGCGCAGTCAAGTTAAAACTCTAAAAATAGCTAAGAACGCCTTAATGAAGCGGACAGCGACGAAGGCAATACCTGAGGACTTAAGCGATGGAGACGATGAGACTGACCATGTAAGACTTGTTAATCCTACTTATATTATAAATGCGAATGTTTGTGAGGATGGATGTATGGATGTTTGTTAAGGCGCGGGCCCACCGCGGCGCATGCTGAGTACGGGCACGCGGCACATTTTAGCTGCGTGTATAAATTAGTTTGACAACGTGGGTCTACGTTTCCACTGGAGTACCTACACGAAACCCCACGACTATGTATAACGTGGCACGGCGCACGGAGAGGCTACACACGTGGCACTGCAATCCACGGAGGAAAACCGCTCTGCGATAAGCGAACTGTACATAGTCATGGGTCATATTCGTGTACTCCAGTGGAAACGTAGACCCACGTTGACAGCGTCGAGCTATGTAACCGCCTATTCGAGCAAGCCACGCATGTATTAATGATGTCAATTCATGCGTAGCCTCTCCGTGGGTTGCAGTGGACACAACCACATGCATTTTCTTACACGTGCGTAGCCTCTCCGTGCACCGCGGTGGGCCCGCGCCTTTACACACACGGTTCTGTAGTTAATAGGTTACATTTGTTTGTTTCGTTGACTTTTTTGCCACCGACTTCTGGAAGTAAAGTTATTTTACATATTTAGATTTATAGTGTTTTTTTAGTCGGTTTTTTTTTTTATGAAAAACTTGTTTTTTTAATAGACTAATTTCTAAAAAAAAAAATATTAGTCCGTCTTTTAGTTTATTCAAAAATAGGGAACACGTATTTTTTTAATTTGTAATTTAGACCAAAAACGCGTTGCTAAATTTTTTCGCAACAAGTGACGTCACACGTAACTTTAATCCTTACTTAATATTATAAAAGCGAAAGTGAGTTTGTTTGTTACCTCTTCACGCTTTAATGGCTAAACCGATTTCGATGAATTTTGGTACAGAGATAGTTGGGAACCAGGAGACGGACATAATATTTTTTTGAAAAAAGTGGGATGTGAGGGAGAAAGAGGGAAGAAAAAGGAAAACGTAGCGTTGCTATTACAAATCAATAAGGCGCAAGGGGAACTGTGTTACCCCGAATTAAACGCGAGCGAAGCCGCGGGCAAAAGCTAGTGAGCTATATCTTTGCCATTTTTTCCCTAATTCACAAATAAAAAAATACGTGTCCCTTATTTTTGAATGAGCTAAAAGACGGACTAAACAAAATGCAATTACTTAGATCCTGGTATCTACCCTATTCTTTTGCGTGTGTCCCACAGTCTTCAGACGAGAGCAACACAGTGAAGAGAATGTTTGAAGTGAAGAAACCGCCATCTAGCGGCAAGAAGACGGAACCAAAAAGACTTGTCAAGCATGTTGTTCAAGTTAACACTAGTTCTAATGTAAATCGTAAGTAAAAATATCGAATATAAATATTGATGGATAGAGGTATGAAGAACAGGGTGTAAAGTTCTCCATCCTCTATGGAAAAGGGAGGATCCTCCGACCAGACTGTCGTGTCTGGTGGGCCACTGCCCGACAGTTGTTAGTCGGGTGCTCGTATATATGCTAACTGCGCGTACAACTTTGCTTGCGCGATGTAGGAATCTTGCCGTTTTAGTTCTTCAGTGGTTGGATAGATGGCGCTGTAGTACTTTCTGCCACTTGCATCATTGTGTCGCTACAGATGGATAGAGAGGGAGAGGAAGGTCAAAGAAAAGATAGATGGACTGTGTAAGGAATTATTGTATATGAAGAAGTAAATTTGACGGCATGGTTGGCGCAGTGGCTGAGTGATTGACTGCTGCGCTGTGTGTTGCGGGTTCGATTCCTGTACTGAACAAATATTTGTATGTCCTACAGATAGTTGTTTCGGGTCTGGCTGTTTGTGTATGTGAGTTTAAATGTTTGTAAACGCACCCACGATACACGAACAAATTCCTAGAGCAGGGGAACTATATAAAAAAAGATTAAAAATTGGCCGAAAACGATCAAAAGTACACCTTTTAAGGTTTCCGTACCTCCAAAAGAATAAACGGAACCCTTATTGGAACACTTTGTTGTCTGTCTGTCAAATCTGTCTTTATCTCGGAAACGCGTGAAGGTATCCAGTTGAAATTAAAACCATATACTCAACTCTATGGTCACTTTATGCTGTGAAAGAAATGAACCTTCGAAGTCTATGGCACGGCCAACGAGAAGCGATACCAAATGTAAACAAAACCCATGCTAAAACCCCATCTAAAATGGCCGCCCGAATGTTGGCGAACCCGTCATAACGTTGTCATGTTTTTGCCGGGAGAACGAGACATTACGACAAAGGCACAAGATGGAAAGAGCTAAATATTAGATTGTCAACGCCACAGTTGTTCTTTAGGTTAATGACCTTTCGTATCGCTTCTCGTTGGCCGTACTATAGGCAGTCAAAAGATATGTCCGTCTATGGTTTAAGTTTGTACGGTACTCTCGTTGCGAGAGTCTGCTTAGCTTTAGACCAGTTTTTAAGTAATCAAATAACTTCTCCCGTCTGGTTGGAGCGGGGGAAGTGCCAGACTTGTACTGACTAAAACCTACCCATGTTTATTATTTTGCCCTTTATGTTTTGGGGCCGCGGTATCTCTTTCGAAGGAAGGTCTTATACACCCCCCTAACGTGTGGAGGTATTGAAATTAAAACCATATACTCAACTCTATGGTCACTTTATGTTGTGAAAGAAATGAATCCTCTAAGTCTACGCAGTCAAAAGATATGGCCGTTTATGTCGCAAGTTTGTACGGAACCCTTGGTACACGAGTCTGTTTCACTCTTGTTATCCTTACTTAATATTATAAAAGCGAAAGTGAGTTTGTTTGTTTGTTACCTCTTCACGCTTTAATGGGTAAACCGATTGTGATGAATTTTGGTACAGAGGTAGTTGGGAACCAGGAGACGGACATAGGCTAATTTTTTATTTATAAAAAGTGGGATGAGAGGGAGAAAGAGGGAAGAAAAGGGAAAACTTAGCGTTGCTATTACAAATCAATAAGGCGCTAGGGGAACTGTGTTACCCCAAATTTAACGCGGGCGAAAGCTGGTATAATATAAATCAACTATATAATTAAAAGTTTTCTTCACTGCATAGTATAAAACAAAGTCGTTGTCGCTGTCTGTCTGTTGCTATGTTGTATGTATGTTTAAATCTTTAAAACTACGCAACGGATGTTGATGCGATTTTGTTAATAGGTAGAGTGATTCAAGAGGAAGGTTTATATGTATAATACTTCAGGCTATGACTCTTAGGAGGTGAGCAGCGGGTGAAACCGCTGGGCGGGTCGCTAGTAATCATATAAAACGACACCATTATTTTTTTTTCCAGAAAAATCCGACCCAAAATCGACCAGCAAACCGACTTTTACGAATCAAAAGTCGATCTCAAAGCCTACCATCCAATCCATAAGCCGGAAGCCTTCAAAATTAGTGGAAGTCAAAACTCCAATGCCGTTCAAGCCACTAGAAAAAACGACTTCCAGAGAGAAAGTCGCTAAGTCTGAAGGAAAAGACGGTAAAATGGCTTCCAAAGATGAGTTTGATGAGATTATTGATGAAGGGGAGTTCTTAGAAGAGGATGTCTCCGAGCTGGATGAGGAGGTTCGTATATATTATTATTATATTATATAAAAATATATGCCATAATTTAAAATGCTGAAATAAAAAAAATAGAAAGCGAAAAAAATAAAACTGACTGAAGCAAACTACTTTTGAATGTCATATGTTTTAGCCAGGACAATACGGTATTACACCCATTTTTAAAAAGTATCTCATTTTGATCCTAGGATCCTAGTAAACCACCAAAAAAAACAAAAAAAAAAATATTCACACGATAAGTGCTATAAAACTGCATTTCAATTTTACAATTTCTATTTTCGCGCGTAAAATCACAAAAACGCTTGACGCAATGTTACTCTGTGGTCATGACGTCATTTGGTCACGTAAACAAATGCGCTGTTATTAGTCTTTCTGTTTAGTTGTATTTTTCACTATAGTTTATGGTATTATTATATTGTAGTATTTATTTCTTCCATGGTATGATTACTATTATTTCAATAAAAATTAAAATGTAAAGTTTAATAATACAAAAATAGTAATAGTTGCTCAGTTGACAGTTGTCACTTTTTGTTTTCATAACCATATGACGTAATAATCATGGCGGACACTGTATCGCTTAGTAAAACAACAGACTAAAAAAAGTGAAAACTTTGAAATCAATTTAAAAATTTATTTAGTTATTTTATTAACTAAATTTAACATTTTCCGACTGCTTATTGCCTAAGCTATCTGAATTGTATATTTTTAGAAACACTGTATATTTTCACGGATAGTAAGATTTTGACACATGTACGTCTCATAGAACTTATGTCAAAATAGTACTATCCGTATTGAATTTGTTACTAAACAATATCCATGTAATCTTTTAATGTTTTGGTGAGATATAAATGAATTATTATTTTCGTTCATTTATTGATTAATTTCCATATTGTTCACAATTTTAATAATAATATTTCTTAATATATAAAAAAAAAATATAAAAATAGTAGCTCACCGGTATCGGGAACAGGGTCCAAGCTACCGGCGGTCAGGGCTCCAGAGAAAGGAACCTCCTAACAATACGAGCCGTGTCCAGGAGTACCGCGCACTGTATCAAGTCCTTGATCCAGCTGCCTAACGAGAGCCTCCTCAGGTGTTGGTCGAGGCTCTTGGCAAGTAACCCATTGGCAGATACGACTATAGGTACAATGATAGCTGAGTCCACATCCCACATGTCGAGAACCTCGCGAGCCAATTCAATATACTTGATTTGTTTATCTTTTTGGCTTCCACAAGGTGCTCGTCATATGGGACCGTTATGTCAACAATCATTGCGCGCCGCTCTGATCGATCCACCAACACTATATCAGGTTTATTTGCTACAATAGTCCTGTCAGTGATGATGGATCCCAGTACAATTATAAATACTATTATTTAAGTATTAATTATTTTTATATGACATGTAACGACTATCGGCACAATGATCCCTGAGTCCACGTCCCACATGTCGACAACCTCGCGAGCCAAGTCAATAAACTTGATTTGCTTATCTTTCTCGGCTTTCACGAGGTTCGAATTATTATTATTATTACTGAGCGACCTTGACATAATAGCTAGATGTTACGTTGCTCATACTTTTTCTTTTTCCAGGAATTTGGTGAGGAGTCCGAAGGTGAGGAAATAACAAGAAAACAGCGCATCATGAGACCTGAAATGATGGATGAAGAGGTTCCGAGCGATGCTGAGAGTCGCTCCGAAGATGGCAGTCTTTATGATGTAAGATAACATGAGATTTATATTTCGCAAATATGGGTACAAGTAAAGGAGGAGCTCGTGGCTAAATAATATGAGCCGCTCAGGTCGATCTTTAGGTTAAGCCGCGCTTGCCTAGGTTGGTCTGTGGATGGGTGACCACCCGTTTAATACCGAGTTTCCTCCGTGCCTCGGAAAGCATGTTAAGCCGTTGGTCCCGGCTGTCATTTGTAGATCTTTGACAGTCGTTACAGGTATTCAGTGTTCCGAAAGTCTGACAACCAGTCTTACCAAGGGGTATAGTATTAACCAGTATTAACTGGGTTGTGGAGGTCAGATAGGCAGTCGCTCCATGTAAAATACTGATATTCAGCTGCATCCGGTTAGACTGGAAGCCGACCCCAACATAGTTGGGAAAAGGCTAGGCAGATGATGATGGGTACAAGTAAAGGTGTTACAATAAATACAGAAACAGCCATATTTTGCCAATAACAAGGTATGCTAAAGTAAACAGTAGGCTAATTTCCAACAAAAAAAATATAAGTCCGTCTTTTAGATTTTTTCTTCCTTTTTTCGGGGGCCGCGGTATTTCTAATTAATAAGTTCATCCTTTCTAATATTATAAAAGTGAAAGTGAGTTTGTTTGTTACCTCAACGCTTTAATGCCTAAACCGATTTTGATAAATTTTGGTACAGAGATAGATGGGAACCAGGAGACGGACATAGGCGATTTTTTTTAAAAAGAGTGGGATATGAGGGAGAAAGAGGGAAGAAACGGGAATACTTAGCGTTGCTATTACAAATCAATAAGGCGCTACTGAATTTAACGCGAGCGAAGCCGCGGGCAAAAGCTAGTATTTATATAATAGGTCAGTTTCCAGGGTCAAAGTAATTAGATTCCATTTGGTCCATCTTTTAGATATACAAAAATAAGGGACACTATCTTTTAGTAACAATGGAAAATTAATAATCGATAAAAAAGAACTTATTAAACCATTATAATTAACACTTGAACGGGATATTTACCATGTTTATTATTTAAATTGAGATTCCGATATTTCGACGATGTTGCAAACGCCATGATCACGGATGAACTGAAAATAAAAATTAAATAATAAACATGGTAAATATCCCGTTTTAAGTGTTAATTATAATATTAGGAACCATGTCAGTTTAAAGACTTATTATACCATAACTAAAAATGCCGAAAAATACATTTGTTAGCAAAAAAAAAAGCGTTGAAATACACTACTTATAAGTGGAAAATAACTTTACTTCCGGAATTTAGTGACTTAAGTCATTTTCTTTTAATTATTTATGTTTGTAGGAATTACCGTCATCAGATTCAGATGACCTAGACGACTGGTTCACGCTGGATATCCGAGCTGAACGAGCTGGAGACTACCTGCCGTTGTTAGGTAAGTTCACATCCATACAAGATGCCAATGTACTACCTAAGCGTGAGGGAATGGGAGGCGGTCACTTCTTCTGCGAAGCAATCATGCTAGCGAAGGAGGTGGTCGGGCGTTTGAGCTTGCTTGAATCCCTCACTTCTCTCAGGATTCTAGTCTTAAATCCCTCACTTCTCTCAGAATTCTAATCTTAACTCCCTCACTTCTCTCAGGATTCACTATTTAATTCTCACTCGCTCTGCTCGGAACCCTAGAATCGCTCACAGTATTTGATATTCAAAATAGGACCCTTGACGTAAGACACACTACCTTATACATAACGTACTATTGGGTAGTTGACACCATTAACCAATAATTTAAAAACACAATTTTTTTGAATGAACACCTTTTTCTAGACCTGAGAAATCCATTCATTTCAAAATAAGTTTAAAATTCGATTTTTAGTTGCTTTCAAATCAATAAATAGTTGCATCATTGACTTGACAACTTAGTGACGTCATCGGTTGCGAGTCTCATACAAAATCTATGGGGAAGCGCGTTTTGACAGCTCATAAAAAGTATATCAATTGATTGGTGGTGTCAACTACCCTATTGACTAAGCTTGACGTTGGGTTGAAAGGTTGATAATATTCCCTCCACAGGTACAAAGGCCCGCTCTCTGCTGGTAGCCGAGCGGCGCCGCGTGAGCACGAAGGTCGCGAGCCTGCGCCAGAGCCTGGCGGCGCTCACGGACAGCGCGCGGCGCCAGGCCGACCAGCTGCGCGCCGCCGCCATGGCGCTCGCCGAGATCGATGACACCTTGAGAGCTTGAAATGTATTTCTGTACGTAAATCAAACGACCGTGTTCGTGTACCTCTAGAGCCCCAGCGGCACAAAAACGTGCCAGTAAACAAGTATTACCGTTGAGCCCCGCTGGCACAAATTTGTGCCACCAAACCCCGACCGATTTAAAACTGTATTTCTAGATATAAAGATAAGTCTTAAAATCAGATTACGCTTACGATAAGAGCCCGCCCGGCGGTGCTTTACATCAGAGCTGCATCACCTTACTGCACCAGCGTCTTAGTCCTCTCATATATAAGTACTAACGCTGTAACAACAACATTGTAAAACCAAATGATTTTAAAAGAGTAACCATGGAGTTTCTTGCCGGTTCTTCTCCATAGGAAACGATCAACCCGAACCGTGCACTGTTTTTCTCGACGTTTTATAAGTGCCCATGTAGGCCTATGTGTAATAAATATATTTTGATTTGATTTGTCGAGGAAAACTTACACATTAATACATTTTAATCCCACTCATTATCTGCCTCTCCTTTTCAGAACTCTGTTGGTTTGGTTCCCAGTCTAACCGGATGCAGATGAATACCAGTATATTACACTAGCTGTTCCCCACGGTTTCACCCGCGCTGCTCAGCACCTGTTGGTCGTAGCGCGATGTTATATAGCCTATAGCCTTCCTCAAGAAATGGACTATCCAACACTAAAAGAATTTTCCAATTCCAAGCAGCAGTCCCTGAGATTAGCGCGTTCAAACAAACAAACAAACAAACATACAAACAAACAAACTCTTCAGCTTTATAATATTTATATTACATGGAGCGACTCCCTATCTGACCTCCACAACCCAGTCATTACTGAATAACGATACGCCTTTATAAGACTAGTTGTCAGATCTTCAAGCAACTGTAACGACTGTCAAAGATCTACAAATGACAGCTTCGACCAACAGCTTAACGTGCTTTCCGAGACACGGAGGATAACAAAGAAACATTATTATTTTGCAAGTAGAATTTTCAAACAACTTTTACACGTAATTTTTTAACATAGATGGGGCCAGTGTGTCGTACCCATCTACTCTGAGAAGAAACAGCCGAAACAAACTCAGAGGTCATAGTTTATTTTAAGGTTCAGACAAAAAATCTTGGTCAACTTACATGAGGACTATGCAGATTTGTGTCTGAAATGGTCTTTTTAAAAAAGCACCACACAGATTGAGTGGACCTGTCCGGTCAGTGCAAGCATTTGCCAGTTATCGTGTAGCTCGACTCATAACCCAAGGAGCTCAACGACACGACGAACAATACCAAAAAAAGCACAAATGACAGAGGTTTGTAACGGGTGGTCACCCATCCACAGATCAACCTAGGCAAGCGCGGCTTAACCTAAAGATCGACCCGAGCGGCTGCTATTAAAACTAATAAGCAAGATGTGAGTGTATTATTGTTGCATCTCTGCTTACCCCTTCAGGGATAAGACGCGATGGTGATATGTTAGTCTATGTATATCGTTGTTTCTGTCACTCACCTCTGTCTCTTTCTAACGCTCGATGTTACAATTGGGTAGTTGACACCATTAACCAATAATTTAAAAACACATTTTTTCTGAAAGAACACCTTATTCTAGACCTGAGAACTCCATTCATTTCAAAATTACTTTAAAATTCGATTTTTAGTTGCTTTTAAATCAATAAATAGTTGCATCATTGACTTGACAACTTAGTGACGTCATCGGTTGCGAGTCTCATACAAAATCTATGGGGGAAGCGCGTTTTGACAGCTCATAAAAAGTATATCAATTGATTGGTGGTGTCAACTACTCTATTAACACCTAGTTATTGTGTGTTATAATAATATCACTGCCATAGAATGGTGCTTCATTCGAAAATAAACCTTACCAGCATACAGTTAAGGTGTAAGGTTCTTTGCGATTAGCTGGTTAGTTTCAGACTGTGTGTTCTTTAAAATATAATTCGCGTTCATTAAAAATACCTTGTTTTATAGTTGTAGTCATTAAAATAATTAATACAATCCTCTTAAGTTGATTGAACCGCATTATATTTCAAATTGCCCGCGGTTTCGCTCGCGTGATATCGAAAAAAAATCTATGTGTTATTCCAAACTATAGTCTACCTCTGTGCCAAATTTCATCAAAATCCGTTCAGCCGTTTTGACGTGAAAGAGTAACAAAATCCATACATCCTCACAAACATTCGCATTTATAATATTAGTAGGATACTACTAGCATTTATGCGCTTGAAAGATAGGTAGTAGCCGATTTTCAGACATACTGAATATGCATAAAAATATTCATAAGAATCGAATATTCAAATATTCGGAGGAGTATGGGAACGAAAACTGTGACACGAGAATTTTATATATTAGATTCTCGTGTCACAATGTTCGTTCCCATACTCCTCCGAAACGGCTCGACCGATTCAAACGAAACTTTGTGTACATATCGGGTAGGTCTGAGAATCGGCCAACATCTACTTTTCATACCCCTAAGTGAGCAGCGGGTGAAACCGCTGGGCACAGCTAGTTTTATTGTTGTATGTTAAAGCAGAACTTATTCCACTGAGGGAAAGAAACAGAGCTATACAGGGTGTCTAGCACCATCTCTTTCTCACACGGGAATAAGAACTGCTATAAGATGTCATGGTAACCCTTTAGTAATGTTATCCTAACAAGGTTCAATTTCGGATGAAATGCGACTGTGACAAGTCTTAGTGCCCTGTATAGTTTTAAGAAGTTGTTAAATAAGAAGAATTAGCTATATTATGAATTTACAATTAATTTCTAACATTACACATCATCATCTGCTTATCCGTTTATCAACTTTATTGGGATCCGCTTCCAGTCTAAGGCCCAGACTCCACCAAAGCGGAGAGCAACGGAGCGGAGAGGAGATCGGCGGAAATCGACCAATCACATTGCTTTAAATCTTCATCGCGTCTCTCCTCTTTCCCATGATTGGTTGACTCTTGCACATCTCCTCTCCGCTCCGCCGCTCTCCGCTTTGGTGGAGACCAGGCCTAACGGGGTTCAGCTGAATACCCGTATTTTACATGAAACGACTGCCTATGTCACCTCCTCAACCCAGTTAGTACTAGGTAATACGATAACCCTTAGTAAGACTGGATGTCAAACTTTCAAGGCACTGACTACCTGTAACCACTGTCAAAGATCTACAAATGACAGCCGAGACCAACAGCTTGACGTGCTTTTCGGGGCACGGAAGAAACTCGGTATGTAACGGGTGGTCACTCATCCTCGAACCAACCTAGGTAAGGCCCTGAGGGACTGTCTTGATTCAGCCACGGCAGTTGCAACTCTATTTGTAACTAGCTGTTCCCCGCGGTTTCACCCACGCTGCTCAGCACCTGTTGGTCGTAGCGTGATGTTATATAGCCTACAGCCTTCCTCAAGAAATGGACTATCCAACACTAAAAGAATTTTCCAATTCCAACCAGTAGTCCCTGAGATTAACGCGTTCAAACAAACAAACAAACAAACTCTTCAGCTTTATAATATTAGTATAGATTGTAAACGGTTGATATTCACTTGTGAGTGTTGAACCAAATGTGCTAGGAAGGATATTACTTACATTTTAAGTTTTAGTAAGTTAGTTGTAAGTTTTGTAAATATACTGCCGTTAATTGACGTGAAATAAATTAGTTTTAAATTGAATTTAATGTTGTTTTCTTTTTAATTGTCTATATGTACCCCTTATCATTCTTTAGCCGTGTCGACGGCGCGTTTCGCTCCTCAAAGAGATGTTAGGAAAGCAGAGGGGCCTGCCAGGGCCACCGTCGGGTTGCGGGTTGTTCAAAAGAGATACCCCGGCCCCGGAACGTAAAGGGCAATAGAAGGAACATGGCTGGGTTTTAGTCAGTAAGAGTCTGCCACTCCTTTCCACTCCGCCCGGAGCGGGAGTTATATGATGATTTCCCATCCGACAAAAGAATAAAACGTACTTCTTACTTAACACTTCTTCTTCATGTCCTTGATGCCCATAGTTATTTAATTATTTCTCTATAATGTAGAGTGCCTAAAAAAATATATCTTTCTTCCCCCTTTTCTTACCTCTTTCTCCCCGTTTTCTAACTTCTTTTAGCCTTTGTCCGTCTCCAGAGTCTCAACTATCTCCGTAAAAAAAATCATCAAAATCGGTTGAGCCATTTAGGCGTGAAGACGCTAGACGTAACAAACAATCTCACTTTCGCTGTGATAATATTTGTAAGGATTCGAATGTCTTCGGGTTTGGGTATAAAAATAGATTAAGACCAAATAAACAACATGCTAAGGGCACCCCCTGTGGGGTACGAACCTCGGTTTAGGGAGGATAGCAGAGGGTCAGGCTGGATCTAAGTGGTTGATCCTATAAGGATTGTGTTTTTTCCTTTCGAGGTACTGAACCCTAAAGATTAAAACAATGAACGACATATCTGACATCGGCAGTAATAATAATCTCAAGTGGATAATTGTGCGTGTTATCTACAAAGATAGTCACAGACGAAAAGCGACCTTCACAAACTAATCGTTGCCATAGCAACTATATTTGTTAGGTCAATGTGACTTCTATAGTAATCCAAAGATATAAACAGGGAGTTGTTAATATTGATGACAAAATGAGTGGCGATACACTATACGAAGCGCCACGGAGGAGGCAAAATGTGGCTAAAATCAGGTGCCACGATTACCTATATGGTAAGTAACTAGTTATTAATTAAATGCAAACTAATTATTATTAGCAGCACTAGATTCGGCCGTTGTTCAACCTGACCGCCGGTAACTTGGACCCTGTTCCCGATACCGGTGGGCTACTATTTTTTTATTTTTAAATGTTTTTTGTTTTCTTTGGTATTTTTAAATAGGAAATCTTTAGTAAATCCTTACTAATATTGTAAAAGCGAAAGTGAGTTTGTTTGTTACCTCTTCACGCTTTAATGGCTAAACCGAGTTTGATGAATTTTGGTACAGAGATAGTTAGGAACCTGGAGACGGAAATATGCTATTTTTTTAATAAGAGTGGTATATGAGTGAAAAAGAGGGAAGAAACGGGAAAACTTAGCGTTGCTATTAAAAATCAATAAGGCGCTACCGAATTTAACGCGAGCGAAGCCGCGGGCAAAAGCTAGTTTCTAATATATATAAAATTCTCGTGTCACGGTGTTAGTTACTGTACTCCTCTGAAATCGCTCGGCCGATATTTATGAAATGTTATATGCATATTCAGTAGGTCTGAGAATCGGCCAACATATATTTTTCATACCCCTATGTGAGCAGCGGGTGAAACCGCTGGGCACAGCTAGTATTATGTAAAAATATAAAAAATATATGTGTATAAATAAATAAACGTCTAAATTAACTGATTTATTTCTGTATTATATCGTTAGATTCGGCGTTCATCGTGTCGGGGGCCCGCGACTACGCGCGGACAGCGTTCAAAGCGGCCATGGCTTCTTCGCAAGTTGTAAGTATTTCTATTGTATGGTGTACATATCCCTATTATAAAAACGAAAGTGAGTTGGTTTGTTTGTTACCTCTTCACGGTTTTAATGGCTAAATCGATTTTAATGAATTTTGGTACAGAGATAGTTGGGAACCAGGAGACGGACATAGACAAAATTAAAAAAAAAAAGTGGGATGTGAGGGAAAAAAAGGGAAAAAAGGGAAAAGTAAGCGTTGCTATTACAAATCAATAAGGCACAAAGGGAGCTGTGTTACCCCGAATTTAACGCGAGCGAAGCCGCGGGCAAAAGCTAGTAGGTACCTAATAAAGAAGGTATTCTATTTATATACCTTGCACACCTCGACAACAGTTAAAGAGATTAAGGGAATTAGCAAGGAAAGCAAAACTTTCTTTTTTATTATATGCTCTGTTCTGCCTACTATTAAACAATATGGTATACTTATGTATTTTTTAAGTCAAAAGACCTTTTGTAGCTGTCTAAAAAACTACCACGTTACATTGTTTCTTCCTTTTAAAATAAATGTTGCCCCACACTAGGAATTTCTCCTGTCTTGTGGGTGCGTTTACAAACATAAACTCACATACACAAACAGCCAGACCCGAAACAACTATCTGCAGGTCAAACAAATATTTGTTCCGTGCGGGAATCGAACCCGCGACACACAGCGCAGCAGTCGATCGCTCAGACACTGCGCCAACCGTGCAAATCAATCACTTTAAAACATTGTGTTCTCTATTTGCAGATATTGCAGCCGATATACAACTCAATGTTCTCCGAACAGAGTCTACGACCCAGGCTGAAAGTTTGTAAGTTTACGAATTTGTGTCTATAGCACGGCCAACAAGAAGCGATACCAAATGTAAACAAAACCCATGCTAAAACCCCATCTAAAATGGCCGCCCGAGTGTTGGCGAACCCGTCTTAACGTTGTCATGTTTTTGCCGGGAGAACGAGACATTACGACAAAGGCACAAGATGGAAAGAGCTAAATATTAGATTGTCAACGCCACAGTTGTTCTTTAGGTTAATGACCTTTCGTATCGCTTCTCGTTGGCCGTACTGTATGTACCTACTAGGCAATATTTGACGCGCAATACTTGCAGCCCAACAAGTACGGCAACGTTGCACAACAATGTGCGCTTTCTATCTTTACCTTTTTTTTTCTCGCTACCCTATTACCTACCAAATAGAACTTGTGTCGTCAAAGGTTGTATCAAAATCACCTCCTGTTTTTTTCTTTTTTTTTTCGTATATTTTAATACTTATTCTGCTATTCGGCACGGAGACAAATTAAAAAAAAAACAAGAATCATGAAAATCGGGCCAGCCGTTCTCGACTTAGAAGTGTTCGAACAAATCCCACTTTGTTTATATTAAGATTAGTGTAGACCACAGATAATATGTGTAGACGTAGATTTTAGAAACATATTGTTTGTCTTTTCCACAACAGTGTACCACCCAAATTGTCGGCTACCTGATCATATAGACAGATCTTACGACGCCTATCTCAGCCGTTTGGAAGAAGCCAAAAGTCTGCCTACACCCGAATTTAGCGGAAAAGACTGCTATAAATTTACTGCTCTGTAAGTATCAGATCGAACTTTTATTTATTTACTAGCTTTTGCCCACAGCTTCGCATTAAAGGGGTAACACAAACACAGTACCCCTTTCCTGATTTACAGGTACCTGCTACTTGTAGTTTTTGCTCTAACGCCTTATTCATTGTAATAGCAATGCTAAGTTTTCGCTTTTCTTCCCTCTTTCTCCCTCATATCTCAATTTTTCTTGTTATTGAAGATTTTTAACAATTAAATACAGTCAGAAATCTCGCGGTTTTTCCAACTTGTTCTGCATTCACAAGCACTTGATTGCAATCGTGCCGTGTGCAGAATCGAAAAAGGCCTCCAAAAGCTATTCACAAATCCGTAACCCGACAATTTTGACATATTGTCTGCACAACCATGTTACGATATGAAGACGTTAATCATACCGACAAAAAACAAATTTTATACCTGGTAAAAATAATATATTTATCACTTTAAATATTCACCAAAAAATGGTTTTTCCCCCATTATGTAACTTGCTCTGATAAACATACCTTGCAATGTTTAATAAAAAAGTGTGTGTGTCAGCTCCGACATGTTCCTTGGCTCCGACGCACGACTGGAGTTTACTCCTTAAGTACGAGTATCTAACCATACGCAAAAAGAGTTTATTCAACTGAAAAAAGATTAATATCATAATGAAAGGGTAAATTCACAAATTAATGAAAAAAAATAGCTATATAAATACATCGACACTGATAGAAACAAACAAGGCCAATAACATATAGTATATAGGTATAGTCGCCTATACAGCATACCATACGTCTTAATACACTCACAGGCAAATTAGAAAGTTGCGCACTAAAGGTGGGCACCAAAAACGTGACACATTTTCGTTACTTTAGTAAGTTTTATCCCTCGGATTTTTCTCATACCGGGCGCCTTATATATATGAAAATCGATTCTTAAGGAGTAAACTCCAAAAAAATATTTCTACACGTATCTGTGAATAGAGTTTGCCGGTTTGACGACTGGATTACGAGAACATAGACTAGTGCTGATTGTCGATGACGATTACGATTGGATTGTTTGTGAAGCTATGAGGAGCTCGTGGCTAAATAATAGCAGCCGCTCGGGTCGATCTTTAGGTTAAGCCGCGCTTGCGTAGGTTGGTCTGTGGATGGGTGACCACCCGTTACATACCGAGTTCCCTCTGTGCCTCGGAAAGCACGTTAAGCCGTTGGTCCCGGCTGTCATTTGTACATCTTTGACAGTCGTTACAGGTAGTCAGTGTTCCGAAAGTCTGACAACCAGTCTTACCAAATGGTATCGCATTAATTACCCAGTACTAACTAGGTTGTGGAGGTCAGATAGGCAGTCGCTCCGTGTAAAATACTGATATTCAGCTGCATCCGGTAAGACTGGAAGCCCACCTCAACATAGTTGGGAAAAGGCTAGGCAGATGATGTTTGTGAATAGCTATGCTGGTCAACTTCCAGTCTAATAGACTACAGCTGTAGAAACTGCCCATCTGATCTTCACAATCCAGAATCAGAATCAGAAATATTTATTCGTGAATCATAGGTACAGTGGGTGTTACGTACAGTGGGTAAAGTTCGCTATGATCAGCCTATTACAAGCATACAAAAATAGTGAAATACAGATTATACAATGAAATAAAAGTTATTGTTACAAAATTAAAAAAATAATTAACACAAACAATTTGAATGTTACTTTAATCACTAGGTACAATTAAATCAAAGAAGTCACAATATTTATTAGGAAGTAGATGTCCAATTAGTGCAATCATTATTGCTTCTAAAAAGTCACCTTTTTTTTCAGAACTAGTTTTTTAGCCGAAACTGGCCGAAACTGAACCTTCGGTCGGACACTAAAACACAAATTTAAATCTAAACTAAAATACAAATAAGTTTGTCATATTTTCTTTTACTTCAGGCATTCTTCTTACTTTCTTCATTCTTGGACTAGCTAATTCAGTAATTAGACCTCTTCAAAATCTTATAACAATGTTTTTACACCACAGACTACCTACAGTACTGTTTCTCCTCCTTTAAATCCATCCAAAGGTTGTCTTGAAAAGATCGCGTTTAGCGATAAGACCGCCCATTGTATCACCCTATTTATTTATAAGTTGTTTAATGTTATTGTTGTTACTTGTATGGTGTACATAATAAAGAATATTCTATATTCTATCTATCTTCTTTCAGTCCAAGAAAAGTACTATCATTGCCAGCGACAACTCCAAACTTTCGGCCCAATACTCCGGTCGTTGCGCTGTTGCCACCAGGAAAACCGAGGAACCGGGGTACCCAGAGTCTTTTCAGGTAACTTGACCGTGAAATCGGAACAATGGGGGCATATGGTCACATCTTCTAGAGCGGGGGGAGAGAGTATAGCTGTTTCTTTTGTGACGGCACGGTTGGCGCATTGACTGTACGAACGACTGCTGCGCTGCGTGTCGCGGGAACGAATATTTGCATGGCCTCGCAGATAGTTGTTTCGGGTCTAGCTGTTTGTGTATGTGAGTTTAAATGTTTGTTAACGCACCCACGATACAGGAGAAATTCATAGTGTGAGGCAACGTTTTTAAAACTATAGATAATTCCTTTAAAATAAATAACTTTATTTCACAAAAATACAGATTAAATGAGCTTTGGTAGTTACACAATGAATAAAAGCTAAGAACTGGAATCTGTACACAATATGGAAAACCCTGCCTCTAAAACTAGGGAACCTGTATCTTGAGAGACAGTGATTCAGCTTAATGAATGAAGCTATAAGTATAATAGTAGACTGCGTCGATCTACCTGAGCGACTATGAATATAGAGGTAATTTAAGTAATAGCATATATTTATACGTGATGTGTGTGGCTGTTTGTGTAAGCGTGTGTGTGTGTGTGCGTGTGTGGTGCTCGTGGGTGATTGAGGATATCGGTAGTTAGGAGACGTACTTAAGTAAGGTAAACTATGTACTTATGTAAGAAAATCTTGGAACTTCTCGGTCTTCGATTAGGATGAAATTTTGCACACGCTCTGAGTTCTATTGACAATACATGACTACCTAAGAAACGTCATTACAAATCCAACATGGCTTCCTCCCCAATATGGCGGACGGGCTGTTATGGGTATCAAATAATAGGGTTTGCTGTCAGGAATACCAAAAAAATAGTCACGTGACTTAAATCCAATATGGTCGCCCAAGATGGCGGACAGGCTATTTGAAATTTGTAATTTTTTGTGTGTGTCCAAAGCGTGTTTTTTAACTATTAAATGTTATTTATTATTTATAGGTTATGTCTATTTGTAGTTTGTAAATAATAGTAGTTAATTTGATGAGAGAAATAAGTACAGGATTTATATTATGTCACAGGGAGTCTTCAGCCCAGACGATACCTTGGCAGCCGGATGGTAAGGCGGCTGAAGAGTGCCAGAAAACACCTGAAGTTCTATACCTGGATAATTTGGAATGGGGTACGTATAAGGGGTGTTAAAACACCCTTATGAGTGCGATCATATCTTTGTTCTTGTTAATAACTTCTTCTTAAGAATTTAGGACCCATTAGTATGTGTTTGCGTTAAAACTCTTACTATCCTTACTAATATTATAAAAACGAAAGTTTGTTACGTCTTCACGCCTAAATGGCTAAACCGATTTTGATGAATTTTGGTACAGAGATAGTTGGGATCCTGGAGACGGACATAAGCTAAAAAAAGTGAGAAAAGGGAGAGTAAAAGGGAAGAAAAGGTTTTTTTTTCAATCATCACGCGGGTTAAAGTTAGCGTTAGCCCAAAGTAACTAGGCCAAGCGGACGTAGTCGCGGGCGGATAGTCATTCCTTGCGTTATCCATTCTTCGTCTACAGCCTGTATAGTTTTATAGTTTCAATAATGTTGCGTTCAGGTCCTGGGTGCCCGTACCGCACCGGAGACTTGCCTCCTGATTTCCATACTACAGAAATAATTAACAAGTAAGATTTTTTTCTATTCCTTATCGTTTATAGTTTTATTTGGTCGACTTCCGAAGCCAGTGACTTTTGTTTGATTCATAGATTTTTTTGCCACCGACTTAGAAGTAAAATTATTTTCCGTCTTTTTAGTGTTTTTGAAAGTCGTTTTTCTTTTGCATAATAGTTCCTTTTTTATGTTTTAGTTGTGTTTTAATGTTACCCTACACACAAATTCTTATCGAGTATTGATTTTCCATTGCTACTAAAAGTATTAGTATTAGTACAGTCCATCCAAAGGTTTCTGGAAAATATCGCTATCCATACTAATATTATAAAGCTGAAGAGTTTGTTTGTTTGAACGCGCTAATCTCAGGGACTACTGGTTGGAATTGGAAAATTCTTTTAGTGTTGGATAGTCCATTTCTTGAGGAAGGCTATAGGCTATGTAACATCACGCTACACAGCATGGAACAGCTAGTTAGCGATAAGACCGCCATTGTAACCATAGATTAATTTTTTTTTTGTAAAACAGGAATGTTTTTAAATTTTGGTGTGCTTCTATTCTAAAAGATAAAAGCATATTGTCGATAAACTCGATCTCGAACTGGTGGTAGGGCTTCTGTTAAGCTCATCCCAACATAGGACAAAGTTAGGGACATAATGATGTCGTTGATACCTTCGTTCTTTCCCCAGGATGCGACACGCCCGTGCCTGGATGGAGCTGGTAGAAAATGCTAAGTTCCCTCGATGGATGAAGAAGAGGGATGCCATCATCGATGATGTGGTCATCAAGGACTGGCTGTTTAGACAGGCCGTACGTATAAATCATTCTATTAATCATTTTTTTGATGTGATGGTAATGTGATGTTCGAAAAAAAATATTCTTCTTCCCTCTTTCTCTCACTTTTTTAGCCTATGTCCGTCCCCAAGCACCCAACTATCTCCGTACCAAAATTAATCGAAATCGGTCTGGCTAGTTAGGCGTGAAGACATAACAAACAAACTCACTTTCGCTTTTATAATATTAGTAAGGATATGAGTCTGAAATCGCCAACCTGTCTTAAACAAGCAAGGTGATCAATACTCGTGCTTTCTCTGCATGACAAGGGGCAAAGCCCCAGTAATACGCTGGAATTATAACATAAAAAATGGGGTTAAATATAATGACCACCATAAAATGCTTGCACCAAAAAACACCGGAAAAATAATGTCTAAAATTACAATAGTACCAGCTATTTTAGTCACGACTGCACTTTAAACCACCCAGAAATAAAAACTTTGGTTATAATTTTACTTTAGAATGCTGGTTTCATTTTGGTGATCATTTACTATTTTTGTCTGCTATTTGTTACTATATCAGGTGGTAAGTTAAAAATCCTTACTAATATTATAAAAGCGAAAGAGAGTTTGTTTGTTTGTTTGTTTATTTGTTTGTTACCTCTTCACGCTTTAATGGCTGAACCGATTTTGATGAATTTTGGTACATAGATAGTTGGGAACCAGGAGACGGACATAGGCTAAGTTTTATTTAAAAAAGTGGGATGTGAGGGAGAAAGAGGGAAGAAAAGGGAAAACTTAGCGTTGCTATTACAAATCAATAAGGCGCAAGAGGAACTGTGTTACCCCAAATTTAACGCGAAGCCGCGGGCGAAAGCTAGTAAGCCATAAAAAATCCCGTTCTAGGAGATCGACGAACTCCAAGACATTCGCTTGGAACTGCTCCACCGCTTGCAATTGTCCCAGCGCCAAAAACAAACGAATCGTACCAGTAAGAAATTGGCCAAGCTTTGGAACATCAAGAAGCAGGAAATGGAAAGGAAAGTCGACAATATTCGGAAGACAAGGGACCGAGGTAATCAGAATCTGCTTTAGCTCTACAGGAGAAGCGGAGCCTGGAGGACGCGGTGGAGCACATTGTGGTGGTCTGCCCAGTTTGGGCGGAGCTCCGCTGTGTCCTCGTAGAGGCGATCAGCGGCGACGGTTCTCGCGACCGGCCGTCGTTCAGTCCAAGGTCCGGAGCGAGAGGGAATGAGAAGTGGTCATTTTCTGCCGTGTGGACTGTGAGCTAGTCAAAGAGATATCAGCAAAGCAGAGGAGCCTGCTGGAGCAGCTGCCTGCTAGGGTTGCGGGTTGTTCCAAAGAGATACCGCGGCCCCTGAACAAAAAAAAAACGGAAAATTGCTGGATCACTTTGTTGTCCGTTTGTCTGTCTGCCAAGACCTTTTATCTTGGGAACGCGTGGAGTGTTTTCCTTTTACCAGATACGAAACCCTTAATAAAACATTATCATACCCAGCTGGTGGCAATACATGACACATCTGCCAACTTATCATTTTCCTGCCCTCGTCCCATTCTATTTGAGGTCGGCGCAACACGTTTTCTTCTTCTATTCTCCCCTATCAGACGACACGGCATCATTCATATCATTCCTTACACAATCCATCCATCTTTTCTTTAGCCTTCCTTCGCTCTCCGTCCATCAACATTCAGATCCATCACTCTTTTAGTCACATGTCCTTCGTCCTTCATTACATGTCCATACCAAGACAAACGACTCCCTTTCAATTTTTATGTAACAGGATAGAAAGATGCGCCTTCAAACTGCCAATTACTTAAGGAAAATAGCCGTGGACGTGATATTATTCATATTACTTCATCCACAGAACTTCGGAAACTAATAGCGAACCATGAAAGTGGAGGTCGGTTGGGTTTGGTGGCCCGCAAGAGGGCTGCCCGGGGCTGTGGGATGATGACCTGTGCTGCCAAGGATCCTACCTCTGATCTACACGCCCCCCTCGCGAGGCATGGGTACCAGGCGCGCAAAAGACATGCGGAGATTATTTACGACCCGACGTTGCTGTGTAAGCATCTTCTCTTAATTTGTATAACTGTAAACCCATGTGTGAGTACCATGTACTATTATTGACTTGACGATGCCCTTGACAGAATGTCATGCTCACTTAAATGTCTCGCTGATGGTGGCGGGTGTGTCGGGTCATTTAGTTCCCTTCAAAATGGTTAAGATGAATGGGGCTGATCTATACGTCATCGTGAACGGGCGTTGTCTTTTGGGACTGGTCATCTTCTAGCTATCACGGTTCATTTTTAGTTTATTATTAACTGAATTTTGCTTTTTATTTACTCTGGACGCTCTTACTGTGTACGTCTTTCTACATCGTTCTCAAATATTTGTATAATCTCAACATGATGTAAATACGATTTTGTAATAAAATTGTAATATAAAAGAGTATCCATGGAGTTTCTTACCCATTCTTCTCCATAGAGATCAACGCTTTGTAATGGGCAACTACAATACTTTCACAAGTTATTATGCCTTGTGACCGGGACTGTAGATTCATTTCGTTTCTTGACATTCAAAAGTGCCTGTAATGGTCTAATTGAAATAAATGATTTGATTTCATTTATAAACGCACCCACTATACTTACACGAGAAATTCCTAGTGTGCGGCAAAATTAAAAAAAAGATGGCGGACAAGTTTCCGTCTACGGAAGCGCTCAAATGATCTAGTTCGGTAACTAACTACACAAGATTCTTCTCATAACCTATCAATCCTTAGCTTTAGAAGACCACGACGCTCTAGCAGAGCCACCCGCGTGGCTAGAGAAGTGCGGACAGGACCTTAGGAAGACTTGTTCGGGCCATCACCTATATCGGGACCCCACGCTGCTGTGCGAGCGAGAGACGAAGTGGAGTGAAGAGTTCCTGGAGAATCTTCATAATGAATTGATGAGTAAGTTTGTCGTGTTGAAATCCTTACCTATCCTTTCTAATATTATAAAAGCGAAAGTGAGTTTGTTTGTTACGTGTTCACGCCTAAATGGCTTAACTGATTTTGATGAATTTTGGTATAGAGAGAGAGATAGTTGGAGCTCTAGAGACGGAGATGGGCTATTTTTTTTAAATGATTGAGGTATGAGGGAGTAAGAGGGAAGAAAAGGGAAAACTTAACATAGCTATTACAAGAAAATTGGGAAAAAGGGGGAAGAAAAGGGGAGAGAAATATTGCTTTTTTGATCATAACGCGGTTTAATGTTAGCGTTAGCCTAAAGTAATATGCCACGCGGACGAAATCGCGGGCGGAAGCTAGTAATATTATGAAAGCGAAAGTCAGTTTGTTTGTTTGTTACGTCTTCACTCCTAAATGGCCTAACTGATTTTGATGAATTTTGGTACAGAGATAGTTGGGACCCTGAAGACGGACTTAGACTAAAAAAAGTTAAAAAAAGGGGAGAAAGAGAGAAGAAAAAGGGAGAGAAAGATTTTTTGTCAATCATCACGCGGGTTAAAGTTAACTATAGCCCAAAGTAACTGGCACGCGGATGAAGTCGCGGGTGGAAGCTAGTTAAAACCATTTCCTGAAGTCTATGGTCCCTTGGAGCTGTTAAAAATTAATTTTATATAATCAGCTCATACCTTATATACTTAGCCAAAAATCTAGCAACCTAAACGAGCGACGCATTCATAGAGGCTATGACCAATTTTGAACAACTTTCAGAGGCCCGATTGGGCGCTGCCAAATTGACGGCAGGACCCCTACACGTGCTAAAGGCTCGTCGGGAGCCGGTCGTACCAAGACCTCCCACTCCTGAGGTGGACGGACCTGGCGATGATGACGAAATTGCTCATCAAGCCGCGTTGGTGCTCCAGAGGGTCATTAGGGGTCGTGCTGTGCAGAATTTGGTAAGAACATAAAATCAAAATCATTTATTTCAATTAGACCATTACAGGCACTTTTAATTGTCAAAAAAACAAAATGTTAAAGCTACAGTCCCGGTCACAAGGCATAATAAATTGTGAAAGTACTGTAGTTTCCCATTCCAAAGCGTTGATCTCTATGGAGAAGAACGGGCAAGAAACTCCATGGACACTCTTTTAACACACAAAATCGAATTTAATTATGTACTTCATTCGTGTTGAGATTATAGTACAACCTTAGTGAGAACAAAGTAGAAAGACGTGCACAGTAAAAGCGTCCAGAGTAAAAACAAAAGCTAAAATATAAAAATCTAAATAAATTAAAAATTAACCGTAGTACCTAAAAAATGACCGGTCCCAACTGACAGCGCCCGTTCACGAACATGACGTATGGATGCTCAACCATTTTGAATAATTTGATAATCCTTACCTACTTATATTATTAAAGTGAGTTTGTTTGTTTGTGACGCCTTTACGCCTAAACGGCCGATTTTGATAAGTTTTGGTATAGGTATAGTTGGGACCTTGGAGAAGGACATAGGCTAATTTAAAAAAAAGTGAGAAAAGGGGGAGAAATTTTATATGGGACATTTCGCAGTTTTCGAGGGAAGCTAAAAAAGACATCGTGAAAATTTCGTATAAATTATTTAAAAAGCGAACAGAGACACTATTATTTTCTTCCTTTCATAGATGTACGAAGGTCGTACCCGTGCAGCCGAATTGACGGCGGAGTTGAAGACCACGCATGGTCTCCAAAGGGAGGACAAGGCTAGGATTGCTGCTGAAGAGTCCAAGGCCCGAGAATTTAATGCTAGGAGGACTGAGACGGAACTTAAGGTACTTAATCACATCGGAGACGACTCCCGGTCACCGTAGATGCAGGTCTGTCAGGTCAGTCAGGTCGACGGCGCGTTCGTGTTCCCCCCGCACCTCAAAGAGATGTCAGCAAAGCAGAGGGACCTGCCAGGGACACCGCCTGCCGGGGTTGTGGGTTGTTCGAAAGAAATACCTCGGCCCTGGAACATAAATAGCAAAAGAAGGAACATTGGTGGGTTTTAGTCAGTAAAAGGCGAAGTTATTTGATGGTTTCCCATCCGAAAAAAAAGGGTTCAAAACAAATCAAATCAAATCAAAATCAAATCAAATCAAATCAAAATATTTTTATTTCACATAGGCCTACATGGGCACTTATAAAACGTCGAGAAAAGATGCACGGTTCGGGTTGGTCGTTTTCTATGGAAAAGAACCGGCAAGAAACTCCATGGTTACTCTTTGTACAATGTTGTTGATACAGCGATAGCACTTAAGTATGAGAGGACAACGTAGGCCCGACAATAAGTCATTGCTTACTTTACAAAAAAAACAAGATTGAGAATAGTTAGAGACATCCACAAATTTGTGCTGATTATAGCTACCAGAGAAGCCGCATGCGCAGAAGGAACTATAGCCAAACTTCTTTATCTTCAACGTAGTCCTTGATTTTGTAATATGCGTTTTTAATAAGGACACGTTTTGACACGGTTGATGCCATACGCCTCTCGCTATTATTTTAAAGTGTTGCTCTATAACATCATGCTTTTTTACCATAAGGTGCCTACCTTAACTATACTACCCAAATGAAACAGGTTGCAAGAGTATTGACCGTAGCGTATTTATCAACAGAATTCAGTATTTATCAAAAACGATCGTTACATCGATCCGTGAGCAAAACGGTGAGGAACCGGGCATTAGCAACCTACTCGATATATGCGCGTATTTTTTAAAAGCAAAGATGCGCGGTTGGTCTATGATGAATTCTGTTGATAAATTCGCTATATATAAATACGGGTCGTTGTATTTTGACATAAGTCCTATGAGACTTATGTCAAAATACAACTATCCGTAAGCAAAACGAGTCGTTTTTGTTTACCGGAACCGGGCGTTAGACAACGGTTAAGACTGCTTGCTAAATTGTCCTTTTCCGAATATTGTTGGGGTCGGCTTTCAGTCTAACTGGATGCAACTGAATACCAGTATTTTTCATGGAATGACTGCCTTTCTGAACTCCACAACCCAGTTAGTACTGGGTAATACTAAATACCCTTGATAAGACTTGTTGTCAGACTTTCGAGAGACTGACTAACTGTAACGACTATCAAAGATTTACAAATGACAGCCGGGACCAACAGCTTAACGTGCTTACCGAGGCACGGAGGAAACTCTGTATGTAACGGATGGTCACCCATCCACAGACCAACCTACCTAAAGATCGACCAGAGCGGCTGCTATCCTTACTAATATTATAAAAGCGAAAGTGAGTTTGTTTGTTTGTTACCTCTTCACGCTTTAATGGCTAAACCGATTGTGATGAATTTTGGTACATAGATAGTTGGGAACCAGGAGACGGACATAGGCAATTTTTCAATTTTTATTTTAAAAAAGTGGGATGTAAGGGAGAAAGAGGGAAGAAAAGGGAAAAGAAAGCGTTGCTATTACAAATTAATAAGGCGCAAGGAGAAATGTGTTACCCCAAATTTAACGCGGGCGAAGCCGCGGGCGAAAGCTAGTTAATTATACACTAGCTAATCCAATTTACGAACTAAATTATCTCAATAGACTATTATAGTCTACCCGACACCATTTTTTACTACTTTGTTAATATACGAGTCACTA
Organism: Ochropleura leucogaster; assembly: GCA_958449745.1. Classification (NCBI taxonomy): domain Eukaryota; kingdom Metazoa; phylum Arthropoda; class Insecta; order Lepidoptera; family Noctuidae; genus Ochropleura; species Ochropleura leucogaster. Next base: position 7,406,238 of record OY288228.1, on the reverse strand, counting down.
CTACTGAACATAACCCATCTTTCTTTATCACACTCACGCACGAAGTATACACACAAACCTACAACACAGACATACATAATACACTCATAAATTCACACGGTTTACAATCTCCCCATACAAAAATACTTCCTACAGTTCAAAAGCTACAAATTAAACATTCATCACATGGCCACTCACTGAATTACCAAATTGAAATAATTACTTTCCTAAATAACACTATTGTTTTTCTGGCATTAAACATAAATGGATAATACGCTACATACTGTATCTGAAATAGATAACATGCAAACTGCCCGTACGGTGGAATGCGACTCAACGGAATTACATAAACATGTTCGTGTAAACAAAAACGACCTCACCATAGTATCTCAAAACATACGTAGCATTTATTGTAATTTTGACAATTTTGTGATCACTTTATCCACTCTTAAATTCGAACCAGATATTTTAATCTTAACGGAATGTAGGCTGAGCACTAATAAAGCGATTCCGCAATTAAACAACTACAATTTTTATATGACTTCTTGTCAGCTCAACCAGAATGACGGCGTGGTTGTATATGTAAAAAACTCTTTAAAACCCAAAGTTGTGGAGTTGCATCTAGCTCAAGCATCTTGTCTGCAACTGGATGTTTTGGGTAATATTATATACTGTATCTATCGATCTCCCTCTAATTCAAACACCGATGGCTTTATTGATTCCCTCAGCACGCAGTTAAGCACAGTAACGTCACAGAAAAATATTATAATAGCTGGTGATATAAACATTAACATTAAATACAAAGATACCGAGCCATCCCAGAACCACAAGAGCAGAGTTAACTACCTAAACATGCTGTCGTTTTTTGGCATACTTCCTGGACATACCCTGCCTACCAGGGAACAAAGCTGTCTTGACCATTTCATGCTTAAAATTCACAAAAAGTTTTCAGCATTTATAGCTATCTTACATACTACGGTGACTGATCACTGTACAACATTTATGTCTATAACAAAGTTAAAAAATACTCAAACCGTAAATAGAACCACTACTACACTTAATTTTGAACAAGCTTTAAAAACTCTGCAAGAGAGGAATTTATCAGATTTATTATTTTGTAATGATCCAAATTTATTAATAAATAGTTTTATTAATATTCTAACTAATGTTGTTAATGAAAACACAGATATGAAAAGTATTCCAAGCAATAAACGCATCATAAAGCCGTGGATTACCTCGGGCATCTTACGCTGCATCAAAAACCGGAATAAACTGCAAAAACAATGTCGTAATGACCCTCATAACACAATACTAAAAATAACTTATACTAGATTCAGGAACTTTTGTAATAATCTAATAAAAAAAATTAAAAGAAAATATGAAAGAAATCTACTTGCACAATCAGTATCCAACAACAAATTACTCTGGAAAAATATAAAAACTATCACATACTCTAAGAAATCAAAAAGTCAAAACATGGAACTACTAAACATTAAAACGACCCCTATTGAATCAATAAACTATGTTAATGATTATTTTGCTAATATTGGAAAACAACTCGCACAAAAGATTAATCCCAAATTAAAAAATCATCCTGATAATGAAGTAATCTTTCTAAGATCACAACTTAATTCTTTCGTGCTCTTGGATACGGACGATGCAGAAGTGGAGGGTATTCTGATGAATCTGAAGTCTGACAGTGCCCCTGGGTGGGATAACATCTCAACAAAATTCCTAAAGCATATAAGAAAAGAAGTCGTTCCTATTATAACTCACCTCTCCAATCTTTGCTTTCAAAAGGGTGTATTCCCAGCTCCACTAAAACAGTCGGTTATTACCCCAGTTCACAAGGGTGGCGACAGCGACGATGTTAACAACTACAGGCCTATTTCTGTTCTGCCGTCGATATCAAAGGTACTCGAAAAAATTATAAATATTAGATTAACTAAATACTTCAAAAAATTCAATATTTTATCAGACTCACAGTTTGGCTTCAGACAATGTATAAGTACTGAAGATGCAGTAGCTGCCCTAAGTTCTCTTGTAGCTGAACATCTTGACAAAGGAGACAGTTGCCTGGCTGTATTCCTAGATCTTAAAAAAGCCTTTGACACCATCTCTGTCCCAATCCTTGTGAACAAGTTGGAAAACGCCGGAATAAGAGGTACTGCACTCAAATTACTCAAAGACTACCTTTCCAACAGAAAGCAAAGAGTAAAGATAGGACAGTACTCCAGTGATGAGGTAGATGTCTCCTACGGCGTCCCACAGGGTAGTGTCCTGGGGCCAACACTCTTTCTTCTTTATATCAACGAACTGTGTAATATAAAATTAAAAAATGCTAAAGTATTCTCATATGCTGACGATACTTCTATTGTGTTCTCTGGGTCATCTTGGCGCGAGGTTAAACAGACTGCAGAGACAGGAATGACTCAAATAGCACATTGGCTGAAGAATAACCTACTCTCCTTAAACACCAAAAAGACAAACTACATTTGCTTTAGAATCAGTAGACGAACGCAGCCTTTTGAAGATCTAAATTTAAGAGTGCACACGTGTGAGAATATACCTAGCATAAGTTGTGACTGTCCATGTATTGATAGGGTCACTCAGACTAAATATCTTGGAGTTGTGGTTGATCAGGCATTATCCTGGTACCCACAACTTGAGCAAACTTCAGGAAGAATTAGAAAACTCAGCTGGATTTTTAAAACCCTCAGACATATTGTTCCAACTAAAATGGTAAGCGGTAATAACCGCCTCAGAAATCTTCTAAACGAAATATATATGGCACTAGCTCAGTCTGTGCTCCTATATTGTATTCCAATCTGGGGTGGAGCTGCAAAAACCAAGTTCATAGAAGTGGAACGAGCTCAGCGTGCATTAATAAAAATAATGTATTTTAAGAATAAAAGGTTCTCCACGGAAAGCTTATATCAAATAAGTGACTTACTATCTGTAAGGAAATTGTATATAACCCAAACCGTACTAAAAAGACATAAAACCGTACCATATTACCCTAACGAAAACTTTAGAAGGAGAAAAGATTTAGCTGCCCTAGTTCCCCAAACAAAAACTAGATTTGCATGCAACCAATATAATAAACGTTCTGCTCAACTTTATAACAAAATTAATAAACATGTCACTATATATAACAAACAATCCCACGACTGTAAAAAAAGTATAACAAACTGGATAAAACCACTTACCTATGAAGAAACCGAAGCACTCCTGGAGCATGTTGAGTAGCTGAAATATATCTCACTATAATAAATGTAGCCTGACCTAACCTAGAACGCCGCAATACAAACACACCACACCACACCACAACACAACACACCACACCACACCACACCACACCACACCACACCACACCACACCTCACACACCACACACCACACATCACACCACATCACATCACACCTCTCACACCACACATACCTTACACGAAACACCATGCACTACGCCACACACCTTACCACATCACAAGCCCCACTGCATTACTCACCTCATACACTGCACTCCTTACTATACCGCATTAGTCTTATATTCTTTGATAGTTATTAGTGATAAACTGTTTTATGCAGTTCATGTTAAATATATATTAACTTAACTTTAACTTTTATTTCTTATTTAGTTTTGGAATTCTCTTTATTGATTTGTACTTTGAAACTTAAAATTTAAAAATTGTTTAAAATTGCATATTTACCCTTACGGTAGACTGTACTCACAGCTAGTACAGTGTACAAATGTTGTAAGAAAGAGCGGAACCTACTAATACAGGTATTGTTTGCCTAAAAGTAGGCTCCAAACACGTAACCATGTAATGACATATTTTATGGAAACAATAAACTATTTTGTATTTTTTGTATTTTTTGTATTTTAATAATATTTTAGGAGGATACAATCTCGGCGCTTGTGGATGAACTGTGCGGCGGTGCCGTCTCTGCTGCCCTGGACTTCTTAGAGAAGGAGCTCCGAAGGCTGAAGGAGGAGAGGAGGCAGCATGCTTACCTTATCATAGCCTGTGAGTTATTACTAGTCATGCTAGTACCTGTCGCGTTTGGTCCTGGTTCAGTCCATGGTTTGGAGCGAGAAGGATTACGAAGCGGTTGCCTCCTTCGAAGCAGTCATGCTAGCAAAGGAGGTGGCCGGACGGTTGAGGGAGAGAACCTCAAACCAACCCAGCCGTATTTGTAGACGGTGAGCAATGGCTAGCTCACCGTTCGTCCGTCTATTGACGACAGACTGTGTTAATGGTGCGTTCGTGTTCCAAGCGCTCCTCAAAGAGATGTCAGCAAAGCAGAGGGGCCTGCCAGGTCCACCGCCTGCCGGGTTTGTGGGTTGTTCAAATGAAATACCGCAGCCCCCGAACATAAAGGGCAGAATAAGGAACGTGGACCGGTTTCAGTCAGTACAAGTCTGGTACTCCCAGAAAGCGGGGGAAGTTATTTGATGATTACCAGTCTCAAAAACATAATATCTATACTAATATTATAAAGCTGAATAGTTTGTTTGTTTGAACGCGCTAATCTCAGGGACTACTGGTTTGAATCTATACTAATATTATAAAACTGAAGAGTTTGTTTGTTTGTTTGAACGCGCTAATCTCAGGGACTACTGGTTTGAATCTATACTAATATTATACAGCTGAAGAGTTTGTTTGTTTGTTTGTTTGAACGCGCTAATCTCAGGGACTACTGGTTTGAATTGGAAAATTCTTTTCGTGTTGGATAGTCCATTTCTTGAGGAAGGCTATAGGCCAGGGGTGGCGAACCTTGATGAACCAACGTGCCATTTTTCCTAAATAAATGTTGAATGAGGCCACAGACGTGTCATCAAATAATTTTGACTAAGTGATTGTATTAGGAAAATAATGACTATCAATTCGAAACTTTTTTTACTGACTAGTAGAGTCATCGCCAAACGGTTTCTAAGCGAATTAATTTTATTCATCTCTGAAAATAATGAATTTCTCCGGCGAGTTAAAAAATGATAGTAAGATATAAATATGATTAAAACTGTTTGCGTGCCCAATTCTTTGTGTCGCGTGCCGTCATTGGCACGCGTGCCATTGGTTCGCCATCTCTGCTATAGGCTATATAACATCACGCTGCGACCAACAGGTGCTAAGCAGCGTGGGTGAAACCGCGAGGAACAGCTAGTAACTTGATAAGGCCGGTATTTCGTACCCGACTACTGTGATAACTTGATAAGAAACAGCCGAAACTAACTCGGAGGTCATATTCGCTTTAAAGATCCAGACAAAAAACTTGGTCAACTTACATGAAGACTATTGAAATTGAAAATATTTATATCAGACCAGGCACATAAAGTTACAAAGTCCATATAATAATAATAAAAATGTTAGTAAAAGAAAATTAAAAACTTTGTTAGTAAAATTTTAAACGATCAATATGCTGGACATGCATGAGCGACTACTGCCTCAAGATTTGGCTGTCCACTCTGTCCGACAACACGCTCAGAAGCCTGTTGGTGCTACCTTTAGCTGAGACCACAGGGAGGCCGTCCTTTTGCGAAGCACCGCCTGGAACCCATCCGTGCTGTACTCGGCAAACATACCGGAGGCACTGCACCGCCAGGAGAGCCCCAACATACCCCTAAACGAGTTGTTATCTTGGACGCGCAAAGCATTGTACGCTTTTGTAGTGTAACTGCTCCTCAAGTTGTATGCAGATTAGTGTCTGAAGTGGTCTTTTTAAGAAATCAGCACAGCCTAATTCCGCTAAGCCCGTTCCATCATCGGACTACAAGACGTACGGCGATGCGCCACCGTTACATGGTAGACATCCCACCCACACGCACTAAACGGTTTGGCAATACTTTCATTGTGCGTACAGCTGAGGAGTGGAATCCCCTCCCGGAGTCTGTATTTCCTGACAGCTATAACCTGGGGGTCTTCAAGTCAAGAGTGAATAGGTTATTTCTAGGTAAGCGTGCTTAATCGTCGACCACATCATCACTTACCATCAGGTGAGATAGTGGTCAAACGCGAACCTATCACTAATAAAAAAATAAAACACCACACAGATTGAGTGGACCTGTCCAGTCAGTGCAAGCATTTGTCAGTTAACGTGTAGCTCGACTCATAACTCAAATGAATTTGTCAACAGTGCGCGAGAAGACGATGCGAGAGGCGGCAGAAGCTGGCAGGAGACAGAGAGAAGAACATCGTCGTAGGGAACACGACGAGATGTTCAAACAGGTAGGTCTAAATATATCTAATATATAAAATTCTCGTGTCACAGTTTCCGTTCCCATACTCTTCCAAAACGGCTGGACCGATTTAAACGAAAATTTGTGTACATATTGGGTAGGTCTGAGATTCGGCCAACATCTATTTTTTATACCCCTAAGTGAGCAGCGGGTGAAACCGCTGCTAGTAAAATATAAAAAGACGCCTGCACATCAAGCTACTACAATCTGTCAGATTTCTTTGATAGATTTTCGACTTTATTTCTAAACTATTAGGTTCAAGGTTCATTGGGAAAAATTGACAGTTTCAGGTAGCTTGACATGCTGGCGTCTGTACATCGACACCTAAAAAACTTTTTAGTAAAAAATAAAACCGACTTAAAAGAAATAATAACCTTGCTTCCGGAAGACGGTGACTTTCGTTGTGTTCGTGGTATTTATTACAAAAAAGTTATTTATTTTAGCATTTTTAGTTATGGTAGATATAATGATACTAGCTTTTGCCCGCGGCGACGCTCGCGTTAAATTCGGGGTAACACAGTCCCCCTTGCGCCTTATTGATTTCTAATAGCAACGCTAAGTTTTCCCCTTTTTTCCCTTTTTCTCCCTCACATCCCACTTTTTTTTTGAAAAAATGTTAGCCTATGTCCGTCTCCTGGTTCCCAACTATCTCTGTACCAAAATTCATCAAAATCGGTTTAGCCATTAAAGCGTGAAGAGGTAACAAACAAACAAACTTACTTTCGCTTTTATAATATTATTAAGGATATCACATAGTTTTTATCGAGTATTCATTTTCCTTTGTTACTCAAAGATTAGCAGATCATCTATCTTCTACGTCAATATAAACATAGAAAAAAAAATTATAGACGATAACTCAGAAACTACTTAAGCAACATAAATAAAATTGATATGGGACCACCTGGTATATATACTCTATCAAACAAAAAAATCGGTCCAGGCGTCTTTGAGTAATCGGTAAACATAATCCTCACTAATATTATAAAAGCGAAAGTGAGTTTGTTTGTTACCTCTTCACGCTTTAATGGAATGGAATTTTGATACAGGGATAGTTGGGAACCAGGAGACGGACATTTACAATTTTTTTTTTCAAAAGTGGGTTGTGAGGGAGAAAGAGGGAAGAAAAGGGAAAAAATAGCGTTGCTATTACAAATCACTAGGGCGCAAGGGGAACTGTGTTACCCCGAATTTAACGCGAGCGAAGCTGCGGGCATAAGCAAGTTATATATAAAAAAAATGATTACTTTTTCCTTTTTAAGGCGCGTCGTCTACACGACCAACAGTCGAGGCGCAGTCGATGCGCGGGCGCGTTAGGCGCGTCGTCCACACGAAATTTGTAAAGAAAATCTCGTTGCGGCGTGCCTCTTCTGTGCCTGCGCCTCAACTGCGCCTCGACTGTTGGTCGTGTGGGCGACGCGCCTAACAATCCCTGTGGCAATCACCTTTGTTCAAATATTCTAGATTCTCGGCGTAACTCAAGGGACAGTGGAGGCCTATCTGCAAGAAATCATAGAGGAAGGAGTCGAGCTGGCTGCCGAGGAAGACGCCAAGGACAGGGCGGTGACCCAGGCCAAGATATACACTGAGAAGTTCATTGATAACCCTGACTTGTTAGTACTCGGTATTTTTATTTTACTCGGATATCTATACTCTATACTAATACTAATATATACTAATCTTTACTAATATTATAAAGCTGAAGAGTTTGTTTGTTTGTTTGAACGCGCTAATCTCAGGGACTACTGGTTGGAATTGGAAAATTCTTTTAGTGTTGGATAGTCCATTTCTTGAGGAAGGCTATAGGCTATATAACATCACGCTACGACCAACAGGTGCTGAGCAGCGTGGGTGAAACCGCGTGGAACAGCTAGTCTAATATATTAAATTCTCGTGTCACAATTTTCCCATACGCCTACGAAACGGCTGGACCGATTTAAACGAAATTTTGTGTACATGATATTGGGTAGGTCTGAGAATCGGCCAACATCTATTTTTCATACCCTTATGTGTGCAGCGGGTGAAACCGCTGGGCACAGCTAGTTATACATATAAACCTTCCTCTTGAATCTATCTATATATTGCTGAAAACTGCATTAAAATCATTTGAGTGGTTTACAAGAGCTAAGCGAACAGACAGCGACTTAATTTTATACTGTGTAAAGAGTTACACGTTATATACAGGGTGGCCAGTTGATAGGCGTCCAAAGAAAAAAATTAGACGCCTTATGCTAAGGGGTACCCGAATTACCCCCATGTATGTTCCGCGATTATTTGTAGTTTAGGAGCTAGAATTTTTTTAAGTACTTTTTTCAAAATATTCACCTAGCATTGGTTTTTATTTTTTATGTCTTTATTCCTATCATTTTAAGATATTCTTTTTTGTGGAATCTATTAGCGATAACAATAGCTACCATGCAAAAAAAATCCGTTTGCCTAGGTATTGTAGAACTTACCACAAAATTAGTCCAAAGTTCAAAATTACCAATAGAGTTCGATAATCAAAAATGTTCAGAGCTTAAAAAAAAAATAAGTGAGGGGTGCCAGAGGTTTCTAAATGATCTTAAAAACTTCTATGGACCTTCAACAGACAAAATCGGTAAAAAAATATAGACCTTGATCGGGGATTATTTCCTGTAATTAGCGTTGATAGCAATAAAGGTATTTTTACAGTTATTGTTATAATTTGGGATTTCTTTATTTTTGCCACTTTTATGATAAAAAAACACGGTAGATAGTTTACAAATTTTATTAAAACACGTTACAAAAGGTTTTCAAAGTGCCGCCTTACCACAGAAATGCACAATCTACATCTACGGAGGAAATTGTCTTTTAGTTGTAAACCATGTCTCGTCTCAGTGTTAAGTTAACGTCTGACAGCAAAATTGGTAATTCTTCAAGAACTCTTTGTAAATGGCTCCATCGAGCTTGGACAGCGGTCTGGCTATGGATTCTCCATAGTCCGCTATCGAGAATCCTCATTCCGTAAGACCATCAAATTTTCAACACCGCTTCAGTGTGAAAATGTGGTCCGGCGTTCTCAACGGTGAACTACCAATTAGTTTACCACCACCATTCGAGCTGCCGTCCAGACTCGTGATGGTACGCACGGGACACTAACAATGAGGAAGAGCTAAAACGGAAAATTGAAGGAGCGGGAAATGTTGTAAGAAGTAACAGAGAAGCCTTTAGACAACTATAAGACAATTTCCTCCATAGATGTAGATTGTGCATTTCTGTGGTAAGGCGGCACTTTGAAAACCTTTTGTAACGAAGCGGTGTTAAAAATTTGATGGTCTTACGGAATGAGGATTCTCGATAGCGGACTATGGAGAATCCATAGCCAGACCGCTGTCCAAGCTCGATGGAGCCATTTACAAAGAGTTCTTGAAGAATTACCAATTTTGCTGTCAGACGTTAACGTAACACTGAGACGAGACATGGTTTACAACTAAAAGACAATTTCCTCCGTAGATGTAGATTGTGCATTTCTGTGGTAAGGCGGCACTTTGAAAACCTTTTGTAACGTGTTTTAATAAAATTTGTAAACTGTCTACCGTGTTTTTTTATCATAAAAGTGGCAAAAATAAAGAAATCCCAAATTATAAGAATAACTGTAAAAATACCTTTATTGCTATCAACGCTAATCACAGGAAATAATCCCCGATCAAGGTCTATATTTTTTTACCGATTTTGTCTGTTGAAGGTCCATAGAAGTTTTTAAGATCATTTAGAAACCTCTGGCACTCCTCACTTATTATTTTTTTAAGCTCTGAACATTTTTGATTATTGAACTCTAATGGTAATTTTGAACTTTGGACTAATTTTGTGGTAAGTTTTACAATGCCTAGGCAAACGGATTTTTTTTGCATGGTAGCTATTGCTATCGCTAATAGATTCCACAAAAAAGAATATCTAAAAATAATAGGAATAAAGACATAAAAAATAAAAACCAATGCTAGGTGAATATTTTGAAAAAAGCACTTAAAAAAATTCTAGCTCCTAAACTAAAAATAATCGCGGAACATACATGGGGGTAATTCGGGTACCCCTTAGCATAAGGCATCTAATTTTTTTCTTTGGACGCCTATCAACTGGCCACCCTGTATTATTGAAATTTAGTAAAACGCGGAATAACAACTATTTTTTTAACGCGTTACCCCACTCTAGGATTTTCTCCTGTATCGTGGGTGCGTTTACAAACATTTAAACTCACATACATAAACAGCCAGACCCGAAACAACTACCTGTAGGCCATACAAATATTTGTTGCATGTAGGAATCGAACCCGCGATACGCGGCGTAACAGGCGATCGCTCAGCCACTGTACCAACCCTGCTGTCAATATTAATCGTCAAGATTAGAGAAGAAAGGTCATCATCAGTTTCCTACCCTTGTCTCATTCTATTTTGGGTCGGCGCAACACGTTTTCTTCTTCCATTCTCCCCTATCAGACGTCACGGCATCATTTAGTCCTTTCTCCTTCATATCATTCCTTACACAATCCATTCATCTTTTCTTTGGCCTTCCTCTCGCTCTCCGTCCATCAACATTTAGAATATCTGCCGGGGTTACGGGTTGTTCGAAAGAGATACCGCGGCCTCGGAAGGTAAAGGGCAATAGAAGGAACATGGGTGGGTTTTAGTCAGTACAAGTCTGACATGCCCCCCCGGTCCGCCTAGAGCGGGGGAAGTCATTGGATGATTTCCCACCCGAAAAAAAAAAATATTCAGAATATATGAGCCTGTTAGGACCCAGCAAAATTTCTTTAAAAAAAATTGGAATAAGTATGTATATGTGTCCCTATTGCTCTTAAATTGCTTTTATTTATTTTCGACGGGCCTGTTGGTCTAGTGGTTAGTGGCCCTGACTACTGAGCCGGAGGTCGTGGGTTCGATTCCCACCCAGGACAATCTTTGTGTGATGAGCATGATTGTTTGTTCTGTGTCTGGGTGTGATTTATCTATAATATGTATGTATTTATAAATTATATAAGTATGTATATCAGTTGTCTGGTTACCATAACACAAGCTCTGCTTAGCTTGGGATCAGATAGCCGTGTGTGAGGTGTCCAAAGATATTTATTTATTATTATTTATTTATTTCTTCAGAAACACAGCTACTACGAACGAATTGGTTGCCGAATTGGTACAGCAATTCCTGTTACCGCATGCCACGAAGGCAGCAACCATACACCACATCACGAAACTACAGAATAAGAGTCTTGATAGCGCTAGGAAGACCATCTTTGGGCTTCTTGACACCGCGGAGGCACTGCCTGGTAAGATCGTAGTGAATGTTCCCTAATTGTTATACTCAGTGCCGAAAGGTCGAAAGGAAAAAACATCTGAGAATCGGCTACTATCTATCTTTCAAACCCCTTATGGGCTTTATAAGGGGTAACCCAAAACGAGTCGTTTTTGTTTATTGGAACGGGGCATTAGTGAAGTGAGCAGCGAGTGAATCCGCTGGGCATAGCTAGTTAATATAATATACATATTTAGAGGCTTCATATCCTACTAACATTATAAATGCGAGTGTTTGTGAGAATGGATGGATAGATGTATAAATTTTTGTTACACTTTCACGTCAAAACGGCAGAACGAATATTGATGAAATTTGGCACAGAGGTAGATTATAGTCTGGAATAACACATAGGATACTTTTTTATTCGATAACACGTAGGCGAAGCCGCGGGCGCCAGCTAGTCAATGATATATATTTTACCCAAAAGTTGACTGGTAGAGAATGCCTTAATTAATGGCATTAAGTCCGCCTATGTACCACTATTGTACAGACGCCAGCACATCAAGGTACTACAATCTGTCAGATTTCTTTGTTAGATTTTCGACTTTATTTCTAGAGTATTAGGTTCAAGGTTCATTGGGAAAAATTGACAGTTTCGGGTAGCTTGACCTGCTGGCGTCTGTACATGAAGTTTAAATAAATATTTTTCTTCTAGGATCTGCCTCGTTGGTAAATTGGTCTTTGGTCTACTGCTGATCAAAAGATCTTGAGCTCGGTACCCAGCTCAGGCTTTCCATATGACTGTGGCGTTTCCCTTCACAATAGGGTAGATGACACTACCAATCAATTGATATACTTTTTATGAGCTGTCAAAACGCGCTTCCCCATAGATTTTGTATGAGACTCGCAACGATGACGTCACTATTTTGTCAAGTCAATGATGCAACTATTTATTGATTTAAAAGAAACTAAAAATCGAATTTTAAAGTTATTTTGAAATGAATGGAGTTCTCAGGTCTAGAATAAGGTGTTTTTTCAGAAAAATTAATGGTGAAGTTAATGGTATCAACTACCCAATTACAAGTTTGACGTTTGATTTCAGAAATTTGCGCTCGTTGCGGAGAAGGTTTAGATGACAAGTGTCGTTGTCGCGTCTGTCCTATAAAAATGGAGCCCATTGAGACTGCATCAAGACATGATCCAAGATGGAAAATCGCCAAATGTGAGTTTGTAGTTCAACAAGGATTAGTATACGATTTAGGAAACATCTTGGCCTTCCATTAGGCAAATTCTTATCAAGTATACTATCTAAAAATTGATACTAAGAAATATTAGCATATCATCCATTTATATTTGAAGAAAAAATAAGAAGATAACTCATAAATTGCTTATTAAAAATGCTAACAAAAAAATGTGAGCCGTCACGGGAAGCCTGGCAGATGTGAAACATCGACATTATTTTGTAAAAGTAATATGCAGGAAAGAACAGATTGTGATAGGAACTAAATATGTTATTGAAAACATCATTATTCTGTTTCATTGTGGATTTACCAAAAGGACATCGTTTTCGTGTTCATCATCGTTAATGATTTCGAGGATCGAAGGCACTTTAAATAAAACTCTATTACTGGCCCCGTGTGGTAACCCATCCATTTCCAAACCTTGACAAAGGTTGCTTAACCTGGCCCCCTGTGGTTACCCATCCATTTCCAAACCTTGGCAAAAGTTCCTTTACCTGGCCCTTGTGTGGTGAATAAAAATCTAATATGCGAGAGAGATGGCTTAACGCCGGATCGAATGGGACGGAATCGCACAGAAGATTGCGCATGGCGACGCGTCGCCACACAGTACACACTACTGCATATACACTGTATATATAAATAAATATCTTGGGACAACTCACACACGGCTATCTGATCCCAAGCTAAGCAGAGCTTGTGTTACAACTGATATACATACTTATATAATTTATAAATACATACATATTATAATATGTATGTATTTATAAATTATATAAGTATGCAAAGTCTTAGTACTTTACACATGCCATCCCACACACTCCATCTACTCCAAAAAGCCGCCATTCTTAATACCTGTCGCATCACCCGGAAATTCCTTACTTCTTCTACAATTTCATCCACATTCTCTATTTAAACTTCCCCCTACAAACTTGGCTCCGGCCCGTGGGTAGGGTATTTGTACTCTCTTACTCGTAAGAGAAGGAAATTAAAGAACAACAAAATAATAATAATAAATATCTTGGGACAACTCACACACGGCTATCTGATCCCAAGCTAAGCAGAGCTTGTGTTATGGTAACCAGACAACTGATATACATACTTATATAATTTATAAATACATACATATTATAGATAAATCACACCCAGACACAGAACAAACAATCATGCTCATCACACAAAGTTTGTCTTGGGTGGGAATCGAACCCACGACCTCCGGCTCAGCAGTCAGGGCCACTAACCACTGGACCAACAGGCCCGTCAAATACCATCATAATAGAGTGGCGACGCGTCGCCACGGCATGCGTATCAGTTTTACGTGCGCCTATAGATGTTTCACATCAAAAGCATTGTATACATTGTAAGAAATTTCTAATAAAATAAGCAGTTCCTTTGTACTATTCTGTCTTATTGTAATGTCCTGTCAAGTATTTTATTTATTTATGTACAAACAAAACACATAATAGGAAAAAACACACAGAAAAAAGATCACAAAGGTACTGCTTATTTCATTTAGAAATCTCTTCCAGCAGACCTGCGATAGGACAGATATCTATACTAATATTATAAAGCTGAAGAGTTTGTTTGTTTGTTTGTTTGAACGCGCTAATCTCAGGGACTACTGGTTGGAATTGGAAAATTATTTTAGTGTTGGATAGTCCATTTCTTGAGGAAGGCTATAGGCTATATAACATCACGCTACGACCAACAGGTGCTGAGCAGCGTGGGTGAAACCGCGTGGAACAGCTAGTATAGTATAAGACACGTAGACACAGTGTGTTAAAATAACATGTATGTGTAGTATTCTCTGACTTCTGACCATTCATTAACTCCTCAGCTATGCCGAGACCTGTAGAGAAGACGCTAGAAGAAAAATACCCGATAGCAAGCGAGGTGAAGTGTATGTTAAGAGATCTTATGGACGTTGGTAAGAACTTATCGTCACTTTAAATAGGGCTAATTGCGACTAAACATAAAACCATGGGCACATATGATATATCGAGAAAAGGTGCACGGTTCGGGTTGGTTGTTTCCTATGGAGAAGAACCGGGAGGAAACTCCATGGTTACTCTTTTAAAACCATTTGGTTTTACAATGTTGTTGTTACAGTATGAGAGGACAATGTAGGCCCGACAATAAGTCATTGCTTACTTTACAAAACGTAAAATAAGAAAAGAAGTTAACAAGCGTCTATGAATCTACAAAGCCACAAGCATATAGTTCCTATGTCAACTGTCAAAACTATGCCTAACAACTGCTAATAACTGAAAAAATAAACTCCACCTTACAAATAATTTTGGAAATGAGTCAAGTTATAATAGTGTGGAGAAGTGCATATTAGGGTCCAGGACACCCAGGGCAGGGACACACACAACTTTACATTTCCAGTACAACAGAACCTTGTTTTGTGTAGATTGTCCGTACAATAGGGTATCAACATAAACTTGTTTAGTAGAGCTTCATTGGTCATTACTGGTACCTGTGTAGATTTTATCCAGTCTAGATTCAGTATTTGTGAAAATATGAGCTCCAAAATAAATTAGAAATGTTGATGGAGATATATTTAATTTATTAGCGACTTCTCTAGTTCAAATTTATCAGGTTACATCGTGGTCACATATAATTTTATGTTTCATGTATATTTTACGATCAAAGAATTACGCTAGTTTAGTCAAACCCCTTCCACAACACGTTCTAGCATTTTATTAACGACCACTTAGAGAAATTCGCGTCGTGTCTCCTTAGAAAGTGACTACAACGTGTTGTGGCATTTTATAAACGACTACTATGCGAAATTCGCATCTTGCCGCTTTTAAAATAACCACAACGTGTTGTGGTGTTTTCAAAACGAACACTAAGAGCAATTCGCGTCGTGCTTCTTCTAAAAATGACGACAACGTGTTGTGGCATTTTATAAACGGCTACTATGTGAAATTTGCGTCGTGCCTCTTTTAAAAATGACCACAACGCGTCGTGGAATTTTCTAAATGACTTAGTAAGCGAAATTCGCGTTGTGGCTGCTTTGATTTTCGACCACAACGCATTTTGGCAATGAGGAAACGCCAGAACGCGTTCTGAGCATTTTTATTTATTATGCAGTTGTAAAGAAATCACGAAAGGACCGCGCCGTTCAAATGGGAATGAGGTTAGAAGCCAGAGACGTAGTTGAAGTAAAGATGGAGATACTGCTGGATATCAAACACTACTTGGACTTTGGTGAGCATTGAAATGCTGGTTTCGGTATTTATTTATTCATACAACAATTCTCAAAGCGTTTGAATTACTTTAATTAACCTTAAATTATAGTCCTACATTATCTTATTTGTAAAAAGGTAAGGTAAGGTAAAAAAACAATAATTGTAGTTAAATAATATTATGAATCTGATGTCGATTGTATTAATTATTATAAATAGATGTCAAATGATTATAAATCTATTCTCTAATGTGTAATAACGCGTTGAATTTATGATGGCGCGGCGAGTTTGGACCTATTCTGGGTTAAGCTCGCCGTTGTACAAAAGCTTTATTATTGCAAATTGCAATAAAGAAATAAGAATATGGATGCTTCGAGTTAATAAAAAGTGAATAAAATTTGACGACGCGTTTGATCTCTACGCTACGTGTCGCGGGTTCCATCCCCGCACTAAATAAATACTTGTATACTTATTACAGATAGTTGTTCCGAGTCTGGCTGTTTGTGTATGTCAGTTTATGTTTTTGTAAATGCAACCACGATACAGGAGAAATTCCTAGAGTGAGGCAAGGTTTAATAAAAAAAGTTTGACTTCATTCACGAAGTCAAACTTTAATATTTCTTTTTTTTATTTATTGATATCGAACTCATTAAAAAATAGTGTCATCTAGTGGCAACACCGAAGAACTGCAACCTTTTATCTATAGCACGGCCAACGAGAAGCGATACGAAATGTAAACAAAACCCATGCTAAAACCCCATCTAAAATGGCCGCCCGAATGTTGGCGAGCCCGTCTTAACGTTGTCATGTTTTTGCCGGGAGAACGAGACATTACGACAAAGGCACAACATGGAAAGAGCTAAATACTATATTGTCAACGCCACAGTTGTTCTTTAGGTTAATGACCTTTCGTATCGCTTCTTGTTGGCCGTACTATAAATGATATTGGCCGTAATATAAATGATAATCTATTTTTTTGTCTGTGGATTCTCTCACTGTTCCATGTGTCTTTGTGAGTAATATAGCTGCGTTAAAAACTAACTCGTTTTATTATTTCTAATACTTTTTAGCGTTCGACTTGGCTACCGGAGAAAAGAGTCTTCCTGTTAAGAAGGTTGACTATCATTACTATTCTAGACAAGCTCACACTGATGCCTTGCCAAGGTACAAGCCCCGCGAGCCACCAGGGACATGTAAGTTACCAGATATCCTTACTAATATTATAAAAGCGAAAGTGAGTTTTTTTGTTTGTTACGTCTTCACGCCTAAATGACCAAACTGATTTTGATGAATATTGGGACAGAGATAGTTGGGACCCTGGAGACGGACATAGGCTAAAAAAAGTGAGAAAAGGGGGAGAAAGAGGGAAGAAAAGGGGAAAGATAATTTTTTTCCAATCATCGCGCGGGTTAAAGTTAGCGTTAGCCCAAAGTAACTATGCCACGCGGACGAAGTCGCGGGTGGAAGCTAGTATCATTATAATCTTCCTGCCCCTGATCCATTCTATTTGGAGTCGGCAGAACACGTTTCTACAACATTAGTCTTACTTTATGCGAAACCCGAAACACGTGTCTAGTATGTTTATGTGAAGAA
The DNA here is from genome assembly GCA_958449745.1 of Ochropleura leucogaster. Classification (NCBI taxonomy): domain Eukaryota; kingdom Metazoa; phylum Arthropoda; class Insecta; order Lepidoptera; family Noctuidae; genus Ochropleura; species Ochropleura leucogaster. The sequence continues at coordinate 7,388,753 of OY288228.1, read as the reverse complement.
TGAAAAATCAGAAAGTTATAAGCTTGTTCTTTTACCTGCTGTCCGTTAAAAACACGGTCACCACGCGGCACAAACGGCACCGCACGCACATGCATGGAACACTCGCGCACCGTCATTAAGGCATGTTCGCTTGCCTTTAATAACCGTTTATCGTCCAGGTCCCAAGGAGCTGCCATCAGAGATACGTCGTCTAGCTGATGAAGAAGCTGCACGCTTGGCTGCGCTAGGACCCTGCTACTGCGAACAGGATGAGGAGGACAACACTCAGACCATGAAGAAACTTAGTTTCTGTAAGTCAGTGGTCTACACGACCACTAGATACGGCCCACGGCCGCTCTCTTATGGGGCTGTCCAACAATCACGTGAGGCTAGAAAGAAGGGAGAAAGGGGGTCCATTAGTAATCACGAAATATCACAAGAGGGGGGAGGGGTGTGTAGTCAAATATCATAGGTATTTGTTACTCAATCGATTGTCTTGCTAATCCGTGGTCCGGAAGTAAGTTATTCGTAATTCTTTATAACCTTTATTCTTTTGTTACACTTATAAATACATTTTTTAACATTTCTTTTACACTTATAAATACATTTTTAAACATTTCTTTAAAAAAAAAATAGAAAAACATTTAAAAATATAAAATAGGTTTCCGCTGGTATCGGGAGCAGGGTCCAAGCTACCGGTAGGCTCCAGAGACAGGAACCTCCTCACAATGCGGGCCGTATCGATAAATACTGCCTTCTGAATCAGGCCCTTAATTCAACCGTTAATTAGTTTGTAACTATGAGGATGACATGACCATGTATAATAAATCAATAACGATTAAAAAAATAACCTTCAACTATAGCTACTTGAATAATAAAACTTATTAAAAGATCCATTTCTCTTTTTCAGTCCAAACCGATGCGTTACTGCTCCCTTCACAACTGCGCACGTTGGAGGAGTTGAAGAAATGCAAATGCGACAAGAGTTTAACACCAGGTACGGGAACAACAGTAGAAACTTTTTTCGACTTAACTATAGACGTAAACAAAGTATGTAGGATTAAAGAACAAGCATTAAACCAACCCAGCCGCCGCGGGAGACGGTCGAAACGACTCCCGGTCACCTTGACGACAGGCCGTGTCGACGGCGCGTTAGTGTTCCACGCGCGCTTCAAAGAGATGTCAGCAAAGCAGAGGGGCCTGCTAGAGGTGAAGGGTTAATGGAAATATATAATATAAAAGAATAGATGCCCCATCTATCCTCCGTTGGCACGTATCCTCCTTTGGCATCTATCCTCAGTTAGCATGTATCCTGCTTTGGTATCTATCCTCAGTTGGCATCTATCCTCCGTTGGCATCTGTCTTCCGTTGGCATCTGTCCTCCATTGGCATCTATCCTCAGTTGGCAGATATCCTCCTTTGACATCTATCCTCAGTTGACATATATCCTCTTTTTAGCATCTATCCTCAGTTGACATATATCCTCTTCTAGCATCTATCCTCAGTTAGGATATAGTAGAGTTTACCCTATCCGTCTCACATTTCAGAACCATCAGAAATTATTCCTGAAGATTTAACAGAGTACACATCGGAATTCACTTCCTACTACACGGAAGAGGGATTGGAGGAGAAGGTGGAAAAGGAAGACAAAGAGGATGCGGATGAGGGGGAACCTGGGACTAACGTCAACTGACCAGCCTTCTCTTAACTGTGTTAAAATCGGTTTGCAGTCTAAACTGATGCAGGGTATACGATCCAAGTTTTTTTTTCTTGTATTTAAAGGGTAAAAGTTACTTTATTGAAGCTGTTAGGTATGTTGTCCCGTACGTCAAAAACCGGCGAAGAGCGAGTCAGTACGTACCTACGTGCGAGGGTTCCGTAAAAACTTGCGACATAAACAGACATATCTTTTGAATGCATAGACTGAGAGGGTTTTTCACAGAACAAAGGTACCACAGATTTGAGTATTATGGTTTTAATAACAATTAGATACCTTCGGACAACACAGTGAGCAATAAGGGTTTCGTTTTTTTCTTTTACAGAACCCTTATCTGATCACTTAGTAGTCCGTTAGTCTGTCTGTATATCAAGACCCTTTATCCTGTGATCGTGTAAAAGAATCGAGTTGAAATTAAAACCATAGACTCAACTCTGTGGTCCCTTGGAGTTGTGGAAATATCATATCTATAAGTCTACGCAGTCAAAAGATATGACCGTTTATGTAAACGCAAGTTTATACGGAACCCTCAGTGTGCGAGGCCGACTCACACTTGCCCGGTTTTTCTTCTAGCTAGACCATGCCTGGGAAGCATGTCAGACAGTCATGTTTTATCTAAATTTTTCATGTTTTTTTTTTTAATAATGCCACCCCGACCGTATTTTTCATCACTATTGAATTCAATTGTAAAACGTGTCGTTTCACTTTAAAAAATGGGTTTTCTCAGCAATATTTTTGCGTAGAATAGGGTAGTTTTCAGGGTCAAAGTAATTACATTCTATTTAGTCCGTCTTTTAGATTATTCAAAAATAAGGGACACGTATTTTTATGGTTCCGTAGTCAACTAGGAACCCTTATAGTTTCGCCATGTCTGTCTGTCCGTCCGTCCGTCCGTCCGTCCGTCCTCGATTAATCTCTGTGACCGTTAGCACTAGAAAGCTGAAATTTGGTACCAATATGTATATCAATCACGCCGACGAAGTGGTAAAATAAAAATTTGAAAAAAAAATATATTAATGTAGCCACCCTATATGTAAAGTGGGAAGTATTTTTTTTTTTAATTTCAACCCTAACGTGTGATATATTGTTGGAAAGGTATTTAAAAATGAATAGGGGTTTACTAAGATCATTTTTTGATAATGTCAATAATTTCGGAAATAATCGCTCCAAAAGTAAAAAACAATGTGTCCCCCCCCTCTAACTTTTGAACCATAAGTTTAGAAAATATGGAAAAAATCTGAAAAGTAGAACTTTATAAGGACTTTCTATGAAAATCATTCTGAACTTGATTGACACAACAGTTTTTGTACAAAAAAGACAAAAAGTTGTACAAAATAATTTCTGGACTAAGTTTGTAGTATAATCGTATATGCAAGCATTTTTTGTAATTTTGTTTATATATTTTATTATCCTGAACGTATCTTTTTTCAAACAAAAAAAGAAATGATTGAAATCGGTTCTCGCAATCCAAAATTACCACCGAAATTGCACGTCTTTGTATTAATTAGTAACCCAATTCCCCGAGAGATGGCGCTGTAGGTACTTATTACATTGGATCGGGTATTACCAAATTGTTCGGTTGGCCTCATAACTGGGAACACTTATTGTGACGGACGGGAAACTACGGAACCCTACACTGAGCGTGGCCCGACACGCTCTTGGCCGGTTTTTTTATTTGTAAATTAGACCAAAAATGACAAAGATATAGCTCATTAAAGATTACGTGTGACGTCACTTGTTGCGGTCACTTTAATGGGATATTTTTGAATAATCTAAAAAACGGACAAATAACAAAAATAGTGAATTACCCTATTACTTAGTTTGATGTACAAAATGCATGGTTGACGGTCCCGTTAAGAGTTCGTTTACACCCTATCTATACTAATATTATAAAGCTGAAGAGTTTGTTTGTTTGAACTTAGTTACAGAACACTTACTAAACATCCAGGTCTGTAGCCTAAGGCATGAGGGGGAGGAGGGCAGCATTGTGAGGCAATTATTCGTAAAATGGCTGAAGGTTACAAAATTATCGATCTACCACAGTTATCTATACAGATAGAAATATACCGAAAGAGATACTGCGGCCCTGAAGTGCAAACGGCAAAAGTAGGAACGTTGATGGGTTTAAGTTAAGTCTGACAGTTCCTTCTGCTCCGCCAATAGCGGGAGAAATAATTTGATAATATCCTATCCAAACAAATAAGACAATTTACTACATACCTAGAACCACATCATTGACGACACGATTGACAGAGTGCTGTACAATCGACTGCTGCGCGGCGTGTCGCGGTGTCGAAACAGATATTTGTATGACCTACAGATAGTTGTTTCGGGTCTGGCTGTTGTGTATGTGAGTTTAAATGTTTGTAAACGCACCCACGATACAGGAGAAATTCCTAGTGTGGGGCAACAATAAAAAAAAACCTTACCTTAAATTCATTTCAGACTACAGCCTTCGTAACACTGGCAGTCAGACGCGAAACTAGACTTATAAAAATATGTATATTTAAATTTGGAATCCCCACAATCATGTTATTTTATAAAGCGTTCTCTTTGATTTGGACACATTAAATAAATTATGAGAATTTACAATTGTTTGTTTTATTCGAAAACTGATGGACGTACGAGAAATGTTGTTTGTTTTTATTTTTCAAATTTGAAAAGCTTAGATCTCGTCCAGGTGTATAACATCTTTTTTGATAAACTTAAATAATAAATGTAAATCAAATTAATATGAAAAGTAAACATGAAATTGTTTTTATATCCTCAGAACGTATAGTTTCGTTTGGTGTGCAACAGGGGAGTATTCTAGGGCCGTCTTTATTTATATTTTACATTAATGATCTCCCGAAAGACTCAACCTCTGACAATAAAAGAAAAAGATGGCGCGGCGTATATTTAAATAAAAAACGAATTAATAAAACAACTTACGTTTAGCATTCTTATATTTTATTAATTTATCAATACCACAGATAATATAATACTAACGTACAGATACTCCATCTCATACAAAGAAACGCGACCGCCATAACTTGCTCATTTCACCGGGCTATTCGGGCTATTTTTTTTTACTCACAACGGCGCTAGATGGTGCTTGCAGCGATAGTTCAGTTTACACAAAGAATCAATAGATGGCGATAAAAGCATACTGTACATAATTTTTTGTACTGCCAACAGAATTAAGTAGCCCTTTGACCTTGAAGCTTACGTCGTCAGTCACTCGCTCGGTAATCGCCTACTTTGCGATTTGCGATAGCGCATGATTTAATGGCGTGGGGTAAAGCTCCATGTTTTTCGGCAGACTTAGTTATTTGTTAGGTTCAACGTATGAGCGTAAATGTCAACGCAAATTATGATAATTATCGAGTATTTAAATCAATTAAAATTATTTATGTTATCGAAATAGCTCTTAAAATGATAGGAGACACTGAGACACAGGAAGCAGGCGCGGATCCACCGTTGTGGGCACTGTGGGCATGCCCACAACCCCAATTTGCTTGTTGAACCTAATTTGCTAAACATTAAAAAATATCTACAAATTTTGGCTACACTACCAGTCAGCGTAGCCACCGCGGAAAGATCATTTTCAACGCTTCGTAGAATCAAATCTTGGTTGCGCGCCTCAATGGTACAGGAAAGATTATCGGGGCTTGCTCTCTTAAATATTCATAAAGATGTGCACCTGGATGACGACGAAATAATTAAGGTTTTTGCTAAAAAGAAGCGTAAGCTTTTTTTTTTTATTATTATTGATAGGCTCGCGTTTGACCACTATCTCACCTGATGGTAAGTGATGATGTGGTCGACGATGAAGCACGCTTACCTAGAAATAACCTATTCACTCTTGACTTGAAGACCCCCAGGTTATAGCTGTCAGGAAATACAGACTCCGGCAGGGAATTCCACTCCTTAGCAGTACGCACAATGAAGGTATTCCCAAACCGTTTAGTGCGTGTGGGTGGGATGTCTACCATGTAACGGTGGCGCATCGCCGTAGGTCTTGTAGTCCTATGATGGAACGGGCTTGGCGGAATTAGGCTGTGCAATTCCATCGCACGCTCTCCGAAAGCTTATCCTGTTCCCGTGAGAATTTCGAGATAAATTGTAGCTTAAGTTTCAATCCAGTGTTTAGTCTTTACACAAACCAAATTTCGTCAAAATCCGCTCAACGGTTTAGGCGTGATTGAGTAACAAACATTCAAACACCTAAATTTTCGCATTTATACTCGTAATGTTAAGTAGGATGTTGCGTCATTTAATTTTACTACAATAAAATTTGAAATATTTTTTTTACACCGTTAGAATAGGTACTACATTTTTACTGATTGTAAGTAGAATCAAGTATAAAAATAAATCTTCACTCGTGTGAAGCAGTTTTGCTAATTTTTATGTAAGTTAGGTACCTACTTAATGTAAAATGTTGTGTAATTTAGTTTGTAATCAATGTTATAATAAATTGTTCAAAACATAGGTAAATCCATGATTGTTCATGAGTGAGTTCGTAGTGTTCGTACTCCAATCCAAGTCTCACTTTGCTAATTTTTGGTGGCTGTGCCCACAACCTTTTTTGAGGGCTGGATACACGCCTGGCAGGGAGTTATTTTTTAATATGTTTCGAGTGTGTAGAATATTTTTATTACAAGTTGTTACTTAACTACGTAGGTAGTAATATTTGTATGTTGTGTTGGTACCTACGTATAAAAGTAGGTAAGTATACTTACCGGCTCGGATATTGGGCGCTAGATGATAGAGTGGGGATAACCTTGCGCTTTGTACAGTACAGACGCCAGTTCATCAACTTACCCCAATTTGTCAAATCTAATTTAGTTTGTTCGGCCGCAGTATAGGTATAAAATGTACTCTGTGGCAGCAGTCAAAGGTTTAGAAATTGTACAGTTCTGGCTAGGTTGACCTGCTGACTGCTGATGTCTGTACGCTTATAGAAAAACACTTACGAGATGTAGGTATTTAAAGAAATTTATTCTCAAAAAAGACTACAGTCATGAGAGTCGGGCAGCGCATGAGAACTTGAGATCCAAAAATTTATCTTCTGCGCATGTGAAGTTAAACAAGCGCTCAAGATCCGTGCCATTTACTTTCCATTCTAATATTATCCAACCACTTACTGGCATATTGAACTGAATGTGGGGTTGAGTTTGTCTCACCCCACATTTAGCGTAAAATACCTACAAACAAATAAAATGCAAGCGTAATTTATGAGTAGGTACCTTTAGATTCGAGTCGCTTAATGTACCTACCTACTTATCAGTTTCATTTGAATTGCGTTTTATGCTACAAGACGGCATCTAATTCTTTTGTATTTTGAACAATTATTATCCGATGGCAGTCCTTAATACTAAATTGACCACTTCAGAGTCGGTTCTTGGTAATTATTTTAAAATACATATATAATAAATATAATAGAAATCGTATTTTTGGACGTGTCATGGTGGACGTTCTCGTGCCGCCTTCAAAGGTAATTACGGCTTGTAATGTACCTACTTATGCCGCCGGGCTAAATCTCCTGCCTTAACCCAGCGGGTTTTGGTGGGCAGAGGTCTACCCAAATAGGAGGATGATGATGATGATCTTTGTTTGAAGGAAAATTTATAAAAAAAACACAATAAATTATAAATAAAAATAAATAAATATCTTGGGACAACTCACACACGGCTATCTGATCCCAAGCTAAGCAAAGATTGAGTTATGGTCACCAGACAACTGATATACATACTTATATAATTTATAAATACATACATATTATAGATAAATCACACCCAGATACAGAACAAACAATCATGCTCATCACACAAAGTTTGTCCTGGGTGGGAATCGAACCCACGACCTCCGGCTCAGCAGTCAGGGCCACTAACCACTGGACCAACAGGCCCGTCAACAAATTACTTAATAGTTTTTTTATTATGTAAGTACTTTATCATTTACAATGAGTAAGTAGGACTGCCTCGTTGGTCCAGTGGTCGCAAGCGCTACTATTGGGCAGTAGGGTCTAGGTGCGATTCTCGGGTGGGACAAAATACCAATACCTAACCCAATGGGAAATAAGGCGTAATGTTATGTATGTATTTAGTCGATATATTTATACTTTTTCTGCTATTTTTGAAGTTGACGGAAAATTAATAAGTTTGCCTTTGCCTTTCAGTAAAATACATAAAAAGTAGATACAGAATAGCAGACAAAGACATACAACAAGACCTTTGGGTATTTGATTGAATCTGTAGGTCCTACCTATGTAATTGATTTATCAAACAGCATCCACCTGAAGATTAATAATATCATACATAATTATGAAGAACAATGATTAAACATTTATTTTGAAGTAACCTTAATTTTGATGAAGATTGTAATGATTTTTTGCGACTTTTGGCTTCAAGGACTTTATTCCCAAAGTTGACACTTGAGACCGCAAAATTGTAAAATACCTATATTATTATTCTATGGCGCAGATTAGCGTTTTATTCATAGATTATAAGAAAAGTAGGTTTTGTTGTTCTATGTCCGAAATATATTTTGTTTTACTTAATATATTTGCATTTCATAACCATTTCATTCTATCTAAATAGGTATGGTATGTATCATTTAGGACGTGTAGTAAAACTTAAAACAACGCCATCTATTAGCACAATTAACAGCAAATGAGTTACTTAACCACAACGTAGTACAAATTTTTCTCACCAGAGGCAACACCATAATATTATTTAGTAAAATCATGGAATTTGGAACTAGGAGCCCATTATTCCTTGATTTTGTGTTATGGAGATTTTTAAAAACTAGGACATACTTCTTTCATGGTCAAACTTAGACAGTTACACAAACCTCAAAAACAAATCGATACATATAACGCCATCTATTGAGATTTATTTGAACTATTTTTTGTTTGTTCGCAATGAGACCCCATGTCAATACATAAATTTGTGCTTGTAGCAATTTATAAAATCCTTTATTTTTAAAACATTGAATCCGTATGTCTCTGATATTTGAAATATTTCTTAAATATACTAAGTAGCTGTCCTGACATACATTGACTTGTCCCAGAATATTCTGAGTATAGGCAATTATCACCACTTAAAAACAATACCATCAAAATCGGTCAAACCTTTCATGAGGAGTAGACGTATGCCTCGTTCGAATAAACAAAAACGACTCGTTTTGCTTACGGATAGTTAGTTGTATTTTGACATAAGTCTCATTAACAAAAATGTGATACATCTAGTCTAAAAAGTGTCAAATATATATATTTTTTCTTAATATTAGAAATACGGATTCACAGTTTATTTAGACAATTTGGTACATTTTATACAATAGTTATTATAGAAGTGTATAGTTATAGAAACAGATAAATTATCACAGCCAAGCGAAAGAAAAAAAAAATGCGAAATAAACAATTGAAAACATTTTACGTATCGAGTTGCCATGATTAAGTAAAATGCGTCTTATATGTCTCTACATAAATATAATTTATAGTTTACAAATGCGTTTATTGGCTAATAAATTTGAGGTCGTAATTATTATTACCGCCATCACAACAGACTGCACGGTGGTTTCCCGCCTTTTTTAAAAAAAAATGGCGCTTAAATGTAAATGTCAAATTTGACAGGTGACAAAGAGGAAGGTTGGTCAAAGCTCAATGAGTAGTGTGTCTATCAAGGTGGCGTTGATTTCGGGCGTCAGGAGCCGTTAGACGACTTTCGGCTACCGTAGACGGTGAGCAATGGGTAGCTCACCGTCCGTTCGTTTATTTGCGACAGCCCGGAAAGATAGCGCGTTCGTGTTCCACGTGCACATCATAGGTGTTAGCAAGGAGGAAGGACCCCTCAGGGCCACTGCCTGCCGTGGTTGCGGGCTGTTCGAAATAGATACTGCGGTTTCGGAAGACAAAGGGCAAAAGAAGGAACATGGATGGGTTTTAGTCAGTAAAAGTCTGACACTCCCTTCCGCTCCGACCAGAGCAGGACAAGTTATTTGATGATTTCCCATCAGAAAAAAGGATGAGATGTTCATATTTATACCCTAATCTGAACAATGAGGTCAGGTCATTTTAAACAATAAAATGTCGTTAACAGTTTTTCAACCAATGATGGTCAGAGACTAAAAAAATAAACTTTAGAATCAGGTTACTTTAAGAGAAAAAGTAACCCATATACGGTAAACCAGCTCATAACATTCGACACAAACACAGAAGTTCATTTTGGTACACAAAAAATATGCAAGAAAGTTAGCCCGCGCTAAGTGCTTTATCTCTTTATTCTGGTTAATCAACACTCTTAAAAGGTTAACTCAAATATAATAAAGGTTAACCCGTATATTGGTTAATCAATATAAGTGTTTATAGTTTTTTAACCCAAATAATCGGTCCCTTTTGGCGAGCTATGCCAGCGCCATTCATTTCATAAATAATTCTCATCAATTCAGAGGATATGACAAAAATCGTAATCAATTCACAATTTCGGATGACTCATGATTATAATATCCCGCTATTGACTAAAACCTTTATAAATAGCAGAGAGCTCTACGATGATTAATAAACAAAAACAATTTCTGTTGCCTCATTACTCCTAAATACCACTGCAAAACCTATTTATTATAGAGATATGCAATAAAATAATAAAAACTACTTTAAAAAATATAAACCTTTTTGCAATAAACATGCAGATATGTGTGTTAGCGATGGTGAAAAGAAAATACTATACATAGTGATTTTTATGTGCAATGAAATATGTAGTATTTTAGTTCGAAGTTTGTGAACGAAGTTGCGGGCAATTCAGAACGGTTCTAGATTAGCGTATTTCTCGCGCGTAAAGACTCATTTTGGGAGCAAGTTTTGCTACAGGCGCAACTCGTACAAGCAATGACGCATTTGGCAGCTCGTATAAGCGCGAGTCGTGAGAGTTGCCTCTCAGCGCAACCACTCAGCTTCAAACACGACGTGTGTTTTTCGCTTGTTCGAATTAATTAATAAGTGGAAAATGTGACGCGCGTGTAAGCGCGTAAAAAATACGCTAGTCGTAATTACTCCAAAAATGGATGTAAAAAGACGAACTACACACAAATGCGAGTCCATCAATGACTAGTTGTGGCCAAGTTTTGTGTAGTAGTTTTCTCAAATAATGCGCGGAAATTAAAACTAAGTGGTACCTACCTAACGAGGCAGAACTTATTATTTCAAATGTATTATCAACGAACAACAATAATTTTTCACGCGCCATAGTGTCCATTTGTTTCTTTTTTCAATAAACAGCTTTCTATTTGCAAGCCAGTTCGAAATTTAAATAAAACCTTCGATAAGTTACCTCCTTGGTTGCCAAATTTTGGAACTAAAGATAGTTCCATTTTTAAATTACAGTACAGATATGCGTTTACATAGTAAATTATTTGGCCGCTACAAGAACACAAATATGGATTTTTATACAAACTTTTGCCGGAGGCTGCTCGCATTTATTTAGCCAGAACAAAAAATTCGATTTATAAGAGTACTTATTGTTACGTTTAAATACGAACAATTAAGGTTACCAGTTTTAGGTAGCGCTGTTTGTCAAGAAAAAAATTAACATAGATAAACCAAATTTGATATGACACAATGCATAGATAACAAGCATGTGATGAATCTTTTTACATCTTGTATTAATAGTGAATTTAAGATATTATGTGTGTAGGAAATTGAAAGTGGAATTTGAGGCGTGTTTATTGAAATATTTAGATCGTAAGGTGACAACACCAGGACAGTCAGCCAAATCAAATGTCTTTGTCATTTTTAGGACCTCAAAAGAAAAAAAAACGGTACCCTTACAGGATCAATTTGTGGTCTGTTTGTCTGTCAAAACCCTTTGTCTGAGTAAACGCGTAAAGGTATAGAGTTGAAAATAAAACAATATACCTACTCAAGTTTCAAATATTTGAAGGGCCTACAGATAGTTGTTCCGGGTCTGGCTGTTTGTGTATGTGAGTTTAAATGTTTGTAAACGCACCCCCGATACAGAAGAAAATCCTAGTTTAAGTAACTTTAAAAAAAAGGGTCTATCAATGGGTTTAAAAGTAATAAAGGGAGTACTGCAAGGATCGATATTAGGTCCCTTCCTCTTTTAAGTATATATTAATGATTTACCCCATTTACATCCATATACTTCCAAAAACTACTCTACTTCGTATGATATAGAATTAACCAAAAAAATACATAGAGAGGCTTATGACTTTTTGAACACTTCCTTGAAAACTAACTCTTATTGCAATACGATTACATTCAACATTTTAATTTTTTCATTCAATTCCCTTATTGAGGTTAGATTGAGGAGCCATATAAAAAGTATTGTATTTTCTTTCGTTTTAGAGCTACAAAAGCAAGATTTTTAGAAGGTAATATGCTAAATTGCTACTAAATGATACAAAATTTTCATAAATATTCATCTATTACTTAACGAGTTCCAGGTGGCTCCTCAATCCAGATGTTTAGATTGAGGAGCCACTTTTGCATTAAAATAACTAGTGATATATTTTGCTGCTAAATCTAGAATTCGTGCTGCAAAATAAGCTACATTGCTGCTAAATAATGGTGAGATCAGATTTTAAAAATCTGATGTGGCTCCTCAATCCTTACGGACATAATGTATTTCACACTTGCGCTTATTAGTTGTGTTTCTATTAGAGCAATTAGACGCATTATTTTGTCTGTGGTCCCTTAGTTAGAGCTTTGGAAAAACTAACCATTAAAGTGTACGAAGACAAAAGATATGGTTGTTTATATTGCAATTTTATATGGAACTGTAGGTGCGCTAATCAGACTCTCATTTAGAAGATTATTGCATTTTGAAGATGTTAGGCAGTATGTAATATAAATTGCGGTCATTTTGAATTTGGGTTTACTGACTTAAAATAATGTTTAGGTATTTATTTAATCTGACACCCACGGTTTCTCCCATGTGATGGTCGAAAAATAGTATCCTATGTGTTATTCTAGACTTTAGACTATAATCTACCTGTGCCAAACTTCATGAAAATCCTGCAGATTGCAAAAAAAATAACTTTTAAGTTTTGCGGGCTGCCTTGGCGAGTTCACCTTACAGAGGTATAGTGGATTATCTAGGATTTTGGAAGTCATTTGCAAGAAGGTAATGCAAGCTTAGTAGCTGCAGTTCATGTAGGTTTTATTTACAAGGGGGCACAATTGTACAATCAAGGACAAAGATATGTTTACATTTAATTGCTGCTTATAGAACGTGTAAAAAAAGGAGAATGAATACTTATAGGTGGGCATATATATCATGTAAAGAATACACTGTAAAAGAATTATAATTAAAATCAATGATTCAACTTTCCATACATTTTTTTTTTCATTTTACTTCACTGTTACAACCCTAGGCGTTCAGGTCAATGGCCGACGATAGTAGGTACTTAAGATATTAAGTACGAACGCGCTGGTTACATGAAATACTTTTCCTAAAATTGTTACCCACTGGAAAACCTTACATTCTACTTACTGGATGTAGAGATACCAACGTAATTAAACAAACTTGGAAATAAAAAGCTCTCAGCTGATTTTAGGGTTGTCGCACAGAGTTCGTGCAAAAAAAAATGTCTTTTTCTCTAAAAGTATAGTATTTGAGAACCTGGGAACATGCAGACTGCTTACCACCTTAGCTGCCCCTTAAAGTTAAGTATGGACGTGGAGTCTCACAGGCTACTCGTTGTTCTTAGTTTACCTAATTATGTTATTTTACTTTCTGTAAAGTAAGCAATGTCTTATTGTGGGGCCTACGCTGTCCTCTCATACTTAAGTACTAACGCTGTAACAACAACATTGTAAAACCAAATTATTTTAAAAGAGTAACCATGATGTTTCTTGCCGGTTCTTCTCCATAGGAAACGACCAACCCGAACCGTGCATCTTTTCTCGACGTTTTGTAAGTGCCCATGTGGGCCTATGTGAAATAAAAACATTTAGATTTTGTTTTTTTTTTAATTCCCCCACTCCCCGTGATTGAGAGGCTAAGTAGTTTTGTTTTAGTCTTAAAACTATCAGCGACGGAGGAGGTTGCACCTCACTTGATAACGAAGACTCGGGGAATTAGGTAAAAATGAGAGCAACGAGTAGCCTGTAAGACTCCACGTCCATACTTAAAGTTTAAATGTTATTTTCTCCGTTTTTTACACGTTGTATATCCCTGGACTTACTGAGTCCATAGAAAACTCATAAAATCTATAAACTTAAATACGTCTACATAGCTTTCTTTATTATTTAGTTTTATTTCTTAAGATATTAATTGTTAGCTTATTAGAAGAAGATATGCGTGGTATATAATAACTATGGCGGGAATACTAGAGCGTAGGTGATTGGAGTTATTGCAAGCGTCAGCATCGTTGCAGCTTTGCAGACAACCGTGGACGTATCTGGAAGAAAACCATGTTTTTTTTAATCATCAAAAGGACAATGCAAGATTCTTTTTTAGAATTTCTTTGTGAATGAATGGACATTGTTGGCCTTGTAGATTCCTAGACGCTTGTTAATTTTTGTTAAAATTTTATCTTATTTTACGTTTTGTAAAGTAAGCAATGACTTATTGTCGGGCCTACGCTGTCCTCTCATAAGTTCTAACTCTGTAACAACAACATTGTAAAACCAAATGATTTTAAAAAAGTAATCAAGGAGTTTCTAAAAATCTTAGTGAAACGTTTGAAAAAATATATTACGACAAAGACAATTTACACTTAATTGCAATAAATCTAGGTCACTTATAGAAACTTTTAAATCTTGAAAAGTAAAAACGCTAGCTTAATGAAATAAATAGTATTTAATACATAATTAAGTACCCTTTAATTAAAGTATTAAAACTCTTTAGTTATTAAAAAAGGGAGACTTTTGAAGATGCAACTACGAAATCACAGCATTTGATTTCGCTTTTGTTTCTAATCTGTCATTTAAGTTGGTATATAAACCATTTTGATTGTGTTATAAATTCATTATTCAAACTATAATCATGTCACTCAGGTGTAAGAATGCACCAAAATTAAGTATTTTATCTGAGGAGTATTATATTGTCTATTAAACACAAATTATTTCATTACGCTAACATTCTTAGTTTCAAAACTAATAACTATCTTTAAGTGACCCAGACTCATTGCTCTCAAGTGTATTAAAAACGCAAAATTGCCTTACGGAATGAATGTATTTCGCCAATCTATTTACTACTGTAGTAGGCCTACCATGACGTCTTAAAGCAGACCTTATTCCATGAAAGGGAAAAAGATGGTGCTAGACACCCTGTATAGCTTTGTCTCTTTCTCTCTGTGGAATTAGTTCTGCTTATGACGTCATAGTAGGGTAGCTGACCTGTCATCATAGTAGAATCGTCCGCAGTGCGACATTCTAATGATCTCCGTGTCAGTGGTTGCAGTTCCGGAGTCCAAGCCACAGCCGCGCACTGTGATGGTCTCCCCGGTGTCATCTGAAACAATATGACGAGGTTCTTTGAGACCCTCTTGACAAGTTTAATGGAAAATATGTCGATTTTTAAGCTATTGCATAGCTTCTATCGCGGGCCTTGAGCGCGGGGACCGAATCCAGAAATTCCGTAACGAAAAAAAACCTGACGCTCCCCACTCCGACGGGCACGGAGGTGTGGCCTGTCTAACGTCGTTTACACAATACGGTCAGTTATTTCAAACCCGATTCTATTGTTCTAATAGCGTGTTTGGTAGAAAATCGGATATTCAATCGACATTACGCTGGTTCAGACCCAGGGTCTTGTTTTTCTTTTTGCGACTTCTTTTCATTGGAAGTACTTTTTAAATATTATATTTAGTTTTTTATTTACCTATTGTCTAAGTTGATAAAAAAAAATCTTTTTGCGACTTCTTTTCATAGGAAGTTCTTTTTAAATATTTTATTTAGATTGTTTTTATTTATTGCATAAGTTGATAAAAAATGCTATGCAATAGCTTTACCGCGGCAGTCCCCGAGTGCCACACGTATTTTTTTTTAATTGTAAATACAATTACCTTGTTACATTTTAGTTCAGTCATAATGTCTCTAAACCGAAGTTATTTTCAACAAGCAACAAAAAAAAAGGTTAATTTTGTGACCCTTGTGATTTGTGGCATGAGCCAATTAAACCTTCATTCTAATCCTTACTAATATTCTAAAAGCGAAAGTGAGTTTGTTTGTTTGTTACTTCTTCACGCTTTAATGGCTAAACCGATTTTTGGAACAGAGGTAGTTGGGAACCAGAAGACGGACAAAGGCAAATTTTTATTTTAAAAAAGTGGGATGTGAGGAAGTAAGAGGGAAGAAAAGAGAAAACTTAGCGTTGCTATTACTAATCAATAAGGCGCAAGGGGAACTGTATTACCCCAAATTTAACGCGGGCGAAGCCGCGAGCGAAAGCTAGTCTCAACATAAAAGTGCAAATGCCTTACCAAAAACTCCAGCTATTTTGATACAGGACGTGGCAGGGAACAGCCCATCGCGTCCTTTCCTGCCTCCCATGCAGGGCGACTCCAGCATCTGAAGACTATGATTGTTGTGGAACGGGTCGTCGCATGCGGGGAAACGCCCATTCATAGACACGCATTTGAAGCAATCAATGCTGTGGACTGAAACAAAAAGGATTCAATCAAAACTCGTATATTTAGTTTCTTTATTTGACGGGCCTGTTGGTCTAGTGGTTAGTGGCCCTGACTGCTGAGCCGGAGGTCGTGGGTTCGATTCCCACCCAGGACAAACTTTGAGTGATGAGCATGATTGTTTGTTCTGTGTCTGGGTGTGATTTATCTATAATATGTATGTATTTATAAATTATATAAATATGTATATCAGTTGTCTGGTTACCATAACACAAGCTCTGCTTAGCTTGGGATCAGATAGCCGTGTGTGAGTTGTCCCAAGATATTTATTTATTAAATTATTTTAAAAGATTGCACAGCTTTTATCGCATTTTTGAGCGCAGCGACCGAATCAAAAAAATCCGTAACGAAAATAAAACTAACACTCTCATTACGAATACGATCGCTTATTTCAATTCACGCTACCCTACCGACATCTTAAAGCAGAACTTATTACACTGAAGGAAATAGACAGAGCTATATAGGGTGTCTAGCACCATCTCTTTCTCACACAGGAATAAGAACTGCTATAAGATGTCATGGTAACCCTTACGACTGCAATGTTTTATCAGGGTGTTTGGTAGAGAATCGGATTGTTAATCGAAAGTACGCTGGATCAAACACAAGGTATTGTTTTTCTTTTAGCGTCTTCTTTTTTTTAATTTATTGCATAAGTTGATAACAAATGCTATGCAATAGCTTTACCGCGGCAGTGCCCGAGTGCCGCACGTATTTTTTTTTATTTTTGCACACACAAAATACATGATAGGACATTACATTAAGACAGAAAAGCACAAAGGTACTGCTTATCTATACTAATATTATAAAGCTGAAGAGCTGTTTGTTTGTTTGTTTGAACGCGCTAATCTCAGGGACTACTGGTTGGAATTGGAAAATTCTTTTAGTGTTGGATAGTCCATTTCTTGAGGAAGGCTATAGGCTAAATAACATCACGTTACGACCAACAGGTGCTGAGCAGCGCGGGTGAAACCGTGGGGAACAGCTAGTTCCGTTATAAAATTCTTCCAGCAGACCTGCGAGAGGAAACTTGGATGATATATGTAGACACAGTGTGTAAATCATAAATGACGTTTATTTTGCAAGTAGGTTTTTCACAAATACTTTTACAATCTACAAAAGCCTATGTCCGTGTCCTGGTTCCCAACTATCTCTGTACCAAAATTCATCAAAATCGGTTTTGCCATTAAAGCGTGAAGAGGTAACAAACAAAACCACTTTCGCTTTTATAATGGTAAGGATTCTTTTCTTATTTACCACCACATTCTGCACCCATATTTGCAAAATAAAGTATCTTTATCTTTAAGTTTATCTAGCTTCGCAATGGCCTCGACTAAAACTAGAATAGTCACACAATTATTACAATAACGCATGTTAGTATGTGTGTGCCTGTTTGTAGTTCTTTCACACTCAAACGTTTAAACCGATTTGGATAAAATTTAGTTATGTAGATAGTTTATACTCTCGAGACCATAAAGGCTACTTTTTATTACGATCTACGCGGTTGAAACTGTGACGCACAACTAGTAATATTAAAGATGGCAACATTAATATTTTTATTACTTCGTCGATAACTGTCAGTTACTCAGCTTTATTTTTATAGACCATTGTCATCAACATAACTTTTTTTATTGCGTTTTTTTTTATTGATGGCAAATATTGGCACGCCCATCTTCATTTATAATACTAGTCTATTTAGGTAGCTTCTTTATTGAATCACTAGCTTAAGCACGCGGCTTCGCTCGCGTTAAATTCAGGGTAACACTGTTCCCCTTTTCTGATTTACTTTTTCCTTTGCGCCTTATTTATTGTAATAGCAATGCTAAGTTTTCCCTTTTCTTCCTCATAAACAAACTCTTTTTAAATCTCAACTTAAAAAAATGCTTATGTCCGTCTCCAGGGACCCAACTATCTCTGTACCAAAATTAGAAATTTAGGCGTGAAAACGTAACAACAAACAAACTCACTTTCGCTTTTATAATATTACTAAGGAAGTGAGGATTTTAAATCGACTGATTAAGTAACTAATTAAAGTACCGAAAACCGGCTAGAGTAGTCAGACTCACGCACCGAGGGTTCAGGACAAGCTAGCGACATAAACAGCCATATCTTTTGACTGCGTAGAATTAGAGGGTTGATTTTTTTCACAGCACGAAGCGATTATAGAGTTGAGTATATGGTTACCTCGATACCTCCACGTGTTCCAGAGATACTTGACAGTCAAACAGATGGATAACAAAATAAGGGTTTCGCTTTTCCTTTTGAGGTATAGAACCCTAAAAAATATCGTAAGTCAAGCATGGGCGCCGAGGGCACGCCACAATAGTGGCAGTAAGTCCCCTCTTTGGGGAGTGGCTGGAGAGGCGTCATGACGTCCTCGCCTACCGCCTGACGCAGCTCCTCACCGGACACGGAAGTTTCGGGAGGTTCCTGCACATAATCGGGCGGGAGGAAACGCCCGGGTGTCACCATTGTGACGATCGCCCGGAGGACACGGTGGAGCACACAGTGGCGGTCTGCCCAGGTTGGGTGGAGCACCACCGTACCCTCGTGGAGGCGATTGGCGGCGGCGATCTCTCGCGTCCGGCCCTGGTTCAATCTATGGTCCGGAGCGACAGGGAATGGGAAGCGGTCACCTCCTTCTGCGAAGCAGTAATGCTAGTGAAGGTGGAGGCCGGGCGTTTGAGAGAGTGAACCTCAAACCAACCCAGCCGCCGCGGGAGACGCCCCGGGCGCCGGGCGCCGCGAGACGACTCCCGGCCACCGTAGATGCGGGCCTGTGGACAGTGAGCAATGGGCAGCTCAACGCCGTGTCGACGGCGCGATCATGTTTCACGCGTGCCTCAAAGAGATGACAGCAAAGCAGATGGGCTTGCCAGAGCCTCTGCCTGCCGGGGTGAAGGGTTGTTCGAAAGAGATACCGCGGCCCCGGAACGTAAAGGGCAACAGAAGGAACATGGGTGGGATGGGAACAAAAGCATGGGCGCCGGGAGAATTATTTCCTGGGAAATGCACTATTAACGAAGTTGTTCGCTGGGAGTTTGAGAGAGAGATCAAACCACGGATCAAACCAACCAGTCGTTGCAAGAGATGCTTCAGGCGTCCGAGATAAAGGGTCTTGATAGACAGACAGATGGACAACAAAGGGATCCTATAAGGGTTCTGTTACTTCCTTTTGAGGCAATAATCATCTGCCGAGCCTTTTCCCAACTATGTTGGGGTCGGCTTCCAGTCTAACCGGATGCAGCTGAATTTCAGTATTTTACATGGAGCGACTGCCTATCTGACCTCCACAACCCAGTTGATAAATACTGGGTAATACGATACCCCTTGGTAAGACTGGTTGTCAGACTTTCGGAACACTGACTACCTGTAACGGCTGTCAAAGATCTACAAATGACAGCCGGGGCCAACGGCTTAACGTGCTTTCCGAGGCACGGAGGAAACTCGGTATGTAACAGATGGTCACCCATCCACAGGCCAACCTAGGCAAGCGCGGCTTAACCTAAAGATTGACCCGAGCGGCTACTATTATTCAGCCACGAGCTCCTCCTTCCTTTTGAGGCAAGTTACACTAAAAACACAAACCGTCGAAAATAACTTTACTTCCGGAAGTTGACGAGTTTTGTTTGTTTGTTTCATTGACTTTTTTGCCACCGACTTCCAGAGGTAAGGAGTGGTTAGCAATCGTTAGTTTTTATTATAATATTATAAAAGCGAAAGTGAGTTTGTTTGTTACCTCTTCACGCTTTAATTGCTAAACCGATTTAAATAAATTTTGGAACAGAGATAGTTGGGAACCAGGAGACGGACACAGGTTTATTTTTTCTAAAAAAAAAAGTGGGATATAAGGGAGAAAGAGGGAAGAAAAGGGACAACTTAGCGTTGCTATTACAAATCAATAAGACGAAAAGGCAAAAACTGCAGGTAGCAGGTACTGTGTTAGACCGAATTTAACGCGAGCGAAGCCGCGGGCAAAAGCTAGTGCGTTATAAATGCACTCGAATTTATCTAGGTACTATAATATATTAGGAATTATATAGATACTTTAAATTCCAATACAACACACTCCTGTGGTATAATTCCCGAACTAAACAGACGAAACCGCAGGCAAAGCCTAGTAAACAAATAAAGATTCTCACCTGTAGTTGCCCAACAGAGTGTAATAAAAGCAGCTATGAAAATATTATTTCGTCCGCGGTCTGTCAGCTTCTCCATCGTATCAGTGTATCTGTAACAAGAATACCGAGGTACAGTTATGTGTAAAGTAATTTATGTGTTAATAATAATAATAGTAGAGGCTTTTTAAAGGCCTAGACTCTCCCCATCGCGAGATATGCAGTCTCAGGGAATATTTCCTAGACACCGACGTGCGAAAGCGACGTGGGAATGCATCGAGATGTGGTTGCAGTGGACAAAGGCCTCACCCCGCTCTCCTTGGCTAAAAAGAACTGGCGCAAACCTGTAGTGCTTGACACTAACGACCGCAAGGAGGTATGGCAGAGTAAGGAGCTTCACGGACGCTTTTTTCCGGGCCCTACATGGACCCGATGTAAATTTTATAGCATCCGTGTCCTGGCTACGATTCGGTGACCTATTTGGGGAAACTGAAGGTTTTGTCTGCGCGATTATGGACGAAGTTATGTTGACGAACAACTACCGGATATATATTATGAAGGACGGGACAGTTGACGTGTGTCGGGCATGCCACCGTCCGGGTGAATCCATCAGACATATAATCTCTGGTTGTTCTCGTCTAGCTAACGGCGAGTACTTGCACAGGCACAACCAAGTAGCCAAGATTAATAAGATTATTCATCAGGAACTTGCATTTTATCTGCAGGCCTCTATCCCACTGATAGGGGCAAAATAATCAGTTTGTTACAAACTGATTATTTTGCTCTATTTAAGTGACCAGGTATTAAACGCCACCGGAAAACAAACAAAACGGACAGCTAACACCGAAAATACTTGGAAAAAGTAATTAACCTAAAAAGGCTCTATCCCTAATCAACTATCGTAGTAAAAAAATCAAAAACAATGTCTATACCTAGCTTTCTGTATATATTGTACTTACTCTAAACAGGTAAGTACCTCGAGAATAAATCTATACTAATATTTTAAAGCTGAAGAGTTTGTTTGTTTGTTTGTTTGAACGCGCTAATCTCAGCGACTACTGGTTGGAATTGGAAAATTCTTTTAGTGTTGGATGGTCCATTTCTTGAGGAAGGCTATAGGCAATATAACATCACGCTACGACCAACAGGTACTGAGCAGCGTGGGTGAAACCGCGTGGAACAGCTATCACGACAATAAAATGAGAACGTAAAGTAAGGTTAGAATAAGATATGGTACCGTCAGTCCCTCTGCCTAAGGTTGCCGGTTGTTCCGCGGCCCACGCGGCCCACGCGGCCCACGCGGACAAAGGGCAAGAGAAGTAACATGTATGGGTTTTACTCAGTACAAATCTGAGATATTTGATGAATTTCCATCAACAAAAAAATGGGCCACTGGTAGTGTTGTTAAAAAAAAAAAGTGTAAAACCAAAATGGCGGCGTAACTTCACACGCTAAATAAACCACGCAACTATAACTCAATCTGACGGCAAGACACGGATAAATTATAAACTCACGAATTTTGATGCATTAAATTGTAAACGAAATTACCAGTTTACATTTCGCAGACAGTTTTTAATCTGTGCAGATTTATTATAACCTCAATTGCGTTTGCAGTTTATACGGTGACATTATTATAAACAGTTTAGTACTCGATTGGGGTTACATCTACCCACATATGAATACAAAATGGAATGTAGAACGAGGTAGATGTAAGAACGCCGGGAGGAGACGCTCTACAGGACATACACTGCCCTTAGAGGTTTTTCAGAGGTCACACACAAAGGTCTTGTGCACAGAGTACATTATAGTCTTGTTTGTATAACCATATGTATGAAAGCGGCAGAGACAAGAAGAGTATGTAAGAATCGTAGCAGTTAGCCCTGTGGTTTATGCCTGAGAGAAGGTTTTAAATTTATACATGTAATAATAATATATCATTTATTTTCAGGCATCTTAGGCCCAAAGATTAATACCTTACAGACAAACATAATACAATTATCTATACTAATATTATAAAGCTGAAGAGTTTGTTTGTTTGTTTGTACGCGCTAATCTCAGGGACTACTGGTTGGAATTGGATAATTCTTTTAGTGTTGGATAGTCCATGAGGATGAGGAAGGCTATAGGCTATATAACATCACGCTACGACCAACAGGTGCTGAGCAGCGTGGGTGAAACCGCGGAGAACAGCTAGTATTATATATAGCTAATACAATTCGTTATAACATGACGTACATTTTCGCAGAAAAAAAAACATCAACGAAATAGAAACCATAGACAGGTCGTTAATGGACACATCGGCATCGACAATAGAGTTTTAAATGGCGGTTTGACAGTTACGTAAACACATTAGTTAGCATAAACAAGAATACGTTGATTTATGCTGTATTTATCGCGAGTTTCTTCGTAAATTGGTAATTTATAGAACTAATATCAAAGCTGGTTAACAAGAGTGGTTGCATGTGGGTCCTAGGGCAGTATTAATAAACAAATCTTACTCGTGGTCTTGGGAAAAACTCCGGTATTAAGATAAGGTCTACCATGTCTTAAGACCATCTGAGCGATAGAACCGATAAGTAGTACTAATCTCACTTACGAAAGAGGAGCTCGTGGCTAAATAATAGCAGCCGCTCAGGTCGATCTTTAGGTTAAGCCGCGCTTGCCTAGGTTGCTATGTGGATGGGTGACCACCCGTTACATACCGAGTTTCCTCCGTGTCTCGGAAAGCACATTAAGCTGTTGCTCCCGGCTGTCACATATAGATCTTTGGCAGTCGTTACAGCTAGTCAGTGTCCCGGAAGTCTGACAACCAGTCTTACCAAGGGGTATCGCTTTAACTCGGTTATGGAGGTCAGATAGGCAGTCGCTCCATGTGAAATACTGCTATACAGCTGCATCCGGTAAGACTAGAAGCTGAGCCAAACAAAGATTTTGGGAAAAGGCTAAGCAGGGAGATGACTGATCGCACTTGAAAATAGAGTCGCCAACCGGGTTTAAATAATCGTTTATTACAGTAGTGAGTTTTGTTTCTAAATACTACCTAGGTTTCGCTACAGATCCTAACGCTGATGGCGTCGCAGCTAAGGGAGCCTCGCAAAGCAATCTAATTAGATTTTAGAATCCACTAATTTAATCGGTTCTTCTAAATATAATAAAAAATAACGGCCAAGTGTGAGTCGGACTCGCTCACGAAGGCTTCCGTACCATCCTTACTAATATTATAAAAGCGAAAGTGAGTTTGTTTGTTTGTTACGTCTTCACGCCTAAATGGCATAACCGATTTTGATGAATTTTGGTACAGAGACAGTTAGGTTCCTGTACACGGAAATAGGCTATTTTTTTAAGTTAGAAATAGGGGGGAGTGCATGTGTGTGTTTGTCCGTCTGTCATGGCAAAACGGAGCGACGAATAGACGTAATTTTTTAAGTGGAGATACTAGTAAAAGTAGCCTATATCACAGGCTACTTTTTGTCTCTTTCTAACCTCCCACTGCTCTAAAATAGTATTATATATATATATAACTAGTTATCTATAAAAACAGCAAATTTAACATGATTGTAGTTTGGGAGCTGTCTAAAATACTTATTGTATCCTGTTTTTTGCTAACAAAAATGCATCATACTTACTAATATTATAAAAGCGAAAGTGAGTTTGTTTGTTTGTTACCTCTTCACGCTTTATTGGCTAAACCGATTTACCGGTATGGAGATAGTAGGGAACCAGGAGACGGACATATGCTATTTTTATAGAGAAAAGAGTGGGTTTTGAGGGAGAAAGAGGGAAGAAACGGGAAAACTTAGCGTTGCTATTACAAATCAATAAGGCGCTACCGAATTTAACGCGAGCAAAGCCGCGGGTAAAGGCTAGTCTATCATAATTTCAACTGTCTACCTATCACGGTTCATGAGACATCCTGGTAAGAAACGGGAAGCGGAGTCTTAACCCCCTAGGTGTTAATGAAATGTCACAATCTGGTACTGAAAGGGGCCTCGCAAAAACTAATGTCACCGACACCGCAGTTAGTCTACGCCCCCACTGGACAGGAGCCCCACCGGGCATATTATAGTCAGGTTAACTACTTGATCTTAAGCAAAGGTAAGCTTACAGGGGTTGCGAGTTGTTCGAAAGAGATACCGCGGCCCCGGAATGGCAATAAAACGAACATGGGTGGGTATTAGTCAGTACAAGTCTGGTACTCCCCCCGCTCAGAGCGGGGGAAGTTATTTGATGATTTCCCACCCCACCCCGGAATGGCAATAGTAGAAACATGGGTGGGTATTAGTCAGTACAAGTCTGGTACTCCCCCCGCTCAGAGCGGGGGAAGTTATTTGATGATTTCCCACCCCACCCCGGAATGGCAATAGTAGAAACATGGGTGGGTATTAGTCAGTACAAGTCTGGTACTCCCCCCGCTCCACCCAGAGCGGGGGAAGTTATTTGATGATTTCCCACCTCAAAAAAAAAGGTAAACTTATAACTATGTGATAAAATCTTAGAAGTTAAATTTAAACTTGTTTTATAAACATGTTTCTTGTACCTGACAGTGCATGATTAAATGATAAATGATAAATGATGTTTATTTTGCAAGTAGGTATTCACAAACACTTTTACACGTCTTTTTTTTAAAACTAGATGAGGCCGGTGTTTCGTACCCGACTACTCTGAGAAGAAACAGCCGAAACAAACTCAGGGGTCACAGTCTTTTTTAAAGTCCAGACAAACAAAATCTTGGTCAACTTACATGAGGACTATGCAGATTAGTGTCTGAAGTGGTCTTTTTAAGAAAGCACCACACAGATTGAGTGGACCTGTCCAGTCAGTGCAAGCATTTGTCAGTTATCGTGTAGCTCGACTCATAACCCAAGGAGCTCAACGAAACGACGAACAATACCAAAAAAAGGACATTAGCGTAGGTCCCTAAATACTCAACTGCCAGAATCGTCAAAAGCAAAAAAAAAAAAAAGTAAATAAAAGTTATGATCCACATGGTCCTCACATTCACAATAAACAACTACCTACAGACTAGAAAATATTTACAAAATTAAATTAATGAGATCATAATGAAATCATAAATGTCACAATAAAAAAAAATGTAAAATCAAATAAAAAATAATAATAAAATAGGTATAAAACAAAGTAAATATTAATGTCAAATCATTAAATGTCAGTGTATAAAATAAAGGAATGAACAATAAATAAATGAAACAAAGAAAAATTTTGACACTCACTGAGTAAATTAAATTGGAGCAGCTTAATCCCAAGCCTTTTTATCTTCAAGGTAAAAATTAATATTATAGTAAGCTTTAAGAGTTAATTATTTATACAACGTCATTCCAAATGCATATGGCGACGGTCATAGTTATTAGGACTATTTTTTTTATGAATTCACGATAATGGGATCAAATTAAGAGAGCCGAAAAGAATATAGGAACGATAAGTATTTGACGACACGGTTGGCGTAGTGGCTGACGAACGACTGCTGCGCTGCGTGTCGTGGGTTCTATCCCGGCACGGAGCAAATATTTGTATGTCCTACAGATAGTTGTTTCGGGTCTGGCTGTTTGTGTATGTGAGTTTAAATGTTTGTTAACGCATCCACGATACAGGACAAAACAAGAAAGAAGAAAAATGAATCTTATACTTAGTACTTTTTGTCACTTTCTAACCGCCCACTTCCCTATAATAGGGGGTGGTAGTTTGTATTGAGCATTCCACAATTATCAAGGCAAAAGCTAAAAATTGGTATGCAGACTATTTGTCACTAAAAAAACATCGTGCACATTTTTTTTTTTTAAATCTGCGTAAAATTTTAAACGGGACTTTACGCAGTTTGCAAGTTAGGAAGCTAAAAATTCGATACACACACTCTTTGACGAACGAAAAAACACCTGCAAATCGAGAACGAGGACCCGTGTTACCTCGAATTTAACGCGAGCGAAGCCACGGGCAAATGCTAGTAAAGAATAAACATTTATAACAACGTTATTTCTGAATCAATCAATAAATATTTGGAAATTGTCCAAGAATCTGGCTTATTTCCAGTAGATATGGCATTGAATTTAGTGTATGAGCATTTATAATAGGGCGAGCCGAATACTACTTCAAATGAAAATATATTTAACTGCTGACAGCCGTCACGTTTTACCTTTCTGTCAGTGGCATTGTATCATCACACTTGTAGCAACACAAATATGAAAGTGGCAAAAAATACTACAGCGCCAAAGTTGTACGTGAAGCTAACATATACAGGGTGGCCAGATAATAGGCGTCCAAAAAAAAAAATTAGATGCCTAATGCTAAGGGGTACCCGAATTACCCCCATGTATGTTCCGCGATTATTTGTAGTTTAGGAGCTAGAATTTTTTTAAGTACTATTTTCAAAATTTTCACTTAACATTGGTTTTCATTTTTTATGTCTTTATTCCTATCATTTTTAGATATTCTTTTTTGTGGAATCTATTAGCGATAGCAATATAGTTCTACAATAGGCATTGTAGAACTTACCACAAAATCAAAGACGACACGGTTAGCGCAGTGGCCGAGCGATCGACTGCTGCGCTGCGTGTCGCGGGTTAGATTCCCGCACGGAACAAATATTTGTATGACCTAGAGGTAGTTGTTTCGGGTCTGGCTGTTTGTGTTTGCGAATTTAAATGTTTGTAAACGCACCCACGATACAGGAGAAAATCCTAGTTTAAGCAACTTTAAAAAAAGGGGCTATGCAATGGGTTTAAAAGTAAAAATGGGTGTACCACAAGGATCGATATTAGGTCCCTTTCTCTTTTAAGTATAGGTACTATTACTGATTTACCCCATTTACATCCATACATTTCCACAGACTCATTATCACTTCGTATATAAAGAATCATCCAAAAAATACATAGAGAGGATTAAGACTTTTCCAATAAACTTCCTTGAAAACTAACTCTTATTGCAATACGATTAGGTTCAACATTTAATATATTTCATTTTACTTGTGTTTATTTTAGAGCAATAAGACGCATTATTTTAAGGCCTTTATAATTAGTGAAAATGCTTGACTTACTTATTTTTAAAGGGTTCCTCGTACCTCAAAAAGAAAAAGCCCTTTTTTTCGGGTGGGAAATCATCCAATGACTTCCCCCGCCCTGGGCGGAGCGGGGGGGCATGTCATACTTGTACTGACTAAAACCCACCCATGTTCCTTCTACTGCTCTTTACGTTCCGGGGCCGCGGTATCTCTTTCGAACAACCCGCAACCCCGGCAGGCGGAGGCTCTGGCAAGCCCCTCTGCTTTGCCCACGGCTTCGCTCGCGTTAAATTCTGGGTAACACAGTTCCCCTTTCCTGATTTGCAGGTACCTGCTACCCGTAGTTTTTGCCCTAGCGCCTCATTTATTTTAATAGCAAAGCTAAGTTTCCAAAAGTTTGAGACGATTTAATAAAAGTTTCATCTTAAAATGTATTATAGAAAATTATAACTTAAAAAACTACCGAAGCAATATAGATAAAATTAATATGTGACCACCTTATAATACCTTATAACCATAAAAATAATTTCGAAAATCGGCCCCAAATATTCGGAATAATTACTTAAAACAAATGAACATTCAAAAAAATGCAGTGGAATTGAGAACCTTCTACTTTTGTTTATAGTGGTTTAAAAATAGAAGGGTACGTAATTGCGACTATTACGGGTTACAATTAACAAAAATAAGCACTCCTTTTTTTTTCTTCGATAAATATGGTATGACGTATCGTAAAAATACAAAAAAGGACGTTTATGTATTAAATGGGCTCAATTTTATAACTGGAAAGTTTTCGGAGAAAGAACTTGAGTAGATATCCACCTCTGCTCCCACCGTAGGTGACAAATTAGCGTGATATTACGGATGCTCCAATGCTACTAAAATCACCGAAAAAAAAAATTCAATCACCTGTTCCTTTTTCAAATATATAAATACTAGTTTTCGCCAGCGGATTCGCCCGCGTTAAATTTGGGGTAACACATTTCCCCTTGCGCCTTATTGATTTGTAATAGCAACGCTAAGTTTTCCCTTTTCTTTCCTCTTTCTTCCTCACATCCCACGTTTTTCCAAAAAATATTAGCCTATGTCCGTCTCCTGGTTCACAACTATCTCTGTACGAAAATTCATCAAAATCGGTGTAGCCATTAAAGCGTGAAGAGGTAACAAACAAACAAACTCACTTTCGCTTTTATAATATTATTAGTAAGGATAAGGATGACGTATCATAAAAATACAAAAAGGAAGTTCATGTATTAAATGGGCTCAATTTTATAACTGGAAAAAAATCGGAGAAGGAACTTGAGTAGATATCCACCTCTGCTCCCACCGTAGGTGACAAATTAGCGTGATATTACGGATGCCTCAATGCTTTTAAAATCACCGAAAAAAAAACTTCAAAAACCCGTTCCTTTTACAAATATATAAACATTAGCTGTGTTGGAGTACTCATCTTCGTAAGTACCTTGATAATTTCCGATAAGTTTTGGGATAACAAAATAATATTTTATCGGTAAATCTACATAACTACCTACGTGTTTAAATATGTAATATTGTAAAAATCATTTATGGAAAGAAATCGTGATATTTATTAGTTAGATTAACAATTGAATTACCATACTAAACTTCAAAGGAGTTTATAATAGAAAGGAGAATCATTTGCGACTTCAGTTTATCTATGAGTATTCATGAAGTAGATATTTCGAGAGCAAGCGTCTTTTGTATCAACAAAGCTCCGGTTTGTTTATTCGTTACGTTTACAATTTACATCTAGACCGCTTAATAAACTAAACTTACCCAAATTCACTGAATCAAAATACAGGAATCAATCAATAGATGCTTCAAAATAGAAATTATCAAAATTAACGCGCTGTTTTTAAAATTAGTGCCATTTTCTAAAAGTAAGACATCTATTTGGTGAAGTTCAAGATTTTTTTAGGTAATAAACACTATTTTCGTACAATTTTATGTGTTGATTTTGTTTTGGAACAACCGGAACGCGTGTAACAAACCTGTGCTAAAAATATCGACTGAATTCAGGACCTCTTCTGAAAGCAGTGTTGCTACATTGATCCAAAAAATACTACTTGAGTGGAGATTTGTTGGCTTGTATTTTAGATGGAAATTATTTTACACTGTGTTAATATTTAAATTCTTTTATGTAGATTATTACTATTACCGTTATACTGAAACCTGATAAAAAATAAAAACATGATCTACGTAGCAATGTTCGTAAACGAATAGCTAATGTCAAAGCTTGTAGCAAATTCAAAATTGAAAGCGCGTTCCATGACACCGAGCACACTCACTTAGCATGACTGATTTTTTAATTTACGTTTCTTAAAATATTGCCTTAGTCGCTTCGAAACTACAAACAAGCGGAATCAATTCCGATGATGATAGCCATGCGCAAATAATTGAATTTAGTTATATGGATTCATCTTAAGTCAGGGGGATATGAGGTAGACCTACTAATGACTGACTATGATCAAGTAGTATCAAAGTATCGATAAGTACGCCAATCCTAGCTGTATGAAAGCAGTATACAAAGATTGGAATTCTATACAAAGCCAGGCCATGGTATACTGGAAATGTATAGCTTAACGTATCACCATGTTGGCTTAATCCGATATTTCTTGGTAGGCCTGAAGATGGCCTAGTCACGCTAGGCCTGTGTGGTTATGCACCACTCCCTCTCATAAAGAAGCCCGTGTCTCACTCAGCCTTAGGAACATTATAGACTGATTCAGATGAGTATATTTTTTAAATCAAGGGATAAGGTCCAGGCGTCGGGTGCCGCCATGGCAGACAACCCTCAGCCAGCATAGACATGGGTCTGAAGACGGTGAGCAATGCGTAGATCGGACGATGACCGTTTTGAAAACACGTTCGTGTTCAACGCGCGCCTCAAAGAGATGTCAGCAAAGCAGAGGGGCCTGCTAGGGCCACTACCTGCCAGTACTGTATGTTGGTTCGAAGGAAATCGCGGCCCTGAACCACAAAAGGCAAAAGAAGGATTATAGATTGCTTGTATTGTATTGTATAACGGGCCAATGTCCGCAACTCCACGTCTGAGGCGCGTATATTGCGTACAGGTGGTAATATTATTCGATCCACCCCAGATCCACTAGAAACGCCAGCACCGCCTTGGTTTATAGATAGCTTTTAGTCAGTACAAGTCTCGGACTCTTTCGCTCCGCTCAGAGCGGGACTCATTAAACCAACCGAAAAAAGAAAAGGTTTTAACACAATTAGCGCGATTTGGGAACCAAACCGTCGTCATAAGATCAACAAGGCAGATTTCTACGAGCTATAGTCTGGATTTGTGCACAGTTGATGGAAATATGGTCGCCCCAATTACATAGGACTTAAACACAATCTACAATGTGGATATTTTAAATAGAACACCTCTGCAAACCCTTAGGGAATTATAAGCGTGATTTTATTAATTTTAGTATGTATTTCTTTTATTTATTTACATATTTCTTACTCAATAATATGTTTTAAGTACACACGGCGACAGATCAACCTATACAAAACCAGTTTATGCTGCTCTCTCAACAACGGATCGTACACCATAAATTTCAAGTACAATGAGAGATCCGCATAAACTGGTTTTGTATAGGTTGATCTGTCGCCGTGTGTACCTACTAGCTTTTGCCTGCGGCTTAGCTCGCGTTAAATTCGGGGTAACACAGTTACCCTATCGTGATCTGCAGGATCCTGCTGCCAGTAGTTTTTGCCTTTGCACCTTATTTATTGGAAAAAGCAACGCTAAGTTTTCCCTTTTCTTCCCTTATATCTCACTTTTTAAAGAAAAGCTTATGTGTACAGGGCTCTAACTATCTCTGTACCAAATTCATTAAAATCGGTTAAGCCATTAAGGCGTGAAGACGTAACAAACTCACTTTCGATTTTATAATATTATTAAGGATTACAGATATTATGAAAATGAAAATTTCAATAACAGTGGTTTTAAATTTTATTTTATAGATTTAAAATATACAAATAATACCTTCTGTTTAAAAATAGCATGCCCTTTTCTCACTTGTATTTGCAAGAACATAAAGTTGAGTTTTAATTGATATGTTGATCAAATTAGACCATAGACTACTTATATTTTTTTTACATTGTTAACTTTTTTTCATGCATACAAATTATTAACTACCTACCTACAAATAAGATTTTAAAATAGGTACTGTTATTCAGCCACAAACTGTTAGACTAGAACAAACTCTAAGTTGGGTAAATGCTAAGCAGATATTGATATTGAAGTATGGCCCAGCCGTACCAAACAAAACTGATTTTAAATGCTTGAATACATTTTGAGCATTTATTTTTATAGACACCTCTTCCTAAAAGAGGGTACAGGAAATCAAAGTAGGTACTTGTGTGACATCCACCAACCCACAGTTGGGCGAAGTGGTGGATTTGGGCTATATTTCTCTCAGGGGTTCAGGCTGGTGTCCTTCACAACCAAAGGAATGAGTCATCGTAGTTAATATATCGACGGTGCCAACGTACATAACATAAAGACATGTTGATAATGGCATTTTTTTTATTGTATCTTTGGCTTTATATTATCTATGCGCACATGCTGACATACGATTTTTATTTAATTTATTTACCTTGTTTTAGAAATCGTATAAGAGAACAAGTAAATAGCATTATAAAGGTCTTAAAATATTGTAGAAAGAAAATATTTATTATTGCTCATAGAATTATTTCTAGGGTGTTGAACACAAATTACACTCTCCTGTAAACCTCGGTTTTTGACTTAACCTTTATGTACATAGGAACCATCAATATTATGAGCTGATTTTAATATTATGTTATGCTTATCCTAAATTAACCTTTGGTATGCTGTTGTGGATCTGCCTAAAGTAACATAATGATTGTCTTGGAGGTAGTTATCTAAAAAAATTGTTACCAATGTGAATCCACATTCCAGCATTATAAAACAAGTTTGCCCAGATCCACTTTATGGCATACCAAAGGTTCAGTGTTAAAATGCCTTTGTTGCCAAGCTATTCAAACTAAAACATTCAAACTTACAAACATTAATAATTATTTTATAATCTAAGTCTTCAAATTCTAAAATTTTATAAGGCTCATATATTTTTAAAACGGATTCAGGCATCACATTATTATTAACATATAAACTATTCATAAAAATAACATATTTATCATTTTTCACATCACAAGCATCAAGTAAATAACATCCATATTTAAAGTCAATTTTTTCTATGCACAAAACAAAATGTTCTTCTTTTGGAATGACAAAGTTTGAATTGCCCGCCAAAAATCTTTCATGTTGCCATAGAGAAATATGTGCATTTTGTTTTTTTAATAGCATATTTAGCCTGAATGCTAGTCCACCTTTTTTGTATTTCAACTTTTTATTCTTCTCAAAGTAGTTTGAGGTGTCTGAGTTCGTAGTAAATGTACTATCTTGTTTAGACAAGTTCTGTATGATTGGTACTGACTGAGTTCTACAGCTCAAAATATCTATAGTATCATTTTTTAAGCATTCCTCTGGAGTAGGTGTGTCACTTATATTTTGTGAAGTGTTTTCCGAGCTAAAATGGCTTTCAAAGTAATTCTTTACATTACTCATCAGTTTTATTTTTGCTTTCTGTGAAGATCCACTTCCCTCTGAATTTAAGGAGCTCTTTAATTCTAATATGTCTTTTACACTATTAACTTCCAAGTAATTGTTTTTATATTCTATTTCTTTTTTTATTGATATGTTTAAAATGTTGTCATCTTCCAATGCATGGTTTTTATCTGTGTCTGATTTAGATTTACAATTCACTAATCTTCCTGTATTCTCGTTTGTAAGTTCTCTTGATGTTTTTTTTTCATTGTATGCCAGTCTTTTTTTCACTTTACTTGAATAATTAGGTGATGCATTTTTTGACATCAAAATAGGACTTTTTGGTTGGAAACTTTTCGTAGATAATATTGGAGAGGAAGATTTGTTTGGCGGGAATCTAGATGAAGTAAGTATTGGAGATAAGGGAGTCTCGACACGTTTCGTAACTAAAATCGGCGATTTCTCTCTGTAGCAATCTCTTTTATGGTCACTAGAAGCATCTTTGATCATAATTTCTAAGTTAGATATATTATTAAGCGTCTTTTTCTTACGTTTTCGTTTCCGGGTAAGAGTTTTGTTACTATTGCACAATTTGTTAGTGCTCGATGTATTTTCATATTCACTAGATGAACTTGATGACCATTTGATATCTTCACTGTTTTCTTGTGAGTTTAGCAAGCTGAACTTTTCCCGAAATAAGTTTTCTTTATGTTTCTGCATGATTTAAAATTTTATAAACAATACCTAGCTGCTGCTGAACTCACATTGACAGTGACACTGACAACTGACGTTTACTGAGTTTTTTTTTTAATGCGTTGGGTGTTGTGTTTCAGTTCCTTTGAAAACTATCACAAAATATATCTATGTTGTTAATATTTGTTACAGCTAATACAATGTGCTGTGAAACCAAGGAACAGTGTGAAACAGTAGACATGGTTATACTTTTATCACGCAATATGTTAACGCCTGAAAGGTAGAAATCGAAATTCCAATGTTAGTTCAAAGAAAAAGTTATCAAAATGCGCCAAAAAGAGAAATGGTGTGGTGGCATCATCTACCATGGCACGCATTACATCGTAATTAAAATATATTCAACAGCTCGACAATAACCATCGTGCAGTACCCATCCCACAACAAATTATCCGTACATGACATCTGGTCAGAGAAATTTGTCTTTTTATGAGGAATGAGTACTACATTCCCTATTTGGCTTTCATCTATTATGTTAACAAAAGTATTTCCGGATATGTATATAATTTACATACATCAACTCACTCGCCTTTTTCCCAGGGTAGTCATAAGCCACAGAACGTCACCCGCTACCAGATAAAATATATTTATTTTACAAAACATGAGTATGTATTATCATCATAAAAATATGCAAGGTTTCAAAATAATCCTATTGCCTCGTTCATACACGCAGGCCGGTAGCGAATATATATATTAATTCTACCTAGGTACTTAATATATTGAGATTCAAATTCAAACTATTTTTTTTAAGTACGTGCTTTTCTTTGGTGCACTCACGATCAAAAAGTTAATGTTGCCAAGTGAATATTGCATGTTTTTGGTACAAAAACAACTGGTTTGTCTCTACAAGCTTTTATCGATTATTCCTGTTTACTCATACTGCGTACTATCTTCATAGAACAGCAGATACACAAATAACGTGACACCTGAAATCGATATTACAAACGAAATTACAACACTACTCGTTGTACAATGGGTTTAAAAAAGATAATATTAGGCGGCAACGAAGTTCAATTAACAACCGCGACGGAACGATGGTTGTTTGAACGTGTTTGTGAAGAACGTAAGCAGAATGAAGACCTGTTAAGATTTGTATACGAGCTGAACAGTCAAATTGAAAACCAACAGGAACTCCTGGAAAATCTTGCGGAAAACTTGAAGAATAACAGAGTGAATATACAGTGTGAGGTAACAGACCTAGACGATGCCTCATCATCTAGTAAAGATTCCACGGATGAAGAAGGTTCCTCATCAGATCGAGATACGCATGTAAAGAAAAGAAAATTAAGTGCCACCCCAGACCAATCAAATGAGGATGAAAATAAAAATCATCAGTAAATGTCTTTGGGACAAATCAAGACAAATGAACAGGCCTGACTTAAAACCAACATCAATTCATAATCGATAGAAAATACTTAGCTATCTATACTAATTTAATGAAGCAGAATAGTTCGCCAATCAGTTTTGAGGAAGGTATTTAATATCATACTACGACATTCAGGAGCCAAACAAGAAGGTAAACGGCGGTTGAAATAGCTGGGTTTGTATGAAGTGTTCGTATCATTGCCACAAGCAGTTCGGTCAGATTTACGGCAGCGCTGGCAGTCGCTTGAAAAGTCGTGTCCTATGTATAAGAGCCGCGTTACCACAGACGTGCGCTGGGCCTAAGAGTAGATGCACGCAGTTGTGCCTATTTACCATGGAGGTATAGTCACAGACTACAGAACGCTTCTAAGTGGGATCCTTACTATACTATTTTCACAGTAGCGTGGTGCGGGTGACATTAGAAGAAAAGATATGTTTAGTGTTTCATAGTAATTCATCCCATCACGAAACATGCCTATGGGTGAGTAGTCATATACGGCTGATGATGTTCAGGGTGAAGCCTAAAAGGCTTTGTCATGATCAAAAATCGAGGTAACGTTCCAGATTGAAGAGTAATGGTACATTTTAGTAATGCCACCAGCACCAATCTAAAAAACAGTATAGTTACATTATCTTTTCTCTTCCTTGTCTGTGCTCGTCATATCCACGAGGTCAGGGGACCTAAAATGGCCGGCTTAGCAGAATTTAAAGATCACATTATAATTTTAAAAGTGATGAATTGTCACTTAGTGACCATTACGAAATGTAATGCGTAATTTATATGAAATAGCGGTCTCGGTAGAAGTGGACCTGCCCCTGGCACAGCAAATCAAGCAGTAGCGCCACCTATACCAGGCCAAATTAAAAAAAAAACCGGCCAAGAGCGTGTCGGGACACGCTCAGTGTAGGGTTCCGTAGTTTCCCGTCCGTCACAATAAGTGTTCCCAGTTATGAGGCCAACCGAACAATTCGGTAATACCCGATCCAATTCATCCAATGTAATAAGTACCTACAACGCCATCTCTCGAGGAATTGGGTTACTAATTAATACAAAGACGTGCAATTTGGTGGTAATTTTGGATTGCGAGAACCGATTTCAATAATTCTTTTTTTGTTTGAAAAAAGATACGTTCAGGATAATAAAATATGTAAACAAAGTTACAAAAAAAGCTTGCATATACGATTATACTACAAACTTAGTCCAGAAATTATTTTGTACAACTTTTTGCCTTTTTTGTACAAAAACTGTTGTGTCAATCAAGTTTAAAATAATTTTCATAGAAAGTCCTTATAAAGTTCTACTTTTCAGATTTTTATTCAAACATAAAACTTTTAAAACTAAAACAACTATTAACGTAGAAAAAACACTTGAGCTCTTAAAAACTAGCAATATTGAAGACCTCTTAAACCTAACTAACCCCAATATACTAATAAATAACCTAATAACTTTACTACAAAAATGTCTTACTGCCGGTTCACTTATGATAAGAATTCCCCTTAAAAATAGATTGATCAAACCTTGGATGACCATAGGGTTGCTGCGTTGTATACATAACCGCAACAGTATGCAAAAAAAGCTAAAATTAGACCCTCATAATGAGATACTAAAAATCACATATAAGAGATATCGGAACTACTGCAACAACATCATTAAGAAACAAAAACGTAAATACGATCGCGATCAGCTATATAAGACACACAAAAACACAAAAAAACTATGGCAAACAATAAATAATATCTCCCAACGAAAATCACCTAAGACAACAAACACAGACTTACTGGAATCAGCTGCTACCCCCCACGAGGCTGCAAATAAAGTAAATAAATACTTCTCTACCATAGGTAAGCAGCTCGCTGACGAAATAATAAGAAATCCGGAGAGACAGGCTAACACCGACTCTAACATACATACGAATGTTCCGAATCCGCCGGTCTCATCGTTTGTACTACTCAATTCTGACCCCGATGAAGTAACCACTGTCATTATGAACCTAAAGTCCGATAGTGCAACCGGCTGGGACCAAATCCCCGTAAGTTTTTTAAAAGCTGCCAAAGTTATTATTTCACCAGTAATTTCACACCTTATTAACCTGTGTTTTGAACAAGGAAGTTTCCCCACTGCCTTGAAACAAGCTGTTATAACACCTGTGTATAAGAGTGGTAACAAAGCTGATCCATCTAACTATAGGCCGATATCTGTCCTCCCGTCCTTGTCTAAAATAATCGAAAGAATAATTAATCAACGCTTAACGAAATACTTATCACAAAATAAAATTATTTCACCCTCACAGTTTGGCTTTAGACAAGGAAAGTCTACAGAAGATGCAGTTCTGGCGCTGACATCTATCGTCACAGAAAAAGTAGACAATCGAAATAAGTGCTTAGCCGTCTTTCTAGACATTAAAAAAGCCTTTGACACCGTCTCCGTCCCCACGCTATTAGAAAGGCTAGAAGGCATTGGTATAAGAGGGGTACCACTTAAACTTTTTGAAGAATACCTTAGTGAGCGTAGGTACGTTGTAAAAATAGTAACTTAATCTCAATGTTAACTTAATCTCTGTGACCGTTAGCACTAGAAAGCTGAAATTTGGTACCAATATGTATATCAATCACGCCGACAAAGTGGTAAAATAAAAATTGGAAAAAAATGTTTTATTAGGGTAGCCACCCTATATGTAAAGTGGAGTGTTTTTTTTTTAATTTCAACCCTAACGTGTGATATATTGTTGGAAAGGTATTTAAAAATGAATAGGGGTTTACTAAAATCATTTTTTGATAATGTCATTAATTTCGGAAATAATCGCTCCAAAAGTAAAAAACAATGTGTCCCCCCCCCCTCTAACTTTTGAACCATAAGTTTAGAAAATATGAAAAAAATCTGAAAAGTAGAACTTTATAAGGACTTTCTATGAAAATTATTTTGAACTTGATTGACACAATAGTTTTTGTACAAAAAAAAAAAGTTGTACAAAATAATTTCTGGACCAAGTTTGTAGTATAATCGTATAAGCAAGCATTTTTTGTAACTTTGTTTACATATTTTGTTATCCTGAACGTATCTTTTTTCAAACAAAAAAAGAATTATTTGACGGGCCTGTTGGTCTAGTGGTTAGTGGCCCTGACTACTGAGCCGGAGGTCGTGGGTTCGATTCCCACCCAGGACAAACTTTGTGTGGTGAGCATGATTGTTTGTTCTGTGTCTGGGTGTGATTTATCTATAATATGTATGTATTTATAAATTATATAAGTATGTATATCAGTTGTCTGGTTACCATAACACAAGCTCTGCTTAGCTTGGGATCAGATAGCCGTGTGTGAGTTGTCCCAAGATATTTATTTTTATTTATTTATTATTGAAATCGGTTCTCGCAATCTAAAATTACTACCGAAATTGCACGTCTTTGTATTAATTAGTAACCCAATTCCCCGAGAGATGGCGCTGTAGGTACTTATTACATTGGATCGGGTATTACCGAATTGTTCGGTTGGCCTCATAACTGGGAACACTTATTGTGACGGACGGGAAACTACGGAACCCTACACTGAGCGTGGCCCGACACGCTCTTGGCCGGTTTTATTTCACTCGTAAATGGGCCTATAGATTCGCTTTTTTTAATTTTTTTCTTTTTAAAAGAAGTACTAAAACCAACGTAAGCAGTGTTGTCTCAACCGACGCCATTGTACAACTGAAGAAGAGGAGGCTCTGATGTAACGGAAAATCTACGAGCGACTACAGCGCGTCTGTTTCGCTGTATCTGCGCGTATACGCGCAGTAGAGGCGCGTTTCACGATCGCCCCGTGTGCTTAAGTTACAAGGTTGCGATCGAATCTCGTTTGAATCGCGTATACGCGCGTAATCTGCGCGTTTAAAATACGCCGTGTGCTATGGGCCAAGAAGTATTTGCAATTGCTTATAAAGCTGTAAATTGTAAAAAAAAAACAAAAAATGTGTAGAAAACCTTATTTATTGAATTGATGTAATAGATTTTAAGAAGTAGTGATCCTTACTATGTACTCTCTATGATAAGGGAAAAAATAAATAAATTATAAATGTTGTTTATTAAAAAAACTTTTTTTTCAATAAAGAAGATAATAAATACTCTTTGAAACAATCAGCAGTGGCATAAGGCGTAGTGCCTTCAGTATTATACCTACATAATGTCACCATAACTACCTTTTTTGGAACGAAGTTCCTTATCGCGCGTTGTGAAAGGGGGCTAGACGGAAAAAAAATCTTACGAAAAGTTGTCACGACACTTTTTGCTATAGTAAGCTATTGTAAGCTGTGCGGCGTCGCATGTTTCTCTGTCTGTCTCTCTCTCTCTTATAGAAAGCAAGCCAGATATTTTCATTTCTATAGGAACTTCGTTCCATCCGGGTGTGGAAATCCTCATGAATATCCTTAACCTTGGGCTCTGTGAGACTCTACCTCAGTGCTATAGCACTAGCGCATTTAGTCACGCTCCCCCGGCCAATTGCTTTTTCATCTTTAGTATACTAGGTACTTATTTTTTTGGGGTTCTGTACCTCAAAAGGAAAAATCGGAGCCCTTATTGGATCACTGTTGTCTATCTGGCTTTTTCTCAAAACCTTTTATTACGGGAACGCGTGTTTAAACCTTATTCTCAAACCTGTGGTCCTTTGAAGTTGTGGAAAAATTCTCTGAGATGTTTGTACGGCACTCTTGGTGTTAGTCGTTAGAGTCCGACGCGCAATTGCCCGGATTATTTTTATTACTAAACTACAGTTGCACATTTTGACGGGCCTGTTGGTCTAGTGGTTACTGGCTCTGACTGCTGAGCCGGAGGTCGTGGGTTCGATTCCCACCCAGGACAAACTTTGTGTGATGAGCATGATTGTTTGTTCTGTGTCTGGGTGTGATTTATCTATAATATGTATGGATTTATAAATTATATAAGTATGTATATCAGTTGTCTGGTTACCATAACACAAGCTCTGCTTAGCTTGGGATCAGATAGCCTTGTGTGAGTTGTCCCAAGATATTTATTTATTTGTTTTTAGTCTTCTAAAGTGCACGTGGAGGAACGTTTCGGACACTCCAGCAAATTGGCCATCGTCTGGTTGGAGAACTGCATTCGCACTGTATCGGAGTACCTTACTGGCCTCTGGCCTAACCCGAATTTGGTAATCTATTTGACAATGACCTGCGTCCTCGGGCGATGAAAATAGCTTCTAGAAAAAGAAGGCGCGTTCGTTTCCCTCGTGTACTCTAAACAGGTTTCATCAACGTCACAACCAAGAAAAAAAGTTATTTCATTTGTTTCTTTCTCAGTCTTTGTAGTAAGTTCACAACCAAGTGGTACCTTTTCATGGTTCAATTCATTCTTGGCCATTATTATCTTTCATGAGCTTACAAATATCTTTGGTCTGTCGCTTTCTCATAGCCATTAATGAATTAATCTTTAATCTTTCTTGATATTTATGGCGTTTATTAAACCTCATTTCAACTTTTTTTTAGGAGGAAATATTTCATTGTTCCATCTATCGTACTGTCCTTTTTCTCATAACCAGCTATTCCAATTGATATTTATGGAAAATAATCAGGCATCCGTAGAAAAAACCTCTTTCAACTAAAACAATTCCCTTGCAATAAGGATCCATATAATTTGAATACCTTAATTAATTATCAGTGCATTTCTCCTGATATAATCAAGGAAGTTAAGCTTTATTTGAATAGCTTCTTCTTCGGGCGTATAAGGCAAAGGTTCTATTGGGAGAAAATGGTCCTGATTCTCATGTCTCCAGGATCCTTGGGTGATTAATCCCCCATCAATATATGTGTCCACTGACCCCGGAGGACAATAAATATCCTTTGACGACTCACTCTTCATCAAAAAATTATGCAGGAGCAAACAACTGCGAATGACAACAGCAGATTTTGATGGCTCTAAAATAATAGGTCTGTGCAGAACTTTAAATACAGCTGAAAGGACACCAAAGGCGTTATCAGATGCTGAATGAGATTGAGCAAGCAATTGATTGTAAACACTCTCAGAGCTATTCGGATCTTGGTGACCCGGAAACGGGTTCATAACGTGTCTTTCCAAAGAAAACGCTCCATCAGTTACAAAGATATATGGCATATTTATGTCTTCATCGGGCAATGGTGTATATGGAGGAAGATTTAAATTTTCAGTGTTAATATTTAGCCACAAGTCGCTTTCATTAAAAACTTTGCTGTCCGTGTTCTGACTTTGCACTACATCTGCGTACATGAAACTGTGGTCCCCATCTACTAGGGTCAGCAAGACCATGCTGAAGGTTCCTTGGTAGTTCATATCTTCCGGACTGTTGTGTGATGGTGACCATATAGAGACATGTTTCCCGTCCAGAGCACCAAGGCAATGGGGGAAACTAAATCCTTTTGCTTTTTCCAGCCATTCCTCTGGGGTGGTGGGTGTCTGAAAAGGTGTATTAGTAATTAGTGGCATAATAATTGGGTAATTTTCAGCACTACTATTGATTCAGACAATTCTTTCCTTAATGTAAAATCTTATAGACATTTATATTTCTATTGTCTGTAGAATAATTCTTGAAACAACAACAACGTATTTTTACACATAAAGTAGGGAATAGGGATTGCAACGTTGGACTGACTCAAAAATGCGTGCCCTTAGTGCCAATCTACAATTTCACCCTATAATACATTCCAAAAGTTATGGGCTGGACATATTTTGCCTGGTGGCCGAAAAGTACATCAATTTTCTTCAAAACGATATGCTCCCCCAGCCTCCATTTACAATTGGTGCTCTTTTTCACCATGTTTCTAAATATAGATGTTTAACCATAGTTTTATTTTTTGGGTTTGAAGATTCTTTATTTATTCAGAAGAACACACATTGTTCACTTATTGAATAAATACATATTTATAAAGAGGTCCAGTAGCTAGTAGTTTGTGAATGTTATTATACAGATATTATGTTGTTAGCTTAAATAATTTGTATCGTTTAATTACGTGTTCTTTAAGTTTACCTTTGAATAAGTTCAAAGAAGATGTGTTCCTGATATCTGCCGGTAGTTTGTTGTATATTTTAACGCCTTCGTATTTTATGTTTTTCCTGCCATATTACGTCCGTGGTAAAAAAACCCCAACCAAATACAGACACACCCCGTGTCTGTATTTGGTTGGGGTTTTTTTGGCTGTATTTTGATGTTTTTGTGTTGAAGGATAATTGTGTGTGTATAGTTTTGTTAAGGATTTAACAAAAAGTACATATTTAAAACTCACCTGTATCAAGTCTTGTAAAACCATAACAAAAGCCCTACAGACTTCAGGTATGATCTTCGACACCAAAGAACTGGAAATCTTGAAGAACCGATGCAAAGTGGTATAGCTGTCTCCAGTTGCCAAAAACCTGAGTGTAATCGCAAGTCTGATCTTTGCCGGTATTGATTCTCTCCAATGAGTGTCCTGTTTTTGTATGATAGGGGATATTTTCTGCAGTAAATATTCAAAGTCGGTAGATGACATGTGAATGAAGCATTCACCTGTTAACTCTGTGAGTAGCTCTACGAGACGGTTGTTGAGGCTCGAGCTGAAAACGTCATTTTTTTTTTATAATGTGCATTCAGTTTGACAATGGTAACACGGTTTAGGATAATGAAATAATGACAATCCTGCAACTCTGCACTCAATACGATCATCGGAAATTATTATGAGCAAAGTGAAAATCTATGTGGTGCTGAGTATGACCACATTATTTACTTATTCTTTAAGTACTAACATAGGTTTTAATGATAGTATAATGTTTTTTGTTTTAATAAGTTTTGATAATAAATATAAATAAAATATGTATGCATCTGAACAAAAGAAAAAATATAATCACTAATTAAAAAAAAGTTTTTTTCTCAATTTTATTACATTCTTCTAAAACTTTTTAAATGCATTTTTTTTAACATAGTTTGATCAAGTCTTATTATGATAGATGTGTTCTCATTTTATCATATCGAAGAAATATTAATTTACATTTTCGAATCTCGCTCTTTTTGTATTTATCCCTGTATTTACCTAGTTCTTTCTTGATGTATAGTTTGCATCCAACAACGCCTCCGGCGAAGCTTCTTTTTAGTTGCTATGTGACGCCGGTAAGCCGCTAAATAGTAATTAAACGTGGCACCCAAACATAGAGCAGCGGCCGCTACTACCTCGACATCCATTTTTTTTCAGTTTGACCCTGTTTTTTTTTAAAATAAACCCGAATGAACTTCAAAAACAATCAACAATTTGAGAATGTTTGACACAATAAATCAAAACAAGCCGACCAGTGACAGATTGTGAAATATGCGTTAAAGGGTGACCACAGGCTAGCAAGACCTGTGAGTGGTTTTCAACAGTACTACTATAGTAGCGATTCTCAATTTTTACCAAATCAGCAATAACTGATTTTGGTAAACTCAAAAA
This sequence comes from Ochropleura leucogaster, assembly GCA_958449745.1. Classification (NCBI taxonomy): domain Eukaryota; kingdom Metazoa; phylum Arthropoda; class Insecta; order Lepidoptera; family Noctuidae; genus Ochropleura; species Ochropleura leucogaster. The sequence continues at coordinate 7,345,175 of OY288228.1, read as the reverse complement.
ACACTATTGAATTATAATTTCGGTTTCGGTGATGAACAGATTCAGTCATATTCTAATGACTTAACAAATTGAATTCAACCCAGTCCGAACTTTTCAATATCGTTTAGATTTGGAATTCAATCCCCCTCAGCAGGGCTAAACTTTTGTAGAAATTGGTTAACTTCTTATTAAATTCACTTACTTTAGAGTTACGATTCTTATAGAGATGCAAGAATATATTATTATTGTAACCGCGCGTCATTAACGCTCTTACGGAAGTGAGGTGTGACTAAATGACTAGAGTCCAATCCAACTTGGCAACAATCAAAGAAAAAATCCGTATCGTCCGCCATGTTATTTGACTAACTTCACGTCGGTGTGCTCCCAAAACAAATACGTGCGTCGTGCGATCCATTGTTTATCGTACCTATAAACAAAATAAACGTGACCCACATTTTTTGTGCGAGTCCCATTAGATTCTATTTCGAGTTCTCTGTAGGTTTTCAAGTTCGATTTGCACTAATAAACCTTCGTTCCGCCGCCGCCATGGAAGTCGAGCGTTTCGCTTCGGATTCTGAAAACGTGGCGGTAGACGATAACGAAAAGCCGGTTGTGGACGAAGGCGCCGGAGACGCCGCCACCTCCCATTCGGAGCGTCTGCGTCGCAAAAATAAGAAGTTTTGGCGCTCTAATAGCAAGGAGGCCCCGGCAAACGCTGCGGCATCTGCTGTGACGCCGTTACCTAAATATCGAAGCTGGAAGAACAGCCGTAGACCGCGCAACGGCCATGGACGTGGGCTGCCAAAGAAAGGTAGGCGACACCACGCCTTGCATTTAACATTATTTCGGTCCCAACTAATCCCAACCGGTTGTTTTGAAAGTTCTAGAAAATGCTATGTCTACCATGAACAGAGGTGCATTTGGGGTATATTTTTTTACGTAATGTTTACTACACATAGTCACATAATGTACTTCTGTATATAGGGTATCCGGGCCATCGTTTGAAGGTCACGCAATCGCAGAACCTTTATGCGCAGTTGGGTGTTATTATTATCTAGGTTTTGTTATTGAACCCGGGCGCATGGTATGCTTCTCAGACCGCGATATTACGTAACACCATAATATAAACAACTTTCGCATATCAAGGCTATTTTAGTAGCGTCGTCGCCGCCACGCGGTTAATTATAAACATATTAGATGACGGGGTTATTGTAAGCAGACATCGTGGCTAGTGTAGGTACACATTTTTAATTAGTTTTTTTTAATGTTGTTGTTTTTCTGGCTGTCAAATCGGTCTGCAAATCATAATGCACTAAGTTTTTTTTTTCTGCGAGTGTAGGCAGAAGTAGTAAATAGGAAAATGCCAAATTAAGGTCTTCTTGAATAAAACTTTTATTTTAAATTTTCTTGTAGGTACTACTTGACAAAAGTTAGATAAAACAATCAGACTCACGAATTTTTTAAATGGGGGTAGGCAGAAAGTAAGAACTTTATAAAAATTGTTTACCATTATAAGATTGATTAAATTATTGTTTTAAAGTAGTGAACATAAATAGTAGTCTTATCTCTAAATATATTTGTGGAAACATTAACAGATTAAACACAAACTAAAGTTAATTCTTAGGCTTATCTACTTGGTCAATATAACAGTTAAATATTTATTGTCCAATCACAATAACCTCTATATATTTTTAATAGATTTCTATGAAAGGAGGAATATGTTATTGTATTGTATAACGGGCTGACGTCCGCAACTCCACGTCTAAGGCTCATATTTATACATTTGCGAATGGTATGTTATATATAACACCAATATCTTCTTTAAGGTTCCAAACCTCAAAAGAAAAGCAGAAACCTTATGGAATCATTTTATGGTTTGTCTGTCTGTAATTAAAACCAAACACTCAGGTCTATGGTCCTTGGAGCTGTGACAAAAATCAATAATTTATAATGCTTCATCATCATTATCCACAGCCCGACTTCACCCACTGCTGGGTATATGCCCATTTTTGCTTGTGTTTTTGTGCCAGGCTCATCCAGGATCTGGAACCACTACATAATTGACTTCCATGTCATGCTAGTTGCATTTTTTTTGCCTAGATCCTTTTTAGAAACCATGGTGTTGAGAAAATAAATTGCCAAAGTTTATTTCGGGTAATTGGGAAAAGCTATAAAGGGTCGAAAAAACCAGCAGTTGTTACAGATATAATAAAAATGGAACATACAAATCATTATGTCTTAAGTCTCACTGTACAACCAATTACAGGCAAACACCACATGCAAAGTGCTCTCTGCAGTTAAAAAAAATACTCTTAAAAGTACCTAAATTCTAAAGAATAAATAATTAATTAATAAATACTTAAATACTAAAGACGTCTGAATTTTTTTTTATCAAGTATGACTTATTAAAGCTCAAGGTCAAAAACCTAGAAGTCAAGGTCAAACACACTGAAAGTCTAAATCAATCCGAAATGTGAAAACATCTTGCAATATTATTTTATCTAAGATCAAGGAAATTTTTGACGTTACAAAAGTTCCGAAGGTCAAGGTCAAAATAGGAAAAGACACTGTAAATATCATTTTTTTTAATAAGATGTAGCCGACGACGTCCATGTCGGCCAATCTCAGCGGAGACTAGCCATCGGCGTGGGAGGTATTATAGTGCTGGTGTGTGTGCTGTCTCTGATCCCTCACTCTCATAGCCCGATGGGACGGCAATCTGACATGAGCGGAGAGAGATCATGCAGGGTCCGATGGCTTAACGTGCTTTTCGAGGCTCGGGAGTATCATACCACCAACTTTTAAACTACAGGCTGCTTCTGTGAAAGTCCCAATGGAAAAAACCCAACAACATTTAAATAATACCTTAATTATAACATTAGCGTCTTAAGGATTTGTAACAATCTCAAATGGATAAAGATAAGATATTATATTGTACAACTTTATCTTATTTTCTGAGTGCTTTACCAAAATTTTATCTCTGAAAACGGTCAGGACTAGCAGCGGTTGAAAATCAGCGTCAGGTGGCGGCCATGTGTTGCTATCCGGCATTATGCTGAGCTGGGGCCCTTTTTGGCATATTTTATTTTATTTTTGTTGGGAAGTTCCTAATTTTTTGTTTTAAATAATACACATAAAAAAAATATTTCGAAGACAACCCTAACTTTAAAACTTGTACACAAAACGGCACAACACTACGGTGTGCTATCCGTAGTCGAGACATCAGGGTTATAATAGTAATAGATTGACCTGACGTCGGGTGTACAAAATAACCGCCAATACATCGATCTCCGATACGCATTGAATTTTTTAACACTTCCCCACACTAAGAACTTCTCATGTATCGTGTGTGCGTTTACAAACATTAAACTCACATACACAAACAGCCAGACCCAGAACAACTACCTGTCTATCAAAAAATATTTGTTCCGTGCAAGGATCGAAACCTGCAGCACACCAAAAACTGCGCCATCAATGTCGTCAAAGATTTTAAGAGCCATCATTGCATGTAGACTGTTCTCCCCAGGTGGAGCCGGCGGCAAGGGTGTCTGGGGCGCCCCAGGGTCCGAACTGCTGGAGGAGTATGTGGAAGACGCGAATGACCCTAACTACGACTCGGAAGCCATCACCAACGGAGATGTGGAGTTCAAGCAGATCATTGTCGAAGCTGAACCGGAGGAGATTGTTGTAAGTCCATTAAAACTGTTACTAACGCTTGTAATTCTTTAGGAATTTGGCAGAGGCGCCCTACAAAATCAAAATGCAAAGTCATTTATTCAAATTAGGCTGAAAACGAACCTGCCGGGGTTGCGGGTTGTTCGAAAGAGATACCGCGGCTCCGGAACGTAAAGGGCAATAGAAGGAACATGGTGGGTTTTAGTCAGTACAAGACACCCCCCGCTCCGCCCAGAGCGGGGGAAGTTATTTGATGATTTCCCACCCCGAAAAAAGGCTGATAATCAACACTTTTTGAATGTCACATTACAAGAGACAGTCTCACAAAAACGCTATGCCCTTCGCCACTTCCTAGTGTTTTAGCTTGGACGAAGTGGCGGAACAAACTCCCCAGCAACACAATCATGTCTGTCAGGTTAGAAGAACCAGATTTTATACAATTCTATTTACCACAAGGTACATTTAAGAAATTATTCCTTCATTGTCACATGTCAGCTAGGAAACGCTTATTATGTACATATACATATAAAAATAAGCCAAGTGTAATAGTAGATTATTAACCAAGGGGATAAAGCAGTGTCTTCTGTCGCGGGTGACGATTTAAATCGCGAGCGTAACAAAGGACTCGAAGTTTACTCCCGAGCGTAGCGAGGGTGTTAAAAACTTAAATCACGAGCGAAGCGAGGGATTTAAGACGAGTCCTGAGTGTAGCTAGAGATTTAAGTTTACCCAAGACTAAGGCAGCTTTATCACCGAGGAAAATACTTTTCGTACCATTTGCGAAAAAATTAACACAGTAATAATATGAGATAAGCATTTATTAAAGATAATGACATTAAAAGTAAAAGTTAAGATTCCAACATTGTTTCAATAATTTATAAAGAGAGCTACACTTTTGTTTGGTACATTTATTGTTGATGAGTATGATTGCGGCAGCATTTGCACTGATGGAATCCGAAAATACACTGTCACTGTTGCTTTGATTTAACAATGTATTTTTAGAACATTAGGTTATTTATAAAAATAAACTTAACGTTTATGTATTTGAAGAAAACAAAATCGCGACAAATTCCTAGACTAATATGTTTTGTCGGAAAAGCAAAGGCATCAAGCTCATACGACCTCGTCGGTTTTGGTAATTTTATTTAATAATCTTAACTGCATATAAATTGCGTGTTCCTTTTTAAAAAAGATGCTTAATGCTTTATATACCTACAAACTCAATGGTGTAAACACAGATGTAGTTCAGTATTAAGTATTCCAATTTTAAATCACATTCTCTCCCTAGGGGGATGAATGAAATTCAGTACAATTTTCTTTCCCTGTTTTTGACAGATTAAAAATGACTATCGTTATGTTCGCTTTTTGGGGCATAGAATGTCACTTTTTTGAGCAAGTGGTACGAAAATAAATGAATTCTTCAGTCTAACGAGTGTGTCCGCTTCTAGTGAGGAAGATACAGGACAGAAGTACAGTAGACCCATATTTTGCTAGTTATATTTAACTAGCTTTTGCCCGCGGCTCGTACTCATTAAATTCGGGGTAACACAGTTCCCCTTTCCTGATTTACAGGTTCCTGCTACCTGTAGTTTTTGTCCTAGCGCCTTATTTATTGTGATAGCAATGCTAAGTTTTCCCTTTTTCTCCCTCATTTCTCACTTTAAAAAGTTTGCCTATGTCCGTCTGCAGGGTCCCAGCTATCTCTGTACCAAAATTCATCAAAATCGGTTTAACCATTAAGGCGTGAAGACGTAACAAACTCACTTTCGCTTTTATAATATTAGTAAAGATTCACCTAAAATTGTGTTTGTTTGTGTTTGTGTACCAAAGCACCCACCATGTTGTGCATAGCATAAAATGCCTTGAAATGTGTCGACGCTTGGCAAGCAAAGAAGCGGCCTCATACGTTTGACCTTATCTTAAAGTCAATGAACTCTGTGGCCCTGTATTCAGGCGTATAGTACATGCATAGCATACTTTATTTATTTTAAAAATAATATACGTTAAGAGGAGCTCGTGGCTAAATAATAGCAGCCGCTCGGGTCGATCTTTAGGTTAAGCCGCGCTTGCCTAGGTTGGTCTGTGGATGGGTGACCACCCGTTACATACGGAGTTTTCTCCGTGCCTCGGAAAGCACGTTAAACTGTTGGTCCCGGCTGTCATTTGTAGATCTTTGACAGTCGTTACAGATAGTCAGTGTTCCGAAAGTCTGACAACCAGTCTTACCATGGGGTATCGTATAACCCAGTAGTAACTGGGTTGTGGACGTCAGATAGGCAGTCGCTCAATGTAAAATACTGATAATCAGCTGCATCTGGTTAGGCTGGAAGCCGACCCCAACATAGTTGGGAAAAGGCTAGGCAGATGAGGAAGCTAATTATCAGTAAGAACCATACACTTATATTCTAAAATCTTAGACGTTAATATTAAAAACAATATAACGTACGCATTAAAAATGAATATAATGTTCTTGTATCTAAGTATTGTTTGTTGGTCTTTCACGCAAAAACTACTGAATGGTTTTTGATGACTTCACAATAATATAGCTTACATATCAGAATAAAACATAGGCTACAAGTCATAATGATAATCTAATATATAAAATTCTCGTGTCACAGTTTTCGTTCCCATACTCTTCCGAAACGGCTGGACCGATTTGAACGAAATTTTGTGTACATATCGGGTAGGTCTGAGAATCGGCTAACATCTATTTTTCATGCCACTAACTGAGCAGCGGGTGAAACCGCTGGGCACTGCTAGTATTGTATATTATCCAAATAAAAGAGCTAAAGCTTTATTCAGTGTAAAAAGTATAGCTTCATTTCAATTGATATTTTTTTTATAATTGGATGAATATCGATATATCCTGAAATGACTCAATTAGCTGTTTTTGTAAGATAAAATAAATGTGTATTGGTATTTAACAAACCAATACAAAAAAACCTTCTTAGTTCTTCTATTCGAGATATTAGTTCATAGATTATTCCTTACGCGCACGCGTCTTCTACCCGCGCGATGATCGGGTTGTTGGGACCCTGGAGACGGAAAAACGGCTATTAATAAATAAATATCTTGGGACAACTCACACACGGCTGTCTGATCCCAAGCTAAGCAGAGCTTGTGTTATGGTAACCAGACAACTGATATACATACTTATATAATTTATAAATACATACATATTATAGATAAATCACACCCAGACACAGAACAAATAATCATGCTCATCACACAAAGTTTGTCCTACGTGAGAATCGAACCCACGACCTCCGGCTCAGCAGTCAGGGCCACTATCCACTAGACCAACAGGCCCGGCTATTTTTTTTTAAGGAAGAAATGAGGGAGATACAGGGAAGAAAAGGGAAAACTTAGCTTTGCTATTACAATAAATAAGGCGTTAGGGCACAAACTGCAGGTAGCAGGTACCTGCAAATCAGGAAAGGGGAACTGTGTTACCCCGAATTTAACGCGAGCGATGCCGCGGGCAAAAGCTAGTAGGGCATAAATCAAGACTCCAAGGTAGCGGTTACTAAGAAAACTCCTTATGGAAAAAAAACGATTTCCTCTGTGCGGTGCGGGGGGCGAGGGGTGTCAGTCTTTTACTGCCTAACACCCACCCATGTTCTTTTGCCCTTTATGTTCCGGGGACGCGATATCTCTTTTTAAAAACTCGCAACCCCAGCTGGCGGTGGCCCTAGCAAGCCCCTCTACTTTGCTGACATCTCTTTGAGGCGCGCGTGGAATAAAGCGGCATCGACACCGCCCGAAGGCAGGTGCATGCTGGTCACATACATATATATATGACAATGGCGTCCAAAAGCATAAATAAAAGCGTTACTTACAATACAATAACATAACTTACAAACTGTTTATAAGAACAAAAAAAAAAAAAAGGGGTGTGTGTACTTATGTACACGCGTTAGAAGTTATACTTCTGTGACGTACTTATAGAAAAATATTTATAGGCTAATATTTGAATGTTGTCACCATAATCAATATCAGTTCAGCACACAACACTTTCTCGTTCATGTTTACAAACACGATCAAGGAAACAACAACAGAAACAAACTGACAAAATACAACAACCTCAATGATTTATATTGGTTTAATACTATCTAATTTTTGACATTAAAAAAAATATTGATTCAGGATATTGATGAATATTTAATTGAGGTGCCAGGCTGTTTATCGTGACATGATCCACCTTTCTCAAATCTGCATCTGTTATCTGCAATTAGAGTAAAAAATACTTATTACTTACACTTTGTTGAAAGTAAAATAATAAATTGTTTTTTTTTTGGTGTTATTATCTTAATACTACGCGCTGCTCAGCACCTGTCGGTCGTAGCGTGATGTTATATAGCCTATAGCCTTTCTCAAGAAATGGACTAGGATCCAACACTAAAAGAATTTTCCAATTCCAACCAGTAGTTCCCGAGATTAGCGCGTTCAAACAAACAAACAAACAAACTCTTCAGCTTTATAATATTAGTATAGATAACATAAATGATAAGGTTTTAAATGTACTTATGTAATTTGATATTTAGTCCATTTATTGTTTTCTTTACATAAAATTATATTTTTAAACATTTCTTAAACACATAATTTGACATTATTATTATACTGTTTGATATCCAAATAAACAGATAAAAAAATTAAGCAAGTGTTTCTTTCACTGAACTTACCAATAGAACATTTCTTGCATGATATCCTTTGCAACAGTAATATTATTATATATTATCTTTCTTCATTCTCCTTAGGTCTCATCATAGCAAATAATGTGCTATCTAAATATTCTATAACACCGGGTATGTTAGTTTTCTTAAAAAACCTAAAATAAATAACATTTTAAATAAGTACTAGTACACCTAAATAATGTAATCAAGGGTTTAACAAAGGTGTAAGATATGCAATGTCTGCAAGCAGCCATTTGTGACCGTACAATTTACTTTCACACTGAGCTGATAAAAGATGTAGTTCGGGATGGGTACTGAATTCAATAATTTGGTCACAAAACTTACTTTATAATGCTGTAATATAATAGAAAAGTTACCTGTAATTTTTATTAGTTGTTAAATATAGTGGCATCAGAAGCTGAACCAGGCCAACAGGCTACTAAATTCATATTTCATCATTTTACATCACACAGCTTATATTAGGGGATCCCTTTCAATATCTAAATTCTCCAGTCTCTGAACCTAAGGAAAGAATTGAATTGTATTAACAAAAATTAATATAGTAAAACCTAATCCCATCCCCTACTAAATAACACATGGGTGATGAAATAAAATTATTATATGATTTACAAGGTACCAATGAAACAAATAAATACTGCTATAACATACAAAAAACTGATGATTTAGATACACCAACAAAGTCAGTCACTGGTATTAGCATTGTCCATAATGCGTAAAATCGACGTCATTATGAATTGGTGAAAAGGATGTATCATGTATACCATGAGTAAAATGCGTAATGAATGGTGTTGTTTTGGTTGTCTCAAATGAATATTATGCGGTAAGACATACACATACCTGGCTCCTTGGCTTCGACATGTAAACTTTGTACAGATGGCTTATCCGGCGGAAAATCTAACTTGGAATTCATTATTATCGAAGATACTAAAATGATCCATCTTCAATTTATATCTTCATTGATTAGAACCACTTTCTTCAACTGGTTCGGAGTTACTCCAGCCCAAAAATCTTTCAAAATCACTTGATTCACTATCTGAACAAGATATTTTACATTTTTGTGGATAGCCGACCGAAATCGAACAGTAAACACATTGAAAACGGCTCGTAACTTTGACAGTTCGTTGACATTTATACTTTTATAAAAACACCAAAATAATATTCATTTATTCACACTGTTTAATTGTACTGTTACGAAACACGTGCTATAAATATAAAAATACTAGAAAGTTGATTTTGTACAACTTGAACGTATGTTAACGATTTTCATGCCACCTAGAACTAACTTCACGTTCACGATGAATTCACCAGTGTGACCAACTACAAATTAGAGATCCTGCCCAACTTAGGCAAAAAAACTGACAAATCCTGCCAAAATCGAAAGCACAAAATGCCAATGTAATTTAATAAAACTCCAAAAATTTAAAATAAATAGACACATTATTTTTTGGAGTTTTATTTAAAATAATTGATCTTAAAGTCTAAAACTGAACTGAATTAAATTATACATTCGTATTAACATCGAATTCTTCTTGATCACTTTATTTAAACATCGCTTTTGTCATTTTGTCAACAAAAGTGCCAGAGAGTAAAATAAAGGGCTAAACCTGCCAAAATGCAGGTTCGTGCCACATATGGTCACACTGGATACCACCTAGAACTAACTTCATAGTGTCACTGTAGTACCAAATCACTCTCATCAATTTTCTCCATCGCCCCAAAAGAAGTATAACTTCAAAAACAAATTATTTTATCGCTCAAAAGATATTATTATGCAAGCCGTTTTGAGCTTTAAGTAGCTGTTTTAAAGTTTAAAATCGGTTGAATTTGCATCTCAAAATTCTTCGTTACTATCACCGTGTGTTAAAGTCTAAAATAGCGTAACAAATGGAGGCGTGAAATTGTGTGTTGTTTTGCGTATTTCTCTCGTTTGACCTTGCGATATTTTGTTTGAGAACAATGTAGTACTTACGACTTAATATTGTTGACTTGTTATTGACTAATGAAATTAAACTATCTGGGGGTCTAAAATGCCTGATTAAGCAGAATCATAGTCATACGAATCCTTACTAATCTATAATAATACTAGCTGTGCCCCGGCATGCGTTGCAATGCATTTTTCTACCTTTCTACCTACCTGCCTACCCTACATACCCTACCTACCCTACATACCCTACCTACCCTGCTTACCCTACCTACCCTGCTTACCCTACCTACCCTACATACCCTACCTACCCTGCTTACCCTACCTACCCTACCTACCCTACATACCCTACCTACCCTACATACCCTACCTACCCTACATAGGTACCCTACCTACCCTACATACCCTACCTACCCTACATACCCTACCTATCCTACATACCCTACATACCCTACCTACCCTACATACCCTACCTACCCTACATACCCTACCTACCCTACATACCCTACCTACCCTACATACCCTACATACCCTACATACCCTACCTACCCTACATACCCTACCTATCCTACATACCCTACATACCCTACCTACCCTATCTTTTAAGTTGGATCAAACTGCACATGGTGTGCGAATTTTATTATAATCGGTTAAGTGGTTTAGGAGTCCATTGAGGACAAACATTGTGACACGAGATTTATATATATTAAGATAAAGCTGAAGAGTTTGTTTGAACGCGCTAATCTCAGGGACTACTGGTTGGAATTGGAAAATTGTTTTAGTGTTGGATAGTCCATTTCATGAGAAAGGTTATATAACATCACGCTACGACCAACAGGTGCTGAGCAGCTCGGGTGAAACCGTGGGGAACAGCTAATCTTAAAATATATGTAAATCACGTGCCACGTTGTTTGTCCGCAATGGACTCCTAAACTACTTAACCGATTTTAAATTAAATTTGTTCACCGTGTGCAGTTTGATCCAACTTGAAAGATAAGGATAGCATTGCAACGCATGCCGGGGGCACAGCTAGTATATGTATTATAAAAGCGAAAGTGAGTTTTTTTGATACGTCTTCACGCCTAAATTGCTGAACCGATTTTGATGATTTTTTTTACAGATATAGTTTGAACCCTGGAGACGGATATAGGCTTTTACTTTAGTGAAAAAAGGGGGAGAAAAAGGGAAGAAAAGGGGAAATAAAAGATATATATTTTCGATAATCACGCAGTTTAAAGTTAGCGTTGCCCAAAGTAACTATGCCACGCGGACGAAGTCGCGGGTGGTTTTTAAATGTTGCCCCACACTAAGAATTTCTCCTGTATCGTGGGTGCGTTTACAAACATTCAACTCACATACACAAACAGCCAGACCTGGAATAACTATTTATAGGTCATTCACATATTTGTTCCGTGCGGGGATCGAACCCGCGACATGCAGCGTAGCAATCGATCGGTAAGCCACTGCGGCAAGCGTGTCTACAAAACGCATAATTAGAGATACATTAAACGCTTATCTCTAAAAGATATTATTGTACTAGCATCCGCCCGCGACTTCGTCCGCGTGGTATAGTTACTTTGGGCCAACGCTAAACTTTATCGATGATCGAAAAAAATCTTTTTCTTCCCTTTTCTTCCCTCTTTCTCCTCCTTTTTTCAGTTTTTTTTAAACAGCCTATGTTCGTCTCCAAGCTCCTAACTATCTCTGTACCAAAATTCATCAAAATCAGTTTTGCCATTTAGGCGTGAAGACGTAACAAACAAACTCACTTTCGCTTTTATAATATTAGTAAGGATAAACTATCTGTACCCAGCGGTTTCACCCTCTGCTCAGACCACCTTTATCATGTAGGGGTATGAAAAATAGATGTTGACCCATCCGATATGCACACAAAATTTCATACAAATCGGTCCAGCCGTTTCGGAGGAGTTTGGTAATAAACACTACGACACGAAAATTGTATGTATTAGATACTAGCTGTTCCCCACGGTTTCACCCGCGCTGCTCAGCACCTGTTGGTCGTAGCGTGATGTTATGTAGCCTATAGCCTTCCTCAAGAAATGGACTATCCAACACTAAAAGAATTTTTCAATTCGAACCAGTACTTCCTGAGATTAGCGCGTTCAAACAAACAAACAAACTCTTCAGCTTTATAATATTAGTATAGATTAATAATCATATAATTAGGACAGTTTGCTAACCGCATCGAGATAGCTTATCTTATCAGTCATACTAATATTATAGAGCTGAAGAGTTTGTTTGTTTGAACGCGGTAATCTCAGGAACTTCTGGTTCGAAATAAAAAAAAAATATAAATTATATAAATGGAAGCTTATATTAAAATCTTTATATCTCAGAAACGATGGCTCGTAGGAAAAACATTAAAATTTTATTTAGTTTTTATAGAAAACTAGCTTTTGCCCGCGGCTTCGCTCGCGTTAAATTCGGTAGCGCCTTATTGATTTGTAATAGCAACGCTGTTTTCCCGTTTCGTCCCTCTTTCTCCCTCATATCCCACTTTTTTCAAAAACATATTAGCCTATGTCGGTCTCCTGGTTCTCATCTCTGTACCAAAATTCATCAAAATCGGTTTAGCTATTAAAGCGCGAAAATGTAACAAACAAACAAAATCAATTTCGCTTTTATAATATTAAGTAAGGACTAGTTGGCGCCCGCAACTTCAACCGCGTTTTTATCGCAGAAAAACTATCCTATGTGCTATTCCAGCCAAACTATAATCTACCTCTGTTCCAAATTTCATTAAGATCCGTTCAGCCGTTTAGAAAAACACAGGATACTTTTTTTATCATCACGCAGGCAAAGCCGTGGGCGCCAGCATGTATGTAATATCGTCAAGAATGATGTATACATGATCTTGTAAAAAATATAATTAAAAAGTGTGTCCATGGAGTCTCTTGCCCATTCTTCTCCATAGAGATCAACTCTCTGAAATAGGCAACTACAGTACTTTCAAAAGTAATTATGCCTTGTGACTGGGACTGTAACTTCATTTATTTGTTTTCTGACATTCAAAAGTGCCTGTAATGGTCTAATAACTGCCGGGGTTGCGGTTTGTTCGAACTAGATACCGCGGCCCCGGAACATTAAAGGCAATAGAAGGAATATGGGTGGGTTTTGGTCAGTACAAATCTGACACTCCCCTCCGCTCCGCCCAGAGCGGGGGAAGTTACTTGACGATTTTCCATCCGCAAAAAAAAGAATGGTCTGAAAACTCTTCCAATTTTTTCTTCTGTTGTGCTCAACAGGGTCCATTATATTTATTTACTAGCTTTCGCCCGCGGCTTCGCCCGCCTTAAATTTGGGGTAATACAGTTCCCCTTGCGCCTTATTGATTTCTAATAGCAACGGTAAGCCTTCCCTTTTTTTCCCTCTTTCTCCCGCACATCCCACTTTTTTAAAATAAAAAATAGCCTATGTCCGTCTCCTGGTTCCCAACTATCTCTGTACCAAAATTCATCAAAATCGGTTTTGCCATTAAAGCGTGAAGAGGTAACAAACAAACTCACTTTCGCTTTTATAATATTGAGTAAGAATTCATAAAACATGGGAAACTTACAGCTAAAACAAACAGTTTAAAGACAGTAAGTACATTAGTCAGAAAGCCAATTACAGGTCTCCACTTATAGCATACAGATGAAAAATAAGTAGTTTCTGAAGACATTCACACCAATATACTTTTTACTACAACATAAGCATATTGCTCGCACGGTATAATAATAATCTTAAAAAAAAAATGCCATTTTCTACATGTCTTTACTCAAAAATGCATGTAATGTTGTCATTATTTTGACAACCTTGTTTGAGCAAAATCGACCTTGCCGTTCTGTTTCAAGGAGCGGCCGGCAATGTTTTGCTGGCCGCTCTAACAGGCCGGCAATGTTTTGCCGGCCGCTCTAACAGGCCGGCAATGTTTTGCCGGCCGCTCTAACAGGCCGGCAATGTTTTGCCGACCGCTATTGGGAAAGTCGGTGTTGAATTTTAGTAACTGTACTTTTCATAATTGTCATTTTAATTAAAATTCTAGTAAATTAATATATTTTTAATTTAAATTACTTGCTGGTTTTATTTAGATTAGGTACTTGCATTTTTGAGTAAAGCACTATACAAACCTTGGCCCACAATGACTGCTTCGCTGGTCACGCTATGATTGCCTCGAGCTAGCCTAGCTACGCTCTAGGCCTTTCAGCTTGGCCATCATTGCAGCCCTTGCTGTCCTCGCTGTAAAGGCCTCGACCTACGGTCTCGGCCTTTATCTCAGCTCGTCCATCAAGTGCTGCACGCTGACCGCGCTGTGTCGGCCTGGAGCTGCGCTACGCTGCGCTGTCGGCCATCATCAGCGCGACCAGCAAAGTAGGCATTATAGACCGCGGCAGTAATGTACTATTATGTACGTGGAGACCGTCGATTTACTCCTTTCTCCTTTATATCATTCCTTACACAATCCATACATCCATGGAGATCCCGGACATTGTAGAAGATTAATGTTCTTTCTTCATTACAGCGCAAATCGGAGCCTGTTATCTTGGAGTACTTTGAGCATGGAGACACCAACGCTGCTGCTGAGGACCTCCTCGAGTTTATCACGGCGAAGAGAAGCCACTTGGTAAGACATGTTTCTTTAAGATATCGGGGTACCTAAAATGCCCGATTTTGCAGAATCATCTATAGCAGCGGTGTCCAAACTAGATGGGACCCAAGGCCAATAAAAATTACTAAATACATTGGTGGGCCGCAAAATATTTATAAAAATAAAATACTGGTAATAATAATATCGTTATTTTATTATCTACTTTTTAATTAATTGTCTTTTACAATTCTGTCAACATCAACCTCAATATTAGTGGTAGCTACGCGTAGTGCGTGTTTTAAATAAAGTTAAGAAAACTAAGTTAAAGTTATTATTATATTATATGCAGTGAGTACCTACAGATCTCTTTGTAGTCGGTGTAACTGAACTGGACTGTTTTTTAAAGTCGGTTAAAAAAGGTCCTACGGGCCGTTATAATCCATACCGCGGCCCGGCCGCGCCATGGTTTGGACAGCCCTGATCTATAGTATACTTAAAAAGCAGGCAGATTCGTCTCTAAATTAAATGCTGGTAAGGTTTTCTGTATGTATTTATAACCCTTTCTTTATTTTGTTTGTGATGGATCTGAATGTTATGGACGCAGAGCAAGAGGGCCAAAGATAAGATAGATGGATTGTGTAAGGAATGATTGATTAATTGATTTGATGATATTTGACGGGCCTGTTGGTCTAGTGGTTAGTGGCCCTGACTGCTGAGCCGGAGGTCGTGGGTTCGATTCCCACCCAGGACAAACTTTGTGTGATGAGCATGATTGTCTATTCATGTCTGGGTGTAATTTATCTATAATATGTATGTATATCAGTTGTCTGGTTACCATAACACAAGCTCTGCTTAGCTTGGGATCAGATAGCCGTGTGTAAGTTGTCCCAAGATATTTATTATTTATTTATTTAATGATATGAAGGAGAAAGGAGTGAATGATGCCGTGACGTCTGATAGGGGAGAATGGAAGAAGAAAACGTGTTGCGCCGACCCCAAATAGAATGGGACAAGGGCAGGTAATATGTTTTTGTTTAATACAAAAAAACATATAATCTTATTATAATTCTGGTAAAGCAGCCATTTTAGGCCCGCTGCACTAAAGACTCATTTAGCAAATACCGCACTCAAATTAACTAAGCAATTTAGGAGTATTGATAACACAACTTGTACATCAACTTGCCTTTTCCCAATTATGTTGGTGGCTTCCAGTCTAACCAGAAGCAACTTTTACTTTTTTTTTTAAGTTAGCCTTTTTCCGTTTCCAGGGACCCAACTATCTCTGTACCAAATTTCATCAAAATCGATTTAGCCATGTTGGCGTGAAGACGAAACAAACTAACTCACTTTCGCTTTTATAATATTAGTATGGATAACCTACTTATAAATGCGAATGTTTGTGTGGATGTATGGATGTTTGTAACTCTTTCATGTCAAAACTGCTGAACGGAAATCGATGAAATTTGGCAGAGGTAGATTATAGTCTGGAATAACACATAGGATACTTTTTTTCGATATCACGCGGGCGAAGACGCTGGCGCCAGCCACGTTTAAAACAACACTTAAAAAATACACACAAACATTAAAAATATAAAAATAGTGGTCCCCCGGTATCGGGAACAAGACCTCCTCACAGTGCGGACCGTATCAAGGAGTAGGTACTGCCTTCTAAATCAGGCCCTTGATCCAAACGCCTTAGGAGATGAATATCTGCCGGCGTTGCGGGTTGTTCGAAAGAGATACCGCGGCCCCGGGACGTAAAGGGCAATAGAAGGAACATGGGTGGGTTTTATCCAGTAAAAGTCTGACTTCCCCCGCTCCGCCCAAAGCGGGGGAAGTCATTTGATGATTGCTACTGTGGGGCAATGTTTAAAAAAATGCATATCCCGGATTACGAACGTGATAACTTATCAGCAGAGGTTGCACTTGCATCGAAATGTTGATGTTGATATGGACCTTCTCGGGATTTTAATAAAAAATCTCATGTGGCCAACAATATTACAGAAAAATAATAATAAAAACAATATCCGTTTCTTTTTTATTTATTCAATCACGGTGTTTTTTCTGCTCTCTAAAATTAATCCCGGGATTCGAGGCATATCCACTTCCCGGACGCCGCGAGACGACTCCCGGCCACCGTAGATGCGGGCCCGTGGACGGTGAGCAATGGGCAGCTCACCGTCTCTCCGTCTATTGGCGACAGGCCGTGTCGACGGCGCGTTCGTGTTTCACGCGAGCGGAAAGCGGAGACTTTCCCAGAGCGGGGGAAGTTACTTAATGATTTCCCAACCCAAAAAAAAGTCATATCTACATTATTACTTCGCTGTATAAATCAGTGTAAAATAAAATAAAATAAAATAAGCCTTTATTGCTGTTAGTTTTTTCTATACAGTTGTTTCACTGAACTATTAACTTAACTACTTATTTTATTACTATAATTAAACATCAGCGATCGGATCGGTTTCTGTGACAGCTTGTCCTACGACATAGGCCTCCTCCAAAGATTTCCAAGACTCTCGATCTCTAGCTATGCGGGTCCATTCTGACCCCGCGACTTGTCTGATGTCGTCCTCCCAGCGTTTGCGCTGTCTCCCTTTATTTCTTACTAGCTGTTCCACGCGGTTTAACCCACGCTGCTCAGCACCCGTTAGTCGTAGCGTGATGTTATATAGCCTATAGCCTTCCTCAAGAAATGGACTATCCAACACTAAAAGAATTTTCCAATTCCAACCAGTAGTCCCTGAGATTAGCGCGTTCAAACAAACAAACTCTTCAGCTTTATAATATTAGTATAGATATTGCCCCTTGAGTACCACTCTGTTGTTGTTTTGGTCCACTTTTCATTGGTTTCCCTTAACAAGGGCATATCCTGTCCATCGCCAATATAGTGTTTTGCACACCCTGAGTGCATTTTTGAATTTTGTTTTATTTCTAATATTTTCCAAATGAATGAAATCAGTGTAAGTAGACATAAATAACTCTATCTAATTTCGACCTCTGCTTATGAGTGATGTCTTTCCAACAGATCTGCGAGACGATCGTGGAAATAGCCCTGGACCACAAGCCGTCACACTGCGAAATGGCCTCCGTACTTATTTCTGACCTCTACGGAAGAGTGTTCTCTGCTAAGGACATTGGATTTGGTGAGTTTACCATCAACGTCATTATCTGTGTAGCCTTTGCCTTACCTACCGGAGTTGCGGGCCCTACCGGAGTTGCGGGCCCTACCGGATTTGCGAGTCCTACCGAGGTTGCGGGCCCTGCCGGGGTGCGGACCCTTTCGGAGTCGCGGCCCCTACCGGAGTTGCGGGCCCTTTCGGAGTTGCGGGCCCTACCGGATTTGCGAGCCCTACCGGGGTTGCGGGCCCTACCGGAGTGGCGGGCCCTACTGGGGTTGCGGGTTGTTCGAAAGAGATACCGCGGCCCCGGAACTTAAAGGGCAATAGAAGGAACATGGGTGGGTTTTAATCAGTACAAGTCTGACACTCCACCTCGCTCCGCCCATAGTGGAGGATAATTTCCTCATTGTTTTCCTTTCATTTAATTTATGAAGTTTGTTAAAGAGATTTCATCCTTATTGACCCTAACGATCGATGCAATAAAAGTACAGGGTGCAACTTTTACAAACTTTAGTCGGTTCGATTACCGTGTGCGGCAAGCTAATTTAAAAAAAAAATCATTGAATGCCGATTTCTTTCTTTTCAAAAATAAAGCAATGTTTTCTCTGAGTAAAATTTTCTATCTAAATCTAAAGTATTAAGAGTACTTCCCCTTCAGGTGGCATTACAAAATTCCGCCCTGTAAATAGAATACTACCTACAGTACGGCCAACGAGAAGCGATACGAAAGGTCATTAACCTAAAGAACAACTGTGGCGTTGACAATCTAATATTTAGCTCTTTCCATCTTGTGCCTTTGTCGTAATGTCTCGTTCTCTCGGCAAAAACATGACAACGTTAAGACGGGTTCGCCAACATTCGGGCGGCCATTTTAGATGGGGTTTTAGCATGGGTTTTGTTTACATTTGGTATCGCTTCTCGTTGGCCGTACTATAATTATAATGTTTGTCATATTTCGCCCAAAATAAAAGTTTCTTTATTTTCTTTCTAGCGTTCGACCGTCTTCTAGACAAACTCCCAGACTTAGTCCTGGACACTCCAGACGCGGCTGTATTGCTGTCTAACTTCATAGCTCGCTGTGTAGCTGACGACTGTCTACCGCCTCGCTTCGTGCAGACTGCTAAGGATAGGACCGATGCTAACGCGCACGCCAAGTGAGTTTGTTTGCATAACTTCGGGGCCTGGGGACGATTCCCAGCCACCGTAGACGCGGGCCTGTGGACGGTGAGCAATGGGTAGCTCACTGTCTGTGACGACAGGCCGTGTCGACGGATCGTTAGTGTTCCACGCGCGCCTCAGAGATGTCAGCAAAACCGAGCGGCGCCAGGGACACCGCCGCACGGGGTTGCCGGGGGCCCCGGAACATAAAGAGCAATAGAAGGAACTTGGGTGGGTTTTAGTCAGTACAAGTCTGACACTGCCCCCGCTCCGTCCAAAGCGGGGGAAGTTGTTTGATGATTTCCCACCTTAAAAACGCCTGTAATTCGAAAACGATAAGTAGGGGGTGCGGGGGGGCAGGTCTGTTTAAGTCCTATGTCAGGTGAATTAAAATCTGCTCAAGAGCGAGACAGAGCAACAAAGGTTCCATAAAAACTTGACACATAAACGGCCATTCTAAGAGGGTTGAGTTTTTTCACAACACAGAGGGAACACACAGACGCATATCCGAGAAAAAGAATCTTGACGTATAGACAAGAAAGTAATCTAATAAGAGTTGCGTTTGTTCGTTTGAGTGACATCCTTATCCTTACTAATATTATAAAAGCGAAAGTGAGTTTGTTTGTTTGTTACCTCTTCACGCTTTAATGGCTAAACCGATTTTGATGAATTTTGGTACAGAGATAGTTGGGAACCAGGAGACGGACATAGGCTTTTTTTTATTAAAAAAGAGTGGGATGTGAGGGAGAAAGAGGGAAGAAACGGGAAAACTTAGCGTTGCTATTACAAATCCATAAGGCGCTACCGAATTTAACGCGAGCGAAGCCGCGGGCAAAAGCTAGTAATCCTATAAAGGAAATTTAAATGTTTGTAAACTTACCAGCGATGTGGGACAAATTCCTGGTTTTTTTTTTTCAAAGAAATATAAAAACCGTAGTAAGTGTTGCAACTACAATAATAGTGTTTTTATTTCAGACAAGCAATACATAGGGCGGAGACGCTACTCTCAATGAAACAAGGAATGGTGCGGCTAGATAATATCTGGGGAGTCGGTGGAGGAATCAGGTAAACAATACTTTTGTCTTACATTAATCCCAATTAGGCTCATCAGATTGCACCACTACAGTACGGCCAACGAGAAGCGATACCAAATGTAAACAAAACCCATGCTAAAACCCCATCTAAAATGGCCGCCCGAATGTTGGCGAACCCGTCTTAACGTTGTCATGTTTTTGCCGGGAGAACGAAACATTACGACAAAGGCACAAAATGGAAAGAGCTAAATATTAGATTGTCAACGCCACAGTTGTTCTTTAGGTTAATGACCTTTCGTATCGTTTCTCGTTGGCCGTACTGTAGATAGAAAGGTCTTGTCGTTGATAGAGTAGTTTTCAGGGTCAAATTAATTAGGGAAAAAATGTTGTGTTTACCAAAAATACTGATCGTGCACCAAATATTCTTTCCTGAATGCTAAAAAAATGCGTAGGTTAGGTTAGGTTAAAACTGCGACCCCCTACGCACGAGCCGAGCGAGCGGAGCGAGCGGTGCCGCGGCAGCGGCCGGCGAGTGCCAGTAACGACTTGCATTAATAGAAAATGGATAAAGATATAACACTTTTTTATTGTAGTGCTGTCTTTTTCCTGATGCTCGTTATGACATATTTTAATTAACATATTTTGGTGCTCATTCAGTAAATTTGGTGCAACACAGGCAAAATTAGGTAAACGAAATGGGAATAAATTGAAGTACTTTTAAATACCATCCAATTAATTACATTCTATTTAGTCCGTCTTTTAGATTATTCAAAAATAAGGGACACATCATGGTCTTGCACCCAACACAAGAGGGGTTTGCGAACCCCTGCCCCCTCCCTCTCGGATCCGCCCTTGATTATAGACTATATTGATGGTTTACTCCGTCCGCAGGCCCGTGAAGTCGCTCATCCGTCAGATCCAGTTGCTGCTCAAGGAGTACCTGACCTCCAGTGACCTCACAGAAGCCATGCGTTGTGTCCGAGAGCTGGAAGTGCCGCATTTCCATCATGAGCTGGTGTATGAGGTAACCTTTCTAAAATCTATATCTATACTTAATATTATAAAGCTGAAGAGTTTGTTTGTTTGTTTGAACGCGCTATCTCAGGGACTACTGGTTGGAATTGGAAAATTCTTTTAGTGTTGGATAGTTCATTTCTTGAGGAAGGCTATAGGCTATATAACATCACGCTACGACCAACAGGTGCTGAGCAGCGTGGGTGAAACCGCGTGGAACAGCTAGTTTTATATATGACTAGCTGTTCCTCGCGGTTTCACCCACGCTTTTGAAAACTCGACCAATTTTTTCTTCTGTTGTGCTCAACAGGGTCCATTATATTTATTTACTAGCTGTTCTCCGCGGTTTCACCCACGCTGCTCAGCACCTGACAGACATGAAAAGCCACATCTTTTGACTGCGTACACTTAGAGGGTTGATTTTTTGAGTAGAGCCAGCGCAACAGCATATTTTTTTTTATTATTTGTTCGAAATTTCTTATCGCGTGTTGCGGAAGGGGGCTAAATGGAAAAATTAAGACCAAAATTTGTAACGACACTTTTTGCTATAGTTTTAAGCCGTGCGGCGTGCGCGTGTTTCTCTCCAATTATTTTCGTTTCGTCTTTCTATTTCGCATTGAACAGTGTGGTGTCGCGACGATTATTTTTGTTGAGTGTATACAGGTTTTTTGTACATCACAAATAATAACTGCGTTCCGTTCGGGTGTCCCTTGACACCTCTCAATTTTTACATAAAAAATAACCGGCCAAAAGCGAGGCAGACTAGCTCACTAAGGGTTCCGTAAAAACTTGTGACGTAAACGCCATTATAAGTCTTTAAACTGACATGATTACTAATATTATAATTAACACTTGAAACGGGATATTTACCATGTTTATCAATAAAAATATATATAAATCAATATAAATAATTTTTAATAATTTAGGGCACAGGCTAAACATTGTCAGTGGTGACTCCCGCTCCAGCCGGTTTCTGGCGCAAAGGTTGTCCATGGCCATCCAACGCGGAAATGCGGCAAGTGTTATGGGCACTTTTGCGCCGGGAATGGTCAGGGGCGGGTTATTTAATTAGATTATGACATGTAATTTTGTACAGAAATTTGTTATTAATAAATATTAGAAGATTTGAATTTTTTTTATCTAAATAATAAACATGGTAAATATCCCGTTTCAAGTGTTAATAAACGCCAATATTACGACTTAAGAAGGATTTCTTCACAGCCCCAAGGGACCACGGACTTCAGTAAGTGGTATTAATTTCAACTCGTTACTTTCACGCGTTCCCAAAATAAAGGGTCTCGATGAAGATGAAAGAAAGAAAGAAAGAATAAAATTAGAGGTGTCAAGGGACACCCGGATGGAACGAAGTTGTTATTATTTATTAACACCACACTGTTCAATGCGAAATAGAAATGAAAATATCTGGCTTGCTATCTATAAGAGAGAGAGAGACAGACAGAGCAACATGCGACGCCGCACAGCTTACAATAGCTTACTATAGCAAAAAGTGTCGTGACAACTTTTCGTAACAATTTTTTCCGGCTAGCCCCCTTTCACAACGCGCGATAAGGAACTTCGTTCCAAAAACATTTATTTGGCCCATGCCACAAGTGCACACAAAATGAGATAAACTTAAAACTAAACGATAATAACAAATACGTAATTGTATGTCTCACGGCTGCACCAAATAGGCCCAGTTCAGCAAACTGCCGAGCAGCTAGTGCCCGACGCTGGTTTTCAACTGGACCTTAGACCTGATGTGACGGACGTAAAACAGTTTTATACATATTTATTTGTGTTTCTGTATATAAAAAAGTGTGTGTGTCAGCTCCGACGCACGACTGGAGTTTACTCCTTAAGTACGAGTATCTAACCATACGCAAAAAGAGTTTATTCAACTGAAAAAAGATTAATATCAAATGAAAGGGTAAATTCACAAATTAATGAAAAAAATAGCAATATAAATACATCGACACTGATAGAAACAAACAAGCCCAATAACATATAGTATATAGGTATAGTCGCCTATACAGCATACCATATGTACGTCTTAATACACTCACAGCCAAATTAGAAAGTTGCGCACTAAAGGTGCGCACCAAAAACGTGACACATTTTCGTTACTTTAGTAGGTTTTACCCCTCGGATTTTTCTTATACCGGGTGCCTTATATATGAAAATCGATTCTTAAGGAGTAAACTCCAAAAAGGTAAAAACGTATGTATATATATATATGAATATAAAATAGTATTTATACATAGATGAATAAATGCTATTTTCATTTGTCCACAGACCGTCCTACTGGCTCTAGAAACTGTGAACTCCACCGTCGAGGAACAGCTGTGTGGCTTTCTCGCCGAGCTCAGGAGATGCGTCATCGTGACCCCGGATCAAATGGACAGGGTATGACTGGCTTCTTCTTTAGGGGTGTGAAGTTCCTCACCACCCGGTGAGAAGGGAGGAATCTCCGATCAGACAGGTGTGTCTGGGGAGCAGTCCGAACGTTCTTGGGTTCTGTGCATCCAATAAAATAATCCTTACTAAAATTATAAAAGCGAGTGTGTTTGTTTGTTACGTCTTCACGCCTAAATGGGTAAACCGCTTTTGATGAATTTTGGGACAGAGATAGTTGGGACCCTGGATACGGACATAGGCCATTTTTTTTTTAAAAGTGGTATATGAGGGAGCAAGAGGGAAGAAAAGGGAAAACTTAGCTTTGCTATTACAAATCAATAAGGCGCAAGGGCAAAAACTGCAGGTAGCAGGTACCTGCAAATCAGGAAAGGGGAACTTTGTTATCCCGAATTTTAACGCGCGCGAAAACTAGTAATTTATAAACGACCAAGCCGAGCCGTGCACCTTTTATCGACGTTTTGTTTTATAAGTTTCCATGTAGGTCTATGTGAAATATAAATATTTTGAACTAGCTAACGCCCGCGGCTTCGTTCGCGTGATATCCCTTCCCCTTGGACCGCGAATGCGAACAGACGTGTTCTCACATATTTTGTTTTATTTATTTATCAATTTAAATTCAGTTAAAATAAATTAAACGTACCCGAGTACTAGGCGCGCATAACACATCAAGCGGCAGTGAAGAGGAACAACTGAGTGGGATAGCAAGACATGCAAAGGAGCATAATACGACTGTTCAGTTTTTATCTGTCATCGTGTCACCCGTCATTGTGCTGTCAACTGTCATCGCGTCATTGTGCTGTCATCTGTCACCGCATCATTCATTCGTAATTCTATTCTATTCTATTTTTAATTAATGGCAATTAGAGCCGATGTCGACTATTCTGCCAATGTCCAGTGAATTGGAAAAACAAGTGTGCAAGATAAAAAATAAAAATATGATTCTAATGTTAATTTAATCAAGATCGCAAATTAAATTCTTTGACACCACGTGAATCTTGTCGGGTTAGCGTGGGACTGAAACAAACAAAAAATATAAATAAATAAATAATAAAAATTGTTAAAACATAGAATAAACGCATACCACACCCACACATTCAGATTTATAATTTAATGTTATTGTGACGGATGAAAGTCATCAGCGCCACAAGCAGTTCGGGAGAGGAGTATGTAAGCAGGGAGGGGAAATTTGTCGGAAGAGGGATTTTAAATTTAGGGAGACGTCTATACAGATCTAAAGGAGGAATGTTGTTTGAGCATTCAAAGAAGATGTGATCCAGAGTACCTTCTTCCAACCCACACTCGCAAAGAGAGGAGTCCCTAACCCGGATTTTTTGCAAAAAAACAGGAGTACTACAGAAACCCAGACGAATACGACATATGACGGATATAGCAGGTTTGGAGACTTTTTTGTAGCCATAGAACCAAGGTTTTGGTTTGATGGTTGGTTGTACTGCGTAATAAAACCTGCCTTTTTTTCCCCCAGTGATATTCCATTGATCCTGCCACGATGACTGGAGGTTAGTTCGTGGAAGACTCAATAAGTCATACCCCTGAAGGCTATTGTGGGAAAGATCAGCTACTGACGATGAGCAAGCATCTTTAGCCGATGCATCAACGCACTCATTTCCCTTAATACCGCAGTGACTAGGTATCCAAACTAGCTGAACCTCTTTTTGATTGGTAGCACAAGATAATAAGGACTCTTTAATTTTTAAAACCAGGTAGCTGTGCAATTTACTTTTAAAAGGGTTTTGTTTTAAGGCTTGCAGGCAGCTAAGAGAGTCTGTGAAGATAACGGCTTTGTGTATATTATGATGCGACTGTATAAAAAGACAAGCTTCCAATACAGCCACACACTCACCAGTGAATACAGAAGACTCCTTAGGACACTTATACTGTAAGATTATTTTAGAGCTCTGGTAATAGACCGCCGCTCCGGTGTGGTTAAAATCAGACAATTTCGAAGCATCCGTAAAAAATAGTTGGAAACCATTCCATCGTTCGCCCACCACCGCGTTGAACATCGAGTTTGCTGACGGGGATTTTTTGGTTATACCGATGTTAAAAACAATTTTGGGAACATAACATAAAACATTATACGCAAAATTAAAAAGGGGTAATCTGGGAAACTGACTAATTGGGCATGCTAAATTTAGGATTTCTCGAAAAGATTTCAAAATTAGGGGTATTTCTTTATTTTTCCAATAGTTTGAATTTGTACAAATGGCATCTAATTCGTACAATTTTTCTATGAGGGGGTGTGATGTTCTGCATATGATCTTAGATAAAAATCGGGAGGCCAGATATTGACGTCTAAGGGCCAGAGGGGGTTCAGCACACTCAACCTGCAACGCGTTAATGGGGGAGGATTTCATACAACCTGAGATGATTCGAAGGCATTTAGACTGAATCTTATCTAGTCCAACTAAGGCACCTTTGTTGCACGGGATCAGAAGATAGGTTCCATAGTCCAAAACACTACGAACTAAGGCATTGTAGACCAATTTCATGGTGTAGGGGTGAGCACCCCACCAAACACCCGCAAGAACTTTTAAAATTGAAATAGTTCTTTCACATTTTTGTATAAGAAAATTTATGTGATGTTTGCCGGATAATTTTGTGTCCAAAATGACGCCTAAAAATTTTACTTTATTAACTATTGGAATATTTTGACCTAAAATGTCGATTGTAACATGAGGAGTGCTTCTTTTACGAGAGAAAATTACTGCCGAACTTTTTGGCGCAGATAGCGACAGGCCATGGCTTAAAAGCCACTAATTCAAGGAATCCAGAGAGAGGCCCAAAGATGACGCGGCATCGACTATAGAGGAGTCTGTCACGTACAGGGCAATGTCATCGGCATATTGTAGGATCTGACAATTGTTATTTAGGCAGGACCCAATATCCGCCGTATACAGGTTGTACAATATGGGACTGAGGGGGGATCCTTGTGGGAGTCCCTTCCATATCTGCCTCTCATCGAATTCCTCTCCCTGGACTCTCAGGACCAGCGAGCGGGACATCAGTAACTCATATATACATCGTATCATCTTACCCGGTAAACTCAGCTGTTGCAATTTTTGCCTGAGTACTGGAAGAAGTACATTGTCGTACGCAGAGGAAATGTCCAGGAAGGTAGCTACAACCGACTCATTTCTTGAAAAAGCTAAGCGTATGTCCGCAACTAAAGTACCAACACTGTCCATAGTACCAAGTCCTTTCCTAAAGCCAAATTGGTAGTTCGGCAGTAAGTCTCTCGACTCAACAATCCACTCGAGACGGTTTTTAATTAGGTGCTCCAGTAATTTGGCTAGGACTGAAGACAGAGCAATTGGCCTAAGACCATTCGGATCATCTGCATGTTTGCCTGGTTTCAAAAGTGGGATAATTATTTGCATTTTCCATTGATCTGGAACCCAACTATGAATATAAGCAAAATTTAATATATTTAAAAAATAAGTTTTAGCCTTGTCACCGGCATGGGTAATAAAAGAATATGGCACACCATCAATACCCGGGGCTGAGTCCCGGACATGACTGAGTACCACACTCAGTTCCTCCAAAGTAAATGGCGCATCTAAAGGATCCTCTGATATATTTTGAATGTGCATGTTTACACATTCAGGAAAACATGGAATGTATGGTGGAGCGATTTTATCAAAAAAAAGGTCAGCTGTTTCCCTAGTGATTGGAGAAGAAACTGATGGAGAGCACCCATGTCTGAACCTATTGATACTCTTCCAAACTGTTGACACAGGTGTAGAGGGAGCCAAAGATGTACAGAATTTAACCCAACCCGCACGTTTCCTCTTGCGAAGATGACGTTTGGTTCTGGCATTAATCTGACAGTATGCCAACAGATTTTCAGTGGTCATATCTGCATTGTAACAAACCTCGGCCGCATTCCTGTCCCTGACTGCCGAAGTGCACTCTGGATCCCACCACGGTGGTGATGGAATTTTATTTCGGGCACT
This sequence comes from Ochropleura leucogaster, assembly GCA_958449745.1. NCBI lineage: Eukaryota > Metazoa > Arthropoda > Insecta > Lepidoptera > Noctuidae > Ochropleura > Ochropleura leucogaster. The sequence goes on along the minus strand of OY288228.1, from coordinate 7,317,604 downwards.
GTTTTTTATTGGAAAGCAGGAATCAGCACTGGAGGTGATGGCTGTAACAAAACCCTCATAGCAGCTCTTGGCATGGTGGTGACCAGGAGGATCAAACAAACTTGAATTTAAATTTGGCAAAACTTCAATTTTATCCTCCAATAATGATACAAACTTTGCCCAATCTGGTTTGGATAAGTTATATTTCAGAAGTGGAGGAGAACTTTTCTCTAAATAGGTCTTATTAAACAAAGATATTACTATAGGGTAGTGGTCACTACCATGCGACAAGGACGTACAATCCCAATGGGCCGAAGCCGCCAGCTCAACTGAACAAAATGTCAGGTCAACACAACTTTTTTGTTGTCCAGGAAGAGATCTGCGAGTTTGGCAACCATTATTGAGTATACAGAGATCCAGATCATCCAAAATCTCAACCAAAGCCACACCAAAGGCATCACAGCGTTCGGACCCCCATCTGTAATGGTGACAGTTAAAATCACCCATGACCATAATTGATCCTTGAATATTAGAGAAGGTGGTTTTTAAAATATCCAGAAATTCATGCCGAGGGTGAGCAATGTATATTGAAAACACTGTAATGCCTTCCATCCTTCCCGCCACAATACTCATTTCTCCTGTGAGTAAAGGCAAAGGAAGGGGTAGAAGTGGGACCCGATCATTGACTAGGAGAGCCGAACCTCCATATCCATCAGATCTGTCACATCTGAGAGTATTGAAGTGTGGCATGCGGAAGCTAAGACTTGGGGTGAGCCAAGTCTCAGCTATAGAACAAGCCAATGGCTTGTATTTATTTAAAAGGAATATGAGGTCGTGCTTTTTATGCCACACGCTCCTCACGTTCCACTGTAGGAATACTAGGCGGGACGCCATTTTTAATTGATAAAAGTAGATTTATAAGTTGGTCGGCAACGTTGGACGGTAATTGTGAGCTGGAAGAAGTAGAAGAAATAAGAGTAGGAAGCAGTTTTACCAGAAGTTCAATAATTGAACTGATATTGTTTGATGCTAAATTGTTGTTATAAGCACAGCCATTAGGCTGTGAGGGTTGTGGAGAACTAACTATCTGTTGATGAGCAACTTTGTCATATGATGGAGAAAGTGGGGCATGGGTTCTGGGTTTGAGGGTCACAGTTTTGCGATATGACTGGGATGTTGGAGAGGATTTAACTATGTTGGCATAGTTGCGGGAAACTAGAGGAATAATTTTACATGCCTCTGCATAGGGGATGGTTTTTTCGGCCATTACCGTCTTAATTGCCTTCTGCCTACCATACTCAGGACATGACTGGCTATTGGCAAAGTGATTCCCTGAACAAAGCGCACAGAACGCCTCAGCCTCTGTAATATTACAACCGTCACCAGGGTGATCATGGCCACACTTGTTACAGCGTGGTTTAGACCTGCAAAGATTTGCTACATGACCAAACCTACAACACTTTCGGCATTGTATTGTAGGGTATATGTACTGTTTAACGGGAAGGGATGTGTAACAGCAGTAAATCCTGGTTGGCAGCACCTGCCCATCAAAGGTCAGGACACATGTTTCTGTGGGTCTCCATTCATTAACTCCGTCTCTTTGTGTTTTGCGATTGATGCGTCTTACTTTTAGGATTTGACCACAACCTGAGGGCACAGTCAAATACGACATGGCTTCATCTTCTGTGAGTTCTGAGGGAACACCTGTGACAACACCCATCCTTGTGATGTTGAATGAAGGGATTGATGCTGTATAACCATATTTAATCAAGCAACTGTTTATCAAGAAAGAGTTAGCATCCTGAGGGGAAGCAAACTCCACCGAGACCCGGTTTCTACCAACTCTGTTAACACCACCACGAACAATGTTCGCGATGTTGTTGTTCATTAAGAATTTGCCAAAATTAACGGGATGAAGGGTGGTGCCAGTATTTGGTTGTGTCTCAATACGCGAAACGTGGACAACATAAGGGGCTTTGTCCATGACAGAATACTTAGTACGTCCAATTAGGTTCTTTTGCTGTTTGCTTGGCAAAGAGGGAAGCAAAATCTCTTCGTCCACAGGGCGTTTTCGAGGGTTTGGTTGGGATTGAGGAGTCGATACATCCATGGGTGAGGCGTCCAAAACATCCGCTAGTTGCGATAGTGGTTTCAGTGAGTACTGATGGTCTAAGGAAGCTGAAAATTGAATGTCAGGAGGGACCTTATCGGGGGGTTTATTGTTATCCATGTTGTGTAAAACGGCTTAAAACTATAACAAAAACAAACCTGGTTACGAACACAAGAACAACACAATTATGTTATGACAAGTCACTTTACAGAATATCAAAAAACACCTAAAAACAGCAAAAACTCTAAACACACGTGCTATCCAACAAACACCGTGGTCAGAATCCCCCTTCATTCGTAATTGTGCTGTCATCTGTCATTGTGTTATCATCTGTCATCTACCGCTGGGAAGTCATCTGAACAACGTTCCGTTCGACGCTAAGCAAATAGCCAACCGAAGAAGTCAACTTGCTATCGCAAGAAAACCAAAAGTAAGTCTTTGCTAAGTGTAGAACTCATAATCATTGACCCTTCCCTAAGTGACAAAATGTTCAAGACACCGCCTAAAAGTCCCGACGCCAAGCAAAGTCCATCGCGATCGGATACCGACATTCGAAAATTATGTGAAGAGGAAGCACAACACATAATGTCATCCATCACTAATATTACGCAGCGCGCAAAGCGTCGATGTCCTGCTGATGAATCAGAGATAACTGACAGGTTAACCACCCTGAAGAGCGAAATCGCAACCGAAATTAAAACTTTAATTGGTGACCTGATATCGGCCCAGAACTCAAGACTAGACAAGCTGGAAAACTACTTTCTTGAAATCAAAAACCAATTCCAAAAAATTGATAACACTAATCAGGAAATCGAAAGGTCTATGTCACTGATGTCGGATCAGTTGTCATCTGTTGAGTCAAAGATATTAGGTCTAGAAAAGGAGCGTAACACTCTGACATCTAAGCTGTCGATGCTGGAGGAGAAGATTCAGTACTATGATCGCTGCTTGTTAAAGACCAGTATCGAGGTTCGCAACGTGCCCAAAAAGAAATCGGAAACCAAAAAAGACCTATTTGGTATGATATCACTTTTAATCAGCAACTTACATCTCAACATGAATACCTCGGATATCCGGGATGTATCTAGACTGCCTGCTAAACGGGAAGCCGAAACTACATCCATTTCAGTCGAATTCTGCAATACACAACAGAGAAGTGACTTCCTGGCAGCTGTTAAAGCCTTTAACAAACAAAACCCAACCTGTAAGCTAAACTCTTCTCATATTGGTTTTACAAACAGCGATTATACACCGATTTAGGGCCTATGCACACCACGTTTCTGAAACGCGCCGTCGACGCGCGTTTTGGGAACGCGCGTCGCCGGCGCGTTTTTATCCTGCAGAGCAGTTTGTTGTCGTTTGTATCGATACAAACGCGCGGCACCGGCGCGTGTGTATCGATACAAACGCGCGGCACCGGCGCGTGCGTATCGATACAAACGCGCGTCACCGGCGCGTCTGTATCGATACAAACGCAAGGAGGGAAAGGGAAGTGTGAATCTACGCTAGTAGCAATCGAGCGATTTGGTGCACCGCACGTCTTTGGAACAAAAAAATGGAGCCTTTCGACACAGAAAACTTCATAACTGAAATTCAAAACCGGCCAATATTGTGGAATTCACGATTGCCGGATTATTCGATACACACGCGCGTTTGCATCGCGTCTGTATCGCTACACACGCGCGTTTGCATCGCGTCTGTATCGCTACACACGCGCGTCTGTATCGCTACACACGCGCGTCTGTATTTATACAGGTGTGCAAAGGTCTACAGGCTGCGTCTGACTTGCGTGCGCATCGCGTCTGTATCGCTACAAACGCGCGTCGACGGGGCGTTAAAAAAACGTGGTGTGCATAGGCCCTTACATAGCTGAACAGCTTACACCTGATTCGAAAAAGATATTCTACCTTGCGCGAAATTTTGCAAAATGTAATCAATATGCTCACTGCTGGATTTCAAATGGAAGAATTTTGTTGAAAAAGGAGAATGATAGTCCATATATAGTTGTGAAAAATGAACTTCAATTAACCCACTTAATGGAAAAACATGAGGCATGACTATTTTTTAACCATGGGGCATTTTCCTTTTTTAACAGATCACCTTTTTTATATCTTTATTCAAACCTTTTCAACTATTTACGTTTTTATTATATTCATTACTTGGAAACAAAAATGGTAACAATCAAACTAACACTAAACACACCAATTTGTAATTCATATAACCAAACACTCTCCAACCATACAACACAAGAATACAACCCACTCTACTCATATTATACTACACTAACTCGACTTACTTGCCACTTTTATAACAACTACTTTATCATATTATTATTACATGAGTCTAACTCGGAACCTCAACGTCTACTTTCATTTCAGCACAACCTTACTCAAGTATTCTTTTTTGAGCATTATTACTTTTCTTGCAATGACTGATAACATTTCCCTTCTAGAGGACGTTGATCAACTATCAATATCCGAGTTAGTTTCATGCACCCCGGAGGAGACTTGTCAACATATAGACAGTCCAAACCAACACATCAAAATATTGACACAAAATCTTCGTTCTATTAATCACAATTTCCAAAACTTTGAAACACTTTGTGCAAGATTTTCTTTTGACTGTGATTTTCTCGTTTTAACCGAATGTTGGCTCAAGTGCTCAAGTAACCAGTGTCTTCCAAGCCTACCCAATTATAACAGGTACACTTCGTCAAAACATATAAATAAAAACGATGGTGTAGTTGTATTTGCAAGATCGGACATTGCGCTTCTGGTTGAGGAACCAGAATTCAACAGTTCTGCGTCCAGCCTTTTACTTAAAATTAATAATGATATAGCTATATTATGTATTTACCGGTCTCCGTCAAATTTTCACATCGATAATTTTCTTTCGGCTCTAAATGTTATCTTACCTTCACTTTCAAAATTTAAATCTGTAATTGTCACTGGAGACATAAATATTGATATTAAACACCCTGACGATCGAGCACATAGTTACTTAAACTGTCTTGCATATCATGGACTTTTACCCTCATACACTTTACATACCAGAGGAAATAACTGTCTCGATCACATTTTTCTAAGGACGGCTTCTCTTGCGCTGACTTTTGTATTGAACACCACTGTTTCGGACCATTTTTCTACCCTTTTGTGCATAAAAACCAAAGTAATGAAATACCTTACTAGTAAAAACTACTCAAAAATTAACTTTGATGCCCTAGACGAAACAATAAACACGCTGGATTTTTCAACAGTATATTCTATCGAAGAGCCTAATACAGCGATGGATACGTTTATTTCACTTGTTTCTGGTGCCATAATGGCAAGCACAGTGGTTTCTAGACCTTCGGCAAGGAAACGCACTCTCAAACCTTGGATTACGCCGGGACTTCTTAGATGCATTCGAAACAGGGACAAACTACATAGACAGTTCAAGCAATCTCCTAACAATACAACTCTTAGTGTCACTTATAAAAGATACAGGAATTTTTGTGCTAAAACAATCAAAAAAGCAAAGCGGTTGTATGACTCAGAACAATTAAAACAAGCTGGTCAAAATCCCAAAGCACTATGGGATACAATCTCACTTTCACTTGCAGACTCACCGGCTCAATCATGCAACGCTGTTAACACAATTTTCACTAACATAGGCAGTAACCTCGCCAGCAAAATTATAAATAGTCAACAAAGGCCTCAAAATACGTCATCTACATCAAACTCTTTCGTCTTGGACAGTACGGATCATGATGAAATCATCTCTTTAATTCACTCTCTGAGATCAAGTGCAGCGACTGGCTGGGATAACATCTCGCCTAAAATACTCAAAAGATACGCCACAACTCTTGCGCCTATTTTGACCCATATCTTCAATTGTTGTCTTCATGCCTCTGTATTTCCAAGTTCTCTAAAACGGGCTATTATTCACCCAATTTTTAAGGGTGGTGATAGCAAATTGGTAAACAATTATCGCCCAATCGCAGTACTTAGTGCATTATCAAAACTACTTGAACGCCTGGTAAATGTTAGGTTAGTTAAATATCTTGAGAAATACAGAATCATCTCTAAACAACAATTTGGTTTTCAAAAACATAGGTCGACCTCAGACGCAGTCCATGAATTAACTTCTTACATAGTATCCAGCCTTAATGATAGAAAGAAAGTACTCTCTATATTTTTGGATCTTACAAAGGCTTTCGATACCGTCCCAACAACCATGCTCTTGCATAAACTTGAAGAAATAGGTGTCCGTGGACTGCAACTGGATTTCTTTGAAAGTTACCTCACAGACCGTACTCAATCCGTAAAGGTAGGTGACCATATTAGTTCTGAACTACCTATAAGCTACGGCGTACCACAAGGTAGCATACTTGGACCAACCTTGTTTTTGATATTTATAAATGACCTTTGCAACTTAAATATCCCAAATTCAAAAATTACTTCTTACGCAGACGATACTGCAATCACTTTTGTCGCAGATTCATGGTCAGTACTCTTTAAAAATGCCCAAATGGGCTTTAACTCTGCCTTCAAATGGCTTCTCTCTCACACACTCACATTAAATACTGCGAAAACCAAGTGTGTTACCTTTTCTATCAGTTCAGCATCACAGCCTAACATTTCAATTGCTCTTAGGGCTCATTCATGTTCCACCAGTCAAGATTCAACTTGTCCATGTCCAGAGATTGAAACTGTTGATAAGATTAAATATCTAGGCGTACTGTTAGACAAAACTCTTAGTTTCAAACCTCAAGTTGAGGTTCTAACAAGTAGAGTCCGAAAACTCATATATATATTTAAAACTCTCCGTAGCGTTGCCAACCCTACTATAATACGCAGTGTGTACTTTGCTCTATGTCGATCAATAATATCGTACTGTATCTGCTGCTGGGGAGGTACTCATCAAACTACCCTAAAGCCTCTTGAAATTGCACATAGGGCCATACTTAAAGTTGCCACGTTTCGACCAATATTATACCCAACCACAGAGTTATACAAAAATTGTAGGGTACTTAACGTACGACAACTGTTTATCTTGAACACGGTCTTATTTCAACATCGCAAAACTCCCTACACGCCGGTCTCCAAACGACGTAAAGATTTAATCTGTACGCTGCCTTCAGCAAAATATAAATTTACAAAAGATTTCTTGACTATTTGGGCCCATCTCTTTATAACAAAATTAACAAAAGTGTTTATATATATGACCTTCCCTATGGTAAATGTAAAACAGTGATCTGTCAATTCTTACTTGAAAAAACTTACGAGGAAACCGAAAATTACTTGTGAACAGGGCCCTAGAGTGGGGCTCTCACGCACGCACACACAATCACACTGACATAAACATAACACACACACACACACACACATACACACACACACAACACAACACACAACATACCATAACATACCTACATTCTACCACACATCACACGCACTCTTGTACATAAGAACACACCCACTTTTAAATCAGTTACCTATCATATAACGCTGTAGTACTTATCATACGAACAACTATGTTATGTACTTAAAACATAATTCTAATGTGAACTCTTTTCGGGGGATGGCAACTGCGCTTCCTTAACACAGGCTATTTCATAGCCTAGCAAGGAAAACAGAATGGCATCCATTACTGTAGTATAAAGATTTTAATGTAATTTCACTATATCCTAGAAGTTAAGTAAAATGTACTACAAATCGTTTTTTGAAAATAAATTTATTATTATTTATTATATCGAAAAAAGTATCCTTTGTGTTATTCCAGACTATAATCCACCTTTGTGCCAAATTTCATCTAGATCCGTTCTGCCGTTTTGACGTGAAAGAGTAACAAACATCTATACATCCATCCTCACAAACATTTGCATTTATAATATTAGTAGGGTAATAGAATATTAGTAGGATTTAACATATCCTTACTTCCTTACTTATATTATAAAAGCGAAAGTAAGTTTGTTTATTTGTTTGTTACGTCTTCACGCCTTAATGTCTAAACCGATTTTGATGAATTTTGGTACAGAGATAGTTAAAAGTGAGACATGTGGGAGAAAGAAAAGAAATGGGAAACTTAGCTTTTGCTATTACAATAAATAAGGGCAAAAACTACAGGTAGCAGGTACCTGCAAATCAGGAAAGGGGAACTGTGTTACCCTGAACTTAACGCGAGCGAAGCCGCGGGCAAAAGCTAGTATAAAATACAAAGCAAGAATCTCCAGAACTAATATGTCCTCAGTTGTGTTTTTTTGGTTGCTTTATTTATTTACATGTTATTTAGCTATACTAATATTATAAAGCTGAAGAGTTCGTTTGTTTGTTTGTTTGAACGCGCTAATCTCAGGGACTACTGGTTGGAATTGGAAAATTCTTTTAGTGTTGGATAGTCCATTTCTTGAGGAAGGCTATAGGCTATATAACATTACGCTACGACCAACAGGTGCTGAGCAGCGTGGGTGAAACCGCGTGGAACAGCTAGTATATAATAATTATGTATTAATGTAGTACAATTCTATTCTCCAGGGCTTCCTTCGCGTCCTAGAAGACATGACCGACATAGTCCTAGACGTGCCGCTAGCCTACATCATGCTGGATCGCTTCATGGAGCGTTGCCAACACAAGTTCCGTCTCGGAGACGCCGTGCTCAAGCGGATGCCCACTAGGTAACGTAGCCACACTCTCCTGGGGCCAACAGTCTCATTGACAAAGACTACATGGGCTACATGTGATTAAAAGAGTGATGGATCTGAATGTTGATAGACGGAGAGCGAGAGGAAGGCCAAAGAAAAGATGAATACATTGTGTAAGGAATGATATGAAGGAGAAAGGAGTAAATGATGCCGTGACGTCTGATAGGGGAGAATGGAAGAAGAAAACGTGTTGCGCCGACCACGAATAGAATGGGATAAGGGCAGGAAAAGGATGATAGGCCTACATGGGCACTTGTAAAACGTCGAGAAAAGATGCACGGTTCGGGTTGGTCGTTTCCTATGGAGAAGAACCGGCAAGAAACTCCATGGTTATTCTTTTAAAATCATTTGGTTTTACAATCTTGTTGTTACAGCGTTAGTACTTAAGTATGAGAGGACAGCGTAGGCCCGACAATAAGTCATTACTTACTTTACAGAAAGTAAAATGAAATAATACGCTAACAAAAGTTAACAAGCGTCTAAGAATCTACAAGGTCAACCATCTCCACTCATTCACAACTACATAATTGGTAGAAGAGAATCTATACAAGAATAAAAAAATAAACAAAATAATACCTATGAGACGAGTCACACAGATGTGTGTTAGTAGAAGTGTCAAGGATAGCCAGTACCATAACTAGGAAGCTTCTTAATAAGTACAAGCTTATACTGGTAACACATTCGATCACACAACGACATATCAAGCTGTACACTTCCAATATAACATGACCTTGCTTTGTATAGATTTCCGGTACAATGATAAATCTACTTATACTGGTTGTATAAATTGATTGGACCTGCACTAATATTTGGATATTTGATGAGGAAGCAGAAACAAGGAAACGAGGTGACTTAAGCGCCAGTATTGACAGTATAGGTCTGTGGATTTGTTTGTAGGAAACGACCAACCCGAACCGTGCATCTTTTCTCGACGTTTTATAAGTGCCCATGTAGGCCTATGTGAAATAAAAATATTTTGATTTTGATTGAACAATTATACAAAGTTAGTCACATTATGTATGTTCTTTTAATTGCGAGTTCAATAAGTCTGTATTATGTTGAAATAGCCACTATGAATTGAATTGAAAATGTCCTAGAGTATGTTAACGTTGATTTCCTCGAGAAAGTCTCCTCATGAACCATGTTATCTCCACAGGGGCCGCAAAAGGTTCGTTTCTGAAGGCGATGGTGGAATCATCAAGGATCACGCATTGAAACTCCGCGAGTAAACTCACACGCACGTGGCAACGGAGCCCTGGAGCCCTAGACGACAAGGATAAGTCAAATCCATCAACTCAGTCAGCCATACGCCTCTTCCACACCTAGGCCTCCCGCGACAGACACGTATCTGGTGGATCTATTTAAGAATCGGAACTTTGTCATCAAACGAGGACTTAAATCCAGGACTAGATCGCGCTACGCCGCCACAGTGTGGCTTCCACCTTCCTCGCATTTAGTCTGGACGCTGCATCTACAATACGGCCAACAAGAAGCGATACGAAAGGTCATTAACCTAAAGAACAACTGTGGCGTTGACAATCTAATATATAGATCTTTCCATCTTGTGCCTTTGTCGTAATGTCTCGTTCTCCCGGCAAAAACATGACAACGTTAAGACGGGTTCGCCAACATTCGGGCGGCCATTTTAGATGGGGTTTTAGCATCGGTTTTGTTTACATTTGGTATCGCTTCTCGTTGGCCGTACTGTAGCTGGAAAGTGAAATAGTCTGTCATACGTAGTTCTTACTCCAAGGGTCTAAAAGGCTGCTTAAGCAGTATGATAGTAGAATAATAATATTAATTTCATTACATTTTTAAATATTTCTTATTAAAAACATAGAAAACAAAAAAAAATAGCCTTCTGGTATCGAGAACAGGGTCCTAGCTACCAGCGGTCAGGGCTCTAGAGAAAGGAACCTCCTAACAATACGAGCCGTGTCCAGGAGTACCGCGCACTGTATCAAACCCTTGATCCAGCTGCCTAACGAGAGCCGAGTCAGGTATTGGTCGAGGCTCTTGGCAATTAAGCCATTGGCAAATAATTAATTATTAGTAGAATTCTTAAAATAATCACAAAGTCACAATAGAGTAGTTTCCAAAGTAATTACATTCTATTTAGTCGGTCTTTTAGATTATTCAAAAATAAGGGACACGTATTTTTTTATTTGTAAATTAGCATAAAAATGACAAAGATATAGCCTATTATAGTTACGTGTGACGTCACGCGTTGCTGCATATGCAGTCACACGTAACTATAATGGCTATATCTTTGTCATTTTTGCTCTAACAATTTTTTTTTAAACTATCCTATTAACAATTTTAATTGCTTCTGTTATCTATTAAATGATAAATGATGTTTATTTTGCAAGTAGGTTTTCACAAACACTTTTACACGTAATTTTTTTTTAAACTAGATGAGGCCGGTGTTTCGTACCCTACTACTCTGAGAAGAAACAGCCGAAACAAACTAAGAGGTCATAGTCTCTTTTAAAATCCAGACAAAATAATCTTGATCAACTTACATGAGGACTATGCAGATAGTGTCTGAAATGGTATTTACGAATGGTAACGTTATTCATATTATAAACCTATAATGATACAGCTTAAACGGCCATTTTAGACCCCCAGGACTGGTTTGCCATCGACCATCAAGACTCAGAGCGAGTTCACATTAGGTCGTAACCGGCAGTTTTACCGGAACCGGTGTTGGATGCGTACTGGCATATATGGCGACCCGATAAATTGTCGGCGAGGACCCGACCAGGATTTCTGATGAGACAATGGTGGAGAATATAGACATACTGCTTTGTATAGGGCGGCTATAGATTCTTGTGTGAACAGTAAGATCCGGTGGTCGGCCAACGGCAAAACTGTCGGTCCGACCTAATGTTAACCTGGCCTCACAGATTCAGTAATAAAAACTGTTGGTTCAAAATTCAGGGCCTATAGCCAAACAGCAGTCGGCAGCAGACGACAATCGTTATTGCTCAGCAGTCACTAATACATTTTCAACTTTATACCCTAGCGCATATAGTTGAAAATCTATTAAAGACTGCTGAGCGATAACGAACGAAAAAAACAAAAACGATATGTAAACGTCAATAAGTTTCAACTATATGCGCTAGGGTATAAAGTTGAAAATGTATTAGTGACTGCTGAGCGATAACGATTGTCGTCTGCTGCCGACTGCTGTTTGGCTAAAGGGCCAGAGCTTCGTTCCCACGGCGTGTTAGTAAAAGGCGTTAATAACTTAATTCGCCGATAATTTCATCTTAAAAACTAGATTTACATTAGACTCGACGAAAGCTTTTTAAGACATTTTTAGAAATAAAAACTAAAAAATGTTAGTATTTCTATTTAAAAGTCAAATGAACGCTTTACTTGTTTTTTTTTTTTCGAAATAAATTAGAAAAAAGTGAAATGTCTCAGGCGGGACTTGAACCCGCGATCTTTCTCTTACAGGGAGAATGCTTTGACCACTAAGCTACCAAAACACCATCTAAGACATTCCAAATTTTCCTTTACGTCTTAGGGCGACGTTTTTTTTTTGTTAACTTCTTAGTAAAGATTCTATGGGTATCGGAGTTGATAGTTTCGTGCTGGGTCAATATTAATTATTTAGCGAATTTCCACAAATGTAAGAGTTCTGTACAAACGTAAGACATAAACGGCCATATCTTTTGACTGTAGACAACAGTCAAGGCGCGGACACATTAGGCGCGTCGCCCACAACATCAACAGTCGAGACGCAGTTGAGGCGCAGGCACATAAGAGGCACGCCGCAACAAGATTTTCTTTACAAATGTCGTGTGGCCGACGCGCCTAAGAGGGTTAATTTTCACATTGCTCCAAGGCACCACAGACTTAAGTAGGTATATAATAGTTGTTTGGAAGATATCGCTAACAGCGATAAGACCGCCATTGTAACGTTATACAACTTGAAACGCAATTGTTGAACAAAATTGGAAATTCTATAATTGAATTGGAAAGTTTTTTTTTGTTTGTTTAGGATTGAATAGGCTCTGAAATTGGGTAGATGACACCATTAACCAATAATTAAAAAACACAATTTTTCTGAAAGAACACCTTATTCTAGACCTGAGAAATCCATTCATTTAAAAATAACTTTAAAATTCTATTTTTAGTTGCTTTTAAATCAATAAATAGTTGCATCATTGACTTGACAACTTAGTGACGTCATCGGTTGCGAGTCTCATACAAAATCTATGGGGAAGCGCGTTTTGACAGCTCATAAAAAGTATATCAATTGATTGGTGGTGTCAACTACCCTATTACTGGACCGATTTTTATAATTTTTTTCACCATATGAAGTTAAATTATCAGGAAGTAGCATAGGCTATACTTATATCATTAAGCTACGACATTTCAGAGCTGAGCAGCGGGTGAAACCGCTAGGCACAGCTAGTATAGTATAATATATTCTTTTCTAAGAAGAATCAGTTAATAAAAATGTATTCTTTTTTTGTTATTTTCGATAGAAATGGTTTAAACAGTTAACTTTTTTTTATGTAACTACTAGCTGCGCCCCGCGGTTTTGCCCGCCTAGACCGTAAAAATACCAACCTGTTTATCCAAGGTATAAGCTGTCCCACATTCCAAATTATATCGAAATTGGTTCAGAATTTTCACCGAAAAAAGTTTATAAACTACTACTACTAGTGGTAATATTGATCACGATTGTGGAGTTTTACTGCATAATTTATTTTGACCTTGTAGATGACCTTAAATAAAATATGATTGGGACATTGACCTGCTAAATGCAAAAAATACATTAGAAAAATTGCTCCTATCTTCAATAAATCACAGTAAAGCGTTCATTTTTTATAAAAAATAAAAAGTAATTAAATAAAATAAATAAATTCATAATACGCCACATAGCGTTCCTTGATATTTTTCATACGCGGCGTTTTACGCCTTAGCATAGATTTTTACTATTCGTTTTTTTTTTTTTAAATAAAATGCCTTAATCAATTTTGAATAGAAATAATCATTATGAATATGGCTAGTAGTCTAACTGGATAAGGTTGAATACTAGTATTTTACTAAAACTGCCTAACTTTGTAGGTACAATCCCATCAGGTAGGGTCACCCCAGTTAATGGAATAAGGGTCGCTCCCTTCTGCCGGGGTTGCGGGTTTTTCGAAAGAGATACCGTGGCCCCGGACGTAAAGGGCAGTAGAAGGAACATGGGTGGGTTTTAGTCAGTACACGTCTGACACTCCCCCCGCTCCGCCTAGAGCGTAAATGATAAATGATGTTTATTTTGCAAGTAGGTTTTCACAAACACTTTTACACGTCTTTTTTTAAAAACTAGATGAGGCCGGTGTTTCGTACCCGACTACTCTGAGAAGAAACAGCCGAAACAAACTCAGAGGTCTCTTTTAAGGTCCAGACAAAAATCTTGGTCAACTTACATGAGGATTATGCAGATTAGTGTCTGAAATAATCTTTTTAAGAAAGCACCACGCAGATTGAGTAACATGCGTCTTAAACGTAACTAATGAAATGTTGGTCTACTATCACCTCTGACTACCCCTTTCAGGCAATATATGCGTAAAGATATCATGATATTTCTATTCAAAATTGCATGAAAAGAGTGCGAAATGACTGTCTTATTAACTAAACAAGCACTTATGCAATTATTTTTCTTTCTCTTTATTTTGTAAACATAATTAATATTAGTATAAATATAGTACAAGATAATTTTGCGTGTTCGAAATTTTAAGTTTTTGGTGGTTTTTTATTCGTTTATTCAACCTTAAGACGAAGCAATAAGAGTCAAATTATAAGACCACCAATGCTTATATTATTTTTGTTTATAATAAACTGAATTGTGTAATATTGATTCCAATGTATGAAGCATTTATTTTAAGCCGTGGTAATTGAGCGTCGAACATTGTTTAATGTTGTAAAACTAGTATGTTTCCCCGCGGCTTCAGCTCTTAAAACTACACCATAGAAATATTCTACCCGGGTTGAAAGATACCCTATTTCATACCCAGGTTATTATCTATCTGCAGATCAAAATTCATCGAAATCTTGACTGATTTCAGTGCTTTTTTCCAACTTAAGAGAGGATAATTTTCGTCCCTATAGTTAACGTCTTGTGAAGGTTGATAGTAATTATTAAAAAAATAAGGCGAAGCCGCGTCAGAGTCTAGTTCCATAATAAACAATGTTTGACCCATCACTTACTAGTAATATCGAAGTTTCTTTTTTTTTGTTTGTTAAACGTATTGTATGACTGCGCGATTGGCTGTACTGACTATGATGTTGTATTCTGTCAAAATAGATCGTTATTCAGAGTATGGAGTCATTAAGGAATATAGTAAAATACACAATAACTTCTGACATAGACCGACTTCACTTATATGGTGCGTTTAAACTTGGCCGATAGCATACGGGACGCGCGAGCGCTGAATTTTGTACTAAAAGGCAATATATATATTTATACATATATATTATTTTTTATTCAGTGACGTTTCAAGACGGGCAGCATTTTTCCATCGTTGAATTTGGAACCCCAGAAGGGCTACTATGACATCTTATAGCAATTCTTATTCCACTGAGTGAAAGAGATGGTGCTAGACACCCTGTATAGCTCTGTCTCTTTCCCTCAGCGGAATAAGAATTGCTTTAAGAGGTCATAGTAGGGTAGCAGCTGTCGCTAATGTATTGCCCTAGCGTCTCCATGCTCTGTGTTCGCCAAAAACATCTTTTTAAGCTCTCCACTTATCATAAGCATCCACGATTCCATTTTGACAGAGAAGTCAAAAATTTAATGACAAAATTATTATAAGGTCCATTTTGCCATTACAAATTTAAAGTGCATTTTAATTTTATTTTTTCTTTTAATGAGCGCATTTCGAATGGGCTGTCTTTTGACATATCAAATGAAAAATGTGTTTCAAATAAGAATAGGACTGCTTGCGCCATCTTGTGATTACATCTGTCAACTATCCCTTGAAAAGTATGTTTTTACTTGCCCAAATAGATTGTTAAAAATATTTTATGATCGTTTTTTGCGTCTTTGCTGACGCTACACAACTTTTTTCCAACATGGCACATGTTCAGTCCCATTGTTATTTGAATTTGCATTATAGAACAAGAGTTTGTGAATTTGTAGAGAGTGGTCTCTCTCACTTCTCTGTCTCTGAGGCTCTAATGTCATATTCCAAAGCACTTGGCAAACTAACTATACCAAACAATCCTTCGTTTATTTAGTACATACATCAAATATACTCTGTATCGTCATGAGGGTATATTAGAAACTAAAAAACGTTTCCAATAAGGACTTAAAGGGTGTAAAAATACCCTTAACGAAGCTGAATGAGTCTACGTACTTGTCCTCCACGTCATTGCAATATTTTATTGAAAACGTGCAAGTTGTATGTATGTACAAAAACATTTTATGCAAAAGACAGCGCATTCGATACAAGCAGTAGATACGAAATTTTTGTGTCAAAACTATTCTAATATTACATTTGAATGACATCTTGAGGTAAAGTCGACATTACAAAAATTTCGTATTTTCTTTAAACTGCCCTGCCATAGGTGATAAGTTGTATTTTTATTTGCATAAGTTTGAGCCTAGATTGTTTATGCAATCCATTGTACATAATACGAGGCAAATATATAGGATGTTTCACTTACTATGTGTTTTATTTGTAACTTTAACCTTTAACCTTTTTTTACGTGTGGAAATCCTCGATGGATGTCTTCCGCCATGGCCGAGGGGTCTGGCAGACTCCCACTGACAAACTGGCTGGGGTGCGGGGCCACAATCACCCCCAGCAGTGACGGTTTGCATGCGGCAAACCCCTTCTCAAATTAAGGACTCCACATTTACCTGGGAAGGTTACTCCTCTCCCTGCCATTCTATATGAGAGGCGCGCGGAAATAGCTCACCGTCCGTCCGTCTATTGACGACAGGCCGTGTCGACGACGCGTTTGTGTTTCACGCGCGCCTCAAAGAGATGTCAGCAAAGCGGAGGGGCCTGCCAGGGTCACCGCCTGCCGGGGTAAAGGGTTGTTCGAAAGAGATACCGCGGGCCCGAAACGTAAACGGCAATAGAGGGAACATGGGTGGGTTTTATAACGCTATTCACAGACCCGCAATTCGCCAATTTTGACATGTCTGCACAACCGTGTTACGATAATTATGAAGACTTCAATCATAGCGACAAAAAACAAATAACGGCCCGCATTGTGAGGAGGTTCCTGTCTCTGGAGCCTTAACCACCGGTAGCTTAGGGTCCAAGCTACCGTTTCCGGCGGAAACCTATTTTTATGTTTTTTTTTTTTTAATTTATTTTCTAAGAAATATATAAAAATGTAAGTAGGTATAAGATGTAAAGTAAATAAAGGACATACAATATGTACAAGTAAAAACTGGACAATTACAGGGCATCAAAAAATTCGTCCGCATCGCAGTCAACAGGAAAAGTGCCCAGAAGGCTGGCAGCATTACCGCGTTGGATGGCAATGCTTAATTTTGGGCAAAAAACAGGCCAGCCCTCAGAAGGCATGACATCTTATAGCAGTTCTTATTCCTGTGTGAGAAAGAGATGGTGCTAGACACCCTGAATAGCTGTCTCTTTCCCTCAGTGGAATAAGTTCTGCTTTAACACGTCATGGTAGAGCAGCAGGTCACGAGAAGAGTCTACTAAAAATATATGAATTGAAAAAGTTAAATTGCTAACTGTCCGGATTTAAACCCAGCTTATGTACCTCTGGGCCACCACGACTTACGAAAAGATTACAAAACGGCATATTAATAATTAAACAATTCATCATTTTGGAATGTTTATTTTTATAGGAATTTCTTCAAAATATTACATTTTTCATAAATGACACATAGGTATACAATTGATTATGATATTTTCGACATCACTGATTCTATACATATTCTAAACATTTGTTTTATACTCTACTTGTACAAAATTGCAGTAATTATTAAAATATACTAAAATTTCGGATAAATAATTTCCATGCCTCATTTGTAACCTACATACGCTACGTACTAAATCCAAAAATCAACTTAGACTACATACATTTAAAGTTGATTTTTGAGTGACCATTGTATTGAAAGTTCTAATTTTTCTTTGGTTACAATAGAATTTGAACTTTGTCACGTACGACATTGAGTTTCTGTTCGAAGATCAAGATTTCTGTCAATTTACAGACGAAAATGTTTTATTGTATAATTAATCTGCAAAGGTTCTTAAACCTCGTGACTACAAGAAAAAAATATTATAACATTATTGTTAGTTTGTACGAAACCCGAATATAGTGTGTTCAGAAAGAGTAACTGAATCGATTCGAATAATTTTTACAGCATGTTATAAATTTTGTCCCAAAAAATACACACACTTAATAGGTCTACGCAATCATACGGCGCTTAGCGACACTAGACACGCGGTGACCGTGTTTTTGTACGGACAACCAAACCAGTTTAACTTTATGATTTTTTATAATACAGTTCTCTTGTACATAGATTATGTACAGACGCCAGCACAGGTCAAGCTACCCGAAACTGTCAATTTTTCCCAATGAACCTTGAACCTAATACTTTAGAAATAAAGTCGAAAATCCATCAAAGAAATCTGACAGATTGTAGTAGCTTGATGTGCAGGCGTCTGTACATAAAAATAAGACACATGTATCGAGTTTCGTATAACCTAAAAAACTAATGATCTATACAAACAAAAACGGTCTGAGCGAGCTCCAAAGCGTGGTGTATCCTCGGCTTGCAATTCCAGTAAATACATCAAATTCCAGCATAATTTAAAGTGTAATTTTTCACGTAAATAACATAAAACAATGTCATGCAGACATTGTTGTATTTTATCTGTGGAAACTGTACTAACAAAATGGCGGCTCATGTTTCTTGTGTGGTCACGCGGAAAAGGACCAAGAATGTATTCAATAGGGTAGATGACACCACCAATCAATTGATATACTTTTTATGAGCTGTCAAAACGCGCTTCCCCCATAGATTTTGTATGAGACTCGCAACCGATGACGTCACTAAGTTTTCAAGTCAATGATGCAACTTTTTATTGATTTAAAAGCAACTAAAAATCGAATTTTAAAGTTATTTTGAAATGAATGGAGTTCTCAGGTCTAGAATAAAGTGTTCTTTCAGAAAAATTGTGTTTTTTAATTATTGGTTAATGGTGTCAACTACCCAATTACGACATTCTAACGTTTATTTCGACGAATCTTGATCGGAGATCTATTTATTAAAAGTGTTCGCAATAATATATTAAATGTGCTTTTAAAAAGTATTCCTATTAACATTATATAAACTATGGACTACTTAAAAAATGTTTTTTTAAGCTATTGCATAGCTTCTATCGCGGGTTTTGAGCGTGGAGACCGAATCCAGCAATTCCGTAACGAAAAAACCTAACACTTTCATTACGAATACAGTCAGTTATTTTAATCACGAGTCTAATGTAATATGAGCGTGTTTGGTAGGGAATCGGATAGTCAATCGACATTACGCTGGATCATACCCAAGGTCTTGGTTTTCTTTTTGCGACTTCTTTTCATTGGAAGTACTTTTTAAATATTACATATATTTAGTTTTTTTTTTGCATAAGTTAATTAAAAATGCTATGCAATAGCTTTACCGCGGCAGTCCCCGAGTGCCACAAGTTTTTTTTCGTACATTTTTAACAAAACGTAATAAGGTTTTGTAAAAACAGTGTTGTTAAAAATAAAATTAAAAAAATACCTTAAAAAAACAATTGAACTAAATTTCTCACTTTCACGTGCAAAAACATTTGTGTTCTACAATATTTTTTATCATTTAATGATATTTTGTCTTACATCTAAATAATTATCACAATTTAAATAAAACAAATACATAAATATCACATAACAAAGCAGTACACAATGAATTAAATAAAAGATAAGTACATTTTGGATTTTTCTCATTATATTAGAGGAAGTTTGAAAGTTGCGCCTGTTACAGAAAACTTGAAAGGGAGTCGTTTGTTTTGGTATGGACATGTAATGAGGAGGGATGTAGCACATGTGACTAAAAGAGTGATGGATATGAATGTTGATGGACGGAGAAGGAGAAGGCCAAAGAAAAGATGGATGGATTGTGTAAGGAATGATATGAAGGAGAAAGGAGTAAATGATGCCTCTTACAGAAAAATTTAAAGGGACTCGTTTGTCTTTGTATGGATATGTAATGAGGAGGGATGAAGCGCATTAGACTAAAATAGTGATAGATATGAATGTTGAAGGATAGAGAGGAAGGCCAAAGAAAAGATGGATGGATTGTGAGTTATGACGGGCCTGTTGGTCTAGTGGTTAGTGGTCCTGACTGCTGAGCCGGAGGTCGTGGGTTCGATTCCCACCCAGGACAAACTTTGTGTGATGAGCATGATTGTTTGTTCTGTGTCTGGGTGTGATTTATCTATAATATGTATGTATTTATAAATAATATAAGTATGTATATCAGTTGTCTGGTAACCCTAACACAAGCTCTCCTTAGCTTGGGATCAGATAGCCGTGTGTGAGTTGTCCCAAGATATTTTATTTATTGTGAAAGGAATGATATGAAGGAGAAAGGAGTAAATGATGCCGTGACGTCGGATAGGGGAGAATGGAAGAAGAAAACGTGTTGAGACGCCAAATAGAATGGGACAAGGGCAGGAAAATGATGAGGTACACAACACTAATGTATAGTACGGCCAACGAGAAGCGATACGGAAGGTCATTAACCTAAAGAACAACTGTGGCGTTGACAATCTAATATTTAGCTCTTTCCATCTTGTGCCTTTGTCGTAATGTCTCGTTCTCCCGGCAAAAACATGACAACGTTAAGACGGGTTCGCCAACATTCGGCCGGCCACTTTAGATGG
This sequence comes from Ochropleura leucogaster, assembly GCA_958449745.1. Taxonomy (NCBI): domain Eukaryota; kingdom Metazoa; phylum Arthropoda; class Insecta; order Lepidoptera; family Noctuidae; genus Ochropleura; species Ochropleura leucogaster. Next base: position 7,296,930 of record OY288228.1, on the reverse strand, counting down.
GGTTTTAGCATGGGTTTTGTTTACATTTGGTATCACTTCTCGTTGGCCGTACTGTAGGTAATGAATGGATGATTGAACGTTTTGCAACTTGTACTTATACTCGTCACCGCTAGACTGTAGGCATAAAGGCTCAGGCCCACCGCGGCGCATGACGAATACGGGCACGCGGCGCATTTTAACTGCGTGTATTAATTTGTTTGACAACTTGGGTCTACGTTCCCACTGGAGTACCTACACGAAACCCCACGACTATGTATAACGTGGCACAGTGCACGGAAAACTACACACGTGCCGCTGCAATCCACGGTGAAAAACAGTTACCCTACCATGACGTGTTAAAGCATAACTTATTCCGCTGAGGGAAAGGGACTGAGCTACACAGGGTGTCTAGCACCATCTCTTTCACTCAGTGGAATAAGTTCTGCTTTAAGATGTCATAGTAGGCCTACTGCTCTGCGGTAAGCGAGCTGTACATAGTCATGGGTCATATTCGTGTACTTCAGTAGAAACGTAGACCTACGTTGACAGCGTAGAGCTTTTAACCGCCTATTCGAGCAAGCCACGCATGATTGTATTTTTTTTTTATTCTTTTATTTGATTGGAGGCCTTTCCTCAAAGGCAAGTCAGCCTCATCATAACTTAAACTAAATTTTAAACTAAACTACACACTTATGATACAACTAATCCATTAATCTACACTAAACAAATCAGCAAGGAGTATTGCTATTTCCAGTGAGGGTTGTGTTAAAATTTGAACATATGAACCAATATCATATTCTTTTAATTTACTCCACAGTGTTTCTCGTTCTTTCTTTTTCTTAAGACACTCTAAAAGTATATGATGAATGATTGTATTAATGACGTCAACTCATGCGTAGCTTCTCCGTGGGTTGCAGTGGACACAACCACCGTGCACCGCGGTGGGCCCGCGCCTTTATGCTGGACGCGCGTTGTTTTCATTCTGATCGCTCATTTTGAATTCCACCATTTGATATGTAGTTGGTACGATCGCAAGGTACTGTTTTTCAATAAATGCTGGACTATAAGAGGAAGCCCTTACTAATATTATAAAAGCGAAAGTGAGTTTGTTTGTTATGTCTTACCGCCTAAATGGCTAGACCGATTTTGATGAATTTTGGTACAGAGATAGTTGAGACCCTGGAGACGGACATAGGCTATTTTTTAAAAGAGATATGAGGGGGAAAGACGGAAGAAAAGGGAAAACTTAACTTTTCTATTAAAATAAATAAGGCGCAAGGGCAAAAACTACAGGTAGCAATTACCTGCAAATCAGGAAAGGGGAACTGTGTTAGCTCGAATTTAATGCGAGCGAAGCCGCGGGCAAAAGCTAGTAGTCTAAAACCCACACAAATTCGACAGTCCGACACTACCTAGCAAAACGTTTTGCGGTTTACCGGGGGTCCACTGTATATATATATTTTAACAGTTAGTACACCGCAATATACAAGGCTCTACTCACGATACTAATTGCATTAGGGCTACTGCAACGCCCATGACTTCAATTGCACCCTGTATTATTTGGGGTAGATGTCCCTCTCTGGTTGATCAAGGGCCCCTCGATAGAATTTGCTAGGGGCCCCACACTCGTTGAATCCGGCACTAACCGTACTATGTGCAAGACTACATTTAAAAGTATTTACCAAAATAATACAATTTTCTACAACGCTAATTTTAAGATACAACAAGCATTTGCTGAATATTTTGCTAAAACAACAACAAAAAATATTTAAACTATAAAATTCGTTAAAAAGCTAAAATATAATTCAGTTATTAAATAATTTAATTAAGGAATTTATGTTTCAGTTCAAATATGTCATTTAAATTATTAAACATAACAAACTCGCTAAAATAAATTACAAAAAAAAATAACAGAAATTATGATTAAAACTAAAATTATTATTTAAAAAAATAAAATAAAAATATTTGAACTCCGTCTATTAAATTAGGTAACAATTTTTTTTAGTTTCAGTGAGAACTATACCATTATTTGGTAAATAAAAAATGCATCTCTAAAATCTAATTTTGAAACTGATATTATTATAATATGAATGCCCCTAAAAACGCAGGAATTGACCGTTTGGATTTATCATATTTAAACCAGGCAATTTCTTATTTTAAACCCAAAATTTCTTAAAAACTCGAAATTTTTGAATAAAATCCAATTTTCTAACACTAGAAATCGGCTCACTATTATGCATCTATATACAAACATACAACGGAATGTCCTTTAAATAAAATTTTCATTTGTCTTTTAAAAATTCGGAACTACCATCAAAAATTCAGAAAATTTCCTTCAAATAAAAGTAATTACTTTAAAAAAACACTCATATTTACCATAAAAAAAAAACCTTTGAAAAATTCGAAACAACCATCAAAATTTTCCTATAATCTGAAATTACTTTAAAAAACCCGGAATTACCTTAAAATACCCGGAATTCATAAAAAAAAACCTAAAAATTTCACAAAATATTCCGTTTAAATCCACTTATCGTCTTTCTTTCCGTTCAGGAGTGGAGTAGATTCTTCCTTGGCATCTTTGACAGGGCTATCAGGTTTTCCGTTGAAGAATTTTGCTGAATTGACGCAGGACACTATGTAGGGTATACCAGCCAGGTCCGAAGAGAGGGGATTGTAGTACTGGCGATAGCAGAAAATGGCCACGGTATAACCCAGGATAGAACCAACCAGGATATCTGGAAAATTTTATAACTAGGTTATCAAATATAAAAAAAATCTCGTGTCACAATTTTCGTTCCTCCGAAACGGCTGGACCGATTTGAACGAAATTTTGTGTGTATATCGGGTAGGTCTGAGAATCGGATAACATCTATTTTTCATACCCCTAAGTGAGCAGCGGGTGAAACCGCTGGGTACAGCTAGTTTTATTATAAAGAAAAAACTTAGAGGTGTCAAGACACACCCGGATGGAATGAAGTTATTATTTATCATGTACAAAAAACTTGTATACACTCAACAAAAATAATCGTCGCGACACCACATTGTTCAATGCGAAACAGAGAGATGAAATGAAAATAACTGGTTTATTTTCTATGAGAGAGAGAGAGAGAGAGACAGACAGAGAAACACGCACCTGGCTTACAACTATAGCAAAAAATTTCGTTACAACTTTTGGTCTTAATTTTTCCCGTCTGTTCCGCCACGCGGGATAAGGAACTTCGTTCCAATACTTTTTTGCACGGAACCCTAATTTTGTTTTCTAAGTAGTTACTCTATTTAACGTGAGCTATCTACCAATAAAAGTCCTGTCAAAAACGGTAAGCCGTTTCGGAGATAAGCCGGATCAAAGAAACAGACAAACATTATTTTTATTTATTCATAAACGTTCAGTAAAAGTTGAAGTTGATTTTTTTTTATTGTTGTGTAGTGGTTGCAAACACGACTGCTGACCGTGAGGTCCTGGGTACGATTCTCTGGTTGAGCAGTGTTATTAGGTTCTTCAATAACCCAACGGCACGGTTGGCGCAATGGCTGAGCGATTGACTGCTGCGCTGCGAGTCGCAATTTCGATTCCCGCACGGAACAAATATTTGTATGGCCTACAGGTAGTTGTTTGGCTGTTTGTGTATGTGAGTTTAAATGTTTGTAAATGCACCCACGATACAGGAAAAATTTCTAGTGTGGAGCAGTTATTAAAAAAAAAAAAAAATTGAAGTTTCAAGGGACACCCGGATGGAACGAAGTTCCTATAGAAATGAAAAAGCTGGCTTGCTTTCTATAAGAGAGAGACAGACAGACAGACAGAGAAACATGCGACGCCGCACAGCTTACAAAAGCTTACTATAGCAAAAAGTGTCGTGACAACTTTTCGTAAGAATTTTTTCCGTCTCCCCCTTTCACATCGCGCGATAAGGAACTTCGTTCCAAAATATAAAAAAAACATAATTGTTTTTCCAATACCTTGCCAATGGTGATGGTAGTCACAGCTCCTCGACAAGGCAACACTTGCAGCTAACATCAGAGGCATGAGGCAACCTATGACACGGAGACCACTGCCTCGCCGCCGGGACAGGACCCCGAGCCGACCGCATAGCCAGGCGGATGCTAAGCCCAGGGAACAAAAGGATACTGGAACATAAAAAAAGATTTTATAGTACTAATATTATAAACTAGCTTTTGCCCGCGGCTTCGCGTGAAATTCGGTATAATGCAGTACCTGCTACCTGCAGTAATTGACCTTGCGCCTTATTGATTTGTAATAGTAACACTAATTTTTCCCTTTTCTTTCCTCGTTCTTCCTCATATCCCACTTTTTTTTAAAATAAAAATTAGCTTATGTCCGTCTGCTGGTGAAGAGGTAACAAATAAACTCACTTTCGCTTTTATAATATTAGTAAGGATAAGGATGACTTTGTCCTGAAAAGATCGCTTTTAGCGATAAGACCGCCCATTGGTGTCACCCTATTTATAAGATGTTATTGTTGTAATTTGTATGGTGTACATAACAAAGAATATTCTATCTTCTATCCATAAATGCGAATTGATGTGATGATGGATGTATGGATGTTTGTTACTCTTTCACGTCAAAACGGCTAACGGATCTTGATAAAATTTGGCACAGAGGTCGATTATAGTCTGGAATAACACATAGGATACTTTTTTTTTCGATATCACGCGGGCATTACCGCGGGGGCCAGCTATCCTACTTCTTACTAATATTATAAATGCGAATGTTTGTGAGGATGCATGTATGTTTGTTACTCTTTCACGTCAAAATGGCTGAACGGATCTTAATGAAATTTGGCACAGAGTTAGATTATAGTATGGAATAACACATAGGGTACTATATTTTAGATATCTCGCGGGTGAAACCGCGGGCGCCAGTTAGTTTGTTATAATGATGCTGATGTTCCAGAGGTAACGAATGATATAAAGGAGAAAGGAGTAAATGATGCTGTGAAATCTGATAGGGAAGAATGGAAGAAGAAAACGTGTTGCACCGACCAATAGAATGGGACAAGGGCAGGAAAAATATGAGGACTTACAACTGCTATGCCCACTTGGAAAGGACTTTCGACCATCCATAATCTCGGTAGGATCACCGGTGCACTGCAAGTATTTCGTCTCCACCCCGTCGGGAAAGCAGCGGTAGAAGAAGTCGGGCCTCGGACGCCCTGAAAAGTCCAAAAAATAAGTGTAATTTTTAAAAGCGATGTAAAACACTGTACGACATTGTGTTCTTTTTAATTTTTTTTCTTGACATTTAAAAGTGATGGTCTAATTGAAATAAATGCTTTGAGTTTGTTTTCGTAACATTTTGTCTCTAATATTCATCATGACAATGCCACGCCTACTTTATTTGCTGTTTACTGAAATGCCATTTTTAGATGATAGTTTATTTAAATTTGTATTTGACAGTGCTGTTGGTGTGCTCATTATCACTACATAGTATAAAACAAAGTCGCTGTCTGTTGCTGTGTTGTATGCATGCTTAAATCTTTAAAACTACGCAACGGATGTTGATGCGGATAGGTAGAGTGATTCAAGAGGAAGGTTTATGTGTATAATACTTCACGCTATGACTCTTAGGAGGTGAGCAGCGGGTAAAACCGCTGGACGAGTCGCTAGTAAGTAAATAAATAATTGACTATTTCGATACAAAGTCAAACTTGGAATGTCTCAAAACAAAATGTATTCATACCAGCCATCAGTTTGATCATGTCTGTCAAAACGCCGTTTATACCAAGAGCTAGGGACCAGGATAGAAGAATCTGGAAAAATAAAAAAAGGTTAATCATTTTAAGGTTATACAGTGAAACCTTGTTAAGTGGGACCTGGGTAAGTGAGAAACCTCCATAACTGGACCTCATGCTGAGGTCCCGACACCTTGGCCCTGAATCACCTCTGTTAGTGGAGAGCCTGGGTTAGTGGAATACCTCTTTTAGTGAGACTAATTCTCTCGTCCCTTCAAGTCTCACTTATCCAGGTTTCACTGTACTTAACAAGAAATACACATAGTCGGTTTGTCCTAGTGGTCTCTCTAATATACCCAGTTTTTTCCAAAACTTGGGAAACACTTTAGCATAAAAAAAAAAAACAAATTAAAACGTGTCTTTTTGCGGATGATTCAAATAACTTCCCCCTCTAGGCTTTGGGCGGAGCGACAAGTTTCAGACTTTTACTGACTAAACCTCACCCATGTTCCTTCTTTTGCCCTTTATGTTCTGGAACAGCGGTATCTCTTTCGAAAAACCCGCAAATTCAATCAGTTGACGATTGTCTAGCAGTTTGAGTACTATAAGGGACCTATAGTACGGCCAACGAGAAGCGATACGATACGAAAGGTCATTAACCTAAAGAACAACTGTGGCGTTGACAATCTAATATTTAGCTCTTTCCATCTTGTGTCTTTGTCGTAATGTCTCGTTCTCCCGGAAAAAACATAACAACGTTAAGACGGGTTCGCCAACATTCGGGCAGTCATTTTAGATGGGGTTTTAGCATGGGTTTTGTTTACATTTGGTATCGCTTCTCGTTGGCCGTACTGCATTTTTTGGTATTGTTCGTCGTGTCGTTGAGCTCCTTGGGTTTTGAGTCGAGCTACACGATAACTGACAAATGCTTACACTGACTGGACAGGTCCACTCAATCTGTGTGGTGCTTTCTTAAAAAGACTATTTCAGACACAAATCTGCATAGCCCTCATGTAAGTTTATCAGTTGTTTTTTCAATACCTTGACAATGGTGATGCCAGCGGTATCTCCTTCAAACAACCTACAACCACGACAGAGCCGATACCATCTATACTTCCTTTCTACTTCTAATATATAAAATTCTCGTGTCACAGTTTTCGTTCCCATACTCCTCCGAAACGGCTGGACCGATTTCAATGAAATTTTGTGTACATATCGGGTATCGCCCAACATCTATATTTCATACCCCTAAGTGAGCAGCGGGTGAAACCGCTGGGCACAGCTAGTAATATTATAAACGCGAAAGTTTGTATGGATGTTTGTTACTGTTTCACGCAAAAACTACTGCATGGATTTTAATAAAACTTTACAATAATATAGAAAGAAAGAAAGAAAAACTTTTATTTGGGATTTGCACAAAACAAGTAAAACAGTAACAAAATAACATAGTACAGACAAGGTTATTGTCTGTGCGAGGCCAAAAAAGGTCCCTGTTTCAGCATAAGCTGCGATATTTTAAGAATAAAATAACACAGCGCTGGTTTATAGCTTACTAGCTTTTGCCCGCGGCTTCGCTCGCGTTAAATTCGGTATAGCACAGTACCAGAAAAAGTAGTATTTTTTTAAAGTGTGATATGAGGGAGAACGAGGTAAGAAAAGGGAAAACTTAGCGTTGCTATTCCAAATCAATAAGGCGCAAGGGCAAGAACTGCAGATAGCAGGTACTCTGTTATACCGAATTTAACACGAGCGAAACCGCGGGCAAAAGCTTGTGTATACTAAGGCCAACAAGAAGCGATACGAAAAGTCATTGACCTAAAGAACAACTGTGGCGTTGACAATCTAATATTTAGCTCTTTCCATCTTGTGCCTTTGTCGTAATGTCTCGTTCTCCCGGCAAAAACATGACAACGTTAAGACGGGTTCGCCAACATTCGGGCGGCCATTTTAGATGGGGTTTTAGCATGGGTTTTGTTTACATTTGGTATCGCTTCTCGTTGGCCGTGCTATAGTATAAATGACTTACCTCAAAAGCATCGTTACAATCATTGCAGACGGCCCATGCCATCAGGGACAGCACACACGGCACGGACAGGACTATTGTCCACAGCATCGACCCCGTCACATAGGACTCCATGTGTGGATACATGAAATCTGACTCCAATTCCGTCTTCTGTATCACTCGGATGAATGGGTGCATAGTTTCCATGTAACTAGATGAAGACAGAAATGACAGCTCATTAAGTTGGAGGGAACTGTGGGCTTTAGTCGATCATTCATCACGGATGGGCCTGTTGGTCTAGTGGTTAGTGGCCCTGACTGCTGAGCCGGAGATCGTGGGTTCGATTCCCACCCAGGACAAACTTTGTGTGATGAGCATGATTGTTTGTTCTGTCTGGGTGTGATTTATCTATAATATGTATGTATTTATAAATTATATAAGTATGTATATCAGTTGTCTGGTTACCATAACACAAGCTCTGCTTAGCTTGGGATCAGATAGCCGTGTGTGAGTTGTCCCAAGATATTTATTATCATCTAATATATAAAATTCTCGTGTCACAGTTTTCGTTCCCATAGTCCTCCGAAACGGCTGGACCGATTTAAACGAAATTTTGTGTACATATCGGGTAGGTCTGAGAATCGGCCAACATCTATTTTTCATACCCCTAAGTGAGCAGCGGGTGAAACCGCTGGGCACAGCTAGTTATAGGATAAAAATAACAATTACGAGCTTTTGCCCGCGGCTTCGCTCCCGTTAAGTTCAGGGTAACACAGTTCCCCTTTCCTGATTTACAGGTACCTGCTACATGTATTTTATGCCCTTGCGCCTTATTTATTGTAATAGCAATGCTAAGTTTTCCCTTTTCTTCCCTCTTTCTCTGTCGTAATTCAATAAAAAAAAATAGCCTATGTCCGTCTCCAGGGTCCCAACTATCTTTGTACCAAAATGAATCAAAATCGGTTAAACCATTTAGGCGTGAAGACGTAACAAACAAATAAACAAACACACTTTCGCTTTTATAATATTAGTAAGGATGTTATAATTCATTCAATGGTCACATTGTGATGAATGTCTGAAGTTGTTGCTAAGTGCAAATTTTAAGAACTACTGGCTGGCTTTTGCTAATTCTGTTTGTGTTGTGTTGGTTAATGACAGAACTGGGTTCTAATCCTTACTATAATAGCATAACAGCGTAAGTGAGTTTGTTTGTTTGTTACATCTTCACACCTAAATGGCTAAACCGATTTTCTAATGTTCTATCAGTGTGTGGTAGTGAATCAGATTGTCAATCTACAGTACACTGGATAGAACCCCAGTTTTGATTTTCATTTTGCAACTTCTTTTTTATTAAAAGTATATTTTAAATGTTATATTTAGATATTTTTAATATTATTTTTTTTTTTTTTTAAATTGCCCCACACTAGGATTTTTTTTCCCGAATTGTAGGTGCGTTTACAAACATTTATATTCACATACACAGACAAATATTTGTTGCGTGCGGGAATTGAACCCGCAACACGCAGCGCAGCAGTCAATTGCTCATCCACTGCGCTAACCGTGCCGTCAATTGTGCCGTATTTATGTTCAGTAATTAAAAATTGGCTTTCATATCTCCATAGAACTGAGAGCACTGTCTACCCTTTTAAGGAAAACAAGCGTGATTTTATATTAATGTTACGAAAGTTAGACATGTTTAGAATTCATGAATATCGCATTAAAATAGTCAAATAAGTAACTATGTAATTATAGAATGAATACAGTAATTATCAAGTAATCATTTGACGTCTTAATAGCTTTAGTAATAGACCGATACGATATTGATGATGTCACTTAAAGTCTGAGTAATCTTACGGTAAAAATGAGTAAAATTTAATCGTAAAAAAAATTGAAAATATTTTCCTCTTCTTATCAGAAAACTGATGTTTTTCAATAAAATACTGTGATTAACGATAACTTAACTTTGAGAAAACAGTTTTATGTAAGATTTATGTAAATTAAACACATATTTAATTGATAATTTACCAAAATATGTTTGTAAATATTCGATTAACATATGGAGACGACTTACCAGAAAGCGGAAACTAAAATTATACGCACAACTATCTCAATAAATAAATTAAAGTTTGCAGATCGTATTAGCGGCATTTTTAATATGTATTTTACATAAATATATTGATAAGTTCGATAAAATCCTCGTCGCAGTTTTGCAATACCGAAAATTTTGCGATTGATAAAGGATTTGACGTTTCACTTTTCGTTCGGAATCCATATTCCGTGCAATTTTTATCAGTGTTATTAGTTTAGTTTTTGCTTTTTAGTTGCGTTTAATTTCACCTGCCAACCATTTTGTACACTTAGAATTTTATGAAGGTCACTGTGAGTGTGGCAAAATACCTTTCTTACTTATATTTACAGTTTAATTAATCATTTAATCAAATCTCTTTATATTCTATGCCCGACAGGAAGACTGCAATGATTGTTTCGTGAGACTTTGTTATGTTCACATTGTTGGATGAAATCCTGCGCAGCACAGCCGCGTAAAGATCATGAATCTCCATGTTAAATAAACCAACTAATTAAATTTATATGCGTTCGTTCTCCGCTAGTTTTTGGTGGAAATGACATTCGAGGCCGGAAATCGGATTGGTTCGAAAGTTAGATTGCTGCATTGTGCTGCTGCGGTACGTGGCCAGAATCGGAACTAATTCCGCCATCTTATTATTCCGTACTTTTGTCTTGTGATTTTTGTGTTCCCGCAATTAGACACAGCAGAATATTGATTAGGTAGTTTATATTAACATTAATATTTGCATGCGTATAAAATGAACGGATTTTGGGAAGTCTCGTCATAAATTCAAACCAATCTTTGGATTTATCTGTGTAAGACGAAATTAACTTTAATATCATAAAAATGCTTTAATAGAGAGTCGCTACAAAGGAACTAAAACAACCGGGCCACCTTTATTATCCTCGTGTGCTCTCTTCTTCTTCTAATCTTTTTGATTTTTTATGGAATTGTGTCCTAATTGAAAGCGGCGAAATGAATTACTTAGGTACCTTATTTTATTTTAGAAACAAAATAAAACTATATATATGAAATAACTACCTATTTATTAAAATTCAAACTTAAAGTAATCGTCCTTTCCACAAAAACGATTTTATAAAAATTTCTCCATAGAAAAATACCGCGAAGAAATATAGACTGGGCACACAGTTGAAACCAAACGACGATTATGATACCTACATGAAATTCAAATGTGAAGATTTAGATAAGTACCTATTATTATGGCAGTATCATAATAGTTCCCGTACGAATACGCGCGGGATGCGGCTTCGGACCTGTCGTCCTATTTTCCCCTGTCACCCCTCACTCCCCACGTGACGGTTTTCGAGATGTTTGTTCTGCTACCCTACCATGACGTGTTAAAGCAGAACTTATTCCGCTGAGGGAAAATGGGACAGAGCTACACAGGGTGTCTAACACCATTTCTTTCACTCAGTGGAATAAGTTCTGCTTTAAGATGTCATAGTAGGCCTACTGTTTTAAAACGTACCCAGCATATCTACTTCTAAAATGAATTTCAAATAGGTAATTTTCCTGCTTTTCTTATGAAGGTGAAATAAATCAATAAAAGAAATAATAAAGTTTAAATTATTTATTAACTTAAACCTAAACATATAAATAATATCAAGTATATTTTGTCTTCTTAAAACAATAATATATAAATAATTGCCATCTAAGTTTAAAAAAAAAGGTCTAAGTTAATAAAAAGACAACATAAAATGAAATAGATTTCTTTTTAATACAGAAAAGTAAATGGTAACCTAATCGTTGTAATAATGACCACTAAGTTATACAAATACTGGTTTGGTCACAACAGATTTGCGACCTATAACATACAAAAATAAAACATAATTTCCTTTTCATGGGAATCTAATGCATAGATCGAAAAACCGAAAGGACTAGGTATTAATAAAGTACATACTTTTTACAGTTACGAGCGTCAATATGAAGTATTCTCAATTTAAAAGCGATTTGGCGCGTAGAATAACGATTCTAAATTTAAGAAACTTTAGAATGCATGATAGAAATATAACTTTGGTGCGAACGCAGTATTCTGGAAATCGTTAAGTTCTAAAATACTGCGACCAAAAATTTAATTTTAGATTAAATTTTAGTTAAACAATTAAAAGTACAAGAAAAAGACAAAACAGATTAAAGAAACAAACTTCTAAATATAATAAAAATTAGCGCCACAAAATGCATGTTCAACGCTGTCAGTTGGCAACGTCCTCAAGAGACTGGCCACTTTTAAATGTTGCCAAGTATTTATATATTGGTGCTTGCAACTACATTATGTAATGACATACGATATATTTGTTTTTTCAATCGAAAAGTGCACTGTATTTGCATTTTTCGATCGGATCAAAGACAATTTTAGCAACTAATTTGATATATACAAAATGTGTTACATTTTATACACAAACAATATAGGTATCAATAATATAAAACAATAACTTTTAAGTACAACTTTTTTCTTTTTAATTAAAAGAGCGAATGACGTTACTCTCCTCCATTCCGTTTCGTAAACGGAAGTATATTGTTTTCGTTGTAATATAGTGTGGGTTTCATTTGTTAAATTACCCGTTCCTCTCTAATCAGGAATGATACCGCGATTTACAATTTTTTTTTTTAACCTTTGCCCCACACTAGGAATTTCTCGTGTACCGCGTGGGTGCATTTACAAACATGAAACTCACATACACAAACAGCCAGACCCGGAACAACTATCTGTAGGCCATTCAAATATTTGTACCCTGCGGGAATCGAAACCGTAGCGCAGAAATAGATCGCTCAGCCACTGCGCCAACCGTGTCGTCAATATCTACTGAATTTCATTCATTCATTACTGAATATGTACTGTTTTACCCTGAATATCTTATGCCCCGTTCCAATAAACAAAAACAAAACGACTCGTTTTGCTTACGGATAGTTGTATTTTGACATAAGTTCTATGAGACTTATGTCAAAATACAACTATCCGTAAGCAAAACGAGTCGTTTTCGTCGGGAATTAGTCGAGGAGAACTACCAATACTTTCAACAATCAATTTTCCTAACGGATGGTAATTGATCATATAACTTCCTCCGCTCTGAGCAGAACGGAGGGGACTTTCAGAAGTTTACTAACTATAGTACGGCCAACGAGAAGCGATACCAAATGTAAACAAAACCCATGCTAAAACCCCTTCTAAAATGGCCGCCCGAATGTTGGCGAACCCGTCTTAACGTTGCCATGTTTTTGCCGGGACAACGAGACATTACGACAAAGACACAAGATGGAAAGAGCTAAATATTAGATTGTCAACGCCACAGTTGTTCTTTAGGTTGACCTTTCGTATCGCTTCTCGTTGGCCGTACTGTAAAACCTGTTGTGTTCCGGACCCGCGGTATCTCTTTCGAACAACCCGCAACCCCGGAATTCCCATCACTAAACATGTATTTTTATTAAATGTCACCCGGACCATGCTACAACGAAAACAGTATAACATTGATTGCGTTCTTAATTAGAGAAATACGCTCTTAAACGTAAATATAAACTAATAATTTTAAAATTTAAATGCGTAATAAAATGCCGGACATATTTTCTACGAACATTCCAAAAAGACATGCTCAAAAATGCATTTAAACAATAAAAATAAAGAATTTGAGATTTCGTAAAAACATTTTTTTTAAATACTACTTAACAATATTATGACTTCGTAAGATCTAAAACTAAAAGTTTTACCTTGTGACCTATAAATAATAGGTCAAAAACACTATGTGCACCCTTAAAAAACGAGCTATATTATATGCCGTAATTTACCTATAAACTCTGGGATATTAATTTGTTAAACATATTGGCGCCGATTCTGATGAAACACCGGATTAAACTAGATTAAGATTAACATGATATACCTAATTACATCTAGTTCTTTTCCACCAACCATTTAAGTCGTGATTTTGGTGAAAAATAACAATTTCAGAATCCCAAAATGCCATTTTCTCTAAATTGAAAGAACTATACTATCATTAATGCTGTCAAACTACAATATTGTAAGGCGCGTCGCCCACACGACATTTGAAGAAAATCTCGTTGCGGCGTGCCTCTTATGTGCCTGCGCCTCAACTGCACCTCGACTGTTGATCTTGTGGGCGACGCGCCTAATGCGCCCGCGCCTCGACGCGCCAGTTTCATCAATATCAGAATAGAGAACTTCAATTGACAGGAATGAACAAACTTGTAGTGATTTTTAGAGTAGTTTTAATTAAACTTTTGAGAACAGAATCGACACCACAGACAGTTTAAGCCGTTTTGCAATTGTCAAGTTTGACAGCTGTAATCTAATTGAAATGTTAAAATATAGTCCTGCATGATTCTTTTAGTACGTGGCCATAGTCGAAACTAACGCCAAGATATTGTTAATTCAATACAATTGGTAAAATCCAAAGGCAACTTACAATAATTGTTCACCAACAGCGCTCTTTCTGTGAATGTCATTGAAGCGCGAAATTCTCTTTGATTCACTTTAAAATAAATCAAAACTGTCATTTTTGACAGCTATTTGAATGTGACGTAGTGTGTCAACGGAATAAAAAATATAATTACATACTAACATTTATAAAGAGGAAATAATTTTTTGTTTGTTTGTTCTGAATAGACTCCGAAACTACTGGATCGATTTCAACAATTTTTTCACCAATAGAATGTTAAATTATGGGGAAGTAACATAGGTAGTAACATCTCGCTAAGACACTTAGGGGCTTAACAGCGGGTGAAAACGTTGGGCAAAGGTAGTAAAGTATACTATATTCAATAAATGTGAACTAAAGAAATAAATAGCAAGATTGCAAGACTTTTAAAGCCGCAATTAAAATAAATTTTCTTGACGAATTGGTATTTTTTTTTTTTAATGTAAGTTTCTATAAAAATGGTTAAAAACAGTTAATGTGACTACGCACTGCCCCACGTTTTGCCCACGTGCAAACGCTGAGCAACAGCTAGATAGACCATAAATGTGCAAATATCATATCATTTATAAGTAATATCCCATAGAATGCGTCCTAGCATTTTTATAATAATCGAAGTATTCTTGTGGCGAGTTAGCATGCTTCTTCACAACCTCATCTAGTTGCATTTGGTCACCCCAGTCGGCCTAAAAAAAAAACAAAAATTAAAAAAAAAACCAATCAAAATATTGACCTGTCAAAATGTTGACAGCTTGATTCCACAGGACGTTTCAGTATTCGGGGGTTAGTCTTGCTGTGTTTTATAATATTGGTTTACTGTCAGAAAGACTATAGAGGCTATGGAGAATAGGTAGCGCCATCTTTTTTTGCTGTTAAGACCTTTTATTTTAGGAACGCGTGTTGATATCGAGTTGGAATTAAATCCAAATACTTACCTACATTACCATTAAGTTTTATTTTATACTAGCTTTTGATCGCGACTTTGTTCGCGTGGAATAGTGACTTCCGGCAGCATGGAGCATATTAACAGCTTGACATTTATAGTACTGAATTCATGCCGACTTTTGACCAATAGATATATGTCCGGAATAAATTTTATTTTTTGTAATAAAAACTATCCTATGTCCTTTCTCAAGTTCCAAACTATGTCTGTACCAAATTTCACACAAATCGGTTCAGTAGATTAGGCGTGAAGAAAAGACAGACAGACAGAGTTACTTTCGCATTTATAATATTAGTTTGGATTTTTTACCTATTTAAACTTATGAATAAAAAAAACCCGAAGGTTGATTGATAGAGAATGCCTTATCCTTACTAATATTATAACAGCGAAAGTAAGTTTGTTTGTTTATCTTAACGCCTAAATGGCCAAACCGAGTTTGATGAATTTTGGTACAGAGGTAGATGGGAGTGAGATAAGGGTGAAAGATGGAAGAAAAGGGGAGAGAAAGATTTTTTTTTCGACCATAATGAGGTTTAAAGTTAGCTTTAGCTTAAAGTAAGGCCCATACTCCACCAAAGCGGAGAGCACCGGAGCGAGGAGGAGATGGGCGGAAACCGACCAATCACATTGCTTTAAATCTACATCGCGTCTCTCATCTTTCCTATGATTGGTTGACTCTTGCACATCTCCTCTCCGCTCCGCTGCTCTCCGCTTTGGTGGAGACCGGGCCTAACTATGCCACGCATGACGAAGTCGTTAGCGGAGGCTAATTTAACGTAAAGTTTAAATGAATAAATAAAATTATACTTACAAAGTTAGGAAACAACCCTCTCTTCTCGTCAAATTTCCTCTCGTTGACACATCGGAGGAGATACAGCCTCTCTACCCAAGGCCATATCATATAGTCTAACATTCCAGGTCGATGGCCTCCGAAGTAGTTGGTACCTGTAATCAGATAAGAATGTTTTAGCTGTCTTCATCCTTATAAGATAATGAAACGCCGGGTGATCAGCACAGACGAATTATATTTTAAAACATAAGAATGATAATTACATTATGGTGTACATTAAAACATACAGATGGCAGCACATGCATATTATTTCGATACGTTCATAATAACAATCCTAACTAATATTATAAAAGAGAAAGTTTTGTTTAGTTATTTTTTTTTACAATCTTGCCCGGGGACACTAGGAATTTCTCCTGTATCGTGGGTGCGTTCACAAACATTTAATCTCAAATACACAAACAGCCAGACCCGAAACAACTATTTGTAGACCATACAAATATTTGTTACGTGCGGGGATCGAACCTGCGACACGCAGTGCAACAGTCGATCGCTCAGCCACTGCGCCAACCGTGTCGTCGAAAGTGAGTTTGTTTGTTACGTCTTCACGCCTAAATGGCAAAACCGATTTTCATGATTTTTGGTACAGAGATAGTTGGGACCCCGGAGACGGACAAAGGCTTTTTTTTAAAGTGAGAAAAGAGGGAGAAAGGAGGAAGAAAAGGGGAGGGAAAGATTTTTTTGGATCATCACGCGGTTTAAAGTTAGCATTAGCCCTAAGTAACTACGCGGACGAAGTTGCGGAAGGAAGCTAGTTATTAATGACGTATTTTAGATCAATACAAAAATCCAGCTTGTTGGGTAATGTAAACTCAGCACCTCTTTTCATTTTGACTGGATTATTGGTGTCAATGCACCTTATGGTAAAAAACAAGACGATCCTAACGATAACTCATTAATTTGTCAAATTATAATAAGCAGTTATCAGGGAACTATCTAATATATAAAATTCTCGTGTCACAGTTTTCGTTCCCATACTCCTCCGAAACGGCTGGACCGATTTAAACGAATTTTTGTGTACATATCGGGTAGGTCTGATAATCGGCCAACATCTATTTTTCATACCCCTAAGTGAGCAGCGGGCGAAACCGTTGGGCAGAGCTAGTATATGTATAAATATACAGAAATAGTACATTTTGAATCAAGTGATATAACTTTGTCATTGCGGCCGAGGCAGAATTAACGCCCGAGGCATTAGGCATGGGTGTTATAGAGCCGAGAAAAGCAGTATTAAAAATATAATATATATTATCCCTTACCCCTTGACGCTAGTTCCTTTTCAAAGATATCCAATGTTTGCACAATTTGTTCACTTCCAAACGCGAAGTTGGTGTCAAAACATTCTAAACTGCCTTTTATTAACTGAAAATAACAATAAATAATTTATTTTAGTTACCAGTTTACAAACTTATACAATATTCTTAGAAGCCTCCTTTCAAGTATTGGATACCTGTGCTAGGGGAGACCCCTCGCTTCTAAAACTAGCAACAATAATAATTTACTTCACATATTTTGACGGGCCTGTTGGTCTAGTGGTTAGTGGCCCTGACTGCTGAGCCGGAAGTCGTGGGTTCGATTCCCACCCAGGACAAACTTTGTGTGATGAGCATGTTTGTTTGTTCTGTGTCTGGGTGTGATTTATCTATTATATGTATGTATTTATAAATTATATAAGTATGTATATCAGTTGTCTGGTTACCATAACACAAGCTCTGCTTAGCTTGGGATCAGATAGCCGTGTGTGAGTTGTCCCAAGATATTTATTTATATTATTCACATGTACACTAAAGAAATTCAACTAATATGAAGTATGAGAAAAGTAAAAATACTTTAAACAAAACTAAAAAACACTCTTTCTTATATTCTTATCAGCAAGCCCTTTCATTTGATAGCTATATCTTGAGAATCCAATAAAATAATTAGTAGGCCATCTTTGGAAACCGCCATTTTGGATTTAGAATGACGTCACATATAAAAATTTGGCATATTAACAGTCCTGACCGTTTTGGGTCATGGCGGTGGAATCTCAGCGGAGATTAGCCATCGGCACAGGAGATGTACTCTCTGTTTTCCTTCTTTGGAAACCGCCATATTGGATTCAGAATAAATATAAATATCTTGGGACAACTCACACACGGCTATCTGATCCCAAACTAAGCAGAGCTTGTGTTATGGTAACCAGACAACTGATAAACGTACTTATATAATTTATAAATACATACGTATTATAGATAAATCACACCCAAACATAGAACAAACACTCATGCTCATCACACAAAGTTTGTCCTGGGTGGGAATCTAACCCACGACCTCCGGCTCAGCAGTCAGGGCCACTAACTACTGGACCAAGAGGCCCGTCCAAGAATGACGTCACATATCAAAATTTGGCATATTAATAGTCCTGACAGTTATCGGTCATGGCGGCGAGATTCGCCGGCGCGGTTGGCGCAGTGGCTGAGCGATCGACTGCTGCGCTGCGTGTCGCAGTTTCGATTCCCACACGGAACAAATATTTGTATGACCTGCAGATACTTTTTTCGAGACTGGCTTTGTGTATGTGAGTTTAAATGTTTGTAAACGCACCCACGATACACGAGAAATTAATAGTGTGCGACAAAGTTTTTTTTTTTTAAGATAAGCCATCGGCGCAGGAGATGTACCCTCTGTTCCCTCACTCTCTTAGTTCGATAGGACGCCAAACCGACTGGAGAGAGATCAGAAGGGCTACTATGACATCTTATAGCAATTCTTATTCCACTGAGTGAAAGAGATGGTGCTAGACACCCTGTATAGGTCTGTCTCTTTCCCTCAGCGGAATAAGAATTGCTATAAGATGTCATAGTAGCCCTTCTGGTGTCCAACGGCTCCATATTTCAGAGAAAGTGAAGACTTACCTCATTAAACCTCTCAATGAGCAGCCTATCTTGAGCCTTCACATAAGGATCCCTCGCATGCAGCTGATTCCTTGTGTACTTCTCGTCCAAATAGTCACAAATCACCACGCTTTCAAACAGGTATTTGTCACCATTTTCTGTGGGTATTTCTAGGACTGGTATCTTCACTGAAAAGAAGATGATATATATTAATTTGGGCGCAATAATAGCAGCATCGTTGATGGGAGGGACCGTCTAAAGAGCAAGCTGAAGGTCATTACTGAAAATATTTTTTAATAACCTTATACTAACAGTAGACATGAAAATCAAGAAAATATAATACAGGCACAATTTTATTAGAATTAGCAAAAAAAAAATATAATGTTAAAAAAGTAAATTATAAAAACAATAAAAAACTAAGATGGTCTAAAGATATGTTAGACCTTATCTTAAGCTAGAGGAGCTCGTGGCTAAATAATAGCAGCCGCTCAGGTCGATCTTTAGGTTAAGCCGCGCTTGCCTTAGTTGGTCTGTGAATGGGTGACCACCCGTTACATACCGAGTTTCCTCCGTGCCTCGGAAAGCACGTTAAGCTGTTGGTCCCGGCTGTCATTTGTAGATCTTTGACAGTTGTAACAGGTAGTCAGTGTTCCGAAAGTAACAACCAGTCTTACCAAGGGCTATCATATTACCCAGTACTAACTGGGTTGTGGAGGTCAGATAGGCAGTCGCTCCATGTAAAATACTGATATTCAGCTGCATCCGATAAGACTGGAAGTCGACCCCAAAATAGTTGGGAAAAGGCTAGACAGACGTGAAAAAATCACAAACGCACCTTTTGGTGTTTTATAAGTGCCCATGCAGGCCTATGTGAAATAAAAATATTTGGAAAGAATAAATAAATGATAGTTAAACTTACATCTCGGGTTCTTACTCCTAAACCATTCAGGCAGCCGAAGGGGGTCTAGTTTGTAGACCTCAAATTTCGCCTTTTTAGCTTCCAGGATTAACAGGACTCTGTGACCGTAGGGGTTCATGTCGACATGGTACAGACGCAACTTATCCGTCAGCTCTGGTGGCGGCATCGGACCTGGAAACGGAGAACCAGAATATTAGGGCCTTTATAGTACACACTTCCCATTTTTCCCAGAGACTCCGCCTGCCGGGGTTGCGGGTTGTTCGAAAGAGATACCGCGGCCCCGGAACGCAAAGGGCAATAGAAGAAACATGGGTGGGTTTTAGTCAGTACAAGTCTGACATGTAACATCATTTTAGATGATTTCCCATCCGGTCTGAAACTGAGTTAAACGGGCACCAGCGACAGACACCCGCCGCGTGTCTGCAAGCGTGGGCTCTGTGGGTATGTAAAGGACCCTGTCACAGGTACCTAAAGAGTTCATTCGCTTGGCCTCATATGACAGAGCGACACTGCAGTTTCACAATTACTCTTTCTCTGTCGAAAGATATTTTCACAAGCTTTTCATCAAGCGTTATTGGCTGAACAAGTCCGTGCGTGTTACTGCTGGCGGGGACCGCGCGTGCCCCCGCGTCGTTTCACTTTTGTATGAAACCGCGCGGGTGTCCGTTTAACGCAGTCTCAGACCTAACTGCGCAACGCGGGAATCCGTTTTACCCAGCTTTAAACTGCTTGGCTGCTTCTGGGCGGAGCAGGGGGGAGTGTCATAGTTGTACTTGTTAAAACCCACCCATGTTCTTTTTGGAAAGAAAGTTCCTTATCGCGCGTTGTGAAAGGGGGCTAGACGAAAAAAATTCTTACGAAAAGTTGTCACGACACTTTTTGCTATTGTAAGCTATTGTAAGCTGTGCAGCGTCGCATGTTGTCGAAAGCAAGCCAGATATTTTCATTTCTATATTTTGCCCTGTATGTTCCGGGGCAGCGGTATCTCTTTCGAAAAACACGCAACCCCGGTATACCTTTGATTTTGAGGAACTAATTATTTATTTTTTATTAAGAACTCATTAATAAATGAATTTGAATCAACAGGTAACCTTTCTACTTTTCCTTTCAGGAATTACACGCGTGATATCAACTCTAATCCACTACACAGCATACGTTAATACAATACTGTAAGTAACAAGTGGGCGCGCTGTTATTGAAATCTACCATTAACCTATTTACATGGCAGGTCAAGGAATTTCACATCGATACTTGAGTAGAGACGGTTCTGTTAAATCGATACTCTGTCTGTTCAATTAAATGTGGGCGTGTAGCGACTTTCTTTTTCATAGAGTTATTGTAAACTAGCTTTTGCCCGCGGCTTCCGTCGCGTTTAATTCGGGATAACACAGTTCCCCTTTCCTGATTTGCAGGTACCTGCTACTTGTAGTTTTTGTCCCAGCGCCTTATTGTAATAGCAAAACTAAGTTTTTCCTTTTCTTCCCTCTTTCTCCCCTCATGACCCACTTTTATAAAAAAATATAAAGCCTATGTCTCCACGGTCCCAACTATAACTGTACCGAAATTCATCAAAATCGGTTTTGCCATTAAGGCGTGTATACGTAACAAACAAACAAACTCAATTTCGCTTTTATAATATTAGTAAGGATTAAAATAAATGTGGGCGTGTAGCAACTTTCTTTTTCATAGAGCCTTCTACAGAAAAATAACAAAGAAGTCGATTGTCTTTGAATTGGTTATCTATTGCTGGAAATCTCTAAACTGCATTCATATGTAGTTTGGGGACAGGCCGTGTACGATGACTTTATCCTTACTAATATTATAAAAGAGAAAGTGAGCTTGTTTGTTTGTTACGTCTTCACGCCTTAATTGCGCCGATTTTGATGAATTTTGGTACAGAGATAGTTGGGTCCCAGGAGACGGACAATAGACTATTTTTTTTTTAGAAAAAAGTGGGATATGAGGGAGAAAGAGGGAAGAAAAGGGAAATCTAAGCTTTGCTATTACAAATTTATTGTAACTACATTGATTGTACTAATGGTAAAAGAAGAGAAAATAAACCGTTTCTTAATTATTTCAGAGTCTAAACAACAAACCAAGTATCCAAACAGACCTTATCATACATATTTGCATTCTTTATCAGACGAATAACCCCATTACGTGAATTAGGTACTTGAATGATAAGAAGTGTTAATATTTTATCTAGACTTTATTTAGGTATACTGGATACCTATCCAGTACCGGAAAAGATAGTGTAGGTATGCATAATCTAGATTAAAAACTGACATCTTTTCTCCCTTGGCATAATTCTGAACATTACATTTGTTTGTTTGTATTGTTGTTTGTGAGGTCAGACAAGCAGTCGCTCCATGTAAAATACTGATATTTAGCTGCATCCGGTAAGACTGGAAGCCGACCCCAACATAGTTGGGAAAAGGCTAGGCAGATGATGATGACATTTGTCTAAACCACGGGTCGGCGACACCGTATCGACGACGATTTTCTATTCTACGCGCGCCTCAATGAGATGTTAACAAAGCAGGAGGGCCTGCCAGGGCCTCCGCCTGCCGAGGTTGCGGGTTGTTCGAAAGAGATACCTAGGCACCGGAACATAAAGGGTAAAAGAAGGATCATGGATCAAACCAACCCAGCTGCCACGTGGGGTAATTGTGCTCAGTCTTTTTAAGGACATTTCAATATGTTAAGACCCAAGGGCTGGTTTTAACTAGTGGCGCGCAGAGGCACTACACCGAGGGGAAACTCCGCAAATTACCGCTCAGCGGACAGACCTCTGGTGTCGGTGTGATCTCACGGTGGCATGGTGAGAGCGACTGTCACAACCCCGTGCAGGGCATGCCACAATAGTGGCGGTAAGGCCCCTCTTTGAAGAGTGGCTGGAGAGGCGTCATGGCGTCCTCACCGGACACGGAAGTTTCGGGGTTCCTAAACATAATCGGGCGGAAGGAAACGAACGACGATCGCCCGGAGGACACGGTGGAGCACACAGTGGCGGTCTACCCAGCTTGGGCAGGGCACCGCCCGCGCCGTGCCCTCGTAGAGGCGATCGGTGGCAGCGATCTCTCGCGTCCGGCCCTGGTTCAGTCCATGGTCCGGAACGAGAGGGAATGGCGCTTCCCATTCCCTCTCGTTCCGGACCATCTCCTTCTGCGAAGCAGTAATGCTAGCAAAGGCGGTGGCCGGGCGTTTGAGGGAGAGAACTTCAAACCAACCCAACCGCCTCGGAAGACGCCCCGGGCGCCGGGCGCTGCGAGACGAATCCTGGCCACCGTAGATGCGGGCCTGTTGACGGTGAGCAATGGGCAGCTCACTGTCCGTCCGTCTATTGACGACAGGCCATGTCGACGGCGTGTTAGTGTTGCACGAGCCCAGAGAGATATCAGCAAAGCAGGAGGGACCTGCCAGGGCTTCCGCCTGCCGGGGTTGCGAGTTGTTCGAAAGAGATACCTAGGCCCCGAAACATAAAGGGTAAAAGAAGAAACATGGGTGGGTTTGAGTCAGTCAAAAGTCTGACACTCTGGCAAAAGATATGTTGGACGCCCGGGCGGCGCGGCAGTGAGATGGAGAGATTTTTATATCAAAAATCCTTACTATCCTTATCCTTACTAATATTATAAAAGCGAAAGTGAGTTTGTTTGTTACCTCTTCACGCTTTAATGGCTGAACCGATTTGGATGAATTTTGGTACAGAGATAGTTGGGAACCAGGAGACGGACATAGGCTAATATTTTTTTGAAAAAAGTGGGATGGGAGGGAGAAAGAGGGAAGAGAAGGTAAAACTTAGCGTTGCTATTACAAATCAATAAGGCGCAAGGGGAACTGTGTTACCCCAAATTTAACGCGGGCGAAGCCGCGGGCGAAAGCTAGTAATATTATAAAAGCGAAAGTGTACCGATTTTGATGAATTACCCTGGAGACGAACATATGCTATTTTCCCCTTTTCTCATTTTTTTAAGTGTAAAAACTGGGAGATAGAGGAAAGAAAAGGGAACACTTAGCTTTGCTATTACAATCAATAAGGCGCTAGGGCAAAAACTACAGGTTGCAGGTACCTGCAAATCAGGAAAGAGGAGCTTTGTTACCCCGAATTTAACACAAGCGAAGCCGGGTCCAAGCTACCGGTGGTCAGTGTTCCACACACAGAAACATCTTCATTCATAATAATATTTAGTAGGTATTACCTATCAAATAAAGACGCCGACTACGATCTCTTTAGAAAGAATGAGGTCGCGTATTTGTGTAGTCTATAAAACGGGATGGTGTTGCAACATTTCCATACGAAATCGGATAACTAAATTATGTTCAGTGAATAAACAAAATAATGATGTCATATTCAATGCACAAATTTTGTGTCAATACAACACAGACGAGGTCAAAACAATTGACATCAAAGGTAGTACACACGGCTACACATCAAGCTATACAAAACCAGTATAAGCTGATCGTTGTATGCGCGGAATGATTATACAAAGCGAGACCACGATAAACTGGTTTTGTATAGCTTGATGTGTAGCCGTGTGTACAGGGTTGCTAGAACGAGTTTTTAAATTTCCCTTAAAACATTTATTTTTACCCCCGAAAGGACATTTGCTCTGTGCCTACACAATGTTGGCCCTGAAACTAATATCATCGGAAAATGATGTATTGTATTCTATTAGTAAACTTCTTTATGATTTTATTTTTATAGCAAACTAGTTGCAGAATGGACATATTTTTAAAAAAGTACCAGATTTTGAGGTTATAATCGAACCACAACAACGAATATTATGTATGATTTTTCATAGCTCCGAGGGATTTTTACGAAAGTGAAAAATGATATCATGAATGACAATGACATTAAGCTATTTTTAATGCCTACCTAGACAATTAGTAGGTACCTATGCATTTTATTGTCTAACACCTATATGGATGTGAGTGCAACATTAAAATGCACAGAAACTATTCATTTAAAATAGGTATTCTTAACATTAGGCGAGAGGGGCTTGCGGATGTTATTAGTCGCGTAAAATACTGTGACATGTGGCGAGAAGGGCTTACGCGTAAAATACTGTGACATGTACATTTTGGAAAAAAAAAACTATTAATAATCGTGTATTATTATTTATTGATGGTTATTTTGGACATAGTCCTTTTAAGTTTTGTTTTTTTCTACGCTAAACTATGTCCATTCACAAAAGGTATCCAATTTTTTATTTGTATGAATTGGCCGTTCACATGCATGCAAGCAGCGTAGGTATTTTATCGGTATGCAATTATTAAAGAAAATTAGGCTGTAAAACCTTCCTGATTAAAGAGTTGTTTTGTCTAAGTCTGTCTCCAGTTTTTACAAAATATTCCCTAGAACGATTATGTTCCTCGAAAAAGGGTAAAAATCCTCAATCTGCCAACACTGGGTGAGCAATGAATTCTATTGATGCACCTTGTGGCCTTGAAGACAAACAGCTGTTCAATTATATTAAACAATTGAGCTACTATTTACTCTTTGATTATGCACAAAATTATTTTGCTGACAATAATATCACGGCATTTATTAGATTTTTAATTTTTACCATTGTTTTTTTCTTAGTGTTTGGTTTTAAATTAAATATAGGTAAATATTGAACAGCGAAATCAAATGTTATGAGAGAAGGAAGCAATCACATTTCTTCTAATATCAAATTTGTAACTTCTAATGTAAAATAAATGCCGAAAAATAAAGACCGAATACTAAAATTTTCACAATTTCCAATATTATAGAAAAGAAACGAAATCCACTTACCCACTAATCGTTGCTGGTAAAACGACATGGTTTTTTATACTAACTATTATAGAATTAAAGAGAAAACCGTTTAATTCGCGTAATCGTGCACCCGCGAACCACGAAAACCGGTGTATAATAACGTCATTCTTAAAATTAAAACTGTCGACAGAACGAACACATTTAGGTTACATCACTGCGCGATGATGTCATGGGTAATGAATCTGACAGCGCGGCCATATTCAAGTTTTTACTTTTTTATCACATTTATATTACCGCTAGTTATTAAGTTAGTAAATCTGAGATTTGAATGATTTCCCTGAACCATTAAAAATAGTTTCAATTGGAATTACCACAATTGTCAATCCCGGTTACCGCCAGTAGCGACAGAAAGGAAAAAGAGTATAGACACGAATAAAGCAAAAAAACAACGTGTTGTAAGGATACAATTTTTTTCCATACGTTGTGAGCGCTGAGCAAGTGTCTGTGCTCATCACTGTTCTAAAGATACAGTTCCGGCAGACTTACGGACAGAAAGACGATAGAGCGCGGTCCAGTGACATCATCGGAGATAACAGTGTAAGCTAAGTATGCAAATGCCCCTCCAGTATGACATCATCTGTGACCCGATTATCTATGACCCAACTAAATATAAAAGTCCTAAATATTCTATCACTGGGCCATACTTGTAGCGTATTCTCAATTTGGCTGCCTTCATTTTAGAAGGCCAATAACATAGGTGTTAGTACTTTTTTCTCATACCTACTTTTAGTTAAATTAAATGTGTTTATACTGATTAATGAGCGGAACGTTTTTTTAGAAAATGAGTCATTACTGGAATTTGTTACCGCGTTTGTAGAATTTTAATTTACCCTGCTACATACAGAAAATGAGCATGTTGAAGTTACAGTTAGTAACTTAGTCTCACATTTTATAAAATGATGATAATTTAGTCGTGTTAGGACTGGTGCCGTAGATTAGTTAGAAAACATTTATGAATCTCAGTTCTTTGATCCATTATCAAAATAATGTTGTTTATGTTTTTCATTTCTGCAATAATAAAACGCAACATAATGTTGCAACTGGGACAACCAATTGGTATTTTTTCTATTAAAGTGTCCTGTCTGCCATTAGTTTTGCTTCGTCCTGATACCCCTAGCCCAAGTATAATAATTTCTAAAGAAAAGTGACTGTATTAAAAAAAATATTAAAAAGCAGCACATAAAAAGCAATAATTATAATAGGTACATGGTAGTTTTTAAGAACACATATGGTTACACATAAAATGCTGTCAAACCGTGGGACTGTCACTGTCACATTTTTTTGTGAACTCGTTCCATTCATTTTTAATTTGAAGCATTTTTCTGTATCATGTGTAACCTTTCACGCTCCCCAAACAATGTATATTCCATCTCGCTCGTATTTAAAAACCAGTTTTTCTGACAAAAATAAAATATTCCGAAGTTTCATTTCGGAAATAAAAATTAAAGCCATACAAAGGCTAAATAATAACACTGGATCTTAGAAGCGAAAAATATTTACTATTAACCGTGGGAAAATGCTTTATAAGAAGCGTTAATTTTGATAATTTCTCTGCATTTGTTTGCCATTGATTTCTGTAAATATTGAGTACTTATAGCAGGTAATTATGCCTTTAATTAGTATTAGAACATGTCTCTCATTGATCTGGAGGTCAAATAAAGTTTAATTTCATACTTAAATGTATTATTATGAGTGAAGAGATTCATACCTATATTCGTTTACTTGCTAGGATTTGCTTGGGTTTACGAAATCGTCAAAGACGCGGGAAACTCTTCAAGGGCAGAAGAAAGTGGGTTATTCTGTTCTAAAGATAATCTGGTTTCGCTAAACTAGTGCATAGGACATGGCATAGGAGTCATGGATAGACTACATTTTTAACTCAACTGCTAAACTGCTTAACACCTTCACTGGCCAGAACTCAGCGTGAGTCCAAAATATATTTTATAATTTGGACTGGGCAGCGAAAGTGTTAAGGGTATGAAAACCATGTTTTAGGCATTCATTTGTCTCTATGTCAAGCTGTGTTAAAGATGATAATATTGCTTAACATTTTCACCACCACTTCACCACTGAGAAGTATGAAAGACGAACACATGCTGTGTCATGACAAATAAATTGGGATAATATGCGTGTCACAGGTTCAATTCCCCCTAGAAATATTTGTACTTTAGAAGTATGAAGAACAGGGTGTAAAGTTCTCCATCCTCTATGGAAAAGGGAGGATTCTCCGACAAGACGGGCGTTGTGTCTGGTGGGCCACTGCCCGACAGTTGTTAGTCGGGTGCTGGTATATGTGCTAACTTGGTGTACAACATTGCTTGCACGATGTAGGAATCTTGCCATTTATAGTACTTTTTGCCAGGCATCTTTGTGTCGCTACACTCTACACTACAGTACCATAAATATTTCTAGGGACTACATGTAGTTGTTTCGGGTCTGGCTGTTTGTGTATGTGAGTTTAAATGTTTGTCAACGCACCCACAATACAGGAGAAATACCTTGTGTGGGGCAAGTATGTAAATATATAAAGTATGGATACGCACAATGGTCCACTGCAAGGACTAAGTGCGGAAACCGGACCCCCCCAAGGAGCGGGGCCCACATAAAGAAGAAAAGAAGAAGAAGAAGGGGCAACGTTATTTTAAAAGGAAAAGAAAGCTTGCCAGGAAATAGAATATCTTTCTAGCCTTTTCCTTAGTGGGGTTGGTTACCATTATACTAAATGCAGCTCAATGCCAGTATTTTAAATGGAGTTGCTGTGGTTGTGGAGATCAGATAGGCAAAACGTACCAACTGGTACGGGGTTGTAAATAAACCAATTAAAATATGAAATACTAGCTTTTCCCCGCGGCTTCGCTCGCGTTAAATTTGGGGTAACACAGTTCCCCTTGCGCCTTATTGATTTGTAATAGCAACGCTAAGTTTTCCCTTTTTTTCCCTCTTTCTCCCTCACATCCCACTTTTTTAAAAAAAAGTTTGCCTATGTCCGTCTCCTGGTTCCCAACTATCTCTGTACCAAAATTCATCAAAATCGGTTTAGCTATTAAAACGTGAAGAGGTAACAAACAAACAAACTCACTTTCGCTTTTATAATATTATAGTAAGGATTTGCATGGCCTGTTAATAGTTGTTCCGTATCTGGCTGTTTGTGTTTGTGTCACAAGTTTAAATGTTTGTAAACGCACCCACAATTCAGGAGGAATTTCTAGTGTGGGACAATGTTAAAAAAAAAGTATCCGCATACTTCTCAAGTGTCTCCTTGAACCAGCCATTGCAATAATTAATCCTAATATTATAAAAGCGAAAGTGTGTTTGTTTGTTTGTTACCTCTTCATGCTTTAATGGCTACACCGATTTTGATAAATTTTGGTACAGAGATAGTTGTGACCCTGGAGACGGACATAGGCTAACTTTTTATAAAAGAAAGTGAGAAATGAGGGAGAAAGAGTGCAAAAACGGGAAAACTTAGCATTGCTATAACAATAAATAAGGCGCAAGGGCAAAAAGTACAGGTAGCAAATCATTAAAGGGGAACTGTGTTACCCCGAATTTAACGCGAGCGAAGCCGCGGGCAAAAGCCAGTTTAATATAATAAAACAAAGAGTTTCTCAAAATATTCTGCTATGTTTGTTACAGGAATCAATATGGAAACAGAAGAAGTGGAAGAAATAGTTATAAAATGTGAAGTTATAGAGATATCTGATGAATCCGAGGGAGAAGGGAAAAAGAAGAAGTAAGTCTCTTTAAAATACATCTGTCTATAAGTACGGCCAACGAAAAGCGAAACGAAAGGTCATTAACCTAAAGAACAACTGTGGCGTTGACAATCTAATATTTAGCTCTTTCCATCTTGTGCCTTTGTCGTAATGTCTCGTTCTCCCGGCAAAAACATGACAATGTTAAGACGGGTTCGCCAACATTCGGGCGGCCATTTTAGATGGGGTTTTAGCATGGGTTTTGTTTACATTTGGTATTGCTTCTCGTTGGCCGGACGGTGGTCCCTTTGTGCTGTAAAAAATCAACTCACTAGTCCTTGTCCCATTTTATTTGGGGTCGGCGCAACACGTTTTTTTCTTCCATTTTCCCCTATCAGACGTCACGGCATCATTTACTCCTTTCTCCTTCATATCACTCCTTACACAATCCATTCATCTTTTCTTTGGCCTTTCTCTCGCTCTCCGTCCATCAACATTCAGATCCATCACTCTTTTAGTCACAGTCCTTCATCCCTCCTCATCACATGTCCATACCAAGACAAACGACTCCCTTTCATTTTTTCTAAATTAATCAACTCACTAGTATACGCAGTCAAAAGATATAGCCGTTTATGTCGCAGTTTTGTACGGAACTCGCGGTGCGCGCGTTTGACTCGCTCTTGGCTGTTTTTTTTTTAATTCTACTATTAAAGACTTCCTTCTAATTTTCAGACGAATAAGAAAACGCACCGTACCAAAAGAGCGCTCAAGTTGCGAGCATTGCCCAAAAACATTTGCCACACGATATGAACTAAAAAAACATGTCCGAACACATACCGGAGAACGGCCATACATGTGTCCAATTTGTGGAAAAACGTACACACAACTTGGCCATCTAAGCATACACCAATTATCCCACGAAGGGATTAAAAACTTCAATTGTGGCGATTGTGGTGCCTCTTTTTACAGAAAAGCAGATTTGGATCGCCACGAGAAGATCCATCTTGGAATAAAACCTCACGTTTGTGAGATATGTTCAAAGAGTTTTACCCAGAAAAACAATTTAGTTATGCACGTAAAGATGCATGTTGGCGATAGAGCACATCTGTGTACTGTTTGCAATAAAAGATTTATGACTAGAAGTAAACTTATGTTACATGCTAAACGCCATGAAAAGGCAAATAAAGTCAAAAATGAACTCGATATGGGTGATGACGACATGGATTAATTTGAGTAGACGATTTTATATCGTCATCAAATACCAGATATATTGGGGTTCGCTACCAGTCTAATCAGATGCAGCTTGCCAGTCTTCATTAAGTCTTCACGATCTTGAACTGGGTAATAAGATACACCTTGGTAAGACTGGTTGTAAAACTTTCGGGAATATTGTGAAGTATTAGATTATGGATGTCTTCTAAAATTCTTTGGATTGTCATTGTAAGTTTATTATGAAATTCGGGTGTTTAATCTGCTAACAGTCTTCCACAATAACGGACTGGTCTAACTGAGCGAAAAACCGCGCGGTATGCAAGATAAGATCTCATAGGACGCAATTAATTCGTCAGAGTTTCAACCTCAATACAAGTTAATGAACACAATCGTAACTATCGAAATTCTTCTAGAGTCCCGTAGAGATTCGACTGATGATCAGACCTTAATTCTGTTGTGTAATGATTTAATTAAGTATGTTATTTCGATCGAACTGTCGCGACGCGAAGAATTATATTAGCGACATTTACGAAGTAAGTTAAAAAGCAAAAATCCTCTATCGCGCAATATTAAAAGTCCCGACAACCACAACGGGGCAGTATCTCACCAGATTCTGTCCGCTTGGAGGATCCTCATATTAGAACCGTGGCTGAGAATTTTTACGCCCTGTTCTTCATACCCCTAAAAACGATTAAAGAATTTAAAATAACAGTCTAGTAGATAATTTTGATGTCTTCATCAACTTTTCTGAAACCGGTTGTGGTAAAATAATTATAGAAATCATTATTTGAAATAACGATTTATACATAGTTTTAGGCAGGATGTGTTTTATGCCAATAAGGTCGCCACCTTTCATTATCCAAAGCCCGATTTCACGCACTGTTGGGCATAGGCCACTCTTTGTACCAAGCTCCATGTTCTGGCTAGCGTTATCCGGGATATTCCCGCGGTGGCAGCAATTTCTTCTGTGTGTGTGTGTGTGTGTCCTGCTCAACTCCATTTAAGTTCCTCTCACTTACTCCTCGTGTAATCGGTTTTGGATAAAACTATGCATGCGAGCTGCCAGCGTAACCATGGTGTACAGCAGGGTTACTATGACATCATATAGCAGTTCTTATTCGTGTGTGAGAAAGAGATGGTGCTAGACACCCTGTATAGCTCTGTCTCTTTCCCTCAGCCGAATAAGTTCTGCTTTAAAACGTCATGGTAGGGTAGCAGTTCCCGCAAATCATCCACATAACGATGAGAGTTGTGGCAGCGATAGGGTGCGTCCACATCTGGCGAATGTGCCGCAAATGTGCAGCACGCGAGCCGATTGCGAGCTGCCCGCAAGATGCGCGCGTGCAGTCACTGCAATGGTTTGGTGCGCCTCTTTAGCGCAACTCATACAAGGCTCGTATAGAGCGCGCGAGCGGCGCGCGATCTGCGCGCGCTCAGTTCTCGCCCCTATTTCTTTCCACGCATCATTTTTTAGATTTTTTCTATAGTAATCTTCGAAATAATCGATCTTTAGGATCCCATAATACTGGAAATCTTTTATATGTTTCAATGAAGCGTAAACAATTCTCCTCCGTCCACTCCATGACAACACGTACTTAGCCTCCAGTAATCAGAAACGAACTGAGCGAAATAACTAGCGCGCCGCCCGCGCGCTGATCGCGTACGGCGGCGCAGAAGCGGCGCACGAACAAAAATGCACGCGCGCAGCTCGCGGGCAGATCGCAAACGGCTCGCGAGCTGCACATTCGCGGTACATTCGCCAGATGTGGACGCACCCATAGAGACCATAGCTCAATGCTCGATACTGTCGAAAGCCTTCTTATAATCGAAAGCCATGCCCAGAGTCTGATGTCAGTTATATTCTTGGCATTACTCCATCAGTTGCTTTACCGTGTGGAAATGGTTGGTCTAATACGTACGGGTATGTATTCGCCAAGTTCTCGGGAAGCCTAAAGCGAAAAGCTTTGTAAGATTTGAAATGTATATTTTTTTTGTGGATTTTGTGGGCATCTTATACAACGTTTAAAAAATGGAGCACTAAAACTTTTAGATAGACACATATGTCATGTAAAGAATACACTGTGAAAGAATCATAATTAAATCAATGATTCAATTTTCCAAATTTTTTTATCAATTTACTTCACTGCTATGATCCTGCGTGTTCAGGTCGAACGAAAGTGCTGGTTACATAAAATACTTTTTACTAAAGTACTTACCGACTCTTCTAACTTACTACTTACTGGATTTAGAGATACCTACCAAACCAAACAAATTTGGAAATAAAAGATCTTAGCTGAGTTTAGGGCTGTCGCACAGAGTTCGTGCAAAAAAAAGAAAATGTCCTTTTCTCTAAAAGTATAGTATTTGATAACCAGGGAACATTCACAAAGACTTCATCACCTTAGCTGTCATCATCTGCCTAGCCTTTTCCCAACTATGTTGGGGTCGGCTTCCAGTCTTACCGGATGCAGCTGAATATCAGTATTTTACATGGAGCGACTGCCTGTCTGACCTCCACAACCCAGTTAGTACAGGGTAGTGCGATACCCCTTGGTAAGACTGGCTGTCAGACTTTCGGAACACTGACTACCTGTAACGACTGTCAAAGATCTACAAATGACAGTCGGGACCAATGGCTTAACGTGCTTTCCGAAGCACGGAGGAAACTCGGTATGTAACGGGTGGTCACCCATCCACAGACCAACCTAGGCAAGCGCAGCTTAACTTAAAGATCGACCCGAGCGGCTGCTATTATTTAGCCACGAGCTCCTCTTAAGCCACGAGCTCCTCTTTAGCCACGAGCTCCTTCGAGATCTCATACGAGATCATTACCTTAACTGTATGCCTCTTAATCGTTATTGCTCCTTTGTTAAACGTTGTTTAACCTTATTAAAAAGTTCGACGAGGAACTTTTGAACGGGTTCACCAACAGCTTGTAGCAGTCCACGATGATTCTGTTTTCGTCAGAACACTAGTTCTCCATCCTCTATGGAAAAGGGAGGATCCTCCGACCAGATGAGTGGCGTGCCTGGTGGGGCCACTGCCCGACAGTTGCTCGTATATATGCTAACTTCGCGTACAACTTTGCTTGCGAGATGTAGGAATCTTGCCGTTACTTCTTCAGTGGTTACATAGATGGCGCTGTAGCTTTTTGCCACTCTCATATTTGTGTCGCTACATCATAAAAGGCTTTTAAGAAGTCGGTTAGACTGTGTTTTGGTGTTGAATAGGTGGTGCCTTAATATCGTCCCCAGGATAAACTGGTTCTACAGATTTAGAAGCATAAAATTCCCCGTAAAACTTCTCAAGAAAAGATACAATTTGAGCCCGGTCCATTACTCAACATGATACTTGAAAATGTACTGTAGGTACATATCTGCTTGCACTGTCCAAGATGACATGGCGTAATGTTATATAAATTAAGATAACTCGATAATGTTGTAATTATTTATTAATAAGAATAAAATATGCGGCCCGAATTTAGTTCCTTTTTTAGCCACATGCGGCGCTAGTGTACTGACTTTATCCTTATGTAAAATGAATGAAATATTCTAGCCTGCCTATTTGCCCGCCATTTTAAAAATTACGGCCACACCTTTCACCTGTTTATATAAATACTAGCTTCCGCCCGCGGCTTCTTCCGCGTGGCATAGTTACTTTGGGGCTAACGCTAATTTTTTTCTTTCCCCTTTTCTTCCCCTTTTCTCCCTCATTTCTCACTTTAAAAAAAAAGGGCCTATGTCCGTCTCCAGGGTCCCAACTAATTCTGTACCAAAATTCATCGAAATCGGTTTAGTCATTTAGGCGTAAAGACGTAAAAACAAACTCATTTTCACTTTTATAATATTAGTAAGGATGTATTATGAATCCATGTGAACGCCTAAACCTTTTGAACGCCATTGTTGCATATATGTGACAAGCAAGCGCGTCCTTCATAGCGCCGCAAATATGTGACAAAAATGGAAGTAAAATCAGATACTTCCAAGTATCTCATTTGAGAGATACTTGGCGTGCACTATACTCCAGTATAGGGCACGCGAGAGTATGCTTTAGCGTTTAAAGGCTTCTCGTTTTTCAGTTACAACTTTTTAAACAGTTTATGAGGGAAGCTCCTATTTTGATGAATAAAAAATAAAGGCATGTGAGTGGGCAGGCAAAAATATTCAAACTCCTTTATATAAAAACAAAAGGGTCCCGAGGTCCGTACCCCATAATTATAGTTTATGACTGCGTAGATTTAGGCGCGTCGTCCACACGGCCAATAGTCGAGACGTAGTCGAGGCGCGGGCGCATTAGGCGCGTTGCCCACAAGATCAACAGACGCGGTGCAGTTGAGGCGCAGGCACATAAGAGGCACGCCGCAACGAGATTTTCTTTACAAATTTCGTGTGGGCGACGCGTCTAACGCGCCCGCGCCTTGACTGTGGCTCGACTGTTGGTCGTGTGGGCGACGCGCCTTAGAGGGTTGAATTTTTCGCAGCCCTAAGTGACTACGAAGTTGAGTACCTATATGGTTTTAGTTTCAACTCGATACCCCCACTAGTTCCCTAGATAAAGGGTCTTAAACAGACAGACAGACAACAAAAGTGATTCTTTATGGTTTCTTTTTTTTTCTTTTTGCGGTAATCTTATAGAACTAGTTGTAGCCTACAAAACTGTAATACTTCCACTTAATATGTACCTATATGGAACAGCTGCTTTTTTTTTTTCAAATTATTGACGTTGTCAGTGTCATTTATTAATATGTGGTAATTGGGTAGTTGACACTCATTAACCAATAATTTAAAAACACAATTTTTCTGAAAGAACACCTTATTTTAGACCTGAGACTCAATTGAAATGAATGATTTTAAGTTGCTTTTAAATCAATAAATAGTTGCATCATTGACTTGACAACTTAGTGACGTTATCGGTTGCGAGTCTCATACAAAATCTATGGGGGAAGCGCGTTTTGACAGCTCATAAAAAGTATATCAATTGATTGGTGGTGTCAACTACCCTATTGTTTTAGCGTAAAGGACATGGCCGGATCCTGCCCTAATAATGCACAGTAATGATTAGTATATGAAAATTCCTTTTAGAATAAATAAAAAATATACGCATTAATAACATTTCCCTAAAATAGGTAAGAGAAAATGCAAAAAAAAATGTTTGTTCATTGATTGTGTGGTTTTATATTCTGACATTGCATTGATTGACATTTACATTGTCATCTTGCGTTGATTTTATCACGTATTATCGTAGTATGTAACTATTCTCTCGCCTATTCTCTGATCATAAAACATAACCGATTGTAAAGCCCTACATGGCAGCCTTGAAATGACGTACTGTACATCAATGTACAGACGCCTGCAGGTCAAGCTACCCGAAACTGTCAATTTTTCCCAATGAACCTTGAACCTAATACTTTAGAAATAAAGTCGAAAATCCATGATTTTT
The DNA here is from genome assembly GCA_958449745.1 of Ochropleura leucogaster. Classification (NCBI taxonomy): domain Eukaryota; kingdom Metazoa; phylum Arthropoda; class Insecta; order Lepidoptera; family Noctuidae; genus Ochropleura; species Ochropleura leucogaster. The sequence continues at coordinate 7,261,018 of OY288228.1, read as the reverse complement.
TTTTTGTTAGGGCACAGCTCTATACCAACTCTGGCCGTGTTCAAATCATAATAAATAAATAAATATCTTGGGACTACCCACACACGGCTATCTGATCCCAAGCTAAGCAGAGCTTGTGTTATGGTAACCAGACAACTGATATACATACTTATATAATTTATAAATACATACATATTATAGATAAATCAGACACAGAACAAACAATCATGCTCATCACACAAAGTTTGTCCTCGGTGGGAATCGAACCCACGACCTCCGGCTCAGCAGTCAGGGCCACTAACCACTAGACCAACAGGCCCGTCCGTTAATCCGTTAATCTTATACTATTTGGGTTATATTCCAATTCTGTTGGCTTAGACTTCATGTGAAGTTGCCCATTGTTCTTTTCGTAATATTTACTTGGAATTGAATAATAAATTTGTAAAGTACGGCCAACTAGAAGCGATACGAAAGGTCATTAACCTAAAGAACAACTGTGGCGTTGACAATCTAATATTTAGCTCTTTCCATCTTGTGCCTTTGTCGTAATGTCTCGTTCTCCCGGCAAAAACATGACAACATTAAGACGGGTTCGCCAACATTCGGGCGGCCATTTTAGATGGGGTTTTAGCATGGATTTTGTTTACATTTGGTATCGCTTCTCGTTGGCCGTACTATAGTTAGTTTAATTTTATTATTATTATATTTTAGTACCTAAAACTAGTTCATAATGTTTGCGTTTTTATAAATAAAATATAAAAACATTCCAGAACATGGTGTTTTATTACTTAACAAATAATTTTACTGGGTCGTGAGTGTGAGAATGCTTACTACTTATTCCACTGAGGGAAAGAGACAGAGCTATACAGGGTGTCTAGCACCATCTCTTTACCTCAGTGGAATAAGTTCTGCTTTAAGACGTCATGGTAGGCCTACTGACCGTTTTCGGTTACGGTCGCCAAACTCAGCGGTGATAATCAATCATAATATTTTTATTTCACAAAGGTCACTTAAAATGTCGAGAAAAGGTGCACGATTCGGGTTGGTTGTTTCCTATGGAGAAGAACCGGTAAGAAAATCCATGGTCCTATTAAAATCATTTGGTTTTACAATGTTGTTGTTACAGCGTTAGTAAGTAAGTAGGTATGAGCCGCGCGTGGAACACAAACGTGCCGTCGACACAGCCTGTCGTTTCTAGACGGACGGACGGTGAGTTACCCATTATTGCTCACCGTCCACAGTGTCTACGGTGGCCGGGAGTCGTCTCAAGGCGCCCGACACCCGCAGGTTCACTCCCTCAAACGTCCGGTCAACTCCTTTGCTAGCATCTGATTCCCGTCCCATTCCCTCTCGCTCCGGACAATGGACTGAACCAGGGCCGGACGCGAGATATCGCCGCCGCCGATCGCCTGAAGCTCGGACATGGCGGTGCTCCGCCCAAGCTGGGTAGACAACCAGAGTATGCTCCACCGTGTCCACCGGGATATCTTCACAGAGGTGACTCCCAGGCGTTTCCCCCCGCCCGAATATGTGCAGGAACCTCCCGAATCTTCCGTGTCCAGTCAGGACGATAGGATTTATTGCTACAATAGTTTTTGTGTTCGTGATCAGTCATGCAGGATTCCTTGTCAATTAAATTGTCCGTGTGTATTAATGTCTTCTCGCTTTCGGACCTTGAATTCCCATTCAGTCTGTTTTTAACCCGTTGAATGTCACAACAAACCGCGAAAACTCAAACAAAAAATCGATTAAATGTCACAATCAACGCGCGAACAATCGACAAATTTACGACTAACGTTTAAGCGAGGTATGGGCCTTCAGAAAAACGAAGTTTTTACCTTTAAACTGATAGTTACATTGTATAAAGTTCCCCGTGGGTACTTAAGACGCTTGTGGCATTTTGTCTTATATTCCCCCGTAGCAACTTAACGACATTCAACGGGTTAAACATTGATGCTTGGTGCTTGTGTATGTAAATAAGACTTACCTACTTTTCAAATATCTCTTCTCAAGCTAAAAACATCATGGCGTATATTATGACATTAGATATATTTGTCGAACTAAGAGGAAATGTCTGCTTTTATAGATAATCCTTCGGCGTTTATGTGGGATGCTTTTACAGTCTATTTGCAAAGTTTAAGAGTGTTTTGCGAAGCTCTTGGGTAGGCAGAAAGCCTACTTAGATAAATGGATAGATATGTAGATTAATAATCATGTTTGATGAAATCTCCCTTATTTTTTAAAAAACAGTCTTGAGAGGTGCCAACACCCGGATGTAACGAAGTTATTATTTACTAGCTTTCGCCCGCGGCTTCGCCCGAGTTAAATTAGAGTAATACAGTTATCCTTGCGCCTTATTGATTTGTAATAGCAACGCTAAGTTTTCCCTTTTCTTCCCCCTTTCTCACTCACATCCCACTTTTTTCAAAAAAATATTCGCCTATGTCCGTCTCCTGGTTCCCAACTATCTCTGTACCAAAATTCATCAAAATCGGTTTAGCCGTTAAAGCGTGAAGAGGTTACAAACAAACAAACAAACTCACTTTCGCTTTTATAATATTAGTAAGGATAGTAAGGATTACCTATGTACAGACGCCTGCACATCAAGCTACTACAATCCGTCAGATTTTTTTATTGATTTTCGACTTTATTTCTAAAGTATTAGGTTCAAGGTTCATTGGGAAAAATTTACAGTTTCGGGTAGCTTGACCTGCTGGCGTCTGTACGTAAACCTGTGAACTGTAACCTACCTACCTAAGGTGGGTTTAACACTAGGAAATAGCAGTAGGTAGAAAAAATTCATTGTAATGCATGCCGGGCACAGCTAGTCCTATCCTATTATCTTACTTCCTAATACCTAATATTATAAATGCGAATATTTTTGAGGATATATGGATGTTTGTTACTCTTTCACGTCAAAACGGCTTAACGGATCTTGATGAAATTTGACACAGACGTAGATTATAGTCTGGAAATAACACATAGGATTTGTTTTTTTCGATATCAGGGCGAAGCCGCGGGCGCCATCTAGTATTTAATATTGTTGTTTATGGAGAGAGGGAATGCTGAAAATAGCACTGCCATGTTTGAGCAATAAACGGATTCAGCAGAATACCACAATTTCACATGGAGCGACTACCTATCTGACTTTCTCAACCCAGGAAATATAATAACTAGGTAATAGATCAGATACCCAAGGTAAGACTGGTTGTCAATATTTGAACCAATGACTACTGTAGGCTCCATTGTCAAAGTTCTACAAATGACAGCCAGGACAAACGCCAACGGTTTAACGTGGTTTTTATGCCACGGAGAAAACATGGTAGGTACGTAGTGGGTAGTCACCCATTCACGGAGCCACCAAGGCAAGCGAAGTTTAACATGAATAAGCCGCTGTTACTGTTTGGCCTTCTATTAACCTCGAATGTATTTATTTGTTACAGTACAAACATAGAGTATATGGCTATCTAATATATAAAATTCTCGTGTCACAAATTTCGTTCTCATACTCTTCCGAAACGGCTGGACCGATTTAAGCGAAATTTTGTGTACATATCGGGTAGGTCTGAGAATCAGCCAACATCTATTTTTCATACCCCTAAGTGGGCAGCGGGTGAAACCGCTAGGCACAGCTAGTATTTTATAAAATTTGTAACAACAAACAGCAAAAAACCTAGATTTAAAATTTCAAATTAAGAACAATGTATTCAACAGAGTTATATAAAAAAAAAAAAACGGCCGAGAGCGAGTGAGACTCGCACCGATAGTTCTGTACCGAGAGAGCCATTATAATATCTTTTGACTGCATAGACTTAGAGTTAATTTTTTCACAGCACAAATAGAACAGAGACTAGAGTATATATATTTGATTTATATTTGATTTTAATATATATGTGACGGGCCTGTTGGTCTAGTGGTAAGTGGCCCTGACTGCTGAGCTGGAGGTCGTAGGTTCGATTCCCACCCAGGACAAACTTTGTGTGATGAGCATGATTGTTTGTTCTGTGTCTGGGTGTGACGAATCTATAATATTTATGTATTTATAAATGATATAAGTATGTATATCAGTTGTCTGGTTACCATAACACAAGCTCTGCTTAGCTTGGGATCAGATAGCCGTGTGTGAGCTGTCCCAAGATATTTATTATTATTTATATGGTTTAATTTGAATTCGATACTTCCACGCGTTCCCGAGTTACACAGACGGACAACAAAATTATACGTTCTTTGCTTTTGAGGTACGGAACCTAAATACAGGCTGCTCCCGAGGCATAATTTCCAATTATTCTCACAAAAATTCTGATGATTCAATAATTCAATTCGTATTTAATTAAATGGTTTTATTAAGCATAATACATGTAAGTTAAATAATTTAGGGAAGTCTGTGGCAAAAAATGTGTGCGAGTGTTTTTGAAGATTTCTTTTTTTTTTTTTTTAAATTCACAGTGATTATTTGTGTAGTTGGGATGTCAATATTAGAGAGTTGTAGGTACTACGGTATTCAATTCACAAACTGCACAAATAAACTTGTATTTCATGATAGTTTCCAAAAAACAAACGAAAATATTTCTGCGGTTGTAATCGAAAACGTACTGGATCTTACTAACGTTGTTCAATGAAGTGTATATCAAATCAAATCACTTTTATTTGTTAACATAGAAAAATTTAAGGATATGCTGAAAAAATATTTTGAACAAAAAAAAATATACCTATCCTTACTAATATTATAAAAGCGAAAGTTAATTTGTTTCTTTGTTACCTCTTCACGCCTAAATGGCTGAACCGACTTTGATGAATTTTGGTACAAAGATAGTTGGGACCCTGGAGACGGACATAGGCGATTTTTTGAAAAATGAGAATGAAAAAAAGGGAAAACTTAGCATTACTATTACAAAAAATAAGGCGCTAGGGCAAAAACTACAGGTAGGCAGGCAGGTACCTGCAAATCAGGAAAGGGGAACTATCTTATCCCGAATATCACGCGGGCGAAGCCGCGGGCAAAAGCTAGTATGTTTATATAACACGAAGAACTTTTCAAAAACTTTTTAATGATTATAACCCAATGGTGACATAATAAAATGTATTAATTAAATTAATTATCTAATGAAATTATGAAATTGACTAGAACTGAAAATTAATGAATGCCAATCAATATAGTATCTTAAAATAATTAGGAGTAAAGTGTATGACATAGTATTTTTTCAATCGCAATCTGTATTAAGTAGTATAAATTAATTTTAAATGACATACCCAATATTTGTATACCTAGTAATGGTGAAACATGTTGAACTTTCCATTATTGTATGTACCATCCTCCACACCATGTTTTTGACAAATAAATTACTTTGACTTTGACTTTGACTAACGCCGTGATCAAAAGCTTCCTATATTTAGTACGGCTAAGGAATATACTTTAATAATCTGAGGTAAAAAATAACCATTTCAATTTGCAAAGTTTAAATTAAATTAAAGTTTTTCCTATAAATATGGTAAGCGGGATCGTGTAATGTTTTCTAATCACTTGTTTTTCGCTTACCCACGGCTAGTCTATGAAATAATTGAATAAAAAAAAACGTAGCATCTGGTAGCATCACGCTTAATTTTCGCGCTTAAGTGTTTGGACAGAGCTTTTTTTTCTGCTGATGGTAAATCATCAAATAACTTCCCACGCTCTGGGCGGAGTGTCCCATGTTCCTTCTATTGCCCTTTATGTTCCGGGGCCGCGGTATCTCTTTCGAACAACCCGCAACCCCAGCAGGCGGTGGGCCTGGCAAGCCCCTCTGTTTTGCTGACATCTCTTTGAGGTGCACATGGAACACCAACGCGCTGTCGACACGGCCTGTCGTCAATAGACGGACGGACGGTGAGCTACCCATTGCTCACCGTCCACAGGCCCGCGTATACGGGCGGCCGGGAGTCGTCTTGCGGCGGTTGGATTGGTTTGATGTTCTTTCCCTCAAACGCCCGGTCACCTCCTTCACTAGCATGACAACATGAGGTGACCGCTTCCCATTCATTGGACAGAGTTGTATGTCTAGTACAACTATATTTCGCCAGTTATGGTTAAGGGCTAACCCAACCACACTGCCGGGGTTGCGGATTGTTGGAAAGAAATACCGTGGAACCGGGACATAAAGGAACATAGGTTGGTTGAAAGTCTGACACTCCCAACGGTCCAAGCAGAGTAGGGGAAGTTATTCGATGGTTTCCCATCCGCAGAAGGGATTGTCGTATGGAGACTTTTACTGACTAAACCCATCCATGTTTCTTCTTTTGCCCTTTGTGTTCCGCGGCATCAGCTTTCTTTCGACTAATCCGCAACACGGGCAGGACCGAATAGGCGTTTTTAAATTAAGTATTTCATTGATACAAAATTACAGTCACAATTACCTCCTATACTACTTAAACGAGATTCAAATATAAGAAAACAAGAAAAAAGAAATAGATATCAGAATAAATCTTGTATTTTTATCACGCAACGCCAACGCATCTTAACTAGGTAAACTTTGCAAGCGATATAAAAGGGGTTTCATCGCGAAGGACGGCATTCTAACATCATCTTTGGTGACAGCGCCATCTAGTGACAAGAATAAATAGACAACTTAATCATAGACAATGTTCAAGATTACCGCAATTGTTTCTTTAATGCTCATTGGTAAGTTTTCAAGTTATTTTTATCATTATTTTAACTGTGTTTTTAAATCAACCTATATTTAGGATATTTGTATACCATAAAAAGCTCGTGGCAGTATACTAAGAGCCGTTCTGGTCGGTCTTCAAGATTGAGTAGCGTTTATCAAAGTTGGTCGGAGTTTTCTCAGTGTCTTGTGTACGTAAATTCAACTCTAAATTAATGGCTTTTGTGGACGAGAGATACCACAATTTGGTCAATAACACTTGTAAACTGATAATAAACTATCAAACGCTGAAGAATATTTAAAGTAATCACAGTAATTTAAAAATATATTTGCAACATGTAAAGCCTTTGGTACTGGCTGTCATTAATAGATTTTTGACAGTTGTTACAAGTAGTCAGTGTCCCGAAAGTCTGACAATCATTCTACTAAACGGTATCGTATTTCAGTCAGTCATGCAGCCGCTTCATATTATATTGAGATTGAGTATAATAAAGCTAAGCTCAATATAATCGTGTAGTTGAGAAAAGGCTATAAACATGATAATGTTGCCATATTACAGCTCATGTATACAGGCGAGAATATACGACACAACATTAAATTAATCAATAAAAAATTACAGAGTTTAATCAAATAAAAAATGTTTTTTTGAGTTAGTAATTTTAAGACAACACGGTTGAAGCAGTGGCTGAGCGATTGACGGGTGCGCTGCGTGTCGCGGGTTCGAACCCCGCACGGAACAAATACTTGTATGACCAGGTAGTTTCGGGCCTGGCTCTTAGTGTATAGTAAGGGTAATGCTAGTAAGGGTAACTCTTAGTGTATAGTAACTATACTACATAGTGTATAGTTTTCTTTTTTATTTAATAACTATTTTACTTTCAATTACCTACCTACCTAAAGATTTTTTTATTTGGTATGTTTAACTTAATTACGCATTATTTGTCTAGAATTATCATATGTTAAATTAAACCCTAAACAAGCAAAATATAGTTTGTGCCTAAACCACCAGCATAGCTATTCACAATTATTCGATTGTTATCGTGCCGTACTGCCGTGAGTATAATAGAAAATGTCCTCCAAAAGCTATTCATCGAACCGTAATCGGTCAATTTTGGCATGTCTGCACAACCATGTTACGATATGAAGACGTCAAAGCTAGCAAAAAAAAAAAAAAAGTGTGTTTGTCAGCTCCGACGCACAACTGGAGTTTACTCCTTAAGTACGAATATCTAACCATACGCAAAAATAATTTATTCAACTGAAAAAAGATTAATATCATATGAAAGGGTAAATTCACAAATTATCGAAAAAAAATAGCAATATAAATACATCGACACTGATAGAAACAAACAAGCCCAATAACATATAGTATATAGGTATAGTCGCCTATACAGCAGACCATATGTTCGTCTTAATACACTCCCAGCCAAATTAGAAAGTTGCGCACCAAAAACGTGCCACATTTTCGTTACTTTAGTAGGTTTTACCCCTCGGATTTTTCTCATACCGGGTGCGTTATATATGAAAATCGATTCTTAAGGAGTAAACTCCAATAAACTCAAAAACAAAAACAAATTCCTGGTGAAATAGAATATTTATCAGTTTAAATTTTTGACCACAAATTTCCATTTGCTACCATTATGTAACGTAACCTGGTAAACATACCTTGCAATGTTTGAAAAAAAAAAAGAAACTGCACACGGATCTGTGAATAGAGTTGCCGGTTTGTCGATTGGATTACGAGAACATAGACTTGTAGCGACACAAAAATGCAAGTGGCAGAAAGTACTACAGCGCCATCTATCCAGCCAATGAAGAACTAACGGCAAGAATCCTACATCGCGCAAGCAAAGTTGTGCTCGAAGTTAGCATATATACGAGCACCCGACTATCAACTGTGGGCCAGTAGCCCACCAGACACAACACCCGTCTGGACGGAGGATCTTCCCTTTTCCATAGAGGATGAAGAACTTTACACCCTGTTCTCTCATTCCTCTAAAGACTATTCGGTTGTCGATTACGGTTACGATTTGATTATTTGTGAATAGATATGCTCGGAACAACATCTATTAGCCACCGTGGTTTGTTTTAATTACTTAATTTATCTATTATACTCTTGTTTTTGCTTTTACTCTGGACGCTCTTAATGTGCTCGTTTTTCTACATCGTTCTCACATGTATTGATAATCACAACATGAATGATGTTATCCCATGATTCTGTAAAAATATTATGATCTAAAAGAGTGTCCATGGAATTTCTTGCCCATTCTTCTCCATAGAGATCTACGCTTTGGAATGGGCAACTACAGTACTTTCACAAGTTATTATGTCTTGTGACTGGGACTGTAGCAGCATCATTTCTTTTTTGTTTTCATGACATTTAAAAGTGCCTGTAATGGTCTAATTGAAATAAATAATTTGATTTGATTTGAACACCTATATTTTAAGGAAATAAATGATTCTGACTTAGAACTTATGATCTGTAGCCCTACTATGACCTCTTAAAGCAATTCTTATTCCGCTGAGGGAAAGAGACAGAGCTATACAAGGTGTCTAGCACCATCTCTTTCACTCAGTGGAATAAGAATTGCTATAAGATGTCATAGTAGCCCTTTAGTTAGTAGAACATAAAGGTTATGATGATGTGGATGGTGGTTCGAGTTTAATTTAGAACTAACGTACTTTTATTTGCCAGCGACTTGGTCGCAAGCAGATTCTAAACGCCACAAAAAAGAAGCAACGGCGTCCGGTGACTATTCTTCAGGTTAGTTTTATTGGAATGGCCCCTAGATTTCACACAAAAAGTAAAACTAATGTTTTGTATACACGAAAATACGAATCCGTGTGTGTAGATACATACTTCGGGCAGTATTTAGAAACAAATCTCACTTGTGGTCTTAAAAAAAAACTCGGTCTCAACGTTAGACCATGCTTTTAAGATGTTTGTAAATACAGTGTCAAGAACATTTTAGCTCTATACACAGTTGCACCACATTTGATACGAATTAATAGACAGATTGAAATGTGATCTCAATTTTACCACAGATAACATAGTTCAAGCTGTCATATTTATGCTCAAAAGCCGAAGTTAGAACCTAGACCGTAATAAAAAAGTCTGGTCTGTCAAAAAACGTTTCCGAAGAAAGTTTCTGTTAGAGATTACTTACTATATTTTAACTTTAATATTTTGTTAATACTTGCATTCACACGCGTCGCGTCACAAATAACAAGTAGTTTTAACACGTAGGTACGTGTAAAACTACTTGGTATTTCTAGCAGGTCTGAGACCATCTTACCGATAGAACCCATAATATATTGATTAGTAGTGATATCACTTAAAAATCGAGTCACAAACCGGGTTTCAATATTTGTTTATTAATTAATATCGATATCTCAAATGCGGTCTCACGACCGGGTTTCAGATGTGAGATTTGTTTCTAAATACTACCTTTAGTCATCCATCACCCTGGACGAGGTCAAAGGTAGACATAGGTGTCTGTAGTTATTTTTTATGTGTATTTAAATGTTAGTGACATGAATATTATATTAAAATAAAATGCACTAGATTATAATTAGATTAAATGTCAGCAGATTTAAATTCCATAAAAAAATAAAAGTCAATTTAATTTCGTACGAGTAAAAATAAATAAATAATATTTTCTAACGGGAATTGGAATAGTTTTTGACATTCAAAAGTGCCTGTAAGGGCCAATTGAACCCGGGCGCCGCAAGACGACTCCCGGCCACCGTAGATGCGGCCTGTGGACGGTGAGCAATGGGTAGTTCACCGTCCGTCCGTCGATTGACGACAGGCCGTGTCGACGGCGCGTTCGTGTTTCACGCGCGCCTCAAAGAGAGTCAGCAAAGCAGAGGGGCTTGCCAGAGCCTCCGCCTGCCGGGGTTGCGGGTTGTTCGAAAGAGATACCGCGGCCCCGGAACGTAAAGGGCAATAGAAGGTACATGGGTGGGTTTTAGTCAGTACAAGTCTGACATGCCCCCCCGCTCCGCCCAGAGCGGGGGAAGTCATTGGATGGTTTCCAACCCGGAAAAAAAGGGCCAATAGAAATAAATACTTTGATTTGAGTTTAATAAATAAAAATTTATTAAACTCAAATCAAAGTATTTATTTCTATTGGCCCTTTAAATTTAAATTTTGAGCTACTTCCAGGTTTGCGACACAAATAAATGTTTAGTTTGGATGAAAATGCATGGTCTGAGTCACGTAATTCTCATCCTCCAATTATTTCCACTGGAGTAACCTGTAGATTAAATAACTGTTCTATGTGTAGACTATTTATGTTAGTCAATCAATAGGCTAGATTCCAGAAAAAGTAATGGTCCGTATTACAGATTATTCAGAAATAAGGGACACACGTATTTTAAGTAAAGTTACGTGTAACGTCACGCGTTGCTGCATTTTTTAGCAACGAGTGACGTCACACATAACTTTAATGGGAGCTATATCTTTGTCATTTTTGGTCGATTTTACAAATAAAAAGTACGTGTCCCTTATTTTTGAATAATCTAAAAGATGGACTAAATATAATGTCATTACTTTGACTCTGGAAACTATCCAATTGAATGCGGACTTGATGTTAGAAAAACTAGTTTTATGTCGAACGACCTGCTTTAACACGTCATGGTAGGGTACCGTGACGTGTTAAAGCAGAACTTATTCCGCTGAGGGAAAGGGACAGAGCTATACAGGGTGTCTAGCACCATCTCTTTCACTCAGTGGAATAAGTTCTGCTTTAAGATGTCATAGTAGGCACCCTGTGCCCATCGTTGTACTTACTGCTCAGCTCTTCATTAATGTAGCGTGATGTTAAATAGTCCATTAATTTCGTAAAAACATGCCTTACAAAATTCGCAGTCAATCCGTCCAAGAAATGGACTTCTCCCATACAAACTTTGACACCCTGTTTCACCCTCTTAGTTGTTGAATTTTGCAAAATCCCGTCCTAGCAAGCACTTACGTCTTTAAAAGAATCTTCCATGGAAAATTTGAGACTCATAATACTTGTAATTTCTGAGATTTTGCGATGAGTGAGTCAGATTTTCTCTTTTATATACAACGACATTTAAGAAGCATCAAGCAGCAGAGGGGCCTGCCAGGGCCAACGCCTGCCAGGGTTGCAGGTTGTTCGAAAAAGATACCGCGGCCCCGGAATGTAAAGGGCAATAGAAGGAACATGGGTGGGTTTTAGTCAGTACAAGTCTGACACTTGAGAGCGGGAGAAGTTATTTGACGAATTCCCATCCGCAAAAAAAAACAATGACTTATTGTCGGGCCTACGCTGTTTTTTCATACTTAAGTACTAACGCTGTTACAACAACATTGTAAAACGAAATGATTTTAAAAGAATAACCATGGAGTTTCTTGCCAGTTCTTCTTTAAAGGAAACGATCTACTAATCAAATCAAAATCATTTATTTCAAGTAGGCCAGTTACAGGCAATTTTGAACTCTCTATACAATAATAATAAACTAAACTGTGAAAGTATTGTATTTACCGATTCCAAAGCGTAGATCTCTATGGAGAAGAATGGGCAAGAAACTCCATGGACACTTTTAAATCTGCATATTGTTACAAAACTTCGTTAACATCATTCATGTCGAGATTTTGCATTTTGTGAGAGCGATGTAGCAAGTCGTGCAAGTTAAAGTGTCCATTGAAAATTCAATTAAAAAAAATTAAAACTTGAGAAGGGACACTCGGATGGAACGAAGTTATAATTTATGTGTCCGTGTAGGCCTATGTGAAATAAAAATATTCTACGAGAAGGTGGAGTCAGTTGGGTGTTCCTCCTCCTTAGAAATTAACACTATTTTCTAGTGCGCGCAGTAGACAAAATTGACGCAAGGATGCGGATTAGTCTCGCTGTCACAAGCGTAATTAATGAGCATAAAGTCTTGATTCTGAGTCAGGCAAAGGGTTCTAGGGTTTTCAATCAAGAACTTCTCAGTATAGTCACAGAGATTGTCTGGTCGTGGGGATAGTGTCGCCCTCTATTATGGGACTTTTACATACCTAACTAAAGAGTTGCGAGTGTACCTACTCTTTTTCCTGACGTGATGTTATGAAAGCGAAAGTGAGTTAGTTTGTTTGTTTCGTCATCACGCCTAAATGGCTAAACCAATATTGATGAATTTTGGTACAGAGATAGTTGGGACACTGGAGACGGACATAGGTTATTTTTTTTAAAGTGGGAAGTGAGGGAGAAAGAGGAAAGAAAAGTGAAAACTTAGCTTTGCTATTACAATAAATAAGGCGCAAGGGCAAAAACTACAGGTACCTGCAAATCAGGAAAAAGGAACTGTGTTACCCCGAATTTAACACGAGCGAACCCATAGGCAAAATCTAGTAAGCTATAATGTCTAGTATTCTTGCAGGAAGCACCCTGTGGGCTGCCAGTCTGTCCTGCGACTCCTGCGGCAGTGAATGCGCCTCGGCGTGTGGGACAAGACACTTCAGATCCTGTTGCTTCAACTATTTGCGGAAGAAAAGGGGACCAGACACGCTAAAGGTGAAATTGTACACTCTTTAATTAACTTTAAAAGAGGAGTAGGTTCTTAATTCGTGGTGATATTTTTTTATGGATGTTTCTTGGTTACTCGAACGCCTGGACCGATTTGGAAAATTCTTTTTAAAGGCTTGAAAGGGTATCTGCATAGTCCTCATGTAAGTTGTCTAAGATTATTGGATGAACCTTAAAATAAACTATGACCTTTGAGTTTGTTTCGGCTGTTTCTTCTCAGAGTAGTTGGGTACGAAACATCGGCCTCATCTAGTTTTTAAAAAAGACGTGTGAACGTGTTTGTAACAAAAATATTGGAAAAATAACATCATAAATCATCTATATACTTTACTGGTAGTCCAGTGGTCATTAGGTCAGGATCTGATGATTGAATCCTGGAGTAATAGAGGGATCTCTTCGAATTTTATACGCTCACTAGCTGTGTGCAGTGGTTTCACCCGCTGCATAGTTCCTAAATGACATAGTGTGATGTTATATATCACAATCTACTCATCTGTACTTTGTTAAGTATATTCATCACTCTTTTAGTCACATATGTTACATCCCATTCCAAGACAAACGACTCCCTTTAATTTTTTTCCGTAACAGGCGCAACTTTCAAACTTCCTCTAATATCTTACACCATTCCTTACTTTATCCATTCTTGTCACTCCACGCATCCATCTCAACATTCACATTTTACGAAATAACCTAATTAATATTTTTAACCTGTTATGATTTTGCTTAAGTGGCCCCCAGCACTCTGAACTCGTTAAGTAAGAAAAGTGGGAAATCACCAAATAACTTTCTCCGCTCTGGGCGGAGCGGGGGGGGGGGGGGGGGCGGGAGTGTCAGACTTGTACTTACTAAAACCCACCCATGTTCCTTCTGTTGCCCTTTATGTTCTGGGGCTGCGGTATCTCATTCAAACAACCCGCAACCCCGGCAGGCGGTGACCCTGGCAGGCCTCTCTGACTGTTGTCAATATTTTCCCCATTAACTTGATATTTTTGGTAAAATTTATTACAGTATTTTTTTAATATTTCACAGTTTTTGACGCCAAACCAAGACTTAAAGGAAAATCAACAACGAGCTAATAAACTACCAATGTTTGTGGTTGAAAATATACCCATGCCAGAACAGTGGATCTCCAACATGCTGTCCAACGAGAACCATCCCTATTCTTTAGACGATATGGTTGAAAACCGCATGTACGACGCTTAAACTTAATTATTAAACGCTTGAAAATTCATTAATACATTTTAAATTGTTTCTTTTTTGTCATAAATAATGATTGATTAGTTAATGATAGGTTATTTTAAATGTTAAACACTGCCTGGATACCCGTATAATTATCTATAAATTGTATTAATAGATTTTAAGTTGCATCAATATTGCTGGCGAGTTTGTTCCGCCACTTCTTCCTGCTAAAACACTAAAGTGGCGATGGGTGGGCGTTTTGAGTGCCTGTCACTTGTAATTTGACTTTCAAAAAGTGCTGATTATCAACCTATTTTGAATAAATGACTTTTGATTCCGATTTTGATCAATAAACGGTTAGAGTCATTGAATTGGTGAACTAGTGACGTCACAGATTTTTCAAAGACAAAATTACTTCAGGTTGTTATAACACGTTTTCTTCTCACATTCTTCCCTGTTAAATGTCAAACTATTATAGTCCTTGTATGTTCTTCCTCTAACATATATTTCTTTTGTATAAAAATATATCATAACGGTATAATATAAAAGACTATTTTGGAATGTATTATTGTATTTTCAAGCTCCTGTCAATTCGAAATGTAAAAAAGTAAAAATAAAAATATCATGTTATTAATAATTTTAATTTATTTAGTTATAGTCTGCTTGTTTTGTTGGGAGCTAATATTTTCATGGTAGTCACAATTCCACAATTACTGGTTTACGTTTTAATCAAAATTTATTTAATTTTAAGATTGTCCATGGAGTTTCTTGCCCATTCTTTTCCATAGAGATCTACGCTTTTGAATGGGCAACTACAGTACTTGCACAGTTATTATGCCTTTTAGCAAGGCTGGATGGCTGGCTTTATTTTTTTGTTTTTGACAATTCAATAGTGTATGCAATCACTCTATGTAAAATACTGGTATTTACCTGCATCTAGTAAGACTGGAAGCCGACTCCAACATAGTTGGGGAAAGGCTAAGCCGATAATTATATGTTTAGCAATGAAACATAATGATTTTTATAAACAACATCTTATAAGTCTATACATTACAAAGCAAATCCATATGATTTCACAAACCTATTTAAAATAATTAAAATTTTAGTTACTTTGGGAATAATACATTCAAACTCAATGCATCAATATAATATATGCATAATTTATTTCTGCATCACCTTAAGTACGCTGGTAAAAAAATAATAAGGCATTAAGTCCGCCTTTATACCCTTTTAGCTTGATCATAATGTTTTAATTAACAACTAAATATACCTCTGGCAGGCATTATAAAAAGTCATACACAAGAAAATAAACTTGTTTCTCATTGAATTCCAAAGCGTAGATCTCTATGGAGAAGAATGGACAAGAAACTCCACATGTAAAATCATAATTATGTATTTAAGCCTAAGTAGAAAAAAACTACCGCAAAAAGAAACGTCGTTTTGAAAATATAAGCTCCTTCATGAGTACTAGTAAATTCCCGTTTGTTTGTTTGTCATAGATTTTATGTCTATAAATGGCTGGATAAATAGACATAAAGTCCTACAGAATAATTTGATGATGGATAATTTACAAACTTTTAATCATACTCAGAAAAGTAAAAAAAAAAACAGAAAAACTGAGGTTATCATTATTATGAAGTATTTCAACGCCCAGTAGGGTTACCTTGACATCTTATAGCAGTACTTATTCCTGTGCGAGAAAGAGGTGGTGCTAGACGCCCTGTATAGCTCTGTGTCTTTCCCTCAGTGGAATATGTTCTTTTTTAAGACGGCATGGTAGGGTAGCTGTACCTTTTTAATAATACACAGATAATATAAACATTATAATTTGTTTGTAACTTACTTATAAATTAGTTAATTAATGGATAATCTTCTGTATTCGATAGAGAGATGGCTGGAAATATATTTTAAAAATCAATTGTGGATATAAATATAAAATATCATTATCCTGTACTGTTGTTTCATTTATCAAGCATGGATATCTAGATGGTAGGCAGAAGAGCTAACGTCAATCATAAAAACACACATAAATATTCACGTCTTGGGGAGAGGTAGTAACTACACACGATAAATTAAACAATGATTTGAAAGATATTAGAAAATATAATTTGGGAACACTGCTTATTGCACGGACGGAACCAGAGAGAAGAAGAAACAAAAGAAGAGAGCGTAATCATAAACAAAATTAGTATAGAGCTCTCTATGAGGTTTTACACAAGGCGCCAAATTAAAATATATGTAACAACACACCTCATGTTTTTTTTTTAACGAAAACTTCAAATAATTTTCCTCGCTCTGGACAGAGTGAAGGGGTGTTTTACTGACTAAAACCTATCTATGTTAATATTTTTGCCGTTTATATTACGGAGCTGCGGTATCTCTTTCGAACAACCCGCAACCCCGGCAAGCGGTGGCCCTGGTAGGCCCATTTGTCTTATACCAAATGCGCCCGTATTTAAGTGAAGAACTACGTGTTCAGCTCGTTGAAAGTCTGGTTCTTGCCAAGTTAAATTATGCCGATACCGTTGTTGGTCCTCGACTTCTGGCACGTACTGCAAGACTGGTCCAAAGGGTTCAGAACGCTTCCGCGAGGTTTTGTTTTAATGTACCACCAAGGAACCACGTTACACCATTTCTTAACAAACACAACATTTTGAAAATGAAATCGCGTCGGAAGTTGCATCTGGCCTGTCTTCTCTTCGGCGTCATAAAGTATAAATCTCCGTCATACCTGTACTCGAAGCTAACGTGGATAAATAGTCACAGGCAGCACAAAGCTAGGCGTTGTGCCCAGCAGCTGGCTACCCCACATCATCGAACTGCGGCCTTTCGTGGAAGTTTTCGATACGCAGCCTCCAAATGTTGGAATAATATTCCCCCACCGATTAGAGACCTAAACAATGTTAACACATTTAGGATAACTCTTAAGAAATTTATTCTCAATTCGCAAATACAATTTAATGACATTAATGTTGACGAATCATTTATATAATTCAATCAAATATAATTTAAGTATATTTTGTTTGTTTGTATAAGTAGGTATGTGTTCAGTTTTAATCTAATTTTCTAAATCGAATCCAATCTCCAATTTTTATCTAATTTGCTAATTCAAATTCAATCTCCAATTTTAAATATGAATATCTAAATATCTTCAATGTTGTTTTATTAATTATTAGAAATGGTAATTTAGTATAAGCCACTCACCTTAGAGTTATGTTCCGAATTCTAGGTAATTAGTGGGGGTAGGTAAGCTCGTAAAATGTGATGCTCCGGAGCTCCGGACTCCGGCTGCGTCTGTGTCGCCATAAGCAGTGTGGGTACTTGCACTGAACTTATCTGTTTATTTTAGGCTGACGCCATAAACTAATATAAGGTTAATTTAATTTATTTTTTGTTATCTTCTCTTAATTTCGACACTAATTGAGTCCTTGTGTTTTATACGTAATTAATATTATTTACTTCTTCAAAGCAATGTATTTCTGTTGACTTTTGTCAAAGGTGTCGGTAGGCTTTTTGCCGCTTCAGACGGAATGACAAAAGAATGGGCGTCTTGTTGGCGCGTCAGCTTCCTATTGGTCGACTGATGCGCCACGACGGAGTGTTGCTTTCTTTAAATAAAGAATGAATTTAGCGGTAATGTTTTCAGATCCACACTATTCTATTTATCTTTTATTATTATTACTTATTTACATCACAATTATATCGTTATTTCACTCTTATATTATTATTATTTTATCACTGAGTACCTACTTATTTATTTGTACTTGTTGCCATCGTCCGTGTGTCACTGCGGGTGCCAACTGAAAACCAGCGTTGGGTGTCTGACGCCTAGCATATGCTGAGTTGGTAACCCTTTCGTTATGGGCACGCTCAGCGCAACCTTGTCCATGTTTTTCTGTGCACCTTTTTTTTATTTTTCTTTTGCTGCTGTGTTGTGTCTGTTTCGAATAAATATTTTTCTATTCTATTTTTTCTATTCTATTTGCTTTTCTGAAATCTTTTTGAGGCATGCATGGAGGACGAACGTGCTGTCGACACGGCCAGTCGTCACTAGACGGATAACCGGTGAGCTATTGCTCACTGTCTACAGACCCGCGTCTACTTTGACCGGGAATCGTCTTGCGGAGTAACCATGGAGTTTTTTGCCAGTTCTTCTCCAAAGGAAACGGCCAACCGAGCCGTGCACTTTTTCTTAATGTTTTATAATTGCCCATGTAGGTATTTTTGACGGGCCTGTTGGTCCAGTGGTTAGTTGCCCTGACTGCTGAGCCGGAAGTCGTGGGTTCGATTCCCACCCAGGACAAACTTTGTGTGATGAGCATGATTGTTTGTTCTGTGTCTGGGTGTGATTTATCTATAATATGTATGTAATTATAAATTATATAAGTATGTATATCAGTTGTCTGGTTACCATAACACAAGCTCTGCTTAGCTTGGGATCAGATAGCCGTGTGTGAGTTGTCCCAAGATATTTATTTATTTATTTGTGAAATATTTTGATATATTATATAAAAAAACTAGCTGTGCCCAGCGGTTTTACCCGCTGCTCACTTAGGGTTATGAAAAATAGATGTTGGCCGATTCTCAGACCTACCCGATATGTATACAAAATTTCGTTTAAATCGGTTCAGCCGTTTCGGAGGAGTATGGGAACGAAAACTGTGACACGAGATTTTTTTATATTAGATATGTTATTTTTGGCGCCCGACGTCCTTCGCGTCCCTCGCGGTAGCTGGGTTGATTTGAGGGTCACACACCGCATGCTTAAATCCTTACTTACTTTGAATGCGAGTATTATGTATGCACCTGCAATTTTTGAAGATAATCAGTAGAAGGTTCAGTATAAGTCCATCTACGCAAGGTCATCTAATCCTGTGGGTACTCGGGGCAAATGCCCAGGGTCCAATCTAGTAGTTGTCAAAGTCCTGCAAGTGTTAAAAAAAACTTAGCTTATTTTTGGCGGAAGATATGTGGGGACACAAGTACCAAAAGTGCCGATGAGGGAAAAAGCAATGTGCCCCACACAGTTGGATCGGCGGCCAGTCGATTGCCCGTCGCCGCGGCTAGTGTACATGTTTACTTGACTAGTATTAAGACATTTATGTATCCTTACATGTAATTATTGAATAGACTTTATATACAAATCTCAAGAGTTTCAATTCTCCCAACTACACGTAGTATATGCCCCAACAGATACCAATATTTTAAAGATAGCTTCCATCGTTTTGACATTCAACATTCTTATAATTCTCTAGGTTCCAAACTCAAACAAAGCATTTATTTCAATGAGACTATCACTTTTGAATGTCAAAAAACAAAAGAATGAGGCTACAATCCCAGTCACAAGGCGTAATCACTTGTGAAAATACTGTAGTTGCCCATTCCAAAGCGTTGATCTCTATGGAGAACAATGGGCATAAACTCCATGGAGACTCTTTTAAATTATGATATTTTTACAAGATCCATTACTGACAAAATGTTGTTTTTTGGAAGGCTTATTAAAAGGTGGATATTATTGCCGAAATACATCGTGTTTAATTACAAAGGGTGTACGTAAATTGTTTTGTCAAATTCTGTCATGTATGCGCCAGCCGCGGTGAGTATGTATCCACCGTTGAAACCCATGTTTAATTAAAATTACCAGTCAAATAAAGTCGATTTCATGGTTAACAAAATTATTTTTCTATTTTTATATTCCATTATATCTGTATGAAAAAAACCCTAGAGTATTCGAGGCGAAATGCATTTTTTAAGCATCCCGCCTTGTACACTCTTAATTTTCATTGACCGCTAGTTTTGAATTATCTGTGATACCACTATTTTTTTAATTGGCAACACTCAAAAAGTGTCTTCTGACTGGTTCAAAACCAACTAATCACAGGAACGACCCCATTTTACTATTGAAATGGCGGAAATTGGAAACAACGAACTATAACAGCCCGGCTAGATGGCCAGTCGTTTCGGAGATTCTTCTAGTGAACATCTTTTAAAATAAGTTGTGAAGTGTGTCAATAAAACCTAAGGTAATATGATATTGTTCTATGATGTATTATGCGTATCTAAATGTTATAAAAGCTTATAATGTGTGATTTCAAATATAAGTGTTTTTTATTAAATCATTTATGGAGTTTTTCTTACACTTGTGATTTAACACCTTGCGACATGCCAACAGCTCAGCGTCGGTTCAAGACCTCAAAGATGGAATTCGTGAGGCTATCAAGTTCATAAGCAACCACTCTGCGATTTGGTTATGGAAAATTTCATGAAAAAAGATATGTCTTGTAAGCGTGGTCGTGGTGGTCATTTCCCTGATGTTACTTTCAACTATTAACGGCATACCTTCCTCTTTATAATGAAACTAGCTTTCGCCCGCAGCTTCGCTCGCGTTAAATTCGATATAACACACCAAGCAGACCTGCAGTTTTGGTCTTGCGCCTGATTGATTTGTAATAGCAACGCTAAGTTTTCCCTTTTCTTCCCTCGTTCTCCCTCACATCCCACTTTTTTTAAATAAAAATTAGCCTATGTCCGTCTCTTGGTTCCCAACTATCTCTCTATTTATCAAAATCGGTTTAGCCATTAAAGCGTGAAGGGGTAACAAACAAACAAACAAACTCTCGCTTTTATAATATTAGTAAGGATAAACATCCGACGATTTATTTAAAAAAATGCCGTTTTTCTTAGAATATCATAATAACACCTCTCATTGGAAAACCCTGTATTATAAAAGCGAAAGTGAGTTTGTTTGTTTGTTACGTTTTCATTCTAAATGGCTAAACCGATTTTGATGAATTTTAGTACAGAGATAGTTGGGACTCTGGACACGGGCATTGGCTATTTTTCACAAACGTGAAAAGGGGAAGAAAAGGGAAAACTTAGTTTTGCTATTACAATAAATAAGGCGCAAGGGCAAAAACTACAGGTAGCAAATCAGGAAAAGGGAACTGTGTTACCCCTAATTTAGCGCGAGCGCGGCCGCGGCCAAAAGCTAGTAATACATATATCTGAGTAATATGTGTTCTTACTGTTAAAATCACAAGTTATACATATATATATTACACAAGAGCAAAATTCCTACAAATCCTCCAAAATCCCTGGCCGCACAGGATTCTACGTTCAATCGTGAATCCCTTACTACGTTCGTGATTCATTCATAGAATTCGTTTGCTTGGGACTCAATACTATTTATAGAAGTTGTAAAATTATTTCCCCCTTTAT
Source organism: Ochropleura leucogaster (assembly GCA_958449745.1). Taxonomy (NCBI): domain Eukaryota; kingdom Metazoa; phylum Arthropoda; class Insecta; order Lepidoptera; family Noctuidae; genus Ochropleura; species Ochropleura leucogaster. The sequence continues at coordinate 7,239,465 of OY288228.1, read as the reverse complement.
TTTTGCGGATGGGAAATCATCAAATAACTTCGCCCGCTCTGGGCGGAGCGGGGTGGAGTGTCAGACTTGTACTGACTAAAACCCACCTATTTTCCTTCTATTACCGTTTATTCTGGAGCCGTGGTATCTCTTTCGGAGAACCCTTCACCCTGGCAGGCGGTGGCCCTGGTATGCCCATCTGCTTGGCTGACATCTCTTTGAGGTGCGCGTGGAATACGCGCTGTCGACACGGCCTGTCGTCAATAGACGGACGGCCGGTGAGCTACCCATTGCTCACTGTCCACAGGCCGTGTTTACCCCCTATCTTTTTGAAAGTAGTGGGAAAGTTCTAAGTAAGAAGTTGCTAAGGTCATAGAGCTTTTCGCGCGCAAATTGTGTCAACAGAGGTTGGTATTTAAAATATATTAATTGATAAACTAAAATGGCGAATACTCGTTTTTCGTCATTTTGTTTTATCTGAGTGTGTGTTCCTTTTTAATAAAATGATTTTATTAATTGATTTTGCGTTCCGAAATATCATTATCTGCCGAATTAAGTTGGTTTCAGCTTCCAGTCTAATCCGGTTAGACTGGAAGCAGAACACCAGTATTTTACATGGAGCGACTGCCTATCTGACCTCCACAACCCAGTTAGTACTGGGTAGTACGCTTTGGTAAAACTGGTATTCAGACTTTCAGAATAAGAAAAAAAAACGCAACAACTTGTATCTTTGCATCTATTTATTTAAAAAAAAAACAATAATAACATTATTGAACGATAAAGTAATATAAGTTACTAGTATAAATATTCTAGTCTTTGATATAAGTCAGTCATTATGAATACAGTTTCTCTTTTGATCACTTTTTAATCCAAGCGATTTTCAAACAAATCTTCTAAGGAGTAGGGGTGGTTATCGCTTGGTAACAGGTTGGTAGTCCACTGTATGGGCAAGGGGATATTTTCAACCACAAACACGGGTACTTCTGACTTCAAATGACTTTCCTTTACATCCTGGGAAAGCGCGGGCATCTAGAAAAACAAAAAAAATGTCTTAGTATGTCATCACGAAATGATTGTTATTTTTTTTTTGTATTGTGGCACTAGTTGCTTCTTTGTTGGTTTAGCATCGCTACTCAATGCGGTAATGCTGCCAGCCTTCTGGGAGCTTTTCCTGTCGACTGCGCTGCGGAAAATTTTTTAACGCCTTGTAATTCTTTTACCATTTTTATACTAGTAGATACTATTTTTATTATTCGTTTATTTAATGGAATAGTACATGGAATACTTTTTTCCACGAGGGTAAAGTACTTTACCACTAGTAATTTTTAGCAACTATTAGTTATTAATGACTTTGATTTTTTGACTCCCTTCCATTCGGGAAAAGTCATTCTATCATTTATCATTTTAAACCAGCTTTTGCCCGCGGCTTCGCTCGCGTTAAATTCAGGGTGACACAGTTCCCTTTTTCTGATTTACAGGTAGCTGCTACCTGTAGTTCCATAGCGCCTTATTTATTGTAATAGCAATACTAAGTTTTCCCTTTCCTTCCCTCATTCTCTCTCATATCCCAATCTTTTTTTAAAAATGGCGTTTCCAGGATCCCAACTATCTCTGTACCATAATTCATCAAAATCGGTTTAGCTATTTAGGCGTGAAGACGTAACAAACAAACAAACTCAATTTCGCTTTTATAATATTACTAGTTTTTGCCCGCGGCTTCGCCCGCGTTAAATTTGGGGTAACACATTTCCGCTTGCGCCTTATTGATTTGTAATAGGAACGCTAAGTTTTCCCTTTTCTTCTCTCTTTCCACCTCATATCCCACTTTTTTTAAATAAAAATTAGCCTATGTCCGTCTCCCGGTTCCCACCTATCTCTGTACCAAAATTCATCAAAATCGGTTTAGCCGTTAAAGCGTGAAGAGGTAACAAACAAACAAATTCAATTTCGTTTTTTATAATATTATAGTAAGGATTATATTACCTTGAATCCGTCTGGGCCCCTCTTCCTCCTCAAATAGTTGAAGCAGCACGCTCGGAAGCGCCTCGTGCCGCATGCGCGTGCGCACTCACTGCCGCACGAGTCGCACGCTGACCACACCGAGCTCACTGCACGAATAACATAACACATACATACATACTCACGCCTGTAATCACCTATGGTTTGCACAGAGTTATATTTAAAAGTATGGACATGTAATTAGGAGGGACGAAGCACATGTGATTAAAAGAGTGATGGATCTGAATGCTGATGGACGGAGAGCGAGAGGAAGGCTAAAGAAAAGATGAATGGATTGTGTAAGAAATGATATGAAGGAGAAAAGTGTAAATGATGCCGTGACGTCTGATAGGGGAGAATGGAAGAAGAAAACGTGTTGCGCCGACCGCAAATTGAATGGGATAAGGGTAGGAAAATGATGATGACCTGCATTTCACCACTTATTTTTTATAGCAGAGCTCAAATCTAGACTCAGTGGTCCTGCTGATAAAACTCAAAATCACTTTGCCCTCATTCTCAGCAGTAGGTATCTCTTACGACCACACCAAGGTCGGATAGGAGCACATTTAGTTGAGCAGCTGCCCTACCATGACGTGTTAAAACAGAACTTATTCCACTGAGGGAAAGAGACAGAGCTATACAAAGTGTCTACACTAAGGCCAACTAGCAGGGTTACGAAAGGTCATTAACCTAAAGAACAACCGTGGCGTTGACAATCTAATATTTAGCTCTTTCCATCTTGTGCCTTTGTCGTAATGTCTCGTTCTCTCGGCAAAAACATGACAACGTTAAAACGGGTTCGCCAACATTCGGGCGGCCATTTTAGATGGTGTTTTAGCATGGGTTTTGTTTACATTTGGTATCGCTTCTGGTTGGCCGTACTTTAGCACCATCTCTTTCTCACACAGGAATAACAACTGCTATAAGATGTCACGGTAACCCTTCTGTTCCATTTTGAAAAAAAACGGAACCCTTATTGGGTCACTGAAATTAATAAAATAAACTCAACTCTATAGTCTCTTAAAGCTGTGAAAAAATCAACCCTCTAAGTCTAAGCAGTCAAAAGATATGGCCGTTTATGTCGCAAGTTTGTACGAAACCCACGGTGCGCGAGTTTGGTATCGCTCTTGGTCCTTTTATATAAAACGTTGCCCTCTACTGGTAAAAAGACTTTGAGTACAACGACCCCACAGAGTTTTAACTCAAAAATATAGTGACTGACTGCTGACCCGGAGGTCGTGGCTTCGATTCCCACCCAGGACAAACTTTGTGTGATGAGCATGATTGTTTGTTCTGTGTCTGGGTGTGATTTATCTATAATATGTATGTATTTATAAACTATATAAGTATGTTTATCAGTTGTCTGGTTACCAAAACACAAGCTCTTCTTAGCTTGGGATCAGATAGCCGTGTGTGAGTTGTCCCAAGATATTTATTTATTTATTTACGCCGCTTGAGATTCTCTGCAGCTGCAGCAGCAGTGCCCGCGCAGCACGAAGATATTGGAAGATGGGATGTCGCAAGAAGAGTATCGACACATGTTGCGTCCCACGCTAAAGGCTTTTGCAGATGGGAAGTCAACAAATAACCTCGGCGGTGAAAATTAGCGGAGGGGAGTGTCAGAATACTGACTTTCGTGTTCTGGGGCCGCGGTATCGCTTTCGAACAACCCGCAACCACGGCAGGCGGTGACAATGGCTGGCCCTTCTGCATATATATCGGCACTTGATGGTCTCTACAGCAGCAGCAACACCAACGTAGCACGAAGTATCGACCATGTGCCACACGCTAAAAGCCTACCCACCTTCGGAAAGAAAGTCAGGCCGCCTGGTCTCTTGCTATCGCCGTGCTAAGCCATAAAAAAGGTAAAACTTATAAAAATAACTTACCAAGAAATACAAGTGAAAGAATAACTGCCAACTTCAGCATTTTGTATGATTGATTAATATATTTCTTGGCACGGTATGGTTCTGCTACCGGAGACAACGTTGGAATGTCGTGCTGTAGTTGACAACCCCGTTTTATATGAGTAACTGTTTGCTTAGCAATATGTGTAGGCGTTGTTAGACATAGTACTGTAAGAGGTTTTATAACCTAAACAATACTGGCTGGTTTACCATAATGATCAAATACTCAGGTCGTTTTAAAGTTTAATAAGAATTAGAAAAAGACATAAGAATAGGTTTTCAGATAAAAGTGTGATATGTAAATTAAAATAAAGTAACCTTATAGGTAACTATATTTTCGAGCCGTTTGGGGTTGAAACTCCGGGACCGTGGGGTCCTTGTGTTCACAGCCTTTTTAAAGAAATAAAAAAACGTTTGGTTGACACTTCCCGTAACCCAAGGGCTGGCTTTTACTTTGGCCAGAGGCTTAGCGTTGCCATACAACGTGGCAACGCGGCCAGTCTCTTGGGAACATTGCCAACTGACAGCGTTGAGAGCGTATTTTTGACGCAATTTTTTAATTTATTTATAAGTTAGGTAGCATGTTGAATAATTTTAGTTTAATCTAGTTTATTAATAAATATAATATAGCCTGAATTGGAAATATTACAAATTGATAATAGTAATTGGTATCGAATGTCAGAATTACGAAAAAAAAAAGTTAGCAGTTAAATATAATTTAAATTATAACCTAAAAATATTATATGCGCATTTTATTGAAACACATTTTAAGCCCTCACAGTCGGCGGCGGCGATCTCTCGCGTCATGCCCTGGTTCAGGCCATGGTCCGAAAGGGAATGGGAAGCGGTCACCACCTTCTGCGAAGCAGTAATGCTGGCAAAGGAGGTGGCCGGGCGTTTGAGGAAGAGAACATCTGCCCAACCCAGCCGCCGCGGGAGACGCCCCGGGCGCCGGGCGCCGCGAGACGACTCCCGGCCACCGTAGATGCGGGCCTGTGGGCGGTGAGCAATGGGTAGTTCACCGTCCGTCCGTCGATTGACGACAGGCCGTGTCGACGGCGCGTTCGTGTTTCACGCGCGCCTCAATGAGAGTCAGCAAAGCAAAGGGGCTTGCCAGAGCCTCCGCCTGCCGGGGTTGCGGGTTGTTCGAAAGAGATACCGCGGCCCCGGAACGTAAAGGGTAATAGAAGGAACATGAGTGGGTTTTAGTCAGTACAAGTCTGACATGCCCCCCCGCTCCGCCCAGAGCGGGGGAAGTCATTGGATGATTTCCCAACCGAAAAAAAATAAAAAAAACCCTCACAGTACTGCAATAGAGTAGAGTAGGTATTCCATCTCCTCTGTTGCATCAATGTCTTTCCTTCTGCATCAATATTGATTTTAAAATATTCATATTTCGACTTACATTCTGTCTTTTGCGTCAGCTTTATTTCTTTTTTGGTTAGTGTAATTTTATCATGACTAGCAGCTGCACCTGTTCTGTAAATATTTATTTAAAACTAGCTTTTGCCCGTAGCATCGCTCGCGGTTAATTCGGGGTAACACAGTTCCCCTTTCCTGATTTGCAGGTACCTGCTACTTGCAGTTTTGCCCTAGCGCCTTTTTTATTGTAATAGCAAAATTTTCCCTTTTCTTTCGTCTTTCTCACTAATTAAAAAAATAGTCTATGTCCGTCTCCAGGGTCCCAACTATCTCTGTGTATTCATCAAAATCGGTTTAGCCATGTAGGCGTGAAGACGTAACAAACAAACAATCTCACTGTCGCTTTTAAAATATTAGTAAGGATATATCGAAATACTAAGTACACTAAACAGTACACAAACCTAACATTTGAAAACCCACAATAAAAGTCGGTAGCAAAAAACCTATGACCGACTTCCGGAAGTAAATTTATTTTCAACTAGCTGGCGCCCGCGGCTTCTCCCGCGTGATGATCGAAAAAAAGTATCCTATAGCACGGCCAACGAGAAGCGATACCAAATGCAAACAAAACCCATGCTAAAACCCCATCTAAAATGGCCGCCCGAATGTTGGCGAACCCGTCTTAACGTTGACATGTTTTTGCCTGGAGAACGAGACATTACGACAAAGGCACAAGATGGAAAGAGCTAAATATTAGATTGTCAACGCCACAGTTGTTCTTTAGGTTAATGACCTTTCGTATCGCTTCTCGTTGGCCGTACTATAAGTGTTATTCAAGACAATAATTTACCTCTGTGCCAAATTTCAACAAAAGCCGTTCAGCCGTTTTGACGTGAAAGAGTAACAAACATCCATACACCCATCCTCACAAACATTCGCATTTATAATAATATATTAGTAGGAAGTTGGATAGTATCCCACCGTTATCGGGAACTGTCGGTAGCTTGTACCTAGTACAAGCTACCGACAGTCAGGGCTCCAGAGAAAGGGACCTACTAACAATACGAGCCGTGACCAAGAGTACCGCTTTGTGTATCAAACCCTTGATCCAGCTGCCTAACGGGAGCCTCCTCAGGTTTAGGTCGAGGCTCTTGGCAATTAATAGGCTTTTAAAACGTGGCAACGCGGCCAGTCTCTTGGGGACATTGCCAACTGACAGCATTGGGGACGAATTTTTGGACGCGTTTCTTTAATTTAATAAATAATAATAAATATCTTGGGACAACTCACACACGGCTATCTGATCCCAAGCTAAGCAGAGCTTGTGTTATGGGAACCCGACAACTGATATACATACTTATATATTTAATAAATACATACATATTATAGATAAATCACACCCAGACACAGAACAAACAATCATACTCATCATACAAAGTTTGTCCTGGGTGGGAATCGAACCTCCGGCTCAGCAGTCAGGGCCACTAACCACTAGACCTACAGGCCCGTCAATTTATTTATAAGTTAGTTAAATCTTTTCCGCCTACCGGGGTTGCGGGTTGTTCGAAAGAGATACCGCGGCCCCGGAACGTAAAGGGCAATAGAATGAACATGGGTGGGTTTAAGCCAGTAAAATTCTGACACTCCCTCCGCTCCGCCCAGAGCGGGGGAAGTTATTTAATGATTTCCCACCCCAAAAATAATTAATAGGCTAGAATTATATACTATAGTAGCTGTGCCCAGCGGTTTCACCCGCTGCTCACTTAGGGGTATAAAAAATAGATGTTTGCCGATTCTCAGACCTACCTGATATGTACACAAAATTTCGTTTAAATAAATCGGTCCAGCCGTTTCGGAGGAGTATGGGAACGAAAACTGTGACACGAGAATTTTATATTTTAGATATAGGTGAACCCGTCTGATTTAAAGATAAATAAATGAACATCGCTTATTATTTTTGCAGTATTGGACTGAGACAACACATCTACGGACAAATATCGTAAGCGAAAAGCTTTGTCTCCCAACGCCCACACGTTTCGCTAAGTAAACTTTAACTCGTATAAAACGGGGTTGTCTCCAACAGTACGATATTCTTTCGTTGTCTTCGGGAGCAGAACTATTTTGCACCAAAAGATATTGAATCATACAAAATGTTGAAGTTGACAGCTATGCTTTCACTCATGTTTGTCGGTAAGTTCAATTGCATTTATTTTTATCATTTTTATATTATTTTAGCTCCCTTCAAAATGGTCGAGCTGAATGGGGCTGATCCATACGTCATGTTCGTGAACGGGCGCTGTCAGTTGGGACTGGTCATTTTTTAACTACCACGGTCATTTTTAATTTATTTAGATTTAAATTGAATTTTTGCTCTTTATTTACTCTGGACGCTCTTACTGTGCACGTCTTTCTACATCGTTCTCACATATTTGTATAATCTCAACACGAATGATGTAAATACTATTTTGTAAAAATATTAGAATTTAAAAGAGTGTCCATGGAGTTTCTTGCCCATTCTTCTCCATAGAGATCAACGCTTTGGAATGGGCAACTGCAGTACTTTCACAAGTTATTATGCCTTGTGACCGGGACTGTAGATTCATTTTGTTTCTTGACATTCAAAAGTGCCTGTAATGGTCTAATTGAAATAAATGATTTGATTTTGATTTTGATTTTTGATTTGCCCGCGGCTTCGCTTGCTTTAAATTCGGGGCAACACCGTTCCCCTTTCCTGATTTACACGTATTTTTTGTTGGTTACAAAGAGTGTGTCTACCGATTTTTAGCTTTCTACTTTGAAAACTGCGGAAAGCCGTATATTAAATTTCACCTCTTCTTTTAAGGGATTGGAGGCAGAAGGAGGTACTTGTTAATAGTATGCATGCCAATTTTCAGTTTTCTACCTTGAAAATTTCGGAATGCTTCATGCAAACTTCCACCCCCCCCCCTATTAGGGAAGTAGGGGGTTAGAAAGAAACAAAAAGTATGTCCGTCTCCATCTCTGGACCAATATTCATCAAAATCGGTTTGGCCATTCGGGAGTAAAGACACAACAAACAAACAAACTCACTTTAACTTTAGTTCCCCGTAGGAACTTAACGACACTCAAAAGGTTTCCATCTCTATGCAAACTTTGGGTGATTACAGCCGTATGTATGTATGTGTTATGTTATTCGTGCAGTGAGCTCGGTGTGGTCAGCGTGCGACTCTTGCGGCAGCGAGTGCGCACGCGCATGCGGCACGAGGCGCTTCCGAGCGTGCTGCTTCAACTACTTGAGGAGGAAGAGGGGCCCAGACGGAATCAAGGTAATATAATCCTACTAATATAAGTTTGTATGGATGTTTGTTACTCTTTCACACAAAAACTACAGAATTTTATATATATAGCTTTTACATCAGAATAACCCACAAGCAACAATTCACAAAGGGATCCACCTTTTATAGCAGAACTTTTTATGTCATAATTTTATTTTGCATAACAACGGATGGCATAAACTTCACTTCGCAGAAAATTGTTTAGCAGACACTCATTTATCATACATTCTAAACTCATAATTTTGTAAGTCAGAATGATTTCTAGGCATAAACTTCATATGCATAATATTTAAAAAGTAGAAACGTCATATCGCAGAAAGTTCACAGTCAGAATCGTCTTTTGGCATAAATTTAATATCGATAAACGGCGGAATTGTCATATCGTAGAAAGTTTATAGTTAGGATCATCTTTGTCATTATAAGTTGTCATTTATTTTAATTAATTATTTCTTTAAAATAATGTCAATTATTTTAGTTATTGTTTAATTGAATTTGAAATAATTTCATTAATTCAATAATTAATTATCCTAATCTAAATAGTTCAGTTCCGGGTAACCTACTTAAAACAATCTCTTTTTTCTATTAATGCATGTCGTTTCTGGGAGGAGTCTTAGGAGGTCACAGTTTTAACCTAACCTAGCCATTACTGCCGTCTGCATAGTATGCCAAGTGAAATTATACCAAATAATATATTATGCGAAATTTGAACTCTGCCAATCGTAATTATACGTAATGTAATTCTGCCATCTTAAAAGTATGCCATTGGTAATTCGAAGTTTTAAACATTATGCCAAACGATAATTATACCAAATAATTTTTATGCCTTTAAAATGTTCGTTTAAAGAAAATTATGCTAATTGTGTTATGCCAAACAAATTTCGGATCATCAAGATTCTGCCAGATAGAGGGAACCCTTCACAAAGATTTATTGTATACTAGCTTTTGCCCGCGGCTTCGCTCATAGATCAACATAGATCCTCGTTCCTGATTTGCAGATACCTGCTACCTGTAGTTTTTGCCCTTGCGCCTTTTTTATAGTAAAAGCAAAGGTAAATTTTCCCTTTTCTTCCCTCTTCTCCCTCATATAATATTTAAAAAGAAAATTGCATATGTCCGCCTCCAGGGTCCCAACTATCTCTGTACCAAAATTCATCAAAATTGGTTTGGCCATTTACGCGTGAAGAGGTAACAAACAAACAAACACTTCACTTCACTTTCGCTTTTATAATATTAGTAAGGAAGGAAGGATTAACGGCGTCTGTGACCATTTTAAGATTTATTATGGTTCTGCTAAAGTGACTTTTTAAGACCCCCTGCTCTATGATATGAAATTGAAATTTATCCTTTTCATTTTCTAGATTCACTCGGTTGCTCAGGATGTAAAGGAAAGCCAGTTGAAGTCAGAAGTACCCGTGTTTGTGGTCGAAAACATCCCCTTACCGCAACAGTGGACCACCAACCTCTTTCCAAGCGAAAACCATCCGTACTCCTTAGAAGATTTGTTTGAAAATCGTTTGGATTAAACATTGGCCATAGTCTAATATTGTTTTCAAGATACACGACTGACTTTTATAACATAATCATTCAAATTTAAATATTGTTGCTTTTGTTTAGAAATAAATAAATGTAAAGTTAATTTTTATTCTTTTTAAACCTTGTCTCACCCTAGACATTTCGTGTTTTAGGGTTCTCTGCCTCAAAAGTAAACAGAAACCCTTTTTTATTTTTTTGGGGTCACTTACTCCGCTCTCGAGCTGTGTCCGCGATGGGGGAGTATCAGACTTGTACTGACTAAAACCCACCCATATTCCGTCTATTGCCCTTTACGTTCCGAGGCCGCGGTATCTCTTTCGAACAACCCGGGCCGTAACCCCGGCAGGTGGAGTCCCTGTCAGGTCCCTCTGCTTTGCTGACATCTCTTTGTGGCGCGTGTGAAACACTAACGCGCCGTCGCCACGGCCTGTCGTCAATAGACGGACGGACGCGACGGTGAGCTACCCAAAACTTATAGGTTGTATTGTTTTGTTGTCTGTTTGTCAAGACCCTTTATCATAGAAACGCTTGGAGTATCGAGTTGAAATTAAATTAATAATAATAAATCAATTTATTTCAGGCATCGAAGGTCCATACATACTATACACAAATAATCTTAAATTTATAAACTAATACATATTTTACAAAATTAAATACTACTGCACACGAGTTGACGGCTTCGTGTTTCGCTGAGTTCGGTATCCTCCACGAAAACGTCGATACACGACACCCTTCGGCCAAAACTCTCCTTTGAGGAAGGTGTCCAATTGACTAGTCGGCACACGCACCACAAACGACTTAAAATTAATGTCATGGCGCGACTCCAACTGCACGACTCTCAAAGTCCAGTTTGTCTTCACACGTACATACTCCACGATGTCCTCAGTCGCCGTGGTGTGAAACAATCTCGACACGTACAGCTGCGTCGTAGGTAGTGCTGGACGTAGCAGCGCGTTGGATCCTGCCAGCGCGGTACCGCACTGGTTCTGACAAGGAGGTTTCTTCTTTTTCTTTTTTTCCACCTTAATAAATCCTCTTCGCTGGAACCCCTTACAGACCTCAAAAAACAAATTAAAACTATGTACTCAAATCTATGGTCCCTTTGTGCTGTGAAAAAACCAACCCTTTAAGTCTACGCAGTCAAAAGGAATGGCCGTTTGTGTCGTAAGATATGCGCGAGTCAGACACGCTCTTGACCGATTTTTTTTTCTTTTTAAAAACCTACAACAGGCACCAATCTGTCACAGAGGTGGAATACCACAGAATTCTTTTGCTACATTCAAGTGTGAGAAAAACTCCATAAATCCTTATCCTTACTTCCTTACTATCCTTACTAATATTATAAAAGCGAAAGTGAGTTTGTTTGTTTATTTGTTTGTTACCTCCTCACGCTTTAATGGCTAAACCGATTGTGATGAATTTTGGTACATAGATATTATAACTTATTTTAAAAGATGTTCACTAGCAGAATCTCCAAACGACTCACTATCCAGCCGGGCTGTTAAAGTTCGTTATTTTCAATTACCGCCATTTCAAAAGTAAAATGCGCGCGTTCCTTTGGATTCCTGTGATTGGTTGGTTTTGAACCAGTCAGAGCACACTTTTTGAGTGTTGCCAATTAATAAAATAGTGATAAAGTTGCATGTTAATAAACCGAAAACATATGAAATTTATTAATAGACGCTAACACAAGTTTAAGTCAGCTTTGTGAAGAGATAAAAAATGATGATTATATTGGTATACAAAACAAACGAGTCGTTTTGCTTACGGATAGTAAGATCTTGACATACGTCTCATAGAACTTATGTCAAAATATTACTATCCGTAACCAAAACGAATCGTTTTTTGTTTATTGGAACGGGGTGTAAGTCTATTTAAATAGATTATTGTATGTAGAGTACTGTATTCATGTGTGGGTGAACTAAGGGACCACGCTGCTATTTCTCAAAATGTAATCGTAGGATTTAGTAGTAGACTTAAAACAATAGACTAGTTACCATAAAAAAAAAATGACTGCCTTTTAGATTATTCAAAAATAAGGGTCACGTGAACCGTCACGCGTTGCTGCATTATCTCGCAACAAGTGACGTCACACGTAACTTTAATCTTTGTAATTTTTGGTCTAATTTACAGATAAAAAAATACGAGTCCCTTAATTTTGAACTAGCTTTTGCCCGCGACTTCGCTCGCGTTAAATTCGGGTAACACAGTTCCCCTTGCGCCTTATTGATTTGTAATAGCAACGCTAAGTTTTCCCTTTTTTCCTCTTTCTTTCCACTTTTTTAAAATAAAGTTATCCTATGTCCGTCTCCTGGTTCCCAACTATCTATGTACCAAAATTCATCACAATCGGTTTACCCATTAAAGCGTGAAGAGGTAACAAACAAACAAACTCACTTTCGCTTTTATAATATTAGTGAGGATAATCTAAAAGACGGACTAAATAGAATGTAATATTGACGGCACGGTTGGCGCAGTGGCTGAGCGATCGACAGCCGCGCTGTGTGTCGCGGGTTCGATTACCGCTCGGTACAAATATTTGTATGACCTACAGATAGTTGTTCCGGGTCTGGCTGTATGTGTATGTGAGTTTAAATGTTTGTAAACGCACCCACGATACAGGAGGAGTTCTATGAGTGGGGAAACGTTTAAAAAAAAAACTTTAATCTTAGAAACTACCCTATTGTAGAACCAATCTGGGAATATGTAAGAAAAATCTACTAAAAACTACAGCCCGTAAAGTGTGCGGTCCTTCAGTCATTACAGGCAATCAGCCAGATCTCAGAAAGTATCTGATCTGAAAATTATTCCGGACTGCCAGCCCTGTTTGTACAATGGCGTTTAAAAAGGTCAACAAAAGAACGTTTTATCACAAAAATATAACTTGTCTATGTCTTTCCAGAGGGGTTCTGCTAGTCAGTGATATGACCACAGACAACTTGGCCGCATTAATGACAAAAATACTTCGCTGTTATTTAATTTCTCCGTAAATGTATTGAGAAACGTCGTCTGATTCACGTGACAATTTGTCACTTCTATTCTCGGCTTTATAACACCCTCGCCTAATGGCTTGGGCGTTAAATTCGCCTTGGCCGCAATGAGAAAGTTTCCTCATTTAAACCAAAAAATAAATGAAACTTCGATATTTTTCCCATCGGATATTTAGATATCCTCATCTACTTTATTAGCATCAAAATCTAACAATTATTTATTATTAAATATTATTACTAAGTCACCACCTAGAGGAATACTTAAAAATATAAAACAGAAACTTAAATTTATATTATTATGAGATACATTTTGTAGCAATCCTATTATTAATGGAATTTGTAGTTTAAGACCTTATAGATTGTGAAGTTTGAGCCAGCTATGAAACTAGCACGTAATAATTGTAGTAATGCTGGTGTATTACTTGCTTACTCTGTTCAACCTTTCGGAGATTGAAAGCGTGATGGTATGTCACAGTAAACTAGTAGTATCCTAAGTCAATATCTTTTAGACTTCTGTACTGTCATCTCCACATTTCTGAGGTCTTGAAAACTTCCGTGTCACATTATGACGTGATTTTTTTGTTAGAAATGAACATGGTTTATTTGTTCTCGAATACGGATGAAACGTGTATAGGTTTCTTAATATTTTTGTTAAGTCTAGAAATACTAAATCGGGTTCAAATAATCAGTCAAAAAAAAATCTACCAAAATGGTAGAAAAGTTTCAAAAAACTACCATTCCAAAACTAGCAACACTATTTCATCCGCAATCGAGTTTGTTTACGACAATTATTTTAAACTCTAATCTTGATTTGAAACGCTACGGTATTATTCGTTGTTTTTTTCGATTTATTAATACGATTCCTTTTGTTTCCGTCTGGCTATTTCAGCGCTAGCCTCTTGAATAGCCTCCCAAAGTTTGGCTTCGGATAAGATCTGTCGGGACAGTTCTTCGATAGCAGTCTCCGAATCCAGGAATGAGCCGAATGTATCTTCGTCGACGTACTGAAATTGTGATTAAAAAGGTTTATTAGTTTTTGTTAGATTAGGTATCGGTTTAAAAAAGGAGTTTTTGGTAAGTTATTTGGGAAATCAAAATTTAATAATAAAATTCTCGTGTCACAATTTTCGTTTCCATACTCCTCCGAAACGGCTGGACTGATTTAAACGAAATTTTGTGTACATATCGGGTAGGTCTGAGAATCGTCTAATATCTATTTTTCATGCCCCTAACTGAGTTGCGGGTGAAACCGCTGGGCACAGCTAGTAATTAATATATATTTTTAAAACTTTGCCTCACTCAATTTTCCTGTATCGTGGGTGCGTTAACAAACATTCAAATTCACAAACAGCCAGACCCGAAAAAAATATCTGCAGGTCATACAAATATTTGTTCCGTGCGGGAATCGAACCCGCGACACGCAGAGCAGCAGTCGATCGCTCTGCCACTGCGCCAACGGTGCCCTCAAATATGATTACCCGATAGTGAATTCGTGGTGTGACATAAAGTTAGTTTTGTTCGTAACCCGTTACCCAAATATTGCCCACACAAAAAAAAGTGTGTGTGTCAGCTCCGACGCACGACTGGAGTTTACTCCTTAAGTACGAGTATCTAACCATACGCAAAAAGAGTTTATTCAACTGAAAAAAGATTAATATCATATGAAAGGGTAAATTCACAAATTAATGAAAAACTACAGCATACCATAATATCTACGTCTTATTACACTCACAGCCAAATCAGAAAGTTGCGCACCAAAAACGTGACACATTTTCGTTACTTTAGTAGGTTTTACCCCTCGGATTTTTCTCATACCGGGCGCCTTATATATGAAAATCGATTCTTAAGGAGTAAACTCCAAAAAAATGAAAATATACCTGTTTTTGTCTCAAAAGATCTTGAGTTGGCATTCCAGGCGCCTGCTGGGACCTCTTGCGACCGCATCCTGGAATGGAGACAGTGAAATAGTCAGTCAGTATCCTGGCTTTATACTACTAATATCCTACTAATATTAAAAATGTGAATATTTGTAAGGATGGATGTATGGATGTTTGTTACACTTTCACGTCAAAACGGCTGAACAGATCTTTATGAAATTTGGCACAGAGGTAGATTTTAGTCTGGAATAACACACAGGTTTGTTTATATTACGGTGACGAAGCCGCGAGCGCCAGCTATCTTCCTTCCTACTAATATCATACTTCCTACTATAATATTAAATGCGAATGTTTGTGGGGATGGATTGATGTATGTATGGTCGTTACTCTTTCACGTCAAAACGGCTGAACGGAATTTTTTCGATATCACCTGTAGCCGCGGGCGTCAGCAAGTCTAATATTAAAAAAAATATCGTGTCACACTTTAAGTCGCCTTACTCCGAAACGGCTTGACCGATTTTTATGATACTGAATATGTATATCTGGTTGATCTAAGAATCGGTCGTACAACTGAGTGATAAGGTAGGTAGGCTCTCTTCAGAAGGGGACCTGAGAAGCGGGGGAAACCGCTGCGCACAGCTAGTATTTATATAAAATAGTAATTATATCGTCATCCATCAATCCAACATTCATTTTCACACAGAATATGATTTAATCTTTAAGCCTATCATCTCCTCGGTAATCCCGGAAAGTTTACCTTATTCTGGGGTTGCGGGTCGCCCGAAAACGATACCGCGGCCGGAACACAAAGGGCAAAAAAAGGAACATAGATTGGTTTTAGTCAGTAAAACTGTGACACTTATCCCCCTCCGCCCAGAGCGGGAGAAGTGACAACAAAAAATTTACAAATAAAATTCCACTATAATATTAACATAAAATAAATGAAATCGTGTGATTATTAAATAAACTTACTTAACTAGATTACATGAAACTAAAAATCACTTAATTCTTACTAATATTATAAAAGCGAAAGTGAGTTTGTTTGTTTGTTACGTCTTCAAGCCTACATGCCTATATGGCAATAGAAGGAACATGGGTTTTAGTCAGTACAAGTCTGACACTCCCTCCCGCTCCGCCCAGAGCGGGAGAAGTTATTTGTGGAAAAAGAAAAGGGAGCGTTGAGACCAAGATAGGATTTGTGGAATGGAATATGTAACAGTCTGATAATGGGATATTTGGGAGGTTTTGTAGGGACCGAATATGGAATAGTATACGTACCGGTGAAAGCATTGCAAAATGGCCTCTTTTTAGGCGTCATGATCATCTCTTCAGACAGCCGACCGTCAAAGTTACGTGGAATCTGCAAAAAGAAAACATAACCTATAGTACGGCCAACGAAAAGCGATACCAAATGTAAACAAAACCCATGCTAAAATCCCATCTAAAATGGCCGCCCGAATGTTGGCGAACCCGTCTTAACGTTGTCATGTTTTTGCCGGGAGAACGAGACATTACGACAAAGGCACAAGATGGAAAGAGCTAAATATTAGATTGTCAACGCCACAGTTGTTCTTTAGGTTAATGACCTTTCGTATCGCTTCTCGTTGGCCGTACTATAGTTTTAATATGGTTCTTATGACGCGAGACAACTCCCGGCCACCATAGATGTGGGTCTGTGAACAGTGAGCAATAAGTATCGACCGGTCAGTCCGTGATGGGCCGTATCGACGGCGCGTACAAGTTCCACGAGCGCTTCAAAGAGATGTCAGCAAAGCAGAGGATCCTGCTAGGCCACTGCCTGCCGGGGTTTGTCCGAAAGATACACCGGGGCCCCGGAACATAAAGGTTCAATGGAAGGAACATGGAATTCCGAAGGTCAGCACCAGATCTTCATCTTTAAATGTGACCACGTGTAATTCGTCGAAGGCCTTTGATCTTGTTTCCTATAAGGTGCTTTGGGACAAGTTGAGGGACAGGGGTACTCCTGCTGAAATACTAAAAATCTTTCAGTACTGGTATGCCAATCAAAAAAACCAGATAAAGTGGTCTAACTCTCTCTCTCCAGCATACAGATTGGAATGCGGTGTGAGACAAGGGGGTTTGACATCCCCTAGGCTTTTCAATCTCTATGTTGATGGTCTCATCACGGAGCTCAGCAGCATGAGTGTTGGGTGTCGAATTAATGGAGTAAGCGTCAACAACATTAGTTACGCGGACGACATGGTGCTGCTGGGCCCGACTGCTGGGGCAATCAAGGAAATGCTGAAAGTCTGTGAGAGTTATGCTGCCTCACATGGACTTATTTATAATGTCACTAAAAGTGAATATATGCTCTTTAGGGTCGCAGGTAGATGTCCAGATACGATACCGGATATTATCAAGGTGAATGGCCTCCATTTAAATAGAGTATCCAAATTCAAGTACCTTGGACATTTCATCACCGACGACCTTAAGGATGATACGGATATTGAAAGGGAGCGTAGGGCACTGGCGGTCAGAGGTAATATGTTGGCCCGTAGATTTGCTCGGTGCTCTGACTTTGTGAAAATTACTCTCTTTAAGTCGTACTGTCAGAGTTTTTACACGAGCAATCTATGGGTCAACTACACCAAAAAGTCGCTGGATGTCCTACGCGTTCAGTATAATAATACTTTTAGGATGTTGTTGCGGCTGCCCCGTTTCTGTAGCGCTTCGGAAATGTTTGCCCAGGCTCACACCGATGGCTTTCACGCTATAATGCGCAAAAAAACTGCGTCGCTGCTATGCAGAGTACGGAGTAGTCGCAGCTATATCTTGAGAGCTGTGGCGGAGAGCTATACTCCAAATATTGGGCGTTTTGTTCAGAGGTTGATAAAGTAGGACACAATGTTCCTGCTTTGTCAGCCTTTGTTTTTTATGTTTTATTTATCTTTAATACTAACACTAGAGTATAAGCCGTTTTGTAATACTAACAAATATGGATCTCCGTTGTCCGAAATAAATGAATTTTAATTTTTTTTTAATTTTTAATTGATTGAAAATAGCATTTAATTGTCTTGTGTTGAGCTAGACGAGCATGTAATAGTGTGCGTTTATAGACCTCCAAATTATCTAAATTACACTATTTTTGAATCAGTACTGGAAGATGCTTTAGCAAAACTTGTAACTGGTAATAAACCAATAATTATCTGTGGTGACTTTAATGTCAATATCTTAGAGGAAAACGCAAATAGCAGTAGATTTTTAAGTCTCTTTAAATCGTTTAATTTGTCAAATGTGTTTTCAGAACCAACCCGAATTACCACAAACACCGCTACGTGTATTGATAATGTATTTTGTTGCTGCGACTATTTAGATAAATTCATTGTTAATTACCTTCCTTCAGATCATAGCGGCCAGTACGTTACTTTCGCGCCCAACATAAAAATTCAAAAAATTCAATTACAGACTAGACAAATGGCAGCCAGCAATTTGGATAGATTTAATAATAATTTAATTAGCAAGTTAAGTTTTCCGGGCCATATAAACGATGTAAATAAATGGTATGATGAATTCTTTTCAGTAGTGCACACCGAGTTTAATAATACTTTAAAAAAAAAAACAAAAACTATTTGCCAAAAGTTTATTTTCAGTGATTGGGCTACACAAGGTATTAGGAAAAGTAGGGAACGATTGTTTGAGCTGTATGGCCTTAAGCCTTACATCAACACAAAAACTTTTAATGAATATGTTGCCACTTATTCCAAAATTTTTAAAAACACTTGTAAAGTTGCCAAATCCTTATTCATTAGCAACAAAATTAAATCAGCCGATGATAAAATAAAAACGGTTTGGAAAATAATCAACAATGAAACAAATAGAAATAAAAAACCAAGGAATGATTTTACGTTAGAAACCTCACGTGGCCTCGTGAGCAATAATAATGACATTGCTCAGGAATTTGTGAATTTCTTTACCAATATCCCACATAAGACTACAGAGACCTTACAGTCCTCGCCCTTGCTATCTAAGGATTTATTAAAGGCTAACGTTGCAGCCTGCCCGATTCAATTTGAATTTAAGCATATAAACCCCTTATCAGTTATTAAAGCTTTTAAGCAAATCAAGGTCAAATTAACCGAAGATCTTTGGGGTATGTCCATCAAAGCTTGTATCGCCATTATTGAGACTATAGCACCATATTTAGCCTTAATATTTAATTTGTACGTGGATCAAGGGGTTTTCCCGGATCTAATGAAATACAGCAAGGTAATACCGCTTTTTAAATCCGGGGACAGTAAAGACACTAACAACTATAGGCCCGTATCCGTTTTGCCAGTTCTCAGCAAGGTGTTTGAAAAGATAATGCTAAATCAATTGCTCAACCATTTTAACACCAATAAAATCTTACATGAAAAGCAGTATGGTTTCACCAAAGGACGTTGTACGACTGACGCCGGTGTCACCTTAATGAAACATATATTTACTGCGTGGGAAGAGGCACAAGATGCAATAGGAATCTTCTGTGACCTTACGAAGGCATTTGATTGCGTTAATCATGAAACCCTGCTTTTAAAACTTGAGCATTACGGTTTAGATAAACTTGCGCTCAGTTTAGTAAAATCGTATTTAAATGATAGACAGCAACAAGTACAAATTAATGGCGTTAATTCAATGGGTTTAAAAGTTAAAATGGGTGTACCACAAGGTTCTATATTGGGTCCTTTCCTCTTTTTAGTATATATTAATGATCTACCCCATTTATTTGAAAATCAACCACAAATGGTGTTGTTTGCTGACGACACTTCTTTAATATTTAAGGTAAATAGACGTGCTACGAATCTTGACGACCTAAATAACGCCCTATTGCAGGTCCATAATTGGTTTACTGCTAATAACTTAGTATTGAATGGGAAAAAAACGAAATGCATAAGATTCGCTCTACCAAACGTCAAAAGTACTGATTGTGACATAGTATTAAATCAAGAGAAACTAGAATTCGTCAATAAAACTGTTTTCTTAGGAATCACACTCGACTCGAGGCTACAATGGGGTCCTCATTTAACATCTCTTGCAGGACGGTTAAGTTCAGCTGCATATGCCGTAAGAAAAATCCGTCAATTTACTGATGTAGATACCGCGCGACTGGTCTATTTTAGTTATTTTCATAGTATAATGTCATACGGTATTTTACTTTGGGGACGGGCTGCAGACATTGAGTCTATATTTATTCTGCAGAAAAGAGCCATCAGAGCCATGTACAATCTGCGTAGGCGCGATTCTCTAAGAGAACTGTTTAAAAAAATTAACATCATGACAGTACCTTGTCAATACATCTATGAAAACATCATGTACGTTAGGAAAAATCTGCATCTATTTAGTAAAAGAGGTGACAGACATCACTATAATACTAGAAAAAGGGACCAACTGGTTCAGCCAGGTTTCAGGCTAGCTAAGGTAGACTCCTCTTTTATGGGGTACTGTTTAAAATGTTACAATAAAATACCTCCAAACATCCTACAACTGAATGAATCGAAGTTTAAATCTTGTATTAAACGCACACTATGTAGGCAAGCATACTATAAGTTGGGGGATTACATTAATGATATAAATGCTTGGCTCAATGCCGGTCCTGCTCCACAACCATAGGGGCAAACTAACTATCATTAATCAGCATCTGAAGTTATTGTGGCAGCTGAAGAAGATTGTAATACTATCATTGCATTGTATAGACTCAATTTCCTAATATTGTATAATTGTAATGCCCATGTGTGAGTTCTATGTAATTTTATTGACTCGACGGTTGCCCTGGTGGTTGAGAGATTGTCATGCTCACTTAAATGTCTCGCTGATGGTGGCGGGTGTGTCGGGTCATTTAGCTCCCTTCAAAATGGTCGAGCTGAATGGGGCTGATCCATACGTCATGTTCGTGAACGGGCGCTGACGGTTGGGACTGGTCATCTCTTAGCTACCACGGTTTGTTTTAATTCTTCTATTAAACTCGTGATAATTATTGCTTTTACTCTGGACGCTCTAAATGTGCTCGTTTTTCTACATCGTTCTCACATTATGAATAATCTCAACATGAATGATGTATCCATGATTTTGTAAAACATTATGATTTAAAAGAGTGTCCATGGAGTTTCTTGCCCATTCTTCTCCATAGAGATCTACGCTTTGGAATGGGCAACTACAGTACTTTCACAAGTTATTATGTCTTGTGACTGGGACTGTAGCAGCATCATTTCTTTTGTTCTTGTTTTTATGACATTCAAAAGTGCCTGTAATGGTCTAATTGAAATAAATGATTTGAGTTTGAGTTTGAGTTTGAGTTTGTAAAATATTCTAACAAAAATCATCATTGACATCGACATCAGTTTACAGTTGAACACAATATTGCTGGAATTAAATCAATATAACAGACTTTCTGACTGACAAATTTTGAATATTGATAATTTACTATGTGTTTTTGTTTTAATATTTTTATGATTCTTTTTGGTCTTTTAATTGTATTATTTTCTATTATAATTTATTTCTGACGTTTTTTTTCTGACATTTTTTTTTTAATTAATTGAATATTGACTTTAATTTATTTTTATTCTAATTTATCATTTATAATGAATTGTGAAATATTTTGTACGCTGTAAATGGCAAAACATGCTGAACCAACCATTTTAAACCTGTTCCATCTATATGTGCATATCCAATGTATCATGTTACACATGTTTGAACAAATAAATTTATCTTTATCTTTATCTAAATATTTTTTTTGTGTCGGTGGAGTCTGTTTAGGGACTTTATGTTTTACGTGACAACGTCATACTGCTTGATATATTATAATAATATGGTCCCTTGAACTACGTTAACTTGTCATCCTTAGTAATATTATAAAAGCAAAAGTGAGTTTGTTTGTTTGTTACGTCTTCACGCCTAAATGGCTAAACCGATTTTGATGAATTTTGGTACAGCGATAGTTGGGACCCTGGAAACGGACAATGGCTATTTTTTTTAAAAAAAGCTTGAGTTATGAGGGAAGAAAAGGGAAAACTTAGCGTTGCTATTACAAATCAATAAGGCGCTACCGAATTTAACGCGAGCGAAGCCGCGGGCAAAAGCTAGTACATAAAAAAATATATACGTCACAAGTGGAACGCTTAGGCCAATATTGGCTTGCATGTTCCATGCTCTCGTCGACTAGCTCGGTGTAAAAATGAGTCATGCTTTTTCGTCGCAAAACCGGCGTTCATCCATCTATAAGACGTTATCACGCCATAAAAAATTGGGACGATTCACAACCTCTTTCTTTCGGAGAAAAAATAAAATAAAATGTTAATTTAGATCTTAATAGTAAAGAAATTACAATACAAGCATGCCAACAAGTAAGATAAGTAATGTGGAATATTAGAGTTATAGCCTATAATACCTAAGTTAAGGTAACTTAGTATCTTGTAATTATAGGTATACCTTCGTTGAAATTATAGGCCCGAATGTTATTGTTCCCAGCTAGCAAAACGATGTGACACCAAAGAGAAAACATCTTTCAAAAAGATCGGTTAAAAGTAATCCTTACTAATATTATGAAAGCGAAAGGTAACAAACAAACTCATTGTTTGTTTGTTACCTCTTCACGCTTTAATGGCTAAACCGATTTTGATGAATTTTGGTACAGAGGTAGTTGGGAACCAGAAGACGGACATAGGCTATTTTTTTTTTAAAGTGGTATGTGTGGGAGAAAGAGTTTTTTTGAGAAAGAGTGGGATATGAGAGAGAAAGAGGGAAGAAAAGGGAAAACTTAGCGTTGCTATTACAAATCAATAAGGCGCTACCGATTTTAACGCGAGCGAAGCCGCGGGCAAAAGCTAGTTAGAAATAAATGTTCATTCTTACCGTGGCTGTGTAGCAACATTGCAAGTACAAGAGGGCGACCACGATGCACAAAGAGACGCGGGAAACAGACATGGCGGACGATATTTGACAGCTGCACAAAATGGCCGACCTGTTGACAAGCAATTAACATCATTAGAAAGATTAAACGTTCGTAAGTTTACAAACGTTTTACGCTAGCCACGAATCTCGGGTTGATCTTGAAGTTATGCCGCGCTTGCCTAGGTTGGTCTGTGGATGGGTGACCACCCATTTCATACCGAATTTCCCCTGTGTTCTCGGTAAGCACGTTAAGCTGTTGATCCTGGCTGTCATTTGTAGATCTTTGACAGTCGTTACAAGTGAACAGGGGTGCGAAATTCTCACAACCAGTTTGTATCAAGGAATATCGTAGTATAGGCGCTGGTTATTAATTGGTTTGAGAAGATCAGATAAGCCGTCAATCTATGTAAAATACTGGTATTCAGTTAGACTGGAAGCCAACCCCAATATAGTTGGGAAAAAGGTTAGGCTTATGATGAGACTGTCAAGCATGAGGGTAAAAGTCTTTTTAATTTTTTTCGGGTGCGTAATCATCCAATGACTTCCCCCGCTCTGGGCGGAGCGGGGGGGGCATGTCAGACTTGTACTGACTTAAACCCACCCATGTTTCTTCTTTTGCCCTTTACGTTCCGAGGCCGCGGTATCTCTTTCGAACAACCCGCAACCCCGGCAGGCGGAGGCTCTGGCAAGCCCCTCTGCTTTGCTGACTCTCTTTGAGGTGCGCGTGAAACACGAACGCGCCGTCGACACGGCCTGTCGTCAATCGACGGACGGACGGTGAACTACCCATTGCTCACCGCCCACAGGCCCGCATCTACGGTGGCCGGGAGTCGTCTCGCGGCGCCCGGCGCCATGGGCGTCTCCCGCGGCGGCTGGGTTGGGCAGATGTTCTCTCCCTCAAACGCCCGGCCACCTCCTTTGCTGGCATTACTGCTTCGCAGAAGGTGGTGACCGCTTCCCATTCCCTCTCGCTCCGGACCATGGCTTGAACCAGGGCCGGACGCGAGAGATCGCCGCCGCCGAAGGGTACAAGTCTTAGGTTGGTATAATGCTTTTTGGTTTAGTGATGCCTGATCACAACTTCAATAAAATCCACTTAAAAAGTGACTATTTGCAACATCACCGGAGACATCTGCTACACTTTTCATAGACTTCTGCTACGCTCTTCGTAGACAGTGGCTACGTATTTCGTAGACCTCTGCTACGCTTTTCGTAGAGAACGCCTACGCTTTTTGTAGACATCTGCTACGCTTTTCGTAGAGAACGGCTACGTATTTTGTAAACATCTGCTACGCTTTTTGTAGACATCTGCTACGCTTTTCGTCAAGATCGGCTACGCATTTCGTAGACATCTGCTACGGTTTACATATATAGCGGCTACGCTAATCTTAGGCAGAGGCTACGCTTTTCGTAGACATCTGCTACGTTTTTTGTAGCTAGTTAGCTTTTCTAAGAGAAATCTGTTAATTACAGCATTAATTGATAATAAAACCCTGCGTCAACAACTTTAGAACTCACAGGTAAAATTCAGTTTTCATTATTTACTAAAACGAATTGTATTAGCTATATATATATAAAGCTTTAAGGTATTTGTCTACGGGCCTAAGATGCCTGAAATAAATATTTTATTTATTAAAAAGGTCACCAACAAATTCTGTATAAAAATATCTTAAAAAATTAAAATGACATAGTATTAGATTTATACAGTTGTCAATTACAGGTTAACTAATTTTTTTACATAATCAGTAATAACAATAATATTTATGTTTTTTTAAAAAGCAAGTCAAAGAGCATTACCTGTCCTCTTTACTGTAATATTCTGCATAATTATATATTTTAGGTATATATTACTATCTCAGTATTTATTTTTATATGTATATTATTTGTATGTAAGTTTATTATATGATTGATAATTTAAAATTTTCTGTTTTATCTTTTCCACACACTGTGTCTACTTAACTTATCCA
Organism: Ochropleura leucogaster; assembly: GCA_958449745.1. Lineage (NCBI taxonomy): Eukaryota > Metazoa > Arthropoda > Insecta > Lepidoptera > Noctuidae > Ochropleura > Ochropleura leucogaster. Next base: position 7,214,654 of record OY288228.1, on the reverse strand, counting down.
ACTTTCCTCTCGCAGGTCTGCTGGAAGAAATTTCTTATGAAATAAGCTGTACCTTTGTGCTCTTCTGTCTTAATGTAATGTCCTGTCATGTATTTTGTGTGTTTATAAATAAATAAATAAAAAAAAATTACTACGAAAACAACAAAAAATACAATAGAAGCCAATTTGACAAAAATAAAAAAAAACAAAAATCAAAAGTCATTTATTCAAATTAGGCTGATAATCAGCACTTTTTGAACGTCACATTACAAGAGACAGTCCCACAAAAACGCCCTGCCCTTCGCCACTTCCTAGTGTTTTAGCTGGGAAGAAGAAGTGGCGGAACAAACTCCCCAGCAACACATCTGTCTGTCAGGTTAGAAGAACCAGATTTTAAACAATTTATATTATCACAAATTTCAAAATAATAGTTTGGACATTCCCCCCGTTCCACCTATAGCGGGGTAAGTTATTTGATTATTAACCCATCCGCAAAAAAGGGTTCCGATTTTTCCATTTGATAAACGGTACCCTAAAAGGACAATATTATAACACACCTTAAGTTTGCAGAGACCAAACTTAAGGTTTTGTTAAGAAAGTAAACTTGAGCCCAATTTATCCGTACAGCTTCAGGACAAATGAACTAAAAAGTTACTAACGACTTATAAATATATAATTAGTTCAAGTTAATTGTTACTAAACAATTTAGCGAGTATCCTTAGTAAGTTTTGGAACTGTTTGATTGAGTTTGTGAACGATAGTTAGTCTAAGTTTTTATTTCGACGCGTGACGAAGGGCAACAGACTAAGAGCTGCTACCTTACCATGACGTGTTAAAGCAGAACTTATTCCGCTGAGGGAAAGGGACAGAGCTATACAGGGTGTATAGCACCATCTCTTTCACTCAGTGGAATAAGTTCTGCTTTAAGATGTCATAGTAGGCCTACTGGGTGATACTAGAGTGGCTATCCTTACTAATATTATAAAAGCGAATTGTTTGTTAAATCTTCACGCTATAATGGCTGAACCGATTTTGATGGATTTTGGTACAGAGATAGTTGAACCAGGAGACGGACATAGGCTATTTTTTAAAAAAAAAGAGTGGGATATGAGGGAGAAAGACGGACGAAACGGGAAAACTTAGCGTTGCTATTACAAATCCATGAGGCGCTATCGAATTTAACGCGAGCGAAGCCGTAGGCAAAAGCTAGTGAAAATATACTTGATGAAACCGAGAAGCATTTGTTCGTACGGATATTTTTTTATGGACCTTCTAGTTATACATAGACTTCCTCGTTGTTTTCGGCCATAGCGGCCAATTTTAGTGGATTTTACCCATCGGCGCGGGAGATATTATAGTAGTAAGTTTTTTTTTGTAAACTTTGCCCCACACTAGGAATTCCTCCTGTATCGTGGGTGCATTTACAAACATTTAAACTCACATACACAAACAGCCAGACCCGAGAAAACTACCTGTAGGTCATACAAATATTTGTTACGTGCGGGGATCGAAGCCGCGACACGCAGCGCAGCAGTCGATCGCTCAGCCACTGCGCCAACCGTGTCGTCAGTTATTTGATGATATTTCATCCACAAAAAATAACCGTGATATTTGAAACGATAAGTCGTGTTTTGTCCCAGTTACATAACATCCATTAATAAAAAATACCTTTCAACTATTTTTACAATAAGTGTTTTGCTTTTCAATTTAAAATTAAAACCACAAGACTTCACTTTTAACGCCCCGCGGCGACGCCTGTTCACGCTGTGTTTATTGTAGACTCAACGCTTAAGGACTTGAACTAAAGTGCCGCAAAATGAATATAGTGCATCGGTAAACATCGGTAATAATCGGATTTTATATCACAGAAAAGAATCGGACTCGCGTAGCGGGGGTTCCGCACAAACTTCGGTTGGCGCAGTGGCTGAGAGATCGGCTGCTGCGCTGCGTGTCGCGGGTTCGATCCTCGCATGTAACAAATATTTGTATAGGCTACAGATAATTGTTCCGGGTCTGGCTGTTTGTGTATGTGAGTTTAAATGTTTGTAAACGCACCCACGACACACGAGAAAATCTGAGTATGGGGCAAAGTTTTTTTTACTTAGAGGGTTGATTTTATCACTTAAGTTTATGGTTAACTAGCTTTTGTCCGTGGCTTCACTACCTACCTACCTACGTAAAACACAGTACCTCTTACATGCACTTTTTGCCCTAGCGCCTTATTGATTTGTAATAGCAACGCTAAGTTTTCCCTTTTCTTCCCTCTTTCTCCCTCACATCCCACGTTTTTAGGTTTGTTATCTCTTTACGCCTTAATGGCTTAACTTATTTTTTTTAAACAACATACAAACGAACAAACTCACTTTCTTTTATAATATTAGTAAGGATAAGGATTTCAATTCGATACCTCTTCGCGTTCCCCTAAAGAAAGGGTCTTGACAGACAGACAAACTGACAAACACACAAATATAAACAGACAGACACGTATCTCAATAGAAAAAAAAACAAACAAAGTATGGATGTTTGTTACTCTTTCATGTCAAAACGGCTCAAGGGATTCTTATGAAATTTGGCACAGAGGTAGATTATAGTCTGGAAAATAGTATAGTTTTTTTTCGATCAACACGCGGGCGAAGGCGTGGGCGCTTACTAGTACTGTATAATTTAGTTTTTATTCATTTAAGTATTTAAAATATTTATGTATGCTGAAAACCAGCGCTGTGCTGTGGGCTCCCATAGCATACAATCATGCTGATTGGTGACCTACCTGACACATTCACGACGTGCAAGCTATTTTTATTTTGTCCCATATATATATTTGTAAATATGTATGATGCAATGTTTATTTTTTTGTTATTTCGTGTGCTCATCATAATTTGCGACAAATAAATATTTTGCCTTCTTTCTTTCTAAATTTATGTCCAGACCAATGTCACGACATTTTTCTCAACTTCTTATAAACCGTTCTCAGTGTGTTCAACTATTATTTTTCAATCAAGAGACCGTGTACTTTTAATTTGCAAACCTCATTGATGTTGACAATTCATAATGAAAACGATGTCTTTTTCAAGACGACGCCACGACGTGACGACGACCTGACGTAGGTAAACTGCGCTCGCTACTATAGCTTTTGCACGCGTCTTCTTTTGCGTTACTGTCGGAGATTTTTGTAAGGGAACGTTTTAAATCCTTACTATTCTTACTAATATTATAAAATCGAAAGTGAGTTTCTTTGTTACGTCTAAATGACTAAACCGATTTTCATGAATTTTGGTATAGAGATAGTTGGGACCCTGGAGGACGGACATAGGCTATTTAAAAAAAAAAAAAGATTGAGATATGAAGCAGAAAGAAGGGGAAAAATTCACATTGCTATTACAATAAAAAAAAAGCAAAGGCAAAAACTACAGGTAGCAGGTAAAGTAAAGTCGCGGGTAAAAGCTAGTAGAATATAAAATACGTTTTTGGAACGAAGTTCCTTTTCGCGCGTTGCGAAAGGGGGCTAGACGGAAAAAAATAAGGCCTAAAGTTGTAACGACACTTTTTGCTATAGTTGTAAGCCGTGCGAGGTGCGCGTGTTTCTCTGTCTCTCTCTCTCTCTCTCTCTCTCATAGAAAGTAAGCCAGTTATTTTCGTTTCGTCTTTTTATTTCGCATTGAACAGTGTGGTGTCGTGACGATTATTTTTGTTGAGTGTACACAGGTTTTTTGTACAGACGCTTGCACATCAAGCTACTGAAATCTGTCAGATTTCTTTGATAGTTTTTCGACTTTATTTCTTAAGTATTAGGTTCAAGGTTCATTGGGAAAATTTGACAGTTTCGGGTAGCGTGACCTGCTGGCGTCTGTACATAATAAATTATAACTTCGTTCCATCCGGGTGTCCCTTGACGCCTCTCAAGTTTTTTTTTTAAACACCCCACACAATGTATTAGAAATGGTCACCCATCCTCGGACCGGCTTTTTTAGGGTTCCACACCTCAAAATAAAAGAAAATCGGAACCCTTATTGGATCACCTTGTTGCTCGTCTGTCTGTCTGTCAATAACATTTATCTCAGGAACGCGTGAAGGTATCCAGTTGAAATTAAAACTGTATACTCAAGTTTGTTGTCTTTTAGAACTGTGGAAAAATCATATCTCTAAGTCTACGCAATCAAAAGATATGGCTGTTTATATCGAAAGTTTGTACGGAACCCTCGGTGTTGCTCGCACTCGCACTTACCCAATTGCAAGTCGGTTTTTCGGATTGGAACTCATCTAATAACTTCTTTCCCTTTGGGCGGAGCGGAAGAGAGCGTAAGATTTTTACTGACGGCCTCCGCCTGCCGGGGTTGCGGGTTGTTCGAAATATCCCGCGGCCCCGGAACGTAAAGGGCAACAGAAGGAACATGGGTGGGTTTTGGTCAGTAAAAGTCTGACACGCCTCCTCGCTCCGCCCAGAGCGGGGAAGTTATTTGATGATTACCCAAACCAAAAAAAAAGACGTACTGACATGTTCTTTCTTTAACCCTTTGTTTGTGCGGGGCCACGGTATCTTTTTCGAACAACCCGCAACCCCGGCAGGCGGAGGCCCTGGCAGGCCCCTCTGCTTTGCTGACATCTCATTGAGGCGCGTCAATACGGCCGGCTCGTCCTTGCCCATCGTTGTGTATCTATACTAATCTATACTAATATCTATACTATCTATACTAATATTATAAAGCTGAAGAGTTTGTTTGTTTGTTTGAACGCGCTAATCTCAGGGGCTCTGGTTGGAATTGGAAAATTCTTTTAGTGTTGGATAGTCCATTTCTTGAGGAAGGCTATAGGCTATATAACATCACGCTACGACCAACAGGTGCTGAGCAGCGTGGGTGAAACCGCGTGGAACAGCTAGTTGATATTTATACACAAAAACACACCCACGTTGACTTAATTATTTTTATGAAGACAATAGTACTAAACACGTAGTATTACAACACACCCTATAATAATTTGGGGGCGTAATGTAATATTCGTAAGTGTCAATTGTTCCGTAGTTTTTCATCATCATTCGCGCCCTTATTACAATTTATTTGAGATCGTCGCGAATGAGTCAGTGATTTTTTCTTTTGTACATATAGATTTTCGAACCGATAATCTGTCGACTGTTGAGCAAGCGGGGTTAGACGGGCCTGTTGGTCCAGTGGTTAGTGGCCCTGACTGCTGAGCCGGTGGGTTCGATTCCCACCCAGGACAAACTTTGTGTGATGAGCATGATTGTTTGTTCTGTGTCTGGGTGTGATTTATCTATAATATGTATGTATTTATAAATTATATAAGTATGTATATCAGTTGTCTGGTTACCATAACACAAGCTCTGCTTAGCTTGGGATCAGATAGCCGTGTGTGAGTTGTCCCAAGATGATTAGATGATTAGAAATATTCGGATAAGGCAAAAAGTGTTTTAGGGATTTAGTATTAGGAGATTTTTTCTTTCATTATTTATCTGATAAAACGTTTTTTTACAATAAAAATATAAACAGACATATTCTGGCAAACTATAGAGCAGTTTGTCGACAGTATTCTTGTGGATACACTTATCTAATACTAGCTGGCCGAGGCTTTGCCCGTGTGATATCAAAAACAAAAGTATCCTTTGTGTTATTCTAGACTACCTCTTCTAATCTACCTCTGTGCTAAATTTCATCAAGATCTATACAGCCATTTTGACGCGAAAGAGTAACAAACATCCAGCCATCCTCACAAACATTCGCATTTATAATATTACTAGCTGGCGCCTGCGGTTTCGCCTACGTGATATCAAAAGCAAAAGTATCCAATGTGTTATTCCAGACTATAATCTACCTCTGTGCCAAATTTCATCAAGATCTGTTCAGCCGTTTTGACGTGAAAGAGTAACAAACATCCATCCTCGCAAGCAGTCGCATATATATAACTAGCTGTGCCCAGCGACACCCGCATGCTCACTTAGGGGTATGAAAAATAGATGTTGGCCGATTCTCAGACATACCCGATATGTACACAAAATTTCGTTTAAATCGGTCCAGCCGTTTCGGAGGAGTATGGGAACGAAAACTGTGACACGAGAATTTTATATATTAGATTAGATATATTAAGTAGGACATTATGCCAATCTACAGAGCAGTTTGCCGGCAGCATTCTTGTGGATACACTTATCTAATACTAGCTGGCCGAGGCTTTGCCCGTGTGATATCAAAAACAAAAGTATCCTTTGTGTTATTCTAGACTACCTCTTCTAATCTACCTCTGTGCTAAATTTCATCAAGATCTATACAGCCATTTTGACGCGAAAGAGTAACAAACATCCATCCATCCTCACAAACATTCGCATTTATAATATTACTAGCTAGCGCCTGCGGTTTCGCCCACGTGATATCAAAATCAAAAGTCACCTATGTGTTATCCCACACTATAATCTACCTCTGTGCCAAATTTCATCAAGTTCCGTCTCTGTAGATTGGGAGAATATCCTACTGAATATACCTAATATTCAGTAGGATATTCTGCCAATCTACAGAGCAGTTTTCCGGCAGTATTCTCGTGAATACACTTATCTACAGTACGGTCAACAAGAAGCGATACGAAAGGTCTTTAACCTAAAGAACAACTGTGGCGTTGACAATCTAATATTTAGCTCTTTCCATCTTGTGCCTTTGTCGTAATGTCTCGTTCTCCCGGCAAAAACATGACAACGTTAAGACGGGTTGGCCAATGGGTTTTGTTTACATTTGTTATCGCTTCTCGTTGGCCGTACGGTAATACTAAGTAAATAGTGTGCCTAATAACTAAGTAGCCTAATATTTTGAAAGTTAGCAGTGTCATACCCCCGTGCTCCGGAGTGCTCGTTCAACCGTTGGTCGTGCGCCTGATTTTTCTGGTCGTGTCGGATTGTCGTCCCATCGGATTATGAGAGTGAGGGAACAGAGAGTACAGCTGTGCTAGGTAATGAGGTGTTATCGTAAAATGATTAAATCCGTACTTCCTTACATATAAAAGCGAAAGTGAGTTTGTTTGTTTGTAACGTCTTCACGCCTTAATGGCTAAACCGATTTTGATCAATTTTGGTACGGAGATAGTTGAGACCCTGGAGACGGACATAGGTTAAAAAGTGAGAAAGAGGGAAGAAAACGGCAGAGAAAGATTTTTTTCTTTTCGATCATCACGCGTGTTAAAGTTAGCGTTAGCCCAAAGTAACTATGCCACGCGGACGAAGTCGCGGGCGGAAGTTAGAAATACATATATGGTTTTCCGCCGAGGAGTGAAATTAATAGGTAAAGAAAATAAACAGTGTCTTAACTGGTACTTAACTTTGCATTTAAAACACGATAAAATAAGAAATACTTTGCCGCAGCAACTTTAATAATAAACTTTGTCATCAGTTTGTTTTTAAACAATAATATAGTCGTTCTGTCAGCGCTCTCGACGCAGTGGGTGCTTAGTTTTTTAATTATTAACCGCTGCAACTCAAGCCGTTTGCTAAACAAAGCGAACATTCGCTCGGATATCCGGACACGATCACCATGATAAAAGTTTAATTCATTATTACGAAACTAGTATGTTTTGGATATGACATTTCTTTTATAAATAAACTAGCTTTTGCCCGCGGCTTCGCTCGCGTTAAATTCGGTAGCGCCTTATTGATTTGTAATAGCAACGCTAAGTTTTCCCGTTTCTTCCCTCTTTCTTCCTCACATCCCACTCTTTTTTTTTTAAATAGCCTATGTCCGTCTCCTGGTTCCGTATTGTCTTTGTACCAAAACGGTTCAAATCGGTTCAGCCATTAAATCGTGAAGCGGTAACAAACAAACTCACTTTCGCTTTTATAATATTAGTAAGGAAGTAAGGATAAGGATTTAATCCTACCTCCTACTTTTCTAATATCATAATGCGAATGTTTGTGAGGATGGATAAGATATATTTATTTGCATAAAACATGGTATACAAGATGTTATTAGAAATATTAGATCAAACATGTTTTGCTTAAACTAAAGCATGCAAACTAGACATACATTAAGGCATTGAGATAAACTAAATAACATTGAAATTCATTTTAAATAATCATTAATGCTATAGAAATTATTATTATTGAGCTATTTGTTCAGTTGGATTTTAAATAATTTACAATTTAACGTTTTAAACATATTTGGTAATTTATTATAAAACCGTACACACATTGCCAGAGAGTTTTTATTATATTTCGCTGATCTAGGTAGTTCATCCAAAACTAGTCTGTATTGGTCACGCCGACTTCGAGAGCTTATTTCCTCAGCTGTTTTTTGGATGTATGAATATGTTTGATATCTCTCTTTCACGTCAAAACGGCTGAACAGATCTTGATGAAATTTGGCACAGAGGTAGATTATAGTCTGGAATAACACATAGGATATCTGTTTTATCATCACGCAGGCGAAGCCGCGAATGCCAGCTAGTAAGTACGTAATGTTATACCGGTTTCGGATACGGATATGAAATTATTTCGGACTATCTCTTCTGCGCAGTTTTAACTGCGTCTTTGATGTTATACAAACAAATTTAAGTTACAAGATTAATTATTACTAATACGAGTTTTATATTACAAGTTACGAGTTAAAATGTTAATAATTTAACTTTGTAATGGCATAATCTTATCGCCAGCTCAAAGAAACTGGAGCTTGTCAAGAACTATCCGAAACATTATCGGATTCGGATATTTTTATTTCGGATATCCGATAGTTTCGGTTATGGTTCCGGAGCTACATAACATCCCTGTTACTGTCAAAATAATAAGTATACTTCGTGAGAAGCTTAAGTGGTTGCATGACCAATTGCGGTTGAGATGGAAGAAAGATTAAGAAAATTACCATATAAAATATTAATAAATATAAATATCTTGGGACAACTCACACACGGCTATCTGATCAAGCTAAGCAGAGCTTGTGTTATGGTAACCAGACAACTGATATACATACTTATATAATTTATAAATACATACATATTATAGATAAATCACACCCAGACACAGAACAAACAATCATGCTCATCACACAAAGTTTGCCCTGGGTGGGAATCGAACCCACGACCTCCGGCTTAGCAGTCAGACCATGAAAGGACGAGGACAATATTGTCAGTAATTAGCAGTTTCTCATTAACTGTAGAACTGTGAAGAGCTCGTTGTACTATTGTTTTTAACTATACCGAAGCTTGCTTATTCTTACAACTTTTACAAATGCAAAACTTTATAAAGATGTTTGTTACTCTTAAATGCTAAAACTATTAAAGGGACTTTAATGAAATTTGGTAAATATGTTGTTTCAAATTTGACGACACTGTTGGTGCAGTGGCTGAATAATCGACTGCTGTGCTGCGTGCCGCGGGTTTGATCCCCGCACGGAACAAATATTTGTATGTTTCGGGTCTGGCTGTTTGTGTATGTGAGTTTAAATGTTTGTAAACGCAACCATTATACAGGAGAAATTCCTAGTGTGGGGCAACGTTTTGTAAAAAAAATGGACTCATCATTTGCTTAGCTTTTTTTCATCTATGTTTAAGTCTCCAGTCTAACCGGATGCAGCTGTATACCAGTATTTTACATTAAGCGACTGCCTATCTAACCTATACGATCAGGGTTCCAAGAATACCGCATTTATTATATTGATATGCTGTTCCATGCGTTTTGACCACATATGTATTGCAATGTTGCAGAAGACAGCAATTTTTAATAAATACCAATGAAAAATGTCGACATTTTTACGGTTGGAAATCATGAAATAACTTCCCCTGCTTTGGGCGCAGTGGGAGGAGTGTCAGGCTTGTACTGACTAAAACCCACCCATGTCACTTCTTTTGCCCTTTACGTTCCGGGGCCGCGGTATCTCATTCGAACAACCCGCAACCGTGGTACAAAATGGGGGATCCTGTCAGACTCTACTGACTAAAACCGCACCGGTGTTCCTTCTTACACTTGTGTCAGGGGGCAGCGGGAACAAGTACGACTTACGCTGCCCCGGACTAGTGTGGCTAGCTTGACATGTGTGAACCTCATCCCAAAAGGGGGGAGTGAAGTGTCAGACTCCCCCCCGCTACTTCTGAAACGCGCGCGTGGAACACATCGCGCCGCGGTCTCGGGTCCAATGACATGGGGGGGAACAGATGTCCCCGAATCTACTACCCCTGGATCTATTTATGGGGGCTGGAAGAGGGCTTTGGCCGCCCTCTGGATGGAGGCTGTTGTTCAGAATACGAGTTACTCGTTTGTCTGTCGATGTTTCACCCTATATAATAACGGAGACGATTTAAGTTAAGAGTTATTTTTTTTATTTTTTTTCATGCGACAACTCACACACGGCTATCTGATCCCAAGCTAAGCAGAGCTTGTGTTACGGTAACCAGACAACTGATATACATACTTATATAATTTATAAATACATACACATTATAGATAAATCACACCCAGACACAGAACAAACAATCATGCTCATCACACAAAGATTGTCCTGGGTGGGAATCGAACCCACGACCTCCGGCTCAGCAGTCAGGGCCACTAACCACTAGACCAACAAGCCCGTCAAAAAGAAAAAAGTTGCTACATTTGAACCACATCCACGTAGGTACATAATAAAGTAATTTCCCTAAACGATTGTCGTTAGCAGTGAGCTGCGTAATCAGTGGGTTTCTATGGTTACCCCTTTTAAGATGGGGCTTAAACAATGTGTCCGGGCATAAACAAGCGATGTTCTAGATACTTATGTAACGAGTGTATTAAGTATTATGGTTTAATAGTGTTAATTACGGCAAAAAACCAATATTGTTTGAAGGAGCACGACTGTTCAATGATTTACCGGAAGAAATAAAGATATGTGAAAGCATTAATATGTTTAAATCTAAATTAAGAAGACATATATTATGTAACCGATGACGTCGACAACACACCAGATGCGAAGATGCACAAAATTAATTTTAAGATTATAATTTGTATCTCATTTTAAGTGAACTGTAATTGTTCTTATGAGAATAAATTCTTTAAACCTAACCTAAACATTCGGACTAAAAGGTTTTACTATTATAAACTGTGTAGCTAATATCTAATATATAAAATTCTCGTGTCACAGTTTTCATTCCCATACTCCTCCGAAACGGCTGGACCGATTTAAACGAAATTTTGTGTACATATCGGGTAGGTCTGAGAATCGGCCAACATTTATTTTTCATACCCCTTAGTGGGCAGCGGGTGAAACCGCTGGGCACAGCTAGTATTATATATATATTTGCAGTTTTATGTTTAGCCGATAACCTGTTTGTGTGGTGTAGATTAAATTATTTACAAATAAGTTGTTGTTATTTATAAATTAACGTTATTGATTCATTTATTTAAATGCCAACAAATGTAAGCGAAAACTAAAGTTTGCTTTTATTTAAGTCATATCACTTGTTCCAATTAGAAAAAAAAACACACTTTTATCAAAGAATTGAGCTTTGTGGGAGCTTTGCTCTTGAGGTTAAAAATAACGGTTTTAATTTTACTTCAAATACAATTAAAATATGTATATGGTCAACTATCATCTATATGGTCATATATCAGTCACCACAAAATAGATTTAAATTAAGAAAATACATGAATTATCCGTTTTCGAGTCATAAATAATGAAGGAAAAATTGAGAACGGTGCAAATAATGAATAAATATAAATCTAAAGTTTAATTTAACTCACAAAACAAGTATCGAGGTCCAGATAATAAATAAAAATCTTTAAAATTAAATGAAAACTGTTATTTCTTGACAATACCGTTTACCATTTAAAATTCTATGCTCAGTTTTACCCCATAAAACATGTTTTAATCTAAAGAATAAATATTTCATAGAACAAATTCAAGACAAATTAAAAATAAAGAATTCAAATTCTCTATCCCAACAAAATATCTTAATTAAGAGAATTACTCTCTCTCTATGCACATAATTAAATCCACAGAATAAAAATATATTCCATTTTCAACGTTATTTTTAAGTTGCAAAACGAAACTAAGTTTCTCCAATGCATTCCATAATTATAACATATTTTTCTCAAGACAATCAATATTTTTCATAAAAACATTTGTGTAAGTATATATATGTTAATATAGACTATATATATGTATTGTTCACTTACCTGAGAACTTGAAGCTACTGAATGCAGCGTAGGGCGAGAACCAAGGCTTTTATATACAGCTGGACCGTAGGGGCGGGCGGGAATAGGGGCGGCTATGGAGTCGCTATGACCGGTGTTTAACAAAAAATTGTTTTGTTTCATAAAATGTATTAAAGTTTTTGGATTGAATATTGTTTTGTTGGACTTTTATAAACAAAACATCTATATCTAACGAGATTCTTCAGATATAGTAGTCGATATTTTTTTAAGAAACCGAGGGATGTTCAAGTCAAAGGGGAGCACAGAGTTGATCTCGAGTTTATAGTTAAATTCAACTTGATACCTTTACGCGTTCCCGAGATAAACGATCTTGACAGACAGACAGACAACAAAATTATCCCATAAAGATTCCGTTTTTATTCCATTTAAGGTACGTAAAATAAAAAACACCATTTTATTTGTAAAAATATTTTTATGTCTCACCCTCTCCACGCCACCTTTGCTCCAATGGAGACCACCCATTGTTATAACGTAGTTTTTCCCATTTTCACCAAACTGCTAGTTTTTGTACATACTCCAGTAATAAGCAATGGCATAATCAATTGCATTTACTTCCCTTATCAGCGAGATCGTAAAATTAAGAGCTGTGGGCGATACTCATCATCATATGTCAAGCATTTCATGGGGTCGATGCTAGTATAACTGGGTGCAGCTGTACCAGTATTTAACCGACTTCAAAAAATGAGGAAGTTCTATCTTTGACCGTATTTTTTTATGAATGTTCAGCGATTACTCCGCTAATTGTAAACAGTTTCTTTGTTTTGACGGCACAGTTGGCGCAGTTGAGCGATCGACTGCTGCGCTGCGTGTCGCGGGTTCGATCCCCGCACGGAATTTGTATGACCTACAGGTAGTTGTTCTGGGTCTGACTGTTCGTGTATGTGATTTTAAATGTTTTTAAACACACCCACGATACAGGAGAAATTTCTAGTGTGGGGCAAAGTTTAAAAAAAAGAAAAAAAATAAGATTTTCATTTTTGTTTTGTTAGACAAGGTAAACTTCCGAAGTGGTTCCATATCAATTTGATTTATATTACTTGGTTATGCCCCGTTCCAATAAACAAAAACGACTCGATTTGTTTACGGATAGTTGTATTTTGACATTAGTTCTATGAGACTGAACTGACTGAATAAACGAGTCGTTTTTGTTTATTGGAACGGGGCATTAGTCTTCTATATCTATACTAGCTGTGCCCAGTGGTTTGCTCACTTAGGGGTATGAAAAATAGATGTTGGCCGATTCTCAGACCTACCCGATATGTACACACAATTTCGTTTAAATCGGTCCAGCCGTTTCGGAGGAGTATGGGAACGAAAACTGTGACACGAGAATTTTATATACTAGACTAGCTTTCGCCCGCAGCTTCGCTCGCGACAAATTTGGGGTAACACAGTTCCCCTTGCGCCTTATTGATTTGTAATAGCAACGCTAAGTTTTCCCTTTTCTTCCCTCTTTCTCCCTCACATCCCACTTTTTTCAAAAAAATATTAGCCTATGTCCGTCTCCTGGTTCCCAACTATCTCTGTACCAAAATTCACCAAAATAGATTAAGCCATTAAAGCGTGAAGAGGTAACAAACAAACAAACAAATAAACAAACTCACTTTCGCTTTTATAGTATTAAGTAAGGAATAGTAAGGATAAGAATAGTAAGGATTAGATAAGTAGGTACTCACATAACAAAAGTTTTTTGTAATCCTAACTTCCTTACTAATATTATAAAAGCAAAAGTGAGTTTGTTACCTCTTCACGATTTAATGGCTAAAACGATTTTGATGAATTTTGGTACAGAGATAATAACATATAATGCAGCGGGTGATACCGCTTGGCACAGCTAGTCTTTCTTATAAAAATCTCCTTTTGCAGTTTTACTCCTACGAAACGGCTGAAGCGATTTTAATGAAATTGTATATGTATGATCGATACGTCTGAGAAATAATATTGTTTTTTTGATAGTTGGGAACAAGGAGACGGACATAGGCTAATATTTTTTTTGGAAAAAGTGGGATATGAGGGAGAAAGAGGGAAGAAAAGGGAAAACTTAGCGTTGCTATTACAAATGAAAAAGGCGCTAGGGCAAAAACTGCATGTAACAGGTACTGTGTTTTACCGAATTTAACGCGAGCGAAGTTGCGGACAAAAAGTAGTAATCAAATAAAACCGACTTCCAATAAAAATACTAAAAACTGAAAAATAACTTTACTTACGTAAGTTGGTGGCAAGAAAGTCAACGAAACAAACAAGAGACATCGGCTTCCGGAGATAAATTTATTTTCCAATTTTTAGTGTTTTTTTTTAACTTTCGATAAAACCATATCTTCTGACTGCATAGACTTAAGAGCAAATTTTTTACAGTTTCAAGGGACCACAAACTTGAGTACATGGTAATTTCAATTCGACACCTCCATGCTCTTATTTATTTATTTTTTTATTTATTAAAAAGTTCACCTACAGCTTCTGAATAAAAATACTAGCTTTCGCCCGCGACTTCGCCCACGTTAAATTTGGGGTGACACAGTTACCCTTGCGCCTTATTGATTTGTAATAGCAACGATAATTTTTCCCTCTTTCTCCCTCACATCCCACTTTTTTAGGGTTCCGTAGTCAACTAGGAACCCTTATAGTTTCGCCATGTCTGTCTGTCCGTCCGTCCGTCCGTCCGTCCTCGCTTAATCTCTGTGACCGTTAGCGCTAGAAAGCTGAAATTTGGTACCAATATGTATATCAATCATGCCGACAAAGTGGTAAAATAAAAATTTGTGGGAAGTGATTTTTTTTTTTATTTCAACCCTAACGTGTGATATATTGTTGGAAAGGTATTTAAAAATGAATAGGGGTTTACTAAGATTATTTTTTGATAATGTCAATAATTTCGGAAATAATCGCTCCAAAAGTAAAAAACAATGTGTCCCCCCCCCTCTAACTTTTGAACCATAAGTCTAAAAAATATGAAAAAAATCTGAAAAGTAGAACTTTATAAGGACTTTCTATGAAAATCATTTTGAACTTGATTGACACAACAGTTTTTGTACAAAAAAGACAAAAAGTTGTACAAAATAATTTCTGGACTAAGTTTGTAGTATAATTGTAATGCAAGCTTTTTTTGTAACTTAGTTTACATATTTTATTATCCTGAACGTATCTTTTTTCAAACAAAAAAAGAATTATTGAAATCGGTTCTCGCAATCCAAAATTACCACCGAAATTGCACGTTGGATCGGGTATTACCGAATTGTTCGGTTGGCCTCATAACTGGGAACACTTATTGTGACGGACGGGAAACTACGGAACCCTACACTGAGCGTGTCCCGACACGCTCTTGGCCGGTTTTTTAAGTGGTGGTCCTGGTTCCCAACTATCTCTGTACCAAAATTTATCAAAATCGGTTAAGCCATTAAAGCGTGAAGAGGTAACAAACAAACAAACTCACTTTCGCTTTTATAATATTAGTAAGGATCTTAAAAAATAAAAATTACATAGTATTGGACTTATACAGTTGCCAATTACAGGTTAACCAACATTTTTACATAATAAGTAATAACAATAATATTTATGTATTTAAATAAAAAATAGTTAAATAGTCTCTTGACAGATAAACAGAATTGTTCTTATAAGGGTTCCGTTATTTCCTTTTGATGTAGAGAAACCTAAACATGTGTTAATGATTGATTTAAAAAACATGTTTCGATCAGAGCCTACCCACCCATACAATACAATGTTAGTCGTGAAGGTCATATGATAAAATAACAAGAAAGTTTGAAAGATTAAAGTTATTTAGTCATTGTCGAGAAATTGATGAAACTCAATAAAGAAATGACCTGTTAAATAAGTAGTTTATTTGACATATTGTGAAATTTATGCACCGTTTATTATACTTATAAAACATCACGCTTCTAAACCTCGAATGAATAGGCAGAAGTAACCAGTATCATCTAATATATAAAATTCTCGTGTCACAGTTTTCGTTTCCATACTCCTCCGAAACGGCTGGACCGATTTAAACGAAATTTTGTGTACATATCGGGTAGGTCTGAGAATCGGCCAACATCTATTTTTCATACCCCTAAGTGAGCAGCGGGTGAAACCGCTGGGCACAGCTAGTCTTTCTTATAAAAATCTCGTGTTGCAGTTTTACTCCTACGAAACGGCTGAAGCGATTTTTATGAAATTGTATATGTATGATCGATACGTCTGAGAATCGGTATTATTCATACCGCTAAGTTATAAGCTGGGCTATCTCAAGAAAAGGATTTGAACAGCGCCTAAAACCGCTCCACACGGCTAGTCCTTACTAATATTATAAAATCGAAAGTGAGTTTGTCTGTACGTCTTCACGCCTAAATAAATAAATAAATAAATAAATATGTTGGGACAACTCACACACGGCTATCTGATCCCAAGCTAAGCAGAGCTTGTGTTATGGTAACCAGACAACTGATATACATACTTATATAATTTATAAATACATACATATTATAGATAAATCACACCCAGACACAGAACAAACAATCATGCTCATCACACAAAGTTTGTCCTGGGTGGAAATCGAACCGGCTTAACCGATCTTGATGAATTTTGGTACAGAGATAGTTGGAAACTAGGAGAAAGGAGGTAAGAAAGGGGTAAACTTAGCTTTGCTATTACAATAAAAACATAAAGTTACCCCGAATTTAACGCGAGCAAAGCCGCGGGCAAAAGCTAGTGGTCTAATGTTTATTGAAGTAAATATTTTTAAGTTTTTTTCCCTTACAGTTTAAAAAGCTAAGTAAGGAAAAACAAACCAGAAACAGTCAAATCTTTGGCCCGTTAGTTCAGTTAAACTGCTATCTTAGTAAGTTTCTACTTTTAATAGTTTTGTTTGTTCAAGAACTTGTTTTTAACATGTTGTAAGAACTACGCCATACTTTTCCTAGCCATTTCAACTGCTGAAAGCAAAAATCTCCACCAAAAAGTCAACGTCATCATTCTCCTGACGTTATCATCTGCCTAGCCTTTTCCCAACTATGTTTGGGTCGGCTTCCAGTCTAGCCGGATGCAGCTGAAAAATCTTCGCCTCATTTTTCATACATGATCAACAAGGAAAAACACTGATTCACTCCATAATATTTAATTCTTCAAAAGACAATAGCAAAACAAGGATATCAAAATAAAATATAAGTACATCTCAGGTCTCTTATGACAACTGAACTAAATTTTCCTAAGACAAGACTCTTGTCAAAACAAAACATTCCAAGTTTAAAATACATTTCTTCTTTTTATACCAAAGACAATTCCATAGTTAAAATTTCTTTCTCTAACATATTTTACATGGAGCGACTGCCTAATGCGATACCCCTTGGTAAGGCTGGTTGTCAGATTTTCGGAACTCTGACTACCTGTAACGAATGTCAAAGATCTACAAATGACAGCCGGGACCAACGGCTTAACGTGCTTTTCGAGGAACGGAGGAAACTCGGTACGTAACGGGTGGTCACCCATCCACAGACCAACCTAGGCAAGCGCGGCTTAACCTAAAGATCGTCCCGAGCGGCTGCTATTATTTAGCCAGAAGCTCTTCTTTTCATTCATCATTCTCGTGTCACAATATAATTCAATCATAATTCTGCTTTATTTGTGGTCGTCTCAACATGTTTTCTTCGTTTATACTTCTCTATTACTTCCTTTTTTTTGCGATGGGAATTCATCAAATAACTTTCCCCACCCTGGGCAGAGCGGGGTGGGGGGGCGTGTCAGTCTTTTACTGACTAAAACCCACCCTTGTTCCTTCTATTGCTATTTACGTTCCGGGGCCGCGGTATCTCTTTCGAACAACCCGCAACCCCGGCAGGCGGAGGCTCTGGCAGGCCCTTCTGCTTAGGGCATCCAGTATCGGAAGGTTTTCAATTCCGGAGTTAATTTACGATAACTCAACTAGTGATGACCCCAATCAAAAATATAACAATTTTTTTAGTATGTATTGCACACAGTTTAAGACCACGTTTGTTCCTAAGACTATCTCTGTTAATAATAACGCTTCTTTCAATGACTGGGCCACCTTTGGTATTCATAAAAGTAGAAAACGGCTTTATGAGCTGTATGAAGAGCGAATTTGTATTAATACTGTAGAATTTAATTTGTATGTTAAGAATTATTCTAAAGTTTTTAAAAAAGTTTGTGCTATAGCTAAGTCACATTATTTGAGTTCAAAAATTAAAAATAGTAGTAACGTAATTAAAACGACTTGGAACATTATTAATAGCGAAGCAGGAAGGTCTTGCAAGCGAAATAGTGACTACAGCCTTGCTATCGGCGATAATATCATAAAATCAGATACTCAAGTTGCTACAGCGTTCGAAAATTTCTTTGCGGATATTCCTGTATCGACTACTAAATCGCTAGACTCGTCACCTGCTGCTGCAGATGCTTTACTAAAGGAAAATGTTCCATTCCATGATTCCGAATTTAATTTTCAATATGTCAATTGTAATGATGTAATTAAAACTTTTCATATGTTAAATGTTAAGAAGACCGCTGATCTATGGGGTCATTCTGTGGACGTTGCCAAGTCCATTATAACCATTGTAGCTCCTTCATTAGCTGTTATATTTAATGATTGTATTGACCGTGGTGAGTTTCCTGATCTAATGAAAAATAGTAAAATAATACCATTGTTTAAATCGGGTAGTACATCAGACCCTACTAACTATAGACCAATTTCAGTGCTACCAACATTTAGTAAAATTTTTGAAAAAATAATTTTAGATCAAATGCAAAGATTTTTCAATAAACATAAGTTATTGCATAATAAACAGTTCGGTTTTACAAAGGGTCGTTCAACTACTGATGCCGGTGTTGAACTTCTAGGACACATTTATAATGCCTGGGAAGATAAATGTGATGCTTTGGGGATTTTTTGCGATTTGTCCAAGGCTTTCGATTGCGTTCTCCATAAAACATTAATCAGAAAACTACACCACTACGGAATCCGGAACGCCTCTCTGAATCTTCTTACGTCATATTTGAGTGGTAGGATTCAGAGAGTTGATGTAAACGGGAAAAGATCTCCCGGATCTGTAGTAAGCATGGGAGTACCACAAGGGTCCATTCTTGGCCCTTTTTTATTTCTTATTTATATTAATGACTTGCCTTACCTCATAAAGGATAATCATGATGTAGTGTTGTTTGCAGACGACACTTCTCTTTTATTTAAACTAAAACGTCAGCAGCTAGCTACTGACGATGTTAATAGCGCTCTGGCAAAGGTCGTTAATTGGTTTAACGTTAATAATTTACTTCTAAATGAAAAAAAGACCAAATGCATTAAGTTTACGTTACCTCATGTTAGACAAGTGGAAACTAGTGTACTAATCAAGGATGAAGAGTTGAAACCGGAAGATAATACAGTGTTCCTAGGCTTAACTTTGGATGCTAAGCTTCAGTGGGGCCCTCATATAGATAAGTTGTCAAAAAAGCTTAGCTCAGCAGCATACGCCGTTAAAAAAATTCGTGATTTGACTGATTTAGAGACAGCCCGTTTAGTTTATTTTAGTTATTTCCACAGTGTGATGTCGTATGGTATTCTCTTGTGGGGCCATGCCGCCGATATTCAGACAATTTTTATTTTGCAAAAGAGGGCAATTCGTTCAATGTATAAATTAAGTCCTAGACACTCCCTCAGAGAAAAATTTAAAGAGATTAACATACTTACTGTGCCCTCTCAGTTTATTTACGAAAACCTTTTGTACGCGCATAAAAATATAAAATTGTTTAAAAAATACAGTGATATCCACGACATAAATACAAGGAACAAACACAAATTTGTTGTTCCTGCAACGAGGCTCAAAAAAATAGGAGGTACTTTCACATGCCAATGTATACGTTATTATAATAAACTGCCAAGCGATATTCAAACACTAAGCCTCAATAAATTTAAATCTTTCATAAAACATAAACTATGTCTCAAAGCTTACTATAACATGAATCATTACCTTGAAGATAAAAAGGCTTGGGATTAAGCTGCTCCAATTTAATTTACTCAGTGAGTGTCAAAATTTGCCTTTGTTTCACTTATTTATTGTCTATTCCTTTATTTTATATACTTTGACATTAATATTTACTTTATTTTTACATTCTTTTTATTATTATGATTAGTGACATTTTATTTTCTTATTATTTTCATTTATGACATTTTATGATTTCATTATGATCTCATTAATTATTTATTTTTTATTTGTTTATTGTAAATGTGAGGACCATGTGGATCATTTCTTTTATTTACTTTGTTTTTTGACGAAGGTCTGGCAGTTTGAGTGCTATAAGCGACCTACACAAATGTCCTTTTTTTGGTATTGTTCGTCGTGTCGTTGAGCTCCTTAGGTTATGAGTTGAGCTACACGATAACTGACAAATGCTTGCACTGACTGGACAGGTCCACTCAATCTGTGTGGTGCTTTCTTAAAAAGACCATTTCAGACACTATCTGCATAGTCCTCATGTAAGTTGACCAAGATTATTTTGTCTGGACTTTAAAAGAGACTATGACCTCTGAGTTTGTTTCGGCTGTTTCTTCTCAGAGTAGTCGGGTACGAAACACCGGCCTCATCTAGTTTTAAAAAAAAATGACGTGTAAAAGTGTTTGTGAAAACCTACTTGCAAAATAAACATCATTTATCATTTATCATTTATCATTTATCAGATATTGGGCTCTCAACTCCGGAATTCCGGAATTTCGCAACTGGATCCGAAATTATTAAAAAAAAAAACAAAAGACCTTGAGTGACTTTTAATAATTTTTAACATATTCAGTCTTTAACTCCAGTCGTTATACGACATTGCCAGTTAACAATATTATCAAAATTAGGCAAATCTAAACTTCTTAAAAACTTAAAAATAAACAATTTGGGATCCTTAAAATATTAATGAAAAATAACATAATTAAATTAACACAAGAAATATCACTCTTTAGTTTAGACATTACTAGGTAGTTAAAATCAAAATATTAAAATGAGCATTTAAGTCTCTCGTCAGTTTTATCATGTTTAACAACAATCTTTAACTCTTGACATAACGTAATCAGTTCACAATTCACATCACAAATTCACAATCATTAAAATTTAACTAGTCTTACTAAGCTTTTTAAAACAAATCAACAAATTAAGGGCGCATCATCAAATATTATAATTAAAATTATCACAAGAAACACTTAAATATTAAAAAAAGCATTAAGCTCTTGAAATGAGAACTCACTATTAAGAAAAGCGGTCCACTTCATGTGGTATGCTGTTCTTGATAATGAGTTCTCAAAACTTATAGCGAATCTAACATTTTGTCAGAGAGTGAGCTACGTATTCGGTTACAAAAGTAACCAGCGCTCGAAAATACCCTTTCACTCTCGACACTCGTAGGAAACTAGGAAGTATGATATTTAAATAATTATAAGCTTGTGACAGATATACACCTCGCTCTCCGCCATTATCGTACATTGCTTTTTCAAATTTGACAAAGCCAAAAAGGTCAAAATTTTTAGTTGCATGTTTACGGGGCTTTGTCTGGCATTTATGTAGCTCTTTATCAAGCTGTTTTTGTAGTGTTAAATCATCAACTACAACGTCAACATCAGAAGTAGAAGACGAAGAGTCATCTTGATTTTCTGCTTGCTCAGTAGTAGTTGTAAGGTTGGGCTTGTAATTAAGCTGGCGTAGCAGAATAACAATGATCTCGCAAATTTCGTCGCTCTTTGGTTTGATAAAAGTTTCATCATCTGCTTGTCTAAAGAAGTCGTTCGAATTGTGCAGATAGTGCAAAACACCTGCAAGTAGTAGTCGCCTTTGCTTGATACGATTTCTTAAGTTTGTAGCCAGCCTAGCACTTAAAAAAATATTCTGTTCGTCGAGTTTTTTAAGCATGAATCGCAAAGTGGTGTACCATAGGGTAGTCTTGTCACTCGTCTAGCTAGTACATGATACACGCACAGGAACAATTGCGCGTAAAATGATGTGTTGAAAACTTGCGCACACATTTTTAACTTAAAAATAATTAATATCGAAATACGATAAATTGAGCCCAATTCCGGAGTTAAAATATCGGAAAAACTATCCGGAGTTCCGGAGTTGCGAAATTCCGGAATTCCGGAATGGATGCCCTACTCTGCTTTGCTGACATCTCTTTGAGGCGCGCGTGAAACACAAACGCCCCGTCGACAGGGTCTGTCAGGGTCTGTCTGCATCGTTTTTTACCCTGGTTGGAGGTCTTAACTTTTAAGGCATCCACAGGAATCGCCCGGTTAAGCAGACGACAACCTCCTAGACTGAACTGCGAGTTAGCATTCATAAAAAAAATGTCGACTGTTACCTCTGAGCCGTACTGTACATGTAACTATTGATTCGCCATCTTGCGCATGCTGGCTTAAAAATATAATTACTGTTTTGTTTGCGGACGCTCGAGAACATTCCCGAAGCGCTGCAGAAGCGAGGCAACCGCTGCAGCGCCTTCAGAGCATCAATAGTTACATGAGGACTATGCAGATTAGTGTCTGAAATGGTCTTTTTAAGAAAGAACCACACAGATTGAGTGGACCTGTCCAGTCAGTGCAAGCATTTGTCAGTTATCGTGTAGCTCGACTCATAACCCAAGAAGCTCATTTGTGAAGGTCGCGTATAGTAATCGAACTGCCAAAAATTAAAAAAAAAAAAAAACAAAAAAAAAAAAAAACCGGCCAAGAGCGTGTCGGGACACGCTCAGTGTAGGGTTCCGTAGTTTCCCGTCCGTCACAATAAGTGTTCCCAGTTATGAGGCCAACCGAACAATTCGGTAATACCCGATCCAATGTAATAAGTACCTACAGCGCCATCTCTCGAGGAATAGGGTTACTAATTAATACAAAGACGTGCAATTTTGGTGGTAATTCAACAACAATTTTTTGTTTGAAAAAAGATACGTTTAGGATAATAAAATATGTAAACAAAGTTACAAAAAAAGCTTGCATATACGATTATACTACAAACTTAGTCCAGAAATTATTTTGTACAACTTTTTGTCTTTTTTGTACAAAAACTGTTGTGTCAATCAAGTTCAAAATAATTTTCATAGAAAGTTCTTATAAAGTTCTACTTTTCAGATTTTTTTCATATTTTTTAGACTTATGGTTCAAAAGTTAGAGGGGGGGGGGACACATTGTTTTTTACTTTTGGAGCGATTATTTCCGAAATTATTGACATTATCAAAAAATGATCTTATTAAACCCCTATTCATTTTTAAATACCTTTCCAACAATATATCACACGTTAGGGTTGAAATTAAAAAAAAAACACTTCCCACTTTACATATAGGGTGGCTACCCTAATAAAACATTTTTTTTCAAATTTTTATTTTACCACTATGTCGGCGTGATTGATATACATATTGGTACCAAATTTCAGCTTTCTAGTGCTAACGGTCACAGAGATTAAGCGAGGACGGACGGACAGACAGACATGGCGAAACTATAAGGGTTCCTAGTTGACTACGGAACCCTAAAAAGACCCACATTGTCCTCACATTCACAATCCTTACTACCCGTATTAATATTATAAAAGCGAAAGTGAGTTTGTATGTTTGTTACTTCTTCACGCCTAAATAGCAAAACCGATTTTGATGAATTTTGGTACAGAGATAGTTGACCCTGGAGACGGACATAGGATTTTCGGTTTAAAAAAAAAAGTGAGAAATGAGGGAGAAAGAGGGAAGAAAAGGGAAACCTTAGCTTTGCTATTACAATAAATAAGGCAAGGGCATAAACTACAGGTAACAGGTACTTGAAAAACAGGAAAGGGAAACTGTGATACCCCGAATTTAACGCGAACGAAGCTGCGTAAAAGCTAGTAAACAAATAAAATGGATAATTATTTACAAAATTTATAGAAGGAACTTTATGGAAAAAATTGTAGGCGTACTCAAGCCATATTCTGAACTTCAATCTTGTAACACGAAGACGGTAGTCAGTACTCAAAGAAACCATAAAAATGTATCAAAACAAAATATAATACTCATTCTTTATCAAGTTTTGGTAAGTCGTATCGTATTGCGAGAGAAATTGCGTATCATTTATTTCTATCTATACTAATATTATAAAGCTGAAGAGTTTGTTTGTATGTTTGTTTGTTTGAACGCGCTAATCTCAGGGACTACTGGTTGGAATTGGAAAATTCTTTTAGTGTTGGATAGTCCATTTCTTGAGGAAGTCTATAGGTTATATAACATCACGCTACGACCAACAGGTCTGGCTGTTTGTGTATGTGAGTTTAAATGTTTGTAAACGCACCCACGATACAGGAGAAATTCTAGTGTGGGGCATTTTTTTTTTAATAAAAAGACCTAGTCAAGCTGTTCTAAGAAAACAACCAGTTGCCGATAATTGTAATACAAGTAAGAAGTAATTAATTAAGTTAACCAATTTGATTTTAAGTAAGCATGTAAATTAACCTATTGTAAGGAAATTAACATCAATAAAGGCTATTTTTATTCTATATTTCCATCGGTGTGTAGTTTTCAAATTCAAATATAAACTTGTACAAAGAACTCAGAAGATCCTACGTTGTATTGAAATGGAAAATTCTGGAGTGTTTATTTAAATTTTCAATCCACGCTTGTTGCAGAAGGAATAAAACATTTATAATATTTCTGTTGTACAGAGTTTGAATTTTCCAAATACTAGATAGCTAGACATGTGCTTGATAAACTAGCTGCACCCCGTGGATTCACCCACGTATACCGGGATAAAATAGTAGTAAAGCAGTGTCTTCTGTGGCGGGTGACGATTTAAATCGCGAGCGTAATGAAGGACTCGGGGCTTACTCCCGAGCGTAACGAGGGTGTTAAAAACTTAAATCACGAGCGAAGTGAGGAATCTAAGACGAGTCCTGAGTGTAGCGAGGGATTTAAGTTCACCCAAGACTTAGACAGCTTTATCACCGAGGAAAAACTCAACTTTTCGTGCCATTTGCGAAAAAATTAACACAATAATAATATTAGATTAGCAATTTTTAAAAATAATGACAATTCCAAGTAAAAGTTAACACAAACATTGGTCCGATTGTTGGTGGAGTGAGTTACATTTTTGTTTGGTACATTTATTGTTGATGAGCTGATTTTAATCCGACAATTCACTGTCACTGTCGCTTTGATTTAACATCGTAACGTATTTTTAGAACATCAAGTTATTTATAAAATAAACTTAACTTTTATGTATTTCAAGAAAACAAAAACGCGGAAAATTCTTAGACTAATATTTTTTTGTCGAAAAAGCAAAGGCACCAAGCTCATACGGCCTCGTCGGTTTTCGTAATTTTATTTAATAATCATAACTGCATAATAAATGCGTATTCCTTTTACAAAAAGATGTATAATGGTTTTTTCGTACCACTTGCTCAAAAAAGTGACATTCTATGCCACAAAAAGCGAACATAATAATAATAGTAATTTTTAACACCCTCGCTACGCTCGGGAGTAAACCTCGAGTCCTTCGTTACACTCCCGATTTAAATCGTCACCCACGACAGAAGACACTGCTTTATCCCCTTGGTTAATAATCTACTAACATATAAACTCAATGGTGTAAACACAGATGTAGTTCAGTATAAGTTTCGGTAAGTATTCCAAATTTAAATCACATTCTCTCCCTAGAGGATGAATGAAATTCAGTACAATATTCTTTCCCTGTTTTTGACAGATTAAAAATAACTATTGTTATGTTCGCTTTTTGGGGCATAGAATGTCACTTTTTTGAGCAAGTGGTACGAAAAAGCCTATGTGTTAATCCAGGTTATAAACTGTCTGCGTGCCAATTTTCATCCAATTCAGTTCAGTAGTTTTTAACAGACTTCAAAAAAAGAGGAGTTCTCAATTCGGCTGTATTTTTTTTGTGTTAGTTACCTGATAACTCCGGTCTGGGTGAACCGATTTTGATGATTCTTGTTTAATTCGAAAGCAAGTGGTTGCCGTTTGGTCCCATGAAAAATATTAATTATTAGTTTTTAAGTTATCTTGAGGAGCTCGTGGCTAAATAATAGCAGCCGCTCGGGTCGATCTTTAGGTTAAGCCGCGCTTGCCTAGGTTGGTCTGTGGATGGGTGACCACCCGTTACATACCGAGTTTTCTCCGTGTCTCGGAAAGCACGTTAAGCTGTTGGTCCCGGCTGTCATTTAAAGATCTATAACAGTCGTTACAGATAGTCAGTGTTCCGAAAGTCTGGCAACCAGTCTTACCAAGAGGTATCGTATTACCCAGTACTAACTGGGTTGTGGAGGTCAGATAGGCAGTCGCTCAATGTAAAATACTGATATTCAGCTGCATCCGGTTAGACTGGAAGCCGACCCCAACGTAGTTGGGAAAAGGCTAGGCAGATGATGATGAGTTTTTAAGTTATCTTTAATAATGCGTATTGGATTGACTTCGTGTACGTTGATGATTTTACTATCGTATGTTAGAAGTTGTCGAAGACAAATGAACAAAACATGCAAACATGTACTATGGTTTGGAAGGTCATCGCAGTTAGTTTTTTGAGGTGATTGTATTTTAATTTTGTGATAGATCTTCAGTGATAGTACAACGGAACTATTCAATAAATGACAGCAAATCTGCCGTGATTGCTGCAATCACATGTATAAGTATGGGTTTCGCTAGGGTAGGCAGGCGAGTGGGAGCAGGGTGACTCGCATACCTCTCAAAGTATTCTTCTCCTGCGCCTCCTCGAACTAGCAACCCAGAATTTTTAAGACTCTAAAATAATAATTCATCGAGGACCCCAAAAATAAGCACATTCATTATATTATAACAATCCGTTTAATAGTGTAGTTGAAAAAGAATAAAAAAATAAATACTTTCCTTTCTTTAGCAAGTTCTATTAAGAATAACTAGAAAATTCCGCGGTTTCTGCAGAAGACGTCTTTAATCAACTGCGAGGGGAAAATATGTGATTATAAGAATGAAACTCGTGTATTTAAAAGAAAAACGGCAAAGTGCTAGTCAGATTCGTGCACCGAGAGTTTCGTACAAACTTGCGACATAAGCGACCATATGTTTTGACATGTCCGTAAGGATTGAGGAGCCCCATCAGATTTTTAAAATCTGATCTCACCATTATTTAGCAGCAATGTAGCTTATTTTGCAGCACGAATTCTAGGTTTGACGGGCCTGTTGGTCCAGTGGTTAGTGGCCCTGACTGCTGAGCCGGAGGTCCTGGGTTCGATTCCCACCCAGGACAAACTTTGTGTGATGAGCATGATTGTTTGTTCTGTGTCTGGGTGTGATTTATCTATAATATGTATGTATTTATAAATTATATAAGTATGTATATCAGTTGTCTGGTTACCATAACACAAGCTCTGCTTAGCTTGGGATCAGATAGCCGTGTGTGAGTTGTCCCAAGATATTTATTATTATTTATTAGAATGTTTTGACTGCTTATAGATAGACTAGACTTAGAGGATTGATTTTTAGCAGCTTCAAGGGACTGCAGATTTTAATAAAGATGCTCCCTCACGAGCATTCACGTGTACTGTAACTTTATAGATTTAACTTCGAGCATTAAATTACAATACTACCTCCCTAACTGACGAGCATTCGCGTGTAATGTAACATTATAGAGTCCACTATAAGCTTAAGCTTTTAGTTGATTTCATCAAGATATTACACACTAGCTGTTCCCCACGGTTTCACCCGCGCTGCTCAGCACCTGTTGGTCGTAGCGTGATGTTATATAGCCTATAGCCTTCCTCAAGAAATGGACTATACAATACTAAAATAATTTTCCAATTCGAACCAGTAGTTCCTGAGATTAGCGCGTTCAAACAAACAAACAAACAAACTCTTTAGCTTTATAATATTAGTATAGATTGTATCATTACAAGGTGCGCATTGTAATGCTCGGCTTTTCTCCTGCACTGAAGTAATGCTCAAATCTGTAACGTTACATTACATGTGAATGTTCCCGGTAAGGGAGCACCTTAATATTGCGATTTGATAACTAGATAAAGGTAGATTAATCATTTATTTGGTGCATCAAAAGACACTATACAGGAATTAACACAAAACTTGTCAAACTGAGAGATAAAACAGTTTTTAAAATAAAAAAGTGTGTGTGTCAGCTCCGATGCACGACTGGAGTTTACTCCTTCAGTACGAGTATCTAACTATACGCAAAAAAAGTTTATTCAACTGAAAAAAGATTAATATCATATGAAAGAGTAAATTCACAAATTAATGAAAAAAAATAGCAATATAAATACATCGACACTGATAGAAACAAACAAGCCCAATAACATATAGTATATAGGTATAGTCGCCTATACAGCATACCATATGTACGTCTTAATACACTCACAGCCAAATTAGAAAGTTGCGCACTAAAGGTGCGCACCAAAAACGTGACACATTTTCGTTACTTTAGTAGGTTTTACCCCTCGGATTTTTCTTATACCGGGCGCCTTATATATGAAAATCGATTCTTAAGGAGTAAACTCCTATAAGCTCCAAAAAGAAAGTTAGATTGACCCATAGACAATTAGACACATCACATACTTAGGTACATTTATAACGGTTGCCCATTACTGGGCGGTGTGTGTCTCAAGGTTGGCGAAGGGCAGGGTCTTTTTGTGGGATTGTCTCTTGTAATGTGACGTTCAAAAAGTGTTGATTATCATTTTAATATGAATAAACTAGCTTATGCCCGCAGCTTCGCTCGCGTTAAATTCGGAGTTCTCCTAGCGCCTTATTGATTTGTAATAGCAACGCTAAGTTTTCCCTTTTCTTCACTCTTTCTCACTCATATCTCAATCTTTTCTCATCTCCAGGGTCCCAACTATCTCTGTACCAAAATTCATCAAAATCGGTTTAGCCATTAAAGCGTCAAGAGGTAACAAACAAACTCACTTTCGCTTTTATAATATTAGTAAGGATAACTTTTGATTTTGATTTTGTTGCACTAAATAGAACACTTTATCTCGGGAACGCAGTTAGTAACTCCAGCTCAGCTATAAAAAAAAACAGAAAACAAACGGAACCTCCGTAGGTTGACTTCGTTGTCAATCTGTCAAAGTCAAGTCAAGACTGTCAAAATCAAGACCCTTTTTGTTTGTTCCGTCTTTTTTCCTTTGAGGTACGGAATTCTAAAGACAGGAAAACAGGATTCTATAAAATTCAAAGTAAAATGCAGAGTAATTCATAAACGGAAGTATATTTTGAAATATATCGATGAGAATTGTACATTTCTTATAACTAAAGATTAAAAAATGGCGTACCTATATTATTTTAAGACCGTATTTGAAATTGAGAAAGAAACCAGCGATGGATGTCATAATGGTTAAGAAATCACGCATCCCAAGAAATTTAGAACTTGATCTTAAATGTTAGATGACGCATCTTTCGTCCCGAATTTGAACTTGCCTTAGTTTGAGCAGACCTTAATGTCGTGATTAACCAAATGTCATTTTAGCAGAGATCAGAATAGATACTGTTTATTTACTTAAACTTTAAGGATGTAATGACAAATGACAAATCCTTTTGACATATTTCTGAACTTTATATCAATTCTGCAATATCTCTAAAGAATTGACATATTTATAAAGCTTGTTTAAAGATACAAATTTTATGTATTTATATTTTTATTATGCTTGCATACAGAGTAAATGATGCCGTGACGTCTGATAGGGGAGAATAGAAGAAGAAAACGTGTTGCGCCGACCCCAAATAGAATGGGACAAGGGCAGGAAAATGATGAATGATTTTACTGTACTGACTCTTAATAATATTTGTATCTTTATGAAAGCACATACCTATACTGTCATTATCTGTAGCAAGGAGGTTGACGATATCTTTCTAGTACAAGACTGACTGAAATAATTAAACTGAACTTTGTTTGCATGTCTGTAAGTAGTATTTTAGATGGTAGGTATCAAAAGTAAATAATCTATTAAAGAACTGACACCGTTGCCCAAATCTTACCGTACTATGACGCCGACTATGACGTCAGATTCGTACTAAACGTCTAACGTTCAAGCTGTCAAAATTAGTTCCTCGCACGAACGCTAGAGGCGCTGGATTCAACGTGATGCAAGGTTATATAGTAAAATTCTTGCTACGACCTTCACAGCCGTATATTCATCGACATAGAAGTTATTTTTCTTTGTTTATCAGTCATAGAGCTTGTCTTCATCAGTTTCATACTGAGCATTGATAAGGCTAGTAAGAGATTTCTTGTCAGTCATGTCCGGTTCCTTTAATATCTTCTGCTGTGCCGGGGTGTGTAGGCTTGCCTCTGAGTTTTCACTGTCCGGGTCTATGATCACCCGTTCTATAGTGACTTTTATATTGTTCAATAGGTTTGCTTTCTCTGTAACAAGTTCAATTTAATCAATAAGAGGATGGAATTTTCCCATCTGCGCGGGAGATATTATAATTACAGCAAATGTGCGCAGGCACAGATGCACTCTCTGTTCCCTCACTCTCATGGTCCGATGGGACGGCAATCTGACACATATGCCAAAACCATTACTATAAAAAACGTTTATTAATAAAAAAAAACCCAAGCAACATAGATAACATTCATATAGGACTCTTCAAGAGAAAACTCTTTATTTATAAAAATAATTTTGAAAATCGGCCAACAACCGACGGAAAATCGAGTAAAAAAACATACAAATAAAAACCGGTCAAGAGCGAAACAAACTCGCGCACCGAGGGTTCCGTACAAACTTGCAACATAAACAGCCATATCTTTTGACTTGACTTGCACGAAAAAAATATTACGACATCATAATACGGTATTACACCCATTTTTAAAAAGTATATCATTTTGATCCTAGGGTCCTAATAAACCACCAAAAAAAAACAAAAAAAAAATTATTCAATCGATAAGTGCCATAAAACTGCATTTCAATTTTACAATTTCTATTTTCGCGAGTAAATTCACAAAAACGCTTGACGCCATGTTACTCTGTGGTCATGACGTCAGTTGGTCATGTAAACAATAGACTGTTATTCGTCTTTCTGTTTAGTTGTATACTCCCGACCGTTAAAGAGTTTATTCATGGTAAATTTGTACTGTCTCCTTTTACGAATCCGTCTTCGATGGTATTATTTCAATAAAAGTTAAAATGTAAAGTTTTTTAATACAAAAAAAACAGACGTTGCTCAGTTGTGAAGTGTCGTTTAATGTTAGTGAAAACTGAATAGATTCGCGCAGCGAGTGTATCGTACAAACTTGCGACGTAAATGGCTATATCTTTTGACTGCGTAGACTTAGAAAGTTGATATTTACAAAACTCAGAGAAACCATAGAGTTAAAAATATGGTTTAAATTTCAACTCAATATCTCCACGCGTCACCGAAATAAAGGGTCTTGACAGACAGACAGACGTACAGCAAAGAGATCAAATAAGAACACCGTTTTTATTCTTTGGATTTAAGAAGTCCTAAAAAAAAAAAAAAACGAAAAAATATAGAGCAGTCGAATTTAGAACCTCCTTTTTTGAAGGAGGTGTATATGCAGCGATTTAACCCACGCCCGGCCTGGCTGCGCACTAGCACACACTAACGAGGGAAATAAAATTGGGGTGAAGACGCTGTCGGACTCTTCGATGTAAAGTTAGGTTAGGTTAGGTCACTGCTGGGGTGATTGTGTAGAATGCGAATGTGTCCCCGCACCCCAGCCAGAAGTGACGAGAAGGAACACCGTGTGGTTTTAAGTCAGTAGGAGTCTGACAGACCCCTCCACAAAGGCGGAGGACATCCATTGAGGATTTCCACACGCAAAAAAAACGGTAGGTTAGGTTAAAAAATATTCTTTTTTTAAATATATATGGACGGGCCTGTTGGTTTAGTGGTTAGTAGCCCTGACTGCTGAGCCGGAGGTCGTGGGTTCGATTCCCACCCAGGACAAACTTTGTGTGATGAGCATGATTGTTTGTTCTGTGTCTGGGTGTGATTTATAAAATAATATTTTTAATTTATTAAAATTGATATTTCCTGTCTCATTGCACCTACTATGTATTTGTCTCTGCATCACCCTAAGGTTGACTGGTAGAAAATGCCCAAGGCATTAAGTCCGTCTTTGTACAATGTTTTGTTACTTGTGCATAAGGTTTTAATAAATAAATAAATTTATCTATAATATGTATGTATTTATAAATTATATAAGTATGTATATCAGTTGTCTGGTTACCATAACACAAGCTCTGCTTAGCTTGGGATCAGATAGCCGTGTGTGAGTTGTCCCAAGACATTTATTATTATTATTAAATACTTACTTATTTCACCGAAGGCAAAAATAAGAAAAGGCCATTCAACGTACACACGGCGACAGATCAACCTATACAAAACCAGTTTATGCTGCTCTCTCAACAACGGATCGTACACCATAAATTTCAAGTACAATGAGAGATCCGCATAAACTGGTTTTGTATAGGTTGATGTGTCGCCGTGTGTACCTTTTCTTTTTTTTTTGCGCTGGGAAAAAATGCATTACGCATACCCTTCCATAGGGGGATGGGGGGGCTATGTGGGACTCCCCGGTCTGACCCGGTATACCCACTAAAAATACCCAGCGGCACTCCCGCTTCGTCCAAGAGGCGGGGGACTGGGAAACCGGCACAGCCTTAACTTCCAGTCCACCGCCGACGCCATTCAACGTACCTGGTAAACAGTTGGTAGGGCAAGGACAGATCGACGAGACATCTGGGCTGGTGATACGAATATTGGCATAAGAATGCTTCATCACAATGTTCTCTTTGTCACAACCGCATTTTCCGCACGATCCCTTCCTTTTCACCACCTCTTTTGTGGAGTATATACCTGGAAATTATTAGAGAAGGCCTGTGAATACCTCATATTAGATGCAGCAGCCGACAGCAGTCAGTACGGCCAACGAGAAGCGATACGAAAGGTCATTAACCTAAAGAACAACTGTGGCGTTGACAATCTAATATTTAGCTCTTTCCATCTTGTGCCTTTGTCGTAATGTCTCGTTCTCCCGGCAAAAACATGACAACGTTAAGACGGGTTCGCCAACATTCGGGCGGCCATTTTAGATGGGGTTTTAGCATGGGTTTTGTTTACATTTGGTATCGCTTCTCGTTGGCCGTAATGTAGTTCATTTAATTGCCTGAAAAAATCCATCATGCATGCATGCATCTATCCTCACAAGCATTTACATTTATAATATCAACAAAATCGGTTCGGCCATTTCGCCGGGAAGACGTAACAAACAAACAAACTCATTTTTGTTTTTATAATATTACTAGCTTTTGCCCGCGGCTTCGTTCGCCATAAATTCGCGGTAACACAGTTCCCCTTTCCTGATTTACAGGTACTTGCTACCTGTAGTTTTTGCCTTTGCGCCTTATTTATTGTAAGAGCAATGCTAAATTTTCCCTTTTTTTTTCCTCTTTCCCTCTAATATTTCAATCTTTTCTCGTCTCCAGGGTCCCAACTATCTCTACCAAAATTCATTAAAATCGGTTAGCCCTTTAGGCGTGAAGACGTAACAAACAAACTCACTTTCGCTCCTATAATATTAGTAAGGATAAGTATGATTTCAATCACCTCTTTCGTCTTTATTAAAAACTAGAGGTATATCAAGGCCTGTTTGTCCAACTGCAGCCCTGCCACCGCCCCTTCTACCCCCCGGAGGAGCCGTGCCTCTTCTTCCTCCGGCTGGAGCATTGGCACCCCTTCTTCCACCTCCAGGTTTATCAGCTCGTCTTCTGGCAGTTGTTCCTCCCCCTACAGGCATATCCGCGCCCCTTCTCTCAGACATAGGGTTAACGACAGCTGCCCTTTCACCGACAGTCTTTCTTTTCGTGTTAGGTTTAATAGATGCTAAAGCCTTAAAGAAAAAAGAAAATATGTTTTTTGGTCGATGCCACAATTGGTGGAGAGAAAAAGGAGGAGCTCGTGTCTAAATAATAGCAGCCGCTCGGGTCGATCTTTAGGTTAAGCCGCGCTTGCCTAGGTTGGTCTGTGGATAGGTGACCACCCGTTACATACCGAGTTTCCTCCGTGGTTGGAAAAGCACGTTAAGCTGTTGGTCCCGGCTGTCATTTGTAGATCTTTGACAGTCGTTACAGGTAGTCAGTGTCCCGAAAGTCTGACAACCAGTCTTACCAAGGGGTATCGCATTACGCGGTACTAACTAGGTTGTGGAGGTCAGACAGGCAGTCGCTCCATGTAAAATACTGATATTCAGCTGCATCCGGTTAAACTGGAAGCCGACCCCAACATAGTTGGGAAAAGGCTAGGCAGATGATGGTAGATGCCACAATTGCACGTTATATACAAAACCGAGGTTTCCGTACAAACTTGCGGCATAAAATACAGTACAGTATAGTCGTAAGGAAGAAAATAGCGTCTGTGGCAGCTAGAACCCGGGCCAGTACCAACAGCATTCTAGAAACAGTTATCGAGAGTGAGTTTTCCCGTCTTTTTAAGGCATTTTGTAAAGATGACGGCTTGAGAGAGGCCGGGTTTTTTATTTTTATTTTATTACAATCCTGTTGGTCTAGTGGTTAGTGGCCCTGACTGCAGAGCCGGAGGTCGTGGGTTCGATTCCCACCCAGGACTAACTTTGTGTGATGACCATGTTTGTTTGTTCTGTGTCTGGGTGTGATTTGTCTATAATATGTATGTATTTATATATTATATAAGTATGTATATCAGTTGTCAGGTTACCATAACACAAGCTCTGCTTAGCTTGGGATCAGATAGCTGTGTCCCAAGATAATTATTTATTTATTTATGTATGTACTAACACTATAGAGATCTGTTATCTGAAATTAAATGATTGTTATTATTATAAACAGCCATATCTTTTGACTGCGTAGACTTTGACGGTTGATTTTTTCACAGTTTTATGGGATCATAAATTTGATTACACGGTTTTAATTTAAATTCGATAACTTCGCGCGTTCTCGAGATAAAGTGTCGAGACAGACAGACTGGCAGACAGACAGACAACAAATTTTCACCCGCGGCTTCGCGTTAAATTCGGTATAACACACCAAGCAGACCTGCAGTTTTTGCTCTTGTGGCTGAACCGATTTCGATGAATTTTGGTACAGAGATAGTTGGAAATCAGGAGACGGATATAGGCTACTTTTTTTTTAAAAAGAGTGGGATATGAGGGAGAAAGAGGGAAGAAACGGGAAAACTTAGCGTCGCTATTACAAATCAATAAGGCGCTACCGAATTTAACGCGAGCGAAGCCGCGGGCAAAAGCTTAGTTTTTGAATAATCTAAAAGACGGACTAAATAGAATGTAATTATTTGGAAACTACCCTATTCTGTTAAGCTCGCCGTTGTATAAGTTTTAGTATTGCAACTTGTTTGAATATTTTATTTAATATAGCTTTTGCTCGTGACTTCGTTCGCGTGGAATAGTGACTTCCGGCAGCACGAAGCATATTAACAGCTCAACATTTGTACTGAATTGATGCCGAATTCTGACCAATAGATGGCGTTGTATGCCCGGAATATATTTCATTTTTTTTGTAATAAAAACTATCCTATGTCCTTTCTCAAGTTCCAAACTATGTCTGTATCAAATTTCACACAAATCGGTTCAGTAGTTTAGGCGTGAAGAAAAGACAGAAAGACAGACGGACAGAGTTACTTTCGCATTTATAATATTAGTTTGGATTTGTGTACAGTAAAGAATAAATTTAAGATAACAGACCTTTTTAATGGAAGCTCCTATGCTTTTTCTCTCTGCGCCAGCTAGAAGCGAACAAATGCATTCGTCGACTGGTCCTGTTCCTTCCTGCATCTTCCTAGCCGACTCTTCGTCGAGTTTCTTGATTTCAGCGTAATCCATTTTGTAGTTTTAATAATTCGTTCGTTTATGAAGTTTTTACTGTTAAAGTATTAATGGTTAAGTTATACTTCTTATCTTATTAAACGTTTTGTAAAGTAAGCAACGACTTATGACAATAAGTCGTTGCTTATTTTACAAAACGTTTCAAACGACGACGCGTTCGTGTACCACGCGCGCCTCAAAGAGATATCAGCAAAGCAGAGGGGCCTGCCAGGGCCACCGCCGGGCCGGGGTTGTTCGAAAGAGATACCGCGGCCCCGGAACATAAAGGGCAATAGAAGGAACATGGGTGGGTTTTATGGAGAAATTCTTCAACAAAAAAACTCGAGAAACGAAATGGAACCCAAGACACCAAGCTCAGCAGTCGCTATTGCAAGCACTAGACGTATGAGACAGTAAAAGTATATATTACTAGCTTCTGCCCGCGACTTCGCTCGCGTTAAATTCGGGGTAATACAGTTCCCCTTTTCGGATTTACGGGTACTTGATACCTGCAGGTATTCCCTTGCGCCTTATTTATTGTAATAGCAAAGCTAAGTTTTCCCTTTTCTTCCCTCTTTCTCCATCGTAACTCAATCTTTTTAAAAAAATAGCCTATGTCCGTCTCCAGGGTCCCAACTATCTCTGTACCAAAATTCATCAAAATTGGTTAAGTCATTTAGGCGTGAAGACGTAAAAAACAAATAAACAAACTCTCTTTCGCTTTTATAATATTAGTAAGGAACTTAGGATTGAATACTTACATTATGTTTAAATAAGAGTTAATTTAAACTCATATTGTTTATATTTCTATTTCAAATATAATTTGTGTATTGAAGTGTCGGCAATAATCATTTTATATTGTTTCTCTGCTTTTGAGTTCTTTATCATGTTTGTGACCTGTGAAACTAAAACTCATGAAATTACGTACTTGTATCATAACTAGCTGGCGCCCGCGGCTTCGCCCGCGTGATATCGAAAAACAAAGTATCCTATGTGATATTCCAGACCATAATCTACCTCTGTGCCAATTTTAATCAAGATCCGTTCAGCTATTTTGCCGTTAAAGAGTAACAAACATCCATACATCCATCTTTCCATATATCTTCACAAACATTCGCATTTATAATATCACTAGGCTTATAGGATATGAAGTAGGATAGCTGGCCCCCGCGGCTTCGGATGAAATCCAAACATCTATACATCCATCCATCCTCACTAACATTCGCAATTATAATATTACTAGATTTTGCCCGCGGCTTTACTGACGTTAAATTCGGGGTAACACAGTTCCCCTTGCGCCTTATTGATTTGTAATAGCAACGCTAAGTTTTCCCTTTTCTTCCCTCTTTCTCCCTCACATTCCACTTTTTTTTAAAATGACCTGTGTCCGTCTCCTGGTTTCCAACTATCTCTGTACAAAAAATCATCAAAATCGATTTAGCCATTAAAGCGTGAAGAGGTAACAAACAAACAAACTGACTTTCGCTTTTATAATATTAGTAAGGATTTTATAAAATTAGGAAGATTATTGCGACTAGCTAAGCTAAGATCATACAAAGCATACTATTAAATACCTTTTGCACGCCACGAATTTAGTTATCGTAGTAATTAAAACTTAAAAAATATGATACTAAATCATTTGGGTTTGTTCGTTAATTAGTTTATTGCATGTTTTTTTTTAAATAATATACTGATATGACTTCTGAAGTTTATGATGTGTCATGTCTTCTTTATGTCAAAATTTACGTAAGCCCACGAAAGAGTTTTTGTTTATAATACAGAAGGGCTACTATGACATCTTATAGCAATTCTTATTCCACTGAGTGAAAGAGATGGTGCTAGACACCCTGTATAGCTCTGTCTCTTTCCCTCAGTGGAATAAGAATTGCTTTAAGAGGTCATAGTAGGGCTACTGCTTGCTTTTGTGCGCATCTTGCTTGAAGTTCGCGACAATGCGGCCTAGGGTGGAACTCGCTTTTAGAAGAAACTGATTCACTCAAACTCTGAGGAGATCCAGATTATAAAGTACACAGACCGGCGGAATATATTTTAAAATCCTTACTAGTATCTTTTTTTTTTGTTACCTCTTCACGCTTTAATGGCTACACCGATTTTGATGAATTTTGGCACAGAGATAGTTGGGATCCAGGAGACGGACATAGGCTAAAAAATTAAATTAAAAAAAGTGAGATGTGAGGGAGAAAGAGGGAAGAAAAGGGAAAACTTAGCGTTGCAAATCAATAAGGCGTAAGGGGAACTTTGTTACCCCGAATTTAACGCGAGCGAAGCCGCGGGCGCCAGCTAGAACAAAATAAAACAGTCTAATTGAGTTTTTTTTATTTATTGAAATCGATTAAAACAGAAAATAATTAAGTATTCTGATATTTTTTTAGCGGAGCAAGGGTGTAAACACAGAGTCATTTATATTGAATCCATGGCTAAACGTAACGTCACCGCCTCCCGTATAGGTACTTAAAATTGATTGCATCGCTAATAGTGCAACGTAAGTGCTGCAGCCTATTTACCACATATTAAGTTAATGTAGAAGTGTTGTACTTCATTTATGTTGCCATAAAGCTCTTAGCGTTATGTGAAATTGATTTCTTTATTACATTGACATGAACGGGGTATTGGCATGCAAAAATAGGAAAGTGCGTAGTTGGTATAGTACGGCCAACGGGAAGCGATACCAAATGTAAACAAAACCCATGCTTAAACCCCATCTAAAAGGGCCGCCCGAATGTTGGCGAACCCGTCTTAGCGTTGTCATGTTTTTGCCGGGAGAACGAGACATTACGACAAAGGCACAAGATGGAAAGAGCTAAATATTAGATTGTCAACGCCACAGTTGTTCTTTAGGTTAATGACCTTTCGTATCGCTTCTCGTTGGCCGTACTTTAGATACTTAAGGGGGAAAAAATCAAAATCATTTATTTCAAGTAGAGCAAACAGGCACTTTTGAATTGTCGAAACATTGACAACAATAAAAATGAAGCTACAGTCCCAGTCACAAGGCATAATAACTGTGAAAGTACTGTAAGAGGTTTTATATAACCTAAGCAATGCTGGCTGATAGAGCATAGCGTTCTAATACTCATGTCGTTTTTAAAGTGAGAATAGGTTTATCTCTCTAAAAGGTGACATGTGAATTAATATGATTTAAAAATTATAATTCGTAAACGATTATTTGCGCTTTATTTATTTTAAGTAGAGAATCACATACCTTCTACATTGATGGAGAAAGTAGGAATTGATCTATTAGGACCATTTAAGAAATCGTTGGGCGGTAATAGATACATTATTGTATGTGTGGAATATGCAACGAGATATGCAATTTGTAAGGCGATACCCAGAGCAACAGCACAAAACATCAGCAAGTTTTTAATTGAGGAAATATTTTGTAGGTTTGGAGGTGTTAAGGAAGTAGTGTCAGATAGAGGATCAGTTTTTACATCTCGATTAGTAAAAGAAACGGTTTGTTATTTTGGGGCCAAATCTCGTTTCACCACAGCATTGCACCCAGCGACGAATGGTTTAGTTGAAAGATTTAATAGAACGTTGACCCAGATGCTATCTATGTAGGGTAGGGAGGGGGAATGGCGTTCACTTAAGGAAAACATTGTGTATAATTTTAATTATTTATTATAAATTAAAATTATGAAATGTAATAAAGTCTTTAATTATATAGTAATCAAAAATTTAACAACGAAAGCTTATATCTATGACCGATTAATTGTAATAAATTATTTAAAAAAAAACATGTTTGAGCGGCGTTACCCATGACTTTGGGTAATGCCGTTCAGGGTATGGGGCAATAACGCTCTAATAAAAACATGCTGTTTTTTGAAATATAACAAGTAAGACATGTTTTAATTTAATAAATATTAAAAGTAAAACCTATAATCACAAATTACCATCAATTATCTCCATTTGGACGTAAGATCAGCCTTTTTCAATTTACTTTTGCTCTTCATCGTCAAATCAACTTAATAAGTCATATAAAATAATTATAGGTGGTTTGAAAAAATACAAATCGTATTATATTATTTTTGGACACATAAATCACAGATAACATAATTATAGTCCACAGAGGGTGCAGCGATACCACAGATCGTTATTTTTCCTAATTCTTCGCAAATGATGCAATGAAAGTTTTCTTCAGTCCTTTGAAGAATTCGTTGCATACCTACAACAATAAAAAAATAAATCACTTAGGGGTAATGGCGCTCAGGTGAGCGGTATAGCCCCAAATGGTTGTTAGGTAAATAATTTGAAATCTTTAAAACAAATATACACGATTGGTGAAGATTTATTACATTATCATAAAATAGAATAGTTTATCTCTGAAACGAAACATTAATAATTAGAAAATCATTAAAGAATTAGACTCACCGAAAAACACTAGACGAAAAATTAGATCAGCGCGGTCCCAAACAAAGAAACGTACTTCACTGTCACATAACGCGGGCTGACCGTCTGCTTGCATCGTTGTCCGCTAGAGCCTCCCTCCCCGCGCCCTTCGTACGACGTGGCGTGATGCTACGTATTATTTTGACAGAGATACAGAGGTGAGCGCCATTGCCCGCTGAGCGGTATTCCCCCTTCTTACCCTATGTTTCAGGTGACCAGCGTAATTGGTGTAGTTATTTACCTTTGGTATGTTATGCATATAACACCAGTAAACAAACAAGCACTAGATTTTCACCATATATGTTAGTATATGCCAAAGAACCATTGTTTAATACAGACTTGATAGTTAACAACAACCCTTATAACGATACAATTAACTATGCGGAACGACATAATCAACACAATAGCTTAATTCATATCGCTTTAAACAATATAACAAGAGCGTGTCGGGCCACGCTCAGTGTAGGGTTCCGTAGTTTCCCGTCCGTCACAATAAGTGTTCCCACTTATGAGTTTATTATTTGTTTGACGTTGAACACTAGAGAATTGTATTTCCTAATTAGTACTTTTTTTCATAATTTTGGATTACGAGAACCGATTTCAATAATTCTTTTTTTTGTTTGAAAAAAGATACGTTCAGGATAATAATGAACAATAATAATAATGATAATAATGCAATGAACAGAAAGGTTTTCGCAGAAATATAAATATTAACTCGGCACTATTTGATTTAATTAGTAACATTATGACATCAGTTGATAAAAATAAT
This sequence comes from Ochropleura leucogaster, assembly GCA_958449745.1. Lineage (NCBI taxonomy): Eukaryota > Metazoa > Arthropoda > Insecta > Lepidoptera > Noctuidae > Ochropleura > Ochropleura leucogaster. The sequence goes on along the minus strand of OY288228.1, from coordinate 7,173,533 downwards.
CCAATTTGTACCATATTTACTGATATGACGAATGCTTTCGATTATGTTGACCATAAGATATTGCTACAAAAATTATATGGTTACGGTGTAAGGGGAAATATCCTTAAATTGATAGAATCATATTTAACTGATAGAGTTCAATGCACTGAAGTCTCTCGATTATGTCCTACAACAAAATTAGAAACCGTATATTTTTCGAAACAAAGATGCATTAAATATGGCGTACCCCAGGGTGGCGTGTTGGCACCACCACTCTTTTTGATCTACATCAACGATCTCCCAAAAATAATTCAGCATAAAATGGTTCTTTTTGCAGACGACAGCACAGCCATAATAGAATGCAATGATATAAACAATTATGAAAATGAAATTAATGAATCTCTAGCTAAAATAATAAACTGGCTTGATGACAATAATTTGAAAATTAATTTAAGTAAAACCAACATCATGCAATACCATCAACGTCGTGAAAATAATAACGTTAATGTCACTTACGAAGGCAACCAAATACAGGAAGTTGATAATGCAAAGTTTTTAGGAATCACCATTGACAATAAATTGACTTGGAATACTCATACTGACATAATATGTAAGAAATTAAGTAAATCCGCATATGCACTATATCAACTCTCAAAAAAGGTTAATATTGAGACATTGCTAACGGCTTACCATGGCCTTGTAGCCTCTGTTATACGATATGGTATTATTTTCTGGGGGCATTCGGCTAACAGGGAGGTTGTATTTAGGATACAGAAACGCTGTGTGCGGTCTATGTGTGGTCTAAAAACGACGGATAGCTGTATTCCATATTTTAGACAACTAAAAATATTGACACTGCCAGCGATGTACATACTTGAAACAGCACTATTTGTAAAAAAAAAACCCACACTTATTTACTAGCTTATCTGAAGTCAGACGAAATCCATTGCGTACACAATATCACAATAAACTTTGCAATGTTAAATGTAAAACCGCCTTAATGCGTAAAAGCTTTTTTGGGAACGCCCCAAAAATTTATAATAAAATACCAAATGCCATAAAAGACATGCCAATGGTTAAGTTCAAAAAGGCACTTGGTAAGTTGCTTATTGACAAATGTTACTACAAATTGGATGATTTTTTAAATGATGACTCAATATAACATAAAAAAATGACTTATTATTATTGTTTATTAATTATGAATGTTTCGTATTATTTTAATTAAGAGACACATTGACATTTATATTTTGTATTCGTTATTAATCCTATTGTTTTATTCTATTTTAATTTAATTTATTTAGTTAAATGTTGGGTCTTATGCATTTTTATTTGTTTTAATAATAAATGTTGAATGTCTCTTTATCGTAATTAATTTTTATACAATATTTGTACGCCATTGATGGCAAGACATAGCGTTCTATTTATAATCATTGACATCTGTACTTATGTTTACCTATGTTCTACAAATAAAAAGATTTGATTTGATTTGATTTAAAATATGTAAACGAAGTTAAAAAAAATGCTTGCATATACGATTATACTACAAACTTAGTCCAGAAATTATTTTGTAAAACTTTTTGACTTTTTTGTACAAAAACTGTTGTGTCAATTAAGTTCAAAATAATTTTCATAGAAAGTCCTTATAAAGTTCTACTTTTCAGATTTTTTTCATATTTTCTAAACTTATGGTTCAAAAGTTAGAGGGGGGGGGGACACATTGTTTTTTACTTTTGGAGCGATTATTTCCGAAATTATTGCCAATATCAAAAAATGATTTTAGTAAACCCCTATTCATTTTTAAATACCTTTCCAACAATATATCACACGTTAGGGTTGAAATTAAAAAAAAAACACTCCCCACTTTACATATAGGGTGGCTACCCTAATATTTTTTTTTTCCAATTTTTATTTTACCACTTTGTCGGCGTGATTGATATACATATTGGTACCAACTTTCAGCTTTCTAGTGCTAACGGTCACAGAGATTAAGCGAGGACGGACGGACGGACGGACAGACAGACATGGTGAAACTATAAGGGTTCCTAGTTGACTACGGACAGTGGCGGCGTAGCATGGGTTGGCACCCGGGGCGACTTTCTATTGAGCACCCTCAAAATACTAAACGCGATTGCGTGACTTTATTTTGCTTAAATATTCTATGATATCAAAATTTACGTTTCGGTCCTTTACAATGCGCAATATGGAAAGACTGGTAGTGGTCATTGTAAATTTTAAGTATTATATTTAAATATTTTAGATATTATTACCTAACTAAACATTTGAGAAACTTCTTTTACAAGAAATCACTGAAGCCACACAAATGCTTAAAAAAAAGATGGTAACACTCGATGATAGTACTTCAGTACTATCGAAAATAATATTGAACTCATTTTGAATGTACATATTTGGACACTACCCGTTTACTTTTTGTATATATATAGATACCATGTTCTATTCCTAGGTCAAACTACTTCTGAAAAAGCCCTCTATTGTCTGATGAAATGATTTTGGCGTACCAGGAAGAAAAAACCGGCCAAGAGCGTGTCGGGCCACGCTCAGTGTAGGGTTCCGTAGTTTCCCGTCCGTCACAATAAGTGTTCCCAGTTATGAGGCCAACCGAACAATTCAGTAATACCCGATCTAATGTAATAAGTACCTACAGCGCCATCTCTCGAGGAATTGGGTTACTAATTAATACAAAGACGTGCAAGTCGATTTCGGTGGTTATTTTGGATTTCGAGAATCGATTTCAATAATTCTTTTTTTGTTTGAAAAAAATACGTTCAGGATAATAAAATATGTAAACAAAGTTACAAAAAAAGCTTGCATATACGATTATACTACAAACTTAGTCCAGAAATTATTTTGTACAACTTTTTGTCTTTTTTGTACAAAAACTGTTGTGTCAATCAAGTTCAAAATGATTTTCATAGAAAGTCCTTATAAAGTTCCACTTTTCAGATTTTTTTCATATTTTTTAGACTTATGGTTTAAAAGTTAGAGGGGGGGGACACATTGTTTTTTACTTTTGGAGCGACTATTTCCGAAATTATTGATATTATCAAAAAATGATCTTTGTAAACCCCTATTTATTTTTAAATACCTTTCCAACAATATATCACACGTTAGGGTTGAAATTAAAAAAAAAACACTTCCCACTTTACATAAAGGGTGGCTACCCTAATAAAACATTTTTTTCAAATTTTTATTTTACCACTTTGTCGGCGTGATTGATATACATATTGGTACCAAATTTCAGCTTTCAAGCGAGGACGGACGGACGGACGGACGGACGGACGGACAGACAGACATGGCGAAACTATAAGGGTTCCTAGTTGACTACGGAACCCTAAAAACATCTAAAAGGCACTCCACTTTGTTTTTCTTGGTCTCTTAACATTTTGATGTTCATGGTCAATAGATTTTTGAAGCATCAATCCATTTCAAGATTTTCCTTTTTTAAAACAGGCGAGTAGACCTTCAGAATTCGTTATGTGTTCGGACACTTAAGGATTTAGCTTCCACCATGAATTAAATTCTTTGACGTAAATCTGTTATACAAAAACTGCAGAATATATTTTTTTAATCATAACCAACTTCCAAAAAACCGGCCAAGAGCGTGTCGGGCCACGCTCAGTGTAGGGTTCCGTAGTTTCCCGTCCGTCACAATAAGTGTTCCCACTTATGAGTTTATTATTTGTTTGACGTTGAACACTAGAGAATTGTATTTCCTAATTAATACTTTTTTTATAATTTTGGATTGCGAGAACCGATTTCAATAATTCTTTTTTTAAAAAGATACGTTCAGGATAATAAAATATGTAAACGAAGTTAAAAAAAATGCTTGCATATACGATTATACTACAAACTTAGTCCAGAAATTATTTTGTACAACTTTTTGTCTTTTTTGTACAAAAACTGTTGTGTCAATCAAGTTCAAAATAATTTTCATAGAAAGTCCTTATACAGTTCTACTTTTCAGATTTTTTTCATATTTTCTAAACTCATGGTTCAAAAGTTAGAGGGGGGGGGACACATTGTTTTTTACTTTTGGAGCGATTATTTCCGAAATTATCGACAATATCAAAAAATGATTTTAGTAACCCCTATTCATTTTTAAATACCTTTCCAACAATACAGGGTGTTTGGAAGATCGATGCAAAGCCGTGAAGCAGACCTAGTATAGACTATTTAGAACCATTTGAACCTAACTTGTCTTCGGCGAAGTGTGACTATTTTTTTTAAATCAAATTTTAATGATTTTTGATGATAATCCTAAAATTTTGCAGTTATTTGCAAATAATTAGTCAGTTTGAAAGATAAATCATTTATTTTTTTAATTTATTTTATTAAAGTAATGTCTGAACAATCAAACGAAACATGATTAAGGCATCTGTGTCATGAGAATTTTTTTTTTTAGACAGTTGAAGTTAATACTTCTGTTTTTAGATTAAGAAAACAGATTTTTGACAGTTTAAAAAAAAATCACGGATCGTGCTTTTTCTGTTCAAACATTTTTAAAGACATGCCTAGTTATTAGACTTTCTTTTGAGGTATCAATTACGCAGATAGCTTACAAATTATTGAAATTAGGATCTACAAACTAAAGTGAGGGAGAAAATTAAAATGTATCGGTGAAATAATTAAAACAAAATTTTAATACAAATCATTTATTTTTCATGTTCAAAATGTCCGCCGCGGTTCCTAACACAAGCACGGGCCCGTCTTCTCACTTCCGTTGTTGTAATTTTCAACTTCATCTCTAGTTTCATTGTTTCAAATGCTGAATTTATTCTCGCAATCAGTTCTTCTTTAGTATTTATCTCTACGTTTGTATAAACTAGTTCCTTGGCCCGACCCCACACGAAAAAGTCAAGCGGCGTTAGATCGGGTGACCGGGCGGGCCAAGGGATTGGTCCGTCTCTGCCGATCCAGCTGTCAGGGAAGCAATTGTTTAAGTGCTCGCGTACATTCAATGTCCCCGGATTCCTCTACAAGCTCTGGAAAATCATTTTGTAAGAATTCCAAATAACTATTGCCATTCAAATTATCCGGTAAGAAATGGGGCCCAACCAGTGTTCTGCCGATCACTCCGGCCCACACGTTGACCGAGAATTTCCTTTGAAATGACTTCTGCTTTTTCCAATGTGGATTGTTGTGTTTTTCAGCCCATTGATGAAGATTGTGGAAATTAGTTATGCCTTCCCTAGAAAATTTACTTTCGTCTGTCCACAAGATTGACTTCAGAAACCATGCATTTTCAATGTCAGAGTTAAGAAGAAAACGACAAAACTGTATCCTTCTCTGAGGATCTCGCTCTTCAAGACCTTGAACGCCCGTGCCATGATACGCATACCTGTTATTTTGGTGCATTGTATTCCACACTTTCCAATGGGAGATGTTTAAATTTCGAGCTACTTTTCTAGTGCTGGTATGTGGATCAGCTTGAAATGCCGCTAAGATATCTTGTTCGATGTCAGTACCATGTCTACCTGGATTGACTCCAGGTTCCACACGGTGTATCCCATCTGCAGCAAGCCGACGAAATGTGTTGTAAAACACTCTTACGTTCGGTACTCTCCGATTAGGATAGCGTTCTTGGTACATGCGTCGTGCTAAAGATCCATTGCCGTCTGCTCTGCCATACATAAAAACGATGTCAGCATATTCCTCGTTCGAGAAAGTAGCCATAGTCAGTTCTCACAAAAACGGCTGGTAACGCACTAAAAGTTCAACTTAAAATAAAAGTTCAAGAGTCACGTGCAGGAGCGCAAAGGGCTACAACTGAACACGATGAATTGTCACGAAAAAGGAGATAACGTCTAGTCACAAGCGCAGTTGTTACTCGACTGAGTAAACTGGCGTCCCTTCAAAAAAACAGGTAGTTACTGACCCTATCTAAAGAAACACGACCCTATTGTCTTACCAATAAAGTCGTTTTTGCTGTGAAATGTGTTCACGTAACTAGGGGTGCGCGGGCGCTACCTATAATTGTCAAAGTTATCGCCATCTTATCGCTCGCGTCACGCGTCGGCAGTGTTAGAGAGTCTCCCCTAAATTTTATTTCGAATGTCCAAAATTAAAGTTATCTTCTTATTTTTTTTTAACATAAAATCTATTTTTTAATAAGTATAATAATAAATGTTATTATTTTAAAGCACTAGTCTCGTTTTATCACCCTATTTAAAATGTTTAATTTTCTCCCTCACTTTAGTTTGTAGATCCTAATTTCAATAATTTGTAAGCTATCTGCGTAATTGATACCTCAAAAGAAAGTCTAATAACTAGGCATGTCTTTAAAAATGTTTGAACAGAAAAAGCACGATCCGTGATTTTTTTTTAAACTGTCAAAAATCTGTTTTCTTAATCTAAAAACAGAAGTATTAACTTCAACTGTCTAAAAAAAAAAATTCTCATGACACAGATGCCTTAATCATGTTTCGTTTGATTGTTCAGACATTACTTTAATAAAATAAATTAAAAAAATAAATGATTTATCTTTCAAACTGACTAATTATTTGCAAATAACTGCAAAATTTTAGGATTATCATCAAAAATCATTAAAATTTGATTTAAAAAAAATAGTCACACTTCGCCGAAGACAAGTTAGGTTCAAATGGTTCTAAATAGTCTATACTAGGTCTGCTTCACGGCTTTGCATCGATCTTCCAAACACCCTGTATATCACACGTTAGGGTTGAAATTAAAAAAAAAAACACTCCCCACTTTACATATAGGGTGGCTACCCTAATAAAACATTTTTTTCCAATTTTTATTTTACCACTTTGTCGGCGTGATTGATATACATATTGGTACCAAATTTCAGCTTTCTAGTGCTAACGGTCACAGAGATTAAGCGAGGACGGACGGACGGACGGACGGACGGACGGACAGACAGACATGGCGAAACTATAAGGGTTCCTAGTTGACTACGGAACCCTAAAAAAACAACTAAAAAGTCGAAAATAACTTTCCGGAAGTCGGTAGCAAAAAAATCAACGAAACCAACAAAAGTTAAGTACGTTATTTTCGACTTTTTTTTTTCAAAAAAGTTTTTTTCTTGGGCATATTCTTCTTGTTGCTTATCTCTACCTTCTTTCATCTTGTGTATCGAGATTTTCAGGCTATATATATATATACTGTTTCAATGTCACTTTCAACACCTTGCTGTGGTGTGTTTGATACCAGAGAACCAGAAGGTGCTATGAACTTCAAAATTGATCCAGATAATGATTCGCGTGCAGATTAAACGATCACATCATAGAAACAATAACACTGGCTAACTGACCAAGTGTTAACTGTGATTGCTTTGATCGACACATCACAACTTGCCCCTGTCGCCCGCGCCGACCTTGTCGTGCAGATGCGCCAGTGGCTACTAATCTGCACGACTGGCTTGGCATTCCGTTGTCACCCCTTTTTGTTGGGGTGGGAAATCATCAAATATCTTTCCCCGCTCTGGGCGGAGTGGGGGAGCGTCAGAATTTTGCTGACTACTACTACTGACTAAAACCCACCCATGTTCCTTTTATTGCCCTTTACGTTCCGGGGCTGCGGTATCTTTTTCGAACAACCCGCAACCCCGGCAGGTTGTCACCCCTTGATGCTTGGCACCCGGGGCGGACCGCCCCCGCCGCCCCCCCCTTACGCCGCTACTGACTACGGAACCCTAAAAAAGGCACAATTAAAGCAAAAGATTATCTATGATAAAAGGGCAAAAGTAAAGCATTTTATACCTAATCAATTAGTTATGGTTTATACACCTAGACGAATCACTGGTAAAAGTTTAAAATTATCTAGATTATATAAAGGTCCTTATCAAATAGTTAGGCGTATATCTGATGTTAATTACGTAATCAGAAAATTAAATAATAGAAGATTTCGAGATATTGTACATATTAATAGATTAAAACTATTCCATGCTAGAGTTTAACTATTGTTAAAGCAATATTACTTATATGAATAATTTAATCTATTTCTCTTGATAATTTATTAATTTAACTGATAGTTTTAGGTCGATGAATACATTTAATAAACTTAATGCTTAAAGAACTATTATTTTTGTTTGGGTAATTAAGGTGTAAATATTAAAATATAACGTTTATTTTTCATGTACTGTAAACGCTGTCGGATGCGACCGGAGATGCATGATGGGCATCCCATACGGCTTCGAGTCTCAAACATCTAGAGTAGGCATTAATTAGCCTCAATTCATTTCAGATGTTATGATTGCATAATTAAGTATAGTACAAGTTTTTATAAACTGTCGTCCTTTCTGGAAGGGAGGAACAAAACTCAATCTTCAGTGAAACCAACTTTACAATTAAGAGGCATAGCCTTGGTAAAGTGTGTTGAGTTGACACAATTGGTAAAGCTGATGATTGAAGTCCGACAGTTCAGTCAATATGGACTGCTAATATTTATTTTTTTATTGAATGCAATGAATAACCTGAAATGGAAAGAGATGTAGGTAAATTGGACCTTATCCTCTTTTCTTCCTTGAGACTCAATCGCGTCCGATGGGGTTAAAGATTATGATGTACAGTTTAATTTTATTTTTTCAACCCCATCTGGGTATATATATGAGCTTATCATATATTTGTTTAGGGGTACGTATCGTTGCTTTTCGGGGTTTTGCTGCGACAAAATTTCAATACTTTGATTAAAGATTTGTTAAGTGCACGTTAGCACAAGTTAATGTATAACTATTATAACTCTAAATGGAGTGATAAACTATTTTATACCGGTCATCGTATTGAAATTACCTCTCCAGAGGCGTGCCTATTTTATTTTCCCCCATAGGTAGGAATTCTGGCCTAGGGATAGGTAGGTCCTTGAGTATTCGAATTTAATAAATAAAAGTTAAGTTTCACTTAAGATCTGCGTTGATCCTTTTATTCATAAGGGTGGGCGTAGCTCATGTAAGAGGTTTTATATAACCTAAGCAATGCTGGCTGATAGAGCATAGCGTTCGAATACTCATGTCGTTTTTAAAGTGAGAATAGGTTTATCTCTCTGAAAGGTGACATGTAAATTAATATGATTTAAAAATTATAATTCGTAAACGATTATTTGCGCTTTATTTATTTTAAGTAGAGAATTACATACCTTTTACAGTACTGTAGTTGCCCATTCCAAAGCGTTGATCTCTATGGAGAAGAATGGGCAAAGGAAAAGGAAACTTCGGATTGCGGGTTTTCAATAGTAATCAAATAACTTCTTCTGCTCTGAGCGGAGAGGGAGGGAATGTCAGACTTTAGCTAACTAAAGCCCATCCATGCTCCTTTTTGTTCCAGGGCCGCGGTATCTCTTTCAAAAAAGCCGAACCCTGGCAGACATCTTTTTGAGGCGCACGTGAAATACGGACGCGCTTTCAACACAGCCAGTCATCACTTGATGGATGGACGGTGAGCTACCCATTTCTCACCGTCCACAGGAACGTATCTACGGTGGCCGGGAGTCGTTTCGCGGCGCCCGACGCCCGGGGCGTCTCCCGGGGCGGCTGGGTTGGTTTGAGGTTCTCTCCCTCAAACGCCCGGCCAACTTCTTCGCTAGTCCTTCGTCCCAATTGCTCTCCTTTGAAGTAACGTATGGAGATGTATTTTTGCGTTGCTGTTAATATTATTTGTGTGATATAATTAAACAGGCAAAAGGGACATTAATTTCTCATATCAGTCCTTAGACAAGATAGAGGTCAATAGTGAGCGAATTTACAATAAAAACAACGTACTTTCAAAATAACACAAACAAGTGTAAAATTAGATGTCTTTTAGAAGAGGTGGTAAAAAACACGAGGAAAATTCATTTTCACTTTGATTCTTTCAATAAGCTGAAATCTAGTAAGTATTCTTAATTGTTTATTTGATTTGATATACTTACGTAGATAATTTTTAACCATTTAAGTATGATGAATATGATATACACATCTATTTTTCATCATTACTTTTAAGTTTGCATGCTTACATTAACGCAATTTATAATGGTTCATATGCTGTTAACCTTTCAGTAATTTTTACACTGTTTAAATTTTAAAAGACATATTAAGTTTATTTCAAGTTGTTAGTGTAAACAATCCTTATCCTTACTAATATACCTCTTCACGCTTTAATGGCTAAACCGATTGTAATCAATTTTGGCACATAGATAGTTGGGAACCAGGAGACGGACATAGGCTAATTTTTATGTCAAAAAAGTGGGATGTGAGGGAGAAAGTGGGAAGAAAAGGGAAAACTTAGCGTTGCTATTACAAATCAATTAGGCGCAAGGAGAACTGTGTTACCCCAAATTTAACGCGGGCGAAAGCTAGTTGTTGATATAAAATTCTCTTGTCACAATGTTCGTTCCCATACTTCGAAACCGCACGACCAATTTTAATGTTTTTTTATGCATATTCAGTAAGTCTTAGAATCGGCTACTATCTATTTTTCATAGCGCTACCATGCTCTGTGTGATAAGGGGGGCCTGAGCAGCGGGTGAAACCGGTAAGCACAGCTAGTATAAATAAAAAAATAAATAAAATTAGCTTGTTCATCGTCCACATGAAGTGAACTAGAAATATAGATATTATGTTAGAGAGATAACTAATTTGTTTACTAACACTAATTATAAGAATTTTGGATTTTGTTGTCTGAAAATAAAGAATTTATTATTATTAAAACAAGTCATCGACTTCCAGAAGCAGACTAATTATCCGTCTTAAGTTATAAGGGTGGCCCTTAATACTTAAGACGAACCATAGGGTAGTTCCCAGGGTTCAAATTAATTACATTCTATTTAAAGCACATTAAAATTACGTGTGACGTCACTTGTTGCGAAAAATTGCAGCAACGTGTGACGTTTCACGTAACTTCAATGAGCTATATCTTTGTCAGTTTTGGTTTAATTTACTAATAAAAAAATATGTGTCCCTTATTTTTGAATAATGTAAAAGACGGACTAATAATTTTGTTTTAGGAAACTAGCCTATATGTAAGTCTCCTTCTCTCTCTCAATTAGTTTCTTCAATAGGGAACCTGAGCATCGGGTGAAACCTTTGGGTACAGCTAGTATGTATTTTCAATTTAAGTTTATGGTTAACCACGCGGCCAGTCTCTTGGGGACATTGCCAACTGACAGCGTTGAGGACGAATTATTTTACGCAATACGCCATTTTTTTTTTAATCATGCAAGACAAGTTACTCTAGGAATTTACTTATGTATCGTGGGTGCGTTTTCAAACATTCAATCTTACATACACAAACAGCCAGACCCGGAACAACTACCTGTAGGGCAAACAAATCTTTGTTCCGTACGGGGATCGAACCCCCGACATGCAGAGCAGCAGTCGATCGCTCAGCCACTGTGCCAACCTTGCCGTCACTATACAAACAATAAATACAACACTACAATCTTCCCACCCGTCCCTTACTAAGGCCAGCCCGCGTTGCTGAGCCAGTAAGTTCGAATCGGTCCCAAAATAACATCACATCACTCAGAAACAGCCTTTCCCTTTGCTGTCCTCCCTCAGCGACGCCCTAAGCCGAGGCTCGTACCCCACAGGGGGTGCCCTTACCGTGTTGTCGCTTAGTTTGTAAGATTTACCCTGGCTGGAGGTCTTAATTTTTAAGGAATCGCCCGGTTAAGCAGACGACAACCTCCTAGGTTGAAATGGGGGATGCCATTTAGAAAAAAAAAAAAACAATAGTCCGGCTTACGACCCCTACACTAACGTAGCATTAACGTTAAGAAGTAGGGGGAAGGGGGGTTAAATAATAACAAGAAATTACAAGAAAACTTTATTGATCCTTATTGTTACACAAAATGAATATATTACAATCAATATAAAAATAAATAATAATAATACAAGTTGTAAGCCATGCTTGACCCCGTTGTTTACTTAAGAATTGATTGTTGACTAACAATTTTATACGCATATATTTAAAAACCTTTGCAAACTAGTTAAGACCTTGTCCAGAAGAAGCCAATTCGTCGCGAAACGTTTCGCGCGCTATTGAGATACTAGGCACTAATACGTCGCGTCCACAAGCATCGCGCGAATTCAAAATACGCGCGTAAATCGCTTGCATAACGCCAGACCCTCGACTCGCACGTGATTCGCGCGTATTGCGCGCTTTCTGGATAAGCCCTTATGGTCATAATATCACGCTTTTAGGCAAAGGGATTGGCAGAAGTGTTTAACACACCCACAGTTCCTTAAAAATTGGGAGCGCGCTTAATAATAACCATCATTGAGACACAAAAGATGACAAATTCGTGATAGAAGACTAAATATAACAGTTGAACAAAGTTTACCAAAACAATATCACGCTTACTACCTGAGAGGGTTATGCTAACCTTTCGCCAATTAAGTTTTGTGTGCTATAGCATTTGGAGTAGGGGCTGAAGATAACACAACGATATTGGGGCAAGGGGTTTTACAAGCAGAGGGGCCTGCCAGGGCCACCGCCTACCGGGGTTGGCGGTTGTTCGATACATACCGTGGCCCCAAACTATAAAGTGCAATAGAAAGAACATGGGTGGGTTTTAGTCAGTACTACAAGTCTGACACTCCCCCCCCTCGCTCTTGGAGCGGGGGAAATTATGCAATAAAGGGGATATAACAGAGAGACTTCTCATTCTGTGCAATGAAAATAAACATCAATACTTAAATAATTTACTAACGTATATGGCAACACTAACAAGAAAAAAATATACAACCTTTTTGTCATAAGCATACGTTTTATGTTTTATTATGATACGATTATTAGTTATAGAGAATATTAGTTAGTTTTAAATCTAATTGTATTTGTTTATTCGATCAAAATTATTTATTATTCGTTAAATCGACCGGATTACACTCACAGAACTATTGTTCCGATATGATAGTTAATATAAGTATAAATATATTAACTATAGTACGGCCAACGAGAAGCGATACGAAAGGTCATTAACCTAAAGAACAACTGTGGCGTTGACAATCTAATATTTAGCTCTTACCATCTTGTGCCTTTGTCGTAATGTCTCGTTCTCCCGGCAAAAACATGACAACGTTAAGACGGGTTCGCCAACATTAGGGCGGCAATTTAGATGGGGTTTTAGCATGGGTTTTGTTTACATTTGGTATCGCTTCTCGTTGGCCGTACTGTACGTTATAATAATATTCTATAGTAAGGTTAATCTGTGGATGGGTGACCACTCGTTACATACCGAGTTTCCTCCATGCCTCGAAAAGCACATGACGCTGTTGGTACCTGGCTAGGGTTGCCACCTTCTTTTTGTCCAAATAAAGTACATTAGCAATGAAGGGTAGAAAGAAAAGGTACATTGTGTCAAAGTAAAGTACTTTTTATTCCGCTTTAGTACGAGTGCCGTTTGAAAACATATTACTCATTACTTGTAGCACATTTTATCAAATAATTATGTTCACTAAATATCTCCATAGCATCTTTACATTAAAACAATAAAAGCATTATCTGTCGTTTTGTTTTACACAAAAATCTTGCAATAATATAATATGCTGTTTCTGTATATTTTATGTCAAAAAAAAAAACAAATAAGCAAAATAAAGTATTTTCGCGTACTTTATGTATAGTTAGTATAAATTATAGAGTACAATTACCTGAAATAACGTACAATACTTTAAAATAAAGTTCGGGTGGCAACCCTGTACCCGGCTGTCATTTGTAGATCTTTGACAATCGTTACAGATAGTCAGTGTCCTGAAAGTCTGACAGCCAGTCTTACCAAGAGGTATCGTATTACCCAGTACTAACTGGGTTGTGGAGGTCAGATAGGCAGTCGCTATATGTAAAATACTGGTATTCAGCTGCATCCGGTAAGATTGGAAGCCGACCCCAACATAGTTGGGTAAAGGCTAGGCAGATGATGATCTACGTTTTAAGATAATGGTATAGATAAAAAAGTGTCATGACGGGCTATGGTTAAACGGACCGCTTTTCATGCACGAGATCGTTTGTTTAAATCTGAGCAAGCACCAATATGACTTCTTCTTGAGCCCCAGCGGCACAAAAACGTGCCAGTAAACAAGTATTACCGTTGAGCCCCGCTGGCACAAATTTGTGCCACCTAACCCCGATCGATTGAAAACTGTATTTGTGGTAAAGATAAGCCTTCAAATGGTTTCTGAACGAATGTTGTCGACCCGCCCGGCGGTGCTTGACGGTTGACGTAAATAATGGCAGTCCTTGAGAGGTTAAGAACACTTTCTAATGTCGGTCCGTCTGTCTGTTAACTTATTTTATATACTTAGAGAATTTGGTTTTGTTTTTAACTACGGTAATATTGTTTAATGACAGAAATGAAATATATCAACTGTTTAAATCTATGAACTTTGTTTTAACAATAAACAACATATTTAAAAAAAAAAGTACACGAAATATACATAAAAAATTTAATTTATTTTTTAGATTTCTGGCAATCTACATAAAAATTTAAGCTAACTTTTAAAAATTAGGCAAATAATAATATACAAATATATTTATAAATTTATAAAAAAAACATAAATTGTTACGTCTTTCGTTGTTGAGAGCTTGCGTAAGCTTTACAATTAACATAACATAACGCCTTCAATTCCCGAGGGATAAAGCAGAGTTTTACCAAATAATACGCTTAAATATTGCATGTAATATTTCAGTCCCGTGTATTAAGGAGAATCCCTATTGGCAACAAACGGACACGAATACAGAGTTTGGGATACTGCTGTAAAATTTAAAAACACCGGGAGTCGAACCCAGGACCACCAAATCAACAAGATAGTCAAAACACAGCAACTAATATATAAAATTCTCGTGTCACAATGTTTGTTCCCATACTCCTCCGAAACGGCTGGACCGATTTAAACGAAATTTTGTGTACATATCGGGTAGGTCTGAGACGATTCTCAGACCAAATACATGTTACATGTACAGAACAAATAGATGTTGGCCGATGCCAACATCTATTTGTTCATACCCCTAAGTGAGCAGCGGGTGAAACCGCTGGGCACAGCTAGTATCTAATATACAGGGTCATTGAAAAAATACCCGAAACCTCTTAATCCTGCCTTCATATCATGACCCTGAACAACATTTGTTCTACGACTTTTCAAATTTCGAAGCATTTTTTTTCCATACAAAAAAATAAACTTAGTCAAAATTTTGCATATATCATTTATGCGGTGAGTGCGGTGACCGACGAAAGGGAGCCGCCCGGCCGCGCCGGCGCGGCTAGATCAAACGGCGCGCCACGCTCAAGGAAGCGAGCGGGCGCACAGCGCGGGGTTCGGGGTGACAGTCGCATGAGTGCCTTACTCGTAAGAACACGCGTGCGCGTATACCCGCCATCAAAATTCGCGCGTATTAGTAAATTAACTACATATTAGCGGTTTCATATTTTGAATTCAATTTACTTCATCCATCTGTTGATATTGAAGAATGTGTGTTATGTAGGTACATACTTATTAGCGTAGAACAATGCGATGAAATATTCAGGGGTCAATGTACTACTTGCATGTTGCCTACAATTATTATTTTACTCGATTTTGGTTGCTTGCACTTAATAATCGCCAATAATTGAGCAAATCTTCTGTAGGTACGGTACCTACCTTGTTAAACGCAAGTCGACAAGGTCCAATTTAACATGCGCGCGGCGCGGCTATCAAAATGGGTACGCGTGTAGTATACGCAAATTTTACAGACGTGAAATAAATGAAAACAAATTGATTTTGGCTACGTTGTTTAGTTGAGGTCAAAGTCGTAGAACAAATGTTGTTCAGGGTCATGATATGAAGGCAGGATTAAGAGGTTTCGGGTATTTTTTCAATGACCCTGTATAAAATTCTCGTGTTACAATGTTCCCATTCTCTTTAGAAACGTATCGACCGATTCTTATGATTGTTTTTTATGCATAGTACCTTTTTGCTTCGCTAAGGGTACTTTTACACCCTGTATATAAATATAATAATTATACAACAGTTCAAATTAGCCTTTATAAGTCTCGTGCGCACGTATTAATCGTGCACTTGTGTGCGTGTCGGTGAACAAAATTACTAACCGTTTAAGCAGACAGTATTTGTGTCGTTTTTAGAAATTTGAATTAAATTTTAAATCAAACTTTTTTTTGTCTACTACAACACTTGTTTTACTTTATGCGAAACCCGAAACACGTGTCTAGTATATTTATGTGAAGAATCTATGTACAAGATTTCAGAACTTTATCATGAAAAATCAGAAAGTTATAAGCTTGTTATTTTACCTGGCTGTCTGTACAAAAATACGGTCACCGCGCGGCACAAACGGCGCCGCACGTGTGTACTGTCGCTTTGACCTGCCGTGACCTTGTTGCGCGCCGCATGATTTCGTATACCTACTAAGTGTTCAACTCGTAACCTCGTTAATATTTTTGGGGAAAAAATATAACATGGTGTAAAAATTATTGGAATAGATTCAGTTTCTGAACAAACTATATTCAGGTTTCGCATATACTAAAAATAATGTTGTATATACAATGTGTAAAAAAAAGGAGCAATAACATTTAAGGGGCATACAGCTAAGGTGAAAAGCAGTCTTTGCGCATGTTCCCAAGTTCTAAAATACAATACTTTTAAAGAAAAAGGCATTTTACTTTTTGTTCCACGAACTCCCTGCGACAACCCTAAAATCAGCTGAGAGCTTTTTATATCCAAGTTTGTGTAATTCGGTAGGTATCTCTACATCCAGTAAGTAGTATGTAAGTTATTCCAGTAGGCAACAACTTTAGGAAGAAGTATTTCATGTAACCAGCGCATTCGTACTTAATATCTTTAGTACCTACCATCGTCGGCCATTGATCTGAACGCCTAGGGTTGTAACGGTGAAGTAAATTGAAAAAAAAAAATGTATGGAAAGTTGAATCATTGATTTTAATTTATTTATGTTTTTATTTTTTATGATTCTTTCACAGTGTATTCTTTACATGATATATGTGCCTAACTTACCTATAGGTATAAGTGCTCCTTTTATTACACGTTATATTGGAACGAAGTTCCTTATCGCGCGTTGTGAAAGGGGGCTAGACGGAAAAAAATCTTACGAAAAGTTATCACGACACTTTTTGCTATAGTAAGCTATTGTAAGCTGTGCGGCGTCGCATGTTTCTCTGTCTGTCGGTCTGTCTTTCTCTCTCTTATAGAAAACAAGCCAAATATTTTCATTTCTATAGGAACTTCGTTCCATCCGGGTGTCCCTTGACACCTCTAAATTTTTATACGTTATATAAGTTGTGATCCACGCGCGCCTCAATGAAATGTCAGCAAAGCAGAGGCAGACCGGAGCCTGCCAGCGCCACAGCCATTCGGGCTTGCGGGTTGTTCGAAAGAGATACCGCGGCCCCGGAACATAAAGGAACATGGATGGGTTTTAGTCAGCACAACTTAACACTCCGTTTGAATGTAACTTGCCTGATGCTTAACGCGGTTAACCCGTCGCGCGATTGCTAATAATGTAGGTAAAGTGCCCCAAACGTCGAGCTATTTTGAATGAATTTTTGATTTTGGTTAGTCCTTCGGAAAAACGAAGATTTTATAGTTATATCGATAATTATATATTACGAAGTATATGTTTCCAGAATCCTTATGAGTTTTAAATAAATTTTAAAAATAAATGTCTAATATATGAAAACCACTCACAGCGGTTCAAACTTTGCACCCGTGTGCAAATGCGACATTTGTGGTACAAGTAAAACTTTGCATCCAGTGTGACACTTTGGCGCGAGACGGGTTAAGAGAGGATAAGATTTGCCTAGAAGTATCTTATTCACTCGAAGGAAATCCAGATTTTAATGTTAAGAGAACACTAAGGTTACCATGACATCTAATAGCAGTTCTTATTCCTGTGTGAGAAAGAGATGGTGCTAACACCCTGTATAGCTCTGTCTCTTTCCCTCAATGGAATAAGTTCTGCTTTAAGACGTCATGGTAGAGTAGCAGATAAGCCGGCCATGAATTCTACAGACTGACTGACACATAATAAATATGGTTGCAGCTCAACTTTCAACCCTAATAAACAAACGGTACGACATCTTTGACGTTGACATTAAATATCGGATATTGCAACCAATAGCGAAGCTTTGAACTAGCTAAGCTATCGCCATTCGTTTGACAGTCGCCTTTTACATAAAATTAGACCCTGTTTTTAAGGAAATAGGGTCTTTTTCTACTAGTATATTTGAGTAAACATAACTATCATCATTTATTTGACAGTCGCCGTCGTTTTCTATTAATTTAGACCCTGTTTTTAAAGAAATAGGGTCCATTACTAGTTGTATATTTGAGTAAACATAACTACGTGTTAATTATAGTTTACATTGAGAGCCTTTTCGTGGTATATTTATGAATGGCGAGGGGTGTGGGTAGAGATGTCGCCGGCATTTGAATTCCACCAGGTCAATGATCTGTGTTGGCTGTAACAAAAGAAAGATTATTTTAAATGACATGTCACACATAGAGGTCTTACGCACATTTGACTAAAAGAGAGATGTATCTGAATATTGATGGACACGGAGAGCGAGAGGAACGCCAAAGAAAATATGGTTGGACTAACTTTTGCTCGCGACTTCGTTCGCGTGGAATAGTGACTTCCGGCAGCACGGAGCACAACAGCTCGACATTTAAAGTACTGAATTTATGCCGACTTTTGACCAATAGATGGCGCTGTATGTCCGGAATAAATTTTATTTATATTTTTTGTAATAAAAACTATCCTATGTCCTTTCTCAAGTTTCAAACTATGTCTGTACCAAATTTCACACAAATCGGTTCAGTAGATTAGGCGTGAAGAAAAGGCAGACAGACAGACAGAAAGACAGACAGAGTTACTTTCGCATTTATAATATTAGTTTGGATTGTGTAAGGAATGATATGAAGGAGAAAGGAGTAAATGATACCGTGACGTCTGATAGGGGAGAATGGAAGAAGAAAACGTGTTGCGCAAACCCCAAATAAAATGGGACAAAGACGATAATGACACATAGAGGTCATAAATTGAGACAATTCAGAAATGAGCCGGACTAGAACACGAAGAGTTCCATAAGATCCTTATTCCTTACTAATATTATAAAAGCGAAAGTGAGTTTGTTTGTTTGTTACCTCTTCACGCTTTAATGGCTAAACCGATTGATGAATTTTGGTACAGAGATAGTTGGGAACCAGGAGACGGACATAGGCTAATTTTTATTTAAAAAAAAGTGGGATATGAGGGAGAACGAGGGAAGAAAAGGGAAAACTTAGCGTTGCTATTACAAATAAATAAGGCGCAAGAGCAAAACCTGCAGATCTGCTTGGTGTTTTATACCGAATTTAACGCGAGCGAAGCCGCGGGCGAAAGCTAGTTACTTATAAAACGGCAAAAAACATGCTTGCTGTGTGAGAGCCTCCTTAATTATTTATTTTATTCTGTTTTTAGGAGTCCGTACCTCAAAAGAAAAAAGGAACCCTTTTTGGATCACTTTGTTAGCCATCTGTCCGTTCATCAAGATCTGTTCGGCCGTTTTGACGTGAAAGAGTAACAAATATCCATCCATCCATCTATCCTCACAAACATTCGCATTTATAATATTAGTAGGATCGTACGGAACCTTTCGTGCACGAATTCAATACGCACTTAGCTGGTTTTTTTTTATTTTATTTAAAACTAGCTTTCGACCGCGGCTTCGCCCGCGTTAAATTTGGGGTAATGCAGTTCCCCTTGCGCCTCATTGATTTGTAATAGCAACGCTAAGTATTCCCTTTTCTTCCCTCTTTCTCTCGTACATCCCACTTTTTTTAAATAAAAATTAGCCTATGTCCGTCTCCTGGTTCCCAAATATCTCTGTATCTATAAAATTCATCAAAATCGGTGTAGCCATTAAAGCGTGAAGAGGTAACAAACAAACAAACAAACTCACTTTCGCTTTTATAATAGGTATTAGTAAGGATACTTTTACTTTAAATTACTATTTTTCCAGAAATAACAAAATGATGCTTACCTTCCTTCCCTTATTGACGTCATCAGCGGGAGGCGACTGTTCCTCGGTTTCTTCTTCTTCCCCGCCCTTGTTATCACCTGTGTACCCCGCGCCTCCTTCGGCCGTCGACACCACGTACACGGAGAGCTTCTGTCGCTCCGGTGAGTCCATGGCTATGTGTTTCTAGAATATTACAAATAGTCCTATCATTATCTGTTTAGACTTTTACTTAAATCTGCTACCCTACTATGACCTCTTAAAGCAATTCTTATTCCGCTGAGGGAAAGAGACAGAGCTATACAGGGTGTCTAGCACCATCTCTTTCACTCAGTGGAATAAGAATTGCTATAAGATGTCATAGTAGCCCTTCTGTTGGTGCTGTTTGCTTAGATCTTTTTTTTTAAAAGGAAATCTTTTTTTTTTAAATCGTTGCCCCACACTAGGATTTCTCCTGTATCGTGGGTGCGTTTATAAACATTTAAACTCACATACACGAACAGCCAGACCCGGAACAACTATCTGCAGGTCATACAAATATTTGTTCCGTGCGGGAATCGAACCCGCGACACGCAGCGTAGCAGTCACTTGCTTAGCTAAACTTCCCCCGCTTTGGGCGGAGCGGATGGGAGTGTCAAAGTCAGACTTTTACTGACTAAAACCCAACCATGTTCCTTCTATTACCCATTATGTTCTGAGACCGCGGTTGAACAACCAGCAACCCCGTGCGGCGGTGTCCCTAGCAGGCCCCTCTGCTTTGCTGACATCTCTTTGGTGATATTTATAAAGTTTTGCTGCCTTTATTTGGGGATCATGAAATAACTAGCGGGGGTATGCCCGGCTTGTACGACTAAAACCCACCCATGTTCCTTCTATTGCCCTTTACGTTCCGAGGTCGCGGTATCTCTTTCGAACAACCCGCAAACCCGGCAGGAAGTTTTGCTGCCTAATTTATTTTTGGTGTCAAGTAGAATTACTTAGCGAAACTTTCCACATATAATAAGTATTTTTTATCTACTTACTTTATAGAACTGTATCAGCTCTTCCTTCGTGATGGTGTTGAGTTGGTCCACCTCGACCTTCGGCCTGTCAAAGTTGTACACCTGTAACACGGTTAATTAACTTTCAAAGTGCACATAGCGGGGAATCTTAATAACGCAGAAATATTAACGCCCACCCTTCGCCACTTTGATGAAATAAAAGCAAAAGCAATGTGATTGAAAACTATATATTTATGAGAATAATATTTAGCATAAGCCTACATGGGCACTTCAAAGCGTCTAATTCAGTCCTTATAGTAAATTTGTACAGTATTTTTTTACACGTCAATAAAGTTTAAATAAATAGTGTGCATTGACTATGAGAATGTTGAGATGGATGTGTGGAGTGACAAGAATGGGTAAACTAAGGAATGAATATATTCGAGAAAGTTTAAAAGTTGAGCCTGTTACAGAAAAATTGAAAGGGAGTCGTTTGTCTTGGTGTGGACATGTAATGAGGAGGGATGAAGGACATGTGACTAAAAGAGTGATGGATCTGAATGTTGATGGACGGAGAGCGAGAGGAAGGCTAAAGAAAAGATGGACGGATTGTGTAAGGAATGATATGAAGGAGAAAGGAGTAAATGATGACGTGACGTCTGATAGGGGAGAATGGAAGAAGAAAACGTGTTGCGCCGACCCCAAATAGAACGGGACAAGGGCAGGAAAATAGTACGGCCAACGAGAAGCGATACCAAATGTAAACAAAACCCATGCTAAAACCCCATCTAAAATGGCCACCCGAATTTTGGCGAACCCGTCTAACGTTGTCATGTTTTTGCCGGGAGAACGAGACATTACGACAAAGGCACAAGATGGAAAGAGCTAAATATTAGATTGTCAACGCCACAGTTGTTCTTTAGGTTAATGACCTTTCGTATCGCTTCTCGTTGGCCGTACTGTAGCTAATTTACCTGTGAGGTGATCTCGCTCCACATCTGTGAAGCTCGGCTGGACATTCGCTTCGGTTTCTCCAACTTCTGCGCGGCGAGAGCGGCTCTGTACTTCGCGAACTCTACATCTGTCATTTTTTCTAGATAATCCTGTTAAATTATATTTTATTGTATTAATTATTGGAGTTTACTCCTTAAGAATCGATTTTCATATATAAGGCGCCCGGTATGAGAAAAATCCGAGTGGTAAAATCTACTAAAGTAACGAAAATGTGTCACGTTTTTGGTGCACACCTTTAGTGCGCAACTTTCTAATTTGACTGTGAGTGTGTTAAGACGTACATATGGTATGCTGTACAGGCGACTATACCTATATACTATATGTTATTGGGCTTGTTTGTTTCTATCAGTGTCGATGTATTCATATTGCTATTTTTTTTTCATTAATTTGTGAATTTACCCTTTCATATGATATTAATCTTTTTTCAGTTGAATAAGCTCTTTTTGCGTATGGTTAGATACTCGTACTTAAGGAGTAAACTCCAGTCGTGCGTCGGAGCTGACACACTTTTTTTCTTATCATATCCCTTCAATCTCTCTCTCAAATGTTTTAAAACATATTTTTAATCGACTTCAAAAATGGAGATAAGATATAATAATTGTTATTTATTTGCTTAAACATGTGTACATATACATGAAATAGTACAAAAAAAAACATGCATGCAGGATAACAAAAGGAAACATTCCGGACATGTTTGCCACATCTTATGGCGAGCAAATATTATGTTTATGTTAAAAAAAACCACAAACATCATGTTATAGTTACAAAATAATGTTTGTGTGTTTATGTGGATAAATAATTTAAGAAAATCTCGTCGGGGCGTGGCTCTTATGTGAGATTTTCTTTACAAATGTTGTGTGGACGACGCGCCTAACGCGCCCGCGCCGCGACTGTTGGTCGTGTGGTCGACGCGCCTAACCGTAAACCGTGGGATGTAGCTTGTAAAGTATAAATTTGATAGCTTCACTATCAAATCAGGTTAAGGCCTTTTAATCTTTATATATATAATTCTTCTGTGAGTGTGTATGTCACTGAACTTCTCTCAAACGACTGGACCGATTTTGATGAAATTTTTTGTGTGTGTTCAAGGGGATCTGGGAATGGTTTAGATTCACAATTTTGTCCGGCAGATGGCGCTGCATCACATGTTTTTGTAAATACGTAGCGAAGCACGTACCGGGCCGTTAGTAAATAAATAAATTTATGACTTACCAAAGATCCTTGCAGGAAGTTCTCTATCCTCTGCTCCAAATATTCCGGATGCCTGTCGCTTTGTACGATCACTCGGAAACCTTGGACGCCATTGGAGCGACGCAGACCACTGAATACTATGTAGCCTAATTGTTCCTGTTGGGGGAGAGAAAGAACATTAATTTATGTAGTTCTACAGCTTGGTTGGCGCAGTGGCTGAGCGATCGACTGCTGCGCTGCGTGTCGCGGGTTCGATCCCCGGATAAATAAATAAATAAATATCTTGGGACAACTCACACACGGCTATCTGATCCCAAGCTAAGCAGAGCTTGTGTTATGGTAACCAGACAACTGATATTCATACTTATATAATTTATAAATACATACATATTATAGATAAATCACACCCAGACACAGAACAAACAATCATGCTCATCACACAAAGTTTGTCCTGGGTGGGAATCGAACCCACGACCTCCGGCTCAGCAGTCAGGGCCACTAACCACTAGACCAACAGGCCCGCCTCGGATGGAACACAATATATTTAATTTTGTATGACCTACACGTAGTTGTTTCGGGTCTGGCTGTTTGTGTATGTGAGTTTTTAAACTCACTGTTCGTAAACGTACCCACGATAGAAGAGAAATTCCTAAGTGGGGCAATGTTTAAAAAACGTAAGTAAATTCTCTTGAGCAACTACGCACTCTGGATTTCTGTCCAGTTGATTGATGAAAATAGAGATGCCTTCTATTGCATGAGATAACATCACTAGCGAAGTGTGGGTGTAACAAAGTGGGACGAGAAATTCCTTATCGTGTCACGACGGTAATTTTAGTAACTAGTGATGTACCACGACACTAGTGATGTGGCAATACACTAGTGATGTAGAACTACACCAGTGATGTACCACTACACTAGTGATGTACCACTACACTAGTGATGTACCCCTACACCAGTGATGTACCACTACACCAGTGATGTACCACTACACTAGTGATGTACTCCTACACCAGTGATGTACCACTACACCAGTAATGTACCACTACTCTAGTGATGTACCACTACACTAGTGATGTTCAAATAACAAGGCAAAGTTAAAAAAATCCATCATCTACATACCTTAGTCCTCAGCATGTTGAAGCAGGGCTCCGCTAGCGTGTGCGCGAGCAGCTCCAGGGTGACGTTGTTCTTGCACTGTCGCACGCCGCACGCGTAGTATAGAGACGCGCACGATGAGCGGTGGACATCGTTTGTTGTTTCACGCACGTGCCAAGCACCTGGCGACGAATATTCAAGTCATTTTTAAAGTTCTATTATAACCCTTATTACAAGGCAAGAAAGCCTAAGTCAGCTTTATCAATAAACCACGAACTTTTCCCACAATAAAATACTGACGTTGCACTTTTACCCAGTGCACAGAAATCATTTGTATGATTGAGTCAGTTAGATTTTGGACGCCGTCGCGTAACATTGTGCCTAGATTAAAGGAGTGATTAAGAGGGACATTATCAAAATTACTAGCTGTTCCCCACGGTTTCACCCGCGCTGCTCAGCACCTGTTGGTCGTAGCGTGATGTTATATAGCCTATACTATAGGCTATATAACATTTCTTGAGGAAGGCTATAGGCCCTATAGCCTTCCTCAAGAAATGGACTATCCAACACTAAAAGAATTTTCCAATTCCAACCAGTCCCTGAGATTAGCGCGTTCAAACAAACAAACAAACTCTTCAGCTTTATAATATTAGTATAGATAAGTACCTAAGGACTTAGTGTACCTATCTTTACAGTTTTGTACTGTCTGTGTTGTTAAATAAAGTGGTTCCAGTAGAACAAGGCTGGCCAATGGATTTTCCTGGAGGGCAAAATCTTTTAGTTTGCGGCGGCGCCGGGCCACAGACTATGGCCATTCATACATAAAATATTATACACATACAAAAGTAAGGAACCAAAGTTGGAATTCCGGGCTGATTTTTTTTTGAAGGTAGGAAATGTGATTCTAAATCAGACCGAAATTCCAACTTTGGTTTGTGCGGCGGGCAAATTCAAATGTCTTGGCGGGCCACTTGGTGGCCCGCGGGCCTGGGATTGGCCAGCCCTGCAGTAGAACTTTGTCTTTTCGTTTTTTTTTTAAAAGACAAACGGGTTTCTGCCTCATAACAGTTCCATACCTCAAAAGGAACTTAATGGATCACTATACCACGGTCATTTTTAATTTATATAGATTTTAAATTGAATTTTGCTTTTTATTTACTCTGGACGTTCTTACTATGCACGTCTTTCTACATCGTTCTCACATATTTGTATAATCTCAACATGAATTATGTAAATACGATTTTGTAGTAATATTATAATTTAAAAGAGTGTCCATGAAGTTTCTTGCCCATTCTTCTCCATAGAGATCTACGCTTTGGAATGGGCAACTACAGTACTTTCACAAGTTATTATGCCTTGTGACCGGGACTGTAGATTCATTTTGTTTCTTGACATTCAACAGTGCCTGTAATGGTCTAATTGAAATAAATGATTTGATTTGATTTGAAATACGTTATCCGTCTGTTTGTCAAGACAATTTATTTCAGGATGTTAAGGTATCGAGTGGAAATTAAAACCATACAACATTTTTTTTAGTATATGCGAAACCTGAATATAGTTTGTTCAGAATAAGTAACTGAATCGATTCCAATATTTTTTACACCATGTTATATTTTGTCCCAAAAATATTAATAAAAGGTTACGAGTTGGACACTTAGTAGGTATACGAAATCATACGGCGCGCAACAAGGTCACGGCAGGTCAAAGCGACAGTACACACGTGCGGCGCCGTTTGTGCCGCGCGGTGACCGTGTTTTTGTACGGACAGCCAGGTAAAATAACAAGCTTATAACTTTCTGATTTTTCATGATAAAGTTCTGAAATCTTGTACATAGATTCTTCACATAAATATACTAGACACGTGATTCGGGTTTCGCATAAAGTAAAAATAATGTTGTATAATCACATTTGTGATCCTAAAATCTCTAAGTCTAGGCAGTCAAAAGATATGTGTATGTCGCAAGTTAATACGGGAGCTTCGGTACGTGACTCTAGCCAAGCAATATATAGTACACTAGGTTTTGCCCGCGGCTTCGTTCGCGTTAAATTCGGGGTAACACAGTTTCTCTTTTCTGATTTGCAGGTACCTGCTACCTGCAGTTTTTGCCCTTGCGTCTTAAAAAAATAGCCTATGTCGTTCTCCAGGGTTCCAACTATCTCTGTACCAAAATTCATCAAAATCGGTTTAGTCATTGAGGCGTGACGAGGTAACAAACAAGGTCACTTTCGCTTTTATAATATTAGTAAGGATTTTGAATCAAGTGAGAAAACTTTGTTATTGCAGCCAAGGCTGATTTAAAGCACGAGACTCCACTCTCACTCAGATCCAGCCTGTCCCTTTGCTGTCCGTCAGCGACGCCCTAAGCCAAAGCTCGTACCCCACAGGGGGTGCCCTTAGCGTGTTGTCGCTTAGTTTGTAAGTTTTTGCACTGGCTGGAGGTCTTAATTTTTAAGGCACCCACAGGATTCGCCCGGTTAAGCAGACGTCAACCTCCTAGGTTGAACTGCGAGATGGCATTCAGAAAGAAAGAAAGATGGCGAGAAGGTTATAGAGCCGAGAACAGCAGTGAAAAATGTTCACGTGAAAGAAACGAGGTAATCCTTACTAATATTATAAAAGCGAAAGTGAGTTTTTTTGTTTGTTACCTCTTCACGCTTTAATTGCAAAACCGATTTTGATGAATTTTGGTACAGAGATAGTTGGGAACCAGGAGACGGAAATAGGTTAATTTTTAATTTAAAAAAGTGGGATGTGAGGGAGAAAGAGGAAAGAAAAGGGAAAACTTAGCGTTGCTATTACAAATCAATAAGGCGCAAGGGGAACTGTGTTACCCCTAATTTAACGCGAGCGAAGCCGCGGGCAAAGGCTAGTACTATTATAAAAATTCAAATATTTTGTTGAATACAGAACACAAAAAAAATAATTACTTAAATCTTCAATTTAGATTATTTTGTTGTTATTGAGCAAATTATTTTATAAATGATCATGTCTATTTGTGATATTCTGTTGATAAACCCATTTAAAAAAAAGTAGGGTAGGTAGGGTAGATAGGGTAGGGTAGGGTACGGTAGGTAGGGTCGACAGGGTAGGGTAGGGTACGGTAGGTAGGGTCGATAGGGTAGGTTGCGTAGGTAGGGTAAGTAGGGTAGATAGTGTAGGTAGGGTAAGTAGGGTAGATAGTGTAGGTAGGGTAGGATGCGTGGGTAAGGTAAGTAGGCTAGGTAGGGTAAGTAGGCTAGGTAGGGTAGCTAGGTAGAAAAATTGCATAGTAAGCCAGGCACAGCTTGTTTCCTATAAATCTTACCTTTTTCGATTTCAATTTCTCTATGTAACAGCAGTTGTTGGGCACATAGCGGTGACGCATCCTTTGGTAACCTGTATCACAAAATACAAGACTCATTAAAAAGAAACTAACACAAAGTGTATTTGGCACTTGTTGTAAAAGAACACACTAAAATTTTAAAAAAAATAGTTAACTTAAAAACTATTTGCAAAAAAAACAGACTTTAAAAACAAAAATCGGAAGAGGGTAGGTTCCTTCACATAATCGGGCGGGAGGAAACTCCCGGATGTCACCTTTGTGACAATCGCCCGGAAGACACCGTGGAGCGGAGCATCTCTGTGTCCGAGCTAGAGGCGATCAGGGTGGGTTTTTAGTCAGTAATAGGCCCAGCGCCCATTATCGGCATCGGCAAGGAACCTATGCTTTGGCATGCTGCAACGTTCTTAGGAATGACGAGGCGTCTTTAAGCAAGCTATCCCCGAGTGTTGCCTCGGCGCCGGCGGCGTACCGAAGGATGCCGAAGCATCCCGAAGCATTCTCAAGGCTGCCGATACAGCAGCCACAAGCATACCAAAGCGGTATTTTTGTAATTACGACCATATATAATGGAAATTTCTACTTAATTGCCATTATGTTAATGTATATTGCTATTTGCCACCTAAAATCCTCAGTTGTGCCGATGCCGATAATGGGCGCCCGGCTTTAGTCTGACACTCCCTCTTCTAAAGCCAGACGATGACTCACCTCTCCTCAACAGTTCCGGCGATTTGAAGCGCCCTCTCTCGGCTGAGGTTTCCGTACATAAAACCTTCAATATGCACCTTACGTATCATGCGGGCGACGAAATCGTTAAGGTCTTCCGGCGTCATTTCTACAAAGAAAATTTTAAGTTTTGTAACTAGTTTGGCGAATGTATAATCAAAATCAAAATATTTTTATTTCACATAGGCCTACATGGGCACTTATAAAACGTCGAGAAAAGATGCACGGTTCGGGTTGGTCGTTTCCTATGGAGAAGAACCGGCAAGAAACTCCATAGTTACTCTTTTAAAATCATTTGGTTTTGCAATGTTGTTGTTACAGTGTTAGCACTTAAGTATGAGAGGACAGCGTAGGCCCGACAATAAGTCATTGCACATTACAAAAAGTAAAATAAAATAATACGTTAACATAAATTAACAAGCGACCAAGAATTTACAAGGTCAACCATGTCCACTCATTCACAACGAATTGGTAGAAACAATCTATACAAAAGTAAGAGAAAAAAATATATATGCAAAAACAAAATAATAACTAAGAGACGAGTCGCACAGATATAATATAAATTATATACATAATATAAATTGGAGCGACTTGAGCCTCGGGGACTAATAAATATACAGTGGAATCCGTTTAAAATGACATCGAAGGGAAATAACAAACACGTCATACTAAGCGGACGTCATAAAAAACTTTTTGTGCGAGTATTTATTTTAATAGAGAGAGACAAAATAGAAATAAGTCAAAAATAATAATATAACACCGAACACAGTCGAGAGTGTTAGGAAAAATGTCAGTCACTACATCAACTGGACACAATTTATTAAAAATGGGTCATAGTAAGCGAACTGTCACTCAATGAGGAGTTATACCCGACTTTGTTTAAAGAATTTTATATGAAAACCAAACATCGCTGTCTAATACATCATAATAAGCGGTTGTTCATTATAAGCGGAGTCATAATAAACGGATTCTACTGTATATGATAAAACATTTGATTATATTTTTTCTTTTAGAAACAGTAGTAATTTTTTTAAGGTTCCTCAAAAGTATAAAACGGTACCTTTATAGGACCACTTTTCGTCTGTAAGTCTGTCTGTTAAGACCCTTTATCTAGGGAACGCGAGGACATAAGTCTGGTCCTAAAGGAGCTGTGTAAAAATCAACCCCCTAAATTTTACTCACGGGTTGACCACTTGCAACCAGCGCTGTGCAGTGGGCTCCCATGGCACAGCATCATGCTGAGTGGTGACCTACCTGTCGCAGTCACGACGTGCAAGCTATTTTTATTTTGTCCATATTTATGTTTTTATTTATTTAAACTTTATGTACAATAGTGGCACATAGGCGGACTTAAAGCCATAAGGCATTCTTTACCAGTCAACCTTCGGGTAAAATACAATAACATTGTGATAGGGTACAAATATATATATGGGTATTTGTAAATGTTTGTGATGCTTTGCATGTTTAATATATATTTTTTTGTTTTTTAGTATGCTCGTCATAATTTGCCACAGATAAATACTTTTTCTTTCTTTCTATTTTATCCATATTTTTGTCACATATTTGTGTCGTTGGCGTCCAGATCACGCGCTTACATGTCACATATATGTGACAATGGCATTAACCTTTGAATATCACAACAAACGCGCGAAAATTCGACGAATTAAGAGTAACGTTTCAGCGAGGTAGGCCTTCAGAAAAACAAAGATTTTACCGTTAAACCGATAGCTATACCGTATAAAACCATACTACCTACGTATAAAACCAACCCAACCAACCACCTATAACACCCTTAGCTCCACCTCTTCGTCGTACAGTATCTGGTACTAATTCCCTTATATCCCGCATATGCAAACTCATAAACGAACGCAGCGACCTGGTTGACGTCCACGCAGACCCAATATCGACGTTTGTCAGACGTCATTAGTATTAGTGTGTTTTAATTATTTAGAATCTAAGTTCAATGTAAGTACATTTTGAGAATTTAATTATAGAGCACTTTGCATGTGGTGTTTGCCTGTAATTGGTTGTGCAGTGAGACTATAGACACAATTATTTGTATATTCCTTTGTTTAGTAATACCTGTAACAACTGTTGGTGAACCTTAATTAAATAAATTAAATAAAAATAAATAAAATAAAGTTCCCCCTTGGGTACTTAAGACAAATGGCATTTTGTCTTATGTTCCCCCGTAGGAACTTAACCTTTGTAGTAAAGATAAGTCTTAAAATCAGATTACGCTTACGATAAGAGCCCGCCTGGCGGTGCTTGACGGATAGTTGACGTAAATAATGGTGGTCCTTGAGAGGTTAACGACATTCAACGAGTTTAAAGGTTAATAAAGTATATTTACCATTAGCCACCTCCAGCAGTTGACACCTCGTCCATACCAAGTCGGCTAAACATAACGCTTGTTGGTATACAGCGTGCTGAAAAACAAATTGATAAAACTTCATAATCTGACAAGCCTTTTCGCATCCATAACGGCCTAAACAAGCAATACTTTTGGTGGTCACTAAGACGGGATTTTGTAAAATTCGGTGATAAAACAGGTGCCAGTTTATTATTGGCCATATTAGAAGAATTTGTAATAAATTGTAAGTATCGCTGTTGGTTACCTAAATGAAGAAAATAATGTCAGGTAAGAAAGGTATGTCAGACTTTTACTGACTAAAATCCACCCATGTTCCTTCTTCCCTTCATGTTCCGGGGCCGCGGTATCTCATTCGAACAACCCGTAACTCCGGCAAGCCTCTCTGCTTACGTCGGCCGGACGGCTCGCTACTCATTGCTCACCATCCAAAGACACCCGCATCTAAAGTGGCCGGGAGTATTCTGGCGGTTCTAAACACCTGGAGTGTTTCCTGCTGCAGCTGGGACGTGTCGAAGATCCCTAAGTTAATAAACTAAGAGATAATTAAAATCCATACCTGATAAGGCTGTTCAGCATCAAAATTCCTTATCGCCCTGATATGATTTTCCTTCATGATATGAAACCGTTTGGGGTCAGCAGTGAAGTCCACCATATGCTCGATGATCTTGTCCAGTAACACGCTCTGTTTGTCATCGTACCCATCGATGGTCACCTGAAAAATCTACCGTGTTTATTATTCAAGAAAAAAACCTGTCCACTTTTAAAATTCTGGTCAAAAAGCACTACCTCTCTCCTTAAACAACAATCCTTACTAATATTATAAAAGCGAAAGTGAGTTTGTTTGATTGTTACCTCTTCACGCTTTAATGGCTATACCGATTTTGATGAATTTTAGTACAGAGATAGTTGGTAACCAGGAGACGGACATAGGCTACTTTTTATTTTAAAAACGTGAGGGAGAAAGAGTGAAGAAAAGGGAAAACTTAGCGTTGCTATTACAAATCAATAAGGCGCAAGGGGAACTGTGTTACCCCGAATTTAACGCGAGCGAAGCCGCGGGCAAAAGCTAGTATGAAATATTTCTTTGCTCTCCATGATTATTATTTTATGTTTTTATATATAAGTATTTATTTATTATAAATGTAGCTATTCCTTCGTAAACTGAAACACCACAGACTACATACAGTACTCTCCTCCTTTAGATCCATCCAAAGTTTGTGTTGAAAAGATCGCTTTTAGCGATAAGACCGCCCATTGTGTCACTCTATTTATAAGTTGTATACTGTTATTCTTGTCATTTGTATGGTGTACATAACAAAGAATATTCTATCTTTTTTTTTTTTGTTATTTTGTGTGGTTGTCTTAATTTACGATAAACAAAAATTATTTTTTCTTTCTTTCTTGTGCCAAAAGGCGAATTCTGCGATATGGGAGTGGGTTTTTAAGTAATTACTGAATCTACTCACGCTGATCCCATACTTGGCATTACCGATGCTCCAGCGTAGTCCCGCCAGCTCCGCGGCGTACGCGAACTGCTGGAGGCTGTCTCTTAGTAGCAGCACCCACACTGACGTCAGGTTGCAGCTCAGAGGATCCGCGTAGGCTAGGGGGCTGGTAAAAAAAAATCGTTAACTCTTTCTAGGGTGTCGTACAAACTTTAATTGCGACATTAATTGCCATGCGAAGACAATAAAAAACAACAAATGAGACGGAAAGTAAATCCGAGCCGAGTGATTGTTAAAATTTCGTCATAGAGTAAATAGTCCAGAAGATGGCGTAAACTAAATCCCCAAAGAATATTTTACAGATGGCGACGGATGCCATGCGAAGACAATAAAAAACAACAAATGAGACGGAAAATAAATCCGAGCTGAGCGGCTGTTAAAATTTCGTCATAGAGTAAATAGTCCAGAAGATGGCGTAATCTAAATCCCCAAAGAATATTTTTAAGATGGCAACAGGTATTACACACACTAGGGAAAAAAGTGGATTGTTTTTTTTACAGCTCCAAGGGGCCACAGACTTTAGTACATGGTTTTAATTTCATCTTTATATCTCTACGCAGTTTCGAGATAAAAATCTTGAAAAAAAAAGTCTTGACAGATCAACAACAAAGTGATGATATCTTTTTTTTTTTTTGCAGAAACGTTTTTTATTTCAGTCTTTTTAGTTGTGGCATGATGGAATCCCACACAAATTCTTATCGAGTATTCATTTTCCATTGTTAAGTCCAGAAGAAAAAGCTAAAAATATATACATCCTATTAATATTACAAATGCGAATGTTTGTTACGATGGGTGTATGGATGTTTGTTACTCTTTTACGTCAAAACGGATCTTGATGAAATTTGGCACAGATGACTTTTACTTTTTTTTCGATCATCGCGTGGGCGAAGCCGTAGGCGCCAACTAGTAATTAATATGGAGACCCCTTGAGGAGTATAGGTACCATTTGGAATATAAAAATACAACCGAATTGAGAAACTCTTACTCTTTTTTAACCGGTATTTTGCAAGTAAGTTTTTACCAACACTTTCACACTTCATTTTTTTTAAACTAGATGAGGCCGATGTTTCGTAGCCGACTACTCTGAGAAGAAACAGCCGAAACAAACTCAGAGTCCAGACAAAAAAATCTTAGTCAACTTACATGAGGACTATGCAGATTAGTGTCTGAAATGGTCCTTTATATAGCCTTACCTGACTAAATCGAACGTCATAACCGCTTTAGGCAAGTTAAACTCGCTGTCTTTCTTGAACCAAAGTCTCATTAGCGGGGTGTCCTGAAACAAACAGATAATTTTAAGCCCGCAGTACACATTGAGCCAAGGTATTGGGCCAGCCTATTGGGCCAAGATAATGAATTCCCAATGTAGCTGTATACACATTGGTGTCAATCATGACGAAGCGCGTCAAGATCCTTTGATGTGTGAACAAAAAACCGACAACAATCGGTTTGCTCGCCAATGTTGGCGCCAACCGAACATCGCTGCCAACATACCGCCAAGTAGCCCTCTACACTTTGGACCAAAAGGCTGGCCCAACACCTTAGCCCAATGTGAACTGCGGGCTTTAGATATCTCTTTTTTGCGGATTGGAAATCTTCAAATAACTTCCCCCAGGAGGAAGAAAAGGGGGAGTGTCAGACTTATACTCACTAAAACCCACCCATGTTAATTATATTGCACTTTATGTTCCGGCTCTGCGGTATCTATATCGAAGCGCAACCCCGGTCTGCACCATCGTTAGGTAAACTAAAGTACGGCCAACGAGAAGCGATACGAAAGGTCATTAACCTAAAGAACAACTGTGGCGTTGACAATCTAATATTTAGCTCTTTCCATCTTGTGCCTTTGTCGTAATGTCTCGTTCTCCCGGCAAAAACATGACAACGTTAAGACGGGTTCGTCAACATTCGGGCGGCCATTTTAGATGGAGTTTTAGCATGGGTTTTGTTTACATTTGGTATCGCTTCTCGTTGGCCGTACTGTAGTAGAAAATACCTAAGCAATCCGCAATTGCAGTCTTTTTTTTAAACTTTACCGCACATTAGGAAGTACTTCTGTATCGTGGGTGCGTTTACAAACATTAAAATTTCCATACACAAACAGCCAGACTTAAAACAACTATCTGTAGGACATACAAATATTAATTCCGTGCGGGGAACGAACCTGTGACACGCAGAGCAGCAGTCGATCGTTCAGCCACTGCGACACACTTCACGCGGGCAACGAGCATGAGCTCTTTGATAAATAAATAATTAGTTTCTTACCTTATTCGTCCATTTTGTTTTCAATACATATAATAAACTTTTTAAATATTTCTTAAAAATAAAAAAACATTAAAAAAATTAAAAATAGTAGCCCACCGGTATCGGGAACAGGGTCCAAGCTACCGGCGGTCAGGGCTCCAGAGAAAGGAACCTCCTAACAATACGAGCCGTGTCCAGGAGTACCGCGCACTGTATCAAGCCCTTGATCCAGCTGCCTAACGAGAGCCGAGTCAGGTGTTGGTCGAGGCTCTCGGCAATTCGTTTCTTACCTTAATTATTATAGGGGCAGTAGAGTCTGCGGTACTGTCCTCCCCTTTTTCTAAGCCAAGCTTATTAGGTATAAACTCGTTCGGAGGGGGGAGGTGAAGCTCAGGAGTAGGCTGCACAGTCTTCCACTTCTGAAGAATGAGAAAACAATTATTTTTTTAATTGACGGAAGAAGAAGACGGAAAAAGACCGACTTCTAAAAAAAAACTAAAAACTGGAAAATAACTTTATTTCCGGAAGTCGGTGGCTTTTGTTGGTTTCGTTGACTTTATTTGCCACCGACTTCCGGAAATAAAGTTATTTTCCAGTTTTTAGTTTTTTTTAGAAGTCGGTTTTATGTTTTTACTAAAAGTTTTTATTTCAGCATTTTTAGTTATATTATTATGATATAATACGCAAACACGGTTAAAAAGTTTTTATTTTTAGCTTTAGTCCCGTCTTAGATACAAGTTTTAGTTCCACATCAAGCTATAGATTAAATAATAAATAATAATAAATATCTTGGGCAGAGCTTGTGTTATGGTAACCAGACAACTGATATACATACTTATATTATTTATAAATGTAATATATACATATTATAGATAAATCACACCCAGACACAGAACAAACAATCATGCTCATCACACAACGTCGTTTGTCCTGGGTGGGAATCGAACCCACGACCACCGGCTCAGCAGTCAGGGCCACTAACCACTAGACCAACAGGCCCGCCGAAAGGGAGCTAGACGGAAAAAATTAGGACCAAAAAGTTTAAACGACACTTTTTGTTATAGTTGTAAGCCGTGTTGCATGTTTCTCTGCCTCTCTCTCTCTCATAGAAAGCAAGCCAGTTATTTTCGTTTCGTCTTTCTATTTCGCATTGAACAGTGTGGTGTTGCGACGATTATTTTTGTTGAGTGTATACAGGTTTTTTGTACATAATAAATAATAACTTCGTTCCATCTGGGTATCCCTTGACACCACTCAAGTTTTTTTACTCAAAAATCTCCCTTACATCTATAATAGGGTAGTTGACACCACCAATCAATTGATATACTTTTTATGAGCTGTCAAAACGCGCTTCCTCCATAGATTTTATATGAGACTCGCAACCGATGACGTCACTAAGTTGTCAAGTCAATGATGCAACTATTTATTGATTTAAAAGCAACTAAAAATCGAATTTTAAAGTTATTTTGAAATGAATGGAGTTCTCAGGTCTAGAATAAGGTGTTCTTTCAGAAAAATTGTGTATTTTAATTATTGGTTAATGGTGTCAACTACCCAATTACAGGGATACACCTAATTACCGTTAAACCGATAGCTAAGATAGATAAGACGCTTGTGGCATTTTGTCTTATGTTCCCCCGTAGGAACTTAACGACATTCAACGGGTTAAGTTTATGTTATTTTAATTGGACTAGTTCATATAAATTCGTTTTAATTATTGTTAATAAATACTGTAGTAGGTTCCTACTTGCTTTAGTAAAACTATTGTTTTAACCTCTCAAGGACCGCCATTATTTGCGTCAACTATCCGTCAAGCACCGCCGGGCGGGCTCTTATCGTAAGCGTAATCAGATTTTAAGACTTATCTTTACTACAAATACAGTTTTTAATCGGTCGGGGTTTGGTGGCACAAATTCGTGCGAGCGGGGCTCAACGGTAACACGTTTACTGGCACGATTTTCTGCCGCTGGGGCTCTAGAGGTTAAAGAGATAATTACCTGTATTAAAGAATCTTCTATATTCTCCTGCAGATATTTCGTCCCGTACCAAGGCTCTGTCATTGTGCATTTATCTTTGAAACCTCTGTAAAGAAATGGTTAAGTTTAATGGTGCTGATCTATGCGTCATGTTCGTGAACGGGCGCTGTCAGTTGTGACTGGTCATCTGTCAGTTGCCACGTCTTATTATTGATTTTAACTTTTTTTTAAATTTAATGCACGTATAGTCGTTAAAAACCGACCAGGAGCGAGGCACACTCACGCACCAAGGGTTCCGTACAAAGTACGACATTAAACGTCATTTTTTTTTGTTATTTTTATGTTTTCCATTACAAAATATGTATTTTTTCCTAATGTCACAGCTCCCATCATGCTACAGGGAAAACAGTTTAATAATTATTATTTCTTTCTATACGTACTTCGCCACAATGCCAACGCGAACATTCTCGGGGGTAAGCAGAGCTAGCAGTGAGTCAATCAGCTCTGGCTTCCATTCCGTCATGATGTAGTATGCGCAGAGAACGTCTTCAATAGGAAACTCCTGGAGACAAAATAAATTAATTATTATATTACTGATACTTAAAAGCAGTCGTAGAGTTAAAATAAAACTTACCTAACTTACTGTAGAATATGCGAGACCGTATTTTTTTTTGTTTTTATTGAGAATGAACTCACTCTTGACCTCGATCTCGCCTGATGGTAAGCGACAGATGAGGTCTACGATGGAGCGAGCGAGCCCAGAAGATGCCTATTGACTCTTGTTTTGAAGGCAGACGGGTCGTATGTGGTAGGGAACACAGAAGCCGGTAGAGAGTTCCACACCTTGGCCGTGCGCACAATAAATGTTGAGGAAAAGCGCTTAGTACGACAAGACGGTATATTGACCAAGTGCGCGGGTGGTACCCTGCCGTGCGTCTGGTAGCCCGGTAGTAAAACGGAGATGGTGGGATCAGGTCATGGAGCTCCAGCGCACACTCTCCGAAGTACAATCTGTAGAAAACCGACAAGCTGGCAACGTTACGCCTGTGCGCCAGGCTATGAAGCTTGGACACAGCATCTCATCGCCTATGAGCCTTTTGGCTCTGCGTTCCACCGAGTCGAGTTCGCGAACCGAGGGTTTCACTCGGGCAATTCAAGAACCAAGTCCAACTAAATATTGTTTAGATATATATCTCAACATGTTAAGCACACCGTCGTAAATAGTGTATATATATATTGTTAAGTGTATTTCTGTACCTTTTATTGTCTTTTACTCAAATTTTATTTTTGCTATCTGTGTTTGCCGCATCATATTGTACACTTAGTCATCTTAATATTAATAATAAATATCTTGGGACAACTCACACACGGCTATCCGATCCCAAGCTAAGCAGAGCTTGTGTTATGGTAACCAGACAACTGATATACATACTTATATAATTTATAAATACATACATATTATAGATAAATCACACCCAGACACAGAACAAACAATCATGCTCATCACACAAAGTTTGTCCTGGGTGGGAATCGAACCCACGACCTCCGGTTCAGCAGTCAGGGCCACTAACCACTAGACCAACAGGCCCGTCATTGTGACTGTATTGTTTTTAATTATCAGTGTAGCAATAGTAGGTAAACCAATAAATAAGTATCACTAAACACTTGCCTGCAGTAAATGCACATGCCCTGTGACCATCCCCCTTGCTTCCTGCGTATCCTTAAACCTGAACTCCAGCGCCATCAAATCTTTCTGTTCCTCCCACACCCAATGCTTCGGACCTTCCTTCTTCAGCATCGCGATGTACTGTGGAAAAAGGAATATCGTGTTAGAGAAGAAAAATAACTTGGCTAGTGCGAGTTGAGCTCGCACACCGAACGTTTCGTACAAATTTGCGATATAAGCGGCCATATCTTTTGACTGCGTAGAATTAGGGCTCTTGTTAACGACAACGGATAACGGCCCGATTTTTATAACGTGCGACGGGCCGACGTGCAGTGCTCAATAGGTTAATGTAGGCGTTTGTTAACGCAACGGGCGCATACCCGTTGCAACGAAACTCAACGGATGCACGAACGTCGCCCCTCGGCTCGACGGCGGTCGGTCCGATGCAGTGGACCACGTCATTCCATAGAAGTGTGTTGACGAGGACGGATGGGCGCACGTTTTTACAACCTACCGGCTTGTGCTGCTCATTGCGAATATGGAGTTTACCATTGATATGGATTTATTAATCAGTCTTGTTCAAAATAGGCCTGTGTTGTGGGACAAGACTTCAGAAAATTACAAAAGTAAACAAGCAAATTTTGTAGCCGTTGTTTTTTGTATAAATACTAGGCTAAAATAAGCTTTTTCTTTGCACTCGACATAACGTACGTGCATTTCTTCGCCCTTCAAGTACAGAACTGATACGACAACAACCGACGCGCTCACGTTATATTTAGCAGATCGTCTACAGAGGTAACCGTTTCGCGTCGGCCCGTTACCCGTTGACAAAAACGGTCGTTAACAAGAGCCCTTAGGGGATTGATATTTGACGCGTCTGACAGACAGACAGACAGACTACAATGTGATCCAATGACGGTTTCGTTTCGTATTCCTTTCGAGGCATTGAACCCTAAATAACTATAAAGTGGAAAAATAAATTTACTTCCCGAAGTCTGTGTATGACTTTGGTTTCATACGTCGATTTTTTGCCACCGACTGCGGAAATAAATTTACTAACCACCCTTTTTACTGTTTTCTTGCAAGTCGGTTTTATTTTTACAAAATAGCGTTTAATTTTAGTTTTAGATATTTTTTTATTTATTTATATTTAGCTGGCGCTTGCGGCTACGCTCGCCTGTATCCTATGTGTTATTCCAGACAATAATTTACCTCCGTGCCAAATTTCATCAAGATCCGTTCAGCCTTTTTGACGTGAAAGATTAATAAATAAATAATAAATATCTTGGGACAACTCACACACGGCTATCTGATCCCAAGCTAAGCAGAGCTTGTGTTATGGTAACCAGACAACTGATATACATACTTATATAATTTATAAATACATACATATTATAGATAAATCACACCCATTTCCATTTTCATTATATGGATATTCCTTCCTGAATCAATAAGTAATCCCGAATTCACGGGATTAAACAACTTTAAGTAACTTAATGAAATTATAGCAGTGGTTATTTTGATTTAGTATTTTTATCTTTATTTTATTCAGAATAAATGGAATTTTAATTTAAAAAAAATGTTACAATAAAGAGTTTAACAAGGAACAGCCGTTTTACAAGTACGAGAGAGTATGTTAAACATTATTCAAAGAAAATATATCGATTTTACAACGACATTTAACTATATTTCGTATGCAGGTAACATTTTTACCAACCAGAAATTTTAAACGATCCCGGGATGCGGGATTTTAAAAGGCATGTCCATATTATTCTTTCGTAGGCATACAAATGAAGTTTAGGTAAATTTTTGCCCGATTATCCAATCACTGATGATGATCACTTGATATACTAACTTGGAACACCAACTCAATGATATCATCAGTATGCGAGACACCTTCCTCCGTCAGATCCACTTGTACGCCGAAGAAACCGAAGCCCCGGGCTCCGATACGAGTGCCTCCTACTAAACTGTGGAGAAACAGAGACAATTAGCATCCTTACTATCCTTATCCTTACTAATATTATAAAAGCGAAAGTGAGTTTATTTGTTTGTTTGTTACCTCTTCACGCTTTAATCGCTACAACGATTTTGATGAATTTTGGTACAGAGATAGTTGGGAACCAGGAGACGGACATAGGCTAATATTTTTTTGAAAAAAGTGGGATGTGAGGGAAGAAAAGGGAAAACTTAGCGTTGCTATTACAAATCAATAAGGCGCAAGGGGAACTGTGATACCCCGAATTTAACGCGAGCGAAGCCACGGGCCAAAGCTAGTTTAATATAAAAACAAAATATTTTTATTTCACATAGGCTTACATGGGCATGGCATGGCATTTAAACCGCGCTTGCCTAGGTTGGTCTGTGGATGGGTGACCACTCGTTACATACAAAGTTTCCTCCGTGCCTCGGAAAGCACGTTAAGCTGTTGGTCCCGGCTGTCATTTGTAAATCTTTGACAGTCGTTACAGTAGTCAGTGTCCCGAAAGTCTGACAACCAGTCTTACCAAGATGTATTGTATTAACCAGTACTAACTGGGTTATGGAGGTCAGATAGGCAGTCGCCCCGTGTAAAATACTGGTATTCAGTTGCATCTGGTAAGACTGGAAGTCGACTCCAACATAGTTGGGAAAAGGCTAGGCAGATGATGATAGGCCTACATGGGCACTAATAAAACGTCGAGAAAAGGTGCACGGTTCGGGTTGGTCGTTTCCTATGGAGAAGAACCGGCAAGAAACTCCATGGTTACTCTTTTAAAATCATTTGGTTTTACAATGTTGTTGTTACAGCGTTAGTACTTAAGTATGAGAGGACAGAGTAGGCCCGACAATATGTCATTGCTTACTTTAAAAAACCATCACGCTAGAGCCCTTAGAAGCAGCAAGGTGGGTAAAACCGCGGGGCAACTAATCCGTACTATCCTTACTAATATTATAAAAGTGAAAGTGAGTTTGTTTGTTTGTTACTTCACGCTTTAATGGCTAAACCGATTTTGGTGAATTTTTGTACAGTTTTTTAGAAAAAGTGAGATATGAGGGAGAAAGAGGGAAGCAAAGGGAAATCTTTGCTTTGCTATTACAATATAATAAGGCGCAAGGGCAAACACTACAGGTAGCAGGTAACTGCAAATCAGGAAAGGAGAACTGTGTTACCCCGAATTTATCGCGAGCGAAGCCGTGGGCAAAAGCTAGTACTATTATAACATGTTTTTCGTACCTGTTACACCATCCTCTTTCCTTCAAAGCTGACAGCAAACTGCCAGGTCCTTCGTGTCCCAAAAGATGGGACAAGTAATGTCCTGGCTGTGGACAAAAATATCTACATTACTATTTAATAGAGGAGTAAAACACCTTTACCTCT
Organism: Ochropleura leucogaster; assembly: GCA_958449745.1. NCBI lineage: Eukaryota > Metazoa > Arthropoda > Insecta > Lepidoptera > Noctuidae > Ochropleura > Ochropleura leucogaster. The sequence continues at coordinate 7,132,149 of OY288228.1, read as the reverse complement.
AGAGCCCCAGCGGCACAAAAACGTGCCAGTAAACCCCGACCGATTTAAAACTTTATTTGTAGTAAAGATAAGTCTTAAAATCAGATAACGCTTACGATAAGAGCCCGCCCAGCGGTGCTTGACGGATAGTTGACGTAAAAAATGGCGGTGCTTGAGAGGTTAAATTGCAATAACTAATATATGTATCAACAGTAATTTATTTTATTATCAGTAATTTATTATATTATCAGTAATTTATTTTATTATCAGTAATTTATTATATTATCAGTATTTTATGTTATTATCAGTAATTTATTATCAGTGATACTCACTCCACTCTTATAATGTTTCCTCGTATCTGGAATAGGGAAGTCGATGGACAAAGACCTCAGATCCTTGACAGGATAGCAGTACGCGCGCTTGCGACGCAGCTCCGGCGGAAACGGATGCTCGGGCCAAGATGGCGGCTCCACCGACTTGTCTTCGACTTCAGAAAATAGTGGGACCACTATATTTTCCAGATCGTCTAGGGATTCTGAAAAATGAAAGATTTTTGTATGAAGCGTAGCGTGCTTTTGCTAACTTGCCCCCTTTTTAAAAAAAAAAATTAGAGGTGTCAAGGGACAGCCGGATGGAACGAAGTTCCTATAGAAATGAAAATATCTGGCTTGCTTTCTATAAGAGAGAGACAGACAGACAGACAGAGAAACATGCGACGCCGCACAGCTTACAATAGCTTACTATAGCAAAAAGCGTCGTGACAACTTTTCGTAAGAATTTTTTCCGTCTAGCCCCCTTTCACAACGCGCGATAAGGAACTTCGTTCCAAAACGTTGCCCCACACTAGGAATTTGTCCTGTATCGTGGATGCGTTTACAAACATTTAAACTCACATACACAAACAGCCAGACCCGGAACAACGATCTGTAGGTAATACAAATATTTGTTCCGTGCGGGGATCGAACCCGCGACACGCAGCGCAGCAGTCAATCAGCCACTGCGCCAACGGTGTCGTCGATTTTGAATTATGTTTATGTTGCCAACCACGCAAATAGCTTATATTGACATAATTGTTAATCGTAGTAACATTAAATATTGACAAGAAAGGTTTTATCTACACGATGCTTCAGCTAAAACAGTATTCAACTTACATTACAGTTATCCAATAAGGGATCCGTTTTTTTTCTTTTGATATACGGAACGCTAATAAGAGTCGGTCGGTCAAGAGTCAGACGACTAAAGACGACTAAAATATACTGAGACACAAAAATAATGAATATACACGAACTATAAATTTATAACACATGTATATTTATCAAAAAAATACTAAACAAAAACATTCACACAAATATCACACTTACCCACTATAGACAAGTTACTCAACGAAGCTCACGACGAGCAAGTTTATTAGTTTTCCAAAAACCCGGACTAACTATGGCAAAAAAATGCTAACATTTGAAGGAGCACAGCTATATAACAAAATACCCTCACGTATAAGAAACCTATCATCATTCAATGCATTCAAAACCCAACTTAGCTTGTATTTAATCGCAAACCGGAAATAACCAGAGAAATTAATGCGTTGAGTGGTGGAGTTTCAGTTAGTATTACGTAATTAGTTTTTAACGGATGTTGTCGAACCCAATTTAGTATTTGAGTAATAATTATTGTTCTCAAGTAGTTTTTATTGAGAATATCTTTAAACCTAAGAGTCAGACTCGCGCACGAATATCCGTACAAACTTGCGACATAAACGGCCATATCTTTTGACTGCGTACACTTAGAGGGTTGGTTTTTTCACAGCTCCAAGGGACCACAGACTTGCGTATATCGTTTGAATTTTAACTCGATAGCTCCACGTGTTCTCGAGATAAAGTGTCTTGACTGACAGACAGACATACGGATAACAAAGTGGTCCTAAAAGGGTTCCATTTTTTTCCTTTCGAGTTACGGAACTCTTTAAAACCGCTGTAAATTGCTTGAATTAAATTATAATAATACTAGCTTTTGCCCGCGGCTTTGCTCGCGTTAAATTCGGGGTAACACAGTTCCCCTTTCCTGAATTGCAGGTACCTGCTACCTATAGTTTTTGCCCTTGCGCCTTATTTATTGTAATAGCAATGCCAAGTTTTCCCTTTTCTTCCCTCTTTCTCCATCATTACACGACTGTTTTTAACTTAAAAAAAAAAGTTAGCCTATGTCCGTCTCCAGGGTCCCAACTATCTCTGTGCCAAAACCAGTTTAGCCATTTAGGCGTGAAGACGTAACAAACAAACAAACTCACTATCGCTTTTATAATATTAGTAAGGATATTTTGCCATACAGCAGCTAATGATAATGGTTTGACGGTATCAGTCCCTGTAGGGGGGAGTCCCTGGAGTCCTAAAATACAGGCCACGGCTTAGTTTGTGAGAGTCAAGATGGCGGGTGTACCATAGCGAATTAAGTTATACCACTTACCTGTACCTTACTGGGTGTACCTTACTTTCTAAATAATTTCGTTGTGAAAGAGGTACAGATTTTTAGACCTAGGTACTAAATAGTACATTTTAGGTACATTTTTTTGGTAAGTGGTATAATTTAATTCGCTATGGTACACCCGCCTTTTTGACCTCACCTTAGTTTAGGCACCAATCTCCCACAAAAGAATTTTAGATGCTTACTGCAAATATTGTTATCTTTTAAGGCGCGATAACAAGCTAATCTTTAGGTATTCGGAAGTGAGGCTAGCTGCCTACTGGGCATGGTCTGACACAAGTACATGACAGTATTGCATCGAAAGAATAAAAAAAAAGGTAGAAAATAGTGCAGTGTTTGATTTTATTTGAATATCATGTCCGCCAAAATGTAGGTCATTTTGAAGTTTTAATTGAATATAAAAAAAAATACTGATCCGTGTTTGAAAAAAATTAGATATCTCTTTAGTCTATAAAATTTCCTTTGTTATACCTAAATATAAAAAATATGATGACTGAATTTTTTTCGTGGTCTTTTTAATCCTTTTTTTTTTCTCGTAGTACTACACCACTTTTGTAAACTGATTTTGTTTAAGTCGTTACTTTGTGCATTAAACTATACACGGTAATTTTTTTTGGCTATTGGCATGTACAGATACGGCTAACTTTGTGACGAAAATCTAGACGTTTTACGAAGTGTTTGCTTTGTACAGCGCCTTAAGTTGTAGCCTATAAGTGTTGTTTGTGGAGGAAAATTAAAGATTTTTTTGTATTGTATCGTATTTGTAAAAGATTCTTACCTTTACCCATAACAACTAGTGTCATGATATTTGCCGAATACCATTTCTTGTGGAATTTCAGCAACTCTTTCCTGACGTCAATACCTTTTGATTTTGGTATGGTCTCCAAAGTTTCTCTGTTGCCTGTGAAAGATTGAGTGATTGAAAGACTGAAACATTGATAGATTGAGTGATTGTTCTAACCAGACAGATCTTTTGCTGGGGAGTTTGTACCATCACTTCTTCTTTCCAGCTAAAACACTAGGAAGTGGCGCAGGATAGGGCATTTTTGTGGGACTGTCTCATGAAATGTGACGTCTAAAATGTGCTGATTATCGGTCTTATTTGAATAAATGACATTTGATTGAAGGAATGGAAGATTGATAGATTGTATAATTGAAGGAATGGGAGATTGATATATTGTATAATTGAAGGAATGGAAGATTGATATATTGTATAATTGAAAGAATGGAAGATTGATATATTGTATAATTGAAAGAATGGAAGATTGATAGATTGTTTAATTGAAGGAATGGAAGATTGATATATTGTTTAATTGAAGGAATGCAAGATTGATAGATTGTTTAATTGAAGGAATGGAAGATTGATAGATTGTTTAATTGAAGGAATGGAAGATTGATGTATTGTAATTAAAATAATGGAAGATTGATAGATTTTATAAATGAAAGAATGGAAGATTGATAGATTGTTTAATTGAAGGAATGGAAGATTGATGTATTGTAATTAAAATAATGGAAGATTGATAGATTTTATAAATGAAAGAATGGAAGATTGATAGATTGTTTAATTGAAGGAATGGAAGATTGATAGATTGTTTAATTGAAGGAATGGAAGATTGATGTATTGTAATTAAAATAATGGAAGATTGATAGATTTTATAAATGAAAGAATGGAAGATTGATAGATTGTTTAATTGAAGGAATGGAAGATTGATGTATTGTAATTAAAATAATGGAAGATTGATAGATTTTATAAATGAAAGAATGGAAGATTGATAGATTTTATAAATGAAAGAATGGAAGATTGATAGATTGTTTAATTGAAGGAATGGAAGATTGATAGATTGTTTAATTGAAGGAATGGAAGATTGATGTATTGTAATTAAAATAATGGAAAATTGATAGATTTTATAAATGAAAGAATGGAAGATTGATGTATTGTAATTAAAATAATGGAAGATTGATAGATTGTATAATTGAAGGAATAGAAGATTGATAGATTGTATAATTGAAAGAATGGAAGATTGATAGATTGTATAATTGAAGGAATAGAAGATTGATAGATTGTATAATTGAAAGAATGGAAGATTGATAGATTGTATAATTGAAGGAATAGAAGATTGATAGATTGTATAATTGAAAGAATGGAAGATTGATAGATTGTATAATTGAAGGAATAGAAGATTGATATATTGTAATTAAAAGAATGGAAGATTGATAGATTGTATAATTGAAAGAATGGAAGATTGATAGATTGTATAATTGAAGGAATAGAAGATTGATAGATTGTATAATTGAAAGAATGGAAAATTCATAGATTGTATGACTAAATGAATGAAAGATTGATACATGTGTAACATATTTTGTTCATCATCTAATTAGACTTTTCCCAAATATGTTAGGGTCGGATTCTGCGTATCTAACCGATTGCTTATCTGAACTTCACAACCCAGTATTATATATTAATAACTAGAGAAAACACTATTCTCTGGTATGATGTAAATACGATTTTGTAATAATATTATAATTTAAAAGAGTGTCCATGGAGTTTCTTGCCTATTCTTCTGCATAGAGATCAATGCTTTGGAATGGGCAACTACAGTACTTTCACAAGTTATTATGCCTTGTGACTGGGACTGTAGCTTCATTTTGTTTTTTGACATTCTAAACTGCCTGTAATGGTCTAATTGAAAGCAAGGGGCCTGCCAGGGCCACCGCCTGCCAGGGTTGCGATTTGTTCGAAAGAGATACCGCGGCCTCGGAACGTTAAGGGCAATAGAAGGAACATGGGTGGGTTTTAGTCAGTAAAAGTCTGGTACTCCCCCCCGCTCCGCCCAGAGCGGGGGAAGTTACTTGATGATTTCCCACCCCAAAAAGAAAATGGTCTAATTGAAATAAATGCTTTAAGTTTGAGACGTGGGGCGATTGAGGGACGATTGAGGGTAGATTGAAGATTGATAGAAGATTGATAAAAACCCTCCTCGCTACACATACCTGTACCAAACTTATGAAAGGGATGGGTGGGTGAAGCGGTGCCCTTGTTGAGCTGGTCCAGCCTCCACGTGTCTGAAGATGTATTCTTCTCGTGCTCCGAGTGTACTGCACTCAGCTCGCGACCCGTCGCCGACTCCGTGAAGAGTGGCGAGATGAAGAACTGGGCGAAACTGGGGAGTAAGAATAAAGATATACATATATACTAGCTGTGCCCCGGCGTGCGTTGCATTGCAATTTACTACCTTTCTACCTACCCTTCCTACCCTATCTATCTTTCAAGTTGGATCAAACTGCACACGGTGTGCAAATTTAATTTAAAATCTGTTAAGTAGTTTAGGAGTCCACCGCGGACAAACAACGTGACACGTGATTTATATATATTAAGAAGATATATATATACTAGCTGTGTCTCCGGTTTCACCCGCTGCTCACTTAGGGGTATGAAAAATAGATGTTGGCCGATTCTCAGACCTACCCGATATATACACAAAATTTCGTTTAAATCGGTCCAGCCGTTTCAGAGGAGTATGGGAACGAAAATTTTGACAAGAGAATTTTATATATTAGACTGGCTGTGTCCAGCGGTTACACCCGTTGCACGGGTCCCCTTCTTACTTAGGGGTTTGAAAGATAGATAGTAGCCGATTCTCAGACTTACTGAATATGCATAAAAAAATAAGAATCGGTCGAGCCGTTTCGGAGGAGTTTGGGAACGACCATTGTGACACGAGAATTTTATATATCTATACTAATATTATAAAGCTGAAGAGTTTGTTTGTTTGAACGCGCTAATCTCAGGGACTACTGGTTGGAATTGAAAAATTCTTTTAGTGTTGGATAGTCCATTTCTTGAGGAAGGCTATAGGCTATAAAACATCACGCTACGACCAACAGGTGCTGAGCAGCGTGGGTGAAACCGCGGAGAACAGCTAGTTAGATAATATAAAACAAAGTCGGGTTATTTGAACACTTATATATTTATAGTACAAAACTTACATATCCAGCGCCTTATGTAGATGTTCTGGAATGACGTCGAAGTAATAAGTAGTATGATCTGATGACGTAGACGCGTTCGACGACCCCCCGTGCTCTGATAGAAACTTGTTGTATTCATTTTCCTGTATATAGAAAAAAAATCCTTACTAATATTATAAAAGCGAAAGTGAGTTTGTTTGTTACCTCTTCACGCCTAAATGGCTGAACCGATTTTGATGAGTTTTGGTACAGAGATAGTTGGAACCCTGGACATAGGCTATTTTTTTTAAAGATTATGATATGACGGAGAAAGAGGGAAGAAAAGGGAAAACATAGCATTGCTATTACAATAAATAAGGCGCAAGGGCAAAAACTACAGGTAGCAGGTAACTGTTAATCAGGAAAGGGGAACCGTGTTACCCCAAATTTAACGCGAGCGAAGCAGCGGGCAAAAGCTAGTATTACGTAAAAACGTAAAAAATAAACACGCTTGTAAACGAATCTACCGTAACGTTTTTTTCTTTATTATTGAAATATAAACAATAAAACAAATTATATTTATTTTATTTTTTTCTTTCGTACTAAATTTTAAACAGGGGGGATGGGGTTCCGTCTATTCTTATTTTTTCTTATACAAAGTGGTTATAATACGACAATAAATGAAAACATTGCCAATACTAGTTCTTAAGAATAATTCTAAACTATAAAAAAAAACACTAACACCAAAAATTAAAAAAAAAAAAACGAACAAACTAAATGGCATAAAAGTGGAAGCAAAATAGAACACCCTTTCTTTTGATGTGTACTTATACAAATGACGGCACGGTTAGGCGATTCTCACACTGCCCCGCATGATGCAGCGTAGCGCGTGGATGCGTGTTCTTCCGTTGCTTGTAAGTATCTCCGTTTGTATGGAAAACACGCACAGTCTAACACACAGAAAATGCATCCACGCGCGTTCACGCGGATCACGCGCATACACGCGGAGAAACATGCACCCCCGCGCGTAGGTGCGGGGCGAGACGCAAGGTATGGCACACCGAATCCCGCAGTGCCGCGCGTGATTTTGAATGGGCGTGACGTGTGTGTTTGAAAATGGATCATGGATGCTCAGTACTGCACGACCACCACAGAGAACGGCGAATAAATGAGAGCCGCCGTGCGTGAATCTACAAAACGCACCTACGCGCGTGAGTGCGCAAAAAACCCGCACGATGATGCAGATCTGCACTCCCGCAGGAACGCGCGTAGTTGCGTCGACACGCAATATGCAGCATGATGCGGGGCAGTGTGAAAACCGCCTTAGCGCAGTGGCTGAGGGATCGACTGCTGCGCTGCGTGTCGCGGCTTCGATTCCCACACGGAACAAATATTTGTATGACCTGCAGATAGTTGTTCCGGGTCTGGCTGTTTGTGTATGTGAGTTTATATGTTTGTAAACGCACCCACGATACAGGAGAAATTCCTAGTGTGGGACAAAGTTTCTTTAAAAAAAAAAAAAAAGGAAATGCGAGGGTCGCCGGTCGTTAACACGTCAGTACTTCCCTATTATTACATTTATCGTGTAGCAAATTTTAATAATGTAAAATAATTTCCTGTGACTAAACTACTTGAAATATTCAAATGATTTTTATAGGTAGACTGAGAATGTTGTGAGGTAGTGCCTTTTTTTTGGGGTGGGAAATCATCAAATAACTTCCCCCGCTCTGGGCGGACCAGGGGGGCGTATCAGACTTTTACTGACTAAAACCCACCCATGTCCTTCTGTTGCCCTTTACGTTCCGAGGCCGCGGTATCTCTAGCGAACAACCCGCAACCCCGGCAGGCGGAGGCTCTGGCAAGACCCTCTGCTTTGCTGACATCTCTTTGAGACTGAGGTAGTGCCTACAGTACGGCCAACGAGAAGCGATACGAAAGGTCATTAACCTAAAGAACAACTGTGGCGTTGACAATCTAATATTTAGCTCTTTCCATCTTGTGCCTTTGTCGTAATGTCTCGTTCTCCCGGCAAAAACATGACAACGTTAAGACGGCTTCGCCGAAATTCGGGCGGCCATTTTAGATGGGGTTTTAGCATGGTTTTTGTTTACATTTGGTATCGCTTCTCGTTGGCCGTACTGTAGTTTAATATATTGTCGTATTATGTTAACCACTTCGTATAGAGGGAAGAGTGGGGTCAAAAACTAGTCAACAACCAAAAATAATAGTCTTACGTAATAAAATAAAGGCTAGTACGAATAAAAGTTGCATACCTCAGGATATTTCGTTGTTCCCAAAAACAGCATGTGTTCACAGAAATGTGCTAGTCCCGGTAACTCATCGGGGTCGCTTAAGTAGCCTGGAAAATGGAGGAATAGTTACATCTATACTAATATTATAAAGCTGAAGAGTTTGTTTGTTTGTTTGAACGCGCTAATCTCAGGAAGTACTGGTTCGAATTGAAAAATTCTTTTAGTGTTGGATAGTCCATTTCTTGAGGAAGGCTATAGGCTATATAACATCACGCTACGACCAACAGGTGCTGAGCAGCGTGGGTGAAACCGCGAGAAACAGCTAATATCTATATAAGCATTGTGTAATTTTAGTCCTCTCATCTCTTTCAGTCTCTCCTGTCCGGGGTTGCGGGTTGTTGGAAAGCAAAGCGGCCCGAAAGAAGAAAAGACGGTTTTAGTCAGTAAAAGTCTGACACTCCCGTCCACTTCGCCCAGAGAGGGGGAAGTTATTTTTATGATGTCCCATCCACAAAAACGCCTGCCTCATCTACCCAAAGACTACTATTTATTCGTATAGAAAAACCTTTGAGTAAAAAAATAAAAAATTATATTCACTATATCATGTCAAAAAAACAACGAAACGAAGTTATTTTCCTCTTTTTTGGTATTATTATCGAGTTGTCTTCGAGTACCCTTTGGATTAAAAAAATATATATTGAAAACCAGTCCACAGTTAGCAGAGTAATCACGTAACAACCATACAAAATAATACAGTAGAACTGAAAACTTCATTTTTTTAAAATCGGTTAAAAAATAAACATCATCATCTGCCTAGCCTTTTCCCAACTATGTTGGGGTCGGATTCCAGTCTTACCGGATGCAGCTGAATACCAGTATTTTACATGGAGCGACTGCCTATCTGACCTCCATAACCCAGTTAATACTGGGTAATACGATACCCCTTGGTAAGACTGGTTGTCAGACTTTCGGGACACTGACTACTGTAACGACTGTCAAAGATCTACAAATGACAGCCTGGACCAACAGCTTAACGTGCTTTCCGAGGCACGGAGAAAACTCGGTATGTAACGGATGGTCACCCATCCACAGACCAACCTAGGCAAGCGCGGCTTAACCTAAAGATCGAACTGAGCGGCTGCTATTATTTATCCACGAGCTCCACGGTTAAAAAATAAACATATAATTAATATTTGTAAGCGTTTTGTGCATAGGTGTTTTGTGTGTTCTAGAAGTATTTAAAAGAAAAAGGAAGGAGATGAGTGGTACCTACCAACATTGACATCTATGGCAGCGGCGGATTTGTCTGTGGTCATATCACTGACTAGCAGAACCCGTAACCGATTGGACAGCATCAAACCTCTGGAAAGACATAGACAAGTTCAATTTTTATGATGAAACCTTCTTTGTTAACCTTTTGAGCGTACAGACGCCTGCACATCAAGCTACTACAATCTGTCAGATTTCTTTGATAGATTTTCGACTTTATTTCTATAGTACGGCCAACGAGAAGCGATACGAAAGGTCATTAACCTAAAGAACAACTGTGGCGTTGACTCGTTCTCCCGGCAAAAACATGACAACGTTAAGACGGGTTCGCCAACATTCGGGCGGCCATTTTCGATGGGGTTTTAGCATGGGTTTTGTTTACATTTGGTATCGCTTCTCGTTGGCCGTACTATAAAGTATTAGGTTCAAGGTTCATTGGGAAAAATTTACAGTTTCGGGTAGCTTGACCCGCTGGCGTCTGTACCATTTATCGTAGATTACATTATCTGTCCAAAAATGATTAGAACTGCGGTCATTCGTTAGTGGATAAAGTTGTACTGGCTTCTTCCGATCCCAAGACTATCGCAGGGCGACGAAACTCAAATCGTGAACTATATTAGAACTCAATCTGTACCTACACGCTGGCTATCTAAATAAACTGTATTAACAATCCTAAACGTAACACTTAACATACCCTCACACTTATTACACACACTCACGCACCCACACTCATAATCACACTCGCATACGTCAAGCAAGTACGCTACTTATTGTATTTTAATTTTTGTCCATACAGGGTGCAAAATAAGGCTGGTAGGCCCGACTGCCCCATTCAATTAAATTAAATTATTAATTTCATCTCACATGTGTTTTAAAAGGTCTTAAATAAGAATACAGTTCACATTTTTAAAATAAGAAGAAAAATCTAAATTAATTAAGTCATAAAAAAATGGTAATATTGAGTTCATACCTATGTACAGACGCCTGCAGGTCAAGCTACCCGAAACTGTCAATTTTTCCCAATGAACCTTGAACCTAATACTTTAGAAATAAAGTCTATTCTATTCTATTTTTAATTAATGGCAATTAGAGCCGATGTCGACTATTCTGCCAATGTCCAGTGAATTGGAAAAACAAGTGTGCAAGATAAAAAATAAAAATATGATTCTAATGTTAATTTAATCAAGATCGCAAATTAAATTCTTTGACACCACGTGAATCTTGTCGGGTTAGCGTGGGACTGAAACAAACAAAAAATATAAATAAATAAATAATAAAAATTGTTAAAACATAGAATAAACGCATACCACACCCACACATTCAGATTTATAATTTAATGTTATTGTGACGGATGAAAGTCATCAGCGCCACAAGCAGTTCGGGAGAGGAGTATGTAAGCAGGGAGGGGAAATTTGTCGGAAGAGGGATTTTAAATTTAGGGAGACGTCTATACAGATCTAAAGGAGGAATGTTGTTTGAGCATTCAAAGAAGATGTGATCCAGAGTACCTTCTTCCAACCCACACTCGCAAAGAGAGGAGTCCCTAACCCGGATTTTTTGCAAAAAAACAGGAGTACAACAGAAACCCAGACGAATACGACATATGACGGATATAGCAGGTTTGGAGACTTTTTTGTAGCCATAGAACCAAGGTTTTGGTTTGATGGTTGGTTGTACTGCGTAATAAAACCTGCCTTTTTTTCCCCCAGTGATATTCCATTGATCCTGCCACGATGACTGGAGGTTAGTTCGTGGAAGACTCAATAAGTCATACCCCTGAAGGCTATTGTGGGAAAGATCAGCTACTGACGATGAGCAAGCATCTTTAGCCGATGCATCAACGCACTCATTTCCCTTAATACCGCAGTGACTAGGTATCCAAACTAGCTGAACCTCTTTTTGATTGGTAGCACAAGATAATAAGGACTCTTTAATTTTTAAAACCAGGTAGCTGTGCAATTTACTTTTAAAAGGGTTTTGTTTTAAGGCTTGCAGGCAGCTAAGAGAGTCTGTGAAGATAACGGCTTTGTGTATATTATGATGCGACTGTATAAAAAGACAAGCTTCCAATACAGCCACACACTCACCAGTGAATACAGAAGACTCCTTAGGACACTTATACTGTAAGATTATTTTAGAGCTCTGGTAATAGACCGCCGCTCCGGTGTGGTTAAAATCAGACAATTTCGAAGCATCCGTAAAAAATAGTTGGAAACCATTCCATCGTTCGCCCACCACCGCGTTGAACATCGAGTTTGCTGACGGGGATTTTTTGGTTATACCGATGTTAAAAACAATTTTGGGATTGGATCGGGTATTGCCGAATTGTTCGGTTGGCCTCATAACTGCGAACACTTATTGTGACGGACGGGAGACTACGGAACCCTACACTGAGCGTGTCCCGACACGCTCTTGGCCGGGGGTAATCTGGGAAACTGACTAATTGGGCATGCTAAATTTAGGATTTCTCGAAAAGATTTCAAAATTAGGGGTATTTCTTTATTTTTCCAATAGTTTGAATTTGTACAAATGGCATCTAATTCGTACAATTTTTCTATGAGGGGGTGTGATGTTCTGCATATGATCTTAGATAAAAATCGGGAGGCCAGATATTGACGTCTAAGGGCCAGAGGGGGTTCAGCACACTCAACCTGCAACGCGTTAATGGGGGAGGATTTCATACAACCTGAGATGATTCGAAGGCATTTAGACTGAATCTTATCTAGTCCAACTAAGGCACCTTTGTTGCACGGGATCAGAAGATAGGTTCCATAGTCCAAAACACTACGAACTAAGGCATTGTAGACCAATTTCATGGTGTAGGGGTGAGCACCCCACCAAACACCCGCAAGAACTTTTAAAATTGAAATAGTTCTTTCACATTTTTGTATAAGAAAATTTATGTGATGTTTGCCGGATAATTTTGTGTCCAAAATGACGCCTAAAAATTTTACTTTATTAACTATTGGAATATTTTGACCTAAAATGTCGATTGTAACATGAGGAGTGCTTCTTTTACGAGAGAAAATTACTGCCGAACTTTTTGGCGCAGATAGCGACAGGCCATGGCTTAAAAGCCACTAATTCAAGGAATCCAGAGAGAGGCCCAAAGATGACGCGGCATCGACTATAGAGGAGTCTGTCACGTACAGGGCAATGTCATCGGCATATTGTAGGATCTGACAATTGTTATTTAGGCAGGACCCAATATCCGCCGTATACAGGTTGTACAATATGGGACTGAGGGGGGATCCTTGTGGGAGTCCCTTCCATATCTGCCTCTCATCGAATTCCTCTCCCTGGACTCTCAGGACCAGCGAGCGGGACATCAGTAACTCATATATACATCGTATCATCTTACCCGGTAAACTCAGCTGTTGCAATTTTTGCCTGAGTACTGGAAGAAGTACATTGTCGTACGCAGAGGAAATGTCCAGGAAGGTAGCTACAACCGACTCATTTCTTGAAAAAGCTAAGCGTATGTCCGCAACTAAAGTACCAACACTGTCCATAGTACCAAGTCCTTTCCTAAAGCCAAATTGGTAGTTCGGCAGTAAGTCTCTCGACTCAACAATCCACTCGAGACGGTTTTTAATTAGGTGCTCCAGTAATTTGGCAAGGACTGAAGACAGAGCAATTGGCCTAAGACCATTCGGATCATCTGCATGTTTGCCTGGTTTCAAAAGTGGGATAATTATTTGCATTTTCCATTGATCTGGAACCCAACTATGAATATAAGCAAAATTTAATATATTTAAAAAATAAGTTTTAGCCTTGTCACCGGCATGGGTAATAAAAGAATATGGCACACCATCAATACCCGGGGCTGAGTCCCGGACATGACTGAGTACCACACTCAGTTCCTCCAAAGTAAATGGCGCATCTAAAGGATCCTCTGATATATTTTGAATGGGCATGTTTACACATTCAGGAAAACATGGAATGTATGGTGGAGCGATTTTATCAAAAAAAAGGTCAGCTGTTTCCCTAGTGATTGGAGAAGAAACTGATGGAGAGCACCCATGTCTGAACCTATTGATACTCTTCCAAACTGTTGACACAGGTGTAGAGGGAGCCAAAGATGTACAGAATTTAACCCAACCCGCACGTTTCCTCTTGCGAAGATGACGTTTGGTTCTGGCATTAATCTGACAGTATGCCAACAGATTTTCAGTGGTCATATCTGCATTGTAACAAACCTCGGCCGCATTCCTGTCCCTGACTGCCGAAGTGCACTCTGGATCCCACCACGGTGGTGATGGAATTTTATTTCGGGCACTGTTTTTTATTGGAAAGCAGGAATCAGCACTGGAGGTGATGGCTGTAACAAAACCCTCATAGCAGCTCTTGGCATGGTGGTGACCAGGAGGATCAAACAAACTTGAATTTAAATTTGGCAAAACTTCAATTTTATCCTCCAATAATGATACAAACTTTGCCCAATCTGGTTTGGATAAGTTATATTTCAGAAGTGGAGGAGAACTTTTCTCTAAATAGGTCTTATTAAACAAAGATATTACTATAGGGTAGTGGTCACTACCATGCGACAAGGACGTACAATCCCAATGGGCCGAAGCCGCCAGCTCAACTGAACAAAATGTCAGGTCAACACAACTCTTTTGTTGTCCAGGAAGAGATCTGCGAGTTTGGCAACCATTATTGAGTATACAGAGATCCAGATCATCCAAAATCTCAACCAAAGCCACACCAAAGGCATCACAGCGTTCGGACCCCCATCTGTAATGGTGACAGTTAAAATCACCCATGACCATAATTGATCCTTGAATATTAGAGAAGGTGGTTTTTAAAATATCCAGAAATTCATGCCGAGGGTGAGCAATGTATATTGAAAACACTGTAATGCCTTCCATCCTTCCCGCCACAATACTCATTTCTCCTGTGAGTAAAGGCAAAGGAAGGGGTAGAAGTGGGACCCGATCATTGACTAAGAGAGCCGAACCTCCATATCCATCAGATCTGTCACATCTGAGAATATTGAAGTGTGGCATGCGGAAGCTAAGACTTGGGGTGAGCCAAGTCTCAGCTATAGAACAAGCCAATGGCTTGTATTTATTTAAAAGGAATATGAGGTCGTGCTTTTTATGCCACACGCTCCTCACGTTCCACTGTAGGAATACTAGGCGGGACGCCATTTTTAATTGATAAAAGTAGATTTATAAGTTGGTCGGCAACGTTGGACGGTAATTGTGAGCTGGAAGAAGTAGAAGAAATAAGAGTAGGAAGCAGTTTTACCAGAAGTTCAATAATTGAACTGATATTGTTTGATGCTAAATTGTTGTTATAAGCACAGCCATTAGGCTGTGAGGGTTGTGGAGAACTAACTATCTGTTGATGAGCAACTTTGTCATATGATGGAGAAAGTGGGGCATGGGTTCTGGGTTTGAGGGTCACAGTTTTGCGATATGACTGGGATGTTGGAGAGGATTTAACTATGTTGGCATAGTTGCGGGAAACTAGAGGAATAATTTTACATGCCTCTGCATAGGGGATGGTTTTTTCGGCCATTACCGTCTTAATTGCCTTCTGCCTACCATACTCAGGACATGACTGGCTATTGGCAAAGTGATTCCCTGAACAAAGCGCACAGAACGCCTCAGCCTCTGTAATATTACAACCGTCACCAGGGTGATCATGGCCACACTTGTTACAGCGTGGTTTAGACCTGCAAAGATTTGCTACATGACCAAACCTACAACACTTTCGGCATTGTATTGTAGGGTATATGTACTGTTTAACGGGAAGGGATGTGTAACAGCAGTAAATCCTGGTTGGCAGCACCTGCCCATCAAAGGTCAGGACACATGTTTCTGTGGGTCTCCATTCATTAACTCCGTCTCTTTGTGTTTTGCGATTGATGCGTCTTACTTTTAGGATTTGACCACAACCTGAGGGCACAGTCAAATACGACATGGCTTCATCTTCTGTGAGTTCTGAGGGAACACCTGTGACAACACCCATCCTTGTGATGTTGAATGAAGGGATTGATGCTGTATAACCATATTTAATCAAGCAACTGTTTATCAAGAAAGAGTTAGCATCCTGAGGGGAAGCAAACTCCACCGAGACCCGGTTTCTACCAACTCTGTTAACACCACCACGAACAATGTTCGCGATGTTGTTGTTCATTAAGAATTTGCCAAAATTAACGGGATGAAGGGTGGTGCCAGTATTTGGTTGTGTCTCAATACGCGAAACGTGGACAACATAAGGGGCTTTGTCCATGACAGAATACTTAGTACGTCCAATTAGGTTCTTTTGCTGTTTGCTTGGCAAAGAGGGAAGCAAAATCTCTTCGTCCACAGGGCGTTTTCGAGGGTTTGGTTGGGATTGAGGAGTCGATACATCCATGGGTGAGGCGTCCAAAACATCCGCTAGTTGCGATAGTGGTTTCAGTGAGTACTGATGGTCTAAGGAAGCTGAAAATTGAATGTCAGGAGGGACCTTATCGGGGGGTTTATTGTTATCCATGTTGTGTAAAACGGCTTAAAACTATAACAAAAACAAACCTGGTTACGAACACAAGAACAACACAATTATGTTATGACAAGTCACTTTACAGAATATCAAAAAACACCTAAAAACAGCAAAAACTCTAAACACACGTGCTATCCAACAAACACCGTGGTCAGCCAGAAATAAAGTCGAAAATAAATCAAAGAAATCTGACAGATTGTAGTAGCTTGATGTGCAGGCGTCTGTACATTATAAAAATATCAGGTCGAATCCAATAACAATCCAATATGAATGAAAAACATTAAATAAAAAAAAAATCATCATGCAATAAAATAAAATGAATTCAGTATGTAAACAATAAAAGTCACTCCATTTTGATGTCATCATAAAAAAAATCTATGTGTAAACATTTGGGCACACCTAATCTAATATATAAAATTCTCGTGTCACAGTTTTCGTTCCCATACTCCTCCGAAACGGCTGGACCGATTTAAACGAAATTTTGTGTACATATCGGGTAGGTCGGAGAATCGGCCAACATCTATTTTTCATACCCCTAAGTGAGCAACCGCTGGGCACAGCTAATAATTTATAATAATTATTTTTATACCTGTAAGTCCGTTTATCTTCCTGGGATTTGCATATGTTATCAAATCGTTTCGCAACTCCTGACGAGGCCGGGCCCCCTCCAGGCCCAACCGGGTCGCTTATGTTTGGGGTCCCCTGCGGAGACGAGCTACCACTCTTGGGAGAGAATTGAGACGACATACTTGAGATTTTCCTTTTGCTTCCACTGTAGCTGTGAACAAATAATTTATTTATTTATTAACTTTATGTACACACCAGACATCATCATCTGTCTAGCCTTTTCCTAACTATGTTGGGGTCAGCTTCCAGTCTAACCGGATGCAGCTGAATATCAGTATTATACATGGAGCGACTGCCTATCTGACCTCCACAACCCAGTTAATACTGGGTAATACGATACCCCTTGGTAAGACTGGTTGTCAGACTTTCGGAACACTGACTACCTGTAACGACTGTCAAAGATCTACAAATGACAGCCGGGACCAACGGCTTAACGTGCTTTCCGAGGCACGGAGGAAACTCGGTATGTAACGGGTGGTCACCCATCCACAGACCAACCTAGGCAAGCGCGGCTTAACCTTAAGATCGGCCCGAGCGGCTGCTATTATTTAGCCACGAGCTCCTCTATGTACACACCAGACAAGACCAGAAAAAAAAGAGTACAAAAGTAATGCCTATTATTTTTTAAGAAATTTCTGCCAGCATACCTGCGAAAGGAGATTTGAGAACGAAATGTAGACGATACCTAGTGTGTGACCGAGTACTACAAAATGTAATATGTATGTGTATCATAAAAGAATACATTCAATTAGTCAGACAGAATTTAAAATCCTTACTATATCTATACTGATATTATAAAGCTGAAGAGTTTGTTTGTTTGTTTGAACGCGCTAATCTCAGGGACTTCTGGTTGGAATTGGAAAATTCTTTTAGTGTTGGATAGTCCATTTCTTGAGGAAGGCTATAGGCTATATAACATCACGCTACGACCAACAGGTGCTGAGCAGCGTTGGTGAAACCGTGGGGAACAGCTAGTATATTATATATCCTTACTAATATTATAAAAGCGAACGTGAGTTTGTTTGCTTATATGTTTTAACCAATTTTGATGAATGATGAGTGCCTGGAGACGGACATAGGCTAATCTTTAAAAGTGAGAAAAGAGATGGAGAATGATGGAAGAAAAGGGATAACTTAGCTTTGCTATTACAATCAATAAGGCGAAATGGCAATAACTACAGGTAGCAGGTACCTGTAAATCAGGAAAGGGGAACTGTGTTACCCAAAATTTAACGCGAGCGAAGCTGCGGGCAAAAACTAGTAAAAAAGCCTATTTCCGTCTCCGGGGTCCCAACTATATCTGTACTAAAATTCATTAAAATCGGTTTAGCTATTAAGGCGTGAAGACGTAACAAACAAACTCACTTTCGCTTTTATAATATTATAATAAAAATTTAGAGGTGTCAAGGGACACCCGGATGGAACGAAGTTCTCGTCGCGACACCACACTGTTCAATGCGAAATAGAAATTAAAATATCTGGCTTGCTTTCTATAAGAGAGAGAGAGAGACAGACAGACAGACAGAGAAACATGCGACGCCGCACAGCTTACAATAGCTTACTATAGCAAAAAGTGTCGTGACACTTTTCGTAAGATTTTTTTCCGTCTAGCCCCCTTTCACAACGTGCGTACGTAGTAAGGACTTCTGAAAATATGTTTTCACATTTTATTTGCGAAGGGTGGATGTTTTGGGGGACCGTCTTGTAATGACGTTAAAAAAGTACTAATCATCAACCTAGTTTGAACAAATGACTGTAAAAGCCTCTAAACTGACATGGTTACTAACATTATAATTAACACTTGAAATATAGGAACTTCAACCGAGAAGATGGGTTTCAATTATCAAGAGCCTGGAATCCAGTGGTTCAATTGTGTAAAAACCCAAAAAGTAGGGAAAAAAGATCGCAAATCGATACAGTGAGTTTTGTGTGTCGAGAGCAAAATCGAGTTGTGAGTGACAGTGTTAGTGGTAACGAACGCAAAAAACGAATAAGAAAGAGGGTAGATCGTTTTGTCTGCTCGTAAACATCCACCCGCAATAACTTCAGTTCATCCGTGATCATGGCGTTTGCAACATCGCCGAAATATCGGAAACTCAATATAAATAATAAACATGGTAAATATCCCGTTTCAAGTGTTAATTAAAATGACTGTAAATTTTGAAAAAAACTTAGCAATGACATTTAATTAATACCAAACATATATCAAACTCAAGAAAATTCCTAGCAAAGTCAAGCATTCAAGGTCATTCATGATGACATACCGTCATCGAATTGCAATAAAAATCGCGAGTAAAACCGCAGGAGGAAGCAATTGTATATATAATATTATTACAAATTGGGAAAATCCTGATGAGCATACCTAATAAGCGATCATTCAATTAAACAATGGTAATTCTTATTAACAAAACACAATTATATTTTATTGTAGAACTACCAATAACCCAGTGTCAATTTATATAATGTTTTCAGCAAATCTGCAGTTATTATGACTGATAGATATAGCAAGTGAAATTTATTTAAAACAGAACAGTTTCTATATTTTATCAAATTTATTACTATTTACAAACTATAAATAGACACAAACTAATAATAAAATATATATGTTACTGTAAAAGCTCGAACTACGGAAAATCTTAAGATATTTCGGTAAAACCTAAGATTTACCGATATGACTTGGTAAATGTAGTATCCTTACTTCCTTACTAATATTATAAAAGCGAAAGTGAGTTTGTTTGTTCGTTACCTCTTCACACTTTAATGGCTAAACCGATTTTGATGAATTTTGGTACATAGATAGTTGAGAACCAGGAGACGGACATAGGCTTATTTTTAATTAAAAAAGGCGTTAGATTAATACATCTCTAATATTTACAACTGATTACCACCTGCCCTAAGATAGGTCGACGGAGCCCCGCTACGCGGGCCTTCTATTTCTGGGTGGTTTAACCACGAAGGCTAACTAAACCTATCCGAGTCGGGGTACTCTGAGTCGTAAGTGAGAGAAAGTAATGACGATTATTTTCGACATTTACCGTTCCTTGAATGCAAATCCTAAAATTTACCAAGTGAATGATGGTAAAAGTTCGAATCCCAAACTTTTATGGACATTAACCATTCATAGTCGGTAAATCTTAGGTTTTACTGGAAAATCTTAAGATTTACCGTTGTTTGAGCTTTTACAGTGACATATACAAGTAAAAAATGGTAAATTACAGGGCGTCAAACAATTCGTCAGCATCGCAGTCAAGAGGAAAAGTGCCCAGAAGGCTGGCAGCATTACCGCGTTGGATGGCATACTTATGTTTTGCGCAAAAAACAGGCCAGCTCTCTGGTCAGCCAGGTCACGAGAAGAGTCGGTCAACAGATGTTTTATTTTTTCAAAATATAAGGCTTCTCTTAGTCCTACTAATATTATAAATGCCAATGTTTGTGAGGATGGATAAATAGATGTTTGTGACTCTTTCACGTCAAAACAGCTGATCGGATCTTGATGAAATTTGGCACAGAAGTAGATTATAGTCTGGAATAACACATAGGATAGTTTCTTTTTCGATATCACACAGGCGAAGCCGCGGGCGCGCGCTTGTATATTATAATTATAATGTGTACTTTGGAAAACTTTTCATAGTATGAAAAATGAAGTCGCTTCCATTGTATTCTCTCTTCTCTTAGAGTCTAAGAGAAGAGAGAATACAATGGAAGCGACTTGCGAAAATCCGTTGAGTTGTTTAAAAGGTCTAAGACTTAGACCTTTTAAACAACTCAACGGATTTTAATGCAATAGATACAGTGATTCAACAAAAAGGTTTTCATATGTATAATATCCCACTCTACATAAGCGAAACCGCAGGGTGCAGCTAGTATATATAAAGCATATATAAAGAAAACATAAAGTTAGTTTTTTAAGTCATTTCTTGATATACAAGTACTAATATTATAATATATATGCATGAAATATGAATGTAGAAGTCATCTCAAGGTCAGTAAATTGATATGCCTTGAAGTGTTAAGAATAAGAGTACTACCTCAAAATGCTATACTGTATAATGCATGCCATAATGTTTGGTTGTTTGTTCGTCTTAAGAACTGCTATGCATATCTTGGGACAACTCACACACGGCTATCTGATCCCAAGCTAATCAGAGCTTGTGTTATGGTAACCAGACAACTGATATACATACTTATATAATTTATAAATACATTATACATATTATAGATAAATCACACCCAGACACAGAACAAACAATCATGCTCATCACACAAAGTTTGTCCTGGGTGGGAATCGAACCCACAACCTCCGGCTCAGCAGTCAGGGCCACTAACCACCAGACCAACAGGCCCGTCAAAAAAAAAAAATAACTGCTATACATAAATAAATAACTGCTATACATAAATCTTTGTCATCTTGTTGCTTACATTTAAGCAAAATTCATAGGCACAATACAATTAACTTTAAACCACGGATGGAACCTGCATATCTATTGTGTATAGATATTCTATTCTCTATGTTCTATTTTTCATCTGTGCTATACCACTCGATTGCAATTGTGCCATGAGTTTAATAAGTCCTCCAAACGCTATTCACTGATCTGTAATCGGCCAATTTTGACATGTCTGCATAACCATGTTATGGTATGAAAATGTCAATCATACCGACAATAAACAAATAATAATATGTGGTACATTATGTTACTTTATAGTACACACAACGGTAGGTCAACCTATCAACCTATTTTAAACTATTATCACCAGCAGGGTTACCATGATATCTTATAGCAGTTCTTATTTGTGTGTGAGAAAGAGATGGTGCTAGACACCCTGTATAGCTCTGTCTCTTTCCCGCAGCAGAATATGTCCTGCCTTAAGATGTCATGGTACGGTAGCTGACCACTGATCTCTCTAATACGATGTGCGATACGTAGTAGAGAGATCAGCTTAAAATGGTTTTGTGTAGGTTGATGTCCCGTCATGTGTACTGTACCTTGTGGTGTAAGAAAGTTTTGCTGATTAGACGATTGGATTGTTTGTGAATACCTATGTTGGTGTTTAATATGAAATAGTATACCATATATACTATCATTACCACCCGTTACATACCGAGTTTCCTCTGTGCCCCGGAAAGCACGTTAAACCGTTGGTCCCGACTGTCATTTGTAAATCTTTGACAGTCGTTACCGGTAGTCAGTGTTCCGAAAGTCTGACAACCAGTCTTACCAAGGGGTATCGTATTACCCAGTACTAACTGGGTTGTGGAGGTCAGATAGGCAGTCGCTCCATGTAAAATACTGATATTCAGCTGCATCCGGTTAGACTGGAAGCCAACCCCAACATAGTTGGGCCAAATTCGATCTGTCCACTGTAATTACTACTTTTGCTTGCAGTGCTTGGCTGCTTTAGAAGATTATTTACACTCATAAACCAATAGTAACACAGCATGTTTTTTAGATGAGCCCTTGCTACTAAAATTAAAAAAAGAAATGTGCTGATATTTTTTTGGTCTTTTTTTGTAATTAGAGAGGCAAATGGATGTGGACATTGTAATTTTGCTAATAATACATAACAAAGAACAAGGTACGCATTTCAGAAGCAGAGATGATTATGACTAGTTTTTGTCCGCTACTTCGTTCGTATGGCATAGTTACTTTGGGCTAAGGCCACACTTTGGTTTAACCCATGTGATGATTGAAAGATATTTATCTTAAACTCCCCTTTTCTTCCCTCTTTCTCCCCATTATCTCACTTTTATTTTAAATTATCGTATGTCCGCCTCCAGAGTAACAACTATCTCCGTACCAAAGTTCAACAAAATCGGTTTGCCCTTTTAGGTGTGAAGACGTAACAAACAAACAAACATCACTTTCGCTTTTATAATATTAGTAAGGATGTTTAAATCTAAAGTGATAGCAACATCTACAAAATGAAAATATAACCAGAGCTAAGCCTTTTGAAAGAAAAGTACATTTATCTATGTCTATCAACATTTTGAAGTATCACTACAACTTACATCGCGCTTCCACCTTGGCACAGTACAACGTAGACTGCAAAAGTCTATTACAACGTATTATTTACTTAAGCCCAATTACAGGGGGACCTTCTTCTATAGATTAACTAGTAATAGATACACATTCGAAAAAGTCTTGATGCTTAGCGGATTTCTTCCTTATGTAAATGTCCATAATGGCACTATCAAATGAGTAACACAGTCAAATAGATAAATTCCGGATAAAACGATTCAGACACTTAGAATTTAAGAAATAAATATAAATATTTTGAAATCCTAACCTATTTGTTGTCACACGGTGTAATAATGGAGAATAGTAATGGATTCCCAACCAAAACACTCTTCGTGGTGCCAGCTTGAATGTGGTGAAGTTAATTTATGTTTATTTTGAATTTAATTTACGAAATTCAGTACATTGAATTTCATCGAAATTATCGACCGATTTGAAATGTCAGAGGGTAAGATGGACAAATTGCATAACAAAATCTTCTTGCAAAATCATTCGGGAATGAAGTGCGTCTTTATTTGGCCGGGTTATGATGTCGCCTTACTCGCTTAGTTATACGCAGCATACCAAAGTCAACGAGAACAAAGTAAAATTCTGTTTTTTTAGCAAATATCATATGCTTTTATTTTAAAATCTTTTGGAAACCATTTTCGAAGCTAATTTCTTAATATTTGCTTGATTACTGTATTTTTAGGATAATATGTCGGTTGCGTAACGGCGCTGTGTCGTGGTTTCTTTCAATTTCAACATTGAAAGTTACTACGACAAGAAGAAAGTGGGGGCGATGGTCAAGACCACCTTCTCTGGGTATCAGAGTGCCTCACTAAGAAGAATCTGACTGGATTGGAAGAAGTACTCGCATTGTTGCGAAACTATAGATTGTTTTTACTCTGTGGTTGGTAAACACACACAGAGCAGCTGAGCCACTGACAGTGACAGCACAGCACAGCTTGTCTAAACTTGTTTTGAATTTTGGTTTGGGATGGTCGTTTCGTCATTCGTGTATTTTATTTCTTCAGTGTTTCTTCTACGTGATTTTATAAGACACAAAAGAACTTGAATAGTCAGGTAATTAATGGATTATGTCATTTATAAGTTTGTTTCTATAGGTACTTCACACAAGGTTTCAAATGTTTTCTACAAATATATTAAGCCGGTTTGTAGCGTAAAGCAGCGATTAACTTGTATTATTTCATAATAAAGTTATAGTAATTTTCTAACTTAATAAAAAATACCCATAACTTGGTAATTTGTGGCTTACTTCACTGCGCCAAAACTTCTCAGATCCTAACTTAATTATTTAGAGATCATTCTTATCAGAACTTCATATTATAGAACTTTATAGTAAGTATGTAAAGAATCTGTGAAGTTAAGTAACTATAGTGTAAAGAATCTGTGGCGATGTTAAAACCGTTGATAAAACAAAAACATCTTGAAGTTGGAACTGAAATAATATGCACTAACTCCTAGATAGCCCATTACTGTCTTCTACAAAACGGTTTTAATCATAAAATTCTTATTACAAATGCAAAAAGCGATAAAGAGATTCCATCAACCTGTGGATACTAATCGGTAGACATTAAAAGCTTTATTTATAAGAGACCGGCTTCAAGGAAATCCACCGATTGGATGGTTGAGAATTTGTGGAGAAGTATATCTTCTTAAGGCTTCAAGTAAATGTCCCTTTGAGGAGTTGTTGACAGTTGTGCAGGTGCAGTATTGTTGTTATTAGTATTAGTTTTTTTTTAAATCATTCTTATTCATTTTTTAATCATTTTTTCTAAATCATGCACCATGAAATAAGAGCTAGTGGCTTAATAATAGCAGCCGCTCAGGTCGAGCTTTACGTATTAAGCCGCGCTTGCGTAAGTTGGTCTGTGGATGAGTGACCAACGTTACATACCAAGTGTCCTCCGTGCCTCGGAAAGCACGTTAAGCTGTTGTTCCAGGCTGTCATTTGTAAATCTTTGATAGTTGTTACGGATAGTCAGTGTCGCGAAAGTCTGACAACCAGTCGTACCAAGGGGTATCGTAAATATAGCAATGCTTAGTTTTCCCTTTTCTTCCCACTTTCTCCCTCATATCTCAATCTTTTTAAAAAAAATAGCCTATGTCCGTCTCCAAGGTCCCAACTATCTCAGTACAAAAAATCATCAAAATCGGTTTAGCCATTTAAGTGTGAAGACGTAACAAACAAACAAACTCACTTTCGCTTTTATAAGATTAGTAAGGATTAAGAGCCAAGCAACGCGTGAAACTGCTGAGGTAGTAATATAGAATTATCTTATTATTTACAGAAAATTAACATAGTTGTACTATAAAATGGAGAGTTGGTGTGACGTTGTGACGTCATATCCTGACACTCCTGAGCCCAAAGACTACGCGAAGGCTATACGGTCAGCGGAAATCATTCTATCTGATGACTTGGCGGCTTTTGAAACAGGTATGTCGGCACCCTTCTTAATAGCATCTTAGGTGTAAAGAACAGGGTGAAAAGCTCTTCATCCTCTATGGAAAAGGGAGGATCCTCCGAGCAGACGGGTGTCGTGTCTAGTTGGCCACTTCATGACAGATGTTTTTTGGAACGAAGTTCCTTATCGCGCGAAAGGGGGTTAGACGAAAAAAATTTAGACCAAAAGTTGTAACGACACTTCTTGCTATAGTTGTAAGCCTTGCGACGTGCGCATGTTTCTCTCTCTCTCTCATAGAAAGCAAGCCAGTTATTTTCGTTTCGTCTTTCTATTTCGCATTGAACAGTGTGGTGTCGAGACGATTATTTTTGTTGACTGTATACAGGTTTTTTTACATAATAAATAATAACTACGTTCCATCCGGGTGTCCGTTGACACCTCGCAAGTTTTTTAATTTCAATGAGATACCTCCACGCGTTCCTGATATAAAGGGTCTTGACAGACAGACAGACAGTCAACGAGGTCATCCTATAAGGGTTCCGTTTTTTTCTTTTGAGCTACAGAACCCTAATTAACGTAAAATAGTACAATTCCACGCTTTCATATTTATTTTATTGACGTGACAACGTCTTATAAATTGGTTTGCCGGGTGACACTTCAAGAAACTGCGTTACGCTCCGCTCACGTTATGCGCTCACAATGAGAGCGAGTGAGAGGCTCGCGTCCCTTCCACTCGGGCATGGTTAGCCCGCCTAAGAGCGAGAGAGACAGACATAAAAAGTGAAAGGCAAATTATTGTATGTATATTTGTATATAAATACCTACGTATGTATGTGTAAAGGTAAAAATAAAATTTTGTTAATATGAAATTCAGTGCGAGATTCTTTGTATAAATTAATGTTTTAAATATAATTCTTTGTATAAATAAATGTTTTAAATTGTTACTATTATTTCATCCTTCTTCCTACTATACGAATGAATATTCACATTAAAATTATTTTACCACTCAAAGTCGTTGTCACGTAAAACTTTCGCCCGTATACCGACTTTACAGGCAACCAATTTTTTTTTCTTACAGAATGGCTAGCCCAGACTTTACTGTTTAAACCTGTTAGTCTGTTCGAGACAATATCCTCAAAGCGGGCGAGTGAAGACTGGTTGAAAACTATAGCGGATTCCTTTAAGATACTGTCAAAAATTGTGGACAAGTGCTGGGATGTCGTGGAGAATTATTATAATGAAATTATTGAAGTGAGTATTTAACCTCTAAAGCCCCAGCGTACAAAAACTTGCCGATTTCAAACTGAATTTGTAGTAAAGATAAGTCTTAAAATCAGATTACGCTTATAATAAGAGCCCGCCCGGCGGTGCATGACGGATAGTTGACGTAAATAATGGCGGTCCTTGGGAGGTTAAAGTTGATTAATTTTTTAATTTGTAGAAAAATGAATGAAGATTTGAGTGACAACGCCGGGTGACACCCTAGGTAGAAGGACATCATGATCAGTCTAGCCTTTTCCAAATTATGTTGGAGTCGACTTTTAGTCTTATCAGGATTCAGCTGAATACCAGTATGTTACATAGAGCGATATATAAAACGAGGGAGAGAGAGACTGAGTGAATAAGGGGAAGAACGAAAAAGAGAATGAGTGTGTGAGTGTGAGAGAGGAGAGATAGTGAAAGCGAGAAAGAGAGATTGGGTAAGTAAGGGAGAGATATACTGAAAGAGAGAGAGAGACAGATTGGGTAAGTGAGAGAGAGATATAGTGTAAGCATGAGAGACAGAAAAAGAGATTGGGTAAGTGTGTGAGAGAGAGAGAGTGAAAGCGTGTGAGAGGGAGAAAGAGAGATTGGGTAAGTAAGAGAGAGATATAGTAATAAAGAGCGAGATTGAGTAAGTGAGAGAGAGAGAGAGAGAGAAATATAGTGTAAGTGACAGGTAGAGAGAGAAATAATAACATTAACACAATATTTGAGAGTAACTGTTTGCTAGCTAATAAAATTAGTCCCTGTAAATTTTATTATATTATTTTTCCAGCTATGCATGCTTCCCTTTGACCCACAAACTCGTAAGGACGCCCTGCTCTGCTTGATAAGCGTGGCTAAGCATCCTTCTGCAGACTTAAACGAACAAGTCGTAAGCAGACATGTTAGTGCCTTGGAAGAAGCGAAGACTTGTAAGGCGCCACAGGCTCTGCTTGTTGGTAAGTAAACTCTAGCAAGGATATTATAAAGTTGAAATTCTTGTGCATGTGAAATACATAAAGGATATTTTTATTACTAATCAATTAATCAGCTGGCCTTAGAAACTGCCCCTGCCGGGGTTGCGGGTTGTCCGAAAGAGATACCGCGGCTCCGGAACGTAAATTGCAATAGAAGGAACATGGGGGGGTTTTAGTCAGTACAAGTCTGACATTGGCTTCACACCCGAAAAAAAAAGCCTTAGAAACTTGCTTGTGGTGGAAAATAAACTGAATATTGTATGGGGTTAAGTTCAAATTCTATTGAAAAGAATGTATTTAAGAACTTTGTACTTTGAATAGTTTAAGCGTCGTAGGCGTCGCTTATGGGCAATAGTAAACTCTATGCTGTTTCTATTATATTAGAAAAAAAATAAGAGAAACGCAACGGTTGGCGCTGTGGCTGAGCGATCGACTGCTGCGCTGCGTGTCGCGGGTTCGATCCCCCCACGGAACAAATATTCTTTTTTTTATTTATTTGGGACAAAAAACAGTTAGACATTACAATATTAACAAAAAGTACTTATATTACAAAACTTATAAAACGTATAACCCACACTATTGTCCACGGAGTGACACCGGCGTATGAAAACGAGCGCGTGTTATACACATTTAAAAATAAATATTATACAGACAAGTTGTAGTAAATGGATGACAAAAGAAACCTATTTATTGGCGACTTGCAAGAAATTGTGAAACCAGTCTTTTAAATTTAGATTGCGACAGCGCGAATATATCAAAATCTGTGAAAATGAGTTGTAACTTTCTAAAAGTATGTTCGTATGACCTACAGATAGTTTTTCCGGCGGTTATCTGGCTGTTTGTGTTAGAGAGTTTAAATGTTTGTAACACACACACACACGATACAGGAGAAATTCCCAGTGTGAGGCAAGGTTTTTTATTTTAAACGTCCCCACGGTTTCACCCGCGCTGCTCAGCACCTGTTGGTCGTAGCGTGATGTGATATAGCCTATAGCCTTCCTCAAGAAATGGACTATCCAACACTAAAAGAATTTTTCAATTTCAACCAGTAGTCCCTGAGATTAGCGCGTTCAAACAAACAAACAAACTCTTCAGCTTTATAATATTAGTATAGATAGATAAAAAAGTACCTTCATTACTATGTTTGATTTCAGGCACTATATGCAGGTACCACCCTGAACAAGTTCAGGAACATTTCACAAGAATATGGCGCATTTATCTGAACATGCTTCAACCTAATAACAAAACGGTAAGAATTATCTATTTTAGGGACTTTAAATCGCAAAAAAACGTTTTTTTTTTTTAAATTCTGGGTACACTCGCTTACTCTCGATACACTCTCTTACATAACTATATGTAAGAGAGACGTCTCTTAAAAAAAAATCCGGTCTTATGCGTGTCGGACTTCGTACCTCATTTTTTTTTTTAAAGAAGGACCACTCGCATTTCAAATCACTCGAGTTGTTTTACTGCTTAATCGGGCTATCATGTGGTGAACTTCTAAAAAAAAATAGAAATATTTTAAGGCCCCAAGTCAGTTCAAACCAGTATTTAACCTCTCAAGGACCGCCATTAGGCGGGCTCTTATCAAACAAATACAGTCTTACAAATACAGTTTTAAATCGGTCGGGGTTTGGAGGCACAAATTTGTGCCAGCGGGGCTCAACGGTAATACATACTTGTTTACTGGCACGTTTTTGTGCCGCTGGGGCTCTAAAGGTTAAATGAACGTTCGCTTAGGATACCCCCTGTGGGGTACGGACATCGGCTTACTGCGTCATTGAGGGAAGGCAGCAGAGGTGGCTGGGTCGATTATTTAGGGGCTTTTGTCATTACTGGCTCAGCATCGCGGGCTGGCTCGTAGAGTAAGGAACGGTTTGTACTTTACTGAGGTTTCGCGACGGGCCTTCGCGGCGAGGTCGGACAACGGATCGCTCCGTACCTCAAAAGGTTAAAACGGAACACTTATAGGATCACGTTGTTGTCTGTCTGTCAAAACCGTTTATATCGATAACGCGTCAAGGTTGAAATTTGAAATTAAAATCAACCCTCTAAGTCTATGCAGTCAAAAGATATGGCCGTTTATGTTGCATGTCTGTGCGGAACCCTCGGTGCGCGTGCCCGACTCGCACTTGGCCAATTTTTTTAACATAACTATCATGGTTCATGAGATTCAATCTGGTGGTAAACGGGAGGCGGAGTCTTAACCCCTAGGTGTTAAAGTACGGACGCGAAGCAGAAAGAATTTCGAACGTTGACCTGTTATTACCTGTCTCTGTCACTCCCACGTAAATATAATGCGTCTCGCTTACACAGTTGCAATGGCGGCCGTTCTCAGGGATTGTAAACCTTTTACCTGTGACTGTTAGGTTTGTAAGAATAAACCTTACAGTCAGTCTGAAACAAGAGTTTACATGTGGTTTTTTGGTTGGCTTTGATTTGAGTCAAGACAAAAAGTCCTTATTTGACATAATTTTTAAATAAATAAATATAAATATCTTGGGACAACTGACACACGGCTATCTGATCCCAAGCTAAGCAGAGTTTGTGTTATGGTAACCAGACAACTGATATACATACTTATATAATTTATAAATACAAACATATTATAGATAAAACACACCCAAATAACGAACAAATGACATTCCATCTTGGGATGCGTTAATGATAGCTCAGTTTACGGACACAGTTATCTATTCCTAGTTTGTTGTTGAGTAAAAATGTTCAGTCCCTTGAGTTTCGTTATAAAGAGTTTACACTGTGCATAATTTATTTAATAAGTTGTTTTTTTTTTTGCTTCAAAGATTTCCTGTAAACCACACGTAATACAATAATAAAAATGTTTGTTACCACTGGCAGTAGGTAAAAAGGTCATTGTACGAAATTCTTCCTGCTCCGCGACTGGACTTTAGATTTAGTGACACAATCTGTTAAAATATGTTGTTAATTATATAATTATGTTGTTACAGGACCAAGTAGTGAACGCAGTGTTGCAAGGTATAAATGGATTGTTCGAGCATTTCGGCGATGACATTGAAATAGAGCAGATCAATGGATTCTATGACACCATGTCTAGAGAATGTATCAAGATATCCAAGTGTTTGGAAGGTAACGTATTCTATTTATTTATGTCATCATCATTTTCCTGCCCTTGTCCCATTCTATTTGGGGTCGGCGCAACACGTTTTCTTCTTCCATTCTCCCCTATCAGACGTCATGGCATCATTTACTCCTTTCTCCTTCATATCATTCCTTACACAATCCATCCATCTTTTCTTTGGCCTTCCTCTCGCTCTCCGTCCATCAACATTCAGATCCATTACTCTTTTAGTCACATGTCCTTCATCCCTCCTCATTACATGTCCATACCAAGACAAACGACTCCCTTTCATCTTTTCTGTAACAGGCGCAACTTTCAAAATGTACACACAAAACACATATGATGGAAAATAAAAATAGTTTAAAAAACTAAAAAATAAACTTCTGACACGCACAAAAAATTACAAATAAGTAATAACCCTTTCATTTTATACCTAAATCATAGGGCTGCATTTCAAATAGCCAATCCGCCATCTTGGGATGGCCGACATGTTGGATTTAGGTCACGTGAAATTTTTTTTTCGTATACCTGACAGCAAACCCTTTGATTTGATACCCATATCATCGGGGTGCATTTCAAATAGCATGTCCGCCATGTTGGACGTTCGCCATATTGGGGAAGCCGCCATATTGGATTTGTAATGACGTTTCTTAGCTAGTCATGTATTGTAGAAGACCGGAAGTGGGTCAAATTAAAATTCCATGATTTTCTTGCATACTAAGTTAGTTAAAAGTGAAGCTACTAATACATGCAGACAAAAGAGCACAAAGGTACTGTTTATTTCATTTAGAAATCTCTTCCAGGAGACCTGCGATATGACAAATAGATAAAACATGCAGACACAGTGTGTAAAATATCTGCTAGGGCCACCGCCTGTCGGGGTTTCGGGTTGTTCGAAAAAAATACCGCGGCCCCGAAACAAAGATCAACTTGTAATTTGCTGTCAGTCTTTTTTGTAGAGTTTTGTTATACTTATTCTCTATAGTTGTAAATTTTCCAGTATATTAAGTAAATAAATATGACCCATAAAGAGAAATCCAAGCTCATCTTGCAGGCCATTTTGCCGGCCCGTATTGCAAACAAAGTTGAACGTTCCATTTTTAAACTTTTTTTTATATTGAGTTCATAAAAATCTTGTACGACACAATAACAATCAATTAGTAAAATAAAAAAATTGCAAGTTTGTTTTTTCTTTAATTTTTGGACTGGGCGAGACAATCGTGTTTTAAGAATGTCTTAGAATGCAGTCTTGTTTTTTTTTTTAAATAAAACAATGTCTAATTTAAGTTAAATAAGCCAATTTAAGGTAGTTTCGCTCCAGCGCCTAACTTATTTTTCCACACTGCGTAGTAAGCATTTACAATGGCAGCATGGAGGACCAAAAGCTTAAAAAGAAACTCACATACATACAAACATACATGAACCCTAAAAACATAACTGGTAGAAAATGCCCAAGGCATTAAGTCCGCCTTTGTACAATGTTTTGTTACTTGTGCATGAAGTTTTAATAAATAAATAAATAACACTTCTTCTTTGGGGCAGTCGTGTAAAAAAACATAGACAACAGCAAGTCCTTTTTTTTGGGGCGGGTAATCATCAAATAAATTCCCCCGCTCTGGACGGAGCGGGGTGAAGTGTCAGACTTGTACTGACTAAATCCCACCCATGTTCCTTCTATTGCCCTTTACGTTCCGGGGCCGCGGTATCTCTTTCGAACAACCCGCAACAACAACAGCAAGACCTTTTGTATCTTAGTGCTCACATTTCATTTTAAATTTTTAGTCTGATACTAACAGCAAGTCCTTACGTAAGATTAAAGGAGATTGCCCGTTTTGTAAAGGAAGTTAGGTCCCAGTGAAAAATGATTGTGCCCTGAAGTTTTTTATTTTACCTAGTAGTCAAAACATAGCATTTTCATAATCAGAAACCTTTTTTCATTTATTCACGCTGGTTCAGGAGATATCATTAACTTAGCTGTTTTAAAATTCTAGGTTATTATTACAAATTGACATAGACTAGGTACACTGTACTGCTAGCATATTATTAAAAGTAGATAGGTGGTCATCTATTGTGTAGAATAATAACGTTTTATGGCAAAATACGTGTAATTAGTTCACAACTTCAGCACTTTTTTTTTAGCGTGGTTAAATCATCAAATGAGTCCTCCCACCCAGGACTGGACTACTGAACGTAACTGATAGTTATTTTTATTTAAGTAATAGTACATACCAAGGCCAAAAAACAAATAAAACTTGAATAAACTATTTATTCTTCATAAAATATTTCATCCAAAGATTGAGCTGGAGCACTTACATTGTTGAAGCGACCCCAGCTTAAATACCATAATACTGTCATAGTATGAGCACAACACCCTACTGTACGGTTACCCACTAGACAGTTACAATAGTAAGCAATGATACTTTCTAAAGAATTTGTCCGATTTTCATCTCTACTTATCAATAAATAAGAGTAATAAGTTTTGTGACTTACATGGCGGGACTTAATTCTAGCCCTAATTAAATAATTATTTTGTTCCAATATTAAGGGCAAATCCTCTTCCAAAACATTGCTTATTTCTATATTGTAAGTACCATTGCTTCTTATGTGCTCCCCATAATAGGATCTAGCTTGTTTCAATTGGTAAGATCCCAATGCAAATCTTCTTAAATCATCTAATGTTAATCTAGGAAAATGGTCTAAGTGGGGAGCATTGCTGTCTATGTTTTGGAAAGCCGTACGTCTCCTATTGATGTTTTCTCTTTGAATAAATTCCCCTAAACAATTTCTAGTATTTAATCTCGCCTGAGCAATTTGTAAATACTCTCCGGCATCAGGTCTGTCTTCTATTGTTGGGTGGAATTTATTCAAAAGAGCACAAGCAATTTTAAAATCATCCATAAGGTGTGTTGATGCTCTGTTAAAATATTCTTGTCGAAAGAGTTTGTAGTCTCTTTTAATGCGACCGTTTACAATTTCAACTACCCATCTACACATAGTAACACATTTAGACTTATTTGCTTGATCAGTTGTCAATTGAAATTCATTTTCCAATAATGACTCAGGCATGTAAGTTTTATAATTATATCTTTCCAACTCGGGGATCACGTCTCTAAATCCCCTATCCAATATAAAGACATCCCCCTGTCTGAAAAATGAGCGCATTGGACCACTTTCATTACGAAATAGATCACTCATGATTGTTGAGTCATTTTTTGTTGCTTCATATGGTCCAATGCACTCTAAAATATATCCATCACAGCATGTAATTAAAAAGGGTTTAACTAAATTAGCGTATTTGTGTAGACTATATGTCTGTTTTTGGTATTTGTAGTTACTACTACTCTGTACATAAACATATGTACCATCACATATGACAATGGCAGGTTTAGCATCTGAAGCCATGCTACTGTCTCCAAATAGACCTTCAGGAATAGTCCTGTTACGTAAGGCCACATTTTGTATATTAGTGTGGTTAAGTCCCAAATACATAGGTACAAAATGTTCTTTTAAACATTCTCTAACAATCTTCATTTTTTTTTCTAATGTAGATCGTGGCAATTGAAAAAGAGTTGCCAGTCTTTGGTTGCTGTCCCCTGTCCTAAGCTTAACAAGAAATATGCTCAATGCAAGGCTAGGATTTTTAACTTTATTATTTAAACTAGGAATGCAATTTAATAGTTCATTAAACTGCACCTCTGTTAGTCCCAGCCAATAATGACGTAAATGTGAATCCATTGCTGCAATATTATTAAAATCTAAAGTTCTTTGAGAAGCTCTTTCTAGCATGGAAAATATGTCATCAACTTGAAAGCCAGTAAAGTCATTTAAAATGGCAGTCAGTTCATCCCATTGATTACTATGTAAATGGTGATAACATATTCTAGCATTTAATGGTATATATATATTGTACTGCAATAACAACAATTCCTTGATGGTCATAGGCACTAAAAGACGTTCATTATTTTCACATCCTACAAACAAGCAGTGACGAGAAGCTGCAGCAACTCGTTTATACTTTTGTGAGTTAACTTTAGATTGTAGCTGTAGCGCTTGTTGTGGTTGAGGTGTTGGAGCTGGCATTGGAGGTGGTTCAGGTATCCCAGTGTTTTCTAATAAAGGTGAAGCTGCATCCATGACAATGTCGGGTCTGTTTAAATCATGAACCTCCAATCTTCGTGTTTCCCGAGTTGCTGCTAACCAGCAAGGAATGCACACTCTTTGTAAATGTGGAGCCTAAAATGAAATAGTCAAGTATTAGTGAACGTCAGAATACGCATCAAACCCTATATTGTTATTGTGCAAGCATGTGAATAAAAATGCTATCAAATAAGAAAGAAACAGTGCAGCAGTTTTTATTAAACATATTATTTAGAAAATGTAAAGCATAATTGCAGAGCATGAGGACTAAGGTTCATTTCCCAGGTTGGGTTGCTGGATTTTTCCTTAAGAATTCCAGAGTAGCAGCCAGGAGTCTGGCAAACTGGGTTTGTGCCCGGTTGATGTTCATATTACTTGGGACATAAATATAACTGACAAAATGTATGTGTACTGTTAGGTACACCTCTGCCTAATTATCATCACGCATATGGTTGGGGATTGCAGGTGTGATGTATGGAATGTTATTAAAAAAATACTGACCAGGTGAGCTAGAGTCCATCTTAAAATCATGCTACGTTGTGGGCAGTCTAAGTCAACTCGATGGGTTCTCCGAGTTGCAATAGAGATACCACATCCATAACAAATGTTCAAGTGACCATATGCAGGAGACATATCCTCGTGGGATCCAGTTATATTTGATAACATCCTTTCTTGCAACATCAAATAACATTCAACACACAGGATATCATCCGACGTTACCTAGAAAAAATTAAAATCATTACTCTTCTACATTTATAACTACTTAAACTTGTAAAAACATAAAACAAACTCTCCTAAAGGACTATAGGTGCTTCGTTTACTAATCAAATGTTATTTTGAGCTTGCACAATGCATTTAGGCACTACATTGTCCACAATAAATATTGTTGTTTATGCACACGATAACTTACTGGTGTAGGTATTGTCCAAGTTCGTAGAAGAACTGTCATTTGCTCGTTCAACTCCTCAACTGTATACCGGCGTAAATTAGGTGCTAATAAAATCGAACAGTTAATACAGCGTCGGGAAGGCAGACGGTGTGCCCGACTTCTGGCTGGAGTAGACATCATTCTGACAAAAAACTGTACAAGAGTCCAATATCTCACAAAAATTACACTTAGAGTCAAATATCTCACAAAGAACAGCACAAACAAGAGTCAGTTATCTCACAAAAAATAAAGTACTCGAGGAACTTATTAGCTCAACTCGGTGGTAGCAGAAAACACGAACATGTGTCGTAAATAATAACTACGTAAATACGGAATTCAAAACTCAACGTACGCGTAGGTTTCTAAACGAAGCAATCACGAACGAATCTCCGAACAAAGTGCTGTGACATGCGCAAGTAAATGTTGCCAGATCAATTATTTTTAATCCATTAGTAAATCGATTTGTTTTTTTATCGATTAAAACTCTTGTTAATACGGCGTTCCCAAAATACGTAAAGCATTTATGTTTGTGTAAATCGCTTTTATAAACATCTAATCAACAATATAGTCTTATTCTGAAAATAAGCAACCCATTTTTGTCATATTTCATCGCGCTTATAGACTATAAGCAGTGTATAACCACTAGTTTAAGTCATTTAATATTTTACATAATTTCATACTTGGCCTACACTAATTGTCATCGTGCATTCCATATAGGAAGTACCTATGAAAAAAAACCGGGCTTACACCATTCCAACTCATCGTCGAGAAAACATAATGCCAAATCAGTAGCTTTACAGTTGTCAAATATTGAGACTTACATTTAAATGTTGAGACGTAAACTAGCTTTAACAATTATTGTTAAAAATATTTTTTTAATTATCGTTTTGTTTTGATATCGATTACTCCATTGATTCCTACGTCATTTTCGATAGTTATTTGATTTCTGGCAACTTTTTTGTACACCTTTCAAACGGATGTCGATGTAATATGTTTAACTATTAATAAAAATTAACTTTATTCCCAGGGTGAAAGAAATTGTATAAAAAATAATTTGCACATAAAAAAATAAATAACATTTTTTGGTTATTATTCCAATCAGGCACACGATTGCACAAAAGGGACCTGCCCCGTGGCAATGTCCTTTTAAAATTAAATGTGAGCACAAAGACATTATTTTAACACCCATACTTGTCTAATTCCAGTCCTTCTATCAATCTTCAAGCATCACGCTCGTCTATTCAAAGAGAGGTTGGCAAAAGACAGGGCTGTGCGATTGTACTTATGGCAGATCGATACTAAGCCGGCTATGGATGCATTGAGCAATATATATGAGGTTATATTGCCTGAAGTTTCTAGTAAAGAGGTAAGGTTATCTAATATATAAAATTCTCGTGTCACAGTTTTCGTTCCCATACTCCTCCGAAACGGCTGGACTGATTTAAACGAAATTTTGTGTACATATCGGATAGGTCTGAGAATTGGTCAACATCTATTTCTCATACCCCTAAGTGAGCAGCGGGTGAAACCGCTGGGCACAGCTAGTACATATGTAGTATCCGACCGAAACTATTTTTACGACTGAAATCAAAACTTTCTTAAAAGGATCACTTTTATCAGTAATCCTTACTAATATTATAAAAGCGAAAGTGAGTTTGTTTGTTTGTTACCACTTCACGCTTTAATGGCTAAACCGATTGTGATGAATTTTGGTACATAGATAGTTGGGAACCAGGAGACGGAAATAGGCTAATTTTTATTTAAAAAAAAGTGAGTACATACCGAGTTTCCTCCGTGCCTCGGAATTCGGAAAGCACGGAAAGAAGAAAGCACTCGGCTGTCAATTGTAGATCTTTGACAGTCGTTACAGGTAGTCAGTGTTCCGAAAGCCTGACAACAAGTCTTACCAAGGGGTATCACATTACCCAGTACTAACTGGGTTGTGGAGGTCAGATAGGCAGTCGCTCCATGTAAAATACTGATATTCAGCTGCATCCGGTTAGACAGGAAGCCGACCCCAACATAGTTGGGAAAAGGCTAGGCAGATGATGATGATGATTGAATATTTTTTTGATGTTTACTACCCGCTCTTATGTTATCCGCGGCTTCGCTCGCGTTAAATTCGGGGTAACACACTTCCCCTTGCGCCTTATTGATTTGTAATAGCAACGCTAAGTTTTCCCTTTTCTTCCCTCTTTCTCCCTCACATTCCACTTTTTTCAATAAAATATTTATTTTTAAGATTATTTTAAGGACTCCTTCAGTCACGTTTCAAGTTATTTCACATTGTTTTATAAAAAAAACCTTTTTCAGGAAATTATAACCTCAGAAGTTCTTCCCCGTCTCGATTCTCCATCCATGCTGATGAAACATACAGCTTTAAGAATAATCATACAAGCTGGAACGAGCCAGTCGATGGACGTGCCTACAATATGCAGTGGTATTGAGCTAGAGTTCGCATTGAGGGCTAAGAAACTCTCTTATGAAGAGGCAAACACTGTGAGTATCTCTATCATCATTTTCCTGCCCTTGTTCCATTCTATTTGGGGTCGGCGCAACATGTTTCCTTCTTCCATTCTCCCCTTTTTTCTATGCACTATCCTCCTATTCTTACTGCGCACGTCTTTCTACATCGTTCTCACATATTTGTATAATCTCAACTTGAATGATGTTTAATACGATTTTGT
Organism: Ochropleura leucogaster; assembly: GCA_958449745.1. NCBI lineage: Eukaryota > Metazoa > Arthropoda > Insecta > Lepidoptera > Noctuidae > Ochropleura > Ochropleura leucogaster. The sequence goes on along the minus strand of OY288228.1, from coordinate 7,093,608 downwards.
AAAAATATTATCTAATATATAAAGGTCTCGTGTCACAGTTTTCGTTCCCATACTCCTCCGAAACGGCTGGACCGATTTAAACGAAATTTTGTGTACATATCGGGTAGGTTTGAGAATCGGCCAACATCTATTTTTCATGCCCCTGACTGAGCAGCGGGTGGAACCGCTTTCCACAGCTAGTAATTTATAAGAGTGTCCATGGAGTTTCTTGCCCATTCTTCTCCATAGAGATCAACGCTTTGGAATGGGCAACTACAGTTTCACAAGTTATTATGCCTTGTGACCGGGACTGTAGATACATTTTGTTTCTTAACATTCAAAAGTGCCTGTAATGGTTTAATTGAAATAAATGATTTGATTCGATTTATCAGACGTCACGGCAACATTTACTCCTTCCTCTTTCATATCATTCCTTACACAATCCACCCATCTATTCTTTGGCCTTCCTCCTTCTCCATCCATCAACATTCAGATCCACCACTCTTTTATTCACATGCGCTTCGTCCACTCTCATTACATGTCCATACAAAGGCAAACGACTCCCTTTCAATTTTTCTGTGACAGGCGCAATTTTCAAACTTTCTCGAATGTATTCATTCCTTACTTTATCCATTCTTGTCACTCCACACATCCATCTTAACATTCTCATCTCCGCTACATGCAATCGTTTTTATCCACCTTTTTTACAGCCCAGCATTCTGACCCATACAGTACAACAGGTCTAATCACGGACTTATATATTTTCCCCTTTAACTTGAGGGGCATCCGTGGGTCACAAGTTGTTCCAGTGACCTGTCGCCATTTCATCCATAGAAATTCCTTCCGTTAAGAGCGAAAATTCTTTTGTTTGATTTTTGGAACGAAGTTCCTTATCGCGCGTTGTGAAAGGGGGCTAGACGGAAAAAATTCTTACGAAAAGTTGTCACGACACTTGTTGCTATAGTAAGCTATTGTAAGCTGTGCTGCGTCGCATGTTTCTCTGTCTGTCTGTCTGTATCTCTCTCTCTCTCTCTTATAGAAAGCAAGCCAGATATTTTCATCACATAAGTCTGTGGTCCCTTGAAGCTGTGGAAAAAAATATTATATATCTAAATCTACGCAGTCAAAAGATATGGCTGTTTAAAAATAAAAAAATAAATAAAAATAAAATGTTTATTTCAATAACTTAAAAATATTTTACATGTGTTTTTGGGAATTTCCATTTAAGTGAAAATACACTTGTGTTAGGAAGTTCCGCTCTTCCACTAGTTACGCTTAGAGTTATTGAAGACATACCATTTTAGAAAAATATTAAGATGAAGGAGTTATATAAAAAATATTAAAAACTAAAAGAAAATATGCTAAAAACAAAGTATAAATTAAAAAAATAAATAAAAATGCGCTGTCGTGTAGATGTGTGAATGTAAGTGTTAGTGTGTGTGTTTAATGATAGGGTAAAGTGTACATATAACGTTTGATGTAGATAATATTTTTAAAAAAAGTGAGGGTGAAGTGATCTAAGTATATATTAAGCCTAGTTGTTGTTTATGTCGCAAGTTTGTACGGAAGTCTCAGTGTGCAGCTACCCTACCATGACGTGTTAAAGCAGAACTTATTCCACTGAGGGAAAGAGACAGAGCTATACAGGGTGTCTAGCACCATCTCTTTCACTCAGTGGAATAAGTTCTGCTTTAAGATGTCATAGTAGGCCTACTGGTCTGACTTTTGGCCAGCTTTTTAAAACAGTTAGTCTTTGTTGGATGTGAAATCATCAATTAACTTTCCCCGCCTTAGGCGAAGCGGAGGGAGGGGAGTATCAGATTTGTAAAACCTACCCAAGTTCCTTCTATTGCCCTTTATGTTCCGGGGCCGCGGTATCTCTTTCGAACAACCCGCAACCCCGGAAATAATGTATTATTATTTATTTATTTAACAGACTACAATGTAGTGTAGTAACAATATGACTTAGCCTATGTTAGTACTTAATAACTACAAGAGATCGAGTGCGATTAGTTAGCGCCCACATTAGCGGGCTGTCTGCCCGGTCAGCTCTCGATTGCAGGATAGTGTTGGGACTGCCCCACAGCCTGTGGAGTAGCGATGCAGATTTTTTTCGCCACAACGCGTTAAAACTTACATTGCGTGCGTCAGCAGACATTGCTGAGGCACTACAGAAGCGTGATTTAGTCTATAGTACGGCCAACGAGAAGCGATACGAAAGGTCATTAACCTAAAGAACAGCTGTGGCGTTGACAATCTAATATTTAGCTCTTTCCATCTTGTGCCTTTGTCGTAATGTCTCGTTCTCCCGGCAAAAACATGACAACGTTAAGACGAGTTCGCCAACATTCGGGCGGCCATTTTAGATGGGGTTTTAGCATGGGTTTTGTTTACATTTGGTATCGCTTCTCGTTGGCCGTGCTATAGTATAGATTTTTTTCTTTCTTTCTTATTTTTTTTTTCTTTCTTTCTTCCTACCTGTTTTGATGATGCATGATGTACAATGATTGCAGGTATCATGGTGTATAGGGTCCAGTGTATCGAACAGCGAGACCATGTTATTGACAGCTATAATGTTCTACGATAACTTACCGACTTTGAAGAAGAGGGATATTGTTGTAAACGGCGTTTTAAAGGCGTCCGATGATGTGAGGAAGGTAAGTAGTTAATTGTTTTTATTTTGGTAAGCAAAGTAGAAATTAAAGAATAAATGAAAAGAATAGTAAACACGACGGTACATCATCGTATACAAAACCATTTTGACCTTATATAAATATGTTATATATATATAGATAGAGGAGCTCGTGGCTAAATAATAGCAGCCGCTCGGGTCGATCTTTAGGTTAAGTCGCGCTTGCCTAGGTTGGTCTGTGGATGGGTGACCACCCGTTTCCTCCGTGCCTCGGAAAGCACTTAAAGCCGTTGGTCCCGACTGTGATTTCTAGATCTTTGACAGTCGTTACAGGTAGTCAGTGTTCCGAAAGTCTGACTTACTAAGTACTACTTACTTTAAGTTAAATGAAGTTCCTACGAACTTAAGACATTCAAAGTGTCAATATGAATTTGACTTGATTTATCCCCGCGGTTTATCTTATCTATATCAAATCTTATCCAAATGCGTTAAGCCGTTTGAAAGTAACAAACATACACATACAAACTTTCGCCTCTATAATATTAGTGTGATATTTTCAGGCCGCCTTATTATTATTACTGAAACTCTCCCTCCAAGATAATCTGGACAAATACATAGACGTCTGGAGAACCCTATTGGACAATACTACAGGCCCAGACTTAGGTAAAGCTGTGATCATCTTTGAGGATGCTGTTCATCATCTCCTCGAAGTTTTAGCTGCCTTTACCGGGGATCCGGAGAAGGTGAGGATTTTAAATCTTTTAAACTGACGTGGTTACTAACATATTAAGTTACCATCGTCAATTACCCATCGTAACATCTATGTATATATAATACCGATATCATATATCTACTAGCTTTTGCCCGCGGCTTAGCTCGCGTTAAATTCGGGGTAACACGGTTCCTCTCTCCTGATTTGCTAACCTGCAACCTGTAGTTTTCCTTTGCTCCTGATTTGTTCTAAGAGCAAAGCTAAGTGTTCCCTTTTCTTCCCTCTTTCTCCCTCATTTCTTCATCAGCGTGGGATAGTTACTTTGGGCTAACGCTAACTTTAACCCGTGTGATGATCGAAAAAGAAATCCCCTTTATCTCAACTTTTTTTTAAAGCCTATGTCCGTCTTCAGAGTTCACTATCTCTGTACCAAAATTCATCAAAATCGGTTAAGCCATTTATGCGTGAAGTGGTAACAAACAAACTCACTTTCGCTTCCTTACTAATATTATAAAAGCGAAAGTGAGTTTGTTTGTTTATTTGTTTGTTTGTTACCGCTTCACGCTTTAATGGCTAAACCGATTGTGATGAATTTTGGTACATAGATAGTTGGTAACCAGGAGACGGACATAGGTTACGGACGGACGTAGGATAAAAAAGTGGGATGTGAGGGAGAAAGAGGGAAGGAAAGGGAAAACTTAGCGTTGCTATTACAAATCAATAAGGGGAACTGTATTACCCCAAATTTATCGCGGGTGAAGCCGCGAGCGAAAGCTAGTTTATAATATTAGTAAGTATTGTTTCTCTACACAGGTATACGAAGATATAAAACCAATTCTATCGCTAATGACGACTCTGTTAAGTCTACATAAAACTGAATTTAACACTGACAACTGGTGCCAATCGTTCAAACCGACAGTCGTACATCTAGCTAAACTGTTCAACGTTGATGCTGTGAAGATGATCAGTGAGATTAATGAGAATGAGGTAAGTAAATCACTATTATCATACTCAGTACTCATTTAGGGGCTGCGCAAACTGAGACACTTTTTGCTGTCGATACGGCACACCATCAGTCAGAAACCGTTAGTTAAATAAAAAAAGATATTTGGTCAAATAATTCGTTTACATAGTTGTGTTCGGAACCTTCTTTTAGACAAACAATGTTTGTAGTAGAAGACTCTGCCCCTCCCTACTTTGTATAGCGTGATTATTAACACAATAATAAAAGAAAAAACAAAAATAAATTGAAGTTAACTTTAGAATCTCAATCTATATATATATATATATATCGAAAATACAAAAATTAAAAAGAGAACAAGCTTATAGATGTGTATGTATGTGTGTGTGTATGGGTGTGTGTGTGTGTGTACGTGTGTGCAGATATATAGTATATAGGTGTGTATGGCTGTGAGTATACTTATGAATCATTCCGTGTTATAGCAATGCTTCTGTGGCCTCATACGTAAGTGGTTTTATCCACTTAACTAGTGTTTCTTTACAGTCATATTTTTTTTTGGTGTGTAAATGTATTTTTTTTAGTTAGTTTAATCAAATATTTATATGGTATCTTGTATCTGTATATCCGACACAAGACACAAAAGTATTCACGTTTGCGCATCGCCTTATTGCATTCCACAATGTATATGTTATTGTTGACGGTGACGTAAACTTTGACCCACACTAGGAATTTCTTCTGTATCATGGGCGCGTTTACAAACATTTAAACTGACATACACAAACACCCAGACCCGAAACAACTATCTGTAGGCCATACAAATATTTGTAGGCCATACAAACGAACCCGCGACACGCAGCGCAGCAGTCGATCGCTCAGCCACTGCGCCAACCGTGTCGTCAATGTTTTTCTCATACTTTTTTCAATTCTCCTCTGGCAACTGTGTCAGTATCGTTTACATCTTTACGTCAAAACGATTACTCTTCAAGTTAACAAATTAAATAAATAAATATCTTGGGACAACTCACACACGGCTATCTGTTCCCAAGCTAAGCAGAGCTTGTGTTATGGTAACCAGACAACTGATATACATACTTATATAATTTATAAATATATACATATTACTAGCTGTGCCCCGGCATGCGTTGCAATGCAATTTTCTACCTTTATACCTACCTGCCTACCCTACATACCCTACCTACCCTATCTACCCTACATAGACCACCCTCCCTACATACCCTACCTACCCTACCTACTCTACCTACCCTACATACCCTACCTACCCTACATACCCTACCTACCCTACATACCCTACCTACCCTACATACCCTACCTACCCTACATACCCTACCTACCCTACATACCCTACCTACCCTACATACCCTACCTACCCTACATACCCTACCTACCCTACATACCCTACCTACCCTACATACCCTACCTACCCTACATACTCTACCTACCCTACCTACCCTACATACCCTACCAGCCCTACATACCCTACCTACCCTACATACCCTACCTACCCTACATACCCTACATACCCTACATACCCTACCTACCCTACCTACCCTATCTTTTAAGTTGGATCAAACAGCACACGGTGTGCAAATTTCATTTAAATCGGTTAAGTGGTTTAGGAGTCCATTGAGGACAAACATTGTGACACGAGATTTATATATATTAAGAAGAAGATAAGATAGATAAATCCCACCCAGACACAGAACAAACAATCATGCTCATCACACAAAATTTGTCCTGGGTGGGAATCGAACCCACGACCTCCGGTTCAGCAGTCAGGGCCACTAACCACTAGACCAACAGGCCCGTCAAATTCATCAAATTAATTGTTTCAGATAATATACGTCGAGAAGTTTGAAGAAGATACGGTCTTAAACAAGTTACTTTCAACTTTGAACACTACACCGGACATTTCACACGATGACATGCTCTCTGCTTTTCAAGTAAGTTATAGGCATCCTGCAACGAATGTCAAAGATATGTAAATGACAGCCGAGTAGCAACGGGCTAAGAAACTTTCCTATGCACGGAGAGAACTTCGCCGCGCTAACTAAAAGTGCAAAGAACTTGCTTTTTTTTCCCCAGAGCGGGGGGAAGTGTCAGTTTTGTACTGACTAAAACCCACTCATGTTCCTTCCATTGCCCTTTACGTTCCGAGGCCGCGGTATCTCTTTCGAACAACCCGCAACCCTAGGCGGTGGCCCTGACAGGTCCCAATATAGGGATACTAGCTGTTCCCCACGGTTTCACCCGCGCTGCTCAGCACCTGTTGGTCGTAGCGTGATGTTATATAGCCTATAGCCTTCTTCAAAAAATTGACTATCCAACACTAAAAGAATTTTCCAATTCCAACCAGTAGTCCCTGAGATTAGCGCGTTCAAACAAACAAACAAACAAACTCTTCAGCTTTATAATATTAGTATAGATTAGTGTGCTGCATTCTGCTTTCAAGCATAGAAATATTAAACGCACATTACATAAGATTTTTTTAACTGTCGAAAAGTATATGGTATATCGTAAATATATCGTATAAAATCTTTATTTTCCTGCCCTTGTCCCATTCTATTTGTGGTCGGAGCAACACGTTTTCTTCTTCCATTCTCCCCTATCAGACGTCACGGCATCATTCACTCCTTTCTCCTTCATATCATTCCTTACACAATCCATCCATCTTTTCTTTGGCTTCCTCTAGCTCTCCGTCTATCAACATTCAGATCCATCACTCTTTTAGTCACATTTGCTTCGTCCCTCCTCCGGAAAATAAGTATGATGCTTTATGACGTCACTGTGACCCCAATCTTAGACATAATCTATACTAATATTATAAAGCTGAAGAGTTTGTTTGTTTGTTTGTTTGAACGCGCTAATCTCAGGAAGTACTGGTTCGAATTGAAAAATTCTTTTAGTGTTGGATAGTCCATTTCTTGAGGAAGGCTATAGGCTATATAACATCACGCTACGACCAACAGGTGCCGAGCAGCGTGGGTGATACCGCGTGGAACAGCTAGTGTCCATATACAATGATGTTATTATTTTCAGATAATATTTTCAAGCGAAGCTACAGATTTTAAAGTTATGTCGAAAGCCCTGTCTAAACTAGAAGCTTTGATTGGAAGTGAAAATTATCATTTGGATAAACGACAGTTGTCTATGGTAAGTATTATACTTATTCTATGTTTAAATCCTTGCATTTTTTACACTTACACAAATATAAACCTAATGTCTATTGAAATAAAATTGACTTTAGAATGACAAATAGGTACTATTGCAAAGTTTTTTTTTGAAGTTGTAGCGCAAAGTATAATAAATTAAAAAAAAAAGTAAACTGGCCAGTCAAACCGGATGCAGCTGAATACCAGTATTTTACATGAAACGACTTCTAATCTGTAGGGTTACCATGACATCTTATAGCAGTTCTTATTCCTGTGTGAAAAAGAGATGGTGCTAGACACCCTGTATAGCTGTGTCTCTTTCCCTCAGCGGAATAAGTTCTGCTTTAAGACGTCATGGTATTGCAGCTGACCTCCACACCACAACCCAAATAGTGGGTAATAACTAGAGATCGGATATTCGAATGCATATTTACCTAAAGTTGAGATGTTGGCTATTATGGAAAGCACTTTCGTACGGGAAAAATCCCGGGAAAAAACCGGGAAATTTAATTAAAGTACATAATACTCCGTTTGTTGGCCAATAATTAACTTAAGGGACCCCTTTGCCTCGCAATAACATTAAATATAATTATTTCAGATTATAAATCATATTTATAAAATAAAATCTAAAAATGCAACTGAGACCAAAGATGCGAGAATTTTCCAAAAAGATGCTACTATGTTTTTGGGTAAGTCTTTTCATTTTGTTTAAATTAATTAGCTCTTCGTGCTGCGCTGGCGCTGCTGCTGCGGCTGTTGCGCCTTATTAGTAACTATATTTTCGAGCCGTTTGGGGTTGAAACTCTGGGACCGTGGGGTCCTTGTGCTCACAGCCGTTTTAAGGAAATATCAAAACGTTTAGTTGACACTTCCCGTGACCCAAGGGCTGACTTTTACTTTGGCCAGAGGCTTAGCGTTGCCATACAACGTGGCAACGCGGCCAGTCTCTTGGGGGCATTGCCAACTGACAGCTTTGAGGAAGAATTTTTTGCGCTATTTTTTAATTTATTTATAAGTTAGGTAGTATATTTAATAATTTTAGTAATATTATAATAATATTAACTTTATTCCATTGTCACTTGAACTATCTAGTTTATCTTAATATAGTCTAGGTAGATTTTTAGGTTATCGTATCCAAAAGGTAAACGGAACCCTATTTTTAAGACTCCGTTGTCCGTCCGTCTGCCGCCAGGCAAATTTTCACAAATGAAAATGTATTTCTGTCTTTAACAAAAAAAAAACAATAAAAATAAGTATTTAACGGGGCTCACATATAACAAAAAAGTTCATGCCGTTTTTATAGATAACCAGCTTTGGCCCGCGGCTTTGCTCGCGTTTAATTCGGGGGAACATTGTTCCCATTTTCCTGATTTGCAGGTACCCTGTTACTTGTAGTTTTTGCCCTAGCGCCTACATTATTATATAGGAACACTAGCTGTGCCCAGCGGTTTCACCCGCTACTCACTTAGGGGTATGAAAAATAGATGGCCGATTCTCAGACCTACCCGATATGTACACAAAATTTCGTTTAAATCGGTCTAGCCGTTTCGGAGGAGTATGGGAACGAAAACTGTGACACGAGAATTTTATATATTAGATTGAATCCATAGTTATTTGGTGCATTAAACTTTAATAAATTACTTTTTCGTTACAGGTAAATACAGACATATGACTCAAGAAGAGAGTTTTTCAGAAGATATTTACGTTTTGAAGTTGAAAAATAAAGTCTTTTTGAATGTGCCTAATATTATAGAAGGTACCACATTTAAGGTAATTTGGTTCTGTATTTCTTAAATTTGCAGCATGAAGAGCTGCACCATAGAAATGGTAGAAAGGTTAAGCAGTAGAACAACTATAGCGAATTAAACTAAAAGTTGCCCAACCCAAAGAAAAAACATACAAATGGAACACTTTCTTCATTTCGCTCATTGGTATAAAGCAATAGATTTCTGTGGCTTCACTTGCTAGGGCCCTTGTAAAATACCAGCGCTGTAACATTTTTCCTACATTTCTTAAATTCGTCGCACCAAGAGCTACATCATATAGATGGTAGACAGGTTAAGCAGTAGAACAACTATAGCGAATTAAACCACAAGTTGCCCAACCCAAAGAAAAAACATACAAAAGGAATACTTTCTTCATTTCGCTCATTGGTATAAAGCAATAGATTTCTGTGGCTTCACTTGCTAGGGCCCTTGTAAAATACCAGCGCTGTAACATTTTTTCTACATTTCTTAAATTCGTCGCACCAAGAGCTACATCATATAGATGGTAGACAGGTTAAGCAGTAGAACAACTATAGCGAATTAAACCACAAGTTGCCCAACCCAAAGAAAAAACATACAAATAGAATACTTTCTACATTTCGCTCACTGGTATAAAGTAATAGATATCTGTGGCTTCACTTGCTAGGGCCCTTTTAAAATACCGGCGCCCGAACATTTTTTTCTCCTATCCATACCTAGTGCCGAAGAGGTGATACTGATTTATAAAATGTTTGCTGCATCACTATCTCCCTCGCTGAGGCAATGGTGTTATATACTTAATTAAGGTTTATTAAATAGAGTAGTAGTTATTTAGATTAGGGTATGATGAGGCTGACATACCTTTGTAAGGTAAAAGTCTCTAAATAAATAAAGATTAAAAAAAAACTGCTTATCTTAAATTTGCAGCATGAATACCAACACCATACATATTGTAGACCGGTTAAACAGTATAACAACCTTGGCAAGTTGAACTGATAGTGGTCCAACCAAAAAAAAAGACATACAAATGTAGTACTTTCATGATTTCGCTTATTGGTATAAAATATATATCAGAATACCAGCACTGTTTTGTTGTTTTCATTAAATATTACAGCACAATGCTGAGATATGGATCTTTTTGGCTACATACTGGGCTAATTTATCTTATGTATATGTCTTTGTTTATTTTCTGTGCGAGACAAATAAATACTTTTTTTTTTATTTATAAAAGTTTTTTGTATAACGAATGAAAGTTATCGTTACTAGAAAAGAAAAAAGACTGTGCCGAAATATTGTTAACTCCATGGGTACATAATAAAGATGGTTAATATCCTGTTCAAAATGCTACAAAAAATTATAATTAAATAATAGTATAATAAAGCAATATTTTAAAAATTCACTCGAATTACACACATACATAACACACACTGTCACATAACTAATATTTGTTTAAAATTTTAAAATCGATATTGATCTAGAAGAAAAGAGAAAAAAACCTCTGTTTCCTCAACAACAACAGAGGTTTTTTTGCGATAAGGGTTGCCCCACACTAGTGATTTCTCCTGTATCGTGGGTGCGTTTACAAACATTAAAACTCATATACACACTGTACAGTAGACCCGGATCAACTATATAAATCTATATGTTGGGACAACTCACACACGGCTATCTGATCCCAAGCTAAGCAGAGCTTGTGTTATGGTAACCAGACAACTGATATAATTTATAAATACATACATATTATAGATAAATCACACCTAGACACAGAACAAACAATCATGCTCATCACACAAAGTTTGTCCTGGGTAGGAATCGAACCCACGACCTCCGGCTCAGCAGTCAGGGCCACTAACCACTAGACTATCTGTAGTATCTGTAGGCTATACATTTTTTTTTACCGTGCGGCCACCAGAACCGCGACACGCAGCGCAGCAGTCGATCGCTCATGCGCCAAGCGTGTCGACAAATTGTGTACATTGAGTCGTTTATATGTTTCTAGCTTCCCTCCGCGACTTCGTCCGCTGAACTTTAACCCAGGTGAAGTTAGAAAAATAATCTTTATCTGCCCTTTTCTTCCCTCTTACTCATACTTAGACTACTTTAAAAAAAAAATTACCTATGACCATCTCCAGGGTCTCAACTATCTCTGAACCAAAATTCATCAAAATCAGTTTGGCCATTTAGGCGCGAAGACGTAACAAACAAACAGACTCACTTTCCCTTTTATAATATTAGTAAGGATAGTTACCGTGTTTTTTTTTCCTTTTTAAGATCGATCTCCAAAGAGTCCTACAGCTATGTCTGCTGCGAGGAGATACGGAAGTGTTGTATTCTTTGCTGGTCATCCTTACAGCCAGTCGTAAGTATTCCTTCTGATTTATTTCACACAGTATTCAGGAAAAATCCGGCAAGACTCACGCACCGAGGCTTTTGTTTTTTTTTTTGGAGTTTACTCCTTAAGAATCGATTTTCATATATAAGGCGCCCGGTATGAGAAAAAACCGAGGGGTAAAACCTACTAAAGTAACGAAAATGTGTCACGTTTTTGGTGCGCACCTTTAGTGCGCAACTTTCTAATTTGGCTGTGAGTGTATTAAGACGTACATATGGTATGCTGTATAGGCGACTATTCCTATATACTATATGTTATTGGGCTTGTTTGTTTCTATCAGTGTCGATGTATTTATATTGCTATTTTTTTTTCATTAATTTGTGAATTTACCCTTTCATATGATATTAATCTTTTTTCAGTTGAATAAACTCTTTTTGCGTATGGTTAGATACTCGTACTTAAGGAGTAAACTCCAGTCGTGCGTCGGAGCTGACACACACACTTTCTTTTTTCGTGTGGGAAGTCATCAAATAACTTCCCTCGCTCTGGACGGAGCTGGGTGAAGTGTCAGACTTGTACTGACTAAAACCCACCCATGTTTCTTCTATTGCCCTTTACGTTCCGTGGCCGCGGTATCTCTTTAAAACTAACTTTTTGATATACCCATCACATCTGTAGTTTCTAGAAGCTTACTTATATTGAAATAAATTAGAAAAAGTGAAATGTCTCAGGCGGGACTTGAACCCGCGAGAAATCATTAAAAATCAATGTTTAAAAATGATTGTAACATCATTCATTGGTTCCGATATTTCGTAGAATTGTCGGTAGATGGCTCCAAACGTCGCCCTAAGACGTAAAGGAAAAATTTGGAATGTCTTAGACGGTGTCTTGGTAGCTTAGTGGTCAAAGCATTCTCCCTGTAAGAGAAAGATCGCGGGTTCAAGTCCCGCCTGAGACATTTCACTTTTTCTAATTTATTTCGATTTAAATAGCATAATTAGTGCTTTCAAACCTCAAAATACTTACTTATATTTTTTAGTTTAAGTTTCTTTTGGGAAGATGCTATTATTCCATCACAGAGTTCATTGATGACAAACAGGAATACCGACTTGATCCGAACGAGTAGATCCGACTTGCTAATAAAATTAATAATAGTAATTTATGATCAATTAATCAGTAATATGTTTTATCTACTAAATAATGTGCTTGTTTTTATTTTGATTTAATTTTTAATAATGGTACTGACAGCATTTCACTTAATTGACATAGCTATTTTTAAATTTTGACATTTAACTTCTTAATTTTATTTTTATTTATAATTATGTAATTTTTGCTTGTTTTATTTTTAACTTTAACTATGTGCGCCTTCTATAGGCAAAACATAGTGAATCTATCTCTATAATACTATCTGTTAACACCTATGTTTTACAAAATAAATGATTTGATTTGATTTAGTATGCGACCGCACTGACCCAGGAGTGCAAGAGGCAACCGTTCGCGTCATACATGCCCTCTTCAGAACTAATATAGGAAGGAGCGAGATAGAAATAGCAGTCTATCCTGCTCTATTGATGTGTAATACTAACGCTTGTATTCACGTTTTGATGAAGGTAAGATACATATTAAAGATAAGATAAGAAACACATTAAATTCATGTGATTTTGAACTCTATGGGCAGTATTTAGAAACAAATCTTATTTGTGGTCTTGAGAAAAACTCTGTTTCAACGTTAGACCATGCTCTTAACTTGTTTCATAATTAATAAATACATATCAATCACAATACTTTGATACAAACTGTCTAAGACAGTTTGAAATCTGATCTCTATTTTACCACAGATAACATATTGATGCTCAAAAGATGCCGAAGTTGCCAGAACCTAGAACGTAATAAAAAAAATCTAAAGTTTATATATATATATATTTAACTTTAATATGTTGTTGATTACTCGCGTTCACACGTGTAGTGTCACAAATAACAAGTAATTTTTTCATATACCGTACACAATCCAAAAAAAATCAACCAACAGGCAAACGTGATTTTAACGAGCAGATGGTCTTAAGATAAGGTCTACCATGTCTTGAGACCTACGATTGGCTTCAACCAAACTATCGCCTTTCTAAGTTTTGTGTGTTTTTTAGGGTATTACAGAAGAAATAACTCCTACCGTACGGAGGAGACTTTCAGATAGTCTGCAAGTCTTACTGACTCATGAGCCGGGCTCGGAGACCACGGGAGAACTGCTGAAGATCGTTGGGGAGCAGACTGTCTTCTTGATTAGCAGGGATGAATGTAAGTTTCTGTACTTCTTATTAATATTATAAGTGTCAGGGCCGCACATTTCTTTATCGTCGATGTTCAATTTGACAATAAATTTCCCTGAATTATTTCGCTAATATAGTATATTTTTTCAGCTTCTGCAGTTGTTTCAGGCTTAGAAATAATAAGAGCATTCCTATCAGCCATCACAGATAACAATTCTCTTATCATCGATCATTTACCGAAAATCTTAACATACACGGCCATAATCCAAGATGGCGCCGTCGAAATATTCGAACTGTCATCCAATTTATTCATAGACAAACTTGATTTATTTACCGATATACAAATCAAGGAAGCAATAAAAAGGGTTATAGACAAATATTCAACGAATATTTTAACCGAAGAATTGAATTTGAATAAAATTATGGGATTCACAAAGAGAGTCATGGAAATCAAAAATTTTGAAACGATTCTTCTAGTTGACATTGTACTGGAAATGTGTCATAAATTGACAATACAGTCGCCACAATTTTTGAATCTGGTTACACTGTTGGCGCACTTTAATACTAATTTTGATTTGAACAGAGAAATACGTAGAAACGTTGTTGTTTATAAAGACTGTGTGATACTAAACCAATTGTTGGAAATTCAATTCGTTGACGGAGATGTCAAAATCAATGCAGCGTTAATATTTTTAAAGGAATATGCTGAAGAATTGATTGAAGTGGATGCTGAGGTAAGATTAATAGTTTTTTGAAGTTAACTCCTAAAGAATCGATTTTCAAATATAAGGCGCCCGGTATGAGAAAAATCCGAGGGGTAAAACCTACTAAAGTAACGAAAATGTGTCACGTTTTTGGTGCGCACCTTTAGTGCGCAAGTTTCTAATTTGGCTGTGAGTGTATTAAGACGTACATTTGGTATGCTGTATAGGCGACTATACCTATATACTATATGTTATCGGGCTTGTTTGTTTCTATCAGTGTCTATGTATTTATATTGCTATTTTTTTTTCATTAGTTTGTGAATTTACCCTTTCATATGATATTAATCTTTTTTCTAATTAATCTTTTTTCTTTTTTAATTTATGTGGATTCTTAAAAGAACATTTCAGACTCTAATCTGCATAGTCCTCATGTAAGTTGTTGACCAAGATTTTTGTCTGGACCTTAAAAGAGTTTGTTTCGGCTGTTTCTTCTCAGAGTAGTCCGGTACGAAACACCAGCCTCGTCTAGTTTTTTTCGCTTTCGAACACACCGCAACCCCGGCAGGCAGTAGCCAACATTTCGCGGGTAATATTTTAGATTATCTAACATGTCGCGAGCCTATAGCCTTGGATGCTAACGAGAAGTTCCCGATGGAATAACACCATAAACACGTTTCTTGATCCGGAAATCGTACTCAGGACACAGCAGTTGCGACCAGAAGACAGTTAATTAACAATGTTAATAGAATTGAATAATTATACAGGATGTCCAGTTAATAGGCGTCCAAAGCAAAAATTTAGATGCCTTATGCTAAGGGGTACCTGAATTACCCCATGTATGTTCCGCGATTTTTTGTAGTTTACGAGCTAGAATTTTTTTAAGCACTATTTTCAAAATTTTCACCTGACATTGGTTTTTATTTTTTATCTCTTTATTCCTATCATTTTAAGATATTCTTTTTTGTGGAATCTATTCATATCATACGTGGGGGGTAATTGAGGTACCCCTTAGCATAAGGCATCTAATTTTTTTCTTTGGACGCCTATCAACTGGCCACCCTGTACTTAATTACACACCAAAATTTAAACAAAACTGTTTTACAAAAAATGCTAAATCTATGGTTACAATCGCGGTCTTATCGCTAATAGCGATATCTTACAGACAACCTTTGGATGGACTGTACGAATATAAAAATACAGCGGGGGTAGTTAATAGTGTACCTACTGCTAAATACTACATAAATAATTTAAATAAAGTTATTTATTCAAAATATATAAATAAACACATAAATCTATTTATTTAACATGTGTTTTATAGTATTATACGATTTACAAATAGGATAGGTGTCTAACATTAATTCAGAAAAAAACAAAGGCATTAAAGGCAAAGATAATGATTTGCAACTAAGGTTTTAAAAGCAACGAGTGACTGAGCTTGTCTTACTGACAACGGCAATTCATTCCATAAACGGACAGCCTGAACCGTGAATGACTGGTCATAAAATTTTGAGGCATCAAAAGTCTCAAATTCTCCGATGACCTCAAGTGTCTACTACACTAAGGCCAACTAGCAGCGATACGAAAGGTCATTAACCTAAAGAACAACTGTGGCGTTGACAATCTTTCCATCTTGTGCCTTTGTCGTAATGTCTCGTTCTCCCGGCAAAAACATGACAACGTTAAGACGGGTTCGCCAACATACGGGCGGCCATTTTAGATGGGGTTTTAGCATGGGTTTTGTTTACATTTGGTATCGCTTCTCGTTGGCCGTACTGTATGTGTGTCATGAAGGAACTTGAAACGTTCTTTGAGATAGAGGGTGTTTTGGATTAAAAAGAATACTGTACAGTAATGATAAAATGTGAGCATTCCGGCGAAGACGGATAGGCAACCACTTGAGCTTAACGCGAAACTCTGACATGATATTTTAATAATATATGTGTATATTTTATTTCAGAAAACTCTTCAATGTCTTGGTTATATAATTGAAAACATAACTCCTAGTTCCGTTTTAATACTGAAAAAGAATTTGATCACTTGTCTTTCCATTTACAAGTCAAACCAAAATTATTTACCAACAATCCAATTAAGCTACGAGAAATGGCACAAGAAACTAGAACTACAACAAATTGCAGAATGCATTGAAGAGAAAATACTGTTTTCAGAATATTCGGAAAAATATTCCGAAATTATATACGCATTGAAGATAATTTCGGAAATTGTCGGGACGCCATCTTGTTTATCGAAAGATTGGACGAAGTTATTGCTTCAAAATGGAACAGAAATCGAATTAAAATGGGGTCGAGTATTTTTGACAGATTTGCTTTCGATTTCCGAAAAGACTTTGTCGGAATACGAATTTGAAGAGATTATTGACAATCACCTGGAATTTGTGAAAACTTATGTTAATGTTTATTTTAAAAGGTTAATTTGTACGCCTTTTGTATTGAAACCGGAGCATTGCAGTTTGCTGGTTGATGTAGTGGAGTTTTTTGGAAAATCCTATAAAGAGGATGATTTTCAAAATATATTGGGACTGGTTGAACATGTAAGTACATATCGCTGCTTAACCTCTAGAGCCCCAGCGGCACAAAAACGTCTCAGTAAATAAGTATTACCGTTGAGCCCCGCTGGCACAATTTTTTGCCACCAAAGCCCGACCGATTTAAAACTGTATTTGTAGTAAAGATAAGTCTTAAAATCAGATTACGCTTACGGTAAGAGCCCGTCCGGCGGTGCTTCACGGATAGTTGACGTAAATAATGGCGGTCCTTGAGAGATTAAATTCGAAAAGGCTGTAGAAAAGTTATGTTTGTACAGGAGATCTATCCTATCCTATCAAAATATTAGTTAGCCAAACAAAGTGTGTAAATGCAAAAAAGGCAGCAATCTGATTGGACCATTTCATCGTCATCATCATCATTTCCCTGCCCTTGTCCCATTCTATTTGGGGTCGGCGCAACACGTTTTCTTCTTCCATTCTCCCTTATCAGACGTCACGGCATCATTTACTCCTTTCTCCTTCGTGTCATTCCTTACACAATACATACATCTTTTCTTTGGCCTTCCTCTCGCTCTCCGTCCTTCAACATTAATCTGATTGGATCATTATAATGCATGAATACTGGGTGTCTTTTTACATAAAAAAAACATAAAGAGAACTGATACGATTTATGAACTATAAATAATATTTGTTTTTTTTTTGTTATTTGTGGTCTTTTTACACACAAAACACATTTTATGAGAAAAAAGAACATACAGACAAAATAGCACAAAGGTACTGCTTATTTCATTTAGAAATCTCTTCCAGCAGACCTGCGATAGGACAGATAGATAAAACACGTAGACACAGTGTGTAAAAACATCAAATTAAGCACTAACTTAACCTCTAGAGCTCCGCTGGCTCAAATTTGTGCCACCAAACCCCGATCGATTTAAAACTGTATTTGTAGTAAAGATAAGCCTTTTTTTTTTTTCGGGTGGGAAATCATCCAATGACTTCCCCCGCTCTGGGCGGAGCGGGAGGGCATGTCAGACTTGTACTGACTAAAACCCACCCATGTTTCTTCTTTTGCCCTTTACGTTCCGAGGCTGCGGTATCTCTTTCGAACAACCCGCAACCCCGGCAGGAAAGATAAGCCTTAAAATCGGTTCTGAACGAATGTTCTCGACCCGCCCGGCGGTGCTTGACGGATAGTTAACGTAAATAATGTCGGTCCTTGAGAGGTTAAATAAACTCCTTGGGTTATGAGTTGAGCTACACGATAACTGCCAAAAACTTACACTGATTGGACAGGTCCACTCAATTTATGTGGTTTCTTAAAAGACCATTTCAGACTCTAATCTGCATAGTCCTCATGTAAGTTGACCAAGATTTTTGTCTGGACCTTAAAAGAGACCTCTGAGTTTGTCTCGGCTGTTTCTTCTCAGAGTAGTCGGGTACGAAACACCGGCCTCGTCTAGTTTTTAAAAAAAAACACGTGTAAAAGTGTTTGTAAAAGAAAACTTGCTTAACATCATTTATCATTTAATCATCAGGATTAGTTTTCCGTGCGTCTAGCCGTTTCTTAAAATTTCGTGCACGTAACAATTTAAAGCTTATCTATACTTATCTATACTAATATTATAAAGCTGAGAGAGTTTGTTTGTTTGTTTGTTTGAACGCGCTAATCTCAGGGACTACTGGTTGGAATTGGAAAATTCTTTTAGTGTTGGATAGTCCATTTCTTGAGGAAGGCTATAGGCTATATAACATCACGCTACGACCAACAGGTGCTGAGCAGCGTGGGTGAAACCGCGGAGAACAGCTAGTATCAAATACTCAGATGAATCTTTTTTTTCTGGATGAACATCATTTATCAATCATAACTTTATTTCAGTTGTGGCCATCATTTTTTGATCAAACTACATTTGATGACAAGCTATCAGTTCTATTGAACCTTCTTCGTTTACCCAAGAATGTGGGCATGGGTTGTCCTGCAGTAACCTGGGCTACCACTCTGCTGACCTCGGAGGGGACGAGGCAAGAAGATAGGATCAAGTTGATTGGTGCTTTACCTGCTGGAGAGGAGTATGGGTAGGTCACTGTTTTTGTAGCATGAGGAATTGGGTTTGGTTCGTTTTTGTTTTTTTTTTATATATATATCTTGGGACAACTCACACACCGCTATCTGATCCCAAGCTAAGCAGAGCTTGTGTTATGGTAACCAGACAACTGATATACATACTTACATAATTTATAAATACATACATATTATAGATAAATCACACCCAGACATAGAACAAACAATCATGCTCATCACACAAAGTTTGTCCTGGGTGGGAATCGAACCCACGACCACCGGCTCAGCAGTCAGGGCCACTAACCACTAGACCAACAGGCCCGTCATTTGTTATTGGGTTTTTAATCGACTTCAAAAGAGAAAGAGGTTATATTTTGGACCATATTTTTTTTTGTTTATATTCACCGATTGCTCCAATCGTTGACCAAATTTCACAATTCTTTTTTTGTTTGAAAGAGTTTATTTCTGGAGTTCTTCTCATATAAATTTTATTTATAGCGACATATACGATCGATCGGGTGTGCTTTTAGGTACACCTGTCTAACCCACCGAGAATTGTAGGCGTGAGAAATTTTATTTCCTACTAGCCGTTCCACGCGGTTTCACCCACGCTGCTCAGCACCTGTTGGTCGTAGCGTGATGTTATATAATTTCAAGAAATGGACTATCCAACACTAAAAGAATTTTCCAATTCCAACCAGTAGTCCCTGAGATTAGCGCGTTCAAACAAACAAACAAACAAACTCTTCAGCTTTATAATATTAGTATAGATTAGTATAGATGTGACTCTAATCTATCCTTTTGGTAAATTTCATCGACATTCGTTCTGTCGTTTAGGTGTAAAGGCATGACAATCAAACTCAGTTCCACGTGTATCACACTTATATTATAATCATAAAAAGAAAGTTTGTATATTTGTTACTCCTTCACGCTCAAACGGCTACACGAATTTAAATGAAATTTGGCACACAAATAGATCATAACCTAAATTAACACATAGGATTTTTACCCCGGAAAAACCCATCAACATTTCCATGCAGACGAACTTGCGGGCAACAGCTTTAAGTAAGATAAAAGGCTAGTTGACACCACCAATCAATTGATATACTTTTTATGAGCTGTCAAAACGCGCTTCCCCCATAGATTTTGTATGAGACTCGCAACCGATGACGTCACTAAGTTGTCAAGTCAATGATGCAACTATTTATTGATTTAAAAGCAACTAAAAATCGAATTTTAAAGTTATTTTGAAATGAATGGAGTTCTCAGGTCTACAATAAGGTGTACTTTCAGAGACACTGTGTCTTTAAGTTATTGGTTAATAGTGTCAACTACCCAATCTATACTAATATTATAAAGCTGAAGAGTTTGTTTGTTTGAACGCGCTAATCTCAGGGACTACTGGTTGGAATTGGAAAATTCTTTTAGTGTTGGATAGTCCATTTCTTGAGGAAGGGGCATATAACATCACGCTACGACCAACAGGTGCTGAGCAGCGTGGGTGAATCCGCGAGGAACAGCTAGTTCATGATAATTATATTCTTGTCCCCAGCACATACTACCGTGCCTTCGCATCCTGCCTACCCGTGCGTCTCTCAGAGATGAATGGACGTTATATACCGCCGTTCAGAGGTCTGCTCGACACCCTGGCCACTAACGGGGACATGACTTTGCTGGATATAGTTATAACTCTAGCTGGGGGTATGTAAAAGCATTATAATAATAAATAAATATCTTGGGACAACTCACACATGGCTATCTGATCCCAAGCTAAGCAGAGCTTGTGTTATGGTAACCAGACAACTGATATACATACTTATATAATTTATAAATACATACATATTATAGATAAATCACACCCAAACACAGAACAAACAATCATGCTCATCACACAAAGTTTGTCCTGGGTGGGAATCGAACCCACGACCTCCGGCTCAGCAGTCAGGGCCACTAACCACTAGACCAACAGGCCCGTCAATTATCATTATCTGCTAAGCCTTTTCTAATGAAGCTGAGAAACGTGCTGATGGAAGATAAATGATAATAATCTATGGATGAAATGGCGACAGGTCACTGGAACAACTTGTAACCCGCGGATGCCCCTCAAGTTAAAGGGGAAAATTTACAAGTCCGTGATTAGACCTGTTGTACTGTATGGGTCAGAATGCTGGGCTGTAAAAAAGGTGGATAAAAACGATTGCATGTAGCGGAGATGAGAATGTTGAGATGGATGTGTGGAGTGACAAGATTGGATAAAGTAACGAATAAATATATTCGAGAAAGTTTGAAAGTTGCGCCTGTTACAGAAAAATTGAAAGGGAGTCGTTTGTCTTGGTGTGGACATGTAATGAGGAGGGATAAAGCACATGTGACTAAAAGAGTGATGGATCTGAATGTTGATGGACGGAGAGCGAGAGGAAGGCCAAAGAAAAGATGGATAGATTGTGTAAAGAATGTTATGAAGGAGAAAGGAGTAAATGATGCCGTTACGTCTGACAGGGGAGAATGGAAGATGAAATCATGTTGCGCCGACCACAAATAGAATGGGACGAGGGCAGGAAAATGATGAATCTGTATCTTTTCTGTGTTCCATGCTTGAAAGGTTCCGTTTGATCGCATTTGTTGTCTGTTTGTCAAAACCCTTTATCTCGGGAACGCCTGAAGGTATTGAGTTGAAATTAAAACCATATACTCAAGTCAGTGTGTGCAAGGGGGTAACCCTTGCAGCTGTGAGAATATCCACCGTCTAATTCTACGCAGTCAAAAGATATGGCTGTTTATGTCGCTAGTTTGTACGGGACCCTGGTTGCGCCAGTCCGACTCTCATTTGGCCTGTTTTTTCCAAAAAATACTAGCTTTCGCCTTCGGCTTCGTTCGCGTTAAACCCTCCCTTACCCTCTTTCTTTCTTATTTCTCACTTTTAAAAAAATAAATTAGGTTATATCCGAACTATCTCTGTACCAAAATCGGTTAAGCCATTAAAGCGTGAAGAGGTAACAAACAAACTCACTTTCGCTTTTATAATATTAGTAAGGATAATATTCGTTATATATTCCTCAGGAGATGACACGCAAGGATGGTGGGACCATGCAATAGATGCGTGTATGGCCTCTTTATCTGCTAAAGACGATATCAATATCTTTGACAAGGCTTATCGAAGAGCCAAGACGGGGATCAATTTGGGTGTCTGCAATCGTATCTTCTTGCCTTTATTGAGGTTGGTATATCTTTATTTGTTTACTAGCTTTTGCCCGTGGCTTCGCTCGCGTTAAATTCGGGGTGACACAGTTCTCCTTGCGCCTTATTGATTTGTAATAGCAACGCTAAGTTTTCCGTTTTCTTCCCTCTTTCTCCCTCACATCCCACTTTTTTTAAAATAAAAATTAGCCTATGTCCGTCTCCTGGTTCCGAACTATGTCTGTACCAAAATTCATCAAAATCGGTTAAGCGATTAAAGAAACAAACAAACAAACTCACTTTCGCTTTTATAATAATTAGTAAGGGTTAAGGATTTTAAATCAATTTTTCTTTGTTTTTTTCTCTCTGGTACAGACATTCATCCCGGAAATTCTGTGAGAAGTACATATCTACCATAGTAACGGATCTATTCAGCATTCTTCGCGTGGGATTCAAGGAGGCGGCCAATAACGAGGCTTACAGGAAACGTCTCGTTTCTTATGCCATTGCTTTTAGTATCCTGAAGGTCGCTTTTGAAAAGGTAAGTTGTTTTAAAAATTCCGTATCTCAAAGGTAAAACGGGACATCTATACTAATATTATAAAGCTGAAGAGTATTTTTGTTTGTTTGAACGCGCTAATCTCAGGAAGTCCTGGTTCGAATTGAAAAATTCTTTTAGTGTTGGATAGTCCATTTCTTGAGGGAGGCTATAGGCTATATAACATCACGCTACGACCAGCAGGTGCTGAGCAGCGCGGGTGAAACCGCGAGGAACAGCTAGTTAATAATAAGACGGCACGGTCGGCGCAGTTGTTAAGCTATTGACTTTCGCGTTGCGTTTTGTGAGTTCGAACCCCGCATCGAACAAATATTTGTATGACCTGCAGGTAGTTGTTTCGGACCAGACAACTGATATACATACTTATATAATTTATAAATACATACATATTATAGATAAATCACACCCTGTCACAGAACAAACAATCATGCTCATCACACAAAGTTTGTCCTGGGTGGGAATCGAACCCACGACCTCCGGCTCAGCAGTCAGGGCCACTAACAACTAGACCAAAAGGCCCGTCAGAAAAGAAAAAAGGACTCCGCAGTCCGTCCTTTGTGTCTGTATCTTATGAACCGTGATGATTTAAATGTTCACAGATGATATATTTAACAACAAAAACTAAAAAAAAAAAAACAGAATAAAGTAAATATATATGGGGGCTTCCATCCTGCCTAGGTTTTTTGAAAGAGATACCGCGGCCCCGGACCATAAATGGCAAAAAAAGGAACATGGGTGAGTTTTAGTTAGTACAAGTCTGACACTCCCCCCCCCCTCCCGCTCCGCTTAGAGCGGGGGAAGTTATTTGATGACTAATAGGAAAAGGGCGAAAAATAGGGAAAAAAAGGGGAGAAAAAGTTTTTTTTATCATAATGCTAGTTAAAGTTAGCGTTAACCCAAAGTAACTATGCCACGCGGACGAATTCGCGGGCTGAAGCTAGTTATTTATAAAAACGACTAAAACTAATGTTTTTTGTATGGGAGTCCCCCTTTTTTGCGTATAGTAAATCATCAAATAACTTTCCCCGCTCTGGGCGAAGCGGGGGGGAGCGTCAGACTTGTACTGACTAAAACCTACCCATGTTCCTTCATTGTTCCGGGGCTGCTATGTCTCTTTCGAGCAACCCGCAACCCCAGGAGACGGTGTCCCTAGGCTCCCTAGACGCTGTCAAAGGTCCCTCTGCTTTGCTGAAATCTCTTCAAGGCTCGGCAATTAATATGACTTAACTTTCAGATAACAACAGAAGCCTTAGAAAACGGACCAATAAACGAGAGTGCTGGCTCACAGAAACCCTGGTACTTCCTCGAGCAGACCTGCAAGTACTGTGTCACTATAAGTACCAACGTCAAGTGCCCCAGCAACGCCAGCGAAGAGTTGAAGAATACTTGTCTGTAAGTACCTCATGATCTGCCTTGCTGTTTAGGGTACCTCAAAAGGGGAAAAATACGGGCAAATGTGAGTCAGACTTGCGCATTGAAGGTTCCGTACAAACTTACGATCTGGCGATCCAATAAGGGTTCCGTTTTTTTTTCCT
Organism: Ochropleura leucogaster; assembly: GCA_958449745.1. Taxonomy (NCBI): domain Eukaryota; kingdom Metazoa; phylum Arthropoda; class Insecta; order Lepidoptera; family Noctuidae; genus Ochropleura; species Ochropleura leucogaster. The sequence continues at coordinate 7,069,276 of OY288228.1, read as the reverse complement.
TTTCAGGTATATGTTCCTTTTTTAGATGACTTTATAAATATCTTAAATATCTTGGGACATCTCACACACGGCTATCTGATCCCAATCTAAGCAGAGCTTGTGTTATGGTAACCAGACAACTGATATACGTACTTATATAATTTATACATACATACATATTATAGATAAATCACACCCAGACACAGAACAAACGATCATGCTCATCACACAAAGTTTGTCCTGGGTGGGAATCGAACCCACGATCTCCGGCTCAGCAGTCAGGGCCACTAACCACTAGACCAACAGGCCCGTCTTATTATTGTCCGTCTGTCTGTCAATATCCTTTATTTCGGGAACGCGTGCAAGTATCGAGTTAAAATTAAAACCATATACTCAACTCCTACCTACCTTTGCGTTGTGAAAAATTAACCCTCTAAATCTAGACAGTCAAAAGATATGGCTGTTTATTTCGCAAGTTTGTACGGATTTGGCCGATCACCGGACTCCAGTATCTTACACATTTTTCTCCACTATGATCTTGTAAAAATATTATGATTACTAGCTTTTGCCTGCGGCTTCGCTCGCGTTAAATTCGGGGTAACACAGTTCCCCTTGCGCCTTATGGATTTGTAATAGTAACGCTAAGTTTTCCATTTTCTTCCCTCTTTCTCCCTCACGTCCCACTTTTTTTCAAAAAAATATTAGCCTATGTCTATCTCCTGGTTCCCAACTATCTCTGTACCAAAATTCATCACAATCCGTTTAGCCATTAAAGCGTGAAGAGATAACAAACAAACAAACTCTCGTTCGGATTTCTCATTCGCAAAAATTCGTCCTTGTATTGCAGTTGGTTGCAGTGCTCTTCATACAACTGCCTCGCCAGCGCCATCTGTCGCCGTAAACTAAACAGGAGCCTGGCGGCGCGGATATTCAACGTCCACGCGTGGGCCGCTATTGTTGACAAGGAAGTGACGTACCCGTTTGAGTTGCTAGCTCATGCTAAGTATCGGGTATGTATTGTTTGTAGTGATTTTACACTTATTTTTAAGTAGCTTTTGCTAGCAGCTTCTTTTTTTTCGGGTGGGAAATCATCCAATGGCCATGTCAAACTTGTACTGACTAAATCCCACCCATGTTCCTTCTATTGCCCTTTACGTTCCGGGGCCGCGGTATCGCTTTCGAACAACCCGCAACCCCGGCAGGATCCCCGCAGCTTCCCTTGCGTTAAATTCGGGGTAACACAGTTCCTTTTTCCTGATTTTTAGGTACATTCTACCTGTAGTTTGTTTGTTTTCTCTCTCATTTCTCACTTTTTTTTAAAAAAAAAGTTACCCTTTGTCCGTATCCAGGGTCCCAACTGTCTCTGAAGACGGACATGGCTCACATCAGGCTGTTTTAAAAAAATGAGATATGAGGGAGAAAGAGGGAAGAAAAGGGAAAACTAAGCATTGCTATTACAATAAATAAGGCACTAGGGCAAAAAACTACAAGTAGCAAGTACCTGTAAATCAGAAAAGGGGAACTGTGTTACCTCGAATTTAACGCGAGCGAAGCCGCTGGCAAAAGTTAGTTTTCAATATATATTTTATATGTTTTTTGTACCCTATCACAAAGTTGTCGTATTTTACCCAAAAGTTGACTGGTAGAGAATGTCTTATGGCATTAAGTCCGCCTATGTACCACTATTGTACATGAAGTTTAAATAAATACAGTGAAACCTTGTTAAGTGGGACCTGGGTAAGTGAGAAACCTCCATAACTGGACCTCATGCTGAGGTCCCGACACCTTGGCCCTGAATCACCTCTGTTAGTGGAGACCCTGGGTTAGTGGAATACCTCTTTTAGTGAGACTAATTCTCTCGTCCCTTCAAGTCTCACTTATCCAGGTTTCACTGTAAATAACCTTTAATTTGGCCTCAACAAAATGTATAATTCTTTTACAGGGATCCAAACCTACCAAGCGTTCAGTGGACGCTCTAGCCACCTCGTCATCGTTCTCAGGCACAGTCCGAAGCCGACTGTTCTTGACGACGTTGTCTGAGAACCCGCTGCAGTTCGACATGATACCTGATGAAGAGGATGATGAGGTTAGTAATAATAGACCCTGTTTCTCGTAGGAATAGGGTGGAAAGTTCCTTATCATGATTTGGAACAGTTGGAACCCGAGTGTTTCTGATGAGAATGAAGTGGTAAGTAATAATAGTCCCTGTTAATCATTGATGTAGGGTGCAAAGTTCCTTATCATGATTTGGAACAGTTGAAACTCGAGTGTTCCTAATAAGGGTGATGAAGTAAATAATAATAGACCCTGTTTCTCATAGAAATAGGGTGCAAAGTTCCTTATCATGATTTGGAATAGTTGGAAACCGAGTGTTCCTAATGAGGATGATGAGGTAAGTAATAATAGACGTTATTCGTAATAGTAATAGGGTACAAAGTTCCTTATCATGATTTGGAACAGTTAAAACTCGAGTGTTCCTGACAAAAATGATGAGGTAAGTAATAATAGACCCTGTTCTTCATAGAAATAGGGTACAAAGTTCCTTATTATGATTTGGAACAGTTGGAACTCGAGTGTTCCTGACGAAAATGATGAGGTAAGTAATAATAGACCCTGTTCTTCATAGAAATAGGGTGAAAAGTTCCTTATCATCATTTGGAACAGCTGGAACCCGACTGTTCCAAATGAGGATATTGAGGTAAGTAATAATAGACGTTATTCGTAATAGGAATAGGGTACAAAGTTCCTTATTATGATTTGGAACAGTTGGAACCCGAGTGTTCCTGACGAAAATGATGAGGTAAGTAATAATAGACCCTGTTCTTCATAGAAATAGGGTGAAAAGTTCCTTATCATCATTTGGAACAGCTGGAACCCGACTGTTCCAAATGAGGATATTGAGGTAAGTAATAATAGACGTTATTCGTAATAGGAATAGGGTACAAAGTTCCTTATTATGATTTGGAACAGTTGGAACCCGAGTGTTCCTGACGAAAATGATGAGGTAAGTAATAATAGACCCTGTTCTTCATAGAAATAGGGTGAAAAGTTCCTTATCATCATTTGGAACAGCTGGAACCCGACTGTTCCAAATGAGGATATTGAGGTAAGTAATAATAGACGTTATTCGTAATAGGAATAGGGTACAAAGTTCCTTATTATGATTTGGAACAGTTGGAACCCGAGTGTTCCTGACGAAAATGATGAGGTAAGTAATAATAGACCCTGTTCTTCATAGTAATAGGGTGAAAAGTTCCTTATTATCTTTTTAACAGTTGTAACCCGAGTCTGCCTGATAAGGATTATGAGGTAAGTAATAATAGACGTTATTCGTTATAGGAATAGGGTACAAAGTTCCTTATCATGATTTGGAACAGTTGAAACTCGAGTGTTCCTAATAAGGGTGATGAAGTAAATAATAATAGACCCTGTTAATTATAGGAATAGGGTGGAAAGTTCCTTATCATCATTTGGTAAAGTTGGAACCCGAGTATTCCTAATGAGGATGATGAGGTAAGTAATAATAGTCCCTGTTAATCATACAAATAAGGTGGAAAGTTCCTCAGCCTCAATAAACAAGGATGTCCGTGTTCCTGATGAAAAGAATGATGAGGTAAGTAATAATAGACCCTGTTCTTTAAAGGAATAGGGTGGAAAGTCCCTCATCCTCAATAAAAAAGGAAGGATCCGTGTTCTTGATGAGGTAAGTAATAATAGACCCTATTTGTCATAAAAATAGGGTGGAATGTTCCTCACCCTCGTTAAAATAAAGTCATAAAAATATGCGCCAAATTTCTGTAAAAAAAATACCTCTGACCATATTGATATGTACAGTTATTTATTGTTATCTGTGAAGAAATCAGAAAAATAGAAAGCCCCTCGTTATGATAAATAAGAAAAAAACACGGTTGTGAAATACATTGAGCCTAATAATGTAGTACCTATATAGTGCAATAAAAGCCAATTTTCGAGAAGTGTATTGAAAAGTACTAACACTCGCACAAGACAAAACAATTAAATAAAAACTAGAGAGGTGTCAACAAGGGACACCCGGATGGAATGAAGTTATTATTTATTATGTACAAAAAACCTGTACACACTCAACAAAAACAATCGTCGCGACACCATAGTGTTCAATGGGAAATAGACGAAAATAACTGGCTTGCTTTCTATGAGAGAGAGAGAGAGACAGACAGAGAAACGAGCGCACGTCTTACAACTATAGCAAAAAGTGTCGTTACAACTTTGGCTAAATAATAGCAGCCGCAGCCGCTGTCGACCTTATGGTTAAGCCGCGCTTGCCTAGGTTGGTCTGTGGATGGGTGACCACCCGTTACATAACGAGTTTCCTCTGTGCCTCGGAAAGCACGTTAAGCCGTTGGTCCCGGCTGTCATTTGTAGATCTGACAGTCGTTACAGGTAGTCAGTGTTCAGAAAGTCTGACAACCAGTCTTACCAAGGGGTATCGTATTACCCAGTACTAACAGGGTTGTGGAGGTCAGATAGGCAGTCGCTCCATGTAAAATACTGATATTCAGCTGCATCCGGTTAGACTGGAAGCCGACCCCAACAGGCTAGACAGATGAAAAGGCTAGACAGATGATGTTTAAAGTTTTGTTTAAATTTTGGTGTGCAATAAAGTATATTCAATTCTATTCTTGACGGGCCTGTTGGTCTAGTGGTTAGTGGCCCTGACTGCTCAGCCGGAGGTCGTGGGTTCGATTCCCACCCAGGACAAACTTTGTGTGATGTGCATGATTGTTTGTTCTGTGTCTGGGTGTGATTTATCTATAATATGTATGTATTTATAAATTATATAAGTATGTATATCAGTTGTCTGGTTACCATAACACAAGCTCTGCTTAGCTTAGGATCAGATAGCCGTGTGTGAGTTGTCCCAAGATATTTATTTATTTATTTGTATTATTCTACTTAACAGCCCAGTATTAGAATCCAGCACATTCCTAATGTCTCTTAAACCTATTACCATTTAAATAACAGGAGGACGAAGACGATACGACCGTAGAATTCGAAGACAGCGTGCTCAATGCTCACGGTTGTTTGTCTACGCTCACGTGTCTACTGGAACACGCGAGCACACTCGAGCTCACTGATTGGCGGAGCGCTGTAGTGGCGGGCTTGACGACCGAAGTCACTGTGAACGTAAAATGGCTGCTAGCTCAAGTAAGTTTAGGTTTATATTGGTTTGATTGGCTGCAACGGCTGAGCGATCGATCCTCGCACGGAAGATATATTTGTATGGCCTACAGGTTGTTGTTTCGGGTCTGGCTGTTTGTGTATGTGAGTTTAAATGTCTGTAAACGCTCCCACGATATAGGAGAAATTCTTAGTGAAATCGCTGGTGTAAACTGTCCTTGATACAATTATCATTTAACGGGCCTGTTGGTCTAGTGGTTAGTGGCCCTCAGATAGCCGTGTGTGAGATGTCCTAAGATATTTATTTATTTATTATCATTTCCCCGCCCTTTTTAGGGCTTAGTAACTCAAAAAGAAGGAATGGAACCTTTATTAGACCATAGTTTCTAGATTATGGAATTCCTAGTCAATCAATCAAATCAAAATATTTTTATTTCACATAGGCCTACATGGGCACTTATAAAACGTCGAGAAAATATGCACGGTTCGGGTTGGTCGTTTCCTATGGAGAAGAACCGGCAAGAAATTCCATGGTTACTCTTTTAAAATCATTTGGTTGTACAATGTTGTTGTTACAGCGTTAGTACTTAAGTATGAGAGGACAGCGTAGGCCCGACAATAAGTCAATGCTTATTACAGAAAGTAAAATAAAATAATAAATAACCAAAGTTACCAAGGGTCTAAGAATCTACAAGGCAAACCATGTGTGGGGCCACGTTTACATGAGGTTACAGCGACAGGCTTACACATGGCCATCTTTGGCTGTGCAAAGACAATCCTTATATGTGATCCAAAGACGGAAATAATTTCCCTCGCTCTGGGCGGAACGTGGAGGGACTGTCAGAATTGTACGGACTGAAAACCAGCCGTGATAAATGATGTTTATTTTGTAAGTAGGTTTTCACAAACTCTTTTACACACAAACTCAGAGGTCATAGTCTCTTTTAAAGTCCAGACAAAAAAATCTTGGTCAACTTACATGAGGACTATGCAGATTAGTGTCTGAAGTGGTCTTTTTAAGAAAGCACCACACAGATTGAGTGGACCTGTCCAGTCAGTGCAAGCATCTTGTCAGTTATCGTGTAGCTCGACTCACAACCCAAGGAGCTCAACGAAGCGACGAACAATACCAAAAAAAGGACTTTAGCGTAGGTTCTCAAATAATACTCAACTGCCAGAATCGTCAAAAGCAAAAAAAAGTAAATAAAAGTTATGATCCACATGGTCCATCACAATAAACAACTACAGACTAGAAAATATTTTCATTTTTTTTATTTACGTGTTCCTTATCTTACTCTTTACGTTCCGGGGCCGCGGTATTTACTGCCCCGTTGGGTCGAGTATTCACATGTGCAACTGTTAAACACAAGGTCCTAGGTTCCGATTTCCGTGTCGAGCGATGTGTTATAGGGTCGACAATACAAGTCTGAAACTAAAATTCAAATAAATTTATTTGTAGAACATAGGTATAAACCAAACACGGGTACAGATCATGTCAATATTAATAAAATGAACGCTATGTCTTGCCGTCAGCGGCGTACAAATATTCTAATTACAATTGCATAAAGTAGTAATAATAACTATTAAACACAACAAATATAATACATTAGATTTTAATTGGGTAGTTGACACCATTAACCAATAATTTAAAAACACATTTTTTCTGAAAGAACACCTTATTCTAGACCTGAGAACTCCATTCATTTCAAAATAACTTTTAAATTAGATTTTTAGTTGCTTTTAAATCAATAAATAGTTGCATCATTGACTTGACAACTTAGTGACGTCATCGGTTGCGAGTCTCATACAAAATCTATGGGGAAGCGCGTTTTGACAGCTCATAAAAAGTATATCAATTGATTGATGGTGTCATCTAACCTATTGCCAAAGCGTTAAGTCTCGCACAATGGTCCACTGCAAGGACTAAGTGCGGAAACCGGACCTCCCCAAGAAGCGTGGCCCACATGAAGAAGAAGAAAAATAACAAGGCGGTTAAGTCGGCCTTTCTAATTTTTTTTTTTACTTTTGCTAAAATGTCTAGGTATTCCTTGACTGTGTACGACGTGTTTACGACTAATAAATTAAGAAGAGCCTTATTGAAATTGTGTATACAGTCAAGATTTTTTTATTTTTATAGGTAGTTTGGGTCCCATTCCCAAAAAACTTTGGTATCCTCTCCACAAAAAAGGGGTAGTAAACACTCTATTTGTTTTCAGGCTATATGCAATGCAGCTGAACAATTAAATCCGCACGCAAGCGCCCTCTGTCCCGCGTTATTACAACTAATAGCAGATACACCAGCTTCTGAAAACGGAAAACTTGTACTGAACAACCTGCATATAGATATTGTAAGTTGTTATTGTTGAATTTGGATTATCCTTACTAATATTATAAAAGCGAAAGTGAGTTTGTTTGTTACGTCTTCACGCTTTAATGGGTAAACCGATTATGATGAATTTTGGTACAGAGAAAGTTGGGACCCTGGAGCCGGACATAGGCTATTTAAAAAAAAAGATTGAGATGTGAGGGAGAAAGAGGAAAGAAAAGGGAAAACTTAGCATTGCTATTACAATAAATAAGGCGCTAGGGCAAAACCCACAAGTAGCAGGTACCTACAAATGAGGAAAGGGGAACTGTGTTACCCCGCATTAAACGCGAACGAAACCGCGGGCGAAGGCTAGTAAACATTTTTTTTTTATCCTATAAGATAAGGAATCTGTTTTTTACATTCGAAGATCTCTAAAAATCGACAATCAATAGACTAAATATTATGTCATTTACAAGTCCAAAAAGGCTCGTATCTCAATCCGCATCTTAATTTTGACATAAAAATGTTACGCCACAGACTACCTACAGAACTGTCTCTCCTCCTTTAAATCCAAAGGTTGTCTTGAAAAGATCGCTTTTTGCGATAAGACCGCCCATTGTGTCACCCTATTTATAAGTTATTTAGTGTTATTCTTGTAACTTGTATGGTGTACATAATAAAGAATATTCTATCTATCTATCTATACAGGGTTATTTCTAAAACACCGACAACCTTGGAGGACTGTATTACTATCATCATAAACAACAACTTTTACATTTTCCAAAAACAAATCATCAAGATTTCGTTGTCCTATCTAACGCATTTCAACTCCGTCCGTTTGCTGTACCTACATACCTACACCCAGTGCCGTATTATTCATAAGGCACTTTAGGCCAGTGCCTAGGGGCCCACTATGACCAGGGGCCCAGCACAGCCGATAAAAAAATGAAAAAAAGGGGGATAGTGTGGTTTTATCTAACCACGGTAAAAGTAAAACTTTTTTCACTTAAAGGAAGGTCTTTGCAATGTGATGACTGAAGTTTGTTGGTGATGATGATGGTACTGTAGTAACTACGGGTTTTTATCTAATAAAATAAAGTGCAAATAATCGTTTAAGGATTATATTTTTAAATCATTCAAATTTACATCTCATACTTCAGAGAGATAAACCTGTTCTTCATTTAAAACGACATGAGTATTAGAACGTTATGCTCTATCAGCCAGCATTGCTTAGGTTATATAAAACCTCTTACAGTACCTTCATTCTATTTCGTAATGTAGACAGTAAAAAATTCCAAATTGCCTTGTTGTGGTATGAAAAAGAGGGGAGGGGGCGAAACGAGCTGTACCTAGGGGCCCCGAGATGGATAATCCGGCCCTGCCTACACCTGCCGCGCACTGTGCCCGTAGTGATACTTTTGGTTAATGACTCGCTTCGCTATCGCTTAGGTACGTTTGCTTCGCATAGATTTCGTAACATTTAGAGCGTTCAATTTAAATATTTTTATTTTTGTATGAAAATCTGATGAACTAAAATATGATAAATGTTTAAATGACATAGAACAAAAGTTGTTGATTATGATGTTAGTAACATGGTCCTGAGAGGGTGCCGGTGTTTTACAAATAACCCTGTATATCTCAATATGATATCTTGATACATTTAAGTCAATAAAAGACACTCTTTTCATTTACAGATATCAACAATAATAAAATGGAATATAACAGAATTATCTTACGATGCAAAAATGAATACTAACATAGAGTATTTAATAAATACTTGTATAACATACAAACACAATGTTGGTGTTTATAAACGTGTGTTAAATACATTGAACGGATTGTTACAACTGTATGGAAATATGGTTACTGTGAAATGGAGTGTTTTTCAAGGTTTTTGTGTTGGTAAGTTTTAAAGCTATTGTATAGCTTTTATCGCGGGCCTTGAGCGTGGAGACCGAATCCAGAAATTTCGTAACGAAAACACCTAACATTACGAATACGGTCAGTTATTTCAATCGCGATTCCTGGGTTTAATTAGCGTGTTTGGTAGATAATCGGGTCGTCAATCAATATTATGCTGGATCAAACCCAAGGTCTACTTTATTTTACTTTTTGCGACTTTTTTTCATTGGAAGTACTTACTTATTTTTTAAATATTATATTTAGTTTTTTTCTTTATTTATTGCATAAGTTGATAAAAAATGCTATGCAAAAGCTTTACCGCGGCGGTCCCCGAGTGCTGCACGTACTTTTTTATATATTGTTTTATTAAACACAGTTATTAAGTTATTACCGCCAACTATTTACCGATTTTCAAAATTATTTTTGTGTTCGAATACTTCCGAGGTGGTCCTATATTAATTTTGTCTATCTTAAGTAGTTTATGATATTATTTTCTATAATACATATTTTTACCCGACTGCGCCGCAAACGAGGGTAATGTGTGCATTCTTCTCTGTCTATATGAATGATATGCTTACATCTTTTACTAACAATGAAAAATAAGTTAGAAAGTTTATTTTCACTCATAAAGTTTACAAAAATGCTCTTAATCTAATGTGTAATGTTTGGCAATGAATACAATTTCTCTAAGAGGTTACGTTGACGACTATCTATACTTAATATTATAAAGCTGAAGAGTTTGTTTGTTTGAACGCGCTAATCTCACGGACTACTGGTTGGAATTGGAAAATTCTTTTAGTGTTGGATAGTCCATTTCTTGAGGAAGGCTATAGGCTATATAACATCACGCTACGACCAACAGGTGCTGAGCAGCGCGGGTGAAACCGTGGGGAACAGCTAGTACTAGTATAAACTGTGTGACAGTCCTCAGTACTCGAAGTTTCTGCGATGATAGATCATACCACTACTAAAAATGCTGTAATTTTTTTTTTAAATGTTCTTTTTCTTACATTACAGATCTCCCAAAAGACATATTCCCCCTACTTCCAATTTTCGAACGATTATTAAAAAATGGCGTCGCTCTACCTGATCTCTTAACAACCATATTCGCGAACCCCGATGCCAAAAATTGGACCGGCAACTCGAAACTGGCAGAAGTAACTGGCCTGGCATTCTCTATGGCAGATTCTGGCACGAGAAAGAAGTATTTGGCAAAATTCTGGCAGATTTTAAATGCTGTCAGAAGTATGAATGTTAATAGTTATGTCAAAATGCTTTTTTATGCTCAGCGGGGTTGTAAAGAATGCTGTGATTTTAATCATTTGAAGTGAGTATATTTGAACAATCCTTACTAATATTATAAAAGCGAAAGTGAGTATGTTTGTTACGTCTTCGCTCAAATGGCTAAACCGATTTTGGTCCAAAGATAGTTGGGACCCTGGAGACGGACATAGGCAATATGAGGGAAGAAAAGGGAAAACTTAGCTTTGCTATTACAATCAATAAGGCGCAAGGGTAAAAACTGCAGGTAGCAGGTACCTGGAAATCAGTAAAGGGGAACTGTGCTACCCCGAATTTAACGCGAGTGTAGCCGCGAGCAAGAGCTAGTAATTTTTAAGCGTCAAGTTTTGGAAAAATCAATATCAATGACATAATTTTTATTGCACACAAAAAAATAGCCTATGTCCGTCTCCTGGTTCCCAACTATCTCTGTACCAAAATTCATCAAAATCGGTTTAGCTATTAAAGCGTGTAACTAACAAATAAACAATCACGGTCTAGTGGTTATTGGCCCTGACTGCTGGGCCGGAGGTCGTGGGTTCGATTCCCACCCAGGACAAACTTTGTGTGATGAGCATGATTGTTTGTTCTGTGTCTAGATGTGATTTATCTATAATATGTATGTATTTATAAACTATATAAGTATGTATATCAGTTGTCTGGTTACCATAACACAAGCTCTGCTTAGCTTGGGATCAGATAGCCGTGTGTGAGTTGTCCCAAGATATGTATGTAGATATGTAACAAACTCATATTCGCTTTTATAATATCAGTAAGAATTATAAGTCACCCGACCCACTCTAAAAACACACCGTAATGTTTTACTGAAATACTTAATTAAAAATTCTTTACAGGATAATTACAGATCTAGCACCAAAAGTAGAAAAATCTAAATGCCTAACAATAATATCCACATATTTAGAAAATTCAACAGAATTCGATGATTATTACTCAGACATGTTTCAAATTATTACTTTGGGGGAGCTTTTTGACAGTGAACTGAGAATAGAAGCTATGAAAATAGCCCGGAATAGCCTGAAACTCATGGATGAGGCAATGAGGACTGAAGTTCTGAAGGGGGTTAAGCAGAATTGTCGAAGTTCGTCTGTGCAAACCCGGAAAGAAGGTTTTAGTGTATTTTTGACTGCTTTTCAAGGTATGTAAAAACGCTTCATTTTTTCAAACTAGGTTTTGCCCGCGGCTTTCGCTCGCGTTAAATTCGGGGTAACAAAGTTCCCCTTTCCTGATTTGCAGGTACCTGTTACCTGTAGTTTTTGCCCGTGCGTCTATTTATTGTAATAGCAAAGCTAAGTTTTTTCTTTTCTTCTATCTTTCTCCCTCATTTCTCGCTTTAAAACAAAAAAATACCTATGTTCGTCACCCGAGTCCCAACTATCTCTGTACCAAAATTCATCAAATATAGATATATTAGTAAGGATTATATCCTTATTATATTATATTATAAAAGCGAAAGTGAGTTTGTTTGTTACCTCTTCACGCTTTAATAGCTACACTGATTTTGATGAATTTTGGAACAGAGATAGTTGTGAACCAGGAGACGGACATAGGTTAATTTATTATTTAATGCTAATTTTTTATATTTATTTTAAAAAAGTGGGATGTGAGGGAGAAAATGGGAAGAAAAGGGAAAACTTAGCGTTGCTATTACAAATCAATAAGGCGCAGGAACTGTGTTACCAAATTTAACGCGGGCGAAAGCTAGTTTTTAATAAATTTTTATGTTACTGAAAATAACCTTACGATTTCAGCTCTATTTAAACGCGAGAATCATAATCCTTTTAAAAGAAAAGCGGTAGACAGCAGTCCTTTACTGAACGCCATCGATTCACAAGGCGAGTACGAAAAGATGGTTGTGAAGAGAATATTTGATGGGATTTTTGATCTTGACGAGAGTGTCTCCAAAATGATATCTGATGGTGTTGAAGAGTGTCTTTCTAAGGAAATCAATATGAGGTAAGCTTAACCCGTCGCGCGATTGCTAACAATGTACGTAAAGTGCCCCAAACGTCGAGCTATTTTGAATGAATTTTTGATTTTGGTTAGACCTTCAGAAAAATGAAGATTTCATATTTATAGCGATAATTATATATTACGAAGTATATGTTTCCAGAATCCTTATGAGTTTTAAATAAATTTTAAAAATAAATGTCTAAGATATGAAAACCACTCACAGCGGTTCAAACTTTGCACCCGTGTGCAAATGCGACATTTGTGGCACAAGTAAAACTTTGCACCCAGTGTGACACTTTGACGCGCGACGGGTTAAATAATAGTTTATTTATTACATACTTCATGCACAAGTAAAAATAAAATTTAGAAAGGCCGACTTAACGCCTTGTTATTCTTCTTCTTCTTCATGTGGACCCCGCTTCTTGGGGTGGTTCGGTTTCCGCACTTAGTCCTTGCAGTGGACCATTGTGCGAGACTTAACGCTTTGGCAATAGGGTAGTTGACACCACCAATCAATTGATATACTTTTTATGAGCTGTCAAAACGCGCTTCCCCCATAGATTTTGTATGAGACTCGCAACCGATGACGTCACTAAGTTGTCAAGTCAATGATGCAACTATTTATTGATTTAAAAGCAAGTAAAAATCGAATTTTAAAGTTATTTTGAAATGAATGAAGTTCTCAGGTCTAGAATAAGGTGTTCTTTCAGAAAAAATGTGTTTTAATGTTTTTTGTTAATGGTGTCAAATACCCAATTCTTGACAGGTTTGCAGAACTTTTCTACATAATCGTCTACCAAGGCAGCTTAGCCACAAATAATAACCTGGACTTGTCTGAATGCGGCTCAAAGTTATTGGAGTTACTTTTCAAAGATTTAAGGAGGCAGGAGAGTTTCCAAGCTATATCGCTAAGAGATGAGGGATTGCCACAAAGGTTAGTTGTTTTTTATTATAGTAACTAGCTGTGCCCCGGCATGCGTTGCAATGAAATTTTTTTGAACCTACCCTACCTACCCTATCTTTTAAGTTGGATCAAACTGCACACGATGTGCAAATTTGATTTAAATCGGTGGAGTAGTTTAGGAGTCCATCGCGGACAAACAACGTGACACGTGATTTATATATATTAAGATATCAAATTTAAGCTTCAATTTAAAGCAAATTTAAAGCAATATTGTTACCTGCCGGGGTTGTGGGTTGTTCGAAAGAGATACCGCCTCGGAACGTAAAGGAAATTTTTTTTTTTTTATAAATGGCATCCCGCAATCAACCAAGGAGGTTTTCGTCTGCTTAACCGGGCAAATCCTGTGGGTGCCTTAAAAATTAAGACCTCCGGCTGGGGTAAAAACTTACAAACTAAGCGACTACACGCTAAGAGCACCCCCTGTGGGGTACGAGCCTCGGCTTAGGGCGTCGCTGTGGGACAGCAAGGGACAGGTTGGATCTGAGCGATATTATTTATGGACTGGTTTAAACTTACTGGCTCAGCAGCGCGGGCTGGCTCTTGCAAGGGACGGGTGGGGGGCAATAGAAGGAACAAGGGTGGGTTTTAGTCAGTACAAGTCTGACACTCCCCCAATAAAAAAGTAATATTGTTAAGAGATGAAAGAATGCCATAAAGGACTTAAATTGTTCAATGTTCATGCATGGCAGTTAATAGTAACATCGACATCATAGTAATTTCAACTTTATCTGTTAATTAAATAAGGTTGATTTTAGATTGCACACCGGTATTTCACACACTCATTTTTTTTATTTTTTTCAACAGTGTTCTAAGAGCTTCTGAAAGCATTTCTGTAAGGACGAAGACTATGGCAAGAACGGTTCTGAGATCTGGTGTGACATATAGACAGAGAGTTAATAGAAGTAAGTAACAACTACACGTTTGTACTCCTTTCCGCCTTGCTAAGTTACACATTATAGATATTATGTATCTTTGTGAGTGTGGAGTTGTTGGTACTTTTGACGGGCCTGTTGGTCTAGTGGTTAGTGGCCCTGACTACTGAGCCGGAGGTCGTGGGTTCGATTCCCTCCCAGGACAAACTTTGTGTGATGAGCATGATTGTTTGTTCTGTGTCTGGGTGTGATTTATCTATAATATGTATGTATTTATAAATTATGTAAGTATGTATATCAGTTGTCTGGTTACCATAACACAAGCTCTGCTTAGCTTGGGATCAGATAGCCATGTGTGTGTTGTCCCAAGATATATAGATATATATATATATCATATAGATAAATAAATTATTTAAAACAGACAGATCCAATCTAAAACAACAAAAGTAATCATTAAAACAATTTTCTCTATTCCTACTAATAGCATACATTTCAGCAAATAAATCGTTGACGGGATTTCATGTAGTTTTGTAGTCTCAATGTTTTTGAACGAAAAAAATTAAGACCAAAAGTTGTAAGCCGTGCGAGGTGCGCGTGTTTCTCTGTCTGTCTCTCTCTCTCATAGAAAGCAAGCCAGTTATTTTTGTTTCGTCTTTCTATTTCGCATTGAACAGTGTGGTGTCGCGACGATTGTTTTTGTTGAGTGTATACAGGTTTTTTGTACATAATAAATTATAACTTCGTTCCATCCGGTGTCCCTTGACATTTCTCAAGTTTTTCTTTTTTTTTTATATTCTAGCTCCAATGCGCCGTGAAATTGATGTACAAATGCCTATAACGGACTTACTAAACGTATTTCTACAGATTTCAAAGGTAAGAAATTATAAGATAACTTTCTTGTTTTTTTTAATGTATTTATTAGTTTACTAGCTTTTGCCCGCGACTTCGCTCGCGTTTAATTCGGGGTAACACAGTTCCCCTTTCCTGTATTGCAGGTATTTGCAATGTAATCAGGCGCTACCGAATTTAACGCGAGCGAATCCGCGGGCAAAAGCTAGTACTAAACATTACAAAAAAAAAAAAATTGGTCTCTATCACAATGTTGTCGTATTCGACCCAACGCTTGGCTGCTAGAGAATACTTTATGACATTATAACCCCCGAATACTGAAACGTCACTCAAAATTTAAGTCCCACTTAAATTTAACAGAGACTCAGAAGTGACGTTTGACCATACAAAATCTAAAGTTTAAGAGCCGCTCAAATGTTAAGCAGCCTTCACATTTTGAGTGACGTTTCAGTATTCGGGGGAGTCCGCCTATGTAAAATTATTGTACATGAAGTTTCAAATAAATAAGGTCTATTCTAAAACTTTGGTAAATGGTTTCGGACAAACTTTTAGGTAACTAATGATGAAAATTTATTGTAATAGCAAAGCTAAGTTTTCCCTTGGAAGACTAACTGCATTGCCATTGAATTTTTCTTCATACATGAATACATTTTTTTCAGGGAAATTCCCAAATATGTCAAGAACTTTGCGTTCAAATCATGAAGTGCCTCCAAGGCACCGGTCTTAGGTTCGACTTGGATTCGGTTATGGCTAAGCAGCTGTCCCACATTATTAAGAGGGAACCTTTCTGCCTTACCCCTCTAATTTTGGATGCATGTAGGATTTTTATTAAGGATATAAGCAGTATTGCAGGGTAAGTTGACAAAATAATTTAAAAAAATTGAAATAAAAAATATTTTTCCCAAAGTCCCTCTTATCACTTAAGTCTTAAGGGGATAAAAAATAGATAATGACAGATTTTCAGACCTAACCGATATGCACACAATATTTCATCGTATCCGACTACTCTGAGAAGAAACAACCGAAACAAACTCAGAGGTCATAGTCTCCCGGGGTTGCGGGTTGTTCGAAAGAGATACCGTGGCCCCGGAACGTAAAGGGCAATAGAAGGAACATGGGTGGGTTTTAGTCAGTACAAGTCTGACATGCCCCCTCGCTCCACCCAGAGCGGGGGAAGTCATTGGATGATTTCACACCTGAAGTCTCTTTTAAGGTCTAGACAAAAATCTTGGTCAACTTACATGAGGACTATGCAGATTAGTGTCTGAAATGGTCTTTTTAAGAAAGCACCACACAGATTGAGCGGACCTGTCCAGTCAGTGCAAGCATTTGTCAGTTATCGTGTAGCTCAACTATTTAAATTTAAAAATACGTTTCCTTTTTCAGGTTCAATGAATCAGTGAAAGAATTGAAACAAGCGGTATCCAACAGCGAAGGGTACCTGTATACTAACATATTGTTTGAAGACCTGCAGCTTCGAAGCGGGGATAGGAACCAATTTATATTTAGGTGAGTACTTGTCATCATAATTTTACCCTTTTTTGGGGTGGGAAATCATTAAATAACTTCCCCCGCTCTGGACGAAGCAGGGGAGGGGGGGGGGTGTTAGACTTCCACTGACTAAGACCCACCCATGACCCTTCTATTGCCCTTTATGTTCCGGGGCCGCGATATCTCTTTCAATCAACCGGCAAACCCGGCAGGTGGTGGCCCTGGCAGGCCTCTCTGATAATTCTACCCTTATCTTATCTTATTCATCAGTCTTCTAAATTACCATACCTCAAAAGGAATAAGCTGAACCCTCTTTTTTTTCGGGTGGGAATTCATCCAATGACTTCCTCCGCTCTGGGCGGAGCGGGGGGGCATGTCAGACTTGTACTGACTAAAACCCACCCATGTTCCTTCTATTGCCCTTTACGTTCCGGGGCCGCGGTATCTCTTTCGAACAACCCGCAACCCCGGACAACCCGCAATCCCGGACAACCCGCAATCCCGGACAACCCGCAACCCCGGTAAGCTGAACCCTTATTTGATCACTTTGTTATCCGTATGTCTGTCTGTCTGTCAAGACTCCTTATCTCGGAAACTCATGGAGGTATATCAAGTTAAAATTAAAACCATATACTCAACTTGACGACACGGTTGGCGCAGTGGCTGAGCGATTGCTGCGTTGCGTGTCGCGGGTTCGATTCCCGCACACATTATTTTGCCCTTTTAGTTTTGGGGCCGCGGTATCTCTTTCGAACAACCCGCAACCCCAGCAGGCGGTGTCCTTGGCAGGCGCCTCTGCTTACCTGACATCTCTTTGAGGAACACTAACGCGCCGTCGACACGGCCTGTCGTCAATAGACGGACGGACGGTGAGCTACCCATTGCAAACCGTACCGCATTTACGGTAGGTAAGAGCCATCTCGCGGCGCTGTGGCTGGGTTGTTTTGCAGTTCTCTCCCTCCAAATTAATACCCTTGCTTAAACGTGTTTTTTTTTTTAAATTATAATGATTATCGTTACAGTATCTTTAAAGAAGAATCAGATGCTGCAATGAGAGATGAGGATTTCACGATAGAAGGTACTGTAATAACTACGTTTTTATCTAGTTAAATAAAGCGCAAATAATCGTTTAAGGATTATATTTTAAATCATTCAAATTTACATGTCTTACTTCAGAGCCATTATCCTATTCTCTTTTTAAAAACGACATGAGTATTAGAACGTTATGCTCTATCAGCCAGCATTGCTTAGGCTATATAAAACCTCTTACAATACCGTTATCTTTTCAATACAGTTACATACTAAAATACTCATACACCACGTCACACTGCGGTCCAGAAATCTAATAACAAACATCACACTAATATTATAAAACTCTTTTGTAAAAAAAATAAACCGACTTACAAAAATAAAATAGCTTTACTTCAGGAAGTCGGTGACTTTTGTTGGTTTCGTTGACTTTTTGCCACCGACTTTAGGAAGTCGGTTTTATAAAAAAAAAACGTTTTTTATTTCAGCATTTTTGTTATGATATATTGATTTATCGAGTATTAATTTTCCATTGTTACTAAAAGATTAGCAGATCATCAACATAGACATAGAAGAGTCCTCCTCCTTTTTTGAAGTCGGTTAAAATCGGCATTATAATCCGTTGAGTAGTTTAAAAGATCTAAGCTAGCATACAGCTTAAGCGACTTCATTTTATACAATTTAAACATATTTCTAGGTTTAATCAATGTATTTGGCTCTCTATCTAACTGGGATGACTTGAGACTGCAAGATAAAAAACTAGTAGAAGATAGTTTACCTCCCTTGTGGATTGGTAATGAACAGTTCACTGTTTCTTTGAAAGAATATTTTGATGGCGCCAACAAAAGGCTTGGTAAGTCATATATCCTTACTAATATTACGGGACGGGCCTGTTGGTCTAGTGGTTAGTGGCCCTGACTGCTGAGCCGGAGCTCGTGGGTTCAATTCCCACCCAGGACAAACTTTGTGTGATGAGCATGATTGTTTGTTCTGTGTCTGGGTGTGATTTATCTATAATATGTATGTATTTATAAATTATATAAGTATGTATATCAGTTGTCTGGTTACCATCAGTAGCGGCGTAAGGGGGGGGCGGCGGGGGCGGTCCGCCCCGGGTGCCAAGCATCAAGGGGTGACAACCTGCCGGGGTTGCGGGTTGTTCGAGAAAGATACCACAGCCCCGGAACGTAAAGGGCAATAAAAGGAACATGGGTGGGTTTTAGTCAGTAGTAGTAGTCAGCAAAATTCTGACGGTCCCCCACTCCGCCCAGAGCGGGGAAAGAAAAAAAAAATATTTAATGATTTCCCACCCCAACAAAAAGGGGTGACAACGGAATGCCAAGCCAGTCGTGCAGATTAGTAGCCACTGGCGCATCTGTACGACAAGGTCGGCGCGGGTGACAGGGGCAAGTTGTTGATGTGTCGATCAAAGCAATCACAGTTGACACTTGGTCAGTTAGAAAGTGTTATTGTTTCTATGATGTGATCGTTTAATCTGCACGCGAATCATTATCTGGATCAATTTTGAAGTTCATAGCACCTTCTGGTTCTCTGGTATCAAAACACACCACAGCAAGGTGTTGAAAGTGACATTGAAACAGATGGTGTACAAACAAGGAGCCAAAATGCATTGCATGGGGGGACGCCGGGAAAATAGCCTGAAAATCTTGATACACAAGATGAAAGAAGGTAGAGATTACTTAACAACAAGAAGAATACATTCAATCAAAAAAATATCGGGATTGGATGATTTGTTTATGGTTCCAAATTATTTTTTTGTTTTTTTTTGTAGTTGTTAGATTGGCACAACTGTTTTCCATTTTGGCGCGGAGTTTGAGTTGCATCTGTTATTTATATTAAATACAGTGCTGGTTTTAGTAATATCAATATAGTGTGTATTGCGAATTTCATAATGGACAAAAATATCGAACAAAGTTTTGTCTTAAATTTTGCATCGCCAATGGAATTTCGTGTTCGGAGTCAATGAAAATGTTACAGAAGGCTTACGGTGAATCGACTATATCAAAAACTCGTGAGTATGAGTGGTTCAAAGCGTTCAAAAGCGGTCGAGATGTGATGGAAGATTTGCCTCGCTCGCTTGCTGGTAGGCCGTCAACGTCTGCAACTGAAGTTAACATCGCAAAAGTGAAGAAAATAGTGACTGAAAATCCCCATTCAACTCTGAGAGAGATAGCCGCCGAACTTTCTGTATCTCACGAGTCGATCCGTACCATTGTAACTAATCATTTGGGTATGAAACATGTTGCTGCTCGGCTAGTCCCAAAAGATCAGAATTTTCTCTCCAAAAACTCAATCGCATGAAAGTCGCTGAGGACATGCTAGAACGAGTCAGTTCGGACCCAACATTCATGAAACGCATTGTTACTGGTGACGAGACGTGGGTTTACGAGTTTGACATGCAAACAAGCTTCGGAGTGGCACCTTCCAACTGAACCGAAACCGATAAAACCACGCCAAAGTCGATCAAAAGTCAAAGTCATGTTGACTGTTTTCTTTGACTATCGCGGTGTTGTGCATTCTGAATTCTTACCGGAAGGTTTAACGGTAAATAAAGAATATTATTTGAGCGTTATGCGGCGTTTAAGAGAGCAAATTCGACGAAAAAGGCCAGATTTGTGGAAAAAAAATCTTGGATTTTGCACCACGACAATGCGCCTTAGCACA
The DNA here is from genome assembly GCA_958449745.1 of Ochropleura leucogaster. Taxonomy (NCBI): domain Eukaryota; kingdom Metazoa; phylum Arthropoda; class Insecta; order Lepidoptera; family Noctuidae; genus Ochropleura; species Ochropleura leucogaster. Next base: position 7,048,788 of record OY288228.1, on the reverse strand, counting down.
AGGCTATCATTGTGAACGAATTTTTGACCAAACACTCAACAAATACCATCCAGCAACCACCATATTCACCAGATAAGGCTCATGCTGACTTTTTTCTTTTTCCTAAACTCAAATTTTAGACATAAAGGAGAATTCGCGGCGAGAACTGAACGCAACTCCGGAAGCAGCGTTTAAAAAATGTTTTGATTAATGGATTATTCGTTGGCGCAAGTGTATCGTTTCTAAAGGAGCATACTTTGAAGGTGATAAAATAAATTTGGATGAATAACAGACATTTTGTGTATTATTGATCTTTTCCCGGTACTTTCTTGACAGAGTAGTATGACCAAGAAAAAAACTTTTTTGAAAAAAAAAGTCGAAAATAACGTACTTAACTTTTGTTGGTTGCGTTGAATTTTTTGCCACCGACTTCCGGAAAGTTATTTTCGACTTTTTAGTTTTTTTTTGGAAGTCGGTTATGAATTTTAAAAAAAATTCTGCAGTTTTTGTATAACAGTTTCGTCAAAGAATTTAATTCATGGTGGAAGCTAAATCCTTAAGTGTCCGAACACATAACGAATTCTGAAGGTAAAATTCTGAAGGAAAATCTTGAAATGGATTGATGTTTCAAAAATCTTTTGACCATGAACATAAAAATGTTAAGAGACCAAGAAAAACAAAGTGGAGTGCCATTTTGAGTCGCCTTTTAGATGTTTTTCTCTTCCTGGTACGCCAAAATCATTTCATCAGACAATAGAGGGCTTTTTCCGAAGTAGTTTGACCTAGGAATATAACATGCTATAGAATAGAATAGAATAGAATATTCATTTATTTGCTCTGAATGTAGGTATTTACAATGAGGTGGTTACAATAATTACGGAGAATCCTTGTACATTCTACCATTTCGGCATGCAAACATTGATGTAGTTCATCATCAAAACATATTATACTATAACACAGAAATCTATACAACTAAAAGTTATCAGACAGAAATTCCGATACGGAGTAGTAACATTTGGTTAATAGGAGTGCAGTTAGTTTTTTTTTGAAGGTTGTTACTGGTTGTTCTTTTATACAATTAGGAATGTGGTTAAAAATAGTTGGTGCCATACCAAAGATACTTTTTTTTAACAACGCGGTCTTATATCCACCTGTGCGTAACACGTTCTGGTATTGAGATCGCAAAGTTACATCCCGGTATCTGCTCTCAGAGAAAGACGTAAATAGGTGAGGATTACATTTTACGAAAAGTCCAGTTTCCAGGATATAAAGACACGGAAAGGTCAATAAATTATGACTTTTGAAAACTGGAACACAGCTGTCAGTTACCTTTAAACCAAATATTGCTCGTAGGCAGCGTTTTTGGGCTTTAAAAATACTTTCTCTTTCGGTACAATTGCCCCAATATATTATACCGAACCTTAGGATAGAAACGACAAGACTATGATATGCCAGTAATACTGTTTTGATATTAACTTTTTTTTTTAAATTATAAAGTGCATATGCAGATGCGCTGAGTTTTTTACTGATCGCCTCTGCCTGTGCCTTCCATGTTAATTGACTATCAATTAATATTCCTAAAAATTTTGTAACGTCTACTCTTTCTACATTTTGACCGTTAAAATTAATACTTAGGTCCTTGGTACGAAGTCTTTGATAAAAATGCATTATTTTGGTTTTTCTAATGTTTATTTGTAAGTTGTTACTATTTAGCCAATTTATTATAATTTTAAGGGTGTAGTTTATATCTCCTTCATAATTCTCATTTTTGTCGCATTTTATTACTGCTGTACTATCGTCAGCAAACAGTACCATGGGTTGGCGGACTTGGCGCGGGAGGTCATTAATATAAATTAAAAATAACAAAGGTCCAAGGACGCTTCCCTGTGGTACACCGAATTTAACTTCTCTATAGGAAGACACGTGTTTTTTTTCTAATTTGGTCTTTATACATATTTCGTAAATTTCTGTCATCTGTTTGCGATCAGATAAATATGATTTTATTAGGCTTAGGATGTTACCTCGGATGCCGTAGGCGTTTAGTTTTTGAAGCAGAATGTTATGGTTAACAAAGTCAAAAGCTTTTGACATATCTGTAAATAAAGCACATATAGGCGTTTTAGTGTCAACATTCGACATAATAATATTCAACAGGTCAAAAATTGCCATGTTTATATTCTTATTTTTAGTGAACCCGTATTGTTCACTGCAAAGTATATTAAATTTAGTCAGGAAAGAGGATATCGCTTCGTATATAACTTTTTCTATTATTTTAGAAAAAACCGGAATTAATGCTATCGGCCTGTAGTTCGACATATCTTCTTTACTGTCCTTTTTATGAATTGGCTTCACAATTATAGTTTTTAAGTTGTCAGGAAATGTACCTGATGATATGCTAACGTTAATAATATGAGTTAAAGGGCCAGCTATACTATTAGCAACAAATTTTATGACTGGAGTGGAAATCCCGTCGTTACCGAAGCTTTTTTTGTTTTTTAGTGATTTAATTATTCTAATTACGTCTTGCGGTATGACTGGTGCCACAAATATTGAGTTTGGGTTATGATCTATGTTCTTAACGTTATTATTATTAGGTACAGTAGTAGTTTGGTCTATGAAAAAGTTATTGAAGGATTCTGCTATTTCTTTCGGATCCGTTATTATGTGATTATTATGTCTTATCTGTGAAATTGGTTCCCTATTCATTTTACTGTTATTTATTATTTGCCATGAGGTTTTTGACTTATTCTTTGAGTTCTTGATCAAGTAATTATTTTGAGCTTTTTGCGTTAATTTAATGATTTTTTTAAACCTTTTAGAATAATTAACAAAGGCGTTCTTATTTTCTAGTGATGGTCTCAATCTATGCTTCCAAAGTAAATTTCGTTGCTTTTTACTGCATAGTCTTATCCCACGCGATAACCACTTAATTGGTTTTTCTGATTTTATTGTTACTAGCTTATACGGAAAACATAAGTCATGTAGGAGCTTAAATATTTCAAGGAAATTATCATAGGCTTTATTTGGATCTTCAGTTTTATATACATCAGAAAACGATAGGTTTTGCAAATACTTATTAAATTTAAGGAGATTTTCTTCACAAGTATCTCGAATCTTTGTTCTCCAAGTTTTAATCATGCATGTTTTATTTACTTTTACTTTAATTATTTGTGCTGTATGATCTGATAGCCCGAAGTCTATTACTTGACAGTGGCATTTTTGTCTGGTGTTATGCGCAAAATTATCCAAACAAGTATTACTAGCAAGACGTGTCGCTTCATTAATTTCTAAAACAAGGTTATAACCCAGGAGGAAGCATTTAAATTCCAGAGTAATTCTATTATATTTTAAAACGTCTATATTAAAGTCGCCGCATACAATGACTTTAGCGTGACTATTAGTACATACATGTTTTAGAATAATATCTAAATTTTCATAAAATTTACTCAAATTAGACAGCTTGGGCGGTCTATAGATACATACTATAATTAGCTTATGCTGTGTCATTTTAATGGCGCAGCATTCTATTATTCCTGGAACCGAGTGTTTCATTATGTCGGGTAATTCTTTGTACTCATGACCCTTTTTGACCAGAATACAGGCTCCTCCGCGTTTTATGTTGGGTCTTGTATAACATGCGGCGAGTTTATAATTAGGTATATGAAGAAGATGTTCCTGGCCCGACATTATAAAATGCTCGGTTATGCATAGAACATCTACAATTATTTGTTTACTTGATAGCTCCTGAATGTACACGGTTAATAGATCAGATTTATTTATTAGTCCCGCAATATTCTGATGCATTACATACATATGATCAAAGAAAAAACTGGGTATGTGTGACCGCGTTTGTGTTAAAATTATTTGTCAGATCAAGTTCCAGTTCAGAAGGTGACATTGAGAAATTATTATTGATAAGTAACAGCAGATTTTGAAAAATATTTCTCATACCTTGGTTATTTAACTTCCTATTATATTTTGAAAACATTGTAAAATCATAAGATAAGCCTAGGTTGGAGTCTAATACTGTTAAATAATTATATGACTGTAAATCTAAATTAAGTAGGTTGTTAAACGTTTCGAGGCGCCAGTTAAACATTGTTGAATAATCGCTTAGTTTGAATGTAGGTAGGCACAAAATAATATTTGTATGATGAATTGTTTCCAGTGTTTTCCTTAATTCTATTACGATTTCTACGTAGTTCTTGGTTTTTTGAAAGTCTTCTTCGCCAATTAAAATTACACAATAATCGCTATACGAGTAATCCACAAGTTTTTGGTGCAAATTGCTAATAAGTTGAAGCAATCCGCAATTTGGTGACACATAGTGACAGATCTGTAAGTTTTGGAAAGTCTTTTGTGCGATGGACAAAATATTATTTGTTTTGTTAGCACTGACAATGCATAGCCTATTCCTGGTAGATTTCACATTATTCTCTATTTCTGTCGTTTGGGTGGTTTTCTTTCGTATTGAGTCTATGGTGCATGAAGTGTGTGTTTGTTGTTTTCCCGTTGTGAACTGCTCGCTGCTTAGCTTCTTTGTTCCTATATCGGATTTAGGTGTTGAATTTTTGTTTTGTTTCTCGGTTTTATTTCGTTTTTGAAGCAAGTAATCTTCTTCATGAGAAAAATTTAGTTTGCCTTTATTTATACTTTTCCTCTTATTTACGGTTGAAACTCTTTTAGGTGTACTATTACATATTTTTTTTAGGTTGTATATTACTTTCTCGTGGTTAATTATGACATTTTTAAGTGAAGTATTTTCTGTTATTAAGTTTTCAATTTCACTATCAGCAGAAGCCAATTTCTCTCGTAAGGTGTTAACTAATGCACCTAGTTCTGTTATTGTTTCGTTTTCATTAAGTTGTAAGTGGGGGCAACTTGTGTTTTGTTTGTCATAAAATGTAATAGATGGGTATTCGTTATCATCGTCCACTGACAAGGACGCAAAAGAATTTTCCGTACTTACGGTTATTTTGCTTTGATGTTTCCTAGTGGTTACGTTATCAGTTTCTGGTGAAGACAATTGTAAGTCAGAGTTGTTTGACATGGTAAATACGGAGCGAGTCGCTGTAGATTCAAAGTCGGCACGGATTGACACAGAACGCAGTCCTTTCCAGCAGTCGTTCACTGTGCCACACAGTGCTGGTGGGCGGAGCTTGCCCGTGCAGTCGTCCACCGCGGTGACACGGTGAGACACAGATCGACACAGATCACGGTCCTTTCCAATTACGTGACACTGTGTTTTTTCTTGAATGTTCGTTATTTAAATTTCTGGATTTGTTTTGTGAATAATTGGATAATCAATTATATTTTTTTTAGTTCTGATATCACAATCACATAGATAGTTTCAAAAGGCACACTACAGTATATTTCATGCTATCATTCATTAGTTTTTTTACACCAAAACAGAATTTATAATCACAGCACTCGTTTTACTCGTGTTCAACGCCGCGGTCGCGAACTCAGCATCTATCTATATACAAAAAGTAAACGGGTAGTGTCCAAATATGTACATTCAAAATGAGTTCAATATTATTTTCGATAGTACTGAAGTACTATCATCGAGTGTTACCACTTTTTTTTAAGCATTTGTGTGGCTTCAGTGATTTCTTATAAAGAAGTTTCTCAAATGTTTAGTTAGGTAATAAAATCTTACTTAAAATTTACAATGACCCAAACGCGACCTACCAGTCTTTCCATATTGCCCATTGTAAAGGACCGAAACGTAAATTTTGATATTATAGAATACTAGCTCTGTGCCCAGCGGTTTCACCCGCTGCTCACTTAGGAGTATGAAAAATAGATGTTGGCCGATTCTCAGACCTACCCGATATGTACACAAAATTTCGTTTACATCGGTCCAGCCGTTTCGGAGGAGTATGGGAACGAAAACTGTGACACGAGAATTTTATATATTAGACTAGCTGTGCCCAGCGGTTTCACCCGCTGCTCACTTAGGGGTATGAAAAATAGATGTTGGCCGATTCTCAGACCAACCCGATATGTACACAAAATTTCGTTTAAATCGGTCCAGCCGTTTCGGAGGAGTATGGGCACGAAAACTGTGACACGAGAATTTTATATATTAGACTAGCTGTGCCCAGCGGTTTCACCCGCTGCTCACTTTGGGGTATGAAAAATAGATTTTGGCCGATTCTCAGACCAACCCGATATGTACACAAAATTTCGTTTAAATCGGTCCAGCCGTTTCGGAGGAGTATGGGCACGAAAACTGTGACACGAGAATTTCATATATTAGAAGATTTAAGCAAAAAAAGTCACGCAATCGCGTTTAGTATTTGTCGTTTCATTTTGAGGGTGCTCAATAGAAAGTCGCCCCGGGTGCCAACCCATGCTACGCCGCCACTGGTTACCATAACACAAGCTCTGCTTAGCTTGGGATCAGATAGCCGTGTGTGAGTTGTCCCAAGATATTTATTATTTATTTATTAATATTATAAAAGCAAAAGTGAGTTTGTTTGTTTGTTACGTCTTCACGCCTAAATGGCCGAACCGATTTTGATGAACTTCGGTACAAGGATAGTTGGGACCCTGGCGACGGACATAGGCTAAAAAAAACGTGAAAAAAGGGAGAGAAAGAGGTAAGAAAAGGGGAGAGAAAGTAACAATGCCACGCGGACGAAGTTGCGGGCGGAGGCTAGTATATATATTATATTTCTAATGAAAAACCGGGACCAACGGCTTAAAGTGCTCTCCGAGGCACGGAAGAAACTCGGTATGTAACGAGTGGTCACCCATCCACAGACCAACCTAGGCAAGCGCGGCTTAACCTAAAGATGGACCCGAGCGGCTGCTATTATTTAGCCACGAGCTCCTCCTCCTTCGTCCTCCTCCTTGTTATAAAGCTTTTATGTGACCTTCGGCATCCTACATGCAAGCGCACACTGTCGGAAACTATGCTTTGGCATGTTGCAACGTTCTTAGGAATGACGAGGCGTCCTTAAGCAAGCTATCCCCGAGTGTTGCCTCGGCGCAGGCGGCGGCGTACCGAAGGATGCCGAAGCATCCCGAAGCATTCTCAAGGCTGCCGATACAGCAGCCTCAAGCATACCGAAGCGGTATTTTTGTTATAACGACCATATATAATGGAAATTTCTACTTTATTGCCATTATGTTAATGTATATTGTTATTTGCCACCTAAAATTCTCAGTCGTGCCGATGCCGATAATGGGCGCCGGGCCTTAATTGCCATGAAAGTGAATTTAGATAAAACCGCCTTTAATCAACAGATTACAGCAATTGGTTCAACAAAATGGTTGCATCGTACTATCCTGAAGAAGTCACTCAAAATAGAATCAGTTGGTTGAAGCAAACTGAAAAGTGGCCTAAAAAGGACTTTGTTACGTCATCTGTAAGTTTAGTTTTAAATAGCTTTATTTGTCTTAACCGTTTCGATTCGAAAGGTTTAGTGAACCACTACTTAAACACACTTATATATTTAACTAGCTGTTCTCCGCGGTTTCACCCACGCTGCTCAGCACCTGTTGGTCGTAGCGTGATGTTATATAGCCTTCCTCCAGAAATGGACTATCCAACACTAAAAGAATTTTCCAATTCCAACCAGTAGTCCCTGAGATTAGCGCGTTCAAACAAACAAACAAACTCTTCAGCTTTGTAATATAAGTATAGATTTTTAGGGTTCCTTTAGACAAAAGGAAAAAACGGAACTCTTATAGGATAACTTTGTTGTCCGTCTGTCTGTCTCTTTATCTCGGGAACGCATAGAGGTATTAAGTTGAAATCCTTACTAATATTATAAAAGCGAAAGTGAGTTTGTTTGTTACGTCTTCACCCGTTAATGGCTAAACCGATTTTGATGAATTTCAGTGCAGATATAGTTGGGACCCTGGAGACGGACATAGGCTATTTTTTTAAAGTGTGAAATGAGCCTAACCGTTCAAATACACAAACATTTGAACGGTTTAAATGTTTGTTTATTATACGTACATCTCATTCAGCTCCTTTAAGAATAGCAGGCGTGAAGTTTAAAAAAAAATAGTTCTCCCGCACTAGAAAAATCTCCTATATCGTGTGTTTACAAATATTTAAACTCACATACACAAACAGCCAGACCCGGAACAAATACCTGTAGGTCATACATTTTTTTTATATTAATTATATTTATCAATGAAAAATAAATATAATTTATAAAATAAAATAAACTATATATATAATAGTAAAAAAACTGTATTTTCTTGGTTTTTCTTTGTTTTAGTTCTCTCTGATGTTTCAATTATAATTGGATTTAGAAACATGTAAATATTTCTACACCAGAAATCTATACTAATATTATAAAGCTGAAGAGTTTGTTTGTTTGTTTGTTTGAACGCGCTAATCTCAGGGACTACTGGTTGGAATTGGAAAATTCTTTTAGTGTTGGATAGTCCATTTCTTGAGGAAGGCTATAGGCTATATAACATCACGCTACGACCAACAGGTGCTGAGCAGCGTGGGTGAAACCGCGTGGAACAGCTAGTGGTTGAATATATGACTCTGTAATAACTGTAACATCCTTTATAAGTACTATTTTCTAACAAATAAACTCTTCTCTCTTTGTTGCGGGTATCGAACCCGCGACACACAGCGCAGCAGTCGATCGCTCAGCCACTGCGCCAACCGTGCTGTCAAATGTTAAGTTGTGTAATCTTTCAGATTATAGAAGCGATACAATGGCATCAAAATGAGGCGCAATTGTTCGGAAACATCAGTTCAACGGACTGCCTCGCTGAATGGGCAGGTCGATATATGATGAGGTATTTACTATACATATTAATATATGTATCAGCTTTTTTTCGGATAGGTAATCTATACTAATATTATAAGACGGGCCTGTTGGTCTAGTGGTTAGTAGCCCTAACTGCTGAGCCGGAGGTCGTGGGTTCGATTCCCACCCAGGACAAACTTTGTGTGATGAGCATGATTGTTTGTTCTGTGTCTGGGTGTGATTTATCTATAATATGTTTGTATTTGTAAATTATATAAGTATGTATATCAGTTGTCTGGTTACCATAACACAAGCTCTGCTTAGCGTGGGATCAGATAGCCGTGTGTGAGTTGTCCCAAGATATTTATTATTTATTTATAAAGCTGAAGAGTTTGTTTGTTTGTTTGAACGCGCTAATCTCAGGGACTACTGGTTGGAATGGGAAAATTCTTTTAGTGTTGGATAGTCCATTTCTTGAGAAAGGCTATATAACATCACGCTACGACCAACAGGTGCTGAGCAGCGTGGGTGAAACCGCGTGGAACAGCTATCCTTACTAATATTATTAGAGCGAAAGTGAGTTTGTTTGTTACCTCTTCACGCTTTAATGGCTGAACCGATTTGGATGAATTTTGGTACAGAGATAGTAGGGAACCAGGAGACGGACATAGGCTATTTTTTTTTAAAAAAAGAGTGGGATATGAGGGAGAAAGAGGGAAGAAACGGGGAAAACTTAGCGTTGCTGTTACAAATCAATCAGGCGCAAGAGCAAAAACTGCAGGTCTGCTTGGTGTGTTATACCGAATTTAACTCGAGCGAAGCCGCGGGCGAAAGCTAGTCATCAAATAACTTCCCTCGCTCTGGATGGAGCGGGAGTGTCAGACTTTTACTGAGTAAAACCCATCTATGTTCCTACTTTTGCACTTTTGTGTCCGGGGTTGTGGTATCTCTTTCGAACAAAGGCGGTGTCCCTGGTGTCCTCTGCTTTGCTGACACCTGTTTGAGGCGTGTGTGGAACTAGAACGCGCCGTTGACATGCCTTAAATAAATAAATAAATATCTTGGGACAACTCACACACGGCTATCTGATCCCAAAGTAAGCAGAGCTTGTGTTATGGTAACCAGACAACTGATATACGTACTTATATAATTTATAAATACATACATATTATAGATAAATTACACCCAGACACAGAACAAACAATTATGCTCATCACACAAATTTTGTCCTGGGTGGTAATCGAACCCACGACCTCCGGCTTATTAGTCAGGGCCACTAACCACTAGACCAACAGGACCGTCAGGCCGTCATGCCTTGTCTGTAATCTGCTATCATCGAGTTTTCACTTTTGAAATTCTGCATCTATGGACTGAAAAACATGTTAGTTTTTTTTTCCGATTTTTCCTATTAATAAAGTGAAGATATAATGATGAAACCGCTGTATAATATCTAATATATAAAATTCTCGTGTCACAGTTTTCGTTCCCATACTCCTCCGAAACGGCTGGACCGATGTAAACGAAATTTTGTGTACATATCGAGTAGGTCTGAGAATCGGCTAACATCTATTTTTTAAGCCCCTAACTGAGCAGCGGGTGAAACCACTGGGCACAGCTAGTTTCTTATAAAATATACTAACTTCCACCCGCAACTTCGTCCGCGTGGCACAGTTAGTTTGGACTAACGCTTAGTTTAATCCGCATGATGATCGAAAACAGTTATCTTTCTCTTCCCTATTCTTCCCCCTTTATCACTTTAAAAAAATAGCCCATGTTCGTCTCCAGGGTCCCAACTACTTCTGTATCAAAATTCATCAAAATCGGTTTGGCCATTTAGGCTTGAAGACGTAACAAACAAACTCACTTTCGCTAATAATATTATATAATATAAACTAATATTTTAAATACGCATGTTTTTGAGGATGAATATATGTATGGATGTGTGTACTCCTTCACGTCAAAACTGCTGAACGGATCTTGATGAAATTTGGTACAGAGGCAGATTATAGTCCGGGGATGCGGGTTGTTTGAAAGAGATACCGCGGCGAACGAAAGGGCAATAGAAGGAACATGGGTGGGTTTTAGTCAGTACAAGTCTAACACTCCCCCCCGCTTCGTCCAGAGCGGGGGAAGTCATTGGATGATTTCCCACCCGAAAAAAAAAGGCAGATTATAGTCTCGAATAACACATAAGATATATTTTTTTCGATATCGCGCTGGCGAAGACGCGGGCACCAGCTAGTAAAAAATAAAAACTGTATTTTTTTCCCGTAACATTTTACTTTTCCATTTTACAAAATTTAATAACATTTCAGATCCTCATACTACAATAACCAACAGCAACCAGATTCAGACAGTCAAGATCGCGTCTCGTTCACAAAAGACGAGCTGGTATGGTGTCAGCAAGCCAACGAGAGGAACCTGCCGGCTTTAGCTCTTCAATGCATCGATAGGAACAAGGAGTAAGTCACTATCATCTGCTTAACCCTTTCTTGGGAGTCTGCTTACCACTGAATACCAGTAACTGTTACGCCCAGTTCATCATCTGCCTATACTTTACCCAACTGGAAATGACGGGCGTGTTGGTCTAGTGGTTAGTGGCCCTGACTGCTGAGCCGGAGGTCGTGGGTTCGATTCCCACCCAGTACAAACTTTGTGTGATGAGCATGATTGTTTGTTCTGTGTCTGGGTGTGATTTATCTATAATATGTATGTATTTATAAATTATATAAGTATGTATATCAGTTGTCTGGTTACCATAACACAAGCTCTGCTTAGCTTGGGATCAGATAGCCGTGTGTGAGTTGTAAAAAAAAAAACAAAAAAAAAAAGAAAAAAACTATGTTTAGGTCGGCTTCCAGTCTAACCGGATGCAGCTGAATATCACTATTTTACATGGAGCGACTGCCTATCTGACCTCCAGAACCCAGTTAGTACTAGGTAATGCGATACCCCTTGGTAAGACTGGTTGTCAGGCTTTCGGAACACTGACTACTTGTAACGACTGTCAAACATCAGCCGGGACCAACGGCTTAACGTGCTTTCCGAGGCACGGAGGAAACTCGGTATGTAATAGTACTCATCTACAGACCAACCTAGGCAAGCGCGGCTTAAGCTAAATATCGACCCGAGCGGCTGCTATTATTTAGCCACGAGCTCCTCTGTTACGTCTAGTTAATACTGGTAATATGCTTACTGAATGATTGTCAAAGATTAAATTTTTTTACGAGTTTTAACCTAAACCAGCTGTGCTTAGCGATTTCATTCGCTGCTCTGCTACCCTACTATGACCTCTTAAAGCAATTCTTATTCCACTGAGGGAAAGAGACAGAGCTATACAGGGTGTCTAGCACCATCTCTTTCACTCGGTGGAATAAGAATTGCTATAAGATGTCATAGCATAATAGCTTTTTGAACCTACTTACCCGACCTACCCTGCCTACCCTACCTACTTACTTTACCAACCTTTTAGTTTTTTTTTCATACAACAAAAAAGAAGGAAAATTGGTTCAGCCGTTCACGCGTAATGCTGTAGAGAAATACTGATTCACTTTTATAAACCTGATATGCACACAAATTTCATACAAATCGGTCCAGCCGTCGGAGGAGTATGGGATAGAACATTGTGACATGAGAATCTAATATATAAAATTCTCGTGTCACAGTTTTCGTTCCCATACTCCTCCGAAACGACTGGACCGATTTAAACGAAATTTTGTGTACATATCGGGTAGGTCTGAGAATCGGCCAACATCTATTTTTCATAGCCCTAAGTAAGCAGCGGGTGTAACCGCTGGGCACAGCTAGTTTTATATATAAGATATGGATATACTATGTTTTTTTTCCAGGAGTTTACTAGACGTTGATATCCTTCCGTGGGTACAAGAAAAGGTTAAGGCATGCAGAACCATAGGTCTTAAGGAAAATAATCTGAATTCTCTACAGAAGGCTTTGGAAGCTGCTGGTAATATATAATTTTGTTTCTTAAACTAACCATAAACACAATGATGTAGAAATTGCTCTTATTTTCCCCATTATTCATTTTTTTTAATTATTAATTTTATTATGAGCCACTTGTGTCCCAGTGCAGGGCAAAGGCCTCCCTTCCTTCCTCCCATTTTTCTCTGTCTTTTGCTAATGTGACCCAGTCCTTTTCGTGGAAGTCTAGCTCGTCTCGCCATCTCCTTCTAGGCCTACCGCGTCGCCGGATTCTGTGGTTAAAAAAATTGACCCAAAAATTAAATTTACTTTATTTAAATAAGTAAATTTAATTTTTGGGCAATTTTTTTTTTTGAATTGTGAAATGTTATTAATATATTTATAATGTAATAATTTATTCAATTCAATGTTTAATCTTATAACAATAATTTTATTTTAACTTACATTTATAGTTTAATACTTAACTTAAATTAAAAGAATGTCTTGTGTAATGTAATGTATTGTATAATTTATAGCTCAAATTTGTATGGAAAAAAATCCTGAAATAAATGAATTATAATTTCCATTATTTACATCGCATCTTACAATTACATTTTTGAATATTTCTCAGAAAATAAAAACATTTAAAAATATAAAAATACGTTTCCGCCGGTATCGGGAGCAGGGTCCAAGCTACCGGTGGTTAGGGCTCCAGAGACAGGAAGCTCCTCACAATGCGGGCCGTATCGAGGAGTACTGCCTTTTAATTATTATTATAAATCACTTAACAGTTTAAAAAGGATATAAATCATCATGCTATCGTTGTCTATGATAGTGATGATGAAGCTTGATGTTATTTTATGTATTTTAATCAAAATTGTTTGCTTTTTTTTTCAGAAAAACAGACACTCCGATTTGGTTCCCAATCGTCGTTTGACACTAATGTATCGATGCAAAAGTTGATTCTTCAACTCCATCATGATTTAGGAGGTAAGTAATGAAATTCTTCTATAATATACTATACTAAGGCCAACTAGCAGCGATACGAAAGGTCATTAACCTAAAGAACAACTGTGGCGTTGACAATCTAATATTTAGCTCTCTCCATCTTGTGCCTTTGTCGTAATGTCTCGTTCTCCCGGCAAAAACATGACAACGTTAAGACGGGTTCGCCAACATTCGGGCGGCCATTTTAGATGGGGTTTTGGCATGGGTTTTGTTTACATTTGGTATCGCTTCTCGTTGGCCGTACTATAGCTTTTGCCCGCGGCTTCACTCGCGTTAAATCCGAAGTAACACACCCTTTAATGATTTGCAGGTACCTGCTACCTGCAGTTTTTGTCCTAGCGCCTTATTGATTTGTTATAGCAACGCTAAGTTTTCCCTTTTCTTCCCTCTTTCTCCCTCACATCCCACTTTAAAAAAAAAAGTGGAATGTGAGGGAGATAGCCTATGTCCGTCTCCTGGTTCCCAACTATCTCTGTACCAAAATTCATCAAAATTGTTTTAGCCACTAAAGCGTGAAGAGGTAACAAACAAACTCACTTTCGCTTTTATAATATTAGTAAGGACTAGCTGTCTTACGTGGTTTCACTTGCGTTAAATTCGGGGTAACATTTCCCCTTTCCTGTGTGTGTACCGAGTTTAGCTTCCTACCTTGAAAACTGCGGAATGCCCCATACAAAGTTCCTCCCCCTATTTTAGGGAAGTGCTAGAAAGAGACAAAAAGTAGCCTGTGTCCGTCTCCAGGGTCCCAACTATATCTGTACCAAAATTCATCAAAATTAGTTTGGCCATTTAGGCGTGATGACAAAGACGTGGGATAAAAGAGAGATAGAGGGAAGAAAAGGGGAGAAAAGGTATTTTTTGGTACAAAGGTAGATAATAGTCTGGAATAACACATACGAAATGATTTTTTTTCAATATCACGCGGTCAAAGCCGCGGGGGCAAGCTATCTTACTAATATTATGTTACTCTTTCACGTCAGAACGGCTGAACGGATCTTGATGAAATTTAGCACTGAGATAGATTATAGTCTGGAATAACACATAGGATACTTTATTTTCGATATCACGCGTGTGAAGCCCCGGGCAAAAGCTAGTCCTTACTATAATATTATAAAAGCGAAAGTGAGTTTGTTTGTTTGTTTGTTTGTTACCTCTTCACGCTTTAATGGCTAAACCGATTGTGATGAATTTTGGTTCATAGATAGTTGAGAACCAGGAGACGGACATAGGCTAAATTTTATTTTAAAAAAATGGGATGTGAGGGAGAAAGAAGGAAGAAAAGGGAAAACTTAGAGTTGCTATTACAAATCAATAAGGCGCAAGGGGAACTGTGTTACCCCAAATTTAACGCAGGCGAAGCCGCGGGCGCAAGCTTGTCAATTATAAATATTCATACTACTTACACCTCTGTCTAACCCTTTCGGAGGAAAAAAAGCGTGATTTCACATTAAACTAGTCTTTTTCAATTTCAGCGTTATCCAAAACAAAACTAGACGACGTATTGCGTACTGTAAGCGCGCATATAGTTCGTCAAAAAGGACGAATGATGTCAACGAATAACGCACAAGTATTAAGATCCATATATGAAACTGCTATGTTGTATTATAATGAAATGTGGAATGAAAATGGTAAGCATACAGGGCCTATAGCCAAACAGCAGACGACAATCGTTATCGCTCAGCAGTCACTAATACATTTTCAACTTTATACCCTAGTGCATATAGTTGAAAATCTATTAAAGATTGCTGAGCGATAACGAACGAAAAAAACAAAAATAATGTCAGCTCCGACGCACGACTGGAGTTTACTCCTTAAGTACGAGTATCTAACCATACGCAAAAAGAGTTTATTCAACTGAAAAAAGATTAATATCATATGAAAGGGTAAATTCACAAATTAATGAAAAAAATAGCAATACAAATACATCGACACTGATAGAAACAAACAAGCCCAATAACATATAGTATATAGGTATAGTCGCCTATTCAGCAATTAGAAAGTTGCGCACTAAAGGTGCGCACCAAAAACGTGACACATTTTCGTTACTTTAGTAGGTTTTACCCCTCGGATTTTTCTCATACCGGGCGCCTTATATATGAAAATCGATACTTAAGGAGTAAACTCCAAAAACAAAAACGATATGTAAACGTCAATAGATTTCAACTATATGCGCTAGGGTATAAAGTTGAAAATGTATTAGTGACTGCTGAGCGATAATGATTGTCGTCTGCTGCCGACTGCTGTTTGGCTAAAGGGCCAGGTTACAGTACATTGTCGAATAAACGATTATGCTATGTTCAGTACTCATCATCATTTTCCTGCCCTTGTCCCATTCTATTTGGGGTCGGCGCAACACGTTTTCTTCTACCATTCTCCCCTATCAGACGTCACGGCATCATTTATTCCTTTCTCCTTCATATCATTCCTTACACAGTCCATCCATCTTTTCTTTAGCTTTCCTCTCGCTCTCCGTCCATCAACATTCAGATCCATCACTCTTTTAGTCACATGTCCTTCATCCCTCCTCATTACATGTCCATACCAAGACAAACGACTCCCTTTCATTTTTTCTGTAACAGGTGCAATTTTCAAACTTCCTCGAATATATTCATTCCTTACTTTATCCATTCTTGTCACTCCACACATAACGAAAATATCGACTTCCAATCATATAAAGTGGGGTTTCTTGCCCATTCTCATTCATTTTGACGGGCCTGTTGGTCTAGTGGCCCTGACTGCTGAGCCGGAGGTCGTGGGTTCGATTCCCACCCAGGACTTTGTGTGATGAGCATGATTGTTTGTTCTGTGTCTGGGTGTAATTAATCTATAATATGTATGTATTTATAAATTATATAAGTATGTATATCAGTTGTCTGGTTACCATAACACAAGCTCTGCTTAGCTTGGGATCAGATAGCCGTGTGTCAGTTGTCTCAAGATATTTATTTATTTTATTCTCTCCATAAAGATCAACGCTTTGGTATGGGCAACTACAGTACTTTCACAAGTTATTATGTCTTGTGACCGAGACTGTAGCTTTAAGCTTTCTTTTTTTTGACATTTAAAAGTGCCTGTAATGGTCTAATTGAAATAAATGATTTTGAATACAAATTCCACTTTCTTTTTCATACAACTTAGATTTAAAAGTTTATGTGTTTAATCAAAATCAAAAGTCATTTATTCAAATTAGGCTGATAATCAGCACTTTTTGAACGTCACATTACAAGAGACAGTCCCACAAAAACGCCCTGACCTTCGCCACTTCCTAGTGTTTTAGCTGGGAAGAAGAAGTGGCGGAACAAACTCCCCAGCAACACATCTGTCTGTCAGATTAGAAGAACCAGACTTTTATACAATTTATATTATCACTAATCAATGTATTTTACCTTTTATTTTTAGACGTTTCAACCCAAAATGCTATTATCCTGCGAATGACGGAGATCATAGACAAAGTCTTGGATCATAATCTGACTACGGACTGTAACTTGTTGGTGTCAGTTCTCCTAAACCGACTCGTCAATTTGAAAACGACCATCAATGATGATACGGCTAGAAGTTTCCTAGAACAGGTATGTATTTATTTATTTAACATTTCAAGCACAAAGTACACAGTATAGTAGCAAGTATATAGTACTACTAGCTGTGCCCAGCGGTTTCACCCGCTGCTCACTTAGGGGTATGAAAAATAAATGTTAGCCGATTCTCAGACCTACCCGATATGTACACAAAATTACGTTTAAATCGATCCAGCCGTTTCGGAGGAGTATGGGAACGAAAACTGTGACACGAGAATTTTATATATTAGACTAGCTGTGCCCAGCGGTTTCACCCGCTGCTCACTTAGGGTTATGAAAAATAGATGTTGGCCGATTCTCAGACCTACCCGATATGTACACAAAATTACGTTTAAATCGGTCCAGCCGTTTCGGAGGAGTATGGGAACGAAAACTGTGACACGAGAATTTTATATATTAGACTAGCTGTGCCCAGCGGTTTCACCCGCTGCTCACTTAGGGTTATGAAAAATAGATGTTGGCCGATTCTCAGACCTACCCGATATGTACACAAAATTACGTTTAAATCGGTCCAGCCGTTTCGGAGGAGTATGGGAACGAAAACTGTGACACGAGAATTTTATATATTAGACTAGCTGTGCCCAGCGGTTTCACCCGCTGCTCACTTAGGGTTATGAAAAATAGATGTTGGCCGATTCTCAGACCTACCCGATATGTACACAAAATTACGTTTAAATCGGTCCAGCCGTTTCGGAGGAGTATGGGAACGAAAACTGTGACACGAGAATTTTATATATTAGATAAATGCGCCATGTTTGTGAAGATCGATGTATGGATGTTTGTTACTCTTTCACGTCAAAACGGCTGAACGGATCTTGATGAAATTTGGCACAGAGGTAGATAATGGTCTGCAATAACAAGATAAAATACTATTTTCGATCATGACGCAAGCGTAACCAAAGGCGCCAGCTAGTCTGCACCATTTGTTTTTAAATAAATAAATTACTTAATTTCAGATACACCGCATCTTCCATCGCCTAGACTTCTTCAGTATTGCCATCCTCAAGAAAACGTTAGCAGTGTTACCAGCTCACGTTTTGAATGACAACTATTTGGATAAGCTACAGGATTCAGATTTGGATGTGTGCAAGGAGTATTTTCAGTTAATATGCGATGCTAACTATTCTTTACTGCAGTATGTTTGTGAATTAAGGAGCAAAAGTAAGTGTTAATGTATAGTACTGACCCAATTGCGCGGGAGATATTATAGTTGCGGCGTGTGTGCGCAGGCGCAGGTGCTCTCTCTGTTCCCTTTTCTTTTTGGGGAGTGGGATATCACCAAATAACTTCCCTCGCTCGGGGATGGGTAATCATCACTACCCCGCTCTGGGCGGAGCGGGGGGGGCGTGTCAGACTACTGACTAAAACCCACCCATGTTCCTTCTGTTGCCCTTTACGTTCCGGGGCCGCGGTATCTCTTTCGAAAAACCCGCAACCCCGGCAGGCGGAGGCTCTGGCAAGCCCCTCTGCTTTGCTGACTCTCTTTGAGGCGCGCGTGAAACACGAACGCGCCGTCGACACGGCCTGTCACTCTCTGTTCCCTTACTCTCATAGTCCCATACTCCTCCGAAACGGCTGGACCGATTCAAACGAAATTTTGTGTACATATCGGGTAGGTCTGAGAATCGGCCAACGTCTATTTTTCAGACTCCTAAATGAGCAGCTGGTGAAACCGCTGGGCACAGCTAGTATTTTTATATATATAAAAGGATATCATTATTGTGTGTCACAGTTGCTCCAAATAGGCCAATTATCTAAAGGATCTCAGCAATTGCCGCCTTTCCATCTATTCTAATTTGACACAACATTTTTTGGAACAAAGATCCTTATCGCGCGTTGTGAAAGGGTGCTAGACGAAAAAAAAACTTACGAAAAGTTGTCACGACACTTTTTGCTATGGTAAGCTATTGTAAGCTGTGCGGCGTCGCATGTTTCTCTGTCCGTCTCTCTCTCTTATAGAAAGCAAACCAGATATTTTCATTTCTATAGGAACTTCGTTCCATCCGGGTGGGGTGTCCCTTGACACCTCATTTTTTTTTTGTTTTTATTTATTCCATCTCTGTGTTCTAAGCAGTACGACTTAATGTTAAAGTATTTTTTAAATTCAGTTTTAGATGACACAGAATGGAGCACAATATTCAACAGAATGAAAAAAAGACTCTTTGAAACCAAACATGGAGGGACCGACTATCAATCGCTGAATACAATGAAAAATAAACTCTATGCATTGGAGGATATAACTGACTTTGGTACGTAGTTTAAGCATAAGCTGCACTGACTATAGGGTGTGGTGTAAATAGTGGTCCACCATTAAGGGTTCGATTTACGAGATAATTTAATATAACCTACTACAATTTTAACCATTTTTACCCAAGGGTTCCGGAAATATTATTTTATTTCTTTTATAAAAAATCCATATTTTGTTATGAATTTGGTTGTGTTAAAAAAAACGAATCCTTAACGGTGGACCACTATTTACGCCACACCCTGTAGAATTAAAAACAAAGAAATAAAAACTCTATGCTTCAGAAGAAATAACAGAAACTGCTAATCAACTATACAGGGTGGCCAGTTGATAGGCGTCCAAAGAAAAAAAATAGATGCCTTATGCTAAGGGGTACCCGAATTACCCCCATGTATGTTCCGCGATTATTTGTAGTTTAGGAGCTAGAATTTTTTTAAGTAATATTTTCAAAATGTTCACCTAACATTGGTTTTTATTTTTTATGTCTTTATTCCTATCATTTTTAGATATTCTTTTTTGTGGAATCTATTAGCGATAACAATAGGTACCATGCAAAAAAAATGTGCTCGATGGAGCCACCTACAAAGAGTTCTTGAAGAATTACCAATTTTGCTGTCAGACGTTAACTTAACACTGAGACGAGACACGGTTTACAACTAAAAGACAATTTCCTCCGTAGATGTAGATTGTGCATTTCTGTGGTAAGGCGGCACTTTAAAAACCTTTTGTAACGTGTTTTAATAAAATTTGTAAACTATCTACCTTATTTTTTTTATCATAAAAGTGGCAAAAATAAAGAAATCCCAAATTATAACAATAACTGTAAAAATACCTTTTTTGCTATCAACGCTAATTATAGGAAATAATCCCCGATCAAGCTCTATATTTTTTTACCGATTTTGTCTGTTGAAGGTCCATAGAAGTTTTTAAGATCATTTAGAAACCTCTGGCACCCCTAACTTATTTTTTTTAAGCTCTGAACATTTTTGATTATCGAACTCTAATGGTAATTTTGAACTTTGGACTAATTTTGTGGTAAGTTCTACAATGCCTAGGCAAACGGTTTTTTTTTGCATGGTACCTATTGTTATCGCTAATAGATTCCACAAAAAAGAATATCTAAAAATGATAGGAATAAAGACACAAAAAATAAAAACCAATGTTAGGTGAAAATTTTGAAAATATTATTTAAAAAAATTCTAGCTCCTAAACTACAAATAATCGCGGAACATACATGGGGGTAATTCGGGTACCCCTTAGCATAAGGCATCTAATTTTTTTCTTTGGACGCCTATCAACTGGCCACCCTGTATAGTTGTTAACAAACCTGAATAGTTTAAAAAATAAAGTTCAAATAAAAAATATGAAACAAGTAAATATTCTCGTCTAAAATGTGAATTGATGATAAAATTTGCTTTGTACAACCCGCTCACATTATGTCGAGACCTGGCGTCCGCTCGCGTCGGAACTCTGTTATGGTGCAAAAAAAAAGCAATCATTCTCTAGTAGGATATTATTATAAACAATAAGATTTCCAACAAAACAAATATTGAGTTAATTAATTTAATGTAGGTAATATTATTATAACCATGATGTTCGCATTCCACCGGGTTGTACAGACGCCTGCAGGTCAAGCTACCCGAAACTGTCAATTTTTCCCAATGAACCTTGAACTTTCGAAATAAAGTCGAAAATCTATCAAAAAAATCTGACAGATTGTAGTAGCTCGATGTGCAGGCGTCTGTACCTACACACCATTCAATATTTATCGGCTATTATACATATTATAGCATATAATAGACAATAAAAATATTTTGTATCTTAACGTATCTCTTAAATATTTCTCAAAATATTATTCCTTGTAATGCTGAATTAATTAAAAATACCACTTTAATCACTACTGTTAGAATTTGAGGAAAAAAGCGGAACCGTTATTGTATAAAATTGTTGTACGTCTGTCTGTTTATTTGTCAAGACCCTTCTCGGGAACGCATGGAGTTATTTTGAAAAATAAAACCACATACTCAAGTCTGTGGTTCCTAAAAGCTGTAAAAAAAACCCTCTAAGTCTACACAGTCAAAAGATATGGCCGTTTATGTCGCAAGTTTGTACGATCCCGAAACGTACTTTTTTTTGTGTGGGAAATCATCAAATAACTTCCCCCGCTCTGGGCGGAGCGGGGGGGCGTGTCAGACTTTTACTGACTAAATACCCACCCATGTTCCTTCTATTGCCCTTTATGTTCCGGGGCCGCGGTATCTCTTTCGAACAACCCGCAAACCCGGCAAGCGGAGGCTCTGGCAAGCTCCTCTGCTTTGCTGACATCTCTTTGAGGCGCGCGTGAATCACGAACGCGCCGTCGACACGGCCTGTCGTCAATAAACGGACGGGCGGTGAGCTACCCAATGCTCACCGTCCACAGGCCCGCATCTACGGTGGCCGGGAGTCGTGTCGCGACGCCCGGTTACTTCCTTCGCTAGCATGACTGCTTTGCAGAAGGAGGTGACCGCTTCTCATTCACCGTGTCCTCCGGGCAATCGTCACAATGGTGACACCCGGGCGCTTCCTCCCGCCCGATGATGTGCAGGAATCTCCCGAAACTTCCGTGTCCGGTGAGGACCTGCGTCAGGCGGTAGGTGAGGACGCCATGACGCCTCTCCAGCCACTCCTCAAAGATACCGACTCGTACTTGGATGGGTTTTTTTAGGATAGGGTTCATCTAGATGGACAATAGTTTCATATTTGTTTCTGTCAAATCTAAAAAGCCTGTAAATAGTCTATTTGAAATGAAAACTTGAGTTTGTATTTTTTAATTTTCACAGATAAAAAAGCAACTGAATTAAAACTTATTATAGAAGAACTGCGCACAAAACCTCAGAGGTCAACACTCAGACTGTCACAACTATGTCCGGAACTGTGCTTGCCGGCCATTTTGGATCGCAAAAGAGCGCACTTGCAGAGGCTCCTCAGACTACCCCCCAATGTGTATGTCGTGAAGTTTTCGGAGCAAGTAAGTTGAATTATTTGTTGATTTAACACATATTCTTACTAATATTATACACACACAACCACACCACACATAACACATCTTACATCTACACTAACACACACATACTCACAAACATAGTCTAAACCCTGTGCGTTATAACTTATTTAGATAACTTATTTAGATTTTAAATGTTTTTATTATTAGTCCTCAATTGTTAGTATTGTTAGTCGTCAAAATTATTAACCTTTAATTTTTATTTTATTTTTGGGTATTTCTCAAAATGTTAGAGTATTTTTAAATGGAGGAGCGGAACCACCTAATACAAGCAAATCTTTGCTTAAAAGGTGACTCCAAACCTAACAAAGTTGTTTTCAAAAGTGATGAAATAAACATTTTTATTATTTATTTATTTTTATTATAAAAGCGAAAGTGAGCTTAACGCTTTAATGGCTTTGATGAATTTAGGTACAGAGATAGTTGGGACCCAGGAGACGGACATAGGTTAATATTTTTTTGAAAAAAGTGGGATGTGAGGGAGAAATAGGGAAGAAAAGGGAAAACTTAGCATTGCTATTGCAATAAATAAGGCGCAAGCACAAAAACTACAGATAGCAGGTACCTGCAAATCAGAAAAGGGGAACTGTGTTACCTCGAATTTAACCCGAGCAAAGCCGCGGGCAAAAGCTAGTTGTATAATCATATTAAGGTGATTGACATATACATCTGAAATCTGGCATGCCTCAGGAAACTGAATCTGACACTACTTATAGACTATTCCATTTTAATTTTGACATAACATTTTTCAAGAGTACATAAAATTCATCAAAATCGGGTAGCCATTAAGGCGTGAAGACGTAAAAAAACTGTCGTTTTTATAATATCAGTAAGGATTAGATGTCAATACTAAGTAGTAGTAATATTAAAACCCTTCCAGATATCTGTATTCACCGACTCAATTCGTCGTCCATGCCTCGTTCGCGCGTTGTTATCAAACGGCGCGACGCGTCGCTTCATTTGTAAGAGCGGGGAGCCGATGTACCGCGACGCGTCAGTCCAGAGAGCGTCCTCCATCTTGCCGGCCATCAATCAGAAATTACTCGTCAGGAGTTATAATGTAAGTTTCTTTTTTTCTTTAAATAAGCTTTGCCCCACACTAGGAATTTCTCGTGTATCGTGGGTGCGTTTACAAACATTTAAACTCACATACACAAACAGCCAGACCCGGAACAACTACCTGTAGGTCTTAAAAATATTTGCTCCGTGCGGCGATCGAACCAGCGACACGCAGCGCGGCAGTCGATCGCTCAGCCACTGCGCCAAACATTTATAATACTCTTCCAGGAAAAAAAGGGAAAACTTAGCATTGCTATTACAATCAATATGGCGCAAGGGCAAAAATTAGGTAGCAGGTACCTGCTAATCAGGAAAGGGGAACTGTGGTACCCCGAATTTAACGCGAGCGAAGCCTCGGGCAAAAGCTAGTAAATAAATAAATAAAGAAGTTCTACGATGTCTCTGATTTTGCGCTGACCACTGTTTTCTTCGACGGTGGAATAAATTCGTATTTATTTATTTGGTATAACAGCAGCAATCATCATCTGCCTAGCCTTTTCCCAACTATGTTGAGGTCGGCTTCCAGTCTTACCGGATGCAGCTGAATACCAGTATTTTGCTTGGAGCGACTGCCTATCTGACCTCCATAACCCAGTTAATACTGGATAATACGATACCCCTTGGTAAGACTGGTTGTCAGACTTTCGGGACACCAACTACTGTAACGACTGTCAAAGATCTACAAATGACAGCCGGGACCAACAGCTTAACGTGCTTTCCGAGGCACGGAGGAAACTCGGTATGTAACGGGTGGTCACCCATCCACAGACCAACCTAGGCAAGCGCGGCTTAACCTAAAGATCGAACTGAGCGGCTGCTATTATTTAGCCACGAGCTCCTCAACATAGGTATAACAAAAGCAATACATACTAAAAAATTACAAAGGAATTATGCAATAATACGAAAGTGCTTGTATGTATAGCTATCACAATTAATTCTTCATTTTCTTTTTTAAGGTAACTCCATTGAGCGATGATTCTGCCATTATCGAGTATTTAGAAGACCATGTTAGATTGAGGGATCTAATGGAAGAAAAACATGACATTAATGGTAAGTATTTTTAACATCTGTAGGGTTACCATGACATCTTATAGCAGTTCTTATTCCTGTGTGAGAAAGAGATGGTGCTAGACACCCTGTATAGCTCTGTCTCTTTCCCTCAGTGGAATAAGTTCTGCTTTAAGACGTCACGGTAGGGTAGCTGATATAAGATTTTTTAGGAAGACCAAAGACAAGATGGATGGATTTGGTGGAGGATTATCTAATATATAAAATTCTCGTGTCACAGTTTTCGGTCCCATACTCCTCCGAAACGGCTCGACCGATTAAACGAAATTTTGTGTACATATCGGGTAGGTCTGAGAATCGGCCAAAATCTATTTTTCAGACCCCTAAATAAGCAGCGGGTGAAACCGCTGGGCACAGCTAGTATTATATACTGATAATAAAAGCTGCCGCTCACTAATAATTTCTCCTGTATCGTGGGTGCGTTTACAAACATTTAAACTCACATACACAAACAGCCAGACCCGAAACAACGATCTGTAGGTCATAATAATATTTGTTCTGTGCGCTGATCGAACCCGCGACACGCAGCGCAGCAGTCGATCGCTCAGCCACTGCGCCAACCGTGTTGTCATTATTTCTATTACCACTGAAAATGCGATTACTGTTTTCGATCCCAGTTCTGGCTATGTAAATAATATTGTTTTTTTGCAAGTAGGTTTTCACAAACCCTTTTACACGTAGTTTTTTTTAACTCAAAATCAATCAAAATCAAAATATTTTTATTTCACATAGGCCTACATGGGCACTTATAAAACGTCGAGAAAAGATGCACGGTTCGGGTTGGTCGTTTCCTATGGAGAAGAACCGGCAAGAATCTCCATGGTTACTCTTTTAAAATCATTTGGTTTTACAATGTTGTTGTTACAGCTTTAGTACTTAAGTATGAGAGGACAGCGTAGGCCCAACAATAAGTCAATGCTTATTACAGAAAGTAAAATAAAATAATAAATAACCAAAGTTAACAAGGGTCTAAGAATCTACAAGGCCAACCATGTCCACTCATTTAAATAGATGGGGCCGGTGTATCGTACCCGACTAATCTCTGAATCTAAAGAAGTACTGTTTTGTTTTAGTACCGGCTCCCAAGGCGGGCTATGATAAGTTGATACTTGCTCCATCTCTGGCTATGGAGCAATATAATGCAATGTGTGATAAAGTTACTCCTTATGTTTTGCGGTAAGTACTAAATAATTTGATTTTATTTATTTATTTCAAATAACAAAATGAGTTATTTGACGTAACATGAAACACAAAACACAAGCATTCCAATTTCAATTATATCAGAAAAATACATCAAACAAAAAAATTACATTACACTATACTAGGTTTTGCCCGCGGCTGCGCTCGCGTTAAATTCCGGGTAACACTGTTCCCCTTTCCTGATTTGCAGGTACCTGCTGCATGTAGTATTTGTCCTTGCGCCTTATTTATTGTAATAGCAAAGCTAATTTTTCGCTTTTCTTCCCTCGTTTTCCTTATTTTTTTAAATTGCCTATGTCCTTCTGAACTATCTCTGTACCAAAATTCATCTAAATCGGTTTAGCCATTTAGGCGTGAAGACGTAAAAAACAAACTCACTTTCTCTTTTATAATATTAGTAAGGATTGTGTAAGGAATGATATAAAGGAGTATGGAGTGAATGATGCCGTGACGTCTGATAGGGGAGAATGGAAGAAGAAAACGTGTTGCGTCGACCACAAATAGAATGGGACAAGGGCACAAAAAAAGTTGATGATATTCCTCAATTTAAAGCATTGTATGTTTACGCAATTAATAAAATTATTATTATTTTAGATCTTCAATAGAAAACAACTGTTCTTGTGTGAAAGAGTTTATAACTAAGAAACGGACATTTGAAGACACATTGAGTTCTATGACTATATTGAATTGGTTATTTGGTAAGTTTATATTTTATACCTGAGCTTTGCATTTTGTAATTAATTCAGACTTGCGTTAGTTTTCTTTTATAGCCGGTCTTATGTTAATATATCCGAATGCAATATTTTAATAAAAATGAATGTTTTTTTTTCATGTAAATGAATTCTAATGTTTTTTTTTTTCTGTAAATGACTTTAAATGAATTAATTTTTCATGTAAAAGAGCGAACTATTCATGTAAATGACTGATTTTTAAATTGTAAAGGTAATTAAATGAATGAATTATTCAAGTGAAAAAAATATTTTTTTTTTGTATTAAACGTGAAATTGCCTAAAAATGGACACAAAAAATACTATAAACGCAAAAAATACAAGCATCGTAATTTTTTAAACTAAGTAATCAAAATGTCCACTGTTAACATTGTTTTTTTGTATCATTTCAGGCGTAGGTGATCGTCACTTACAGAACATAATGTACAGCGAGCGAGATGGCGGCGTCTGTGGCGTCGATTGGGCGGCCATCTTCCAATATGGCTGCCATGAGCTACCTCCCGCTAGGTTGACGGCGAATGTTCTAGCTGTGTGTGATATTAGAGGTGAGAACGCTACGTCTAACTTGTGAAACATAATGCACGGCATTTGGAAAAGTGTTGATAGGGCGGCCATCTTCCAATATGGCTGCCAGGAGCTACCTCCCGCTAGGTTGACGGCGAATGTTCTAGCTGTGTGTGATATTAGAGGTAAGAACACTACGTCTGACTTATGAAACATAATGTACAGCATTTGCAAAGGTGTTGATAGGGCGGCCATTTTTCAATATGGCTGCCAGGAGCTACCTCCCGCTAAGTTGACGGCGAATGTTCTAGCTGTGTGTGATATTAGAGGTGATAACACTACTTCTAACTTGTGAAACATAATGCACGGCATTTGGAAAGGTGTCAATTGTGCGGTCATCTTCTAATAATTTTGCAGTAGGTATTGATCAAATTTTTATGGGAGAAATTGTAAAATACCCCATCTTAGTAATATTTATGGTGCCTTGTAGGTTTTTTTGTGGTCGTGTTAGGATTCTGCTACAAATAAATATTTTATTTCCCTTGTTTTAGCCAGTTTATTCTATACTGCTCCGTTAGCGTTGATTATTTTGTTTTTCTTTTATAGTCTGTGAGAATAATGAGCCAACTTAAGTGTAATGACATAAAAAGAAATGAACAAAAAAACTAAAAATATAATGACAATCTTTGCACTCTTGTGTCATCATAAAACATCTACTACTTCATAAAATTATTAACCTTTGGAACGCCAAAACTTAAATACATAAGCTTGCCATGTACGTCAAGCGACAATTTATCCTACTTTTTTGTCACATATTTGTATCGCTGGCGTCCAGGTAATGCGCTTGTTTGTCTCATATGTGACAATGGCGTTCAAAGGGATAAAATGTTATTATTGGAACGAAGTTCCTTATCGCGCGTTGTGAAAGGGGGCTAGACGGAAAAAATTCTTACGAAAACTTGTCACGACACTTTTTGCTATTGTAAGCTATGCGGCGTCGCATGTTTCTCTGTCTGTCTCTCTCTCTCTCTCTTATAGAAAGCAAGCCAGATATTTTCATTTCTATAGGAACTTCGTTCCATTCGGGTGTCCCTTGACATCTCTAAATTTTTATTATTTCTTTCAGTACTGGAAGCCCGTCTGCAAAGTATACTGTTAACTTTGAGGCAATCACAAAAAGTGTTCGAAGGTTTTATTAAAACATCATTCTATTGGTTAGGACCGGAATTTAAGGAGGTAAGGTTATCTAATCTGTAGTAAAAATTAGTTTTAAAGTACAAAAGCCTGGTGTTTAGATAGATATTAGAATATTCCTTATTATGTACAACTATACAAATTACAAGAATTCAACTTATAAATAGGGTGCCACAATGGGCGGTCTTATCGCTAAAAGCGATCTATTGTCTACTTTTTTAAAAATAAAATGTTGCCCCACACTAGGAATTTCTCTTGTATCGTGGGTGCGTTTACAAACATTTAAACTCACACACACAAACAGCCAGACCCGGAACAACTACCTGTAGGTCATATAAGATTTTGTTTCGTGAGGGATCCAAACGCAGCCAAGCAATCGATCGCTCAGCCACTGCGCCACTGTAGGTAGTCTGAGATGTTTAAAAAAAAATTGCATGTAGCAAAATGATATAGTTAATGTAATATACTATATCATTTTGATATAGTTTATATTGTATAGTTTATGTCTATTTCATTTTGCTGTAAGAAAACCCAATTCTGGGTTAAGCTCGCCGTTGTACATCCTTACTAATATTATGAAAGCAAAAGTGAGTTTGTTTGTTTGTTACCTCTTCACGCTTTAATGGCTAAATCGATTGTGATGACTTTTGGTACATAGATAGTTGGGAACCAGGAGACGGACATTGACTAATTTTTATTTAAAAAAGGGGGTGTGAGGGAGAAAGAGGGAAGAAAAGGGAAAACTTAGCGTTGCCATTACAAATCAATAAGGCGCTACCGAATTTAACGCGAGCGAAACCGCGGGCGTAAGCTAGTATACTATATCATTTTGCTGTACCTAAAGGTTTGCTGTAAGAAAACCCAATTCTGGGTTAAGCTCGCTGTTGTACATAAGCTATATATTGTAATTTGTGCGTTTATTATTGTTTTGTGTACAATAAAGAATAATCTATTATATAAAATTCTCGTGTCACAGTTTTCGTTCCTATACTCCTCCTAAACGGCTGGACCGATTTAAACGAAATTTTATGTACATATCGGGTAGCTCTGAGAATCGGCCAACATCTTTTTTTCATACCACTAGGTGAGCAGCGGATGAAACCGCTGGGCACAGCTAGTAAGCTATATATATTGTAATTTGTGTGTTTATTATTGTTTTGTGTACAATAAAGAATAATATTATATAACTTTTGATTGATAGATTAGTTTCATGACAATACTTCTGTTATTTTTTTAGCTAAAACACATAAAAAATATCTTGCGAGGTAAAGCAGTATCTTACGGAATAACAAGAGAATGTATTGAAGATTCCGAGAAGAAATATAAGAACGAATATGTCAAATTATTGGATCAAGTGTTTGCGGATTTCGTACCAAAAGATGTTTACAGTATTGAAGAACAGGTGAGCATTTCTCTCTTTCTTCTTACGTGATGACCATGACATCTTAAAGCAGTTCTTATTCCTGTGTGAGAAAGAGATGGTGCTAGACACCCTGTATAGCTCTGTCTCTTTCCCGCAGCGGAATAAGTTCTGCTTTAACACGTCATGGTAGGGTAGTTGATATAAGATTTTTTAGGAAGACCAAAGACAAGATGGATGGATTTGGTGAAGGATTATATTATTATGTACTGATAATAAAAGCTGCCGCTCACTAGGAATTTCTCCTGTATCGTGGGTGCGTTTACAAACATTTAAACTCACATACACAAACAGCCAGACCCGGAACAACTATCTGTAGGCTATACAAATATTTGTTCTGTGCGGGGATCTAATCCGCGACACGCAGCGGGGCAGTCGATCGCTCAGCCACTGCGCCAATCATGTTGTCACTTGTTTTAATTTTTTTTTTCGGATGGGAATTCATTAAATGACGTGTGCGTTCGCGGAATGTTGTTGAATTTAAAGATTTTAATTATGCAGATATTTAGTGTATGACGTCGTATAATTGTCTGTATTTGTATAATTAAAGAAAAATATCTGCATAATTAAAATCTTTCAATTCAACAACATTCTTAAATGACTGCCCTCGATCTGGGTGGAACGGGAGTGTCAGATTTGTACTGACTAAAACCCATTCATGTTCCTTCTATTTAAATGCTCTTTATAATAACTTATAAGTATTATTTTTACAGGTATCGTGTCTTCTTCAACATTCTACGGAAACCAGAATTCAGTCTGTTACCCCGCCAGGTTGGGAAGCATGGTTATAATCAGCAAATTAGGAACCAACTTCTAACATAATTGGAAAAATAAAAACAGTATTCTAAGCCTTCTAAAGCATGGATTTGTGTGTATTACCTAATAGTTACAGTATTGTTAATATTTTTTGAATGTACAAACGACAGCAAGACAACCTATTCTAAACTATTATAACCTGCTACCCTACCATGACGTGTTAAAGCAGAACTTATTCCGCTGAGGGAAAGGGACAGAGCTATACAGGATGTCTAGCACCATCTCTTTCACTCAGTGGAATAAGTTCTGCTTTAAGATGTCATAGTAGGCCTACTGATCTCTCTACTACGGATCGCACACCGTAGTAGAGAGATCAGGTTAAAATGGTTTAGTATAGGTTGATGTGCCGTCGTGTGTACCTGTGTGCGTTATTTTTTTTAATGAGCCGTTAACGGATTCTAAGCACGAAAAAATCTTTTTATTTTTTTACTTTTTATATTTTGTGTGAAATAAATATTTTTTGTACTTATTTTGAATAGTTTTCTTTATTTGAATAATTGTATCTACCCGACTGCAAGGCAGACCAACAATAAGAATTAAAAACCGGCCAAGAGCGTGTCGGGCCACGCTCAGTGTAGGGTTCCGTAGTTTCCCGTCCGTCACAATAAGTGTTCCCAGTTATGAGGCCAACCGAACAATTCGGTAATACCCGATCCAATGTAATAAGTACCTACAGCGCCATCTCTCGGGGAATTGGGTTACTAATTAATACAAAGACGTGCAATTTCGGTGGTAATTTTGGATTACGAGAACCGATTTCAATAATTCTTTTTTTGTTTGAAAAAAGATACGTTCAGGATAATAAAATATGTAAACGAAGTTACAAAAAATGCTTGCATATACGATTATACTACAAACTTAGTCCAGAAATTATTTTGTAAAACTTTTTGTCTTTTTTTTACAAAAACTGTTGTGTCAATCAAGTTCAAAATAATTTTCATAGAAAGTCCTTATAAATTTCTACTTTTCAGATTTTTTTCATATTTTCTAAACTTATGGTTCAAAAGTTAGAGGGGGGGGGGACACATTGTTTTTTACTTTTGGAGCGATTATTTCCGAAATTATTGACATTATCAAAAAATGATCTTCGTAAACCCCTATTCATTTTTAAATACCTTTCCAACAATATATCACACGTTAGGGTTGAAATTAAAAAAAAATCACTTCCCACTTTACACATAGGGTGGCTACCCTAATAAAACATTTTTTTCAAATTTTTATTTTACTGCTTTGTTGGCGTGATTGATATACATATTGGTGCCTAATTTCAGCTTTCTAGCGCTAACGGTCACAGAGATTAAGCGAGGACGGACGGACGGACAGACAGACATGGCGAAACTATAAGGGTTCCTAGTTGACTACGGAACCCTAAAAATAGGGTTAACAGAGAAGGGGACCACTCTAATAGGACATTGGTAATTTTCTTCAGAAAGTTTAGGTTACGTTCTATTATGCTTTTGGAGTACGACGAACGAGCAACGCCGGATTAAGTAAGCGTGGGGCCCATAGCAAATTTTATCGAGGGGCCCTTGACCTACCAGAGGGACCTCTATCACAGATATTTTGCAGTGTTAAAAACGATAATTATTGTTTTGTAGCTTTAGATTCTACCATTAGCCAGTTATTTATCTTAGTGCCAGGTGGTGTAACAAGGTCCTTCAGAAATTGACGCTCAAATGGAAGTGGGTTTGTTAGGACACATGAAGCCCCATTTTGCGCGTACCTTGCTAGGTGTAGTTTTTTTAGTAACAATAGAAAATGAATACTCGACAAGAATTTGTGTAAAATACCAACGCACGACTGCAGTTTACTCCTTAAGTACGAGTATCTAACCATGCGCAAAAAGAGTTTATTCAACTGAAAAAAGATTAATATCATATGAAAGGGTAAATTAACAAATTAATGAAAAAAAAATAGCAATATTAATACAACGACACTGATATAAACAAACAAGCCCAATAACATATAGTATATAGGTATAGTCGCCTATACAGCATACCATATGTACGTCTTAATACATTCACAGCTAAATTAGAAAGTTGCGCACTAAAGGTGCGCACCAAAAACGTGACACATTTTCGTTACTTTAGTAGGTTTTACCCCTCGGATTTTTCCTCATACCGGGCGCCTTAAATATGAAAATCGATTCTTAAGGAGTAAACTCCAAAAAAACCGTCTTACAAACCAAAAAAAGTTCGGCGACTTTTGTTTGTTTTTGGAAGTAGTTTTCGTAGTCCTAACAATGGTTGTTAACTAGCGCGATGTAGGATTTGGATGTTAGCTCTTCATTTGCGTCCTATATACGTCATCCGTCTGACAGTCTGGGTAAAATACTTGAATTTATGTGCGAGGATAAAAAAAAACAACAATAATATGAATTTCAAATGATAACTTTTATTTGAAAATAAGTGGATACATCTACATACGTTTTGTTATACAACTTAGTTTTATATATCGCTTACAATATAAATGGGATAAACTTAATTGGAAATAAAATCACATTATAACAGCCTAATTTT
Organism: Ochropleura leucogaster; assembly: GCA_958449745.1. Classification (NCBI taxonomy): domain Eukaryota; kingdom Metazoa; phylum Arthropoda; class Insecta; order Lepidoptera; family Noctuidae; genus Ochropleura; species Ochropleura leucogaster. The sequence goes on along the minus strand of OY288228.1, from coordinate 7,015,783 downwards.
GTACACAAAGGTAAAAATGTTAATAAAAAAAAACTGATTTATTTTTATTTTTAGTGGAGTAAAAAGGTGGTGTTTCACTCTTGGCGCGTTTTTTTTTTTTTCAAAATGGCGTTAAACTGTCAAAAGCTACAATGGCGCCAAAATTTGTGACCTGATTGATTTTTATTCAAAAATATATGTAAGTGCAAGGGCTTTCATTGTATTTCTATCCTTAAGATGTCTTTTGCCCAAAGTAATGTTTTTTTTTTTTACACTAAATATATATTTTTAACACCTACAAAGATTTTGGGGAGTGAAACATTAACCATATCTATGATAAAACTATATAAATCTGTTTTAGACTTAAGCAGTCTTCTGCAGATATTCGTCAAAGAGGTACAGGGACAGAGACAAGTCTTGTCCATTGTTGGAGGTGATGAACTTCTTGAGGTCTGTGGTGTGACCGGCCAGGGCCCTGATCTTCTGGGACTGGCCTTCGATGAATTCTTCCTCAAGGTATTGGGCAACCTACAGAGAAAAGATTTATGGATTAACATCAAGATATTTTCTTAACTATAAGGATAGCTTGGCTTGCTCTTATGAGGTTTGAGATATCGTTAGTTTCTAAAAGAATAATATTGCCGCGATAACTGAAAGTGCAGTAAGGAGATTATTACAAAGAACCTTATTAGTAAGCGCGGCAGAATAATTCACTAACATGAAAAAACTTAACTGTATAACCATTAGTAGCGACATACAGTTTAACAAAAATCATAATAAAAATAAATAATCAAAAAGTTTCGGGTGATTGTTAATACTTTTGTAGCTTAAACGTAAACATATATGAAACTGAAGTGGCTTGTACTAAGGCGCACGCTTTATGAATTAGGTAAGTGATATTTTAGGTTTTTTTTTTAATATTGCCATGGATTTTGCATTTTTAAATGATATTGGGTCATTTATTGTACAATGCAGCACTTTTATACATTACACTTTTTTTTTCATTTACAAATCTTCATAATGTTAGGGTTTCTGAACAGTCTGTCTAAGGGGCTTGCCATACCTATTGTTGACCCCTGGGTATGCTACTGGTTCGTGGCCAAATAATGACAGTCCTTCATAGACAAGCTTAGAAGAGGAGTTTTTGGTTTCGGACTGTCAACCAGTCTTACCAGGTGGTATTGTGTTACCGAGATACTTGTTGCTAAAAGAAAGTTCAGTAAGGAGACTCCAACTTAGGAAAAGACTACACAATATTATGACTTCCCAAGGCTGATGAAAATACTATGCTTGATAACCAACTTGCGCAGAGCTATTGGGCTTGCCCATGTAATTTTTGAGTAACAGCTCGTTAAATCTGCTTGATGATATCAATATGCTCAACTTCTTTTAAATCTTGGGGACTACACGCGTGATATAATGCCAAGTCTGCTCACCTCAGGGTCATGCAAATGCTGGCTGTTCCTGGTGGCTTCCCTGTGGATGTAGAACGCGCGTTCAGCGATCTCCTTCTGGGTGTCCAAGGCTTTGGCGAGGGCTTCCAGTTCATGCAACTCCACAGTGTAGTTCTTGCGTTCGACCTTCATTGTGCTGCGCTGGTCGAAGTTCATTTCATCACCTATTGGGAGTGTTATTATTAGTTTGCGGTAAGGTAACGAGTCTGTCTGACACTTTCCGCACTGATGAGCAGCGAGGCAGAGCGGGAGAAGTTATTTGATGGTATCCGAAAAAAAGAGAGCATCTAAAAACTAAGCTTTTTGGAGTTCCTCCAACTCGTCTTTGCCACACGTGCATAATGAATATTTGCGGACGAGATACATATTTAACTCTTGTTCTGACCGACATAAACAATTAAATTTTCTTTTTTATATAAAATGCGGCAGAGCAAGATAAATCAAAAACCAAAGACAAGTGGCCCACATTAGACCAAAAACTTAGACGTCATGGCGTGAATTCGTTGCCCAAAAGTAAGATAATGCAGCCAAACAGCATCAGTATTTCTGCGACTTAAAATTATTCGACTGGTTTTTGCCCGCGGCTTCGCTCGTGTTAAATTCAGGGTAACACAGTTCCCCTTTCCTGATTTGCAGGTACCTGCTACCTGCAGTTTTTGCTAAGTTTTCCCTTTTCTTCCATCTTTCCAACTCACATATGTCCCAACTATCTCTGTACCAAAATTCATCTAAATTAAAGCGTGAAGAGGTAACAAACAAACTCACTTTCGCTATTATAATATTAGTAAGGATTGTAGAAGCTTATTCTAGTTATATCTCACCTCTCATAGTAACATGCTTGATGATATCAATGGTCTTCTCCCAGGCCTCATCAGAGAGCTTCTTGAATAGTTTGCTGAACCCAAGCCTGTTCGTCTGATAATTGTTGAAATACGCAGCCGAAAGCAAGTATTCGTAGGACCGTTCCAGGTGCAAGTTGGCGTACGCCTGCATTTCAGTTGCGACGTTGCCGTGCCGTCCATACTCGCCGTAGACAGCGTTACACCTCGGAAGCGCTGTTGCCAGATTTATTTTATATGGAGTAGGTTACAAATGGTGTGCTGATGCAGATGATTGAGGGAAATATGGATAAGGATCTTTTGATGGCGAATTCACAACGCCATCTTGTTTTCTCGATAGTTCCGTTGTCAATGTAATTTTAGCCTCAAAAAATCCTTATAGCACTGTATGTACAGATGGTACAGATGCCCTAGGAAATGTATAGCTTCGGTTTTCATCGTAAATTTTTGGAATAGTGAGATTCTGCAAAAATTTTATACTTTTACATGCATTGAAAGTAGGTCACAATATATATAGACATTAAGTGATATAAACGGGCATTGACAACTGCACTACTATTAAGCGCATCAGTATAAAACTTATAAGGTTTTAGTCTAAGATCCGGCTGCAGAATCAGTGTACCTATCGAGTATTTGCTGAAAACCAAATTTTTACACATATTCATGATTAGGAGAATTTATATCCACCAGGTTGCCTATCAAAATGTGGCCGCTAGTATTTTTAATTAAATTATTAATAATTCATAATCCGTAAGAAATTTCATTGACTTTTTTTTTCAATGAAATGTCGTCTACTTTACGGCAACATCTATAAAGACTCTGAAAAATTATGGTTGCCGTTGCGCACCTGGCCGCACCTCTTCGCAGCCAGGTATACACAGGTATGAATTTGTTACATTTATACACCCACAACGTACATTTATAATTTATATATCAAATTAAAGCTAATTTTTTTCTGTATATTATTATATACGGTTGCTTAATTAAATCTGGCCGCCAATAAGGGTTGCTGGCTAATAAATATAGTAAATATTAAAAGTAGATTGAAAGAGAGCTAGCGCGTAACACCACTAGTCAGACGAGGATAGCGATTGCCAGCTGTCGGACGGTTTAAAGCCATTGCGCATGCGTCAGATGTTAGTGTTCTCAACCTCCGATTCAAACAATAGTAGGTACGACTCAAAATAATAAATACTCCAAAAGAAACGTCTTTCTTTTCTAAAATAAAAATTAAAAAGTCAATGACAAATTTAAAAATTACAAAAAAAAATGAATATTGATGATGAATAAAATCAAGGTTACTTATGTAAAAACATTGTGTTGTACAAGTACTGTATGAAAAAAGATTTAATTTTATTCAAGTATTACATTTATTTTACATATTCATCAATCATCAGTTTAAGCAAATTATGAATTTTTAAAATGTATTTTATACTTCCATGACTCTTTTTTAAAAATCTGAATCATCGGAGCTCTCAGTCACACTATCATCGCAGGTATCACTTTCATCAGAAATATCGGTATCGTCATTATTATCGGAAGGCTTGTTCGTGGAATCACACAGCACATTCTCAACTTGCGCTGGAGTTGAATCTCCCAGGAACCATGTTGGTTTTAAAAAACCATCTAACAGCAGCCAGCCATTATTTTCCGCGCTGAACTTGATGCAATCCCGCTCAGTAGCATTTAACCACATCGAATTAACAAAGATGGTCCGCAATAATTTTTCCTTTAAAGATTTCCAGCATGGTGGAATGTGCGAGATTGATAATTTTTCGATGTACAAATAAAACAGCAATATATTATGTTGTGTATTACGTACTCCAAACAGCGTGGTTTCGAACTTAAAATAAAAATCACAACTGATCCGTTGAGAACACTAACATCTGACGCATGCGCAATGGCTTTAAACCGTCCGACAGCTGGCAATCGCTATCCTCGTCTGACTAGACAGTGGTGTTACGCGCTAGCTCTCTTTCACTCTACTTTTAATATTTACTATATTTATTAGCCAGCAACCCTTATTGGCGGCCAGATTTAATTAAGCAACCGTATATAATAATATACAGAAAAAAATTAGCTTTAATTTGATATATAAATTATAAATGTACGTTGTGGGTGTATAAATGTAACAAATTCATACCTGTGTATACCTGGCTGCGAAGAGGTGCGGCCAGGTGCGCAACGGCAACCATAATTTTTCAGAGTCTTTATAGATGTTGCCGTAAAGTAGACGACATTTCATTGAAAAAAAAAAAGTCAATGAAATTTCTTACGGATTATGAATTATTAATAATTTAATTAAAAATACTAGCGGCCACATTTTGATAGGCAACCTGGTGGATATAAATTCTCCTAATCATGAATATGTGTAAAAATTTGGTTTTCAGCAAATACTCGATAGGTACACTGATTCTGCAGCCGGATCTCGTACTATTTGTCTTTATTGGTGTTACACTGTGGCGCGATATTCGCGCTAATTCAAGAACTCGTTTTAGCGAAGCGAATACTTTTTCTAGTTTTACCGTATTTATGATTATCGTAGTGAGTATATGGTTTGCGAGTTGTTAAGCATTCCATTTGTTTCCTACATTATATACAAAATCATACAGAGGTATAAATAGTGCTTCATGATTCTTTGGCGAAAGACCTTGTTCTGTTCTAGCGCCGCCATCTTTTATTAAATACAATGTCCACAGACAATTTTGATAAGTTTTTAAGTGTCAAAAGAATTATGTTGCACTATATCAACTTAACTTATCAGGCATGGTATTAGCAAGTTCACTACTGGTATTTTTATAAACCTAATGATTTGATTTAAAAAATGAATGATACACATAGATGCGTGGATTTTGAATAAGATGCAACCAAAATGCAGTAAGACATTCTATAAAAACTTAATATTATGCTCATTCACTAAATACAGAAGAAGTAATGCCTAACTAGATGTTGAATTCTCAATGGCAGTTTAAGACACGGTTAACTTTTTAAACGCAATTGTCACATACGATTGCGTTTAAAAGGTTAACCGTGTCTCACAAGCAAGCGTGTGCCCTGCACGCTAACGACACAAATATGTGACAAAAATTGAGATAAAATGAGTGGCTTGGCGAGGAGGGCACGCACATGCGTTTATGCTCTGGCGTGTAAAAGGTAAATAAGTTTGAGAATTCTGAAGTATCATCTGCTTCAGTTCAACACTTTCTCAATTAAAAAAACCAACAATAGGTCTTGTTTTTTTTTTTAATGTGTCTGTACAGTATAAAACTGTGTCCTTTGAGAATTCAGAAGCCAGAACATTTACAAAAGATCTTTTGGCGCCAGAAAATCTAACACCGCCATTTTGTTTTTTGAATACAATGAGGAAGGCAACTGTCATATTAACGGCGTTAGCATAGCTTGCATCAAGCATCGCCATTCGTTGAAAAACTGACACTGTGTTTTATATTTTAAAATCTCTCATTGGTCTAATTGGGACTAAGCTATAGACACGCCATCTAGGTACATTTACAATCAGGTTTACCTTGCCTTCCCCATTCCACAATCTTCCTAATAATTGACAATGTCTTTCGGTAGCCAAAATATCCTTGTACTAAGTATTGCAAATTACAGAGCATATTATAGAGTTAGTACTTACATAATCCTGCGAAGTCAAAGTTAAATCATTAATTTATTTGTCTTAATGAAAATCCACTTAAATGACAACACAATGTATTCTAAATATCAATGGCATAATGGTCAACCGGCCAGTGTTTTTTAAACCTGACAAAAAAGTTTAGAATAAAGATGAAAAAATGAGAAAAAAAAACGAAAATTATGACGTACGGGTACGTTTTCGTTATAGAAGAAACATTCTAAGCCCTTTTGGTCCACTGGTTAGAAGCGTGACTGCTAAAATCGAGGTCCTATATTCGATAAAGAGTCTAAGATGATGAGGATTTGAGGAATGGTAAATAGACTTGCCCCCATATATTTAAATAGACGAAATGTGGATGAACTACGAAGATGTAATGTAACTAGATTCATTAAATCACATTAAAATACCTCCAGAATAACCATTTGTTTCCCAAAAGTATAATATGTAGGTATTTCTATATTTTTTTCAATATAAATCAATTGTCAATCTGAATCAATTGTGTGAATATGTGTTCCCAAGTTAGCACAAGCGGCGGGATTGCGGGTTATTCGAAAGAGATATATTAGATACCACAGCCCCGGAACATAAAGGGCATAAAGAAGGAACATGAGTGAGTTTTGGTCAGTAAAAGTCTGACACTCCTCCCGCTACGCCCAGAGCGGAGGAAGTTATTTGAAGATTTCCCATCCGCTTAAAAAAGTTAGCACAAGTGAATGAAAAAAATATTGTTACATCATTTATCCAATTATTACTTTTTTGTACTTATTTTTACTTACAGTTTCGTCTAAAAGCTGAAAGAAGTAAGGCGATGTGTAAGAAGAAATAACATAAATAGGTAAATGAATATATACAGTACAATATGTATGTGTCATGTTAAAAATAGCTTGAAAGTGAAAACAGACTGGAAAGGGAGATTAACAAATAGACATACGCCAAAAAGCAGTTTAAGTATAGAGAGAAAAAATTCTTTTGTCTATTAATCGGCTCTTTATAGAAAAAAGCATAAATCATTAAAAAAAAAAGGTTTTTCTCATTTGTTAATTTTGGCATATGGAAGCAGCATGTTTAATATTTGAAAAATAAAAAAGAACACTACAAAGATTTCTTTCTTTGTCTTCTTTTTGTTGTTGAATAAAAATCACTAGCCGGTACCTACATAAATAAAACCTCTTTTAATAAACAGAACATTTGAGTCAAAGATTACAGAAATACACAGATACCCTTCTTTTTTGATCAAGAATAACATCAATGTATTGTATGTACTTCAAAATAATGTTACAATCTTAAATATTGAACATGAAATGCCATAAAATACACACGAATATTGGTAAATAATAAATAAATAAATAAATTCTTTATTCTCAGACAACAAGATCCAACATGTTAGTAAAAATTCTTATAATTAGTGTTAGTAACAAATTAGTTATCTCTCTTACATAATAAATATCTATACCCACTCCTAGTTCGCCTCATGTGGACTGTGGACGATGAACAAGCAAAAGGAAACTTACTCATTCATCACCCCCACAAAACGTCCCAGAATAGGAGAGTAGATATTGTCTACCATTATGTCCGACATTCGCATCCACCAGAAGGACGTCCGTAGGGTGCTGCGTAATCTTGACGTGAACAAAGCTAGTGGTCCCGACGGGATTCCGGCAATTGTACTTAGAACGTGCGCGCCTCTCGTTTGAGACTGGAAAAGTACCGAAAGCTTGGAAGCAAGCTAACGTGCAACCCGTGCCCAAAAAGGGCAGTCGAGCTGACCCGGCCAACTACAGGCCCATTTCAGTCACGTCCATACTCTGTAAGACTATGGAGCGTGTACTGAATGGTAAACTCCTGGCATACCTAGAATCCAATGACATCCTCAGTGACCGACAATACGGCTTTCGCCGAAACCGGTCCACTGGGGATCTTCTAGCGTATGCCATTCACATTTGGAGTGAGGCCATTGAGAAACACGGGGAAGCGCTTGCCGTTTCCCTTGACATCTCTAAGGCCTTCGACAGGGTGTGGCATGAAAGCCTTAAACTAGCTTTCCTACACGGTTTCACCCGCGTCATTGATTACTGCCGCGCTCCCGTGTGTAGTAAAGTGATGTTATATAACCTCTGTTACTCAGTGATAACGGAGCTTTTTAATGGCAAAATATTTTTTGAAAGCGGTCCCGTAGTTTTTGGGTTAATTCATTACACACAAAAATACAAATCTTTCCTCTTTATAGTGTTAGTGTGGATGACAGACACTTATTTGTTTGTGCTTAAGACCATATTGTCAAACATTTTTATAAAGCAAATGATTGCAGATTTGTGTTGACGTGCAATATTTATTATGTAGCATTGTATGTTTTTTTTTTTATATTTCTTAGATATTTTTTAAGGGTAATTAAATTTGGAAAGGCACCTTGTCCCAAAATTGATGTTATTCTTCATACCAGATAATTAATAAACACCTTCTATAGTAGTATTATTTTCATTTCTTTTTTTTTAAATGCACATTTAAGACATAGCTGATCTCTTTAGCACACTACTCAAATCAGTATGTCCCATCCTCCCCTATAAACTCCAGTGCTATAGGGGATGACGGCACAAAATTCCACATCTGCCTCCCTTAAGGACAAATGGCAAATTTGATGTAAAAATAATACTGCTAAATGTAGATAGAGGTTGGTAACAAGTTTATTTTTATTTTATTCAAGTAGAGACTTACCAAGAGTGTTGGAAGCCTGTCCACAGTCCTGAGACACATCCTGGTAGCAAGTGTCAGCAGCGAAGGTGCTGGAGAGAGCCAGAAGGCAGGTGATAGCTAGGATAATGACCTTCATGGTGTTGGTTATGATTCTAGAGATGGACAAAGAAAAATAAAGTTATTAAAGGAAAATTAATCATAACATCTGTAAGTCTAGCTTTGTAGTTTTTGTATGATGTAATGAATACCAACTATATTATAATTATATACAATGAAATATGTTGCATTGAATTGTAATCAAATGCAACATATTTGCCGGATATTTTTACCAAAAGAGCTTATTTTTTTAGTTCTAATCCTGTTCCTATCCTACAACAGCAACTGATATCTACTATTAAATTCCTGTCAAAATTTCAGAGATTACTGGGATCAAACAAACAGATAGACAAAAAATTTGTTTATTTGTACCCATAGATAATCAATGTTTCATTTTAAATAATCAATTGTATTTGTTTCAAATGATATATAATATACAATGTATGATCTTCATATTTGTAAGTTTGTCATTCAATATTTATGATGAAAATATCAGATAAGGAAATGACAAATAAACTTTTCCATAACCAGAATAATCTCTAAAAGATAGACTAACTTACTGTGAATTGGTTGAACCACAGATAAAATATGGATAGACCTTGAAACACTGAGTTAAGCATTTATTTCAAAAACACTAGTTACTACATCAAAATCTGTTAAGCTAGAAGATCAATGTAATCACACTAACAGACACCAAAAGCAACTAATTTGTATAATTATAGAATTTATCTTGCATTAAAGTTGACTATCAACATGATAAAACAATTTACATTTTTATAAATTAAGTAGATAAATACAACATTGATTTATTTTAATCTTTTAATCAGCAATATTTACGTTATTAAAAGTTGTAGATTAAACAATACAATCAAAACAAGTTATTAAAATCTTAGGTGAATCAAAATTAAAAATCATCTACCTACTATCAATCAAATAAATAAAAATAATTAATTGAAATGTATTTAGAACTTTTTCTAATACTTAGTTCTTTTGCGTATTAAAAAGGAATGTCATTGAGCTTGTGGTTCGCATTATTTTTGTAAACAAATGACAAAAAGGCGTAGGTACTGCATCTTAAAAAGAATTAAAGATTGTCCGGCAATTTATTCATAAAAACTTTTACGATATTTATAGCCCCGTATTTTCTAAAAATAATTTAGCAACAATATTGCACTCACTGAATTGATTCACAAAGACAAAGGAAAAACTACAAAGTATTTCAAACCCGGAACACCGAATCAAAACAAAAAAAAACTAAATATAAACGCAAAAATAAAAATCAAGGAGCATAGACGAAATTAAATAAATAAATAAGTCGTAGTTAAATCGTGAAATTGGACTCACCAAATTATTGTGAGACGAATAAAGTTAGAATATATTTGCAGCAACGAAGATTGTTCCGTCGAAAGTGCCTTTACACACACTGGCGCAGAAGGCGACTTCCAACAATGACTATTAAACTGATAAAGCTCCGTTGGACGGAGAGTACACGTAATTAAAATATATATGAAACGCAATGCGATTGATAGCGAACGGCAAAATGATAATAAAATAGGAAAATTGTCATCTGTCACGTGAAGTTAGCTGCACTTCAGTAGGGGTGGCTATGTAGAAATATTCAAATTACCTTTATTTCTAGATTAATTGGAGAAATACTCTTAAAAACTATAAAGACACACCAGTTAAAATTTTACTTATACTTTTTACTTTATTTATAAGTGACAATAATAATCAATAATTGCAAAAAACAACTTCTTCTTGCTTTTAAATTTACCATTTAAAGAAGCAAGCACGAAATGCTGGTATCATTATTTCTTCGCCCCTCTCTACGCTATCCCCCCGCAATCTGAACCAATGAATGACGTAGTAGCCCAGTCATAGCTGTCATACTGAGAATGTTGAGGTTTTGCGTTTCTAAACATTTCTTCCTATTTCTATATTTTACCGTTTCTACACATTTTTCCCTTCCTATGATGGCATGAAATACTATATTTAATTATTCTACAGGTTAAAAAACTCTTAAAAGCAGGAATATATAGCTATTAGCCAGAAATAAGTCAGAAAATATTCCATTAGTCGGCTCGGAACACGAAACCTCTTCAGGGATTTTTTGTTGTGCAACGGCCGGCAGTATCTTGCATCTCGCTCTAACGTGTCATTATCCAAGCACTTGTCAACACGAGATGGGTTCTGTTATCGCTGCGCAGTACATTATTTTCATATAATCAGAGGCTTCAACATATAAAGTTCTTGTTTTCCAATTTTGTTGCGTTCTGATAAGTCGCCTTCTACGCCAGTGTGTGTAAAGGCTAGACTTTCGCGAGTACTCGTACGTTACGGAACTGTTTGTCATAACATAATTTGTCAAAGTATCTGTGATTTTTAATTCAATAAAAAATAAAAGATGAAGGCTATTCTCCTTGCTGTCGTCGGTCTCCTGGCTGTATGCCTGCCTGCCTCTGCTACACAATGTGAGTACCTACTTAACTTCTTTTCTTTGTTTGTGGTATTTTTTCGTTTTCGTAGAGATTCTTCCTGTTCTAATTTTGAATGGATTCTTAGTGTACCCACTAAATGCGAAGCTTTTCGGTCTTTTGCGTAACTTTTTCTTTGTCAGATATTTTGTATAGTGAACTGAAATGTGGGTCTGTCTTTATAATCTACTTAGTTAATCGTCATACTTAACCTCTGTAACAAACAATTTTAAAATAAAATTGTAATCAAACGCAATTTCCTTTGTTAGATTTTAAAGTCGAAGTTAAAGTTCATCATCTGTTTTTTGTTTTATAAGCCACTAACGCCACCTAGTATGGTAATACAAAAATGAATCTTCAATGATAATTTGTAAAGGTCATGCTCTACACAAAAATACTGTATTTAACTACTATCAATGATAAATAAAATGAACCTCTAGGTCATTTTATGTGTAACCGCAATGTCATCAAAATATTTTGTTGTTAAAATAAAGTTAGTTCCTGTGCATAAAAATGTTGAGGGTAGAATTCCATTTTGAAATGATTCTTTTTGTGTTTTAACTTTTGAAAAAAGTAATGACTAGGTATATAGCACATGCATGCATGTTGTTAGTCAAATAAAACTGTTTCTTCATTGTTTTACTTCAATAAAAATTTAACATTTTTGAGCAAAGTAGTTTTAAGTTAATTTTGTTGGCAAGCCTTTTTCAATTGGGGGTAGGAAACTACTAAACGCCACACCTTGACCCTCACATACTCTATTTATTTGAAGTTGTTCTTTTTTTAAATAAAAAAGAGTAAGTTATCAAATAAGGTTTATTAGGAATGTCAAAGTCAAAGTCAAAATCTTTATTGCAAACCAAGTGTACAAAGTTGGTATTATATTAGGTATAAGTGCTTATGACTCAGTGGCCTTTTTCAAGCATTGCAATTAATATTATCCGCCTGCCCATAACAACTCAATTTAGCATGCAATAATAATTATTATTCATTATAATTAATGTCATCAAAGTGATAGTAGTTAATGTCATGTTAAATTAATAATAATAATAATGTCAATAGATAATTAATTCGATTCAATTTTACAGCAATGTTGAAATAAATGTTTTCTTGAATAAACACTCTTAAAATAATTTTCATTTCTAAATTAATATAAATTTTGTTATTTATATAGGACAGATCGCCACTTTCGTATGTGAAGGAAAGTCGTTATTTTAAACTAGATTCTAAATATTCTTTTACTGAGTAGAAGCATTTTTGGACTAAGTATAATTTTAGCCTTTTTTGAAATATAGTTATTGATTTTTCATTTTTAAATATGTTGGGTAACTTATTAAATATTTTTATCGACATATGATACGGGCTATTGCTTAACATTTTTATCCTTGAAAATGGAGCACACAGTCTTTTTTTATGGCGAGTGTTTACGTTGTGTGTATCTTCTACTTTAATAAACTTGTCGATATTTTTAAAAACAAACACGCAAATGTCAAGTATGTATATTGACGGCAGAGTTAGAATCTGATATTTTATGAAATATGATTTGCAACTCTCAGTATTGTCTATTTGGGCTATAATCCTGAGACATTTCTTTTGCAAAATGAATAATTCGTTTACGTTAACACTATTGCCCCATAACATGACGCCATATCTCAGCCATGAATATGCGTATGCGTAGTAGGCAGCCATAGCTGTTTGTGTGTTAGTGCTTTGTTTTATTTGGAAAAGAGCGTAAGTGAATTTGGAGAGTTTTGCTTTTATATGTTCAATGTGAGACTTCCAGTTAATGTGGGTGTCAATATTTAAGCCAAGCAGACTAAACGTATTCACTTCTTCTATTTGAGTGTTTTTAAATGTTGTCATAAGATTGAGAGGTGATTTTTTGTATGATCTAAATTGCATTATTTTAGTTTTATTACTATTTATCTCCAGATTGTGGTTCTGGAGCCAAGTATCAACAATTTGGAGGGTATTTTGTATTTGTAGGCTAGGGTTATTTAAATTATCACACTTTATTAATATCGAAATATCATCTGCAAATAGTACGGGTAAAGTACTTTCTTTATTTAATATTTTTGGAAGGTCGTTTATATAAATTAGAAATAATGGGCATCCTAACACGCTTCCTTGTGGGATAGAGCAAGTAATTCTTTTTTCTTGTGATCGAATGGTTTTAATCTCATTTTTACAATGGTCGTAATTTTCAATTTGTACTATTTGAGTCCTATTCTGTAAATATGATTTAAACCACGAATAAGCTGGTCCTCGTACACCGCAGCCATATAGTTTAAATAGTAAAATGTCATAAAGAACTCTGTCGTATGCTTTAGTCATGTCAAGTAGTAGCCCAATTACAGGTTGTTTGTCGTTTATATATTGTAGCGCTTGTTGAACATATTTGTACACTGCTAATGTTGTCGATCTACATTTTCTAAATCCATTTTGTGCGTCGTCTAGAATATTGAACTTTTCTAAGAACGTATATAGGCGGTTGCACATAGCTTTTTCGAATATTTTGGAAAAAGTTGGTAAAAGTGCTATGGGTCTATAATTGCTTGGGATCTGCTTGTCCCCTTTTTTATGCACTGGTTTTACTAAAGCTATTTTTAGTGCGTCTGGAAATTGGCCGTCTTGAAAGCTTTGATTTACTAAAGACATCAAAGGAAAGGAAAGTTCCATTGCACATTGCTATATTATATATTGCATATAATGTGGTATTCTGTTGTTTCTGCACACATGCTTTGGCTTGACATGGAGTTACAATAACCGGGCTGGTATACAATAACGACAAATTAAAATATTTTGCATACAGTATTAAAGTTTGAGACAAACAAAATTGCAATGAACATTTCAGTCTCCGATAAAAATGTTTTAGTAAAACCACTAGATTGCCAAAATAAACAACTATTTTACTTTTTTTAAATTGTCTATGGTATTTTTATAACAACATCATTCAGGCAATCACCAAGGAGTTCCCAAAGGTTGAGTTTTACCCACATTAAGCGAACTTAGGTTAGCTAGATATGTTTTAAAACTAAAAAAGTTAGGTACCTGTTTTCAAATTGTAGTCACCAATAATCGCACTGATTAAATTAAACAAAACCCGTCAAGTGAAAATAAATTTATTTATTTATGTGTAAAACATCTAGATCTATGTCTAGCCACAAACTACACTGATTAAATAAGACGAACATTGACAAACACATGTATAAATGTATTTGTAAACAAAATGGAAGATCTGCAATTATTATTAAATATACACATCTTTGCAGATTAATTAAATATTTTCTTTGCTGTACTGATAACAGGAATGCTCTATTACTTAGTATGTAGTTTAATTTCCATTTACCTATAACATCTTGCTGGTCATTTTTTAAAGGCTAGGCAGAGGTTTATTTTTTATAAATCAGTAAAAACATTATGATTTAAAAGAGTGTCCATGGAGTTTCTTGCCCATTCTTGGGCAAATACAGTACTTTCGTGACTGGGACTGTAGCAGCATAATTTGTTTTGTTTTCTTCCCTCGTTCCGTCTCCTGGTTCCCAACTATCTCTGTACCAAAATTTATCGAAATCGTTTTAGTCATTAAAGCGTGAAGAGGTAACAAACAAACAACTCACTTTTGCTTTTATAATATTAGTAAGGATTAGGCTTCTCAACAATGAGTACGCTATTACATTACAATTTGTACATTGACAACTTAAGTCCTAATGTCCATGCACAGTGAACTATATTAATTGCTTAGCAAATTTACTGCATCAAATATAGATCGCGGATTGCTAATAGTAGAACACGACCTTACTATTTAACGCATTGTCTTTTAGCCAAATAGAAATTAATACGCTTATAACCGTCGCAGGGTTTAAAAACCAGTTCAACCAGTTACGTTCAACGAGTTCAACATGAAGCTAACCTTGCCGACAGCTACAGTTAGTTGTCTTTGCATTGTTATATTGTCTCTGATTTTGAAGTATAAATTATCAGTATTCGTGTTGACATAAAGTGTATAAGAATAATTGAGGAGCATTAAATTTTAGCTTAACTACGACGTTTTAGTGAGTGGCCTAAATTGGAACTAGCGGAGCCATCTTGTTTTTTTAAAGAAAGTTTAATAATTAAAGAACTTCTAATGCGGTTTACATATGAGATTTTTATTCTACTATCTTAATGAATACCCATATAATTTTTTAATCAGAAAATAAAATATTTACAAAAATAATGAGGAGGTCGTATGACTTAAATGTTTGATCCCTTTCGGGGCCAGTACCGAGCCAGGGCAGGTTTGAACGAGCCCCTGAAGGGGCATATGATCTATACCAGGGCTGGCCAATCCCAGGCCCGCGGGCCACTAAGTGGCCCGCCAAGACATTTGAATTTGCCCGCCGCACAAACCAAAGTTAGAATTTCGGTCTGATTTAGAATCACATTTCCTACCTCCAAAAAAAATCAGCCCGGAATTCCAACTTTGGTTCCTTACTTTTGTATGTGTATAATATTTTATGTATGAATGGCCATAGTCTGTGGCCCGGCGCCGCCGCAAACTAAAAGATTTTGCCCTCCAGGAAAATCCATTGGCCAGCCTTGATCTATACGGTTAAATAAAAATCAAAAGAACCAGTAACCAGTACTATTATACAATACTTTGACACGTTTTTTTACGTATAGCTATTTAGTGGCTTAACTGAGTTTGTGTAAAAAAAGATTGTCAATTGTGTAATTGTAAAATTGCGACCCATTCCATAGACTATAGAACATAAATCGGGACAAAACCGCGCGTGTCTTATCTATCAATGATATCCTATTAATGAGTTACCTACCTACTATAACTATATCATTGCAATGTTAGGTTTAAAGTTCAAGCTTGCAAACAAAGTGATGCTTAATCATTCTGTGCAATATTAAAGTCAATAGGGTCGCCCCCAAAGTATAACTGGAACGAGCTTTTGCCCGCGGTTTCGCTCGCGTTTAATTCGGGGTAACACAGTTCGCATTTCCTGATTTGCAGGTACCTGCTACTTGTAGTTTTTGCCCTAGCGCCTTATTTATTGTAATAGCAAAGCCAAGTTTTCCCTTTCCTTCCCTCTTTCACCCTTTTTAAAAAAAGTTAGCCTATAGCCATCTATAGGGTCCCAACTATCTCTGTACGAAAATTCATCAAAATGGCTAAACCGTAGCCATGTAGGCGTGAAGACGTAAGAAACAAACTCACTTTCACTTTTATAATATTAGTAAGGTTATGGGACTACTATTAGGTAGGTACACCTATGGGATTTCTGCAAGTTCTACTGCTACTTCTGCGCTTGTAGCAGTCTTGAATTTGGGCCTCTGCCCGATTGATGGCAATAGGGTCAATCCATGACAACAGGACCTGAATATGACTAGCAAAATATTGCATGGAATGTCTCTATTCATCCATTCTGGGATATATCTAATATATTATAATATCTATAATTATTAAAATATAGCAATATTTTAATAATTATAAAATACTGTTACACTGGTTTGTGTACGAACTTGCTCTTTCGCACCCCTTACATATTTCAAATGCCAGCCTATTAACTTTTTTTCGTGGCGAGCACAATTTTCACATTTGAGGGTGAAATATCTTGTCATCATCATTCTCTTGTCCTTGTGTCAATTTACTTGTAGTCGACGCAGCACGCCTTCTTCCATACATCTTGATTAGTCATAATTTCTTTAGACACCTCTTTGCTTCACCATGAAAATCATTTAATATGTTGTAATTACCCGTGAAATACTTGCGTAAACATAACATACACAATATTTCATCATAATAGTATGCCATTGATTATTTCCGCACACGCTTAATAGTGACCAGTTTCAATGAAAAACTATATACCTACATAATGTATTGACATTATTGCTACGAATTGTAAAAGGTGCCAGTCATGTCTGTAAAACATTAAATTAACACTTTAGTAGTCATACAGTATTGTATATTTTGTAATGTAGAATTTCGTAATACATTTCGGAAACCACGTGGTGTCTGACTTCTAAATATATCGATGCTTGTCTTCAGCATAGCACGATTAGCCTTTTTTTTAGAGCTGGGAAATCATTAAAGAAAACTTCCCCTGCCCTAGGCGGAGCTGTGGAGAGTCATCACCTATGTTCCTTCTTATGCCCTTTGTTTCCCGGGATATCTTTCGAACAACCCGGAACTCCGGGGCATGATCGATCAGCCTGTAATGTTCCTCTCTATGAAAGAGTTGGCTATAATCCACTCGGGCCCAGTTCGCTTTGGTAGATGTCATATAATTATTGTCATCGATTTTTTGTTCTAGAACCATGTTCCCTCAAAGTGCTGTCCTTAATTAGTACGCTTTGTTCATGGTTAGCGTGTCGATGACTATCTAGTCCTTAAATTAGCTCACATATCTAGCCTACTAATCTCATTAAAAAAAAAACAAGTGTGTAACTTCTAAAAATTCTCTGACAACTAAACGTCACATTTTTCTGTCTTGCACTTTGGAATTTTACTCTTCAGTAATAATGTGTCAAAGTTTTTCAAGTTCGATCGCTAGATAATATAACTAGGCTTTACTTACTCTTTAAGTTCTCTTCACAATATAGCTAAAGTCATTGTCCTTTATTAGGTTTAGACAAAGAAAATTAGTGTTCATCTCGATGTTTCTGTACCTTATCTTAGATGTTGAAACACTCCATCGGTATCGGTCGTGGTTGTAAACGATGACAATTTACTATCGGACATGTCAATCTTGAGATAATGTCATCTTAAACTAAGAAATATTTACTATTTTGTTTCAGAAATAACAATTTATTTATCATACAAATAATACAACCGTCATTTATAAACATGCAATATTTCGGGCGCCATCTTTTGTGTACATAGATAATTAATTTTCTTTTTTTTCTTGCTAACGGACATGATTATTAATGTCTTAAGTGACTCTCACTATACAAAACCTGTACCTAATTAATGATTAAATATTTGGAATAATAAAATCTCTATTTTGAATGAAAGACTGCATTGAAATTGAATAGCTAATTTGTTAGTAGTTGACAACTGTTTCAAAGTCCGACAAACGGTTAACAATCAATATTCAATCTCATTGTTTTCAATTATTTACTCACATCTGTTATTAAATCATTTTCATTATAAATAATGTATTAGATGTTACGAAATGACAAGAGAATAGTGCATACGTTGTATAACAATAAAATTTTCACTTTGCAATGAAACCTTTTTTTAATGATTCAAAAGCAAAGTTTTTTTTTTTTATCATTGACATCTCTAAAATTGGCTAAGGAGAACATCGTAAATAAACCTAGATTTATAATTATACGAGTTTGAAATTGCTGTCTTGACCAAGCGTGGTGGTAAATACTTAGGATTTGTATGAAAAGATGTCATTGGCCGGCGGAAGTAACGCAATGCCAAAATATCTTGGAACAATTGAAGACTGGGAACTGCAGGGTATCACTGTCACGATGAAGTACTAAATAGCAGGTCCTGTCAATAGTTGTCACTTTGTACTGGTGTTTAGTTGCATTAGGTAAGACTGGGACCCGAACTTAAAGTAGTTGGGAATGCTTTTGACAGGATTTTCTATTTAGTATTCCGAGGCTTTTGCAGTGGCCATTTTAGAGCCCCTGCCCTCCACAACGCAGTTACCAAAATTTTGTTAATTATAAGTCCATTCGAATATTGTAAAAAACCTTTTGCGTTTATAACAAATATTTACAGCTTTGTTGCTTTGTCTGGCGTTGTAGTTAAGAACAAAGGCTAACAAGAAACACAATCATTCAATAAGACGTATAGTTGAGCTATGAAATGAAGTGTCATTGGCATGAGTGATTGATTTAGTCACGTTAAATCTAAAACACAGAACTTCAAATATGTTTATTTGAAGATGTAGAAAGTTTATAGCCCAAAGATCTATGTATATTATGTATAATATGGGACCTGTGTTTACTCCAAAATAAGATTTATAAGGTATTTCAATTAAGGTAAAAATCAGCACTTTTAAGATGAAAGCATTGCAAAAAGATTGTCCCCTAAAACGTCCGACTTTCACCATATTATTTTCCAAAAAAAACTATTAACACAATCATGTTCTCTGTTAATGAGTAGAGTTAGCTCTTTGAAATATTTTTCTGACACACAAAAGACACAATTGTGTGTCAGAAAAATATTTCCACGGTTCAAAACCCAATATTCTGCCTGCTGGCTTGCTTTTTGTGTATTAACAAGCTTTGATGGCAAAAAATGAAGACTGGCAACAAGTTTGTAACGGTGCTTACTGCCCACGGTGTACATTCGATCGCCATTCGTAGAAGCTATACGCCATATCCATAGAAATCAGAAAGAAGGTTATATCCTGATGTTGAAGTTATCTGTGGAAATAGAACACTAGGAGAAATAACGGAAAAATAAAAACACTAGTGTGAAATACACTGTTTAAGTATTTACTGAATAATAATATATTAATTGATTACCAATATTGTTTAGGTATTTCAATCTCTAGATAGACAATTACTGTTACTAGTCAGGTACTTCAGTCTTTAAAAAAGAGCACTGGCAACACAAAACCCCATCTTCGAATTCTCTAGCCAAAAAACAAAATACTTCACTTATCATTTGGCCTCAACAAAGCCTTAGTAACATATACCTACATAGTTTCGTCATTTACCACGTCTATACCTAAACCTTTCGATCTAATAACAAGTGTCATTTGCCAGACCTAAGTGTCAGATAAAATGGACGTGTCTCGGAACACATACTAGATAACTGAATAAGATTAGAGATATCTTTATAACAGTTACTTTGCAACTATGTTAAGAGTTTATGTCCTTAGATAAATATAATAAATCGATATCCATTGTACGTGCAACTACGTGATCTACTCGAGACTTTTATAGACCTATTATGGTTAATCTGTTCACATATTATGTCATGTCAAACGATGACATTGACAGTTGTAGTATCGGTCAATCGATTTTTAAAAAAAGTATGAGTTTGGGATGCATCTTAATTATTTGAACTTGAAGTTTTGTATAAGAATATAAAGGTTACAAACAAAATGTGTAGATGAACCTCAAAGAAACTGGGACAATTTTGAAGACTGAAATTGCTCCCAATATATTTTGAAATCTTAGGAATCATATAAATCATCTGCTATATATTTTAAATAGCATTGATATTAAGAGATAGGAAACGTTGAAACGAATAATAAGTACCTAACAACAAATAAATAAATGCATTTTCTTTTGTTTTTAAGAAGTATGTAAATAGGTAAGTACATAATGAGATGGAAAATGCATACTTAAGTAAAGAAAAAAAGGTAAAATAATTACTTATAAACTACATTTACAAATGAATGAATTCTTGAATTCTTATTAAAAAAAAAGAAAATAAAAATAAACACAGGTCACTCATTCATGAACGTGTTGATGTAACACGTGGGAAGGGCGAAGGAAAAATACCACACAAATACTTTACGTAAAGGTATAAAACTACTTCCATATAAAACTAAAGTTATAGTTTTCCTTGTAATTAATTGATATAGTAATAAGGAAAATTTTGATTGCAATACAATCAAATGAGTAATGCGACGTACATAAATATTGGAACACAAAACCTTAGCTGTTGACAATCCACGTGGTTATCGTAAAACAAATAATCCTATTCTATTATCATATTTGTGATTGTCAAACAGACATGACTAACTACTAAGTATCATTAAAATTTATTATAAGATTTGTTAATTGTTGCAAAAATATTTTCTAAACTTTCCTCTAATCTCTTAATACAATTACACTTCGTAAATATGCCATTAATAAATAGAAATAAAAACAACCAAGTACCTAACTAACCCAAACTAAAAAAAAGTGTCAAAAAACTCATTTCGCGCCTTTTTCTCATCTGCCATTCTTGTTTGTCTTTGGTTTGAGCAAGATGTTATAAAGGGTTGGAACACCCGAAATTGGCACAAAGACAAATAGCGCCACTCCAAATAAGAAAGGGTTGAAACTTTTACATAAATCTTATTCAAGTTTTGGTAGTTTTTGACAGTACCTTACCTCAAATAGGTTAGGTACTGTCAAAAACTTCCCTAGGCTAATTAGTTATAGTATTCTGTTAGTGTAAAAAATAGTCTACAGTTCTAGAAGAAATAATTTAATCAATTAAATCATTTATTTGTAAGGTTCCAAATAGCTCATCTACCACTTTACGGTAAATAAAGTGCTAGGATGTTTTGATGGCGAACTGACAAAAAACAAGATGGCGGCTATTTGATTTAATTCTAAAATCCTTGTACAGCTGAAATTGTTTTACAAATTATACAGTAATAAATCTCTGTCAGCCTTGTCTCTGCCATACTAACAAAGTAAAGTATCTGAGCATAAATAAATGCTCAAATTTACATAATGCTTAATGGTTAACTCTAGCTGTGTCATATTACTCTTATTTGATCCACTAATCTTTTCATTGTAATAAAACATTAAAACCAGTTAGTATTTTCCTTACTAAGTATTATATTTATAAATAAACAGAAAACTGTTTGTCATTCATGTTTGAAATGGTGCCAGGAATATTTTTCTTGTTAACAAAGTAAAGAAGAATTCGTACGACTTTGAATGTAGGGCGATTTTAAGATAGATCTGCATCTGTCTCATTCTTGGTGATCTGAAACTAAGACGTGTTTTCCATTGGGTACCCTGAGATATTCCCCAAAATCTTTAATCCAGGTTGTACTCTGTTATAGTTTCTGCCAATATGGCTAATAATTAAAGGCTCAAATACAGGGCTCCCAATTGTCCAGAGCATCCAATGAGCTACCACGGAAGCTGTCTAGCAGGATATTTACTATTCCTACCAAAGCCTTTCCAAACTACTGGAGTTTGATAATGAAAATTTCAAGTAATCAGCTTTCCTCTTTCAATTTGATAAGTATCTAAAGTACTGGGAGTATAAAATAGCTATTTTCACACGCGTGTGTACTATCAATCATTGTTTACACCCAGTACGGTCTTAGGTAACCGGAATCCAGCCACTTGTTTGATTTGCAAGCAGACACCACTTTTGTGTGAAAATACAGGCGAGCCCTCTTATTTTACGTTTTGTAAAGTAAGCAATCACTTATTGTCGGGCCTACTCTGTCCTCTCACACTTAAGTAATAACGCTGTAACAACAACATTGTAAAGCCAAATGATTTTAAAAGAGTAACCATGGAGTTTCTTGCCGGTTCTTCTTCATAGGAAACGACCAACCCGAACCGTGCACCTTTTCTCGATGTTTTATAAGTGCCCATGTAGACCTATGTGAAATAAAAATATTTTGATTTTAAGAACTCGGCGTATGAGTCCAAAATACATTGTATAATTTGGATTGTGCAGCGAAAGTTTTAAAGGATAGATTTCTGTATTAGCCCTTCTGTACTAGACTTTACCAGAGTGATAATTATGATGTTTGGAAGGTCATCATCATTTACCAAGCCTTTAACCAACTATGTTGGGGTCAGTATTTTACATGGAGCGACTGCCTATCTGACCACCACCAGTACTGGGTAATTGTAAACCTCTTGTTAAGACTAGTTGTCAGACTTTCAGAATACTATTTGTAACGACTGCCATAGATCTACAAATGACAGCCGGGGAGCAATGGCTTAACGTGCTTTCCTAGGCACTGTGGAAACATGGCCTAGGAAAGCCATAAACGGTTAGTTACCTATCTATCGACTCAACCTTGTCAAACGCTGCTTAACCTAAAAATCGATCTCGTTCGGAAGAATATAAGTCTAAAATAGGTAATACTAATGAGAATGTTATATAGGCCACCGAATTATCAATTGTTTGTCTTTAATGATCCCAAATCAGTTTTTTTAATGATCATTAAGTTTTTATGATAATTGGTTATTTATAGAACGTTTCGTTAATGTTTTTTGAATGACTTGCGAGTTACTACACGAAAACAATAAAATGGTATCATCGTGCAAGTTGTTCATCATCATTCTGCTGCCTTCATTCCGAATCCATAATCTACATAGTAATACATAATTATATAATATAATATCTGTGTCATACCTACCTCATCAATAATTCTACAAATAACTTGCAAATAATGCACATAATATCACGAATCTTACTTTTATATGATACTTTTAATCGCCATTTTGAAACTATAGACTATTGAGGTATTGAAGAATGACCTTTGTGCTTTGAATAAATTGATGACGAAGGCAACACATTGTTACAATGCCTTTTGTTACCAAAAACTTAAGTCGCAATTTATACAAAACAAATTGCATTGAAATAAAACTTCCTGATTTTCTTTTGTTTATTTTTTTACCGATCAGAAAACAAAAATTGGGGCAAGAAACTAAAAAAAGAGATTCCATGCGAAAACGGTGACTAAACAATTTTGTTTTTTTTTTATCATGCAATTGTTTTGAAAATAGTTATGTAATACCAGCCTATCACTGACCCAGTAATATGCAAAAGCCTATTCTCATATAGAGAAGACAGGCTTCGCCCATATCTGTGAAGGTAACAAGATGGCAGGTTAACTTCCCGATTCTGGCTATCCAGCTATAGCAAGACCCAATAGAGATTATCTCACAAGTAATTCTGCAATCAATAGTTCGTTTCTTCCTTGAAAAGACGTATAAAATAAGATCACGTTTAAATAACTGGAATAATACACGCAATTTGATAAAGATAAATTTAGATAATAATTTCGAGGAATACTTGACCTAAAAACTGACAAAGAATAAAAGAATCCTTTCAAAGCTATGTCAGACATTTCGCAGTAATTTACATTAAAAACAAAAGAATTTCTTTGTTTTAAAACAAAATATAGGTACTAAGAATATCCAACCGAACAAACCATTGATATCTGATAAAAGATTAAAGAGACACGAAGGCTCAAGTGCAACAACAAATCGTGTTGCTATCCAAAGATTCATGCTACAAGGACATATTGGCGCTAAAAACATTAGCCAAATTGTCTTTGGATTTTGCATTTTAAATATCAAGATGGCGGCGTTATTTCATATTAAAGCCATGTACACACGGCGACACATAAAGCTATACTTTCCAGTAAAACATGGCCTGGTTTTATACAGATCTGATAGAGCTGCATAAACAGGTTTTGCATAATTTGGACACATATCATATATTAGATGATTAGAATGTTAATTACGAGTATTACCGCTGTTATATTCTCAAAAGTACCGTAATAAGTATTGTATTTTGTGTTTCTAAGTTATTTTTCTTTTTCCTACAGGCCACGTGAACCCCGTCAACATCCCCAGAGAATGGGTGACGATGCACCGCAACTGCCGCATGTCAATGAGGCAACAGATTCAGATGGAGGTGGGTGCGTCGCTGCAGTATCTTGCCATGGGAGCCCACTTCTCTAAGGACACGGTATGTAATCAAATGTCAAAGAAAATATGAATGAACTGAATGTAAAAACATATTCGTAGTTTTATTGGAAATCGCTAGGTGTTAAAATGTGGACAGGCGACTAGACCATTCAGAAATCCTAACATCATGAAGAGTAGCTTAAACGCATCAGTATTGCCGCAATTTCCTAAAATAATTGAAGCAATAAACTTTAATAAAAACCAGTCGATTAAATAATCCTTTATTATATCTTTATTTGATTAATTCGCTATTTGCTAGGGGGCGAATAAAGATTAATTTGAGGTCAATGCACAATAGCTTGGACCTTGCCCTGTTGCCCAGTCAGTAACGTTTACACCTATAATATTGCTTTGTTAACTTGACAGCCAATGTTACCAACAAAATAAATATTCACAATAAAATAATGGTACAGTGCTTCAAGGATCTTTTAGGCGGCGAATGACATCGACGAAGGAGCACAATTGGTAAAAAAATGAGAAATTGTATATGGTTATTGTGTTAAAAACCAATAAGACATCTATAGTTCCGATTCTGGCTACGCTCCAAAAGATCCTTGTGCGTGTTTTTAGATCCGTTCATGCGAATTATTAGAAAAAATTTAAGGTATTCACTTTTCTATCCAGCTAGTAATTTTAATACTGAAAATAGGCTATAGTAATTTAATTGTTTCGTAACTTTACACCTATAACACGAGAGCGAAACTTATTTAGATGTATACAGCAGTAACTTCTCTAGTCCTATTTTAAATCATCACTTTTATAACTACATATTTCCATCTGCAGGTCAACCGCCCAGGTTTCGCAAAGATGTTCTTCGACGCTGCCTCTGAGGAGCGTGAGCATGCGATGAAGCTGATCGAATACCTGTTGATGAGAGGAGAACTTACTACTGATGTCACTACTTTGTTACAAGTCAGGGTGAGTACCAGAGATAAAACCTTTCGGACTGGACCATAAGGTCCATTGCGGGTTGATAGATGACACACGTCATGGAGTTTTTGGTTCATAAGACATGCAACTTTTTTGAAAAAAAAAAGAAAATGTATTTATTTGACTTGCATTGACTTACTTCTAGTAGGTATTTAAGAGTAATGTTAAATTAAACGTCTACTAGTACCAAATGTGACTATGGCAACCGCGGCTGCCAATACACCTGGGCCCTTAGTCTGCTATTACAATAGTGTCAGAATGGTCGATCACTGATCGCATAATGGTTGATTTTGACAAGTTTAGTATGTAGTAGATTACCAAACTTGTCAAAATTAACCATTATGCGATCAGTGATCGACCATTCTGACACAATTGTAATAGCAGACTAAGGCCCCTGAGTGGCTGTGGGTAACATACTGGATAAATTAGAAATTTCGATTCCAATTAGTCACACACAGTCGTCTTTCACAAATGACAAAACCTCCTTACTCCAGACATAAGTCGATACGCAACTATTTTTTACCCTCATTTTCCTCCTTACTCCAGCCTTATGTCGATAACCAACTATTTTTTACCCTCATTTTGTCCCCATAGGCTCCTGAACGCAAGGTCTGGGAAGGCGGAGTAGAAGCCTTGGAGCACGCGCTACGCATGGAGAGTGAGGTCACCAAGAGCATCAGGAACGTCATCAAGTCCTGCGAGGGTGACAGCGAGTTTAACGATTACCATGTAAGTGATGATTTTTGTCTATTTTTAGGTTATACTTGTTCAACGTCATTGTACAGACGCCTGCAGGTCAAGCTATCCGAAACTGTCAATTTTTCCCAATGAACCTTGAACCTTAATTCTTTAGAAATAAAGTCGAAAATCTATCAAAGAAATCTGACAGATTGTAGTAGCTTGATGTGCAGGCGTCTGTACTAGTATAAACATGATCTAGACGCCCTGATGCCAGATGTATTTTTGACAGATTGATATAAATATACGAGAATAACCTTCATGGTCGTACGCGCTCTCAAGTTGTGATAACTTTGACAAATCAAACTGATTTATCAATCGCAGTGACAGTCTTAAGATTACAAGTGATTTTAATATTTATTGCTGTTACTGAAGTCTTAAAAATCACGTTTTGTAGTACCTAATACTAAGCCAATTATGTCATGAGTCATGACGTAAGCTTATAAAAAGCAACTTTTGAATTTGAGCTTCTTAAAAACGGTTGTGAAGATGCTCAGGATCTATTTTTTTTACGGGTATTTTCATGGACGTTCGTCGTAATGGCGGACGAAGGTTTCTGTTAGTTAAGCATGTGCTGCGCTCTCCCGTCTATAATTTGGTCAGTCCTGTTTGAATACACCATACTAATAATTTGATATCATCCACAGCTGGTCGACTACCTCACCGGTGACTTCCTGGAAGAACAATACAAGGGACAACGTGACATTGCCGGCAAAGCTTCCACACTCAAGAAACTGCTCGACCGCCATGCGTCTCTCGGAGAGTTCATCTTCGACAAGAAACTCCTTGGTATTGACATCTAAGTCATTCGCCATTTTGTAGAGTAAAAAACATCTGTCAGATAGCATTTTTAATCTGTTGCTATGTAATCCAAACATTTTGCCTTCTGCAAGTAAATAAAAACATCTGCACATCTGCTATTAACTTTTTTATCTATTGTTGTAATTCAATCGTTTTGTTTACTACAAGCTCTTTTTTTATTTGGAAATACCATCAAGACGTAGATTGTTTATTGTTTAATTGATAATGTTACCGATCTTAACATCGAAGTAAATTATAGCATTTAATTGAAATATGTATCCTAGCTGTTTGCGTAATTTACATAAAGTTCACAAATTTCGTTTTTATTAGCTACCCCGTAGGTATTATTGTACAAAATATTAGTCTAAGAATAATTTCTATATTTAAAATCATGTACTCCACTTTAGATTGTATTCATATTCAGTCAATTAAAGAACGCGACTTTGTTAAACGTGTGGTACCCTTGCATGAAAATGGCGCGTTTTTCTTTTTAATCTTTTACATTACTTTTTGGTGACAAAAAGTGTGTAATCTACAAAAATGTGGCTGTTTAATATTTTTTGTTTAATTATTTCGTAAAATAAAGTTGATCCATACAATAAATTACAAGTTTTATTTTGGTGTTTTTTGCCAAAGATATATGGAAGAAAAGTCAATATTTTGCTGCACCAACCCCAAATATAACCGTGGGGGTATATTCGTGCTTATCCGTGTTTTGTCTTTGGTAACCTTAAAAATTATATTGAAAAGGCTTTTTTTTCTCAAAGTCAATGGTTGACGAGATAATAACTTAGACGTTAAAATATCTACTCTATAAAGTACAGAAGAAATCTCTGAAAAAATGTGTGTTTATAAAGAGTTAAAAAAACTTTCAACATGAATGGGTTTAAAAAAGATTTGATATTTCGTTTTGAAATACCTAAAGGATTTCTTCAAGGAACTGCTTTAGCTTTTCATTGACAAAGCATGAGAAAAAGTAAGTAAATTGACTTTTTATCATTTGATTGGTACACGACAAGGGACGAGTTCGATCATATGAAATTATGTTATGGATAAGGGATGTATATGTACCAAAGATTTTCAGAATATTCATAGTTTATGCTTATTTTGGTGACCAAATAAAGTACACGTTAACTTAAAACATATATTTGTAAACACTAAACAACTAGAAACCTAACATTATTAATAATCTATGATAGAAACATGAAAAAAAAAAATATAATATAACTTCCTAAATATGGTTTGCCTTGGTCGTAAGCGCTAAGGTTATGCAATTACTTTCTTTTTGTCCACTTAATGACAGTAAGCCTACTACATTAGGACTTAAATATTACACCAATAAACACCTTTTCCTAATTCTGGCGGTTACAGTCACGACCTATGTCGCCAATTATTTATTTTTCTAGTTTCTTGTTTTCATTGTCACCTTTTTTAGTTGCCCGTGGATAGTTCTTTTTTTCAGCTTTACTCTTTACCGTTTTTCGTAACATTATATCTTGGGGTATAGGCATTTGGCCTCGGAAGTCCACTCCAGGTCCAAGTCCTAACTTGTAAGGGAAGGATGTAGTTCTATGTATACTTTCCGATGGTAGAAGTTTAATTATGCCGCTGTAGAAGTGGAAATCTCTGGAACGTGATGGAAATAAATACAATAAAATATCTGTTTTATTTATTCAAGTCATGAAGCATAGCAAAAATAAAATTTAATATCCTTACTAATATTATAAAAGCGAAAGTGAGTTTGTTTGTTACCTCTTCACGCTTTAATGGCTAAACCGATTTTAATGAATTTTGGTACAGAGATAGTTGGGAACCAGGAGACGGACATAGGCAATATTTATTTAAAAAAAAGTGGGATATGAGGGAGAACGAGGGAAGAAAAGGGAAAACTTAGCGTTGCTATTACAAATCAATCGGGCACAAGAGCAAAAACTGCAGGTCTGCTTGGTGTGTTATACCGAATTTAACGCGAGCGAAGCCGCGGGCGAAAGCTAGTAACTTATAAATAAACTAAGAAATTCGTCCTCCACGCTGTCAATTGGAAATGTTACCAAGAGACTGGTTTCTCTAAACCTTGTATGGCAAGGCTTAGCCTCTGACCATAGTAAAAGCGGACCTTTGGGCCACAGGAAGTGTCAACTAGGCTGTGACCACAAGAACCCCACAATTAACTATCTAAGTTAAAAGAGAATGGACAGGTACAGTACTTTACATAGTTGAGAATGATGTAAACATGAAGGGACCACCTATCCGACCACCACAAAATATGCTGGGTAATCCATACGGTTTTTTTTTTGGAGTTCTTGAAGCAGGATAGTTTGGAAAGAGATGGGGCCAAACAGTTTGTATAGCTCTGTCTCTTGCCCACTTTTTGTTTTGCGGATAGGAAATTTGTAAATAAGTTCCTCCGCTCTGGGCAGAGTGAGGTTTGTACCCATATTCCTTCTTTTTACTTGTATGTTCTGGGTTCTGGGGCCGCGGTATTTATTTCCAACAACCCGTAACCCCGGTCTTGCCCACATTGGATTGATATTAACAGAATCCAGCTTTAAGAAGTTATGGTAACTACATCGAGCTGCAGAACCGTTTCTAACGGGGAAGCTATACCTACGTAACTATTGTTCGCGTACAATATGCACCACTTTTGAGAACGAACATGTTAAACGACTAAAACCTTATAACGAGCGAAAATTGCAGTGTGAAAGAAACATTTGCGCGGCACACAACCATAAAGGATTAGAGCTTGCGGTAAGATAAACAATTTAGGTACCTTATATCAACGAAAGTAAATGGAGCGAATTCCCGCTCCTCATAATGCTTAAGGTAAGACCGCCAGCGACAATGCAATAACTTGTTTGTTGACATTGAGTAATACTGTCTGTATTTGAATTCATAAAGATACTTCTCGAAAATAGGCAGCACATTGAAATCTTTGCCGACCTTATCGGCGATTTCTGTAAAAGAAAACGCGTTTTAAAGGCTGATGTTATAATTAGACTAAGATTTCTTGTAGGGGTATTCTAGCATACAGATGAGGCAGACTTCTGATCAGATTCTTTTTTTTTTCTCAAGGTTGAATAAATTTATTTACAAACTAGCTGGCGCCCGCGGCTATGCCTGTGTGATGACAAAAAAAAGTATCATATGTGTTTTTTCTGACTATAATGTACCTACATCTGTGTCAAATTTTATTTAGATCCGTTTTGCCGGTTTGACGTGAAAGAGTAACAAACATAAATACATCTACTTGATAAAACCACTCTTCAGTAGGTACAAATTGGCTACAACTTACTAATAAATCAAAAAGTACAGGGATGATATCTAAACACTAAAACTAACGTTTGCCATTGGCTATAATTATTTAAACGTATTATCAACTAATTGCAACCCTTTTTTTTGGGGTGGGAAATCATGAAATAACTTCCCACGCTTTGGGCGGAGCGGGGGGGAGTGTCTGTTGTACCCTACGTGCTTTGACGTAGCGGGACACTATCGCACTGCACGCACACTTATTAAAACACTTGAGAATAATACTTGGAAATTTCCCTTAGCCTAGTCATCTCGTTGGTCTAGTGTTCGAAGGCAAAATTCATGAGGATGAGGTCTTTTTTGTTAGGGTGGGAAATCACCAAATAACTTTCCCCCGCTCTGAGTGGAGCGGGGGGAGTGTCAGACTTGTACTGACTAAAACCCACCCATTTTCCTTCCATTGCCCTTTACGTTCCGGGGCCGCGGTAGGTATCTATTTCGAACAACCAGCAACCGGCAGGCGGAGGCCCTGGCAGACCCCTTTGAATGAATGAATGTTAAAATGATGATGAATGATGTCTTGCAAATTCGATTCGCAGCTCCTAAGCTCGTATAAAGCTAAAGCTTTGTTTCATTTTTTCACCTAACTATTTCTCAGTATCAACTCGGAGTATTAATTTGTACCCGATCGATGGTAGTTAACACCGGAATTTAAACATAAGTAGCGACCTGTGGGTGTATCGTACTTATAAAGTAGGTAGGTACACCTGCGTATAAAGACATTGACCTAAATGGGCTCCTCAGATTATGATGGTGACATCTCTAGGTATACTGAAGTTTACTGTGCAGTGATGCTTGCACAGCCATCGCAAGCATTAAAAGCAGCAAAATGAATATAATCTCATACCTTTATCTAGAGAAACTGAAAACGGATCTCTTGGTATTGGACAATCAGGATAAGTCGGTAGTGCGGGGCCAGGCATGGTCTTATAGTAAATCAATAGAAAAATAAATGATTAAACTTGATATCTTTTCAATAAAATCTTTGTATGTACTTAAATCTTCAATCACTTGTGAATCTTGTCATACACAGTGACATTTATTATTCTTCTCTTTTGGCTTTGCGGTAATAGGCTCTACAAAAACGGAGTGCTGTTGCCTAAGACCTCGAATAATTTGATTTTTTTTTTAATTTAGTGTCCGCGCCGCGGTACCTATGTGGCTACGCCAGGAAAGTAAGCTTTAGACATAAACTGACCTCATTGGTGAAGTTTTTCAGAAAGATCAGTGCGTAGTACTCACCACTGACGCGCGTCTTTAACCAGATGTATGAACGTTATCGAAGCAAAATAACTGTGCAAAGTGCGTCACAGGTACTGTTCTTTGATTTCTGCTTACAAATTTGTGAAAAGTCGTAAGTATATATTGCAAACATGTTGTACAGGGGTTGGAGTATGAAATAAAAGTTGCAAATATATGCTTTAATTTCAGAAAAACACAGCTGTCATTTTCAAATGTCAAGTATGTCAAAATGACAATTTAACTGGTTTTCAGTAGATCGATGGAGTACAAAACAAAATAATAACGAAATAATCAGTTTTATCAATTAAGTGTTACCCAAAAACAGAACTTTAAACTTCAAAACATATATTTATACTATTCAAAATGGATATAAGAACAAATAACACGGCTGAAATATCACAATTCAACGTTTGTCGATGCTGCCTGAAGGCCGGTTGTTTTAAAAGTTTTTCGGAGGCATATTACTATTCAGAACAAAAAGAGGTGTATGGAGACATGATGAGGACTACCTTTGATATTCAAGTAAGATTCAAATCAAGTCTAATTTCGGATTACTATAGAATTTTCCTTGTTTTCAATGTTACTTTAGTAGGGCCCTGTTTCGGCTGTTTCATTTAAGAATTGTGTACTTACGTTAGTTAAAAGGACTCTACATAACTACTATTAAAGTCTGCAGTATTCTGCCTGTCTATTAATGACTGTTGATGAACTTACAACTAAATATTCCATTAATTTTACTACACAAAAAAAAATAACAAATAAAACTTAGCTATTAAACAATACTATTCAAAAACTTAGCTGTTTGTAGCTGTTTACTAACCTGATGCAGTTACAAATAGCTAAGCTTTTAAATAGTGTTGATACTGATAGCCTGCAAACCCTTTAGTTTTAGTTTATTATCATTTAAAAAAAATATTTTATGTTTTCACTGACCTCCGCTCGCGACTTCGTTCATGTGGCATAGTTACTTTGAACTAACGCTACCTTTAACTTAATGATAAAAAAAAAATGTCTTTCTCTCGCCTTTTCTTCCCTCTTTCCCCTACCCCTTTTCTCACTTTTCGAGCCTATGTCCATCTCCTACGTACCAAAATTCATCGAAATCTGTTTGTTCATTTAGGAGCGAAGACTTAACAAACAAACAAACTCACTTTTGCTTTTATAATATGAGTACTTGTGATAAATGTTTCATCATTTCATTCTATTACGTAATTTTAGGCTTTACACTGAATATCATAATTTTAAAGGTGTACTCATCATAACAATATATAGTGAGAGGAGCTCGTAGCTAAATAATAGTAGCAGCTCAGGTCAATCTTTAGGTTAAGCCGCGCTTGCCTAGGTTGGCCTGTGGATGGGTGACCATCCGTTACATACCGAGTTTCCTCCGTGCCTCGGAAAGCACGTTAAGCCGTTGGTCCTGGCTGTCTATTGTAGATCTTTGACAGTTGTTACAGGTAGTCAGTGTTCCGAAAATCTAACAACCAGTCTTACCAAGAGGTATCGTATTACCCAGTATTAACTGGGTTGTGGAGGTCAGATAGGCAGTCGCTCCATGTAAAATACTGATATTCAGCTGCATCCGGTTAGACTGGAAGCCGACACCAACATAGTTGGGAAAAGGCTCGGCACATGATGA
Organism: Ochropleura leucogaster; assembly: GCA_958449745.1. Lineage (NCBI taxonomy): Eukaryota > Metazoa > Arthropoda > Insecta > Lepidoptera > Noctuidae > Ochropleura > Ochropleura leucogaster. Next base: position 6,982,541 of record OY288228.1, on the reverse strand, counting down.
CTCATCATAACAATATATTATATTCCATCACAAAACATGTATGTAATGTTACCCGCATCATGCTACAGCATGCTAAAACAGTATTGTCGTGTAAATTATGATTATCCTAATTTTTACATTGTTTTTGGAGTTTACTCCTTAAGAATCGATTTTCATATAATAAGGCGCCCGGTATGAGAAAAATTCGAGGGGTTAAACCTACTAAAGTAACCAAAATGTGTCACGTTTTTGTTTGTGCCGCATCTTTCTAATTTGGCTGTGAGTGTATTAAGACGTACATATGGTATGCTGTATAGGCGACTATACCTATGTACTATATGTTATTGGGCTTGTTTTTTACATTAATTTGTGAATTTACACTTTCATATTTTATAATATTAATCTTTTTTCAGTTAAATAAACTCTTTTTGCGTATGGTTAGATACTCGTAAGTACTTAAGGAGTAAACTCCAATCGTACGTCGGCGCACACATACACATTTTTTTTTTGTAATTTCAGATACCCCATCAGGATTCTGTACCAGTAGCTTACCTCATATGTGATGGATGTATAACTAAGTTACGAGATGCAACCTTATTTAAAGAGATGGTGTTGCAGAATGAAGACCAGTATCAACAGATTGTTGAGACCATGCAGTTTGGACAAAAAAGAGGTTTATATAAAAAAAAAAAACTTTTTATTAAACTCAAAAAAGGTTTTAATGAGTTGTGCTTAAAAAGAGGTGGTGAGTCGATCTGGAGGAGCATTACGAAGGCTGGGTCTAGGTGGCGCAAGAGAAGAATACCTGAAAAGAGATACTGCCCCATTGCTTTTTGCTAAACTAAAGGGAGTGTCAGACTTGTACTGACTTAAATCCATCTATGTTCATTCATTTGCCTTTTTTATTCCGGGTGTGCGACGCTATTTCAAGCAAACCCGACAAGCAGTGGCCCTGATGTCACTAGACAGACGGACATTGAGCCTGAATATTTGCTTCTACGGTGGCCGGCAGTCATCTCGCGACACCGGACACCTGTAAGCCTACCATGGCGTCTTAAAACAGAACCGCTGAGGGAAAGAGATGGTGCTAGACACCCTGTATAGATCTGTCTCTTTGCCTCAGTGGAAAAAGGTCTGCTTTAAGACGTCATGGTAGGGTAACGGATCTGGTACCTTCATCGTAATAAAATAGTCTGTATATCTGTTTACCTTCTTTTCAGATACAAAACTAACAGATGATGAGGTAAAAATGGAGCATATAAAGTGTGAATCACCAAATGTGATGGAATTCGGTGATGACAGCTATGATGATGATAATGGTAGGTATTCTTGTGAAGAGACCGAGGTGGAAAATGTCTTACAGGCAGAATAAATAAAGAGAACGCAAGAAAAAATATTATTTGACTTGTATAGTACAAAAAGACTAGGGTCCAAATTAAAAAAAAAAGTTTAATTTAAAAAAAAGTTAGGTTTAAAAAAAGAATTTATGTCTGATCTTTTAATATTTCCACAGAAATCTTAGCGAATATAAAAATGGAGCTGCAGAATGACGCCATATTGGATTCTGTGCAACAAACACACTATGTTCACGAAAGAAAAAGCCGATTGAAGAAATGTAAAATGAAGACTGACATAAGTAAGTTAAATATGACAAACATAGTACCCACATGGAATTTACTCCTTAAGAATCGATTTTCATATATAAGGCGCCCGGTATTAGAAAAAACCGAGGGGTAAAACCTACCAAAGTAACGAAAATGTGTCACGTTTTTGGTGTGTCTTTCTAATTGGCTGTGAGTGTTTTTCATTAATTTGTGAATTTACCCTTTCATATGATATTAATCTTTTTTCAGTTGAATAAACTCTTTTTGCGTATTAGTACGAGATCCGGCTGCAGAATCAGTGTACCTATCGAGTATTTGCTGAAAACCAAATTTTTACACATATTCATGATTAGGAGAATTTATATCCACCAGGTTGCCTATCAAAATGTGGCCGCTAGTATTTTTAATTAAATTATTAATAATTCATAATCCGTAAGAAATTTCATTGACTTTTTTTTTCAATGAAATGTCGTCTACTTTACGGCAACATCTATAAAGACTCTGAAAAATTATGGTTGCCGTTGCGCACCTGGCCGCACCTCTTCGCAGCCAGGTATACACAGGTATGAATTTGTTACATTTATACACCCACAACGTACATTTATAATTTATATATCAAATGAAAGCTAATTTTTTTCTGTATATTATTATATACGGTTGCTTAATTAAATCTGGCCGCCAATAAGGGTTGCTGGCTAATAAATATAGTAAATATTAAAAGTAGAGTGAAAGAGAGCTAGTGCGTAACACCACTAGTCAGACGAGGATAGCGATTGCCAGCTGTCGGACGGTTTAAAGCCATTGCGCATGCGTCAGATGTTAGTGTTCTCAACGGATCAGTTGTGATTTTTATTTTAAGTTCGAAACCACGCTGTTTGGAGTACGTAATACACAACATAATATATTGCTGTTTTATTTGTGCATCGAAAAATTATCAATCTCGCACATTCCACCATGCTGGAAATCTTTAAAGGAAAAATTATTGCGGACCATCTTTGTTAATTCGATGTGGTTAAATGCTACTGAGCGGGATTGCATCAAGTTCAGCGCGGAAAATAATGGCTGGCTGCTGTTAGATGGTTTTTTAAAACCAACATGGTTCCTGGGAGATTCAACTCCAGCGCAAGTTGAGAATGTGCTGTGTGATTCCACGAACAAGCCTTCCGATAATAATGACGATACCGATATTTCTGATGAAAGTGATACCTGCGATGATAGTGTGACTGAGAGCTCCGATGATTCAGATTTTTAAAAAAGAGTCATGGAAGTATAAAATACATTTTAAAAATTCATAATTTGCTTAAACTGATGATTGATGAATATGTAAAATAAATGTAATACTTACTTGAATAAAATTAAATCTTTTTTCATACAGTACTTGTACAACACAATGTTTTTACATAAGTAACCTTGATTTTATTCATCATCAATATTCATTTTTTTTTGTAATTTTTAAATTTGTCATTGGCTTTTTAATTTTTATTTTAGAAAAGACGTTTCTTTTGGAGTATTTATTATTTTGAGTCGTACCTACTATTGTTTGAATCGGAGGTTGAGAACACTAACATCTGACGCATGCACAATGGCTTTAAACCGTCCGACAGCTGGCAATCGCTATCCTCGTCTGACTAGTGGTGTTACGCGCTAGCTCTCTTTCAATCTACTTTTAATATTTACTATATTTATTAGCCAGCAACCCTTATTGGCGGCCAGATTTAATTAAGCAACCGTATATAATAATATACAGAAAAAAATTAGCTTTCATTTGATATATAAATTATAAATGTACGTTGTGGGTGTATAAATGTAACAAATTCATACCTGTGTATACCTGGCTGCGAAGAGGTGCGGCCAGGTGCGCAACGGCAACCATAATTTTTCAGAGTCTTTATAGATGTTGCCGTAAAGTAGACGACATTTCATTGAAAAAAAAAGTCAATGAAATTTCTTACGGATTATGAATTATTAATAATTTAATTAAAAATACTAGCGGCCACATTTTGATAGGCAACCTGGTGGATATAAATTCTCCTAATCATGAATATGTGTAAAAATTTGGTTTTCAGCAAATACTCGATAGGTACACTGATTCTGCAGCCGGATCTTAGACTATATGGTTAGATACTCGTACTTAAGGAGTAAACTCCAGTCGTGCGTCGAAGCTGAAACACACACTTTGTTTTTGTTTTTCCACGGAGGCAGGATTTGTAAATGGTATTTTTTTGCGGATGATAAATTATCACATAACTACCCGCTCTGGGGATCTTACCGTCTTAAACTTAAGGCGCTGTACAAAGCAAACACTTCGTAAAACGTCTAGATTTTCGTCGCAAAATTCAAAAGGGTTCCGTACCTCAAAAGGAAAAAAGGAAACCCTTCACGGAAATACTCAAGACTGTTGTCTCTTAGCGCTTTGAAAAAATCAACCCTGTAAGTCTACGCAGTCAAAAGATATGGCTGTTTATGTCGCAAGTTTGTACGCAAATCCGACGCGCACTTGGTCGGTTTTTCTTTTTGAGGTACGGAATCCTAAAATTGCTTTTAAAAGTTACCTACTTCGTATTATTGCTCGTTATTGGTCTCGGTGGTTTATAAACACTCTTTCTCTCTTATACAGTCGCGTATATGAAAATACTAGTCTGATTATGAAATACACATTTACATTAAATAACTCTACAATAACATTTTTTTTACAGGTCTGAAACCTCAGAAAGACTGGTCGAAAATAGCAGAAAGACGTGGCAACGGCCCCATACTAAGAGAAAACTCTTTGAAACTCCTTGCTAATTCAACTATATTTGTGTTTCAATGGAACAAGAGCCGCTATAGATGTTTTTGTTGCAAAGAACCGTTTTCTGACATAACTTTACTAAGAGAACATACTAATACTAAACATACAATTAAAGCGATAGAAAAGAAAATAATCGACCAACAGAATAGGCTTGTTAAAGTTGAAATTTCTGTTCTTAAGTGTAATCTATGCGAGCTTACACTACAAAGTTTAAATACACTTCGAGAGCATTTGATCGGCACACACAATTTTCAATTCGAATTAAAAGAAGACTTGTTGGTGCCTTTTAAAATCGGTGGCGATTTATCTTGCCAGTTGTGTATGCAAAACTTTTCAGTTTTTCGACTTTTAAATATACATATGAACAAACATTTTCAGAAACAAGTCTGTCATATTTGTGGGGCCGGATTTTCTAATTTAGTCTTCTTAAATTTGCATAAGACGAGGTCTCATAAACCGATGAAATGTCGGCAGTGTGATTTGACGTTTCTGAACAAAAATGACAAGAGACGTCACGAAGTGACAGTTCATAATTTGAAGTACGAAAGGAAATTGCGTTTTCCATGCCCTTACTGTAACGAACGATTTTTTCAAGAAAATTTTCGAGTGCTACATCTAGTTGAAAAACACGGTTTAAAAAGACCTGAATTCAAATGTAATATTTGTTCAAAGGTTTTCATAACAAAAAGTTTATGTAACAACCATTTGAAAAGCGTGCATTTAAAGGAGAAGAATCATGAATGTGATATTTGTCATAACTTGTTTTATACAAAATCTGATGTTCTAAGACACAAAGTGACTCACACGGGTGAGAAGAATTTCTCGTGTGGTTTATGCAATAATCCGTTTGCTAGCAAAGATTCTTTGCGAAGACATATGAAGAGGACTCATGGTGTCAATGCTGTTTCTTCTGCAAGAACCAGTAAGGGAACAGGGCTCTAGGGCTGATGGATGACCATGTTTTTGTTTCTAGTGCAAAGTTGAGAAAAAATTGTTCAAATGGCTATAATTATACAATGCCTGAACGAGGTGACATGACGGAATCAGAGTTGCCATATAATGACTCTGGTACTGCCAGTTATAAAATAAATAAGCTAAAGTGACAGAGGGCCCGTTTTTTATTTCTATTCGTAGCGACATTTGGAATTTCTTCTGTATCGAGGGTGCGTTTACAAACATTTAAACTCACATACACAATAAACCATCACACATTTTAGCCGTAGGGCGTAGAATACATGTTTTAGGGGTAGACATACGCCCCTGTATGCAGGGTGTATATCTACTCCAGCCCACTACATGCATTCTGTATGTCAAACCATCATCATCTGCCTAACTTTTTCCTATGTTGGGGTCGGCTTCCAGTCTTACCGGATGCAGCTGAAATGTAAAATACTGGTAGTATTTTACATGGAGCGATAAGACGATACCTCTTGGTAAGACTGGTTGTCAGACTTTCGGGACACTGGCTATCTGTAACGACTGTCAAAGATCTACAAATGACAGCCGGGACCAACGGGTTAACATGCTTTCCGAGGCAAGGAGGAAACTCAGTATGTAACGGGGGGTCACCCATCCACAGCCCAAACCTAGGCATGCGCGGCTTTATCAAAAGATCGATCTAAACGGTTGCTATTATTTAGCCACAAGTTCCTCTTTCTCCTATGTTCGACAAACCAAGAGAAAATGAACTTCTATTTTGTGCTGAAAAATCACATTTTGCGGTAGAACTCAATATTTCGCATTTAAAATATTGCGGTGATAGATGCTTTGTATAGTACAGAGTCTACAGAGGTCAAGTTTTTAAAGTAAAATTTTGGTCTTTGATCCCCAATATGGTAGGTAGGCAGTGCCGGATTAAGGAAGCCTGGGCGAGGAGGGCGTAGCAAATTCATTCAGGGGCACTTTAAGTCAAAAAATGTGTCACCAACTTTGTTCACAAATAATATTTTATAGTGTTGCTAGAGCTAGCTTTCAGAGTAGAGTTAAAATATATTTATTGTTGTTTGGCTTTAGATACTAGTACTACTACAAGGGGGTCATAAGTTGCAGAGGGGCCTGCCAGGGCCTCCGCCTGCCGGGGTTGCGGGTTGTTCGAAAGAGATAGCGCGGCCCCGGAACGTAAAATGCAAGAAGAAACATGGGTGGGTTTTAGTCAGAACAAGTCTGAAACTTTCCCCTCACACCGCCCAAACCGGGGGAAGTTATTTGATGATTTTCCACTCCCAAAAGAAGGGGTTAATAAGTTTCCCTAAAAAAAAACTACGATCAAATGGAAGTGGGCTGTCTTAAAAACGCGGGGCCCGTAGCAATTGCTAGTCTTAAATTGCTACGTGGTTATTCCGGCACTGTAGGTAGATATGATCTAGAACAAAAACCGAACAAGAGTGACTCAAACTCGCGCACCGAGGGTTTCGTACGAACTTGCGACATAAACAGGCATATCTTTTGACTGCGTTGAATTACAGGGTTAATTTTTCACTCACAGCACGAAGGGACCATAGAGTTAACTATATGGACTTAATTTCAACTTAATGCCTCCACGCGTTCTCGAGATAGAAGGTCTTGTAAGGCTGACAAATGGACAATAAAGTGATCCAAGGGATCCTGCATTTTCCTTTTGAGGTACCTACGGATTTCCTAAAAAAAACTTGTCATAAAGTCGGAACTTTGGCCTCTAATATCTCTTGAACTAGAAGGTCCCAGGTAAGGTCTAGAACAAAAAGAATGACCGCAATGGGACGGGGCCAATATTTTTACAGTGAAACAAATACGAAATGATTTGTAAAAACAATCAAATGTGAATAACAGATGAAAATCTATTTTCAAATGTAACGTTCCATATTTAAACTACGTCACACAAAGGAACGTCACACGTAAGAAAGGAGCCTGCATTATAAACACGTTGTGCAAATTGCAATCGTCTTATCTAAATAGTAATGTAATTCACCATTTCCATGGATAAATGACAGCAATGATAATAATTAATTAATATATAACATAAGTACACAGATGGATTTTTGAGTAAGTGTTTTAACTTGACCCATTGCATTTTGCATTAATAATTTAAGATTTCATTGGTTTCCTTTCATTTAATTTATGAAGTTTGTTAAAGAGATTTCGTTCTTATTGACCCTAACGATCGATGCAATAAAAGTACAGGGTGCAACTTTTACAAAATGTAAGCAAGCGAATTTTTAAAAATCTATGAATTCCGTTTTCTTTCATTTTAAAAATAAAGGAACGTTCTCTTTGAGTAAAATTTTCTATAAAGTATTAAGAGTACCTACCTACTTCCCCTTCAGGTGGTATTACAAAATTCCACTCTGTATAACTGTACTAGGCAAAATTGACTGTTTTTTAAAATCTGATGTGGCTCTCAATCCTTACAGATAAAATAATAAGTGAAAGTACTGTAGTTGCTAATTCCAAAGCGTTGATCTCTATGGAGAAGAATGAGCAAACTCTATGAACACTCTCTTAAAACAAATAATCTATAAGATCATGATAACATCATTTATTTTGAGATTATACAAATATGTGAGAACGATGTAATTAGACGTTCACATTAGAGCGTCGAGAAAAAATTACAATGAATACCTATACATTAATTAAAATAAACCGTGGCAGCTAAGAGATAACCAGTCCCAACTGACAGCGCCCGTTATCGCAAATGACGCATGGATCAGCCCCATTCAGCTGAACCATTTTGAAGGGAGCTAAATGACCCGACACACCCGCCACCATCAGCGAGACATTTAAGTGAGCATGACACTCAACCAGCAGGGCATCCGCTAGTAGCAATCGAGCGATTTGGTGCACCGCACGTCTTTGGAACAAAAAAATGGAGCCTTTCGACACAGAAAACTTCATAACTGAAATTCAAAACCGGCCAATATTGTGTTATTCACGATTGCCGGATTATTCGTCGTTTGCATCGCGTCTGTATCGCTACACACGCGCGTTTGCATCGCGTCTGTATCGCTACACACGCGCGTCTGTATTTATACAGGTGTGCAAAGGTCTACAGGCTGCGTCTGACTTGCGTGCGTATCGCGTCTGTATCGCTACAAACGCGCGACGGCGCGTTTAAAAAACGTGGTGTGCATAGGCCCTAAGATGTAATTGATTTAATTCTAACACGTGACTCTGCGTCAGAGCATGACACGATCCTGGTTACAAGCGTATTTCATGCTTACCATAAAAGTATATTGCCACCATAAAATAAGGCATGAAAACAAATTTTCAAGTGCAACTGGTTTTGCAAGAGTTTTTTAAACAATACCCGTTTTTGCGACTTTTCGTGTATTGAGGGTACCTACTACAATACAAACATAAATTCACTAAACAAACAGTCAGAATAGGAACAGCTAACTTTATCTTTTCGTGTCTGTGAAACTCATGTAGACCAGTATGTTGGCACCTGTACACCTCTAGCATTTCATACTAAGTACTATTTTTGTCATGTGCGGGGCTCATATCCTCGACATGATGCGTAGCAGCCAATCGCTATGCCACCCTCTATTTCACCCAAACATCTAAGCTTATTTCTTAAGATCATTGCTTTTTCTCAACCTCAAATTATGTCAACTGCTGTAAGAAATACATATGCTTCCTCTTTACGAACAAAGAAGAATTGCAGATTTGGCATTCTATTTAAAATCATGAACGAATCGGCCGATATTCCTGAGTTGTTAAGCAAAATAGGACTATGCGTACCTTCCGTGAACATTTCAACGCCTCTTTCATCTACTTCATACACCAGCGGCAAGAACCTCGTACAGAGGGAACTCATCTATACTAACTAATATTATAAAGCTGAAGAGTTTGTTTGTTTGTTTGAACGCGCTAATCTCAGGAAGTACTGGTTCGAATTGAAAAATTCTTTTAGTGTTGGATAGTCCATTTCTTGAGGAAGGCTATAGGCTATATAACATCACGCTCCGACCAACAGGTGCTGAGCAGCGTGGGTGAAACCGCGAGGAACAGCTAGTTTCTTATAAAAGCCTGTCGAGATTGTAACTAAACCTGCCAAGAATTCGACATTGACCCATTCGTTTGTAGCATCCGTCAATTGAAAAATACTTTGTGCAACCACTTTTTTGTTGACGTTTTGTAACATCCATATTTTTATTTTCTAAAAATCTTTTGTAAAAAAGTCTATATGTGAAGAAGTTTCCCAAACATACTAAAATAATCCGTGTATCAGTAGTGGGATCAAATCAAAATATTTAATTTATTTATTTAAGGCGCAGTATCCCAAGTAACACAGACGTGCTGAATAATGATTGAGTAGAGCAATCATCAAGAGCATTAAGCTGAATACTAAGCTGAATAACGTCTGAGTACCGTCTATTCAGCTGTTATTCAAGCAAAAAGGGCCCCAATTTTGAATGCTTAACGCTGAATAACATCTGAGCAACAGCTAAATAACATCTGAGCACCATCTGAGTAGGAGCTTAATAACTTTTGAATAACAGCTCACATTGTTTTTATTAAGCTCTTACAACTGAGTTATTCAGTTTATTCGAATTGGTTATTGTATTCAGAATTTATTAAGATTGTTCACATTTTTGCAAACTTTATTCATACAAATTTTGAAAATAATTATTGGATTTTAATGTCTAATGTTGATTTGACATCCGCCGGCGAACTTATAAAATCGAAAATTTATAAATTTAAATTGACTAAGTTAGAGGTCTGCTATTATGTTAATTGTTAGTGCGCAAGTAATTTTGTCGTGAATATAATGTTTTTATTTTTCATTACACGACGCGCCGCGTGAATAATCAAGATAACAGATAGTAAATAGTATTTTCATACAAACATACTAGGTCTGACAAAAGTACTTGTGACGAAATAGCTAATACTAGCAATTTTAACCCATAAAATAAGCCATAAATGAGTTGAAAATGTTGTAGTTGTGAGATTAAGCATTTTGGTGATTCGTAAATTCCTTTTAAGTATAAGTTACAAAGATTTTTAATGGCGATCGATAGTTTTTGCTTTATAATGCTGAATAAAAGTGCACACATGTCTTGTTACTAAGCTATAACTTTAAAAAGAGAAGACTAACTTCTGAATAACAATTATATAGGTAGTTTGATCACATTTCTACATTCAGATTTTTAGGGTTCTCTTATCGAACGAACAAAAACCTTTTTTAATGTGGAATTTTCCCGCCCGGCTTTCACTAAATTGAACTATTAAAAATTGGAAGACCATCCATGTTTATATTTAGTGATATCTTTTCTGGCACAACGTTTGTGTTAATCAATATGTTTTTAAGTATCTCAATGACGCTATTGTGCCAGTATTCACCTTGCTCAATAGACTTTATGTGGACTTGTCTCGGTGTATTTAAAATTGTCCTTGGATCATTAGGTACAATGTCTGGGAATCTTTGATTTAATATTTCTGCCAAAACCTTTAATGCTACTTGTGTAATGTTTTTTTCGACAGCCCGTTTTCTGATTTTTTCTCGAAATATAAAATTTTTCATGTGTTCGGTACATTGTTCTTCTTCGATATCTGTACAGATACCATCAGATGCACTCTCTTCTTGCGTAAATCGCAATGCTGTTTGACTTATTTGGGGGACGGAACCCTCATCATTGCACGGCAAACACGCATGATGGCTGGGACCGGGTTCAGTTTTGTTCAAACAATTTTCACAAATCCTTTGATGAACAGAAACACTTGGACAATTACTACTTCTGATATTTAAATATTCTTTTAACAATTTTCTTTTGATATTACCGGTTCTCTTCGATTTTTTCCATAACGCAAAAAATAAAGGATGGTATTTAATACTTTAACTGTAAATCCCCTTTTTTCAATCAAAATATTCGAAATTATCACCAAAAATACTGAATTGCACACTAAATTTGCTCATCAAATAAATCAATTATACTATACTGTTAGAAGACAGCACTACAATAAAAAAGTGTTATATCTTTATCCATTTTCTATTAATGCAAGTCGTTACTGGCACTCGCCGGCCGCTGCCGCGGCACCGCTCGCTTCGCTCGCTCGGCTCGTGCGTAGGGGGTCGCAGTTTTAACCTAACCTAACCTACGCATTTTTTTAGCATTCAGGAAAGAATATTTGGTGCACGATCAGTATTTTTGGTGAACACAATTTTTTTTCCCAAAAATAAATACGTACAATAATACTTTAATTAAGCTCGTATTAAGCTATAGACGCTATAACAATACAAATATGGTATATAATTTGAATAAATAGTTTGAAACTCTCTATTATACTGAAAAAAGCTTAATAAAAACATAAATAATATTGTTTATTCAGCAGCTGAATAATTAGTAAAACATAGAATCTTATCCAATTTAAAGATAAAATAAAGACAATTATTCAGTATCAAGCTGTATAATAGAATTATGTAACAATATTATTCAGAAGGTGATACTTAATTCAGCAAATAGCTATTTCAAACGCTACTAGCTTAGTACTGCTTTAATAATAGCAGGACAGATTATGGTTATTCAGATAAATGCTGCCGACGGGGCTGTTTTACAGCTTTAAGCCACCTGGAATGCGTAATGCTAAATAACGTCTGTATAATAATTTTACGGTGATTGGTTACTAAGCCTAAAGAAGGGAAGGGCAGAAATACAGAATTTATTAAGCTTTAAGAATTTTAAGGCTCCGAACTCAACCTAATTCAGCATTTGGCTATTCCCAAAGCTCTTATACAAACTATATTCATCTTTGAACTGTAAAATGTTCTTAATGCGTACTGTTATCTTGCTTATGTGTTACTTGTTACGTCGTTGACCTTGTTCATACATTTTGACGTTGGACTTTACTGCATACGTTTGTCGTAAAAATACAAATAAATTTGTATAAAATTAAATATTAACTATCCATTAAAAAACAATCCATCATTGAACGCAGTTTGGCATTGGAAATTTCATTGTATACTTTTGATTATAATTACGATTAATATTGAAGAGATAAACTGCTTTAAAAGAGAATTTAGAAGTGTGTTTGAATATTTTTTTACACATTTTAGTATATTTCATTATAATTTGAATTCCATCAATGTATGCAAAAAAGCCTTAAAAATATCATATTTTTTTCAGTGATTAAAATTATGTATGGTTTAAGAGATACACTGCGTTAAAAAACCAGATTTTTGGCCGTTCTCAAGAAATCTTCACCTTCACATAGGCCTGCATGGGCACTTATAAAACGTCGAGAAAAGCTGCACCATCCAGCTGAATACCAGCGTCACGTAGTCTACCTGGCATTATGCTGAGCTGGATTCCTATTTGGTGCAACCTTGAGACCGTTATAAATGTATGTGATGGATGTGTCTAATTGTCTATGGGTCTAACTTCTATCTTATTTTCTTTTTAAATCTATGTTAGTTTGATATTTTTGTGTTAATTCCTGTAATGATTTTTGTTGCATACAATAAATGATTTACGTATCTAAAGCAAATTACACAGAAAAACAGTTTTATATTGTTTTTTTTTTTATATATTTGACAAGGACATGCGTTTCGTTCTCCCGTTGGTTTTATGTCACTTGAAAAGTAATCTTAGTTCTTGTCCTCCAACCCTTCTGGACCTGAAAAATAAAACATAGGTAAATTAGTAAAAAATTGGTTTATTCGAAAGAGATGCCGCTCAGAACACAAAGGGCAAAAGAAGGAACATAGGTAGGTTTTAAGTCTGAACGTCTAAAAAGCATTCCTAAAAAAATTAAGAATTATCGATTTCAAACAAAAAAGATTATTTCTTATTTTTTTATATTTGAATACAATTTGAAAATTCTATCAGATCTTACTCAAACATCACAGCCTAATAAATGTAGGAACGATGTTTTAAAATCAAAATGCGAGATTTTTTGTAGCATAATTGTATAAGGTATGTCTTTTTACTGTTGGCAACTCTGTCATGCATCTACTTACTACAGTTTTCCGGCTCAACACATTTCTTCTGGTAGGAATCGTAAACGTAGCCTTCTTCGCAGGCGCAGCCAGGGATACAGGCATGTATGCATCGGATTCGTGCAAGTTCTGGGGATAGTTTATAGTTTGAACATTTTCCGCGACAGCGACCTGCACAGCCCATTTTTGCGTGAGGATCATCTTTGCATTCTTCATACTGGCCTGAAAACAATTGCAGGTAGAAAGAGTTAACACTTTTTGTTTAGCACCAGCACGTTTATTTTATCTATGGTTATTTTTATTATAGTAGTCGTTGCACTGGTAGAGGTTTTTTAACGTTTACAAACTTTAAAACGAGCTGGCTGTTTTATTGTTATATTATATAGTTATATCACGGGACAGATACTGCGGCCCCGGAACGTAAAGGGCAATAGAAGGAACATGGGTGGGTTTTAGCCAGTACAAGTCTGACACTCCCTCTACTGAAGTTATTTGATGATTCCCGCCCAAAAAAAAGCCATCCTGACTCGAATTTTTAAGTTGAAATTATGAACTACAATCACTTGTCGACGACAACGTCTATATGCCGATTGCCGAAGAAGGTCGTAAGTCAAACTAAACGTCAAGCTGTTACGTTGTAATTTTGCCTCTCGACTTTTGATAACGATTGCTATTGCTAATAGATTCCACAAAAAATAAAATCTGGAAATGATAGGAATAAAGAGATAAAAAATAAAAACCAATGTTAGGTGAAAATTTTGAATAATAATAAAATAGTACTTACCTACTTTAAAAAATTCTAGTTCCTAAACTACAAAAAATCGCGGAACATACATGGGGGTAATTCAGGTACCCCTTAGCATAAGGCATCTAAATTTTTTCTTTGGACGCCTATCAACTGGCCACTCTGTATAGGTACAGTTTGAGAGATAGTGTCTAACCTGGAATACCACATATATGCTACTTTAAATGTCGTAGTTTCGTTTCGTTCTGCGTTTATCACCTACGTAAATAAAATATAACAACGTTGTGTGATCTTAAAACATAAGAAAAGAAAAGAAATCGTACCCATGGTCGTTTTTGCCACGAACAACATCAAAATGGCTACCGCTATTATTTTAATAAAATACATGTTTATGGTTAAAAGATAACTCAACGGCTGGAATATCACGGATAAATGTTAGGTAATGGCATCGTAATGGTCTTATATACTTAAGTATTACGTCATTACCTATGTATTGTATATCAAGCTGTACCTAATAGGGCTGCCCTAAATGTTGCGTAAAGTACCTATCAACTAAAATCAAACTAAAAGCATTTATTTCAACTATAGTACGGCCAACGAGAAGCGATACGAAAGGTCATTAACCTAAAGAACAACTTTGGCGTTGACAATCTAATATTTAGCTCTTTCCATCTTGTGCCTTTGTCGTAATGTCTCGTTCTCCCGGCAAAAACATGACAACGTTAAGACGGGTTCGCCAACATTCGGGCGGCCATTTTAGATGGGGTTTTAGCATGGGTTTTGTTTACATTTGGTATCGCCTCTCGTTGGCCGTACTATAGACCATTTTTTACGGATCGAAATAATTAAATAACTTACCCCGCTCTGAACGGAGCGGAGGGGAATGTCAAACTTGTACAGACTAAAACCCGTCCATGGTCCTTCTATTGCCCTTTACGTTCCGGGGCCGCGGTATCTCTTTCGAACAACCCGCAACCCCGGCTGTCAATTAGTTAGACCATTACACTTTTGATTGTCACGAAACAGGATGAAGCTACGGCACCAAACACATTGCATAATAACTTGTGAAACTAATATACTAAGTGGTCCGTCCTAAAGTGTTGATCTCTATGGGGAATTATGGGCAAGAAACTCTATGTATAATCTGTTAAATCATAATATTTTTACAAAATTATGGTTACATCATTCATATTGCAATTATACAAATAAGAGAGACTGATGTAGAAAGACGTGCACATTAAGAGCGTCCAAAGTAAAAGCAAAAATATAAAAAAAAACAAATGATTGTGAAAATGAATGATTTCAAATATATAGGTATTTGAAATCATTCATTTTCACAATCATTTGTTTCTTTTTTTTTCCGTGGCATCTATCATCTAATAGATGACCAGACGCAACGTCAGTTGGGTCGCCTTCTTCTTACTTTCTCTAAAATTGTATTTCACACGTGGGCTTTTTACTCATTTATCGTAAAGAGTGCTTTCATTATTTCTGATTTCAACACGGATAACAATAATAAAATGTTATGGCCAAACATACAAAAAATATCAGAAACTGTGTAATATAAATAAATAAAGACCTACATCGGTAAAAGATCCCTTTTTAATTAAGACTAGTTATTTTTCACTTAATGTATCAAAACATAAAAGGTACAACCCTATAAAAACCTTTTGAACATCTGTGTATACTGTTTTAATACGCAAAAATTAAGTATAATCTACCGATAGATGAATATAGTGATTCTTAATTGTTCCGTACGTTACATATTTTAACATGTCCTTGAGATAATTTATTCTTTTGTTACTTATTTAAATAAATTCGACTTAAGTAGGTACAGCGGCACCTGATGGCTTTTTGAGCGCCTCTTTTATACAACTCAAGGCAAGGTGTTAAATGTATTAGTGATGTCAAGGGACATGGCTACAACCCCACCACTCGTTACTACTTCTTTCAAGAAGGACTTGACGCGCAGGACCGCGACAACGCTTGAATGATTTTTTTAGCTGCCACGGTTCATTTTTAATTTATTAAGATTTTTATATTGAATTTTGTTTTTACTCTGGACACTCTTACTGTGCACGTCTTTCTACATCGTTCTCACATATTTATAATTATAATCTCAACACGAATGATGTAAATACGATTTTGTAATAATATTCTAATTTAAAAGAGTGTTCATGGAGTTTCATGTACATTCGTCTCCATAGAGATCTACGCTTCGGAATGGGCAACTACAGTACTTTCACAAGTTATTATGTCTTGTGACCGGGACTGTAGCTTTGACATTTTGTTTTTTTTTTGACATTGAGAAGTGCCTGTAGTGATCTAATCTAAATAAATGATTTCGATTTTATTGATTTTTGATCTTGAATGACGCACTCGGAACCCAAATTGGTTGTCAGATATATCGGGATTAAGTCTATTCACGAGCAACAATGAGACGCCCGAAGAGCTTTTTCATCTCGCCAAGTAGCACAATCGGACGGTATGCGGGATTGCGGGAGGTAAGTCTACAGGGCGAAGATCTTTTCAACCCTTTCGCTGCCCAATCCAAATTATTACATACATTTTGGACTCATACGCTGAGTTCTGGACAGCGAAAGAGGCAGGTTAACTTTACCAGTTTTCTATACCTGTAGAAATATTCCTTGTTCGAGACAAGCGTCAAACATCAATCACAATCGTGGACCTAGGATCTTAAGAGCGATTACAAGGGCCCGGCCCGCTAACTGTTTCGCTAATCTCGGAACTTCATTGACCTCCTCTTCTTCACCCCTTGCTCCTGACTTCGGCACGACATTTTCAACCATTTCTCGGTTGCTGTTGCAGTTCTGGTTGCAAACTTTGTGTTAGTGGGGGCGCCCAAGGCCTAAGCTTTCCTCTGACTAGGTGATATGGCCTCGGATCTGGATTTAATGACTCTAGGACAGAGATGGCGAACCAATGGCAAGCGTGTCATTGACGGCACGCCCACGACACAACGATTTGGGCACACAAACAATTTAAATCATATTTTTATCTTCCTATGATTTTTTAAGTCGCCAGAGCGATTCATTATTTTCAGAGATGAATAAAATTAATTCGCTTAGAAACCGTTTAGCGATGACTCCACTACCTAGTCAGTAAAAAAAGTTCCGAATTGATAGTAATTATTTTGATAATACAATCACTTAGTTAAATTATTTGTTTGATGGCACGTCTGTGGCCTCATTCAACATTAGGAAAAATGGCACGTTGGGCCATCAAGGTCACCCCTGCTGTAGGATCTCTTCCCTGTTGTTTGCAATTACGCCTAGATGCCAAGTTATGGGGTCTAAAATGGCACTGCAATTAAGTGAAAAGGATTTACTAAATGAAAACCTAAAGGAGTTTTGAAAATAAAACATGAAACCCTGGCTTAAAAAATAGAGTAAGTACCAAAGTAATATTTATTGAAAAGATAAATGTAAAAATTATTAAGGGGGTGATATTAAAAGAAGAGTGACGTTTTAAGTTAATCATAAAATTATTAATGATAGGAGTTCGAACCAGACGAACCAAAACAAAGACACGTACCTCTTATTTTTCGGATTCATCTGTGTACACCTATTGTATAATTATCACTTAAAGGAGTGCCATTTGAAGGCGTGTCCCCGACACAAACAAACAAAAATTTTCATCGCAGTCCGTGAACTTTTAATATAAAAAAGTATTCTACAGATTGGGCCCTGACTGCGATGAAAATTTTTGTTTCGTTTTCGATTCCCTTTCATTTGTTCCTAGCACATTCCATCGGCAAATGTAAAACTAACATTTTCTTTTTTTTTCTTTTTAGTTCATTTTTTTACATGGCTGTCGTGTTTTTTATTTTTTTAAATTATTTTTTTTTTCAACTACGAGCTTCAAAAATAATATCATTCGATTTGAATGGCACTGATAAAAGTTCTCTTACTAATGTTCCTGTTACCATAACAGTAAAGACCAAAATCATGGGCGCATCTGGATTCATTCCAGCATTAATTCCAGGTCGTCTTGGCCATTACCGATGTCACTGTTTTATGAATGAGCGTTTCTTTTGCTATGATGATCAATATCCCAAACTTAATTAAAGTAGTTTAATAACTACCTAATGAAAAAAAAAATACATCATTCAATAAGCTACATTCAAGTGACACTTGCTTAAAAGTATTTTATGTCATTTGTTGATTTTTTTAATAAGTCATTCGTTGATTTTTTTAATCTACTTTTCACTAAAACCACATAAGCCATGTAATAAAGCATTAAATTAACCGTACAATCTTGTAGGTATTCGTATGGTCTAAATAATCATAATTAAATAAAGTATAATAGGACTATCTACTTTTTGTTTTATTGTGTGGTCACCCTGCTCTATCAATTTTCATAGGATTAAAAAAGTAATATTTAATCAGCTAAGAGGTGAGAAATACACAATTTTAGATATATCTATAATTTACTAGAAACTTATTACTACTTATTAATTACTTATTAATTCCTGTATTGTCTTTTGTTGCATACAATAAATGATTTACCTCTATATAGCAAATTAAACAGAAAAAAGTTTTATATTGTTTTTATTTTTTTTGAAGTTTGACAAGGACATGCGTTTCTTGTTCTCCCGTTGGTTTAATGTCACTTGAAAAGTAATCTTAATCCTCGTCCTCCAACGGTTCTTTGTCTGGAGCTGAAAAATAAAACATAAATTAATATAAAAAAACCACTTCAGTAGGTACCTACCGGTTTTGTTATTACGACGTCATATAGCAGTACTTATCCTGTCACGTTTGCGGGTTATTCGACAGAGATGCCGCTCAGAACACAAATGGCAAAAGAAGGAACATAATTATGTGGGTTTTAAGTCTGTACCCACTACTACGTCCAAAAATTAGGTATTCCTAAAACAAAATAAGAATTATCGATTTCAAACAAAAATGATTATTTCACATTTTTATATTTGAATACAATATGAAAATTCTGTCAGATGGTAGTGTAAGAGGTTAACAGAGGTTTTATAACCTAAGCAATGCTGGTTAAAGCATAACGTTCAAATACCGAGCTCGTTTTAAATAAAGAATAGGATAATAAAAAAAATGGTTTTGATAAGTAGTATGACATGTAAATTAAAATGATTTAAATTATAATCTTTAAAATATTATATGCGCTTTATTTTAACTAATAGGCACTATTCAAGTACCACAGTACTCAAATATCACAGCCTAATAAATGTACGAAGTTTCAAAGTCAAAATGTGACATATTAGTAGTATGTATAAATGTATGAGGGATTTCTTTTTACGGTTGGCAACTCTGTCATGCATCTACTTACTACAGTTATCCGGCTTAACACATTTCTTCTGGTAGAAATCGTAAACGTAGCCTGATAAACAGTCGCAGCCAGGGAAACAGTTATCTGTGCATTTATACGTCTTACTCTCTGGGTGATTGACTGTACATGCTCGACAGCGGCCTGCACAGCCTATATACGCGTGAGGATCATCTTTGCATTCTTCATGTTCGCCTGAAAAAAATTGCAGGTAGAAAAGAATAATCAACACTTTTTTTTAGCACCAGCACGTTTATTTTACCTATGCATTTTTTTCTAACATCTTAGTGGATTACGGTAGATAGTAATCACAGAAATTAAAGACATGTTGCACTACTACATAGAAAAATATCATCGTATATATCAGCCCCATTCAACTCAACCATTTTGAAGGGAACTAACTGACCCGACGCACACGCCGCCATCAGCGAGACATTTAAGTGAGCATGACAATCTCTCAACCAATAGGGCAACCGTCGAGTCAATTAAATTACATAGTACGCACACATGGGTATTACAATTATACAATATTAGGAAATTGAGTCTATACAATGCAAAGATAGTCCTACAGGGTCCCTAATGATCATACAATTATAAAAACTACCACCTAAGTACACATTATGGTAAAACAAATAAATATATTGCGTATTGGATGTAAGTAAGAGCTGATGAAACCTATGATTCGCTTGTAATTATTAGTTTATGGTTCGCACTCTACTCATAGACAATTTATTTTTGTCTATTCCCTCTCTTGTCAAAATGTTGTCCAAGTAAGAACATCCTTTGTTTTATTTCTATTTGCTGTACCTAATTATTTAAATGGGTTGACAATATAAAGTACGTTCTAATGTTGTGCATAATTTCTGCTCCTAAACTTGATAATATATAGCACGTTATAACAAGAGCAACATCAAAATGCATGGAAACTATTTATAAGTATAAGATGGAGAGGTGTAAACCTGTATTCATAAGATTAGATGAGATGTAATTACTCGCGTAAAATACTATAAAATGTACATAATATTGGCATACAGCTAGTCCGTGTTATAGAAGTATTTGCAACTTACATAATAAAAAAGACTATTAATTTTCGCGTACTCCGATACCCTTTATTGCAAAGAACCTGTAGCGACACAAAGATGCAAGTGGCAAAAAGTACTACAGCGCCATCTATTCACTGAAGAACTAAACGGCAAGATTCCTACATCGCGCAAGTGAAGTTGTGCGCTAAGTTAGCATATATACGAGCACCCCACACGTAACTGTCGGGCAGTGGCCCGCCAGACACGACACCCGTCCGGTCAGAAGATCCTCCCTTTTCCATAGAGGATGGAGAACTTTACACCCTGTTCTTTATACCTCTAAAAACCATTTTAGACATTGGCATTTATGAGGATGCAGCGACGGCTATTTGTTAGGTACTCTTTGACGGAGTTTTAATGAAATTTCTTTTAGTATGTATATCTATATACCTAGGTACAGTTTGAGAGATAGTGTCTAACCTGGAATACAACATAGTTATGCTACACCACGACACCAAAGCGGCCGAAGCTGCATTTATCACCTAGGATCTACCTACGTAACTAATTATTTATTTACAATAAGCACGGTTAGGTACATACATACACAACGAAATAAACTAACATCTAAAAACTGCATTTCAATAACCATGCTAATAACAGGCATGCATGACAACTTTGTGTATCTTAAAAGAAAAGAAATCTTACCCAGAGTCGTTTTTACAACGGACATCATCAAAATGGCTACCGCTATTATTTTAATAAAATACATGTTTATGGTTAAAAACTAACTCAACGGCTGGAATATCACGGATACGTTAGGTAATGACATCGTGCCGGTCTTATTTATTTATTTATTTATTGGTTCACCAACAATTGTTCACACTGTTTACAATACAAATAATCATGCAATAAATTATTTCACATTAGTGCAACAATCACTTAGAGGTAAACACTACATGCTTAAGGAAGTTGTAAAATACAAAGAGAATAAGAGAAAAAAAAAAACAGACAATAATATCAAATTGAACTTACCCAATTTTGAGTTATTGAAAGGCTTACAACTAGTGAGAATTTACATAAAATGAACACATCTTCTCCCCAAGCGAGTCAGTGCAAGGTCACTATTTGAGATGTTCTTGATACTTGGCTTTCAGCTTGCTTAAGCTGTCAAAGTGCAAATCAATTTCATCACTACAGCTATTAATGACCTTGCAGAACCTCGCAACTGGGGATCCTGCGCCTAAGACCGTTCTTCTCTGTGGGGGGCATAGAGGTGTTATTTGGCTGCGAGGAATCCTTGAAGGGGCACGGAAACCAATGAGGTGCAATAACTGAGGACAGTCGACTTTATGGGCCATAACCTTGCTCACGAACATGGCATCACAAATGCGTCTGCGACTGTCTAGCGAGACCATACTAAAGTGCTTCAGTCGGTTACTATAAGAACGCACCTTTTTGGAAATTCCGCTAGAAAATGCCAGGTGCCAAAGAAAACGCTTCTGTATGCGCTCAAGACGCAGCGAGTGAGAAGAATAGTGTGGCCGCCAGATGATGCTACAATATTCCAGAGTGCTTCGAACTAAGCTATTATAAAGCATAATTTTAGTTTTACAATTTCTAAACTGCTTGGTATTTCTCAGTACGAAACCCAACATTCTAGACGACCTTTTTATCGTGTTGTTTATATGAGGGATAAAGGTTAACTTTTGATCGAACTTATATACTTATGTACTACGTCTGCACTAATAGGGCTGCCCTAAATGTTGCGTGAAGTATCAACTAAAATCAAACTAAAAGCATTTATTTCAACTAGACAAACAAACAAACAAACTCTGCAGCTTTATAATATTCGTATAGATTGTATTTCACACGTCTTTAATTCACGTCTTTAATTTATTTCTGATTTCAACACGGATAACAATAATAAAATGTTATGGCTAAACATAAAAAAAAATATCAGAAACTGTGTAATATATAAATAAATAAAGACCTACATCCGTAAACGATCCCTTTTTAATTCCAAATACTCCCAAAAATGTCAAACTAATTTTTATTTTTTTTACTTAATGTATCGAAAAATAAAAGGTACAACCCTATAAAAGCCTTTTGACCATCTGTGTATACTGTTTTAACGCAAAAATTAAGTATAATCTACCGATAGATGAGTATAGTGATTCTTAATTGGTCCGTACGTTACATATTTTAAGATGTCCTTGAGATAATTTATTTTTTTGATACTTATTTAAATAAATTCGACGTAAGTAGGTACAGCGGCACCTGATGGTTTTTGAGCGCCTCTTTTATACAACTCAAGGCAAGGTGTTAAGGGCACGCCACAATAGTGGCGGTAAGTCCCCTCTTTGAGGAGTGGTTGGAGAGGCGTCATGGCGTCCTCACCTACCGCCTGACGCTGTCCTCACCGGACACGGAAGTTTCGGGAGGTTCCTGCACATCATCAGGCGGGAGGAAACGCCCGGGTGTCATCATTGTGACGATCACCCGGAGGACACGGTGGAGCACACAGTGGCGGTCTGCCCGGCTTGGGCGGAGCACCGCCGTGCCCTCGTAGAGGCGATCGGCGGCGGCGATCTCTCGCGTCCGGACCTGGTTCAGGCCATGGTCCGGAGCGAGAGGGAATGGGAAGCGGTCACCACCTTCTGCGAAGCAGTAATGCTAGCGAAGGAGGTGGCCGGGCGTTTGAGGGAGAGAACATCTGCCCAACCCAGCCGCCGCGGGAGACGGCCATGGCGCCGGGCGCCGCGAGACGACTTCCGGCCACCGTAAATGCGGGCCTGAGGACGGTGAGCAATGGGTAGCTCACCGTTTGTCCGTCTATTGACGACAGGCCGTGTCGACGGCACGTTCGTGTTTCACGCGCGCCTCAAAGAGAGTCAGCAAAGCAGAGGGGCTTGCCAGGGCCTCCGCCTGCCGGGGTTGCGGGTTGTTCGAAAGAGATACCGCGGCCTCGAAACGTAAAGGGAGAAGGAACATGGGTGGGTTTTAGTCAGTACAAGTCTGACATGCCCCCCCGCTCCGCCCAGAGCGGGGGAAGTCATTGGATGATTTCCCACCCGAAAAAAAGAGGCAAGGTGTTAAATGTATTAGTGATGTCACGGGACACGGCTACAACTCCACCACTCGTTACTACTTCTTCCAAGAAAGTCTTGACGCCCAGGATCGCGTCAACGGTTCATTTTTAATTTATTTAGATTTTTATATTGAATTTTGTTTTTACTCTGGACGCTCTCACTGTGCACGTGAGTTCGCAAATAGTAAAAATAATTAATTCTGTAAGTGATGCCTTTGTAAATCCGCAAACACCCAATAATAGTCTTCACCTCCAGCTAGTTATTTTTCACTTAACGAATTAATAAAAAGCTACAGCCCTATAAAAACCATGTGACATATCTTAATTATTCCGTACTTTACATAATTTAACATGTCGTTGAGATAATTTATTATTTTGTTACCTATTTGTATAAGGCCACCCATATTCTAAGTTGTAAGTGTTGTAACCTCATTTCCTCGACTTAACTCAAACTCACTGAGGCGGTTTCATATTCATAATTGCAATTTTAATCTTCATCTCAAGTAGTTTCATGAGTGGAGGTGAGTTTGACGTGAGGAAACAACTGTCAAATTTAAGGTATACGTACCTTGAAGCTTCCTTGAGGTAGTTAGTATCAAGGGAATTTTAACCAAAACACGCACGTTATATCTGATTTTCATAACGTCTTTTGAAGATTTGAATAATTGAATAATTTCTATTGAATATTTCTACGATAATCCTTACGATTACTTATACAGACAATATTTATGGGATGCAGAAAATCCAATTAAGTGTTATGACGAAAACAAGTTTCAAAATAGATTCCAGATCACTAAAAATGTTGCGATAAATTTTCATGCTACAGTAGGCCTACTATGACATCTTAAAGCAGAACTTATTCCACTGAGTGATAGATATGGTGCTAGACACCCTGTATAGCTCTGTCCCTTTCCCTCAGCGGAATAAGTTCTGCTATAACACGTCCGTCATGGTAGGGTAGTATGACATCTTAAAGCAGAACTTATTCAACTGAGTGAAAGAGATGGTGCTAGACACCCTGTATAGCTCTGTCCCTTTCCCTCAGCGGAATAAGTTCTGCTTTAACACGTCATGGTAGGGTAGCAGTTATTGTTTCAAGATATCGGTGGTAACATACGATACGTCGATTGCCAATAAGCCCCATAATCCAGGTGCTAGTCGCTTTATTACGATTGTATGCAACGGGTAACTTTCGTGAAGTGAGTAATATATTTTTCCGCATCCAAAAGAACTAAACAGTTACAATTAATTATTTGTAACAGAATATTATGCACATATAAACATATTTAAGTTAAATTGGCATTATTTATTTTGAGATTGTTTGCGGAGATTTCCATCATATCAGTCAATCGATTATTTCAAGGATTGTAGCAAAAAAATCCAAAATGTTGGCTTGAAGACGAGTTTTTAATATTGTATATTCACTATCTGAACAAGATATTTTACATTTTTGTGGATAGCTCGTAACTTTGACAGTTCGTTGACATTTATACTTTTATAAAAACACCAAAATAATATTCATTTATTCACACTGTTTAATTGTACTGTTACGAAACACGTGCTATAAATATAAAAATACTAGAAACTAGATTTTATACAACTTGAACATTTGTTATCGATTTTCATGCCACCTAGAACTAACTTCACTGAATCCACCAGTGTGACCAACTACAAATTAGAGATCCTGCCCCACTTAGGCTAAAAAACTGACAAATCCTGCCAAAATCGAAAGCACAAAATGCCAATGTAATTTAATAGAACTCCAAAAATTTAAAATAAATACACACATTATTTTTTTGGAGTTTTATATAAAATAATTGATCTTAAAGTCTAAAAGTGAACTGAATTAAATTATACATTCGTATTAACATCGAATTCTTCTTGATCACTTTCTTTATACATCGCTTTTGTCATTTTGTCAACAAAAGTGCCAGAGAGTAAAATAAAGGACTAAACCTGCCAAAATGCAGGTTCCTGCCACATATGGTCACACTGGATACCACCTAGAACTAACTTCACTGTGTCGCTGTAGTACCAAATCACTCTCATCAATTTTCTCCATCGCCCCAAAAGAAGTATAACTTCAAAAAAAATGCATTAAAATCCGTTGCGCAGTTTTAAAGATCTAAGCATACATACTTAGGGACAGACAGACGGCGGAGAGCGACTTTGTTTTATACTATGTAGTGATATTTTATTCTGGAATATAATTCAATATTTTTCGAATGTATGAGAGTATTATTTTTGCTGTCGGCGGGCCACCAGTATTCGACCGGCGGCGTGCCGCATGCGGCCCGCGGGCCGTGGTCTGTGCATCCCTGGGTTAAACAATACTTGCGAAGGTTTGTAAATGGATGGGTTACCACAGGGGGCCAGGTTAAGCAACCCTTGCCTAGGTTTGGAAATGGATGGGTTAGCACGGCTTAAATAATGTCGATGTTTCACATCTGCCAGGCGTCCCGTAACGGCTCACATTTATCTTTTTTAATCTGTTCTTTTTTCTCACTTTGATATTTTTTTCTGTTAATTCCTGTATTTTCTTTTGTTGCATACAATAAATGATTTACCTATATATAGCAAATTAAACAGAAAAAAGTTTTATATAGTTTTTATTTTTTATATATTTGACAAGGACATGCGTTTTTTGTTCTCCCGTTGGTTTTATGTCACTTGAAAAGTAATCTTATTTCTTGCCCTCCAACCCTTCTGGACCTGAAAAATAAAACATAAATTAATATAAAAATCGGGTTATTCGAAAGAGATGCCGCTCAGAACACAAAGGGCAAAAGAAGGAACATAGGGATTTTAAGTCTGTACGTCTAAAAAGCATTCCTAAAAAAAATTAAGAATTATCGATTTCAAAGAAAAATTTTATTTCACATTTTTATATTTGAATACAATTTGAAAATTCTGTCAGATCTTACTCAAACATCACAGCCTAATAAATGTAGGCACGAAGTTTTAAAATCAAAATGCGAGATTTTTTGTAGCATAAATGTATGAGGGATTTCTTTTTACTGTTGGCAACTCTGTCATGCATCACTTACTACAGTTTTCCGGCTCAACACATTTCTTCTGGTAGGAATCGTATACGTAGCCTGGTTTGCAGTCGCAGGCAGGGATACAGACATGTGGGCAAAGGTAGGGCTTACTGGCTTCTTTATAGTCTGAACATTGACGATGACAGCGGCCTGCACAGCCTACATAGGCGTGAGGATCATCTTTGCATTCTTCATTCTTTCCTGAAAACAATTGCAGGTAGAAAGAATTAACTAAGAAAGGATAAAAAAAAAGTGTGTGTGTCAGCTCAGACGCACGACTTGAGTTTACTCCTTAAGTACGAGTATCTAACCATACGCAAAAAGAGTGTATTCAACTGAAAAAAGATGAATATCATAATAGGAAAGTAAAGTAAATTCACAAAAAATAATGAAAAAAATATCAATATAGATACATCGACACTGATAGAAGCCCAATAACATATATAGTATACTAGCTGTGCCGTTGCAATGCAATTTTCTACTTTTCTACCTACCTGCCTACCCTACATACCCTACCTATCGTACATACTCTACCTATCGTACATACCCTACCTACCGTACATACCCTACCTACCCTACATACCCTACCTACCCTACATACCCTACCTACCCTACATACCCTACCTACCCTACCTATCCTACCTACCCTACATACCCTACCTACCCTACATACCCTACATACCCTATCTCTCAAGTTGGATCGAACTGCACATGGTGTGCGAATTTTATTATAATCGGTTAAGTGGTTTAGGAGTCAATTGAGGACAAACATTGTGACACGACATTTATATATATTAAGAATAGGTATAGTCGCCTATACAGCATACCATATGTACGTCTTAATTCACTCACAGCAACACAGTCAAATTAGAAAGTTGCGCACTAAAGACCAAAAACGTGACACATTTTCGTTACTTTAGTAGGTTTTACCCCTCGGATTTTTCTCATACCGGGCGCCTTATATATGAAAATCGATTCTTAGGGAGTAAACTCCAAAAATTGAGTACAAAGGTAATACTTATTTCTCAAGAAATTTCTACCAGCAGACCTGCGAAAGGAGATATGAGAACGAAATGTAGACGATAGTGTGAGAGAGTATTAGAAAAATATGTATGTGTGCCTTAACCTATTACAACCTACAGATACTTATAAGTAAATATTAGTAAATACTTGTATAAATATTATACCGCCGCATGTATTTAATACCACCGCATCTGTATGTAGATAGTTTGCGTATCACGGTTACCCCGTATCTCTTCCCTGTTTCGCAGAGCTCCAGATACTGGAAGTATGGCCACTTACACAAAAAATGTCCTTCTAACAAAGTTATTTGCCCGAAATGTACCGGAAGTCATGCTAGCTGTGAAACAACATCTTTTAAATGTTCCAATTGTCGTGGAAACCACATGGCATGGCTAAAATATCGTGTCCAATTTTTCTTAAGGAAAAGGAACTGCGGGAGCTAATGTTTGATTTTAACTGTAACTTATCGGAAGGCACGGACGGTCTACGTATCTCCGTCACCTATGTACGATGCCCGCAGATACCAAGTCCCAATTACAGCTCTCGTTACCTGCTTTTACCTTCTCTTAAGCGCCGGAGGATTCTACATATTCCGTTAAAGATACTCCAACTCACACACCTACCATGGCGGAGGTACTACAATAGAAGGTGTTGGTGTATAACAAGAAAAGAATCTCAACACCAATATTTTCGAAAAAGCAAGATAGGGGTGCTGACGACCTGAACAACACCATTCTGGCAGAGCCATCTAGTCCGTTAGTACATAAAGGCGCGGGCCCGCCGCGGCGCATGCTGAGCACGGGCACGCGTCACATTTTAGCTGCGTGTTTAAATTTGTTGACAACGTGGGTCTACGTTTCCACTGGAGTACCTACACGAAAACCCACGGCTATGTATAGCGTGGCACGGCGCACGGAGAGGCTACACACGTGCCACTGAAATCCACGGAAGAAAACCGCTCTGCGATAAGCGAACTGTACAAAGTCATGGGTCATATTCGTGTACTCCAGTGGAAACGTATACCCACGTTGACAGCGTTGAGCTATGTAACCGCCTATTCGAGCAAGCCACGCAGGTCCTAATGACGCCAATTCATGCGTAGCCTCTCCGTGGGTTCCAGTGGACACAACCACATACATTTTCTTACAAAGCGAAGCTTAATATACGTGTGTAGCCTCTCCGTGCACCGCGGTGGGCCCGCGCCTTAATGCTAAAGGACCTACAGAACCACGTGACCCAGAAGAAAAGAAAGAAAAGACAGTGCATGTAGAAGAGTTATTGGGTAGACTAAAAGAAATATTATTTTTGCGAGGCCAATCACTAGAATCCAAAGTTCATGGAATCCTAAAAGTCGGTTTAGAGTGGTTAATTTTAATAATAGTAATAGATTATGTTGTTGATGGGCCTTTTAATTAGGATTATTATGTACTAAATTTCATAAATGGCTAAAAACAAGATTATAAAGCTTAATTTAGTACAGTGGACCTGTCAAAGTAGTGGGTGCGTTTACAAACATTTAAACTCACATAAACAAACAGCCAGACCCAAAACAACTATCTGCAGGCCACACAAATATTTGTTCCGTCGAATCGAACCCGCTACACGCAGCGCAGCAGTCGATCGCTCAGCCATTGCGCCACCCTTGCCGTCGTATTACTTTAGAACAACTTTTATGTCAAAACTAGCTGCGCCCAGCGGTTTCACCCGCTGCTCACTTAGGGGTATGAAAAATAGATGTTGGCCGATTCTCAGACCTACCCGATATGTACACGAAATTTCGTTTAAATCGGTCCAGCCGTTTCGGAGGAGTATGGGAACGAAAACTGTGACACGAGAATTTTATATATTAGACTAGCTGTGCCCAGCGGTTTCACCCGCTGCTGATTTAGGGGTTTGAAAAATAGATGTTGGCCGATTCTCAGACCTACCCGATACACAAAGTTTCGTTTAAATCGGTCCAGCCGTTTCGGAGGAGTATGGCAACGAAAACTGTGACACGAGAATTTTATATATTAGATAGGATCCACATTGCTGTACTCAGTGAGACGTGGCTGGAACCCGGCAGTCAGTCAGCTTAATATTAAGAGGTACACAGAATACCGCAAAGTTAGGGATGACGGCTATGGCGGTGCCGCAGTGACAGTACCCAAGTCAATTGAGTCCAGCTACCCTACCATGGCGTCTTAAAGCAGAACTTATTCCACTGAGGGAAAGAGACAGGGCTGTACAGGGTGTCTAGCACCATCTCTTTCCCTCAGTGGAATAAGTTCTGCTTTAAGACGTCATGGTAGACCTACAGCCCCGTGATACTAGATTGCATTCATCCGGGAATAGAAACGTCATACTCTTTGGAGGAACTCGTGGCTAAATAAATAGTAGCCGCTCGGGTCGATCTTTAGGTTAAGCCGCGCTTGCCTAGGTTGGTCTGTGGATTGGTGACCACCCGTTATATACCGAGTTTTCTCCGTGTCTCGGAAAGCACGTTAAGCTGTTGGTCCCGGCTGTCATTTGTAGATCTTTGACAGTTGCTACAGGGTCAGTGTTCCGAAAGTCTGACAATTTTGCATGTCTTATGGGGAAAACATCATCAATGAACTGTACAGAATGCGGGATAGTTGAAGACGTGTATCATGTCCTAGTGGAATGTGTCAGGAACGAAAGAAACACCTTTTGTTCTGTTTATAGTTATAATTTGTTTGAGACTGGTTTATACAATCGCATTCTGGCCTATCCATTGTCCGGGGAGGCCAAAATTAGTTAGTTATGCCTTAACTAGCTGTGCCCCGGCATGCGTTGCTCTGCAATTTTCTACCTTTCTACCTACCCTACCTTTTCTTTGCTATGAACCTCACGGAGCCCGAGACCCTTCCAACGAATGCAAAACCGTGGAAATTGGTTCGTGCGTTCTGGAGTTATAGCGTCAGGAAGGAAAACCCGACTTATTTTTATATAGTAGATAAGGAGGTAGCCTAAGTTTTTTATTTTGTTATATTTTTGTGTGCATCGATAGCGATGGCATGATCATGTTTGATCAAATCTTCCTTAGATAATAAATAAAGATTGAAAAAAAGGGGAATAAACTATATTTTCCATAGTTTAATTTTACTCAAGACTATTATTTTTCATGTCCCCCTGAAACTTCTTCTCATACTATTAATTTTCGCGTACTCGGATACTCTTTAATGCACAGGACCATTTTGGGCATTGACCTATGTGAGGATGCAGCGATGGCTATTTGTTAGGTACTCTTTCACGGAGTTTTAATGAAATTTCGTATAGTATGTCATATCTATATAGGTACAGTCAGCATCAAAAGTCGATGACCACATTCACATTTTCAAAATCACTATGCTTTATTTCACCCATAACTCGCTCAACAAGATTTTGCGTCAGTATTGAATGAACATCATTAAAGTTCAAAATTAACTGAACACTACTCGTCAAAGGTCACTGAACACCATT
This sequence comes from Ochropleura leucogaster, assembly GCA_958449745.1. Lineage (NCBI taxonomy): Eukaryota > Metazoa > Arthropoda > Insecta > Lepidoptera > Noctuidae > Ochropleura > Ochropleura leucogaster. Next base: position 6,951,556 of record OY288228.1, on the reverse strand, counting down.
TTGTCAAAAATCGCTAATCGTTATAATATCCAAAAACATCTTAACATTCAGTTTTACAAAAGTCACTGAACAATATAAAACACTTCTTCTGGTTTTCTAGTGTAATCACGGCAACGTCCAAAAATATCTTAACATCATAAAGAACAAAAGTTACTGAACATTACTTTGTTTCGGAAAAGTAGCGTGTAAACTTATACTAATGACGACACGGTTGGCGCAGTGGCTGAGGGTTCGACTGCTGCGCTGCGTGTCGCGGGTTCGATTCCCGCACGGAACAAATATTTTTATGACCCGCAGATGGTTGTTTCGGGTCTGACTGTTTGTGTATGTGAGTTTATGATTGTAAACACCCTTGAGAAGTTCCTAGTGTGGGGCAAAAATTAAAAAATACTGATACTATCAAAAGTAGCTTAACTGCAAACTAAAAACGTGCGCGTTACTATCTGCAGAGTTTTAAAACCAATCTTGTCCTATCCAAACTAAATCATGTAAAAAAAAGTTGAATGGATAGATCTTTACTACCAGCCTACTTGAAATGAGTGAAAATGCATAAAAAACATGGCAGGCAGCTGTGAACGCCTCTGTTTCTTTTTGTTCTAAAAACAAAAGACGACAGAAGAATATGGCGGCAGTTATCAAATTGCGCTTTAGTGACAAATAAATATTATAATGCCATTTAATATTCCTGTTGGTATTGCGTCAATTTTGAAATAGGATTGATAACTGTCACATGTGCTGGAGAGATATTTTTTTTCTAAATAAAAAATAATATTAACGGTATTGATTTATCGAACCATTTAATTTAATTTTGTTGAGGGTAGTGATTTACATTTGCATGTGTATATTTAATTTATATACCAAGCACATATTCGTACCGAAACACACACACATAAAACCCAAAACATATTTCATTTTGTTCAGGGACTTTAGAAATAAACGATGGTATGCTATTTTTGTCAAAAATTTGTTCAGAGACTTTAGAGACGAAGAATGTTATGCTTTTTTCTACTATAACTTTGTTTAGTGACTTTTGAAAAGTGATGGTCACCTACTTATGCCTTTTTATAATAATCATTTATTTCTGGCGCTTGTCATGTTCATCGATTTAAGTGTAATACGGTGTACAGTGATTTTGAAAATCTAAATGTGATCATCAACTTTTGATGCTGACTGTACCTAGGTACAGTTTGATAGATAGTGTCTAACTTGGAATACCACATAGTTATGCTACTTTTAATGCCGTTTCGACAATAACGCGGGCGAAGCTGCGTTTATCTACCTACGTAACAAATTATTTATTCACAATAAACACACCAACAGCACGGTTAGGTACATACATACACATCGAAAAAAACTAACATCTAAAAACTACATTTCAATAACCATGCTAATAACAGGTATGCATGACAACTTTGTGTAATCTAAAACATAAAAAAAAGAAAAGAAATCTTACCCAGAGTCGTTTTTGCGACGAACAACATCAAAATGGCTACCGCTATTATTTTACTAAAATACATGTTTATTATATAAATAACGGCTGGAATATCACGGATATACTTATTAGGTAATGGCATCGTGACGGTCTTATATACCTACTTAATTATTACGTCATTACATTTGTATATACCTAGGGTTGCTACCTTTTTTGTCCAAATAAAGTACATTGGCAATGAAGAGTAGAAAGGAAACGTACATTGTGTCAAAGTAAAGTACTTTTTCATCCCACCATCTCGGAAAAAGTATTTTTAATCTTCAATATCTGAGTGGAAAAGCCGTTTTTATTCTCTAGAGGATATAGTAAATTGAATTTAGAACATCGTGTGCACTAAGATTGTGAATTCAAAAAAACGTTAAACCGATTTACTGCTACCTCTATGGTGCCGACTATATCATACAACTTTTTTTTAATTTTTTAAAAACTCAGACTCGGAACTTTCTTGGTGTTTTTTCAATTTGCTTTGTACGCGGTTCTTTACGCGGTATTTTTTCACGTCATTGTTAAACCATACATTAAAAACAAGAAACTTGAAAACAAGTGAAAAATATTATTTTGTTATAATTAAAAGATTATTCTGTATTACTTACCTGTCATAATGTAGTAATTAATACCTAAACTGAAATAAAAGTGTACCTATCTTGTGATTGTAAACGTTTTTTTTTTTTTTGCAATTAGTCATTTCCTCGCTGAGGTGGAATGAAAAGTTACGTGTTGTACTCGAGTGCAAAGATTTTTCACCTCGTGCTCTTTTGATTCCCTCGCTAACGCTCAGGATTCTAATTTTGAATCACTCGCTGCGCTCGTGATTCAATTTTAGAATCCTTCGCTTGCTCGGTCATCAAAATTGAACACGCGGTTAAAAAGCAACTTTGCACTCTTGTATAACAAATAACTATTAATTCCGCTTTAGTACGAGTGCCGTTTGAAAATATATTACCCAGCCCATTTTTATTAAATAATTATTTTTTCACTTAATATCTCCATAGCATCTTTAAATTCAAAATTAAAATTTAAAAAAATCATATTCTGTCGTTGTGTTTAACGCATTTTTGTTACAATAATTATAATACCCTGTTTCTGTATATTTTATGTCAAAGAAATCAAATCGATGATGCGCACTCCGCCATTGCTGCTATGAATCATGACCTGGCTGATATCAGCGCCTGGGCTAAATCATTTGGATTGCAAATTAACCCAACTAAATCATTTGGATTGCAAATTAACCGAACTAAATCTCAGGCCATGATCATAGGCAGCCATTTTGTTCGTAGTGATGCTGTTGTTGCGTCTTTGATGCCTTTATACCTCGATGGTGTTCGCATTCATTATACAGCTACCGCTAAAGATCTGGGTGTAATTAATGACTGCAATCTATAGTGGTGCGCGCAAGTGAATGAGGTCAGCCGTAAGGTTCATTTTTCTTTACATTCGCTGAAATGTCTTCAGAAGCTCCTGCCTTTGAAAACTAAAATTTCTTTAGCACAAACCGTTATTCAGCCGATCATAGATTACGCCGACTCCGTAGTAGCATCAAGGTAGCACCTTGATGCTACTGAGGAGCTATTAAATAAGCTTGAGCACCTGCAAAATTTATGTATTCGGAACACGGAAGGGGTTGTTGGTTACCCTAGACTTGGGCTATTTGGGGATAGCCCAAGTCTAGGGTAACCAACAACCCCCTGCCCATGCCCATTCGCTCGGTTGCATGAGAAGAATGCTTGGCGGTCCATGAAAATCCACCACGGGTGTACGTGTACAACCATGTTGGGTCAGCTGGGTCGACAGTCGACCCCGAGTCTCACTCTATTTATAGTTTGCAAATAGTAAGAATAATTACTTCTGTAAGTGATGCCTTTCTAAACCCGCAAACTCCCAAAAATAGTCTGCTCCTCGAACTAGTTATTTTTCACTTGAATGAATCCAAAAAAAAGCTACAACCCTATAAAAACCTTCTGACCTATCTTAATTATTCCTTACTTTACATAATTTAACATGTCCTTGAGATTTTTTATTATTTTGTTATCTATTTGTATAAGGCCACCCATATTCTAAGTTGTAACCTCATTTCCTCGACTTAACTCAAACTCACTGAGACGGTTTCATATTCATAGTTGCAATTTCACTCATCTCAAGTAGTTTCCTGAGTGGAGGTGAGTTTGACGTGAGGAAACAACTGTCAAATTTAAGGTACGTCACGATCTACCTTGAAGCATCCTTGAGGTAGTTATCAAGGGAATATTAACCAAAACAGGCACGTTTTATCTGATTTTCATAATGTCTTTTGAAGAGCTTATTGAATACACGATTTGCCCGCGGCTTCGCTCGCGTTCTATTCGGTATAACACGTACCTACCTGCAGTTTTTGCCCAAGCGCCTTATTGATTTGTAATAGCAACGCTAAGTTTTCCCTTTCTCCTTCATATCCCACTGTTTTAAAAAAAACCAACTATCCCCAAACTAAGTACCCTGAACATGACCCTGACCTTTCCATTTCTTGTCAAATTTTTAATAATTTTGTTGTGACTGATCTCAACAAAAATAATGTTATTATTTGGGAAATTAATATTAGGAATTATTTGGTTAATGTGGTAATTTTATTAGACAGGCCTGTTGGTCTAGTGGTTAGTGGCCCTGACTGCTGAGCCGGAGGTCGTGGGTTCGATTCCCACCCAGGATAAACTTTGTGTGATGAGCATGATTGTTTGTTCTGTGTCTGGGTGTGATTTATCTATAATATGTATGTATTTATAAATTATATAAGTATGTATATCAGTTGTCTGGTTACCATAACACAAGCTCTGCTTAGCTTGGGATCAGATAGCCGTGTGTGAGTTGTCCCAAGATATTTATTTATTTATTTATTACACAATTGTTTTAAACTCTTTGCTGTGCCCTACGAGGTCCGTAATTATACCTTAGCTTACCAGGAGCCAGTATTAGGAGGCCAAATAAACTGCCAGTTGTTAGATCTTCACACATTAAGGAATGCAAATGCAAAAAACCGTGCCTTCCGTGCCCGGTTGCCGTCCCATCGGTGCCAACTATGAGAGTGAGGGAACAGAGTGCACCCGTGCCTGCGCACACACGCCGCAACTATAATATCTCCCGCGCAGATAATATGGCGGTCAATCTCAGATTAACGGCTAACGTCCAGCTACCCTACCATGACATCTTAAAGCAGAACTTATTCCGCTGAGGGAAAGGGACAGCTATACAGGGTGTCTAGCACCATCTCTTTCACTCAGTGGAATAAGTTCTGCTTTAAGATGTCATAGTAGGCCTACAGGACTATATTATTATATTTTTGTTTTACCAAGGCAATGAATAAAAACAACCAAACATTTAAATAAAACATTATGTATTTTAATATTTATAATATCAGTATAATAATTAGGTAATAATAAAACATTGGATTTACATAAATAATAATAGTAGTTTTACACACTTATGTATATTGCACATTTTTACAACCTTTGCTCCGATTTTTAATCAACAAATATCTAAATGGGCTTCTATCGTCAAAATGCAATAATGTTAACATGAGACGAATTCATTTAAACCGTCACTTTTCAGAGAAATTTTCGGAAATACAACGGAAATTTACCCCTAAAAAGATTAAAATTAAATACGGGATGAAAGTTTCTATGGAAAATTCTTATTTTTAGTGTTCTGTACCTCAAAAGGAAATAAACGAATCACTTAGCTGTCCGTCTGTCTGTCAAGACTTTTTGTCCCAGAATCTAGTGGAGGTATCACAATGAAATTACAACCAAATACTCAGGTATGAGATCTCTTGGAGTTGTGGAAAAATCATATCACTAAATATACGCAGTCAAAAAATATGTCCGTTTATGTCGCAAGTTTGTTGCCGAAGAAGCATGGGACTAGACACCAAGTAATTGGAACGAAGTTCCTTATCCCGCGTTGTGAAAGGGGGCTAGACGGAAAAAATTCTTACGAAAAATTGTCACGACACTTTTTGCTATAGTAAGCTGTGCGGCGTCGCATGTTTCTCTGTCTGTCTCTCTCTCTCTTATAGAAAGCAAGCCAGATATTTTCATTTCTATAGGAACTTCGTTCCATCCGGGTGTCCCTTAACACCTCTATTTTTTTTTATGTCAAGGTCAGGAAGACTATGATTTATACATCAATTTCAAAAGTACAGAGAACTTTTATTCATTAAAAATAAGTTTCTGTCAAGTTCCTGTCTATGGTACGTCTGTCAAACTCACAACTCCCATTAAAAAAAAAAAAAAAAAATAAGACGCGCCCACACTAGGAATTTCTCCTGTATCGTGGGTACGTTTACAAACATTTAAACTGGCTACACAAACAGCCAGACCCGGAACCACTACCTGTAGGTCATAATATATGTTCAGTGCTGGGATCGAAACTGCGACACACAGCGCAGCAGTCGATCGCTCTGCCACTGTGCCAACCGTGCCGTCGTTTTTAATGGCGTTTGTAGAAAAAAAAAACACAATTTTGCCAATATCACGTACATCGTATGGTAGACCATCAAACGCTGGAGATTACATATAATTACAAATAAACAATGAGTTTGTTTGTTTGTTACTTCTTCACGCCTTAATGTCTAAACCGATTTTGAAGAAATTTGGTACAGAAATAGTTGGCCCTGGAGACATAGGCTAACTTTTTTTTATAAAACAGTGAGAATTGAGGGAGAAAGAAGGAAGAAAAGGGAAAACTTAGCATTGCTATTACAATAAATATGGCGCGAAGAGGGAAAAACTACAGGTAACAGGTATCTGCAAATCAGGAAAGGGGAACTGTGCGAAGCCGCGGGCAAAAGCTAGTCCAAAATATTTCAATAAACAAAAAATAAACCTTTTTCTTCACAGACAAACTCTCAACTCATTGTGATTTTGACAGACATACCACTTTGGTGTTTTTTAAATAAGGTGGTTATTCGCTGGATCAAATGTACAGCAGCCAATTTGGGCCCGCAATAGGTATTATATTAGTTACAGTACGGCCAACGAGAAGCGATACGAAAGGTCATTAACCTAAAGAACAACTGTGGCGTTGACAATCTAATATTTAGCTCTTTCCATCTTGTGCCTTTGTCGTAATGTCTCGTTCTCCCGGCAAAAACATGACAACGTTAAGACGGGTTCGCCAACATTCGGGCGGTCATTTTAGATGGGGTTTTAGCATGGGTTTTGTTTACATTTGGTATCGCTTCTCGTTGGCCGTACTGTATATTCTCAAATTGGCTACTTCAGTTCGCATACCGATGTCACGTGTTCCGAAAATTGTATTGAAAAAGAGATGTCGTTAGTTCCAACTTTGCTCACAGACGAAAATAACCTAGCAGTACTGTATACGAATGACAATTTAATATATTTAACATGATTTTAAATTAACAATATTGTAATAATAACTATTTATACATTTTTTTTATTAATATATTTTGATAATATGAATAACTTACTTATTATAGAATATCATATAGATACAGTCAACCGCATATTAGTGCAACACGTGAACAAACCTTACAGCTACGATTTAAAGGCGGTTTTAATGTCCACTGATTTGTGGTTGCCTGTACTTGTTTAAAATACAATTTTATCACCTCGTTTCACGTGGATTCCATATAACATAAGTCATAACCAATAGTCGGAGTAGGTACAGTACGGCCAACGAGAAGCGATACGAAAGGTCATTAACCTAAAGAACAACTGTGGCGTTGACAATCTAATATTTAGCTCTTTCCATCTTGTGCCTTTGTCGTAATGTCTCGATCTCCCGGCAAAAACATGACAACGTTAAGACGGGTTCGCCAACATTTGGGCGGCCATTTTAGATGGGGTTTTAGCATGGGTTTTGTTTACATTTGGTATCGCTTCTCGTAAACCGTACTATAGATTGATTTAAGGTCGTTAACGTCAAACGTAGAGGATAATATGGATATGCCCCCAAATACCCGAGCTTCAACAGTGACAATAATATTTAAAATAAATTAGAATATGTCATGGAACGAAATCCGGATTCAGACACAATAAGAGAATACATCGACAGTATTGAAAAAAACGTAGCAAATAATCTGATAACTTATTTTTGCTCCATTGACGTCTACAGATGTTCGACGATCATTTTCCACAGATATATGGATATTAGACGTCAAAAGGAATACTTTAAAATTAGAAAATATAGAAAAAATTATGATTAAGTTTTTATTTTAGTTGTATTAACGTTGAAGGCCAAAATATGGAAAATGTATCCGATGAGGATTAAAAATAATTCATTTATGTTTTAGTTTAATTAAAAATAATTGTTCATTGTATTCAATCAATCATTCATTTAATAAACAATTTTGTTCGCCTATCTGTATGTTTTTTTTATTTAATTTTATTACATAATTCCAATCCCGAAACTTTTTCCGGTATTTCCCGCACATTATTGATAAAATGGCATATCCATATTATAATATACTAGCTGTTCCCCGCGGTTTCACCCGCGCTGCTCAGCACCTGTTGGTCGTAGCGTGATGTTATATAGCCTATAGCCTTCCTCAAGAAATGGACTATCCAACACTAAAAGAATTTTCCAATTCCAACCAGTAGTCCCTGAGATTATTGCGTTCAAACAAACAAACAAACTCTTCAGCTTTATAATATTAGTATAGATTGAAGTAAGAATATAAAATCAATCTACCTACTTCGACCTTTGAACATAACGTACAACCATATTTATTGCGAATTTTCGTGTGCCCTTGTGGATGTGACCGCAGCTGCAGACCACAGCGACAATACAATAGGAATAAAGTATGACAGACCTAGAATATAGAAGCTATTATTATCCTCATGAGGCCGACGCCATTTTAAATACCCAAAATAAAGATGGCGCCTCAAATCTACAGTCATTACGGGACGAGTTTGCAGTAAAGTCTAGTCTACTAGCCGTTTAAATGGACGTATTACGAAAACATTCTTTTTTTTTTTAAATTGGGCTGTAATCTTTTGATTCTAATTAAAAAACAAATACCAACGTAGTTTTAAGAACTTCGTAACTAACAATTTTATTCTGGATAATTTTTGTTAATTTATTGAAGTTGGTAAATTCCATTGTTTTTTTTTTTGTGGGTGGGAAATCTTCATAAACTTCCTCCGCTCTGACCGGAGCGGGGGAGAGTGTCAGTTTTGTACTGACTAAAACCCACCCATGTTTCTTCTATTGCCCTTTATGTTCCGAGGCCTCGGTATCTCTTTCAAACAACCCGCAACCCCGGCAGGCGGTGGCACTAGCATCTTGGTCTGAGACAACATACGATAGGTAGTTCTTGCGATGTTCTTTCTTAAACCTTCTAAAGAAGTCTGTTATAGTGATTGGGTCGGGTTTGCGGTCACCTTGCGAATGGCACAATAAGCGTATAACAATAAAAAAGCAACCTTTGCAACAAAATAACATTCACTGATTTAAAAAAAAAAGTGTGTGTGCCAGCTCCGACGCACGACTGGAGTTTACTCCTTAAGTAAGAGTATCTAACCATACGCAAAAAGAGTTTATTCAACTGAAAAAAGATTAATATCATATGAAAGGGTAAATTCACAAATTAATGAAAAATAATAGCAATATAAATACATCGACACTAATAGAAACAAACAAGCCCAATAACATATAGTATATAGGTATAGTCGCCTATACAGCATACCATATGTACGTCTTAATACACTCACAGCCAAATTAGAAAATTGCGCACTAAAGGTGCGCACCAAAAACGTGACACATTTTCGTTACTTTAGTAGGTTTTACCCCTCGGATTTTTCTCATTCCGGGCGCCTTATATATGAAAATCGATTCTTAGGGAGTAAACTCCAAAAAGCAACCTTTGAAACAAAATAACATTCACTGATTTAAAAAAAAAAAAACATATTGCAAAAACAATGCTCTGTAACATTTCTGTCCTGCATATAATTTATCTATCAAATAAGCTGTATAGAAAATTATTAGGAGATAATTGGATATAGTTAGCTAAATGATACAACAAAATATTAACATTGTAAACAGTATTTATCGTTAGAATCATAGAGGGCCTAGCGTGAGTGCGCGGTAAAAACGTACCGTTGATGCGCCAATAGGGTAGTTGACACCACCAATCAATTGATATACTTTTTATGAGCTGTCAAAACGCGCTTCCCCCATAGATTTTGTATGAGACTCGCAACAATGACGTCACTAAGTTGTCAAGTCAATGATGCAACTATTTATTGATTTAAAAGCAACTAAAAATCGAGTTTTAAAGTTATTTTGAAATGAATGGAGTTCTCAGGTCTAGAATGAGGTGTTCTTTCAGAAAAAATGTGTTTTTAAGTTATTGGTTAATGGTGTCAACTACCCAATTATAAAAAACAACAAGCTCGTCCCCTTTTAAATGGGACTTAAACATAGTTAATTTATGTGAACTAGGATCCGGGTGTTTTAGCATAGGGTCGTTCATTACATCGTCGGTCGTACATTCCGCCGATGGACTCGACTATCGGGTTGTTATAAATATTAGTCAAATAATTTTATGCAAAATAGTAAACATGTATAATTTGGACTGGGTAGCTATGTCTAACTAGTGGAAGAAAATATAATCCTGTAGTTCCTCCTTAGGAAACGACCAAAGCGAACCGCGCTTTTTCTCGACATTTTAAGTAAGTGCCCATGTAGGCCTATGTGAAATATTTAGTTTTTTAATTGAAGATAAGTTTATAGTGACTTTGGGCAGATCCAGCCTGTCCTTTTGCTGTCCTCCACAGCGACACCCTAAGCCGAGGCTCGTATCTCAAGGGTGCCCTTAGCGTGTAACCTTGGGTGGAGGTTTTACTCTCAACGATTGTTTGGTTAAGCAGACGAAAACCCACAGTTTGACCAACAAGATACCATTTACAAAACAAAACATTTATACGTACAATACTAACAAACGCCATTTTCCGATATAGTTTGCCCGGAAATTGAGTTTTACATACTTAAATAGAATGTAAAGGCTGTACAACACGATCGTCAACATCCGGTTTCCGCTCATGGACCTTCAAATGACCTTTAAGCGTGCATTTCTGTGTAAAAGCCCTCCCACATACCGGACAAATGAATCGTTTATCATTGTTGTGGATCCGTAAATGCTCTCGTAAAGTCTTTTTTCTTTGGTAAGACTTTTGGCAGACCGGACAAATATGTATCCTTTCACCATCGTGCTTAATCATGTGCATTTTCAAAGCATTCTTTGTATAAAACGCCAAATCGCACTTATCGCACTTGTGATTCCTTTCGTTCAAATGATCTCTCCGGACATGACTGGACAAATGTCCAGGAGTTATATAACTTTGGGGACAAGCCTTACACTTGTACCGTTTCAACTCCTCATTGTGGACTTCAGCTAAATGTTTCTGGCGAGCGTAAAACGATGTTAAAGATATATTGCATCGTTTGCAAGCGTATCTAATCCCAGATTTGTGTTCCTTCGATACGTGGTTCTCCCTTTTCGTTACCCTGTCGAAAGTTGCATCGCAATATCGACAAGGGAAGTTCCCAACTTCGTGGGTCCTCATATGACCTCGTAAACGCGCTTTCGAAGCAAAAGCTTTGCCACAATTTTCACAGATGTAATTTGGATAATGCACGTTCATATGCGTGTTTAAGCTGACATAGTTTAAGAACGTTTTCTTGCAAACCGGGCAGTCTAACTGATCTTTTTCGAGTTTAAAAGGTAAATTATTCCATTTACGACTGGAGAATTTTAGTCTGATACAATTTTCTACGTGTTGTCGTAATTCTTCGTAGGTACCGACATCTGTAGTGCAAATTTTACATCTCAGTTTCGTTCCTGATTTGTAGAACCTGTTTGAGTTTGAAAAAATCATCTTCTTGAAAGCCATATGCAAGTTTGTCTTGCTATGGTCGTCCACATGGACTTTTATGTCGTCTAAATTCGTGGATTTTTCCGGACATATCGAGCAAGAAAACGTTCTGTTTTTCCGAATTTTAAAAGGGAATAATCCGGTTTTTAACATGGTCTCCGTGTCGTTGAAGTCGTGGGATTTCTTGACGGGGGGACATCTTGAATTTTTTTTCACATTACTACTTCTTGTTTTTCTGGTGCATTCTTCCGGTTCCAATTTGATAACTAACGGTTTTAAATCTGAAAATAAATATTTGTGAATATGAGTTAAGGATCATTTTCGTGTAATTTTGAAAATCATTGCATAAACAATTTGATTATTGAAATTTCTTTGTTTTTAACATAAACAAAACAGATAAATGACATTCAGATCTTGTTCTAAAAGCATTAAAAATCCATAAACAATGTGCCTAACGGGCGTAAAAACCACTGCGATCATTTTTAACCAACTTAAATAAGGAGGACGTTCTCATCTCGAATCCTTACTATATTATCCTTCCTTACTAATATTATAAAAGCGAAAGTGAGTTTGTTTGTTTGTTACCTCTTCACGCTTTAATGGCTTAACCGATGTTGATGAATTTTGGTACAGAGATAGTTGGGCACCAGGAGACGGACATAGGCTAATTTTTATTTAAAAAAAAAGGATGTGAGGGAGAAAGAGGGAAGAAAAGGGAAAACTTAGCGTTGCTATTACAAATCGATACGGCGCAAGGAGAACTGTGTTACCCCAAATTTAACGCGAGCGAAGCCGCGGGCAAAAGACAGTTTCTAATAAATTTTAAATGGCGCGCAGGAATAGCGTGTGTTGGGTGCGGGAAGCACCAATGGTCTTTCGGGATTCGGTCGCCATGGAGCGTTCCACCAGAGCGGACCATGCTTTTTGTGTGCGTAAGTTGATGATTCGGCCACCATTGCGCGTCGTAAATTTAGAGAGTATCACAATTCACGTACGTTTAATGACAGATTGTTTATACCACAATCACTGTCAATTTTAATTGTGCAATTTTAAGGTTTTAACTGTGAAAATAAATAAAATATTATTCAAATTAGGCTGACAATCAGCACTTTTTGGACGTCACATTACAAGAGACAGTCCCACAAAACTCCCGCCCTTCGCCACTTCCTAGTGTTTTAGCTGGGAAGAAGTGGCGGAACAAACTCCCCAGCAACACATCTGTCTGTCAGATTAGAAGAACCAGATTTTATACAACTTTATTTATCACAAGGTATATTAAAAAAAAACCGATTGATTTTTCACATGCTAGCAAACACTAAATTCTGGCAGAAGATATTTAACATTAAGACGCGGCCATAAGCTAATCTTTAGGTATTCGCGGAAGTGACACAAGTAGGTACACGACAGTATTTCATCGAAAGAATAGAAATAAGGTCGAAAATATTTTAGTGTTTGATTTTATTTGAATATCATGTCCGCCAAAATGTAGGTCATTTTGCAGTTTTAATTGAATATAAAAAAAATACAGCTCCGTGTTTGAAAAATTTTAGATATCTCTTTAGTCTACACAATTTTCTTTGTTATACTTAGACATAAAAAATATGATGGTTGTCGCTGAAAAAAATTAGAATTTCGAGACGATTTTGTTTTCTTTGTCTTATTAAACATTTTTTTTTTCGTAGTACTAGACCACTTTTGTAAACTGATTTTGTTTAACTCTTTACTTTATGTATTGAACTATACACGGTAATTTTTGGCTAGTGGCATGTACAGATACGGCTAACTTTGCGACGAAAATCTAAACGTTTTACGAAGTGTTTGCTTTGTACAGCGCCTTAAGGTAAGAGCAATAGGAGCCGGCTGGCGAGCAAAATTTAACCGTAAGCCACAACTAGTTCTACAATTTTTTTTTCATTGGACATACCTGGATCATCGGTGTCATTTTCCTCATCGTCGTCATCATCATCTAAGTCTTGTTGGAAATCATCATCAAAATTGTCATTTAAAGTTAACTCCCTTTTAATGCTCTCACGATCACTTTTCGATGCTTCTAAAAAGAAACTCAAAGCATTTATTTCAATTAGACGATTACAGGCACTTTTGAATGTCAAGGAACAAATTAATGAAGCTACAATACGGCCAACGAGAAGCGATACCAAATGTAAACAAAACCCATGCTAAAACCCCATCTAAAATGGCCGCCCGAATGTTGGCTAACCCGTCTAAACGTTGTCATGTTTTTGCCGGGAGAACGAGACATTACGACAAAGGCACAAGATGGAGCTAAATATTAGATTGTCAACGCCACAGTTGTTCTTTAGGTTAATGACCTTTCGTATCGCTTCTCGTTGGCCGTACTGTACGGTCCCAGTCACAAGGCATAATAACTTGTGAAAGTACTGTAGTTGCCCATTCTAAAGCGTTGAGTAGAATGGGCAAGAAACTCCATGGACACTCCTTTAAATCATAATATTTTAACAAGATCATGGCTCCATCATTCATGTTCACATTATACTAAGCCGCGTCGCCCACACGTCTAACAGTCGAGGCGCAGTTGAGGCGCGGTCGCATTAGGCGAGTCGCCCACACGACCAACAGTCGAGGTGCAGTTGAGGCGCGGGCGCATTACGCGCGTCGCCCACACGACCAACGGTCGAGGCGCAGTTGAGGCGCGGTCGCATTAGGCGAGTCGCCCACACGACCAACAGTCGAGGTGCAGTTGAGGCGCGGGCGCATTAGGCGCGTCGCCCACAAGATCAACAGTCGAGGTGCAGTTGAGGCGCGGGCGCATTAGGCGCGTCGCCCACACGACCAACGGTCGAGGCGCAGTTGAGGCGCGGGCGCATTAGGCGCGTCGCCCACAAGATCAACAGTCGAGGTGCAGTTGAGGCGCGGGCGCATTAGGCGCGTCGCCCACACGACCAACGGTCGAGGCGCAGTTGAGGCGCGGGCGCATTAGGCGCGTCGCCCACAAGATCAACAGTCGAGGTGCAGTTGAGGCGCGGGCGCATTAGGCGCGTCGCCCACAAGATCAACAGTCGAGGTGCAAAGAGAGAGGTACGGAAGTCATCATCTGCCTAGCCTTTTCCCAACTATATTGCAGATGAATACCAGTATTTTACATGGAGCGACTGCCTATCTGACCTCCATAACCTAGTTAGTACTAGGTAATACGATACCTACCCCTTGGTAAGACTGGTTGTAACTTTCGGGACACTGACTAGCTGTAACGACTGTCAAAGATCTACAAATGACAGCCGGGACCAACAGCTTTACGTACTTCCCGAGGCAAGGAGGAAACTCGGTATGTAACGGGTGGTTACTCATCCACAGACAAACTTAGGCAAGCGCGGCTTAACCTAAAGATCGACATAAGTGGCTGCTATTATTTAGCCAAGAGCTCCTCTTTTAACCTGCCTGTTGGTCTAGTGGTTAGTGGCCCTGACTGCTGAGTCGGAGGTCGTGGGTTCGATTCCCACCCAGGACAAACTTTGTGTGATGAGCATGATTGTTTGTTCTGTGTCTGGGTGTGATTTATCTATAATATGTATGTATTTATAAATTATATAAGTATGTATATCAGTTGTCTGGTTACCATAACACAAGCTCTGCTTAGCTTGGGATCAGATAGCCGTGTGTGAGTTGTCCCAAGATATTTATTTATTATTTATAACTGTAATATAATAACTGAGTCAACTTACTGTGCAACTTAAAAGATGTCTCCAGAGTATTCAATGACGCTGTCACCTGTTCTTTGAAGAGCACACAGTCCCTCAGCCTGCTGATACACGGCTCACATATCAAGCGCTTTGTGTCACCCACTTGCAGTTGGTTTACCTGAAATCATAATCAGGATCAGAAGGGTTCCCATGACATATTTGGATTGGGCAGTATAAGGGTTGAATATTAAATTGTCAGGCATGCATGTGGATTTGTTCCTGTTTGCATAAAATAAATAATAAATAAATAAATATCTTGGGACAACTCACACACGGCTATCTGATCCCAAGCTAAGCAGAGCTTGTGTTATGGTAACCAGACAACTGATATACATACTTATATAATTTATAAATACATACATAATTATAGATAAATCACACCCAGATACAGAACAAACAATCATGCTCATCACACAAAGTTTGTCCTGGGTAGGAATCGAACCCACGACCTCCGGCTCAGCAGTCAGGGCCACTAACCACTAGACCAACAGGCCCGTCATAAATAGGTCCAATTGCACTTCTTTATGTGAAGACGTCACTATAACTCATTGTTTGTAATTTTTGAGTAGGTTTAGGTACTTATAAATAAGTAAGCGGTTGAAGTAGTCTAACTAAATAATTAATATTACTTGAAAATTTCCATCAGTTTCTGACAAATCTATAACAATATCTTTTTAACCTTCTATATCATTGTATAGAGTGTAGGCAACATACTGTATGAATGCCTCAACATTAAAAAAAATACATATTTCATGCTGTAATTGCGTACTGTAGCTTGTAGTCTACATTCCGAACAAAAAACTAGGTCCAAAACTACGACCCTCGACTTCAGTGTTGCCTAAAAGAAACACAAAAAATATTACAACTCAGAAATATGTGCATTTATTTTTTGTAATCAGCCTCAATTAAAAAAAACAAATAAATCCCAGTTCATGATTGATAGAGGTTTAACCTGTATACTTATTCAGTTTCTTGATTGTACAGAGACACACTAATTAAGAATATGATGCACATTGATGGTTTAGGCACAAATAATTATATTTTGCCTGTTTAGGGCATGCAAACATCATTTTACATACAATAATGCATAATTAAGCTAAACATAACTGAAAAGATAAATCCTTAATCTAATTTATAGATATATATTTTTTATACAAAAATAAAAAGTGTTGCCACTATATTGCAGTTAAAATACTCATTTTTTTTTAAATTACATTCATAAACTCTTGTAGAATGTAGAAGCAATTTTTATCAACCGTACATGCAATTTATTTCAGAAAAATTCAAATAGAAGGTCTCTTAGATTTTTAGGTTTTTTAAAAATATTCAAATACATGTGAAATACATTGTTTTTAATCAATGTTGTATTTCAAAGAGGTTTTATATTTTTTGTTTGATCTCCTTGTTGGTCTCTGCTTACTACTACTACTATTAAAATAAGAGAGGAACTGAAAAATTGTTACAAACGTAATACTGACATCTAAAGGATCTCTTTCAACCCTATGCCCTTGAATGGAACAGTTGCATGCATAGAACTAGACAGACATTAAAAATGATGATGATTAATGAGAATAGTTAGTAAAATATCTTTTTAATTGTCTAGCAAACATTCTAATAAGATTCGTATACGCGGGACTGTTAGCAAAAGTTTCGACCATGTTTAAAAAAAAGTTTTATTGTATTTTTATAATATTTTTGTCAATTTTTTTTCGTGTTAGTATAGATACTGTTTAAATGTTACTTACGTCGACTGTAAAGCATTTCATTAGCATCTCAGCATACACTTCTGATGTTCCATTGTGCATATGCCCAATCAACATACTCTTCACCGCACCTTCGTTTAAACACAAATTGCACATCCCCAGCAAAGGCAACGCCTCCACCATTATCTCTGAATCCATCTTTAATTCCTTAACACTACTTTTACGATGAAATAATTAGTTTCTCATTGTATTTTAATGAAATATCCATGATTTTGTGATGTTATAAATCGTACAATTTGACAAACGTTTGACATTGTGAAGGCGTTCCAGTTGCTTGTGTCATTTGGCGATATATTTTCTAACTCTGTCTATCTAAGCAACACAATGTTTTGTTTTCTCTTTCGAACACTTTTTATGCTATTTTTAACTGCACTAGAACCTGTTTTGGTTCTTCCGTCACTTTGACATTTGCAGCGTTTAGTTATTGTGTTGTTATAACAATGTGTTGTTTTTTTTTATTTAATAAGTACTTTTAAATAAACTCACTACAGAAATAGGGACTTTGCTAGATGGCCCAACCTTCCGGCAGTTATGTGTTTGAGCCGTTTGGCGTTGAAACACTATTATCATGGGGTCCAAGTGCTCACCTAGTATTTGAGATTATCGTCAAGAAGTTGGTCGATTCTTCTCGGGCTGGCTTTTTTTTGTCAAAGAATTTGCATTGCTATCCAATGCAGTAATTCTCCCAATCTTCTGAGTACACAATCTGTTTACAGCGATTTGAATTTGTTTTTGCCTGTAATTACTTTACCATTTTGATAACTGTACATATTTTAGTGTATGTCTATTAATAATGTAAATAGATGTGAATAAATACTAGGATACACAATATAATAATTAAAAACGATTATAAGAACTATAATAACTGACAGCAAACAAATAAAAATAAATAAGATTAGATCGTTGATCACTAGAATGTTTAAAAAATGAACTTGTCACTCAGTATTTAGTTATGTATTGTAATGAAAAATAAATAGTTAATTTACTAGAATTAAAACGCCATCTTTAGCTGAATACAACTGATAAACATGGAGCGCCGTGAATATGCAGCTTGCATTCATAAAAAGCGATCTCCAGAAATATTCACAGTAGATAAAGGTATGACGTAATTTTCATAACAAAGGATATTCGGTAGGTAGCGCACTATGATACTATGGCCTTTCCTGTAGTAAGAGTAGACGTCGTATTACACGTGACGCTAGCATTAATGATCTCATTCGTCGTGCTCTTGCCGCCGCCGGGATGCCAGCTGTTTTCGAACCCACTTGCTTGTCACGCATCGATAGGAAGAGACCAGATGGTGTGACCATAATGCCATGGAAGTTAGGTAGTGGTCTGATACCTATGCAACGTGTGTCGACAACCTTGCGCCATCTCATCGTCCTAGCACGGTGGGCTGCGCTGGGGCGGCTGCACCAGGTGCTCAAAACCTCAAATGGCGCAAATATGATAATTTAATTGATAGTTTTGTGTTTGAGCCGTTTGGAGTTGATACACTAGACTTTGGGGTCCGAATAATCACCAAGTATTTCGAGTTTTCACATGACCGGCGCTTGCTACTTTTGGCCAAAGAATTAGCATTGCCATCCAACACAATAATGCTGCCAGTTATGTGTGCACTTTTCTAGGCTGTTGACAGCGGATGTGGACGAATTTTTCTGACGCCTGAAATTACTTTACCGTTTCGTTTCGATACTTGTACATATTTTCGTTCATTTATTGCTTTCTCCACATAGGCGTAGGCATAGGTATCATAATTTTTTTAAATATTTCTTAAAAACAAAAAAATATAGGTAGGTATATAAAAATAGTAGCCCACTGGTATCGGGAACAGCGTACAAGGTACCGGCGGTCAGGGCTCCAGAGAAAGGAACCTCCTAACAATACGAGCCGTATCGAAGAGTACTGCCTTTTTACAGATATTAGTCGACGCTCTCGGCTCTTGGCAATCAAGCCATTGGCCGTTACAACAATCGACAAGCTCGTGTCTCGTCGAGATATTTTTTTGCTGTTACTTTTTCTCAGCTTTCACGAGATTTTCGTACATATTTTTAGTTTATGTCTATTTGTAGTTTAAATAATGTAATGTGAACTGAGAACTATGTTAAACTAAGACTTCTGTACAAATTGTATGTTAATCGTAGCGCTATTGTAATTTTGCTCTACCAGGAAGACCTATTCTTCAGTACTTTAAAACTTTAACTGCAATAAAACCATGAATAGAATGTGGATTTCAGCGAACCACGAATCAACGTTTTATTTTGAGATAATAGACAAATAAACAAAAAACTTGTGTCGCGTCGAGTGTTAGCAATCTGTATCAACCTTTACTATTTACAGATTTTTTAGAGACCATAAAGCAAGAGGCAATCGTTTTGCCGCTTTTTGAAGACAGGATTCACAAATATAAATATACGAAAAACTATTCTTTAACTAATAATGAAATGCTTAAATGCCGTTGGACTGATTTTGTAAACATAAGGATGCCAAGAATACCGTTCAATATCCCTACTAAAAAGTAAGTTTTATTGGATAACTAGCTTTTGCCCGCGGCTTCGCTCGCGTTAAATTCAGGGTAACACAGTTCCCCTTATTGATCCTTTATTGATTTGTAATAGCAACGCTAAGTTTTCCCTTTTCTTCCCTCTTTCTCCCTCATATCCCACTTAGACACTAGAATAGTTGACCTAACTTATTTGTTCCAGAGACTTGCACTTCTTTCATGGGACAGTGGTATTAGACCCAAAGGCAACTGTTTATAACCGAATTAATCATCGTTTTCATTTGCGGAGCGGTCCTGATATCGATAAGTTTGGTCAGCTCCCTATTCCTAATGAAGAATTGCGACGACGACGCTAGGCTGCCAGCCAACACTCCAGAGACAAGAAAATCAGCAAGGATGACAGAGCAAAGAGGCCAAAATATTTTAGTTTTTACAGATCTTTTATAGACACACACTAAAATCTAGAAAATAAGTTTCGCGGTCAGGGAAAAATAGCCAATGCTCGCGAGTTAACGAGCTTAATAAAAACCGTTATTTTTTAACTTTTCGTGTGAACGCATCGTGTCATCAAACGTTCCATGGGCCAAGTTGGAAGACGCCTGAAGGTGATAAAAAATATTTGTGTGCTTAGGTATATATGTTTTTTACACATTGTATTTAATAATGTTTCGTTGTATTTTTGTTACTTAGTTAAGCTTAAGCACTAAATTAAGAAAACAACACATAAATAAGGATTAGTAACTTTTTTAAATTTTCGTTATTCATGTTTGTTTTCAAATGCGTAAATTTTTATAATTACATGTTGTTTAACAATAAATGCTTTTATATACCTATGCCATGTTATTTTATTTTAAACTTCTGTAAAGCTTAATCTGCGAGGCGGGACCCTTTTTTTTGGGGCGGGAAATCATCAAGGCATGGGGCATGTCAGACTTGTACTGACTAAAACCCACCCATGTTCCTTCTATTGCTCTTTACGTTCCGGGGCCGCGGCATCTCTTTCGAACAACCCGCAACCCCGGCAGACGGAGGCTCTGGCAAGCCTCTCTGCTTTGCTGACATCTCTTTGAGGCGCGCGTGAAACACGAACGCGCCGTAGACACGGCCAGACGGGACCCTTTTTTTTTTTTTTTTTTTTCGGGTGGGAAATCATCCAATGACTTCCCCCGCTCTGGGTGGAGCGGGGGGGCATGTCAGACTTGTACTGACTAAAACCCACCCATGTTTCTTCTTTTGCCCTTTACGTTCCGAGGCCGCGGTATCTCTTTCGAACAACCCGCAACCCCGGCAGGCAGAGGCTCTGGCAAGCCCCTCTGCTTTGCTGACTCTCTTTGAGGCGCGCGTGAAACACGAACGCGCCGTCGACACGGCCTGTCGTCAATCGACGGACGGACGGTGAACTACCCATTGCTCACCGCCCACAGGCCCGCATCTACGGTGGCCGGAAGTCGTCTCGCGGCGCCCGGCGCCATGGGCGTCTCCCGCGGCGGCTGGGTTGGGCAGATGTTCTCTCCCTCAAACGCCCGGCCACCTCCTTCGCTAACATTACTGCTTCGCAGAAGGTGGTGACCGCTTCCCATTCCCTCTCGCTCCGGACCATGGCCTGAACCAGGGCCGGACGCGAGAGATCGCCGCCGCCGATCGCCTCTACGAGGACACGGCGGTGCTCCGCCCAAGCCGGGCAGATCGCCACTGTGTGCTCCACCGTGTCCTCCGGGCGATCGTCACAATGGTGACACCCGGGCGCTTCCTCCCGCCCGATGATGTGCAGGAACCTCCCGAAACTTCCGTGTCCGGTGAGGACCTGCGTCAGGCGGTAGGTGAGGACGCCATGACGCCTCTCCAGCCACTCCTCAAAGAGGGGACTTATCGCCACTATTGTGGCGTGCCCTGCACGGGGTTGCGACAGTCGCTCTCTCCATGCCACCATGAGATCGCACCGGAGGTCTGCCCGCCGAGCGGCAACTTGCCGCGGCAGAGACGGGACCCTTATAGGATCATTTTGTTGTCCATCTGTCTGTCGGTCTATCAAGACCCTTTATCTCAAGAACGCGTGGAGCTATCGAGTTGAAATTAAAACTATAAAAGTATCTACTCAGTTTGTGGTTCCTTTGAGCTGTGCACAAATATACCCTCTGAGTCTACGCCAAAAGATATATCGTTATGTCGCAAGTTTGTACGGAGCCCTCGGTGCTCAAGTCTGACTCGCTTGGCTGTTTTTTTTTCTTATTGGCATCTTTACAGTTCAACCTGCTACCCTACCATGACGTGTTAAAGCAGAACTTATTCCGCTGAGGGAAAGGGACAGAGCTATACAGGGTGTCTAGCACCATCTCTTTCACTCATTGGAATAAGTTCTGCTTTAAGATGTCATAGTAGGCCTACTGTTAAGTTGTCATCTGCTTAACCGGGCAATTCCTGAGGATGCCTTAAAAGTAAGGCCTCCACCCAGGGAGAGACTAATGGCGTTAGCATAGTATTTTTACACTAAATAGGCCTGCACTGGCCGCCATTCGTCTGATGTGAACCGATGATGACCTAGATTGGAGCACGCTTACTTAAAAATTTCCTATTCGCTCGCTGTTTGAAGAGATCTTGATTTGATTTGAAATCTATACTATCTATACTTAATATTATAAAGCTGAAGAGTTTGTTTGTTTGTTTGAACGCGCTAATCTCAGGGACTACGGGTTGGAATTGGAAAATTCTTTTAGTGTTGGATAGTCCATTTCTTGAGGAAGGCTATAGGCTATATATCATCACGCTATGACCAACAGGTGCTGAGCAGCGTGGGTGAGACCGCGTGGAACAGCTAGTGGGTAATGAACGAGAAACAGAAAAGCAGGAAATGAATTCCACAGATTTTCAGTTCGCACAGAAAATGTGCATGCAAAGAAAGAAGGAAAAAGAAAGACAGACTTGTTTTTTTTTTGTACAAATACACAACACAAACAATAAACACAAAAAAATGAATATTTATTGTGTGTTACACGGCTTTGCCAAATCAACAGATAGTCATTAGCAATTTGACGGCACGGTTGGCGCAGTGGCTATGCGATCGACTGCTACTCTGCGTGTCGCGACTTCGATACCCGCACGGAATAAATATTTGTATGACCTACAGGTAGTTGTTTCGTTTCTGGCTGTTTGTGTATGTGAGTTCAAATATTTGTTTACGCACCCACGATACAGGAGAAATTGGACGTAGTTACACGATAAGGATCCAATCCACATTAAGCTAGTTTTGAGATATTGAATTTTAAAGTTTGCATCGGAATTCTTCTATGATGCAGTGCTGTAATTTTGTTGGTTTTATTGAAATTATAAGGAAAACTATTTATATTTTAACTTTAAATAAAATTTACTAAGTTTAATTTGATATTTCAAATATTATTCAAGAAAATATGGGTTTGGATCCTTTTTGATAAATTGTATTCTCAATAAAGCCAGCATAAAATGATGTTTCGCAATAAGGAACCACGTCATGAATTGTTAACTTAATCTTGAAAAATAAATAAAACTACTAATAATTCACTAAAAAAGTAAAACCTGTAGTGCTTGACACTAACGACCGCAGGTTATGGCAGAGTAAGGAGCTTCACGGACGCTTTTTCCGGACCCTACATGAACCCAATGTAGATCAATCAGCGTCCGTAACCTGACTACGTTCCGGGGACCTCTTTGGAGAAACCGAAGGTTTTGTCTGTGCAATTATGGATGAAGTTATGATGACGAATAACTACGAGATTTATTGTGAAGGACGGCACGGTTGACATATGTCGGGCATGCCACCGTCCGGGAGAATCAATACACATTATCTCCGGTTGTTCTCGTCTAGCTAACGGAGAGTACTTGCATAGACACAACCTTGTAGCCAGGATTATCCATCTGCAACTTGCTCTAAAATACAACCTTGTGGAATCGGAAGTGCCGTACTACAGGTATGAGCCCGACCCAGTTCTTGAACATGGCAATATCACATTGTACTGGGATCGCTCCATTATCATATCACTGACAGGACTATTGTTGCCAACAAGCCTGATATAGTGGTGGTGGATTGATCAGAGCGGCGCGCAATGATTGTTGACATAACAGTCCCGCATGATGAGAACCTCGTGAAAGCCGAGAAAGATAAGCATATTATAAATTAAATAAGCATATATCAAGTATATTGACTTGGCTCGCGAGGTTGTCGATATGTGGGACGTGGACTCAGCGATCATTGTGCCGATAGTCGTTACAGCCAATGGCTTAATTGCTAAGAGCCTCGACCAACACCTGAGAAGGCTCTCGTTAGGCAGCTGGATCAAGGGCTTGATACAGAAAGCGGTACTCCTGAACACGGCTCGTATTGTTAGGAGGTTCCTTTCTCTGGGGCCCTGACCGCCGGTAGCTTGGATCCTGTTCCCGATACCGGTGGGCTACTATTTTTATGTTTTTTTATTGGTTTTTATACATATTATTACATTTTCAATATTTGAAAATGTAATAATATGTATAAAAACCAATAAATGAACTAGAAATTCACTAAAAAAGTTTTATTCATATATTCGCTATGTATCGGTTTTTGAAGTAACAATAATTATCAGAAAGGATCCAAGTGAATTGGATCTCTTTTAAGATTACTTGTTTTATACTATTACCAATAAATATTGTTTCTCACTAATGATCCATGAGGATTGGATTTTTTCAGTGGATTCATAATAAACGCCCGCCATACATGTGGACTGGTACCTCGTGTTTATAACAATGTCATGTGTTCGTATTTCACTGGGATCTTTTTGCTGACCGAAAATATCGACCTTTACGGTCTCTTTGGTATAGTTAACTCAATTTTGGTAGTTTTGTGGATTGGATCCTTATCGTGTAACTACGTCCAATTAAAAAAACGAATTAATATAGGGGCCCAAATAAGGGTACAACCTCGGCTAGATATTTTTTGGGACAGAGGTTCAATCAAAGGCCTCTTGCTACGGCCTACCTGCTCAATCCGGCACTGCCTTTATTTTTTTTTTGGGGTGGGAAATCACCAAATAACTTCCGCCGCTCTGGGCGGAGTGGAGGGGCATGTCAGGCTTTTACTGACTAAAACCCACCCAAATCTCGTTTGGTCCAGTCATCCTGACGCTGACAAATTCCTTCTATTGCCCTTTATGTTCCGGGGCCGCGGTATCCGGCACTGTCTGAGATGTGATTTCACGAACGTAAGATAGAAAGAAGAAGAAAGAAAGAAAGAAAAAACATTTATTAGTCGCAAATTACGACGAGCAACAAAATAACAAAGAAAAATAAACATTCAACATGCAAAGTATCACAAACATTTACAAATACATATAGGTATGGGACAAAATAAAAATAGCTGCACGTCGTGACTGCGACAGATCGGTCACCACTCAGCATGATGCTGTGCCATGGGAGCCCACAGCACAGCGCTGGTTTTCAGTGGTCAACCCGTGAGTAAAACGTACGGAAGTCAAAACAGCATACATAAATGTTTTAAATACTTAAATTAATAAAAAAATAATAAAAATAAATCAAATAGACAAAAACTAAAATAAAACAAAGATAGTTTTATTTAAAGTTTTTTCCAATCATCATAACATTTACAAAGCGTTTGACTTCTTTGGGGTAAACTGCTACCAATCTATGGACAAGTCATGCATTGTAATGAGCTTTGACCGCGAACTTTCCAAGATAACTTTACTCCAGTTGAAAGGAGCAGTTATGACCCTCTCCAATTTAAGTTATCTGTCAAGAATCGAGTGGAGTGGGCTCAGCCAATGTTTGAAAATAATCGAACCATTTTGAACCATACAAACATAGCAAAAAGAAAAGGCAGTTGAATAAAAACCTTCTTTCTTCTCGCTTCTACTAAGTAGGTCTCAATTCTGTACAAAATCTACGAGCTACTTCAATAAGTATTCTAAACCTTTGACATTGCTTAAAAAAAAACAAAATATCATTTCATAAATAAGCAGACCGGAATAAGTTATTTTGTACTCAATATTTTATCATTTTCTTTTATACTTTTATGAAATATTTGAAAAATGGAAAGGCAAGATCAAGCTTACCCGGAATGTAGACACATTCCGAAAGCAACTCGTCCGGAGCTCACTGACGGTGAGTGCAAGGCATAAGGCGCATAAGGCGCGTCGCCCGCACGACCAACAGTCGAGGCGCAGTCGGGGCGCGTCGCCCACACGACATTTGTAAAGAAAATCTCGTTGCGGCGTACCTCTTATGTGCCTGTGCCTCAACTGCACCTCGACTGTTGCTCGTTTGGGCGACGCGCCTTAGGGACTTCGCGCAGCTACAACTTTGACTAGGAAAAAAGTTTGGTCGCATTATCGGTCGTCCAATTTTGGGTCAGTGGATCATCTTAGGAGCTTGTTCAAGATAGCAGTTAGTCATGCAAGAATTTATGGTTAAGGCCGCGGAACGCAAACATCACTAGAAAGCCTATAGCACGTGTTGCGGTTGCCGCTATTTTGAGGTTTCTCTCAAAAGAAAAAAGCGGTTCCCTTATATAGGATCACGTTGTGGTCTGTCTTTCAAGACGCTTTATCTTGGAAACGCGTGGTCGTATCGAATTGAAATTAAAACCTTATACTCAAGTCTGTAGTCCCTTGGAGCTAGTTATTATTCTAATTTACAAATAAAAAAAAATCGTGTCCCTAATTTTTGAATAACGTAAAAGAGACTAATATTTTTTTTTTGGAAACTAGCTTACTGTTCTGATTTCAGAGGAAGTGTTAAAACTGCCTTCAAATGACAATGAGTTCTTACCTTTATACGAACGCAAAATTAGCAACTGCAAGCGTGAGAGACAATGCTCTTTGAAAACGAATGAGCGGTTATACTGCCGATGGGAGAGTTACATTCGAAATATAGAAGAAATGGAGCGAATTCCGTTGAAATTCCCTATTATAAGGTATGCAGACCTTTTTTAACCGACTTCAAAAAAAGGAGGAGGTTCTCAATTCGTCTGTATGTTTTTTTTTTTTTTTTTTTTTTTTGTGTTTGTTACCTCATAACTCAGGTCTGAGTGAACCGATTTTGATGATTCTTTTTTTATTCGAAAGCTGGTGGTTGTCGTTTGGTCCCATAAAAAAAATATCAAGATCCGACAAGTAGTTTTTGAGTTATCTTTAATAATACGTATTAGATTGACTTCGTGTACGTTGATGATATACTCATTCGTCGATTATATTTTAGAAGTTGTCGAATACAAATGATCAAAAAATGGTATGTAGGTACTACTATGGTTTGGAAGGTCATCGCAGTAATTTGGTGATAGATCTTCAGTGATATACAACGGCACTCTTTAATAAATGACAGCAAATCTGCCGTGATTGCTGCAATCACATGTATAAGTATGGGTTTCGCCAAGGTAGGCAGGCGAGTGGGAGCAGGGTGACCGTATCCCCTCCCCACCCCTCACCTAGTCATTAAGAAACATAAACATCAGATCAAGTATCAGCTGTATCTCCTAGGGGATGATGCATATGATTTCTGAATTGGTTTAATACTAAAGCATAATATAGATACTTAGTATTTAATCTATAGCTTGATGTGGAACTAAAAATTGTATCTAAGACGGGACTAAAGCTAAAAAGAAAAACTTTTTAACCGTGTTTGCGTATTATATCATAATACTATAACTAAAAATGTTGAAATAAAAACTTTTTAGTAAAAAAATAAAACCGACTTCTAAAAAAAACTAAAAACTGGAAAATAACTTTATTTCCGGAAGTCGGTGGCAAATAAAGTCAACGAAACCAACAAAAGCCACCGACTTCCGGAAATAAAGTTATTTTCCAGTTTTTAGTTTTTTTTAGAAGTCGGTTTTATTTTTTTACTAAAAAGTTTTTTATAATTTACATTGTTTTTTAAGGTTCGTACCACAAGAGGAAAAAACCCCTTATTGGATCACTTTGTTCTCCGTCTGTCTGTCAAGAAGGTATCAAGTTGAGGTTAAAATCGTAACCGTAAACTCAAACTTTGTGCTGTGAAAAAACAACCATGACAGTCGACGCCGTCAAAAGATATGGCGGATTATATCGCAAGTTTGTACGGAACTCTCGATGCCCGGTTTTTTTTAGTAGGTTGCCTCACAATATTAATTTCTTCTGTATCATAGAGGCGTTAATGTAAGAAAAGATGTATGGATTGTGTAAGGTATGATACGAAGGAGAAAGGAGTAATTGATGCCGTGACGTCTGATAGGGGAGAATGGAAGAAGAAAAAATAAATTTGGATGAATAACAGACATTTTGTGTATTATTGATCTTTTCCCGGTACTTTCTTGACAGAGTAGTATATATAAGTTATGTAGTTGCCCATTCCAAAGAGTTGATCTCTATGGAGAAGAAAGAATGAGCAAGAAACTCCATGGACACTCTTTGTTTTTTTTATTATTATTTAACGTTGCTCCACACTAGGAATTTCTCCTGTATCGTGGGTGCATTTACAAACAAAATCACACACAAACAGCCAGACCCGAAACAATATCTGTATTCCATGCTAATATTTGTTCCGTGCAGGGACCGAAACCTCGACACGCAGCTCGCTCAGTCACTGCGCCAACCGTGCCATTAATATCTTAATTTTTTTTCAGACATTTACACTTTCATACTTACAACGTGAAATATTTGCCATCTGAGACACCGACAACATGGAAGACGTATAGAATGCGGTTGAAACTTGGTCCAGGAATCGATTACTGGGGACAGATGCCAATTCCTAATGATTTGTGTCTATATCGCTAAGTGCCAGACCAAAGGAAACTCTTAAACCTCTCAGCTAGTTTCTGCCAGTCTATGGAATTCACAACTTGCTTTTCTGTTCCTTGATCATTAAACTCTTGAACCGATGTACTCCAAGCTTTGAAGAAAGTTTGGAGTAAATCGGTTTCTTCTAGACCGCGTTATCGCACCACGTCAAGCAGGTTTCGGCCAAGGACGACTTGCTCTTGGCATTTAACTTGTGAAAAACGCTGTTATTTTTTTAAATTATTATTTACCAAAGAAAAAGTGTCTATCTGGGGCCTTCAAAATGATGTACGACCTACGTTACGTTTATACTTCCATTTTTCTTATTAGTTTAGTACTGTTATTTAGTTAGTTTTATGTTTCTTGTAATTTTTATTTGGTTCGATTTCTTTTCTAATAACTTATATTTGATCGATTTCTTTCCTAATAACTTAAATTTTTATTTACATAGTTAGTTTTATGTTTCTTGTAACTTTAATTTGATCGATTTCTTTTCTAATAACTTTAATTTGATTGATTTCTTTTCTAATAACTTTAATTTGATCGATTTCTTTTCTAACAACTTTTATTTGGTTCAATTTCTTTTCTAATAACTTTTTTGGTTCGATATCTCTTGAAATAACTTTTGTGTTGTTCGATTTCTTTTCTAATTACTTTTATTTGGTTCAACTTCTTTTGTAATGCATTTATTTAGCTTCTTTAATTTCTTTTCTAATAACCTTTGTGCTTCAATTTCTTTTCTAATAAATTTTATATGGTTTGATTCCTTTGCTTATTATAACTTTTGTTTGGTTCGATTTCTTTTAGAACAATTTGTTGTTGCATTTCTCTTTGTGCCACTAAGTGGCGCCCAACTGGGCCAAATCTTGTGTACAATGGGCACAAGACTGATCTAACGATCTGTCAGTGATGATGGATCAATCCCAGTACAATGTGATTTTGCCATTTTCGAGTACTGGGTCGAGCTTATATCTATAGTACAGCTTTTCCGATTCATAGAGCAAGTTGCTGATGGATAATCCTGGCTACAAGGTTGTGTCTATGCAAGTAGGTACTCTCCGTTATATAGACGAGAACAACCGGAGTTACTGTGACGGAATGATTCACCCGGACGGTAGCCAGGCTACGGACGCTGATTGAACTAAGATCAAAAGTAAAATTATATCACCAACCATACTTTTCAAGTGACAGTTGACAGATAGACGTCAACGTTACAACATGGCGTAAGGTCCGTCCTATTCTTACTTGAAACACATGGTATTCATCGGGTTACACAGAATTTGGCACCACACTACTGCGGACCAAATAGCGAGCAATTAAAAATACTCTGTTGTCACTGGCAGCTTCAGCAGTCAAAGGTCAACTTTAATTTAAAATTATATTTCTTTTACTGACATATGACCTATATTTATTGTATGTTTCTTGAGAGAAAAAGACTAGTCGGTAGAAAGCCGCGCAGTCAGTTTAATTTTAGTTAAATAAAAAAAAATATTTAAGATGTAAAGATGTTTTTTTTTTCAATACTCCACATTCTTTTACTTTTCTCTAGTACCATTACCTAGTTATTTTTATAAAAGAAAAGGCTAAATAACTAGGCTTGTCAGTTATAGTAAAGTAAACCAATGGACGTCTAATTAATGAATTTTTGTTTCCCATAAAAAAAAAACCGGCAAAGAGCGTATCAGACTCGCGCACCGATGGTTTCGTACAAACTTGCGACATAAACAGCCATATCTTTTGACTGCGTAGACTTAGAGGGTTGATTTTTTTCACAGCATTAAGGGACTACAGAGTTGAATACTTATATGGTTTTAATTTCAACTCGATACTTCTTGGTCTTGAAGGACAGACAGTAAAAAGTAATCCAATAAATGTTTCCAGTTTTTCCTTTTGAGGTACGGAACCCTTATTGGATAACTTTGTTGTCCGTCTGTCTGTCTGTCAAGACCCTTTATCTATTCTCAATTTGAATTACGTAAAACAAAAGGATTGTGTGGTTTTACAGTACGGCACGGTAAAAGTGAAACTTTTTTCACATTACAGACATTTAGACGTCCCTACATCGCGGCCGACCGTCACGGGACATGCAACACACAGACGAAAACGTTTGAGACGATATACTTAATAAAAGTTTCACACTTTAAAAAAGAAAATGTCTTTTGGAAAAATCCTTTATGGTGGATTGGTTCACAAGAAAGAGAATATTTTGGACAAGTACTCTAATAAAAATGAATCGGCATTTTATAAATATTTGCGAATACCGGAGACTATATTTGACGAACTTTGTCTGCCACCGGGGGGGGTCTGTGCCTCTGTGGGTATGTGAAGGACCCTGTCACAGGTACCTAAACAGTTCATTCGCTTGGCCTCATATGGCAGAGCGACACTGCAGTTTCACAAACACTCTTTTTCCGTAGAAAGACATTTTCACAAGCTTTTCATCAAGCGTTATTGATTGAACAAGCCCGCGCGTGTCCCCGCATCGGTTCACTTTTGTATGAAACCGCGCGGGTGTCCGTTTCACCGGAAGAGAGGGGTGTAAGAAAAAGAATACATATAAATTCCTCATAGAAGCTGTTTAAAATATTATAATAATAAAACACATCTGGGTATATTTTTAACTACTTACTCGCTTTATTTGTTCAAAGACATTATATGGATATGGTTTACAATAATCAATGTTTTTTTTATTCGGAAATTTTCGGCTTGGAGCCTCTTCTAGAATCATTTATTAATAAACTAGGTTTTGCCCGCGGCTTCGCTCGAGTCCACCCCCCAACCCCATTTTAGAAAGAGACAAAAAGTAGACTGTCACTCTCTATCCTTTCAACTATCTCCACTTAAAAAATCACGTCAATTCGTAGTTCCGTTTTGCCCTGAAAGACGGACAAACAGACACACACATACACAAACCCTGGAGACAGACATAGGCATTTAAAGTGAGAAATGAGAGTGAAAGAGGGAAGAAAAGAAAAAACTTAGCTTTGCTTTTACAATAAATAAGGCGCAAGGGCAAAAACTACAGGTAGCAGGTACCTGCAAATCAGGAAAGGAGAACTGTGTTACCCCGAATTTAACGCAAGTAAAGCCGTGGGCAAAAGCTAGTACTTAATACATTAAGTAGTAAAATACCTACTTTTCCCCTGTATCTATTATTATCAAAATTAAATTAAGTATAACTTCTTGTGACTTGATCCCCCCTGGCGCCAAAGCTGGACATGCCCACGATAGCCAGTTGGTTTTAAAAAATATATTCTATATTATGGTTAAAATCACGTGGCGGCCGATTTACCAAACACATGTCCATGTTGCTTTTTCAAATGCCTTCTCCAAGAGTCTTTGGATTTAAATTTAGCATCACAATAACTACAGCAGAATGACCTCACGTCCTCATGGGTTCTTTCATGCCTTTTTTGATCACAAGACGTAAAGAACCTCATTCCACACTTCCTACAAGGATAATTTCGTTCCTTAAGATGAACGGAACGAAAATGAGTTTTTAATGACAATTGTGACATGAACTTCTTTTCACACACTACGCAAATGGATGCAGCTGGTTTTTTTGCATTATGATCTTGAATTTTGTGAGCTTCTAACATATAAGTGTATTTAAAAGTCTTATCGCATAAATTACAATATCGTTTCGTGGCTATAAAACAATGTACTTCTCTCAAATGTTTACTTTTGGCGGCAACTGTCAAAAAAATGGCGGCACATTTCGGGCATTTTTTTTCTCTATGCTGTCCTTGAACATGGGTGTTTAAGCTTATACGGTTTATGAAAGATAGACCACATTTGTCGCAAACGTTATTCTTGAAATGTGTGTTCATGTGACATGATAATCGTAAATAAGTGTTGAATTTATGTTCACATAGCGCGCATTCGTTTCCATTTTGTAATTTATACGGCACTAGATAATGCCCTGTTCCATGAAACAAAATTTCGTGTTGTTTTTTTAAATGATCCATGAGATTTTGTAGATCTGTGCAATTTTGAGAGCAAATATTGCATTGTAAGTCTGATATATCGGCGTTTTTGCATGAGAGACCCCTTAATCGTTTTATTCCTGATAATCTTGGATTCTTATGAGTAATTGAATGTTCCCTTAATTGATTAAATTCAGGAAATGTCAAAGCACAGTAATGACACCCGAATTTATTTCGGCGAGAACGGAATAGGCATATATTGGAATGTTTGACGAGTTTCAGCGTGTTTTCGCTTTTGTATCTTAAACGCAAATCTGTCTGCGAAATTTCTTGTCGATTGGTTTTCGGTCTGTTCAGTTTATCCATGTTTTGGTTCGCTGGAAGAGAATTTTCTAATTATTACTTATTTTAACTTGGCAACCGAATTGTTAAAACATTGCTTCTTGGCAACATAGGTGCCTTTTAATATTGCTAATATTAAAAACTCTAGAAATTCATATTTTAATCAATATGTTAATTAACTAATGCAAGATGCAAAAAACATTGAAAAAATTTCTATTTCGCGGGCAGCCCTAGCGCTAAATAAAATAGAAGTAAAACATCAAGTAAACAACTTACAATAGGTTCAATTAAAACTAACACAGAACAGTGGACACTCTTGCATACTTTGTTTCACAAAACACCAGACATACTAGCATGACTTTATTCCATTCATCCGCAAACACATCACATTCGGGGTGGGCAGTCAGGAGGGCGCTGAGCATCTTGAGAATACGACACACAGACGATTCAGCTCTGGCGACCGTTTTGGAAAAAGGTTGAGCGAAAAGATTGTGTCGGCGGTTCTGACGGCGTCCGATGTATTTGTCGGGCACGAATAGCCGGCTGAGAAGGGTATAAGAGGCATTCGATACGTCCCCGGAAGGTTTTACAGGCTACCAATATAAATAAATATAAATATCTTGGGACAACTCACACACGGCTATCTGATCCCAAGCTAAGCAGAGCTTGTGTTATGGTAACCAGACAACTGATATACATACTTATATAATTTATAAACACTTACATATTATAGATAAATCACACCCAGACACAGAAAAAACAATCATCCGGCTCAGCAGTCAGGGCCACTAACCACTAGACCAACAGGCCCGTCAAAATATATAAACAAGCGTTTCATACCTGTACCAGTTTTAACTATTACAGCCTTTCTTGAAGAAATACTTTTTCTAATATCCTTTGACATAGCCACATCTCTGTCATTTACATCTCTATTAACAGCACTGAAGTTACCAACTCTTTCATTGAGTACTTCATCAAGAATGTTTAAGTTTTTAACTTCGTCTTCTCTTTTGGTATCAAGTCTATTTGATTTCCGACGTTTAACATTTTCAGTGCCATTAAGTGTAATTGGATTTTTATATTTTAGTTTTGTCCTATTTGGCTTTTCCACATTTTCTATTTCTTTGTCACAAAGTGTACGGGGTCGGCAATCCATGAATTCCCCAGCACCAAGTTTGCTTGATTTTTTGCAAGTACTTCTATTTCGTTTAGTTTCTTCATCGAACGATTTTGTTTTCTTAAGCCTAGCAGTAGTTTTATCTTTACTCTGCGTTTTGTCTATGGAATTCAATGTTACCACAAAGAGTTGTCCTGGAAAATAATATAAAATATATATTACAGTTCTTTTTGCATTTAGAACCGTGTACCGTATCTTTTAGTCACAATGGAAAAGGAATATTCGATAAGAATTTGTGTGAGATTCCATAATACCTTTCTGAGGCCCACTTTCAGTAAAATTCTCCCATAAATAATCTTTATCACTGATATTATCGTCAAAGTCCTCCAAAAAATCAGTTTCTTCTAAATCTTCCGTGTTTGTATTTGTAACTGTAAATAAAAAAACAAAAATCATTCCTAGAATTGTCATCCTCATCCTTACTAATTTTATAAAAGCGAAAGTGAGTTCGTTTGTTTCTTACGTCTTCACGCCTCAATGGCTAAACCGATTTTCATGAATTTTAGTTGAAAGGTAGTTGGAACCCTGGAGACAGACATAGCCTATTTTATTAGAAAAGGCTAAGATATGAGGGAGACAGAGGGAAGAAAAGGAAAACATAGTATTTCTATTAGCCATAGATGTCCTAATTGCCCTGTCTGCCCTGATTGCCCTGTCTGCGGTAACTGCCCTGATTACCCCGTCAACCGTAGATGCACTAATTGCCCTGTCTTCCGCAGCTGCCCTGATAGACCTGTCTGCCGTAGCTGCCCTGACTACCCTGTCTGTCGTAGTGGCCCTGATTGCCTTGCATGCCGCAGCGGCCTCAATTGCCCTGACTGCCTCAGATGAACTAATTGCCTTCCCTGCACCAGCTGCCATAAATGCCTTAGTTGTTCGAAGGGTCATGATTAGGGATTACAATATTGGGATCCCGCACTATTTTTGCGGGACCAGTCCCCGCACATAAATTGTGCGAGATCCCGCGGGATTAGAGGGTCTTTATGTGTTTTACATAAAGATTTCAGCCAGAAATCATGTTATGCCCACAAGCGTGGCAGCAGTGCGAGCGTTTTCTGCTGCCGGCTATCTGGCATGTAAAGTCAGGAGTTGTTTGGCAGACCAGACTATCAACATGTTATGTTTTATGCGCAGTTATTTTCAAAGTAATGCTTAATTGCTCTACAATACTATTGTCTCTTTATTATATTTTTACTAGCTGTGCCCAGCGGTTTCACCTGCTGCTCACTTAGGGGTATGAAAAATAGATGTTGGCCGATTCTCAGACTTACCCGATATACGTTTAAATCGGTCCAGCCGTTTCGGAGCAGTATGGGAACGAAAACTGTGACACGAGAATTTTATATACAGGGTGGCCAGTTGATAGGCGTCCAAAGAAAAAAATTAGATGCCTTATGCTAAGTGGTACCCGAATTACCCCCATGTATGTTCCGCGATTATTTGTAGTTTAGGAGCTAGAATTTTTTTAAAGTAATAATTTCAATTTTTTTTTTAGGACTATTTTCAAAAAACTGAGTGCCCTGTCTGCCCTATTTGCCTTAGCTGCCCTGAGAGCCCTGTCTGCTCTGATTGCCCTGTGTGCCCTAGCAGCCGTGATGGTCCAGGTTGTTGTAAATGCCCTGTTTGCCATAGATGCCCTGAGTGCCCTGGCTGCCCTGTTTGCCATAGGTGCCCTGATTGCCCTGTGTGCCCTGTTTACCATAGCTGCCCTGAGTGCACTGTCTGGTCTGATTGCCCCGTTTGCCATAGATGCCCTGATTTCCATGTTTGTCATAGCTGCCCTGAGTGCCCTATCTGCTCTGATTGCCCTGTGTGCCCTAGAAGGCCTGTTTGCCATAGGTGCCCTGAGTGCCATGTCTGCCCTCTTTGCCATAGGTGCCCTGAGTGCCTTTTCTGCCCTGTTTGCCGTAGGTGCCCTGTCTGCCCTGTTTGTCATAGGTGACCTGAGTGTCCTGTCTGTCCAGTTTGCCACAGGTGCCCTGTTTGCCATAGGTGCCCTGAGTGCCTTTTCTGCCCTGTTTGCCATAGGTGCCCTGAGTGCCCTGTTTGTAATATGTGCCCTGAGTGTCCTGTCTGTCCAGTTTGCCACAGGTGCCCTGTTTGCCATAGGTGCCCTGAGTGCCTTTTCTGCCCTGTTTGCCATAGGTGCCCTGAGTGCCCTGTTTGTAATATGTGCCCTGAGTGCACTGTTTGCCCAGTTTGCCACAGGTGCCCTGAGTGCCCTGTATGCCATAGGCGCCCTGAGTGCCCTGTCTGCCCTATTTGCCATAGGTGCCCTGAGTGCCCTTTCTGCCCTGTTTGGCATAGGTGCCCTGAGGGCCCTAGAAGACCTGACCCATGTATGTTCCGCGATTATTTGTAGTTTAGGAGCTAGAATTTTTTTAAGTAATATTTAGAATTTTTTTTTAAGTACTATTTTCAAAAAACTGAGTGCCCTGTCTGCCCTATTTGCCTTAGCTGCCCTGAGAGCCCTGTCTGCTCTGATTGCCCCGTATGCCATTTTCTGCCGAAGCTTCCCTGATTGCCCTGTTTGCTATAGCTGCCCTGAGTGCCCTGTCTGGTCTGATTGCCCCGTTTGCCATTTTCTGCCGAAGCTTTCCTGATTGCCCTGTTTGCCATAGCTGCCCTGAGTGCCCTGTCAGCAATGTTTGCCATAGCTGCCCTGAGTGCCCTATCTGTTTTGATTGCCCTGTGTGCCCTAGAAGCCCTGTTTGCTATAGCTACCCTGAGTGCACTGTCTGGTCTGATGGCCCCGTTTGCTATGGCAATGTCTATGGCAAAAGCATCATCAGGGCATCTGCCCTGATTTCCATGTTTGTCATAGCTGCCCTGAGTGCCCTGTCAGCCCTGTTTGCCATAGGTGCCCTGAGTGCCCTGTCAGCCCTGATTGCCATAGGTGCCCTGAGTGCCCGCTTTGCCATAGGTGCCCTAGAAGCCCTGTTTGCCATAGGTGCCCTGAGTGCCTTGTCTGCCCAGTTTGCCACAGGTGCCCAGAGTGCCCTATATGCCACAAGACCGGTTTGCCATAGGTGCCCTGAGTGCCCTATATGCCACAGGTGCCCTGAGTGCCCTGTCTGCCCTATTTGCCATAGGTGCCCTGAGTGCCTTTTCTGCCCTGTTTGCCATAGGTGCCCTGAGTGCCCTGTCAGCCCTGCTTGCCATAGGTGCCCTGAGTGCCCTGTCAGCCCTATTTGCCATAGGTGCCCTGAGTGCCTTTTCTGCCCTATTTGCCATAGGTGCCCTGAGTGCCCTAGAAGACCGGTTTGCCATAGGTGCCCTGAGTGCCATGTCTGCTTTGTTTGCCATAACTGCCCTGAAAGCCGTCTGCTCTGTTTGCCATAGATGCCCTGATTGCCCAGTCTGCCTTGTGTGCCAAAGCTGCTGTAGATGCCCTAAATGCCCTGTCTGCCGTAGCTGCCCTGATTGGCCTGGCTGCCATAAATGCCCTGATTGCCTTTTCTGCCGTAGATGCCCTGATTGCCGTTTCTGCCGTAGCTGCCCTGATTGCCCCGTTTGCTATAGCTGCGCTGCGTGCCCTTTTTGCCCTGTTGCCCTGTTTGCCAAAGCTGAGTACCCTGTCTGCACTTATTGCCCTGTTTGCCATAGCTTCCCTGATTGCCCTGTATTAGCTATTGCATACAGGTCAGACAGGGCAATCAGGGTATCTGTGGCTCCCAGGGCAGACAGGGAAAACATGTTAGACAGGGCAATCAGGGCATCTATGGCAGCCAGGGTAGACAGGGCAATCAGGGCAGCTACGGCAGACAGGGCAATCAGGGCAAGTAAAGCAAACAGGGCAATTAGGGTAGCTGCAGCAGCAGTTAGTCTAGTTGCCGCAGCTTCGTTCGTAAATGGACCAATAGGGCAGCTAAGTCAGGCAGGGAAATTTGGGCAGCTGCGGCAGACAGGGCAATTGCCTTGTCTGTATTAGGTGCCTAGAAAGACCCCTCATTTGCCTGCCGTAGCTGCCCTGCCTTCCGTAGCTGCTCTACGTGTTATAACTGTACCAATTGCCCCACGTGCCCTGTCTGCCATAGGTGCTAATTGCCTTGCCTGACCTAGGTGCCTGTGCGGAATGAGTGTACACATCCTTTTCTGCCGTAATTGCCCTGTCTGCCGTAGATGCTCTGATCGCCTTGTCTGCCGTAGCTGCCCTGACTG
Source organism: Ochropleura leucogaster (assembly GCA_958449745.1). Classification (NCBI taxonomy): domain Eukaryota; kingdom Metazoa; phylum Arthropoda; class Insecta; order Lepidoptera; family Noctuidae; genus Ochropleura; species Ochropleura leucogaster. Next base: position 6,913,833 of record OY288228.1, on the reverse strand, counting down.
TCCTGTCTGACGTAATTGTGCTGATTGCCCTGTGTGCCGTAGTTGCCCTGACTGTCCTGTCTGGCGTAACTGCCATGATTGCCCTATCTGCCGTCGATGCCCTGATTGCCTTGTCTGACGTAGCTGCCCTGATTGCCCTGTCCGACGTAACTGCCCAGATTGACCTGCATACCGTAGATGCATTAATTGCCCTGGCTGCCGTAGATGCCCTAGATTCCCCGTCTGCCGTAGTTGCCCTGGTTGCTCTGTTTACCGTAGTCGCCCTAGCTGCCCTGATTACCCCGGCTGCCGCAGATGCCCTGATTGCCCTGTCTGTCCCAGATGACCTGATTGCCCTGTTGCTTCGTTTTTGCCCTGATTGCCCTGTCTGCCATAGATGCCCTGATTGCCCCGGCTGCCATAGATGTCCTAATTGCCCTATCTGTCCCAGGTGCCCTGATTGCCCTGTTGCGTCGTTTTCGCCCTGATTGTCATGTATGCCGTAGATGCCCTGATTGCCCCATGTGTCGTTTTTGCCTCAATTGCCCTTTTGCCGTAGATGCCCTGATTGCCCCGTCTGCCGAAGATGTCCTAATTGCTCTGATTGCCCTGTTGCGTCGCTTTTGCCCTGATTGCCCTGTCTGCCATAGATGCCCCGATTGCCTTGTCTGAGTGGCGTAGCTGCCCTGAGTGCCCCGTCTGACGTAGATGTCCTAATTGCCCTGTTGCGTCGTTTTTGCCCTGATTGCCCTGTCTGCCGTAGCTGCCCTTATTGGCCATCTGCCGTAAATGACCTAATTGCCCCGTCTACCGTTGTTGCCATAATTGCCCTGTTTGCCACAGTTGCCCTGATTACCCCGGCTGCCGCAGATGCCCTGATTACTCTGTTCGTTTTTGCCCTGATTGCCCTGTCTGCCATAGATGTCCTAATTGTTATTTAGCGTCGTTTTTGCGCTTTCTGCCCTGTTTGCCGTAGATGCCCTGAATGTGATGTGTGTCGTTTTTGCCCTGATTGCCCTGTCTGCTATAGATGCCTGATTGTCCTGTGTCGTTTTGCCCTAATTGCCCTGCTTGCAGTAGACGCCTGATTGCCTTGTGTGTCGTTTTTGCCCTAATTGCCCTGTCCGCCGTAGATGCCCTAATTGTCCTATCTTCCATAGATGCTATGATTGCCCTAACTGTCGTGAATGCACCGTCTGCCGTAGATGCTCTAATTGCCTTGTCTGCCATAGATGCCCTGATTGCCCTGTCTGTCATTGTTGCCCTAATTGCCCTGTCTGACGTAGCTGCCCTAATTGCCGTGCTAGCTGTAGCTGCACTACGTGCCATAATTGCTAATTGCCCTGTCTGACATAGGTGCTCTACGTGCCATAACTGCCCAATTAGGACAGTTACCAGACATGGCAATTAGCCCTGTCTGCCGTAAATAAAAGAGAAGTGTCGTCCACAAATAACGCTACGTCATACGTTATTTTTTACTTTCTTTACGATGTTTTATTTAGACTGTCTTGTTTCTGTTACAGCTATTAGCATTGTCTGCCATAGCTGCTCTAATTGCCCTGCCCGCCATAGTTGCCCGAAGTGTCCTAATTGCCCAACGCGGGGTAATTGCACTAAGTGCCATAATTGCTAAATCTGCAGTAGCTGCCCTAATTAAGCTGCCTGCCATAGCTGCTCTTTTTTCTATAAGGGCCCTAATTGCCCTTCCTGCCCTAGATGCCCTATGTGTCCTAATTGCCTTGCCTGCCCTATGTGCGTATAAGAGAACTGATTGGTCTATCTGCCGTAGCAGCTCTACCTTCGTAGCTGCTCTCCGTGCCATAACTGTACCAATTGCCCCAAGTGGCCTAAATACCCTGTCTGCCTTAGGTGCCTTAACCCCCGAATACTGAAACGTCACTCAAAATTTAAGTACCACTTAAATTTAACAGATACTCAAAAGTGACGTTTGACAATACAAAATCTAAAGTTTAACAGCTGCTCAAATGTTAAGCAGCCCTCACATTTTGAATGACGTTTCAGTATTCGGGGGTAAGTGTCATAATTGCCCTGAGTGCCCTAATAGCCCTGACCATGTAGCTACTTAAAATCACATAACAGTTCAAAGCTACTTACCAACTGACCTAAAACTAGATTGATCAAAATTTAAATTAAATTAACATGCACTTAATACTAAATATTTATAAAAGTAATTATAAATAACGCTTCTAAACCTACTAAGTGAGTAAGAGTGATTCCAGACTATAATCTATCTCTGTGCCAAATTTCTTCCACATCCATTCAGTTGTTCGGGTGTGATTTACCCAACTTTCACATTTATACTAGATGCGCCCCACGGTTTCACCCTCATAGCCCAGGATAATAGGATCCAAATATGTTGAGTGTGAAAGACTAATTAACTCACACACTTGCAAACCTTTATATTGAATGCTTGCATGAGGTCTCAGGTATGGCATAGTTTAGCTGGAAACTTCTGTCAAGATTTTTTCACCAGGGGCCTTAGTCTGCTATTACAATAGTGTCAGAATGGTCGATCACTGATCGCATAATGGTTGATTTTGACAAGTTTATTATGTAGCAGATTACCAAACTTGTCAAAATTAACCATTATGCGATCAGTGGTCAACCATTCTGACACTATTGTAATAGCAGACTAAGGCCCCAGCAATCAGACACACATCCAAACTCAATGGTGTCTGGATGTCTCTGATTGAACGCAATAGGTATAAATATAACAGCGGAAATGTGGGTATCCCGTTAATACACTTTTAGAGGATTTTAGCCTGTAAAGCTTGATGTTACATTCATGTTTAGTAAATTCATATTAAAAAATTGCATATTACTCTGTAAAAGAATTCCTTGAAGAAAAATAATCCTTACTTCCTTACTAATATTATAAAAGCGAAAGTGAGTTTGTTTGTTTGTTACCTCTTCATGCTCTAATGGCTAAACCGATTGTGATGAATTTTGGTACATATATAGTTGGGAACCAGGAGACGGATATAAGCTAATTTTTATTTAAAAAAACACTGGGATGTGAGGGAGAAAGAGGGAAGAAAAGGGAAATCTTAGCATTGCTATTACAAAGCAATAAGGCGCAAGGGGAACTGTATTACCCCAAATTTAACGCGGGCGAAGCCGCGGGCGAAAGCTAGTTAGTTATATGGATATGGCATAAAATGTTTAAATAATAATGATTAATATAATGTTTGGCTGTTAAATTTAGTTTGTTTTTTTGTCTTTCTTATATGTATTATCAACTATTTCATTGCAATGCCTAAACAGGCAACTAAGCTCTAAGAACCTACCTGTTGTGAACATCTACATGTACACTTAGTTCCGCAATAAAGAATATGAATAGGATTTAAATTGATGAAACTTCCTTACTCATGTCTTCTTTATTATGCCCGTAGAAGTTGTTTTTTAAAGTTTCTTGAGAATCCAGTATTTTTTTCTTGAAGGCTGCAGCTTCCCGAAGCTTTGAGACGCATTCCTCGCAAATGAGACATCGTTTGGTATAATCACTTGATATCTGAATGCATAAAAAAAACAGCATTATAAAAAAATACTTAAAAGTAGGTAGTAGTTTTTCTCTTTGTGGCCCTGACTCTGAATGTAGTTTAGACCTTGTTTTCGAAACCGAAGGGCTGTTAATTTTGTTGTCTAAAATATTTAAAAAGTAATATATAAGTATAAGAACACAATAAAAGGAAATCAATATCCAGAAACAATTGAAGATGAGTTTTAACACCTATAAAAACAATACTAAAGGTATTTCCTTTAGTTATACAATAATTTAAATTTTATAATTAACTTACAGTTAAATTAAAAATATTCAGCAACATTTCAAGGTAATTTTCTGTTCTATTTCCGATATAATAGGTGTTATTCATGTCTTTGTAACATTCTTCTGATAAACAACAACAGCAGAAATGTTTTTCTTTCATGGTTGTACTTAAATTACAGTTTTTAATTCATAAAATTTATTGATACATTATTTGTTATTTTTATTTTCGGGCAATTGCGTTCCGATTCTCTAGAAATACAGTATTTGTTTGTAGTATAGAAAAGAGATGCCATATACATAAAACTTGCTTGGTGTGACAGAGATGTTGGAATAGTACCCAACGACATGCCTAGCGAGTGGGATGGAAATTGGACAGCTGTTGTTGACTTTTTAATATTCATTCAGAAACTGTAGCTAAAAGCGTTAAATAAATCCATTTATTTTACGCTTCATTTGAGTGATATTTAATTATCTGAATAATCTAAAGATAATAGACAGAAATAAAGTGTGAATCTATGGCATGCTTTACCTGTTTTTTGGCACTGCAAAAAAAATAAAAAAAAATGTTTTTTTTTTTTACACAACAAAACTTGAAATTGATGTTATGGCTACATCAAGGTAGCTGTCAAAGTGTCGAAACAAGTCGTAATCTTTGAAAAGGGCATAATTTGTTGATTTCTAAATTAAAACAATAATAAAAATCACGGCATAACACCTCTCCAATGTTAATTAAACTCTGTGCATTGTAAACTACATCAGACGCTACAGAAAATAGGCAAAAATGGCTACGAAAAAGGGCAAAGGTCCAACTTTCGATTCAGGCATATGCCGATGTTGCGGAAATACAAAAAAGTGTCGTGTTTTAAACATAGAATATGAGAGTTTCGGACAGAAGGAGGTTTATTCGGAAATGATAATGGATTGCTTCAGTTTACTGGTAAGATATCTTATGTTTTAGCTTTTATTAAACACATTCTGTGCGACAATAATATGGTTTCACTGGTCTTTATTCTTCTGAAAAGTAGCACCAGTGTTTTTTAAATATATCATGGCAACAGCCAGCTATCCTAGTAATTCAGGTTCATTTTAAGTTTTTGCTCTCGAAATACCCAACAAAACAATCTCACTACCAATCTAAAATTAATAAACAGTACACTAAAAAAACTCACCTGTAAACTCGAAAGCATTACTCATTAAAGAACATAAAAAAAAGTTAGCTTTGTCTATTATGTTTGTATCTCTCCCACTTGACAGCTGTCCCACCTGGATGGAGTACCATCGGAGCGGCTGATATGTGCCACGTGTGTCACACGGATACGAGACGCGCTCAGCTTCAAATGCCAAGTTTTGCGCTGTGAGGAAGCGTTCTTGAAGATGAAGATTTATGATGCCAAGAGTGACGGTAAGCAGTTTAATCTTTAATTCAATATTTTTTGTTTCAAATTAAAATAAAATTAATTTTTGCGTTGCTGGTGGTGAGGTGTCCGGATAAAGCCGTACATAGTTAGGCTTTATTACTGCACATCCGGCCAAAATAAATGGTGTTCGACTTTTTGTTTATTTATTATTGAATAAGAAATAATTGAAAATATAAAAAAGTACGTACAAAACTCAATAAACGAAAAGAACATGACTTGCATAGGCACAACCAAGTAGCCAGGATTATTCTCCAGCAAATTGCCTTGAAATATAACATTGTGGAATGTGGGGTACCATAATACAAATCTGAACGCAGTGCGCGTAGCGAGCAGACGTGTCTAGTGACTTACAAATAAAAATACTTAGTACGACCGAACAAGTTTGAGCCTAATTGATTAAAACATACAGTTCATTTTAAATAGTTTCAAGAAAGTGTATTTAATATCAAATCACCAACGCACTAGTGTGAAAGAGAATGCTTGGAGTCACACTCACATCGGAGGTGTTATTATAAAGGTGCGACCAGCGCATAAGAGAAGCGATAAGCGGAGCGAGTGCTGTTATACCACATTCTACAACTTTATCATATTGTGAGTAACAATAACATGAATCCGTTGAGTTCACCTAAGAAACCAATCATGGCTAAAACAATATCCGCTAGAGAAACAAGTAGTTCTCAACCGGATTTGTCCAAAATTCATGAGGTGTATTCAGAAAATGTATCTTTGCGAAAACGAAAGACCCCTGACAGTGACTTTGCATGTCAGTTCAATGAATTTAAAAATGAAATGAAGAAAGAAATTATTGGAATACTACGAGAATCTAGTAACAATCAGAATGAAAACATAAAGAACATAAGTGAGAATATTTCCTCTATTAATGAAAAGTTACAAAATTTAAATATTACAACCGAACAACTGATAGCCGAAAATAAATGTCTTAAGTTGCAATTGAATACTTTAACAAACACTGTCAAACAAAACGAAGAAAAAATTGCATCTCTCCATAATGACTTCCACCATTTACAATCAGACTCTGAAACACCGACCCTTGCAATGGCAACACCAACAATTTATGAAGACCTGTTTGAAGAATTTCAAGACCGATCAGAACGAGCAAAGAACATAATCCTGGTTGGGGTCCCAGAGAAACACATTGATAATACTCAAGAAAGGCAAGAAACCGAAAGGAATGAATCAGCAAAAATTATTAACGCTATATATCCAGACTGCCCAAGAGCCGAAAGAATATTAAGAGTCGGTAAATATGATGGCAATAAAACTCGTCCACTAAAACTATGTTTTTCCTCTCAGAAAATTGCGAAAACTATACTGCGAAATAAAGTCAATCTGAAGGCGGATGGAGTGCGAATTTATTCTGATCAGACACCACAGCAACAGAAGTTTATGAAAAGCCTTAAAACGGAATTACAACAGAGAAAAGATAACGGTGAGAATGATTTAATAATAAAGTTCGTAAAGGGAACACCAAAGATAGTTAAAGAACAGGCAAAAAACTAGACAACAGAGAAAAACTTTCAAAAAAGCGAAACTCCATAACATACGAACTAATAAATAACTATGCAAATATTACAACTACAACTAAATCAATTGGCTTTCTATACGCAAATGTACGCAGTATCATTGCGCCGGGTAAACTAGATGAAATACAATGTATCATACAAAATTTTAAACGTACTATTCATGTTATACTACTAGTTGAAACATGGATAAAAGATGAAAATGAAGCCCTGAGACAAAAAATACCAAATTACACACACTATTACAACTATAGAACATCTTCCAGGGGTGGCGGAGTATCAATATATGTACACAATGAAACAAAACATGAATTAATAGATGAACAATGCGAAAACAACAATCATTATTTATGGATACACCTGGATAAACTCTCCCTAGATATTGGAGTAATTTACAAACAGCCTGCTTCAAATACACAAAAATTTCTAGAAACATACACAAGCAACCTAACAAAGAGGAAAAGGACGATCATATTTGGAGACCTAAACCTGAACTTGCTAAGTAAAGAAAAACATATCAAGGAATACAAGACTGTGCTAAAGGAAAATGGGATTAGAATATTAAATAAAATTGATAAAATGTACAGCACGCGCATCACTAAAACTTCCAATACAATACTGGATCACGTATGTACAACTCTAAAAGAAAATACTTTTCACATGGCTCTAGTAGAAAGCTCAATGTCAGATCACAAACAAATCTACCTAGAGGTTAACAGAGTCCCTGCAGAACGACCAAAAAGAATTACATACGAAGCTATTAATTATGTTAACCTATATAAAACTATTGAAAATAATACATTATCAGACATACACAATAATTTTGCAACTCTCGAAAGTTATCTACTGGATGCTATTGCTAAAAATAAAATAAAAAAAAACAAATTTTTAAATCCACCAAAACAAGATTGGATTACCAAACAGCTAATGACAGCTATAAACAGAAGGAATATTCTGTATCATGAATTGAAACTTTCAACATCTGAAGACAAAAAGCTTGAAGAAGTGTTCCTACAGCAGAAAAATAAGGTGCACCAAGAGATTCAATCAACGAAGAATCAATACTTCTACAAAGCTTTCAAGAATTGTGAAAAAAACCCCCTAAAAATGTGGCAACTTATAAATAGTCTGGCAAATAACAAAACAAAACAATTTTCTACCGCCGTAAAACTTAACACTCCATCAGGTCAAATTACAGACACCAAAGAAATCTGTGAGTGCTTCAACATATTCTTTTCAAATATAGGTGCTGAACTAGCAAATAAAATTCCAAATTTGTATCACAATAATAAAACATTACAAGCACCAGTCATCAAACCCGACAGTGGTACCAATTTAACCCAATTCAAGCCTGCCACTATTCCCGAGGTACTTAAGATATTGGAAAATCTAGATGCAAACACTAGCGCTGGGATAGACGGAATAAATACTAAAACTATCAAATGTGTTAAAAACCAAATCGTCGGAAGTTTAACTCAGTGTATCAACAAGTGTCTAACGGAGGGACTTTTTCCAGATTCCTTGAAAGTTGCAAAAGTCAGTCCTATTTTCAAATCAGGCAACAAATCGGATCCAGGTAATTACAGACCAATATCTATGCTACCAATACTTTCAAAGGTGTTTGAAAAAATCCTACACAGCCGACTTAGTGAATATCTGACATCAAAAAACTTCCTTTATTCAAGACAATACGGGTTTCGACCAAAATCAAATACTCTCACTGCTGCAACCGATCTTGTGACCAATATCAAAAACAATATTGATGGTAAAAAAATTACACTGGGAGTTTTTATAGATTTAAAAAAAGCTTTTGATACCGTTAGCCACAAAATACTTTTATTTAAGCTAAATCGTCTAGGTATTTCAGGTTCTGCTTATAATATGTTCAAATCGTACCTCAGAAACAGATATCAAATTGTAAAAATCGGTGAAATCCAGAGTGGACCTCAATTAATTACTTACGGCGTTCCTCAGGGGTCAATCCTTGGGCCACTATTGTTTTTAATTTATATTAATAACATTCATGAAATAGGCCTAAAAGGAGATATCGCACTGTATGCTGATGATACGAGTCTGTTTTACTCTGGTACCTCAATATGTACAATTATTGAACAAGCCCAACATGATCTAGACCTCTTACATACTTGGCTTTCATCAAACTTACTTACTATAAACATTACAAAAACAAATTATATTATATTCGCTGCAAAAAATAAAAAAATTGGTCTGTATAATAACTTGCATATTGATGGTCAAGAACTAAATAGAGTAAACCAAGAAAAATATCTTGGGCTTATACTTGATGATCAATTGACGTGGAAACCACATATAGAAAATATTGTGAACAAGCTCACATCACTAACAGGTGCTCTACGTGGTATAGTGCGATGTCTTCCAAAAAAGGTGCGTTATAGTATATATAACTCGTTGGTTAATTCTCGTTTGGACTATTTGATTGAGGTCTGGGGAACTGCTGCCAAAACAAACTTGAAAGTATTACAAATCGCACAAAATAAAATTATTAAAACACTATTTGGATACAATTACTTGACATCAACTGAAAGGATTTACAAGGAAACAAAGCTTATGAACCTCGCTCAAATATATCGGTACAATACATGTATACTTGTTAGGAAAATTTTAACTAGAGAGATACACTCACAGATAATTTTTACAAAAAGGGTACAAACCTACAAAATTTTGACAAGACAGGCTAATGATATCTGCTTAACCCAGCCAAGGACTAAATACGGGAAAAAGAATTTAATGTATGAAGGTGCGGACTTCTTTAATAAACTACCAAAAGTCATAAAAGAAACCGAGTCCTTAAACATTTATAAAAAACTTTTAAAAAATCATGTGTTAAGTGATTTTTCGCTACTTTCGGAATAAATAATATAAAAACCTATCCTATTAAAATATAACCTAACTAACCTATTTTGGCATCTAATAACATAAAAAAAAAAAAAAAAAACAAAACAAATCATGTTTATTCTTTTGCTTTTATCTTGCACTGTGGTGTGGGCCTTAGTAAACACGCTACCGCTGGTGTAACGCGGCCTACCCGCGTCCCTAAAATAATAAAAAAAACTCCACTAGCAAACTTTTTTAGACTTACCTGGTCATTTGTTTTGTTTTGTTTTGTTCTGTTATGCCAAAACATTAACATAATTTTAAGTTTTAGTTATACATATGTACAAACCATAGCGTGATTAGTACAGTGTTCTTGTTTTAAGCTACGCTTACTGCTATTAATTAAGTTGCATTTAATTAAGTTTTTCTCTGTAAGTGAATTTGTAATTCTTCTGAGAAATAAATATATAAATATATATTAACTTACCCAACCCAGTTCTCGAGAAAGTCCATGTCATGTTGTAATGGGATCGCTCTATCTTTACTGACAGGACTGTTGTTGCCAATAAATCCATCAGCGCGCCGCGTAATGATAATCGCTGTAACCATCCCACGTGACGTCATCCTCGTGAAAGCTGAGAAAGAGAAACATTTAAATGTGACAAAAAAAAACGTTTTCAGCCCTGGCACAGAATTACATTGTAGCAACACAAAAATGAAAAAAATGAAAAAAATATGTGGCAAAAAGAACTACAGCGCCATCTATGCAACCACTGAATAACTAACGGCTAAATTCCTACATCTCGCAAGCGAAGTTAACCGCGAAGCGCGTATATACGAGCACCCGACAAGCAACTGTCGGACAGTAGCCCACCAAACACGACACCCGTCTGGTCGGAGGATCCTTGCTTTTCTATAGAGGACGGAGAGCTTTACACAGTGGCGTAGCGTGCCTTGTCGGGGACCCGTATAAAAAAATTGTTTGGAGGCCCTTATATGGGGGTAAAGATTTTTCACAAAAGAAAAAAAATATTGTGAAAAGAAATATTTATTTATCATAACATAATTCAACCATTTTACAAATAAAAATCAAGTTTTAAATATTCTCTTTCTTTGCCTTTTTTCGGCAAACTGATTTATTAAATCATTTATAGCTGAATTGGCTAATGATGATTTTAGTTTTTCTAAAATTTCTGCCTTTATGGACAATATTGAGGGGGTAGGGGCCCCCGTGGCCCGGGGGCCCCGTATAATTGATACGGCAGATACGGCGGTAGCTACGCCCCTGGCTTTACACCCTGTTCTTCATACCTCTAAAACGATTATGTTGTGTAGTTCTTCATCTGTGGCATAGATGGCGCTGGAGTACTTTTTGGAGTACTGTGTATCTTTAAATATATTATTATATTCTTTCTTTCAGACACAAAAATGGACAGCGAGTGGAATTCAAAACGAAATATTGTAACAGTTAAAGTTGAACCAGATACCACACAACAGCAGTCAGATAGTGATGGGGAAGACTGTGCGGACGCTCTAGCTGACGCACCAGGTAATTATTAAGGCGCGGGCCCACCGCGGTGCACGGAGAGGCTACGCACGTGTATTAAGCTTCGCTTTTTAATAAAATGTATGTGGTTGTGTCCACTGCAACCCACGGAAAGGCTACGCATAAATTGACGTCATTAATACATGCGTCGCTTGCACGAATAGGCGGTTACATAGCTCAACGCTGTCAACGTGGGTCTACGTTTCAACTAAAGTACACGAATATGACCCATGACTATGTACAGTTCGCTTACCGCAGAGCGGTTTTCCTCCGTAGATAGCAGTGCCACGTGTGTAGCCTCTCCATGCGCCGTGCCACGTTATACATAGTCGTGGGGTTTCGTGTAGGTACGTAGTGGAAACGTAGGCCCACGTTGTCAAACAAATTTATACACGCAGGTAAAATGTGCCGCGTGCCCGTGCTCAGCATGCGCCGTGGTGGGCCCGCGCCTTTATTGACGTCTTCATATCGTAACACGGTTCAAATAGTCATAAAGCTCGTGTACTGGAACCTCTTATGACAGCTCAGAGAACTGCGTCTCTTTAGAATTCTGTGGTCAAATCGAAAAAAACTACGTTAAAAAAAAACCGACTTCCAAAAATACTAAAAATCGCAAAAATAGTTAAACAAATAAAAAAATACTAAAATAGAATATACAAAGCTAAAAACGATTAATTTAACAACTAAAAAGCAATAAATAACTTACGCAATTTATAACACCATCCTCTACTTACCTACTAACTACTTATTCTTTCCGCTTACTGCTTGGTTTGAAGTCGGTCCATTAACCGCGGCGTAATCGATGTACATACATAGAAAAAAAAACATACCGGCCGAATTGATAACCGCCTCCTTTTTGGGAAGTCGGTTAAAAAAGGAACCTTAATAATATGTAGATTCGTCCAGTCAGTCTTGTTTGTCTGTTAGTCCGTATATCACAGTCATATCACTCCGTAACTGTTGGCAGCACTGACATGTAATTTGGAGCCTGCACTGCACAAAAACAGTGAACTATTTAAAAACAATATCTCTCCATAGAATATCTATGAATGTAACCAACGGTCTACCCACAGCGTCTGAAAGAACAATGGCAGCCACACATACATAAATTTAGCTGAGATTATTAATTACTAGCTGTTCCTCGCGATTTCACCCACGCCGCTCAGCACCAGTTGGTCGTAGCTTGATGTTATATAGCCTATAGCCTTCCTCAAGAAATAGACTATCCAACACTAAAAGCGCGTTCAAACAAACAAACAAACTCTTCAGCTTTATAATATTAGTATAGATAGATAAGTATAGATTGCGTCTATAAAAAACAAGTTACAAAATTGTAAAACAAGTTTATAAAATTGGACGATTACGGGTCTGTGAAAAGCGTTTGTGAGGCGTTTTTCGATTACACTCACGGTACGATTTCAATCGAGTCGTTGTTAATATTGCTGCAGGTGTTTGTAAAGACACTGGTTCAATACCCAGATTTAGGGACTTTTAACATGAAAACACTCGTTATAACTTTGAGGGGAGTTTGTTCCGCCACTTCTTCTTCCCAGCTAAAACACTAGGAAGTGGCGAAGGGCAGGGCGTTTTTGTGGGACTGTCTCTTGTAATGTGACGTTCAAAAAGGTGCTGATTATCAGCCTAATGTGAATAAATGGCTTTTGATTTTGAGGATCAACTTTATGAATCTAGTTATAGTACAATATTATAGTTTGGAATACAGTCAGTCAGTCACAAATGTCGATGTTAAGATTTTCCGTGCTTTCATGACCTACCGTGGTAAAATATATTCGTGCACCTTAAATATATTCGTAATTTTATTTATGAATGCATAATCTTATTAGTCGTCCAGGTTTGAGCCCTCCCCTTTGTGTTCGCGCTAAAAACCGTCACAAGTCGGAGCCGGAGCGCCTGCCGCGGACTCGCGGGGCGTGCAATGTTGCACGCTCCTCCACCTTTAAACTCATAAGTGGGAACACTTATTGTGACGGACGGAAAACACTGAGCGTGGCCCGACACGCTCTTGGCCGGTTTTTTGTTTATTGGAACCGGCCGAGTCAACAAACACACACATTATAGACAGTTTAAATATTTAAAATGTTATAGACTATTAGGCAAAAAAGGCCGTATAATTCAAAGTCTTTGTCTGACACCATTTCAGATGATGCTCTTAAACCAGACAAAATGGAGGAAGATCCCGATGATTTACCTCTCACATGCCACAGAACGCAGAAGAAAGAAGATACGGTTAATACTAGTTTATTATTAAATATCCCGGATATAGAGCCTGTTAAAAAAGAAGAGAGAGCGTCAACGCCAAAGATGGCGCTACCGCGGGAAGCGAAACCAAGTAAGTGAGTTCTAATTTATGTGGGAAGAAGTGTTTTTAAGCCGCATCATTTGCCGACGCGTTCGTGTTTCACGCGCGCCTCAAAGAGATGTCAGCAAAGCAGAGGGGCTTGCCAGAGCCTCCGCCTGCCGGGGTTGCGGGTTGTTCGAAAGAGATACCGCGGCCTTGGAACGTAAAGGGCATAAGAAGGGACATGGGTGGGTTTTAGTTAGTATAAGTCTGACATGCCCCCCCCCCGCTCCGCCCAGAGCGGGGGAAGTTATTTGATGATTTCCCAACCCCAACCCCGCTTGATTGCATAGCATCTATGCAGCTATGCAATCAAAAGATATGGCCGTTTATATCACAACTTGACGACACGGTTGTCGCAGTGGCTGAGCGATCGACTGCTGCGCTGCGTGTCGCGGGTTCGATCCCCGCACGGAACAAATATTTGTATGACCTACAGATAGTTGTTCCGGGTCTGGCTGTTTGTATATTATGTGAGATTAAATGTTTGTAAACGCACTCATGATACAGGAGAAATTCCTAGTGTGGGGCTACGTATTAAAAAAAAAATTAGAGATGTCAAGGGACACCCAGATGGAACGAAGTTCCTATAGAAATGAAAATATCTGGCTTGCTTTCTATAAGAGAGAGAGAGACAGACAGAGAAACATGCGACGCTGCACAGCTTACAATAGCTTACAAATGTAGCAAAAAGTGTCGTGACAACTTTTCGTAAGATTTTTTTCCGTCTAGCCCCCCTTTCACAACGCGCGATAAGGAACTTCGTTCCAAAAAAACTGTATGGAACCCACGGTGCCTAAATCCGACTCCTAAAAAAGCAATTTTTTTTTGTCCACAGAACTGTCAATGTCAAAAGTGCAGCAATTAATGCGAGAAAGAGACACCACATATATGACAGAGATGAATATATTAACAATAGTAGAATATTCCTTCGTTTGTCCTTTCAAATGTAGACACAACCATCTCTTATGCTATTATTGTGGAGAACTTTATTCAGATCCAGCGTTACTAAGACACCATACAATTGAAAGTCATCATCCAAAGAAATTCAAAGTGACTGAACACAAGAAGATGGTCAAAATTGATTTGACACGTATAGATTGCAGACTATGTGGTATTAAGATCAATGATTTGGAAGAATTTAAAAGACATATTAATAATGTACATGAGAAGAAGTATTATTTTAATTATAAAGATTCTGTTTTGCCGTTTCGATTGACTCTGAATGAGTTGAAGTGTGCGATATGTGATGTCTTGTTTCCTTATTTTCATGCTTTGAACAAGCATATGAATGAGCATTTTAGTAATTATGTTTGTGAAACTTGTGGATTAGGTGAGTTTTTAACGATTTTTTGGGTTCCGTATACCTTTTAATTCATGTCGCAACAGAACTGGGCCAAAGTATCAACCGATTGGGTTCCGAACAACAGGACCCGGCGACGCGGTAGGCCCAGAAGGAGATGGCGAGACGAGCTAGACTTCCACGAAAAGGACTGGGTCACATTAGCAAAAGATAGAAAAAAATGGGAGGAATGAAGGGAGGCCTTTGCCCTGCACTGGGACACAAGTGGCTCATAATAATAAACAATAATAATAAAATAATCAACTAACCGATAGTCATATCTGCCAATGGCTTAATTGCCAAGAGCCTCGACCAACACCTGAGAAGGCTCTCGTTAGGCAGCTGGATCAAGGGCTTGATACAGTGCGCGGTACTCCTGGACACGGCTCGTATTGTTAGGAGGTTCCTTTCTCTGGAGCCCTAACCGCCGGTAGCTTGGACCCTGTTCCCGATACCGGTGGGCTACTATTTTTGTTTTTTTTTTTTTGTAAGAAGAAATATATAAAAATGAAGTTATATATGTTGATAATAAATTAAAGAGAGTAATAATAATACCTTTTAATATGAGAACGGAACTCTTATGTATCACTCTTTATGTATTTACTAGCTTTTGCTCGCGACTTCGTTCGCGTGGAATAGTGACTTCCGCTACGCTTTCCGCACGGAGCATATTAACAGCTCAACATTTATTTTATAGTACTGAATTGATGCCGACTTCTGACCAATAGGTGGCGCTGTATGTCCGGAATATATTTTATTTTTATTTTTTGTAATAAAAACTATCCTATGTCCTTTCTCAAGTTTCAAACTATGTCTGTAAAAAAATTCACACAAATCGGTTCTGTAGTTTAGGCGTGAAGAAAAGACAGACAGGACAGAAAGACAGACATACAGAGTTACTTTCGCATTTATAATATTAGTTTGGACTTCACCCGTCTCATAACTGCCATCACTACTTGCGACATCGGTCGGAGGGGCTCGTGCCTCCGACCGAGTGTCACACAGCTCTACCTAAGCCTCCGAGAATTGCAGGCGATGTTATATACATAACTAGCTTTTGACCGCGGCTTCGCTCCCGTTAAATTCGGTAGCGCCTTATTGATTTGTAATAGCAACGCGTTTCCCGTTTCTTCCCTCTTTCTCCCTCATATCCCACTCTTTTAAAAAAAGTAGCCTATGTAGGTCTCCAGGGTCCCAACTATCTCTGCACCAAAATCGGTTAAACCATTTAAGCATGAAGACGTAACAAACAAACTCACTTTCGCTTTTATAATATTAGTAAGGATATACCATATGCTAAAACACATTACCCTCCTTTACGGGGCGCAGTCGGGTAAAAAATGAACCTTATACTCATCTGCTCCGCTGGCAGACCACTAGATCAACGACGCAGTCGATAAAACATGTTCTATCACCAGGTTTCGTCGATAAAGGCCGGTTCATGATGCACCAACAACGCCACGAAGAGGGCGACTTCCCGTGTCCTGACTGCGGCAAGGTCTTCAAGGCGCAGTACAATAGAGACCTGCATGTGGACCGAGTACATCGCAAGAAGGGACGAGTCTACTGCCCCAAGTGTGATGTCAAGCTAATGTCGTACCCACAGAAATTGAAGCATTTAGTCGAGGTGAGAACCACCTTCTTTTTAGCTGCTTCAAAACAACGGTATAAATACGGTAATAAAGTTATTTTCCAGTTTTAGTTTTTTTTTAGAAGTCGGTTTTATTTTTTTACTAAAAAGTTTTTATTTCAGCATTTTTAGTTATAGTATTATGATAAAATATCTACGCAAACACGGTTAAAAAGTTTTTATTTTTAGCTTAAGTCCCGTCTTAAATACAAGTTTTAGTTCCACATCACGCTATAGATTAAATACTAAGTATCTATA
The DNA here is from genome assembly GCA_958449745.1 of Ochropleura leucogaster. Taxonomy (NCBI): domain Eukaryota; kingdom Metazoa; phylum Arthropoda; class Insecta; order Lepidoptera; family Noctuidae; genus Ochropleura; species Ochropleura leucogaster. Next base: position 6,897,120 of record OY288228.1, on the reverse strand, counting down.
TTATGCTTTAGTATTAAACCAATTCAGAAATCATATGCATCATCCCCTAGGGGATACAGCTGATACTTGATCTGATGATTATGTTTCTTAATGACTAGGTGAGGGGTGGGGAGGGGATACGGTCACCCTGCTCCCACTCGCCTGCCTACCCTGGCGAAACCCATACTTATACATGTGATTGCAACAATCACGGCAGATTTTCTGTCATTTATTGAAGAGTGCCGTTGTATATCACTGAAGATCTATCACCAAATTAAAATACAATCACCTCAAAAAACTGTGATGACCTTCCAAACCATAGTGCATAGCATTTTTTGATCATTTGTCTTCGACAACTTCTAAAATATAATCGACGAATGAGTATATCATCAACGTACACGAAGTCAATGTAATACGCATTATTAAAGATAACTCAAAAACTACGTGTCGGATCTTGATATTTTTTATGGGACCAAACCACAACCACCAGCTTTCGAATAAAAAAAGAATCATCAAAATCGGTTCACTCAGACCTGAGTTATGAGGTAACGAACACAAAAAAAAACATACAGTCGAATTGAGAACCTTCTCCTTTTTTGAAGTCGGTTAAAAAAGAAAAGGCTTGACATTCTACTGTTTTTTTTTGAACGAAGTTCCCTATCGCGCGTTGCCAAAAGAAGCCAACTACTGCTAGCTGCTTAAGACCAAAAGTTGTAACGACACTTTTTGCTATAGTTGTAAGCAGTGCGGCAGGCGCGAAAGCAAACCAGTAATATTCGTTTCGTCTTTCCATTTCGCATTGAACAGTGTGGTGTCGCGACGATTATTTTTGTTGAGTCTATACAGGATTTTTGTACATAATATATAATAACTTTGTCCCATCCGGGCGTCCCTTGACACCTCTCAAGTTTTTTTTATGAAGTAACTAGCTTTCGCCCGCCGCTTCGATCGCGTTAAATTCGGTATAACACACCAAGCAGACCTGCAGTTTTTGCTCTTGCGCCAGATTGATTTGTTATAGCAACGCTAAGTTTTCCCTTTTCTTTCCTCGTTCTCCCTCATATCCCACTCTTTCTTAATAAAAAGCAAAATTAGCCTATGTCCGTCTCCTGGTTCCCAACTATCTCTGTACCAAAATTTATCAAAATCGGTTTAGGCATTACAGCGTGAAGAGGTAACAAACAAACTCACTCTCCTTTTTATAAAGTCATGACCCACATGCTGCTCACATTCACAAATAAAATGAATAATTATTTACAAAATTAAATTAATAGACGTTATTATATTGATTAATGAAATCGTATTGTAATTTGGTTTCCAGGTCCATGGAGAAGAGCCTCTCAGTTTCCCCTGTACGATGTGTGACCGAATATTTGACACCAGAAGAACACTGACCATACACAGGCGAAAAGATCATCTAAAAGACTTCAGGTAACGTCAAATTTGTAATAGCTAAGGTATGTTCAGGGCTGTGGGTTGTTCGAAAGAGATACCGCGGCCCCGGAACGTAAAGGACGATAGAAGGAACATGGGTGGGTTTTAGTCAGTATAAGTCTGACACTCGTGTCCGCACCGCCCAGAATGAGAGTAAGCTATTTAAAGATTTTAAGTCCAAAAACAATTAAGTTCATAACACTTTTTTTATATTTGTATTTCCTACAAATAATTGTTTCGGGTCTGGCTGTTTGTGTGTATGTGAGTTTAAATGTTTGTAAACGCACCCACGATACAGGAGATATTCGTAATGTGGGGCAAGGTTTTTTTAAATAAAATAAGATAGTTATATGGTGTCATTCTAAATCCATAATGGTTGACTCCAAAAGATGGCGGACTAGTTCCTTTTTACGCAATTCTATGTAATGTGTATCAAAGCTGATAAGAATAAGCAAAAGCGTGTTTTTAAGGTTCCGTATCACAAAAGGAAAAGAAACGGAACCCTTATTCGATCACTTTGATATCCGTCTGTCGGTCTGTCAAGACCTTATATCTCAGGAACATGTGTATGTCATCATCATCATTTTCCTGCCCTTGTCCCATTCTATTTGGGGTCGGCGCAACACGTTTTCTTCTTCCATTCTCTCTCTCCTTCATATCATTCCTTACACAATCCATCCATCTTTGTGTAGGTATCGAGTTGAAATTAAAACCATATACTCATGTCTTATGAAAAAAATCAACCCTCTAAGTGTACGCAGTCAAAAGATATGGCTGTTCATGTCGCAAGTTTGTACAGACTCGTCAGTGAAAACCATATACTTTTTGGTCCCTTTGTGCTGTGAAAAAACCTTCTAAATCTATATTATACTACTAGCGGACCCGACAGACGTTGTCCTGTCTACGCTTAATATTTGATCCAGCACATGGTCTACAATAACACAATGATAACAAAACGTTTTGTCACAGACTAAAATTAAAATTCGAATATTATTTAAAATTTGACACTGCGATGGTAGCGCCGTCTGTCGGATCCAATGTAAAACATTCCAAAATCAACAACTACTAATAAATTAAAAATTAATTAAAAAAACATTGTCCAGCGGACAAAATTGTGAATCTAAACCATTCCCAGATGCATACACACTCACAGAAGAATTATATATATAAAGATAATCAAACACACACACTTACACCTCACACATCCACACGCAGTTTTGTTATTTTCTTTATATTTTTTGATTATATCACTCTTTCATCTAAATCCTAACTAATATTATAAACGCGAAAGTGAGTTTGTTTGTTACCTCTTCACGCTTTAATGGCTGAACCGATTTGGATGAATTTTGGTACAGAGATAGTTGGGAACCAGAAAAGTGGGATATGAGGGATTTCTCCTTTCGGATAGGGAGAAAGAAAAGGGAAAACTTAGCGTTGCTATTACAAATCAATAAGGCGCAAGGGCAAAGCTGCAGGTACTGTGTTATACCGAATTTAACGCGAGCGAAGCCGCGGGCAAAAGCTAGTAACTACTAAAATGGCATATCTAATCGATAGCTTTAAAAATAACTAGTGGAAGAGCGAAACTTCCTAACTCAAGTATATTTTTTACTTAAATTGAAAGCCTTAAAACTAGAAGTATTTTCAAGTTATTCAAATAACCATTTTTTTTATTAACTATCTGGCGCTCTCGGCTTCGCCCTCGTGATGTCGAAAAGAAAGTATCCTTTGTGTTATCCCAGACCGTGATCTACCTCTGTGTCAAATTTCATCAAGATCCGTTTAGCGGTTTTGACGTGAAAGAGTAACACACATCCAAACATACATCCTTACAAACATTCATATTTATAATATTAAGTAGGATCTAAAAAGTCAAGAATCGCTGTTTATGTCTTAAGTAATAATAAAATAATAAATATCTTGGGACAACTCACACACGGCTATCTGATCCCAAGCTAAGCAGAGCTTGTGTTATGGTAACCAGACAACTGATATACATACTTATATAATTTATAAATACATACATATTATAGATAAATCACATCCAGACACAGAACAAACAATCATGCTCATCACACAAAGTTTGTCCTGGGTGGGAATCGAACCCATGACCTCCGGCTCAGCAGTCAGGGCCACTAACCACTAGACCAACAGGCCCGTCAAAAAAGTTTGTACGGTACCCCCAGCGCACGAGTCTGTCTCGCTCTTGGACGGTATTTAACTGTAATATTTATTAATCTTCCTTTTCTCCTACCCTCAGATACGAATGTCAATGCTGCGGCCAAAAGTTCTTCACAAGATTCGCTCTGAACAACCATATGCCCACACATACAGGAGAACGTAACTTTAAATGTAAAGTTTGCGAGAAAAGTTATCCCAGACTAAAAACTTTGAAAGATCATATGAGAATACATACAAATGATAGAAGATACAGATGTCATGTGTGTGGACAGGCTTTTATACAGAATTGTAGTCTGAAAGGGCATATGAAGAGTCAACATCCGGAGTATGATATGAGAATGTAAATTATATCACCATTTCAACGAAAGAAAGACAGAAAATCTTATATTTGGGAGTCACAAAACAAGTAAAACAATAACACAATGAAATAAAATAGTACAGATAAGGTTATTGTCTGTGTGAGGCCAAAAAGGTCCCTGTCTCAGCATAAGCAGCGATATTTTAGGATTAAATAACACAGCGCTGGTATTCTGACAGGGCCAGTTAGTGGTGTCACGGACAAAGAACGGAACACATACTTAAATAAATATTATAATTACAGATACAAAGATTACAAAATAATAAATAAATACAGATGGACGAAAGACATTTCTTCATATGCCTTTTTCGTCTTCAAAATCAAATTTAATTCACATAGGCCTAGATTGGCACTTATAAAACGTCGAGAAAAGATACACGGCTCGGGTTGGTCGTTTCCTATGGAGAAGAACCGGCAAGAAAGTCCATGGTTACTCTTTTAAAATATATTTTAATAATCTTACCAGATGCAGCTGAATAACATTATTTTACATGTAGCGACTGTCTATCTGACCTCTACAACCCAGTTAGTACTGGATAATACGGTATCCTTTGGTAAGACTGGTTGTCAGACTTTCGGGACACTGACTACTTGTAACGACTGTCAAAGATCTACAAATGACGCTTTCGTGGACACAAAAAACTTTTAGCATTTTTACTATTATTTAGGCACGCAAAGCAAGCAACTTTCACGCAAGCAGCTTTATCACGACGGATATTTACCATTTAAGGGTTCAGGAAAAAACGGAACTATTATTAGATCACTGTTGTCTGTCTGTCTGTCAAGACCCTTTATCTCGGGAAACAGTGGAAGTATCGAGTTGAAATTAAAACTATACATTCTAGTTTATGGTCCCTTTGTGCAGTCAAAAAAAGAACTCTCAAAATCTACGCAGTTAAAAGATATGGCCGTTTACATCGCAAGTTTGTACGGAACCCTTGGTGCGCGACTCGCACTTGGCCGGTTTTTTAACTCATTTTATATCTTTAAAAAACTGTATGGTGATGTTAAGTTTGTAATACTTATTTACTTATATTTGTTAATCAGTATTATATTTTGACATTTGTTAATAAACTAGAAAACTGCCGTGTAGATAAATTTCTGTATTATAATGTTTATAAATCGATTTAATTAAATTATAATTTTTATAAAATATATTATAATGAGATGCTATTGGAATACATACAATAAGAATGAAGTTTAGTATTTTTTTGTATAACTTAATTAATTTTTTTTTTTATTTTATAAGAGAAACTGTACATATTGTAAATACACATTATAAGACATTTGTTATTCTACTATGTTAAACTATGTTAATATTAAACTATTTTAATACTATAATAATTTGTTTTTTTTGGGAAAAAACGAAACCCCTATTGGATCAGGTAGATAGATAGAATATTCTTTATTATGTACACCATACAAGTAACAAGAATAACACTAAACAACTTATAAATACGGTGACACAATGGGCGGTCTTATCGCTAAAAGCGATCTTTTCAAGACAACCTTTGGATGGACTTAAGAAGAGGAGAAACAATCACTTTGTTGTCTGTCTGTCAAGACCCATTATCTCGGGAACATGTGTAGGTATCGAATTGAAATTAAAACTTAATACTCAACTCTATGGTCCCTTTACGCTGTGAATAAATCAATCCTCTAAGTCTACGCAGTCAAAACATATGGCCGTTTATGTCGCAAGTTTGTACAGAGCTCTCAGTGCGCGAGTATTGGCAGGTTTTTTTTTTCAATTTAAATAATAGTTACTACTATTTTCCTTATCAGCAGTCCTCGTACACTCCTCCTCGTCATCATCATCTGGCTTCGGCTTCCAGTCTAACCGGATGCAGCTGAATATCAGTATTTTAAATGGAGCGACTGCCTATCTGACCTCCACAACCCAGTTAATACTGGGTAATACGATACCCCTTGGTAAGACTGGTTGTCAGACTTTCGGAACACTGACTACCTGTAACGACTGTCAAAGATCTACAAATGACAGCCGGGACCAACGGCTTAACGTGCTTTCCGAGGCACGGAGGAAACTCGGTATGTAACGGGTGGACACCCATCCACAGACCAACCTAAGCAAGCGCGGCTTAACCTTAAGTAGGACCCGAGCGGCTGCTATTATTTAGCCACGAGCTCCTCATTTGTCTGTCATGTCTCTGTCACACTCCTCGTCATCCTTACTAATATTATAAAAGCGAAAGTAAGTTTGTTTGTTACGTCTTTACGTCTAAAAAGCTAAACCGATTTTGTTGAATTTTCGGTACAGAGATAGTTGGGACCCTAGAGACGGACATATGATATTAAAAAAAAAGAATGAGTTATGAGAGAGAAACAGGGAAGAAAAGGAAAAACTTAACATTGCTACTACAATAAATAAGGCGCAAGGGCAAAAACTACAAGTAGCAGTACCTGCAAATCAGGAAAGGGCAACTAACTGTGTAACCCCGAATTTACGCGAGCGAAGCCGCCGGCAAAAGCTAGTAACTTAAAGGTCAAAGTCAATATAGCAGTAGTCCGGGTGTCGACCGGACAATGGCCTGAACAAGGCAAGCCGCGAGAGGTCGCCACTGCTGAACGTCTCTAAAAATCTATACTACATTGTATTGTTTTATACATTACACTTTTAATATAATTTAATGAGAGGTAGAAGACTTATACAAGCCGATGTTTATTGCTACTACTAGCTTTTCCTGCGGCTTCGCTCGCGTTAAATTAGGGGTAACACAATCCCGGCAAAAGCTAGTAACCTATATTAGGTCAAAGTCAATATAGCAGTGGCAGTGAGGGCACGATGTGTGCAAGGTGATGGATGACCTGTTGTGATGATGAGGTTTCATAAGTTTTTTGATAAATAAATATCTTGGGACAACTCACACACGGCTATCTGATCCCAAGCTAAGCAGAGCTTGTGTTATTGTAACCAGACAACTGATATACATACTTGTATCATTTATAAATAGATACATATTATAGATAAATCACACCCAGACACAGAACAAACAATCATGCTCATCACACAAAGTTTGTCCTGGGTGGGAATCGAACCCACGACCTCCGGCTCAGCAGTCAGGGCCACTAACCACTAGACCAACAGGCCCGCCAAAAAAATCAAACGTTCAGTTCACGAGCAGAATTCCCTATAATAACAACAGTAAGTCAAACGTAATAGGCGAGAGCGGGGGGTCACACTTACTGACTAAAACCCATCCATGTAACTTCTTTTGCCCTTAATGATCCAGGGCCCCGGTATCTCTTTCTCTTTTGACGGGCCTGTTGGTCCAGTGGTTAGTGGCCCTGACTGCTGAACCGGAGGTCGTGGGTACGATTCCCACCCAGGACAAACTTTGTGTGATGAGCATGATTGTTTGTTCTGTGTCTGGGTGTGATTTATCTATAATATGTATGTATTTCTAAATAATGTAAGTATGTATACCGATCAGTTGTCTGGTTACCATAACACAAGCTCTGCTTAGCTTGGGATCAGATAGCCGTGTGTGAGTTGTCCGAAGATATTTATATTTATTTATTTTATCTCTTTCGAACAACCCATAACCCTGGCAGGCCCCTCTGCTTTGCTGGCATCTCTTAGAGGCGCGCGTCGAACACTAACGAGCAGTCTCTGTGGCCTGTCTGACCATCTATTGCTCACCGTTCACAGACCCGCATCTACGGTGGCCGGAAGTCGTCCGGACCGTCTCCCGCGGCGGCTGGGTTGGTTTAAGGTTCTCTCCTTCAAACATCCGACCTCCTTCGCTGAGCATTTGGGTTATAGGCAGGTAAATGATATCTGTTCTAAAGCATTAAAATAAAAACGCAAGAATGTTAACTTAAAATGTATTTTATTGCTATAATATACAGTTAAAATAAGTTCTTACATCACTAGAGTAAATTGTAAAAATTTATAAATAAACCAGATCCGGTTGTGAAGTGTCCAAGATCAACTAGCAAATTTAAATACACAACACTAACTTATTTACAAATTATACACTTAGAAGTAACAGTATATCTAATTCATTATTGTATTCAGCTTATCGATAAAAATATAATACACTAAGCACATCACTATAACGGGTAATCCCCTAATATCGGAGTTACCAGATCTATAAAATAAATATTGGCAGCTTTATTTTTTTAAACTTATGTTCTAATTTAGTGTTGCCAGACCCATAACAAGTGCCACTCATTTTGTTATATAAAAAGTCGAATATACTTCTTCCTAATTAAGATAACTGAGACTCGAGCACGGACGCGCAGTATAAATTATCGCAATTTAAGCCACAATTGTGGCGATAAGTCCTCTCCTTGAGGAGTGGCTAGAGAGGCGCCACGGCGAGCTCACATACAGCCTAACGCAGGTCACAGGACACGGAAGTGTTGGGAGCTTCCTGCACAAGTTTGGGCAGGAGAAAACGTCCGGGTGTCGACCGGACAATGGCCTGAACAAGGCAAGCCGCGAGAGGTCGCCACTGCTGATCGTCTCTAAAAATCTATACTACATAGTATTGTTTTATACATTACACTTTTAATATAATTTAATGAGAGGTAGAAGACTTACAAGCCAATGTTTATTGCTACTACTAGCTTTTCCTGCGGCTTCGCTCGCGTTAAATTAGGGGTAACACAATCCCCCTTTCCTGATTTACAGGTACCTGCTACCTGTAGTATTTGCCCTTGCGCTTTTTTGATTGTAATAGCAAAGCTAAGATTTCCCGTTTCTTCCCTCCCTTCTCTTCTTTCATTTCACACTTTTAAGAAAAAAAACCGAAAGTGAGTTTGTTTGTTTGTTACGTCTTCACAATGGCCAAACCGATTTTGATTAATTTTGTTACAAAGATAGTTGGGACCCTGGAGATGGACATAGGCTGAAAAAAGTGAGAAGAGGGAAGAAAAGGGAATATAAAGATAATTTTGTTTGGATCATCACGCGGGTTAAAGTTAGCGCTAGCCCAAAATAACTATGTCACGCGGACGAAGTTGCGGGCGAAAGCTAGTTCTTCATAAAAAACACGCGATAAGGCTTTGCCAGGAATCGATCTTAGGACCTAAGACTCAGCAGTGCTAGGTCCACTTCTAGGTCAACGAACCAGTCAGTCTATTCAGGATATCCATCTTCTAAATCCAAACTCTGATGCTGCCTCTTCATGTGATTCTTCAAATTAATATTTTGAGTAAACGAAGCGTTACACAAGACACACCCGAATTTCTTCTCATTGCTATGAGATTGCATATGAACTTTTAAACCTCTTAACCTAGGGTAGCTTTTCCCACAAAATTCACACCGAAAATTTCTTTCACCTGTATGTGTTGCCATGTGTTCCTTTAATCTAGATGGTAGATAAAATCTTTTATCGCACAGGTCACACTGGTGTTTGAATATTTTTAAATGGTAACGACGGTTGTGTTCTCTTAAAGATTTTCTGCTATCGTAAGCTCTGTCACAATGTTCGCAAGGAAACATTCGCTGTTCACCATGAGACTCGATCATGTGCCTATATCTTAAGGAATAAGAAAAAAAAACTTCGTCGCATTTATAACATTGATAAGCAGGCTCTTTCTTATGTAATTTAGCTTCGTGTAAATATCTGGAGTGTTTCGATTTAAATATTTTCCCGCAATCTTTACATGGAAAAGATTCCTCGATTTTTTTATGTGTTTTTTGATGCAAAACCAACATTCTTTCTTCGAAATAATGGGCGCCACAAACATCACATATACAAGTACCAAAATGTTCAGCCATATGCTTTTTTAAAGCATGAAAAAAGCTAAAACTACACCCACATTCTGTACAAGTCAAATTATTGACAGTTAAACGAAATTTTAAAAACTCATTCGATACAACATGTATTTCTTTGCCATGTGTCGTAGTGAGGTGAGTTTTTAGCGAGTCTATGCTATCGATAGTGATGGGACATAGTCGACAATCGATTCTGAAAATATCGATTAGTAATAACTTTTTATTTGCGATGTGGGTTTTGTAAGTTGTAGGATCGTGAGTTAAAGTGTGTTCTCTGAGTTTGTTGGGGTCTGTAAAAACTTCGCGACAGTAGATACAATAGTAATCGCTGAAGGAAGTCTCGAAGGGACAAACGAAGGAGTTCTCAACCACTGCAATAGTGTTGGAGTAAGACTTTTGTTCAGTATCGATGTGTTTTTTTGGTTTTTGTTGCGGTGGAAGCTCTGATTCTGAAAGAGAAAAAATATGGTAAAAGTCATAGCATAGTCGAGCGTGTTACTACATTAACTGCAGATTTGCAAGTGACTGAAGTAGGGCATGCAATACCGGTTTTCATTTTTACCGGTAAACCGCCCATTTTCGCGAATATTAAAAGACCGGTAAAAAAATTATGTAACCGATATTTTACCGGTTTTTAATTTGTTGAATTTTAAATTCATTTTGATTTTATACGATTTGTTTAAAATATTATCGAGAATGTAAGTTGAAAGTTTATGTATAACTTGAGTTTATGTGATCAATTACATTGCAATTGTCGTTTATACATATTATAAAGGAAACGTTGTCGCTGATTGAAATTTAATTTGAGTTTATATACTAAACTAGCTGTTCCACGTGGTTTCACCCACGCTGCTCAGAACCTGTTGGTCGTAGCGTGATGTTATATAGCCTATAGCCTTTCTCAAGAAATGGACTATCCAACACTAAAAGAATTTTCCAATGCCAACCAGTAGTCCCTGAGATTAGCGCGTTCAAACAAACAAACAAACTCTTCAACTTTATAATATTAGTATAGATTATTCTAAAATATTAAGTTGAAAATTAAGACTACTAAAATTGGTAGCTTACATACTGATTGTTTTTTATTTGGAAAACCTTTATAATTTGATTGTTTGTTAAAATGTGATAATGAAAATTGATTAAATTATAAATGTGCTACATTTACCCTTGACTACGCCAAAAGAAATGTCATGTTTTTAGAATTTGTTTTTCCTATGCTCATTTTAAGCAATAATATACCGTGAATATAAACATGTTTACCGCCGTATACCTTGTATATATATTATTTTTTTGCTTTAAGACTACCCAATCATATTGTTGTTATTACATCACATTGAAAAATACAAAATATAAATATAAAAATTTTACGTCAATAGACGGACGGGCGGTGAGTTACCCATTGCTCACCGTCCACAGGCCCGCGGGGACCAATAGTTTAAGGTGCTAACCGAGGCACGGAGGAAACTCAGCATGCCACCAACCTAGGCAAGTTTAGACACGAGGTTCTCCAAAAACACACCAAACCAAAAGATAATCAAATCACACTATCCTTACTAATATTATAAAAGCGAAAGTGAGTTTGTTTGTTTGTTACCTCTTCACGCTTTAACGGCTAAACCAATTTTGATGAATTTTGGTACAGAGATAGTTGGGAACCAGGAGACGGACATAGGCTATTTTATTTTAGAAAAAAGTTGGATGTGAAAGAGAAAGAGGGAAGAAAAGGGAAAACTTAGCGTTGCTATTACAAATCAATAAGGCGCAAGGGGATCTGTGTTACCCCGAATGTAACGCGAGCGAAGCCGCGGGCAAAAGCTAGTTTATCATAATACACACCTATTATGTCCTCCACTTCTTGGTACTCCTGACTTCTAGTACGTCGTTTGCTAATCTTTTCTTTGACGCAATCGTCGTTGACAGCCTTCTTGCGTTTGGTCTTTGCTTTAACTTTGATTTTTTTCTTTTTTGGAGATTTCTTTACTGGTTTTGGAGATGGTAAGTTTTTAAGGCTTTCTGCATCTGAAAATGTATTTTAAATGTTATTTTAAACTAGCTGTTCCTCGCGGTTTCACCCACGCTGCTCAGCACCTGTTGGTCGTAGCGTGATGTTATATAGCCTATAGCCTTCCTCAAGAAATGGACTATCCAACACTAAAAGAATTATCCAATTCCAACCAGTAGTCCCTGAGATTAGCGCGTTCAAACAAACAAACAAACAAACTCTTCAGCTTTATAATATTTGTTTAGATTCTTATGGCATTTTTTTCACAACTTAGAAAGAAGTTTTTATTGACGCGCTAAGAATTATGGATCAATAGATGGACGGACGGTGAGCTACCCATTGCTCACCGTCCACAGGCCCGCATCTCTGTGATGTCTTTTGTTTGGGGTGGGGTCAGACTTTTACTGACTAAAACCCACCCATGTTCCTTCTATTGCCCTTTGCGTTCCGGGGCCACGGTATCTCTTTCGAACAAACCGCAACCCTGGATCTCTGTGATGTCCAGATATGCTTTTAGAAAGTACATAATGAATTGAAAAAGTTACATTGGTATTTGCCCAGATTTGAACCCACAGCAAACACCCAAAAATACATATCCATACATAATCCTTACTTATATTATAAAAGCGAAAGTGAGTTTGTTTGTTACGTCTTCACGCTTTAATGGGTAAACCGATAAAAAATAGTGAAAAATGAGGGAGAAAGAGGGTAAAAATGGGAAAACTTTGCATAGATGTTAGCAGGTACCTGTAAATCAGCAAAAGGGAACTGTGAACCCCAAATTTAACGCGAGAAAAACAAACCCTTTGTTACCAGCGAAAAATGCATGCCTAATTTTGGAAATCCTCCCTTCCCCCCACTAAAATAGGGGATGGAAAATTTAACGCGAGTGAAGCTGCAAGCTTAATCTAGTACGCCTATGCCTCTGCCAAACCCTTCAGAGATTACGTCCGTGAAGTTATGTATAATCTAGTTCCTAAACCCGAAACCTACCATCATCCACAAGGTCCACTCCATCATCTATCATATCAATATCCTGTACCACTTCATCTTCCACTAGCTTATCGGTCGCCACTGCAGTTTCCGGAGTACATTCCTCAAGTTCCACTTTTACAAGTGCTGCATTCTTCACTTCATCGTCAGGGTGGCCTTCTGTAATAGAAAAGCAATATACAATTTCATCTCTGCATTTTTCTACACTAATATTTGTATTTAACCTCTAGAGCCCCAGCGGCACAAAAACACGCCAGTAAACAAGTATTACTGTTGAGCCCCGCTGGCACAAATTTGTGCCACCAAACCCCGACCGATTTAAAACTGTAATTGTAGTAAAGATAAGTCTTAAAATCAGATTACGCTTACGATAAGAGCCCGCCCGGCGGTGCTTGACGGATATTTGACGTAAATAATGGCGGTCCTTGAGGGGTTAACGAATAAACTCAAAAAATTCTGGACCAATTTCAAAAACTCTTTTGCCATTAGAAAGCTGGGCCACCACACGACCGAGAGGTGAGGTGGCGAGCCTCCTTGCCGGATTGACGCACCGCAATGGCGCATCTGTACGAATGCCACGTAGAACACCGGGGGGAATTCCGCTGCCGTGGCAGATCGCCGCTCAGTGGACGGACTTTAGTGCGATCTCGTGATGGCATAGAGAAAGCAACTGTCTCCGTGCAGAGCATGCTAGCATAGTGGCGATAAGTCTCCTCTTTAAGGAGTGGCTAGAAGGGCGCCACGGCGTCCACATGTGACTACAAGAGTAATGGATCTGAATGTTGATGGACAGAGAGCGAGAGGAAAGCCAAAGAAAAGATGGATGGATTGTGTTAAGAATGATATGAAGGAGTAGATAATGCTGTGACATCTGATAGGGGAGAATTCAAGAAGAAAACGTGTTGCGCCGACCCCAAATAGAATGGAACAAAGGGCAGGAAAATGATGATGGTGCCTATCATTCTAGATTGCAATACTCTTTTCCCTTACCTCCATGGACCTGTATATTGGCATGTAATAGTTTCTCCTCACAGAGCAGCACCTGCTGTCTGAAGGCGCGCGCGTCTCTCAGGCGTACGACACACGTCGCGCAAATCACACGCTCCGCCTCTTCTCCTTCTAAGTGAGATAGCTGAAAAGGATATATATTCATGAATACATTACAGGACGAAATGAGATCTGAAGATACATAATCAGCCTAGCCTTTTCTCAGTTATGCTGGTGTAGGCTTTAAGCTGAATACCAGTGTTTTACATAGAGCAACTCCTATCAAATCATTTATTTCAATTAGTTAAACCATTACAGGCACTTTTGAATGTCAAGAAACAAAATGAAGCTACAGTCCCGGCCACAAGGCATAATAACTTGTGAAAGTACTGTAGTTGCCCATATCTAAAGCATTGATCTCTATAGATAAGAATGGGCAAGAAACTCTGTGGACACTCATTGAAATTATAATATTATTACAAAATCGTATTTACATCATTCATGTTGAAAACAATGTAGAAAGACGTGCACAGTAAGAGCGTCCAGAGTAAATAAAAAGCAAAAATGAACCATGGTAGCGAAAAGATGACCAGTCCCAACTGAAAACACCCGTTCATGAACATGACATATAGATCAGCCCCATAACTTCCTTATATCCTGCCTCCACAACCCAGTTATTAGCAACGTAATACAACACTCCATGGTTAGACTGGTTGTCAGACTTTCCAGCAGCTGACTAGCCATAAAAACTGACATTTATAGATCTTTAACATGCTTTCTAAGGCACGGAGGAAACTCTGTATATAATGTCACCCAAACATTAATCAACCTCTGCAAGCATGGTTTAGCTGAGCCTGTTCATTATGCAACATATTATTATCAATGCTATACTGTTTCACTAACATATTTTTACTAAGATTTACCATTTTTTTTTTATTATAGAGCCACAATCTCTTCGATACGAAGGCGCGAGGGTTCACAATAGAACAGACTCCAAAAACAGCAGCATACTTGGCATACCGGGTAGGTACTCAGTACACTCGCATGTAAAATACCGATTTTCAGATGCATCTGGTTGAATGTAAATGCGTTATATGACATAAAAACAAACAGTAAAATATTCTCGTACGTACGCATTGAGTTTATCAACTGAAATTGAACCGTACAGTATTATTTTTCTTCGTGATCACAGATAAGCCAAATAAGTATTCAAATAAAGAACGTACAAGCAAACCAAAGCACTCAACGAAGATTTCGGAATATATCTCCTTCTGCCCGAGCCACTGGTATTCCACGTTCAACAAGCGACATTTCTTCAAAGCACCACAGCACCTACATAAACCAGGGTCCACGATAGGGCCCTGGCGGCTCGTAGAGCTCATTTTAATACCAAAAAAAAACTGTTTTATTATAAATATTTACATTCAATTTAGCATTTTGGTAATATTTTGACAGATGCCAATGTTTATCGACATTTGACTTTGACAGAAACCAAACCCAGCTTAGTGCGGTGCAGTATATTAGCGTTATTCCGGTTTTCTTATGGTTGTCGGCAATTTATCACACTGGTGGTACTTTTACTTAAGAATATTAAATAATTGGAAACCAGTATTAGTAGTCGATTTTGACTGAAGCCGATAAAAGGGCTATCATTAAAATTTTCGTACAAAACCGTGCTGAAGACGAAAGCTTTAAAACCCCCAGTTTCTATGTTTCTAACCTTCTTCTCCAAAATGATCTGAGGCCGAAGCCAAAAACTCTTTCGAGCACTATTTGACACTTACACTACAGATAGGCATTATATTCTAGGGTCTGTTCAATAATAAGGTAAAGAATACCATGAGGTTTAATGACATGATGCCATTCATCATCCGATTCTTTTTCATGTTTTTGCACGTTACGTTTGCCCATTCGCGGTCTTGACTCAGAGCACATTTACCCCAATGGTCGTCGGTGGGACGGTTAATATGACTGGCCCACTGTCTTTTCAGCTCACCTGTTCTGTGAGATATGTCGCTAACTTCGGCTCTCTATCAGATCAACTCGTTTCGGATGCAATCACTTACAGACACTCCAAGCCTGTTCTATAGATCGTAGTTTGTGGGGCCCTGGGGTTTTGTGTTTTGTAAAGTTCCTAAAGGTAGAGTTGTATACCTGCCAAATTACAGTGTTTGTTTTTTTTTATTCACAATTGTCTATTGTCTTAAATGGGGCCCTTCATCCTCAAGGGCCAGGGCCCTGGAGGATGAAGATATATAGATCAGCCCCTGCTGAGCGACCTGAGATTTTAAATTTATGGATCAATTGCTACCGTGAGTATAACCGTTTCAGCTTTCGCACTGATTGAATACATTAGAACGAATACGTGACAAGAAGTTCCAACTGCTGCCCAGCCCAACTGAATTTTTCTATGAACTTCCCTCTTAAAGTTATTCTTACTAAACTGCTGAATTTAGTATAATTTATTGAGAAAAATAAAAGACAAAGCCCAATTCATTGCAATTACTTTTATTAAAAGCAGTGGTTATATTGGAATCAGTTGTTGAGTTAGTCGCAATTACAATCAAGTACACATTTTGGTTTAGTACATCATCAAATTACATGAACATTAAACTAACATTCAAGAAAAATATGGGTTTAACATTTTGAATTACTGATTTTAAAATCTTCACGTACTATGTATATTAATTAGATTTCAGCCTATTGCGATACAATATGTAAATCTACTCTACATAATATATAGGTATATCAATAAAATATCAATTTCGTATACAATTACTAACAGTCAGTCTAATAATCTACTGAAAAGCCATTACTTAAAGGCATAATACGACCCATTACCTATGCTTCCTCACTGGCGAAACATTTACATATAACATGTGAAAATCTCTCATCTCATTTTCTTTTTAGCCTGCAAAAGCATAGTTCTGTTTTATGTAAATATTTTGCCAGTGGAAAAAAAAACAGATACTGTAGGATGAAGGGGGATATTAATACATTCAAAGGTTATTGTATTTTATAATACTGATATCAATGTTTACAGTTAGGGATAGACCCGCGGCGACTAATAAATTTGCAGCCATTGAGGGATGTGTGATAAACCTTACTCGTGAGCCTTATTAAATAGTATTGGCGAAATGAGAATGTTTTTTTTACATCTATTATTTATGTGATCTATATTTAATTCATATAAATGTGATATATCTATATTTAATATAAAATAATATATTCTTGCTGATATATGAGCAATTTTCGCCTGGCTACTAACACCTACATTATTACTACAATATAAACATATTGATAATTCATTGCTTAAAAACTGGGGCATATAGGTAGCCTGATTTAAATCAGTCGCCAAAATTATACGTAGAAGAAAATATTTTATAGCCAAATTCATCATTTTACTGTGTGTCCCCAAAGGCTAAAAATTCGTGAAAAAAATTTGAAATCCTTTTTTTCTTATTTTATCTCATAAGGCGGCATGATTTTATATGAATTTTTCGTCATTGAGCACACACAGTTAACCATACATCTTACAAAAATAGGTAATTACATACCCTTTCAGCCTTTATCAAATATACCCTGTGTTGTGTTAACTTAGCACACCACTTCCAACTTTCAGACCATTTTTTTACAAATTTAGCGTAGAAAAATTGAATATAAAAGGGACAGACAGTATTGCATCCGTTAAGCAGACCCACTACTTAATAAATGTTAAAAAATATAATTTAGGCATCGCCGATATGAACACAATTTGGATAGATAAAGAAAACAAAAACTTAATATGTTTCACGTCACTACCATAGGTACCATCTGACGAAAATTGCACTGCTTCAATTTTATAATTCAAGTTAAACAGGCACTCCCCAGTATAAGGTTTTAGTCAATTTGATGAACCATAGGAAACAGTAAGGGTTCTACCAAGGCATCCTGAATTCCTTGATTAGCATTATTCTCCGCTTGCCAATCCAAAACGTCGGAGGTCAAAGGCTCATTATTTTGCTGATAAGTCAAGAACGTTCTTATCAAGAGCTGCCGCCTTTCTCCTTCAGATATTTTGTTATTGCGTATCACGTCGCTAAGTCCGTCGAAATGAGCCCAAGCGACTGATTTTACAGCAAAGGGATGAATATCGGAAGCATTGTCAAACATCCTCCAAGTAGGTATGCCAATATGTGGTATTACACGCAAAACAGGATGAAGTAGAGCGTCTATCTTGTAATTAAACAGAGAGTAGGTAGTTTCATACATGTTTTTGTACTGCACATAATCCAGTTCGTATAAAACATCCGGCCAAATTTCAGGAAATTTCTCAGTGACTGTTTTATGACATTTCTCAATTATTATCCACTGTTGTTTAAGTTTTTTTTGCCAGTCTTCCATTTTTTCTGTCTCTTGAATGCGGTCCATGTTTATACCTTTGATCTCTTCCTGTATGGTGTTGAAACGTAAGCGCTGATGGTGGATGTGCAAATCTCGTTGTGATAGGAATTTTTGTTTCGACGGGCTAGCTTCGTCCGGAAACTCGGCTGCGGCGTACGTGCGTAAAACTGGCATCACTGACAAATATTCTTCTTTGACTTTATCATACATTTTATCTGTATAATACTTGTCGTATTGCACTTGAGCTTCGATCAAAAGATGATTGTTATCGTCGAAATTATTCCACAACAGATGAAGAGCATCAATGGATTTTTGAGCGTATACCTCTCTTAGTTTACGCAACTCATCTAAATTGTTATCAATTAAATGTTGCATTCTATCAAATGTATCGCCGATAAGTAGTTGGGTAGAAATTATTTCTTCCATCGTAAATTCAAGCAAGCCCCTCATTTTTAGATGATTGTTTTGATTCCGACTTTAACCTTCTCAAAGTATTAGAGGACTCGCAGTCGAGATTCAACTAAACACTGCCAAAGCAAAGTCACTCCAAAATAGCACTTCGTTTATTTTCACACAAAAAACACTTAAACTGTATTGCAGGTTTACATCACACTTTTTTTAACAACAGTATGATAATACCAGGAGTTGCCGCCTTGTGGCTCCCAAGTTAAATGTCGCAGGTAGTTCATCAGTATAATGAAAAATCGATAATATGAAAAAACGTACACGATTCAAATGCGCGCGCATACCTCTGGCTCAGCACTAGCGCACTGCTGCCGTACGCCCGATGGCGTCGCCCTGCGTTAGTTTCAAGAAAATAAATAGTTTTAATGGAATTTCGCTTAATGATCTAAGTTAGTTGTTAGTAATTAGTATGTTAAATATATTCCCTGTGAAAATAAGTTAAAAACGTGACAATGGATACTAAAACAACGGAATGGAGAACCGGCCCAAATGTTTGTCGCTGTTGTCTAACTGAAGGGTGCTACAAAGATATTTCTACGGAATATTTCTGGATGGGAAAACGTGAGGTCTATGCTGAAATGCTTTCAAACACCCTCGACGTATCAGTAAGTAATAACTTTCTTAAATATCGATCCATCTTCGTGAAGACGCCACGGCATCCATTTTCTTGGATCAGCAGAACAAGTTTTTTATAACCCGACTTATTTGTGGAGTCAAGTGTTTTGTTATGAATACACTTTGGTTGAGACTACTTTTGTTGGTCGGGTTTTAAATCGATCGAGTGAAGTGTTTGATGCTTTTGTATTTTTAAACCTTTCAAGTACCAAGTAGATTACCATAACTTTATGCAGCTGCTTTGATTCAAGATTCTATGAGTTCTTTCGAAAGCACTGGTTCAAGGATAATTATAATAGGTTGTTTGTCCTTTTTGCTATGTTCCTTATTTCTGGCTCCAGACAAAGAAACCCAACCACTCTCCACTATATTTTTCCATTATTACACTAAACATTTGTTGTATTTAGCAGTTTCGAAAAAAATCGTGCAATACATGGTCAGAACACATAAAAATGAATGCAAACAGCAAATTTTTAGAGAAAATTATTTTAAACCTTTTTGTGTACATTTTTTTCCTGTAAAATTTGATTTTTCCTTATACTGACTTATTGATAAAACATAATCTAACAATAAATTGATGCAAATTTATAAAATTGAAGTCTTTCTTTCTTTCTTTAAAAAAGCAGCCCCAAACTAGGAATATCTCCTGTATCATGGGTGTGTTTACAAACATTCAATCTCACATACACAAACAGTCAGACTCAAAGAACTATTTGTAGGCCATACAAATATTTGGTCCATGTGGGGATCAGCAGCAACATATTTCTAATAGGGTAGTTGACACCTTCAATCAATTGATATACTTCTTATGAGCTGTCAAAACGCGCTTCCCCCCATAGATTTTGTATGAGACTCACAACCAATGACGTCACTAAGTTGTCAAGTCAATGATGCAACTATTTCTTGATTTAAAAGCAACTAAAAATCAAATATTAAAGTTATTTTGAAATGAATTTAGTTCTCAGGTCTAGAATGAGGTGTTCTTTCAAAAAAATTGTGTTTTTAAATTATTGGTTAATGGTGTCAACTACCCAATTGTACTACCTGTTCACCCACCTATATTCTACAAAATAAATGATTGCCTGAATGACTGACTGATTAATAAATTCATACATTTTGACCATGTTCGCCTTCTAAACGACATCAAGTAATAACCAACTCATCTTTTCACCAGATCGCATACTCCCAATCTGGAGGCCCTAACAGTAACAGCCGTCTGATCTGCGAGCTCTGTATCTCTCGGCTGCGGGATGCTGCAGACTTCAAGAGGCAAGTGGTGGAGTGCGAGAAGACTTTTATGCAGCACTTGGATGCTGGGAGTTCTGCAATTGCTGATGTTGAAGGTGAGCATTTAGATTCTTTGTTGACTATGGCGGATAGAGCTCAAACTTATTGAGAAAGTCGTCAATCACAAAATCCAGACACCATGATTGGTTTATACATAATTGGTGTTTGCTAGCTGACATGTGACAATGAATGAATAATTCTTAAATGTATCTGTGATAAACGGAATTTTATAAAATCTGGTTCTTCTAACCTGACAGACAGATGTGTTGCTGAGGAGTTTGTTGCGCCACTTCTTCTTCCCATCTAAAAACTAGGAAAGGCGAAGTGCAGGGTGTTTTGTGGGACTGTCTCTTGTAATGTTACGTTCAAAAAGTGTTTATTACAAGCCTAATTTGAATAAATGACTTTTGATTTTGGTACTAAAAAAACCCATTATCACTTCCCCCGACCTGGAAATAAGACCACTTGACAAACAAGGCAGTTATTAATCACCCTTTTTAACTCACTTCGAGAAAGGAAGAGGTTCTATGATTAAGATTATTTTTTTTTTTAAAAATTCACCAATAGCTCCGCCATGTATGAACTGATAATTCATAATGTTTTTTGTTTGTAAGTTTGATCTTCCGAGACTTGACCTGTCACCTTGTTGCGTGCCGCATGGTTGCTTTTAAAAATATAATAACGTGGTGAAATTATTGAAATCAATTCAGTTACTAATTCTAAGGAAAAATACTCTAGTAGTATATGTAATAAAAACTTGAGAGGTGTCAAGGGACACCCGGATGGATCGAAGTTACTATTTATTATGTACCAAAAACCTGTATACATTCAACATAAATAATCGTCGCGACACCACACTATTCAATGCAAAATATAAAGCAAAACGAAAATAACTGGCTTGTTTTCTATGAGAGACAGACAGACAGAGAAACACGCGCACGCCGCTCGACTTACAACTATAGCAAAAAATTTCGTTACAACTTTTGGTCTTAATTTTTCCGTCTAGCCCCTTTTCGCAACTCGCGATAAGGAACTTCGTTCCAATAGCTGGCTTGCTTTCTATGACAGAGAAAGAGAGAGAGTCTGATAGCCGCACGGCTTACAACTATAACAAAAACTGTCGTTACAACTTTTGGACTTAATTATTTACTTAAGAACTTAGTTCCAATTATAAAATGATTATTTATCTCAAACAGTTCAAGTTGAAGCTGTGGACACTGATGTCAAACTGGAGCGAGTGAAACAAGAGAAGCAACTCAGTGATGACGATGATGACTTCGAGGAACGATGCGGATTTGATGATGAAGATGATGATGATGATCGTGAGTAGTATACCTTTAAATAATAACATTGATTTTTGACAAGCCTGTTGGTCTAGTGGTTAGTGGCCCTGACTGCTGAGCCGGAGGTCGTGGGTTCGATTCCCACCCAGGACAAACTTTGTGTGATGAGCATGATTGTTTGTTCTGTGTCTGATTTATCTATAATATGTATGTATTTATAAATTATATAAGTATGTATATCAGTTGTCTCGTTACCATAACACAAGCTCTGCTTAGCTTGGGATCAGATAGCCTTGTGTGAGTTGTCCCAAGAGAAAAAAAAAAGAAAATGGCATTCTACCTTCATTTGACGGTATCACCCGTTGGACACCGGGATAAAAAGTAGATAGATAGAATATTCTTTATTATGTACACCAAACAAATAAGAATAACATTAAACAATTTATAAATAGGGTGACTCAATGGGCGGTCTTATCGCTAATAGCGATCTTTCCAAGACAACCTTTGGATGGATTTAAAGGAGTCTTAACAGTACTGTAGGTAGTCTGTGGTGTAACATTTTTCTAAATTATAAGCTACTTTCCTTACATTGTGTAAGGAATGATATGAAGGAGGGAGTAAATGATGCCGTGACGTCTGATAGGGGAGATGGAAGAAGAAAACGTGTTGCGCCGACCCCAAATAGAATGGGATAAGGGCAGGAAAATGATGATGATGAAGCTACATTAAAAAAAACAAATAATTATATATAAATACATGCAGCCTATGTGTTAATCAACGGTATGAGATCCGGATATCTTTCGGGTTGCGGGTTGGTCCGAAAGAGATAATCCTGCCCGGAACATAAGAATTTTTATTTAAGTATGTGTTCCGTTCTGTGTCCGTGACACCACTAACTGGCCCTGTCAGAATACCAGCGCTGTGTTATTTTTATCTTAAAATATCGCCGCTTATGCTGAGACAGGGACCTTTTTGGCTTCGCACAGACAATAACCTTGTCTGTACTATTTTATTTCAATTTTTTTTTATTGTTTTACTTGGTTTGTGCGAGTCCCAAATAAAAGTTTTTCTTTCGAACATAAAAGGCAAACGAAGGACTATGGATGGAGTTTTAGTCAATGAAAGTCTGACACTCCCCGCCGCTCCGCCCAGAGTGGGGGAAGTTATTTGATGATTTCCAATTCACAAAAAAGGGCATACGCTTTGTACAAGTCTCAAATCGCATCCAATTCCCGTAAGTCGTTTGATATGAAGGAGTAACAAACAAACACACACATATACGAACTTTCGGTTTAATATTATTACTTAGACTAGGATAAAAAGTAGCCCATGTGTTATTTCAGGATATGACATATCCACAAACTAATATTTCATCCTAATCGCGCAAGCGCAAGAATGTGAAGGAGTAACATACGTGAAGTACGGCCAACGAGAAGCGATACCAAATGTAAACAAAACCCATGCTAAAACCCCATCTAAAATGGCCGCCCGAACGTTGGCGAACCCGTCTTAACGATGTCATGTTGCCGGGAGAACGAGACATTACGACAAAGGCACAAGATGGAAAGAGCCAAATATTAGATTGTCAATGCCACAGTTGTTCTTTAGGTTAATGACATTTCGTATCGCTTCTCGTTGGCCGTACTATAGTTACTTCAGTATATGTTATTCCGGGATATGACATATCCACAAACTAATATTTCATCGTAATTGCAAAGAAAGAGGGAAGAAAAGGAAAACTTAGCGTTCCTATTACAAATCAATAAGGCGCAAGGGGAACTGTGTTACCCCGAATTTAACGCGAGCGATGCCGCGGGCAAAAGCTAGTTTTATTTAGCTCAGTTCACAGTAACACAGTTCCCCTTACCTGATTTAAAGGTACCTACTACCTGTAGGTTTTGCCCTTGCGCCTTATTTATTATAATAGCAATGCTAAGTTTCCCCTTTTTCCCCTCTTTCCCTCATATCTCAATCTTTTTTTTAAATATCTCATGTCCGTCTCCAGGGTCTTAACTACCTCTGTATTAAAATTCATCAAAATCGGTTTAGCCATTTAGGCGTGAATACGTAACAAACAAACTCACTTTCGCTTTAATAATATTAAGTAAAGATAACGAAGGTCTGGCGGTCGTGGGCTCTTGCTCTACAATCCAAGAAGCAATCGCCTGCTCACTCATCCAGCAAGCAATTGCTTGTTTAATGTGGAGAAGAACCGGATAGAACTATCCTAGATTATTACCTGCCTAGCCGTTTATTAACAACTAGCTGTTCCACGCGGTTTCACCCACGCTGCTCAGCACCTGTTGGTCGTAGCGTGATGTTATATAGCCTAGAGCCTTCCTCAAGAAATGGACTATCCAACACTAAAAGAATTTTCCAATTCCAACCAGTAGTCCCTGAGATTAGCGCGTTCAAACAAACAAACTCTTCAGCTTTATAATATTAGTATAGATGTTTGGGGTTCCATTGGGGGCCATTCTAACCGGACGCAGATAAATACTGAGAGATTTGGGGCTTTAAACGAGCCTAACATAGAAAAAGGGCTAGGCTGAGGGTGTTGATGAGACACCATTACTTAAACATATATAATTTTAATAGTTTTAAACAGTGCGTTTGGAATTTCACCCATACAGTACTCACCCACGGAACAAAATTTAACACATTTTAGCTTACATACAGAAACGGGCAGACCTGGAACAATTAGTAGGCAATACTGCTACGCTGCGTGTCGCCGGTTTGATCCCCGCACAGAACAAATATTTGTATGACTTGCAGATAGTTGTTTCGGGTCTGGCTGTTTGTGTATGTAAACGCACCCACGATACAGGAAAATACCTAGGGTGGGGAAACGTTCTAAAAAAAAAATTTCGCCATACAGGTGTCCTAAAACAGGCTACGGCTTAGTTTAGGCACCAGTCTCCCCACAAATGAACATTAGATACTAACTGCAAATATTGTTATCTTTTAAGTCAATCAATCAAAATATTTTTATTTCACATAGGCCTACATGGGCACTTATAAAACGTCGAGAAAAGATGCACGGTTCGGGTTGGTCGTTTCCTATGGAGAAGAACCGGCATGAAACTCCATGGTTACTCTTTTAAAATCATTTGGTTTTACAATCATTCAGTCATTTTGCTGCGCCCTAACAGGGTCATGTACTCACTAGTTATAAGCCTAGCGTGTAACTGTTTTGTACATTGTGCATTTAATGAATAAATAAATAAACCATAAACAATGTTGTTACTGCGTTAGTACTTAAGTATGAGAGGACAGCGTAGGCCCGACAATAAGTCAATGCTTACTTTACAGAAAGTAAAATAAAATAATAAATAACCAAAGTTAACAAGGGTCTAAGAATCTACAAGGTCAACCATGCCCACTCATTCACAACGAATTGGTAGAAAAGAATCTATTCAAGAATAAAAAAAAAAGTTTTAGTCTATACTTCAGTGGTGTTTGTGGAGGAACAAGAAAGTTTTTTTTTTTGTATAAAATGATACCAAAACTAACACACCTTTTTAAAATTTCAGTTGACGACGAACCTCTAACGAAATTAGCGAGCAAAATACCCAAAAAGGAATCTGTTGACATACTTGACCTTCTCGACAACACAAAGGCAACGGCGAAACGGAAATCTACGACCAAAACAAAAACGGTTGCCGCTAAAAAGTCTAAAACTGTCAAAAAGGAGCCCACTAAGGCAGGCGCCAGCAAATTACCGGCCACTAAAACGGAAAAGAAGAAAAAAGGTAGGCATCTCGTTTGTTTTCTTAAACGGTTGGGAAGTTAAGTTGCTGAAGATATTGTTGTTTATTAAAAACCTGAATTTATATACATACTAGCTTTTGCGCGCGGCTTTGCTCGCGTTAAATTCGGGGTAACACAGTTCCCCTTGCACCTTATTGATTTGTAATAGCAACGCTATGTTTTCCCTTTTCTTCCCTCTTTCTTTCTCCCATCCCCATTATATGGTTGGTTGGCTGGTTCCCATCTATCTCTGTATCTAAATTCATCAAAATCGGTTTAGCCATTAAAGCGTGGAGAGACTCCCGGCCACCGTAGATGCGGGCCTGTGGACGGTGAGCACTGGGTAGTTCACCGTCCGTCCGTCGATTGACGACAGGCCGTGTCGACGGCGCGTTCGTGTTTCACGCGCGCCTCAAAGAGAGTCAGCAAAGCAGAGGGGCTTGCCAGAGCCTCCGCCTGTCGGGGTTGCGGGTTGTTCGAAAGAGATACCGCGGCCTCGGAACGTAAAGGGCAATAGAAAGAACATGGGTGGGTTTTAGTCAGTACAAGTCTGACATTCCTCCCCGCTCCGCCCAGAGCGGGGGAAGTCATTGGATGATTTCCCACCCGAAAAAAAAAAGACGGTATTATACAATATTTATATTAAAAACCTTATCATCGGCAACTCTGCTTACCAACCTTTCAATTGGCAGGTTATGTACTGAAATATAACACACACACACAAATTACTACACCTGTTGTCTATTTGGCTATAAATATCTGAAATATACTAATTGAAGGCCTTAAAATAAGACGGAAATTAAATGATTTTTTTGGTACAAATTCCAAATTGTGTTTATAAGTATACACAATGACCAATCAAGACATACCAAACCAGTTTATGCGGATCTCACACATATATATATGAAACTTAAAAAAACAAGTATTTAATAAAATTCCAGTACATAACCTGTGAATATACATCAATATCATAATGCATGATTAGTTTTAAGTAAACATATGGATATGTCTCACGAAATAGTTCGTTTTGCAAAGATAAAGATGATAGATTAACTAACTATATGGAAGTGCTGTTGAATAAATAAACATTATTTATATTCCTGCTTTCAAGACAAAACATCTATTTATATGATTGGCTGCTATTAAATAATTAAACCATTTACTGATGTAGACTATATCAGTAATGGTTTTCATCTAGTAGACAGGAGGTTTATTAAACTTTTGACCGCCTCAGTCATTTATTTATTTATTAAGGCACTTCAACGACTTACTCACTTACATATCACAAAGCTACAACATCACAAACAATGAGACTATAGTGAGTCCGTCACTTACGGAAGTGCACAGCACTTGCAGAATCATAGAAAAGAAGTTGTAATTACAAATTATACACTTTGCAAAGGAAACAAATACATTAGACAATTAAAAATATATGAAATAACGATTAAAAATGGTAAATTAGAAAAATATAAATTGAATATTTTACAGTCATGTATACATGACAAAACAAAATGTTTCCAGCACGTTACGGTCACGACTACATGACAAACTTATAGCCTTTTGAACTCGGAGCGCATTTGTCGCATATACGTGACAATGGCGTTAAAAAAGTATGGCCGTTTATGTCATAAGTTTGTACGAAATCCTCAGTGCGCAAGTCCGTCTCGCACTTGGCTTTTTTTTTTTCGTGATTTCGGTGCTGGTCCTATGGAAAATGTTGCTCAATTAGATGGTCTGAATCACACAATTAGTATAACTTATGTAACTTCGAAATTTGTAAAAGCGCCATCTGTTGTACACCTTCTGTACTTCTAACAAGACGCCATATTGGTTGAAGTGTCATCTAAATTTGCAAAACGTACACAGAGCAGCTGAATTAAACGTTTAGTGTAGTATATCGATTGTTTATTTTGTATGTTTACCGTGTTTATGTGTTCTTCCTTACAGCATTTAGGTGTGCTACGAGATTTTTATGAAGATGACCAATAAAAATTACGTGTCAGTTCTTTTTTTTTTGAAATTTGATATGTTTGCAACATTTCTCTGTCTTTTTGATTCCCCTGTTAAGTAATGATTTATATGCACTTCATGACATGTATTAATAAATATTTAAAATAATAATTAAAAAATATGGAACATAAATTTTGCTAGGTGTTTGACCTTTAATAACTCACCACGCAGACATGAACAAACCTTACGAGAAAAGTGTTTTTTTTTTGCAAAAAAAGTTTTTATATCAGCCTATTTAGTTGTGCTATAATGGTATCTCACACAAATTTGTATAAGTTATTTATTTTCCATTGGTACTAAAACAAATAAGCATATCATCCATATACACATTAAAAGAAATAAAAATATTATAGAAGCTTTTGCCCGCGGCTTCGCTCGCGTTAAATTCGGGATAACACACTTCCCCTTGCGCCTTATTGATTTGTAATAGCAACGCTAAGTTTTCCCTTTTCTTCCCTCTTTCTCCCTCACATCCCACTTTTTTCAAAAAATATTAGCCTATGTCCGTCTCCTGGTTCCCAACTATCTCTGTACCAAAATTCATCAAAATCGGTTTAGCCATTAAAGCGTGAAGACTTAACAAAGAAACAAACTCACTTTCGCTTTTATAATATTAGTAAGGATAACTCGTAAACTACCCAAGCAATATAGATACAATTTATGTGGGTCCCCTTAGAAAATCGAACCCGCGCACCGAGGTTTCCGAACGAACTTGCGACAAAAACAGCCATATCTTTTGACTGCGTAGACTTACCCCCGAATACAGAAACGTCACTCAAAATTTGAGGGCTGCTTAACATTTGAGCAGCTCTTAAACTTTAGATTTTGTATTGTCAAACGTCACTTTTGAGTATCTGTTAAATTTAAGTGGTACTTATGTTTTGACTGACGTTTCAGTATTCGGGGGTTAGAGGGGTAGAACTTGCGACATAAACGGCCATATCTTTTGACTGCGTAGACTTAGAGGGGTAATTTTATCACAGCTTCAAGGAATCACAGACTTGGGTAGGTGGTTTTAATTACAATTCGATAACTCCGCGCGTTCCCGAGATAAAGGGTCTTGACGGGCAGACGGACAATAAAGTAATCCTATCAGCGTTCTGCTTTTTTCCTTTTGGGGGTACGAAACACTAAAACTAATCGCAATAACAGGGAAGACAAATCCCCGTTAGGCTTTTACATGAATTACTAGCTGTTCCCCGCGGTTTCACCCACGCTGTTCAGCGCCTGTTGGTCGTAGCGTGATGTTATATAGCCTATAGCCTTCCTCAAGAAATGGACTATCAAACACTAAAGGAATTTTCCAATTCCAACCAGTAGTCCCTGAGATTAGCGCGTTCAAACAAACAAACTCTTTAGCTTTATAATGTTAGCATAGATAGCAAATAGCATCAACAAAGTGCAGCGCAGCGAGTTTGCATCGTAGTTGCTCACCTAGGTTCGAATCCTGGCTTAATAAATTGTTCTACTCTACACTTCGTGATGCAGGTAAGTTCTCGTATGGGCCTTTTTATGAACGTTGAAATATATTGTTTAACTAGCGACCCGTCCCAGCTTCGCACGGGTGTTACAAATCTTTGAAAATCCCCACTTTTCTCTACTATAATATGTATGTATTATACATAAAAACCTTCCTCTTGAATCACTCTATCTATTAAAAAAACAACAACAAAAAACCGCATCAAAATCCGTGGCGTAGTTTCAAAGATTTAAGCATACAAAGGGACATAGGGACAGAGAAAGCGACTTTGTTTTATACTATGTAGTGATACATAACATTACTAAGAAGGCTAAAGCAGAGGTGTATCTTAATAGTGCAGGGCGATTCTATTGTTTTTAACCAGTACAAATTCAGACTCTTTTGTGCAATTAAAAAAAAATGTATCCCTGAATTAGTTTCGGAAAAAAAAAGTGTAATATTGGTTAGTTTCAACGTTCATAAGTTGGTTGTGAAATGTTAATTTGTAAATATGCTCTGATTTAATAGATTTTATATCAAAATTTCAGTAATAGTACAAATTATTTTCTCTAATACCCGAGACATATCCATATGTGATTTTGCTGTTTTTCAGCCTTCGGAAATAGTGTGAAATAATAGTAAATATGTTTTTTTGAGTCATATTTCATATTACTGTTATTCAAAAATGTAATATGGAGTATTATTAAGACTACAAATTCTTTCACGCAATTTTCATAAACTCTAAAAATCAATATTGATTTGGTCTTTTTTATTATTTTAAAAATTAATGCTGTCTCAACCAAATTACTATTGATTTTTGATATATCATATTTGCACATAGATATTAAGTTTTTCAAACCATTTAAAACTAAACCTTGTATAATACCTATATTTATGGGAAATATTCCCAGATTTAATAATCCGGGTTTTCCTGAATTATCTTTCTTTTATAAACCTTTAACCTTTAAAATAATGAAATAAGATTTAATCTTAAAACGCGTAATATTTTTACTAGGTAACCTCTGTCAATAGAATCGTACTAACGAAATTTAAAAATATATCGCTAGGGACCTAGATGCGTGCTGTTGGATTTTCAACTTTACAGCGCTGACCGGAAAGGCTACTATGACATCTTATAGCAATTCTTATTCCACTGAGGAAAAGAGATGGTGCTAGACACCCTGTATAGCTCTGTCTCTTTCCCTCAGCGGAATAAGAATTGCTTTAAGACGTCATAGTAGGGAAGCTGATCGTTGTTATTGTAACAACGGATTTAATGTGTCTTACGAAGTTTTTAATTTGTAACGTTTTTTTTTTTGAGCTATAATTTGTAGGCATGAATACTTACGGGGTGTAAGGATATCTTTCTAAACCACACCCCTTCCACATAGCCATATTTCAAAAATTATTTGCAAAAAAAATGCTTTACATTTTCTCGGTCTCCTTCGGGTACTCGAAGGTGTTCTGGCGGACCGCCGAGGCGGCGTGAAGCAAGCAGTGCTATGTAATATTTGCGTAGTACTGTGGCGCTCCTACGAATAACGAATAGCAACCACACATAGGCAAGCTGCGTGCGCGCACTTGCCACTAGGCTATTGCCCATATGACCTCCCAACGACGGTGCCCTCAAAATCTCCCACACCCCACTCGCCGCACCCCACCATATTGACCGTGTAAGCATTGCACTTTGCAGTATTTTAACAAAATTTACATAAGAAAGTGTTCTATGCGGGGGGGGGGGGGGGAGGCATAAAGTAATGAAGACGTACTAGCTGTTTGTGCATTCCAGCCCGTAATAGATGTACTTCAAAATTAAACCAATAATAAAGTAATTTATTTCGATACTTCACAATGACTCTATCGTTTTTGAGCTCACCAGATGGCGCCATTGGAGAGTAAGGTCCTGTTATTCATTCTATTTAGTATCAAAGACCTAATAAAAAGTTTATTTTATAAATAAATAGTAAATCAACATAGTGTTAATTACAGATAGGTACATATTCACAATATTGTCCCTATAATTAACTAATACGAAACGTTTAAAAAATATTCTTTCTCGAAGTACTAACTATTTAGATTCTAAACATCATTTAAAATCTTCAATTCACAAGTAATTAGGAATGGCACAATCTTGCTTATTCTTGACCACAAACGTGAATTATTATTCAAATACGTTTTAAAAAACGCGAACACTATGACATCGGACATTTCTGAATAACTCACTCTACACGACCGCCTCTAGCGGCGAATTTTTGCGCGATAACCGTTGGCTCCTTTATAGCTAGAGTTCATGATTTAAGGATTAATCATGAAATACTGTTTTAGCGTGTTAAAAAGTCTTTAAAGCAAACAGAGCTCTTTGACTCCTAACAAGTGAATATTTGCTTTGCTCAATTAAAATTGTTATTTCGTATCAAAAACTAAATTGTCTTTGTGAAATCTAAATGCATGAGTAATCAAATATTTGACAATACTTTCGCTTCAGTTTGTCATTATGTTTCGTCTTTATTAAAATCGGTTTGTACCATTCCCACTGGTGGGACAGGCCTTTTCTATATAGAGGGATAACATTGAGTTTAAACGTGCAACACAAGGATACTAATTAAGCATACAAGAACAAATAAACGGTTTATTCCATTTATTTCGTTTTTCTAGAAGATTTACTCACAGCCTCAAGATCCAAGAAGTTTTCAACTAAAGTCTATGGTCTACAAAGAACTTTTTCTTTTTTAGCGGAAAGCTATGACGCGACGCGCTCAAACGCCGAGAAAATTATCAGTAGCACTACTGCCTACCCGTTCAGAGTGAATGATAAGTCGATACTTTGTGTCTACTGCCAAGAGTTGTTCGACGACCCTGATGAGTTCCGGAGACACATGGACGGAGAACACGACTACTTTAGCATCAAAGTCGCGTTCCACCACCTCCCAAAAACGGAATTTATTAAAGCAGACCTCACTAATTTACGATGTCGGTTGTGCAACACTGGTTTTCCTAACCTAGAAACAGTTTTGGCGCATTTAGAGACGGAACATGGAAAAAAAACGGATCCGAATGGCAAATTTGGCGTAATGCCGTACTTACTGCAGAAGGACGTTTATAATTGCGCAGTTTGTGAGAAGAACTTTCCATCACTCTTTCATCTAAACAGACACACAATCACACACTTTCTAAGCTATGTTTGTCACGTATGTGGCAGTAGTTACGTCGCAACAACTGGCTTACTAAGACACGTGAGATCAAAACACCAAATATACGAAGTATCATGCAAGAGATGCAAAAAAGTCTTCCCAAATATGGAAGCCAAAGAGAAACATAGACGAACGCAGAAATCCTGCATGCCTTACTGCTGTCCGAAATGCCAGGAGAGATTCCTTGATTATAAGACGAGGAAAAAACACATGGAGGTCGAACATGGGCAGTCGAAACGTACCTATCGTTGTGCTGATTGCAATATCGAGTTTTCAACTGAAAATGCTTATTACGATCATTTTAAACTACATCATTCTGAGGACTGTGCGGTGTGCAAACATTGTGGATTAAAATTCTTGTCCGTGTATCGATTGAAGAGACATATTGCGAAACATAATATATGAGTTACTGAAGCGAATTTACTGTGTAATTACTTGATTTTCATCTGCAGACATTGTACACGTAGGGTTAATCTAAGCGAGAAATAACAAATGCGAGGCGGTCTCACATACCGAGGTGTCCGTACAAACTTGCGTCATAAACGGCCATATCTTTTAACTGCGTTAACTTGGAGAGTTGATTTTTTCGCAGTTTCAAGGTTCCACAGACTTAAGTATATGGTTTTAATTTTAACTTGATACCGCCACTCGGTCCCGAGATCATGGGTCTTGATAGACACACGGACAATAAAGCAATTCTATAATTTTATTAGTTCTACTGCGATTTGGATGTCGCGATTTGAAATACATACCAATTAAGTATCATGGACAATAATCACATTCTTGTGATTAGATAATTCGGTGAACCCGCTTGGGAATTTGTATTATTATTATTTATCAAATTTTTCACAATAAATTGACTATGATTGACAATTTTCTTTTATTACCTGAGATTTTTAAAAGACTTTTTGATAGAATTCAAGTGAATCTGTTGCTCATTTACTGAATTGAATTTGATGTAACGCTGGCGAATACTCGGCCATTAAATATTCAATTTAATATGATTTAATCAAATCCTACTTTAAGTACACAATGATTCTATTCTTTATTCACTGTAGACTTATCTTTTTTGTGGGGTCATTCTCATAGGATACACATATCAGGGCAGAACGGAGTCAGTGTCTTATTCATACTACCTAATATTTTTAATTTCTATTATTACCATCGAGTCGAGGGTCCGGGAGACACTTCATATACCTAAAAATCTTTACTTTCGTTTTCTTTTAGCCGCCATCTAATATATATTTTACAATGGTACAAATCCAACTCAAATTATTAACAGAAACTTCGCGAAATCTGAAAATGAAACTACATCGCTGCAGCGCATCAAAGCGCCTCCAACCAAAACTAAAGTGACAAAGGACCATTTCTTTTGTTCTAGAGTTTGATCCATTGGTCGAAGCCAGATATAATGCTAAGCTCATTCTGAAATACACAACCGCTTCCCCATTCAGGATACCCTCTCACGAAATGGTGTGTATTTACTGCTGCGACGCTTTCGAAGACCCGGAGGCATACAGAAGCCACATGAAAAAGGATCACTACGAACCCAACATCAAACTTGCTCTCTCATATTTTAGGGGGCCGGGGTCCGCGGAATACATCAAAGTTGATTGCACGGATCTAGGATGCAAAATCTGCGCTAAAAAGTTCGACTCTATAACTTCTGCATCAGAGCATCTCGTCTTAGAACACGACAAGCAATTAAATCTTAACGCAGAGGTCGGCTTGCAAATCTTCAAGTTAGGGACTGAAAGATGGGTTTGTGCGACCTGCTTCCAAAAATTCCCATCGCTGCGATCCTTATCAAGACATACTAATGGGCACTACTACAGATATACGTGCGAGACCTGTGGCAAATCATACCTCTTTAGGGAAAGCTTAAACAGGCATATTCTCTTAAGCCACACTGAAGCAAAGTTTTGTTTGAAGTGTAGAAAGTCCTTTCCCAATATTAAAGAGTGTCGTGCTCATGTTTTGGAAAGCGAAAGATGCTGGCCATACGGCTGTAAAGCTTGTGGACAAAGATTTGTCTCAAGAAAGCTTAGGCTAGATCATTTGGCAGAAGCCCACAATGTGGAAATAAAGAATAAAATCTACAATTGCCCTGAATGTCAGGAGACTTTTACTAAGTGCGCGAATTACAGGTCACACTTTAAAATCAACCACACGGACGATAAGTCTGTCAGTTCTGCGGACTAAAATTTGACAGTTAAAGCCGTTTGGAAAGTCACAATTCTTGTTCTAAATCGTTTCTTAGAAAGAGGAATTTGACACAACACATGTGGATTCAAAGCGAGGAAAAGAAGTTTCACTGTAAGCAGTTTAATCAAAGAGTTACTTGGAAGATACATATGAGGTCTTTCCACTTTTTTTTTTTTGAAGCTGCAGCCGACTAATGTTAGGAATCCGTTAAATTTTAAGGTACTCTCGTCTGCCATAGTCGGAGATGGAGATGCTTCGGCAGCCTCTGTTACAATCGGCATATAATCACTTTCATACAAGCGTCAAGCTGTGCGAAGTTCTGCGCTAAACGCACGTTTGATGCCACGAATTTAATAATAATATTGTGTCGTGGTAAGATCTGATAACCCCAATCTGGAAATTGTTATTTTTTCACCTAGGCTAAGTATGTTTGAAGTTTAATTGCTGCAACTATAAATCATACATTTTTGCTTCAACGATTTTTTCTAAATAAAATAACTAGCTATTTGCCTTTTTTAACAGATATTCTTTTCTAATGTATGTCATGACAGTAGTCAGTTATCAAACAGTTGTGGAATATAGACATAATGAAATATTGCTCACCCCCTTTTTATTTGGATGCCTAATTATCAAATGACTTCTCCCGTTCTGGGTGAAGGGGAAGGGAGTGTCAGGCTTGTACTGACTAGAAACCCATCCATGTTCCATCCTTTGCTCTTTGTTTTCCGGGGCCTCAGTTTCTCTTTCGAACAACCCGCCACCCCGGTGGCCATCCCTCTAGTTATTAGAGTGAAAATATGTGTCTATGTCCCCCAAGTTGAAATCTATCTCCTTTCTAAATTTTATTTTGATCTTATCAACCGTTTAATTGTGAAAATGTAACATACAAACAGACAGTTTATTTTGTTTTATCAGCACTTGGTGAATTTCTGGTTTTATTCTTTATTTAAGGATTAACAGCTATATATAAGATAATAAATAACTGAAATTCTTAGCATATTCTTTTCATTTATTTGCCTTGTTAAACTATTCCAATATATCCAATGAGTAGATCAGTACCTACTCCATTTCTAGCCATAACTCGCATTTAGGAAATATTCAACCATATTTCAATAAATACTATGTAGGACATAACTCCTGATAATATTCAACCATACACACGGAAAATAAAACATAACCATAATGATCTAACCTTACCATAAGTGTAATAATCTAAGAAAAAAATCACCAACACCACAAACGAAGGAAAACAAAAGGGCAGTTGAATGACTGGGCGTTTCTTTTTGTTCTAGAGAAGCAAAATGACCCGAATTTCGTCTCAAAACGGAACGCTGAGATTATTGTGAAATATTCCACCGTTTACCCGTTCAAGCTACCTGAAGACAACATGGTTTGTGTTTACTGTTGTGAGGCCTACGTGGACCCCGATGTCTTCAGAACGCATATGAATGAGGAACACGAAACTTTCAACCCCAAAATGGCTTTCGTACATTGTTCTGAAGGGTACATTAAAGTTGACTGCACTAATATCAACTGCAGGCTTTGCTTCAAACATTATCAGAACTTGGAACAAATCGCAGATCACCTTTACTCCGAACATAAAAAGCCTATTAACCTAACTGTAGCATTAGGTCTACAACCTTTTAAGTTGGAGAACAATAGGCTTTTCTGTGCAATATGCCATTACAAAGCTCTATGCTTAAGGCAGTTATCCCGTCACACACAGAGTCATTTCTGGAGATACACTTGCGAAGCCTGCGGAAAATCATACGCAACCAACACAGCATTGCGCAGTCACATCAGATTTTCGCACATTGGAGCCGATAAAATTTGCCGTAAATGCAAACGCACTTTTAGCTCTATAGATGAGAGACGGAAGCATTTAATGGAGTCTCGGAAATGTTGGTCACATGTGTGCTGTGTTTGTGGTGAAAGATTCATGTCCTGGCATGCCAAACAACAACACTTGGCAGACTGCCATAGAGTTGAAAAGAAAGCTCTGGTGTGCCCTGAATGTGGGCAAATCTACCATGAGCGCAAGAAGTATAGGACGCATTTTAAACTTAATCACACTGATGACAATTACGTCTGCTCTTGCTGCGGCATGAAATTCGTTACCAAAAAGAATCTGGAGGAACATAGAGTTTCTCATACCATGGAGAAACTCTTTCCGTGCACAGTTTGCTCTAAATCGTTTCCTAGAAAGAAGAATTTGATTCAGCACATGTGGATTCATATGGAACATAAGCGGTTCGAATGTAAACTATGTAACAAGAAGTTTAATCAGAAAGTTAGTTGGAAGACGCATATGAAATCGTATCATCCAGAGTTAGAGGGTATAGAGGAAAAAAATAACGATAATTTAAAATTAGTGTTTTCGGTTTTATCCGAGTAAAACGAAAAAGTATAATGTTACCATTTAATGGACTTCGTTCTTAGTGCGTGTTGAATGACAGAAACACTTGTTCTAATGTACATGCCCTCTGGGGTATCAAAATCCAAAAGTTGAAAGCCCCATTCACTAGGCATAATACCTGTGAAAGTACTGTAGTTTAATAAAAAAAGTACAGCGCCATCTTTGTCGCAAAAAAGGAACTAACTAAAAACCCGGCCGAGAACCGTCATTGAGATACACCCGTCTCATCGGAGGATCCTATATTTTCCTCACACTCCAAAGCGTAGATCTATATAGAGCAAAATGAGCAAGATACTCCAGAGACACCATGGAGTTTCTTGTTCGCTTGCATATGTTTTTTATCACGACACTTGTTCCTCACCAACATACAACTATCTGAGGCTACGTCACAGTTAAGCGGTGAACCTGGTAGTTATTGTTTAATTCATATTAACAACTAGCTGTTCCCCGCGGTTTCACCCACGCTGCTCAGCACCTGTTGGTCGTAGCGTGATGTTATATAGCCTATAGCGTTCCTCAAGAAATGGACTATCCAACACTAAAAGAATTTTCCAATTTCAACCAGTAGTCCCTGAGATTAGCGCGTTCAAACAAACAAACAAACTCTTCAGCTTTATAATATTACTAGCTGTTCCACGCGGTTTCACCCACACTGCTCAGCACCTGTTGGTCGTAGCGTGATGTTATATAGCCTATAGCGTTCCTCAAGAAATGGACTATCCAACACTAAAAGAATTTTCCAATTTCAACCAGTAGTCCCTGAGATTAGCGCGTTCAAACAAACAAACTCTTCAGCTTTATAATATTAAGTATAGATACCAGTCCCAGCCATGTTGACAGCTGGTTCTTATTCCACGCGCACTTCAGAGATGTGGCCACTGCCTGCCGGGGTTGCGGGTAGTTCGAAAGAGATAACGCGGCTTCGGGACACTAAGGGTAAAAGGGGAACGAACATGGATGGGTTTTAGTCATTACAAGTCACACACTCCCGCTTAGCCCAGAACCGGAGTAATCAGTTCATTTGGTGATTTCCCACCACAAGAACGAAACCGGCCAAGTGCAAGCCGGAGTCACGCACCGAGGGTTCGTACAAACTTGCTACTTTAACGGCCACTTCTTTTGACTGCGTAGACAGTTTGAGGGTTGATTTATACAGACCTTCAAAGACCACAAACTTAAGTATATTGTTTTAACTAGCTTTCGCCCGCGGCTTCGCCCGCCTTAAATTTGGGGTAACACAGTTCCCCTTACGCCTTATTGATTTGTAATAGCAAGGCAAAGTTTCCCTTTTCTTCCCTCTTACTCCCCCACATCCCACTTTTTTAAATAAAAATTAGCCTGTGTCCGTCTCCTGGTTTCCAACTATCTCTGTTCCATAATTCATCAAAATCGGATTAGCCATTAAAGCGTGAAGAGGTAACAAACAAACAAACTCACTTTCGCTTTTATAATATTAGTAAGGATTTCAACGCGTTCCTGAGAGAGAGGTTCTTGACAGACAGATGGAAAACAAAGTGATCGTATAATAAGGGTTCAGTTTTTTCCTTTTGAGGTACCGAACCCGAAAAAGGAATTATTTCCAAAGTATATAAAATAAGGATTGTTTTTTTACCTAGTCGTTGTAATATAGGGCCAGTCTGTCATTTGATTTATTAGTTAGCGTGTTTTGGTAGGTTTTGTTTTTAAGTACCCATCGTCTACGTCTCTGTACTTTACGTGAGTTATTTTCGAGTATTATTACTCCATATTGATTAGAAATAACTGATAAATAGTGTTGGAAAAAGTTTAGTTAAACGATGATTAAATACGTCAATCATGGTTCATGATTAATCATAATCGTAATCAGTTAACCTTTTAAACGACAGCATACTCATTTTCGTGCCCTCTACGCCAAGAAACTCATTTTACGTAAATTTTTGTCACATATTTGTGTCGTTGGCGTCTAGGGCACGCACTTGCTTGCCGCATAAATGTGACAATGGCGCTCAAAAGGTAACATGGGCAGGAAACATGTTGGTACACAACCCAGATAAAAATCTTAAAATGGTTATAGACGCAGTTAATATTGTAAATTTTACACTTCTTGGCCATTCAGGTGGTGGAAGGTAACGTAGTTCATGTTATTAACTTATGGTTTTTATTAAGCAGCCATTTTTCCCCGGTCTTTTCTTTTTTTTAGATAGCTTTGATGAAATACTACATACACATGTTTGTTAGAACAAAACCGAGCAAGCATAGGTAATAGGAATTAAAATCGCTTTTTTATTTCGGTTCATTATTTACTCTTAAGACCGTGTGTCGTATTACATTAAGTAAAATTGCGTAAAAATAATCTAGGGGTGACAGAAACTAGTTGAAAGCATAATGTTGATCTTGAGTAAAACCCTAGATGAGTAAAAAATTATATTGCAGTTTGTTTCTCGATTTACGGCTTTTTCTTGTAGGGTTAGGTATAAACTAAAGAAGTTCACTGCTACAGTCTTAAATTCATACACTGTGCTATTTGTGTTGAGCATTAATTGAGCTGCACTGTCATTATTCAGTAGGTCGACATCTAGATGTTGATAGATTCCATCATGGGTTCTCCAGTACAAGTATATGTTTTTTAACTGCTTCGACATGGATTTGGATTCTAATAGATTCTCTTAGCGAGTTTATCACGACTTCTTAGACGTTGAATTGATAAAAATCAAAATATTGGGCCCTTAAAGAACATCGAAAAAAGGTGCACAATTCGGGTTGGTCATTTCAGAAAGAACCGATAAGCAACTTAATGGCTCTTGTCATTAGGTTCCATTGGGCTCTCCAGGATAAGCATAAGCGGGCACTATCGTTTTAGTTGTTTGGGAATAGGACAGTTCATCAATAAGCAAATCTTTACCATTTGAATTACATCACTATTAGTAACACTGTAAAGTCCAGTATTAGTTAACATACCTCTGCACAGGATGAGTGATCGGACGTTTCTTTTTGTTCTAGAACTAAATCCGATGTTCATCGCGAGACAGAACGCCAAATTGGTGATAGAATATTCAACGGCTTACCCCTTCAAGTTGCCTGAATCTTCCATGGTTTGCGTGTACTGCTGTGATAGTTTCCCTGATCCCGCGAGGTTTAGGGAGCATATGCATTTAGAGCATCAGGACTTCAAAGTTCGCATGGCTTTCGTTCACGTCGCCGAAGCAGCGGTTAAAGTCGATTGCACTGACCTTAAATGTAGAATCTGCTTCGAAACTTTACCTAATTTAGAACAAACGGCAGAACATTTAGTCAAAAAGCACAATAAAAACATCAATCCTGCGCATGACTTAGGAATGCACCCGTTTAAAATTTACAAGGATAAATATTCTTGCGCAATCTGTACTGAAAAGTTTTCTACCCTAGCGTTGTTGAGCAAACATACGCATACGCATTTCGTGCAATACACGTGTGATACTTGTGGAAAGTCTTACGCATCTTTGACTTCTCTACACTGTCATCTCAGATACAATTGTGGCACAGAATCGGATAAAAATAATAAGAATAGGTGCAGAAAATGTCGAAAATTGTTCTCTTCAACTAAAGAAAGAATGGAACATTTGGAGAAATCTCTTAAATGTCGACAGCACGTCTGTAATGTTTGTGGAGAGAGATTTATAACGTGGAATATGAAACAGAATCATCTTAAAAAAATGCATAACGTGCCTCAAAAGACTTACAATTGTCCAGAATGTCAAATGGTGTTTAGTAAACGCGATACCTTGCGGTTACATTTCAAAACTACTCACACGAATGACTACGTTGAATGTTCTTATTGCGAAAGAAGGTTTGATACTGACGGGAATTTAAAAAAACACATCGTTATACATACCGGGGAGAGGAATTTTATCTGCACAGTGTGCTCAAAGGCTTTTCCGAGGAAGTCGACGTTAGGGCAACATATGTGGATACATAGTGAAGTCAAAAAGCATGAGTGTAAGATCTGTGATAAGACTTTCAACCAGCGAGTGAGTTGGAGGACTCATATGAAAGCGAGACATCCTGAAATGCGTCTCATTTAGACGGTAGTTCGAAAAGATGAATACAAAATACAATACTTAGATATTTTTTCGGAATCTTAAGACTCCACTTTATTTTTCTTCTTTTATGTAAGTTAGTAAACGTTTCTAGCAAAGTACAACGGGATTGTGTATTAGTGAAATTAAGTAACACTTTAACACAAAAAGTGACCAATGTCTCTTTTGTTCTAGAAATAAATCCGATGCACATCGCAAAAAGGAACGCCCAGACTGTTATACAATATACCACAGCTTATCCGTTTAGGCTACCGGAGAGTTCCATCGTTTGTGTTTACTGCTGTGAAAGTTTTGATGACCCTCCTCGGTTCAGGAAGCATATGGATGATGAACATGAGGTGGTCAACGTTAGAGTCGCATTTTCCCACCTCCACGAAGGATACATAAAGGCAGACTGCACAGATCTACGCTGCAGGCTATGTCTTGAAACCTTCAACAAGGTTGAAGATGCAGCAACCCACTTAAACTCGGTTCATAGTCAAACTATCGACTTAAATCACGATATAGGCCTTCAGCCTTTTAATATACAGACAGACAAACTATCCTGCTCTATCTGCCACGACAAATCTTCAAACATTCGTAGTTTGAGCCGGCATATCCAGAAACACTTCTTTCAATGCACTTGTGAACTTTGCGGCAAATCTTTTGCGTCTTCTACTTCTTTGCAGAAACATCTCGAATTTTCGTGCCCTTTTGTACCGAAACAGCGGAGATGTAGGAAGTGTAAAGTCGTTTTATATTCGACTGAAGATCAGAAAATACACTTTGAAGTTTCCAGACAGTGTCGCCAACACTTATGTTCGGTCTGCGGCGATAGATTTAGTACCTGGAAAATCAAACGGTCACATATGGAGCAAGCACATGGCATACCTAAAAAAGTTTACCCTTGCCCTGAATGCGGACTCATATTTAAGAAACCAAATAAATTCAGGGCTCATTTTAAAATAGTTCACACGGATGAACATTTTGACTGCCCTAGTTGTGATAGAAAGTTCGATACGAAGTATATTTTAGACAGGCACATGGTCGTTCATTCAAATGAGAGATTGTTCTCTTGCGATATTTGTTCTAAGTCGTTTCCGAGAAAATCTACGTTAAGACAACACATGTGGATTCATAGTGAAGTAAAGAGGTTTGAATGTAAAATTTGTGATAAGCAGTTTAATCAGAAAGTCAGTTGGAAGGCGCATATGAAGTCGTATCATCCCGATTTGGGTGATTTTTAGTTTTTAATCGTGGAAATAAATTTTTAAATACACAGACAACATTCAAAACACTTAAGGGCTGAAACTGCGTTAAACGGACACCCGCGCGGTTTCATACAAAAGTGAAAAGACGCGCGGACACGCGCGGGCTTGTGCAGTCAGTAACTCTTGATAAAAAGCTTGTGAAAATATCTTTCGACAAAAGAAAGAGTAATTGTGAAACTGCAGTGTCGCTCTGTCATATGAACCAAGCCAAGCGAATGAACTCTTTAGGTACCTGTGACAGGGTCCTTCACATACCCACAGAGCCCACGCTTGCAGACACGCGGCGGGTGTCTGTCGCGGGTGCCCGTTTATCGCAGTTTCAGTCCTTAGATACAATTTCAAAGGCAACCGTATGAAAAGCCGCCTAATATCAGCTACACACCTGCTTCCGTAGTTGGCTATAATTGACATCAGTTGTTTCCCTGATAAGTTAGCTTTGTAGTTGCGGTCTGCCATAGTCTTATAGCATTGAGCTTTTCTACTTCAGTTTATGGTTGCACTAGCCTCTAAATTAGACCTTTAAGATAAGGCAGTGTATCTTGCGATCAGTACAGCAGCGGCTTGGTTCTTCTCTTAATAACGCTAATCAGTCTCTTCTTGGCTTCTAAAGTTTGGTATGTTTAGGAATACATCTATTAGTTATCCATCAGTTATTATTCAAATACTAGCTGTTCCCCACGGTTTCACCCGCGCTGCTCAGCACCTGTTGGTCGTAGCGTGATGTTATATAGCCTATAGCCTTCCTCAGGAAATGGACTATCCAACACTAAAAGAATTTTCCAATACCAACCAGTAGTTCCTGAGATTAGCGCGTTCAAACAAACAAACAAACTCTTCAGCTTTATAATATTAGTATAGATAAATCCATTGTGTAAATGCGGTGTTTTGGAATTTACTCAAGTCGGCCAGAAGAATTGTTATCAGGTCTTTTTTTTAAGAGGGCGTTCTGAAATTTTGCAATGACGCATATAAATATTTGAATGTTAAGGTGGATGTGTGGAGTGACAAGTATGGATCAATTAAGTGATAAATGATAAATGATGTTTATTTTGCAAGTAGGTTTTCACAAACACTTTTACACGTCTTTTTTTTTTAAACTAGATTAGGCCGGTGTTTCGTACCCGACTACTCTGAGAAAATACAGCCGAAACAAACTCAGAGGTCATAGTCTCTTTTAAAGTCCAGACAAAAAAAAAACTTGGTCAACTTACATGAGGACTATGCAGATTAGTGTCTGAAGTGGTCTTTTTAAGAAAGCACCACACAGATTGAGTGGACCTGTCCAGTCAGTGCAAGCAGTTATCGAAGGAATGAGTATATTACAGGAAGTTTGAAAGTTGCTAAAAAGTGAAAAGTTGAAATTAAGTCGTTTGTCTTGGTATGGTCATGTAATGAGGAGGAAAGAAACAATATGTGACTAAAAGAATGATAGATATGTATGTTGCTGACGGGTTTAGAGGGAGAGGAAGACCAAAAAAGTATGGATGGGTTCTGTAACAATGATATGAAAGAAAGGAGTGAATGATGCGTCACGGCATCATCGCTGACGGGAGAATGGAAGAAGAAAACGTGTTACGCCGACCCCAAATAGAATTGGACAAGGGCAGGAAGATGATGCATATAGCTATAAAAATGTCGCTTTTGTTATTGGTTAATCAATATTACGGTATTACCATATCAAATTATGATATATGGCTCTGGGGGCTTATTTAGCACAATCTAATTTTCTCAGGAATAATGTAACCATGTTTTTATAAAAATAACTAGCTGTGCCCAGCGGTTTCACCCGCTGCCCACTTAGGGGTATGAAAAATAGATGTTGGCCAATTCTCAGACCTGCCCGATATGTACACAAAATTTCGTTTAAATCGGTCCAGCCGTTTCGGAGGAGTATGGGAACGAAAACTGTGACACGAGAATTTTATATCTATACTTATAATATTATAAAGCTGAAGAGTTTGTTTGTTTGATCGCGCTAATCTCAGGGACTACTGGTTGGAATTGGAAAATTCTTTTAGTGTTGGATATGGCTATATAACATCACGCTACGACCAACAGGTGCTGAGCAGCGCGGGTGAAACCGTAGGGAACAGCTAGTATTAGATATGATTTAATTGAGTGCCCACGGAATTTCTTGTCCAATCTTTCTACATAGCGATCTGTACTTTGGAATGGGCAACTTACCATCAGGTGAGATAGTGGTCAAACGGGAGCCTATCAATAATAATAAAAAAAAAAAAAACTACAGTACGTACACAAGTCTTGAACTGGGTTTTTTATGACATTCTAAAGTCATTTGAGTTTGATAAAATTAACTGCGTGTGTGCTATTATGCTAGAGGTGATGCCTGTGCGTTTCATAATGATTTAAACGCTTTTTGCACCGTTGCCGATTTTAAGAATGCAATCTATATAAAAACCTTGTATTAAAATATTCCTTAAAATTTATTAATCACTTAATCAATTTATTTATTATCAAAGAAAGCTGTTTTATGTTAAAACATGTTATTATCTTATCTATTATAATTGAACTTTT
Source organism: Ochropleura leucogaster (assembly GCA_958449745.1). Lineage (NCBI taxonomy): Eukaryota > Metazoa > Arthropoda > Insecta > Lepidoptera > Noctuidae > Ochropleura > Ochropleura leucogaster. Next base: position 6,852,536 of record OY288228.1, on the reverse strand, counting down.
AAAAAAATGTGTAATTTATCTGGTGTTTTTATAACTGTCATTTAGCTGTCATGATGTTCCTTTTTTTGACGCGAGGTGGCGCTTAGTAAATTTTAAGATGAATTTGACAAGTGAAAAAAACTCATCGTATAAAAAAAAAATATATCCTCCAACTTCTGTTGAAAGAGCTAATTTATCTTCAGTTAAAAGTTTCTTATTTTATAAACAAATTGCATAGGATACTGGTGGTTTTGCTAGATAATTAAATTTGTAAAAATCTATCCTCACAAAATTGCTATACATTAACAATAGTGTCTAAAATATCTGTTAATCTTTGCATAGTTTAAATAAATAGAATTATTAATATGTTGGTATATTTCGTTACTTGTTTTGTAATATTTTGTAGTTAGGTATAGAGTATTTAATAAATTGATTACTATTTGAAGTTTGCTTCTTATTATATAAAAAAACCCTTTCCTTATGATTTAATTTAAAAACACCCCGAGGAACGCATTTATAAATTGTTCAGGGTGATTTAGGCATAATTATGAGATCCCAATTCAATGACGCAATTAAATAGAAAGTCTTTGACGCTTCACTATAATTACCCCTGTTTTGGCGTATTCCGGGAGAAGTGGCGCAACATGGTTTAGACCATTTGTAGCTGTGCCCAGTTTAGCGTAGCGTGATTTAATATAGTCAATTAATTTCGTAAAAGAATGATTATGCAAAATTTCAAGTCAATTCGGTTACGAAATTGCGTTCTCCCATACAAACTTTGCCACCCGGATTTTGCTAAATCCCGTACGCACCTACGTCGTAAATGGAGCCCCTATGGAAAATTTAAGACTCCTCTAGTTTCTGAGATTTCATGATGAGTGAGGCAGTGATTTTCTCTTTTATACATACAGCTGGAGTATAAAATGACTAGCCAAACTGAAGCCAAGTTTGCGTCGTATGAAAAAAAAAACGATAAGATCTTAAATGGTCACCTTCCTAACTTTTACTGGCTTCGCTCTTGTGGATTTTCCAATTATTCTGGTTCTAATCATTTCAAATATTCGTATCCCAAACTTTATCGAAATCAGTTCCGTTGATAAAGCGAGACAGAAAAAATGAACTAACTCACATTTATAATATTAAGTTAGGATTTAAGTATTTGTTACGCATTTACCAAGCGCACACCAAAAATATGACCAAGACATTTGTCTGTTCTAGACGTGATGCGTCCGTTGTCCGTCGCGAGACGGAATGCAGAAACTATCGTCCTGAACGCCACCGTTTACCCCTTTCGACTGCCGGACACTGCCCTAATGTGCGTATATTGTGGCGAAAGTTACGACGACGCCACACTATTTCGTCAGCACATGAAGAAGGAACATTTCAACTTCAAAGTCAAAACAGCATTCGCTCACATCTCATACGAAAGCTACCTCAAAATTGACATCACAGAAATGACCTGCAGGATTTGCTTTGAAACCTTCCCAAGACTTGAAGAAATTGCACGACATTTAAAAGAGAGACATGCCGCCAAAATTAATTTTGACTTCCAATTAGGATTGCATCCTTATAAATTCGCACAAGATAAGCTTATGTGTGGGATTTGTGATCTGAACTTCCCCTGTATGAGACAGGTTAGTCGTCACATGACAACTCACTACCAGAACTATACGTGTGATACTTGCGGCAAGTCCTATACAACGAACAGCTCTTTGCAACAGCATATCCGATTTTCACACATAACAGCTGAAAGAATATGCAGAAAATGTAAAACAACGTTCAGTTCTTTAGCAGCAAAGAGGGAGCATATGATCAAATCTCCCAAGTGTTGGATGTATCAATGTTTGACATGTTTTGAAAGATTTATGACTTGGCCCGCTAAAGAACAGCACTTAGTTGACGCTCATGGGCAATCCAAAAAATCCTATTCCTGTTCCGAATGCAGTCTTATGTTTACAACTAGGAATGCGTATAGAGGGCATTTTAATACGACCCACGCTGAAGTTAACTTCCCTTGTACTTACTGCGGACGAAAATTTGCCTCCCAAAGATATCTGGAACAGCACAATCTGGTCCACACAGGAGAAAAAGCCTTTCAATGCAATGTGTGTTCTAAATCTTTTCCTAGAAAGAAGAATCTTACTCAGCATATGTGGGTTCATAGTGACTTTAAAAGGTTTGAATGCAGCGCGTGTAAAAAGCAGTTTAATCAAACACATACTTTTAAGGCGCATATGAAGGGACATCATCCTGAACTTCCTGAAGAAAAATGGCAGCGTTAAGCCAAACTCTAAGGTTCAATTTACATTGTGGCCGGAGGGAATAGTAGCAAAGTTGTACACAGCATCATTCACTTTATGTCAATGGGGTAAAGTATAAACTATTTACGACTTGAAAACCAGTCGCGCATTCTCAGGAATTACCGTGGCTAGTAGTTCATATCTAGTTTGTACTATATTCAATTGGCTTGAAGCTTCAATGCCCGGTGTGTAGCATTTTAATAACTTTGTCAACCTAAAATAAAACAAAAACTCTGTGTTGTACATACTTGAACAGTCAGTTAAAGATAGAATGTAAGTTTTTAAACCTTACTACTAAAAAAAACCGATTCCTTTGGAAAATCTGTCTAACTATACATATTAGGTAGGCTAATTGATCTTTTTAGATTGGCAACATTTACTTAATCACCCTTTCAGAGACCTTTTTATTGTATTTATTTATATTACCTTTGCTTCATTGTAACTTCAATTAGAGTAATAGTTTTCTATGCAGTCACTTCAAGTGAAATGCTCACGCTTTTTTGGGATGGGATCTTATCACATACCTTATCCCCCTAATGGCGGAGCGGAGCGAAAGGGAGTGTCAGACTTTAACTGACTAAAACCCATCCATGTTCATTCTTTTGCCTTTTGTGTCCCGGGGCCTCAGTATCTCTGCCGCACAACCCGCAACCCCGGCAGGTGGTGGCCCTAGCAGGTTGCTTTGCTGTGACATCTCTGAGTCGCGCGTGGAACACGAACGCACCGTTAACCCGGCCGGTTAGACTTGAAGCAGACCTTCTGTTAAGTTGGGAAAAGACTAAGCAGCTAATAAATTTTAACATTTTTATCTAACTTTTCAATATATCATTAAAAAAAAACAGCTTTTCAAAATCACCCGATCTTCATTCAATAAATGGTCGTTTATGAACCAAGACGTGTTATTGTACAGACGCCAGCAGGTCAAGCTACCCGAAACTGACACTTTTTCCCAATGAACCTTGAACCTTAATACTTTAGAAATAAAGTCGAAAATCTATCAAAGAAATCTGACAGATTGTAGTAGCTTGATGTGCAGGCGTCTGTATATTAGGATTAACACTTTTAACCCGGCCTAGGAATTGAACTCAGTCGCGTGGGTTATTAGGTTAGTTATTAGGTTTTTTCATTATCAATTTCTCAGTAAGGGAGAAATTGTCGGTATCATACCCCCCTTGCCTCGGAAAGCACATTAATTCGTTGGTGCAGGACCAACGAATTAATTTGCTTGCCTGATCTCTCTCTCCCATAGTGTCGGATTGCCATCCCATCGGACTATGAGAGTTAGGGAACAGAGAGTGCACCAGTGACTGTACGGCGTCAATGATTATCTCCGGTAAGATTGGCCGCCGTCGAAAATGGTCAGGAGGACTATATAACGCAGTATTGTGTTAATATCATGTCCGTGGAGGAAAGAGAATTATACAGAAAGTATAGCGCCATCTTTTTCCAACACTGGATACCAGTACTATCGTGTTATTTACGTCTTCACGCCTAAATGGCTAAATTTATGATAAATTTTGGTACAGAGATCGTTGGGATCCTGGAGCCGGACATAGGGGGAGAAAGAGGGAAAAAATGGGGAGAGAAAGATTTTTTCGGTTTTAAGTAAGCGTTAGCCCAAAGTAAATATGCCACGCGGACGAAGTCGCGGGCGGAAGCTAGTATACATATACTTGGTCATGCTCCATAGCTCGACTGTTTCTTACATAATTTTATTCCTCTATGATACGTTTATTGGAAATTGTCGTTAAATATATTTCGTTTATAATGTAAATTGTTGTTTTGTTTTAAATATTAAACTTGACTTTGACATTATTGTGTTGTTTTAGTTTAATCTGTAACCTGTCCACGGTTTTTCAAAACTTCAGTATTGAAATTTGAAATAAAATTATCACTAGGCATGATCTACATTCTCAAGAGCCACGATTGCGAAAACTAGCTTAAATCTATTTTTTTACTACAAGCTTAGCTTTTGTGACTTAAATTTCTCTCGGATTCTTCTCAACAAATCCTTTTTATTGATATATCATTAGGGTGCATAATAAATAACTAGCCCGCCATAATTCATTTAAATAACATTCATAACTTATACTACTTTCCGCGCAAATAAAAAATGTTTTATCTTTGGTTTAGGTCCGCCATATTGGATTTAAATGTCATTCGTCACACAAACTAAATTATTTCAAAATGTTTGATTTATACAAACACTGCAGGTAAAATAAAAGCTCGTAACAAATGAAATAAGCCGCAACGTAATTTTCGACGTTAAGTACTAGTTTCCCGTCTAGTCGACTTCCAAATTGTATAACACGAGATGAAGTTATGATTGAATTGTCCCTTAACAAATGTTCGCCATACAGATTTACCAAAGACGTTTATGTCATCAACTTAGTTATTAAACCATTTTTTGTTACCCAAACTACGTTACTGTGAAAAGAAAAGTGAGCCGTCCAGTCACTGCGATATTTTCTTTTTGTTTCTAGAACCACATTTATGGGCGAAAGAGAACGCGGAGATTGTGTTGCGATATTCGACCGTATACCCATTCAGGTTGAGAGGAAAATCCATCACTTGCGTGTACTGCTGCGAAGGGTATGATGACCCCACGCATTTCAGAAGGCACATCGATGTCCAGCACAAGCAATTCACAGTCGCCACAGCCTTCCACCACATGAGCACCTTAAAAGAATATCTTAAATGCGACATCACCAACTTAAAATGCAGACTGTGTTACCATCCATGTGAAAAAATCGATGATTTCACAGACCATTTCAAAACCAAACACATTAAGACACATGCTGATGTTGTAAAGAAACTAAAACTTGAATATGATGTAGGATTGCAACCTTATAGATTAGTGAACAACAATTACTGCTGCTATCATTGCGGGAAGAAGATGCCCACCCTTATCAAACTCTGCCGGCACACTATCTCGCATTATCAACGATACACATGCGATACTTGTGGACGAAACTATCTCTCTCACGAGGCATTAAAATACCACATTAAATGCATACATGAGGTCACAAAACACCTATGCAGAAAATGCTGGACGGAATTCCCTACTTTAGAGAAAAAGAAAGCACATATTAGGGAATCGAAACAATGTTGGACTTTCTGCTGCATTGTCTGCAGCGAAAGATTCCAATCTTGGGAGCATAAGCAGAAACATTTACAAGCGGAACATGGCTATGAGAAAATCGTCTACAACTGTCCGGACTGTGATGAAAAATTCACTTCAAGAAAGTACTTCTATACTCATTATAAGCTCGCTCACACTGATGAGGGCTTTCAATGTGCTTGCTGCGGTCTCAAATTTAACACCCAGAAACGTTTGGAAGACCATTCACTTGGACACACGGGTGAGAAGCAGTTTATGTGTACGATTTGCGCGAAAAGTTTTGTGAGGCAAAAAAGTTTGAACCAGCACATGTGGATACATAGCGAAAGTAAGCGGTTCGTGTGTCTGCTGTGTGATAAACAGTTTGCACAGAAAGTTAGCTTGAAAACTCACGTGAGGAACACCCATCCTGGTGTTACCATTGATGTCTAAGGTTGACGCGGATTTGGCTGTTTCTTAACTTACGTACGAACCATGTACAGGAGGGCTGTGTTTTTTGTATTAAATACGATGCTCTCCGACTCGATGTGGCTGTAATTAATGTTGTTTTCGATGTTAGTTTAACGAGTATTACATAAAATAAAATTTTGTAATCCAACAAATTTGTGTTTTCTTTCTTGTACTTATTCCCAAATCAAACCACCTCAGAAAAAAAAAGGAAATCAAAAAGGTACATATAAATAGTCTTTCTTTTTGGTCATGTTAGTTCGTTGTTTTTAAATTAATTACTAAACTCATTTCATAGTTATTTTACCTTTAAAATAAACTTTATAGCAACGAGAATCGGTCACTGAAAAATAGAGGTAAAATACCAATGAAATGACGGTAAAATTAAATCGCTGCGGTATAACACTGACCATTTTCTTTTTTGTTTTTAGGGACCACATTGGAAATTCACGGACGTAGTGAGACTGAGAATGAAACAAAAAAGAAAATTGTCCTTGTTTACCAGACGCCCCAAAGGCGAAACGCTGAAATAATACTAACTTATTCCTCCGCATACCCTTTTAAAACTCGTTTTAGTCAAATACTCTGCTCATACTGTCATGAAGAATTTAATACCCTCCCTGACCTTAGATATCATATGAAAACAGAACATATTAACTCTGGTTTCAAAAATGTTTTCTATAGAGCAAGGGATAATTTAATCAAAATCGATATCACTAATCTAGAATGTAAAATATGCTCAGAAGAAATCCAGGATGTCGATGGTCTTATGAGCCATTTGTATAGGGAGCATAATAAACCTGTAAAATTCAACGCTCGGTACGGTGTTCTACCTTATAAGCAGAATTCTGATAATCATTGGAGTTGTGTTTACTGTAACAAAATCTTTATTTCGTTCATAGCGTTCAATCGGCATATTGTTACCCATTTTATGAATTATAGTTGTGACAAATGTGGAACAACATTTGTCTCTGATTATGCCTTGAAAGACCACCATCGGCAAGTCAAATGCTTTCGAACAGCTTATAAAGCTAGAAATGGAAGAGTATTGAAACCTAGGTCTAATGCTGAAATTATTCTACAATGTTCCACGGCAAGTCCTTTCAGGACATGGAAAAGCAACTTTAATTGTGTATTCTGTAGGGTTCAAAGTAACGATCCAAGCGGTCTTCGAATGCATGTCGTCACAATTCATGCGAATTACGATGTTAAAGCTGCTTTTTACAAGAAATTAGGGAAAGATTTTTTAAACGTCGACATAACAGATCTCCAGTGTAAACTATGCTTCATGCATATAGACTCATTCGACAGTTTAATTTACCATCTAAAGAATGATCATCAGCAACCGATAAACAGTGATGCACAAATAGGAGTCTTACCGTTTAGACTCAACGATGGGTCGATATGGAAATGCACGATATGTCCGAATGAATTCAAAGATTTCGTCTCTCTAAAGAAACATACTTCAGAACACTTTCAAAACTACGTTTGTGATACTTGTGGCGAAGGTTTTATTACAGAATCTGCTATGATAGCTCATACTAAAATACCACACGAGAATAAATATAACTGCAGTCGATGTATTGCCACGTTCTCTTCGTTAGATGAAAGAAATATTCATGTGAAAACACAACATACATCACTGCCTTATGTCTGTGTCTATTGCAAAGATAAACCGCGCTTCGCAAACTGGGAGGTTCGCAAAAAACATTTGATGGCGGTACATAATTATAAAACAGGAGCTGATAAATATGATTGTACGACGTGCCAAAAGTCTTTCAAGACGAGATCGGGGAAATACAATCATATGGCGCGAGTACATCGAATAAAAAAAGACACTGAGCTCAGCTATCCATGTCCAAGCTGTCCTAAGGCGTTTACGACTAAACTCTTCTTGGATAAACATGTGGCTAAAAAGCACTTTGACGTTTAAATTTTCCAAGGTAGTTTTCTTCTTTGATTAAGCAACGTTTTCATTCTTCTTTTATAAAAAAAAGCCTAGTAATGTAACCATGGGTCTGCCAAGTCATAGATCAAGCCACGCACATTTGATTTGTTGGATTCATGCTCGTATTGCATAAGCTTCGGTGAAGGAAAACGTCGTGAGAAAACCAAACATGTCTGACATTTTTCTCGACGGCATGTCATTAACCAAATCAGAGAACCTTGGGCGGCATGGAAACTGACAATAGGTTGGACATTAACCACACGGAAAAGAAAAAAGGTGATTCTGTGTTTATTCACACAACAGTCATCCGCACAGCTCTATTAAAGGCTTCTCTTAAATTCTGGAAGATGTGGGTGGTTGTACAGGATAAGCCAAAAATAAAGTGCATATCCTACACATTTAGTTTGTTTGGGATGAGTCGAGAACACCTCATTGGACATTATTTCTACAGCGGCCAAATTCAAGGCTCAACCGGTTAATAGATTAAGACAAACAACGTTTTACTAAATTATACAGGAATAGTTGCTATAAAAAATATTTATACCATTATTTATATTTCAAAGTTTTCTAAAAGTAAATGACCAATCGATGGAAGCCAAGATGCTATGTTCCCCTCCGAAGACAAGAAGCTGTACTAGATTATAATAATGATGAAAATTCTTTTCTTTTTTAGGGTCCACAAAGGAAATTGACGGACTAAATCAGAACGAAAGTAAACCAAAACAAAGATTGTTTGAAAGATCCGTTGGACAAAACCCGCAAAGGCAAAACGCTGTTCTTGTCCTAAAGCACTCGACTGCGTTTCCTTTTAAGACTCGCTTTAATAGAATTGTCTGTTCTTACTGCCATGATGAATTTGAGCCAATGGCTGCTTTGAGGGAACATATGAAAGCCGATCATTCTAATGCTGACTACAACAGCGCTTTTTACAAAGTCTACGATGCCCTAAAAGTCGAAATCACTGACTTAAAGTGCACTATGTGCTCACAAGATCTTCCAAACATAGACACGTTTATGACCCACATTTCTCGCGACCACAAAATAAAAGTTAACTTTGACGTACCTTTTGGAGTGTTACCTTATAGGCAAGGACCCTCAGGCAGGTGGACATGTTTAGAATGCGACAAAACTTTTCCCAAATTCTCTCAAATCAACGTCCATTTACGAACGCACATGAAGATTTTTACTTGTGAAAAGTGTGGAGCGACATTTTTGTCGGATCATGGTCTCAGACAACACGAACGTAACTTTAAATGCTACAAGTCTTCCTACAATCCTCGGTTTGGCAAAGCGTTGAAATACAAAAGCAATACCGAGATTATTTTAGAATGTTCTACGGCCTGTCCATTCAGGACTTGGGGACAGAATTTCAATTGCGTTTTCTGTCGGGTACAATCTAACGATCCTATTGGTTTGAGAACACACATGGCTTCCAGACACGCGAATTTTGATATACAGCTAGTCTTCAGTAGAAAAATACGAAAAGAGTTCCTAAAGATTGATATAACAGATTTGCAATGTAAACTCTGTTTTATTCCTATAGACACATTAGATGAGTTAATGATACACTTGAAAAATGATCATAAACAGCCGTTGAACGCGGATGTACAACCAGGAGTCCTTCCATTTAAACTTAACGATGGTTCAAATTGGAAATGTGCTATATGCAAGATACAGTTCTCAGACTTTATATCTTTAAAGAAACATACTTCGGAGCATTATCAGAACTACGTCTGTGACACTTGTGGAGAGGGCTTCATCACAGAATCAGCTTTGAAAGCCCATACAAAGATACCTCATGATAACAAGTACACTTGCACCCGATGCGTCGCTACATTCACTACTTTAGAAGAACGTAACGTTCATATTAAAACACAGCATACAACTTTACCGTACATGTGTGTTTACTGCAAGGAAAAGCCGAGATTTGCGACCTGGGAGCTCCGAAAACGACATCTCATGGAGTTTCACAACTACAAACCTGGAGCCGAAATGTATGAGTGTACGACTTGCCATATGACTTTTAAGACTCGTTCGCAGAAGTACCACCACAACGTCAAAGCTCATCGAACGAAGAAAGAAACTGAATACAGCTATCCTTGCGGGAGTTGTTCTAGAGCGTTCGCTTCTAAGTTGTCTTTGGACAAGCATATCGCGAAAAAGCATTTCCATGTATGATATTTCTAGATCTTTCTATTAAGCTTGCCCATTATTACGTGAGACTTAACAGGCAAAAGGTGGGTGTACTGTTGCTACACTTCTACCTTTTTTTTGCGGATGGGAAATCATCAAATAACTTCCCCTGCTCTGGGCGGAGCGGGGGAGAGTATTAGCCTTGTACTGACTAAAACCCACCCATGTTCCTTCCATCGCCCTTTAAGTTTCGGGGCCGCGGTATCTCTTTCGAACAACCCGCAACCCCGGCAGACTTTGGTCCTAGCAGGCCACTCTGCTTTGCTGACATCTCTTTGAGGCGCGCGTGGAACACTAACGCGCCGTCGACACGTACACTTATACCTGTTAGTACGTTCCAAGAGATTTAATTATTGCAACTGAACGTGTTGAGCACTTTTAACCTCCGTTTTTAATAAACTTCAATTAACTTTTTCAATTAACTTTTTAATAAACTTTAAATACTACCATACAATAAAACCATAAACTATAGTGAAAAATACAACTAAACAGAAAGACTAATAACAGCGCATTTGTTTACATAACCTACTGACGGCATGACCACAGAGTAACACGGCGTCAAGCGTTTTTGTGATTTTACGCGCGAAAATAGAAATTGTAAAATTGAAATGCAGTTTTATGGCACTTATCGATAAAATTTTTCGTTTTTGTTTTTTTTGGTGGTTTACTAGGACCCTAGGATCAAAATGAGATACTTTTTAAAAATGGGTGTAATACCGTATTACACACAGATCATCCATGTCACATACTTCATACACACCAAATAAACAAACAAATCCATCAACCACACAAAGCACGAAGCAGTCGAAGAAGAAGAGATTGAATATCTATTTTCCTGCGGGATTCAGGACGGGATATTAATTAAAATCTATACAAGGTTGAATATCTTGCTTCCGTCGTAATTATAAAATTGACAGCTTTTAAACAGTTCATTGTTAAGACTTTTTTACAATTTTAATCGAATAGTTTTGACTGATTTTCTTCTAATTGAGATTTTTTTATGTCTCCAAGGTTGTATTTTATTTGATGGAATATTTATTATGTATATAATAATTTTATTGATTCAGGAAAGGTTCTTTGCCACCGCCTATGGAACTATAGGCAATGACTCGAGTTTTTTTTAATATTTTAATCAAATTATTTGCTAATATTCTTGCCCACGGGTTTTTGGAATAAAATACCAAAAATATCACAAAATTGTCCTGTTAGGTTAGGTAACCTTATAGGTTTAGGTCTCAATAAGCCTCTAATGTTGAGATACATAGATTTTGACCCACTGTTTGGACACATACCAAAACAAATATCTGATGGGGCCTTAGTCCACCACGGGATCACACGCGTTGACTAATTTACCAATGAAAAACTAAATGAAATTTTCTGTCTTTTTTTCTAGAAGTACTTATATACCGATAAGGCAAGAAATGGTTAATAAAGTACCGGGAATTAAAATGTAACTATGTTGTACTATGCTCCCTTGTGTAGTATTTTAAACTACGATAGATGGCGTTAGTGTAAAATATAAATGTCCTATTTTGAGGTTATTATCGGTAACGAAACACGCCATCTGTAATGTAAGTAAACTATAAGATCTCATAAAGAAAGGTTGTATGCAAAAGTGCAAAACGCAACGAAAATGATATTGAAAATTGCTCTCTAAAATGCAATAATGTGTTAGTAGCTCATATAAAATAAAGAGTTTTGCAAAATTATGTTGAAAATGGGTAATTATTAACAACAAATTGGTCCTAGTCACAAAAAAAAACATAATTTTCCTAAATTACTTCTTTTCCATTGTTTTTAATTGCTGGGATCGCGACTACGCACGACGTGTCTCGTACTTATAGAATATTCTGCAGTATATGTTGTTCCTTAGCTTTCCTGATCGCGTCTAACCATCTTGCAAATGTCTATGTTATTAGATTTCTGTCTTCATATCTTCCTTATTTCAATCCATTCAGTCTACGGTCGCTGATTGGTCTAAATTGGGCCCATGTAGGGCCCGAAGAAAGCGTCCGTGAAGCTCCTTACTCTGCCATACTTCCCTACTGTCATTATTGGTTTGCACCAGTTCTCTTTAGCCAAGGAGGGCAGGGTGAGGCCCTACCGCAACCACATATCGATGCTTCTTTACTGCTTCTTGGAAATATTCTCTGATACTGCATATTTCGCGGTTGTGGAGAGTCTTAGCGTTTAAAAGCTTTGACCATCACAACTCCGCTAAATATACAGTCTCATAACTGAAGAACGTGGGTGATGCATTGGATATGCCGTCAACTATGTACGGACCTTCCCATCCAAGGCGTTTAGTTTCGTTGAGTCCAAAATACATTTCGTTAAAACATCCTTTAGAAATCGTTATCCATTTTCACCATAATTCTCCAATTTGTACTAGATATTACGTAATACGTACGTATGTAATTTATTATTTAGATATATTATAAATCTAAGAAGAATAAGACGTAAGCAATAAGTCCAATAAAGAGATTATAGTTTACATTGTTTTTTTTACTTGATTTCATAATCATTAAAGTTCTGTCCAAACTTAATGGTTGCTTAGAAGTTTGCTACGAGTGACGGTCTCCTTAATACGCAGAAGACGATGCGTCCTCAGCACCTTTTTGATACTTAAAATTGTTTTCAGAGCAGCTTTGCGTGAAATGTTCCGAGCCGATATAATATTTGAAACGTTATTACTGCGCAAACTTTCACTTGTAGCAAAATTCCAGGCCGGCATAAAGTTTGATCTGATCTATACTTCGAACATGCAGTAAAACAGTCTTTCCAAGGAGTATCGTACTATCCACTAAGTAGGTTTAGAAGGTCGCGCAATAAGGCGCTCCATAAAAATACTGGTATTCAACTGCAACACTTACGACTGGAATTTAACCCCAACGTAATTGAGGAAAGCCTAAATGACGCCTGATGAAAACTAAACTTTTAATTGACCCCAATTAAACGTTGAACCTGTGACAAACAGCCAATTATTTCTTAACTAATAAAACAATCAAAATATGTAAACCAAGAAGAATTGAGGACAGATGGGCACAGAAACGTAATGAAGAAATCTGACGAAAACATTTTCTATTTTTAGGACAACGCTGTGAACCAAATGAAGGTGATTACGCATTAGGAAAATTACCTAAGCCGAAATACACTCGAAGTGCTAGAGCCGAAGCCAGGATTATCACCAAGAGCAATGCTTCAGCTATCTTAGAATGCTGGGCACTCCTGCCTTTTAGATGGAAGAAGAACAGATTTAAATGTGCCTACTGCGAAGAGAACTTCACGGAATGTACAGAACTTAGAGAGCATGTTCGCATCTGCTCTACAACTCACAGCATCAAAGACATATATAGCAAATTCAAGGAAATGCCTTTAATCAACGTTGATATTACTAACGCAGTCTGCTCCCTATGTTCTTTACCTTTAACAAATGCCACTCAAATAAGAGAGCATGTTATTCATCACGGTCTAGATTTCAACCCATATCACCCAGATGGAATACTACCATTTTGTCTCGATAAACAATCTTGGCAATGTGTAATATGCCCGGAAAAATTCAACAACTTTCTAAAACTATACGAGCATATGAATGTTCATTATCAACATTATATTTGCGCGACCTGTGGTAAAGGCTTTATGACTGCTCCGAGATTGAGAAAACATTTAGAAGTACACGTTTCTGGATCGTTTCCGTGCAATAAATGTGGCAGGATCTTTATTATGAGAGCAGCAAGGGACTCGCATAAGGCTTCTGTACATCCCAAAGCTCCTCGATATGAATGTCCCCACTGTAATATCAGATTCGACAACTATTATGAAAGAATAGATCATATGAAAAACGCACACAGCGAAAGAGAAGTGTTCTATAACTGTGCTCATTGCGAGCTGTCTTTTAAAACCAGTGGTAAACGGGCGATTCATGTCCGAACTGTCCACTTTCCGCCACAATTGAACTACAGTTGTAGTTATTGCGAATGGCAATTTAGGACCAACTATGAGTTGAAAAGACACATGGTTAGACATACAGGGGAAAAGAACTTCCATTGTACGGTATGCGGGAAGTCTTTTCCGAGAAATAGAGCGTTGACTACACATCTAAAAACTCATCAAGACATGAATGGAAAATGGCGGGGGTCGATGTTCAAGCAGAGAATGCAAAGGCTGCCGTCGATAAATGCGCATGATTTGACTGATTTAGTTCCTACTGATATTAAGATTTAGTATAGAGTTCTAAAAGGATGTTTAAGGCCGTCTAATGTCGTCGCTGTTATCATCTGCCTAGCCTATGTTGGGGTCGACTTCCAGTCTAACCGGATGCAGCTGAATACCAGTATTTTACATGGAGCGACTGCCTATCTGAGCTCCACACTCAGTTAGTACTGGGTATAACGATACCTTAGTAAGACTGGCTGCCAGACTACGTGTAAAGACTGTCATAGATCTACAAATCACAACCGGGACCAACAGCTTAACGTGCTTTCCGAGGCACGGAGGAAACTCAGCATGCAACCAACCCAGGCAAGCGCTGCTTAACTAAAAGATCGACCCGACTGGCAGCTATTATTTAGCCGTGAATTTCTACTAGTTTACTAGTTCCAGTATTATTTTTTAAATAAACTTTTTAAATCGAATCTGGTTCTTTTTTATATCTATGATAATTTTCATATAGGTATACAGGATACTGAAATTGTAAATGCGAAAGTTTTGGGGATGGATCGACGGATGTTTGTTACTAAATAAAGCCAGATCGGTTGAACGGATCTGCATGAAATTGCCATAGATATAGACTATAGTCTGGAATAGCACATAGGTCACTTATTATCCCAGAAAGATACAATCATCATAATTTCCGGTAATCAGTTATTACAAAGTTTCAGAAAAACCATATAGAATTGAATATACTTTATTACACACTAAAATTTAAACACCATTGTTTAACAGAAATCGCTTATTCTATGGTTTTAATAGCGTAGCGATCTTGGGGCTGATAGCGATATCTTTCAGACAAGCTTTGGATGGAATGTACGAACATAAAATATAACGTGGGAACAATAGTGTACCTACAGCTAATACTACAAAAACCAATAAAAAAGGTTTTATTAATACTTATATAAATATATTTATTAAATACTAGCTGGCGCCCGCGACTTTGCCCGACAAAAACCAATAAAATAAAGTTTTTTTTTAATCCCTACTAATATTATAAAAGCGAAAGTGAATTTGTTTGTTTGTTACGTCTTCACGTTTTAATGGCTAAACCAATTGTGTACAGAGATAGTTGAGAACCAGGAGACGCACATAGGCTATTTTTTTTTAAGAAAAAGTGGGATATGAGGGAGAACGAGGGAAGAAAAGGGAAAACTTAGCGTTGCTATTACAAATCAATAAGGCGCAAGAGTACTTAGTTTTTTCCTGAAAGAGGATTAAACACACATCCATACTCACAAACTTTCGCATTTATATTATTAGTAGGATGTATGTTAACACAAAACGGACCTTCTCTAAACACCACATAAGGAGCTCCAACTAACATACCAAACTTGCACACAGACGCTTCGGCGGTTGTTAAACACTGGTCGTACCATACGTAGGTGCCAAACTGATGTGGGGCAGATATTAAGTACTGTAGGTAATATACTGTCAATACGTTGTCTAACCTAAGTTAATCGACTAGTCTTTCTGCAGACAGCAGCCATTTTAGTCGGTGTGGTGACGAAATGGGCAAACCCGGCCAACAGTCAGTCAACAAAATATAGTGAGACTAGCTGTTCCCCACGGTTTCACCCGCGCTGCTCAGCACCTATTGGTCTTAGCGTGATGTTATATAGCCTATAGCCTTCCTCAAGAAATGGACTATCCAACACTAAAAGAATTTTCCAATTCCAACCAGTAGTCCCTGAGATTAGCGCGTTCAAACAAACAAACTCTTCAGCTTTATAATATTAGTACCTATAGATTAAAATATTAATAAGTATACGCGCAAGATAGGTCGCCATACTGATCCACCAATTGGACGATAGTTTGCTAATAGTTTAGTTTGAAGGCAATCGTGCTCATCAAACTGATTTATCGGCTGTTGCTAAAACGTTATATAAAACAAAAAAAAAACATACTTACTGATTAAGTGCCTGATTACACTATCGGCCGTTATAACAAAATCTGCGAGGACTCTAGAGGTAGCACTTGATACTTCAACTCGACAAAAAGCTATGGCATTTGTAGAAGACCTATTAAATAAGAACTTACACGAGTATATTATAGTATCGTAGCACTAAATGCATGATTCAGGGAGCTGGTCCTTCAACAATCTATCGAAATAACGTAGTGTTTCTTGCTTTTAGGTTCCGCTAACCAAGCGGAGGGCAATCTAGGAGTTAGGCGAAATAGGAAGTTGAAAGAAAACGTTAGCGATCGCCAAATGCGCAGACGACGACGCGCGAACAACCAGCTCCCTGAAGAATCGGAGAAAAGAATCTCCAAAACCATGATGCGGCGAAATGCCATGATCTTTCTAGAATGTTCTACAGCCTGGGCCTTTAGGTGGTTCCATAGCGCTTTTTATTGTTCTTACTGCGATGCCAAATTCGTCGATGTACCCCCTCTCCGTTCACATGTTAAAGCTCATCACCTGAACGAGATACCAACTGAAAGAATCTTCTCGAAGTTAAAAGAAAATAACATGCTCAAAGTAGATGTAGCGGAACTAAGTTGTAGGTTATGTGGCAGGCTTCTTAATAGCATTGACGCTTTAAAAGACCACCTACTAATCCATGGAAAGACTCTCAACGTAGAATACAGTGATGGTGTCCTCCCATTCAAGTTAGATGAAGAAGGATTCACTTGTCAGCTTTGCTTCGCCCAATTCGTAACTTTCGCCAAAATGAATGAGCACATGAACACACACTTTCAGAACTACATCTGCGATTCTTGCGGGAAAGCTTTTGTTTCTAAATCAAGGTTTAGAAAACATGTACAGTCTCATGAAAAGGGTAGTTTCCCTTGCGGGGAGTGTGGGGAGGTTTTGGAAACACGTGCGTCTCGGATGTGTCACATAATGCGGATTCATAGAAAAGGCGTTCGTTATGCTTGTCCAAGATGTGCTGAAGTCTTCACGACATACCATACGAGGGCAAAGCATTTAGTAGAAACTCACGCTCAACAGAGAAAGAAATACTATTGTAATGCTTGCGACAAAACCTTTGAAACTAGCTCTAAAAGAGCAGGACATATTCGCGTTACGCATGCGAACGTAGAAAAACGACATTTCTGCCCAAACTGTCCTTCGGTATTTGTTAGCAAGTCGAAGTTGCTGCGGCATCTAAGAACACATAGAATGAAATGCGACTGACTTTCGAAGATTACATGCGTACATTTCTATTTTTAGGAACGATAGGAGACAAAGATATGGAGACTGAAACGTCAACGAATGTTTCTTGGAAGAAAAAACGCCGTATGCCAGAAGACGCAAAAAATGCAGCTGTAATACTAAAACACTCTAATGCAGTAGTATTCAGACTGCACAGAGGCAGATTCTTATGCGCTTACTGCCCAAAAACATTTCTCAATGTATCAGAAATACGGAATCACTCAGTTATTCACGAAAAACTCGAAATATTCGAGAACCCTGCTGTAAGAAACTCATTTCCTCTTCGAATCGATATCACAAATCTATCTTGTAATTTATGCGACGAAAATCTAAAAAATATAGAAGAATTAAAGACGCATTTAGCTGATGAACATTCAAAAAGACTTGACCCTGAATTTACTGACGGGGTCGTACCTTTCGTCTTGACCGGCAAAGAATACAGATGCGTCCATTGCAGCTTAGTTTTTGAAGGTTTTTTAACTTTGTTTACACACATGAACCAACACTACCAAACGTATGTTTGCCCTACATGTGGTAAAGGATTTTCGGGACAAAACAAGCTTCGAAGCCACTTGGTTACTCACGAATTTGGACAGTTCAAATGCGCGAAATGCGATTCCGTATTCCCGAATCGTGGAGCCAAGAATAGACATTTAGCTACAGCTCATGGAAGAAAAGATAGATATAGATGTCCAATTTGTGATGAGCATTTTGGACATTATCGCATAAGACTGAAGCATTTGGAAAATGCGCACGGACTTAGAAGTGGAGTGTAGGTTTCGTTTTATATTTACAGTGCTCAGCAACACAAGACATTGTTATTGTAAGATAGATTAATTTTAAGTAGGACTTAATTATAAGTTAATGTTTCCCAAAAACAGAGGATTGTAAAAAATGTAATTGTTACAATTAAATGATGCAGAAATGTGTGCACAATAAATTACACTTAACTTTGGTCTCATTTATAATTACTGTTGATTTATAATTATTATACATAAAAAGATATACATATCTTAATATCTAAACCTCTAGTTCAAACCGCTTATTATGCCACCGTTTGAAAAATTCTGGATTTGCATTTGTAATCTGTAATTGTAGTTAAGTTTTGTACGTTTGTTAAGGGGTAATCTAGTTATCAGATTATTATCTGTCAGGGATTTCAAACGTTCCAATAGCACCTTCGACTAAAACGCGAGCGAAGCAGCTAGCATTACAAAAAGCCGACCCTAACATACGTTGTTGGGAAATAGCTAAGCAAGTATATACTATAGTAAAAAGATAGTTCTGTTGGTTATGGACTTAATTTATATGAGTTCTTAATTAAAAACCGTCAACCTTATTTTTGTGGATGGGAATTCATTAAATAACTTCCCCCACTCAAGGCGGAGTGAGGGAGAGTGTCAGGCTGACTGAAACCCACAGATGTTCCTTCTTTTGCCCTTTATATTCCGAGGCCGCGGTATCTCTTTCGAATAACCCACAACCCTGAATACCGTCAACCCTTCGTCCGGTTCCCATCTAACTCACATCTTTTCATATACTTCTTTGGTTACAAGTCCTCATCAAATATACCCTGCTCTAATAGTGATTATATTCTTTTTGTTTTTAGGGCCCGTAATTTGGACGAGGCTGAACCGCAAGTATAATGATCACAGAGCTAATGCCGCTATCATTCTCGAAAGTTCCAACGCTTGCCCATTTAGGTGGAGGCGGGGCACCTTCACCTGCGCCTCCTGTCCGCTCTCCTTCGGGGATTTTAGCAGTGTCAAGGAGCATAACAAAGAACACCCTAATTGCAACGAAGCTCTGCGAAAGGCTCGACCTTTTTGCAATGTCAAAATAGAAGTCACTGAGCTACGATGCGAACTATGTCTAAGCCGAATGACAGGACTAGATAACCTCTGCCAACATTTAATCGAAGCTCACAATAAACCAATCATCTCCAAAATTGGTATAGGAGTCACACCGTACTACCTGTCAGGAAAAGAATACAAATGCACTCATTGTGATGAAACTTTTGTCCTTTTCTCAAAATTGAACTCGCATTTGAACACACACTATCCAAACAGCATCTGCTTTCAATGCGGCAAAGCGTTCTCTTCGGTAACCAGATTAAAATCACATTTGCTCACACACGATTCGCCAGCAACAACCAAATTCAACTGTACTAAATGCGATCAAAGTTTCCCCACGCGTGTCTTAAAAAATAATCATTTTAGCCAAAAGCACGGTCCAGAACGCAGATACAGGTGTCCATATTGCAAAGATACATTTAAAAGCTACGCAGACAGAGGGAAGCATTTGAAAACTGCGCACGACAAGAAGATCGAGTATCCTTGCAACTTGTGTCCAGCAGTTTTCGCCATGTGCAATCAGAGAACTAAACATATAAAACAAGTTCACGTCGGTATAAAATCCTTTGCATGCGAATTTTGCTCGTACAAATTCGTGACAGCTGCTCAGCTGAGAAATCACATGATTAAACACGGAGGAGAAAGGAAATATCAGTGTGAAGTATGTAAAAAGGCATATGCTAGGACCAAAACTCTGCGCGAACATATGAGGATACATAATAACGATAAACGATTTGTTTGTCCGTATTGTGATACTGCGTATGTCCAAAAATGTAGTTTACAAAGTCATTTGAGGACGCACCATCCTACAGCTGAGCCTCTAATAAAGGTTAAGCTGCCTAATATTTGTAAATAAGAGAAAAATGGACACCTGGAACATATCCTTACTTCCTTACTAATATTATAAAAGCGAAGTTTGTTTGTTTGTTACCTCTTCACACTTTAATGGCTAACCGATTTTGATGAATTTTGGCACAGAGATAGTTAGGAACCAGGAGACGGACATAGGCTAATATTTAAAACAAAAAGTCGGATGTGAGTAAGAAAGAGGGAAGAAAAAGGAAAACTTAGCGTTGCTATTACAAATCAATAAGGCGCAACGGGAACTGTGTTACCCCGAATTTAACGTGAGCGAAGCCGCGGGCAAAAGATAGTTGAGTAATAAAATCTTTATGAAAAAGTGTTCCGAAGGGTGTAAGAACTTCAATTACTTGTCAATTTTACGATTTAACTCATCTGCGGCTTAGACTTTTCGGTTGTTCAGCTACAGAACACAAATGGCAAAAGAAGGAACATCATGGATGAGCCATGAACAATTTAACGATGCAGCTGAAGTATTTTATATAATACCTCCTCCTCGACAACAGAGTCGATAGTATGCGTTTTGTTTCTTTCCCGGCAGCTGCAAATTACACTATGCAGGCAGAATACTAATTAGATAGCAATCTTGATTATACCAACAAATTATTCTCATTCATTACATAGATATTATTCTCATCTATACTATATATACTATTTAATATTATAAAGCTGAAGAGTTTGTTTGTTTGAACGCGCTAATCTCAGGGACTACTGGTTGGAATTGGAAAATTCTTTTAGTGTTGGATAGTACATTTCTTGAGGAAGGCTATAGGCTATATAACATCACGCTACGACCAACAGGTGCGCAGCGTGGGTGAAACCGCGTGGAACAGCTAGTTTAACATAAATGAGATATGTATAAAAGAGAAATTCACGTTCAGTGTTAGGAGCCTCAAATTTTGTATGTGGGATCCTTTTTAGAACGTAGGTGCTAACTATGACGGGATTTTGCAGAATTCAACCCCTAATCGAGGTAAAACCGGGTGGCAAAGTTTTTATGGGTCAGGCGTTTCCTTCGCTGGTTTGACTTGAAATTCTGCATAGGCATTCTTTAACGAAATTAATCTTTACTAATATTATAAAAGCGAAAGTGAGTTTTATTGTTTGTTACGTCTTAACGCCTAAATGGCCAAACCGATTTTGGTACAGAGATGTTTGGGACCCTGGAGACGGACATAGGCAATTTTTTTTAAGTGAAAAAAAGGGAGAGATTGGTTTTTTTTTCGATCATCACACGGGTTAAAGTTAGCCCAAAGTAACTATACCACGCGAACGAAGTCGCGGGCGGAAGCTAGTATATAACACCACATTACGACACTAAAGAGCTGAGCAGCGGGATAGCTAGTTAACAGATATAAATGTAGATAATATATATAGTATCTAAAACATAATAAATGATTTTTGCCCCGTTCATTTATTATTTCATTTCGTTCGTTAAATCTCATAGGAATAATGTCAAAATACAACTATCCGTAACCAAAACGAGTCGTTTTTGTTTATTGGAACGGGGCATTAATAGTTAAAACACTTTTTTTTTAAATATTACTGACAACTGTCCTATTTTTATGTATTTTTTTTTAAACATATTAAATCGTATTATTTCTTTATCTTGATCATGTTGTAAATGAATTTATATTAATGTAAAAGAATAATGTTAGTTGGATTTTCATTGAATATATTTATTATTTGAATGCTTCGTTGTTTTTCTCAAAGTACCCACATTTTGTCTGCTTATTATACTTACTAATATTATAAAAGCGAAAGTGATTTTGTTTGTTACATCTTCACGCCTAAACGGCTAAACCGATTTTAATGAATTTTGGTACAGAGATAATTGATACCATGGAGACGGACATAGGCCATTTTTTAAAAGTGAATTATGAGGGAGAAATAGGGAAGAAAAGGGAAAACTTGGCTTTGCTATTACAATTAAATAAGGCGCAAGGGCAAAAACTACAGGTAGCAGCGCTGTGTGTCAGTCCCTATGTATGCTTGGATCTCTAAAACTATGTAACGAATTTTGATGCGGTTTTTTTTAAAGATAAAGTGATTCAAGAAGGTTTATATGTATAATAGTATCTACATTGCACTCAGGCGAAGCCGCGCGGTTCGTTAATCCTTACTAATATTATAACAGCGAAAGTGAGTTTGTTTGTTACCTCTTCACGCCTAAATGCCCCAACAGATTTTGGTGAATTTTCGTACAGAGATAGTTGGGACCCTGGAGACGGACATAGGCTAAAAAGGGGTAGAAAGAGGAAAGAAAAGGGGAGAGAATAATAATTTTTTTTCGATCATCACACGGGTTAAAATTAGCGTTAAGGTTCCGTGTTTTTCTTTTGAGGTACGGAACCCTGAAAAATCCAAAAGGTTGTATGAAATCATCTGAAATCGCCTGAACCCACGACTGCGCCCGCATGTAAACACTGTGGCTACATTAATGCCGACTGCAATTTCTCTCACCAGTGAGAGAAATTTTGAAATCGTCTGAGTAATTTCAGAGAGTATCTCCTACTATCAAATCCTATCTTTACCTGTAACCAATATTAGCAAAAATAGTATGACATATTATAAGCTAGCACAAAATACATAAAGGATAACGAAGTGGAATAACATGAACACGAAGTCCCTATATCGGAATTTTTCTATTTTTAGGAAGCAAAACTGAAGAAACTGTGATTAAGATGGAAGTTGAATCCGACACTGAGAATAATAGAACCTCTATGATCTCAACTGCACGAGAGGGCTACCAAAGACGAGCTGTCTTCAGAAATAACATAGCTATCATCATGGAAACTTGCACCGCGTACCCTTTTAAATACAGAAAAGGAACCTACCTATGCTTTTTTTGTAAAAACACTTTTCTGGAACCAGAAAAGTTGAGAGAACATAACCAACTTCAACATGCTGAAGTCAAACAGTTACTGAAGCCTAGGAAATATGAACCGCTAAAAATGGATTTCGCTACAACAATATGCAAAATGTGCGGCATAGAAATCTGTGATTATGCTGAACTGAAAATACATCTTACCGTCGAACATGGGAAGATCATAGATTGCACTTACGGGGACAGTGTTCTGCCTTACAAACTAAGCAAAGACGAACATAGCTGTCAAATATGTGGGAAGACATACGAAATGTTTCTTAGCCTACACAAACATATGAATGATCATTACGAACATTTTATTTGCGAAACGTGCGGGAAAAGATTCGCGACTTCCCAAAGAATGGTGAATCATGCTAGGACTCATGAAAGAGGAGATTTCCCTTGCAAACGATGCACAGAAACGTTCCCATCTTACGCTTCTTTGTACGCACACAATGCTAAAATCCACAGGTCTAATAAGAGGTACAAGTGCCCTATTTGTGATGAAAAATTCGCTTCTTACAAGCATAGGTTGAAACATTTGAACACTATTCATGGAGAAAAGACTGCCGTCTTTCCCTGCCCATCGTGTCCAAAAGTCTTTGACTTATGCAGCCGTAGGACCTCACACATACGTTTCCAGCATCTTCAAGAACGTAACCATGTATGTTCTATATGCGGGATGAAGTTTTTTACGAATTATGAGTTGCAGGAGCATTCTATCAAGCATGGTGGTGAAAGAATCTATCAATGTGACGTTTGCAAGAAATCTTACGCGAGATTAAAGACTTTGAGAGAGCATATGCGAATACATAACAATGATAGAAGGTTTATTTGTCCAGTTTGTGGACAGTCTTTCATACAAAACTGTAGCTTGAAACAACATATGAGGGTACACCATCCTGCGCATTTGAAAGACGTTTTTTAAACGAATAAAATATGTATTAAAATTCCGGTGTTTTGTTTTATCTCATATCTCATAGTCGGAGCCGAGCTAAGAATACTTAATGCAATAAGCAATCAGGTCAGTGAGCCAGCGCGAATTGGTCGATATCACATAACTGCATTTTTGAAGAGAAGAAAATGCTACAATCTGATAAATAAATAAATGATGTTTATTTTGCAAGTAGGTTTACACAAACACTATTACACGTTTTTTTTTAACTAGATATGGCCGGTGTTTCGTACCCGACTTCTCTGAGAAGAAACAGCCGACACAAACTCAGAGGTCATAGTCTCTTTTAAGCTCCAGACAAAAATCTTGGTCAACTTAAAACTTACATTATCAACATCTAAATACACGTTTTTGTAAGAGAATCGTTATTGAAAGTAAACAGCATAAAAAAGCCATTAAAATGATAACAAAGCTTATAACAAAATAAAGCTTTTATACCAAATTTGAGTTGAAAGATCACATGGTTAAGCATGGAGGGGAAAAGAAGTTCGAATGCTGTGTTTGCAAAAAGGCTTACGCGAGAAAGTACACATTTCAAGTGCATATGAGGATTCATTCGAATGATCGTCGTTTGATGTGTAACATGTGTGGGAAATCTTTTTTCCAGAACTGTACTTTGAAGCAGCATACGAAAATACATCATCCAAATGTAGGGCAGGATGATAAAGATGAGTTTGCCTCGTGATTTATGTTTTTTGTTTAGTCCTAGCTTCCTGTTTGACATTTTGACTTATGCAACTATAGGACCTCTCACATACGTTACCAACATTTACAAGAACGAAGATATGGTGTATCTTCTATCTGCGTCATTGACGGAGCATAGGAGAATACGCAATACTGACAGAAAGTTTTTAAACCCAGTTTTTGGACAGTCTTTTTTATAGAACTTGAAAAAATTTATGAGTGTACACCATCCTGCGCATTTGAAAGACGTATTTTGAACGAATAAATTTGATGTTAATATTTCTGGTATTTTTGTTTAAACTCTTTCTTTCGAATTCTCACACATAGTGAGAGTAGCTCATGGATGTTCTCAACTGACTTACCAAACGTCTGTAGAAATTATGGCCATAAAACACTCTGTTTTAATTTTCAAACAGATCGCTACACTTTGCAATGATAGCATTGTTTTATCTAAACATCTGTATAAGTAAAATAATAACAAGGATTTTGTACTGGCCTAATAAATAGTATCAGAATGGCCTTCATATTCCTACTGGAGGACCAGCGGTCCTTATGAGAGTGGAAATTACCACGCTAGCCGATTGCGGGCTTGTAAATGTCACGAGTCCCATAATTTTTGTTCCTAAGACAAATAATATAGTTCACAGAAAATTTTGCAATCTAAAAGTATGTTCTGGGTATACTAGGTGAACCATAATTGGAAGTATACAGCATGAAAAAGATTTCAAAGAAGATAACAATCCTCATTTCTCATTTTTAGGTGACGAACTGTTTAATGAAGATTCCCCCCCTCTCGAAAGAGCTGAATTCAAGGCACGGATCGCTGAACAAAAGAAAACTTTTACAGACGACGTTAAAGCTAGGACAAGGCACGCTATAATACTACTGGAATCCACGAAAATATGCCCCTTTAAATGGATGAAAAATCTTTACATTTGCTTCTATTGCCAGCAACAGTTTTCCGACCCTGCGTCTTTGAGGTTACATAACGCAGAACATGGTTTTTTAACGACATCGCAAGTCAAATACGCTTTATCTAAGCTTAAGAAGTATGAATTAGTCAAAGTCGATATTACTGATGTAGGATGCAAGCTTTGTGACGATTTGATCCCTGATTTTCCGTCCCTTAAGTGGCATCTACTAGAAAAGCATAAAAAGAATTTAGACTCGAAGTCTGGGGATGGTGTCTTACCGTTCAAAGTTACGCGGAACGAATTCCCTTGCGCTCTTTGTATGGAAAAATACACGGAATTCAAGTCCTTAAACCAGCATATGAACGTACATTTCCAAAACTTCATTTGTGAGCAATGTGGAACTGGTTTTATAACCCCAGAACGTTTAAGAACACACGCATTCTCGCACGAAACAGGATCGTTTCCTTGCGACAGTTGTGAGAAAGTATTTAGGTCTACTAACGCGAAAAATGAGCATAACGCTACCGTACATATGAAAGTTAAGCGCCACAGATGTCCACATTGCCCAGAAGTATTCAGAAACTATTTTCAGAGAAACAAACATATTTCTGCCGTCCATGGTTTGAAGTTAAAGGAATTCAAGTGTACAATGTGTCCTAAAGTTTTCACTATAAGTGGGAAACTAGGTGTGCACGTAAGAGCTGTGCATTTGAAATTAAAAAGGTATTCCTGTGATGTTTGTGAATGGAAGTTTTATTCCAAATCTGAGTTAAAAGATCACATGGTAAAGCATGGAGGGGAAAGGAAGTACCAATGCAGTGTTTGCAAAAAGGCTTACGCAAGAAAATACACACTTCAAGAACATATGAGGATCCATGCAAATGATCGTCGCTTCGTGTGTACGATATGTGGAAGATCGTTCATACAAAACTGTAGTTTGAAGCATCATACCAAAATTCATCATCCTAATGTAGGGCAGATTGATAAAGAAGCGTTTACATCGTGATTTATGATTTCATTTTTGTTTTAGTATGAAGACTAATTTGGTTGATACTTAATTTTTATATATTCTTTTTTATTTTTGTCAAAAAGCTAATAGAGATCTACATAATAGTATAAGGACTGGTTGGTAAACATTTGTGAACTGATTGATGACATATAATAAAAAAACAAAATGGCAGCATTAAAATGGTCGCGTTCATTTTGTATTTGACCACGCGCCAAAGATATTGATTGGTACGAATATAATTTTATTACTAATCCACATTTACAACATTGTGTCGACCTGAGAACTGAAACATTGATTTGTTTACTAATTTATCGAATTACTAGGTCTTAACATTATGTACAGGGTGTAAACAAAACCTTCACGAAGCTGTCAACCTTGCATTCTTTGCATCAAACTAAGTAAGTCTACGCGAAAATGATTGATGAGAAAAGACTTTATTGGGGTGTATAATCGCGTTTTTCCATAGAACTTATGGTAACACACTCAAAACATTGTGCTGATCGATGCATTTAATAGTACGGGGTCAGGGAGGTATTTCAAGTGAAGTTATCCTTACTTAATATTATAAAAGCGAAAGTGAGTTTGTTTGTTACGTCTTCACGAAACGAACTTCACGAAACTCATCAAAATTTTGATGAGTTTTGGTACAGAGATAGTTTGAACCCTGGAGACAGACATAGACAATAGATTTTTTTTTAAACTGATTAAGAGGGAAGAAAAGGAAAACCTTAGCTTTGCTGTTAGAATAGATAAGGCGCAAGTACCTTATTAGAAAACTACAGGTAGTATTAAAAAAAAACTATAGATAGCAGCAGGTACCTGCAAATGAGGAAAGGGGTAACTGTGCCCCCGAATTTAACGCGATCGATGCCGCGCGCAAAAACTAGTAACAAACAAAAACTTGGATAAAAAAGTACTTCTTAAAAAGTTGGAACTTTGAACCCCAATATCCAGGTATGATCTTCAGCAAAAAATAAACGCAACGACGAAAAGAACACGTACCATTCGGCTTCGTTAAGGGTAGTGTTACACCCTTTAGTTATTTTATTGTGTCTAATACTCAGAAAATTTGTAAACAATCTAATTGAACTGAATAAAATGTGATTTTTTCTAACTTACAACTTCTTTTTCCACTCAATTATAACACCCTGGGAAATGGATCGCTAACCTTCACTTATGCACTAAAATATAACCACCAAGACATCAAGAAGCCAACTACAATTTTTATTTCTGTTTTTCTAGGATTGGACTCCGAAATACCGGATACGAAGCGAAGAATCATCCCGTTATTTCAAGTAGCTTACGACAGGAGTTTGTGTAGACCTCTTGGGTCATTGATACCCTCCAGTGACCTTCGACATAAAAGTATTAGAACCTTCTCTTCACCTCCAACAAGAGATTTCTCTCCATGTCGCAGTCCTTCCCCTGTATACGAAGCGACTCCTCCATCACCTTTCATAGATAGCACGCCAACTTTATCGGTCCAAACTATAAAGCGAAAAGAACCAAAAGCAAAGAAAACTCCAGATATTAGGCAGAATGCTTTAGCTGTATTCGAATTTTCAACTGTATATCCGTTCGTTTATGGTAGCAACAAATTTAAATGTTTTGTTTGCTCGCAACCGTTTTTGGATTTGAATGAATTAAAACTGCATATGCACTTGTCTCATACCTTCGCTCCTTTGAAAAGACTAGTCAATAATCGCAGAGAAAATGTCTTGAAAGTTGATGTAAGTGAAATTACTTGCAAGATATGTTCTGAAAAACCTCCAAATCTGGTAGAACTGAAGCGGCATCTCAAAGAAGTACACGATAAACCAATGGATTTAGAAATCCAAGATAATATGATCCCGTTTAATCTCGAATTTGTAGACGATGCATACCGATGTGTCATATGCGAACAGAACTTTATAAAAGTACGAATTTTAGTCATCCACATGAGCGAACACTTCAATAATTATAGCTGTGAAATTTGCGGATCAGTCTTCATGACTTTAAGGCTTTTGAAGAAGCATTTAGAGGTTCACGATTCTGGTAACTTTCCTTGCGATCGTTGTAATAAAGTTTTTAGTACTCCTTATAAACGTACTTTGCACATACGAGGTGTTCATCTGAAGCAGTGCCCGAGAAGATGTCCAATGTGTCCAGAGAAGTTTAATTCAAACTACAAAAGGACAATTCACTTGCAAGATGTCCATAATCAAGAGACTAGAGTTCATAAATGCAAGACTTGTGGACGAGGATTCAATCTGAAGTATCACTTAGTCTGCCACGTACGTTCTGTTCATCTACAGGAAAGGAATCAACAATGTGCTGTATGCCACCAACGGTTTTGTAATAAGGAGTCTTTGAAACGCCACATGGTGATACACACAGGAGAAAAGAATCATAAATGTGATGTGTGCGGAATGGCGTTTTTGAGGAGGAAGAATTTGAAGGACCATTTGCGTTTGCATGATATTAGTTAGTTTTCATTCAGGAGGAGAGAAGAATATATTTGTAACGATTAACTGACGGCTTCCGATTTTAAGTTTCGAACTTATGAAACTTTTCTAACACTAAGGCCTCAATTTAAAATCAGTTGGATGTCATTTATAATACTCTTACTAAGACATATCCTGTAATATTTTTGGAGGTTAACCTTTTCAGTACATAAGGTTTTTGACATGCGAATTCTTTTATATAATTTCAGTGAGTTCGATATATTTTTGTATTTGAAATGACTGAGATCAGTAGTAAATATTATAGTTTTCACATAATAATCAGCGCCGGCCCTGGGTGAGAGCAAGTAGAGCGGGTATTCTCTAGATGTGAAAATCATTCATATCATCATACTTGAAAATTTAAACAACATTTTGGCAACTATTTGCTAGATAATTCGCCATAGACAACGCTCTTTTTCTTCATTCTTGGGCTAGAGCCGGCGCTGCGCATAATTGTAGCTATCATTATAATATAGTCCTAGCCTTTTCTAAACTTTGTGGGTCAGCCATGACCTGTCTGCATACCTGACCTCGGTGCAACACATTTTTTTTCTCTCCTGTCAACCGTCATTCTTTTATACCATTCGTTCTTCCCTTTCTTTCTCCCACAAACCTTCTATCTTCTCTTTGGTTTCCCTTTCTATTCTCAAACAATGAATTTATTTTATAATTGCACAAATCATTATGACTTTTTTTTAATGAGTCAAATATTTATTTTTGTACTCAGCAAGAAATGTGAAATGAACTTAATAACCTAAAAACACACATTAAAATAATTGATTACTTTGAACCAATAGTTTTTTTATTACCCGATAAAAACCTATGACAATTAAGATAGTCGTAATAAACGTTCGAAGTTATTGAACTAAATATAGATGTATTTGGGCACTGAAGTTAAGATTTTCAGGGTAACCGACAGTGTAATAACCACTATTGAGAAGAGCTTTTAAGATTTAAGAACTTTTGATAATTCGCAGTCGGTTCGGACTTATTGACTTAAATTTGTGACTAGGTGCTTAACGGAATTAAGATTTTAATTGCAATCAATTAAGATTTTATTAATTTGTAACCAATTTATAGGTACTAATAGTTAATATCACACATATCGGTTTGAAATAAAACATGAAAATCAAGAAAACTAAATATTAGTACCTATTGTTTGAAACAAAATTCAAATTTTGCAATTATAGCCTTGATTTCAGTATATTTTACTAAATGAAAATTATTACTTATTTAACATTAAATCAATTAATTAACACATTTTCTACTCTCACATTATTACAAATAATAAAAATATGTACATCTCAAAATGGAGTGTCAAAATTCGGGCTCTTTGCTGCCTTTTTATTGATTTATTATGTTACTATAATATATTTCTCTGCTTAATTTTAATTACGAAATATATTCTGTTCGATTTCTGTAACATGCTATCTACTTTCTTATAAAGTAATTTATAGGACATTACTAAGTTTATTTCCAAAGCGGTTGTAAAGTTTTACATAGTAACACCCTTCAGAACAATAGTGACACAAATTCATTTTTTTCTTTTAGGCATCATCCAGAAATCCAACTCAACGATCACTCTGAAAGACGAAGATGGAAATGATATTAAACTCACAGTTCTAAAGTATCCTATTTCTTTAAATACTCTTGAATATGAAGTGGAAGATAAGACTGAAAACCATAAATTAAAGAATAAACACAAAAAGAAAATTAGTAAAACGAAAGAAGTTAAGAAAAGCAACGTTAAGATAGAAGACATATCTTTTCATAAGTTGAAAGAACCAGTACCCATTAATAATGTCGATTGGAACATTCGAAATGAGCAAGAGAATTCAGTAACATTCAATGTGAAAACTGTTCAAGGATACATCCGAGCAAAAACAAGACAAAGAACAGAAAATGATGACTATGAAAATTGCAAACAAAATGCCTTGGTCATCTTTGAAAACTCTTACGTCTATCCCTTTATACACGCCGCCAATAAATATAAATGTGTTGTGTGCTCAAAGCCTTATCTAGAAGCAAATCTATTGAAAGACCATACCGTAAACGAACATACTATCAAAGAAATGAGACGAGCATTAAATAATAGAGTTCGAGACAAAAATTTGAAAGTTGACGTCACGTATCTGCAGTGTAAAATCTGTTTACAAACACTGCCAGATCTACAGAACTTGAAGACACATTTAAAGGACCATGGGAAGAATATACAGCCAGATTTGCAGGACAATATAATACCTTATAAGTTAGGAGGCGAAAATTTCGAATGCCAGATATGCGGAGAGAAATATCTGAAATTACGTCTCCTAATAATTCATATGAGTAAACATTTTAACAACTACAGCTGCGAAATTTGTGGATCTGTATTTATTTCACTGAATTTATTGAAAAGCCATTTACAAACTCACGAATCAGGGAGCTTTCCTTGTAGTAAATGCGAAAAAGTATTCACGAATTCGACAAAAAGAACTCTTCATTTTAAAGGAGTACATCTTAAGCAGTTTCCCCGAAGATGTCCGATTTGCCCCGAAAGGTTCAACTCGAATTACCAACGGACAAAGCACTTGCGTATAGCGCACAATCAATCAACTGGCTTATATAGATGTGACACCTGTGGTCGAGAATACGATTTGAAATACCATCTTCTAGTACACATAAGGTCCGTCCATCTTCAAGAGAGGAATCATGAATGTCAAATGTGTAGTTCTAGGTTTTTCTCCAAATACTGTCTTTCAAGGCATATGGTTATACATACGGGGGAAAGGAATTTCAAATGCGAGGTATGTGGGAAGGCGTATGCAAGGAGGAAGAATCTTCGAGACCACTCTAGGTCCCATGAGGTCGGATTGTGTAATATTTGTGGTCTGAACTGTGGGGATCATAATAGTCTCATTGCTCATTTGAATAGCTTGCATTGATTTTTTTGTAGAACTTATTAGCATTCTGGTAGCAATTAGGTACGGGCTTGGAATGTGTCTGTGGGATCGCTTTTGAAACGAGCAGACTGAGAACCAGAGTAATCAATGTGGATCTCAAAATAAGTAAGCTGATTTGGCAATGGGTCTTTGGGGTAGACGTGTTCTTAAATGGAGACCTCCATTCGGTATACGTAAGGTGGAACGCCCTCAGGTGCATTGGAGCGGCGGTCTACTCAGGATAGCAACTGGATAAGAGTTGCTAAAAACTGATTAATGCGGTGGCATGCGATTGAAGACGCCTGTGTCGAAAAAACGAAAATAAGTAACTAAACCTGTGAGTAAATTCGCCAAACATTGGTGTGACCCAAGGAACTATTTTTGGACCACCAATAAACATAAAAAAGATGCTTTATGAATACTAAAAATTACATTCCAATACCTCCGAACAGTCTGAGCAATCCATGAATGAAAATAAAATACCTAAATATGTACTTTTCAAATCGTGCGCTATTTTATTTTGAAATGCTGTATTTGCCACATTCCGTTGTATTGCTTTTTATTAGTATTTTGCTCGAATAAAACCGCGATACTAGGTTTATGTTAAAGATAACATTATTCTAAGAAATATAAATTAAATTACTTTTGCCTTTACTAAATGTTTTTTTTTAATAATATCTATACACTTAAAAAAAAACTTTTTTGACGTATGTGAAATCATCAAATAACTTCCCAAGCTGTGGGGGCGGGCTGGATGTCAGAATTTTACTGACTAAACCCACCCATGTTCCTTCTTCTGCCCTTTACAACATCCCGCAACCAAAACCCCTTACTCCAAATTTAAAAGTTTATAGCAATGAAGTCATCAATTAGGTTGGTATTTAAATTAACTACATAATGTTGATGTCGTAGCTAGTTTTGAGCCGCCATTTTAAAAAGGCTTTTGTTTTTATTTTCCTCAGGAGTGACGTCAAGTTCACGCACGGGTCCAAGAACGAGTATCTGGCAAATGACGATATCAGAAAGACAAAACGCTGCAACGTTAATAGAAAATACTACAGTCAAGCCTTTCTATTACCAGCAAGCTAATTTCAAATGTTTCTACTGCGACGAAGTTTTCCCCGAAATACACTCCGTCTTGCAACATACCACGTTCCATGTAACACCAGAAAGATGCTGTTTACTAAAGCAGTATTTGAAAAAAGGAAAAAGAGTCATAAAAGTAGACATATCAGGTCTCAAATGCAGACTTTGTGAACAAAAGTATTCTGACCTTGATGATATTAGAAAGCATTTGTCACTGGCTCATAAGAAAGAATTTAATGCAGCAGGTAATGGGTTAATACCGTATGATTTAAATACGATTAATGGTCAGTTGACTTGTCATAAGTGTTCGAAGACGTTCAACTCTTTCTTCCTTCTTAATAGACATATGAACGTGCATTTCAGTGTCGTTTGTGAGACTTGTGGTTTAGGATTCATGTCGCACCAACGCTTGATAAACCACAAAATAGTACATCAGACAGGAGTCTACAAATGTGACAAATGCCAGGAAGTATTTCCTTCCAAGCTAAAACTACGTTATCACTTTTATAAAAGACATGAAGTCACGAACGTTAAGAAGATCAAACCGTTGAAATGTCCACATTGCTTAGAAAGATTTGCAGAGCATTATAGAAAAATGACTCATTTGAAGGAAGTCCACGGAATCACATTTACTTTTGAATGTAGCACTTGTAAAGCAGTATTGTCAACGCGTAGAGCTTTGACTGAACATACAACAAGGTTGCACACACAGAAAATTCAATGCAAAGTCTGTGGAAAGTGTTTTGGAACCAAATCTTTGTTAAAAATGCATATGAGAGGACATTCAGGAGAAAGAAATTTCTTCTGCGTTATTTGCCAAAAGGTCTACATGCATGAGAGGACATTGCGTCAACATATGAGGGTCCATGGTCCAGTTTGGAAGTTCTCTTGTCCGGAATGCGGAAGCGGTTTCCATAATAGGAATGATTTTAATAAACACATGAAGCAATGGCATCCTCAGTGGCAGTTTAAGACTATTGTTAAGATTTTTGGAACTGAAACCATGAATTGAATAGGTTAGATGTGGTTTATAATATTTTTAATCTGTTACAAGAACTGTCAAGTCCTACAAAAACACGAACGCTAGTCGCATTTTTGACTAAGACACAAATACTACAAAGAGTGTAAAAGAAATTTTATCAAAACTGAAAGGCGATATACTTTTGTTCTAGACCATCTTTAAAACTTATACTTACGGAAATATTGGTGTCTAACTGTTTTTTTATTGATTTGCGTAACTAATTACAACTCCCGATCCTTAGTACTATTTTTTGCCAGCTGTACAATGTTTTGACTATTCAATACCTATTCACTAAAAAAAATCCCGTAAAGTTACTTATGTTTTGTATGCCTAGTTGAGTACTACGTGAACGATTTGTTTACACTCTGTATTATTTACTAGCTGTTCCTCGCGGTTTCACCCACGCTGCTCAGCACTTGTTGGTCGTAGCGTGATGTTATATAGCCTATAGCCTTTCTCAAGAAATGGACTATCCAACACTAAGAAGAATTTTTCAATTCGAACTAGTACTTCCTGAGATTAGCGCGTTCAAACAAACAAACAAACTCTTCAGCTTTATAATATTAGTACAGATAAAGAGCTAAAGGTGAATGTTCGTAAGTTTCTATGCTGTTGGTATTCTTTGAAACGAGTGACCCAAAAATGGTTTTAACTTCAATCGGTCATTATATCTCCAGTGGTATAGGCTATGTTTAAAACTTCGTTAATATTAATTTTAGTAGAGATCAGCTCATGAGAAACTTTAGAAAAAATATGAACTGTACCTTACACTTCACTACTTTTAAATCCAGAGTTATTGCTCATCTAATATATAAAATTCTCGTGTCACAGTTTTCGTTCCCATACTCCTCCGAAACGGCTGGACCGATTTAAACAAAATTTTGTGTACATATCGGGTAGGTCTGAGAATCGGCCAACATCTATTCTTCAGACCCCTAAATGAGCAGCGGGTGAAACCGCTGGGCACAGCTAGTATATATATCTGATTTTTTCGAAAACGAAAGGTTATTTAGAATTTTCAAAGCTACTGGTTGATGTCTTCTTTAGCAACTTACTTTATAATATGGGATCTGTATCCGCCATTTTGTGAACGCTGATATTTAAGTAGTTCCTCCTACAAAAAAGGTTTTGCTTTTATTTAGAGGTTATTGTGTGATTCAATAAGGTTTCTAGTCATTATATTATATTCATGTAACATTTTAAGTCATGCCTAACTTTATTAGTAAAAAAATAATTTAGAATTCACAAATTACTCAGATGTTTTTTGAGTTACCATAAGATGAACCTCAAAACAAACCAGCTGCCGGGCATCGGGCGCCGCGAGACGAGACTCTCGGCTACTGTAAAGGCTGGTCTTTGAACTGTGAGCAATGGATACCTCACCGTCCGCGTCCGTCCGCTTATACGATTATGACCATAGCACGTGTCGACGGCACATTCTAAAAAAAATGAAAGAGATACCGTGGCCCCGGTACACAAAGGGCAAAAAAGGCACATGAACGGGTTTTACTCAGTAAAAGTAAAAAAAAAACAAAATATTTTTATTTCACATAGGCCTACATGGGCACTTATAAAACGTCGAAAAAAAGATGCACGGTTGCAAGTTTGACACACCCCCGCACCGCTCAGAGAGGGGAAGTTATTTCATGGTTCCGAAAAAAAAAGATAACCTAAGATAATCAATGGATACCTAACTAAATATATATATATAAATTCACTAGCAACCAGTTATAGACACTCAAGAACGTGTAGAAGAATCCATTCATCACTACATAGTATAAAACAAAGTCGCTTTCTCTGTCCCTATGTCCCTTTGTATGCTTAAATCTTTGAAACTACGCCACGGATTTTGATGCGGTTTTTTTTTAATAGATAGAGTGATTCAAGAGGAAGGTTTTTATGTATAATACATACATATTATAGTAGAAAAAAGTGGGGATTTTCAAAGGTTTGTAACACCCGTGCGAAGCTGGGACGGGTCGCTAGTTAATTTATAATACTCAATGAATTGAAAGTGTAGGTACAGACGCCTGCACATCAAGCTACTACAATCTGTCAGATTTCTTTGATAGATTCTCGACTTTTTTTCTAAAGAATTAAGGTTCAAGGTTCATTGGGAAAAATTGACAGTTTCGGGTAGCTTGACCTGCAGGCGTCTGTACATATATTTAGTTACTTAAGGATGTGAATAAACAGTATTTTAAACCGTTATTCTTTTATTTAACATATCTTGGCTTCTCGATTTCATAACTCCAATTAAGTAATCTGTGCCTGAAAGATGACATATTTACTTATTCTGTTTTAAAAGACTACATAATTTGATCATAATTGTTTGGATTTATTTTAACTGCACAATAACTCCATCTATGTAACGCATACTGAATAAACGAAGAATAAAACAAGAGGAAAATAAAAACAAACGTTTTATATCCCCAGGAACCGAAGCGAAGCCACGTCAAGGAGCACTGACGAGTATCTGGGAACTCACACTTTCTGAACGACAAAACGCCTCGATTCTTCTAGAAAATACCACAGCAACACCATTCGTATACTGCCGATACTATTTCAAATGTTTCTTCTGTAGAGAACAATACTCAGAAATAAACACTCTCCTACAACACACGCTGACGCATGAAACTCCAGAAAATACTACCATCCTTAAAGAATATCTTCCAAAAGGTAAACGGACAGTCAAAGTAGACATATCAGAATTAAAATGCAGAATTTGTGCTCAACGTTTTAGGGACCTCGATGAAACTCGGAAGCATTTGACTTTCGAACACAAAAAGTCTTTTACAGAATCAGGAAACGGGCTGGCAGCTTACGATCTGTCTTCTAAAAACGGCCAATTCGCCTGCCACATTTGCAACAAGATCTTTCAGACTTTTATTCTTCTAAACAGGCATATGAATGTGCATTTTAGCAACGCGGTCTGTGAGACCTGTGGCGCTGGTTTCATGACCCATCAGCGTCTCATACAGCACAAAGAAATCCACCTACCAGGAGGGTATCCTTGCAATAAATGCAACAAAGTATACACAACAAATTCTAACCTAAAATATCATATAGAAAAAGCTCATGAAGGGACCACGAAGATGAGAATGTTAAGATGTCCACATTGTCCCGAAAGATTTACGGAACACTTTCGAAAATTGAAGCATTTGAAAGAGACGCATGGGATAACGTTTACATTTGAATGTGAAGTATGTCATTCGGTGTTTCCAAGCCGCAGATCACTGACAATGCACACGAATAAGCTACATACCGAGAAAACTCAATGTGACGTTTGTAAAAAGAGTTTTAGCTGTATCACTTCTTTAAAAAAACATATGGTTTCCCATACTGGCGAAAGGAACTTCATTTGTTCTCTCTGTCAGAAAGCATACAGGCATCAGAAGAGTTTAAAACTGCATATGAGAACGCATGTTCAGGGAGAACAATATATCAAATTCAATTGCTCTGTTTGTGGTACTGGGTTCCCTAATAGGAACGATTTTAATAAACATGTAAAAGAATGGCATCCGAGGGCCTTTTTTGATTACTCTGCTCATTAATTAATTCTTATTCGACCAGTGGTCTCTCAATGGTGATGGCACCAACTTACGAATGTTATCAGGAAACCGTATTACTTTGTGTAAAATATTTTGTTACCATTAAACCGGCAACGGTGGAGGAAGCGTCCAGCATCTATCAAACCACAAAGGCTCCGCTTGTTAAATAGAAAAAGAAAAAAAAGAAGCTTGGAAAATAAAGCCTGTTATCCAATTATAACCGAACTTTATAGGCTGATTATTCTTATTATCGAAATGCGTTGTCAGATGTCTTGGCGCCCAGCTGGGCCTTCTATACTCAGTTGGGCGCCAATAATGGCCATAATTTTAAACTTATTCTTGATTAATCAAATAAATCAAAAACAGTATTATTAAAAAAAACAGTTAACGACTGTATGACTGATTAAATGGATCTCTTAGAACTAGGTTAGCAATCATTTTAATTAAGTAAAAAATGAGTAGGTACGATAATTTTGTTGTTTCATTTATTGAAAAGAATAACCTGTCCCTTAAGTTTATAAGCCGAAGTTCTACCCTTAGTAAGTATTCAAGTAAACATGATTGATTCATTCGAGTTTAAAATATATTTTTGCCTAAAATTTCCAATTTCATTTCACAGGGAATAGTCCGGGTCTAGAAACAAGCATATGGCAGTTAACGGTTCGAGAAAGAAGAAATGCAGCTACATTCATTGAACATACAACTGTCAAACCATTTATCTTCAAAGGATCAAGCTTCAGATGTTTCTTCTGCACAGAGTACTATTCAGAACCAGCAAACTTATCAGAACACACTAACACTCACAAAATTGAAAACAGAGAAGAAATCTTCGAAAAATATGTAGCTAAAGGCAAAAGATACAAGCAGATATTTCAAAGTTAAAATGTCGTTTATGTGAAGAAAGCCATTCCAATTTGAACGCTATTAGAGAACATCTAAAAAATAAACATGAAACGCATTTCTTTTCAGCAAGCAACGGTATGACAGAATACAACTTAGAGCTTATTAATAATATGTACGTTTGCCATGTTTGTGGCGAAAGTTTTCGTAATTTTAGTTTACTAAACAGTCATATGAATAGTCATGTTGGTAAAGTAGTTTGTGAAACTTGTGGAGAAGGGTTCTTATACCAGCATCTACTACTAAAACACAAAGAGTCTCATTTAGCAAAACCTTTCATTTGCAAAGAATGTGACAAATGTTTTGTTAAGAAAAGTCAGTTGACATACCACACTAATATAGTGCATAAAGGAAGACAACGATTCAAGTTGAAGAGATGTCCCAAATGTCCTCAAACATTCAAAGAACATTATGCAAAGTTATTACATTTAAAGAAAATTCATGGTATCACGAAAACATTTGCTTGTCATGTCTGTATAAATACTTTTACCACGCGAAGGGCGTTGACCGAGCATCTTACAAGACTTCACACTGAGAAATTAAAATGCGAAGTCTGCTCTAAATGCTTTGGTGTACAGTCAAGATTGAAAGAACATATGCGCGGTCATACGGGAGAAAGAAATTTCATTTGTCCCGTTTGTAAAAATGCGTATATGCATCAAAAGACACTGACTAAACACATGAAGACACATGACACGGTGTTTAGGCATAACTGTTCGGATTGCGGCGCAGGGTTCAGAAGAAAAAATGATTATGATAAACATGTGAAACAATGGCATGCGTCTTATGGTGATATTGTGCAGTAAAATTGAGACAGAAGATGAGTTACTTGGCCCAGAGTAAGAAACATAGAGTAAACAGTTGATAGAGAGAGAAGTGGCCTCACTTCTCTCTCTGTCAACTGTTTACTCTATGTTAAAGGTGTAAAAGGACAAAGGAGTTTCTACTGCCTAAAAGAATTAAAGTTGATCATGTATTTCGGGTCGGCACAGTATGTTTTCTTCTTACACTCCTATCTATAACTCGTTATCTCATCAGACTTCCTTTCTTGCATTCTTCACTGATGGTACGTGAAAAAAACAATCTACGGTAGCAGGGTACAAAAAAAGAATAAGAAATATGTTCTCGTAAAGTACTTTAAATATTTTTGAACATAACGTGATGATAAAAACGAAATTCAGACTGTTTTCTTTTCCCTTTTGTAAATTTCTGTTTTGTGTGTGTTTTTTAAACGTTGCTGCACACTAAGAATTTCTCCAGTATCGCACCCACGTTTACAAACATTTAAAGTTACATAACACAAACAGCCAGACCCGGAACAACTATTACAGATGGCCTACAGGCCAAACAAACATTTGTTCCGTGCGAGGATCGAACCTGCGACACGCAGCGCAGCAATCTATCGCTTAGATACTGCGCTAACCGTGCCGTCGTTTGTTTTGTTGTATGTTATTTAAACGCCATAATATTGAATGAACGGTTCATTCACGATCATGGCGTTTGAACATGTTTGAAAATTTATAATAATAACTAGTTGTGCCCAGCGGTTTCACCCGCTGCTCAGTTAGTGGCATGAAAAATAGATGTTAGCCGATTCTCAGACCTACCCGATATGTACACAAAATTTCGTTAAAATCGGTCCAGCCGTTTGGAGGAGTATGGCAACGAAAACTGTGACACGAGAATTTTATATATTAGATTATAGACACTAGGTCTGAAATAAAGATTTATTTAATTTAATTACACATAATATCGTACTTCGGTAAAGGAAAACATCGTGAGGAATAAATGAATATGAACAAAATTAGTTGCTTGTTTTATTACTAATTTATTTACACAATAAACTTACATGAGCATCTCAGTATTGGCAGATTTAAAAATACATTACGCACTCAACGTATCTATTATTTATCTTAAAATACATACATAATACGGAGCACATCCACTGCTGATCATTAGGGCCTGGGTTCGTGTCCCTTGTTGGGCAGTGTTATTTGTTTTTTTCCATTAGAAATGTTTATTTTGTTTTTATAGAAACGTTGGCCCACACTAGGAATTTCCCAACAAAGTTGGAAAAAGGTATATATAAACTAGCTTTTGCCCGCGGCTTCGTTCGCGTTAAATTT
This sequence comes from Ochropleura leucogaster, assembly GCA_958449745.1. Classification (NCBI taxonomy): domain Eukaryota; kingdom Metazoa; phylum Arthropoda; class Insecta; order Lepidoptera; family Noctuidae; genus Ochropleura; species Ochropleura leucogaster. The sequence continues at coordinate 6,811,952 of OY288228.1, read as the reverse complement.
GGGGTAGCACAGTTCCCCTTGCGCCTTATAGATTTGTAATAGCAACGCTAAGGTTTCCCTTTTCTTCCCCCTTTCTCCCTCACATCCCACTTTTTTTTTTAAAAATGCCTATGTCCGTCTCCTGGTTCCCAACTATCTTTGTACCAAAATTCATCAAAATGGGTGTAGCCATTAAAGCGTGAAGAAGTAACAAACAAACAAACAAACTCACTTTCGCTATTATAATATTAAAGTAATAATGTGTTGCCCAACAAACCTGTATCGTGGATGCGTTTACAAACATTAAATCTCACATACAAAAACAGCCAGACCGGGAACAACTATCTGTAGGCCATACAAATATTTGTTTCGTGCGGATATCGAACCGGCGACACGCAGCGCAGCAGTCGATCGCTCAGCCACTGCGCCAACCGTGTCGTCAAAAGTCGTAAACAGAACATTTCCCTAAAAATCTTTGCTTCGACTTCAAGGCCACACCACACTCTCAATCCAGGGCACGTAGAACTTGACCCTGGTGTAGATGCCTGGTTGGCCGGAATACCCACAGTTGCGGCCGTAGGAAGTGACTCCGATGACCGTGTGGAGGCACTTTGAGAGGTAGGGCTTCGCTTGGAGGGGGCCTCCGCTGTCGCCCTGTAGAAGAAACATTAGCTGTTAGGTTATGTGGAGTGGACTGAAGCAAGGAAACTTTGTGAGTACCTTCGAAGCGGAATTCACATCGAGCCGTTAGGCGAAGGTGTTATGTAGTCGAGAACAACATTAATGCTAACTAATTAACTGCGTGGATTATCCTATGAACGAATTGAGAATGTTGAAATGATGATTGATAAAGTAAGGAATGGAATGAGTATTTAAGAGGAAGTTTGAAAATTCTGTTCCAGAAAAATTGAAAGGGAGTCGTTTGCCTTGGTAAGGACATGTAATGAGGAGGGAGGAAGCACATGTGACTAAAATAGTGATGAATCTGAATGTTGGTGGATGGAGAGGGAGAGGAATGCCAAAAAAAAAGATGGATGGATTTTATAAGGAATGATATGAAGGAGAAAGGAGTAAATGATGCCGTCACGTCTGATAGGGGAGAATGGAAGAAGAAAACGTGTTGCGCCGACCCCAAATAGAATGGGACAAGGGCTGGAAAATGATGATGATTATTCTATGGTAGCTTCTTTTATGAACCAACCTCACAAGTGTCTTTGCCCCCCACCTCATCACCGTAGCACATCTGTATGGTGCCGTTGAAGCCGGTACGGAGGTGACGGTGTGGCGGGTAGTGCACGGCGCACACTTCCTCGTAGAATGACTGGAGAGCCACCTGGTATGCGACATAACAATTTAATAGAAGACTAAGCACTCTGATAGTTGGTACTGAAAAAAGCAAGATGGCGAGCTTAGTTCCGATTTTGGCCACGGCCCAAAAGATCCATGAACTTATGGAATAGTATATTTTGGCGTAGCTGCTGCCGTATTCGCCCTTGCAATTCTACGGGCCCCAAAAAAGTCGTATACACTATGGACTAAGGTCTGCAAATAAAAGTTTATTTAATTTTAATTTAATTTGTAAAGGTACTTACAGCTTGAAGTGTATCAGCTAACTGCATATTATGTCCTAGAGCTCCCCACCCCGTGGCAGTCACCACGCCAAGGAACTGATCATCGATGTTCAGACACGCTGGGTAAACGTGCAGGTTGAATGTCACCCTGGAAATAGAGGAGAAGGAATTCTCGTGGATTTCATTTTGTTTAACTTCACTGGAATACTTAACTTAACTATAAGTTCCAATTAGGTATCATTTGGCCTATTATTTTGCTCAAAAAATTTGCATTTCCATCCAACGCGGTAATGTTGCCAGCCTTCTGGGCACTTTCCTGTTGACTGCGATGCGGATAAATTTTTTGGACGCCCTGTAATTTACCTTTTTTTTACTTGTATATATTTTTTATTATTTGTTTGTTTACTCGCATATTTATAGTTTGTAAATAGTAATTAATTTATTAAATAAAAGATATTCGTAAACACTTAAAATTTAAGTATAGATAATTATATAATCTCATATACAATTAGGTTATAATAACAAATGTATATCACATTGGGTAAGCCTTTAATAGTTAGATCATCATCATTTTCCTGCCTTCTTTTGCAGATGAGAAATCATTAAATAACTTTCGCTGCTCTGGGCGTAGCGGGGGTGAGTCTCAGACTTGTACTGACTAAAACCCATTCATGCCCTTCTTTTGCCCTTTGTGTTCTGGGGCCGCGGTATCTCTTTCCAATAGTGGCTTTAGTGGGTCGCTCTGCATTTTCCTGCCCTTATCCCATTCTATTTGGGGTCGGCGCAATACGTTTTCTTCTTCCATTCTCCCCTATCAGACGTCACGGCATCGTTTACTCCTTTCTCCTTCTTATAATTCCTTACATAATCTATTAATTTTTTCTTTGGATTTTTTTTGGGGTGAGAAATCATCAAATAACTTCCCCCGCTCTGGCCGGAGATCCATCTATCTTTTCTTTGGCCTTCCTCTCGCTCTCCGTCCATCAATATTCAGATCCATCACTCTTTTAGTCACGTGTGCTTTGGCCCTCTTCATCACAAGTCCATACCAATACAGAGAAAATTCTACTAATATTATAAAAGCGAAAGTTTGTGACGATGTATGTAAGTATGTTTGTTGCTCTTTCACGCAAAAACTACTGAATGGATTTTGATGAAACTTCGCAATAATATAGCTGACATATCGGAATAACACATAGGCTACAATTCATAAGGATATATTGTAAATTATTCAAATAATAAGTGTCACGAAAGTCAAAGAAAAACTGTCATCTGCGAGCTATTCCAACATGCTCTTCATAAACTCATCATCATCTGCCTAGCCTTTTCTTAACTATTGGGGTCGGCTTCCAGTCCAACCGGATGCAGCTGAATACCAGTATTTTGCATGGATCGACTGCCTAACTGACGTCCACAACTCAGTTACCACTGGGTAATACCCCTTTGTAGGCTGGTTGTCAAACTTTCGGAACACTGACTACCTGTAACGACTGTCAAAGATCCACAATAGACAGCCGGGACCAACAGCTTAACGTGCTTTCCGAGGCACTGAGGAAACTCGGTATGTAACGGGTGGTCACCCATCCACAGGGCAACCTGGGCAAGCGCGGCTTAACCTAAAGTTCGGCCCGAGCGGCTGCTATTATTAAGCCACGAGCTCCTCGCGCTTCATAAACTGTTGGAGATATGTTTTTATCACCACGCAAGTGAAACGGCGTGGCGCAGCTAGTAAACAAATCTTACCTAGTTTTAGTCTCAAGCAGGGCTATGTCGTGGTACTTGGACGGCGCGCGGTACTTCGGATGTGGTACTATTCTGGACACGTGGTACCGATGCCATTGCTCGGACGGATCCGTCCGCTTCAGGATACCCATCGCCACGAAACGTACTTTACCACTAAAAAAATAGAGTTTGTTTTTGAATGGCATCTGTTGAGCTGTGCACTCCTACTGGCGGAACATATCCTTACTTCCATACTAATATTATAAAAGCGATAGTGAGTTTGTTTGTTTGTTACCTCTTCACGCTTAAATGGCTAAACCGTTTTTAATGAATTTCGGTACAAAGATAGTTGGGAACCAAGAGACGGACATAGGCTAACTTTAAAAAAAAAAAAGTGGGATGTGAGGCAGAAAGAGAGAAGAACAGGGAAAACTTAGCGTTGCTATTACAAATCAATAAGGCACATGGGGAACTGTGTTAACTCGAATTTAACGCGAGCGAAGCCGCGGTTTAAACCTAGTTAATAATGTTTCTCTATCTCCGTATCACCCCTTTGAAATCAAATATACATGCAAAAGAAAGAAAATTACGTTCATTAGCAAAAACTATGAATGGATTTTAATGAAACTTTACAATAATATAGCTTATACATCATAATAACACATATTCTAAAATTCACAAAGATATAATATTGTATATTCTATCAACACGTAAGTGAAACGGCAGGGCACAGCTAGTGATATTATGGATATTTGTTACTCTTTCGCGTCAAAATGGCTGAACGGATCTTAATGATCCAATAAGGGTTTCATTTTTAGGGTTCCGTAGTCAACTAGGAACCCTTATAGTTTCGCCATGTCTGTCTGTCCGTCCGTCCTCGCTTAATCTCTGTGACCGTTAGCGCTAGAAAGCTGAAATTTGGTACCAATATGTATATCAATCACGCCGACAAAGTGGTAAAATAAAAATTTGAAAAAAATGTTTTATTAGGGTGGCCACCCTATATGTAAATTGGGAAGTGTTTTTTTTTTTAATTTCAACCCTAACGTGTGATATATTGTTGGAAAGGTATTTAAAACAGAATACGGGTTTACTAAGATCATTTTTTGATAATGTCAATAATTTCGGAAATAATCGCTCCAAAAGTAAAAAACAATGTGTCCCCCCCCCTCTAACTTTTGAACCATAAGTCTAAAAAATATGAAAAAAATCTGAAAAGTAGAACTTTATAAGGACTTTCTATGAAAATTATTTTGAACTTGATTGACACAACAGTTTTTGTACAAAAAAGACAAAAAGTTGTACAAAGTAATTTCTGGACTAAGTTTGTAGTATAATCGTATATGCAAGCTTTTTTTGTAACTTTGTTTACATATTTTATTATCCTGAACGTATCTTTTTTCAAACAAAAAAAGAATTATTGAAATCGGTTCTCGAAATCCAAAATTACCACCAAAATTGCACGTCTCTGTATTAATTAGTAACCCAATTCCTCGAGAGATGGCGCTGTAGGTACTTATTACATTGGATCGGGTATTACCGAATTGTTCGGTTGGTCTCATAACTGGGAACACTTATTGTGACAGACGGGAAACTACGGAACCCTACACTGAGCGTGTCCCGACATGCTCTTGGCCGGTTTTTTTCTGAATGATTGTTGAATAGCTTATATTCGAAGAAAACTCTTCTTCATATGTAACTGGTAGAAAATGCCCAAGGCATTAAGTCCGCCTTTGTGGAATGTTTTTGTTCTGTGCATGAAGTTTAATAAATTTAAAAAAAAATAACATCACGCTAAGACTCTTAGGCTCTTAGGGGTCTGAAACTGCGCGGCACAGCCAGGTATTAAGATAAAAACTTACAGAACAGCACTAGAGATGCAATGTCCAGCTGTCAGGATAAATCTGTCACTGATGAGGGAGCCGCCACATAACCAGTGAGCTTTGTCCATGCGTCCTCCATAACCAAGAAGTGCCTAAGAATGGAAGAGACAGAAACATTATTACAAGCTTTCTAATGTCGCCGTGTCCTCGTAGAGCTAGACGATCGGCGGCGGCGATCTCTCGCGCCCGGCCCCTGGTTCAGTCTATGGTCCGGAGCGAGACGGAATGGGAAGCGGTTACTTCCTCCCGCGAAGCAGTTATTTAAGGAGGTGGTCGGGCGTTTGAGGGAGAGAACCCCAAATTAACCCAGCCGTCATGGGAGACAACTGCGGGCGTTGGGCGCTGCGAGACGACTTCCAGCCACCGTAGATGGTCTGTGGGTCTGTGGGCTCACCGTCCGTCCGTCCAGGGTCGACAGGCCGTATCGATGGCGCGTAAGTGTTCTACGCGCGCTTCAGAGATGTCAGCAAAGCAGAGAGGCCTGCCAGGGCCACCAACTGCCGGGGCTGCGGGTTGTTCGAAAAGGATACCGCGGCCCCGGAACATAAAGAGCACAAGAAGAAACAACAGGGTGGGTTTTAGTCAGTAAAAGTAAAGAATGCTTTGCGTCGTTTGGCATCCTAGATTGACTCAGCCTAGAATTTGATGTACGAGGTTTGTGGCTTCATGAGCGACTAAAACTTCGAAAAAAAACCGGTTCATCATCATCATCTGCCTAGCCTTTTCCCAACCATGTTGGGGTCACCTTCCCGTCTAACTGGATGCAGCTGAATATCAGTATTATACATGGAGTGACTGCCTATCTGACCTCCACAACCCAGTTAGTACTGGGGAACGCGATACCCCTTGGTAAGACTGCTTCTCAGACTTTCGGAACACTGACTACCTGTAACGACTGTCAAAGATCTACAAATGACAGCCGGGACCAACGGATTAACGTGCTTTAAGAGGCACGGAGGATACTTACCTAGGCAAGCACCTATCCACAGACCAACCTAGGCAAGCGCGGCTTAACCTAAAGATCGATCCGAGCGGCTGTTATTTAGCCACGAACTCCTCTAAAAACAGGTTTAGCACTAAATAGAAAAGATAATAAACCTACCATATGTGGGAACTGCCCCCTCCTGGCATCGTACCCGATATGCGCGGCGTACACCCCGTACGGCACGCGCGCGCCTCCGTGCGAGTACTTATAGCATTGCTCCTCATCATGCCAATGCTTCACCAGCCCAGAGGTGCCGCAGCCTTCGTATGGTAGATTGGCTAGGTGTTCCAGACATACTGTGGATTACAAGGCAAGGTATTTATAGAGTAATTAAGAAGACTAAATTTATTTATTTAATACCGCTGATACACTGAAGGATGCATAAGTTGACGATCGCCCGGAGGACACGGTGGAGCACACAATGGCGGCCCAGCGAGGGCGGAGCACCTCTGTGCCCTCTTAGAGGCGATCTCTCACGTCCTGCCCCGGTTTAATCCATCCGGAATGGGAAGCTTTACTTCCATCTGCGAAACTGTCATGCTAGCGAAGGATATGGGTGGGCGTTTGAGGGAGAGAATCTCAAACCGACCTAGCTGCCGCGGGAGACGCTCTGGACAACGGGCGTTCTTTTTTACTTCATATCATTCCACTTTCGTACCTCAAAAGGATAAACAGGTTCTTTGTAGGATCACTTTATTCTCCGTCTGTCTGTCTATCTTGGAAACGCGTGAAGATATCAACTCTCTAAGTCTACGCAGTCAAAAGATGTAACTGTTTAAGTCGGAAGTTAGTATAGAACCCTCGGTGCGCGAGTCTAGCTTGCACGTGGAACTATTTCCTTCATATCAGTCCTCACAGAATCCATTACGAACCTGACTTTCTATCTAAACTAACAAAACGCCACGCACAGACCGTGGTATAATGGTGTAAACTTGAAGAGTCTTGCAGAGGTGGTCCCAATTATTTGATTAAGTCCCATGCGATAAGGGAGAGTCTATTTCCCTAATCTCAATCAAAAAAATCAAAATAAAAATATTTTTATTTCACACTAGCTTTCGCCCGCGGCCTTGCCCGCGTTAAATTTGGGGTAACACATTTCTCCTTGCGCCTTATTGATTTGTAATAGCAACGCTAAGTTTTCCCTTTTCTTCGCTCTTTCTCCCTCACATCCCACTTTTATTTTATAAAAAATAATAAATATAGCCTATGTCCGTCTCCTGGTTCCCAACTATGTCTGTACCAAAATTCATCACAATTGGTTTAGCCATTAAAGCGTGAAGAGGTAACAAACAAACAAACAAACTCACTTTCGCTTTTATAATATTAGTAAGGATAGGCCTACATGGGCACTTATAAAACATCCAGAAAAGATGCACGGTTCGGGTTTGTCGTTTCCTATGGAGAAGCACCGGCAAGAAAATCCATGGTTACTCTTTTAAAATCATTTGGTTTTATAATGTTGTTGTTACAGCATTAGTACTTAAGTATGAGAGGACAGAGTAGGCCCGACAATAAGCATCATTGCTTAGTTTACAAAACGTAAAATAAAGTATTACGTTAATAAAAGTTAACAAGGGTCTCAGAATCTACAAGGCCAACCATGTCCACTCATTTACAACGAATTGGTAAAAAAGAATCTATAGCACGGCCAACGAGAAGCGATACCAAATGTAAACAAAACCCATCTAAAATGGCCGCCCGAATGTTGGCGAACCCGTTTTAACGTTGTCATGTTTTTGCCGGGAGAGGATACAAAGGCACAAGATGGAAAGAGCTAAATATTAGATTGTCAACGCCACAGTTGTTCTTTAAGTTAATGACCTTTCGTATCGCTTCTCGTTGGCCGTGCTATATACAAGAATAAGAAAATATATTGCAAAAAGAAACGATGAAACAAATCACACAGATGTTGACACACATCTACATACCATCATACGCTTTCCTCCCCGTCCTGAAATGTATTCCTCCTGCTTTATCGACGATAGCCTCACTGCAACGAAAATGTACCTTTATCAGCAATATTGTCTTATTTATAACTAAAACTAGATTTTGTCCGCTTCTTCGCTCGCGTTAACTTAGGTAGTGCCTTATTGATTTGTAATAGCAACGCTAAGTTTTCCCGTTTCGTCCCTCTTTCTCCCTCATATCCCACTCTTTTTTTTAATAGCCTATGTCCGTCTCCTGGTTCCCAACTATCTCTGTACCAAAATTCATCAAAATCGGTGAAGAGGTAACAAACAAACAAACTTACTTTCGCTTTTATAATATTAGTAAGGATTTGTTGTAATTTTTTTTTAGGTCGTGTAAAAAAAGATAACATTAAGATTTCAAGAATGGATAGTGGAATACTTACTTACTCTATATGTTTAACTGTTTTGCAGTCCGTACAGCACACAATTGGCGTGTTCCCTTGGAATGAGCAGATCTGTAACATATATGTCAGTGTGCTCGTTAAATTGATGTCAAATATACTCAATACTTTCTTGCATCCCATAATGTATACAAGGCTGGTAGGTAATTGAAGAGAAACAATTAAGGCCCTGTCGGGCACAGCAAGTTAGTTTTTAGAGGAGAGGATGAAGCGCTTTTTGTTTAAAAACATAATAATCTTGAAATTAAGGAAGAAAATCTATATTTAGATATTTAAGTACCTAGATATTATTTATGGGCAGATTTATAAAATTTAATTTTTATTAGATATTATACATTTATTTGTTATTAATTCCTTTATTCACTTCTCTTCTCAAAATTACATTTTAAAATATTTCTTAGAAAATAAATTTAACAAAAAAACAACATTTGAAAATATAAAAATAGGTTTCCGCCGGTAACGGGAGCAGGGTCCAAGCTACCGGTGGTTAGGGCTCCAGAGACAGGATTATTAATACTTATTTACTTTTGAATATATACTTATGTACAAAACGTAAAATAAGATAAAAAGTTAACAAGCGTCTAACATGGTTGTGCAGACATGTCAAAATTGTTCGATTACGTATCTGTGAACAGTGTTTGGAGGACGTTTTCCATTATACTCACGGCACGCTTGCAATCGAGTGATTGTGAAAAAAGGAAACTATTTGTTTTCAAAAACTTATATACTTTTACAGATGCTAATACACATATATCTACATAAGAAATCCTTACTAATATTATAAAAGCGAAAGTGAGTTTGTTTGTTACCTCTTCATGCTTTAATGGCTAAACCGATTTTGGTGAATTTTAATACAGAGATAGTTGGGAACCAGGAGACGGACATAGGCATAATTTTTATTTAATAAAAGTGGAATATGAGGGAGAACGAGGGAAGAAAAGGCAAAACTTAGGGTTGCTATTACAAATCAATCAGGCGCAAGAGCAAAAACTGCAGGTCTACTTGGTGTTATACCGAATTTAACGCGAGCGAAGACGCTGGCAAAAGCTAGTAAACTAATAAAGAGGTACATTTTTCAAAAACGAAAAACTTAACAGTAAAATAATTACTGTGATTTTTAATTGGAAGTCGTACCTAATTTTATAGAAGACTAGCTTTTGCCCGCGGCTTCGCTCGCGTTAAATTCGGTATAACACAGTACTGCTACCTACAGTTTTTGCCCTTGCGCCTTATTCAGTTAGTTTTCCCCTTTCTTCCCTCTTTCTCCCTCATATCCCACATTTTTTTTAAATTACCTAACCTATGTCCGTCTCCTGTCGTCCTCCTCCCAACTATCTCTGTACCAAAATTCATCAAAATCGATTCAGCATAATATTAGTAGGGATAAACCATAAATACAGTGTAGAACTGACCTGAGGATACTCCCTTTTCTTGACATCTCCAATCATAGACAAACACTGACACGCATTGATACAGGTCCCGTTCTTGCCTCGTCCGTCGAAACACTGTGATCCTGTGACAAAATTACCATCATCATCTGCCTAGCCATTTCATAACTATGGAGATTCTTACACGACACCCACCACTCCGGGCAGTCGGACAGTGAAGCGGATATCACGGCTTGCGTGAAATTCTATTACCTAGTAATCCTATTTAAGTACAGACGTCAGCAGGTCAAGCTACCCGAAACTGTCATTCTTTCCCAATGAACCTTGAACCTAATACTTTAGAAATAAAGTCGAAAATCTATCAAAGAAATCTGACAGACTGTAGTAGCTTGATGTACAGGCGTCTGTACATACAGTCAAACTTGGGTAAGTGAGAAAACTCTGTAAGTGAGGGTAATAGCTAGAACCCGTCATTTTAAGCTCACTAAACCTCTATTTGCGAGAATTTAAGTGTAAATAAGTTCTAAATAAAAAAAAATTTAGAGGTGTCAAGGGACACCCGGATGGAACGAAGTTCCTATAGAAATGAAAATATCTGGCTTGCTTTCTATAAGAGAGAGACAGACAGAGAAACATGCGACGCCGCACAGCTTACAATAGCTTAAGTTATAGCAAAAAGTGTTGTGACAACTTTTCGTAAGATTTTTTTCCGTCTAGCCCCCTTTCACAACGCGCGATAAGGAACTTCGTTCCAATAAAATTACATAGTGCATGAATTTTTGACTTGTGATTGCTGCGTACCCCTATGAGAGAGAAACGCTACCCACGTACTTGCATTAGCGAGAAACTCGGGTTAGTGAGAAACTTCTAAGCGAGAATGAGATTGTGCTCCCTTGAACTCTCACAGTTTACTCAGGTTTGACTGTGTTAGTATCGCGTCAGCCTATTGGGATAGTAATGAAAGGCTCGAGAGTCAAATGCCAACTGAATTGTATTTCATGACAACCTTATTATTATACATTGTTAACCCTTAATCGGGCACAGGGAAGTATTTTCCCACCTCGACAGCCGAGTCATAAACAGTCGAATATTTTTTAAATGGCAACTCGCCATTCTATTTTTTTCCTAAATATATTCTTGATTAGTTACTGGTTTATTTTATTGACAACCCCACTCTTTCAAATGTCAAATATCAACGTCAGAATCAAATTCAAGGTTACTTTTGAAAAAATTGTTCGTTTTTCTTGTAGTGGAGATATAATTCTGTTAAGTTTCTTCAAGAAAGATTCTGGTAAGTAGATATTTGATCCGTTATTGGCTAGTATATTATATTCTGTGTAACATTTTTATGATATTCAATATGAAAATGTTATATTTGTGTGGATTATATTCATTTGAAATATTGTCTTGCAAGTGGGAAAATAGTTGCGATTGCCCGTTCCTGAACTCCATATTGCGTCAATATATATAAAATGTAGGGATTTATTTCTGTCGACTTCTTTTTTTGTAATTTTGTTTATTACCCGACTGCGGTAAAGCCAAAAAAGAAGGATTCTGTATTTGACCTGCCTTATGTCCGCAAGAATGTTTTAAACTATTTCATTTGGCTGAGTAAATTTTTATCACATTGTTTTTATTTTTATTGAATCCCTCGTTAACACACTGATCCTCCACCTCACTTCCAACTAAACAACTCAGTGCACATTTATTTGAGGATTAAGGAACATAAATTCAAAAGTAAAGTCGGGGTAAGTTACTAGTCTAATAAAATTTATAGACATAATCGGGCAAAGGGAAATAATTTCCCACTGGCGTTATCCTTATACGGGCAAAGGGAAATAATTTCCCACACGAAAAAAAGCCTTTTTTTACAGTTTCAGTTATTTATATTGTTTTTTTTATGTACACTGATGCACTGCTATCTAACATAATACAAGAACTTACACTTAAACCATGAAAAGTATTTTTTTTTTGTTCGGCCCGATTAAGGGTTAAGTGTGGGCGTGTGTGTCCCCACAGTATTCCCTCCCCTTTTTTTAAAAAAAAAAAATACAATATAATTTTTACTTTTTATGTTTAGCTTACATTTACATTACAATATTGTTTCTAAGGTACATGGTAATTATCTATAGTTGGTACATACACAACAATTAAAATATTGATGTATGCTGTTTTGACTTCCTTGACTACTAAAAACCAGCGCTGTGCTGTGGGCTCCCATAGCACAGCATCATGCTGAGTGGTGACCTACCTGTCGCAGTCAAGACGTGCCTGCCTATGACCCTCTCCAGGGTCTCAACTATCTCTGTACCAAAATTCATCAAAATTGGTTTGGTCATTTAAGCGTGAACAAACTCACTTTCGCTTTTATAATATTAGTAGGATTTTTAAGGAAAGCTTTTTGCCCATAAATCTAAAAGTGGACAAGGTTTGAGCGCTCCTTACAGACACGGGCAGGACATTCCATATACGTACAGCTAGAACTGTAAAAAAATTGTACATACCTTCCTCCACGTCAAAATCACACTTCGACGAATAAAAATTGAAAACAAACACATTCATTATTATAATAAAATATTTGTACATTATAAAATAAATTAAAAAAAAACACGACACTATCTATGCTAATCACGAACGGGCATCACCACAAATGTACAAGACAAAACTGATTCTTTAGTGCCTTAATTATGGATTCAGAAATTATTATTTTGATCAGTATTTTATGGTAAAAAATGCGAATAAAAACTCGGTAAGTCATCAATGTTTTTCGTGCTTCGTTTAATCGCCCTGCGCTAGGTCATCAGAACGCTTATGAAGCATTTGGAATTACTCATGTAGCTAAATCTATACTATTTGAATGTTACGTACTTGAGTATCTTTTATTTTTTAAGGTTAAGTAGAGAAAAAAACGGAACCCTTACCTATTAGGTCACTTTGTTGTCAAATCAAATCATTTATTTCAATTAGACCATCAAATCAAATCAAATCAACTTTATTTGTGAACATAGGTATTACAATAAAGGTCTTATAAGGTATACAATTTAGTCGAGCTCTATGTCCTACCAATAAAATTGGTGTACAAATCATTTTTTTTTTTACCGTCAGTTGCACTTTTTGAATGTCAAGACATGTTCATCTGTCTGTCTGTCAAGACCTTTTATTTCGGGAATGCTTGGAGGTATCGAGTTGAAATTACCATCCTACTAATATCCTTACTAATATTATAAAAGCGAAAGTGAGTTTATTTGTTTCTTTGTTACGTCTTCACGCTTAAATGGCTAATCCGATTTGGATGAAGTTTGGTACAGAGATAGTTGGGACCCTAGACATAGGCTAAAAGGTTGAGGTATGAGGAAGAAAGAGGGAATAAAGGGGAAAAACTTGGCATTGCTATTACAAAAAATAAGGCGCAAGGGCATAAACTACAGGTAGCAGATCAGGAAAGGGGAACTGTGTTACCCCAAATTTAACGCAAGCGAAGCCGCGGGCAAACGCTAGTAGTACTATAAATGCGAACGTTTGTGAGGATGGATGTATGGATTTTTGTTACTCTTTCAAGTCAAAACGGCTGAACAGATCTTGATGAAAATTGGCTCAGAGATAGATTATAATCTGGATTAACACAAAGGATACTTTTTGTTCGATCATCGTACAAGTGAGTCCGCGGGCGCCAGCTAGTAAACCATATACTAAACTCTATGGCCCCTTTGTGCTGTGAAAAAACCAACCCTCTTTATTTTTGGTGTGGGACTTCATCAATTAACTTCCCCCGCTCTGGGCGGACCGGGGGGGAGTGTCAGACTTTTACTGACTAAAACCCACCCATGTTCCTTCTATTGCCCTTTACGTTCCGGGGTCGCGGTATCTCTTTCGAACAACCCGCAAACGGAGGCTCTGGCAAGCCCCTGTGGTTGCTGACATCTCTTACTCTACCCTCTAAGTCCACGCAGTCAAACGATATGGCTATTTACGTCGCAAGTTTCAAATCACCAACCCTTCTTGAGATAGTGTGGTGAATGCTCGTGTCTTCTCTATACATATAAGAAGAGACCTTTTTCCAGCAGTGCCCCCCCCCCCTGTCTCTTTGCTAGAGCCAGCCTGCGACGCTGAGCCGGTAATTCAAAATCTCCCAAATAATGGAACTCAGATCCAGCCTGTCCCTTTGCTGTTTTCACCCAGCGACGACCTACGCCGAGGCCCGTACCCCACAGGGGGTGCCCTTAGCGTGCAGTCGCTTAGTATATAAGATGTTTGCCCCTGGCTGGAGGCCTTAACTTCAAGGCATCTACAGGGATCGACCGGTTAAGCAGTAAACGACCTCCTAGGTCGAACTGCGAGATGCGAGATGAAAAAAACAGCAATGGGACAGTATTGTTATGAAATAGATCGTATTTAAAAGTTATACACGATGATGTACCTAAACTACGTTAGGTTTGCGGAAGTAAAGAATCATTTAATTGCGCACACAAAAAAGACTACTTTATAAAATCACTAGCTTTTGCTTCGGCGCGGCGGCTTCGCTCGCGTTAAATTCGGGGTAACACAGTTCCCCTTTCCTGATTTGCAGGTACCTGTAATTTTTGCTGTTGCAGCTTATTAGCTGTAATAACAAAGCTAAGTTTTTAAATCTTTCCCTCTTCCTCCCTCATTCCCCACTTTATAAAAAAAATACCCTGTGTCCGTCTCCAAGGTCCCAACTATGTCTGTACCACAATCAGACATCAAAATTCCACTATCCCGACTCGTTTTGGTTGCGGATAGTTGAATTTTGACATGTCTCATAGAACTGTCAAAGTTAATATTATTAATCTAATCTATTACATAAAATTCTCATGTCACAGTTTTCGTTCCCATACTCCTCCGAAACGGCTGGACCGATTCAAACGAAACTTTGTGTACATATCGGGTAGGTCTGAGAATCGGCCAACATCTATTTTTCATAGCCCTAAGTGAGCAGCGGGTGAAACCGCTGGGCACAGCTAGTATTATATAAAACGAAATAACAGAACCTTCTAATCGATCTTCAACGATTGTTTTGATAGGTCCTAACAAACATATACCTATGTTGTAAGAATTACGATTATCAAAGGTTCAACTATTTATTAATGATGATTAAAAAACCGGTTCATAACCAATAATTCACTCGACAGATCCTGATTTGCAATATTTTGACTATGATTAAAACATATGTTCAAGGTTTCAAAAATATTACTACTAAATTATGTTTAAAGTTAAACAAAAATAATTTAAAGAAACTAACTACTATTAATACCTAACCTAAAAATTTCGTCCTCAGCGCTGTCAGTTTGGTTGGTAATGGTCTCCAAGAGACTGGCCGCGTTGCCACGCTGTATGGCGATGCTTATTCTTTGGCCAAAATAAAAGTTGACAAATGAGGAACAATGTTTATAACCCGTTTGAAGTCAGATAAGCAGTCGCTCCAATATACTGGCAAAGCTGAATTCCGACTTCAACATAGTAGGTAAAAAGCCAGGCAGATGATAACATTTTAGCGATTTGCTTAGGAAAAAGAAGCCAAGCCGCGCGACATAGCTCACGCAACAAGCAAGGCAAGGGTCTGACATATTAGCCTTTATACTGATGGGAAATCATCAAATAAGTTTCCTCGCTCTGGGCGGGGCGGGGAGAGTACCAGACTTTTACTGACGAAAATCCATCCATGTTCCCTCATTTTGCCCTTTATGTTCTGGTGCCACAGTATCTCTTTCGAACAACCCGCTACCCAGGCAACTTTTCGGTATCAAATAGGTCGTCATCAAAGTTCGACTGATTTATTTTATGTGTCTCACTTTCTAAATTTGTTACATATTATTTTTAATATTTTGTTTTAGGCCTACTGTTTTATAATGTGCCAGTCAAAAAAATATGTTTTCTTTTTCTCTATGTTATTTAATCTTGAATATCATGTAGGTATATTACGTAACTTTTTTATTAACCACAAATCAAGGAAGGATCAAAGCAAAAAAAAATGTGAATACCAGTTTCTCGCCAAAACAATTTTTTTATTACTTTTCGTTTTTTAACATAATGAATTTTACTACCGATTTACAATTTCTGCGTTTTTAAAACCAGTTCCAAACCACCTGCTCTCTGGGAGATTTTGAATTTACATCAGGAAATAAGATAATAATGGTCGGTTTCACTAAAGTTAGGTGACGATCAATGTTAAGCTGAACTTCTTTTTTAGGGATGGGTATTTATTAAATGACTTTGCCACTCTGGGTGAAGCGGTAGGGAGTGTCAGACTTGTACTGACTACAACCCATCCATGTTCCTTTTATTGCCTTTTGTGTTCCGGGGCCGCGGTATATCTTTCAAACATCCCCTACAGTTAAGCGGAACTTGTATTATTATTTACACACTATGACACTAACCTTTGGTCGCGGCTAGCCTCGCGATAATTCCGGTAACCTAATTAATACGGGTTATTTCATAGTATAATCATCAAAATCCATCTAGCCGTTACATTGTGAAGCTGTTACAACAAATACACATGGCACGTGCACACATACCCAAATAAAAAAAAAACTTTCGCCAAAGATCTAATTTATTTATTTATTTATTTATTTAAACTTCATGTACAATAGTGGTACATAGGCGGACTTAATGCCATAAGGCATTCTCTACCAGTCAACCTTTAGGTAAAATACGACAACATTGTGATAGGGTACAATACATAAAATATCTAAAACAATTTTTGCGACAACATATTTTTATACGGATACTAATACACATAATATACATATCAAATAAACTAATATATACAATTTAAAAATAAATAAAAACGATAACTTTAACAGTAATTATAATGACTTAATTGGCAGACGGACCTAAATAGTGGTTACGAAACTTTCAGCTTTTTTAATGTCAAAGGGTAGCGCGTTCCAGAGCTTGATTGTTGAAATTACGTATGATTTGGACATAAAACCGGTGCGGTGTAAAGGAATTTGGAGGAGAAGGTTTTCGGAAGCCCGAAGGTTACGACTGTGAGAACTGCCCAACACTATAAAATAAGTTTTTAAATAATCAGGAGCATGCGGATCATTCATGATAGAGTACAGCATACAGAGAGATCTGAGGGACCTCCTGAGTCGTATAGGCAGCCATTTAAGCTGAGGTAAGGTGGGGTACTGTGTTACAAAAAAAATAAAATTGAATATAGTGACAAAAATATCGTTTTAATCAGCTTGTTTTTGGCATGGAAATAAACTATAACAATCTCTCTTTAATTAAAATAACTCAAACATTAATATTATTAACAACTACTTATTTTAAATTGCACTTCAAGTAAATCAGTCGATTGTAACACTCAGCCCCGTATCTGGGGTAGTCTGTTACACGCTTAGGGGCACAATGTTACATCATAAAAGTAATAGACCGTTTTCTAAACCCATAGAGCCAGTCAATTCCTGCCATCTTCATATCTTCCCAGTTTTTTGGTGTATTCAAGTTATAATAAACAGCCATCTCATAAGCTAGCTTTCTGCACTCTGTTGTGTCTAGGCCATAGCACATCTTGGAACAGTTTATTAAATATTCCTGCAACGCGTTTTCTTGATCGGGACTGAATACAACTCTATTAGCATAATTTGGTATAAACCGTATGTCGCCGGTTTCTTGCTCCGAACATTTTTTTTTCTTTTGAACATATCTTTGTATTGTCATAAAATTACCATGCTTTTCATTTGCTGCTTTTCTAAGACTTACACTACTTTCAACCATCAGAATCGCTTCTGCCATATCTTTTTCATTATGAAGACCGTAATCCGTCTTTCTCTTACGGTTTCGCACCATTTGTCTTAATATCTTGAAATATTAAAAAATAATATGTTAATTGGGGCTGACTGTTACAGTGTCACACAGTGCCCCGTAACACAGTGCCCCAGAGAGGGTATCCAAATAAAAAAATTGTTCGACTATTTTAGGTTATATTTACAACAAACTATTCAACGGTAATTTGTAGCTAAATATATGTGAAATAAAGGAAAACTATCATTTCTTACCTAAATACAATACGTCTGGAAAGAAATTAAAAACTTTGCACTGATTTTTTCGTCGTTTCATCACAATAAAACCTTTTTTGTTTATTATTTTTAAGCACGTTAAAAACTGCGGCGAGGACAATTGCCTAAAGATGGCTGCTTGTGAGCTTGACAAACACGTGTACTAATTTCATAAAACTAAAAGACAGGGACGGAGATATGTGCATTGTAACATTGTACCCCGTGTAACACTGTGCCCCACCTGACCCTACGGAAGGAAGAGATGTGATCATATTTACGAAGGCCAAACACAAAGCGAATGCAATTATTAAGAAGACGATCCAATTTATTGAGAAGTTCCTGGGATAGATCAGAATAACAAACATCAGCATAGTCGATAATGGGAAGCACAAGAGACTGTACCAAAATGAGTTTAGTGCTAGATGGGAGAAAATGCTTGAATCTATAGAGAGACCGCAGTGAGAAAGTGACTTTCTAATCTATGCATTCGCTTGTACATACAAAAGTAACATGATATAAACTCGGATGTAAAAGATGCCTGGTGGCTATTTTTATAGCAGAATGCATGTGACTATTACCTACTGTATGCTGTACCTACTGTCTGTTGTTAATCTTAAACAAAACATGTCCTCTGGTTTTTATTTAGATCCATAAAATTGGAAACTTGGTAACAATTAAATGATCCCGTCAGTCTGGTCAGGTGACTGACATTTGATTCAGTATTTAATTAACTATTCACGTTTGGTATCAAAAACCTTGAACTTGCTACTAATTAGTGTTTTTACCTAATATGTATCTATTGACCTTCGACCGGTTTTGTTCGGGGCAGTCCCAGGACGTAACTTCACTATAATTTTATTGTGAAAATCACTTGACTTTTTTGTGTCTTCACCGCATATACAGTACCTAAATTAATACTCGTCCTCTTCAAACATCTTATTCATCATAGATCCGGTTTCTACGATTAGCAATTAACAATGAATTAACTTGTATATTTATATTGTTGAGTGAAAAAACTCACTGGTTCTTTTTAGCTCTTCTACTATGCATTAGATGGCACTGTTGGTCAATTTGGCTGTTTCATTTATCGAATATTTATATAATTACTTACTAGCTTTTGCCCGCGGCTTCGCTCGCGTTAAATTCGGGGTAACACCGTCCCCTTGGGCCTTATTGATTTGTAATAGCAACGCTACGTTTTCACTTTTCTTCCCTCTTTCTCCCTCACATCCCACTTTTTCTTAAAAAAAAATAGCCTATGTCCGTCTCCTGGTTCCCAACTATCTCTGTACCAAAATTCATCAAAATCAGTGTAGCCATTAAAGCGTGAAGAGGTAACAAACAAACAAACTCACTTTCGCTTTTATAATATTAGTTAAGGATTACTGCATGACTGACCGATTGGCTGGCTGCAGGTACGATTCCCGCATGGTAAAATATTTATTTGGAAACTGTTCTAGGTCTGGTGTTTAAGTAATATGAGAATAGCTGATGATATGGTTTACATCATGTTGGAGGACTAATTGCAATTTTACTGGCCCAGCGGGGTACTGACAGCATCTAAGGGAAACCCAGGCGTTTCAAAGATGAGCTTTGGTTGTTAATTTTGAACAATAACAAAACGAAACTTATAGTCTGTGACAAACTGTTGTCAAACAACAAACTTAGCTGTCAGTGTCAAAAGTTAAATCAATGGAATCGGAAATGGGTGGTATTTGAAGTGGAAAACCCGTAAAAGTTCCATTATTGTTGTGTAATTAGCATTTTAAAATGACCACAAATAATCGCAAGGGTCCCATCGTGGACCCTGGGGTCTGTAGATGCTGTGGTGTAGTCAAAAAGTGCCGTTTATTGAACGTGGAATACGAATGGTCTGGTCAACGAGAAGTTTATGCTGATATGTTTGTTGACTGTTTTGGGCTTGTGGTTAGTTTAAATATCTTGTTTTACACATAGTTTAGGCCCTCGGAAACGGCTTGTCAATTGGAGTAGTCTTGTACCTGAATAGAGGGCCAGATTGCTGTCGTTTGATATTTAACCAGTTTCCTTGGCTTAAACGAGCAGTTTGTTTAGTCAAATGTGGGAAAAAATCCAATATATACTACTATTTATGAAAACCATTTCAATAAGCTTAAACTATGGGTCATTTTTAATTTTTTTACAGTCTTATTCATGTTCTTATTAGAATAGTGTTGGAATGATGACACTTCCTTACTTTAGTATCAACGGCTTTAAAGAAACCTATGCCCAATAAATAAATAATAAATAAATATCTTGGGACAACTCACACACGGCTATCTGATTCCAAGCTAAGCAGAGCTTGTGTTATGTTAACCAGACAACTGATATACATACTTATATAATTTATAAATACATGCATATTATAGATAAATCACACCCAGACACAGAACAAACAATCATGCTCATCACACAATGTTTGTCCTGGGTGGGAATCGAACCCACTACCTCCGGCTAGTGGACAACTGTGTGGCTATCTCTCAGATCAATTAGTATTGTATTGTAAAAGAGGCTGGTGTCCGAAGGTTCAAGGCCCAAATTTTGTGTACAAATAGGAATATTATTAGATCCACCCCAGCTCCACAAGACGTAAAAATCTCACTAAGAGTTCCTGGGCTACTGAAGAACTTTGCCCTTTCTTTGTATAGGGCAACCTGTGAGCATCTTTTCTCGACATTTTATAAATGCCCATGTAGGCCTATGAGAATAGAATATAGTTTATTACACACCAAAACCTAAAAACAAAACAGTTTTACAAAAAAAATGCTAAACCTATGGTTACAATGGTGGTCTTATTGCTAATAGCGATATCTTCCAGACAACCTTTGGATGGACTTTACGAATATAAAAATACAATGGGGGTAGTCAATGGTGTACTAACTCCTAATAAACAAATAAAGTTATTTATTCAAAATATATGTATAAAAACATACTATTTATTGAACACTAGCTGTGCCCCGGCGTTGCAAAGCAATTTTCTACCTTTCTAACTACCCGATCTACCCTACCTACCCTACCTACCTGCCCTACCTGCCCTACCTGCCCTACCTACCCTACTTACCCTACCTACCAAATAGAACGTGTGTCGTCAAAGGTTGTATCAAAATCACCTCCTGTTTTTCCGTATATTTTAATACTTATTCTGCTATTTGGCACGGAGACAAATAAAAAAAATCAAGATTCATGAAAATCGGTCCAGCCGTTCTCGACTTATAAGTATTCAAACAAACCCGACTTTGTTTTAAATATTAAGATGTGTTTTATAAAAAAGTGAAATAAAAATATTTTGATTTTGTTTTCCAGCTATCTCATATGGAGGGTGAAGAGGCTGACCGTGTGATCTGCGCGACGTGTGTCGTTCGTCTGAGAGACGCGTGCGCCTTCAGACAGCAGGTGCTGCTCTGTGAGGAGAAACTGTTAAACGCGACAGTGCACATACATGACGGTAAGTAAAGTTCCAGATGAAAAATCCAGTTTAGGACAGAGTACTGGAATGGGTTGCACAAGGGCATTTTATGAATGACTAGCTTTTGCCCGCGACTTCGTACGCGTGGATTAATAGTTCCCGTTCCCGGGGGATTTCCGGGATGAAAACTATCCTATGTCCTTTCTCGGGTCCCAGACTATATCTGTACCAAATTTAGCCATTAAAATCGGTTCTGTGGTTTCGGCGTAAAGAAGAGACAGACAGACAGAGTTACTTTCGCATTTATAATATTAGTTTAGATGAAAATTTATATCAGATTTAGTAGCCATAATAGTCCTGTCAGTGATGATGGAAAATATTCAAATTATTTATTTTAAACTTCATGTACAATAGTGTACATAGTCGGACTTAATGCCATATGGCAATTTCTGTCAACCTTTGCGTAAAAAACAACAACATTATGATAGGGTACAAAAAATATAAAAAAAATTATATCTAAAACTATTTGTTTACGAAAACGTATATTTTTATATGGAGAATAATAAATAGCCTTTATTCAGACGCAAAAATTATATTGACAAATTAAATTAAAAAAGAATTACATTAAAAAATACAACTAAGTACTACTATAATTACTAGCTGTGCAAGTTTCACCCCATACCCAGCTCCGTAGTTCTTAAGCTTCCGCCCGTGACTTCGTCCGCGTGGCATAGTTACTCTGGGCTAACGCTAACTTTAACCCGCGTTTTGATTGGAAAAAATATCATTCCTTTCCCACTTTCTCCCCCATTACGCACTTTTTTTTTTAATATTAGCCTATGTCCGTCTCCAGGGCCCGACTATCTCTGTACCAAAATACATAAAAATCGGTTTGGCCATTTAGTTTAATACTTTTGCTTTCATCATATTACTGAGGATGTTAATTCCTAATAATCTAGCCTGAACTATTGATGAAAAAATGTTTTAAGTCTGTCCAGTAGTTTCAGAGCCTATTCAAGCCAAACAAACAAACAAATCGTTCATCTTTATAATATTAGTCTTACTAATAATGCCTTTTTATCTCTAATACAGATAATGAAAACTACAAAATGGAAATAGAAATTAAACAAGAAGATGATGGGATGCCATTAAAAGCAGCCGATGAGTCCGACCACGAAGATGATGATGACCACACTGCTGACCCCATGGAGGATACTCTAGAACAGGATGAAGAAGCAGTCTTATCTACAAGTACAGCTACCCTACCATGACATCTTAAAGCAGAACTTATTCCACTGAGGGAAAGAGACAGAGCTATACAGAGTGTCTAGCACCATCTCTTTCTCTCAGTGGAATAAGTTCTGCTTTAAGACGTCATAGTAGGCCTACAGGTCTACTTAAACACCCATTATTTTTTTTTAAACATTGCCCCCCATTAGGAATTACTCCTGTATCGTGGGTGCGTTTACAATCATTTAAATTCACATACACAAACAGCCCGACCCGGAACAACTATCTGTAGCAAATATTTGTTCCGTGCGGGGATCGAACCTGCGTAGAAGTAGATTGCTCAGCCACTGTGCCAGCTGTGTCGTCAATACTTTATCCTCAATTAATCCGTTAATGATTCAAAATAATAATATATATCTTGGGACAACTCACACACGGCTATCTGATCCCAAGCTAAGCAGAGCTTGTGTTATGGTAACCAGACAACTGATATACATACTTATACAGGAAGACTTTTTAAACACGTGCCAAATTTATACATTATGATCTTTGTTAATAATAATAAAATACGTATTTTTTCTTTTAGTAGCACCCAGTACTAAAATATTGAGATATGGCCTCGCAAAGTTGTCCAATAATAGAAACTGTTTATGGACATAACGCACCGCCGCGCGCCGGCGCCGCCCCTAATCATTGATAACAACGTAAACATAAGTTGCAAATTTTCCCTTCATACTTTCACGGGGTTAGGACCGTCAAATGTAAAAGGTTATTACTAATCGAATAAAATTTAATAATAAAGGTAAATAAGAACTTAAAATAGATTACACCTTTTACATTACGCCGTATTTAAACAATTTGAATCAACTTATTTACAATAATTAAACTAAAATCAACTTACTCAGAGTTATTAGTCCACTAACACTAATTCACACACCATAACAATCAACAGTATTTTAAAAATTGTTCAAAATGTCCTCCATTGTTTTGCAAACAGAGTCTGGCTCGTTTTTGCACATTGTCATTGAGTTTATTTAACACATACAATCCCTGTCGACGTAGACGAGGTACACTCTCTGCTCCATAATGTCTTTGAGCACCCCGCAAACCACTCAGGATGTAACTCCGCACTATTTCTTAATATTCACGAGACGTAAACATTGTCACGCGGTGCCGGCGCGGGCGGCGGGCGTAGCGGCTCACCGGAAAACAGCACGACCTTGTCGTCAGGGCGCGCGACGCGTACTGAAGGGAAGGGTGCGGGGAGTTTGGTCAGTGACTAGACGCGTGCGCAGCGCTGCATTAAAACTACCCTTTCCGCACCGGCCGCGTATTATTATGAATGATTGACTCGGTGACCTCACGAAATTGAATTAGCGGATTTTTTGTGATTTTATTTTGAAAATTTAACCTACACTTTTTTTTTCGTATAATTATTCTGTTAATGATACTTGGTACATATAAAAAATTTGGCACGTCTTAAAAAAGTCTTCCTGTATAATTTATAAATTCATACATATTATAGATAAATCACATCTAGACACAGAACAAACAATCATGCTCATCACACAAAGTTTGTCCTGGGTGGGAATCGAACCCACGACCTCCGGCTCAGCAGTCAGGGCCACTAACCACTAGACCAAGAGGCCCGTCAGCCGGCCACCCGCCAGCCCGTCATAAACTCGAAACTCAAATCATTTATTTCAATTAGACCATTACAGGCACTTTTGAATGTCTAGAAACAAAATGAAGCTACAGTCCCGGTAACGCATTATAACTTGTGAAAGTACTTTAGTTGCCTATTTTTGGAATGGGCAACTTTGCGTTGATCTCTATAGAAGAATGGGCAAGAAACTCCATGGACACTCTTTTAAATTATAATATTACTAGCTTTTACCCGCGGCTTCGCTCGCGTTAAATTCGGGGTAACACAGTTCCCCTTTCCTAATTTGCAGGTACCTGCTACCTGTAGTTTTTGTCCTTGCGCCTTATTTATTGTAATAGCAAAACTGAGTTTTCCCTTTTCTTCCGTCTTTCTCCCTCATTTCTCAATTAAAATAAAAGCCTATATCCGTCGTCAGGGTCTCACTCTCAACTATCTTTGTACCAAAATTCATCAAAATCGCTTTAGCCATTTAGGCGTGAAGACAAAACAAACAAACTCACTTTTGCTTTTATAATATTAGTAAGGATGTAAACTTTATTACAGTGTCAATACAAGTTAAAGTAGAAGAGGTACCCGAGAGCTCAGTTGACCACTCTTCGCCGCAGCGTCGGGAGGGCGCCACCGTCGACCCGGCTAAGACAGACATGTTGGACAAACTCAACAATATGAAGAAAAAACTTGACCAAATGAAACATGATGGTAAGATAAATTGTTTATGATTTAAATAGCCTTAATTATACTTAAACTAGCTTTTGCCCGCGGCTTCGCTCGCGTTAAATTCGGGGTAACACAGTTCCCCGTTCCTGATACCTGTTAGCTTTAGTTTTTGCTCTAGCGCCTTACTTATTGTAATAGCAATGCTAAATTTTCCCTTTTCTTACCTTTCTCCCACATTTCTCTTTTTTTTTAAAGTTAGTCGTCTCCTGGGTTTCAACTATCTCTGTACCAAAAATTCATCATAATCGGTTTAGCCATTGAGGCGTGAAGACGTAACAATCTAACTCACTTTCGCTTTTATAATATTAGTAAGTAATATTAATACAAACAAAAAAATATATTTTATTTAAAAAAGTGGGATGTGAGGGAGAAAGAGGAAAGAAAAGGGAAAACTTAGCGTTGCTATTACAAATCAATAAGGCGCAAGGAGAACTGTGTTACCCCAAATTTAACGCGGGCGAAGCCGCGGGCGAAAGCTAGTGAATAATAAAACCCAGAACTACGCGTATTTTATTTTGTTGTAATCATCTCCAAACCAAAAAATAAAATAAATCCCATTTTAAAGTGATAAAGGCTTCAACATTTTTAACTAAATATTGATTTTTCAGAAACACGCCGCTCTGAATCTCCCCTCTATCGACGTACAGTAACAGTGGACAAGGACCTCCACATACTAAGAAATGCAGTCAAAATAGTAGAAAATTCCTACGTCTGTCCGTTCATCACTGTTTTCAGTGACTACCATTGCATATACTGCCGTGAAATGTTCCTAGACCCGGAGCAACTAAGAGAACACACGATGACTCACGATCCTAAAACTTACAAAGACATTTTAGACCCTAAAAAGCAAATACAAGTCGATATAGAAAGAATCGATTGCAGATTATGCGATGAAAAAATCGATAACATCGACAGTTTTAAAGAACACTTCACTACGATCCATGGACAAAAACTCTACAAAGACGTCCAGAACGAATTTATGCCTTTCAAACTCAAAATTGGAACTCTAACCTGTGTTGAATGTGGGAAAAATGTCGCATTTTTTCATGCGTTAAAAAAACATATGGCCGAACACTTTGGGACTTTCATATGTGATGTCTGTGGAGCGCATTATTTTGAAGAACGACATTTGACGTTTCATAAAAATACACATAACAAGAAAAAGGAGGTACAAATGTTTCCTTGCAACGAGTGCGAAAAGACATTTCGTTCTAAAAACAGTAGAAGCTTCCATATTTCGCGGATACACAAGAACGAGCCCGCATACCCTTGTAATAAGTGCGACGAAATTTTCATTTCCTATCACATGAGATATAGACACAAAATGAATGTTCACGGAGAAAAACGTATGTTTCCTTGTGAGGGGTGCGACAAAGTATTCGACAGTCGAAAAACTTTGA
This sequence comes from Ochropleura leucogaster, assembly GCA_958449745.1. Taxonomy (NCBI): domain Eukaryota; kingdom Metazoa; phylum Arthropoda; class Insecta; order Lepidoptera; family Noctuidae; genus Ochropleura; species Ochropleura leucogaster. Next base: position 6,785,592 of record OY288228.1, on the reverse strand, counting down.
GAGAACACAATCAACGAACACATTTACAGCTTTTCCGACATGAATGCACACTTTGTGACAAAAAATTCTACCTACCCTCCGCTTTAAGAGACCATATGACGTCACACACTGGTGAAAGAAATTTTAGGTGCGAGTTCTGTGGTAAAAACTACCCTAGGTCTAAAGCTTTAAAGGTTCATTTGCAATCTCATAGTGCGGAGAAAAAGTATAAATGTGCTCTATGCCCTTCAGCTTATACTCAGGTAACGAATTTTAAAAATCATATGAAAACTAAACACCCGGTTCCAGAGGGAGTAGAAGGGTATCGTTGAGTTTATATTTTATATTAGAACTAGCTGTGCCCAGCGGTTTCACTCGCTGCCCACTTAGGGCTATGAAAAATAGATGTTGGCCGATTCTCAGACCTACCCGATATGTAAACAAAATTTCGTTTAAATCGGTCCAGCCGTTTCGGAGGAGTATGGGAACGAAAACTGTGACACGAGAATTTTATATATTAGAAGATGTTGTATTTTGACAGTTCAGCAAATCACAAATAAAAAAAAGCAACAGTTCTAAGGGAGCTGGCCCTTTGTACTATCATTAAAAGTTGAATGTGCTCATTTTTAAAACAATACTCAAACCCACGATATAGAAAGAGAAAAATGAAAATACGTTTAATATGACACTTTAAGACAACCCTTACTATAAAAACCCGGCTAAGTGGTCTAGGGACCGATTAATTGTAACACGTGATATCATGGTCCAGGGACCGATTAATTGAAACACGTGATATCATAGTCCAGGGACCGATTAATTGAAACACGTGATATCATAGTCCAGGGACCGATTAATTGAAACACGTGATATCATAGTCCAGGGACCGATTAATTGAAACACGTGATATCATAGTCCAGGGACCGATTAATTGAAACACGTGATATCATAGTCCAGGGACCGATTAATTGAAACACGTGATATCATAGTCCAGGGACCGATTAATTGAAACACGTGATATCATAGTCCAGGGACCGATTAATTGAAACACGTGATATCATAGTCCAGGGACCGATTAATTGAAACACGTGATATCATAGTCCAGGGACCGATTAATTGAAACACGTGAAATCATAGTCCAGGGACCGATTAATTGAAACACGTGAAATCATAGTCCAGGGACCGATTAATTGAAACACGTGATATCATAGTCCAGGGACCGATTAATTGAAACACGTGATATCATAGTCCAGGGACCGATTAATTGAAACACGTGATATCATAGTCCAGGGACCGATTAATTGAAACACGTGATATCATAGTCCAGGGACCGATTAATTGAAACACGTGATATCATAGTCCAGGGACCGATTAATTGAAACACGTGATATCATAGTCCAGGGACCGATTAATTGAAACACGTGATATCATAGTCCAGGGACCGATTAATTGAAACACGTGATATCATAGTCCAGGGACCGATTAATTGAAACACGTGAAATCATAGTCCAGGGACCGATTAATTGAAACACGTGAAATCATAGTCCAGGGACCGATTAATTGAAACACGTGATATCATAGTCCAGGGACCGATTAATTGAAATACGTGATATCATAGTCCAGGGACCGATTAATTGAAACACGTGAAATCATGGCTCAGAGAGCGATTAATTGGAACTCGTATAATCATCGTATAAAGATTAATTGTAACACGTGTGATATCAACCATGTAGGCCAGGGACCGGTTAGACGGACTTAAATGTTAACCAGTTAGATTATTAACATCAAAAGTTTAAGCAACTTAAGTTTGTAAGGTGAGCAGCTAGTTGTAAACACAATTATTGTTAAAAGATCTGCTATGTTAGTAAATATGATAAGGTTAAATGAAAATATAGATATTACTATTTATCTTGATCGTTTTATTTTTGTACCCTGACCTCATTTTTTTCTCTTATTTCTTATCTCAATTTTACTTGTTATATCAAATGACGACACGGTTGGCGCATTGGCTGAGCGATCGACTCCTGCGCTGCGTGTCGCGGTTTCGATTCCCGCACGGAACAAATATTTGTATGACCTACAGATAGTTGTACCGAGTCTGGGTGTTTGTGTATGTGAGTTTAAATGTTTGTAAACGCACACACGATACAGGAGAAAATCCTAGTGTGGGGCAACGTTTAAAAAAAAAACTTTTCGACACTAATATTACAAAACCTAGAGATTGTTGTGTTGTTGAAATAAAGCGTTTGATCGAGTATTTCACGATCAAACGTGTTTTTTTGCGGACGGAAAATCTTCAAATAAAGTCCCCCGCTCGGCGAAGCGGGTAGGAATATCAGATTTACTGACTAGAACCCACCCATGTTCCTTCTTTTGCCCTTTATATTCCAGGTTCGCAGTATCTCTTTTGAACAAGAGATACTGTGGCCCTATACTTTGCTGACATCTGTTTAAGGAACAGTAACGCGCCGTCGACACAGCCTGTCGTAACTAAACGGACGGACAGTGAGCTACCCATTTCTCTGTGGCCGGGAGTCGTTTCGCGGCGCCGGAGCTACTCTTAATCCCAGTCTACGCGGGGCAGTTCGTAGTTAACCTTTTGAATATCACAGCATAAACGCAGGCACGTGTCCACAAACTCATTTTACCTAAATTTTTGTCACATATTTGTATCGATGGTGTCCAAGGCTCGCGCTTGCTTGTCACAAATGTATCAATGGCGTACAAAAAGTCAAAGCTTATTGTAGATGGCGCGACCATAGCAATGTCTCAATACGAGAGATGAGATAAAGCAATTTAAAAATAAAAAAACTGGCCAAGTACGAGTCGGACTAGCGCACCGAGGGTTCCGTACAAACTTACGACATAAACGGCCATATCTTTTGACTGCGTAGACTTAGGCGCGTCGCTCACACGACTAACAGTCGAGGCGCGGGCGCGTTCGGCGAGTCGGTATGACGGGCCTGTTGGTCTAGTGGTTAGTGGCCCTGACTGCTGAGCCGGAGGTCGTCGGTTCCACCCAGGACAAACTTTGTGTGATGAGCATGTTTGTTTGTTCTGTGTCTGGGTGTGATTTATCTATAATACGTATGTATTTATAAATTATAAGTATGTATATCAGTTTTCTGGTTACCATAACACAAGCTCTGCTTAGCTTGGGATCAGTTAGCCGTGTGTGAGTTGTCCCAAGATATTTATTTATTATTTATTAATGATATGAAGGAGAAAGGAGTAAATAATGCCGTGACGTCTGATAGGGGAGAATGAAAGAAGAAAACGTTTTGCGCCGACCCCAAATAGAATGGGACAAGGGTAGGAAAATGATGATGAACGATGCCTGAATCCATCTTTGCATGCTAGCGCCATTAGTTCTCCAAAACCTTGCCATCCCCACGGTCATTATATTTACGAAATAAAACAACACACACATTTAATTAAATTAATTCCATACACATTTAATACTGACAAAAATACAATAAAAATAAATTACCAAAAACATTTCAACATTCAGCTATAATTGGGGTCCAAATCGTAACCTTGATGGTGAGATTTCATATGATTTTTTAAACTCCCATTTTGAGTAAACGTAGAATTACAAATATCACATTTAAACCGTCTTTCATTACTATGTGACCGAATATGTTCTTGTAAAGATTGCAACCGCGGGTAGCTTTTATCACAGAATTCACATCTGAAGTTCCTCTCACCAGTATGTGTGGCCATGTGCTCTTTCAATCTTGAAGGTAAATAAAATCTCTGGTCACACAAATCGCACTGGTGTCTATAAACTTTTAAATGATTTCTGCGATTATGTTCCATTAAAGTTTTCCGTCTATTATAGACTTTATCGCACAATTTACAAGCGAATGTCCGTTTGTCTCCATGTACTTCTATCAAATGACGGTTTCTTAAAGCGTACGATAGAAAACTTGCTTCGCATTTATAACAATTGACTGTCGGTTTTTTCTCGTGTACTGTAGCTACGTGCAAGTACCTACTATATTTAGATTTCAAATTCTTTCCACATATTTCACACGGAAAACTCTCTTCGACTTTACTGTGAGATTTGATATGAGTCCTAAGTGAGTTACGTTCGAGAAAACAAGCACCGCATTGGTCACAAATGTAGGTACCGAAATGATCGATCATATGTTTCTTAAGTACGTCAAAATACGGGAAAGTGCCATTACATTCCGTACAAATTAAATTATCCATTGTCAATTTAAACTTCAAGAATTCGTTGGAGACCGGATATAGACTTTTACCGTGGACGCTAGAGATGTGCTTCTTAAACGTCTCCAGATCATCGATTTTTTCGTTACACAGTCTACAATCGATTCTAGTGATGTCTATTTTCGGTATTTTACGGTTTTCCATTGTATTTTGGAAGAGTTCTACTGGGTCGTGTGTGAGGGTATGTTCTCTGAGTTCGTTGGGATTAGTGAACTGGTCTCGGCAATAAAAACAGTAATATATACTAATTCGGTTTTGAAAAGGGCAGACGTATGAGTTTTTTACTATGATTAGAGCGTTTGTGTACACCATAAAATCGTGGTCCAGCTCCGGTTTTTTTATCTTGATTTTCTGTTGTGATTCCTTCTTTACCGGGACTTCTTCTGCAACTGAAATGAGAATTAAAAAAACAATGCTTAATCCTTACTACAGTACGGCCAACTAGCAGCGATACGAAAGGTCATTAACCTAAAGAACAACTGTGGCGTTGACAATCTAATATTTAGCTCTTTCCATCTTGTGCCTTTGTCGTAATGTCTCGTTCTCCCGGCAAAAACTTGACAACGTTAAGACGGGTTCGCCAACATTCGGGCGGCCATTTTAGATGGGGTTTTAGCATGGGTTTTGTTTACATTTGGTATCGCTTCTCGTTGGCCGTACTTTAATGTTATAAAAGCGAAAGTGAGTTTGTTTGTTACGTGTTTACGCCTGAATGGCAAAATCGATTTTGATGAATTTTGTACAGAGATAGTTGGGACCACGGAGACGGACATAAGCAATATTTATAAAATCTCTTTCGAACAACCCGTAACCTCGATCCCGAGTGCCTTTTACTGACGAAAACCCACACATGTTCCTCGTTTTCCCCTTTATGTTCTAGAGCCAAGGTATCTCTTTCGTACAACCCTTAAACCCGACAGAAGGGCTACTATGACATCTTATAGCAGTTCTTATTCCACTGAGTGAAAGAGATGGTGCTAGACACCCTGTATAGCTCTGTCTCTTTCCCTCAGCGGAATAAGAACTGCTTTAAGACGTTATAGTAGGGTAGCAGGACCTACCTATAGGCTTCTCCAGCATATCGTCAAGTTTGGCGCGTAACTTCTTCATCTTGACAGTGATCTCTCTCTTGATGCTGCGCTCGCTTTTCTCTCGTTTAGCGCGCGTCCGGCCTGATACCGGGGCTTCGTCGGACACTTTGATATCTTTTACGTCGTCCAGTGAAGTGTCTAAGTTATCTGAAACAGAGAAAACGAGTTTCGTACAAACTTGTGACTTGACTGCGTAGTCTTATTATTTTGAATTATATCATTAGACTATGTATTATATAGACTACTAGCTGTGCCCAGCGGTTTCACCCGCTGCTCACTTAGGGGTATGAAAAATAGATGTTAGCCGATTCTCAGACCTACCCGATATGTACACAAAATTTCGTTTAAATCGGTCCAGCTTTTTTGGAGGAGTATGGGAACGAAAACTGTGATACGAGAATTTTATATATTAGATAATGTTCATTTATTGTTATCTTCACATATAATTATAGAATCTATAATGGGTCCACCCTTTATAGCAGAACTTTTTATGTCATAATTTTATTTTGCATTTTCTGCGAAGTGAAGTTTATGCCATCCGTTGTTACGGATGGCATAAACTTCACTTCGCAGAAAATAGTTTAGCAGACACTCATTTATCACACATTCTAAACTCATAATTTTGTAAGTCAGAATCATCTCTAGGCATAAACTTCATATCCATAATATTTAATAAGTAGAAACATCATATCGCAGAAAGTTCACAGTCAGAATCGCCTTTTGGCATAATATATTTTATATCGATGATCATTAAACGGCAGAATTGTCATATCATAGAAAGTTTATAGTTAGGGTCATCTTTGTCATTTATTTTGATTAATTATTTCTTTAAGATAATGTCATTTATTTTAGTTATTGTTTAATTGAATTTGAGATAATGTCATTGAATTCAATAAGTAATTAGGTTTCCTAATCTAAGTAGTTCAGTTCCGGGTAAACTACTTAAAACAAATCTCTTTTTTCTATTAACGCAAGTCGTTTCTGGCACTCGCCGGCCGCTGCCGCGGCACCGCTCGCTTCGCTCGCTCGGCTCGTGCGTAGGAGGTCACAGTTTTAACCTAACCTAACCTAGCCATTACTGCCGTCTGCATAGTATGCCAAGTGAAATTATACCAAATAATATATTATGCGAAATTTGAACTCTGCGAATCGTAATTATACTAAATGTAATTCTGCCATCTTAAAAGTATGCCATTGTTAATTCGAAGTTTTAAACATTATGCCAAACGATAATTATACCAAATAAATTTGATGCCATTAAAATGTTCGTTTAAAGAAAATTATGCTAAGTGTGTTATGCCAAATAAATTTCGGAGCATCAAGTTTCTGCCAGATAGAGGGAACCCATCTATAATATGTATGTATTTATAAATTTTATTAGAATTAAATTCTTTCTTTCTTTCTTTTTAGCCTTTTTCGACCATTTTGGTGTAGGCCTCCTTCAACCTCCTCCATTCCTCTCTGTGTTGCGCTCTTTGTGCCCAGTTCGGACCAGCGACTTTCCTCACGTCATCTTTCAGAAGGGGGGCGCTTTTCACCCCATGGCTTCCATTCCAGGATGCGTTTGCACCAGGACATCTCATTTCGGGCCACATGTCCAGCCCATTTCCATTTGAGGTGCGCTACCCGTTTCGTTACGTCTGCGACTTTGCTTTGCTCTCGAAGCCATTTATTCGTTTTGCGGTCCATCAATGACACTCCTACCAGTTTTCTCTCAACCGCCCTCTGGGCTACTTCCAGTCTGTTGATGGTGTCTCGAGTGAAAACCCAAGTCTCAGCACCATGAGTAAGCACTGGCAGGATGCATTGATTGAATATTCTGGCTTTTTGATTAGGAGAGATTTTCATCTTGAAAGTAAAGTCAAGCTTCGAGTAGGCAGCCCACATGAGCCTTATTCGTCGGTGGATCTCGTTATTTTGGTTGTCCTTTCCCATTCTGATCTCCTGTCCTAAGTAGACGTACTTATTTACTTGCTCTATGGTGGTTTGGTCAATAGTAATGTTGATGTTATTACTATCAATATTTGTCATTATCTTGGTTTTGTCCAAGTTCATTTCTAGACCAACTTGTAGTGAGACGTCACTTAGTTCCTGTATCATCACCTGTAATTCCTCAGGATTGTCTGTTAGTAGAACAATGTCATCCGCAAACCTAAGGTTATTCAGTCTAGTACCTGCTATATTTAGTCCACGTTGTTCCCATGACAGTTTTTTAAAAACATCTTCCAGAACAAGAGTGAATAACTTTGGAGAGAGTGTATCTCCTTGCCTGACTCCTCTTTTTATAACTATTGGTTCTGTGGTTTCTGTCAGGTTTACTTTCATCGTCGCATTATCGTAGATGCTTTTGATTAATTTAATGTATCTGTGGTCTATTCGAGCATTTTGTAAGGACTGAATAACTGCCCACGATTCCACACTATCAAATGCCTTCTTGTAATCAATGAATGCAATCCAGAGAGGCATCCGATATTCTGTTGCCTTTTCGATTACAGTTCTCATTGTGAGAATGTGGTCCATGGTGCTGAATCCGCTTCTGAAACCAGCTTGTTCGATGGGTTGGTAGAAGTCAAATTTGTTCGTGAGGCGGATGGTAATAATCTTTGTTAGCAGTTTGTATAGTTGTGGTAGCAAACTTATTGGACGGTAGTTGTTCAAATCCGCTTTGTTGCCTTTTTTGAATAACAGGATAACGCTAGAACATTCCCACTCTTTGGAGACCCTTCCTTCTTCAAGGCATTTATTCAGGAGCTTGTTGAGAACTTGAATCACTGTAACGCCTCCTTCTTTAACCATTTCGACAATTACGCCATCTTCACCCGGTGCTTTATTATTCTTCATCTTCCTGAGGGCATACTCGATCTCCGTGTTTGTTATTTCCGGCACATCTTCTGAGCCAACATTCACAAGTGTCTTAGTTAAGTTAGTTGTTGTGTTGGGGTTTCTAGGTGTATACAATTGGCCATAGTATTCTTCAACGACTTTTAGTAGCTTATGTTTCTCTGTTACTAAGTTTCCGTACTGGTCTAATAATTTTGTGATCTGTTGGCTGCCTATGGAGAGTGCTTTATTAAACACCTTCGGACCTTTATGCTTTTCGATGATAGATTTAACAGTATGTTCGCGATACTCATCGATGTCTTCTTCTACATGTTTTCTCACTTCCTTGCAAAGTAGTTTAAATGTGGCAGTAGTATTTAATCCTTGATTAATTAAGTGCCGTCTTTCCTCTAGCAGTTCTTTAGTGTTCCTTTTTAGTTTTGGGCGGTTATTTTTGCCTTTGGGGGTTATTTCTGCTGCTATTTCACACAGGGTACTTTGCAGGTGTTGGGTGAGTTCATCGATTCCCGAGGTTTGGTTTTCTGTGCTTAGGAGCTTTTCTTGAACTTTCTGTTGAAAGGTATCCTTATTGACTTTAAGCGCAATAGGATCCACTTTAGTTTCCTTTGCACATAGAATTAAATACAATATAATAATTTCTGAACAAAATTACATGTCAACATCTAATTAAATAACCCGCTCCTGACCATTCCCGGCGCAAAAGTGCCCAAAACACTTGCCGCATTCCCGCGTTGGATGGCAATGGACAACCTTTGCGCCAGAAACCGGCTGCAGCGGGAGTCACCACTGACAATGTTTAGCCTGTGCCCTAAGTCCTGAACAAAGTCCTTAGCGTCTTTACCCCAACTCCCCATGGTCTCCACTGCCATTGAAACATCTTAATCTATAAAGCAAAGTTGGGATTGTTCGAATAATTATAAGTCGAAAACAGCTGGACCGATTTTCATGTTTTTTTTTTATTTGTCTCCGTGAGAAAAAAATAAAAAACAAGAGGCGATTTTGATACAACCTTTGACGACGCACGTTCTATTTGGTAGGTAGGGTAGATAGGTAGAATTGCATTGCAAGGCATGCCGGGGCAAAGCTAGTTCGGGAACAGAGTCCAAACTACTAGCAGTCAGGGCTCCAGAGAAAGGAACCTCCTAACAATACGAGCCGTGTCCAGGAGTACCGCGCACTGTATCAAGCCCTTGATCCAGCTGCCTAACGAGAGCCTCCTCAGGTATTGGTCGAGGCTCTTGGCAATTAAGCCATTAGCAGATATGACTATCGGCACAATGATCGCTGAGTCCACATCCCACATGTCGACAACTATGCAAGATTTATTAGACTTATTTTTCTTTAAAGATGTTGCCGTAAAGTGAACGACATTTTATTGAAAAAACAAGTCAATGAAATTTCTTACGGAATATGAATCATTAAAAATTAAATTTAAAATCCTAGCAGCCACTTTTTTTTTTCTTTAAAAAAAGAAAACGTTGCCCCACACTAGCTTTTTCTCCTGTATCGTGGGTGCGTTTACAAACATATAAACTCACATACACAAACAGCCAGACCCGAAACAGCTATCTGCAGTTCAAACAAATATTTGTTCCGTGCGGGAATCGAACCCGCGACACGCAGCGCAGCAGTCGATCCCTCACTGCGCCAACCGTGCCGTCATTTTGATAGGCATCCTGGTATATATGTGCAAAATATTGGTTTTTAGCAAAAACTCGATGAAAGGGTCTTATATTTACCAGTAATGTCATCATCAGCTAGGTCATCCCCGTCGTCCATTGCATCGGAGTCATCGTCAGAGAGCGGTTCTGCTTTAATTGCAACTTCCATCTTAGTGGTGCCATCTGAAAATCATTATAAAAGCGAAAGTGAGTTTGTTTCTTTGTTACGTCTTCACGCCAAACCGACTTTGAAGAATTTTGGTATAGAGATAGTTGGGACCCTGGAGACGGACATAGGCTATTTAAAAAAAAAAAAAGATTGAGAAAGAGGGAAGAAAAGGGAAAATTTAGGGTTTTCCATTTTATACTGTGTTCTGAGACACCTATTTCTATAACTGGTTTGAGACTATTATAAGTACCTTCTTTAAGATGTTTGGAACTAAGGAAGGCTTCTTGGGACTGCAACACCTGTTGTCTGAACGCACACGCATCACGCAGCCGGACCACACAAGTTGCGCAAACGCAGCAATCCTTCGTATCTCCGTCTAAGTGTGATAACTGAAATGAAATGGGATGAGCGTCAGAGGAGGCGTAAGGCGTGGGTGATGGAGGTGTCATGGGCGACGGGAGCGACGTGGGCGACGGGGGCGGCGGGAGCAACGTGGGTGACTAAGCCACCACCTACGGCCACGCGGCCTAAGAAGCTGATATTTTTTTAGCTTACTACACTCCCTCTTAAAATAAAGATAGTTTATTTGTTAAGAAATATTACATTTTTTATTAGATCTTTGAAAGCTTATGGAAATTGAAATTGAAAATATTTATTTCGGCCTGAAATAAATATTTTCAATTTCAATTTCCATAAGCTTTCAAAGATCTAATAGGCACATAAAGTTACAAGTCTATTTAATAATAATTATGTTAGTAGAAAAAAACTTAAAAATAATGTTAGAAAAAATTTTAATTTCAATATGCTGGCCATGCATGAGCGACCACTGCCTCAGGTTTTGGCTGTCCACTCTGTCCGACAACACACTCAGAAGCCTGTTAGTGCTACCCTTTAGCTTAAGGTTATCCTTATGCCGTTATGATGGGAAAGTCAGGGAAACAATGGGAAGACAGCCACTTCTCTATGAGAGTGAGTGGGATGCAGGCCAATTCGGGAGCCATTGAATTTTATATTCAAGAAATAAAAGTGAAATTAAAATAATTGTCTGAGAGATTACAGAGAGAGCATCGTTTTTAAAAAGGTTTTTTTGACAGTAAATTCACCTAAAAGAAATATATTTCATAAATAGGACAATTAATATAGTTTCAAGCCTATCTGGGTTATTGAAAATATATTTAATAAGTACATTTATGTAAATTGATTTTTGTGTGAATTGTTTTTTCTACTTTTATTATCAAACAAAACAAGAAAACGATACCAGTACTTAAATTGAAAAAAAGAAATACAAGTAATACATAATTGTACCACTAAGTTTTTATAGATAGGCTTTTGTAGCACCCATTAAAAACCACCCTTTTATAAAGAAATATAAGATTTTTACCATTAGGTAAATAAATATGTTAGAGAAATAAATTTTACTTGTCTTTGGTATAAAAAGAAAATGTATTTTAAACTAAGAATGTTAAGGATTGACAAGTGTCTTGGCTTAGAAAAATTGTTTCAGTTGTTCTATGAGTATTGAGCTGTAAACTTTATTTTGATACCCTTATTTTTATTAATTATGGTTTAAACAAATAAAATGGAGTGAATGTGAATGTAAGTCAGTGGTTTTCATTCAAACATCATGTGTGGAAAATAAGAAAATTATAACAAAATATAACTGTATTTAATACCTACAGTTCCTATTTAGACATCTCCCAAGTGGCGACAGCAAAAAATCGGGGTTTCACCAACACCATACAGCCTACTACAAGAAAGCTAAGCAAAGCAATAGATTACAGTATATTGGCTACACCGCAAAGTTAATAAAATACTTACAAACAGGCCGAAACAATCCATAAACATTTCAGAATAAACTTCTTTCTTGCCCATCCATTCGTACTCGGTTGTTAAAAGACGACATTTCTTTATGGATCTGCAGCAGCGACATAATGCAGGATCTATGATCGGGCCTTTGAACTTCGTAGGAGCCACTGAAGTCTCCATTTCACAACAATTCAGTTATTTTTCCATTTAAAAATAATATTTTCTACGAGCGATTACAAAAACGTAAAATCGAAACAATTTTCGTTTTGACGTTTGCGTTCCTGTGCCCGCTACTGTAAATTTTTGGTTTTGAAGCATTTCATAGTACTTTTTTAAATCCATCTTAATTTAATCAAAGTTATTGTTTTATTTGGCTAACAAGTTTGTAACATTTGTATTGTATCACAAAGTAGAATAAAAATAAGCACTCACCTTGCGGACTGCCTATGCATGGTCAGTCAGGAATTTAAATGTTATGCACCGACACCATGCATAGATTCATTTTGATAACAGTCTTAGTGAAACAAAGATAAAGCAACAATGGATATACACATAAAAATTATTTTTCATTTTGAATAGTTTTTTGATCTCAATCTGCTTCGGAAAAACATAGATGAGATTGATGGCGGAACGAGCTAACCGAGAAGAATAGACCCGAGAACACAGACTGCGAGATCCTTGTCTGATCGCATAATAAAATTGACGCTAAAATTACCATGAAGTTGCTTGTTAGCCCAGAGAGCATTAAACGTTTGTTACTTATCAAAATCATGATTGGGTTTGTCCTCAATTAACAATGCCGGATTAACCACGTAGCAAAAGTAGCAACTGCTACAGGCCTAGCATTTCCAAACCCAGTCCTCAAATGGAACTCCAGACGTTCAAATAGAAATTTGAACGTCATTTTTGGAAGGAACCTTATAAACCAAACTCCTGTCGCTACAATGGATAACCGGCATATGAATCGATGGCAGTATCTAAAACTATACAACAATACCTAGGGCAAGGTCCCTCTCTGGTGGGTCAAGCTCACAGAGACTGTTCCGTTAGTCCATTGAAAAGTTACATTTGGTTGCGTATTTAGAGGGTGCAATTTTATTTTTCTGATGTGCACAAAAGGGTTCCCTCTATCTGGCAGAATCTCGATGCTCCGAAATTTATTTGGCATAACACACTTAGCATAATTTTCTTTATACGAACATTTTAAAGGCATAAATATTATTTGGTATAATTATCGTTTGGCATAATGTTTACCTCGAATTAACAATGGCATACTTATAAGATGGCAGAATTACATTTAGTATAAGTACGATTGGCAGAGTTCAAAATGTTCAAATTTCGCATAATATATTATTTGGCATAATTTCACTTGGCATACTATGCAGACGGCAGTAATGGCTAGGTTAGGTTAGGTTAAAAATGTGACCTCCTACGCCAGAAACGACTTGCATTAATAGAAAAAAAGATTGTTTTAAGTAGGTTACCCGGAACTGAACTATTTAGATTAGGATACCTAATTACTTATTGAAGTCAATGACATTATTTCAAACTAAAATAAATGACATTATTTTAAAGAAATAATTAATCAAAATAAATGACAACTTATAATGACAAAGATGACCCAACTATAAACTTTCTACGATATGACAATTCTGCCGTTTAATGATTATCGATATAAAATATATGCCAAAAGACGACTCTGACTGTAAAGTTTTTGCGATATGATGTTTCTACTTTTTAAAGATTATGGATTGATTGTCTACCATAGTACCTACGTGATATTGGCAAAATTGTGGTGTCTCCTTGCACAAACGCCATTAAATAAATAAGTCAAGTAAATATTATGGATATGAAATTTATGCCTAGAGATGATTCTGACTTACAAAATTATGAGTTTAGAATGTATGATAAATGAGTGACTGCTAAACAATTTTCTGCGAAGTGAAGTTTATGCCATGCGTTGTTATGGAAAATAAAATTATGACATAAAAAGTTCTGCTATAAAGAGTGGACCCTGCACAAAAAGTTACTTGCCCAAAGTTGTAGAGAATTTAATATGCAACAAAAAATGGAAAAAAATATTAGACAAATATTTTAAGAGATAAATCGTAAAAACCATCTCAACCCCTATTTTCAAGGAGGCGCCCGTGGGACACGGGTGGCGACCCCACAAACTTAGTTTTAGCTCTACACTAACCCTCCCTACACATAAAAAAAATTAAATTGCGTCCTCTAAAAACGCAGGGAAAGGTCAAAAAAATTTAACATTTCAATGGACTATTTATTTACTACTTAACGTTTCTATTTGGTAGTAATAAGTCGTATGTCTATCTTGCTCGTTTTACTAATGACAAAAGGATTGTTGGTTCAGTGGTCGCAAGCTGGACTGTACAGCCGGAAAAAATTCAAAATCACTGTGCTCGATCCGCGGACTGAACGTAGGACCTCATCTTGTGTCAAGTAAAGTTATCAGTAATTTCTTAGAAGTAGACACAGATTCTGATTTATATGTATCGTTTACATTTCGCCTTTTTACATTTTATTTTTCTTAAAAAAAACGTTGCCCCACACTAGGAATATCTCCTGTATCGTGGGTGGGTTTACAAACATTTAAACTTACATACACAAACAGCCAGACCTGAAAAAACTATCTGTAGGCCATACAAATATTTGTTCCGTGCGGTAATCGAGACAGCGACACGCAGCGCGGCAGTCGATCGCTCAGCCACTGCGCCAACCGTGTCGTCAAATAGATCGCTCCTTAAACCTATTGGGATGGAGAGATACAGGGTGTTACAAATAAACCCGTCCAAGAGCGAGTCTGCAGACTCTTTCACCGAAAATTCCGTACAAACTTGAGACATAAACGACCACATCTTTTGACTGCGTAGATTTAAAGGGTTGATCTTTTCACAGCTCCTAGGAACCATAGACCATAATGGTTCTAATTTCAACTTGATACCTCCACGCGTTCCAGAGAAAGTGTCTTTGACTTGACAGACAGACGGTCAACAAAGTTATCCAGGTATTTTTTTAAGTATAGAAATACGACTTGTCGAATAGAAACGAAACATTTCACTTAAAAGTTTCAGTTTCTTTCAGACGGCGAGAATTAAGGAAAAGTGGGATGAAAAAAATTAAACCATTTATCATTGTCATCATTTACGTATTTTATAAAACCTAATAAATAATACTTAATTACTGTGATCATTATTATGTCCTTACTTAAATCTTAACTTATAATTTACTTACAATAGTTATAAATTATATAAGTAGTTATAACCGTAATTTAAATCAAATTATTTGTGATCAAGATCATCTATACAGTCAATCATTGCATGTTTTGTAAGATTAAAGTCAATTTGTGGAAAAATATAAAATGGATATCTTTTTATGTTAGCGAAATTATTCCGTTTATTCGTTTTTACATAATAGTTTTAACATAATAGCTAGCGGTAAATAAGATGTGAATAAACAGTAGTTCTTATTTTACTCCAATTAATAAATTAATATCGATTAAAAAAATACTGAAATCGAGATTCAATGCTTGAAAGGCAGTGTCAATAATTACAAATTTGAGATCATCTTTTTTTTATTTTTAGTAAGTATTTAAAATTATAATCGAACATGATTTAACCGTTATAGATTTGCCTACCGCGTCGAAAATAATTGTTTTCGATATGAAAATAGATTACACCATATTGATGTGGTGATGGTGATGATTTCATCGCACCATGTTGATGAAGTTGGTTGTTTATTATATTTTATTGCCAAAAAACATCATGATTACAAGGATTTACATTGGCCTCAAGACGCAAGCAAACACTAGTTTTCAAGTGACAGTTGACAGATAAGTCTCAATATGGCGCGAGTTATGTCTAGATAACCTTTTCCCGCCTATATTTAGTTGGGAAAAGAATCATGGAGGTACAAATAAAGAGAGGCCTATATCGAGCAGTGCGACGAGGCTGTGAATGATGTTAATGAAGTACGGTATTAACAAATCTAAGGCCACCTACGCACTATGCGGCTAGCCGCAGTTCGCGGATAACCGTAAGAGCGAGTTCACAGTTCGCCGTGTGTACGACCTAATCGTACACACGGCGACAGATCAACCTATACAAAACCAGTTTATGCGGATCTCTCATTGTACTTGAAATTTATGGTGTACGATACGTTGTTGAGAGAGCAGCATAAACTGGTTTTGTATAGGTTGATCTGTTGCCGTGTGTACTCGGCAGTTTTATCGGAACCGGTGTTGGATGCGTACTGGCATATATGGCGACCCGATAAAACTGTCGGCGAGCCCGGACACGATTTCTGAAGAGTAAAGTGTGGAGAATATAGACATACTGCTTTGTATAGGCCGGCTATAGCATCTTGTGTGAACAGTAAGATCCGGTGGTCGGCCAACGGCAAAACTGTCGTTCCGAACCGGTGAACCTAGCCTAAGGCCCATCCGAATGCTTTACGGTGGGATCGACTCATTTCCAAGATGGATGCCGAAGAAGTCGCAGCTATATTATATTTACTTGCGTCATATAAAGACCCGTAAGTCTGGCCGCAGCACTCAGGACGACTGGAGCTGTGGGCCCGCAGCCGCATCGCAGTTTGAATGAAAACAACTTTTACGTACAAATGATTGATTGCGGTCAGACGCACGGCTGGCCGCATAGTGCGTAGGGGCCCTTACAATTTAAATCTTTGTTTTCATATTTTTTTAAATTAAAATTCTTATGTTATAAATACATTTACATTCTAATCTACACGTAGGTACATTTTTATTCATAAGATAGTGTTTATTCGCATTTATATCACTGTTCAGAAATTGCTTGTTTTAGTAGTATATGAAATGTACAGAGGACATCTCGTCTTTGTTAACATTATGACCTTAAGCTGGTTTAGCATAGTACAGTATTTCTATAGCATGTAAAGTCAACAAAAGAGTACCAAGGATCGTCTTAAATAGATTGCCCTTTACGTTCCGGGGCCGCGGTATCTCTTTCGAACAACGCAACCCCGGCAGGCGGTGGCTTTGGCAGAGCCCTATACTTTGTTGACATCTCTTTGAGCCGCGCGTGGAACACTAACGCGCCATCGACACGGCCTATCGTCAATAGACGGGCGGACAGTGAGCTAGCCATTGTTCACCGTCCACTGGCCTGCATCTACGGTGGCCGGGAATCGCGGCGCCGAAGCTACTCTTTATCCCACTCTACGCGGGGCAGTTCGTAGTTAACCAACAACATTTATATTCATCACTTTTATAGTCACATTCCCTTTGCCTCTTCTTCACATGCCAGATATTTTAGTAACAGACGCAACTTTCATACTTCTTCTATTATACACATTTCTTACCATATCCATACTTCTCCCCAAACATCCACCTAAACATTCTCATTTCCGGTACATACTATCTTTGACTACAATTATAAATATCTTTCTTTCTTTTTTATGGTTAAGTACCTCAAAAGGAAAAACAGCTACCCCACCATGACGTGTTAAAGCAGAACTTATTCCGCTGAGGGAAAGGGACAGAGCTATACAGGGTGTCTAGCACCATCTCTTTCACTCAGTGAAATAAGTTCTGCTTTACGATGTCATAGTAGGCCTACAGAACCCTTATTGGATCGTTGTTCGCCTGTCTGTCTATCGCCGCTTCGCCGGAGATCGTACGGTAGCCCGGATCAGCCTTATGGGGATTATTACCACCTTTTGAGGCTCGTGCAGGAGTAGACGAACTGTGGTCCCTTTGAAGCTGTGTAAAAATTAACTCTCAGTCTCAAAGGATATGAGCGTTTATGTCATAAGTTCGTGCAGAACCCCCCAAAAGATCATCATTTTCCTGCCGTTGTCCCATTCTATTTGGGGTCAGCGCAACACGTTTTCTTCTTCCATTCTCCCCCATCAGACGTCACGGCATCATTTACTCCTTTCTCCTTCATATCATTCCTTACACAATCCATCCATCTTTTCGGTACGCACTCAAAAGATATGGCCGTTTATATCGCAAGTTTGTACGGAACCTATCTTTCGTGTTTCCAATCTTTCTTTCAAAAGAACTAACATCATTATCGATCGCAAAACATACTTCGTTCGCCAGCCATAACCTACTTCATTCCATTTTTAGAGAATCTTTTGGCACTCGGTGAGATGTTGGTTAGAAGTTGTTCAGTTATATGGTATATGGCATTTCTGATACATGCTAAAGATACCAGCTTATACAGGTTTTGTTACCAGAAACGTGTGTCTAAGGATAAAAACATTTCCACGCACAGATTAACATTTTCTTGCATCTTTTCTCCATCTTTGTCACTTAGAATTGCCACTTACTAAATTGAGAAGTACAATCAAACGTGAGTGAATAAATGAGGATTTCTTTATTAAATAAAGACACAAGAAAACGTGATCTGTAAATGCAAAAGTGTGATTTTACTCTCAATGTACTAATTTTAACAGAGGAGCTCGTGGCTAAATAATAGTAGCCGCTCAGGTCGATCTTTAGGTTAAGCCACGCTTGCCTAGGTTGGTCTGTGGATGGGTGACCGCCCGTTAAATACCGAGTTTCCTCCGTGCCTCGGAAAGCACGTTAAGCCGTTGGTCCCGGCTGTCATTTGTAGATCTTTGACAGTCGTTACAGGTAGTCAGTGTTCCGAAAGTCTGACAACCAGTCTTACCAAGGGGTATAGTATTACCCAGTATTAACTGGGTTGTGGAGGTCAGATAGGCAGTCGCTCCATGTAAAATACTGATATTCAGCTGCATCCGGTTAGACTGGAAGCCGACCCCAACATAGTTGGGAAAAGGCTAGGCAGATGATGTACTAATTTTAACATAATACATGAATTATTAACTGTACTGTTAACTAAGTTGATTGATGTCATGTTTTAAGTGACTAACTAGGCACGAGAAAAGTTAATACATGGAGTATGAAACGAATGGAGTGTTAATGATGAACAAAAATAGTTTTACTTTCACCATTTTTAAGGGTGCATTATGCAACAGCTTCCCAACGGGGCACTGGGTTAGGGTGCTTAGTTTTTGTTAAAACAAAGTGGAATTGAATGAGATTGATTGTGCTAAACTCAGAACTGAAGCGTTGCCTCTTTATCAAGTGGAAATCAATCATGATTCGGAATATGAGTCATTATGATTTGAAACAGGATATATACTATGTTTATTATTTACATTGAGTTCCTGAAATTTCGGCGCTGTTGCAAATACCATGACCACGAATAACGGATGTTTATAAGCCTACAAAACGATCTATCAATTCACTGGATTAAATTACATAACCATAACGTGAACACTCCATTTGCTATATACTCCATGAAAGCTTGTTTTCAACGTACAGTCAACAAAATGGATATGTATGCAGGCTAACTTCTAATATTTAGTATTTTTTTACTGTAAACTTATCTACTTTGTGAACTGTACTACAAATATATTCTTTTTTTTTATAAAATAAATATGTAAAGCTTAGAAAACAATCAACTGTGATGTTTTATTACTTATATTTAAATTATTAATGTACAATACTCCATTTAAAAATACTTCAGACTATTTTCCTTATCTATTAATCTCAAAAAGTTAATTATCAATTTGGTGGTATATGTTTTTAGGAGAATTTCATATAGTCGCTCCATGGTAGCTCGCGAAATTAAAATTTTCAATTTTTTAATTTGCATTTCAAAGGTCTGTGGTTGCATGTTGATTAAAAACTAATCTTTGAACTCAGTTTTGTTTCTTTTTGAAAATAAAGGAATCTCTCCCTTAAGTAAAATAGGCCAACTTGAGTATTAGGTAGTTTCCTTCTAGGGCCCGATTTATCCTGTCAAGGGGAGACTTAGCAAAATTTATAGTGGTTAGTGGCCCTGACTGCTGAGCCGGAGGTCGTGGGTTCGATTCCCACCCAGGACAAACTGATGAGAGAGTGTGATGAGCATGATTGTTTGTTCTGTGTCTGGGTATGATTTATCTATAATATGTATGTATTTATAAATTATATAAGTATGTATATAGTTGTCTGGTTACCATAACACAAGCTCTGCTTAGCTTGGGATCAGATAGCCGTGTGTGAGTTGTCCCAAGATATTTATTTATTTTATACCACCAAATTAACAAAACAATCCCTACCAAAACTTAAAAGTAGCATCCTTCAATATCGCACTCCGGATGATGACTTTTAATATGAGACTTCATACTCGCATTCTGTATAAAAGCCTGCCCACAAATATGACACCTATATCGCCTATCATTCGTATGAGTCCGTATATGGTACTGCAAAGACTTCAACCTCGGATAACTCTTTTCACAATACTCACATCTGAAGTTTCTCTCACCTGTGTGTGTCGCCATATGTTCCTTTAATCTAGAAGGAAGATAAAACCTTTGATCACAATATTCACACTGATGCTTTAAAACTTTTTGGTGATTTCTTCTCTGATGTTCCGTCAAAGTCTTTTGTCTATTGTAAACTTTATCACACAAATTGCACGGGTAGGTCCTCTTTTGACCGTGGGCTTCTGTTAAATGTTTGTTTTTCAACGCATAGGACATGAAGCACTCGTCGCATCTGGGACATCTTATGATAGCCTTTTTCTTGTGTACTATGTCGACATGCATGTCTTTATAGTGGTTTGATTTGAAGACTTTGCCGCAGACTTCACAAGTATGTCTTTCGTCGTCTTTGTGCCTTTTCAAATGGGCGTCCAGTCTAGGTTTCTCCAAGAAACAAACACCACAAATATCACATGTGTAGTTACTGAAATGCTCGACCATGTGTGTGTTTAATGTGTTGAAATCTTCAAAAACATCGTTACACATAACACAGACTAGATCATTCCAAGTAAGTTTGTATAATAACATTTTATCTGGAGCTTCAAAATAAATCTTTTTACCATGCACATGGTCTATATGTTGTTTGAAAATGCTTAAATCATCTATTTTTATTGGACATAATCTGCAGTCGATTCTTGTGATATCAATTTTGATCATTTTCTTGTATCCCATTAGAAGTTGGAACGGTTTGGTGTCATGTGAGACGGTGTGCTCTCTCAAATCTTCTGGTTTAGGGTAATAATCTTTGCAGTAAAAGCAGTAGTAGTTATTACGTCTGTTCTTGAAGGGACAGACGTAGGAATACTGTATGATAGTTAAGAGATTTTCTTCAGACATACAGTCTAGGTCTCTGTCATAATTATTTTTCTTCTCAACGGGGGCTTTCTTTGCAGTTTTCGGTGATTTTTTTGTTGATGTTCCTGGAAAGAGATTAAGGTAGGTAAGTAATGATTAATTAGCGGCACGATTGGCGCAGTGGCTGAGCGAACGACTGCTGTGCTGTGTGTTAAGGGTTCGATCCCCACACTGATCAATTATTTGTATGGTTCACAGGTTTCCTCATGATATTTTTCTTCAATTCTATACTAATATTATAAAGCTGAAGAGTTTGTTTGTTTGAACGCGCTAATCTCAGGAACTACTGGTTGGAATTGGAAAATTCTTTTAGTGTTGGATAGTCCATTTCTTGAGGAAGGCTATAGGCCAAAGATGGCGAACCGAGGCCACGCGTGCCAATGACGGCACGCAACACAACGATTTGGGCACACAAACAATTTTAATCATATTTTTATCTTTCTATAATTTTTTAACTCGCCGGAGCGAAACCGTTTAGCGATGACTCCACTAGTCAGTAAAAAAAGTTTCGAATTGATAGTAATTATTTTCCTAATACAATCACTTAGTCAAAAATATTTGATGGCACGTCTGTGGCCTCATTCAACATTTATTTTGGTAAAATGGCACGTTGGTCCATCAAGGTTCGCCACCCCTGCTATAGGCTATATAACATCACGCTACGACCAACAGGTGCTGAGCAGCGTGGGTGAAACCGCGAGGAACAGCTAGTCTTAGATAAACTTCAAATAGTACGTATGAACTGAAAATGTCACATTAGTATTTGGCGAGATTTGATCCCACAACTTCATGCGTTAGGCGCTTAACCTCTGGTCCATCACGACACTAAACACTCTTCAATGATATTGAATTACTCAAAAATAAGTTACTAAAGATAACGGGGCCCTGGAACACAAAGGGAACAAATAGCTTGACACTCCCGCTCCGGGCGGAGCGTGGGGAGATGTTAGACGATTACACATCTATACTATCTATACTAATATTATAAAGCTGAAGAGTTTGTTTGAACGCGCTAATCTCAGGGACTCCTGGTTGGAATTGGAAATTTCTTTTAGTGTTGGATAGTCCATTTCTTGAGGAAGGCTATAGGCTATATAACATCACGCTACGACCAACGGGTGCTGAGCAGCGTGGGTGAAACCGCGAGAAACAGCTAGTCCGAAAATAAAACGGCCAAGAGCGAGTCAGACTCAAGCACCGAGAGTTCCGTACAAACTTGCGACATAAACAGTCATATCTTTTGACTGCGTAGACTTAAAGGGTTGATTTTTCACAGCACAAAGGAACCATAGACGTATATGGTTCAATTTCAACTCGATAAGACCACGCAGTTCCCAGACGGACAACGAAGTTATCCAACAAAGGTTTTGTTGTTTTCCTTTTGAAGTATGGAACCCTAAGAGCTGAAACTGCGTTAGACGGACGCCCGCAACATTACATACAAAAGTGCACCGTTGTGGGGGCACGCACGGGGCCCACCAGCGGTAAAACGCGCGGGCTTGTTTTTGTTGTTAGAATTCAGCAAAGCAGAGGGGCTTGCCAGGGTCTCCGCCTGTCGGGATTGCGGGTTGTTCAAAAGAGACACCGCGGCCCCAGAACGAAAAGGCAATAGAAGGAACATGGTTGAGTTTTAGTCAGTAGAAACCTGTCCCTCCCGTCGCTCCGCACAGAGCGGGGGAAGTTATTTGCTGATTACCCACTCCAAAAAAAAGGGTAACTACTTGGTTAATAAAGCAAGCCCACAATTAGTATTAGTCCAGCGCCCCACAAATAACACAATGCAAACCTACCAGCTTTCTGTTTCTTAGCAGTAACTTTCTTCTTCTTCGCCGCCCCATTAGTCTTCCCTTTCTTCTTAGCCTTCTTCTTGATAGGCTTATCGGAGTCCGAGGATGAAGCCGACCAGTCGCTTGCATCGTCCTCGTCATCATCATCCCCAATGTCGTC
The DNA here is from genome assembly GCA_958449745.1 of Ochropleura leucogaster. Lineage (NCBI taxonomy): Eukaryota > Metazoa > Arthropoda > Insecta > Lepidoptera > Noctuidae > Ochropleura > Ochropleura leucogaster. The sequence goes on along the minus strand of OY288228.1, from coordinate 6,762,673 downwards.
AATATCGTCCTCTATCTTGGAGTCGTCGTCTAGAGGTAATTCTGGTTTTGCAAGAGGCTCTTCTTCTTTGGGAGGCTTAGTTTCTGGTCGGTCAATTAAATGATGTTCGGGAATATTGGGTATGCCTGAAGTGGGAAAATAAAAATAGATGAATTTTTGTTTTTTTACATCGTTCTCACATCCTACTTCCTACTAATATTATAAATGCGAATGTTTGTGATGATGTATGGATGTTTGTTACTCTTTCACGTCAAAACGGCTGAACGGATCTTGATGAAATTTGGCACAAAGGTAGATTATAGTCTAAACTTTTCTTTTAGATATTACGCGGTCAAAGCCGTGGGGGCCAGCTATCCTTACTAGATTATGTATAATAGCGAAAGTGAGTTTGTTTGTTACGTCTTCACGCCTAAAGGGCCAAACCGATTTTGATGAATTTTGGTACAGGAATAGTTAGGACCCTAGAGACAGACATAGGGTAAACAAAAGTGAGAAGAAGGGGAGAAACAGGTCAGAAAAGGAAAAAGATTTTTTTTTTCAATCATCAAGCGGGTTAAAGTTAGCGTTAGCCCAAAGAAACTATACCACTCGGACGAAGTCGCGGGCGGCAGCCAGTATTATATAAACGCGAAAGTCTGTATGACTGTATGGATGTCTGTCAATCTTTCACGCCAAAACTAATGAACGGATTTTAATGTAAAATAATATAGCTTATACATTAGAATAACACATAGGCTACAATTGATAAAGATATATTGCATATTCTATCATCACGCGAGCGAAACCGCGGGGCGCAGCTAGTGTATGTATAATCTCAACATAAATGATGTATGAAATGAAATGATAAATGACTTTGTAAAAATATTATGATTGAAAAGAGTGTCCACGGAGTTTCTGGCCTATTCTTCTCCATAGAGATCTACGCTTTGGAATGGGCAACTACAGTACTTTCACAAGTTATTAATATCTTGTGACTGGGACTGTAGCAGCATCTGCTTTGTTTTGATGACATTCAAAAGTGCCTGTAATGGTTTAATTGAAATAAATGTCATCTTGCAGTTCAACCAATGAGGTCGTCTGCTTAACCGGACAGATTGTGTGAATGCCTCGAGAGTAAGAAGAATCAAGCCAGGTAAAAGCTTAAAATTAAGCGACTACACGCTAAAGGCACCCCCTGTGGGGTACGAGCCTTGGCTAGGGCGTTGCTGGGGGAGTACACAAAGGGACAGGCTGGATCTGAGTGATATTATTTTGGGACTGATTTGAACTTATTGGCTCATCATCGCGAGCTGGCTCTAGCAAAGGACCTGTGGGAGACTTTACCTCTCAAGGACCGCCATTATTTACGTCAACTATCCGTAAAGCACCGCCGGGCGGGCTCTTATCGTAAGCGTAATCTGATTTTAAGACTTATGTTTACTACAAATACAGTTTTAAATCAGTCGGTGTTTGGTGGCACAAATTTGTGCCAGCAAGGCTCAACGATAATACTTGTTTACTGGCACGTTTTTGTGCCGCTGGGGCTCTAAAGGAAGTACAAATAAAAAAAAAACTTATGATTTACCTTCCACAGCTTCAGAGAGAGGGTAATCCATAGACATATTATCATCGTCATGGTCGGCCCCGCCAGAGATATCGCTGCAGTCGTCTTTTGGCTCTATCTTCAACTCTATGTCCATCTGCGGCTTGTGTGTCTTTGGTTCTAAAAAAACATAAACGGTTAATTTTAAGTCTGTGGATGATCTGTGTGCTGGGCTGTAAGAAAGGTGGACGAAAAACGATTGCATGCAGAGGAGATGAGAATGTTGAGATGGATGTGTGGAGTGACAAGAATGGATAAAGTAAGGAATGAATATATTCGAGGAAGTTTGAAAGTTGCGCCTGTCACAGAAAAAAATAAAGGCAGTCGTTTGCCTTGGTATGGACATGTAATGAGGAGGGAGGAAGGACATGTGACTAAAAGACTGATGGATCCGAATGTTGATGGACGGAGAGCGAGAGGAAGGCCAAAGAAAAGTTGGAAGGATTGTGTAAGGAATGATATGAAGGAGAAAGGAGTAAATGATGCCGTGACGTCTGATAGGGGAGAATGGAAGAAAAAAACGTGTTGCGCCGACCACAAATAGAATGGGACAACGGCAGGAAAAAGATGGATGATCTGTGTAAAAAAGATTTAGTTCGGGCACAGTGATATATAAAGACCATTTTTCGGACATTGCTATTTTATTTGAAAAAAAAAAACTGATAGCTTAAGGCTGGGTTGCACCATCTTACTTTAACATTAACAAACATCGAAAATTCAGTTAAAGTAATGGTTAGGCCAAAAATGAGTTGTACCATTTGACAAATAGTTAAATGACGTCATAACTTTAACCGTAACGGTAACCGATCACTTGTCGCTGGTTAGTGTTAGCGTTTGTGTTAAAGTAAGCGTCAACTGTCAAACGCGTTGAATAGACAAATCAATAAAAAGGTATAATACGAGATCCGGCTGCAGAATCAGTGTACTCATCGAGTGTTTGCTGAAAACCAAATTTTTATACATATTCATGATTAGGAGAATTTATATCCACCAGGTTGCCTATCAAAATGTGGGCGCTAGTATTTTTAATTAAATTATTAATAATTCATAATCCGTAAGAAATTTCATTGACTTTTTTTTTCAATGAAATGTCGTCTACTTTACGGCAACATCTATTTAATAAAGACTCTGAAAAATTATGGTTGCCGTTGCGCACCTGGCCGCACCTCTTCGCAGCCAGGTATACACGGGTATGAATTTGTTACATTTATACACCCACAACGTACATTTATAATTTATATATCAAATTAAAGCTATTTTTTTTCTGTATATTATTATATACAGAAAAAAAATAGCTTTAATTTGATAAATAAATAGCTTTAATTTGGTTGCTTAATTAAATCTGGCCGCCAATAAGGGTTGCTGGCTAATAAATATAGTAAATATTAAAAGTAGAGTGAAAGAGAGCTAGCGCGTAACACCACTAGTCAGACGAGGATAGCGATTGCCAGCTGTCGGACGGTTTAAAGCCATTGCGCATGCGTCAGATGTTAGTGTTCTCAACCTCCGATTCAAACAATAGTAGGTACGACTCAAAATAATAAACACTCCAAAAGAAACGTCTTTTTTTTCTAAAATTATTAATAATTTAATTAAAAATACTAGCGGCCACATTTTGATAGGCAACCTGGTGGATATAAATTCTCCTAATCATAAATATGTGTAAAAATTTGGTTTTCAGCAAGCACTCGATGAGTACACTGATTCTGCAGCCGGATCTTAGACTACTTGCAAGCAAATTTTCGTCCATGTTTTTATTTTCTCCCACAGTGCACCAGAACCCGAAAGATTATTATATTAAAAATATTTCTAAGCTTCCTTGAGAAAAATATTTAAAATTAACCGACACCGAGCTAACATCAATAAAATGAAGTGACACCGATGACAGCGCAGAAACTAGTTTTTACGTTTTTTATGATTAGTATTGCCATATTTAAAAATGTTACCCGCGTCGAACTTGGGGTAAATCACGTCTCATTTGACTTGCAACACTTTTAACTTTAACAAATCTAATGAATTCGCTGGTGCAACTCATTTTGCTGCAACTATTAAAGGCAGCGTTACTGTTAGTGTTAAATTTGACACAAACCTTTACTATAACTTCTTCTGTGGCGCAACCCAGCCAATTTGTTTGTATGCTAGAATTGGTATTCCTACCTAACTAACATGTTTAGTTTTTGCGAAAATCATTTTGAAAATCGTCAATTTTTGAACCGGATATTTAGATAAACACATATTTCTCTAAAACTCAGTCCTGCTGCCCTACTATGATGTCCTAAAGCAGAACTTATTCCGCTGAGAGAAAGAGACAGAGCTATACAGGGTGTCTAGCACCATCTCTTTTCCTCAGTGTAATAAGTTCTGCTTTAAGACGTCATAGTAGGCCTGCCGTACGCAATGATGGTCTTAGGCCGTGCGCTGCGTTAGGCGGGCGCACGGCGCGGGCGCCCGCTTGGCGTGCTGTCTCTTAACGCAGCGCACGGCCATTGGCCGAGCGCTGCGGCGGGCGACCCGTTGCACGCAGCGCTGATCTATGAGATTACATGAAAGAGCACGCCACGCGGGCGCCCGCGCCGTGCGCCCGCCTAACGCAGCGCACGGCCTTAGAAACATCGACGACGTATTTTATGCTGCATATATTAGAGCATAAATTAACCTCGAAAGTTTGTTAGATCGATCCCGATAGGAAAAAAATAAAATCCAAAATGAAAAAATCTGCTTTGTATTTTTAATCCATATAGATTTTTTCATTTTGGATTATTTTTCCTCGAAAACCGCCGTATTGGGATATGTTATTTATACTAAAATTATACTAAAACTAGCTTTCGCCCGCGGCTTCGCCCACGTTAAATTTGGGTAACACAGTCTCCTTGCGCCTTATTGATTTGTAATAGCAACGCTAAGTTTTCCCTTTTCTTCCCTCTTTCTCCCTCACATCCCACTTTTTTTAAATAAAAATTAGCCTATGCCTATGTCCGTCTCCTGGTTCCCAACTATCTATGTACCAAAATTCATCACAATCGGTTTAGCCATTAAAGCGTGAAGAGGTAACAAACAAACAAACTCACTTTCGCTTTTATAATATTAAAAGTAAGGATTATGTTCATAATTTCCCCTACATCCTTATAATATTAATATTACCTAGTATTATAAAAGGGAAAGTGAGTTTGTTTGTTTTTTTGTTACCTCTTCACGCTTTAATGGCTTGCATGCGTTGCAATGCAATTTTTTACCTTTCTACCTACCTGCCTACCCTACCTACCCTACATACCCTACCTACCCTACATACCCTACCTACCCTACATACCCTACCTACCCTACCTACCCTACATACCCTACCTACCCTACATACCCTACATACCCTACATACCCTACATACCCTACCTACTCTACATACCCTACCTACCCTATCTCTCAAGTTGGATCGAACTGCACATGGTGTGCGAATTTTATTATAATCGGTTAAGTGGTTTAGGAGTCCATTGAGGACAAACATTGTGACACGAGATTTAATATATTAAGATAAGATAAGATTATTATTGACAGCACGGTTGGCGCAGTGGGTGAGCGATTGACGCGGGATCGATCCTCGCACGTAACAAATATTTTTATGGCATAAAAATAGTTTTTTCCTAGGGTGGCGCGCAACGCTTTTAAAAAAATATTTATACATAATATATTTTACCAGCCAGATATAAATTGTCTTCCTCGTGAACCTTTTTGTCACGGAACAGCTCCTTGTACAGTGCACTTGCTGCCTACAAATACGTCTTAACGGTACGACACACGTCCTTTAATAATAAATAATATAATATCTTGGGACAACTCACAAACGGCTATCTGATCCCAAGCTAAGCAGAGCTTGTGTTATGGTAACCAGACAACTGATATGCATACTTATATAATTTATAAATACATACATATAATAGATAAATCACACCCAGACACAGAACAAACAATCATGCTCATCACACAAAGTTTGTCCTGGGTGGGAATCGAACCCACGGCCTCCGGCTCAGCAGTCAGGGCCACTAACCACTAGACCAACAGGCCCGTTTTTGACGTACGACACACGTCCCTCAGACGTATGATACATTTAACCATCATCTGCCTAAACTTTTCCCAACTATGTTGGGGTCGGCTTCCAGTCTAACCGGATGCAGCTGAATAACAGTATTTTTTACAGTATTTGACCTCCACAACCTAGTTAGTGCTGGGTAAATGCGATACCCCTTGGTAAGACTCGTTGTCAGACTTTCGGAACACTGACTAGGTACCTGTAACGACTGTCAAAGATCTACAAATGACAGCCGGGGCCAACGGCTTAATGTGCTTTCCGAGGCACGTAGGAAATTCGATATGTAACCAACCTAGGCAAGCGCGACTTAACCTAAAGATCGACCCAAGCGGCTGCTATTATTTAGCCACGAGCTCCTCAGATACATTTAACCAATAAATAAAAATATCTTACCAGCCAAAGCATCCTTGTCTTCAACTTCAAGCTTAGCGCTAAGGAACAGCTCTTCACACTGTAACACTTGTTGTCTGAACGCGCACGCGTCCCGGAGACGTACGACACAAGTTGCGCAGACGCCGCAGTCTTTTTCATTGTCGTCGACGTGTGATAGCTGGAGAAAGAAGGATTTATTAAAGACTAAGTTTAGACTTTTGCCGAAATATACACTACTGAAAAAAATTAAGAGATACAAAAAAAAAAAATTTTTGGGAAATTTTCAACAGGCAGTAACTTCAAGAGAAATGGTTGTATGGGAAACCAATTTACAGAATTATAGCCTAGGTATTTGAACAGCACAACTCAATGACTGACCCCTTTTTTTTCGGGTGGGAAACCATCCAATACTGACTAAAACCCACCCATGTTCCTTCTATTGCCCTTTACGTTCCGGGGCCGCGGTATCTCTTTCGAACAACCCGCAACCCCGGCAGGCGGAGGCTCTGGCAAGCCCCTCTGCTCTGCTGACTCTCTTTGAGGTGCGCGTGAAACACGAACGCGCCGTCGACAATTGACGGACGGACGGTGAGCTAGACCCATTGCTCACCGTCCACAGGCCCGCATCTACGTTGGCCGGGAGTCGTCTCGCGGCGCCCGGTTGCTTTGAGGTTCTCTCCCTCAAACGCCCGGCCTCCTCCTTCACTAGCATTACTGCTTCGCAGAAGGAGGTGACCGCTTCCCATTCCCTCTCGGTCCGGACCATAGCCTGAACCAGGGCCGGACGCGAGAGGTCGCCGCCGCCAATCGCCTCCACGAGAGCACGGCGGTGCTCCGCCCAAGCTGGGCAGATCGCCACTGTGTGCTCCACCGTGTCCTCCGGGCGATCGTCACAATGGTGACACCCGGACGTTTCCTCCCGCCCGATAATGTGCAGGAACCTCCCGAAACTTCCATGTCCGGTGAGGATCTGCGTCAGGCGGTAGGTGAGGACGCCATGACGCCTCTCCAGCCACTCCTCAAAGAAGGGACTTACCGCCACTATTGTGGCGTGCCCTGCACGGGGTTGCGACAGTCGCTCTCTCATGCCACCATGAGATCGCACCGGAGGTCTGTCCGCTGAGGGGCAATTTGCCGCGGTAGCGGAGTTTTCCCCCGTGTAGTGCCTCCGCGCGCCACTCAAACAGGCGCGCGAGGACTATCGCCTCCAGATCCCAAGGTGGCAATCCGGCAAGGAGGCTCGCTGCCCCGCCGGAGATCGTGCGCTAGCCCCGGATCAGCCGTATGGTTACCACCTTTTGTGGCGCGTTCAGGTAGTGGGCGGCGCGCCGCCCTAAGGAACGCGCCCATACCGGGTCCCCGTAAAGGGCCATGGACCGCACGACTCCGGCATAGAGCCTACGGCAGGAGGTGTTTGGCCTCCTCAGATTGGGCAGGAGCCGCTTGAAAGCAGCCCCCGTCCACTCGAGTTTGGGAGCCAAACGTCGGAAGTGTTCAATGTAATTCCACCGGCTGTCGAGGACGATTCCCAGGTTCTTCATCGTCACAACCCCTCCTACCGTCAACTGGGATCCCGACGGTGGCGTGTTTCCGCGGCCATGAAATACCATGGCCTCGGATTTGTGCAAAGCCACCTCGAGACCCAGTAACCGGATCCTCTCTGCGACTATCGCAATCCCGCGATGATTGACCCCTTGGTGAGACTACTTGTCAAAATATAGAACGTACTTGAAAATTCGTTTTAGTCCCTTTTCTTTTCTCTTTTCCCTCATTTCTCACTTTAAAAAAAAGCCTATGTCCGTCTCCAGGGTACCAATTATCTCTGAACCAAAATTCATCAAAATCGGTTTAGCCATTTAGGTGTGGCGACGTAACAAACTCACTTTCGCTTTTATAATATTATAGTAAGGATTGTTGCTACAACCTGATCAATAATTTATTACAATGTACAGTGATAGGCATGTTGGGGTACAAAGGGTACCGGATCACTAAAGGTCTGCTAAATTTAAAATATGGCTTAAAGTTTAATGGTAGGTACTTGACCACTACTAAGAAGTCTGAATTATAAAATAACACATTATGAACAAGTATCTATTAGTGGTTAACTCCATTTACCTACTAAGTTTGGAATTTGATAGGTCCTGTACTTATTTTATATTAAAAAAAAAAACATTTCTTTTTTTACTTCAAAAAAATCTTTAGAACTACAGCCATCATTATAATATAAGGTCATGATGACTGTAGTTTTACTGTTTCTTATATTTGATACCTTGTTTACAGTCTGAACAGGTTTTGATTACGATTCTAAGTATGTACCTCAAGCACGATTGAAGGTAAACTTAACTACAATTATTGGTCATTTAAGTCTTTATTTATGGTTTTATTATAAGTAAGTTGGTAATATTTAATTTTATTCATGTTAGAATAACAATTTTAATCTAATAGGGACCCTATTAGGTTCAGATTATAATCAGACCCAAATACAAAAACAATGATTGAATAACAAACACTAAAAGAACATCTGGGTGTTGGCAAATACTACTCAATTTCCGAAGTTTTTGTAAAAGGTAGGTTTTTTAACTGACCAGTATTCCAAAGCAGTCCATGACCATCTCAGCATACACCTCCTTTTTCTCCATCCAAGTATATTCCGCTGTAAGAACTCTACATTTTTTTATAGCCCTACAGCATCGACATAGCGCTGGGTCTATAATCGGTCCGTTATTCTTAACTGTAGCCATTTTGTAGTGTTATTGACCACGAAAATTAAAGCCAACACAAATTCTTCATGATTTACATTCAGTATTCATCATTAATTCGACTTTTTGTGTGATATTTTCGCAAAAGAAAGCTTTGCTTAAAAAACCACTTCAAGCAAAGTCGTCCTGTCAATAACACAAGAACCACAGAGTAAAAATGTCAATAACCCTTTGCGTCATGTTCGCATTTCCAAGACCACAGAAACTAATAAAATTAAACCCACGCAGCCATGGTACGACTCTACGTGCCATAGATCGTAACCCCGATTTCAAGCAGGCGTCGCGGCAGTCGGCACGGCGGTCATTTTTAGTCTATGTCATGCTATAAAATGGCGGTGTTTCTTTGAGACTTGAGAAAATCTTGTGACTATTAATTTTACGTAAAATTGCTATCATGTCGGCGGAAAAAACTGAGATAGAGACGTTTTTCGGTAGATGTAGATGTTGTCTTTCTTATGGCTACTTAAAAAACATGTGGATAGAACATCGATTTGAAGGAGAAGCCGAAATCTACGGCGAGATGCTTGTCCAATGTTTTGCTCTGACCGTGAGTATTTTCTTTCTCGGGTTTTAATCAAGAGCCTATTTGCCCAGTATTCTTGGTTCGTGACTTTGTTCCAAACTTGAGATTTCGGAAAATTGTTTTGGCGCCTAAACCCGATATTTAATTATTCAAACAAATTGGATTATTTAATTTTTACAACAAATCTGCGGGGTCCCAAGCTTGCCACGCGATGTCGTGCTACGTCACAATTATGCTTTAACGCATTATAACTATTTTAAATTTATTCATCTTCAAAGCTATTATAACAATTTCACTTCAACATTCACTTGTAATTCAGACCTTACTTAGATACCCTATTATTTAAATTTAAAATGGTGGTGGTATTTTTTTCATAGATTGCATCTAGTCTTTCAAACACACTTTGTCTCAACAAGAAAAACTCATTCAATTTCAAATCCAAATGGTATAGAGCCATGTTTTGAAAGCATAGCAATTAAGAAAAACAAACATGAAGCTCATTATTTATGTATAGAAAGTGTCCTTAGTTTTTTTTTTGTCTCAAACTTATTTAGTATTCCCAAACTAACAGCAAACCCTCACTGGGCCCATTCAATGAAACAGTATACGGATAAGCAATGTTTAAAATAATATATTTTCATGTTCTATCAGTGGGAGCATTCAGAGGATTCAATGGAACAAGATCAGATTTGCGAGCAGTGCATCTGCCGGTTGCGAGATGCAAATGACTTTAAACGGGTGGTCTTGGACTCACAGGAAGAGCTGATACAGCAAATTGATGCTGGTAATTTTTTTTGTTTCCTTATCCCACATATATTTTGTATTTTTTCAATTTGTTTCAATCATCACATCAGGTGTTGTTGTGTTGTTTACTTATAAAATTGTTCTAGAATAAGTACTTGTATGATTCTATGTGGCTTTCTAATGTATTTATATAAAAATATAATTTATTTAAGGACTATCAACAATACATACACCAACTTACATGTTCAAGTTCTTATTTTACTTTGATTCATTGCAGATAGCACGTTTCAGTGCCATCACTTTCTTCTGCGTGTGGCGTTAGGGACGGATGTGTGTAATTAAAAAAAAAAACAAATGTAAACTAAAAGTATTTAAGCTTAGAACATGTAAAAATGGTCAAAATACTGTTTTTTTTTTCCGCATGGCTGAAGACAGATGTCATCTAATCATATGGCGCTGGGCACTGAACAGTGTCACATTGTTTTTGTTTGACGCCACAGATAGAAGTTAGCGAAATTAGACATCGTAACAAATTGGTTAAAGGCTGCCACAGCAAGCCCTATACAGTTCAAAAGAGATTGTTAATAGATCGATAGAATAGACTGTGACATCATTAATTTAAGCTGATTCTGTTTGATTAGTTTTTTCAGGCTGTGCACACCAGTAAAACAAAAATAAAAACATTTTTAATATTGGATTACAAGTGAGACAGACATAGGAGACAAATTTAACCTTTCACTATCATAGACTATCTATACTAATATTATAAAGCTGAAGAGTTTGTTTGTTTGTTTGAACGCGCTAATCTCAGAGACTACTGGTTGGAATTGAAAAAATCTTTTTGTGTTGGATAGTCCATTTCTTGAGGAAGGCTATAGGCTATATAACATCACGCTACGACCAACCGGTGCTGAGCAGCGTAGGTGAAACCGCGTGGAACAGCTAGTAATATTATAAAGCTAAAGAGTTTGTTTGTTTGTTTGTTTGAACGCGCTAATATCAGGCACTACTGGTTGGAATTGGTAAATTCTTTTAGTGTTGGATAGTCCATTTCTTGAGGAAGGCTATAGGCTATATAAAATCACGCTACGACCAACAGGTGCTGAGCAGCGTGGGTGAAACCGCGTGGAACAGCTAGTTTCATAATAAAAGTTATATTTTAAGTGATATTCATGTCTGTCAGAGAAAATATTAAATACATTTGGCTAGAGGCTAAACATTATTCAAACAAGTCCTTAATTATATCAAACTTTTGGGCAAAGTTGCCATTTCACTCACAGTTCCCAAACACACTTCATATCTCTAAATCAACTCTTTTTACGGTTTGAATTAATTTATTTTAAATTTCACTTTTTCCAGAGAACAACCTGGCTATCAAAGAAGAAAGACTCGAAGAGGACTTCCTTGATGATTACAGAGGTGCTGTCAGTGTAGACGCTGCAGACACCATGTATGATGACAATGAATACACAATGGACACTGCTGACACTGTCCCGAATGTCAAAGATGAGCAGGAGTACGAGGAAGTTGAGTATTTGGAAGATGAGGATGTTGAGGGAACTAATGATGCTGCCGTTGATACTGGTAAGTTTGTAATTTAGACTAGCATCAGGTGTGCCCAGCAGTTTCACTAGATGCTCCGTTCCTTAGTGTTATAACAAACTATAACCTTCCTCGATAAAAAGGCTATATAACACTAAAATATTTTATTAATATGGATCAGTAGTTCCTGAGTTATTGAAGCATCCATCCGAGTTAATATTTTTATAAAAATAGATTTATACAATATGTAAAAGGAGCAATACCATTAAAGGGGCATACATCAAAGGTCATAAGTAGTCTTTGTGCATGTTCAAAGGTTCTTGAATACTATACTTTTAAAGAAAATTTAATTTTTAATTTTTTTGACAACTCTAAAATTAGCTGAGAGCTTTTTATTTCCAAATTTGTTTAATTATTTAATTAGGTAGGTATCTGTACATTCAGTATGAAGTAGGTAAGTTATTCCAGTGGGTACAAACTTTAGGAAATAGTATTTTATGTAATCAGCGCATTCGTACTTAACTTAATATGTTTAGTACCTACTATCGGTCATTACCTATTATCCTGTACGCCTAGGGTTGTAACAGAGAAGTAAAATGACAAAAAAGTTTACTCATCATCATTTTCTTGCCGTTGTCCCATTCTATTTGGGGTCGGCGCAACGTTTTCTCCCATTCTCCCCTATCAGACGTCACGGCATCATTCACTCCTTTCTCCTTCAAATCATTCCTTACACAATCCATCCATCTTTTCTTTGGCCTTCCTCTCGCTCTCCGTCCATCAACATTCAGGACCCATCACTCTTTTAGTCACATGTGCTTCATCAAAAAAAAGTTGATTCATTTATTTTAATTGTAATTCTTTGACAGTGTGAGTGACAGTTTTTTAATTATTTCTTGTGATAAACGGAATTGTATAAAATCTGGTTCTTCTAACCTGACAGACAGATGTGTTGCTGAGGAGTTTGTTGCACCACTTCTTCTTCCCAGCTAAAACACTAGGAAGTGGCGAAGGGCAGAAGGGCTACCATGACATCTTATAGCGGTTCTTATTCTACTGAGGCAAAGAGATGGTGCTAGACACCCTGTATAGCTCTGTCTCTTTCCCTCAGTGGAATAAGTTCTGCTTTAAGACGTCATAGTAGGGTAGCAGGGCGTTTTTGTGGGACTGTCTCTTGTAATGTGACGTTCAAAAAGTGCCGATTATCAGCCTAATTTGAATAAATGACGTTTGATTTTGTATTTACATGATATATGTGCCTAAGTATAAGTGCCCCTTTTTTTACATGTTGTATATATTTTCAGACTCCTCACAACAAACGGACCAATCGAAGCCAGTCATAAGACGGAAGCAACCCCGCCAACTGACCCCAGACAACGATCATGGTGTCACACTCAAGCGAAAATGGCCTAAGAAGCTACCCAAATCCGAACGCCATAAGACGTACAAGCAATACTCTGAAGTTGACTTACGGAAGTGTTTAGAAGAGGTCAGGAATAATGTTCTGACTGCTGCGGAGGCGTCGTTGAAGTATGATATACCTAAGAAGACCATTAGTGCCAAGATTAAAATTGATCCTAATGGTGAGTGTTGGTTTTATGTTTTTTTTTTGTGTGTGCAGTCAATAGCACGGTTGGCGCAGTGGTTGAGCGATTGACTGCTGTGCCGCTTGTGGCGGGTCCGATCCCCGCACGGAACAAATATTTGTATGACCTACGGGTAGTTGTTTCGGGTTTGGCTGTTTTTGTATGTGAGTTTTAATGTTTGTAAACACACCCACGATACAGGAGAAATTTCTAGTGTGGGGGCAACGTTTTTCAGAAAATAAATGGGTAAATAATATGATAGGGGGTCTAAAAGTACTTACAGCAAAACCGAAATGCACTCGTTTACCCCATCATCTGTTTTTTTTATAATTATTATACATAGATCATACCTAGAGTTAATTAGTTTTATATGGGGATCTTTTTAACCGACTTCAGAAAATGAGGAGGTTCTCAATTCGTCGTAATGTTTATGTATGTTCACCATTTAATCACAGAAACCTGGACCGATTCGCAAAATTCGTTTTTTGTTTGATAAGGTATACTTCTTAGAGTCCCATATGAATTTTATTTATATTGCTTAGGTAGTTTACTTCATGTAAAATACAGATTTCAGCTGTATTTGGATAGACCGGAAGCCGCAGTCTTAGAAACAGTAAAACTTAAATCGCATACAGTCTGGACTGTTGTGTCAAATGCTGATTTCTAGAACATTCCACAGACAGAAATAACAAACGACGTGGAAGGTTTTAGCGGGGAGGGGTTCAGAAAAAAATCACGGTGTAGCACTTTGGGGGGGGTAGGGGTGACAATCACTTGTATTTTTCTCGTCGGACAATAAAAATAAGTTCAAACTGAGACATCCTTACTAATATTATAAAAGCGAAAGTGAGTTTGTGACGTCTTCACGCCTAAATGGCCTAACCGATTTTGATGAATTTTGGAGATATTTGGGACCCTGGAGACATAGGCAAATAGAAGTGAGAAAAGGGCAGAGAAGAATTTTAGTTTTTCGATCATCATGCGGTTTAAAGTTAGCCCAAATTAACTATGCCACGCAAACGTAGTCGCGGGCGGAAGCTAGTATAAAATATTTTTGCCAATAATGAAGAAAAAACCAAGCGGATTCTAAAACTGAACTTTTTAATAATAAAATCTTTCACGTAATTAAAGGGCCCCTTAGGCGCGTTGCTCACAAGATCAACAGTCGAGGTGCAGTTGACGCGCAGGCACATAAGAGGCACGCCGCAACGAGATTTTCTTTACAAATGTCGTGTGGGCGACGCTCCTAACGCGCCCGCGCCCCGACCGCACCCTGACTGCCAATCGTGTGGGCGACGCGCCTTACTAACGCTGATCATGACTCGTGGTGGAAGCCCTAAGCTTTACAATCACGAGTCCATGTCACTACTCAACATTACCATGTTAAAAAATAAATTCAGCAGTGTGTTGCCAGAATTTGCCACAGCATTAGCATTTGAACCTTTTTTTATCGGGTGGGATTTCATCAAATAACTTTCCCCGCTCTGGGCGGAGCGGTAGGAGTGTCAGATTTTGGCTGAATGAATCCACCAATCTTCCTTCTTTTGCCATTTGTGTTCCGGGGTCACGGTATCTCTTTCGAACAACCGGCAACACCGGCAGGCAGGCTCCTCTGCTACTATTTCAACCTTACATGACGCTACTTACCCACGTGTTATCATATTTGTGTTTGATGGTTTTGGTGTGGCCTATAAGGGCCTAGCATATTGCCTTGACATACCCCAAGTAGCACTATCATGAATACTGAGTAGTATTTAAAAAAAAAACCTTGCACCGTATGGTAATTCAGTTTCGACTCCTTTACTTCCGTTAAAAATGGGGCCAAATTTTGGCTGAAGCTAGAACCGAAATTAACCGAACTCTTACGAATATGCCCGAACGCGATGGTAGCGGTGACGCTTTTTTTTTCGTAATGTGAGTAAAAACGAACCTTATAAATAACGAGATGTTATTTATGAGGTTCGTTTTTTATTAGGTCTTAATCTAAATATTTCGCATTTTTTTTTACTTTTCTCAATCTAGAACAGAACTTTTTAGGATTATTAAACCTTTAGTTGCGAGTGTAGGGTGTGGCGATAGCCGATTAATTGTCTTCGATCAAAAGTCGACATTTAGTCCGACACTATAGTTAATTATATGGCTATGAACTTAAGTAACATACTGAGTGATAAAATATAAAAACAAAAATCGTCGATTTTCTTGCATAACACTGGTGGTTAATAGTATCGAAAGCTTACGTTGGATCAAAACACAATGCATTGGGAAGTTCTAGTGTAACGATACATTCTCTTAACAACAATTTTGTAAACCACTTCAAAATGCACTGCGTACAACGTTACCGTCACACAGTATTCCAAAAATCGACATAAATTGACTAAATGTGTAGATATAGAGGGTTCTAGTCAGAAGATTGGAAAATAAAGTGAAATCTATTGTTTGTAGATGTCGGGAAAGACTCTATAAACAAAAGTACCCGCAAAAATGTGACAACGAGCCAAACGAAGGAAGAAAACCAGGACATACCAAACAAACTCCTAATGCTAAAACATAAACACAATCTCAAAATGATACTGAAATACTCAAACGCTACATTGATCAAGAGTAATTCAGCCGCTGGATATTCTTGCTGGTTCTGCGATAGACAATTTGATCTAGAAAACCTCAAAAAACACAACTTAGAACATGGAGACGTATATGATGACGCCATTAAAGTACAATACGTTTCGGATTTGATAATAAAACTCGATATTACTGGACTCCAATGCAAGCTATGCCAAGAATTTATTGAAAGTCTTGAAAAGTTAATGAGTCATCTCCAAGAAGATCATGATAAAACAATACATACGGATATAGACAACCATTTCATACCATTTAAATTTGACACCGAGAAGTTACAATGCGCGATTTGTGCCGCAGATTTCAAATACTTTAAGCTACTAACAGAACATATGTCCGAACACTACAGCAACTACAAATGCCCGGATTGTGACCGCGTCTTCATAAACAAACAGTCAATGCAAACACATAGATACAGACATAAGAAAGGAGAATACAAATGTTCACAGTGCCCCAAAATATTCGACAGTCTTATAAAAATGCGAGAACACGAACGCGTAACCCATAGACTAGCTAACAAGAAGAGAAAATGTGGGTTTTGCGAAGAGAAATTCACATCAACGGAAGCTGTAAGAGGTCATGAAGATAGAGAACATGGTGTTGCCAGACCTCTGCTGTTTTGCGCAGATTGCGACAGCCCGTATTCAAACCAAAAAAGTCTTACAATCCATATCAAAAGAGACCATATGTTGTTACGGCCTTTTGTTTGCGAGCCTTGTGGTAGAGCGTTTTATACTCGTCAAGAATTGAACTGGCATTCTGCAACACATTCTAAAACCAAAGAGTTCCATTGTGACCAGTGTGATAATTCTTTTCGCACTAAACCCGCGCTGGCTCAACATTTAAGAGCTCATAAGGGTTACAGAAGATATACGTGTGACCATTGTAGTCAAGCGTTCGTGCATATGAGCACTTGGAAAAGGCATGTCTTTGTAGCGCATGGTGTAAAAGCTGGGAGTATTAGAAAAAGATTAAAAGTAGTAAAGCTTAATAAACCAAACAAAGCCTTGGACTGAAAAGAGGCCTAGAAGAAGACCACAATTGAGATGGAAAGACTACATCAAGAAAACTGTAGTCCTAGTTAGTAATAGTCGGAGACTAAACGGGGGAAGTTATTTGAAGAGTTCCCATCCGAAAAAAAGAGTCAAATTGGATACAAGTAGCGCAATATCGAGATCAAGGGTGGGATTTAAAAAAGGCCTACACCAAATTGGTTGAGAATGACAAAGAATAAAGGATTTAATTCTTGTTTTCTTGGTTATCTGTGCACTTGATTTGCACAGTCAGGGGCAAAGGTACAACACTATCCATCCTCCTTTTGGAAACAAGTGGCATTACACCTGTTTTGTGCTACGCTAGGCTCTATGAGAATTTTGTTCTCAGTATTCGAAAATATGTAATATGTTGTTTATTGAAACAAAAACTAAGGTTGTTGTTCTGTAAAGACAAATTTATTTTTTACTAGCAACCCGTCCCAGCTTCGCACGGGTGTTACAAATCTTTGAAAATCCCCACTTTTCTCTACTATAATATGTATGTATTATACATAAAAACCTTCCTCTTGAATCACTCTATCTATTAAAAAAAACCGCATCAAAATCCGTGGCGCAGTTTCAAAGATTTAAGCATACAAAGGGACATAGGGACAGAGAAAGCGACTTTGTTTTATACTATGTAGTGATGAACATCACAAATCATATTTGCAAATATATATATACATATTATTTTTACACTTACATACGGTACTAATAACTACTAGGTATTTATCAAATCATTTATTTAAATTAGTCCATTACAGGCACTTTTGAATGTCATGAAAACAAAAAAAGTGCTGCTACAGTCCCAGTCACAAGACATAATAACTTGTGAAAGTACTGTAGTTGCCCATTCCAAAGCGTAGATCTCTATGGAAAAGAATGGGCAAGAAACTCCATGGACACTCTTTGAAATCATATTTTTACAAAACCATGGATACATCATTCATGTTGTGATTATAAATACATGTCAGAACGATGTAGAAAAACGAGCACGTTAAGAGTGTCCAGAGTAAAAGCAAAATCCTTACTAACCTGTAAAGAGAAACAACCTACAGCTTAAATATTAATTATTTTACAATCGTAATTGAAATTATTTCTCATAAGAAACCTCGCTAACGCCGTATTCTACAAAACCAGAAAGATTTTTTCTATAAACGATTTCCATAATAAGCATAGAGTAAACTACTATATGTTTTACTATATGTGGAAATTTGTAATTGGCCTTCAGCTACATAAGACTGTAATTAATTATTCAATAATAATAGCTGTAAGTTTCCCAAACATAATAAAATAAAATAAATAAATAGTGCTGCCACCACAGATAATATTTTAACGTATGTCTTGACAGTAATTCGCGGGCAATTCAAATTAAATGAAGTGTAAAAGGGCTTCATTTACATGTAATTGGCGAAATGTAGGTGTATTATAAGGTCTTCTTCCCAAACTTTCGAAGATAACAGATGTGATGTTATATTAAATTGTGTGGTATTATTAAGGGATATTAAATATCTCTTCTCGTGGTGGCCTAGATGTTAAGGTATCGCCTTTCATGCATGAGTTTGTGGGTTCTAATCCGGGCAAGTACCAATGTGACATTTTAATTCATATATGTACTTTCCAAGTATCTTAGCCTACCTTACCGATTAAATAGATAGTAAGCCTGAAATCGCCAATCCGTCTTAAGCAAGCGTGGTGATCAATGCTCGTTCGTTCTCTGTTTGAAAAGAGGCTTTTTCCCAAAAGTGGAACAGTAAAAGGCTAGTATTAATTTACTATTATTATAAATACCTTCCTCACTCGAATTTCAAAGTTAAAATGGCTACCGTGTGGTAAGCAAAGCTTAATTCCAACTTTATTCAAAACCTTGATTTTATTTTCACTTAGACAAGTCAAGTTTACGTTAACTTTAATAAAGTAGATTTCGGAATGAATGGAAACCAAAGTCTAGTCAGTACAGTGTAGTGTAAGTTTTCTCTACCGATTGCAGCGTGAAGTTTCTTCTGGCGCATCATTATTCTTATTCTAAGTAAATACCAATGTATTTTAAGTACGTTTGTGATATTTCTAAAAATAAATACGATATTCTTGAAGTCTATTTATTGTTCCAAGACCTTTTTCCAATAAGGGTTATCATATATCATAGACATTTATCTTAGTTTGCTACCAAATAACAAGATGTACGTCACTACAGTACGGCCAACGAGAAGCGATACCAAATGTAAACAAAACCCATGCTAAAACCCCATCTAAAATGGCCGCCCGAATGTTGGCGAACCCGTCTTAACGTTGTCATGTTTTTGCCGGGAGAACGAGACATTACGACAAAGGCACAAGATGGAAAGAGCTAAATATTAGATTGTCAACGCCACAGTTGTTCTTTAGGTTAATGACCTTTCGTATCTCTTTTCGTTGGCCGTACTGTACGCTCTAAGCGCTATGCAAGCCATTTGGGAGAGCTTACGTGACCTGTGTATACCTCAAAAGTTTGCATTTATTTCGCCAATCAAAGAATTAGGTTCGTATTAGCACGAAAGTCCTATCAAATTTGTTCATAGGAATATGAACATAATTCGCTTAGGATTAGGTTAATCGGAATGATCTACGCTCGGTTAAAGCTTTTCATTACATTCAACAAGAAAAATTAGTCGAAAAATAAGTATTACTAGTGATCTAAAAAAACCCGTCACAACATGCTCTACTCCATAATTGACATAGGATGTGGGAGACCCACGCAATTATACAAGTTGAAGTAAAATACGTTGCGTAATCATCTAAAACACCTTCGGTTATAAGGGTTTCCTCAGGGTTCAATTCTTCGCCTGTAGCTTTTCGCTTAAGTTGCCACCTTGAAGTTCATTTTGAACTAACTTGTAATCAATTGTAAATTAAATAAAACATCTACGCTTATCAATGGAAAACAAAGAAATATAATGAAGTTATTTGTGGTGCTTAGCAACTTCTTATCATAAATCATAAGATTTGTAGGCAAATAAACATCATCGATTGTCATAATTTATACTAAAACTCGAATCTTAGCTTATGGAGAAGAAATAAAAATAATACTGTAATTTTAATCATAAGTATGACCAAGATGTGGAAATGAATGTATAAATTTCTTGTTGTAGATGTCCTGATTGACAATACAACGAAATCCAAATTGGAAAGATCTAAAAAGAAACCGAGGAAAAAACCTACCATCTTTAAAACAAAAGCGTCTTTTTTGGATGGAAAAACTAAAAAACTTATCGAGCTGAATAAATTAAAAGCAAAAAGTTTAAACAATGAGGTTGTAGCCATAAAAGCGGATGAAATAAATAAAGAAACAAACGTAATTGCCATAGAGTTTAATATGGAGACTAAGTTAGAAGAAATGGAAGAACCTGTGAACGCAGACCAAGTCAGGACCCGATACAAGGCTATAGTCAACGACAAATTCAAGAAAGAAAATAGAGAACCTGAAAAATTCGAAGTCAACGAAATGAATAAACATAAAGACAATATAAGGACTATTTTACAAAATTCTAACGCAACTGTAATCAAAGGATTTTTGGGAACTGGTTATTCTTGTAACTTCTGCGACGAACAGAGAGAAATTCCTTCAGAATTGAAACAGCATAACTTAGACAACCATAGTAATGTTGGAGATGATGCTGTCAAAGTAAAATACGTATCAGATTTAGTTATTAGACTGGATATAACAGATCTCAAATGCAAACTATGCAACGCCAATATAAATTCGTTAGAAGACTTCACGGCACATCTTACTAAAATACATTCGAAATTAATACACACTGACATTAAAAACCATATCATTCCGTTCAAATTCAGTACAGAAAACTTACAGTGCGCGATATGTAAAAAAGAATACAAGTATTTTAAATTGCTTTCTGAACACATGAGCGAGCATTATCGAAACTACGAATGCTCGTTTTGTGAGCGAGCATTCATAAACAAGCAATCAATGCAAACCCATAGTTATAGGCATAATAAAGGAGTTTTTAAATGCTCACATTGCCCGAAAGTTTTTGATTCTCGACCAAAGCGAAGCGTGCATGAGAGAGTAGTGCATGCTCTTTCGAACAAAACAAGAAAATGTTCCTTTTGTACCGAAAGATTCGCTACCAAAGACTTAGTGCAGAGTCATGAGGTTAAAAGACACGGGGTTAAACCTACAGTGTTTTCCTGCCAAGCTTGCAACAAGTCTTACCACAGCCAGAGTTCACTGACAACCCATAGAAAACGCTACCATCTTATGTTAAGACCTCATAAATGTTCCTACTGCGAAATGGCATTTTTCTCCAAAATCGAATTACGTTCCCATACAGTTACTCATACGAAATCAAGGGATTTTAAATGTGATATGTGTACCAAGTCTTTTGGCACGCGGTGTAGTCTCAATCAACATGTTCGAGGTCATTTAGATGATAGGAGATTTAAGTGTGATGATTGTGAAAGTACGTTTGTTCATCGGACCGCTTGGAAAGTTCATATGAGAAGTAAACATAGTAGGATAGTTTAGGGATTGTTGGCTCGGCTGCTGAGTATGGAGTCCAAGATTCGACGTAGGTCGAGCAAAGTCTTATTGCATTTTTCGTAAGGAATTTCTTGGTAGCATCAGGTTTTGTACCTGTTGATGACAACAGGCTTGTCCAGGCTTGCCTATTCATACGGAGTTTACAGCAATGTTAGTGGATAAACAAATGTATAGTAGAAAATTATATTATTTTTATGTCCCGTACATAAAATAGATCATTTATAATACTCAATGAGAAAATCTTAATTATTTTAGGCGCTGCGCAAACATGGACACTTTTGTGTCTTTTATCGGACACAAACTACTATCAATAAATATATGATTTAAATGCCGCTGCGCAAAACGTGCTACCAATGAATAGGTATGCCGCGACGGTTACAAAAATTGTCGTATGTTTGTGCAGCCCTTTATGGAAACTAAGGGTACAGTAAGCGCTTTCGCAAATAGTAGCAAGTTTTCAAAAAACTGGCCAAGTGCGAATCGAACTCGCACACCCAGTTTCGTAACACCAATCAATAGAAAAAAAGAATATTTTTGACGCTTATTCAACTTAACTAAAAAACTTGAGTGGTGTCAAGGGACAACCAGATGGAACGAAGTTATTTTTTATTATGTACAAAAACCTGTATACACTCAACAAAAATAATCGTCGCGACACCACACTGTTCAATGCGAAACAGGAAGACGAAACGGAAATAACTGGCTTGTTTTTAATGAGAGAGAGAGAGAGTCAGACAGAGAAACACGCGCACGCCGAACGGCTTACAACTTTAGATAAAAAAAATAACTATAGCAAAAAGTGTCGTTACAACTGTAACCCCCGAATACTGAAACGTCACTCAAAACGTGAGGGCTGCTTAACATTTGAGCAGCTCTTAAACTTTAGATTTTGTATTGTCTAACGTCACTTCTGAGTCTCTGTTAAATATAAGTGGGACTTAAATTTTGTGTGACCTTTCAGTATTCGGGGGTTAGTCAATTTTTTTTCCGTCTAGCCCCCTTTCGCAACGCGCGATTAGGAACTTCGTTCTAAAATTTTCACTAAAGCTTAGGTACTATAGTGTAAAATTTTAAAGAAAAACAAAGTTACAGTTTTAGATTGACCGAAAAATCCCATATTTCAAAAGCTACATATCAAATCATGTTTAAACCTATTTTTTTCTGAAATTTCCTTCTCTTATGTACTTAATCTTAATATTTTGAATGAATCACTTTTGAAAACGTATATCATCATTTTCCTGCCCTTGTCCCATTCTATTTGGGGTCGGCGCAACACGTTTTCTTCTTCCATTCTCCCCTATCAAACGTCACGGCATCATTCACTCCTTTTCCTTCATATCATTCCTTTTGAAACCGTATTTACTGTAACAAAATTTACAAATAATTTGCTCATTAACCTGTTTTTAAGATACTTAATGTAAATAGCTAAACGTTAATATAATTAATGTGACAGGCAAAGTCGTATATGAATCTCCGCCTTAGATTGCAAGGAATGTGCATTACTCTATTCTTATCATTTTCTCATTCACTGTAAACTAGATCCTGCCATTTTTTGTACTGATTTTGCCTGTACAATGTAAACTGATAGTTATATTTTTACACGCTGTCTATAAAACCTGAAAACGAATAAACATTTGAATCGCAAACAACCTTTTTTTAATGCACCTCTTTAATAAAATACTAATAATAGAACATAAACTTTTTTCTGGAGAAGACAAGAATTTTTACCGAGACAACATTTAAAGAATCGTGGGGAAATTGAAATGTTTTAGAACCCTAAATTCTTTGTATATGACAGTCTACCTCTTTTAAAAGGAGACCGGAAGCCAAACTATGAAAAAAATAAGTCTAGATGGCGCTCGCTTGTATTGGTAATATCAATATATTTCGTATTATTGTGAAAATGAAAACATGAATTTGAAATAACTAAAGAAGCAACTCCTTGTTGTAGATGCCCAACGGAATTTAAAGGCTACAGTCAGTGAAAATGCCAAAGCAAAGAGCAACGTTCACACCCCCAAAGATGACGATATGAGCAGCATACAGAAAAACAAGAATCTTGTGGCAAAATTTAAAGCTACCGTTCGTTCTATTCTAAAATGCACGAACGCCACACCACTCCGAGGTTATTGGGGTATCGGTTATGCGTGCACTTACTGCAATTACCAAACCGCTACGCCTTCAGAACTAAAAGACCACACATTAACAACACATTCCAAAAATGATAATGAACTTGAGACCTTAAAATATGTCTCGGATATGATCATTAAACTAGATATCACAGCGCTCATATGCGAAATGTGTGACGTTAAAATAGATTCTCTTTACGAAATTATGAACCATATCAAGATGATTCATAGGCAACCTATGCATTTAGACATCTCAAATCATATAGTTCCTTTTAACTTTGGAAAGGAGGCTTTAACTTGCGCTCTCTGCACCACACAGTTTAATTATTTCAAGCATTTATCCGAGCACATGAATGAGCATTTCCCAAACTATGCTTGCAAAGAATGCAATAGATGTTTTATTAACCAACGCTCTTTAAGAACGCATTCAATGAGACATTTGACAGGAACGTTCGTCTGCGCTTTTTGCTCCAAAATCTTCGACACACGAATCAAAATGAAAGAACATGAAAGAGTTTTACACCTAAAAGGTTCTAAAACACGGAAATGCGGGTACTGCGATGAAAAATTCATGGATGTTGTTAGAAAAACTGAACATGAAGTGAAAAAACACGGTGCTCCTATTCCCAAATTCCCTTGTACAGAATGCGGGAAGTGTTTCGATAGTCAACGTTCTGTCAAAAACCATATGAATCAATTTCACTTGCAGCTTAGACCGCACAAATGCTCAGAATGTGGCAAAGGATTCTATAATAAAAATGAGATGAAAAGGCATATGGTGAAGCATACAAAAATCAAGGAGTTCCAATGCTCTATTTGTTCGAAGTTCTACGTATCAAGGGGTTCGCTTAAAAGTCATATGAAAATTCATGATAATGAGAAGACTTATTCTTGCGAGAGTTGTGGGGAAACGTTTCTACAGAAAATTGTTTGGGTGCACCATGTGACGCATCAGGAGTGTAAATTTAAATTGAAAAATCCGAGAACTTATATTATAGAACGAATAAATTCGCACTAAATCCCGGAATGTCAGTGGCCAATGTAGAAATGATGTGGCCGATGTCAAACCACTTACGAACAATAATCTTCGCAATAGTAGTGTCTTATTTAGAAAAATGCGCATGAAACTCCGTCGTTACTCTTTGAAAGCGCCTGGGCATCCCGCGAAACTTATTTCTTATGTTTTCTTGCAATTTGTAGGTCATTGTCAGGTTGCATTTTGATTTAAATATAAGTTGCGATCGAATGGTAACCCTGTTCGTTCATTCCACCCCAATTAATGACAATTTGCACTGATTCTGTAACGACTGTCAAAGATCTACAAATAAATAATAAATATCTTGGGACAACTCACACACGGCTATCTGATCCCAAGCTAAGCAGAGCTTGTGCTATGGTAACCAGACAACTGATATACATACTTATATCATTTATAAAATCATACATCTTAATATATGTAAATCACGTGTCACGTTGTTTGTCCGCGATGGACTCCTAAACTACTAAACCGATTTTAAATTAAATTTGCACACCGTGTGCAGTTTGATCCAACTTAAAAGATAGGGTAGGTAGAAAATTGCATTGCAACGCATGCCGGGGCGCAGCTAGTATTATAGATAAATCACACCCCGACACAGAACAAACAATCATGCTCATCACACAAAGTTTGTCCTGGGTGGGAATCCATCTCACGACCTCCGGTTCAGCAGTCAGGGCCACTAACCACTAGACTGGGCTGCTATTATTCAGCCACCCTTGCATTTTTACCTTCTTAATTGCCAAATGGGGTATTCTCGACTCGCCCTCGCCATCGTGCATAACCGCCTGGATCTTCCAAGATTTAAACGAAGTAAATG
Source organism: Ochropleura leucogaster (assembly GCA_958449745.1). Classification (NCBI taxonomy): domain Eukaryota; kingdom Metazoa; phylum Arthropoda; class Insecta; order Lepidoptera; family Noctuidae; genus Ochropleura; species Ochropleura leucogaster. Next base: position 6,737,315 of record OY288228.1, on the reverse strand, counting down.
AGTAAGCTGTACAGTAATGCAAGTGTTGACAATGTTTAGCGCTAAAATTGGGTAGTTGACACCATTAACCAATAATTTAAAAACACAATTTTTCTAAAGAACACCTTATTCTAGACCTGAGAACTCCATTCATTTCGAAATAAGTTTAAAATTCGATTTTTAGTTGCTTTTAAATCAATAAATAGTTGCATCATTGACTTGACAACTTAGTGACGTCATCATTTGCGAGTCTCATACAAAATCTAGATGGGGGAAGCGCGTTTTGACAGCTCATAAAAAGTATATCAATTGATTGGTGGTGTCAACTACCCTATTGTTGTAAATTGTGTTATTTTTTAAATAAATGTGTGCAATCTATGATGTATATCTTTCCTTTTAATATAGATACCGTGGCTCCAGAATATAGGGTGTAAGAAGGAACTTGGGTGGATTTTAGTCAGTACAAGTCTGACACTCCTCCGCTCCGGGGGAAGTTTTTTGATGATTTGGCATTCGCAAAAAAAAGACAAAGCAAATTAGGGTACAATAACTAGGATAGTCGGAAAAAGCTCCGTACATTTAAAATTATTATTTCACTAACTTTTGCCCGCGGCTTTGCTCGCGTTAAATTCGGTAGTGCCTCATTGATTTGTAATAGCAACGTTAAGTTTTCCCGTTTCTTCCCTCTTTGTCCCTCGTATCCCACTCTTTTTTTTTTTAAAAATAGCCTATGTCCGTCTCCTGTGGTTCCCAACTATCTCTGTACCAAAATTCATCAAAATCGATTTAGCCATTAAAGCGTGAAGAGGTAACAAACAACCAAACTCACTTTCGCTTTAATAATATTAGTAAGGATAGCAAAATTCAAAGGATATTTTCTCGTGCAATTCTTTGCTTGGTGTTAGCATATTGTAACTCTCACTTTAATCTCTCGCTACTGCACTGCCTTATACGACGAGCCATTATCAGCCTTTTTATTGCATCCTCAATGGATATCCTCCGCTGTGGGGCACCGGCGTCTTCCAACCGCTCCTACTTACTATAACCACACGGTTTCATTATTGTGGCTAGCGGCTGGGCTGCGGGGACACAATAGCATTCTCCACAATCACCCCAGCAGTGACGGTTCGCTAGCGGTAAACCGTCAGGTAAAAGGAAAGAGTGATCTGGCTCCTCGCCCTGTTAATCTACAGCAGGGGTGGCGAACCTTGATGGACCAACGTGCCATTTTTCCTAAATAAATGTTGAATGAGGCCACAGACGTGCCATCAAATAATTTTGACTAAGTGATTGTATTAGGAAAAAATTACTATCAATTCGAAACTTTTTTTTACTGACTAGAGTAGAGTCATCGCCAGACGGTTTCTAAGCGAATTAATTTTATTCATCTCTGAAAATAATGAATCGCACCGGCGAGTTAAAAAATTATAGTAAGATAAAAATATGATTAAAATTGTTTGCGTGCCCAATTCGTTATGTCGCGTGCCGTCATTGGCACGCGTGCCATTGGTTCGCCATCTCTGATCTACAGGGTGCAATTGAAGTCATGGGCATTATTTTAAACTAAGGCTCTACTCACGATACTAAGTGCATTAGGGCTACTATAACGGAAATCAAAAATATTATTAATGCAATTACCTACGGAAAAACTTAAAATGTAGTAAGTAAGTCATATTGTAAAAGGCTTATCATTGAAAATAAACACTAAAAGTGATAATCTCAACATGAATCATGAATGATGTATCTATGATTTTATAAACATGATTTAAAAGAGTGTCCATGGAGTTTCTTGCCCATTCTTCTCCATAGAGATCTACGGTTTGGATTGGGCAACTACAGTACTTTCACAAGTTATTATGTCTTGTGACTGGGACTGTAGCAGCATCATTTTTTTTGTTCTTGTTTTTATGACATTCAAAAGTGCCTGTAACGGTCTAATTGAAATAAATTATTTGAGTTTGAAGTAATTTACAAAGTACTTTTTAAACGCCAGAACTCGTGAAGTATCAAAATCTTAAAGGATAGTAGGTACAGGGCGGAAAGTAAACAACAAATAATACTAATAAGTTATTGCGGCAACCCGCACGCGCGCGGTATTTTCTTAGAAGTAGCAATAACAATAATATTTTTGATTTGCGTTTTAGTAGCCCTAATGCACTTAGTATCGTGAGCAGAGACTTAGTTTAAAATAATGCCCATGACTTCAATTGCACCCTGTATACGCGAAACCAACTCGGACCTATTTGCTAAGACGACAGACTTTCCTACATCTATCGCCAGCTGGCCATTATAATAAACTAAAAGGCGCCCGCGGCTTCGCCCGCGTGATATCGAAAAAAAAGTACCCAAAGTCAAATTTCATCAAGATCCGTTTTGACGAGAACGAGTAACAAACATCCCATAAACCCTTTATTTATTTTACGTCAAAAGCGTTACATGCGAAAATGAACTTTGTATTTATGATAGCTATGAAACGGTTCGTCTCATTCGTATTTGCATGAATCTCTATTATTAAAGGTACGTTCTCATAGCAGTTCATGTTACATGATTGTTTTTAAGGATCCGTCGCTACTAGATGCAATGTTATTCTGCCCTGCGCTTCTTTGATCCGATGAAGCGGATCACGGATCATCCGATCTACCATCACCGAATAAAAACGTGTTAACCTTAAGCTACAAAACTAAGCCAAAATTAAATTCCTTTACAGGCGGCGAACAAGGCTCCAACCGAGAAAAAATGTACCAACTCTTAAAAGAAATCAAAGCGATTCTAACATTCACGAACGCCACGCCATACAAGTCCAAAAACGTTCGGTATTACTGCGCATACTGTTCCACCGATGGACCCCATTTCGAAGATCCTGACGACCTCCGGACACACACACGGACAGAACACGTAGGACACCGGACAGAGAAAATCGAATACGCTATGCGTCCTTACTGGATGAACGAGGTAATCAAACTTGATATAGAAAACCTCCTTTGTACTGTATGTTGCATTGTAATAAACAATTGGAACGATATGTTCAAACATCTTAAGGAAAAGCATAGCGTGGTTTTAGATCAAGCGTATACAAGAGTTATACCGTACGTTTTAAAGCCGGATTTGCAATGCGCGTTATGCAAAGAATCTTTCACGAACTACCTACATTTAGACGGTCATATGAATGCTCATTATAACAACTACGTATGCGATGATTGTGGAGACACATTTCTTGCCCAAAATCGTTTAAAACAACACGTCAAAATACATAACGTTGGGAAGTTCGATTGCAGTTTTTGCGACAAAGTTTTTTCCCTGCATAAATATAGAAGGAAACATGAAGAGCTGGTCCACGAACAACTATCTAAATTCAAGTGTCAATATTGCCCAGAAAGATTCACTGGGGAATATTTAAGACACTTGCATTGTCTTCAAAAGCATGCTGATAAAGTTAAAACTATCACTTGCGAATTTTGTGGGGAAACGTTTACATGGAAGCAGTACTATATGAATCATATTCGCAAGAAGCATCAGAACAAAAAACCTTACGAATGCAGCAAATGCGACAAGAAGTTTTACGGCAATTATGAGCTTAGAGAGCATATGTTAAGACATGTTGGGACTAAGAACTTTGAGTGCACGATTTGTCATAAGAAGTATGTGTCTTTGAATTCGGTGAAACAACATATGAGACAGCATATGAAAAAATAATGGAAGTAGAACTTGTAATCAACCCTAACTTGATTTTGTAAAAATAATATAATTTAAAAGAGTGCCCATGGAGTTTCTTGCCCATTCTTCTCCATAGAGATCAACGCTTTGGAATGGGCAACTACAGTACTTTCACAAGTTATTATGCCTTGTGACCGGGACTGTAGATTCATTTTGTTTCTTGACATTCAAAAGTGCCTGTAATGGTCTAATAGAAATAAATGATTTGATTTCGCTTGGTTTTTACGATCTTAAATAGGGTGAATTCGGGATAGATGCCACCACACTTTTGGAAATCGTTTAGTCTCCCAGTACGAAAATCTTTTTATTTTTTGTTTCTGAAACTGGCAAATACTGGTTGTTTAGCTTCAAGAAAAAGGGTCAACGAGACTCGGTCCATTTAGTAGTAGTTGGGATAGTCTTATCGACAGATTAATAAAAAAACCGAACCCGATATAAATATTTAAAAGTATTTGATAGTGGCGAAGTCTAAATGGCAGGCAAATGCGACCTTTTTAATCGAAACTAGTTACTTCACGCGCGTAATTTTGTAATTTCAATATCCGTAACCGAAATAATTTAATATTCGTAACCGTATCCGAAACCAGTAATAATATTATTCCTACATCTATCAAGATCCGAAATTTCATATCCATAACATCATGCCTATTTAAAAATACCTAATGCTGGGTTGATGGCTTCCTGAAATTGTTCCTTTACTGCTTTGATAAAGCATATTATCATCAGAAAGAGTTATTGTACCTCTAAAATAAACCTTATAAGAACGACAATAAAGGCCACTATTGCCAAATCAGAGATAAAACAAAACAATGAACAGACAATACACTTTTTTATAGGCAACGAACACTAAGGCTCAGACTAGACTATGCAGTGCGTAGAAAATAAAAAGCACTAATTTATTGTTTTAAAGTACAAACTAGCCTAAATAAGCACGTTGGATACCTAAGAAGCTGTTTGGATATTTGTATCTATGTTTCTACAATTTCGCACTGTATGTCATTGCAAACAAAGTATATGTTAATAAATATTGTAAATAACTCTTTAGACAGCACTCCAATGTTGCCACAGAGCAAAAATCATTGGAGATAGTCACATGTTGATATGTTTAAATAAAGGATTACTCAAATTGGGGCCAAATGGCATGCGGAATGGGACTGCGTTCGCCGATTGTTTAATCATTTACTATATTATGCTGCTATTATTAGAACCAGTTTTAACCCCTTGTTAACGCGAGACACAATGTGTTTTTAATTGTGTCTGTAATTCCGACATACAAGCGGTTAATACTTCCATGCTAGTTATATACTGAGCCAAATACGACTCAAGCAGACTGCGGATATTCGCTTTAGTTTGACCTTTATTTGGTTGATTTTACATACCATTTTAGTTACTGAGACTTTTTAATGAAAGTACCTATATAAAAACTAAGACGCGTTGTTGTTCTTCCATTACAGACGAATTCGATAAGAAATGCTTGCTTTGTAACGTAATGCTCGAAATTGAGACATAGATGAGCGAAAACCCCGGTCTTTACTGTTAATTTACTTTTTATAAATATTTCTAAAATGAATTATAAGATCGTGTCACCTCTGTGTATAATTCTATACCTCACTGCTAGTTTTTTTTATAGATAATAATCTAGTTTGTTAAGTTTTCAATATTGCTAAATATTGGCACGCTATTGAGAAAATATAAAGACTAAAAATCATTCAGAAATCTTAAGTTTATGTTGTCTGTTTAATGCCATTGTAAAAAACGGCAAATGTTTACCTTGTCACATATGTGTGACAAGTAAGCGTTTGACACAAATATGGGACGATAATTAAGGTGAAATTGGCGTTCAAAAAGTTAAGACGCAGTAATATTTGACTTAATTGTAGTCATTGGTAAAGTTGGTATGGTGCAAACTGGTCCTTTTTGCCACTACATGATGCCAGAAGGGCCGGGATAAGTCACAATCCAACGAATCGGTATTTGACACCATTGATCAATTTACTTCTCTACAAAAACTTTTTTAAGGGCCATCGTTGAAATTTTTTATCCCATTTTAGTGATATGTCATGAGGTTTAACACCCAATTAACTGCCTAAATTTTTCAGCGTATAATATGTAAGTTTTTACAGAACATTGTACCAAAGTAGTATAATTTAGTTATAAAATCGTGAAAATTGTCGGTTATGTTAATATATAAATAAATACACAAGTGCTTGTTTTTAATGTTGTTTTATTTATGTTGTATCGTCAATTATTATTCCTGTTGAGAAAATAATACTCTTAACCCCAAAGCATAAACGCACGCACGTGCGTTCCACGCCAACCATCTGGCTTTGACATCTGACAAGTGACAATGACGTTCAAAAGGCTAAATCCTTAGTAATAATATAAAAGCGATAGTGTGTTTGTTTGTTACGTCTTCACTTCACGCCTACAGGGCTAGACCGATTTTGATGAATTTTGGTACAGAGATAGTTGAGACCCTAGAGACGGACACAGGCTATTTTTTAAAAGAGGGAGGAAAAGGGTAAACTTAGCTTTGCTATTACAAAAAATAAGGCGCTAGGGCAAAAACTACTAGTACGTTATAAAATAAACTTTTTATAAGGTTCTTGGTACTAAATAGAATTAACGACAAGATCTTACTCTCTAATGGCGCCATCTAATGAGCTCAAAACCATAGCTCCCATTACATTCACCTGTTAAACTAAAAATGCATATGCAAGAGTATTCTTCCTGTGTGTTGGTGGTTCTTTTATTTTGGGGTCGGTTTCCAGCCTAACCTGATGCACCTAGATTCTAGAATTTTCCATTCCAACTAGTTGGTGGTTGGTGTAATTGATATGCAACTCCCGGGACCTCGGCTCGATTCTCAGGACGAAAAAAGGATTGTTATTGAGTTATTGGTTTCCCACCCGTCCCTTGCAAGAGCCAACCCGCGCTGCTGAGCCAGTAAGTTAAAATAGTCCATAAATAATATCACTCAGATCCAGCCTGTCCCTCAGCGATGCCCTAAGCCGAGGCTCGTACGCCACACGGGGTGCCCTTAGCGTGTAGTCGTTTAGTTTGAAGTTTTTACCCTGGCTGGAGGTCTTAATTTTTAAGGCACCCACAGGACTCGCCCGGTTAAGCAGACGACAACATCCTTGGTTGAACTGCGAGATGCCATTCATAAAAAAAAAGTTATTTGTTTGCAGCAGCCATGATGTCTACACTTGTACCCGGTTTCTTTTTTAGGTTGGGCCACTAGCAGTTCAACTCTCTTGAGTTGTTATACTACTTAACCGGACTTTCCTGTGTGACCTCAATAAATTAAGGCCCCCAGCTAGGCACCCCCTGTGGGGTACGGACCTCGGTTTAGGGCGTCATTGGGAGAGCAACAAAGGTGGCTGGGTCGATTATTTGGGGACTTTTAGATTTACTGCTCAGCATCGCGGGCTGGCTCGTAGACCAAGGGACGCTTTTATTACTAGGGGTTTCGCGACGGCCCTCGGAGGAGAGGTCGGAAAACGGATCGCGCTTGTACCCGGTTAATGCTTGCCCCCTATTACGTAAAAACTTTAATGTGGATGTACAATTAACTGATTGATTGCTACGTTTCAACTCAAAAACTACTCAACTGAATTGAATAATTCTTTCACCATTAGAAAGCTACATGATTAGTGAGTAATATAGGTTATATGTATAACATTACGCTACTACCCACGGGAGTAGGGCAGTTACCGAAGACGCGGGTGAAACCGCGCAGGACAGCTGGTAAATATAATAGACTGGATGCTGCGGTACATGTCGCTGGTTCGATCCCTGCACGGAACAAATATTTATATGTTTATAATTAACTAGATCTGCACGCGGCTTCGCTCGCGTTAAATTTGGGATAACACAGTTCCCCTTTCCTGATTTGCAGGTTCCTGCTACCTGTAGTTTTTGCCCTTGCGCCTTATTTATTGTAATATCAAAGTTAAGTGTTCCCTTTTCTTTCCTCTTTCTCCCTCATTTCCCACTATTTAACAAAAAAAAAATTAGCGGAGATGAGAATTTTGACATGGATGTGTAGAGTGACAAGAATGGATAAAGTAAGGGATGAGTTTATATTAAATGTATTGGAGGTAGTTTGAAAGTTGCGCCTATTACAGAAAAAAAAATAAAGGGAGTCGTAGTCGTCGCCTTGGTATGGACATGTAAAAAGAGTGTTAGATATGAATGTTGGAGAAGGACGGAAATGGATGCAGAGGGAGAGGAAGGCCAAAGAAAAGACAGATGGATAGTCGTAATAGCATCCTTCACTCAATTGCCGCCAGGGCAGACAGCCCGCTTATGCATTCGCTGGTCGATCGAACCAGATCGCTGTTCACTATTAAGTACTAACATAGGCTAAGAATTTTGTTACTAACACACTGGACCCCTGTTGTCTTCATAATAAATAAATATATAGTGTAAGAAATTATAAAGAGAAATGATTAATGATGCCGTGACGTCTGACCGGGGAGAATGGTAGAAGAAAACGTATTGCGCTGACCCAAAATAGAATGGGACAAGGGCAGGAAAATGATGATAATGTTTGTTTACAATTAAGTACAAGAGAAGTTTTATTATAAAAAAAAAACACCAAATCAATAATATATACAACAATTTTATTTATAAATAACCTACTGTAAACTAAACTCCAAATGATGAGTCTTCAAATGACCTTTTAAACTACATTTCTGAACGAAAGCCTGCCCACAAACAGCGCATGCGAATCTCCGATCATTATTATGGATTCTCATATGCTCTTTCAAAGTTTTCTTCCTTGCATACGACTTCTTACAAACTGAACACTCAAATATTCTCTCCCCATTATGCTTGATCATGTGTACCCTCAATTCATTCTTTGTAAAACATTTATAAGAACAAGTTTCACACTGAAAATCTCTTTCTTCTAAGTGATCCCTTTTCATATGTCTAGACAACGTATAGCGTCTATCAAAAGATTTGTCGCACACATTACATTTATATCTCAATGGAGCTACACCGTGAACTTGAACTAAATGTTTCTGTCTCCTAAAATATTCAGCGAATCGTTCAGGACATTTAGTACATTTAAACCTTTTTAGTAACTTATGAACTGCGTTGACATGATTTGTGATTTTCTGTTGTGTTGTGAAAACTTTACCGCATTGTTCACAAGGAAAGCTACCCATGTTATGCATGCTTTTTGAGTGTACTTTTAAACGATATTTTGTTGCAAAACCTGTACCACATTCTTTGCAAACGTAGTTTCTGAAGTGAACATTCATATGTCTTTCTATTGAGCCAAATGTTTCGAAGTTGAATCCACAGATTTGACACTCATACACTCCATTTTGAACTAACTTGAAAGGTATGACTCTGTCTGTGTATTCTAGATGCAATGTCTTTTTATGTACATTGACAAGATGACTTTTCAATTCATTAATACTTGGTATATTCTTCTCACATAAAGAACATTTCATGTCTGTAACATCGACATAGACCACTAAGCATTCTGCTCCATAAGTTCTCAAAATCTTTCGAAGTTCTGATTTTTTGTGCTGATTTGTGTGTTCACGGAGCTTGTCGAGATTCTCGAAGATATTTCTGCAGTAGAAACAAGGGAAGCCAGTTCTGCTTTTACCTCTAAAAGGAATAACGTTGGAACATTCTAGAAGCGTGCCTGCGTTTACTATGTGGGCAAGTTTCTCTGAAACGATCATTCGTCGTTGATTTGTTGACGGTCGATGACTTTCTTGGTCTTCTAGTAGTTTTAGGATTGTTTTTGGAAATACTTTTACGCCTGGAACATGAAAAAGACAAATTAGTTTTTTTGCCGACTGTCTAGTAGTCGCAAGCGCGACTGTTGAGCTTAAACTTAAGGTGGAAACACCGGAGAGTTGGCCGGGCGTTTGAGGGAGAGAACCTCAAACCGGAGCCGGGCGCCGCGAGACGACTCCCGGCCACCGTAGATGCGGGCCTGTGGACGGTGAGCAATAGGTAGCTCACCGTCTATTGACGACAGGCCGTGTCGACGGCGCGTTCGTGTTTCATGCGCGCCTCAAAGAGATGTCAGCAAAGCAAAGGGGCTTGCCGGGGTTGCGGGTTGTTCGAAAGAGATACCGCGGCCCCAGAACGTAAAGGGCAATAGAAGGAACATAAGTGGGTTTTAGTCAGTAAAAGTGTGACATGCTCCCCCGCTCCGCCCAGAGCGGGGGAACTCATTGGATGATTTCCCATCCGAAAAAAAAATGTGGAAACACCAGAATACAGCTCGCGAAATTCAATTTGCAGGTCAGGTTGTATCTTGATTTATGCGTTTACAATGAGAAAGTGAATGAGCTCACGACGTATTGAGACTGTCTGTCTACTGTTACTTGAACGCCTTCTTTTACTCTTTCGCTGCCCGGAACTCAGCGTATGAGTCCAAAATGTATGGTATAACTAGCTGTGCCCAGCGGTTTCACCCGCTGCTAGCTGCTTAGGGGTATGAAAAATAGATGTTAGCCGATTCTCAGACCTACCCGATATGTACACAAAATTACGTTTGAATCGGTCCAGCCGTTTCGGAGGAGTATGGGAACGAAAATTGTGACACGAGAATTTTATATATTAGATTTGGACTGGGCACCGAAAGGGTAGCATCTTGCAGTTCAACCTAGGGAGGTTGTCGTCTGCTTAACCGGACAATTCCTGTGGATGCCTTGAATTTAAGACTGGAGGTCAGGGAAAAGCTTACAAACTAAGCGACTAAATGCTAAGGGCACCCCCTGTGGGGTACGAGCCTCGGCTTAGGGCGTCGCTGGGGAAGAACAGCAAAGGGACAGGCTGGATCTGAATGAAAACTTGAACGATGGCAAATTCTTGATATGGTGCTTGAGACATCTAGGTATCTTGTGGTCAAACTAAATTCTTTTATGTTTTTGTTTGGTCATTATAACATTATTAAACTATCAAAAAAATATTTTTTGAATAAAAAGTATTTTACAGATTAAAACTTCAAAATAAGTTTAGGTTCTAATTAAAATTAGACTAGTATGACTCAACAAAATCACAAACAATAAGCGGTTAGTTCTAAGTTATTAACATCCTAAACAAACTAAAACGTTTACTAAAGTTGAAATTTTGTTTTAACAACTATGACTTCATCAAAATGGCGCGATTTCAGTCTTCTCATTGTCAACGCACTCATCATCTGCCTAGCCTTTTCCCAACTACAGTACGGCCAACGAGAAGCGATACGAAAGGTCATTAACCTAAAGAACAACTGTGGCGTTGACAATCTAATATTTAGCTCTTTCCATCTTGTGCCTTTGTCGTAATGTCTCGTTCTCCCGGCAAAAACATGACAACGTTAAGACGGGTTCGCCAACATTCGGGCGGCCATTTTAGATGGGGTTTTAGCATCGGTTTTGTTTACATTTGGTATCGGTTCTCGTTGACCGTACTGTATGTTGGGGTCGGCTTCCAGTCTTACCGGATGCAGCTGAATACCAGTATTTTACATGGAGCGACTGCCTATCTGACCTCCACAACCCAGTTAGTACTAGGTAATACGATACCCCTTGGTAAGACTGGTTATCAGACTTTCGGGACACTGACTACTGTAACGACTGTCAAAGATCTACAAATGACAGCCAACCGACAACCGACCAACAGCTTAACGTGCTTTCCGAGGCACGGAGGAAACTCGGTATGTAACGGGTAGTCACCCATCCACAGACCAACCTAGGCAAGCGCGGCTTAACCTAAAGATCGAACTGCTACCCTACTATGACGTCTTAAAGCAGTTCTTATTTCACTGAGGGAATGAGACAGAGCTATACAGGGTGTCTAGCACCATCTCTTTCTCTCAGTGGAATAAGAACTGCTATAAGATGTCATAGTAGCCCTTCTGGACGGCTGCTATTATTTAGCCACGAACTCATTGTCAACGTAATAAAGGTTTATTTAATACTAGCTTTCGCCCGCGGCTTCGCCCGCGTTAAATAAAAAATTGATTTGTAATAGCAACGCTAAGTTTTCCCTTTTCTTCCCTCTTTCCGCCTCACATCCCAATTTAAAAAAAATAAAAATTAGCCTATGTCCGTCTCCTGGTTCCCAACTATCTGTGTACAAAAATTCATCACAATCGGTTTAGCCATTAAAGCGTGAAGAGGTAACAAACAAACAAACAAATAAACAAACAAACAAACTCACTTTCGCTTTTATAATATTAGTAAGGATATCTTACCTTGCAAAAGATCAAGTTGTCTACAATATTCTGGGCATATCTCTGGTAGTTGCTGTCGCGTTGGTAGTGAGGGCAGCTTGACGCGCGCGAATCGTCCCAGTAACGCAGCCTCCCGGTCTACCAGGTCTGTTGGACCGTCTGATACGTAATCTGAAAAATAGGAGAAAGAATATAGGTACATTACTACAGTACGGCCAACGAGAAGCGATACGAAAGGTCATTAACCTAAAGAACAACGTTGCCAATCTAATATTTAGCTCTTTCCATCTTGTGCCTTTGTCGTAATGTCTCGTTCTCCCGGCAAAAACATGACAACGTTAAGACGGGTTCGCCAACATTCGGGCGGCCATTTTAGATGGGGTTTTAGCATGGGTTTTGTTTACATTTGGTCTCGCTTCTCGTTGGCCGTATTTTAGCTTTTGCCCACGGCTTCGCTCGCAATAAATTCGGGGTTTGTTCCGCTTTCCTGATTTAAAGGTACCTGCTACTTGTAGTTTTTGGCCTTGCGCCTTATTTATTGTAATAGCAATGCTAAGTTTTCCCTTTTCTTCCCTCTTTCTCCCTCATACCTCAATCTTTTTTTAACAAAGGCTCAACTATCTATAATCGGTTTAGCCGTTAAGGCGTGAAGACGTAAAAAACAAACAAACTCACTTTCGCTTTTATAATATTAGTAAGTATTAAAGGACGCTTAAAGGAAAAAATCGGCAGAATGCAAGTTGGACTCGCGCTCCGAGATAGCCGTATAAGCTAGCGACATAAACAGCCATATCTTTTGACTGCATAGACTTAGAGAGTTGATTTTTTCACAGCACAAAGGACTTAGGTCCTGATCCCGTCCACCGTAGATGCGGGCCTGTCGACGGTGAGCAATAGGTAGCTCACCGTCCGTCTATTGACATGGCCATGACGACAGCGCGTTAGTGTTCGACGCACGCCTCTAAGAGACGTCAGCAAAGAAGAGGGGCTTGCCAGAGCCTCCGCCTGCCGGGGTTGCGGGTTGTTCGAAAGAGATACCGCGGCCCCGGAACGTAAAGGGCTATAGAAGGAACATGGGTGGGACATTCCCCGCTCCGCCCACGGCGTTTTTGACTTCTCCATACCTCCACGCGTTGGCGAGATATAGGGTCTTGACAGACAGACAACAAAGTGATCCAATAAGGGCTCCGTTAATACCTTTTAAGGAAGAGAACCCTAAAAAGTATAGCACGCAAACGTATTAAGAAAACGTTGTATTTAAAATACAGTGTGTACTGTAGACGATGGTAGGGCAGTCCGCGCGTCTTAAATCTAAATCTAAACTAATATTATAAATGCGAAAGTAACTCTGTCTGTCTCTTCTTCACGCCTAAACCACTGAACCGATTTTAATGAAATTTGGTACAGATATAGTCTGGGACCCGAGAAAGGACATAGGATAGTTTTCATCCCGGAAATCCCCCGGGAACGGGAACTATAAATCCACGCGTACGAAGTCGCGGGCAAAAGCTGGTTAATAATAAATTAGGCAGTTTTTAAGTACCTTTGTATACCTATCCTTATAAGAATTATATTAAAGTAAGTATGTTTTTTTGCGTTAACTTTTTATAAAATTAAACTAAAGACTAACAAGAACGGACTGCACGAGCGCGCTCTCATTGGTTGCGCCTTCACCCCGCGGTCGCCATTTGCGGAAGAGCGAATAGACAGTGTGATTGAAAAATCCGTACATTCAACGCGTACACGTAAATGTCAAATAAAATAGCCTATGTCCGTCTCTAGGGTCCCAACTATCTGTACCAAAATTCATCAAAATCGGTTTAGCCATTTAGACGTGAAGACGTAACAAACAAACACACTTTCACTTTTATAATAATAGTAAGGATATGTAAGTCAATGTGTCTTACCACTAGGTACATAGTCAGACTCGTAGTCCACGACATCCACGTCATCTTCGAATTCCACCTTTACTTCAGCCTGACTTTCTAATTTCACATCGATTTGGCTGTCCAAAGAGTTTTCGTCTACATTCACTGAAATTATAAAAAAAAAAAATAGAATAAATTCTAGTAACTTACTAACATAAAGAAAAGGTTTTGATTCATTGCGGCAGCTGCGCCCACAGGTCGAGCTGTCCCACAGCTCAACTCTCACTCACTCAGTAGGCCTACTATGACATCTTAAAGCAGAACTTATTCCACTGAATGAAAGAGATGGTGCTAGACACCCTGTATAGCTCTGTCTCTTTCCCTCAGCGGAATAAGTTCTGCTTTAACACGACATGGTAGGGTAGCTGCACATATATCTGTATATCTTCCATGAAATTTGTAAATAAACGTGTTAAAAAGTAGCACTAATATTTATTTATTTATTTAACACTTCAAGTACAGAGGCGGACTTAATGCCATAGGCATTTTCTACCAGTCAACTTTTGGGTGATGCAGAGACAAACAGTGGTAGGTGTAAATCAAAAAAATATATATTAATTAATAATTTATACTATACTAGCTCCCACTGCTCACTTAGGGGTATGAAAAATAGATGTTGGCCGATTCTCAGACCTACCCGATAAGTACACAAAATTTCGTTTAAATCGGTCCAGCCGTTTCGGAGGAGTATGGGAACGAAAACTGTGACACGAGTATTTTATATATTAGATAGATATATAAAAATACAAACAATGGGGAAAACATCAACGATGTGACGATACTGCCGACTTTTTGCCGAAACTCACGAACTTTATGCTTAAAAGATAATACTTATAGGTAGGCACATATATCAAGTAAAGAATACACTGTGAAAGAATCATAATTAATCAATGATTCAATGTTCCAAACATTTTGACAAATGACGGGCCTGTTGGTCCAGTGGTTAGTGGCCCTGACTGCTGAGCCGGAGGTTGTGGGTTCGATTCCCACCCAAGACAAACTTTGTGTGATGAGCATGATTGTTTGTTCTGTGTCTGGGTGTGATTCATCTATAATGTGTGTATTTATAAATTATATAAGTATGTATATCAGTTGTCTGGTTACCATAACACAAGCTCTGCTTAGCTTGGGATCAGATAACCGTGTGTGAGTTGTCCCAAGATATTTATTTATAGATATTTATTTTATTTCACTGTTACGACCCTAGGCGTTCAGGTCAATGGCCGACGATGAAAATGGCGTGAGTTAACGTATATGGAAAAAGGCGTAAGTACCATTATCATCAGTATCAGTACCATACCATTAACAAACACAGTATCCTTGTCATCCACAGCCATGGCCTTCAGGAGCTGCCTCTCCGTGCTTACCGCCAGCATACGGAAACTGGTTGCGTCCCGCAGCCGTTGTACGCAGGTAGAACATATTAGTGTCGTTAGCAGGGCATTCGTTGATAACTGAAATGATATTAAACAAAGATATTGTTTTTGAATTTAAGATTTTTCGGTTTTCATTACAATCAAATTTTTGAATTTATTTTAATGTGGATGATTTAATTTAATATTGTATAGATATATTTTGTTGCACTTTGCCCCACACTAGGAAATTCTCCTGTATCGTGGCTACGTTTACAAACATTAAAACTCTCATACACAAACAGCCAAACCCGAAACAACTACCTGTAGGTCATACAAATATTTGTTCCGTGCGAGGATCGAACCCGCCACATGCAGCGCAGCAGTCAATCCCTTAACCACTGTGCCAACCATGCCGTCACTATTATATTGATTGTGTTAATTTAATAATGATGAGGAAGGACAAAGATGACTGACTTGTGCAAGGACTGATATTAAACAAAGGAGTCTATGGTAGCGGGACTGAGGAGAAATGCAAGAAAATATTATTTACTCTAAGACCATTGGCACTAGGCATTTGAAATTTGGACGGTAGGTTTCTTGTGCGCGTTGTTCGAAAGGGATACCGCAATCCCCAAATCGCAAAACGCAAAGGAAGGATCATGAAAGGGTTTTAGTCTGTAAAAACCTGATACTCCCCCCAGCACCGTACAGAGTGGTACAAGGTATTTGATGATTTTCCATGTAAAAAAAAAGGTGCCTTGTAAGAACACTACAAAAATCTTAATAAAATTATACTTCTTATATGTACAGACGCCTGCACATCAAGCTACTACAATCTGTCAGATTTCTTTGATAGATTTTCGAGTTTATTTCTAAAGTATAAGGTTCAAGGTTCATTGAGAAAAATTGACAGTTTCGGGTAGCTTGACCTGCAGGCGTCTGTACATGTGTTTGTCACCTAAATCCTCTTAAAAGGCTGAACCAGATTTGGAAGAAATTTTGTGTGTATATTTGGATATCCCTGGATGATTTGAACACAATTGGACTTGGCTGCTGTCTGTCTGTCACCAAACTTGATTTGGCTGTATAAGGGGCAGGTTTGCCTGGTTCTAATATAATTAAAATTATTTTAAAAACAGTGGTAGGCCTCGGTACAAGTGAGGATTGAAAAATATCTGTGTGAGTATCTATTCTCTGAGGGCTTTTTAAAAAATTTATGGAGATAAATAATAATAAATATCTTGGGACAACTCACACACGGCTATCTGATCCCAAGCTAAGCAGAGCTTGTGTTATGGGAACCAGACAACTGATATACATACTTATATAATTTATAAATACATACATATTATAGATAAATCACACCCAGACACAGAACAAACAATCATGCTCATCACACAAAGTTTGTCCTGGGTGGGGATCAAACCCACAACCTCCGGCTCTGCAGTCAGGGCCACTAACCACTGGACCAACAGGCCTGTCAAGATGACTTAACATTATCACCTGCACAGACTTTAATAGAAGTTATGTTTGAAGTGTAATTTAAGTCTGTGGTGGTAAATGTTATAAGTTAAAAAAAGTATTTAACCTTTTATATACATTTTGTGTTAAGATAATGGCTGATGAGATATTTTCTTTTATAAAAAAAATGGTTTCTGCCTGCCTCTAATTTAAAAGTAAGGGTGAAACCAAAAAACTTAGTATAGTTTGTGGAATGTAAATAAACTTTCTACGAAAATTGCGTTTTGAATGAGATATTTGTTTTTTTTTTTGTAAATCTACAATCAGTCAGTAAATTATAATCTATAACACATGTTTTATAAATAAGATTTTTAGATGATAACGTATCATCTAAAAATCTTATTTATATTAAGATATTGTACTTTTTCGTCTAACTGCAGCATTAGATTTGTTTGTCATTAACATACTATGAAAAACAAATGTGGTTTTGCAGTTGAGAGAAAATATTGTACGATGGTACGAAAACTTGTGTATGCGAGTAAGATTCCAAGTTGGCCGGTTTATTTACAAGAATCTATCACAACTACTTTATTGAAAACAAGCTTTAACAAGGCTAATATTCATACTAGGCTATAGACCATAATAAATACACTTGTATATAATCTTAATAGAAGGGAGGTCGGATATAGAGCTTCTTATGTCGATTTTACACAACATATAATTAACAAAAAGTTTAAAACTAAAACTTACAAACAAATTAAAGGTTTCCATAAAAATATCGTAATAAACTTCGCGAATTCCATTAAAGTAGTGTTCTTTCATTAAATCTCTGTGATTTCCCTTTGACAAGCAACAGCGGCACTCCCCATAGATAGTTTTACTTTTCTTTTTCTCCATTACTAACTATTTTGATCAATTATTTACAAAATAAACAAACATTTCAAGCAAGAAATGAGAACGCGAGCAACGCAAACATTAAAATCAGCGTTTGATTTGACGCAAGTCGCAAGTTTGACGTTCCGTCTGTGTTGCGTTCGTTAGTGATGTGACACTCACGTAGGTTATAAGAGGTTTACGATTTAATAACATCTTATTTCTTAAATGTAAATTATTTACAAACTGAAATTGGTGGAACTTAGTTACTAGCAATTCACTGCCATTGAGTTAAAATTATATTTACACGAGCCCTGCACAGCTTGCAATTTATTTTGCTGCGGGTAGTCGCGGTCGACGGCAAAGGAACGAATGCCGCCGTCCTTTTTATGAGGGCACACAGTTATTATTAAATTCTTTGGCACACAAATTAGCCCTATGCAAGATATCGAGGGTGGCAGCGTTTTCACCACCCGAACAATAATTTCAAGCTCCTTCAAGAGCTACTCACGGTTCTACGGTGCGTCGGTGCCTGAACTGTAGCCCTACTATGACATCTTAAAGCAGAACTTATTCCACTGAGTGAAACAGATGGTACTAGACACCCTGTATAGCTCTGTCACTTTCCCTCAGCGGAATATGTTCTGCTTTAACACGTCATGGTAGGGTAGCTGAACCAATCTTTCAAATGCCCTGGAATCAGGCCGTTGAGGTCGCCGGTAGTACCACTTCTGAAAGAGCTCACACTGTGACTGCGCCCATCTGCGGGGCTGAAAAAAAAAGGGTGAATCCTAAACGAAGAAGTGGGGGTATGTGTAGATGGTTTGGGCGAGGTGAGACCATCTGCAAGTTGAACGTTCTTAATCCAATTCTGAAAGAGTCTTTGGGGAGTAAGGAAGTCTGACCATCTTGTATAATCTCACTCTCATTTAGATTCTTCATAAGCGCAATACCTTTCTGTAAAGTTATTAAAAAAGGCAGTTTGGTTGATAATTTTTTTGGACGATCGGAAACCTGTACAGGAAGGCGAGTAACTACTACTCCAAATCCCAGGTGCGTTATGACTTCGTCTCCTGGATTGGGAGACTGACACATCAAGCTCAATTTAGTGTACCTAACAATTTGCCTCTCATTGCAAGGAACAATTAAGGACCAGAGTTGCTGATACTGTTAGCTGTTTCATTTCATTTCTAGAAGACCACTGTTCTCAAAGTTTCTGAAGGGGAGCTTGGCAAAGGGGCAAGGGGATGTGGCTAGGGGAACTTGCCCTAGTGTATCTTACATCTTCGTTCATGTTTAAAAAAAACGAATCTGGGAATAATGGGCATTTAGCAGTTGCGCACAAAGTGATTTATAATGTGTACGCCACGGCACCACATCCACAATCAAATAGCAAACATACAAAAAAAGTAATTGGATTGAGAACCTCCGAAGTCAGTTCGCTTTTTGTAGATTATTTGACATTGTCATAACAAAATGAATGAGCCTGTTCTAGTACTTGCAACAAAATTGTTTTCAGTTAGTTATTATTTTTATGGAATTGAAAACAAACTCGTAATCAATTCTTAAAAAAAAAAAATTGTTGCCCCACTAGGATATTCTGCTGTATCGTGGGTGCGATTATAAGTTTACAAACATATAAACTCACATACACAAACAGACAGACCCGAAACAACTTTCTGCAGGTCATACAAATATTTGTTCTGTGCGGGAATCGAACCCGCGACACGCAGCGCAGCAGTCGATCCCTCAGCCACTGCGCCAACCGTGCTGTCCGTTTTGACTCACAGCTCAGAAGTCTATGTTCTTTTGTTATTATTTCTGCATTGAAGACCAGTTTAATATTCTAAATCACTTCATTGTGATTTTACATCTGATTCTGAAGTACTGTCCTCTATTTTGTTAGTAAGGTTTTTGTTAGAGGCTAGAAGTTGCAATAACTGTGCAAAATAATGAACATAGGCAAATATTTTATTTCATTAAGGAACGCTAAAAAAGAACTTAAATATTTCTATCCAGTAGATCAACATAGGCACAGTCAATAAGGTCTTCATCCTTTACTCCTAGCTTGGTTTGTAAGTCCCGGGCAATGGCCTGGCCTTCTTCCAAGGTCTGTTCAGGTCGCAGTACCACTTCTAACTCCATGTAGTGTCCAAGATCTTGAACAGTGTCTATGTGGATACGGGTCTGGTCTACCATGAATAGTTTTCTGAAACAAAAAAAGAAGAAAAGCTGTTGTTTAGAATCTTTTAATGCATAATTTTAAATAAAGAACATTTCCTATCAAAAATGTTACTAACCGTTCTTTTACAACTCTGCCACGAACACCCAAACATTTCTTCAGCATTTCATCTAGTAATTTAGCTTTTACGCTTTCGCTGACAGAGAAATCCAGTAATTCGTAGTTACTCAGCTTTGGACCTCCTTCGTCTGCTCGATCATACCTAACTAACGTGGCAGAGGAATCTGCGTAAATCCTCAACTTCAACCGGCCTTCATGGACTTTGTAAAACGTATCGTCTTGGTTTATTATTGTTGGCGGACCACCGCTTAAGTCTTCTGCCACTTTGCAAATGTTTTCATAATCAGTGATTTTAGCTTTGATTTCTACGTTACGCATGACTATTTGGTGAAGGAACGCTTCTGCAGTTCAATATTGGTAGTCTTTTGAAACTAACTGAGAAAGATGACGTACATACAGTAACAATTGAGTAAAAACGGGATTACTTCACCTTTCACAATTCAACGATACTTCACTTGACTTATTTATGGCGTTTGTGGAAATAACAACAATACAAAATACAATACACTGGCAGTTTTCCCGCCTTGTGTGGCGTGTGTCAAAAATGACACTGGTCAAGTTGTCAATGACAATGGAGTATGAATAAACAGAAGGGTTACCATGACATCATAAAGCAGTTCTTTTTCCTGTGTGAGAAAGAGATGGAGACACCCTGTATAGCTCTCTCTTTCCCTCAGTGGAATAAGTTCTGCTTTAAGACGTCATGGTAGGGATGTCATGTAGGGTTGTCAGGGGACATTGATACTTTGCGTTCGAAAATGTATTTGGGGTTGAATTATCAATGTAAATAAAACTACTTTCTGTTTTACTATGATCCATGCGAAGTTCATTGTTAATTACTGAATAACATGACAATAGTATGTTCAAAGTATAAATATGATACGTTGTTGGCATAAGCTTCATCACAAAAATAAAATCTACAGGGTTCGGAGTTCGGAGATCTACACTGTTTCTGATCGGAGAAAATCAATGTCAATGTCAAACATTTGCTTTTTTTCCGCTTCAGTGGTAGTCAGTTGTCAAAATAAAAACGACAAAACAAAAATGCAAAAAAAATGAAGGACATTTTTTGATATTTATAAATTAAAACAATGGATGTGGAAAACGTCGAGAGCTGGGCGTCGCAGCCGGATGTGTGCCGCTGCTGCCTGTCCGCAAGCGGGACGTGGGATGTCACCGCTTCTTATATTACGGAGGCCGGAAGCAAAGAAGTCTACTCCGAAATGTTACAAGAGTGCTATGGGATTTCGGTACGTTGAAAGATTTACAGAAAAGCTTACCTCCATGTAACCTAACTTATTTAATCTTTATTTTCCTAACTTTATTTAATCTTCGCCTTCAGCCTTTTATACTAGGCAATTCCTTGACACCAGTTAGGTACTGACAGTCAACCAAAACAATAAGTATTAAGTCGGATATATTGTATGCCAATCTTATAATTTTACGTTTTTCGTCACTCATTAGTAAAACTCAAATCATAATTATTTAGTACCAGCTTTTGCCCGCGGCTTCGCTTGCGTTAAATTCGCGGTAACACAGTTCCCCTTTCTTGATTTACAAGTACCTGCTACCTGTAGTATTTGCCCTTGTGCCTTTTTTATTGTAAAAGCAATGCTAAGTTTTCCCTTTTCTTTCCTCTTTCGCCCTGATATGTCAATATTTAAAAAAAAAATAGCTATGTCCGTCTCCAGGGTCCTAAATACTCTGTACCAAAGTTTATCAAAATCGGTTTAGCCACTTAGGCATGAAGACTTAACAAACAAAAAAATAAACTCACTTTCGCTTTTATAATATTAGTGAGGATTAGCCTGATGTGTCCTCCATTCATTCCGTCTTTCCTGTCTGCCTATTGGTATAAGTCTAGCCCGCTACGCCATCTCTTTCTGGGTGTACCGCCTCACCAGGACCCAAGTTGCTCGGAACCCAATCTGTTGCTATGCTACTTCAGCCCAAATTTGATGCAACATACAGCAGATCTGGCCATGTAGCGAATAAAAAAAAACTGGTCAAAAAGCACTACCTCTCTCCTTAAACAAAATATGTAATACTTCTTTGCTCTTAATGATTATTATTTTAAATGTATATTATACTATGTATTAATATTTCAGTATTTGTTTTTTCAAATGTACCTAGCTATTAATTTTGAAAAATGTTACACCACAGACTTCCTAGAGTACTGTTTCTCCTCCTTTAAATCCCTCCAAAGGTTGTCTTGAAAAGATCGCTTTTAGCGATAAGACCGCCCATTGTGTCACCTTATTTAAAACTTGTTTAATGTTATTCTTGATATTTGTATGGTGCACTCAATAAAAAAATATTCTATCTATCTATCTAAAATTTAATGTTTTGCATTATAGTTGTCATATCTTTTGGAGTGGGGCCCTAGTAGAATGGTGTGTGCCCTCTGTATGAGCCATCTGAGGGATGCATGCTGCTTCCGGAAGCAAGTGGAACAGGCTGAAAGGCACTTTGTAGCTTATTATGGCACCAGGAAAGGTAAGGGTAAGGGCAAAGTAGTTGCAAATTGTCCAAAACAGATATTGCAGCCCTGGGACACAAAGGGCAAAAGAAGAAACATGAATGGGTTTTAGTCATTGCAAGTAGTAGAAACACTTTGGAATGGGCAACTGCAGTACTTTCACAAGTTATTATGCCTTGTGACCGGGACTGTAGATGCATTTTGTTTCTTGACATTCAAAAGTGCCTGTAATGGTCTAATTGAAATAAATGATTTGATTTGAAAGTCCGAAACTCCCACCCTTTCCGCCCAGATTAGGAGAAGTTAATAAAATTATTTCCCATCGAAAAAAGGGGGTTTAACAGAGTGGCAAAGGCATTCTTACACGAAATTAATAAATAATACAGTGAAATCCGTTAAAAATGACATCAAGGGGAAACAACAAACACGTCACACTAAGCGGACGTCATAAAAAACATTTTGTGTGAAATAAACAATCTCCTGTTTTTGTCAGTAAGTATTTATTTTGATAGAGAGAGACAAAATAGACATAAGTCAAAAATAATAATATAACACCGAACACTATCGAAAGTGTTAGGAATAATGTCGGTCAATACATCAACTAGACATAATTTATTAAAAATGGGTCATAATAAGCGAACTGTCACTCAATCAGCAGTCATTATACCCGATTTTGTTTAAAGAACTTTATATGAAAACCAAACATCGCTGTGTTGTCATAATAAGCGGTTGGTCATTATAAGCGGAGTCATAATAAATGGATTCTACTGTATATGTGAAACTACTGAAAACTACTTGAAAAAAAATCTACCATATTTACAAGTTATTTTATCACATATTGAATTCATATTTTTATTCCTTTTTCAGATATTTATAACCAAGAAACCATTAAGACTGAATTTGATCAAATACCACACAATGTAGACAGTCCACAGTTTTTTAATAATATTGCAGATGATAGTGAAGGTAGGTAAGACGTTCTAACTATTTCATCATAATGCCTGCCTTTTCTTTTTTATCATCTATGTTGGGGGTTGGTTTACTGTTTTACAAGATGGAGACTGCCAGTATTTTACATGGAGGTACATCCTATCTGACCTCCATAACCCAAATGAAATTCGAAATATGAATATTTAAATATGTAAAAATCAATGTTGATTCAAAAGGAAAGAGGTTGAGGCAACAAAGACGGTAAAATACCCACTCTGTTACAGTGGTCATCAGACCTTTGGGTTACCAACTACCTGTAACAGCAGCTGTCAAAGATCTAATTGACAGCTGAGACCAACGTAACATGCTTTCTATTATTATAAATAAAACCAGCAAAAGATTCTTCCATTTTGTGCCTCTATACACTTGATGACCCAGACTGCAACGAAAAGCGGAAATTTTTTGAAGGCATTGTTGGGGTAGTGTGCGGTCCACTGCTGCGCTGTGTGTCGAGGGATCCCCGCCCGATACAAATATTTTTAAGGTCTACAGATCGGACTCTGGGTGTTTGTGTATGTGAATTAAAATGTTGGTAAACGCAACCACGATACACAAGCAATTCATAGTGTGGAGCAACACAAACTAACAATATTCTTGTTGTTGTTGTTGTGTTCAGCTTATAGCTCTTTAAGAATTTAAAAAAAAATTGACTTCTATGCAGATATTTTAAATTAGAAGAATGCCAATATAATGTATTTAGGTTCATTTAGAAATGGGTTTATGTGTTTTCAGATGATAATAAAGATATATTAAATGCAGATTCAGAAACATACAAAATATCACTAAAAACATCTGAATTAAAAGAAAACAATACTAAAACCAAGAGAAAGAAACAGAAAACAGTGCTAAAAGGCAAAAGAAAGACAAAAAAGTTTAATTTGAAGGAAGATGTGGATTCAGATACTCCGATAGCAGAGTTAGCGAATAAAAATGGACCTAAAGAAATAACCAGGACAGATCAAATTGAAATAACAGATGGTTTACCCAGAGACAGTGAAGTGAAGGATCTTGACACATCAGTTTTTGAAATAGGTATGTTCCTATATTAATAAATCATTTATTTGCCTGAAATATGGTGCTTACAGCTCTTAAAATACAATAGTGTAGCGACACAAATATGAAGAGGCAAAAAGTACTACAGCGCCATCTATGCAACCACTGAAGAACTAACGGCAAAAATTCCTACATCGCGCAAGCAAAGTTTTTCCGCGAACTTAACATATATACGAGCAACCGACAAGTAACTGTCGGGCAGTGGCCCACCAGACACGACACCCGTCTGGTCGGAGAATACTTCCTCCTCCATTGAGGATGGAGAACTTTACACCCTGTTCTTCATACCTCTAAAATAAACAAAGTACTTCATATTTCGCCTACTAAATTCAGCACCTAAATTTTTGGATGTTCCTTGATTCTTATTTAATTAGACTTAGCCTATGTTAGTACTTAATAACTAGAAAAGATCGAATGCGATTAGTTAGCGCCCACATTAGCGGACTGTCTGCTTTGTCAGCTATCGATTGCAGGATAGTGTTGGGACTGCCATGCAGCCTGTGGAGTAGCGAGGCAGATTTTTTACGCCACAACGCATCAAAACTTACAGTACTTGCGTCAGCAAATATTGCTGAGGCACTACAGAAGCGTGGTAGTCGCATTATTGATCTTATGTTAGTTTTAAGTGATTTTTGTTGAAATTGTGTATACTTCAAGACTGCTGTCCTTGGATCCCAGGTGTAATTGGGTTTTGCCATCAAGATTTTCTCAGTAACAGCCATAGAGTCGGGATTTGTGTCCGGTCCATGGCAATAGGGATTACATAGGATTTAAAAATAACTGGTGAAACGTGGGTGAATGACCAATGCAGTTTTTAAACCATGGTTCTTTAAATTAAAAGTTGTAAATTCTAATGAGCATGAAATAAAGTTCACATTTCAATGTTTTACTGTCTAGTCGTTGATGAGTCTGTGTTTGTATGACTCCCTCTCCCCCCATTCCTTTCGCTTTTGGCGATGTTGCGATTCTTTCTGCAAATTAACGAGAAAGCTATCCAAGGCGTCCTACCATCTTCTCCTTAGACTGTCGCGACTCCGTCTAACTTTCCAGGGCTCCAGTTTGCGATATGTGGGCTTTGCTATCCGGCAGACATGGGCTCCCCAGTCCTATTTAAGTCTTGCGGTTTTATAAGCTACTTCAGCAATTTGAATTTTGGAGCTCAGTGAGTTGAAAAAAAAAAAATTAAATTGTGATGCGATGGACGACTGTCAGTACTTATTTGTTACTCTTTCACGCTAGAACGGCTTAACAGATCTGGATGAAATTCAGCATAGAAATAGATTACAGTCTTTTTTCCCGAAAAAAAAATAATTAAAAGTTCCACTGAAATATTTCATTCTGCTTTTAGGTAACCAACACTCCAGCGGGCAGAACGGAATCAAGCAAGTTTCTGAACGCAAACGTGTCATGTTAACGTGTGACACCGTCCTTAGAGACACCACCGCCTGTCCCTTCAGGCACCACAAGAGCTGGTTCCAGTGTTTCTTCTGCCAACAAGACTTCATGGAAATAAACCTCCTCAGAGATCATATGCTGAAAACCCACGCGGACATAGACGTAGAAATTAAGAAAATAAAACGGTACCCGCGCTCCTTGCAAATTGAAATTTCGAATCTCAAATGCCGGCAATGCAATTTGACATTGACAGATGTCATTTCTATGTGCCGCCATTTTGTTGAGGTGCACAAAAAGGTTATATACAATGAGTGTATAGCTGATTATATAGTTGATGCTAGTCCTTACTCTTGCCACTTGTGTGGTCTACAGTTTCACGTTTTTAGAACATTAACAACGCATTTAAACGAGCATTACGCGAACTGCATTTGCGATGTGTGTGGTAAATCATTCATAAACTCAAAACGTTTGAAAGTCCACAAACGGACGCATGAAAACGGTCAATTTCCTTGCGGGGAATGCGGGAAAATACTTAAAACTAAAACATCAAAAGCAAATCACATGGAAAGCGCTCATTCTAAGCGCGTTATCAAGTGTCATATATGTTTTAAACCAATGAAACATTATAATGATAGAATAAAACACATGTCTGAAGCCCACAATATCACACATAAGTTCAAATGTCCTATTTGTGGGCGAGAATATAACATTAAACATTACTTAGCTACACATATTCGTCAGACACACGGTCAGAAGAATAAGAATTGTTCAGAATGTGGTATGGCTTTCATAACTAATCATGGTCTGAAGAAACATATGTTAAAACATAGTGGCTTAAAGCCTTTTAGTTGTAATATATGTTGCAAGTCGTATGCAAGGAGTTACACGCTAAGGGAACATATGAGAGCCCATGATAATGAGAAGGGGTTTGTTGAAACTGAGTAGGGGAATGTGAATTTTAATATTATTTAGTCATAGTGTAAATTGTCCAAGGACTTTGTAAAAAATGTCCAAGAAGTTTTAAATCAGGCGTATTTAGAAACTCTTTGGACAATTTTACTCAAGACTAATATCCTTACTATTCCTTACTAATATTATAAAAGCGAAAGTGAGTTTGTTTGTTTGTTTGTTACCTCTTCACGCTTTAATGACTAAACCGATTTTGATGAATTTTGGTACAGAGATAGTTGGGAACCAGGAGACGGACATATGCTAATATTTATTTTAAAAAAAGTGGGATAAGAGGGAGAACGAGTAAAGAAAGGGGAAAACTTAGTGTTGCTATTACAAATCAATCGGGCGCAAGAGCATAAACTGCATGTCTGCTTGGTGTGTTATACCGAATTTAACGCGAGCGAAGCCGCGGGCGAAAGCTAGTAACTAATATTACTGGAATATTGTGTAACGTTTTTCTTTATTTTATCAAGTCGCAGACTAGGTACATTAAAAAGTCTCATAAATCCTTACTAATATTATAAAAGCGAAAGTGAGTTTGTTTCTTACGTCTTCGCGCCTAAAAGGCTGAACCGATTTTGATGAATTTTGGTACAGACATAGTTAGGACCCTGGAAATGGACATAGATTACTTTTTGTCTCTTTCTAAATCGTTACTTCTAAAATATGGGGTTGAAGTTTGTATGAAACATTCTGCAATGTTCAAGGTAGAAAGCTAAAAAATGGTATGCGGACTACATATTTGTCGCGAACAAATAATTGCAACATTTTTCTTTTGGAAATCTGCCCTCAACACCTTAAAGGAGGTGGTGAAAATATATAGGACTTTTGTTGTGAAAATATGTAGTTTTCAAGGTAGAAAGGTAAAAATCGGTACACACACTCTTTGTTACAATGAAAAGTACCTGCAAATCAAGAAAAAGGAAGCCCCTTTTTACCCCGAATTTAACGCGAGCGAAAGTGGGAAATGAGGGAAGAAAAGAGAAAACTTAGGTTTGCTATTACAATCAATAAGGCGCAAGGTCAAAAACTACAGTTAGCAGGTACCTGCAAATCAGGAAAGGGGACCTGTGTTATCCCGAATTTAAATCGAGCGAAGCAGCGGGCAAAAGCTAGTATTATATAATTTCGATCTCTTATAATCAAATTATAGTAAAAAACATGGTTTAACAAAACGTATTCATAACAGAAAACTCTTCAATTCATGCCGTTGTCTTGAGAATGTATAAAAAGTAACTAGTCCGTCATCTTCGGGGGCCGCCATCTCATTAATTGTTATAATGTAAAAATGCATACTTTAATGTAGGTATTATATGTATTAAACTTTTTCTATGAACATAGTTTTTTTTTTTATTATCTCTAACTTAAGACAATTCACAGTTATTTAGCAACCTGCAAATTAAAATCCTTTGAAAGAAATGTGGTCATAACCTAGGTATACCTATCTTTTTTTTATCGAAACATTCTTACGAGTAGACCGAGTAGACACGAAGAGACCCGGGAACAAACTCAACTTGTGTTTCAAAACGAGGATCCTGATACATATATAAAAATAATTATTTTATCTAAGGCGTTGTTTCATACATAAATTGAGGCAGCCCAAGTAAGTAACAATAGTACTTGTGTCGGCGGCGTTGTTTCACTCTTACCTTTTTTTTTCGGGTGGGAAATCATCAAATGACTTCCCCCGCTCTGGGCGGAGCGGGGGGATATGCCAGACTTGTACTGACTAAAACCCACCCATGTTCCTTCTATTGCCCTTTACGTTCCGAGGCCGCGGTATCTCTTTCGAACAACCCGCAACCCCGGCAGGCGGAGGCTCTAGCAAGCCCCTCTGCTTTGCTGACTCTCTTTGAGGCGCGCGTGAAACACGAACGCGCCGTCGACACGGCCTATCGTCAATCGACGGACGGACGGTGAGCTACCCATTGCTCACCTTCCACAGGCCCGCATCTACGGTGGCCGGGAGTCGTCTCGCGGCGCCCGGCGCCCGGGGTGTCTCCCGCGGCGGCTGGGTTGGTTTGAGGTTCTCTCCCTGAAACGCCCGGCCTCCTCCTTCACTAGCATTACTGCTTCGCAGAAGGAGATGACCGCTTCCCATTCCCTCTCGCTCCGGACCATGGCCTGAACCAGGGCCGGACGCGAGAGATCGCCGCCGCCGATCGCCTCCACGAGGGCACCGCGGTGCTCCGCCCAAACTGGGAGACCGCCACTGTGTGCTCCACCGTGTCCTCCGGGCGACCGTCACAATGGTGACACCCAGACGTTTCCTCCCCCCCGATTATGTGCAGGAACCTCCCGAAACTTCCGTGTCCGGTGAGGACCTGCGTCAGGCGGTAAGTGAGGACGCCATGACGCCTCTCCAGCCACTCCTCAAAGAGGGGACTTACCGCTACTATTGTGGCGTGCCCTCTTCCCTTAAGTGGTTTCTTAACAATAAAAAAAAAGGAGATAGTTGTGAAAAAACAAGAAAATATTAAAATATAAGCTCCAGACGTGTTAGGAGTGCACGTATATGCGTGCATGTGCGTTTGTGTATGTGTGCGTGTATGTGTGTTGGTACAGACGCCTGCAGGTCAAAAGCTACCCGAAACTGTAAATTTTTCCCAATGAACCTTGAACCTAATACTTTAGAAATAAAGTCGAAAATCTATCAAAGAAATCTGACAGAGTGTAGTAGCTTGATGTGCAGGCGTCTGCTGTACATATTACTTTCCTCTATGGTTAGTACTCAGCTTGTGCTACCCTGATCAGAAAGTATTCGGTTTCTTCATATGTCAGAGGTCTTAACCAAGCACCCATTGTTTTTTTTTTACAATCATATAACAACGGATATATTATGTCTCCACTTTTTTTTTGTAATAGTACACGTTGGTGCTTGTTGGCCAAATGTAGGAAAATGCAACCAATAAGGTCAACCGTTACATTACAAGCGATTGCTGCCGGCTATGGTGCGCTGTACCCCCAAGCCAACGTGACCGTCGCGGGAAATGCTCTGGGCGTCTGGTATCGGGCGCCGACTTCCAGCCACTTTCCACCGTAGATGTGGGTTTGTGGACGGTGAACAATAAGTAGCTCACCGTCCTTCCGTCTACTGACGGAAGGCCCTGTCGAAGGCGCATTCTTGTTCCAAACGCACCTCAAAGAGATTGTAACAAAGCAGAGGGGCCTGCCAGATCCACTGCCTTCTGGGTTTGTGGGTTGTTCGAAAGAGATACCGCGGCCCCGGAACATAAAGGGCAAAAGAAGACACATGGGTGCGTTTTAGTCAATTAAAGTCGGACACTCCCCAAGTTATTTGATGTCTTGCAACCTATGTATTCTACTTGACTGCGAGCAGAGCAGTATAAAGGTGTTCCTTAGGTCTAATCTAAGTTTGGCAGGGTGTACGTTTTAACTAGCGCCACCATATAATCGTTATTTTCTATTGAAAATAACGATAATAAGGTGGCGCTAGTGAAGAAGTGGCCTTCGTGAATAGGTATATCCTCGGAAATTGTATTCAATTTCCGAGGATATACCTATTCACGAAGGACAATGATTACCGACTATACTCACCTCCCTCTTTTTTTTAGTGTCATCTCAAGCAACATAGAATCTTGTTGCTATCTTGATACCGGACTCTCAGTAGGGAATATGCATGTACTTTTTTGTATTTTTAAATGATAATTTCAGTCATATATAAATGTAAAACCTACCACCAAAAAGAAAACAACATAAAACGTTTATAGTACGCCGATTTCTAAACGACTGCCATTTTGACGCGCATGTCATGAACTCATGACGTCAAAGTCTATAGCAAAACAACTAGAGAACAGCTGCAAAACAGTTTTTGGCTGTAATCTTGTGTTTCACCTCAATTAAATAATGCAACAAGACAATAAACCGTGTTTTCGGTACTGTATCGTGCCCTTATGTAAAAACACAAATAGAAATGCGCCAGATAAAGTGTTTTTTCTTGTACCTAGAGGTGTGAACATAAGGAAAAAATGGTGTAAAATCATGAAAAGAGATATGATATCTCCAACAACTTGTTTATATTGTTGTGAAGACCATTTTGACGTTAGTATTTATATCACTAATAGTACAATTTGTTTGTTTATGATCTGCTATTTTTTTTAATGTCATTATTATCCACTATTACATTACAAACTAACTTAAAAAATCTTCATATACAAAATTTCAAAACTCTGATGACCACTGGCTCACTCACTTATTAGTTAGATATTCTATGAGTAGATTATAAATATATTAATAGCGCTAATATTGTATCTTTATTTCTGTGAAACAATGAGTCTGTTTCATAGATTTCAAAATGATGCTTTTCTTTATTATTTATTTTCCAGTTAGAAAAGGATACATCGAATTATATTCAGTACAAAATCATGAATTTACAAGAAAATCATAGAACTGTATTACGGTTGAAGAAAGGCATCCTTCCTCACAAGTTTCAGTGTCAAATATATACAGAACCACAGACAACATCGGAGAGGCAAGCTCACAAAAAAAGAAAACATTTAAAAGTAATTGGAGAACGATTATATGTACCATCTGGACATGGAAAACAAAGTGTTGGCACTCTTAAACTAACTGAAATATCACAAATTGATGTTATAGAAGCATCTTCATCTCCGGTGCACACAGAAGATATAGAAATAAAAAACATTTGTGAAGTTGGATGCAGGAGTTTATTATCTTTTGAAAACAAAATGTATGTTGATAAAGCTTTTGAAGTTAATAGCAAAGTCTGTTACAGAAGTTAAGATGTTAATTTTAATTTGTGTCCCAAGAAAAAAAATACCGCTGTATCTCCACTTCCTATTTATACCATTTAATCTTCAACTGCTCTTTTACAAAATAAATGTAATTTCCCCCAATGACTGCTCAAAATCACAAATAAAACTGGATTTAATCGCAAGCATTCATCAACTTGCATTAGCTGATATTTGTTATAATAGATTTTTTACCAAAAATTTTGTTTCAACCAATTTGAATTTCCCTCTTATATTTTGCACTTTTCAATAATTATTTTCTTAATATGTATGTAAGTCTAAAAGAAATGAGTTTAAATAAAGACATTAGGTAGTGTTTTTGTGATAAAGACATTAGTGATTTTATTTCCCTATTCCAATAATCGAAAGAAACAAAAATAAAAAAAAAAAACTGGGCACAGCTCGTACGTAATATCAACACGTGTCATGCATGAATATAAGTTTTTGTTTTTTTTTTTTTAGTTTACCTACATACAGACTGATGAGGGAAAAATGGTTAAGGGTTATCAGGACTCAAAGAAGTCAAAAGGATTGGATGCCAACTCGCCATTCCACGGTCTATCCTGATATTTTTTTGACAAGTGATATTTATATGACGCAAACTACAACGGCTCCTGTTATTAAGTACCTAGGTACATAATTATCTTTAGGTTCAGTTGTTATGTGTAGTTTTAGCAGTACCTAGGTATACCATTGACTACCATCCAAAGGTTGTCTGGAAGATACCGCTAGCGGCAATAAGACCGCCATTGTGCCCAACCACAGCGATGCTGAGCCAGTAATGATAAAAGTCCCTAAATAAACGACCCAGCCACCTTTGATGACGCCCTAAACTGAGGTCAGTACCCTACAGGGGTGCCACATGCCGTTAGAGAGCGGTCATTTAGCTTTTAACCTATTTTGTAAGGCCTGGCTGGGGGCCTTAATTTATTGAGGTCACCACAGGATAGTCCAGTTTATCAGTAAAACAACATGATTGAGTTTTTTTTTTTAAAAAGAACAGATCATAGAACAGACGCAGAATACGCAGTACAATTTTATATTATTTATATTCAAATTGGTTTAATCGTTTCACACACTTAGGTAAAAGTAAATAAGTAAGGTAGTTGACTAATTTTGAAAAACTAATTCATCGTGTGCCTTATTAAGCTGAAATTTTAAAACTGTAGAAAAAAAACAAACTGTGACATATTTTATTTTATATTATTTTCTATGAACTATTTGACTAGCCTCCAAGCAAATAAAAGAATAAAAAGAAACTTTTTGACATTATCGCTACAAAACGCGTTCAGCGTTCAACTGTCATGGCGACTCGTGTTACGTCACAGGTTGCAAAACAAACAGCTGTTTAGGTTAAGTGGTAAACAAGTTTTTACAAATTATCAATTAAAATGCATCACAAGTTTTATAAATATTGTATAGTACCTCAGTGTAAAAGTTCAACAATCAAAACACCAAAAAAACTATTTGTGCATGTGCCTCGAAAGGAACAAATACGTAAAAAGTGGTTACAACTCGCAAGACGGGACGTTAATGTAGCTTTGGATTCCAAAATGTATTTTTGTGAGGATCATTTCGACGTAAGTTTAACTTTCTTTCTTGTTTAATGTTCTTTAGATTTATTAATGAAATAACTAACAAAAATGTTACTGTTCCCGATATTGAGACTAATTTTTATTAGGTTAGAACTCCTATTGTAATACTTCTATATCAGACTAATGCTTTTTTGACGACACGGTTGGTGCAGTGGCTGAGCGATCGACTGCTGCGCTGCGTGTCGCAGATTCGATCCCCGCACGGAACAAATATTTGTATGGCCTACTGATAGTTGTTCCGGGTCTGGCTGTTCGTGTATGTGAGATTGAATGTTTGTAAACGCACCGACGATACAGGAGAAATTCTTAGTGTGGGGCAACGTTATTTTTTAATAAAGATTTATATCCTTACTATTATTTTAAAAGCGAAAATGAGTTTGTTTGTGTGTTACGTCTTCACGCCTAAATGGCCAAACCGATTTTGGTGAATTTTGGCACAGAGATAGTTGGGAGTTGGGACCCTGGAGAGAAGAAAAGGGGAGAGAGAGATATTTTTTTATCATCGCGCAGGTTTAAGTTAGCGCGAGCCCAAAGTAACTATGCCAAGTGAAGTGGACGAAGTCGCAGGCGGAAGCTAGTAACCAATATTTTGTTACAGTTGCCAAACGACATGGAGAACTATATGAAATTTCATGTTATGGGATTTATATCACAAGTTCGGATGAAACCCGACATTTTGCCTAGTAAATTTGACTGTCAACAAGATAGACAAAAGCGAACAGGCAGCAGCTTGAAACGACCATATGCTTCAAAAAAACTATTAAGAGAAAAGGTGGCTTCACTATTCCATTGGTTTATTTGGTTATACCAGAAGGGCTACTATGACATCTTATAGCAATTCTTATTCCACTGAGTGAAAGAGATGTTGCTAGACACCCTGTATAGCTCTGTCTCTTTCCCTCAGCGGAATAAGAATTGCTTTAAGAGTTCATAGTAGGGCTACTGTAATTCTTCTTGCACGGTACACAAGACGGTTGGCGCAGTGGCAGGCGGAGCGATCGACTGCTGCGCTGCGTGACGCGGGTCGCGGGTAAGCTCCCCGCACGGAACAAATATTTGTATGGTCTACGTGTAGGGAAAGAATAAAAAAAAAACAGTTACCAAAAATTCAACTGTCAAATATCAACTGATTCATCTGTTTCGTTTTATTAGATTGTTCGCCTAGCTCAACAAAATGTATCGGGATTTAGTATCTTTTTCAAAAGAACAAAACAGTTGCAAATAGCATAAATATTTAAATAAAAAAAAAAATACAAAAAAGCCATGTCACGTTAAGCGCCTTTTTTAAAAATCAAAACCTTTTAGTTCAAACGGAAGACGGAAGGAGTAGGAAGACGTTATATACGTACAGCTGTTAAGGGAACGTTAGTATAGCAGTGCAAATCTGGTGAAAAGAAATGAAATGATTAATTGCTAGAATATAGATGGTCGAGTTTTTACAGTCGCTCAAACAATTCGCTAAAATTAGCATGACAACTTATGGAAAACATCATCAAAATAATTTAAGCTAATAGATTTGCTATGATATAAAATTAATAATGTCTAAGATATGTCAATTTAAAATAGATAAATGTCAATCTTAATCTTAAATCATATAATGTACCTACCTAGATATAGTTCGGTTAAGTAGATCAAAGAACACTCGAATTTAAAGGGGAGGCTTTCTGAAAGAACGTCGTTTTGTTTTGTGTTTTATTCTTTGAATTAAGGGATTTTAATTAAGAAAAAAATATATTACACGGTTCAGACTTCGCCCTATATAATTTCGGCCGTCCGGTACACGATTACTTGCATTTTACTGCAGCCAATTAAATCGCAAAGACAAGGCTAAATCATGATATAAATACCATTTCATTCGAGTTATATTAGGTTTTGAGAAATAAAACTTATACCATAATAAAGGTCGTAAAAAATGTGATGAAAACCGGCCACCGTAATGTGAATAATAAAATAATTACAAAATCGAGTATTTTCAACTTTTCATGCGCTGGCGCGGCCCCCCGCCCGCGGCCCGTCTAAGTATATAGTCCCGAGCGGAACGCGTTGGAGGACGGTTGTGCGCCAATTTTTACGAACTCGGTACCCGCTCAGGGGGCCTAGACAAAATCCAAGCGTTTTCCGCACGAGCGTTTTCCGTTCACGCTAAGGACTTGACGTTAGCGTGCCGAAAATGGTAGACAAGTTACAAATGGAACGCCAAACGCTTATTCCGTAGCGTTACCCGAAACACTCTTTATTTAGCCTATGGAATAGTGTATAGTAAATGTCAGTGACATTATTGCGTTTAGTGTCGCTGTCAATGTCAAACGCACATACGCGCGATAACAAAATTATTCAAAAGTGTTGTGTGTGTTGAACTATTATTAGTGATTTAAGAGTGTTTTTTATTACAAAGAAAGTAACTAAACATCTGTAAATAACATTTCAAGTAAAAGCAACAACTATGATCTAGTTAGTATCTTTGAAAAAATTTAATGTAAAAATTAATGTTAATAGAAAAAAAGTTTTATTGCAATGAGTATTCAATACATTATTTTTAAAATTTTAGATGGAATCTAGACTTCGTGCGAGTCCCGAGCAATTTAGTTTACTAATAGAATTTATGAAAAGGCAGGTTTTTTCCGATATTTTTTCATTTATTCCAAATTTATTTTCCCAATTTAACTAGTCTTGGACCTACTTGAGATTATGGAATGCGTAATGTAAACAAGCCCACAACGGTGCTCTTATATGATTGTGGCTCTTACATTTGTTATTCTAATAAAGATAAACTTCATTCCAAACCTTAACACTTGTTTATCAGATGTGGTATTAGATTGCTAGTGGCAAACTTTATGTTTACTGGCTCTTATTCTCACTGGACCCTAATCTTATGAATTCAATTTTTAGCCATAGTGATCTTTCAAGGTCTCAAACAGGACTTCAAGGTAAGGTACGGAGTGAACGGTTGTGGCAGGAGTTAGCAGCAATTTTTAAGAGCCTTTTTATGAGGTTTAACGCGAAGATCATCACAAAGACTCCAAAAACTTTGTTTATCTAATCTAAAGCGATGAACAAATTCCAAATCCGATATGTCCACAATTTTCTCCAGTTTACGACCATTTATTCTTGTTTGACGTGTTTGCAGTGATGCTTCATTATTTGCTTCCCAAAATGATCTCAAAGAATGCATTTTTACTAAAGAATTTAACTAAAACACACTCTAAAAGTTCACTGTTTAGTACTTCTAATGGTTAGCGTCAGGGTCCGATCTCCCGCTAATATAGCGTGTCGCGGAAACGTCAAAATATCACTAGCGTCTGTCAAAAGTGCCACTTGTCTACCATTTAGATGAACATTTTTAGCGTTTGCGTTTCACGCTCACTTCAGCTTTCCTTTCTGCATAAGGAATAATGACTTTGTCTACCAATTTAGCGGCAGTCACGTGACATCTGGTTAGCAAATGTCAACTCCATACAATTTGATTTTTCTGTTGGCGTTAACGCTTACAGAAAAGGGATTTTGTCTAGGCCCCCAGTTATGTTACGTGAAAAGAATACTGTTGAGTTTTTGAGTTAATAATTATAGTTACTTAGTATTTTATTTTAATATAGTCATAATAATAGTGCCTCAAAAATGGGAAAACCAAAAAAAAAAAGAAAGTTATCAGCGCTGGCAATACGACGGATGAATAAACAAAAAAGGTAAGGATGCTTTGACGATATTATTGTTTACCATAATTATTGTTTTATGTTACTAACTAGGTATATACCAATCAAGCTATAGAAACAAAGCATAACCAGTTTATGCAGAACTATCATTGGTTTATTTTCTTGCGGGATAGATTGGCTAAGCTTTCAATTGCCGGCCGTCGAGTTGGGGGTTGATATTTTTTTTACAGAAAGGTTAAATTATTATAAGAACACACGTAAAGCCTCAAAATGCGGAGACGCGTACTTTTTGAGAAAAAAAAATGTTGAAAATAAATATTTTTGCAGTATTTATATCAAATCCTACCACAGATTATATAGAATTCTTGCTATTGAACGTTTCGTTTCATCAAAGGTTAAGTTGTTTTACGTTTGGTAACATTTTATTTTATATTTTACGTAAATAATAATATTTTGTACTAGTTTAAATAGTTTTCATGCACACATATATTTAACAGTTTATATATAAACTAGCTGTTCCACGCGGTTTCACCCACGCTGCTCAGCACCTGTTGGTCGTAGCGTGATGTTATATAGCCTATAGCCTTCCTCAAGAAATGGACTATCCAACACTAAAAGAATTTTCCAATTCCAACCAGTAGTCCCTGAGATTAGCGCGTTCAAACAAACAAACTCTTCAGCTTTATAATATTAGTATAGATTACAGCATTATTTTAATTACGAAATAAAAATAAATAAAATGTTAAGTGTTTACCGTTTTTTGTCGCCTTGTGGAACAAAACGTAAAACTGACGCTATTTGTATTGTTACTGTCATCGTCATTCATCGTTGGTCTAGTAATACTATATTATAGGAGAAACTGATTGCAATCTGGACTTAAGGGCACCCCGACTCGGATAGGTTAGGTTAGAAGGGGATGGCGGGTCGTGTGAGCGAGCGAAGCGAGCGAATAGACCCCGCCATCCCCTTCGTGGTTATTTTTTTATAAACCACCCAGAAGTAGGAGACCCGCGAAGCGCGGCTCCGTCGACCAAGCCCGCCCTCGACCATGCATAAAATAGTTTAGGGTTTGGCTTGGCTGGTAGGTAGTTATGAAACGTGCCATTTATAATTTTTAACTTACTAAAACTGCCTTTTTAATTATATTATTATAGAGATATTCTATGTACTTATTTAACAAACATACTAGTAACATTTTTGTGGAAAAGAAACTACCAATTTTTTTACAGTACAAATCTTTTTTGTAGTCTACATACTTTAATTTTGTTTTCTAAAGTTACGAAAATGTAAGCTCATCATTTCTTATTTTTTAAACGATAGACAATATTGTTGCCCTCTGAATAATCCTATTGTCGTCTCAATAAGACCAACACTGAGAGATATTATAATTTTTTGTACACGCATAAAGAATATCTCAAAATGGCTGCCAAAAAGCGGGAAAGTGAATTAGAAACAAGTGTGTATCGTAATAACAAATTAAAACACTCGTTAATATCTAAAATAACGCCAGTCCATGAGCGGACACATTGTACAAGTAGATTACGCATTATGTAGCTACCACATCACAATAAATAATTATAATTTGATGGTGTAGGTATGCAACGTTTGTGTAGTGTCTATAGTTCCTTCCTCTATAGTTACTACTTTACTCTTTGGTAGTGTCGTACGCACACAACACTCGCGCCACAGTGTAGAAATGTGACAGTGCGTTCATTTTGTAGGTACACTCGAGATTATTATTATTGCATGTTTAAGTATTGGTTGTCTTGTCCCAAAAATAAAAGAAATTGCTTAAAATGTTTACGTCTTTTTTTTTAGAGCAATGCAGTTGCGGGCCAAGCACAGTGCGCATCTATCAACTAATGATTCAGCACATAATGAGTAAGTTTTTTTTTTATAAGTAGGTATTCTATTTTTTTATTAACTATTCGAGTTAAATAAGATCTCACTGATAATTTCAACGCCATAAAAATGAATATAAAGAAAATATTAATTAATTTAACAACAAGCCACAAACAACTTTATTTGCGTTCCAGGTTTAATCAAGTTCGCACGGAACAAATATTTGTATGGCCTACACATAGTTGTTCCGGGTCTCATGGCTGTTTGTGTATGTGAGTTTTAATGTTTGTAAACGCACCCACGATACAGGAGAAATAGCTAAAGCGGCGCAACGTTTAAAAAAATTAGAGGTTTAAGGGACACCCGGATGGAACGAAGTTCTCGTAGCGACACCACACTGTTCAATGCGAAATAGAAATGAAAATATCTGGCTTGCTTTCTATATGAGAGAGAGAGAGAGACAGACAGACAGAGAAACATGCGACGCCGCATAGCTTACAATAGCTTACTATAGCAAAAAGTGTCGTGACAACTTTTCGTAAGAATTTTTTCCGTCTAGCCCCCTTTCACTACGCGCGATAAGGAACTTCGTTCCAAAACTAATCAATTGAAATTAGACAAAAACATGCCGCGGCCTATCGATATGATAGGTTGGTGCTGGAATTCACTAACAACTATGAATATTCAAAATCAAAATATTTTTATTTCACATAAGCCTACATGGGCACATAATAAACGTCGAGCAAAGATACACGGTTCGGGTTGGTCCTTTCCTATAGAGGAGAACCGGCAAGAAACTCCATGGTTACAGCATGGTACAGATTGATGTTACAGCGTTAGTATTGAAACTAAACATTATTTATTTTATTGTTGCAGAACGACTATTGATGCCAAAGTCCATGTGGCACTTGCTGCAAAGAAGGTAAAGCCAAATTAAACAAAAGTGGGGGCAAGGGTGAATTAAAAAAACTCAGACGTTGGTTTTTGATAACGCCGGTTTTATATTTCTATTAGGGATTAAATACACCTTAATTTTAATAAAAAAAAAACACGAATAGTAATGAAAAATGTTTCTAAAGTTGCAGAACATAAAAGGACGTTAGAAGTGCGTTGTGGGCGGGGCACGCGTGCCGCAGTTATGAGCAAATGCTCAATATCAACCGAAATTTACTTTACCGGCCAGTAATCGCGCTCTTGTTGTGACAGCATACGTAAGCTCCGCAAAAAATATTGAATCATGCCGTCTTGCGCTATTATAACGTGTCGGAAAAGAAGCCAGGTGTGTAGTGTAGCACGAGATAGAATTTCTTTCCACCGGTAAGTCCAAAACATTAAAATACTTGTGATATTTGTAATTTTAATATTAGCATTATGAAGTTTGTAGACAAAAACGAAATAATCGCAAGCGGACGTATAGTATCATATTGCTTGCAATGTGATGGATGCCAGGATGCATAATGCCCTACGTGAGCGATCGCGCAATGTATTTCGTTTACTGCGAGAGTCCCGAGTGCCGAACCAAAGGTTCAATTCCACGAAATATAGGCACATCGATAGTGCTGCGCCAATTTGTAAACAATGTCGATAGTTACTGTGATACCATTGATTATTATCACTAGT
This sequence comes from Ochropleura leucogaster, assembly GCA_958449745.1. Classification (NCBI taxonomy): domain Eukaryota; kingdom Metazoa; phylum Arthropoda; class Insecta; order Lepidoptera; family Noctuidae; genus Ochropleura; species Ochropleura leucogaster. The sequence goes on along the minus strand of OY288228.1, from coordinate 6,697,156 downwards.
ACACTTTATAACTAAAATAATATTATTTATTACGACCAATTATAAATATAGATTTTGAGTGACGTTTTTATATTTTTTCAATTGAAACTTTAATTTAATGTTTTAGGTTTCCAACAGATCCAGGTGTAAGAAAATTGTGGATTGAGACAACTGGTAGACTTGATTGGATCCCTACTAAATGTAGCACAATTTGTTCGCAACATTTCGATGATAATAATTACATAACCACAAAGTCAGGGAAAAGAAACTTAAAATCAGGCGCTTATCCGCACAAAAATATTGTTGTGTGTTGTTCTGTAAGTAAACTTATTTTATATTTTATGTTTTGTCTAAAAATGGCGATATCTAAATCATCTTTCGTAAATATTTTATACTTATGGTTAATAACGAAGGAAATTCATAATTATGCCTTTTTCCTAAGGCTTTTTTATACGTAAATGATTACTGCTAAAAAACATTTTTTTGCAGTCATCACTACCATCTACCAGTGATAAAGTAACAAGATCTGCATCTACCCCCGACATAAATCAGGGTGCATCTAACGTAGATAAAAAAAACATTTCAAAACACGGTAATAAAATGTTGTATTATTCTTCTTGATTAGATACATTAATAGCAAGTAAAAAATAGTCACGTCGTTTTTATATCATAGTCGACTGTGGATGACAACAAACCAACTCCATCTACACCAGACACCACGAAGAGATAGATCCATAAAACCACGAAGCATTCAGGTAAAAAAAACATGCTGTGATAAATTACACGCAACAATTTTACAGAACCATTTAGCGGCTTATCAAAAAACTCGATTGAAAGCGCTGTTACTAACGAGCAATAATATCGACACTTGTTGTATTGACAGATGACAACATTTATATTTGGTAGTTGTCACTTAGCGCGCGCATTCTGTGCTTTTTTGTTTGCATTTTCATGTTCCGATTTTATTTAATAACGTAACGTGAACAAAGGAGTGTAATTTTCTCTTGAAATATCGACCTCTGGCTGAGTTTTACTGATACGGACCTACTTAGAACAACGACCTGGCATAATAAACGGACTTTGCGTAGTAAACATGGGAATAGAAGGTGTTTCTGTATTTTGTGTTAACTGCGGATCAGCTTCTGGTTCCATGGTATTGTTTCCATGCTCCTCCTTTGGTGAGTAAAACCTCTTTTTCTCGGCTGGTTCCTTTTTAAAAACAGACATGCCTATACAGTCAGAACTCTCTGGGAGAGTCATTGTTTTAATATTTTCATACGAAAATATTAAATCAATGACTTTCTCAGAGAGTAAGCTGCCCTGTGTGAGCATTATGTATTATGCTGATGATTATGATGACAGGTGATAGTGGTTATTGGTGACTATTTAATAATTCCAAACTTTTTCCAGGTTCAAGCTCACGATATTATTTGTACCCGCCCCTAAGATGACCCACTGACCAAATTTTGGGCAGAAGCCTGGGCTGCAGCAAGCATTCCCAAAGTCACATTGGTAAAAAGAATTGGTAAAGAATGTGTTCTGTGACATGTATTACTGCCACATCATGCACATTCTCATCATGAAGTAATTGCATTGAGGACACACTGATCAACAAGTGAATATTAGAAACATTATCTTGGAAAGATTTCTGCCAGTGCAGGTAACTAATATTTTGTTCATAACACATTGATGTTATGGTTGATAGTTGCAGTGTCATACAGATAATCATACTTTCATATACACCAAGTCTGAAGCAAATATTCTTCTGTATATAAGAATAGTAACTGTTTTCCGAGGTTGATAATTGGACTATCCAACACAAGAATATTTTTTCAATTTATACCAGTACTTCATGAAATTAGTGTGTTCAATCAACCATACAAAAACCTTATTATATTACTACTAGCTTTTGCCCGCGGCTTCGCTCGTGTTAAATTCGGTAGTATTCGGCCCTATTGATTTGTAATAGCAACGCTAAGTTTTCCCTTTTCTTCAATCTTTCTCCCTCATATCCCACTCTTTTTTAAATAAACAAAATAGCCTATGTCTGTCTCCTGGTTCCCAACTATCTCTACCAAAATTCATCAAAATCGGTTTGGCCATTAAAGCGTGAAGAGGTAACAAACAAACAAACAAACACTTTCACTTTTATAATATTAGTAAGGATTGCAACTAGTAAAGTAGCGGCCAGTCACTCAACTACTATACTAATTATTAATACTAAATACTAATTGTTTCTACTAAAATGAATCACAAAATGTGTTGGTAAGCGCATAACTTAACAACGCCTGGAAGTCCAAGGATGGTTTTTACGGCGAGAAAAAGTCGATAAAGCAGGTAGGGTAAGTAGAGTTGGTCGGGCAGGTAGTGTAGAAAAATTGCATTGCCACACATTGCCGGGCACAGCTAGTTTAATATATATGTGTGTTAAATGGATTATTATTTTCAGGTGATGCTTCACATTACATATGTCATCCATGCTGGCAAAGGGCTGATTATGCTGCTGAACATTATTCAACATCATAACACAGTACTGTTGAAACTGTATTGTTGGGCACAGAACTATTGGTTGTTGCGCCCATGTAATGACAATAATATGGTACTTGAGCTGGGCAAGCTATCAAAACCCTATTGTCGACCCCTCTGCACACTTTTTGGACGTGATTTAGTAGACAATATAGATGGTGCTCTTAACCCTCTCGCTGCCCAGAACTCAGCATATGACTCCAAAATATATTGTATAATTCGGACTGGGCAGTGACAGTGTTAATTGAGATCAGATGATGTGACCTGTAGCCCTACTATGACCTCTTAAAGCAATTCTTATTCCGCTGAGGGAAAGAGACAGAGCTATACAGGGTGTCTAGCACCATCTCTTTCACTCAGTGGAATAAGAATTGCTATAAGATGTCATAGTAGCCCTTCTGTACAGTATTAATAAACGTTTTCTAAAACAAAACAATTGTTTTAATGTATGAAATACCTATCTTAATAGATGTCTATTATTCATGAAAGCCTAGCAAAGGCTGTTTCTTTTGATTGCTGGTATTAATGACTAAGGGCCGATTTTTTAATAGCCAGTTAAGTTTTATCCGACAAATAAGTCTCCAATTTTGACAGTTTTTGTATGAACAGTGAACACTGTCAAAACGTCACATTTACTTGTTATATAAAAATTATTTAACAATTGAAAAATCGGCCCTAATAGTCGAAAGCGCAGCTGCTTATCATCCTAAGTTTGATCCTTGGGTCTTATAATGTTATCGAGTTTCTCGTAATCCTCAGTTACATCCTGGAGTTTGGATGTACATGGAGGAGTAAACAAGCGAGATTTTATGTATGTACTAGCTTTTACCCGCGTTAAATTTGGGGTAAAACAGTTCCCCTTGCGCTTTTCCCTTTTCTTCCGCACATCCCACTTGTTTTAATAAAAATTAGCCTATGTCCGTCTCCTGGCTCCCAACTATCTCTACCTACCAAAATTCATCAAAATCGGTTTAGCCATTAAAGCGTGAAGTGGTAACAAACAAACAAACTCACTTTCGCTTTTATAAAATTTGTAAGGATGTAGTACAATACTATACCTACTTTATAATCACACGAAAATTAAAAAGTAAATCCTTAATAAAAACCCTTGTATGTCCATAAGACTCTCGACTCCTAGAGGTCAATGTCAAGAAGCTCGCATCTGTCAAAGTGACTCCTGGAGTCTGGTCCGCATAGCGACAGCTGTTTTCGAAACAGTAGTTCAGAGTATATTATGACTGACCTAGCAGTGAGGCAATAAAACGTTACCTACTTACAATTTATAATCCAATGTATAATGTACTTACATTCAGTAATAAATGCTAAGTTATTGTTACATGCCGAATGTTTTTATTGACGTAATTATAACCTCAAAATCCAAAAGTGTTTTGATTTGACGGGCCTGTTGGTCCAGTGGTTAGTGGCCCTGACTGCTGAGCCGGAGGTCGTGGGTTCGATTCCCACCCAGGACAAACTTTGTGTGATGAGCATGATTGTTTGTTCTCTGTCTGGGTGTGATTTATCTATAATATGTATGTATTTATAAATGATATAAGTATGTATATCAGTTGTCTGGTTACCATAACACAAGCTCTGCTTAGCTTGGGATCAGATAGCCGTGTGTGAGTTGTCCCAAGATATTTATTTTATTTATTTATTTATTTTTTCAGAATTCTCAAAAGTGTCCGTTGTTTTAATTTAGGTTCAATCAAATATTATATACATTATCTAAAACTTAAAAAGTAAATACACCTCCATGTTGGATCTTAGGCGAGCTATGTATGGACAACGAGCAATGTCCTTTCACTGAAATCGGTTCAGTGGTTTAGGCGTGAAGAAAAGACAGACAGACAGAGTTACTTTCGCATTTATATTATTAAGTAGGTACGGATTAGTTTTCTACGTCTCCATGTTATATTTGTGTTATAGTGTTTCAATTTTGTAGTTTCATTGTTAAAGGCTTCCTCCCATATACTTAGATTAAGCTATCAAAAACCTGTAGTGGCTATTATTTGTAAGCACACCTGTCCCAATTGAAAACTTCAGCCTCGCTTGGAGGGCACTGAGCGAGTAATACAGTTATAATTGAATTATGTAGGTATTTGTTTCTTTAATACCTGCAACCATACAGCCCGTAGACACCTAATAAAGAGCGAGTAGCGACCAATGTGGCAATGTCTGTCATGTATAGGGTTGCCAACTTTAAAAAAAATATATATTCAGGTCTGTGAAGAATATTAAACAGTATTCTAGAAAAATGAGCAGTATTTTATTTATTTAATGTTTCAAATACATATTTTTTAGAAATACTCACACAACTTACCAATTTACAATCTTTTTTTAAAACTCCATACGCCTCACCACATTTATAAATGTTATTAAAATAAATGAAGAAATCATTTTTATCAAATTATTAGATGCTCTATTTCTATCCTCCCGCCACTTAGCATTCATTTCTGAAAAAAACTCTTTCAGTAACTGCACTATCAGAAAATGTGTTTGCATGCTGAAAACAGTATTTTGTATACTTTATTTTAATTGGCAACCCTAGTCATGTCAACACATAAGTCATACAGATCTAATAGAAGTGCCCGCTCAACAATTTCGAGTCAGTATCGACAAGTTCTGTGATCCGTAAACACTTCTGCGTTGCCCAATAAAAAGGCAAGGAAATAAATATTATAATGCCCCCATGCACAATACGTTGGTGTGGTAAAAACAGTCAGAAGTCGAGTTTCCAGAAAGATGGTATAACATTTCATCGGTAAGTTAGTAATTCTTTGGTATTATTTATCGAAGCTATTTACAGACTATAAAACCACTTGACTGCGGCACTGCGCATAGGGTGTCCCGACGCTCGATAAGTATTAGTATTTTTTTACCTATGTATATCCTGCCGTAGTGGTGAGAATTCTAGTCGTTTCCAAGTGTTGAGCCGTGTGTAGGCGAAACTATTAAAAGAAATTCTATCGTCCTAAGCAATTATAACGAATCAAAATGCCTTCATGCGCGGTGAAATGGTGTGGGAAACATTCCAAGACATCAGGTTACAAAAAGGATGGGATAACATTTCACAGATAACTAAACAGTAAGAAAATTATTTTAGATTTAATCAGATTATGAGCGACTTCGGGGATCTATATAAAATGGTGGCTGGGTGAAAAAGCACACAAATTGTAGCCCGCGTTAATGTCTTTTGGAAAAGTCTCGTTCTTTCATTACACAATTCTAATGCTTCTATCCCTTTCTTTCCCGTGGTTTTATTCTCTATGTGAATTAGAAAGTGACAGCAATAGTAGGCAGAGTTAATGATGTACCGAATCTATTATCGAAATTCGGTATCGATAAAGCATAAACCTACATCAAGTTATTGAAAAAATACGTTATTTACTAACATTACAAACATAAAATATACGTATATTTATTAGTCATTAAATAAATGAAGCGGGCTGCCTGTAAGACTATGAAAATAATGCGGTGTAAAGATATATATTTATATTTAAATTAATTTCCATACGATTATTGGTTCTAGATACCCGAAAAATCCTGATTATAAAGACAAATGGATTATTGCAACCCATCGAGAGAATTGGTTTCCTTCAACATATAGTACTATATGTTCCCGGCATTTTACCCAAGAATGTTTTGTGCTTATGAAAAACCGCCGCCGGTTACTAAATTCAGCAGTACCTACACTGTATTTACCTATTTTGGTGAGTATTCCATTTATTAACCCCTTTTTTTGCGGGTGGGAAACCAGCAAATAACTTCTGGAGCGGGAGCGGGGGGAGTGTCAGACTTTTACTAACTAAAACCCACCCATGTTCCTTCTATTGCCCTTTACGTTCCGTTGCCACAGTATCTCTTTCGAACAACCCGCAACCCCGGCAGGAATGTCTGTGACGCTTTGTAAGTTCAATGTTATTCTTATTTTGTTATTTTTTGTGCTAGTCGTAAATGCGACTAATATAGTACATTTTGAATCAAGTGAGGAAACTTTGCCATTGCAGACAAGGTGGATTAACGCACGAGCCAACAGGCGAGAGCGTTATAGAGCCGAGAACAGCAATGACAAATCCTAACGTGAATTAAACGACGTTTCTCAATACACTTCGGAGAAATTCAATTAAAGAATAAAAAGTACCTTTTCGTACCACTTGCTCAAAAAAGTGACATTCTATGCCACAAAAAGCGAACATAACAATAGTCATTTTTAACCTGTCAAAAACAGGGAAAGAAAATTTTACTGAATTTCATTCATCCCCTAGGGAGAGAATGTGATTTAAAATTGGAATACTTAATACTGAACTTCATCTGTGTTTACACCATTGAGTTTGTAGGTATATAAAGCATTAAGCATATTTTTTAAAAAGAAACACGCAATTAATATGCAGTTATGATTATTAAATAAAATTACCAAAACCGACGAGGTCGTATGAGCTTTATGCCTTTGCTTTTCCGACAAAACATATTAGTCTAGGAATTTACCGCAATTTTGTTTTCTTCAAATACATAAACTTAAGTTAAGTTTATTTTTATAAATAAGTTAATGTTTTAAAAATACATTGTTAAATCAAAGCGACAGTGTATTGTCGGATTCCATCAGTGCAAATGCTGCCGCAATCATAATCATCAACAATAAAATTAAATGTACCAAACAAAAGTGTAGCTCTCTTTATAAATAATTAGACCAATGTTCGAATGTTAACTTTTACTTTTAATGTCATTATCTTTAATAAATGCTTATCTCATATTATTACTGTGTTAATTTTTTCGCAAATGGTACGAAAAGTAGAGTATTTTCCTCGGTGATAAAGCTGTCTTAGTCTTGGGTAAAGTTAAATCTCTCGTTACACTCAGGAGTCGTCTTACCCTCGCTACGCTCGGGAGTAAAACTCGAGTCCTTCGTTACACTCGCGATTTAAATCGTCACCCACGACAGAAGACACTGCTTTATCCCCTTGGTTAATAATCTACTATTGTCATTAATCAATTTAAAACTATGATTTAATTTGATTTTTCCCTGCGCTTTGTCTTTTCATACTGAAGGAGAAACAAAGGCATGACGTCGCTAAACAGCCTAATATTATATACAAATAAGAAAAATAATATTTTTTTTTAAATAAAAACTCAAATAAATATCAATTTGTTGTAATAAACAAATTATTTTAAAATGATCATGTTTATTTGTGAAATTCTACTGATAAAACCAATTTATTTTTTAAAATAAAAATGAAGGCCTTAAACACAAGCGCCTCCTTGCTTAAACAAATAATACTGCCGGCTATTGCGTGAATGCCGCGATGAAACAGAAAAAATGAAAACTCTTGTCATAAATGAGGAAAAAGCACGCGTGTGAAATCCATTGCATGTAAATATTGAAATTGATGAAAATGAATGATAATGGTAAAAAGAATCGAACTATTCAACTGTATAATAGTAGTTTAATTTACTCTCTGTAAAATACATAACCTTCAATTTAAAAAGTCTGAATTACTTCTTTTTTAGAAGTTTTATGTTAAAATGGAAATCACAGAGATGCTTTTGATATTAAACTACACAAAAAAAACCTAAGAATATTCACTGTCCATGACAAATGAATAGTGAGCCAAAGTTACTATTTAGACATCTGGCATTGTTCTTTAATTACTTTTTTGTTTATCAAACAGGCAGGAAACTATTACATATAAGTCTAAAATATATTACCAACTTATTAAAAATACGATAAATAAATGAAATAAATCTTAATCTGTCTTCATAAGTGAAGACCGAATGTAAAAGTAATATATTTGCATGTGTCTCATAAACATAAATCATTCCCTCACCTTGATACTGAACGCATTTTTTATTAAACGTGAACGCTACTATTCGTTTTACATAGTTGGTAGTACGGTAAATTTGTCATTATGACGACTTTCACGGGAACGCCCGACGCGTTTGTGTGTTTTAGTTTGTGTTGCAAGATTATCCTTTCCTTACTATAAAATATTATAAAAGCGAAAGCGACTTTGTTTGTTTGTTACCTCTTCACGCTTTAATGGCTGAACCGATTGTGATGAATTTTGGTACATAGATAGTTGGGAACCAGGAGACGGAAATAGGCTAATTTTTATTTAAAAAAAGTGGGATGTGAGGGAGAAAGAGGGAAGAAAAGGGAAAACTTAGCGTTACTATTACAAATCAATAAGGCGCAAGGAGAACTGTGTTACCCCAAATTTAACGCGGGCGAAGCTGCGGGCGAAAGCTAGTAATTAATATTAGTCAAAGTTAATTTCTTCAGTCATTCCCCCATATCGGTGAAAAAACATAAGGTTTTTTCGCAGAAAAGTAGGTTTTTGGGTTCAATAAACTTATGTAAATATGTTTTTCAAAAATGAGGTTATGTCACATGTTTTTTCATCATTCCCTCACCGTCATTCCCTCATATAAATTTCTAGTATTGAATGACGATTCATGAGGGAATGATTTTTAACAAGGTTGGCTTGTTTTTGCTTGCTCTTGAATTTACGGCTGCCATCTTGTTGTAGTGTCCCATAATGGCAAGCATGAAGAAGATAAGCGAAGAAGAAGCTAAATTAAGAAAGAAAGAGTATGATAGGAAGCTCAGAGAGAAAATAAAGTCTGATCCAATAAGTTTTAAAATACTTCGCGAAAAAGAACAACACAAATACCTAAGAAAAAAAGAAAAAGGCCAAATAAAAAGTATATTCAATATGACTTCCAGAGAAAGAAGACAAAAAAGAAAAAAATGGAAGAGAAATAGCCAAAATTATAGAGACAAAAGAGCGAATGTGCGTAAGAATATAGCAAAATTATTTAAGCTAATTCTCACGAAAGGGGAATGCCCATCTCCCATACAAAAAAATGCCTGAAATAGACAAGAATGAAATCAACACCAAATTATCCTTCAAATCGAACGAAACTCAATGATAATTTCTATCATTATCTAAAACTAGGGAGTGCATTGTTCAGAATATTTTTGCTTCATCATTTTGCATTGACAAAGGATTACGTCTCATCCGAGATAACAATTAATGCAATGAACAGAATCCATTTTTGTAAAATAATGGGGGACAAGTCCAAAACACAAGCAGAGTCGTCGTATATTCAAAGTCCGTGTTCAAAAAGCCAAGTCGTCGTGTTAAGCGGGTCCAATTTCAGTCCGGGTTCAAAAATAGGTATCATGTACAGATGGAACATCAAAATATGGCCAAAGTCGTCGTAAAATATCATAAATATAAAACACAGTATCGTAATAACTCAACGTAACACAAGCAAAACAATGAATTGTACGATGAAAAAAAATAAACGTCAAAACATTATCGCAAGGTTTTGTCAAACGGTAAAGGCAAAGGACACATCTCATACTGCCTAGGTTATTTTCTTTTTTGTAGTTTTAAAAAAATAATTTGATTTTATGTATTTTGATTGGCATACTTAGATTATGAGATTTATAAAATATGTTTTTATAATTAATTATGAAGCTACTTTACGGTTTGCTGATTGATTGTTGATGGATGGTCTTACAAAAATCACAGACCACAGACGGTAAATAGTGGTAATGTCAAATATGAGTGTTCTTGAATGTCATTAAAGAACTGTGCTACGACGGAAATCGAAATAAATACTGAAAAAATAATCACCTTTATACCCTACCTAAACGAACTGAAGAATAAATTGATGAGTTGTATTTTATTCGAAATGGAATTTATCACTATTGGGAGTTGCTGTTCATTTCAAGCATTTTCCCCTTTGGTTATTATAAACTAATTAAAAATATTGAAATGATTTTGCTTTTATTTTTATGGATTTTGAGGAACGGTGGTGACAAGATTTAAATTAAATAGTGGTCAATAAATTCAACCTGCTTTACGAGAATTATTATCATATTTAAAAAAGTTTAAGTGAGGCAATGACGACTTGGGTGAGGGAATGACTATTGTATAAATAAGTATTTGTCTACGTTTTTTTAATTGCTGCCTTCTTCTCATAACTGCCCGGTTTCTAACCTCGTCAGTCAGTATATTGAATACCCGGTCCTTGGCTAGGAGATGGTGTTTCATAGTTAATTATGTATTTTTTAGATTTTATTCGGTTTTGAAATCACAATGGAAGTAGTCATTTAATATAATAAACACTTTATTACAATAGTTCGGAAAGGCATCGATATGTTCGTGTTTATTTTTTTACCTGTCCCATCCCTAATGCCGGGCGCGTGACCTTGGTAGGGCCAATCAGAATGCAGTACGCCGCTACCTCGTATATCGACTGAACAGATTTGGTTCGTAGTACTAATGATGGGTAATGGAAAAATTTCGGAATGAAAAGAAAAGAAAAAATGAAAAATTTCCAATATTTTTCCAATTTTTCAAATATTTTTCAAATATTGGAAAAAAATGGGAAGTCGACCAAGATCAGAAAATAAAACAAGATAACAATTTTTTATTTGTTATTTTTAATCAAAATACTAAAATTTCTCATTTTTAGGATTCCGTACGCTATTACTAAGACTGTTACTAATTTTTTGTCTTAAAGACTTTTATGATTTCCTGCATAAGATTATACCGTTCATCACCGGTATACCGGTCAAGTTCATGCGAGATAAATTTACAAAACATTAAATTTGAAATTTAATGTTTTGTTAATTTATCTGTTTTGTAAACAGAACCAAAGTACAAAGCGGAAGAAAATGAGAACATTAGGTTATCATTTTCTTCCGCTTTGTACTCTGGTTCTGTCATCACTGGCGCATCACAAAACTGTTTTTCTGAATTTGGGATTTGTTTTTGGGATTCTTTAACTGTATAATCTGGACTAGACCAACGTTGAGCGTACTGAATGTACTCATCTGGTTCTGATATGTACGTATCACTTCTAGGTAAGCTGCAATTTGGAGTATTGTCTTTTCCGGCGACTTCTGAAAGCTTATTTTTTTTTTCTTGGAATGTAATTAGCATTTTCAGTGAATAATTTTTCTGATTCATTACACATACTACTCTGTCAAGAAAGTACCGGGAAAAGATCAATAACACACAAAATGTCTGTTATTCATCCAAATTTATTTTATCACCTTCAAAGTATGCTCCTTTAGAAACGATACACTTGGGCCAACGAATAATCCATTCATCAAAACATTTTTAAACGCTGCTTCCGGAATTGAGTTCAGTTCTCGCCGCGAATTCTCCTTTAAGTCTTCTATCGATTGAAAACGGGTGCCACGAAGTGGTAATTTGAGTTTAGGAAAAAGAAAAAAGTCAGCAGGAGCCATATCTGGTGAATATGGTGGTTGCTGGATGGTATTTGTTGAGTGTTTGGTCAAAAATTCGTTCACAATGATAGCCTTGTGCGAAGGCGCATTGTCGTGGTGCAAAATCCCAGAATTTTCTTTCCACAAATCTGGCCTTTTTCGTCGAATTTGCTCTCTTAAATTCCGCACAACGCTCAAATAATATTCTTTATTTACCGTTAGATCTTCCGATAAGAATTCAGAGTGCACAACACCGCGATAGTCAAAGACAACAGTCAACATGACTTTGACTTTTGATCGACTTTGGCGTGGTTTTTTCGGTTTCGGTTCAGTTGGAAGGCGCCACTCCGAAGCTTGTTGACTAGTTTGCATGTCAAACTCGTAAACCTACGTCTCGTCACCAGTAACAATGCGTTTCATGAATGTTGGGTCCGAACTGACTCGTTCTAGCATGTCCTCAGCGACTTTCATGCGATTGAGTTTTTGGAGAAAATTCAGATCTATTGGGAATAGCCGAGCAGCAACATGTTTCATACCCAAATGATTAGTTACAATGGTACGGGTCGACTCGTGAGATACAGAAAGTTCGGCGGCTATCTTTCTCAGAGTTGAATGGGGATTTTCAGTCACTATTTTCTTCACTTTTGCGATGTTAACTTCAGTTGCAGACGTTGACGGCCTACCAGAGCGAGGCAAATCTTCCATCACATCTCGACCGCTTTTGAACGCTTTGAACCACTCATAAGCACGAGTTTTTGATAAAGTCGATTCACCGTAAGCCTTCTGTAACATTTTCAGTGACTCCGAACACGAAATTCCATTGGCGATGCAAAATTTAAGACAAACTCTTTGTTCGATATTTTTGTCCATTATGAAATTCGCAAGACACACTATATATGATATTACTAAAACCAGCACTGTATTTGATATAATTAACAGATGCAACTCAAACTCCGCGCCAAAATGGAAAACAGTTGTGCAATCTAACAACTACAAAAAAAAACAAAAATTTTAATTTGGATCCTTAGACAAATCATCCATTCCCGATACTTTTTTGACTGAATGTTAATATAATATGTTTATGTGTAAAATAAACCATTTTTTTTTCGGGTGGGAAATCATCCTATGACTTCCCCCGCTCTGGGCGGAGCGGGGGGGCATGTCAGACTTGTACTGACTAAAACCCACCCATGTTCCTTCTGTTGCCCTTTACGTTCCGAGGCCGCGGTATCTCTTTCGAACAACCCGCAACCCCGGCAGGCGGAGGCTCTGGCAAGCCCCTCTGCTTTGCTGACTCTCTTTGAGGCGCGCGTGAAACACGAACGCGCCGCCGACACGGCCTGTCGTCAATCGACGGACGGACGGTGAACTACCCATTGCTCACCGCCCACAGGCCCGCATCTACGGTGGCCGGAAGTCGTCTCGCGGCGCCCGGCGCCATGGGCGTCTCCCGCGGCGGCTGGGTTGGGCAGATGTTCTCTCCCTCAGACGCCCGGCCACCTCCTTTGCTAGCGTTACTGCTTCGCAGAAGGTGGTGACCGCTTCCCATTCCCTCTCGCTCCGGACCATGGCCTGAACCAGGGCCGGACGCGAGAGATCGCTGCCGCAGATCGCCTCTACGAGGGCACGGCGGTGCTCCGCCCACGCTGGACAGATCGCCAATGTGTGCTCCACCGTGTCCTCCGGGCGATCGTCACAATGGTGACACCCGGGCGCTTCCTCCCGCCTGATGATGTGCAGGAACCTCCCGAAACTTCCGTGTCCGGTGAGGACCTGCGTCAGGCGGTAGGTGAGGACGCCATGACGCCTCTCCAGCCACTCCTCAAAGAGGGGACTTACCGCCACTATTGTGGCGTGCCCTGCACGGGGTTGTGACAGTCGCTCTCTCCATGCCACCATGAGATCTGCCCGCCGAGCGGCAACTTGCCGCGGCAGCGGGTTTTCCCCCTGGTGTAGTGCCTCCGCGCGCCACTCAAACAGGCGCGCGAGGACTATCGCCTCTAGATCCCACGGTGGCAGTCCGGCAAGGAGGCTTGCTGTCTCGCCGGAGATCGTGCGGTAGCCTCGGATGAGCCGTATGGCCACCACCTTTTGGGGCGCGTTCAGGTAGTGGGCGGCGCGCCGCCCTAAAGAACGCGCCCATACTGGGGCCCCGTAAAGGGCCATGGACCGCACGACTCCGGCATAGAGCCTACGGCAGGAGGCGTTTGGCCCCTACAGATTGGGCAGGAGCCGCTTGAAAGCAGCCCCCGTCCGCTCGAGCTTGGGAGCCAAAATAAACCATTGACCTTAAATCTGTATTCAAATATAACTTTGCACATATGTTTTTTTTTATTAAAACAACATGTAAAGCCATTAAATCCTTTGAATTTCAACTTATTATGAACTCTATTTTATAAACTATTTCATTTAAACTAATAATTTCGATAAAAAGATATTTTTCCATTATTTTTCCAATTTTTCAATTTTTCGGAAAAATAAATTGAAAAATTTCCGAGTTTTGAAATTTTTCGGAAAATTACCCATCACTAGTTCGTAGTAGCTATTTATAGTACGAGATCCGGCTGCAGAATCAGTGTACTCATCGAGTGTTTGCTGAAAACCAAATTTTTACACATATTCATGATTAGGAGAATTTATATCCACCAGGTTGCCTATCAAAATGTGGCCGCTAGTATTTTTAATTAAATTATTAATAATTCATAATCCGTAAGAAATTCATTGACTTTTTTTTTCAATGAAATGTCGTCTACTTTACGGCAACATCTATAAAGACTCTGAAAAATTATGGTTGCCGTTGCGCACCTGGCCGCACCTCTTCGCAGCCAGGTATACACAGGTATGAATTTGTTACATTTATACACCCACAACGTACATTTATAATTTATATATCAAATTAAAGCTATTTTTTTTCTGTATATTAGTATATACGGTTGCTTAATTAAATCTGGCCGCCAATAAGGGTTGCTGGATAATAAATATAGTAAATATTAAAAGTAGAGTGAAAGAGAGCTAGCGCGTAACACCACTAGTCAGACGAGGAAAGCGATTGCCAGCTGTCGGACGGTTTAAAGCCATTGCGCATGCGTCAGATGTTAGTGTTCTCAACGGATCAGTTGTGATTTTTATTTTAAGTTCGAAACCACGCTGTTTGGAGTACGTAATACACAACATAATATATTGCTGTTTTATTTGTGCATCGAAAAATTATCAATCTCATTTAAGTGAAATAAAATTTATAAGGATGAAGGCGTGTTTCCTGTGCAAAAAAAAATGCAATGTACTAGACTTTGATAATGCTTCATTCAAAAAGTGTTCTCTAATGTTATTGTTTCGTCGCAAGAAAAAATATAAATATCATGACATTTTATTAACACTTGAATCTACCGATGATTTTGGATATCATTCAAAATGTTTGAAAAAAATAACAGTTTTAAAGCAAAAATATAAAGAAGAATTCGAAAGTTTTTGCAAGACACAAACCGTAAGTAAAATTTTAATCGAACTTAAAAAATAAAGGTTATAGTTACGATATTAATAATACAGAGCTAACTTTGAGGTTATTTAGTAGAAATTATATATTTTTGTTATTTTTCATTTTTATAGAAAAACGTGGTCACATAGTTCCACCTAGTAATACCTAGGATATTCAATTTCTTAAATACGTAGAATTCTTCATGTAGTCGAACCTTTTAAATAATTAATAAAATCATTCAGCAATATAGTGTAAAGAAATAAATGCTATCACCGATTTTCTCTGTTAATCTGCATCTGACGCATGCGCAATGGCTTTAAACCGTCCGACAGCTGGCAATCGCTATCCTCGTCTGACTAGTGGTGTTACGCGCTAGCTCTCTTTCACTCTACTTTTAATATTTACTATATTTATTAGCCAGCAACCCTTATTGGCGGCCAGATTTAATTAAGCAACCGTATATACTAATATACAGAAAAAAAAAATAGCTTTAATTTGATATATAAATTATAAATGTACGTTGTGGGTGTATAAATGTAACAAATTCATACCTGTGTATACCTGGCTGCGAAGAGGTGCGGCCAGGTGCGCAACGGCAACCATAATTTTTCAGAGTCTTTATAGATGTTGCCGTAACGTAGACGACATTTCATTGAAAAAAAAAGTCAATGAAATTTCTTACAGATTATGAATTATTAATAATTTAATTAAAAATACTAGCGGCCACATTTTGATAGGCAACCTGGTGGATATAAATTCTCCTAATCATGAATATGTGTAAAAATTTGGTTTTCAGCAAACACTCGTTGAGTACACTGATTCTGCAGCCGGATCTTAGACTATTAGTAATCTGTGGTTTGGCTTGGAACTTGGAACTATAATTCAAACATTAGGCGTACGTACGGGCTGTATGGTCATTGTACTCATCATTTATATTATTTTATTTTACTAGGAATAATTCTTAATATGTAAACTTAACACTATGCGTATAAAATAAAAGAAAAAAAAAAGAACTGCACTAGGAATTTCTCCTGTTCCTAGGTGCGTTTACAAACATTTGAACTCACATACACAAGCAGCCAAACCCGAAACAACTACCTGCTACCCTACTATGACCTCTTAAAGCAATTCTTATTCCACTGAGGGAAAGAGACAGAGCTATACAGGGTGTCTAGCACCATCTCTTTCCCTCAGTGGAATAATATGTCATAGTAGCCCTTCTGGAGTTCAAACAAATATTTGTTCCGTGCGGGGTTGGAGCCCGCGACACGCAGCGCAGCTGTAGATCGCTTAGCTACTGCGCGAACCGTGCCGTCAAGTTATTTATTTATCGATAACACGAAACCCTCTTTACTGTGTATTGACTTCTTATTCTGTGTATTGATTTCTACTGTATTTACTGTCTGTGTACGTTGGCGTTGAAAAGATTAAAATCAAATATTCTTTCAGACCTCTGAAGTCAACGCAGACACGCCTGGAACATGCTTCGATGAAACGGTAAGTCAACAGTTTTATACTAACGTAATTTTCCATACCGGTAAAGAATTGGATTCAAAATGGCTACGATATTTTTAAGCTATTACATAGCTTCTATCGCGGGCCTTGAGGGTGGAGACCGAATCCAGAAAGGACATGGAAATGACTGCCCCCAGCATGTATAGGAAAGTCACATTAACTCGTAATATCTAAAAAATCATTCATGAATTATTTAGTGTTCAATAATTTCCTAGAACTTTCGTGAATGTTAAACATAAAAAGTAAGTATATTATTTGCTTTTTTTATTTACATGACACGGTCAAGCGGAAATAACACTAACTGCAAGCTAGGGAGGGGTCTTATCGCTTTTGCAGAATGTCAAATGAAACTGCAGGTACTTAAATCGATTTTTGATAACAGGTTTTTCTGAAACTAAGGCCAATTCCACTTTATTCTAATCAAAATCAAATAATAATAACTGAGAGCTTCGGATTGTGCTTCTTCGTTTATTCTTACTACCTATTTTGTGTCGAAAAATATAAACTGAATAGTGGTCGATAAAAACGAATTCTATTTTTTTCTTTCAACCTATTCGATTATTTTATCGATTCTGTTATACTTGAAGTTCAACCCTTCTTCAGGAAAAAAACAAAAGTCAGAACAGATGCTAGTGTTTTATCTATGGTCGTCTGATTTATGTCACACATACAACAACAGACGCCGTTTAAACGCTCTGCCGTTTTCTTGTTCGTTGTGTTATTTTATTTTGGATTATTGACATTGACCCTCGCTTGTTTATTGGACTTATTGTGTGTGCTCGCCTATCTACTGACCTCTCGCTACTCGACACGGAATTGCAATCATTCGTCATGCGATGCACAAACTGCGGTGTGGCAACGCAAAGACTGCGGCGGCATATCGCATCTTCATTGCCTGCTGTTCTACTCAATATTCTAGCACGATGGTTAACAATTGAGGTAAGTCATCTACAGCTAGAATCATTCTAGAACTACTAACTAACTACCTATAAGAAACATCGAACTAATGTGACGTTGTTTACCATGTCTCATAATACCTATTGAACTCAATGGCAATAGATCAGAAAGACTCATCTCGTATTGTAATTGTCACGACTACAACAGACTGGTTGTCTATAATGTCATAATATTTGTGTGGGACACATTGCTATGGCTGGATTGGTGAAGAAAAACACACTGAAGATTCTTGAGACTTGTCACTTTATTCTTGATTCTTCTAGTTTTCTTGAGTTCTGCTGCTGCCCGCCGACTGTGTCGATCGTGTTTTTTTTTTTTTTTTTTTTTTTTTTTTTTTTTTTTTTTTTTTTTTTTTTTTTTTTTGAATGGCATCTCGCAGTTCGACCTAGGAGGTCGTTTACTGCTTAACCGGACAATCCCTGTGGATGCCTAGAAGTTAAGGCCTCCAGCCAGGGGCAATAAACTTATATACTAAGCGACTGCACGCTAAGGGCACCCCCTGCGGGGTACGGGCCTCGGCTTAGGTCGTCGCTGGGAGAAAACAGCAAAGGGACAGGCTGGATCTGAGTTCCATTATTTGGGGGATTTTGGTTTACTGGCTCAGCGTCGCGGGCTGGCTCTAGCAAAGAGACGGGGGGGGGCTTTTAATTTTACATCGCGGCGGTCCTCGGCGGCGAGGACGGAACTTAGGCGTTTTGTATCTGATTTTGTATTTCTTAAGCGTACTCGTACGTTTGTCGCTTTCTTGAAGGACGGTGATGGGGTCGTCAGGGACAGAGAGGGTGTGCCTTGGTCGGCGGACTTTACTGATGCGCGACGGCTCATATCGAGCGGCCGCTGCGATCAGGGGATTACGGTGTTTGCTATTGCTATCTAGGAAGCGCTTTAGAAGGCGTTTCATGAACTGGGCTATAGTGGGTACTCTGAGATCGACATGTAAGTTGTCGTTACGTACATAGAAAGGGGCTCCGGTGATTCTACGGAAGTAACGGTTCTGCAGGGTCTGCATCCTGTGTAGGCAGGAGGGCTTGGCGTGGGAAAAGACGACGCACGCGTACGTCATGATGGGACGAATTACTGCGGTGTAGAGACGCAATTTGCACTTGAGTGACAATTTGCTCTTTCTGTTTGTGAGGTAAAAGAGCCGGCCCATGGCAAAGGCAGCCCGGTTACGAGCTGCTGTGGTGTGGCTCCGAAAGGTGAGGCGATCGTCAAGGATAACGCCTAGGTACTTGGCTTCTCTACCCCAAGGGATAGGTTTGCCATACATGGTTACCGGGCTGGGATGAGAGTCGGGTATTTTCCCTGCCCTTTTTGGGTAGAAGAGGACCGCTTGGCTCTTGTCGGGATTGACTTCGATTCTCCATCTGTTGAACCACCACCCGAGGGCGGAGGCCGCAGATTGGAGCTTTCGAGAGATTGTTTCGGAGGAACGGCCAGTATAATAGATGGCCGTGTCGTCCGCGAAAAGGGCTAGTTGCGCTGTGTTTGATTTGGGTATGTCGCTCGTGAATAGCGTGAAGATGAGGGGGGCAAGCACGGAGCCTTGGGGGACTCCGGCTCTGATTGGGTGGGGGGATGAGAGGGCATCTCCCATCCGAAAACGGAAGGAGCGATTCGACAGGAAGTCTCGTAAGATGAGTACGAGACGGTCCGGCACCCCGAGTTGGTATAGCTTATATATTAAGCCATTGTGCCAAACCTTGTCG
This sequence comes from Ochropleura leucogaster, assembly GCA_958449745.1. Classification (NCBI taxonomy): domain Eukaryota; kingdom Metazoa; phylum Arthropoda; class Insecta; order Lepidoptera; family Noctuidae; genus Ochropleura; species Ochropleura leucogaster. The sequence continues at coordinate 6,677,748 of OY288228.1, read as the reverse complement.
AACGCTTTGGCTATGTCAAAGAAGAGGGCTCCGGTCATCATCCCACGTTGAAAGCCTGCGCTTACGTGTTCGACGATCCGGTGCACTTGTTGGACACACGAATGTTCGGTCCTGAAGCCGAACTGTTCGTTGGGAATGAGGCTCTTTCTCTCAGCATAATCTTTGAGTCGCTTATAAATAAGTCTCTCGTAGATTTTGCCAAGAGAACTCAGGAGGCTGATAGGGCGGTAGCTCGAGGGCTCCGATTTGGGTTTGCCCGGTTTGGGAATACCAATAACCGTGGCTTCTTTCCAGGCGTGGGGGAAGATGTTGTTGTTCAGGGCACCATTGAAGATGATGGCCAGAAGCATTATGAGTTGGGCGGGGAAGAGTTTGATAACTCGGTTTGTGACGCCGTCAGAACCGGGCGCTTTGCGGGTTTTCAGTCGTTTGATTATATCCTCAACTTCCTCCGGTGTGACAGGAGTCAGAGGATTATCAGGGTCTTCGACTGGGGGGAGGGCTGCTCTACGTTCGACCTCAGCATTCACCTTGTCGAGATGATGCTTGTCTACTGGTAGGGAGCTGGGGGAGCACTGGTTTTCCAGGCTGTCAGCCAGACACTCTGCCTTCTCTGTGTCTTCGAAAGCCACGCTCTTGTCGGGGCGGATGAGGGGGGGCATTGCTGCCTCCTCTTTGGCTCTGAACTTTCTCTCCAGTTGCCAGAAAGCTTGGTGGTTTGGCTCGAGTTCGCTGAGCGTCTTTCCCCATCGAGTCTCACGCATCTCACTGATGCGTTTCCTTACAGTTTTCTGCAGGGAGCGCATGTGAGCTTTGTTCGCCTGGTTGGGGAAATTGTCATAGGCACGGATGGCTGCATTCTTCTCGGTTATCAGAGCACGTATATCAGCAGGTAGTTTCCAGCGACGGTCATCCGTCACTGGGACTTCCCGTGAGCAATCCGTAATGACGGATTGTAAGTGCTCTGTTAACGAGTGAATGGCAGCCGTGGTGTCTGCGACTGAGTCAATGTGGTCTGGTATGGAGTCGAGATGAGCCGCCGAGGTGGATTTCAGCTTGTCGCTTACTTTCCTCCAGTCGGTGATCATCTTTTTGAGGGGGGGCTGGTCAGGGTCAGGCCCCGTACGGGGCTTGAGGTGAACCAGAACGGGTCGGTGGTCTGAGTCTAGTTCTTTTAGCGCCTCGATAGAATGTAACTTAAGGTTAACATTCTTGAGCAACGCTATATCAAGAGTGTCGGATCGATGACTGGGATCGAACGGGTAGTGAGTGTGCTCCATTGGAGCGATGGGGTCAAAATTTATTGTGGCCGCTAGATTGAATAACACTCTGCCTCTGGTAGAGGTTTTTGTGCTGTTCCAGGCGGGGTGCTTGGCGTTAAAGTCACCTGCTATGATAACAGAGTGACTCAAGCCGAAGAGGACCGTGAGGTCTTTGGTTAAGAGAGCGTGGTTCTCGGACCCGGTGGATGGAGCCATGTAGGCGGAGACAATAGTGACGGAAGGGTGGCCAGTCATGCCCAGCCGACAGACAGATACCTCTAGTGAGGATGTCAGGTCAGGAGGGTCTAACGGGATGCAGTGCAGAGACCTTTTGAAGTAAATAAGAGTGCCACCTCTGTGGGACCGCGTCCGATCATTACGAACTAGCTGGTAGTTGGCGATGTTCGGATTGCGGTTGGTAGGTTTTAGGAAGGTTTCCTGCATGAGGAGAATATCTATTTGGTGGTCTTTGAGAAAGGAGGCTATTTCTTCGCGCTGGTCTTTGTAGCCATTCGCGTTGAAGTAACCTATTTTAACTGAATGGGGTTTTGGAATTTTCAAACAATTTTTTTCAAACAATTTTGGAAATTACAATCATTTTCCGAATTATAAGAAAATGGCTGAAAAATTCCACACAACTGCGATTAATTTCAGTTATGTAGAAAAGCTAGATATTTTGATTCAATCTTTTCAAGACAGATTTTAAAACTGAAACCTCTGTTGGACATATTCAGCAATCCTTTCACGATTTCAGTTGAAAATGCGCCAGAGTCAATGCAGTTAGAAATTATCGACATTCAAAACGACCAAGATTTACGCAACAAATTCAACAAAGGAGATTTGCTGCACTTTTGCCGCTGCATTGATAAAAATACGTACAGTTGCGCATAAACGCTGTGAAATGTGCCAGCTTATTTAGTTCTACCTTTATATGTGAACAAACCTTTTCAATCTATAATAATATTATAAAGCTGAAGAGTTTGTTTGTTTGTTTGAACGCGCTAATCTCAGGGACTACTGGTTGGAATTGGAAAATTCTTTTAGTGTTTGATAGTCCATTTCTTGAGGAAGGCTATAGGCTATATATCATCACGCTACGACCAACAGGTGCTGAGTAGCGTGGGTGAAACCGCGTGGAACAGCTTGTATTAAATAATAATAAAACAAAATACTAAATAATAACACAAGTTTGGAAGCAGTTTTACGTGTTGCTACAAGTAAATTTAAGCCAAATATAAAAAAGATTGTTATGCCACGCTTAAAATAATAAATTCTTTTTCAATTTTGATACAATATTATCAATTCTTTATTGTCTTTAATTACCTATACTTCTGGCGGCCCGCCATCAGTTCATAATTTGCCCGAGTGGCACCTAGTCTTAATAAGTCTGTGCATCCCTGCATTAAAGCGTGAAGAGGTAACAAACAAACAAAATAGATGTTAGCCAATTCTCAGACCTACCCAATATGTACCCAAAATTTCATAAGAATCGGTCGAGCCGTTTCGGAGGCGGTAACTAACGTGACACGGAAATTTTATATATCCTTAATAATATTATAAAAGCGAAAGTGAGTTTGTTTGTTTGTTACCTCTTCACGCTTTAATGGCTAAGCCGATTTAGATGAATTTTGGTACAGAGTACATAGTTGGGAACCAGGAGACGGACATGGGCTAATTTTTATTTAAAAAAAGTGGGATGTGAGGGAAAAAGAGGGAAGAAAAGGGTAGAGTATTTTTTAATATTCAGAATTATTCCGGACCTTTGGGTTGTAATTTAAATGCATTTAAGTCGAAATTCAATCTTCTCTGTAGGATGTGCAATTTTAAAATCATTTAAAACTACGAAAATTCCTTACCAGTCAATTATTGCGCTGTAGTTAGTAGGCATGTTTTTAATTGGAGGTGGACATTATGCGATTTCGACAGTTTTTAGGGTTCCGTAGTCAACTAGGAACCCTTATAGTTTCGCCATGTCTGTCTGTCCGTCCGTCCGTCCGTCCGTCCGTCCGTCCGTCCTCGCTTAATCTCTGTGACCGTTAGCACTAGAAAGCTGAAATTTGGTACCAATATGTATATCAATCACGCCGACAAAGTGGTAAAATAAAAATTGGAAAAAAATGTTTTATTAGGGTAGCCACCCTATATGTAAAGTGGGAAGTGATTTTTTTTTTAATTTCAACCTTAACGTGTGATATATTGTTGGAAAGGTATTTAAAAATGAATAGGGGTTTACTAAGATCATTTTTTGATAATGTCAATAATTTCGGAAATAATCGCTCCAAAAGTAAAAAACAATGTGTCCCCCCCCCTCTAACTTTTGAACCATAACTTTAGAAAATATGAAAAAAATCTGAAAAGTAGAACTTTATAAGGACTTTCTATGAAAATTATTTTGAACTTGATTGACACAACAGTTTTTGTACAAAAAAGACAAAAAGTTGTACAAAATAATTTCTGGACTAAGTTTGTAGTATAATCGTATATGCAAGCATTTTTTTTAACTTCGTTTACTTATTTTATTATCCTGAACGTATCTTTTTTCAAACAAAAAAAAGAATTATTGAAATCGGTTCTCGCAATCCAAAATTATTAATTAAAGTATTAATTAGGAAATACAATTCTTTAGTGTTCAACGTCAAACAAATAATATACTCATAAGTGGGAACACTTATTGTGACGGACGGGAAACTACGGAACCCTACACTGAGCGTGGCCCGACACGCTCTTGGCCGGTTTTTTTTATTCTGTTTTGTCGCAAATATATTATTTTTTACCAGATATTTGTTTTTTTGTCTAATTATTGCCGATTACGGGTTTGTGAATAGCTGAATAGCGTTTGCCGTGATCGTGGGTGAGTATAATCGAAAAGTACTCCTTCTTCGATTATACTCACGGCAAGATTGCAATCGAGTGGCTATGCTATAGCTATGCTTTATTTTTTTTTCGGGTGGGAAATCATCCAGTGACTTCCCCCGCTCTGGGCGGAGCGAGGGGGACTCACTATCAGACTTGTACTGACTAAAACCCACCCATGTTCCTTCTATTGCCCTTTACGTTCCGAAGCCGCGGTATCTCTTTCGAACAACCCGCAACCCCGGCAGGCGGCGGCTCTGGCAAGCCCCTTTGCTTTGCTGACTCTCTTTGAGGCGCGCGTTGAACACGAACGCGCCGTCGACACGGCCTGTCGTCAATCGCAATCAATAGCTATGCTGTGATCACAAATTAAAAATGCACTAAAAATCACTAAAATTTAATTTACTACTGGCAACTGACGTTTTCTCTTCTGAAAATGATTTAACTGATACAACTTAACCATATTATACGTTGACAGCATTAATCATATTTTGGTTACTCAATGAAAATGGCAATGGTATTCTGAAATTGACGTTAGTCACCAAAAATTATAGTTGTCAACAATGGTATTTTATGTAAAAATGTATAGATAGGTTATAAGCAGCCACATTTGATCTCAGTGACGCGTTGCGCCGTCAACGGGACGTAAGTACGTCATAATTATAGTACCGAGTAGGACATTAAAAGTAAGTGACCCAAATCCACAGAAAATGCCGTCGTGTGTAATGAGATATTGCACAAATTATACAAGCAAAACTTCTAAAATTCAAGAAATTACATATCATTCGTAAGTACACTATTTATCCTAATATTTTCACAAATCAAACATTTTTTTTTTTTTTGGTGTGGCACTAGTTGCGTCTTTGTGCCAATTTCGGGTAAATCAAACATTATATTCCTAAAATATGGCGTCGGAAAAGAGTGAATGCAACAAAAGATTTATCCATAAACAAGTGCGATAGAGATAGACGTCATTACCGAATATAGAGTAAAATTATGCCTAAAAACAGATAGGTCAGTTGTCTGACAGTAGGTACAAATGGTGACATAATTTTTACCTAAGCTTAAATTTTTGTTATGATGAGTGAGCATAAATAAAATATTATGTTACTAAATTGAAATCAAAACATAAATTTTAGTGTATCTTAAAGAAGAATGTTTTTCTTTATGTATAAAAATTTAATTAATTAATTGTTTCTAGATTTCCAACAAATGAACTAAGGTGCATCCGGTGGGTGGATATTGTCCGCAAACAGAGAAATGAAGAATTTTGGCAACCGACTAAATCGAGTAAAATCTGCTGTGTTCATTTTAAAGTCGAAGACAAGTATATGTCTGGCAAGGGATATACTTTATTAAAAAAATCTGCGATTCCTGTTTTGGTAATTTATTTACGTTTTTTAAAATGCAACGTAAAGCATTTTTACAGCGGGTTCGTTTACTTGAATATTGTATCTTAATCAGAAAAAAAAAATGGTTCCAGTTACCTCGTGCACAATCAATGCCCGGTAGTCCTAATGTCTTGCCTTACTTATGCTTCTTATGCCTTACTGAAGAAAAGTTGTCCGATTCGGAGTCAATTTTTGATTCCCCTCGAAAAACTGCACTTAAAAAATGCGTAAAAAATAAGATTTCAAAAAGAAAAATTGATAAATCAAAACAGAAATTTAAAAAAACAAAACCAAAGATTAAAAAGACGTGTGGTTCAGTTGAGTGATATATTAAATCATTTAAAAACAAAGAAATACATATCCGATCAACAATTTACTGAACTGAACCTGAATGAAGAAACCATGACTTTATTTAATAGAAAACAACTTTTCGTCAAAAATATCCTCCAACACTACGAAAATTCGCTTTTTTTTATTGACTTTAAATTTTTATTCGCCAGCTGCATATAAATATGTGAGGAAAATTCTTCACAGTGCTTTGCCACACCCCAGAGTATTGGGTAAGTGGTATGAGAATAGTACAGTCTCACCAGGATTCACTACGCAAGCATTTGATATGCTTAGGAAGAAAAATAAATTCACAAATAAAAGAATCTGCACTCTTGTGGTTGACGAAATGGCACTCCGACACCAATCCAAATGGACTGGAAAAAAGACAGAAGGTGTGGTAGACTTTGGCGGTACGACCGACAGCAAAGTAATTGCAACTGAAGCCTATATTTTTCTTATAGTCGCATTAAATGAAAACTGGAAACAACCAATAGGATATTTTTTCGCCAAAGGAATCAGTGGTGAAACAAGAGCACACTTAATTACTTTTTGTTTGCAGAAGTGCTTTTGTCTGGAGTTGATATTGTTGCAGTCACTTTCGATGGTTGTCAAGCAAATTTTTCCGCTGCAAATATAATGGGTTGTCATTTGAAAGATCCAAATAATTTAAAGCATCCCAGTTGTGATAAAGAAGTAGCAGTGTTATTTGACCCTTGTCACATGCTTAAGTTAGTTAGGAATACTTTTGAATCGAAAAGAATTATCTTCAATGAGTTGTACAAACAAATAAAGTGGCATTTAGTGGCAAATTTACATAATCTTCAAAAAAACCAAGGCTTAAATTTTGCCAATAAACTTTCAGAGCGTCATATTAACTTCAGGAATGAAATAACTGATGACGTTAGAAATAAGTTTATTACAGCGCTTTGTTTGATATTATTTTTTTAATAAAGTCAATTATACTTTTTATTTACCTACTTTCAATACATTACTTTTATTACATGAACTCATAGGTGATTCCCATTTTTAGGCATAAATCACGGTGTAAGGTAAAATGTCGTATCTGATTAATTCTTGTCGTACTGTAGTGTGTTATTGCAATATTTGGTTATTCATGTGTGCGTTAGTGCCGTTTTTGAAGATCGAATGTTGTATATGTAACCTATCTACACCTTTTTACTTATAATATCATTGGTTGTCAAGCTAATTTGGGCTTTCTTTAATACGGACTAAAATGATGTGGAATAAAATATGTAATATTTAATTTAGGCACATAGTAGATAAACGGAACAGAGATAAAGCTTCATACAACCGCACGAATCGGTTGCACTACTACAAGCACGCGGAGCATGTGTGCGTGACCACTGGCCGCCTTTCGCGTACGCGGCGAGACTGGATAAAACCGGTTAACGCAGGCATAGCCAGTTGATAATCTCAGGGTTCGTGCGACGCACGTTTTTTGTTTTGTTATTTGCATTTTTGAATATTTTAATATAAAACGTGGTATTTTATTAATAATAATGGTTGTTTATTGTACTGTGTGTTTGAATAATACTAGAAAAAATAAAAATATATCATACTTCAACTATCCCAAGGAGTACAATAGGTAAGTAAATATTTGATTATTACTTTTTCAAGTTAATACCTTTATTGTATTGTATCATCCTTTTTTTAATAAGAAGAGGATACTATACGGTGTGTGTTTTACCTTTTTATTATTATTACAAGCTTTTACTAATTATTTGTAGGTATGTGGGTGGGTTGGTAAACACGTGTGTGTTAAGTTCAAATATTGCAAGTAAGATTTGAACCACTTCCCGATGTTGTATACTTACATACCTACGTAACTTTCTCTACATTGCAATAATATCTATCTATACTAATATAAAGCTGAAGAGTTTTTTTGTTTGTTTGTTTGTTTGAACGCGCTAATCTCAGGAAGTACTGGTTCGAATTGAAAAATTCTTTTAGTGTTGGATAGTCTAATTCTTGAGGAAGGCTATAAGCTATATAACATCACGCTACGACCAACAGGTGCTGAGCAGCATGGGTGAAACCGCGAGGAACAGCTAGTCATAGATATACCGAACCTGACGCTGTGGCTGCAGTGTTATTAATAATAAATAAATAAATATCTTGGGACAACTCACACACGGCTATCTGATCCCAAGCTAAGCAGAGCTTGTGTTATGGTAACCAGACAACTGATATACATACTTATATCATTTATAAATACATACATACTACATACAAATCACCCAGACACAGAACAAACAATCATGCTCATCACACAAAGTTTGTCCTGGGTGGGAATCGAACCCACGACCTCCGGCTCAGCAGTCAGGGCCACTAACCACTAGACCAACAGGCCCGTCAATATTGTCTTTTCACTAGGGAACTCTTCAACGGTTAGGAGCACGGTCACGAAATTTATGTAAGTATGTTAGTTTAATTTTGATAGTTCAACACCATTTTTATCATGAACTGCTGCTGCAGCCAGCGTTGTCTTGTCTCCATACGAAGGAACTCTTTAACGGTTACTCGCAGTAGCATGGGCTCGAAACTTTGTATTTTTTTTTTTGCTAATCATAATCTTAACCATAAACTGCTGCCGCAGACAGGACAGTCTCCTAATGAGGGAACTCGTCAACGGCTATAGTGGGATTTTTAATGTAAACTTATCATTAATACCTACATCGTTCTTATTTCTCGCTATTAGTCGGTCTGTATTTAAATTAAAAATATTTAAAAAAATAGGTGTGTAATCTTTAGAATATAGGTACCTACCTATGTATTTTGTATAATCGTGTTTGGATTGCATTGTCATTTTATTTTTGTTTCAGGCGACATGTTTGGCTCAAAGCTGTCGGGCGCGAAGATCTCCTCCTAAAACTCGTAGATGATAAAACGAGGCAACAATACAGAATATGTGAGGATCACTTCGAAAGAAATTGCATCAAGTTTTCTAAAAATGGGACAGTAAAATATTTGTTTGATTATGCTTTTCCAACACTCAAATTGTCGTCAAACGAAGGTGCAAGCTCGAGCTCTATACAAGAAAATGCTGTCGCAACGGTTGATTTGCCATCAAATACTGGTGCAAATTTAAACCAATTTGAAAATGTATCCGTACAAGAAAATCAGGTAATCCAACATTTGCCCACTAGTGAAATACTTTCAAATTCAAATAACTTGGTCGATATACCGTCTTGTCGTACTAAGCGCTTTTTCTTAACCTTTATTGTGCGCACGGCCAAGGTGTGGAACTCTCTACCGGCTTCTGTGTTCCCTACCACATACGACCCATTTGCCTTCAAAACAAGAGTCAATAGGCATCTTCTGGGCTCGCTCGCTCCATCGTAAACCTCATCTGTCGCTTACTATCAGGCGAGATCGAGGTCAAGAGTGAGTTCATTCTCAATAAAAAAAAATAAAAAAACTTTTTAAATAAAATAGTTATTTTAGAAGATCATACATGGCGTAGCATCCAAACAGAATACGATATGCAAGTTTGCACGAATAGATCGGCGTAAACGGGTCTTCACCTTTCAGCAGACACTCCAAGAAAGAGAAAACTAGCACTTCTACTTCGAGAAGCCAAAAAATAAAAAAAACAATTTGGATAATATAACTAAAGCAGACTTTTTAAAATTGTGCGATAAGTTTATGACTAAAAGTATGTCTCAAATTATTAAATGGCAAATAGATCTGAAGGTAGGTTATAGTCGAAACCGGCATAGTCTGGCTTTCAAATTTTTTGCCCTCAATCTTTATTACTCCGGTCCAGCAGCTTACATATTTCTTACAAACACATTTTGTTTGTCTTCCTTGGTCACCTTACAAAAGTTAGTTATGCCAATATAGTACGAGATCCGGCTGCAGAATCAGTGTACTCATCGAGTGTTTGCTGAAAACCAAATTTTTACACATATTCATGATTAGGAGAATTTATATCCACCAAGGCCTCAAGTCTGCTATTTTATATAACTTTGTCATTCCAACACGATCCCACTGTCATTGTGCTAAAAGTTCGTAATCTGCTAAATTACAATGATCGATCATTGGTCGGCCAGTGGTCTCGTAATGGAATCATAGCAGAATGACATTGTAGTATTGCCATTATTATAAAACCCGTTGGTAGAAATGATTTTCGAAAAACTACTACCACATTTTAAACGTTTATTCAAGCCAGATTTTATTTAATATATTTTTCCTGTCCCGATGCATTTTATGTTAACACGTTTAGTCAACTTAAAAAATATAAAATGATGATTTTAAAATGATCTACATAATGCATCTCAAATCCAACACTGAAATTTGTCAGTTGACAATATTAGAAATGTCATTTTTCATAGCTTTGTTTACATTTGCATCACAGTGAGCTTCGCTTTCTATTAAAATCGCCGTTTTTGACCATGAATACTGACTCTGGTGATTCTCCTATACCTGACGACCACGGCTTGAATATGGATTCCGCTCTTGCTGATAATGACAACTCCCACGATAACATGGATTTGATGTCAGCACCTATCGAAGACCCGGCATACAATCTGATTCGAGTTCTTCACTGCGAACTGTTGCAAGTGGATATGCACGCTGTGTAAATAAATTGTAATTTTTAACATATCAAGATTGCGAAGACACCTTTTGGAAATTGTCGAAGTTTGATCTCTCGTAAAAACATGGGTTGGACTGTGGACATCAACAGGTACTTAACTATAACAAGTCTACAACTGTAATGATAATATGCAAATATGATTCAAACTACGATACCTTGCAAATAAATACATAATATTGTTTTTTCTTTTCCAGTCCGTTACAAGACAGTGATAGTTTGGTGTGCCATGCATGTTGGACCAAAGCAGGAATAAAATCAGTCAGGGAACAAGTCAACACTCAACACCAACAGTCCACATTTTGTTATTGTTGTCCACATTCATATCTCTATTAGCTGTGGCACCTCTCTTCTAAGGCAAAGGGCATATTTGCTGAACATTGATATACCACAACGGTAAACCAAATAAGGAATGTGATTGCATATCAAATTGCACCACAACCAGGATAAGATAACAAACTATACTATTTTTAGAATCCTATTGAATGCAGTAAGATTGCTCTAAAATGTTAAAAGGCTAACATTATATAATTTTTTTATGCAGCCTGTCTGTGTGATACTCAATTTTTGACAATGTTTTAGTTTATGATGATGGAGGAGCTCGTGGCTAAATAATAGCAGCCGCTCGGGTCGATCTTTAGGTTAAGCCGCGCTTGCCTAGGTTGGTCTGTGGATGGGTGACCACCCGTTACATACCGAGTTTCCTCCGTGCCTCGGAAAGCACGTTAAGCCGTTGGTCCCGGCTGTCATTTGTAGATCTTTGACAGTCGTTACAGGTAGTCAGTGTCCCGAAAGTCTGACAACCAGTCTTACCAAGGGGTATCGTATTACTCAGTACTAACTGGGTTGTGGAGGTCAGATAGGCAGTCGCTCCATGTAAAATACTGATATTCAGCTGCATCCGGTTAGACTGGAAGCCGACCCCAACATAGTTGGGAAAAGGCTAGGCAGATGATGTTTTAGTTCATGATGAATTAAATGTTTTCTATTAATACATTATTATTGTTTTATTTTCAACTATCTGTAATATTGAAATAGTATATTTAGCTTTTATATTTTATGTAGGAAGAGTTTTCAATACTTGTGTAGGGCACATAAAAATAACCTTATAGTTTGGAAACTCCAATGTTTTTCAATAATTTTCAATTAATTTTCTTTTATTACTATATTATTTGGGGGGCATACTAATATCAACATTCAATGTTGCTTGTGGGCACTCAGGGCCTTAAGTCACTGGCGGCTTGGCATCCGTCTTTATGAGTAACACAATTTTTGTAAAACAACTCAATAATGTTTTAGCTGTCACAGTCAAATGTGATATTAACGCCAGTAAGCAACTAACGTTAACCATATAGTTCTGTACAGACCACAGAGTACATTTTATATACGGACCCCTTCAGGTACTTTACATTCAAACCTCCGCTGGCTCGGTACTGTACTGGCCCTGAAAGGGGTCGAATATTTAAGTCACACCACCACCTCATTATTTTTATAAATATTTTATTTTCTGGTTAATTGTATAACGGGCTGGTGTCCGCAACTCCACGTCTGAGGCGCGTATTTTGCGTATGGGCAGTTTTCTGGTTAAAAAATAATATGGGTGTGCCTCAATTAAGATAATAGAATTAAAAACTCTTATGTAAACGTCATTAGAAGTTCTTAAGTTATTGAGCAAGACGCTTGTAAAGTCCAAGACCGTAAATTACGATCATCGCAATTTTGATGGCAGTGTAGGTCGACGCTAAAAATCATGAAAAATGTGGTTTTCGGACATGTAAATCCACTTTATGGGGCATGAATATCTTTAATAAATATTCTTTAGCTCGTCGTGAACATATTTCTCCAATCAATACTCCACAAACACGATGGATAGCAAACACTTTTTGTCAAACCGAGCTACTAAAAGCAATGACTGCACAATGACTTTGTAATGGTAGATCAATGATCAAAGGAACTGTCAAAATTTTAGCAGATTACCGCATGCGTCAGTCATTCGTTTGTCATTATGTACGAGATTACCATTCTAAGCAATTTCTTTCAATGGACTGTCAGTGACTGACCAGTGGAATGTCATAATGACGACAGTGTATTAGTAGATTACCGAACTTGTCAAAATCAACCATTATGCGATCAGTGATCGACCATTGTGACACTATTGTAATAGCAGACTTAGGCCCCAGGTTGCCTATCAAAATGTGGCCGCTAGTATTTTTAATTAAATTATTAATAATTCATAATTCGTAAGAAATTTCATTGACTTTTTTTATCAATGAAATGTCGTCTACTTTACGGCAACATCTATAAAGACTCTGAAAAATTATGGTTGCCGTTGCGCACCTGGCCGCACCTCTTCGCAGCCAGATATACACAGGTATGAATTTGTTACATTTATACACCCACAACGTACATTTATAATTTATATATCAAATTAAAGCTATTTTTTTTCTGTATAGTATTATATACGGTTGCTTAATTAAATCTGGCCGCCAATAAGGGTTGCTGGATAATAAATATAGTAAATATTAAAAGTAGAGTGAAAGAGAGCTAGCGCGTTACACCACTAGTCAGACGAGGATAGCGATTGCCAGCTGTCGGACGGTTTAAAGCCATTGCGCATGCGTCAGATGTTAGTGTTCTCAACGGATCAGTTGTGATTTTTATTTTAAGTTCGAAACCACGCTGTTTGGAGTACGTAATACACAACATAATATATTGCTGTTTTATTTGTGCATCGAAAAATTATCAATCTCATTTAAGTGAAATAAAATTTATAAGGATGAAGGCGTGTTTCCTGTGCGACAAAAAATGCAATGTACTAGACTTTGACAATGCTTCATTCAAAAAGTGTTCTCTAATGTTATTGTTTCGTCGCAAGAAAAAATATAAATATCATGACATTTTATTAACACTTGAATCTACCGATGATTTTGGATATCATTCAAAATGTTTGAAAAAAATAACAGTTTTAAAGCAAAAATATAAAGAAGAATTCGAAAGTTTTTGCAAGACACAAACCGTAAGTAAAATTTTAATCGAACTTAAAAAATAAAGGTTATAGTTACGATATTAATAATACAGAGCTAACTTTGAGGTTATTTAGTAGAAATTATATATTTTTTTTATTTTTCATTTTTATAGAAAAACGTGGTCACATAGTTCCACCTAGTAATACCTAGCTAGGATATTCAATTTCTTAAATACGTAGAATTCTTCATGTAGTCGAACCTTTTAAATAATTAATAAAATCATTCAGCAATATAGTGTTTGCCAAACTTCTTGGCATTATATGATTAGGTATAAATGAGACAAAAGATGTAGTATAGTCTGGTTATAATTATCCAAAGGTGCATCTTATATATTAACGACTTCGTGTCGTACGTGTCGCCAGTAGAAACATTTAATAGATATTGAACGTGCGATAAAGAACATAAGATTGCGATGTAGATTGTAGATACAGCACGTACGCACGTACGCATTGTACTGTAACAGTACACCCCCCTTTAAAAGAAAAAAAAAAAAAAATATTATGGTAATAGTGTTTACAATATAAGTTTGATCTAGACCTTACTAGTTATTTGCTGATGTATATAAATAATAATGCTATTGTACGCGGTGGAATTTGATGACGCCTGTTGTGGTGTGATCAGCGATTTTTATAGACGTACTACTGGCTTTACTTTACGTCCCGACCGTGTAGTGTACGTGTGTGAATGTCTGTCGTAATTCTTTGAATCTGGCACGTAGTTTGATTCGTCATTGATCATGAATGCTGGTTTCAATCTATCAATTGATATCACTGTCTCTTTATCCCTAATTCTAATGCAAAATGTTTTATCTGTTTTACTAATTACTGGGTAGGGTCCCTCATACGGCGGTGTCAGGGCTTTCTTCATTCTATCACACCGAACAAATACGTGTGAGCATTCTTTGAGTTCGGGATGCACAAATATAGCTTGGTTATGGTTTTTTCTTTTCGGAATTGATGTCATTTGTGTGATGTCATTTTGAATTTGTTTTACAAATTCTTCGTACGTTGATAACTGTGCTGCTGATGACTCAAAAAATCCTCCAGGGAGTCGTATTGGCGTTCCATATGTCATCTCTGCTGAACTATAACCTGTGTCTTCTCGCAAGCTACTCCGCAACCCGAGTAAAACTGTTGGGATTTCTTTTAACCAATTTTCGTTGGATTCTCTTGTCATTAACGCTACCTTTAAAGTTCTATGAAATCTCTCTATCATTCCATTGGATTGCGGATGATAAGGTGTTGTCCTAATTTTATGTATTCCCAAAAATTGTGAGAGTGACTCAAATATTCTTGATTCAAACTGTCGGCCTTGATCCGTAGTAATGCGCAATGGACATCCAAAACGAGTAATCCATCCCTCGAAAAGTGTCTTGGCTACTGTTTCTGCAGTTATATCTTCTACCGGAAATATTTCGGGCCATGACGTACAACGATCTATGATTGTGATTATATATCTCTTCCCTTGTGAAATCGGAAGTGGTCCGACGATGTCAATATGTAAATGTTCAAAACGTTGCGCTGTCATAAATGTACCAGGAGGTGATATCGTATGTCGTTGTATTTTTGATTTTTGGCAGGCTATACATGATCTACACCAATTATTGATATCTTTGTTCATATACGGCCATAAATACCTTTGGGTTATCATTTTTCTCGTAGTTCTTTTTCCTGGATGGCTCATACCATGAATGGTATCGAAAATTTGTTTGCGAAAATGCTTTGGTAAGTAGGGGCGACTTTTTCCAGTAGACGTGTCGCAGGTGATGTTTATTGTGGAACCCGGAAGCGTAATGTTTTTGAATTTTAATCTTTTATTGTCATGTAATTTACTTAGTTCATTATCTGTTGATTGACATTTTTCCAATTCAGCGTAATCGATAGGTGATGGCACGTATATTTCCTCTATTCGAGATAAGGCATCGGCGGTAATATTGTCACGTCCGTTTATGTGTTGAATGTTGGTACTGTATTGTGAAATGAAATCTAACTGCCGGACCCGTCGCGGTGTATCGTTTGATGATGGTTTTTGGGAGAATGCGTATGTCAAAGGTCGGTGATCCGTAAATATTGTAAATTCTCTTCCCTCGATTAATCTGTGAAAATGTTTGACGGCCATGTATATTCCTAACAGCTCTCTGTCAAACGTAGAATATTTTTGTTGAGTTTCGCTCAATTTTTGTGAAAAAAATCCTAATGGTTCCCAATTGCGTCCGGATTTTTGTTGTAAAACTCCACCAACGCAAGTAGCACTAGCGTCGGTCATGAGCGCTAGTGATGCGTTGCGGGAAGGATGCGCTGTTAATACTGCGTTTTTCATGCTTTCCTTGCATTTTTCGTAAGCTTTGTCTGCTTCCGTTGTCCAAGGAACAGGTGAATTATCGTTCTTTTTTGAACCATGTAGATATTCGTTTAAAATTCTTTGATTTTCCGCTGCGCGTGGAATATTACTTCTGTAGAAATTGACCATGCCCAAAAATCTTCTTAATTCTTGAATTGTTTTCGGTTTGGGAAATTCCATGATTGCTTTGCAATTTTCTTCGGTAGGTTGTATTCCTTGGCTCGTTATATGATAACCTAAGAAATCTATTTCCCTTCTGAGAAATTCGCATTTTTCGAGATTAATGGTTATTCCATTCTCGTGTAAACGTTTGAAAACCGTTTCTAAATGCTGATAATGCAAATCTTCGTTGTCCGATGCGACGAGACAATCGTCTACAAATATAAATACGAAATTTAAATCTCTAAATAAGGAATCCATGAATCGTTGAAATGTTTGTGCCGCATTGCGTAATCCGAAAGGCATTCTTAAGTACTCAAAAAGTCCGAAAGGTGTGATGATGGCTGTTTTCTCTATATCTTTAACAGGAATACAGTGGTATGCTTTGCGTATATCTATCTTGCTTAGTATCTTCTTATTTTCTAATATGTATGTAAAGTCAGTTAATCTTGGTAGTGGGTATTTGTCCGGTACTGTCGTGCTATTGAGCATTCGATAGTCTCCGCACGGTCTCCATTCGCCATTTTTCTTTTTTACCATATGTAATGGGCTTGCCCATGGGCTATCTGACGGTCGGCAAATTCCGAGTTCTATCATATTTTGAAATTCCTTTTTGGCTATGTCGTATTTTTCTGGAGGTAATGGTCTTGCCCGAGCTGCGACGGGTGGTCCTGTAGTGATAATGTGGTGTTCAATCTTATGTTTGGGCGCATTGCGTAGAGAGGACTCTTTCGTGATGTCTTCGTATTTGTTTAAAAGTTGCGTAATACGTGGATTCGTTCCCACTGCGATAGTACGAATTTTTTGCTGTGTCGCTTTTTCTGAAGTTACATGCGTTGTCAGCTCTGTAACTTTGTCGATAAGTTTGCGACCTGCTATGTCGACTAATAGTTTATAGTGCTCTAGAAAATCTGCTCCAATTATTGGTTGTGTAACATCGGCGATTATAAAATTCCATTTATAACATCGTTGTAGTCCTAAATTCAAGGTAAGCGTCTTCTCGCCGTAAGTCCTAATTTTAGTCCCATTTGCAGCGTAAAGTGTGTATTGTTCATTTTGTAAAATTGAATATCTCTGTTGCTTGCTAATGACTGAGATATTTGCGCCCGTGTCAATCAAAAACTTCATACCACTTTTTCGGTCGGTAATGGTGAGGCGATTGGATGGGTGGATTGCACAGAGTTTCGCCGTTGTCTGTGCTCTTATTCGTTTCCCTGGTTCCGTACGTAAGTCATTGGTTTCCAACCGCATGGTTTAATGCAGTTCCTTGCATATTTTCCGAATCTTTCGTGGTAGTAACAAAATCGATTTGCTCCTCTATAGTTTGTTCTCGGCCTCATAATCGGGAATTGTTGACGTTTCTTGAAATGATTGTGCGTGTTGGGTCGATAGCCATATTGACCTTGCTGAATTGCGTCAATATCTATCTGTAATTTTGCTAGCTGGGTTAAAATGCATGCTGTATTGTTGTCGTTTGAAGTGTCGTTGCTAACAGCTGATATTTTAGTTACTTTTGAATTCATTATTATTTTGTCTGCAATTTGGCTCAGTTTGTCAATTTCCATGTCTTCCGTAACTGCTAGAACCGTAGTAACTGATGTTGGTAAAAGCCTGAACCATAGTAGTTTAATTGTTTCGTCACTGATTTTTCCTCTCCCGAGGACTCGCATTTGACGTAATAACTGCGAAGGTTTTTGATCACCGAGTTCTGTCTCTGATATTAATTTTTGAAACTGTCGCTGTTCTGTTTCTTCGTAACAATCAATTAAACGTTCCTTGATGTTTTTGTATTTATCTGTAGTCGGTGGTGAAGTGATTAGGTCACTAACCTGTAGTATTTCTTCCTTGGATAACTTTGCTATTACTGTACAGTATTTGTATTCGTCTCCTTGCTTCTGTGGTGCTAATATGGCTTCTAGTTGCGTGAACCATAATCTTGGTTGGTCTTTCCAAAATTCCGGAATGCGGGATAAAACCGAGGTGCCAGCAGCTACTTCAAGTGTTCCTTGCTGATTTATGTTCGCCTTGCACGGTGGTTGTGCCATATTTCTTGCTGCGTATTCGTTCGTCGGGGTCACCAATTTGCCAAACTTCTTGGCATTATATGATTAGGTATAAATGAGACAAAAGATGTAGTATAGTCTGGTTATAATTATCCAAAGGTGCATCTTATATATTAACGACTTCGTGTCGTACGTGTCGCCAGTAGAAACATTTAATAGATATTGAACGTGCGATAAAGAACATAAGATTGCGATGTAGATTGTAGATACAGCACGTACGCACGTACGCATTGTACTGTAACATAGTGTAAAGAAATAAATGCTATCACCGATTTTCTCTGTTAATCTGCATCTGACGCATGCGCAATGGCTTTAAACCGTCCGACAGCTGGCAATCGATATCCTCGCCTGACTAGTGGTGTTACGCGCTAGCTCTCTTTCACTCTACTTTTAATATTTACTATATTTATTAGCCAGCAACCCTTATTGGCGGCCAGATTTAATTAAGCAACCGTATATACTAATATACAGAAAAAAAATTAGCTTTAATTTGATATATAAATTATAAATGTACGTTGTGGGTGTATAAATGTAACAAATTCATACCTGTGTATACCTGGCTGCGAAGAGGTGCGGCCAGGTGCGCAACGGCAACCATAATTTTTCAGAGTCTTTATAGATGTTGCCGTAACGTAGACGACATTTCATTGAAAAAAAAAAGTCAATGAAATTTCTTACAGATTATGAATTATTAATAATTTAATTAAAAATACTAGCGGCCACATTTTGATAGGCAACCTGGTGGATATAAATTCTCCTAATCATGAATATGTGTAAAAATTTAGTTTTCAGCAAACACTCGATGAGTACACTGATTCTGCAGCCGGATCTTAGACTAATAGGCACTAAGACAGACGAACGTTTGCTCTGTGCGTTAAAAGCGAAGGTAGACAAAATGGGATTGCAAGAAAAGATTTGCAGTGTTTGCGTGGACTGCTTGTCCTTGAAAGCTAATCTGTATTATGATATCAGAAACGATAAAATTGTTGGATTTTATGAAATCAACGGAATTAAAAAAAAGCACCAGCTAAATATGTTATTGTTATGATGATTCGCGGTATTATACATAACTGGAAACAACTAATAGCGCATTCATTTCTATCTCAATGTAAAAATGATCCAGAAGTAAATGAATGGATTGACGAAATTATTATATCACTAGCTTTTGCCCGCGGCTTCGCTCGCGTTAAATTCGGGTTAACACAGTTCCCCTTGCGCCTTATAGATTTGTAATAGCAATGGTAAATTTTCCCTTTTCTTCCCTCTTTCTCCCTCACATCCCACTTTTTTTTAATTTTTTTTTTTAAAAGCCCTTGTCTTTCTCCTGGTTCCCAACTATCTCTGTACCAAAATTCATCAAAATCGGTTTAGCCATTAAAGCGTGAAGAGGCAACAAATAAACAAACAAACAAACTCACTTTCGCTTTTATAATATTAGTAAGGATAGTAAGGATTACTAAATATTGGCCTAGATATACGCGTATTTGTTTCAGATTTAGGTTCAGATTTTGGAAAAGCATCAAAATTTCGTTCCATAAGTAGTAATAAAACATATTTCATAGTAAATGGACACAACATTTTTTACATGTTTGATGTCCCGCATCTTATGAAATGTGTAAGAAACAACTTGAAAACATGTAATTTTATTTTTGACATTAAAGTTGCGAAATGGTCTCATATAAAAGATTTGTTTATTCAAGATAAACATCGACAAATAAGATTAGCACCCAAATTGACTGATGTTCACATCAACCCCAACAATTTCCAGAAAATGCGGGTTAAACTAGCTACTCAGGTCTTAAGTCAAACTGTCGCATCAGCTATTAATACATACGTTGACTTAAATCTTATTGACGTTGCCGCAAGAGATACCGCTGTTTTTATAAATAAAGTTAATAACTTGTTTGATATATTAAACTCGAGTACATTGCGATCACCTAATAAATTTAAAAGAGCTTTCCGCGGAGATAACTATCAAATTGACTTCTTACAGGAAATGTTGTCATTTTTTAAGAACCTAAACTTAATAAGAATCGATGGGCAGAAGGACGTTACGAATATTATGAATTTTATCAACGGATTTCAAGTGTCCATAAAATATTTAATACAACTATCTGAAGATTTAAAATCCGAAGGAATTCAATTTATACTAACGAGACGCTTAAATCAAGACGTAATTGAAAATTTCTTCGGGAAAGTCAGGCGGGTGGTAACTGTCAGGAATCAACATGTCAACAACTTAGTAATGCCTTCAAAAAGAAAAATTTAACCAATATCTTAAAGAAGCCTCAAAATACTAATTGCGATCAAGATTTCGATAGCTTACTTATGAGACTTGTAGGCCTACTATGACATCTTGAAGCAGAACTTATTCCGCTGTGGGAAAGGGACAGCTATACAGGGAATAAGTTCTGCTTTAAGATGTCATAGTAGCCCTTCTGAGGACTGTCGTATTTTTAATAGCCCCTCACAAGTTTCGCTAGATCCGCAACCAGACGAAGTTATTGCCCCTGAATTAATAGTAGGAACAAGTGACTATCGGTTTGATTTACCTGAAAAAAAATGGCTTAGTATATGTATCAGGTTATTTTTACAGAAAATCCCTCGAACAACACAACAAATGCGAAAAAATAAAACTGTACGTTAAGAAATCTGAACAACCTATAAATATGGGCAAAGATTCTCTATTCACCCATTACAAGGATTACAATGATGGTAACGTACAATTGGGTTTTTTAATTATACCTCCTGATAGTTTTATCGCATTTGTTGGATTGCTCGAGCAAAAGTTTCGCGAATATTTCGATCTTGAAATAAATATTGTCAATGTTGGCAACGAAATACTTCAACGTATTAAAGATTGTAAATTTGAAATGCCATGTGAGTGTTTCCCGTTAGATTACTTAAAAAAACTTTATGTTAGATTCAGAATTTACCATACAATTAAAAGAAACAATAAATTATTAAAAAACAAAAATTATGAGAAGAAAATTATTCGAGTAAGTAATTTGTAAAGTATTATATCATTCTCAATAATAAAACTATTTAACAAATGTTTTTTTTATTTGTCTTAATCTATTGTGACAACCCTAACAAAATAGGTAACAATTTTGCACGTTCTTAGGAAGCTTTGTCTCTGTTCCGTTTATCTACTCATGTGATTTAGGTAGGTATGTTATTTTAAATAGGTAAGTCTAGTTTAATCCGGTGGCTCATCAGAATCGGCACTATTACCAGTCAAATCTCTTATTGTACGCGTAATAAATCGAGGTCATGTATATCGGAAATGTGTAGCTTGATGTGCTGACTTGTACCTTTTGTAATTAAAATAAAGTAATTGTTTCAGAGCCCGGCCCAAATCGTCTCGGAAACTGACGCCGACGACGTGCCTGGGACATTATCTGTGAGTACAGTAAATCAACATTTTCACACTAACGTTATCATTTATTATCTGTACAAGTTAAGAAAAGAATCCAAAATGACTGCGCTATTTGTCAGGCCCTGTCCCATTGCTAGCAGTAGTTGATTTATGTTCGGTATTATGTAAATCCTTATTCGTTCGTTCCTTCGCCAATCCTTATTGATGTATTAATCAACGGTGCATATCGTTCAACAATAAGTTTGAATAAATATTTCTACAGCGCCTGCCTGCAAGATATTATTATTTAATTGCTAAAAGAATCAGTGCGCTGTATTTTGCAGAGCAATCGCTCAAACCCGAAAAATACGCTCGTTAAAATGTAGTTTGTAGACGAATTCTTCAATGTTTTTACAAAAAAAAAAAAAATACAAGTAAGTACTTAAACTAGAGTGTATGGGAAAAACTATTGTGTTGATAATTTTTTTTATTCACTTGTCCTAATGTTGCCAAAAAATGAGAAAATAGGTATTTTTAAAACTAAATATTAAATTGTCTAAATAACGGCTGGGCCATTTCTTATGATATTTGTACTAAAAGAAAGAAAAAACTCGTTTGAACAGTTTGTGTTGTCTATTATCAAGTATTTCTTTTTTATTTTGTTATAAACAACGATCACCCGGATCTTTACAAAGCTCCCCACCAAGCACCCCCGCTTTGCCCGTGGGCCGTTATGCTTACTCAGGATTCGTCTTGTTAGCAGTTAGTGTCTTGACGACTCTTACGACGGGTGGATTGTACGTGCGTTTTTCTTTCAAATAATATTTTAAATTCATTATTCTTGAATGAAATCATAGTCTTATTGTTAGGAAATTATTCTTTTCATTTACAATAAATAGTAATAAAGTTTGTAAGCGTAATAAAACCCGGTTTCAATAAAGTTTTATTTTCAAAGTGATCATAGAATATGCCTAAATATAAAAATAAAAATCAAGTGAGGCGTGGCCGAGCTCTCCAAAACTATTGGTAAGTACTTCAGCTGAGTGGTAAGTACGTTCTTGGTTCGATAGCAAAATGTTAGTAAGTAAATGTTAGTAAGTTTGTACCTTGATGATTTATTTCAACGATGTTGTTGCTTTCTTAGATAAAAAATAATGTCTTGAGATCTTTGATGGTGGAAAACCTTAATCATGACATGACACAGGTAAACCTACATGTTTGGTTTGCTTGAAAGAGCTCACGGTGACCTACGTGATTGTGAGGAAGCAACATACCAACCAAATATAATTAAAGTTCGTTTTTCAGGCAATTAAGAAAACAGCACAAATCTGTATTACAATATCAGGATGATCAACCATTGTCGGAATCCGACAAGACATGTGAGCCGTCTGATACGCCATTTGAAGAGTGTCAGTCGGTGCAAAATGAGCTACTAGAACTACGAGAAGATAATGTATTCCTTTTAATAAGTAGTTAAAAATTAATAATTAAGTTAATATTTTTTTTGGCCATCGCGACCTTCCTCTATTCCTGTAAAGTTTATTATTTGGATCTCAAAGTTGTGGGAAACTTTTGTAATCTTAAATACACTTCAAAGTAATTTATTTTTCTTCGTTCGCCATTTTGTTGACACAGTAAACCGTAGACAGAGTATTATATAGACTGCTGGATATCTTCCTTTGCATTCGCACAAGATAAAGACAAGCATATCGTCATCACTGGCACAGAAAAGAGACAAAGTATACATGTTTCTGTCCTTTATCGCGTGCCGGCTGAGCACATGCACATCATTGTGCACAACAAGTTTGACGTTTGTGACTGTTGTAGATTCACGTCTCATTGATTCTTATCAATTACATCGAGATTATACACAAAATACGGGTATTTTCGTGCTCAATTTGTTATATTACATTCGTACAACTGTGCAAAATGGTAAGGTGCAGTGTAATAAACTGTAAAAGTGATAGTTTGATGAAGATTGCGGGATTGTCCTTTCACTCGTAAGTATTCGAACTTTTCAAGTATTTCATCGGTTTGTGTGCTACTATTTATAATCAAATAGTTGCAATAATCTCATAACTATTTGTATAATGTGAAAAATCTCATAGAATCGTAATTTTAGCGATGTTTTTATTTTCTTATTTCAAAATTCAGTGTTGCCACTTTTTGACGGGGAATTTACCCTTTTATATGGGTAGTACTGTTTATGTAACGCAACGTCACTTAAAAAAATAACAGGTTGTATCTATACATATATGATATTAGTAATGACATTATTTTCATACTAGATTAGTAACAAACGTAATAAAATATTTTAATTCATATATGTGCACTCACCTAACGCCCTGGTGTTGCCCAATGCGTTCAAGTGGAGTAGCACGGCTTTTCACTGAAGACCGTCAACGACATTCTAAATGTTGTTGACGCTCCTAAATGCGCATAGTGTTGCGTATCATAGAAGCAATATTTTTACGCAAGATGGTATTTCAACTAAGTATTACTTTGTGGGTTGGCAAACATTCCTAGTTCACCAGTAACGCAGAAACCCCAACAACATCCTGAATGTATTTTTATACTGAACTCTGAGGGTCTTGTATGCCCTGTGACTATCAAACGCACAGAGTGCACGGGTACTATTGGCAGCTTATTACTTATAGCTGGTGTACCTACAATATGCAAACCTGAGGTTGACATATTATTTACTACATATATAGCTACTACTAAACTATAAATATATATACACTATAGGTACTATAAAAATCTTGAAATTATGTAAGAATATTGGTAATAATAAAAGATAATTAAATAAAATCTAATTACACTTGCAGATTTCCAAATGAACCCGAAATAAGAAACATGTGGATTGCTGCTACTAATAGACCTAATTGGGCTCCAAAACCGAGTTCCAGGATTTGCAGCCAACACTTCGACCATAGTCTTTTAATAAAGAAAGGAAAAAAAACTTTGTTATACCCCGATGCTGTTCCGAATATGGTAATAAAAATGGATATATTATATATACTGCAAAGATTAAATTTTATTACAATGGTTATACAATTTTAACATTCGATTGCATTAGGTTACAGAGTCAGTAAATCAAGGAAGCATTATTATAATTAAGAGCAGTGAAACCACATCTGCTGAAACATTAGCGGGGACCTCAAAACCAGTTTCATCTGTAAGTTTATATGATTGCAAAGATTGAGTTTTATTACAATAGTTATAAAATTTTAACATTCGATTCCATTAGTTTACAGAGTCAGTAAATCGATAATAGAATAATGCTTCTAGGCTTACTCTATATTCTAAACAAATAGTAACATATATTGCTGGTTTTATTGCAAGAAAGTTGAGGAAAGTTATCAAATGTGAGGATTGTCTTTTAGCATTGATCACAGATAATTATCACGGAATCATTGCCAGTAGAGACAAAGGAGGCCTTATTTATCCTTCATGTGATTTGAATCGAGTCTGTGAATTGGCAGAAAAGATATTCCGAGCGCGTTCACACAAAGGCATATCATTTTATAATGAGAAAAATTTGATGCCTAAACTTATATTATCATGTTTCAAGGAATGCACACGTACGAATATTAATATTTTTGTCAATGACCATTTTGATAGTCAGCCCTTTATAGGGAATCACAGAACTCTCATTAAATCAATTGCAATGCATTATTTTGAAATTCGCATTCACCACGGTACCAAACAGTGTTTTGAACCAAAATCAAGAGTTAGAAACATACATAATAAGTTAGTGCTGTTTCGAGGACAATAATTAGTTTATTTGTGAATAAAGTATTGTAATTCCATCATTTTTTTTTTATTTCTCATCGAAACCTAAAACTAAATAATAAAAATCTTATTTTGTGAAGAATGGGTAAAATGTACATCACTTGGTAACCCTGAACAATGGATGTACTTTTTATCTGTCCCTTTCGATGGCACGCAGTGCTACCAATCGCGGGGAAAATCCCCGATTTGCGGGGAATTGACGGTTAGCGCGGGGAGAGCCCGGGGAATGACAAAAATCGGGGAATATCGGGGAATACAGACCAATTCGGCTAAAACAATTTTATGCCAGATATCTAATACTTTACAACTAAAAATGCCTGGCCAACTGTCATTTGAACACGATTTCGTATTTCTGAACGCATTCATCATCATTCGAATATGGTTACTGCGAAAATATAGCAAAAATAATATATGTACTACTATTTCCAATGAAATAAGGCCACTAAAGAATAAAATTAAATAAAAAAATTGTACCTGCATTAGTATACTCGTATAAATAAGAAGTGGGACCCCTTACTTTAATTTGAATAGATGTAGTCTGTAAACTATTTTTTTTTAATTAAAGTATTTACAAAAGTTTTAACACTGTTTTATTCAAAATTTGTTCAACACTTAACAAATTTTGAATATAAAAGTGCTTATACTCTAAAAAAAAAAATCTGGGAATATGTGGGGAATAAATCAAAAACTAGCGGGGAATTTCGGGGAATTGACACCACTGACGCGGGGAACCGAGAATTTTTTATTGGCAGCACTGATGGCACGGATCTCACCAGTCTATATAATACTCAGTCTACGCAGTAAACGCATGCGTCAAGTGCACGTTAGCTGTTGTCTCAGTCTGTGCTAGCTGTTATGACGCATGCCGTGATGAACAAAAAAAGACAGTGTACAAATAGCTATAATAATCGTGGGGAGATTTCAGAAACTCGATCTAGCAACCCTAATTTTAAGTCAGTTTTGTTTTGACTGACGCTTGACAAGTTGAGAGTTTTGCTCGCAGTTTTCGCACAGAAAGCCGAATTATTTAAATTGTTCGTAATGACATACAGTTTAAAAACAGCTTTTCAAATGCTATTACTGTTGGAAGAAGAAGAAAACGACGATTTGCTGATTTTGTTGGCTTTGCTCTTGGATAAAAAGAGAAAGGAAAGTGCGGTACGTTATATATATATTGTCTAATTAGCTATGACCCGCGGCTTTATTCGTGTTATGGTCGATAATTATCCCACGGGAATGTCTCAAATAAACCTAAGATATACCCTATTGAACTCGAGAATAGTGTAGCTTCTTATTAGTGAAAAAAAGATCGAAATCGTTTCAATAGTCGCTTAGAAAAGTTTATCTAAACTTGAAGTCCGTAGCTCTTTCTTATATTAGTACCTATCATAAAACTGACATATTATTTTATTGTACAGTTATTGGGTACCTAAAGAAAACTATCAATTTGTTAAGTTTGATTCTAAATTGTTATTCTAATGTGCTTCCATATTTTTAATTATTATAAAGGTTTTTTTTTTGCTTCTACTATAAATGTTTGTTTTGTTAGCTTATACTTATTTTTTTTTTAAATAAAAGGTTGCCCAACACTAGTAATTTCTCCTGTATCTTGGGTACATTTAAAGTCACAAACACAAACAGTCAGACCCAAAACAACTACCTGTAGGTCATACAAATATTTGTTCCGTGTGGGAATCGAACCCCCGACACTCAGCGCAGCAGTCAATCGCTCAGCCACTGCGCCAACCGTGTCATCAGTTAATTTGATTGTGCATGCTGTGGTCTCCTGTAAGTGAAGGAGTACACCTACGTGATACTATTGTCGTCCATAAATTAAGTTAAATGATCTGTACATCTTTTGTTGGAGATTCTTTATAAATAAATAAAAACACGATGTTTCCTATGTCCGTCTCCTGGTTCCCAACTTAGCCATTAAAGAGTGAATAGGTAACAAACAAACTCATTTTCGCTTTTATAATATTAGAAAGGATAAGGATGACATAAGCAACAAAATAAAATCATACAATCTTTTGTCTTTATAAACTCACTAGCTTTTGCCCGCGGCTTCGCTCGCGTTAAATTCGGGGTAACACAGTTCCCCTTGCGCCTTATTGATTTGTAATAGCAACGCTACGTTTTCCCTTTTCTTCCCTCTTTCTCACTAACATCCCACTTTTTTAAAAAAAAAATTAGCCTGTCTCTGTCTGTCTCCTGGTTCCCAATTATCTCTGTACCAAAATTCATCAAAATTGGTTAAGCCATTTAAGCGTGAAGAGGTAACAAACAAACAAATAAACAAACTCACTTTCGCTTTTCCCATGGAGTAAGCAAAATGCTACCCGCTACGATCTTGACATATCTGCCTAGCCCCTCAACATATCAAACATTCTCAATAACATCAAATGCTTGGTCTGTAATTTTATTACAAAGAGTTTTTACAATTTCTTTTGTTACAGAAGCAAGACTCCTGTGAGCGAGACACCAGTGAGAATAACATCAAATTATTTTGTCCAAAATGCAACACGGAAGTCTCACACATTGCCAAAGCAATGGAAGAGGTAGCTACCAACATCTCTATACACACTCATTGTCTGCCCAGCACTTTGTCAACTACGTTGGGATCCGCGTGCAGCCTAAGAATCCCCGCCTGGACAGGTTTCCTTACTTTGACCAACCAGGGTCCGGAGTCTTTATAAAAACATTCAGATTAGCCATAGCAACTTACGTTCAAGTGGGAGATTTGCAACAAATTGCACGAAGGGGTTGGGTAGGGATATACTTTCAGCCACAGTTATAGTCTTTCCATGACAGTTCGCCTGTGAGCTGGGTACACACACTTTAACAACGTTTTTACTATGAAATGTATCAGAAAGTAACCTTTTGTCCCCCCAGTCTATTTGACGCCCACAATCGTCACAATGAACGCCACAATCGAAAATGTACATATTTTTTTTCAGGATCAATCAAAAATACTCATAGCTAAAGTGTACCATTACTTTGAGCAAGAGTATGAAGAATTGAAGAAGTTGTACGGAGACCTGGACCTGACTCCTCTGTCCAAGTTCTACCAACGGACTGCTCTGGCCACCGGAGTGAGCGAGACGACGCTACTGCAGATACTGAAGGAGGAAGAGGAACGGAATACGGACAGGCGATGGAACCCGCCTCAGGAACGACGCGCAGCTCGCAAGAGACGCAGGCAGACGGATAGGTAAGTGTTTGTGCCAATTCCTTTCACGTCTCTCGATGTTGTACTTCTCCTCCCCAATTTGCGAGGAAGTCATTCTAGGCGTGTGTGCTCTCAAAACGATGAAGCAGCATGTCTGAAGTTAGAACCATTTGAGAGGACAGTGTGGGCCTGACGACCTGGCGACCAGGGTACTTCACAAATACGTTCAACAAGAAAGAAAGATATCAACAAATGTGTTTTGTTTCAGTTCAAGCGAAGAGGACGGTCCAGATGATAATGTCGACGATATTGAGCAAGGAAGCCACGCGGACGAGTGAGTATAGTACCATTTAGTGTGGATCTCATACAGTACTTGGCATCTTGAATGAAAAGCGAATTCAGCAAGTTGCTCTATGGCAGATGAATGGAAGACTATTCGAGTATTCGAGTACGAACGAAGGAAAGAAACACTCTACTGTAACAAAACTCCTCTCAAATTCTTTCATCAAAATATATTTCACACTATGCCCGGCACAGGCACCCGATAAATAAATTGTGTAAAACTAATGTTGTTAATGTGTTTATTTTAACGATTTCAGGATTCTGACGTTGGTAGTGAAGATGGAACCTCCAGAAGATAACAAGTAAGATATTACGATAACTAAGATTTTCTATTTTTAGGCTTCCGTGCCACAAAAAAAAATTGATTACTTTGCAGTCCATCTGTTTTTCTTGTCTGTCTGTCAATACCTTTTATCTCGGAAACACGTGAAGGTATCGAGTTGTTAAGTTAAAACCATATACTAAAGTCTGTGGTCTTTTTGTGCTGTGAAAAATCACCCTCTAAGTCTATGTAGTGAAAAGATATGGCTGTTTATGTCGCAAGTTTGTACGGAACCCTTGGTGTGCGAGAAAGGATTTTTATTAAAATATATAGATATTTAACCATAAAAACCATTTATGGTTAAAACCATTTATGGTTAAAACCATTTTAAACCATAATACAGATTATGGTTTAACATATAATCACCGATTACAATTAAATATGATATCAGAAAGCACTAAGCAAAACTATAATGTATAAAATCGAATAATATATTTTTTGTTTATTTCAGTGAGGAACCTGAAATATTCTTACCAACAGAAGAGCAGTTACAACCTGGTAGTTGTGAATTGAACAAGTAAGTAAAAGTTTAGTTGCTTATTCGTGTTGTTTGAGGGTCGTCAAATACAATTAAATGTTGGCCAAACAATTAACATTACTATACAATGTGGCAATGTTGCCAGCCGTTACGACAATTGTGCTGTGGCAAGAAGAACTGCAAGAGCGAGCGCAGTGAGCTCGATCAGGTTAGGTCCGAAGGGGATGGCGGGGTCCGAGTGAAGTGGGCGAAATAGAGCAACGCCATCCCCTTCGTGTTAGGATACTTCAAACCTTAATTTTAAAATGTTTTTTTTTTTTTAATTATTTTGTTTTGTTTTTAGGGCACAACTTCAAACAGACCCGATTTCTGTAGACGTGAAGACTGAACCACAAAATTATGAAGTGGATATGTAAGTCATCGATTTAACTATTATAAAAAATGACCAAGATTCTGTGATATTTAAGCTGTGGCGATCCGCCGGTGTAGGGTAGCGATGGGGTATCGAACCCAGGCCCCCGCTCTACAAACGGTGAAAGAGAACATCGTTTGGAATCCAACCTTAGTGTTAGAACCAAAACTAGAAGCCATGGGACATGTACCAGCCCGCTGGTGCATGCGGCCTACAGCCCATTCTCTGAGAGCCCCTGAGTCCCGGCCACGGGTACATGACAGGCTGATCATGCTCATGTCAGACGTAGTTGTCTGATTGTCCATTATGTTTGGTTGCACTTCTAACGAGACTCTCGCACACAATCAACCTGTAAACACTAAACGTAAACGAAGGAAAAATACTAGAAAAACTGACGACACACAAACTGACGACACACCAACACTGTAAGTAATCATATCAGAACATTGCGCTTGATATTCCCGCGGGAACATGCAGAGATGTACAGTCACAAGCACTTTATATGTAAACTCGCAGCAATTTTCTTCTCCTGTATTGAGTAACGAAGCAGTGTCCAACTGCCTCGTTGGACTACTGTGCATACTGTGCATGTGGATTCGAAACGGTTTACTCCCAACGGCCACCACTAAAACAGGCACCAGTGGTGGCCGTTGGAACATTCCAAATAATATTTATTATCAGTGTTTTGTCAATGTAATCTAACTATAGCAAATGTACCTATAATTTAACTAACAGATTGATTGCTTACAGATATAGGTACATACATATATCTGGTGAATTTCTAAATAATGTCAATTCAACAATTTGAAACTAGTCATTTTATTTGCTTTACTACTTAATGTTATTTCATTCATTTTACTATTTATTTGCATAGAAAAACATTAATCACACTAGCAGTTCTCGGAATTCAAGGGAGATAAGTAACTATCCCCCGAATACTGAAACGTCACTCAAAATTTAAGTCCCACTTAAATTTAACAGAGACTCATGAGTGACGTTTGACAATACAAAATCTAAAGTTTAAGAGCTGCTCAAATGTTAAGCAGCCCTCACATTTTTGTTGGCGTTTCAGTATTCGGGGGTATATCTCCCAAACAATAAAAAATTAACTTAATGTTGGGAGGGGCGGGGCTCGGTGCTATTGTTATTGCAGTTATTTGATGATTTTCCATTCCAAAAAAAAGGGAAACGAACCGTGACACTGACTATACATAGTTCGAGCGGCTTACACTCTGATAGCTGTCCGTGAATATTTGTTTAATTAAGTTTCTGTTATTTGTGTGCAGACAACACACACACGGCGAGGCGTCAGCTCCGGGGGCTTCGCGTCGCGCTCCACTCGCGGAAACATTAGATAAGTAAGTACAAGCCTGTACCAACAGTTCTCATAGTCATCATTTGCCGCGCGTTTTCTCAATTATATTTTGAGCTTTCACTAAAAGAAAACCGGCCAAGAGCGAGTCACACTCGCGCACCGACGCCTCCGTAACACTTGCGACATAAACAGCCATATCTTTTGACTGTGTAGATTTAATTAAAGGGTTGATGTTTTTTCATAGCACAAAGGGACTACAGAGAGAGGAGGTAACGAGTTTAAATTAAGAACCTATCTTCAATTTGCTATAATATGTATGCCATATATCTTAATATACGTATATAAATCACGTGTCACGTTGTTTGTCGGCCATGGACTCCTAAATCCTAAACTACTTAACCGATTTTAAATTAAATTTATTTGTGACTAGCTTTTGCCCGCGGCTTCGCTCGCGTTAAATTCAGGGCAACACAGTTCCCCTTGCGCCTTATTGATTTGTAATAGCAACGCTACGTTTAGCCTATGGCCGTCTCGTGGTTTCCAACTATCTCTGTACCAAAATTCATCAAAATTGGTGTAGCCATTAAAGCGTGAAGAGGTAACAAACAAACAAACTCACTTTTTACACCGACCAACTTAAAAGATAGGGTAGGTAGGGTAGGTGGTGTAGGTAGGATGGGTAGGGTAGGTAGGATTTGCATGGTAAGTAGGGTAGGTAGAAAGCTAAAAAATTGCAGTGCAACGCATGCTAGGGCACAGCTAGTATGTATTTATGGCTTTAATTTAATCTTGGTACCTCCATGCGTTCCTGAGATAAAAGGTCTTGACAGACAGACGAACAATAAAGTGATACAATAAGGGTATCAGTTTTTCCTTTTGAGGTACGTAACCCTTAACAGATCGTGCGTCGGAGCTGACACATATATATTATCTTTTTCAGAAGCGGACGAGGACTGGACGAACGAGAAATAAATGTGCAAGAAATGGATTTAGTTGATTATAAGATTGAAAAATGTGATCCAGATTAGATATTAGTGCTGTAGTTTCTTGTTTATTTTTGTTTTATATTATTGGCTTGTCTTCAAGTACTTATTTCTTTTTTTTAATGTTTTGGCCTGCCTTACTTCCGCCTTAAAAATACTCGCCACGGATTAATCTTTTCGACGCCCATCATATTCTATGACCATAAATAAAAACTGATACCGTATTTTCATATTTTGTTTTATTTCATAAAAAATCAATATGAAAACCGGGATATATTTCCCATAATAAAAGATAAGAATTGTAAATTTATTAGACGCGGCGCTGACGATAAATATGTTTTTTTTTTTAGTTTAAATAAAGGCTCGGTACATTTGCTGAAGAAGCTGGCAGATTCGACTCCAAGTTAAATGCTTGATTGATTTAGATTTTCTTCATTCAATTCAATTTTTGTATATTTAGATCTATTTACATTTTTGGAGTTTACTCCTTAAGAATCGATTTTCATATATAAGGCGCCCGGTATGAGAAAAATCCGAGGGGTAAAACCTACTAAAGTAACGAAAATGTGTCACGTTTTTGGTGCGCACTTTTAGTGCGCAACTTTCTAATTTGGCTGTGAGTGTATTAAGACGTACATATGGTATGCTGTATATGCGACTATACCTATATACTATATGTTATTGGGCTTGTTTGTTTTTATATCAGTGTCGATGTATTATTTATATTGCTATTTTTTTCATTAATTTGTGAATTTACCCTTTCATTTGATAATAATCTTTTTTCAGTTGAATAAACTCTTTTTGCGTATGGTTAGATACTCGTACTTAAGGAGTAAACTCCAGTCGTGCGTCGGAGCTGACACACACACTTTTTTTATACGATTTCGCGTTAAATGTTCAGTTACCATTTTGTAAACTGGTATCACATGTAAACACATTAAATCGATAACGGATACCTAGGTATTAGGTAGGTACTGAAGAACCTATCTAATGGGTGAATTTCCCAAATGACTTATTTTTTTGTCTCCGTTGAAATTAGTATTTGAAAAAAGGAATACTGTTCTGAGTAATTTTTTTTAGGATTCAATAGGTAGTTATTGGGTTGTGGCAAAAATATAACTTGCCTAGGATTATTACAAAGCTAGAAATCCTTACTAACATTATAAAAGCGAAAGTGAGTTTGTTTGCTTGTTACCTCTTCACGCTTTATTAATGGCTAAACCGATTTTGATGAATTTTGGTACAGATATAGTTGGGAACCAAGAGACAGTCATAGGCTAATTTAAGAAAATAGGATTATGGGGGAGAAAGAGGAAAGAAAAATTAACGGTGCCATTACAAATCAATAAGGGTAAGGAGAACTGTGTTACCCCGAATTTAACGCGAGCGAAGCCGCGGGCACAAGCTAGTAAATACATAAACCTCTATTTTTTTCAAATCGGTGCTGTCCCTCTACTTTTTTTTACAAACGAGAAAGTTTATACACTACTTGGTAAAAATAAGTACCTAACTTAAGTACCTACTTATATAAGTTATTTTATTTCATAGAATAGGTACCTATTAGTTTTGTTATTAATATATAGCATAATTAATGATAATTTTTACTGAGAGGCACAAACGTACTTGTCCTGCAAAATGTTCTCATATCGCTGGATAAAAGTAATTTAAACCTAACTTTACATCGACGAGTCAGCGTCCCTATCCAAATTTTATTCCCTTTGTTAGTGTGTGCCACAGAGTACATTTTAATATATAGAAAGTGTGTGCTAGTGCGCAGTCAGGCCGGACGTCTGTCAAATCGCTGCATGTTCCCGCCAATAACGTATGTACAACGCCATTTCAGTTGCTCTCGGACAATTATTTTTATTATCGGTGGTTGCAGTTTTCTAGTGAAGTCTAGTAGTTTTATTATTGTTGTTTGATCCTAACAGAGGTAGTAAGGGAATTAGCTTCATTGACTGTTATTGAATTTATCCTAGATATTATGCATTTTTCCTAATTTTCTAAAAAGTGTGTTATTTCTCACGTCGCTGTTCTCATATCGCTGTAATCGGTGGTCTTTATCACCACCGATGTGATAATTTACACCGAAATGATAAGAAAAATCAAACGGTGTCTTATATATTATAATATCGGTGTTTTGAGTCATGATCAACGCACAGTTTTGTCACATCGGTGGATTGCTTTAATATATCGGTAGACGTAAACCTAGCAGACGAGTCATGGTTTACAACTAAAAGACAATTTCGTCCGTAGATGTAGATTGTGAATTTCTGTGGTAGGGCGGCATTTTAAAAACCTTTTGTAGGGTGTTGTAATAAAATTTGTAAACTATCTACCGTATTTTTTATCATAACAGTGGAAAAATTAACGAAATCACAAATTAATACAATAACTGTAAAAATACCTTTTCATCCCACCATCTCGGAAAGAGTATTTTTAATCTTCAATATCTGAGTGGAAAAGCCGTTTTTATTCACTAGAGCAGGGGTCGGCACCCTCTTGGCAGGCAAGGGCCACATGGTGGCTAAATAAACTAAAGGCGGGCCGCAGTCATTATACTTGCATTCATTCAAGAAGTCCAAAATACCTGCGCATAATAATTGGTCATATTCCATAGAAAAAACAAAAATGGCATTGAAAATTGTTAAAAAATACGGAATTCACTTCGTACACGTAATAAATTTTCTTTTTGCTGATCGGAAATCATCAAATAACTTCTCCCGCTCTGAGCGGAACGGTGGGGGGGGGGTTAAACTTGTACTGACTAAAACCCACCCATGTTCCTTCCATTACCCTTTACGTTCCGGGGCCACGGTATTTCTTTCGAACAACCCGGAAGAAAGGGCCTGCCAGGGCCCTCTTCTTTGTTGTTGACATCTCTCTGAGCCGCGCGTGGAACACATACGGCCAGTCGTGAATAGACGGACCGATGGTGAGCTAACCATTGCTCACCGTCCAGACCCGCATCTGAGGTGGCCGGGAGTCGTCTCGCAGCTCCTGACTTCCGCGGCGTCCCCCACGGCGGATGGGTTGGTTCGAGGTTCTTTCTCTCAAACGCCCGGCCACCTATTTCGCTAGCATGACTGTTTCGCAGAAGGAGGTTCCCATTCCCTGCAGGAGATCACTGCCCCCGATCGCCTCTACGAGAGAACGGCGGTGCTCCGCCCAAACTGGGCAGACCGCCACTGTGTGTTCCACCGTGTCCTCCGGGCGATTGTCACAATGGTGACACCCGGGCGTTTCCTCCCCCCTGATTATGTGCAAGAACCTCCCGAAACTTCCGTGACCGGTGAGGACCTGTGTCAGGCGGTAGGTGAGGACGCCATGGAGCCTCTCCAGCCACTCTTCAAAGAGGGGACTTACCGCCACTATTGTGGCGTGCCCTGCACGGGGTTGCGATAGTCGCTCTCTCCATGCCACTATGTGGCCGCACCGGAAGTCTGTCCGCTGGACGGCAACTTGCCGCAGCAGCAGAGGTTCCCTCCGGTATAGTGCCTCCGGCAAGAAGGCGCGCCGCCTCGCCGGAGATCGTGTGGTAGCCCTGGATTAACCTAATGGCTACCACCTTTTGGGGCGCGTTCGGGTAGTGGGCGATGCACCCACGTAAAGAAGGGCTCGTTAAGAGCCATGGATCGCACGACTCCGGCATAGAGCCTACGGCAGAAAGCGTTTGGCCCGGTCCGCTCGAGTTTGGGAGCCAAACGTCGGAAATGCTCCACGGAATTTAGGGGGTAGGGCGGAGGAGGTATTTATCGTATGTTAGCAGTAGCAGAAACATATTGGTAGTGGCAATTCGAATAGCTCTCAATTTCAAGTGCTCATTTGTGAGACGAGAAGCATATTATATTTTTTATAATTGACAATTAAAAATGTTTGTTCGTAAAAATAAGTGCTACCAAAAATTGTAATGAACTGCTTAGCAAACTTTTTCAACTCGTCAAATTCAGATGGCAAGCTACCATAAAATTTAACAAGATCATTGATTGCATAGAAGGGCTTTTGAAAACATCAGCTATAAAATTATTATTATTATATTATAATATATTATTATATTATTATTATAGTATGACACATTTCAAAGTGTTGCCGAGCAGAGAGGTTAAAGGCGCACTTACTTAATGCGTTGATTTTGATAATTTATTATAACTTATTTACAAAACATTCACGGGCCGCAAGAAAGACGTCCGCGGGCCGCATGCGGCCCGCGGGCCGCGGGTTGCCGACCCCTGCACTAGAGGATAAAGTAAATTGAATTTAGAACATCGTGTGCACTAAGTTTGTGAATTAAAAAAAACGTTAAACCGATTTACTGCTACCTCTATGGTGCGGAATATATCATACAACTTTTTTTTTAATTTGTTAAAAACTCAGACTCGGAACCTTCTTGGTGTTTTTCCAATTTGCTTTGTACGCGGTTCTTTACGCGGCATTTTTTCACGTCATTGTTAAACCATAAATTAAAAACAAGAAACTTGAAAACAAGTGAAAAATATTATTTTGTTATAATTTAAAGATTATTCTGTAATACTTACCTGTCATAATGTAGTAATTAATACCTAAACTGAAATAAAAGTGTACCTATCTTGTGATTGCATTTAGTCATTTCCTCGCTGAGGTGGAATGAAAAGTTACGTGTTGCACTCGAGTTCAAAGATTTTTCACCTCGTGCTCTTTTGATTCCCTCGCTAACGCTCAGGATTCTAATTTTGAATCACTCGCTGCGCTCGTGATTCAATTTTAGAATCCTTCGCTTGCTCGGTCATCAAAATTTAACACGTGGTTAAAAAGCAACTTTGCACTCTTGTATAAAAAATAACTATTATTGCTATCAAAGCTAATAACAGGAAATAATCCCCGATCGAGCTCTATATATTTTTAACGATTTTGTCTGTTGAAGGTCCATAGAAGTTTTTAAGATCATTTAGAAACCTCTGGCACCCCTGACTTATTTTTTATTAAGCTCTGAACATTTTTGATTACCAAACTGTAACGGTAATTTTGAACTTTGGACTAAGTTTGTGGTAAGTTCTACAATGCCTAGGCAAACGGTTTTTTTTGCATGGTAACTATTGCTATTGCTAATAGATTCCACAAAAAAGAATATCTGGAAATGATAGGAATAAAAAGATCAAAAATAAAAACCAATGTTAGGTGAAAATTTTGAAAAGAGTAAATAAAAAAAATCGCGGAACATACATGGGGGTAATTCAGGTACCCCTTAGCATAAGGCATCTAAATTTTTTCTTTGGACGCCTATCAACTGGCCACCCTGTATACCTACATAGACTGCCACAATCATTACCACGAAACCACTGGGTAGTAGATTTATAAATATATCATTAAGGGAGGTCTGTATTCGGTAATGTACGTCTATAGGCTGAGATGATGATGGTGAGGTGGAGCAATTGAACGCATTAAAGGTTTCTCTAGAAAATAAGTAGGTATTTTCTAGTTACAAAAATAGTAAGTGCATAACAAAAATTACAAAATAATAAATAGGTTAAAAGAAAACATCATAATAGATTAATTTTGTTTAAGGATGCCGCAGCCAAAACTAAAAGAGGAGGAGAAAAAAGAGAGAAAGAGATTCCTGGAAAAAATAAGAAAAGCCAAAATCAATAGCGATCCTGTGTTAAGAGAGGAGCATTTAAGAAAAGATAGAGAACGTTTAGCTAGACGAAAGGCAGCCGGACTTATCCCAACGCGAAGCCAAATGACTGCACAGGCACGTCGCTTAGCACAAAAGAAAAACCGAATCAGTGCCCGCGCATATTATCAGAGGAAAAAAGCTAAGGCAAATGTTGACCGAAACAACCGAACAAGTGTTTCAGTGACCAGAAGGGCTACTATGACATCTTATAGCAATTCTTATTCCACTGAATGAAAGAGATGGTGCTAGACACCCTGTATAGCTCTGTCTTTTTCCTTCAGCGGAATAAGAATTGCTTTAAGAGGTCATAGTAGGGCTACAGTGATGTAACAGAATCGCTACAGAAAAATGGAGATAATAAGCCTGGTACTTCTCAAGAACCAATAAGACCTTATAGCCCACGGCTATTGCGACAGAATGTTCGAAGTAATAGACCTGATCTGCGTATTGATGCCATAGTAGCGGCTAGTTCTCACTATTTACGTACAAGCAGTCCTCTAGATGTGTCAATAGCATCTCCTTTATGAACGCCAAGCATTAGTTCAATAAAGTCTGAAGAATCAACATTTCGCCCAAATAGTCCTAACTTAGAGTCGTCCTTTGCAACTATTAAATTTTAGCTTTATATAATTGTACTAGCTGGGCCTCGGCATGCGTTGCAATGCAATTTTCTACTTTTCTACCTACCCTACCTACCCTATCTTTTAAGTTGGATCAAACTGCACACGGTGTGCGAATTTTATTATAATCGGTTAAGTGGTTTAGGAGTCCATTGAGGACAAACATTGTGACACGAGATATTAAGATTTCTACATTTATTTTTCAATCAACAAAAATTAAATATATTTCCTAACTTTGTTTTAGTTGAATCATAATAGGATACTTTTATTTAAATTAATTACTATATACAAACTAAAAGTAAACATATTTACAAATAAAAAATGTAAAAGGGCGTCAGATAATTCGTCCGTATCGCAGTCAATAGGTAAAGTGCCCAGAAGGCTGGCAGCATTACCGCGTTGAATGGCAATGCTTATTTTTTGTGCAAAAAATAGGCCAGCCAGAGGGCGCCAAGCGGTCGACCGAACCCATGGCCCTTGTTTTTTAACCCCAAACGGCTCAAAAACATAACTACTAATCAAATTGTCATATTTGCGCCGTTTGAGGTTTTCAGCACCTGAAGCAACAGCTCCAGCGCAACCCACCGTGCTGGAAAGACTATTAAATTAAATCAAGACATTCAAATGAAGTTTCATAAATATCAAAAAAAGAGATAGGTACATGAGACTACATCAAGAAATTTAATCAAAGTAATTTAGAAGTGAGACAAATCTTGCAAATTAAATTTGATCCAGTTCCTGGTCAATTAAATGACAATGCAAAATTATTATGACATGAAGCTGATCTAATGATGGAACCGGAAGGTGGCTAGTGGCTATAATAGAAACTTGGTAGTTAAACGACACAACCCCATCGAGTTTGATATACTTATAATTATGTCAAGTAAGGACTTTTTGTCGTGATTCAAAGCCAACCAAAAAACCATTATGTAAACTCTTGTTTCAGACTGACTGTAAGGTTTGTTCTTACAAACCTAACAGTCACAGGT
This sequence comes from Ochropleura leucogaster, assembly GCA_958449745.1. Classification (NCBI taxonomy): domain Eukaryota; kingdom Metazoa; phylum Arthropoda; class Insecta; order Lepidoptera; family Noctuidae; genus Ochropleura; species Ochropleura leucogaster. The sequence continues at coordinate 6,638,273 of OY288228.1, read as the reverse complement.
AAAAGGTTTACAATCCCTGAAAATGGCATTGCAACTGTGCGAGCGAGACGCATTACCTATATTTACGTGGGAGTGACAGAGACAGGTAATAACACGTCAACGTTCGAAATTCTTTCTGTTTCGCGTCCGTACTTTATTACAAATCAATAAGGTGCTAGGGCAAAAACTACAAATAGCAGGTAAGTACTGTGTTATACCGAATTTAACGCGAGCGAAGCCGCGGGCAAAAGCTAGCAAACTATAAAACAAAATGACAGTGAGACGTACTAAGAAGAAAATCGTTTTCTTTAACTAGTTTCAAAACTAAAAACCACAGCAGAATAATTTTTGAAGGGGAAAATAGTCCCGAGAAGGGGAAATCTGAATTGAGGCGTGGAGAAAGGAAATCTTTCAAGTGGAAACACTGTCACGGTCCCGTGGTCACTGGCATGTCACTGGTCACTCATCACTGTCAAGCAAGTGTCAATGTCAAGTATCAGTGTGTCGACTGTCACAGACCGCAGTATTTACTTTGCGCGATTCGCCGCCGCTCGTTCGAGTGTTTGTATTATAATCCGTATCTACGACGGTGTAAGTGCGATATTGAACGTTTAATTTTAGTGACAGAACGCGAAACTTTTTAATAGGTGTCTAGTTTAATAGTTACTCGTAAGTGAATTGTGCGAAATTAGACGCTTAATTATGCCTCGTTACAATTACACAGCATCGGAGTATACGGACATGGTTTTAATCTATGGAGAATGTCAAGGAAACGCCGCTTTGGCTATTCGGACATACCAACAGAGGTATGGGGACACTCGAGTTTGTCCGACCAACGGGCGCACTATTGTCCTAGCTGTCCAGAGGGTACGAGAAAATAGACCCTTACTCCCACATATGGATAGTACTCCTCCACGTGTGAGAGTGATCCCTGAGGAACGAATTTTAAAACGTTGGAAGGTGTGTTTAATAGGATACATTAGTGTTGTTTATAAATTGATTGGTAGTGGAGTGCCGTAAGGCATAAAAATGGTAAAACCTCAGAACCCAGGGCAAGTCAATGAATCTGTATATCAAGTATTAGACTGCATTATTAAAACCACAAATAAAAAAGTAAAAAAAAAAATTGACCGATCTCGATTACAACAAATCGAAATTTTTAACAACAATTTACTGAAAAATGAGAGGCGGAAGGAGGAAAAAATGTTTTTAGTAAAAAAAATATTTTATACGTAATAAATTATGTTTGCAGAGTAACTTCAATGTTAATTTCTCTTTCTTGTTTTTTGTCTTCTTGCTCTTTCTAATCAGGGTCACCAGGTACTTCAAATCTTCGGTTATTCTAGGGTTTATAGTTTTCCTTTAATGTGGCCATTAAACCATAATTCTGTACCAAATTTCAGCTCCCTCAGTTTATGGGAAGTACTAGTTCTATTTTGATGATAATGAGTGAGTCAGTGAGTGTCATAAATGCGAAACTTTGCTTTCGCCTAACTTCGGAACTAAATGACATACAGACTTGAAATTTTGAATTTTAATTAGGTAATTATAGCTTATTAGATGACGAAAATTTCAGCGTTCTAGTGTTATCCAGAGGTTCTCAAATAGGGGCCTGAAAATGCGGCGAAATGGTTCCAGTAAAGGATGGTATGGCGTAACGGCTGCTGTTATCCCCTCTATTCCCCTCCCCACTCTTCATCGGTATACCTGCAGTTCCTAGAAATCCAAGCTTAAGTTTGTAATAGTTTTTCTTTTTAAAATATAACTTCAAACTGATATATGTGAAAGAAAACTCCAAAAAAATAATAATTATTATTATAATAATAAAAAAAATTGGTTATTTAATAAATTTTATATTTTTAATGTTTTTTTTTTAAATTTTTGTGTTTAAGAAATATTTAAAAATATAATTTCATGTATAGAAAACAATAAATGGGCGAGAATAAAAAAAATTGAGAGTGCATAATATTTTTTTTTAACATTTTTGTATACATATACTATCAAAAACATATTTCCAACGTTTATATCAAGATTCATTGACTGGCCCTGGATTCCGAGGTATAAACCTTACGGGCGCTCCACAAATGACTCATGCGGCGTTACCGCGCTCTGAGGCGTTCCATGTAAGGCTTGAAGTGCAAGCGAGAGCGCGGAACGAGCGACAAAGAAGCACAATCGGCCTTTGCGTTCGGCAGCGTTCGACATCCGTCTCTCTCCTACTTGAGTGAGCGATGCAACTGCGTGGACAGCTGCTATACTGTAGTACCTACATTTATAATATGTTTTGATCGAGTATCCAGTGAAAAGTAAATGTGGTGTCAATTGTTTATAGCAACGATAATTACAGCCGATAAAGGTAATGATTGTTTCGATATTAATGATATATTCAGTGATATTGTGGAATATTCGTGCTTTCATCATTAAAATGAATAGCATCGGTCCGCTAGTGCAGCGATTATAGGTTATGCTATAATTGACAAAATTAGAACAATAAGTTAACAGAACTATTTCACGATGAGTAAAAAATCAATGGCTTTACTATTCAATCGAAATAATTATCGAGCGTAGCTATTATTTAAAAAAATTAAAACATAAATATTAAAGCTTTCACATATCACAACAACGTGTCTGAAAATAATGACAGGTTGGACCAGCCATCCGTCAAAGGGAACATTTTCTCCTATATCAAACAAATTGAGGCGGGCTTTTTAAAAACTAGATTTACGAAAATTTTAATGTTTCCAAATTTTAAATGTAAGATTTATAAACAATAATTTAATCATTGTTTATTCTTATAATGAATTATTTAAAATTATTACTTTTTTATAACAAATTACAATTAAATTTGCAAAAATAATTAAGTAACTAATTAAAAAAAATTAATTGTATTATTAAAATAATAAAATCAAAATTAAAATTTTAACAATTGAGTAGAGATTTAAACAATAAATTTTATACAAGTATTTTGTTGTATTTTTATTCACGATAATTTTAATTTAAAATTATTTTCTGAATGAATAATTTTATCAAAAAAAAAAATTGTTTCGAACGACGATTTATTTTGCAGAACCGCTTACAATCCCACAATGGAAAAAAAGCCTGACGAACCAGAAGATGTCACGAATAAGCCACTACCTTCGATGAGTGAACCCACGGAGGTTCAAGATGCTGTAGCTTCTACTTTAGCAACGCCATTCGCGCTGCCAATAATCACTGCTTCAAAATCGAAAGCCCAAAAACAACGTGAGTACAGACAGCGTATCACAGCATCTAGAACTCCTGCTCAGGTGGCTGCTGCGAGAAAAGCGAAAAACGAAAGACAACGCAAAAACAGATTACGCCAAGCTGCTAACTTGGCTATTGCCAGTAATTCTCTTGAAACGACAACTACATCTCCATCTCGTTCAGAAGAAGAGTCGAACAATGTCCAAACTAGAAGTCAACGACAACAATCTACCACCACTGCAGATCAACCTGATGAGCGTGTCAATCTCACAAATGAGCCACCCATTGAGGTTCAAGAAGCTGTTGCATCTACCTCTGCGACGCTATTTGCAGAACCAACAACTGCTACTCCAAAAACAAGGGCACAAATACAACGTGAGTACAGACAGCGGATTGCTGCATCCAAAACTCCTGCACAGGCAGCAGCTGCAAGAGAAGCACGTAATGTAAGAGATCGAAACAACAGATTACGCCAAGCTGCTAACTTGGTTATTGCCAGTGGTTCTCTAGAAGCGTCAACTACATCCTCATCTCGTTCAGGGCAAAGTTTAAACACCGTCCATATTGATACTCAACGACAATTTACCGACCAACAACGTCAAACTTTAGCAACAGAACCAGCAGAAACTACTGTACAACCAAGTACTTCTTCAGATCAAATTGAAGTTCAAGCACGATCTACTTGGAACACTAAATGGTCATCATCAATCATAAGATACAAATCTACTTTTTTGGAGAACGATTTTGGCTACCCTTGCTCGGTCTCTGACAGACTTTGGTTTAGGAACGACCTTAAACCCATCACTGCAGCACAGCTGAAGGTAATTTCGGTATTTTCTTAGTCCATCATTATTTTCTTAAGACGTTGTCACGTTCAACTATCGTCAGTAAAACGACTTTACAGACAACCAATAGGGAATATGCATGATATTTTTTTATGTCTTAAATTAAACATATACATCTTTATTGACGGGCCTGTTGGTCTAGTGGTTAGTGGCCCTGACTGCTGAGCCGGAGGTCGTGGGTTCGATTCCCACCCAGGAAAAACTTTGTGTGATGAGCATGATTGTTTGTTCTGTGTCTGGGTGTGATTTATCTATAATATGTATGTATTTATAAATTATATAAGTATGTATATCAGTTGTCTGGTTACCATAACACAAGCTCTGCTTAGCTTGGGATCAGATAGCCGTGTGTGAGTTGTCCCAAGATATTTATTTTTTATTTATTTATTTATAACATAGAAAAAAATATAAATAGACTTGAAAATAGTCAATTTACTTTTCAAATTGAAATTTAAAACATAGAAAAAATATGAGCTGTCAAAACGCCACCATTTTGCGCCCGAATATGATGACATCATTAGTTATGTTGTCATAGTAGCGTTTCAGTTACATAATACTTATTTTCAGTTGTAATTGCTAAACAAACCATGGAAAAAGTTAAAAAACCTTGTTACAAGTATTGTATGGTACCGAAATGTAGAAACACTACCTTTAGTACACCAGAAAAAGTGTTTTTTCGTATTCCATACGATGCAAAATTACGAAAACAATGGTGTAAGAATATGAAAAGGGATAATATATCTCTATTATCGGTTGGATTTTGTTGTGAAGATCATTTTAACGTAAGTATTCTATATTTATGTACGCCTTGTGTGAATTAAGTCAAAGATTCGGTCTTTAACTAACGTAGTTCACAAGTTTACAAAAGTCCATTAAAATTTTCTCTAAAGCTTCCTTATTCCTATTGCGGTTACTTATACGTTTTTTTTTTTATGATTGATATTTGATTTCAGGTTAAGGAAGATACAGTTAATTTTATTGAATATAACATAATGAAACAGAATGGAGAAAAACGTAATCTACGGTTAAAGAAAGGAGTTGTTCCTCATATTTTTGTATGTCAAAAACCAAATAAGCCATCACCATGTGAGAGAATGGCCGTAGTTAAAAGGCAAAGAATAGCACTAGTAAATGAAACTCTATCAGAGTATGCTATCAAAAGTAGAAATATTTTAGAAATTGGTGAACTTCCACAAACAAATGACCATGAAGCAAGTACTAGTATCTTCCATTCAAATATATATGATAATAATCAAGTAGAACCCAGTACTTCTCATAAAAAAATATGTGATATATATCAAGCAGGACCCAGTACTTCCCATATTGAAGTAAGTATGTTGTAATGATCATCAAACAGAGCCCTGCACCAGGCGTCCGTCACTCGCTCAAGGCCACGCTTTTTATGCCTACCGCTTCGTGTATCGCCGTCGATACAACTGACAGTGGGCTGTCGCACCGTGCGACAACGTCGTGATTACCGCGCTGAGTTTCAAAATGCCGAAACCACGTAATTTTTGTGCAGTATATGGATAATATAAATATATTGAATATAATAATTCTACTATAATACTTCAATACAATAAATAAATTGAAGAATTAGAAGAAACTTTTTTTAATAATTTTGACAACGTAATAATGGATCGCACTATCTTGGAAATTTTGAAATTAATTGATTTTGCTCCACTTTGCTCCTGTTTCCCTTTCGATTATTTATTAAAATTATTTACGCGGTTTAGAATATTTTGCACAATAAAATTTAATAATCGTGAATTCAGGGAAGGAAAAAAATTATCAGTCATTTTATTAAACTGAAACATATTTGATTCTACAACATTCGTTTTATTATCATTATCATCAATTCATCATACGTTCAACCCTAGCACATTCGCTCGATGACGCGCCCGCACGTTGGTCGCGCGGCGGGCAATACAATCTCAACTCTCTTTGTGCGTACTTATGGTGCATTTCTTTTGGCTGCAAACAGCTGGTATTATTATTATGATTTTGTAGGCTATTATAGCGTAGGTATTTTCCTTTTTGTATTGGAGTGATGTATCTGCTACGTAGTAGCTATTTAGTAATCTGTGCCTGCACTTCTTATATTGAAGATAAATTACAGAGTGACAAAGCTGTGCAAGTCAATATTAAACCACAATACAGAAGTAAAAGTATCAATGTAAATATACCTACTGAAAAGAAAAATGTAGGGCTATCACCATTACTTCTTTCATCACACAATATTGGAACGTCACCGATAAAAAAACTATCTGTAAAAAGAAAATTGATAACTGATAACTCGGTTGATAGCACTTCTATATCATCTCGTTCCTCTGCTATATCTGATGATTATGAACCAAGTTGTTCTTCTGAGTTAAGTTCAGTGCAAGATGATTCAGAAGAAGAGAAACATTTTAAAAACTTAATGTGTAGTAGCATCCTAACTGTTATTGAAAAAGAGCCAAAAATGTTGCTAGGATTACCTAAACAATCATATCATTTAATAAAACTTTTAAGTGATAATATTCCACTTCCTACGATATATATATTTTAATAACCCTCAAGAAAATTAAATTAAATGAGTCATTTAGCATATTGGCATTACAATTTGGATATTCACAAAGCACTATTACTAGAGTCTAGCACTATTAAAATATGTATACCATGTGACATAATAATTACTTTGCAGCTTTAACTCCTTTGATCTCTGCACTCGTAAAATCTAGATTTGATGCAAAATATGCAGACATCATAAATCCATCTATTCTAGGTAGATTATCTGATTGTGCTTTGACAAAACCAGTTTCTGTCATCCTCTTAAATTTACTACAAATATATTTCACGAAGTAACCACACAGAAATACAGTTTTAAATATTTTTTCTCACAAACACTATACTAAGACAGTATGAATATCGACGCCGATAAATCAACGATAAATGCAAAAGGTAACTTGTGACGTCACATTTCGTTTCGAACAATAGTGACGCGTTTTGACAGTTTGAATTTCCATCCGTTATTTTTCACTTTTTAAATAATATTTTCTGGGTTTAAATGATAACCAAATAAAAAAATACCTTTTAAGTATAATGTAAAGACTATAAGAATCTAGAAAAAAATATTTGAGACAAAGGAGATCGACAGTTTTGGGCCAAAGTATATACAGAAACGATATGTATATAAAAAAAAACTAGATTTTTTACTGATTAAAAACAACATGTAACAATAATAACTTTCTACTGGAATGAGCTAAAAATTATAATTTTAAATATGGTTTTTAATTTAATGTTCGTCTAAAACTAGCTCCATAAACAAGCTGTCAGGTCATTTTAAGATCGTTCTAAAACTAGGAGTTTTTTTTTTTTTTTTTGGTGTGGCACTAGTTGCGTCTTTGTGCCAATTTCGGGTAACAAAAGGTAGGGAAAAATTTAAAAATTCGGGGAAATAAGGATTTAGTAAGGTTCAGGAAAGGAAATAATTTATTCAATATATATTATATTAGGATAAAAAGGATATACATAAATATACAAAAAAAAACTAAATTTTTATATCATTTTTCAACATAAATGCAGATATTAAACTAAAATATTCAATAGGATTCATTACTAAACAAGATACACAAGTAGGAAGAGGAACATTATGGGAAACAAGAGAACGGAGGAATGATGAACGATCATAACGTGAGCAGGAGAAGAATATGTGATCTAAAGTACCAACATCATCTCCACACTCACAAAGATTGTTATCCACAATGTGCAACTTAGCAAGGTGGAAAGGAGTACAAACGTGGCCAAGCCGCATACGAATTAACATGCTTGTAATGAGTTTAGAGCATTTTATTTTACAAAACCATGGTTTGGTTGGGATCGAAGGCTGAATTGAAGCATATGCCTTACCCTTTGCTTGAGAGCTTTTACTCCAAAGAAGATCCCAGGAATGCCGAAGATAGTCTTTAGGGAGGTTAACAAGATCATGACAGAAATTTTTATATGGGAAAACGTCACCATTATGCACTGCCTGTTTGGCCAACTGATCAGCTTTTTCGTTTCCTTGGATTCCGGAATGACTTGGAATCCAAGCAAATTGTACCGTGTAGTTTTTTAGTGAACATTTGTGCAACTGTTTTCTAATGTCAAATACAATAGGGTAAAAGGGTTTCATTTTAAATGTAAATTTTTCGAGAATTTGTAACGCACTTTTAGAGTCGCATAGTATAAGAACATTTTTAAGTTTCGCGATCAAAACATACTCTAATGCCTTGAACAGACCAAAGCATTCTCCAGTGAAGACTGAAGTTTCAGGCGGAAGTTTTACCATCTGTACAACTTTATACTGAGAATGAAATATACCAACTCCCACACAACTGGACCGTGTTTTGGATGAATCCGTAAATATATAATGACAGTCCATCCAGTTTTCATCAATCGCGGCATTAAATTTTATGTTAGCTCCTGCATCACTTTTTTCTATGCCGAGATTATAATGAACTACAGGAGAGGCAAGTAATGGCTCAAAAATTTTGCACTCAAATATGGGAAGAGTAGGAGAGCTATGAATACTCGATGGTATGGAATTAAACTTCCTGAGGCTTTTAACTAGACACGGAATATCTTTGTGTCGCCAATAGGGTGAAGTTTGTATAAGATTATCCAATTCTAATAATTTTGAGTGAAGCAAAACTAGGAGTTCTAAAGATGTTAATAAAAAAAAAAAAAAAAAAAAAAAAAAAAAAAAAAAAAAAAAAAAAAAAAAAACGAAATCTATTTTGTTTTAGCATCTATCATGGACATTATAATCATTTATAAACGAAAAAGGACATTTAATGAAATTATTTTGGTTTTAGTAATAGTTATTTTTATATTTAACAAAAACTTCGTTTAAAATCGTGTGTCGGGCGACTGTTTCAAAACGAAAAAATATTGATATTTGTCAAAATGTCAATGTCTATTCACTCCCGTCAAGTCCCGTCATTCGTTTTCGTACTTGTGCACTTAAGGGCCTATGCACACCACGTTTTTTAAACGCGCCGTCGACGCGCGTTTGTAGCGATACAGACGCGATACGCACGCAAGTCAGACGCAGCCTATAGACCTTTGCACACCTGTATAAATACAGACGCGCGTGTGTAGCGATACAGACGCGATGCAAACGCGCGTGTGTAGCGATACAGACGCGATGCAAACGACGAATAATCCGGTAATCGTAAATTCCACAATATTGGCCGGTTTTGAATTTCAGTTATGAAGTTTTCTGTGTCGAAAGGCTCCATTTTTTTGTTCCAAAGACGTGCGGTGCACCAAATCGCTCGATTGCTACTAGCGTAGATTCACACTTCCCTTTCCCTCGTTGCGTTTGTATCGATACAGACGCGCCGGTGCCGCGCGTTTGTATCGATACACACGCGCCGGTGCCGCGCGTTTGTATCGATACAAACGACAACAAACTGCTCTGCAGGATAAAAACGCGCCGGCGACGCGCGTTCCCAAAACGCGCGTCGACGGCGCGTTTAAAAAACGTGGTGTGCATAGGCCCTAACTTGTTTTTATTTTACCTACCTAATTCCTTTTGTGTGCCATGCAATAATATGCTAATAGTAACGTATAACTATGTTTTTAAACAATTAAATCAATGTGACTATTTGATTATTGTCTTTAAAATGCATTTTAGCATTATAAATACAATCATTCTTACCATCTGCCGCATAACTTTACCTAGTGACCCAAAAACTTATTTTCTTCCTAATTCCCATAGAATCTTGAAAAAAATCTTTCTGATAATAATATGAACGTGTTTTATTTAGTATTCAACACATAAATTGTTACTGTTCACATTTGGCCCAACGATGTATGGGTTTCTGGCGGTCTCCTTTAAATATTATGCATATTCCCTATTGTTTTTGTCGGTTTGATTGACGTCTTCATATCGTACAAGGTTGTGTTGACATGACAAAATTGGCCGAATACAGATCTGTGAATAGTGTTTGACGTGATCGTCGTGGGTGAGTATAATCGATAAAGGAAGACTTCTAAAGCGAAACTTTTATTACATCGTCTCAAACTTATTCGTCTGTGTGTTACATGTCGCGTGACGGTCGGCCGCGGAGTATGAAAGGCGCTCGTCGAAGCAGCCGAGGCCAATATGGCGGCGCCCATAGTTTGCTGCAGCTCACCGTGAAGTGACTATTACTTATTTGTGCCAGTTCTCCACGCTATTTCGTTTGTTTTCGTCAGTGTTTAATGTAAATGTTGTTATTAAAGTAGAAACTTTTATTACATCATCTCAACCCTTTTCGTCTGTGTGTTGCATGTCGCGTGACGGTCGGCCGTGGAGTAGGGACGTCTAAATGTCTATAATGTGAAGAAAAGTTTCACTCTTACCGTGGTTTCGTGTTGTTGTTTACCAAAAGCAAAATGCATGGTGTGGCCATGCATTTTGCTTTTGGTAAACAACAACACAGCTAGTGAGTTCAAAAACCTGATCAACGTGAAAAAGCAATAAATAGTGCAAAAATGAATGACGATGAATTAATTTTACGCCGTAAACAACAGAACGCTGACAGAGCACGAGCTTATAGAAAAAGGCTTAAAGATGTTGGTGAGTTAACGTAGTTTTTATATTGAATTTATTAGAATTGTTAACGCGTTTTGCTGGTGCATGTTGTTGTTAATAGATTTATTTCAATTTTAAGTGCTTGGATATCTTATTCAACTAAATAATATTAAATTAAGTAGGTATTTTAAAGTGAAACTTATTACACATGCAACACACAGACGAAAAAGTTTAAGGCAATCTCAAACTTTTTCGTCTGTGTGTTGCATGTCGCGTGACGCTCGGCCGCGGAATAGGGACGTCTAAATGTCTACTTATTAAGTAAAAAAAAAGTTTCACTTTAACTGTGGTTTCATAAAAGAACACAATCATTTTTTTATTTATATTCGGTCCATTCAATATATTCAATTTTATTTAACAGATGCCATGCCCAGTATTAGTACCTACCGTTCAAAGTGGTGAGCCTGAACCTGAAAACATATTTACATCAAAAGCAACTAAATGCGGAACGATCCCGCAGGTATCGTCAAAAACGCAAGCAGCTAAAATTGGGTGCCAATTTTAACCGAGGCACTAGTATAAGTAATAAAAGTACAAGTTGAGAATTATTTGTTAATCTAGAGGAATTTCAAAATTCGTCAGATCACCATCAACAATATGTATATAATCTAAATTTTCGTTCATTTATTTGTTTTTCTAACATATCCTTACATTTTTAAACATTTCTTAATAAAAAAAAAACATAAAAAAAAAAACATTTAAAAATATAAAAATAGTAGCCCACCGGTATCGGGAACAGGATCCAAGCTACCGGCGGTCAGGGCTCCAGAGAAAGGAACCTCCTAACAATACGAGCCGTGTCCAGGAGTACCGCTTTCTGTATCAAACCCTTGATCCAGCTGCCTAACGAGAGCCTTCTCAGGTGTTGGTCGAGGCTCTTAGCAATTAAGCCATTGGCTGTAACGACTATCGGCACAATGATCGCTGAGTCCACGTCCCACATGTCGACAACCTCGCGAGCCAAGTCAATATACTTGATTTGCTTATCTTTCTCGGCTTTCACGAGGTTCTCATCATGCGGGACTGTTATGTCAACAATAATTGCGCGCCGTTCTGATCGATCCACCACCACTATATCAGGCTTGTTAGCAACAATAGTCCTGTCAGTGATGATGGATCGATCCCAGTACAATGTGATATAGCCATGTTCAAGAACTGGGTCGGGCTCATACCTGTAGTACGGCACTTCCGATTCCACAAGGTTGTACTTTAGAGCAAGTTGCTGATGGATAATCCTGGCTACAAGGTTGTGTCTATGCAAGTACTCTCCGTTAGCTAGACGAGAACAACCGGAGATAATGTGTCGAATTGATTCACCCGGACGGTGGCATGCCCGACATATGTCAACCGTGCCGTCCTTCACAATAAATCTCCGGTAGTTATTCGTCATCATAACTTCATCCATAATTGCACAGACAAAACCTTCGGTTTCTCCAAAGAGGTCCCCGGAACGTAGCCAGGCTACGGACGCTGATTGATCTACATCGGGTCCATGTAGGGCCCGGAAAAAGCGTCCGTGAAGCTCCTTACTTTGCCATACCTCCTTGCGGTCGTTAGTGTCAAGTATTACAGGTTTGCGCCAGTTCTCTTTAGCCAAGGAGAGCGGGGTGAGGCCTTTGTCCACTGCAACCACATCTCGATGCATTCCCACGTCTGATTCTAGAAAATATTCCCTGAGACTGCATATCTCGCGATTGTGGAGAGTCTTGGCGTTTAGAAAGCCTCGACCTCCACAACTCCGCGGGATATACAATCGCATGACCGAAGAACGTGGGTGATGCATACGAAATGCCGTTAACAATGTACGGACCTTCCTATCCAGGGCGTCCAGTTCTGTTTGAGTCCATTTGAGTATGCCGAAAGAGTACATCAAAACCGGCATGACCCAACCGTTGAAAGCACGCACCTTGTTTCCGCCTGATAAAAGACTATTAAATACTTTTTTCAGGCGGCCAAAGAAGCGCTCCTTCAACGATTGCTTCATGTCAGCAACATTGATGCCCAGCGCTTCCGACATCCCCAAATACTTGTAGGTTTCGGTTGCTGAGAGGGATCTAAGGTTTATGGAATCTGAGAGCTGGGTTCCCACAGATTCCACAATTTCCCCTCGCTTTACATGCATGACCGCACATTTGTTCACACCAAATTCCATCCTGATGGCGCTACTGAAAGTTTCAGTTACCTTCAGTAGCTCCATCAGCTGCAAATCGTTGGGGGCAAAGAGTTTCAGGTCATCCATGTAAAGAAGGTGAGATATAACCTGACCACCTCTCCTCAATCTATAGCCCAGACCTGAATTCTCCAGCAGCGTGCTTAGAGGATTCAGGGCTAAGCAGAACCAAAGTGGACTCAAACTATCGCCCTGGAATATACCTCGCTCTATCCTTATCGGTTCACTATTTCTTTGAATCTGCCGACATCCTGGATAGCGAAGGACTGTACTCCATTGCCTCATACACGAGATCAGGAAGGTGCGCAGAGTTGCATCAACTTTATACAACTCTAGCACCCTCATGAGCCATGTATGTGGCACGGAGTCATAGGCCTTCTTATAATCTATCCAACATGTCGACAGATGCCTTCGAGAACGGCGAACCTGTTGACTAATGGCCATATCAATGAGGAGCAGCTCCTTAGTACCGCGGGACCCGTTCCTACATCCATTTTGAGAAGCAGACATGATTGAATTGTCATCAATGTGTTTAGTGATTTTAGCTCTCAAAATGGATGTAAAAACTTTATAAAGTGTCGGAAGACACGTAATTGGTCTATAATTTTTGGGTTCCGCCGTACTACCCGATTTATGGAGCAGGTGGGTTATACCAGTTGTCAGAAACATAGGTAACGACCCTGACTCTAAGGCCGTCTGGAATAGGGCCGCCAAACGAACGTGCGACCTCTGGATCCACTTTATCCAGAAGTTGTGCAGTCCGTCCGGCCCTGGAGATTTCCAATTAGGCAACGGACGGACCGCACAAGCTACATCTTGGGGGCTGATTGTTAGGGCCCCCATTTCTGGTATTGGATCGCATGCTCGTTCGACTTCCCGAGTCCATTCACCTTCGGTATGACTGACAGGCACCGACCAGATGCTGCGCCAAAACAAACACATGGCGTCATCATCCGGTAGGCGCGTGTCAGACACACCTTGGTCCGGTCGCTCCCATGCTCTATACACCCACCTTTCATCACTTTGGAATGTGCGATTCTGAGTGTACCGTTCCACCCGCCGCTTATACCTACGAATACGGTTTGCCCATGCATACACTTTCTGTTTCAGGAAGTCGATGCGCTCTGTGATGCGGGACATATAGTCTGGAGGACTTATATCAGTCCCTACAAATGCCCGCCTCACAAAGCGCATCACTCGAGGTCGTGTGTTACCCTCCCTGAAACAGGTTAGTTTGCCAATGAGTGCTCTGGCCACACCAATACGCCGCTCAATCCTGCACTGCCAAAATGGTATAGCTGGTTTCAGTCGTGTAGCTCTGTCATCAGGAAATTTGACGTGAGCTACACGACACACCGCTACAGCCGCACAATACAGGATTGAGTGAGCATCAGTGAGGTTCTCGCAGTTGTCAAAATAGCTTGACAACTGCGAGTCCAGAGCAGCCACTAGTGCCCTATTTTTATTATGCATGGGCAAACGAGGTAAGCGTGGTCTAAGTTCGGGCGACATGTACCGATATTCTCGAATCGCACCCTCCAAAGTACTCCTCATTTCCTCACTGCACTGGGTACTTACATTAGTAGCCATGTCATTACTTACCTCGTTAGCGCGATTAACTAGTTGGTGGGGCTGTGGTGGTACCACAGCCTGCGACGAAGAGGTAATGACTTGGCTACTCTGCATTTCAGTTCGTAAGCGATCAAGTACGGTGTCATCCAACATACGATTACGTTGGATAACCCGCACCTGATCCGACAGTCGTTGCGCCGACACGTTGACAGCTGGCTCAAGCACCTGAAACAGAGAGAGCATCCGAACACGGTACGCGGTCAGGTTGTTTCCTCCCTCTGTAGCCCCATAGTATGAGCGCATGACGTTTTCATTGATGGATTGAGTCCATCGCATGCGCTGCACACTTCCGCCGGGAGCTGGGACCCTATCAGAGGCCGGTGGGCCCCGAGGTCCTAAGCCGTCCGGTGGCCGGCGTCTTCCTCGTCGACGAACTGGTGGTGGCGTCGTGGGCGGGGAAAAATACTCGTCGCTCGAGCTCGACGCAACTGCCACGGCCGGTGTCACAGCACTCACGACGAGGCTGGGTTCCGGCGGCGGCGAGGCGGAGCTGAGCGACGAGTCCGGAGGTGGAAGGCGTGCGCTTCTGGCGTGAGCTGATCTGGTCAACATTTTCTTTTTATCTTCATTTCATCGTTATTGATTTTTACAAATGACATTTGTCACTCATGTCATATTTTTTCTTTTTGACTCTATTTGACCAAATTAAAATCATTTTGCACTGCAATCTAAATAATTGTTAAGTATTATGTATGTCGTACTCAAGAGTCTTAGCTTGACATTGTGTCTTAAGTTTGACATTGTACTGAATACTGATAATATTTATTTAATTGACATGACAATAACTGTAATTTCTATTTCCTATTTAATGTTTGTTTTAAAATTTTGTTAATGTACCAAATATTTGCACGCCCCCAGTGGTAGAATATGATGAGACCTTTGTTTATATTTAAGACCATAAAAATGTACCATATTCAGACAATTAAATGAATTTGAATTTGAATTTAGCTAAGACACAGACTTCAATAAAAATATTAGTTGGAGACATAGTCTACTTTTATTATTTCCCACTATCATTCCAATTTTCCAAGTTTAAAATAAAGATTGATAACGCCTTATACCCTTAATACCCTTACCCCAAAAATTTTAAGTTAAATGTCTATAATGTGAAAAAAGTTTCACTTTTTCCGTGGTTTCATAAAACCACTTAATCCTTTTATTGGTGCAGTTAAATTTTTTTTTTTTTTTGTAAATTAATTCTGAAAAAAAAATCATATTTTTTTTGAAAATATACATCATTTAATACAATTTTTTATTTGTTACAGAACGAAGACTCCACCAGTGAGAATAACATCAAATTATTTTGTCCAAAATGCAACACGGAAGTCTCACACATTGCCAAAGCAATAGAAGAGGTAGCTACCAACATCTCTATACACACTCATTGTCTGCCCAGCACTTTGTCAACTACGTTGGGATCAGCGTGCAGCCTAAGAATCCCCGCCTGGACAGGTTTCCTTACTTTGACCAACCAGGGTCCAGAGTCTTTTTAAATACATTTAGATTAGTCATGGCAACTTACGTCCAAGTGGGAGATTTGCAGCAAATTGCACGAAGGGGTTGGGTAGGGATATACTTTCAGCCACAGTTTGAGTTAGTTCGCTAGTGAGCGGGGCGTACACACACTTTAACAAACGTCAGCGTTTTACTATGAAATGTATGTACATAAATGATCATATCGTTGACCACATAGACAATGTCATTTTCCCACAACTCCAAGAGACGACAGACATATTATATAGTATAGGATCTTAATTTCAACTCGATACCTTCACGCGTTCTCGACAAAAGGTCTTGACAGACAGACAGACAACAAAGTGTTCTAATAAAATTCCGTTTTGTCCCTTTGAGGTACAGAACCCCATAAAGTCGAAAACTATAAACATACTGACAGTTCAGCAACTATTTACATGTAATTGCATGGGCTAAAACGGACGAAACTTGTCGAAAATATGGTGCAGTTCCTCATCAAAGCCAAACTATTTCTTCATCGATACGGCATACGCACAGTGGTCCAGCTGGAAGGACTAAGTGTGGAAATCGTGTACTACTTGGTCAAAAAGTTTTAATGCTGAAACTGTCTCGGTCCCTTGCCGAGTATTTTACTTGAAGCTGCTGTCTATTTAACCTCCAAAAGTGTCACAATGTATCGATAGACCCAAAGATTACTCCTGACATCCAATATTAATTAATTTTTATAAAAAGATTTACAATTTTTTAGGATCTAACAAAAATACTCATCGCTAAAGTGTACCATTACTTTGAGCAAGAGTATGAAGAATTAAAGAAGTTGTACGGAGACCAGGACTGGAGTCCTCTATCCAAATTCTACCAACGGACTGCGCTGGCCACCGGAGTGAGCGAGACGACGCTACTGCAGATACTGAAGGAGGAAGAGGCACGGAATGCGGACAAGCGATGGAACCCGCCTCAGGAACTACGCGCAGCTCGCAAGAGACGCAGGCAGACGGATATGTAAGTGTTTGTGCCAATTTCTGTCACGTCTCTCGATGTTGTACTTCTCCCCAATTTGCGAGGAAGCCCTCCAAGGCGTCTGTGCTCTCAAAACGATGAAGCAGCATGTCTGAAGTTAGAACCATATGAGAGGACAGTGTGGGCTTGACGACCTGGCGACCAGGGTACTTCACAAATACGTTCAACAAGAAAGAAAGACATCAACAAATGTGTTTTGTTTCAGTTCAAGCGAAGAGGACGGTCCAGATGATAATGTCGACGATATTGAGCAAGGAAGCCACGCGGACGAGTGAGTATAGTACCACTTAGTGTGGATCTCATACAGTACTTGGCATCTTGAATGAAAAGCGAATTCAGCAAGTTGCTCTATGGCAGCTGAATGGAAGACTACTGGTGTGCCCGTCGGATGGCAAGCCATAAGTCTCGAGTACGAACCCAACACATCTCATGCACCTCGGATTTCTCTTATTCATGTGAATATTGTATTATCAGCAATTGCTTATTTTTTTAAAGTGTTATTAAATACCGAGTCATTATTAAATCTGTATTCAGAAAGCACTGAGCAGAACTATAATGTATACATTCTAATAACATTTATTTTAATTTCAGTGAGGAACCTGAAATATTCTTAAAAACAGAAGAGCAGTTACAACCTGGTAGTTGTGAAATGAACAAGTAAGTCAATGTTGCCAGCCGTTACGACAATTATGCTGTGGCAAGGAGAACTGCGCTCGCTCTTGAGCGCAGTGAGCTCGGTCAGGTTAGGTCCGAAGGGGATGGCGGGGTCTAGAGCCCGAGCGAACTAGAACAACGCCATCCTCTTCGTGTTAGGATACTTTAAACCCTGCACACAGACTTTGGAGCCCTGCATAGAGGGACTACCTTGGCTAATCGTAAGTTCGGTTTCATTTGCTTTGATAGGATAACGAAATGTAAAGTATGTAAAGTTCTAATTTTGGCAGTATAACAGTGTAATTTTAATTTTAAGTTATATTTAACTACAGATTTAGTTAAGTAAAACAAGCTTATTCTGTAAATAGTTTATTTGTAAAATAATTATTTTGTTTTTAGGGTGCAACTTCAACCGAGACTAGACCCGATTATTGTAAAAGTGAAGACTGAACCACGAGATGATGAAGTGGATACGTAAGTCATCGGTTTAACTATTTCAAAAGTCGCCTGTTGTCGTATGATATGACAGTGGCGCCCGCTGGTGACGGCCCTGAGCTACGAGTTGCGGGTCGTGGTATCGAACCCCCGCTCTACAAACGGTGAAAGAAGACATCGTTTGGAATCCAACCTTAGTGTTAGAACCAAAACTAGAAGCCATGGGACATGTACCAGCCCGCTGGTGCATGCGGCCTACAGCCCATTCTCTGAGAGCCCCTGAGTCTGTAATTAGTTTATTGGTAAAATAATATTTTATTTTGTTTTTAGGGCGCAACTTCAACCAGACCCGATTGCTGTAAAAGTGAAGACTGAACCACGAGATGATGAAGTGGATACGTAAGTCATCGGTTTTAACTACACACATCAAAAAAGTCTAAGCAACACATTCAAATTTCAATTTTACAATGTGTTTTCGTTTAATACGATCCTTAGTGTTTCTTATTTATATTATGTATTAATGTTTTTTCTATTGTTTTTTAAATAATGACTAAATACACATAAGCAAATAATGACTAAAAACACATAAGCAAATAATGACTAAATACACATAAGCAAATAATGACTAAAAACACATAAGCAAATATTGACTAAATACACATAAGCAAATAATGACTAAATACACATAAGCAAATAATGACTAAATACACATAAGCAAATAATGACTAAATACACATAAGCAAATAATGACTAAATACACATAAGCAAATAATGACTAAATACACATAAGCAAATAATGACTTAATAAACATAAGCACATAATGACTTAATTAAATTTTAGTAAGTCCATCAGTTTATGGGTGGTTGTCACTCCATCTAAGTTCGTTAAAATACGTCTCTGGAGCAGGTCTGCGTCTTGCAGTCAGATGTATGTATCTATCTTGCCGTGTGGTTGTACACGTTCCTCCACCTGGGACCAGGATCTCCCTGTTTAATCATTTTCTTTTGTTTTTAGGGCGCAACTTCAAACAGACCCGCATTATGTTGAACTGAAGACTGAACCACACACAGATGATGAAGTGGATACGTAAGTCATCGGTTTTAACTACACACATAAAAAAAGTCCAAGCAACACTACAAATTTCAATTATACTTTGTGTTTTCGTTTAATACGACCCTTAGTCATTTAGATTATTTTTAATGCTTTTTTGAAATTAAACAATTTATGTTTTAATACACTTATTAACAATAACTACAAGTAATTACTGTAAGTGGAAACAAACTCACTTTCGCTTTGATAATATTAGTAAGGATGATGTTCATGCAGAAAAATTATATCACCAATGCACATTAATAAAACTCAAAAATCCTCAAAACTTCCAAATTTTTAAAGTATTATAAAATGCCGATTCACAATAATTAATATTTAGAAATCACTAATCAGAACTATAATGTATACAATCTAATAATTGTCCGGTCAAATTAGACCAAATAATTAGAGTAAAGTTACATAAATTCCCATCAAGCTGAAAATCGGTAAGATAGATCGAACTATCATTAAAAACAAAGTTTGAAAGTTTCCCATCTTTCCCCTGTAAGGAAAAAAATATATTCATGGTCAAAAGTAAAAAAAATGAGTTTTTCGTGATTTTCAGCAAAACGGTAAGTTTTATCATAAAAATACCTCGGACAAAAATTGTAGATCATAAAATTATCTACAAAAAAAAATATTAATACTTTTTTCTCTACGTGTCACCGTTTTTGAGATAAAACGATTCAAAAAGTTGTAATCGTCATAATATGCACATGTTTCCTCCGCACCTATGAGGTAGTGTACTTAGCGCGTTTTTTTTTAATGTGGTTTCCCCAGTAGGCCCGGCCACGGGTCAGTTTTGTTCCTGCTTAATTTAAACCTATTGAAAAATAATGAATATTAGCAGAGATTGAAAAGATAAAAGCAATTAATCGTCCGAGTCGGAACTTTCAAAATCTTCTTGTTCTTCTTCTTGATCTTCTTAAATTATGAAGATTACAACTTTTTGAATTGTTGTATCTCAAAAACAATGGCTTGTAGAAAAAAAAAGTATTAAAAAATTTCTTGTAGATAATTTTATGATCTACAATTTTTGTCTGAGGTATTTTTATGATAAAACTTACCGTTTTGCTGAAAATCGCGGAAAACTCATTTTTTTTTACCTTTGACCTTGAATATTTTTTTTCCTTGCAGGGAAAGATGGGGACCTTTCAAATTTTGTTTTTAATGATATTTTAAACAATCTTACCGATTTTCAGCTTGGTGGGAATTTATGTAACTTCGAATGCCTAAAGGTCTCTGCACACAGCGGGCGCGGCGCGGCGGGACGGGACGGCGACGCGATACTGAGCAGTTGTAATGTACTAGATATTACGGACGACGCCACACAGAGCCGTCCCGCTCGACGCGACGGGACGTTATCGCGCCCGCAGTGTGACCAATGCCGCCGCGCCAGCGCAGCGTCGCCGCCCCGCCACGGCGCGCCCCGTCACGCCACGCCGGCTGTGTACAGAGACCTTTAATTGACCGGACTATAATATTTATTTTAATTTCAGTGAGGAACCTGAAATATTCTCACGTTGTGAATTGAACAAGTAAGTCAAAGCTTAGTTGCTTATTCGTTTTGTTCATCATCACATGATGGTCATCTATACTAATATTATAAAGCTGAAGAGTTTGTATGTTTGTTTGTTTGTTTGAACGCGCTAATCTCAGGGACTACTGGTTGGAATTGGAAAATTCTTTTGGTGTTGGATAGTCCATTTCTTGAGGAAGGCTATAGGCTATATAACATCACGCTACGACCAACAGGTGCTGAGCAGCGTGGGTGAAACCGCGTGGAACAGCTAGTCCATAATACAATTCAACAACCTATGATGTTGACCAAACAATTAACATTACGATACAATGTGGTAATGTTGCCAGCCGTTACGACAATTTGTGCTGTGGCAAGGAGACCTGCAAGAGCGAGCGCAGTGAGCTCGGTCAGGTTAGGTCCGAAGGGGATGGCGGGGTCTAGAGCCCGAGCGAACTAGAACAACGCCATCCCCTTCTTGTTAGGATACTTTAAACCCTGCACACTGACTTCGGAGCCCTGCGTAGAGGGGCTACCTCGGCTGCGCCTAAGCTTGGAGGCATTTGCTTTGAAAGGAAAACAAATATAATAATTTTGGTTATGGGGTTTTAGCTTGGCAGTATGGAATTGTTTTTTAATCATTTTGTTTTGTTTTTAGGGGACATCTTCAAACAGACCCGCATCATGTAGAAGTAAAAGCCGAACCACACACGGATGATGAAGTGGATACGTAAGTCATCGGTTTGAACTATTTCAAAAGTCGCCTGTTGTCGTATGATATGACAGTGGCGCCCGCTGGTGACGGCCCTGAGCTACGAGTTGCGGGTCGTGGTATCGAACCCAGGCCCCCGCTCTACAAACGGTGAAAGAAAACATCGTTTGCAATCCAACCTTAGTGTTAGAACCAAAACTAGAAGCCATGGGACATGTACCAGCCCGCTGGTGCATGCGGCCTACAGCCCATTCTCTGAGAGCCCCTGAGTCCCGGCCACGGGTACATGACAACTAGCGCCAAAACTTTGTCGGGTGGCGAATAGAGGAACTAATAGATAGAGCACTACCTATAAGTGCTTCTATTCGGTGCTACTGCCATAATTAGCCTCAAGTGGCAAGTCCAAGTAGAATAACTAAAAGTATTGCCAGACTAAAAAAAACATTTAATTTAGTAGGAAACTTGTTGCTAATTGCTAAAAAGACGTGTCTATCTATAATAATAATTTCGACAATAATCTCCAAATAAATCCATACTAATATTATAAAAGCGAAAGTGAGTTTGTTTGTTACGTTTTCACGCCTTAATGGCTAAACCGATTTTAAAGAATTTTGGTACAGAGATAGTTGGGACCCTTTTTTTTTCAAAAAAAAGTGGGATGTGAGGGAAGTAAAGAGAAAACTTAGCGTTGCTATTAAAAATCAATAAGGCGCCAGGGGAACTGTGTTACCCCGAATTTAACGCGAGCGAAGCAGCAGGCAAAATCTAGTAATTAATAAGGAGAGAAAAATGGCTTCATCCAGGAACAATATCACCTATCGCTAATGTTATAGGTCAAACTCAGTTACGACCTTGTCCAGCACAACAAATAGTCACATTTCAGATAGTCTACACTGTAGACTATCTGAAACTAGTTGTTTCTCGCGGTTTCACCCACGCTGCTCAGCACCTGTTGGTCGTAGCGTGATGTTATATAGCCTATAGCCTTCCTCAAGAAATGGACTATCCAACACTAAAAGAATTTTTCAATTCGAACCAGTACTTCCTGAGATTAGCGCGTTCAAACAAACAAACAAACTCTTCAGCTTTATAATATTAGTAATTCGTAATAAGATGTCATCATTGTGGTATCGAATATAGCTCACTAGCTACTACACTATGACAGCGACAAGACGCCTGAAATTGACAATTTAAAAATTGAAAAATACTTTTAAAATCAGTTCTACAAAAATAAATACAAGAAAACAAATATGCTCTTCTGCCTTTATCATTATTTCTGCACTAGCTTCCGCCCGCGACTTTGTCCGCGTTGTATAGTTACTTAGGCTAAGGTAACTTTAAACAGCGTGATTTCCAAAAAAAAAAACTCTTTATCTCACTTTTTTTTATTTAATTAGCCTATGTCCGTCTCCAGGTTCCCAACTATCTCTATACCAAAATCGGTTTGGCCATGTAGGCATGAAAATGTAAAAAACAACAAACTCGCTTTCGCTTTTATAGTATTAGTAAGGATGAAGTTCCTGCAGAAAAATTATATCACCAATGCATATCAATAAAACTCCAAAGCAAAATAGAGAACGAAGCTGGCAAAGTACTAATTATCAATTGCTTGTTTTTTAAAGTGTTATTAAATGCCGATATACAATTAATATATTATTCAGAAAGCATTAAGCAGAATTTTAATATAAAATCAAATAATATTTATTTCAATTTCAGTGAGGAAGCTGAAATATTGTTAAAAACAGAAGAACAGTTACAACCTGGTAGTTGTGAATTGAACAAGTAAGTCAAAGATTAGTTGCTTATTCGTGTTGTTTGAGGGTCATCAAATACAATTAAATATAACTATGATGTTGGCCAAACAATTAACATTGCCACATTACTGTTCGGCAATCGTGCTGTGACAAGGAGAACTGAAAGAGCGAGCGCAGTGAGCTCGGTCAGCTTAGGTCCGAAGGGGTTTTTTTTTTTTTTTTCGGGTTGGAAATCATCCTATGACTTCCCCCGCTCTGGGCGGAGCGGGGGGGCATGTCAGACTTGTACTGACTAAAACCCACCCATGTTCCTTCTGTTGCCCTTTACGTTCCGAGGCCGCGGTATCTCTTTCGAACAACCCGCAACCCCGGCAGGCGGAGGCTCTGGCAAGCCCCTCTGCTGTCCGAAGGGGATGGCGGGGTCTAGAGCCCGAGCTAACTAGAACAACGTCAGCCCCTTCGTGTAAGGATACTTTTAACCCTGCACACGGCCTCCGGAGCCCTGCGTAGAGGGGCTACCTCGGCTACGCCTAAGCTTGGAGGCATTTGTTGTGAAAGGAAAAAAAAGAAAAATAGGTAATGGGGTTTTAGTTTTGGCAGTATAGAAAGTTTTTTAATCATTTTCTTTTGTTTTCAGGGGACATCTTCAAACAGACCCGCATTACGTAAAAGTGAAAGCCGAACCACACACAGATGAGAAAGTGGATACGTAAGTCATCGGTTTTAACTATTTCAAAAGCCGCCTGTTGGCGTATGATATGACAGTGGCGCCCGCTGGTGACGGCCCTGAGCTACGAGTTACGGGTCGTGGTATCGAACCCAGGCACCCGCTCTACAAACGGTGAAAGAATACATCGTTTAGAATCAAACCTTAGTGTTAGAACCAAAACTAGAAGCCATGGGACATGTACCAGCCCGCTGGTGCATGCGGCCTACAGCCCATTCTCTGAGAGCCCCTGAGTCCCGGCCACGGGTACATGACAGGCTGATCATGCTCATGTCAGACGTAGTTGTCTGATTGTCCATTATGTTTGGTTGCAGTTCTAACGAGACTCTCTACACTCTCACTACACGAAGGAAAAATACTAGAGAAACTGACGACACACCAACACTGTAAGTAATCATATCAGAACATTACGCTTGCTATTCCCGCGGGAACTTGCAGAGATGTACAGTCACACAAGCACTTTTTATGGAAACACGCAGCAATGTTTAAAAGTGATTTTCTTCTCCTGTATTGAGTAACGAAGCAGTATCCAACAGTCTCGTTGGACTACTGTGCTGTACTGTGCATGTGCACATTATGCATAGTAGACCTTAAGTCCTACATGCTTTTACCATCATACAAATTGTATATAATGTGGATATAAATTGATAAAAAAAAATTTAAAGAAAAAAATATTTAAAATTTTTAGAGCATTTAAATAAAAGCTATTTTCAAGCTATTGCATAGCTTCTACCGCGGGCTTTGAGCACGGCGACCGAATCAGAAATTTCGTAACGAAAAAACCTAACACTTTCATTACAAATTCAGCGTGCAAAGAAAAACAAGACATTGGGTTTGATACAGCGTACTCGCTGGATCAAACCCTATGTCTTGTTTTTCTTTTTGCCACTTATTTTATTGTATTTACTTTTAAAATATTATTTTTGTTAAAAAAAAAATTGTTTTGGTGTGTAAAATAATTACACTATTAATATCTAATAATTTATACCTAGATATTTTCTTTTTATAGAGAAGCAAAGTATAAAAAGCTTAAAAGAAATCGTGAACGTCAAAGGGCATATTATTACCGTCAAAAAGAATTGAAGAAAAATGAAGGAAAAAAGAAAGGATCAAAAACAAGTGAAGGAAGAAAAAAAGTACCAAAAACAAATGCTGAACGCCAAAGGGAATTTCGTCAACGACGTAAAGCAGAAAAATCTTACGTGGATATGTAATTTGATTTAATAATATTTAAAAACAAATTGTAATATATGCCTCAAAATTATTTAGCTTTACGATTTCCGCATTTTTTTTTTCACAGGAAAAGCGAAACTTATGAAGTAATAAAGAGAAAAAGTAAGAAAGGGTTGAAAATATAGAAAACTAGCTGTGCCCAGCGGTTTCACCCGCTGCTCACTTAGGGTTATGAAAAATAGATGTTGGCCGATTCTTAGACCTACCCGATATGTACACAAAATTTCGTTTAAATCGGTCCAGCCGTTTCGGAGGAGTATGGGAACGAAAACTGTGACACGAGAATTTTATACATTAGACTAGCTGTGCCCAGCGGTTTTACCCGCTGCCCACTTAGAGGTTTGAAAAATAGATGTTGGCCGATTCTCAAAACCTACCCGATATGTACACAAAATTTCGTTTAAATCGGTCCAGCCGTTTCGGAGGAGTATGGGAACGAAAACTGTGACACGAGGATTTTATATATTAGATGTAACGCTACAGGAAAATCAATTTCACAGCCAACAACTTCATATTTATGAACAGCACTGGAATTCCTGTGTAGAATAACTTCCTGGCGATGGTAATAGGGTAGTTGACACCACCAATCAATTGATATACTTTTTATGAGCTGTCAAAACGCGCTTCCCCCATAGATTTTATATGAGACTCGCAACCGATGACGTCACTAAGTTGTCAAGTCAATGATGCAATTATTTATTGATTTAAAAGCAACTCAAAATCGAATTTTAAAGTTATTTTGAAATAAATCGAGTTCTCAGGTCTAGATTATGGTGTTCTTTCAGAAAAATTGTGTTTTTAAATTATTGGTTAATGGTGTCAACTACCCAATTGTCAATTCCACTCGCTCATAAGTTTTTGGAACTTAAATTGAGAGTTGTGACTTGAGAAAAAGAAGTGGGAGATTTGGATTGTTAGTACTTATTCTCAAAAATGTACAAACAAAATGTTTGTGTATTTTTTTTTTTAAATAAACCTTGCCCCACACTAGGAATTTCTCCTGTATTGTGAAACAACTATCTGCAGGTCATACAAATATTTGTTCTGTGCGGGAATCGAACCCGCGACAGGCAGCGCAGCAGTCGATCCCTCAACCACTGCGCCAACCGTGCCGTCGAATGAAGATGACCATTGCTTTTATTGTGCATTTGAAAAATAAGTTGATTTACAAAACTCGTTATGTCCACGGGCTTATTAATAAGACCCATATTAAAACTACAACCACTCGGTTGTCGTATTTAGTATGCTGCTGGGCCGTAAAAAAGGTGGAAAAACGATAGCATGTAGCGGAGATGAGAATGTTGAGATGGATGTGTGGAGTGACAAGAATGGATAAAGTAACGAATGAGTATATTAGAGGAAGTTTGAAATTTGCGCCTGTTACAGAAAAAAATAAAGGGACTCGTTTGTCTTGGTATGGACATGTAATGAGGAGGGATGAAGGACAGGTGACTAAAAGAGTGATGGATCTAAATATTGATGGACGGAGAGCGAGAGGAAAAGGCCAAAAAAAGATGAATAGATTGTGTAAGGAATGATATGAAGGAGGAAGAAGTGAATGATGCCGTGACGTCTGATAGGAGAGAATGGAAGAAGAAAACGTGAGGCGCCGACCCCAAATAGAATGGGACAAGGAAAATGATGATGTCGTATTTAGTATCTAGGTACACCTCTTTATATTTATCATGATAGTAAAATCGATGAATCTTTTTTTACCGGCAATGAACGTACTTCGCAATTGAATATAAATAAATAATAAATATCTTGGGACAACTCACACACGGCTATCTGATCCCAAGCTAAGCAGAGCTTGTGTTATGGTAACCAGACAACTCATATACATACTTATATAATTTATAAATACATACATATTTTAGATGTAGACTTCGTCGCCGTAGATACGAAAGAAAAGATCTTGGACAAAGTCCGCCAGTACAACCGGAAAAATCACCAAAATAAACTGAACACGTCTCATATTTATCCGAAAGGTGAGAAAAAACCAATATACCTATCGGAGTGGTTAACTTTTAAGTCACAACGATTATTTTACCTGGCTCGCAAATTTGCTGCTGACAACAGTTTTAAGTTCTGCTGGACTTCATACGGGAAAATATTTCTCCGACAAAGGGAAGGAGAGAAACACATACTCGTTAAAAGTGAAGCTGATCTTAAAATCCATCCGAAACAATGACTATTGATAAAAGCATGTTTTTCTTATATAGTTTTTCTTGTCTTAATATTTCAATATTTACACTTAATTTATAACAGTAAAATGTACACAAATAACACGTCAAAACACATAAATTCACAATCTAAACAATTCACAAAACACTTCACTAAAAACAAATACCAATTTACATCACAATTACACACATTAAATTCTTACCTGGTTATATTACATAAAAAAATCTCATTTGTCTCGTGGTTATTATACTCTTTAAAATACCGCCCATCTATTGGTAATAGTAAAATAAATAAGATATCCAATGGCTAATACAAATATTAATAATAATATCTCAACAAATATAGATGATATTTCCATGGCAACATCTTACTATTGTGATACAGATTCGTGTAACGCAATTATTAAGGACTCTGGAAGGTCTCTCAAAATAATAAATCAAAACATTCGGAGTATTTATAAAAACCTAGACAGCTTTCAAGTCCAATTAGCTAGACTATCATTCGAAACGGATATTATAATTTTGACAGAGTGTTGGCTAAGTGAAGATAAACCAATTCCCATCCTATGTAATTATATCGCCCATTCTACAAAAAAGTGCCTCAATCAGAATGATGGCATTGTAATATACACAAAAGACCACATTCAATGTACAATTGAAGAACCAGAGCCAATAGGCGCCAATTTTCTACTACTAAAAGTTGGAGAAGATATATGTATATTGGCAGTTTATAGATCCCCCTCAAATTACCATATCGACAGCTTTCTGACCTCTCTTGAAAATATAATACGCAAACTGAGAGTAAAAAATATCATTCTGACGGGCGACATCAATATAGATATTAAACCGAACAACACGGACAGGAATAGTTCATCCTACCTAAGCCTAACCGCTGAAATGGGGCTCCTTCCAGGCCATACACATCCTACTAGGTTAAATAACTGCCTCGACCACTTCATGATCAACGTCTCAATTTGTTCGACTATTGTAGTAATAGATTCCACCGTTAGCGACCATGCCTCTGTACTGCTATGTCTAAAGCACAAACCCAAAACCAAACAAATGAAAACCATAACAAAGGTTAACATTGAAGCTATCGTTGAGCATTTAAGTGATACTGATTTCTCTTTTATAACAAAAACCTGTGAAGCTGACGAGGCGGCCACGCTTTTTGTGGAATGTTTGATGTCCGCAGTTACACTACACTCAAAAGTGATTAAGGTGCCTAGCCGTAAAGTAATCCTGAAACCCTGGATAACACCTGGCCTATTGCGATGCATTAGACATAGGGATAAACTCCAGAAAGTGTTTTTAAAAGACCCAAAAAACGGTGTTGCCGAGACTTCCTTTAAGCGATACCGTAATTACTGCAATTTGTTACTAAGAAAGTTAAAACTAGAGCACGATAAATCTGCTCTGGAATCCTCACAAAGTATCAAAGAAACATGGAACATCGTAAAAACAATTATTAACCAAACCGGGCAAAAAACACCAGCCGAAAAATTATTACTTACAACAAAAGATGCGTCAAATGAAGTTGATCAAATAAATACATATTTTTCTAATATAGGTAAGCAACTTGCTGAGACTGTAATCCGAAACCGAAAATTCCAACCTGGATCCTATAAATTTAATTCTCCGCCAGCAACTAACTCTATTGTATTATTGCCTCCTGACGAGGCTGAAATAGAATCGATAATTAATAACTTGAAAACAGACTGCGCTACAGGCTGGGACTCTATTTCAGCAAATCTGCTTAGAACAGGGAAAAGAATTTTAATTTCACCGATCACAAAACTCATTGAAATCTGCTTAGGACAGGGAGTTTTTCCCCGAGTTTTTAAAAAATCTCTCATAACACCAGTTCACAAGGGTGGGGACCAGACTGATGTCAAAAATTACAGGCCTATCTCTGTTTTACCGGCACTGTCCAAAATATTAGAAAAGGTGTTAAACAGTAGATTAGCCAAGTTTTTAGAACGTAATAAAACCATCTCAAACGCTCAGTTTGGTTTTAGAGCTGGGAAAAGCACCGAAGATGCAGTTAATCAATTAATTGTGTGCGTTCGCCCAGCAAAAAAAAAAAAAAAGTGTCGCTTTTCAAGAATTAAATGATACAGATAATTAGTGCCCAGTCCCGTGTAAATGTGCCCGAAATTTAAAATTTGTGCCACCAACAGCTTCTGAGTTATTTAAGAAAAAACATCAATTAAAATTCTGCTGCACGAACGTTCGCCCAGCAAAAAAATTTTTAATTAATGGGCCTAGCTGAATATAAAATATGCAGAAATATAGCTTATATTTGTGCCTATTTGTGCCGTAAAAATAAAATTTGTGCGTCATAAGGTTTCAGAGATCTTTCAGTTTTTGCTGGGCGAACGTTCAGGCGATTGCTATATATCGGAAACAGCTGGACGTGAAGTCATGATTTTTTGTATACGGATAGAGCATAATTTGTGCCTATTTGTGCCATATACTACATTAGCATAACTAGCACGGTTCAGGAGTTATTACGTTATTTCCAAAAACTAATTAAACGGCTATATCTCTCGGACGTTGAAAGCTACGATTTTCACGTTTATGTTGGCTGGTACCTGTTATTTAATCACACGATCCTGCAAAGTTTCACCTTCCAAGTACCTAATATTGGAGAGATTTTAATGATTTTCCTCTTATTTTGAGGTTATCTTCAATTAAATTAGTTACAACCCGGAAACACTAGTTTTCTGTAAGCGGGCACATTATACGTTTCAACAATAAATAGTGCCCTTTATTAAGAATACGTATGCATAAAATCAGGTAAATATACCCATTAGTTTAGTTATCTAAACAGATGTTATGATTAGAAACCACAATCGACATCTTTTGATAGATTAACCGACCATATTCGGATGGACATTAAAAAGCGGCCGCACGATACTTCAAGCTATCCTTTCACACTTGCTTGTATTATAATGAAAATTCAATAGTACAGATGCGTACAGAATTGTCAAGTCGGATAGAATATTTATGTTTGGGATTTATTTATTTTTATGTTGCAATAATACCTGACACGTAGTTTTGTGAAATGTATCTGTGATTGACAATAATTAATACATAATTATGAGCTTTAATTTAATAATAATAAGTATAAGAAACATAACTTTATTAAAAAAAATGCGTTAGTAAATAATAAATACTATGAGTACCTACTACTACATGTTTTATCAAAGGTTATGAAACTGTAAATAATGATCTGTGATTATCCTATGCCTCGTCCTAATTTTAGTATCACTGTTTTATTTTAGTATGTTATTGTGATTTTGATTTGAATAAGACTTACAATGAAAATGAATAAAGACTGATGACTTAGGTTAGGAGCGAATACGAAGTCCATTGTTATCTATTTTTGTTATACTGTAATAGTTCTATTTTGTTTTGTTAATTAATTGTAATTATAAGTAAAATAAAAGTAATTGTAAGTTATTTTTTTTACAGAAATTTAGACAATTTTTCGTTATGTAATATAACACAGTTTATAATAATAAGTATAGTGCATTAGATAACTAATACATACATTATGAGTTTGTATGTTTTATATAATTGTAATGTTAATTTATATAAATAACATTTTAAGTACAATTGCACCTACATGTTTCAAAAGTACTTAGATAGTACCTACCTAAGTATGTACCTAGACTGTTTATGGCCTACCATCAATAAATCAATATAAAAATTAACAATATTGTTTTTTTTCTCTAAACTGCTTTCCCTAGCAACTGTATAAAAAATAACATATGTGTCTATGTTCATTTTCCCTATACTTATGTACATTTATATTGTTAAATCATTCATTTATTATTACAAATAATTAAGTTTTTTCATGTCCCTAATACAAAATATTTCCCAACTTTACAATTCTGTTCGCATCTGTACTACAACTATCATTATAATACAAGCAAGTGTGAAAGGATAGCTTGAAGTATCGTGCGGCCGCTTTTTAATGTCCATCCGAATATGGTCGGTTAATCTATCAAAAGATGTCGATTGTGGTTTCTAATCATAACATCTAAACTAATGGGTATATTTACCTGATTTTATGCATACGTATTCTTAATAAAGGGCACTAATTATTGTTGAAACGTATAATGTGCCAGCTTACAGAAAACTAGTGTTTCCGGGTTGTAACTAATTTAATTGAAGATAACCTCAAAATAAGAGGAAAATCATTAAAATCTCTCCAATATTAGGTACTTGGAAGGTGAAACTTTGCAGGATCGTGTGATTAAATAACAGGTACCAGCCAACATAAACGTGAAAATCGTAGCTTTCAACGTCCGAGAGATATAGCCGTTTAATTAGTTTTTGGAAATAACGTAATAACTCCTGAACCGTGCTAGTTATGCTAATGTAGTATATGGCACAAATAGGCACAAATTATGCTCTATCCGTATACAAAAAATCATGACTTCACGTCCAGCTGTTTCCGATATATAGCAATCGCCTGAACGTTCGCCCAGCAAAAACTGAAAGATCTCTGAAACCTTATGACGCACAAATTTTATTTTTACGGCACAAATAGGCACAAATATAAGCTATATTTCTGCATATTGTATATTCAGCTAGGCCCATTAATTAAAAATTATTTTGCTGGGCGAACGTTCGTGCAGCAGAATTTTAATTGATGTTTTTTCTTAAATAACTCAGAAGCTGTTGGTGGCACAAATTTTAAATTTCGGGCACATTTACACGGGACTGGGCACTAATTATCTGTATCATTTAATTCTAGAAAAGCGACACTTTTTTTTTTTTTTTGCTGGGCGAACGCACACCAATTAATTGATTACGTAACTGGGAAAGTTGACAAAAAACAAAAATGTATTGGGGTCTTTCTCGATCTGGCAAAGGCCTTTGACACGGTCTGTATTCCCACCCTGGTGAAGAAGCTAGAGCACATTGGGATTCGGGGAGAAGCCCTTGCGATATTTACGGACTTTCTATGTAATCGAACACAAAAAGTAAAGATTGGTAACGTAGTAAGCAACGAAGCGAACATCACATGTGGCGTTCCACAAGGCAGCTGTCTCTCCCCAATTCTCTTCCTGATTTATGTAAACGATCTATGTCAGCAATCCCTCACTAAAGGAAAGATTTTTAGTTATGCTGACGACACTGCACTCATATTTCATGGAGAGACTTGGGAAGAGGCGCAGTACACAGCCGAACTGGGACTATCTAAAATCTGCCACTGGCTAGAAGACAACTTACTTACTCTTAACATCACCAAGACTTCATATCTGCAGTTCACATTCGCTAAGACCAGATCCACGTCAATAAGTCTCAAAGCACACTACTGCAACTTCCCCGACAAAAATGCTCAGTGCTCGTGTTTATCGCTCTCCCAAAAATCAAACATAAGATACCTAGGTGTAACTCTGGACGAAAAATTAAGTTGGCATCCTCATATCGAACTAACAACCACACGTGTTCGGAAACTTATTTGGGCATTCAAGAAACTTCGTCAAGTAGCCGATTCTAAACTACTCCGCACTTTATATCTTTCACTGGCCCAATCTGTAGTGGGATATTGTATAACAGTATGGGGAGGCTCCTGTAAGACTTTTATGATTAAACTTGAAAGAGCACAAAGGTCTCTGCTCAAAGTCATGACGTTTAAGCCGTATCGATTTCCAACTGCAGATTTGTATCAGAGTTGTAAAGTGCTTACAGTAAGACAGTTATACCTTTTAAATCTAACGTTGAATCAACACCTAATAACACCTGTAGACCACAAACACAAACGCACTATTCCTAATGTATGTAAACACGTTAAATGTAAGACTGCTACAGCTCGACGACAACACCTATTTCTAGCTACGCATATTTATAATAAAATAAATAGAGCTCTTCTAATTAACCCACTTCTGAAAAAAGAATGCAAGAAGAAAATAAACAATTGGTTACAAACATTGGATTACACGCAAACAGAAAACCTATTATTATAAACAAAAAAAAAAACCCAGGTATATGCCAATAATGAAACGCATAATACTTAACATTGATACATACAGACACATGCACACCCACATGCAAACACACACATCAACACCTACACACACGCAAAACACATACAACCTCACCACACCCCCCACACCACACTCACATCAACACAAATACACTCATCCCTCACATATTGTCATTTTTATTATTATATAGTTGTTAAATAAATTTGTATGTTATTGAATAAAATGTAAGTACGCCAGAAACAAAAATGGGAGAAGACACTGATTCCTGTAACACA
The DNA here is from genome assembly GCA_958449745.1 of Ochropleura leucogaster. Classification (NCBI taxonomy): domain Eukaryota; kingdom Metazoa; phylum Arthropoda; class Insecta; order Lepidoptera; family Noctuidae; genus Ochropleura; species Ochropleura leucogaster. Next base: position 6,604,738 of record OY288228.1, on the reverse strand, counting down.
GGTACAACCTAACTCAGGAATCAGGGCTTCAGTTTGCAAATGTAACACTGTTTTATATCAATAAAAAAATTTTATTTTATTATTATTATTATAGATACCTAAATCACACCCAGACACAGAACAAACAATCATGCTCATCACACAAAGTTTGTCCTGGGTGGGAATTGAACCCACGACCTCCGGCTCAGCAGTCAGGGCCACTAACCACTAGACCAACAGGCCCGTGGATGAAATAAGTGAACATGACGTGCCAATTGAAGACAATTTAGTTGCGCAGCAGCAAACTCTTTTGTGGAATGATAATTATGTTTTGAGTCTAGCACCCGGTGAATATAACAGGCCAGTCAGTATTTTGACGGATCAACAGGCGGAAGAATTATCTTTTCCGACAATACGGCGGTCATTTTCGAATATACAGACATGGTGTGTTATTGTTATCCCATTTATGCAAGACTAGCTTTTGCCCGCGGCTTCACTCGCGTTAAATTCAGTAGCGCCTTATTGATTTGTAATAGCAATGCTAAGTTTTTCCGTTTCTTCCCTCGTTCTCCCTCATATCCCACTTTTAAAAAAATATTAGCCTATGTCCGTTTCCTGGTTCCCAACTATCTCTGTACCAAAAGTCATCAAAATCGGTTTAGCCATTAAAGCGTGAAGAGTTAACAAACAAACAAACTCACTTTCGCTTTTATAATATTAGTAAGGATACCAGCGAACTTCGGCGTACTGATAGGCGTGCTACTGACCCATAACACCTTTTATATATCGCTGCTAAAATTATGAGGTTGCGAGTAGTGAATGCTCTGGTTCTGTCCATGGTCCGGAGCGAGAGGGGGAAGCGGTCACATCCGCATGCGAAGCAGTCCTGTTGGCAAGCAGCTCACCGTCCGCCCGTCTGTTGACGACAGGCCGCCTCCTGGGGTTGCAGGTTGTTCGAAAGAGCTACCGCGGCCCCGGAATGCAAAGGGCAATAGAAGGAACATGGGTGGGTTTAGTCAATACAAGTCTGACACTCCCCCCCCCGCTCCGGCCAGAGCGGAGAAAGTTATTTGAGGATTTCCCATCCGCAAAAAAAAAAGGCAGGCTTTGTACAAAAATGTAAACGTTCTGAAAGATGCGAGTCGTTCGGCTATAAACGATTGATTGGTACGTCTTAATGTTAATTTCACTCCTATGGAAGTGGGTACTACTACTAAGTATTAAGTTTACTAAGAATATGGTAGTTGACAGTAAGCAAAATTTTTGTTCTTGTACCAAACTAGTACTTGCCATGCTACTCTCAACTGATTCATTTGATCATTCTTGTATTGTCGTCATCCTTTGTTATTTAGAGCATTTGGTCGTTCCAAGCTGCTACCCTGTTCGCTTTTGTCTATCTGGTTGACGTCAAAACTAAGCAGTGTCTGGTTTCGTCCGAACTTAAAATAAAATATAAATAAATATCTTGGGACAACTCACACACGGCTATCTGATCCCAAGCTAAGCAGAACTTGTGTTATGGTAACCAGACAACTGATATACATACTTATATAATTTATAAATACATACATATTATAGATAAATCACGCCCAGACACATACAAACAATCATGCTCATCACACAAAGTTTGTCCTGGGTGGGAATCGAACCCACGACCTCCGGCTCAGCAGTCAGGGCCACTAACCACTAGACCAACAGGCCCGTCGAAACTTGTGATACAAATTCCATGACATGATATACCTACCATATAATTTTCCATGTCTTTTGGCAACTGTTACAAAATATTCGTTATAAGTTAAAACGTTTTAGTTTCATATATAATGTTACAATAAATGTTCTAACCTAATAAAAAATAGTCTCAATATCGGGAACAGTAAAGTTCGTTAATTATTTCATTAATATATTTAAAGAACATAATACTTAAGTAGGTTGCAAGAAAGTTAAACTACACCGAAATGATCCTCGCAAAAATACATTTTGGAATCCGAAGCTACATTTACGTGTCTTGGAAGTTTTGGCCACTTTTTACGTATTTGTTCCTTTTCTAGGCTAACAAATGTTTTTTTTTGTGTTTTGATTGTTGAACTTTCACACAGGTACTATCCTTACTAATATTATATAAGCGAAAGTGAGTTTGTTTGTTTGTTTGTTACCTCTTCACGCTTTAATGGCTGAACCGATTTGGATGAATTTTGGTACAGAGATAGTAGGGAACAAGGATTATTTTTTGAATAAAGTGGGATGTGAGGGAGAAAGAGGGAAGAGAAGGGAAACCTTAGCGTTGCTATTACAAATCAATAAGGCGCAAGGGGAACTGTGTTACCCCAAATTAAACGCGGGCGAAAGCTAGTAAAATATAAATAGAAAACTTGTGATCCATGTTTTGCAACCTGTGACGTAACACGAGTCGCCATGAGAGTTTCACGCGTTTTGTAGCGATAATGTCAAATGGTTCATGGAAATATAAAATAAAATATGTTACAGTTTGTATTTTACTAAAATATTGGTATTTCAGCTAAATTAGGCCATAAGGCACACAATGAATTAGTTTTTCAAAATCAGTCAACTACCTTATTTAAAAAAGTTATTCAATTGGACTTTACTGACCGAAAATAAAGTAACTAAGTATTTAGAAGCTAAGTTATAAATACTTGTTTTAACAAAAATAAATATTCTTCATTATTGTGATAAATCACGACTGTCTTTTTTTTTGTCACCAATTTTCGTTCCAAGCGTTAACCCACTCTAGGAATGGAGAAGAAATAAGGGTGGGTTTACAAACATTTAACTACTACTTAAATTGGTATTTCGAACAACTATCTGTAGGCCCTACAAATATTAGTGCCGTGCGGCGATCGAACCCGCAAAAAGCAGCGCAGCAGTCGACAGCTCAGCCGCTGCGCGAACCGTGTTGTCAATTCAATTTTAATTATACTTGAGTTAAGTTAATTTCCTGATTGAAATAAATGATGACGTTCTGAACGATTTCGTTTTATTTTCTACCTGTACCTAAAGTGTATAGTTTCCTTTGCAGTCCTTTTCAAGTCTGTTCAAGCTGTACGTTAAGGTTATCTTGAAAATATCACTTTTAAAATGCTACTTTCTGAGAATCCAGTGCATATTGGATGAAGGTAGGTACGTAAGTCTCAGGTGGATTAAATTCAATGTAGTTGCATCGATAAAAAACTAAAAAATAATAACATGGATCATAACGAGAGGTCACATCCTCTTAGGTTAGGTTAGGTAGGTAGTTTTTTTGTGTTCTATTTAGCTCAAACAGTCCTAGAAGCTACTACTAGTAAGCAAAACCCTAGCCAACATTAAGTTGATGTACAACAAACTTTAGCTTGTCGCCAAGCTCCAGACAAGATTGTTCTATCTCCTTAGTGGTAGAAAAATGAAAGTGGTAAATATACCTATTGTTTTTAACAGGTATTGTCACTTTGTTTAGCTTAACAGGTATTTGGTATTTGACGGTATGATTGACGTCTTCATATCGTAACAAGGTTGTGCCATGCCAAAATTGGCCGATTCTAGATCTGTGAATAGCGTTTGACGTGATCGTGGGTGAGTATAATAGAAAAAGGAAGACTTTTTCGGCTATACTTACGGCTCAAGAATTGCAAATTGCTATGAAGTGGAACGGTTGTGAATAACTATGCTGTAAATTTAATTTACTACTAGCAACCGACGTTTCCTCTGAAAATGATTTAACTGAATCATATTAGTTTGCATTAATGATAGTTTTGTTATTCAATGAAGAATATAATGTAATGTAAATTCAACTAAATACTTTATTCCACTGACTTTCTAGTCACACTGATCTAATCAAGGATGCACGGTTCGGGTTGGTTGTTTCCTTGGAGAAGAACCGGCAAGAAACTCCATGGTTACTCTTTTAAATCATTTGGTTTTACAATCTTGTTGTTACAGCGTTAGTACTTAAGTATATGAAGCCAGCGTAGGCCCGACAATCAGTCCTTGCTTACTTTACGATCATAACCGTCTAAATTTAAAACTAACGCGCCACACTGACACTGACAAAAGTCGGGGTCGAATGTAGCGCGCCACTTTGGTTAGTACAACCGGATAATATATATTAAACAAACAATTATAGATTAGGTTTACATATTCGATTTGTCGTTAAAATTTTCAGGAATTAATTAAACATTATTAGGAATATAAATATAAACTCTCATGTTAAAATGAATTGGACGTAGTTACACGATAAGGATCCAATCCACATTAAGCTAGTTTTGAGATATTGAATTTTAAAGTTTGCATCGGAATTCTTCTATGATGCAGTGCTGTAAATTTGTTGATTTATTGAAATTATAAGGAAAACTATTTATATTTTAACTTTAAATAAAATTTACTAAGTTTAATTTGATATTTCAAATATTATTCAAGAAAATATGGGTTTGGATCCTTTTTGATAAATTGTATTCTCAATAAAGCCAGCATAAAATGATGTTTCGCAATAAGGAATCACGTCATGAATTGTTAACTTAATCTTGAAAAATAAATAAAACTACTAATAATTCACTAAAAAAGTAAAACCTGTAGTGCTTGACACTAACGACCGCAGGTTATGGCAGAGTAAGGAGCTTCACGGACGCTTTTTCCGGACCATACATGGACCCGATGTAGATCAATCAGCGTCCGTAACCTGGCTACGTTCCGGGGAGCTCTTTGGGGAAACCGAAGGTTTTGTCTGTGCAATTATGGATGAAGTTATGATGACGAATAACTACGAGATTTATTGTGAAGGACGGCACCGTTGACATATGTCGGGCATGCCACCGTCCGGGAGAATCAATACACATTATCTCCGGTTGTTCTTGTCTAGCTAACGGAGAGTACTTGCATAGACACAACCTTGTAGTTAGGATTATCCATCAGCAACTTGCTCTAAAATACAACCTTGTGGAATCGGAAGTGCCGTACTACAGGTATGAGCCCGACCCAGTTCTTGAACATGGCAATATCACATTGTACTGGGATCGCTCCATCATCACTGACAGGACTATTGTTGCCAACAAGTCTGATATAGTGGTGGTGGATCGATCAGAGCGGCGCGCAATGATTGTTGACATAACAGTCCCGCATGATGAGAACCTCGTGAAAGCCGAGAAAGATAAGCAAATCAAGTATATTGACTTGGCTCGCGAGGTTGTCGACATGTGGGACGTGGACTCAGCGATCATTGTGCCGATAGTCGTTACAGCCAATGGCTTAATTGCTAAGAGCCTCGACCAACACCTGAGAAGGCTCGCGTTAGGCAGCTGGATGGCTTGATACAGAAAGCGGTACTCCTGAACACGGCTCGTATTGTTAGAAGGTTCCTTTCTCTGGGGCCCTGACCGTCGGTAGCTTGGATCCTGTTCCCGATACCGGTGGGCTATTTTATATTTTTTAAATGTTTTTTTATTAGTTTTTATACATATTATTACATTTTCAATATTTGAAAATGTAATAATATGTATAAAAACCAATAAATGAACTAGAAATTTACTAAAAAAGTTTTATTCATATATTCGCTATGTATCGGTTTTTGAAGTAACAATAATTATCAGAAAGGATCCAAGTGAATTGGATCTCTTTTTAGATTACTTATTTTATACTATTACCAATAAATATTGTTTCTCACTAATGATCCATGAGGATTGGATTTTTTCAGTGGATTCATAATAAACGCCCGCCATACATGTGGACTGGTACCTCGTGTTTATAACAATGTCATGTGTTCGTATTTCACTGGGATCTTTTTGCTGACCGAAAATATCGACCTTTACGGTCTCTTTGGTATAGTTAACTCAATTTTGGTAGTTTTGTGGATTGGATCCTTATCGTGTAACTACGTCCAATTGATAAAACGGAAACTTAACAAACAAAAGAAGCGCCATCTAGTGGTCAATGGTATAAAATGACAGTCGTACCAACTTAAAAGGCATCATCGCAACTTCTTATACCTATTGACCACAATAACTAACATAAATACAAAAGTAATAAATTAACTTATTTTCTACATTATTCCAACAATAATTTTGATTATTAGCACTCAATATTCTCAGTCAAAAATAAAAAAAATACTAGTGAAAGAATTACTTCGATATGTAAATTAGTTTCCGATTTAGAAGTAAAACAAGTTGTAGCCAGACGACGCGGGCTGCCAATGCCGGTTACGCTGTGACATCATCGCACAACACGGTCAGTCCGCTCAAGGTCGCGCGCTCGTGCCGTGCCGTTGAAATTTTACCTAAATAGGTACGTTTAAAAATGTCCAATCTAAAGACTAGGAAATCATGTGTTGTGCCTAAATGTAAAAATACAACTACCAATTCGCCGGAAAAGGTGTTTTGTATAGTTCCAAAGAACGTTAAAATGCGAAAAAAATGGATAAAAGCTATGAAGAGGTTAGCTCCATTTGGAGATAAAAGTACAGTTTATTGTTGTGAAGACCATTTTGACGTAAGTATAGTGATCAATGATCATATTTATTTTTATGTAAGTACCTACATAAATAAGTAATTATACATACCTAATTATTTTTATCTTTAGATACATAGGTACTTAATGGAACAATTTCTAACCGGATTAATTGCGTGTTTAATGATTTTACTTAGGCAGGAAAATGTAAAATCAATAAGTACGCGATTAATCCATTAAAAATAGTTAAATTATAAAATACAGTGATCGTGAATACCTAATACAACTACTGTACTACTATTATAATCTTTTGTAGTTTACATTTATTTATTACCTTTAAACATAAAATCTGGTCAGAGGTGCAAAACCTTTGGTGTCAGAACTTTCCGTTGATTTTACATAAGTATTATAAAATCTTGAGAACAATGCAACTGTTTTGCGTTTTCCCTTGTTTTTTATACAAGTTTTAATCTATACTAGACTGTGCCTACCGCTCTGCTCGCGTCGGCTAGGTGTAGATGGCTAATAAGATTTTTTCTTGTTTTAGATTGAAAACGATTTGGAAAGCTATATTAAATATAAATTGGTTGGGGGAAGAATTAAACTAAAACAGGGCGTAGTTCCACACAAATTCAAATGCCAACAGGAAGAAGAAGATAAACCTCAAAAATCTGCAGTAAGTACAAAAACGTTATCGTATAGAATACCTACTAGCTTTTGCCCGCGGCTTCGCTCGCGTTGAATTCGGTATAACACAGTACCTGCTATTTGCAGTTATTGCCCTTGCGGCTCATTGATTTGTAATAGCAACGCTAAGTTTTCCGTTTTCTTCCCTCGTTCTCCCTCATATCCCACAATAAAAAAAAAATCGTTCTCTCCCCTTTTCTCACTTATAGCTGTCCGTCTCCAGGGTCCTAGCTATCTCTGTACCAAATTTCATCAAAATCGGTTAAGCCATTAAAGCGTGAAGAGGTAACAAACAAACCCATTTTCGCTTTTACAATATTAGTAAGGATAAACTAATATATTTTATAATAGATAGAGAAACTATTATAGAAATGAACCTTCGATGTTATAAAAACGGGGGCGAAGCTGCTGGCGGAAGCTAGTTTGCAATAAATCAATGTAAGTATAAATAAATAAATCAAGGTCATCATCCTATATATTATGCAGACGTACCTACCTACCAATAACTATAATACATATTTGTTGTATTATACTTCTACTATTTGAGTTGCATTCTTCCAATACGACATTAGTTGGGTATTTTATTTTGATAAAATAATTTAGAACAGATAAACTATTAAGCATAAAAGTGCTACTACAGAGAAAGTTCACTTATTCCTCGAATTTCGGCGCCAACGAAATCACTATTTGTTAATAATTAATGCACAACGATTAATCCATCTATTTGATTCGATTAATCTTTTTTATTAATCGAATAATATTTAATATTATTAGACTATTAACTTAAAACGCGAACGAAAACCAACACAACAAAACACTGCGCAAGCTATTACATGTGCTATTACACGGTCTACTATAACCGCTGGCGACTTGATACTAAGCACAATCTATGCTAAGCACAGAACACATTACTTTGACTTACTAAGCAAGCCGTTGCCCGCGCGGCGTGTGGTGAATCGACGTCACAAGCGGTCACGTGACTGTTAGTGAAACTCGATATTATTCGAAACTGCTTATAAATTCAAATCTACTAGTTTTTTTTTTACTACAACAAAAACCAGTGTTTGTTATTCCAGTTTGTATACATACAGGCTTTACTGAGACAACATTTCAAGCGATTTGGCATACCTAGTAACATTATTAATTTAGAGAAAATGGCAATGCCGCTATTCTGAAATGACGGTTTTCACCAAAAATAGTTATTGTAAAGCCAATAAGGGTGTAGGCTATTTTTGGAAATATTTTTTCTTAAAATATACACTCTTATATTAAAAACCACTTATTAAATTTCTGTATAAAAGAAGAACGACAAAAAAAGTGCCCATTGCATTAAGCCTAAAGTGAACAAAAATGATATTAGTGCAGTTTCGTCAACAATAATCAATGAACACAATTTTAAAGGGCTAGCAACCTTGTAGCAATTACATGTCGGTTCGGTATATTTGTATATCTGTGGTAAGTGGTAATTTTATATGTCTGTGGTGGCGACAACAAAATAAATGTAAACAAAACAATCGATCGGACGACTTTCCGACATCGTATATAAGTACCGCGTTGTTCATAACTTCGTTGTGATTTGAATGTTATCGTGCTGGTGTGTTTTTACTTCCATTTGACCTTTGCATCTGCTCTACGGACTCCGAACCTTCTTTAGTGATCAACCTACCGCTTGTGTTAATTGGACTGATATTCTTTGCTTTTTGGACTATCGTTTGTTCGAATACCATGGCTGCATGTGTTAATTGCTGTGTTATCTTACAACCTGACGTCCTGCATTATGAATACTATGCTGCAGAACTGAGTCCAGACCTAGCTTTGATTATTGAAGAATGGTGCGGGCGTGAGGTTAGTTATTTCATTCTATAATCGACTAGAAGTTTTAATTGTATTTTATTCACAAACAAGACTTTGAATACCTACATTAGTATCCGTTATTTTGTGAAAGTTCTACAAAAACTCATGACTTGAAGGCCAACCCTATCAATAACTGGCTTGCTTTGTTCCGGGGTCCTTTGTGGAATGACGTAAAATAAGTTTCTTCTTGTTTTTTTAAGTGATCAATATTATTTCAGACATTATATAGTTGTTCTTACATTATTGTTTCACTAAATAGATTTAATTTCAATCACTGAGTTATTAAATCAATAGCATAATAAAATTATTATTTTAATTTACAGATTAGTGATAATGACCAGTTGTGCCAAGCATGTGTTAACCTAGCTGCACAAGAAGCCAATAAACACACTGGAAAACCCACCATCAGACTGGTTTCACACATACTTGTCTACATTTCTTGTGGCATTTCATTGGGAAAACGCACAGGAAGACAACAACGCACATTAGTAGAGGGATCTGATGTGAGAAAATACATACAAAACCAAATATTTCCCCGACAGGTAATTAGATCATTAGTTGTTTATTAACAATAATAGACTTTTGTTTTATTAATACATTCATTTCAATTACTAACAGGTCCCAAATGAAGCTTGGGCATGTAATGCTTGCTGGATGAGGGCTTATCACAATACACCCCGGTTACCAACGGCACGTCCTGTATCCATGGAATTCGAAGTGCCACTGGTCCCAGTCCAAGTTAATGTGGTTTCAGTTCCACCTGCAGTTCTAGAACAAGCGAATGTTGACTCAGTTCCTGCATCAAGTTCAATAACTGTGCCAACCTCAAAAACAAAATCTTGGGCCGATCTGATGCCCAACATTCAACCACCAATTGATACCATTAATTTAGTTTCATATGCTTGCACATTAGACACAGCCTCCCACTGTTTTGTACCAGACTGTGTGAACCCTGAATGCATTGGAGTTCCTCATGCTGGAGAATGTTATAAACATTCAATGTTATACAACTGGGATATTCTAAATGAATTTGATTTTATACACAGTTTCTTCACAGTTTTTTAATAGCAATAAGTGGGTATGTACAACATTGTATGTGGGAGCCAGTCTCTCAATAAATCTGTTAAGCGATTGACGTGGTTTTACTGCAGCCGATTTCCCGGGGTTCCCAGTGTCCAGAGGCTCTTCAATTTGTTATGTCATAGACCAGGGGCCTAAGTCTGCTATTACAGCAGTGTCAGAATGGTTAATTTTGACAAGTTTGGTAATCTACTACATACTAAACTTGTGAAAATCAAGCATTATGCGATCAGTGATCGACCATTCTGACACTATTGTAATAGCAGACTTAGGCCCCAGATGGTTGTGGGCTGAATTTGAAAGACATTGAAAACTCTTCAGACCGACTGTCATTATTGGACTGGTCTTACAGTACCTAACTTTTTATCATTGTTTAAGAATATTGGTGAGATAGAAATAATCCTTACTTATAATATTATAAAAGCGAAAGTGAGTTTGTTTGTTTATTTGTTTGTTTGTTTGTTTGTTACCTCTTCACGCTTTAATGGCTTAACCGATTTTGATGAATTTTGGTACAGAGATAGTTGGGAACTAGGAGACGGACATAGGCTAATTTTTATTTAAAAAAAGTGGGATGTCCGGGAGAAAAAGGGAAAACTTAGCGTACAAATCAATAAGGCGCGAGGGGAACTGTATTACCCCAAATTTAACGCGGGCGAAGCCGCGGGCGAAAGCTAGTATGCAATAAAGCCAAAACTGCTCTTGGCATGTACCTAGTCAAATTAAGAACAGCTGAATTATTTGCATTCACCAATCACCAGTCTCTTTTCAACTTCTGAGGGTACATATTGTAAATTATGTCAAAAAGGCAATGGGTTGCCTAAGCACTTATTATGTGCCTATTCATTTAGGTGTTGGTCATATGACTTGTGATCAATACAGTGCCCATATTTTTTGATAAGTACCCCAGGGCCTTTTCGGAACAGAACAGATGCTAATAATCCAATAGTATACTGCGATGGCACTAACGTAGGTATATTTACGAGTCTTGAAATTTCAAAAAACAAATTAGTCAAACCTTTTCTGATGATGACCTGTGATTTTTTTGGGGTGGGAAATCATTAAATAACTTCCCCCCTTTGGACCTTACGCTGCAACACAGTCTGATGCTGATATTATGAAAAATCTCTTTCAAAATGAAAACTCTCCATTAAGGTCTTACTTGAGACAAAACGATGTTTTTATTTTAGACCGGGGCTATAAGGATGCTATCGGTTTATTAACTTCCTTGGGGTATTAAAATCACGCTGTGATTGGTGTTTGCGATCAACTGATATTGCAGATTAAATATTTACTTTTTATTCATTAAAATAAAAATAAAATGTCATTTTCGGTAATTCTATAATATAAACTCTCAGAAAACAATAATTTGTATAACCTATGTAATTTCATTTAGGTAGTTTAATTCGGTGTAACGGTGTTTCATCATAATAGGCATGATGACACATTTTAGAAAAACTATCATAAAATGTCCGAAAACATACATTATTAATCAATTCATATTTTTGGTTTCAGTTAAGTTTTAGTAGGAAAAGACGACATTTTAGTTTTTAGATTTAAAATTCGCACCAAAACGCAAGCCAATGTCATGACTGTCATGGCGTCGCTAGTTACGTGATACGTCACGTTTGAGTAGTGTAAAACGTCAACACAGCTTTTGCTCAATAAACAATTTAATAATTTGCGATTCTGAATATGAATTCGAAAGTGTACAGATCTTGTGCGGTCCCGCAGTGTAACAACACTTCAATAAAAACCCCAAACAAGTTATTTGTGTTCGTTCCGCTAAAGAAAAACATTCGAGACAAGTGGCTTAGACTTGCAAGGCGAGATACAACATCGATATTGCCTAGTACTCACCTTTATTTTTGTGAAGATCATTTTGACGTGAGTATTTATTTATTTTACATTAAAAATTTTCAAAAGTTCATGTCTTTCATTATAGAAATAATTCATTTGAGGTCAGCTGTTTACGTTACACTGCTACTGTTGTCAGAATATGTATACATTATTATTATAATTTCAGATGCCAAATGATATGAATAACTATATGGAATATCATTTGATGGGATCAGTGTCACAAATCCGCATGAAACCCTTGTGTATGCCCACAAGATATCATTGCCAACCAGATAGAAGAATAAGAACATGTAAAGCTCCAGACCGATCATATATTCTTAAAAAACAAAGAAAAACTTTGATCGAAGAATGTGAAAAAGTTTTAGAAGAGAGAACTGTTGCTACAAAACAGACTGAACTTAATAAACAATCCTTACCTATGGCTTTTAAACACAAATACCATGAAGTAAGTTGTATCATAGACTGCCAAGAAATAGAAGACCCTTCAAAAGCTCTAAATCAAGCTCTGTCATGGTCAGAGTATACTTATAAACGCTAACACCATCAAGTATCTTGTTTCCTGTACCCCAAACGGTTTAGTGAATTATATTTTACCAGGTTATGGAGGAAGGAATACAGAAACATATTTGGTAGAATTGTCTGATTTTATAGAATACTAGCTTTCGCCCGCGGCTTCGCTCGCGTTAAATTAGGTATAACACACCAAGCAGACCTGCAGTTTTTGCTCTTGCGCCTGATTGATTTGTAATAGCAACGCTAAGTTTTCCCTTTTCTTCCCTTGTTCACCCTCATATCCCACTTTTTTTTATAAAAATTAGTCATTAAAGCGTAAAGACAAACAAACAAACTCACTTTCGCTTTCACCGAGTTTGATGAATTTTGGTACAGAGATGGTTGGGAACCAGGAGACGGATATAGGCTATTTTTTATTAATATAAAGTGGGATATGAAGAAGAACGAGGGAAGAAAAAGGAAAACATAGCGTTGCTATTACAAATCAATAAGGCGCAAGAGCAAAAACTGCAGGTAGCAGGTACTGTGTGATACTGAATTTAACGCGAGGGAAGCCGCAGGCAAGAGCTATTCGTAAATAAAACCGGAGAATTAGCACAGCAGTTTTTAAATCGTAGTCACTCGTACCAAAGAATATACTTGTACTCAAAGGTGACGTCATTGGCTGTGATTGGTGTTTAACACAATATGTCGAACATCCGAAATTCGTATTTTTATTTTATCGAAATAATTATCAATCTCGCTCTTAATGAAACGATAAATAGGTGTTTAGTATTCCATAATACAAGTTTCATTAAATAAATGCATTTGTTTAGTGATTTTCAATTGCTGTCATCATGCTTTTTTGTTCCCCCGCTCTGGGCGGAGCGGGGGGGGGGGGGGGCGGCATGACAGACTTGTACTGACTAAAACTCACCCATGTTCCTTCTATTGCCCTTTACGTTCCGGGGCCGCGGTATCTCTTTCGAACAACCCGCAACCCCGGCACGCGGAGGCTCTGGCAAGCCCCTCAGTGTCATCACGCCTATTGGCACCATTACCAGTCGAATCTCTTATTGGACACGTAATAATATCCGAGTTCATGTATGTCGGAAATGTGTAGCTTAATGTGCTGCTGACTTGTACCATTTGGTGCCGATTCTGATGATTGTGCCACAGGGAGGTACCCTGTGGCACAATCATCAGAATCGGCACCTTTACCAGTTTTTTAAATATTTTTTTTTATTTAAAAAAAAACGTTGCCCCACATTAGGATTTACTCCTGTATCGTGGGTGCGTTTACAAACATTTAAACTCACATACACAAACAGCCAGACCCGAAACAACTATTTGTAGGCCATGCAAATATTTGTTCCGTGCGGGAATCGAACCCGCGACACGCAGTGCAGCAGTCATTTATTCAGCTGCTGAGCCAGCCGTGCCGTCGAATCTCTATGTGCTGACTTGTACCATTTATAATTAAAATAAAATGTTGTTTCAGAGTCCGGCCCAAGTCGACGCTGTAACCGTCGCCGAGGACGTGCCTGGGACATTATCTGTGAGTACAGTAAATCAACAGTTTTACACTAACACACACCTTACACCTTATTGTGGGTTAGATACCAAGAAAATGTGGTTCCTCCCCCCCAGCACCTCGATAATATATTAATCACTTATGAAGATGTAGAAAACAACGAATAAAATATTTTCAATTAACTTGAACCAGTATTATTTCACAAATCCATGTTCATGTATATAGTTATGAAATATTAATTCAACAATCTTATAATTATTAATTTCTTCTCATACTCAAAAGATAGGAGCCTGGGGAAGTACTTTAATCCTTCCCTAAAACTCATAACCTCATAAAAAAGCGGGAATAAATGGTAAAGGGGTTTATTGGTTTAATTCCCTTATACTATGTTATATCGAAAAATAATTTATGCAGGGCTGTAGACCAATATTACCCCTTCAAAACCCAAATTATTTCATTCTTGTTCATTGAGGCCTAAAATTAGGACTTTTGCGGATCGAAGTAGAGAAAAAAAATCTAAAGTGCCCGTTTTTTTTTGCAAAAAGTTTATATTATTTTTTTTATATCCCTTACTCTGCCATACCTCCCTGTGGCACAGAATCGGCACCATTACCAGTTGAATCCCTTATTGTTCGGGTATTTGTACAAAGCGAGGTCACGTTATACTGGAAATGTGTAGCTTGATGTGTTGACTTATTATTATTATTATTATTATTCATTTATTTACAGACTACAAGGTGGTCCAGTTATACCACTTGTAATAAAATAAAATGTTTCAGAGTCCGGCCCAAGTCTCGGAAACCGTCGCCGAGGACGTGCCTGAGACATTATCTGTGAGTACAGTAAGACAAGAGTTTTACACTAACTCGTCTTATAATAGCGTTTAAGTATATCCAAATATCACAATGTAGCTCATATTAACCTTTTCACTAATCTTCGTAATATATAAAACAAAGTCGGGTTTGTTCTAACACTTATAAGTCGAGAACGGCTGGGCTGATTTTGATGATTCTCAATTTTTTTAATTGAAATAAAATATTGTTTCAGAGTCCGGCCCAGGTCGACTCGGAAACCGACGCCGAGGACGTGCCTGGGACATTATCTGTGAGTACGGTAAATCAACAGTTTCACACTAACGTTATCATTTATTATCTGTACAGGTATTAATAGGAATCCAAAATGGCTGCTCTATTTGTCAGGCCCTATCCCAAGACTAGCAGTGTTGATTTATGTTATTTTTTATGTAAATCCTTATTGGTTTATTCCATCACCACTCCTTATCGTTTTATTGATCAACGTTACATATAAAGAAAGAAAAACTTTTATTTGGGACTCGCACAAAACAAGTAAAACAATAACACAATGAAATAAAATAGTACAAACAACGTTGTTGTCTGTGTGAGGCCAAAAAGGCCCCTGTCTCAGCATAAGCTGCGATATCTATACTAATATTATAAAGCTGAAGAGTTTGTTTGTTTGTTTGAACGCGCTAATCTCAGGGACTACTGGTTGGAATTGGAAAATTCTTTTAGTGTTGGATAGTCCATTTCTTGAGGAAGGCTATAGGCTATAAGCTGTTCCACGCGGTTTCACCCACGCTGCTCAGCACCCGTTGGTCGTAGCGTGATGTTATATAGCCTATAGCCTTCTTCAAGAAATGGACTATCCAACACTAAAAGAATTTTCCAATTCCAACCAGTAGTCCCTGAGATTAGCGCGTTCGAACAAACAAACAAACATACAAACTCTTCAGCTTTATAATATTAGTATAGATAACAGCAACAGGTGGTTAGGGCTCCAGAGACAGGGACCTCCTCACAATGCAGGCCGCATCGAGGAGTACTGCCTTCTGAATCCCTTGATCCATTTGCCTAAGGAGAGCTTCGCCAGATGGTCATCAAAGCTCTTGGCAAATAAGCCATTGGCCGTTTCGATAATAGGCACAATGATAGCTGAGCTCACAGTTATTCTTATTATATTGCTATCCATTTCATTACTAACGCTAAGAAAGTTCTTTATTAACTCATTCGTTTTACCCACGGGGTAAGCAAAATACCACTCGCTACGATCCTGACATATCTGCCTATCCCTCTAACACTCTCAATAACATTAAATGCTGGGTCTCTTAAGTGTCGTTACAAATAGTTTCAACTTCAAATGTTCTTTTTGGGTATTGTTCGTCGTGTCGTTGAGCTCCTTGGGTTATGAGTCGAGCTACACGATAACTGACAAATGCTTGCACTGACTGGACAGGTTCACTCAATCTGTGTGGTGCTTTCTTAAAAAGACCATTTCAGACTGCATTTCTGCATTGACCTCTTGTATGTTGACCTAGATTTTTGTCTGGACCTTAAAAGAGACTATGACTTCTGCCTTTGTTTCGGCTGGTTCTTCTCAGAATCGGATACGAAACATGGCTTTATCTACTTTTTTTTAACGAATTTTAAAAATGTTTGTAAAATCCTACTTCCAAAATAAACATAATTTAACACATTTTTTTTTTTGTTACAGAAGGAAGAAACCACCAACGAAAATAAAATGAAATTATTTTGTCCAAAATGCCACACGGAAGTTTCACACATTGCCAAAGCAATAGAAGAGGTAGCTACCAACATCTCTATACACACTCATTGTCTGCCCAGCACTTTGTCAACTACGTTGGGATCAGCGTGCAGCCTAAGAATCCCCGCCTGGACAGGTTTCCTTACTTTGACTAACCAGGGTCCGGAGTCTTTATAAAAACATTCAGATTAGCCATGGCAACTTACGTCCAAGTGGGAGATTTGCAACAAATTGCACGAAGGGGTTGGGTAGGGATATACTTTCGAGTACTGCGGGGTACACACACTTTAACAACTGACGTTTTACTACAGTACGGCCAACGAGGAGCGATACCAAATGTAAACAAAACCCATGCAAAAACCCCATCTAAAATGGCCGCCCGAATGTTGGCGAACCCGACTAAACGTTGTCATGTTTTTGCCGGGAGAACGAGACATTACGACAAAGGCACAAGATGGAAAGAGCTAAATATTTGATTGTCAACGCCACAGTTGTTCTTTAGGTTAATGACCTTTCGTATCGCTTCTCGTTGGCCGTACTATATGAAATGTATCACAAAGTAACCCCTTGGAGAGGGGCTCAAATTCAGTGTTTGAAGAAACCGGGCAAGTGCGACTTCTGTCCAAACTTGCGACATAAACGACCATATCTTTAACTGCGTAGACTTAAAAATGTACTCTTTCTACAACTTCAAGGGACCACGGACATGAGTATAGGATTTTAATTTCAACTCGATACCTTCACATATTCTCAAGAAAAGGTCTTAACAGACAGACAGACGACAAAGTGATCCAATAGAATCCGTTTTGTCCTTTTGAGGTACGGAATCCCATAAAGTCGAAAACTAAAAACAAACTGGCAATTCAGCAACTGTTTACATGTAATTGCATGGGCTTAAACGGACGAAACTTGTCGAAAATATCGTGCAGGTCCTCATCAAGGCCAAACTACTTGGTCATCGATACGGCATACGCACAGTGGTCCAGCTGCAAGGACTAAGTGCAGAAATCGGATCCCCCCAAGAAGCGGGGCCCACATAAAGAATACTACTCGGTAAAGAAGTTTTAATGCTGGAACTATCACGGTCCCTTGCCGAGTATTTTACTTGAAGCTGCTGTCTATTTAACCTCCAAAAGTGTCACAATGTATCGATAGACCCAAAGATTGTTAACATCCAATATTAATTAAATCATTTTTTCAGGATCTAACAAAAATACTCATCGCTAAAGTGTACCATTACTTTGAGCAAGAGTATGAAGAATTAAAGATGTTGTACGGAGACCAGGACTGGAGTCCTCTGTCCAAGTTCTACCAACGGACTGCACTGGCCACCGGAGTGAGCGAGACGACGCTACTGCATATACTGAAGAAAGAAGAGGAACGGAATGCGGACAGGCGATGGGAACCGCCCAGGAAACGACGCGCAGCTCGCAAGAGACGCAGGCAGACGGATAGGTAAGTGTTTGTGCCAATTCCTTTCACGTCTCTCGATGTTGTACTTCTCCTCCCCAATTTGCGAGGAACACAACACATCTCATGCACCTCGGATTTTTGTTCTTCATGTGTCTATTGTATTATTATCAATTGCTATTAAATCTCTATTCAGAAGGCACTGAGCAGCACTATAATGTAAACATTCTAATAATATTTATTTCAGTTTCAGTGAGGAACCTGAAATATTCTTAAAAACAGAAGAGCAGTTACAACCTTGTAGTTGCGAATTGAACAAGTAAGTCAACGTTTAGTTGCTTATTCGTGTTGTTTTAGGGTGATTAAACACATTACAATACAATGTGGGAATGTTGCCAGCCGTTACGACAACTGTGCTGTGGTAAGGAGAACTCAAAGCTGACAAGTTAGGTTAGACGGGGATGGCGGGGTGCGAGCGAACTAGAACAACGCCATCCTCTTCGTGTTAGTATATTCTAAACCCTGCACACACATTAAGCGTATTGTCGGGGGCATTTGCTTTGATAGGATAACAAAATGTGTAATTTTAAGTTATATACAACTAAGGATTTAGTTAAATAAAACAAGCCTATTTTTTAAATACTTAGTTTATTGGTAAAATATTTTTATATTTTTGTTGTTAGCGCGCAACTTCAACCAGACCCGATTGCTGTAAAAGTGAAGACTGAACCACGAGATGATGAAGTGGACACGTAAGTCATCAGTTTAACTATTTTAAAACTCCTTCAAGATCATGGGATATGTTAGTTGCGGCGACCCGCTGGTGAAGGCCCTGAGCTACGAGTTGCGGGTCGTGGTATCGAACCCAGGCCCCCGCTCTACAAACGGTGAAAGAAAACGTCGTTTGGAAAGCGACCTTAGTGTTAGAACCAAAACTAGAAGCCATGGGACATGTACCAGCCCGCTGGTGCATGCGGCCTACAGCCCATTCTCTGAGAGCCCCTGAGTCCCGGCCACGGGTACATGACAGGCTGATCATGCTCATGTCAGACGTAGTTGTCTGATTGTCCATTATGTTTGGTTGCAGTTCTAACGAGACTCTCGCACACAATCAACCTGTAAACACTAAACGTAAACGAAGGAAAAATACTAGAAAAACTGACGACACACCAACTGACGACACACCAACTGACGACACACCAACACTGTAAGTAATCATATCAGAACATTACGCTTGATATTCCCGCGGGAACATGCAGAGATGTACAGTCACAAGCACTTTATATGTAAACTCACAGCAATATTTTAAAGTGGTTATTGTTTATTTCTGCATGATGTTCATGCAGAAAAATTATATCACCAATGTGCATTAATAAAACTCCCAAGCAAAATAGAGTACGAAGATGCGACGTACTAATATCAATTGCTTTTTTTAAAAGTGATATTAAGGCCTGAAATTGCGTTAAGCGGGCACCCGCGCGGTTTCATACAAAAGTGCACCGTCGCGGGGACACGCACGGGTCCCGCCAGCGGTAACACGCGCGGGCTTGTTCAGTCAATAACGCTTGATGAAAAGATTGTGAAAATGACTTTCGACAGAGAAAGAGTAATTGTGAAATTGCAGTGTCGTTCTGTCATATGGGGTCAAGCGAATGAACCCTCAAGGTACCTGTTACAGGGTCCTTCACGTACCCACAGAGCCCACGCCCGCAGACACGCAACGGTTGCCCGTCGCGGGCGCCCGCTTAACGCAGTTTCAGGCCTTAATGCCGATTTACACTTAATATCTATTCAGAAAGCACAGCAGAACTATCTAATATATAAAACTAACTTTTGCGCGCGGCTTCGCTCGCGTTTAATTCGGGGTAACACAGTTCCCCTTGCGCCTTATTGATTTGTAATAGCAACGCTACGTTTTCCCTTTTCTTCCCTCTTTCTCCCTCACATCCCACTTTTTTCAAAAAAATATTATATATAGCCTATGTCCGTCTCCTGGTTCCCAACTATCTCTGTACCAAAATTCATCGAAGTCGGTTTAGCCATTAAAGCGTGAAGAGGTAACAAACAAACAAAGTCACTTTCGCTTTTATAATATATGTCCGTCTCCTGGTTCCCAACTATCTCTGTACCAAAATTCATCGAAATCGGTTTAGCCATTAAAGCGTGAAGAGGTAACAAACAAACTCACTTTCGCTTTTATAATATTAGTAAGGATAAGGATTCTCGTGTCACAGTATTCGTTCCCGTACTCCTCCAAAACGGCTGGACCGATTTGAACGAAATATTATTCTTATTACTACTTCTAAAACAAAAATATTATTGTTATTACTATTTCTAAGACAAAAATATTATTGTTATTGCTACTTCTAAGAAAATGCCGCGCGCGTGCCATTTGCCGCAATAACTAGTTTGCATTAATAATATTTTTGATTTGCGTTGTAGTAGCCCTAATGCACTTAGTATCGTGAGTAGAGCCTTAGTTTAAAATAATGCTCATGACTTCATTTGCACCCTGTATAATTAACCGTTATTGTTATTGTGTACACTGTCGCATTAGGTAACTCTGTAAGGATAGTTGTAAGATAGAGAATAAATAAATATGTCTAATAATATTCATTTTAATTTCAGTGAGGAACCTGAAATATTCTTACCTACAGAAGAGCAGTTACAACCTGGTAGTTGTGAATTGAACAAGTAAGTCAAAGTATAGTTGCTTATTCGTGTTGTTTGAGGGTCATCAAATACAATTTAATATACCTATGATGTTGGCCAAACAATTAACATTACAATACAATATGGCAATGTTGCCAGCCGTTACGACAATACGGTATTACACCCATTTTTAAAAAGTATCTCATTTTGATCCTAGGGTCCTAGTAAACAACCAAAAAAAAAACAAAAAAAAAATATTCAATCGATAAGTGCCATAAAACTGCATTTCAATTTTACAATTTCTATTTTCGCGCGTAAAATCACAAAAACGCTTGACGCCATTTTACTCTGTGGTCATGACGTCAGTTGGTTATGTAAACAAATGCGCTGTTATTAATCTTTCTGTTTAGTTGTATTTTTCACTATAGTTTATGGTATTATTATATGGTAGTATTTATTTCTTCCATGGTATTATTACTACTATTGTAATAAAAAAATAAATGTAAAGTTTTATAATACAAAAATAGTAATAGTTGCTCAGTTGACAGTTGTCAGTTTTTTGTTTACATGACCATATGACGTAATAATCATGGCGGACACTGTTTGGCTTTTTAACAACAGACTAAAAAAAGTGAAAACTTTGAAATCAATTTTAAAATTTATTCAGTTATTTTATTAATTAAATTTAACATTTTCCGATTGCTTGTTGCCTAAGCTATCTGAATTGTATATTTTTAGAATTTCTTTCATATGGAGTAAAATACCCTATTGTGCTGTGGCAAGCAGAACTGCAAGAGCGAGCGCAGTGAGCTCGGTCAGGTTAGGTCCGAAGGGGATGGCGGGGTCTAGAGCCCGAGCGAACTAGAACAACGCCATCCCCTTCGTGTTAGGATACTTTAAACCCGCATACAAACCTCGGAGCCCTGCATAGAGGGGCTACCTCGGCTACGCCTAAACTTAGAAGCATTTGCTTTGAAAGGAAAACAAAATTTAATAATTTAGGTAATGGGGTTTTGTTTTATCAGTATAGAATGTTTTTTTTTTTAATCATTTTGTTTTGTTTTCAGGGGACATCTTCAAACGGACCCGCTTTATGTAGAACTGAAGACTGAACCACACACAGATGATGAAGTGGATACGTAAGTCATCGGTTTAACTATTATAATACTCCAAGATTATGGGATATCTTAGTTGCGGCGACGCTTTATTGACGGCCCTGAGCTACGAGTTGCGGGTCGTGGTATCGAACCCAGGCCCCGCTCTACAAACGGTGAAAGAAAACATCGTTTGGAATCCAACCTTAGTGTTAGAACCAAAACTAGAAGCGTACTTACAACATGAATTTTACATACTATACAACATGAATAAGACATTACATAATTTGACATTTGATAGTAATGTATTCCATTTGATTGACACCAATAACTTTGTTGGTAACTATTTTTATTTGACAAAAGATATATTTTTTGTGGATCGGTACTATCTTGCAAACTATTGTAGAAGACAAGTAGCTGTGTCGCTATCATATTTTTTTACAATTACAGCCAAGAATTTGGCCAAGCGAGTTGCCTCTATTGAACATTGCAATACTCAGTCAAGTTACTCAGCCAATAGTTTGATCACAATTAATGAATCAGTTCATCATTTAAATTAGAGATTGAGACAATAGATGCAACCTCTTGTAATAACGTAAGGAAGCCAGATAATAAATCAGGTGAAAGTATTGGGAATTTTGATTGTATCAACCTGGTGCATATTCAAGGATTTTTGAACAAAGAATTAGAAGTAGGGCTTTTCCTGAACTGTAACAACATAGATATTCTTTATATCACAGAGCATTGACTCAAAAGTCATCAGTTAATTTTTAATTTTAGTAATCACCAGGTTGGTAGCTCATTCAGTAGAGTAAATGCTATACATGGCGACGCATTAATCTTGGTAAATAATCAGCTCAAATTTAGGGAACGCAAGGATATTGTAAGCATATCTGTTGAGAGAACAATCGAAATAGCCTGTATAGAATTGGTGCAGTTTATCATATTAAGTGTGTATAGACCCCCTTCAGGTTTGTATGATTGTTTTGAAAAGATAATGGATGAAGTGTTGCATAAAATTTGTACTACAAAGAAATCTATAATCACTTGTGGTGATTTTAATATTAATTTGTTAAAAAAATCTGGGTTGAGTACTAAAATTATAAGCCGTAATTTACGTAACGTGCCGAAACACGAACGCGTCGTCGACACGGCCTGTCGTCAATCGACGGACGGACGGTGAACTACCCATTGCTCACCGCCCACAGGCCCGTTCGGAAGACCCTCTGCCAGATCAGGGCAGAGAGGCAGCTAACGCAGCGTCGAATGGCCGCGCTACCGACAGCTGCGCGTCAAGAGCTGATCTCGCGAAAGCGTGAGGCACTTCTGGAGCGAATGCTTTTGCCAGATACACTACCGCGCAAACGGCAAACAAAGTAGACATTTCCGTCTAGTTTTTAGTTCTCACAATTACGCAAAGTGACTTTACAATTCACTTACCATAATTCGTTGAAGTAACGTTTAAATTGTCAAGTATTAGTCTCTCAATATGTTTCAAAGTTTTATTAATAACTAGCTTTTGCCCGCGGCTTCGCTCGCGTTAGAATTCGAGGTAACACAGTTCCCCTTGCGCCTTATCGATTTGTAATAGCAACGCTAAGTTTTCCCTTTTCTTCCCTTTTGCTCCCTCACATCCCAGTTTTTTAAATAAAAACCTATGTCAGTCTCCTGGTTCCCAACTATCTCTGTACCAAAATTCATCAAAATCGGTGTAGCCATTAAAGCGTGAAGAGGTAACAAACAAACAAACTCACTTTCGCTTTTATAATATTAGTAAGGATTGCATTAATCTAATATATAAAATTCTCGTGTCACAGTTTTCGTTCCCATACTCCTCCGAAACGGCTGGAACGATTTGAACGAAATTTTGTGTGCATATCGGGTAGGTCTGAGAATCGGCTAAATCTATTTTTCATGCCCCTAACTGAGCAGCGGGTGAAACCGCTGGGCACAGCTAGTTATTATATATATTGATTAATGGTATATTTATTTTCAGGAAGATTTCTCCAGGACGTCAGCCTTGTATTATGGTCAGGCCAGCTTTCGAACAGTGTTTCGGTAAGAATTTTTTTATGTAATTAACACTAGTCTCCATTTAACGACAACTCTCTGTAGCGTGTAAATATGTCCCTTGAGGGTTGATATGGATTCGAGTTTATACTATAACTAGCTGTTCCCTACGGTTTCAACCGCGCGTTTCACCACCTGTTGGTCGTAGCGTGATGTTATATAGCCTATAGCCTTCCTCAAGAAATGGACTATCCAACACTAAAAGAATTTTCCAATTCCAACCAGTAGTCCCTGAGATTAGCGCGTTCAAACAAACAAACTCTTCAGCTTTATAATATTAGTATAGATTTACCTTTTAATCCATGCTATATTATTGACGGGCCTCTTGGTCTAGTGGTTAGTGGCCCTGACTGCTGAGCCGTAGGTCGTGGGTTCGATTCCCACCCAGGACAAACTTTGTGTGATGAGCATGATTGTTTGTTCTGTGTCTGAGTGTGATTTATCTATAATATGTATGTATTTATAAATTATATAAGTATGTATATCAGTTGTCTGGTTACCATAACACAAGCTCTGCTTAGCTTGGTATCAGATAGCCGTGTGTGAGTTGTCTCAAGATATTTATTTATTATTTTATAATTATTTGTTTTTCACATAATTTAACCCTGAAGAAGTACCGGTCGTGGCTTCGACTTCTGGAATGCGGCATTGTTCCCAAGCAGAGGCTTCTACTTCTGGGCCGTACCGTTCTTTGGGTAAGATGGTTATTTCAGACTCGTTTTATAATTACTTTGATGTGCAATGTCGGTTACACCATAATTTGTTACAGAACTTTTTCCCGAAGAACCCTCTGCAGCTGAGCCCTCAACTTCGGGTGTATCTCGTTCTGCTGGTAAGATAGCTATTAGCATTAGCAATATCGTATAATCCTAGTATCTTCTCCTCCGAGTATCTTTTATTCTAGTACATCTGACCTTGTTTGTCTTCAGCAATTGGTAATAATATAACTACACTAATAGTTATTTTGCCAAACTTCTTGGCAGTATATGATTAGGTATAAATGAGACAAAAGATGTAGTATAGTCTGGTTATATTTATCCAAAGGTGCATCTTATATACTAACGACTTCGTGACGATAACAGACAGTAGAAACATTTAATAGATATTGAACGTGCGATAAAGAACATAAGATTGCGATGTAGATTGTAGATACAGCACAAAGATATTGCACTGTAACAGTTATGAATGACAGAATAATCAATACACATATTTTATAATACACAGGAACGGGTTTTGTATATCTTGTAGGTAATATGTGTTGTTAGCGACGCGTTCAATAGTTTTAAGAATAGACTAATTGTTAAATATAAATTATCTGTATATTAAGTAGCATCACTAGTTTTAAGGGCGGAAACGCAGCCATGTTCACACGGCGGGCCCCCACCGTCGGCTAGTCTGCCACTGAACATCAATCAATGCGCACGCCAATTTGTAATTTTGCGCACGCGGCCATTTTGTTCCATTTTTAAAAGTACAGTAAAATCTCGGCTGTTTCTATGACAATCACTGTTCCTGCAGCACCACGCCTTACATGTGTCGTATTTTTTTATTCCAGATGTTGGCGAGGTAAACTTCGACTCCGTTATGAATAAGTGGTTGCGACTGACTGACGAGACTTGTGACAGTGACGACGACAACGATTGTCTGCTCCCGACTGTACAACACGAACGTAATGCGACGACTGAGCCTGCATGTGACAGTGACATGACGCCATTCCAAGCGAAAGTGTTACAGCGGGAGGATGAGTCGAATGACCGTGCCATTCGAGACATTGTGCCCGACAACTGTTACACTTTCGCTTGGAGTAACACCAGGACAGTTTTTCACGGAGAACGTGAGAAATTCACAGGTACGTCAGGACCTACTTTTGACGTGACAGAAGAGACTCGACCCATCGACATATTTTACAAGATGTTTGACGTGACTTTCATTGACCAAATTTGTACGGAAACCAACAGGTACGCAGAACAGAAGATTGCTTTGCTCCGAGAGCAAAACAAAATAACTTCGAATTCTAGATTTAACCGTTGGTCTCCTACGAATAGGGACGAAATGATAAGTTTTTTAGCAATAATGATTTTGCAAGGACTTTTCCCCTTACCGGAGGAAGAGGCATATTTTATTTTTAACGGCTTTGGTACTATGCAGTACTTTGCCAAAATTATGTCGTACAACCGGTTTTTATTGCTAAAAACCTTAATTCATTTCGTAGACAACCAGACTTGCCAGGACACGACTAGACTCTGTAAAATTCGACCCGTGATTGACTATTTTAACAATATTTTTTCCAGCCTTTACATGCCTTCACAAGAGATAGCCATAGATGAGTCGCTTTTGAAGTGGCATGGGCGATTAAATTTCGCCCAAAAAATATCATCAAAGGCCGCACAAGTCGGGGTGAAAACTTACGAACTTTGTGAGTCATCTACTGGCTATCTCTGGAAGTTTTTCGTTCACGCTGGAAAAGGCAGACCGACTACGACTACTGATGGCGACTTACAAAATACTGCGACAAACAGAGACAGACCAATCGAGGAGGAGGCTCTTGACAGACTTGACGAAGACGCATCGACTGACAGATTTAGGAGTGGTGAACACGGAGACCGTCCCGTGACAGCTACTGCTAAAATTGTTTACGACTTAATCGAGCCACTACTTCACCGTGGGCACACTGTAGTAATGGACAGTTTTTATAATAGTCCATTATTATTGCGGAGCCTGAAAAAATACAAGACTGACTGTTACGGAACACTGAGACTGAATCGGGAATTCGTTCCTGATGCAGTCAAGGCTTTGACGAAAACTGAACTTCGACAAGGTGAAGTAGTGGCTACGTACTGTTCCGATTTAGCTATTATGGTATGGCGAGACGCAAATTTAGTTAGTATGATCTCTACATACCATAATATCGAAATCGAGACTCAAGACAAGTACAACAGACTGACTTACAAGCCAAAACTTGTACTCGACTACAACAAGAGCATGGGAGGAGTTGATAGGAAAGACCAATTTCTATCAGCTCATCCCATGGAGCGTAGGAGGAACAATGTTTGGTACAAGAAACTTTTCCGCCGGATGTTCAATGTCGCCATCTTTAACTGCTTTGTGATATTTTCCAGTTTTCACCGGAAAATATCACATCGTAAGTTTCGTATTGAATTGGCGGAAGACTTAATCAGGAGACATAGACTAATAGACTTGACGACTGAATACCGACGTTTGAATGTAAGATCAAGCACGACTGGACAGGTGAAGACATTGCTGAAACGTACTCTCCACAAGACGCAGGCCAGACAGACGGTTGAGGTTAACCACTTCCCAATTCGGACGGGGTCGAAAAACACCTGTTGCTGGATGTGCCCGAAAAAGACCAGGACCATCTGGAAATGTGAGGAGTGCGACGTCAATCTCTGCATCGAGGGCTGTTTTAAAGCATACCACAAACCATAACTTTAATAGTTTTTACATTTAGATTTAATTTTTATTCATATTTTTTTTTTAAATTCATATCTTAATTTTTATTCATATTTACATATTTTTTTAAATGTATTTTTTTTTAAATTCATGTTTTAATTTTTTTGAATTCATATTTTTATTACTTAAATTCATATTTTCTTTTAATTCACATTTTTTTCATATTTTAATTTTTTACATTAATAAATAAGTACCTACAACCTGCCTTTCATTTAACCGTATAGTTCGGTACGGACCCCTTCGGGGGCTCGACATTCAAACCTCCGCTGGCTCGGTACTGGCCCCGAAAGGGGTCGGACATTTAAGTCATATGACCTCCTCATTATTTTTGTAAATATTTTATTTTCTGGTTAATAAATAATATGCGTGTGCATTCATTAAGATAGTAGAATAAAAAACTCATATGTAAACGTCATTAGAATTTCTTTAATTATTGATTAAGTTTCTTAATTATGTCTTATAAAATCCAAATGTGTAAATTACGATCATCGCCATTTTGATGCCAGTGTAGGTCGACGCTAAAAATCATAAAAAAGTAGGTTTTCGGACATTTAAACTCCATATTATTGGGCATGATTAACGTGTCCTTTTATTACGCGAAGCAATCATTCGTAATTGAACTTATATTAGCAGTGGTAATGATACATTTTGAAATCTAAAGTTGAAGTATCGCGCCAATCGTGCTTGTTTACATTTTTCATTCCACATTATATCACACGGACGCGAATAGATTCTATAACAAATAAGACAAATATCATTGCAAATATTATAAATAACATAAACATGCCCAGATCTTATCGTAATTTGCAATAATAGGACCATTAACACGTAATATTCATAACCACTGCTAAATTCACTTTCGAAAATGACGTCCATTTCTTTTTTTTTTTAATTTTGTGATGTGTAATTGCGATTATTTCAATCGATTATTTTCTTGTAAATCAATCAATTCGAATAATTTAAATAAGGAATCTCAGAAATTGATAGATGAAAATAAGAATAATTTTGTAATACGTGTAAAATACTATAAATATTGATAATAATACATATTTTTTACGCCACTAAAACCGACTCAACAACAAACAGTAGAATCTGATCTATGGCCAAATTCGCGCCAATTTTATTTTCAGTATAAAATTCAAATAAGGAATGCGCTCGCTGTTCGAATTTATACTAAAATGCATATTTGCATATTTCTTTATTTTATTAATAATTTGGTTTTGTATCTACTATTTGAATGTGAATTGCAATTAGAAATAAATAAGGTTGAATATAGAACGACCTTATTATGATCTTGGTCAGTAAAAAAAATCAGCCAAGATAAATTATATTTGTTCGACAAAATTGTTAGTAGTATGGTTGGATTAATTATTTGGAAAGCTTTTTCATTCTTTCCTAAATCATGGCTCGTAGGCCAAAGTGTTCTTGGAGTGGAAGCCTTGGGGTAAAAATGGCCTAGAGGGAGACCACAATTGAGATGGAAAAAAAACCCCGGGACACGACATCAAGAAAACTCCAGGTTCAAAATAGGTTCATTTTGTACCTGGAGTTTTCTTGATGTCGTGTACCGGAGTTTTTTTTTGGGGTGGGAAATCATCAAATAACTTCCCCCGCTCCAGGCGAAGCGGGTGTCAGACTTTTACTGACTAATGTCCACCGATCGATGTTCCTTCTTTTACTTGGGGCTGCGGTATCTCTTTCGAACAACCCGCGATCCCGGCAGGACCCTACTGGGGTTGCGGGTCTGACACTCCCCCCCCGCTCCGCCCAGAGCGGGGAAAGTGAGGCGCCACGGCATCCTCACCTACCACCTGACACAGATCCTCACCGAGCACGAAGGTTTCGGGACGTTCCTGCACATCATCGGGCGGGAAGAAACACCCAGGTGTTACCAATGTGACTATCGCCCGGAGGACACGTTGGAGTACACAGGCAAACTGCTCTTTTAAGCGGAGCACCGCTCTGTCCTGGAGGAGATGGTGATGTTTGAAGGAGAGAACCTCAAACCAAGCCAGCCACCGCGGGAGACGCTACAGGGATCGGGCGCCGCGAGACGACAACGACTTTTTGTTAAAAGTTTAACAAGAGCGGATATTTGATGATTTCCCATCCAAGTGGCGCAAGACCGATATACCTAAATAAGTTCCTAAAGAATTCCTGAGAAGTTTATGAGAAGGCCTCTTTTAAATTCCTAAAGAAGTCCTTAAATTCCAAAAAATAGAGATACACTATTTAATAAATAACACAACCCAAATATCAAATCTGTGGTCCCTTGAAGCTGTGAAAAAAGCAACCCTCCAAGTCTACGTAGAGAAAAGATATGACCGTTTATGTCGTCAGTTTGTACGGAACCCTTGGTGCGTGAGTCCGACTCGCATTTGGCCGGCCTATTTTTAATAGGCTAAATCGCTTACTGCTACGCAAAGGTCTCCTTATTAGCATCACCTACAAAATTGGTTGCCGCGAAACCGTTTGACAGCAAATGTGCCTACCAAATCTTGGCGCATAACTAAATAATTAAACCATAACAAAAAAGCACGAGACAAAATGCTGTTGTCTTTCTTTTCTAATCGATATAATAGATATTGTACAACTATAATATCTATACCTACTAGAGTAATATGCCATCTCCATAGGTAAATTCCTCAATGGTCTTAAAACTTTTTTGAAAGTTTACTCTATTACGATTATCGATTAGGTTGAATGCAACTTTTTAATCGTAATGATGAAACTTAGTTTTACGGTCAGCACTAAGAAATGTCATATTGCAACACATTTTGTAGAATTTTTTGTCGAGATTTGTATCGTGTTTTTTTTGTTAATTTATATGTAAAATGGCAAAAATAAGAATGCAGATGGAATGTCACTGTTTTTATTTTGTATTTCCGATTTTATTATCAAAGGGTTATCTTTTGTATATGCATTATTTCCAGCGTTTTTAAAGTACCTAATTTTTGGAAGGGTGTAGTAATATGTATTTTACACACATTTTACAATAGATCTACACTGTTTTATCTAACATAGGAGGTTTTTGGAAATATAAATTTCAAACTTATCGTATAAAACAGCCGCTGTGACTTATTTTTAATAACAAAATTGAATGCTGTAAATTGATGAAAATTGTTGAATTTCATGACAATTCGCGTCACCCCACCGATTCAGCTGATGTGTCATGTGTCAAAATCCTGTCGTGCAGAGTGGTTAATAGTACATTACTGCCGCGGTCTATAATGACTACTTTGCTGGTCGCGCTGATGATGGCCGACAGCGCAGCGTAGCGCAGCTCCAGGCCGACACAGCGCGGTCAGCGTGCAGCACTTGATGGACGAGCTGAGATAAAGGCCGAGACCGTAGGTCGAGGCCTTTACAACGAGGACAGCAAGGGCTGCAATGATGGCCAAGCTGAAAGGCCTAGAGCGTAGCTAGGCTAGCTCGAGGCAATCATAGCGTGACCAGCGAAGCAGTCATTGTGGGCCAAGGTTTGTATAGTGCTTTACTCAAAAATGCAAGTACCTAATCTAAATAAAACTAGCAAGTAATTTAAATAAAAAAATATATTAATTAACTAGATTTTTTTCTAATGTTCAAATTGTGGTTTATCAGAACCATGCACTTTAGCATTGAATAGGTATTCCAGAGAGACGAAAGCTTCATTTTGTTGGAAAGATCATTGAAATACGCAAGAAAAACATTTTCGGATAAAGATTTAGATTTCCTGCTGATTTTCCACTGCACAAATTTTTCATAATTATGCAAGCTTATATTTTTCCTTTTAGTTTCGCGGTATCAAATTTTCAACCACTAATTTAGCTTCATCTTTAATGTCTGGCGGTGTTAAACACAATTGAATCGGAAGAATTTTCGCTTTGAGAGCTCATTTTTAGCAAAAAAGTCAGTAAATAAATCAAAATTTTCGCTGAACTGCGCTTTTGTTACTTCTTTATTTTTTTTATCAATGTTAGTTGGAATTATACAGCCTAATATGGAATAAAATCTTTTAAATCTTTTTTTTTTTTACCTTTAGACGTACAAACAGCTCTGTTTTAAATAAAATCTTTTTGGAATTGATTTTTTAAAACGTTGAAACGTAAAAATAGCGGCCGGCAAAACATTGCCGGCCTGTTAGAGCGGCCAGCAAAACTTTGCCGGCCGCTCCTTGAAACAGAACGGCAAGGTCGACTTTGCTCTAACAAGGTTGTCAAAATAATGACAACATTACATGCATTTTTGAGTAAATATAATTATTGAATATGTACTAACCAAAAAAAAAACTATTTTTTTAAACCCCCCAGAAATAAAAACTTTGGTTATGAGACGATATAAAATGTATTTTTATCTGACCACCTACCACTATATATTGAATGTGACCTGAATTTAGTGAGACCAAAGATATCGATGCAACATTTTCACCATTTTAATGTAACTTGGGGTGAGAGGGATGACTCGCAAATTAAAAAATATCATAATTTATGCAATGTAGACGAACATAAATGTATCCTGGACAATTTATATAAAACTATTGTAGATATCTTAAGTGACGCACATTCTTACTTGTCATTATAGAATGACAAGTAAGAATGTTAGGTCCAGGCCAAAGAGAGGCAGTGTTGTGTGGCTGGAACAAGTATGTTCGAGACACTAACCTAGAGGCCAGGCTTAAATTCAAAGAACGGGTAGTACACAATAGACCGACTTCTGGCGTAAAATATGAAGAAATGTGTGAGACCCGAAAAATATTTAAGGGTCGTCATAACTGTTGCATGGACATCCTCGAGCGCGTCAGATATTGATAGCATCAATGCCCTATGTATTTTTAATAATGTACGTATGTTAATCTGATCGTTTGCATGATGGGGGTGGTTGTATTTAAGGGATGAAAATGAAAAAAAAAAAAATTAGTCGAGCGCGTCAGATTTTCTAAGGGAGTGTTAAGTGCACCAAAAAAAAGCTCTCATTCACTAATCTGTCGATTTCGATGGGACGCAAACTCGCGGCCATTTTCATAATGTGCAAAAAAAATTCGCCATTTTGAAATACTCAAGCGCGTCAGATTAAGATATATGTGGTTAATATTTATGTTCTAAACGTACTGTCTCATAATCTGACGATTATGTAAAGGGATTCGCCTAATCTGACAAAAAAATATTAGAAAAACGGTTCACCTTAAAGGCCATCCCTGCAACTTCTCGCTAATTCCATTCCTGGGCGCTTAAAACTGTACTTATGACATTTTTGAGCTCAAAATATAATTTATGTGATATTTTGAGCTCGCTGAGTTCAAAGAAATAACTATGCATTTGAGCTCTCCCAGCTCGAAAGCCTGATAGAAGTTTCATAGAACACTATTTTTGGAATTTTCAAACCGCAATAACTTTATACCGCATTGTGCGTGATATAAATCATTTAATGATGATTCCATCGACAATTCGACGTTATCATATGTTACTCGAGTCTTTCGGATAACCGGCTTGCTCCGACGATATTCCAAAATATTTACACATTTTTTTAATGTTTCTACCGTAAATTTAATTGTTTTTTGTAACGTACTTTCACCACAAAACACACATTTCAAATTAATATCACTCATATTAAATGTTTATAAACTTTAATTCACTCAAATAATATTAAAATAGCAAAAAAAACCAAAACGTTGGAAACACGTTGTAAACAGTATGCCACGAACGAGTCTTTATGATCAGCTGTGATGGCGTCATGGCAACAGAAACCAGAGTGGGGACGGAGTGAGAGAGTAATAGATAGAGAAAGAGTGAGAGAGGAATAGAAACGCGGAGAAGGAAATGTAGGCATCACGCAGCTGCACGCATTTAACTTTATCGACGAATTTTTGTTATTTCGGCTTGTGGAAATCGTCAGATTATATATTTTTCATTATTCTTGAATTATTTCCTTCAAAATAAAAAAAAATTTAGCTACGCCCGAGAATGTCGAGATGACGTTTTTTTTTTACAACTTTGTTGCCCTCCCCTTTTTTTACGTCACTCTCAAATTGTCAGATTAGTGGAATAATTATACACTTTTTAGGGTGTAATTAACTCACCCTACCTTAATCTGACGCGCTCGAGAATTTCTGATGGTCAATTTTTTTTTACTAATCTGATCCTGTATCCTTCACGGGCGGCCTTATATATGGGCCTCATGTTCTGTGGAGGTACTTAACTGGGTACAAGGTATCCCCCTGTATATTAATCTGCCGCGCTTTAGTAAATCCCGAAATCCCCGCTTGGGCTCCCCTACTATAAAAATGGATTTTTAGCAGAGCAAAAAGCGGCAAACGATTTTAGTAAGTTCTGGAAAGCTACCTACGAAAGGCACCTAGGGCAAACATGGCACTCAGACCAATAAGGACACTAAAGGCACCTATGGTGAACAGGGCAAACATGGCACTCGATGCAATAAAGGCTCTATGGGCACCTATGGCAAACATTGCACTCGTTGCAATAAAGGCTCTATGGGCACCTATGGCAAACATTGCACTCGTTGCAATAAAGGCTCTATTGGCAACTATGGCAAACAGGACAAACATGGCACTCGGATAAATAAGGAGACAAAAGACACTTATGGCAAACAGGGCAAACATAGCACTCGGTGCAATACGGGCGCTATGAAAAACTGGCAAAAATGGCACTCGATGCAATAAGGGGTCTATGGGCACCTATGGCAAACAGGTCGCTCGGTGCTATAAGGGCACATATGGCAAACAAGACACTCGGATAAATAAGGACACTTAAGGCACCTATGGCAAACAGGGCAAACATAGCACTCGGTGCAATACGGGCGCTATGGGCACCTATAGCAAACAGGAGGCACACATGGCACTTGATTTAATAAGGGCTCTATGGGCACCTACGGCAAACAGGGCAAACATGGCACTCCAAACAATAAGGACACTTAAGGCACCTATGGCAACCAGGGCAAACATGGCAATCGGTGCAATACGGGCGCTATGGCCAACTGTGGCAAACAGGACAAACATGGCACTCCAAACAATAAGGGCACTTAAGGCACCTATGGCAAACAGGACAAAAATGGCACTAGGTGCAACAATGGCACAATGGGAACCTATGGTTAACAGGGCAAACATGGCACTCAGTGCAATACGGGCGCTATGGGCACCTTTGGCAAACATGGCACTCCAAACAATAAAGGCACCTATGGCAATCATGGCAATCGGTGCAATACGGGCGCTATGGCCACGTATGGCAAACAGGTCAAACATGGCACTCCAAGCAATAAGGGCACTTAAGGCACCTATGGCAAACAAGGCAAAAATGGCACTAGGTGCAACAATGGCACAATGAGAACCTATGGTAAACATGGCACTCAGTGCAATTAATCGGTGCAATACGGGCGCTATGGCCACGTATGGTAAACAGGGCAAACATGGCACTCCAAACAATAGGACACTAAAGGCACCTATGGCAAATAAGGCACTCGTATAAATAAGGGCACTTAAGGCACCTGTGGCAAACATGAAAATCGAATACGGGCGCACCTATGGTAAAAATAGCAAACATGGCACTCCAAACAGTAGGACACTAAAGGCACCTATGGCAAACAGGGCAAACACGGCATTCGGATAAATAAGGACTTTAATGGCACTTCTGGCAAACATGGCTCTCAGGGCAAACAAGACAATGATAAATAAGGACACTTAAGGTACCTATGGCAAACAGGGCAAACATGGCTCTCGGATAAAAGGGACACTTAAGGCACCTATGGCAAACATGGCACTCCGTGCTATAAGGGCACATATGTCAATCAGGGCAAACAAGACACTGATAAATAATGTCACTTAAGGCACCTATGGCAAACAGGGCAAAAATGGCACTCGGTGCAAAACGGGCACTATGGGCACCTATGGAAAACCGGGCAAACATGGCACTCAGTGCAATAAATACACTTAAGGCACCTATGGCAAACAGGGCAAACATGACACTCCAAACAATAGGACACTAAAGGCACCTATGGCAAACAGGGCAAACACGGCATTCGGATAAATAAGGACTTTAATGGCACTTATGGCAAACATGGCTCTCAGGGCAAGCAAGACACTCTGATAAATAAGGACACTTAAGGTACCTATGGCAAACAGGGCAAACATGGCTCTCGTATAAAAGGGACACTTAAGCACCTGTGGCAAACATGGCACTCCGTGCTATAAGGGCATATATGGCAATCAGGGCAAACAAGACATAAGGGCACTTATGGCAAACATGGCTCTCGGATAAAAGGGACACTTAAGGCACCTATGACAAACATGACACTCCGTGCTATAAGGGCACATATGGCAATCAGGGCAAACAAGACACTGATAAATAAGGGCACTTATTCACCTATGGCAAACAGGGCAAAAATGGCACTCGGTGCAAAATGGGCACCTATGGAAAAATGGCAAACATGGCACTCCACACAATAGGACACTAAAGGCACCTATGGCAAACAGGGCAAAGAAGACACTGATAAGTAAGGACACTTAAGGCACCTATGGCAAACAGGGCAAACATGGCACTCCGTGCTATAAGGGCACATATGGCAATCAGGGCAAACAAGACTATGTTACCGAAGAAGGCGGCCGGGCGTTTGAGGGAGAGAACCGCAAACCAATCTCCACGCCGCGGGAGACGCCCCGGGCGTCGGGCACCGCGAGACGACTCCCGACCAACTTTGATGCGCGCTTGTGGGCGGTGAGCAAATGGGTATGGGTAGCTCACCGTCCATTCGTCTATTGACGACAGGCCATGTCGACGTGACGGCCAATGGCTTGATAGCCAAGAGGGTCGACGAACATCTGTCGAAGCTATCCTTGGGCGCTTGGATCAAGGGCTTGATTCAGAAGGCAGTACTCCTCGATACGGCCCGCATTGTGAAGAGGTTGTCTCTGGAGCCCAAACTGTGGCGAGTATATTCGACAACTCAACGCAGCTAAGGATCACGCGTTATAAGAGCGTGCCGTGTGCAAAATAAGTCGAAAAAGCTCCAGCCACTTCGTGACGACAGTCTAACTTGGCCCCGCCTTCCATGATATGGCGTTTGCGCATCTAAATCGAGCACTAACGAGACAAGATGGCAGCGCATTCGTCTATTGTCCGCGCTAATGAGTTGGTGTAAACTCGCTATGAAAAGTG
This sequence comes from Ochropleura leucogaster, assembly GCA_958449745.1. Classification (NCBI taxonomy): domain Eukaryota; kingdom Metazoa; phylum Arthropoda; class Insecta; order Lepidoptera; family Noctuidae; genus Ochropleura; species Ochropleura leucogaster. The sequence goes on along the minus strand of OY288228.1, from coordinate 6,568,415 downwards.
GGAACCGTTTTTATCTATACTATACTAATATTATAAAGCTGAAGAGTTTGTTTGTTTGAACGCGCTGTAATGAACTTTTCTTTTAGTGTTTCCGGGAAAAAAAACGTTAAATATAAACTTTGTCAAATGACGTACCTCATTTATGAAACTGCTTGAACTTAATTGGAGTTTTCATATCAACAACTTTGTATGTAACCTCACTAATAGTCGGTGGTGTCATATGGACTAGAGATTCCATACGACACCACCGGTGGTGTCGTTTTGGTGGTGTCAAGTGGAAGGAAGGCTATAGGCTATGTAACATCACGCTACGACCAACAGGTGCTGAGCAGCGTGGGTGAAACCGCGTGGAACAGCTAGTTATTACATATTTAAGTTAAATGTTTTAGTATAAATAACCGAGTATTTTGTATGAGATTTCTCCCCGGCTGGACGCCACTGGACACTTAAGTTCCCGATATGTAACCCTATTACGTACAGTGTAAATTGGTGGGAAAAAATGTGGCTATGAGCTACAGTGTTACTAATCGGTAATTTTTTTCCCAATTGGTAAGTTTTACACAAAATGGTGTAACTCGACGGGAAAAAAAAAATGCTTTTTGACCTTAATTTTAAAGTAGGTACACAAGTTTTGAGCCTTCCTTACAGACACGGGCAGCATTCCATAGCCATACAGCTTGAACTGTAAAGGATTTATCGTAAGTTAATTTCCTATTGGACATTCAAAGGGAAGGCTTGTAAAAAGACTGCAATGGAAACAATACATTACAGGCAGAAAATAAAACGAATTCTTTCAGAGTCATCATTTATTTCTATCAATAAATTAACTTCACTCAAGTATAATTAAAATTGAATTGGCGGAAGTAAGGCAGGCCAAAACATTAAAAAAAAATACTCGAAGGCAAGCCAATACTTCAAAATAAACACTAAAACACGGAAAACTACAGCACTAATATCTAATTTGGATCACATTTTATAATCTTATAATCAACTAAATCCATTTCTTGCACTATTATTTCTGGTTCGGCCAGTCTTCGTCCGCTTCTGAAAAAGGAAATATATATGTGTCAGCTCCGACGCACGATCTTTTTTAGGGTACCTCAAAAGGAAAAACCGGATCCCTTATTGGATCACTTTGTTGTCAGTCCGTTCGTCTGCCTGTCTGTCAAGACTCTTTATCTCGGGAACGCGTGGAGGTACCAAGTTTAAATTAAAGCCATATTTTGAAGATAGAGTAGTCTCCATGGTCCCTTTGTGCTGTAAAAAAAACATCAACCCTCTAGGTCTACACAGTCAAAAGATATGGCTGTTTATGTCGCAACTTTGTACGGAGCCCTCGGTGCGCGAGTCTGACTCGATCTTGGCCGGTTTTCTTTGAGTGAAAGCTCAAAATATAATTGAGAAAACGCGCGGCAAATGTTGACTATGAGAACTGTTGGTACAGGCTTGTACTTACTTATCTAATGTTTCCGCGAGTGGAGCGCGACGCGAAGCCCCCGGGGCTGACGCCTCGCCGTGTGTGTGTTGCCTGCAAACAAATAACAAACTTAATTTTAAAACTATTATAATATTAATATAACACATAAATTGATGTTTTTCACCAAAAAATAGTTGTTGTTAAGCTGAATCGTACTATCTTCAATCGCAAATAAAATAACATGCGATTAGGTATATCATTTTAATATCAGTGTAGTTGAATCCGGTGGATCATCAGCATTACAGACAAGACCCGGGTTTCGAACCCACATGCACAGTATGCACAGTAGTCCAACGTGTTTGTTCCCATTGAGCCACACCATTTTGTGTAATACTGTTACCCATTAGAAACAAAATATCGATTCGTAACATTAACTCAAAGCCACAATTTTCTCCCGATTAGTAACACTACGTCATAGTCTAACACATCGGGAAAGAAAGTACAGAACTTTATTGTTCAATCAAAAATAAAATAAATGTTTTTTTTTATGTTTTTAAGAAATATTTATAAATTTAATGATATGTGAAGAAAGCAATAAATGAACAAATAAAACCATTGGAATTCAAGATATTTTTTTAATAAGTCGGTATAACCATTTAGAATGATTTTTATGCTGCTGAAAACATAAATATAGATAGGAATATAAATAATTGTAAATACATCATAATTATTTTTTTACCTGTAGGCATACTATTTTCGTAAATATAATTGAATTATAACCTTATAATGGTTAACACCACGACTCAGAGTACCCCGACTCGGATAGGTTAGGTTAGAAACCCGCCTTAGCCTTCGTGGTTATTTTTTTAAAACCACCCAGAAATAGGAGCCCCGCGACACTGGCTCCGTCGACCTATCTTATACTGTGACATCGCAGCTGGGTTGCAATTAAAACCACATATTAATTATATGCTTTGTGAAGTACAACCGATTCGATTTCCGGCTGGTGTAGTGTAGATAAGACTATCAATATTGAGCCTGGATTGTTGTGGTTCCGTCGTTGTTCCTAAGTGCATTTAGCGATGAAAGTTTCGTTGATCTAAGAGGCTCTCGTCATTGTGGGATAATCGTTGTACTTATTAAGTGAATATGTATTTCAACAATGCTCGTTTACTCAAGTTGTTACTCAACGGGAACACAGAGTTTCGGTGAGTTACATTGTCATCCAAATGGGAAAAAAAAGTAGCTTTGTTACTAATCGGTATTCTTTTCCCAATGGATAACAGTCTAACACAAAACTCAGACTCAACGGGAACAAACGAATAGTTTTAATCTAGTTGAACCCGGTGGTTCATCAGCATTACAGACAAGACCCGGGTTTCGAACCCACATGCATAGTATGCACAGTAGTCCAAAAAGGCAGTTGGATACTGCTTCGTTACTCAATACAGGAAAAAAGAATTGCTGTGAGTTTACATATAAAGTGCTTGTACATCTCTGCATGTTCCCGCGGGATTAGCAAGCGTAATGTTCTGATATGTTACTTACAGTGTTGGTGTGTCGTCAGGTTTTCCAGTATTTTTAATTCGTTTATGTTTAACTAGCTTTCGCCCGCGGCTTCGCCCGCGTTAAATTTGGGGTAATACAGTTCACCTTGCGCCTTATTGATTTGTAATAGCAACGCTAAGTTTTCCCTTTTCTTCCCTCTTTCTCCCTTACATCCCACTTTTTTCAAAATAAAAATTAGCCTATGTCCGTCTCCTGGTTCCCAACTATCTATGTACCAAATTTCATCACAATCGGTTTAGCCATTAAAGCGTGAAGAGGTAACAAACAAACAAACAAACAAACAAACAAACTCACTTTCGCTTTTATAATATTAGTAAGGATGGCAACAGGTTGATTGTGTGCGAGAGTCTCGTTAGAACTGCAACCAAACATAATGGACAATCAGACAACTACGTCTGACATGAGCATGATCAGCCTGTCATGTACCCGTGGCCGGGACTCAGGGGCTCTCAGAGAATGGGCTGTAGCCGCATGCATTTTGGTTCTAACACTAAGGTAGCTTTCCAAACGATCTTTTCTTTCACTGTTTGTAGAGCGGGGGCCTGGGTTCGATACCACGACCCGTAACTCGTAGCTCAGGGCCGTCACCAGCGGGCGCCACTGTCATATCATACGACAACAGGCGACTTTTGAAATAGTTAAAACCGATGACTTACATATCCACTTCATCATCTGTGTGTGGTTCAGTCTTCAGTTCTACATAATGCTGTTTGAAGATGTCCCCAAAAAACAAAAAAAAATATTAAAAAAAAACATTCTGCCAAAACTAAAACCCCATTTCTTAAATTATTATATTTTGTTTTCCTTTCAAAGCCTCTAAGCAAGGCTAGCCGAAGTAGCCCCTCTACGGGGTCAGAAGGCAGGGCTCCGAAGTCTGTGTGCAGAGTTAGTATCCTGACACAAAGGGACTGGCGTTGTTCTAGTTCGCTCGCTTCGCTCGGACCCCGCCATCCCCTTCGGACCTAACCTGACCGAGCTCACTGCGCTCGCTCTTGCAGGTCTCCTTGCCACAGCACAATTGTCGTAACGGCTGGCAACATTGCCACATTGTATTGTAATGTTAATTGTTTGGCCAACATATTAGGTATATTTAATTGTATTTGATGACCCTCAAACAACACGAATAAGCAACTAAACTTTGACTAGTTCAATTCACAACGTTAGAATATTTCAGGATCCTCACAGAAATTAAAATAAAAAAAAACTTGAGACATGTCAAGGGACACCCTTCGATTAATGAGTGAAGGAATTGTATTTTTTTTAATTATATTTTTTTATTATTAACAAATACAATGTAAAATAAACTTATTCAGTAGGCTCAATTTTAGTAATAACTAGCTGTTCCTCGCGGTTTCACCCAAGCTTCTCAGCACCTGTTGGTCGTAGCGTGATGTTATATATATAGCCTATATCCTTCCTCAAGAAATGGACTATCCAACACTAACAATTTTCTCTACTAATAATTATCCAATTCCAACCAGTAGTCCCTGAGATTAGCGCGTTCAAACAAACAAACTTTTCAGCTTTATAATATTAGTATAGATTGGCTTGTGGAAACATGTTTGGGATTCTATTTTATTTAATGTTTTGAAAAAATTGCATTGATGGTAGTATTATATTTTGTTGTCGATTCTGCTGGATTATTGTTTATTCTTAAATCAAATTCTTCCTCTAGAAACTGTGGCAATGGTTTTGATTTTTCATTACTGAAGTTGATGTTAAAATCACCGGCCAAAATGAGTAGAAGTTTATCTAAATTTTTGTTGTATCTGCTAAGCGTTCGAGATTCTTCTTTACAATACTCTAGCAGTGCTAAATGAATGAACTCTTGAATATCTATTAATTTGTTTATTCATTCATTAAAAAGACATCATATTTTAGTCCAAAAAAATACCTTAGAACGATAAAAAAAACATACTTACGCATCTGAATGATGATTTAAAATGTTTAAAGCCTTTTTTCTTTTTTTCCTTTCGTAATATTCTTTATTTCTTTGTTTAGCAGTTTTAGGTATTTTTTTAATTCCTTGTTTCTTTAATTTCTGCGCTTCGTAATGTTTTTTTCTTCTTTCTGCATTAGTTTTAGGTCTTTTAACTTGTAATTGATCAGTCCCACTACATTCATCTGTTCTTTCTGCAGGTTTGTTTTGTACCATTGTATTTTGTAATTTCTTTCTCTCACGATATTCTCTACATTTTTGTGCATTTGTCTTTCTCTTTTTGATGCGTTTTGATGCTTTCGTTGATTCGCTAAAAAAGCAAAAAATCATTACATGTACATACACACACGCACACGCACATACAATACACTATGTGTATATTCTTTCGTACACGTAATAGATGCGCTGAACTTTGTAAACACAACAGAATATAGGTTAGAACACGCAAGGCCTGTTTTGCAGGTACCTGCTATCTGTAGTTTTTGCACTTGCGCCTTATTTATTGTAATAGCAAAGCTAAGTTTTCCCTTTCATCCCTCTTTTTCACTCAGATCTCACTTTAAGAAAAAAATAGTCTATGTCCATCTCCAGGGTCCCAACTATCTCTGTACCATAATTTATCAAAATCGGTTAGGCCATTTAGGCGTATAGACGTAACACACAAACTCACTTTCGCTTTTATTATATTAGTGATGATTTGAAAGTGAGTTTGTTTGTTACCCTTTCACGCCTTAACTGCTGAACCGGATAGCCATGGAGTTTTGCATTCATCGTATTAAAAGTCTAAAAGAAATAAAAAAATAGCGTTTATCCCAAAACAGACATATTTATAGAGTTTGAAAACTTTCAATAACATTTCTTGTTCGTTTGTTTGAAATTAAAGGTTGGTTGTAATTGTCTAATAAAATTGATATCAAGTAAATAATTATCATGTTGTTATATCCTGTACAAGATAAGCAAATATACAAATTATAATATGTATTTACAAAGTAATACAGGTAAAATAATATAAAGTAGCTCGTAAAATAATAATAGGTGGTGTACAAAGTGGTGGTTATTACAAGTAACATTATGCTACATCCCTATTTCTTTCATTTACGGCCAGCGCTCGAAATTGAGCAAGTACCAACGTATTGCACTATAATTTCTGATCAATCATCATCTGCCTAGCCTTTTTCCCAACTATGTTGGGGTCGGCTTCCAGTCTAACCGGATGCAGCTGAATATCAGTATTTTACATAGAGCGACTGCCTATCTGACCTCCACAACCCAGTTAATACTGGGTAATACTATAATTTCTGATCAATAAATACCAGAAAAAAAAACTTCAAGTATCAAAATTTGTTAGGTTAAAGTATAAAATTTTGCGAGTGATTGATTCTAGTGTGCACGCACACGTATGCAAAACGTGTATGTGTTGTGACTAGGATACGTAAAATTGAGCGCGTCAAAAATGTGAATGTTTAAAAGGAAGTTTTCAATGTTTAAATTGTCAATTTCATTATGGGCGCTCGACAATTGCATCGTTAGTTTTATTATTTAGTCTTGTATATCATTTAGGTCGCTATTAGTTAGTTTTAATTCTTCTGGCGCTAGTTGTCATGTACCCGTGGCCGGGACTCAGGGGCTTTCAGAGAATGGCCTGTAGGCCGCATGCACCAGCGGGCTGGTACATGTCCCATGGCTTCTAGTTTTGGTTCTAACACTAAGGTTGGATTGCAAACGATGTTTTCTTTCGCCGTTTGTAGAGCGGGGGCCTAGGTTCGATACCACGACCCGCAACTCGTAGCCTAGGGTTGTCACCCGCGGGCCCATTCTTATATCATATGACCATAGACCGGCTTTTGAAATAGTTAAAACCGATGACTTACGTATTCACTTCATCATTTGTGTGTGGTTCAGTCTTCAGTTCTACATAATGCGGAACTGTTTGAAGATGTCCCCTGAAAACAAAAAAAAATATTAAAAAAATCTTTTTATACTACCTACCAAAACTAAAACCCCATTACCTAAATTATTATATTTTGTTTTCCTTTCAAAACGAATGCCCTCAAGCTTAGGCGTAGCCGAGGTAGCCCGTTTACGCAGGGCTCCGAAGGCTGTGAGCCGGTTCTTAAGTATCCTAATACGAAGGGGATGGCGTTGTTCTAATTCGCTCGCTTCGCTCGGACCCCGCCATCCCCTTCGGACCTTACCTGATCGAGCTCACTGCGCTCGCTCTTGCAGTTCTCCTTACCACAGCAAAATTGTCGTAACGGCTGGCAAAATTGCCACATTGTATTGTAATGTTAATTGTTTGGCCGACATCATAGGTTAATGCATTATTGTGTAATTGTATTTGATTACCCTCAAACAACACGAATAAGCAACTAAGCTTTGACTAACCTGTTCAATTCAAAACTACCAGGTTGTAACTGCTCTTCTGTTTTTAAGAATATCTCAGGTTCCTCACTGAAATGAAAATAAATATTATAAAATTTTATAAATTACTAGCTTTCGCCCGCATTAAATTTGGGGTAACACAGTTCCTCTTGCGCTTTATTGATTTGTAATAGTAACGCTAAGTTTTCCCTTTTCTTCCCTCTTTCTCCCTCACATCCCACTTTTTTTTAAATAAAAATTAGCCTATGTCCGTCTCCTGGTTCCTAACTATCTCTGTAGCAAAATTCATCAAAATCGGTTTAGCCATTAAAGCGTGAAGAGGTAACAAACAAACAAACAAGCTCACTTTCGCTTTTATAATATAATATTAGTAAGGATAGTTCTGCTTAATGCTTTCTGAATAATATATTGATTGTATATCGGCATTTAATAACACTTTAAAAATAAGCAATTGATAATTAGTGCTTCGCCAGCTTCGTTCTCTATTGTGAAGTTGTGCTTGAGAGTTTTATTGCATTGGTGATAAAATTCTTATGCATGAACATCATCCTTACTAATATTATAAAGCGAAAGTGGGTTTGTAGTTTTTAACGTCTTCATTAATCAATTTTGGTATAGAGATAGTTGGGACCCTGGAGACGGACATAGGCTAAAAATATTTAAAAAAAAAGGTGAGATAAGGGAGAAAGATATTTTTTTTTCGAAAATCACGCAGGTTAAAGTTAGCTTTAGCCCAAAGTAACTATGCCACGCCGACGAAGTCGCAAGCGGAAGCTAGTGTAGAAATAAAGAAGAAAGCAGAAGAGCATACTTTCTCGTATGTATTGTTTTGATTTTTTTATAGTACTGATTTTAAACGGATGGTATTTAAACGTACTTCAATTTATTCCCAATTCGTTTACCTAATTTTGCCTGTGTTGCACCAAATTTACTGAATGAGCACCATAATATGTTAATTAAAATATGTCATAACGAGCATCAGGAAAAAGACAGCACTACAATAAAAAAATGTTATAACTTTATCCATTTTCTATTAATGCAAGTCGTTACTGGCGTAGGGGGTTGCAGTTTTAGCCTAACCTAACCTACGCATTTTTTTTGCATTCAGGAAAGAATATTTGGTGCACGATCAGTATTTTTGGTGAACACAAAATTTTTTCCCATTTTAAACGGAAGTTTATATTTAAATTGTTAATTTCATCATGAGTGCCCGACGTTTCATTATTTGGTCTTGTATATGATTTATGTCGCTGTCATTGTGTAGACTGTACACTATCCTAAATGTCATCATTGTGTTATCGATTATGGTTTACTCGCTACTATTTGTTGTGCTGGACAAGTTCGTTATTAAGTTTGACCTATAATATTTGCGATAGGTGATATTGTCGCTGGATGGAGCCATTTTTCTCTCCTAATAAATTATTTACATGAAGATTATTATAGATAGTAACTTAGTCTTTCCAGCAGTTAGCTTTTTTTTAAGTATTTCCAGACCAAAAAAGATTTAGTATAGTAAAAAAAAAATTTGTTCTTCTACTTGCCACTTGAGGCTAATTATGGCAGTAGCAACGAATAGAAGCACTTATAGGTAGTGCTCCATCTATTAGATCCTCTATTCGCCACCCGAAGAAGATTTGGTGATAGTTGTCATGTACCCGTGGCCGGGACTCAGGGGCTCTCAGAGAATGGGCTGTAGGCCGCATGCACCAGCGGGCTAGTACATGTCCCATGGCTTCTAGTTTTGGTTCTAACACTAAGGTTGGATTCCAAACGATGTTTTCTTTCACCGTTTGTAGAGCGGGGGGCCTGGGTTCGATACCACGACCCGTAACTCGTAGCTCAGGGCCGTCACCAGCGGGCGCCACTGTCATATCATACGACAACAGGCGACTTTTGAATTAGTTCAAACCGATAACTTACGTATCCACTTCATCATCCGTGTGTGGTTCGGCTTTTACTTCTACATAATGCGGGTCTGTTTGAAGATGTCCCCTAAAAACAAAACAAAATGATTAAAAAACATTCCATACTGCCAAGCTAAAACCCCATAGCCAAAATTATTATATTTTGTTTTCCTTTCAAAACAAATGCCTCCAAGCTTAGGCGCAGCCGAGTTAGCCCCTCTACGCAGAGCTCCGAAGTCAGTGTGCAGGGTTTAAAATATCCGTACACGAAGGGGATGGCGTTGTTCTAGTTCGCTCGGGCTCTAGCCCACCCCCTTCGGACCTAACCTGACCGAGCTCACTGCGCTCGCTCTTGCAGTTCTCCTTGCCACAACACAATTATCGTAACAGCTGGCAACATTGCCCCATTGAATTGTAATGTTAATTGTTTGGCCAACATCATAGGTATATTTAATTGTATTTGATGACTCTCAAACAACACGAATAAGCAACTAAACTTTGACTTACTTGTTCAATTCATAACGTTAGAATATTTCAGGTTCCTCACGTTAATTAAAATAAATATTATTAGATTTCATACATTATAGTTCTGCTTAATGCTCCTGCATATTTTTTGAACGAAGTTCCTTATCGCGCGTTGCGAAAGCGGGCTAGACGGAAAAATTAGGACCAAAAATTGTAACGACACCTTTTGCTTAAGACCAAAAGTTCTAACGACACTTTTTGCTATAATTGTAAGCCGTGCGCGTGTTTCTGTATATGTGTCTCTCTCATAAAAAGTAAGCCAGTTATTTTCGTTTCGTCTTTCTATTTTGCATTGAACAGTTTAGTGTCGCGACGATTATTTTTGTTGAGTGTATACAGGCTATTTGTACATAATAAATAATAACGTCGTTCCCTCCGGGTGTCCCTTGACACCTCTCAAACTTTATTAATTGTAAATCGGCATTGAATAACACTTTATAAAATAAGCAATTGATAATTAGTGTTTCGCCAGCTTCGTGTTCTATTTTGCTTGGAAATTTTATTAATGTGCATTGGTGATATAATTTTTCTGCATGAACAGCCGTACTCATCATCTGCCTTTTTACAACTATGTTGGGGTCGGCTTCCAGTCTTACCGGATGCAGCTGAATATCAGTATTTTACATGGAGCGACTGCCTATCTGACCTCCATAATCCAGTTAGTACTGGGTAAAACAATACCCTTTGGTAAGACTGGTTGTCAGACTTTCGGAACACTGACTAGCTGTAACAACTGTGAAAGATCGACAAATGACAGCCGGGACAACATAATATGCTTGCCGAGGCACGGAGGAAATTCGGTGTGTAACGGGTGGTCACCCATCAACAGACCAACCTACCACCATAAGCGACTTAAGACCTAAGACCATAGGCGACTTTTGAATTAGTTAAAATCGATGACTTACGTATCCACTTCATCATCTGTGTGTGGTTCGGCTTTCACTTCTACATAATGCAGGTCTGCTTGAAAATGTGCCCTAAAAACAAAGAAAATTATTACAAAACACATTATATGTATACTGCCAAAACTAAAACCCCATTGCCTAAATTGTAATATTTTGTTTTCCTTTCAAAACAAATGCCTCCAAGCTTTGGCGTAACCGAGGTAGCCCTTCTACGCAGGGCTCCGAAGTCTGTGAGCAGGTTCTTAAGTATTCTAACACGAAGGGGATGGCGTTGTTGTAGTTCGCTCGCTTCGCTCGGGCTCTAGATCCCGCCATCCCCTTCGGACCAAACCTGACCGAGCTCACTGCGCTCGCTCTTGCAGTTCGCCTTGTTACAGCACATTTGTCGTAACGGCTGGCAACATTGCCACATTGTATTGTAATGTTAATTGTTTGGCCAACATCATAGATTGTTGAATTATTGTGTAATTTTATTTGATGACCCTTAAACAACACGCATAAGCAACTAAGCTTTGACTTACTTGTTCAATTGAAATTTAAAGAAATATTATTAGATTTTATACATTACTAGCTTTCGCCCGCGGCTTCGCCCGCGTTAAATTTGGGGTAACACATTTCCCCTTGCGCCTTATTGATTTGTAATAGCAACGCTAAGTTTTCCCTTTTCTTCCCTCTTTCTCCCTCACATTCCACTTTTTTTCCAAAATATATTAGCCTATGTCCGTCTCCTGGTTCACAACTATCTCTGTACCAAAATTCATCAAAATCGGTTTAGCCGTTAAAGCGTGAAGAGGTAACAAACAAACAAACTCACTTTCGCTTTTATAATATTAGTAAGGATAGTTACGCTTAGTGCCTTCTGAATATTATATTAATTATAAATCGGCTTTTAATAACATTTTAATAAATAAGCAATTGATAATCAGTACTTCGCCAGCTTCGTATTCTATTTTGCTTGGGATTTTTACTAATGTACATTGTTGATATAATTCTTATGCATTTAATAAAAGCGAAAGTGAGTTTTTGCACTTACTGTACTTAATCTTAGTTATTGTTAATTAAGTTTACTAAACAAAAAACTTTCAAAAAAGCATTATAAATAAAAAATACTAAGGATCGTATTAAACGAAAAGTATGTGTTGCATAAACTTTTAATGTATGGAGTTAAAACCGATGACTTACGTATCCACTTCATCATCTCGTGGTTCAGTCTTCACTTTTACAACAATCCGGTCTGGTTGAAGTTGCGCCCTAATAACAAAATAAAATATTATTTTACCAATAAACTAATTACAGACTCAGGGGCTCTCAGAGAATGGGCTGTAGGCCGCATGCACCAGCGGGCTGGTACATGTCCCATGGCTTCTAGTTTTGGTTCTAACACTAAGGTTGGATTGCAAACGATGTTTTCTTTCGTCGTTTGAAAATCGGCGGTGATGAAATAAATGCCACAAAGTAATGCGCTGCCTGGGTTCGATACCACGACCCGTAACTCGTAGCTCAGGGCCGTCACCAGCGGGCGCCACTGTCATATCATACGACCACAGGCGACTTTTGAAATAGTTAAATCGATGACTTACTTATCCACTTCATCATCTCGTGGTTCGATCTTCACTTTTACAACAATTGGGTCTGGTTGAAGTTGCGCCCTAAAAACAAAATAATTATTTTACCAATAAACTATTTACAGAATAGGCTTGTTTTACTTAACAAAATCTGTAGTTAAATATAACTTAAAATTACACTGTTATACTGTCAAAATTAAAATTTTACATACTTTACATTTTGTTATCCTATCAAAGCAAATGCCTCCGAACTTACGATTAGCCAAGGTAGCCCCTCTATGCAGGGCTCCAAAGTCTGTGTGCAGGGTTTAAAATATACTAACACGACGAGGATGGCGTTGTTCTAGTTCGCTCGAACCCCGCCATCCCCTTCGCACCTAACCTGACCGAGCTCACTGAGCTCGCTCTTGCAGTTCTCCTTGCCACAGCACAATTGTCGTAACGGCTGGCAACATTGCCACATTGTTTCGTAATGTTAATTGTTTGGCCAACATTTAAATGTATTTGATGACCCTCAAACAACACGAATAAGCAACTAATCTTTGACTTACTTGTTCAATTCACAAATACCAGGTTGTAACTGCTCTTTTGTTTTTAAGAATATTTCAGGTTCCTCACTGAAATTAAAATAAATATTATTTGATTGTATACATTATAGTTCTGCTCAGTGCTTTCTGAATAATAGTGAATCTGTATTTAACAACACTTTAAAAAATAAGCAATGATAATAATACAATAGGCACATGAATTGTGTGGGTTCGTAGTCGAGACTTATGGCTTGCCATCCGACGGGCACACCAGTAGTCTTCCATTCAGCTGCCATAGAGCAACTTGCTGAATTCGCTTTTCATTCAAGATGCCAAGTACTGTATGAGATCCACACTAAATGGTACTATACTCACTCGTCCGCGTGGCTTCCTTGCTCAATATCGTCGACATTATCATCTGGACCGTCCTCTTCGCTTGAACTGAAACAAAACACATTTGTTGATATCTTTCTTTCTTGTTGAACGTATTTGTGAAGTACCCTGGTCGCCAGGTCGTCAGGCCCACACTGTCCTCTCATATGGTTCTAACTTCAGACATGCTGCTTCATCGTTTTGAGAGCACACACGCCTAGGATGGCTTCCTCGCAAATTGGGGAGAAGTACAACATCGAGAGACGTGAAAGGAATTGGCACAAACACTTACCTATCCGTCTGCCTGCGTCTCTTGCGAGCTGCGCGTCGTTCCTGAGGCGGGTTCCATCGCTTGTCCGCATTCCGTGCCGCTTCCTCCTTCAGTATCTGCAGTAGCGTCGTCTCGCTCACTCCGGTGGCCAGAGCAGTCCGTTGGTAGAACTTGGACAGAGGAGTCAGGTCCAGGTCTCCGTACAACTTCTTCAATTCTTCATACTCTTGCTCAAAGTAATGGTACACTTTAGCTATGAGTATTTTTGTTAGATCCTGAAAAAATTGTAAATCTTTTTATAAAATTTAATTAATATTGGATGCCAGGAGTAATCTTTGGGTCTATCGATACATTGTGACACTTTTGGAGGTTAAATAGACAGCAGCTTCAAGTAAAATACTCGGCAAGGGACCGAGACAGTTTCAGTATTAAAACTTTCTGACGAAGTAGTAGACGATTTCCGCATTTAGTCCTTCCAGATGGACCACTGTGCGTATGCCGTGTCGATGACCAAGTAGTTTGGCCTTGATGAGGAACTGCACCATATTTTCGACAAGTTTCGTCCGTTTAAGCCCATGCAATTACATGTAAACAGTTGCTGAACTGCCAGTATGTTTATAGTTTTCGACTTTATGGGGTTCTGTACCTCAAAGGGACAAAACGGTGTTTTATTAGATCACTTTGTCTGTCTGTCTGTCTGTCAAGACCTTTTGTCGAGAACGCGTGAAGGTATCGAGGTGAAATTAAAATCCTATGCTATATTATGTCTGTTGTCTCTTGGAGTTGTGGAAAAATCACATCTATAAGTCTATGCAGTCAACAATATGGTTGTTTAAGTATGTACATGTCATAGTAAAACGTTGTTAAAATGTGTGTACGCCCGCTCACTAGCAAACTGTCTAAGGAGAGATTCAAACTGTGGCTGAAAGTATATCCCTACCCAAACCCTTCATGCAATTTGCTGCAAATCTCCCACTTGGACGTAAGTTGCCATGACTAATCTGAATGTTTTTATAAGGACCGTGGTTGGTCAAAGTAAGGAAACCTGTCCAGGTGGGGATTCTTAGGCTACACGCTGATCCCAACGTAGTTGACAAAGTGCTGGGCAGACAATGAGTGCGTATAGAGATGTTGGTAGCTACCTCTTCTATTGCTTTGGCAATGTGTGAGACTTCCGTGTGGCATTTTGGACAAAATAATTTGATGTTATTCTCACTGGTGGAGTCTTCACTCTGTAACAAAAAAAATTAAAGTATTAAATGATGTTTATTTTGCAAGTAGGATTTTACAAAAAAATATATGTTTTTTTTTATATTTCATATGATTTTTTAAGTTTATAATAACAAAAGGATTGTGTGGAAAAAAAATTGGAATAATATTCCATTGAATCGCGTTATCAATCTTAATTTCATACTTTGAAAATTGGAATAATAATGGGAAATAATAAAAGTAGAGTATGTCTCCAACTAATATTTTTATTGAAGTCTGTGTCTTAGCTAAGATTTTTGAGTACGACATACATAATACTTAACAATTATTTAGATTATATACACATATTAAAAATTGTTGACGGTGATCTGACGAGTTTTGAAATTCCTCTGGATTAACAAATAATTCTCGACTTGTACTTGTATTACTTACACTAGTGCCTCGGTTAAAATTGGCACCCGATTTTTGCTGCTTGCATTTTTGACGATACCTGCGGCATCGTTCTGCATTTAGTTGCTTTTGATGTAAATATTTTGGTGTAACAATGTTTTCAGATTCAGGCTCACCACTTTGAACGGTACTAATACTGGGCATGGCATCTGTTAAATAAAATATGAATATATTGAATGGACCGAATATAAATGAAAAAAAAGATTGTGTGGTTTTACGAAACCACGGTAAAAGTGAAACTTTTAGAAGAGGAGTTCTCGGAGCGTGTAACAGTCTTTGAATTACAAATAGAAAATGATATTTTTTTTATCATATTTTTTAATAAACAAACTCTTTACAAAACCTTCCAACACTTGAATGAAAAATTTGACAACGCAAATACGTGCAATACTTGAAGCAACCCGCCAATTAATTGTACAAGCACATACAACTCTCTGTTTAGACAAGTCAAAACTTGAAAGCAATAATCTCCATAACATAATTGTATTGGTCTAAACAGAAGACATTTGCAACTATTTCTTGTCAAGACTTGCATTCAATAATTGCGTTCAATTTTTTACTTGTATCCTCGTGTAAACAGTTGCGTACAATTCTTGTAGGGCAATTATTGCACTTCATTTATTGCATTCAATAATGGCACTTGAATGTTCAAGAAAATTGTATCGTCTAAATGAGGCTTAAGAATAGAGATATTTAGGAATAAAGTTAATTAGAAATATAACTATTTAGAATAGAGTTATTACCTTGCTCACCAGCAAAAAGTTTCAATAATTTTAATAAATTCGATATAAAAGCTATTTTTACTCACCACGATCTTTTTTTCTTTTTCTATAAGCACGTGCTATGTCGGCTTTCCTTTTTTTATAACGTAAAATTGATTCATTATCACTCATTTTTGCACTATTCTTTGCTTTTTCCTCGTTGATTACTTTTTCGGACTCACTAGCTGTGTTGTTATTTACCAAAAGTAAATAAATAACATTTACTTTCAACGCCGAAAATAATAAACAAAATAGCGTGGTGCACTGGCACAGATAAATAACACAAATGTATACTATAGCCTATACACTACTCGTCCAGCAGCTGCGAACTACGCCGCCATATTGGCCTCGACTGCTCTGTTGAGTGTCTCTCACTTTTACCCCCACTCTACCTCCGCGTCATCGACATGCGACACACGAGCCAAAAAGTTTAGAACGATAGAATAAAAGTTTCACTTTAAAAAGGATTGTGTGCTTTTATGAAATCACTTTTGTGAAACTTTTCTTTACATTATAGACATTTAGACGTCCCTACTCCGTGGCCGACCGTCATGCAACACAGACGAAAAAGTTTGAGACGATATAGTAAAAGCTTCACTTTAAAATAAGTACTTAATTTAATATTCATACAAAATAAGTGAAATAATAAATTCAAGCACTTAAAATAGAAATAAATCTATAAACAACAACATGCACCAGCAAAACGCATTAACAATTCTAATAAATTCAATATAAAAACTACGTTAACTCACCAAGATCTTTTAGCCTTTTTCTATAAGCTCGTGCTCTGTCAGCGTTCTGTTTTTTACGGCGTAAAATTAATTCATCGTCATTCATTTTTGCACTATTCTTTGCCTTTTCTTCATTGATCAGGTTTTTAGACTCACTAGCTGTGTCGTTGTTTACCAAAAGCAAAAAGGATTGTGTGGTTTTATGAAACCACGGTAAAAGTGAAACTTTTTTTCACATTATAGACATTTAGACGTCCCTACATTGCGGCCGACCATCACGCGACATGCAACACACAGACGAAAAGGTTTGAAATGATGTTATAAAAGTTTTACTTTAATAACAACATTTCCATTAAACACTGACGAAAACAAACGAAATAGCGTGGAGAACTGGCACAAATAAGTAATAGTCACTTCACGGTGAGCTGCAGTAAACTATAGGCGCCGCCATATTGGCCTCGGCTGCTCCGACGAGCGCCTTTCACTTTATCCCTACTTCGCGGCCGACCGTCACGCGACATGTAACACACAGACGAAAAAGTTTGAGACGATGTCATAAAAGTTTCGCTTTAGAAGTCTTCCTTTATCGATTATACTCACCCACGACGATCACGTCAAACACTATTCACAGATCTGTATTCGGCCAATTTTGTCATGTCAACACAACCTGTCAAGTACGATATGAAGACGTCAACCATATCGATAAAAAACAAATACCTGGTAAAAATAATATATTTACGTGATATATACTTTTAATTTTCTACGACAATTTTTTATTTGGGTTTTACCCTATTAAACACACCTTCCAATGTTTTAAAATTCGTTCCTCAGGGATCACTCTCACACGTGGAGGAGTACTATCCATATGTGGGAGTAAGGGTTTGTTTTCTCGTACCCTCTGGACAGCTAGGACAATAGTGCGCCCGTTGGTCGGACAAACTCGAGTGTCCCCATACCTCTGTTGATATGTGCGTATAGCCAAAGCGGCGTTTCCTAGACACTCTCCATAGATTAAAACCATGTCCGTATACTCCGAAGCTGTGTAATTGTAACGAGGCATATTATTCAAACAACCGAAAACACTAAAAACTAAGCGTCTAAATTCGCACAATTCACTTACGAGTAACTAATACTAGATACCTATTAACAAGTTTCGTGTTCTTTCACTAAAATAAAGCGTCCAATATCGCACTTACACCGTCGTAGATAACGATTATAATATACTCTTTGATTATAATACAAACACTCGAGCGGCGGCGAATCGCGCAAAGTATAAATACTGCGGCACCGGTGCGCTTACAAATCGATAACACGTATATCGTCACAGGAATGCAGCAACACACTGAGTGATACTTGACATTGACACTTGCTTGACACTTGACAGTGATGGTGAGGCCCACGTGACCAGTGACTGTGACAATGTTTCCCAGATTTCCTTTCCCCACGCCTCAATTCAGATTTCCCCTTCTCGGGACTATTTTCCCCTTAAAAATTATTCTGCTGTGGTTTTTAGTTTTGAAAGTAGTTAAAAAATACATTTTTTTTCTAAGTGCGTATCACTGTCATTTTGTTTTATAGTTTAAATTAGTTTATTTTTAATCATTAAAAGAATTAACTAACTTATAAATAAATTTCAAAATAGCGTCCCCAACGCTGTCAGTTGACAATGTCCCCAAAAGACTGGCCGCGTTGCAACGTTGTGTGGCATCGCCAAACCTTGGCCAAAATAAAAGCCAGCCCTTGGGTCACGAGAAATGTCGACCAAACTTTTTGAAATAGGCTGTGAGCACAAGAACCCCACGGTCCCATAGTTTTAAACCCAAACGGCTCGAAATTATAGTTTTATCGGTCTGTATTTCCTGACAGCTATAACCTGGGGGTCTTCAAGTCAAGAGCGAATAGGTTATTTCTAAGTAAGCGTGCTTCATCGTCGACCACATCATCACTTACCATCAGGTGAGATAGTGGTCAAACGCGAGCCTATCAATAATAAAAAAAAAAAACTATAATTTCGAGCCGTTTGGGTTACGCCAAGTACGCACCGCCGCGACTAACGCTCATTTAACGACTAAAGATCTTGTTGAATTCTTTTCTATCTACACCAAGCCAAATTCCAAGTTATTTGTCACCTCTGTAAAATCTAACCAAAGTAAACGGAATCAAAACTCTCGAAAACGCCAGCATAATAATCAAGGCCGCGAAATAAAGTGTTTTTCTTGCGGTAATGTGGGTCATTTGCAGCGCGCGTGTCCTAAACACTCGAAAACCGTTAAAACCGAAGAATAACAGAAAGTCATAATAACAAATCGAACTTACGTGTTCATTCTGTAAGAAGCCAGGCCATGACGCCTGTCTGTTTTGCTAAACAAAGATCCGGAACACTCAATAAAAACAACGTAAATTTTTGTTAGGAGTTGAAAGGCGTTTCTACAGACAGTGACGTCACAACAGCCGTTTTTCAGGGTATACCTACAGACGTATTGATAGACAGCGGATCGCGTGTTTCGCTTATTTCTGAGGCGGTACTTAAATATTTTAAGTGTACTCGACTACCCACATACCAAGTATTGCGGGGCATAGGCGATCAAAATATTGAGTGCAATAGTATAGTCGCGTAACATTAGTAATTGAATTTAGCGACATCTCATTAGAGGTAGATCTTTTTGTTGTTTCTTTAAAGTGCTTAAACGTACCAGTACTAATAGGTACAGATATTTTGAACCGCGAAGGGGTAACGTACATTCGTGCAATCTGACAGGTAGCAGCTAATGAGACGCTACTTTTTTTCATATATTGCCCATGGGCGTATATATTTGTCATGCTCACTTATGTCTCGCTAATGGTGGCGTGTATATCGGGTCATTTAGTTCTCTTCAAAATGGTTGAGCTGAATGGGGATGATATATGCGTCATGTTCGTGAACGGGCGCTGTCAGCTATGACTGGTCATCTATTAGCCGCCACCGGTTTGTTTTAATTTATTTTTATCTAATAGATTACCCTTGTTTTTGCTTTTACTCTGGACGCTCTTAATGTGCTCGTTTTTCTACATCGTTCTCACATGTATTTTTGATCTCAACATGAATGATGTATCCATGGTTTTGTAAAATATTATGATTTAAAAGAGTGTCTATGGAGTTTCTTGCCCATTCTTCTCCATAGAGATGTACGCTTTGGAATGGGCAACTACATTATATTATTTTCACAAGTTATTATGTCTTGTGACTGGGACTGTAGCAGCATCTTTTTTTTTTGTTTTTCTCATGACATTCAAAAGTGCCTGTAATGGTCTAATTGAAATAAATTGTTTGATTTGATTTTTTGTAAATAATGTAGTGACAGTACACACGACGACAGATCAACCTATACAAAACCAGTTTATGCGGACTCTCATTGTACTTGAAATCTATGGTGTACAATACGTTGTTGAGAGAACAGCATAAACTGGTTTTGTATAGGTTGATCTGTCGTCGTGTGTACTAAAGTCGTAATTATAACTGTGGTGACATGACAGTACAGTTCAAATTCTGTCGTCGTGTGGCGTCCTGCTACCCTACTATGACGTCTTAAGCAGAACTTATTCCATTTAGGGAAAGAGACAGAGCTATGCAGGGTGATACGTCGACAGGCGTACTGTCCTATCACTTATAGCTATCTAGACGCCTGTGGTCGTTACTGTCCACGAACGTGTTAACTGCACTAAAAACAAAACCACTCAGATGTCACCTTTACAATTGCTTATTGGTGTTGAAGCAGTCACGCCAGTCATACGGTCTCTTGTCAGCGATGTCGCTATTAATGACGTGCGACCAAATCGCGAAGGATTAAGAGAATTACAAAGGCAGCTCGCTAGCGAACTGCTTGACCAGAATAGACGTAAACAAGATGAGTACGAAAATCGGAATAGAAAAGTCAAACGTACTTTTAACCTTTCTAAGTGATTATGTTTTTGTAACAAAATCTTCTCAAGTTACAGGCAAGCTGGATTCAGGGATGCGAGGGCCATATCGTGTGCTGAAAATCCTTTCCCACGACAGATACGAGCTAGACCTACTAACTGGTTCGTATGGCAAAGTCACTCAGGCTGCCGCCGAGCACATGTTGGTTGCTTGGCGAGGTGAGGGGACACCCGAGTCGTGTACCACGTTTTTTGATAGTAAGTGAACCTTTGTTTTACTTTTCTATTTAATTGTATGATCGTGTGTTGTAACAAATGTGTTTGATTACATAGACTGAAAGAGTCTTGTTTACATTCAGTGATTGTTAAGGCCATGACATACTAACATGGTGGCTCTGTCAGTTGATGAGGGCATTGAGCGATGGCTCTGCCGAGACATGCAAACTTGGTGCCTCTGTCTGTTGTTAAGGGCATGGAGCGAGGCTCTGCCATGACATGCTAACATGGTGCATCTGTCAGTTGATGAGGGCATTGAGCGATGGCTCTGCAGAGACATGCAAACTTGGTGCCTCTGTCAGTTGATGAGGGCATTGAGCGATGGCTCTGCAGAGACATGCAAACTTGGTGCCTCTGTCAGTTGATGAGGGCATTGAGCGATGGCTCTGCCGAGACATGCAAACTTGGTGCGTCTGTCTGTTGTTAAGGGCATGGAGCGTGGCTCTGCCATGACATGCTAACATGGTGCCTCTGTCAGTTGATGAGGGCGTTGAGCGATGGCTCTGCCGAGACATGCAAACTTGGTGCCTCTGTCTGTTGTTAAGGGCATGGAGCGTTGCCTCTGCCATGATATGCTAACTGGGTGCCTCTGGCTACATGTGTTGTATTTTAAATACAACAGAAATTTTAGATTCAGTAATAAGGATGTTACTAATGTGGTTTTTTTTCCTATTTTTAGCTGAAGAGGATAGTCTTGCAGCTCCATCTGCCAATGATACAAGCAGTGAAGACCTTATGAGTCGTGGAGATGCAGACACACAGCAGGGTCCACTTACTGATGCAGCCATTAAAGACATGAGCCCTTCGCGCCGCCCAAGTCCACTTGCCGAAGATCGTGACTACAACGAACAAGGATCATTATCTGAACAGTGTGGCTGAGGACAACCACACGTCAGGAGAGGCCGTATTAGCGTATAGCCGTTATTTTTTAAACTACCGCGCCCGACGCTTATAAAGGCAACCGCAGCCAGTGCTTGTCCCTTGGACCGCCAGTGGTCCCGGAAGCGTGCGCGAGCTCCAACGCGCCTGTCGTAGTGACCTGGTTCCGCCCCCAACCAGATAGTGAGGACGAGTGGGGGGATCCAAGTGATTGTGCAGTGCGAAGTGTAAAAGTACCGCGTCCGAGCTCTCGCCATCTCGTGCCCCATCTGGGGAACGTTACCTTGCTGAGAGCCTCTCCGTTTGGTGAGCCCCACCTCGGGGTACGTTACCTTGGAGAGAGCCTCTCGGCTTGGAGTACCTCACCTGGGGTACGTTACCTTGGCGAGAGCCTATTCCGCTCGGACCGCCAATTTTATTACCTTTCCCAGTGTTTGCACCGGTACCTCGCGGTGCTGGGGTGAACACAGAGGGGGGTCCGTCGTGCCAACCGGTGCCTAGGCACTGTCGCGGTCGCGGACAGACCACAACCCAGTTAGGATGCCGAAGCCTGGCGCCCGTGGCTCACGTAGCTCACGTAGCTCGCTGGGTCATGGAGGCGCCGGCCAAAATGAAGACGACGTCGAAGATCCCCACCCGGAGTTGGGCCGAACGGTGTAGTTGCCGCACATTGACACCGCATCGTTCTCAACCCGGGCCGACCGCCCCCCTCCTCGTAGTGAAGAGAGGAAAGCGACCAACGTGGGGAAACCCTCCCAAGGAGGAATAGATACAGAAGCCGAAAATAGCAGAAGCACGGCGGTGGCTGTGCCCGGTCAACGTCGGCGCACCGCCTTCACACCACAACCGTGCGCCCTGCGTCGCTTCATCCGGTCCCAATCCAGGCCCCGGGACCCGCCCCCGCGCTTACAGTGCGCGCTCCGCAAACTCAGGCTTCG
Organism: Ochropleura leucogaster; assembly: GCA_958449745.1. NCBI lineage: Eukaryota > Metazoa > Arthropoda > Insecta > Lepidoptera > Noctuidae > Ochropleura > Ochropleura leucogaster. The sequence goes on along the minus strand of OY288228.1, from coordinate 6,545,898 downwards.
GTCGCGCGCGCCACAACGCGCGACGCAGCCCCCCTCAGCCGAACGCCCGCGCCCTCACCGCGCCCTACAACGCAGACAATGCGCCCCACTGCGCATGCCGCATCACTCGCGCGGGCGGTGCGCCCCTCCACGTCGACAGCACCCTTTGTGGCTGCGCCCGCGACGCGTGCGGCCCGCATGTGCCTCCAGTACCCCGCGCTCCGCCGCACCTGTTCTGGCCCGCAGCTCGCTGGCAGGGCCAAGCGGCGGAGCGCGATCCTCGACTGAGATTAAAGGTGGCGGTACCGCCGGTAATTCCGGCCTCCCCCGCCTCAGCCACCCCGGATTACCCGGCGCCCCCTCGCGCGTCGGCATTCGACTCTCCGGCGCCCCGATCGGCATGCTCGTCGCGAACCGGCTCGAGCATGTCAATGGCGTCCGCCGGCTCCTTGGAAAGTAACGCCGAGCCGAGCGCGCCTAGCAGGCGCCCACTAGCTGCATCCTCATCCCCGCCGCCGAGGGGTCCGGCGCCCGCGCTGGAGGCGCGACCACAACGGCGGCGCAGAAGCACTGACGAGGCCGAGGAAGAGGCAAAACGATATTGCCTGGATCCGCCGCGCCAGCAGCGCGATAGGACGCCGCCGCGGGGCCGGGACATGTGTGACATGTCTGCCTCGCCTCAAACTTTCGCCGATGCTGCCCGACGCTCGCCACTTCTGTCGCGCGCCGCGGAAGGGGTGAGTACACAAAATATTTCCTCGTCGCAGACGACCGCCCCCTGTGGTAGTGTAGGAGAGACCGCCTTACAGCCTAAGCCGAAGGCGCCCAAACGCCCGAGGTATCCTCCGCTGGTGGTGGAGAGACTGCCGGGATGGGCCGCCCACTTTAGGGAGCTTAGGCAAAAGCTGGGCCGACCTCCGAACGCCCGTCCATACGGGATGGGTGTTCGCTTCTCTCCGGAATCGGAAGAGGAGTACAGGCTGGTCCAGCGATACCTGACCACCCTCGAAAAGGAGAGCGGAGTATCCCCCCGGCGGAGCGCAGCTTCAAGGTGGCCATCAGGGGGCTACCCAGTAGATACCACTCCAGAGGAGATCGAGAAGCTCCGGGAACTTGGCCACGAGCCGGAATATATGCGCCATATAAAGGCGCGCAAAGGGCGTCCCGGCTGCGTGTTCCATGCAGTCCTAAAAAGGACCCCGGCGTCCCGCCAGCTGCTGAACACCACTGAATTTTTATACATGCGTGGTGTAAAAATTGAAGTCTGGCGGAGTAAGCGTGGGCCCGCCCAGTGTCATCGGTGCCAACAATTTAGGCACTCTTCGCACAAATGTCACCGCCCGCTCGCTTGCGTCCGTTGTGGTGAGGGACCTGACGCGCGTGACTGCCCCCGTCCCCGAGAGGAGCCTGCAACATGTGCAAACTGCGGGGGCGACCACCCGGCGTCCCACCTGAGATGCCCTGTCTTCGAGACAGAGATGCGGAATAAGCGGGCCAGCACTGTCGCCGCCACCCAAGCCACTCCGCGGCGACCGGACAACGTCGCCGAGATCCCGAAGTCGTGGCCACCAACGAGGCCCCTAGCTCGACGCTGATGGCGGCGGCAAACGGGCCCACCGACAGGGGCCCTCTTCCAAGAGACGGAGGAAGAGGAAGAAGCGCGGGGGCAAGGGTAAGAAACCCAACCCCCCCCCCCCAACAGCTGAAGGAGATACCCTCCGGGCCGACCCGACCTCGACAGTGGCGCAGGCTGTGGTAGCCACTATGAATAAGTGGGGGGAAACACTAGCGCCGGCACAGCGCGGCCACCAGTTCAGCCCGCTCAAATATACGGAACCTCCGTTTGCGCCACCCAAGCTACCGGCGCAACGGCAAGACCAAGAATTATTAACCCCGAACGCAAACGAGATTTCACAGCCTGCGCCATCCGCCTGCTGCTGAACCTACAAAAGGCCGTCCAGCAGGGGCAGGACACGGAGCAGACCATCCTTGACGGCCTGACATCATTGTTAATGCTCTTCAATGGCTAGGCCGTTCAGTGTGGTTCATTGGAATGCCCGCGGCCTTCGAGGTAAGGTCGCCCCCCTCCGCCGTCTCCTCATGGATGAAGACATCGACGTGGCGCTAATAAGCGAAATCCTTCTGGGACCCACGGACAAACTCCGCGTCCCGGGGTTCTTCGCTTATAGGAAGGATGAAAGGTCGGCCAACAACACACCCTACCGTGGTCTGGTGGTACTGGTGAGGCGAAGAGTCGTCCATCAGAAGCTCCCCGAGCAAACACCTGGCTCGTGCTACGCGCTGGGTGTGCATCTACACCTAGCTGGCGAGGATCACGCCATGTATGCCTGTTACTCGCCGCCCACAACTCCACTCGACCCGAGGGAATTGAGGGCGCTTTTAGAAGCCAGTGGTGGAGCGACGATCCTCGCCGGTGACTTAAATTGTAAGCACCCAGCGTGGAACTCTAACACCACTAATACCGGGAGGAGACGACTCTTCGCGGACGCTGAAGCCTTTGGCTACTCAGTGTCCGGCCCCGAGGAGTACACCCATTACCTGGACGCAGCTGCGCACTCACCAGATGTGCTGGACATTGTGGCCCACCGAGGGCTACACTGCCAGATCACCCAAAAGGTCCTGGATGACGAGATGCAGTCGGACCACCATCCGGACTCGTCGTCCTATCGGGGATGCCGATAGGACTCCCGCAGCGCCACGTCGACGCACTAACTGGGACATCTTCAAAGAAAAGGTTGAGGCCACCACTCTGACTCGGCCTGTGGTCACCTCCGCAGACGTTAACCAGATGGCGGCGGATGTCACTGCTTGCATTCAGCAGTCTCTCGAGGCGACGACCACCTCGCTTCCGCCGGGGAGAGTACCAAGACCCCCCCTGCCTGCGTATTTGAGACTGCTGATCGCTGAAAAGCAGCGCGCTCGCAAGCAGTGGCAACAAACGAGATGCCCCACTCTTAAAACCAGACTGAATCGTCTCGCGGAGAGAATCAAGGCTGAGTTCCGGAGTCGCGACACCGAGCAGCTGGGAGGATGAAATCGAACCGTTGATCCACCGACTGTGTCGGTCCTTCACTGGCACCCCGGCTCCGGTGCGCCCCTTGCAAGATGACACCGGGGCGTTCAGATATAAGGCAGAGGACCGGTCGGAGGTCTTCGCACAACACCTTGAGCGTCAGTTCCAACCGAACCCGACGCGCGACGCTGTACATGTCGCAACGAGACATCTTGGGGACTACTTCGCCACGCCGGTGGCTCCCGAGGAAGATGCCATCTTCTTCTCGCCTAGGGCAGTCAGACGCGCCATTCTGAAGACGAAGCTCCGTAAGGCCCCCGGTGCGGACGGTATAACCAACGCAGTGCTGCGCCACCTGCCGTACCGAATGGTGGCGGCACTAACGCGCCTGTATACGGCAATACTGCGCACCGGGTGCTTTCCCAAACTGTGGAAGGAGCGTCATTATGCTGCCCAAGGTGGGAAAAAATACTCTGAAGCTTGAGAGCTACCGGCCCACACATTGTTGCCGTCTGCCTCCAAGGTTTTGGAGTTGTTTCTGTTGCGATGGAAAAGGCCTTCGACCGTGTATGGCACGACGGGCTGATATTTAAATTAGCCACCTCTGAAACGCCCCGGCGCGTGGTCAAGGTGGTCCAACCTTTTCTGTCCCACAGGAGCTTCCGCGTGGTGGTCGACGGCGCACTGCCAAGTGCCCGCCCGGTACTCGCCGGCGTGCCCCAGGGCAGCTGCCTGTCGCCTGCGTGCTGCTCATGGTTCACCAACGACATCCCCACCCCACCACAGGTGATGCTCGCACTGTACGCTAATGACGCCGCGTACATCTCAACCTCGCTGAACGCGAAACACGCGGCGGTCAAAATGCAGCGCGTACTCGATCTTCTCCCCGAGTGGCTGTCCAAATGGCGGCTAATGGTGAACGTGGGTAAAACGCAGGCGATGGTAACCCTCCTTGCGCGCCTCCCACCACCTTTGACTCTTCATGGAACCGCGGTCGAGTGGTCGCCCCGGGTGAAATACCTGGGCGTTACCATCGACCGCCTGCTCACGATGGGGCCACACGTCCGCCAAGTCGTAGCGCGGACCAGGTCCACTCGCCACCAGCTTCGACCAGTGCTCTCGTCCGGATTCCCGGCGCGGGTCAAATTGAGCGTCGACAAGACATACGTCCGCTCCATCTGGACGTACGCCGCTCCAGCATGGTTCTCCCTCACTAGCTTGGGGAACAAGAAGCTTCTCCGCGTGTAGCAGAGCCTCGCACTTTGGACCATCGTCGACGCCCCTCGCTATGTGAGGAATGACGTTATCCATCGTGACCTCCGGTTCGAGAGCCTGGATGACTTCGTGCGCCGCCTCGCAACGGGTACGTTCGCGCGTGCCGACGCATCTGCTTGGCCTCACGTCAAGCACATAGCGCCCTGGCATGCGCGCCCTCCCGACGCGAAGGCTCTTCCGCGTAACCTGCTCGCGGGCGACGACCCCATCACACCGGTTTTGACTTCCAGGTAAGCTGTATCAAGCTCACACGCAGCTTACCTGCACAATAAGACTCCACACACACTACACACACCCGCTACATGGCGCGTGCTAAGTTAATATAGGCGCGTCATGCAGCACTAACACACAGACGCCTCTATACAAGCATGTAGACTCACACGCGGGCGAAAAGCGCCTTCGCGTTCTCACTGGGCGGCGAAAACACAATACAATACCACCCACAGATACATAGCGGCTCTTTAGTCCTTGCCGTAACCGGCTAGCTCTGGGAGCGGGGGGGACAGGGGCCACTCACCCACTGCAGGTGCGCTGAGGCGACACCTCTGTCGCTGGTCGTCCTCCGCTGGGCTTCCTCCGGGCACCCGGGGGTCTCACCTGGCGGGGACTGACCGCCGAGGTGTCCACAGCGCTGTAGCGTGCCGGCAGCTACACACACAGCAACCACTCACACAGGTGCGAGTAGCTGCACTGCCCGCACCAGGCATTTTTAGCCGAAAAGCGGCAACCCAACAGACATGGCTCCGTTTTCACGGAAGATGGCTACCGCGGGAAGGGGGCGAAGCCCCGGGACCGCCTGCAGCGTATTCCACCGTTTAGGCGTATAGGCTCGTCCCTTACTTCGTCTCCAGCAGCCGTCGTGACAACATCATTCTGCAAGTATTCTGTATTGTCGGTATTTGTAATTCTAACTATATTTCTTTTGTAAAATTTATATTTGTTGTTAATTAATTGTAAGTAATTAAAAGTGTTTTGTTATCTGTCTATTTTTTTTTAATAAAACTTCTATCAACCGCTATTAGTAATTAATTTAATTAAATGAAAGTTATCTAATATGATCCAACTAAAACAAAATTAGGTAGTAGGTATATTTATTTTTTGTTGCTTGAAAAATAAATGTAGAAATACAAAGGTCTTAATGGTTCTTGAGAAGTACCAGGCTTATTATCTCGATTGTTTGGTAGCGATTCTGTTGCATCACTGGTCACTGCTTTAGATATAAGACGATAGATTTTATTATCATATCTGTGTAAATTATCACATCGGTGTTAAGACCACCGATTACAGCAATATGAGAACAGCGACGTGAGAAATAACACACTTTTCAGAAAATAAGAAAACATGCATTATACTAGATATAATGCATGTTTTCTTATTTTCTGAAAAGTGTATAAATATAAATTCAATAACAGTCAATGAAGCTCATTCCCTTACTATCTCTGTTAGAACCAAACAACAATAATAAAACAACTCAGTACTCTAGAAAAATGCAACCACCGATAATATAAAATAATTGTCCGAGAGCAACTGAAATGTTGGCGGGAATACGCAGCGATTTGACAGACGTCCGGCCTGACTGCGCACTAGCACACACTAACGAGGGCAATAAAATTGGGGTGGGGACGCTGTCAGACTCGTCAATGTAAAGTTAGGTTTAAATTACTTTTATCCAGCGATATGAGAACATTTTGTACAAATAAAACAAAATATGAGGTATCAGTTTTTATTTAGCTTCGTAAATTGTTGAATAAACATTAATTTCAACTTATAATATTATTTGTCGATAGGACATTACTCCCATCCCTACGTTTTACTATAAGTAGATACGTTATTTTTACAATCAACTAAATCCATTTCTTGCATTTTTTATTTCTCGTTCGTCCAGTCCTCGTCCGCTTCTGAAAAAGATAATATATATATGTGTCAACTCCGACGCACGATCTGTTTAGGGTTACGCACCTCAAGAGGAAAAACTGATACCCTTATTGTATCACTTTATTGTCCGTCTGTCTGTCAAGACCCTTTATCTCAAGAACGCGTGGAGGTATTAAGTTTAAAATAAAGCCATAAATACAAACTAGCTGTGCCACAGCATGCGTTGCAAGTCAACGCAATTTTCTAACTTTCTACCTACCCTACCCACCCTACCTACTTTACCTACTCTACCAACCCTACCTAACCTACCTACTCTACCGACCATACCTACCTACCCTACCTTATATAATACTTGCATTTACCAAGTAATGTCGGTAAATCTTAGGTTTACTGGAAAATATTAAGAATTTATGTAGTTCGCGCTTTTACAGTAACATATATATTAAGAAAGATATATCTATACTAATATTATAAAGCTGAAGAGTTTGTTTGTTTGTTTGAACGCGCTAATCTCAGAGACTACTGGTTAGAATTGGAAAATTCTTTTAGTGTTGGATAGTCTATTTCATGAGGAAGGCTATAGGCTATATAACATCACGCTACGACCAACAGGTGCTGAGTAGCGTGGGTGAAACCGCGTGGATCAGCTAGTGAACACATATTATAGCAAATTGAAGATAAGTTCTTAATTTAAACTCGTTACCTCCTCTCTCTGTAGTCCCTTTGTGCTATGAAAAAACATCAACCCTTTAATTAAATCTACACAGTCAAAAGATATGGCTGTTTATGTCGCAAGTGTGTACGGAGCCGTCGGTGCGCGAGTCTGACTCGCTCTTGGCCGGTTTTCCTTTTGTGAAAGCTCAAAATATAATTGAGAAAACGCGCGGCAAATGTCGACTATGAGAACTGTTGGTACAGGCTTGTACTTACTTATCTAATGTTTCCGCGAGTGGAGCGCGACGCGAAGCCCCCGGAGCTGACGCCTCGCCGTGTGTGTGTTGTCTGCACACAAATAACAGAAACTTAATTAAACAAATATTATAGTATTATATAACCCGCAAACACTGAAATTGATCTTTTTCACCAAAAATATTTTTTATCAAGCAAGCTGAATCGTACTATCTTCAATCACGAATAAAATAAGATGCGATTAGGTATATCATTTTAATATGAGTCTAGTTGAATCCGGTCGGTCATCAGCATTACAGACAAGACCCGGGTTTCGAACCCACATGCATAGTATGCACAGTAGTCCAACGAGGCAGTTGGATACTGCTTCGTTACTCAATACAGGAGAAGGAAATCACTTTTATTTTGCTGCGAGTTTACATATAAAGTGCTTGTGACTGTACATTTCTGCATGTTCCCGCTGGAATATCAAGCGTAATGTTCTGATATGATTACTTACAGTGTTGGTGTGTCGTCAGTTTTTCTATAGTACGGCTAACGACAAGCGATACCAAATGTAAACAAAACCCATGCTAAAACCCCATCTAAAATGGCCGCCCGAATGTTGGCGAACCCGTCTTAACGTTGTAATGTTTTTGCCGGGAGAACGAGACATTACGACAAAGGCACAAGATGGAAAGCATCTTCCATGATCTTGAAGGAGTTTTAAAATAGTTAAACCGATGACTTACGTATCCACTTCATCATCTGTGTGTGGTTCAGTCTTCAGTTCTACATAAAGCGGGTCTGTTTGAAGATGTCCCCTTAAAACAAAAAAAAATAATTTAAAAATCTACAATGTCAAGACTAAAACCCCATTTCTAAATTATTACATTTTGTTTTCCTTTCAAAGAAAGCCTCTAAGAAAGGCGCAGCCGAGGTAGCCCCTCTACGCAGGGCTCTGACGTCTGTGTGCAGGGTTTAAAGTATCCAAACACGAAGGGGATGGAGTTGTCCTAATTCGCTCGCTTCGCTCGGACCCCGCCATCCCCTTCAGACCTAACCTGACCGAGCTCACTGCGCTCGCTCTTGTAGTTCTCCTTGCCACAGCACAATTGTCGTAACGGCTGGCAACATTCCCACATTGTATGGTAATGGTAATTGTTTGGCCAACATCATAGGTATATGACGACACGGTTGGCGCAGTGGCTGAGCGATCGAACCCTGCGCTGAGTGTCGCGGGTTCGATTCCCGCACGGAACAAATATTTGTATGACCTACAGATAGTTGTACCGAGTCTGCGTGTTTCTGTATGAGAGTTTATATGTTTGTAAACGCACCTACGATACAAGAGAAAATCCTAGTGTTGAGCAACATTAAAAAAAACAAAAAAAAACATTGTATTTGATGACCCTCAAACAACATGAATAAGCAACTAATCTTTGACTTACTTGTTCAATTCACAACTACCAGGTTGTAACTGCTCTTCTGTGTTTAAGAATATTTCAGGTTCCTCACTGAAATTGAAATAAATATTATTTGATTTTATATTAAAGTTCTGCTTAATGCTTTCTGAATAATATATTAATTGTATATCGGCATTCAATAACACTTTAAAAAACAAGCATATGATAATTAGTGCTTCGCCAGCTTCGTTATCTATTTTGCTTGGGAATTTTATTAATGTGTATTGGTGATATAATTTTTCTGCAAGAACATCATCCTAACTAATATTATAAGGGCGGCTTGCACCATCTGCACTTAAAACTAGATTTTACTAAGCTCGCATTAAACATTAAGGGCGGCTTGCACGTGCGAGTTAATTCTCGATTTAGTATGATTTAATCTCGGTTTAAGCTTAAGTCGAACTTAACGCATTGCACGATTTCGGTTTAGAGTAAATCTAGATTTTAAGAAACATCAAATTAACCAGCGTGGTCGGCAGTTTAAGTTGCTAAATGATAAATGATGTTTATTTTGCAAGTAGGTTTTCACAAACACTTTTACACGTCTTTTTTTTTAAACTAGATGAGGCCGGTGTTTCGTACCCGACTACTCTGAGAAGAAACAGCCGAAACAAACTCAGAGGTCAGTCTCTTTTAAAGTCCAGACAAAAAAAATCTTGGTTAACTTACATGAGGACTATGCAGATTAGTGTCTGAAGTGGTCTTTTTAAGAAAGCACCACACAGATTGAGTGGACCTGTCCAGTCAGTGCAAGCATTTGTCAGTTATCGTGTAGCTCGACTCATAACCCAAGGAGCTCAACGAAACGACGAACAATACCAAAAAAAGGACATTAGCGTAGGTCCCTAAATAGTAGTCAACTGCCAGAATCGTCAAAAGGAAAAAAAGTAAATAAAAGTTATGATCCACATGGTCCTCACATTCACAATAAACAACTACAGACTAGAAAATATTTACAAAATTAAATTAATGAGATCATAATGAAATCATAAAATGTCACAATAAAAAAAAGTAAAATCAAATAAAAAAATAATAATAAAATAGGTATAAAACAAAGTAAATTTGAATGTCAAATCATTAAATGTCAGTGTATAAAATAAAGGAATAAACAATAAATAAATGAAACAAAGAAAAATTTTGACACTCACTGAGTAAATTAAATTGGAGCAGCTTAATCCCAAGCCTTTTTATCTTCAAGGTAAAAATTAATATTATAGTAAGCTTTAAGAGTTAACTTACGTTTTACAAAAACTTTAGATTTCTTGAGGCTTTGAGTGTTTGAACGTCGTTTGGGAGTTTGTTATAAAAACGTATACATTGACATGTGAACGTGCCCCCTATTTTTTTTAGCCTCGTTGACGGAACAACAAATTTGTGTTTGTTCCTCGTATTTATGTTGTGGATATCACTGTATTTTTTAAACATTTTATATTTTTGCTAAACCTCGATTTAATGTACGTGGAATGCTCGTTGTCATTTCAATTTTATGCATCATTACCGAGTTTGATACTATCAAAATGCATAGGTTTTTTATTCGAGTGATACCGATGATGATCTACTATCTGACGATGACAACATGCGAATTCAAGTGTGCAGGTCTTTTTTTTAAACTGGCAATACTTTTAATTTTCTTCTACTTGCCACTTGAGGCTAATTATGGCAGTAGCAGCGAATAGAAGCACTTATAGGTAGTGCTACTAAAACAGAATTTATGTATAAAAGTGTATATGCAATGGCACCCAGATTGTTCAATAAGTTGCCCAAACAAATTAAGGAGTGCAAAAGCCATGAATTTAAAAATCGACTATCACTATTATTGATTGACAAAGTGTATTATTCAGTTAGCGAATTTCTCAATGACAAACTTTAAGAATGTTGACATAATTTTTTATTTATTCTTACTTTAATTACTTACTTGTTTTGATATGACTAACGTTTTGTGCATGTATTTTTAATATTGACATCTAGCTGACATTTTATAATAATCTAATGTAATCATTATTATTGTGGTAATTACTTTATATAATTTAATTTAATATTTTTGTAAAAGTTTGTATGCCTAACGGCGGAACATAGATAGATTCTGACTTCCTTTTACCATCAATTTTTACTTATGTTCACAAAATAAATGAATTTGAATTTGCTCTATTAGTTCCTCTATTCGCCACCCGACAAAATTTTGGCGCTAGTTGTCATGTACCCGTGGCCGGGACTCAGGGGCTCTCAGAGAATGGTCTGCAGGCCGCATGCACCAGCGGTACATGCCCTATGGTTTCTAGTTTTGATTCTTACACATAGTTTAGATGCCAAACGATGTTTTCTTTCACCGTTTGGAGAGCGCCGGTGATGATATAAATGCCACCAAGTAATGCGCTGCCTGGGTTCGTGCCTACACCCCCAACTCGTAGCTCAGGGCCGTCACCAGCCGGCGCCGGCTACTATCATATCATACGACCACAGGCGACTTTTGAAATAGTTAAAACCCATGACTTACGTATCCATTTCATCATCTGTGTGTGGTTCAGTCTTCGGTTCTACATAATGCGGGTCTGTTTGAAGATGGCCCCTGAAAACAGATGAAAATGATTAAAAAAAGCATTCTATACTGCCATAACTAAAACCCCATTACCTAAACTATTATATTTTGTTATCCTATCAAAGCAAATGAAACCGAATTTACGCTTAGTTAAGTCTGTGTGCAGGGTTTAAAATACACTAACACGACAAGTATGGCGTTGTTCTAGTTCGCTCGCTTCGCTCGGACCCCGCCATCCCCTTCGGTTCTAACCTGACCGAGCTCACTGCGCTCGCTCTTGCAGTTCTGCTTGCCACAGCACAATTGTCGTAACGGCTGGCAACATTGCCACATTGTATCGTACTGTTAATTGTTTGGCCAACATCACAGGTATATTTAATTGTATTTGATGACCCTCAAACAACACGAATAAGCAACTTAACGTTGACTTACTTGTTCAATATACAACGTTAGAATATTTCAAGTTCCTCACATAAACTAAAATAAATATTATTAGATTTTATACATTATAGTTCTGTTTAATGCTTTCTGATTTTATTCGTTGTGTTGTTATTGTTAATTAAGTTTATTAAAAAAAGATGTTTAATATCAAAAAAAGCAATAAATAAGAAATACTAAGGATCGTTTTAAACGAAAACACATTGTAAAATTAAAATTTGTATGTGTTGCTTAGACATTTTTAATGTATGTAGTTAAAACCGATGACTTACGTATCCACTTCATCATCTCGTGGTTCAGTCTTCACTTTTACAGCTATCGGGTCTGGTTGAAGATGCGCCCTAAAAACAAAATAATTATTTTAAAAATAAACTATTTACTTTACAGAAAAGGCTTGCTTTATTTCACTAAATCTTTAGTTAAATATAACTTAAAATTACACAGTTATACTGCCAAAATTAGAACTTTACATTTAGTTATCCTATCAAAGCAAATGAAACCGAACTTACGATTAGCCAAGGTGGCCCCTCTATGCGGGCTCCAAAGTCTGTGTGCAGGGTTTAAAATATACTAACACGAAGAGGATGGCGTTATTCTAATTCGCCCGCTTAGCTCGGACCCCGCCATCCCCTTCGGACCTAACCACTGCGCTCGCTCTTGCAGTTCTTCTTGCCACAGCACAATTGTCGTAACGGCTGGCAATTTTGCCACATTGAATTGTAATGTTAATTGTTTGGCCAACATCATAGATATATTTAATTGTATTTGATGACCCTCAAACAACACGAATAAGCAACTAAACTTTGACTTACTTGTTCCATTAATAGTACGAGATCCGGCTGCAGAATCAGTGTACCTATCGAGTATTTGCTGAAAACCAAATTTTTACACATATTCATGATTAGGAGAATTTATATCCACCAGGTTGCCTATCAAAATGTGGCCGCTAGTATTTTTAATTAAATTATTAATAATTCATAATCCGTAAGAAATTTCATTGACTTTTTTTTTCAATGAAATGTCGTCTACTTTACGGCAACATCTATAAAGACTCTGAAAAATTATGGTTGCCGTTGCGCACCTGGCCGCACCTCTTCGCAGCCAGGTATACACAGGTATGAATTTGTTACATTTATACACCCACAACGTACATTTATAATTTATATATCAAATTAAAGCAAATTTTTTTCTGTATATTATTATATACGGTTGCTTAATTAAATCTGGCCGCCAATAAGGGTAGCTGGCTAATAGGGCATCCAGTATCGGAAGGTTTTCAATTCCGGAGTTAATTTACGATATTGGGCTCTCAACTCCGGAATTCCGGAATTTCGCAACTGGATCCGAAATTATTAAAAAAAAAACAAAAGACCTTGAGTGACTTTTAATAATTTTTATCATTTTTAGGGTTCCGTAGTCAACTAGGAACCCTTATAGTTTCGCCATGTCTGTCTGTCCGTCCGTCCGTCCGTCCGTCCGTCCTCGCTTAATCTCTGTGACCGTTGGCACTAGAAAGCTGAAATTTGGTACCAATATGTATATCAATCACGCCGACAAAGTGGTAAAATAAAAATTTGAAAAAAATGTTTTATTAGGGTAGCCACCCTATATGTAAAGTGGGAAGTGATTTTTTTTTTAATTTCAACCCTAACGTGTGATATATTGTTGGAAAGGTATTTAAAAATGAATAGGGGTTTACTAAGATTATTTTTTGATAATGTCAATAATTTCGGAAATAATCGCTCCAAAAGTAAAAAACAATGTGTCCCCCCCCCTCTAACTTTTGAACCACAAGTTGAGAAAATATGTAAAAAATCAGAAAAGTAGAACTTTATAAGGACTTTCTATGAAAATCATATTGAACTTGATTGACACAACAGTTTTTGTACAAAAAAGACAAAAAGTTGTACAAAATAATTTCTGGACTAAGTTTGTAGTATAATCGTATATGCAAGCATTTTTTGTAACTTTGTTTACATATTTTATTATCCTGAACGTATCTTTTTTCAAACAAAAAAAGAATTATTGAAATCGATTCTCGCAATCCAAAATTACCACAGAAATTGCACGTCTTTGTATTAATTAGTAACCCAATTCCCCAATAGATAGCGCTGTAGGTAGGTACTTATTACATTGGATCGGGTATTACCGAATTGTTCGGTTGGCCTCATAACTGGGAACACTTATTGTGACGGACGGGAAACTACGGAACCCTACACTGAGCGTGGCCCGACACGCTCTTGGCCGGTTTTTTTAGTCTTTAACTCCAGTCTTTATACGACATGGCCAGTTAACAATATTATCAAAATTAGGCAAATCTAAACTTCTTAAAAACTTAAAAATAAACAATTTGAGATCCTTAAAATATTAATGAAAAATAACATAATTAAATTAACACAAGAAATATCACTCTTTAGTTTAGACATTACTAGGTAGTTAAAATCAAAATATTAAAATGAGCATTTAAGTCTCTCATCAGTTTTATCATGTTTAACAACAATCTTTAACTCTTGACATGACGTAATCAGTTCACAATTCACATCACAAATTCACAATCATTAAAATTTAACTAGTCTTACTAAGCTTTTTAAAACAAATCAACAAATTAAGGGCGCAACATCAAATATTATAATTAAAATTATCACAAGAACACTTAAATATTAAAAAAAAGCATTAAGCTCTTGAAATGAGAACTCACTATTAAGAAAAGCGGTCCACTTCATGTGGTACGCTGTTCTTGATAATGAGTTCTCAAAAGTAATAGCGAATCTAACATTTTGTCAAAGAGTGAGCTACGTATTCGGTTACAAAAGTAACCAGCGCTCGAAAATACCCTTTCACTCTCGACACTCGTAGAAAGTATGATATATAAATAATTATAAGCTTGTGACAGATATCTAGTCACTCGTCTAGCTAGTACATGATACACGCACAGGAACAATTGCGCGTAAAATGATGTGTTGAAAAATTACGCACACATTTTTAACTTAAAAATAATTAATATCGAAATACGATAAATTGAGCCCAATTCCGGAGTTAAAATATCGGAGAAACTATCCGGAGTTCCGGAGTTGCGAAATTCCGGAATTCCGGAATGGATGCCCTACTGGCTAATAAATATAGTAAATATTAAAAGTAGAGTGAAAGAGAGCTAGCGCGTAACACCACTGTCTAGTCAGACGAGGATAGCGATTGCCAGCTGTCGGACGGTTTAAAGCCATTGCGCATGCGTCAGATGTTAGTGTTCTCAACGGATCAGTTGTGATTTTAATTTTAAGTTCGAAACCACGCTGTTTGGAGTACGTAATACACAACATAATATATTGCTGTTTTATTTGTGCATCGAAATATTATCAATCTCGCACTTTCCACCATGCTGGAAATCTGTAAAGGAAAAATTGTTGCGGACCATTTTTGTTAATTCGATGTGGTTAAATGCTACTGAGCGGGATTGCATCAAGTTCAGCGCGGAAAATAATGGCTGGCTGCTGTTAGATGGTTTTTTAAAATCAACATGGTTCCTGGGAGATTCAACTCCAGCGCAAGTTGAGAATGTGCTGTGTGATTCCACGAACAAGCCTTCCGATAATAATGACGATACCGATATTTCTGATGAAAGTGATACCTGCGATGATAGTGTGACTGAGAGCTCCGATGATTCAGATTTTTAAAAAAGAGTCATGGAAGTATAAAATACATTTTAAAAATTCATAATTTGCTTAAACTGATGATTGATGAATATGTAAAATAGATGTAATACTTGAATAAAATTAAATCTTTTTTCATACAGTACTTGTACAACACAATGTTTTTACATAAGTAACCTTGATTTTATTCATCATCAATATTCATTTTTTTTTATAATTTTTAAATTTGTCATTGACTTTTTAATTTTTATTTTAGAAAAGAAAGAAGTTTCTTTTGGAGTATTTATTATTTTGAGTCGTACCTACTATTGTTTGAATCGGAGGTTGAGAACACTAACATCTGACGCATGCGCAATGGTTTTAAACCGTCCGACAGCTGGCAATCGCTATCCTCGTCTGACTAGTGGTGTTACGCGCTAGCTCTCTTTCAATCTACTTTTAATATTTACTATATTTATTAGCCAGCAACCCTTATTGGCGGCCAGATTTAATTAAGCAACCGTATATAATAATATACAGAAAAAAATTAGCTTTAATTTGATATATAAATTATAAATGTACGTTGTGGGTGTATAAATGTAACAAATTCATACCTGTGTATACCTGGCTGCGAAGAGGTGCGGCCAGGTGCGCAACGGCAACCATAATTTTTCAGAGTCTTTATAGATGTTGCCGTAAAGTAGACGACATTTCATTGAAAAAAAAAGTCAATGAAATTTCTTACGGATTATGAATTATTAATAATTTAATTAAAAATACTAGCGGCCACATTTTGATAGGCAACCTGGTGGATATAAATTCTCCTAATCATGAATATGTGTAAAAATTTGGTTTTCAGCAAATACTCGATAGGTACACTGATTCTGCAGCCGGATCTTAGACTATAAAGCAAGCATTAAAATTTATACAGGAAGACTTTTTAAACACGTGCCAAATTTATACATTATGATCTTTGTTAATAATAATAAAATACGTATTTTTTCTTTTAGTAGCACCCAGTACTAAAATATTGAGATATGGCATCGCAAAGTTGTCCAATAATAGAAACTGTTTATGGACATAACGCACCGCGCGCCGCGGCCGTCGCCGCGCCGCCCCCAATCATTGATAACAACGAAAACATAAGTTGCAAATCCCTTCATACTTTCACGGGGTTAGGACCATCAAATGTAAAAGGTTATTATTAATCGAATAAAATTTAATAATAAAGGTAAATAAGAACTAAAAATAGATTACACCTTTTACATTACGCCGTATTTAAACAATTTGAATCAACTTATTTACAATAATTAAACTAAAAACAACTTACTCAGAGTTATTAGTCCACTAACACTAATTCACACACCATAACAATGAACAGTATTTTAAAAATTGTTCAAAATGTCCTCCATTGTTTTGCAAACAGAGTCTGGCTCGTTTTTGCACATTGTCATTGATTTTATTTAACACATAGAATCCCTGTCGACGTAGACGAGGTACAACTCTCTGCTCCATAATGTCTTGAGCACCCCGCAAACTTTCACTACTCAGGATGTAACTCCGCACCATTTCTTAATATTCACGAGACGTATACATTGTAATCGGGCTGCCGGCGCGGACGGCGGGCGTAGCGGTTCACGGGAAAACAGCACGACCTTGCCGTAAGGGCGCGTGTTTGCTCAGTGCGCGTGACGCCGACTGAAGGGGGGCGGGGAGTTTCCTCAGTACGAGACGCGAGCGCAGCGCTGCATTAAACTACCCTTTCCGCACCAGCCGCGTATTATTATGAATGATTGACTCGGTGACCTCGTTAAATTGAATTAGCGGATTTTTGGTAATTTTATTTTGAAAATTTTACCTACACTTTTTTTTCCGTATAATTATTCTGTTAATGATACTTGGCACATATAAAAAATTTGGCACGTCTTCCTGTATAAATAAGAAATACTAAGGATCGTTTTAAACGAAAACACATTGTAAAATTAAAATTTGTGTGTGTTGCTTAGACATTTTTAATGTGTGTAGTTAAAACCGATGACTTACGTATCCACTTCATCATCTCGTGGTTCAGTCTTCACTTTTACAGCTATTGGGTCTTGTTGAAGATGCGCCCTAAAAACAAAATAATTATTTTAAAAATAAACTATTTACTTCACAGAATAGGCTTGTTTTATTTCACTAAATCTTTAGTTAAATATATCTTAAAATTAAAATTACACTGTTATACTGCCAAAATTAGAACTTTACATACTTTACATTTAGTTATCCTATTAAAGCAAATGAAACCGAACTTACGATTAGCCAAGGTGGCCCCTCTACGCAGGGCTCCAAAGTCTGTGTGCAGGGTTTAAAATATACTAACACGAAGAGGATGGCGTTATTCTAATTCGCCCGCTTAGCTCGGACCCCACCATCCCCTTCGGACCTAACCTGACCGAGCTCACTGCGCTCGCTCTTGCAGTTCTTCTTGCCACAGCACAATTGTCGTAACGGCTGGCAATTTTGCCACATTGAATTGTGATGTTAATTGTTTGGCCAACATCATAGATATATTTAATTGTATTTGATGACCCTAAAACAACACGGATAAGCAACTAAACTTTGACTTACTTGTTTAATTCACAACTACCAGGTTGTAACTGCTCTTCTGTGGGTAAGAATATTTCAGGTTCCTCACTGAAATTAAAATAAATATTATTAGATTGTATACATTATAGTTCTGCTCAGTGCTCAGTAATAACACGCTATACAATAGCAATAGGCACATTAAAGAAATAAGAGAAATCCGAGGTGCATGAGATGTGTGGGGTTCGTACTCGAGACTTATGGCTTGCCATCCGACGGGCACACCAGTAGTCTTCCATTCAGCTGCCATAGAGCAACTTGCTGAATTCGCTTTTCATTCAAGATGCCAAGTACTGTATGAGATCCACACTAAATGGTACTATACTCACTCGTCCGCGTGGCTTCCTTGCTCAATATCGTCGACATTATCATCTGGACCGTCCTCTTTGCTTGAACTGAAACAAAACACATTTGTTGATGATTTGTTGATTCTTTCTTGTTGAACGTATTTGTGAAGTACCCTGGTCGCCAGGTCGTCGGGCCCACACTGTCCTCTCATATAGTTCTAACTTCAGACATGCTGCTCCATCGTTTTGAGAGCACACACGCCTTGGAGGGCTTCCTCGCAAATTGGGGAGAAGTACAACATCGAGAGACGTGACAGAAATTGGCACAAACACTTACATATCCGTCTGCCTGCGTCTCTTGCGAGCTGCGCGTCGTTTCTTGGGCGGTTCACGTCGCTTGTCCGCATTCCGTTCCTCTTCCTCCTTCAGTATCTGCAGTAGCGTCGTCTCGCTCACTCCGGTGGCCAGCGCAGTCCGTTGGTAGAACTTGGATAGAGGACTCCAGTCCTGGTCTCCGTACAACTTCTTTAATTCTTCATACTCTTGCTCAAAAAAATGGAACACTTTAGCAATGAGTATTTTTGTTAGATCCTGAAATAAATTAAGTAAAAAATTAATTAATATTGGATGTCAGGAGTAATCTTTGGGTCTATCGATACATTGTAACACTTTTGGAGTTTAAATAGACAGCAGCTTCAAGTAAAATACTTGGCAAGGGACCGTGATAGTTCCAGCATTAAAACTTCTTTACAAAGTAGTCTTCTTTATGTGGGCCCCGCTTTTTGGGGGGATCCGATTTCCGCACTTAGTCCTTCCAGCTGGACCACTGTGCGTATGCCGTATCGATGACTAAGTAGTTTGGCCTTGATGAGGAACTGCACGATATTGTCAACAAGTTTCGTCCATTTAAGCCCATGCACTTAGATGAAAATAGTTGCTGAACTGCCGGTTTGTTTATAGTATTCGACTTTAGATAAAACGGATTTTGTAGGATCACTTTGTCGTCTGTCAGACCTTTTGTCCTTGTCCAGAACGCGTGAAGGTATAGAGTTGAAATTATCCTATACTCTGTCGTCTGTGGTCTCTTAGAGTTGAGGAAAAACAAGTCTACGCAGTTAAAGATATGGTCATTTATGTCGCAAGTTTGGACAGAAGTAGCACTTGCCCGGTTTTTCCAAATACTGAATTTGAGCCCCTCTCCAAAGGGCTACTTTGTGATACATTTCATAGTAAAACGTCAGTTGTTAAAGTGTGTGTACCCCGCAGTTCTCGAAAGTATATCCCTACCCAACCCCTTCGTGCAATTTGTTGCAAATCTCCCACTTGGACGTAAGTTGCCATGACTAATCTGAATGTATTTATAAAGACTCCGGACCCTGGTTGGTCAAAGTAAGGAAACCTGTCCAGGCGGTGATTCTTAGGCTGCACGCGGATCCCAACGTAGTGGACAAAGTACTGGGCAGACAATGAGTGTGTATAGAGATGTTGGTAGCTACCTCTTTTATTGCTTTGGCAATGTGTGAGAGTTCCATGTGGCATTTTGGACAAAATAATTTGATGTTATTCCCACTGTTCTGTAACAAAAAAGATGTATATTTTGCAAGTAGGATTTTCAATTTTTATTTCCAATGAATTTTTAGTTAATTTACAAAGAAAAGGATTGTGTAGTTTTATGAAACTACGGTAAAAGTGAAACTTTTTTTCACATTATTTACATTTAACTTAAATGTTTTGGAATAATATTCCATTGAGGGTATAAAAATCGCTACATCAATCTTTCTCCACGTCATATCATTAAATTTTTAAATTAAAAACATAAAAAAGAACATTTAAAAATAAAAACATTTAAAATATATCAATCTTATTTTTATACTTGGAAAATTGGAATAATAATGGGAAATAATAAAAGTAGACTATGTCTCCAACTAATATTTTTATTGAAGTCTGTGTCTTAGCTAAGTCTCTTGAGTACGACATACATAATACTTAACAATTATTTAGATTATATACACATATTAAAAATTGTTGACGGTGATCTGACGAGTTTTGAAATTCCTCTGGATTAACAATTAATGCTCGACTTGTACTTGTATTACTTACACTAGTGCCTCGGTTAAAATTGCCACCCGATTTTAGCTTTTTGCATTTTCGACAATTCTTGCGGCATAGTTTCGCATTTAGTTGCTTTTGATTTAAATATTTTGGTGTAACAATGTTTTCAGATCCAGGCTCACCACTTTGAACGGTACTAATACTGGGCATGGCATCTGTTAAATAAAATTGAATATATTGAATGGACCGAATATAAATTAAAAAACGGGTGTGTGCTTGTGTACACGCGTTAGAAGTTCAACTTCTTTGGCGTATAGAAAAAAAAAAAACTAAAATGCTGTAGTGATTAACGATGAATATAAAAATTAATCAAAAAGATTTTATATAAATAAAAAAGGTTTTATTAACGTATAATATTATAAGTTGCATTGTATCGAAATATTTTTAATTATCAAAATTATGTTAAATTTAATTATTTTATTAGATAATTAAATGTTACATAATTGAACTAAACTCAGAAAATTTGAATTGAATAATTTAATTAAAATTGTATTTTATGAAGAACAAGAGCCTCGACGAACGCCTGTCGAAGCTCTCCTTAGGTGGTCGGATCAAGGGCCTGATTCAGAAGGCAGTACGATACGGCCCGTATTGTGAGGAGGTTCCTGCCTCTGGAGCCCTAACCACCGGTAGCTTGGACCCTGCTCCCATTACCGGCGAAAACCTTTTTTTATATTTTTAAATGTTTCTTTTTTTTATTTATTTTAAGATCCAAAGTAAATAAATAATTAAATTTGAATTAACTAATTAAATAAAACTATACAATCTCATTATTTATAATTATAACTGTGATATTCCAATTATTTAAATTTTTACCTGTGGTAATTTGCAAACTGGATGTTGATGGAGTATGAATAACTTCGTTCTTAGACTGTTGACAATTTTCAGAGTTATTATTTGTTTTCACTCCCCCCTGATTTTTAATTTTTTTTCGTAAACGATAGAGTTTACAGTACTTTGCATTTCTTAGAGTAATATCTTCAGACATCTCGGAAACTAAAACAGAAATTGAAATTGAATTATGTAGTATTATTAAATTCAGAGAAACCTGCAAAAGATCATAGCTAGATACGAATTAGTATAGAAAATGATTTATTTTGTTCTATTTTAAATTATAGGAGACGGGCGAATGTTCATATAAATTTGAGCCTCACCTTACAGCAACGATTATTGCATTATATCATTTCAATATTATTACTATTTAAATTAAAAAACAATGTATAAAATTAAAATATGGGACAAAAAAATATAGGATATTATTAGTTTGCACAAAACTAATCTTTTTTGCTTCTTTATAAGTTATCTTACAAGCTGTCAGTGCTCTTATGGTCTATTTAGAATGTATTTTAGGACATAAGACATAAACACATTGTGTGTGTGGATTTCAAAGCGCCGGCGCCGCTTAATTGCTCTAATTATAAAAAAGGGTAAGCAGAAATAAAAATTACATTTCTCTTATATTCATTTATTAATCATCGACTTCATCATTTACAATTAAAATATCATCTAAAAACTGTGCAGGCGGTGTTACGTCCTGCTGATGCCTTGTCCAGCCCAGGTACCATTTCATGGACATTACGTGACAACAGCAACCTACAGTCCGTTGTCCTACCAAACAATTACAATAATATTTTTTTATGGCCCCTCTTCCATTAAGAGAACTGTCAACTAAAATGTATAGTACGGCCAACGAGAAGCGATACGAAAGGTCATTAACCTAAAGAACAACTGTGGCGTTGACAATCTAATATTTAGCTCTTTCCATCTTGTGCCTTTGTCGTAATGTCTCGTTCTCCCGGCAAAAACATGACATCGTTAAGACGGGTTCGCCAACATTCGGGCGGCCATTTTAGATGGGGTTTTAGCATGGGTTTTGTTTACATTTGGTATCGCTTCTCGTTGGCCGTGCTATAGGTAAAATATGTTTTTGAACTAACATGTCTAGATTTAATTCTACCTCTCAATAGCCAGCAAGAAACGGTGGAAATTGACAGTTCTCTTAGTAGGTTGCTGTCCGTATCTCGACACACTTCTATTTTATTTCTACCATCTGTAAGCCTACTATGACATCTTAAAGCAGAACTTATTCCACTGAGTGAAAGAGATAGTGCTAGACACCCTGTATAGCTACAGGTAATATTATTGTACTTGTCCTGGGGGTAAACTGTGGAGTACCCTGTGACATAGCTTGTGACGTATCTTGAGGAGAAGCCTGTGATGTACCTTGTGCAGTGGCTTGTGATGCAGCTAATTCAGTAGTAGACTGCAAAATTGAATCATCATTTTCACTTGTTATGTTTACTGATGCTGAAGATCCAGATGGTCCAGTCAGAAAATGATGGGCATTTCTATCAGCTCTCATCCAGCAGCTGTGACATATGAGAGCTTGAGCTCTTGAAATCTGGAAAAATAATTTTGTCTTAAGCCTTTGTTTCTTTTCTCATGAATGTGACAGTATTTCAGAGATTAGTGTGAAATCATAATCAGCCAGTAGTATAGATAGTATTTACATAGATAACCCTGTATAGTACGGCCAACGAGAAGCGATACCAAATGTAAACAAAACCCATGCTAAACCCCATCTAAAATGACCGCCCGAATGTTGGCGAACCCGTCTTAACGTTGTCATGTTTTTACCAGGAGAACGAGACATTATGACAAAGGCACAAGATGGAAAGAGCTAAATATAAGATTGTCAACGCCACAGTTGTTCTTTACGTTAATGACCTTTCGTATCGCTTCTCGTGGGCCGTACTATAGTATAAAATACAAAAAAAAAACCTAATAAAAACTTACAGTCCGAGGCAATATCCATTCAGAAATGACTGTATGAATCCTTCTTTCTCGATCGGTGTCAGTACGCAATAAATGTGATCTCGCCCGCAAAACTGAACGTCCACAGTTCACACACACTTGGCGATGAGCAGTCATTGGCGATGAAAGTTGATTATCTGTGCTCAAGATATTCACAACTAAATCCCTGCATCCTTGGCAAATGTGATGAGATCTGTTGACCTACAACAATGTTAGTTTGTTATACAGTTTCCATAAATAATAATTACAGAATTATATATAGGTACAAGTAACAATTATAGAATCATGACTCTGAATGTCGTATGTATACACATATTTGTTGCACAAAATAAAAGATGTAGGTAAGTAGGTTAAGATTTAGGATATACTTATTATTTTGTAAAATGTTCATTTTTTACAGATTTAGGTAGTACGGTAGTATAAGTAAGAATTTTATTATGCATATAAACAAATAATACAGGTATCCTTGCTGGACTGTACTTAAATATCAATCACAATATGAATAATAATTAAATAAACTACTTACCAGCTGAGGTGCAACCCATTGCTGTATAACATAAATAATACTTTCCTCTTCTATTTGTCGTAACCCCATAGCAGGATTACCCTGCCAGATGCCGCAGTTGATACAATGAAGCCGTTGATCACTCGTCATTGTATTTTGCTTCCAAATCCGGTACTTATATGAGAGCTGAGGTAAGTCGAGTAGGCAAGATAACAAAGTCCGTTGTAAGAAATGCGTGGGTCGTCCGTCAAAGCCGTAATAACCGTCAGAATCCTGTATTTAGCCAAAGTCGCAAAAATAATAGAAAATCACACGAAAACAACAAAATACAGTATCCACTACCGCAAGTTCAACTTTAACTCTTCATTAATGGCTTTTGTGGACGAGAGATACCACAATTTTGCCGATAACACGTGTACTTGAAATAAACTATCAAACGCTGGAGAATATTTAGCAAGTAATCACAGTAATTAAAAAATATAAAAACAATAAAAGTATTTCTTTGCCAATTTAGATTATCATTTCATATGACATAAAAGAAAAGAGAATATAAGAAAAAAAAAAATAACGATCCAAAAAGTTACAACTTAATGTTATTAATTCCGATGAATTTACATAGTTTGAAAACAAAACGAGAAAACACAAAAGAAAGAAGACATTTAACAGAAGTTGAACGAGGGATATGAGGAGGAATGATTTCATGAAAAGAGAACCGCAATTTGGGACAGAAGAAAAATAAATGGTCCATGTTTCCTTCATCCAAACCGCATTCACAAAGAGAGCTATCCCTAATCCTAAGTTTGGCTAAGAAAAAAGGAGTACAACAATGATTTAACCGTAAACAACAGATAGTCGAAGTAGTTATTTTTTTTCCCAAATTGATATTTGAAAAACCAAGGTTTGTGGGGTATCGCAGGTTGAATATCTCCATAAAATTTACCTTTTATGGACTTAGAGATTTGCCATTGATTGGACCAAGACTTAAGCATAGATTGAGGTAATATCGTACAAATGTCATGTTAATAAATTTCAGAGTGGTCGAGAGAACCTGAGAGAACAGCATTTTTGGCGCATGAATCAGCTGTTTCATTACCAAGAATACCGACATGACCGGGAATCCAAGCTAAAACAACATTAATATGAAGTTCATGACATTGAAATAGCAATCTCTAATATTTAAAATTATAGGAAATCTTGACTGAGATCTGAAAGGGTTACATAAAATGACTTGAAGGCAACTCTTTGAGTCAGAGAAAATAATGGAGTTATTCAACTTATGAGACAAAACAAATGAAATGGCTTCTAAAATAGCAATTGATTCACCTGTAAAAACTGATGTAACTGAAGGACACTAAAATAATTTTTGTATGAGGAATCCAAACTGCAGCTCCAACAGGGCTATCATCAGAGACTTTGGAGGCGTCAGTAAATATGGTAGTCCAATTATTATACTGAGACGAAACTTTTTGAGCAAAAATCTTATTTGTTTCCAAGGTGTTTTTATTAATTCCAAAGTCCAAGATGACAACAGGTTGGAACACCAATGCATTTTAAGGAACTGTATATAGATATAAAATAGGGTTTTAAAAAAGTGGGCTAGATAGACGAGAGAATTGAAGGTAGGCACGAAGAAGACAAGGAAGTTCTATATTAGAACGCCGACAAGAGTCAAAGATGGAAGATAATTGGTCCAGCTTACCAAGCAAGGGATGACCAGAATTTTGCACCAGTTTAAAAATAAATCTATTTGCAAGAAATTGTCTACGAATCGAAAGGTGAGGTTCAACACACTCAACTTGCACAGCAATAATAGGGGACGACTTCATCGCCCCAAGAATAATACGTAAACACTTTGATTGAATTTTATCAAGTTTTTGCAGGCCAGATTTATTACTAGGATCTAATAAGAACATACCATAATCAAAGTGACTACGAACTATAGCATTGTAAATCAGTTTTTGTGTATATGGGTGGGCACCCCACCATACACCAGAAAGAGAGCGAAGAACATTAATGTTTCTTTCGCATTTTTGAGCAACGTAGTATGTATGAACAATTCCCGATAATTTAGAATCTAACCAAATTCCTAAGAATTTAACATTGTTCACCTGGGAAATATTTTCTCCGTTAACTTACCGCAAGTTCTATTCTATTCTATTTTTGTTGTATGGCAATTAGAGCCGATGTCGACTATTCTGCCAATGTCGAAAGTGAATTGGAAAAGCAAGTGTTGTTAAAAAAATAAAAACTACTGTAGACACAAACAGGATTCCTCGATGTACTTATACAGTTGTGAAACTTGTTGGGTTAGTACGGGACTGAAACAAACAGAAAAATAAAATTACATAAATATTATAAATGTTAGGACATTAAAATATATAATAATAGGTATGCCACATTTAAACGGTGGATTGGAGTTGAGTACAACTCATAGTTTTATATTATTGTGGCGGATGAAAGTCATCAGCGCCACAAGCAATTCTGGAGAGGAATATGTTAGTAGGGAGGGGAAATTAATCGGAAGAGGGATCTTAAATTTAGGGAGGCGACTATATAAGTCGAGTGGTGGGGCGTTATTACAACATTCAAAAAAAATGTGATCCAAAGTACCCTCTCCCAATCCGCACTCACAGAGAGAGGAAACGAGGATATGGATTTTTTGTAGGAAAACAGGGGTGCAGCAAAATCCTAAACGAATTCTACAAAGAGAGGATATAACAGGTTTAGAAACTTTTTTATAGTTAAAAAACCATGGTTTTGGTTTAATAGTTGGTTGTACAGCATAAAAAAACCTACCTTTCTTTTTGCTAGACATATCCCACTGCTCCTGCCATGAACATTGGAGATACAACTTTGGAAGAGACAACAGGTCATAATTCTGATGGGTATTATGTGTGAGGTCAGCCGATACAGATGAGCAAGCATCTTTAGCCAAACCATCAACACATTCGTTACCCTTAATGCCACAATGACCAGGTATCCAAACTAACTGTACATCCCTTTGACTACGGGCACAAGACAATAAAGAACTTTTGGTTTTTAGAATAATGGGGCTGTGTAATTTATTTTTAAAAGGACTTTGAGCTAAAGCTTGCAAACAACTAAGGGAGTCTGTAAAAATAACGGCTTTCTCAATGTTAGTGTGTGATTCTATAAAAAGACAAGCTTCCAATATAGCCACACATTCACCAGTGAATACAGACGCATCCTTAGGGCATTTAAACTGTAAAACTATTCTGGAGTTTTGGTAATATACCGCGGCTCCAGTATTATTATGTCCATCTAGTTTTGAAGCATCAGTAAAGAATAGATTAAAGCCATTCCATCGCTCGCCCACCAACGCATTGAAGGCGGAGTTCGCTGAAGGAGATCTTTTCGATATACCAATATCATAGAAAATTTTAGGGGTAAAACATAAGACTTCGTAAGCAAAGTTAAAAAGCGGTAGTCTAGGATACTGAAAAATCGGACAATCTAAATTTTGTGTTAACCGAAAAGATTTGAGGATTAAGGGGATTTCTTTATTTTTCCAATAATTTGAGTTTCTGCATAAGGCATCCAGCTCATTTAATTTCACTATAAGGGGATGGGATGTTCTAGGAATTACTCTGGATAAAAAGCGAGAAGCCAGGTACTGCCGTCTCAGGGCCAAAGGAGGTTCAGCACACTCAACCTGCAATGCGTTAACGGGGGAGGACTTCATGCAGCCAGAGATGATTCGAAGGCATTTGGACTGAACCCTATCCAGCCCAGCCAAAGCACCTTTGTTACAAGGAATCAAGTGGTATGTTCCATAGTCTAAAACACTACGAATTAGGGCGTTGTAGACTAATTTCATGGTGTAGGGATGGGCACCCCACCAAACACCGGCAAGAACTTTTAAAATTGAAATAATTCTTTCACACTTTTGAACAAGAAAATTTATGTGAGGTTTTCCGGTCAACTTTGCATCCAAAAAAACGCCTAAAAATTTTGCTTTACCTACTATAGGAATGTTATGGCCTAAAATACTTATTGAAACTTGAGGAATCGACCTTTTGCGAGAAAAAATTACTGCCGAACTTTTTGGCGCGGACAGCGACAGACCGTGGCTTAAAAGCCACTGGTTCAAAGAGTCCAGAGAGAGGCATAGAGATGATGTAGCGTCAACAATGGAGGAATCTGACACATATAAGGCAATGTCATCGGCGTATTGCAATATTTGGCAATTGCTATTTAGGCAGGATCTAATGTCAGCCGTGTATAAATTATACAATAATGGACTTAAGACAAAGCCCTGCGGGAGACCCCTCCATGTCTGTCTTTCAGCGAATTCCTCTCCCGGAACTCTCAGCACCAACGACCGAGACATAAGTAATCCACAAATACATTGTATCATCTTAGCCGGGAGACTCAGCTGTTGCAATTTTTGCCTGAGTACGGGAAGAAGTACGTTGTCATAAGCAGAAGATATGTCGAGGAAAGTAGCCACAACGGACTCGTTTTTAGAGAACGCTATGCGAATATCCGCCACTAAAATACCAACACTGTCCATAGTGCTAAGTCCCTTTCTAAAACCAAATTGGTAGTTCGGCAGTAAGTCTCTTGATTCGACTATCCATTCAAGACGATTTTTAATAAGGTGTTCTAGTAGTTTGGTTAGGACTGAAGATAAAGCAATTGGCCTCAGGCCATTCGAATCATCTACGTGTTTGCCAGGCTTTAATAGGGGAATGATTATTTGTAGTTTCCACTGGTCTGGAACCCAACCATGGCTATAACAAAAATTGACAATATTTAAAAAGTAGCTTTTAGTCCTGTTGCCAGAGCGAGAGATAAAAGAATATGGCACACCATCAATGCCAGGAGCAGAGTCATGGACATATCTGAGTACCACATTTAGTTCTTCCATAGTAAATGGAGCATCGGAGGGATCCACTGAATCATTTTGCAGAGGTACATTTTGTAATTCAGATGAGTGAGGAACATAGGGCGGAGCTATTTTGTCAAAGAAATGTTCAGCTGTTTCCCTGGTAATTGGTGGAGTAAATGAGGGGAAGCACCCGCGTCTAAACCTATTTATATTTTTCCAGACTACTGAAACTGGAGTAGAGGGAGATAAGGAGGTGCAGTATTTGACCCAACCCGCACGTTTCTTCTTACGAAGAAGACGCTTGGATCTGGCATTACACTGGGAGTATGTCATCAAGTTTTCGGTGCTCATATCTGCATTGTAGCATTCCTCGGCCTCATTCCTTTCTCTGATTGCCGAAGTGCATTCAGGGTCCCACCATGGGGGTGAAGGGATTTTATTTTGGGCACTGTTTTTTAATGGAAAGGAAGAGTCAGCACTTGATGTGATGGCGGCAATAAAACCCTCATAACAACTCTTAGCATGGCAGTGACCAGAAGGGTCTGGAAAATTTGAATTTAAATTTGGAAGATGATCAATTGGCTAAGCTTTCCTTTGACGGCCGTCGAGTTGGGGGTTGATATTTTTTTTACAGAAAGGTTAAATTATTATAAGAACACACGTAAAGTCTCAACATGCGGAGACACGTACTTTTTGAGAAAAAAAATGTTGAAAATAAATATTTTTGCAGTATTTATATCAATTCCTACCACAGATTATATAGAATTCTCGCTATTGAACGTTTCGTTTCATCAACGGTTAAGTTGTCTTACGTTTGGTAACATTTTATTTTATATAAATTTACGTAAATAATTATATTTTGTACTAGTTTAAATAGTTTTCATGCATACATATATTTAACAGTTTATATATAAATTACAGCAATATTTTCAGTACGAAATAAAAATAAATAAAATGTTAAGTGTTTACCGTTTTTTGTCGGCTTGTGGAACGGAACGTAAAACTGACGAACAAATAAATAGGTTAGGTTCAATTTATGTCAAAGAGCCTAATTGATTGACAACAACACAACAACCACCTGGTACGAGTCTGTCCTACCCCTAGAGTGTTTTTATAGAGCTGGAGGTGTTTAGGGAGAGCAGTCTCCGCCTGCTGTAACAAATCGTAGGCATCGGACGAGCCGCAGCTGCAGCTTATTATTACTTTATAGGAGAGACTGATTGCAATCTGGACTTTAGGGCACCCCGACTCGGACAGGTTAGGTTAGAAGGGTATGGCGGGGTCGTGTGAGCGAGCGAAGCGAGCGAATAGACCGCGCCATCCCCTTCGTGGTTATTTTTTTATAAACCACCCAGAAGTAGGAGCCCCGCGAAGCGGGGCTCCGTCGACCAAGTTTTTTGATGAAGGGGGAGCACCCCCTTCCCCCCTAAGGGGTCCCCCATGGTTGTTTACACTTACTATTAACTTTAATTCATAAAATGGGAAAAATTTCCTCAGACTAAAAATTAAAAAAACTCGAAAAGGGGGGGGCTCCGCAACTTTTCCCTTTAAGGGGGGGTAGTAAGCACCCCCCCCCTACCCCCCCCACCACTCCCCACCCTTAATTCGACGGCCGTCAAAGGAAAGTCGAACCGATCAATTTTCTCCTCCAATAGTGAAACATATTTAGTCCAATCTGGTTTGGACAGATTATATTTCAAAAGTGGAGGAGAAACTTTTTCTAAATAGGATTTGTTGATTAAAGATATGACTATAGGGTAATGGTCACTACCATGCGACAAGGATGTGAATTCCCAGTGGGTCAAAGCTGCTAATTCCACTGAACAAAATGTCAGGTCAACACAACTCTTTTGCTGCCCGGGAAGAGACCTACGAGTTGGGCAGCCATTGTTCAAAATACAAAGGTCTAAGTCATCCAAGATCTCAACTAGAGCTACACCGAAGGCATCACAGCGTTCAGACCCCCATCTATAATGATGGCAATTAAAATCACCCATGACCAGCATTGGACCATGTACACTAGAAAAAGTGTTTTTTAAAAAGACTAAAAAACTAAGGTTGGGGTGGGCAATATAGATAGAAAACACTGTGATGCCCTCAACCCTTCCTGCTGCAATACTCATATCGCCTTCAAGTGAAGGCAAGGATAAGGGGGAAAGTGGGACCCGATAGTTGACGAAGAGAGCCGACCCTCCGTACCCATCGGATCTATCGCATCTGAGGATGTTAAAATGAGGCATACGAAAGCTGAGACTTGGGGTGAGCCAAGTCTCAGCTATAGAACAAGCCAATGGCTTGTACTTGTTTAAGAGGAATATGAGGTCGTGCTTTTTATGCCACACGCTCCTCACATTCCATTGTAGGAAAACTTGGCGGGACGCCATTTTTAATTTGTAAAAGGAGATTAATCAATTGTTCGGCAACGTTGGACGGTGATTGGGAGGAACTAGAAGATGAGGATATAATAGTTGGTAAAAGTTGTATTATAAGATCAATAAGAGAGGAAGTATTATTAGAGAGAACATTGTTATAATTTAGGGCGCAGCCATTAGGCTGGGAAGATTGGGGAGTATTGACTATTTGGAGATGAGCAGTCTTATCATAGGATGGGGAAAGTGGGGCATGGGTCCTGGGCTTTAGGTGTACTGTTTTCCTATATGACTGAGATAGTGGAGTTTTAGTGGCATTAGCATAATTGCGGGTAACTACTGGAATAGATTTGCTAGCCTCTGCATATGAAATGGATTTCTCAGCCATGATAGTTTTAATGGCTTTTTGTCTGCCATGCTCAGGGCATGACCTGCTATTGGCAAAGTGATCACCCGAGCATAGTATACAAAAGGCCTCGCCTTCAGTAATGTTGCAACCATCACCGGGGTGATCGTGGCCACATTTACTGCAGCGTGGTTTTGACCTACACAGGTTTGCTACGTGCCCAAATCTACAGCATTTGCGGCATTGGATTGTTGGGTATATATATTGCTCAACAGGGAGGGCTGTGTAACAACAGAATATCCTCTTGGGAAGAACTTGACCATCAAATGTAATGATGCAGGTTTCAGTGGGTTTCCACTCTGTTATGCCGTCTCTTTGTACCTTTCTGTTAATCCGGCGAACTTTAAGAATTTGTCTACATCCAGCTGGTACAGACAAATATGACATAGCTTCTTCTTCAGTAATGTCAGTAGGAACACCGGTTACGACACCCATCCTAGTGACATTAAATGAAGGTATTGTTGCAGTATAGCTATTCTTGGGCAACAGGTTATTAACTAAAAAAGAGTTGGCATCCTGAGGGAAAGCGAACTCTACTGATACCCGGTTTCTGCCTACTCTATTAACACCACCACGAACAATATTCGCGATGTTGTTGTTAATTAAAAATTTGCCGAAATTTACGGGATGTAGGGTGGTGCCTGCGTTTGGTTGGGTTTCTATACGCGACACGTGGACAATGTAAGGGGACTTATCAATTGCCGAATAGGTAGTACGACCAATTTGAGTTTTAGGTTGTTTGGTTGGAGGAGTTGGATTTGTTATTTCTTCATCCCCAGGACGTTTTCGTGAAGTTTGTTGGGAAGGGGAAACTTCCATTTCTGGTAGGCTGCAGACAACATTTGCAAATTGCGATAGAGGATTTAGCGAAACAGGGCTTAGGGAAACTGGGATGTCAGGAGGGACAGGATCGGGTGGTTTTTCCCTATCCATAATGAATAGGAGGGCTAAAAAGTAAAACAATCACTGTACAAACCTGTTTACACACACAGTACAACACACATAAACAAAAACAAGTCACAAAAGTATCAACAAACACACAAAAAATAAAATAACTCGAGACACACGTGCTATCCAAAGACACCCGGTGGCCGAATCCTACCGCAAGTTCAAAGCCAAACGAAGCGAACTGTCACATCACATTGCTTTTACTTTTTTCAGATTAAAAAATGACTAATAATCAATAGGGTAGTTGACACCACCAATCAATTGATATACTTTTTATGAGCTGTCAAAACGCGCTTTCCCCATAGATTTTGTATGAAACTTGCAACCGATGACGTCACTAAGTTGTCAAGTCAATGATGCAACTATTTATTGATTTAAAAGCAACTAAAAATCAAATTTTAAAGTTATTTTGAAATGAATGGAGGTCTAAAAAAAGGTTTTCTTTCAGAAAAATTGTGTTTTTAAATTATTGGTTAATGGTGTCAACTACCCAATTGGCAAATCGATTCGTTGATCAATTCGTTTTTTCTTATAAATGATGATAGATAATATAATTAAGTCCTTATTTTAAATGTCCTCTTTTATGGGGTACTGTTTAAAATGTTACAATAAAATACCTCCACACATCCTAAAACTGAATGAATCGAAGTTTAAATCTTGTATTAAACGCACACTATGTAGGCAAGCATACTATAAGTTGGGGGATTACATTAATGATATAAATGCTTGGCTCAATGCCGGTCCTGCTCCACAACCATAGGGGCAAACTAACTATCATTAATCAGCATCTGAAGTTATTGTGGCAGCTGAAGAAGATTGTAATACTATCATTGCATTGTATAGACTCAATTTCCTAATATTGTATAATTGTAATGCCCATGTGTGAGTTCTATGTAATTTTATTGACTCGACGGTTGCCCTGGTGGTTGAGAGATTGTCATGCTCACTTAAATGTCTCGCTGATGGTGGCGGGTGTGTCGGGTCATTTAGCTCCCTTCAAAATGGTCGAGCTGAATGGGGCTGATCCATACGTCATGTTCGTGAACGGGCGCTGTCGGTTGGGACTGGTCATCTCTTAGCTAGGTACCACGGTTTGTTTTAATTCTTCTATTAAACTCGTGCTAATTATTGCTTTTACTCTGGACGCTCTAAATGTGCTCGTTTTTCTACATCGTTCTCACATTATGAATAATCTCAACATGAATGATGTATCCATGATTTTATAAAACATTATGATTTAAAAGAGTGTCCATGGAGTTTCTTGCCCATTCTTCTCCATAGAGATCTACGCTTTGGAATGGGCAACTACAGTACTTGCACAAGTTATTATGTCTTGTGACTGGGATTGTAGCAGCATCATTTTTTTTGTTCTTGTTTTTATGACATTCAAAAGTGCCTGTAATGGTCTAATTGAAATAAATGATTTGAGTTTGAGTTTGAATGTATTTGAAACCTAATCTATAAAAAAATTAGAGGTATCAAGGGACACCCGGATGGAACGAAGTTCCTATAGAAATGAAAATATCTGGCTTGCTTTCTATAAGAGAGAGAGAGAGACAGACAGACAGACAGAGAAACATGCGACTCCGCTTACAATAGCAAAAAGTGTCGTGACAACTTTTCGTAAGAAGTTTTTCCGTCTAGCCCCCTTTCACAACGCGCGATAAGGAACTTCGTTCCAAAAGAAATATTGATTTATGTTTATTATTTTGTTTTTATAATAGTTCGATTTATTGATTATTATCGATTAGTGACCCTTATTTTAATTGGCAACATTGTTAAAAAGTGAAAGTAAAGAAAGTCAGTATTAGAAAAAAAAGCGCGGGAAAATTCGGTTCGACCGGGTGTATTTTTCACAGCAATTTTTTAAAATTTAATTTTTATTAGATAATTGGTTCAGTTAAGGTTTTTATGTAAATAGATATTTTCTTTGTAGTGTATATTTTTCTGGATTATTGGTAAGTTTTTGTAAATACTTGTATATAAATTATCCCTTTGTACTGGATTCCGAAGACGAATCGCGGGTTGTATGAACGACCCGCCTATTTTAGATGGGGGGGATTTAGGCCTTGGCTTAAGTCCCCCTGTAAGTAATTATGTTACAATTCCCAATACTAAAAGCAAAGATTTAAGTGGTATGGACACTGATGGATCTGTAGCCACAGCAAGTGGAAGGGAAACAGATGCATCGACTTCCGGAAAAGTCAGTGCTTCTCGTAAAAGGCGCTCACATAAACATAAATCAATTTGTAAACATTGTAATAAAACAAAACGGAGTAGACATGGGGCGATCCCTGAGGGAACCTCTTCTGTTGAAAGTAATTGCATTTGTAATTCCGGCGCAGAAAATTAACATTTTAAATACTAAATCTGAGCTTACTCTTAAAAATAACCATACATCAGTTCCACAGTCCCAACCCTTCGATATTTCTGTCACTCAAACCCTTCAGTCAGAACCACCTGCAATACCAACTGGTCAATCAGTTGGTGTAGGTAGGAAGGAGTACCAGGCCTCTGATACAGGTCCTTACATACTTCATGTTCAGCGTATTACAACTACTGAAAACATTGGCACCATTCTGCACCCAATTGCTTTTGGGAATTTTCTTAAAAACAACAAATTTGAAAATATTGTTCCTGGCAGTGTGAAAAGAATTGGTAGGAATAAGTGTGTTGTAGCTTTTACAAACCCTACTGCTGCTAACGCATTTATGAGTAGTAATCTATTGCCTCTGAACAGATTTAAAGCTTTTTTACCTACATATAATGTTACGCGGATGGGCTCGGTCCGAGGTATCCCATCTGAATGGAGTGAGGATGAAGTTAAAGAAAATATTTCAACTCCCATAGGCACTGGTGAAATATTAAAAGTCAGGCGCCTCAACTATAAAGTCCAAGTGAACGGGTCACCCATATGGAAACCATCACAAACTATTGTTATTACATTTGATGGTCAAGCATTACCAAAAAGAATCTATATGTGTTACAACGCACTACCCGTAGAAACTTATGTTTATCCCACAATTCAGTGTTTCCGATGCTGCCGTTATGGTCATACAAAAAATCAATGCAGGTCAGCTGCCCCTAAATGTTTCAAATGTGGCCAAAACCACTCAGGTGAAACATGTTCCGTAGAAGAGGATTCTGCATCATGTATTAATTTTTCTGGATTCCATTTTGCTACAGATAAGACATGTGCGTGTGAACTGAGGGACCACACTTGGAATTGGCGAAATGAAAATCGTAGGATTTAGTAGTAGCCTTAAAGCAATTGTAGAACGAATCTGGGAATTTGTAAACAAATATATTAAAAACTACAACCCATATAGTGTGGTCCCTCAGTTCTAACAGACGATCAGCCAGATCTCGGAAAGTATCTCAAAAAATAAGGTTTTGTGAATGCAGAAATTTAGTAAATAATTTGTAAAGATATTTACTAAATAACAGACCACAAAGCATCAAAGATTAAATAAGAAAATACGACTGAACTGTGGTCTCTCAGTTCACATAACAAAGGTAGTGATTGTTACTGAACAAATTAATAAAACCGTTCTTTTTCGACATAAAGATTTAGTAAAAGTCTTAAAACATTTTGTAAAATAAAATGGAGCAAAAATATACCACGAACCACTTTGAAGATAGCGATAATTAAAACTGGTCCCTCAGTTTTCTCCTCCACTGACATAATGCATGAATGAACATTCAGCGTTAAATACCTACAAGCAAATAAAAATACAAGCGTACCTTTATGAGTAGGTACCTTTGGATTCGAGTCGCTTAGTGTAGGTACCTACTTTTATCAGTTTCATTTGAATTGCGTTTTGCTACAAGACGACATCTAACTTAGTCCAGCCCAGCCCAGACCTTGGAACCAGTTCTTTGTATTTCGAACAATTATTATCCGATGGCAGTCCTTAATACATAATTGACCACTTCAGAGTCGGTTCTGAAGTCGTAATTGTATAAAATACATACAATAAACTGGATCGAAGATTTGGGTGCGATTATTAATAATTATTGTTAAAATATACAATAAATATATAGAAATCGGATTTTTTGGACGTGTCATGGTGGACGTTCTCCTGCCGCCAGCCGGCAAAGGTAATTACGGCTTGTAACGTTCCTACTTATGCCGGTTCGTTCGCCAGGCTGGCCAGGTTTTGGTGCGCAGAGGTCTACCCAAATAGGAGGATGATGATGATGATCTTTGTTTGAAGGAAAGTTAATATAAAAAAAAAAACACAAACAATAAATTAATATTTTTTTTTTAAATAAGTAAGTACTTTATCATTTACAATGAGTAAGTAGGACTGCCTCATTGGTCCAGTGGTCGCAAGTGCTACTACTGAGCAGTAGGATCTAGGTGCGACAAACCGCTTTTTTGTAGCCATCCGAACTTGGTCGGGTTATGTAGGTTTTCGATGCTTCGTCAGTATTTTAATTGTTTTTCTTTAATTACTGAATTTAATGACATGAAATTTTGCATGTGAATAGTTGAATGAATACACTAATTATTGGTCATACATTTTACCATGTAATTCCTTTAGAATGTCGTGATATTTGACTGCTTTGTAAACAGTGATCTATTCATGGTAAATTGTCCTATAACTCTTTAATTACTAACGGAACATCATTGATACTTGGCAACATGTTGCAGACACTTACAAGGTTTGTATAAACGTGAAAATCTAGACCCCAAAGTGCAGACTTTTAGAACTACGACCTAATAAGCGTTTTTGACGTTTATATTTTTATCTTTTAAGCCCTGCGATTTTTTCTAAATCTGTTTTTTACACAAACATACACAAATTCAAAATAATATGTGTAAAAATCTACAGCTCTTTATGTAAGCGCTTTATATGAAAACTAGCAAATGGCCAAACGTTCGCGCAGCGGAAACTTGAATATCTCCGAAGTTTATGCATGCACAAATTTTATTTATACATACACAATTACACACAAATACACACTAATTTTTAGACACATCAGTTTTCTTCTAAAGTCTATATTTCAAAAAAAGTTCCGCTGGGCGAACGTTTGCGCAGCGGAATCAGTTTTTGGTGAATTTCTCCACAATGGCTGCATGCACAATTTTTTTTTACCATACACAATTAAACGACGTCATACACTAAATATCTGCATAATTAAAATATTTAAATTCAACAACATTCCGCTGCGCGAACGCACACAATAATTGCTACATCCTTTATTTAACATATGTTTGAAGATGCAATTAAATTAGATAAATGAAGCAAATATGTAGCAATTATTGACGCAATACATTTCGGGAAACTCTGCATGCTTGGCTTTAAACTAGGAGGCAACCAGCCAACCAAACGTCAGGATGGCTGCACAAAAAAAATGTTATTTCTAAATATATATAGTATGTAGCAATTATTTATTAAATGTAGCAAATATAAGCAATTATGTAGCAATTTTCTAATCAACTCTCATAGACCAAAGCCACAGGCAACCAGCCATTCTGACGCACATAAATAAAATTGGGGTGGGGACGCTGTCAGACTTGTCGATGAAAAGTTAGGTTTAAATTATTTTTTATCCAGCGATATGAGAACATTTTGTACAAATAAAACAAAATATGAGGTATCAGTTTTTATTTAGCTTCGTAAATTGTTGAATCAACATTAATTTCAACTTATAATATTATTTGTCGACATTAATCCCATCCCTACGTTTTACTATAGATACGTTATACATTTGTAGCGTGGCGCTGGAGGACACATCGATTATAAAGATGGGCGTCGAAAAGGTTAATCCGTGGCGAATATTTTTAAGGCGGAAGTAAGGCGGACCAAAACATTAAAAAAAGAAATACTTGAAGACAAGCCAATAATACAAAACATAAATAAACACGAAACCAAGAAACTACAGCACTAATATCTAATTTGGATTTTTCAATTTTACAATCAACTGAGAAGCGTCTGTTCAAAAGGTCGTATTTCACTTTCCAAGTTTATATATTTTTTATTTTTTTTTGAACTCATAACAAAAATCTCCACTGAATGAGCCTAAATACTTGTTCAAAAGGAGCGTATTTCCCATATAATAAAATCTTAAAAAATTGGATTCCAATCAAAACGGATGTATTTCTGCATTAAAATGTTGTTTTGGAATGTTTTAAACAGAACAGGCATATTTCTTCTACAAATAGCATCTTTTATTTATTTTTCTGTTCAAAAGGTCATATTTTTTTCCATACATAACAACTTTAATAAAAATCGATTTGTTTGACTAGAAAACGGTATCGAGTCAAAAGATGACGGCTGTACGTTGAATGTCATTGCCAATAGCAACCCTAAAAAAATAAAAAAAATTATGACTCTACATCTCTATAACGACGTCGACAGATGACACTGACAGAAGTTACTCCTAACGTTTTGTCTTTCGATGCGAGTTGATGGGTTTTGTGAAATTTTGAAGTTTGGAAGTTATTATAAAGTAAAAATCAGAGTGAAAATGGATGAGCAAGGTTTAGTCGAGACCTTGAATGCTGGTTCAAGGAAAAAAAAGCGTAAAGAACGTTCGGAATACCGTAAAACGTAAGTGACATTCTAATGTAGGTTCTTAGTTCGATATCCTGTTTTCTTATTAAGATAATAACTTATTAATATACTTTTTCTATGTATTTTTTCAGGACTTACACAGATAAAGATCCCTTGTGCATAAATTATAGATGTCCATGTAATCACAAGTCGCTAAAAACTTTCAAATGTAAACGGTTGACATTACAAGATATCATAGAAAACAGAAAGTTGTTTTTTAAACGGCGTGGGAAGGTAGATCAAGATATTTATCTTTCTAGGCTCTTAGCACCGTATGAGCCACTAAATCTAGGAAAGTCAAATCCAAGAGCGACAACGAAAAATCGAAAGGTTAGTTGCACCTACCATCTATTTATAAATAAAAAACTGACAACAGTGTGTAAACAAGTGTTTCAAAAAACTTTTTCAATTGGAGAAAAAAGGCTAAGAAACTTAAATGTTAGGCTGAGTCAAGGGGAAACACCTACAGAGAAGCGAGGTGGGGACAGGAAAGCAGCCAAGTCAAGAGAGAAAAAAGAAAAGTTAAGAGAATTCTTGAAAAAGTTACCTGCTCAGGAAAGTCACTATAACAGACAGAAAAGCAAAAGAATTTATTTGTCATCTGACCTAAACGCTGCTAGATTACTCAGAATCTATAACCTGTCAGTGCCTAGAAATTTATGGGTTTCCCGCACCATGTTCCACAATATATTTTGCAATGAATTCAACATTGGGTTCAAATCCCCAGCTACTGATGCATGCAGTGTTTGCATATTGTGGACGAATAAAATAAAAAATGAAACCAACAGTCAACGAAAGCAAACACTGATGGTTGAAAAGAGGGTTCACAAACTAAGATCCAATGCTTTCTATGAACTATTGAGAACACCAGTTGCCAACAGCATAAGGCTGTGTTTTGATTTGCAGAAGGTATTACCATTACCAAGAACACCTATACAAGACGCATTTTACAGCAGGCAAATCAGTTTTTACAATTTTTGTATAACTGACGTAGACAAAAAGCAACCTGACTTTTTTGTATGGGATGAGACACAGGCTTCTCGTGGGTCTCTAGAAATTGGATCAGCATTGCTGTCATACTTAACCAATTTAACTATTCCTGAAAATGTCACGTCACTGAAGTTGTTCTGTGATGGATGTGGTGGACAAAACAAAAATAGCCACATCCTACATTTACTAATTTACTGGTTAGCTAATAACAATAACACAATTGAAGAAATCACAATAACTTTCCCTATTCGTGGGCATAGTTTCTTGCCAGCAGACCGCATATTCGGTAGAATAGAAAAAGATATTAGGAAAACACCTATTATTACACACAGGACAGGATACATAGAAATCATAGAGAAACATGGAAAAGTTCATGACATTGGCTTTGATTGGACTCTCAAAGATATAAAAAAGTTGGAGCTAAATTACAAAAAGCTTACAAAAATTCAAACTGCTAAGAGAATTAAAAAAGTTAAAGGTCCAGGAGGTTGTTTCAAAGATGTCAAAATTTGTGCATTTCAAAACTATCGTTTTGAATCGGGTCAAGAAGAATTTGAATAATTATTGAAACATGGTAAACGACATCCTAAACAACTGCAAGAACAACCAACAGGCAAAGGTCTTACTGGAAACAAAAAAAAAGATGTCACATTATTATTAGTAAAACAATTTGGTGAAGATTGGGCCTTGATTGAAGATTTACAATGGTATTAAAACATTCTTCTGAATGAGCATAACGCACTCAATGAGAATGAGGATGAGGATCATGATCATAACCATAATGAGGACAGTGAATGCATTTGCATGGAACCTGACATTGGGGATATGAGTTTAAGGGATTGAATAATATTTTGTAATGATTAATGATAAAAAAATAAATGATGTGAAAAATAATGTTGTATCTGTCTCATTATAAAATCTAATTTCAGCTCAGAGTAGAAGTAGATAATAAACATCAAAGTATTGCTCATAATTGATTGATTTTTTTATTTTCACAGAATGCCAAAAAACTTCACTAGTATTTCTCTTTATTTTGTATTTCCAAAAAGTCCATTCACAAAGCCTTATTTCTAAAAGTGTTAAATCAAAAGGGCATATTTCTAGAAGTGACAAATCAAAAGGTCGTATTTCTAATTTGTCCGATCAATAAGTCGTATTTCTAAACTACAATTAAATTTAAAAAAAAATGATGTATTTTTTTATATGCATGTATTATTGTAGTCCTCACAATGAGCTTACATTTAATTAAATTTTAGCATTTTTATAATAGAAACTAGATGTTTTTGTGAAGTTTGTTTATCATAGAAATACGTCCTTTTGAACAGATGCTCCTCAACTAAATCCATTTCTTGCATTTTTGAAGTTATACTTCTTTTGGCGCGATGGAGAAAAATGGTGAGAGTGATTTGCGCGCGCACAGCGACATCGTGAAGTTAGTTATAGGTGTGCTAGTAACTATGTTCATGTTGTATATTCTAGTATTTTTATATTTAAAACACGTGTTTCATAATAAATAAATATTCTTTTGGTGTTTTTATTAAGCTATTGCATAGCTTTTAAATCAATTTCACATTCCAAGCTACCCTTGCCGAGGTTTAGAAATGGATGGGTTACCAAACGGAGCCAGGTTAAGCAACCTTTGCCAAGGTTTGGAAATGGATGGGTTAACACACGGGGACAGGTTAAGCAACCCTTGCCGAGGTTTGGAAATGTATGGGTTACCACAGTGGGCCAGGTTAAGCAACCCTCACCAAGGTTTGGAAATGGATGGGTTACCACACGGAGCCAGGTTAAGCAACCTTTGCCAAGGTTTGGAAATGTATGGGTTACCACACAGGGACAGGTTAAGCAACCCTTGCCAAGGTTTGAAAATGGATGGGTTACCACAGTGGGCCAGGTTAAGCAACCCTTGCCAAGGTTTGGAAATGGATGGGTTACCACAGGGGGCCAGGTTAAGCAACCCTTGCCGAGGGTTGGAAATGGATGGGTTACCACAGGGGGCCAGGTTAAGCAACCCTTGCCGAGGGTTGGAAATGGATGGGTTAACACACGGGGACAGGTTAAGCAACCCTTGCCGAGGTTTGGAAATGGATGGGTTACCACAGGGGGCCAGGTTAAGCAACCCTTGCCGAGGTTTGGAAATGGATGGGTTATCACAGGGGGCCAGGTTAAGCAACCCTTGCCGAGGTTTGGAAATGGATGGGTTAGCACAGGGGACAGGTTAAGCAACCCTTGCCAAGGTTTGGAAATGTATGGGTTACCACACGGGGACAGGTTAAGCAACCCTTGCCAAGGTTTGAAAATGGATGGGTTACCACAGTGGGCCAGGTTAAGCAACCCTTGCCAAGGTTTGGAAATGGATGGGTTACCACAGGGGGCCAGGTTAAGCAACCCTTGCCGAGGGTTGGAAATGGATGGGTTAACACACGGGGACAGGTTAAGCAACCCTTGCCGAGGTTTGAAAATGGATGGGTTACCACAGGGGGCCAGGTTAAGCAACCCTTGCCGAGGTTTGGAAATGGATGGGTTATCACAGGGGGCCAGGTTAAGCAACCCTTGCCGAGGTTTGGAAATGGATGGGTTAGCACAGGGGACAGGTTAAGCAACCCTTGCCGAGGTTTGGAAATGGATGGGTTACCACAGTGGGCCAGGTTAAGCAACCCTCACCAAGGTTTGGAAATGGATGAGTTACCACAGGGGCCAGGTTAAGCAACCCTTGCCAAGGTTTGGAAATGGATGGGTTACCACAGTGGGCCAGGTTAAGCAACCCTCACCAAGGTTTGGAAATGGATGGGTTACCACACGGGGACAGGTTAAGCAACCCTTGCCGAGGTTTGGAAATGGATGGGTTACCACAGGGGGCCAGGTTAAGCAACCCTTGCCGAGGTTTGGAAATGGATGGGTTACCACAGGCAGCCAGATTAAGCAACCCTTGCCGAGGTTTGGATATGGATGGGTTACCACACGGGGCCAGGTTAAGCAACCCTTGCCGAGGTTTGGAAATGGATGGGTTAGCACACGGAGCCTGGTTAAGCAACTCTTACCAAGGTTTGGAAATGGATGGGTTACCAAAGTTTTTTTTCTTTACACCAATGAAGTATAACTTCTAACGCGTCTACATAAGTACACATACACCCCTTTTTTTATTTCTCGTCCGTCCAGTCCTCGTGCGCTTCTGAAAAAGATAATATATATATGTCAACTCCGAGGCACGATCTGTTTAGAGCGTTGCAACGCAATTTTCTACCTTTCTACCTACCCTACCCACCCTACCTACTTTACCTACTCTACCAACCCTACCTACCTACCCTACCTAACCTAGTTACCCTACCTATCCTATCTTTTAAGTTGGATCAAACTGCACACGGTGTGAAATTTAATTTAAAATCCGTTAAGTTGTTTAGGAGTCCATCGCAAACAAACAACGTGACACGTGATTTATATATGTCACTGTAAAAGCACCAACTACGGTAAATCTTAAGATTTTCCAGTGAAACTTAAGATTTACCGACTATGAATGGTAAATGTCCATAAAAGTTTGGGATTCGAACTTTTACCATCATTCACTTGGTAAATCTTAGGATTAACCAAGTGCCGCTTTTTTGTAGCCATCCGAACTTGGTCGGGTTATGTAGGTTTTCGATGCTTCGTCAGTATTTTAATTGTTTTTCTTTAATTATTGAATTTAATGAAATGAAATTTTGCATGTGAATAGTTGAATGAATACACTAATTATTATTGGTTTTTACATTTTACCATGTAATTCCTTTAGAATGTCGTGATATTTGACTGCTTTGTAAACAGTGATCTATTCATGGTAAATTGTTCTATAACTCTTTAATTACTAACGGAACATCATTGATACTTGGCAACATGTTGCAGACACTTACAAGGTTTGTATAAACGTGAAAATCTAGACCCCAAAGTGCAGACTTTTAGAACTACGACCTAATAAGCGTTTTTGACGTTTATATTTTTATCTTTTAAGCCCTGCGATTTTTTCTAAATCTGTTTTTTACACAAATATACACAAATTCAAAACAATAAGTATGTGTAAAAATCTACAGCTCTTTATGTAAGCGCTTTATATGAAAACTAGCTAATGGCCAAACGTTCGCGCAGCGGAAACTTGAATATCTCCGAAGTTTATGCATGCACAAATTTTATTTATACATACACAATTACACACAAATACACACAAATTTTTAGACACATCAGTTTTCTTCTAAAGTCTATATTTCAAAAAAAGTTCCGCTGGGCGAACCTTTGCGCAGCGGAGCGCAGTTTTTGGTGAATTTCTCCACAATGGCTGCATGCACAATTTTTTTTTACCATACACAATTACACGACGTCATACACTAAATATCTGCATAATTAAAATCTTTAAATTTAACAACATTCCGCTGCGCGATTGCACACTATTAAGAAAGATATATGAATACATATTATAGCAAATTGAAGATAGGTTCTTAATTTAAACTCGTTACCTCCTCTCTCTGTAGTCCCTTTGTGCTGTGAAAAAACATCAACCCTTTAAGTGTACGCAGTCAAAAGATATGGCTGTTTATGTCGCAAGTTTGTACGGAGGCGTCGGTGCGC
Source organism: Ochropleura leucogaster (assembly GCA_958449745.1). Classification (NCBI taxonomy): domain Eukaryota; kingdom Metazoa; phylum Arthropoda; class Insecta; order Lepidoptera; family Noctuidae; genus Ochropleura; species Ochropleura leucogaster. The sequence goes on along the minus strand of OY288228.1, from coordinate 6,501,711 downwards.
GAGTCTGACTCGCTCTTGGCCGGTTTTCTTTTAGTGAAAGCTCAAAATATAATTGAGAAAACGCGCGGCAAATGATGACTATGAGAACTGTTGGTACAGGCTTGTACTTACTTATCTAATGTTTCCGCGAGTGGAGCGCGACGCGAAGCCCCCGGAGCTGACGCCTCGCCGTGTGTGTGTTGCCTGCACACAAATAACAGAAACTTAATTAAACAAATATTCACGGACAGCTATCAGAGTGTTAGGCGCTGGGTCTATGTATAGTCAGTGTCACGGTTCGTTTCCCCTTTTTTGTAATGGGAAATCATCAAATAACTTCCCCTGCTCTGGGCGGAGCTCGGGGGAGTGTCGCTTTTACTGACTAAAACCCATCCATGTTCCTTCTTTTGCCCTTCGAACAACCCGCAAACACGGAAATTGATGTTTTTCACCAAAAATAGTCTTTGTCAAGCTGAATCGTACTATCTTCAATCGCGAATAAAATAAGATGGATTAGGAATATCATTTTAATATCAGTGTAGTTGAATCCGGTGGATCATCAGCATTACAGACAAGACCCGGGTTTTGAACCCACATGCACAGTATGCACAGTAGTAGTCCAACGAGGCAGTTGAATACTGCTTCGTTACTCAATACAGGAGAAGGCAATCACTTTTATATTGCTGCGAGTTTACATATAAAGTGCTTGTGACTGTACATCTCTGCATGTTCCCGCGGGAATATCAAGCGTAATGTTCTGATATGATTACTTACAATGTTGGTGTGTCGTCAGTTTTTCTAGTATTTTTCCTTCGTTTACGTTTAGTGTTTACAGGTTGATTGTGTGCGAGAGTCTCGTTAGAACTGCAACCAAACATAATGGACAATCAGACAACTACGTCTGACATGAGCATGATCAGCCTGTCATGTACCCGTGGCCGGGACTCAGGGGCTCTCAGAGAATGGGCTGTAGGCCGCATGCACCAGCGGGCTGGTACATGTCCCATGGCTTCTAGTTTTGGTTCAACACTAAGGTCGCTTTCCAAACAATCTTTTCTTTCACCGTTTGTAGAGCGGGGGCCTGGGTTCGATACCACGACCCGCAACTCGTAGCTCAGGGCCGTCACCAGCGGGTCGCCGCAACTAAGATATCCCATGATCTTGAAGGAGTTTTAAAATAGTTAAACCGATGACTTACGTATCCACTTTATCATCCGTGTGTGGTTCAGTCTTCAGTTCTACATAAAGCGGGTCTGTTTGAAGATTTCCCCTGAAAAGAAATCAAAATAATTTAAAAAAATAACATTCTATACTGTCAAGACTAAAACCCTATTCCTTAAATTATTACATTTTGTTTTCTTTTCAAATCAAATGCCTCTAAGCTTAAGCGTAGCCGAGGTAGCCCCTCTACGCAGGGCTCTGACGTCTGTGTGCAGGATTTAAAGTATCCTAACACGAAGGGGATGGCGTTGTCCTAATTCGCTCGCTTCGCTCGGACCCCGCCATCCCCTTCAGACCTAACCTGACCGAGCTCACTGCGCTCGCTCTTGTAGTTCTCCTTGCCACAGCACAATTGTCGTAACGGCTGGCAACATTCCCACATTGTATGGTAATGGTAATTGTTTGGCCAACATCATAGGTATATGACGACACGGTTGGCGCAGTGGCTGAGCGATCGAACCCTGCGCTGAGTGTCGCGGGTTCGATTCCCGCACGGAACAAATATTTGTATGACCTACAGATAGTTGTACCGAGTCTGCGTGTTTGTGTATGTGAGTTTATATGTTTGTAAACGCACATACGATACAAGAGAAAATCCTAGTGTTGAGAAACATAAAAAAAAAAAAAAATTCATTGTATTTGATGACCCTCAAACAACACGAATAAGCAACTAATCTTTGACTTACTTGTTCAATTCACAACTACCAGGTTGTAACTGCTCTTCTGTGTTTAACAATATTTCAGGTTCCTCACTGAAATTGAAATAAATATTGGATGGTATTTAAACGTACTTCAATTTATTCCCATTTCGTTTACCTAATTTTGCCTGTGTTGCACCAAATTTACTGAATGAGCACCAAAATATGTTAATTAAAATATGTCATAACGAGCATCAGGAAAAAGACAGCACTACAATAAAAAAGTGTTATATATTTATCCATTTTCTATTAATGCAAGTCGTTACTAGCACTCGCCGGCCGCTGCCGCGGCACCGCTCGCTCGGCTCGTGCGTAGGGGGTCGCAGTTTTAACCTAACCTAACCTACGCATTTTTTTTTGCATTCAGGAAAGAATATTTGGTGCACGATCAGTATTTTTGTTGAACACAAATTTTTTTCCCATAAATATTATTTGATTTTATATTAAAGTTCTGCTTAATGCTTTCTGAATAATATATTAATTGTTTATCGGCATTTAATAACACTTATAATTTTTCTGCAAGAACATCATCCTAACTAATATTATAAGGGCGGCTTGCACCATCTGCACTTAAAACTAGATTTTACTAAGCTCACATTAAGGGCGGCTTGCACGTGCGAGTTAAGTCTCGATTTAGTATGATTTAATCTCGGTTTAGCAAAAGATAGAAAAAAATGGGAGGAAGGAAGGGAGGCCTTTGCCCTGCAGTGGGACACAACTGACTCATAATAATAATAATCTCGGTTTAAGCTTAAGTCGAACTTAACGCATTGCACGATTTCGGTTTAGAGTAAATCTAGATTGTAAGAAACATTTTAAATTTAAACCAGCGTGGTCGGCAGTTTAAGTTGCTAAACCTCGATTTAATGTACGTGGAATGCTCGTTGTCATTTTAATTTTATGCATCATTACCGAGTTTGATGCTATCAAAATGCATAGGTTTTTTATTCTAGTTTTGATTCTTACACATAGTTTAGATGCCAAACGATGTTTTCTTTCACCGTTTGGAGAGCGCCGGTGATGATATAAATGCCACCAAGTAATGCGCTGCCTGGGTTCGTGCCCACGACCCGCAACTCGTAGCTCACGGCCGTCACCAGCGGGCGCCACTATCATATCATGCGACAACAGGCGACTTTTGAAATAGTTAAAACCTATGACTTACGTATCCACTTCATCATATGTGTGTGGTTCAGTCTTCAGTTCTACATAATGCGGGTCTGTTTGAAGATGTCCCCTGAAAACAGATGAAAATGATTAAAAAAAGCATTCTATACTGCCATAACTAAAACCCCATTACCTAAACCATATATTTTGTTATCCTATCAAAGCAAATGCAACCGAATTTACGCTTAGTTAAGTCTGTGTGCAGGGTTTAAAATACACTAACACGAAAAGTATGGCGTTGTTCTAGTTCGCTCGCTTCGCTCGGACCCCGCCATCCCCTTCGGTTCTAACCTGACCGAGCTCACTGCGCTCGCTCTTGCAGTTCTGCTTGCCACAGCACAATTGTCGTAACGGCTGGCAACATTGCCACATTGTATCGTAATGTTAATTGTTTGGCCAACATCACAGGTATATTTAATTGTATTTGATGACCCTCAAACAACACGAATAAGCAACTTAACGTTGACTTACTTGTTCAATTTACAACGTTAGAATATTTCAAGTTCCTCACATAAACTAAAATAAATATTATTAGATTTTATACATTATAGTTCTGTTTAATGCTTTCTGATTATATTCGTTGTGTAGTTATTGTTAATTAAGTTTATTAAAAAAAGATGTTTAATTTCAAAAAAAGCATTAAAATTAATATACATAAGAAATACTAAGGATCGTTTTAAACAAAAACACTTTGTAAAATTAAAATTTGTATGTGTTGTTTAGACATTTTTAATGTGTGTAGTTAAAACCGATGACTTACGTATCCACATCATCATCTCGTGGTTCAGTCTTCACTTTTACAGCTATCGGGTCTTGTTGAAGATGCGCCCTAAAAACAAAATAATTATTTTAATAATAAACTATTTACTTTACAGAATAGGCTTGTTTTATTTCACTTAATCTTTAGTTAAATATAACTTAAAATTAAAATTACACAGTTATACTGCCAAAATTAGAACTTAACATACTTTACATTTAGTTATCCTATCAAAGCAAATGAAACCGAACTTACGATTAGCCAAGGTAGCCCCTCTATGCAGGGCTCCAAAGTCTGTGTGCAGGGTTAAAAATATACTAACACGAAGAGGATGGCGTTATTCTAATTCGCTCGCTTAGCTCGGACCCCGCCATCCCCTTCGGACCTAACCTGACCGAGCTCACTGCGCTCGTCTTGCAGTTCTTCATGCCACAGCACAATTGTCGTAACGGCTGGCAATTTTGCCACATTGAATTGTGATGTTAATTGTTTGGCCAACATCATAGATATATTTAATTGTATTTGATGACTCTCAAACAACACGAATAAGCAACTAAACTTTGACTTACTTGTTCAATTCACAACTACCAGGTTGTAACTGCTCTTCTGTAGGTAAGAATATTTCAGGTTCCTCACTGAAATTAAAATAAATATTATTAGATTGTATACATTATAGTTCTGCTCAGTGCTCAGTAATAACACGCTATACAATAGCAATAGGCACATTAATAAGAGAAATCCGAGGTGCATGAGATGTGTGGGGTTCGTACTCGAGACTTATGGCTTACCATCCGACGGGCACACCAGTAGTCTTACATTCAGCTGCCATAGAGCAACTTGCTGAATTCGCTTTTCATTCAAGACGCCAAGTACTGTATGAGATCCACACTAAATGGTACTATACTCACTCGTCCGCGTGGCTTCCTTGCTCAATATCGTCGACATTATCATCTGGACCGTCCTCTTTGCTTGAACTGAAACAAAACACATTTGTTGATGATTTGTTGATTCTTTCTTGTTGAACGTATTTGTGAAGTACCCTGGTCGCCAGGTCGTCAGGCCCACACTGTCCTCTCATATGGTTCTAACTTCAGACATGCTGCTCCATCGTTTTGAGAGCACACACGCCTTGGATGGCTTCCTCGCAAATTGGGGAGGAGAAGTACAACATCGAGAGACGTGAAAGGAATTGGCACAAACACTTACCTATCCGTCTGCCTGCGTCTCTTGCGAGCTGCGCGTAGTTCCTGAGGCGGGTTCCATCGCTTGTCCGTATTCCGTGCCTCTTCCTCCTTCAGTATCTGCAGTAGCGTCGTCTCGCTCACTCCGGTGGCCAGCGCAGTCCGTTGGTAGAACTTGGATAGAGGACTCCAGTCCTGGTCTCCGTACAACATCTTTAATTCTTCATACTCTTGCTCAAAAAAATGGAACACTTTAGCGATGAGTATTTTTATTAGATCCTGAAAAAAATTAAGTAAAAATTTAATTAATATTGGATGTCAGGAGTAATCTTTGCGTCTATCGATACATTGTAACACTTTTGGAGTTTAAATAAACAGCAGCTTCAATTAAAATACTCGGCAAGGGACCGTGATAGTTCCAGCATTAAAACTTCTTTACCGAGTAGTCTTCTTTATGTGGGCCCCGCTTTTTGGGGGGATCCGATTTCAGTCCTTCCAGCTGGTCCACTGTGCGTATGCCGTATCGATGACTAAGTAGTTTGGCCTTGATGAGGAACTGCACGATATTGTCAACAAGTTTCGTCCATTTAAGCCCATGCACTTAGATGAAAATAGTTGCTGAACTGCCGGTTTGTTTATAGTATTCGACTTAAGACGAAACGGATTTTGTAGGATCACTTTGTCGTCTGTCTGTCTGTTAAGACCTTTTGTCCTTGTCCAGAACGCGTGAAGGTATAGAGTTGAAATTAAAATCCTATACTCAAGTCTGTGGTCTCTTGAAGTTGAGGAAAAATCAAGTCTACGCAGTTAAAGATATGGTCGTTTATTGCGCAAGTTTGGACAGAAGTCGCACTTGCCCGGTTTTTCCAAATACTGAATTTGAGCCCCTCTCCAAAGGGCTACTTTCTGATACATTTCATAGTAAAACGTCAGTTTTTAAAGTGTGTGTACCCCGCAGTACTCGAAAGTATACCCCTACACAACCCCTTCGTGCAATTTGTTGCAAATCTCCCACTTGGACGTAAGTTGCCATGACTAATCTGAATGTTTTTATAAAGACTCTGAACCCTGGTTGGTCAAAGTAAGGAAACCTGATTCTTAGGCTGCACGCTGATCCCAACGTAGTTGACAAAGTGCTGGGCAGACAATGAGTGTGTATAGAGATGTTGGTAGCTACCTCTTCTATTGCTTTGGCAATGTGTGAGACTTCCGTGTGGCATTTTGGACAAAATAATTTGATGTTATTCTCACTGTTCTGTAACAAAAAAGATGTATATTTTGCAAGTAGGATTTACAATTTTTATTTCAAATGAATTTTTAGTTAATTTACAAAGAAAAGGATTGTGTGGTTTTATGAAACCACGGTAAAAGTGAAACTTTTTTTCACATTATAGACATTTAACTTAAATGTTTTGGAATAATATTCCATTGAGGGTATAAAAATCGCTACATCAATCTTTCTCCACGTCATATCATTAATTTTTTAAATTAAAAACAAAAAATAACATTTAAAAATAAAAACATTTAAAATATATCATTCTTATTTTTATACTTGGAAAATTGGAATGATAATGGGAAATAATAAAAGTAGACTATGTCTGCAACTAATATTTTTATTGAAGTCTGTGTCTTAGCTAAGTCTCGTGAGTACGACATACATAATACTTAACAATTATTTAGAATATTACACATATTAAAAAATGTTGAGGGTAATCTGACGAGTTTCGAAATTCCTCTGGATTAACAAATAATGCTCGACTTGTACTTGTATTACTTACACTAGTGCCTCGGTTAAAATTGCCACCCGACTTTTGCTGCTTGCATTTTCGACAATTCTTGCGGCATAGTTTCGCATTTAGTTGCTTTTGATTTAAATATTTTGGTGTAACAATGTTTTCAGATCCAGGGTCACCACTTTGAACGGTACTAATACTGGGCGTGGCATCTGTTAAATAAAATGGAATATATTGAATTTACCAAAAATAAATTAAAAAACCGGCCAAGAGCGTGTCGGGCCACGCTTAGTGTAGGGTTCCGTAGTTTTCCGTCCGTCACAATAAGTGTTCCCACTTATGAGTTTAAAGGTGGAGGAGCGTGCAATGTTGCACGCTCCTCCACCTTTAAACTAGGCGAGTCCGCGGCAGGCCCTTCGGCTCCGACTTTTGACGGTTTTTAGCGCGAACACAAAGGGGAGCGCTCAATCCTCGACGACTAATTAGATTATGCACTCATAAATAAAATTACGAATATATTTAAGTGCAACTTACTTAACACGGTAGGTCATGAAAGCACGGAAAATCTTAACAACGACTTTAAAAAAATTACGTCATTACACAACGCCATCTATCGAACCATTTATGAACAGGATTTTACCTTAACATTTTGATGGTGGTAAAAAATGATCTAAATTACCTTAGCATGTTCTTAATAAAAGTTTTATGTAGTTATAAGATACCGCCATTGCCAAGGAGAGACCAACCGAACAATTCGGTAATACCCCATCTAATGTAATAAGTACCTACAGCGCCATCTCTCGGGGAATTGGGTTACTAATTAATACAAAGACGTGGTTTTCGATGGTAATTTTGGATTGCGAGAACCGATTTCAATAATTCTTTTTTTGTTTGAAAAAACATACGTTCAGGATAATAAAATATGTAAACGAAGTTAAAAAAAATGCTTGCAAATACGATTATACTACAAACTTAGTCCAGAAATTATTTTGTACAACTTTTTGTCTTTTTTGTACAAAAACTGTTGTGTCAATCAAGTTCAAAATAATTTTCATAGAAAGTCCTTATAAAGTTCTACTTTTCAGATTTTTTTCATTTTTTCTAAACTTATGGTTCAAAAGTTAGAGGGGGGTACACATTGTTTTTTACTTTTGGAGCGATTATTTCCGAAATTATTGACATTATCAAAAAATGATTTTAGTAAACCCATATTCATTTTTAAATACCTTTCCAACAATACGTTAGGGTTGAAATTAAAAAAAAAACACTTTCCACTTTACATAAAGGGTGGCTACCCACCCTAATAAAACATTTTTTTCCAATTTTTATTTCACCACTTTGTCGGCGTGATTGATATACATATTGGTACCAAATTTCAGCTTTCTAGTGCTAACGGTCACAGAGATTAAGCGAGGACGGACGTACGGACGGACGGACGGACAGACAGACATGGCGAAACTACATATAAGGGTTCCTAGTTGACTACGGAACCCTAAAAAGGGGTGTGTGTAGGTACTTATGTACACGCGTTAGAAGTTCTACTTACTTACTACGAAAAAAAAAAACTAAAATGCTGTAGTGATTAACGACAAATATAAAAATTAATCAAAAAGATTTTATATACATAAAAAAGGTTTTATTAACGTATAATATTATAAGTTGCATTGTATCGAAATATTTTTAATTATCAAAATTATATTAAATTTAACTATTTTATTAGATAATTAAATGTTACATAATTGAACTAATCTCAGAAAATTTGAATTGAATAATTTAATTAAAATTTTATTTTATGATGATTGAATTATTTCATAGTTAATAATAATTAAAATAAACGAGAACCTCGTGAAAGCTGACAAAAAAAACAACTAAAATATTTTGACTTGGCACACGAGGTTGTTTACATGTAGAATGTGAACTCGGCTTATCGGCTATCAATGTGCCGATTGTCGTAACGGCCAATGGCTTAATTGCCAAGAGCCTCGACGAACGCCTGTCGAAGCTCTCCTTAGGTGGTTGGATCAAGAGCCTGATTCAGAAGGCAGTACTCCTCGATACGGCCCGTATTTTGAGGAGGTTCCTGCCTCTGGAGCCCTAACCACCGGTAGCTTGGACCCTGCTCCCATTACCGGCGAAAACCTTTTTTTATATTTTTAAATGTTTTTTTTTTTATTTATTTTCTAAGAAATATTTAAAAATGTAATTTTAAGATCCAAAGTAAATAAAGGATTTAAATAAATAATTAAATTGGAATTAATTAATTAAATAAAACTATATAATCTCATTATTTATAATTATAACTGTGATATTCCAATTATTTAAATGTTAACCTGTGGTAACCAGAATTTTGCACCAGTTTAAAAATAAATCTATTTGAAAGAAATTGTCTACGAATCGAAAGGGGAGGTTCAACACACTCAACTTGCATAGCATTAATAGGGGACGACTTCATCGCCCCAAGAATAATACGTAAACACTTTGATTGAATTTTATCAAGTTTTTGAAGGCCAGATTTATTACCAGGATCTAATAAGAACATATCATAATCAAAGTGACTACGAACTATAGATAGCATTGTAAATCAGTTTTTGTGTATATTGGTGGGCACCCCACCATACACCAGAAAGAGAGCGAAGAACAGTAATGTTTCTTTCGCATTTTTGAGCAACGTAGTATGTTTGAACAATTCCCGATAATTTAGAATCTAACCAAATTCCTAAGAATTTAACATTGTTCACCTGGGAAATATTTTCTCCGTTAACTTACCGCAAGTTCAAAGCCAAACGAAGCGAACTGTTTATGTTATGTTTGACGTTTTATGTCACATCACATTGCTTTTGCTTTTTTTAATACAGATTAAAAAAAAGTATAATAATCAATAGGGTAGTTGACACCACCAATCAATTGATATACTTTTTATGAGCTGTCAAAACGCGCTTTCCCCATAGATTTTGTATGAGACTCGCAACCGATGACGTCACTAAGTTGTCAAGTCAATGATGCAACTATTTGTTGATTTAAAAGCAACTAAAAATCAAATTTTAAAGTTATTTTGAAATGAATGGAGGTCTTAGGTCTAGAAAAAGGTGTTCTTTCAGAAAAATTGTGTTTTTTAATTATTGGTTAATGGTGTCAACTACCCAATTGTCAAATCAATTCGTTTGTTCATCTATATCAGGGGTCGGCAACCCGCGGCCCGCGGGCCGCATGCGGCCCGCGGACGTCTTCCTTGCGGCCCGTGAATGTTATGCAAATAAGTTTTATTATTACCAAAATCAACGCATTAAGTAAGCGCGCCTTTTTAACCCCTCTGCTTGGCAACACTTTGAAATGTGTAATACTAGCTGATAATGTCAGAGCTCCTTCTATGAATCCAATGTTCTTGTTAAATGCCATCTGATTTTGACGAGTTGAAAAAGTTTGCTAAGCAGTTCATTACAATTTTTTAAATGTAAATAATAGAAAAAATAAATATGCTTCTCATCTTACAGATGAGCATTTGAACACTATTCTACAGCCAAAAATACCACCCCGGGTCCCAATGGCTTGCACGGCAAAGCCTGGGTCCTGGCCTTGGAGGCTCTCGGGCCCCGACTACTAGGACTCCTAAGATGCTTGCATGCTTGGAGAGGGGCCAGTTCCCACTTCGTTGGAAGACGGGGAAGCTGGTCCTCATACCTAAGCCGGGGCGCCCTGCGGACTCTCCGTCCGCATTCCGGATCATAGTGGTCGACGAGGTGGGCAAGCTCTTTGAAAGAGTGATTGCAAACCGCCTCGTCGGGCACCTTGTGGGGACGGGGCCGGATCTTGCGGAGCACCAGTATGGTTTCTGCGGGAGGCGCTCGACGCCATCATGCATCTACCCCGGTCGCTCTGAAGAGTGGAACCGGCGAGACATGTTGTGCGGTGTCGCACAGAAATCGGCCGATCATCCTCTCCGCCTCACTCCTCGAAACAATGACACGCGGAGTTGCGATAGTCGCGAAGAGGATCCGGCTACTTGGTCCTGAGGTGGCATTGCACAAATCCAAGGACATGGATCCCAGCTGATGGCATGAGGGGTTCGCATCGGTGTCGGGTCGACGATGAAGTTCCTGGGAATCGTCCTCGACGGCCGGTGGAATTTCGTGGAGTACTTCCGGCGGCGGCGATCTCTCGCGTCCGGGCCTTGTTTATTCCATAGTCCGGAGTGAGAGGGATAGGAAGCGGTCACCTCCTTCTGCGAAGCAGTAATGCTAGCAAAGGAGTTGGCCGGGCGTTTGAGGGAGAGAACCTCAAACCAACCCAGCCGCCGCGGGAGTCGCCCCGGGCGCCGGGCGCCGCGAGACGACTCCCGGCCACCGTAGATGCGAGCCTGCGGACGCAATGCTCACCGTTCGTCCGTCTATTGAGGACCGGCCGTGTCGACGGCGCGCTTGTTTCACGCGCGCCTCAAAGAGATGTCAGCAAAGCAGAGGGGCCTGCCGGGTTCGCGGGTTGTTCGAAAGAGATACCGCGGCCGCGGAACACAAAGGGCAATAGAAGGAACATGGGTCGGTTTTAGTCAGTACAAATATGACACACCCCTCGCTCCGCCCAGAGCGGCGGAAGTTATTTGATGATTTCTTACCCCAAAAACAAAAAAAAGTATTACGTGTACGAATTAAATTCCCTATGTTTTAACAATTTTCAATGGCATTTTTATTTTTTTTATGGAATATGACCAATTATAATGAGCAGGTATATTGGGCTTCTTGGGTTAATGCGAGTAAAATGACTGCGGCCCGCCTTTAGTTTAATTTGTCGCCTTGCGGCCCTTGCTTGCCAAGAGGTTGCCGACCGCTGATCTATATGATGATAGATAATATAGTTAAGTCCTTATTTTAAATGTTTTTATAATAGTTCGATTTATTGATTAATATCGATTAGTGACCCTTATTTTAATTGGCAACATTGTCAAAAGTATATGGTAATATTATTTCTTTTATCCCATATTAAAATGACTTGGTAATAAATGATAGAAAATAAAAAAAAAAAGATTATTGATAAATAATTCATTTGTGTAACATTATGCCCAGTTTCGCCCGTCTCCTTTCATCAAAATCCGCTCAACGGTTAGGCGTGATTGAGTAACAATCATTCAAACATCTTAAGAACAATGCCCACCCTCCATAAATTTAAAAACCTGATGATGGATGAAAGTGTATGTATAATTATAAGATACCTATAGTAGAAATACTTCCTGTAAGTTTAGAAAGTAATATCTAATATTCATTTCGGTAATTTAAACGCCACGAAGTTCAAAAAATATTAATGTTTCTTTTTAGGTTAGTTAGGATATAATATCCCGTCACCAGAAATAATGAAACAAACGTTTATGAACTATTTAATAACGCTCGAAGCTTAGTCTAAAATATGAATATTTAGCTAACAATGGTCTAAAACGGCTTTTTTACTCAATTAATTCCTTGAAACTTAGTGCCCTTATGTCAGTTGCGTAGACTCCATGATTGTTACTATAAAAGAAGTCGGTTAATGAGTGTTGAGTTGCAAGACAAATTATTTATTTTCTAAGAATAACATTTGGTTAGGTACCAACCTACTGGCTAACACCACAAGTACTAGGTATTTGTGGTTAAATTAGTAGGTACGTACATATTCTAATAATTGCATAATTTTATAAAGTACCTAGGTATACCTACTAACTAGATTAATCTATGTGTTGGATGAGTGGATGAGTGTTGGATAGTCCATTTCTTGAGGAAGGCTATAGGCTATATAACATCACGCTACGACCAACAGGTGCTTAGCAGCGTGGGTGAAACCGCGTCGAACAGTTAGTAAATAATAATTGTTTTTAACACATAAATCAACTTGATTTTTCAATAAAATATTCTTGCAATCTGAACAATCAAATTTATCAATGCACAATACCTAACCACCCAGCAAAATACACAACTGAACATGTTTCCAATGTAATTATTTTATCGGTTGATGCTTCCGAAGTTGCAATTACATTGGAACTTCATCTCGGAAATGTTCCGCCGACATAATTGACTGTATCACCTAGTACAGCCGATGGTGTTTGCGGTACGGTATCGACATCTGTACCAGGACAAGGTTAAAATATCTTGAGACAACTCACACACGGCTATCTGATCCCAAGCTAAGCAGAGCTTGTGTTATGGTAACCAGACAAGTGATATACATACTTATATCATTTATAAATACATACATATTATAGATAAATCACACCCAGACACAGAACAAACAATCATGCTCATCGCACAAAGTTTGTCCTGGGTGGGAATCGGACCCACGACCTCCGGCTCAGCAGTCAGGGCCACTAACCACTAGACCAACAGGCCCAAAAAGGTTGTTCTGTTACAGACGATGACGTTGATGGTTGAGGGTCACGTTGTTGTGTATTTTGTGGGGTGGATACAAAAGCTTCTTGATGTGATTCACAATTGGTTTTCTCAAATACCATTAAATTATTTAACAAATTTGATCGAAACAGTGATCTTAATGATTTTGATGTAGGGTTTTTCTTGCATCCTCCTTTAATTCTATAAATACGAAATAAATTTTCAATCACGTCTTGATTTAATCAATAAGTTGTAATAAATTTAACGCCAGTGCCTGCTGTGAATTCTTCAGCAGACAGTTGAAGAACAGCATTAGTTGTTTGAATCATACCATCAAAGCATGGAGGGCGGGTAATTCGCAATATGCATGAATATTTATGTTTTATGCGCATTTTCATTTAAGCAACAAAGAAATAGATTAAAATAGCAATTTTACTGTTAATTACACAGCATTACAAAAACTGTTGATTCAGGGGTTGTCAAAATTTTTCAGTGATATTACTTTGTTTATAATTTCATTTGCCTAGCCTTTTCCCAACTATGTTGGGGTCGGCTTCCAGTCTAACCGGATGCAGCTGAACATCAGTATTTTACATGGAGCGACCGCCTATCTGACCTCCACAACCCAGTTAATACTAGGTAATACAATACCCCTTGGTAAGACTGGTTGTCAGACTTTCGGAACACTGCCTACCTGTAAAGACTGTCAAAGATCTACAAATGACAGCCGGGACCAACGGCTTAACGTGCTTTCCGAGGCACAGAGGAAACTCGGTACGTAACGGGTGGTCACCCATCCACTGACCAACCTAGGCAAGCGCGGCTTAACCTAAAGATCGACCCGAGCGGCTACTGTTATTTAGCCATGAGCTCCTCCTACTTTGTTATTATTTATTCTCTCTTAAATTAGTTGAGGCTAGTTCATGTAAATATTATGGTAAAATCACAGATAATATAATACCCACTAGCGAAAATAAAAAAAGTCATAGTATTAGAAATTTTTTGTCATCAGAAAAAAAAACCACAAACAAAATATTTTTTGCAGGTGTATAAATATAATTATGCATACCTGGTGAGGGAGTGCATTGGCAGTCTAGAGCTTCAGGAGTCTCATATGGCTCAGGTATAGCACCTTTTTGGAGTCTTTTTCTTTGACCAGTTTCATTATGAATGTATTTTTTATCAAAATGATCAATACATAAATATTTACTCCGCAATGTGTCAGGAGGTAGATGGGACATGCTCATTTTACCTGAAATCATAAAATATAAATATAGCAATCAGCTCTTAAGAAAGTGAGGTCAATACGCAAAGCCTGCAATTCTTGCCACTAGGAAATTTCTATGCTTCTGGGAATTGAATATAAGTAGTATTCACCTTTATATTAGGCCTGAAACTGGGTTAAGCACCCGCGCGGTTTCATATAAAAGTGCACAGTCGCGGGACACGCACGGGTCCCGCCAGCGGTTACACACGCGGGCTTGTTCAGTCAATAACGCTTGATGAAAAGATTGTGAAAATGACATTCAACAGAGAAAGAGTAATTGTGAAATTGCAGTGTTGTTCTGTCATATGGAGTCAAGTGAATGAATGAACTCTCAAGGTACCTGTAACAGGGTCCTTCACGTACCCACAGAGACCACGCGCGCAGATACGCATCGGTTGCCCGTCGCGGGCGCCCGCTTAACGCAGTTTCAGGCCTTAGGGGCAGTCCAACAATGACTTGTTAATTGGGTTGGTGAACCTATCAGAATACAAATACACACAAAAAATCTACACAAACACTTATAAATCTTTATACATAATGTAGGTATAAAATCTGCTTACCACAATTATCCAGCCAAACTTTTACGAGATTTTCATCATTCACCGGAAAACGGAACATAGACTTAATGTCCGAAGTATTGTCGCAACTCAAGTAAAAACACTTATGTGGTGACATATTGTTTTTAAATGTTTTCAGTGTCCGAGGTGGGAAAGCCAATGTCAATCGAAATAACAGCAAAGTCAGAGTCCGTATACCTACGAGCCAAAAGTCGATCGAGAAAGAAAGCTATATCAAAATCCGATTTATGTCCAGGGTCACTTCACTATAAAAATAAATGTAAATTGTAAGGTACGAAAACAAAACATTCGACTAAGATCTGTTTTTTAATCTCGTAGACGAAACGACTAAACTGACATTACGAGTGTTGTCAGTTTATTGCAATTCTTAAATAGTGATGTGGCACAAACGAAACTTGGCCTTAATAAAAATCAAGTATCGTTTTTTTAACAATACGATATCCTAAAATAATAAGTTTATCCTGAAATAATGTGTAGGTGCTAATTAAAAACGTTATAATACAAAATTAATAATGTAAAACATATATTTTTAATTACATAACTTAATTACAGGTATTCGCGTTATCTAATTCAAAAATGACTCCATATCTGAGGAATCTTTCCACCGCTGCGGGGTCACTTGACGAAGCCCTTCTTCAAAAAGGCTTCGTACTTCAGTCATTTTGATTGTTATATTATTTTTAGCGACATGCCCCTTTACTTGAGCCCAGACCAACTCAATCGGCCTAACTAAACCTTTCAAAGGCTTTTTTGTGCTTTCGGGCAATTTCATTTAATCCGGGCTTTAACATTGTCTCATCATATGAAATATTTTTTGATTTTAGCCAATCTTGGATTTGCCCTTTTCGCCAACTAGAAATAGGTAACGATTCCGGTTTCCTGGTGTGATATGGGGCATTATCTATTACAAGTACTGCGTTTTCTTTTAATTTCGGAAAAATATTTTTTAACCGTTTCGTAAGAGAAAAGGGTTAAGATTGCCTTTTTAACGCGTACTGGGAACAACACTGATGGCGTCTATAATTATTTTTTTGTTTAATTTTAAGGCATCGAAACATTGTCGGATTATGCACGGCGTTGCGTGGTCAGATTTCCCTGGCAGTTTGTAGCACGTCGCGCAGCCGTGTGTACGAACGAATGAATTTTAAAAATAAAACATTAAATGAAAATTAAATTCGTCTATTATAGATAAAAAGTTACGATTTAACAAACCGGTATCGTAGGTACAACACTGCACAAAAGAGCTGGCAACATTATTTGTAAATTTGACATTTGCATGTGTCAATTTAGTCTACGAGATTAACAGAGATTAGAGATATGTCTAGCAAAAAGAAAGGTAGGTTTTTTTATGCTGTACAACCATGTATTAAACCAAAACCATGGTTTTTTAACTATAAAAAAGTTTCTAAACCTGTTATATCCTCTCTTTGTAGAATTCGTTTAGGATTTTGCTGCACCCCTGTTTTCCTACAAAAAATCCATATGGTCGATTCCTCTCTCTGCGATTGCGGATTGGAAGAGGGTACTTTGGATCACATTTTTTTTTAATGTTGTAATAACGCCCCACCACTCGACTTATATAGTCGCCTCCCTAAATTTAAGATCCCTCTTCCGATTAATTTCCCCTCCCTACTAACATATTCCTCTCCAGAATTGCTTGTGGCGCTGATGACTTTCATCCGCCACAATAATATAAAACTATGAGTTGTACTCAACTCCAATCAACCGTTTAAGGGCCTATGCACACCACGTTTTCTAAACGCGCCGTCGACGCGCGTTTTGGGAACGCGCGTCGCCGGCGCGTTTTTATCCTGCAGAGCAGTTTGTTGTCGTTTGTATCGATACAAACGCGCGGCACCGGCGCGTGTGTATCGCTACACACGCGCGTTTGCATCGCGTCTGTATCGCTACAAACGCGCGTCGACGGCGCGTTTTTATCCTGCAGAGCAGTTTGTTGTCGTTTGTATCGATACAAACGCGCGGCACCGGCGCGTGTGTATCGCTACACACGCGCGTTTGCATCGCGTCTGTATCGCTACACACGCGCGTCTGTATTTATACAGGTGTGCAAAGGTCTACAGGCTGCGTCTGACTTGCGTGCGTATCGCGTCTGTATCGCTACAAACGCGCGTCGACGGCGCGTTTAAAAAACGTGGTGTGCATAGGCCCTAAATGTGGCATACCTACAATATACTTATTATTATATATTTTAGGGCCTATGCACACCACGTTTTCTAAGGGCCTATGCACACCACGTTTTTTAAACGCGCCGTCGACGCGCGTTTGTAGCGATACAGACGCGATACGCACGCAAGTCAGACGCAGCCTGTAGACCTTTGCACACCTGTATAAATACAGACGCGCGTGTGTAGCGATACAGACGCGCGTGTGTAGCGATACAGACGCGATGCAAACGCGCGTGTGTATCTAATAATCCGGCAATCGTGAATTCCTCAATATTGGCCGGTTTTGAATTTCAGTTATGAAGTTTTCTGTGTCGAAAGGCTCCATTTTTTTGTTTCAAAGACGTGCGGTGCACCAAATCGCTCGATTGCTACTAGCGTAGATTCACACTTCCCTTTCCCTCGTTGCGTTTGTATCGATACAGACGCGCCGGTGCCGCGCGTCTGTATCGATACAATACAAATACAAATATCGATTTGGTGCACCGCACGTCTTTGGAACAAAAAAATGGAGCCTTTCGACACAGAAAACTTCATAACTGAAATTCAAAACCGGCCAATATTGCGGAATTCAGGATTGCCGGTATTCGTCGTTTGCATCGCGTCGGTATCGCTACACACGCGCGTTTGCATCGCGTCTGTATCGCTACACACGCGCGTCTGTATTTATACAGGTGTGCAAAGGTCTACAGGCTGCGTCTGACTTGCGTGCGTATCGCGTCTGTATCGCTACAAACGCGCGTCGACGGCGCGTTTAAAAAACGTGGTGTGCATAGGCCCTTAATGTCCTAACATTTATAATATTTATGTAATTTTATTTTTCTGTTTGTTTCAGTCCCGTACTAACCCAACAAGTTTCACAACTGTATACATCGAGGAATCGTGTTTGTGTCTACAGTAGTTTTTTTTTTTTAATTTTTTAACAACACATGCTTTTCAATTCACTTTCGACATTGGCAGAATAGTCGACGACATCGGCTCTAATTGCCATATAACAAAAATAGAATAGAATAGAACAGAGATTAGAGATTCCACAGTTCATCAAGCGATGTGAAAATATTTCGTATTCGTCTTCGTTGATTTCAAAGGATGCGTTTTTTATCCGAAGTATTTGTCCGAAGCTTGTTGACTAGTTTGCATGTCAAACTCGTAAACCCACGTCTCGTCACCAGTAACAATGCGTTTCATGAATGTTGGGTCCGAACTGACTCGTTCTAGCATGTCCTCAGCGACTTTCATGCGATTGAGTTTTTGGAGAAAATTCAAGATCTTTTGGAAGATCTTTTGGGACTAGCTGAGCAGCAACATTTTTCATACCCAAATGATGAGTTACAATGGTACGGATAGACTCGTGAGATACAGAAAGTTCGGCGGTATCTCTCTCAGAGTTGAATGGGGATTTTCAGTCACTATTTTCTTCACTTTTGTGATGTTAACTTCAGTTGCAGACGTTGAGGGCCTACCAGAGCGAGGCAAATCTTCCATCACATCTCGAACGCTTTTGAACGCTTTGAACCACTCATAAGCACGAGTTTTTATAAAGTCGATTCACCGTAAGCCTTCTGTATCATTTTCAGTGACTCCGAACACGAAATTCCATTGGCGATGCAAAATTTAAGACAAACTCCTTGTTCGATATTTTTGTCCATTATGAAATTCGCATTACACTATAAATATGATATTACTAAAACCAGCACTGTATTTAATATAAATAACAGATGCAACTCAAACTCCGCGAAAAAAGGAAAACAGTTGTGCCAATCTAACAACTACAAAAACATTTTTTTTTTTTTTAATTTGGAACCATAAACAAATCATCCATTCCCGATACTTTTTTGACTGAATGTATATTTATTTTTTGTTGACGCTTGGGTAATAACTTTGAACAGATTGCACTTTTCCCGTTTTTATTCAAAAAAATTAAGACAGTGCCATCTACTAACATATGAATGAAACTTTCAAGATTGTAATACAACTTATTAAAAACCATGCTTTCAACCTGCACTATTGAAAAGGATTTCGGTTGACTTCGTAAACCATCCGATCCGATTCCGCTTAACGACCATGGTGGCAACAGTCTTATAGCAGGGACAACAGTAAATGAGTAAGTTTGGAACGTAATGTGTGATGACAGAAGAAAAAGTTCTTAACTTGCTTGATCGGATTCGCAGATTTCTTAATTACGCACCAACCGCTAGGTACCCGTTCGATAAAAATGGTGCGCCGCCGCGCCTGATAGCCGAGCTTGCAAGATGTTTTTTTTTGTGACTCGTTGGTAACATAAGTCACCTCAAGTAATGTTTTGTTAAAGCTAATGAATGACACTTTTAAGTTGTATAGGTGTTTGTTAACATTGAGTTTTAAATGTTTTTATTTTTAGCTGTAAACAATGACCATAGAGGCATAGATGAAAAAACCATTATTTGAACTTTAAAAAACATTATTTTTAAAAGCTAAGCGGTAACATATATTTTTATGACTTTTAATGGTGGAAGGGTTCTATAGATACGAATAAATAAAAAAAAACATACTTCATAGTTAAAAATATTTATTTACAGGCGTATGATTAGGACGACGACTTGCTGACGGTGATTAATTAATTATTCACCGAAATTAAATAATTTACTACAACTAAGGTTTAATTAATTTTTTAAAACAGTTTTTAATGTTATTTGTTGAGAGTTTGACTATTTCCGATTTTGACTAGTCACTTGGTCTCAACCAGGTGACGTTTGTAAGGTTTAATTAGTAGTAGTTGTATTGGTAAGGTTTAATTTGGTAGTTGACACCACCAATCAATTGATATACTTTTTATGAGCTGTCAAAACGAGTCAGAGAGAGAGAGAGAGAGAGAGAGAAAAAAGAGATGGGGGAAGCGCCCATAGATTTTGTAGGAGACTCGCAACCGATGACGTCACTGAGTTGTCAAGTCAATGATGCAACTATTTATTGATTTAAAAGCAATTAAAAATCGAATTTTAAAGTTATTTTGAAATGAATGGAGTTTTCAGGTCTAGAATAAGGTGTTCTTTCAGAAAAATGTTTTTTAATTATTGGTTAATGGTGTCAACTACCCAATTTATATGAAACAGCTTCTAACATTATTGGTTGTCAATTTGACAATTTCCGATTTAACTGTTCACGTGGTCTCAACCAGGTGACGTTTGTTGCACTCTAAGAGGAGGGGATGAGAGAGAGAAGGCCAAGGGACGGTGGACGGATGGAAGAGCGAACAGGCGGGTATTTCGGTGGTTCTAAATATTTAAGCTTAAGAGTATTATTGCTTTAGAGGTTATTGTAAGCTGAAATCTAACCCCCGAATACTGAAACGTCACTCAAAATGTGAGGGCTGCTTAACATTTGAGCAGCTCTTAAACTTTAGATTTTCTATGGTCAAACGTCACTTCTGAGTCTCTGTTAAATTTAAGTGGGACTTAAATATTGAGTGACGTTTCAGTATTCGGGGATAAGTGTGCTGGATTAATGTTTATGAACAAGTAATAAAGTGTACATTGTGATTTTAAACTGGAGTTTCTTACACAACTATACCCTTTCACGTAAAATAAAAATATTGTTACAATCTGAAAGCTTAGTTCCTATTTTAACATGCGTTGGTTTATCGAATACAGAAAAATATGGAATTGATTGAAGGAATTCCCACTCACGTAAAAACGCACTTAACATTTCTGGTGCATATTTGTTCAGTGAAGTTTGAGTAAAAAAAGTAAAAGACACATAACTATTTTCTGCAACAAATGCCCTTTCCAATGATGTATCACACTTGCTATTCAATAGCAATCGAAAAAAAATACAAGTAAAGAAATATCACAAATCGGGAGAAGGGACAAAACACGTGTGCCATAAAGTCGGGGTTACATGAAGTGCACATCCGGGTTTATTCAACACAAAATAAAAATAGAAAAAAAAATACATAATATGCTGGGTCCCAATCCCTGTATGAAGAAAAAAATGTTATGATTTTTATCACCCGACTGCCAAGCCAAAAAAGAGGGTAATGGTTTTCGAATGAAGAACATTCCCTATGTATGTAAGTAATATTCGTTGCGACCGTCTATAGGCTAAACAAATGGACCGATTTGGATAAATTAAATGTCGTTAGGTTTGTCTTGGTAGCCTAAATGTTATTGAAACAATTAAATAAAAAAATGGCGGAATCCAGGCGCCACATGACGCGTTAAAAACTTTCAGAACCTATCGAGTTTGGTATCAAAATAAAGGGTTTTAAAAGACAATTTCAAAAATAAGATTATGCATCGGCAGTCGGGTAAATAAAATTGGTTGCTTTAAAGATTATCACTTTGCCAGTCCCATAGCAACGTGATATGTTCTAAAGCAACGGATTATGCAGAGGTTCACGTTGCATAATTCGCACTTGAAAGTGGTGCAAGCATCTATTTTTTTTAATGCGCACCACTTGCAACGTGACTTCTTCTTATTTGTCTTAGCAGGGAAGTGGATGTATGTTGGGAGCAGCGGTTGTTCTATTTTTGGCGGACGAAATCTCTGTATGATTTCATCCGCCAACAACACCCGAAACTGCCGCTGTGCCATTTTGACTGTCCGTGATTTTGAGAACATGACAAATGCGTTGTGGATGGACACGTTGAGAAGCCGACGGAAAAGCTTCTTGTACCAAATAGTATTACGAACCCTTTCTATGGGAAACGCCTGCAAAAGTTGATCTTTTTTGTCGACGCCTCCCATAGTCAGGTTGTAATCTAATACCACTTTCGGTTTATACCGAAACTGGCCGTACTTCTCTTTCCCGCCGACCTCTACCTTGTGGTATGTTGATATCAGTGCTACCACATTCGCGTCTCTCCACACCGTAATTGTCATGTCCCGTGTCTGGCTAAATGCCACTTCACCGGACCGCATGTTTGCCTTAGTTTTGAGGCGCAAACTCTCAGGCACGAACTCCCGGTTCAGACGCAGGGTGCCCATTACGTCCGTCTTCTGGGCCTTGAGCGTGCGTGCCAGTAAAGGACTGTTATAGAAGTTGTCCATTACTAGAGTATGACCTCTATTAAGTAATGGACGAACTAACTTTAAAACAGTCCTCGACGTCGCACCCTCAGGCTCAGCCTCGTTCGCATTACCCTCGACATTATGGCGTTCCTTGTTCCCTGTATATATTATCATCTGCCAGAGATATCCCGTCTTGGACTCACAAAGTTCATAGCTCTTTATTCCGACCTGAGCAGCTTTAGTTGCTATGCGCTGAGAAAAAGAGAGTCTGCCTTTCCACAGCATCAACGACTCGTCTATAGCAATGTCCTGCTCAGGTAGGTATAAAGAGCTAAATTTTCTGTTGAGGTGGTCTATAACTGGCTGTATCTTCATGAGTTTCGTCGGGATACCTCTGGCACACAAAATATTATCTACAAAATGTAGACACCGCTTTATGAGCAAAAATCGATCGAACCCCATGATGTCGTTGAATTTGCCCAATTTTAAATAAGGCAAACAAGGGTACCAGTATTCCTTCTCTACAGGGAGTGGGACGAAGCTTTGCAGCATAACGACACCAATAAACGTCCACAACTCTTGTGGCGTTATTGGTGTCCATTTTCTTACACGAGAAAATTGTGGAAGGGACGAGGAGACCAGATTTGCTGCATATTTGTTGGTCTCATCGACGATGAGGTTGATTATGTGTGCGTCCCAAATTTTCGAAAAAATTTGGAACGGAGACATACCCTCAATGGGGAAAGTTGGCCCCGCTGGTCCCGTAAAACTTTCTCGAACCCCAGCAAAAACTTGGGGATCGTGAGACCAATCAAATATCAGCAAATCCTCCTCACTCGACTCTCGTAGAGCACAATCATCCTGCCTGTCGATGGATCCTAAGACCTCGCGGAGCTCGCTGGATAAGTCTTCCACGGCGAATTCTCCAGCGTACCTCCTGCAAGATCGGATACCATCCAGGCAATCCTCCTCCTCAACATCGCTGCCAGGATTCAGAACCGCAGAGAGTTTGCACTGCAGAATTTCTTCCTCCGGGTCCGCTTCGTAAATTGAAGGTTCTAAAACCAAATTATATGAGCCTTTATTTAACTATCAGCTGCTTTGAACCCCCTAGTTCATGACACAACCAGATTATCATCACATACAACATTGTTATTAAAACAGAAATAAACATTAAATATACCTGGTCTTGTGGACGACGTCGATGGCCCGGGAGAGAAATTCTGCAGTGCGGGACGCTCTGCAGAGGATGATGTGCTCGGCGAGAACCCAACCTTAATACTTGCATCGACCAAGATGTGCTCGTCCACCTCTTGATTTCTGATTAACTGATTTTTCCTGTGAAATAACATATTTTTATAATAACAGATATTATCATATTATATATTTAGAGAAACTTTCTTAACCTTCCAATATAGTATTTATTAATAAGGTACAGTTGCGTACACAAGAGTTAGGAAAAAATAAAACATCGCATTTCTAGAATGAAAAATATTTCACTATCTACGATAAAAATAAATCTTCAATTAACAAGTACCTATTTAAATATCCGTGTACAAAAATATTTTTAATTACATAAATACTTAATTATGTAATTCCAATGAGACAGTTGGATACTGCTTCGTTACTCAATACAGGAGAAGAAAATTGCTGCGAGTTTACATATTAAGTGCTTGTGACTGTACATCTCTGCATGTTCCCGCGGGAATATCAAGCGTAATGTTCTGGTATGATTACTTACAGTGTTGGTGTGTCGTCAGTTGGTGTGTCGTCAGTTTTTCTAGTATTTTTCCTTCGTTTACGTTTAGTGTTTACAGGTTGATTGTGTGCGAGAGTCTCGTTAGAACTGCAACCAAACATAATGGACAATCAGACAACTACGTCTGACATGAGCATGATCAGCCTGTCATGTACCCGTGGCCGGGACTCAGGGGCTCTCAGAGAATGGGCTGTAGGCCGCATGCACCAGCGGGCTGGTACATGTGCCATGGCTTCTAGTTTTGGTTCTAACACTAAGGTCGCTTTCCAAACAATCTTTTCTTTCACCGTTTGTAGAGCGGGGGCCTGGGTTCGATACCACGACCCGTAACTCGTAGCTCAAGGCCGTCACCAGCGGGTCGCCGCAACTAAGATATCCCATGATCTTGAAGGAGTTTTAAAATAGTTAAACCGATGACTTACGTATCCACTTTATCATCCGTGTGTGGTTCAGTCTTCAGTTCTACATAAAGCGGGTCTGTTTGAAGATTTCCCCTGAAAAGAAATCAAAATAATTAAAAAAAATAACATTCTATACTGTCAAGACTAAAACCCTATTCCTTAAATTATTACAGTTTGTCTTCTTTTCAAATCAAATGCCTCTAAGCTTAAGCGTAGCCGAGGTAGCCCCTCTACGCAGGGCGTTGATCTAATTCGCTCGCTTCGCTCGGACCCCGCCATCCCCCTCGGACCAAACCTGACCGAGCTCACTGCGCTCGCTCTTGCAGTTCTACTTGCCACAGCACAATTATCGTAACGGCTGGCAACATTGCCACATTGTATCGTAATGTTAATTGTTTGGCCAACATCATAGATATATGACGACACGGAAGCGTTCCGACTCCTGCGCTGCGTGTCGCTGGTTCGATTCCCGCACGGAACAAATATTTGTATGACCTACAGATAGTTGTTCCGAGTCTGGGTGTTTGTCTTCTTCTTCTTCTCAGCTAAAACACTAGGAAGTGGCGAAGGGCAGAGCGTTTTTGTGGGACTGTCTCTTGTAATCTGACGTTCCAAAACTGCTGATTATAAGCCTAATTTGAATAAATGACTTTTGATTTTGTGTATGTGAGTTTAAATGTTCACCCACGATATAGGAGAAAATTCTAAGGTTAGGCAAGGTTTTTTTTAAAAAAACAAAAATTTCATTGTTTTTGATGACCCTCAAACAACACGAATAAGCAAGTCTTTGACTTACTTGTTCAATTCACAACTACCAGGTTGTAACTGCTCTTCTGTAGGTAAGAATATTTCAGGTTCCTCACTGAAATTGAAATAAATATTATTTGATTTTATATTAAAGTTCTGCTTAATGCTTTCTGAATAATATATTAATTGTATATCGGCATTTAATAACAGATTAAAAAATAAAAAATTGATAATTAGTACTTCGCCAACTTCGTTCTAAATGGCCAAACCAATTTTGACGATTTTGTACAGACATAGTTGGGACCTTGGAGACAGACATAGACTAATTAAATAAAAAAAAGTGAGAAAAGGGGAAGAAAGTTTTTTTTTTAAATCACGCGTGGCCGGGACTCAGGGGCTCTCAGAGAATGGGCTGTAGGCCGCATGCACCAGCGGGCTGGTACATGTCCCATGGCTTCTAGTTTTGGGTTGTAACTCTAAGGTTGGATTCCAAACGATGCTTCCTTTCACCGTTTGTAGAGCGGGGGCCTGGGTTCGAGCCCACGACCCGCAACTCGTAGCTCAGGGCCGTCACCAGCGGGCGCCACTATCAAATCATACGACCACAAGCGACTTTTGAAATAGTTAAAACCTATGACTCACATATCCACTTCATCATCTGTGTGTGGTTCAGTCTTCAGTTCTACATAATGCGGGTCTGTTTGAAGATGTCCCCTGAAAACAAATGAAAATGATTAAAAAAAAGCATTCTTTACTGCCAAAGCTAGAACCCCATTACCTAAACTATTATATTTTGTTAACCTATCAAAGCAAATGAAACCGAACTTACGATTAGCTAAGTCTGTGTGCACGGTTAAAAATATACTAACACGAAGGGGAGGCGTTGTTCTAGTTCGCTCGCTTCGCTCGGACCTCGCCATCCCCTTCGGTCCTAACCTGACTGAGCTCACTGCGCTCGCTCTTGCAGTTCTGCTTGCCACAGCACAATTGTCGTAACGGCTGGCAACATTGCCACATTGTATCGTAATGTTAATTGTTTGGCCAACATCACAGGTATATTTAATTGTATTTGATCCCTCAAACAACACGAATAAGCAACTTAACGTTGACTTACTTGTTCAATTTACAACGTTAGAATATTTCAAGTTCCTCACATAAACTAAAATAAATATTATTAGATTTTATACATTATAGTTCTGTTTAATGCTTTCTGATTTTATTCGTTGTTGTTAATTAAGTTTATTAAAAAAAGATGTTTAATTAAAAAAAAAGCTTTAAAAATAATATACATAAGAAATACTAAGGATCGTTTTAAACGAAAACACATTGTAAAGTTAAAATTTGTATGTGTTGCTTAGACTTTTTAATTGTGTATAGTTAAAACCGATGACTTACGTATCCACTTCATCATCTCGTGGTTCAGTCTTCACTTTTACATCTATCGGGTCTTGTTGAAGATGCGCCCTAAAAACAAAATAATTATTTTATCAATAAACAATTTACAGAATAGGCTTGTTTTACATAACTAAATCGTTAGTTAAATATAACTTAAAATTAAAATTACACTGTTATACTACAAAAATTAAAATTTTACTTCTCTACATTTTGTCATCCTATCAAAGCAAATGAAACCGAACTTACGATAAGCCAAAGTGGCCCCTCTATGCAGGGCTCCAAAGTCTGTATGCAGGGTTTATAATATACTAGCTTTCGCCAACGGCTTCGCCCGCGTTAAATTTGGGGTAACACAGTTCCCCTTGCGCCTTATTGATTTGTAATAGCAACGCTAAGTTTTCCCTTCTCTTCCCTCTTTCTTCCTCACATCCCACTTTTTTCAAAAAAATATTAGCCTATGTCCGTCTCCTAGTTCCCAACTATATCTGTACCAAAATTCATCCAAATCGGTTCAGCCATTAAAACGTGAAGAAGTAACAAACAAACAAACTCACTTTCGCTTTTATAATATTTGTAAGGATTAACACGAAGACGATGGCGTTATTTTAATTCGCTCGCTTCGCTCGGACCCCGCCATCCCCTTCGGACCTAACCTGACCGAGCTCACTGAGCTCGCTCTTGCAGTTCTCCTTGCCACAGCATAATTGTTGTAACAGCTGGCAACATTGACTTACTTGTTCATTTCACAACTACCAAGTTGTAACTGCTCTTCTGTTTTTATGAATATTTCAGGTTCCTCACTGAAATTAAAATAAATATTATTAGAATGTATACATTATAGTTCTGCTCAGTGCTTTCTGAATACAGATTTATCAGTATCACTTTAGAAAAATAAGCAAGTGATAATAATACAATAGGCACATGAATAAGAGAAATCCGAGGTGCATGAGATGTGTTGGGTTCGTACTCGAGACTTATGGCTTGCCATCCGACGGGCACACCAGTAGTCTTCCATTCAGCTGCCATAGAGCAACTTGCTGAATTCGCTTTTCATTCAAGATGCCAAGTACTGTATGAGATCCACACTAAATGGTACTATACTCACTCGTCCGCGTGGCTTCCTTGCTCAATATCGTCGACATTATCATCTGGACCGTCCTCTTTGCTTGAACTGAAACAAAACACATTTGTTGATGATTTGTTGATTCTTTCTTGTTGAACGTATTTGTGAAGTACCCTGGTCGCCAGGTCGTCGGCCCACACTGTCCTCTCATATGGTTCTAACTTCAGACATGCTGCTTCATCGTTTTGAGAACACACACGCCTTGGATGGCTTCCTCGCAAATTGGGGAGAAGTACAACATCGAGAGACGTGAAAAGAATTGGCACAAACACTTACCTATCCGTCTGCCTGCGTCTCTTGCGAGCTGCGCGTCGTTTCTTGGGCGGTTCACGTCGCCTGTCTGCATTCCCTCCCTCTTCCTCCTTCAGTATCTGCAGTAGCGTCACAGAGTACTTTTATTATATGTAATAGAGGTACAAATCTGCGACGTAAGTGAGAAACGTCAAATGTCGCCCTCTGGACGCAGGTTTTGGAAAGTACTTCAAAAGAAAAGAAGTCGCAAAAAGAAAAACAAGACCTTGGTTTGATCCAGCGTAATGTCGATTGACTATCCCGATTCTCTACCAAACACGCTATTCGAACATTAGAATTGGGATTGAAATAACTGACCGTATTGTGTAAACGACCTTAGACAATGCACGGCCTGCAAGTCACACCTCCGTGCCCGTCGGAGCGGGGAGCGTCAGGTTTATTTTTGTTACGGAATTTCTGGATTCGATCCCCGCGCTCAAGGCCCTCGATAGAGGAGGACACGGTGGAGCACACAGTGGCGATCTGCCCAGCGTGGGCGGAGCACCGCCGTGCCCGAGCTAGAGGCGATCGGCGGCGGCGATCTCTCGCGTCCGGCCCTGGTTCAGGCCATGGTCCGGAGCGAGAGGGAATGGGAAGCGGTCACCACCTTCTGCGAAGCAGTAACGCTAGCAAAGGAGGTGGCCGGGCGTTTGAGGGAGAGAACATCTGCCCAACCCAGCCGCCGCGGGAGACGCCCATGGCGCCGGGCGCCGCGAGACGACTTCCGGCCACCGTAGATGCGGGCCTGTGGGCGGTGAGCAATGGGTAGTTCACCGCCCGTCCGTCGATTGACGACAGGCCGTGTCGACGGCGCGTTCGTGTTTCACGCGCGCCTCAAAGAGAGTCAGCAAAGCAGAGGGGCTTGCCAGAGCCTCCGCCTGCCTGGGTTGCGGGTTGTTCGAAAGAGATACCGCGGCCTCGGAACGTAAAGGGCAACAGAAGGAACATGGGTGGGTTTTAGTCAGTACAAGTCTAACATGGCCCCCCGCTCCGCCCAGAGCGGGGGAAGTCATTGAATGATTTCCCACCCGAAAAAAAAAAAAGGCCCTCGATAGAAGCTATGCAATAATAGCTTAACGATACATAGCGTACTTAGTAGAACTACGTAATCATAAATCTTGTAATACTGCCATCTCTTAAAGAGTTTTGTAAAAGTAGCACAATATAATGTAACCAAATTAAAATGTCTGTTTAATGTGCAATGCCGGCAGTACTTCTGGTGTCCAATCTTATTTTGCATACTTATACGAGAACGATTACTCGTTTCCCAGTACTAAGATTGTCAACCCTGAGTAGCGTCGTCTCGCTCACTCCGGTGGCCAGCGCAATCCGTTAGAACTTGGACAGAGGACTCCAGTCCTGGTTTCCGTAAATAATACTTAACAATTTTTTAGATTATATTATATGCACATATTGAAAATTGTTGAGGATAATCTGACGAGTTTTTAAATTCCTCTGGATTAACAAATAATTTTCGACTTGTACTTGTATTACTTACACTAGTGCCTCGGTTAAAATTGGCACCCGATTTTTGCTGCTTGCATTTTTGACGATACCTGCGGGATCGTTCCGCATTTAGTTGCTTTTGATGTAAATATTTTGGTGTAACAATGTTTTCAGATTCAGGCTCACCACTTTGAACGGTACTAGTACTGGGCATGGCATCTGTTAAATAAAATTAAATATATTGAATGGATCGAATATAAATGAAAAAAGGGGTGTGTGTACTTATGTAAACGCGTTAGAAGTTATACTTGTTTGGCGTACTAAAAAAAATTAAAATTCTGTAGTAATTAACGATAAATATAAAAATTAAAAATTTATCAAAAAGATTTTATTTAAATAAAAAAGGTTTTATTAACGTAAAATATTATAAGTTGTATTGTATCGTAATATTATAATTATCAAAATTAAATTAAGAAAATTAGTGTTTTGTGTTATGATAATTAGTGTTTGAATTGGTATTTTAGAGACAACATTAAAATCACAACATGTTTAATTTAATCTGAGTTCAATATACGGTTATCTTACTATAAAAGCCTTAAAAATATTTAGAAAATATATTATTTTTATTTAAATATAAATAACTCCAAAACATATTAAACTAAGCTATAGTTTTAAAAAATCAACCACGTTTCAATTACCACCGAGTGAATTAATGACTCTAAATAACTCAAAACATACTTTCTTCAAAATATCTTACTGTTGAACGAAGGGCAGCGATATAATCTCATTATTTATAACTAGCTTTCGCCCGCGTTAAATTTGGGGTAATACAGTTCCCCTTGCGCCTTATTGATTTGTAATAGCAACATTAAGTTTTCCCTTTTCTTCCCTCTTTCTCCCTCACATCCCACTTTTTTTAATAAAAATATATAATAATAGCCTATGTCCGTCTCCTGGTTCCCAACTATCTATGTACCAAAATTCATCACAATCGGTTTAGCCATTAAAACGAAGAGGTAACAACCAAAGAAACTCACTTTCGCTTTTATAATATTAATAATAAATAAGTGTTTTTTTTTTTATATGTTGGGACAGCTCACACACTCCTATCTGACCCCAAGCTAAGCAGAGCTTGTGTTATGGTAACCAGACAACTGATATACATACTTATATAATTTATAAATACATACATATAATAGATAAATCACACCCAGACACAGAACAAACAATCATGCTCATCACACAAAGTTTCTCCGGGGTGGGAATCGAACCCACGACCTCCGGCTCAGCAGTCAGGGCCACTAACCACTAGACCAACAGGCCCGTCAAATAATATAGTAAGGAAGTAAGGATAATAACTGTAAAAATTCCAATTATTTAAATTTTTACCTGTGGTAATAAGCTGAGGTTCACACTTAATTTGCAAACTTGATGTTGATGGACTATGAATAACTTCGTTCTTAGATTGGAGTTGTTGTGCAAGCAAGTTTCTTCGTTGTCTATACTGTTGACAATTTTCGGAGTTATCCATTTTTGTCACTACCCCCTGATTTATAGAAATATTAAAAAATATGTTTTTTCGTAAACGATAACTTTTACAGTTTTGTGCATTTCTTCGAGTAATATCTTCAGACATCTTGCAAACTGAAACAGATATGAAATTTAATTATGTAGTATTATTAGTTTCAGAGAAACCTGCAAAAGATCATAGTTAAATACATATGAATTAGTACAAAAAGTTATTTATATAGTTCTATTTAAAAATTAGTTTATTTATTAAAATTTCCTAATTACTTAAATATCTGATCTTAACTATTTAATATTTAAGATCAAAGATTAAATAAAGTTATTAC
This sequence comes from Ochropleura leucogaster, assembly GCA_958449745.1. Taxonomy (NCBI): domain Eukaryota; kingdom Metazoa; phylum Arthropoda; class Insecta; order Lepidoptera; family Noctuidae; genus Ochropleura; species Ochropleura leucogaster. Next base: position 6,470,596 of record OY288228.1, on the reverse strand, counting down.
TTTTACAAAATAAAGTAAAAGTTATATGCAGAAAAGAACAGATTGTGATAGGAACGAAATATGTCATAATGATTAAATAAAATATTCGTTTTTTTTTATAGGCAACAATGACCTTTTATTGAAAAACATTTATTTACATTAAATACAAAAATTTACGAATTAATTTGACGCGACTACATAAATAAATAAATAATCAGTGACTTCAGTAATAGTTTTATTCAATGTTGCCTCTGAAGACGGTATTACTGTGACAATTGGTCGATGGTAACTGTAGTATGTTACAAAAGTATTGGGCATTTGCATTGCATTGGTATTTAATTCATTACCTTGATCATTTCTTTGAATAGATGATGATTGTTTGTTTACCGAACCAGATGATCTTTGAGCAGTAATTATTTCTTCATTATTCAGTTCTATTCTATTAGTAATTGAAGAGGTAGATGGTCCAGCAATACTTTGTGAATATTGTACGCGTTCTCTTCTTTCCGCCTCACGCTGCTTCAATTTATCTCTGTTCTGCTCTCTGTATCTTTGCTGACGTTTCCTCTTTTTTTGGAGAGCATTTAGTTCATTACCTTGATCATTTCTTTGAAAAGATGATGATTGTATGTTTTCCGAACCAGATGAACTTTGAGCAGCAATTATCTCTTCATTATTCAGTTCTATTCTATTCATGTTCGAAGAGGTAGATGGTCCAGCAATACCCGGAACGATTGGGAGAGAATCGAACAGTCAGCTGCGCATGGCGACGCGTCGCCACACCGTACACACTACTGCATATCGACTGTAAATAAATACCATCATAAAGCGTGGCGCACGGCATGCGTCGCCACGCCAGAAATCGGTTTTACGTGCAGCTATAGATGTTTCACATCAAAAAGGATTGTGTGGTTTTATGAAAAAAACCATGCTATTACTATTTAGGGACCTACACTAATGTCCTTTTTTTGGTATTGTTTGTCGTTTCGTTGAGCTCCTTGGGTTATGAGTCGAGCTACACGATACCTGACAAATGCTTGCACTGACTGGACAGGTCCACTCAATCTGTGTGGTGCTTTCTTAAAAAGGCCACTTCAGACACTAATCTGCATAGTCCTCATGTAAGTTGACCAAGATGTTTTTGTCTGGACTTTAAAAGAGACTATGACCTCTGAGTTTGTTTCGAGTGTTTCTTCTCAGAGTATTTGGCTACGAAACACCGGCCTCATCTATTTAAAAAAAAAGACGTGTAAAAATGTTTGTGAAAACCTACTTACAAAATAAACATCATATAACATGGTTGTAGTAAAACTTTTTGTCACATTATAGACATTTACCCTACTCCACGGCCGACGACTTGGTGGGAACTGAACCACAAAGTGGGTAAATTTATCCTGTTAAACACACCTTCTAACGTTTACAATTCGTTCCTCAGGGATCACTCTCACACGTGGAAGAGTACTATCTATATGTGGGAGTAAGGCTCTATTTTGTCGTACCCTCTGGACAGCTAGGACAATAGTGCGCCCGTTGGTCGGACAAACTCGAGTGTCCCCATACCTGTGTTGGTATGTCCGAATAGCCAAAGCGGCGTTTCCTAGACACTCTCCATAGATTAAAACCATGTCCGTATACTCCGAAGCTGTGTAATTGTAACGAGACATATTATTCAAACAAACGAAAACACTAAAAACTAAGCGTCTAATTTCGCACAATTTCTATTAAACTAGACGCCTATTAAAAAGTTTCGTGTTCTGTCACTAAAATTAAGCGTTCAATGTCGCACTTACACCGTCGTCGATAACGATTATAATACAAACACTCGAGCGGCGGCAAATCGCGCAAAGTATAAATACTGCGGCACTGTGCGCTTACTTACTAAGCGATGGCCGATGTGATGCGTTTATCGTCAACTCACAGGCACAGAGTACATTGTTTAAAGTGACTTATAGACGTCACTCGCACATTTTGTAGCGCCCTCTGGCAACAAGTACCTAAGAACAACTTTTCATGAAGATTTAAACGTTTATCTGCACCTTCATATCTGTAGTAGGATTTGTAAAATCTGGGGGCCTTCTATTGTTTGTTGTATTTTCTTTAAGTTTATGTAGTGGGTTTCTAAAAATAAAACATGACTTACAAAACATAAATCGCCCCTAAGATGACCCACTGACCATCCTTTATTTTATCCTTTTTTACAAAATTTTAATGCCAACTCCTGAATCTTATCTTCCACACATAATCTTCCCGTGATCCACATAATAATTTATTAGACACAAATAAATTATTATGAATAAATTAAAGCATGAATCTTCAATTTTTGAAATTAATTGCACTGTGGTCGTTGCATTTAATAAAGATAGTACAAATATGAAAAAAACAAATGCGAAATAAATATTTACGTAAAAAATAATTTTATTTCATAAATTTCGACCGGTACAAAATTCCATGTGTATACCAAGCTTTACCTCGTAAAGTAGGGTAAGTTCGCCCTTTCGCGTCCATCGCCCGGTTCGCGTCCATTTTACGGATCTCCCTTTAAAAATGCTAGAAAATAAGTAAAATCACACAATAATAATATGGAAAAAAATGACCGCTAATACCTCAACGTATAAGAGATATGAACATATAGACAAAAGTTCCACCCGCCCCGCTAATCCTGTCTAGAAAAAATATTTTGTCACGGTTGTTCAACAGCAGAGTGCGGACTCGCGGGATTTAGATAAAAAAATAGTGTGCAGCGGTGCGTTTAACGGTAAGTATTTTATTGTTTTATGTGATTTTTACGAAACATAGCTGTGTCTAGACATTAATAATGAAAAAACGAATACTGTGAATTATTAATTTGTTTGTTTTTTTTAAAGTTAACAGTTAAAATAAGGTGGACGCGAATTACAACACCGAATTTATAAAACGTGCACTTTGCGTCCGCAGTGGACGCGAACTCGTCTAATTATGTTTTCTTTAGTTGTTTATTTTTATGTGATTAAAATATGAAAGAGAAATTGGATTTTGGTTTATTTTAACACTTATAGTATGCAATTGTAATAACCAATTTGCGTCCACATTATTATGATTGTAGTAAAAGATAGGCAATATCGATTTAATCGATTACACGTGGACGCAAACTAAACCTACAGGGTTAATATTGTATAGCAAATTGCGTCCATTTTTTCATTTAATAGAAATGATAGCATAAATATATTTTATTTATATTTTTTTAATAATTTAAAATGTATAGTACAGTTTTGATTAAGACTGTGAGTTTAAAATTCATTTTTTACTAGTGCAATGAAGTGCGTAATAATTCTTTATGTTTTCCTATTTAAGATGAGTTCTTCGGAGATAAGAAAGAAGAAGGAAAAGAAAACCTATACAGAAAAAAATAAAGAAAGCGTTAAGTGAGATTCGTGAAAAGAAGAAATCGATAAGACCAGAACCACCGCTAGGGGTAGATGGTGAAAAAAGGTAGTTCAATGGCTTCTTAACACATCGATGTTGAGAAGAATAAACATGTTTTTTATTGTATTTTTATAATGCTAATTAATGTTGATTTATTATAACTTTAATCTTAAATAAATAAATTGTTAAAATCCAGTCTTTCTTCAAATTGTATTAACAATATCACCCCTATATTCCTTCTTTAAACTGGTGGACGCCAAATGGTCCACTGGTGGACGCAATTTGGATTTTGTGGACGCAAAGTGGGTAAAAAGCCTAATTTTGGAATTTGTCTATTTTAAATAAAAACACAAGGAGTTTTGAACAAAACTGAAAGCTAATCTTAAAATAGACTATATAATGAACGCATTACGTTGATTTTTTCATTGAAACTAGTTCTGGGACATTTTTATTTTCTCCTTCAAACTTGCCAACTGCACTAAATGGACGCAAACAGGCGAAATGACCCTACGTGGGCGGCCATTTTGTTTGCGTCCATTTTTTGTTTTGCGGACCCACTTGACATAAAAAATCGAATCTTAACTTAAATTTAGTACTTTTTGTATACTTTTTGACTGAAAACTATTATCGAGTAAACATAGAATGCGATAGTTATTACTTTTTACACAGAACTGGTCTCCCAATTTAATAAATTACGATAGCATTCTGACAAAATTCTAACACTGTTACAAGTACACTGAAAACCACACAGAAATAGAAATATACTAACTCTCAGGTTAAAATTCGATTGCACACACAAATACTATATTCTTATTGTCTAATAACATCGTAAATAACACAATAATACTTACTCAGAACCGAAATAACAAATAAAATATCGGGACAATCTTCCGCTTAGCGCGCGAAAACCAACGACTGACTTTGACATTATTTTTTCAACCAAACATTCCATTTTGGGAACTTTTGACGTATTTTTAGCATGAAGAAATGTAATAAGATTCGAGTAGAAAAGAGAAAAAGTATATATAACACCGTGTGATAGAAAGAAACAAGTATATTATGATGTCGTAACGAACTCGGGCGAGAAAGGGACAAAAAGCCCGGGGATGCACTCAACGGCAAAGAGAAAAAGGGACGGATTCACCTGCGAGTCATTCCAACTATAATTCACTTGCAAAGAGAAAAACGGATTATTACTTTGAAAACGAATTAGTATGACATTTGCTCGAGTTGCGTTCCTTTAACTGCTTTTAAACTTCAAAACTTTTAACCGCCTAATCGGATTCGCCGATTTCATAATTACCTACGCACAGAGCGCTACCAGTTCGAAAAATGGCGCGCCGCCGCGCCAAATGGCCGAGCTCACAAGATGATTTTTTGTGACTCGTTGGTAACTTGAGTCACCTAAAGTGTTGTTTTTGTTCAAGCTAATGAATGACTCTCTCAAGTAATATCAGGTGTTTGTTAACATTGAGTTTCAAATGTATTTATTTTTAGCTGTAAACAATGACTATAGTTGAAAAAAAACATTTTTTGAACTTTAAAAAAGATTATTTTTAAAAGCTAAGCGGTAACACATTTACTTTACCTTCAGGTTAAAATTCGGTTGCACACACAAAAACTATATTATAATTGTCTAATAACTCCGTAATTAACACAATCAACCGAAATTAAAATAAAATTACCACGTTAATCTTCCGCCTAACGCGCGAGAAGCAACGACTGACTGTGACTGACTTTGACAAGTTTGACATTATTTTTTCAATCCGATCCGAAAAGTTTGACATTATTTTTCAATCCATTGTAGAACTATTGTCGTATTTTTAGCATGAAGAAATATATTAAGATTCGAGTAGAAAAGAGAAAAAGTATTAAAACACCGTGTGATGGAAAGAAACAAATATATTATGATGTCGTATCGCACTGGAACGAAAAAAAAGGACAATAGTCTCTTGGTGCGCTTTACTGTCAAAACGAAAAAGGAACAAATGTCATGTCACTTCGTTGCGTGTGAGCAATGGCAATCCATTCAGAGCAGTTTAAAAAATTTACGGATTTGCATTTGTGGATGATTTCATCCATTTAAACAAACATAGTCGGATAAAACATGATGCATTTTATTTCTCACAAAAATATTTTACTGTTAGCTTTGCTACTAAAAATAAATAATACACGTAATAAAAAGCCTAACCGCCTCTGGCAAGATACATTTAAATGGTCTTGGCTAACAGTAGTGTTTCCATGTCTGAGCCCATTTTGTTAGTAATAGTAAAACAGCAACGTAACGACGTGGGCTAACACGACACTGTCACAAATTGTGACTGACTTGACTGAAGGGGGTTAAAAAAAGTCAAGGCGAACGCCGCGTGCGCGCTGCGCGCTCGCTGCACACACGTCACACGTTGGCAACACGCGACGCACTCGCAGCGTGCTTGCGACGCGCGCGCGCGCACGCCTAATGTGGGGTCAGCCTTATGTTTGGACTTACCCAATAAACATTTTGAGAAAAGCTTCATCTACCGTTAGTAAGACATACTTTTGATATTCCTATACAAGTTAATTTCCCTTTAAAGCAGAAGTTTCCGCCCAATCGTACTCGACAAGCAAGAACAAGAATGCTGCCGATTGATACAGGAATGTACAAATCGGAGTATTTAACAAAAACTTGTTAAAACATGATTGCCCGCGGTCTATTATATCGAACCAAGTTTGAACTATATCTTAATTAATATTCGTTGATGTTCACAAGATGTAGTCGAGAGTCGAGAGCTTAGTCGGTGTCTTAGTCTTCCTAGCTAGGTAGATGAAATTATAAATCGACCTCAAAGCCCTACACAATGCCCCCTTTTTTCTGGGTCTCTTACCATTTAGGCCTGCAGCGCCCACAAGGGGGCGTTATGTCCCACGTTGGGAAAGGCTCTAGAGGATGAATGGAATTCAGTACAATTTCTTTCCCTGTTTTTGACAGATTAAAAATGACTATTGTTATGTTCGCTTTTTGTGGCATAGAATGTCACTTTTTGAGCAAGTGGTACGAAAAAAAATATTTATTCTTAAAGTGGGCAATAGACAAAAGAAGGTTGGGAACCCCTGCTCTAGGGGGAGAATGTGATTTAAATTTCGAATACTTACCGTTTATACTGAACTAGATCTGTGTTAACACCATTGAGTTAGTATCTAAAACATTACACATCATTTGAAATAGGAATACGCATTTATGGTGCAGTTATGACTATTAAATAAAATGACGAAAACCGACGAGGACGTATGAGCTTGACGCCTTTGCTTTTCCGACAAAAAAATATTAGTCTAGGAATTTGCCGCGATTTTGTTTTCTTCAAATATATAAACGTTAGGACTAACTACAATGAAACGCAAGTTCCTCAGACGCAAGAACAGAGAAATACTCAAATCAACTCATCGGCAATAAATGTACCAAACAAAAATGTAACTCTCTCTATCATCAGGTAATTCGGTAGGTATTTAGGTAATTGGAGCAATGTTTCGAATGTTAACTTTTACTTTTAATTGTCATTATTTTTAATAAATGCTTATCTCATATTATTATTGAGTTAGTTTTTTCGCAAATGGTACGAAAAGTAGAGTATTTTTCGGTGATAAAACTGTCTTAGTCTTGGGTGAACTTAAATCCCTCGGTACACTCAGGACTCGTCTTAAATTCCTCGCTTCGCTCGTGATTTATGATTTTAACACCCTCGCTATGCTCGGGAGTAAACCTCGGGTCCTTCGTTACGCTCGCAATTAAAATCATCGTCACCCGCGACACTGCTTTATCCCCTTGGTTAAAAATCTAATATTATTGTTGGCCAGTACGGCCATGGATGGAGATGAGCGCTTGAAACCCCCTGATAAGGGGGGTGGTGAGTATGAATGTGTGATGGAGACTGAAGGTATTCCGGCTTCTGCAGCTTCACAAACTCCTTCTCGGAAAATAATGGCTGACAATCTGAGTACTGAACCACCGTCCAAACGTACCATTACTGATCCAGAGAGTGGTCTTGGATCAGAATCTAGTATATATAAACACCCATCTCTTGAAATAAATTGCCGTAAATATGACATTAATGACTTTGGTCCATTTATTGTACATGTGTCCCGCATTGCTGATTCCCCGAATTCCAGTGTTAGCTTAAAACCTTTAAGATTGGGGTCGTTCCTGGTTGAAGGTGGCGTCCAACACATTAAAAAAGACGGCATTAAGCAGATTGGTCGTAATAGGTTGTCGGTGGAGTTTGGCTCCGCTAACGCAGCTAACGAGTTTCTTGACCACGGCTTTTGAACAAGCATAAACTTAAGGCTGAAATCCCATCATACAATGTTTCCCGGTTAGGTTTAGTTCGTGGTGTTCCTACAGATTGGTCTATGGAGGAATTTGTTAATGCCACTGAATATAAAGGACATGGGAAGATTGTGAAAGCTCGCCGTCTAAATTGAAAGGTCAGAAAGGACGATGGTTCTCCTGCTTGGTTGCCTACACAGTCGGTCGTGTTGACATTTGAGGGCCAACCAAAGAAGATATTCGCCTTCTACACCTCTTTGATAGTCGAGGTTTATCAACTTCCTACCGTCCAATGTAAGATGTGCCTTAGGTTTGGCCATGTCCAGAATGCTTGCCGTTCAAATGCCCGTTGTTACAAATGTAGACAGTCACACTGGTGATACCTGTAACATTCCCTCTGACCATGTCAGGTGTCTTCTGTGTACTGGGAGACACCTTGCTACAGACCCGTCCTGCCCCGAATTTGACAGACAAAAACGAATAAAAAAACAATGTCTGAGCAATGTATCTCATACATGGAGGCTTCTGCGCAGGAACCTTCTATAAGACGGGCCTACTCTAACGTCGCTAAAACTATGTTTTCGCAAACTCTGCCTCAGTCAGTAAACTCACCTTCTTACTACGCAACTCCCGAAACTACTCTGCAAAAGAAATCTTTTCGTAAAACTCTAGTAACTCCTGCCCGCCTGAGGACTCCCCTCCCGGAGGGCTACAATAGACGTCTTTTGGCTGAAATGATGATGATAGACTTGCTTTTACCAGCGGTTTCAACCACGGGAAAGTACATGTTTCCACACAAATCCCCCCCCGTTTTTGATAGAATTTTGAGTAATCCTCTCTTATCGGATCCCTACGTCATTCAAAGAACTAGACGATGATCTTTATACATATCATCATCATTTCAGCTGAAAGACATCCACTGCTGGATAAAGGCCTAACCTCAAACATCGCAACAATGACCGGTTCTGTGTGTCTCGCATCCAGTGGACTTCCACGACCGTCACTAAAGTCGTCGCTCGTTCAGTTATATACTTACTAACAACTGCATCAACCACCAATCTTCCTTCCTTTCTCAGAGCCTTTGAATGATTTGGAATAAAATGTACTTCTTTTCAGGGAATTTATTTATGTTATGAAAAAATAAAAGAATAAAAATAAAAAAGTAAAAAAAATATATTTTGTCATAAGGTTCACTTTACACATTGAGATTTTGTCCTGTATTATGAGTTTTACTTTCAAAAATATACAATTTCACAATACTCAATCTCAGACTAAAGCAAAAATTACAAATGTATTCGTACATTTACATAGATATATTGAAGGTGGTACACTTTATTGTAACAGCTAGGATATACATTGGGGTTTTGTCCTGTATTATGGGTATTACTTTCAAAAATATACAATTTCACAATACTCAATCTCAGACTAAAGCAAAAATTACAAATGTATTTGTACATTACATATAATGAGTATTCGTACATTATTTACAACGCACAAACTGAGACTGATATCTGTCCCGTAAGACACCAGTCCCCGATGAATATGCCAACGCAGAAGGCGCTACTAGGCTATCGTCTCGTCCCCGATAGTCAAAATCAAAATCAAAATCAAAATATTTTTATTTCACATAGGCCTACATGGGCACTTATAAAACGTCGAGAAAAGATGCACGGTTCGGGTTGGTCGTTTCCTATGGAGAAGAACCGGCAAGAAACTCCATGGTTACTCTTTTAAGTAACGCCTCCGATAGCAGCAACTGAAGCAGTAATAAACGAGATATGTTCAACGGTTAGACGTCCCGTCGAAACGCGACCCGCACGAGAGGCCCCAGATCACCACACCACATTCATAAAACAACCACGCTTCACGACCATGCCCTAAAATGATTAGTCTCGGCGCTTCGGTCTCGGCCGCTCTATAAGATCTCCGCCCGGAAGCTCTGCTGCAGAATGCCAAATTCTCCAGCAGTCTTGAAAGCAAAGATATATATTGCACTGAACGCACCGAGAATGAATCAATTTAGATTTCTTCTGTCGATAACATATCGTACATCGCTTTCTATTCGATCTGCCCGATGTGTACATTGGCTCGTGTACGATATCTCGCCTCAGCCTCATGAGATCCCCTGGAACTTGGGTAATCTCTGTCAAACAGGGCCGATGCCGTTTGATCAGAGACCTTGCAAGTTCAAAGCGAAACTCACGATGCGATTCAGCCAATTTATCTCTGCGAGCCATTGAACTTCGGTACAGCACAAACGCATTGTGCACACTCACATTCATTAACCTTTTGAAAATCATCATATACCATTTCAGGCATCTCTTTCGCTCTAACGGATACATGGAGAGCTTTTGATCCTTTAGATCAAGACCCCCCATAGCCCCGTTATAATCTTTCACACAAACCGGTTTCAGAAGTGGTTTTCCGGCCCTAGTTCCTATGTACGTTTCGGGGGTGTGATAGGTGGATATTATATTCACCATTTTGGAATCCATCCATGCAATGATGGATACATCTCCACAATGGCTAGCTATAATAGTCCCCTTGCTCACTTCCCTCGGAACCTTTGCAATGGCACTAGGGACGTTTCGACGGTGCACACGAAGAGTTCCAAAGCAATCAAAGCCTAAACTCTTGAGGTACCGTGCTAATGCTGGACAATTGTAAAAATTGTCCATCACCACACAATGCCCCCGATGTTCGAGACCTTACAAAAGCTCTAGAACTACTTTAGTGCTCTTCTCTCCCAAATCGACGCCAAGTAATGGATTACCATCAGTACTGTCATCTTTACCGGTGTAGATTTGGAATCTCGACATATAACCAGTGCGGGACTCACATAGTTCATATGACTTGATTCCAAATAGTGCAGCCTTTGACCTTATTTTTTGGATCCAGGACAAACGACCCTTGAATATGGTCAAAGACTCATCGATGCTGAATTCAGCACCTAGGTTGTACAAGGAATTGAACTTATTACTGAGATGTTCAATAATAGGAGCCACCTTCCTCAGCTTGGCCGATTGTTTTGCTAAATAAGCACCCTCATTTCGCGACATTGGCTGACTTGCGTCAGCTGAATTGTCCACGAAATGAAGAAACTTATTTAGCAAAATGTACCGATTATAGGTTATCAGACTTTTGAACCCCGGCAAATGGAGCACATCGTCTGATGACCAATATTCGGTTATCGACGACCGCAAGTCGATAGCCATATACATCAACATCCCGAATAAAGTCATTATTTCGTCTGCATTTGTGTCCGTCCACGAATGAAGGCGAGATGATGCTTTCAATGTCCCTGCTTCACGCTCAGCATCGATAACCTGATGGGCATATCGGTTAGTTTCCGTGACTATCAAACCTATGATTTCCTCGTCCCAAATATCGGTAAAGGCATCATAGGGTGAATCGTAGTCTTTGACTGACCCAGGGGTAGGACCTGAGAAATTCTCACGAACAGCCCTGAATGATCCAAAGTCTTCTTCCCACTTGAAACTACTCGAATCACCCAAAAGAGTATCGAGAGCGTTATCCATCCCCGTATCGACCTCGTTTATCAAAGCCTCTACCGGTTCCTCAAGCTCGTCGGAGTCAGGAATTCCATTCCTGACAACTGGTATGGCCGAGACATCGTATACGTCTTCGATATCGCTGTCGGGGTCACTACCATAATCTCTAGCTACCGTCCGTGAAGGCAATTTTTCTCTCGAAGTTGATGGACGAACGTCAATTTCGGAGGAAACACTTGCCTCAGACATGGCACTAGAGACAAGAGAAGCCCGAGCAACCGTGTTGCTGGCGCTGGCTTTAGTTGGCACCTTCGATGGCCCCGGTGCATCGCCACCTCGCAGCCTCCACAACCTCTGCTGGATGAACCCGGGAAGTTTGGACTGGAGCTCCATGATCTCGTCGTCGTCTAAGTCCAAATCATCCAGGAGCTCTGCCTCATCAGCCCTAGATAAAGATAACACAAATAAATGCAATGTCGTACACCCATGGCACCGTGATAGCCTAGGAGGACTGTGAAGGAAAATTAACTTACCCAATAGGCAACTCCAGGTTAGGTCTGGACTGCCCTGCTTCGCTGATCTGGACTCTTCCACCTGGGGAATTATCGAGCGGCACCGTCGAATCGGTCAACCGTAGAGAAGCCCCAGGTGTTTGGTCGACGACGACAGCTCGAGACCTAAAAAGAAACAATTACAAATTACACCACTGAAACTAGAGAAACACTGTAGGTAACGCTATGACAAAGACACTCACTGTGGTGGTGAGGGACCGTTGATTTCCCGTTCCGGGGCCTTCCAAACGAGGTCCAATAACTGTGCCCGACGAGCCGAGGGTAGCCGGTTAGGCCCGGGGCTGCCACGGCTGTCCCGGTCATCCCCAACAGGGGTGAAGCTTCGAGAACGTAATCTTAAAATAAAATGAAAAACATTAGTACAATGTACAATGTTTTGATCACCCAACTCAACCCATAAATGCCTGCCAAGTATAATATAATACCCTGCCTAAGTAAAAACGTACGTATGCCTAAGTAATAAACGTACGCGAAATAACGTAAAATAAAAGTTTTTTGTTTTTTTTTATTTTGATCATGAAAAATATAAAATCGAAAAATAAAACAATTTTTACATTTGGCTTTCATAGATATGAACACTAAGACAATATTTACGTTATACTGAATATTCAATATTCACAATAAAAATAATAATCGATTTTTTTTTTGCTGTCTGTACTTTATGCAATGTTTACAACTTTAGCGCCATTTTTACCGGTTTATTTTCTTTCAACAACGATAAATACGATAATGATAATAATATGCAATTATATCACTTTGTAGTAACTTAATTATGTTTATAGGTAAATAAACTTACAACTTATGTAGATTTCAAGCATTTCGAGATAAATTTTGCACTAAAACAAGTCGAAACACGACGGCCATGACGCAAAAAAATACGCGTCTTCACAAGTTTCGTCACTTTTTCACTGGCATATTTATTACTTTTCCAAAAACAAACACTTGCAACATAATCTACACTTATTTCTCAGTAATTTTATATAAATCTTATAAGATTACTCACCGTTTTGGTTCTAACACTAAGGTTGGATTCCAAACGATGTTTTCTTTCACCGTTTGTAGAGCGGGGGCCTGGGTTCGATACCACGACCCGTGACTCGTAGCTCAGAGCCGTCACCAGCGGGCGCCACTGTCATATCATACGACAACAGGCGACTTTTGAATTAGTTCAAACCGATAACTTACGTATCCACTTCATCATCTGTGTGTGGTTCAATCTTCAGTGCTACACGAAGCGGGTCTGTTTGGAGATGTCCCCTGAAAACAAAGGAAGATGATTTAAAAAAAACATTCTATACTACCAAAACTAAAACCCCATTACCTAAATTATTTTATTTTGTTATCCTTTCAATACAAATGCATCCAAGCTGAGGCGTAGCCGAGGTAGCCCCTCTACGCAGGGCTCCGAGGGTTGTGTGCGGGTTTAAAGAATCCTATCACGAAGGGAATGGCGTTGTTCTAGTTCGCTCGGGCTCTAGACCCCGCCATCCCCTTCGGGCCTAACCTGACCGAGCTCACTGCGCTCGCTGTTGCAGTTCTCCTTGCCACAGCACAATTGTCGTGACGGCTGGCAACATTGCCCCATTGTATTGTAATGTTAATTGTTTGGCCAACATCATAGGTATATTAAATTGTATTTGATGACCCTCAAACAACACGAATAAGCAAGTCTTTGACTTACTTGTTCAATTCACAACTACCAGGTTGTAACTGCTCTTCTGTAGGTAAGAATATTTCAGGTTCCTCACTAAAATTAAAATAAATATTATAAGATTGTACACATTATAATTCTGCTTAGTGCTTTCTAATTAGATATTAATTGTAAGTCGGCATTTAACCCCTTGTACGCCGGAACGTAGATCTACGCGATACACAATGCGTTTTTAATTGTGACTGTAATTCAAGCGGTTAATAACACTTTAAAAAATAAATATACTTTAATAAAAAGTTCAAAAGCTTCATACTCTATTTTGCTTGGGAGTTTAATTTTTCTGTATGAACATCATACAGAAATAAAGAAGGAAGCAGAAGCGCGTAATAATAAAAAAACTATGCCTTGTTTTAAAAAAATACTGAATTCGTACATAATGAGCAAATAACAATTTAAAATAAAAAACAACTTAATTAATTAGTACGTTGCCATGTATTGCCACATCTAGTAAAACGTTTGACTAACTTTAGTTTGGATCTGTGTTTGCTTGGTAATTTGTGACCAAGTATACAAATAATTTTGGTATTGTGATCGCATACCCTCACATTTGTTATTTTTTCTAAGAACATAGACTTTTGTACGCTCTACTACCCTGATATTTATATTTAAATTTAGTTTCTCAGTAAGTGAATTTATTGTTAATTCTTTATGAGAAATAATAAAGTTCTTAAACCACTAATATTCTCTTGTACGTATTATTTGTTTTGATATATTTTTGTAGAACTGATTTGAAACGAAGGTTATCAATATTTAAATTGCATCGTGAGTTTTATTATTGTAGTTGTTTATTGTCAATTGAAGGATCATATGGATCATAACTTTCATTTACTTTGTTTGTTTTAGACGATTGTCTGGCAGTTTGAGAACTATTAGGGACCCACTAAAATAAATGTCCTTGTATTGGTATTGTTCGTCGTGTCGTTTAGCTCCTTGGGTTATAAGTCGAGCTACACTATAACTGACAAATGCTTGCACTGACTGGACAGGTCCACTCAATCTGTGTGGTTCTTTCTTAAAAAGACCGTTATCTGCATAGTCCTTTTTTTTTTTTAATATAATAATCTTTATTTACTAAAAAGTAGCTAGTTACAAATATTTGAATTTATGTATAGGCATACAGTTACAGCTTACAAATTATAAAACCCCTGCCTCCCAAACTAGGTGATCCTGTATTTTGGGAGTCAGTGTTCCCTCGTTGAGTATTACACAAATATGAATGCTTATACTGCTATAATGTTTCTTAAGTAATTGTGCTAATTAACATAAAGATTTCTTAAAGAAAAATAGAGTGCAACTAAAAATAAAGTAATCAAAATAAGTCCTTATATGTAAGTTGACCAAGATTTTTTGTCTGGACCTTAAAAAAGACTATGGCCTTTTTTTTTTCGGGTGGGAAATCATCCAATGACTTCCCCCGCTCTGGGCGGAGCGGGGGGGCATGTCAGACTTGTACTGACTAAAACCCACCCATGTTCCTTCTGTTGCCCTTTACGTTCCGAGGCCGCGGTATCTCTTTCGAACAACCCGCAACCCCGGCAGGCGGAGGCTCTGGCAAGCCCCTCTGCTTTGCTGACTCTGTTTGAGGCGCGCGTGAAACACGAACGCGCCGTCGATACGGCCTGTCGTCAATCGACGGACGGACGGTGAACTACTCATTGCTCACCGCCCACAGGCAAGACTATGGCCTCTGAGTTTGTTTCGGCTGTTTCTTCTCAAAGTAGTCGGGTACGAAACACCGGCTTCATTTAGTTTAATAAAAAATAAACGTGTGTTTGTGAAAACCTACTTGTAAAATTAACATCATTTATCATTCATATCATTGAGGTCGCTGTTAGCCACTTAAGACTAATACGGTATTACACCCATTTTTAAAAAGTATCTCATTATGTTCCTAGAGTCCTAGTAAACCACCAAAAAAAAATTGGTTGCCTGTGAAGTCGGTATACGGGCGAAAGTTTTACGTGACAACGACTTTGAGTGGTAAAATAATTTTAATGTGAATATTCATTCGTATAGTAGGAAGAAGGATGAAATAATAGTAACAATTTAAAACATTTATTTATACAAAGAATTATATTTAAAACATTTATTTATACAAAGAATTATATTTAAAACATTAATTTATACAAAGAATCTCGCACTGAATTTCATATTAACAAAATTTTATTTTTACCTTTACACATACATACGTATTTATATACAAATATACATACAATAACTTGCAATACATTTGCGTACAATGAAACAGCGTTTACTACAACTTAACTTGTTCCTATCTGAGTGATTCTGTTGAGGATAGGGCGATGATAGGAGAAATATGAAATGAAAGGAAGTGTTTCTGCTGTAATGTGCCTAGAAAATGTCAAGTCAATGGTTGTTACTTTTAACGTAGTAGACTTAGACATATCTGATACGCAATCAAGATTAAACGTATCTTTAATGAATTTGAGAAACTTGTCATCAGACTTCACGTTTTGGTTGAAATCACCGCATAGAAGAATCGGCATATTAGGATCAACTTGCAGGAACGGTGCCACGTACTGGCTGATATGCACGTATGGAAGAAGTGCCTGGTGTAGCAACATTCCGATGTCTTGTACACTTGATCCTGGATGAATATAAACAGCACCGAGCACAAATTTTAAGGTAGTATCAGCGGTAAAGCAAGTAACTTCAGCCAAGCACAAGTCACCGCAGCTTTTGATAACTCGAGCAGTGTCTGTGACCGCAACATCGATCACATTTCCTGTTGATATTGATGATAACCTACGATAGATCGCTACTCCACCTGCTGCTTTGGTGTCTGAGTTTGTTCGATTATTCTTCCTTGATATGCACTCATAATTCTTGATTGGATGTGGTTCACAAGTGTCGCGCATCCACGTTTCGGTTAGTACTAAATAGTCAGATCTTGGAATCACTGTATCTGTTTCAATGTCTGTGGCATGAGCACTCAAACTTTGACAATTGATGTTCGTCACGATAGTTTGTCTATATCTCGTGTAGTTTGTGAGTCGTTTCCTTCGCGCCCATGTTTGAAAATCAAAGGAGAGTCCTTCTCCGTGATGATATGCAATCCGTTGATACTCGTTACGCGGCTCATGGCTACATATACTAATTGTTGTAGTTGCTTGGAGGAGTACTTACACGATACACGATTACATCAAACGTCCCACCTTGTGATTTGTGAATCGTAATGGAAATTGTTTGCGTTTGCATTTCACTGTTTTTGTCAATGTGATGTTTACCACTTTTTTGTACACCCAATCAACTGACAAAGTGTTTGGTTTGCTGAGTACATGTGGTCGACTTTAGAGTTTTGCATTGGCACCCGTACTTTTGTCTGGAAACTCGAACCAAAGAGTGATAATTTCATCTTTTGTGGGCGGTGACGTCGTGCTGGTCGATGGTCCTGCTTCGGCTGGATCAGCTGGCTGACGTTCGATAGCGACGTTTACCAATCCATCTCCTACATTGATGTTAGACGTTATCGTGTAAGGGTATCCCACTGCTAAGGGCAGCATGTAAGGCAATCCGTCTGTCTCTGCAACCGACATCTTGTGAAGTTTTCCTTGCTGTTGGCCCCTCTCAGAATTACTGGAATATCCGAGCATGATATCAGTGGCAATACAGTTGTGTGCGTTGTTAATTGCTTTTCGATTGTATGAATCAACCTCAAAGTTACTGTAAAACAACCGAACAGCGTCAGGTACGTTCTCTTTGCACCAGGACTCTGACTTATGTCTGGATTCTATAAGTTTGATGTTATTGACACTTAGTTTAAGTTCATCTCCAATTTTCGTCAGAATTCTCGAAAGCAGCTCGTCAGTTTGTCGTACAACACGGACCAATGGGAAGTAGTCGATGCTTTGCCTATAGGTCCTCCAAGTTGGTTGATTGGCACTGTGTAACACGGAGTAGCGCGTACAGGCGGCAGCTGTCTGAAATCGCCGCATAAGATGATGTGAAGGCCTCCGAAAACTTGGTCGTATATGCCGGTTATCTGTTGCAATCGATAATTGATTTTACCGAGGATAGCTGCACTCAACATGCTGATCTCGTCAATGAAAACTGCTCTCACGCCAACGAACATATTTCTATAGGCTTACAAGTTTTCAGCTGATAGAAGTCTTGTAACTCGAGAAGTTGTTAGACGAAATGCTGAGTGAACAGTACGTTTCCATGAGGGCCTTCAATGTATACGTTTTGCCACATCCTGCTGGTCCGGTGAAGAAGATTTGTAGAGCCTGTAGGAGCTCATCTCCGCAGCCATGTAAACGATGTATAGCCTCAAGAATCACCTCACGTTGTTCAGCATTTGTAGTTCGTAGCAGCTCACAATATTGTTGTTTTGGCATCACGACACATCACGTTGTTTTTACAACTGACAATCCGTTTTGCGGCACGATTTCATTAACATCATCATTATTTTCAGCTCCCTCTCCTCCTAACAGCTGTTCTACAAACACTCTTCTTGACTCTGTTTCCGTTGGTTCTGTGGTGTCTGAATTTTGCAAAATCATCATTGCTTCTAGCTCTTGCATCACTTTGTCGATGTCAATATTGTTTTCATAAAGTTTTCTGCGTTCCACGATAGTTTCCTTGTTGTCATTGAATAATTGTATAAATTTATTACAATCAACAATGTCAGCGACTTCGTTGCGAAAGGGCAAGTACAGCAGTACCATCTCACGTTGATAATTGTCAGTTTCATCTATGTCGTAGCATCTGTATCGTATGATTCGACCGATCAGACGTTTGCGATATCCTCTCGATGTCGTTTTTTCTCCAGTCGGCGGTTCAGGATCGTCATCTTCATGCACGTTCAAGTCGTCTTCATTGTCAATGAAATCACGAGAGTTAGCATACCACGACGCAAACTCGGCCAAATATACATCTTGCAAAGATGGAGGTCTTTCTTCATACCGCTGAATGATGTTTTTGGTCCACACGTCTGTGCTGTCCTCTGCGATTCGTTCGCGATCCAATTGTTTCCGACGTTTGCGGCAACGTTGTCTCTCTGAGGGCCACACTGTTGGTATGTACACAATTTGACGGCTTGCTTCGCTCATCGGCTGTCGTAACAAATACCATGCTGCTTCTTGCGCCGACATTTCAACTGCATTGACAAGTTTGACACTCAATGCTTTTAATTGACCAGTGTAATCGCGGTCAGGATGTTCGTCCATCATTTTAGTCAACTCTCGATTCAAGTTACCCATTCCACGAGCTGATTTGTTCACGTATTCCACGACGTACTGTGCGCAGCTGTATTCATCTAAGATAAACTGAATATCGATGTTGGAATTAATTTGACCAGCAAGGTAAGGGTTGAACGTGTTCGTCATAAGTTGATCGAAGTTACGTTTAAACAACAAAGTTGGCCTGCGAAGGGTTGAACGTACTATATCAAGATATGCATCAAATGTCAGAGCATGTTCCCTCAGAAAGTCATCCATGCTAGGGTATGTACGTTCGCTGAGACACGTTCGTAGCTCCTTGGATTTTTTTTGGAATGTTGACCGGCGTCCATCAGTCTGAGGCATTGGAACCAAGACTCGAGTAGCAGGCATTGGCCAGTACGGGATCCCAAATCTGCAAGTCGTCTCACCTCGCTTCGTGCAGGTGAAAGTGTGCTTGTGAATTTGATTGGCGTAGATGGTCTCGTTGGGCAAATCTTCTTTGGCGACAGAACTCAGCTTCTCCACGAGCTCGATGGTCATTGGCATATTTTCTGACACGGCCTCGTGTGGATCATTATTCAACCACACCAAAATGTGTGCGTGGGGGCTTCCTCGATGCTGGAACTCAATGCGAAAGAAATAATCTTTAACAAAGTACTGGCCAAATGGATTATATGATTGTTTTGCCTTCAGCATATTCATCAATGTACCGACGAGTTTGTGGAAATATATGCAGCACGAAACTGGATCGTCGCTCACTAAGTTGCACCGCTCTGACGTGTTCAGATCTTCAGCAACTTTTCCAGGATACTTGTTACTCAATTTGAGGAGTAAGTTCAGTAATATCAACCAGCGTACTTCGTTTGCACTTAAAGTGAGAAATATGGTCGGTTTACCTAGTTGACGGAGCATCGCAAACAGATCTCGTTTGCGAGACGCCCAATACTGGACGGAATTGGGTACTGACTTCATGAAGGCAAGATTTTGAACGACAAATTCTTTAAGAAATTCCGGGTCCTCCAACATGCGTCGAGTTACGTTTTCCGTGGTTGACACATTCCGAAATGTGCTGGAAATGCCATCTACCATGCGGAGACGTAGAATCTTCATAGCAACGTACAAGACTTTTTGAGGCGTGGCTCCGCGTCTGTCACTTCGTCGTAATTCACTGGTTGCCATCATGTAAGGTGTCACTGAAACTCCCATGTGGAAGCGACGAGGCTGGCCGTAGTATATTGCAGGAAATGATAGTTCTTCAGCATGACGGTCGTAAATGATGTTCAGAGGCATGGCCCGATGTCCTGGTGCGATGTCGAGGCAATCCTCTTCGTTCCACAGTAGTGTATGCTGCCTGGAAGCAAGAATTTCTGACTCCGGAGTACACTCGGCGGCGATTGTTTCGATTCGATGAGCCGAGTCATCCTGCAAATCTTCCTCTGGTGGCACGACAGTTTGCAGCCTTGACAAATCTACTTTGATATCGTACAAGCGATATAGACTTGAATTTTGAAGAACATCCAACCATTCTTTGATTGTCCTTTTGGACATGTAGCCGCTGATGTAATTTGTTTTGTGTGCGAGATTCCGTTTGATGTTGACATTAATGACGTCGTCCTCATCTAAATGCCGGGGCAAGCATTGTACCATGTCTTCTACGTTGACTGGAACGTTGATCACTTGACCAATAATTCCATAAGAGAAGTCATGCCGCAGACGACGCACTTGCATGAATGGCAGACGTGGTGAGATTAATCGTTCACTAATTGGATCCAGTGGCGGTAAGCCAGGAGGTATTTCTGGATATGAGAAGCCATTCACTTTTGCAAGGGTAGGAAGCTTATGTTTGTTCAGCGAAAATTTACAGGTGTTGCAAATATGCGTATAATCCTCCTCGCGTAGTTGCCTATTTTCCTTAACGAACCAATCCGATATGACCTGTAGTTGTGCAGCAGTGATGATTTTAAGGTCATTCTTGAACCACAATCGGTCGCAAACAGAGCAAGCGTGGCCAAATTCGTTGTCCAGAAATGTAGTTTTAAACCTCTTTATTGACGACGACCATTTGTTATTCCAGGTTGATTGTTCCGGTTGCACTGCTGTGTGAGTCGGTGGAGTACTTATTTGTGAAACAATTTGAGCAGCTCTACGCTGTCTGTAAGCACGTTGTCGCTGAGCGCTGGTCTGGGCAGTAACTGTTCTTTCCACTACCACAGGAGCAGACACTGTGGCTGACTCTAGCGTGCCGGTGTCAAGAGCTGAGTTGGCGAGTCTACGTTGCTTGCATCTACGTTGTCTTTCGGCGGCTGCTTTTGCAAAATCTGCTGCCTCTGCTGGAGTTCTTTCCGCGGCCTTACGTTTTCTATACATACTTTGCCGTCGCGCTTTGGCGCTAAGGGGTGTGTGTGGCACAGCGAAAGGTATGGCAGACGTTGGTGGCTCGATATCATCAGTCTCCATCGGTGTACTGGACGTTGAAGGAATTTGTACATCTGGCTCCATTGTACTAAAATTTAACAAATTAGAAATTATTGTTTCTCATATTTTTAAATGTTTTCAAATACAGTGTAAACTCTTTATAACATCATTCTTTATAACGATAAACTCTCTATAACATAGAAAAGATCACAATTTGGTTGGTTTACCTTAAAACCTTAAAATTGATACACCCCTTATAGCGCAGCAGCCATTCTCTATTACGAAGAAATGTGTTTATAATTAGACACAGAAAACCGTAATTATCGGTGTTATTGTTTATGTTATCTTATCAAGTTACAAAAGACGCCGACTAAACCTTTGAGGTCCCGAAACTGCTGAGGTCGTAAACAGCCGTTTCGCTTTTGTTATTGTTAATTGCCTGGAACACGTGCTTGGTTTGCTTGAAAATGATGGTCTCGAACTAAACATCTAGGAATCGTACCTATTATCAGAAGTACTGGCAAAGCAAAAAACGTCAGGCAAAGTTAACTGACTATATGTATTAATTTTATCAAAAAACATATTAAAGATTATAGTTAATTCGGTTGTTTTTCTTTCTTCACTACATATAACAATAACTCTCTATAACGATAAAAAAAGGTCGGTCCCTTTTTTTTTTTTTCTTTTTTTTTCCGGGTGGGAAATAATCCAATGACTTCCCCCGCTCTGGGCGGAGCGTCATGTCAGACTTGTACTGACTAAAACCCACCCATGTTTCTTCTTTTGCCCTTACGTTCCGAGGCCGCGGTATCTCTTTCGAACAACCCGCAACCCAACAACCCGCAACCCAAGATCGGTCCCTTGAGTTACGTTATAAAGAGTTTACACTGTACTTATGAATAGTCAATTTAAAATGAACAAAATTTGATTGTGTTAAATACCTGATTTGGTTCATGTTATGAATTAATAAAATTTGGAAAATTAACAAAATTTGTTTTTGTTGAATTAACTTTTTGTTTCAAGAATTTTTAAAAAATAAAAGTAGTTTTAAAAAGTTACTAATATAAATAATTAATTTGAAATTTCACAAAATTTGTGTCTGTTAAATTCATTTTTGACGTGAGAAGCGCAAGACATGAACCGGTGTGTATGCCTATCTCTCTCACTCTCTCTCTCTCTCGCTCTGTCTCTCTCGCTCTTAGGCGGGCTGTGCTCGAGTGGAAGGGACGCGTGCCTTTCACTTTTTATGTCTGTCTCTCTCGCTCTTAGGCGGGCTAACCATGCCCGAGTGGAAGGGACGCGTGCCTCTCACTCGCTCTCATTGTGAGCGCATAACGTGAGCGGAGCGTAACGCAGTTTCTTTAAGTGCGCCCGGCAAACACGTCAATCGATAAGTGCCATAAAACTGCATTTCAATTTTACAACAATTAAGTAAACAAATTTGCTATTATTAATCTTTCTGTTTAGTTGTATATTTCACTATAGTTTA
This sequence comes from Ochropleura leucogaster, assembly GCA_958449745.1. Lineage (NCBI taxonomy): Eukaryota > Metazoa > Arthropoda > Insecta > Lepidoptera > Noctuidae > Ochropleura > Ochropleura leucogaster. The sequence continues at coordinate 6,448,033 of OY288228.1, read as the reverse complement.
TGGTGTTATAATATGGTAGTATTTTTTTCTTCCATGGTGTTATTACTATTATTTCAATAAAAATTAAAATGTAAAGTTTTATAATACAAAAATAATAATAGTTGCTCAGTTGACAGTTGTCAATTTTTGTTAACATGACTATATAACGTAATAATCATGGCGGACACTGTTTCGCTTAGTAAAACAACAGACTAAAAAAAGTGAAAACTTTGAAATCAATTTTAAAATTTATTTAGTTATTTTATTTACTAAATTTAACATTTTCCGACTGCTTGTTGCCTAAGCTATCTGAATTGTATATTTTTAAAATTTATTTCATATAGAGTAAAATACCCTATTATGGAGGCAGCACTATTTATTAGTTCCTCTATTCGCTGCCCAAAGTTTTGGCGCTAGTTGTCAAATAGTAGCAGGGTTCAGTCTATCTTTCGAAATATTTATCTTGACCATGCTAATAGTTAAACAACGGGCCTGCCAGGGCCACTGCCAACTGGGGTTGCGGGTTGTTTGACAGAGATACCGCAGCCCCGGAACTTAAACGGCAAAAGAAGGAACAGGGATTTTGAATACAGGAGAAGAAAATCACTTTTAATTGTTGCTGCGAGTTCACATACAAAGTGCTTGTGACTGTACATCTCTGCATGTACCCGCGGGAATATCAAGCGTAATGTTCTGATATGATTACTTACAGTGTTGGTGTGTCGTCAGTTGGTGTGTCGTCAGTTTTTCTAGTATTTTTCCTTCGTTTACGTTTAGTGTTTACAGGTTGATTGTGTGCGAGAGTCTCGTTAGAACTGCAACCAAACATAATGGACAATCAGACAACTACGTCTGACATGAGCATGATCAGCCTGTCATGTACCCGTGGCCGGGACTCAGGGGCTCTCAGAGAATGGGCTGTAGGCCGCATGCACCAGCGGGCTGGTACATGTCCCATGGCTTCTAGTTTTGGGTTCTAACACTAAGGTTGGATTCCAAACGATGCTTCCTTTCACCGTTTGGAGAGCGGGGGCCTGGGTTCGATACCACGACCCGCAACTCGTAGCTCAAGGCCGTCACCAGCGGGTCGCCGCAACTAAGATATCCCATGATCTTGAAGGAGTTTCAAAAAAGTTAAACCGATGACTTACGTATCCACTTCATCATCTGTGTGTGGTTCAATCTTCACTTCTACATGAAGCGGGTCTGTTTGGAGATGTCCCCTGAAAACAAAAGAAAATAATTATTTAAAAAAAAACTTTCTATACTGTCAAGACTACAACCCTATTTCTTAAGTTATTATATTTTGTTTTCCTTTCAAAGAAAATGCCTCTAAGCCTAAGCGTAGCCGAGGTAACCCCTCTACGCAGGGCGTTGTTCGAATTCGCTCGCTTCGCTCGGACCCCGCCATCCCCTTCGGACCTAACCTGACCGAGCTCACTGCGCTCGCTCTTGCAGTTCTACTTGCCACACCACAATTATCGTAACAGCTGGCAACATTGCCACATTTTTTTTTTTTTTTTTTATTATCCTTTTTTTTTTTAAGGGGCTTTTGTTCTTTAAGAACATGTCAGCCCCGTTGAGTCATATTTATTTAAATAAATACCACAAAAATATACAGTATCATATCAACGAATAACAAGACCTTACTGACGCGTGAACATCCTAAATAACGTAACAGCAGTAGGTGACGTGGGATTTGCTAGTACAGATGTAAATATGCCAACTTCCATTAAATTTAATTTAAATTCACGCACCAGTAATTCCCTGTTACTCGCATATTTCTTACAATCTAACAGTAAGTGTTGTACATCATCAAGCACTCCACATATTTCGCAATTGGGGGAATTTAGTTTTTTCATTAAATAACCAAATTTGTTAGAGGGATAATGTCCTGAACGTAACCTATTTCCTATGACTATAATATTCCTACAAATTTTACAATTCATGAACCATGGAGTTTGAGGAGGCTGACATTGTATTGTTTTGAACCAAATTCCCTTCTCTTTACTTCTCTCATTGAAATACTCTTTAAATATGTCATAACATTTATTTTTAACTTTAGGCAGGTATTCTGTATAAAATAATTTTAAATTGTATTCACCACCATCGGTAATTGATAATTTTGCCCATCTGTCAGCCTCCTCGTTTCCTTTTAACCCGATATGAGAAGGAACCCATTGCAGTCTTAGATCACGGCCACAGTTTTTTAAATTATACATTTGCTTTAATATTGCATAAGCTAGCGATGCACCTCTGTAACCAGAGGCGCAACGAGCTATATGCTGTAAAGCACTTTTGCTATCAGTAAAAATTACAATTTTATTACAAACTAAATTACTGCTACTATTGATTGCTTCTAAAACTGCAATGAGCTCCAACGTCATAATTGATGCATTACAATTATTGACCTTAAACATAGATGATGTCTTATGACTTACATCGTAATATGCGGCTCCCTGACCATTAGAGGTTTTGGACCCATCGGTGAAAACTTTGTGCCATCCCTCATATTTTTCATATAATTCTTTAACAACCTCTGAGTGAATAACTGAATTTTCAAAATTCCTCTTGCTTTGATTAACACAATCAAGGCTACTGTGTATCATTTCATTTTCATCTATATATGCCGTCCAAATATCAAATGAAAACATGTTTAGTGGATAGGCCGAATCAATATCATATAGTTTGCAATCATGGTACACAGCACAGAGTGACGGTTTCCTTTTGTTTCGCCAATACTGTCAATTTTCTAAAGTGGTTAACTCCTTAATTATCTCTATTGTTTCATTATTAGTCCAAGACATACATTTAACCAAATATTTATACGCGAGATATAGTCTTCTATTATACAAAGGGGGTAGTGCTAACTCAGCCTCCATAACATGTATGGGAGTACTCCTGATATAACCACCAATAATTCTAAGTGCCTGATTTTGAATTTTGTCTAACTTGTACAAGTGGGATTTTGCACTGTGGTCATATAAAAAAGAACCATAATCGAGCCTACTTCGTAACAAGGATACATACAGACTACGCAAATGTTTAGGGTGCACACCCCACGAGGGACCCGATAGCATTTTTAGTAAATTTAAATTTCTTGAAGTTTTCTGAGCTATTTCATTAATGTGTTTACTCCAAAGTAAGGCTTTATCGACCCACATACCTAAATATTTAATGTTATCTACAGTCTGAATAATGCTACTATTTATCGTCAAATCTATAGTTTGTTCTCTGCGTCTCCGGTTAAATATACACACTTTAGTCTTAATTGGCGATATATCCAGTCCAATACAGTTTAGTTTGTCCATTACCAAGTCTAATAATATTTGCAGCTTGTTTTTACAATAATCAAGATGCTTATGACTTATATAAAATACAAAGTCATCCGCATATTGGGATATCATTACTTGTGGATCCTCATTGCCTAAACATATATCATAAGTTGCTAAATTAAATAATAACGGAGAGATTGGGTCCCCCTGAGCTAGACCCACGCCAGTCCACCTAGAACAAACTGTGTTATTGGTAAATCTGTCCTTAATCGTTAAGCATCGCGCACTTAAAAATGACGAAATGTAATTACAGATGCGATAGCCGAATTTTAATTCATCCAACTTTTTTATAACTTTTTCTGTCAGTACATTGTTATAGGCATTTTCCAAGTCTAAAAAACAAGCAACAGTCGATAACTTTTTCGCAAACCCTATTTGAATGTGTGTTATGAATCGGGTTAAGTTATCCAAACATGATTGACCTCTGCGGAATCCTGTTGTGTTACGGGACAAAATTAAATTCTTTTCCACGTACCATTCCATTCTTTTCAACAACAAGTTATGAAAGGTCTTGCACAGACATGACATCAAAGAGATAGGTCTTAGTTTTGGGCTATTACTAACGTTTGTTGCTTTTGGTATTGGGATAATCTGAAAAGTTCTCCACTGATCTGGTATTGAACCAGTTGCAAGGATCGTATTAAATAAATGCAGTAGGAATATTTTGGTGCTATTTGGTAAATAGTATATCATAGAATATGTTATCCTATCAGTTCCGGGAGCAGTATCCTTCTTCTTCAAACATTTACTTAACTCGCACATTTTAAAAGGTACTTCCAGTGATTGATTAATAGAAACAATTGAGTGTGGCCTATTCAAAGCAATATCTGGTGTAAGACTGTACAACAAGTCTTTACTTTTACATGTCGGCACAAAAAATGTAGGTTTACGATAATTTTTTTGCCACTTCATTTTACTCCACATGTTTGATGCTGACGTACATTCATTAATACTTGAACAAAAATCTTTATAATCTCGAGAGCGGTGTTGAGTAATTAGTGAACGAGCTTGTTCAATTTTATTTTCTAATATTGTAAGGTTATCCGGAGTCGGATTTTGTCTAAAATTTTTAAGTGCCAGTCTTCTTAAAGCGACAGCTTCCGATAATTCTGGTTTCCAATATTTTTTTGGTTTGAAGTTTTTTGACGGGTTATTGCACAATTTAATTTTGGGGATGTGTTTATTAGCAGAAATATTGATATGTGTTTCTAAATAATCATACATCTCTTGGACCGTACCATTAAAAGAAAGACAGTTACGAAAATTGGCCTCGAGACACTCACAATAAGCTTTCCAGTAGGCTCTTTTAAAATTACGATTTTCTATAAGAGGGAAATTTTGTTCAAAGTTTAAAGACATCTTGATAACGAGGTGGTCACTACCAAGATTCTCGTTAAAAACTTGCCATTTGATTTTGATACCTAAATCTGTAGAAACAAAGGTTACATCGGGAGAAGTTGCTTGTATGATGCCACCAACCAGTTTAACCCTGGTAGCGTCTCCGTTATTTGTACACATGAAACCACAATCCAATGATGTCTCCAACAACTGATTCCCCCTTTGATCAGTTTTGGACGACCAGTTACAATGATGACCATTAAAATCACCCGCTATTAGGGTCTTCCTTGATGCTATAGAAAATACATCGTCCCAGTTAGTTTGTTGAGTACGTATTGAGGGTGGACAGTAGATAGCTATGATGTTCTCTAAATTGCTACAATTATAAATCCTAACATGGACAGCTTCAATTCCTGGATTATTTAAGTTAATAGTGCACGCATGGGATTGTAGTTATGCACAAAAAACAAAAAACGGCTACCCCCCCGTATGAGTCGTCTCTGTCTCGCCTATATACACTGTAACCACTGATGTGCACGTCAGACTCGGAGTCTAACCATGTTTCAGTCACAATAGCTATATGTATTTTCTCTTGAACTAATAAAGCGTCAAAGCTAGATAGTTTCGGTTTTAAACTATGTGCGTTCCACTGACATATATTAATCGAGACTTTTTTACTATTACTAGCCATTAAAAAGATTAAACAACGTCTTTAATATACCTCTCCCACAAAACATATTTGCAAAATAGGACTTACATTCTTCATAAATAACTTTTATCAGTAAAACAACTTTTTCTAATATGGTGGTGTTTTCACATATTATAACTTCTTCAATTTTTCGCATAAGACACCTCATTTTCTTTCTTCTTTCTTCTCTCTCCTCTTTCTTTGAATCCTCTTTGGAAGAACTTTGCCCACCTTCTGTCATACCTGAAACTTCATTGTCAATTTCCATATTCAAAGAGTCAATATCTTGGTTCTTTTGTTTCTTTTTCCCCATCCTAGCTATCTTTCCATTTTGACCACTGCGTGAATTTTCCGATTCGATGTCATTCGACTGAGTGATTTGCTGATTTTCAGGTTCCTCGATTAAGTTGGCAAAAGTATTAATCTGTGCCTGTATAGTTGTAGATTGACACTTTTCAGAAGATTTCGTAGTTTCCTTATTAAATGAGGTATCGTTATCTAGGTTTATATTTCGGACTTCTTTCTCAGACTTGAGATAAACCTCATATGCTTCCTTATACGATAGGTCATTATCTCCCATAATTAAACGTATTTTTTTTTCTTTTATATAAACCGCACAAGTCTTATCCAAAGCCATATGAGGGCCTTTACAGTTAGGACATGAGTAAGTCATAGTTTCGCAATTCACGTGATATTTACCACATTTAGGGCATACCACATTCTTATTTGGACAAAATCTTTTAATGTGACCAAATTTCCAGCAGTTCGAACATTGATTCACTGGAAATGTGAAACGTTCTACTGGGAATCTGCAGCCATAAGCATACACAAATGATGGGCGGGCACGATTCCTAAAACGTATTCTTACTGTTTCACTGTTTATCCAATTTCCTTCCGAGTCCATGCGTTTAAGCCTTTTAATAGACGATATTTCAGAGGAGCTGGTCAAATTCTCCAAAAATTCCTCTTCCGATACATCTAAATCCACACCTTTAACAATGCCGTACGAAAAAGAAAGCTCACTAGTAAGTTGCGCTCGCACTCCAGTTTGAAGCAATTTTTGACATTTAATAAGACTTTCTGCCTGTTTTTATCGCTAAATTGTATAAATATTTTGTATGGATTTTTGTAATTAATCCTAATAATGTCGCAGATTTTTTCAGTTCTGAGTAATTTTGCTAACGCCATTTGTTTAGGCAGCACCTCTGCAGAAGTCAAACATACTTCGATTTTTTCACAGCTACCTCCTTGTTTATCAATTATCAAAGAATCACTTCTTATTAATCTTTTAGGTTTTCTACTCCTCATAACAGTAGTAAAACCTTCCTCACTGCTTTCCTCACTAATTTCTCGCAATCTTTTCCCTCCAACCGGTTGTTCGTTATTATTGCTTATTCCACTACTACCCGCCACAGCACTCCAACTGAGTTGTTGCAGTTCTTGCATTTTTTGCATTTCCACCTCACATTCCTCGATTATCTCGGAGTCACTTTTATCGTCATCATTATCACTAGCTTCCGACATCACTCGAAGTTGAGAGTAATAAATACCCGAATGTATAAACAATCAACAGCTGTATGTGCTCGCGTAACGAAGTCTCGCTAAACACTGAACATTGCCACATTGTATCGTAATGTTAATTGTTTGGCCAACGTCATAGGTATATGACGACACGGTTGGCGCAGTGGCTGAGTGTTCGTCTCCTGCGCTGCGTGTCGCGGGTTCGATTCCCGCACGGAACAAATATTTGTATGACCTACAGATAGTTGGTACTTCTTCCCAGCTAAAACACAAGGAAGTGGCGAAGGGCAGGGCGTTTTTGTGGGACTGTCTCTTGTAATCTTACGTTCAAAAAGTGAATAACGACGATCAGCCTAATTTGAATAAATGACTTTTGATTTTGTGTATGTGAGTTTAAATGTTTGTAAACGCACCCACGATACAGAAGAAAATCCTAGTGTAAGGCAACGTTTTTTTTAAAAAAAAAATAAAACAAAAAAATTAATTGTATTTGATGACCCACAAACAACACGAATAAGTAACTATTCTTTGACTTACTTGTTCAATTCACAACTACCAGGTTGTAACTGCTCTTCTGTTTTTAACAATATTTCAGGTTCATACATAGTTGGGACCTTGGAGACGGACATAGACTAATTAAATAAAAAAAAAAGTGAGAAAAGGGGGAGAAAGACATTTTTTTTTAAATAACGCGTGTTAAAGTTAGCGTTAGCCCAAAGTAACTATGCCACGCGGACGAAGTCGTGAGTGGAAGCTAGTGCAGAAATAAAGAAGAAAGCAGAAGAGCATATTTTTTTCTTGTATGTTTATCTGTTTTGTTTTTTTTTTTCGTAGAACTGATTTTTAACGGATTTTTTTAATATTTAAATTGTTAATATTATTACGGGCGCTCGACAATTGCATCGTTAGTTTTATTATTTGGTCTTGAATTAACTTTTCAGCAGTTAGCACGCAGTTTCCTACTAAATTAAATCTTGTTTTTAGTCTGGCAATACTTTTAGTTATTCTACTTGCCACTTGAGGCTAATGGCAGTAGCACCGAATAGAAGCACTTATAGATATAGTATGGCCAACGAGAAGCGATACGAAAGGTCATTAACCTAAAGAACAACTGTGGCGTTGACAATCTAATATTTAGCTCTTTCCATCTTGTGCCTTTGTCGTAATGCCTCGTTATCCCGGCAAAAACATGACAACGTTAAGACGGGTTCGCCAACATTCGGGCGGCCATTTTAGATGGGGTTTTGGCATGGGTTTTGTTTACATTTGGTATCGCTTCTCGTTGGCCGTACTATAGTGCTCTATCTATTAGTTCCTCTATTCGCTGCCCGACAAAGTTTTGGCGCTAGTTGTCATGTACCCGTGGCCGGGACTCAGGGGCTCTCAGAGAATGGGCTGTAGGCCGCATGCACCAGCGGGCTGGTACAAGTCCCATGGCTTCTAGTTTTATTTCAAATACTAAGGCTGCGTTCCCAAACGATGTTTTCTTTCACCGTTTGGAGAGCGCCGGTGATGAAATAAATGCCACAAAGTAATGCGCTGCCTGGGTTCGTGCCCACGACCCGCAACTCGTAGCTCAGGGCCGTCACCAGCAGGCGCCACTATCATATCATACGACCACAGGCGAGTTTTGAAATAGTTAAAACCTATGACTCACATATCCACTTCATCATCTGTGTGTGGTTCAGTCTTCAGTTCTACGTAATGCGGGTCTGTTTGAAGAAGTCCCCTGAAAAAAAAAATGAGAATGATTAAAAAAAAACATTCTTTACTGCGAAAACTAAAACCCCATTACCTAAACTATTATATTTTGTTAACCTATCAAAGCAAATGAAACCGAACTTACGATTAGCTAAGTCTGTGTGCACGGTTTAAAATATACAAACACGAAGGGGAGGCGTTGTTCTAATTCGCTCGCTTCGCTCGGACCCCGCCATCCCCTTCGGACCTAACCTGACCGAGCTCACTGCGCTCGCTCTTGCAGTTCTACTTGCCACAACACAATTATCGTAACGGCTGGCAACATTGCCACATTGTATCGTAATGTTAATTGTTTGGCCAACGTCATAGGTATATGACGACACGGTTGGCGCAGTGGCTGAGTGTTCGACTCCTGCGCTGCGTGTCGCGGGTTCGATTCCCGTACGGAACAAATATTTGTATGACCTAGAGATAGTTGTTCCGAGTCTGCGTATTTGTCTTCTTCTTCCCAGCTAAAACACTAGGAAGTGGCGAAGGGCGTGGCGTTTTTGTGGGACTGTCTCTTGTAATCTGACGTTCAAAAACTGCTGATTATCAGCCTAATTTGAATAAATGACTTTTGATTTTGTGTATGTGAGTTTAAATGTTTGTAAACGCACCCACGATACAGAAGAAAATCCTAGTGTAAGTTAGGTTTTTTTTTTTTTAAAAAATCATTTTATTTGTTGACCCTCAAACAACACGAATAAGCAACTAATCTTTGACTTACTTGTTCAATTCGCAACTACCAGGTTGTAACTGCTCTTCTGTGTTTAAGAATATTTCAGGTTCCTCACTGAAATTGAAATAAATATTATTTGATTTTATATTAAAATTCTGCTTAATGCTTTCTGAATAATACACACATCAACAAAGTCTAGGGAACAAGGACATTTCTAGTTTTTATTTAAAAACCCTTTCTTGTAATAGTGAGTGTTTTATATCAATAGAAAGGTATTTTATTACCGTTTTTAATTTTACCTTTAAAAAAAACATTCTCATATTAAAAAAAATATTTTTTAAAGAAAGAATTGAATAGTGCCAATATTGAATATTACAACCTTCTATGATTAGGCACAAAAATAACGAGGTAGTAAGAAATACAGTAATTAACCTTACTTTGAACGTTTTTAATAATCTGTAGGACCTCCTAAAGCATTAGCAACAGCTCGACAACGGCGTGGCATACTTAGTATGAGATTGTCAATCATCGTCTGTGGAATATGACTCCATACACTGCGAAGGTGTAAAAAAAGTAGTTCTTCAGTATTCAGGTTTTCCAAAGAATCACTGAAAGCTCTTCTCCCAAGCAAATCCCAGGCATGCTCTATGGGATTGAGGTCGGCAGACTGAGCAGGCCATTCCAACGTCGTAATATTGTGCTCGCTTAACGCATTGACCACTACCCTCGCGGTGTGTGACCGTGCATTATCTTGCATGAACATAAAATCTGGACCGAACTGCTGTCGATGAGGGATTACCATGGGGTGTATAACCTCCTGAATGTATTGGTTTGCATTCAAATTGCCCCGTATCCAAACGAGGTCGGTCCTTCCACCAAGGCGAATTCCAGCCCATCCCATGATTGTTCCACCTTGGTAAGGATGAACTTCTTGCGGATTCTGGACACGACTCCGACGTCCAGGAACTCGCCATATACGCACTCTTCTCGAATCAGGATGAAAACCGAAGCGAGATTCGTCGGAAAACAGAACCCGTGCCCATTGATGGTCGGTCCACTGTAAATGTGCGTTAGACCACAATAAGCGACGACCTCGATTTCCACGTCGAAGAGCTAGAACCCTAGCGAGCATGAAGATTGGCTTCGTGTAGTCTTCTCCTGACAGTTTGATCGCTAATAACCACTTGATGCTGAGACTGGAGGCTTGCGACCAACTGACGAGCAGTAATCGTGGGTTGCCGCCTTGCGGAATTAAGCAAGAAACGATCTTGTCGCTGGGTAGTAACCCTATTTCGTCCCCTGTGACGTTCGGCAACATCCCCTGTAGATCTGTAGCGTGCCCATAATCTGCAAATTACGCTTGGTTGGGTGTTGACAGCATCCGCTACGTCGCATTGAGTTCGTCCAGCTTGCAGCATACCAACAGCTCTTAACATCTCTTCGCGACTTAAATGACGACGTGACATGTTGACTATAGTCACAAAAATGCACAAACCATACGTAAAAGACGTATTATTGATAATAAACGTTATTTACAATCCAAGAAAATAATTTTTATTTTGCCTCAGAGAAACTGCACAATCAAAAACTTTTAAAAGTTTTCCCTCCATATTCGAAAATCATTACTTTTTTTTTTTTTTTTTTATTATTGATAGGCTCGCGTTTGACCACTATCTCACCTGATGGTAAGTGATGATGTGGTCGACGATGAAGCACGCTTACCTAGAAATAACCTATTCACTCTTGACTTGAAGACCCCCAGGTTATAGCTGTCAGGAAATACAGACTCCGGCAGGGAATTCCACTCCTTAGCAGTACGCACAATGAAGGTATTCCCAAACCGTTTAGTGCGTGTGGGTGGGATGTCTACCATATAACGGTGGCGCATCGCCGTACGTCTTGTAGTCCTGTGATGGAACGGGCTTGGCGGAATTAGGCTGTGCAATTACTTACTTAAATTTATTTTTAAATTTTGAACAACTCTGTAATCTACTTTATTCTATTTTTATTTATTTGCTGCCAGTTATTAGCAAAACAAGATATACACGAAAAAAAAAATTGGGGTCATCTTGTTCCCTAGACTTTGTTGAGGTGTTTATATTAATTGTATATCGGCATTTCATAACAGTTTAAAAAATAAAAATTTGATAATTAGTACTTCGCCAACTTTGTTTGCTTGGGAAATTCAATGTGCATTGGTGATATAATTTTTTTGCACGAACATCATCCTTACTAATATTATAAAAGCGAAATTGCGTTTGTAGTTTTTTACGTCTTCATGCCTAAATGGCCAAACCAATTTTGACGATTTTGGTACAGACATAGTCGGGACCTTGGAGACGGACATAGACTAATTAATTTAAAAAAAGTGAGAAAAGGGGGAGAAAGATTTTTTTTTTAAATCACGCTTGTTATAGTTAGCGTTTGCCCAAAGTAACTATGCCACGCGGACGAAGTCGTAAGTGGAAGCTAGTGCAGAAATAAAGAAGAAAACAGAAGAGCATATTTTCTTGTATGTATTATCTGTTTTGTTTTTTTTTCGTAGAACTGATTTTTAACAGATTTTTTTAATATTAAAATTGTTAATATCATTATGGCCGCTCGACAATTGCATCGTTAGTTTTATTATTTGGTCTTGAATATCCTTTTCAGCAGTTAGCACGCAGTTTCCTACTAAATTAAATCTTGTTTTTAGTCTGGCAATACTTTTAGTTATTCTACTTGCCACTTGAGGCTAATTATGGCGGTAGCACCGAATAGGAGCACTTATAGGTATAGTACCCCCAACGAGAGCGATACGAAAGGTCATTAACCTAAAGAACAACTGTGGCATTGACAATCTAATATTTAGCTCTTTCCATCTTGTGCCTTTGTCGTAATGTCTCGTTATCCCGGCAAAAACATGACAACGTTAAGACGGGTTCGCCAAAATTCGGGCGGCCATTTTAGATGCGGTTTTAGCATGAGTTTTGTTTACATTTGGTATCGCTTCTCGTTGGTACTATAGTGCTCTATCTATTAGTTCCTCTATTCGCTACCCGACAAAGTTTTGGCGCTAGTTGTCATGTACCTGTGGCCGGGACTCAGGGGCTCTCAGACAATGGGCTGTAGGCCGCATGCACCAGCGGGCTGGTACATGTCCCATGGCTTCTAGTTTTGTTTCTAACACTAAGGCTGCGTTCCTAAACGATGTTTTCTTTCACCGTTTGGAGAGCGCCGGTGATGAAATAAATGCCACAAAGTAATGCGCTGCCTGGGTTCGTGCCCACGACCCGCAACTCGTAGCTCAGGGCCGTCACCAGCGGGCGCCACTATCATATCATACGACCACAGGCGACTTTTGAAATAGATAAAACCTATGACTCACATATCCACTTCATCATCTGTGTGTGGTTCAGTCTTCAGTTCTACGTAATGCGGGTCTGTTTGAAGATGTCCCCTGAAAACAAATGAAAATGATTAAAAAAAAACATTCAATACTGCTATAACTAAAACCCCATTACCTATACTATTATATTTTGTTAACCTATCAAAGCAAATGAAACCGAACTTACGATTAGCTAAGTCTGTGTGCACGGTTAAAAATATACTAACACGAAGGGGAGGCGTTGTTCTAATTCGCTCGCTTCGCTCATACCCCGCCATCCCCTTCGGACCTAACCTGACCGAGCTCACTGCGCTCGCTCTTGCAGTTCTACGGTTAATATATTTATTTCTCAGAAGAATTACAAATTCACTTACAGAGAAAAACTTAATTAAATGCAACTTAATTAATAGCAGTAAGCGTAGCTTAAAACAAGAATACTGTACTAATCACGCTATGGTTTGTACATATGTATAACTAGAACTTAAAATTATGTTAATGTTTTGGCATAACAGAACAAAACAAAACAAATGACCAGGTAGGTCTAAAAAAGTTTGCTAGTGGAGTTTTTTTTTTATTTTAGGGACGCGGGTAGGCCGCGTTACACCAGCGGTAGCGTGTTTACTAAGGCCCACACCACAGTGCAAGATAAAAGGAAAAGAATAAACATGATTTGTTTTTTTTTATTTTTTATTATTAGATGCCAAAATAGGTTTGAGTTTTACTTGCCACAACACAATTATCGTAACGGCTGGCAACATTGCCACATTGTATCGTAATGTTAATTGTTTGGCCAACATTATCGGTATATGACGACACGGTTGGCGCACTGGCTGAGTGTTAGACTCCTGCGCTGCGTGTCGCGGGTTCGATTCCCGCGCGGAACAAATATTTGTATGACCTAGAGATAGTTGTTCCGAGTCTGCGTATTTGTCTTCTTCTTCCCAGCTAAAACACTAGGAAGTGGCGAAGGGCGTGGCGTTTTTGTGGGACTGTCTCTTGTAATCTGACGTTTAAAAACTGCTGATTATCAGCCTAATTTGAATAAATGACTTTTGATTTTGTGTATGTGAGTTTAAATGTTTGTAAACGCACCCACGATACAGGAGAAAATCCTAGTGTAAGGCAAGGTTTTTTTTTAAAAAAAAAAAATCATTTTATTTGTTGACCCTCAAACAACACGAATAAGCAACTAATCTTTGACTTACTTGTTCAATTCGCAACTACCAGGTTGTAACTGCTCTTCTGTGTTTAAGAATATTTCAGGTTCCTCACTGAAATTGAAATAATCATTATTAGATTTTATATTAAAGTTGTGCTTAATGCTTTCTGAATAATATATTAATTGTATATCGGCATTTAATAACACTTTAAAAAATTGATAATTAGTAGAGATAGATTAGTGTATTAAGATTATATTGATAGTAGTACTTCGCCAACTTCGTTCTCTATTTTGCTTGGGAATTTCAGTAATGTGCATTAGTGATATATTTTTTTTGCAAGAACATCATCCTAACTGAACGTGAGTTTGTAGTTTTTTACGTCTTCATGCCTAAATGGCCAAACCAATTTTGACGATTTTGGTACATACATAGTTGGGACCTTGGAGACGGTCATAGACTAATAAAATCAAAGTGAGAAAAGGGGGAGAAAGACATTTTTTTTTAAATCACGCGTGTTAAAGTTAGCGTTGGCCCAAAGTAAATATGCCACGCGGACGAAGTCGCGAGTGAAAGCTAGTGCAGAAATAAAGAAGAAAGCAGAAGAGCATATTTTCTTGTATGTATTATCTGTTTTGTTTTTTTTTTCGCAGAATTGATTTTTAACGGATTTTTTTAATATTTAAATTGTAAATATCATTATGGGCGCTCGACAATTGCATCGTTAGTTTTATTTATTTATTAAAACTTTATGCACATGTATAAAAAACAATGTACAAAGGCGGACTTAATGCCTTGGGCATTTTCTACCAGTCTACCTTACCTTTTTTTATTATTTGGTCTTGAATTAACTTTTCAGCAGTTAGCACGCAGTTTCCTACTAAATTAAATCTTGTTTTTAGTCTGGCAATACTTTTAGTTATTCTACTTGCCACTTGAGGCTAATTATGGCGGTAGCACCGAATAGAAGCACTTATAGGTATAGTACGGCCAACGAGAGCGATACGAAAGGTCATTAACCTAAATAACAACTGTGGCATTGACAATCTAATATTTAGCTCTTTCCATCTTGTGCCTTTGTCGTAATGTCTCGTTATCCCGGCAAAAACATGACAACGTTAAGACGGGTTCGCCAACATTCGGGCGGCCATTTTAGATGGGGTTTTAGCATGGGTTTTGTTTACATTTGGTTTCGCTTCTCGTTGGCCGTACTATAGTGCTCTATCTATTATTTATTTATTTATTGTTCTACAAAAAAGTACATACATAATTTAAATGACACTGAACCCCACACTAGGATACCCTGTGTCGTGGGGTACAGTCTCTTTCGTCTAAAGTGGAACAATATACTATCGTTATTTCCCAAACAAAGCTTGAGATTTATTAACTTAAGAAAAAATATAAAAAAAATAACAAAAAGATTAAAATAGAGAGATTGTATGAGGGTGCTGTGAATGATGATGTGTGTCTAGCGGCAAAGAATGCCTCAATTCTGAGGGGTCTACTTCTATGGGAGTGAGTAAGGAGGTGAAGTGTGAGTTGTGGGTAGTAAGTGTTGAGTGTGTATAGGTGGAAATGTGTGTATGAGTGGATTGTGAGAGTATATGTGTAGATGAGTGTTTTGAAGTTAACTCGTTGGCCGTACTATAGTGCTCTATCTATTAGTTCCTCTATTCACTGCCCGACAAAGTTTTGGCGCTAGTTGTCATGTACCCGTGGCCGGGACTCAGGGGCTCTCAGAGAATGGGCTGTAGGCCGCATGCACCAGCGGGCTGGTACATGTCCCATGGCTTCTAGTTTTGTTTCTAACACTAAGGCTGCGTTCCCAAACGATGTTTTCTTTCACCGTTTGGAGAGCGCCGGTAATGAAATAAATGCCACAAAGTAATGCGCTGCCTGGGTTCGTGCCCACGACTCGCAACTCGTAGCTCAGGGCCGTCACCAGCAGGCGCCACTATCATATCATACGACCACAGGCGAGTTTTGAAATAGTTAAAACCTATGACTCACATATCCACTTCATCATCTGTGTGTGGTTCAGTCTTCAGTTCTACGTAATGCGGGTCTGTTTGAAGATGTCCCCTGAAAAAAAAAATGAGAATGATTAAAAAAAAACATTCTTTACTGCGAAAACTAAAACCCCATTACCTAAACTATTATATTTTGTTAACCTATCAAAGCAAATGAAACCGAACTTACGATTAGCTAAGTCTGTGTGCACGGTTAAAAATATACTAACACGAAGAGGAGGCGTTGTTCTAATTCGCTCGCTTCGCACGGACCCCGCCATCCCCTTCGGACCTAACCTGACCGAGCTCACTGCGCTCGCTCTTGCAGTTCTACTTGCCACAACACAATTATCGTAACGGCTGGCAACATTGCCACATTGTATCGTAATGTTAATTGTTTGGCCAACGTCATACGTATATGACGACACGGTTGGCGCAGTGGCTGAGTGTTCGACTCTTGCGCTGCGTGTCGCGGGTTCGATTCCAGCAGGGAACAAATATTTGTATGACCTAGAGATAGTTGTTCCGAGTCTGGGTATTTGTCTTCTTCTTCCCAGCTAAAACACTAGGAAGTGGCGAAGGGCAGGGCGTTTTTGTGGGACTGTCTCTTGTAATTTGACGTTCAAAAACTGCTGATTATCAGCCTAATTTGAATAAATGCCTTTTGATTTTGTGTATGTGAGTTTAAATGTTTGTAAACGCACCCACGATACAGGAGAAAATCCTAGTGTAAGGCAAGGTTTTTTTTTTTAAATAAAAAAAAAACATTGTATTTGATGACCCTCAAACAACACGAATAAGCAACTAATCTTTGACTTACTTGTTCAATTCGCAACTACCAGGTTGTAACTGCTCTTCTGTGTTTAAGAATATTTCAGGTTCCTCACTGAAATTGAAATAATCATTATTAAATTTTATATTAAAGTTGTGCTTAATGCTTTCTGAATAATATATTAATTGTATATCGGCATTTAATAACACTTTAAAAAATTGATAATTAGTAGAGATAGATTAGTGTATTAAGATTATATTGATAGTAGTACTTCGCCAACTTCGTTCTCTATTTTGCTTGGGAATTTCAGTAATGTGCATTAGTGATATATTTTTTTTGCAAGAACATCATCCTAACTGAACGTGAGTTTGTAGTTTTTTACGTCTTCATGCCTAAATGGCCAAACCAATTTTGACGATTTTGGTACATACATAGTTGGGACCTTGGAGACGGTCATAGACTAATAAAATCAAAGTGAGAAAAGGGGGAGAAAGACATTTTTTTTTAAATCACGCGTGTTAAAGTTAGCGTTGGCCCAAAGTAAATATGCCACGCGGACGAAGTCGCGAGTGAAAGCTAGTGCAGAAATAAAGAAGAAAGCAGAAGAGCATATTTTCTTGTATGTATTATCTGTTTTGTTTTTTTTTTCGCAGAATTGATTTTTAACGGATTTTTTTAATATTTAAATTGTAAATATCATTATGGGCGCTCGACAATTGCATCGTTAATTACGATGGGTGCAACCGGAGGATCCAAAAAAATGCAAATTTATTTTAATAAACTAATTTATTACTGTATTACAAAGTATTGAAATTACGACTAATTATACTAAAGTGTCAATTGGTCGATGTCAGATCCAAGAGTGCCGCTCCACGTTTTTAAGTTTCTATGGAAAGGTTCGATTGACGTCAATTGGTCACGTTATGCTGAGCTTGCGTTTCGTGCCCGTAGGTGCCGTGTGCAATGTATATGCAGGTATGCCGATGCAGCGATCTATTAAGGTTGGCCATGCGTAACACCTCCCCCCGTAGAACAGCGAGTATCGATGGACTTGTTCAAGATGGTCGCTGGTAGACATCCTGGGTCAATCCTTATTTGGCTTGGGTTGATAGTGCGTGGTGATGGGATGGCATAGACGACTTCAGGGTTGCTGTTGAAGTTTTCTGTGATTTCTCTGGATGCTTTCCTTATGCGTAGCCGACGATAGATTAGAGTGGCGATGAGTGCGCATGTACCGGATAGTGCGAGGTACATGGGTATAGTAGTGTGGTAAATGACGGGATCGGTGACGTCATCTAAATGTACAGGCAGTTGCGTCGCTATCTCGTTGCTAAGAGTGTGAAGTTTTTGTAGATTTGGCGAATTTAGGATGAGCTTCGGATAATTTTCAGGCCTCGACTCGTTGTATAGGGGCATCTCAATGATCTTCACGACATGTCCTTTGATGTGGTCGTCAGTGTTGGAGATAGTGAAGGCGGGTGTTCTCAGGTTACAGTTGAGGGGAATGATTGCCAAATAGCTGCCTCGTAGGGTCCGATATTGTTCTTGACCGCAAGACATCTTCACTTTTGTTGGTACGGGAAAACTTAAGGTATAATGCTTGTCGTCCAGGGTTTCCAGGGCTTCGGTGGTGAGAGCTACGGGTGTCAGCTTGCAGCTGGGTTGAAGTTCTTGATGGACTATGAGATGCTGGATACAATCTGGTTTGCTCTGGATTTGTAGGTTGGCTGTTGACTCACAGAGATATATGGAGTTTACCTTCGGACATTCTGTCTCTATGTACCTAGAATCTGAGCTAGAGAGTGCTACGAAAGGTGAGGGTGGTATAAGAGTTTCGTGGTTTCTGTTAGGAACAAGGGAAAGTTTATACAAATTATATGTGGAGGAAACAACTATCGGGACTTTTATAACTACTACTATCTGCTTATTAGAATAGAAGTAACCTAGTTTAATTATTTCATAAAAATGCCTAATTTCTACGTCAAGTATTTCGTCATTAGCATATAAAATCCTTAATTTACCTAACATATACTTAATTTCATCTGAATTAAATAAAGAGTACGGGGTACTTGACGCACGAATAAATGTTAGGGTGTTCTCTAAACTTCGTAATTCTTCATAAAGATCTTCTACATTATCTCCTAAGATTAACAGATGTTGGGCCAGATGGGCGTATTTAATTAAGTCTGTATCCCTATTAGCGTTACTTTCCAAAATTAAGTTTAGTGCTTTGTTCATCTTATCTTGATTTGAAATTATACTATCTATTATTTGAGAGCTACGTGAAATAAATTTACTATTTAAACTAACATGGTTATTAATTTCTAATTCTAATTTATGCTCATTATTACGTAAGGTGTTTATGGCGTTTTCGTATTTAAGTGCATCGGTGTAGTCTAAATTACCAGAAATTGATTTTATTACAGAACCCAAACCGTCGATAAGGCCTCTTTTACTACGAGTTGATTCAAACATACTAATTTTACTAGTAATTAAATTGATTTTACTATTGAGATGTTTCAGATGAGGGTCGAATAGGAATAAGGTTTTATTGTTAACTAAGGGACTTAATTCAGCCATCTGTGTTTTTACCACTTCAATTTGAAGATGGATATTCTCTAAATCTATATGACTTAGGAAAGAATGGAAATGGGAAACGATCTTTGCCGCTCCTAATTTGAAGGGAAGTAGTCCTGGTCCATTGTCAAGTGATTCAACTGTTATCTCTTGTCCTTGGGCCGGATGTAGGGTCATCAGCCATAGTATTATCCTGTAACAAAGTGGGATCTTTAGGACTTCGCTTAAGGCGAGATTTTGCTACTGGACCGCGTTTCTTCTTCGTATAGATGTGGATTGGAAGATCTGCGAGTACAGTATCTTGCGTATAACGCGGGGCTAGCTTCTGTCGAGACGCCATGGGATTGCGTACAAAGATTTGCTGGTCAGGGGTATAGTCCTTCTCGGGTTCTCTGTCCTTGTTACGGGTTTCAATCAGTTGTGTCCTGTCATGTAAGGATGTCTGGTTAATAAGGTCGTATACTTGACTCATTCGTTTCCTATGGTCTTGTGAGTACTGTTGCAGCAAGTGTTCAGATAGGTCAATATCTATTGGGTCTCGAGGGTCAAAGTGTCCAGTTATCAAGTCCAAAGGTCTACATTTTGTGAAGCTATGGATCGAACTATTGTACGCTAAGATGGCATAAGGCATGAGATTAACGACTGGTTCATTTCGTCTCTCTTATTTCAATAACCTAAGATGTTCTAAAATGGTAGAATGGAACCTTTCTACTATGCCGTTGTCGTTAGGGGAATGCGCTAATATTTTATGGTGAATAATTTTATGAGTTCGGCTGAATTCTAAGAAAATCTGATTTGTGAATTCAGGGCCTCCGTCCGTGACAATAGTCAGTGGGACCCCATGGTGGGTGCAAAATACAAGTAGAGCTTGTACTACACTTAAAGCGGTGCTATCTCTAAGGTGATAAGCTTGTGCATACTTAGAGAAAGCGTCTACAATGGTAAGGAATTTCTCTGTTTGAGCTGTGAACAGATCTAGATGGATAATTTCAAAAGGTTTACTAGGGGGTGGTACAATGTTAAATCTTTGCTTAATGGGATGACGGTCGTACTTAGCCTGCCCACAGATAGTACACTCATTTATGTACTTGGAGATGTGTTCTCTCATCTTAGGCCAGTAGAATTTAGAAGATAAGGCTAAGTAACATTCAGTGATACCGCGATGATTTGTTTTACCTTCGTGGTATTTCTTTATGATGTCTTGTTGACGCAGGTAGTCTTTAACATTCTCTAATTCAACTTTAGTTAGAACCATGTTCATTGAAGAGCTTTTGAAGTTGTCTTGAATTATGGGGATTATTTTATACATGGCAAGAGGAGGATGGATGATTAAACCGGTTTTGACTTTAGGGTTAACATATTCTTTAACTGCATTAATAACGTCGTTAGTCAAGTTAGACTCAGATAGTTGAATGGTAGTTCGGGTATGCGTTTCAAATGGCTTACTCACTGTCGGTCGTTTTTTAATATCGCCTACAAGTACAAAACAGATTTGTCTACTGAATTTATTTAGGGGTTCGTCCGATATTGGCACTTCTAGAATAGGGGCTTCGTTACTAGTGTGAACAGTTGCTGTGTCAGAGTTGTCGAGTATGTCAGGGTTGTTTGTAGGGGCTGTCAGTGTTTCAGAACCTACTGTTGAGTGAGGCTTTTCAGATACATTTACCGCAATAGACATAGCGTCCTCGTTGTTGATTTCAATGCGTGACAATGCGTCGGCGTTAGTGTTCTTTTTGCCTTGCTTGTATACTGTAGTAAAATTGTATTCACTCAGCTTAAGTCTCCAACGTGTGAGTCTGGAGCCTGGTTCTTTAAGGCTCATAACCCATTGTAAGGGTTTATGGTCTGTAACTATCTTAAACTTTCTCCCAAACAAGTATGGACGAAAGTATTTAGTAGCCCAAACTATGGCTAATAACTCCTTCTCGATTACACTATAGTTAATCTCACTGGAGTTTAATGTCCTAGACGCGTATGCTAAGGGCTTATCTTGTCCTATAGGTCCTTGAGAAAGGACAGCTCCTATGGCAAAGTTAGATGCGTCAGTCGTAAGCACAAATTCCTTAGAAAAGTCAGGGTACTGCAGTATAGGGTCGTTAGTCAGTAGTAATTTGCACTTTTCAAAACAGTCGATGTAGTTAGGGTCATTGAAGGTGATCTTAGAACCTTTCTTGAGACATTGCGTCATGGGTTTCGTAATGCGCGCAAAGTCAGGAATAAACTTCCTATAGTATCCTAACAGGCCTAAAAAGCGTTTGATCTCGGTAGCTGTCTTAGGAATAGGGAATTTCTGGATGGCAATGATCTTATTGGGGTTAGGCTTAATACCGTCCTTACTTATTACGTGACCTAAGTATGAAGTTTCAAGCTTTAAAAACTCCGACTTATCCATCTGGATCTTAAAGTTTGATTCCCTTAATCTCTTGAATACTTTTTCTAAATTTATGATGTGTTCCTGTAAGGAGACACTAAAAACAACTATGTCATCCAGATATACGAGACATATTACATTTTGGAGGTCCCTGAGGACATTATCCATCACGCGTTGAAACGTGGATGGAGAATTTTTGAGACCCATGGGCATGCGTAAAAATTCAAAGTGCCCATGTTCTACATTGAAGGCCGTTTTGTGAATATCGGCTGGGTCCATTTCTACCTGGTAAAATCCACTTGCAAGGTCTAGAGTTGTGAAGTAATGACAGTTACCAAGTTTATCTAAGATGTCATTGATATTGGGGATTGGGTACTTGTCATCGAGGGTTTTCTCATTGACTTTACGAAAATCAATGACTATGCGCCATTTAGTCTTTCCGGACGCATCACTTTTTTTTGGAACTACCCAGATGGGTGAGCTCCAGGCCGATTGCGAGGGACGGATTATCCCTTGGTCTAACATTTTGCTAATCTGATCCTGAACTTCCTGTCTGTGAACAAAGGGATATCTATAGGTCTTAGTATAGACAGGTAATTCGTCGGTGGTATGAATACTATGCTTTATCTTATTGGTGAAAGTTAGAGGTTCACCATCGATATAGAAAACGTCAGCATATTGTGCACAAAGAGATTCTAAGTTGGCTCGTTCTTCAGGATTCAGATGGTCAGTGCGTAGTTTTGATAATACCTCGGATACGCGATCGCTAGGCTGATAGATAGTCGCGCTTTGCTCGTTAAAAAGTTCCGCGGTAACTGGCCTATCCATTGAGAAAACTACATCATGTTTAGTTGGATTAGTTATTTCTATGATGCCACGGTTATTTTTAACCGAAGTAACACAGTCGCGAATAGTGCAGTTGGAAATAGTCTGCTCTGATATTATTACGTCACCATCATGAAGATTAATGGGGACTCTAGCTAATTTGGATGAATTAGCGGGTACTATGTCCTCGTAAAGATTACAATTACGTGAATCATACATTCGCAAGGGATTAGATGAATTACGTGTAACAAGAACCTTATTCTTTAAATCTATATTAGACTCTAACTTTTCTAGTAAATCTAAGCCTATTAAGCCGTCGAAATAATTGTGGAACTTGTAAATGTATAGGGTAATGTCACAGGTTTCTTTAAATTCCGGGAAGCACGGTATAGTAATGGAATAATTATTACGAGTTGTCGCGTGGATGTTAGTGACTTCGAAAGGCTCATAATTACACTGGATATGATGATAAAATCTTTCTACAACGTTCGGGCTAATAAAAGATAGGTTCGCACCGGTATCTACTAATAGTTTAATGGGTGGATTAGCAATCTGAATGAATGGAAGTTGTCTCTGGGTTTGCAAGTTAATCT
Organism: Ochropleura leucogaster; assembly: GCA_958449745.1. Lineage (NCBI taxonomy): Eukaryota > Metazoa > Arthropoda > Insecta > Lepidoptera > Noctuidae > Ochropleura > Ochropleura leucogaster. The sequence continues at coordinate 6,425,079 of OY288228.1, read as the reverse complement.
CTATTTTGGTTTGTCTGATTTCGGGGCTGTATGAAAATCCTGGCCTTCAGCAGACGTTCCTTGGGCAGATGTTCCTTCAGGCACATTCTGATGTTCCTCTACGTGCACAGGAACATAATCACTATGAGCTAGTGGCTCATACACAGGTTCGTAATTGTAAGGTACGGGGTAGAACTGGTCGTAATAGTCATTATAGGCATAGTCAGGGTATTCATAATAGTCGTAAAAGTCTACTTCGTTAACATTCATCTCACGAGTCTTAAAGTAGTTACTGGGAGGTGGATTTCCTTGTTGAGTCCAGTCATGTCCTGTCGAAGGTCTCGGCATAGGTTTAGGAACAAAATGGCTTACACCACTCATGGGCTTAGGGCCATTATTAATGGGCGTGTAACTAGGCCTTTGTTGAGGCAATCGGAACACGTTGCTCTGGGGCCTATAGTTAGGCGGGGGTGCGCTTAACATTTGTTGGGTTCGCGTGGGACCGCGATTGAAAGGCACTTGGGGTCTCCAAGCTTGCATTGGCCTTGGCGGTTGTGGCTGATAAAAACTTTTAGAGGGACCGGGCTGATTAAACGGCGCTGAAAAAGTGACTGGCTGTGGAGTATGCAAATTAAATGGCTTAATCTGATACGTACTGGGATTAAATGAAGACGTAGACTGCACAGGTCTCCGCTCCGGCAAATGGTCATTACGCTGCTGTAAGTACATGGTGTTAATTTCCTCGTGCACAAACTCGAGAGCCTTTTCAATGGTGTCGGGTCGCATGCACCTAATACGCGAGCCTAAAGGTTCTTTTAGGCCACGAACGAATGCCTGTAGGGTTAATTTTTTATATAGTGCCCGTTTGGCCTCGATGGTAGTAGATATGGACTCATGCAAGGTCACATACGTCATAATTGTACTAAATAAAGTTTGGCACTTTTCGTAAAATTCCGGTGGTGATAAATTCTTTTGCGTTAACAGGGCCAAATCATTGTATAAGGCGGTCTCGTCCCGCTGGTCCGAGAAGTTATTAATCAGGGCGTTTCTAATACCCTGCCAGGTTTCGGGAATGCCGTTTGAATTTATTGTGCGGGCGGCATTTCCGGTAACTTTATTAAGTATGCCGTTCAACAAGGATAAATTACTTAGTTCGTAACCTGGCTCTGCCTTAACAAATTGCGCGACAAGTTGGTCACATAAACGTACAAACCGCGTGAGCACGTTCGGGTTCCCGTCGAATTCGGGAACGAGGCGTAAGGCCTTGTAAACTTGATCTACCAAATCGGTACTCATTTTGTTAGTTAAGTTATTCTCTATAATTAAGTAAGATTCTACACTTACACTATCTTCTAATATAGTATCTAAATTCCTATTCGCATCGATTTGCGAGTTCCTATTAGAAATACTCGACTTAGGAGTCCGTGATATACGTGGGTGAAAAATTTTGAAAGTTTAATAGAAACACTTGAGGAAATTACACAAAGGAAACACAGAAAAAAAAGGAAATTACACAAAGGATACTAAAATATAGGAAGGCGAGCAACTCTAGTAGATCTAGGTACTTACCAAATCTGCATCTCTCTGTGGTATCGATATTCGGATACTCCTCCGTAGCCGCACACCCGTAGGTTCGAATAGCCCGTTGTCGGTGATCGATTCACTGAATTTACTGGACTATCCTACCGACTGCGCCAATTACGATGGGTGCAACCGGAGGATCCAAAAAAATGCAAATTTATTTTAATAAACTAATTTATTACTGTATTACAAAGTATTGAAATTACGACTAATTATACTAAAGTGTCAATTGGTCGATGTCAGATCCAAGAGTGCCGCTCCACGTTTTTAAGTTTCTATGGAAAGGTTCGATTGACGTCAATTGGTCACGTTATGCTGAGCTTGCGTTTCGTGCCCGTAGGTGCCGTGTGCAATGTATATGCAGGTATGCCGATGCAGCGATCTATTAAGGTTGGCCATGCGTAACACGTTAGTTTTATTTATTTATTTATTTATTAAAACTTTATGCACATGTATAAAAAACAATGTACAAAGGCGGACTTAATGCCTTGGGCATTTTCTACCAGTCTACCTTACCTTTTTTTATTATTTGGTCTTGAATTAACTTTTCAGCAGTTAGCACGCAGTTTCCTACTAAATTAAATCTTGTTTTTAGTCTGGCAATACTTTTAGTTATTCTACTTGCCACTTGAGGCTAATTATGGCGGTAGCACCGAATAGAAGCACTTATAGGTATAGTACGGCCAACGAGAGCGATACGAAAGGTCATTAACCTAAATAACAACTGTGGCATTGACAATCTAATATTTAGCTCTTTCCATCTTGTGCCTTTGTCGTAATGTCTCGTTATCCCGGCAAAAACATGACAACGTTAAGACGGGTTCGCCAAAATTCGGGCGGCCATTTTAGATGCGGTTTTAGCATGAGTTTTGTTTACATTTGGTATCGCTTCTCGTTGGTACTATAGTGCTCTATCTATTAGTTCCTCTATTCGCTACCCGACAAAGTTTTGGCGCTAGTTGTCATGTACCTGTGGCCGGGACTCAGGGGCTCTCAGACAATGGGCTGTAGGCCGCATGCACCAGCGGGCTGGTACATGTCCCATGGCTTCTAGTTTTGTTTCTAACACTAAGGCTGCGTTCCTAAACGATGTTTTCTTTCACCGTTTGGAGAGCGCCGGTGATGAAATAAATGCCACAAAGTAATGCGCTGCCTGGGTTCGTGCCCACGACCCGCAACTCGTAGCTCAGGGCCGTCACCAGCGGGCGCCACTATCATATCATACGACCACAGGCGACTTTTGAAATAGATAAAACCTATGACTCACATATCCACTTCATCATCTGTGTGTGGTTCAGTCTTCAGTTCTACGTAATGCGGGTCTGTTTGAAGATGTCCCCTGAAAACAAATGAAAATGATTAAAAAAAAACATTCAATACTGCTATAACTAAAACCCCATTACCTATACTATTATATTTTGTTAACCTATCAAAGCAAATGAAACCGAACTTACGATTAGCTAAGTCTGTGTGCACGGTTAAAAATATACTAACACGAAGGGGAGGCGTTGTTCTAATTCGCTCGCTTCGCTCATACCCCGCCATCCCCTTCGGACCTAACCTGACCGAGCTCACTGCGCTCGCTCTTGCAGTTCTACGGTTAATATATTTATTTCTCAGAAGAATTACAAATTCACTTACAGAGAAAAACTTAATTAAATGCAACTTAATTAATAGCAGTAAGCGTAGCTTAAAACAAGAATACTGTACTAATCACGCTATGGTTTGTACATATGTATAACTAGAACTTAAAATTATGTTAATGTTTTGGCATAACAGAACAAAACAAAACAAATGACCAGGTAGGTCTAAAAAAGTTTGCTAGTGGAGTTTTTTTTTTATTTTAGGGACGCGGGTAGGCCGCGTTACACCAGCGGTAGCGTGTTTACTAAGGCCCACACCACAGTGCAAGATAAAAGGAAAAGAATAAACATGATTTGTTTTTTTTTATTTTTTATTATTAGATGCCAAAATAGGTTTGAGTTTTACTTGCCACAACACAATTATCGTAACGGCTGGCAACATTGCCACATTGTATCGTAATGTTAATTGTTTGGCCAACATTATCGGTATATGACGACACGGTTGGCGCACTGGCTGAGTGTTAGACTCCTGCGCTGCGTGTCGCGGGTTCGATTCCCGCGCGGAACAAATATTTGTATGACCTAGAGATAGTTGTTCCGAGTCTGCGTATTTGTCTTCTTCTTCCCAGCTAAAACACTAGGAAGTGGCGAAGGGCGTGGCGTTTTTGTGGGACTGTCTCTTGTAATCTGACGTTTAAAAACTGCTGATTATCAGCCTAATTTGAATAAATGACTTTTGATTTTGTGTATGTGAGTTTAAATGTTTGTAAACGCACCCACGATACAGGAGAAAATCCTAGTGTAAGGCAAGGTTTTTTTTTAAAAAAAAAAAATCATTTTATTTGTTGACCCTCAAACAACACGAATAAGCAACTAATCTTTGACTTACTTGTTCAATTCGCAACTACCAGGTTGTAACTGCTCTTCTGTGTTTAAGAATATTTCAGGTTCCTCACTGAAATTGAAATAATCATTATTAGATTTTATATTAAAGTTGTGCTTAATGCTTTCTGAATAATATATTAATTGTATATCGGCATTTAATAACACTTTAAAAAATTGATAATTAGTAGAGATAGATTAGTGTATTAAGATTATATTGATAGTAGTACTTCGCCAACTTCGTTCTCTATTTTGCTTGGGAATTTCAGTAATGTGCATTAGTGATATATTTTTTTTGCAAGAACATCATCCTAACTGAACGTGAGTTTGTAGTTTTTTACGTCTTCATGCCTAAATGGCCAAACCAATTTTGACGATTTTGGTACATACATAGTTGGGACCTTGGAGACGGTCATAGACTAATAAAATCAAAGTGAGAAAAGGGGGAGAAAGACATTTTTTTTTAAATCACGCGTGTTAAAGTTAGCGTTGGCCCAAAGTAAATATGCCACGCGGACGAAGTCGCGAGTGAAAGCTAGTGCAGAAATAAAGAAGAAAGCAGAAGAGCATATTTTCTTGTATGTATTATCTGTTTTGTTTTTTTTTTCGCAGAATTGATTTTTAACGGATTTTTTTAATATTTAAATTGTAAATATCATTATGGGCGCTCGACAATTGCATCGTTAGTTTTATTTATTTATTAAAACTTTATGCACATGTATAAAAAACAATGTACAAAGGCGGACTTAATGCCTTGGGCATTTTCTACCAGTCTACCTTACCTTTTTTTATTATTTGGTCTTGAATTAACTTTTCAGCAGTTAGCACGCAGTTTCCTACTAAATTAAATCTTGTTTTTAGTCTGGCAATACTTTTAGTTATTCTACTTGCCACTTGAGGCTAATTATGGCGGTAGCACCGAATAGAAGCACTTATAGGTATAGTACGGCCAACGAGAGCGATACGAAAGGTCATTAACCTAAATAACAACTGTGGCATTGACAATCTAATATTTAGCTCTTTCCATCTTGTGCCTTTGTCGTAATGTCTCGTTATCCCGGCAAAAACATGACAACGTTAAGACGGGTTCGCCAACATTCGGGCGGCCATTTTAGATGGGGTTTTAGCATGGGTTTTGTTTACATTTGGTTTCGCTTCTCGTTGGCCGTACTATAGTGCTCTATCTATTATTTATTTATTTATTGTTCTACAAAAAAGTACATACATAATTTAAATGACACTGAACCCCACACTAGGATACCCTGTGTCGTGGGGTACAGTCTCTTTCGTCTAAAGTGGAACAATATACTATCGTTATTTCCCAAACAAAGCTTGAGATTTATTAACTTAAGAAAAAATATAAAAAAAATAACAAAAAGATTAAAATAGAGAGATTGTATGAGGGTGCTGTGAATGATGATGTGTGTCTAGCGGCAAAGAATGCCTCAATTCTGAGGGGTCTACTTCTATGGGAGTGAGTAAGGAGGTGAAGTGTGAGTTGTGGGTAGTAAGTGTTGAGTGTGTATAGGTGGAAATGTGTGTATGAGTGGATTGTGAGAGTATATGTGTAGATGAGTGTTTTGAAGTTAACTCGTTGGCCGTACTATAGTGCTCTATCTATTAGTTCCTCTATTCACTGCCCGACAAAGTTTTGGCGCTAGTTGTCATGTACCCGTGGCCGGGACTCAGGGGCTCTCAGAGAATGGGCTGTAGGCCGCATGCACCAGCGGGCTGGTACATGTCCCATGGCTTCTAGTTTTGTTTCTAACACTAAGGCTGCGTTCCCAAACGATGTTTTCTTTCACCGTTTGGAGAGCGCCGGTAATGAAATAAATGCCACAAAGTAATGCGCTGCCTGGGTTCGTGCCCACGACTCGCAACTCGTAGCTCAGGGCCGTCACCAGCAGGCGCCACTATCATATCATACGACCACAGGCGAGTTTTGAAATAGTTAAAACCTATGACTCACATATCCACTTCATCATCTGTGTGTGGTTCAGTCTTCAGTTCTACGTAATGCGGGTCTGTTTGAAGATGTCCCCTGAAAAAAAAAATGAGAATGATTAAAAAAAAACATTCTTTACTGCGAAAACTAAAACCCCATTACCTAAACTATTATATTTTGTTAACCTATCAAAGCAAATGAAACCGAACTTACGATTAGCTAAGTCTGTGTGCACGGTTAAAAATATACTAACACGAAGAGGAGGCGTTGTTCTAATTCGCTCGCTTCGCACGGACCCCGCCATCCCCTTCGGACCTAACCTGACCGAGCTCACTGCGCTCGCTCTTGCAGTTCTACTTGCCACAACACAATTATCGTAACGGCTGGCAACATTGCCACATTGTATCGTAATGTTAATTGTTTGGCCAACGTCATACGTATATGACGACACGGTTGGCGCAGTGGCTGAGTGTTCGACTCTTGCGCTGCGTGTCGCGGGTTCGATTCCAGCAGGGAACAAATATTTGTATGACCTAGAGATAGTTGTTCCGAGTCTGGGTATTTGTCTTCTTCTTCCCAGCTAAAACACTAGGAAGTGGCGAAGGGCAGGGCGTTTTTGTGGGACTGTCTCTTGTAATTTGACGTTCAAAAACTGCTGATTATCAGCCTAATTTGAATAAATGCCTTTTGATTTTGTGTATGTGAGTTTAAATGTTTGTAAACGCACCCACGATACAGGAGAAAATCCTAGTGTAAGGCAAGGTTTTTTTTTTTAAATAAAAAAAAAACATTGTATTTGATGACCCTCAAACAACACGAATAAGCAACTAATCTTTGACTTACTTGTTCAATTCGCAACTACCAGGTTGTAACTGCTCTTCTGTGTTTAAGAATATTTCAGGTTCCTCACTGAAATTGAAATAATCATTATTAAATTTTATATTAAAGTTGTGCTTAATGCTTTCTGAATAATATATTAATTGTATATCGGCATTTAATAACACTTTAAAAAATTGATAATTAGTAGAGATAGATTAGTGTATTAAGATTATATTGATAGTAGTACTTCGCCAACTTCGTTCTCTATTTTGCTTGGGAATTTCAGTAATGTGCATTAGTGATATATTTTTTTTGCAAGAACATCATCCTAACTGAACGTGAGTTTGTAGTTTTTTACGTCTTCATGCCTAAATGGCCAAACCAATTTTGACGATTTTGGTACATACATAGTTGGGACCTTGGAGACGGTCATAGACTAATAAAATCAAAGTGAGAAAAGGGGGAGAAAGACATTTTTTTTTAAATCACGCGTGTTAAAGTTAGCGTTGGCCCAAAGTAAATATGCCACGCGGACGAAGTCGCGAGTGAAAGCTAGTGCAGAAATAAAGAAGAAAGCAGAAGAGCATATTTTCTTGTATGTATTATCTGTTTTGTTTTTTTTTTCGCAGAATTGATTTTTAACGGATTTTTTTAATATTTAAATTGTAAATATCATTATGGGCGCTCGACAATTGCATCGTTAATTACGATGGGTGCAACCGGAGGATCCAAAAAAATGCAAATTTATTTTAATAAACTAATTTATTACTGTATTACAAAGTATTGAAATTACGACTAATTATACTAAAGTGTCAATTGGTCGATGTCAGATCCAAGAGTGCCGCTCCACGTTTTTAAGTTTCTATGGAAAGGTTCGATTGACGTCAATTGGTCACGTTATGCTGAGCTTGCGTTTCGTGCCCGTAGGTGCCGTGTGCAATGTATATGCAGGTATGCCGATGCAGCGATCTATTAAGGTTGGCCATGCGTAACACGTTAGTTTTATTTATTTATTTATTTATTAAAACTTTATGCACATGTATAAAAAACAATGTACAAAGGCGGACTTAATGCCTTGGGCATTTTCTACCAGTCTACCTTACCTTTTTTTATTATTTGGTCTTGAATTAACTTTTCAGCAGTTAGCACGCAGTTTCCTACTAAATTAAATCTTGTTTTTAGTCTGGCAATACTTTTAGTTATTCTACTTGCCACTTGAGGCTAATTATGGCGGTAGCACCGAATAGAAGCACTTATAGGTATAGTACGGCCAACGAGAGCGATACGAAAGGTCATTAACCTAAATAACAACTGTGGCATTGACAATCTAATATTTAGCTCTTTCCATCTTGTGCCTTTGTCGTAATGTCTCGTTATCCCGGCAAAAACATGACAACGTTAAGACGGGTTCGCCAACATTCGGGCGGCCATTTTAGATGGGGTTTTAGCATGGGTTTTGTTTACATTTGGTATCGCTTCTCGTTGGCCGTACTATAGTGCTCTATCTATTAGTTCCTCTATTCGCTGCCCGACAAAGTTTTGGCGCTAGTTGTCATGTACCCGTGGCCGGGACTCAGGGGCTCTCAGAGAATGGCCTGTAGGCCGCATGCACCAGCGGGCTGGTACAAGTCCCATGGCTTCTAGTTTTGTTTCTAACACTAAGGCTGCGTTCCCAAACGATGTTTTCTTTCACCGTTTGTAGAGCGCCGGTGATGAAATAAATGCCACAAAGTAATGCGCTGCCTGAGTTCGTGCCCACGACACGCAACTCGTAGCTCAGGGCCGTCACCAGCAGGCGCCACTGTCATATCATACGACCACAGGCGACTTTTGAAATAGTTAAAACCTATGACTCACATATCCACTTCATCATCTGTGTGTGGTTCAGTCTTCAGTTCTACATAATGCAGGTCTGTTTGAAGATAACCCCTGAAAACAAATGAAAATGATTAAAAAAAGCATTCAATACTGCTAAAACTAAAACCCCATTACCTAAACTATTATATTTTGTTAACCTATCAAAGCAAATGAAACCGAACTTACGATTAGCTAAGTCTGTGTGCACGGTTAAAAATATACTAACACGAAGGGGAGGCGTTGTTCTAGTTCGCTCGCTTCGCTCGGACCCCGCCATCCCTTTCGGGCCTAATCTGACCGAGCTCACTGCGCTCGCTCTTGCAGTTCTGCTTGTCACAGCACAATTGTCGTAACGGCTGGCAACATTGCCACATTGTTTCGTAATGTTAATTGTTTGGCCAACATCACAGGTATATTTAACTGTATTTGATGACCCTCAAACAACACGAATAAGCAACTTAACGTTGACTTACTTGTTCAATTTACAACGTTAGAATATTTCAAGTTCCTCACATAAACTAAAGTAAATATTATTAGATTTCATACATTATAGTTCTGTTTAATGCTTTCTGATTATTTGCGTTGTGTAGTTATTGTTAATTAATTTTATTAAATAAAAAGTTGTATAATTTCAAAAAAAGCATTATAAATAATATACATAAGAAATACTAAGGATCGTTTTAAACGACAAAACATTGTAATGTTAAAATTTGTATGTGTTGTTTAGACATTTTTAATGACTTACGTGTCCACTTCATCATCTCGTGGTTCAGTCTTCACTTTTACAACAATCCGGTCTGGATGAAGTTGCGCTCTAAAAACAGAATAATATATTATAAAAATAATATTACAATAAATTATTAACAGACTCAGGGGCTTCGGCATCGGGCATCCGACAGGCACACCAGTAGTCTTCCATTCAGCTGCCATAGAGCAACTTGCTGAATTCGCTTTTCATTCAAGATGCCAAGTACTGTATGAGATCCACACTAAATGGTACTATACTCACTCGTCCGCGTGGCTTCCTTGCTCAATATTGTCGACATTATAATCTGGACCGTCCTCTTCGCTTGAACTGAAACAAAACACATTTGTTGATATCTTTCTTTCTTGTTGAACGTATTTGTGAAGTACCCTGGTCGCCAGGTCGTCAGGCCCACACTGTCCTCTCATATGGTTCTAACTTCAGACATGCTGCTTCATCGTTTTGAGAGCACAAACGCCTAGGATGGCTTCCTCGCAAATTGGGGAGGAGAAGTACAACATCGAGAGACGTGAAAGGAATTGGCACAAACACTTACCTATCCGTCTGCCTGCGTCTCTTGCGAGCTGCGCGTCGTTCTTGAGGCGGGTTCCATCGCCTGTCCGCATTCCGTCCCTCTTCCTCCTTCAGTATCTGCAGTAGCGTCGTTTCGCTCACTCCGGTGGCCAGCGCAGTCCGTTGGTAGAACTTGGACGGAGGACTCCAGTCCTGGTCTCCATGCAACATCTTTAATATTGTTCGACATACATTATACTTAACAATTTTTTAAATTATATTACATGCACATATTAAAAATTGTTGAGGGTATCTGACGAGTTTTTAAATTTCTCTAGATTAACAAATAATTGTCGACTTGTACTTGTATTACTTACACTAGTGCCTCGGTTAAAATTGCCACCCGATTTTTGCTGCTTGCATTTCTGACGATTCTTGCGGCATGGTTTCGCATTTAGTTGCTTTAGATGTAAATATTTTGGTGTAACAATGTTTTCAGATCCAGGCTCACCACTTTGAACGGTACTAATACTGGGCATGGCATCTGTTAAATAAAATTGAATATATTGAATGGACCGCATATAAATGAAAAAAGGGGTGTGTGTACTTATGTACACGCGTTAGAAGTTATACTTCTTTGGTGTACTTATAGCAAAAAAAAATGCTGTACTGATTAACGATAAATATAAAAATTGATCAAAAAGATTTTATTTAAATAAAAAAGGTTTTATTAACGTAAAACATTATAAGTTGCATTGTATCGTAATATTATGTAAAATTTAATTATTTTATTAGATATCTAATTAAAATACGATTTTTTTTTTACCAAAATTAGGTTTTGGATTGGTATTTTAGAGACAACATTAAAATCACGAAACATGTTTAATTTAGTCTGAGTTCAATATACGGTTATCTTACTATTAAAAGCCTTAAAAATATTTAATTCATATTGAAATATAATTAACTCCGAAACATATTAAACTAAGCTATAGTTTTAAAAAATCAACCACATTTCTCACTCTAAAATCATAAAAATATGAATAACTCAAAACATACTTTCTTCAACATACACACCTCTAAATTTATTTAACTTTGTTTACATATTTTGCTATCCTGAACGTATCTTTTTTCAAACAAAAAAATAATCATTGAAATCGGTTCTCGCAATCCAAAATTACCACCGAAAACTTCTTGCACGTCTTTGTATTAATTAGTTACCCAATTCCCCGAGAGATGGCGCTGTAGATACTTATTACATTAGATCGGGTATTACCGAATTGTTCGGTTGGCCTCTCCTTGGCATTGGCGGTATCTTATAACTACATAAAACTTCTATTAAGAACATGCTAAGGCAATTTAGAACGAAACTAAAATTAATTTTATTAACACCATCAAAACGTTAAAGTAAAAACCAGTTCATAAACGGTTCGATAGATGGCGTTGTGTAATGACGAAATTTTTTTAAAAGTCGATGTTTAGATTTTCCGTGCTTTCATGACCTACCGTGGTAAAGTAAGTTGCACTTAATATATTCGTAATTTTATTTGTGAGTGCATAATCTATATAGTCGTCGAGATTTGAGCGCTCCCCTTTGTGTTCGCGCTAAAAACCGTCACAAGTAGGAGCGCCTGCCGCGGAGCGTGCAATGTTGCACGCTCCTCCACTTTTAAACTCATAAATGTGGGAACACTTATTGTGACGGATGGGAAACTACGGAACCCTACACTGAGCGTGGCCCGACACGCTCTTGGCCGGTTTTTTTAATTAAAATACCAATATTTAGGAAATCAAATATTCACATCAAGAAAGTAAGAACAAAGTTCGGCACGGGGAGATACTGGTTAAATGCAAAAACATAGTCAAGCGTGTGCGCAGGCTATGGCGACCATTTTACGTGTGTCATCGACATTAAAATGAGATGTTGAGACAAGCGAATGTTCGGGCAGTGTTGCTATTATTTCCGTAATATTAAATAAATATAAGATATTATATACATCAACATAATCAATTTACTATATGAAGAGTTGAATATATTTAAACTAACATTAAATTAGTTTAAAAATTAGAATTTCACTACATAGACATTTATTGCTGCCGAGATAAAACTAAACATACGTTTCATACCTTTAAAATATAGATAGCGCTGCTTCATGCTGCTGCGCGCCTACTTGCCTCGAGCATTTGCTTCGCACTCGATGGCTCGACCCGAGCATAATATCTATACTTACTAATATTATAAAGCTGAAGAGTTTGTTTGTTTGTTTGAACGCGCTAATCTCAGGGACTACTGGTTGGAATTGGAAAATTCTTTTAGTGTTGGATAGTCCATTTCTTGAGGAAGGCTATAGGCTATATAACATCACGCTACGACCAACAGGTGCTGAGCAGCGTGGGTGAAACCGCGAGGAACAGCTAGTGTTGGTATAATTTGTCAACACGCACGCCTCAAGCCGAGGCATGCGTTGTGCATCCACCTTAAAGCGTTCAATGTTGCACTTACACCGTCGTAGATAACGATTATAATACAAACACTCGAGCGGCGGCAAATCGCGCAAAGTATACATACTACGGCACTGGGGGTCTACTCTCTTTCTCCGAAACGTAACTTCGTTAACGAACGAAAGTCAAAAGTAGTTACGTTTGTAACCCTACTCTATATCATTTTGCGTGAATTAGAGTAGGTTTAGCAAATTTTAATGTCAAATAAACTTCGGACGTCCGAAATTTCGAAATGAATGAAATGAAATGAAACCGTGGTAGAAAAAAAGTTTCGGCCGCAATTTCGTTTTACGTAGAATTAGAGTAGACCCCCTGGTGCGCTTACTAAGCGATGTGATGCGTTTATCGTCACAGGCACAGATTACCTACATTGTATATCAAAGAGTATATTATTATAGAGGGTAAAGAGAGCCCTCTCGAGGAAATTTTAAGCATATCGATTGAAAGCGCCTCCTGTATTCTGAACAAGAACTAACGCCAATATAAATACCCATACTATAGCTATATGTAGGTATATCGTATAGCCCTTCCGATTAAGAGTTATTAATGTTACTTCCCAAAAAGCCATTTTGGTTTAGCAAGTTAAAGAGATTATTTCTGTTAGTTCTAAGTTAAAGTACCGTGGTCACAGGAATGCAGCTACAGTTGACCGACACTGGTCGACACACTGTAACTTGACATTGACACTAGACATGCGAAATCTAGCTCACTGAAAAGAAAAGAGAGATACAGCTATTTTGATCAAAAGGGCTATATCATTCTTTTAGATGTTTAGCTCACCGAATAACTCAGCTCAATTGATTTACTTGCGAACTACAGATAAAATTGAGCCGCATTACTTTACGCAAGTCATACTATACAACTAGCTCAGTGGCTCTTTAAAATCTTTAAAGTTCTGTAGTTCATATATCTCAGTGGCGAGCTATAGATAAAATTAGATTCATTGGGTTGTTTTGTTTTTTTTACAGAAAAAATAAATTATGTAAGCCAATGATTTTCCTTCATACTTGAACAGGCTAAGGACTGTCAATCTAGATGAATAATATTTGAATATATATCATTTAGATTAGCTTATTTAAAATTCATTATATTTTACAATGATGTATTGAGCCAAAGAGTTGGCAGGTGAGCGACATGGTTAAGCGTTCCCCTGTTTGTCAGGGAAGTTCGGACTTTGTCGGGCCGCTGGCGGTACCACTCGTGACTCGCGAAGCCACAGAGTATAGAGTCAATGAGCCGTTGAGCTAAAAAGCTCTCAGAAACGACCGAGCGACTGAGAGCTAGATTGTAACTAAAGAGCTAGTTCCATTTTATCTCTCATTCGCGAGCTACCCATGTCTAATTGACACTCTTGACAGTGATGAGTGTAAGTCAAGTGTTTCCACTTCAAAGATTTCCTTTTTCCACACCATGTTACCATGACATAAATGTAAAATTACCTGATGGTGATATCTGCTGGATGTTTTCTTCTATGTGATCTTGTTGTACTGCCTCTTCAGATATAGATATTCTTTGCCTTTTGCCAAGATGGAATTCATTTGGAGCAGTCTGACCTTTTCTATTCCAATTGAATCTGGATGGTATGCAATTCGGTTTCAATCGAATTCTTTTTACTGAACCCATTATCTTGAACTGCATATAGTTTTCCATGTGGTTTTCCAACTGAAAAATAAGACATAAATCATCAACTTTCTAGATACTAGCTTACATAACCTCCAAATATGAACAAACTTCCAAAAATATAAATACATTCCGTGTAACCTATTGTGAGAAATATTTTAGATAAGTAATGAATAGGTTTAATACTTACATCGAAGTGATCTTCACAAAAGTACAAACGAGATTTTACGGACAATTGTGTTGGATCCCTTCTCGCAAGTTTGAACCAAGTTTTTCTTAAATTTAAATCTTTTGGCACTTGAATCCACAACTTGTTCGGTGTTTTAACACTAGTGTTTTTACATTCAGGAACAGCACACCAATGGTAAGGGAAATAACTCATTTTTAAATTATAGTGAAATATACAACATAAAACAGAAAAAATGAACAGCGCATTTGTTTACATGACCAAGTGATGTCATGATCATCTGACCACAGATTAACATGACTAACATGGCGTCAAGCGTTTTTGTGATTTTACGCGCGAAAATAGAAATTGTAAAATTGAAATGCACTTATCGATTGAATTTTTTTTTTTGGTGGTATTCAGATTTCCCCTTCTCGGGATTTTCCTCTTCAAAAATAATTCGTTTAAAAATAAGTAGTATTATAGTATTTAAGCTTATTGAACTTAAGAAGCGTCGCAATTTTTCGTTGCAGGCTGTTTTTGTGTTGCCGTATTAATAATAATAATATTGTGATTGCAGATTTTTATAAAAGATTCTGATCGATTTCTTCTTTAGCCTAACATAAAATATTTTCCTGAGAAAGTTATTTAGGTGGTATCAAGTGATTTCCAAAAGGTTTTATATTATTATTATTAAAAAATCTCCAGGAAAAATTCTTTGTATAGGCTGGCTATCTGTGGCTGTGACTAGATTACGGATTTTACTCTAAAGTACCTACGGCCAACGAGAAGCGATACCAAATGTAAACAGAACCCTTTCTAAAACCCCATCTAAAATGGCCCCCCGAATGTTGGCGAACCCGTCTTAACGTTGTCATGTTTTTGCCGGGAGAACGAGACATTACGACAAAGGCACAAAATGGAAAGAGCTAAATATTAGATTGTCAACGCCACAGTTGTTCTTTAGGTTAATGACCTTTCGCATCGCTTCTCGTTTTCCGTACTGTAGACTAGATTAACTTTGAGATGTTCCACACATACTTTGCTTCTTTATGGGCGTATTCTCATTTTCTTGTACCATCGTTTAAAAACCTCGTAAAAAAAAGCATAAAGTATTTTATTGCTAAAATACTTTATGCTTTTTTTTCTATTCATAAAATATACATATGTCGTGGATTGATGGCGCAGTGAAGACAGTGCCATCTAACAATTCATTTGTGCACAAGTTTGATCGTTATGGATTGATGGCGCAGTGCCAACAGCGCCATCTAACATTTCGTTTGTAAACTAAATTAAGTAATATCGCAACCGGAAACGCAAGTGTGCTGCGCGCGCGCTTGGACACGATCGTCGGTAGAAGGGATGAAGCTATAACTGACGGAGCGACCGAGTGCAGAGGTTGAGTCGAACTCAGTCAATCAGTCGGACAGTCGCCCAGTCGAACTCAGTCAGTCTTGGCAGACGCCCAGGACCAACGCACGTGTTTGTTTGTTGTGAATTCGTTAAGTTTAAATTCCAATAAAGTTATTTTGATTATTTTATTGTTTGAGTGCCCAGTGACAGTGCCCGCATTTAACCTAACCATGTCGGATCACAAAGAAGACCCGATATTTCCCATCTCGGCCACCCATGATGCGACATCAGAAGTGGGATATACTCGAGCTCAAGAAATATCGCAGAATGGAGCCATGACGTCACGGTACGACGAGTGTTTGACTGCCAATCAACAATGCGGGAGGCGCGGCAGGTGACCTAGCCGTTCCTGAGCAGCGCCTGCAGCAGCGATGCGATGATGTCTGCTACGGCATTAATCCCAGTGGTACGCTGATGGACTCTGGTGAGTCGTATCCATTTTATTATGATTCTGGTGCCGAATGCTCTCTCATCAATGATTATGTTGCTTGAAAGTTTAGTGGCAAGCGTTTGAATAATATTGGAAACTTAACAATTGGGTCATGTCATTATATCAGTCATGGTAGTGTGCAAAGTACCTTACAAATTTTAACTGAGGTTATTATGTGGTATTAACGATGTTTAGATTTATTTCATGTTGTACCGGATAGTTAGAAGTTTTTGATCAGGGATTTAACGTTAGTAGTCTGATTGTGTTGTTTTATATCGTGATAAGGTTGTTAGCTTATGAGAGGTTTCAAATAGGCCCAAGAATGATTCTATTTGAGAAATTGATTTCGACATTCCGCCAGGATTTCGCTCCCGATTTAATGATCTTTTGACAGAATATTCAACTTCGTTTTCTAGTTGTTTCTGAATACCAGTTTACAACAGGACAGTTGCAAATTAGGCTTTTAGATCCTAGGTAAACGGTAAATCGTTGCCCTTATAGGTTAATTGCTAGTGAACGCGAAGTTGTTACTGCTTAAGTTAGTGAACTAGAGGAAGCAGGTATAATTAGGCCAAGTTGTTCGCCCTTTTCTAGCGCAATGTTGCTTGTTAAGAAGGATGGTTCAGATCGCATGTGTCGACTGCAGGGAACTGAACGACAACATTGTTTCGGATAGGTTTCCATTGCCGTTGATAGGAGATCTTGTATCTAGATTAGGTGGTGCTATGTGGTTCACGTGTCTCCATATTTAATCAGATTCCAATGTACCCCGAATCAATAGAACGCATTGCATTTGTCACACCTGACGGTCAGTGGGAGTATTTGACTATGCCGTTCGGTTTGAAGAATGCAAGCTCAGTCAATCAGCGAGCAGTGATGAAAGCATTAGGTGAACTTGCTTATAGCAGCTATGCTGTTACATACGTCAATAATATTTTAGTGATAGGATCGTGTGTAAAGTTTAGTTGCTGGTTTCTCCCTGTATTTTGTTAAGTGTAAATTGCATAAGCAACGGGTTGAATATTTAGGCTTTGTTATTGAGGAAATCAGACCCAAGCCAAATAACTTACTAGCTTTGTCAAGACCTCCACCTAACCATCACTCAGCTGAGACAGTTGAAAGGGTTGGCCACTTATTTCAGACAATTTGTGCCACAGTTCTCAAAAACGATGGCACCTCTACTTCGTTTAACAAGTGGCAAGAATGGGTCCATTCGTCGAAGAATAATTTCTTGTCCAATCCTAACAATTTTCGACTCTGCCCATTCAATCAAGTTACATACCAATGCCAGTGCTGAAGGATACGGTGCCATTTTTATCCAAAAGATGAATTGTAAACATGTGGTTGCTTATTATAGTCATCGCACTTCTCCACCTGAATCCAAGTTTCATTCGTTCGAATTAGAAACGTTAGCCGTCTTTAATGCCATAAAGCATTTTCGACATTATTTGCTAGATTGTGAGTTTATCGTTGTAACGGACTGCAGTTCTGTTAAAGCATCCAAAAACAAAACTGACTTGTCTCCACGAGTTCATTGTTCGTGGGCCTACATGCAGTCATTTGAGTTTGATATTGTTTATCGTGAAGGCAGTAGGATGAGTCATGTAGACTTTCTTTCTAGAAATCCTCTCCCTACAACTAAATAACCATTCACACATGTGGAACAAAAGCGTGTCGATTTAGCTGAGCTTTCTAGTAACTGGTTGCAAGCTGAACAGGAAAAAGACGAAGAGATTGCTAAGATTGTGTCTGATCTTTGTAATTAAGTTTTTCCTGAGGAAACTCGTAAAACTTGGTGTATCGTAAGATTTAGCGTAACGGTCGCATTCTGTTTACCTATTGTACTTAGATCACTTAGGTGGTTAGTGATTAATAATGTCCACAAGTCTGTCATGCATTTGGGATGGGAGAAAACTCTCGAAAAGTTTTATGAGCACTATTGGTTCGAGGGAATGTCAAAATTTGTTGACAATTGTATCACTTGTAAAGTAGCGAAACCCAACTCTGGTAAAGTTCAAGCAGAAGCATGACACACAATTCATATTGACGCTTCTGGTAAATTGTCTGGTGAGAACGACTTCATAGAATACGTGTTTGTCATCATAGACGCTTTTACCAAATTTGTTTTACATTCATTTGACATTCGATTAACATCGACACTAACAGTAGTATTGATGCTATTAAGTTTTGTATAGCGTTGTTTGGTGCACTAAAACGAATAATAGCAGATCAAGGTCGTTGTTTCGCTAGCAAAGGTTTTTTTTTTAGTTTCTGTTTTTCTAACAACATTGAGTTGCACTTGATAGCTACCGGAGGCAGTCACGCCAATGGTTAAGTAGAAAGGGTAATAAGTATCCTTAGAATATGTTGAAGGCTGTAGAGGCTGGTCGTGACCACTCTTGGCAGGAAGCATTAGGGGTTTAGTTAGCTATGAACTCTACTGTTAATAGGGTAACTAAATCTAGCCCTCTCGAGTTGTTGATCGGAAGGGTAGCACTACTTCTTGGCTTAGTAACCAATGATGATGTGACTGACATTAATTTAGATGAGATAAGAGAGCATGCGACACAGAATATGGCAAAGAAATGCTAATTACGATAAAAATCGATTTTATTAAAATAAGGCTCAGGTTTGAGTTAGTTGTTCATGATTGATTTAATTGAATTGAGGAAGGAAATCAAACAAAATTAGATCCTTAATTCAAAGGCCCATTTGAGGTTATTGATGTGTAAGAAAGGCGCTTGACTCTAAGCGTACATACAAATACCCTCATGATCGTGTGAGGAAGATCCCCGATCACCAAGTTCCTAGAAAATTAGATGTCATAGCTGATGACAGTGGTAGTGAAACCAAATCTGATTAAAAAAGGCTTGTATACTCATACTCGAGACTGTAGACCGCACCTCATGAGTACCATGTGGCGATGGGTCTGTCTGCAAGGAATCGTTGGTGCGATTTCTGTCTGTGTTGGTGCACAGAGCGCTTTTGTGTTGTAGCACATTATGCGCTAGATTTTTGATAATCATTGGTGTGATTATTGTCTGTGTTGGTGCACAGGTCGCCTCATATGTTGTAGCATATGTGGCGGCAGATTAGTAAAGAATCGTTGGTGCGATTCTGGTTTGTGTTGGTGCACAGATCACAATGAAGGTTTTGGAGTTGAGTATACATTGCTTATGAACTATGATAACGAGTAACAGAATTGTTAGAATTACTTTGTTTTGGAACTTGTTGATCGGATTTCTTTTTAATGAATTACGTGATGCAGGAAGTACTGTGACAGGATTGTAAAGCCATTAAAGTTGATAAGTGTACTTAGATTTAGGAAAAATAAAGTACCAATGAAAATTAGCTACCATTGCTTCTATTGGCAGGATAGCCGAGCGAGATTACTCTCAGAGCATATTTTGTCCACAGGAACTACACCCGAGGACGGGTGCTGGTCAGGGATGGCCGTGTCGTGGATTGATGGCGCAGTGAAGACAGTGCCATCTAACAATTCATTTGTGCACAAGTTTGATCGTTATGGATTGATGGCGCAGTGCCAACAGCGCCATCTAACATTTCGTTTGTAAACTAAATTAAGTAATATCGCAACCGGAAACGCAAGTGTGCTGCGCGCGCGCTTGGACACGATCGTCGGTAGAAGGGATGAAGCTATAACTGACGGAGCGACCGAGTGCAGAGGTTGAGTCGAACTCAGTCAATCAGTCGGACAGTCGCCCAGTCGAACTCAGTCAGTCTTGGCAGACGCCCAGGACCAACGCACGTGTTTGTTTGTTGTGAATTCGTTAAGTTTAAATTCCAATAAAGTTATTTTGATTATTTTATTGTTTGAGTGCCCAGTGACAGTGCCCGCATTTAACCTAACCATGTCGGATCACAAAGAAGACCCGATATTTCCCATCTCGGCCACCCATGATGCGACACATATATGTATTAACTGAATATCTATATGTTTTTAAAGTTAATACCATATGTATCTTTTTAAATAAAAATAAGTTTAATGCGCTAGTTCTGATAAGACTCCATTGAGTTAGGAAAAATTAAGTAATACCACAGATAATATAATGCTAGCGTAATACTTAGATTTTTTATAAATAAAAAAGGCCAGTTATTATAAAATAACATTTATTTCGAAAATAATCAGTCAGTGCTACAATTATTTATTAAATATTAAACATTTAAACACAACTTGAGCAATGAAAATCTCAAAATGCTCTCCTTTGAGTTACAGTTGGTCATAAACCTAGACTTTCTTTTTGCTACTAACGTATTAATGACAAATTAGACAATAAAATCTAACACAATGTAAAATAAAGGAAAATGAAAAATCTTTGGTAGGTAAAAAGTGGCTAAAACTTGCAAGACACGTAAGTAAATGTAGCTTTGGATTCCAAAATGTATTTTTGTGAGGATCATTTCGATGTAGGTTTCAACTTTCTTGCAACCTAATTATTTTAATGTTCCAGTTAATGAGGAAATTTAAATTTTATTAGGTGAGAACCTTTAATAATATATGAAACTAAAAAGTTTTAACTTAGAACCAATATTTTGTTACAGTTGCCAAAAGACATGGAGAATTATATGGTATACTAGCTTTTGCCCGTGGCTTCGGCTTCGCTCGCGTTAAATTCGGGGTAACACAGTTCCTCTAGCGCCTTATTGATTTGTAATAGCAACGCTAAGTTTTCCCTTTTCTTCCCTTTCTCCCTCACATCCCACTTTTTTCAAAAAAATATTACGTCTCCTGGTTCCCAACTATCTCTGTACCAAAATTCATCAAAATCGGTTTAGCCATTGAAGCGTGAAGAGGTAACAAACAAACAAACTCACTTTCGCTTTTATAATATTAGTAAGGATAATGTCATGGGATTTGTATCACAAGTTCGGACGATACCAGACACTTTGCCTAGTAAAGACGTCAACCAGTTAAACAAAAGCGAACAGGCAGCAGCTTGAAACGACCAAATGCTCTAAATAACAAAGGATGACGATAATACAAGAATGATCAAATGAATCAGTTGAGAGTAGCATTGCTAGTACTAGTTCAGTACCAGAAAAATATATTTGCTTACTGTACAACTACCATATTCTTAGTAAACTTAATACTTAGTACCCACTTCCATAGGAGTGAAATTAACAAGACGTAACAATCAGTCGTTTATAGCCGAACGACTCGCATCTTTCAAAACGTTTGAATTGTTGTACAAAGCCTGCCTTTTTTTTTTGCGGATGGGCAATCATCAAATAACTTTCCCCGCGCTGGGCGGAGCGGGGGAGGAGTGTCAGACTTGTACTGACTAAAACCCACCCATGTTCCTTCTATTGCCCTTTATGTTCCGAGACCGCGGTATCTTTTTCGATCAACCCTTCACCCCGGCAGGCGGTGTCCTTGGCAGTCCCCTCTGGTTTGCTGACATCTCTTTGAGGCGCGCGTGAAACACTCACGCGCGCCGTCGACACGGCCTGTCGTCAGTAGACGGACGGACGGTGAGATACCCATTGCTCACCGTCCACAGGCCCGCATCTACGGTGGCCGGGAGTCGTCTCGCGGCGCCCGGCGTCCAAACGCCCGGCCTCCTCCTTTGAAAATTTGGTCTGACGTACAACTTGTTTGTAGTGATATCAGTTGTAGTATAATACAGGTTCATTGTGCCCCGCATTTTAAAAAATAAACTGAAAAGTTTGGAAAACAAACGAAAGATAAAAAGACCAGTTATAAAAAAAAGGCTTTCCAAGCATGGGCCGTTAATTCTTACCATGAATAAACGCGAATCGTCAGCACAAACATCTTAATGCTTAATAGTATTTATCAATCTAATAATTGACTAAGGGCCTATGCACACCACGTTGTTTAAACGCGCCGTCGACGCGCGTTTTGGGAACTCGCGTCGCCGGCGCGTTTTTATCCTGCAGAGCAGTTTGTTGTCGTTTGTATCGATACAAACGCGCGGCACCGGCGCGTCTGTATCGATTCAAACGTGCGACACCGATATGAGCGCTAGCGCGCGCGCCTTCCCTACGGACGGGGTTTCCCCCGCAACGAGGGAAAGGGAAGTGTGAATCTACGCTAGTAGCAATCTAGCGATTTGATGCACCGTACGTCTTTTGAACAAAAAAATTGAGCCAGCGCTACACAGGCGCGTTCGCATCTCGTCTGTATCGCTACACACGCGCGTTTGCATCGCGTCTGTATAGCTACACAAGCGCGTCAGGTGTGCAAAGGTCTACAGGCTGCGTCTGAGTTGCGTGCGTATCGCGTCTGTATCGCTACAAACGCGCGTCGACGGCGGGTTTAAAAAACGTGGTGTGCATAGGCCCTAAATCTTTCTTTGTGAATCTCAGTTTCTTTTCTATTTTACAACTTGTTTGTAGTGATGTTAGCTGTTGAGTAATTCAGGCTTAAGCCGAGGTGGGTATTTTAGGCGGAAGTAAGGCAGGCCTAAACATTAAAAAAAAGAAATACTTGAAGGCAAGCCAATAATAATAGGTCTTTACCTATGAAATTAAATCTGTTTCACTCAGAACTAACAGATTGCATAGCAGGATATTCATGCAACTACATGATAGTCATGGGAGATTTTAACGCGCAAGTCGGATGTCAACAGAGAGGTGAAGAAGTGGTTGTCGGTAGATTTGGGTATGGAAAAAGGAGCCCTCATGGAGAAAAATTGGTTGAGCTACTCATTGAGCATAACCTCGATATCACAAACACAATGTTTAAGAAAAAACCTACCAAAAAATGGACATGGATATCCCCAGGTGGAAGAACTAAGAACGAAATCGACTATATCATTACAAACTATTTCAAGGCATTTACAAATACTGAGGTCGTCCAAAAATTCAATTTTTACTCTGATCATCGAATGGTGAGAAGTTCTTTGAGATTAAAACAACCAAAACCTTCAAGAAAATCAATAACCAACCACAATGGGAATCAAATAGACAGCGAAAACATCAAAATTACAATCTCTTTCTTAACAAAATTCAAAGAATCTAATGATTTTTCCCTGGATTCATATCAAAAGCTCGAAGAGGGACTAGTTGCAGCAGCCCAAATTAAGAAAAAGAATAAGACAAAACGCTATATCACCGAAGCTTCTCTCAAACTTGTACAGGAGAGACGTGAGTTACTCTCAGGCCCAGAAAAGAAAAGGAATTACCGTAAAATTGCTGAAATAAGTAAATCCATAACAAAGAGCTTCAGAACAGACAGAAGGCGCAGAAAATTGCAAGCATTAGAAAAGCACATTGGACAAACAGGGGGCGTTAAGAAAGCTTTAAAAGAACTCAAAGAAATTGACAAAGAATGGATACCTAAAATAAACAAAACAGGAAAAAATCTCAGAAACAGTATAAAAGAGCACGCCACAATGTTCTACACACAACTCTACGCTAGCAACCAAAATAAAAGCCTGCATTCTATTGATTCTCCGACAAAATTCCCGCCCCTCACTGTTGACTACAGCGAGCCGGAACCTGAAATTGTGGCAAAAGAAGTCGAAAAAGCAATACTCAGTCAAAAAATGGACAAGGCTCCCGGCCCCGACAAAATTTCGAACGAGTTACTAAGGGGCAGTGTCAACGAACTAAGCCCGATCCTAGCGGAAATCTTCAACAATGTACTCAAAAGTGGAGAAATACCACATCAGTGGACCAAATCACACATTATTCTTCTTCATAAAAAGGGCCCAAAAGAAGATATAGGGAACTATAGGCCCATTAGCCTGATGTCTAATGTTTACAAGGTTTTTGCCAAAGTCGTCTTAGATAGAATAAGTAGGAAGCTAGACGAACAACAACCGGTGGAGCAGGCGGGATTCCGTAGAAACTATTCCACGCTAGACCACATACACACCGTCAAACAAGTGATCGAAAAATACAAAGAATACAATAAAGAGATTTACATAGCTTTCATAGATTATAATAAGGCTTTCGATAGTTTGACTCATGAACGGATTTGGGAAAGCTTAAACAAACAAGGCGTATCCCATATCTATATAAATATTATGAAGACGATCTATAATAACAGCAAAGCAAGGTTGCAGTTGGAATCACTAGGCAATGAATTCCCGATAGAAAGAGGGGTCCGGCAAGGCGATCCGATCTCACCAAAGATCTTCTCAGCAGTTCTGGAAAACATATTTCGTAACCTGGAATGGGGAAACCTGGGTATAAATATAAATGGAAGACGACTCGACCATCTTCGCTTTGCAGATGATCTAGTGCTAATGGAGGAATCGCCCAAAATACTTGAAGAAATGATTGTGGGATTGTCTAAAGTAAGCGATCAGTTTGGTCTAACCATGAACAGTTCTAAAACAAAACTTATGACTAATAGCACACAGGTTGAGATATCGATCAACAACGCACCACTGGAGTACGTCGAGGACTATGTCTACTTGGGCCAGATTATATCATTTAATGATCAAATGACAAAAGAGTGCAACAAAAGGATAGCTAACGGGTGGAAAAAGTACTGGGCAATGAAATATATAATGAAAAACAAAGAAATAAACCTGAAATTCAAACGCAAGATATTCAACTCGTGTATTCTTCCTTGTCTGACCTATGGCTGCGAAACCTGGGCACTCTCAGAATCACACAGAATGAAACTAGCAGCTTGCCAACACTCTATGGAAAGGAGCATCCTTAGTCTAAGGAAAAGCGACAAAATCAGAAACATAGACATAAGAGACAAAACCAAAGTAGTAGATATCTTACAAAGAATCGACCAACTTAAGTGGAAGTGGACTGGACATATGTTGCGATCCAAGGAGGAAAAATGGAGCAAAGAGATCACAAATTGGTACCCTAGAGACGCTAAACGCTGCAGAGGCAAACCATGCCGCAGATGGGAGGACGAGATAAGGCTAACAGCGGGACCTTACTGGAGAAGGGTAACGGCAGACAGGAAACAGTGGAAAGAGTTAGAGGAGGCCTTTGCCAAAAGGCACACTGAGTTGAGAGACATAATTTGAGACCTCAACAATACATTTATTTAGTTTTATAATTTTAATATATTTAATGTTCTAGATTGTAATTGTAATTTTTAGAACTCAGTAATAAAGGCTATTTTATTTTATTTTATTTTATTTATTTTACCTATGAAATTGCCGTTTTGTATGAAAAAATTTAAACGATTTTTTTTCAAATCTAAATAATTTTTGTTCTTAGCCGAACAAAATTATTTAGATTTGAAATGGCCAGTGCAGAAAGGCAATTTCATAGGTAAAGACCTAATATAAAACACAAAATAAACACGAAACAAAGGAAACTACAGTACTAATATCTAATTTTGATCACATTTTTCAATCTTAATATAATCAACTAAATCCGTTTCTAGCACATTTATTTCTGATTCGCCCGTCCTCGTCCGCTTCTGAAAAAGATATATATGTGTCAATCAATCAATCAATCAAATCATTTATTTCAATTAGACCATTACAGGCACTTTTGAATGTCAAGAAACAAAATGAATCTACAGTCCCGGTCACAAGGCATAATAACTTGTGAAAGTACTGCAGTTGCCCATTCCAAAGCGTTGATCTCTATGGAGAAGAATGGGCAAGAAACTCTTAAATTCTAATATTTTTACAAAATAGTATTTACATCATTCGTGTTGAGATTATACAAATATGTGAGAACGATGTAGAAAGACGTGCACAGTAAGAGCGTCCAGAGTAAATAAAAAACAAAAATCAATTTAAATCTAAATAAAATAAAAATGACCGTGGTAGTTAAGTTAGCTTTCTCTGTCCCTATGTCTCTTTGTATGCTTAAATCTTTGAAACTACGCCACGGATTTTGATGCGGTTTTTTTTAATAGAGTGATTCAAGAGGAAGGTTTTTATGTATAATACATACATATTATAGTAGAGAAAAGTGGGGATTTTCAAAGATTTGTAACACCCGTGCGAAGCTGGGACGGGTCGCTAGTATGGGTATAAAATGGAAAGGGTTCATTAATAGAAAATTGAAACATAAGCTCCATAAGTTTGACTTGTGTACTTTTACTTCTAGCCAGCGACAACTAAAAAAGAGAGCAATTTTTTTTTATTAGCTTTTCTTCCAACACTATCATTCATTAAATACAGTTGATATGATAAAAGCTTGTAGAACTTAAGGAATACTGTGCATGTACAGTATTCCAATGAGGCAGTTGGATACTGCTTCATTACTCAATACAGGAGAAGAAAATCACTTTTAAATATTGCTGTGAGTTTACATATAAAGTGCTTGTGACTGTACATCTCTGCATATTCCCGCGGGAATATCAAGTGTAATGTTCTGATATGATTACTTACAGTGTTGGTGTGTCGTCAGTTTTTCTAGTATTTTTCCTTCGTTTACGTTTAGTGTTTACAGGTTGATTGTGTGCGAGAGTCTCGTTAGAACTGCAACCAAACATAATGGACAATCAGACAACTACGTCTGACATGAGCATGATCAGCCTGTCATGTACCCGTGGCCGGGACTCAGGGGCTCTCAGAGAATGGGCTGTAGGCCGCATGCACCAGCGGGCTGGTACATGTCCCATGGCTTCTAGTTTTGGTTCTAACACTAAGGTTGGATTCCAAACGATGTTTTCTTTCACCGTTAGTAGTGCGGGGGCCTGGGTTCGATACCACGACCCGCAACTCGTAGCTCAGGGCCGTCACCAGCGGGCGCCACTGTCATATCATACGACAACAGGCGACTTTTGAAATAGTTCAAACCGATGACTTACGTATCCACTTCATCATCTATGTGTGGTTCAATCTTCGGTTCTACATGAAGCGGGTCTGTTTGGAGATGTCCCCTGAAAACAAAAGAAAATGATTTAAAAAAGACATTCTATACTACCAAAATTAAAACCCCATTACCTAAATTATTTTATTTTGTTATCCTTTCAATACAAATGCATCCAAGCTGAGGCGTAGCCGAGGTAGCCCCTCTCCCTGCCGGGGTTGCGGGTTGTTCGAAAGAGATACCGCGGCCTCGGAACGTAAAGGGCAATAGAAGAAACATGGGTGGGTTTTAGTCAGTACAAGTCTGACATGCCCCCCCGCTCCACCCAGAGCGGGGGAAGTCATTGGATGATTTCCCACCCGAAAAAAAAAAAAAAAAAAAGGTAGCCCCTCTACGCAGGGCTCCGAGGGTTGTGTGCGGATTTAAAGAATCCTATCACGAAGGGAATGGCGTTGTTCTAGTTCGCTCGGGCTCTAGACCCCGCCATCCCCTTCGGGCCTAACCTGACCGAGCTCACTGCGCTCGATCTTGCCACAGGACAATTGTCGTAACGGCTGGCAACATCGCCCCATTGTATTGTAATGTTGATTGTTTGGCCAACATCATCGATATTTTTAATTGTATATGATGACGCTCAAACAATACGAATAAGCAACTAATCTTTGACTTACTTGTTCAATTCACAACTACCAGGTTGTAACTGCTCTTCTGTAGGTAAGAATATTTCAGGTTCCTCACTAAAATTAAAATAAATATTATAAGATTGTACACATTATAATACGGTATTACACCTATTTTTAAAAAGTATCTCATTTTGATCCTAGAGTCCTAGTAAACCACCAAAAAAAAAACAAAAAAATATATTCAATCGATAAGTGCCATAAAACTGCATTTCAATTTCTATTTTTGCGCGTAAAATCACAAAAACGCTTGACGCCATGTTACTCTGTGGTCATGACGTCAGTTGGTCATGTAAACAAATGCGCTGCTAGTAGTCTTTCTGTTTAGTTGTATATTTCACTATAGTTTATGGTGTTATTATATGGTAGTATTTATTTCTTCCATGGTATTATTACTATTATTTCAATAAAAAATAAAATGTAAAGTTTTCAATACAAAAATAGTAATAGTTGCTCAGTTGACAGTTGTCACTTTTTGTTAACATGACCATATGACGTAATAATCATGGCGGACACTGTTTCGCTTAGTAAAACAACAGACTAAAAAAGTGAAAACTTTGAAATCAATTTTAAAAATTATTTAGTTATTTATTAACTAAATTTAACATTTTCGGACTGCTTATTGCCTAAGCTATCTGAATTGTATATTTTTAGAATTTCTTTCATATAGAGTAAAATACCCTATTCTGCTTAGTGCTTTCTAAATAGATATTAATTGTAAATCGGCATTATAACACTTTAAAAACGAAGTATACTTTAATGATAAGTAATAGTACTTTGCCAGCTTCCTTCATACTCTATTTTGCTTGGGACTTTATTTTTTTCTGTATGAACATCATGCAGAAATAAGGAAGGAAGCAGAAGAACATAATATTCTCTTGTATGTATTATTTGTTTTGATATATTTTTGTAGAACTGATTTTAAACGAAAATTTTTTCAATATTTAAATTGGCCATTTTATCACGGAGGCTCGACAATAGGGTAGTTGACACCACCAATCAATTGATATACTTTTTATGAGCTGTCAAAACGCGCTTCCCCCATAGATTTTGTATGAGACTCGCAACCGATGACGTCACTAAGTTGTCAAGTCAATAATGCAACTATTTATTGATTAAAAAGCAACTAAAAATCGAATAAAGTTATTTTGAAATTAATGGAGTTTTCAGGTCTAGAATGAGGTTCTTTCATAAAAATTGTGTTTTTAAATTATTGGTTAATGCTGTCAACTACCCAATACGGTATTACACCCATTTTTAAAAAGTATCTCATTTTGTTCCTAGAGTCCTAGTAAACCACCAAAAAAAAACAAAAAAAAAATATTCAATCGATAAGTGCCATAAAACTGCATTTCAATTTTACAATTTCTATTTTCGCGCGTAAAATCACAAAAACGCTTGACGCCATGTTACTCTGTGGTCATGACGTCGGTTGGTCATGTAAACAAATGTGCTATTATTAGTCTTTCTGTTTAGTTGTATTTTTCACTATAGTTTAAAGTATTATTATATGGTAGTATTTATTTCTTCCATGGTAGTATTACTATTATTTCAATAAAAATTTAAATGTAAAGTTTTATAATACAAAAATAGTAATAGTTGCTCAGTTGACAGTTGTCACTTTTTGTTAACATGACCATATGACGTAATAATCATGGCGGACACTGTTTCGCTTAGTAAAACAACAGACTAAAAAAAGTGAAAACTTTGAAATCAATTTTAAAATTTATTTAGTTATTTTATTAACTAAATTTAACATTTTCCGACTGCTTGTTGCCTAAGCTATCTGATATGTATATTTTTAGAATTTATTTCATATAGAGTAAAATACCCTATTGCATCGTGAGTTTTATTATTTGATTTTTGAACTTTACTACGCGGAACTCGGATAAAAGACCGAACCTCTAAAAGAAAATCACTTTTAAATGTTACTGCGAGTTTATATATAAAGCACTTGTGACTGTACATCTCTGCATGTTCCCGCGGGAATATCAAGCGTAATGTTCTGATATAATTACTTACAGTGTTGGTGTGTCGTCAGTTGGTGTGTCGTCAGATTTTCTAGTATTTTTCCTTCGTTTACGTTTAGTATTTACAGGTTGATTGTGTGCGAGAGTCTCGTTACAACTGCAACCAAACATAATGGACAATCAGACAACTACGTCTGACATGAGCATGATCAGCCTGTCATGTACCCGTGGCCGGGACTCAGGGGCTCTCAGAGAATGGGCTGTAGGCCGCATGCACCAGCGGGCTGGTACATGTGTCCCATGGCTTCTAGTTTTGGTTCTTACACTAAGGTTGGATTCCAAACGATGTTTTCTTTCACCGTTTGTAGAGCGGGGGCCTGGGTTCGATACCACGACCCGCAACTCGTAGTTCAGGGCCGTCAGCGGGGCCACTGTCATATCATACGACAACAGGCGACTTTTGAATTAGTTCAAACCCATGACTTACGTATCCACTTCATCATCTGTGTGTGGTTCAGTCTTCAGTTCTACATAATGCGGGTCTGTTTGAAGTTGCTCCCTAAAAACAAAACAATATAATTATTTTATCAATTAACTATTTACAGAACAGGCTTGGTTTACATAACTAAATCTTTAGTTAAATATAACTTAAATTTTTTTTTGCGTTACATTTGTTATCCTATCAAAACAAATACGCTTAGCAAAGTGTGTGTGCAGGGTTTAGAATATACTAACACAGACCCCGCCATCCCCGTCGAACCTAACTTGTCAGCTTTGAGTTCTCCTTACCACAGCACAATTGTCGTAACGGCTGGCAACACTGCTACATTGTATTGTAATAATAATAATTGTTTGGCAAACATTATAGGTATATTTAATTGTATTTGATGACCCTCCAACAACAGGAATAAGCTACAAAATAAATCTTTCACTTACTTGTTCAATTCACAACTACCAGGTTGTAACTGCTCTTCTGTTTTTAACAATATTTCAGGTTCCTCACTGAAAGTAAAATAAATATTATTAGATGGTATACATTATAGCTCTGCTTGGTGCTTTCTGAATAGAGATTTAATAGTGAATCAGTATTTAATAACACTTTAAAAAAATAAGCAATTGATAATAATAAAATAGGCATATGAATAAGAAAAATCCGAGGTGCATGAGATGTGTTGGGTTCGTACTCGAGACTTATGGCTTGCCATCCGACGGGCACACCAGTAGTCTTCCATTCAGCTGCCATAGAGCAACTTGCTGAATTCGCTTTTCATTCAAGATGCCAAGTACTGTATGAGATCCACACTAAATGGTACTATACTCACTCGTCCGCGTGGCTTCCTTGCTCAATATCGTCGACATTATCATCTGGACCGTCCTCTTCGCTTGAACTGAAACAAAACACATTTGTTGATGTCTTTCTTTCTTGTTGAACGTATTTGTGAAGTACCCTGGTCGCTAGGTCGTCAGGCCCACACTGTCCTCTCATATGATTCTAACTTCAGACATGCTGCTTCATCGTTTTAAGAGCACACACGCCTAGGATGGCTTCCTCGCAAATTGGGGAGAAGTACAACATCGAGAGACGTGAAAGGAATTGGCACAAACACTTACCTATCCGTCTGCCTGCGTCTCTTGCGAGCTGCGCGTCGTTTCTTGGGCGGTTCACGTCGCCTGTCTGCATTCCCTCCCTCTTCCTCCTTCAGTATCTGCAGTAGCGTCGTCTCGCTCACTCCGGTGGCCAGCGCAGTCCGTTGGTAGAACTTGGACAGAGGAGTCAGGTCCAGGTCTCCGTACAACTTCTTCAACTCTTCATACTCTTGCTCAAAGTAATGGTACACTTTAGCGATGAGTACTTTTGTTAGATCCTGAAATAAAATAAGTTTTTTATAAAAAAAAAAATTGATGTTAGGAGTAATCTTTGGATCTATCGACACATTGTGACAATTTTGAAGGTTAAATAGACAGCAGCTTCAAGTAAAATACTTGGCAAAGGACCGAGACAGTTTCAGTATTAAAACTTTAGTCTTCTTCACGTGGGCCCCGCTTCTTGGGGGGGGGGGGTCCGATTTCTGCACTTAGTCCTTGCAGCTGGACCACTGTGCGTATGCAGTATCGATGACTTAATAGTTTGGCCTTGATGAGGAACTGCACCATATTTTCGACAAGTTTCGTCCGTTTAAGTAAGGAAGGTCAGTTCAAACCCATGGAATTAAATGAAAATAGTTGTTGAACTGCCGGTTTGTTTATAGTTTTCGACTTTATGAAATTAATATCCTATACTCATGTCGGTGGTCCCTTGGATTTGCGGAAAAATCATATCTCTAAGTCTACGCAGTCAACGATACGTTCGAAACGATCGTTAATGTCGCAAGGTTGTACAGTTTGAGCCCCTCTCCAAAGGGCTACTTTCTGATACATTTAATAGTAAAAACGTCAGTTGTTAAAGTGTGTGTACGCTTTACGCCTGCTGACTAGCGAACTGTCTAAAGAAAGACTCAAACTGTGGCTGAAAGTATATCCCTACCCAACCCCTTCGTGCAATTTGCTGCAAATCTCCCACTTGGACGTAAGTTGCCATGACTAATCTGAATGTTTTTAAAAAGATTCTGAACCCTGGTTGGTCAAAGTAAGGAAACCTGTCCAGGCGGGGATTCTTAGGCTGCACGCTGATCCCAACGTAGTTGACAAAGTGCTGGGCAGACAATGAGTGTGTATAGAGATGTTGGTAGCTACCTCTTCTATTGCTTTGGCAATGTGTGAGAGTTCCGTGTGGCATTTTGGACAAAATAATTTCATTTTATTTTCGTTGGTGGTTTCTTCCTCCTGTAACAAAAAAAAATGTGTTAAATTATGTTTATTTTGCAAGTAGGATTTTAAAACCTTTTAAAATTCGTTAAAAAAAAGTAGATAAAGCCATGTTTCGTATCCGACTCTGAGAAGAACCAGCCGAAACAAACTCATAGTCTATTTTAAGGTCCAGACAAAAATCTAGGTCAACTTACAATACGTCAATGCAGAAATGCAGTCTGAAATGGTTTTTTAAGAAAGCCCCACACAGTTTTAGTGGACCTGTCCAGTCAGTGCAAGCCTTTGTCAGTTATCGTGTAGCTCGACTCATAACCCAAGGAGCTCAACGACACGACGAACAATACCCAAAAAGACACTTGAAGTTTAAACTATTTGTAACGACAATTAAAAGACCCAGCATTTAATATTATTGAGAGTGTTAGAGGGATAGGCAGATATGTCAGGATCGTAGCGAGTGGTATTTTGCTTACCCCGTGGGTAAAACGAATGAGTTAATAAAGAACTTTCTCAGCGTTAGTAATGAAATGGATAGCAATATAATAAGAATAACTGTGAACTCAGGTATCATTGTGCCTATTATCGAAACGGCCAATGGCTTATTTCCCAAGAGCTTTGATGACAACGTTAGTGGGAAACTGTTGTTTAACCGTACTCACAGATAATGTCCCAGGCACGTCCTCAGCGTCGGTTTCCGAGTCGATCTGGGCCGGACTCTGAAACAATATTTTATTTCAATCAAAAATCATCAAAATCAGCCCAGCCGTTCTCGAATTATAAGTGTTAGAACAAACCCGACTTTGTTTTATTTATTAAGAAGATTAGTGAAAAAGTTCATATGAGCTACATTCTGATATTTGGATATACTTAAACGCTATTATAAGACGAGTTAGTGTAAAACTGTTGTCTTACTGTACTCACAGATAATGTCTCAGGCACGTCCTCGGCGACGGTTTCCGAGACTTGGGCCGGACTCTGAAACATTTTATTTTAATTACAAGTGGTACCAGGCAACACATCAAGCTACTTCCAGTATAACATGACCTCGCTTTGTACAAATACCCGAACAATAAGGGATTCAACTGGTAATGGTGCCGATTCTGTGCCACAGGGAGGTATGGCAGAGTAAGGGATATAAAAAAAAACATATATACTCTTTTGCAAAAAAAAAAACGGGCACTTTAGATTTTTTTTCTCTATTTCAATGAAGAAGAACAAGAAATAGGTTTTATTAATTTGACGATACATTGGCATGTTATTTGAAGCATCCTGGCATGATTCTTTACGTTCCAAAGGAGATCCGCATAAGTCCTAATAAATTAGGCCTCAATGACCAAGAATCCCTCAATACAGCCCTGCGTAATTAGTTTTTCGATATAACATAGTAAGGGAATTAAACCAATAAACCCCTTTACCATTTATTCCCGCTTTTTTATGAGGTTATGAGTTTTAGGGAAGGATTAAAGTACTTCCCCAGGCTCCTATCTTTTGAATATGAGAAGAAATTAATATAAGAGTGTTGAATTAATATTTCGTAACTATACATGAACACGGATTTGTGAAATAATACTGGTTCAAGTTAATTGAAAATATTTTATTCGTTGTTTTCTACATCTTCATAGATGATTAATATATTATCGAAGTGCTGGGGGGGATGAACCACATTTTCTTGGTACCTAGCCCACAATAAGGTGTGTGTTAGTGTGAAACTGTTGATTTACTGTACTCACAGATAATGTCCCAGGCACGTCCTCGGCGGCGGTTACCGAGTCGACTTGGGCCGGACTCTGAAACAATATTGTAATGTGTACTTAATTGTTATTTGTCCCAAATAAATAAAAAAAAAATAAAGAAATGTTGGTGGTTTATAATATTTTAAATAAAGCTATTTATATTTACTTATTTTGATTATAGCAACACTTTAACGTAAGAATAGCCGGCAGTAGGTAATTTATTTTATCAAAACAATTTCATAACTTATTAAGGTTTACAAAATAAACCCCTATACAAAATTGGTATTCTAATTGCAGAAGGTCTTCAAAAATAAAGAAAAAAAAATGTAATATAATTTTATCTTGATGCATGAGAAAAACCTATACCGTTGATGGTCATGATTCTTTGGTATCATCAATAGATTGTTTTTAAAGTATTTTTTTTAGTATAAAGAACAATATTTTCTTTGATTTTTAATCTATTATTTTGTATAGATAATAACATTACTGTGAAACCTGTGGTGAAACTTGATTTACTGTACTCACAGATAATGTCCCAGGCACGTCCTCGGCGATGGTTTCCGAGTCGACTTGGGCCGGACTCTGAAACATTATTTTATTTTAATTACAAATGGTACAAGTCAACACATCAAGCTACACATTACCAGTATAACGGGAACTCGCTTTGTATAATTATCCGAAAAAGTTGTTACTTTAAGCCCAATTGAAATATCTTTAATCCATGACGATGAATACAATATTTCAAGTTTTTTTTGTTATTTTATTAAATAACTAGGTTTATTTAGCACTAGCTGTTCCACGCGGTTTCACCCACGCTGCTCAGCACCTGTTGGTCGTAGCGTGATGTTATATAGCCTATAGCCTTCCTCAAGAAATGGACTATCCAACACTAAAAGAATTTTCCAATTCCAACCAGTAGTCCCTGAGATTAGCGCGTTCAAACAAACAAACAAACAAACTCTTCAGCTTTATAATATTAGTATAGAATTATAGATTATAAGTTTTTGTTTTTCTCTATACTTCAGTAATAAAAAAGATAAAAGGGCCTTTATTGCTGTTAAATTTCTTACAATAGTCCAATACATGCCTACTTAAAACTTAATTGGTTTCCTTAATTAATTTAAACTATTTAAACAATAGGGAATATGCATAATATTTAAAGGACAATGCCAGAAATTCTATAGAGCTTTGACCCATCAAATAAAAGTTGATGTACAAGCATGCCAAATGTAGCATTCTATTGCTGCTATATTAGTGTTATCTAAAAACATATATAAATGCCTTTAGAACTTGCGGTTTCTGTTAAATCTAAGAAAAATTATTACATTTAGGTTAGGTACCTCAAGTTTAGGTTAATTGCAGTTATAATTGTAGAAATAATTAAATAAGTGCTGTATATTGTTAAAATGCTATCCTAGGGTGTTTGGCTATGAAAGGAAGGAATGACATAGTAATACACAACCATAGTAATACTTTTGACTTAGGCCATAACATCCTGACTGTTGATCGGTAATAAAATAAAACAAGTTATAAAAGTGATTGATTTATTAATCTTCAAAAGTTATTAAAACATTATCAAGAAAACCTGCGGGCTGATCAATATTGTCTTGATAACGTGCATAACCAAGGTACCATATAATAGTCATAACATGGCAACAACTGTTAGAAATCTCAATATTTTATAATCTGTGACAAGTTGGCAGCCCACCCTTATCTATGATTTTATACTCTGTGTGTCTCTCTCTCTCCCTGACTATCATCCTAACAAAATGTAGCTCTGAAGAATATGTCTATTAAAAATAGATTAAACCCATTTGAAGTCTTGTATTATTAAAAGGTTATGGGCACCACGAACGCTTTGCCGCAATTGTCTGCGGAAAACTTCAATAACTGGAAATTCAGAGTAAGATGCCTATTAGAAGAAAAGCAATTGTTGAGCACGTTGGACGAGGACGACCAAAATGTCGACAAGAAAAGTGACTCGCGTGCCAAATCACTCATTGTACAATGCATCACCGATAAACACTTGGATTTAATAAAAGATGCAAAAACAACAAAAGAAATGTTTGCCACATTGTGCTCTATTTTCGAGCGAAAATCCATGGTAAGTCGAATTCATCTAAGGAAAAAGTTATTAACTCTAAAACTACAAAGCAACGAGAAATTGGAGGAGTATTTTTTGAAATTTGAGTCTATCATTAGAGAACTTGAAAACGCAGATAAAAAACTTGATGAGGAAGAAAAAATTACTTACCTTTTGTTAGGACTCACTGAAAATTATAGCACTGTGGTAACCGCACTGGAAACAATGAATGAGAAGTTGTCACTAGATTTTGTTAAAACAAGATTGCTGGATGAAGAACTAAAGAACACAAAACCAAATGAGCAAACTGACAACATAGCATTCAAGTCTAGTACAATAATATGCTATAAATGTAAAAAAGAAGGACACAAAAGCTATGAATGTTACTCAAATAGTGGAAGAACAATGAATAGAAATTACAGAGGAAGAGGTTATAGAGGACGTAGCCGAGGCAGAGTGTACCATCAGAACCAAAGTCATGCTGTAACTACAGAGACGGATCAACGGGAATTTTCTTTTCTATCAAGAACTAACAATCATTGTAATTTAGTCGGAGGAAATGATCAGAATATAGAGTGGATTATAGATTCTGGATGTACAGAACATCTTATTCAAGCTAAATATGAAAAATACATGAGCGAAATTGATACACTACAACAAGAAATAAAGATATATATTGCAAATGGAGATTATGTGACAGCCAAGAAGCAAGGAACAATTAAATTGATGTGTAATGGACATAAGTTAACTTTGAGTGCTCTTATAATAGATAATTTGTCATTCAACCTTATCTCAGTTAAAAAGATAGTGCAAAATAATTGTAATGTTCAGTTTAATCAACACGAAGTCAAAATACGCAAAAATAATTCAAAAGATTGTATTACAGGGTCTTGTAAAGGAAAACTATTTATCTTAAAAGCATCTTTTACTTCAGAACATAATTTGTGTGGTCTTAGTTCAGATTCTTTATGGCACAATAGATTAGGTCATGTTAACAGGTACAGTCTAAAACTTATGCAGCTTCCTGTCTCTAAGAAGCAATGTGGACCATGTATGATTGGTAAGTCAACTCGTCAGCCATTTCCGCGCAATCCGGAGAGGAGGTCATCCTGTATTGGTGAACTTCTTCATACTGATGTAGCCGGACCTGCAAACATAAAAGGGATCAATGAAGAACTATACTATCAGGTAATTGTTGATGACTATTCACATTTTGTAGTAGTTTATTTACTCAAAAGTAAAGATGAAGCCACTCACAACTTAATTAGATATATAAAAAATATTGAAAATCAACAAAACACTAAAGTAAAACGAATTAGATGTGACAATAGTGGTGAATTTAAAAATAAAACAATAATTTTTTTTTGTATGGAGAAAGGAATAAACATTGAATATACTCACCCCTATTCACCCCAACAAAATGGAGTTTCTGAGAGAATGAATAGGACTTTGTATAATAAAGCAAGAACACAGATGATAGAAACAAATCTTCCAAAATACTTATGGGGAGAGGCCATAGTAGCTTCAGCATATCAATTAAATAGATGTCCCTCATCAGCTATTAATTTCCAGACACCAGCAGAAGTGATGTTTGGTTCTTTAGATTTGAGTAGACTGCGTGTTTTCGGAAGCAAAGCATGGGCTATTCAACTACCGAGAGGAAACAAATTTGATAAAAGAGCTCATGAAATGAGAATGGTAGGATATGCACCCAATGGCTATCGACTGTGGAATCCAAAAGAAAACAAAATTGAAATATCAAGAGACATAAGATTTGATGAGGAAGATATCAAGTACAAACCAATAAATGAAGAAACAAAAAAGGAACACAGATATACTTATGATGATAAAAATGAGGATGACATTATAGGTTGTGATACAAATGAAGATATTGGAAAAGATTCAAATACTAGATGTGACACAATAGAACAAAAAGATAAATCTGACAAACACCAACAAAGAGGTAATACTGAAAGTAATTCACAGGCAAGACCGCAAAGAACAATTAAAAGACCAAACTACTTAGAAGACTATGAAACTAACTATGATAATGAAACTTACTATGAAAGTATTGAATCTAACATAGCATACTGTTTAAATACTTATATTGACAATGAACCGGTTACCTACAATGACGCAGTTAAAAATTCAGAATGGACAGAAGCAATAGAAAAAGAACTAGATGCTCACAAAAAACTACAAACATGGGAAACCTCTATATTACCAGATGGACATAAAGCTATTGACACTAGATGGATTTTTAAGAAAAAGTCTGATGGAACTAAGAAAGCCAGATTAGTAGCTAAAGGCTATCAAGAAAATAATACCTATGATGTTTATTCACCAGTTGCAAGAATGTCTACTGTGAGACTACTAATAAGTATATCACTACAAGAAAATAAACCAATAAGACAGATGGATATACCTACAGCTTTTCTCAATGGAAATTTGGAAAAAGAAATATTTATAAAATACCCAGAAGGAGTTAAAGAAGAAAAAGGAAAAGTATTGAAACTAAGAAAAGCACTTTATGGATTAAAAGGAGCGCCACGGTGTTGGAATGAAAGAGTACACAATTTTTTTATTGAAAATAACTTTGAGCAATCAAAACATGATGTTTGTCTATACTTTAAGCCTGGAACTTGGGCACTAATTTTTGTTGACGATTTCCTATTGATGGGTAATTTTGAAGAAATAAAAGAAAAACTACAGATAGTATTCAAAGCAAAGGATTTAGGAGAGATGAAAGAATATTTAGGAATGGAAATACACAAAAACAAAGATACTGTATGCCTAAAACAAGAAAAACTGATAAGGAAAATATTGAAGAAATTCGGAATGGAAGATAGCAAAGTAGCTAAAACACCTATGGAGAAAGAACCTATTACTACAGAGGAGGAAGAAATAGTAAATGTACCCTACAGGGAATTAATAGGAAGCCTTACTTACCTTTCAGTTACAAGTAGACCTGATATCACTTACGCCACTTCTTTCTTGAGTAGATATCTGGACAAGCCTACATCACAGCATTGGAAAGCAGCAAAGAGGATCTTAAGGTATCTTAAAAACACTATTAATAAGGGACTTACTTACTATAGAACTGACAAACCGATACAGCTGATTACATATACAGATGCAGACTGGGGAAGTGATAAAACTGACCGCAGAAGTGTAAGTGGATCTGCAACTTATTTTGGTAAAAATTTAATATCTTGGTCATCAAAGAAGCAATGTACTGTCTCTTTATCATCTGCAGAGGCAGAGTACATAGCAGCAACTTCAGCCACAACAGAGCTCATCTACCTCAAAGGTATCTTGAATAATTTTTACAGTCATAATTTTGAACTTTTACTTTTAATAGACAATCAGAGTGCCATAAAAATAATAACTAATAGAGAAAATGGAAAAAGAACTAAACATATTGACATTAAATATCACTTTATTAAAGATGCAGTTAGGATCCATAAAATTAATATTACATATGTACCAACTGAACACAATGTATCAGACATATTTACAAAACCACTATGTGAGATTAAGCATAACTATTTTTCATCTAAATTGAATATTGTGTAATATTTTAAAATTATAAACTTATGTTATTAATGAAGCCTACCATAGTCAAAATACTTATAATTTTTGGTTGGTGTTATGTAACATAGAAACATGTAATAGTTTTAAGTAAAATGTAATTTGTATTAGAAATTGTTTGCAATGTTACAAATATGATTTTAACATTGAAGGGGGGTGTTAGAAATCTCAATATTTTATAATCTGTGACAAGTTGGCAGCCCACCCTTATCTATGATTTTATACTCTGTGTGTCTCTCTCTCTCCCTGACTATCATCCTAACAAAATGTAGCTCTGAAGAATATGTCTATTAAAAATAGATTAAACCCATTTGAAGTCTTGTATTATTAAAAACAACAACCAACCGTTCTATTACCCACAATACAATTGCAGCAATATCCTAATATAGAGTCGATTGCACAGCTACTGTTAGGCTCTCTATCAACTAGGATATATGTGAAATAGTGTCTTTGGCCAATGTGCCTAGACTTTATTCTACCTCTTATTAAAAATGGGTAGTTTCCTCCAATATGTGACACCATTTCATGAGAGTGCTCCACTTCTGGACACACCTCTATTAAATACAGCCCACTTTCGCGAATATGCTCTCCGTAGTAGGAACGCGCCTGTTTAATCTGATATGGCCCTAAAGCTATTAACCCTTTATAGCGCAAGATAATTATTTATAATATTTTTATAAAGACTAGGTGCCACATGGGGATTTATTAATGGGAAAAATAATAAAAAAAATCATTACATAAAAAAAGTATTTATTTTTACAAAAAAACTATGTGTTGCAGAAATACAACAGTGCTTCAAAATGTTTAAAAAAATTACGATAAATGGAAATTTTTAAAACAGTTGTTTTGCTTATTATAGCATGAGCTAACCCCACATTTTTCGCAAACTGTTTGGGTATACCCTGTGCAGGCTGGAAATTTGCACCTCATTCTCTTATCCACCCAATTCGGCCAGTGCCCATATTGGTCCAACCTCACATCCTTTGGAGGAACATGTTGAGCTGGACCTTTCTTCTTCTTATCTTGAATAAGATGTTCAATATCACTTTTGCGCTTTGTTCGTTCAATCGTCTTATATTTGCATAAAGTCTCTGCTATAGCTACTCGGAATTCAGCAGAGTTGAGAACTTTACTGGTACTACCTTTTGCTGCATTTATTCTTCGGTATAAAAGCCATGAATTACACATTGCCATGTCTAGGAAATGATAGAAAACGTAGGTACCACCGTTTACTACGGAGTTTGATCTTATAGTGGCCCATCACACAATCTAACAGATCTACACCGTCCATTTGTCGTAGGAGAATATAACCGACATATGGGCGCATATGTCGGTTATATTCTCCTACGACAAATGGACGTTCAACAGAAATATATTGCTTTTTAGACTTGTCCCACCTTCTTACTACATATGTTGGGTGTTTTCCTGCGAAATTGGACGCTAGAGTGACAATTTTATTATCTCTCCAAGCTACTACAGCCACATCAACGCCATTACAGTTACTGACTTGTTCAATCGACGTGCCGCGTGGTTCTTTTTTAAAAACCTTTTTCTTCCGGTAGTTTGCAGTTGGGGATTCGGTTTTTTCTAACAGTTCCTAAAGCCAAAATGCCGCGATTGGATAAGTATTCGATAAGCGGAATAGAGGTGTAATAATTATCAAAAAACAGTCTGTAGTTTTGATTAGATGGTACATCACGGGCAAGGCGAACTACCACATTTGATGATGCCCCTAGCTGTGGCTCGCCGGCTGCGCATTTGTTTTCCTGACCACTATATACTTCAAATTTATATCCATACCCAGACACACCACATATAACAAAAAGTTTGAACCCCCATTTATGGGGTTTATCAGGTAAATATGTTATGTTGTAAATTATACGTTGGATCGGCGACATCGTCGTCGTCAGAAAAATCAAGACCATCCTCACTGTTTTCCCATTCTCCTAAAATACTTTGCAGGTCCTGAGAAGTCAAATTACGCCATTTACGACTCATTCTGATGCTGAAAAAGATATATCCAAAATTATAAAAAAATGGCAAAAAATCTATTACAAACGCGCAATGTTGCAGTCATGCAACAAAACAAAATCTGCCCAAAAATAAATAATAAAGCTTGAATCTTTAAAAACTTATTATAGATAATTGAAATACATAAACGTACCTTTTCCTAATATCAATTTCAACAGCTAAATATCAATATTGCACCCAAAAATCACTTTTTGTAAACAAATTCAAAGAGAGCTGAACCGGTTTGTTCACGTTCAAAATTTGAATGCGAATACCGATAAAGTGTCGCCATCTAGTTTGTCGATTTGTAGCTAAATCATTAGAATGCTTTGTTGTCGATGTACAACACCGAGTAAAGGCGATCTATCGGGTTTTGGCATAATTTTAGGTCTAGTGGAATGGTGTGTTGCAGGATTACAACATGGCTCCATAAAGGGATAAAACCAATTCACTATAGGTTAATAAAGGAAACTGCTGCAGCTATGGTAGATTTCCATCAATCCTAGAAAACATTGTTCTACGTCTATTTAAATTGAACTCCTGTACAAATCGGGCTAAATGATTTGGCTCATTTAAAAACGCAATGCTCGAGATATTATTTCTTGAGCATCTGGCCGGTCGTGAATCAGTGGATGAAAACGATTAATCAAAGCCGCTGCAATTCGAAAATCATCCATTAAATGTAACGAGGCCCTGTTAAAAAAATCACAAGTATGGACCTGAAACATTGATGATGTATCCATCACAGGCAACTATGAGAAATGGCTTTATTAAATTGTCATACTTGTGCAGACTATAAGTTCTTTTCTGGTAAAGGTAGTTGCTACTTTTTTGAATAAAAATATATGTACCATCACAAATAGCAATAGCAGGCATTTGTTCTACTGAAATATTTGGGCTACCAAATAGATTATTTGGTATTAATAAATTCCGTTGAGCTACCTCTTCTCTAGTAGTATGTTGCAACCCAACATGATTAGGAACAAAATGATTTATAAAATAGCAACGCATCTTTTTTAAATGAGACTCTAGTGTAGACCGGGGCATATTGTAAAGAGTTGATAGTCTGTTATCGCTATCACCAGTTCTCAGTTTTGTCAGATATATTGCTAAACATGTTTTCCCGTTGCTAACAGTTCCAAGTACAGGTATTTCATCATACAAAGCTAGAAATTCTAACACATTAAGACCTGTCCAATAGTGACAAATGTGATTAGGCATCTCATGTACATTTTCAAAATCCATTAAGTCTGCATTTCTTTCCATAATACGAATTAAATCCTCTATTTGTTGAGATGTAAAGCTACTGGTTAAGTTATTATTGTTAATCAACAATGACCATTTGTTGCTATATAAATGAGTTTCACAGACACGGGTGTGATTTGGCACATATAAATGATATTGCTTAAGAAGCATGACCTTAATTAGCAAAGGAATTAAGTGCCCAGATTGATTAGCACAGCCTTCAAAAATACAATGCCTAGAAGTATTTGCTGCACGTTTATAATGTGGTAAAATAATATAAGCTTGACTTACAGCAGGTTCCATTGGAACCTGTTGTTCTTGAGTTGGAGGTAGGGGTGGTGGCTCTGGTATTTCTTGATGAGGCACCGGCAATGGCTCTGGATAAACTTGTTGATTTGCAGCATGTGCATCTGTGGCTGGTTGTCCTCTTACAACATCTTGTGATTGTTGGCGATTAGCACGCATCCAACACAGATGGCATACAAATGCATATCTTGATATCACCTACAAGTAAATAAAACATTTGAATATGTTGCAAATAACTTATTTAAAGTTATTTTTCAACAATTTTTAAAAAGGTAGTCTAGTGTTTCTAAGTTAATATAGACTATATTATATGAGAGCCAGTTGTGATGAAAAATGATATCGGTCACCATTTTGCGTTGCAGGGCCACGCTGTTCTGTTAAGACAATCCTGCGACCCTTGGTAGTTAGCTTAACAGTTTACAGACACATTAGTTCAGTGATTGATGTGAATCATATTGTGTCACGGGACAGGGAAAGTGGTTAACACATTACTACTGACCTCATTGTGAATATCCCATGAAAGTATAGTAGCTATTAATGGATCACTGGCTTCTACTGTATGATATCTCACACGTCTTCTTGTTTGTGAAACAGATCATCCACATCCAAGACAAACATGTGTGTGACCTAGATCTCTTTCAGCATTCAGATTCCCATTTCTACAATGCTGGTCTAGCCGCAAAAAGCACTCTTGACAGATTACAGCTTCTGGTGGAAGCTGTAAGTTAAGAAACATAAACACCTCAACAAAGTCTAGGGAACAAGATGACCCCAATTTTTTTTTTCGTGTAAATCTTGTTTTGCTAATAACTGGCAGCAAATAAATAAAAATAGAATAAAGTAGATTACAGAGTTGTTCAAAATTTAAAAATAAATTTAAATAAGTAATGATTTTCGAATATAGAGGGAAAACTTTTAAAAGTGTTTGATTGTGCAGTTTCTCTGAGGCAAAATAAAATTATTTTCTTTGATTGTAAATAACGCTTATTATCAATAATACGTCTTTCACGTATGGTTTGTGCATTTTTGTGACTGTAGTCATCATGTCACGTCGTCATTTAAGTCGCGAAGAGATGTTAAGAGCTGTTGGTATGCTGCAAGCTGGACGAACTCAATGCGACGTAGCG
The DNA here is from genome assembly GCA_958449745.1 of Ochropleura leucogaster. NCBI lineage: Eukaryota > Metazoa > Arthropoda > Insecta > Lepidoptera > Noctuidae > Ochropleura > Ochropleura leucogaster. Next base: position 6,380,763 of record OY288228.1, on the reverse strand, counting down.
GTTGCTGTCAACACCCAACCAAGCGTAATTTGCAGATTATGGGCACGCTACAGATCTACAGGGGATGTTGCCGAACGTCACAGGGGACGAAATAGGGTTTCTACCCAGCGACATGATCGTTTCTTGCTTAATTCCGCAAGGCGGCGACCCACGATTACTGCTCGTCAATTGGTCCCAAGCCTCCAGTCTCAGCATCAAGTGGTTATTAGCGATCAAACTGTCAGGAGAAGATTACACGAAGCCAATCTTCATGCTCGCAGACCGCTTAGGGTTCCAGCTCGTCGACGTAGAAATCGAGGTCGTCGCTTATTGTGGTCTAACGCACATTTACAGTGGACCGACCATCAATGGGCATGGGTTCTGTTTTCCGACGAATCTCGCTTCGGTTTTCATCCTGATTCGAGAAGAGTGCGTATATGGCGAGTTTCTGGACGTCGGAGTCGTCTCCAGAATCCGCAAGAAGTTCATCCTTACCAAGGTGGAACAATCATGGTATGGGCTGGAATTCGCCTTGGTGGAAGGACCGACCTCGTTTGGATACGGGGCAATTTGAATACAAACCAATACATTCAGGAGGTTATACACCCCATGGTAATCCCTCATCGACAGCAGTTCGGTCCAGATTTTATGTTAATGCAAGATAATGCACGGTCACACACCGCGAGGGTAGTGGTCAATGCAGTAAGCGAGCACAATATTACGACGTTGGAATGGCCTGCTCAGTCTACCGACCTCAATCCCATAGAGCATGCCTGGGATTTGCTTGGGAGAAGAGCTTTCAGTGATTCTTTGGAAAATCTGAATACTGAAGAACAACTTTTTTTACACCTTCGCAGTGTATGGAGTCATATTCCACAGACGATGATTGACAATCTCATACTAAGTATGCCACGCCGTTGTCGAGCTGTTGCTAATGCTTTAGGAGGTCCTACAGATTATTAAAAACGTTTAAAGTAAGGTTAATTACTGTATTTCTTACTACCTCGTTATTTTTGTTCCTAATCATAGAAGGTTGTAATACTCAATATTGGCACTATTCAATTCTTTCTTTAAAAAATATTTTTTTTATTATGAGAATGTTTTTATTAAAGTTAAAATTAAAAACGGTAATAAAATACCCTTCTATTGATATAAAACACTCACTATTACAAGAAAGGGTTTTTAAATAAAAACTAGAAATGTCCTTGTTCCCTAGACTTTGTTGATGTGTGTATATTAGTATATAGTCGAATTATACAAGTTCATAATTATATCCACACAATCCCCAAAAGATAAACTTGACTATTTTGCCTATTATACCAGTTATTTAAGATACTTTTAGGTGTGTAGGTTTACTATTTTATTCATATTTTGTTGCATTAGTTACAAGCCAAGCAAAACCGCATGTGGTACAATCATTACTGGTAAGGATTTTTCACTATAGTCAAATATGATCAATAAATAACGTAGTATCTACATACCTGTTCCAACGATTTCCATCTAGCGAGAAGAGTTTGCAGTGCAGATTGTATTGTAGACACAATATGTCTTAGCATCCTGTCGACGCACAAGTGACAATTTATGCACCTCAACATCGTTAACCAAGTCGCAAGCAGTGATCAGAATCCGTTGCGAGTAGCACAAAGTCGGCGAGTAGGCGAGATCGAGTCCGTGTACAAAAGCAAAATCGTCGTGAAATTAATAATAGTAGATTACAAAGAGAGATTGGGGAGCGTAAACAACAAGTTAACAACACAGCGAATGTCAATGAATGTCATTTTGACATATAAGCATTTGCGCGCCAAGGACGTTTCGTTACACGTAATAACTAACGCTCAAATGCCAAAAAAATATTAGAATATACATTCATAATATATCAAAAACATTACTTTCATTAACTGTGTGTATTTAAACCGAATATATAATAAAATCTGTACATAATGCATTAATAGATGTCATTTTTGTTAAATTAAATTACTCGTTTTGTTCTCGTGCATGCGTACTAAGTAACGCTGGTGGTCGCGATAAAAACAGGAAATAGGAGTTGGGTTTTTGAATTCCTTTTATCACTAACTTTTTATCCGCAAGTGTAACAGATTAACAGTTAAGTAACCAAGTGTCCTATTTTCATTGGATAATTTTCATTAATTTACATTTCTTGTAAATTACTGAAAGGCCCCACCCTTTTAGCCGTTGAAAACAAACTGGAATGACACGAAATCACAGAACAATATATACTCCTAGCGGAGAAGAATGACAACTCCATATAAAAAAATGTAACCATAGATTTACACGCTGATACTACTAGCGCCACAACAGAATATCACTGTAACTACACCGCGGGCGGCTGGGCGGGAATATTTGAATTTGTATGTATTGTAAGGTTTTTAATTTATTTACAGATATAATTTATTTTTAATTTATTTAGATGGAAACTAGCTGCGGTGGAAAACACGATAACGGATATATTAACTGATAGCCCGATATCATGATTAGCACCGCATGCTGCTTCCATCTGTGTTGATAATGAAAGAAACAATAAATAAAAACAATATTTATTTAAAATAAAAATTGGTATAAACAATAATACTTTTAGTTTTTAGTCATTTGCAATGTTATGTTATTTTATTATATGATGAGTAAACAAATTATTGTACGACCAGGAAAACAATAACCATATTACAACCAATTCTTGATATTTATATTTTCAAGACCTAAGTAGATCACAAAACATCTTTACAATGATATGTATATCAATACATAATTGTATTAGTAAATGGAAAACAATCTATTGGCATTGGTCTGTTTTAAAAGGTTGCTGGTTGAAAGTAGTTATTTCTTGTTCAGTATAAATAAGTTAAAATGCGAATATATCGGCATTCAAATGAACTAATATGATTTATGGTAAATGTGAAAATTTGTCTGATAAAATAATCACAATATTACATACGACTTTACCCAAGTTTAATTGTACATAATATTATTTATTTTTTAATATTTTTATTTTTCTTTCTAGAGCTTTGTTTTTTTCGTCTTCTTCCATAGCCCGGACCAGGGATTGAACCTGGAACCTCCGGTGTGGCAGTCCAGCATGATAAACATTGGGCCACACAGGTTATCAGTACAAGTCGGGTGATTATTACTTTGAAATTTAAATAGTAAAACATATGACCTAATGGTTACCTCGGTAAAAATGTTGTCTCTCTTATTTAACAGCTCTTGTACTTCATCAGCATCGGGCACAGCAAATATGCTGAGTTTTTGTCTGCCATTATCATAAAATGCGGAAGTATGAAAATGCCTTCCACATAACACTTTGTTTTTTACATATAGTGATTGCAGGAACTGTAAGGAAGTGCAGCCTTCGTTTGGGTAACAATATTTGGCCCAAGCGCTAGCCCTGGAAATGCAATGAAAATAAATTTTACTAGAAAATACAGAAAACAATATACAAATTTCAAGATACCCTCGCATCAGTTTATTAGCTGCTAGTGTCTTTATAAATCTAATATAAATATAAGTCATCCAAATAAGAGAAATATGTATGTAATACAAACTGATATTTTTAGGCCTCTTTCGACCTATAACGTAACCATAGTGCAAGAATAAAATTTTAGTAAGATTTACTTACTTCGTCTTATTCGCCATGCCAGGATTCGGAAACCTGTGATATGACACAGTCATATCTTCGGCGCGAGTTTTACCACACTTGGCGCATCTTCTATGGTTGTTCCGATTACTCATGATGGCTTTAGCACCTTTGTCCAATTCGAAAAAGAATAATCAAAAGTTAACAAAACTAGGCAAACTTTTTAACGTCCTGTCGTAACACTATAAGTAAAAACGTTCTTTCGTAAATAAATCTAAAACTATTTAAAACGTCTTTCCGTTGAAAACTAACAATATTTACTTCAATTTAAACTTATAAAAGTTTAAGATTACAATTTAATGCGGAGAGAAACAACATGTATGCACTCGATCGACACAAAAACCCGTAATGGCGATTTTCCCGCCAGGAAAATCATTAAATCAAGCAAGTTTTGACATTATCCCAAGTTGTCAATTTGCCGTCAGGTGTTGCCAGATTTTGTTATAATTTTATTATCATAATTGTTTTATATGGTATACAGTAGCACTTGCACACATATAAAGATTTGCATGTGTGCAAGAGTCAAATATCGTCTATACAAGACAATAGACCCTGCACGAAATAGTTTTGTTTTGAGTGTTTGTTTTGACAGTCAGCTCATTTTGACAGCTTAACGCTTCATTCTGTTATAACGCACTGTTAATTTTATAATTAACAGTGCGTTTATGTAATAAAAATGTGAATGCATGTTTAATTTTAACTTTTGGATGTTTTTTAAGTTTAGGTTAAGATGTATTTATCTTAAAAAAAAATTACAACCGTAAACATCGACAAGTTTATGAAAGTAAAGTAAATGGTTTACGCTGGACTTGTAGTTTTTATGAGATTCATCTTCAAAATCACTGTCCCAATCAGATAATTCCATTAACATTGATAAATCACTTTCACTAGACTCGGACATTATAAAGAATGATGAAAACACTGCACTTCTACAAACTTATTTGAACAATAAACAACGCATATCCCTGCAATTCGACGGATTGACATGCGTTGACGCCGGTTGACGGCATGGCGGTTTTCTTTCTTTAGTATTGACATCACTGACAGATAGCTGTCAAAAGATTATTGGGAAGCATAATGTTGCAATTTCATAGAAATATCTATCTGCACTGATCAGCACTATGAGATAGGTAGCGTATGGCGGTTAATTTTCATAACCATCAGTATTAATTGGGACATCAAAACCGATGATAGATAGAATTTTCATCTTTAGTAGGTCAAAACTGTGTGCGGTGATACAGTACGGCCAACGAGAAGCGATACCAAATGTAAACAAAACCCATGCTAAAACCCCATCTAAAATGGCCGCCCGAATGTTGGCGAACCCGTCTTAACGTTGTCATGTTTTTGCCGGGAGAACGAGACATTACGACAAAGGCACAAGATGGAAAGAGATAAAATAAATAAATATTATATTGTAATAACTAAATATTAGATTGTCAACGCCACAGTTGTTCTTTAGGTTAATGACCTTTTGTATAGCTTCTCGTTGGCCGTACTGTAGATAGGTTATTGGGAACGGCCGTAAGTAAGTAAATCATTGATAGGTTGAAATGTAATTCGAAACAGTGCATTCAATAACTGCATGACGACTTATTTTAAAGTAAATAAAAATATTTTCTAGCTTTTAATTCTCATCATCTAGTTAATTCAATATTTTTTACATAATCTTCTTTTAAACACTAAACATTAACTCGCAAGTGAACGATGCTTCGTTAATTTATTTATAAATAATGTGGGTTCTCGCCATGATCCTTTGGTATCATCAATAGATTGTTTCTTTTGATGCATCTTTTTTTTTAAATATTATATTCGTTTTCATTATTTTTGTATCTACATATTATTTTGTACAGATAATAAATGATAACGTCAGTGTGAAACTGCTGTTTTACCTTACTCACAGATGATGTCCCAGGCACGTCCTCGGTAACGGTTTCCGAGACTTGGGCCGGGCTCTGAAACAATATTTTTTTTTAATTACAAAATGGTACAAGTCAATACATCAAGCTACACATTTCCAGTCTACACGGCCTCGCTTTGTCTTATTACGCGTCCATTAAGAGATTCGACTGGTAATCCGAATATATTATAACTAGCTGTTCCACGCGGTTTCGCGGTTGGTCGTAGCGTGATGTTATATAGCCTATAGCCTTCCTCAAGAAATGGACTATCCAACACTAAAAGAATTTTCCAATTCCAACCAGTAGTCCCTGAGATTAGCGCGTTCAAACAAACAAACAAACAAACTCTTCAGCTTTATAATATTAGTATAGATAAGTCTACAGTAATGAATCTTCTATACTTATAATAAACTAGCTTTTGCCCGCGGCTTCGCTCGCGTTAAATTCGGGGTAACATAGTTCCCCTTGCGCCTTATTGATTTGTAATAGCAACGCTAAGTTTTCCCTTTTATTCTCTCTTTCTCACATCCCACTTAGCCTATGTCCGTCACCTGGTTCCCAACTAGCTCTGTACCAAAATTCATCAAAATCGGTGTAGCCATTAAAGCGTGAAGAGGTAACAAACAAACAAACTCACTTTCGCTTTTATAATATTGGTAAGGATCTGCAGAGAGGTCAATTCTGTACATGCAATATATTTCCAAAATAACTATCAGGGGGTGATTAGTGATCGATACTGTTGCCAAAAATGCAATCAGTAAAATTGTTGTCTGTCTGTCTGTCTTTCTGTTTGTCTGTCTGTATTTTCGTTATGGAAACAAAAACTACTCGACGGATTTTAACGAAACTTGGTACAATTATTCTTCATACTCCTGGGCAGGTTATAGTATACTTTTCATCACGCCATGATCAATAGAAGCAGAGCAGTGAAGGGGAAGTTAATCCATTTTTAAGCTTCCGTCGTGTGTGTAGCCTTAATGGTTAAAGCTACACAGAAATCATGTATGACGGAAATGTTCTCCTTTAAATTATATAAAAATATCCCACGACAGCATATGTCTATCTTTAATGGTTGACTCACAATAACACGTGTAACTCCTGATAGCTAAGCAGTTCGGAGCTTTCTGATTATATTTGTCTACTCTTACGTTTATATAGGGTTGTAACGGAACTTCGCCTCCGCCTCCGTTACTGCGGAAGCTCCGCAAGAAATCGTACCTCCGCATCCGCCTCCGCCTCCGTCAAATATATGCGGAGTTATAACGGAGGTGTATTTACCTACGTTAATCGGTACAAAAATGCGCGAGCAGTGACGCTCGATGACGACCCAACCGAATTAGATGAAGACCCAGTATTGTGGTGGAGACATAACATTAAATATAAAGCTTTGTCTCCCATCGTTCGCACATATTTATCGGCGTCGCCGAGTTCAGTGCCCAGTGAACAATTATTTAGTTCAGCTGGCTTAATTTATGATTTCCTAAGAAATCGTCTGGAAGGTGATAAAGCCGCCTAATTCTTGTTTGTCAAATATAATTTGCCTCTTAATTTTGAATACTAGTTGATTAAATAAGTAATTAAAGCGTACCTACTATCAATGTATGTACCTATTTCATTGTAAAACAGACTTTTTTATTATACCATAAATGAATATTTTTCTATGACCACTGTCACCTCCACCTCCGTTAACCTCCGCTTCCGCGGAGGCAAAACTCATCGCCTCCGCATCCGCCTCCGGCTCCGCTAAGGAGGCCTCCGTTACAACCCTTATAACACTCTCACTCATCTCTTATTAAAAACCATTAACATTATTACCTATTCAATAAAAAAAAGAATCATATAAATCGGTAAAGAAACACCAAAGTTAAACATGAAGTACGCTAATAAGCCATCGCACGTGAATACTGAATCATGCCATAAGGATTATTTTTGTGTGCGCTCGACGCGGCTACCGTAATATTTGGCTGTTGATGCGAATAGACGTTCACAGTTTTTGACCTTATTGACAGCCAATGCTTATCAGCGCGAGTTTTAGTCTTTAAATAATTTATTTTTAGATTTCATTTGTGTTTATTTTGTAAAATAATATAGTATTAAGTAGTAATTTGTTTTTTTTTATATTCGTTTAAAATTAGAAATTATTAATAGTTTACATTTTATTTCTTTTTGGGTAAAGTAGTAGTAGGTACGCATAGGTTTTTAGATACCGAGTTTTGGCTAATTGATGTTCAATTTTTTTTATATTATGTAGGTAAAAGCGTAGGTACTTTTATTACTAATAGTTATAGGTTATTATTTATAAGTAAAGTAGGTACAGGTAGATAGTATTAGACAGGCGTTTTAACTTTTTTTTCATTTCTTTTTTTGTTTTAAGTTGCACTTACCTACATATTTCTGGGTATAGTTCTATTAGAATTATTTAGTTTTAGCACCTACATTATTTGGTAATTAATAGGAACTTATAGATAGATAATAATAATTATACTTAAGAAATATTTAGAAATGTAATTTTATGTTAAAAAATAAATAAATGTACGAAAAATTATACTTAGGCATCATTAGATATAATTTAGTACGTAAGTACTTAAATTGTTTTTAGGTTATTAAACTTAGTTTAGGTACCTACTTATATATTTTTAAGAATTTATTTTAAGATTTAATGATTTATTAAGGATCAGTCTTATTATTTAAGTAGGCACTGAGATTTTTTAAATGTAAGGTATAGTTAGGACCTCTAACGTAACTCTTATTTTGTTAGGTAACTGAATGCCTTTAAATTATTTTCATTAATTTGTAAGTACCTACTCATATTATAAAAGCGACAGTGAGTTTGTTTGTTTGTTACGGCTTCACGCCTAAATGACCGAATCGATTTTGATGAATTATGGTACAGAGATAGTTGGCACCCTGGAGACGGGCATAGGCAATTTTTTTTAAGTGACAAATGAGAGAGGAAGAAGGAAGAAAAGGGAGAGAATAGTAGATTATTAACCAAGGGGATAAAGCAGTGTCTTCTGTCGCGGGTGACGATTTAAATCGCGAGTGTAACGAAGGACCCGAGGTTTACTCCCGAGCGTAGCGAGGGTGGTAAAAACTTAAATCACGAGCGAAGCGAAGGATTTAAGACGAGTCCTGAGTGTAGCGAGAGATTTAAGTTTACCCAAGACTAAGACAGCTTTATCACCGAGGAAAATACTCTATTTTTCGTACCATTTGCGAAAAAATTAACAGTAATAATATGAGATAAGCATTTATTAAAGATAATGACATTAAAAGTTATGATTCGAACATTGGTCCAATTATTTATAAAGAGAGCTACACTTTTGTTTGGTACATTTATTGTTGATGAGTATGATTGTGGTAGTATTTGCACTGATGGAATCCGACAATACACTGTCACTGTCGCTTTGATTTAACAATGTGTTTTTAGAACATTAACTTATTTATAAAAATAAACTTAACGTTTATGTATTTGAAGAAAACAAAATCACGGCTAATTCCTAGACTAATATGTTTTGTCGGAAAAGCAAAGGCATCAAGCTCATACGACCTCGTCGGTATTGGTAATTTTATTTAATAATCATAACTGCATATTAATTGCATGTTCCTTTTTAAAAAAGATGCTTAATGCTTTACATACCTACAAACTCAATGGTGTAAACACAAATGTAGTTCAGTATTAAGTATTCCAATTTTAAATCACATTCTCTCCCTAGGGGATGAATGAAATTCAGTACAATTTTCTCTCCCTGTTTTTGACAGATTAAAAATGACTATTGTTATGTTCGCTTTTTGTGGCATAGAATGTCACTTTTTTGAGCAAGTGGTACGAAAAGATACATTTTTTCGATCATCACGCGGACGAAGTCGCGGGCGGAAGCTAGTATAAAATAAATCGTAAGTATATAGAATTAGCTTGACAACAACTATTTTTAGTGAAAAACGTCAATTTCAGAATAGCGACATTGCCATTTTCTCTAAATTGAGTAACCAAACTATCGTTAATGCAAACTATATACAACATTATTTTTAGTATATGCAAAACCTGAATACCTATAGTTTGTTCAGAATAAGTAACTGAATCGATTCCAATCATTTTTACACCATGTTATATTTTTTCCTAAAAACGTTTATAATATGGACACCATGCGACACTAAGTACCTATTCGCAAGCGCATCCCTACACTTGACCATTACGACAGTCCAAAGCCTACCAAACAGTGGGATGGAAAAGTAACACCAGTTAATTACCTACAATATAATCTCAATGAAAGCAATGCGAACGCCGCCGCCGTACGCCGTTGGTGACAGTGTATTTGTACAGATATCCAGGTAACATAACAAGCTTATAACTTTGTGGTTTTTCATGATACAGTTTTGAAAGGACATGTCCGGAAATGGTTTTTTATTATTTAATAATTCTAAACAGAGTAAGTTAAATATATTTGGATAGACATCTCAAAACCTAGTGCTTCTCACTATATCATACATTTTTAAAGCCCTCCAATTTTTTGAAAAATGTTTTTTTAGTTTACTGAGAATTTACTTCTAAAATGAACAAACCTTTTTAATTATCTAGGACCTAGATAATTAAAAACCTAGATTCTAGGTTATAAAGTGAACACACCCATAAAAAAGCAAACTTGTCAAAATTGACACAGGAGAACTGTAATTACTGTCAGTGTGTATTGATTTAGTAGGTAAATAAACATGATTATATTTAAATTATTTTGTAGACAAAAATGAGTAGCACTATCCATCAAGATCTGACACCAAGCTGTATGATTATACCTAATTCACTGAAACGTCATGCGTAAATTACAATATTTTCAGCATATTGCCCAAGAGCTTATAATCAGCAAAGATAATGAATAACAATGCCATCTACTTATCGAAACCATTGTTAGAAAAAACTTTTTAGTAAAAAAATAAAACGGTGGCCAATAAAGTCAACGAAACCAACAAAAGCCACCGACTTCCGGAAATAAAGTTATTTTCCAGTTTTTAGCTTTTTTTAGAAGTCGGTTTTATTTTTTTACTAAAAAGTTTTTATTTCAACATTTTTAGTTATAGTATTATGATATAATACGCAAACACGGTTAAAAAGTTTTTATTTTTAGCTTTAGTCCCGTCTTAGATACAATTTTTAGTTCCACATCAAGCTATAGATTAAATACTAAGTATCTATATTATGCTTTAGTATTAAAACAATTCAGAAATCATATGCATCATCCCCTAGGGGATACAGTTGATTCTTGATCTGATGTTTATGTTTCTTAATGACTAGATGAGGGGTGGGGAGGGGATACGGTCACCCTGCTGCACTCCCACTCGCCTGCCTACCCTGGCGAAACCCATACTTATACATGTGATTGCAGCAATCACGGCAGATTTGCTGTCATTTATTAAAGAGTGCCGTTGTATATCACTGAAGATCTATCACCAAATTACTGCGATGATCTTCCAAACCATAGTAGTACTAGTACATACCATTTTTTGATCATTTGTCTTCGACAACTTCTAAAATATAATCGACGAATGAGTATATCATCAACGTACACGAAGTCAATCTAATACGTATTATTAAAGATAACTCAAAAACTACTTGTCGGATCTTGATATTTTTTTATGGGACCAAACGACAACCACCAGCACATCCACCAGAATCATCGAAATCGGTTCACTCAGACCTGAGTTATGAGGTAACAAACACAAAAAAAAATAAAAATACATACAGTCGAATTGAGAACCTCCTCCTTTTTTTGAAGTCGGTTAAAAACCAAAGTGAATACCTTTTATTTAGATGGAAATCGAGATCGGTAGTAGCTTTCGAAAACTATGCTATTTCAGAACTGATTAATCCCAACCTATAATTGGACGCAAATGTACGGTTTTGTTATGAATATAACTCAAGTTTTTAAATAGTACTTATTTATTGATTTTCTTAATTTTCAATGTCTTCTCTTATTAAAATATTATCTAGAAACTGAGCAGGTGTGGATATATTATTTTTATACCGAGCCCATCCAAGATACCAGACAATTGTCATCACATGAGCACAGCTTCCAACAGTCCTTTTTCCAATTCTGCAACTACCTACAATAATAGTCAGAAATGCAGTTTTACCAACTAGTCTCTGCCACTTTCAATAAAATATATGTGTAATACACTCGATTACTAATGTGGCGTGACTTTATTCGACCTCTGATTAATACTGTCTCATGTGATGACGAAATGCCTGGAATATTTATAAATTGTCCATATTCACTTACTTCTACAGTAAACGTACCATTTGGACGAATATGTTCCCCATAATAAGATCGTGCCTGTTTTATTTGATAAATACCTAAGCTAAATAAAACTAAATCTGACTTTCATGCAGTGACGTGCCTTTTTCATATAACTGCATGCCACTGATTTATTCATGCTCATTAATGATGCAATTCGTCTAATTGGCTCCCCAGTTCTTATTTTCATTAGGTATAATCCTTAAGCTGTTTTAGGTTTTTTACACATACCTATTTGACAATTCACTTGTTATACATTCAGTCAAAAAAGTATCGGGAATGGATGATTTGTTTATGGTTCCAAATTAAATTTTTTGTTTTTTTTTTTGTAGTTTTTAGATTGGCACAACTGTTTTCCATTTTGGCGCGGAGTTTGAGTTGCATCTGTTATTTATATTAAATTTAGTGCTGGTTTTAGTAATATCATATAATTATAGTGTGTATTGCGAATTTCATAATGGACAAATATATCGAACAAAGAGTTTGTCTTAAATTTTACATCGCCAATGGAATTTCGTGTTCGGAGTCACTGAAAATGTTACAGAAGGCTTACGGTGAATCGACTTTATCAAAAACTCGTGCTTATGAGTGGTTCAAAGCGTTCAAAAGCGGTCGAGATGTGATGAAAAATTTGCTTCACTCTGGTAGGCCGTCAACGTCTGCAAATGAAGTTAACATCGCAAAAGTGAAGAAAATATTGACTGAAAATCCCCATTCAACTCTGAGAGAGATAGCCGCCGAACTTTCTGTATCTCACGAGTCGATCCGTACCATTGTAACTAATCATTTGGGTATGAAACATGTTGCTGCTCGGCTAGTCCCAAAAGATCTGAATTTTCTCCAAAAACTCAATCGCATGAAAGTCGCTGAGGACATGCTAGAACGAGTCAGTTCGGACCCAACATTCATGAAACGCATTTTTACTGTTGACGAGACGTGAGTTTACGAGTTTGACATGCAAACTAGTCAACAAGCTTCGGAGTGGCGCCTTCCAACTGAACCGAAACCGAAAAAACCACGCCAAAGTCGATCAAAAGTCACAGTCATGTTGACTGTTTTCTTTGACTATCGCGGTGTTGTGCACTCTGAATTCTTACCGGAAGGTCTAACGGTAAATAAAGAATATTATTTGAGCGTTATGCGACGTTTAAGAGAGCAAATTCGACGAAAAAGGCCAGATTTGTGGAAAGAAAATTCTTGGATTTTGCACCACGACAATGTGCCTTCGCACAAGGCTATCATTGTGAACGAATTTTTGACCAAACACTCAACAAATACCATCCAGCAACCACCATATTCACCAGATATGGCTCAAATCATCCATTCCCTATACTTTTTTGAATGAGTATTCTGATGTTGAACTATGTCTATATCAAATTCTGAACTGAATGTACTTACAGGTTCAGCTACAGAGCTAGACCTACTTTCTACATTGTCACTTGTCTCTTGGGATTCTCTTGGAGGTTTCATGACATGTCGAATATTGCTATGTGCCCTTTGCCAACAGGCATTACATGCTCGACCATTGGCTGGAATCTGAAAAGACATTTTCAATTAATGTTTGTTCAAGTAGACAGAAATACAAATCAAGTGTAAATGTTTAGTATACATATTTACCTGTCGGGGGCTGATGATGCTTGCTACATAAGCCCACTCAGGATGACCATCCGTTAAGGGATGGGAACGTCTGCCAGTTCTTCTTGAAATGGATATGCCACACCAAACACAAACTGATTGATGACCTAGCTGTCGATCACCAACATTGTGCTCATTTCTGTTGTTCAATTCAGTGAGCAGAAGGTTCATGCATTCTAGGCAAATGCGATCTCCAATTGTTACCTATAAACAAACTAATATGTTAAGGACACAGTATTGTTTTTATGCATGTTCTTAAAGAAAAGTAGTACTTTTTAATCTAATTGAACATCAATAAAATTCTAATAAAGTAGGTAAATTAAAAGATTCATTACTTCCTGCATAATCCATTCTTCAAGTATTGAGACTATCTCAGGGCTCATGCTTAAAGCATTATATTCATACTGCTGATTAGCATGTAAAGCTATGTTGCAATTCATGCAGAGAGACATTATACTGTAACAATAATAAAAACAGAAATTGAAGTTAAAGTAAACTGTAAGAGCACTTAGAGAAAGAATCCCATAGGGAGCTAAATAGAAATAAAGAACAATACTTACTATCGGGGTAATGCAAAGTCCTAATCACGAGCAATATCTAATATCCGGTATGGAAAAGCAAAGTCGTCTGAGGTATCCTTACTAATTTTATAAAAGCGAAAGTGAGTTTGTTTGTTTGTTTGTTACCTATTCACGCTTTAATAGCTAAACCGATTTTGATGAATTTTGGTACAGAGATAGTTGGATAAAAGTGGGATGTGAGGGAGAAAGAGAGAAAAGTTAGCGTTGCTATTACAAATCAATAAGGCGCTACCGAATTTTACGCGAGCGAAGCCGCGGGCAAAAGCTAGTAGGTTCATAAATAATCATATGCAAAGCAGAAGAATCCGTTGTGACAAAGCCAAGTCAGTAAAATCGGAAAAAATCACTAAAACACAAAGATAACAATAAAGCACGAACGATACTGTGACGGTCTGACCGATTGGACAGGCGACAGCAGACGAACGAATGACGCGTGAGTCGATAGGGGTGTGATCTGAAATCAATTAATCGAAGAATCGATTTTTGAAACTTTTTACCTTCAAAAATCGATTCTTCGATGAATTGTCAATCATCAAATCAATTTATCCCAGAAACTAGAGAACTTTTATGCTATATTATCTATTTTAAATACATTTAGAAAATAAATATTTCCTTTTATACCTGATACTTTGTTTTGGTAATATAATAAATGTTATTATTGAACTCTCGAATCACTTGAATTTCAATCCGAGTTAACATGAGGCATGTCTAACCTAAGCTGGCACATCTCTAACGCCAGGGACAATAAAAAATAATCATCTGTCAAATATGGCGTCACAGAGTTGCAAAGCTTTTTTAAGGGTTGCCAACCACTAATAAAATAGTAATCACATCAATTATATTTTTTTTATTTTTCGCGTAAATGGAGGGGTTTAAAAATATTATTTCAGTAGTTCTAAGTTCCATATTTTTGTAGTATTTATTTGAGTACATTTTGATGTTGTTTAGATTTTTCTCGGAATAAAAAACCAACGTCCATACAACAGCGGACATCTCCTTTTGTACACATAGATTCTTTATATAAAAATACTGGACAGGTGTTTCGCATAAACTAAAAATAATATTGTAGGGTTAATTTGTGTGTGTGATCATTTTCAGAAGAGGAAACGTCGGTTGCCAGTAGTAAATTAAAGGAGACGGATACGCTTTCATACAATTTTAGGCCTGAATGTAAAAAGATGGAATTGGTGTTGATTGATAGCTACTATACTAACAAACAATCACTAAAATTTTCGCAGATATTGGCAATGTGAGACCAGAGATAAAATAGATTTAAGAAAAGTGAGGTAAAAATCTACACTTGAAAGCCATTTTTTGAAGCGCGACTCATTTTTTACCCGATATGCGAAGGAGGATAATGGTTTTATCAGTATACGTATGTTTATTTATATGTATTTATGTTTGGTCCAACGTAGCGTTCTAGAGAACAAACTCGTAGGCTGATTTTGATACTTACGTGAATCGATTCGACTTAACCTTCTTGCGAGTGGCCACATTAAAATTGAAAAAATGGCGACTTTTGGATACCTACCATAGGATTTTGGGGGCCCATTTTTTATTTCTTCCAAACTAATCGTGTAATATCAAAATAAAGAGTTTTAAGAGGTGATTTTAAAAATTAAAAAACAAACCCCAATTAGCTGATGTTTCCTTCGCCTGCACAGCGTGATTTTCTTCTTGTGTACATCTTTTTAGTTCACTTAGGTCAAGGTTTATTTTTTATACAATTTTCTTATAATTTGGAGAGGATGTTAAATATATTTTGTAGAACGGGAGATGATGTTTAAAAATAAGAATTTCAAAATTTTTTTTTGTTAATATTTTTCATTTAGGAATTGTGCAGAGGTACAGTATTTCCTTGGTACACACGGCGACAGATCAACCTATACAAAACCAGTTTATGCTGCTCTCTCAACAACGGATCGTACCCCATAAATTTCAAGTACAATGAGAGATCCGCATAAACTGTTTTGTATAGGTTGATCTGTCGCCGTGTGTACCTAGCCCAAGTAAGGTACCTTATTATTAACATTACATGACCGCAGCAGCCTACAGCCCGTTTGCGTACGATGCAGTTACAATTAAGCTAGCTCAACTCGGTGGTAGCAGAAAACACGAGCTTGTATCGTAAATAATAACAAATACGGAATTCAAAACTCAACGTAGGTTTCTAAACGAAGCAATCACGAACGAAACGAAACGAATCTCAGAACAAATTGACATGCGCAAGTAAATGTTGCCAGATCAATTATTTTTAATACATTAAATTTGTAGATTAATGTATTAAAAAATGTTTTGTTAGATTGTAAATCGATTTCAGTTTTTTTAATCGATTAACCGTATAGTTCGGTACGGACCCCTTCGGGGGCTCGACATTCAAACCTCCGCTGGCTCGGTACTGGCCCCGAAAGGGGTCGGACATTTAAGTCATATGACCTCCTCATTATTTTTGTAAATATTTTATTTTCTGGTTAATAAATAATATGGGTGTGCATTCATTAAGATAGTAGAATAAAAAACTCATATGTAAACGGCATTAGAAGTTCTTTAATTATTGAGGAAGTTTCTTAATTAAGTCTTATAAAATCCAAATGCGTAAATTACGATCATCGCCATTTTGATGGCAGTGTAGGTCGACGCTAAAAATCATAAAAAAATAGGTTTTCGGACATTTAAACTCCACATTACTGGGCATGATTAACGTGTCCTTTTATTACGTGAAGAAATCATTCGTAATTGAACTTATATTAGTAGTGGTAATGATAAATTTTGAAATTCATTTTTAAATCTAAAGTCGAAGTTTCGCGCCAATCGTGCTTGTTTACATTTTTAATTCCACATTATATCATATATTCACGAATAGATTCTATAACAACTGACACAAATATCATTTCAAATATTATAAATAACATGACAATGCCCAGATCTTATCGTAATTTGCAATAATAGGAATAACACGGAATATTCATAACCACTACTAAATTCACTTTCGAAATTGACGTCCTCACGTCCATTTCTTTTTTTTTTAATTTTGTGATGTGTAAATACGATTATTTCAATCGATTATTTTCTTGTAAATCAATCAACTCGAATAATTAAATTAAGGAATATCAGAAATTGATAGATGAAAATAAAAAATAATTTTGTAATACGTGTAAAATACTATAAATATTGATTATAATATTTTTTACGCCACTAAAACCGATTCAAAAACAAACAGTACAAACTGATCTATGGCTAAATTCGCGCCAATTTTATTTTCAGATAAAAATTCAAAAAAGGAATGCGCTCGCTGTTCAAATTTATATTAAAATGTTTATTTGCTATTTTATTAAATATTTGGAATATAGAACGCGCCAATTATGATCTTGGTAAGCACATTAAAAAAATCAGCTAAGATAAATTACATTTGTTCGACAAAATTGTTTGGTTGGATTGGTTATTTGAAAAGCGAATTCATTCTTTCCTAAAACATGGCTCGTAGTCCAAAGTGTTCTTGGAGTGGAAGCCTTGGGGTAAAAATGGCCTATAGAGGAAGAGCACAATTGAGATGGAAACACGACACCAAGAAAACTCCTGGTTCAAAATGAGTCCATTTTGAACCTGGATTTTTCTTGATGTCGTGTACCGGGTTTTTTTTTTCGTGGGAAATCGTCAAATACCTGATTGGCTCGCAGTTATTAGTATGTGCAACGATTGGACAATTTTATGTTAAGTATACGTTGACGTGCTGCCGTCTGAACATTATCTAAAAAGAGATTTATTAAGAGATTTATCTAAAAAGAGGAAAAAGCACCACAAAATGAGGAAAAATATTCTTTCATGGAATAAAGCCTGATCTGTAGTGTACAAAGAGTAATAATTTTTCAATTATTTCTATGTTTTATTCAAAACGTCGTCTCATAATTAGCATTTTTCTCTATGCACTCCTGATATTCAGACAGATGGCGCTTTTCACAATAAAAAAAATGTTCTAAGTTGCCAGGGCATGGTCAGTGTTATCCACAGAGTACATTGTATATTGGTGTTATTCTAGCAGCATCCGCCGCCGCGCCGCTCGCCGCTAAGACCGAAGTCGTGAATGGGCTCTACGCCCCGTTCACGACCTTGCCGCGGTGAGCGGCGGCGAAAGCGGTGGCGGCGAGCGGTGAGAACAAAGGTATGGAAATGTTTGAAGCACGCCACGAGTCGCCGCTCATACCAAAAACGCGCGCGGTTTTGTCCGAGCGAAACGCCGTAGCGGCGCGGCGCGCGGTGCGGGGAGCGGCGGGATCAAAAGTACAAGCGAATGAGTGCCACGCCACGAAACCGGGCGGCGCACGGTGGGCTGTAAATCGGCTTTCATAGACTTAGGGATTTCAATTTGCAAGTGCCGGATTTTTTGACGGATATCGCTTCTATTAGTTATTACTACATACAAAAATGACACCTGAGTTAATTCTGCACAAAAACGAAGGAATTATAATTTTAAACGGATCTTTTATGTGTCCAAATTAAGAATATCGATATAAATAACATTACTTATTACTTATATTCTTAATTTGGACACATAAAAGATCCGTTTCACAAGCAAAAATAAATAAAAATATTTGATGATTTTTTTAAAAAAATCTGCAGTTATAACCGGTATATGGAGTATGTCAAAAAATCATAAATAATTAGTACTATAACCACCTGCAAGGATATTACGGTTATCATTGCCGTTTACGAGATATTTAGAATTTTCATACTAGCTTCATACAAATTTTTCGTAAAAAAATTTTAATTCCTTCGTTTTTGTGCAGAATTAACTCATGTGTCATTTTTGTATATAGTAATAACTAATAGAAGCGATATCCGTCAAAAAATCCGGCACTTGCAAATTGAAATCCCTAAGTCTATGAAAGCCGATTTTCAGCCCACCGTGCGGCGCGGACAGCGGTTTAGGTGGGACAGACTCGGCGGCGAACTTATGAACAAAATATTTAGAAGATTTTGTGGCGGTAATGGATACCGAGGTGTTTATAACAGAAATTTTAAATCGACTCCCTATATGGATGTCAGACATGTCCAACACACAACATAATTATTTTCTGTAATCTTCGTATAGGTCACGAAATTCACCATTTAAATATCGATCTTTATTAAGTTCGTGCACTCCTTTTCTCATATTAAGAATATCTTGTTTTAAAAATTTACAGCTCTCTAAACACAGCAGGGATAATTTTGATAACGCCATTATTTTGAGCACGTTCTGACTACCTAAATCCGTCCACCTCGGCCGCTGCCGCTCGCCGCTACTGAGAGTACGTGGCGTGTACTCGCCGCGCCGCTCGCCGCTAAGTCGTGAATAGGCTCTTAGAGGAAGAGGCTAGTAGGAAAATAAGGGTTTCAAAATGACCGCAATGCTGTATTCTACCAAACAGGCATTTTTAGTATTGTATATTATTGTAATGCCCATGTAAGAGTACTTTTTCGAGGGAGAGGTGGATTTTATATTCGCAAAATGGGGTATAGTGGCTGTAAATAAAATAAAAAACAAAATATTTTTCCAATTCAATTTGACACACAAGACAGATACATTTTTCAGATTTTGCTAATGATGAAGCCAAGTTTCGCCTCCAGTAACAATTCGGCTCTATACACCATCCTTGTCTTCATTGCAGAGGTCCAAAACTAGGTTGTTTTTGAGGCGGATAGAACATTTTCGGCACCCATCTTGCGCTGACCTTAGTCATGCCAAGATGATCGTGCAGGATTTTAAATATGGTTGTATCGGATACTCCCAACTATATCTGCAAGTTGTTTTTTTTTTGTCGAGCATCATCGAGTACATTTTTTTCGTCTTTTTGGATAAGTTCCGGTGTGGTCACCTCGATGCTCCAGCCCGGCCTAGGGTAGTCTTCAAATGACTTCTTGTTTAAAAAAACTGTCAACTGTCACAGTACCTACAGCATGGTTTTTCCTAGACCCCGATTAGATCTCATTCAGTATGGTCGGAACTGATTTTCCTTGCTTGGTAAGGAATTTTATAACAGCACGTTATAAATGGGAAATGACTTTCCCGTTCGTCGCAAAAGGCTACAATTGGGATTTTGTTTTTCCGTTTTTCGTCGATGGTGACCGAGGCGGTGGTGACGACTGGGCATAGACAAACTCTTCCAGCAGTCGGCTTCTGAAAAAAAGAAGGTTTTTAATTTTGGCCCAAAAACGCTGGCCTGACGATTTGGAGTTCCTGCCAGATTGGCCAGAGGAGGCTTTTTACTGAGAGATTTGGAAAAGAATAGAGGAGGTTTTAGTCCAGCAGTGTGACAAAATAGGATAAAATAAACTAAACAGGTATATCGAAGTCAATAGTACGAGAGCTGTTTTGACAACAAGATGGAAGCGTTAACTATGAAGTTAGCGCTTCCACAGTGTCTGGACTGAAGTTCGTGCGAGCGGATTGCGAGGCGATAAGGAAGCAGAGTGATGCGGACCGTCTCTCTCTCACTCTCTTCTCTTCTTTGCTAGCAGTGGCAGCCGTCGTGCGAACAACTTGTCTAAGAACTGTACTACAACTCTGTGTCAATAGGGTATTTTACTCTATATGAAATAAATTCTAAAAATATACAATTCAGATAGCTTAGGCAACAAGCTGTCGGAAAATGTTAAATTTAGTAAATAAAATAACTAAATAAATTTTAAAATTGATTTCAAAGTTTTCACTTTTTTAGTCTGTGGTTTTACTAAGCGAAACAGTGTCCGCCATGATTATTACGTCATATGGTCATGTTTACAAAAATTGACAATTGTCTACTGAGCAACTATTACTATTTTTGTATTATAAAACTTTACATTTTAATTTTTATTGAAATAATAATAATACTACCATGGAAGAAATAAATACTACCATATAATAATACTTTAAACTATAGTGAAAAATACAACTAAACAGAAAGACTAATACTAGCTCATTTGTTTACATAACCAACCGACGTCATGACCACAGAGTAACATGGCGTCAAGCGTTTTTGTGATTTTACGCGCGAAAACAGAAATTGTAAAATTGAAATGCAGTTTTATGGCACTTATCGATTGAATATTTTTTTTTTGTTTTTTTTGGTGGTTTACTAGGACTCTAGGAACAAAATGAGATACTTTTTAAAAATGGGTGTAATACCGTATTGTGACCAGTGTATTCTTATTGTAAGTGAGAACCCGATTGAGAATTCGTAATGCCATCGTGTGAAAGGTATTTTTTATTCATAACCCGTTACCCACATACACAAGATGTTTTCTAGTGAAGGTTTTTCACCTTTTTAGAGGCATGAAGAACGGGGTGTAAAGTTCTCCATCCTCTATGGTAAAGGGAGGATCCTCCGACCAGACGGGTGTTGTGTCTGGTGGGCCACTGCCCGACAGTTGCTTGTATATTGCTAACTTCGCGTACAACTTTGCTTGCGCGATGTAGGAATGTTGCCGTTAGTTCTTCAAAGGCTGGATATATGGCGCTGTAGTACTTTTTGCCACTTGCATCTTTGTGTCGCTACAGCCTTAATCAACCATTTATTCTGACAGGTAAAAAAAAAATATTTTTTAAGGGAGCCATCTCCTTGTAACTGTTTACTCTGTGTCCGAGAGAACGTTTTTTTTTATTATTATTAATAACTAGCTTTTACCCGCGGCGTCCCTCGCGTTAAATTCGGTATAACACAGTACCTGCTACCTGCAGTTTTTGCCCTTATGCCTTATTGATTTGTAATAGCAACGCTAAGTTTTCCCTTTTCTTCCCTCGTTCTCCCTCATATCCCACTTTTTTTTAATAAAAGTTAGCCTATGTCCGTCTCCTGGTTCCCAACTATCTCTGTACCAAAATTCGTCAAAATCGGTTAAGCCATTAAACCGTGAAGAGGTAACAAACAAACTTACTTTCGCTTTTATAATATGTATTAGTAAGGAATCCAAGTTTTACTTCGTATGCTGTATCTCCCTTACCCCCGATTCTCATACTATACAATGCATCTATCAGCACAATGTTTAAAGTGCGTAACATTGAGTTCTATAGTAACACCTAATTTTTCATCCCTAAAAAGGCACTTCCCAACAATGTGTTTGCTTAGAGTTACTTAGTTTTATGTATCTATACTAATATTATAAAGCTGAAGAGTTTGTTTGTTTATTTGAACGCGCTAATCTCAGGAAGTACTGGTTCGAATTGGAAAATTCTTTTAGTGTTGGATAGTCCATTTCTTGAGGAAGGCTATAGAGTGTATAACATCACGCTACAACCAACAGGTGCTAACAGCGTGGGTGAAACCGCGAGGAACAGCTAGTAGTTAATACAAGGTTGCCGCCTTCGGTAAGGGTCCACTTAATAATAATAACAAAAAAAAACAGACATTTTCTTGTACACACGACGGCAGGTCAAGCTATTCTAAACTATTAAAACCTGTAGGGTTACCATGAAATCTTTTAGGTTCTAATTCCTGTGTGAGAAAGAGATGGTGGTAGACTCCCTGTATAGCTTTGTCTCTTTCCCTCAGTGGAATAGCCGCGTACCCACCTAGCGCACAGGCTCGCGCGGCAGCCTCGCGAGCCAAATGCCTCGGCTGGTGTGGACGTGCCTCGGCCTGCCTCGGGCGCGCGTTTGCTCGACCGAGCACGGCTCGGCCCCGAGCCATCTGTTGTCGGTAAACTTGACGCGCTCAAAGGTGCCTCAGTGAGCGCTGTGCGTTAGGTGGGGATGTTTTGGCTCGCGCGCGAAGCTACTTCAAGTTTTGTCTCTTGCCGTGTTTGTCTTGTGTAATTTTGATATCATGGGCAGTCAGGAGGAGTCCATTCGCTTAATACAACTGTACAGCACGTATTATGCGCTTTGGGACCCCAAAGATCCTTTCTTTAAACAATAAGCAGCTAGGAAAATAGCTGCAGCTGAAAATACACGACTGTCCATTACGAATACTCTCGGACTTATGATGGCTCAGCCCGCCTCGCGAGGCGGCCTCGTGTAAATTGAACAAAACTACTGAGGCTGCCGAGGCAGCCATCGCTCGCGATCCGGACACCGAGGCTGCCGCGCGAGCCTGTGCGCTAGGTGGGTACGCGGCTGATAAGTTCTGCTTTAAGACGTCATGGTAGGGTAGCTGATCTATTTACTACATGTATATCGCATAGCGTAGTAGAGATGAGGTTAAAATAGTTTAGTGTAGGTTGATGTAACGTCGTGTGTACTGCCTGCAGGTCAAGCTACCCGAAACTGACATTTTTTCCCAATGAACCTTGAACCTAATACTTATGGAACAAAGTCGAAAGTCTATCAAAGAAATCTGACAGATTGTAGTAGCTTGATGTGCAGGCGTCTGTACATTATCCTAATAATATCTTTATTTTAATATTTACATCATGTGTACAGAAAGTTTTCGAAAAGGTTACGGTAAATTTAAAAGGGAAAAAATTTTGTGACCACCAAAAATACTGATCGTGCACCAAATATTCTTTCCTGAATGCAAAAAAAATGCGTAGGTTAGGTTAGGTTAAAACTGCGACCCCCTACGCACGAGCCGAGCGAGCGGTGCCGCGGCAGCGGCCGGCGAGTGCCAGTAACGACTTGCATTAATAGAAAATGGATAAAGATATAACACTTTTTTATTGTAGTGCTGTCTTTTTCCTGATGCTCGTTATGACATATTTTAATTAACATATTTTGGTGCACATTCAGTAAATTTGGTGCAACACAGGCAAAATTAGGTAAACGAAATGGGAATAAATTGAAGTACGTTTAAATACCATCCAATTGAAAATAGTTAATACTCACGTATCCATTTCATCATCTCGTGGTTCAGTCTTCATGTCTACAAAAATCGGGTCCATTTGTTCTCTAAAAATAAAACAAAATCATAAGTATAGTTGGTAAAACAGCTGCTGCTTGAGCTTCGTTGGTAGTTTTTTCTACGTTCGGTTCCAATAAACAAAAACGATTCGTTTTGCTTACGGATAGTTGTATTTTGACATAAGTCTCATAGAACTTATGTCAACTTTGACGTGCCTCTTGGTCTAGTGGTTAGATGCCCTGACTGCTGAGCCGGAGGTCGTGGCGTCGATTCCCACCCAGGACAAACTTTGTGTGATGAGCATGATTGTTTGTTCTGTGTCTGGTTACCATAACACAAGCTCTGCTTAGCTTGGGATCAGATAGCCGTGTGCGAGTTGTCCCAAGATATTTATTTATATTTATTTATTTAATAAAGATTACTACTAGATTACGGCTTGGTAACCGCGATTTGCTGAGTTGTATTTTTGATGTTATATGGGGACGCGAGCGGACGGCTCGCCAGTCGCTTACAGTACACCGCCCTGCCTCTACACATACCTATAGTACGGCCAACGAGAAGCGATACGAAAGGTCATTAACCTAAAGCACAACTGTGGCGTTGACAATCTAATATTTAGCTCTTTCCATCTTGTGCCTTTGTCGTAATGTCTCGTTCTCCCGGCAAAAACATGACAACGTTAAGACGGGTTCGCCAACATTCGGGCGGCCATTTTAGATGGGGTTTTAGCATGGGTTTTGTTTACTTTTGGTATCGCTTCTCGTTGGCCGTGCTATAGTACGTAGTTAAATATAACGAAGTATTGTGGTACCAAAATAAAGACGTTTATTAAGGTGCTGTACAAAGCAAACACTTCGTAAAGATTTTCGTCGCAAAGTTAGCCGTATCTGTACATGCCACTTGGCAAACATTACCGTGTATAGTTCAATACATAAAGTAAAGAGTTTAACAAAATTACTTTACAAAAGTGGTCTAGTACTATGAAAAAAAAAATGTTTAAAAAGAGTACTTAAGATAAAAAATTTTTCTTCTCGAAATTCTCAATTTTTTCAGTGACAACCACCATATTTTTATATCTATAACAAAGAAAATTGTTTAGATTAAAGAGATCCATAAATTTTTTTAAACACCGAGCTGTATTTTTTTTATATTCAATAAAAACTGCAGCTAGACCTACATTTTGGCGGACATGATTTTCAAATAAAATCGAACACCGAAATATTTTCGACCTAATTTCTATTCTTTCGATGCAATACTGCCGTGTACTTGTGTCAGACCATGCCTAGTATGCAGCTAGCGTCACTTCCGCGAATACCTAAAGATTAGCTTATTGCCGCGCCTTAAGTTAAAGTCACTTGTCATTTAAGTATTTTCCAACAAAGGGGAACACGCACAACAAGTTCATAGAATATAGCTAGTCCGTCACCGGACACATTTTATATTAGAACAGAAAATATGTATTGTATTTGATCAACCCTAAACAAATGGGAAAAAAAATTGTGTTCACCAAAAATACTGATCGTGCACCAAATATTCTTTCCTGAATGCTAAAAAAATGCGTAGGTTAGGTTAGGTTAAAACCACGACCCCCAGTAACGACTTGCATTAATAGAAAATGGATAAAGATATAACACTTTTTTATTGTAGTGCTGTCTTTTTCCTGATGCTCGTTATGACATATTTTAATTAACATATTTTGGTGCACATTCAGTATATTTGGGGCAACACAGGCAAAATTAGGTAAACGAAATGGGAATAAATTGAAGTACTTTTAAATACCATCCTAAGCAAATCAGTTAGACTTACTTGTTGATTAGACCATCACTAAGTTCTAACTTCACTTCTGCTGGTAAGAATATTTCGGGTTCCTCACTGAAATAACGATGAATCTGATTAGAATAGAAATAAAAACCTGACCACCGGTAGCTTGATTATAAAAAAAAAACTTTTATTCACAGATTACATCAGAATACATTGTGTTAGTAATTATATTATCATTAATATATAAAACAACGTCGGTTTATTCGAACACTTATAAGTCAAGAACGGCTGCACCGATTTTCATGATTCTTGATTTTTTTTTGGCTCCGTACCAAATAGCAGAATAACTATTAAAATACACAAAGGTGAAAAATAGGAAAAGAAAAAGGTGTAAAACCTAAGTTAATACTTAGAAAAAAAAAGAAATAGTGTGGCCATCCTCAGCCAAGGCTACGTAGTAGCTATTTAGTAATCTGTGGCCAAGGGTAGATTCATCAAGGCCCATGTAAGACATGTTGCTTGATAAACCTACCCAAGGTAGACCCATCCAGGCTTTCGGCAAACACCCTCAAAATGCTGTTGTTCTGGTACTTCTTATCACTCTGCACATCACAGACGCCACCTTCTTACTATAAAAGTGGTTTATAAAAACCAGCCGAGTTTAAAAAAGAAGGAGGTTCTACTTTCAACCGTATTTCTTTTATCTCCACCGCTTTTTTTTTGGGGGGGTGGGAAGTCATCAAATAACATGGCGGGCCTGTTGGTCTAGTGGTTAGTGGCCCTGACTGCTGAGCCGGAGGTCGTGGGTTCGATTCCCACCCAGGACAAACTTTGTGTGATGAGCATGATTGTTTGTTCTGTGTCTGGGTGTGATTTATCTATAATATGTATTTATTTATATATATTGCTTGCTTATTTTTTTGTCTGCTTATATTTTTTTTTTCTTCTTCGTCTTTTTTGGGTAATCTGTAGGCCTACCATGACATCTTAAAGCAGAACTTATTCCACTGAGTGAAAGAGACGGTGCTAGACACCCTGTATAGCTCTGTCCCTTTCCCTCAGCGGAATAAGTTGTGCTTTAACGCGTCATGGTAGGGTAGCTGCTAATATCTTTTCGTAGCAATAGAAACTGAATACTCCTCCTTTTTTGAAGTTGGCAAATTATAAGCAAATCCTGGTGATTGTAATAATTACTTACTTGTTGCATTCTGGAGGTTCTTGTTTCACTCCCAAGAATTTAGCCCTGAAAAAACATTTCACTTAATTGACATAGTTATTTTTATATTAGACTAAAGTTAATTTCTTAAATACTATTTATAATTATGTTTTTCGTGTTTTATTTTGCACTTTAACTTTGTACGCCATCAATTGGCAAAACATAGTGAACCTATCTATACTAATATACTAATATTATAAAGCTGAAGAGTTTGTTTGTTTGAACGCGCTAATCTCAGGGACTACTAGTTGGAATTGGAAAATTCTTTTAGTGTTGGATAGTCCATTTCTTGAGGAAGGCTATAGGCTATATAACATTACGCTACGGCCAACAGGTGCTGAGCAGCGCGGGTGAAACCGTGGGGAACAGCTAGTCTCTAATATACTTGTACTACCTTTAAACACCTATGTTATCCTTACTATAATATTAAAAAAGCGAAAGTGTTAGCGGTAGTGTGGCTAAACCGATTTAGATGAAGTTTGGTACAGAATAGTTTAGAACCAGGAGACCGACATAGGCTATTTTTTTTTTAAAGTGGGATGAGAGGGAGAATGGGAAGAAAAGGGAAAATTTGGCGTTGCTATTACAAGTCAATAAGGTGCAAGGGAAACTGTGTTACCCCGAATTCAACGCGAGTGAAGCCGCGGGCAAAACCTAGTTGATTAAAAATAAAACATCAATACATAGTGTAGTGTTTGCAAGAATTGCTCCTGGACAAAAGTCTGGTGTGGTGGGTTTGATTCACATCACTGCATAGTACCAAATTAGTTTCCCACTGTCTGTCTGTCCCTGTATGCTTTAAAACTAGGCAACAGTTTATGTAAAAAACTAGCTGTTCCCCGCGGTTTCACCCGCGCTGCTCAGCACCTGTTGGTCGTAGCGTGATGTTATATAGCCTATAGCCTTCCTCAAGAAATAGACTATCCAACACTAAAAGAATTTTCCAATTCCAACCAGTGGTCCCTGAGATTAGCGCGTTCAAACAAACAAACTCTTCAGCTTTATAATATTAGTATAGATATAAAAAAAACTATTACTTTTAAGTAATAGTTAGTAAGTTAGGTTTTTATTTAAGTAAGTGTTAAATTTTAGAATAAGTGTTTCGGTTTCATGTATTGTTAACTTATATTCTTTTAAAAGCCTATTCAGACCTAAGCGGTATTCGCTGCCGCTGTGGGTAGAGGTACATACCGCGCGGTTTTCGCTCAGGTATTTTTTATCAAGTACCGCGGCTAGAGCGACCTGAGCGATATTCCCTGCCGCTGTGGGTAGAGGTACATACTACGCGGGTTTCGCTTAGGTATTTAGTATCAAGCACCGCGGTTTTCTCTGCCGCAGACGGTAGCGAATACCGCACAGGTCTGAATAGCTACCGCGCGTTATTCTACCCACAAGGATAGCGAAATCCGCTTTGGTGTGAACAGTAATATTACCGCATACCCACTGGGTTTTCTCTGACGCAGACGGTAGCGAACACCGCTTAGGTCTGAATATGCCTTAAGTAAATAAATAAATAGAGTAATTCAAGAGGAAGCATTAGCAAAAAGTCAATGCAACTTATTTAATTTTCTTTGGATGGGAAATCATGAAATAACTTCTCCCACTCTGGATGGAGCAGGGGATGAGTTTTCACTATTACCCACTTAAACCCATCCATGTTATTTCTTTTGTCTTTTAAGTTCCATGGCCGCGGTATCTCTTTCAAACAACTAGCAACTCCAGCTGACAGTGGCACTGGCAGGCCTCTCAGCTTTGCTGACATCTCTTTAAGGCGTGGAAAACGAACGCGCCGTGGATGCGGCCTGTCGTCAATAGACAGAAGGTCGGTGAGCTACCCGGGTGCGACTCGCAGCGCCCAACGACCTGAGCGTCTGGGTTGGTTTGGTTGGTTCATGTTAATGTACTTATAGTACGGCCAACGAGAAGCGATACGAAAGGTCATTAACCTAAAGAACAACTTCCTTTCCATCTTGTGCCTTTGTCGTAATGTCTCGTTCTCCCGGCAAAAACATGACAACGTTAAGACGGGTTCGCCAACATTCGGGCGGCCATTTTAGATGGGGTTTTAGCATGGGTTTTGTTTACATTTGGTATCGCTTCTCGTTGGCCGTGCTATAGGTGAGTGCCTTGCTATTTCGACATTACAGGCGTGAAATAATAATATTAATCTCTACTCACTCGTCCGCATAGCTTGGTTGCCCAATATCGTCGGCATTATCATCTGGACTATCTTCTTCCCTTGAACTGAAACAAAAAAGAGTTAATTACGTGTGGCACTTCTAAATCCTCAAGGTTGTTTGGATTTTGGAGCATTCTTTTATTAATGAACTGATCTAGTTTTTGGTGATGGTACTACATACATTAACACTGAATAGGGTAGTTGACACCACCAATCAATTGATATACTTTTTATGAGCTGTCAAAACGCGCTTCCCCCATAGATTTTGTATGAGACTCGCAACGATGTCACTAAGTTGTCAAGTCAAGGATGCAACTATTTATTGATTTAAAAGCAACTAAAAATCGAATTTTAAAGTTATTTTGAAATGAATGGAGTTCTAAGGTCTAGAACAAGGTGTTCTTTTATAAAAATTGTGTTTTTGAATTATTGGTTAATGGTGTCAACTACCCAATTGTGATAATATTGTAGACAAACACTTACCTATCCGTCTGCCTGCGTCTCTTGCGAGCTGCGCGTCGTTTCTGAGGCGGTTCCTCTCGCCTGTCTGCATTCCGTTCCTCTTCCTCCTTTAGTATCTGCAGTAGCATCGTCTCGCTCGCTCCGGTGGCCAGAGCAGTCCGTTGGCGGAACTTGGACAGAGGAGTCAGATCCAGGTCTCCGTACAACTTCTTCAATTCTTCATACTCTTGCTCAAAGTAATGGTACACTTTTGCAATGAGTATTTTTGTTTGATCCTGAGGAAGTCATTATTTAGAGGTACATTCACAGTTGAAGCCTTTTTTTTTACTGATGTTAAAAGATCAAATAACTTCTCCCGCTCTGGGTGGAACGGATTAATGTCAAACTTTAACTGACTAAAACCGTTCCATGTTCCATTTTTTGCCTTTTGTGTATCGGGCCGCCATATATCTTTCGAACAACTTGAAACACCAGCAGGCAGTGGCCCTGGCTGGCTCCTCTGCTGACATCTCGTTGGGGTGCCCGTGCAACATTAATGCGCCGTCAACACACGGAGAGAGAGAAACGGTGGGCTACCCATTACTTACCGTCCACACATTCGCGCCTAAGGTGGCCAGAATATTAGGAGCTTGGATTTAGGTTTGGCTGATTTTAATTTTTTTAATAGACTTCTCCCATATCACATATTTAATCTTAATCGGAGTCAATCAATTGATGGGCCTGTTGGTCTAGGGGTGAGTGGCCCTGACTAGTGAGCCGGAGGTCGTGGGTTCGATTCCCACCCAGGACAAACTTTGTGTGATGAGCATGATTGTTTGTTCTGTGTCTGGGTGTGATTTATCTATAAAATGTATGTATTTATAAATAATATAAGTATATATATCAGTTGCCTGGTTACCATAACACAAGCTCTGCTTAGCTTGGGATCAGATAGCCGTGTGTGAGTTGTCCCAAGATATTTATATTTATTTTTTATAATCCTAGGGTTACTGATGACATAAACACACAAATGACAGTCTGTCGGTCAGTTTTATGACATGCCAGTTCCCTCAGTGTTTTATGATAACTGCTCAAAGAAGAGTCCGACCCTTGCTATAATAACCAAACCGCGAGTTGAGCTAGTAGTTTGAAAAGTCCCAAAATAATAACCCTTTTCATAGTCTCTTTAATCATGACCCCCTAAGCTGAAGCTCGTCCCACAGGGGGTGCCCTTAGAGTGCGGTCATCGAACATCATGGTCTTAGGTTTTAGCCCTGGCCGGGGGCCTTAAATTTACTAAGGTCACCACAGGATAGTCCAGTCGAGCAGATAATAACTAGAGAGAGTTGACTGCGAGTGGCCCAATAAAAAAAACTGCTCAAAGTAGGTTAACATAAGGTATTCTGCCTGCCCGGCTTCATACACGTGTATGGCTTATAACTGGTATTCAGCAACATCCGATTACACTGGAAGCAGATCCCCACGTTGTTAAGACAAGGCTAGGTAGACAGGTATGCATGTAATTGGTAGGTACCTTTTGGATTCCTTTAGCAGTATGTGAGACTTGTGTGTTGCATTTCGGACAAAATACTTTGATTTCATTTCCACTTGAGGAGACTTGACTCTGAAGACAAAATAAAAATACCATTGAGCTACATAAAATGGAGTGATTTTCATCATCCATACATAATCTAAAATAATTCGAGTCTGGATATGGGCCTAGATGATGTCAATAAGCCTGCCCCCTTATTCATGAGAATGTAAACTTTTAATCCTGGAAAAATCTGGTGTTCCTGTGGGATGACCAAATGACTCACACAAAACTGCTAATCTAATTCTAGAAATTAATTTGCTAATGGAAAGCTTCATTAACCCTGAGTGTCATAAAATCCTTATCCTTACTTAATATTATAAAAGCGAAAGTGAATTTGTTTGTTTGTTTGTTACCTCTTCACGCTTTAATGGCTTTACCGATTTTGATGAATTTTTGTACAGAGATAGTTGGGAACCAGGAGACGGACACAGGTTATATTTTTTTTTTTATGTGGGATGTAAGGGAGAAAGAGGGAAGAAAAGGGAAATCTTAGCGTTGCTATTACAAATCAATAAGGCGCAAGGGGAACTGTGTTCCCCGAATTTAACGCGAGCGAAGCCGCGGGCGAAAGCTAGTATTATATAAAACGTCACTATGAGATAATTTACGATCACAAAGAACTCAAAACCGTTGAGAACCGGCAAGAGCAAGTTGGTTGCAAAAAAAACCTACCATTCTTTCCTTCTTCTGTTTCTGATCCAAGAGCATACCCAAGAGAATCAGTAAATCGTCGTCTTCTTCATCTTCTTCCAAAATTAATAACGCTTGAATAACTGAATTTAATTTATTCGACATTTTCAAAGTAGGTCCGTGTTATGATTATGATGTTTATAAATAAAACGCGAAAACTGCTGAATCTGGAAGTTACTTCAACTTTTCATTAATGGCTTTTGTGATATCTGACATTTTTGCTGATATCATGTGCGAACTGATAATAAACCATCAAACCAAAAAGCAGTTATAAAAATTAAATTATAAATGTATTCCTTTCTTTACCATGTTTAATGACACTTCATCGTTCATGAGCATGCATTTGCATGACATAAGAGCTCCCTAGAGTAAATGTTACGTTCCTTGCTTATGAGTCGATGACAGAAACTGGTTGTGAATTTTTTCTGATTTCAATATTATTTTCCTCAAAATGAGACATTTTGCAATTTTTTTCCCCATTCCATATATATTTCAAGAACTAAATAAGCGATAAGTTACTGTTTTCGGCTATTTCCATTGTCACACATTAACGGGTTTTCAAGAAAGGTACAACACAGTGACGAGAATAACAGGAATAAACTAATTAAAAGAAAAACAATATATGTTGTCTTATCTGTGCAATTATTTTGACAAGACAATCCTGAATTCTACACAAACAAATCTGAAAATTGAAAATATTTATTTTCGCTTCCACAGTGTATTTCTTGAGACATACTAATTATTATAATTAAGTAGAGGCCTCAAATGGTCAGCCGTCTGTTATTTTGGCGCTGGTCTACTTGCGCAGTGAGACTGGTTGAATTGCGCTATGAATTTGATTTCTAGATTTGAGTTAAGTTATTGCTAAGTAATATTACCTATATGTAAAGGTTTAAGTAAGCTATTTCACGCTCGATTTTATCGAGTCAGATTGGTCTGTCTAGTATGGTTTTACTACTACTACCAAACTGAGGAAAAACCTGAAATGTAAGTTAAATGCAAGAATTCCAAAAACAATGAATTAAAACTCCCTTCTATTATTTCATGAAAACGGAGGTATTTTGTAAAAAAAATATGGGTTTAAATTCCAGTAATAAACCAATTAAATAATCTTGGACATTATCAACAACATTAGGGAATGCACATGAAAGTATATCATCATCTACTATATTGGGGTCAGCTGCATCCATTTAGTTCTAGTCTAACTGGATGCATACCAGTATTTAAGCTAGAGTATAATACTTAATTTCAGTAAATGTAATACTTAATTTCAGTAAACGTAATACTTAATTTCAGAAAATGTAATACTTAATTTCAGTAAATGTAATACTTAATTTCAGTAAATGTAAAATGAACTCTGCAATGGAAAGGTATCAACTGTGTTGCTGTTGCCTAGAACTGGTTTGTCTTAAAAGCTTATGGAGACAGTACCCATGGATGGGCAGGACCGAGGTGTACGGAGACATGCTGAAGGAATGCTTTGATTTATCGGTGAGTAGCGATAGACACTACTACTGACTAATTAACACATTATTTTTATTAAATATTCATTTTCCATTGTTACTAAAAGATCAGCAGATCATTCATACAGACATGGAAAAAAATATTTTATTGACTGATAAACTACCTAAGCAGTATAAATAAAATTGTTATGGTACCACCTGGGAAGTATACCCTATCAAGCAAAAAAAATAATTTTGCCAATCGGTCCAGGAGTCTTTGGGTAACCAGTGAACATACATGAAAAAAAGATCTCAACTAATTGAGAGCCTCCTCCTTTTTTTTAAGTCAGATAAAAATAGGTTTCCGCCGGTATCAGGAGCAGGGTCAGCAGGGGGAGCAGTCCTACCAGTGGTTAGGATTCCAGAGACAGGAACCTCCTCAAGGAGTACTGCCTTCTGAATCAAGCTCTTGATCTAATATACAGGGTGGAATTTTGTAATGCCACCTGACGCGATTTCATCCTTATTGACCCTAACGATTGATGTAGCAAAAGTAGATGGTGCAACTTTTATATATAAATGGACATCATCACACCACCCCCCACCATCCCCAGCCGACCCACCCCTACAGTTGTAGACCTAGGCCGAGGGGAGGGGCCTCTCTCTGCCTTGCATGTCTAAGCATGCACTCATGACTTCGACTTGGGACTTGGGTCGGCGCGGGCGGTCGGTGTTCGTTGAGCGGCATTCGAAACGCCCGATACGATCGTTTCTGAGCGTAGAATGTTGTCATGCGCCGCGACACCCTAGCAGTGCGCTGGGCGGTGCGCGCGCGTGGCCGCTCTCGGTTTGATTACCGTGTCCGGCAAGCGAACTTTTAAAAATCATTGAATTCCGTTTTCTTTCTTTTCAAAAATAAATTTCAAATTTTCTATCTAAAGTATTAAGAGTACTTTCCTTTCAGGTAGCATTACAAAATTCCATCCTGTACGAATATATTATCTATTAATATTAATTTTATCGAAATACTAGTGGGAGCACCGAGATGAAACTAAGGACCTGATCTGTGAAGTTTGCATCACACGTCTCAGAAATGCTGTACAATTCAAGCAGAAAGTGATGGAAAGTCAATCTACATTAAGATTACAACTTGTAGGTAAGAACTTAACAATCCTTACTTATAATATTATAAAAGGGAAAGTGAGTTTGTTTGTTACCTCTTCATGCCTTTTTTTTTTTTTTTTTTTTTTTTTTCGGGTGGGAAATCATCCAATGACTTCCCCCGCTCTGGGCGGAGCGGGAGGGCATGTCAGACTTGTACTGACTAAAACCCACCCATGTTTCTTCTTTTGCCCTTTACGTTCCGAGGCCGCGGTATCTCTTTCGAACAACCCGCAACCCCGGCAGGCGGAGGCTCTAGCAAGCCCCTCTGCTTTGCTGACTCTCTTTGAGGCGCGCGTGAATCACGAACGCGCCGTCGACACGGCCTGTCGTCAATCGACGGACGGACGGTGAACTACCCATTGCTCACCGCCCACAGGCCCGCATCTACGGTGGCCGGAAGTCGTCTCGCGGCGCCCGGCGCCATGGGCGTCTCCCGCGGCGGCTGGGTTGGGCAGATGTTCTCTCCCTCAAACGCCCGGCCACCTCCTTCGCTAGCATTACTGCTTCGCAGAAGGTGGTGACCGCTTCCCATTCCCTCTCGCTCCGGACCATGGCCTGAACCAGGGCCGGACGCGAGAGATCGCCGCCGCCGATCGCCTCTACGAGGGCACGGCGGTGCTCCGCCCAAGCCGGGCAGATCGCCACTGTGTGCTCCACCGTGTCCTCCGGGCACCTCTTCATGCCTTAATGGCTAAACTGTTTTTGATTAATTTTGTTACAGAGATAGTTGAGACCCAAGAGACGGACATAGGCTATTTTTTTTAAAGTGGGATATGAGGGAGAAGGAGGGAAGGAAAGGGGAAGTTAGCTTTGCTATTACAATCCTTGCCCACGGCTTCGCTTGCGTTATATCTGGGATAACACAGTTCCTATTTCGTGATTTGCAAGTACCTGCTACCTGTTTTTGCCTTTACGCCTTATTTATTGTAATAGCAATTCTAAGTTTTGTAACCATGTCCATCTCCAGGGTTCCAACTAGCTATGTACCAAAATTCATAAAAATCGGTTTTGCCATTTAGGCGTGAAGACGTAACAAACAAACTCACTTTCGCTTTTATAATATTAGTAAGGATTTCATTGTTTCGATGTCCGTCACGATCTCAAAGTTCTACTATAGTACGGCCAACGAGAAGCGATACGAAAGGTCATTAACCTAAAGAACAACTGTGGCGTTGACAATCTAATATTTAGCTCTTTCCATCTTGTGCCTTTGTCGTAATGTCTCGTTCTCCCGGCAAAAATATGACAACGTTAAGACGGGTTCGCCAACATTCGGGCGGCCATTTGAGATGGGGTTTTAGCATGAGTTTTGTTTACATTTGGTATCGCTTCTCGTTGGCCGTACTATAGCTAATTAAACCGAACCCTTAATAAACACGTCCTTCGTATTTCTAGATGGAATACGACCATTGAAAGAGGAGTTATTTGAGGTAGTTCACCAAAAAGAAGAATTTGGTGAGTATTACGACCAATCTATTTAACTATTGGCACCCGCCCCCAGGCTACACCGACAACAGTACTTATAATAGACTAGATTTTGCCTGCGGCTTCGCTCGCGTTAAATTCGAGGTAACACGGTTACTCTTTCCTCAGTGTGTGTGTACCAATTTTTAGATTCCCTACCTTGAAGATAGCGAAGTCACATATAAAATTTCAACCCCCCATTTTAGGGAAGTGGGGGATTAAGAAGAGACAAAAAGTAGCCCATATCCGTCTCCAAGGTCCCAACTATGTCACTACCAAAATTCATCAAAATCGTTTAAACCATTTAGGCGTGAAGACGTAACAAACAAACAATACCACTTTAGCTTTTATAATATTAGTAAGGATTATTTCTTTAACTTTCAGAGACAGAGACATTCATGAAAATAGAAAGAGAAGTGGACTATGATGACCAGGATGATGATTTATTTGATGAAGATGATGACTATGATATTAATAATACCGGTAAGACACTCATAACCGTTTTTTTTTTTCGTTTGGAAGTCCTCAAAGGATGTCCTCCGCCTTTGCGGAGGGGTCTGTCAGACTCCTACTGACTAAAACCACACGGTGTTCCTTCTCGTCACTTCTGGCTGGGGTGCGGGGACACATTTGCATTCTACACAATCACCCCAGCAGTGACGGTTTGCTTGCGGCAAACCCCTTCTCAGGAAGACACTCATGACCTGGGCCAACATTGCTCTCTAAACGCTCTCGCGCAGACGACTCCCGGTCACTGTAGACGCGATTCTGTGGACGGTGAGCAATGGGTAGCTCACCGTCCGTCCGTCTATTGACAACAGGCCGTGTCCAAGGCGCGTTCGTGTTTT
This sequence comes from Ochropleura leucogaster, assembly GCA_958449745.1. Classification (NCBI taxonomy): domain Eukaryota; kingdom Metazoa; phylum Arthropoda; class Insecta; order Lepidoptera; family Noctuidae; genus Ochropleura; species Ochropleura leucogaster. The sequence goes on along the minus strand of OY288228.1, from coordinate 6,344,141 downwards.
TTTTTTTGAAAGAGATGTCAGTAAAGCAGAGGGGCCTGCCGGGCCCACCGCTTACCGTGGTTGCGGATTGTTCGAAAGAGATACTGCGGGCCCGAAACATGAAGCGCAAAAGAGGAACATGGATGGGTTTTAGTCAGTACAAGTCCGCCCAGAGCGTGAGAAGTTATTTGATGAATTCCCATCCAAAAAAAATAAAAAAGGGGTTGAATTTTGCAGAATTCCGTCTTAGTAAGCACCTGCATCCTAATAAGCAATACCCCCAAAAAATAAAAAATAAGATGCTTTAAATTATCTACATAACAAATTCCATTAAAATCTGTTAAGCCAATTCAGCGTAAAGGAGTAACAAACATACTTACACATACAAACTTTCGCCTTTGTAATATTTTAAAAGTGGGGGTAAAAATAAAACGCGGTTTGAACGTTATCTAAACTAATCTGAACTAATATTATAAATGCGAAAGTAACTCTGTCTGTCTGTCTCTTCTTCACGCCTAAACCACTGAACCGATTTTAGTGAAATTTGGTACAGATATAGTCTGGGACCAGAGAAAGGACATAGCATAGTTTTCATCCCGGAAATCCCCTGGGAACGGGAACTATTAATCCACGCGTACGAAGTCGCGGGCAAAAGCTAGTACGCAATAAAATAACAATTTATTTTACAGACACTGCTGCAATAAAAGAAGAAAAGCTTACATTTAAAGTTGGTCCAGTTAAAGGTGAGTTTCAGCAACCATACAACAGGGAATACGCATGTATTTGGTTCTTTAATTAAAGGCGCCACCCCGACCAAAACGGCGCGCAAGCCGTTTTTGTACAGTTTTCTAGAGCTATCTACTTGTCATTTAAAACGAACTAAGTAACTAAACAAAATACATTAAATTTCTTTAAAATCTTTATTCCATTATTGTAGATTACAAATCAATAAGGCGCAAGGGGAACTGTGTTACCCCAAATTTAACGCGGGTGAAGCCGCGGGCGAAAGCTAGTGACAAATAATAATGAAATAACATACATATTAATTTGTTGCAGTGCTCCCAAAAGGAATTACAGTTAAACGGAAGGTTCTAGAAAAAAAAACAAGTAAGTAGTTTGTGATTCGAATGTTACCATTACATGACATTTCATTACTAAGAGCCTTGAAGGCATAATTGGGTAGTTGACACCATTAACCAATAATTAAAAAACACAATTTTTCTGAAAGAGCACCTTATTCTAGACCTGAGAACTCCATTCATTTCAAAATAACTTTAAAATTCGACTTGACAAAATAGTGACGCCATCGTTGCGAGTCTCATACAAAATCTATGGGGGAAGCGCGTTTTGACAGCTCATAAAAAGTATATCAATTGATTGGTGGTGTCATCCACCCTATTATGCAGAGCTGTACCGTCACCAAAAACCGGCTAAGGGCGAGTCAGACTGTGACGATCGCCCGGAGGACACGGTGGAGCACACAGTGGCGGTCTGCCCAGCTTGGGCGGAGCACCGCCGTGCCCGAGCTAGAGGCGATCTCTCGCGTCCGGCCCTGGTTCAGGCCATGGTCCGGAGCGAGAGGGAATGGGAAGCGGTCACCACCTTCTGCGAAGCAGTAATGCTAGCAAAGGAGGTGGCCGGGCGTTTGAGGGAGAGAACATCTGCCCAACTCAGCCGCCGCGGGAGACGCCCATGGCGCCGGGCGCCGCGAGACGACTTCCGGCCACCGTAGATGTGGGCCTGTGGGCGGTGAGCAATGGGTAGTTCACCGTCCGTCCGTCGATTGACGACAGGCCGTGTCGACGGCGCGTTCGTGTTTCACGCGCGCCTCAAAGAGAGTCAGCAAAGCAGAGGGGCTTGCCAGAGCCTCCGCCTGCCGGGGTTGCGGGTTGTTCGAAAGAGATACCGCGGCCTCGGAACGTAAAGGGCAACAGAAGGAACATGGGTGGGTTTTAGTCAGTACAAGTCTGACATGCCCCCCCGCTCCGCCCAGAGCGGGGGAAGTCATTGAATGATTTCCCACCCGAATAAAAAAAAAAAAAGGGCGAGTCAGACTTGCGCACAGAGAGATCCGTACAAACTTGCAACATAAACAGCAATATCTTTTGACTGTGTTCACTAAGGTAGTTGTTTTCTTCACAGAACAGAAAGACCACAGAGATTTGTTGTATTTTTTTAATGTCAACTCGATTCGACACGTGTTCTTACGATAAACGGTCTTGACAGAAAGACGGACTACAAACTGACCCAATAAGGGTTTCATTTTTTCCTTTTGAGATATGTAACCCTAAAAATGGATCTTACCCCTATGCACCGTAAGGACTATTTAAGCTTAATATCAACCAATAGCATTGCAGCATCAGTTTTTTTTCCTGAGCTCCTTGTTTTTGGTAAATGAATTTAAAACCAAAGAGACTTATTTTTAAATATTTATCGGCATCACGATACATTGTTTTTGTTACATATTTATAAGACACATCACTAGATTGTATTATCTATGGGCACTCTTCGTCCTGTAGCCAGTCTCTCATGTCGTAGCCGATAACAGTCTGATTTAACCAAGCTCTGTGTTTCAATAATATTACCTCATGCCGTCGCCCCTGCTCCTCGGAGACATTCACGACAACATACCAGTTTTGTATTAAGAATGCACAGTTTCAACTTTTTGTGATGGTAGGTCTCTAGAACACGCCTACATTTTTCTGAAGACTTCGTATAGATGTACATTTAGTAAACCAACACTTCGGTAGTTTGTTAAAGTTCTATTTAAAGAGCAATAGGCCTCTATTGTCCTCAACCTGGCACCAATCCACACCTTACAATAATTCAGTTTTTTCTATAATAGAGAAACCTAGTAGCATAAGATCTTGTTGCGACTATACCATCGAGGCCACCTACGCTTTCAATTTACTTTAAGTCAAATGTTATTGTGGTGCCTAGAACTCCAGACTAGACTACATTACATGATATGGTCAACCACGCATTATATAAAAATCTAGTTGTTTGGCGCCATTTTTATTCGTGATAAATTGTTGAACACTAAAATAAATCTTTGTTTCTTTTTCAGATGCCATAAAAAAATCTTCTACAAAACGCAAAGTTTTAGATATCAAATCTTTTAAATACGTTAATCCTAGACAGAACGTGGCCCTCATTCTAGAACATTCCACTATTGTGCCCTTCAAATCTAGGGTAGGATATTTCAATTGTTTCTATTGCAATAAACAATTTGCAGGCTTCGAACGCCTAAAAACTCATGTCAGTGAGTTACACGAGATTATCAGCTCAAAGAATATTTTTAAAAGTATCTACAGGCCTCACGACCGAATTAGAGCAGATATCAGTGACATAAGTTGCAGAATATGCAAAAAGAAAATAGAAAACCTGGACTTTTTAGTACAACATTTGACAGATGATCACAATGTCAAATTCAATTTTGACAGTGACACAAAAAAGCCCGCGGATTGTATTTTGGGTTACAATTTGAGTGAAGGAAGGTATAGATGTTGTGAATGCAAACAAGAATTCACCTTTTTCAAAACATTGACGAATCATATGAATGCGCATAGTACAGACCATGTTTGTGATGTGTGCGGCCGATGTTTCTTGCTCGCCGACCGTTTGAGAGCACACTCACTCTCACACAAAGAAAAAAGCACAGTAACTTGCGATACATGTGGAAAAATATGTGGGTCAAAAATGTTATTAAAAAGCCATATTAGATACAAACATCAAAAGCTGCCGTTCATGTGTTCAATTTGCGACAAACCATTTAACTCAAGTCAGAAACGGGTAAAGCATTTAGAAGAAGTACACAACCGCGCTCCTTTAGATTTAACTTGCAAAATATGTTTCAAAAAATTTGGCCATCATATTAATTTATATCGTCATATGAAATATCATTCGAATGTGAAACGGGAGCGGAAACACGGCTGTAATGTTTGCGGTATGAAATTTTCAACTAATAGTGGACTTGCGAATCATAGTGTTGTACACTCAGGAGAGAAAAATTACGAGTGTGAAGTCTGTCACAAAAAATATGGGCGAAGGAAAACATTGACGGAGCATTTAAGGATACATAAAAATGATAGGCGGTTCGCCTGTGGCGCTTGCTCGCAGGCTTTTGTGCAAAAGTGTAGCTTAAAAAACCATATAAGAGTACATCATGGAGATGTGGATTTTGAAAAACTAATTGTAGATAAGAAATTGAATGACAAATTAAATATTTAATCACTATCTTTGTTTTTTTTCTAAAGCACTGTTTTCCCACTTCAATCGCGAAACCAATCAATGTTATTTTCGCTGCGCCTGCTCAAAATGAAAGTGCCAGGGTAGCCCGCGAAATTCAATATTTCTCGATTGGTTTGCAATTCGCGGGTTATTTTCAGGCTGGAACTTTAAATATATTAGATACGCGACCGTAAAACGTTTGTATTTACAGAATACGATCGACTGCTGCGCTGCGTATCGCGGGTTCGATCCCCGCACGATGGTACAAATAGTTGTATGACCTAAAGGTAGGTAGGTAGTATTTCGGGTGTGGCTGTTTCAATGTTTGTAAACGCACCCACGATACAGGAGAAAACCCTAGTGTTTAGCAATGTTTTTTTTTAATCTAAAGTCAATACAACTCTCATAAGTTTATTTATTTCATGAAGTTGTTAATGATCACATAAGGTTAAGAGGGTTGTATTGACGATTTTAACGATTATTAGTCTGTAAATTGTAAAACCTTATTTATTACGGCCGCAAATCATATTTTAGTTAACATACCACCTGCAAATTGCGAAAATCTTAAGAAAATTTGAATTTTGTGGATTGCTGAACGAAAATCAACAAAGTTGACAACGTTGTTAATTGTGTGTAATTAGTTTGTGTACAATGTTACGTTGTACACATAAACAAATTGAAGTCGAACCCGAAAATACGCTGTAACAGATTATTTAAATTGCTTGAGTAGGTAATTCGTTGCATTATCGATCTCTGTAATGTCTGCACACTTTTTTCACACAAACCGTCATCCTTACCAATATTATAAAAGCGAAAGTGAGTTTGTTTGTTTGTTATCTCTTCACGCTTTAATGGCTAAACTGATTTTGATGAATTTTAGTACAGATATACCTAGTTGGGAACCCGGAGATAGGCAAATTTTTATAAAAAAAAGTGGGATATGAAGAAGAACGAGGGAAGAAAAGGGAAAACTTTGCGTTGCTATTATTAATCAATAAGACGCAAGAGCAAAAACTGCAGGCAGCAGGTACTGTGTTATATCGAATTTAACGCGAGGGAAGCCGCGGGCAAAAGCTAGTTTTTTTTTAATAATATGAGAATATTTCTAGAAACTACTGTAGCCCATTTGACAGCGCAACTGATCCTGATAATGATTGTTGGAAAAGGATTGAGTGGCCTACCGTTGGGCACAATCTTTTTCCACAAGGTCCAAGATCGCGATAATTATACAAGTTTCGTTGTGAATGGGTAGCGAGATAGTATATAAATAAGATAAATTCCTAGTCCACGATATTTTAAAAAACTCACTCTTCAAACTACTCCAACCATAATAATTCATTTTATTATACAGGGGTACCCGAATTACCCCCATGTATTGTATGTTCCGCGATTATTTGTAGTTTAGAAGCTAGAATTTTTTAAGTACTTACTATTTTCAAAATTTTCACCTAACATTGGTAGCAATAAAGGTATTTTTACAGTTATTGTTATAATTTGGGATTTCTTTATTTTTGCCACTTTTATGATAAAAAAATACGGTATATAGTTTACAAATTTTATTAAAACACGTTACAAAAGGTTTTCAAAGTGCCACCTTACCACAGAAATGCACAATCTACATCTACGGAGGAAATTGTCTTTTAGTTGTAAACCAACGCTAATTACAGGATATAATCCCCGATCAAGCTCTATATTTTTTTACCGATTTTGTCTGTTGAAGGTCCATAGAAGTTTTTAAGATCATTTAGAAACTCTGGCACCCCTAACTTGTTTTTTTTTAATCTCTGAACATTTTTGACTATCGAACTCTAATGGTAATTTTGAACTTTGGACTAATTTTGTGGTAAGTTCTACAATACCTAGGCTAACGGATTTTTTTCCATGGTAGCTATTGTTATCGCTAATAGATTCCACAAAAAAGAATATCTAAAAATGATAGGAATAAAGACGTAAAAAATAAAAACCAATGTTAGGTGAAAATTTTGAAAATAGTACTTAAAAAAATTCTAGCTCCTAAACTACAAATAATCGCGGAACATACATGGGGGTAATTCGGGTACCCCTTAGCATAAGGCATCTCATTTCTTTCTTTGGACGCCTATCAACTGGCCACCCTGTATACCTCCTAATCGCTCCCTGTGGACCAAAAACATGTCCAGAAGGCTGGCTACTCTAAGCAAGGCAAATGTCAAAATAAAAAAAAAACAACATGGCGACTTCCAAAACGTACACCATGTTATAAACTTCAAATGTTTATTTCAATTGTACGCACGTAATATTATTACTTTGCGATTAATGTTTAGTTAAATATTTGTCGTCATACGATAGAGTTTTCATTTAATGTTATCGAACACTTCAAAATGTCGTCAGACACTTGGAAATTAGAAAAGGATCTGTGTCGATGCTGCCACAGCGAAGGAAGTTTTAAAAATTTGGCTCAGCCGTTCAAACCTGTGACTTTAGAAGAAATATATGCGGATATGTTGAAAGACTGTTACGACATTGATGTGAGTATAGTGCACTAATTACTAAAATCAAGCGCTTACGTTGTAAAATGGGATTTTCTTTGAGAGTACATTGTTTACATTTTATCAATAACAAAAAGTATTTATTAGAATAAATATCTTTAATTATTATTTACCTTTTGTTATTCTCCTTATCAGCAATGGTTACTGTTCCCGGAAACGACTCCTCTTGACATCTTTTTAGTGTTTTGTTGTACAAGTTAGTCTTGTTAATAATGTATGTATACAACATAACTTTATGCCTTTAATTCTTGAAGAATTAAGCAAAGGCGTACATCATAATAACATATTTCATCAGTTAAGTTGATGGTTTGGAGCTTGATGCCATTAACCTGGCAAAAATCTAAACTCTGAAATAGTCTGATAAAAAAACACCCAATGAAACACACCCCTAGCAAACCTGGGACTTGTGATCAGCATTAATTGTGTTAGCTACCACTCACACACATATTAACAAGGCATAATGTATAATGATGTACTAACATACCAAAACTTACAGTATCTCTTTGAAGACTCTGCAGCCCCGAGCGACTCCAAGCTGACTTTGTTAAATTCATATTCATATCTTTATTGCATTTCATAATATAATGTCTGAAGATCTTAAAATAGGCTTAAAGCTAAGGGAGAATTACGGACCCTGTAGGGCACAGCAAAAAGTATAAAATAATTTTGAAATAAATTTAATCCATTAACCAAATAAAATATAAATAAATAAATAATTTAATATTATGTAACCAAATTATAACATTATTTATATTGAAATCTGTACAAACAATTTGATATAAACTAAATTATAACAAAAATAAAATAAAATTTGAGATTAGTTATAGGAACATTATAAATCCACTGTGCTTTTATAAAAAAATATTTTATTTCTTATCCTGCGTCTAAATGATACTAAAATCAACTCAATAATCGACTGGCCAAACATGAAACTGCAGAAAATGTTTTGATTCCAATAGGATACAAGCAGCTATCAGTTATGTCAACTGCTGGTTGACAACCTAATATATAACATTCTTGTGTCACAATTTTTCTCATACTCCTCCGCAACGGCCGAACCGATTTTAAACGAAATTTTGTGTACATATCGGGTAGGTCTGAGAATCGGCCAACATCTATTTTTCAGACCCCTAAATGAGCAGTGGGTGAAACCGCTGGGCACAGCTAGTCTTAATATATGTATAAAACATAATGGCTGGACCGATTTTCATGATTCTTGATATTTTTAATTTGTCTTCGTGCCGAATAGCAGCATATGTATTAAAATATAGGGAAAAAAAGAAAAAAATCAAGAGGTGATTTTGTTGCAACCTTTGACGACGCACGTTCTATTTAGTAGGTAGGGTAGGTCGGGTAGGTATAAAGGTAACAAATTGCATTGCAAGGCAACGCATAGATGCTAGCAAATTAGGTGGCCGGGCGTTTGAGGCAGAGAACATCTGCCCAATCCAGCCGCCGCGGGAGACGCCTATGGCGCCGGGCGCCGCGAGACGACTTCCGGCCACCGTAGATGCGGGCCTGTGGTCGGCTGAGCAATGGGTAGCTCACCGTCCGTCCGTCTATTGACGACAGGCCGTGTCGACGGCGAGTTCGTGTTTCACGCGCGCCTCAAAGAGAGTCAGCAAAGCAGAGGGGCTTGCCAGAGCCTCCGCCTGCCGGGGTTGCGGGTTGTTCGAAAGAGATACCGCGGCCTCGGAACGTAAAGGGCAATAGAAGGAACATGGGTGGGTTTTAGTCAGTACAAGTCTGACATGAGCAACGCATAGCTAGTAATAAACAAATGAATCGGTATCTAAAGCTGGCTAGTAAGGTTCTCAACATGACTGTGTATGTTGAATACTGCAGTCATTGTGCTGAGCGCTGGCCAATTCTATTATTTAACAGTCTGGTGTTCGAAGCTCCACATCTAATGCGCGTATTTAGTGTACCCTACACCCATGTCCGCCAATAGCGTCAACCAAGATCTGACAACGGCAACTATAGTACTTTCACAAGTTATTATGCCTTGTGACCAGGACTGTAGATTCATTTTGTTTCTTGACATGCAAAAGTGCCTGTAATGGTCTAATTGAAATAAATGATTTGATTTGATTTGATGAGGCTCTACCGTGGCAGTTGGATCAAAGGCTACATTCAGAACACAGTACTTCTTTATACGGCTTTTATTGTAAGGAGGGGACCGGTGGTCAGGGCTCTGCTCACCTCAGATAGCTCGAACCCTGTTCCCAATGGAGATGAACTACATTTTTATTTATAATAATAAATATCTTGGGACAACTCACACACGGCTATCTGATCCCAAGCTAAGCAGAGCTTGTGTTATGGTAACCAGACAACTGATATACATACTTATATAATTTATAAATACATACATATTATAGATAAATCACACCCAGACATAGAACAAACAGTCATGCTCATCACACAAAGTTTGTCCTGGGTGGGAATCGAACCCACGACCTCCTGCTCAGCAGTCAGGGCCAGTAACCACTAGACCAACAGGCCCGTCAAGATTTTTTTATAATGAGTCAACGGAATTCTGAGTGAAATAATTAAGAAATTACTTTAAACCTTTACAGATGACACCCATACCTGGCATGTTGGCTGCTCTAACATACACAATCTGTGAGGTCTGCATCATTCGACTGCGGGATGCATCGGACTTTAAGAAGCAAGTTTTACTGTGTGAGGAGCGCTTTAGAGAGATTTATATTAAAAATGGTGTCAATGGTATGTTGTTGCAATTACACTTTAACACTACAGTACGGCCAAGGAGAAGCGATACCAAATGTAAACAAAACCCATGCTAAAACCCCATCTAAAATGGCCGCCCGAATGTTGGCGAACCCGTCTTAACGTTGTCATGTTTTTGCCGGGAGACGAGACGAGACTTTACGACAAAGGCACAAGATGGAAAGAGCTAAATATTAGATTGTCAACGCCACAGTTGTTCTTTAGGTTAATGATCTTTCGTATCGCTTCTCGTTGGCCGTACTGTAAGTTTGTATTTTTTTTGTACTAATAGTCATCCGCCTTGGTTTCATATTGAAAACTAAATTAATATCAAGAAAAGTCAACGAAAAACAAAACACCCTGGTAAAAACATAATCCTTATTAATATTATAAAAGCGAAATTGAGTTTGTTTGTTACGTCTTCACGCCTTAATGGCTAAACCGATTTTGATGAATTTTGGTACAGAGATAGTTGGGAACCTAGAGACGAACATAGGCAAACTTTTTTTTAAAAAGTGAGAAACGAGGGAGAAAGAGAAAAGAAAAGGGGAAACTTAGTTTCTATTACAATAAATTAGGCGCAAGGGCAAAAACTACAGGTAGCAGGTACCTGTAAATCGGGAAAGGGACAATAAATTAGGCGCAAGGGCAAAAACTACAAGTAGCAGGTACCTGTAAATCGGGAAAGGGGAACTGTTTTACCCCAAATTTAACGCGAGCGAAGCTACGGGCAAAAGCTCGTTTTAAATATTGAGACATTGTAAAATATTAGCCCCTGCTCCGCAAGTCACTAGTTTATTAAAACTAACTTTGTGCTAAAATATTTGGTTTATTTAAAGCTTACGTCCTTACTAATCCTTACTAATATTATAAAAGCGAAAGTGAGTTTGTTTGTTACTTCTTCACGCTTTAATGGCTTAACCTTTTGACCGCCAGAGTAATAACGCTTCGCCGTGCCCTCCACGCCAAGCCACAAATTCAATGAAATCAAATGTATCAATAAAACACGTTAAAGTAATGATTTAATATGTTTATTTTGTATTTTTCTATGATCTGTTTCTTGGCATCTATAGATGTCGGTGGCGCACAGGGCACGCTTGCGCATGGCATCTATACATGCCATTGGCGGTCAAAAGGTTAACCGATTTTAATGAATTTTGGTACAGAGATAGTTGGGAACCAGGAGACGGACATAGGCTAATATTTTTTTGAAAAAAGTGGAATGTGAGGGAGAAAGAGGGAAGAAAAGGGAAAACTTAGCGTTGTGCTTAACTTGCGCCTTATTGATTTGTATTACAAATCAATAAGGCGCAAGGGGAACTGTGTTACCCCGAATTTAACGCGAGCGAAGCCGCGGGCAAAAGCTAGTATGCTATAAAAGGTTTTTTTTTTAATTTTCAGCTCCTCCGGTAAACATAGATGTGGAGATTAAGGAAGAAGTACCGGACCAAGAATCGGACAGTAAGTCTCATCTTCCTGCCCTCGTACAGTTCTTCATGGGTTTGCGGCAATTTGTTTTCTTTTTGTTGACGGGCCTGTTGGTCCAGTGGTTAGTGACCCTGACTGCTGAGCCGGAGGTCGTGGGTTCGATTCCCACCCAGGACAAACTTTGTGTGATGAGCATGATTGTTTGTTCTGTGTCTGGGTGTGATTTATCTATAATATGTATGTATTTATAAATTATATAAGTATGTATATCAGTTGTCTGGTTACCATGACACAAGCTCTGCTTAGCTTGGGATCAGATAGCCGTGTGTGAGTTGTCCCAAGATATTTATTTATTTATTTTTCAGTAAAATTCTGTGTTCTCAAAATTTATACTAAGAACCGGCCTCATCTAGTTAAAAAAAAAACGTGTAAAAGTGTCTGTGACAAAATTCTACTTGCAAAATAAACATCATTTTTCATTTATTCAAGTCTAACCAGGTGCAGCTGAAAACCAGTATTTTACATGAAGCGATAGACCTGACCTACACTCTTTGGTAAGACTGGTTGACCGAGGTCTGATTGTAATATTCTTTTACAGATGAAGATTTCAAAGATGACTTCTCCGATGACTTTCCTCTGGATGATAAGGATGAGGATTATGATATAGCTGAAGATTTAAAAACAAATGAGGAAGATAAAGGTATGAAAAACAACACAATACATAACGTTACTATACAGGAGTAGTTAGACAGTCAGTTTGCCCCCCTCCCCCTTTTTGCGGATGGGAAATCATTCATTAACTTCCCCCGCTGGGCGGAGCGGGGGGGCGGACGTAGTGTCAGACTTTTACTGACTAAAACCCATCCATGTCCTTTCTCTTGCCTTTTATGTTGCTTGGCTTAGAGAGATGGATAAAACATTTGTTTGATACAACAAAAGACTACAAAAATCAACATAAAAAAAAACATCAAAGTGAGAAAATATGACAAATTAAAAAAAAATTGAAATTAAATTGACCTATAGACAATTGGGTAGTTGACACCATTAACCAATAATTTAAAAACACAATTATTCTGAAAGAACACCTTATTCTAGACCTTGAGAACTCCATTCATTTCAAAATAACTTTAAAATTCGATTTTTAGTTGCTTTTAAATCAATAAATAATTGCATCATTGACTTGACAACTTAGTGACGTCATCGTTGCGAGTCTCATACAAAATCTATGGGGGAAGCGCGTTTTGACAGCTCATAAAAAGTATATCAATTGATTGGTGGTGTTAACTACCCTATTAGGTACATCACACGCCCTCTACTGGGCGGTGTTTGTCTGTCTATGGGTCAGCTCTTGCACGCAATGGGAATCCAGCTCAACATAAAGTCGGAGAGATGGCTTAAGTTCATAATTAAATTTTCAGCAGAAGAAAAAGCCGTTCAAGTAGAAGTTAGAAATAAGAGGAAATATAAAAAGAGAGCTGTGAAGACTAGCTCCGTGAAAAGCAAGAGAATAAAGAAAAAAGTTCTTAAAGAGGAGCTTGCGGATGAAAATGATGTTGAGAAGAAACAAGGTAAGATAATATTTATATACAAGGTGTAAATGGACCTTTCAGGAGTCGTCAACATTCTCTATCTCATCAAACTGTCTTCACTGTACCATTCCTCTTCAATCTGGACCGTTATCTAAATTTCTGATTATGATTGAAAGCCATTAAGTGATGGATCTGATTGATCTGAATGTTGAAGGACGGAGAGCGAGAGGAAGGCTAAAGAAAAGATGGATGGATTGTGTAAGGAATGATACGAAGGAGAAAGGAGTAAATGATGCCGTGACGTCTAATAGGGAGAATGGAAGAAGAAAACGTGTTGCGCCGACCCCAAATAGAATGGGACAAGGGCAGAAAAATTATGATGACTGAAAGCCTTTAAGGCTTTACCCTGTATATCATAGCCGTATAGGACTACCCATAGACATGTTTAGTGATGGTATGTATAACTATGAAGCAATAAACATATATTTTCTTCTAACCCGCATCATGCTACAGTGAAAATAGTATAACTAACTCTATGTAAAGATACTTTCTGAGAAATGACTTTTTTTGGGGTAGAAACACGTTTTACGGTTGATTAATGTTACGTATTCACAAAATTGTGCTCATGCATTTATTGTTGAACTTGTATTGAAAAGAAAACTCGTGATAAAGTTCGATCTTTGACCCCCAATATATTAGTAACTACAAAGTACGGGGTAGAACAGGGATGGTCAACCGGTCGATCGCGGCTAATAGTCCAGTCGATCGTAGCAAAGCAAACAAAATAAATACGTCTTACAGATGCGCAACGTGATCACATTGAGATATTGTGTTATTTTTAATAAAAGAAATCCTATATTGTGATAGATTCTGAACTATACTGTTTCATTTAAAATGCTAGCTTTCGCCCGCGGCTGCGCCCGCGTTAAATTTGGGGTAACACAGTTCCTCTTGCGCCTTATTGATTTGTATTAGCAACGCTAAGTTTTCCCTTTTCTTCCCTCTTTCTCCCTCACATCCCACCTTTTTAAAATAAAAAATATATCCGTCTCCTGGTTCCCAACTATATCTGTACCAAAATTCATCAAAATCGGTTAAGCCATTAAAGCGTGAAGAGGTAACAAACAAACAAACTCACTTTCGCTTTTATAATATTAGTAAGGATAATTGGTAGATAGCGCAGGGTTTCGTTCGTCAAAAGTAGATTTTGGGTCTATTTAAGTTGGCTAACCCTGGTCTAGAACAATGGCCACCCCTGGTCTAGAACAACGCCCCCTCCTCCTGGTCTAGGAAAATGGCCCCCTGCTCTAAAACAATGGCCGCAATGACGAAAAATAAGTGCATTTCGGCATCGTAAGGGGTACTTTTACACCTTTTATACAGTACGTCCTAGGTAATGACGTAGGTAAGGGCCAGACAGTCAAGCGGCAGTTAGGAATCACAGGGTTTTTTAGGCCTTAAAGATTCCTTGACGCTTATTAAAATTTGATCTTATTTTACGTTTTTTAAAGTAATCAACGACTTATTGTTCTATTCGGTCTACACTACATACAGGGTTATTTTGCGACCAGTATCCAAATTTTAAAATCAAGGACTTTTAATTAAATTATTTTCACGTGTGAAACATTTTAATGAAATGATAAATAAAATAAAAAAATACATTCAACAGGAAATATGCGAAAAAAATCAGAACGTAGAGACACGCGCAAGGGTATTGACCTCGCTCGCTGCGACTGACGTACCTAGGTAGGTAGATACCTACGCGGTCTTACTTAAAAGAGTTGGTTCCAATTTTCCCTTTATACTTTACGGGCTTAGGACCGACATAATAAAATTATGAATGTGAAATTACTGTTTTTTATTATGGCGTATTTAAAAAATTGGAATCAACTAGCTATTTACAATAATTAAACTTACCAAATAAACTCGTCTCGATAAAAATCACGTGTACTTTAATAATTGTTCAAAATGGAGTCCGTTTCTCTCAATACACAAACGTGCACGTTTTTCTAAATTATTTTTTAATAAATTTAAAGTATCTGTTTGATTTCTAATGTCATTAAATGCTTGCTCAATTTTACTACGGAGATCCTCGACACTTTGTGCTTCTTCAACGTAAACACGTCTTTTGACTTCACCCCATAAAAAAAAATCAAGCGGAGTTAAGTCTGGTGACCTGGGAGGCCACGGTACAGGCCCTCCGCGACCAATCCATCTATCGCCATACTTATTATTTAAAAAGTCACGCACTGCACTTGTGTAATGAGGTGGTGCACCGTCATGCTGGTAATAATGCTGGTTGTAGTGTGAAAGTGGCACCTCGTCCAGTAAGTCTTCAATAACACCACGTAACATGTTTAAATAATTCGTACCCGTCAAGCGTCCTTCAATAAAAATCGGTCCCACGATAACATTGCCAATAATTCCCGCCCAAACGTTCACACTAAAACGCACTTGATGGTAGTTATTTCTAATAACGTGGGGGTTGCTTAGCGCCCAATAATGCTCGTTTCGGCGGTTATAAATTCCAATTCGCGTAAATAACGCTTCATCCGTCCACAAAATGTTACAATTAATGTTTCTTAACAACCATTCACAAAACACGATTCTAGCGGGTCCATCGTTATCATGAAGAGATTGCACTGCTTGGTAATGGTATGGGTGATAACCAGAAGTGTTCAGCAGCATCCACACGTAATACTGACTGACACCAAAGCGCCGAGCAGCGTCGTTAGTGCTGGCGCAGGGGTCACGTTCGAAAAACTCGAGTACAGAATATTCAAGTGCTGGTGTTATTTCGTTATGACCACCACGACTTGATGCATGGGCTGGTGTGGTAAACTGCCCGTAATCTAACAACCTTTGATTAGCCGCTAAAATTGTTCGTCTAGTAGGCACTCGCGAATTAATTCCTCGTCTTTGTAACCGCGGTAAACTTTCTGTACGATACAGTCTTTGCGCACCATTTAAACTTTCACCACTTAAAAGATAGCACCTGACCATTTCATAGTACTCTACATTAGAATAAAAAGTCGCCATAACCGGAATTCGGAAGAGAAAATGCAGGGAGAAATGGCACACGTTCGCACGTAACTAGGTCACGGTCAACTGAGATAAGCCGCGGGGGGCGGCGCGGGCGCACGGCCGGCCGGGGGCTGTGCGGGGTGCGACGTGTGCGGGAGGGGGGCATAGTGCATGCAGTATGTTTGTGTGCGCTTCCGGGTCCCGAGGTTTAAGCGCGTGTGCAGCCGAGTTCAACAACCTATTGTTAAATTGTATTTAGTCCACACTTTGTGATTTTATTAGCGAATAATGGTGAAAATTATCAAAAAAAAAAAAAAATTTTTTTTTTCATAAATTGGTTAGGTTATCGATTCTAAACCATTTCTGAAAATTTGGATCCTGGTTGCAAAATGACGCTGTATACCGAAGTAACATAAACATATTGTAAAAACAAATAATTAAAACGAAAAGTAATCATGGAGATTTTTACCGGTTCTTCTCCATAGGGAACGCCCAAGCCGCACCGTGCACCTTTTCTCGACATTTCATTAGTACCCATGTAGGCTTATTTCTTCTAAAGCGTCACATTTCCGAAATATAGGCTAACATTAAAAGAGACTATGACCTCTGAGTTTGTTTCGACTGTTTCTTCTCAGAGTAGTCGGGTACGAAACACCGACCTCATCTAGTTTTAAAAAAAGAAGTGTAAAAGTGTTTGTGAAAACCTACTTGCAAAATAAACATCATTTATCATTAACGAAGTTGATATGAAGGATTTTAACATTGATAAGAAATAATATCTCTTCTTACTTCTTCTAATTTGCAATTATAAATGCGAAAGTTTGGATGGAGAACGGCATGATTGTGATGTATGTTGCCTCTGAATGTTTTTTTTTTCTATAATCCCGAAATGATTTATAGTAACCCCAATTCTGAAATATTCAAATTTCAGTCAGTGTAAGCTTGGTGACGATTGTTTTTATCTACTTACTAGCTTTTGCCCGCGGCTTCGCTCGTGTTAAATTCAGGGTAACACAGTTCCTCTTTCCTGATTTGCAGGTACCTGCTACCTACAGTTTTTGCCCTTGCGCCTTATTTATTGTAATAGCAAAGCTAAGTTTTCCCTTTTCTTCCCTCTTTCTCCCTCATTTCTCACATTTAAAAAAAAATACTAGTATTAAAATTCATTAAAATTGGTTTAGCCATTAAGGCCAACGAGAAGCGATACGAAAGGTCATTAACCTAAAGAACAACTTTCCATCTTGTGCCTTTGTCGTAATGTCTCGTTCTCCCGGCATGACAAAATTATGACATCGTTAAGACGGGTTCGCCAACATTCGGGCGGCCATTTTAGATGGGGTTTTAGCATGGGTTTTGTTTACATTTGGTATCGCTTCTCGTTGGCCGTACTGGAACCAAAAATTCGAAGACTTGTGACCCCTACCAACCGCACTGGGGCTCGCATGGTGAATTACAGGCTGATTTGATAACATAATGATGTTTATTTTACTGTGTGTGGCTATAGCAGTTTAACCCAACATTTTAAAGCCTATATCCCACGGGAACTACTAACAGACAAATGACAAACAGGTATTAGTGGACGGTATTTTAATGCTAAGAAAAACTAGTAGCGATAAAAAAGTTCTGTGAGCGTTTATAATAATTGTAGTAAAAGTGATATAAGTTAGAACGACAAAACAGCCAAAGAGAAAAAATCCCGAAGTCCGAAGACCGAAGACAAACGAACAATACCGAAGAAATAAATGAAAAATGTGTTTTCTGTCTACAGGCCCGGATGCGGCGCCAAAATTTCGACTAAACGAAGAAGACTATAGGAAAATCGGCGAAATATTCCACTGCAGCAGATGCGAGAAGACCTATGACAAAATTAACACACTGAAATTCCATTTAAAGTCGAAACATTACAAGATCCCGAGATACAAATGCACAATTTGTATGAAAGAATTCATGACCCCAGCCCCTTTGACAATTCATAAGCTCGAAGTTCATAATGTGGATGACAGGTTCAACTGTAGAGCTTGCAATAAAAACTTCAATACAAAAGTACAATTACGAAAACACATTAACAATTTCCACATGCTTGGAGAAAGGTATAAGTGCGAATTTTGTGATTACGAGTCCTTTAGCTTCGAAGGTATGTACAAGCATAAGTTCAAACATAGAACGGTGAAAGATTATCACTGCAGATTTTGTAGAAAATCGTTTTTGAGAAAGACTACGTTGGATTTGCATGAGAGGATACATACTGGGGATCGAAGGAAAATTTGTTTAGTCTGTGGCCAAGCGTTTGTGCAGAAAGCAAGTTTAAATTACCATATGACAAAGTATCATCCTGAGGTCAATTTCTAGGAGGCAATTAATTTTTATGAAGATCTGGAGACTCATCCAGTGTAAAATGGCGCAGAAGACAAGAAACCTTACCAGCAGTCGGGCTGCACAATGCATGAATTTAAAGCAAAGGCTGAATAAGGGACTAACCATGGAATCGAGGAAAAACCAGTTGTTCCATAAATTTTATCGAGTTATGCGAACACAAATGTTGTGTGGCGTCCGAGGACTGGAAAAATAAGTGTTGAGATGACCAGACGGAAATTTTACCATGAGTAAAAAATGGAGGTTGGCACAGGAGGTGTATTCTCTTAGCATGAAATCCGATGCCCGTCGATTTCGTATCACAAACGGACAAAACAAGGCTTGTTCGAAAGAGATACCGTGGACACTGTGTACAGGGACACAAAAGGCAAAAGAAGGAACATGGATGGGTTTTAGTCGGTACAATACTGACATTCCCTCTCGATCCGCCCAGAGCAGGGAAAGTTATTTGATGACCACAAAAAAAAATGTGCCTGAACTAAAAAAATATGATAACGCGATTGGAAAGATGCCCCTACTGTGATGTGTTTTCAAAAATCATGAATCTAAATATAATAGGGAGTAGGGTTCATTTGAAGTATCGAGCCATGTTCGAACGCGCCCGTACATTCGTTGACAGACTCAGAGAGTAGACTCCAGTGCCGGATTAGCCAAGAGTAACAGTTGTTACGGGCCCCGCGTGCCCAAACCAGCTCACTTCCATTTGAGCATATTTTTTTTAAGGAGCTTTTTCCCACTACATAATTGCCACAACAAAAACCATAATTTTTAACTTAATTCTAAAAGTTAGCTCTCTACACAATATTATTTGGGATATGAAAGAAAACAAGTTTATTTGACACTTGCTACTAAGACACACAACATTAGAAAAAAACCTTAACATAACAAAAAAAAGAAAAAATAAAAGCAATGTTAATATTGTGTGTCTCACGGTTGCGCCAAATAGGCCCAGTTCAGTTAAATACCGAGCAGTGGATGGAGATCCCTCGCTGGTTAATCAAGGGCCCCTTGATAGAATTAGCGACGGGCCCTCGGCTTGCTTAATCCGGTACTGGTAGACCCCTGGCAGGTAGATATTGGCACAAGCAAAGAATGATCTATAAGAGAAGGTGAAGTCACGCTGCAGATGATGATGAAAGTAAATATATGAAACAGCTGATGATAGGTCCTTGAATAAAATTTGTTCATAATTAAGAGTGCAATGACCCTTGGGTTTCAGTGACACAAAAAAAACCTTGTATAGACAGTTAGAAATAATAGTGATACAAGTCTCTAAATAAAAATGTATAAAACAAGGTTAGTTTAAAAAAAAAATAGTATTATTTTTTAAACATGTCTTAATATAATATTTGCCAGGATTTAGGACTTGTTTTGAAATTAAATTGTATATGATTAATTGCAATAGTTTGTATTAAGGTTTTTAAGTAAGGTTAACTATGAAACTGAACAGTTTTTGTTTTAAGAGTTCTTGAAATTTGCAACAAAAACCATTATACTGTTTTCTTTGTAGCATCGTGCATGTATTGATAAGATGGATAGTCGTTATTTTTTTTTAGTGAAGTTAAAGAAGTTTTTGGCAATTAAATTCTCAGATTCTGCAGACTTGATTCTCACGGTAAAAATCTCGATTTCTTTGCTTTATTATAATTTTTTTATTTTAATTATTTATTTTAAGTTAAGAAAAAAAAAGATAAACGATTCTGATGGTCCTGTCTTTGTTTAGGCACATTTAACGAACAACTCAATGATGTATATTCTGTTGTTTCATTCAAGGCTATAGACGACTAAAACAAAAACAAATTTTAACATAAACTTCTTTGTTTTTTATAAAAATATCGACTATCCGTCATAGTAAAACATCCCATCACTACATTTTTATCGCGTCATGCTACACGCATAACGCTTTGCTTCATTTTCCATTTAAATTAATTTAATATTAGGCATAAACATTTTAAATGATTAAATTTACTACAGTTATTTATTTCTGATTCCATATTTTAAGACTACGAAATAAATAGTGCAGCTAAAACATTAATTCACGATTATAAATTGTTGAAACGTTCAAAATTAAATAATAACGGCTTAAAAAGTTTTGACGACACGGTTGGCGCAGTGGCTGAGCGATCGACTGCTGCGCTGCGTGTCGCGGGTTCGATCCCCGCACGGAACAAATATTTGTATGACCTGCAGATAGTTGTTTCGGGTCTGGCTGTTTGTGTATGCAAGTTTAAATGTTTGTAAACGCACCCACGGTACAGGAAAAATCCTAGTGTGGGGCAACGTTTAAAAAAAAATTCACCTGTACGATGCTACAGCGACAAAAGTAACAACTTTTTTAGGCAACTGACTCAATCAGCTGATCAACATATATGCTGCAAAACCATAGATCAAAGGTTGTTCAGTTTCATAGTCCAAGGTTTCACACGATAAGTCTTGTGTTTATAATGTTAACCTTAGAGGCATTCAATGGGTTTATTTATACAATATTGATAATATATTTAATTGGTTTTCCCATGACGTGTTTTTATTCAAAGGTTCGTTCATTTTAAATTTAATACGATGTTATTTTTTCTTTTGGTGGGAAGAAAACATGTGGGATCAAAATTAGAGACGCCAAAATTATTTGCCAACTATTTGGTGTTCGGCCACTTATTTCACTATAATAGGCCGAATACCGAATCATGAAAAAATTATACGCATAACATTTCTTACAAAGGTTTTTATTTTAACCCCAATTTAGCATATTAATACTTAAAATCAATCAGTGGTAAGTTATGATGAACGAAAACAAGTTTTTCAGCATTTTTTTTTTTATAGCAAACGATTGTGCTTTTCCTCATAAATAATGCCTGCTTCTAGAAATAGCCTCTTACTATATACATATACACTGCTACCGGGAGATTATAAATATATCTTATTAACTTACTTTACACTTTACTTTTAAGTATCTGCCGTCTGATCTAGCCGAACAAGTTTCGTATACAAATGAATGAATTATTTTATTTCGATCTCCAACAAAGGATACACAGATCCTTACTATAATATTATAAAAGAAAAAAAAAATTGCAAATGGGAAGTAAAGGGTAGGTTTCGATCATCGCGCGGGTTAAAGTCAGCATAGCCCAAAGTAACTATGCCTCGCGGACTTTCGTCCTAGTACATTATAAAACTCAATACAATAAGTTGTTTTATAAGCTGTTTTCCTTCAATTATAGGAGACCAAAGCATGACCACATAACTACTAGGTGTTAACACAGAAAAAAAATCAAAAAGTCAAAATTGTAAACTATTTCAAAATTAAAAATAACTGATGCAGGTTTGAACCTGTCACCCGAAACAATACTAGGTGTAACGCCGAACATTCGGCGCTTACGCCAAGAACCTCGCCGAATATTCGTTATTCAGTATTCGGCCAATACACTATTCGTGGCATCTCTATTCAAAATGTATTTGAAATAAATATACAAAGAATACAACATTTTATTTTATTTTCCTTTTTATATTTGGAACTAGTTTTTGCCTTCGGCTTCGCTTGCGTTAAATTCGGGGTAATCCAGTTCCCCTTTCCTGATTTGCAGGTACCTGCCACCTGCAGTTTTTGCCCTTGCGCCTAATTTATTGTAATAGCAATGCTAACTTTTCCCTTTTCTTCTCTCTGTCTCCCTCATATCTTATTTTTTTTTAAATATCCTATGTCCGTCCGTGTCCGTGTCTAGGATCTCAACTATCTCTGTACCAAAATTCATCAAAACCGGTGTAGCCATTTAGACGTGAAGACGTAACAAACAAACTAACTTAGTTTCGCTTTTATAATATTAAATAAATAAGGATGATATGAAATTTTCTTTTAAAAGTTGAATATAATAATTATGTTCTGAATTAGTAAGGATTTTTTTTGTTTTATTTAAGACCTTTGTGAATGAATTAATTCTAGACGGTATAATGTGTTCAGTGATTCCTCATACTACAGTTCGTTTCAGAAAAAGTGGGCATATTTTTTTTAAAATTTATAGAGCAAGAGGAAGCCCAAAGAAAAGATGGATGGAATGTGTAAGGAATGATATGAAGGAGAAAGGAGTAAATGATGCCGTGACGTCTGATTGGGGAGAATGGAAGAAGAAAGCGTGTTGCGCCGACCCCAAATAGAATGGGACAAGGGCAGGAAAATGATCATTATAAACATTATAGTACCATAATTTAGTAGACCAGAAACGGAATTTCCGTAATAAAAAGCAAATTACTAATTTCTTACATCTTTAATCAACCCCAAGCACATAATCATCTGCCTAGCCTTTTCCCAACTATGATGGGGTCGGCTTTCATTGTTACCGGATGCAGCTGAATATCAGTATTTTACATGGAGCGACTGACTCCACAACCCAGTTAATACTGGTTAATACGATACCCCTTGGTAAGACTGGTTGTCAGACTTTAGAGACACTGATTACCAGTAACGACTGTTAAAGATCTACAAATGACAGCCGGGACCAACAGCTTAACGTGCTTTCCGACGCACGGAGGAAACTCGGTATGTAACGGGTGGTCACCCATCTACAGACCAACCTAGGCAAGAGCGGCTTAACCTAAAGATTGACCCGAGCGGCTACTATTATTCAGCCACGAGCTCCACGAGCGTAAAACCCCAAGTACATAAGCCAATTATAAATACTACAGATTAATTAGGATTCCTTAGAATCCGCCCGTCGTCTTCTGAAAACCAAAGAGAATAGATCCGTTGACAGTACGCCATGTTTTTTTATGCATTTCCACTCTCACAAGTTAATTTGAAGGAGAAATATCTAAGAATCCTTACTAATATTATAAAAGCGAAAGTGATTTTGTTTGTTTGTTACCTCTTCACGCTTTAATGGCTAAACCCATTGTGATGAATTTTGGCACAGATATAGTTGGGAACCAGGAGACGGACATAGGCTAATTTATATTTAAAAAAAGTGGGATGTGAGGGAGAAAGAGGGAAGAAAAGGGAAAACTTAGCGTTGCTATTACAAATCAATAAGGCGCAAGGGGAACTGTTACCCCAAATTTAACGCGGGCGATGCTGCGGGGTAAAGCTAGTAATTAATATAAAAAAAACACGTTCACGTAAGCTAAGGCTACTATCGTCCTGCCGGGGTTGCGGGTTATTCGAAAGAGATACTACGGCCCCGGAACAAAAAGGGCAATAGAAGGAACATGGGTGGGTTCTACGTCCCCCCCTCCGCCCCCGCTCCACCCAGAGCGGGGGAATTGATTTCCCATCCGCAAAACAACAAGAAAAACCTACTATCGTCGGCCATTGACCTGAACGCCTAGGGTTGTATAAGTGAAGTAAAATGAAAAAACAAATTATATATAAAGTTGAGTCATTGATTTTAATTATGATTCTTTCACAGTGTATTCTTTACTTGATATATGTGCCTACCTATTAGTATTAGTGCTCCTTTTTTACACGTTGCATATGTATGTAAAGTTTCAATCGGAAACCGAGAAGTCACAAGCAGAAATAAAAGAAGGATTACTGTTACGTTAGCGAATTTGTTGTGGTCATCAGCATAGAGCAGCCACGGAATGAGAGAGAGAATCCACAGATTATCAATGAGCATTGACATGAAACAGTTCGTCCAAAAACCAACAGTGTTAAACATTGAATTTAAAAGTCTTACCAGCGGTAAAAAAGAAGAGAAGAATATCAACTACCGAATATGAAACTGAACGTGTGTTTTTGTCTGCAGAACGTGTGCCGAAACGTCGCTTAAAAGATGGCGAATTCAAGAAAGTTGGCGACTTATTCCATTGCACGAGATGTAACAAGAAATACGCCTTGAAACGTTCACTATTGCACCATGTAAACTACAAACATAACAATTATAAAGAATTTAAATGCACAATTTGTATTGATGCTTTTTTTACGAAACCAGAGCTAACTGTTCACAAACTAGAAGTGCACAACGTGGATGAGAGAGTGTACTGTAGCATCTGCAATAGGTTTTTTAACGAAAAAATTGGTTTGAATAGACACAACAAAAATTTCCACATGCGAGGGGAAGATGGACGAAGATATACGTGCGAATTTTGTGATTTTTTTACCATTAAAAATTCAACTATGCAAAGGCATAAGGTCGTACATGAGACATCGAGAAATTGGAATTGTAAATATTGTAAGAAGTCATTCAAGAGGAAAAATACTTTAATGTTTCATGAGAGAATACATACGGGAGATCGGAGGAAAGTTTGCAATGAATGTGGACAGGCGTTTGTGCAAAAAGCAAGTTTAAATTATCACATGGCGAAATATCATCCTGGGGTCAAGTTTTAGCAAGCAAAGGAGTCTGGGCAGTTTGTTTCCAAAAGTAACAAATTGTACATTCGATATTAATTAACTCTGAGTGCAACTCTGGTTTCGATTTGTATTTTATACTACCTGCGCCCAGCGTTTTCACTCCCGTGGTTTTAGAATCCTTACTAATATTATAAAAGTGAAAGTGAGTTTGTTTGTTACCTCTTCACGCTTTAATGGCTAAACCGATTTTGATGAATTTTGGTACAGAGATAGTTGTGACCCAGGAGACGGATATAGGATAAAGTGGGATGTGAGGGAGAAAGAGGGAAGAAAAGGGAAAACTTAGCGTTGCTATTACAAATCAATAAGGCGCAAGAGGAACTGTGTTACCCCAAATTTAACACGGGCGAAAGCTAGTATACAATATATCTTTATGAATGCCTATGTGTAATTCTGATGTATAAGCTATATTATCATAAAGCTTCATTAAAATCCATTCAGTAGTTTTTGCGTGAATGACCAACAAACATCCATGACCAAACTTTCACGTTTATAATATTAGTAGGATTGAATAAATATTTTTCTTAAAATGAGTGAATTTTGCTTTATATTTAACTAGCTTTTGGCCGCGGCTTCGCTCGCGTTAGATTCGGGGTAACACAATTCCCCTTTTCTGATTTGCAGGTACCTCCCAACAAACAAGATACTCTTATAAAATTATATGTTTAAGGTCTAATCTCTTATAGAGGTTTTAAAATCGCTTTCATTATGTCAATGTTCCTTATAATGGCACGATATAAGAAGATTTAGCTAATATTACCTTTATTCTTATAATTTGGTTGGGTTAAGCATAACAAGTCCAAATTACATGGTTATTATAAGGATTGAAAATGTGTTATTCTTATAAGAGCATTTACAATGCTTTTAAGCCATATAATATTGAAATCCTTATAAAAGCTTTTCATTTGGCTAATTGTTCTTATAACAGTAATGCATAAGCTAACTATGATACTTTTAAACTCATAAGAGCATTTTATAAGATGTCTACCCAACAAAAAAATTACAGCATTTTATATGGTCTTTACAAGAATGAAAGCAATCCATAATCACTTATATAGTAATTAAAAAGGTATTATTCTCTAGATGGTCATATTAAAATATTTTATCTAACTTGATTTGTCATATTTTGGCCATTTTGGAAATGCAACAGAAATGTTTACTGTTACAATAACATAAAAAATGGATTCACAAGATTGGAAGAAGTTTAAGAGGAGTGGTGGCTATAGAAAAAAAGTTAAACAAGTTTACGAAAACATGATTAACAATACAGCCACCACTTCTACTGTTACGAATATAATGCTACAAAATGACCAAGCTGATACCAACAAATCACTTGAGGGTTCCGTAAATAATTTTATGGAAGATGACAATAAAGTACAGGAAATCAGTGAGGAAGAATATAACAGTAGTAGTAGTGAAGTAGACATAAATTTAATTGAAGAGTTGAATAAGATGGATATTTGTGGTGATATCAGAGACTGGGCAGTAAAAAATAATATTTCCCATATGGCTTTGAGTGATCTATTAAAAATATTACATAACGTATTACAATTTTTTCAAGCGCCGTATCTTTTTGGTTTGTCGTACAATTGAAATGACCAGAGTATCTGTTTCCGTTTCAGACTTCTTACACATTTTATCTAATTCCTTCTCTGCTTCGTGATAAGTTAGAAAATTAGATCTCTTCACTTTGCAATTCTTTTTTATTTGTTTTCATTATATTTGGGCCAGTAAAGAACGCCATCGATATCCCTATTGCTTGGAACTGCAGATAGTTTTGATTTCCCTTGGCATTATTGATGAATCTGAAAAAAAACAACATATTATTATACTAAATACATATTTTTTTTCAAAAATTGCGGCCAGCTCAATAAACGCGAAAAAACTAGCTGTTCCATACATTTTGGTTGAGTAGGTATTGAACTTCGACCAATCACAAAGTGTGAAGGTATGTTTGAAAAAGTCTGATATTTACAATGAAAACATTTTCTTCGTACAATAAAATGTGTCCAATTCCATGGCCATCTCTTGTTTTGGACAGTGAGATCTTCTCTTTTTTTAAATTTGTAAACGTCCGTAAATACGACCATTGTAATAATACCTAAAATGTAATATAGCTAATATTAATATATCTACGGAATAATGAAAGGAACCCTAACGATAGATAAAATGGCGATAGCATAAGGAACAAATATTGCCATTACAGAGCTTATAATCTTAAAGAGATCTAATAGACGATGTGAGAATGCTATTACTCTTGTAAAAGCGTTATAAAAAACATGACCTAATAATTATTCACATTTTTACCGTAAAACTACTCAAATTCAAGGGCGCGTTGATATAATTACACTTTTTGTACCACATTTTATCATACGTTTGAATTCCCAGACAGTTTTCACAATAAACAAGCACAATATACTCTCGGATTCAGGTACACTACAAAAAATAAATGAAATTAATGACTTACCGGTTCTTATTTTCTTTAAAATACTTGTTGCCGCTGCCTAATTGTAAAAAATCACTCAACAAAACACTTGTTGTAGAATCTCAAACACTGGCAGCTTTTTAATAGAATTTGTCTTGCCGCTTTAAGTTTTACTCCCTTGTTGCTCGCCATGATAAAACATGTATAAGGTTGCTTGGCTTTATTAACGCGTTCAACATGTCTCTTATAAGTGTATTAGCCTTTTAAGAGCAATCCTTTTGCTTTTATTAGTTCGACCCCCTTGTTGCTTGCTACAATAAAATACGTATAAGAAAAAGAAGCTAACAATATAGCAATTATAAGGGGGGTATGAGGTTATTGTTCTTGTAATTTGTGCCCAAACGCACCCTTATTAGCGATAATACGGCTCTTATAAGTAAATTATTTTTGGCAATTTTAGCCACTATGAGAGGATTTTTTGTTTGTTGGGCTGCTACCTGTAGTTCTTGCCTTTGCGCCTTATTGATTGTAGTATCAATGCTAAGTTTTTTCTTTTCTTCCCTCTTTCTCCCTCATATCTTAATCTTTTTTTTTAAATAGCCTATGTCCGTCTCTAGGGTCCCAACTATCTCTGTACCAAAATTCATCAAAATCGGTTTAGCCATTTAGGCGTGAAGACGTAACAAACAAACAAACTCACTTTCGTTTTTATAATATTAGTAAGGATATCTCATTTACCATTAACTTTGATATTATTTCTCAAAAGCTGCCGACAGAGGCTCGGCTATCTCGGAAATGGAAAGCCAACCCTATTTTTATATTTTTTGGAATCACTCACTCAATCATCACTTTTGTGTAACGGTTTATGGAAGATAGGTACCTACTCTTCAAAGGAGATGTTCAAAATGTATGAAATTCGGCTAGGTCTTTGTACAATATAGGAAAAAATATAAGTGTTACCCATTTTTGAGCACCTGTCAAAAATGTAGAAGTAAGTTCATTGTTTTATAAGACTTCAACAATCCAATTCCTTTTTTGTTGACATTTTTGGCGGTAAACCAAGATAGCATACACTTGACTACAGACAACAAAAACGTGTCATGGCGGTAATCTGTCATTTTCGATTTTTGACGTTTGACTTTTTAGAGGTATGAAAAACAGGGTGTTAAGTTCTCCATCCTCTATGGCAGCGGTCGGCAACCTCTTGGCAAGCAAGGGCCACAAGGTGACAAATTAAACTAAAGGCGGGCCGCAGTCATTTTACTCGCATTAACCCAAGAAGCCCAATATACCTGGTCATTATAATTGGTCATATGCCATAAAATAAAATAAAAATGCCATTGAAAATTGTTAAACATAGGGAATTTAATTCGTACACGTAATACTTTTTTTCGTTTTTGGGGTGGGAAATCATCAAATAACTTCCGCCGCTCTGGGCGGAGCGGGGGGTGTGTCAGACTTGTACTGATTAAAACCAACCCATGTTCCTTCTATTGACCTTTGTGTTCCGCGGCCGCGGTATCTCTTTCGAACAACCTGCAAACCCGGCAGGCGAAAGCCCTGGCAGGCCTCTGCTTTGCTGACAGCTCTTTGAGGCGCGCGTGAAACAAACGCGCCGTCGACACGGTCGTCAATAGACGGACGAAAGGTGAGCATTGCGTCAGCAGGCCCGCATCTACGGTGGCCGGGAATCGTATCGCGGCGCCCGGCGCCTGGGGCGACTCCCGCGAGCTGGGTTGGTTTGAGGTTCTCTCCCTCAAACGCCCGGCCAACTCCTTTGCTAGCATTACTGCTTCGCAGAAGGAGGTGACCGCTTCTCATTCCCTCTCACTCCGGACTATGGAATAAACCAGGGCCGGACGCAAGAGATCGCCGCCGCTGGAAGTGCTCCACGAAATTCCAGCGGCTGTCGAGGATGATTCCCAGGAACTTCATCGTCGACCCGACACCGATGCGAACCCCTCCTACCATCAGCTGGGATCCCGACGGTGGCGTATTCCCGCGGCCATAAAGGACCATGTCCTCGGATTTTTGCAATGCCACCTCAGGACCCAGTAGCCGGAACCTCTCCGCGACTATCGCAACCCCGCGTGTCATTGTTTCGAGGAGTGAGGCGGAGAGGAGGAACGGCCCCAAGGCCGATTTCTGTGGGTCACCGCACGACAAGTCTCGCCGGTTTTACTCTTCAGAGCGACCGGGGTAGATGCATGATGGCGTCGAGCGCCGCCCGCAGAAACCATACTGGTGCTCCGCAAGATCCGGCCCCGTCCTCACAAGGTTCCCGACGGGGCGGTTTGCAATTACTCTTTCAAAGAGCTTGCCCACCTTGTCGACCACAATGAGCCGGAATGCGGACGGAGAGTCCGCAAGGCGCCCCGGCTTCTGTATGAGGACCAGCTTCCCCGTCTTCCAACGAAGTGGGAACTGGCCCCTCTCCAAGCATGCATGCATCTTAGGAGTCCTAGTAGTCGGGGCACGAGAGCCTCCAAGGCCAGGACCCAGGCTTTGCCGTGCAAGCCATTGGGTGTAGAATAGTGTTCAAATGCTTATCTGTAAGACGAGAAGCATATTTATTTTTTCTATTATTCACAATTAAAAAATTATAATGAACTGCTTACTGCAAACTTTTTCAACTCGTCAAAATCAGATGGCATTTAACAAGATCATTGGATTCATAGAAGGAGCTCTGATATTATCAGCTAGTATGACACATTTCAAAGTGCTGCCGAGCGGAGGGGTTAAAAGGCGCGCTTACTTAATGCGTTGATTTTGGTAATAATTAAACTTATTTGCATAACATTCACGGGCCGCAAGGAAGACGTCCGCGGGCCGCATGCGGCCCGCGGGCCGCGGGTTGCCGACCCCTGCTCTATGGAGTCTATGGTAAAGGGTGGACGGGTGTCGGGTGCTCGTATATATGCTAACTTTGCGTACAACTTTGCTTGCGCGATGTAGGAATCTTGCCGGTAGTTCTTCAGTGGCTGCATAGATGGCGCTGTAGTAGATTTTTGCCTCTTCATATTTGTGTCGCTACAACATATTTATTTCGGCGATGGGTAAAATACAGAAACAAAAAGTTATCGAAATATTGATAGATTGCTGTCATTGTTTTTTTTAAACAAAGCCATGTGTTACGTCGCGTCGTGAACCATGTTTTCACCAACAAAAAACCTAACAGTGACCTTCAAATGCACCGCTCTCGGCGGAACAGGGGGGAGAGCCAGACTTTTACTTACTAAAACCGACCTATGTTCCTTCTTTTCTTTTGTCCTTTATGTTCCGGGGCTTCGGTATCTCTTTCTAAAAACCCGCAACCCCAGGGTGCATCCCCATTAAGTCCGAATTACGAAATAAACGAATATTGCCGAAGCAATAAACGAAACTTAAGTTTGCTTTTTATATCTGCAGACGGGTGCAGGCGGCCGAAGTTTTTAAAAGACGTTGACTACAGTAAAGTTGGCGACTTATACCATTGCGCGAGATGTGACAAGAAATATTCCAAAAAAGAATCCTTGATGGGGCATTTGAAGACGAAATATTCCATGAGCCACAGATGCTCAAATTGTATTGAAGTATTCAGGACACATGAGCTGTTAGCTATTCATCAGCTGGATGTCCACAATATTGACCACAGAGTCACCTGCAGTGTATGCAATAGAATATTCTCCACAATAAGGCGTTTAAACATACACATGAACAAATTCCACCTCCTCGGTGAAGTTGGACGCAGGTATAAGTGCGAATTATGTGATTTTGTGACCATGAAATGCGAAAGTATGTACAAACATAAGTTCAATCATAAAACAGAGAAGGATCAACATTGTAGTTATTGTAGCAAGTCGTTCAAGAGAAGGGCGACGTTGCGATTGCATGAGAGAATACATACTGGGGATCGGAGGAAAGTCTGCACTGAATGTGGACAGGCGTTTGTGCAGAAGGCGAGTTTAAATTATCACATGGCGAAATATCATCCTGGAGTCAAATTTTAGCAGACAAAAGAGAATGCGCAGTTTGCTCACAATATGTAACAAGTTCTTTTTCTTGTGGACGACAATTCTCCAAATAACTTCCCCCGTTCTGGGCGGAGTTTGGGGGGGTTGTTGGATTTTTACTACCTTCTTTTGCCCTTTATGTTCCGGGTCCGCGATGTCTCTTTTGAGCAACTCGCAATGCGGTGGCGCTGGCATGCCCCTCTGCTATGCTGACATATCTTTGAGGCGAGCATGGAACAAAAACGCGCCATCGACACGGCCTGTCGTAAATAGATGGACGGAAGTATGCAACAAGTTGTGGTGTTCTTTTTTATTATAAAAGTGGGAAGATATTTTGTACAGACGCCTGCACATCAAGCTACTACAATCTGTCAGATTTCTTTGACAGATTTTCGACTTTATTTTTTAAGTATTAAGGTTCAAGGTTCATTGGGAAAAATTGTCAGTTTCGGGTAGCTTGACCTGCAGGCCACAGGTACATGACGTGTTGACGGAATATTGTGTATTTTGTCAGTCCTTTACTCTCAGAATATTAGACCATAATATAATCATTTAAGAATAATTATGGAGCGCCATCTTTTTATCATGTGAGGTTTTTAAGACTACTTTTAAAAGCCCCCCTTCCCCTTGGTAATACTTCGTGAAGTTTTCGGCTACCCCTCTTGATGAGATACAGATAGTTTTAGCATATTTAAATGAAATAGAAAACGTAATTCTTAGCGAGAAGCGATACGAAAGGTCATTAACCTAAAGACCAACTGTGGCGTTGACAATCTAATATATAGCTCTTTCGTTCTTGTGCCTTTGTCGTAATGTCTCGTTCTCCCGGCAAAAACATGACAACGTTAAGACGGGTTCGCCAACATTCGGGCGGCCATTTTAGATGGGGTTTTAGCATGGGTTTTGTTTACATTTGGTATCGCTTCTCGTTGGCCGTGCTATAATATTATAAAAGCCTAAATGGCTAAACCGATTTTGATTTTGAATTTTGGTAAAGAAATAGTTGAGACCCTGGAGACGGACATAGCCAATTTTTTATTGAAGTGAGAAATATGAGGTAGAAAGAAGGAAGAAAAGGGAAAACTTAGCATTGCTATTACAATAAATAAGGCGCAATGGCAAAAACTACAGGTAGCAGGTACCTGCAAATCAGGAAAGGGGAACTGCATTACCCTGAATTTAACGCGAGCAAAGCAAGGGCAACAGCTAGTTTTAATATAACAATTATATTTCTTGTATTTTCATTTATTATTAGTAAAAGATATATTTCACATGTCCCTCACGATAATTTTTTATCTCACGAAATAATAAATCTGATTTTCACATTATTCCCTACTTAAACTCTCGTGATTTAAAGACGAGCTCTTGTTAATTAATTGTAAGTGTGACATTGAGTTTTATTATATTTTAATAAACAAAATATTTCAATAAACAATTCTTAATATTTTTGTGTTTTTTTTTTAATCCTTTACAGTAACATTCTAAACAAAACATAATAAAATCACCAGGTTAGGCTCTCTAAATAGTTTGACGGCTATGTTGGCGCAGTAACTGAGCTATGGGCTGCTGTGCTACGTTATGTGGGTTCGACATGCAATGCATCGATTCACGAAATATTTGTAAGACTTATAGGTAGTTGTTCTGGGTTCAGACTGTTTGTGAATGTGAGTTCAAATGTTTTTAAGCGCTCCAATGATTTTGGAGAATTTGGAGATGTCCTTTTATTCAGAAATATTGAATATGGCACAGATGACAGCGATGATAAAAAGTGTCCATGGAGTTTCTTGTCCATTCTGCTCTAGCCATAGAGATCAACGCTTTGGAATGAACAACTACAGTTCTTTCACAAGTTATTATACCTTGTGACTGGGACTGTAGCTTCATCATTTTGTTTCTCGACATTCATAAGTGCCTTTAATGGTCTAAGTCTAAGAAATAAATGCTTTGATTTAGATGCGAAAACACCGCGTATACAGCACATTGTCTGAACCGGCTACTTAAACAATTTTCGTCGGTTATTAATAGTGTGCTGAGATACTTGGGTCATAGGCAAGCTCACCAGCAGCGCCCGGAGGACACGGGGGACCACACTGTGGTGGTCTGCCCAGCTCAGGCAAAGCACCGCTGTGACCTCGTAGAGGCGATCAGCGGCAGCGATCTCTCGCGTCCGGCCCTGGTGCAGTCTATGGTCCGGAGTGAGAGGGAATGGGAAGCGGTCACCTCCTTCTGCGAAGCAGTTATGCTGGAGAAGGAGGTGGCCTGACGTTTGAGAACCTCAAACCAACCCAGCCGCGGCAGGTTCCGGGGCTGCGGTATCTCTTTCGAACAACCCGCAATCCCGGCAGGCAGTGGCCCTTGCTGGCCCCTCTGTTTTGCTGACATCTCCTTGAGGCGCGCATGGAACACGAACGCGCCTTCGAAACGGTCTATCGTCACTAGACGGACGAATGTTAAGCTACCCATTGCTCATCGTCCACAGGCCCGCAACTACGGTGACCGGGAGTCGTATCAGCCCGACGCCTGTTGCGTCTCCCGCGGCGGTTGTGATGGTTTGAGGTTCTCTCCCTCAAACGGCCGGTCACTGAATAACTGCTTCGCAGAAAGCGCAGCCCCCTTAAGTCCGAATAACGAAATAAACGAATATTCCCAAACCAATTAACGAAACTCAACTTTGTTTTCTATCTGCAGGCACGGACAAGGGGGCGATGTTCATAAAAGACGCTGACTACAATCAAGTTGGCGACTTATACCATTGCGCGAGATGTGACAAGAAATACTCCACAATAAACTCCATTAAGGCCCACGTGAAGAGCAAATATTACACACAACACAAATGCTCATGTTGTATTGAAGAGTTTGGGACACGTCAGTTGCTAACCGAACATCAGTTGGAAGTCCACAATGTTGACCACAGATTCAGTTGCAGTGTGTGCGATAAAAAATTCTTCACAAAAAGGCAGTTAACCTCACACATGTACAGATTTCACCTCCTTGGGGAACTCGGTCGCAGATATAAGTGCCAACTATGTGATTATGTGACAGTATCAAGCGAAAAGATGTACAAACATAAGTTTAACCATAAGTCGAAGGATCAACATTGTAGTTTTTGTAGCAAGTCGTTTAAGAGAAAGTCGACGTTGCGATTGCATGAGAAAATACATACTGGGGATCGGAGAAAAGTCTGTAATGAATGTGGACAGGCGTTTGTGCAGAAGGCGAGTTTAAATTATCACATGACGAAATATCATCCTGGGGTCAAATTTTAATTCGATGGATACAAATGTAAGTTAGCTGTAAGCTGCTAATGAAATATTAGATTCGATCGTGACCGCGTCGTTTCCTGCCATTGAAAAAGTTTTAAAATAGGATAAGCTGATAACCTTCTAAACTATCTAAAACCAAAAACTTTACAGATATATATTATATTTTTTGTACAATCTGGTCAATGTTCGTAAAAAACTAAACTAAAACTACTTTAAATATCACTAAAATTTAGTTTATTCCTGTCAAACGACGTTTGCTATGCTGAAATTAATTGAAATGATACAACTTAACCATGTTATAGTTGGACAGCATGAAAGATAATTTAGTTAATACTCAATTTAGAGAAAATCGCAATCCCACTATTCTGTAAACGACGTTTTCCACCAAAAATAGTGTTTTTTTTTTTCGTGTGGGAAATCATCCAATGACTTCCCCCGCTCTGGGCGGAGCGAGGGGCATGTCAGACTTGTACCGACTAAAACCCACCCATGTTCCTTCTATTGCCCTTTACGTTCCGGGGCCGCGGTATCTCTTTCGAACAACCCGCAACATCGAACAACCCGCAACTTCGAACAACCCGCAACACCACAAATAGTGGTTGACAAGCTAAATCGTACTATATTTAATCACGACTAAACATTGGAATAAAATTACATGATTAGGTATGCCATTTTAATATTAGTCTAGTTTAATCAGGTGGTTCATCAGAATCAACACTAATGTCAATTAAATGCAGTTTTGTCAAATTTTTCCTTCATAAAAGTTTCTCATATTTTCCGAAATTATTATACCTAGTTATTCTGAGTAGGTACCTACCTAGTAAACGACATTTATTTCTAGGCGTAGTACGTTTTGGATGATCCGTCAATGTTTGACATTAAAACTTTTTTCTTAGTTTAAACCAAAGTTTCATAAAGTTTTATGGTTTTTTTTTATGTAAGTGTGTTTGGTATTTATTTGTTTTATTTTTGATAGTTTAAGATTAAAGGTTATAAGATAACCTAAATTTCAGCAATACGGTACTGTAGTATATGGGCTATATTACTACAATAAAAGCATATATAATACTTTAAGATTATATTTTTAAATTATATTTGAAAGATACATCTCACACTTCCTACTATTTCTAGTCTCTGTTTTTCTAATTCTTTATTTAAAAACGACCTGAGTTTTGGAACGTCATAGCCAATCAGCCAGCATTGGTTAAGGTAAAACCTCCTACAGTACCTTTAAAGGTAAACGGTTAAAACGAATGAGATGACATTAAGACACGAACGATTATTATGCTATCCGAAAGCGTACTGAAACAAATTAATTCAAAGGATTAGGTGTTGCGAATACGTTGACGTATTCATTATTGCTCGGTAATTTACCTGTAGGGCTATTTACTAAGAATAAGCTAGCAGCGCTAAGCTCAACGCTGTATTCTTAAACAATAGCCCTACTGAACATTATTTACGTTGAACACGTAACGTTTATCATGTGATTATCTCTGGTCCCGTGTGCATGTATTTTTCATGTATGGACTTTGTGTCTTAGAATAAAAAATATTTATTTCACAAACAACTCATTCAGCAATGTTTTTTTTTAAATATTTTTTTTGAATTTACTTAATTTTTGGATTATTTTGGCTAAATCACGTTATCATTTGTATTTAACTGAATTTGTAAGAGTTGTTTCATTTTAACAGATTTCTATAAAGGTTGGTATTTTTTCGTGCGTGCAGCCGGCTCTATCGAATTATAAGACGTTGTCACGTCAAAAAAATACTAAAATAAAAAACAATTTGCTTAAAAAAAACTGATATCCAGACTAACACTAAAAATACTGAATATAACTTTACTTCCTGACGTCATTGTGGCATTTTTAACCGAACTATATGTATCTATCATGTTCTACTTTGAAAAGAATATTCGTATAAAATAAAATATTATACCTAAATACAATGATTATGTAAGTTACTAGTAGTAGTAAATCATGAAACGAATATTTTCTTTTTAATGAAAATGCAGTCAAGCTGGAAATATCAAAATACCCATTTCACATAGAATATATTGTATTTTAATAATTAAAATTCCTCCTTTTTTGTTTTCGTCTGCTAAAAATACTGAACTCTAAGTCCTACTAGTTATGCCATACCATATTTTATTTCGTTATAAAAATTGTTGACATGTAAAATTGTTTTTGATATATATTATCTACTTACTTGCAAAAATAAATAACAGCCTTTTCATTTCCTTGGCCGTAATTTCTTTTATTCGTGTAGAAGAAAGAAGTCTGACGCCCATTTTTCTTTCTAGGACCCCCCACATACTACACGATTGTCCAAAACGAATATCTATGCAAAATCTGCGGAAAAACTTATTCTTCGCAACCTCTAGTGTCCCAGCACTATCGGTTCGTTCATCTCAAACGTCGCCCAAAAGACCGGAAATGCACGAAGTGTTCCGAGCGAATCCCCGACCACCTACGAACGGCTCATTTAGAAAAAGAACATGGAATACCAGCTCCAGCTTGCGGAGTTTGTGGCAAAAAGTTTAGGTTCCCTTGCAACGTGTTGCAACACCAGAAAAAAGTACATATGGGTGAGAAAACAGAGAACTGTCAAGTTTGTGGAAAAGGCTTTTTTAATAAATTCAGTTTAAAGTTGCATATGTCGACGCATTCTGCTGTAAAGAAGTTTAAATGTGGGGTGTGTGAAAGGGAGTTTCGTTGGGAAAATAATTTGAAAGATCATATGAGAATCCATACGGGGGATAAGAGATTTGTTTGTCCTGTATGTGAGAAGGCTTTTGTGCAAAAGTCTACGTTAAAACAGCATGCAGCGAGGAATCATCCTGGGGTTGCTGTCTCGTGTTGAATTTGGAGATGATCCATTTCACAATTTTTCAGGTTCAAGCTTTTTTGTCATAATTATATGCTCAGTCCACGAGCACGGTTTGATTCTAAATAACTGAGGTACACTGGAAAATAAAACGATAATTAATGTTTGATTGATAGAGCCGAGGATTTATCAGCGACATAAAATAATATATTTGACGGCAAGGTTGGCGCAGTGGCTGAGCGATTGACAGCTGCGCTGTGTGTCGCGGGTTCGGTTCCCGCGCGGAACAAATATTTGTATGGCTTACGGGTAGTTGTTTCGGGGTCTGGCTGTTTGTGTATGTGAATTTCAATGTTTGCAAACGCACCTACGATACAGGAATAAATCCTAGTGTGGAGCAACGTTTTTTTATTTAAATGTTGTATATGAAATAAAGTATATTGACTTGGCTCGCGAGGTTGTCGACATGTGGGATGTGGAGCCTGCGATCATTGTGCCGATAATCGTTACAGCCAATGGCTTGATTGCTAAAAGTCTCGGCCAGTACCTAAGGAGGCCCTCGTTAGGCAGCTGGATCAAGGGCTTGATACAGCAAGCGGTACTCCTGGACACGGCTCGTATTGTTTGGAGGATTCGTTCTCTGGAGCTCTGACCGCCGCCGGTAGCTTGGACCCTGTTCCAGATACCGGTGGGCCATTATTTTTTTGTGTATTTTTAAGGTTTTTTTGTTTTATGTATGTGTTAATAAGAAGATATTTAAGAATAAAAAAAATAAGCATAAAAATGAATAAACGGAATAAGTGTTATATTATTTGATCTTATTGATAAATCCTCCGCTCTACACCGTATTTTGTCTATTGTATTTTCTTTTGTTTTGTTTAAGTTGTGGTTGTTGTCTTGTTACTCTCTCGTAACTTTATATAATTTTGTTATATGTATGTATATATATTTATAGTTATTTATAAATGTATAATTTTTTTTTTGATATTTATTATATTTATTTTCTAATATCCTTTTATTTTTCTCTGCTATCGCACCTACTGTATTTTGTCTCTGCATCACACTAAGGTAGACTGGTAGAAAATGCCTTAGTGTGCGTTAATGTGCATCAGAAGGACTAGAACCAGGATTTTTAACTAATAACAATCAATTGTCATTAGGCTACCTTAATCACTATAAGTACCTATAACCTTATTTTTAGTTAAACTTGTTTTTTTTTATAACCATTAGTAATGCTCCAATAAAATTATGATTGAATGTAAACTGGCAAATTGTATGTAAAGTCTGATTAAATGATTCACAGAATGACTTTTTCATTTTTCTTTACTATTCCTTACTTCCTTACTATATAATATTATATAAGCGAAAGTGGGTTTGTTTGTTACCCCTTCACGCTTTAATGACTGAACCAATATGGATGAATTTTGGTACAGAGATAGCAGGGAACCAGGAGACGGACATAGACTTTTTTTAAAAAAAAAAAAGAGTGGGATATGAGGAAGAAAGAGGGAAGAAACGGGAAAACTTAGCGTTGCTAT
Source organism: Ochropleura leucogaster (assembly GCA_958449745.1). Taxonomy (NCBI): domain Eukaryota; kingdom Metazoa; phylum Arthropoda; class Insecta; order Lepidoptera; family Noctuidae; genus Ochropleura; species Ochropleura leucogaster. Next base: position 6,305,934 of record OY288228.1, on the reverse strand, counting down.
TACAAATCAATAAGGCGCTACCGAATTTAACGCGAGCGAAGCCGCGGGCAAAAGCTAGTATTTATATATACTAGCTATTGCCTTGTAATAGCAACGCTAACTTTTCCCGTTTCTTTCCTCTTTCTCCTTTAGCCTATGTCCGTCTCCTGGTTCCCAACTATCTCTGTACCAAAATTCATCAAAATCGGTTTAACCATTAAAGCGTGAAGAGGTAACAAAGAAACAAACAAACTCACTTTCGCTTTTATAATATTAGTAAGGATATATACTAGCTTCCGCCCTCGAATTCGTCCGCGTGGCATAGTTACTTTGGCCTAACGCTAACTTTAACCCGCGTGGAAAAAATCTCTGGAAAAATATTTTTCTCCCCCTCTTCTCACCTTTTTTTAGACTATGTCCGTCTCCAGAGTCCTAACTACCTTTGTACCAAAATTCATCAAAATCGGTTTAGCCATTAAAGCGTGAAGAGGTAACAAACAAACAAACTCACTTCCGCTTTTATAATATTAGTAAGGATTCAATATTTTTATTTTTGTACAACCGAAATAAATTTCTAAAGCTATCTATTTAGTACTTTCTGTCTCTAGTATTGACTGCCTCGTTTGTTTACTTGCAAACGCGACTACTGAACATATGGCCGACGTGGGTTCCATTCACAAGCTAGGCAAAATGTTTTTAGGTTCTTCTATCAAGAATCTCTCACTGGCAACCGTGATTGTGAAATTTTGCCAGATTGTTGGCAATATGCACCCGTTAGGACATGGCACTTGAATTATTGGATGTTTGTGCTATTACCTACACCCTCTGCCACCAACACTTAAGACTTAAGGGATCATAAGTGTACTTATTGGTTATTTACAAATTAATTAGTGTAAGTAGCAGTTCAGCGGCGTAGGTACTCAGAATTGTTCCAAGCCTAACATCCAACTTCAAAAATCGTCCACAACTCACACACAAAATCTTGTTCTAGATTATGCTACAGAAACTGCCCCCTACTACAAGTTAGAGGTCCAAGAAGACGGCTCAAAAACCTACGCCTGTACCACCTGCACTAGGACGTTTAAGTCCCTGCCCTGCGTAGTCCAGCATTTTCGCCAGGTTCATCTACGTCTTAGGCCGAAACTCCGATCCTGTTACTTGTGTGAGGTCAAGGTCCCTGGATATGCCCGTGCCCACCACTTAGAAAAAGAACACGGGATACCACCTCCAACTTGCAACGCATGCGGCAGAAAGTTCGCGTTCCCATTCCAAGTGCTGCGACACCAAAGAAATGACCATATGGGAGAAAAGACGTTTTCTTGCAGCGAATGTGATATGAAATTTAAGTCTCAAGCTAATTTAAGCCAGCATGTGATAAAACACTCTGGGGTAAGAGGTTATAAGTGCGAGATTTGTGAGAAATCTTTTAAGTGGAGGAAGAATTTGAAGACTCATGTGATGATGCATACGAATGAGAGGAGGCATGTATGTCCTGTTTGTCAGGATGCCTTCGTGCAGCAGACGAGTCTAAACTATCATATAACTAAAAGACATCCGGAGCATGTTTAATATATTATATTGCTTTTGTTGATTTTGTTGTTTTACTTACCGATGTATTAATTACGTTTGGTCTCTGAAATATAAAAGATGCTGGGAATTGACAAGTAAGCGCAAACAATGAGGGCTATCGTAATTGAGCTCTTCAGTTGGCGCCACTAGAGAGTAATACTGGTCATTAATACTATTTAGTACCAAAAAGTTATTTTTTATTAAGTACTAGCTTTTGCCTGCGGCTTTACTCGCGTCAAATTCGGGGTAACAGAGTTCCCCTTTTCTGATTTACAGGTACCTGCTACCTGTAGTCTTTGCCCTTGCGCCTTATTTATTGTAATGGCAATGCTAAGTTTTCCCTATTCTTCCCTCTTTCTCCCTCATATCTCAATCTTTTTTTAAAAAAAATAGTTTATGTCCGTCACCAGGGTCCCAACTATCTCTGTACCAAAATTGATCAAAATCGGTTTAGCCATTTAGGCGTGAAGACGTAACAAACAAACTCACTTTCACTTTTATAATATTAGTAAGGATGTCAAAATTTTCAGAATCATCATCAATCAAACCAACCATCAAATCAACCGTCAATCGATAGGCATGTCGTCTGCCTTTGGCGGGCGTTAGCGTTAGGACGCTACCAGCATAGCTATTCGCAAACAATCTAATCGTAACCGTAATCGACAATCGACGCTTGTCTATGTGCCCGTAATCCAATTGTCAAAGCCGGCAAAACGCTATTCACAGTCCGTGAGGAGTTTTATTTGAAACATTGCAAGGTATTTGGGACTCAGGGACTGCTCATTTTTTTAGCTACCACGTTCATTTTTAAGTAATTTAAATTTGAAATTGAATTTTACTTTTTATTTACTCTGGACGCTCTTACTGTGCACGTCTTTCTACATCGTTCTCACATATTTGTATAATCTCAACATGAATGATGTAAATACGATTTTGTAAAAATATTATAATTTAAAAGAGTGTCCAAGGAGTTTCTTGCCCATTATTCTCCATAGAGATCAACGCTTTGGAATGGGCAACGACAGTACTTTCACAAGTTATTATGCCTTGTGACCGGGACTGTAGATTCATTTTGTTTCTTGACATTCAAAAGTGCTTGTATTGGTCTAATTGAAATAAATGATTTGATTCGATTTTGATTTGTATGTGTAATGCAAATAGAAAGTGGTAGATATTTATAAGAATAAATATGTAATTTTTTACGAGATATTCGTTTCTTGTCGGTATGATTGACGTCCTCAAATCGTAACACGGTCGTGCAGATATGTCAAAATTGACTGATGACGGATCTGTAACTTTTGGTGGTCATTTTCGATTATACTCACGGCACTATTGCAATCGAGTGGTTGTAAATAGCTATGCTGATCTTGACTGAATATAAATAACTATAGTACGGCCAACGAGAAGCGATACGAAAGGTCATTAACCTAAAGAACAACTGTGGCGTTGACAATCTAATATTTAGCTCTTTCCATCTTGTGCCTTTGTCGTAATTTCTCGTTCTCCCGGCAAAAACATGACAACGTTGAGACGGGTTCGCCAACATTCGGGCGGCCATTTTAGATGGGGTTTTAGCATGGGTTTTGTTTACATTTGGTATCGCTTCTCGTTGGCCGTGCTATATGTTAGCATTTCGCCTTTTAGAGGTATGAAGAACAGGGTGTAAAGTTCTCCAACCTCTATGGAAAAGGGAGAATCCTCCGACCAGACGGGTGTCGTGTCTGGTGGGCCACTGCCCGACAGTTGCTAGTCGGGTGCTCGTATATATGCTAACTTCGCGTACAACTTTGCTTCCGCGATGTAGGAAACTTGCCGTTAGTTCATCAGTGGCTGGATAGATGGCGCTGTAGTACTTTTTGCCACTTGCATCTTTGTGTCGCTACAGCCTTATTTATAAGCACCGTGTAATAGAGACTCAAAGAAAAAAAACCTCCCAAGAGTCATACTCGCGCACAAATTTGCGACATAAACAGTCATATCTTTTGACTGTGTAGACTTAGAGAGTTATTTTTTGTGTGTTTTTCACAGCACAAAGGGACCACAGAGTTGAGTATGTGGTTTTAATTTTACCTCAAGGTCTCCACGCGTTCCCGAGTTAAAGGGTTTTGACAGTCAGACAGACAGACGAACACCAAAATGATCCAATAAGGGTTCCTTTTGAGGGACGGTAGGTACTCTAAAAAGCGAATAATACTAACCGACCGTGGAATCGCATCCATCAGCAGTCGCATATTCATCATTAATTTCCTTTGTATCCTTTGACGCTACCTGTACTTGTACAATACTTAAAAATAAACTTTAAGAAATAAAACAATCAAATATATTTTTTAAACCACGGTAGTTTTATTTTGGGATATGTTTCTCCATTAGATGATAAGCTTTCGTATGGCTCGTCAAAGACCTCTGGTTGTCAAATGTTTTGTCACAGGCTTGACATTTCAACACTTTAGGTTTCGCACCATGTATTAAAACTTCGTGACAATTCTTTTTTGTATAATCATTAAATTTCTCGCCACAATATCCACATTTATTCCTCTTATTCATACAAATGTGTACTGCTTTTTCATGTGCCTGTTTTTTGACATTGTTATTAAAAACTTTTGAACAGTACGAACAGTTAAAAACCCCAGTTTTATGCCTATAAGAATGTGTGAGTAATGTTTTTTTGTTAACAAACCCCGCATTACAGACATCACATACATAATTTCTATAATGCGAGTTCATATGTTCTAGCAAAACTTTAAAATTCCCATATTCATTTCCACAAAATACACATTTTGACATTTCTGTGTCGAACTTAAACGGTAAAATATAATTTTTTAGTCCTTCATGAAAGAATTTTTGATGTTCCAATTTCAAGTGTTGGATTAATTGATCTAAACTATCAAGGTTCTTTTGACAGATGTCACATGTTAGATTAGTAATGTCTAGTTTGATGATGTAATTGTGCAGCGCTCTTTCTTCCATGAATGTCGATTTTGAACCTTCGTGTTGGGATACTGTGTGCGTTTTAAGTTCTGCGGTTGTTTCATACTGTTGGGGGCAATAGCTGCAAGAGTAGCCTATCCCACCGTATTTTCCTATCGGCGTAGCATTAGAGTGATACAAAATAGTTCTGATGTTATCCTTGTGTTTTTCCGCTTCTGTTTTTCTTTTCAGTTTCACTTGAGTTGAATTGTTCGGATTTATGACTATAATTCCTTTCTTCTTACACCGTTTTTTCGTTTCTTCTTTCTTCGCCTTTATCGTAATGATGTGTTTCTTCGATTTTCGTGTTGCCTCTATAAAATAAAATAAATGTTTAGTATTAAAATGTGTTAGTTGTATATACCTTATTTTATTTAAAGTAGTCTTATCAAGGAGTTTCGATACCCTTTTACTAAGCTGTGGGCTGTAACTCCATATTAAATAGGTACTGGTATTCTGCATCTATTAGACTGCAGGCCGACATCAATGTGTAGGTATGTCCGGGGTTGCGGGATGTTCAAAACCGCGGCCCCGGAACACAAAGGGCAAAAAAAAAATATGGGTGTGTTTTAGTCAGTAAAAGTATGACACTCCCTTCAGCTCCGCCCAGAGCGGAAGAAGTTGTTGATAGTTTCTAATCTGAAAAATTTATTTAGCTATGTCCTTAGTTGTTACAATTGCTCAGTAAAATGTGTAACTGCATGCTATATAAGTTACTAAATTTATAGTTATTATTAATAATTTGTTTAAATGTCAGTCAGTTCGTAATTTAGTAGGAAGTGTAGATGTTATCTTAATAATAGGTCATTTTCCACTATATAAAATCCACCCGAACATAATGGATGTTAGTACGGAGTCCGGAGAGTTCTTTGTAATTCGGATCAAATCGTGTATTAAGTTGCTACTTTGCTTTCAAAGTAAACCCTCTTACACTAAAGAAATAATCGTCTACTGCTAAACGCGAAACTGCTTCATAACTGAACTTTGATATGGGATACTACCATGTTCCTATGTACGGTTACGAAACTTCGCACACAAGTTAATAATTTCAGAATGTTATATCAAAAGATCTGTTTTTTCTACCCATTGGATCCTGTTGTAATATTCAGGTCTGACACCTTTCACGAGAGCTAAAAAAAGAAAATGGTGGAAGGTCAAAAAGGTAATCAAATATTTCTTATATAGACGACATATTTATTTCTAATAAACAGTTACTTACATTTAAAAAAATGCGCGATGATTCTTATCCGAATCATCTAGAATAAAATTATATACATAAATAGGTAGTTAAGATTTTTGTGAAAACTTATGAAATAATTCCTTCGTCACATTCCCATTTTGCTTATAGTCTTGATGTATTGAAACAACATTTCGGGGATCGCTGATCTGATTACAGCATTTTATAATAAAAATATATCACGAAATTGAGATCAATAAAAATGTTGAATTATATTCCTAAAGGGCATAATTTTGTAACATAACTTAATAATCGTTCATGATACGTACTAAGAATTCTTATAAAGGGATAACAGGGTGGACAAGACACCGACGGTAAAACGTTCTCCACGTATTCAGTACATCCTCCTGAACCCCAAAAAAATCAGCTGTTCCATACATTTTGAAAATGTGCGTATTACAGCTTTCCGTGGTTGCGGGTTGTATGAAAGAGATACCGCGGCCCGGGAATATAAAGGGCAAAAGAAGCAACATGGGTGAGTTTTAGTCAGCGAAAGCCTGACACTGATGATGTCCCATCCGAAAAAAAATAATTACCTATTACAGATTAGAAGAAAACAGCTGTTTTTCATACGATAAGTTTTTGTGTGGGGGTATAGGACGATGCAGATGTACTAAATACGCCTAACCCCTAGCTCCTATTTTGATACCTTAGCGCCATTCTCATTCAATCTTACCATTGTTGTATCTAGCAACACCGCTAGTCATGGAAATAAAACGTTGGGACAAATGTTTGCAAACCTACTAACTTAGTTAAGTACTTACTTACTATATATTTATTGCTACACAATATTTACTATTTATACTATTATCTAAAAATACTTCACAGTGTTAAAAATCCTGAGATCTTCCATTGCCAGCGGAAATTAATTTCGAAGCCATCTATGCAAACTTGATTACATTGCTATGGATGCATATCTCAGGCATTTTTGAAGACAAGAATTGCAGAACGCCACGACCCTTCTAAACTCCTTTGCGGCGGTTGCGAGTAACAACGGGAGAAAGTTTTGTCAAACTTTTCATGTGGTTTTCGCTTTAGTTAAACCAGAGTTTAGTTTCAACATATATTAAATTATGAAGTGTCCTAATACTGACTTACTTACCGAAGTAACTTTTTCTTTCTCTAACTAGTTTGTGCCTAAATTGGTGTCAGTATTGATGCCACCCATGAGCCCGTGATTTATGTTTACATGTAGTAAGTGCCTAATTAGTGTCAGTATTTATGCCGCCCATTGGCTTAGCTTCACACGCGTCAAGAAATATGTCTCAGGCATGCTGGTTTCCTTACTATGTTGTACTTCACCGAAAGTAAGTGATAATCATAGAATACGCGCATATATCCCAAAAATCAGAAGTACGTGTGTTGGGTTTAAACTCGAGACCTAAGACTTAACTGAATGTATTGATTATACTATACTACTAAATGTATCCAAATAAATTGAAGATGTGTGTGTGTCCATTGAGTTTCTTGCCCATTCTTCTCCATAGAGATCAACGCTTTGGAATGGGCAACTACAGTACTTTCACAAGTTATTATGTCTTGTGATCGGGACTCTAGCTTCAACATTTTGTTTCTTGACATTCTTTTGAATGTTGTGCTATGCCTGTAATGGTCTTATTGAAATAAATGCTTTTGAGTTTGAATTGAAAAATAGTTTATATTGGAAGTTGGTAAACGTTGAAATTGCATATATATCGTTACTTATTCTATACTCTATTGTATTTCTTACTTGTTACCATTCATATTGTTGTCACAAGTCGTCGAAAGTATTTATATCACATAAATACTTTTGATGACTTGTCGGTTAAATGTGCTTTGAGTATTCGTAGGCTGTTGTGAATAAACTAAACTTTAAATATATATAAGATATAGACACATGAGTAGGTAATTCAACACATTAAAATATCGTTCTTATAGTTTAACAAACTATTCGGTTTGTGCTATTTTTTATGCGCTTCTATCGATTCGTACACCAATTCAACTCAATAGAAATCTGCTCTCTAATCATTAGGAACACAGTGAAACTTCTTATGACTAGTAAAAGCCCTTTTAGTAGTAAACATTCTGCTACACATCTCACACTTAAACTCTCTCTGAAGACCGTGATCATCAGCCTCATGCTGTATCATCTTTTGAAAATTATTAAATTTCTTCTCACAAATCGTACACTTTGGTCTTTTCTTGACGTACAAGTGTACCATTCGTTCGTGCACTTTCATCTTAACGCGAGTGTCAAAAACTTTTGTGCAAAAGCCACACTGGAAGATGCCAGTTTTGTGCCGGTACATGTGGGCCTGCAGCATCCTTTTGTTAACAAAACCAGCTTCACAAACCTCGCAGATATGATTGCTGTAATGAGAATTCATATGCTCGAGTAAGATCTTAAAATTATTGTATTCGAAGGCGCATTCGACGCAGTGTAGTACTTCAGAATCAAACCGAAAAGGGACAATGTGGCTACGAATGTCAGTGTGGAAGAACTTCTGGTGATGTATCGTGAGATGGTCAATCAACAGTTGTAGTTCAGGGAACGGTTTCATGCACATTTCGCAGCGAAGTCCTGTAATGTCTAGTTTGACGATGTAATTAAGCATTGTGTAGTTATTCATATAGGAGGAGATATTTTCTTCGTCGTGTCGCGCGATTGTGTGTTTCTTGAGATCTCTGGGGGCTGAGTAGACTTCCGTGCAATAGCAGCAGTTGTATCCAAGACTCCCGTATCTTCCTATCGGCGTGGCATTGGAGGAAAGAAGAATTGTTCGGATATTTTCTCTGTGTTTGTCTACTTCGTTGAGCGTTGGGATTTCAGCTTCTTCTTCATCGTCATCAGAAGCAAAAAGGAATGAGGATGTGTCGACTTCTATCTCGATCAGTATGGATTCTGGATCGGTACCTACAAAAAAAGCGTTTGTTTAATGTTAGATCACTTCGCATACAAATGAGGGTAGATGAAAATGAATGATACTACTTTTAATTTATGATGAAGCACATTTTGTTGTCATAGTCTAAAGATGTCTTCTCAGCTGTAGATTTGTTTTACAAGTACTGATTCTAAAGCAGATTATGTTGATTGTTATACAAAATAGTTTTGTTTATTTTAGAACTGTCATTTTACTGACTGATCTTATTCGAAAGACACTGATTTTCATAAAAAGATTGCTTTACGTTATTTTAAAACAGCCGCTGGAATGTACTAGTCGAAATGAATAAAAACACTTACGTTATCAATCAAGCAGTACATTTATTAAAATATCTTAGTATTGGTATTACAGCTAACATTTAAAACTAAAATACTTAACAACTAAGTCGATTATAGATGAAATAGTTCATAATCAGCATAGTATGAGAAAACAAATGAAAATTGCCAACCCAAATGGCGCTGAAGTCTTTCATTTCCTCGCAAAACCCAATGTTGTTTAGAACGGTCATCATACGCGATTATAACCTTTAATTCTTTATATCCCAAATGCAATGGATGGAGTGTGAGAAATTGCTGTTGCCGGTGAGTGCATTTTGCCGGTCCGTGCTTGGCATGTGACGGCTTCGAGAGTCAGTCTTATACTTTTGACTTTCATGAATATTTTTTTTTGCGACATCTGTTTATAATAAAGTCCTTTTAATCTAATTGCAGCTACCTGGGACGTCTAGCTCTATTCTTTCGTACCTACACTGAAGATACATCAAAGAAATACTGCACAAACTGCTCTAAGAGATGGCTTTACGGACTCTGAGCATTGCAAACGTAATGGCGACGCAACATTTAACGGCGCTAGAGTACAAGAAAAAAGAGTTATACAGCCGTATCCCTTTGCCAACATTGAATTTAAATATCGGCAAATTATATTTCCGCTATAAGACCTAAGCTTTTGTTTGTGGCTAAAAGTATTATCTAGTGCCTAGTTCGAACTTATTACTAGCTGTGTCAAACCATGTTCTACCTCCTATCCTGAGCTATCAGCCTAAAAACATGAAGCCGAAGTGATCTCTGCGCTGCCACCGACGGCAAAGTGGAAGTGGCGAAGGTCTAGGATCACAACAGACCAGCGACTCAAAGAAGAAGAGGAAAACTTATATAATTCCGACACAATTAAAATCTAAGTAAGTAATATTCTTAAAATACAAACAAACAGATACTTTAAAATGTCCCAAGGTATTAAACCAAATGGACCGCCTTCTTATGTTCAAGCATTTTGCTGCGAATAACGAATCCTGAGTCGCAGAAACCACAAATATAGTTTCTATAATGTTCAGACATATGATCTTGGAAGTCACTGTAGTCTCCAATGTCGGCTGCACAAACTCCGCATAGAAGCTTTCGACCATCGTACTTAAACGGAATGATTTGATTCTTAATCTGTTTATAAATCAACTCATCGTGAACAGTCTTCAAATGGTCCATCAACTGCTCCAGTCCGTCAATAGACTGGTCACAAATCTTACATTTCAAGCCAGTAATGTCTAAATAAACGATATGTCTAGACAAAGATCTGGCGTTAAAGAATTCCGGTCTATCGTTGACGTGGTCTTGTAAAGAATGGCTTCTCAGTTCTGTCGGGTTTTGGAATTGGTCGAGGCAGTAGCTACAGGCAAATCTGGAGCCAACTCGACAGCGAACTGGCGAAGCGTTCGAGCATTTGAGAACGGTCTTTATGTTGTCAAACTGCCAGTCAAGTTCTGTTAAACGCCTCTCTTGGGCAATTTTCTTCTGCTGCTCTCGGACCCACGGTATCGTTGTGTTCTTGCCCACTGGACGGATGGATACGAAAGATGAAAAGTTCAGTTTCCTGTCCAAAGTGATGGTTTTTTCTTCTTCTTCTTCGTCTTCGAAGATAATTGGTGATTCGCGAATAGTTCTGGAGCGAAGACCTGGAAAAACGAGTAGATAGTAGGTTTTAGAGATTATTAAAATAAACAATTAAAGTATTAGTACTTTGATACCCACTTGAAATTGGTGTCGTTGAGTTGCTTACGAATTCCAGAAGCCTATTTTTATATTATTGTTATTTTTGAAGCATGCTTTCTAGATATATCACACGTTTTGTTACAAATATGTTCAAACTTGGTGTAATTTGTATTTTTCGAAGAAAAAAACCGTTGACAGCTTAAAAATACTTTTTTTTTTACAATAGTGCATGAACTTATGTATGTTGCAAATCATCCAATACAATTTTCAGATGTACTTAGTAATATGTAAGATTACGCGGAAATATAAAGTAATAGGTGCTGTCAAGTTGTCAGTTAACGACACGGTTGGCGCAGTGGCTCCCGGATTTGATCCCTGCACGAAACTTACAGTAGTTGTTCTGGGTCTGGCTGTTTTTGTTTGTAAGTTTAAGTGTTTGTAAAAGCACCCACGATGCAAAATCCCTAGTTGGTGGCAACGTTTACATAAAAAAAGTTCGCTTCAGGTGCTTCGAAAAGACGATCTTTTCATGACTGAATATGAGTATGACCGGTTGTATGAACGTGGATGAAACTAACGATGGTAAGGATCTGCATTTTTGGTGGTTGTGTATGGACCTTTAGGCATGTATTGATAAATGTACGAGAAGCTACATGGCGCGAACGCATGTGGCAGGTTTTCTAAAGATATTTTGACAGCGGACTCTCGCTCCCTTCATCCGCGCGAATTTAGCAGACCAAGGTGCGTCCGTTAAACTCATTTTATTTGACACCTTCGGCTTCCTCACCGCATTGAATATGATGCACGGTATAACGGTGATTTGCATCATCTGTAATGTATTCTTTGTGTTAAACCAGCAAATAAATCGGAATTGTTATATTTCAGTAAGCGGATCTTATGCAAGGTGAAAAATAACAAGGTTTATTATTTACTAGCTGTCCCCCACCATGTTGGTCGTAGCGTGATGTTATATAGCCTATAGCCTTCCTCAAGAAATGGACTATCCAACACTAAAAGAATTTTCCAATTCCAACCAGTAGTCCCTGAGATTAGCGCGTTCAAACAAACAAACTCTTCAGCTTTATAATATTAGTATAGATGCTCAATAATCCCTGTTCTAATATAAAATATGGTCCGGGGTTGTGGGTTGTTCGAAAAAGATACCGCGGCCCCGAAACATAAAGGGCTCAAGAAGGAACATGGGTGGGTTTTAGTCAGTACAAGTCTGACATTCCTTCCCGCTTCGCCCAGAGTGGGTAAGTTGTTTGATGACTTGCCTTAAAATTATCTTACTGTATATGAACTTATAAATGCATGACTTTAACCTAATATTTTTTAGTTCAGCATGATTTCAGTTGATATGGGAATCATCTTATAAATCATAGAAGGTAATATTGAATATTCTTTGTAATCAGTTCCATAATTAAAACTGTAATAGGTTAAAAAAAACAAAAGCGTATCTACAATTGATTTTATTTTTATGCCTATAACAAATTTAAGGAGCTATCAGAATGGGCCTTCTCACAAGTAAATCGAAAATAACAGTTAGTACTTGAGCGAAGTAGCATAAGGCAAGAAGTAGTCCTGTTACCTACATAAAGAGCCACCAGTTTTCTTATTCAAAAGAAAATAAAGTTTTATTAGAATTTGCAAAACGTGAAAACTGACTGTTATAACCCAACTCAGTCAATGCCAAAGGAGTTTGGTTTTTTCGAGGCGGGCTAGTTATTCAGTTTTTTTTGCAAACTATGTGTTTTTGAAGTGCGGTATTAAACTGCATAAAGAAACTTAACTGCATCTACAATACAGCCTACATACGTATAGCGCTATGGACGTGTTTTTGGAGACCAGCCCCTTATACAATACTACACCCTATTCTCCATGCTTCGCTTTCATATGAGTTTTCAACGTACGTTTCTGAACAAAAGCTAAACTGCACAAGGTGCAAGCAAATCGGCGATCATCAGCATGCGATCGCAAATGCTGACGCAACGACTTTTTAGTCGCATAGTGTTTCGTACACACGTGACATTGGAACTTCTTGATCCCTGTATGTACCCGCATATGTTCTACTAAGTGATGCTTCGAGAAGAACTGCATATTGCAGATAGTACAGGCATGTTGTCTTTCCATCAAGTGGTCTTTTTTCACGTGTCTTGTCAAAGATCGTCGATTAGTGAATATTCGTTCGCAGGCAGTACATTTTAAAGCTATAGCTGGAGCTCCATGCTTCTGCACCATGTGATGCATTTTCGTCCAATAGTCTTCAAATTTTTCTTCACAAACTTTGCATTTGTTTCTCTTTTTCAGTCCTAAGTGCATCCTTTGTTCGTGGTCCCTTCTTTTTTGATCGCACATGAAAGTTTTCTCGCATTGACTGCATTTAAATTCTCCTTTTGCGTGTCTTCTTGTATGACAGATTAGTAAACGTCGTGTTATGAACCCTGCATTGCAGACTTCACAAATGTAGTTTCTAAAATGATGATGCATATGCTCTTGTAATATTTTAAATGTCGAGTATTCTGTACCACATACAGCGCAATGGAACCCCTCATGGTCGAATTTAAAAGGAATAATTTCACTTATATCTGTAGTAATTTTTATACTATGATCATTTTTTAAATGCACCGCAAAATCATCTAATTTTGAAAGCGTTTTTTGGCATATTTTGCATTTTAAATCAGTTATGTCAACTTTGATAAGGTACTCAAAAGATTTGGGCATTCGTAAAGCTTGTATATTGTGATGTTCTTCTAAAGAATGTGCTTTTAAATTTTTGGGGTCTTCAAATTTCTTGGTGCAGAAATTACAGCAGTATCCGACGCTATCTTTATTTCTGATTAAACTTGCATTAGAAAACAGAAGTATTGTTTTTAGATCATCAGATCTAACTTTTGTTTCTTTCCGAGATTTTTCGGGGATCGATTCAGTTTTCAGCATAGGTTTTCCTGTCGTTAAATTATTTTCTTTTAATGATGTGTTCCGTTGTTCACCTATGAACAAATAAATGCTATCAATTCTTTCAGTACTTACTTATTAATTCAGTTCTTGAAGTAATTAACTAGTTTGAAATTTGTCATGACTACGTACGTTAAAAAATCACACGAATGCACAACATTTTCTTTAAGAAATAAAACAACAGTTTTGATTGTTTTATTAGTGTCTAATAAAATAGTTTAAGTAATTTTCAGATATTTACATATCGCAAAGCTAAGCCTAGGTTAAATAAAGAATGTTGTTAATAGAAAATTAATATAACATTAACAATGAATATACTTGAAATCTATATTAAAACTACTCAAAAATATTAACACTACAATTCTACGGTGGCTACACTTGTTCTCCATGTTTAGAACGCATGTGACTCCGCCAGCTGCACTTTTGTACAAACGCTTGACCACAGTGAGTGCAAGCGAATCTCCTATCATTCGCATGGATCCTCATATGCTCTCTTAGCGTATTCTTCCTCCCATAAGCCTTTAAGCAGACTTCACATCTAAATTGCCGCAGACCCGTGTGTTTTGCCATATGTTTCTGCAAACCACTCTTTCCAAAGAATCTCATATCGCATTCTGTGCACTTGTGCCTTCTCTCCAAAAGGTGATCTTTCTTAGTATGTCGCGATAGGGACCTTTGGTTGCTAAAACTGCGGTCACAAGCGGAACATTTGAGAACAACAGGCGCCATCCCGTGTTCTTTCACCATATGGTCCATTTTCTTCCAGTAATCTACGAATCTTTCCGCGCAGTAACTGCATTTGTTTCTCTTGCTCTGACCCAAATGTGTTCGCTTTACGTGGTCGCGTACTTTATACTGGTTTGTAAAAGTTTTGTCGCATTGTTCACATTTGAACTCTCCGCTGTCATGCCGTTTGACGTGGCTTGCAAGTAGCCTGTCGGTCACAAACCCTGTTCCACATATTTCACAAATATAATTACCGAAATGTGAATTCATATGTTCTTGTAAAAGCTTGAACGAAATAAATTCTGCGGAGCACATGGCACATTTTAGTTCGGCTGAGTCGAATCTGAACGGGACAATTTGGCTTTTAGTTTCTAAATACATTTGCTTGTTGTGTTCATCCTTCAGATGTGCTATAAGGTCGTCCAAATGTTTGACGTCTTTGTCACAAAGGGCACAATTTAAGTACGTTATATCTAATTTGATGACATGCTCAAATAATTTAGCGGTCATGTACTTTATTAGGTTGTCATTGTTATGTTCTTCTAGAAAGTGCTTCTTAAGCGCAGTGGGTTCCTGAAATTGCTTGGGACAGAATGAACAGCCGTATCCATTACCATCTTTACATCTTATTGGGTTGGCGTTAGAGTTGAGCAATATATTTTTAAGATTTAACTTATTCTTCATTGTTTCTGATATTGAGCCTCTTAGAATGGTATTTGTGTTTCTCGTTGTTAATTTTGAGATGAACTTCAATTCAACGCTTGCTTTTGTAGGTTTTTCTATTCTGATAATCCTAGTTCCCCGTCCGAGACCTACAAAGAGAAATTTTACATTATTTTATTATATACGAATGCTCTTCTGTTCTAAACATTATTTATATCAACTTCCACATTGTATTTTATATACCATCACTATGTACTTTATTGTTCTCAATGGACTTTTACATCAGAATAAGGAAAAAATAATGACGTTTTTAATACTTCCATATCGATCCGAAGACACTGAGAGACAAAGTCGGTTTTGAAAAAGACAATTTTAGAGCAAATTGAAATGAATGCCTTTTTTTCTATCTATTTCTATCAAATAACTTCAGAAGAGTCAGGCTTATACTGACTAAAACCCACCCAGGTTCCTTCTTACGCCCATAATGTTCGGGGGCCGCTTTATCTCTTTCGAACAACCCGCAACGAAAACGCAGGGAAAAGCTTGCCTGAGAGATAATTTTATAAATGTATATTAATTTATGTATTTTTTTCTTTACTTTATTTTGTTTATATGTATGTATAAAAGTGTTTATCGTTATATTATATTTGTAAACATTTTCTCGAAAACTTTCTATTATGCACCCTGCACCTACTATGTTTGCTCTCTACACTAGCCTCAGATAAAAAATGCCCAAGGCATTAAGTTCGCCTTTGTACCTACACATTAGCATTATACATATGCATAAAGTTTTTATAAATAAATAATTTTTCGACGGCATGTTAAGCCAAGTCAGATGCTCACGGGCGGCATAAAAACTTTGGACACCTGGTTCACTACCCACACGATACAGAAGAAGAACTGAAACGAATTTTTGTTTTGTGCATCTCTCATTATTGGATTCGGAATATGATACTGTGACTCAAGACGCATGACAAGTTTTCAACGTTACCCTAAAACAGTAAACACATTTCCGCATACCGGATGCATTGAGAGCTTAAATCACCATGACGTTGATGTCCAGGAACGTCTAAAGCCACCGTGGCTGACCTTGACGTATGAACTATTTCCGCCTGTTGACACCAGACCGAGTTGAGTGGAAATGGGTAGGACTTTGTCCTTCAGTAGGATAACACACCCTAACTATAATCGTTACCAAATAAAACAAGCTTCACCCTTTAAGCTCTTTAATGATACAAATACAGTAACATTCAAACTTTCTCCCCATGCTTAGTTTTCATATGGCTTCTCCAGCTGCATTTCTGGACGAAAGCCTGCCCACACTGTTCACATTTAAAACGCCTATCATCATTATGAATTCTCATATGTTCCCTCAATGTCTTCGCCAATCCATACGCCTTTAAACACACTTCGCACTTGTAAGGCCTCTCTCCTGTATGTTTTGTCATATGATTTCTCAGCTCGCCCAAAGCGAAGAATTTCTTTTCACACATTGTGCAAGCGTGTGGTCTTTCCATCAAATGGTCTCTCTTTACGTGCACGGCTAAACGTTTTTGGTGATCAAATAACTTGTCGCACGCTTGGCATTTCAACTTCGGCTGCGTCATTCCGTGTGCAGCTATCAGATGCGCTTCCTTCTTTCTATAATCATTGAAACTTTCTTTGCAATATCCACATGTGTGGCGAATCTCTTTGGCATGTTTAGTTTTGACATGGCGGTTTCTCTTAGCCTTTGTATCGAAAGTCGTAGAACAAGTTGTGCAGCTGTAACTTCCAACCTTGTGTATGGATTTATGAAGCCTAATCCCAGAAATATTCACGAAACCGGCATCGCAGATATCACATACATAGTTCCTGTAGTGTTTATTCATATGTATGGTTAATAATTTGAATTTGTGGAAAACGTTTTTGCAAATGAAGCATTCGAGAGGTTTCGTGTTAAACTTGAATGGGATTACGTGATTTTTGATGTCAGTATATATAAGTTTCTTGTGTTCGTTCTGCAAGTGATCCATCAGTTCTTCAACAGTGTCAATACTTTTGCTACAGATTTTGCACTGCAGATCAGTGATGTCTAATTTAACGATGTAGTGGTACATGCTCATGTTTTTTAGGAAACAGGTTTTGGAAACATCCTCATGCTCTTCTATGGTATGTTTTTTGAGATCTGCAGCTTCTGGGTATTGGTCTTCGCAGTGACAACACATGTAACCCTTATCTCCCCACATCTTTATTGGTGTAGCGTTGGAACAACGCATGATTTCAATAATATTTGATTTATGCTTGTATATTTCGTAACTGAACCATTTTGATGCTATAGGATTGTTGCAGTTCGATCCTGCTACCCTAGGATGTCCTGCACCAATTTTCGGCGGTGCATTTTTTCCTTTTCCAGGTTGATCTGGTTGGTCGACTTCTTTTTTAATCGCGACTGTTTCTGCTTGAGGTTTACCTATAAAGAAAAGCACGATTATATTTGAGGCATCCAAATTATCAGAATGTAAATAATTATTGTTATAAGGAAAGCAGTTAATTTTCATTAAAATTTTTGATTTTTTTAAATATATATTATATAAATTTTATTGATAAATGTGGCTTGGATTGTGTGAGCTTACCATTAGTAAAAGAATTTTCGGAATCGAATTAGTAATTCCTAAGCTCTATCCCCTACACACAAACAAATTTGACCTGTTTATAAAGTAATAATTTACTCCTAAGTATAGATCTAAAATATCAGAGAAAATACCTCAATGTTTGTTTAAGCATTTTTACTTCTCGTTTTTGAGTATAGTAGTTTTTAAATGATAAACTTAAATGGGCCACAACCTTCTGCTTACTCTGCTAACACGACAGTTGATCTTCATTTAATTTAATTAGTTCCTCTTTGCATAAACGTTGCTTCATTGGTCAAGTGATCGTAAGTTCGACTGCTGAGCATATCTTTCTTGGGTGCGTTTTCAAGGATGAGCAAAGAGAAAGGAATCTCTAGTGGCAACCACGAGTTCTGGCCATAAGCCCGGTTGATGGCCACAAGTCCTCGTCCAGTTTGCGTTGGCCCCGGTTGTCATTCGTAAAACACTAACGTGGTTAAAAGTAGCCTAAGAGTCTGACAACGTGGGATACTGTGGAGGCCAGAGAGGCAGTCGTTCCAAGCAGAATTTGATGAAATTTATGATCCGCTTGTAATTATTAGTTTATGGTTCGCACTCTACACATAGACAATTTCTTTTTGTCTATTACCTCTCTTGTCAAAATGTTGTCCAAGTAAGAAAATCCTTTGTTTTATTTCCATTTGCTGTACCTAATTATTTAAATGGTTTGACAATATAAAGTACGTGCTAATAATTATGTCGTGCCTAAATTCTTCTCCTAAACTTGATAATTTATAGCACGTAATAACAGAATTCAGCTGCTTCCAGGGACTCGAGGCCGATTTAAATATAGTGATAACCACAGGTGATTTAAACAATAACAAAAGTTTGAGTAATAATTGTAATTATCTACTCGTTAGGGTCAAAGTTTGTAAATTTTGCTGTTATTTGAGTTGTTTTATTGTTTGTTTGATTGATTGTTGTTGTGATTATTTGTTTATTGTGTAATGGATTTTTGTTGTTCTAATATAAGGTATCCTACTAGGACTAGCCAAGATACGAATGCGAGACATGCATGAGTGAGTTTCATTGACAAATAAAACACTTACGTTTAATTTTGAAAGTTTTATTTTAATTTAATAGATGACAAATATTATTTATCAACTCACAGTTACGCTAGTACTTATAATTTTAATTTCAAGACATTAACCCAAATAAAAAGAAATCTTTTCCAACTTCTGTCGCTGTGCTAAATGGAGGTAATTATCTGCATACTTTTAAACTTATATTACATTATGTAGTTGGCAAAAGCTAGGTAAATGATGAAATATCCTGAATGAGGCTGGCACAAGCAAAGGGAGGAATTTACTCAGTAGTGAAGTCGGGCTGAGTATGAAGGCAGATGTCGATGTTACTTTACCAAATGTATTCTCAGTATTTATTTACACATTTACTCCATGTTTAGACTTCAAATGAGTATTCAAACTGTTTTTCTGTGTAAATTTCTGGCTACAGTGTTCACATTCGAACAACTTGTCAGAATGGGTCCTATGCATATGAACATTCAGCGTCTTCCTCCTTCCAAAAAACTTCAGACACACTGAACACTGAAATTCTTTCAACCCTGTATGGGTGATCATATGAATTTTTAACTTTGACGTGGAATAGAACGCCTTGTCGCAGTGTGTACATTTATGTGATTTCTCCAATAGATGGTCCTTTCTTATATGTGTGTTAAGTTTTCTTCTTGTGTTAAATACTCGGTCGCACGCCTGGCATTTTAATATCAATGCTACAGCAGTATGCACGGCAGCTACATGGGCTACCCTCCGTTCATGTTCATTAAACATTTCTTTACAATAACCACATTTATATTTACGTTTCCCGTGTGTATGGAAGATTCTTTCGTGAAATCTTTTGAGACCTTGAGTCTTTAAGACTTTTGGACAGTAATCACAAACAAATGTCCCTGTCTTATGTTGTGCTGTATGCTGTACGTACGAGTTTCGATTCACAAATCCACAGTCACAAATCGTGCAGATGTAGTTTCTGTAATGTACGTGCATATGAGCAACCAGACCTCTGAACCTAACAAAGGAATGGCCACAAAAAATGCATTGGAGCATATTATTATCGTCTGTGAATTTAAAAGGTAAGATATGGGTCGTATAGTTAATGTCGATATTTTTCTCATGCACGTTTTGTAGATGGTGTATTAAGTTGAGTAGAGTATCCATATCACTGCCGCATAGTCTACACTTAAGAGCAGTTATGTCTAATTTGATGACATAATCGGCCATAGTCATTTTCTTCATGAAGTTTGCTTCTGCAATATTATTGTGATTTTGTAGAGTATGCTTCTTAAGGTCTGCAGGCCATTCGAATTGTTCTGGACAATAGCAGCAGTTGTATCCGATCCCTTCATACCGTCTTATAGGTGTCGCATTAGAATACAGAAGTACCTCTGTAATGCTGTTTCGATGTTTTACAAGTTCCGTTCTTGGTTTAATTTTTAACTTGTTTTCTTTTTTTACAGACTTAACTTTGACCGACTTTTTTTCTTTAATATCTTTAGATGTAATGTTGATTGTTACTTTTGTTTCATCTATATTTTCTGTAGGTGCTCTGTCGATTCGTTCTTGTTTTGCAACAACACTGTCCGTATATTCTATGTCGCTCGGTTCTTGTTTCACAACTGCTCTTTCTTGATAACCTAAAAAGAAAAGGAAATTAAATGATAAATTACTTATGTTTATATTTTTCGATTATTTGTTTAAAAAAAAAATTGTTCTAAGTATAGTTAAATATTGAAAGTAATAGTAAGTAATATCGTGGCCTATCATGTTTTAAAGCAGAAAATTTTAAAAAAGCCATTCACATTAATACTTTCGTCATCATATTGGCCACATCCATCCGCATCAAATGCTAGATCACCAGTTACTGACGCCACTTTCACAAGCCGGGCACACAGTCTACATTAAATATTTGTACTGATTTAATTTTGCCTGGCATTCCTTTCCAAATGAATTGTAGCCGGGCGGGTTTCTAAGAAATATTTAATGCATAAAATTAAAAGACTACTGAAATCATTACACACACTCGCATACACCCGCGCGCACACACACAAAAACTCATATACACTTACCGTCGCACCTCACCGTACAGTCAAACATGTTTATTTACACAAATTATAATTCTGTATTATCTTCTACCATTTGCTTTTTTCTGAAAACGTTCCAATTAACGATAAGGGTATGTTCGCTATGCAGAATCACTGTCTCCTTAGTATTTTAAAGATGATCTTGTTATAAGTCCTCTGCCGGAATTATCAAGCGTTGGGCCCGCAGCAACTTCTATCCAGGGGCCTAGGGAGCCTTGATCTACACCCAAATAATATGTTGCGGTGCCCAGAGATAACTTTTAGAATTGCGTTTAAAATCATAGTTATTGTTGTGTAGCTTTAGATACTACCATTGATCAATTAGGCGGTTATCCATTGTAGCGACAGGTGGTGAGTTTATAAAGGTTCCCTCAAAAAATATGCTCAAATGAATGTGGGCTGGTTTGGTCACGCGGAGCCTGTAGCAATGTCTACACTAGTGACGTGGTACCGGCACTGAATAAGCATTTTTTTGCGGAAGGTAAGATGGTAGGGAGAGTGTCAGAAAAAAATTCCCCTTTCCATTCTTCCTCATTTCTAACCTTAAAAAAAATAGCCTATATCCGTCTCCAGGGCCCCGTCTCTGTATCAAAATTCATCAAAATCGGTTAAGCCATTTAGGCGTGAAGACTTAACAAATAAACTCAATTTCGCTTTTAAAATATTAGTAAGGATTCAACAAGAAAACTCTGGAATACTATGAGTGAATACTATGGAGTAAAATTAGGAATTTATAAAGTGCTTATTATTACAATTACATCTGAAACGGCAAAAGAAAATCAGAAGAGATATGAAAGATAAATTTATAGGAGAGAAGTTCCCGTAGCGCAAGACCGGGGCGTCCAACCCGAGTATTGCAAGCAATGCATTAAACAAATTATGATTAAGCTTAATATTTTTGAACTGACAGTCAGCTGCTATGCTGGTATAAATCGTTAAATTCTATTAACCGTTCTTCAAGTAATGTTCAAAACATTACTGGAGCACCGCTAATTTTAGGGCTAGTAATAAGTTTATTACTACCCCTATTTACCCCCTACTAGAATGCGTCCTTTCCCAGCGGCCCTATAAACAAAATGAAGGATGTTTTTGAAGATGAACATGTAAAGGCGATTAAATTAGTGAAAGAACTGCCCTATCCTGATGCAGGGACAGTCAAGGTCGTAGGACTCCCAACTGTTTATGGATTGGGGGGCAACGATGATAGAACAGCGCCCCCTAAGTTAGGGGAGCATACTGAAGATATACTTGAAAACTTTTTAGGCTATCATGACAGGAAGATTGAAGGACTTTTTGAGAACAAAGTTGTTCTCTCAACTACATTTACCTGTAACAACTATTACTATCCCCAAAATATAGTTGAAAGTGTTCTTAAAAACTTTTATTAACAGCCTTTGAAATGAAACAGCGTTTTATTTTACTTTTAGGTATATTTTGCACAAATAAAATAGAATTGCTACTCTTATCGTTTTTATTAATGAATAATATTCAAATTATCTAGTTAAACCTAATTTTAAACATACATATGTAAAGATATATAACATATCGTTTAGTTAGGTAAGAGAACGAGTGACAGCAAAAATACAGACACCAGCTATAAGTTTTATTCCTAAAATTCTTAATATACTTAAATTGCCTTTGGCTCAAATAATAGTTTATGTGTATTTCCTCCGAATACTGAAATGTCACCCAAAATTTAAGTACCACTTAAATTTAACAGGTACTCAAAAGTGACGTTTGTCAATACAAAATCTAAAGTTTAAGAGCTGCTTAAATGTTAACCAGCCCTCAAATTTTGAGTGACGTTTCAGTTTAGGAGTTTGAGTGTTATGCATTAGGTTTGCATTGATGGAGACTTTCAATATTCCTTTTTAAAAATCTACGATATAGGAGAAGTACTAAGTGAGGAGTAATTTTAATAAAATTATTGAATGGGTTTCGCCATCCAAAATTAGTATTAGTTTGACGACACGGTTGGTGCAGTCGCTGAGCGATCGACTGCTGCGTGTTCGAACCCCGCACGGAACAAATATTTGTATAGATAGTTGTTCCGGGTCTGGCTGTTTATGTATGTGAGTTTGAATGTTTCTGAACGCACCTACGTACGATACACGAAAAAATACAAGTGGGAAACAAAGTTAAAAATTACCCAAAACTCCAAAACTTCTAATATTTTATGTAAAGAATCTATATACAAAATTTTAAAGCTATATTATGAATAACTTGGTACAACAAACGACAAAAACGACTTCTAGTGTCAAAATGACCTACTTTGACGTTTGCTGTGCATGGTTTAACTAGCACACTTTAAAAAAAAAAGACTAAATGTTACAAGGTGTAAAAATATTGGAATCGAATCACTTACTAAAAATGATGATGTAAAAATATTGCAGAATAATTGCGTTCGAACGAACACTAATCCTTACTAATATTATAAAAGCGAAAGTGAGTTTGTTTGTTTGTTTGTTTGTTTGTTTGTTTGTTTGTTACCTCTTCACGCTTTAATGGCTGAACCGATTTGGATGAATTTTGGTACAGAGATAGTTGGGAACCAGGAGACGGACATAGGCTAATATTTTTTTGAAAAAAGTGGGATGTGAGGGAGAAAGAGGGAAGAAAAGGGAAAACTTAGCGTTGCTATTACAAATCAATAAGGCGCAAGGGGAAATGTGTTACCCCAAATTTAACGCGGGCGAAGCCGCGGGCGAAAGCTAGTTAAATAATAAGTGTAAAAGACCCATAACGAAGCTATAAAGCACTTGTCCATATAATTGTGTTTTAAAATTATTTTATTTATTTTTGCATAGAATTAAGTTGGATAAACAAAATGCTTGTTAATCAAAGTTCTGAGTTTCCTGGCGTTGTGAAGGACCCGTTTAGTTTAGAGTGTTTCCACATAAGAAAGTTGTGACTCAGAAGTAGAATATCAAAATCACAATTAGTCTGAAAAAAAAATAAAGGTTGTAAACCAACCGTTCACGAAGTCAGCAGATTTTTGAAATGCATTCTGTTTTCAAACTAATTATTACTGGGAAACAATTCTTTTGGGATGAAAATAACGTTTTGAGGCAGAACTTAATGTTACACACTTAAAATATTGTACTGATGAAATCATTGTATTGTACCGAGTGGTAAGGAAGGTATTTAAACTAAAATGCTAACATTAAAATTGACGACACGGTTGGCACAGTGGTTGAGCTGAGATCCCCGCACGGAACAAATATTTGCATGGCCTACAGATAGTTGTTCCGGGTCTGGCTGTATGTGTATGTGAGTTTAAATGTTTGTAAACGCATCCACGATACAGGAGTAATTCCTTATGTGGAACAACTTTTAAAAATAAATAAAACCGGCTAGTCTCGTTTAAGGTTCTTTTACACCGTTTATTAAAAAATATATTTCAAAAATCCGTTTCATTTGTACCGAGCGATTGCTGCATCGGGTCAATAACTTAAAAGTTGGAATATTAGATTAATATGGCCTTCCCGGATTTTGTCATGCCACTTGTTTTACAAAACTATTCAGTTTCAGAAAAATCTTTTGGATTAACGAAATAAATATTCGATTGAAAGTTTCCACGTAAACCTAAAAAAGGTGAGCAAACATTTGGGAATGGTTCAAAGGAAAATGTTCTCGACTCGATAAAAGTATAATGATTAAAACTGTGGAGCTCCTGTAGATAACCAAATGCTAGATTCGGGTTTAGTGCAACTAGCATTAGTCGGAGTGCTTCGCCCTCATATGCCAGTTCAAGCTGGGTTTCTGCACAAACGCTTTTTCACATATCGTACATTTAAATCGTTTATCATTGTTATGAATCCTCATATGCTGATTCAAAGTAGATCTTTTAGCATAATACTTCGAACAGACTTCACATTTAAAATCTTTAGCGCCTGTATGAATAAGCATATGTTTCTTTAAGTCGCCGTCTCTGAAGAACGCTTTGTTGCACTCGGCGCATTTATGATTTTTCTCCATCAGATGAAAGCGTCTTATATGTGCTCTAAGAATACTGGGGGTGGTAAAACTTCTGTCGCACGCCGTGCATACATATTTACGTGGAGTAACACCATGAACTGTAGCTAGATGCAATTCCTTCGTAAAGTACTCTTTAAAACCCTCGTTGCATAAATGACACATGTACGATGCCCCAGCTTGCGTGTGTTTGCGCACTTCGTGGTTTCTTCTTTTGAGCACGTTGTCGTATGTAGCAGGACAATGTCGACAGGCGAAGATACCTGTTGTATGGGTGACGCTATGACTGGATAGTGACATATGATTGATGAAACCAGCATCACACACGTCACAAACGAAGTATCTGTAGTGTTGGTGCATATGCTCGTGAAGTGCACTAAACGTACCGAAAACAACGTCACCAGTACACTCACAGCATTTCATTTGTTTCGTATTGAATTTGAAGGGAAATATTTGATTTTTTATATCAGTGTGGAAGTTTTTATCATGTTTCTCTGTAAGATGAACGAATATTTCTCCGAGAGAATCTATATTAGCGCTGCAAAGCATGCATTTTAGGTTTGTGATATCCAGTTTGACTAGGAACCTAGCTGGTCCTTTGGCTGTTATGTTGCCATAGAATTTTTCTTCATTTTGATGTTCCGTTAAAGTATGCACTTTTAAATTCATGGCTTCTTGGAAAGATTCCGTGCAATAGCAGCACAGATATCCCATATCTCCGTGTTTGTGTATCATCGTCGCATTCGTAGATTCTAGGATTATTTTCAAATTGTGTAGATGCTTGTGAAGTAGTCGCTTTATGCGTGGTTTAGGTGCTGTCTCCGGTTTCGTTTGTACATTTTCTTCTTTAGGCATTTCAGTTTCTTCAGTTTGCGGTTCTATTTTGATGTACGTAGCTGGAACCACTTTTTCTTGTTCATCTATAAAGAAAATGATACGAGTTATTGTCAAGTTCTTTACTTGCTAATATTTACGTTCTTTTCCTGCAGTTACAAAAACGTAGCTGTAACGCGGCGTCAATGCTAACCAAAATTTCAAAAATAAAATCGATCGATGTAGTCTTATCAGATTTATTTAAAAGCTGAGATTAACGCAGACGCTGTGTGGTTCAGTAAAGTCATTCCCAAGAATGGCCGATCTGACTCGAGTTTAATCTATTTTTGATGTGTACCTAATACCTAAAGCCATAATATTGACCTACCTAGAATCTGAGGCTTCTCGATGTATTTCCCAAATTATTTTTTATCAGCATATGAATGTACTATGAAATCACATCTACTCTAATGTTATACACAGGAAAGATTTGTATTTTTGTATCAGGTAAGGAATAAACTCAAAAACTAAAAACCGATTTCAAGAATTCTTATGCCATTAGAAAACTAATTAATTATATTATCAATGAGTAACATACGCTATATAACGTCACGCTATTTTCCGAGGGAGCAGGGCAGTAAACACAAACGCGGGAAACCGCGTAGGACAGCTAGTATGAGATATCTAAGATAATGTGTTTACGTTAACGGTAACAGTTATGTTAATATTAACAGACGTGTGTGCGATGAGTGAGAAAGATACTGGATTGTCTTTTTGTGAAGTACCTAGTCCCTGGCTTAGTACTTTACTTCAATTGCTATAATGCCAGTAAAATACAATAGTACACACACATACAACAAAATTTCGCCTTTACAATATTAGTAATTGAAAGTACCTACTCGCATTCAGACGTTTTGAAACATTTTGGATCCAATGGAAATAGTTTTAAGGATTATATAACATTAAATCGTAATCTTTTGCTTTTTTGTGGTATCCGACGCCAAAAATATTGAATTAGAACAAAAAAAATTGGTTCAACGAAAATAAATCGTCTTTTCTTGACAACAGGTCCCAATACGCGTGCGGTGCGAATACAACGTTAATACGTCGATAAAAAACTACGATTTGAAAACACGTTCCATTTACAATATTTCCATGAATTAAAGAAAAAAATGGTTTTCTATAAATCCGATCTCATTGTGCTTTGTTGGAACCAATTAAACTAGGACCACATTCGGAAAATCGTTCGCACCGCAACGGCACCAATACTACTCTTTCGTTTAGTTAGCCACAGTCCTTGAATAAACCGTCGGGTCGGGTTTCACAATTATTGCCTTTTGGGATGTGTCATATTCTGGTCACTGCGACCACTTAAAAGAAACTATAAATTACTAGCTGTGCCCAGCGGTTTCACCCGCTGCTTACTTAGGGGTATGAAAAATATATGTTGGCCGATTCTCAGACCTACTCGATATGTACACAAAATTTCGTTTGAATCGGTCCAGCCGTTTCGGAGGAGTATGGGAACGAAAACTGTGACACGAGAATTTTATATATTAGATATGATGAAAATCAAAACTAAGTTATTATTTGTTTTTGTACTTGAAATTGGAAGAAGATAGGGGACAATGGAAGAAGAAAACGTGTTGCGCCGACCCCAAATAGAATGGGACAAGGGCAAGAAAATGATGATGACTTGAAATTTGAATCTACCTCACTAAGTAGAACTAGTATCTGCATGCTTTTTCATATGCCAGTTCAGGCTAGGTTTCTGCACAAACGCCTGATCACATATCGTACATTTAAATCGTCTATCATTGTTATGAATTCTCATATGCCGAGTTAAAATAGATTTTGTGGTAAACTGCTTAAAACACACTTCACATTTGAAATTTTTAGCTCCTGTATGACTCAGCGTATGTTTCTTTAGATGGCTTTCTCTGAAGAACGCTCTATCACATTCTGAACATTTGTGAGTTTTCTCCATAAGGTGGAACCGCCTGACATGTGCTCTAAGAAAACTATTGGAGGGAAAACTCCTGTCACAAGCGGTGCAGTTGTGTTTAGCCGGAGCAACACCATGAACCGTAGCAAGATGTATTTCCTTCGTATTATAATCTTTAAAGAAATCATTGCAGAAATGGCATTTATTTAATTTGCCCGCTTTACTGTGACGAATCTCGTGGTTTCTTCTCTTGTACACATTGTCGAAAATGACCGGACAATGTCGGCATGCAAAGGTTCCTTTTGTGTGGGTGACTTTGTGGCTGGATAAAGTGTTATGATTGACGAATCCAGCATCACACACGTCACAAACGAAGTATCTGTAGTGTTGGTGCATATGCTCATGTAAAGCACTAAAAGTTGCGAAAACAACTTCACTAGCACATTCACAGCATTCCATTTGTTTCGTATTGAATTTGAAGGGAAATATTTGATTTTGTATATCAGTATGGAAGCTTTTATCATGTTTCTCTGTAAGATGGACGAATATTTCTCCGAGAGAATCTATATTGGCGCTGCAAAGCATGCATTTTAGGTTCGTGATGTCCAGTTTGACTAGGAACCTAGCTGGGCCTCTGGCTTTTATGTTGCCATAGAATTTGTCTTCATTTTGATGTACATTTAAAGTATGCACTTTCAAATTCATGGGTTCCTGGAAAGCTTCCGTGCAATAGCAACACAGATATCCCATATCTCCATGTTTAAGTATCATCGTCGCGTTCGTAGATTCTAGGATTAGTTTCAGATTGTGTAGATGCTTGTGCAGTAGCCGCTTTATGCGCGGTTTAGTTCCTGACTCCGGTTTAATTTGTATATTTTCTTTTTTGGATACTACATTTTCTTCAGTTTTCGGTTCTATTTTGATGTTCGTAGCTGTAGCCATTTTTGGATGTTTATCTATAAAGAAAATGATTATGTTATTGTTAACTTCTACACTCTTCCTAAGAAAAAAAAAACCTTACATAGGTTTAATGCCTGGCATTCATTGGAAACAAAATTTACAAAAAATTACGTTATACTGCTGGATTCATTTTCATAGAAACAATCTTGCACAACTTCGTAACAAACATGTAATAAGTATACTCTACTACAATACTCGCTCATATTATGTTTTCAAATGAATAAACGGATACATTATTAATTTACAATAAAACAATCATCTGATTTTAATTTGATTTATTGATATCCAAAATTCACAAGTCTTCTTGAACTGTCATCAATACAAATAAGTATTGTAAAAATATCTAATAATAATATTTATATTTTGCTTATATTTTGGAAATGTGAAGACATTTCCGAAATTTCGCGTTAAAATCAAATCATTTCTTGGAAACGTGACGTTTTAGAAAATTTGGTTTAATACAAAACTCGTTTGTATTGATGCCAGTTATTGAATAATACAAAAGTGATACGTGGCCGGTATTTTGAAAATGAAATAAACTGGCGGAGTTTAAGAGGCTAAATATTCAAAGACCTTTAGGACCCACAAATAAGATTTTCTCTAGACAAATCAAACTGATATTGAAGTTAGTCAATATCAACAATACATAATAAAGAACTAAGCTGCAACAACTAATGTTCAGATTAGCTTATTAGCTAGCTCCCGTTTCAGATTCTTCTGTTGATCATACTTCATTAACGTCATTAAAAATCAAGTTAGGGAAAGCTGCATAAAGTATGGAATGAAATTATGGTGATATTTTGTTGAATTAATAACTACTAATAAATTAATTATTCTTATTATTTTTACATTCACATCTTGTGTCTTATTGCCCACAAAAAAGCCTATGTACATACAAATTGCAAAGGTTCGTAGTGATTACATTACTTAATATCGATTTCTACATACCTAGTATATAAATAGCATGATGATTAGATGATTAAGTGGTATATTATGTAATGCTTAAAAAATACAAGAAACTATATATTAAGTTTGATAATCATTTGGGTGCTTCGCCCTTACATGATAGTTCAAGCTGGGCTTCTGCACAAACGCTTTATCACACATTGTACATTTGTAGCGCCTATCATTATTATGAACTCTCATATGCTGAGTCAGTATAGATTTCGTAGCAAAGCGTCTAGAACAGACTTCACATTTAAAATTTTTAGACCCTATATGAACTTTCATGTGGCTTTTTAAATCGCCATCCCTAAAGAATGCTTTGTCACATTCCGAACATTTGTGGTTTCTTTCATGCAGATGGTAGCGCCTGACGTGTACGCTAAGAAGGCTACTGTTTGGATAGCTCCTGTCA
The DNA here is from genome assembly GCA_958449745.1 of Ochropleura leucogaster. NCBI lineage: Eukaryota > Metazoa > Arthropoda > Insecta > Lepidoptera > Noctuidae > Ochropleura > Ochropleura leucogaster. Next base: position 6,276,131 of record OY288228.1, on the reverse strand, counting down.
CAAGCGTTGCACTCATATTTCCGAGGAGTGACTCCATGCACCGTTACTAGATGCGCTTCCTTATAAACAGCTTCTTGAAAGCCTTCATTGCAGAAGTTGCATTTGTTTAAGATGCCAGTTCGACTGTGGTAGCGAAACTCGTGGTTTCGTCTCTTGAACACGTTGTCGAATTCATCAGGGCAATGCCGGCAGATGAAGGCTCCTACCTTGTGGATCGCTGTATGACTCGCTAAAGCCGTACGATTTATGAATCCAGCATCGCATTCCTTACAATCGAAATTTCGGTAATGTTTGTGCATATGCTCTTGCAATGAGCTGAACGTAGCGAAAAAGGCGTCACATTGGCAGCATTTTAATTGCTTTGTATCGAACTTGAAAGGAAATATCTGATTTTTAATATCAGTATGGAAATTTTTATCATGCGTCTTTGTCAGATGGATAAATAGATCTTCGAGAGAAAGTATATTGTAGCTACAAATAGTGCATTTCAGATTCGTGATATCCAGTTTGACTAAGAACGCTGATGGAGCTTTGGCTTTTATGTTGCTTTTGAAAATGTCTTCATTTTGATGTTCTGTTAAAGTGTGTTCTTTCAAATCAGTAGGTTCTTTGAAAATATTCGTGCAATAGCAGCACAAATATCCCATATCGCAATGTTTGTGTATCATCGTGGCATTGGACGATTTTAGAATTATTTCCAGATTGTCTATATGCTTGTGTATAAGTCGCTTGCCATGATCTTTTTTAGGTACTGTTTCTTCAGCGTCCAAGTCTATTATGACATCCGTAGTTGTAGCAACTTTGTCTTGTGTATCTATAAAGAAAATGATCACGTTATTGTCAAGTTCTTTACTTCTGTTTTCATAGATACTGTTCTAAGCTTACTTGGCTTAAAAGTCCCGTATACGTTGGACACAAAGTGGAGTAACGGTTGCACTACACTACTTCTCGTAGCATTGAATGCTGATGACAACCTTGTTGCGCAGGTTTAGTCAACATTCAATGTTACCAACAACATGCATTTCATTGTGTATATGAGAATAAATACTGAACAATAAACCGTCGAAAAAGATATCATTCTATTAAATTCCGTTTTCACTTAAAGGGACGTCGCAGGTTTAGTTGTCTAAGGGCCTATGCACACCACGTATTTTAAACGCGCCGTCGACGCGCGTCTGTTGCGATACAGACGCGATACGCACGCAAGTCAGACGCAGCCTGTAGACCTTTGCACACCTGTATAAATACAGACGCGCGTGTGTAGCGATACAGACGCGATGCAAACGCGCGTGTGTAGCGATACAGACGCGATGCAAACGCGCGTGTGTATCGAATAATCCGGCAATCGTGAATTCCACAATATTGACCGGTTTTGAATTTCAGTTATGCAGTTTTCTGTGTCGAAAGGCTCCATTTTTTTGTTCCAAAGACGTGCGGTGCACCAAATCGCTCGATTGCTACTAGCGTAGATTCACACTTCCCTTTCCGTCGTTGCGTTTGTATCGATACAGACGCGCCGGTGCCGCGCGTTTGTATCGATACACACGCGCCGGTGCCGCCCGTTTGTATCGATACAAACGACAACAAACTGCTCTGCAGGATAAAAACGCGCCGGCGACGCGCGTTCCCAAAGCGCGCGTCGACGGCGCGTTTAAAGAACGTGGTGTGCATAGGCCCTAAGGTAAAAGAAGAATGTTCCGAATTACTTTAATACTATGTTACGACTAGCAAAAAAGAACGTCACGTCAACATAACTGCGAAGGATTTTAACAATTATTTAAATGTAATGGCACTTAGTGAAACAGTTGATTATGAACAAGTGGCTTTTAAGTGGCCCATGTAAAACTACAAGTGATCTTAAATGGCCCCAGTAAGGATGTGAACGAAAGTGATTTATATGGCCCCTGTAAGAATATGAACAAAAGTGGTTTTAAGTGGCCCCAGTTAGAAGCATGCAGCATGCAAGCAAGCAGAACGTCACGTCATGGCTATTTGTAATTTTCGCCCATTTTCTTGGGAAATGGTAAAATGATATGTGTGAAATGATAAATGATATTTCTTTTTCAACTAGAGTTTAACTATCACTTATTTTTTATATTAAAGTCTCGTGTCTCCTACCCGACTAATCTAAGAAACAACCGAAATAAACTAAGAGGTCATTGTCTATTTAAAAGTCCAGACAAAAATCTTAGTCAACTTACTTGTGGACTTAGTAAATTAGTGTGTGAGGATATCTTAAAAATTAAAATTGACTTGACCTGACCTGTTAGTCGCAAGCATTTATCAGTAATCGTGTACCTCGACTCAACTTAAGGAGCTCAACGACACGACAAAAAATACCAAAAATAGGACATTTATGCAGGTCGCTTAAATTACTTAAACTGCCAGACAATCGTTAAAATCAAAAGAAAAAATCAATTGAGTGAGTTAAAAAACAAGAATTTAGAGTTAAACAGTAAAAGTAAATGATAAAAACAAAACAATGACCTGCTTGGTCCTTACATTCACAATAAACAAACAAAATGTTTTTACAAAACTAATTAATCAGATAAATGACAAATGCATTTATTAATAAATTAGAGATAGACATGTCCTTGGACAGTTACTGAATATTGACTATCAAAATGGTTATATGCATAACGGATCACAAAACGGGTCTAAAATAAAATCCAGGTGTTTCCATTACAAGCGATTTATTCAGACTTATCCTAATTTTAGCAGTAATGCTAAGCAACATGGCAACATACAAAAAAGGCTGCACTGCAGCATTCGCTTCAAATACACTTTCTGAATTATCTTAACAGGGCATACTACTACAACCTCATATTATTGAAATAAGACTTCGATTGTGGGAAAGAGATGAAAATGACCTGCTTATAAAGATACCTCCATCTGTTTTTAAAGCTGATATATAAATACTGTACTAAACAAAATAAGTGGGGATACAATTCTAGGACAGGGCCAAACAGTACATAATGGTGTCATCAAAAACACCCGGAATCTATCTATACTAATATTATAAAGCTGAAGAGTTTGTTTGTTTGTTTGAGCGCGGTAATCTCAGGGACTACTGGTTGTAATTGGAAAATTCTTTTAGTGTTGGATAGACTATTTCTTGAGGAAGGCTATAGGCTATATAACATCACGCTACGACCAAAAGGTGCTGAGCAGCGTGGGTGAAACCGCGTGGAACAGCTAGTGATAAATACAAATGGGTAGTGATTGAGAAAGATTACATCTGGCACCACCGGTTGAACTTGTTGAGCTCCCAATGTTCGTATTTATGTGGTGTTGATGCAGAATATCACTTTCGTAAAACGTCATTTTGAAAGAATGTCATTCAAGACATTTTTTTTCTCAGGGAAGACCTAATACTAACACTACAAAGAAGCGAGTAAATAATTAATTGAAAAAATATATTACCCGCTACTGTAATGCGTAAATGACGTTTTTGCGAAAGTGAACCAATTGGTCATGACGACATTTTGTGAAAGTGACGAACTGCGTTAATTGCTTTAATAAATAAAATATATTTTTACAAAAGGATTCTTCCACTCTATGTAACGGCCCGCGCCATATAACACGAGGTAGAACGACAAGAAATAAAACCTATGTTTATTCGACATAATAGTTTATTATTTAAATAATTGCTCCCAGAACATAGAGCAGGCTAAGAGAATCTGTTGCGTGGTGAATCCGTGCGCCTCTCATATATAATGACGAAGCGAGGAGCAGCACACTCCTCCCCTTTACTATAGATGGGGTTTGCCGTAAGCAAACCGTTACTGCTGGGGTGAATAAGTAGAATGCAACTGTGTCCCCGCACCACAGCCAGAAGCGACGAGACGGAACACCGTACGGTTTTAGTCAGTAAGAGTCTGACAGACCCCTGAGGAGATCTATCGAAGATTTCCACGCGCAAAACACAAAAATTGTTCCTACCTATGTATGCCCGTTATAGACTTTAAAACCATTCAACCGATGTGTCCCAAACCGGTGTTAGTAGAAAGGCATGAATGTGAAGATGGTCTTAGATCACTATCATCACACTACGACATTGAGGAGCAGAGGGTGAAAAAGATCGCTATAGCTAGTTTCTAATAATGATTTGAAGAAAGTGAGAAAGAAATTACATAATTTCCAAATAACACAAATAAACGCAACTAGACTTTAAACTATCTGCCCATGCGCAGTCTTACAATGACTTTTCCAGCTACACTTTTGAACAAACGACATCCCACAAAATTCACATTTAAATCTGCGATCATTGTTATGGATTCGCATATGGCCTTGAAGCGAAGATTTTCTCCCAAAAGATTTCAGACATATTTGACATCGAAAGTTCCTTTCCCCGGTGTGTGTGATCATATGCTTCTTAACATCATTTGAAGAAAAGAATGTCATTTCACAAGTTAAACATTTGTGATTCCTCTCTAATAGATGGTCTCTTTTGACGTGAATCCTTAGTTTTCGCTTGCTTTTATAACTCCTGTCACAAGCGTTGCATTTGTATAGAGATTCTTTAGCACCGTGGACTTCAGACATGTGGATTTCTTTATCATAGTACTCTTTGAAGCCTTTGTTGCAGAATGCGCACTTATTGGGAAGCATATCGGCTTTGATATGGTTAAATCTCTCATGAGACCGCTTCCTCAACATCGTATCGTAGACTTTAGAACAGAAACTGCAAGGGAAGGTTCCTTTTAAGTGTGTGTTGCGATGTCTGATCCAAGATGCCCGAGTAATGAACCCAGAATCGCATTCTTCACAAACGTAGTTCCGATAGTGTGAATGCATATGTTCTTGCAGTTTTTTAAACTTGTCGAAAGTATCCCGACATAGGCAGCAAGTAAGGTCATCTGTTAGAAATTTGAAAGGTATAAAATGATTTGAAATGCCAGTGTATATCATTATTTTATGGTCATCTTGCAGATGGGTTAATAGATCTTCTAGACTGTCTATGGTTTTACCACATTCCGTGCACTCAAGGTTGGTGATGTCTATTTTAACATTGTATTCCGACATGCTTGGGCTTTTAACGTACGTAATTGTAGGGTCTGTTTTAGACGTGTGATTTGCTAGTGTATGCTCTTTTAGGTCTACAGGCTCTGGGAACTCTTCAAAACAGTAACTGCACATGTATCCAAGGCTTCCACGACGCATTATTGGCGTAGCATTAGAATATTGTAAGATTTGTCCGAGGTTGTGGCGATGTTTTCCCAACTCACTGAAATGCGATTCTGCGTGCGTTCTGAGCGTAGTATTTACCTTCATTTTAGTTTTTTTTTCAAGTCCTACCGATACTAATACAGCTGCATTAATAGCTTTGATTTCAATTTTCTTGCTCACTGTTTCTTGGTTACCTATAAAGAAAATTGTAAGGTTATTGTTTAATTTAGTATTTTTTATCTTCCTCTATTGTTCTTTTACTTGACTGCCTTGTTGGGCGAGTAGTAAGTAGCAAGCACCACGGCTGTGGTATAGTCAGAGGAAATATTATGCATTAAAAGCCTTCTCGCCATTGACCATAAGACGACGTCCCGGATACGCGAGATATAATCTGGCCGGTTATCCTCGATCTATCCCATTAGTCCAGTCATTTTAGGTTTCATCTGGGGAAAAATTCCTAGTGAGCTGAATTTTTGTATACACCTTTATTACGGCGTTATTATGAAGTTGTGAAAAATCGACATCGATATCGTGTCGGCTAAAAAAATTACAGAGGTCAAAAGGTCACGAAAATCAGTTTTTTGCAAATATTTCGCGACCTATTGCTCGGACGTCAATAAAGGTCATTATAAAAATTGTTCCTCATAAAATTGTCTACAAAAAATGTCTCTTATAGTTTTTCTGTAAAATTAACGGTTTTCGGATCATAGCGCTGAGAAAGCGGCAAGAATGCACTCACATACGGTATTGTATACCGTACACCAAGGCGTAAACTCTATTGCTTTTTAGTAATGTTTGTAAATGACTCTAAATCTTTTATCTTACATTTAGATGTTTCCAGAAAGATATATTTATCGTATAGGGGTTTAGGTTTTTAGTAAGACGTACTATATCTCATTCTAATGACCTTCAATGGCAGATGTTTCGTATTTCATTGTTCCGAGACCCGTCCCTTTATACCTGCTACTGCCAGTCAGACTGAGTATAGTTCAGTTGGGAATTATTTCTTGAATGTTCAACACGTTTATTTAGTTATTTTATGCTCTTAAATAGTTATCATAATGAGTGATAAATGTTTTATATGTGATCAATTATTATCGGATGATGATGTTGTAGAAGTTAAGCGTGGTCTACAAACATTAAAAAATGCTAGTGTCTCTAGAGGTGATGGTAATATTGAATATTTAAATACTGTAAATTCCGTGAATGTACATAGTAATTGCCGTAGAAATTATACAAACAATTTGAGTATTGCGGCTCATAAACGACGCCAAGAAGAATCACCGCGCGCCTCTGCAGCTTTTAGTACAGTGTCTTTGAATGTAACAGTACTCACTTCTCTAATAACGCGTCTGTATTTTTTTTCTTTTTTTTTCAATCTCTTCATTCGCTTCCTCTCCACAAAACAAACATAATTTTTTGAAATCGAAAGCGCTGATTCTTTTTTTACGCGGAGATATTGATGTACTCGGTTCTTCTTGGCGTCGTTAACGTCGACGTCGACCACGCATAACTTCTACAACATCATCATCCGATAATAATTGATCACATATAAAACATTTATCACTCATTATGATAACTATTTAAGAGCATAAAATAACTAAATAAACGTGTTGAACATTCAAGAAATAATTCCCAACTGAACTATACTCAGTCTGACTGGCAGTAGCAGGTATAAAGGGACGGGTCTCGGAACAATGAAATACGAAACATCTGCCATTGAAGGTCATTAGAATGAGATATAGTACGTCTTACTAAAAACCTAAACCCCTATACGATAAATATATCTTTCTGGAAACATCTAAATGTAAAATAAAAGATTTAGAAACATTTACAAACATTACTAAAAAGCAATAGAGTTTACGCCTTGGTGTACGGTATACAATACCGCATATGAGTGCATTCTTGCCGCTTTCTCAGCGCTATGATCCGAAAACCGTTAATTTTACAGAAAAACTATAAGAGACATTTTTTGTAGACAATTTTATAAGGAACAATTTTTATAATGACCTCTATTGACGTCCGAGCAATAGGTCGCGAAATATTTGCAAAAAAACTGATTTTCGTGACCTTTTGACCTCTGTAATTTTTTTAGCCGACACGATATCGATGTCGATTTTTCACAACTTCATAATAACGCCGTAATAAAGGTGTATACAAAAATTCAGCTCACTAGGAATTTTTCCCCAGATTGGGGTATAAAATGCCTAAAATGACTGGAATACATGAGAATGCCAGTGTGCAGTCCGTTTGCAGAATATTCCCCACCTCCTATCTTACCCAATCATTTCCACCTTAAAGGATTTAAACGAAGCAAATGTTAGAGCTATGTAGGTGGCTACATACTGATCTAACACAATATGGGCTTTCGACAAGTAAAATTGTAAATCAAAGCATGCTTAATAATTACAGTTCTCCTTTTATAATTGCAGGTCGTCAAGAATAATAGACACCACAATTGAGATTTAATTCATACAGCCGCAATAGACATAAAATGAGTACTCAGTAAATGCCAAAAATGGAAGAACACGCAACGCGGCTTATATACCTATATTAACTGTGCTCAGCGGTTTCACCCACTGTTCAGCTCCTAAGTGTAGTAGTGTGATGTCATATGGTTTCTTATTTTCGTGAGACAATGCCTAACCAAGTCAATCTGGCCAAGGGATCGCGTTCTCCCATAAAAACTTTGTAACCCTGTTTTACCCCCTAACGAGTTGATTTTTTCGCAAAATCCCGTATTAGAGATCACCTACGTTCTAAAAGAATCTACGAAATTTGGGACTACCTAAAACTTGTAATTCTAAGATTTCGTAATGTGCCAGTAATTTTCTCTTTTATACATTCAGATAATCTAGGATTATATTAATAGCTGAGATAATAGAGAAGTAGGTATGTAAGAAATCTGCTGCGCTGATTTCAAATAAATTTGGATAAGAGCAGGAGAATTATGATATTGAATTAAGGAAATGAAACATTTTACGTCCTTGATTGATATAACGACAGTGCTTGTAAAGATCGAAGATGTAATACAAATACAAAAGCGAGATTAATGATCAATTATTTATTGATAACATTAATATCTAATCGAATGTTACAGATACTAAAAATAGCAGAATGTTGACAGGTAAACAAGAATATATATTACAGTATTTATATATTCACATATAGATTTGCTGAGGAATAGAGAAAATATGGAAGTTGACATACTGCACCGACTCTAACTAAATTGTATCAACTTAACGAGTCCTGCCGCAGAAGAATGATAACGATAGAGTTGCTAGTGTAGTGCAATTGGGCAGACCTACGCCCAGCAGTGGACTGACGATGATAATCACATTCACGAACACACTGCGAATCATGGACGTTGGAATATGGACAAACCAAATAGTACAAGTGGGAACCTTAGTCATTGCAACCAAGTGTAGCTGACCACTGCAGTGATTAAAAGATGTTTTAAAATAAATACGAATAAATAAATTAACAGAACTAAAAGTTTTTTAAACTAACTAACTTATTTTGTCTTTTCCTCCGCGATTTGCCTTCGAAAGTTGAAGGACAAGCAAAAGTGCCCAACAAAAAATAATGATGTGCTTAAGTACAATTACAATTTGCTGTGATAATGAAGTTAAAACGAAAGTGCCAAATAAAGGAATTTTAAAACTGTTAACTGTTATCAATGGAAGTAAAACACAAGTGAAAACATTACATTTTGAACCTAATAGTAGTTTTCGAGAAAGTGTACTGATAAGAAATAATAACTCTAGTTTAAAACCTCATTGTTTAAGTCCGTGCCTACTCTTTATATGCGTATTCAAACTACTCTTCTTCACGAACGCCTGCTGGCAGTGTTCGCACTTAAACCGTCTCTCATCTGAATGTGTCCTCATGTGCTGCGTCAGTGTTTTCTTTTGAGCGTAAGATTTCTGACATACGTCACATTGAAACTCTCTCAAGCCTGAATGCTTGACTGCATGCATTTTTAAACTACTAGCGTTGAAGAATGACATTTCACATTGGGAGCATTTATGTTTTCTTTCCATCAAGTGATCTCTCCTCGTATGTATAGTCAAAGCTCTTTTGTTCTCAAATGTTCGTTCACATGCTTGGCATTTAAGTGTACGTAATTGAACGCCATGAACTTTGGCTAAATGTTCGTCCTTGTTTTTGGTACTCGTGAATCGTTCGTTACAGTAGCCACATCTGCTCAACAAATATCCCGTTATATGCACTGCTTTTTCGTGCGACTTCTTCTTACGATGTGTATCGTATATCTTGGGGCAGTACTGACATTTAAATTCGCCTAATTTGTGTTTTTCTGCATGACTTTTTAGACTTGTAAGAGTAACAAAACCTAGATCACACTCCTCGCAAACAAAGTTCCTGTAATGTGAATGCATATGTTCCTGTAATTTTCGAAACTTTTCGAAAACGTTCGAACAAATGCAGCAGCGAATATCTTCACTATCGAACTTGAATGGTATGATCTTATTCTTGATATCCGTGAATATCTTTTTCTTGTGTTCATTTTGAAGATGATCTTTCAGGTCTTCTAAAGACGGAACATCTGTGCTGCAGAGTTTACATTGTAAGCCTGTAATGTCTAATTTGACGCAGAATTCTGATTTCCTGCTGTTCATAATAACGTTTGGGGTTACTGGATCGTATTTGTCTCCATGAATTTCTTGGTTATGCTTCTTTAGATCGGCAGGGTCCTGATATTGTTCTCTGCAGTAACAACAGACATACCCCGTGTCTATTTTTTGTAGGAAAGGGGTCGCATTGCTGCACATTATAATTATTTGCGTGTTATTTGATTGCTTTTCAATTTCTTCTCTTACAGACGGCTTTGTTTTACCAGCAGGCGGCTTTGGCTTGGCAGAAGGTTTATTTGGTTTTGGTTCGGGTTTTTTCTTTAATGTGATGTTACCTACAAAGAAAATATAAGGTTATTCTTAGTCCTTTCATTTTTTTTATCACACAAATAGTACTTTTCTCTTTTTTATTACTTGGCTTTATAATGAAAGGCGATTTTAAATAAATATAAGATTAAGTGATACACAGAAGACGAAATTCTGTGGAAAAGAAACCTTTGCAGTCAAACACTACAGGTCAATCCGTTTATCGTATGAATTCCAATATTAAACCCGATTTATAACTATTTACTTATCATCATACTCCTGTACTTGTCCTATGTTTTTTGGAGTCAAATAAACACGTTTTTTCTCACGTATCTTCATTGTTAATCATTACACTATCATTACAGAAGATTGATCAAGTAAAAATTGTCTTATTCTTTTAAACTAGCTTATGTCTGCAGCCTGGCTTTTATGGAGTCCGTCAATTGTCCTGCGTGATCGTACTACAAGGATATGCTGTATCATATGTGTTAACAGGTTATAAACTATTCATGTGCCTAATTTTATTATGGTTTCATCAAAATCCATTCAGTAGTTTTTGCGTGGTAGAGTCACGACCTTACATACATCCTCACAATTTTTCCCATTAATAATATCAGATACTAGATGTGCCCAGCGGTTTCACCCGATGTTGAGCTTTAAGAGCCTCAACATTACTGTCTTAGCGTGATATTAGAGGTTTAAAACTATCTTCATTATTGCCTTTTAACTAAACCGGTTTGGGGCACATCCGTTGGTTGGTTTCAGTCCATAACGGGCATCAATAGAAACTTTTTAGGGTTTCGTACTCAGAAGGCAAAAACGGAACTCAAATTGGATCACTTTATTGTCCATCTCTCTGTCTGTCAAGAACCATTATCTCGAGAAGTATCGATTGAATGAGGCTTTGTGTGTGTGAAAAAATCAATCCTCTTAGTTTATACAGTCAAAAGCTATAGCTGTTTATGTCGGAAAACTGTACGGAACCTTCAGTTCGCTAGTCTTGCTCGCTCTTGGCCGGTTTTTGTTTTATACAATAGATTGATAGTAGGATGGCTTCATCAAAAAAAAAGATTGCAAAAAAAAAACCTTTATTTAATAATGATGTTGCAAGTACCTACATAAGTTAATTTCTATGTTAAAATACAAATAATATTTGCTTGTAAATATTTGCTCTAGCTTTTGCCCGCGGCTTCGGTCGCGTTAAATTCAAGGTAACACAGTTCCCCTTCCCTGATTTGCAGGTACTTGCTACCTGTAGTTTTTGCCCTTGCGCCTTATTGATTGTAATAGCAATGCTAAGTTTTCCCTTTTCGTCCCCCTGTCTCCCTCATTTCCCACTAAAAAAAAAATAGACTATGTCCGTCTTCAGGGTCTCAACTAACTCTGTACAAAAAATCATCAAAATCGGTTTAGCCATTAAGGCGTGAAGATGTAACAAACAAACTCACTTTCGCTTTTATAACATTAGTAAGGATAGTAAGGATTATTATTATAAACTAGTGAAATTGAAACATCTGTTGGGAAAGGATTAATTAATGTTTCTGTGCTTACATCATAACATAGAATGAAATTAAGTATTTTACGCTGTTTTTTTTTAATGGCATCTCGCAGTTCAACCTATGAGGTCGTTAGCTGCTTAACCGGCCTATCCTGTGGACTCCTTGCATACTCTTGCAGACTCCCGTCATTTAAGACCTCCAGCAAAGGTTTTTCGCATTGTGTTCGCTTGGATCTCTTATACTCCTCAACGAATTTTAATGCCGTTTTCAGCAATAGATACGGCGATTCAGGAAGGTTTATTTGTATAATATCCCAGGCTACGTGGGTGAAACCGCGCAGGACGGCTAGTTTACTAATATTATAAACTAGCTTTCGCCCGCGGCTTCGCCCGCTTTAAATTTGGGGTAACACAGTTCCCCTTGCGCCTTATAGTTTTGTAATAGCAACGCTAAGTTTTCCTTTTTCTTCCCTCTTTCTCCCTCACATCCCATTTTTTAAAATAAAAATTAGCCTATATCCGTCTCCTGGTTCCCAACTATCTCTGTACCAAAATTCATCAAAATCGGTTTAGCCGTTAAAGCGTGAAGACGGCTAGTTTACTAATATTATAAACTAGCTTTCGCCCGCGGCTTCGCCCGCGTTAAATTTGGGGTAACACAGTTCCCCTTGCGCCTTATAGTTTTGTAATAGCAACGCTAAGTTTTCCTTTTTCTTCCCTCTTTCTCCCTCACATCCCATTTTTTAAAATAAAAATTAGCCTATATCCGTCTCCTGGTTCCCAACTGTCTCTGTACCAAAATTCATCAAAATCGGTTTAGCCGTTAAAGCGTGAAGAGGCAACAAACAAACTAACTCACTTTCGCTTTTATAATATTAGTAAGGATATCCCAGGCTACGTGGGTGGAACCGCGCAGGGCAGCTAGTTTACTAATATTATACCTACGTATAAACCTTCTATTGCGTAAAACTGCATTATAATCCGTTGAGTTGTTTAAAATATATATCTGTACTAGCTGTGCCCAGCGCTTTCACCCACTGCTCAAATCCCATTCTCACTTAGTGGTTTGAAAGATAGATAGTTGCCCATTCTCAGACTTACTGAATGTGCATAAAAAAAATCATAAGCACCGGTCGAGTCGTTTCGGAGGTGTATGGGAACAAACAATGTGACACGAGAATTTTATATATTAGAAGATATGGTAGGTCGGTTTAGAAAAATATCGACATAATGAAAAAACATGCGTTTGCTAAACGAAAACACAGTATTGAATATACAAAATTTAAGAGTAGAATAGTGTATTATCTATTGCTAAAGATATGAATGAATTACAAAACTTTAACGAGTTCTTTTGTCTCCATTTAGGAGAGACTATTTAATTGTTATTGATGATCTTTGATATGATTATCTTTATATGTACTAGACTACCATACTATTTTTGCCGATATTTATCGTGACCTTGTTTTTTTGACTCTCGTCATTATTATCCCGGCTATTTTCGTGAGAATTTAATTTACATTTCTTCATAAAAGATCTATTGCAACGTTCATATTTGTATATCATCTGAGTGTTTCTTCATAATATGCTCTTTCAACGACTTCTTTCTAGCGTAAGTCCTTAAACAAATATTACAATGAAAGTCTTTAGACCCCGTGTGTACTATTTCATGATGCCTCAGCATTGGTGCGGTAAAGAATCGTTTTTCGCACAGCTCACATTTATGCTTGCGTTCCATCAAATGATCCCTCCTAGTGTGTATGGTCAGAGATCGTTTGCAAGTAAAGGTCTTGTCACAAGCACGGCATTTAATCACGTTGTTTTCGACCCCATGCACTTCAGCTACATGTTCATCTCTCTTCTGATGATTTTTAAACATCTTATTGCAATGCCAACACTTATTTCTTAGATACTTGTGTATGTGGACGGCAGCTTCGTGACTTTTTACTTTTCTACCAGTATCATAGGTATTCGAGCAGTAGCTACATTTGAACTCGCCTGTTATATGTGTCTGAGCGTGCCTTTTAAGACAACCCCCAGTGATATAACCCATATCACACACTTCACAAATAAAATTTCTGTAGTGCGTGTGCATATGCAATTGTAAACTTTTAAACTTATCAAAAACACTTGGACACAAACAACATTTTATAACTTTACCACTGAACTTAAATGGTAAGAATTGGTTTTTAATGTCCATGTGTATTCCCCTTTCATGTTCATTCTTTAGATGTATTAACAGGTTTTCTAAAGTATCCATGTCAGCATCGCAGAGAGTGCATCGTAAATCCGTTAAGTCTAGCTTTACACAAAATTCATCTTTTCTGGTGATCTTTTCAATTGGAGTTACAGAACTGTACAAGTGCCGATGATTGTCACGAATATGCTTCTTCAGATCTGCAGGGTCTGAATACTGTGTATCACAGTAGCAACACATATAACCTCGATAATTAATTCCAAGAAAAGGTGTAGCATTAGAGTAAGTAAGGATTTCTTGAAGATTTGAGCGGTGTTTCTTTAGTTCCTCTATCATTTCTCTCCTCGCTTTACCGATTTCAGTGAGAACTCCTTTTGTTCTCTTCCGTTTTTGTTTATATCCATTACTTGCTTTTGGAACTTCAATAGTTCCAGTACCTATAAAGAAAACGTTGTTTTAATTGATATAATCTTACCCGAACCCAAAGATATTAATAATATCAAGTAATGAAAAAACAATTATAACTTTACCAGACAACTAACCTATACTGTTCAAATAAGCCACCAGTTAGAAATTTTAAAAAATAACTAGAATTGTGTTCTTTTAGCGCAGATAAAACTTACAGCAACCATTCCAAAAACTCCAAACGTAACCTTTCGTACGTGGCGAATGGTCAGGAGCAATATTTAACTTTCTAACTGCTATTTCGTAAAATGTAATCCTCACCTATTTACGTCTTTCTCTGAGAGCAGATACCGGGATGTAACTTTGCGATCTCAATACCAGAACCTGTTACGCACAGCTGGATATAAGACCGCGTTGTTAAGAAAAAGTATCTTTGGTATGGCACCGACTATTTTTAACCACATTCCTAATTGCATAAAAGAACAACCAGTAACAACCTTAAAAAAAACTAACTGCACTCCTATTAACCAAATGTTACTACTCCGCATCGGAATTTCTGTCTGATAAATTTTAGTTGTATAGATTTCTGTGTTATAATATAATATGTTTTGATGATGAACTGCATCAATGTTTGCATGCCGAAATGGTAGAATGTACAAGGATTCTCCGTAATTATTGTAATCACCTTATTGTAAATACCTACATTCAGAGCAAATAAATGAATATTCTATTCTATGACATCGTTAATTATTTTACCAATTTACACAATTAATGGTCAAGTGGAAACACGGTAGTTACGATGTCATCAAAAGTCACAATCATCATAGTCATCATTTTCCTACCCTTGTCCCATTCCATTTGGGGTCGGCGGCGCAACACGTTTTCTTCTTCCATTCTACCCCTATCACACGTCACGGCATCATTCACTCCTTTCTCATACGTCACAATCTGGATATTAAAACATAACAGTCTTGTACACTCTATAACGCAAAATGTAGATGGCAATGGAACGATCGACTAATGTCGATCGTTCCATTGTCATCATTCCATACTCAAATTTGTATATCATCCGCATGTTCTTTCATATTCTCTTTCAACGATTTCTTTTTAGCGTAAGTTCTTAAACAAATATTGCACTGAAAGTCTTTCGCTCCAGTATATACTTATGATGTAGTATTGGAGTAAATAAGGATTACTTAAAGATTTGAGCGATGTTTCTTCAGTGCCTTGAGCATTTCTATTTTCGCTTTACCAATCTCAGTGGGAACTCCTACTACATTCTTCCGTTCCTGTTGTTCGTTTTTATTGATTGTTGGAAGAAGCTGTCATTTTTCATGACAAAAGTGATGTACTCACGGAATACCGCAAGGGTTAGTACCTACGCCTGCCATTGTTAAACAACATCTTATTTTGTCCTGTACTGTAAAACCAACTTAAAAAAGAAACGATGTTTCAAATAAACGATTTATTTGTTTTTTTTTCCAGTTCCATCTGAAGGATGTAGGGAGTAATGCAAGACGAGCATGAATGACCTTTCTTGTAAAATCTGGATTCACACTAACTTTTCGTTGGAAATTGGACGGTCACGACGGTCACCAATGCCAGCCCTGCATAAACTGGGTACTATTTAGTAGTACTACTTTACTGGCTTTTCTTAGAATTTAAATTAAAATTCAATCAACTTTTATGAGTAAGACGTTTTTGAGAAAACTAGGGCCGCAACAACACTTTCAACCTTTTTTCTAACGAGAATATAACTGTTTTTTTTTTTTGTCAAGAAATCAAACAACCTCTATGAAGAAAAAAATATATTTCAGAATTATACAATGTTAAATCATTTTTGAATTATTGACATATGTCCTTGGTGTAAAAGAAAGGGCTAAATATCTTTTAATTGGTAATTCAAACCGCAAACTGTCGAAAAAAAAGGATTTTGGCCACTCTTCTTGATATTTTGTACGGGAATTTCATTTTTTTATTTATTCTTACGGAAACTTGTTCAGTTTCAGTCATTGGTGGTCTTCTAAATCACCTGCTTTTTGAGCAGTCATTTTATCGTTTCCAGACATGTCTTCGACAATTCAAACGGCTCTATACTATACAATTTAAACGAGTTCTTTGTGTTTACTCCTCATGTGCCCTTTCCAGCTAGCTTTCTGAACGAATTTCTGACCGCAGTGCTCGCATTTGAATCGTCTGACATCACTGTGTATTTCCATATGCTGAATTAAAGTAGTTTTTCGGCTAAATAACTTAAGGCACACGGCACATTGGAACTCTCTTGTTTTTGTGTGCGTTACCATATGAAACTTTACATTAGCTGCTTGGAAAAATGCTTTATCGCATTCTGGACATTTGAACCGCCTCTCCATTAAATGATCTCGCCTAGTGTGGATCCTTAGTGCGTTTGTACTAGAAAACGTCCTGTCGCACGCTTGGCATTTTTTAACTTTCAAGCTAACTCCATGCTTACTTAGCAAGTGCTCGTCTCTTCTCAATTCATACTTAAATCTTTTATCACAATACGGACATTTACACTTAAAATTCTTGTTGACGTGAACACTTCTTTCGTGGTTGCGAGCCCGCATCTTATTTTTAAAAGTTTTAGAGCATACATTACATTTGAAAACGCCTGCTTTATGTATCTTGATATGATTAGTGAGACTTACTTTTGTAATGTATCCCATGCCACATTCATCGCAAACAAAATTCCTATAATGAATGTGCATGTGTTCTTGTAGACTTTTTAACTTATCAAAATGACTGGAGCACACGTAACATTTCAATATTTCGCTGTTAAACTTAAATGGAATGATTTGGTTCTTTATTTCGGTATGTATATCTCTTTTGTGGTCAGTTTCGAGATGTGTTATAATTTTTTCTAATGTGTCTATGTCAGTATCACAAAGTGTGCATTTTAAATCAGTTATGTCCAGTCTCAAATAAAATTTGTCTAACGTGTACTTATTTCTACAATTTGGTAATACACTGTTAAATAAACCTTTATGATTGTCCCGAGTATGCTTCTTTAGGTCTGCAGGATCGGAATACAGTGAATTGCAGTAGCCACACTTATAACCTCGATAATCAGCTGCGAGAAATGGCGTAGCATTTGAACAAGTCAGAATTTCTTTAATATTTGTGTGATGTTTCTTCGTTTCTTCCGTAGCATAAAACTCTGATTTAGTGCTGTTGGAGAGAATTTTTTTTTCATTTTTACGTATTGGTTTTCCCCCTTTATTTGTATTTCGATTCTTGATAGGTCTGCCTCGAGTACCTATAAAGAAAACCATGTTTAATTGTGTGGTGTCCAAGCAAGTCGTTTATGTTAATGTTACTTGTTCTAAAGAGAACAAGAAACTACAGAGACAGTGTCGGCTTAAGTCCTTACTGCGCAGTTAAACCGTAGAAGTGTCATCGTAGTGTTACTTAACCAGACAAGTTAGCTCTCGTCGAGAACTTTCATCGTACAAAACAATCACATTAAGCATGATTCGGTTTGTGAAAAGCAAATTGAAAATAAAATTATGTGTGCGGCGGAGTTTTATATGACATCCTACCTTACTCAAATAAGATATTATGCTTAAAGTTGTCCGTATAAAATATTTGCGCTAACCTGATGCGTCATTTATCAACCACTGATCCCGAAAACCTTGAAAATAACACCCATATAGGAAAAGAGATGACCGGTAGCACAGTTGTCACGTGCTGCCCTGCAAAGTTGTTCAGCGAGGTTCAGGGAATGCTCTGACACCAAAAACTTCAAACGTGTTTAGCCCAAAACTCATGACACGCGTACTCCTTTGGCAGATGCAGTACATAGATCATCGAGTGCGCATGTGATTGGGTATGCGGTGCAAAATGAAGGTGGATTGACGGCTCAGGTATCAAGTTCGTATGCGGCGTCTCCCCACACACAATGGCCCAATACTTCATTTAAAACCGCAAACACGATATAACGTTAGGTAGGATCGTAGCAGATGGCGCTCTGTGGTTTCGGTCTACCCACATGGGAAAAGGAAGTGTGTTTATGTATGCACATAAGAGACTAGCTTTTACCCGCGGCTTCGTTCGCGTTAAATTCGGGATAATACAGTTCCCCTTTCCTGATTTACAGGTACCTACTTTCTGTAGTTTTTGCCCTTGCGCCTTATTTACTGTAATAGCAATGCTAGATTTCCCTTTTCTTCCCTCTGTCTCCCTCATATCTCAATCTTTTTTTTAAATAAAAATAGCCTATGTCCGTCCCCAACTATCTCTGTACCAAAATTCATCAAAATCGGTTAAGACATTTAGGCGTGAAGACAAAACAAACAAACAAACTCACTTTCGTTTTTATAATATTAGTAAGGATAAATTAGTCAGGGAAGCAACGACATACTAGTTACTTTCGAGGTCAGCATTTTCACACAAACGAAAATATGTTAAACTTCAAAAGGTTATTTGAAATCAAACAAGTTATAAAAACATAATTATATTCACAAATAAAAAAATAACTTATTTACATTTGCACTAACAAAAATATATTTGAACTGAAATTATTAGAATATTAACAATTTTTCCAACTAAATATATATCTATATTTGCTCAGTTAACCACAGAGCCTGGATATGTGCCCGGTTGATTGCGGTAGGCTACTCCATTATCACACGGAAGACCCTTTCGCTGCCCAGTCCAAATTATACAATACATTTTGGACTCATACGCTGAGGTCTGGGCAGCGAAAGAGTTAAACATGGGGGTGACTACCCCGGGGATTAAAAGCGCGATATAATGTTACCTACTATCTAACTAGACCCATATGAAAACTTGGGTCAATAAAAAAACATGGCCAAGTCTAATACACATACGCTCCGGATTATGAGTTGTGGGTCGTATATTCGAACCCAGTCATACTTCTTTGTCTAGTTTATTTCATCATGCTGCTTTCAACAAAGGTAAAGAAAAAAATCTTCAGGAAACTAGACTACCGGCCAAATGTTTGAGACTACTTGTAAAAATCTTTGTCACTGACAAAAGATTTAAAAAGAACTTGAACTAAAGAGTTCACACCTGCATATTATATTGTTATTATAAAATTTCGGAGTCATTTTTTTTGTATATTTTTAAGTATCATCATATAGAGGTCTACTTTTTCAAAATATAAACGAGTGGCACGCAAGGACCAGTAGGCCTACTATGACGTCTTAAAGCAGAACTTATTCCACTGAGGGAAAGAGATGGTGCTAGACACCCTGTATAGCTCTGTCTCTTTCCCTCAGTGGAATTAGTTCTGCTTAAAGACGTCATAATAGGGTAGCAGGTGATAGAAGTCATTTCAATATTTTTATGAGCTGCTCATTGTTAGTTTATTTATTTTTATTTAGGGTCATCCGAAATTAAGGACTAATCTTAAACATATTTATTAACTGAGTTTTTATGGACTGAGTCTTTTTTTATCTTGGTTTGTCCAAGCTCGTCGTTGTAACAGTGAAAACATCCTAAAATGGGAAAAATGCGCAAAATACGCAGTAAAACTCGTCCTGCCAATTTATTTCCACAGAAAAAATTAGAGGGAAAACGTTTATATAGCTAAGCACTGCTTAGTGTTCACTGACACATCATGCTTTTAGAGACTGGACAGCACCATTCCAAAGTGAGTTGTTCTGTCTCAGACGAGATGTTCTAAGCAAGACCCACCGAGAGATTTGACTGTTTTTCCTGACAGGCTGATAGAAATACTGAAGAAAGTTTGACGTGTGAAAGTGTTTTTAACAAGCTCCTTACAGAATAAATATTATCTATGTATAAAAAAGTATACACGAGCTCTTTTATATAGAAAAGTGAAACTTATTAGGTTATCCACGACGGATGTTTCTAGATGTGTCATTTGAATACAAAAACATAATTTAAATTAACAGTTCACATTTGCACTAATAAAAACATATTTATCTACTTAACGTTCAATAATCAATATCTTTACTTGCTTTACTATAATGTGTAGGTACTTAGGTGGTAGTTTTTTATAATATTGTGATCATTATGGATATTATTATTATTATCATTTTGCTGTGCCCTACAGGGGTAGGGCACAGCAAAATGGTAGAGAGGAAGCTCTGTTTTAAAAGATAGTTAATATTTTTGTGTAGAAGATTTGTCATTAAACAATTCAGGTGTTATTGTACAATTACATATTTAGAAATATGTGTTTTCTTTTATATTTAAATCTTTATTTTTCTGCCGATTCGTATGTGTAGGTATTTACTATTATATTGCAAAAATCTTGGAATTAGACAAGGGTGCCGTGTCTATTTCTCATGTGCCCTTTCCAGCTGCATTTCTGAACGAATGCTTGACCGCAATGCTCGCATTTAAACCGCCTATCGTCGTTATGTATCCTCATATGCTCTTTTAATGTTTTCTTCCTGCCATACGACTTGTAGCACACAGTACATTTGAACTCCCTCACTCCTGTATGTTTAATCATGTGGAGTTTTAATTCGTTAGATCCGAAAAATTTCATGTCGCACTGAGCACATTTGTACCGTCTTTCCATGAGGTGATCTCGTTTCGTGTGGATTGTTAGTGCACCTTTATGGTCAAATGACTTGTCACACGCGTTACATTTAACGGCTTTAATCTCAACTCCATGTACCTGGACCAAGTGATCATCTCTCCTTTTGTAATTCGTAAACTTCTCATTACAGTACCCGCATTTACTTAGCAAGTTTGCGTGGATATGAACGGATTTTTCATGACTTTTCTTTTTTCTGTGAGTATCGAATACTTTTGTACATAAGTCACATTTGAATGTACCAGTCTTATGCCCTTCAGTGTGACAAGCTAGAATGTGTTTGTTTATAAAGCCAGCGTCACAAAATTCACAAATAAAATTTCTGTAATGCACGTTCATATGTTGTTGCAAGTTCTTGAACTTATTGAAAACGTTTTGGCAAAACATGCATCTTAGTGTATCACTGTCGAACTTAAAAGGCATTATGTGGCTCTTAATGTCAGTGTATATTTTTTTATCGTGTATTTTGATCAAATGATCTATGAGTTGTTCTAATGAATCTATGTTGTTTTCGCATATTTTGCACGTAAGATCGGTGATGTCTAATTTGACAAGAAATGAGAACATCATTTTACCGACCATGAATTTGAGTTTAGTTTTATCATCGTGGCCTTCCAGAGTGTGTTTTTTTAAATCTGAAGGATCTGGAAATTCGTCTGCGCAAAAACAACAGGCATATCCGATGCCCCCTCTGCATCGTATAGGAGTCGCGTTGGTACATTGTAATATAAGACGAATATTGCTTCTATGTTTTATTAACTCATTAATTTTGAGCTCCTCAGGTTGTTTGAGATTTCCTCGGGCACATTTGCGAGTGACTTTTTTGTCACAATCCGTTTCAATCTTGGCGTTCACGTTACGTTGAACACCTACAAAGAAAAGGAAACGGTTATTGAATATTTCGGAGGCGTTTTCTTCCATGCTGTGGTTTGCTTGCTCTATTTGCTATCCCATATAATTTTCGTTTAAGTTGTTTGTCTGATGTTAGTTATCGAATTATTGTATAAGTTATAAAAATATTAAAAGCCTTAATTGTTATCAAATTGCTGCGTCGATCCTAAATAAATTGGGAGAAGGGCAGTTGAGAAGACAGTGTATCATTATCAAATACCAAGATTTGCAATCGTAGTAGCGTTGGCTATCGAGTAACTACTCTTAGAATAAGGATCCTGATAAGTTATTCGGCTCTAGCTGTAGGTATTTTTCTAATAACTCTAATTTAATCGTAACAGTTAGGACTATAATTAGTGAGCGATAAGTCACGACGTATGAGCTTTGGTTTTGTTTAAATTCTTAAGGAGAAGGACTGCAGAATGAAGGATTACCAAACCCGTTTAATTCAAAATATGGTTAATCATCACGTTGTGAATCCTTCGAAACTTACGTAGCTAATCAGTTGTTCCGCACCCCGCATCCCGCGCGTTTGCTTACCCCGCAATACGTTTCGTCTATATTAAATCATTTGGGATAAAACAATAATAATGTTACCCGACCCGAAAAACTGGGATAAGGTAGAGTGAGATAAATTAAAGTCGTTTATACCAGAAGAAGTTATTTTTTTATTATTAATTATATATATTATAGTTATTAAACGAAACCAAAATTACTCTTAAAACTAAAGTCAGGTAATATTTTGGGATACAATTAAAAAATCCTAAAAAAGGTCTTTCGTAAGTAACATCGACAGAATTATAATACCAGTTAAATTAATTGAGCTTAACAATAAAGCTGGACTATCAAAGTCAAATGGGCTAAACTATTAATCGTCATTTTTTATTAACAAGGAGTCTTTTAGATTTATCTTCTACTAGCTGTTAAACGCGACTTAGCTCGCGTTAAATTTGAAGTAACAAAGTTTCTCTTTCCTGATTTGCAGGTACCTGCTACCTGCAGTTTTTGCTTTTGTGCCTTACTGATTTGTATCTTTTTTTTAAAACAGCCTATATCCGTCTCCTGGGTCCCAACTATTTCTGTACCAAAATCGGTTTAGTCACTAAGGCGTGAAGAGGTAACAAACAAACAAACTCACTTTCGCTTTTATAATATTAGTAAGGATTAAGAATATTTTTAGCCTTTTAAAGTACCTTAAAAGACACTCGAGTTTAAAGTATCGCTGAAAAACTTGCATTATATTAATCATTAGCTTATAGTTGATACTGAACACAAGGTTCTCTTGTAGTACATGTTTACCGATTTATATTTTCCTATGATTCCCGAGTCTTGTTTGCGTCTCAAAAACACGTCTATCCCACAAATTTTAAGTATATCAATTACAGGTCCTGTGGTATTTTTACTTTTTTATATCGGTCAATTCTCTTAAGTCGAACATTACAATTGAACTATTGTTAATTAATATCTAGATGTGGTTTGGGAATTTCCCCAAATATTATTTTACCCAGTTTATAATGAAACTATTCATATCAAACAGTAATTCCATGCTTAGATCGCATATGCCCTTTCCAGCTGCACTTTTGCACGAACGCCCGATCACATTTCTCGCATTTAAATCTCCTATCATTCTCATGTATTCTCATGTGCTCCCTCAAGGCTCTCTTCAACCCGTAGGACTTGCAGCAAACCTTACAAGAAAACATTTTGATTCCCGTGTGTTTGACCATATGGTCGTTTAGAGACTCTTTGGTAAAGAACTCCATCTCACATTCGGTACATTTGAATCTGCGTTCTAGCAAGTGATCCCTTCTGACATGAAGCTGAAGTTTAGACTCAGACGAGAAGACTTTGTCGCAAGCTTTACACTGTTTGGGTTGAGTGACAACGATGCCATGTACTTCAGCTAAGTGAGCACATTTTTGTCTGTACCACATGAACTTTTGGTCACAATACCCGCATTTGTTCAAAGATAACAAGTGAACAGTCTTTTCGTGGTATTTCTTTTTTCTGGGAGTGTCAAATTCTTCGGAACAGTGACCGCATCTGAAGACTCCCACTTTGTGGCTATCACTGTGTGTGTTAAGCATTTTCTCGTTAACGAAACCAGTCCCACATACGTCACAAACAAAGTTTCTATAGTGTGTATACATGTGCTCTTGCAGGACTTTAAATCTGTTGAATATTCGTGGGCAGAAGGTGCACTTAAGAGTCGAGTCTTCGAACTTAAATGGAATGATATAATTCTTTATATCTGTGAACATTGGCGTCCCATGTTCGTTCTTCAGATGTTGTATGAGGTCTACATCTGAATCAATGTGTGTGTCGCACAAGGTACACTTGAGTTCGGTAATGTCTAGCTTGACTAAAAAGTATAAGGCGCGCTGCCCTTTCATAAAGTCCAGTTTATCACTATCAACGTGTTCTGTAATGGTATGCGTCTTTAGTTCTTCAGGATTAGGATATTGGTTATCACAGAAGCAGCAGACATATCCAAGATCATACTTACGAATGGGTGTGGCATTGCTACATAGTAGTATCTCTCTAATATTGTAACGTTGTTTGAATAATTCCTCCTCATCATGCTTTTGACTCTTTTTCTTAGTTTTAATCCCTTCTTCAGAGTTTGCTTGAGGTTTTCCTCTGCTAATATCTTTCTTTCCGACTATCTTGGATATTGTACGTGCTGTTTCTGCTTTTGAAGCAATCAGTCGTTTATTGATCTCGGATTGTAACTTCTTGGCAAGATCTGCCGCTTCACTTCGACCTACAAGTAAAAACATTGTTTTGTAATTTTTGGATAAATTAAAATGGTTTTTTGGTTAATTTACTTTAATTTGTAGGTCGAAGGGTTTTTCGTAATGGTTATTGTGTAAAAATTGCTCTTGATATTTTATCAATAACACTATTTGGTTTTGTAAATCAAAAGAAAGATAAACTTATTTTCTTTTTGACTTTCCATACCGTATAGTGGATTGTGTTTTTTAAAATAAAACTCAAGACTTACAAAAAAAAACTTTATTAAATAAATTTTTACCGCAAACATAATTTCACCAGCCCCCTTACTTTAGCCAAGTAAGAAATCTTTAGCTTTACATTCATCAATATATGTACTAAAATAGCTTAACAGTTAATATTTTAGAACAGTTTAAGATGTATTAAATTAACTTTACGCGAAATTATTATATTATTTATCATCAGTAAGTTGTTGTACCATACTATTTTGTGTTGAAATCTTTCTTACATGCTAACTAACCGCAGACAATCAAACGACGTTTCGGAATACAGCAGAATTCTTAGTTTTAGGCGTAGATTGATCAAAGCAGATAGATTGATTGAACAGTAAAATAAGTCACTTCGTGCATTCCGTGTCTTACAACTACTTGAAATGTAGAATTAACGTAGAAATTATCAACAAAACAACGAATAGACTTAACAACCATTTTGAAAACTTACGATTATTATAACATTCACAAAGAGTGTGTAACAAACTTTACCATTCTGAGTTATAGATGATTATGACAAGACTTTTAAAGTCAGCGCATACTTTCTTACACCCTGTAAGAGCCCTCTCTTAGTGCGAACATTGCACTTAATAACATTTTCTTCTCTAAGCAGTCAAGATATTAGCAAAAACAACTTTCACAATGACTTTATTTATATTTTACTTAATAAATCTGTCACTAGATCAACGTAACGCTGAATATGCCAAATGCCAAAATTTGAAAAAGTTCGAATTCGCCGTAAGATCCACAACGTCAAACCAATTCATCATGTCTCGATTTCATGTGGTTTTTCCAGCTGCATTTCTGCACAAACGCTTGTCCACACAGTTGACATTTAAATCTCCTGTCATCCGCATGTATTCTTAAATGTTCTCTTAATGTATGTTTACGTCCAAAAGCTTTGAAACAGACATCGCACCTATACTGTTTTTCGCCTGTATGTTTTAACATGTGCATATTCAGTTCTTTCTTCCCATAAAATTTCATATCACAGTGCTCACATTCATTTTTCCTTTCAAGTAAATGATCCCTTTTAGTATGTCTAGTTAATCTGTCTCTTCTTGTGAACGTCTTATCACAGGCCATACATTTGAGAACACGAGGATTTGCACCATGCTCTTTTACCATATGTTCATTTTTCTTTGCGTACGTCGTGAATTTTTCTTGGCAATGTGGGCATTTGTTTCGTCTATGATCTCCTATATGTACAAATTTTTCGTGGCATAATTTCTTGCCATTTGTATCAAATACTTTTGAACAAAACGAACAAAAGAACTCTCCTTGCTTATGTCGAGCCATATGACTGTTAAGCGTTCTCTTGTTTACAAAAGGCGAGTTGCAGGATTCGCAGTTATAATTATTATAGTGTACGTTCATATGTTCTTGTAGAAGCTTAAAGCGTTCGTAGATTTTAGGGCATAGCACGCATTTGAACGTATCTCCATCTAGATTAAAAGGCAGAATATGATTTTTGACATCCGTATGTATAATTTTATTGTGTTCAGATTGCAAATGAGTCATCAGTTGTTCTAATCCATCAATATCTTGACCGCATATTTCACATTTCAGACCAGTTATGTCTACTTTAACGACGTATGAACTTAACGGGTAGCCTCTCATGAATGTGCTTTTTGTTTTGTTATCATGTTTTTGCTGGGAATGTATTTTAAGGTCTCCTGGCATGGTGAAGTGTTCTGGGCAGTAGCCGCACAAGTAACCATTTCCTGTGTAACTTCTGATAGGGGTAGCATTAGAAAATAAGAGTATATTACGAATATTCTGCAAATGTTTATCTATTTCCCTTTTGTCTGCCTTGAGTGGACGGACCGTTAATATTTCTTCTTTGATCGCCTTTAAACGACCTTTTTTCGCGACAGTTACCGTCCAATCAACGTTGTTGTCGTTTGCTCGTGTAGGTCTCGGTGCACTTAGTGTGTTTAATATTTTACTTACATGAGTTTCTAATTTAATTTCTGTATGGCAGCCGAGACCTACAAACAAAAGTTTGATACAATTATTTCCTGCGAATAATCTACGTCTTGATTGGCTATTTATTTTTAAGAACTTAATCAAGTACCAGAAAAACTGCTTTATGTGCGCCCAAGTAATGTTATATATGAAGTAAACCGCCATAAGGTTAATTGAGTACATTCGCCTGCAAAGTTTTACTGACAGGTATTGTGTTAGTTGTGGTATTATGCAGCCAAAACAATAAGTATAGGATGAACCCGGTTCTAGCTGCATTAGCTTAAATACGTGCTTAGTTCTGGATTCGATCTATTGTCATTCATCAAGTTATGTTACCTAAGAATTGACATCAAGAACGTACGTTTAGTTTTGTTGTGCTTAAAAAATCTGCTAAATCTAGCTCTACTGTTCGGAATTGTCGCGGTTTAAAAGGTTCATTTTAAGAATCAATATTTGTGATCTCACTTGTTATCGTATGTACAAACGCGCGCCTAGAATTGTATTTGGAAAATAGTCTATGTGAGCACTGATTCGCAGAGTGCCAGAGCACTTGATTCAAGATTACTACTTACATAAAAAAGTATGTCTAAAAATGATTTCTTAGCATTAAAAAACCAGTCACACGTCAGTCTCCACTCTAAAAACGCAAGTTTTAGAGTACAAGTAATTCTAAGATGTCAAAATAGAAACCTATTTTCTTTACGGAAAAACGTGTGCTTTAATGCTCCAGCGATTCTAAAAGTAGGTTCCGGAGAAAAGTCACATATAACATTAGATTGATAGAACTTACATTAGAGAATAAAGTGTTACACTTTTAAAATATTCATAATTAACGTTTTTGTGAATTACAGTGTCTTTGATTTGTTAATATCTGATATGGGGTTCCATAAAATAAAAATACTTGGTGGGAGTTCCGTTATCTTAACCCTTTATACCCTTCACTGTATAGACTGTAGGTAACATACCGTACAAACGCTGTATTCTTTTAAAATAATTGATTTACTACCTTAATAGCGTACTGTAGCCTATAGTCTACATTTCGAACTGACGAGCTAGTACCAAAAAAACGACTTTTGACCTTAGTGTTGCCTACAAGCAACATTCCCTGTTTTTGTTTTAAATTGTAAAAAAAATAAAAAAAAAAACCTAAAAATACGTGTATATTATCTCCAATCCAAAAAATCTAATAATACCGAGTTTATGAGTGGGTTAAAAGCTTATGAACCCCTACTCTTTAGGAACAGTATTCTAATACAATAATTGGACCTTACTGGCATTGGTGAAAGCTCTACATTGACTTAAACCTGCTTATTATGTTTCGACCGCATATGACCTTTCAAACTGAATTTCTGCACAAACGCTAGCCCGCACAAATCGCAACGATATTTTCTGTCCTCCGCATGTATCTTCAAATGCTCTGTTAAATGATCCTTCCGAGCGAAAGCCTTCAAACAAATATCACAACTAAAACGTTTCACTCCTGTATGTGTTAACATGTGCATATTCAGTGTCTTCTTTATAAAGAACTTCATGTCACATTGCTGGCATTCGTGTGTCCTTTCAAGTAAGTGATCCCGTTTTTTATGTTTATATAATGATTCTTTGGTACTGTACTTCTTATCGCAGGCTAAACATTCGAAGACGAGAGGTTTAGCGCCATGTTCTTTCACCATATGTTCATTCCTCTGTGTGTAGCTAGCGAATTTCTCATCGCAATGTGGACATTTATTTCGTTTCTGATCTTGAGTATGTGTGCATCTTTCATGGCACCGTAGCTTGATATTTGTGTCGAATACTTTTCCACAAAACTTACAAGAGAACTCCCCTTGTTTGTGTCGGGCTGTATGACTTTTTAAGGTACGTTTATTGAGGAAAGGTGCGTTACAAATTCCGCAGTTGTAATTGCCGTAGTGTACATTCATGTGTTCCTGTAGCCCTTTGAAATGGTCGTAGATATTAGGGCATAGAGCACACCTCAACTCGTCACTATCAAATTTAAAAGGCAAAATATGATTTTTGATGTCTCTATGTATGATTTTATAGTGAACAGACTGTAAGTGATCCATCAGTGGTTCTAATCCATCAATATCTTCATCACATATTTCACATTGCAAACCAGTGATGTCAAGTTTAACGACGTAGTTAAAGATGATGCAGCCTTTCATGAAACGGCTTTTAGTTTCGTTGTCATGATTTTCTAGTGTATGTAGTTTGAGGTCTATCGGTAAACTAAAGTATTTAGAACAGAAGGCGCATAAATAACCATGCCCTGTGTGTTTTCTGATAGGAGTGGCATTCGAATAAAAGAGAATGTTTCGGATATTCTGCAAATGTTTGTCAATTTCTTTGTCTGCTGATTTAGGAGATCGAACCTTTAATAAGTTTTCTTTGAACGCTTCTTTGTCGATAGCAGATCTTGGAGATTTTATAGCTTTCATTATTTTACTTACGTCTGTTTCTAAATTTATTTCTGTTTCGCAGCCCAGACCTACAAAGAAAAGTTTTAATTAAAATCTACAACATATATATTGACTGCGATGGACTTGTCTCATTTAGTACAGAGATCCAACAGTTTTTTTTTTTTTTATGCGAAACTAACGATTTTTTGAGTTACTACTAGTCTATCTGCAGAGAAAAATCTATTTTTAACACCGGAATAAGAGTTAAATATATCGTTTTATAAGTTTCGCTCATAAGTTGCATGCATAGTTATTTTTTACAATAGTTTGGAATTAGGAGACTGGATTCCGTACTTGTCAACCTTCTTCCCTGTTTATGTAAAAGAAAGTCTAAGTGATGCTTAGTATAAGTTTGTTATAGCATCCGAATTGTTCAACAATTAACCGACTTTGTGTTATAAAAAGTTGAAGAAACTTTAATTTCTAAAAAAAAACATCTGCCTAACCTTTCCTCACCTATGTTTGGCTCTTGTTTCCTTCTCATGAATACAAATTGAATTCTTGGCTCATATTAATAGTTTTGAGTATATGTGTATTGTTGGCAAATTTCACACTTCAACCCAGTAATGTTAAGTTTTACAGCATTAAAGCCACCCTTAAATGCATGATTTTATTTTTAGACCGAGAAAAAATATATTTTGGAGCCATGAATATGCTGATTCAGGGAAAAATAATAAAAATTTGACAGTCGTGAAGAAAAAAAGTGTGTTGCCACTCGATTAAATATATAACCATGATAGTGATAATCCTGCAACAGCATGCAATGAACTCATACTAATAATTTTATGGTCGTTTGAATGGTATGTTGCAGTTTTACAACTTTATGCATTTAAGGGAGTGCAACCTTTCATAAATTGGCTTTTTGTTTCACTGTCATGTTTTTGTAGTGTATGTTTCTTATGATCTCTGGCAAGAAGCTGCTTACAAAAGGTAATGTGGTCAAGGTTTGCTGTGTATCTTCCGAATGGAGTACCATTAGAATGTTCAACAATTTCTTTTGTATCAGTTGACAGTGACGGCACGGTTGGCGCAGTGGCTCAGCGATTGACTGCTGCACTGCTTGTCGCGGGTTCGATTCCCGCACGGAACAAATATTTGTATGACCTACAGATAGTTGTTTCGGGTCTGGCTGTTTGTGTATGTGAATTTAAATGTTTGTAAATGCACCCACGATACAGGAGAGATTCCTAGTGTGGGGCAACGTTTAAAAAAACAAAGTTTAAACAGAAGACAAGACGTTATATGAACAAAAAGTGTTCCACAGTTACTTAAGTCTTTTTTTTTTTCGATCAAATCGTCTACGTCCAGATGTATTCTCAAAAGCTCCAAATTAAAGAGGCTCTTTAATTTTTAGCCTTTGAAACTTAGAACTTCTGTTACTGAGACTACTATCATCGCTAATCGTTTAATTGGTAATTACCCCTCGGGTTATTGGGTTTAATATGTAATATAATTATTATGTAATATAATATCGATGCTTCCGGCAACAAATGTCGTAAACGCCATTTTGGCGAAAATGAGTTAAGAATGTAGCCCTACTTAATTTTTGGCGCTGCGTCGATCTAAAAATGTGAAAAAAATATTCGCCTAAAAAAAATACTTTTACACCCAAAATTTTTACTAGTATAATCAAGATTTTTTACAAAAGAGGGTATGTATAACTCATATTGCTTAGAACCGAATAACCGTGCAGGTCGTATAATACAACGTACAAACAGCTGTCGGTCGTAAAAACATGAATACATATAATAATTGTAATTACACCCCACAATCATTTTTAAAACGTAAGCTCTGCTGAGAAACAATTGTCGTAATGTCACTTGGTCTTAGAGAATTCCAATCCAATGACAGAAGATTATTAATCAGGAAGACCTGATTTTCTATAACTCGTCGTCGTATTATGTTTTGCATCTACTTTTTTATTATCTTGTCGATAACACTTTCCCATTTTCACCAACGACACTAAAAGTTAGGTAGACCATAGTACAGAAGCTTTCCGAACAAACAAGATCTAGAAAGATGAACTACCTAAATTTTTAAGGGCGTTGGTGAAAATGGGCATTGTTTATTAAAATTATTAGAGCAGTAAGCTTGGTAGAATGTTTACTTATATTTTTTTGTAATTCATTATCAATACGTTTTAAAAAAAATGTCGCGTTTATAAAATCTTCTTGAAATCAATGAAACAAAATGATTACTTAACATTTTCAATTTGTCTGGCTGGTTAGGAACACCGTTGGAGGTAGAACACTATAGGCATCTTGTAACAAACGTTTGATTAAATTATACGGGACGATGCCTTTGATATACTTAGTTAAGTGTATTTTTATACCTTTAGGACCTGGCAGGTCCTAAAGGTAAAAATGATGATTGACGTACAAGATCCTCTAATGGAAATTTAAGTACCTAATTGGTTTAGACAATTTTTTACTTTGAATTTGTATTAATGCCTTTTTGTGAGCGGGGGAAGTCATTGGTGGGAAATCATCCAATGACTTCCCCCGCTCTGGGCGGAGCGGGGGGGGGCATATCAGACTTGTACTGACTAGAACCCACCCATGTTCCTTCTATTGCCCTTTACGTTCCGGGGCCGCGTTATCTCTTTCGAACAACCCACAACCCCGCGGAGGCTCTGGCAAGCCCCTCTGCTTTGCTGACTCTCTTTGAGGCGCGCGTGAAACAGGAACGCGCCGTCGACACGGCCTGTCGTCAATCGACGGACGGACGGTGAACTACGCATTGCTCACCTTCCACAGGCCCGCAATCTACGGTGGCCGGGAGTCGTCTCGCGGCGCCCGGCGCCATGGGCGTCTCCCGCGGCGGCTGGGTTGGGCAGATGTTCTCTCCCTCACGCCCGGCCACCTCCTTTGCTAGCATTACTGCTTCGCACGCGGTGGTGACCGCTTCCCAATCCCTCTCGCTCCGGACCATGGCCTGAACCAGGGCCGGACGCGAGAGATCGCCGCCGCCGATCGCCTCTAACTCGGGCACGGCGGTGCTCCGCCCACGCTGGGCAGATCGCCACTGTGTGCTCCACCGTGTCCTCCGGGCGATCGTCACAATGGTGACACCCGGGCGGTATTAGTGACTTGCTTAACCA
This sequence comes from Ochropleura leucogaster, assembly GCA_958449745.1. Taxonomy (NCBI): domain Eukaryota; kingdom Metazoa; phylum Arthropoda; class Insecta; order Lepidoptera; family Noctuidae; genus Ochropleura; species Ochropleura leucogaster. The sequence continues at coordinate 6,243,991 of OY288228.1, read as the reverse complement.
TTATTTTGATTAAACGATGACGGTCAATGAACAAAATACCTTTTTTAATTATGTCAATTTGTTTTATTTTATTGTTTTTATTACAAGTAATGAAAACTCAACGTACAGTCTTAAATTCATTGATTTGCTTCAGATATTTCCATGTTTGTTACATACCATCGCATCAGATCGTGGTGTTTACACTCATTTTTATTTCAGTATATGGTTTTTAAAACCAAACCCAGAACTATTGTATTTAAAAACTGGTGCATACTTCTAACTTCTGTTAGACAAATCGCTCTCCATTGATTTTTTAGTGGTTGTAAATACCAACTTCTTGAATTTTCTGGGGTGTATGTCCAAGCTAACTTTTAAAATAAGGCTTTGACATAAATAGCAATAATATATTATGAAACACCGTAGTATTTTACGTATTTCTTGTATAGAACACAATTTTACAACTTTTAAAGTTAAAAAGATATAAGCCAAAAACGAAATTATTTTTTGTTTTTCGTTGATTACCAAAAGTGCTATTTTGGTGTTTACGACCTTTGTTGTCGGAAGCATCGATATATAATTACTTTTTAAAATGTAATTTATAATATATAGGCACAAAAGAGTTGTTGGAAACATGAAGATGCGTACGTAGGATGATCATGGCTCATCTCCGCCGAAAGCCAGTCTCAAGTTCTGTGATGCACAGAGAAAGCACAAATACTCCTTACAATTGTATATTATTACTAGCTGTTCCACGCGGTTTCACCCACGCTGCTCAGCACCTGTTGGTCGTAGCGTGATGTTATATAGCCTATAGCCTTCCTCAAGAAATGGACTATCCAACACTAAAAGAATTTCCCAATTCCAACCAGTAGTTCCTGAGATTAGCGCGTTCAAACAAACAAACAAACACAAACTCTTCAGCTTTATAATATTAGTATAGACCGACCCCAACATAGTTGGGAAAAGGCTAAGCAGATGATAGATTCCAAAAATTCATAACTGATGTCGGCAATCTTAATCAACTGATTAAGATGAAAAAAAAAATAGGAATAATAATAGTTGAATATAAATGATACACGCGTTTAAAATCAAATATTTACTATAACGACATACTGTACACATAAATAAATGCACGTCCGTCGTGAGTTATTGTTCTATATTGTAAGTTTTTAAAAAAAATCTTATGTTGCATCCCTCATAAATGCGTCCAGAAATACCGGTGTGCGTACGTCTCTTTTCTTAAGTAAACGATAAAATCACATCACGTAAATTGCATAAATACAAAAGTTTAAACCCGTTCATTGTGTCGAGACCACATATGATTTTTCCAGCTGCATTTCTGCACAAATGCCTGACTACAGTGTCCGCATTTAAATCTCCTGTCATCCGTATGTATCCTCAAATGCTCTTTTAAAGTAAATTTTCGTCCAAAGGCTTTGAAACAGATATCGCATTTGTGCTGCTTTTCGCCCGTGTGTTTCAGAAGGTGAGATTTCAATTGTTTCTGTCCGTAGAATTTCTTATCGCAGAATTCGCATTCGTATCTTTTTTCAAGTAAGTGATCCCGTTTAGTGTGTCGTGTAAGTTTAAATTTTGTATTAAACGTCCTATCACACGCCAGACATTTGAAGACGAGGGCCTCTACGCCATGCTCCCTCACCATATGTTTATTCCGCTGAACATAGGAAGCGAATTTCTCATCGCAATGAGGACATTTATTTCTCTTATGACTAAAAATATGTACGAATTTTTCATGGCATCGTTTCTTGCCCGTTGTGTCAAATACTTTAGAGCAGAATGAACAAGAGAATTCTCCTTGTTTATGCCTGGAAATATGACTTTTGAAAGTCCTCTTATTAAGGAATGGAGCATTACAGATTTCACAATTATAATTATTGTAGTGTACATTCATATGTTCGACTAGAAGCTTGAAGTGATCGTAGACATTAGGGCATAACACACATTTCAATACTTCGCCTTCAAATTTAAAAGGTAAAATATGATTTTTTATATCTCTATGTATCATTTTATTGTGTTCTGTTTGTAAATGATTCAGCAGTGGTTCTAATCCGTCAATATTTTGTCCGCATATTTCGCATTGTAGGCCAGTAATGTCAATTTTAACGCCATAATAAGTTAAAGGACAGCCTTTCATGAATGTGGTTTTCGCTTTACTGTCATGTTTTTGTAAAGTATGTTTCCTAAGGTCGAACGGTATTTTGAAATGTTCTGGACAAAACCCGCACATGTACCCATGGCCTGTATGACTTTTGATAGGAGTGGCATTAGAATATAAAAGTATGTTTCGTATATTCTCCAAATGTTTGTGTATCTCTTTTTTGCCTGTTTCTTCCGCGACAATTCTGAATTTTCCTTCTGTAGTGTTCTGTTTGGTATTTTTATTAGTGACAGTTACCTTCCAGTCAACTTTTGTGTCGTTTGTTTTTGTAGGTTTCGGTATAAGTGTTTTCATCGTTTCTCTTACATCTGGTTCTAATTTTATTTCTTTATCGGACTCGAGACCTACAAACAAAAGTTTTCATTAAAATCGTCTATACATGCTGCGAATGGTAGCTGTTCAGTTTCCTTTATAAGGTTTTTCTTTACCAGGTTGTAAGTTTATTCATTGCTAGTTGCATCCCAACGAAGAAATTGCAGCATATCCAAATAGACTACTAATAATTATTTTCTATTTTATTCAACAACATTTACGGGGGCATCCAGGCATGGGTTGTTTTAAATGGTAACAAAGATATTTTATATTTTTTTACACTTATATCCCCAACATAGAGCTTGTTTTCTTTACCGCAATTATTTTTGGTACCTGAGACATCGATAAAATATGTCCATCAAATGATACAACCCAATACGATACAGGAAGGAAAATAAAATGGCAGTTTCTAATCATAAATATAATAAATTAAGCGTAATACAAAGATCACCAGTACATACAGATATCACGATAAAATGCTGTGATGCTTCACAGCATTTTATCGCATTTCAAGCGTTACATACAAAAACTGCACAGAGACGTCATGTTTATCTAAATGTTTAGCAGAACTATCTTCATTAGTGTTTGAGTACAGATTCGATATTAACCACTACAAACGATTATCTCTTTGAGACCGCATTAGAAGAAAAATCGTTCAAATGAAATTACTATATTCGCCCTGATTAGGTCGCATTGAAAGACCGAAGCTCACGTCCTATTCAATTTCTGCTGGATTTCATATATTTCTACATCGGTTACAAAAAGTATTTGGATATTAACAAGTTTGTTGACAATCCTGATTGCTTGCCCATCCATACCGAGGTTCAGTTTACAAAGTGAACTTAGTCACAAATAATTGCAGCTAATACCATTTCCTTCTACAGTCTACTTCGCCATGTTTGGCCCCATAAAACCAGGAGGATTCTTAGTTAGAGAAATCCCATGATTTTTCTTCATATGCTTTCTCTTACTACTTTGTGTCGCGTATCCTTTCCCACAAACCTCGCATTTGAACTTCCTCTCATTGGTATGAGTTGCCATATAATGTCCTAACATATGTCTTTTGATGAAGAAACCCATACTGCACACAGAACATTCGTACGGTCTCTCTTTTAGATGAACACTTCGCATGTGCAGCATCAAATTCGACTTAAGGTTGAACTTTTTATCGCAAAGATCACATTTTAAACCTTCAACGTTGTGTACTTGCATCATATGTCTCGTCTTTTGATAGTAATTCTTGAAGCGAGCTTTGCAAATCTGGCAGACACTGTCACCAACTATCCCTTTGTGTTCTGTATTTACATGCGCTTTTTTCTTGGATTCCGCGGCAAAAACTTGGCCACAATGTCGGCATGGATAGCTAGATTTTTTCTTGGTATGGGTGGTTTCATGTCGGTTAAGACGAAAAGCGTTGACAAAGCCAGCACCACAGGTAGTGCAAATAAAGTTCCTATAGTGTACATTCATGTGTTGCATCAAGAGTTTCATGGTGTGGAAGACTTCGTCACAAAGGCAACAATTCATCTTCTGTTCGTGAGTCAATTTAAATGGTTGAAAATAGTCTGTGACTCCGAGGTAGTATTTTTTATCGTGTACCGAGACCAAATGTTCAGTTAGAGTTTTCAGGGTTTCCATTGGCTGTTCACAGAGCGTGCATTTGAGGTCAACTACATCTAAGAAGGCGAGAAAACTAGACATGCCTGTACCGACTTTGTACGAGGGTTTTTCTTCAGTGTGATCGGTGTGCGTGTGAGCTCTTAAGTCATCAGGGTCAGGGTACGTCTTGAAACAGTAGGCACAAACGTAGCCTGCATCGTTCCTATCCTTGAAAGGGGTAGCGTTAGAATACTTGAGCAAGGTGGTGAGATTGTGCCACTGTTTCTTCATTTCTGGAAGATGTTTTTCGCGATACATTAAACGACTTAATGCCTCATCGTCGGTTTCCTCCTTAACAGCGCGTTTGCGGTGTTTTTTGGTTGCTCCGGTATCGCCTATAAAAGAAAAATAATTCTTTCACACGCGGTTCAGGTCTTCTTATTATTAAATCTAGCGATCAGCATCAGTCGTGGCAGTTGGAGGCATGGGTAAAGAGCATTGTACACGTTCATAAAAAAAGTATTCGTTCGTATTAAAGTTAGATAATCCTGTCTTAAAACAGATTGGATTACGTCATCATAGATTGTGTAATAAAGAAAATTGTATGTGTGCTCAAAAGTAATTTCTACACCTAATAATATAGGATAATAGAATAGAATACGGCGGTCCTTTCATATTTTAACTGAGGATATTTTATGAACACTTCTCTCACAAGGTTTAAAGCATTATATGGAGCATAAGTTTAAACAGATATTTCTAGAGGTTTTGCTACTTGGCTCGCAAGGTTGTAGATATGCGGGAGGTGGACTCAACGGTTATTGTGTTAGTCGTGACAGCTAATTTGAATTCATTGTTTTGATCGACACCTGAGGAGGCCCTTGTTCCGGGGTTGTGGGTTGTTCGAAAGTGATACCGCGGTCACGGAACGTAAAGGGCAATGAAAGAAACATGGGTGCGTCAGTACAAGTCTGACACTCCCCCGGGGGAATTTAATTGATGCTTTCCCACCCAAAAAAAAAGGCCCTTGTTAGGCACCTGAATCAGAGTATTTATTTCAAAAGTGGTACTTCTGGACACGGGTCGCTAGTTAGGTTCTTTTTTTAAAATTAAATTAAAAAAAGGCCCGAAGCTCTGATCGCCTTTAGCCCTAGTAGGAACATGTTTCATGCTTTTTGTGAATTTTTAAATGTTTTTATATTCCAATTTGTAAAAGAGTCTGTAGTTACACAAACGAGACTAGTACACTCAGAAAATATTTTGAATACTTATTTAACGAGGTCCGATTAATCAATTTTTTCTCAGTTGAATGTTGGAGTCAAAAGCTATTTATAGTAATTTTAAATGAAAATGTAGTAATGAATTAAAACAAGAAACATTGAAATATAATGACAGTTTATTTGAAATACATCAAATAACGTGTACAATGTACAGAACAGAACATAATAACACATCAACATACATCGCTTCATGCGAGAACAAACTTTCGTTTGTGACTGTACCTCTTAAGGTATCAGTTTGAATCATTTAAGTGATACGGTAAAATCTCATAAACATAGGATTCTGTATTTTTTGCAAGGATACATATTAGGTCATTTCGCAGTTTTGCAGAACAAACCACGCGCAAGAACGCATAAATCTTGGAAAAAGAGCGTATTTAACGCTCTTTTTCCAAGATTTATGCGTTCTTTTTAATTTCATGATAATTCATTTTGCTTGTGTCTCAGATGACTAAAAACCTTAATAAACATGGTTGTAATGAAGAATATAATGCTGCATAACACGGGGTATAAGTAAATAACTATGACATCTGAATAAATATAATATCTAGAAGAAAATTATTATTAAAATATTTTTTTTTTTGCTTTTCGTAAAATAAAAGTTAATATTTTTCTTACATTAGAGCACATTCGGATTAGAAGACTGTAAAAGTCGAATTAAAGACTTTGTTTTAATGTGTAAAACAAACAACGCACGTTCAAACCACGGTGTGTAGTGAGCGAGTGGCGCCCGGAACAAATTTTTGTATGACCTACAGGTAGATTTTTCGGGTCTGGTTGTTTGTGTATGTGAGTTTAAATGTTTGTAAACGCACCTACGATACATAAGAAATTCCAAAGTAAATTACCAACCATTTCTGACTGCTAACAAATCAGCCAGTCCAACTCTGCACTTTCAATATCTAGTTACAACAACACAACACATTTTTTTTCGGTGTCAACGACTACAGGTAATGCTATTATTGTTTGAGGTATAAATTTTACCAATTTAGATACACAAACAGCCAGAAGGCGACGTTGAAGAGACGAGCTGGAGAAAACCAACGACCTGGCTCGTATGAGCTCTGGATCGAAAGTAGGTAAGAATTCATGGGGGCCTTGGCACAGCCATGGGATGAAATCCCCACCGTCCGTGGAGGTCTGCTAGCTAATTTAATTTGACCCCAGAGGTAATGATGCTCCTTAGATGGTTGTAATAAATTACAATATTTTCGTCGATAGGTGTGATTCGAACATGAAGTTTTGCACATACAAAATGCCAACATAACAAAAACATTAATTCTTACTACGAGAACTAAACAATAAGTCCTAATCAATAGTACTAAAAATTAGGTCATCTCGGTTGCGGAATGTCCCTTAACCACTGGTTTTCAAAAACTAACACTACTCAAATTCTCTTTCTTCTTTAGCTTTCTCTGCCTGTGCTTTGATCTTACTTTCAGCAGCTATCTGTTTCAGAGTAAGTTCCCTATTGTCTATAAGATGCTTAACATCATCAAACTCCTTAAAAATATCCAAATCGTCTTGATGCAATCGGACATGGCTCTTCAAACTACATTTCTGCATGAAAGTCTTGTGACAAATCTCGCATTGGAATCTCTTATCGTCTTCGTGTATTTTCATGTGCTCTTTCAGAGTTCTCGCTCTAGAGAAAGCTTTACCACAGACGTCACAAGAGCATACTTCGCCTCCAGTATGTCTTGAGAGGTGGTCAACAAGGCCGCGTTTGGAAAAGAACTTAGCATTACATTTGTCGCATAAGAAACTTCTCTGCTGCAAGTGGTGATGTTTGATATGTCTGTTTAGCTCAAACTTCTTTTTATAAGTCTTGTTGCATGCGTTGCAAGGATATACGACCGGAGTCTGATTATGTACTTTAACCAAATGCTCACTTCTATCGTAGTAACTGACAAAAATTTCTGGACAATGAGGACATTTATTCCTAAGCCAACCGCCTGTGTGAACACCTTTCTCATGATTCCTCTTCTTCGTCAGGGACGTGTAAGATTTATCGCAAAAATCGCAGGGGAATATGCCTTGAGCGTGGGTCTTGCCATGTTTCCTCAAAGCTGCGATGGTAATGTATCCAGCCCCGCATTTCTTACAGCAGTAGTTTCTGTAATGGCTGCTCATATGATGATAAAGATTCTTAAACGATATGTGTACAACAGAGCAAACGACACAAGTAAAATTATGTCCATCTTCTAAGCGAAACGGGAGAATAATGTCTTTAATATGCTTGTTAATAGTCTTATTATGTGTAGCTACGAGATGGTCCTTAAGATCGTTGAGATCTCTCATTTCTAGATTGCAGACAGTGCAGCGCAAGTTAGTTATATCTACTTTAATGGGGTTATAGCTTAATTTGTAGTCTATGATGGTGTTGATTTTGTCTTTTTCCGTTTGCTGGGCGGTGTGCTCGCGTAGGGCGTGAATATCGGGGAATGCTTTAGAGCAGTAGAGGCAGGAGAAGCCGCGGATGGTTTTGTCCCTGAAGGGGCTCGCATTGGAGTATTGTAGTATGGCAGTTAGGTTGACTCTGTGCTCTACGCGCTCCGGGGTGGCGCTTTCATCCGATTTCTTTTTCTTTTTTCTTCGTTTGGGCCCGTCCTCGTCCGTTCCTACAACAAACGAGCACATCTCATTATCTCCGTCTTGTCTATGTCTTCTTATATTAGGGTTATCTTCTTGAGGACGGGCGTGCATTTTTGGTCAATCAACTATTTCTGTGAGATTTTTGGGTTTTTTCTCATTGTTTGGAAGTATTTAAGGGTTGTTTAATGTTCTTTGATTTTTCACGAATACACAGGTAAGTAAGCATTTTGGTATTATTCACAGCATTTTATAGGAAAGCAGTAATCAAAAACACATTTATTGGCACAAATGACTAGTTCGAAAAAGTGATCAGATCGCAGAAAAAGTTAAGAAAACATATAATGTATAGACATAATTATGTCGTTTTTATAAAGTGATAAATACGACATATTTAAGTAACAAGGTTAAACGTCAGAGTATTCAGATAAAACCGATCGATTCGTCATTGTTCAAGGATCGTTACGTTGGATAATTTCCTCTAAACTTCAATGAAAATCCCTTCTCGCAGTAGAAACGTTACTCAAATCAACTCAATGTACCACAACCGTTTTTGAGGAGAACATTTCAAAACGCAAGCAAATAGTACTTTTGAAAGAATCACATATTTAAATAGTCTAATTAAATCTACTGCTGTAAAATCCCAAAATATTGTGATGTATGAAAAGGAAGTCGCTACATGTTTAATAAAGTCTTATATAATGTTTTTGCGCAGTTCAATACGTAGTTTAAGTAACCAAAAGAGAGTCACGATATCCTTAGAGTTGTCCAAACGGATAGTTATAGATATCTGGGGCTCTAAGATGGACGCTTTAGCAGAATCAGAATTGTATAATAATACTAGCTGTGCCCAGCGGTTTCACCCGCTGCCCACTTAGGGGTATGAAAAATAGATGTTGGCCGATTCTCAGACCTACCCGATATGTACACAAAATTTCGTTTAAATCGGTCCAGCCGTTTCGGGGGAGTATGGGAACGAAAACTGTGACACGAGAATTTTATATATTAGATGATTAAGTCAAAATTCTTAAAATAGTCACAGACGCAGTTAATATTAAGGAGAAAGGGGTAAATGATGCCGTGACGTCTGATAGGGGAGAATGGAAGAAGAAAACATGTTGCGCTGACCCCAAATAGAATGGGACAAGGGCAGGAAAATCATGGTGAGACGCAGTTATTGTGAATTGTCACTTGGTGATCATTTTACGAATAGTAACGTAATTCATATTATTCTGGGGTTGCGGGTTCTCCGTGATTCTTCAAAAGAGATACCGCGGCACCAGAACGTAATGGGCAATAAATAGAACATGGGTGGGTCAGTACAAGTCTGACACTCGCCCCCACTCGAGGAAATTATTTGATGATTTCCCATACGCAAAAAAAAACCCTATTATTAACCTATTATGATTCTGCTGAAGCGGACATTTTAGAACCCCTGTAGGCCTACTATGACATCTTAAAGCAGAACTTATTCCACTGAGTGAAAGAGATGGTGCTAGACACCCTGTATAGCTCTGTCCCTTTCCCTCAGCGGAATAAGTTCTGCTTTAACACGTCAGGGTAGGGTAGCTGTTCTGATTTAATATATTCAAAATAAAAGGCTTAAAGTTTTGAGAGTACTAGCAATGTGTGTTGCACATTACTAATATTCTTTAAAACAACTCCAAGTAAGCTACTCGGGAGTCGATTCACGATAATAGTCCAACGGAAGATTTTGAATTAATGATCCCATCCCACATGAATTTGGCTGTAAGATAGGTTTCTTAACATGGATTTCCTTTATTATTTTACAAACAAGGATCTTGTAAATTTCAATTTCCTTGATTTTTTGAGGTGAATTTGGAAGGATCTCGAAATTTGCTTGTTTGACAGTGGGTGAAATGTACATGGCAGATTTTGGCCGCAAGGTTTCTTAACGATGATTTTCTTTACTATTTTGAAGAAAGTGTTCGTAGAAATTCGTGCAAAGAAACGTGTTTGAAACTTAGTTCCATTTTTGTAACTAGATGGCGTTGTTCATTGAGAGCCAATTTCTGAATCGCGGTGTTAAGATTCGCGCACGCAACATGACCTCCCACTTGTAATTTGTTTTTTTTTGAGTTTGAGTATTGGAACACGTCAAGATCCAATACAAATATAATACCTTACTCACGAAGTTCGGTCTTTTATTTATCCGAGTTCCGCGTAGTAAAGTTCAGCAAACGTTTATCTGCAACTCTAGATGCATTTCAAATGCGTAACGAACTAAGAAACAAACCATGGTATGTCATATTTGACTGTTTTATTAATAGCATTCATTTATAACCTTTAAAATAGAAGACAGTTTAGCTTGACGACAGCAATAGATAAATCACCCGTTGGACTATTGGCGCTTTTTGTTTTATGTAATGTATATAGGTTAAGTTTTTCGGCTTATTCCGTCAACACGCGCTTCATAAACTCGAGCACCTTCTGATTTTACATATTTTTGTTGTAGTCAAATCGCGACCGAGTGAAAATCTGACGTATTTACAAAAGACAAAACACTTTTGTGTATCTGACTGTAAATACGTCAGATTTTCACTCGGTCGCGATTTGACTCAGAAGGTGCTAATTCGCGCGCAGTCGCGAGTTATGAGGCGCGAGTTGACGAATAAGCCAGTTTTTCAAAATAAACTCATTTGTTTCTATAGGTATAGTTAAGTAATAAGTTTCAATGTAGACATTCAATTTAAGTTCAAGATAGTTAAGTAAAATAATTTCAAGAGTCATATAACTTAAAACTACACATGCAGACACAGACAGTATTGCAAAGTTAAAAAGGCTGTTTTAAAATTTCAAAATATGACAAATATCAGTAACCAAGTGATTAAGTTTTTTGATGTGAAGGTTCCGTATGTGTTTACTTACCTTAATATATCTTCTCTTGTTAGAGTTCCGTGGTTACTTGAAAAACTGTGGAAATAGGCACATATCCCTCACTATAAATTTCTCAAATTTACAAACATTTAAACTCACATACACAAACAGCCAGAACCAGACCAACTACCTGTACGCCGTACAAATAACATAAGATTTGTTCCGTGCGAGAATCGAACCCGCTACACGCAGCGCAGCAGTCAATCGTTTAGCTACTGAGTCAACAAAGCCTGTCTATAAGAGTACAGGTAATTTAATACTACGTGTAATGGCCGTACTAAACGTTTTGCACAAACTAAGCAACAACGCAATTTTTTTATACTTTTGATTGAAAAATTGCGTTTTACTGTAGTACTATGTACCGCACTCAGAGTATTATTCTACTAGTTGGCGCCCGCGGCTTCGCCCGAGTGATGATTGAAATAAAAGTATCTTATGTGTTATTCCAAACTATAATCTACCTCCTGTGCCAAATTTAATCAAGATCCGTTCAACAAGTAACAAACATTCATAGGTACATCCATCCTCACAAACATTCGAATTTATAATATTATAAGAAGGATAATAATATGATAATAATAGTACCATAGTAGTTAATATTAAAAGAAAAATCTTAACAAAAATGAATGAATGAAATATTGGAAGTTTGACCTCCAATCTATACTAACATTATAAAGCTGAAGAGTTTGTTTGTTTGAACGCGCTAATCTCAGGGACTACTGGTTGGAATTGGAAAATTCTTAGTGTTGGATAGTCAATTTCTTGAGTAAGGCTATAGGCTATTATAACATCACGCTACGACCAACAGGTGCTGAGCAGCGTGGGTGAAACCGCGTGGAACAGCTAGTATCTTCATAACTAGGAAGATTCCCAGGTCTGGTCTAAGACAAAAATACCGGCCAGGTGCTCGTAGGGTTCCGTACAAACTTGCGACATAAATGGCCGTTTATGTATCTATAAATCATTTAACTGCGCAGACTTAGAGGATTGATTTGACCACAGCTCCAAAGAACCACAGACTTGAGCATATGATTTTAACTCGATACCTCCAAGCGCTTCCCACAAAAAGGGTCTTGGCGGTCACTGTAGATAACAAACCGATCCTCAAAGGGTTCCGTTCTTTTCCTTTTTGAGGTAAGGAATCCTAAAAAACACCACAATGACGAGGAAAAGTATTACCTTTCGGTTTTATCTACATGTTGATTAAAGAGACTGGCCTAACACATTAGAACGCTAGGAAGTGGCGAAAGGAGGGCGTTGTAAAGAAAAGTCTTATTAACACGACGTTTTAAAGGTTTTCACAGCCTTATTTGAATAGTTTCTCGAAAAAGATACCGCAGCCTCGGAACACAAAGGGTAGAATAAGAAACATGGATAGTTAGGCAGTAAATCAGGTCTGACACTAGCCCCCGCAACGCCCAGAGAAGAAAATAATTTGATGATTTCCCACCTAAAAAAAAAATGCATTGACGTCTTATTTAATTTGTCTTTGAATTTCTAACAACACATAAATACAATGTGTCCGGTCACGGACAAAAAAAAAACTACAGTTTTTTTTTCACAATAATGTCTACAAAACTTTCGTTGATATGCATATTTTTTGGAGTTTAATTTTGTTTTCTAAAGTTACGAAAATATATGTTCATAATTTCTTAATTTAAACAATAGACAATGTTGTTGCCCTTTGATTAAACCTATTTTCGTCTCAGTAAGACCAAAACTTTGGGAGATATGACTATTTTTTATACACGCATAGAGAATATCTCAAAATGGCTGCCAAAAATCGGGGAGGTGAATCAGACACAAGTGTGTATCGTAATTGTATATTAAAACACTCATTACATAAGTATCCAGAATATCGCTAGTCCATGACCGGACACATTGTACATACCATGGAGTTTCTTGCCCATTCTTCTTCATAGAGATGGACGCTTTGGAATGGTCAACTACAGTTCATTCATAAGTTATTATGCTTTGTGTTTGGAACTGTAGCTTCATCATGTTTTGGCATTCAAAAGTGTCTAGAATGGTCTAATTGAAATAAATGCTGTTTTGATATTTTACTGTTTCAGACAATTAGAAACAAGCAACGCCTCTGTCTTATTTTAGGTGAACACTAATTATATAAAATTGTATTAAAACCATTCCTTAGCCATGAATTAGCGAACAATGTGTCCCGAGATCGAGTACCACTTACAACGTGAAGTTGTTTTTGTTTCTTTGAAACCATAAGTGTTAATAAAAAATTATTAGCTTTTTCTAACCATGTTGGGTTTGGGGTCGGCTTTTAGTCTAACCGGTTGTAGTCGCATTTAACATGGAGTGACTGCCTTTCTGACCTCCAAAATCCATTTAAGATCTAAGTTATACAATACTTCTTGTGAGACTGGTTGTCAGACTTCTTTCTGACCTCTGTAACCTACTACATGACCCTTACAAAAATTAATACTATATTATTGTCCTAATCTTGAGCTGCAGTTCTTCTAAGCTGAAAAATGTAAAAATACAGGAACCTCTTTGCAAGCTTGGGTATGACGGAGCACTTTTTAACTTTGCAATGCCGTGAAATACTATATTAACTAAACATTTAAATATAAGAATAGAAATGTGTTGAAATAGCTGTTTTCCCAAGTTTTTAATGTCCAAAAAGCCCAAGTTTTTGGAAATTTGAACGGAAATCACGATCAAATTCTTAATAAAAAATACACGGGTCATTTTTATAAAACTAATTAACTTATTAAAAATAGATTATATGTATTTATATTTTGAATAAATAACTTTATTTTAATTGTGTAGTATTAGCAGTAGGTACACCATTGACTACCCCTCGTTGTATTTTTATATTCGTACAGTCCATCCAAAGGTTGTCTGTAAGATATCGCTATTAGCTATAAGACCGCCATTGTAACCATAGATTTAGCATTTTTTGTAAAACAGTTTTGTTTCAATTTTGGTGTGCAATAAAGTATATAAATAATAAAAATGTATAAATACTATTTGTACTGAGTAATACGATACTACTTACTAAGACTGGTTGTCAGTCTTTCGGGACAGTGACTATCTGTAACGACTGTCAAAGATGTACAAATGACAGCCGGGACCAACGTAGCTTATCGTCAATTATATTATTTAGCCACGAGCTCTACTCGAATGTATATACTAGTAATAAAGAAGTAACGTATGTAAGACTGTTTGTACAAAGTTATCTCTTGAAATACTGAACTGATTTTCATAATTCATTCACTAATAAAAAGCCACATTATTCTTGAGTATCATAGGCTATATTTAAAACGTTCTTGTGGGATAAATACCTACCATAACGCGACCGAAACCAAGGACGAAAACTAGTTATCAAGAAACAGCTCTTTCAACATATTTCATAGTGAAACCATTGGCCGGGTGTGCAAACAACTTAAAATATACACCTGCGAGAATATACTCCACAAATATTTGACATTAAAATTATCATTTTCACAGTAACACTTATACTGCAAGGTGTAAAAGAATATAGAAGAATACTAGTAACATTTCATTACTCGCATTCCTGCTTACCCCTTTAAGCTAAGTATGCTTAGTTAGGAGAATGTCAATAGCACAATGGTGAATTATACTATGTATAGTTCAACCATTCGGCTATTGTTGTAATAAGTCCTAAGCCTGCTTGACAAGTTTACCTCTTATAAGATCCAATATGCCTGCAAAATACAGGTTAACTTGTAAAATTACAGGTATACTTGTAAAATTACAGATATTCATATAAAATATAGGTATACTTGTTAAATCAGATATTTTTGTAAAATACAGGTGTACTTGTAAAATTCAGTTGTTCTTGTAAAATACAAGCTATTTATGTAAATAAATACAGGTACACTTGTCGTAGAAGGCTAAGACAACATCTGTAATAAATCTGAAGGCTGTGAAGGACGCTAATGAAAATGAATTCAATCCGAAGTCTTTTAAGTAGTTGATGTGAGAACCTTCTTCAATATTCAATTCAAAACTTGAATATATAGTTTTATTATTAATAGTTTAGTATTAATTATTGAATAAACGATTTCGTTTCTTCTTGTCTTTCGAGGCTTCTTCTTTTTCTTCATCATCATAGTTCTCCTGCCATCATCCCCAATCTATCTTGGGTAGGCGCAGCATGTCTTATTGGAAGATATTTTATAGCTCCGCTATCACCACTAATTAAAAGTTTAAGAGTTTTCCTCGCTGTCAATTTTTCTTATCTTTTGGTTCTCATCTCAGCCATAATCAAGGCTTTAAAATCTTTATACCACTCTTGGTTTCATTATTTCAAATGCCGAATTATTATCAATTAAAAAACAACTGTTATCTTCCAGATCTAGCAAGTCTTCAAAAAAGGTCCTAGATCAAAAAGTCATCATGCTACCGACCTAATCACACAAAAATCAAGCAAATATTCCACATTTGAAACAAGTCCTAAAGATGCGTGCACACTCGGTCAAAGTCACGTTAAAAAACTTATATTTAGGAACTTACGTTTGGTTGAAGTTTCGCCGGCGTCTGCTTTCGCCTTTTTAGCGCTTGCTCGAGTTGTTGTGGCCGAAGTTTTAGCAGCTCGCTTCTTCGGCTTCGGGTCGTCAACCTCCGTCTTTATAGGGACTTCGAATTCTAGAAAAGAAATAGTGTGCGTTTTATTTGTGAAGTTTTAATACTGCCGTAGGTGCTGGGAACCCACCATTTTTTTTTTATAGTGTCTCGCAAGTCGACCTATGAGGTTGTAAGCTGCTTAATCTGACTATCCCGTGGCTGCCTTTAGAGCAAGGCCCCAGTCAGGGACAAAAACTTATATACTAAGCGACTACACGCTAAGGGCACTCCCTGCGGGGTATGAGCGTCGGCTTAGGGCGTCACTGAGGGACAGGCTGGATCTGATTTCCATTATTTAGGAGATGATTTAAATTTACTGGCTCCGCATCGCCGGCTGGCTCAAGCAATGGGTCGGGGAGGGAAAAACTTCTTCAAAATTCAAAACGGTTGGTATTTTAGTTCAAAATAGCAAAGTTTACTATGCATTATTACCTTATTAAAGTAATTTGTTAGAACAACAACTGAAATTGCACTAATGTTACTTTAATACACATAGAATTGTATTGTTTCATGATTTACTACTAAAACAATATATTTTGCACTGTAAGGTAATAAATACTTCAGTTTTTCGTTGATGGGTTTTTAGTTTTATTACTAGCTGTGCCCAGCGGTTTCATCCGCTGCCCACTTAGGGATATAAAAAATAGATGTTGGCCGATTCTCAGACCTACCCGATATGTACACAAAATTTCGTTTAGATCGGTCCAGCCGTTTCGGAGGAGTATGGGAACGAAAACTGTGACACGAGAATTTTATAATTATATTAGATTTTCCTAATAATACCAACAATCTGTTCCGTCAATGTTAGTTTCCGGACAATGGTATGTCAGACCTTCGACTGACTGCGGGTTGGATCTAGTATCGTTTGGCAGGATTTGGGGGGTAAAAAGGGTCAAAGCTGGTAGAGCTTGGGTCCCCAATTATTACGCTACCACTCTTATTACAAGGTAATGCATATTTTTCGAGAAATTTACAAAATAAGTTTCTAACCTCAAATTAGATAAAAGCGAAAACGGAACGTTAAAATGGATGATTGACAACCAAATCTGTCACAATTATATTGTCTGTGGTGTAAAATATCGTGCAAAATCGTTAAACGGAACGTAGAAAAAAAAAAGTTGTGTCATGTGTTGTATAATCGAGTAAACATGAATGATTTAATATATGAGTATTTGTGGAGAAGAGATGTAGAAAGACATAAACGAGATCCTTTTGAGGAACTTATAAAAGTGATTAACTATGGTTTTAATAAATAGATTTTAATGAATGTATTGTTGTTTTATTTTTTTTATATATCATTGTAGAAATTCTGTTTTATTAGAAAGTTAGTGTACTCCCACTTCTGTGACTGGGAAAATGTAGGATGCAAGAGCGAGCGAAGCGAGCTCGGGACTTGGGGCACCCCGACTCGGACAGGTTAGGTTAGAAGGGGATGGCGGGGTCTAGTGAGCGAGCGAAGCGAGCGAACACAGACCCCGCCATCCCCTTCGTGGTTATTTTTTTTATAAACCCTTGAGCCCCGTGAAGCGGGGCTCCGACTACGCCTTTTAAGCAACTTTTGAGTGTATTGAGGTTAAGTTACAAAAAAAACCATTTTTGTCGAAAACGGTGAGTTATTTTTTCATGGAAGTGGTGCCCAGGGTGGAAGATCAACCCCCCCTTTCCCCCCCAGCTCGTACCCGCCCTCTTCCTGCCAAACGATCGCCTTTTAAGCAAGTTTTGAGTGTTTTGAGGTTAGGTTACAAAAAATCGTTTTTCTCGGAAACGGTGAGTTACCTTGTAACGGGAGTGGTGCCGGGGGGGAGGGGTATACCCCCCCCTCCCCCACTCCACCCCTCCCCCCTCTTTTCCTGCCAAACGATACTAAATTTTTACCAGAAGAATAATTACCAAGTAAAAATTATTTACCACTGGCATTATTTAGCAATTTTATGACCTCATTACGGTACAGACGCCTGCACATCAAGCTACTACAATCTGTCAGTTTTCTTCGATAGATTTTCGACTTTATTTCTAAATTATTAGGTTCAAGGTTCATTGGGAAAAATTGACAGTTTCGGGTAGCTTGACCTGCAGGCGTCTGTACATTAATAAAAGTTCACCACCCCCATTCTATAACAATCATTTATTTTGACAGATGATCTAATTATTGGGAGATACACAACTTTTCAGTGTTTTTTTTTTGTCATGCTTTGTAAAACTACTATTTTACCTGGCCAAAGAGATCAGGTTTACAAAAATAAACCGACCAAGTTCTTGTCGGTTCCGTAAAAACTTGCAACATAAACGGCCATATCTTTTGACTGCGTAGACTTACCCCCGAATACTGAATCGTCACTCAAAATTTAACCTTTTGACCGCCAGAGTAATAACGCTTCGCCGTGCCCTCCACGCCAAGCCACAAATTCAATGAAATCAAATGTATCAATAAAACACGTTAAAGTAATGATTTAATATGTTTATTTTGTATTTTTCTATGATCTGTTTCTTGGCATCTATAGATGTCGGTGGCGCACAGGGCACGCTTGCGCATGGCATCTATACATGCCATTGGCGGTCAAAAGGTTAAGTCCCACTTAAGTTTAACAGAGACTCAGAAGTGACGTTTGACCATACAAAATCTAAAGTTTAAGAGCTGCTCAAATGTTAAGCAGCCCTCACATTTTGAGTGACGTTTCAGTATTCGGGGGTAAGAGGGTTAATTTTTCACAGCTATAAGCTTTAGTAAATGGTTTTAACTTCATATCGATACCTCCACGCGTTCCCGAGATAAAGGGTCTTAACAGACAGACAGACACCCAACAAAGTGATCATTGTATTGTATAACGGGCTGGTGTCCGCAACTCCACGTGTGAGGCGCGTATTTTGCGTATGGTGCCAAAGTGATCATATAAACGTTGCGTTTTATTCTTTTTTTCGTAATAAATAAATAATATCTTGGGACAACTCACACACGGCTATCTGATCCCAAGCTAAGCAGAGCTTGTGTTATGGTAACCAGACAACTGTTATACATACTTATATAATTTATAAATACATACATATTATAGATAAATCACACCCAGACACAGAACAAACAATCATGCTCATCACACAAAGTTTGTCCTGGGTGGGAATCGAACCCACAACCTCCGGCTCAGCAGTCAGGGCCACTAACCACTAGACCAACAGGCCCGTCAATAAGTAAAGGTATGCATTGATTGGTTAAAAGGTTTATTGATGTGTGAACTTACCGTTTCCCGAAAATCCCTCGTCGCCAGAGCCCATGTTGTCATCTGAGTCTTCTCCTCCATGTACCTCTACCTTCACGATATTAGCTAAACAGGCAAAAAAAAACATATATATATATATTTTTTCACGTTTATTTTTTTTTTTGAAAAACGGTGCCCCACTTTAAGAATTTCTCCCGTATCGTGGGGTGCGTTTACAATCATTTAAACTCGCATTCACAAACAGCCAGACCCGGAACAACTATCTGTAGGTCATACAAATATTTGTTCCGTGCAGGGATCGAAACCGCGACACGCAGTTCAGCCACTGCGCCAACCGTGTCAACCGGCTTGGTATCTCGGCCCATGAAACTGAATCACATTTCTTCCATAAGTTTCTAAAATTAAATGATTGACGTGATCTGCTGGTTAGTTTTTTATTGTTAGGTACATCTCTACCTAACCCTTTGGGATAGCCTACAGGCGTGAGTTTATGGAGAAAGATGTGCAAGGAGTGTACGACTAAACGCCGACAGACTGAACACCGACAAGACTTAACTTCGAAGAGACTCTTCGCCGACAGGGCTCATCACCGACGCAATGGTTAAATTCTTAAAAAAAATCGGTAGGCTAAGTTAGGTTAAAACCGTGACCTCCTACGAACTCCAGAAACGACTTGCATTAATAGAAAAAAGAAATGAGATAAATTGCGTCGCTGATGAAACCCTGTCGGCGAAGAGTCCTGTCGGCGAAGTGTCTTGTCGGCGAAGTGTCCTGTCGGCGAAGTGTCTTGTCGGCGAAGTGTCATGTCAGCAAAGACTCCCGTCGAAGTAAAGTCTTGTCGGTGTTCAGTCTGTCGGCGTTTAGCCGTACACTCCTGTGCCAGGGTTGTAATTGTATACTTCTGCTTATCAGCCAGACATCTGCTGATAGGCTGCTTTGGTATGCAACAGCTGTAGTATTATTGTCTTTAACTTACGTCTAAACAGCGTCTTATTCTGCAAATGCTTCTGGAACTGCTCCTCGGTGTGCAGCACTTGCTTCTTGAAGTTGATCGCGTTCCGTAGCTGTGTGATGCAAACCTCGCATATACCGCCATCGTCGCCTTGCTCTGACACGTTCAACTGGTTATGAACAATTTAAGGGATTTATAAAACAGCCCTCAAGATAAAGGGGAAAATATACAAGTCCGTGATTAGACCTGTTGTACTGTATGGGTCAGAATGCTGGACTGTAAAAAAGGTGGATGAAAAATGATTGCATGTAGTGGAGATGAGAATGTTGAGGTAGATATGTGGAGTGACAAGAATGGATAAAGTAAGGAATGAGTATATTAGAGGAAGTATGAATTGTGCCTGTTACAGAAAAAATTAAAGGGAGCTGTTTGTCTTGGTATGGACATGAAATGAGGAGGGATGAAGCACATGTGACTAAAAGAGTGATGGATCTAAATATTGATGGACGAAGGGCGAGAGGGAGGCCAAAGAAAAGATGGATGGATTGTGTAAGGAATGATATGAAGGAGAATGGAGTGAATGACGCTGTGACGTCTGAAAGAAACGCCAACCCCAAATAGAATGATGGACAAGGGCAGGAAAATGATGATGATGATAAAACATTTCAACTAAGATGTTTTTAATGTTTCCCCACACTATGAATTTCTCCTGTATTGTGGGTGCATTTGCAAACATTAAAACTCACATACACAAACAGCCAGACCTGGATATTTGTTCTATGTGGGGATCGAACATGTGACATGAAGTGCAGCAGTCAAATTCTGGCTCAGCCACACAATAAAAATATGCACCAACTCAATTTGTAGGTAGTAATATTTTTATCCAAGCATTCTCATCAGGGAACCACAAAGTTATAGATGGCCCATCCATTTTAATAGGCACAAAGGTTGTATGTGTTTCCTCAATTTCAATCCAATAATTATCAAATTAGAAAAAAACATGTCGCACCAAAAGAATAATAACTTAGTAACAGTTTTTAGAAAATTTTAGTATAACCAAAATATTTATTATTGTACTTTGGTTAGTCTAGGGGTAATACAACCAGCCTAGACGAAGATCCATTATGTTATCTATATCCTTGTTGCATAATTTTGTACACATTAGAAAAAAGAAAACATTAAAGCGTAAAGTGTTTGGGTGGGCCCCCTCTTGAAAATAACTGTTCAGACAATATACCTATTGAACCTTAATTTACACAATGAAATGATTTTTGGTGAGCGGTGATCTAGCGTAGCCTAAGACAGGGCCATTATGATTGAAGACATACTTGAGTTACAACACAACCAGCTTTATCGAACCGGCGGCAGTGGCTGCCATGATGGCTGGCACTGAACAAATAATAAGAGCAGCTGTCCGTAAAAGAAATCCTTTGCAAATTGGAATATACTCAAGCTTAAATGAATATCTCCAACATAGAATTTTGTAGTTCCGAAAGGTTTACAAAAGCGTTTTACTTACGATTATGTCGAAACATTCTCTCAACATGTCGGAGTAAATCTCCTCTTCGCCCATCCAATGATACGAGCTTTTAATGTCTTTAAATGCACCTTCCGATGCACAACACCGACACATACCGGTGTTCACTGTAGAATCCATCATTTTGAAAGATTCTTTTCTATCATTTACACTTAAAAATCTTAAATTTAGTTGGGAAAAGTTAAAGGACGCCACAACTTCGAAGCTCCGCCATTTTCTGAGTTTTTTTTTCACAGACGCTGAGCTGGGAATTGATTTATAGGCAAAAGTGACTACAGCAAAGCAGCCAGAATGAGATTCAAAATAAAATATTTAATTTTAAAAAATCAGATTTTAAAAATGTTCACAGCAGAAGTTTTAATTGTAAAATGTAAAAGTTGTTAAACATAAACGGAATAAAAAGGGAAAAAATAACAAAGGGCAGGAGTGAATGGCCTGTGGTTTGTAGCCATAAAAAATAAAAAAGTTGACTGCTGTCATTTGGCGTTCCAGCTACATTTCAACAGGTTTTACTGAATTGTGTAGCATTAGACAAAGTAAGACAGTGGTCCTTGGGCCCTAAAGTGAACAGATTATCACTGAATTTATGTTTCAAATAGAAAAATTTCAATATCGGTGATTATTGTCATCAAGCTAATAGCTCTTGATTTGCGCTGTGTTGAAAAATTCATAGAAATTAACAGAAAATAAATAATTAAACATTGTTAAAATATTATTAACGCCATGTCGTACGGCGTCGCGTGCCGTTGCTGCCTTATGCGAGCTCCTGATAAGGAGCTGAAGACAGAATATACAATATTGGGCAAGTCAGAAGTTTATGCCGAAATGCTGAAAGATTGCTTTGAAATTCAGGTAAGTACCTAGTGCTTAAATACAACCAATTAATAAAAATTGCGTCTTTATATATCTGCTTACTGTTCTAAGCCTAAACTTTGAACAAAACAGCTACAGAACTGCAATTTTCTGCAATCTGTTGGAGTTGTGTTTGTTAGTGAATTTATTTATTGACCCAATTCATCTAGAACTAAAACAGTTTCTAATGATTTGTATATTTTCTTGGTGTTGTGGTCGCAAACACTTCTCTTAAGTTCATTCCCCTGGTGTAGGATAGTGTTTTAAGGTTATTTCATCAAGAGTTCCAAGGATTAACAGATCTCATAGATATTGAAAAAATAAACACATTCTGTATTTTGATACCATTCAATAGTGTAGCTAGTAAAAATCAAATTCTGGATATAAACCACTCTACTGCTCTACTCTGCTAAACACAGTGCGATTTTCCGAATGTAATGCCTGCACATTCAAAGAAAACAGTGCGGCCATTTCTTCAACCCACAATTCTTCTGAAATCCCAGAGAAAGAAGGGACATGCTTATAAAAGCTGTGTAACTTTTAGACACATTCAGCCTGTAAAAGATCTATAAGCAACTTGTCTTACAGCACAAATACCAACAGTTTCGCCTTACCAGAATCTTACAACAGTTGTGATTGTGAATACTAGAGATATTATGAGGCACCTGAGTGTCTGGGATTGCATTTGTTCTAAAGAGATACTGCCGCCCAGAAACAAAGTTTTAGTCAATAAAAATTTGACACGCCCCCCTGCTGCTGATTTCCTATTTGAAACAAATAATAAACAATTTGATTCAATTGATTTAAAAAAATAAGACAACAATATCTGACGAGTCCAGTTACTGATCTCGTTTTCTGAATGAATTTTTAAGGGGAAGTTAGTTTTATGATTCATATATCCAATAAAGAGCACAACACAGAGAGGAATGGAGGAAGTCGAAGGAGGCCTACACCAAAATCGAAAAAGGCTAAAAATAGAGAAAGAAAGAATCCTTACTTCCTTACTAATATTATAAAAGCGAAAGTGAGTTTGTTTGTTTGTTACCTCTTCACGCTTTAATGGCTGAACCGATTTGGATGAATTTTGGTACAGAGATAGTAGGGAACCAGGAGACGGACATAGGCTATTTTTTTTTTTTTAAAAAAGAGGATATGAGTAAGAAAGAGGGAAGAAACGGGAAAACTTAGCGTTGCTATTACAAATCAATAAGGCGCTACCGAATTTAACGCGAGCGAAGCCGCGGGCAAAAGCTAGTATCAAATAAAAGGCAATTGAATGTAAATTGCCAAACCTTTGAAAAATATTAGTCTAACATAGTATAAATACCTTCTTTACACATTGCAGATAGCTCTGGACCCTAATGACACTGAAAGCGGTATTTGTGAAGTCTGTATCACAAGATTACGGGATGCTTGTGACTATAAAGAGCAAGTACAGCAATGCCAGAAGGAGTTTCTATCTAAACTTGACGCTTATAGTGTTAAAGGTATTAAAATCTATGTTTAAATTAATTAATTTATTAAAACTTCATGCACAAGTAACAAAAACATTGTACAAAGGCGGACTTATGCTAGGGCATTTTCTACCAGTCAACCTTAGGGTGTGGCAGAGACAAAAACATAATCTATATATATAAAAATGGATTGCTGTTCGTTAGTCTCGCTAAAACTCGAGAACGGCTGAACCGATTTGGCTAATTTTAGTCTTGAAATACTCCTGGAAGTCCAGGGAAGGTTTAAAAGGTGAGAAAAATTGGAATAATTGCCGGGAAAACCCTCAAAACCGTCCTTCTTTATTTCCCATACAAACGTTTTCTAAATAAAATGGAGTCAAAGAAAGTACTAGGCTTGCATGAATTCACGGTGAAATTTCCCATACAAACGTTTTCTAAATAAAATGGAGTCAAAACCCTAACTAATACAAGCGAAAGTACTAGGCTTGCATGAATTCACGGTGAAATTCCCCATACAAACGTTTTCTAAATAAAATGGAGTCAAAACCCTAACTAATACAAGCGAAAGTACTAGGCTTGCATGAATTCGCGGTGAAATTAATTCCAGCAGTTTGATCTGTGGATTCAAGTTCTTGATAGAACCAACTGCGTTGAGATAAAACTACTAGGATCGCATGAAATTATAGCAACCTTTGCCAAGGTTTGGAAATGGATGGGTTACCACACGGGAACAGGTTAAGCAACTCTTGCCAAGGTTTGGAAATGGATGGGTTACCACACGTGACACGGGGACAGGTAAAGCAACTCTTACTAAGGTTTGGACATGGATGGGCTACCACAGGGGGCCAGGTTAAGCAACACTTGCCATGGTTTGGAAATGCATGGGTTACCACACGTGACACGGGGACAGGTAAAGCAACCTTTGCCAAGGTTTGGAAATGGATGGGCTACCACAGGTGGTAGCCCATCCATTTCCAAACCTTAGTAAGTGATGAACACGAAAACGATGTCCTTTTGGTAAATCCACAATGAAACAGAAAAATGATGTTTTCAATGACATATTTAGTTCCTATCACAATCTGTTTTTTTCTGCATATTACTCTTACAAAATAATGTCGATTTTTCACATCTGCCAGGCGACCCGTGACGGCTCACATTTTTATTATTATTTTTTATATATTTTATCGTTAATCACTACAGCATTTTAGTATTTTTTTTGTCTATACGCCAAAGAAGTATAACTTCTAACGCGTGTACATAAGTACACACACTTCTTTTTTTTAAACTCCTAGGATGTGCCTGGCTTACCACTGCACACGCCTAAAGGTTGGCTCCGTAGTAAGCTTCGAAACATAAACCAACCAAAACGGCGCAAACCAGTACGCATTTGGTGGTTAGAAAATTGATGAACAATGTAATTTACGCGACGTATAGTGAAAGGAAAATTCAAAGGTGAGGAAGTCCTCATTCTGACGATCCCGATGATCCCAACCAATTTGCCGTTCGATTTTAAAAGACTTCAATATTCGATCCGTCTTACAATTTCCATGACCATCACAAAGCCAACCCTTAAAAGTTTATGATTTGAATCTAGAACATCCATGTTTTTCCCATGGTCAATTATATGTGGCATGTTCACGGGTCGGAAGACTATCTGCGTTGTTTTGTAGAAAACAAAAAATGTCGTGTATCACAAGGTACTTAAGTGGAGACCAACCTATGTACTGAAATGCAGAAACAATAATAAATGATTAATATACTTAATTTCTTTTTCAAAGAAAAAAAAAACTTAATAAATTCGAAAATCGGCTTATTATTTATTGCCTTTATGGCGGAACAGAGTTCGCCGGGTCAGCTAGGATCAAGGACATCGTTTTCGTGTTCATCATCGTTTACGAATTCGTGGATCGAAGGCACTTTGAATAAAACTCTATTACTGCCCCCCTGTGGTAACCCATGCATTTCCAAACCATGGCAAGTGTTGCTTAACCTGGCCCCCTGTGGTAGCCCATCCATGTCCAAACCTTAGTAAGAGTTGCTTTACCTGTCCCCGTGTCACGTGTGGTAACCCATCCATTTCCAAACCTTGGCAAGAGTTGCTTAACCTGTTCCCGTGTGGTAACCCATCCATTTCCAAACCTTGGCAAAGGTTGCTATAATTTCATGCGATCCTAGTAGTTTTATCTCAACGCAGTTGGTTCTATCAAGAACTTGAATCCACAGATCAAACTGCTGGAATTAATTTCACCGCGAATTCATGCAAGCCTAGTACTTTCGCTTATATTAGTTAGGGTTTTGACTCCATTTTATTTAGAAAACGTTTGTATGGGGAATTTCACCGTGAATTCATGCTAGCCTAGTACTTTCGCTTGTATTAGTTAGGGTTTTGACTCCATTTTATTTAGAAAACGTTTGTATGGGGAATTTCACCGTGAATTCATGCAAGCCTAGTACTTTCGCTTATATTAGTTAGGGTTTTGACTCGCATTTTATTTAGAAAACGTTTGTATGGGGAATTTCACCGTGAATTCATGCAAGCCTAGTACTTTCGCTTGTATTAGTTAGGGTTTTGACTCCATTTTATTTAGAAAACGTTTGTATGGGGAATTTCACCGTGAATTCATGCAAGCCTAGTACTTTCGCTTGTATTAGTTAGGGTTTTGACTCCATTTTATTTAGAAAACGTTTGTATGGGAAATTTCACCGTGAATTCATGCAAGCCTAGTACTTTCTTTGACTCCATTTTATTTAGAAAACGTTTGTATGGGAAATAAAGAAGGACGGTTTTGAGGGTTTTCCCGGCAATTATTCCAATTTTTCTCACCTTTTAAACCTTCCCTGGACTTCCAGGAGTATTTCAAGACTAAAATTAGCCAAATCGGTTCAGCCGTTCTCGAGTTTTAGCGAGACTAACGAACAGCAATCCATTTTTATATATATAGATTATTGGAAGCGGGCGTAAGTCTCAATAGTGTCAACTAATTTCAGGGGTGGAGCAATACAACCCCGACACAAGTGTTAATAAGCACTTACTGGGGCTGTTTCATTAGCCGCGTACCCACCTAGCGCACAGGCTCGCGCGGCAGCCTCGGTGTCCGGATCGCGAGCGATGGCTCGCGCGGCAGCCTCAGTAGTTTTGTTCAATTTACACGAGGCCGCCTCGCGAGGCAGGCTGAGCCATCATAAGTCCGAGAGTATTCGTCATGGACAGTCGTGCATTTTCAGCTGCAGCTATTTTCCTAGCTGCTTATTGTTTAAAGAAACGAAAACAGTCACGTATCAAGAAAAAACCTAGACGCTTCTGGATTGACTCCTCCTGACTGCCCATGATATCAAAATTACACAAGACAAACACGGCAAGAGACAAAACTTGAAGTAGCTTCGCGCGCGAGCCAAAACATAACCGTCCCCACCTAACGCACAGCGCTCACTGAGGCACCTTTGAGCGCGTCAAGTTTACCGACAACACATGGCTCGGGGCCGAGCCGTGCTCGGTCGAGCAAACGCGCGCCCGAGGCAGGCTGAGGCACGTCCACACCAGCCGAGGCATTTGGCTCGCGAGGCTGCCGCGTGAGCCTGTGCGCTAGGTGGGTACGCGGCTATTCACATTTGATATGTAGTGAGACTAAAAAAAAAGCTTTTTATTTTTATACATATAGGTAGTAGAGGAGCTCATGGCTAAATAATAGCAGCCTATTGACTCGATCTTTAGGTTAAGCCGCGCTTGCCTAGGTTGGTCTGTGGATGGGCGACCACCCGTTACATACCGAGTTTCCTCCGTGCCTCGGAAAGCACGTTAAGCCGTTGGTCCCGGCTGTCATTTGTAGATCTTTGACAGTCGCACAGGTAGTCAGTGTTCTGAAAGTCTGACAACCAGTCTTACCAAGGGGTATGGATAGGCAGTCGCTCCATGTAAAATACTGATATTCAGCTAATAGTAATAGACATTACCTACTCATGTAATTTAATGATGTTTTGTATCCTTTCAGATGAATCGGGTCCAAAAGTCAAGGAAGAATTTCTGGATTTGGATGACGAAAATCGGATATATTTTCTAGGTAAGCATTTAGTATCTTTCTATTCGGATGGGAAATCATCAAATGACTTCCCCCGCTCTAGGCGAAGCAAAAGGAAGTGTCAGCCTTTTACTGACTAAACCCCATCCATGTTCCTTCTATTAAGGCGCGAGCCCACCACGGCGCATGCTGAGCACGGGCACGCGGCACATTTTAGCTGCGTGTATAAATTTGTTTGACAACGTGGGTCTACGTTTCCACTGGAGTATCTACACGAAACCCCACGACTATGTATAACGTGGCACGGCGCACGGAGAGGCTACACACGTGGCACTGCAATCCACGGAGGCAAACCGCTCTGCGGTAAGCGAACTGTACATAGTTGACGGGCCTGTTGGTCCAGTGGTTAGTGGCCCTGACTGCTGAGCCGGAGGTCGTGGGTTCGATTCCCACCCAGGACAAACTTTGCGTGATGAGCATGATTGTTTGTTCTGTGTCTGGGTGTGATTTATCTATAATAATTATGTATGTATTTATAAAATATATAAGTATGTATATCAGTTGTCTGGTTACCATAACACAAGCTCTGCTTAGCTTGGGATCAGATAGCCGTGTGTGAGTTGTCCCAAGATATTTATTTATTTATTTATAGTCATGGGTCATATTCGTGTACTCCAGTGTAAACGTAGACCCACGTTAACAGCGTTGAGCTATGTAACCGCCTATTCGAGCAAGCCACGCATGTATTAATGACGTTACTTCATGCGTAGCCTTTCCGTGGGTTGCAGTGGACACAACCACATACATTTTCTTACAAAGTGAAGCTTTATACACGTGCGTAGCCTCTCCGTGCACCGCGGTGGACCCGCGCCTTTACTCTTTGTGCTTCTATTTTGCACAAATGGCAGCTTGCAACAATGACTGAACATACTGTCTGAGGCATGGGGTATCTTATTACCCATTACTAACTGGGTTATGGAGGTCAGATAGGCAGTCGCTCCAAATAAAATACTGGTATTCAGCTGCATCTGGTTAGATTGAAAGCCGTCCACAAGATAGTTGGCAAAAGCCTAAGCAGATGACGTTGTTTTAAATTGACTCGTTGAATGTAATTTCTCTTCATCATAATTTTCCTGCCCTTGTCCAATTCTATTTGGGGTCGGCGCAACACGTTTTCTTCTTCCATTCTCCCCTATCAGACGTCACGGCATCATTTACTCCTTTCTCCTTCATATCATTCCTTACACAATCCATCCATCTTTTCTTTGGGCTCCCTCTCGCTCTCCGTCCATCAACATTCAGATCCATTACTCTTTTAGTCACATGTCCTTCGTCCCTCCTTTTTTTTTTTTTCGGGTTGGAAATCATCCAATGACTTCCCCCACTCTGGGTGGAGCGGGGCGGCATGTCAGACTTGTACTGACTAAAACCCACCCATGTTTCTTCTATTGCCCTTTACGTTCCGAGGCCGCGGTATCTCTTTCGAACAACCCGCAACCCCTCATGTTTGATTTGTCCCTCCTCATGTTTGATTTGAATGTAATTTCTCTTACAGAATTAAAGGAGGAACTGTCAGATGATTTTGACGACTTTAAAGACGAGGACGATAATATGAAGTTAGCGGAAATGCTTGGCTTCAATGACGTCACCATTAAGAAGAGATCCGATAAACGCAGGAACAAGAAACGGCTTTTGCTTGACGATAGTGGAAAAGGTAAGTTTAATATATATAATACACTGTCACAAAATACAATTTAAAGCAGGTTTTTTAAGCGATTGCATAGCTTCTATCGCGGGCCTTGAGCATGGGGACCGAATCCAGAAATTTCGTAACGAAAACACCTAACAGTTTCATTACGAATACGGTCAGTTATTTCAATCACGATTCCAATGTTCTATTAGCATGTTTGGTAGAGAATCGGATAGTCAATCGACATTACGCTAGATCACACCCAAGGTCTTGTTTTTCTTTTTGCATTTTTTTTTATTTATTGCATATTTTGATAAAAAATGCTACGCAATAGCTTTACCGCGGCAGGCCCCGAGTACCACACTTTTTTTTTAAACTGGGATATCAGATCACTTTCCTGACCCTCTGTCTATCTATACCCTTTATCTCGGTAACGCGTGAAGGTATCAAGTTGAAATTAAAACCATATACTCAACTCTGTAATCCCTTAGAACTGTAAAACAATCAATCCTCTAAGTCTATGCAGTCAAAAGATATGGCAATTTATGTCGCAAGTTTGTACGGAGCCCTCGCTGCGGTGAATCCGACTCGCACTTGGACGGTTTCTTCTTTAAAAGTAACACACCATGCGCTTCATAAATCAAGTTACTAAGGTTGGTAGAAAAAAAAGCCAGGTTGCAGTGGTAGTGGATTGGTCACGTCTCAGGGATGCACCTGGAGACTTGGGCAAAGTTCAACACATACTGGATGTCTGACTTCAAGGTCTACTGCGGCGAAGGTGTCCTGACGATCGTATTTGCGGGGCTTGCGTAGCCAGAGATCACACAGGTTAAAGAGGCGTGCAAGGAGAAAGGGGAGGCCTTCGCCCAGCAATGGGACAATCACTTAGTACAATAAAAGTAACTCACTTTTTTTCTTTGCATCACTGTCAGCTGGCATAGTGCTGAATATGAATGTCTATGGATGAAGAGGGAGAAGAAAGTCAAAGAAATGGTGGATGGATTGTTGCGCCAACATCAAATAGAAAGGAATAAGGGCAGGAAAATGATAAATTTGGCATTAAATACTTTTTTTATTTACAGAACTAAAATCAAAGAGTCGAGCCATGAAGCTGTCGCTCCGTGCTTTAAAACAACAGCAAGTAATGATGAACAACATTCTCAAACCAGTAAAGGTAGACATTGTTATAATTTTTTTATTCATGTTCCTTCTTTTGCCCTTTATGTTCCCTGGCTGTGGTAAATTCATCTAACCCGCAAGCTCAACAGGCGGTGTCTCTGGTCTTTTGCTTTGCTGACATATCTTTGAGGCGCGCGTGGAACACTGAAGCCCCGTATTCATGATAACATTTGTTTAGGAACAGTTGATCAACATTGTTGGTGAATGGCGAGAATGATGCTAGCAACTATGTTTAAATCAATACAGGTTGTCTACATGGCAGTCTGCGTTAAAATATTGCCCGAGGAGGTAGTGTTGTTGTGTTCTCTGTATCTGATGTATATATAGGATTTCTAATAAAAAAGGGAAAAAGATGGTGGATTCGAAAATATCTTTGGCAAAGAGGAAATTTGGTGAGGAATAATTTCGTTCCTTTTGTTTCTATCTTTGTATTCCTTTTTGGAAGAATGCCATAATAATGGTTTTGATTGAAATAATTCTATTAGTTGCATTATTTTATCATTGCTCCACACTACTGCCATGTTTATAAACTGTTGCAAACACGTTCACACACTTCAACAATTGTCGCTAAACTGAAGTTTACGCCTGTCGGGCGAGAGCTTGTCAACATGATGCTATCAACTCTGCAACGCGCAGTGTTGCCAGCAACATGTTGGCATCAATTCCGCAACACGTTGATTCAACTTTGTTGCTAAACAAATGTTTACCATGAATACGGGGCTTAAGGCGCGTCGCCCACACAACCAACAGTCGAGGTGCAATTGAGGCGCAGGCACATAAGAGGCACGCCGCAACTAGATTTTCTTTACAAATGCCGTGTGGGCGACGCGACTAACGCGCCGGCGTCATGACTGCGCCTCGAATGTTGGTTGTGTGGGCGACGCGCCGTCGATACGGTCTTACCGATGGACGGTGAGCTACACAGTGCATGTCCACAGACCGCTCTTCGCCCAGAGTGTCTCCCGCGGCGGCTGGGTTGGTTTGAGGTTATCTCCCTCAAATGTCCGACCACCTCCTTCGCTAGCATAACTACTTCACAGTGTGCGTCCCTGGAGCCACTAATAACTAACAAACATATATATAGCCTAGCTTTTGCCCGCAGTTTCGCTCGCGTTAAATTCGGGGTAACACAGTTCTCCTTTCCTTATTTGCAGGTACTTGCAACCTGTAGTTTTTGCCAAATTTTTTTCAAAGTCGGTTTAGCCATGTAGGCGTGAAGACGTAAACAAACTCACTTTCGCTTTTATCCTTATCCTTACTAATATTATATTTGTTGGTTTGTTACCTCTTCACGCTTTAATGGCTGAACCGATTTTGATGAATTTTGGTACAGAGATAGTTGGGAACCAGGAGACGGACATAGGCTAATTTTTATTTTAAAAAGTGGCAAATGAGGGAGAACGAGGGAAGAAAGGGGAAAACTTAGCGTTGCTATTACAAATCGATCAGGCGCAAGAGAAAAAACTGCAGGTCTGCTTGGTGTGTTGTACCGAATTTAACGCGAGCGAAGCCGAGGGCGATAGCTAGTAATATTATATAGTAAGGATTGTCTTGCAGATATCCTCGGGTTCCTCCAAGCGTCTGATCAGCGACGCGTCGAAGAACAGAGTCAACATCAACACGCTGCTCAAATACTCCAACTGCACGCCTTTCGCGAACAAGACTATTGCAGGTGAGATTATTTTATTGACTACTGAAGTACGGACGCGAAGTAGAAATAATTTCGAACGTTGACCTGTTATTACCTGTCTCTGTCACTCCCACGTAAATATAATGCGTCTCGCTCGCACAGTTGCAATGGCGGCCGTTCTCAGGGATTGTAAACCTTTTACCTGTGACTGTTAGGTTTGTTCTTGTTTTCATGTGGTTTTTTGGTTGGCCTTGAGTCACGACAAAAAGTCCTTACTTGACATAATTTTTAAATAACGAACAAATGACATTCCATCTTAGGATGTGTTAGTGATAGCTTAGTTTTCGGACACAGTTATCTATTTCTAGGTTGTTGTTAAGTAAAAATGCTTAGTCCCTTGAGTTTCATTATAAAGAGTTTACACTGTACATAATTTATTTAATAAGTTGGCTATTTTTTTTGCTTCAAATATTTCCTGTAAACCACACGTAATACAAAAATGTTTGTAACCACTGGCAGTAGGTAAAGAGGTCATTGTACGAAGTTCTTCCTGCTCCGCGACTGGACTAGCTGGCGCACGCGGCTTCGACCGCTGCTCAAGCTCTTTAGTTTCAAAGTATGTTTTATTTTTGACAACACGTTTAGCCCTGTGGCTGAGCGGAAATTATAAAGAGGAAAGATTTGTTTGTTTGTATCGAAAACTACTGAACCGATTTGAACCATGTTTTACTAATAGGAAGCTACATTATTAGGAAGTAACATAGATTATACAACATCATGCTACTACTTAGGGAGCAATTCTCATAAACCGATGGACGTTTTTAACTCAAACTTAATTTATGTCACAAAATATTTGTTTTCTATCAAATTAAAACTTTATTCAAAAACATTTACTGATGTTTTTAAAAACGTACTATGCCATTATCGTACTCGCTTAGTATATACGTTTTTCGCCTGGATGGAGACCTAACTTACTCCGAAGGCTTTAGCAGCTCAGATAGCCTGCTTGAGCAGCTAACGACCTCATGGGTTTAACAACTGCTATCCTTACTAATATTATAAAAGCGAAAGTGAGTTTGTTTGTTACCTCTTCATGCTTTAATGACTAGACCGATTTTTGATGAATTTTGGTACAGAAATAGTTGGGAACCAGGAGATTTTTTTAAAAGTGGGATGTGAAGGAGAACGAGGGAAGAAAAGGGAAAACTTAGCGTTGCTATTACAAATCAATAAGGCGCTAAGGGAACTGTGTTACCCCGAATTTAACGCGAGCGAAGCCTCGGACAAAAGCTAGTCTTGCATAAAATCTACTGGCTAAACTTTAATCATACTATCTCTTTTCAGGAATCCTCTGTGCCTACTGCAAAACAACATACAGAGACCTACCACACCTCCGCACACATATCCACGAGGAACACAGCAAGGACAACCTTATAGAGCCTAAACGGATGGACAAAAACAACTTATCCATCAAAATGGACATCACAGACCTCCGGTGTAACCTCTGCAACACCAGTGCGGATACCATAGCTAACTTAAAGACCCATTTGACCATAGAACATGATATTAAATTCTACCCTGACGTACATGATTATGTTTTAGAATTTAAGTTGACTGACGGAGAAATTCTTAACTGTGCGTTATGCCATTCCACTTTTGAAACTTTCAAAATGCTTTTACAACATATGAATGGACATTACAGGAATTTCATTTGCGAAATATGCGATTTAGGCTTCATAAATCAACATAAATTAAGAAATCATCAGCGTACACATGAAATTGGGAGTTTTAATTGCTCGTTTTGTGATAAAATTTTCAGTACAAGAGTGAGGAAATTGTGCCATGAGAAGTATACGCATAACACTATAGCTAGGTATACAACGAATTGTCCACATTGTGAAGAATCATTCACAAGCTATTATCGAAGAAATCGCCACATGGCAGTCGAGCACAATATCGCGGCAGCAACATACAAATGTAACATTTGCGACAAATCTTTCATTTTGAAGTCCAAACTCACATCACATATAAAAAAAGTGCACTTAATGGAGCGAAATCATATATGTCCAGAATGTGGCCAAGGTTTCTTTATAAAGCAATCGTTAGACGAACATATGATAAAGCATAATGGGGAACGAGTATTCAAATGCGCGGTTTGTGCTAAAGCTTATGCAAGGAAAAAGACTCTAAGGGAACATATGAGGATTCATAATAACGATCGGCGGTTTAAATGTGGAGTTTGTGCGTTGGCCTTCGTTCAGAAATGTAGTTTGAAAAGTCACATGCTTTCAAATCACGGCATTACTTTAGCGGAGTTTGAGAATGGAAGGACGGATATGTAGTTCAAAGTCGTAAGGTAAGGTTCCGTACTTCAAAAAGAAGAAAACGTAACCCTTATTGGATCATTTTGTTGTCCGCCTGTCTGTCAAGGCCATTTATCTTGGAAATAAATGCATGGAGGTATTGAGTGGAATTTTAAACCATATACTCAACTCTGTGGTTCCTTTGTGCTGTGAAAACAACCCTCTGAGTCTACGCAGTCAAAAGATATGGCTGTTTATGTCGCAAGTTTGTACGAAACCTTTGGTGCGCGAGTGTGACTCTCTCTTGTCCTGTTTTTAAGCAAGTGCATAGCTTCTATCGCGGGCCTTGGGCGTGGAGACCGAATCCAGACATTTTGTAACGAAAAAACCTAACGCTTTCATTACGAATTCAGCGTAGAACCAACTGCGTTAAGATAAACTACTAGGCTAGCATGAATTCACGTTTACCACCATGAATTCATGCAAACCTAGTACTTCTTTACAAGTTTTGGTAGAACCATACTGCGTTTAGGTAATTTTATTTATTGCATAAGTTGATAAAGAATGCTATGCAATAGCTTTACCGCGGCAGTCCCCGAGTGCAACACGTATTTTTTTCTCAGTATTCTGTGGTTAGCTAACTTGCTAACTTGGTGTCAGAGTTTTTTCCTGCTAATGGACTTTTGACTTGGTTTAACATACCGTCGAGAAGTATCTCTCAGGTAAGCTGGTCCCGGGGTTGCGGGTTGTTCGAAAGAGATACCACGGCCCCGGAACAGGGGGTCTACTCTCCTCCGAAACGTAACTTCGTTAACGAACGAAAGTCAAAAGTAGTTACGTTTGTAACCCTACTCTATATCATTTTGCGTGAATTAGAGTAGGTTTAGAAAATTTTAATGTCAAATAAACTTCGGACGTCCGAAATTTCGAAATGAATGAAATGAAATGAAACCGTGCTAGAAAACGTTCGAAGTTTCGGCCGCAATTTCGTTTTACGTAGAATTAGAGTAGACCCCCAGAAAGGGACGGAATGGGGAAAGTGACGTGATGGGAAGGCTCAATAATTGGCCGACTGGCAGGCGTCAGAACCCCTCGCAGGTACCTTTTTATTTGCGGATGGGAATTCATCAAATATCTTCCCCCGCTCTGGGCGGAGTGGGGGGAGTGTTAGACTTGTACTGACTAAAACCAACCTATGTTCCTTCTATTATCCTTTATGTTCCGGGGCCGCGGTATCTCTTTCGAACAACCGTTCACCCTACCAGGCGGTGTCCCTGGCAGGCCCCTCTGCATTGCTAACATTTCTTTGCGTCGACACAGCCCGCGAACCTGAGGCACGTTCTCAATAAACCGGTCAGCTTATAGTGTAAGTCCTTCGTCCCCTTACAAAGTACTTACGCTATAGGCTGACTACAGTACGGCCAACGAGAAGCGATACCAAATGTAAACAAAACCCCATCTAAAATGGCCGCCCGAATGTTGGCGAACCTGTCTTAACGTTGTCATGTTTTTGCCGGGAGTACGAGACATTACGACAAAGGCACAAGATGGAAAGAGCTAAATATTAGATTGTCAACGCCACAGTTGTTCTTTAGGTTAATGACCTTTCGTATCGCTTCTCGTTGGCCGTACTATAGTTGCAGATTGGACTTGATTATAGGAAGATTTATACTTAACTTGAGATACGAATGTAAAATGATATTTACTATAAACAGGATTATTAAGTATATGTAATTATGTTATTAATTCCCTTTAAATGTTATTAGAAAGAATAATTTCTCTGTTATCAAAAAAACTTTTATGGTTATCATTTTTATTTAATCATTGTGTAAAATATTTTTTTTATGTTAAAACGCGGGAATGCAATTTTATGTATTATTTTATAAACATTAAGAGTTATTTGAGATTGTAATTTCAATGAATTTGATAGTCATGCTTGTTAACAAGTCAAAATAAACTAGAAAAAATAGGAGTTTCAAATGAATTTAAACATTATTATTAGAAAAATAAGGTCTGTACCTAACAGCATGAAATTCACATTCACACACTAACAATATGAACATTGTTTTCATAGGAATAAGATTAATATTCGTATGAACTGGTTATTTAGCAAAGTGTACGATTTGAGAGCCTTTTGAAACGCTGGTAAATTTATTTCAGAACTATTTTTATTACCTCACACAAACCTTATTTCAACATAAATAAGGGTCATTTTACTGCGTAAATAATGTATTATGTCTATTTTATCATGCGTACTATTTCAATGTTCTATTCAAATGTGAATTTCGTCGTAATAAATCGATTTAGTTGTTCTTCCAAGCAAAGGCTTATATTATATAACTTTTATGTCTAGTTATAATATGTACAGGTTGATAACTTATTTTGTTAATGTAATTAAAAGATTTTAAGTACATAGTTTTGTGTTTTTATTAACCTTTCGTGTGCTTGGCACACGCTCCTAAAAATTGCCGTCGTGTGCCCGGCCGCCATGAACTACTTAGTCCCCGCGCCCATTATCGGCATCGGCAAGGAACAGGATTCTTCGGCATCCTACATGCAAGCGCACACAATCAGAAACTATACTTTAGCATGCTGCAACGTTCTTAGAAATGACGAAGCGTCCTTAAGCAAGCTATCCCCGAGTGTTGCCTCGGCGCCGGCGAGGTACCGACCGAAGCATTCTCAAGGCTGCCGATACAGCAGCCTCAAGCATACCGAAGCGGTATTTTTGTTATTACGACCATATATAATGGAAACTACTTTATTACCATTATGTTAATGTATATTGCTATTTGCCACCTAAAATCCTCAGTCGTGCCGATGCCGATAATGGGCGCCAGGCCTAGTGGTGCAAAAAAGGTAGACCCAAATAATAATCATAGGGCATTCCATAGCCGTACAGTCAAGACCAACTTTGGAGGGAATAAGTCCTAAGTTTATTTGCGTCTAGCTGAATGCCTTACAAGGCACTCACAGGAACGTACTTGTGGGTATACAACCACAAGATAGACATGCGAGACGCTATGAAAGTAAATGTTGGCGCAACAAATCTTATCTTTCCATACCTTTCTGTTGATTGTTATGTCTGCTGGTGTTGATTGTTATGCCTCCGTTGTTGTGTCCATATTGTAATAACATCTCCATTAAGTAAATACACATACAATTTGAAAAAACGGAGGTAGCATATCTATACTAATATTATAAAGCTGAAGAGTTTGTTTGAACGCGCTAATCTCAGGGACTACTGGTTGGAATTGGAAAATTCTTTTAGTGTTGGATATTCCATTTCTTGAGGAAGGCTATAGGCTATATAACATCACGCTACGACCAACAGGTGCTGAGCAGCGTGGGTGAAACCGCGGAGAACAGCTAGTAAATTGATATACATTTTGATGGATGGAGATGAAGAAAGCCAAAGAAAACATAGATGGATTGTGTAAGGATTGATATGAAGGAGAATGGAGTAAATGATGCTGTAGCGACACAAAGATGCAAGTGGCAAACAGTACTACAGCGCCATCTATCCAGCCACTGAAGAACTAACGGCAAGATTCCTACATCGCGCAAGCAAAGTTGTACGCGCAGTTAGCATATATACGAGCGCCCGACAAACAACTGTCGGGCAGTGGCCCGCCAGACACAACACCCGTCTGGTCGGAGGATCCTCCCTTTTCCTTAGAGGATGAAGAACTTTACACCCTGCTCTTCATACCTCTAAATTGGTGACGCCGACGTGATCCCGACTGGACGTCAACGCAGCCTTCGAACATCATGACGTCACCATCGTCATATCACTCCCTCCAGCTCCCGAGCAGCGAGTCAACGCAGCCAGCCAGCTACTCTCGGGTACCCTGACCACCAGCATGCAGCAGAACGCATTCCTGGTCAGCCCCTGAAACTTCATCAGCGACCACGGCGCCAGCACACTGCACTCCCGACGGTTGAGAGTCGACGCAGATCCTCTCCCGGTCGACGCCGGCAGTCAGCCACGACGCGTCGCTGTACCGAACCCAATCGACCTTGG
Source organism: Ochropleura leucogaster (assembly GCA_958449745.1). NCBI lineage: Eukaryota > Metazoa > Arthropoda > Insecta > Lepidoptera > Noctuidae > Ochropleura > Ochropleura leucogaster. The sequence continues at coordinate 6,205,689 of OY288228.1, read as the reverse complement.
GTCTTTGGGGGGGAGTGATGTAGCGACACAAAGATGCAAGTGGCAAACAGTACTACAGCGCCATCTATCCAGCCACTGAAGAACTAACGGCAAGATTCCTACATCGCGCAAGCAAAGTTGTACGCGCAGTTAGCATATATACGAGCGCCCGACAAACAACTGTCGGGCAGTGGCCCGCCAGACACAACACCCGTCTGGTCGGAGGATCCTCCCTTTTCCTTAGAGGATGAAGAACTTTACACCCTGCTCTTCATACCTCTAAAATGCCGTGACGTCTGATAGGGGAGAATGGAAGATAATGGGTTAGAACTTGCAGTACGTCTGGATTCCCGATGGAAGAAAGGGAATAGTGATATGATTAAATAATGAATAATCAATCTAAGGTACCTACTTAAGGAAAAAAATAAAGGGAGTCGTTTGTCTTGGTATGGACATGTTAAGAGGAAGAACGACGCACATGTGACTAAAAGAGTGATGGATCTGAATGTTGATGGACGGAGAGCGAGAGGAAGACCAAAGAAAAGATAGATGGAGTGTGTAAGGAATGATATGAAGGAGAGAGGAGGAAATGATGACGTGACGTCTGATAAGGGAGAATGGAAGAAGAAGTGTTGCGCCGACCCCAAATAGAATAGGACAAGGGTAGAAAAATGATGATGATGGGTTAGAACCTGCATTACGTTTGGATTCCCGATGGAAGAAAGGGAATAGTGATTTGATTAAATAATGAATAATCAATCAGTTACTTACGGAAAAAATTTAAAGGAGTCGTTTGTCTTTGGTATGGACATGTTATGAGGAAGAACGACGCACATGTGACTAAAAGAGTGATAGATCTGAATGTTGATGGACGGAGACGAGAGGAAGACCAAAGAAAAGATAGACGGATTGTGTAAGGAATGATACGAAGGAGAAAGGAGGAAATGATGCCGTGACGTCTGATAGGGGAGAATGGAAGAAGAAGTGTTGCGCCGAACCCAAATAGAATTGGACAAGGGCCGATGGAAAATGATGATGATGATGAATTAGGTATGGAAATAAAAAAAAACAAGAAATACATTAAAAACATTTATATTTTACATTTACTACAACATATTGACAGCTATAAACTCTATAATATAACTATGATACAAAAATTTACAAATAATACCAAATCTATATTATTTTAATCTATATTTCATAACTGTTAACATTAAAATGCATTTATTTTACACATATCTAAATATATAAATAATATACATAAATAACATAACATCTTTAACGATTAATCCTTACTAATATTATAAAAGCGAAAATGAGTTTGTTTGTTACTTCTTCACGCTTTAATGGCTAAACGGATTGTGATGAATTTGATTTTTCATCAGTTAGACAATAATACTCAAATGTCAGGAGCAACGAACATTGCTGACCCATTGGCTATTTATTTAATAGCAATAAAAACCGGCCAAGAGCGTGTCGGGCCACGCTCAGTGTAGGGTTCCGTAGTTTCCCGTCCGTCACAATAAGTGTTCCCAGTTATGAGGCCAACCGAACAATTCGGTAATACCCGATCCAATGTAATAAGTACCTACAGCACCATCACTCGGGGAATTGGGTTACTAATTAATACAAAGACGTGCAATTTCGGTGGTAATTTTGGATTGCGAGAACCGATTTCAATAATTCTATTTTTGTTTGAAAAAAGATACGTTCAGGATAATAAAATATGTAAACAAAGTTACAAAAAATGCTTGCATATACGATTATACTACAAAGTTAGTCCAGAAATTATTTTGTACAACTTTTTGTCTTTTTTGTACAAAAACTGTTGTGTCAATCAAGTTCAAAATAATTTTCATAGAAAGTCCTTATAAAGTTCTACTTTCCAGATTTTTTTCATATTTTCTAAACTTATGGTTCAAAAGTTAGAGGGGGGGGGACACATTGTTTTTTACTTTAAGAGCGATTATTTCCGAAATTAATGACATTATCCAAAAATGATCTTAGTAAACCCCTATTGATTTTAAAATACCTTTCCAACAATATATCACACGTTAGGGTTAAAATTAAAAAAAAAATCACTTCCCACTTTACATATAGGGTGGCTACCCTAATAAAACATTTTTTTCAAATTTTTATTTTACCACTTTGTCGGCGTGATTGATATACATATTGGTACCAAATTTCAGCTTTCTAGTGCTAACGGTCACAGAGATTAAGCGAGGACGGACGGACGGACGGACGGACGGACGGACGGACGGACGGACGGACGGACAGACAGACATGGCGAAACTATAAGGGTTCCTAGTTGACTACGGAACCCTAAAAATGGAAATAAAAATTTAATAAAAATGTATGGTTAAACTAGCTTTCGCCCGCAGCTTCGCCCGCGTTAAATTTGGGGTAACACAGTTCCCCTTGCGCCTTATTAATTTGTAATAGCAACGCTAACTTTTCCCTTTTCTTCCCTCATTCTCCCTCACAACCCACTTTTTTTTTAAATAAAAATAGCCTATGTCCGTCTCCTGGTTCCCAACTATCTATGTACAGACGACTGCAGGTCAAGCTACCCGAAACTGTCAATTTTTCCCAATGAACCTAATACTTTAGAAATAAAGTCGAAAATCTATCAAAGAAATCTGACAGATTGTTGTAGCTTGATGTGCAGGCGTCTGTACCAAAATTGATCAAAATCGGTTCGGCCATTGAGGCGTGAAGACATAACAAACTCACTTTCGCTTTTATAATATTAGTAAGGATTTAATGTAGGTACTTATAATACCAGTCTTAAAAATAAACAATGAAAGAGACAGATCAAAGAGTAGTCAATAGTTAACATTATTTTGAGATTAAAATATTTGTACAACTAAATAATATCGACGGTTCCTACGTACATAAAGACATGTCGAAAATAGCATTTTTAATTGTCTCATTGACTTTAGATTATCTATGCGCACATGCTGACATACTCTTTTTTATTAAATTTATTTACCTTGTTTAGAAATCGTATAAGAGAACAAGTCTTATGAATACAACGAATAAGTGTCGTAGAAACGGCCATCTCTCAGTTTTTCTAAGAAAACGTGAAAACAAAAATAATATGTAAATGGTATCATAAAGCTCTTAAAATTGTTAGGTATTCTAGAAAAAGAAAATATTTATTATTGCTCATAGAATTGGGTAGTTGACACCATTAACCAATAATTAAAAAACACAATTTTTCTGAAAGAACACCTTATTCTAGACCTGAGAACTCCATTCATTTCAAAATAACTTTAAGATTCGATTTTTAGTTGCTTTTAAATCAATAAATAGTTGCATCATTGACTTGACAACTTAGTGACGTCATCGGTTGCGAGTCTCACACAAAATCTATGGGGGAAGCGCGTTTTGACAGCTCATAAAAAGTATATCAATTGATTGGTGGTGTCGACTACCCTATTATTTCTAGGGCGTGTTGAACACAAATTACGCTCTCCTGTAAACCTCGGTTTTTGACTTAACCTTATGTACGTAGGAACCGTTGATATACATGTTTTATCTTCAGGAAAAAGTTGTACTTTTCAATGACATTAATCATCATGGACTTTATTCCGTTCGGTCGAATAGCGTTGATCCTCAGACAGGCGAGGTACACACCTTTTCGGTTCGGCACATGCCGAGCGGCAAATTTAGATATACAGTGTTAGTTTCCAATGACCAGATTGACAGACAGTGCGCGCAAATATTTGGTAGATAGACATATTTTTTAAGACAAACATTAAATAGGAATTAAAATTACAGTTAGTGGCATGTCAATTAAATAAATATTATTGGTATTCAATTCAATGTCAAATTATTATTGCATGTCAAACTTTAATAGAGATGTCAATAATTACAATTTAATTAGGGTCAAATAGTAGTTTAAAATATAGTATATAAACTATGCGTACTACCCCTTAAGAAATGCCGTATAAAATTATTACTATAAGTATATCACAGACCTAAACTTAAATCAAAAAGGTTTTCACAACATGAAAAGAACAACAATTTATATTTAAATAAAATTATTATATTAAAAATCGGTCAAGTGCGAGTCGGACTCGTGGACCAAAGTTGAGGTACAAACTTGAAATAAGCGGCCGTATCTTTCCACGGAGTAGACTTAGGCGCGTCGCTCACACGATTAACAGTCGAGGTGTAGTTGAGGCGCGGGCGTATGAGAGGCACGCCGCAACAAGATTTTCTTTACAAATGAATGGCAGTGCGCTCATATACAAGAGTTGCGGCGCTGGCGAGGTGATGCCGGGGCGGAGGTGAGGTGAAGGCGAAGCAGAGGCGAGGGGCAGGCGCAGGAGAGGCGCTCAAGTGTGCCCAAGTCACGACTCCGTCGCCATTTTGTCATTTGGTTCCCATAAAACCCAAAATCTTCTACTTTTTAAATTAAGAACTTATATCAGTGCGAGTACGTCTTCGTCTTCTGACGACGACATGGTGAATGAATTAATAATGTGAAGGAAGCATAGCCGCTTGCGCCTCCACTCCTACGCAGAGACCTATCCTCGCCTCGACTTACCAGTGAGTGACGCGCTTTAGACGATTGATTTTTTTCACAGCTCTAAAGGACCACAAACTTAACAAACTTGAATGTATGGTTTTCAACACAATACCTTCACGCGTTCCGAGATAAAGGTTTTTGAAAGACAGACAGACAGTCAAACGGACAACAGAGTTTAAACTTTGACTCCGAGCGTCCCTTATTTAACAACATTCTCCAATTAACATACCTATGTATATCTAATTTTCCGTCTTCTGCATAATCTCACAAGCCGCCAAACTGATCCCATGATTTGACAACAAATGACTTTTCAAACTGCATTTCTGAACGAATGTCATGCTGCAGACTTCACACTTAAACCGTCTGTCATTATTATGTATCCTCATATGTTCTCTTAATGTATATTTCCTAGCATAAGACTTGTGGCACACTTCACAGGAATAGTTCCTTTCGCCTGTGTGCTTAACCATATGAGCTTTCAAAGCTTTTTTACTGAAAAAACGGTACCCACATTCTGTGCATTGGCAATTTCGTTCCATTAAATGACTTTTTTTAATATGATACATTAATAAACTCTTTAAGATATAGGACTTACTACACACATTACACTTGTACTGAGCTTCTGAATTATGTACTTTCACTAAATGTTGGTTCCGTTGGTAGTAACTGCGGAAAGGGACGTTGCAGTACGGACAGTTTGAAATGTTTCTAGCTCCTAAATGCTTCATTTTTTCATGATAATGCTTTTTAGTACGACTTGCGAAGACTTTTTCACAGTGATCACATTTGAAGCTCCCTTCCTGGTGAGTTGTTCTGTGTGCATTCAAAGACCGCTTGGTAGCAAATGAAGAATCACAAACAGAACATGTGTAGTTACTATAATGTATATTCATGTGTTGTTTAAGCATTTTGAAAGTCTCATACGTTGACGAACACATTGCACAATCGTAAACTTCTCCTTTTCTCAACTTAAATTGTTGTATATGATCTTTTATGTCACTATGTATGATTTTGCCGTGTTTTTTGACTAGATGGTCCTTGAAAACGCCTAGACTGTCCAATTTTTCATTACATATCTTACAGGTTAGATCAGCAATATCCACTTTGACATTGTATTCAGTCATATCGAAGTTAGTTTTGAATTTCAGGCGTTCTTTAAGGTGTTCCTTCTCAGTATGCTCTCTCAAATCAGCTGGATCTGGGTATGATAGGTCGCAGTACCCACAAGCATAGCCCAGCAAGGTCTTATTCGTGAATGGAGTGGCATTAGAGAACTTCAGTATAGTTTGTAGGTTTTCTCTGTGTTTCAGTTTGTCATGGTGCGGTTGACTTGACCACAGTAAGCTTATTTTGGACTCGCTTGGGGCTGTTAGTTTTAGTCTTGTTTTTTTAGGTTTGATTTCAGTCTTTTTTACCGGTTTTATGTCTATGTCTTCTGTGAAAGAAATAAAAATGGTATTAATGATTGCATTTGCTTCTGTAGCCAGGTTTGGCCACAGGTGCAAATTCTGAGAACCAGAATAGAATATTCTAAATTGTGTATAGCGAAGCTGGGTGATGTCAGACTTTTACTGACTAAAACCTATCCTGTTTTCCTTCTTTTGCACTTTGTGTTCCGGGACCACGGTATCTCATTCGAAAAAGCCGCAACCCCGGCACGCGTTGGCCCTGGCAGGCTCTTTGTGACGCGCGTAGAACACCATCTCCACTTGGAACCAATCAGCTTTGTACATACTATAATTACTTTAAAGAAACTCACTGATAGAAGTAGCGAGCCTGGAGACCAACGTCTTAATCTTATCATTCTTCCACGCGCCGTCAGAGGGCGCTGATTTCTTCTTCTCTGTAGTACGCTTGCCTTCAGCTCTGGGTTTTGTACTCTTTGATTCAGCTTTCTTTTTCGAAGGTACTTTTTCACTTTTGATTTTTTCTTGGGAGGTAACACTGGCTGAAAAGATTATGAAGTTTTATGTACAAAAAAAATGTACTCTATGGTTCAGATAGGCTGTAAAAATGTGAATGAAAATCGATTGCATGTAGTGAGATGAGAATGCTGAGATAGATGTGTGGAGTGACAAGAATGGATAAAGTAAGGAATGAGTATATTTGAGGAAGTTTGTAAGTTGCGCCTGTTACAGATAAAAGGGACTCGTTTGTCTTGGTATGGACATGTAATGAGGAGGTACGAAGCACATTTGACTAAAAGAGTGATGAATCTGAATATTGATGGACGGAGAGGGAGAGGAAGGCCAAATGCTTATTCAGTAAGTGTAAGAATCGGCTAACATCTATTTTTCATACCCCTAAGTAAGCAGCGGGTGAAACCGCTGGGCACAGCTAGTTATATATAGATGTCTAATGCTTCCTCGGTGTAATTGACGCTATTGCGACTGATAGGGATGAGATTCTAGATGCGATTCTTACGTTAGGCAGTCTAATTGGGATTTTCCATTGTCTGCACGGAGTTTTGTGCCTGTTTAAAGGCAATATACACGCCCCTTATTACATGGGACTGGCCATGATTTGTGTTGTTATAAAAAAAAATGTTGCCCCACACTAAGAATTTCTCCTGTATAGTGGGTGCGTTTAAACTCACATACACAAGCAGCCAGACTCGAAACAACAATCTGTTTGCCATGTAAATATTTGTTCCGTGCGGGGATCAAACCCGAGACACGCAGCGCGACAGCCGATCGCTTAACCACTGCGCCAACCGTATCATCAGATGATACGGGTGCACTTTGCCTAACCCTGCGGGTATTCCAGACTTGATGGCATTTGACATAGACATTTGGCTTTTCGCGACGTTGCCAAGTTTACAAGCTGAACTCACCTGCATCAATAAGATAGTAGTCATCAGAATCATCTTCACTGTCATGTTTTGGCTCCAGTTTTATATCTATTTTCTCATCTGCAAGTAAAAGGATTTCATGAAAGTAAGAGATATAATGCATGTGAGTATTTTTACGCATTACTTTATCTTTATTTTAATTCAGGTACTTAAAACCCATATTATACAAAGTGGTTAAGGTAATACGACAATAAATTAAACTACGCATACCTCAGGACGTTCTCAGTCTACCTATAAGAAATCATTTGAATATATCCAGTAGTTTAGTCACAGGAAGTTATTCTACATTTTAAAAATTTGCTACATTAAAATGTACACGTTGAATGTAATAATAGGGAAGTACTGACAGATTGACGACCGGCGCACGATTCTTGAGCGCTGACCTTAACCTGCGCAAAAGTGAGTTATTGGGTCTCTTTGGTCGTATGAAGTAGGCGCGGGGGCGAGGAAAATGCAGTGATTGGCCCGTAGCGCATCGAGTCACAGACGTCACTCGGGATTTTTTTTAAAATGGTGTTTTATTTTGCTTCCACTTTTATGCTATTTAGTTTGTTTGTTTTTTTTTAGATGTTAGGTTTTTTTTATAGTTTCGGTTTATGATTATGAACTAGTATTATCAATGTTTTCATTTATTGTCGTATTGTCATAACTTTAAAAAGCGACTTCCAAAATAACACTAAAAAGACGGAAAATAAATTTATTTTCAGGAGTTAGTGGCAAATAAATCGATAAATGAAACAACAGTTACCAACTTCCGGAAGTTAATTTATTTCCACCTCACCGGGAGAATTCATTTGATAAACTTCCATCCAAATAATGGGGTGTTTAAATAAAGGAGCTAGTAATTATATTTTTCATTACCTTTTTCAACACATTCTATATTCTTGAAGAATTCTTCATTAGCAGTAAGGACTTGCTGCTTAAAGTTGAAGGAACTGCGAAGACTCCTGATGCATGCATCACAGATGCCTGCAGGTGTCTCATTCAAAGGTTTTAGCTGCAAATTTTGAAGTAAATGCTAAAGTTTGTTTTTTTAGGTCAATCGAAACTGGCTGGTAAAAGTTCTAAGTATTTTGTTTTTTTTTTTTATTAATGCTGGCCACTTTAGAGTAATGAATTACTTGGAAGCCAATAAAGATGAAATAAAAAACAAATCTCTAGAACTGAAGGCTCTAAGTGCTCACAGCCCATATAAGGGAATTTCAAAACACCTGGATGCTTTCTGTGAGCCAAGCCCTTGATTATTCCTTGGCCAAAGGCTAGTGATGCCATACAACGTAACAATACCACTAGTGTCTTAGGCACATTATCAGCTGACAGCACTGAGAAGGAGTATTTTTAGATCACTATTGGTTTGTTATTAGTTTAGTTATTTTAATATTTTTTCATTGTGCAAAAACATTATTATCAGTTAATTTCCTGTAATATTAAGAGAATGCAGCTACATGTTTTAATTTTCCACAGAAAAATGTTAACTGCTTTTCATGGAATCCAAAGAAAAATAGAATAGAGATAAGAAAAAAAAAATTGTGACATTTAAAATCATGCTTTCCCACTGTCTAGTTTTAGAAATGTCACTTGTCTGTTTATTTGTTTCTGAAATAATCTTTTTATAATTTATTGTTAAATTCCAAAATTCTGAGCTTTCATGACAATCAAGTTAGATAATACCGACTGGTAATTTTACTATATTCAAACAAAGATAACACAATAAATACACGTCCTTGACATTGATAAGCAAAAATTGTTGACTACAAATTATCAAATTGTTACTCCAATTAGTTTCGTAGCAAGTTCCGATCTAACTAGAATATAGTTAGATTATTGTAGTTTGTTCTTATGTAAACTAGCAGTCATACTAATATGATCACGACCGGCATTTAGCGCGACTAACAGCAGGGATCTTATCGCGGAAGTTGACCTCAATTACCAACACGAAAATAATAAGTTTTCCCACCAAATACATGTTTTTAGATGGTAATTAGGTATTGGAACTCTTGGTATATAAATATATATGTTACGATGTAAACTTACGATGATATTGAAGCATTCTTTCAACATATCAGCATAGTTCTCTTTTTTGTCAAGCCAAAGGTAGCTTGAATTTAAGTCTTTGTTCAGGCCTTGGCCGAGGCAGCAGCGACAGACACCGACCACTTCCATAATATGGTTTTCTTTACATTCAAACAAGCAATTTTATATACATTTAGTGAAAAACTCCGAGAAAATACGAAACGTACTTAAACGATACGTCGGGAAATCCTGATTTTTGACAGCAGTAATTCTTGTTTTTTTACCTCTGGGGGTTGCCAGGTACATGTTAAAAGTTTTCTGTGCCACAAAATGCTGCTGGTCGGGTTCGACTCGAATTGATGCTCCAGGTGCTCGGCAAATATCTCTGCACGGTTTGCTGCGACATATCTAGTAGCGGACGTACCGGGGCTGGGGTATTCGTGAGGGACCTACATAGTTTGTGTAGCAACGCCCAGTCTCCCCCTGCGGCGTCGATACGTTCCTCCCAGCCCACGGCATCGTGCTCTTAAAGCTTGGCCCAAACTCTCTCCGCGAGACATTTTAATTTCGTCTTTTATGAGGGGCATCATGTATGTAAAGCAAGCTTCCCGTGTCTAAAGCGAGTTGATAATATCCTTTTGGCGGAACTTGGTCTTGTATGCGGTAACACCACACGTATTGCCTAATGAAAAAATAAAAATAGTACCAAAACAAAATGGCTGCCGCTAGCTATTGATTTCAAAGCAGATTTGATGCCATGTAATATTTTCTAAATTTTCACTGAAAACGTAAAAATTCAACGCTTTACGTTGTGGATATGTTAGAGTAGTGTTGTGATGATGGAGTTCGACGAGATTGTGGTGAAGGAGAGCCCCGGGCTATGCCGGTGCTGTCTCTCTGAAGGATGCTACAAGGATTTGGGTACCGAATACACTTGGATGAACGAAACCGAAGTGTATGCTGATATGCTGTTGGAATGTTTTGATATTAGTGTGAGTCCTTTTTTGCCAATATATAGTAGATTTCAGTGAAAGTAACCGGTTCTTGTATGGTCTATAAGATTGGGTATCTGTTTTACATGTTTAGAGCCGGTTTTCCATCATCGAATCAAAAACATATTGGTCTACTCTATTGTGATATCATTATTTGTTCACCATCGATCATGTCCAAGTTCCACCTGAATAAACATTAACAATATTTTTAAATATTCTACATCTGTTAAATGTCAAAATATAGCAAACTTACACGTTTTCCTATCAGATAACTCAACACAATGAAGGTCCGAACGGTCCAAACCGGCTCATCTGCGAGGTGTGCATCACTCGGCTACGGGATGCATGCAACTTCAAGAAGCAGGTCATGGACTCGGAGAAAAAGTTTATTGATATGATGGGCAGGGGTGAATTTAGGCCTAAAAGTAAGTAGTTTTAATTATATTATTTATACTACTATTTAACATACCTTACTATAAGTATTACAAAGTGCTTTTATTTAGCTTCAAACAGATTTTACTTTTCCAATAAGAGGTGGATAAATAAAATATTTGTTATGTACACCATACAAATGACAAGAATAACAGTATACAACTTATAAATAGAGTGACACAATGGGCGGTCTTGTTTCTACTCACTTACTTATTTATTTAATGGTGTTTGTGGAAGGAGTCACCACAATTTTGCCAATATCACATAGGTACTATGGTAGACAATGAAACGCTGGAGACTATATCAGTAATTATTTTTGTTGAATAGAACACAACAAAGAGTTTAAATGATTTCAAATATTTTCTGCACAGACATATCAGACACAGTGTTCTAAGAGAGAGAAAAAAACAGTTTAATAGTTGTTATAAATTATAACTTTATTTTATTAACTGTCTTATTTCTAAAACCAATCTTTTTAAAACAACCTTTAGAGATATAACAAACTTTGATAGAATTATAACTTAACTATCATTACAACATTTTATAAGTTTAATACTAGATATAAAAAAAAATTAATGTTTTTTGAAAGGTGGTATTTAGGGTATTATTAATGATACTAATGATGTTAATTTTCATTGCAGTGCTAATTTACCAGACGCAGCTGAAGTGTGAAGATCCCGCCATAATCGAGGAGCCCATTGGAGATGCAGATGTTGAATATCTTGAAGATGAAATTGATTTTGGTGATGGTATGTGCCTTGCTTACTAACTTTGAATATTTAAAAAACCTTGAGAGGTTTCAAGGGACACTCGGATTAAACAAAGTTATTATTTGTTATGTACAAAAACCTGTATACACTCAACAAAAATAATCGTCGCGACACCACACCGATCAATGCAAAATAGAAAGAATAAGGGAGAGAGAGACAGACAGAGAAACACGCGCACGCCCGCACGCCAGCATGGCTTACAACTATAGCAAAAAGTGTCGTTACAACTTTTGGTCTTAATTTTTTCTGTTTACCCCCCTTTCGCAACGCGCGATGTGTCAAACACATTGACAGGTGAAAGTGTTGAGCCACCATAGCTTAAAGCCCATTTTAAGATTTTCACACAATTATGGTACTTATGCAATAAAGATATAAATATGAATTTCTCCGGTCTTGTATGTCCTGGAATAAATACTTGTATGTTATACAAATATTTGTTCAATTATTGAAGCGATTTTGCGACACCCACCACAGTAGTGAATCACCCGTGAGACGAGTCTCGGTCACCGTAGACGACTGGGGATGGTGAGCAATGCGCAGCTCACCGTCCGTCCGTCTATTAATGACAGGCCGTGTCGACGGCGCGTTCGTGTTCCACGTGCGCCTCAAAGAGATGAGATGTTGCCAAAGCAGAGGGGGTCCCTCTTATTTTTCATCACGACCACTGCCTGTCGGGGCTGCGGGTTGTTCGAAAGAGGTGGCCTCGGAACACAGAGGGCAAAAAAAGGGACATGGATGAGATTTAGTCAGACAAGTCTCGACACTCCCTTCCGCTCCGTCCAGAGTCGCAGGAAGAGATATTTACCATAAATTGGGTAGTTGATACCATTAACCAATAATTTAAAAACACATTTTTTTCTGAAAGAACACCTTATTCTAGACCTAAGAACTCCATTCATTTCAAAATAACTTTAAAATTCGATTTTTAGTTGTTTTTAAATCAATAAATAGTTGCATCATTGACTTGACAACTTAGTGACGTCATCGGTTGCGAGTCTCATACAAAATCTATGGGGGAAACGCGTTTTGACAGCTCATAAAAAGTATATCAATTGATTGGTGGTGTCAACTACCCTATTCTTTAAGTCTGCCTTGTTTAAATTGTGTCCAGTTATGGACTAGCGATATTCTAGATACTTATGTCACGAGTTTTTAAATATAGTACTATGATACATACTTGGGTCTAATTCACTTCCCCAATTTTTGGCAGCCATTTTGAGATATTCTCCATGTGTGTACAAAAAATAATTATATCTCTCAACGTTTTGGTCTTACTGAGGCGAAAATAGGTTTATTCAGAGGGCAATAATATTGTCTATCGTTTAAATTAGGATATGATGGGCTTAAATTTTTGTAAATTAAGAAAAACAAAATTAAAGTCCAAATAATATGCAAATCAACGAAAGTTTTGTAAACTTTTTTTGTGAAAAAAGGTAGTTTTTTTTTTAAATCAATATTTATATAACATAGAATATCGCTAGTCCGTGACCGGACACGTATATGGTTTTCTCACCACACTGGAGCATAACGCATCACAGCACATCATAATGTGTTCAGAACTTCAGATCTCACATTCAATTTGATAGAAATTGTAGTATAACAAAGCTATCACGAAGCAATACGAAGCGACGACACGGTTGGCGCAATGGCTGAGCAATCGACTGCTGCGCTGCGTGACGCGTGTGCGATCCCCGCACGGGACATATATTTGTATGGCCTACAATGAGTTTAAATGTTTGTAAACGCATCCACGATACAGGAGAAATCCTAGTGTGGGGCAACGTTTAAAAAATATATACAGTAGGTCTACTATGACATCTTAAAGCAGATGGTGCTAGACACCCTGTATAGCTCTGTCCCTTTCCCTCAGCGGAATAAGTTCTGCTTTAACACGTCATGGTAGGGTAGCAGCACGTTTCTAAAACGTTGCCCAATACTAGGAATTTCTCCTGTATTGTGGGTGCGTTTACAAAAATTTATACTCACATACACAAACAGCCAGACATGGAACAAATACATTTGTTATACAAATATTTGTTCACAAAAACAACCCGCAGCCCAGGTTCTCAAGTATGTTGGAGTCGGATTACAGTCTAACCGAATTTGGCTGAATACTCTCGTCTCATAAGATAAGAAAAAACCGTGAGAAAAGACGGCTAAGGGGGCGTTCAGAAATTACGTGAGGTGTTTTTTTTTTAATTTTATGTCCGAACCCTACCCCCTTGGTGAGATGTCGTGAGATTTTATTCCACCCCCTCCCCCATCCCCCAACCTCACGTGATATTTTTCAAAATGTGCGTTTCTTACGTAAACGCGTTGGATTATTATTGTAAAGAGAGAAAAAAAGATAACGACGATTACGCTTAAGATTAAATCTGAAGCATGTACAATCTGGATTAAACGGACCAATCTATACTAATATTATAAAGCTGAAGAGTTTGTTTGTTTGTTTGAACGCGCTAATCTCAGGGACTACTGGTTGGAATTGGAAAATTCTTTTAGTGTTGGATAGTCCATTTCTTGAGAAAGGCTATAGGCTATATAACATCACGCTACGACCAACAGGTGCTGAGCAGCGTGGGTAAAACCGCGTGGAACATACAGTATCATTTTGTTTTGTTTCATTCAGAAAAAAAATTGCGTTTGCCGAGACCTCCCTCTCTCCAACGTACTCGATTCGACCCCCTCCCCCCCCTTAAACATATCACGTATTTTATGAACGCCCCCTAAGTAGATGATAAAGATGACCATCATATCCCTTCCAGATGACCTGAAAGACGAGCTGACCCAGCCTTCAGTATCTGACGTCACCGTATCTACACTCCCCATTAAGGGCAAGCGAGGCCGTCCCCGTAAGAACACGCCAGTTAAGGCGGAGAAGAGAGCCAAAGTCGCTAAGCTTGATGATAAGGCGAAGGCATCGAAAGCTGTGGCTAAGGGTAAGTCGATAGTCTTTATGATTGTTGGAAAGTGTGTGTTGTGATTTTTAAAGGATAATTAAAATAAGTTCCTTGTTAATTAGTTCTTGCCCGCGGCTCCGCCCTTGTGAGGGTTGTAATTTATACTGGAGAATGATCTATATATATATTCTTTTGTCAATTGCATCTCGCAGTACAACCTAGGAGGTTGTCGTCTGCTTAACCGGGCGAATCCTGTGGATGCCTTAAAAATTAAGACCTCCAGCTAGGGCAAAATCTTGTGGGGTACGAGCTTCGGCTTAGGACGTCCCTGAGGGAGGACAGCAAAGGGACAGGCTGGTCTGAGTGATATTATTTAGGGACTGATTTGAACTTACTGGCTCAGCAGTGCGGGTTGGCTCTTGCAAGGGACGGGTGGGATATACTGGAGAAAGTTCTACTGGGATCAAAAATATAGTTCAGAGTTCATCCCTGCTTATCGAATGACTCATAAGGTTATAGAGAGTCGAGGAAGTGCCTGATTCGAACCGGCTAAAACCTTCCTCCGGCTCTGGTTGTGACTTTTCATATTTAATTTGCTTAGTAATCATTTTGATATGCAATTTTGAAGAGAAAGGGGTAGTTAGAGCCACACACAAGGCTGACTCTGAGATGCTTCTGTTGAATGAAATTGAAAAGCAATTAACACTGTACCAACTTGAGGATAAAAACAAGGGCCCACAAATCCAGTCACCCCCGTAAACAAACAAAATTTTAATTAAATAAATAAAAAAACATACATGAAAGAGTAATTTGATACCCATATCATGGATAGCATAAAGAATTAATCCGCTATCTTTGGAAGTACACCATATTAGATTTAGAATGATTCACTTAGCTAACAAGATCCATTAGTGCTGACTCTAAAGACCCACCGAATTAAACAAGACTAATATTAAAATGACATAATGACATCTAATTTTATAACACACCATTTTAGTTGCGATTCAAGATCCGATTTAGCTTGACAACCACAATTTTTGGTGAAAGACATCTGGTCAATTTCAGAATAGCGAGCTTGTCACCTACTATACATATAAAATAAATAAATAAATAAATAAATATCTTGGGACAGCTCACACACGGCTATCTGATGCCAAGCTAAGCAGAGCTTGTGTTATGGTAACCAGACAACTGATATACATACTTATATAATTTATAAATACATACATATTATAGATAAATCACACCCAGACACAGAACAAACAATCATGCTCATCACACAAAGTTTGTCCTGGGTGGGAATCGAACCCACGACCTCCGGCTCAGCAGTCAGGGCCACTAACCACTGGACCAACAGGCCCGTCAGAATAAGTATTATATAAAAATAAGTCGGGTTTTCCTTCCTGACGCTATAACTCCAGAACGCACGAACCGATTTCCACGGTTTTGCATTCGTTGGAAAGGTCTCGGGCTCCCTGAGGTTTATAGCAAAGAAAAGGTAGGGTAGGTGGGGTACCCTACCTACCCTAGTAGGTAGGGTAGTTAGGGTAGGTAGAAAGGTAGAAAATTGCATAGCAATGCACAGCCAGTTTTCTCTAAATCGAATCGATTAACTAAACTATCGTAATTGCTGTCAAGTTATAATAAGGTTAAGCGGTGTCACTTTAATCAATTTCAGAATCATATACTAAATTTTAATGATTTTTAGAGTAATAATAGTTTGTTTGTGACAACCGAATCTACACCATTGTCATCCAAATTAAACATGTACTGATGAAATAAAAGCAAAAGCAATGTGATTGAAAACTATATATTTATGAGAATAATATTTAGTAAGGACATAATAACCGTGCACAGTATGACAGTATGGACGCGAGAGAGATGCGCCTATATCTATAGACGCTATAGCGACATTAGTGCAACACTGCTAATAATATAAGCGTAGGCGTTCATACTTCTTAACATGTACGCAAAATTTCAGCTTAATTGGTCAAATTTAGCTTCTAAGATTTTTTTACATAATAACATCGTATAATATGAAGTTGTTACGACTGTCTGTTTGCTTAGGCTTGTCAACTACTCAATGGATTTCAGTTTGCAGAAATAGATAGAGTGTTTCAAGAGAAAGGTTTATGTACAATATTCTTCTTCGGTTCTTGCTGTTTGTGTATGTGAGTTTAAATGTTTGTAAACGCACCTACGATACAGGACAAATTCCTAGTCTGGAAAAAGTTTTAAAAAAGAAAATATGAAGAAAGAATATCAGTAACTACATTGCACATGAGCGAAGCTGGGGCGGGTCACTGACAATTAATTAAAGAGTATTATAAAGTGGTCAGTCAAATGTTATTGAAATCTAAACTGTATTTACAAAACCACAACACATACAATCCATTTTTTTCTTGTTTTTGTCGACAATATTTCTCATATGAAACATAAGGATTTAAATAACAGCTATTATAAATATTTTAATCATCAAATTTAATTCTTTATTAGAAGTATTGTCAATATGAATATGTTTGTTTGATTATTTAATAAGACCAAATCATTAGCATAATAATTATAGTACACTATCTAATGCCCTTACAACCTAAGAGTTCGTCTTCGGTTTCTCAGTCTCCTTGCCTTTGGGGGTTGCGGTATTGCTGGCCCCAAAGACACGTTTAAAACTTATGAAATTGTTTTTTTTTATGGTTCTGTATTTCGAAAAGGAAAAACTTCAGGATCGCTTTGTTGTCCGTCTATCTGTTAAAAACCTTTATCTCGGGAACATTTGGAGGTTTCGATTTGTAATTAAAACTGTATTCACAACTTGGGAGGTTTGAAAAAACCAACCCTCTATGTCTACGCAGTCAAAAGATATGGCAAATGTCGCAAGTTTGTACGGAACTCTCGGTGCGCGAGTCCGACTCGCACTTGGCTCTTTTTATTATACTTATACTTAATATTATTATACTACTTAACTGGACTTTCCTGTCTGTGGTGACCTTGAATAAATCTATGGCATCCGGCCAGGGTTACAACCTACTTCGAGATTACCGCTCTCCAAGGGCCTGTGGGGTACTGGCTTCGTCTTAGGGCGTCATTATGGGAGGGCAACTAGAGATGGGCTGGGGCTGGTTATTTCAAAGCTACTAAGTCCGCTCGCGAGCTTGTTCGTTTTACAATAGTCGTGCGGTAATTCAGCAGGAAGTCCCAACGCCATGGAATTGTTAACAAAATCCGTTTCAAGTATGGAAGTAGAAATTTCACGTGGACGAAGGTCGCGGCCAACAGCTATTAAGTAATAATTAAAGATAGGACATTCGGATGCATATTTACCTAATGCTGAGATGTTGGATATTAGGGAAAGCACTTTTTTATCGAAAAATAATCCGCGATCACGGGAAATTCACTTTAAGTGAGATACAGTAAACCAGACACAAATGACTGTTAACCTATTACACAACCTAATATGGTTGCTTTTCCCTATTTTAAATGTTAGTGATTTTTTGATTTTTTGTGACTAGATTTGTAACAAATGTCACACAATCCGGTGATTAAACCTCAGGGATTGAAAGTAAATAAGGAATGTAATATACATACATCCGATTAGTAATATTGTTCTAAAATGTCAAATCTATCAGTTACTCTTTTGTTAAGAAATTCTTTTACACTATAAAAACAATTGTCTACAAGTCATTTATGCAACCTTAAGGTCTCAGCACACATATGGGATCGGAAAGGGATCGTCACCGTATCGCCTCGAGCCGTTCAGAATGGTTTGTATTAAACTCCCTACTGCAACGCACACTAATCGGAATAATAAAGTAATCGCCTCGCCTCGGAACAGGCTCCGAACTTGAATTCCCGCGCTTACAGCTCATCGTCCCCGCGCTTACGTTTCTCCGTCCCCGCGCTTACGTCTCTCCGTACCCGAGCTCACATCTCTTCGTCCACCCTTTCCCCTTTCCCCTCCCGCGACTTGCCTGCTAAAGACGCCGCCATTCCCAATTCGGATTCGAACTGATCTGGTGCCAACCAGGTCAGCCAGGGGGCGGCGAGGCGTAAGCGCGGTGTCGCCTAGCCGTAGCCGAGTTGACGTACAGGCGCTGCTGATACGCTTTCTTTACGTGCATACGGTAGGTTGACGCCTGGTTGACAGCGAGGCGAAAGGCGTTACGGTTACGATCCCTTTCCGATCCCATATGTGTGCTGAGACCCTAAATTTTAAATATTTTAAAGGGAGCTCTTAATTCCTTTGGTATGCTGTTTTTATATTTTTTTGTTGCAGTAATTAAACAATATGAACATGATTCTGCCAACGTATGTTTTTCCTGACTGTACACTATAATACTCATCGTTATTATTTATCGCTACATATTTAATTCTACTGTTGCCGGAAATTAATCTCCGGCATAAAACTGCTGTTTTTCACAGCCAGTATGGTACGTGACTTAAAAAAAATACGATTTATGACTATGAAAACTATAAAATAAACCTTAACCTTGAGAATTAGCAAAGTTGCGTCGAAAATTAAAAGTTATAACTTTTTAAACTGGCATACTAACATTTGAAACCAATTATGGTAGATCGTTTTGTCAGCTTATAAATTCCTATCTGCAAGATCTTCAGTTCATCCGTTATCATGGCAATTCTGTTAATAGTACCGAAATATTGGGAACTCACTATAAATAATAAACATACTAAATATCTCGTTTCAAATGTTATATTATCACATATTTTTTAACATTTATAGATTTAGACATTGCTGGAAGATTTTATAAATATTCTTAATTTATAAAAGTTGTGGCTTGGTTACTTATACATAAAAATGCACATGTCGAATTGAGAACCTTCTTTCTTTTTTATTGTTTTTGTCGTTTTAAATTAATCTAATGGTTTCTGGTAATAAGATAATAATATAACCTGTGATCCTGGAAATCTACTGCGATTAATCACCCAATTCTTAAGCTTTTTTGACAAGCGTACTATAAGGGACCTTCACAAATGTCCTTTTATTGGTATCATTCGTCGTTTCGTTGACTTCCTTGGGTTTTGAGTCGAGCTACACGATAACTGAAAAATGCTTGCACTGACTGGACAGGCCCACTCAATCTGTGTGGTGCTTTCTTAAAAATGCCATTTCAGACACTAGTCTGCATAGTCCTCATGTAAGTTGACATAGATATATTTGAAACTAGCTGACCCGGCGAACTCTGTTCCGCCTTAAAGGCAATAAATAATAAGCCGATTTTCAAATTTAGTAAGTTAATTTTTTCTTAGAAAAAAAATGAAGTACATTAATCATTTATTATTGTTACTGCATTTCAGTAGGTACATAGGTTGCTTTCTTATCTGGCGCAAAAACAAACAACGCAGATAGTCTTCCGACCCGTGAACATGCCACATATAATTGACCATGGGAATAACATTGATGTTCTAGATTCAAACCACAAACTTTTAAGGGTTGGCTTTGTGATTTGTTGATGGTCATGGCAAATGCAAGACAGATCGGATATTGAAGGCTTTTAAATTCAAACGGCAAATCGGTTGGGATCATCGGGATCCTCGGAATGAGGACTTCCTCACCTTCGAATTTTCCTTTCAGTATAGGCGTAAATTGTGCGGTGGTAAGCCAGGCACATCCAAGAAGTTTAAAAAAAGGGGTGTGTGTACTTATGTACATGCGTTAGAAGTTATACTTCTCTGGCGTATAGACAAAAAAATAATTCAAGTGCTGTAGTGATTAACGATAATTAATATAAAAATTAATCATAAAAATGTGAGCCGTCACGGGTCGCCTCGCAGATGTGAAACATCGACATTATTTTGTAAGGGCCGATTTTTCAATCCTCAGTTAAGTCGTCGAATAGCTATCTGACCAGTAAAATTATCTGGCTGTTTATCAGGCGAATAAATATATTACATTTTTCAATCGTGTGTTAACTGCAGAATAGTTATCTGAGGTTTATGCTCGCAAACTTCACACTATTGATGTGCAAGCGAGACGCACTGATATGGTATTCAACGTGTTGAAAAAGAACGAAACATGTATTTGAGATTTGACGTTTATTGCAATACAGCAGATGCTTGACACGTGCATAACACAATGCAGCAAAAACGTTTGCTTCGTTGAAGGTTTTGATAATGTAGATTTTATTACTGCAAAGATTCTTAATAAATTGCAATAGACAAAACTGATTAACTTATGTGTTTCGTGATTTATTTTATCCTCCATGAAAGCAACTTAGCTACAGTATTTTTCAAATTTGTTTTCAAATTAAATCTTCTCCAAAAATGGTTGTCTTGCCATGTTTTCAAACAGGCGCTTTCGTAAATCTATTTTTTTTTCTCTCGAGATAGTTTAAATAATTTAAGATTTCATCTTTTTTCAATTGCTTCGTCATTACCTATTTGTTTGAAACTCGTCCATAATAATTACAAATCATTACATTACTTACCTACCCCTATCGTAATAATACCAAAACCCACAAAACGAAAGTAACGGTCAAAAACAAACTAAAATATCACACATAACGGAGAGATAAAACCCTATCCGGCCCTTAAAGTAGCAGGTAACTATATTCCTCCGTTAGGGACATTATTGGACAGTTAACTACTAACTGACCATTGAAAAATTAAAAATCTTGCTATCCATCGAATAAAGACTATCTAGTTGTTTATCTGAGGATTGAAAAATCGGCCCTAAGAGTAATATGCAGAAAAGAACAGATTGTGATAGGAACTAAATATGTCATTGAAAACATCATTATTCTGTTTCATTGTGGATTTACCAAAAGGACATCGTTTTCGTGTTCATCATCGTTTATGAATTCGTGGATCGAAGGCACTTAAAATAAAACTCTCTTACTGAGCAGTAATACAGTTTTATTCAAAGTGCCTTCGACCCTGTGGTAACCCATTCCAAGCCAATCCTTTTCCGAACCTTAGCAAAGGTTGCTTAACCTGGCCTTCTGTGGTAACCCATCCATTTCCAAACCTTGGTAAAGGTTGCTTAACCTGGTCCCCTGTGGTAACCCATCCCTTTCCAAACCTAGGCAAGGGTTGCTTAACTTGGCCCCCTGTGGTAGCCCATCCATTTCCAAACCTGGGCAAGGGTCGCTTAATCTGGCCCCCTGTGGTAGCCCATCTATTTCCAAACCTTGGTGAGGATTGCTTAACCAGGCTCCGTGTGGTAACCCATCCATTTTCAAACCTTGGCAAGGGTTGCTTTACCTGGCCCCTGTGCTAACCCATCCATTTCCAAACCTCGGCAAGAGTTGCTTAACCTGGCCCCCTGTGGTAACCCATCCATTTCCAAACCTTGGCAACTGTTGCTTAACCTGGCCCCCTGTGGTAGCCCATCCAGGTCCAAACCTTAGCAAGGGTTGCTTTACCTGTCTCCGTGTCACCCATCCATTTCCAAACCTCGTCAAAGGTTGCTTAACCTGGGTCCGTGTGGTAACTCATCCATTTCCAAATTTCGGCAAGGGTTGCTTAACTTGGGTCCGTGTGGTAACACTGGTAACCCATCCATTTCCAAACCTCGGCAAGGGTTGCTATTATTTCATGCGATCCTAGTAGTTTTATCTCAACGCAGTTGGTTCTATCAAGAACTTTGAATCCACAGATCAAACTGTTGGGATTAATTTCACCGTGAATTCATGCAAGCCTAGTACTTTCACTTTTATTAGTAAGGATTAACCTACCCTACCTACCTTCTAACCTACCCACCCTACCTACCCTACTTCTCTTACCGGGATGAAAAGTATCCTATGTCCGTCTCCTGGTTCTAAGCTACCTCCTCACCAATTTTCAGCTAAATCGGTTCAGCCCTTCTTGAGTTATAAGTGGAGTAACTAACACGACTTTCTTTTATATATATAGATACCCGGCGAACTCTGTTCCGCCTTAAAGGCAATAAATAATAAGCCGATTTTCGAATTTAGTACCTAAGTTATTTTTTTCTTAGAAAAAAGAAATGAAGTACATTAATCATTTATTATTGTTTCTGCACGATATTTTTTGTTTTCTTATCAGGCGCAAAAACAAACAACGCAGATAGTCTTCCGACCCGTGAACATGCCACATATAATTGACCATGGGTAAAACATGGATGTTCTAGACTCAAACCACAATCTTTTAAGGGTTGGCTTTGTGATTTGTTGATGGTCATGGCAAATGTGAGACGGATCGGATATTGAAGTCTTTTAAATTAAAACGGCAAATCCGTTGGGATCATCGGGATCCTCGGATTGAGGACTACCTCACCTTTGAATTTTCCTTTCGGTATCGTCGCGTAAATTACATTGTTCATCAATTTTCTAACCACCAAACGCGTACTGGTTTGCGCCGTTTTGGTTGGTTTATGTTTCGAAGCATGATTACTACGGAGCCAGCCTTTAGGCGTAAATTGTGCGGTGGTAAGCCAGGCACATCCAAGGAGTTTAAAAACGGGGTGTGTGTACTTATGTACACGCGTTAGAAGTTATACTTCTTTAGCGTATAGACAAAAAAAAAATACTAAAATGCTGCGTCACGGGTCGCCTGGCAGATGTGAAACATCGACATTATTTTGTAAAAGTAATATGCAGAAATTGTGATAGGAACTAAATATGTTAACTTAAATATTAAAAACATCATTATTCTGTTTCATTGTGGATTTACCAAAAGCACATCGTTTTCGTGTTCATCATCATTTATGAATTCGTGGATCGAAGGCACTTTGAATAAACTCTATTACTGGCCCCCTACGGTAACCCATCCATTTCCAAACCTAGGTAAGGGTTGCTTAGCTTGGCCCCCTATGGTAACCCATCCATTTCCAAACCTTGGCAAAGGTTGCTTAACCTGGTCCCCTGTAGTAGCCCATCCATTTCCAAACCTCGGCAAGGGTTGCTTAACCTGGCCCTCTATGGTAACCCATCCATTTCCAAACCTTTCATTACACTCACATTACACACATTTCACGTGTGGTAACCCATCCATTTCCAAACCTTGGCAAAGTTGCTTAAAATGTCCCCGTGTGGTAACCCATCCATTTCCAAACCTCGGCAAGGGTTGCTTAAAATGTCCCCGTGTGGTAACCCATCCATTTCCAAACCTCGGCAAGGGTTGCTTAACCTGTCCCCGTGTGGTAACCCATCCATTTCCAAACCTTGGCAAAGGTTGCTATAATTTCATGCGATCCTAGTAGTTTTATCTCAACGCAGTTGGTTCTATCAAGAACTTTGAATCCACAGATCAATCTGTTGGAATTAATTTCACCGTGAATTCATGCAAGCTTAGTACTTTCGCTTTTATTAGTAAGGATTAACCTACCCTACCTACCTTCTAACCTACCCACCCTACCTACCCTACTTCTCTTACCGGGATGAAAAGTATGTAGATAAGTATCCTGTATCTCCTGGTTCTAAGCTACCTCCTCACCAATTTTCAGCTAAATCGGTTCAGCCGTTCTTGAGTAATAAGTGGAGTAATATATATAGAAGATATGATATTTGTATAAAAATAAAAATATACAAAAAAAAAACAAAATTCCTTTATAATTTTACTTTTTTTTTGAAACCCGACGCAAAAAAGAAGGTTGTATGTGTGTGTGTATATGTACCCGTGCGAAGCCGGGGCGGGCCGCTAGTGTAATAAATAAAACAAAACGACAAACCTCGATCTTGCTCGTCTGCTCATTCCAAGGTACCAGGAAAACATAACCCGCTGGAACCTAAGCACAACCTTGGACTACCTACCCTACCTACCCTACTTCTCTTACCGGGATGAAAAGTATCCTATGTCCGTCTCCTGGTTCCAAGCTACCTCCTCACCAATTTTCAGCTAAATCGGTTCAGCCGTTCTTGAGTTATAAGCGAAGTAACTAACACGACTTTCTTTTATATATATAGATTATTAGGAGAAGTAACGTAAAACACCTTACAAACAAATTAGGTTGACAATAATACTCATAAGCTTAATCTTTTGAACTCTATTTTCACATATATTTGACAAACAAGCGCGTGCCCTTGAAACCAATGATATAAAAAAGTTATAAGTATATAAAATGAGAGCCATAATGGTGGGAGTCCCTTATGTTGCAAATATTGTTGAGGCTTCATATTTTGATTTAATTTGATTGTCTATTTTAACATAGTTTTAAGTGCATTGTAAGTAACAATTTATGGTCCTGGACTGAAATAAATGTTTAATAATAATAATATGCTCTGAAGTTGAAAAGGTCATACGATTTTCAAAACGTCGGTCATACTAATATAACAAATACACAGTCATAGGCTTCGTGCCGTTTAGAAAACATACTGTACTAATCTAACTGTGGGTTATATTAAACTAGCTGTTCCCCACGGTTTCACCCGCGCTGCTCAGCACCTGTTGGTCGTAGCGTGATGTTATATAGCCTATAGCCTTCCTCAAGAAATGGACTATCCAACACTAAAAGAATTTTCCAATTCGAACCAGTACTTCCTGAGATTAGCTCGTTCAAACAAACAAACTCTTCAGCTTTATAATATTATTATATGATATAGTTGGGATTACAGCAGCATCGTTGTGATCGTCGGACTGTCGATTAGGCCTCGTAATCCCTATTTGGATTAATGTACATCCTTACTAATATCATAAAAGCGAAAGTGTGTTTGTTTTTTACGTCTTCACGCCTAAATGGCTGAACCGATTTTGATGATTTTTCGTACAGAGATAGTTGGGACCCTGGAGTTGGACATAGGCTATATACATAATTAAACAAAAAAAGAGAAATGAGGGAGACAGAGGGAAGAAAAGGAAAAACTTTGCTATTACAATAAACAAGGCGCAAGGGCAAAATCTACAGGTAACAGGTCCTGTAAATCTAGAAAGGGGAACTGTGTTACCCCGAATTTAACGCGAGCGAAGCCGCTGGGGAAAGCTAGTATTGTATAACTATAATTTGCTTCGTTGAAGGAAAATATGCCAAAACATGCCTAAGAGATATTTCTCGACGGCATGTTAAGCTAAGTGAGAGAAGCCCTTGGGCGGCACAGAAGTGACTCCAGGTTAGGCACTAATTACACGATAATAATCAACCTAAAGAAAATTAAAACCCAAAGTCTCTGAATTAGCCAATATATTTAGTCCTTGTATTTAGCTAGAACTTTGATGCCTGTTCTTTTTAAATTCTTTCGTAAATTAATAAATATTTGAACACATTTTGTAGTATAAGCAAAATTATTTATTTATGCTCACACAAAATACATGACAGAACATTACATTAAGACTAAAGAGCACAAAGGTGCAGCTTATTTAATAGGGTAGATGACACCACCAATCAATTGATATACTTTTTATGAGCTGTCAAAACGCGCTTCCCCCATAGATTTTGTACGAGACTCGCAACCGATGACGTCACTAAGTTTTCAAATCAATGATGCAACTATTTATTGATTTAAAAGCAACTAAAAATCGAATTTTAAAGTTATTTTGAAATGAATGGAGTTCTCAGGTCTAGAATAAGGTGTTCTTTTAGAAAAATTGTGTTTTTAAATTATTGATTAATGGTGTCAACTTCCCAATTAGACATTTCTTCCAGCAGAACTGCGAGAGGAAAGTTGGATAAGATAAGTAGACACAGGGCCGATTTTTCAATCCTCAGATAAACAACTAGATAGCCTTTATTCGATGGATAGCAAGATTTTTAATTTTTCAATGGTCAGTTAGTAGTTAACTGTCCAATAATGTCCCTAACGGAGGAATATAGTTACCTGCTACTTTAAGGGCCGGATAGGGATTTATCTCTCCGTTATGTGTGAAGTTTTAGTTTCTTTTTGACCGTTTTTTCATTTTGTGCGTTTTGGTATTATTACGATATGGGTAGGTAAGTAATGTAATGATTTGTAATTATTATGGACGAGTTTCAAAAGATGAAATCTTAAATTATTTAAACTATCTCGAGAGAAAAAAAAAAGATTTGCGAAATCGCCTGTTTGAAAACATGGCAAGACAACGAATTTTGGAGAAGATTTAAAATGAAAACGAATTTGAAAAATACTGTAGCTAAGTTGCTTTCATGGAGGATAAAATAAATCACGAAACACATAAGTTAATCAGTTTTGTCTATTGCAATTTATTAAGAATCTTTGCAATAATAAAATCTACAATAACAAAACCGAAATGCAGCAAAAACGAAGCAAACGTTTTTGCTGCATTGTGTTAAGCACGTGTCAAGCATCTGCTGTATTGCAATAAACGTCAAATCTCAAATACATGTTTCGTTCTTTTTCAACACGTTGAATACTATATCAGTGCGTCTCGCTTGCACATCAATAGTGTGAAGTTTGCGAGCATAAGCCTCAGATAACTATTCTGCAGTTAATACACGATTGAAAAATGTAATATATTTATTCGCCTGATAAATAGCCAGATAATTTTACTGGCCAGATAGCTATTCGACGACTTAACTGAGGATTGAAAAATCGGCCCACAGTGTGTGGAAAAGATAAAACAAGAAAATTTTAAATTATCAATCATTTGATAAACATACATACAAATAATCCTTACTTCCTTACTAATATTATAAGAGAGAAAGTGAGTTTGTTTGGTACGTCTTCACGCCCACATGGCGAGCGAAGCCGCGGACGAAGCTTGTACACATATAAAAATAAATACTAAGATAGTAAATATACCTAAAATATAAAATTTTGTAGAATATTACAGTAAAGAGGAGAGGTTTCTCTGACTTGCTTTTTAAAAAGAAATATAGTTCTAGTCTTGTTATTACTATTAAATGTGATTGTGAATTTTACTTGGCACCATTGGTCTATAACATTACTATAGAATTTATATTTGCGGCTCGTATGTTTAAGGATCACCACGTCACTACATAATGATTTAACATGTTATAAAACACAAAGATTCCAAAATTAACCTCAAACCTGAAGAAGCAAGGCGCCCAGATATCTCATACAAAAATTTCACTTTTTAGGTGAGAAACGGCGCATCACAGAGGCGTCGAGTAAGTCCTCAATGACATCAACAAAACGCAACAAACTAATGAAGACGAACGCTATCGTTGTTCTAGAAAATTCCACCGTCGTACCTTTCAAATGGCATAGACAAAATTACCTCTGTTTCTTCTGCCATCTTACTTTCAAAGACACGGATTTACTTAAAGAACATACTAGAACTCGGCATAAAAAATCTAATATTAATGCCGCTGTTTCATACTTGAGGAGAGATGAAAAAGTGAAAATAGATATCTCCGATTTACAATGTCGGCCTTGCTATAACAAATTCGAAGATCTAAACGCTCTTATAGAACACTTAAAGGACACACATAAGATAGAATTCACCGAAGAGTGTGGTTATGGTCTTATACCGTATTTTCTACAAAACGATTCGTATCATTGTGCAATTTGCAAAGAAGAATTTCATTACTTTATGAAGCTAAATCAGCACATGAATGAACATTTCGGGAATTATATCTGCGAGTTATGTGGCAAGTCTTTTCTAAGCCAGGATCGATTAAGATGTCATGCTTTGACCCACGGTTCTGGTTTCCACTGCAACTTATGCTCAGAAAGCTTTGACTCGCTAACCCAGAAGAATAACCACGAATCGAAAGTCCACAACAAGGAGAAGCTGTTAAGATGTTTCTTTTGCCCAGAAACATTTCAGAATTACAATCAGAGGAAACGCCATCACAATTTGATACATGATATCAAAGCACCAGAGTTTTCGTGTCCAGTTTGTGGTAAAATCTTTCATATTATGAGCAAAATGAAGGTGCATTTAAAAGAAGTCCATATTAGGGAGAAGAATTTCTCCTGTTCTATGTGTGAACTGAAGTTTTTCTCGCGAACGCATGTACAAAAACATATGGTTAAGCATTTCGGTGAGAGGGTACATCAGTGTGAAGTTTGCAAGAAGTCCTATGCTAGGAAGCAGACTTTGAAAGATCATATGAGAATACATAGCAATGAAAAGAAGTTTGTTTGTAGTGTGTGTAGTCAGGGATTCGTTCAGAATAATAGTATGAGGTTGCATATGAAGGTACATCATCCGGAGGTTGTGAGTGCTTAAACATTTTAATATAAAATAGCTAGAGGAGGCAAATGACGTGGGGAATGTTCTGAGCCTGAATGTGTAAGCCTAGAGAAGAGGAAGACTAGAAAGAAGAAGAAGAACGATATGGCTAGAAAGGAGGTTACTGCTGTGATATCGATTAATTAAAAAAACATGATACGTCAACCCAAAATAAATAGCGTTAATTTCAGGAGAATCCTTACTTCCAAAAGCGGAAGTGAGTTTGTTTGTTACGTCTTCACGCCTTAATGGCTAAGTCGATTTTGATGAAATTTGGTACAGAGATACTTGGGACCCTGGAGACGGACATAGGCTAGGAAATGAGGGAGAAAGAGGAAAGAAAAGGGAAACTTAGCTTTGCTATTGCAATTCAATAAGGCGCAAGGGCAAAAACTACAGATAGCAGGTACCAGCAGATCAGGAAAGGGGAACTGTGTTACCCCGAATTTAACGCGAGCGAAGCCGCGGACAAAAGCTAATAATTACATAGAGTAGCTCTATTGCGCATGGGAAATCATCAAATAACTTCGACTTAAAATTAACTTACTGACTAGAACCCACCCATGTTCCTTCTTTTGCTCTTTATGTTCTGAGGCCGCGGTATCTCTTTCGAACAACTCGCAAACCCGGCAGGATATAGAGTAGCTTAATTAACCTAAGGGTTCTGACAGAGGGCACGCCACAATAGTGGCGAAGTCTCCTCTTTGAGGAGTGGCTGGAGAGGCGTCATGGCGTCCTCACCTACCGCCTGACGCAGGTCCTCACCGGACACGGAAGTTTCGGGAGGTTCCTGCACATCATCGGGCGGGAGGAAGCGCCCGGGTGTCACCATTGTGACGATCGCCCTGAGGACACGGTGGAGCACACAGTGGCGATCTGCCCAGCGTGGGCGGAGCACCGCCGTGCCCTCGTAGAGGCGATCGGCGGCGGCGATCTCTCGCGTCCGGCCCTGGTTCAGGCCATGGTCCGGAGCGAGAGGGAATGGGAAGCGGTCACCCCCTTCTGCGAAGCAGTAATGCTAGCGAAGGAGGTGGCCGGGCGTTTGAGGGAGAGAACATCTGCCCAACCCAGCCGCCGCGGGAGACGCCCATGGCGCCGGGCGCCGCGAGACGACTTCCGGCCACCGTAGATGCGGGCCTGTGGGCGGTGAGCAATGGGTAGTTCACCGTCCGTCCGTCGATTGACGACAGGCCGTGTCGACGGCGCGTTCGTGTTTCACGCGCGCCTCAAAGAGCGTCAGCAAAGCAGAGGGGCTTGCCAGAGCCTCCGCCTGCCGGGGTTGCGGGTTGTTCGAAAGAGATACCGCGGCCTCGGAACGTAAAGGGCAACAGAAGGAACATGGGTGGGTTTTAGTCAGTACAAGTCTGACATGCCCCCCCGCTCCGCCCAGAGCGGGGGAAGTCATTGGATGATTTTCCACCCGAAAAAAAAAGGGTTCTGACAGTGTATAAAACGCAACATTTTTTAAATGAATGCATTATATTCCTTACTAATATTATAAAAGCGAAAGTGAGTTTGTTTGTTACCTCTTCACGCTTTAATGGATAAATAAATTTTGATGAATTTTGGTACAGAGATGGTTGGAACCAGGAGACGGACACAGGCAAAAAAGTGGGATGTGAGGGAGAAAGAGGGAAAACTTAGCGTTGCTATTACAAATCAATTAGGCGCAAGGCGAACTTGGTTACCCCAAATTTTACGCGAGCGAAGCCGCGGGCAAAAGCTAGTAATATTATAAATGCGAATGTTTGTGAGCATGTATGGACGTTGTTACTCTTGATGAACGGATCTTGATGAAATTTGGCACAGAGGTAGATTTTGGTTTGGAATAACACATAAGATACTTTTTTTTCGATATTACACGAATGAAGCCGCGGGCGCCATCTAGTTAAAAATTAAAGTTGTGAAATAGTTGCACGGCATGTGGCACGGTAGTTTTGGCACACCTCCTTATTTTAATTATATTTTGATTGACCATGTGCATATATGCGATTGACAGAGGATAGCATTCAACAAATAAACAAACCAGATTGGCGTTTATAAAAAAAGAAACAAATTAGCGAAAGATTTTTTTAATTTCTCCGTTTCTCTAAAAACTAGGGATCTAGGATTAGGATTTTTTTCGTTCGAATCTCAAAGTCAAATAACACGGCACGTATATGACTTCATTGGACACTTCTTAAAAAAATTGCACTTTTATCCATAGAGGTTCGTAGATGACGAAAATTCTAAACTAAAAAAAAAAAACATCGCAATGACGAGAACTAGTCCCTTTCGGCATTGTAAAACTATTTTCGCATCCGTTAAATAAATTAAAATAAGATAACAGCTGTACCAGTATTTACGTATTTTTTTTAAGAAAGCATTTATCTAATCTATGTTATGAAAAACTTAAATATTTCATATTTGTAATCAATCAGTATTTTTTGTAAAACATAGAAATACATTAGAATTATGAGGCATTGTATTTTTATATTCGTATTAGTAATTAAACAAATTATAATTTCATTGATTTTTATTTACTTAACATTTATGTAGAAGACGAAGCTGCCGTCAAAATCCGAAATTATTTCCTTCATTAAGTCACGCCTTGCTTTTGCCTTTTCAAGCCACGGTTCTAAGCTAAATCGAAAACTTGAAAGTAAAATGGTTTAAAAAAATGTCGCGATGGCCCAGAGCTTAGGCCTCTCGCCTTTCATACACGAGGTTATTGTTTAAAACCTATAACCAATGTGACTGTTTCAATTCATATGTACTAAGACATCGTGTATATAAGAAATTACAGACATCGATAAAGGAAAACATCGTTAAGAAACCGGACTTATAATTAATATAAGTATAATATCGCTATCCCGTCTCGAGCAAGCGGGGTGATCAATGCCCGTACCTTCTCTTATAAGAAGAGGCCTTTGTCCAACAGTGGGATAGTTATAGGCTGGTATTATTAATTATATAAAAGGATTTATCAACAAGTCTTTTCAACGAAATTAATATTTTAAGGAAACTCAGAAATAACAGGCATATGAGCGATGTAGTATATGCAACTTGAAACTTTATTTATCTGCCTAGCCGTTTCCCAACTATGTTGGGGTCGGCTTCCAGTCTAACCGGATGCAGCTGAATATCAGTATTTTACATGGAGCGACTGCCTATCTGACCTCCACAACCCAGTTAGTACTAGGTAATGCGATACCCCTTAGTAAGACTGGTTGTCAGACTTTCGGGACACTGACTAACCTGTATCGACTGTCAAAGATCTACAAATGACAGCCGGGACCAACGGCTTAACGTGCTTTCCGAGGCACGGAGGAAACTCGGTATGTAACGGGTGGTCACCCATCCACAGACCAACCTAGGCAAGCGCGGCTTAATCTAAAGATCGACCCGAGCAACTGCTATTATTTAGCCACGCGGAGCTCTTGAAACTTTATGTTGATTATTTATTATATAAATGAATTCATTAACAGCAATTTGAAATTGCGCTTCAGCATACTGCCGTTACATTTTTTAAAACAACTTTAAATGTACCCTGACCACAAATGATCTTTTAACTTTTATTGAACAAAGTAGACACTTTTAGAACCTGATTTTTTGTTGACATACTAAGGGTACCTTTACAGTAGACCAATCTTCTTTTCAGGTAAAAAACCGAAGAAATACAAGAAAACAGAGTCTTCTTCGATGAGAAGACGACGGAATCTCCAAATTATATTCAACAACACTTCAATTATTCCTTTTAAATGGCGCGGGAAGTATCTCTGTTTCTATTGCAGCAAAGACGTAGCCGAGTATACAGAGTTAAGGAATCATACCAAAGCGCATGGCAACTGTTCAATTAAAGACCATTCCTTAAAAGTTTTAAAAGGAGGAAAGAATATGGAAATCAAAGTAGACATATCTTGTATTTCTTGCGAAGTTTGTGAAGAAATTTTACCGTCATTCGATGAAATCATTGCTCATTTGTTTGATAAACATGCTCTCGAATACGATAAAGGAGTAGAAATGGCTATAGAAGAATATAAGCTTGCTAGCCTCAGTTGTACCGCATGTGATGAAAGTTTTACATACTTCGGCTATCTAGTGTCTCATGTCAATAATAACCACCCGAAAAACTGTCACATATGCGAGAACTGCAATCAAAAATTCAACAAAAGAAGAGATTTGTTCTCTCATGTGAAAAACTACCATCGAGAAGGAGGCTACAAATGCGAAATGTGCCCACAAGTCTTCAACTCAATGAATATTTTGAGAAAACACAGAAATAACAGACATTTGACTCGATGTAATATATGCAATTTAAAACTACCGTCAGCTTCTATGAGACAAAAACATATCGATTTAGAACACCCGGATGATGGGTCTCTGCAGTGCGATGCCTGCTTCAAAGATTTCCATACGAAAAGAGGCCTCAAGATGCATGCTAGAAAATGTAAAGGAGAAGAGATTTTCGGAATCGCGATCAAAGAAGAAAACTCGGCCATGGATTTAGATTTAGACCAAAATTACGATGATCCGGTCAAAAGACCTTGCGTCAGACAACTTCGGGAAAATATAGTCACAATCATAAATATGTCCACTGCAATACCTTTTAACTTTTATAAGAATAAGTTCAACTGCTTTTACTGCTCCAAAGATTTTGGCGATTCAGATTTGATGAGGGAACATACAGTTTTAGAACACCCCGTTTGTGATGTCAACGAGAAATGTATTAAGAAGTGTAGGGAATCAATATCTTGCGTCAAAATCGATATTTCGTCGCTCGCCTGCAAAGTCTGCTTCGAGTCTTTGACAAACTTGGACCATCTAATCGATCACTTAATCGAAAAACATGATGCTAAATACGATAAATCGATTACAACGTGTCTACAACCTTATCGGTTGATTAAAGACAACATGGTCTGTCCTCACTGCCCCAACGAAGTATTCAATTTTTTCGGATCGCTTCTTAAACACATTAACCTAAAACACACAAATAACAACATAATTTGTGTGTACTGCGGCCAAACATTTCGCCGAGATCAAAATTTACGCGTTCATATTTGGCGTCATCACAGAGCTGGACGGTTTAAATGCAGCATTTGTAATGCTGATTGCAATATTCCATCGCGTCTATATATGCATATGGCTCGCGCTCACGGCGTTAGAGCCGCTAAATGCCCGAAATGTCCCGATTCTTTTGCCACGCAATACGAAAGGCAGAAACATTTGATTGTCGCCCATAACACTGGTCATAAATGCAGTTATTGCGGGAAACTGTTCACAAGAAACTCTTTTATGAACAATCATATAAGAAGAACGCATATGAAGGAAAAAACTAAAGAATGTTCTGTGTGCAATGCGAAGTTCTTTAATACCGTTTTGTTGAGAAGGCATATGGTGAAGCATAGTGGGCAAAAGATATATAGTTGTGATGTTTGTGGGGAGAGGTTTCATTGGCGCAAGACTATGCAGACGCATCGAGCTAGACTACATGACAAACAGGTTTATCCTGTTCCAGACTTATAATCTAGCTTAGCTTATAGAAGTCGCAAACAATATTCTTGAACTCCATGAAGAATGCCATTAATCTATACTAATATTATAAAGCTGAAGAGTTTGTTTGTTTGTTTGAACGCGCTAATCTCAGGAAGTACTGGTTCGAATTGGAAAATTCTTTTAGTGTTGGATAGTCCATTTCTTGAGGAAGGCTATAGGCTATATAACATCACGCTACGACCAACAGGTGCTGAGCAGCGCGGGTGAAACCGTGGGGAACAGCTAGTATATCATATGACTTGTATATCGAGCTGGTGTTCGCAAATCTTTATGTCTAAGGCACGTATTTTGCGTACATACGGAAAATCTGACATAATATTCTTACGATATCTATTAATTTAAAGTTTCGTATTTAAGTATCTAGAATTCTAGATTATCGACTAGTGTAGAAGGTATTAATATTGTTAGAAGCGTGTTTTTAGTGCCATATTTATCCTTAATGTAATTATCAATTAATTTAAAGTCAGGTTGTAACTTAACACGATAAACGAACGATTGAAAGCTCTGGGCTTAATGTTTTTAAACTCAAAATAAACCAACCGTGTGTGGCTCTCTTAGGGCTGATTTTGTCAAAGTCATATCTTTGTTCTGTCGACGGTTTTTGAATAAAAACTGCCTTTTTTATTTTCGTGGGACTTGCTCCTCAGTTTCATAACAGGCGTATACAAATTAAAACATACTCCGCCATCCCTCCATGCACTGCCTTTGTCAACTCAAAAGTACAAAACGATAATTTCTTTTCAGATTTGGAAACAGAGGTGTCAAAGCACAGTGCTACTTATCTAAGGAGGCGAAATCTGCAAATATTACTCAACCACACAACGTTGATACCTTTTAAATGGCGCGGCAAATACCTCTGCTTTTATTGCGGAGACGATACGGAGACGCCCGATCGTCTCCGGAAACACACGAAAGCTCACGGACCTTGCAGCGATAGGGACAGAGCTATAAGACTAGTTAAATCAGCTGATGTAGAAATAAAAATAGATGTTTCCGATGTTAGTTGCGAGATTTGTTCAGAATCTTTTCCGTTTTTAGACGAAATTATCGACCATTTGATTATCAAACACCAATTGCCTTACGCTAAAGACATAAACATATTTTTGTCAGCCTACAGGTTGTCAGATCTACAATGTCTCCTTTGTGATGAAAGCTTCAATTACTTACGTAAACTAATAAGCCATATGAATGTCGCTCATCCAAATAACAGTTTTGAGTGTGTCAAATGTACAAAAAACTTTAATAAAAAGAGGGATTTAGATTCGCATATAAGATTCCATCATAAAACATGCCATCCTTGTACCAAATGCGATGAGAAGTTCCTTACAAACTCTGCGCTACAGGTTCATAGGTCTACCGCTCATTCTTCGACCTGCAACATTTGTTTTCAAGTCTTTGCGTCAGATGGAAAGAGGCTAGCTCATCTTAAATCGAATCACGTGACTGATAACCAATGTGGATTCTGCAATAAAATTCTAACTACAAAACAAGCTTTTATAAGACACGCTGCAAATTGCGAACATAAACCAAACGAAGAAACTATTATAATTGATGAAGAAGACAAAAAGATTTCTGTTAAAGAAATTAGGAAAGGTTTAGCAGCCATCTTTAATATGACTACCGCCCTTCCTTTCAAATTCTTTATGAATAGGCTACGTTGTTTCTACTGTACAAGAGACTTTAACTCTTGCGAAGACTTAAAAGAACATGCGTTGAACGAACATCCTCATTGCGATATATCTTTTAAATCTATGAGGTTAAGAAACAGATATGACGGTGTTCAAATCAAGGTTGATACTTCTGCTTTGTCTTGTAGACTGTGTGATATCTCCTTGCAGGATTTAAATGACGTGGTTGACCATTTGAGCAAAGAGCATAAGGTGAAATGCGACTTTTCTGTAGAGAGAAATCTACAGCCTTACAAACTGATTAAAGACAACTATCCATGCCCTATTTGTGGTGAAATTTATAGATACTTTGGGGTTCTACTCAAGCATGTAAGTGCCTCTCACAGTGGCAATAAACATATTTGTATGTATTGCGGCAAAGCTTTCAGAACGGACCCGAATTTAAGAGCTCATATTTCAAGACGACATAAAATCACTGATAACAAGTGCAGTCATTGCGAACTAGTTTTTGAGACTAACAGTGCGTTAAGAAATCATCAAGGAACGGTCCATGGTACAAAATCAGTTCAGTGCTTCGAATGTACTGAAATTTTCACTTCGCAATATGCTATGCAAAGACATTTGATCACGTCTCATGGTACGGGGCATAAGTGTACTTATTGTGATAAACTCTTTACTAAAAACTCTATTATGGTTAACCATATAAGAAGATCCCATTTAAAAGAAAAAAATGTAGAATGTTCTGTGTGTTTCGAGAAGTTTTTCGACAGTCAGAGACTGAAAATGCATATGGTTAAACACGTAGGGGAAAGGAACTTTCATTGTGATATTTGTGGTAAAAAGTTCTTGTGGAAAAGGAATCTTAGAGGACACATGGCTTCTCATATACGCAGTGCGAACTCCCGAAATGTTACCTAACATTTTTTGATCATGTTTTTGTTAAATTTTCTTGTGTTGGCATGTTTTTTTGTTACTAGTTCTAAATTGAATATGATGGAACTTCCATTCAAGGATTTAGCCAAGATTTTTACTATACGGTTTATGCCTGTAATTCCTTTAATGAATCAGTATCCTTTACCGTCAGTGAATATTACAACCACTTGAAATTTTGCCCGGAATGTTGACCGAGATCTAATCAAGATCTGAATTTTATGCACAAATAATAAGACTAACGGAAAATACTACGCGAAAACGTTCAAAACTAACCTATGTGGCAGTAGAAGATTGAAATAACAGCACATTTATAGAGAAGAACAATTTGTTTTCAGATGGTCTACCAGGGCCGTACGAAGGCTGTACCTCTGAGAGACGACGGAAAAACTTGAAAATACTGTTCAACCACTCGACCATCATGCCTTTTAAATGGCGAGGAAAATACCTTTGCTTCTACTGCGGAAAAAACTATACAGAATACATAGAATTCAGAAAGCATACAAAATCCCACGGGCTATGCACCACTAAAGATTATTCCCTCAAATTAATCAAAGGAAACAACGTCGAAATTAAAATCGATGTCTCAGAAATTGGTTGTGACATCTGCAATGAACCGTTCAACAGATTCGAAGAAATAATCGATCATTTGATCTCGAAACACAATTTAGAATACAATAAAAACATCGATATACCCTTCCAAGAATATCGACTTGTCGACTATCGATGTTTACACTGCGAAGAACAGTTTTCTTATTTCGGTTATTTGGTCAAACATGTTAACAATGTACACCCGCAGAATTGTTTCATTTGCGATGATTGTGGAGTTACTTTCAACAAGAAGAGAGATTTGTCTATACATTTAAGGAATTATCACAGACAGGGAGGTTACCCTTGTGATTTATGTCTAAAGAACTTTGAAACACGTCTTATGTTACGGAGGCATCAAAACAATATGCATTTTAGACACTGCAAGAGTTGTGGTTTGCGATTTGCGTCCCTTTCTATGCTACAAAAACATGTTCAAGTAGATCATCCACAAAATGAGAGCAATATGAAGTGCAGTTACTGCTCCAAAGAGTTCCATACTTCTTTAGGCTTAAGACAGCATATAAGCAAATGCAAAGTGAAAATAATTTCTCAGATTGAACCACAAACTTCTTTCTTAAACGACAGTAACATAGAACCGAAGAAAAAGCAGAATATCTTACAAATAAGACAGAACATACAGTGCGTACTAAATATGTCAACTGCAGTGCCTTTCAAATTCTTCTCCAAATATTCCTGTTTTTATTGCTCAAAGAAGTTCGTAGAATTTGATGAATTACGCCAACATACCAGTCTTGAACATCCTGTATGCGATTTGAAGTCGAAATGCATGAAGAAATGTAAAGGAGAAAGGATTGCCGTCAAAATCGATATATCTACATTAGCTTGTAAATTATGTTGCTTACCTATGCCTAACTTGGAAGATTTGATCAACCATTTAATAGCTGAACATAAAGCGAATTACGATACGTCTATTTCTGGATGTTTAGAACCTTTTAGGGTTATTAAGGACAATATGCCGTGTCCTATATGCCCCGATACTGTATTCAGATACTTCGGGATTTTGCTCCGTCATATGAATTCCGAACACAGCAACAATAATCGAATATGCGATTTCTGCGGTCGAAGTTTCAGAAATGCAGCAAATTTAAATGTGCACATAACCTACGCACATACTGGTTCATGCGAATGTGATATCTGTGGAGTTAAATATAAGAACCAATGGTGTCTGGCACGTCACAGAGCGAGAACTCACGATGCGAAAGACCATAAATGTCCAAAATGCCCCGAGCAGTTCCAATCACAGTATCATAAACAAAAACATTTAATCAAAATGCACAATGTAGGACATAAATGTAGTTATTGCGGCAAAATGTTTACTAGAAACTCTTTCATGAAAGACCATGTTAGGAGAACACATTTGAAAGAGAAAAACATTCCCTGCTCAATATGTAATGAGAAATTTTTCGATAACTATCTTCTGAGGATGCATATGGTTAAACATGAGGGGGATAGGAAATTCAGTTGTACAGTTTGTGGGAAGGCCTTTTTGAGGCGAAGCAATTTGAGCTCGCATATGGAGATGCATAAGAAGTATGGGCATGTGCAGTTGTAGGTTTAAGCTCATTTTTCATTCTCTTATTCATAATTAAACGCCCGCCTGTCAGCCAATGACTAAGCTTTTGCATCACGTCACTACACCCCTACCTCCCCGCGGCTAATTCAACCACGGTGTAGCGGTCAACCTGTAGATGGCTATGATGATAAACGTTGCCCCACACTAGGAATTTCTCCTGTATCGTGAGTGCGTTTACAAACATTTAAACTCATATACACAAACAGCCAGACCCGGAACAAGTATCTGTTGGCTATACAAATATTTGCTCCGTGCGGGGATCGGACCCGCGGCACGCAGAGAAGCAGTCAATTGCTCGCGTTTTGTATGAACAATCACTCAATTTGCGTTCGTGTTTAAATCTCGGAATAATATACTTGGTGTATAAATATTTGATGCAATAATCCGAGGATTTTTTTCTATATCGCCTGCAAACTCATTTAATTGGATAAAATTAGTATGGCGGCAGAATCTCTCTACGTATAGTTGTACGTAGAATAAATGATCTCGATTAAATTAATGTACTCTATGTTAAGCATAAAACTGCAGTATATCTTCATAATTTTAGGTCAAATTCACGTCTAATGCGTGTCAGAACTTTTTTTTTACTAAATTTATTGTTAAAAATAACATGTAACCGCCTATATTTTATCAATATCTGTAAAAATAATAACATAATATTAAATGCAATATACTCAAAGTATTTATTATAATTTTATGTAAAAAATATTACATTATGTAATTTATTCTATGACATGATTTTAGAATATTTATTGATTATGTCCGTTACTTCTAGTTACAACTAGAATATTAAGATAAAATTATTCTAGCAGGTTTTTATAGATGTCAATGTATGTATTTTGTAGGCACGTATTTCGTCTGCAAGATAAACATTAGTATTTTCATTTCTAAAGCTGATATCAGACACTTCGCTCAAGTGAATGTGCATTTTGGTTTCGTTACACGTTCACACGACTTGTAAAAGGTGTAAAAGAACTCTGCGAAGCTTGACGGCTTTGAGTTCATACCATTCTGTAGAGCAGTAATTCTACACAATAAATATTGCTGAGAAACATTTGTTTTTTGGGTGGATAATAACTACACTAAGGCCAACTAGCAGCTATACGAAAGGTCATTAACTTAAAGAACAACAGCTGTGGCGTTGACAATCTAATATTTAGCTCTTTCCATCTTGTGCCTTTGTCTTAATGTCTCGTTCTCCCGGCAAAAACATGAAAACGTTAAGACGGGTTCGCCAACATTCGGGCGGCCATTTTAGATGGGAGCATGGGTTTTGTTTTCATTTGGTATCGCTTCTCGTTGGCCGTACTATATAAATAACCTCGTTTTACGAATTGAATACAATTTTAGGCACTTCAAACATTGTACTGATGGATGCAATAATTAGAACAGAGGTCGATAGGTATTTAAAGCACACTTAAGAAGAAAAAAACTTGTGAATTAGTAGGAACTTTGATCCCCAATACTCCGTATCTAGAAATTTCCTAATTATGGTCTAAAACATAAAAATCTCGCGATGAGAGCGACCAAATGCCGTTTAGCTTCGTTAAGGATGCTTTTACACCCTTAAACTCGTATTTTATATAACTATTGTAGACTCGAGGTGTAAGTGAAAGTTGCCCAGTGCAGAATATCGTTAAATTGGTTTTCTAATGGTTTATTTTGTGTTTTGAGAAACTTGGCAAATAGAAGACAAATGTGTACCTATCATCTAATCTCAGGGGGGTCTAAAATGGCCCTTTTAGCAGAATCATAATTGGATAATCATTTAAATTACGTTAAAATTCTTATAATGGTCACAGTCGCAGTTAATATTGTGAACCTTGTGACCATTTTTCTAATGGCAACATAATTCATATTATTAACCTATTATAATTCTGCTTAAGCGGCCATTTCAGACCCCCAGTTTTACTATCACAACACTGTGTTTATGTTGTGAAAGACGGTAGGCAAAAAATACATCTATTAGGGAATAAAAATACTAGACAGCACCTATGACTAGACTATGTAAATATGTGATACTCGATAAAGTATGAATTGTACGACATTTAAATTTAAGAATATACTTCTTTGTATTAAAACATGGCGTTTTTATCACTCCTCTTACAATACCCGAAATTATAAAGCTGAAAAGAATTCAAAGTGATAGAGATCATTTTTTTACTTTTGATAATCTTTATTTATCTCTGGTATCCTACTGTTGTAAAGAACGTAAGTTCACAACCCTACTCCAACGATTCTAGATAATTTTCTTGAGTCATGTCTATTACAGAAAACCTATAGAATATTTGGGGCACTATCTTGT
The DNA here is from genome assembly GCA_958449745.1 of Ochropleura leucogaster. Taxonomy (NCBI): domain Eukaryota; kingdom Metazoa; phylum Arthropoda; class Insecta; order Lepidoptera; family Noctuidae; genus Ochropleura; species Ochropleura leucogaster. Next base: position 6,164,586 of record OY288228.1, on the reverse strand, counting down.
AAAATAAACAGGCAATTATGTCGTGAAGATAGTAATATACAGACACAATTTTTTGTCTGACCGTAGCGATACAAAATTTTGTCGGGCCAGAATTGACGACTTCAGTTGCGGCACAATTATAAACAAACACATCACTACCTTAACCTCTTTGACATTCCTAATATCTATCTCTGACCACTACTCGGCAAATGGATCCTTTTCTTCTGGAATTATGAGCGCAATTTACTGTTGTTTTTTGGATCCTTCTATCTTATTAAAACTCGCAGAAATCAACGAAACCGCACACAGAAAATAACAGAAAGCAAGAAAAGTAAAAGCTAAATTTCTTTCCAGGTTCAAAATTCAATACCGTGGAGGACAAATATAAGAAAATGGAAGTCGCCCGTAAGCTCTTGATAAAACGACGGAATGTCGAATATGTCTTACAGTATAGCAATGTTACACCATTCATGTGGCATAAAGGGAAATATAAATGTTTTTACTGCAACGAAACTACAAAAGATCCAGTCGTACTTCGAGAACACACCGCCCAAGCACACCAGTTCGCTAATCTAGAACTCGTGGTGTTCGACAGAACCAAAAATAACAGAAATAAGGATGCTGCAGTCAAAATTGATGTTACTGACTTAAGTTGCAAGCTTTGTCCCCAAAATGTGACGAATTTAGAAGAGCTGATACACCATTTGATTATCGCACATGATGCGGAGTATGATGTAAGCGTCCCGAATTGCCTACTACCCTTTAAATTAGACAAGGATCAACCTACATGCCCAACTTGCAACATGAAATTCGTATTCTTCGAATATCTTTTACGGCACGCGAACAAACATCATTTATCCCATCACTATATCTGCGATGTTTGTGGCACTAGTTTCCAAGGAGAAAATCATTTGAAAATGCACTATAGGTATTATCACAGAGAGGGTGGGTACACTTGCGAGTATTGTGGAATCAGCCTTGCTACGTTATCCAAAAAGATTTTGCACGAAAAGAACGTGCATCTAGTAAACCTTTCCACATGTCCGCATTGTCCGGAGACGTTCAAGAGTCCGTATTTAAAGAAGCTTCACTTGGCAAACGTACATGAGGTGGAGGAGCTGAAGATTAAGTGTCCGTTCTGTCCAAAAGTTTATCCACAAGAGTCGATAATGTCACGGCATATGCGAAGGGTACATCTGAGAGAAAAGAATGTAGAATGCGAAGTCTGTGGCGACAAATTTTTTGGACCTTACGATGTTAAATTACACATGGTAAAACATAATGGTGAAAAGAAATTCGTTTGTTCTGTTTGCGGGAAGAAATTCTCGAAACGAAGCAATTTGAACTCCCACGCTGTATTGCATACTAAAGAGAAAGATTACGTGTGTGCTGTCTGCAATAAGGCGTTTGCACACCAGACGAATTTACGAATGCATATCCGAAACAGACATAGCCGGATTGATCTAGCTCCTATTGTTGACGAAATTGATGAAACTGATATGGTTCAAATGGAAATAATTCAAGAAGAATTAGATGGAGAAGTAACAGGACAATATATTGAATGATATTACTATATTGTGGAGTAGGTCCGCAATTTTCTGAACTACCAGAGGCCCTGATTGTTTTAAAGTGAATTGGTATTAGGGTTGCAAATGTGGAAGTATGTTTAAAGTGGCTTATGTCTAAGACTGGACAATAAAAGGGATTTATATAGTGAAAAGGACTGGAGTAAAACTCAGTGTGATTAATGTAAAAGAGAGCAGTGAACCTAAAAATCGGTCTTCCAATGTGGAACTAGTAAAATTATAGACTTTATCTGCTTTAGAATACACGCATACAAGCAATGATACTGAAGTTTCGCATTACTAAAAAAAGTATAGGTACAAGGTGGCAATCAAGTTATCTCCGTCATATTTTATCGCAAATATGAGTTCCTTACTTTATTTTCAACACGGTTTTCTAGTTTAACTTGTAATAAACTAACAAAATGAAAAAGTAGAGGTTAAATTTGAGCCTCGTTCCGGTTTCCGACTGAGCTGAAATTTTGCATACATGTTTAGTTTTGTTTGGATGACGATGCATAGTTCGATTCGTAACGTATCTATAATGACGGACTCCCTACACTACAATGTTGGACCATTTTTTTGTATGCATTCCCATGATATGGGTAACAAAAGAAAGGGCTTGCTTAGCAGAATAAGAAAGACACACATTATTTATTTTTGTTTTACACGAATCGCTCATTGATTTCTTTCGAAAATCTCTTTGATATGACTGATAGATCACCTCGTTGAAGGATGCAGGTAACTTGATCGCCAACCTGGATTAGTTTTTGTTAAAATACCGGATACGTTGATTTTACTATTGCAATTACAGTTAAAGAATGTTAATTTTGAATATTAACATTTTAATATAAGGCCATCATTACAGTTTACTTACATAGAGTAGAAAACCTATCATCTTAAAAACCAACCTTTAAATTTTACTTTAAAATAATATCTCCAAATGAACTTAAAATATCGTACTAGTTTTAAAAGTAGCCATAGTATTCAGACATTAATTTGATTGCACTTAATTATCTTTGAAATGATTACTTTTGCAAATCTGGCATTTCACCATTATGTCTTAAGATGGAAGTGTCAGGGTAATCCTAGCAAATTAAATATTCTCACGTTTTCTGCAACATGTAGGTTATTGTGAGCTTGTATCTTGTATTTTATTCGAAATTCGACTCGCGACCGTAACAAACATAGCTGTACAGAGCATTACAATCTTTCAAATTTTATTAAAATCTTCAATACAGCCTTTTAAGTTAATTTGAACCTATTAAATGATTTTTCATGTAAAAGATTTTCTCGAAAGATAAAAACTATTTCGCGGGGAACCCTGGTGCTTTCGCCATAAATCTATACTAATATTATAAAGCTGAAGAGTTTGTTTGTTTGTTTGAACGCGCTAATCTCAGGAACTACTGGTTGGAATTGGAAAATTCTTTTAGTGCTGGATAGTCCATTTCTTGAGGAAGGCTATAGGCTATATAACATCACGCTACGACCAACAGGTGCTGAGCAGCGTGGGTGAAAACGCGTGGAACAGCTAGTTAATAATAAATTCGGTTCCCTTTCAAAATGTAACCCATCCAAATGTGAGACTGGGGTAGAGATAGGTCTGAATAATATAAAATACGTTGATATTCTTAAAATGGCCACAGTCGCAGTTAATACTGTGAATTGTCGGACATTTTACGAATGGTAAAGTAATTATTATTATTAACCTATAATGATTCTACTTAAGCGGCCATATTGGACGCCCAGAATAAACTAACTTTTAGCACTACTGTTCAATTCCGTTTTACTTTGTACATATTTTACGTATTATTAGTACTTAAAAATAAACCATTTTATGGATTCTAAACATGTTGTTTTTACTATAACCTCCACTATATGTCTATTCTAGAATATTCACAGACTAAACATATTTTTACTATAATATGCGGTAATTTTTACCGCATCTTCTACTACAGAGGCTTAGCTAAGCAATCCGTCAGAAATCTGTAGGAAAGGCTAGTGGCGCCCAACCCGTACAAATGTATTCACTTGTTTTCTCCCTGGAAAATAAAACTAAAGCAAGTATATTATCTGGAAATCTTGAAGGGATACGCCGAGATATAGTAGATTCACATTTACTCTCACAGATCAGCACTTTCTTGCATGTTTTCCCTTTCTGTCATTAAAAATTACAAATCTTAAGTGTAATGCCCAATCGCAATTTATAGTACTTCTGATGGTTATAAAAGCGAATCCTTGTGATCTGACTTCTCATTTCACCAAATAACGTCCTTATATGAAAAAATGAGATCGAGATACAAGAAAACGATGATCCGTGTTGTATAATTTCACTGTCACAACCACCCATTCAATATAAAATGATAGCTACATGATGATTATAAACACATTTACACCATTAAAACATACAAAACGTTAACCAAAAACCAAATCTCAAAAAGGAGGCGTAAAGCTTGACCTCTCTTTTCAGGAAGTAGCACCACATACGAAGCGTGCATCGAACAGCTCAATAAAAAACGAAGAAACATCCTCCAGATCCTTCGATACGGTAACGTGGTACCTTTCAACTGGCACACCAAAGGATTCCGATGCTTCTACTGCTCAAAACCTATGAGGGACTGTGAAGCGCTCAAAGAACACACCCAGAAACATTCAATAGACCTTACAGCTTTTATTACTAAAAGAATCATATCCAAAGATATACCTGTCAAGATTGATGTGGCGAATATAAGCTGTAAACTGTGCATCGGAGAATCTTTGAAAGATCTAGAAGATTTAATAACTCATATAATAGTCACCCATGATGGGGATTATGACGACACCGTGGGTGTATGCGCATTGCCTTTCGTTTTAACCAAAGATTTAATGCAATGTGTTCTATGTGAGAATCAATACGACAACTTTACCTGCATGGTCAGTCATATGCACAAGGACCATGTTAGCCATTCATTCATCTGCCAGATATGCGGGTTAAGCTTTATCAGCAAGATAAGACTTAAAAGACATATAAGCAACAGTCATGTGGGATTTAAATGTACAGCGTGTGGTAAAATGTTTAGCGCCTTTCATAGGATGGAAAAACATAAGCAAAGAATGCATGGGCAAGCTAGAACACACGAATGTAGCCTGTGTACTTCGACATTCGAAAGCCAGTACCAATTGAAAGTGCATTTAGGAAAAATGCACAATGTCCAAAAGTATAGAATCAAATGCGAGCATTGTCCTAAAATTTGCACGACCAAAGGCGCAATGTTGCTTCACGTCCAATCTCAGCATTCTCACTCCAAATTCCAGTGTGATTTGTGCAATTACAAGACGGGAATAAAATGGCTGATTACTTTACATAAGAAAAAACATTTTGGGGAGCGGGATTACGTTTGTAGTATTTGTGAGAAGTCGTTCCGTAGGTCGAGCAACTTGAGAGCTCATATGAAGATCCATTCTGGAGTTTCTGGACGTGTCTGTCGAGTGTGTCGGAGAGGTTTTACAAATTTAGAGTCCTTGAATGATCATATAAATGAGTTTCATTATTATGAAGAAGCATAGTTATAAGTAACTAGCTTTTTCCCCGCGGCTTCGCTTGCATTGAATTCGGGGTAACACAGTTTCCCTTTCCTGATTTGCAGGTACATTGTACTTGTAGTTTTTGTCCTTGCGCCTAATTTATTGTAATAGCAGCACAGCTTTCTCCCTCATTTCTCACTTTTAAATGTCCGTCTCCAGGTTTAGCCATTTAGGCGTGAAGACGTAACAAACAAACAAACTCACTTTCGCTTTTATAATATTAGTAAGGATTATGATTTTAAGGGTCGAAATCCATAAAAGTTACTTAGATACAGTCCTTAGCTGTACCTTTAAAAGCAAACCCACCAGCAAAATACGATTCCGGATAAATCCGTGAACGGCTTTGGCTATCAGTGACGAGAAAAACGCCTTACAAAGGCCTTGTAAATGACGCCACAAGGTCTAAACCTGACCTATGAGGTCAAATAATTTGAAAAATAAATTTACAGTACCAGATTTTTAAAACGGTTACTTTTAAAGTTGCCAATCCTATTCCGTGTCGTACAACTGCTACATTACAAATAGTGTCAGATAGAGGAACATACTTATAGCACGGCCAACGAGAAGCGATACCAAATGTAAACAAAACCCATGCTAAAACCCCATCTAAAATGGCCGCCCGAATGTTGGCGAACCCGTCTTAACGTTGTCATGTTTTTGCCGGGAGAACGAGACATTACGACAAAGGCACAAGATGGAAAGAGCTAAATATTAGATTGTCAACGCCACAGTTGTTCTTTAGGTTAATGACCTTTCGTATCGCTTCTCGTTGGCCGTACTATAGTACAGTATTGACGCGAACATGTCTATTTTTATTAAGCTATAGCATTGATGAACGCCATTTCATTACGGAGACACAGTTTCGATTCAGACGCTTAATGCCAATAATGTAAAGTCGTGGTGCAATTCAATAGTACGCCGTTATGGAAACACCCATGCAAAGTGTACCATGTTTCTATTGTAATATAGTTGAAAATACCTACTTATTTGATTTCCTGAGTAGTCATTAGAGAGATACTCATTCCTTAGCCACCATACTATTTATGATAAGAATTATAATTTTGCGAGATATATATAAATATAATCTAAACTTCTCGTATACTTTGTTATTATAAAATATCAATGAATACTACTGAAATTCAATAAATAAAAAAACTAAAACATTTTATTTTTTTTACTTTACTCATTTGAAAACATTTAACAGCTTGATTCATTTATAAATGGCTGCTGCTTTTTTGCGATTAAGTACCATATATTTATTTAAACATTGCCCCCACATTTCGAACGTCTCCTGTTAATAAATATTTAAACTCACATACACAAACAGCCAATCCCTGAAGCACTAATTGGAGGCTATACAAATAACAGAAGCCAATCGCTACTAAACTGTGCGAGCATCTTATTGATCCTATGGAGAAGGTCATCCATCCATATTTAATAAGACCAAACTTAAACTGTATGTCGTAATCTGGCTGCCTCTAAAACCCTGTGTTTTCCTTACAGGAGAACTAAGAGGTGGCCAGGAACCAACGACAAAGCAGCCGTCCAATAAATCTACGGAAGTCTACGATACCGCTATATCCCGGTCTACTAGCAAGCCAAGTCTCACCGCGAAAGATAAGCGAAATATCATGAGAAACAATGTAGTAGAAGTTCTAACAAAATCCACCGTCATGCCTTTTCGTTGGCTGAAAAGCTCATATAGGTGTTTTTACTGTTACGACATTTTCCAAGAGGCTTCCGAATTGAAGAGTCACCAGCAATTGCACACAGGGGATGCCATCAAAGTTCAAGCTATGAAAAATTATTGGGAACCTGTCGTCTATGTCGATGTTTCTAACCTGGGTTGCACACTTTGTGCGGACAAAATTACAGACTTATACGATTTAATTGATCATTTAATCGCAATGCATGGTATTGAGTATAACAAAGACGTTGGAATATGTATGGTGGCTTTCAAACTTGATAATTTCAATGTAAGCTGTCTTGCTTGCGGTGCGAATTTTTACACTTTTGGTCCTCTACTTCATCATACAAATAAAGACCATAAAGGAACTTCGGCCATACTTTGCGACGTATGCGGTCAACATTTCAAAGATGCGAACTTACTCCGACTTCATGTTAAATCCGTTCACGAAAATGCTCTGTATCTATGCACAGAATGCGGAGAAAAATTCGATTCGAAATCTAAACTTAAAACTCATCAGAAGAACAGCCACGATGTGGAAAAGAAATACAAGTGTGCGGACTGTTCTGAAGTATTTCAGAGTCATTATAAGAGGTCTCGACATATGGCTGCTGCGCACAAGAATAAGCAAGAAATCAAATGCCCCCATTGTCCAAAGACCTTTGTTTTCAGAAGCATGATGATGACACATCTACGCGATTCCCATCTTAAATTCCGTAACCATATATGTGGAGTGTGTGGCTGGAAAGCCTTCAACAGTAATAGGTTGAAAAACCACATGTACAAGCACAGTGGGGAGAAGAATTTCAAATGCGAGGCCTGTGACAAGGCTTTTACAACTAAGAAGATTATGAAGGCTCATTTCGCGAGAATGCACAAGAATCCTCATTCCTCTATTATGCCATACGTGAATAATCCTTATATCGGACAAGTTTAAATGGTTTTACAATTTATCGGATTTGTAGATTTTAAGGAAATTGTAGTTAGGGTTATAAAGGGTGTAAGAAGCCGAAACTTACTAGTCCTCTCCGTAATAGGGGTCAAAGTAATTACATTCTATTCAGTCTGTCTTTTAGATTATTCTAAACTAAGGGATACGTATTTTTTTTATTTGTAAATTAGACCAAAAATGACAAAGATATACCCCCGAATACTGAAACGTCACTCAAAATTTGAGGGCTGCTTAACATTTGAGCAGCTCTTATACTTTAGATTTTGTATTGTTAAACGTCACTTTTGAGTATCTGTTAAATTTAAGTGGGACTTAAATTTTGAGTGACGTTTCAGTATTCGGGGGAAAGTCCATTAAAGTTGCGTGTAACGTCACGCGTTGCTGCATTTTTTCGGAACGAATGACGTCACACGTGTTGTGTTTACCCATTAAACATGGAAACCATGTCCCCTTATTTTTTAATAATCTTAAAGACGGACTAATATTTTTTTTTTGGAATCTGACCTATTGCGAAAATGTTTCTTGACCTATAGAACGCCTAGTAAACGGCTTCATGAAGATTTGATTTACACCCTGTAGATCTCAACTTTCATTGATCTTGTAATTTTAAGGCCTGTAGGCCAGGCCTACTATGACGTCTTAAAGCAGAACTTATTCCACTGAGGGAAAGAGATGGTGCTAAACACCCTGTATTGTATAGCTCTGTCTCTTTACCTTAGTTGAATTAGTTCTGCTTTAAGACGTCTTGGTAGGGTAGCTGGTAGCTTTTTGAAGCGATGCTGGAACGCACTTTAGAATCGCTGCAATAGTTGTATTATGCAACGCACGACAGAAGGGTTTTAACTCGTGTTAGCATCGTTAGCAATTTGGTGTCCAGCGTATGCATCCCTACAAAAACCCCAGGTGGGCGGGCGAGGGTCCTAAGCTATAACATATAGAATAGAATTTTATTTTGCAAATATGGTTAATATACAATAGTTCGTATAATAAATTTAATATCTGCTACATTTTAACATTTGACGGGCCTGTTGGTCTAGTGGTTAGTGGCCCTGACTGCTGAGCCGGAGGTCGTGGGTTCGATTCCCACCCAGGACAAACTTTGTGTGATGAGCATGATTGTTTGTTCTGTGTCTGGGTGTGATTTATCCATAATATGTATGTATTTATAAATTATTTAAGTATGTATATCAGTTGCCTGGTTGCCATAACACAAGCTCTGCTTAGCTTGGGATCAGATAGCCGTGTGTGAGTTGTACCAAGATATTTATTTATTTATATTTATTCGGCATGAAGACCATTATTTTTAAAATATGACAAAAAAAAACAAAATAAATAATTAAAAATGAATAAGGTTTGATTACATTAAATATCAATAATCATAAAATTATTTCTCCGTCAGGAATTCAGCGATACTGTAGTAAGTTTTATGAATCAAAATATTTCGTAGACTACTCTTAGGGCACCTACGCACTATGCGGCTAGCCGCAGGTCGCGGTTGCACTTGCGGATAACCGTGGTAAAGGAAAGGTACGGGGTGCATCAGCCGTCAGTCGGGCCGCAGCGCTCAGAACGACCGGAGCAGTAAATTATAATGATAAATAATGTTTATTTTGCAAGTAGGTTTTCACAAACACTTTTAAACGTCATTTTTTTTTAAACTAGATGAGGCCGGTGTTTCGTACCCGACTACTCTGAGAAGAAATAGCCGAAACAAACTCAGAGGTCATAGTCTCTTTTAAGGTCCAGGCAAAATAATCTTGGTCAACTTACATGAGGACTATGCAGATAGTGTCTGAAATGGTCTTTTTAAGAAAACACCACACAGATTGAGTGGACCTGTCCAGTCAGTGCAAGCATTTGTCAGTTATCGTGTAGCTCAACTCATAACCCAAGGAGCTCAACGACACGACGATAATTACCAAAAAAAGGACATTTGTGTAGGTCGCTTATAGTACTCAAAGTGACCAGACCTTCGTCAAAAAACAAAGTAAAGTCGGCCGGCAGCCGCATCACAGTGTGAATAAAAACAAGTTTTACGTGCAAATTTTTGATTGCGGTCAACCACACGGCTGGCTGCATTCCGGCTAGACGCATAGTGCGTAGGTGCCCTTAAACAGCGCTGTATTTAAGTCCCTCCAACCACTTAGTAATAATTTATTGTAAAAAAATACGGGCCATGCACTTAGTGACTGATGCAACTGCATTCGGAAATTAAGTTTGGGGAAAATGCTAGGCAGATGATGATGAAAACATGTTTAGTAGAATCAAGTTATTTATTTAACACTAGATGTAATCATGCAATATATTATGTTAATATGTAGATAAGCTTTTGTGATCTGTGGGTGGATTGACACCGCCGACCTTATATGTATATTTTATTTTGAATAAAGCAATGTAAAACATATTTTAGTAGTTCATTTTGGTATGCTGAATATTTTTAATGAAAACAACTTATTTCTTAAAACTGTTTTGTTAATCGTAGCCCCACAGTAGGAATTTCTCCTGTGTCGTGGCTGCGTTGACAAACACATACACAAACAGCCAGAACAACTATCCGTAGGCCATACAAATTTTTGTTCCGTGCGAGAATCGAACACGCGACACGCAGCGCGACAGTCGATCGCTCAGCCACTGCGCCAACCGTGTCGATGATTTCATATGAACGTAACATCCTTATTGCTGACTACAGCTGTGTCTGACTGTTTCACCCGCTGCATAGCTCCTGAGAGTCGCAGCGCGATGTTTTATAACCTTCTTCGGTAAACGGACTATTTATCACAAAGATTTTTTCAATGCGAACCATTAATTCTCGAGATTAGCGCGATCAATCAGACAAACAAACTACAGCTTAACAATATTAGTACTATTATTATGCAGATATGCACAATGTTAATCTTGCGTATAAATTCCTTGAACCCGTTTTCCGACCCAATCATCATAACCACGTATCTTCGTTGTATCTAAAACTATGTGTTCATTTGCCAACCACGTACAGAAAAACGAAATGTTCTGAAAAAAAAAGCATATTACATAGTAAGAGTAATAACTCTATGAAGAAATTTTCTTCTTCCAGGAATTGCAAGCACAGAGGAATGTCGAGCCAAAACAGACATAGAACAAATGGATATACCAGAAAAGCCAAAACAGAATACGACAACTGATTCTGACGTGAAAACCACCAAAACATATGGTATATTAGAAAAACAAAAGATTTTGAGAGAAAATATAACTCGAGTCCTTGAGAGATCCACTTTAATGCCTTTCAACTGGCTAAAAAACTCCTACAGGTGCTTCTTCTGCTACGAAATCTTTCAACAACCCAAAGAATTAAAAGAACACCAAGATATACACAAAACTGACGAAATTGCCATGAAAATGAAGTCCTTTTTGGATCCCCAAGTCAGTGTAGATGTATCGAGAATATCATGCAAACTATGTCCGGATAAAATTGACGATTTGTACTCTTTAGTTGATCATTTGATTATTAAACATGAAATAGAGTTTAATAAAGATATAGGCATATGCATGAATCCGTTTAAACTAAACAGTATCAATGTTTCCTGTGCCATATGCGGTGGCATTTACCAAACTTTCAGCCGACTTCTATTTCACACAAATAAGTACCACAGAGGTTCTTCAAATGTGCTTTGTGATATATGTGGAAGTCATTTCAAGACTAATCAAAGATTAAAGGAACACATAAGCACTAAACATGAACAAAAAACAGTTAAATGTAGGTTATGTGACGACAAAATGGCGCCAACCACTATAAGAACTCATATGCAAAGAGTACACGGAAAAAAGTATAAATGTTGTAACTGCACCGAGGTTTTTGAAACGCATTATAAAAGGTCTTTACATATGATGACAGTACATAAAAATAGAGAAAAAATTAAGTGCCCACAATGTTCATTGACCTTCGTATTCAGAAGCACTATGATGAGACACTTAAGAGAAACACATTTGCAGGAAAAGAACGCCATTTGCGGAGTATGTGGCTGGCAAACTTTTGAAGGAAGTAGACTTCAAATACACATGCTGAAACATTCTACTGATAGGAACTTCAGTTGCAGTGTATGTGGCAAGGCTTTTAAAACTAAAAAGACGTTGAGAGAACATTGTAAAAATATACATTCGAAAGGGAAACAGAAGAATGCACGACGGACTGTTCCCCCGTAATGGGTTTTTTTTATAGAACTACACTATTTTAAATTATTTTTAAGCATACTTTATATTACTTATAAAGCTAAAAATATACACTAAATTGTTTATCTGTTACCAGACTAATACAATTTTAGGCCGAACTATTTTGTCAACACCATTTTTGTGGTTTATCATGTCAGGATACACTAACCCAGACAAAATAATTACATTAATCCCAACTTGAATGTTGTGCTTGCTGAAAAACTCAAATCATTTATTTCAATTAAACCGTTGCAGGCACTTTAAAATGTCAAAAACAAAAAGATGAAGCTACAGTCCCAGTCACAGGGTATAGTAACTTGTGAAAGTACCGTAGTTGCCCATTCCAAAATGTAGATGTCTATGGAGAAGAATGGGCAAGAAGCTCCATGGAGACTCTTTTTAACTTTTATATTTTTACAAGATCATTTATGTCGAGATTACATATATGTGTGAGAACGATGTAGTTAAACGTTGTGCACGTTTAAGAGCATCCAAAGAGTGCGGCTTGATCACAGTTCTAACTTATCCTAACCCAATCCATTTGGAGCTCAATGATCGTCCTCTTTTTGTGATGAGACTCAGGCCTACGACAAACCAGTTCAGCCGAAAATTGGGTTTGACCGATAACGTATGCATAAGTATATAACACTGAATCTTGATTGATAACTTAATGAATAAATAACTAAATCGATAAATGAGTATTTTTTTAAACCATCATTGAAAAGGAGGTTTTTAATCCATATTCGTCACCAGCTTGTTTTTTTTTTATTTACAAAGCGTAAGGAATGGCAATTTTTAAGAGTGTCGTACTTTATGGATCGAAATGCTGGGTTGTGAAGACCAGACGTGACAAAAATTGCATGAAGAAGAGATGTAGCAAAATGTTGAGATTTTGATATGGATGTGTGAGTTACTAAAATGGATAAAGTAAGGAATGCGCTAATAGAAAGTTTGAAGATGGCACCAATTACACAAAAAGAAAAAAGTTGGTATTATGGACATGTGATGAGGGGAGATCCAGCACATGTAGATGGATAGAGAGTGAGACGAACCAATGGATTGTATGAGGAATATGAAGCGAAAAAAGAGTAAACGATAGCATGATGATTCGATTTAGACATCGGAGAATGGAAGAAAAAACGTACTGCGGTGACCTCTAGTATCATGGGACAAGTTAGGAAGATGATGATGATGAAGTAGTATTTCTTCTTTTTATGAATGGTCTTTTTTATTTTCATTTATAATTGGAAACATAATAGTGCAAAATCTGTCAGTGTTCTGTCTTGTTAAGACATGTCAACATCTGATGTAGAGGGATGAATCACATGTGACTAAAAGAAAACGAACAATTCATTTAAATCGTATAATTCGGAGACGAAGATTTAACGGGTATCATTGTTGTACACACACGTTGTCCTTTCGTTACAGGTTAGTACTGTCGTTTGAGAGTTTGATAAGCAGTCTTACCAAAGGGTATCGTATTACCCAGTATCTAACTGGGTTACAGAATACAGATAGGCAATCGCTCCTTGTAAAACACTGGTTTTCAGCTTCATCTAGTTTGACTGGAAGGATGATGATTCGTGGAGGCAATTTTAAAATACCCGGAAATATCACGAAGGACCTCTAACGCGAATATTCTCTCATTTCAGGCCGAATATTGGAAGAAAGACGAAAAGATCAGCTCGCAACATTACTCTCAATCATCATAGAACACTCAACTATACTCCCTTTTCGATGGAACAGAAGCCAGTTCATGTGCTTCTACTGCACATCGTTCTTTGTCGAAAGCGCACAGCTTCGAGAACACACGGAGACTAAACATAGAGAGATCAAAATCAAGGATATCATTATAAGGACAATGTATAAAGGTGGGAGAACAAAAATAGACATCTCAAATCTTTGGTGTACCAGCTGCGCAAGCCAATTTGATAACTTCCAAGAATACTTAGAGCATCTATCAGAAACTCATGACATTAAGATGGAAAAAGAAGTCTTGAAGTCATTCGACTGTTTTCAACTGAATGACGATGGAATGTCTTGCTTGGAATGTGGACAGTACTTCAGATTTTATGGACCCTTGCTGGCACATACGCACAAATATCATATCGAACAGGTTTTATGCGAAATTTGCGGACAAGGGTTCCCTGAAAAGCATAATTTACTTAACCATGTCAAAGTCATGCATGGGATCAAGTCCTGTAAGCATTGCAATGAAACTTTTAGAACACAATACGCCTTGATTAATCACGTAGAAAACGTACATAGAACTGATAAGCTGCAATGCCCGATGTGCCCAAAAATATTACGAAATAGATACTTAAAGAAACGCCACTTAGCTTTAGTCCATGACTGTAAAAGTGCGCAGTTGATATGCGAATTCTGCTCGAAAATTTTCACCAGAAATAATAAATACATACAGCATAAGCTTCGGGTACATCTTAAAGAGAAAAACTTTACGTGCGAAGTTTGTGGACACAAGACTTTTAACGAAGAAGGGCTGAAGGGACATATGGTAGTCCATGCTGAAGAGAGGCCTTTCAAATGCGGGACTTGCGAAAAGACTTTTAGAAGAAAAAAGAATCTTGCTGGCCATATGAAGAGGCATTTAAATGATGAGATTAAAACCGTTGTTCACGTTAATGATAATGAAAATTCTGAGTTTGAAGTTTATGAATAAAACTATTTGCTACGTAAGCACAGCAGATTTTATTATTTGTCTTATTCCTCTTTGAGGAAATAGTCGATTTTGGGTCGGGAAATAATGTATTTGGTTTACAGCTAAGTAGTCTGGATTTGAGCGCCTGGCTGATGGTAATATGGCTCGTTTGGCGAAATGTGGGGTGGATGTATTATTAGATACTCCTCTACCTAAATTACAGGCGAAATTTTATGGTTTTGAACTCACACTCGGACTTGCACTTGGTCTTCAAATTTTCCTCGTCGACCCGAACTATGGGATTACATCAAGAGTACATTATTTAGTATCTTAGTGCGATAGAATATAAAACTTAAAAAAAATAACGAAAAGACCTTTATTAAATGATTTTTCTCGCTCTGGGCGGACTAAAGGAAATATCAGTCTTGTGCTGACTGAAACCATCTATATTCCTTCTATTGCTTTGTGGGTTCCGCGGCCGCGGTATCTCTTTCGAACAATCCTCTAATACATCGGCAGGCAGTGGCTCTGACGGGCTTCTACTTGGGAACGCGTCGTCTTCCCGGCTTATCGTCTTACTAGGCGGACGGACAATGAGCTACCCTTTGCTCACCGACCACAGACCCGGCGTCTCGCGGCTCCCCAAGCCCGGAGTGTTTATCGTGGCGGCTGGCTTGTTTTGAAGTCCATCGTATTTCCCTGTAACTAGGTTATGAAGGTCTGATAGGCAGTCGCACCACGTAATATTTAAAAAAAAAACAGCAAAATTTGACTGATGCCCACCTCAACACAGGAAAGCTAGGCAGATGATGATAGTCATTTATCTAATAAGGATTTAGCCAGTAGAAAGTTAATGTCAACTAGCATATATATCGGGAATGGTAATTCCTTCTCCGGCTTTTGCCCTGAAATGCTTAATTTCTGGACCAAAATACTTAAGACGATATCTGACCTACATTTGAACTCCTATAGTCATCAGTGTGTTACTTCATCATCAGCTTACTGCAGTCCATTGCCCTGCGAAGATCGTCGTTCCACCGAGCCTGAGTCTCACCTTACCTACGCCTGCCGAATATGGTAGTTGACACCACCAATCAATTGATATACTTTTTATGAGCTGTCAAAACGGGCTTCCCCCATAGATTTTGTATGAGACTCGCAACTATGACGTCACTAAGTTGTCAAGTCAATGATGCAACTATTTATTGAATTAAATGCAACAACATTTTGAAATGAATGGAGTTCTCAGGTCTAGAATAAGGTGTTCTTTCAGAAAAATTGTGTTTTTTAATTATTGGTTAATGGTGTCAACTACCCAATTGCCGTCTCCCTAAAAGAACACGTATACCCCAACGGCGATAAGTTTTACAGCTAATGTAGCTGATCCACTGTAAATTCAGCTTACTTATCGTGCAAGTTATGTCGACAACTCTGGTTCTCTTGTATCTACTTATGTAGGTGGAATGTTATTGATGTGAAGCTAAGTACTACTTTGCCACCGACTACTAACTTACTTATTACTTTGAAACTTTTCGAAGAATTAGGAAGGTGTAAGAAAATAAATGATATTGAAATACCCTTAATGTTGGGGAATTTTAGGGACTCTTCAAGGAAACTCCAAAAATAATGATGACCAGTTAAATATGTAATATGATGAGAAGATGACGTGAAGTGACATATATGTACATAGATTGAACCTTACAACTAATTAGCCTTATTAAAATACATTGCGCCGTTGATTTGCTCAGTAAAAAAGCAGGCGTTTGATTTGGACCCCAAGCTCGAACACTTAGTTATACTACTTCGGCATCCACCGAGAACAATCGTAATACTAAGTGTACGGTCGTGTTACTCTCTTTGAAAACAATCGTGTAGAATGAACTGTCCCCAATTGAGCCGCACGCTTGATTTAATCAAATTCGGTAAAGTATTTTTCCGATAAACACGATCCAAAGACTAGCCAAACGATAAAGTCTGAATACATTTTTTTCTTTTCGTTGCAGACTCTATCGCGTCCCGGGCGGAACTTCGAAGAATATGCACAATATTACTAGAACATTCCACTATAATGCCATTTAAGTGGTATCGTAACCGCTATCGGTGTTTCTCCTGTGACGAAGTCTTTCTTGACTGCTCAAAATTAAAAGAACACTTTAAAAACCACGATGAAATAAAAATAAGTAGGATTCTAAAAAAGATTGGTTGCTATAGCCGGATTAAATGGGATATTTCGGAGATTTCATGCAAATTGTGTCCAAAACCAATACAAACTTTGGAATACTATTTGAATCATTTATCTGAAGCTCACGATTTAGAAATTGATAAAGACGTCTTCCATAAATATTGCTTTACATTCAAATTGTCTGACGACGGTATGATTTGCATCGAATGCTTTGAAAGCTTCAAATTCTTCGGCCCTTTGTTGAGACACTTTAACAAATTCCACAATAACAATAAAAAATATATATGTGACTATTGCGGCCTAGCTTTTACGTTAAAAGGGACAATTAAACATCACATAAGAAACATACACTCCGGTTTGAAAACAAATTGCAAATTCTGCGGCAAACATTTCCAAGGTAAAGTTCATTTGGCTAACCACTGCAGGAAATTTCACAAATCTGGTAAATTCGTCTGTGATATATGTCCTAAGGCTTTCGAAAGTCGATATTTGAAACGATATCATATCGCTTTAGATCATAACGTAAAAAGTTTGCAATTCCCTTGTGAAAGGTGTCCTAAAATCTTCACTCGTAAGAGTTCTCTCTTGAAACATATGTCGGTGGTACATTTAAAGGAAACTTTTGCAACTTGCCACCTCTGCGGGCACAAGGCATATGATATGCAGTCTTTAAGAAGGCATATGAAGTATCACGATCCTACTAATCATTTCAAATGCCATATTTGTGGTATAAGATTTCGGAAGCAGAAAACTTTTGATACTCATATGATCAAGCATCAGAAAGATGATTAGATAGGGACTAATGTTCTCAGGAATGTAGTTGAGTGTTTCAATTAGTAGTTATCGATATTTCCTAGAATTTTAATTATATTACCAGTTCATTTACTTTTCTTCTTACATCTTTAGGACCTCAAAAGGAAAAAGCGGAACCTTAAAGCTACCACACCAATCGATCAACGTCGACCGATGTCGATCGACGATCGATGCCATTGATCGTCGATCGATCGATTGATGTGGTAACACCCTAACGCGTGGAGGTTTCAAGTGATTGACATTAAAACCATATACTCAACTCTGTGGTACCTTTGTGCTGTGTCGGTTTGGCCATTTAGGTGTGAAGACGTGACAAACAAACAAACTCACTTTCGCTTTTTAAAATATTAGTAGCTATGCGTTGCAATGCAATTTTCTGCCTTTCTACTTCCTACCCTATTTTTCAAGTTGGATCAAATTGCACACGGTGTGCGGTTAAGTAATTTAGGAGTCCATCGCGGACAAACAGCGTGACACATGAATTATATATATTATAAAGATAGTAAAGATTACTGATAGTTTTTCGTCAACATAACTTCGTTCATGGTCGCACAGGTAAAACCTTCAGTATCTCCAAAAAACTCTCGGAGTCCTAACCAAGATACGGACGTTAGAAAATCTACATCGGGCCGGTAGTAAGTATCACAGGTTTGCGCCAGTTCGCTTTAGCCATGGACAGGGGGGTGCATGCCTTGTCGACAACCACCGCACCACGAAACTTACCCACTTGGGCATTTACAAAATATTCCCTGAGACTGCACACCTCTCGGTTGTGGAGGGTCTTAGCGTTCAAAAGGCCTCAACCTCCATACTTATTATTATTTTAGTGATTGACTAACGTCACACGAGAACGCCGTCAAGGGCCCTCTTGACGTCATTCGTGCTTCATGGAAAGCATTACCTTAATAAATAATAAATCAATCATAATCAATCATATATCAATATCAATACATATAATTAATCAATATCAATCATAATAAATAACAATCAATAATAAATCAATCGAAAAAGCTGCTAAGCTTTTATGTATAATATTATTTATTGTAACACTTATTAGCCTTGAACTTACTCAATCGTAATTTAATGACAATAGTATCGCCCTGACTCGCTTCTTGCGGTCTGTGTCATTGCGAGAATGCAATGTCAAAGTCAAACATTTATTTGCTAATAAATGTGGTTACAAAAGTTCGTATAATAGACAGTGTAAAAGCAGCTAATTAGCACATTTAGTCATACTATAACGACATGCAAATTTTTAGTGTTTTTAACATTATTTAAATTCAAGGAATTCTTGCAGAGTATAGAAAGCATTCTCAATTAACTACATATGTAAAACTTTTCTGAAGCGGACCATTGGAAGTTCTTTTATTTTATCAGGAATCTTATTATATATTTCTATACACATAGGAAAACAACTTCGTCTGTATAATTGTGTTTTCGTTCTAGGCATAATGAGTCTGTTAGGATATCTAGTATTGAAATTACATTTGTCTCCCACTTTCTCAAACATCTCTGGGTGAGATTTTGTAAATTTACATATTTCCTCGATATAGATACTGGTCAATGTAAGTAATCTGAGTTTCTTGAACAGTGGTTTACATGAAGTAAGTGAGTCCACATTGCATATCGCGCGTATACCTACATCTCTTCTGTGCGATAAAAGCTCTTCCGAGATGCACCGAGTTTCCCCATACTAGTATACCATAGCGCAGTATTGAACCAACATATGCATGATAAGCCTGTAATGTGGCTTGTCTACTTACAAGGTTAGATAGACGCCATAGAGCATAGGCAAACTTGCTGAGTTATCCACATACCATATCAATATGATTAATCCACGAACACCTATCATCTAGAACCATCCCAAGAAATGTCATGTTATCTGTTTTTTGTATTTTTTCATCTTTATGAGTGATTTTTAAATCCATGTTAGTCCAGTTTTTGTTATATATTTGGTTTTATTTATATTAGGTTTAAGGTTATTCATTTCCATCCAAGTTATTATTTTATTTACAGTGCTGTTAATTTCCTCATTATAGTTTTCTTTAGTTTTAGGATAGATATTAAGGCTACATATTAAATTAGTTGTAAGAATAAAAAATATATGATATTCGTAATTATTCGCTACCAATTGTTTTATTTAATCCCTGTTTATCATTACCACGAAACGATCAAATTACCACAACCTAGCTGACTTTTGTTCACAATTAAATTCCAAGCATATTTAAGTAGGTATCCCAATTATTTTGCATTCATTACTTGTACAATTCAAATATTCAATCTCAAAAAAAAACCTTGTTTCAGAATCCGACGAAAGTGAAGAATTACGGATCGCAGAGAGGCAAAGAAAAGACGACCTAACAAAACTCATGACCATAGTCATTGAAAACTCCTCAATTTTACCGTTCAGATGGGCAGCTAACAAATATATGTGCTTCTACTGCTGTTGCGCTTTTGTAGACTGCGCTAACTTAAAGGAACATACAATTGAAGAACACAGAGGTGCCAATCTGAAAAGCGTACTCAGAACATTAATAGGAAGCAGTCGCGTTAAACTTGACACTTCAGAAATCACCTGCAAGAAATGCGGTCATGAATTCCGTGTTTTCGACGAGTTTGTGAACCATTTAGGCACAGCGCACCAGTTTAAGATCAACGCAGAAACAGTTAAATGTATCTTTACGTTCAATCTTTCCGACGATGGAATGTCTTGCCATGAATGTGGCCAAGAATTCAGATTTTTCGGAACTCTATTGAAACATGCGCACAAATTCCATAACAAATATAAAACTTTTCTTTGTGAAATATGTGGTCAAGGTTTTGTGGCGAAGGCAAATGTCATTAGCCATATAAAAAACGTTCACACATTCGCCCAAGGCCTGCACTGTCGAAAATGTGATAAAGTATTTCGAAACCACTACTCTTTACAAATTCACTGCGAACGGGTCCACAGGAGCGAAATGCTGAAGTGTCCGAAGTGTCCAGAGATTCTTGCTTCACAATACTTAAAGAAGCGACATTTAGCGATAGTCCATGATGTCAAAAAACTACAATTTAACTGCGACCAATGTGAACGAGTGTTTACAATGAAAAGTAGGCTTGTTCAACATAAGTTAAGGACGCATTTGAAGCAAAAAACAATTGCTTGCGAAGTTTGTGGCTTCAAAGTTTTCAGCAACGATCTTTTGAAACGACACATGGTCAGACATGATGATTCGAGACCTTTCGAGTGCAAGTTTTGCCAAAAGACGTTTCAGAGGAAGAAAACTTTAGATATTCATATTCGGATACATACGAATGACAAGAGGTATGTTTGTAAGGAGTGCGGGAGGGCGTTCGTTCAGGTGACTAGTTGGAAGCTGCATATGAGGGTCCACCATGGCGGAGCCGCTGGGGCTTCCTGGCATTGATGAGGGTTAAGCTTTAGATTAATCAGAGGGGCCTGTCAGGGCCACTGCTTGTTTGGGTTGTGGATTGTTCGAAAGAGTTAGGCGATCCTAGATCAAAAACGGCAAAAAAGGAAGATGGGAGGATTTTAGTCAAAAGTCTGTGCTCTCCCCAGAGCGGGGAAAGTTACTTGATGATTCCCTATCTGAAAAAAAAACAGCTTTAGAATAATAGCTTCATCTTGTGTAAATAAAATAAATATATTGCTCAGTTATAACTATTTTGTTTTATTTTTTATTAGTCTTAGTATTGCAACACTATATGACTTTAGTAGTCCACTGCTCGGCATTTATTTATTGGCCTACAAAAGTACCTACATAATTTCAATGACACTGAACCCCACACCAGGATACCCTATGTCCTGGGGTGCAGTCTCTTTTTTTCAGAACAATATACATGCCTGATCAACTGTCCGCGTTTAGCGACAACCTATCTCCAAAGAAAGTGCAGTACCTACAATCGTGTATCATTTGTGATCTCCAAACAAACTCTGAATAGGCGTTTCTGACCGATAATATTTTTGTTATTCAACGGCATAGTTGTACGCAATGGCTGAGCAACGGAATGCTACGCGTGTCGTTGGTTCGATCCCCGCACGGACCAAATATTTGTATGTATGTGAGTTAAAATGTTTGTAAGCACACCCACAATACAGGAGATATTCCTAGTGTGGGACAACGTTTGTTTAAATTAAAAAAAAAGTTGTTTAGCTATCGATAAGGTATTGAATCTAGTGGCCGAAACGGCTGATTAATTATTATGAGTATTTTCACTTGAGAGGACTGGCTTCTTTAAATAAAATAAAACATTCATCCTGTAAGCCCTAAAGGACCCAGTGGGACCCGCACCTATCGTGCCACTACCATTTGGGTACCTACGTACACTGGTAAGGAAACGCACCAGAGAGCAACACCACAAACTGTGGCTGGACCATGGTGAGTGCAGGCAGGCCAAGGAAGCTTTTCCTAGAATCGACGGCCGCTTCACAAAATAGGCGCTTCGGGTGAAAACCACAGCTGCGCACAGTCGCAAGTATCAGCTGTATCCCCTAGGCGATGATGCATATGATTTTTGAATTGGTTTTATATTAAAGCATAATATAGATAGTATTTAATAGGTACTATAGCGTGATGTGGAACTTAAACTTGTATTTAAGACGGGGCCTACGCACTAAAACATTTTGTCCGTGTTTGCGTTTTATATCATAATACTATAACTTAAAAATAAAACCGACTTACTTTATTTCCGGAAGTTGGTGGCTAAAAAGTCAACGAAGCCAACAAAAGCCACCGACTATAAAGTTATTAGAAATAAAGTTTAGAAGTATTAGAAGTAAAACTTTTTTTTTTAAGTCGGTTTTATTTTTTACAAAAAAGATTTTTGTCTAAACAGCATGGGTGGCTAACGGCAAAACTGTCGGTCCGATCTAATGTCAACCTAGCCTTATATGTTTGTCAGTGGACAAATGGCTGGGACCAACGACATATGGCCTGCTTTCTGAGGGACGGAGTTAACTACGTATGCATTTTGATATACATTTTTTTCTTTGGGGTTTGAAATCCTCAACTAACTTTCCCCACTCTGGGCGAAGCGGGGGGGAGTGTCAGACTTGTACTGACTAAAACCCATCCATGTTCCTTCCATTGCCCTTTATGTTCCGGGGCCGCGGTATGTCTTCTGAACAGCCCGCAACCCCGGCAGGCGTTGGTTGGCCCTGGCAGGCCCCTCTGCTATTACTGACATCTCTTTGAGGAGCACGTGGATCACTAATGCGCCGTCGACACGGCCTGTCGTCAATAGACGGACGGACGGTGAGCTACCTATTGCTCACCGTCCACAGGCACGTATGGTGGCCGAGAGTCGTAGATATTCTTGATATGACGTGCAATTTATGATTGGTATTTTTTATCTTATTATTAAATTCCCCATTTTCTCTTTGCACTTTATGCATCGCTCACAGGCTGACTGGTATAGAATGCTTTTGGCATCTATCTATATGATCTGTGCTTAGCTTAAAATATTAAATAAATAATTTGACGACATGGTTGGCGAAGAGGCTGAGCGATCGATCGACTACTGCACTGCGTGTCACACGTTCGATCCCCGCACGGAACAAATATTTTTATGTACTACACATATAGTCGTTTCACCCACTATACAGGACAAATTCCTATTGTGGGACAACTTTTTATAAAATAATTAAATGAAATATAATAATCAACTTGTAACAATGTTTGTTTTGTTTCAGAAATCGCTGTAAGTGTAGAAGATCGTCTAGAATTTTACATAAACGATACCAAAACGGCTACCATCCGCCTTGATTCCCATAACCCGGCAGCGTTAGCTTACGACGAAGTTGACAACATGCTGTTGTACGTCGATAAACAGAGCGGCAACGATGCTATCTGTGGCTACAATATGTCTTTCTCAGAAAACAAATGCTTCACAAAGGGAAGTGATAGAGACATCCAAGGTCTGGCATACGACCCGATAACACAAACCCTGTTCTTCACAGATATGAAGGAAAAAAGTATTAATTGGTTGTCACTTAAACCTGGGTCGAATAACAGTGATAACGGAAATGTTTTGATCAAGTTGGATGAGGGGATCCCTACTGACATCGCCGTGGACAGCTGTAGAGGGTACGTGACCAATAATTATGTACACAAAATCTATTCTACTTCTTCTTTTTAATACCCTTATTGGATACCTTTGTTTCTCCGGTGGAATAAGCTGTTTAATGAATAGCCTAGCCTATTTACTAAATTGTGTCTGAATACTATTTCTCGTTTTGTTACGCGTATAAAACTCTGAATGTTTGATCATTGCTATTCAAATTGGTAAGGCGCTTTTGTTTGTTTCCTACTTATAGTGTCTCTCGCCTAATTCTCTGGTGATAAAATATAATCTACTAGCTTTTGCCCGCGACTTCGTACGCGTGGATTAATAGTTCCCGTTCCCGGGGGATTTTCGGGATGAAAACTATCCTATGTCCTTTCTCGGGTCCCAGACTATATCTGTACCAAATTTCATTAAAATCGGTTCAGTGGTTTAGGCGTGAAGAAGAGACAGACAGACAGAGTTACTTTCGCATTTATAATATTAGTTTAGATTTAGAAATTTAGATTTAGATTGTAAAGCCCTGTATGTGAGCTTTAAAATGACGTACTGTACATTAATGTACATGCAAAAAGACCATTTCAGACACTAGTCTGCATAGTCCTCATGTAAGTTGACCAAGATTTTTTGTCTGGACCTTAAAAGAGACTATGACCTCTGAGTTTGTTTCGGCTGTTTATTCTCAGAGTAGTCGGATACGAAACACCAGCCTCATCTAGTTTAAAAACATTTAAAAGTGTTTGCGAAAACCTACTTGCAAAATAAACATCATTTATATGCTCTATACAAGTTCCGGCCGTGTCATTTTGGTCGCCCCACTTTTTTGTCAGTTTTCGCGTCGGTGTCGGTGTCCTTTCCAGCCTATATACGGTTGGCGCCACAGAAATATTAAAAGCTACTTTCTCATATCTATGGTTAGGGCAGTGTTTAACGATTGGGTGCTGTGCTGGTCGATACCCACACGGAACAAATATATTATTTAAATGGGCTTCACAGGTAGTTGTCCCATATCAGGCAGTGTCTGTATTCCAAGCGTAGGGCAACGGCCGTGTCGACGGCGGTGCGAGCGTAGACCTAGTACTAACTAGGTTGTTGACAGATCAGATCAGGCAGTCGCTCCATATAAAATACTAGTTTCCAAGTACATCCGGTCCGACGACGATCCCAATAAAGTTGGGGCCTGGCTTATCGTGATTGCCAGGGTCTTATCGGATGACGAGGTATTACGACTTTTTTGATTAACTCCTCGAGTGTTGTTAAACTCCTCCGGAAGAAGAAGAAGGGTAGAACCTCAATCCAACGCAGCCTTCGCAGGAGACGTTCCGGGCGTCGGGCGCAGCGAGACGACTCCAGGGGCCTAAGTCTGCTATTACAATAGTGTCACAATGGTCGATCACTGATCGCACAATGGTTGATTTTGACAAGTTTGGTAATCTACTAATACACTGGCGTCATTATGACATTCCACTGGTCAGTCACTGACAGTCCATTGAAAGAAATTGCTTAGAATGGTAATCTCGTACATAATGACAAACGAATGACTGACGCATGCGGTAATCTGCTAAAATTTTTACAGTTCCTTTGATCATTGATCTACCATTACAAAGTCATTGTGCAGTCATTGCTTTTAGTAGCTCGGTTTGACAAAAAGTGTTTGCTATCCATCGTGTTTGTGGAGTATTGATTGGAGAAATATGTTCACGAAGAGCTAAAGAATGTTTATTAAAGATATTCATGCCCTATAAAGTGGATTTACATGTCCGAAAACCACATTTTTCATGATTTTTAGCGTCGACCTACACTGCCATCAAAATTGCGATGATCGTAATTTACGGTCTTGGACTTTACAAGCGTCTTGCTCAATAACTTAAGAACTTCTAATCACGTTTACATAAGAGTTTTTAATTCTATTATCTTAATTGATGCACACCCATATTATTTTTTAACCAGAAAATAAAATATTTATAAAAATAATGAGGAGGTGGTCCATCATCATTTTCCTGCCCTTGTCCCATTCTATTTGGGGTCGGCGCAACACGTTTTCTTCTTCCATTCTCCCCTATCAGACGTCATGGCATCATTTACTCCTTTCTCCTTCATATCATTCCTTACACAATCCATCCATCTTTTCTTTGGCCTTCCTCTCGCTCTCCGTCCATCAACATTCAGATCCATTACTCTTTTAGTCACATGTCCTTCATCCCTCCTCATTACATGTCCATACCAAGACAAACAACTCCCTTTCATCTTTTCTGTAACAGGCGCAACTTTCAAACTTCCTCAAATATATTCATTCCTGACTTTATCCATT
Source organism: Ochropleura leucogaster (assembly GCA_958449745.1). Taxonomy (NCBI): domain Eukaryota; kingdom Metazoa; phylum Arthropoda; class Insecta; order Lepidoptera; family Noctuidae; genus Ochropleura; species Ochropleura leucogaster. Next base: position 6,138,623 of record OY288228.1, on the reverse strand, counting down.
CTTGTCACTCCACACATCCATCTCAACATTCTCATCTCCGCTACATGCCCAGCATTCTGACCCATACAGTACAACAGGTCTAATCACGGACTTATATATTTTCCCCTTTAACTTGAGGGGCATCCGTGGGTCACAAGTTGTTCCAGTGACCTGTCGCCATTTCATCCATCCTGCGTTGATCCGGTGCGTTACGTGGAGGTGGTGTGACTTAAATATTCGACCCCTTTCAGGGCCAGTACAGTACCGAGCCAGCGGAGGTTTGAATGTCAAGTACCTGAAGGGGTCCGTATATAAAATGTACTCTGTGGTCTGTACAGAACTATATGGTTAACATTAGTTGCTTACTGACGTTAATATCACATTTGACTGTGACAGCTAAAACATTATTGAGTTGTTTTACAAAAATTGTGTTACTCACAAAGAGGAATGCCAAGCCGCCATAGTGACTTAAGGCCCTGAGTGCCCACAAGCAACATTGAATGTTGATATTAGTATGCCCCCCAAATAATATAGTAATAAAAGAAAATTAATTGAAAATTATTGAAAAACATTGGGAGTTTCCAAACTATAAGGTTATTTTTATGTGCCCTACACAAGTATTGAAAACTCTTCCTACATAAAATATAAAAGCTAAATATATACTACTTCAATATTACAGATAGTTGAAAATAAAACAATAATAATGTATTAATAGAAAACATTTAATTCATCATAAACTAAAACATTGTCAAAAATTGAGTATCACACAGACAGGCTGCAAAAAAAAAGTTATATAATGTTAGCCTTTTAACATTTTAGAGCAATCTTACTGCATTCAATTGGATTCTAAAAATAGTATAGTTTGTTATCTTAACCTGGTTGTGCTGCAATTTGATATGCAATCACATTCCTTAATTGGTTTACCGTTGTGGTATATCAATGTTCAGCAAATATGCCCTTTGCCTTAGAAGAGAGGTGCCACAGCTAATAGAGATATGAATGTGGACAACAATAACAAAATGTGGACTGTTGAGTGTTGACTTGTTCCCTGACTGATTTTATTCCTGCTTTGGTCCAACATGCATGTCACACCAAACTATCACTGTCTTGTAACTGACTGGAAAAGAAAAAACAATATTATGTATTTATTTGCAAGGTATCGTAGTTTGAATCATATTTGCATATTATCATTACAGTTGTAGACTTGTTATAGTTAAGTACCTGTTGATGTCCACAGTCCAACCCATGTTTTTACGAGAGATCAAACTTCGACAATTTCCAAAAGGTTTCTTTGCAATCTTGATATGTTAAAAATTACAATTTATTTACACAGCGTACATATCCACTTGCAACAGTTCGCAGTGAAGAACTCGAATCAGATTGTATTGTAGGTCTTCGATAGGTGCTGACATCAAATCCATGTTATCGTGGGAGTTGTCATTATCAGCAAGAGCGGAATCCATATTCAAGCCGTGGTCGTCAGGTATAGGATAATCACCAGAGTCAGTATTCATGGTCAAAAACGGCGATTTTAATAGAAAACGAAGCTCACTGTGATGCAAATGTAAACAAAGTTATGAAATGACATTTCTAATATTGTCAACTGACAAATTTCAGTGTTGGATTGGTTAGGATGCATTATGTAGATCATTTTAAAATCATCATTTTATATTTTTTAAGTTGACTAAACGTGTTAACATAAAATGCATCGGGACAGGAAAAATATATTAAATAAAATCTGGCTTGAATAAACTTTTAAAATGTGGTAGTAGTTTTTCGAAAATCATTTCTACCAACAGGTTTTATTATAATGGCAATACTACAATGTCATTCTGCTACGATTCCATTACGAGACCACTGGCCGACCAATGATCGACCATTGTAATTTAGCAGATTACGAACTTTTAGCACAATGACAGTGGGATCGTGTTGGAATGACTAAGTTTTATAAAATAGCAGACTTGAGGCCCAGGTCACCGTCTGCCTGTGGAGGATGAGCAATGGGTAGCACAGGGCCTCTGCCTGCCGGGGTTGCGGGTTGTTCGAAAGAAGATACCGCGGCCCCGGATCATAAAGGATAGGATAGGTTTTAGTCAGTACAAGTCTGACACTCCCCTGCTCCGCCCAGAGCGGGGGAAGGTATTTCATGAAATACCATCTGCAAAAAACGATATTAAGACGATAAACGTAAACCTGACAACATTTGTCGGTTTCCCCACCCGTCCCTTGCTAGGGCCAGCCCGCGCTGCTGAGCCAGTAAGTTCAAATCAGTCCCAAAATAATATCACTCCGCTGGATCCAGCTTGTCCCTTTGCTGTCCTCCCTCAGCGACGTCCTAAGCCGAGGCTCGTACCCCAAAGGGGTGCCCTTAGCGTGTAGTCGCTTAGTTAGTAAGTTTTTTTTGCCCTGGCTGGAGGTTTTAATCTTTAAGGCATCCACAGGATTCGCCTGGTTAAGTAGACGACAACCTCCTAGGTTGAACTGCGAGATGCCATTCAGAAAAAAAATGTCAGGCCGTGGCCCATCAGACACGACACTCCTCTAGTCAGACGATCCCGCCTCTCCTATAGAGGATTTGAGGAGAGCTTTATACCCTGTTCTTCATACTTATCTCTAAAATATAATTAGATGCTTAGTTAGCTGTTGTTGTTGAACGTCATCGTATTATCTATATTTACAATATAAATAACTACTGATGATATGACATAGAAATTAACACAAGCATTTTACTCTGTAGATAAAACTGTTTGGTATAAATTAAACGGTGCGTAACGAGCTAACCTATACACCTTAGATATCATTATTGGGGTCCCATACCTCAAAAGGATATAACGGAACCCTTATTAGATCACTTTGTTGTCTATCTGTCTGTCCCTGTTTCTCTGTTTGTCTCTCAAGACCCTTTATCTCAGGAAAGGAGCTACGAGTTGATATTATACTTGAATGTAGTCCCTTAGTGGTGACCGATCTGTCGCAGTCACGACGTGCAAGCTATTTTTATTTTGTCCCATACATATATGTATTTGTAAATGTTTGTGATACTTTGCATGTTGAATGTTTATTTTATTTTTCTTTGTTATTTTGTTGCTCGTCGTAATTTGCGACTAATAAATGTTTTTCTTTCTTTCTTTCTTCTTAGAGCTGTGAAAAAATCAACCCTCAAAGATATGGCCGTTTGTGGCACAAGTTTGTACGGAACCCTTGGTGCGACAGTCTGAATTCTTATCACTGCGCTCTAGCTAGCACTTATCTTAGAAACTAATAATGATAGCTTTATAAAATAAATTGTGTTTAATAGACAATACATCATCTGCCTAGCCTTTTCCTAACTATGTTGGGGTCGGCTTCCAGTCTAACCGGATGCAGCTGAATCATAGTCATCAGTATTTTATATGGAGTGACTGCCTATTTGACCTCCACAAGGGTCTCCACTGGGTAATACGATACCCCTTGGTAAGACTGGTTGTCAGACTTTCGGAACACTGACTACCTGTAACGACTGTCAAAGATCTACAAATGACAGCCGGGACCAACGGCTTAACGTGCTTTCCGAGGCACGGAGGAAACTCGGTATGTAACGGGGGGGTCACCCATCCACAGACCAACCTAGGCAAGCGCGGCTTAACCTTAAGATCGACCCGAGCGGCTACTATTATTTAGCCATGAGCTCCTCCGAGCTCCGAACTTTAATAGACAATACAATACAATAGAGAGTTTTACATCAAATAAAACTTACCTATTATTTTTTCATCAATATCCGGAATCCATCTTGAGTCAAGCACCTGTCTTTCAGCCTGTTGTTAGCGATTTCCTTTGGCTCTCCGCTGGCGCCCTCTGTACTTACCGTTGGGTACTAAGCATTTAAAGCGCGTATCGGGTGATCTCTTGATTTATCGTCATTATGGAACTCATGATGCACCAGGTAGACCTTACCTGGATTCCGGATATTGATGAAAAAATAATAGGTAAGTTTTATTTGATGTAAAACTCTCTATTATTTGTTTTGTATCAATATCCGGAATCCATCTTGAGTGATGTGTTTGTTATCACCTGGTGCGCTAAACTCAAAGACGCTATAATGTGTATTGGGATTCAAAATATTGAGTTAATAAAAGAAACATCAACATTATATAAATGTATTGCAATAATTAATCTAGTTTACATTACAAAATAAATGATTAAGAAGAACTAATGGGTATTCTTAATTAACAGGATCAAAATAATTAGACAAAGATACAGAATGATTGGGAGTATTCGAATCATTATGATTTAACAGTTCTCTCTGATAATAATTCTGGAAAGTATGAATCATTTTCCAGTTACCGGTCGCAAGAATTTGATCGATGGGAAAATTTTCCACGAAATTGAGAGAAGCAACTGCAGATCTTACCGATCCTGGAGTTGCATCAATACCACTGGCCTTTAAAAGAGATCTCACCCATCCACCAATAATAGTTCTAGACGCAGGCTTAACGTCACCTCTAACTGTTATAAACAAATGTTGGATATTACCTCGACGGGTTGAAGTAACAAATATCAATTGTCTCAACCAAAAAACCGAATTTAATTTTTTATCAGGATGTTGTTTAAGCCTCCATCCAGACTGTCTGTGGTTCTGGTTGTCCGTTTTAGAACCGAACGCTGGCCACAATACAATGGAGGAATCTTCATCGACTAGACTAGTGCTACCAATTCGTAAAAGTGTAAGGTCATGAACCCTACGGCCTGATGCTAACAATAAAAGAGTAGCCACGTGTCTAGATACTTCAAATATATTATTTTCATCAAAATTATAAGTGCTCATGTATTGCAATATGACTTTGGGGTTCCAAATAGGTGGCTTAGCAGATTTCAGTTTTGCCACAGCAATAGCTTTTAAAATATGTTTGATAAAGAAATTTGATGACAAATCAATATTAGATGTTATATGTGTGAAAGTTGAGATAACAGATTTGTGTACCAAAATAGTTCGATACGCAAGACCTATATCACAGTGTAGATGTGCTAAATATCGAGCTACCTGGTCTGCACTTGGGTATTTAAAATGAATCGAATGGGACTCACACCATAGCTTCCATCTGCGCCACACTGGTCTGTAGGTATTGATTGTGGAGCCCCTCCAGCTTGACATAAGCAGTTTCTGTTCTTGATCTGTCCAGTCCGTCAAAGTATCTTGCCAGCCGAAATCAGCCATGCTTCCAAGTGCAGGTCTTGCACTTGTGGTGGATGCGTTCCTGTTCTGGTGTCTATTAGAGTGCACGCTAGATCTGGAATCAAATATGGGGGATATCGCGCTCGCCGTTGAACATCTGCCTGCCAAAATACCTTGCTCCATTTCGGGGCAATTAATATGTAGACTCCGCTGGCCTGGTTCAGGTGTTGGAGAACTCTGGGAATCAAATTTGGCGGTGGGAACAACCAAGCTAGGTTGTAGTGAAACTGGTGACAGAATGCGTTGTAATGTTGAGCTTTCTGATCGCTGACGTCCAGTGACACATACTTTGGTACTATGTGAGCCGTTCTCGACGCGAAAAGGTCTATCTCCGGCGTACCCCACATCCGAAATATGTTGGCCGTTGCTGTTCTCGTGAGGTGCCATTCCGGACAAGCCTTCTGTCGAGAAAGAGCATCTACCTCGGCATTGAACCTTCCTGGAAAATAGTGTGCTGTTAGATAAATGTTCTGCTTGTCGAGAACAGCAAGAAGTTTTCGAGTCTGATGAAGCAATTTCTTTGATTTTGTGCCGCCCTCCTTGTTTATATACGAGACTACTGTCCGATTGTCGGTTTGCAATAGTATCTGTGCATTTTGGAGTTGCTGCTGGTTCTGAAATATAGCTGCGTAAACGGCAAACATCTCTTTTTTGTTGGCATGCCAAGTCTTTTGAGAATCTGTCCAGGTTCCTACAATATTTGTGTCGCTGAGTTGAGCCCCCCATCCGATGTCTGATGCGTCTGTGGTCAATAGCTGTGACGTCACAGAGCTCAAGTGTAACGGCATCGACATTCCTATGGCTTGACACCACCACTCCATCTCAGATCGAGCTGGTTGAGGGACGGTCATCAATCGGTACGGGTGTTTCACCGACAGCTGTCGACTGTAGTATTGCAGAGTACGACAGTGAAGGCGACCTCTCGGAGTCACGAAGGTTGCAAAGTTGAGTCTTCCCATTAGCGTTTGGTACTGTTTGAGGGACCACTTGCCTGTCTTGAGCTGTTGGTGAAGTGCTTTGCGTAGCGATAGGCACTTTGGTTCCGACAGGGACTTTGCGTTGCGTTTTGTGTCCCAGGTAATACCGAGAAACTCGAGGCATTGTGTCGGAACCAGAACAGACTTTTCGAAGTTGATTGTCCAGCCCAGTAAATGAAGTATCTTTATCGTGAATGCGATGTCGTCTTCCAACTGCGATTTTGACTGGTTTGCAAAGAGAAAATCGTCCAGGTACACAAGGCACCTGATCTTGTGACTCCTTAGGAATTCTGCTACCCAATTGGTTATCGAGGCAAACGTCCTGGGTGCCGATGAAAGGCCGAACGGCAAACACGTCATCTGAAGTAGCTGATGCTGACATGGATTTTGATGATAATTTAGCCTCAGGAATCTGCGATGTTGTTGTGCGATGGCCACGTGAAAATATGCTTGGCTCAGATCTAGTTTGGCCATCCAGTCTTGTTGTTGCAAAAAACTTGGTACACGGAAGTGACTGAATAGTTGAAATGGTTTGGCCACTACGAACTGGTTTAGCTGCTTCAAATTGAAAATAGGACGGAAGTTCTGATCTGACTTGGGTACCAGAAAGAACGTTGAAAGGTAACTGGGTGTTAGCTCTGCTGGTTCTAGTACCCCGGACTCGAGCATACTTCCAATTTGAATGGTCATTTTGGGAGAAGTTTTGGTTCTGTAACATTTTAGAACTGTAGAACTCGGATATATTAGCGGCGGTCTGAGTATGAAGGGTATGCGTGCCCCGTTCAATAATCGGCATATTTTGTCTGGCGCACCCATATTGCTCCAAGCATATTGAAATTGCCTTAGACAGCCGCCTTGAAATGTCCGACAGTCATTCGCGACGCTTGTTTTTAGATGGAGCCTGCGATTGCGGTTTCTTACCATTTGGTTTAGATCGATTGTTTGCGTAGTTTTTATTTTGGCGTGAAGCGTGCGAGTATCTTTGTTTTTTATTAAAGGTTTCCCGACGAAAAAACTTGTCCTCAGCTTGTTTACTAGTAGATGGTTTTTGATTTTGATAAAAGTTTTCTTTAGAATAAGTTTGTGACATTGATTTAGTAGAGACGGTAAGTTTATCCACCCCCCCCCCCAATTTTTTGGAGGTAGGTTTGAACTTCGTCATCATTAAATAGAGTTTCTGTACTGGGAGGAATTTTATTTAGGACATCACGATGAAAACCTTCGGAAATTTGACGCAACATACTCTCTCGACGTGTATTAATGAGATCAGCTCTTCGGCCGCATACTATTTGAAGTAAGTCATCAGTAACCGTGCTATATGGAGATTCTTTCGAAAACAATGATTCGACTTTTTCGAATAACGAGTTGGGTGTTAACGACTCTTTAGACTCATTTGACCAATCCACCAATGATTGTAACGATTTGTGTAATTCGTCTTTTTGACAAAGCAATGCATTCGTTAATCCAGCAAAAGATCTTTCCAATAAATATGAACGCGAATCTTCTTTTAACATATTCGATTCAAAACGCTTTAATTCGTCGTTAACATTTAATTCGACAAAACCGGGGGTAGCTAAATATTTCTTTTGTGCATCCGAAAACCGAACGGCATTCCAATCGTCACGTTTGAAACGCTGTAGTTCGGAGATTTTTCTAAGAAATGTCTCGTTTGCACGAGGGTAAATCGGATCTTTTACCGTTGTACTAATTTCTGACAAAATTTGAAGTTTGTTGTTCTTGGACATGTTTTCAGGTCGTCGTAAATTTAAAGCGGTTGTGGATACGGGAACGGCGTTAATATTATTACTTGAAGCTGTATTATTTTCAATAACGGAATAAAAGGTTTGTTAAATAAGCCACTTGTTGTGATAAAAACTCGAAGTGTGCATAACTCACGGTTTGGGAGTCTCTTCTCAATTTGCGTTTCTCAGGGCTGGGTCCACTGCTTGTAGAAGTACTGCTATCACTATCTCTTGCACTTGGCGTCGGAGAACGAACACGCTTACGCGATAGTGAACCGTCAGAAACACATTCTGGCTCTAAATTACTACTAGGGTTTTCCATAATAACAACGGAGAGGTAAAATTTCACGAATCTAAACTTAATAGTTTTACCAAACTTAATTGAAATAAGCAGGTAGTTTTCGCGAAGTTAAATAACGCTAACGAATGTACGGCGCGAAAAACGACGCTATAATGACGATAAATCAAGAGATCACCCGATACGCGCTTTAAATGCTTAGTACCCAACGGTAAGTACAGAGGGCGCCAGCGGAGAGCCAAAGGAAATCGCTAACAACAGGCTGAAAGACAGGTGCTTGACTCAAGATGGATTCCGGATATTGATACAAAACAAATAATACAATATTTTTTTTTGAATAAATTATTTACTAATATTATAAAGCTGAAGAGTTTGTTTGTTTGAACGCGCTAATCTCAGGGACTACTGGTTGGAATTGGAAAATTCTTTTAATGTTGGATAGTCCATTTCTTGAAGAAGGCTATAGGCTATATAACATCACGCTACGACCAACAGGTGCTGAGCAGCGTGGGTGAAACCTACACACAAAATTATTTATTTTTATTACCAAATAAAGTAGGTATTTACAAACATGTACAATAAGTAGGTAATATTAAATAATATTACCTACTTATTGTACATGTTTGTAGTCTCAAAAATAAAGATACATTATACCAATGTCATGCATGCCTGTGATTGGTGTAATTACTTTTAACATACATTAATAATTATAATAATAGGAATAAGTTTCTATAATCATGCAGTTGGTGTGCGTATTGTTAAATATATAAGTAAAAGCATTCGTAGTACGTATCGTCTACAATTACAATAGCATTATGGTCTATTATACCTAAAACTAAATAAAGTTGGATAGGTAAAAACATACATTTTCCTGCCCTTGTCCAATTCTATTTGGGGTCGGCGCAACACGTTTTCTTCTTCCATTCTCCCCTATCAGCATCACGGCATCATTTACTTACTCCTTTCTCCTTCATATCATTCCTTACACAATCCATCCATCTTTTGTTTGGCCTTCAACTCACTCAAAAAACCACTCGAATTTAAAATCAACATCAAGATCAATTGCAGTGATTTCATAGTTCCATCTTTTAAAGTTTGTTGTTTTTATTCACACACATAAAAATAGATCAGATACACTCGCTGAGTACACAAACCCTCTTTTTTTTTATAAAAGACGGTTAAAATTGCTGCGGTTGATAAGCGTTGTTTTGAACTTCGCCAGCAACTTATCTGCTTTAATAATGTAAAAGTAGGGGAATAACCGAAATTCATGATGCTCACCAAGTTAATATTATTGTATGTATGTGGGTACTCGGGCAAAACCAATTATGTGTGCTACCTGTAATTATTAATAAAGCAGTCTTGATCGAATCTGCGTATCATTCACTTCATGGTGACAGCGGTGCTAAATAAACGAGTTATAAAGAAAATTACAGACAATCCAAAGTATTTACAGTGTTATTAGTGGAAAAGAAAAAAGAATTTACATAAATTATAATGGAACATGCGCGTCCGCCAGCAGAATTATGTTTGGAGGGTGGACCGGCAAGTCGTGCCGAAGCATGGCGCAAATGGTTCCAACAGTTTATGGTGTTTTTAAAGGCATCCGGAGTTCACAAAGAAGCATCCGATGTACAAGCAAGCTTGCTAATAAATTTGATTGGTTCCGAGGGCTACGACGTATATACCACGTTCAAGTTCACGAAGGATGAGAACAAAGAAAATTTTGAAACTCTTATAAGTAAGTTCAATGAACATTTTAAAACGAAACACAATACTACTATGGCTCGGTTCAAGTTTTTTACTAGAAACCAAGTGACAGGCGAATCCATAGATGAATACGTCACCGCTCTCAAGCTTCTTACTCAACATTGTGAATTTGAACATCTGGAAGAAGGATTGATAAGAGACCGCATAGTTTGTGGTGTTATCGAGGGAAGGCTACGTGACCGTCTACTCAGATATGAGGATCTCACCTTGGCCACAGCAGTTAAGTTATGCCAAGCGAATGAGATGTCACATGAGGAAAAACAGCAGATAGAGGAGAACAAGGCTGGAAGTAGTATTGAAGGCACGGCGATGGTTGTGGATGCGGTTCAAGGGTCACGCGGCAGTCGCGGTGGCAGGGGCCGCCGGGCGCAGCGCTGGCGCGGCAGCAGCGTGCAGCGGCGCCGGCCGGGCGCTGGTCCGGGCGCGGTGGAGCCGGCGTGTAACTTGTGTGCAAGTGCGGCTTGTGATGGTTATCAGTGTCCGGCAGCTAGGGCTATGTGTTATTTGTGTCACAAGCGGGGTCATTACAAAAAAGTTTGCCCAATCTTATCGAAACGTGCGGTTTACCAGTTAGAAGAAGACGATGTAAGTGACGAGGAAATGTATTATATATCTGCTATAGATGGAAACAACAGTATTAAAGACACTAAGTGGTTTGAAACATTAATATTACATGCTAATGGTAAAAAAGAGATATTTAAATTAGACACAGGATCTGACTTAAATGTAGTATCCTTGAGTACATATAAAAGATTAGGTTTCCAAGTTAAAGATTTAAATTGTGATAATACAAAGGCGCAATCTTTTTGTGGAAATTACATACCAATTGTAGGTTCATATAACATTGATTGGATCTATAAAGGTGAAATATTTACACTACGTTTTGTTGTTTCCAAGCAAGATTGTTACAGTTTACTTGGTAAATTTGCATGTGAAGAACTTGGTATAGTTAAGCGAATATATTCTTTAAACATTCAGAGATATGATGAACTTTTCCGGGGTTTAGGAAAGTTACCGGGCAAATATAGGATTGTAACGTGTCGTGATGTTCAACCGTCGATCTGTCCAGTTCGTAAAATACCTATAGGTGTGCGAGACAAATTATTGGTCGAGTTGAATCGCATGGAACGTTTGGGTGTAATTAGAAAGGTGTCACATCCAACGCCGTGGGTAAACGGGATAGTAGTAGCAGCAAAAAAGGATGGCACTATACGTGTGTGTTTAGATCCACGACCGTTAAACCGCGCCGTACAGCGAGCACGTTATCCGTTACCAACGCTCACCGAAATTGCCACTAAGTTGCAAGGAGCTCGATACTTTAGTAAGTTAGACGCTAAATCTGGATTTTGGATGGTGCAAATTGATGATGAAAGCGCAAATCTATGCACATTTGGAACACCATTTGGTAGGTACCAGTTTCTTCGTTTACCTTATGGCATTAATTGCGCTTCAGAGGTATTTCACTCAAAAATTCGACAAATTTTAGAAAATTTAGAGGGTGTAGACTCTTTTGTCGATGACGTAATTGTATGGGCCTCTAGCAAATCTGAACATGACGCACGACTCAAGCTATTACTCGACCGGGCACGGGAAGTAGGTATTAGATTCAACAAAGATAAATGTGAATTTTGTGTTCAGGAAGTAACTTATTTAGGGCATACGTTTAGTGCTGAAGGTATGAGCATTGATAAAAATAAGCTAAAGGCCATACAGCAGATGCCAAACCCTGGCGATAGACAGTCATTAGAGCGTTTCCTAGGCATGATTAATTACCTGTCTAAATTCATTCCAGACTATTCTGAAATCGCTTCACCACTGCGCTCGTTGTTGAAAAAAGATTCTGAGTGGTTGTGGGATGAAGTGCATGAGTCAGCTGTACAACGGTTAAAAGATTTAGTGTGCGAAGCACCGGTATTAGCGCTTTACTCACCGCGGGAACCGGTTCTCTTATCTGTAGATGCAAGTTCGCGCGCGTTAGGAGCGGTGCTACTGCAGAGCGGCCGGCCAGTCGAGTTTGCATCAGCGACTTTGACTGAGACGCAGTGTCGTTACGCTCAAATTGAAAAGGAGCTATTGGCAATTGTGTACGCCCTGGAACGCTTCCACCAGTATGTTTTCGGACGAAATAATATTACAGTGGAAACTGATCATAAACCTTTAGAAGCATTATTTAAAAAATCATTAGATTCAATTCCAGCGCGTTTACAACGCATGATGTTACGTACACAAGGTTATGATTTTACTGTTGTCTATAAGCCGGGTAAATATATGTTTGTGGCTGATGCGTTATCACGTGCGGCTTTGGTCGATAATGTTAAAGAAAGCATTTCCGAAGAAATTGCCGAACAATCGTGTTTTTTAGTTCAAAATGTAAGGTTTAGCGATACTAAAATGCGCTTAATTAGAGATGAAATATCTAAAGACAATGAGTGTCAATTAATAATTAAACACATTCAAAACGGATGGCCAACAAATAAATTTGAAGTTGAAGAATGTGTACGGGCACAGTGGTCGTACAGCCATCATTTTGAATTTGTGGATGGTATAATATTCAAGGACAACCTAGTTTACATACCACGTAGTCTGCGGTCAGAGATGATATCGCGTGTACACGATGGGCATATGGGGATAGATAGGTGCAAGCGCAATGGTCGTGAGGTAATGTTTTGGCCGGGAATGTCACGTGACATAGAAAATGCTGTAAGGCGGTGTGCAGCTTGTGTACAGCGACAGCCACGGCCCGCGCGGGAGCCCTTGCTTCCCCACCATATTCCGGATATGCCGTGGGCCAAAGTAGGTTCCGACATATTTCAATATGGGAATAAATATTTTCTACTATTGGTAGATTATTTTTCTAATTTTATAGAAGTTAATCCATTAAAGAGTATTGGGAGCAAGGCAGTAATTGCAGCTATGAAGGACCAATTTGCAAGACATGGTGTCCCAAGCGAGTTGGTGACAGACAACGGACCAGCTTACGCTTCGAAAGAATTTACTAATTTCAAAAAATTGTGGGGATTCGCCCACATTACTACCTCTCCCAACTATCCACAATCTAATGGTCGCAGCGAGCGCAGTGTTCGCACAATTAAAAATATATTGATTAAATCCATTGAATCCGGGACGGACTTTTATTTAGGATTATTAAACTTCAGAAACACACCTCGGGATGGTATCAGCTCACCTGCAAAGATATTAATGGGACGCAGACTTAATAGCAGACTACCATCACACTTTAAAAAACTAATTCCAAGTCGCGATAATACAGCCGATTACAAAAGTATTGTACGTAAGCAGGAGGTCAATAAATATTATTATGACAAACATGCTAGACCATTGCCGCCATTGGAAACCGGTGACACAGTTATTATGGCCGATGAAAACAGGCGTAAAAAGGTTAGGGTGCAATCGCACGCTGCTCAACCGAGGTCATATTTTGTCACAGATAATACGGGAAGGCGATACAGGCGCAATAGGCGCCATTTGCTAAAAGTAGAATCACACTCTCAGCATTTAGACGGCACACCAAGTCAATCAGTTAATAGATACAAACCTGATTGTGACGATGAGAAATGGTCCAGTGCTGAGAGTGATGATAATTCGGCTAGTCCATGCAATGAAAATGCGCAAACAGTGCGCACACACAGACCAGCGGCTGTCATTGCACGTAAAAGATTAGGTGAAATATTTAAAGAAAAAAATCTGTAATTTAATATAATGATTTTGCATGCACGAATTAATTTAATTTTATATTGAAATTTAGTAGGCATTCTATTATTATTCCGGCGGATAAATGATAGGTACTTAACTTTTATTCGCCTATTTTTTTCTCAATTAATAATGGAAACATATAGTTGTAATTAATATAATAACAAGTAAATGTTAATATAATAAATGTGTGTGTTATATTTTGTATAACTGTACATGTACAATTATTATAAGATAAGAATATATATATTCTCATTAAAAATATTTGGGAAAAGATATTGTATGTATGTGGGTACTCGGGCAAAACCAATTATGTGTGCTACCTGTAATTATTAATAAAGCAGTCTTGATCGAATCTGCGTATCATTCACTTCAAATATCGGTGTGACGATAACCTTTTCAAGCAACCTCTTCAACAATCGTATACTTATTTGAGAAAATAACAGCATTAGATTTAGTATATAAAGGCATTTCACAAGCGACGGAATGACCAAATACATTTTGGAAATTACGTCGTATTTATATCTGAAGTTATAAAATGCATAAAACACAGTGCTTGGTGGCGTTCACAGCGCTGTGTGTGGGATTGGCGCACTCATGGGGTAAGTTTCATAAGAACCGTGATTTTCTTCTTGTTTTTAAAGTTCTATTTCTATTAATACTACTTACTGATTTTAACGGGCTCTTGAGGAGACTCAAAGCATCGTTCCTGACTCCATTATGTGCATGAGATAATCAGTTAGTGTCTGTTTTCGCTGTGTGTACTTGATAAGACGTTGAAATGGTATTTTGTAAATACTCTTTGTTAAGGCGCGGCAATAAGCTAATCTTTAGGTATTCGCGGAAGTGGCGCTAGCTGCATAATAGGCATGGTCTGACACAAGTACACGACCGTATTGCATCGAAAGAATAGAAATAAGGTCGAAAATATTTCAGTGTTTGATTTTATTTGAATATCAGGTCCGCCAAAATGTAGGTCATTTTACAGTTTTTATTAAATATAAAAAAAATACAGCTCCGTGTTTGAAAAGTTTAGATATCTCTTTAGTGTATACAATTTTCTTTGTTATAAACATAAAAAATACGATAGTTGTCGCTGAAAAAATTTAGAATTTCCGAGGCGAAAATTATTTATTCTTGGTCTTTTTAAAAATTTTTTTTTCGTAGGCCACTTTTTGAAACTGATTTTGTTTAACTCTTTACTTTATGTATTGAACTATACACGGTAGTTTTTTTTTGGCTAGTGGCATGTACAGAAACGGCTAACTTTGCGACAAAAATCTAGACGTTTTACGAAGTGTTTGCTTTGTACAGCGCCTTAATTGTAATTTAGTAATTTATTTTTCGTACCACTTGCTCAAAAAAGTGACATTCTATGCCACAAAAAGCGAACATAACAATAGTCATTTTTAATCTGTCAAAAACAGGGAAAGAAAGTTGTACTGAATTTCATTCATCCCCTAGGGAGAGAATGTGATTTAAAATTGGAATACTTAATACTGAACTACATATGTGTTTACACCATTGAGTTTGTAGGTATATAAAGCATTAAGCATATTTTTTAAAAAGGAACACGCAATTAATATGCAGTTATGATTATTAAATAAAATTACCAAAACCGACGAAGTCGTATGAGCTTGATGCCTTTACTTTTCCAAAAAAACATATTAGTCTAGGAATTTGCCGCGATTTTGTTTTCTTCAAATACATAAACGTTAAGTTTATTTTTATAAATAAGTTAATGTTTTAAAAATACATACATTGTTAAATCAAATCGACAGTGACAGTGTATTGTCGGATTCCATCAGTGCAAATGCTGCCGCAATCATACTCATCAACAATAAATGTACCAAACAAAGGTGTAGCTCTCTTTATAAATAATTGGACCAATGTTCGAATCTTAACTTTTACTTTTAATGTCATTATTTTTGATAAATGCTTATCTCATATTATTACTGTGTTAGTTTTTTCGCAAATGGTACGAAAAGTAGAGTATTTTCCTCGGTGATAAAGCTGTCTTAGTCTTGGGTAAACTTAAATCTCTCGCTACACTCAGGACTCGTCTTAAATCCCTCGCTTCGCTCGTGATTTAAGTTTTTAACACCCTCGCTACGCTCGGGAGTAAAACTCGGGTCCTTCGTTTCACTCGCGATTTAAATCGTTACCCACGACAGAAGACACTGCTTTATCCCCTTGGTTAATAATCTACTATTATCTAATGATGTGACAGTTTTATTTAGTCATTCATTCATTTAACAATTTGCATTGTGTTTGAATTAGTCCAAATAGATATATGTATAAATAGATAATGAATAATTACAACTAAGTTTGACTGGGTAATACGATACACTTTGGCAAGAATGGTTATCCAACTTTTGGCAGAATTACAGCGCGTTCAAATTAAGTTGGACCAACAGTTTTACCGAAACGAAAACGGTGTTAGATGCATAATTATATGTACCTATTTAAATAGCACTAATAAAACTGTCGGCGACTACACATTTACCGGACATTTAGCCACGGTTTCTGTCGGCCGAATATAAATGGAATCGGCAGCTTTTTTAACCCACTTCAAAAAAGGAGGAGGTTCTCAAATCGACTGTATTTTTTTTTTGTGTTTGTTACCTCATAACTCTGGTCTGGGTGAACCGATTTTGATGAGTCTTTTTTTATTCGAAAGCAAGTGGTTGTCGTTTGGTCCAAAAAATATTAAGATCAGGCCAGTAGTTTTTGAGTTATCTTTAATAATGTGTATTATATTGACTTCGTGTACTTACGTTGAAGATTTTATTATCGTATTTTAGAAGTTGTCGCAGACAAATGAACAAAATATGCTATGTATAGTACATAGCATATTTTTAGGTTAGGAAGGTCATCGGAGTTAGCTTTTTGAGGTGATTGTATTTTAATTTTGTGGTAGATCTTCAGTGATACAACGGAACTATTTAATAAATGACAGCAAATCTGCCGTGATTGCTGCAATCACATGTATAGTATGGGTTTCGCTAGGGTAGGCAGGCGAGTGGGAGCAGGGTGACCGTACCGTCCCCACCCCTCACCCAGTCATTAAGAAACATAATCATCAGATCAAGTATCAGCTGTATCCCCTAGGCGATGATGCATATGATTTTTGAATTGGTTTTATATTAAAGCATAATATAGATAGTATTTAATAGGTACTATAGCGTGATGTGGAACTAAAACTTGTATTTAAGACGGGGCCTACGCACTAAAACATTTTGTCCGTGTTTGAATATTATATCATAATACTATAACTAAAAATGCTAAAATAAAAAACTGTTTTTGTAAAAAATAAAACCGACTAACTTTATTTCCGGAAGTCGGTGGCTAAAAAGTCAACGAAGCCAACAAAAGCCACCGACTATAAAGTTATTAGAAATAAAGTTTAGAAGTATTAGAAGTAAAATTTTCACTTTTTAGTTTTTTTTTTAAGTCGGTTTTATTTTTTACAAAAAAGATTTTTGTCTAAATAGCATGGGTGGCTAACGGCAAAACTGTCGGTCCGATCTAATGTCAACCTAGCCTTATATGTTTGTCGGTGGACAAATGGCTGGGACCAACGACATATGACTTCCTTTCTGAGGGACGGAGTTAACTATGTACGCATATAGATATACATTTTTTTCTTTGGGGTTTGAAATCCTCAACTAACTTCCCCCACTCTGGGCGAAGCGAGGGGAGTGTCAGCTTGTACTGACTAAAACCCACCCATGTTCCTTCCATTGCCCTTTATGTTCCGGGGCTGCGGTATGTCTTTCGAACAGCCCGCAACCCCGGCAGGCGTTGGTTGGCCCTGGCAGGCCCCTCTGCTATTACTGACATCTCTTTGAGGAGCACGTGGAACACTAATGCGCCGTTGACACGGCCTGTCGTCAATAGACGGACGGACGGTGAGCTACCTATTGCTCACCGTCCACAGGCACGTATGGTGGCCGAGAGTCGTAGATATTCTTGATATGACGTGCAAGTTATGATTGGTATTTTTTATCTTATTATTAAATTCCCCATTTTCTCTTTGCACTTACTACAGTTTATGCATCGCTCACAGGCTGACTGGTATAGAATGCTTTTGGCATCTCTCTATATGATCTGTGCTTAAAGTATTAAATAAATAATTTGACGACATGGTTGGCGAAGAGGCTGAGCGATCGATCGACTACTGCACTGCGTGTCACACGTTCGATCCCCGCACGGAACAAATATTTTTATGTACTACACATATAGTCGTTTCGCCCACTATACAGGACAAATTCCTATTGTGGGACAACTTATTATAAAATAATTAAATGAAATATAATAATCAACTTGTAACAATGTTTGTTTTGTTTCAGAAATCGCTGTAAGTGTAGAAGATCGACTAGAATTTTATATAAACGATACCAAATCGGCTACCATCCGCCTTGATTCCCATAACCCGGCAGCGTTAGCTTACGACGAAGTTGACAACATGCTGTTGTACGTCGATAAACAGAGCGGCAACGATGCTATCTGTGGCTACAATATGTCTTTCTCAGAAAACAAATGCTTCACAAAGGGAAGTGGCAGAGACATCCAAGGTCTGGCATACGACCCGATAACACAAACCCTGTTCTTCACAGATATGAAGGAAAAAAGTATTAATTGGTTGTCACTTAAACCTGGGTCGAATAACAGTGATAACGGAAATGTTTTGATCAAGTTGGATGAGGGGATCCCTACTGACATCGCCGTGGACAGCTGTAGAGGGTACGTCACCAATAATTATGTACACAAAATCTATTCTACTTCTTCTTTTTAATACCCTTATTGGATACTTTTGTTTCTCTGGTTTGTTTGTCTGTCTGTCAAGAGCCTTTTTCTCGGGAACACGTGGAGGAATCGAGTTTACATTAAAACATTTACTCAACTCTGTCTCTTCAAAAAACATTCCTCTAAGTCTACGCAGTCAAAAGATATGGCCGTTTATGTCGCAAGTATGTACTTGTCGAACGTCGATATCTTTACCACGGAACCCTCCGTTTTTTTGCTAATGGGAAATCACCAAATAACTTGCCCCACTCTGGACCGAGCATGGGCGAGTGTCTGACTTTTACTGACTAAAACCCACCCATGTTATTTTGCCCTTTACGTTCCGGCGCCCGCGTATCTCTTTCGAACAACCCGTAAACCCAGGCGGCGGCTCTGGCAGGCCCCTCTGTTTCGCCAACATCTTTGAGATAAGTAATGGAATCTTTCAAATTACAGGTATATTTACTGGATCAACACACACCTTGTTACGTCTTCAATTGAGAGAGCTCGCTTTAACGGCTCCGATAGAGAAGTTGTTATTTATGCTGAATACAAACTGGACTTACACAGCTTAGCAATAGGCCAACAGACGAAGAAAATATACTGGATAACGCCTATGAACAGCACAATAAGCTATCTTTACAGCGCTGATTTGAACGGAAAAAACATGATGTATCAGTTGAGATTTACGAATTCAAACGAGTATTTAAAGACTCATCCAAATTTATTGTCTGTTTCAAAGAAAAACGTTTTTGTTCTCGACTGGTGTGCCAATTGTTTAATACGCAGCGTTTGGAAATTCCCTAAGCCTTCAATACCAAATGTTCCCTCTTATCTAATAGTTAATACTACACACAAGATAGGTTTAGTAGCGAACTATAAAATCTCTGAGCAATTTGATGGAATTCAGGAATGCCAGTCACTAACAAGTCGGGTACCACATCATACGTTGAATTGCAGAGAATATGAGGGTCCATTTTGTGTGCACGGTGCTAAAATTACCGGACAATCTCTTTGCAAATGCTCACCCGGCTACAAAGGCGAGCGATGCGATGTTTCTGTTTGTGAAAACTACTGTTTGCATGGCGAGTGCAGTTTTAATGATGAAGGACTTCCTAGTTGCAGGTAAGTCATTCTTCTAAAGAAAGAAAAAACAAATATTTGTCACAATTACGACGAGCAAACAAAAAAAACATTGAATCTACAAAGCATCTCAAACATTTTAAATAAGGAACAGAAATAAAATAAACAATAGCTTGCACGTCGTGACTGCAACAAGTAGGTTACCACTCAGCATGATGCTGTGCTATGGGAGCCCACAGCACAGCGCTGGTGTTCAGTGGTCAAACCGTGATTAGAACGTATGGAAATCAAGGCAGCATAAACAAATAACTTAAAGAAAAAAAAAAACTGGGATAAAAAAAAATAAAAAAACAACCCAATGAACTGACGTACGACCTTGGTAGACTGTTAGAAAATGCCCAAGGCATTAAGCCTGCCTTTGTTCAGGGGTATTTTTATACATGTGCATAAAGTTTTAATAAATAAATAAAACAAATAGATAAAAATATACATAAACACAGACCATGGCATGTTTTCTGGCTCACTCGCCTCTCTCCTCGCGTCGCCTGCGCATGCTTCTCCATTATCCTAGCTTCATTTTATTTATCAATTTCAGATGCAAACCTGGCTATACGGGGGACAGGTGCGAAGTGGATTCCTGCCATGGATATTGTTCCAACAATGGCACCTGTTCTTTGAACGCGGACAATGAACCAGTCTGCCAATGCATAAAAGACTATGCAGGTGATAGATGCGAGCTGGCAGACTGTCTAAACTTCTGCATCCAAGGGGAATGTAGTTTGAGTAGCGAAGGACTTCCTAGATGCAGGTAAAACATATTCTTCTCCATCATTAACTACCTAGTTTCATCTTATTAATCAGGTCCTTAATTAGACTGTTTTTTTTTTAATTTGGCAGGCACGTGATTTATCCGTCGATTTTGAAAATTAGCCTACTTCCTACTAATATTATTAATGCGAATGTTTGTGAGGATGGATGTTTGTTACTCTTTGACGTCAAAACGGCTGAACGGATCTTGATGAAATTTGGCACAGAGGTAGACTATGGTCTGGAATACAACATAGGATACATTTTAAGCATAGCTTCTATTGCGGGCTTTGAGCGTGAAGAACGAATCCAGAAATTTCGTAACGAAAAAATCTAACACTATCATTACGAATATGGTCAGTTATTTCAATCACGATTCCAATCTTTTAATTGCGTAGTTGTTGGTAGAGAATCGGATAGTCAATCGACATCACGTTGGGTCAAACCCAAGGTCTTGTTTTTTTTTCTTTTTGCGACTTCTTGTCATTGGAAGTACTTTTTAAATATTATATTTAGTTATTTTTTATTAATTGCATAATTTTCATTTTATTAATTGCATAAGTTGATAAAAAATGCTATGCAATAGCTTTAAAGCGGCAGTCTCCGAGTGCCACACGTATTTTTTTCTCGGTATCAAGCGGGCGAAGCGGCGGGCGCCAGCTAGTCTTCTATAAAACATTTTTTTTTTCTTATGTAGGTACATATATGGACGATACGCTAGTATCTCTTTGTGGTAATGAAAAATGAATAATCTATTGGGAATTTGTGCGACAGTTGGCGCAGTAGCTGAGTGATCGATTGCCGAGCTGTGTGTCTCGGTTTCGATTCCCGCACGGAATAAATATTTTGTATGACCTACAGATAGTTGTTCCAGGTCTGGGTGTTTGTGTATGTGAATTTAAATGTTTGTAAACGCACCCACGATACATATAAATCAAAGAAAAGTCCCCTACTTCCGGAAGTTAATTTATTTCCGTCTTATTCGTTCTTTTTTGGAGGAGATGATGAGAAGCTCGTGGCTAAATAATAGCAGCCGCTCGGGTCGATCTTTAGGTTAAGCTGCGCTTGCCTAGGTTGGTCTGTGGATGAGTGATCACCCGTTACATACCGAGTTTCCTCCGTGCCTCGGAAAACACGTTAAGCCGCTGGTCCCGGCTGTTATTTGTAGATCTTTGACAGTTGTTACAGGTAGTCAGTGTCTCGCAAGTCTGACAACCAGTCTTACCAAGAGGTATCGTATTACCCAGTACTAACTGGGTTATGGAGGTCAGATAGGCAGTCGCTCCATGTAAAATACTGATATTCAGCTGCATCCGGTTAGACTGGAAGCTGACCCCAACGTAGTTGGGAAAAGGCTAAGCAGAAGATGATGATTCGTTCTTTATTAGAAGTCACATTTGTTTTTTGTTAAATTTTCAACATTTTGTTAATTTCAGATGCAAACCTGGCTATACGGGGGACAGGTGCGAAGTGGATTCCTGCCATGGATATTGTTCCAACAATGGCACCTGTTCTTTGAACGCGGATAATGAACCAGTCTGCCAATGCATAGACGACAATGCAGGTGATAGATGCGAGCTGGCAGACTGTCTAAACTACTGCATCCAAGGGGAATGTAGTTTAAATAGCGAAGGACTTCCCGAATGCAGGTAAAACATGTACTATTCTAAATTAATAATACACCATCAATTTTTTGGTTAACAATTGTTAGTAGTTTTTTATGGGAAGTTATAATAAAATTAAGAGCTGTGCCTAGTCTATTGCTGGGCGAAAACACTGCTAATACATTTTTTTGCAAGATTCTTTCATAAAAATCCATTAACTTCTACTAAATCTATTTTAATGATCCCAGTATATTATTAATCATCATAACTACTCTCAACCACTCTCGAAAAACTCCTCAAAATACTATTCTCAGATCCGTAATTGGATTGTTTCTGAATAGCTATGCAGGTCTATACAGCCAGCTTAGTCGTGGCTACGTAGGTCAGGTTCCTTCCGGCATAAACCTTGATTAATTTTATTTGTCTCACTCTTCAACATTTTCATTAATTTCAGATGCAACGTTGGCTATACCGGGGACAGGTGTGAAGTGAACTCTTGCCTTGGATTTTGCCTGAATAACGGCAGTTGTTCCATCGACGAGGGTGAACCGTTGTGCGAATGTCTAGACGACTATTCAGGAGATAGATGTGAATTCGATAACTCTTTAATGAACGTAGGAGTACATCAACCAGCGTGCCAATGCGCAAGAGAAGATAAAACTAAAACTTTACCAACAACCCCTTACTACCCAGCACTTAGAAACATTACCCTCGCTGATCTATTCGCAAATTTTCGTGTTTTTGTTGTTGACCAGGTTAAACAGAATGAAAAACAATATGAAGAAAACGTCGTATTGTAACAGACGAAAAACCTGCTCGCATAGCATATAGTGGATATGTTGAATCCTTTTGAAGATACGGACTAATAACGTGGCATTAATTGTTAAAAAAATATTGTAAGAGCCATTTGCAATGTTGGTCACTAGAATCTTGCCTCTATGCCTTTATTTAAAATACTGAAGTTACCTTGACATTAATGTATTTGTTTGAGGTCTCAGTGTTTGTAAGGAAATAGTTCAAAAAAGGCAGTTACACTGGTGCATCACAAATTACCCTTTTTGCAATACAACATTGACTAAAAACAATGTGTTTCACATGTGCCATAACCCGCCCTTACGTGTACGTCATACAGCTGCAAACTATAGGCAGAATAGTGATATCATACGTGCAAGTAGACAATTTAATAGTAGGTATATGTAAGCAACATGATTTTGATTGGATCCCTTTTCGACTTGTGTGACCTCAGCCAGAAGGCTCTTAAGTCTCAGATTTTTTAAGTAACCTTCAAGTTGTTTATGTTTTGATTGTTTATTTGGATTATGTTTAATCTTCTTCTGTAGTGTGTACATCATTTTGTACATCATTTTGCATTTTACTGCAAACTAAACAGTTTCAGTCAACTATTCGTTTAGCTTTTATATTTGATGTTGTTAATGTAACTTTTGATTATGTTAGGTTAATGTCTTAAGTGCGGTTTGTGCTCACATTTCATTCGAAGTTTTAGTCTGGTACTTATACTTGAGGACTTGTAATTGGCTTACTGTTGTCTATGGTTCTTTACTTTTTTTATATTAAGTTTCTTTTTAGCTGTAAGTTCTCCATGCTGTAATAAATAAATAGATAAATGTGTGCTAATAAATTACCTAAAAATTTAAGAGAACTTCCATTTCATTATTTCTGAAATAAATGTTTGACAGAAGACTGCTTCTGCCGACTACAAGAATTTATGCAACATAAAATGTAATTTTTAAGGTATTATATCATTAGCTTTATGTGCAACATAGTCTATAGATTGTATTTTTATTTTATTTTAAATTAGTTTAAGGTTATTAAAAAATAAATGTATATTTCGCCTAATTACGTAAGCGTTATTTTCCTAATGTAAAATTATATTTGCATGCCCTAAACAGGCAAAATATAATTTATGCCTAAACTCCAAATAATATCGACCATTATGATCAGGAAGAGGTAAGGGCTAAGAGCCGACCCTTGGTGCAGACCGACAGCCACATTGAAGGGGCCGGTAGTGCCCGCTGTGGTCCGGACTTGGGCATTGCATCGACTGTACTGACTCGCACGGATCAACTGCACATACCTACTTCCCAGGCACACCGTTCTCCTTAGGGAATGCAAATCCGTCCTGTTTTAAAATCCGGATTTTTAAGAATGGATTTTTGTACCAATCCGGATTATTCGGATTTTACGGATCTTTCATGAAAATAAACAAAACTTCTTATATCAGTTTATTAATATAAAGTTTCTTATAGTTGTGTAAATGGATTAAATAAAAACACTGATTTTTATTTTATTTTTGTTATTTGGAATTATTCAATTTTAATACTTATCAATTTTAATCAATTTGAATACTAAAATTTTGGTGTTACATACAGCTATAATATTCTTATTAAATAATCAGTTTGTAACTCGCGTGTTAAGTAACGTTGGTAAAATAATAAGTACAAATTAAAATAAACTTTGGAGATTAAAAATAAAGACTAATTAATAAACTTCTTTTCAAATTATTAAACATTACACACGAAAATAACCCGCATTATTAAAATAATCAGTCTGTAACTCGTGAGCTGAGTAAAGTTAGTAAAATAAAAGTAAAAATAAAAAGAAATTCTGGAAACATAAACAATAGACTTCTTGTCAAACTAAATATACATAACAAAAGTAACAAAATACTATGTTATTTTATGAGACATAAAATGTGACCTCAAAAATAATAAAGCATCTAAAGTGCTACCGTTTAACCTGCTGCGAATTCGGTTAAAATTCCTGCTGCAGAAAAAGCACGCTCTGATACGACGCTTGTAGGGGGAATGCATTGAAGATGCTTGTAAGCGGCCTCCAAATATCGTCCTCGTGAACCACTATCATCGAATAACGCCATCTCCACTCGCACTAAACTGGGAATATCAGTTTCAGGCTTTCGACTGATGAGCACATTTTCTTCCCCAGCCTTATTGATTTTGTTTAACTCAAATGCTAATCTCTCTCGAAAACTCATTTCTGTATCTAAAGACTCTTGTATCTTGGAAATTGTTTTATGTGATTCAACAGGTACTTCTATAGGATTAATACGGCTTTCTACAGTTCTGCAAATTACTTCTTCTATTTCTGTCTTAGATGGCTTATAAAATACTTCATCAGAGGGTGAGTTGGAAAATTCATGCAGATTGTGGAGATAAAACATTGTTCCTGCGACACAATGTAAGTGTCGTTCTTTAAGGTGAAGATTTCTTGAGAACGGCCAAAAATCAGGTTTTTAGCGCAGTGTATCTCTTAAACCATACATAATTTATATCACTGAAAAAAATATGACATTTTTAAGGCTTTTTTGCATACATTGATGGAATTCAAATTATAATTAAATATACTAAAATGTGTAAAAAAAATATTCAAACACACCTCTAAATTCTCTTTTAAAGCAGTTTATCTCTCCAATATTAATCGTAATTATAATCAAAAGTATAAAATGAAATTTCCAATGTCAAACTGCGTTCAATGATGGATTGTTTTTGATTGAATAGTTAATATTTAATTTTATACAAATTTATTTGTATTTTTACGACAAACGTATGCAGTAAAGTCCAACGTCAAAATGTATGAACAAGGTCAACGACATAATACTGCGCCTTAACCCTTTTTTTTAAGGCGTCAGAAACACTTTTCTTCAGATTTCCTTCTTTTTTCTCCAAACTTTCGATCATCAGTTTCAGTGTAGTATCAGCAGTGATCAAAGTTGCGTTTCTTCTGCACAAAGCTTCCACTGTCGCTTTAACAATATCTAAAGACATTTGCAGATCTCGGATTAAGTTAAGCTCTTCATCAGTGAAGTTGATATCGCTTTTTAAATCCAGCAACGACTTTTGTATACAGGTTTTTAATTTAATATTTTTTTTTTAGCATCGTGGCCTTACCACTCCACCGTGTCTTGCAGTCGAGCAACAGTACAAGTTCTTTCCCAAATCATTTTGGACATACTTTTGTAAGACAGAATCGTTTTTAGTCGGAGAATTTCTAAAGAGTTTTACTATTGTCCTAACTTTTTTTTAAATGCTTCGTAATTGTATGTAGATGTAATTGCGAATTACAATTTCTTTTTCTTCAGAAAAACCGCGAATTTGATTTTCGAATCCGGATTTACAAGTCGAGTAAAAACGTGCGGATATCCGGATTTTTCGGATTACGGATAGTCCGGATTGCATTCCCTAGTTCTCCTTAAGACCCCACCACAAAACCGCACGCGGTACCCGGTCGTATGCCTTTTCGAGGTCGATGAACACCATGTGCAAGTTCTTATGTGCACTTCTGTATTTTTCGCGGATAGCGAAAATGGCATCCGTCGTTCCCCGACCAGGCATAAAACCGAATTGGCTCTGTGTGATTTCGCTCTCGCCTCTCAGTCGCCTTTCAATAACTTTCTCCCAAACTTTTACACTGTGTGACATTAGCTTTATTCCTGTATAGTTGTTGCACTCCAGCACATCACCTTTGTTTTTAAAGATGGGCACCAGCGATCTGTTACACCATCCTTAAATCCAAAATTAAATTCTTAAAAAATATATTTAGGTACCTAAACGAAGTCTAATTGAATGAAATAACCTATTTGACACCCAGGTACCTATTTAAAACTACAGCTAAATAAATTAAAAAATAATAATTTTGTATAAATCTAATTATGCCTAAGTATATACAAGATGATCCCATGGTGACCAGTCTTATCTCACCCAGCACTAACTAGGTTGTTGACAGACAGGCAGTCGCTCCATATAAAATACTGGTTTCCAAGTGCATCCGGTTACACTCGAAGATCGTGATTGCCAGGGTCTTGGCGGATGACGAGGTATTACGACACACGAACGATGGAACACTTAACCACTCGAGTCTTGTTAAATTCCTACGTAAGAAGAAGAAGGCGTGTGGGTAGAACCTCAATCCAACGCAGCCTTCGTAGGAGACGCTCCAGGCGTCGGGCGCCGCCAGACGACTCCAGGTCACCGTAGGTCTGTGGATAATGAGCAATGGGTAGCGAGCCGTCCGAGGCCGTGTCGAGGACACGTTCGTGTTACACACACTCCAGGCCTGCCTGCTGGAGTTGCGGGTTGTTCGAAAGGGATAGTTCGGCCCCGAAACATAAAGGACAAAAGAAGGAAGGGCTTTAGTCAGTAAAAGTCAGACACTCCCTCTCGCTCTGCCCAGAGCGGGGAAAGTTATTTGATACCCTCTAATGAATGAAAATGATGATACTGTCTTAAAACTAGGTACCTAGGTAATGTAGGTATCAATGAAAAAATCAAAAACAATAATTTAAAATACCCTGTGTGTCTTATTGTTTGTTTATTACAAGAAGTTATGGACAATAAAGAAAGCGCCAAAGTCGTGGCTCAATTCACGGCCAACACAATTAGAATCATTTATTTGATCAAAATTAGGAGTTAATATTGTATTTTGCCTGTTTAGGGCATGCAAATATAATTTTACATTAGGAAAAAAATGCGTACGTAATTAGGCGAAATATACCTACATTTATTTTTTAATAAAATAAATATGCAATCTATAGGTAGACTATATTGCACATAAAACTAATAATATAATACCTTAAAATTACATTTTATTTTTCATAAATTCTTGTAGCCGGCAGAAGCAGTCTTTTGTCAAACATTTATTTCCGAAATATTCAAATGGAAGTTCTCTTAGCTGGCGGTGGACAGGCTGAAAGCCAAAAACACCGCCCCGGGACCCGATGGCTTGCATGGCAAAGCCTGGGTCCTGGCCCTGGAGGCTCTCGGGCCCGACTACTGGGGCTCCTAAGCGCATGCTTGCGCATGCGTTGGAAGACGGGGAAGCTGGTCCTCATTCAGAAGCCGGGGCGCCCTGCGGACTCTCCGTCCGCATTCCGGCCCATTGTGCTGCTCGACGAGGTGGGCAAGCTCTTTGAAAGAGTAATTGCAAACCGCCTCGTCGGGCGCCTTGTGGGGACGGGGCCGGATCTTGCGGATCACCAGTATGGTTTCCGCAAGGGGCGCTCGACGGTGGACGCCATCATGCGCGTGAGAGCCCTCACGACGGGGGCTGCAGTGTCCAGGGGTGGGGTTGTCGTGGCGGTGTCTCTCGACATCGCCAACGCGTTTAACACCATGCCTTGGAGCTGCATCAGGGAGGCACTCCAATACCACCGGATGCCGACCTATCTTCGTCGTGTGGTCGGGGCATATCTGACGGACAGGGCCGTCATATACACCGGTCGCTCTGGAGAGTGGAACCGGCGAGAGATGTCGTGCGGTGTCCCACAGGGATCGGTCTTGGGGCCGCTCCTGTGGGACATCGGTTACGACTGGGTGCTGCGCGCCGACCTCCCCAGCGGCGTCAGTGTAGTTTGCTACGCTGACGACACGCTCGTCCTGGCTCAGGGGGGGTCGCACCAGGCGGCGGCCGACAATATGACACGCGGGGTTTCGATAGTCGTGGAGAGGATCCGGCTACTGGGTCTCGAGGTGGCCTTGCACAAATCCGAGGCCATGGTTTTTCATGGCCGCGGAAACACGCCACCGTCGGGATCCCAGTTGACGGTAGGAGGGGTTCGCATCGGCGTCGGGTCGACGATGAAGTACCTGGGAATCGTCCTCGACAGCCGGTGGAACTTCGTCGAACACTTCCGACGTTTGGCTCCCAAGCTCGAGCGGACGGGGGCTGCTTTCAAGCGGCTCCTGCCCAATCTGAAGGGGCCAAACGCTTCCTGTCGTAGGCTCTATGCCGGAGTCGTGCGGTCCATAGCCCTTTACGGGGCCCCGGTATGGGCGCGTTCTTTAGGGCGGCGCGCCGCCCACTACCTGAACGCGCCCCAAAAGGTGGTGGCCATACGGCTCATCCGGGGCTACCGCACGATCTCCGGCGAGGCAGCAAGCCTCCTTGCCGGACTGCCACCGTGGGATCTGGAGGCGATAGTCCTCGCGCGCCTGTTTGAGTGGCGCGCGGAGGCACTACACCGGGGGGAAAACCCGCTGCCGCGGCAAGTTGCCGCTCGGCGGGCAGACCTCCGGTGCGATCTCATGGTGGCATGGAGAGAGCGACTGTCACAACCCCGTGCAGGGCACGCCACAATAGTGTAAGTCCCCTCTTTGAGGAGTGGCTGGAGAGGCGTCATGGCGTCCTCACCTACCGCCTGACGCAGGTCCTCACCGGACACGGAAGTTTCGGGAGGTTCCTGCACATCATCGGGCGGGAGGAAGCGCCCGGGTGTCACCATTGTCACGATCGCCCTGAGGCTACGGTGGAGCACACAGTGACGATCTGCCCAGCGTGGGCGGAGCACCGCCGTGCCCTCGTAGAGGCGATCGGCGGCGGCGATCTCTCGCGTCCGGCCCTGGTTCAGGCCATGGTCCGGAGCGAGAGGGAATGGGAAGCGGTCACCACCTTCTGCGAAGCAGTAATGCTAGCAAAGGAGGTGGCCGGGCGTCTGAGGGAGAGAACATGTGCCCAACCCAGCCGCCGCGGGAGACGCCCATGGCGCCGGGCGCCGCGAGACGACTTCCGGCCACCGTAGATGCGGGCCTGTGGGCGGTGAGCAATGGGTAGTTCACCGTCCGTCCGTCGATTGACGACAGGCCGTGTCGACGGCGCGTTCGTGTTTCACGCGCGCCCCAAAGAGGGTCAGCAAAGCAGAGGGACTTGCCAGAGCCTCCGCCTGCCGGGGTTGCGGGTTGTTCGAAAGAGATACCGCGGCCTCGGAACGTAAAGGGCAACCGAAGGAACATGGGTGGGTTTTAGTCAGTACAAGTCTGACATGCCCCCCCGCTCCACCCAGAGCTGGGGAAGTCATTGGATGATTTCCCACCCGAAAAAAAAAAAAAAAAAGTTCTCTTAGCTTTTTAGGTAATTTATTGACATACATGTGAAACACATTGTTTTTAGTCAATGTTGTATTGCAAACGGTAATTTGTGATGGACCAGTGTAACTGCCACTTTTGAATTTCGAGAACTCACCATGTTTCCTTACAAACACTGATACCTCAAAGAAATACATTAATGTCAAGGTAACTTCAGTATTTTAAATACAATTAAGTTTAATTCTTCAAAAATAATTAGAATACAACAACAATACTCTGTCACTTAAAATAGGATTCCCTGTGCTATAAGTGACAGTTGGAATCGCAGTTGGCTTTAATTACAAATATAGTTTTCAGACCGTATTTATTTATTTAACAGTAGCTAGTAGAGAAAAAAAAAGATTGTTTCTTAAATTTAAATTGGAGGAAGCAATTCGAAGTTATCAAGATATTTTTATTTTGACTTGCTTGATTGAATATGTAGGTACAATGTGTATGTGAGTGTGAGGGGAAATGTGTAGGATTGTGTAGTTGTGAGTATGTGTGTGTGCGTGAAGAATAGTGAATGGAGTGTACAAGATTTGTGATTAGTGAGCATGTTTTTATTTTGAACTAGCTTTCGCCCGCGTTAAATTTCGGGTAACACAGTTCCCCTAGCGCCTTATTGATTTGTAATAGCGACGCTAAGTTTCCTGGTTCCCAACTATCTCTGTACCAAAATTGATCAAAATCGGTTAAGCCATTAAAGCGTGAAGATGTAACAAACAAACTCACTTTCGCTTTTATAATATTAGTAAGGATGTAGAGTAATATAATAGGTACATAGAATAGTTGCTTAGTTTCTGTGTAATCTAAGATTGCGAGGAAGGATTTTACGGTTTTTGTAAACTTAAACGTACGTACGAAAACTTTCGACACCAGGTTAGCCAATAAAGAAAAAATAAAACAATTTTATTTACTCCATTACACTTTATTATCACCAAAAGTATATACAATACCTATTTACATCAATCCATACCTAATATTATTACAATCGCACCCTACATTATATAAAGAATTGCATAAAAAAAAACAATTTTTATTTTGTAAGTTTTGCTCAATGTTTGTCCCATATAAGTTTAACATTTCCACCTTTAAATATTTTGAATAAATACAAATAAAATAAAAAAAATAAATATGATAAGCAAGCTAGTTATATTGAAGCATTTATATATGCAGTGATATTTTTTAAGGGATGGTAATTCATGAAATAACTTCTCCAATCTGGGCGGTGCAGAAGGAAGTGTCAGACTTTCCTATTGATGGTCCTTCTTTTGCTTTGTATTCGCGACTGCAGTATCTCTTTCGAAAAGTCTGACACTCCATTCAGCGGTAGAAGTTACTTAATGATTTCTTATCCGATAAAATTCGACCACAGACTTGAGTACTTATATGGTTTTAACTTCAACCCGATACCTCCACGCGTTCCCAAGATAAAGGGTTCTGACAGACAGGCAGACAACAGAGTGATCCGCCTTTTGAAGTGCGGAATTTAACAACAGTTATTTATCTAAAACTGCAATACCTACACGGTCAAACTGTATGGAAGAGCAGTTTTTTTTAATTACCACTGACAATCTTATGTGGTGTGGTCAGAATGATATGCTGAATTTTTGATAAGGTTTTTTGCGTTGTTATCTTTACCAAGCTGTATAAACTCACAGCTTTTCTGTCAAGGGGGTAGGCACAGGTACAGAACGCCATTTACTAAGATACTTTTGCCTCGTCTCCATTCGTACATCTTGTCATACTTGCACACCTTTTGATGAAACTTATGATCCGCTTGTAATTATTAGTTTATGGTTCGCACTCTACACATAGACAATTTCTTTTTGAAGAAATTGTCTATGTGTAGAGTCTCTCTGTCTCTTGTCAAAATGTAGTCCAAGTAAGAACATCTTTTTTTATTTCTATTTGCTGTACCTAATTATTTAAATGGTTTGACAATATAAAGTACGTGCTAATATGTTGTGCCTAATTTCTTCTCCTAAACCTGATAATATATAGCACGTAATAACACCTTTTACACCAGTTGAAGGAGCAACCGGTGTGCGTAATACCTATTACGCACCTGACCTTCCAGGGCGTCCCCTATATACCTATTATATATTTATTTACATAACATAACATCCAACATTTCATCAATTACGTATAAGCCCCATTTCCATCGACTGCATCTGGCATATTCCTTATGGATAAACCCAATAACATTGCCCGGCTCGAGAACTAAACACGGGACCTCAAACTATATACTATTTACATTTAAATATTGTCTTTCATTGACTAGATGTTACAATGTTTTCTTTAAGAC
Organism: Ochropleura leucogaster; assembly: GCA_958449745.1. Taxonomy (NCBI): domain Eukaryota; kingdom Metazoa; phylum Arthropoda; class Insecta; order Lepidoptera; family Noctuidae; genus Ochropleura; species Ochropleura leucogaster. Next base: position 6,106,470 of record OY288228.1, on the reverse strand, counting down.
ATCACATTAATGTTTGACCAAAAATTCTTACACGTAAATTATTTATCTAAGATGGTATATTTATGAGCGACACCAAAATGAACATCTAAACATTGCAAGACAAATAACAAAATCGGTTCATCCGTTTCGGAGTTACGATGCCAAGGACAAATAAACATGTTAAACTTAGCATACCTCTCTCCTGCCGGGGTTGCGTTTGGTGGCCCTGGCAGGCCCCTCTGCTATGATCTACCCTGGCGCTATCACCTTAACGCGCCGCTTAAATAGATTCCAGTAGTAGAGTAGAGTAATTTAAGGCCCGGCGCCTATTATCGGCATCGGCAAGGAAAAGGATCCTTCGGCATCCTACATGCAAGCGCACACTGTCGGAAATATTATGCTTTGGCATGCTGCAACGTTCTTAGGGATGACGAAGCGTCCTTGAGCAAGCCGCACCGTCCTGTAGCTTGCCGAAGCGTCTCATATCGTATTACCTCGATTGTGTTGTGTGTGAGTCGGCGGCGTACCGAAGGATGCCGAAGCATTCTCAAGGTTGCCGATACAGGAGCATCAAGCATACCGAAGCGGTATTTTTGTCATTACGACCATATATAATGGAAATTTCTACTTTATTGCCATTATGGTAATGTATATTGTATTTGCCACCTAAAATCCTCAGTCGTGCCGATGCCGATAATGGGCGCCGGGCCTAAGTGACACGTGGCATTAATTAAAACGGCAACACAAATTATTAACTATCTACTTAAATAATTTAAATAATATTTAACTAAATCAAGAATAATTTACTTACATAGTCTACATACAATAAACTATTTTATCTAAGTAACAGAGTTTTTTTTTAACTTAAGTACGACGAAATCCAAATAAGAACATAGTATAACGCCTGTTATTCTAGAAGAGTTAGGTAGAGGGGTATTAGTACACTCTCACATTACCTATTATGTAGAAGTACCATATAGGGCTCTGGACAGATGGATCGCATTTCAACATTTTCAACTGCAAACAACCGCAAATTGCAGTTCAAGTGCAGTTTGAATGCTGTTGACACGACTGCAATAGAACTGCACACCGACTGCAATCGAACTACACGATTGCTTCGATTAGGTTCGCTATTATCTATCTAAAATTCCAGTCTACATAGGTAAAACCGCAGGGTGCCTAAATCACTTGAAAAAGGGCATTGAATAGTCATTTAATATTATTTAAAGCTATCTATAAATAATATTAAAAATAATTTACAAGATAAGAAAGCCTCATTCGGTATTCCGCATAACTTTATGACTGAAAACAGGAAATTACACTTGAAATCGCGCCATCTCTGTTTTCTCACAGAACACACGCTAGCCTGACTTTAAACGTCAGCAAGACAGGTATACAGACCATATATTACATAAAATAACGCCTCTAATAGGGTAGTTGACACCACCAATCAATTGATATACTTTTTATGAGCTGTCAAAACGCGCTTTCCCCATAGATTTTGTATGAGACTCGCAACCGATGACGTCACTAAGTTGTCAAGTCAATGATGCAACTATTTATTGATTTAAAAGCAACTAAAAATCTAATTTTAAAGTTATTTTGAAATTAATGGAGTTCTCAGGTCTAGAATAAGGTGTTCTTTCAGAAAAGTTGTGTATTTAAATTATTGGTTAATGGTGTCAACTACCCAATTCCAGAAGTTCGTAATGGATCATTACGATACGGTTGGCACAGTAGCTGAGCGATCGACTGCTGCGCTGCGTTTCGCGAGTTCGAACCCCGCACGGAACAAATATTTGGGACCGGTAGTTTTGAGTTTGGCTGTTTGTGTGTGTGAGTGTAAATGTTAGTAAACGCACCCACGATACCTACAGGAGAAATTCCTAGTGTGGGGCAACGTTGAAAAAAATACCCCCTTATTTCGACTGTACTGGTAAAGTCCCATTCAACAAGGGGCCTATGTATATTAATTAGAATTAAATGAGCCTCAGTGAAACAAAAAACTTCAGAAGGCTTTCTTACTCCGTTGTGGTAAGATGGAGTCCTTGGCGAAGCTGAAGAATGAGAGGAGACTATACCGCTTTGATTTTCTTGATAGGTAGTCCGTGAGGACATTGCTGTCACCTGGAAATTTAATTATTTATTTATTTAAAAATGATATAAAAATAACAGTACTACGATGCGGACGAATTTTGACGCCCTGTAATTATTTTTATACTGGTACATATTTTGTTTATGGAGAAGCTCGTGGATAAATAATAGCAGCCGCTCGGATCTTTAGGTTAACCGATTCATTGCCCATGACGCGCCAGGCGCGTCATAAGGAAATATCACGGGAGGCCCTTGACGCACCTGGCGCGTCATATAGAATTTACTTAAAAACAGATTTTAAAAATTTGAGATAAAGAGAACTATCATTTCTTATCCTAAATTAAACATTGCAGTTGACAATAAATACCCTTGGCCATTAATTTTGAATACATATTTTATAAGTCAGGGATAGCAAACCTTTGGTAAGTTTACAAACTTATACGGGATGGAAGGGACAAGAAAAATTTGAATTTCGCGTGCAACCTTAACTTTTTATGATAACGTTTGTTTTGTGTCTATTCTGTACAAAATAAACTATGATTCTTTCTAGAAAAATATTAATTAAAAAAAAATGAAAATATTCATATAATATAGAATAGAATAAACTTATATTCTTAGAAGATAAAAATATCCGATTTTGTTGTATCTTAGTTTGTCTAAACTAAGATAAAAAAACCGGCCAAGTGCGAGTCGGACTCGCCCACCGAGGGTTCCGTACACTGAACGTATAGGGTATAGGGAACATTTCACTGATTTATTTTATTTTATTACAATTTAAAAAAAAATGGGCTAGGTAGGTACCTACATAATTATTATACAGTTCAGGAATCGAATCTCGAACTTTTGCCGTAATTCAGTTTCCAAAACCTATAATTACTAATATCATTGTATTTTATGTGTGAAATTTACTATATTTTTACAAAATAAAAACTAATTAAAAATATTTTTAAGCTTGTGAAAATGAAACCCTTTCATATGATACCCCACATGACAAGGTTAACTGACTTCATAATTTGGAGCCCCGTTCCTTACATTAAGCCCTGTTTTTTAGTGATTTAATTAAATATGTATAATTTTCAGACATTTTCCAGAACAAGTACTCTGTGACGATATTACTTGCCAAATTTCATAGTTCTAGGTCAACGGCAAGTACCCTAAGAATTTTGATTCCTTGAGAGTGTTGAAATGTACGTTTTTTGCGTAATAATACGTTTATTATCACAAACAATTGACCTAATACAAATAAATTTACACAAATGTTGACGACCCCCGTAACATTTTACTAAAATAAATAAATCCTACCTTGGGAGGCCATATTTCCTTTGAAAACCAACGAATAAGAATTGAAACACACACAGAACTTTTTCTCTTAGCAGATCGACGCTAGATAACGGCGAAATACGCATAAAACATCATAGGGTGCCAATGACGCTCTAGGTGCGTCATCATGTATGTAGGCCCATGACGCGCCTGGCGCGTCATCGTCCAATGTTCGGGGCCTGGCTAAGGTATGCATGAAAATGATGGTGGCAATGAATCGGTTAAGCCGCGCTTGCCTAGGTTGGTCTGTGGATGGGTGACCACCCGTTACATACCGAGTCCCGAAAGTCTGACAACCAGTCTTACCAAGAGGTAACGTATTACCCAGTACTAACTGGGTTGTGGAGGTCAGATAGGCAGTCGCTCCATGTAAAATACTGATATTCAGCCGCATCCGGTTAGACTGGAAGCCGAACCCAACATAGTTGGGAAAGGCTAGGCAGATGATGACATATTTTGTTTATTCATTTCTATTCATACTTTTTATATTTTTACATATTTTTATAAAAAACAACATATAAAAATAGTAGTTTACTAGCATCGGGAACAGGCTCCGAGCTACCGGTGGTCAGGGCTCTTGAGAGAGAAACCTCCTAACAATACGGGCCGTGTCAAGAAGTACTGCTTTCTGAATCAAGCCCTTGATCCAGCTGCCAACCGATAGCCTCCTCAGATGTTGGTCTGGCTATTGGCTATTTAGCCATTGGCCGACACGACTATCGGCACAATGACTGCTGTATTTACGTGCCACAGTAAATATTTTTTTTATTAGTTTGTCTATTTTTGTAGTGTGTAAATAATATTAGTTTAAATAAATAATTGAATGACGGGCCTGTTGGTCTAGTGGTTAGTGGCCCTGACTGCTGAGCCGGAGGTCGTGGGTTCGATTCCCACCCAGGACAAACTTTGTGTGATTAGCATGATTGTTTGTTCTGTGTTTGGGTGTGATTTATCTATAATATGTATGTATTTATAAATTATATAAGTATGTATATCAGTTGTCTGGTTACCATTACAAGCCCTGCTTAGCTTGGGATCAGATAGCCGTGTGTGAATTGTCCCAAGATATACTATATATTATTATTAATTATCTATAGTAACAGTACAACCAAAACACTTATAATTCAAAATCTTAGCGACTAATATTATTAGAACCAAACTTACAATAACATAAAAAAGAATATAAATATTTTCAAATTTGAAAACGCTTATCATGAATGATAACAGTAAAACTTTATTTGTAAAAATATTTGTACGCCTTGCAGGACAGCACATAGTGAAATGTTTTTTTTTAAATTTTTAACACCATGTATATTAACTTTTTATTTTTGTACATACTTTTAAGTTCAAATGTTTCTAAACGCACCTACAATACAGAAGAAATTCCTAGTGTGGGGCAACGTTTTATAAAAAAAAATGCTAGCTTCCCGATATCAAAAAAGGAACTTACCTAATAACAACGGCTGTTTCTCCCCAGTAGTGGGCAAAACGTAGTCATTAGCCGACAAGGACACGAACAACGCGAATGGAACCACCCATAGGCACAGCGTGAAGTAGGCTAAAACCTGAAAATATAATAAAATACTCTTTGAAATGTCCTATAAATGTTTTCAAATTGAAAAAATTAAGAAATATACAAAACAGAAAACGGGAAAGGGCTAGTGGGACTCTCGTATCGAGAGTTCCGTTGAAACTTGCGACATACACGGCCATATCTTTCACTGCGTAAACTTAAGAAGGTTGATTTTATGACAGTAATTAAAAAACTGCTACATTAAAACAATATCTTTAAAAAAATCACAGTTACAAATTTTTTACTGAAAAATACTTTCGTCTGCTACGATATTATTATTAAATGGGAAAAAAAATTGTGTTTACCAAAAATACTGATCGTGCACCAAATATTCTTTCCTGAATGCAAAAAAAAATGCGTAGGTTAGGTTAGGTCAAAACTGCGACCCCCTACGCACGAGCCGAGCGAGCGGAGCGAGCGGTGCCGCGGCAGCGGCCGGCGAGTGCCAGTAACGACTTGCATTAATAGAAAATGGATAAAGATATAACACTTTTTTATTGTAGTGCTGTCTTTTTCCTGATGCTCGTTATGACATATTTTAATTAACATATTTTGGTGCTCATTCAGTAAATTTGGTGCAACACAGGCAAAATTAGGTAAACGAAATGGGAATAAATTGAAGTACGTTTAAATACCATCCTTATTAAATTATTATTAAACATTTATTTCAGTCCAGGACCATAAATTGTTAGTAACAATGCACTTAAAACTGTGTTAAAATAGATAATTAAATTGTTGCTTCAATATGCTGTTTTTTTAACATATAAGGCTCATTTAGAAATCGGCGAAAGGTAATATCTTTAGGCCATAGGTAAATAGGCCATATATAGGCCGTATATAGGCCATATCTAAAAATATGTCGAGTTTTGTTTTGGGAACATACAGCTTATGGGAATTGTATGATTTTTCGGATTTTCTATTAATTTTGAATAGGGTTACATCTTCTTGAGTGTTGTCTTTTATATACGCTAAAATATCGGATATGTTCGGAATGCTGGATTATTAAATTTAATAGTTCTCATTCTAATGATAAGCTTCTTCAAAAAAACTATTGGGAAACAAGGACAGGGTGTGAGTTTGCCGTTTCGAACGATAGTACGTAGTTTCCGTACACTTCATATTTTTACCTATGCCTCCACCCCAGCAGACAAAAATGAACAAAGTAAAAAAAATACAAACATACCTCCGAAAAGTTATAAAACACTGCCCCAAAGAACTTAAAAGCCAAATAATGGTGCAACACCAGCGTCAGTATGGCCGTGACGAAGGTGATGCTGGACACCCTGACCACTGGGAAGTCTCGCATTAGTAGACCATGGAGGACCTGCTGCAGGAGACCTAGAGCATTCAGGTGCAGCGGTATGTCTTCAAAGATTTGCAGGCCTATGTGGATGCCGGCTGTGGCCTGGAAAAAAACCAGTGGGATTTTTGTGGGTCTTCATCAAACTAAAACGCATAGCATAATTATACAACATTAGTTTTACTTTATGCGAAACCCGAAACACGTGTCTAGTATGTTTATGTGAACAATCTATGTACAACATTTCAGAACTTTAGCATGAAAAATCAGAAAGTTATAAGCTTGTTATTTTTACTGGCTGTCCGTACAAAAACACGGTCACCGCGCGGCTCAAACGGTGCCGCACGTGTGTACTGTCGCTTTGACCTGCTGTGACCTTGCTGCGCGCCGTATGATTTCGTAATTCGTATACCTACTAAGTGTCCAACTCGTAACCTTTTATTAATATTTTTGGGACAAAATATAACATGGTGTAAAAATAGGGTAGTAGACACCACCAATCAATTGATATACTTTTTATGAGCTGTCAAAATGCGCTTTCCCCATAGATTTTGTATGAGACTCGCAACCGATGACGTCACTAAGTTGTCAAGTCAATGATGCAACTATTTATTGATTTAAAAGCAACTAAAAATCGAATTTTAAAGTTATTTTGAAATGAATGGAGTTCTCAGGTCTAGAATAAGGTGTTCTTTCATAAAAATTGTGTTTTTAAATTATTGGTTAATGGTGTCAACTACCCAATTATTGGAATCGATTCAGTTAGTTATTCTGAACAAACTATATTCAGGTTTCGCATAAACTAAAAATAATGTATTGAAATAAGACAATTTTTTTGAGTTGGGGATATATCAAATAACTTCCCCCGCTAAGGCGGAACGGGGGGGAGTGTCTGACTTATACTGACTAAAACCCACTTATGTTCCTTTACGTTCCGGAGTCGCGGTATATCTTTCGAATAACCAGCAAACCCGGGAAATGAGACCATTACAGGCACTTTTGAATGTCAAGAAACAAAAGGATGAAGCTACAGTCCCAGTCACAAAGTATAATGACTTGTGAAAGTACTGTAGTAGGAGAAATTCCTAGTGTGGGGAAACGTTTTAAAAAAACAAATGTTGTACCAGCTTGAGCCAGGTTAGTTTATTATCTTTTCTGGTAAGCGCATTATTGATGAAAAAGAGCAATGTTTTACCAGTTCGAGCCAGCTCAGTTAAGTCACTTGTTTGGTAAAATTAAAAAAGACCTATGTGGACCCAGCTTAAGTCAGCTCAGTTAACTGGCCTGTCTTTTAAAGTCATGAAAAATTAAAAAAGACCTATGTAGACCCAGCTTAAGTCAGTTCGGTTAAGTGGCCTGTCTTTTAAGATCTTGTTACTAATATTATAAAAGCGAAAGTGAGTTTGTTTATTTGTTACCTCTTCACGCCTAAATGGCTTAACCGATTTTGATGAATTTTGGTACAGAGATAGTTGGGAACCAGGAGACGGACATTTTTTTTTTTTAAAGTGGTATATGAGGGAGTTAGAGGGAAGAAAAAGGAAAACTTAGCGTTGCTATTACAAATCAATAAGGCGCTAGGGCAAAAACTGTAGATAGCAGGTACTGTGTTATACCGAATTTAACGCGAGCGAAGCCACGGGCAAAAGCTAGTTAAAATAATAACGAAATAAGTTGTACTTACAATAACAGTCCATGTGATAATAGTTTTGGCCATAACTGTGTATTCTTCTACTAATTCTGCTAAATAATATAGACCAGCAGCTGAAAACAATTACATAAAGTTTTTATTGGCTCTTCTTCTTTCTTTATTGTGTGGTTTATGTCTATTGGAACGAAATTGAAAGGAGGCAAGACGGAAAAAAGACCAAAAGTTGTAACGACACTTGCCGCCGTGTCTCTCTCTCTCTCTTGTAAAAAGCAAGCTAGTTATTTTCGTTTCGTCTTTCTATTTCGCATTGAACAGTGTGGTGACGCGACAATTATTTTTGTTGAGTGTATACAGGTTTTTTGTACATAATAAATAATAACTTCGTTGCCTTGACATCTCTCAAGTTTTTTAGTTGTTTTGTATGTCTAAAGACTAAGTGCAGAAACCGGTCCCCCGCAAGAAGCAGGGTCCACATGAAGAAGAAGACGTCTAGGTCTTCACATTCTTCTCGATGCTAGTCTTACCAAGGGGTATTGTAATACCCAGTATTTACTGGCTGAGTATACCTATGGACGCAGAACAATAAAACCCAAGTATTTTTATTGTATCTCAAACTTTTAGTACAAAATGATTTATAACATTAAGCCAGTAATCCCCATGGGCTTGGTCAAAGATGCACCTAATAATAGACTCAGATTCCCCTAGTTGTATTTAATTCCAATGTTATAGGGGATGAGCCAATTGCCATTAACCGGTCATAAAACTAGACGCTGTCGCTGCTAATGGAAATGTTTATAATTCTTGATTAATTGACTCATAAAATAAGCTCATTTACTCATCCCCATTTATTGAAACCAACAACTTTTTCGATTATTGGCCGCATCCACAGCAGTCTTCTCTGGGTAGGGCTCCTCTATCATAGACCCCAAATAACTTGGCTATTATCTTTTGTATTTTTTTTTAAATCACTGTAAATCTTAGTGCTACTGATTCATGTACCTAAGCCAGAATTAGTTCTAATTTGATAGGAACTATTTTATAAATAACAAGTATAATTAATTTAAGTCTGCCAAATTTTTTTTTGGAATATTGCCAGTTTTGCATGTTTTGATACAGGAAATAGCTTTAATGTGAATGCTGAGGTTGTTATTTTATCACTTCTATGTTTTTAATAGAAGTTTACAAACGTGGTAACACTAATTATCTGTCAACGGATATTTAGAATTATTAATTAGGAATGATAACGCAAAATATTGGCTTGCCACTATTCTTATTAGAAAGAGTTAAAGACTTAAAAAAGAATTTTATTGCTTTATTTTAATAATTTTACCATGAAAACGAGCATTTTTTTAATTCACAGTCGTTTAGGTTACAGGATAAACATATATTGTTTTCCTAGGTTCAAATTTTAACACAAAAATTTCGATTTTTCGAAAATACTAATTGAATAGTGTTTTTGACATAAAATTGTTTGTATTGCTTACCGATAGCCAGTGTGATGAATATAGCCTGAAAGGCGAATGATAAAATACTTAAAAAGTAGAGGAAAATCATGTTTCTGAATTATTTTCGCCTTTGTTTTGAAATTTCTGCACAATTTTTTAGGTTATACGCGTCATTGAAGTGCCAAATCCAATTAATATTAATGTCAATGTCAATGCCAAAATGGTGTTGTTATTTTATTACGTTATTTCGTACTATTTTAGTATTTTCGATAGTGTAGTAGATTTCTGTCCATTATATCGGTTAGGTTGGCTAATAGTTCAAGAAATATAAAAGTTTTTAAAAGCATACACTAAAACACCTATGTCTGTGGAGGAAAAGCGGGCAGACCTGGGCACATACGGCAGGATTTGTAAGTATAATAAATTTTAGTCAAGTGTACTTGCAAAAAATCATTTTAATGTCATTAAATAACCATGGTATTATTTTTGAATTACAATTTTAATCTTAAATCTATTTAAATTAACGTTGTAGCAATCAGTCTAAGCAATATGTACTAGAGTCTCCGCATACAAATCGCCGTGTTCATTCTCAGCTTTGCACCCATAGTATCCAGTGTCTCCTTTCTTTGCGTTCTTGATGGTCAAGACTCCATCTTGGTATGTGGCTCTGTCACCAAGAGCTTTGGCGTTGTATGTCCAAGATACCTTGGGCTCAGGAAGGCCGCTAACTTGGCAGGGAATGGAGACGTCTTGACCTTCTTTCACGTCAACTTGCTTTTCTGATTTCTTCGAGAGTTTTGGCGCACCTGTACAAAGGAAACAACAAAATATTTATTAAAACGGGTAGGTAGATAATAAGTATAATTATGCTAAAAGCTACTGTAGATTTGTATAATAATGTGGATCAGCCTTCCCCGGGTTGGACTAGCCTCGAAGCATTAGCACTGGCTGATGAAGTAATGCGCAAGCACATTGAACCTCTTTCGATTGAGTAATAACATAAAATAACGTTTGATTCCCCCCAAAGTCTTAGACAGAGCTGTGCCTCCAGCCTGTTGTCCAGCCTGTACTCTAATTTTGATACATAAGTGTAAGTTACACTTATGTATCAAAATTAGAGTAGACTCGCCCCTCACAATCACTTGGGACTTACACTGTGTAAGTCCCAAGTGATTGTGAGGGGCGAGTCTATGCCAAAGGTTGTCTTAAAAAATCGCTTTTAGCGATAAGACCACCCATTGTGTCACCCTATTTATAAATGGTATACTGCTGTTCTTGTAATTTGTATGGTGTATATGATAATGAATATTCTATCTATCTATGATGCCCATAAACTCTACAAATTGAGGCTCCAAGCTGCTATGGAGTTCCTATTATTGGGAGGAAGAACCCAGTTAAACAGCCGACGTAGGAATTCAAAGAAAATCCAAATATATCAGCAGTATAGCGACCACTAAACCAGCAAGACCCGGCTTTTAACATTTCGTTCATAAAACCGCATTCAAATTGATACTCACTGACTACTGTCAACTTCATGGTATGGGTCTGCTTCTGGCCGACTTCATTGTCCACCACACACTTGTACTCTCCCTGGTCTTCGGGAAGCGTCTCCTTGATCAACAGCCTCTTGCCACTGGTGCGATTGTGGTTGGTGACCCTGTCTCCAGGTTTGGCATCAATTTCTTTGCCATCTTTGTACCATGTGGGGTAACCTAGTGGGCTGCGGAAACAAATGTAACTGTTTTGGTATGTGATTGAATCTTTGGGAAGGTAAAATGACGCTCGAATGTCGTTGAGAAGAGTTGAGGTGGGTGAGGCGCTGTTAGTAACATTTTTTTATTTTACTGTTATTTGAAATGCATTAATAAAAAGCCCGAGATAGTAGTTTTAGGGCCGATTTATCAATCGTTAGATAACTTTTATCTAAAGAGTAAAAATGTGACGTTTTGACAGAGTGTCCATACAAAAACTGTCAAAATGACAGACTTATTCGTCGAATACTTAAAACTTAACTGGCGATTGAAAATTCGGCCCTTAGTGCAGGATTAGTCATTTTTATAGAGAATAGATTTTTAGCATTCCGTACGTCAAAAGGAAAAAAAAACGGAAATCTTAGATCACTTTGTCAAGATCGTTTATAATAGCAACACGTGGAGGCAATGAATTCAAATTTTAAGTTAAGACTACTATTAACGTGCTGCTGTTTAATTAACAGAGAGACGGAAACAAAAGAATCATTCATAGCCCTTTACAAAAATGTCACACATTTACATTCTGTAATCGCGAAAAACCCGAGCAATAAAAATAAATACCTACTGAATGCGTGAAGTACCTAATCAAGTTGATGCCAATAAAACTAACAAAAAAAAAACGATAAACACTGCTGACATCACAAGTCGCAAAACAAAATACATTGTTATAGTTATAGTTACTAGTTTTGAATCTTGCTGACGCAAGATTCAAAACTAGTAGTATAACTAAACTATGTCATTTTAGCTATACTACAAATACGAAGAGTACGAAGTAGAAGAAGTACGAAGTGTTCCATGTAAAATACAACATACACATTATTTTGAATTTAACCTAAAATCTCACACTGTTGCCACACACACAAGCATATAAAACAGAATTAAAGAAAAAAAAAAGGCGTGGTCTAACGGGCTACCTTGTTCTTTAAAAAAATCCTTGGCATTTCAAGAGTGCCTCTAAATATTTCATTGAAATTAAAATCTTTGAGTAACTTTTTAAAGAAAAAATAAGTACTTACGTTCCACCATAAATGCAGTAGATCATGGTAATATCACCAGCTTTCGCCATCATATCGTTGCTAACATATTGTGGCACCAATTCTCCATTCTTCGGAGTCTTATCCTGCACCAAAGTCTTCAAGAAATGCTCAGCTAACACCACTTCTTCGGCAGAAGCAGGAGTTTGCGCGAAGCAAACATATTTGAAGCTAGGACTGACATCGGATTCAGTTACGTTGGAGAAATACAGAGTACCTTCAGGTGACAAAGTTATTCTTCGGCTGAGGAAACTCTCGACAATGCTGGGGTCTGACCGGAGTTGAGTCTTCCAAACTATAGTAGGTTTGGGATAGGATTCGGGGATGGGACAGTCCAATTTGAACGGCTTCCCTTCGACGGGTGAATGTTCTTGGGTTTTCACTTGAGGGGCATTGATAAAAGCCCGTTTCAGGCTGATCAGGCGAGTGCTGGCGGTTCCTGCAGGGGTTTCAACGAAGCACTGGTATTTGCCCTCGTTCTGGGGTTGGGGGTTGAAGAACATGATACTGCCTTCGCCGGGGCGTTGGGCGATGTGTCCGGCGTTCTCCCAGTCGAAAGGCTGGCCGTTCTTGTGCCAGGTGTATCTGTAAGGACGGTGAAATTAGGAAAATTAAGACTCTTAGAGGTAACTTGATCACCAAAGGGATATTCCTAGAAATATTAAAAACCGGTTGGGCCCGCGTGATATCCAAAAAAAAAGTATACTATGTGTTATTCCAGACTATAATCTACCTTTGTGCCAAATTTGATCAAGATCCGTTCACCTGTTTTGAGGTGAAAGAGTAACAAACATCCATCCTTCCAACCTCACTAACATTTCCGTTTATAATTTAAAAAAAAACGTTGCACACACTAGGAATTTCTCCTGTATCGTAGGTGTTTTTACAAACATTTAAACTCACATACACAAACAGCCAGACCCGAAAAAAAAAACCACCTGTAGGTCATACAAATATTTGTTCCATGCAAGGATCGAACCCACGACACGCAGCGCAGCAATCGATTGCTCAGCCACTGCGCCAATAGTGTCGTCAAATATTAATACTAGGATAGTAGGACTTCCTCTCGTTTTAGGTTTTCCTTTTATTTGGTGTTTGTTAATATAATATTGATTAGAACAGTTATTTTTTAAATAATGTGTATTAGAATCTATGTAAGTAAGTAAATAAATTTTCAAATAATTTTCTTTTTTTATTATTTTGTACCGTATCACTATATCGGCCTCTTTAGAACCCAAAGATTGTCTGGGTAGAAACTTGTGGCATTAAGTCCGGCTATGTGTACCTATAAAGTTTAAAGGAAAACAATTAAGCATGAACTATTAATAAGACATTCTGTCTACCCCATAGCGGGGTAAACGCGTGAGTAAAGGTATGAGTTTTATAAAGGAAAACCGGAGTAAAAACAAAACAATAACAATCCTATATTTTCCTCCATCACTCAAGTGATTCACCAATTTTTAAGGAAACTATAAAAACTATCATCGTAAGTAAATGACGTGACAAAACCACAATAAAAACAATGTCTATTAGTTATTGAGGAAAAACTGTTTGTTTATTTATTTGTCTTTACTTTTTTAGTCACATGTCCTTCATGAGGAGGGATGAAGGACATGTGACTGAAAGAGTAATGGATCTGAATGTTGAAAGACGGAGAGCGAGAGGAAGGCCAAAGAAAAGATGGATGGATTGTGTAAGGAGTGATATGAAGGAGAAAGGAGTAAATGATGCCATGACGGCTGATAGGCGAGAATGGAAGAAGAAAACGTGTTGCGCCGACCCCAAATAGAATGGGACAAGGGCAGGAAGATGATGAATTTATTTATCTTTATTGATTCATCAAAACATAGTCATGAGTTATTCCATGATGATTGTCTAGTGGCTGTTCCAACTACGTGAGGCATAGAATACGTAATTAGTATGCTGTAGGTAATTTGAAATGTCCAAGCAAACACTTTGTAAAACGTCTAGATTTTCGTCGCAAAGTTAAACGTATCTGAACATACCACAAGCCAAAAAAATAAACCAAGCCAAATACATAAAGAAAAGTGTTTCTTGTGGGCATAAGATTATTTGCCCGACGATTAATAACAACCAGATTTGACAGTTATCTATATCCCCGAAGTGTTTCCAAAACTCAATATTCGGAATCGTTTCGAATTTCGGAATTAGGTTCGTGCCGAACTACTTTTGAACAGGCCCGTATCTTCATTGACCCCCTAGACCCGTACTGAAGAACCTATAAGGGCATTATGTCATTCGATCCTGGAGTTTCAACATCATACGTTCCACTCTATCAAAGACACGGTTGGCGCAGCAGCTGAGCAATTGACTGCTGCGCTGTGTGTCACAGTTTCGATTACCGCAAGGAACAAATATTTGTATGACCGGTAGGCCTACCATGCATGACGTCTTAAAGCAGAACTTATTCCACTGAGGGAAACAGATGGTGCTAGACAACCTGTATAGCTCTGTCTCTTTCCCTCAGCGGAATTGGTTCTGCTTTAAGACGTCATGGTAGGGTAGCTGCTAATAGGTGTTTCGGGTCTGGCTGTTTGTGTATGTGAGTTTAAATTATTGAACTCACCCACGATACAGGAGAAATACCTAGTGCGGGGCAACGTTTTAAAAAATAATACGTCAGTAATGACTACACTTACTTGACATCCTTCTCCCGACCCTCAGTTGTGCACTCCAGGAGGACGGTGGAGTAGTTGTCAGCCTTGAACAGCACCTCGACTGGCTGGTCCTTCAACACTGGCAACTTGGTGGCTTGTGTCTGCTCAACTGGGTGAGATGCGCCTGTGGTACCGACAAAATAAGACCTTAAATGTTTGTAAACGCACCCATGATACAGGAGAAATTCCTAGTGAGGGGCAACGTTTTTTTTTTTAAAGTGTTAGGAGCAGTGGTAACCGGGTTAAAATGAAGAGGTTTTATTGGGCACAAGTATTATTTTTTCTGTTTCGATTCGTTATTGTATATCCGCAATAATGACCGGATCCGACAAACTTAAAATGTATTTTTCTTTAGGATAACTACAAGAATATTGTACTGAAAATGTAATGTCGTGTAGGTATACTTACAGAAGGCTAGACACACCACCAACACCAAAAAACAACTCTTCAAAACATACGCCATGATTTCTGAAAATAAAATTTATATTTGAAAAAAACTTTTTTTTGTTGATGTCGGTTTTAATTTTATCTAGTACTAGCTGTTCCACGCGGTTTCACCCACGCTGCTCAGCACCTGTTGGTCGTAGCGTGATGTTATATAACCTATAGCCTTCCTCAAGAAATGGACTATCCAACACTAAAAGAATTTTCCAATTCCAACCAGTAGTCCCTGAGATTAGCGCGTTCAAACAAACAAACAAACTCTTCAACTTTATAATATTAGTATAGATAGTATAGATTGATTTTCTATTGTTACTAAAAGATTTTCAGATCATCCATATAGACATGGAGAAAAAAATATATAGGTATTATAGACTATAAAAATACCCAAGCAATATATATATAAATAAAATTGATATGGGACCACCTGGGAGGGAAACATAACCTATCAAACAAAAAATAAAGAATTTACAAATCGGTCTAGGCGTCTTTGAGTAATCGGTGAACATAAAAAGATTCCCACGAATTGAGAACCTCCTCATTTTTTAAGTCAGTTAATTAGATTCTCACGTATCTGATCCATCCGAAATGAAAATCGACACCTTACTTAAATTTTGCCGTCACATTAAAAACTATCAATGAATGTCCGTTGCATTGATTTGAATAAACAGACAATTTAAATTGGTAGTTAAGACAATCAATTTATTTCCCTGACTCAACCTAGTTATCTATACAAATAAATCAAATTGAAAGTGTCTGTAATTTTGAAATAACTTATTTATTTATTTGACGATGTATGCATACACACTGAATACAGAAAAATAAAAGACAGGAATAGAAAATACTTACAAAGGTGATGTTAAAGAGACTGAACCCCACGACACAGGGTATTCTAGTGTCGGGTTCAATGTTATTTAAAGGGAAAAAAAATTGTGTTCACCAAAAATACTGATCGTGCACCAAATATTCTTTCCTGAATGCAAAAAAATGCGTAGGTTAGGTTAGGTTAAAACTGCGACCCCCTACGCACGAGCCGAGCGAGCGGAGCGATCGGTGCCGCGGCAGCGGCCGGCGAGTGGCAGTAACGACTTGCCTTAATAGAAAATGGATAAAGATATAACACTTTTTTATTGTAGTGCTGTCTTTTTCCTGATGCTCGTTATGACATATTTTAATTAACATATTTTGGTGCTCATTCAGTAAATTTGGTGCAACACAGGCAAAATTAGGTAAACGAAATGGGAATAAATTGAAGTACGTTTAAATACCATCCTTATTTAAATTATGTAAGTATGTACTCTTTTGTAGAACAATAAAAAAAACTACGGAAATCTCCTGAAAGAAACTTACTGATTGAATAATGAAAGTATTGTAGTACTCATAACAAAAATATTTTTTATTTGTCACCCTGTCCCAGTTAATCTTAGAAACGGCTTTACAGATTTTCACGGGGGTTTTGGATTAGATAACCATAAAGAAGCGTGCAAAAAAAACTTTTAATATTTTTAACAGAAATCATAATTACAAAAAAAAAATAGTGACATTGGGTACAGGTCTGAGAATCGTTCAAAATCTATTATATTTTAACTGAGTTTAACCGCTAGGCACAGCTTGATAATAAAAATGTAGTGATTTAAAATAATTTTACGCAGACAAATTCGTAGGGAATAGATGGTAATAATATATATAAATGGCTGTTTGTGTATGTGAGATTTAATGTTTGCAAACGCACCCACGATACAGGAGAAATTCCTAGTGTGGGGCAAAGATAAAAAAAAAATAAGAGGGAAGACAAATTAACAAAAACTTTGTCAAGTACGTACCTCTTTCACAGCACGTTGTCAGGAACTGCTGCAATACATGGCGATGTACCAGTTTATATATCAGACAAAAATGATTCAGTTATTTGTATAACATAACTTTATGTACAGAAGATTCACTTTACATAAACTCGAACTCACTTTTTTCCTCTTTCAAATAGTGTGTTAAAAAAAACTTGAAATCAAAAAGTTTACCATTAAAATATCCAACTTCCAATATACTAATGATAGAAAATGATTGACTTTTGTTTAATTCATCGTTATTTTTTTGCTAGGTACTTTCAGAACTAGGTATTTTTTTGGAAACTAGTTTTTATTTTAGCGTTTTTAGTTCATACAAATTCTTATCGGGTAATTCGTTTCCCTAACTTTGTGATTGCAGCCAAAGTGGTATTCACACCCGTTAAGGCCAATATTCGCCATCATCATTGTCCTGCCCTTATCTCAAACTTATGGCAATGGGCCGGCCATGTTTCAAGGCTCAAAGATGGACTATTAATGTGACACGTTGGAGAGGGCCATCAGGAAAAAGAAAGGTCGGCAGACCTTCTAAACGGTGGACTGATGATATTGTCCAAATAGCAGGGCAAAACTGGATGAGCATTGCTAAAGAAAGAGATGTGTGGAAGGAGAAAGAGGAGGCCTTTACCCATATGGGATCCACATCCCAAGAGCAAAAATAACCCTACTAACACTAGAATATTAAGTTAAAAGTACTAACTCAACTAACAATCATTTGAAATGTAATAATAAGATGTGGAAATAAAAAGGCTAAATTATTATTATCTCAAACTATTTGCGGTCGTTCCAGCATGGCTTCTTCATCCATACTCCTCTATAACTCATCTCATCAGACTCCTCATTTGTAGCCATATCAGCTGCAATACTATTATTGTGTTTATTCGTATAAATTAATTTAAAGTACGAACAAAGAAATAATTTTTCAAATATTTCTTCTCAAAAACATAAAGAAAAACGTTTACAAATATAGAAAATAGAAGCCCACCGATATCTGAAACAGCTACCGGCGGCCAGGGCCCCAGAGAAAGGAAACTCCTAACAAAACGAGCCGTGTACGATCCGGCTGCCTAACGAGAGCCTCCTTAGATGTTGGTCGAGGCTCTTGGCAATTCAGCCATTGGCTGTAACGACTATCGGCACAATGGTCGCTGAGTCCATGTGCCAGTGATTATCTCTCTTATAAAATAACTAGCTGTACCCAGCGGTCTCACCCGCTACTCACTTAGGGGTATGAAAAATAGATGTTGGCCAATTCTCATACCTACCCGATATGTACCCAAAATTTCGTTTAAATCCAGCCGTTTCAAAGGAGTATGGGAACGAAAACTGTGACACGAGAATTTTATATATTAGATATAGATAGCTAGCTTCCGCCCGCGGCTTCGCTCGCATTAAATTCGGGGTAATACCTGTAGTTTTTACCCGACTGCCAAAGAAGGAGGGTAATGTTTTTCGAGTGTATGTAAGTATGTATGTATGTCTTTTCCTTTGTGACCACCTGTAGCCTAAACGGCTTGATGGATTTTGATGTATGAGGTATCGTTAGATTTGTCTTGATTACGGGAGTGTCATAGGATACATTTTATCCTAAAAGTCCCACGGGATAAAGACATAATAATATTTTTTCTAAATTTCCCTTTAAAAAAATATGTATGCGGTATCATTAGATTCATTTCAATCACGGGAGTAATTAATATAGGATACGTTTTTTCTCAAAATTCCCACGGGAACATGTTAATTCTGCGTCAACGCAAAGCAACTCATGCGTTAGCAAGCAAAAAGATAGGGCGTGGCCTGGCATGCGGCGCGCGGCGCGGTGCGGAGGGGGATATGCTCGAGTATACAGCCCGATTGCGGGCACACGCATGAGGGCACACGTCGTTGACGGTCGTCTCTAAATAGCGATTTTTTCGATACTTCGTCGTTAAATAAAAACAGCTAAAAAGTTATAAATAAAAAAATTATTATTAAAAAAACAAAATACCCGACTGCACACTAAAAAAAGAGTAAAACAAGCCCCACAATAATATTGATCAATCAAATGCTAAAAACTAATTATGTAATACCGTTTAAACAATACCTATATTAAAATACACTACAATATGTGTTCGTAATCGATAGTTAAATAAACAGAAACTTATTTTGAATACAAATTTACTGAATATAATTTATAAATGTTGATGGAAAGCATCGCAGGCGGGGACCACCTTGACCGCCACCAACGAAAATTCTGCTAAATGGTGCACAACCGAAATGACTATAAATAAGCCTCTGTTGGTCCCCGCCTGCGATGCTTTCCATCAACATTTATAAATTATATTCAGTAAATTTGTATTCAAAATAAGTTTCTGTTTATTTAACTATCGATTACGAACACATATTGTAGTGTATTTTAATATAGGTATTGTTTAAACGGTATTACATAATTAGTTTTTAGCATTTGATTGATCAATATTATTGTGGGGCTTGTTTTACTCTTTTTTTAGTGTGCAGTCGGGTATTTTGTTTTTTTAATAATAATTTTTTATCCTTGCGCCTTATTTATTGTAATAGCAAAGCTAAGTTTTCCCTTTTCTTCCCTCTTTCTCCCTCATTTCTTAATTTATTAAAAAAAAAATAGCCTATGTCGGTCTCCAGGGTCCCAACTATCTCTATACCAAAATTCATAAAAATCGGTTTAGCCATTCAGGCGTGAAGAGGTAACAAACAAACTCATATTCACTTTTATAATATTATAGTAAGGATAAACACAGAGAGGTTAATACCTATAGAGTTGGTTTTCTGTCCCTCTTATTGCAATATGGCATGTTTTTGCAAAGTGCAAGGCATACTCGGCTGATAACCTGTGTCATAAGTACCTACATCGCAGGGACTTTACTGTCACAGGCAGAATTTAAAGTATGCCTTCATAATATTTACTTTACAATTTTACGCAAATGAATGCGTCGTTTGTTAAATGGTCGTGGGCAGGGTTCTGGGTTCGATTCGACAAAGTAGATGTAATAATCGAAAGAGATGTAATAGCAACGCTAAGTTTTCCCGTTTTTTCCCTCTTTCTCCCTCATAGCCTCATATCCGTCTCCTGGTTCCCAACTATCTCTATACCAAAATTCATCAACATCGGTTTTGCCATTTAGGCGTGAAGAGGTAACAAACAGACAAACTTACTTTTGCTATTATAATATTAGTAAGGATTACTAGCTCTTCCCGGCGGTTTCACCCGCTGCTCAGCTCCTTTTCTAGAGAAGGGTATGAAAAAAAAATTGATGTTTGCTGATTCTCAGACCTACCCAATTCATTCAAATCGGTCCAGCCGTTTCGGAGGAGTATGGTTACTAACACTGTGATACGAGAATTTTATGTATTAAATTATTTACATAAATACCTATATTTGGTGCGCCTCTGCCCAACCCTTCAGCCATTACAGGCGTAATAGTATGTATTACAACACAAAAACATTTCTTAAAGTTGTGGGTTAAATACGTTATGCCCGTATCTAACTGTACATATTTACTTACGCTGGTTTTATTGTTTTTATGCACCTCAAATTATGATATGAAAAAACCTGAAACACTGGTTTAAATAATCCTCGACTTTATTTAAATAAACTTAAGACTATTATTTATAAACTATAAAAAGACATATGAACTAATAATAAATCGCCGCTTGAGGTTCGCGTAAATATAATAACCTTATTGGTAACTATATTTTCGCCGTTTGGGGTTGAAACTCTGGGACCGTGGGTTCCTTGTGTTCACAGCCTTTTTAAGGAAATGTCAAACATTTGGTTGACATTTCCCGTGACCCAAGGGCTGGCCTTTACTTTGGCCAGAGGCTTAGCGTTGCAATACAACGTTGCAACGCGGCCAGTCTCTTGGGGACATTGCCAACTGACAGCGTTGAGGACGAATTTTTTGACGATATTTTTTAATTTATTTACAAGTTAGATACATAGTATGTTTAATTTAGTTTATAAATGTTATAAATTTACATAAATACAAATTAAATAAATTTATTTCATAACAATGTAGGTTGAACTAATAATAAAAATAAAACATGGTTGTCGACATGTGGGATGTGGACTCAGCAATCATAGTGCCGCTAGTCGTACGTGCCAATGGCATAAGTGCCAAGCCTCGGCCAATACCTGAGAAGGCTCTCGTTAGGCAGCTGGATCAAGGGATTAATACAGAAAGCGGTACTCCTGGACACGGCTCGTATTGTTAAGAGGTTCCTTTCTCTGGAGCCGGTAGTTTATTATATTTTATAAATGTTTATTTTCTATGTTTTGATTTAAAAATATTTAATATGTGAACAATATGTAAATCCTTACTAATATTATAAAAGCGAAAGTGAGTTTGTTTGTTTGTTACCTCTTCACGCTTTAATTGCTAAACTGATTTTGATCAATTTTGGTACAGAGATAGTTGTGAACCAGGAGACGGACATAGGCTAGTTTTTATCTTTAAAAAGTGTGGGCGACGCGCCTAACACGCCCGCGCCTCGACTGTTGGTCGTGTGGGCGACGCGCCCTAGAGCTATTACATGCAAATGAACACTAAGTTCATAAATTATTAGGATAACAAAAATATTCAGAAGAATATTTAGTTGGTGGACTGAGGCACTTATTTTACTTATGTATAGGTCGTATATATATGCAGTATATTGAACTGTGCAAACCTGTCTTGAACTAAGTTCAAGGCCTCTTAAAGTGAAGAGGGGTTAACTGTGAGGTCCTTCGAGAATAAGTGTTTACTTTGATAATGGTGCGAGAAATGCATAATTTCAATGCCAATTTGTTTGCAAATGTTGACGACACGGTTGCTTGTCTTGTCGCTCCGCCCAGAGAGTTAAGTTATTTGAAAATTTACCACCCGAAAAAAACACAGGGTGTTGGGCATTCTTCATTGGGCAGAGCGTAGTTATAGTGTCAGACTTTTATTGACTAAAGCCCATCCATGTTCCTTCTTTTGCCTTTTATGATTGGGGGCCGCGGTGTCTTTCTCGAACAACCTGCAACCCCGGCAGGCAGTGGCCCTGGCAGGCCCCTCTGCGTAGCTGATATCTCTTTCAGGGGCCAGGATACCAGGCGGACGGACGGTGAGTTACCCAGTGCTGCGTCCACTGACCTGCGTGTACGATGGCAAACACCCGGAGCGTCTTCCGCGGTGGCTGGGTTAGCCTTAGAACATAAGATATTGTTTTTAGTGATAGTTTGTCTCAAGCACAAAAACAAGCAAAACCTCCACAGATGAAATTTAATAAATAGGTACAAAAAAGGCAAAAAATGTGCTTGATTAATTTGTAATCAATACCTGATGTTGATGGACAGATTATCTCGATATTCTGCCCGCCCGAACTCTTATTAGTTAAACGGTATAATCAAGTTTTAATTGTCAAGTCTATGACCTCAGACTGGCCTAGGGTTGTCACCATTTTCAAGATTAATAAATATGCAGTTCAAATATATTTATTATCTAATATTGTATCTTCCGTGATTCGTAATAATTATTGTACCTTACTAGAAACAATTAAGGGATCAAAAAAACACCCAAATCTTTGGTCAATTTTGAACTTCGAGAGAAATGGTTGTACCTACTTACGGAAAAACAAAAAATAGGAAACTGTAGTTACAAGTGTCTGGTTTTGGGATTAGAATTTGTAAATATTGTGGTTTTCGCGGTTTTTGAGAAATCTTAGAAAAACAAAATCAAAAAAACAAAAGTCATTCATTCAAATTAGGCTGATAATCAGAACTTTTTGAACGTCACATTACAAGAGACAGTCCCACAAAAACGCCCTGCCCTTCGCCACTTCCTAGTATTTTAGCTAGGAAGAAGAAGTGGCGGAACAAACTCCCCAGCAACACATTGTCTGTCAGGTTAGAATAACCACATTTTTCGATTTCGATTGATTCCGTTTATCACAAAAAATTAAGAAATTATAAAAAAATTTAGAAATTAAATTCATGAAACCATCATTAATAATTATAATAATTATAATATAAATAAAGATAATTAATTGTAAAATAACACCTGAATTGTCTAGTGATAAAACTTCTTCACAAAATAGCAAATATATAATAAAACAGAGCTTCCTCTCCTCTACCCTTTTTGCTGTGCCCTACAGGGTCCATAATGTTCTCATTATTATAAAAACTACCACCTACATACACATTATGGTAAAGCAATAAAGATATTGAGTATTGAGTATATTGAGTATTGAGTATCAATCAGGTAGAAATTCAGACTCCGATTTCTGATTGATGTTGTAGATTTTTTTTATTATCTTATATATTTTTTCATAAGCGAGTGACAGCCCTACCGACTCGTGACGAATGTACCCACATTCGTCACATACCGTACATCAAGTTAACATATTTATTACACTCCATCACTCTTGGGATTCACCGGCTCCAGCTGACGAGGAAACTGATGGTTAAATCAGTTTTCCTTTTGTTGTTATTCTCTGTGGTAAGTGTGTGTGTAAGGTCATACTGTCACACCGGTGTGGCGGGAAAAATATGATGGCAACAAACATTTAGATCACCGTACAACAGTCAAATTATTAAAAAGTCGGCCAAGTGGGAATAGGACTAGCACATAAAGCCCCTTAGCACCATACAATAAAATAAAAATAATATTTTGAACGCTCACTCATATGTCACTTTCAATGAACAGCACTAAATTTAATTTATTCTTCTTTATTTATGACTAGCTTTGGCCGCGGCTTCGCTTGCGTTAAATTTGGGGTAACACGGTTCCCCTTTCCAGATTTATTTATTTATTTTATTTATTTATTAAAACTTTATGCACATGTATAAAAAACAATGTACAAAGGCGGACTTAATGCCTTGGGCATTTTCTACCAGTCTACCTTAGGGTGATGCAGAGAGAAAATAAAGTAGGTGCAGGGTGCATAACGGAAAGTATAAGAAATAATTATATATATAATTAAAATATAACTATAAATACTTATATACATACATACAAAACAAAATATATTAAAAAAAATGTAAAGATAGTTAAATATACAAAAATTAATGAAGAAAATCTAACAAACATTTAACTTGGAGTCGAATCTGCCAGCTTCTTCAGCAAATGTTCCCGAGCTTTTACTTTAAAACTGAACCGACTGGTGGCCAACCTGGTATCCAGAGGGAGCGCATTCCAGAGGAAGACCGCCTGGACAGGGAAAGAAGCTTTAAGAAAACCAGAGCGGTGAGAGGGACATCGTAGAAGACGGTTATGAGAGGAACGAAGATTCTTACTGTGCGCAGAGCATAAATATTGGAAATGTGAAGTTAGATAAGAAGGGGAAGTGGGTTTATTGAGTAGAGAAAAGAGTGTAGTCAGGGCCCTCAACGCTCTGCGCTGTCGGATGGGCAACCATTTTAAAAGCGACCGATATACGGACACATGGTCATACTTACGCAGATTAAATACGAATCGAATGCAGTTATTCAGAAGTCGGTCAAGTTTATTGAGAAGATCTGCATTCAGGTCATAGTAACACACATCACCGTAGTCAATTAAGGGGAAGATAAGGGGCTGAACAAGCATTGCCTTTATGTGTGATGGGAGAACATTCTTCAAACGGTAAAGCGCACGCAACGTTCCGGTGACTCTCTTGCTCACAGTAGCGACCTGCTTACGCCAGTCAAGGCAAGTGTCCACATACAATCCCAGATCTTTGACGTCGGGGCTAAGCGGGATAACTGTGTTGTCAAAGAAAATCGGTGACACTGCCAAACTAATCAGCTTTCTCACGCTATGGGGGCTCCCAACAATAACAGCCTGACACTTGGTTGGGTTTACCGCCACCCCGAAACGATCAGACCAGTTTTTAACAACAGCTAAATCCCGATTTAACTCGTCAATTGCATCCGATACGTTGTCAACACTTGCCTGACAGTAAAGCTGTAAGTCGTCAGCGTAAAGATGATACGAACACTGAAGCTGGGTAGTTATGAGGTCTATAAAAATAGAGAACAAAAGTGGAGATAAAATACCGCCTTGAGGGACGCCAGTTACAAGATTACACCAGCTAGAAAAAGATTCTCCAGCAAGAACAGACTGCTGACGTCCCTGAAGATAGGATGAAAACCATTCCAAAACCTCGTGAGAGACCATAAGATAGGAAAGGATTGATAAAAGGACTTCGTGACTGACGGTATTGAAAGCATTGGAAAAGTCGATCAACACTACGACGGAGACTTTAGTGTTTTCCATTCCCCGCCTTATATCGTCAGTCACTTTAAGGAGGGCAGTAACGGTGCTGTGCCCGGGCCTGAACCCGGATTGCAACGGACTGATAAGGGAGTTATGGTGAATGAAATAGGAAAATTGCTTGTGCACACAAGCTTCAAGTACTTTAGATAAATAAAAAGGAAGAATGGAAATTGGACGAAAATGGCTAGGAAGAGTGGGGTTAGGTATTTTAGGTACAGGACGCACATGAGCTTTCCGCCAGATGATTATTTATATATGATGATTTACAGGTACCTATTACCTGTATTATTCAACCATGGAGTTTCTTGCCGGTTCTTCTCCATAGGAAACGACCAACCCGAACCGTGCATCTTTTCTCGACGTTTTATAAGTGCCCATGTAGGCTTATGTGAAATAAAAATATTTTGATTTGATTGATTTGATTTGATTTGTAGATTTTGCCCTTGCGCCTTATTTATTGTAATAGCATTGCTAAGTTTTCTCATTTTTTCGTTTCACCCTCATTTCTCACTTTAAAAAAAAATATGCCTATGTGCGTCTCCAGGGTTCCAACTATCTCTGTATCAAAATTCATCAAAATCGGTTTAACCATTTAGGCGCGAAAACTTAACAAAGAAACAAACTCACAAACTCACTCCTTGTCCCACAAGGGCAGAAAGGTGGTGATGATGATAATGGATAACATTCATGAAAAGACCACAAATACTTCAGAGAAAATAGTTTATTCAGTTACAAACACTATGTATAAATTAAAAAATCCGAATAAATGACTTCATTAAAACTCTGACATCGCAGACTGTTGAGGCTGCGGAGGGTTGTTCAGGTGCTCCGGATTTGAATCCAACTTTTTTTTTTTTACCTCTCTTATATTGCCATAGTCCAAAAATAAATACTTTGTCTCTTTTAGAGCTTGGTTTCTCGTCCTAGGATTCTTTAGCCTAACAATCATTTCATTTGGATCTGGGATCCTTTCTTTGGGTCTCCAGAAAATATCTGAAGATTTACCACGTCTATCGGTGGCATAATATCTAACTAGAAGGCAAGATAGAGAGGGCATTGGCGGCATAAATAAACGTTCGACATACAAAGAGGTAAAATTTAAAGGTGCCTGTTTTTTAATATGGCAACATTTTGGAATTTCTATGTTAGAGTAACAAGCTCTGGAGAGTCCCAGTCTTTTTTGTGTTTTGGTCACGGCAATGTTAGAAGCTTTAGTGCACTTCACAGATGCATGCTCTGACACGATTTCTTCAGCTCTCTTGACCTCTGGTTGATCTACATTTTCTTCAGATGGTACGTTCTTTATTTCGATGACGCGTGGGTTGTTGTCCCTAGATGTAGTATACGGTTTGGTCACATCAAATTTCGGTTTCATCCATTCCGTTTTGAAGAAAGTTCTGCTGATTGGTTTAGAGTTTTTAATTAGAACTGGAAAAGAAAATTGCTTTATTAGAATTTAAAAGGTTTGAAGAATTTTTGGAATTATGACACACGGCTACCTGGCAAGCGGACGTGTGACACTAGACAGTACGATTTGTTACAGAGTAGTAACAAGAATTGGATTACATATTAAATTTGACCCGTTATAATTCTTAAAATACTGGTTCAAATTGAATGAAATTTGAAATATACCGTGTCTTTACAATGCCTGCAAGGTTACTGAAAATTTCAGTCTTCTAGTTTTATCCACAACGAAGTTACAGGGGTTCGAAAATGGTCTGAGTTGTTTCGAGAAAAGGATGGTACGGCCGTGACGCTTTTTGCTCGACTTGGTGGGGGCACTGCCGTGCCCCCAGATACAAGTTGCAATTTTGAACCGTATGTACAGTCGCGTGTGTTGCGTTACCCAAGTGTTTCGATTCTCATCGACAAGCTGAAAGAATCTATGTCTTCCTATAACGGATTCATCGAGCCTTCCACTTGGGCATTCCTTGCCGTTGCCGACTCGGAAACTCTAAATATAATCCAAACCCAAGTCGGCCGTGGCAAAGACAAATTCTAGTATTATTATTACTATTCTCTAAGAATACAGCCACCATGACTAAAACCCACCCATGTTCCTTCTGTTGCCCTTTACGTTCCGAGGCCGCGGTATCTCTTTCGAACAACCCGCAACCCCGGCAGGCGGAGGCTCTGGCAAGCCCCTCTGCTTTGCTGAGTCTCTTTGAGGCGCGCGTGAAACACGAACGCGCCGTCGACACGGCCTGTCGTCAATCGAAGGACGGACGGTGAACTACCCATTGCTCACCCCCCACAGGCCCGCATCTACGGTGGCCGGAAGTCGTCTCACGGCGCCCGGCGCCATGGGCGTCTCCCGCGGCGGCTGGGTTGGGCAGATGTTCTCTCCCTCAAACGCCCGGCCACCTCCTTCGCTAGCATTACTGCTTCGCAGAAGGTGGTGACCGCTTCCCATTCCCTCTCGCTCCGGACCATGGCCTGAACCAGGGCCGGACGCGAGAGATCGCCGCCGCCGATCGAAGAATACAGCCTTGAACGCAGAGTCGACTTCAGACTCCATTAAACTTGACGCTGCGGCAGCGCTAAGATTGACGCTGTAATTACAAGCTTGCGACATCATCTAGCCTAGCCTTTTCCTAACTATGTTGGGGTCGGTTTCCAATTTAACCGGATGCAGCCGAATATCAGTATTTTACATGGAGCGACTGCCTATCTGACCTTCACAACCCAGTTGGTACTGGGTAATACGATACTCCTTGGTAAGACTGGTTGTCAGACTTTCGGAACACTGAAACAACTGTCAAAGATCTACAAATGACAGCCGGGACCAACGGCTTAACATGCTTTCCGAGGCTCGGAGGAAACTCGGTAAGTAACGGGTGGTTAGCCATCCACAGACTAACATAGGCAAGCGCGGCTTAACCTAAAGATCGACCCGAGCGGCTACTATTATATAGCCACGAGCTTCTTGCGACATAAAAGACCGTATCTTTTGACTAGGTGAACTTAAGAGGGTTGATTTTTACACAGCTCCAAGGGACCACAGACTTGAAAATATAGTTATTCAACTCAATACCTCTGGCCGTTCCTGAAATAAAGGGTCTTGCTTGACAGACAGAAAGACATTCCCTAATATGATCTTTCAAAGTCTGTTTCCTGGCATAGGGCTTCATACAAACTTCGCATTTATGTATTCCTTTCAACCAAATCCTTTACTATAAAATAATGTGTTAAAATTAAAAATCTTATTCATACCTAGAAAACTTTTTAGTAAAAAAATAAAACCAACTTCTAAAAAAAACTAAAAACTGGAAAATAACTTTATTTCCGGAAGTCATCAAGGCTTTTGTTGGTTTCATGCTTTGTTTACTAAACCCTGACTTATATGACTTATAGCTGGAGTTATATTATATATATGTGATTTATTATTTTTGTGATTAATTGATAGTAGTGTTTAGTCTCACTTAAAAAGTGTACCTGTTTGTTGTTAAAGACAGATGACAAATTAATAACGACAACAGGTGATTAATCCATTTATTTTCGCTATTTACCAAAATTCTGTTATAATACAATTAGTTCAGAACTGTCCAAGGTCATACACTTTATTTTGTCCTAAGGATACTGCGAAGCAATCCAACGCAGAGAAAGACCTTCGCTTAGGGAATCCTTTACAAGGCTTCAGGTTACAAGGCGGTTCGGGGTTAATACTCGCCCGCGCTTTAGGGGACACGGGGCAGCCCCGGACACACGGCGGAACACCACTTTTTCCAGGCATCCAATTTTCATAAGGCCTCGGAATTTTCTTAGGAATTGGCCAAGACGGAATCGGAGACCAAGGCTCGTAATCCCTCGCCATCAAAGTCTCGACGTTCGATCTCGCGCGCCGCAACATTCCGCCCAAAATCTTGCCCCACGTCTGCACATGGTCATTAACCACTTCAGTCAAATCAACACTCTCAATTGCAGTAGACGCTTCAGCATCGACCAACGAGCAAGCTATTTCAGGACATATTTCTCCTAACTGTACACCACAAGCCACGTCTATATCACAGGCAGCACATTTGTTGCAACAACCACCACCTTTCTTCTTTGGCGTGCAGACTTTTGGCCTTCGCTTCACCATAGGGAGCCCAAAGCTGGGCAGTGGTACTGGGTTTGCTGGCGGAGACCTGGGTCCCGTCGGCGAACAACGCGGAGCTTTTCTTCTGCACTTTCCTTCGATAGGATCCACTTTAAGTGCCAGTTCCCGGGTGTACTGTCTTCTACTTTTTTCCCTCACTCTTCTGAGGATTTCTGTTAGGGAAACCTGTTGAGTGTTTGGCAGACTTCGAGGCTCTGGCGACACAACTACAGTCGTACGTGGTTTAATGATAGGTATGTCTCTAACTTTGAAGTCCGGTATGATAACAGATGTCCTTCTCAGTTCTCTGGCAGTCACTGTCGCTCTTTGTGGCTTAACGATCTGTGCAACATCTCGTTTAGGCTGTACAGACTCGCTTATATTTTCGTTATGTTGTGTGAGTGGTGCTTGTACATTTGCTGACACAGTGTCACATTGCTGCTTTAACGGTGTAGGATCTAGTTGAGGTTGTTGGGACTCGCTAATGTATTTGTTCTTATTGAGTTGCGTTTCTGTATAGGTTTGCACGGCCTCTTTTTGCAGCTTCGGAAACTGTGGAGCATCTAGTTTAGGCTGTACGATCTCGCGTATATTTTCGTCCTGATTGAGTTGTGCTTGTGTATCCGCTGGGATGGTCTTACATTGGGGTTGTACGGATTTGCTTATATTTTCGTTCTTATGTATAATTTCATTGGTATCTTCTTGTGTATCGGCCATTTTCTCGTTCATCAGTTTTTTAGCATTACATTGAAAAGAGCCGATATCATTGTTATTTAAAATTTGTTTCTTGTTTCTTTGTGCTTGTGTATCTGCTGTTAAGTTCTCATATTGCGTCATCAAACTTTTAACATCTAGTTTAGGTTGGTTCAGATATGTCTCTGCACCGGCCATCACGTTCTCAAATGGCGTAATCATATTCTCAGCCAATGGTTTGGGTCGTGCAGACTCGCAAATATTTTTCTTCATGTATATAGTCTCGGTGGTATCCACAAAGTCAGTATTTCCACAAGCGGACAAAGAAGGTCCTGGTGATATCGGGCAGGTCTCATTGCATGTCAATACATAGTAAGGGTCTAACTCGTGTTCTTTCATCAACTCTTCTGGCAAAGTGACTTTTTTTGGTTTCAGATTAATATCATACTCTGAATCTTCAACCGAGTGTAATGTGTCTGAGCATGGTTCGATGCCCACATTTTTATCAGGAGATTTTTTTATGTTGCTATCCCATTTTCCGCCCGACATATTGAGTTTAGTAAATTGTAGTCTTTCAACTAATCCATTCGCGACATTTCGTTTCTCGTCTAGGACTGCCTGTTCTTCCAACGTATTCGGTTGATATTCTGGTACTCGGCGATGACTTTCAACTTTTCCCAATTCATCGTAAATTTCATTCTTGTGTCTGAACTTCGAAGCCTGTTTTTCTTTAGCTTGGCCCCACGCGTATGGTGAAGACAAATAACGCGAGTAAACTGAATTTTTATTCTTAGTGTCTTTCTCTGCTGCTAGCGTTCGTTGATCGTGTTCAGCCAAGTGTGAAGCATTTATTATTCCGTAATGTGAGGGTCTGCGAACTCCTCTGTACTCATGTTTAAAGAGCGTCTTTGACCCAATTTTGCCAGATGCTTTACTTGCCGACGGCAAGGGTGAAACATTTGGGGCGTTGGAACTGGGTTTAATTTCTTTAGCAGTAAGAGGAACTTTTTTAACAGACTTTCCATTTGTAAATCTTTCTGTAATTTGCCTAAATATAGATGAATGCAATGCTTGCATGGTTTCTTTATCTTTTGGAAATAATGGCGCAGCTGTAGTTGCGTTAGGTGCAGATTTTTGACCCTTTGATTGTAAATAAGCGATTTTATTCAGCGCACTTTTGTTATCAATCTCGTTCGTTATGATTTTAACTTCCTGTGATGGTAAAATGTGATAATTTTTCTCCATTTTGTCTTCATTTAATTCAGATTTTCGATAACATGGGAGCTTAACTGTGGGTTTATTGTCGCAAAATAAAGGTTTTGTTTCTTTAGCCTGAGGTGAATGTAAAATACATTTTCTTTCTACCATCGGTTTGATGCCTTCAGATTTTAATAAACTCATTTCCTCAGCTTGTTCATCCAAATCGGGTAACCTTACTTCAGACATACACATATGATGTGTTCCTGTTCTTGATAAAATAATATCACATGCGCCACTTTCTTCCTCATTGTCCTCCGATTCAACGCTTTTAGAAAATATTTCCGCCTTCATTTGTTGTTTTTTATCGTCACATAGGTCCATTTGGACAAGCTCGTCTCCCATAGCAGTAGATGGAGTTTTGTTTGGAATTATTGAAATGCCAACTTTCTCCATTTCATTCAGCAACATTTCATCTAATTTCCCGATTGGGCCGTTCAGGCAACGTTTGGCCACTTCGTCTAAAGTCTCATTAAGATCCACTCCATGAAAATTGCTTTGTTTTTCGTCAATATGCTTAAAAGATATGTGTGGGTCAAGTTTGTTTCCCAAAACCCGCGGACTTGCATTAAACCCTTCAATACTAGGTCTTTGCGCTTCAACAAGAGGGGTTTCTTCTATGGTTTCCAATTTTTGTGCTAATTTTTCCTCTTCCTCCTTTGCAGTAGTAATATTAAGAAACCGTTTGTAATTAGGGTTTATTGACTGACACAGATCAGGATTTCTATCTTTTTTGATTGTATCGACTGTCTTTGCTTCAGCTTCATCGTAAATCGCTGCATCATTCGTTACAGTATCTGGAGTTTCAGGATTGCTTATATTCAAATCATGGTCTTCTTTAGCACAATCTAAGTTAGGTTCTTTGAGTGGTGCAGTTTGTTCTTGTGTTTCCTTGCTATCTTCTGTAAGGTGGGGTTCCCTTACTGAAGCCGCGTTGAATGTTTTCACTAGTTCTTCAGTAGTTGCAGAGTGAGTAGGTGTCATATTCTCCTCAACAATAATTTCGTCCTCATCCTCGTCGTCTTTAATTAACTCCCGAGACATTTTGAATATGCCATATTGTCTATCATCAGGTATGATAGGGTTCTCTATTTTGTTTTTTTGTTCTTGTATTTTTATTCTTTCCTTTTCGGCTTCTTGGATTTCACGTCTTGTGTTTTCAATGTTTACTGTTTGGGAACAATATTGTTCGCTAATAATTTTATCCGGTTCTACAGGGGCTGCCCCAAATGCTTGGTCTATTATCTTCTGGCACCTTTCACGGTGAGTAAGAGGGATTCCAGTTGTATAATCTAAGGGAGTAGTAGTACCTTTTTCTGTCGGGTATGAACCATCGTCTGAAGAGTTTGTACTTTTGTACACTTTTCTTAAAACAGCACAGGCAGCTGAAAAATAGCGATAAAAGCCATGAGTATTCTTGTTAAAATGCGCTATATAATTGAGCAAAATTTGAGTTTGAATTCTAAATTTAGGTTATCCTCGCAGGCTTTTTTCGCCATTTTTCTTTTCGTCTTCCAAAAGGTTTGACAATACAGCTTCATTGAAAAATCATATAAAACAGATATTAAAATAAACATTGTTAAAACTGTTTTTAATTAGGTTGAACATTTCAACATCAAAATGAATTACGGTGAAATTGTGCGGGGAACACGGTTTGCCATTCTTCGTGAATAACTTAAAATAATTGCTGATAATAAACATCTGTGATACCCTAGTAGTGATCGACTGCCAAGTCAAGGGCTCATAGGGGGCGTTTAAACTCATTACACTAGGTTAGACACTAACTACACGATAAAGAAAGAAATGATTCCTGCCAGTAAGTTTCATTAAGACAAAAGCATTTAGCAATTTTAACAATTTGGCATATAAACAGGCTAACCTTGTGGTGGCTTGAATGTAAGGCCTATAGCCAGGGGCAATAAAAAACCAAAACTAAGCGATAAACGCTAAGGTCAGTTAGACGAGCCGAGGCTTAACGCAAACGTCACTGAAGGCTTAAATTGCGCGGCTAGATTAGATGAAATAAGTTAGCGCACGCTCGAAAAAAAACGAAATAATACTTCATACAACGCTACTTTACTTTCGTACGAATAGCAAGAATCGAGTAAAGCGTGTGTGTCGTTTGACAGAGTTCTTGTCGGCTCGTGCCGTGCGAACAACAATTCATGTTCTACTCAACCTTTTGAACGTTTCTTGGACAAGAAACTAGTTAAAATTTACTAATAACTAATTTACTTCCTTATCGGCGCGAAAAATCTTTACTAATCAATTAAAATTATTTCAAACTTGCCTGGGACATTGCAAAGATCATCTCTTAGAACACGGGGTACAAAGGCACACACCTTCCTGATTCTTGAAATAGTTGTTCGTAACATCGTTGTTGACACATTTAATTTGTATGATAATCAGCGAAAATAATTTTCTTACATTTTTTTGAATTCTTGACAAAGCTACTAAAATAATTTGACACAATGGTTGCTTTTGTTGTTCCGATTTTGTATTAGAATTTTCTTTGAGCGGTTTTCCCTTGAAAAACGTATGCTGCCAGCAATATTTGGATGTAAATAAAGTTTCGTTTTTCATGCTGTTTATGCTGATAGAATGTTCAATATAATTTATGAATTGTGGCCTATGTGTTATTCTGATATGTAAGCTATATTATTGTAAAGTTTCATCAAAATTCATCCTAGAATCAAGAAAATTATTCACATACTTTCGCGTTTATAATATTAGTAGGATAAATGCTTCAATCATAATACAATTAAATACAAGTAAATGCAAATTTTGAACGCATTTTATTGAACGAAACTTTCTTCAATGGATACCGCAACGTTTTGTTGCAAATTTTATGTAACTGAGCAATATATTTTTTAGAGATTCCATTTATCTTTTTAGCTCTATAGATATCATTTTCCAAAACATTTGATTTTTATTTCACAGAATGGAAAAAATATATAAGCAGAACAAGTTTTTATACACTGGAATGTTACTGCTATTATTAGATTTGTTGCTAAACAAATCAAAATGTTTTCTGATTAGACAATTTTGATGTAACGAAACGTCATTTCAAATGCAAGAAAATAACAAAGATGGCTGAAGAACAGGTGAGAACCAAAATATTATGATTTTTTAACGATTTTAAATGAATTTACTGTAAATATTAAACTTAACACTACTTCAAAACCCCACAGATAAATATAGTCACGTATTTTTTTAAATGCCGCCACTAATTTAATTAATTTTGTCTCTGTTATTTGGTGTTTGGTACGCGAAGTGAAATTCTGTGCGTTGGATTCCCTTTACAGGCGTGATTTCAGCAATTTATCAATTATAAAAATAGTTATTACACGTTCAAAAGCAAGTTATTCTATGTTCATGCCGGCACTTTGGTTATAATGCGATGTTTACACATCCTATCCTTGAAATGTAATCAAAACGTAAAATGGTGAATAGCTACTTTCAGCCCCCTAGTGCGTTTTACTATTTCCGATGTTCCACTTTCAAATGACTATGTTGTTATGATGTGGATCATTTAAAACATTACCATTGCATTTTTTTGCGTATTGTTTTCTGTACTTGGTCTATGTTTTAAATATTTTGAAGGACAACATTTATTTCATTCCCAACAATAAAATTTTACAGAATGAAATATATAACGGAGCATAACGATGTAATTTACAGCAGCACTCGGCCAATTCTTAATAAACTGATCAATGTTTCTTAAAATAATTGACTAACCAAATTTCAAGAAGGAAAATAAAATAAGTCATTACTGAGATAAGTTGGTACAAAATTTGTCATTTAATCACTCTCTTGCACCATTTGTTACTAATACAGATTTTTTTTACTTTGATGAAGAAATTATCATATGATTAATGCATTTATTTTTAAGGAATTGAGCACTTCTCACTCACACACACAACACATTATAATTTTAGTTTCCTAGCAGGTTAGGTCGGCCTTTCTTTACCTGTGTACTTTATTGTAGATGGGATATCTTCTAATAACTTCCCTGCTTAAGGCAGAGCGGAAGCAGTGTCAGACTTTTACTGACTAAAACCCACCTATGTTCCTTCTTTTGCCCTTAATGTTCCGGCGGCTTGGGGCAACATAATGTAGTTTAGAATAATTCTGAGAGTAATAGAATTTTAAAAGTTTTATTAATATTGTGTAATGTTAATCCATATTGTGAAATCATTGTTTTGAGTTCTTTAATTTTTTATTACATTTATAAATAACATCATGCCTGAGTATCTCAAAAGGGACTTTTTACCTGACTGCGCACGGCAAAGGAGGGTAAGGGTGTTCATCAGTCTGTTTTTATCTCTTTTGGTAGGGTCACTCACAGTTAAAACTCACTTGAATTGTTTTACACCTTAACCAGACTATCCTGTACTGACCTCAATAAATGAAGGGCCCAGGCACATCCAGGGCTTAAAAACTAAGTTACAAACTAAATGACTGCTCGCTAAGGGCACCCCCTGTGGGGTATGGACCTCGGCTTAGGGCGTCATTGAGAGAGGGCAACAAGGGCGGCTGGGCCGATTATATAGGGACTTTTATCATTACTGGCTCAGCATTGTGGGCTGCCTCGTTGACCAATTTTGTTGTATAACGGGCTGTCTGCAACTCCACATCTGAGGCGTGCGTATGGCAGTTGACAGATTGCATAAGACAGTTTGCACGTTAGTGGCGACAAGGTCGGATTGACAGGTAAGGCAGAGGTGTACCAGGGTTGCGGGTCGTTCGAAAGAGATACCGCGGCCCCAGAACGTAAAGGGCAATAGAAGGAACATGGGTGGGTTTTGGTCAGTACAAGTCTAACAACATCACATCTTCAAAAAAAAGGTTACTCATTTAACAAAGTTTTAGTCTAGACTAATAAAAAAAGTGTACACATATCTCATCCAAATTTCCTGTTGTAAGTCTGCTGGAAGAAATTTCTAATGAAATAAACTTACCTTTGTGCTCTTCTGTCTTAATGTAATATCCTGTCATGTATTTTATGTGTGCATACTATAAATGAATAAAGCTGAAGGATCTGCTTGTAATTTAAAAAATAACTGTTGTTTAACTGAGAAAGTATAAACTGCACTTACAGAATCATATGACATGCGGCACAGCTAGTTGGAAATAAAACAAAATGGCAGATGTTAATTAGGCCAAAAATCTTACACCCTTTGATTTACAAAAGCAGTCATGAAGTTTTGCCCATTCTTCTCAATGGATCTATGCCTTGGAATGGGCAACAGTACTTTTTAAGACTGTGAAGAAAAGATGGATGGATTTTGTAAGGAATGATATGAAGGAGAAAGGAGTAAATGATGCCGTGACATCTGATAGGGGAGAATGGAAGAAGAAAACGTGTTGCGCCGACCCCAAATAGAATGAGACGAAGGCAGGAAAATGATGAGGATGACTGTAAAATGATAAATCGCTATGAAGTTACTGACACATAATTAAGCTATTGTATAGCTTCTATCGCGGGCCTTAAGCATAGAGACCGAATCCAGAAATTTCGTAACGAAAAATCCTAACACTTTCATTACGAATACGGACTGACCGTATTCGTAATTAAAGTCACGTATTCACGTGTACACGTCACAAGTATTTCAATCATGATTCCAATGTTCTATTAGTAGTAGGGGAGCCCAAGCGGGGATTTCGGGATTTACTAAAGCGCGGCAGATTAATATACAGGGGGATACCTTGTACCCAGTTAAGTACCTCCACAGAACATGAGGCCCATATATAAGGCCGCCCGTGAAGGATACAGGATCAGATTAGTAAAAAAAAATTGACCATCAGAAATTCTCGAGCGCGTCAGATTAAGGTAGGGTGAGTTAATTACACCCTAAAAAGTGTATATTCCACTAATCTGACAATTTGAGAGTGACGTAAAAAAGGGGAGGGCAACAAAGTTGTATAAAAAAAACGTCATCTCGACATTCTCGAGCATAGCTAAATTTTTTTTTATTTTGAAGGAAATAATTCAAGAATAATGAAAAATATATAATCTGACGATTTCCACAAGCCGAAATAACAAAAATTCGTCGATAAAGTTAAATGCGTGCAGCTGCGTGATGCCTACATTTCCTTCTCCGCGTTTCTATTCCTCTCTCACTCTTTCTCTATCTATTACTCTCTCACTCCGTCCCCACTCTGGTTTCTGTTATTAAATTATTTTAAATTGTTTTAAGCTTTTTTTTAAATAATTTTTTTATAAATACATGTATTTTACTGAAAAAGCATACACTTATTTATTTTCATGCTACTTCCTGAGCTTTTCAATTAATTAAGTTCAATGATTTAAAAAAAATAAAAAAAAAATTTTTTTGAAAGTTATTTTTTGGGAATAACTTTTAACCGGCTTTATCGATCAACTCCAAAAACTAATCCGCCTTTGAGCTTAAAAAACCACGTCGATCGCCACCAAGCTGGTCAAAAGCGGTTGATTCGTTCGAGAGATATCGTGAACGAAAGAAACCCGAAAAAGTGTTTCTTCGGGATTACTCCGAAATTTGTGGTTCAATCAATTAAAATTGCAAAATTACTTATGTGGATGATAAAACTGCGTCGAATGCCGCCAACCGTGTAAAAATCGGTTGATCCATTCAAAAGTTATTGCGGTTTGAAAATTCGAAAAATAGTGTTCTATGAAACTTCTATCAGACTTTCGAGCTGGGAGAGCTCAAATGCATAGAAATATTATTTCTTTGAACTCAGCGAGCTCAAAATATCACATAAATTATATTTTGAGCTCAAAAATGTCATAAGTACAATTTTAAGCGCCCAGGAATGGAATTAGCGAGAAGTTGCAGGGATGGCCTTTAAGGTGAACCGTTTTTCTAAATTTTTTTTGTCAGATTAGGCGAATCCCTCTACATAATCG
This sequence comes from Ochropleura leucogaster, assembly GCA_958449745.1. Taxonomy (NCBI): domain Eukaryota; kingdom Metazoa; phylum Arthropoda; class Insecta; order Lepidoptera; family Noctuidae; genus Ochropleura; species Ochropleura leucogaster. Next base: position 6,068,212 of record OY288228.1, on the reverse strand, counting down.
TCAGATTATGAGACAGTACGTTTAGAACATAAATAATAACCACATATATCTTAATCTGACGCGCTTGAGTATTTCAAAATGGCGATTTTTTTTTGCACATTATGAAAATGGCCGCGAGTTTGCGTCCCATCGAAATCGTCAGATTAGTGAATGAGAGCTTTTTTTTGGTGCACTTAACACTCCCTTAGAAAATCTGACGCGCTCGACAAAATTTTTTTTTTTTCATTTTCAACCCCTAAATACAACCACCTCCATCATGCAAGCGATCAGATTAACATACGTACATTATTAAAAATACATAGGGCATTGATGCTATCAATATCTGACGCGCTCGAGGATGTCCATGCAACAGTTTTTTTTTACATATTTAAAAATCTATAGCCGCTTCCCCCACCGATGTAACGGTATATATCATATAACATTTTTTTCTTCTTATCATCTAAGCTTTGCATCCCAATAGGTCTCTACGACGCTCGAGTAAATCCCCATTTAGCATCGTGGGCTCCCCTACTATAGCGTGTTTGGTAGAGAATCGGAAAGTGTATCGACATAACGCTGGATCAAACCCAAGGTCTTGTTTTCTTTTTGCGACTTTTTTTCATTCGAAGTACTTTTTAAATATTAGATTTAGTTTTTTTTTAATTTATTGTATAAGTTGATAAAAATGCTATGCAATAGCTTTACCGCGGCAGTCCCCGAGTGCCACACGTATTTTTTTATTTTATTTTCTATTAATGTTAATTTTTTTATTTAACTGTATTATTGTATTTTAAAATGTGACTGTTTTTCGACATAATTTGTACACCAGGTATGGTCAAACATGTCAAGCCAGAAAATTGTTTATCACACCAATAATAAGCATCACACCATGTGATTCTTGTAACTTTATCTTGACTATTCGAGCCCTTTTTTATTAAAAAAAAGGCTGTACTACGGATAAAAAATATTTCTTAAAGTGAGCAAAGATTTTAAATGTCTATTGTTTTTTTTTTTACAGGAGGTGATACAAATAGAGCTGCTATGCAAACAGTTGTACGAATCACAAGACCCTCTCGTGAGGGACCAGGCAGAGAAGGCGGTCGTTGGCTTTCAGGTATTTTGCATAAAAAACGTCCCTTTTCTCAAGTCTCTTTCTCAAATAGATAAAAAGATAATTTTGTCCTTTTAATTATTTAATTTTATTTAAACTTCATGTACAATAGTGGTACATAGGCGGACTTAATGCCATAAGGCATTCTCTACCAGTCAACCTTTGGGTAAAATACGACAACATTGTTATAGGGTGCATTTTTTTTAATAAAATCTTTAAATAATATTGTGAAAGCGTAAGTGAGTTTGTTACCTCTTCACGCTTAAATGGCTAAATCGTTTTTGATGAATTTAGGTAGAGATAGTTGGGAACCAGGAGACGGACATAGGCTATAAAAATTGAGATAAGGGGGAGAAAGAAAAAAGAAAAGGGGAGAGACAAATTTTTTTTTTCGATCATCACGCGGGTTATAGTTAGTGCTTGCCTAAAGTAACTATGCCACGCGGACGAACACGCGGGCGGAAGCTAGTAAAATACATTTTCATTGACACTCTAGGAAATAATATTATAATAATATTATTATTTTATATAGAATATTCTATATAATAATATTCGTTTGTGTATCTTTGCAGGAATCGCCGGATACTTTAAGCAAATGCCAGGCGTTACTCGAGCGCGCCGATTCCAGCTATTCACAGCTGTTAGCTGCTACGACGCTGGCTAAGCTTATAAGCAGGTAAGTAACTACACAAAAAACTCATCTTATCCAGCAGATTCCTTCTAAGTCCTAAGTCTTTGGTAATAGTAGTATTTTTAACCGAATTCATATAGAAGGAGGTTATGTAGGTATTCGGCTAGCAATAGCAAAAAACTTGAGAGGTGTCAAGGGACACCCGGATGGAACGAAGTTATTATTTATTATGTACAAAAAACTTGTATACACTCAACAAAAATAATCGTCGCAACACCACACTGTTCAATGCGAAATAGAAATACGAAACGAAAATAACTGGCTTGCATTCTGTGAGAGATAGAGAGACAGACAGAGAAACACGCGCACGCCGCACGGCTTACAACTATAGCAAAAAGTGTCGTACAACTTTCGGTCTTAATTTTTTTCCGTTTAGCCCCCTTTCGCAACGCGCGATAAGGAACTTCGTTCCAAAACCAAGCCGGCTCGTTTTGTTGTCAGTCTGTCTGTATCAAGACCGTTTATCTCGGAAACGCTTGGAATTATCGAGTTGAAAATAAAATTAAATACTCAAATCTGTGATCCTTTAGTGCTGTGAAAAAATCAACCCTCTAAGTCTACGCAGTCAAAAGATATAGCCGATTACGTCACAAGTGTGTACGGAAAAAGTACAGAAAGGGGAAATAAATTAATAATAATAATAAATATATTGGGACAACTCACACACGGCTATCTGATCCCAAGCTAAGCAGAGCTTGTGTTATGGTAACCAGACAACTGATATACATACTTTTATAATTTATTAATACATACATATTATAGATAAATCACACCCAGACACAGAACAAACAATCATGCTCATCACACGAAGTTTGTCCTGGGTGGGAATCGAGCCCACGACCTCCGCCTCAGCAGTCAGGGCCACTAACCACTGGACCAACAGGCCCGTCAGAAAAGGGGAGAGAAAAATATTTTTATTCGATCATCGCGCGGGTTCAAGTTAGCGTTAGCCCAAAGTAACTATGCCACGCTGACGAAGTCGCGGGCGAAAGCTAGTTAACTAAATAAATAATAATTGGGTAGTTGACACCATTAACCAATAATTTAAAAACACATTTTTTCTGAAAGAACATCTTATTCTAGACCTGAGAACTCCATTCATTTCAAAATAACTTTAAAATTCGATTTTTAGTGGCTTTTAAATCAATAAATAGTTGCATCATTGACTTGACAACTTAGTGACGTCATCGGTTGTGAGTCTCATACAAAATCTATGGGGGAAGCGCGTTTTAACAGCTCATAAAAAGTATATCAATTGATTGGTTTTGTCAACTACCCTATTGCCATCAACCGGGCACTAATCCAGACTTCTTGGGTGCTACTCAGAAATTCCTGGTCGAAAAACCTAATTACCCGACCCGGGAATTGAAGTGGGGACTTTAATTTTTTCTTATTTTTTTTTTTAATTTTCAGGTCCACAGCGAGTCTGTCAACGCAACAACGCTTGGACATCAGGAACTATGTCCTCAACTACTTGGCTACTAGACCTAAACTGGCCAACTTTGTTGTGCAGGTAATTTCATCATCGCCTGCTTAGCCTTTTTCTCAATTCTATTGAGGTTAGCTTACAGTCTAACCGGTTACGGGACTCAAACTCGAAGCATTTATTTCTATAAGACCATTACAGGCACTTTTGAATGTCAAGAAACATAGATGATGCTGCTACATTCCCAGTCAGTTAGTTGCCCATTCCAAAGCGTAGATCTCTATGGAGAAGAATGGGCAAGAAACTCCATGGACACTCTTTTAAATCATAATATTTTTACAAAATTATGGATACATTGTTCATGTTGAAATTATACAAATATGTGAGAACGATGTACTTAGTTACATGTCCACGTTAAGAGCATTCAGAGTAAAAGCAAAACGACAATAAATATACAGGGTGGAATTTTGTAATGCTACCTGAAGGGGAAGACTCATAATACTTTATATAGAAAATTTTACTCAAAGAAATCATTCTTTTTCTGGAGATCTGTCATACAGGTCCCGAACCCATTATAGACTCCAGCTCTCACAAAGGTTATAAATCTGATTTCACATAATATGACTTGAACCAAAGAATGTACCTTTTTCAGAGAAATAAAAACCTATTCTTTATTTTTTAAAAGAAAGAAAACGGCATTCAATGTTTTTTTTTTAAATTTGCTTGCCGCACACGGTAATCGAACCGCTTATAATCTGTAAAAGTTGCACCTGTACTGTGTATTGCACCGATCGTTAGGGTCAATATGGATGAACTCTTTAACAAACTTCTTAAGTTAAATGAAAGGACAATGGTTTTTTTTTCTATTGTTATTTATTTTGTTTTTTGACATTCAAAAGTACCTGTAATGGTCTAATTGATTCGTGCCTGTGGATGATGAGCAATGGGTAGCTCACCGTCCGTCCGTCTACTGACGACAGGCCGTGTCGACGGCGCGTTTGTTTCACGCGCGCCTCAAAGAGAGCCAGCAAAGCAGAGGGACTTGCCAGAGCCTCCGCCTGCCGGGGTTGCGGGTTGTTCGAAAGAGATACCGCGGCCCCGGAACGTAAAAGGCAATAGCAGGAACATGGTTTAGTCAGTAAAACTGTGACACTCCCCCCCGCTCCGCCTAGAGCGGGGGAAGGTATTTGATGATTTCCCATCCCCAAAAAAATTGAAATAATCTAATTGAAATAATGTGAAGTAAATTTGACTTTGAGTTTATGTTATAACGAGTAACTTCATGTCTTGTCCACAGTCCCTGGTGTCGCTGTTCGCTCGTATCACGAAGCTGAGCTGGTTTGACATGATCAAGGAGGAGTATGTCTTCCACAACGTCATCAATGATATCACTAATTTCCTCAGGGTAAGTGTGTCATCATCAACATACATACAACGCCACAACATGCGACTGCTGCGCTGCGTGTCGCGGCTTCAATTCCCGCACGGAACAAATATTTAAATGATATCCTCACTAATATTATAAAAGCCTAAGTGAGGGAGTTTGTTTGTTACCTCTTCACGCCTAAATGATTTTGATGAATTTTGGTACAGAGAATGTTAGGACTCTGGAGACGGACATAGGCTAATTTAAAAAAAAAAATAGGGAGAATGAGGAAAGAAAAGGGAATACTTAGCTTATAAATAAGGCGCACGGGCAAAAACTACAAGTAGCAGGTACCTGCAAATCAGGAAAGAGAAATACGGTATTACACCCATTTTTAAAAAGTAGGTATCTCATTTTGATCCTAGGGTCCTAGTAAACCACCAAAAAAAAATATCCAATCGATAAGTGCCATAAAACTGCATTTCACAAAAACGCTTGACGCCTTGTTACTCTGTGGTCATGATGTCAGTTGGTCATGTAAACAAATGCGCTGTTATTAGTCTTTCTGTTTAATTGTATATTTCACTGTAACTTATGGGATTATTATATGGTAGTATTTATTTCTTCCATGGTAATAATACTATTATTTCAATAAAAATTAAAATGTAAAGTTTAATAATACAAAAATAATAGACGTTGCTCAGTTGACAGTTGTCACTTTTTGTGCACATGACCGTATGACGTAATAATCATGGCGGACACTGTTTCGCTTAGTAAAACAACAGACTAAAAAAAGTGAAAACTTTGAAATCAATTTAAAAATTTATTTAGTTCTTTTATTAACTAAATCCAACATTTTCCGACTGCTTATTGCCTAAGCTATCTGAATTGTGTATTTTTAGAATTTCTTTCATATAGAGTAAAATACCCTATTGTGTTACCTCGAATTTAACGCGAGCGAAGTCGTGGACAAAAGCTAGTGTTGTATAAAACCTGCTATAATTTTGTTTACAGAGTCAAGAACTATGTACTATAGGCGTGCAGTTATTGTCTCAACTGGTGACTGAAATGAACCAGGTCTCCGAAGCTGATGCCAATCGTTCTCTTGCTAAACATAGGAAGATTGCTTCATCATTCAGGTAAATGATAAAAGTGATTAATGTACTCGGTAAGTCTTTAATCTGGCATGGTTACTAACATTATAATTAATGATTGATGTGATTTATCTATACTAATATTATAAAGCTGAAGAGTTTGTTTGTTTGAACGCGCTAATCTCAGGGACTACTGCTTGGAATTGGAAAATTCTTTTAGTGTTGGATAGTCCATTTCTCGAGGAAGGCTATAGGCTATATAACATCACGCTACGACCAACAGGTGCTGAGCAGCGTGGGCGAAACCGCGTGGAACAGCTAGTCTATAATATGTATGTATTTATGAATTATATAAGTATGTATATCAGTTGCCTGGTTACTATAACACAAGCTCTGCTTAGCTTAGTTATTTAATTAACACTTGAAACGGGATATTTACCATGTTTGGTAGGGGCGTTCATAAATTACGTGAGGTGTTTTTTTTTAATTTTCTGTCCCTCTCCCCCCTTGGTGAGATTTTATTCAACCCCCCCTTCATCCCTCAAACTCACGTGAGATATTTCAAAATCTGGGTTTCTTACGTAAACGCGTTGGATTATTATTGTAAAAGGAGAAAAAAATAGATAACAACGATCACGCTTAAGATTACATCTTGAGCGTGTACTATCTGGATTAAATGGACCAAAATAGTATTTTTTTTTGTTTTATTCAGAAAAAAAATTGCGTGAAATTTGACTCGACCCCCCCCCCCCCCCCCCCTTAAACATCTCACGTATTTTATGAACGCCCCCTTATTTGTATCGAGTTAACGATATTTCGGCGATGTTGCAAACGCCATGATCAAGGATGAACTGAAGTTATTGCGGGTGGATGTCTACGAGCAGACAAAACGATCTACCCTCTTTCTTATTCGTTTTTTTCGTTCGTGACCACTAACACCGTCACTCACAACTCGATTTTGCTCTCGACACACAAAACTCACTGTATCAAGTAGCGATCTTTTTTCAAGTTTTGGGGTTTTTAAATCAAGTCAAATCATTTATTTCAATTAGACCATTACAGGCACTTTTGAATGCCAAGAAACAAAATGAATCTACAGTCCCGGTCACAAGGCATAATAACTTGTGAAAGTACTGTAGTTGCCCATTCCAAAGCGTTGATCTCTATGGAGAAGAATGGGCAAGAAACTTCATGGACACTCTTTTAAATTATAATATTTTTACAAAAACGTATTTATATCATTCATGTTGAGATTATACAAATATGTGAGAACGATGTAGAAAGACGTGCACAGTAAGAGCGTCCAGAGTAAATAAAAAGCAAAATTTAATTTTAAATCTAAATAAGTTTAAAAATGAACCGTGGTAGCTAAAAAATGACCAGTCCCAACTGACAGCGCCCGTTCACGAACATGACGTATGGATCAGCCCCATTCAGCTCGACCATTTTGAAGGGAGCTAAATGACCCGACACACCCGCCACCATCAGCGAGACATTTAAGTGAGCATGACACTATCAACCACCAGGGCTTCGTCATGTCAATGATAATACATAGCACTCACATATGGGCTTAATAATTATACAATACTAGAGAATTGATTCTATACATTTTAGACTTATTTACACAATTGAAACTCGATACAATTAACAAACATGGTAAATATCCTGTTTCAAGTGTTAATTATAAAAGGGATAAGTGTTTTTTTGTTCATCATATCGTTTTCTCGACATCAAATGACGCCAATCGTTCACTTGCTAAACATAGAAAGATTGCTTCATTATTCAGGTAAATTTATTTATTTAGGCAAACCAACTAAATACATACAAAAGCATTCGTAGTGAGGAACATCTACAATTACAATAGAATTGCCAGCATCTAAATTAAAGATAAGTACAGCATTTTATTTAGATCACACTATACAAAAACTATACAATAATAATCAATAAAAGGATCTTTAATTATAAAAGCGACAGTGAGTTTGTTTGTTAGTTTGTTACCTCTTCACGCTGTAATGGCTAAACCGATTTTGATGAATTTTGGTACAGAGTTAGTTAACCGGTAATAGGCAATTTTTTTTTAAAAGTGGTGTATGATGGAGAACGAGGGATGAAAAGGGAAAACTTAGCGTTGCTGTTACTAATCAATAAGGCGCAAGGGGAAAAACTGCAGGTAGCAGGTACTGTGTTATACCGAATTTAACGCGAGCGAAGCCGCGGGCAAAAGCTAGTTATTAATAAATTGTCCATATACTTAAAACTAAATTAGTTTGATTGAGGTAAAATAAATTAAGGATTAAATTGTGATAATGTGCTACATAATATTATAAATGCGAAAATTGTATAAAATAACAAAACAACATACAAACACATATAAGAAAAAGAAAATAATATTACAGGGCAAGAATTACATCTTATTGAGCACAGCACTTATCCTTACTTCCTTACTAATATTATAAAACTGAAAGTGCGTTTGTTTGTTACCTCTTCACGCTTTAATGGCTAAACCGATTTTGATGAATTTTGGTACAGAGATAGTTGAGAACCAGGAGACGGTCGTAGGCTATTTTTTTTTAAAGTGGGATGTGAGGGAGAAGGAGGGAAGAAAAGGAAAATCTTAGCGTTGCTATTACAAATCAATGAGGCGCAAAGGAAACTGTGTTACCTCAAATTTAACGCGAGCGAAGCCGCGGGCAGAAGCTAGTAAATAATAAAAGGGATAAATGTTTTTGCGTTCTTCATATCATTGCGTTTTCTCGACATTCCGTGTGTCACTAGCATTTATTTTAATTAGACCATTACAGGCACTTGAATGTCAAGAAACAAAATGATGAAGCTACAGTCCCGGTCACAAGGCATAATAAATTGTGAAAGAAATAAAAAATAAAATAAAAATATAATAGCAAATAATTATTACATCGAAATAAATGATTATCCATTTTCTCAGTCGTGTACTAGCGCTCGCCGGAACAGTCGTTTTATTTACATGACTCAACACCCCTCTATACATACGTACGCAGTAGGTACACTTACAGTACTGTAGTTGCCCATTCCAAAGCGTTGATCTCTATGAAGAAGAATGGGCAAGAAACTCCATGGACACTCTTTAAAATTAGAATATTATTACAGAATTGTATTTACGTCATTTGTGTTGGGATTATACAAATATATGAGAACGATGTAGAACGACGTACACAAATATGATTAAAAATCTAAATAAATTTAAAAATGAACCATGACAACTAAAAGATGACCAGTCCCAACTGACAGCGCCCGTTCACGAACATGACGCATGGATCAGTCCCATTCAGCTCAACCATTTTGAGGAAACAAAATGACCCGACACACCCGCCACCATCAGGGAGACATTTAAGTGAGCATGACACTATTAACCACTCCGGAGACAGGAACGTCCTCACATTGTGGGCCGTATCGAGGAGTACTGCTTACTTAATGATGTGTTTTATTTCATTTAATAAAATGTTGCCCTACACTAGGAATTTCTCCTGTATCGTAGATGCGTTCACAAACATTTAAACTCACATACACAAACAGCCAGACGAACAACTTCTTGTTGGTACACACAAATATTTGTACCATGCGGGGATCGAAGCCGCGACACGCAGCGCAGCAGTCCATCGCCCAACCGTGTCGTCAGTTATATTATTATATTCAATTATACAAGATTGGCGATTTAAAATGCTAGCGCTCTCATTAATGATCAACCATTTATTTGTATGTTTTCCATTGTTATGCTTGCCAACTTCAAAAGGAGGATTTATTCGGCGAGTTTCATGTACGTATGTTAGACTCGGATACCGAAAACGCTCATTGGCTTTCTCTTACAAAATTATGCTTGTCTACTGTTAATTTTACTGGCTGGTTAACTCTCGCTTACCTAGGCACGTGGATGGAACCTTCCTCTTTAATATTACAAGCTGAGACAATCCGGGGTTGCGGGTTGTTCGAAAGAGATACCGTGGCCCCGGAAAATAAAGCGCAAAAGAAGGAAAATGGGTGGGTTATAGTCAGCAAAAGTCTGACACTTCCCCCCGTTTCGCCTAGAGCTGCCAAGCACTTGATGATTTCCCATGTTTTATAAAAAGTGGATTGCGCTGTATAAAAAATCTTAGAAGTTGTATTTTCACCCAATTTCCAGTCTCTGATTGAGCTGAAAGGTCTTCACACATGTTAAGTTTCATAATTGTAATGTATTTAAATTAGGCTAATAATCAGCACTTTTTGGACGTCACATTACAAGAGACAGTCCTACAAAACGCCCTGCCCTTCGCCACTTCCTAGTGTTTTAGCTGGGAAGAAGAAGTGGCGGAACAAACTCCCTAGCAACACATCTGTCTGTCAGGTTAAAAGAACCAGATTTTATACAATTTCATTTATTTTCGATGGCAATACATGGTTAGTAGAGTGACGCTATTCTAAATTCAAGACGGCGCACAGTGGTCTGGTCCCACATCGAAAATTAGTGGACATAGGCAACAAAGTTCCAATATCGATGCGTTTTTTTTAAGTGATTCTTTATGATATTCCTGACAACTGTTAGTCTTGTGAAATTTCTTCTAATGTTGATAGTTTGTCTGAAAAATAAAGATTTTTTTTTGTTTCATTTGATCTAATATGTTGGGTGTACGGCGAGAGTATATGATAGCTAGGGTCATTTTCTATCCACGAAAAAAAAAATCTGTGCCGGCCATCTGCAGCCGCGCGAGTAATCATTCCTTAAAAAAAAATTGTTTATGATATTTTTTGCCATATAAAATAAATTCAAAGTATATTTTTTGTGTCATTTGGCTGTTTTGACCTTTTTTTTAATATATAGTTTTGATAGCATATAAGGTACCTACAACTAGTAATTCTTCGAGAGATTATTTTTTTAAACAATTTTTTGGACTGAACATTTTATATTGAGTTTTAATGTTTATAAACGCACCCACGATACAGGAGAAATTCCTAGTGCGGGGCAAAGTTTATCGAAAAAAAAATGCTATTGGTGTCAAAGATAGAAGGACTTTCTGAGGAAAATACGAGAAAGCGTGGTTTTTTTTTCACTGTAATGTTATTTTTAACTGAATGAGGTTTATCGGTGTTTGAGACTAACATGTGCACTCATTTATCTGATAATTTTAGCCCAATTAACTTGATTATTCAAGGTGGAATTTTGTAATAATGCCACCTGAAGGGGAAGTACTCTTAATACTTTAGATTGAAAATTTTACTCAAAGAAAACATTCCTTTATTTTTAACCGACTAAAATCTAAAGAAATAAATATATTTATATAAATTTTACTCAAAGAAAACATTTCTTATATTTTGTACCGACTAAAATCTGTAAAAGTTGCACCCTGTACTTTTATTGCATCGATCGTCAGGGTCAATAAGGATGAAATCTCTTTAACAAACTTCATAAGTTAAATGAAAGGAAAACAATGAAATCTTAAATTATTAATTCTATGGGTCAAGTTAAACCACTTTTAGTCAAAGATCCATCTGTAAACTTATGTTATTAATTAATTATTATCATTGACGTCATTTATCCATTGAAATGACTATAGCACGGCCAACGAGAAGGGATACCAAATGTAAACAAAACCCATGCTAAAACCCCATCTAAAATGGCCGCCCGAATGTTGGCGAACCCGTCTTAACGTTGTCATGTTTTTGCCGGGAGAACGAGACATTACGATAAAGGCACAAGATGGAAAGAGCTAAATATTAGATTGTCAACGCCACAGTTGTTCTTTAGGTTAATGACCTTTCGTATCGCTTCTCGTTGGCCGTACTATAATTATTATTTAGATAAGAAAAATGGAGAAAGAAAATGGAGCCCATTTCGAGCAATAAGTTAGTTTACGATTTTATGTAAATAACAAAATTAATTTAAGATTTCATTGTTTTCCTTACATTTAATTTATGAAGTTAATCTTTGAATGCCGTTGTCTTTCTTTTCAAAAATAAAGTAATGTTTTCTTTGAGTATTTTTTTTTTAAATATTAAGAGTACTTCCCCTTCAGGTGGCATTACAAAATTCCACCCTGTATATTATTATGTACCTTTGGTAGCCCCGGCGAAAGAATTAATTTACGTTGATTGTACAGACGCCTGCACATCAAGCTACCACAATCTGTCAGATTTTTTTGATAGATTTTCGACTTTATTTCTAAAGTATTAGGTTCAAGGTTCATTGGGAAAAATTGACAGTTTCGGGTAGCTTGACCTGCAGGCGTCTGTACAATCGTGAGCTATATCATCCTACTAATATTATAAATGCGAATGTTTGTGAGGATGCATGGTTGTATGGATGTTTGTTACTCTTTCACTTCTATTTCGATTTTGTTGAAATTTGGCACAGAGGTAGATTATAGTCTGGAATAACACTAAGGTTTTTTTTGGTATCTCGTGAGCGAAGCCGCGGGCGCCAGCTAGTCCTTACTAATATTATAAAAACGAAAGTGATTTTGATGATTTAGTACAGAGATAGTTGGGTCCCTGGAGACGGACATAAGGCTATAATTTTTTTTTTAAAGAGTAAGAAATAAGGGAGAAAGAGGAAAGAAAAGTGAAAACTTTACTTTGCTATTACAATAAATAAGCCGCTAGGGCAAACAGTAAAAGTAGCAGGTACCAAATCAGGAAAAGGGAACTGTGTTACCTCGAATCAAACGCGAGCGAAGCCGCGGGCGCCAGCTAGTAATACTATAAATGCGAATGTTTGTGAGAATGGATGGCTGTAAGGATATTGGTTACTCTTTCATGTCAAAATGGTTGAACGTATCTTGAAGAAATTTGACACAAAAAGAATAACACAAAGGATATTTTTTTTCGATATTACGCGGGCGAATTTTCAGTTAGTAAAGAATATTCTATCTATCTATCTAACGTAAAATAATTGTTCCCAGGGACACGCAACTCTTCGAAATGTTCCGCCTATCGTGTTCTCTTCTCGGCACGATGCGCGGCAAACCTCTAGAGCTGTCGGATGAGAGACAACATGCTCTGGTGGCTGCGTTACTGAGACTGGCACACAATTGTCTTACCTTTGACTTCATTGGCACGACCAGTGATGAATCGAGCGATGATTTGTGTACTGTGCAGGTGAGTTAAAAAAAAAACAATTTTTTTTTTTCATGAATGGCATCTTGTAGTTTAGCCTTGGAGGTAGTCGTCGGCTTAACCTGGTAATCAAAAGTCATTTATTAAAATTGGGTTGATAATCAGCTTCTTTTTGAAAGTCACATTACAAGAGACAGTCCCACAAAAGCGCCCTGCCTGTAGCCACTTCCTAGTGTTTTAGTTGGGAAGAAGTGGCGAAACAAACTCCCCAGCAACATATCTGTCTGTCAGGTTAGAAGAACCAGATTTTACACAATTTCGTTTATCACAAAGTACATCGTTACTAATATTACAAAAGCGAAAGTGAGTTAGTTTGTTACGTCTTCACGCCTAAATGGTCAAACCGATTTTGATGTATTTTGGTTCAGAGAGTTGGGACCTTGAAGACGGACATAGACTTATTTAAAAAAAAATTGAGAAAAGGGGAGAGAAAGATTTTTTTTTTATCACTAACTGGGGTAAAGTTAGCGTTAGCCCAAAGTAACTATGACACGCTGACGGAATCTGAAAGCTAGTAATATAATAAATGTTTGAATAGGCTCTAAAACTACTGAACCGATTTTAATCATTTTTTCACTAATAGGAAGCTAAATTATCAGAAAGATAGACTAGGCTATACAACATCACGCTACTACCCACGGGAGCTTGGCAGCAAATAAAGACGCGGGTGAAACCGCGCAAGATAGCTAGTCTTTAATATTATAATTAATTAACTTTTTAACATTGTTGTGTTCCTCTTGTGTGATGATTCATAAAAGCTTGTTAAAGTTTTTATATATATTTTTAGATTATAAAGAATAAAGATCTGTTTGTTTGTATCGAATAGGCTCCCAAACTATTGAACCGATTTTAATATTTTTTTCACTAATAGGAAGCTACATACATTAGCAGAATCTAACATGGGCTATACTAGTCACGGGACCGCAGGAAAGCTAGTATAATAAAATGATCGCATTTTCCTTCCCAGATCCCCACATCATGGCGTCCAACATTCCTGGAGTCGGGAACCCTGGACCTGTTCTTTGAGCTGTACCACCTGTTAGGTGGGTCGCTGGCCAGCCTGGCGCTGGCGTGTCTGGTGCAGCTGGCGTCCGTGCGCCGCTCCCTGTTCAGTTCCAACGAACGCGCCAAGTTCCTGAACCGGCTTGCTGCTGGGGTACTCAGAATATTGGATAATACCCAGGTACGAAGGCAGATATGGTACCTGGAGGAAAATGTCGTGGCATGTTCTAGTACTTTGTAGAACAGGAGTTCCCTAATGATATATTACAGCAAACAATCTTCAGACAAAAAACGTTTGGTGAAATGATTTAATTTCTTTTTAATTTTTTCTTTAATAAAAATGGGTAGGTTGTTATGTTAAATCTGTGACCTCCTTCCTGTGTCAGGAACGACTACATATTTGATGCATAAAAACTGTTATTTCAACTGAAATATTAGACTGAATAAAAATTGTTAAAAGTACTGGTTGGTAAAGAAGTTATAGTTTAAACGTTAATTTTTCAAACATTAAGTTTTTGTTAGAATTTTTTGTTAAGTAATAATTTGCCCAGATTTTTTTTTTGGAAATTGAAAATTTGTCAAACTCTTTTCGGACAAACAAGGAAAACCCAGTATTAACACCACAAATCTTCTTTCAGGGCCTATCCGACCCCACAAACTACCACGAGTTCTGCCGACTCCTGGCGCGGCTCAAGTCCAACTACCAGCTGGGTGAACTGGTGATGGTGGACAGCTACCCGCGCCTCATCGAACTCATCGCCAAGTTTACTGTGCAGAGCTTACAGGTGAGAAGACATGACACCACTATTGTGACATCCCCGCCTTACCGTACCTGTACCTTACCATTTGGACCTGAGAGGGAATGGGAAGCGGTCATCTCCTGCGAAGCAGTCATGCTAGTGAAGGAGGTGGCCGGGCGGTTGTGGGTGAGAACCTCAAACCAAACTCAACCACCGCGAGACGACTCCCGGCCACCAGATTTAGATGCGGGCCTGTGAGCAATGGGTAGCTCGCCGTCCGTCCGTCTATTGACGATAGGCCGTGTCGACGGCGCGTTCGTGTTTCACGCGCGTCTCAAAGAGATGTTAGCAAAGCAGAGGGACCTGCCAGGGATACCGCCGGCTGGAAGGAAAAGTTCATTCAAAGGATTGTTCGAAAAAGATACCGCGGCCCCCGAACCTAAAAGGCAATAGAAGGAACATAGCTGGTTTTAGCCAGTACAAGCCTTACACTCCCCCGTGCTCCGCCCAAAACGGAAGAAGTTATTTGATAAAGAGAACTTTTTTATATCAGTCAAGTAGTTTCGGAGTCTATACAATACAAACAAACAATCAAATCTTTTCTCTTTATAATATTAGTGTGGATACATTCAATATATTATACATACCTATAAAATCCTGTCAAATACATGATTAAGATGTTCTTTAACATGTCTAACAAAGAGCAATCCTGCAAGGAGTGGTATCTATGTCAGGGTCGACTTCCAGTCTTACCAGAGGCTGAATACCAGTATGTTATGTGGAGCTACCCATCCGACACTGATAAATAAATAAATAAATATATTGGGACAACTCACACACGGCTATCTGATCCCAAGTTAAGCAGAGCTTGTGTTATGGTAACCAGACAACTGATATACATACTTATATAATTTATAAATACATACATATTATAGATAAATCACACCCAGACACAGAACAAACAATCATGCTCATCACACAAAGTTTGTCCTGGATGGGAATCGAACCCACGACCTCCGGCTCAGTCAGGGCCACTAACCACTAGACCAACAGGCCCGTCAAATAATGATAATACTTATTATGACGATACTTTTTTGTAAGAAGTCTGACACCCAGGAAAGATTTAAGAACTCAGTTACTATGTTAGTTACTCAGTAAGTAAAAATACTCATCATCTACCTAGCCTTTTCCCAACTATGTTGGGGTCGGCTTCCAGTCTAACCGGATGCAGCTGAATATCAGTATTTTACATGGAGCGACTGCCTATCTGACCTCCACAACCCAGTTAGTACTGGGTAATAAGTTACCTCTTGGTAAGACTGGTTGTCAGAATTCCGGGACACTGACTACCTGTAACGACTGTCAAAGATCTACAAATGACAGCCGGGACCAACGGCTTAACGTGCTTTCCTGAGGCACGGAGGAAACTCGGTATGTAACGGGTGGTCACCCATCCACGTTCAACCTAGGCAAGCGCGGCATAACCTAAAGATCGACCCGAGCGGCTGCTATTATTTAGCCACGAGCTCCTCCAGTAAGTAAAAATACTACTATCTATACTAATATTATAAAGCTGAAGAGTTTGTTTGTTTGTTTGAACGCGCTAATCTCAGGGACTACTGGTTGGAATTGGAAAATTCTTTTAGTGTTGGATAGTCCATTTCTTGAGGAAGGCTATAGGCTATATAACATCACGCTACGACCAACAGGTGCTGAACAGCGTGGGTGAAACCGCGTGGAGCAGCTAGTTGTTAAATAAAATTGATGTGTTCTTTTATTGTTCTAGATGTGGCAATTCGCGCCCAATTCTGTGCACTACTTGCTGTCTTTATGGCAGCGGATGGTCGCGTCAGTGCCCTACGTGAAGGCTTCGGAACCTCACCTGCTGGAGACGTACGCGCCAGGGGTCACCGCCGCCTACATCGGTTCCAGGCTTGACTCTGTGTCTTGCGTGCTAAGGTATTATAAACTAATCCTTATCCTTACTCTAATATTATAAAAGCGAAAGTGAGTTTGTTTGTTTATTTGTTTGTTACCTCTTCACGCTTTAATGGCTAAACCAATTTTGATGAATTTTGGTACAGATATAGTTGGAAACCAGGAGACGGACATAGGCTATTATTTTTTTGAAAAAAGTGGGATGTGAGGGAGAAAGAGGGAAGAAAAGGGAAAACTTAGCGTTGCTATTACAAATCAATAAGGCGCAAGGGGAACTGTGTTACCCCAAATTTAACGCGGGCGAAGCCGCGGGCGAAAGCTAGTCTTTTAATAATAATAAGCGAATTACAAAGGCTGCCAAGGAACTAAAAAAAAACAATTTAAATTTAAAAACTGATTTAATTTAAGTGTTAAAACATTACAATAAAAACTATATCGGACTTAACCTATGGCTTCATTCGAAGTTGGAATGTAAGTGTGCGACCTCGTGTGGCGGCGGCGCGATGGTTGGGCCGCTGAGTCGCTGTGGTGTCGCTGTGGTGTCGCTGGTTGCGTATTTTACTTATTTGCTGCACTAAACGTGTTGCGCCGACCCCAAATAGAGTGGGACAGGGCAGGAAAATGATGATGATGACTTATTTGCTGCACTAAATCGAGGTCGTCCTTAGTCAGCGCTTTTGATGTACTACGCTTGCGTAACAAGCGCGCAATGATTGTTGACATAAATAAATATCTTGGGACAACTCACACACGGCTATCTGATCCCAAGCTAAGCAGAGCTTGTGTTATGGTAACCAGACAACTGATATACATACTTATATAATTTATAAATACATACATATTATAGATAAATCACACCCAGATACAGAACAAACAATCATGCTCACACACAAAGTTTGTCCTGGGTGAGAATCGAACCCACGACCTCCGGGTCAGCAGTCAGGGCTACTAACCACTGGACCAACAGGCTCGTCAAAATACCCAAGCAGCAAAATATGGTCTAGTAATTATCCTGGAACCACCATTTTATTAGGACTATAACGGAATAGTAAGCAATTATAACCACGGAAAAGGGCCCAATTTATAGGCGTATTTTACCTTATTAAATATCTATAGTAGACTTGGTGAACACCACTTTGACCAATTACGACCTTATAGTTGGACTACGTGGAACTATTTCTTCCCGCGAAGCTAACTATCAGCGCTTATTAGAACCAAACACGACAATAAGATACATATAGTGAATCCCTTACAAGCTCATACAAAGTGTTCTGTATTGGTGAATGTTAGTGCACAGATTTATAAAGATTAATATTAATAAAGGTAAGTTATTCATCCATTTCTTATCATATATTTTTATATTAACTGGAATATTAAATATGGGGAGAGTGTTAGTTAACAATAAGTCAAAATGTATAATGTGCATGGCGCACGTATATTTTCGGTGAAGTATAATAGGTTTTTTATCTAAATTTTTACACGCCCCTTGAAATTAGCGTTTTCATTAACTTGAATTTTAAAATAATGTTGGTGTTAGTAAACATACAACGAAAAATCGCCATTTTGAGAAAGTTGGTTTTAACAAATACATTAACAAACCGTTATAGGCGTACTTTGTGTATATAATGGTAAATGTCAGAACCATTTCTTGGTCATATAAGTATTTGGAATTAGAGTTCCGGAAATATTTTTATAAACGGACGGTTATTTTATATTGCTATTAGGTACCTATGTCTTAATTAAATGTTTTTGTTTAGGTGTCAGCATTGAAAATGGTAGTGTTTTTGGACGTCGATCGATTTTTGACTAAAAGAGATTTTCGAGCTTTATAAACCTTAAAGTGGCCTTGGAACGAAACACACTTCTTGTTGTGTCACAAATGTCGTGGTTGTAATCATAAAGTTTCAAAAAATCTTTCAAAACGGCCACGACACTTCGTACTGAATAAAGAACAAATAAGATCATTATTGAAAGAAGATAATTTCTGGTGTGAAAAATGTTGCTTCTACTCAGTTTATGACCACTTCACCAGTGACAAATGTGAACTTGGTAACTACCTACATGATTATAAATTGAAGACTGATGAATATCTCACTAATATTAAGCTTAACATAATGTAAAAACAACTATTGTGTAAAACTAATAAAAAAAATATTAGTATGAATAATTTGCTTTTACTTATACCTTAATTGTTGCCTCTCAGTGTAGTTTGTTTATTTATTTTTGACAATTAATTTATTACTAACCCATTTGCAGAATCAGTAAGTACTTTAGAGGTGAACGAATAAGATAGTAAAATAATAAAAGACCAAAATATTTGTTCAAAAACTTTATTATTCTGTTAACTCACAATGTGTGCAACAGCGGTATAAAATAAATTTTTGTACCATACAAAACACTCACAAGTTACAATAAAATTTAAATCATATCTAAAAAATAATGTAAAGACCTTTAATCATAGCTCTGGCAGGTGAATCGCAAATAATTGCTCGATTTTTCACATGCACTTTAATCTCTCTTTGTGATTTAGTAGCTACTGTAAATTCATCTTGAAGTTGAATCATTTCTGCCACAAAGGGTCCCAAAAAGGCGTCCAAATCTGAAGGCTTGTCATCTCCAGCATAGATACCTATTTAAAAGAAACAAAATAACATACATATCACTTAAAATTGAAACACTGCACTCGAAGCTGACGTTACAGGATTTTCACTTACCGACAACAAAAGGTGATAAAAAAGGGATTTCAAATATAGAGCACAGAATTGGCCAAAACTGATATTTGGAGCTTTTGAATACAGGTAATCCATCAATATTTACATTTAAAGAAATCTCTTCGGGTGGAAAGGGAAGTTGTCGAAAAATATTTTTTAAACATTTGATAAGGCCATTGTGCCAATATTCTCCTGGTGCTAAATTATAAATATCCAGCTTTTCTTTATTAGTGTCAAGAAGCGTACGAGCATCCTTAGGTAGGACATCTTCAATCTTCTTATTCAAAATTTCTAATAACGAATTTAATGCCGCATGACGTATATTGTATTCTACAGCCCATTTTCTGAGGTCACTATGTAGTTGAAAATTGGAATAGTCTTCAATATCGCTTTCGTCTTCTTGCAGAGGTTCCTCACTATTACAATCTTCCAAGTCTAAATTTAAATCGCTTTTTATCGATAAAACGTCGTTTTGTGCAGAATTATTAATACAAACATTTTGTCTAAAATTTTCACAGTACCTATTTTGTACGGAACCTTTTCCTATTTCTACGATTCGTTCTTCGCCAGATGCAAATCTAGAACCCGACACCTGAATTATTTGTTTATAGATTTTCTGAACTTTTTGTTTGTAATATCCACTTCTTTTTAGTCGTTTCCATTTAAATACATCCATTTTTAAAAGAATAGTAAATTGAACAAAACTTCGGCAACGAGTACGACTCAACAAAATCAAATTATCGGCACTGAGACTATAACAGCATTTGCAAGACCATTATAAAACAATGTATTCTAGTACAGGACAGTATGAATACAGTTTTTGATACTAAGCATATTATATTTTACCTTTATAATCGTGTTAAGATTATAATAATATTGGTTTATACCACTATAAAACAGCTCCATTTTAATTATAATTGATCTGTAAAGTGAACTTATACACCCTTATAAAACCAAGTAATAAATTCAAATAGTTTCCAGTATGTTTAGTTCTGTTTATCACTCTTATTAGCGTACTTTACTTATAGTAGTTTTATAATGCTCCTTGTTAGCAGTTATAAGTATAGCCTACCAGTTTATATACTCTTGAGTGCAATTACACCCTTGTGATACTTTTATAGGTTACCCAAGCTTATATTGCGCCCTTAATTTCAACCTATAAGTAATTATAAGTTAATGTATAAGATCAGATTTACTATAAGGCCCAACTAACTCCATTCTTGCTATTAAAAGCGTCGCAGCCAATACTAGAACACTTAAAAGAACATTATAAGTGCTGGAGGCCTGTAACATCTGCATTATAGGATAATTTTGTTGCTTGGGTAGTCCCGCATGATGAGAACCTCGTGAAAGCAAGTATATTGATTTGTATCGCGAGTTTGTCGACATGTGGGATGTGGATTCAGCAATCATTGTGCCAATTAATTTTGCAAATGGGCTTTGAGCTATCGATGAAAATACATAAAAAAATATTCTGGAAAGTAAAGAGAAGTAGGTGTCTAATGATAAATTAAAATCAAGTCGTTTGTTCAAATTGGGCTGATAATCAGCACTTTTTTAACGTCACATTACAAGAGACTGTCCCACAAAACGCCCTGCCCTTCGCCACTTCCTAGTGTTTTAGCTGGGAAGAGGAAGTGGCGGAACAATCTCCCCAGCAACACATCCTTCGGCTTAGGAGCCAGATTTTATACAATTTCATTTTGAGATGACGAGTAGTATATAATGATGATTAATATATAATTGTTTTCCAGGGACGGGCTCGAAGACCCGCTGGACGACGTGGGCACAGTGCAGCAGCAGCTGGAGCAGCTGTCCGTGGTGGGGCGCTGCGAGTACGGCAAGACGTGCCAGCTGCTGGTGGCGCACTTCGACCGCGCCGCCGCCGCCTACAGCGTGCCGCAGCCGCAGCAGATACCCATGCTGCAAGGTGAGTGTACAGTCAGCAACACGTGCCAGCTGCTGGTGGCGCACTTCGACCGCGCCGCCGCCGCCTACAGCGTGCCGCAGCCGCAGCAGATACCCATGCTGCAAGGTGAGTGTACAGTCAGCAACACGTGCCAGCTGCTGGTGGCGCACTTCGACCGCGCCGCCGCCGCCTACAGCGTGCCGCAGCCGCAGCAGATACCCATGCTGCAAGGTGAGTGTACAGTCAGCAACACGTGCCAGCTGCTGGTGGCGCACTTCGACCGCGCCGCCGCCGCCTACAGCGTGCCGCAGCCGCAGCAGATACCCATGCTGCAAGGTGAGTGTACAGTCAGCAACACGTGCCAGCTGCTGGTGGCGCACTTCGACCGCGCCGCCGCCGCCTACAGCGTGCCGCAGCCGCAGCAGATACCCATGCTGCAAGGTGAGTGTACACTCAGCATTCCTATTTATTTAAATTTAATTCGGGGTAACACAGTTCCCCTTTCCTAATACGGTATTACACCCATTTTTAAGAAGTATCTCATTTTGATCCTTGGGTAGTAGTAAACTACCAAGAAAAACAAAAAAAAAATATTCAATCGATAAGTGCCATAAAACTGCATTTCAATTTTACAATTTCTATTTTCGCGCGTAAAATCACAAACACGCTTGACGCCATGTTACTCTGTGGTCATGACGTGAGTTGGTCATGTAAACAAATGTGCTATTAATAGTCTTTCTGTTTAGTTGTATTTTTCACTATAGTTTATAGTATTATTATATAGTAGTATTTATTTATTTATAGTAATACTACCATAGTATTACTATTATTACAATAAAAAATAAAATGTAAAGTTTTTTAATACAAAAATAGTAATAGTTGCTCAGTTGACAGTTGTCACTTTTTGTTTACATGACCATATGACGTAATAATCATGGCGGACACTGTTTCGCTTAGTAAAACAACAGACTAAAAAAGTGAAAACTTTGAAATCTATTTGAAAATTTATTTAGTTATTTTATTAACTAAATTTAACATTTTTCGACTGCTTGCCTAAGCTATCTGAATTGTATATTTTTAGAATTTCTTTCATATAGAGTAAAATACCCTATTTGCAGGCACCTGCTACTTGTAGTTTTTGCTCTAGCGCCTTATTTATTGTAAAAGCAATGCTAAGTTTTCCCTCCCTCATAAATGTCCTTTATAAAAAAAAAAACCGTCTCCAAGGTCCCAACTATCTCTGTACCACAATTCATCAAAATCGGTTCAGCTATTGAGGCGTGAAGACGTAACAAATAAACTCACTTTCGCTTTTATAATATTTAGTAAGAATTTTAACTGTATCATCTTTATTTAAAAACCGTTTTTAATTAAACCTTTATTCTCATCTATCATATTTGTGTTACAGGACAACTAACATGGCTGGTGTACATAATCGGCGCAGCGATCGGAGGCCGCGCCTCAGTCAACACGTGCGACGAGAACGACGCCATGGACGGCGAGCTCGTCTGCCGAGTGCTGCAGCTGATGGACCTCACTGACTCCAGGCTGGCGCAGGTACGGACAAATATAAATTATGTTTATTTTGCAAGTAGGTTATCAGAAACATTTTTACAATACTGGTTTGCTGCATATGACTTGCATCATCACACCACCCACCCCTTTTTTTTTCGGATGGGAAATCATCTAATGACTTCCCCCGCTCTGGGCGGAGCGGGGGGCATGTCAGACTTGTACTGACTAAAACCCACCCATGTACCTTCTATTGCCCTTTACGTTCCGAGGCCGCGGTATCTCTTTCGAACAACCCGCAACCCCGGCAGGCGGAGGCTCTGGCAAGCCCCTCTGCTTTGCTGACTCTCTTTGAGGCGCGCGTGAAACACGAACGCGCCGTCGATACGGCCTGTCGTCAATAGACGGACAGACGGTGAGCTACCCATTGCTCACCGTCCACAGGCCCGCATCTACGGTGGCCGGGAGTTGTCTCGCGGCGGCTGGGTTGGTTTGAGGTTCTCTCCCTCAAACGCCCGGCCACCTCCTTCACTAGCATTACTGCTTCGCAGAAGGAGGTGAACCCACCCACCCCTTGTCCGAACTAGACCGAGGGTTCTCGGTGTCTTGCATGTGTGCATGCAGCTGCACTTGGACTTGGGACTTGGGTCCGTGGTTAGTGTTGGTTGAGCGCGAACGCCCGATAAGGTCGTCTCTGAGCGTAGCATAAAGGGGACAGACAGACGGACAACAAAGTATTCTTATTGGGTTTCCATTTTTCCTTTTGATAAATAATGTTAATTTTGCAAGTAGGTTTTCAAAAACAATTTTACACGTCTTTTTTTTAAAAAAAAAAACTAGTTGAGGCCGGTGTTTCGTACCCGACTACTCTGAGAACAAACAGCCGAACAAACTCAGAGGTCATAGTCTCTTTTAAGGTCCAGACAAAAATCTTGGTCAACTTACATGAGGACTATGCAGATTAGTGTCTGAAATGGTCTTTTTAAGAAAGCACCACACATATTGAGTGGACCTGTCCAGTCAGTGCAAGCATTTGTCAGTTATCGTGTAGCTCGACTCATAACCCAAGGAGCTCAACAGATATCGGTAAAGGAAGTATAGCAACGGATCAACGCAGGGTGGATGAAATAGCGACAGGTTACTGGAACAATTTGTGACCCATAGATACATTTTAAGTAAAAGGGGAAGTTATACAAGTCAGTGATTAGACCAGCTACCCTACCATGACGTGTTAAAGCAGAACTTATTCCGCTGAGGGAAACGGACAGAGCTATGCAGGGTGTGTAGCACCATCTCTTTCACTCAGTGGAATAAGTTTTGCTCCAAAATGTCATAGTAGGCCTACTGTTGTACTGTATGGGTCAGAATGCTGGGTTGTAAAAAATGTGGGTGAAAAACGATTGCCTGTAGCGGAGATGAGAATGTTGAGATGGATGTGTGGAGTGCCAAGAATGGATAAAGTAAGGAATGAGTATATTAGAGGAAGTTTGAAATGAAGTCGTTTGTCTTGGTATGGACATGTAATGAGGAGGGACGATGCGCATCTGATTAAAAGAGTGATAGATATTAATGTTGATGGATTGAGAGGGAGAGGAAAGCCAAAGAAAAGATGGATTGTGTAATTATGTGGAGGAAAAAGGAGAAAATGATGCCGTTACGTTTGACAAGGGAAAATGGAAGAAAAAATATAATAAAAAACAGGGCAGTACAATCCTGCTTAATATTATAAATGCGAATGTTTTTGAGGACGTATGGATGTTTGTTACTCTTTCACGTCAAAACGGCTGAACGGATCTTAATGAAATTTGGCACAGAGGTAGATTAGATAGTCTGGAATAACACAGGATACTTTTTTTTTCGATATCACGCAGGCAAGACCGCAGGCGTCATTATGATTAACTAGCTTTTGCCCGCGGCTTCGCTCGCGTTAAATTTGGTATAACATTGCCCTTATTGCCTTGCCTTGCGCCTTATTGATTTGTAATAGCAACGCTAAGTTTTCCCTTTTCTTCCCTCGTTCTCCCTCATATCCTACTTTTTTTTAAAAATTAGCCTATGTCCTTTTCCTGGTTCCCAACTATCTCAGTACCAAAAGTCATCAAAATCGGTTTAGCCATTAAAGCGTGAAGAGGTGACAAACAAACAAACTCACTTTCGCTTTTATAATATTAGTAAGGATCTTGTACTTCACTCAATTTAAAAGCCACATTATTCACGATTCTGCTTGCACCCACAGGGCGGTTGCGAGAAACTAGAACTGGCGATGATGTCCTTCTTCGAGCAGTTCCGTAAGATCTACGTCGGGGAACAGGTGCAGAAGAACAGCAAGGTGTACCGGCGACTCAGTGACGTGCTGGGGCTCGCAGACGAGAGCCAACTGCTTAGTGTCCTTATGAGGAAGATGTGAGTACTGGTCCCTATTGCTGTAACTGTAATGATTATTTTTACTCGACTTCAAAAAAGGTTTTATGTTTGACCGTAATTTTACACGGCTGCCCTAAAAAAGAAGTGTTATGTTTTTAGGCCTTTTTATAAAAGTATTCTATTTCGGGGGCCGAGTCACCCACGTCCGTAGGAAAGTACCCTTTAAAGAATCCCTACACGTGGTCCCCGGGCGATGCTAATCAGGTGACATAACTGGTGGTAGGTTTCGACCGCAGGCTTGCGACCACCCACCGGGCAAAGACGTGCCGCCAAACGGCCTAGCCGTGTTCCGGTACGACGCCCGGTGGAGCCTATTGAGGAGTTGGGTCGAAATATTATTCTCTATAACTCGCCTGCCTCGCCCGGGACTCGGCGCAAACATAAAAAAAAACCATATAAACACTGCGTGTGCGGCGCTCAATCGATATACAGTTTCTTAATCATTCTTTTTCATCAATATTTTTTTTCAATCCTTTTTTTAAATCCTTTACAGTTCAAGCTGTACGGCTATGGAATGCCCTGCCCGTGTCTGTAAGGAGCGCTCAAACTCTGTCCACTTTTAAAATTCTGGTCAAAAAGCACTACCTCTCTCCTTAGACAAAATATTAAATACTTCTTTGCTCTTAATGATTATTATTTTAAATGTATATTATATGTATTTATATTTAAGTATTTGTTTTTTTTTTAATGTAGTTATAATTTTGAAAAATTTACGCCACAGACTACGTACAGCACTGTTACTCCTCCTTTAAATCCATCCAAAGGTTGTCTTCAAAAGATCGCTTTTAGCGATAAGACCTCTCATTGTAACACCCTATTTATAAGTTGTTTAATGTTATTCTTGTTATTTGTATGGTGTACATAATAAAGAATATTCTATCTATCTATCTTTTTTGTCGACAGCATAACGAACTTGAAATACTGGGGCAGTTCTGAGCAAATAATAGCCAAAACCCTCGGCTTGCTGAGTGACCTCAGCGGTGGGTACTCCTGCGTGCGTAAGCTGGTCAAACTAGACGAAGTGCAGTTCATGTTGACGCATCACACGGTAAGTCTGACCTGCTGGGAATCGGCTACTTTATTAGAATCCTACTTCATATTATTTCCGGTTATTTATTTTATCACATCATTTTATATTTATAATAATACTAGCTGTGCCCAGCGATTTCACCCGCTGCTCATTTAGGGGTATGAAAAATAGATGTTGGCCGATTCTCAGACCTACCCGTTATGTACACAAAATTTCGTTTAAATCGGTCCAGCCGTTTCGGAGGAGTATGGGAACGAAAACTGTGACACGAGAATTTTATATATTAGACTAGCTGTGCCCAGCGGTTTCACTCGCTGCTCACTTAGGGGTATACAAAATAGATGTTGGCCGATTCTCAGACCTACCCAATATGTACACAAAATTTCGTTTAAATCGGTCCAGCCGCTTCGGAGGAGTACCTATGGGAACGAAAACTGTGACACGAGAATTTTATATATTAGATATAAAAAAAATAATAGCCTACCGGTATCGGAAACAGGGCCCAAGCTACAGGTCAGGGCTCCAGAGAAAGGAACCTCCTAACAATACGAGCCGTGTCCAGGAGTATCGCGCACTGTATCAAGCCCAACATCCAGCTGCCTAACGAGAGCCGAGTCAGGTGTTGGTCAAGGCTTTTGGCAATTAAGCCATTGTGACTATAGGCCCCATGACGATAACCTCGCGAGCCGACGGTCACACTACTACACTAACACTGCTTTTATTGCGTTTACACTTTGTATAATAATACTAGCTCTTGCCCGCGGTTTCGCTCGCGTTAAATTCGGGGTAACACAGTTCCCATTTCCGGATTTGCAGGTATGTTTCGTTGGTAACGTGTGTGTATCGAGTTTAACTTTCTACTTTGAAAACTGCGAAAAGTCCCATATAAAATGCTATCCCCTCTTTTAAAGGGTTGGTGGCAGATTTCAAAATAAAAATGATGCACGATGTTTTTGTTACTGACAAATAGTCCTCATACAAATTTTTAGCTTCCTGCCTTGAAAATTGCGGAATGCTTCTTCTATACAAACTCTTCTTTTATACAAACTTCCACCCCTTATTTTAGGAAAGTGGGGGGTTAGAAAGAGACAAAAAGTAGCCTATGTCCGTCTCCAGGGTCCCAACTATCTCTGTAAGAAAATACATCAAAATTTGTTTTGCTGTTAGGCGTCAAGACGTAGCAAACAAACAAACTCACTTTCGCTTCTATAATAACGATAACGCTTATATAAGAAGTAAGGATGCGAGATGTTTACATATATTTCCACCGTTACAGGCAGAACACTTCCCGTTCCTCGGTATCCAGGGTGTAGGAGCGGCTGAGATGCGATGTCGCAGCATGCTGTACACGGCGCTCGGCAGACTCCTCATGGTGGACTTGGGAGAAGACGAGGACAGGTTCCTGGCCTTCATGATGCCGCTCACTGGTACGACTATAGCATTTATATATACTAGTTCTTGATCGCGGCGTTGCCCGCTGGGTAATTGTTGCACTGAATTGTTTTACCGGGGTTAAAAGTATCCTATGTGTTATCCGAGTGCCAATTTTTTTTGTTTCTTGCACCAAACTTGACGGGCCTGTTGGTCCAGTGGTTAGTGGCCCTGACTGCTGAGCCGGAATTCATGGGTTCGATTCCCACCTAGGACAAACTTTGTGTGATGAGCATGATTGTTTGTTCTGAGTCTGGGTGTGATTTATCTATAATATGTATGTATTATAAATTATATAAGTATGTATATCAGCTGTCTGGTTACCATAACACAAGCTCTGCTTAGCTTGGGATTAGATAGCCGTGTGTGAGCTGTCCCAAGATATTTATTTATTATTTTGGCGGCACGGTTAGCGCAGTGGCTGAGCGACCGACTGCTGCGCTGCGTGTCGCGACTTCGATTCCCGCAGTGACGGAAAAAATATTTGTATAACCTGCAGATAGTTGTTTCGAATCTGGCTGTTTGTGTATTTGAGTTTTAATATTTGTAAACGCACCCACGATACAGGAGAAATTCCTAGTGTGGGTAACTTTTCTTAAACAAAGAAAAGAAGAGAGAAGATTTTTTTTTTTGAAGTATTCATAACAAATCATTCCCTACTTTTTAGCTGCCTTCGAAAGCATTATAGGGCTCCTCTCCGGTCCAGAATCGACGATGTACAATTCCGAAGACGCCAAGAAGACCCTCATAGGCCTGGCTCGCGATCTGCGCGGCCTTGCCTTCGCGTTCAACACAAAAACCACATACATGATGCTGTTTGACTGGATGTGAGTATATCTTCACGACCGTACTTCGGAGGGGGTAATCAGTTGAAGTAAAAAAAAGTAGCAATACAAAAATTATAGAAAACCTTGTGTGTAAAAAAAAGTGTGGGTGTCAGCTCCGACGCACGACTGGAGTTTACTCCTTAAGTACGAGTATCTAACCATACGCAAAAAGAGTTTATTCAACTGAAAAAAGATTAATATCATATGAAAGGGTAAATTCACAAATTAATGAAAAAAAATAGCAATATAAATACATCGACACTGATAGAAACAAACAAGCCCAATAACATATAGTATATAGGTATAGTCGCCTATACAGCATACCATATGTACGTCTTTATACACTCACAGCCAAATTAGAAAGTTGCGCACTAAAGGTGCGCACCAAAAACATGACACATTTTCGTTACTTGTTAGTAGGTTTTACCCCTCGGATTTTTCTCATACCGGGCGCCTTATATATGAAAATCGATTCTTAAGGAGGATGGATTCTCCAAAATTTATAACATAAAAGACGCAAATTTCAATGCCCAGAATGTGGTTCTTGGGCCGTCTGCAAAAAACTTAGTAAACAGGACATTGATTATGTTAGAGGGACACTTGGAAAGGCAGGAGTGTTTTTTATCCGGTTCGAGTCCGGCACTACCTCGACTGTCTCACCCGTGAGATAGTGGTGTCCGCGGGGATTTCCTATTCCTGCCAAAACAAAAAAAAATAGGAAAGGTTGACAGATGTGTGTTAAATAGCGAAGTTTTGCCTGTTAGGTTAATTAAAATAATAAAAAATAAAAAAAAATACTGAAAAAAGATTTTGTTCCAAAGTTGTTGGCTTTTGTTTGGTTTATAGTTTTTTTTTTAAATGAAAAAAAACCCTTTTGAAAAATCATTTCTTTAACCTCTTCACCGGCGCGGACAATTGAAGTTATTATTATAAGTGATATTGAAATCTGTGGCGATGGAAAAGACGCTTACTAAATGAACCATAATCATTTCAATACGCATTCTCTAAAACTGGCTCTTATTGTCCTAAAATTTTGGTTCAATATGCAGTGTATTTCACACGCGTGTAATGTCATGCCTTTGGCAAGACAAGACAGCGCAGGGAAAAAGCAAATCAAATAATAATCAATAACAATATTACTTTTTGTTCTGTTATTTAATTTCTCCGAAGTGTATTGAAAAACGTCGTTTGGTTCAAGTGACGAAAGTTTGTCATTGTAGCCAAAGCGAAATTAACGCACGAGCCGCCAGGCGAGGGTGTTATAAAGCCGGGAACAGCGGTGACAAATTCTCAAATTTAATGTACTACTAGCTTTTGCCCGCGGTTTCGCTCGCGTTAAATTCGGTAGCGCCTTATTGATTTGTAATAGCAACGCTAAGGTTTCCCGTTTTTTCCCTCTTTCTCCCTCATATCCCACTCTTTTTAAAATAGCCCATGTCCGTCTCCTGGTTCCCAACTATCTCTTGTACCAAAATTCATTAAAATCGGTTTAGCCATTAAAGCGTGAAGAGGTAACAAACAAACTCACTTTGGCTTTTACAATATTAGTAAGGATTCCCTTTCCACAGCTACCCCGTGTACATGAAGGTGCTGCTGCGCGGCATCGAGGTGTGGTTCTCGGCGCCCGCGCTGACGACGCCGGTGCTGAAGCTGACGGCGGAGCTGGCACAGAACCGCAACCAGCGCCTGCAGTTCGACGTGTCGTCGCCCAACGGCATCCTGCTGTTCCGGGAACTCTCCAACATCATCTGTGCTTATGGTAACAACACTACACAAATGTCCTTTTTTGGTATTGTTCGTTGCTAGGGTTGCCAAATTAAAATTAAAGTATTGAATGAAGTCAAAAGTATATTTCAAATTTTATGTTTTTATTGCTTTAAAAGCGTACTTTTGTTTCTTTTAATTAAATGTTTTAAAGCTTGTTCGACAATCAAAATTTAAATAAATAAACAATTCGTTTCTAATTAAATTCATTGACGCTCTCTCTCTTCTCGCCTTTTTAGATTCATTTCTGAAAAAAACTCTTTCAGTGAAAGTATCACAATAAACGTTGAAAATAAAGTATTTCCACATACTTTATTCATGTGCAAAAGTATAAAGTATAATTACCAAAAATAAAGTAAGATACGTTAGTATAAATTATGTTTGGCAACCCTATTCGTCGTGTCTGAACTCCTTGAGTTATGAGTCGAGCTACACGATAACTGAATGCTTGCACTGACTGGACAGGTCCACTCAATCTGTGTGGTGCTTAAATATACCATTTCAGACACTAATCTGCATAGTCCTCATGTAAGTTGACCAAGATTTTTGACTGGGTCTTAAAAGAGACTATGACCTCTGAGTTTGTTTCGGCTGTTTCTTCTGAGAGTAGTCGGGTACGAAACACCGGCCTCATCTGGTTTTTTAAAACAGGCATGTACAAGAGTTTGTAAAAACTTACTTGCAAAATAAACATCATTTATCAGTTGTTCCTAACAGATTAAGCTGAAATTTTGCACATATAGCACGGCCAACGAGAAGCGATACCAAATGTAAACAAAACCATGCTAAAACCCCATCTAAAATGGCCGCCCGAATGTTGGCGAACCCGTCTTAACGTTGTCATGTTTTTGCCGGGAGAACGAGACATTACGACAAAGGCACAAGATGGAAAGAGCTAAATATTAGATTGTCAACGCCACAGTTGTTCTTTAGGTTAATGACCTTTCGTATCGCTTCTCGTTGGCCGTACTATACTTAGATAAGCCTGAAACACTCTTGAAAACCCCCACTCTTGAAACTCTTAAAAATATGACACATTATAGGCTTGTTTGACTGAAATCATAACATTTTCTAAATTGTTGATTTTAGGCAGCAGAATATTAACGATAGACGTGAACAAGAAACAGATGTACGCTGTGAAGTTGAAAGGCATCTCTCTATGCTTCTCCATACTCAAGTGTGCGTTATGTGGTAACTACGCCAACTTCGGAGTATTCAGGTAAATACTGGGTGAAAACCAATCTTTAAACTGAAATTTTTACTAACATAATTTAATTAAATATTTCATAAAAATACAAAAAGCTCAGAAATAATCAGGCCCCTCGGCTTTGCTGACATCTCTTTGAGGCGCGCGTGAAACACTAACGCGTCGACACGGCCTGTCGTCAATAGACGGACGGACGGTGAGCTACCCATTGCTCACCGCCCACAGGCCCGCATCTACGGTGGCCGGGAGTCGTCGCGTGACGTCAGACGTCTCGGGGCGTCTCCCGCGGCGGTTTATATGTGTACATATATTTAGTTTCTTTTTAGATGGTACGGTATAATTATTTTATCTCGCAAGCCTACTGGTAGAAATGTCTTTTGAAATAAGCTGTGCCTTTGTACTCGTATGTTTTTCATGATGTTTCCCTTTGTGTACATAAATTATTAATTAAATAAATAAATGTCTAGCAGTTATAATAAATAAAAAATATATATCTTGGGCAACTCACACACGGCTATCTGATCCCAAGCTAAGCAGAGCTTGTGTTATGGTAACCAGACAACTGATATACATACTTATATAATTTATAAACACATACATATTATAGATAAATCACACCCAGACACAGAACAAACAATCATGCTGATCATACAAAGTTTGTCCTGGGTGGGAATCGAACCCACGACCTCCGGCTCAGCAGTCAGGGCCACTGACAACTAGACCAACAGGCCCGTCGAATAATGTTATCATTGTTGTATGTAACAGGTTATACGGCGACGAGGCACTCGACAACGCGCTAAATATGTTCGTCAAGTTACTGCTCAGTATACCTCAGAGTGATTTACTTGTGAGTACCATTTTATTTGTATAAACTAACTGTCTTTAGTAGTTCCATGGAGTTTCTTGCCCATTCTTCTCCATAGAGATCAACGCTTTGGAATAGGCAACTACAGTACTTTCACAGGTTATTATGTCTTGTGACCGGGACTGTAGCTTTAACATTTTGTTTTTTGCATTCAAAGGTGCCTGTAATGGTCTAATTGAAATAAAAGATTTTGATTTGATTTGCTGTTATTATGTTACTTTCTGATAGTGTAGCTTCCTATTAGTGAAAAAATGGTTAAAATTGGTTCAGTAGTTTTGGAGCCTATTCAATAGAAATAAACGGACAAATCTTTTCTCGTTATATTATTAGTATAGATAGTTTTAGAGTCTATTCGATACAAACAAACTAATCTTTCCTCTTTATTAATATTTAAATTATAGTTTCATATTAATTAATGACAAAAGTACTTTTTGTTCTTTCATTTAATTTCTCCGAGAATTTGTCACTGCTGTTCTCGGCTTTATAACACCCTCGCATGGCGGCTTCCGCGTCGGCTGCAATGGCCAAATTTCCCTACTTGAATCAAAATGTACTATAATGTTTAATAATATTAGGATAGATAAACATAAACTGCCTTATTTGCGGTGTACTGTGATAGCTCAAGGTAGTTTATCCAGAATATGAATCTACTTGTTAATTCCAGGACTACCCGAAACTGTCCCAAACGTACTACGTGCTCCTGGAGCGGCTGGCACAGGACCACATGCCGTTCCTGGCGAACCTTCAGCCGGACGCGACGCTGTACATCCTCTGTTCCATCTCCGAAGGTCTCACTGCCCTTGGTAAGTGTACGTATGCGTTTATTAGCTGTGACAGGTGACTTTTGTGTTTTTAACCGACTTTGTACAAGCAAGGAGGTTTTTTGTTTTTTTTTTTTAATGTTTGTGGTACATACGACGGCAGGTGAACTTATAATAAACTATTATAACCTGATCTCTCTTACATTGATTGTAATAAGTTATTGTGTAATTTCGTTTTTTAATGATAATATTCTTTTTTATCCCAAAATTTAATTAGCAACAAATTAAATTACAAATGACAACAACTTAAATGGCACAAGGCTTAATTTTAACCTGAAATTAATTATATTTAGATTTTTGTGCCAATGTTTAGGTCATAAATAGTTTAAATCCAAGAACTCGATTTGATTTTGGCTTGAAAATCAAACCTTTTTTAACCATATGTCCTTTATTTTGTTTTTCAAAAATAATGCAAGCCAAAGTTGTTGCAAATTTGATTCTCTACAACTTTGGTTCTTATATTTTTTATCGTACAAAGAATATTAACGGAAATAACTGAAAAAAAAAAACAAGGAGGTTACTTATTTTACACACCATATAAAAAAAAAAACTGCCGAACCACAGTGCGAACGAAGCACAAGACAATGAAATGGAACTCTTTGGATCTATTATTAGAGCATCCGTGATTTCTAATATGCCACCTGACAGACAGATGTGTAGCTGGGGAGTTTGTTCCGCCACTTCTTCTTCCCAGCTAAAACACTAGGAAGTGGCGAAGGGCGGGGCGTTTTGTGGGACTCTCTCTTGTAATGTCACATTCAAAAAGTGCTGATTATCAGCCTAATTTGAATAAATGACCTTTGACTTTGCCTCATTTTTTGCATACTCGCTGAAATGTGTATTTTTTTTGGTTTTTAGCTATGTATATCCATGTCTTACACGCATATATTTAAATTTAAATACTCTTTTTATAATGTGTTGCAGATACGAGTGTATGTACGGGATGCTGCGCGACCCTCGATCACATAGTCACATATCTATTCAAGCAGTTAGTGCAGAAATGTGAGTATTATTAACTAAAAGAATTAAATGAATATTTATAGATGAAGGGGGAGATGGAGGTCAAAGAGAGCTGTTTTATTTGATGTATTAACCTCTCAAGGACCGCCATTATTTCCGTCATTTATCCGTCAAGCACCGCCGGGCGGGCTCTTAACATTCGTTCAGAAACGATTTCAAGACTTATCTTTAATACAAATATAGTTTTAAATTGGTCGGAATTTGGTGGCACAAATTTGTGCCAGCGGGGCTCAACGGTAATACTTGTTTACTGGCACGTTTTTGTGCCACTGGTTGAAAATCTGACGGCGTAGACCCATATTTAATATCCCGATTTCACGAGTTTTTATTTGGATATAAATGTGTTTTCAAAAACCCACCTAATTGACTACTAAATCATTGATATGTTGCTTCCAGCTAGCAACAAAGTGTCGAACCCGCGCCAGCCTCCGCCGGAGACCAGCAATATGTTCATAGAGGTTCTACAAAGGAGACCGGAGATCATGCAACAGTTGCTAGCTACTGTGAGTACTGTAATAACTGCGTGTTGTATGTTTATCTAGTTAAATAAAGTTTACCAAAGTGGTCTAGTACTACGAAAAAAAAGTGTGTGTGTGTCAGCTCCGACGCACGACTGGAGTTTACTCCTTAAGTACGAGTATCTAACCATACGCAAAAAGAGTTTATTCAACTGAAAAAAGATTAATATCATATGAAAGGGTAAATTCACAAATTAATGAAAAATATAGCAATATAAATACATCGACACTGATAGAAATAAACAAGCCCAATAGTATAGTAGTATAGTATATAGGTATAGTCGCCTATACAGCATACCATATGTACGTCTTAATACACTCACAGCCAAATTAGAAAGTTGCGCACTAAAGGTGCGCACCAAAAACGTGACACATTTTCGTTACTTTAGTAGGTTTTACCCCTCGGATTTTTAAAGACCACGAAAAAGATTTTTTCGTCTCGAAATTTTCAATTTTTCAGCGACAACCATCATATTTTTTGTATCTATAACAAAGAAAATTGTATAGACTAAAGAGATATCAAACACGGAACTATATTACTTATATTCAATTAAAACTGCAAAATTACCTACATTTTGGCGGACATGATATTCAAATAAAATCAAACATGTAAATATTTTCACCTTATTTCTATTCTTTCGATGCAATACTGTCGTGTACTTGTGTCAGACCATGCCCAGTCTGCAGCTAGCGTCACTTCCGCGAATACCTAAAGATTAGCTTGTTGCCGCGCCTTAAACAAGGAGGTGCTATGTTCGACCGTATTTTTTATGTATGTTCATCGATTACTCGTTGGCGCAGTGGCTGCACGATTGACTGTTGCGCTGCGTGTCACGGGTTTGATTCCCGCACGGAACAAATATTTATTTGGCCTAGAAATAGTTGTTTCGGGTCTGGCTGTTTGTGTATGTAAGTTTAAATGTTTGTAACCGCACCCACGATACAGGAGAAATTCCTAGTGTGCATGAACTATTTTTTTTTGGAGTTTACTCCTTAAGAATCGATTTTCATATATAAGGCGCCCGGTATGAGAAAAATCCTAGTGGTAAAACCTACTAAAGTAACGAAAATGTGTCACGTTTTTGGTGACAACTTTCTAATTTGGCTGTGAGTGTATTAAGACGTACATATGGTATGCTGTATAGGCGACTATACCTATATACTATATGTTATTTCATTAATTTGTGAATTTACCCTTTCATATGATATTAATCTTTTTTCAGTTGAATAAACTCTTTTTGCGTATGGTTAGATACTCGTACTTAAGGAGTAAACTCCAGTCGTGCGTCGGAGCTGACACACACATTTTTTTTAATACATCTGAGGTGGGGAGGTGCTTTTTTTTTCGGGTGGTTATCATCAAATGACTTCCCCAGCTCTGGGTGGAGCGGGGGGGGGGGCATGGAATATGTAATGTGCCACACCGCTCTGTTAGTCCTGTCTTTCAAAGATGTACTGACTAACTATGCTATTTAGCACAGAAATAATAGCATGAATATTTTTTCTTCCAGGTCCTAAACGTGATAATGTTCGAAGACTGCTGCAACCAGTGGTCCATGTCTCGTCCTCTCCTCGGCCTCATACTGCTCAACGAGGAGCAGTTCGCGCGCATCCGACAGGATATGATCTCGCAGCAACCCAGAGACAAACAGGCGCAGGTCAGAACCATCGGCACTAGCGTTATACATTTGAATCGGGGTCTGAATGTAGAATGAGTCCTCCGTCCATTTCTTTTTTGTCGTCAGCCCTATTACCTATATGTAGAATTCGGGTAAACGAACTGTTTGTCTTTAAAAAAAAAACGAAAACACGAAGTTCTACTGGAACCACTTTATTTCACAACAACACAGACAGTACAAAAACTTTAAAGATACCTACACTAAGTCCTTAGGTTTTTATATTTTTATTAATGTTACCTCTTAATTACTCGTTTAATTTAGGCACAATGTTACGCGATGGTGTCCAAAATTTAACTGAATAAATTATACAAATTATTCCTGTGCATGTGGGTAAAAGTGCAACGTCAGTATTTTATTGTGGGAAAAGTACGCGGTTTATTGATAAAGCTGACTTAGACTTTATTGCCTTGTAATAAAGGTTATAACAGAACGAAAATCAATAAAATCAAGAGGTCTTGATTTTATTGTTTTGAAAACTTTTAAAAGCAAGAATATTTAATAATAATCCAAACATACAATGCATTGTAGTACACGTTAAAAATACAGTTTTACAAAATAAGTACTATTTGTACCAACGTTCGTTAGGAAGCTAGCTACTTCTGCGCTACGTGTCACGGATTCGATCACAGCACGGAAACAAATATTTGTATGACCTATTATACGGTACTTGTTTCAGGTCCGGCTGTTTGTGTATATGAGTTTTAATGTTTGTAAACGCACCCACGATACAGGAGAAATTCCTAGTGTAGGGGCAAAATAAAAAAATTACCGTTTAGAGGTTAACGACCAAGCGTATTTGCGCGCCGTTACTCTTACCGAGCGTTGAAATGATTTTTCTTTCCATTTTGCAGTTGGCGCACTGGTTCAACGGTTTAATGGCCGGTATTGAGCCCAATCTGCTCACAAAGAACAGAGACAGGTACGTTTAGTCGCACCCCGCGGTTTTACTCACGTAGAATGGTATATAGCACTAGCTTCCGCCTGTGACTTCGTCCGCGTCTCTTTCCTGCGAAGGGAAATAGCAAATAAACGCATTATAGTTTGTCAGTGTTTCATCATCTGCCTAGCCTTTTCCAACTATGTTGGGGTCGGCTTCCAGTCTTACCGGATGCAGCTGAATATCAGTATTTTACATGGAGCGACTGCCTGTCTGACCTCCACAACCCAGTTAGTACTGGGTAATACGATACCCCTTGGTAAGACTGGTTGTCAGACTTTCGGAACACTGACTACTTGTAACGACTGTCAAAGATCTACAAATGACAGCCGGGACCAACGGCTTAATGTGTTTTCCGAGGCACGGAGGAAACTCGGTATGTAACGGGTGGTCACCCATCCACAGACCAACCTAGGCAAGCACGGATCAACCTAAAGATCGACCCAAGCGGCTGCTATTATTTAGCCACGAGCTCCTCCATAGTTTGACAGTGATTAATGACAACAATGTTTTACGTTCTTTGATTTAAAAAAACGTCATTGGATTCATGTGGATATTTGCCACTGCGGTTCTCGGCTCCATAATACCGAGTTCGAGACTGCACTCACGCGTGAATTCAGACGCGGCCGCAATGACAATTTCCCTAATAGGGTAGTTTCCAAGATCAAAGTAATAAATATAACTAGCGACCCGCCCCGCAGTTTCACCCGCTGCTCATTTCCTAAGAGTCATAGCGTGAAGTATTATACATATAAACCTTCCTCTTGAATCACTCCACGTATTAAAAACCCCATCAACATCCGTTGCGTAGTTTTAAAGATTTAAGCATACATACAACATAGCAACAGATAGACAGCGACTTTGTTTTATACTAAAGTACGGCCAACGAGAAGCGATATGAAAGGTCATTAACCTAAAGAACAACTGTGGCGTTGACAATCTAATATTTAGCTCTTTCCATCTTGTGCCTTTGTCGTAATGTCTCGTTCTCCCGGCAAAAACATGACAACGTTAAGACGGGCTCGCCAACATTCGGGCGGCCATTTTAGATGGTGTTTTAGCATGGGATTTGTTTACATTTGGTATCGCTTCTCGTTGGCCGTACTGTATGTAGTGAAGTTACGTGTGACGTCACTCGCTCCGAAAATTGCAGCAACGCGTGACGTCACACGTAACTTTAATGGGCGATATCTTTGCCATTTTTATTCTAATTTACAAATAAAAAAATACGTGACCTTTTTTTTTGACTAATCTAGAAGACGGACTAAAAATTTTTTTTTTTTAGTCTAGCCTATTGGTTCAAAATATATAATTACTAGCTGTTCCACGCGGTTTCACCCACGCTGCTCAGCACCTGTTGGTCATAGCGTGATGTTATATAGCCTATAGCCTTCCTCAAGAAATGGACTATCCAACACTAAAAGAATTTTTCAATTCGAACCAGTACTTCCTGAGATTAGCGCGTTCAAACAAACAAACAAACAAACTCTTTAGCTTTACAATTTTAGTATAGATGTGTTCTTTTGACAATTTTATTAATACCAAATTCTTTCTCCAACAGATTCACACAAAACCTATCAATGTTCCGCCGCGACATAAACGACCTACTAAAGGGAGCGGCGGGCGTCAGCGGCGGTAACGCTAGCGACATGATGACGTCATAATGTTGCCGCGCGACAACTAGTGTATGTAGCGATGTAGACGAAGATATCGGCGTTATTAACTTCTGTGTATACTATGAATCAAAGATCAATTTGAATATTATACAACATTATTTTTAGTTTATGCGAAACCTGAATATAGTTTGTTCAGAATAAGTAACTGAATCGATTCCAATAATTTTTACACCATGTTATATTTTGTCCCAAAAATATTAATTAAAGGTTACGAGGACACTTAGTAGGTATACGAAATCATACGACGCGCAACAAGGTCACGACAGGTCAAAGCGACAGTACACACGTGCGGCGCCGTTTGAGCCGCGCGGTGACCGTGTTTTTGTACGGACACCCAGGTAAAATAACATGCTTATAACTTTCTGATTTTTCATGATAAAGTTCTGAAATTTTGTACATAGATTCTTCACATAAACATACTAGACACGTGTTTCGGGTTTCGCATAAAGTAAAACTAATGTTGTAAAAAAAACTAGCTGTCTTGCGCGGTTTCACCCGCGTCTTTAGTTGCTGCCCCGCTCCCGTGGGGAGCAGCGTGATGTTGTATAGCCTATGTTAGATCCTGATAACGTAGATTTCTATTAGTGAAAAAATGGTTAAAATCGGTTTAGTAGTTTTGGAGCCTATTTGCAAACAAACAGATCATTCCCCTTTATAATATAAGTATAGACAAAATAAAACTTGTCTTTTATAACATGGGACTTAAGCTTTTGAACGCTATTGTCACATATATGTGACAACAAGCCTGTCTACACAAATATGTGACAAAAATTGTGGTACCCGTGTGGGTTTATGCTCTGGCGTTCCAAAGCTTACATCCTTTTGTTCTTAAATGTTTGTTCATAATAAAAGTATTGAATTAAAGAATTTATAAATGCCACAAATAGTGTTATAAATAACGGCAGCTACTAAGTTCTTTAAACTGCTCATTTTGTAATCAAAGGTATCCATTAAAATGTCAACATTATTTAAACTCAAAGCATTTATTTCAATTAGACCATTACAAGAACTTTTGAATGACAAGAAACAAATGGATGAAGCTACAGTCCCAGTCACAAGGCATAATAACTTGTGAAAGTACTGTAGTTGCTCATTAAAAAGCGTAGAGTTGTATAGAGAAGAATGAGCAAGAAGCTCCATGGACACTCCTTTAAAAAAAATGTTTATTTTTTGTCAATATTCAATATAATGTCATTATAACAAAATATTTGTTGTCTCCTATACTTCTCCATTAAAATGGTCTAAAAAATTCATAGTACACAAAGAAGAATCTAAAATTAAAGTTAAAAAAATTATATTATTAAAATAATAATTAAAATTAATAAAAAGAAGCTGTTAGTTCGTCTACGATTTCAGTAATATCACAATTTTGGACTTCATACGTAGTATTTTTTATTATTAAACGTTTTTTTTAAACTATTAAATTTAAACTTACTGCAAATATGTTAAGTATAAGTTCTTCGTGATTATTTTAATAAGCATTCGTTGTTTAGATTTTTTAAGGTTATCTTGATGTTATTTGGCGTGTGTAAATATCGTTAGTTTTCGACAATAATGATGTAACTTAAAAAATAACAAATCCTACTAATATTATAAATGCGCATGTTTGTGAGAATGGATGTGTGGATGTTTGTTACACTTTCACGTCAAAACGGCTGAACGGATCTTGGTGAAATTTGGCACAGAGGCGGATTATAGTCTGGAAGAATACATAGCATAGTTTTTTTTCTATATCACACGGGCGAATCCGTAGGCGCCAACTAGCCAAATACTTGAGGACAGACAGGAACATGGATGGGTTTTAGTCAGTGCAAGTCTGATACTCCGCCCAAAGCAGGCGAAGTTATTTATTTTAGGATTACCAACGAGTAACATCGACGGCACGGTTGGCGCAATGGCTGAGCGATCGACTGCTGCGCTGCGTGTCGCTGGTTCGATTCCCGCACGGAACAAATATTTGTATAACCTGCAGATACTTGTTCCGGGTCTGTCTGTTTGTTTAAGTGAGTTTAAATGTTTGTAAATGCACCCACGGTACTGGAGAAATTCTTAGTGTGGGGCAACGTTAATTTAAAAAAAAATCACTAAACAACGTTTACTAATTTAAAATTGCGCAATATAATATCTTGCAATGCACACTCAATTATGGGTAACCACAGCTCACACATTATTTAGTAGGTACACATGCTATAAATACACACTATTTAATAATAATATAAGGGATACAAGCAACAATTATACAATCATACTATAATTAAAGATTAAAATATTAAAAAAATCAAAATACAGTTATTTAATGATTTCCCATCCATGTAAAAAGGGGCCTGGTTGTTCAATCTGTCAAAATGTCGAATTTACTCTTTAGACAAATGTCAAGTATAGATTGAAAATTCCGCCTTTAGTTGAATTTTAAACATGATTGTCTATTTTTTTTGCATGCAAATCTTTATCAAATACTCAGACTCATCCCGGCATTGTACGTCTACTATGTAGATACTAATATTATACATATAAATCTTCTTCTTGAATCACGCTATCCATTGCTGAAAATTGCATTAAAATCCGTTTAGAAGTTAAATGCCCCGTTCCAATAAACTAAAACGACTCGTTTTGCTTACGAACAGTTGTATTTTGACATAAGCTCTATGAGACTTATGTCAAAATATAACTATCCGTAAGCAAAACGAGTCGTTTTTGTTTATTGGAACGGGGCATACGAGATTTAAATCTAAACGAACAGACAGCGAAAGCGACTTTATTTTAGACTATGGAAAGATTGATTAATTAAATACAACAAACAACATTGAAAAATTAATTGATTGAGTTTTTTTTTCGTCTTTACATTTACATACATATTTTTTATATTTCTGTATTAAAAAGTAAATAAAACAAAAAACATTTAAAATACAAAAAAGATAGCCAACCGGTATTTAGAACAGGGTCCAAGCTACCGGCGGTCAGGGCTCCAGAGAAAGGAACCTCCTAACAATACGAGCCGTGTCCAGGAGTACCGCGCACTGTATCAAGCCCGCCATCCAGCTGCCTAACGAGAGCCGAGTCAGGTATTGGTCGAGGCTCTTGGCAATTAAGCCATTGGCTTAAACGACTATCGGCACAATGATCGCTGAGTCCACATCCCACATGTCGACAACCTCGCGAGCCAAGTCTTACTGAATTTGTTTATAAGTTATGTCATTATTATCGCAAACGAACGATATATTATCAAGCTATACATTTGTAGTATAAGCTGATCTATAAGTATGGATTACACATTGATTGATGGTGTTTCTAAGTTTGTACTATCAAAAAAAAAAGAGATGAATAACCACAGATCGACGGTTCCTACGTACATAAGGTTATGTCAAAAACCGAGGTTTACAGGAGAGCGTCATTTGTGTTCAACACGCCCTAGAAATAAAATATTTTAACAGTTTTAAGAGCTTTATGGTACCTTTTACATATAAGTATTTTTTTACACGTTTTTTTGGAAAAACTGATAGATGACCGTTTCTACGACACTTATTCGTTGTATCTATCTTCTATCTATATTATATAAAAATGAAACCCGTTTCCCGTTGTCACGCCATAACTTGAGAACGGCTAGACCGATTTGGCAGTTTTTTTTTTTTTGTAGTTTTCTAATACTCTGTAGAAGGTTCTTACGGAAAAATAAATTAAGAAAATGTCTCAGAAAGAAAAAATACATTTAATTTTGTACAAAATAAAGTAGTGCACCAAAGCTACGCTAAGGCTGCACGCCGGGTCGGCTTATTTATAATACTTTGTTCTCTTATACGATTCCTAAAACAAGGTAAATATATTAAATAAAAATCGTATGTCAGCATGTGCGCAAAGATAATCTAAAGCCAATGATACAATAAA
Source organism: Ochropleura leucogaster (assembly GCA_958449745.1). NCBI lineage: Eukaryota > Metazoa > Arthropoda > Insecta > Lepidoptera > Noctuidae > Ochropleura > Ochropleura leucogaster. The sequence goes on along the minus strand of OY288228.1, from coordinate 6,025,527 downwards.
AAAATGCCATTTTTGACATGTCTTTATGTAGGTAGGGACTGTCGTCAAGGTATAATTGTTTTTTTTTAAGAAACTGATGGACATTTTCTGCTTAAATTTCTCAAATTAACTGTTTGTTTTCTATCAAACAAATGTAACTTTATTGGAACATGTTTTTTTTAGATGTTAGATCAATTTGTCAGAATAATTATTTTAGTAGCAAGTAATGACCAATTCCTTTATATCATACAAAAATAGCTCTAATCTCGATTCGATTAGTGCTCTTTTTGTATGCGTGTCGAACGCCGTCGATCAATGTGTGTGTGACTACACAATTAGAGGTTACTTTATAGTGCAAATATATAACTTAATAAAATATACTGACTTGAGTATTTGCGTCTGAACATCGATCGTTTAGACGTATTTTGCCCACTTGCGGTAAAACGCAGACTTTATACAAGCTGGTGATTTAGATATCCACATGCGTCAAAAAGGTGATTCTACCTATTCATCTGTTAAATAAAATACTATAGGCTGACCGCTTAATTGACCTTACTATACTACTGGACTACTTAAGGCGCTGTACAAAACAAACACTTCGTAAAACGTCTAGATTTTCGTCGCAAAGTCAGCCGTATCTGGGGGTCTACTCTAATTCTACGTAAAACGAAATTGCGGCCGAAACTTCAAACGTTTTCTACCACGGTTTCATTTCATTTCATTCATTTCGAAATTTCGGACGTCCGAAGTTTATTTGACATTAAAATTTTCTAAACCTACACTAATTCTCGCAAAATGATATAGAGTAGGGTTACAAACGTAACTACTTTCGACTTTCGTTCGTTAACGAAGTTACGTTTCGGAGAAAGAGAGTAGACCCCCTGGACATGCCACTGGCCAAAAAAATAACCGTGTATAGTTCAATACATAAAGTAATAGTACATTACGATATTAGTGCGTTAAGATGGTTATAACATGCGAGTCGGAATTGCAGCCCGAGCCGTAGGCGAGGGCGTAATTGAGCCGAGCATGTTATAACCAATACGCACGTATATCGTACGACGTTTTTTAACACATTTGCGAGGAAACAGAAAAAAAAAACATTTTAAATAAATTCAATCTGTGAATGCACACTGTTGATATTTTAACAGCGAGCTAGCGCTGCCTACTCTCGAATTAGTTCGAAATTTGAATAGCAACAGCGCTAAGCGACAAAACCCATTAAAAATTAAAAAAAAGAAAAAGAATAGCAACAGCGCGCTGCTCACTAGCTGGAGTCGTGCGGCGGCGATTAGTTCCAAATTTGAAATGGCAAATAATGCTGTTATGGAATTTGTATGGATTATAACTTAACTATTTGCTTTAATAACACACGCGTTTTTTATGACCCTCTTTACATATTTAAAACCGGTGGAATTACATAAGCTTTACGAGCAAGGATGTTAAAAAGACTTAAACAAAATCAGTTTGCAAAAGTTCTCAATTTTTTCAGCGACAACCATCATATTTTTTGTATCTATAACTAAGAAAATTGTATAGACTAAAGAGATATCTAATTTTTTTCAAACACGGAGCTGTATTTTTTTATATTCAATAAAAACTGCAAAATGACCTACATTTTGGCGGACATGATATTCAAATGAATTTTAACACCGAAATATTTTCGACCTAATTTCTATTCTTTCGATGCAATACTGTCGTGTACTTGTGTCAGACCATGCCTAGTATGCAGCTAGCGTCACTTCCGCGAATACCTAAAGATTAGCTTGTTACCGCGCCTTAATACCGTGCCTGCGGTAGCTGCGCGGTGTGGGGGAGGAGGGGTGACGCGATACGAAAGGTTCGTCATTAGCCGACTGGCGTCAACACACCTTCCGCAGAACTCAGCTTGGTATCTCTGGCACGGTCTAAGTTTTGCAGTCGGCTTATAGTTGAGATAAATTACAAAATATACATTAGTGTGGAATACATTACATTTTGAATATAATCCTAGTGCTGTAATAGCCAGTTTTCGAGGAAATACATTAGTATTTAAATATATTTTTTTAAACTGACTTGATCACTAACTTTATTTATAATATTTAAAACGGGATATTTACTATGCTTATTAATTATTTAGAATTTTAGATCTTCCATGATCACGGATAAACACAATCAAAAGTCATAATTATATTCAAATTAGGCTGATAATCAGCACTTTTTGAACGTCACATTACAAGAGACAGTCCCACAAAACGCCCTGCCCTTCGCCACTTCCTAGTGTTTAAGCTGGGAAGCGGAAGTGGCAGAACACACTCCCCAGCAACATAACTGTCTGTCAGGTTAGAAGAACCAGATTTTTTAACAATTAAATTTAAGACATAATTAATTTATAGTCACATGTTAACTAGTAAACGCCCCGTACATATATATACACATAGTAAATATACTGTTTCAAAAGAAATAAATAAAACAAAAATCGTTTAGAAACACGTGTAGAATCACCCTCTTGACGAATGCAGGATAACCCGGTGAATGTCGTTAAGTTCCTACGGGGGAACAAGACAAAATGCCACAAGTGTCGTTAAGTACCCACGGGGGAACTTTATACGGTGTAGCTATCGGGTTACGGTTAAAATCTACGTTTTTCTGAAGGCCTACTTCACTAAAACGTTACTCATAACGTTTTTCGTCGAATTTTCGCGCGTTTGTTGTGACATTCAACAGGTTATGGGTGTAATCACATTTGCACGCACAGATCGGCGTCGTGTATCCCTGAGTAATTCTAGAATAGAATAGAATAATAACTTATTTTTATTGTAGGTAGCTCACGAATAGTAATTTACGTTCCGGGGCCGCGGTATCTCTTTCGAACGACCCGCAACCCCGGCAGGCGGTGGCCCTGGCAGGTCCCTCTGCTTTGCTGACATCTCTCAAGCAAGCATCTCACTAAGGAAGGTACAATTGTTTTTAGGATGTTTCATCAGTAATTTCTTAGGAGCAGACATTAATTTGTGCCCGGTATATGGGAATCTACCAAAATCATATTATAGACCTACATAGGCACTTATAAAGCGTCGAGAAAAGATGAAAATTAACTAGCGAAGTGTGGGCGTACTATTGCTATTACAAGCGTTATGTTAAGTTTGAAAGGGACAAACCCATACAAGAAATTGCTCATCTGTGTCTGTAAATGTGACTTCACATTAAATCGCCAGTACGTATAGTGTATAAATGTTATAAGCAATGTGTATAATCCGGCATTGTATAGAATGCCTAGGCTTTATATATATTGCCTAAAACGTTCAGGCAATGTATAAAATACGATTCATGTCATACTTTACCTAGGTATTGTATAAAATGCCCTGGCATTCTATACAATGCCTAGGTATTTTATAAATTTCCTAGGTAAAGTGTAAAATAGTTTAAACATTGAACATCATTTCATACATTGCCTGAACGACCCCGGCATTCTATACATTTCCTAGGTATTGTATAGAATGCCTGCATTGTACACATTGCCTATAACATATATACGTCCGCGTCAGAGTGATGACGTCACATGGCGTCATAATGTATTCGTGTTTACTGTAGTTACTGTTACTTTGTTTTACAACAACGATGTTCCTTACTGTATGATTTTTATATATTTATTTGCTTGCTTGCTTGTATGTTTGTCGATTGAATAGACTAGATTAAATATTTTCAATTTATTTCGTTGTTAATTCTCATGTCAATTTGTAGTAAGTACCTAATTGGGCGGGTAAATCTGCTGAGGATAGAATAGAGAAAACAAACCCGGATATGTGAGACCTGGCTAATTCGATGTTTCATCAATAAATGACGACGTCTGATAGGGTAGAATGGAAGAAGAAAACGAAAACAAATATAATGGGACAAGGCCAGGAAAATGATGTTTTTATTTTATCAAAACAAGAAACAGCTAAATTTTAATTATAAGATACTAGTTTCCACCCGCGACTACTTCCGCGTGGCATAGTTACTTTGGGCTAACGCTAACTTTAACCCGCAAGATGTTCGAAAAAAAATATTCCCTCCCTTCCCTATTTCTCCCCCTTTTCTCACTTTAAAAAAAAAATGCCTATGTCCGTCTCCAGGGTCCCAACTATTTGGCTATTTTATTTTTAAAAAGTGGGATGTGAGGGAGAAAGAGGGAAGAAAATAGGAAACTGTGTTACCCCAAATTTAACGCGGGCGAAAGCTAGTCATGCATAAATGGGCAATTAAATTTCCCTGCAATGACATTCAGGAGACTGTTCGAGCTGCCCTGGACCCTCTGCAGCAGCGACGCGGCACGCCTACGTCTGATCGCTGCAAAATCAGCAAACATTCCCGACGCACTGCAGAAGCGTGGCAGCCCTAACAGCATCCTGAATGCATTGTTGTATTGAATCCTTACTAACATTATAAAAGCGAAAGTGAGTTTGTTTGTGTGTTTGTTACCTCTTCACGCTTTATTGGCTTAACCGATTTTGATGAATTTTGGTACAGAGATAGTTGGGAACCAGGAGACGTACATAGGCTAATATTTTTTTGAAATAAGTGGGATGTGAGGGAGAAAGAGGGAAGAAAAGGGAAAACTTAACGTTGCTATTACAAATCAATAAGGCGCAAGGGGAACTGTGTCACCCCGAATTTAACGCGAGCGAAGCCGCGGGCAAAAGCTAGTTAATCATATAACTTGACATGAGAAATAAATCAAAGTATAAATGTTTTTTTTTTTAATAAGTTTTAATCGACGTCGTCAATAAAACAAATACACGCAGGCGCATGAAATGTACCATTGTATGACCGCAATATTGTGTGTATGTGTTGAGTGCAATCCATTAAAATAGTTTTACAGTACTGGGTGATTTGTTGCGCGTAATACTTTCGTATTTGATAAGCGTCAAAACTTGCAAATGAATTTCAAACTAGTTCTTTTTAAATTTTACATAGGTACTTCTTTTATTCTGGTGACAACATTTTTATGACAGACTTGACTTGACCAGGATCGTCTCCTCACGAGAGAACTCCTCAACGACTAAAAGCACGGACACAAAACTGTTTAACGTTTCGACGACACAATAGTTCTGTAGTGTGCTAAGACAAAGGTCTTGATTTCGACCCCAAGACACCTGCAATTAAGACCACTTACTTCGGTGAAAGAAAACATCGTCCGGTAACTAGTAAGCCTGAGAGATATTTCCCGACGGCTTGTAAGCAAAGACCATGGACGACATAAATCACGAAGCCCACGATAATGAAAGCCTATAATTTCCCACAGTTAAGACACTTCCTCAATATGAGAAAGATTAAACTGTTATACACCATACTGCCCCTGTGTGGGTTGATAGATGTCACATGTTTTCAAGTTTTTTTGCTAATAACATCATTAATCTTTCCCTTTATCCCAATTCATTTAGGGTCAGCATAGCAAGTTATCTAGAAAATACAATCTGACAACCAGTCTTATCAAAGAGTAGGTACCCAGTTATTGTGGAGCTCAGATTTGCAGTTGCTCCTTGGAAAGTACTGGTATTCAGCTAAATCATCATCATCTGCAGTCGGCTTCCAGTCTAACCGGATGCAGCTGAATATCAGTATTTTACATGGAGTGACTGTCTATCTGACCTCCACAACCCAGTTAGTACTGGGTACTGCGATACCCCTTGGTAAGACTGGTTATCAGACTTTCGGAACACTGAATACTTTTAAGGACTGTCAAAGATCTACAAATGACAGCCGGGATCAACTAGTATTCAGCTGTATCTGGCTTCAATTTAATGGGAAAAAACTAAGCAAAAAGATGATTGTCAATTTAGATTTTTACATAGTAGTGACATAGTAATGACATTCCATGTTGTGTACTGTCTACTGTAGAATGTTCTCGAAGGTGACTGTAGATTGGTTGTTTTGAGGTGTTGTGTCTAACCCGGGCTGGGTGAAAATGAGCTAAGTTTGCTTAGAATGCGCTGCGGTGGAATTTAGCGCAGCTTGACCTAAATTGCGTTAACGCAAATGTGATTGAATTCACACAAAAAAAGAAAAATTCATCCTCATAAAATTATTTATGAATTGGAAATTAAAGGGTACAGATATCGAAAGGGAGATTTTTATGTACTATCAGTAAACTATAAGTCTTGAAACTGACATGATCACTTATATTTAAAATGGGATATTTACCATGTGTGTTTATGAGCAGACATGCCACCCACCCGCAATAACTTCAGTTCATCCGTGATCATGGCGTTCGCAATATCGCCGAAATAACGGAAACTTAAAAAAAAACAGACATGGGAAATTTCCCGTTTCAAGTATTAATATAAGTCGGTAAAATAGATACTAACCAGACTCGTCAGATTCATTTAAATTTTTCTAAAAATCCATGAAGGTTATCGAGTAAAGTTGAATTTATTTGATGGATATAAAAATACATATTGAATTGAAGACGACCATCGGTCTCTAAGACAAATTCAAATCTTGAGAAGCCTTTTTCATCTCTTTTACTGAATGTACAAGTTTTGTTTAAAATTAAAGTATTAATCAACAACTATTATTAAAAATAAACAAGTCGAATACAGCCAGTATTCGACATAAAATTACTATTTTAAAGTAAGGATTTAGTAGAGTTCACTTATAAGTGTATGTTTGTTTATATTGAAATAATATTCTTGCTGTTAAGTGGCCCAGATTTGAATCCAGTAGCCCTACTATGACCTCTTAAAGCAATTCTTATTCCGCTGAGGGAAAGAGACAGAGCTATACAGGGTGTCTAGCACCATCTCTTTCACTCAGTGGAATAAGAATTGCTATAAGATGTCATAGTAGCCCTTCTGGTAAGAAACTTCTGAATAGTTCCTCGTGGATTGCGATGGAGCTGTCACCATTTTTTTTTTAAATTGGGCTTTTTATCTTTATCTTAAATTCAAACGATAGATAATGGCAATAAGATACCAATTCCAATATTCAATGCCGCGAAAGCAATTTGATATCTTGGTGTCAATCGAAATCAATGGAATTTGTATCTTATAACAACGAGCTACGTATGAATTTAAGTTGTGTAAACATAAATTGTCATACTATGCTGTTCTTTATGCTTGTTATATTAAAGTAATAATTATAATTAACAGTAATTTATCTGTGAAGACTGTAACCAGTCTTAGTAAAGTCAATTTACATGGTTTTCTTATTTGTGTTACTATGTTTAAGTTTTTCAACGCCATTGTCACATAAATGTGACAAACAAGCGCGTGTTTTGGACGCCAGCGACACAAATATGTGACAAAAATTGAGGTAAAATGAAATGTTTGGCGTGGAGGGCACGCGTTTTGGCGTTCAAAAGTTTCAAGTACAGGGTAGAAGGGATACTGACGTTAAAACGGTAACTCATATTCAGTACACCGGTCGGTTATTAAAAAAAAAATGGTTAAATGCAAGTCTGACCCGCGCATCGAGGGTTCCGTTCAGACTTGCGACGTAAACAGCCATATCTTTTGACTGCGTAGACTTAGATGGTTGATTTTTTCGCAGCTGGATAAGATTACAGACTTTAGTTTATGGTTTTAATTTCAACTTGATACCTCCACGCGTTCCCGAGATAAAGGGTCTTGACAGACAGATTAAAGAGTCTTCTACAATGTGTCCGGTCACGGAATAGCGATATTCTATGGTACTTATATAACAAACACTTTAGTTCTCAAATTTATTGATAACCAGCTTTCACCCGCGTTAAATTCGGGGTAACACAGTTCCCCTTGCGCCTTATTGATTTGTAAAAGCAGCGCTAAGTTTTCCCTTTTCTTCCCTCTTTCTCCCTCACATCCCACTTTTTTTCAAAAAAATATTAGCCTATGTCCGTCTCCTGGTTCCCAACTATCCCTGTACCTTATATATAAAATTCATCAAAATCGGTGTAGCCATTAAATTGTGAAGAGGAAACAAACAAACTCACTTTCGCTTTTATTATATTAGTAAGGATGATAAAAAAGTTGACAAAACTTTCGTTGATTTGCATATTTTTTTGGACTTTAATTTTGTTTTCTAAAGTTACGAAAATGTAACGTCATTATTTCTTAATTTAAACGATAGACAATATTGTTGCCCTCTGAATAAACCTATTTTCGTCTCAGTAAGACCTAATCTTTGAAAGATATGATCATTTTTTTTACACGCATAGACAATATTTCAAAATGGCTGCCAAAAAGCGGGGAAGTGAATTATACCCAAGTGTGTATCGTAGGTAATAGTATATTAAAACACTCGTTATACATAAGTATCTAGAATATCGGTAGTCCGTAACCGGACACATTTTATAATGGTTCTGTTTTTTTTCTTATGAGGTTAGGAAATCTATAAACTTCTATGTTATATTATAATCACGGTTACCTACACAATTATTGCTTACTTTTTTTTATTAACGATGAAATATGTTTAAGGCAACCGTTTTCACGTTGGTATTCCTTCCATCTTGCATACGATGATGTCTACCGTTTAGTATCCTAATTTTATTTCTTAGTTCTATTATCGTATATAATAAGTTTAATAGTAATGTTTCCTATTTGAGTGTCGGTTTAGAACTACGGTGAGTTTATGTGGAGACTAGCTGCGCCCTGCGGTTTCATTCGGAATCAAAATCAAACGATGTGTTAATTATCTACATTTCATCTAAATCTGTTTGAGTGTGAGAATGAGTTACAAACACACATACAAATACAATGTTTCGTCTTAACCGCTTGTATGCCGGAATTACAGACACAATTAATTACGCAATGTGTCTCGCTTATATCTACGTTCATACAAGGAAGGGGTTAATAATCATTATGTGGTAGTTGATGACCTGTTTCTTAGCCCGTCTGCTAAAATTGTTTTTATGGTCGATAAAGGAGAATGCTCAAAATAAAATGAGCTCCGGCGGAAAAAAGATGTATCTCAAATTATCAATAACTACTTGCTTTCCGCGGATTCGTACGCGTTCTTTTTCTTAGTTTCTTTTTTTTGTTTGTATTCGTTACGTGATTTCACCAGTATTAATATATGTATCACTAGCTGTGCCCCGGCATGCGTTGCTATGCAATTTTCTACCTACCTACCTTTTCTTTGCTATAAACCTTACGGAGCCCGAGACCTTTCCAACGAATGCAAACCCGTGGAAATCAGTTCGTGCGTTCTGGAGTTATAGCGTCAGGAAGGAAAACCTGACTTATTTTTTCGTGTGGGAAATTATCTAATAACTTCCCCGTTCTGGGGGGAGCGGGGGGGCATGTCATGGCTTTTACCGACTAAAACCCACCCATGTTCCTTCTATTGCCCTTTACGTTCCGGGGCCGCGGTATCTCTTTCGAACAACCCGCAACCCCGGCAGGGTGAAAAAGACCCTTAACGATTCTCAAAGGCAGGCTTATTCTTCTCATCATTGCGATATTTTTTTGGTTTTGGAACATCTTTGGGGACTTTCTAGTTATAGAGATATTGGAGGTCCAAGTTTTTTCACTAGTTTATTCAAGACAAATGTCGTTATCCAGCAACATTATTTTCGTAGACTTGGTTATTTAGATGGAATATTCTTTATTATGTACACCATACAAATTACAAGAATAACATTATACATACAACTTATAAATAGGGTGACACAATGGGCGGTCTTATCGCTATGCAGAATATTTGGTTGAAGACATCGTGAAGGGTTTACGAACATCTTGTATGGATTGTGGAAGAATTATTTATTTATAAAATAAAACAAGAAATTGAATAATGTGTTTTGATTCTGTGTAATGTGTATTTTAGGAAGTTTATTGGAAATAAGTATTCTTAGTCAAAAAATTAATTCGTGCAATATTTGTATAGGGGTCGTCAAAAGGGGGGATCGTCAGGAAAAAAACAGTACGGGGGAGGTGTATGCCAACCATGTGTATTTTTTTTGGGACGATAAAGAATTGTGTTAACTTAATTTCACCAATAATATGTTAAAAACCAACGCAAGCGAGATTTATCAATAAACCCTTGTTTGGGTCTTTATTATTTACTTATTAATTTATTATATTAAAAAGCCGGTTTATTAACTGATTGCTTTTTTATTTCAATAATAAAAAATAGATGTGATCTAAGGGGACTGAATGGTACTTTAAAACCTAACGACTTATCACCAATGAGGATGAAGGACTGTAAAAAAGGCCCGAAAACCTTCACGTGATTAAATTATAGCCCCATTACTTAAAAAAATGTTAAATTGGTGGTATTTTTCTCAATGTTTAGAACGTCTTGTAGTTTTGCGTTTAATCACGAAAGATAAAAACCAAAATAAAACTAAACCAGTCTTTAATATATATATATATGTAACTCCACATAACATCGTAGTTCTGCCGACAACGTTTTGATTGTAGTCGTGAAGTCTAAATATATTTATAAAGTTAGCCCGTATTAAGTTTGTACGCAGTGCGCTATGCGCTTGTAAATACAATAAATTGTGATTTGTACAAAGCGAGACTTGTTGTTTTATTTATTACCAAGTACTTACCTACCTAACCTTAACAATTTCAACACCATTGTTACCAAGTAAACTTAACAATTTCAACGCCATTGACCATTTTTTAAAACGTAATTTCTTTTAAAAAGAGTTACATTGAAAATGAAGGTGTTACATATATTAGTATACCCGGGTACATTGGATTGATAACAATCTCATTATTAAATTCCATGGGGCCGGGCCAGCCTGACGTACATAAATCATCAAGTATCTTCCCCCGCTCTGATAGATACATAGATAAATCATTTATTTAATGCAACAAAAGACACAATAGAGGAATTAACTAAAAAAAAAACTTAGAAAAAAAGACAAGAGAAAACACATAGAAGTTAGATTGACCAATAGACAATTAGGTGTGGGCGAAGCGGGGAGCGTCTTTATTGACTAAAACTCACCTAGGTTTCTTCTTTTACCCTGTATGTTCCGGGGCCGCGGTAACTCTTTCGAACAACCCGTAACCCGGCAAGCAGTGGCCCCTGGCAGGGCCCTCTGCTCGCCATTGAGTACTTACATAAATTGCAAAACGGTCGCGTGGCTAAGACGCCACCGACAACTTAATTAATCATCCAAAATATTCCATCACTAGCAAAAATGTAAATACCACTTAAATACATTTTTAGAAGGGACTGACGGGTATAAATAAACGTAAAAACCGCTGGCGTGCAAAAGGATTGAACTGATGGCCGTTGGGGTACCTAGATTTGATCTTGAGTAGATCCCGCGAATGGTCGAGCCTAACATCGAACGCTCTCAGGACGGTGGAGCAACTGGTACCTGGTAGCGACTGGATGAAAGAAAGTTGTCCCAAAAACGAGGAAAGCAGCGTGTGATTGAAGAGGCTTTATTGACAGCAGTGGAGTGATGTACAGACTTGACAGACAGCTGTCAAGCAGTACGCTTCCAGTGCAAAACCTTGTGATAACTGAAATTGTACCAAATCTAGTTCTTCTAACCTGACCAACAAATGTGTCGCTGGGGAGTTTGTTCCGCTACTTTTTCCCAGCTAAAACACTAGGAAGTGGCGATAGGCGGGCGTTTTGAGAGACTTTCCCGAAATTTTAAAAATAAAAGTCTTATTCTTCTCAAATCATACTTTATTAATTCAAATTAATATACAATAGATGTAGGTATAGTACATAACTAACTAAACAATTGAATCGAAGAAAATCATACAACGCGTATCAGAAAGTGATCTTGTAAAAAGCTAATGATTAAAAAAAGTGTACATGGACTTTCTTGCCCATTCTTCTCCATAGAGATCATCGCTTTGGAATGGGCAACTACAGTACTTTCACAAGTTATTATGCCTTGAGTCTGGGACTTTTCGTATCTTGACATTTATTTACCTGTAATTGTCTAAGGCTGGGTTGCACCATCTTACTTTAACATTAACAAACATCGAAAATTCAGTTAAAGTAATGGTTAGGCCAAAAATGAGTTGTACCATTTGACAAATAGTTAAATGACGTCATAACTTTAACCGTAACGGTAACCGATCACTTTTCGCTGGTTAGTGTTAGCGTTTGTGTTAAATTAAGCGTCAACTGTCAAACGCGTTGAATAGACAAATCAATAAAAAGGTATAGTACGAGATCCGGCTGCAGAATCAGTGTACTCATCGAGTGTTTGCTGAAAACCAAATTTTTATACATATTCATGATTAGGAGAATTTATATCCACCAGGTTGCCTATCAAAATGTGGCCGCTAGTATTTTTAATTAAATTATTAATAATTCATAATCCGTAAGAAATTTCATTGACTTTTTTTTTTCAATGAAATGTCGTCTACTTTACGGCAACATCTATAAAGACTGAAAAATTATGGTTGCCGTTGCGCACCTGACCGCACCTCTTCGCAGCCAGGTATACACAGGTATGAATTTGTTACATTTATACACCCACAACGTACATTTATAATTTATATATCAAATTAAAGCTATTTTTTTTCTGTATATTATTATATACGGTTGCTTAATTAAATCTGGCCGCCAATAAGGGTTGCTGGCTAATAAATATAGTAAATATTAAAAGTAGAGTGAAAGAGAGCTAGCGCGTAACACTACTAGTCAGACGAGGATAGCGATTGCCAGCTGTCGGACGGTTTAAAGCCATTGCGCATGCGTCAGATGTTAGTGTTCTCAACCTCCGATTCAAACAATAGTAGGTACGACTCAAAATAATAAATACTCCAAAAGAAACGTCTTTCTTTTCTAAAATTATTAATAATTTAATTAAAAATACTAGCGGCCACATTTTGATAGGCAACCTGGTGGATATAAATTCTCCTAATCATGAATATGTGTAAAAATTTGGTTTTCAGCAAGCACTCGATGAGTACACTGATTCTGCAGCCGGATCTTAGACTAGTAGGTACTTTGTTTGAAAGCTTGCAAGCAAATTTTAGTCCATGTTTTTATTTTCTCCCACATTGCACCAGAACCCGAAAGATTATTAAATTAAAAATATTTCTAAGCTTCCTTGAGAGAAATATTTAAAATTAACCGACACCGAGCTAAGGGCCTATGCACACCACGTTTTTTAAACGCGCCGTCGACGCGCGTTTGTAGCGATACAGACGCGATACGCACGCAAGTCAGACGCAGCCTGTAGACCTTTGCACACCTGTATAAATAAAGACGCGCGTGTGTAGCTATACAGACGCGCGTGTGTAGCGATACAGACGCGATGCAAACGCGCGTGTGTAGCGATACAGACGCGATGCAAACGCGCGTGTGTAGCGATACAGACGCGATGCAAACGACGAATAATCCGGCAATCGTAAATTCCACAATATTGGCCGGTTTTGAATTTCAGTTATGAAGTTTTCTGTGTCGAAAGGCTCCATTTTTTTGTTCCAAAGACGTGCGGTGCACCAAATCGCTCGATTGCTACTAGCGTAGATTCACACTTCCCTTTCCCTCGTTGCGTTTGTATCGATACAGACGCGCCGGTGCCGCGCGCTTGTATCGATACACACGCGCCGGTGCCGCGCGTTTGTATCGATACAAACGACAACAAACTGCTCTGCAGGATAAAAACGCGCCGGCGACGCGCGTTCCCAAAACGCGCGTCGACGGCGCGTTTAAAAATCGTGGTGTGCATAGGCCCTAACATCAATAAAATGAAGTGACACCGATGACAGCGCAGAAACGAGTTTTTACGTTTTTTATGATTAGTATTGGCATATTTAAAAATGTTACCCGCGTCGAACTTGGGGTAAATCACGCCTCATTTGACTTGCAACACTTTTAACTTTAACAAATCTAATGAATTCGCTGGTGCAACTCATTTTGCTGCAACTGTTAAAGGCAGCGTTACTGTTAGTGTTAAATTTGACACAAACCTTTACTATAACTTCTTCTGTGGCGCAACCCAGCCTAATTAATTGACCAGGTGGGATGACGTTCTAAGAAAGACTGCAGGCAGATGCTGGATGCGGCAAGCTGAAGACAGGGCGCTATGGCGCTCATTAGGGGAGGGCTATGTCCAGCAGTGAACTAATATAGCCTGATGATGATGAATTGTCTAATGAAAAGAAATGCTTTGAGTTTAAGCGTGGTAATATATTAAACATTACCAGTCCCAAATTATTTGGGTCGAGTTGATAGTTAAGTTCTGTATTATACAACTGTTTTTTTTCTCGCGACGTTGCCATGGAGAAAGCATTTCCGTTTTATGGTCGAATTTATGAAATTACCTTTCTGATACTCGTTGTATTGACAAAGAATCAATTTAAACTTCGGGTTATCCTACTCTGCCCATGTAAAGGTCTCTGCACACAGCCGGCGTGGCGTGACGGGGCGCGGCGTGGCGGGGCGGCGACGCGACGCTGGCGCGGCGGCATCGGTCACACTGCGGGCGCGATAACGTCCCGTCCCGTCGCGCCCATTCACGCCGACCGTATACTGTTTTTATACTGCCTGTGCCGCTCGCGTCCCGCCGCGCCCGTCCCCGCCGCTTCTGACTTGTATTCCCGCTCGGCGCGGCGGCGGCGTGGCGCGACGGTTACCGTCGCGTTGAGCGGGACGGCTCTGTGTGGCGTCGTCCGTAATTTCTAGTACATTACAACTGCTCAGTGTCGCGTCGCCGCCCCGTCCCGCCGCGCCCCGTCACGCCACGCCGGCTGTGTGCAGAGACCTTTAATAAATCAATTTATTACACTAGGGCTGGTAGATTTAGTTTGGATATTTTATAAATCGAAAACACATTCAGCAAAAGAGATAACAACATCGTCATCTACAGTCAGAATGTTCTTAAAAGTCCATAAATATTTACGTTTCTTTTTTTTAATACACAGGTGATTAAATAAATTAAATTTCGAGTTAAAGACTTTTTTGGGTTTCTAGTAAAAAATAAACTGTAACTGATTAGCTTGGTTATAATCTGTCGTATCTTCCTGAACGAGGCGGAGTTGCAAGATCCAAAAAAATTCATACAATTTTGAGATTTTTACGTATTAACTCTGGCTCGTTGACATATGACTTTGGGAACGTTATCCTAAAATGGAGTAGTCTACACGCTCTTGGCAAGCTCCCCTGACTTGGCGATCACATCCTCAATAGTTCCTACCATGTAGAAGGCAGCCTCGGGAATATGGTCCAGTTCTCCTCCCAGGATCTGTCGGAGAAGAGAATTTGTTTAAATATAGTCTTTGTTTACAAAAACAGCTGGGACTAATCCGGCTTCCATTTATGGCAGACATACATAGAAAGTATGTCCCAGGTGTTTTTGCGTAAATTAAATCACATTTGCGAAAATTGGACGCAATTTAGGTTGAGTTGCGCGAGTTGCAATCCCAGAAGACGCCCTTGACAAGACAGGTTTTCTGTCTTTCGGCAACTGACAACTCAAGAACTGTCAAAGATCTATACTTTTGACAGCTGAGACAATCATTTAAAGAAGTTTTTTTTTTAACGTTGCCCCACACTATGAATTTCTCATGTATCGTGGATGAGTTTACATACATTTAAAGTCATATAAACAAACAGCCAGACCCGAAACAACTATCTGCAGGTCATACAAATATTTGTTCCGTGCGGGAATCGAACCCGCGACACGTAGCCCAGCAGTCGATCGCTCAGCCACTGCGCCAACCGTGCCGTCAAGTTAGCCACGAGCTCCTCGAATCAACTCGAAGTTTATTGAGCTTACCCTTTTGAATCCTTTGATTGTCTCTTCCAATTTGACCAGCTTGCCGATATGCCCGGTGAATACCTCAGCGACCTGCGAAGATTTAATAAAACTAGACCAGCTACCCTACCATGACGTGTTAAAGCAGAACTTATTCCGCTGAGGGAAAGGGACAGAGCTATACAGGGTGTCTAGCACCATCTCTTTCACTCAGTGGAATAAGTTCTGCTTTAAGATGTCATAGTAGGCCTACTGGTTTTATTTGTTAAACGTAACATTACAATCTCGGGTAGAGAAGGTAGTTTTTTTGGATTTACCATCAGGAAGGAAGACGCACGGGAAAGATTTTTTTAAAGTTAAGTTGTTAGTGAATAAAAACTTAAGGCGTAGCAGTACGGCCAACGAGAAGCGATACACAATGTAAACAAAACCCATGCTAAAACCCCATCTAAAATGGCCGCCCGAATGTTGGCGAACCCGTCTTAACGTTGTCATGTTTTTGCCGGGAGAACGAGACATTACGGCAAAGGCACAAGATGGAAAAAGCTAAATATTAGATTGTCAACGCCACAGTTGTTCTTTAGGTTAATGACCTTTCGTATCGCTTCTCGTTGGCCGTACTGTACGTTCCGGGGTTGCGGGATAATAGAAAGAACATGTGTGGGTTTTAGCCAGTACAAGTCGGACACTTCCCCCGTTGCGCCCAGAGAGGGGGAAGTTATTTGATGTATCTCTCACCCCAAAAAAAAACAAGGCGTCTACGTTTCTGTTCTTGTCCATAAAGTTATTCACCTCCTCTACACTTTCCCTGTGAAGACTGAGCATGCACAGACCACTTAGCCTTGCGTCTCCCATTTTCAGAGCCGTAGGCAGGGAGACTTAAGGTTACTATAGAAATCTGAATGACCATGATGCTCAAACATTTTAATGCCCTTTACTTACTTAAACTGTAGGGTTACCATGACATCTTTCTGTTCTGTCTCTTTCCCTCAGTGGAATAAGGTCTGTTTTAAAACTTCATGGTAGGCCAGCTGTTCTTTAAAATTACTTAAAATTAGAATATAATAGACGACAAAAGAAAACCTATCAATTTCCATGTAGGTTCAAATGTTTAAGCTCGCCCTTGAATCGTATTTATTTTCGTCAGCAAAACTGAGGGGCCTGCCGGCTACAGGAACATGGATGGGTTTTAGCCAGTAGAACTCTGACAGAGAGACTTTCCAATCCGGTAAAAATAGGATGTAGGTACCTCCCGCAGCGCCCATGCCTTTTCCTAGAAGTGGAACAGAGAAAGCTGCAAGAAAAAGGTTCAAATTGTCTGCATACCTGGAAAGGCTGTGACAAAAACCGTTGTATTTTGCGAGCGCGGGCGACTGTCAGCTTATCATCCTCTGATAACTCGTCCATTCCCAGGATGGCGATGATGTCCTGTAGAGACTTGTAATCCTGTATGCAAGGAAGACAATATGTAGAACTGCCTGAATTCAATGACATCTAATTATTCTATTGTATCTATATATTTATTTAATGATTTATGTACACACTGAAAACAGATAAATAAAAGACAGGAACAGAAAATAGGTAAAAAGGTAATGCTTTCTAAATAAATCTCTTCCAGCATACCTTGCGAAAGGAGAGTAAATAAAAAGAGATGTAGACACAGTAAGTAAAAAAAGGATACCTACATAAAAACATAATCAAATAATGAATAAACACAATATAAGAATATACTAACAAACAAAAAAGTACAAAGACAAATAGGTATATAACATAAATACAATAAAATAATAAATACCTATTCAACTATGGTGAAATAGTAAGATACTTAATGTTCTTTCACTCTTCTCTTCAAAACTGAAACAGTTCGGCAGTCCCTAATGTCAGGCGGAAGCGAATTCCACAACCGCACAGAGGAAACAGTTAAGGAGTGGGAGTAGAAGTCGGTAGAGTGGGGAGGGGGTTTAAGGAGATTCCTAAGATGCGATCTACAAGAAGCATCAGAAGGTCGGGAATCGGTAAAGCGTTTAACTTGTAAGACGAAGGAGACTAGTCTCCACGACACAGGAAATCCGAGTGTAGAGGATAGTGATATTTCAGTTTGTGTAATGCTCTGTTATACAATAAACCTTTAATTTATTTACTAGCTGGCGCCCGCGGCTTCGCCCGCTTGATAACGAAAAAAGTATCCTATATGTTATTTCAGACTATAATCTACCTCTGTGCCATATTTCATAAAGATCCGTTCAGCCGTTTTGACGTGAAAGAATAACAAACATCCATACATCCTCACAAGTATTCGCATTATTTTATAATATTGGTAGGATAAGATCCTCAACACATCTTCTGACATAAAATTTCCAAGAACCGCCAACAAACCTGCAAAATCTTCTGCACACCTCTAGCAACGCCATAATGCTCCATTCCTATTATATTAGGGTCCATGACCCTGGATGTGGAATCCAGGGGATCGACCGCAGGGTACACGCCCAGCTCCGCGATAGCCCGGGACAGCACCGTGGTGGCGTCTAAATGGGCAAAAGTGGTTGCTGGTGCAGGATCCGTAAGGTCATCTGCAGGCACGTATACAGCCTAGGATTGGAACGAAAAGAGTTGTTAAGTTAAGTGTTAAGTTGTGTCCTTAGCTTGATAAAATCAGGGTGTGGCCACCAGCAATGAATAATTTATTCTCCCTTTGAAAACAGATTCAATAGGCAAATTAACAAATTACAAATTTAAGTTAAGTGGTAGCAGGAGAACGAAAACTCGAAAAAGGAAAAAGGAGCGTTTCGGCATCCGCGCTTCGTATACCGACTTTATCTTTATTCTAATACTTATATAAAATTCTCAGAATTCGAAGAATCGATCGAACCTTTTTTTATGCATATTCAGTAAGTCTGAGAATCGGCCATCATCTATTTTTCATACCCCTAAGTGAGCAGCGGGTGCAACCGCTGGGCACAGCTAGTATATATATACTTATCTTTCTTTATTCTTTTTAAAAATTGTTGCCCCACACTAGGAATTTCTCCTGTATCGTGGATGCATTTACAAACATTTAAACTCACATACACAAACAGCTAGACCCGAAACAACTACCTGTAGGTACTACTAATATTTGTTCCGTGCGGGGATCGAATCCGCGACACGCAGCGCAGCAGTCGATCGCTCAGCCACTGCGCCAACCGTGCCGTCAAGTTATAGTAACCTATGTTTAAAAAATCAAATCGTGCGTACCATTGCTACAGAAGCACAAATTTGTAGTTCATATGTGGTGGAAATCACCGCAAATTGCATGGTTATCATCTTACCTGTACACTGGTGATGGATCCAGTCTTGGTGGTGGTGATTCTTTCTTGCATGGTACCCATGTCAGTCGCCAAGGTTGGTTGGTAACCCACGGCGGATGGGATACGGCCTAGTAAAGCCGATACCTGTTGAAACATTCCATATATCTGTAGTAAACTAGGTAAACTCTACAGTGACTTCCTTCCCTCTTTTAAATGGAATTATGCACAAGTATAAACTGCACAAAGGCGGACTTAATGCCTTAGGCAATTTCTACCAGTCTAGGTACCTTAGTGTGATGCAGAGATAAAACACACTAGGTGCGATAGCAGAAATAAACGATATTAGAAAAAAATATATAAATAACAATAAATACTTCTATACATACACACTTAGATTAGTATCCGAAGCTATAGTGGAAGCTGCAGAAGATTGTAATACTATCTTTGCAATGTATAGAATCAATTCTCTAGTATTGTATAATTATTAAACCCATATGTGAGTGCTATGTATTATTTATTGACTTGACGAAGCCCTGGTGGTTGATAGTGTCATGCTTACTTAAATGTCTCGCTGATGGTGGCGGGTGTGTCGGGTCATTTAGCTCCCTTCAAAATGGTCGAGCTGAATGGGGCTGATCCCTACGTCATGTTCGTGAACGGGCGCTGTCAGTTGGGACTGGTCATTTTTTAGCTACCACGGTTCATTTTTAAACTTATTTCGTTTTAAAATTAAATTTTGCTTTTAATTTACTCTGGACGCTCTTACTGTGCACGTCTTTCTACATCGTTCTCACATATTTGTATAATCTCAACATGAACGATGTAAATAAATACGATTTTGTAAAAATATTATAATTTAAAAGAGTGTCCATGGAGTTTCTTGCCCATTCTTCTCCATAGAGATCAACGCTTTGGAATGGGCAACTACAGTACTTTCACAAGATTTTATGTCTTGTGACCGGGACTGTAGATTCATTTTGTTTCTTGACATTCAAAAGTGCCTGTAATGATTTGATTTGATTTGACAACAACAGGTGTTCTACACCTCTCTCCCCTTGGGACATGGCCAGCAGTTCAAGAGGCTATTAGTCAGAGGCAGCGAAAGTCCCATTGGATCCCGCTGTTCCCTGTGGCAAGTATGCGAGGGAACAACGGTGTGGTTTTTAGTAACTACGAGTCTGAAAGGACCTACTCTTGATCACAATATTGTCCGAAGGGCAGAGATGAGGTAGATAGTAGCACGAGCTGAAAAAAGAAGCTTATGAATTCGCGACTAAAATAAAGGGAGCAGGGAGGTCTACTCCTACATTATCTAATTGGCAGTACGCTCTGTACGCTGTCCTCTCATACTTAAGTACTAACGCTGTAACAACGACATTGATTGAAACCAACTGATTTTAAAAGAGTAAGAACCATGGATGGAATTTCTTGCCGGTTCTTCTCCATAGGAAACGACCAACCCGAACCGTGCACCTTTTTTCGACGTTTTATAAGTCTAAGTAAAATAAAAATATTTTGATTTTGGTCAAAACAAATGATGTAGCCAAGCGTTTCTATTCTATTCTATTTTTGTTATATGGCAATTAGACCCGATTTCGACTATTCTGCCAATGTCGAAAGTGAATTGGAGCCAAGCGCTTCATGCGAATGTGTGAAATATTGACAAGATATGGGTGGGTGACAGAGGTCAAATGTCTCGCCTCTCATGTATGAGTTGGTGGGTTCAAATTCGGGGAGGTACGAATGTGACTTTTTCAATTCATATAGTACTTTCTAAAGTTTATCTAAGACATCACAGACATCAGAGAAGAAAAACATCGTGAGAAAACCCGGACTATCAAATCGAATCAAATTATTTGCAAAACACAGGTTGAATGGATATTACAAAAAGTTCAACAGTACAGCTACCCTACCATGACGTGTTTAAGCAGAACTTATTCCGCTGAGGGAAAGGGACAGAGCTATACAGGGTGTCTAGCACCATCTCTTTCACTCAGTGGAATAAGTTCTGCTTTAAGACGTCATGGTAGGCCTACAGGTCTTATTTATAACCTACTAAGGTGTATGTTTATTCGTATTTTTATGTATTTTTATGAATGTATGTATGTATGAATTAAACATGTTATTGACAGTGGCGTCGGCGACCGCTGACGGCCTCGCCCATAAGGGGGCCTCGCAAAAATGTTTCAATTAGGGCCTAAGCACACCACGTTTTTTAAACGCGCCGTCGACGCGCGTTTGTAGCGATACAGACGCGATACGCACGCAAGTCAGACGCAGCCTGTAGACCTTTGCACACCTGTATAAATACAGACGCGCGTGTGTAGCGATACAGACGCGCGTGTGTAGCGATACAGACGCGATGCAAACGCGCGTGTGTATCTAATAATCCGGCAATCGTGAATTCCACAATATTGGCCGGTTTTGAATTTCAGTTATGAAGTTTTCTGTGTCGAAAGGCTCCATTTTTTTGTTCCAAAGACGTGCGGTGCACCAAATCGCTCGATTGCTACTAGCGTAGATTCACACTTCCCTTTCCCTCGTTGCGTTTGTATCGATACAGACGCGCCGGTGCCGCGCGTTTGTATCGATACACACGCGCCGGTGCCGCGCGTTACAAACGACAACAAACTGCTCTGCAGGATAAAAACGCGCCGGCGACGCGCGTTCCCATAACGCGCGTCGACGGCGCGTTTAAAAAACGTGGTGTGCATAGGCCCTTAGGGTCACAAAGGGGATAATGGGTCCTGACCGACAGAAAGATGGACAACGAAATGATCCTATATGGGTTCCTTTTTTCCTGTTCAGGTACAGAACCGTACAGACTGAAAAGAAAGCGCAAACAGCGGCTGGTGTTAGCTAAGATATAATCTGGAACTGAAAGGGGCCTCGCAACGCTGATGTCACCGACGACCGCATTTGGTCTAGCGCCGCCTCTGGTTATTGAAAATAACATAGAATAGTCATTTACATTTTCTTAAATTTCAATTTATAAGTAAAATAATTATGTCATGCTGGAAATAATGTCATTTGAATTAAAAAAATAAATAATAATGTCATATTAAAAAAAACTAAAATTATGACTTTAAATGTAATGTTCAGGGTCAGTAAACGCGCACATCCAGCAGTACAAATTCGACTGTCTTAACCCGACAACCTACCCACAAGTATATTCATTTTTACGAATGTGAATCTACCTACATTACAAAATGTTAATGTCTAAATGCACAGCAGTAGGACAATAGGGTAGTTGACACCACCAATCAATTGATATACTTTTTATGAGCTGTCAAAACGCGCTTCCCCCATAGATTTTGTATGAGACTCGCAACCGATGACGTCACTAAGTTCTCAAGTCAATGATGCAACTATTTATTGATTTAAAAGCAACTAAAAATCGAATTTTAAAGTTATTTTGTAATGAATGGAGTTCTCAGGTCTAGAATAAGGTGTTCTTTCAGAAAAATTGTGTTTTTAAATTATTGGTTAATGGTGTCAACTACCCAATTATACGCTGGTTTTACAATTACGGATGTTGAAGGAGATGGAATGAGTTCGTGAGCCATCATGAGACTTACCTCAGAGCCAGCCTGGGTGAACCTGAAGATGTTATCGATGAAGAGCAACACATCCTGCCCCTCCTTGTCTCTAAAGTGTTCCGCCACAGTGAGGCCAGTCAGAGCCACGCGAGCTCTCGCACCGGGAGGCTCGTTCATTTGACCGTATACTAACGCCACCTAGGTAGAAATAAGCGATGAGAGAGATATAAGAGATGGATAGAATATTCTTTAGTACACCATACAAATGTCAAGAATCCTTACTTAATATTATAAAAGCGAAAGTAAGTTTGTTTGTTTGTTACCTCTTCACGCTTTAACGGCTTAACCGATTGTAATGAATTTTGGTACATAGATAGTTGGGAACCAGGAGCCGGACATAGGCTAGGTAATTTTTGTTTTAAAAAAGTGGGATGGGAGGGAGAAAGAGGGAAGAAAAGGGAAAACTTAGCGTTGCTATTACAAATCAATAAGGCGCAAGGGGAACTGTGTTACCCAAAATTTAACGCGGGTGAAGCCGCAGGCGAAAGCTAGTAATGCATACAGGGCACTGCCGCGATACTGCAGCGCATCTGGGATGTTCGCTGAGCCATATATTGATGACTTTTGTGCCATTATTCGAAAGCGTATCACATCCCTGATGTGGCGGGTGCGTGGCAGCGCCAACAGTCTCTAGATGACCGTAGCAGATAGGACTGATGGCGTTATTTGTAAACACTGGACGACGACGTTAGTGTTGCCTTCAAACTGTAGCCAGAAATAATGTGTGTGTGTGTGTTGTTATTGTGTATGTATTATAAGTTTTGACATGTAATGAATTGACCTAAGTATTTAATTTATGTTCTAATATTAGTTTGTAAGTTGTGTATGTCTTTACTAACAATAATGGATTGTACTTTGACGGGCCTCTTGTTCTAGTGGTTAGTGGCCCTGACTGCTGAGCCGGAGGTCGTGGGTTCGATTCCCACCCAGGACAAACTTTGTGTGATGAGCATGATTGTTTGTTCTGTGTCTGGGCGTGATATATCTATAATCTATACTAATATTATAAAGCTGAAGAGTTTGTTTGTTTGTTTGAACGCGCCAATCTCAGGAACTACTGGTTGGAATTGGAAAATTCTTTTAGTGTTGGATAGTCCATTTCTTGAGGAAGGCTATAGGCTATATAACATCACGCTACGACCAACAGGTGCTGAGCAGCGCGGGTGAAAAACCGCGTGGAACAGCTAGTATGTATATATTTATAAATTATTTTAAGTATGTATATCAGTTGTCTGGTTACCATAACACAAGCTCTGCTTAGCTTGGGATCAGATAGCCGTGTGTGAGTTGTCCCAAGATATTTAATTTTATTTTTTTAATTTACTGAACGGACAAATAAATATATAATAATAGATAATAAACAGTAATAGAACAGTAGGTATACAACTTATTTATTTATTATAAATAGAACGGCTGAGGCCAATTACAGAATTTAAACATATTTAATTGATTAAATTAAGTCATTCGTTCTTCTCACAGAAAAACAAACATTCTAAGTACTTATTCTAACAGTAACACCTTCCATTCATCCCCATACATATCAAAACCTGTGTTCGAGTTCAGGAGAGCGTTGATAGCCCCCAGTGTCCTAGGAATAGGCGACTTGGAGTGCGCAACAGTACGGCAGGCTGGAACAACCAGCAAACGATGTTTCCTGCCACGACAGTAATTGTCTGGGACAAATAGTTTGCAAATTTCGTTGTGAAGATCAGGATCATCAATAATCCCCCTGAGGATTTTAAATACTACAATCATCTGATCGCGCGACCGTCGAGAAAGACCGCCCATTGTGTCTAGTGGGCGGTTTTTGTTACACCAGCACCAGTACCATACCAGTACCATTAGTATCGTGATAGCTAACTTAAGGAATAATATTGTACACACGACGACATATCAACCTATACAAAACCAGTTTATGCTGCTCTCTCAACAACGGATCGTACACCATAGATTTCAAAGACAATGAGAGATCCGCAAAAACTGATTTTGTATAGGTTGATCTGTCGTCGTGTGTACACGTATAGGCATCTGTTGTTTACACTATGTTGACTTCACTACATAGTATAAAACAAAGTCGCTGTCGCTGTCTGTCTGTTGCTATGTTGTATGTATGCTTAAATCTTTAAAACTACGCAACGGATGTTGATGTGGTTTTTTTTAATAGGTAGAGTGATTCAAGAGGAAGGTTTATATGTATCTATAATACTTTACCCTATGACTCTTAGGAGTTGAGTAGCGGGTGAAACCGCTGGGCGGGTTGCTAGTTTATTAGAATACCTTTAACTTCTGATAAGGTTCTTGGTGAATAGAATCAATGACAGGACGTTAATCTCCAGTAACGCCACCTAGTGAGCTCAAAACGAAAGCTCTCTTTGGTAGATTGTGCCCACAGTCTCTCTTACCTTAGAAGTCTTGTAATCGTCTGTTATAACTCCGCCGACTTTCATTTCGTTGTACAGATCGTTGCCTTCGCGTGTTCGTTCCCCGACGCCGGCAAACACCTGATGAAAATAAAATAGGTAAATAAATTAATAAATAAATATCTTGGGACAACTCACACACGGCTATCTGATCCCAAGCTAAGCAGAGCTTGTGTTATGGTAACCAGACAACTGATACACATACTTATATAATTTATAAATACATACATATTATAGATAAATCACACCCAGACACAGAACAAACAATCATGCTCATCACACAAAGTTTGTCCTGGGTGGGAATCGAACCCACGACCTCCGACTCAGCAGTCAGGGCCACTAACCACTAGACCAACAGGCCCGTCAAATATAATCTAATATAAATCTATACAATGTGTCCGGTCATCGACTAGCGATATTCTAGATACTTATGTAACTATTACGCTACACCTACACACTTGGGTCTAATTCAGTTTTTGGCAGCCATTTTTAGATATCCTCTATGCGTGTACAAAAAATAATCATATCTCTTAAAGTATTGGTCTTACTGAGACGACTAGGTTTATTCAGAAGGTAACAAAATTTTATTGTCTATCGTTTAAATTAAGAAATGATGAGCTTACATTTTCGCAACTTTAGAAAAGAAAATGAAAGTCTAAAAAAATATGCAAATTAACGAAAATTTGGAAAAAAAAGTTTTTTTTTAATCAATAATATTGATTACTAGAATGTTTGTTAGATAAGTACACAGAATATTGCTAGTCCGTGACCGGACATATTGCTTATATTAAAGTCACGGTTGGCACAGTGGCTGCGCTGCGTGTCGCGATTTCTGCACGGAACAAATATTTGTATGATCTGGTAGTAGTTCCTGGTCTGGCTGATGGTGTACGTAATGTTAAATTATTGTAATTAAAAAAAAAAAATAGAGAAAATCACTGACTCACTCATCACGAAATCTCTTAAACTGCAAGGCGCAGTCGAGGCGCGGGCGCATTAGGGGCGTCGCCCACAAGATCAACAGTCGAGGCGCAGGCACATAAGAAGCACGCCGCAACGAGATTTTCTTTACAAATGTCGTGTGGGCGACGCGCCTAACGCGCCCGCGTCCCGACTGCCAATCGTGTGGGCGACGCGCATTAGGGCCCTCCAATTTTGCTTGGCGGTTCGTTTTAGGACGTAGGTTGTAAAACGAAGTGATCTAATGATGAAGTAGTTGCTGATGTTTGTGTGGCGAAAATCAATTCCTTGCCTGGATTGGCTTGAAATTTTACATAGGCATTCTTTTACGATGTTAATAGACATAACGGGACGTCACTAAGAACATATGCGGCGGGTGAAACCGCCACGAACAGCTAGTATTACCTAATACTTGGAATTAAAGCATCCATAATTACCCTCCATCTTGAGCAAGCAGAGGTAGGCAGAGACGGACCCATACCATCTAACCAACTAAATACCCTTTCGTCCATTCTGTATGGGGAGGCCGGGAGATACCAGTACAATCACGCATGCTCCCGGTCATTTTCGGTGAAAATCGGAGGTATAGGTTCACCATAACCAAATACGCCTTATCTATAAGCAGTTTTATAGCAACAACGCGTTCTTCACAAAAGTATACAGATATACTAGTACTTACAGAAAATCCTCCGTGCGCCTTGGCAACGTTGTTAATGAGCTCCATAATCAGTACAGTTTTGCCGACTCCTGCGCCTCCGAACAGGCCAATTTTTCCACCTGAATAAAAAGATGTATTAAGTCATATATATTCATTCTTTTTAGGGTTCTGTTGTCAACTAGGAACCCTTATAGTTTCGCCATGTCTGTCTGTCCGTCCGTCCTCGCTTAGTCTCTGTGACCGTTTGCACTAGAAAGCTGAAATTTAGTACCAATATGTATATCAATCACGCCGACAAAGTGGTAAAATAAAAATTGGAAAAAAAAACACTTCCCACTTTACATATAGGGTGGCTACCCTATTTATGTAAAGTGGGAAGTGTTTTTTTTTTTAATTTCAACCCTAACGTGTGATATATTGTTGGAAAGGTATTTAAAAATGAATAGGGGTTTACTAAAATCATTTTTTGATAATATCAATAATCGCTCCAAAAGTAAAAAACAATGTGTCCCCCCCCTCTAACTTTTGAACCATAAGTTTAGAAAATATGAAAAAAATCTGAAAAGTTGAACTTTATAAGGACTTTCTATGAAAATTATTTTGAACTTGATTGACATAACAGTTTTTGTACAAAAAACAAAAGTTGTACAAAATAATTTCTTGACTAAGTTTGTAGTATAATCGTTTATGCAAGCATTTTTTTTAACTTCGTTTACATATTTTATTATCCTGAACGTATCTTTTTTCAAACAAACAAAGAATTATTGAAATCGTTTCTCGCAATACAAAATGACGTGTTTGTATTAATTAGTAACCCAATTCCCCGAGAGATGGCGCTGTAGGTACTTATTACATTGGATCGGGTATTACCGAATTGTTCGGTTGGTCTCTCCTTGGCGTTGGCGGTATCTTATAACTACATTAAACTTCTATTAAGAACATGCTAAGGCAATTTAGAACAAAACTAAAATTCATTTTTGAACACCATCAAAATGTTAAGGTAAAATCCAGTTCATAAATGGTTCGATAGATGGCGTTGTGTAATGACGTCATTTTTTTAAAAGTCGATGTTAAGATTTCCGTGCTTTCATGACCTACCGTGGTAAAATAAGTTGCACTTACAGATAAATGTGACTTTATTCATGAGTGCATTATCGTATCGTATCGTAAATGTACTCGTATAATCGTATATTTTGAACAGTGATAATCAATCATGTTGAGGACGACGCTGTGCGCGCCTTTTTGTTAGCCTTCCCAACACAACACACATCGTTTCGGCCTAGAGAAGTGTCTCTTTTTCTTTACCCGGAACTAATAGAGCCTGTGCCTCAAAACAAGTCTCATTTACAAATTATATATGGCGGAGAAGGGGCATTGGATTTGCATTCATTACATCAATGGAATATTACGGGTCTATGATAGTTTATATAATAGTTTAAGTCATTCGCACCAAGTTTACGTTAACGCAGTATTCTCATACTTGGATAATAATAAAATACAATTCCCTAGTGTTCAACGTCAAACAAATAATAAACTCATAAGAGGGAACACTTTTTGTGACGGACGGGAAACTACGGAGCCCTACACTGAGCGTGGCCCGACACGCTCTTGGCCGGTTTTTTAAAGTTCCGTTCCTCAAAAAGAAAAAGAAGAAAACAATATGAAGCGAAATCACCCTATAATAACATTTCTGATTGACGTGGAATAGTACATCTATGGAATAGTATATCGTTGGCCGTACTATAACTAATGTCACCCGGGCCATGCAACAGCGGAAACATTTTCAGGAAATTATCATCTGCGAATCTGTCTAGCTAACCTAAGGCTGCTAATGCTGCTATACAGCCCGTTACACCGCTGGGCCGGACCGGGACGGTCATTAAGTAATTTGTTTCGGTTGTGCTGTGTAGAGGGGATGAATTAAAGGGTTTATTTAGAAGTACTTTAGATGTGCCTTCTTAAGCAAAACCCCCTCTCACTCACCCTTTTCTTTACGGATGCCAAATCATCAAAACTTCCCTCGCTCTGGGCGGCATAGGTACAAACCCATCCATATTCCTACTTGTGCTGTTTGTTTTTCTAGGTCGCGGTATTTCTTTCGAACAACCCGCAAGCTCGGCAGGCAATGGCCCTGGCAGGCCCCTCTGCTTTGCTGACATTTCTTCGAGGCGCGCGTGGAACACGAACACGCTATCGACACGACCTGTCGTCGTGACCTACCCTTACAGAACCGCGTTTATTGTGGCCTGGAATCGTCTCGCGGCGCCTCACCCTTGGAGGGTCTCCCATAAAACTCACCCTTTACATACGGCGCAAGTAGATCTACCACCTTGATGCCAGTCACCAGAATCTCTTGTTCTACGGACATCTCAACAAAAGGTGGAGCATCTGCGTGAATCGCGGCAAACTCGTCAGTCTCAATCGGACCACGCTCATCTGCAAATATTGGATAATTACTTAGAGATCCCCAATTGCGTGCCACTCTATATTTTGTTTCAATCCGAAGGTATTTAAAGAAAATGTGTTAGACATTGCTTCATCATCATCTGTCTTTTTTTTCCTAATCTATGTTGGGGTTGGATTCCAGTCTAATAGGTTGGTATACCATATTTAATATAAAGCGACTACATATCTGACCTCCACAATGCAGTAGTACTTTGAAATACGAAACTCTTTGGTAAAACTGGTTGTCAGACTTTCGGGTCACAGACCACAAAGCCACAGCCAGGAGTAGCAACGTGCTTTCCGAGGCACAGAGGAGGCGTTATGTTTAGGGGACCACCCTTAACATAACGCCTCCTCTGCAAAATAAGAAAACTGGCTCAATTTGGAGGAGGCCTTTACCTGCAGAGGGGTTCCTACAGAATGTAACTATTAAAATAATATACTACAAAATACTTTTTTTTTAAGCTAACTTTGTTAACTAGCATTTTCTGTAAGAAATAAAAGGCTTTTTTATTTTATTTATTAATTAAGGGTCACCTATACATAGGCCAACCCAGGCAAACGTGGCTTAACCTGAAGATCAACCTTGACCTGAGCGGCCTCCAGAACTCAGTTCTGGGTAATTCTTGGTAAGTAAAACTGGTTGTCAGGCCACTGACTACCTGTAACGACTGTCAGGATCTACAAATGGCAACCTGAAACAACGGCTTAACGTGTTTTCGAGACACGGAGGAAACTCAGTATGTAATGCAGGCAGAGCAGTAGTTAACAAAATGGAATACAAAACAAATCATGTCTATCCAGTTTCGAATTTATAAATACCTCACCAATAGGCTCCCCAATGACATTGATAATCCTTCCCAGTGTTGGTTCTCCAACAGGTATGGTGATGGGAGCTCCGGTATCCACGATGGGCTGGCCTCGCACCAGGCCTTCAGTACCATCCATAGCTATGGTGCGGCAGGCACTCTCGCCCAGATGTTGGGCTACTTCCAAAATCAGACGTGGTGCTGAAAGTTGATGATGGAATTAGGATATTTGGGTTGATTAGGGTTGCCGTTACCGAAATTTGGTAGGAGAACAATATAATATATTAAACACAAACCTCCCGTATGGGCTCTTGGACCATGAAACTGAATAACTGTTGTTCTGATATTTTGAAATTGGTACCCGATACGACCAACTGATCAAAATCTATGTTAAGGTTAAAACAAAATTTATGAATTCCCAAAAATTATCGTTTATATCCTTACTAATATTATAAAAGCGAAAGTGAGTTTGCTTGTTTGTTACGTCTTCAGGCCTAAATGGCATAACCGATTTTGATGAATTTTGATACAGAGATAGTTGGACCCCTGGAGACGGACATAGGCTTAAAAAAGTGAGAAAAAGGGAGTAAGAGGGAAGAAAAGGGAAGAGAATTTTTTTTTGTCGATTATCACGCGGGTTAAAGTTAGAGTTAGCCCAATGTAACTATGCCACGCGGACGAAGTCGCGGGTGGAAGTTAGTAGAACTATAATTGTAAGAGTTCGTAGCCTAACACTCCACACGGAGACGTCTTGCATTTATTATGTAACAAACCGTATGACAATATAGAAAATTGATTTGTTAAGACTAGTACTCACTTCTGCCAGGCACTTCTAACGCGTTCAGGATCGGAGGCAAGTTTGTGTCAAACTGGCAATCCACGACGGCCCCGATTACTACGAAAACAGAACAGCTTTTTGGACCTCGCTCACAATTACTATGCCCGGGCTCCATAATTATTCGGTTACATGATAATAGTCCTTGGTAAGACTGGTTGTCAGACTTTGTGGATCGAAAGTCGGATAAGTAACAACAGTTAAAGATGTATTATAGGCAGCCGGAATCAACAGCTTAACGTGCTCTCCGAGGCAAAAACTAAGTATGTAACGATACTCAACCATGGAGAGATCTCGACAAACACGCATAACTTCGAAGTAAGTAGTAGTCCGTAAATTCATCAAATAACTTCCTCCGCTCTGGGTGGAACGGGGGAGTAGTGCCAGTTTTAAACTAAAACCCACCCATGTTCCTTCTATTGCCCTTTACGTTCCGGGGCCGCGGTATCTCTTTCGAACAACCCGCAACTCCGGCAGGCGGTGGCTCTGGCAGGCCCCTCTGCTTCACTGACATATCTTTGAGGCACACGTGCAACATTAACGTACCGTCGACACGGGCTGTCGTCACTGGTGGACGGTGAGCTACCTATTGCTCACCGCACACAGACCTGCATCTAAGGTGGCCGAGACTCGTCTTGCGGCGCCTGACGCCCGGAGCGTCTCCCGCGGCGGATTATTTTACCTTGATCCCCGTTTGTGTAAAACTAACCGGCGATGATCTGACCCTTGGCGCCTCCACCGGCCACTTTAGGAGGCCCTGAACCTTTCTTTTTAGGAGCACCGTCAGACTTCCGTGGCGGAGCCTTTTTCTGCGCTGGTGGCGCAGCTTTCTTTTCATCCAATTTGACTGCTGTTGTAGAAAACTGGGAAAGTGAAGATTTTCGGTTTTATTTTTATTTATAATTAACACTTGAAACGGGATATTTAAAATGTTTGTTATTTGTATCGAGTTTCCGATATTTCGGCGATGTTGCAAACGCCATGATCACAGATGATCTTTTTTCCCTACGTTTTGGGTTTTTACACAATTGAACCACTGGATTGTGTAAAAACCCAAAAAGTTGGGAAAAAAGATCGCAAATTGATACAGTGAGTTTTGTTCGAGTTGTGAGTGTCAGTGTTAGTGGTAACGAACGCAAAAAACGAATAAGAAAGAGGGTAGATCGTTTTGTCTGCTCGTAAACATCCACCCGCAATAACTTCAGTTCATCCGTGATCATGGCGTTTGCAACATCGCCGAAATATCGGTAACTCGATACAAATAACAAACATGGTAAATATATATAATATAATGTTAGTAACCATGTCAGTTTAAAGATTTATTTTTATTTATCATGTGGTTAGTGTATGTGGACAAAGCACATGTAACTAAAAGAGTGATGGATATGAATGTTAGTTGATGGAGAAGGGGAGGAAGTCCAAAGAAAAGATAGGTGAAAAGTATAAGGAATGATATAAAGGAGAAAGGAGTAAATGATGCCATGACTTCTGATAAGGGAGAATGATAGAACAAAACGTGTTGCACCGACCACAAATGGAATGGGACAAGGGCAGGAAAATGATGATGATGATGATCGTGTGGTTAGTGTCTAATTTGGTGTCTTGAGTTTGTAAGCCACACATAGACCTTTGGCTTTTCTTAAAATGCTGTCAAAATAACTCTGAGGCATACTGGTTGCCGGCGTTGCGAGTTGTTCAAAAAAGATATCGCGGCCCCGGAACATTAAGGGCAAAAGAAACATGGGTGGGTTTTACTCAATAAAGGTCTGACATCCCCACAAAGCAACGCTCACAGCGTGGGAAGTTATTTGATGATTTCCCATTCCAAAAAAAAGAATATAGAATTATATTTTAAACTAGCTGTGCCCAGCGGTTTCACCCGCTGCTCACTTAGGGGTATGAAAAATAGATGTTGGCCGATTCTCAGACCTACGCGATATGTACACAAAATTTCGTTTAAATCGGTCCAGCCGCTTCGGAGGAGTATGGGAACGAAAACTGTGACATGCGAACTTTATATATTAGAAGATCTATCCAAAGATTGTCTCAAAAGATCGCTATTAGCGATAAGACCGTTGCCTATTGTGTCACCCTATTTATAAGTTGTATACTGTTATTCTTGTAATTTGTATGGTGTACATAACAAAGAATATTCTATCTATTTATATAATCCTTATCCTTACTAATATTATAAAAGCGAAAGTGAGTTTGTTTGTTTGTTTGTTACCTCTTCACGCTTTAATGGCTAAACCGATTGTGATGAATTTTGGTACATAGATAGTTGGTAACCAGGAGACGGACATAGGCTAATAGCTAGTCAGAAATAAAATAAACTTACATTTTTAGAACCACCTCTAAAGTTAAAACTAGCCCCATATTTGAACATTGACTGCAGTAACAATCTTGGTTTATTCATCCATGTGTTCATGTTCGGAGCTTCCCGTTCCTTGTCTCGTACACCAAGAGAAGGGCGCTTCAACACTGAGAAGTTTTTAGCCTTCTGTTTGTGTCCCTTGTCTTGGCTTTTCGCATCAGTTTGTGGATTCTTGACCTGCTCTATGGTTGGTCTCGAAAATGTCAGGTTTGTTCTTACTGCGGAATAGACAAAAATATGGTTATTCAATCGCCTATGTCTGACCAGTTAAAAGGTATCAAGGAGTTTTTCTGTTTATTTATTTTTACACATATTTTTTAAAAATAGTAGCCCTCCGATATCAGGAACAGAGTCCAAAGCACGGGCTGTCAGGGCTATAAAGAAAGGAACTTCCATACAATATGAGGCGGGTCCAAGAGTACCGCTTGCTGTATCAAGCCCTTGATCCAGCTACCTAACGAGAGCCTCCTCAGGTGTTGAGTCGAGGCTCTTGGCAATTAAGCCATTGGTAGATACGACTATCGGCACATTGATCGCTGAGTCCACAACAATCTCGCGATTCAAGTCATTGTATAATATATTATATACTATCTTTTGCCCGCGGCTTCGCTCGCGTTAAATTCGGACTACCACAGTTCCCCTTTCCTGATTTGCAGGTACCTGGTCTGCAACCTGTAGTTTTTGCCCTTGCGCATTATTTATTCTAATAGCAAAGCTAAGTTTTCCCTTTTCTTCCCTCTTTCTCCCTCATTTCTCACTTTAAAAAAAATGCTCTGTACCAAAATTCATCAAAAATTGGGATGTGAGGGAGAAACAGGGAAGAAAAGGGAAAACTTAGCGTTGCTATTACAAATCAATAAGGCGCAAGGGGAACTGTGTTACCCCAAATTTAACGCGGGCGAAGCCGCGGGCGAAAGCTAGTCAGAAATAAAATAAACTTACATTTTTAGAACCACCTCTAAAGTTAAAACTATATTATTCTAATAGCAAAGCTAAGTTTTCCCTTTTCTTCCCTCTTTCTCCCTCATTTCTCACTTTAAAAAAAATGCTCTGTACCAAAATTCATCAAAAATTGGTTTTATGATTTAGGCGTGAAGACGTAACAAACTCACTTTCGCTTTTATAATATTAGTAAGGATTCATTATGGCGTATCGTGTCGTACTCGTGGATGGGAAACCATCCGTTACATATTTACGGAGGCTGTTATTGCTACCCCGAACTCTGCCTAACAACGATACGAGCCGCTTGCGCCCTATGGCATGGAAGCCATCTACCCTGGCCTTCGCAAACGGGAAGACAATATAAAAGATAATGACTTACGGGCATTGCAGCAGACTCGACCGATCTCGTTAGGCAATTTTGTAAACGCCTTCATTTTCAGCAATATCTTTTTATCCATGTTAAAAAATAATCCCTTTTGTTAACATTTGCGGTGTAAAGAAGACGTCAAAAAATTTTAATGAGTGACAACTTCAATCGATAGTTTTCTTACTTTAATTTGTAATTATTGTAAGGAGGTTGCGTCTTAAGTATTTATGTGAAATAATCATTGTCATTCTCTGAGAGTCGATACAGGTCAATACGCCGAAAGTCTGATAACCAGCATCTTCAAGAGTCATCTACGTCATTTACTATCAGACGTCACGGCATCATTTACTCCTTTCTCCTTCCTTAATCCAGTTAGCACGGGATAATACGTATAGGTACATTACATATACCTATACATTAAATTTAATGCACAAGGTAAACAGACAGGAAATAACAACCCGGACTCTGGATGGAGCGGGGGGAGTTTCAGACTTTTACTGACTAAAACCATTCCATTTTCCATCTTTTGCCTTCTATGTTCCGGTGCCGCCGTGTTTCCGGTGTCCCTGGCAGGTGCCAGGGCTCCTCTGCTTCGCTGGAATGTCTTTGAGGCGTATGTGGAGTACGAACGCACCGTCGACACGGTCTGTCGTCACTGGATTGTCGGACAGTGAGCTAGCCATTGCTCATTGTCCTCAGACTCACATCTACGGTGACCGGGTGTCGTCTCCCGGCGCCCGACGCCCGGTGCGTCTCCCGGCATCTGGGTTGGTTTGAGGTTTTCTTCCTCAAATATCTTTACTAGCATAACTGCCCGCAAAGTAAGTGACCGCTTCCTGTTCCGGACCATAGACCGAACCAAGGCCAGACGTGAGAGATCGAAGCCGCCGATCGCCTTGACGACGACACAGCGGTGCTTCGCCTAAACTGGGCTTACCGCCACAGTGTGCTCCACCGTGTCCTCCGGGCGATCGTCACAGTAGTATATCCCTGGCGTTTTCTCCCTCATGTAAACTGAATTAACTAATTCTACATAAAAACACATTGTTGAGAGACAACATTTTTTTGTACCTATGCCTGTTAGCTAGCGTTGCCAGATGTCCCGCTTTTGGCGGAACGTCCCGTTTTTTACCCCCGTCAGGACGCGTCCCGCCAAACGCCTGAGCGGGACACCCGAAATCCCGCTTTTCAAGAAAAACCGTGTAAGAAAGACGCAACGGACCAGTTCTACGCCATGTTACCACACACGCTCGCTATTCCTTCTTCCTGCCATAGAGCGTTTAGTGAAATCGTACGAAATTTAAAAAAATCTTCATCACCATTACTAACTTTAGTCCACTTTTTAAAATAAGGGGGTAAGGGCTTGATTGATCTCAGTAATCTGTAGTTTATAATAAAGGATTTTAAATAAAATCTTTTTTTAAGTCCCGATAATTTCATACTAGTCCCGCTTTTTTTGCGTATAAGTCCCGATATTTTAAAAATGATTCTGCCAAGCCTACTGTTAGCCTTCATAGTCTCATAGCTTGATAATACATTACCCATTCGTCGATGTCCTGACGTTGACAGCGCGTATATATTAAGCATAGGGTGAAAGGGTTAATTGTCAGCACAGCGTGTTGGTTCTCACAGAAATCGTTACAGTTCTGTTAAAACTTTACTTGTGCAACAGGAGACGAATTAGTTCGGGTCTTGTTAATCTGTTAGGGAGACCTAACTTCGCGGGTCACGTATGAAATAAATTTGCTAACGGACCCTAAGCTTAAACTAAGTATTTTCTACGCACACGCGTTTTTTTTGGGTGTTGCAATTCACGTTTTGCGGTAAGTCTCAATCTCAATGTGACCTACTCAAAACAGAATACCACTTTATGAATGTGCCCAAAAAAGCGATAATTACAAAACAGTCAATGTATAAATAATTATAGTCTAGTCTAGCCGAAGCGATAGAGTAACATCACCTTCATTCCAACGATTAGGTACTATATAGTCGGTTATTTGATGTTAGACCTTCGACGAACAGGGAAAACCTCGGAGACGGCCACTGTTTAACCTTTTGACCGCTACCGACAAGGTTAGAAAATGTGTTACAAGAGATTATTTTTGCAGTGCGTTCATGATTCACAGATTCTATATAGGTACTTAGTAAGCCTTACTCCTTACTAGTATTATAAAAGCGAAAGTAAGTTTGTTTGGTTTGTTTTTCGATTTTGATGAATTTTGGTACAGAGATAGTTGGAAACTAGTACACGGACATAGGCTAATTTAAAAAAAAAAGTGGGATGTGAGGGAGAAAGAGGGAAGAAAAGGGAAAACTTAGCTTTGCTATTACAATAAATAAGGCGCAAGTGCAAAAACTACTGGTACCTGCAAATCAGGAACTGTATTACCCCGAATTATCGCGAGCGAATAGCGGCAATAGCTACTTAGTTAATGAAAAACAAAGTTACTGCAAATACTCCAGCTGAGATATCGCGCATGTTTTCGCCGCTAGAGGCGTGCGTGTGGAGTGAGTTCTTCAAAAATGACAGAAATCAAACTGTTCGCATTTTTTTCAAAGTATTTGAATAATAATTCACGATTGTGGTCAAAAACAATTCAAGATTGAGCCATTCCTAAATACTTGTGACTTATATTATAGATTTAAAATGATAACTTTAAGATGTAAAATTATTTGTACTTCAAGGAAGAATGTTTTTAAGCGTTTTGTGGTAGCTAATTGTAGGGACAATACTGCGAATATGTATCTGTAGTTAACACTATGTTGAATATCCTTATCCTTACTAATATTATAAAAGCGAAAGTGAGTTTGTTTGTTTGTTACCTCTTCACGCTTTAATGGCAAAACCGATTTTGATGAATTATGGTACAGAGATAGTAGGGAACCAGGAGACGGATAAAAGGCTAATATTTTTTTGAAAAAAGTGGGATGTGTGGGAGAAAGAGGGAAGAGAAGGGAAAACTTAGCTTTGCTTTTACAAATCAATAAGGCGCAAGGGAAACTGTGTTATCCCAAATTTAACGCGGGCGAAGCCGCGGGCGAAAGCTAGTACGTTATAAAATTATAAACTTTTTATAAGGTCCTTGATACTAAACAGAATGAATTACAAGACCTTATTCTCCAGTGGCGCTATCTGGTGACATCAAAAACGATACCCCTCATTAGTTTGATGGCTTCTTCTTGTTATTTTATTTGGTAGTTCTCTTTTTATTCCATTTTGTTTTACAGCTCTGTAGGCTTACTATGACATCTTAAAGCAGAACTTATTCCACTGAGTGAAAGAGATGGTGCTAGACACCCTGTATAGCTCTGTCCCTTTCCCTCAGCGGAATAAGTTCTGCTTTAACACGTCATGGTAGGGTAGCAGTTCTAGTGAGTCTTTCTTGGCCTTTTCATGCAAAATTGAACACAAACTGTGTGTCAAAGAAGAATGGAAACGAGCATGATGAATCTGAGACTACAAAATAAATGGAAAGCTGCAAAAATTATTAACATCACAAAGTAACAGACGTGAGAGTCAAAACAACAACAAACGTGGAAAAATGGACTAAAGCAGTCACGGAATGGGTACCCAAGAAATGGAAAAGATGAAGAGAACGACAGGTAAAAAGGTGGGAAGATGATCTGCCAAGAGGTTGGCGAAGAACTACGTTAGACAGGAATAAGTGGAGGGAAACTGATGAGTCCTATGTCGCTAAACAGCCTGACCTGGTTTTTTTTTTTTTTTTTATCTTGGGACAACTCACACTCGGCTATCTGATCCCAAGCTAAGCAGAGCTTGTGTTACCATAACACAAGCTCTGCTTAGCTTGGCCAGACAACTGATATACATACTTATATAGCTTATAAATACATACATATTATAGATAAATCACACCCAGACACAGAACAAACAATCATGCTCATCACACAAAGTTTGTCCTGGGTGGGAATCGAACCCACGACCTCCGGCTCAGCAGTCAGGGCCACTAACCACTGGACCAACAGGCCTGACCAATTAACATTGCAAGGTCAGAGTAATAAAGGCTATTTTTATTTTATTAGTTAGTCTTTCTTTCATTTGTATTGTTTCAGAGGACTTAACAAAAAAAACTATCATAGGATGTCTCCACTGACAGCTCTGTGAAAGTTACTCGGCCGCTCATAACGCGTACGGTGGCGACGCCGTAAGCGCCAATTATAACGCCACGCGACGCCATGTTGCTTTCAGAAGGCTCTTTATAGTAGACACTACTCGTAGTTGTTAGTTTTTGTAACCAGTACATCATTCTGAAAAACTCATATAGAAATTTGAAATTGGTAATTTAAAAAAAAACACTCTTTTTGACCATGCAATGATGTATGAAAAACTTCTGTGGGGCGGGCTTTCCATAGTGGAACATTCTAAACTTGAATTTCTAGTAAACCAGCCGACGCGTAACAGTATCAAAACACAATGAATGTTACTCTTGAATAATAAAAAATATTAGCATTGGGAATGAGAGTATGTTTCCTGTTTGAGAAGCTCTAGGCTAAATATAATAGTTATATAATAGTTCCAATTATTCCTTAGGTTAAGCCACCCTTGCCTAGCTTGGTCCACCAGTAGATTGGTGACCACCCAATTTTCAAGTTTACTCCGTGCCTTGGAAAGCATTTAAGCCTGCGTTCAGACATGCGGGAATCGTGCGTTTACGAATAGCGCGGTTTCAAACCGCAAAATTGTGAAGCCATTCAGACACGCGCGGTTAGTATGCGATTTCGCACGAAATCGTTAGCGTCAGTTTCAAAATGGAGGTCGACGAAGAAGTGTGTTTACTGTGGTTGGTTAACATAATTCTGTCAATTATTTTTTGGTGAATAAACCTACTTACTTAAAATATTATTTTTTTCCACCGTGTCTTCGCAATTTCCAAATATCTCCACCAACTCTTGCCAAGCTCGGTTCTTGATAATTTTATTTGAGTAATCATCACACTGAATGTCCCATATTGCAGGTCTCTTCTCCACCTCATCAATAAATAGTTCAGTGTCGAAACGATCCATGGCGAACTCACGAACAGTGACGTGCTCACCGCGCGGTATCCGCAACGCAACTGAACGCGAAGTAAAGACTCCATTGTAATAGAAACGCGCGGGAGCAGCGCGATTCTATTTTCTGGCGGTTGGGTTGCGGTAACCGCGCGGCTTGATTAACCGCGCGGTTATGTCTGAACGATTACTAACTAACTCATATAAATAAGACCCGCGCGATTTCCATGCGATTCTATAATCGCGCGGTTCCCGCCGTGTCTGAACGAGCACTAAGGCCATCGATCCCGGCTCTCATTTACATGTAGATCTCTGACAGTCGTGACAGGAAGCAAGTTGTCAAATCTGACAGCTGATCTTACCAAGAGGTATCGTTTTACCCGGTTATATTTTGGCTGTGTGTAAAATACTGGTAGACTAGAAGCTGACTCCAACATAGTTGGGACGAGGCTAGCAGTAGGTAGTATGTTAAACTTCTTGATTCAATATTCAGAATTTCCGGTATTGCGTAAAATTTTCATTTATGCAGTCGATCATATTTGCTCAGAATATTGCAGTGCTTGAAAAATAGATGATCTGTCTGCCGTTTTTTGCCGATTGGAAATCAACCCAACCTTAGTCCTTCTTTTGCCTTTTATGTTCCGGGTACGCGGTATCTCTTTCGAGCAGACTTCTCGGGATTGCTAACATCTCTGTATCTGTCCCATGTTATGCCCATATTAATACGTGCTGCATTCTTCCTCATAGCATGCCCATAACAAGGCAGACGACTCTCTTCCATCTTATATTCAGTGCGTCACTTACAATGTTCCTCCCATGATCTCAATTTTCTCACATCTGCAGCAGAAAAAAGATTGCGTTCTGCTGCATTCAATCTTTTATTAAACGTCTATTCACTGTCCAGAAAAAAGGGACAAATCCTGTAAAATTAACTAAATAAATTACCCAAATAAAGACACAAACGCGACCTTACAAAAAACCTTTTGAAACCACCTGAAAAATTAATGCCACTTCATCAACTATTCAACATAGATCGTTACACGCCGTGTCATAAGTTAAGCCATGTTACCGCGGGAAAATAGAAGGCGTGGCTTCCCTCCCAACCAATCAGGGACAGGGAAACCACCCGATAATTACTCATTCTACCAATAGGAGCCAAGGATGTTGACGTGAAAGCCCCAATGGAAGAAAGCGCGCGAAATTACTCGAAGTGACGTAGCGTTTTTCATAGTGGTGTAATGTTATGTTTTATTTGAGTTAGTCGAACGGTTTGTTTGCTTTTTAAATGGCGGTGGAATTTATTTGTGTTTGAAAATAGAAAAAAATAAATTTCAAAGTTTTTTTTTTTATTCAAATTTAGTATTTATTTTTCTATAGATGACGCAAAATTAATCAAAAAGGACGAATTGTATGTTAATTATTTTCTTGGATTAATTTGCAGACTTTTAATTAGCAGTTCAACTTTGCCGCCGTCGGCAAAAGCCGTTAAAAATATATAATTACAACTTTTAATCTAGAATGATGTTTCTATAAATGTAGATCAGCAATTCCTTAAAAATTACTACCAAATTAATCTTAATGAACTTTAAACAACAAATCAAAGTGCGAAATGACCAAAAAAGTTCTAATTTACACATGTGATAAATATTAACACAAAATACCAAAAAATTACAAGTCATCTTGTGAAACAAGTGCTGTTAATAATCAAAAACATTGCCAAAACAAAAAAAAATAATGCAAAAATTACCAACCTCTTTTAAAGAGGAAATTTAAAAAGACAATCACTAGTGTACAAACCAACAGAACATGGAACCAGGAATGCCGCTGTATTCACTGGAGTCAGTCGCATGCTTGCTCCGAAGCTACAACCATCTGCTGGCACCAGCTGCGCCCGCTCCTGCCCCTGGTAAGTCTAAGGAGCAGAAGAACCGGTGCATCAACAGACCGTGGACCCAAGAAGCCGCTGTGTTTTCTGGATTCGGACGCGTGTCTGATGTGAAGCTATACAACCATAAGGGCTGAAACGGGGACCCGCGACAGACACCCGACGCGTGTCTGCAAGCGCGGGCACTGTGGGTATGTGAAGGACACTGTCACAGGTACCTAAAGAGTTCATTCGCTTGGCCTCATATGACAGAGCGACACTGCAGTTTCACAATCACTCTTTCTATGTCGA
Source organism: Ochropleura leucogaster (assembly GCA_958449745.1). NCBI lineage: Eukaryota > Metazoa > Arthropoda > Insecta > Lepidoptera > Noctuidae > Ochropleura > Ochropleura leucogaster. Next base: position 5,984,032 of record OY288228.1, on the reverse strand, counting down.
AAGACATTTTCACAAGCTTTTCATCAAGTGTTATTGACTGAATAAGCCCGCGCGTGTCCCCGTGTCGGTTCAGTTTTGTATGAAACCGCGTGAGTGTCCGTTTAACGCAGTTTCAGCTCTAAAAGTTACAGTTCAACAATTAAAACGATGTTAACCATCATCATCTGCCTAGCCTTTTCCCAACTATGTTAGGGTCGGCTTCCAGTCTAACCGGATGCAGCTGAATATCAGTATTTTACATGGAGCGACTGTCTATCTGACCTCCACAACCCAGTTAATACTGGGTAATACGATACCCCTTGGTAAGACTGGTTGTCAGACTTTCGGAACACTGACTACCTGTAACGACTGTCAAAGATCTACAAATGACAGCCGGGACCAACGGCTTAACGTGCTTTCCGAGGCACGGAGGAAACTCGGTATGTAACGGGTGGTCACCCATCCACAGACCAAGCGCGGCTTAACCTTAAGATCGACCCGAGCGGCTGCTATTATTTAGCCACGAGCTCCTCCACAAAACTATAAACAAAACCACAAAACTATAAACTGTAGCGCAACTAACGACACCTTTCCGCAGACACAGAATGGAATGATGCTCCATGCAAACATTTTAAAGTTTGATTTAGTGTAGAAAGAGCAATACCCTAACCACTATCTAAACCGTGATTTTTGACCCCAGCAATAATTTTTGCATAGAGTTACTTTGTTTGATAAATGATGTTTATTTTGCAAGTAGGTATAAACAAACACTTTGACACCTCTTTTTTTAAAAACTAGATGAAGCCGGTGTTTCGTTCCCGACTACTCTGAGAAGAAACAGCCGAAACAAACTCAGAGGTCATAGTCTCTTTTAAGGTCCATACAAAAAATTTAGGTCAACTTACATGAAGACTATGCAGATTAGTGTCTGAAATGGTCTTTTTAAGAAAGCACCACACAGATTGATGAAACCTCAGCGGAGATTAGCCATTGGCTAAAGTTTTCGGGTGGAACTGGTGGAAGTCATCAGATATCTTCCCCCTCTATGGGCGGAGCGGAAAGAAGTGCCAGATTTATACTGACTGAAACACATGCATGCTCCTTCTTATGCCCTTTGTGTTCCGGCGCGGTAGCTCTTTCGAAATACCCGCAACCCCAGCAGGTCAATCTGCTTTGCTAAACATCTCTTTGAAGCGTGTGGAACACGAACGCGCCGTCGACAGCCTATCGTCACTAGACAGACGGACGGTGATCTATACCCATTGCTCACCGTCCACAGATTACCATGGCCGGATTTCGCGGTTTGAGACTTTCTCCTCGCGGGCCCTCCAGGGCCACCGCCGGCTCCGGAACGTAAAGGGCAAGAAGGAACATGGGTGGGTTTTAGTCAGTACAAGTCTGAAATACCTTCCCCGGCTCCTTATTTGACGATTTCCCACCCCAAACAAATATAAACGGGCTCTTACTGAAGAATTCCAAATGAAAAACAATAACAATGCCCTTTTCGAAGATAAAAACTACTTTCGATTCCAAATAACATGGGGAAAGCTCAAAAAGATGATAATAATTAAACTATGTATTTCCTGAGGAGGCTCTCGTTATACAGCTGGATCAAGGGCTTGATTCAGAAAGCAGTACTCCTGGACACGGCTCGTATTGTTAGCAGGTTCCTCTCTCTGGAGCCCTGACCGCTGCCACGCCGGTAGCTTGGACCTTGTTCCCGATACCTCTGGGCTACTAATTTTTGTATTTTTAAATATTTCTCTTTTTTTTTGTTTTCTATGTTTTCTTTAAGGAATGTTTAAAAATGAAATTTATATGTATTTAACTGAATAAACAGAATTAAACCATGTACCTATATTATTTTAAATACGTTGCCCCAAACTAGGAATTTCTCCTATATCGTGGGTGCGTTTACAAACATTTAAACTCACATACACAAACAGCAATACCGAAACAACTACCTGTAGGTCATACAAATATTTGTTTCGTGCGGGGATCAAACCCGCGACACGTAGAAGCGCAGCACTCGATTGCTCAGCCACTGCGCCAACCGTGTTGTCATACAATTACACGTTGATGATCCTTTCTGATCTCGAGGAGGTCTAGGCTCTACGATAAGTGCCGCTCGGGTCGATCAGTTAAGCCGCGCTTACCTTATATAGCTTATATAGATTGATGCATGCATGGGTCTGGCCCACTGCATAGTTACCACAGAGGTTTTAATAGCTTTCATCATACCTTAAAAGGCACAGGCTGGTTGTAATGACTATGAATCCTCAGTGTTTTGAATTAGGAAGAGTACTTTTACTCTTCCTAATTCAAAACACAATCCATCAAGTAAATCAAGATCCTACTTAACATTATAAATGCGAATGTTTGTGAGTTCACGTCAAAACGGCAGAACGGATCTTGATTAAATTTAGCACGGAGTTAGATTATAGTCTGGAATAATACATATGATACCTTTTTTATCACCACGCGGGTTAAGCTGCGGGCGCCAGCTAGTTTATTATAAAAGAAGTTGCAAAATGATGATAATATGTCAGAGATGGCCAACAGCTACCCTACCATGACGTCTTAAAGCAGTATTTACTCCACTGAGGGAAACAGAGAGTTATACAGGGTGTCTAGCACCATCTCTTTCCCTCAGTGGAATAAGTTCTGCTTTAAGATGTCTTGGTAGGCCTACAGGTCGATTGCGATCGACCGGTCGATTGCGACTAATAGTCCAATCGATCGCGGAAAGGCAAACAAAATAAATACGTCTAATAAATACGTATAAAGTATCATATTGTGTGGTTTTTATTGCTTAATAAAAAATACTACATAATGTATAAATATTGGACTATACAGTTTCATTTAAAGTTTTAAGAAATATTTCAATGGTATGTAGCACAGGCTTTTGCACGTAAAAAGTAGATCTTGGGTCTATTCAAGTTGGCCACCTCTGATATATGTATTCTAAAAACTTGAAACTCTTGGGTTGAAACTCTGGGACCGTGGGGTCCTTGTGCTCACAGCCTTTTTAAGGCAATTTCAAAACGTTTGGTTGACACTTCCCGTGACCCAAGGGCTGGCTTTTACTTTGGCCAGAGGCTTAGCGTTGCCATACAACGTGGCAACGCGGCCAGCCTCTTGGGGACATTGCCAACTGACAGCGTTGAGGACGAATTTTTTGACGCTATTTTTTAATTTATTTATAAGTTTAGTTTATTTTAATAGTTTTAGTTTAATTTAGGTTTCTAAAAATGTATTACCTAAGTCTATAAAGCCTCTGTCTACGGATCCGTAACTTAAAAGGAAAAAACGGAACCTTAAAGATCACTTTGTTGTCCGTCTGTCTGTCACGACCCTTTATATCGGAAACTCGTGGATGCATCCCGTTTAAATTAAAATCGTATACTCAAGTCTGTGGTCCCTTGAAGCTTGTTTCCACTTGCTCGTTTTTTTGGAGTTTACTCCTTAATAACCGATTTTCATATAAAAGGCGCCCGGTATGAGAAAAATCCGAGGGGTAAAACCTACTAACAAGTAACGAAAATCGTGTCACGTTTTTGGTGCGCACCTTTAGTGCTCAACTTTCTAATTTGGCTGTGAGTGTATTAAGACGTACTTATGGTATGCTGTATAGGCATACCTATCTTAATATATATAAATCTCGTGTCACAATGTTTGTCCTCAATGGACTCCTAAACCACTTAACCGATTATAATAAAATTCGCACACCATGTGCAGTTCGATCCAACTTGAGAGATAGGGTAGGTAGGGTATGTAGGGTATGTAGGGTATGTAGGGTAGGTAGAGTATGTAGGGTAGGTAGGGTATCTAGGGTAGGTAGGGTATGTAGGGTAGGTAGGGTAGGTAGGGTAGGTAGGGTATGTAGGGTAGGTAGGGTAGGTAGGGTATGTAGGGTATGTAGGGTAGGTAGGGTATGTAGGGTAGGTAGGGTATGTACGATAGGTAGGGTATGTAGGGTAGGTAGGGTATGTAGGGTAGGTAGAAAGGTAGAAAATTGCAATGCAACGCATGCCGGGGCACAGCTAGTATACTATATGTTTTTCATTAATTTGTGAATTTACCCTTTCATATGATATTAATCTTTTTTCAGTTGAATAAACTCTTTTTGCGTATGGTTAGATACTCGTACTTAAGGAGTAAACTCCAGTCGTGCGTCGGAGCTGACACACACATATTTTCTTTCTTTTTGAGGTACAGAACTAAAAAGTACACATCGAAAACCACCAACACATGCGACATTAAATAATATATCCTTCATTCCCAATTTGATGGTGTCATCAAGTGAAGAGCTCCAAATCAATTCCTACTTTATCGAACTGCAAATAAAGTGTTATTTCAAACGTGTGTAGATTAACTATTCGTTATGTGATCAAGCAGGTGTTAGAGGGTCGTAAGGTCGAAAGCTAATTGCTTTTATAAATCAATATTTACTGTTGTATCAACATTGTAAGTTATTGGTGTGTTTTTGCTTGATATAGTAATTGTTTATGCTCAACCTTTTCAATCGCTGCTCAGCTTCTTAGTGTCGTAGCGCGATGTTATATTGTTTAAAGCCTTTCTGGATACGTAAATCCTTACTAATAATTTATACGTTTTCACGCCTTTTTGGTACAGAGATAGTTGGGACCCTGGAGACGGACATAGGCCCAAAAATGTGAGGAAAGAGGGAGATAGATGGGAAAAAGGGGAGAGAAAGATATTTTTTTTCGATCATCACTAGGGTTAAACTCAAACTCAAATCATTTATTTCAATTAGACCATTACAGGCACTTTTGAATGTCATAAAAACAAGAACAAAAAAAATTATGCTGCTGCAGTCCCAGTCACAAGACATAATAACTTGTGAAAGTACTGTAGTTGCCCATTCCAAAGCGTAGATCTCTATGGAGAAGAATGGGCAAGAAACTCCATGGACACTCTTTTAAATCATAATGTTTTATGAAATCATGGATACATCATTCATGTTGAAATTATTCATAATGTGAGAACGATATAGAAAAACGAGCACATTTAGAGCGTCCAGAGTAAAAGCAATAATTAGCACGAGTTTAATAGAAGAATTAAAACAAACCGTGGTAGCTAAGAGATGACCAATCCCAACCGACAGCGCCCGTTCACGAACATGACGTATGGATCAGCCCCATTCAGCCAACCATTTTGCAGGGAGCTAAATGACCCGACACACCCGCCACTATCAGCGAGACATTTAAGTGAGCATGACAATCTCTCAACCGCCAGGGCAACCGTCGAGTCAATAAAATTACATAGAACTCACACGTTAAAGTTAGCGTTAGCCCAAAGTAACTATGCCACGCGGACAAAGTTGCGGGCGGAAGTTAGTATGTAAATAAATCAATAAACGAATAAAATCGGTCATTTATTTTTCTACTTTCAGCACTTTCGGAGGTCAGCGACAAAAAAGTCGTTTGAAACAAACATATTTACTGACTTCTGAAAATATAGCTAAACTAGCTTTTGCCCGCGGCTTCGCTCGCGCTAAATTTGGGGTAACAGTTCTCCTTGCGCCTTATTGATTTATAATAGCAACGCTAAGTTTTCCCTTTTCTTCCCTCTTTTTTCAATCACATCCCACTTTTTTTTAATAAAAATTTGCCTATGTCCGTCTCTGGTTCCCAACTATGTATGTACTAAAATTCATCACAATTGGTTTAGCAATTAAAGCGTCAAGAGGTAACAAACAAACAAATAAACAAACTCACTATTACATATTATATTATTATCACATATTAGTAAGGATATTTCAGACGTTATTTATTTATTTATTAAAACTACTTGCACATGTTAAAACAAAACATTGTACACAGACAGACTTAATACCTTGGGCATTTTCTACCAGTCAACCTTAGGGTGATGTAGAGACAAAAACATAGCAGATTATAGTTCATAAAACCGCATAATTACTCGACGTTTACCCCAATTTAATAATGTAGGCAAACATTTAGCTTCAAATATCACACGACCACGTAATAAACCTGGTATGATGATGTGATGGTACCAAATAATTTGGTAAACAGGGTTGGCGACGCCATACTTACCTATTTTAAGACGCTTTATATGGAGCGGGGGGGGGGGGAGTGTCAATATTGTTCTGACTAAAATCCACCCATGCTCTTTCTATTGCCCTTTACGTTCCGGGGCCGTGGTATCTCTTTCGAACAACCCGCAACCCCGGCAGGCGGTGGCCCTGGCAGGCCCCTCTGCTTTGCTGACATCTCTTTGAATAATATCGCGCCGTCGACACGGCCTATCATCAATAGACGGTGAGCTCCCATAGCTCTCCGTCATTAGGCCCGCATCTACGGGAGTCGAGAGTTTGAGGTTCTCTCCCTCAAACGCCCGGCTATTTGCTTCGCTAAGAAGGAGGTTACCGCTTCCTATTCCCTCTCGCTCCGGACCATGACACGCTTATATCAACCTGTAACCATCATCTGTGTAGCCTTTTTCCCAACCTTGTTGAGTTCGGCTTCCAGTCTAACCGGATGCAGCTGAATTCCAGTATTTTGGAGCGACTGGCTATCTGACCGTCACAACCCAGTACTGAATAATACTATTGATACCTATTGGAAAGACTGGTTTTCAGACCTTTGGGACACGCCCGGGTGTCACCATTGTGAAGATCGCCCGGAGGACACGGTGGAGCACACAGTGGCGATCTGCCTAGCTTGGGCGGAGCACCGCCGTGCCCTCGTGGAGGCGATCGGCGGCGATCTCTCCCGTCCGGCCCTGGTTCAGGCCATGGTCCGGAGCGAGAGGGAATGGGAAACGGTCACCACCTTCTGCGAAGCAGTAATGCTAACAAAGGAGGTGGCCGGGCGTTTGAGGAAGAGAACATCTGCCCAACCCAGCCGCCGCAGGAGACGCCCCGGGCGCCGGGCGCCGCGAGACGACGCCCGGCCACCGTAAATGCGGGCCTGTGGACGGTGAGCAATGGGTAGTTCACCGTCCGTCCGTCGATTGACGACAGGCCGTGTCGACGGCGCGTTCGTGTTTCGCGCGTGCCTCAAAGAGAGTCAGCAAAGCAGAGGGGCTTGCCAGAGCCTCCGCCTGCCGGGGTTGCGGGTTGTTCGAAAGAGATACCTCGGCCCCGGAACGTAAAGGGCAATAGAAGGAACATGGGTGGGTTTTAGTCAGTACAAGTCTGACATGCCCCCCCGCTCCACCCAGAGTGGGAGAAGGCATTTGATGATTTCCCACCCAAAAAAATAAAAAAAAGACAAATCAAATCATTTATTTCAATTAGACCATTACAGGCACTTTTGAATGTCAAGAAACAAAATGAATCTACAGTCCCGGTCACAAGGCATAATAACTTGTGAAAGTACTGCAGTTGCCCATTCCAAAGCGTTGATCTCTATGGAGAAGAATGGGCAAGAAACTCCATGGACACTCTTTTAAATTCTAATATTTTTACAAAATAGTATTTACATCATTCGTGTTGAGATTATACAAATATGTGAGAACGATGTAGAAAGACGTGCACAGTAAGAGCGTCCAGAGTAAATAAAAAACAAAATTAAATTTAAATCTAAATAAAATAAAAAACCGGCCAAGAGCGTGTCGGGCCACGCTCAGTGTAGGGTTCCGTAGTTTCCCGTCCGTCACAATAAGTGTTCCCACTTATGAGTTTATTATTTGTTTGTCGTTGAACACTAGAGAATTGTATTTTATTATTATTTAAGTATGGGAATAGTGCGTTAACGTAAACGTGCTGCGAATGACTTAAACTATTATATAAACTATCATAGACCCGTAATATCCCATTGATGTAATAAATGCAAATCCAATGCCCCACAAACCCGACTTCTCTCTCCGCCATATATAATTTATAAATGACACTCAGGCTCTATTAATTCCGGGTGAAGAAAAAGAGACACTTCTCTAGGCCGAATCGATGTGTGTTGGCCTGTTGGGATAACAAATCATGAAAGGCGCGCACAGCGTCGTCCTCAACATGATTATCACTGTTCAAAATATACGAGAACATTTTAATACCGGACAAATCAAAATCAAACCTCGACAACTAATTAGATTATGCACTCATAAATAAAATTACGAATATATTTAAGAGCAACTTACTTTACCGCGGTAGGTCATGAAAGCACGGAATATCTTAACATCGACTTTTAAAAAATGACGTCATTACACAACGCCATCTATCGAACCATTTATGAACTGGTTTTTACCTTAACATTTTGATGGTGTTAAAAAAATGAATTTTAGTTTTGTTCTAAATTGCCTTAGCATGTTCTTCATAGAAGTTTTATGTAGTTATAAGATACCGCCAATGCCAAGGAGAGACCAACCGAACAATTCGGTAATACCCGATCCAATGTAATAAGTACCTACAGCGCCATCTCTCGGGGAATTGGGTTACTAATTAATACTTTTTTAATAATTTTGGATTGCGAGAACCGATTTCAATAATTCTTTTTTTGTTTGAAAAAAGATACGTTCAGGATAGTAAAATATGTAAACGTAGTTAAAAAAATGCTTGCATATACGATTATACTACAAACTTAGTCCAGAAATTATTTTGTAAAACTTTTTGTCTTTTTTGAACAAAAACTGTTGTGTCAATCAAGTTCAAAATAATTTTCATAGAAAGTCCTTAAAAAGGTCTCCTTTTCAGATTTTTTTCATATTTTCTTAACTTATGGTTCAAAAGTTAGAGGGGGGGGGACACATTGTTTTTTACTTTTGGAGCGATTATTTCCGAAATTATTGACATTATCAAAAAATGATGTCAGTAAACCCCTATTCATTTTTAAATACCTTTCCAACAATATATCACACGTTAGGGTTGAAATTAAAAAAAAATCACTTCCCACTTTACATATAGGGTGGCTACCCTAATAAAACATTTTTTTCCAATTTTTATTTTACCACTTTGTCGGCGTGATTGATATACATATAGGTACCAAATTTCAGTTTTCTAGTGCTAACGGTCACAGAGATTAAGCGAGGACGGACGGACGGACGGACGGACAGACAGACATGGCGAAACTATAAGGGTTCCTAGTTGACTACGGAACCCTAAAAATGACCGTGGTAGTTAAAAAATGACCAGTCCCAACTGACAGCGCCCGTTCACGAACATGACGTATGGATCAGCCCCATTCAGCTCGACCATTTTGAAGGGAGCTAAATGACCCGACACACCCGCCACCATCAGCGAGACATTTAAGTGAGCATGACACTATTAACCACCAGGGCTTCGTCAAGTCAATGATAATACATAGCACTCACATATGAGCTTAATAATTATACAATACTAGAGAATTGATTCTATACATTGCAAAGATAGTCTTACAATCTTCTGCAGCTTCCACTATAGCTTCGGATACTTATTAATGAGTTTACCCCTATGCTTGAGGAGCAGGACCAGCATTGAGCCAAGCATTTTTATCATCAATATAATCCCCCAACTTATAATATGCTTGCCTACATAGTGTGCGTTTAATACAAGATTTAAATTTCGTTTCATTCAGTTGAAGAATGTGGGGAGGTATTTTATTGTAGCATTTCAAACAGTACCCCATGAAAGATGAGTCTACTTTAGCTAACCTGAAACCCGGTTGAACTAATTGGTCCCTATTTCTAGTATTATAATTGTGTCTGTCACCTCTTTTACTAAAAAGATGCGAGTTTTTCCTGACATACATGATGTTTTCATAAATATATTGACAAGGTACTGTCATGATGTTAATATCCTTAAACTGTTCCCTTAAAGAATCTCGCCTACGTAGGTTATATATGGCTCTAATGGCTCTTTTCTGCAGAATAAATATAGACTCGATGTCTGCAGCCCGTCCCCAAAGTAAAATACCGTATGACATTATACTATGAAAATAACTAAAATAGACTAGTCTCGCGGTATCAACATCAGTAAACTGACGGATTTTTCTAACAGCATATGCTGCTGAACTAAGGCGTCCTGCAAGAGATGTTATATGCGGACCCCATTGTAGCTTTGAATCGAAAGTTATTCCCAAGAAAACAGTTTTTTCGACGAATTCTAGTTTCTCTTGATTCAATACTATGTCACACTCACTGTTTTTGTCATTTGGTAGAGCAGACCTTTGGGACACTGACTACCTGTAACGACTGTCAAAGATCTACAAACAAAAACATGGTCTTGATAAGACGAAACGAGACGAAGAAAATCGTAATCCAATTACTTGTTGTTGTTATTACTTGATAAGAAATCTTTTAGTCAAGTGTCATACGCGTCCGGGTTTGCGGGTTGTTCGAAAGAGATACCGCGGCCCGGGAATATAAAGGGCAATAGAAGGAACATGGGTGGGTTTTAGTCAGTAGGTACACTCCCGCTCGCTCCACAAAAAAAGTGTGTGTATCAGCTCTGACGCACGACAGGAGTTTACTCTTTAAGTACGAGTATCTAACCATACGCAAAAAGAGTTTATTCAACTGAAAAAAACATTAATATCATAATTATGAAAGGGTAAATCCACAAATTAATGAAAAAAAATAGCAATATAAATACATCGACACTGATAGAAACAAACAAGCCCAATAACATATAGTATATAGGTATAGTCGCCTATACAGCATACCATATGTACGTCTTAATACACTCACAGCCAAATTAGAAACGCACCAAAAACGTGACACATTTTCGTTACTTTAGTAGGTCTTACCCCTCCGATTTTTCTCATACCGGGCGCCTTATATATGAAAATCGATTCTTAAGGAGTAAACTCCAAAAAGAGAGAGAAGATATTTGATGACCTGAAAACTGTAGCAGATCTCTTATCTCCGGTGAGGTTTGGTCGAAAAGGATCAGGAAGACTGTATATACCAGGGATGGCCAACCATGGGATGGTTGATCTCGGCTATTACTCCAGTCGATCGCGACAAGGCAAATAACGCATTATATTGTGTGATTTTAAATTAAAAAATCCATACTCCTTACTAATATTATAAAAGCGAAAGTGAGTTTGTTTGTTACGTCTTCACGCCTAAATGGCTAAACCGACTTTTTTTAAAGATTAAGATATTAGGGAGAAAGAGGCAAGAGAAGGGAAAACTTAGCATTGCTATTACAATAAATAACGCGCAAAGGCAAAAACTACATGTAGCAGGTAAATCAGGAAAGTGTGTTAACCCGAATGTAACGCGAGTGAAGGCGTGGGCAAAAGCTAGTATTACATAATAGCACATATTGGTAGATCGCACCAGATTTCGTTGGTAAAAAGTAAATCTTGGGTGTATTCAAATCGGCCACCCCTGGTACATACTTACATCAAACTTAGTTACTCTATGCAAAAGTATCACACTTGTCTCTCTTGTCAGGTAGCATTCGTATGTGAAAATTGGGTAGTTGACACCATTAGCCAATAATTTAAAAACACAATTTTTCTGAAAGAACACTTTATTCTAGACCTGAGAACTCCATTCATTTCAAAATAACTTTAAAATTCGATTTTAAGTTGCTTTTAAATCAATAAATAGTTGCATCATAGACTTGACAACTTAGTGACGTCATCGGTTGCAAGTCTCATACAAAATCTATGGGGGAAGCGCGTTTTGACAGCTCATAAAAAGTATATTTGATTGGTGGTGTCAACTACCCTATTCAAACGGTTCGGGACCAACATTTTTGTATGAAAATATTCCCAATGTCCACTCTATAAAAGTGTTTTAAAGAAACCTGTAACTAACTACGCGTTGGTTCAAAGAAAATGTGTATGTTTCTATCCTAGAAACGGAAGTCGGTGACTTGTTTAATTCATAGATTTTTTGCCACCCACTTCCGATGTCTCTTTAGTGTTTATTTAGAAGTCGGTTTTTATTTGGAGTTTTTATTTAATCCTTTTTAGTTGGGGTATACACACAAATTCTTATTCAGTATTCATTGTTACTAAGAGATATTAACTTATCGTCTTAATACATTAGAAGGAAAAATACAGAAGCCTAGTGACCCGCCCAGCGGTTTCACCCGCTGCTCACATAAGGGTATGAAAAATAGATGTTGACCTATTAAAAAATCCGCATCAACATCCGTTGCGTAGTTTTAAAGATTTAGGTAAGCTGTACAACATAGCAACAAACAGACAGCGACAGCGACTTTGTTTTATAAGTACTACTAGCTGTGCCCAGCGGTTTCACCCGCTGCTCATTTAGGGGTATGAAAAATAGATGTTGGCCGATTCTCAGACCTACCCGATATGCACACAAAATTTCGTTCAAATCGGTCCAACCGTTTTGGAGGAGTATGGCTACGAAAACGGTGACACGAGAATTTTATATATTAGATGTAGTGATAAATCATCGTATTTCTGGGATCATCAGAGATAATAAAAAGGATTTGGAAATTGGCCCACAGTCGGCGGAGAAATCGCGAAACAAACAAACCTAAAAAAAAAACGTACTTAATATTGAATTGAGAACCTGTCGATTACAAATATATTAGCTTGGGGGTGGTTTTTCTAAGTACCTAATCATAATTTATGACATATCCAAAATATCTTAGATATTTGACCCACGCCGGTTTTTGTAATGTTGATAAAAAATACACACTACACTACAGTACCGCCAACGAGAAGCGATACCAAATGTAAACAAAACCCATGCTAAAATCCCATCTAAAACGGCCGCCCGAATGTTGGCGAACCCGTCTTAACGTTGTGTTTTTGCCGGGAGAACGAGACATTACGACAAAGGCACAAGATAGAAAGAGCTAAATATTAGATTGTCAACGCCACAGTTGTTCTTTAGGTTAATGACCTTTCGTATCGCTTCTCGTTGGCCGTACTGTAGTCTGCCATCTTTAGGAGTCGTCCATATTGAATTGAGAATGACGTTGTCATCCAAAATACTCGTGAATACACAATTCCAGCTTAATCGAGAAGAGGGCCAAAGTTGAAATTCCAAAATTGTTTTATATTTTGAAGTGAAAAAGACGACATAAAAATCGGAAAGTAATACAACCCTAAAATGCTTATAATAACACTTAATTAGCTGAACACACCCCTCCTCTTGCGAACTGCACGAATTTAACCATTTAACCCTCGATGCTCGTTTTGGGGTTATTACTGATTGCGGTTCGCGCGTTATTATACGGGATTGTACCTAATTAAAACTTTCGTTACTTTCATATTTCCTTAACCCCCTCGGATCGGTCTTTAGGCAAATTTGTGCTTGACTAGTGTTAGAATAATGTAGAAAATAAGTTAATTTATTACTTTGTATTTTTATTAGATAGTCATTTTGGTCAATAGTATAAGTAGTTGCGATGATGCCTTTTAAGTTGGTACGACTGTCATCTGATACCAACCAAAGTGGCGCGCTACATTCGAGCTTTGCCAGTTGACGGTGTGGCGCGTTAGTTTTAAATTTAGTCGGTTATGATCGTAAAGTAAGCAAGGACATATTGTCGGACCTACGTGTACATGTCCTGATAAAGTTAAGTATTAACGCTGTAACCACAATATTGTAAAACCAAATGATTTAAAAGAGTAACCATGGAGTTTTTTGCCGGTTCTTCTCCATGGAAACAACCAACCCAAACCGTGCACTAGAAAGTCAGTGGAATAAAGTATCTATTTAGTTGAATTTAAAAGTGAGTTTTACTGTACGAGTCCAACACTAGGTTGGTTTGAAGACGGGTGAATATCCATCACATACCGAGTTTTCTCCGTGCCTTGGAAACACGGAGAAAAGTCGATATGCGAAGCCGTTGCCTGTCATTTGTAGATCATCAGTTGTAGAAGACTGAAAGTCTCACTACCAGTCCTACCGAGGGATATTGTACTTCTCATGTTGGCAAGGCGAGAGTGACTGTCTCATCCCCGTATAGGGCACGCCACAATAGAGGCGATAATTCCTCTTTTTAAAGAGTGGCTGGAGAGGGGCCACGGTGTTCTCACCTACCTCCTGACGCAGGTCCTCACCCGACACCGTAGTTTCGGGAGGTTCCTGCACTTAATCAGGCTTAAGGAAACGCCCGGGTATCACCATTGTGACAATCACCCGGGGGAGCATACTGTGAAAAGATTTTATTTTCCGTCTTTTTAGTGTTTGCAAGTCAGTTTTTAGTTATCATAGTTAATTTACGGCCAATTATCCACTTACTTTTCTTTGTTTTCTGGCAACATTTGCCATGGTAACTGCAAAGAGGTTATAATATGGGTGACTAGCTGTTCCACGCGGTTTCACCCACGCTGCTCAGCACCTGTTGGTCGTAGCGTGATGTTATATAGCCTATAGCCTTCCTCAAGGAATGGACTATCCAACACTAAAAGAATTTTTCAATTCTAACCAGTAGTCCCTGAGATTAGCGCGTTCAAACAAACAAACAAACAAACTCTTCAGCTTTATAATATTAGTATAGATAGCCCGCAGTAGTTCTGGATCGGCAATGAAAGAAATATGAACTTGACGGCACGGTTGGCGCAGTGGCTGAGCGATCGACTGCCGCGCTGCGTGTCACGGGCTCGATCCCCGCACGGAACAAATTTATACTAATATTATAAAGCTGAAGAGTTTGTTTGTTTGTTTGAACGCGCTAATCTCAGGGACTACTGGTTGGAATTGGAAAATTCTTTCAGTGTTGGATAGTCCATTTCTTGAGGAAGGCTATAGGCTATATAACATCACGCTACGACCAACAGGTGCTGAGCAGCGTGGGTGAAACCGCGTGGAACAGCTAGTATTTTATATGACGCAGCGGCGGATTTACAAATTTGCCGCCATTAGGTACGCTAGTTTAGTTTACAATCATTTATTTACATTTATTCTGAATTCCAACTTTATGGTTTGTGTTCTATGGTCCTCATTACATCGGCTTTTTCCCATTATTAGTATGATTATTATTGCAACCCACGATTTAGTGTCAGCAGCATGCTCTATACTGCTGATTTACTCGTTTATTTTGGTAAGATAACAAAATAAATGGATCAAATTTGCCGCCCCGCGAAATCTGCCGCTCTAGGCTCCAGCCTTCTCAGCCGACTGGTAAATCCGCCACTGGTATGACCAATAGCTAGTTGTTCCGGGTCTGAATGTCTGTGTATGTGTTTAAATATTTGTAATGGGGCACCGTTTTTTTTAAACTTTACTTACCTAAATTATGAGCGTATGGCACTCGTGGGCTGCAGCTCAAAATCAGTGTCAGGTGGCCTTGTGTTGCCATTTGGCATTATGCTGAGCTGAGGCCCTTTTGGCATTATTTATTTTATTTTTGTTAAGGTGTTCCTGTTTTTTTTTTGTTTTTGTTTTTAATCACTACATAGTATAAAACAAAGTCGCTTTCTCTGTCCCTATGTCCCTTTGTATGCTTAAATCTTTGAAACTGCGCCACGGATTTTGATGCGGTTTTTTTAATAGATAGAGTGATTCAAGAGGAAGGTTTTTATGTATAATACATACAGTAGAGAAAAGTGGGGATTTTCAAAGATTTGTAACACCCGTGCGAAGCCGGGATCGGGTCGCTAGTGTTAAATAAAAGCAATTTGCTTTCTTTCTTATTTATCAGTTCACACTAAACTTACAGAGTTGCATATCACTTATTTCATCGTCTACCTAAAACCCCTTCGATAATTAGCGCCTATCATTACGACTACGTAGCAAGGGGGCGCACAGGTGTGCCAGTCCCCACGACCGCAGGTGCAACCGTGTGTTTAACTAAAACCACGTCATGACCCTGCGAGGTCATTAGTTATGGTTTGACGGGCCTGTTGGTCTAGTGGTTAGTGGCCCTGATTGCTGAGCCGGAGGTCGTGGGTTCGATTCCCACCCAGGACAAACTTTGTGTGATGAGCATGATTGTTTGTTCTGTGTCTGGGTGTGATTTATCTATAATATGTATGTATTTATAAATTATATAAGTATGTATATCAGTTGTCTGGTTACTATAACAC
This sequence comes from Ochropleura leucogaster, assembly GCA_958449745.1. NCBI lineage: Eukaryota > Metazoa > Arthropoda > Insecta > Lepidoptera > Noctuidae > Ochropleura > Ochropleura leucogaster. The sequence continues at coordinate 5,968,130 of OY288228.1, read as the reverse complement.
AAGTTCTGCTTAGCTTGGGATCAGATAGCCGCGTGTGAGTCGTCCCAAGATATTTATTTTTATTTATTTATTTATGGCGTCAACAGAACTGTAAGGATCAAGGTGTTGAAATAAAACAACAAATAAATTAACCAGGGTTTCCAGTGGTTAGATTTTCGTGTTTTCGTCCAGATATTTACTGCCGGAAAACGGTGGTAAAACAAAAGACGAATCAAAAAAAAGTTACCGGCAGCCGAAAGTTATTTTCTACATTTTTGTGTGTGTGCGTGTGTTTTTTTTTTAATCTGTTTTTTTGCTCAGCCATTTTAGATGTGATATGATATCGAATCAAATCAAATCATTACAGACACTTTTGAATGTCAATAAACAAAATGAATCTACAGTCCCAAGGCATAATAACTTGTGAAATTACTGTAGTTGCCCATTCCAAGGCGTTGATCTCTATGGAGAAGAATGGGCAAAAAACTCCATAGACACTCTTTTAAATTATAATATTTTTACAAAATCTTATTTACATCATTCATGTTGAGATTATACAAATATGTGAGAACGATGTAGAAAGACGTGCACAGTTAGAGCATCCAGAGTAAATAAAAAGCAAAATACAATTTCAAATGCAAATAAATTAAAAATATCTAAAATCAATAATAAGCAACTTACATTAGTTAGAAACCGCGGAAAATATCTCTTAATTGACAATGTAAGTAAGTTTACTTATTTATAAACTGTATGGAAAGTTTACCGTATTTTACCCTCAAAACAATCAAATATTTGATCATACCATCATCAAAATCGGTGCGAAGGTGAGCGTTTAAAGGGGTCGCGTGGCGTCGATCACACGTAACACGTCATTAACTACGTTAGACAAGGGAATCCGGGGAACATGCACATGCATACATAATTATACAATGTGTCAATAATTTAGTGGGAATAATATCGACTGCAATCAGAGGTTAAAGGGAGCCCAAATATTTACACGTGGCATCAAAGTAGCGTTTTAGTGTTGAGAATGTTTGTGAATGGCTTCCATGCCATCATGCGCAAGACAGCGTCTTCCTTAGGCGCGTCGCCCACAAGACCAACAGTCGAGGCACAGTCGAGGCGCGGGCGCAATAGGCGCGTAAAATGTTAATGTTTATATTTTCTGTGTTGACATTTCGAATTTGAACTGTTGAAATGAAGTGTTCGACTAAACGCCAACAGACACTACGCCGACAGACTGAACAAGATTTTACTTGGACGGGACTCTTCGCCGACGATAATCAGATATTCAGTATAATAATACATAACAATACATAATACAGTATAATATAATAATAAGTAATCATACAGTTATATCTAGGTAAACGTGCTTCATCGTCGACCACATCATCACTTACCATCAGGTGAGATAGTAGTCAAACGCGAGCCTATCAATAATAAAAAAAAAGGTATCCGCATGCAATTAATCATGTATTGAACTATTCTGATTACGTTTAATTCCTAAAAAATAAATGGGTAGGTTAGGTTAAAACTGTGACTTTCTACGCTAGAAACGACTTGCATTAATAGAAAAAAAGAGATGACATTTTTAGCAAAATTTTGACGATCAATGAATATGGGATGAGTTTTTTATTTTTATTTGTAGACGGGTCTGTTGGTCCAGTGGTTAGTGGCCCTGACTGCTGAGCCGGAGGTCGTGGGTTTCGATTCCCACCGAGGACAAACTTTGTGTGATGAGCATGATTGTTTGTTCTATGTCTGGGTGTGATTTATCTATAATACGTATGTATTTATAAAGTATATAAGTATGTATATCAGTTGTCTGGTTACCATAACACAAGCTCTGCTTAGCTTGGGATCAGATAGCCGTGTGTGAGTTGTCCCAAGATATTTATATTTATTTTATTTATTGCTTCAGATGTACACAATGTGGTGAATCCGTTGCTGGCAGGCTTACCTCCGCAGTTACACTGCCTCCCGCCTTACTGTCATCATCTACCACCGAGGAATACTACATGTAATGTATTGGTATATCTATTACTACACACCCCAGTTTCACAATCACACACATATACCTAAGTGGTACCTGCCTTTGTATTTTCTAGCATTCACACATCTTAGAATAGAAAAAACTGTACCTATATGTATGCCAACGGGATGAGTCTAAACTAAATAATTACGTTTTTATTTATGCTTTTTTATATATTATTATTTTTTATATTTCTGTGGCGAGTGGCGACGCGTCGCCATACGGAATCGACTGTGCGATTCTCTCCCACCCGATACGTTGTTGTAAACAGGAGTCAAGGGTTTAAGCTGAAAATCAGCGCTTACCTCCCTCTAGGGGGGACCTAAGCATAATGCTGATGATTGAAGTTCTTGTAACTTAATCTCTTGTTGCTAGTTCCGCCCATGATTGCAGCAAATTCCATGCTACTGGATGAGGCCTAAAACTTCATAATTCTTGTCCAGTACTCCCATCACCAACGAGCGACTTAGACATCCGCCGCCGCGGAGAGAAAAGACCTATTCCACCGGAATTAAAAGATGAGAAGTATTTCGAAAGACGGCGCCGGAACAACCAGGCTGCCAAAAAGTCCAGGGATGCCAGACGTATAAGAGAAGACCAGGTAAGTCCAAGAGGGGCATGTGGTAAACTAATACATAAAAAATGTGTCCGGTCACGGACTAGCGATATTCTATAAGTACGGCCAACGAGAAGCGATACGAAAGGTAATTAACCTAAAGAACAACTGTGGCGTTGACAATCTAATATTTAGCTCTTTCCATCTTGTGCCTTTGTCGTAATGTCTCGTTCTCCCGGCAAAAACATGACAACGTTAAGACGGGTTCGCCAACATTCGGGCGGCCATTTTAGATGGGGTTTTAGCATGGGTTTTGTTTACATTTGGTATCGCTTCTCGTTGGCCGTACTTTAGAAAATTATTACTAAAAAAAAAAACAAAAATACCATAATGAAACAAGTGACAACTATTTTGAACAAAGGGTGCTTCTGTCGACCTTCCATTTGTCACAGCGCTTTATCGTTCTATACTTATATAACAAACACAAAAAAAATATTGTTTTTCAAAAAAAAAACTAAGTGCCATTTTTTTCACAAAAAACTTTCGTGGACCGGACTTTTTTGTTTCCTAAAGTTACGAAAATGTAAGGCCATCATTTCTTAATTTAAACGACAGATGATATTTTGCCCTCCGAATAAGGCTATTTTCGTCTCAATAAGACCAAAACATTGAGAGTATGATTATGTTTTGTACACGCACAGAGAATATCTCAAAATGGCTGCCAAAAAGCGGGGAAGTAAATTTAGATCCAAGTGTACAGTGTATCGTAATAGTAATTTTAAAACACTCGTTACATAAACTATTAGTCCATGATCGGACGCATTTGAGTGTATATTTGAGTCTTACTTCTTTTTAGGGTTTTGTAACTCATAAGGAAAAACCGGAACCTTTATCTATATATTAGGATCACTTTCTTGTCTGTCTGTCGGATGGCATGGTTGGTGCAGTAGCTGAGCGATTGACTGCTGCGCTGCCTGGTCGATTGTTCGATTCTCGTACGAAATATTTGGATGGCCTACAAATACTTAGTTGTTTCGGGTCTGGCTGTTTGTGTATGTGAGTTTAAATGTTTGTAAACGCACCCACGATACAGGAGAAATTCCTAGCGTGGGGCAACTTTTTATATACTTAGGTATATAAAAAAAAACCTGTGGAAAAAAGCAACCCTCTCTTTAAGTAGTTAGTTTGTACGGAACCCTCAGTGAGCGAGTCTGACTCGCTATTGGCTGGTTGTTTTAATGTTTTTCGATACCTCCCACGTAAGTTGTTGTATGCCACAAAAATGCTATTTTGCGTTTTTGCTGAAAAATATCTTAATATGGATCATTATATCCATTCAAAGTAAAAAAACAACAAAAACACTATTTTTAAAGGATTTGTCAGACGTATAATGTTGTAAGTTTCAAACGCGAACGGATTACACCGTTGTATATGCCTATACATTTGTGTACGCGGGGCGCGGGGCGGGTAGAACCACGCGCTCGCGCCGCGTATTGGTTACATACAACAGACTACGCCGGACTTTCAACCGGCCGCACGCACGTTGCAATCGCATATATTATTTGCTAATTCATTGACGTAATTAGTTTACTTCATATTTGTTATAATGAAACGTGCAAGTATTATATTATCAAGAGGGCGTCGAATATGTGACTTGCTCAATAATGCGAATATACAAAGCAACAACTCCGATACACCCATTGAAAAGGACAATATTTTTTTAAAATTAAATAGAATTAAACAGTTTTTCTAATTCAAACCTACAAAATATTAATGGTAAGTTTCTTTTTGAATTATTTTAGTCGATGAATTAGATTACTAACTCTTTACATGGTGGCACCAACCAACCTAAACTATTGTATAGATTACTTACAACAATATACGCCGGTGAGCGTTCATCGAAAATGTTGTATGTACTTAATACATACAATATTTTACGTCTTCGTTGAAGTTTAACATTTTGTTGTATCTAATAAATACATCGTTTTACTTCGGAAATCGTTCATTAAAATGTAGTTGTATAGTGAAATGCTATATTTTACGTTGGATTTACTTTTTTTTTACTTAAAATTTACGTTGTAAGTCAAGTCTTTAGTTCAAAAGTCAATCTTTAAATGGTAAGTACGACTGCCTCAATAGCCAGATGCATACCTAGTGCATTTTATTAGCACGCCGAGGTCTCAGGTTCGATTGCCTAAATCTGCTGATCATTTATTATACAAAACATTATTATTGTTTCAGAGTCTCCTTTACCGATAAGCTTTAATGAGTCAGATATTATTGAGCTAGCAAACATAATTGATGCAGATAGTAACCTAGAAGTTGCTTCCGATTCTGATACGGTAAATCTCGAAACACCGCACCCTTCACCTTCTTGTGGTACCAACTACTTGGACTACGACTGTGATAATGCTTACTGCCATTATTATATACAAAAGGAAAACTTATCAACTTTTGCCCGTACGCTCACCAAGTTATCTGTCTAGCTGCTCAACGTATACAACAATAAACAAAGTCCGCTGTCAGATATTTCGAATAATAGTCCTAGCACAAGCGATCGCCGTCGTCAACCAAGGAAAGATAAAGGTAATATAGTAAAAAAACATTTTAATGAATGGATAGACACTAAGGGAAAAAATTTACGTAATTTGGAAAAAGAGTACATGTCAAGAAATGTTAAAATAAAAACAATTGGTTAATTATCAACCTAACAAACCTAAAATTAGCTTTTATGGGAGCCTTAAAACAATATAAAACAAATGAATATTATTTTATGAGCTCAATATTAAAACCTGAGATGTTTAATCAAAAGCAATATACAAAAGAGAAAAACAAACGGCATATTTGGAAAAGACTAATGTCTATTCTGAATCAGAAAATTCAGCGTCATTATTAACGCGAGCAACGAAAGATAAATGCCTGAAAAAGTCGTGATACGTAACTGGAATAATTTTAGTATGACTCTGGTTCATTAAATCGTCATATTTACCTTAGTTATGGGAAGACGGTTGGATAACAAGGGGCATAGCTCAGCCATACTATTCCTTTGGCGTCTACGGGTATTGGTATTAATTAAGGGCAATTGTCATAGCATTATTGTCTGCCAAATCTTACCGATACATAATTTTAAAAGGATCTTCTGCACATATACTTACTTCTTTATTTTATTCCATCTAACTACGTTCCCATTTACATTTTTAGACCAATGACGTCCAATCAAAAGTGTTTTATAGTTTAAAAATCTGTATGCTTCATTTCTATGACGTTGAATAGTTTGCCCACCTGTTTCGCCCATCTAACAAAGCTAAACCATTCAAAGGGTGTATAAATAAGTTTGGCAATTGTACCGGTCAGAATCGCAATTGTATCGTGTTTGCGTTTTATGTTTATATTGCTCATAAGCTTATTAAACTAACTGTTAACTATCAAACATACATTTCTTCAAAAAGGTCACACCCAGGCAGAAGGTGATAGCGTACATGCTCTAATAGAACGTTTGTCCAAAAATAAACTTATTTATACACACTTTGAATGGTTTAGCTTGGTTAGATGGGCGAAACAGGTGGGCAAACCATCCTTCGTTGCTGGCGTTAATAATGACGCTGAATTTTCTGATTCAGAATAGACTTTAGGTTTTTTCAAATATTCCGTCTATTTTTCTTTTTTCTATATTGCTTTTGATTAAGCATCTCAGGTTTTAATATTGATCTCATAAAAATAATATTTTTTTGTTTTAAGCTCCCATAAAAGCTAATTTTAGGTTTCTTAGGTTGACATTAACCAATTGTTTTTATTTTAACATTTCTTTTTCATTATTATAAACCAATAAGTATATGCCAAAAATTTTAAATGGTTACCAAATCACTACTTTGATTTTAAGCTGATCTCATATGATTAAGTAAGTTCATATTTATATTTTTTATAGTGATGTTGATTTTTTCAATTCTATTAAAATTTGATTAGTTCTGTTGTTACGTTACCTATCCTATTCTATAACTTTGTATAATTTTTAAAAAGTCTTTTGTATGATTGTTATAATAATGAAACGTTCTTGATTATTCAGCAACAAAAGAAGTCATTTAGTTAAGTTCTAAAAGCTCATTATTTTATTTTCAAAGATTTTCTGTTCACTAATGTTGTTTCTAATAAAAAAAAATAACCTTAATAACATTTATTTTTTATTTATTAACCTAAAAAATTAATCACCTTCAAATTGGAAATTGAATTCTGTAACTAATATAAATATTATTACCACAAACAACAGAGTAAGACTTCTGTTTTTCAACGTATACAGTTGTAACTATCATATACCACAAGTGATGCTATCTGGGCGCCGCGGTATAATGTTGTTAGTATCAGATGCAACAACTGACATAACTTCTACTCCGGAGTAAAATGTTGTATGAACAATATCTCCGAAAATAGACATATTACTTAAAATGTCTTTTAACGGAGTTAAGAAGACTATTATATTACATTTAAATACGAAATTTTAAAAAGATGCAACAATAAATGCAGATTTTGGTTCAATTTGAATCTTTGAAACGCTCTACTGTAAATTTGCAGTTTTGGAGATACAACAACTTACGTGGGAGGTATCGTTTTCTTGAAAGTCGGTGTTTTTGTACGGTTTCTTTTTTCAATTTCAATTATTTTCTGTCTACCACCAGATCGCTTGGCGAGCTTGTCTCCTAGAACAAGAGAACGCGTCCCTCCGGGCCCATGTCGCCGCTCTTCGTCAAGAAGCTCTAGCCCTACGCTCACTCCTGGCTGCTAGGGATGAACCAACAGCTCCTGCGCCATCTTCTACTACTCCTGATTAGATGCCTGAAGTTATAACAGCTGGCTGTTATTTGGCACTAGTTGGTTCGTAGTGGTGCGAAAACTGCAAGAAACGATTTCTTAGGCGTGTCGCCCACACGAACAACAGTCGAGGCGCAGTCGACTCGCGAGCGCATTAGGCGCGTCGCCCACACGACCAACAGTCGAGGTGCAGTTGACGGCTTGAGGCGCAGGCACATAAGAGGCACGCCGCAACGAGATTTTCTTTACAAATGTCGTGTGGGCGACGCGCCTAATGCGCCTCGACTGTTGGTCGTGTGGGCGACGACGCGCCTTAGAACGATTTACAACCTTATAAACTTGTATTTTGAAAATGCTTGTAAAAACTTTGATCGCAACAACCTGGATTCCAATATGTCCGTAACTAGAACGTTCCTAGAAATAGACTAAAGAGGTAACTTTGTAATTGCGTTCGAGGTAGATTTACCAGACGAGCCGTTAGGCGAAGGTGTCATAGAGCCGAGAAAAACAGTGTCAATTCCCACGTAAATCAAACGACGTGTTTCAATACATTTACGGATAAATTAAATAGCTAAACGAAAAGTATTTCTGTGAAACTGTGATTTAATTTCACATTTTCTTTGAAAAAATATCGGCATGAATAAAAAAAATGTTGTTAAAGTAAATTATTTTATAAATGATCATGTTAATTTGTGATGTTCTGTTCATAAACACACTTCCACAAATAAAATGATGGCCTTAAAAAATGTGCCTCATGCTCTAAAAAAAATATAGGGCCGGATATAGGATTTGAGTAGTTGTATAATGTTGTCAGTTATGAAATCAGAAAAAAATTAAAGCCCTTTTCCGGTAAATAAGAAAAAAACACACAATTGAATAACATAGCACGTTGAACCTAAACGTAGTAGAATAAGAACTAGTATACGATGAAGCGAAGAACAACAAGTGCCTTTGAGCTTCATTTAAGATACTTCCACCAGTTCCACCGCAAAACTTTGTAAATATTTCGTAAATAATTCTAGGCACATAGTTAAATAAGAACTTCTTGTTAAACATGTCGACAGTCCCTATGCACATAAAGACATGACGAAAATGGCATTTTTTTTTAATGTCTCATTGCTTTAGATCAGAGGTCGGCAACCCGCGGCCCGCGGGCCGCATGCGGCCCGCGGATGTCTTCCTTGCGGCCCGTGAATGTTATATGCAAATAAGTTTAATTATTACCAAAATCAACGCATTAAGTAAGCGCGCCTTTTAACCCCTCTGCTTGGCAACACTTTGAAATGTGTAATACTAGCTGATAATATCAGAGCTCCTTCTATGAATCCAATGATCTTGTTAAATTCCATCTGATTTTGACGAGTTGAAAAAGTTTGCTTAGCAGTTCATTACAATTTTTTAATTGTCAATAATAGAAAAAATAAATATGCTTCTCGTCTTACAGATGACCATTTGAACACTATTCTACAGCCAAAAATACCACCCCGGGTCCCAATGGCTTGCACGGCAAAGCCTGGGTCCTGGCCTTGGAGGCTCTCGGGCCCCGACTACTAGGACTCCTAAGATGCTTGCATGCTTGGAGAGGGGCCAGTTCCCACTTCGTTGGAAGACGGGGAAGCTGGTCCTCATACAGAAGCCGGTGCGGGGCGCGTTGCGGACTCTCTGTCCGCATTCCGGCTCATAGTGGTCGACGAGGTGGGCAAGCTCTTTGAAAGAGTAATTGCAAACAGCCTCGTCGGGCACCTTGTGGGGACGGGGCCGAATCTTGCGGAGCACCAGTATGGTTTCTGCGGGAGGCGCTCGACGCCATCATGCATCTAGCCCGGTCGCTCTGAACAGTGGAACCGGCGAGACATGTCGTGCGGTGTCGCACAGAAATCGGCCTTGGGGCCATTCCTCCTCTCCCCCTCACTCCTCGAAACAATGACACGCGGGGTTGCGATAGTCGCGAAGAGGATCCGGCTACTGGGTCCTGAGGTGGCATTGCGCAAATCCGAAGACATATGGTCTTTTATGACCGCAGGAATACGCCACCGTCGGGATCCCAGCTGATGGCATGAGGGGTTCGCATCGGTGTCGGGTCGACGATGAAGTTCCTGGGAATCGTCCTCGACAGCCGGTGGAATTTCGTGGAGCACTTCCGGCGGCGGCGATCTCTCGCGTCCGGCCCTGGTTTATTCCATAGTCCGGAGTGAAAGGGAAGCGGTCACCTCCTTCTGCGAAGCAGTAATGCTAGCAAAGGAGTAGGCCGGGCGTTTGAGGGAGAGAACCTCAAACCAACCCAGCCGCCGCGGGAGTCGCCCCGGGCGCCGGGCGCCGCGAGACGACTCCCGGCCACCGTAGATGCGAGCCTGCGGACGCAATGCTCACCGTTCGTCCGTCTATTGAGGACTGGCCGTGTCGACGGCGCGCTTGTTTCACGCGCGCCTCAAAGAGATGTCAGCAAAGCAAAGGGGCCTGCCGGGTTTGCGGGTTGTTCGAAAGAAATACCGCGGCCGCGGAACACAAAGGGCAATAGAAGGAACATGGGTCGGTTTTCGGCGGAAGTTATTTGATGATTTCTCACCCCAAAAACAAAAAAACATTTACGTGTACCAATTAAATTCCCTATGTTTTAACAATTTTCAATGGCATTTTAATTTTTTTATGGAATGTGACCAATTATAATGAGCAGGTATATTGGGCTTCTTGGGTTAATACGAGTAAAATGACTGCGGCCCGCCTTTAGTTTAATTTGTCACCTTGCGGCCCTTGCTTGCCAAGAGGTTGCCGACCGCTGCTTTAGATTGTCTATGCGCACATGCTGACATATGATTTTTAATTTTTATGATTTAATTTATTTACCTAGTTTTAGAAATCGTATAAGAGAACAAGTCTTATAAACACAACGAATAATTAAGTGTCGTACAAACGGTCATCTCTCAGTTTTTCTAAGAAAACGTGAAAAAATTAAATAATTATGTGTAAATGATATCATAAAGTTCTTAAAACTGTTAAAATATTGTAGAAAAAAAATATTTATTATTGCTCATAGAATAGGTTAGTTGACACCACCAATCAATTGATATACTTTTTATGAGCTGTCAAAACGCGCTTCCCCCATAGATTTTGTATGAGACTCGCAACCGATGACGTCACTAAGTTGTCAAGTCAATGATGCAACAATTTATTGATTTAAAAGCAACTAAAAATCGAATTTTAAAGTTATTATGAAATGAATAAATTTCTCAGGTCTAGAAAAAGGTGTTCTTTCAGAAAAAATGTGTTTTTAAATTATTGGTTAATGGTGTCAACTACCCAATTATTTCTAGAGCGTGTTGAACACAAATTACGCTCTCCTGTAAACGAACCTCGGTTTTTGACTTTACGTTATGTAGGTACTTACGTAGGGACCGTCGATGTATGTACATATGAAAACATAGTATGGTGTTAAATGTGTTAAAACATTAAAACCTTTACAAGTCTTTAAACTGACATGGTTAATAACATCATAATTAACACTTGAAACGGGATATTTACCATGTTTGTTATTTTCATCGAGTTTTGTGTTTTTATATTGGATACTTGATACATGTCCCGTTTCAAGTGTTAATATTAAAACCTTTTTTGTTCAATGACTCCGTCCATTTTGTGATTGTGATTTTAAATATTTAAGTCTTGTTTAAAACAAAATGAACGATATGTATAGAGAAGTGCAATTGTCTTCATTTAAGTGTATATAATCTTTATTTAATAAACACTATATCCATTAAGTATTGCAATTATCTTTAAATACATAGTTTAAAATGAACTTGCTTCTGTTGTCTGTTCATCTTTTAAACAATTTAACGGATTTTAATGTAGCTTTCAGCAATATGTATGTATCTATATAGAGTGACTAGCTGTTCCTCGCGGTTTCACCCACGCTGCTCAGCACCTGTTGGTCGTAGCGTGATGTTATATAGCCTATAGCCTTCCTCAAGAAATGGACTATCCAACACTAAAAGAATTTTTCAATTCGAACCAGTACTTCCTGAGATTAGCGCGTTCAAACAAACAAACAAACAAACTCTTCAGCTTTATAATATTAGTATTAGTAGATAGATAGGATATTAGTAGATTCAAGAGGAAGGTTTAAAAGTATAATATCCCAGTCTACGTGAGTTAAAACGCGGGGTATCTTAACCCTTCTAATTTACAAGTCGTGGCAAGGAATCATCATCTGCCTAGCCTATTTCCAATTATGTTGGGGTCGGCTTCCAGTCTTACCGGATGCAGCTAAATACCAAGTATTTTATTTGGAGCGACTGCCTATCTGCCCTCCATATCCCAGTTAATACTGGGTAATACGATACCCCTTGGTAAAACTGGTTGTCAGACTTTCGGGACACTGACTACTGTAACGACTGTCAAAGATCTACAAATGACAGCCGGGACCAACAGCTTAACGAGCTTTCCGAGGCACGGAGTAAACTCGGTATGTAACGGGTCAACCATCCACAGACCAACCCAGGCAAGCGCGGCTTGGCCTAAAGATCGAACTGAGCGGCTGCTATTATTTAGCCACGAGCTCCTCGTGGAAGTGTGAAGTCGTGGCAAGAAATGCTGATGTGTGTCCTCCAAGAACCTTAGTGATACTGTGAGTGTGTTTTGCTGTGACTTGATATCGTGTTCCAGTGTAGTGCATACTACAAAAGAATAAAAATAAGTTATACAGATTTGTCTGCGCTTAATATTTTTGTATTTTGCACATGCAATCTTCATACCGCGGTCATAAGGCTTGCAACAGTGAGCACACAATAGTTGAAATCGAGGAAGATAGGTATGCCATAATTTACACTATTAATTACAGGATATTCTTGTTTACAAACTGGATGGAAAGTTTACGGGATTTTACTCTCTACAAAAGCCTAGAAACAATTGAATCCAGTGTTCAAGTTAGTTTTAAACAGTGTTTGTATAAATTTCAACCGCTCAGCAATATACTGATTAGTTAAGGACGTGCCTATCGCTTAGTGTTAATAAGGTTGGACGCTTACCGATTTTAACTCTGATTTTTCTTTCATGCAAGCATTTATAAAGGCACAAATCAATTGCACGTTCACTTAGGTAGGTAGTTAAGTCTTCGATTAATATGTAAGTATAGTTAGGTAAGTTAGGAACTAACAATGTTGCATATAGAATATTCTTCATCAATAAATCCCTATTTTTTGAAGTATTGTTTTATTATTTGCTTCACTTTGAATCAATGTGTTTGACCAAATCCCATCCTTTGCAAAAATAAATGAGAGGGAGGAAACGACAATTTAGATGAAAAATCCTTCCTTATTCCTTATGTACGATATTTTGTAAAGATTCAGATTTCAGATAAATGAGGGTATTGAAATTTATTTTTTATTATGGACTCTTAGCGCCATCTTGCAACAAAGTATGTAAAGCGTAATGTTACTTGCTGTCACTAGGTTGCGCTAAAACTCGTGATTGGCAAAGGCTGGTTTTATTTTTTTAATAAAAATAAAATGTTAAGTAGTAGTAAGAAAAAAATTCAATATATCTGATTGTGTATTTTCATAAATGATAAAATTATAAACCTTTTCGGTTTTTCGTGATTACATAATAAGGTAGTTTTCGCTGACAGCAACTCAGCTATGCAAATAGTTCCGTAAACTCCATTGGTTTAAGGATTGACGTCATTGGCAACAGGCCAATAAAAACGAAGTTTTGAAACCACTATGCCAATGAAAACGTTTCATCTATAAAGAAAAAAGGAGAACATTCTAGGGCGACCGGCAGAACTTTTTTGCGTTGGCAAGATTTGTTCTTCGAGGTGTGCTAGAAAAAAAAGTAAAAATTGTTCTTTCATGAAGTTGCGTCACCCACATGTTCTGTTTGAAGTGAAATAAAGCTAGCAAATAAATTAAATAGTTGATAATATTGTCGCAAAAATGTTGACCGCTACGCGGGTGATCGGCCGTAAGGCTCTGGAGTGCTCCGGCTTAAGTTCCGACCTATATACACAGAGGAATTTCTCTTCAATTATCAGAAACGTGAGTGACCATTTTATTTCCGAAAACGAATGAAAATCGTATGTCAAATTGTCAGAAAATGTCAGAATCTTAATAATTTCTCCTTTCCCGTAGCAATTTGCGAGAATTCTTTGTGTTTCTTTTGATTATTCGTGCCGGTTCTGAAGACACATGGACCCTACTACTAAAATGTCTAGGTTAAAATTTCGCCCTATTATCGTGCTTTTCAGACCGCAGCCCCTACAGTGCCCATTTACCAGCAACATGCTGTCCAGTACAGGCACAAGTAAGTGTTAAAATAATATACTTTTTTTCTAATATTTCATCATAACCTAACTTATTTCATATCTGAAGTTGACCTTTGAATGCATCATAAATTAAGTAATGAGGTTGAGAGGGCTTAACCTCCATGGTCTTAGAATGTGTGTCTGACTTCTTTTCCGAATATCTTGGAGACCAAGTTCATTGACCTTTTTGATCTTGTCCTATTATGAAAAAGGGCTTACAAAAGAATTTTAATCACTCAAGTTAACTTAAAAACCCAAATTTTCTGAGAGAGAATTGTAAGTTCCAACTTAGTAAATGTATTTTTCTGATGATGAAAGAGGAAACAAGTCTGGAACATCAAAAAGCCATTGAATTTAAAACCATTTGCAACATCTATTTCAACTTATATTATTGCCCTCAATCACTCATGATATAAGTGCTTTTTAATACTTAAATGTCAAATGAACATAATTTATATCTGATATTATTGACAACTCCGCTAAGATCTTAAACCTTCTCTCCTATCATTTTTAAGAGGAATGAAGAGACTTAGGGTATAAAGGGGTTACCCCCTAATCCTCTTAAGTTTTGCAAATTACAACTAATCTGTAAATAGTGGAAAAAACACAAATAACAAGTTACGTATGTGCATTTAAAGTTATAACCTCAAAATTGAACTTTGAACTGAAATGATATAATACCGGCCTATTATTGTCCCACTGCTGGGCAATCCCTCTTATACAGAGGAGCCCCGAGCATTGATCACCACGCTTGCTCAAGCTGGGTTGGTAACTTATTTTCATTATTAAATAAGATCTCATCATTTTTACCTTTTCTGATGGCTAAGATGTCCAAGATAACTTAAAAAAGTACATAGGAATTGAGAAAGTTACATTTAGATTTAGACAGCACGGTTGGCGCAGCGGCTGAGGGATCTACTGCTGCACTGTGTCGCGGGTTCGATTCCCACACTAAAAAAATATTTGTATGACCTGCAGATAGTTGTTTCGGGTTTGGCTGTTTGTGTTTGTGAACGCACTCACAATACAAGAGAAATTACTACTATGGGGCAAAGTTTTTTAAATAAAAAATAAATTGAACCTACAACCTTATGCATGAAAGGCGAGGCCATAAGCTCTGTTCACAATAATATTTGAATAAAATTATGATATCGTATTTGAATAACAACAGCCTTGAACTGAAAATGTATTCAGTTGCAATATCTAAGGTTTTCATGAAAATTGTTGCAATTTATTTATGTACAATTTCATCATACTTTATTGAAATTTCAATCTCAAAAATTATAAAAAAAATATATGTGGAAACTTGAAAACAACATCTTCGAAGTTTTTTTTTATTCTACATAGAGTATAATTAGTCCTTGCAGAGGATATTACTCACCATTCCCTTGTACAACACCATCATCTGTCTAGCACTTTTACAACCTTGGAATTGTGATCCAATCTAATTAGATGCAGATGATTACCAGTATTTTATACGGAGCATCTGCCTGCTTGACCTCCACAACTCATTTATGAACTGGGTAAAGCAAAACCCCCTTAATAAGACTGTTTTTCAGACCTAAGTACCGTACCCTAACATTTAAGCCATTTAAGTCTCCTAACTACCTATGAATGGCACAAGGGCCCAATGGCTTTACATCCTAAACACATTATGCCGTAGGTATATTTAAAATAGTGCTATTTAGAGCTGCATCCATTAAACTTGAAGCTGACCCCTAGCGGGTTGTTCGAAAGATACCGCGGCCTCGGAACGTAAAGGGCAATAGAAGGAACATGGGTGGGTTTTAGTCAGTACAAGTCTGACATGCCCCCCCGCTCCGCCCAGAGCGGGGGAAGTCATTGGGTGATATCCCACCCGAAAAAAAAAAAGAAGGTGACCCCTACATAGCTGGTTGTGTCAAGTGTAGGAAGAGTTCTACTATAACCCATGAACAACTCTTGTGAAATAGCTATTATCTAGAACCTAGACCATTTATTGAATTCATGCACCGCCGATCGGTGTCCGCGCCAGTGTGCGGTACACTTTTGCAGCGGTGCGAGAGTAGTCGCGGTACCAGCTAGTGGCGTGCCACTTGCACGCCGCTTTCCTAGAAACCGCGGGACATTTTAACCAACTTTTTAATAGGAGTAGGTTATGTTTATAGACAAAAATATGTGATAGGCATAGGTATCAGTGGACTGCGAACTGACGCTCTTACTGTGCACGTCTTTCTACATCGTTCTCACATATTTGTATAATCTCAACACGAATGATGTAAATACTATTTTGTAAAAATAAGAATTTAAAAGAGTGTCCATGGAGTTTCTTGCCCATTCTTCTCCATAGAGATCAACGCTTTGGAATGGGCAACTGCAGTACTTTCACAAGTTATTATGCCTTGTGACCGGGACTGTAGATTCATTTTGTTTCTTGACATTCAAAAGTGCCTGTAATGGTCTAATTGAAATAAATGATTTGATTTGAAACTGCCCCATTTAATCAGGTTTATCCATCAGGCATCATCAAATAACTTCCCCCGCTCTGGTGGGAGCCTGTTCCTTTATGTCCCTTTATGTTACAGGGCCGTTGTATCACTTTCGTACAACTCTCAACCCCGGTCACATAACAGCTTAAGATTTGGATTTGTGACTTGTTGATGGTACCCATTCATGGGACACTTAAACATACCTGCCACCCTGCCATGAAGTCTTAAAGCAGAACTTATTCTACTGAGGGAGAAGAAGAGAGACAGCTGTACAGGGTGTCTACCACCATTTCTTTCTCACACAGGAATAAGAACTGTTATAACATGTCATGGTAACCCTTCTGGTGCATCTCTGAGGCAGTCGCAAGGATTGCCCCCTCTTGCCAAAACAAAAATACAACTAAACTAACCTACTAACCTTGTAACCTTTGTAAACTTTGTGTGATGAGCATGATTGTTTGTTCTGTGGTAAAATTTTTGGTGTAATAGGTGATGTTAAAACATATTTATTTTTTAGGTCGGAGGGAGTGCGCGGCGCTGTCATCGGTATTGACTTGGGTACCACCAACTCTTGCGTTGCCGTTATGGAGGGCAAGACACCCAAGGTAAGGATTTTGCAGTTCTACTATGGTAGGTTTTGCCCCACGGCTTCGCTTGCTCTGAGACCTAGGATAATTAGTTATAACAAATACCCGACTAAGTGCGAGTCGGACTAGTGTGCCGTAGGTTCCGTAGTATTTTTTTTTCTATTTACCACACACCATTTTGACTTGTTATACAATATTAAAAAAAATACTGTTCAACATTATGATGGTATTATTGGTTATTGAAATTAGATTATATTTATGTATTTTTTTTTACTACAACAATACTACAACTATAAAAATATCCAGTCTTAAACTAAATTCAGGAAACTAACATGGCAACACTGGAATCCAGTCACAGAACTAACAATTGACAATTGAACATACAAATGCCAGAGATGGTGTTTTTGTTTTAATAGTTAGTATAATTTTGGGAAAGATTTGTTACAAAAATCACTCAATTTAAAATTCATTTAAATATTGTTAATGTGAATATTAAACATTTTATTTGGTCAAGTTATTGACATAAGTACCTCTGTCCTTTTTGGATCGGTTCATTGATCACAACTAAACGGCTGATTGAATCGTCATGAAATTTGGCAAGGAGATAGATTTCAACTAGGAGAAGGACAGGCTATAATCATGCTAATAAATTAGGGGGTAAGCAATATTGCATTACGTCCACATTTCTCAACTTTTTTATAATTGTCAGGACATCATAGAAGAACTACAAGGCAAGGTCAATAAAATAAATAAAAATAAATATCTTGGGACAATTCACACACGGCTATCTGATCCCAAGCTAAGCAGAGCTTGTGTTATGGTAACCAGACAACTGATATACATACTTATATAATTTATAAATACATACATATTATAGATAAATCACACCCAGACACAGAACAAACAATCATGCTCATCACACAAAGTTTGTCCTGGGTGGGAATCGAACCCACGACCTCCGGCTCAGCAGTCAGGGTAACCACTAGACCAACAGGCCCGTCCCAATAGCGAACCTTATTCAAACAAAGTCGGGTACAGCTAGTAGTATCTACAACGATAAAACGCTGTGGACGGTCGACAGAAGCACCCTTTGTTCAAAATAGTTGTCACTTGTTTCAAATAGTTTTTTTTTGTAATAATGTTCTAATTTTTTTGCATAGATTCTTTTTTACCAATTCATTTCATTTAGTGTGGCCTTGTAGATTCCTAGACGCTTGTTTTTTTGACATCTTATTTTGTCATACGTTTTGTAAAGTAAGCAATGACTTACTATAGCACGGCCAACGAGAAGCGATACCAAATGTAAACAAAACCCCATCTAAAATGGCCGCCCGAATGTTGGCGAACCCGTCTTAACGTTGTCATGTTTTTGCCGGGAGAACGAGACATTATGACAAAGGCCCAAGATGGAAAGAGCTAAATATTAGATTGTCAACGCCACAGTTGTTCTTTAGGTTAATGACCTTTCGTATAGTCGGGTATACTTAAATACTAACGGTGTAACAACAACATTGTAGAACCAAATGATTTTAAAAGAGTAACCATGGAGTTGTTGATGTACCACAAGGTTCTATATTGGGTCCTTTCCTCTTTTTAGTATATATTAATGATCTACCCCATTTATTTGAAAATCAACCACAAATGGTGTTGTTTGCTGACGACACTTCTTTAATATTTAAGGTAAATAGACGTGCTACGAATCTTGACGACCTAAATAACGCCCTATTGCAGGTCCATAATTGGTTTACTGCTAATAACTTAGTATTGAATGGGAAAAAAACGAAATGCATAAGATTCGCTCTACCAAACGTCAAAAGTACTGATTGTGACATAGTATTAAATCAAGAGAAACTAGAATTCGTCAATAAAACTGTTTTCTTAGGAATCACACTCGACTCGAGGCTACAATGGGGTCCTCATTTAACATCTCTTGCAGGACGGTTAAGTTCAGCTGCATATGCCGTAAGAAAAATCCGTCAATTTACTGATGTAGATACCGCGCGACTGGTCTATTTTAGTTATTTTCATAGTATAATGTCATACGGTATTTTACTTTGGGGACGGGCTGCAGACATTGAGTCTATATTTATTCTGCAGAAAAGAGCCATCAGAGCCATGTACAATCTGCGTAGGCGCGATTCTCTAAGAGAACTGTTTAAAAAAATTAACATCATGACAGTACCTTGTCAATACATCTATGAAAACATCATGTACGTTATTTGACTCGACGGTTGCCCTGGTGGTTGAGAGATTGTCATGCTCACTTAAATGTCTCGCTGATGGTGGCGGGTGTGTCGGGTCATTTAGCTCCCTTCAAAATGGTCGAGCTGAATGGGGCTGATCCATACGTCATGTTCGTGAACGGGCGCTGTCGGTTGGGACTGGTCATCTCTTAGCTACCACGGTTTGTTTTAATTCTTCTATTAAACTCGTGATAATTATTGCTTTTACTCTGGACGCTCTAAATGTGCTCGTTTTTCTACATCGTTCTCACATTATGAATAATCTCAACATGAATGATGTATCCATGATTTTATAAAACATTATGATTTAAAAGAGTGTCCATGGAGTTTCTTGCCCATTCTTCTCCATAGAGATCTACGCTTTGGAATGGGCAACTACAGTACTTTCAAAAGTTATTATGTCTTGTGACTGGGACTGTAGCAGCATCATTTCTTTTGTTCTTGTTTTTATGACATTCAAAAGTGCCTGTAATGGTCTAATTGAAATAAATGATTTGAGTTTGAGTTTCTTGCCGGTTCTTCTCCATAGGAAACGACCAACCCAAACCGTGCAACTTTTCTCGACGTTTTATAAGTGTCCATGTAAAATAAAATATTTGGATATTAAAGTGTAGGCTTACTAATAGATTTCTGTTTACACCCTTTGCGTACGGACGCTCTAAGGCGTAAAAGATTGTAAATGACTTCTTCACAAAACATTATTGTTGCATCACATTTCGATTTTTAGTTTAAAACATAAAGCTATAATGAAACTGTTATGTAAGATAATGCTTTCAAGGTAAACTTTTAACCTCGGGAGTTACTCAACAGTATCTCATTACAAAAGAATAATTTATTTTTAGCTAGGATTTTTATGGTTTTACTCTAAGGGCAGTAGAAACAAATCTCACTTCTGAAACCCGGTTGTGAGACCGCATTTGAGATATCGATATAAATTAATAACAAATATTGAAACCCAGTTTGCGACTCGATTTTCAAGTGAGATCAATACTGATTATTACAACGGTTCTATCGTTAAGATGATCTCAGGACCGAAAGAGGTTGAGTTTATATTCTTAAGACCATCTGCTCGTTAAAATCCCGGTTGACAGTTGGTTGACTCGTGTGTTGGTTTGTGTACGGTACGTAAATAAATTACTCGTCATTACGTTCTTGCCTTTTGAGCATCAATATGACAGCAATTTAGTGTTTCACGCGCCCCTCTAAGAGATGTCAGCAAAGCAGAGAGGCCTGCCAGGTCTATACCGCCTGCCGGAGTTGCGGGTTGTTCGAAAGAGCAGTAGAAGGAATATGGGTGTGTTTTAGTCAGTACAAGTCCTGACTGTCCCCCCCGCTCTTCCCAGAGCGAGGGAAGTTAGACAGACTTGAGTATACGGTTTATGTAATATTACGGTAGGGATCCAATTTTGAGGTATGAAACCCTAAAAAGAGGTTAACTTCTGAATTATAGATAACTACCTTCCGGCTGCGACTTTGGGCTAACTCTAACTTTAGTGATAATTGAAAAAAAAAATCTTTCTGGGCCCCTTTTTCTCACTTTTTTCGCCTATGACCGTCTCCAGGGTCCCAACTATCTCTGTCCAAAATTCAACAAAATCGTTTTTACCATTTAGGCGCGAAGACGTAACAAACAAACCCACTCTTTTTTAATATTAGTAAGGATAAGTTAAAAACTCGTATACCTACACCTCAATTACGTCGATGTTCTCATGAAATCTCGTGAGCTCCTTCTTTTTGTAGAAGTGGGTTGTAACGAGAATTACCTATTGTATACTACCTAGGTTATACATGCCTAGGATTTTGTGTAAGCACCGCCGATCGGTGTCCGCACCAGTGTGCGGTACACTTTTGCAGCGGTGCGAGAGTAGTCGCGGTACCAGCTAGTCGCGTGCCACTTGCACGCCGCTTTCCTAGAAACCGCGGGACATTTTTTGATTACGTAATTTTTATCTCGAATCTCCTATTTTGATAATATTTTTATCACTATGGCAGATTATATTACTAGAGTACGTCAGTGAAAAAAAACATATTCATTTAAAATGTATGTAGAGGAGCTCGTGGCTAAATAATAGCAGCCGCTCAGGTCGATCTTTAGGTTAAGCCGCGCTTGCCTAGGTTGGTCTGTGGATGGGTGACCACCCGTTACATAACGAGTTTCTTCCGTGCCTCGGAAAGCACGTTAAGCTGTTGGTCCCGGCTGTCATTTGTAGATCTTTGACAGTCGTTAGAGATAGTCAGTGTCCCGAAAATCTGACAATCAGTCTTACCAAGAGGTGTCGTATGACCTAGTACTAACTGGGTTATGGAGGTCAGATAACAGTCGCTCCATGTCAAATACTGGTAATCAGCTGCATCTGGTAAGACTGGAAGCCGACCCTAACGTAGTTGGGAAAAGACTAGGCAGATGATGACTATAATTATAGTCATCATCTGCCTAGTCTACACTAAACAGCTACTATTACACTCATTATAATGAGTGTAATAGTAGCTGTTGCAAAAGGCTTAAAGCTGAAGTACAGACAGCGGCAGCTCAACCTATACTAAACTATTATAACCTGTAGGGTTACCATGACAGCTTATAGCAGTTCTTATTCCTGTGTGAGAAAGAGATGGTGCTAGACACCCTGTATAGCTCTGTCTCTTTCCCTCAGTGGAATAAGTTCTGCTTTAAGGCGTAATGGTACGGTAGCTGATCTCTACTACAAATCGTACACTGTAGTAGAGAGATTTGGTTAAAATGGTTTTGTGTATGTTGATGTGCCGTCGTGTGTACATTTACGGACCTTGTTAGGCAACAGTGTTAAAATCCTTACTGATATTATAAAAGCGAAAGTGAGTTTGTTTGTTACTTCTTCACGCCTAAAATGGCTTAACCGATTTTGATGAATTTTGGGACAGAGATAGTAGGGACATAGTCTAAAAAAAAATGAGAAAAGGGCGAGAAAGATATTTTTTATTCGATCATCACGCGGATTAAAGTTAGCGTTAGCTCAAAGTAACTATGCCACGCGGACGAAGTCGTGGGGGGAAGCTAGTATTATTATACAATTAGACGTCAGTATTAAGTACTAAATTTGTCACTAAGGTATTAATTGATAGAATAATATGCCTTATCATTCAATCATTCTTGCCATCCATCTGTTTTTGAATTGTCCCAAGTATAATTTTGACGGGCCTGTTGGTCTAGTGGTTAGTGGGCCTGACTGCTGAGCCGGAGGTCGTGGGTTCGATTCCCACCCAGGACAAACTTGGTGTGATGAGCATGATTGTTTGTTCTGTGTCTGGGTGTGATTTATCTATAATATGTATGTATTTATAAATGATATAAGTATGTATATCAGTTGTCTGGTTACCATAACACAAGCTCTGCTTAGCTTGGGATCGGATTGCCGTGTGTGAGTTGTCCCAAGATATTTATAACCATTCAAACACCAACAAATTGAACACCATTCTCTCTTCAGGTCGTGGAAAACAGCGAAGGCTCCCGAACCACCCCCTCCCATGTTGCGTTCAGCAAGGAAGGCGAGCGCCTCGTCGGCATGCCAGCGAAGCGCCAGGCCGTCACAAACAGCGGCAACACGTTCTACGCCACGAAGAGGCTGATCGGCAGGAGATTCGACGACCCCGAAGTTCAGAAGGATATGAAGAATCTTTCGTACAAAGTCGTTAGGGCTTCTAATGGCGATGCTTGGGTGCAGGGTGAGTAGAATCTGCTGGGTTTTAATTGATGGACCTCAAGCTTAAGGTAGCCAGAATAGTCATCGAATTCCATTAAATCCTTACTAATATTATAAAATCGAAAGTCAGTTTGTTTGTTACCTCTTCACCCTTTAGTGGCTAAACCGATTTTGATGAATTTTGGTACAGAAATAGTTGGGAACCACGAGACGGACATAGGTTTTTCTTTTTTTTTTTTCAAAAAAGTTCATTGTGAGGGAGAAAGAGGGAAGAAAAGGGAAAACTTAGCGTTGCTATTACAATAAATAAGGCGCTAGGGCAAAAACTGCAGGTGGCAGGTACCTGCAAATCAGAAAAGAGGAACTGTGTTACCCCGAATTTAATGCAGGCGAAGCCGCGGGCAATAGCTAGTGGGAACATAAAGTAAGTCCCATATAATAAGGAGCCAACCTATGGCTCTCTTAGGACCCCAAGACGGTCTACTTTGCTACCAAGAGCATTTTTATTGTGTTACTAGATTTTGCCCGCGAGTTCGTCCGCATTAATAGTTCCCGTTCCTGGGGGATTTCCAGGATAAAAACTATCCTATGTCCTTTCTCGGGTCCCAGACTATATCTGTACCAAATTTCATTGAAATCGGTTCAGTGGTTTAGGCGTGAAGAAGAGACAGACAGACAGAGTTACTTTCGCATTTATAATATTAAGAATAAGCTTACTGTGATGGACGATAAATATGCACCGCCGATCGGTGTCCGCGCCAGTGCGCGGTACACTTTTGCAGCGGTGCGAGAGTAGTCGCGGTACCAGCTAGTCGTGTGCCACTTGCACGCCGCTTTCCTAGAAACCGCGGGACATTTACATTTGCTTATCCTTTTTATTCATAACAGTGTCAACTCAGGTCGATCTTTAGTTTAAGCTCCTCTTGTATAGGATGGTCTGTGAATTTTTGACCACCCATTTTAAACAGAATTTCCTCCGTGCCTCGGAAAGCATGTCAAGTTGTCGTTCGTCCCGGCTGTCATTTGTAGATCTTTTGGAGCCGTTGTCTCGAAAGTATGACAATTAGTCTTATTGACGGGCCTGTTGGTCTAGTGGTTAGTGGCCCTGACTGCTGAGCCGGAGGTCGTGGGTTCGATTCCCACCCAGGACAAACTTTGTGTGATGAGCATGATTGTTTGTTCTGTGTCGGTGTGATTTATCTATAACTAGCTGTGCCCCGGCATGTGTTGCAATGCAATTTTGTATCTTTCTACCTACCCTACCTACCCTACTTCTCTTACCGGGCTGAAAAGTATTCTATGTCCGTCTCCTGGTTCTAAGCTACCTCCTCACCAATTTTCAGCTAAGTCGGTTCAGCCGTTCTTGAGTTATAAGTGGAGTAACTAACACGACTTTCTTTTATATATATAGATATGTATGTATTTATAAATTATATCAGTTGTCTGGTTACCATAACACAAGCTCTGCTTAGCTTGGGATCAGATAGCCGTGTGTGACTTGTCCCAAGATATTTATTTATTTTATTTTTATTAAGGGGTATCGTATTATCCAGTACTAAGTGGGTTGTGGAGGTCAGATAGGCCTTGAGTGCATGTGCATGTAAGATGCCAGTATTCAGCTGCATCCGGTTAGACTGGAAGCCGACTCCAACATAGTTGGGAAAAAACCAGTTGATGCTTCCGGGTCATGGAATTTACTGGAATCTTTATCCTAAGTCGATTTGCTCCTACTAATATTATAAATGCGAATGTTTGTGAGGATAGATGGATGTATGGATGTTTACTCTTTCACGTCAAAACGGCTGAACGGATTTTGTCGAAATTTAGCACAAAGGAAAATTATAGTCTGGATTATAACATATTTTCGATATCACTCGGGCGAAGCCGTCGAATCCTATTTTCTACTAATATTAAAAATGTGAATATTTGTGAGGATGGATGTATGGATATTTGTTACTCTTTCACGGCAAAATGGCGGAACGGATCTTGATGAAATTTGGCTGGCACAGAGATATTATAGTCTGGAATAACACAGGATATATATATTTTTTTCGATCGATCAGGCAGGCAAAGCAGCGAGCGCCAGCTAGTACAAAATATACTTAATTTTCTTTTCCTTACAGGCAGTGACGGTAAGGTATACTCTCCGTCTCAAATCGGGGCGTTCGTCTTGGTGAAGATGAAGGAAACAGCCGAAGCCTATCTGAACACGTCGGTCAAGAACGCAGTCATCACCGTCCCGGCGTACTTCAATGACTCGCAGAGACAGGCCACTAAGGATGCTGGTACGTCATAACGATTGAAATTTATTAATTAACCCTAGACAGGCCTGTTGGTCTAGTGGTTAGTGGCCCTGACTGCTGAGCCGGAGGTCGTGGGTTCGATTCCCACCCAGGACAAACTTTATGTGATGAGCATGATTGTTTGTTCTGTGTCTGGGTGTGATTTATCTATAATATGGATGTATTTATAAATTATATAAGTATGTATATCAGTTGTCTGGTTACCATAACACAAGCTCTGCTTAGCTTGGGATCAGATAGCCGTGTGTGAGTTGTCCCAAGATATTTATTTAGATATTTATTAACCCTGTGTTACATATACCCAAAAGGCTTATAACCAGAGGTCGGTATTAGGTAGAGTTATTTAAGTACTTACACTGATTTCATTCAGCGAAATAATAATGTGGATATGCCTCAAATCCCGGGATTCATTTTAGAAAGCAGAGAAAATCCCGTGATTGAATAAATAAAAAAAAAAAATTACTCATACACACTATAGTACGGCCAACGAGAAGCGATACGAAAGGTCATTAACCTAAAGAACAACTGTGGCGTTGACAATCTAATATTTAGCTCTTTCCATCTTGTGCCTTTGTCGTAATGTCTCGTTCTCCCGGCAAAAACATGACAACGTTAAGACGGGTTCGCCAACATTCGGGCGGCCATTTTAGATGGGGTTTTAGCATGGGTTTTGTTTACATTTGGCATCGCTTCTCGTTGGCCGTACTGTATATGATTCATAATCTGCCGGAATGTTAAAATTTATGAATGCCACAAAAAACTTACTTAATTTCTCACAATAAGGTAAGACCTAACTGACCGAATATTCGGCCGACAACGAATACTCGGTAAACATGTCGAATATGCCAAATACCAAATATCAAACGAATATTGTTTTTATTATTATTTATCTGTAATATTGTTCGCCACACGGGATTTTCCATTAGAAATCCCGGGAAGATCCATATTAAAATCAACATTTTGATGAAAGTACATAAATAACTACCTAATTCCGAATCTTGCTTATAATGGTCTGCGACTGCCAAGCTTCTGTAGTGCCTCAGCAATGTTAGCTGACGCACGCACTGTCAGTTATGATGTGTTGTGGCGTAAAAAATCTGACTCGCTACTCCACAAGCTGCGTGGCAGTCCCAACACTATCCTGCAATCGATAGCTGACAGAGCAAACAGCCCGCTAATGTCAGCGCTAACTAATCGCACTCGATCTCTTCTAGTTTAACTCAAAGCATTTATTTAAATTAGACCATTACAGGCACTTTTGAATGTCATAAAAACAAAACAAAATGATGCTGCTACAGTCCCAGTCACAAGACATAATAACTTGTGAAAGTACTGTAGTTGCCCATTTCAAAGCGTTGGTCTCTATGGAGAAGAATGGGCGAGAAACGAAAAGAAAAGTTATTAAGTACTAACAGGCTGTCATATTGTTACTGACACATTGGACTTCGTTGTAGTCTGTAAAATAAATAAATAATAACAATTAATTCGTTTAAGGTGAATTCGTTTTCGCATTTTTGGGTAAAATATGAATTGGGTAGTTGACACCATTAACCAATAATTTAAAAACACATTTTTTCTGAAAGAACACCTTATTTTAGACCTGAGAACTCCATTCATTTCAAAATAACTTTAAAATTCGATTTTTAGTTGCTTTTAAATCAATAAATAGTTGCATCATTGACTTGATAACTAAGGGCTGATTTTTCAATAGTCAGATAAGTTTTATCTGAGGAATAAAAATAGCGGTTTGACATATTTTCTATAGATAAGCTGTCAAACCGCCATTTTTATTCCACAGATAAAGGTTACCTGACTATTGAAAAATCAGCCCTTAGTGACGTCATCGGTTGCGAGTCTCATACAAAATCTATGGGGGAAGCGGGTTTTGACAGCTCATAAAAAGTATATCAATTGATACCTTATTGCCGCCGTCTATAATATGGGTTTACTGAATAATAATCATTTAAATCATCAATGCAACCCACTAAGTTGCAGAGGGGCCTGCCGGGGTTGCGGGTTTTTCGAAAGAGATACCGCGGCCCCGGAACCTTAAGGGAAAAAAGAAGGAACATGAAGCTCCGCCCAAAGCGGGGAAATTATTTGTAGATTTCTAATCGGAAAAAAGAAGGGTTGTAGTGATGGTTTAAATTATTTAAACCCATGTTTGTTTAGGCCGCAATCTTTACTTAAATCAACATGCAGCCTGGCGCTGGAAAATTGCAAAGAACTGAATTAAATTAGCTTTTAAAATTTCATAAACCCCTAAAACTACCAGAATGCAGTAATCATAAATTCTAAAGCTTCTTTGAAAATTGTGTAAGCACCGCCGATCGGTGTCCGCGCCAGTGTGCGGTACACTTTTGCAGCGGTGCGAGAGTAGTCGCGGTACCAGCTAGTCGCGTGCCACTTGCACGCCGCTTTCCTAGAAACCGCGGGACATTGTTATTAACATTTTGAACGCTATAGACTCTTAAAGAATAAACGCAGGCGCGTGCCCTCCACGCTAAAGCCGGTTTGACGATTGGATTACGAGAACATAGACTAGTGCCGATTGTCGATTACGGTTACGATAGGATTGTTTCTGAATAACTATGCTGTTTTAGCGTTAGTCCCTTACACCATACGGTAATAACGTTCATAATTTTTTTTAATCTCGGCACCAACACCAGGTATTTTATTGGGGATTTTTCCTGCATCCTTTTGCTTGTTTTTCGGAGCTCTCGGGAGATGCAATAGACCCCCACATTCCTCGCATATTCTAGGCCCGTTTCCTAACAGACATTATATTGAAGTTTTAAAAACTTTTTACTGAAATATGCTCATATATATTGTGCTCGGAGTAACTGCGGCATAAAATGCGGTTCCTACAATAAGTGATATATTCTGCAATATAATTTTATTAGTTTTAAAGACATTTTGCTGCGCCCTAACAGAGTCATGTACTCACTAGTTAAAAGCCTAGCGTGTAACTTTTTTGTATATTGTGCACGTCAAATCAAAATCATTTATTTCAAGTAGGCCAGTTACAGGCACTTTTGAACTGTCAAAACATTGACAACAATAAAAATGAAGCTACAGTCCCAGTCACAAGGCATAATAACTGTGAAAGTACTGTAGTTGCCCATTCCAGTGTAGATCTCTATATTTAATTAATAAATAAAATCGTGAACGCGGCCCCATACTGCAGAGGTATCTAAATAACAGTAATTTAAACCCAAACATGTTGTCAACAGGTCAAATCTCTGGTTTGAACGTGTTGAGAGTGATCAACGAACCGACTGCGGCGGCTCTCGCGTACGGAATGGACAAGACTGACGACAAAATGTGAGTATCTATGATATATCTATCTTCCTTACCAAAATCAAAATGTTTTTATTTCACATGGCCTACATAGACACCTATGAAACGTCGAGAAAAGGTGCACGGTTCTTCACGGAAGAAAAAGGGGAAAGATATTTTTTTCAATCATCACGCGGGTTAAAGTTAGCGTTTTGGGCTAACGCTAACTTTACCCCTTTAACTTTAAACTTTAAAACTATGCCACGCGGACGAAGCCACAGGAGGAAGTTAATTATAAGTTCAGGTTTTCTCACGATGTTTTTTTTAAACTGGGTTGTGGAGGTAAATAATAATAATAATTTGAATTAGAATGAGAAAGTGACAGCACTTGCGCCATATTGACAGTTTATCTGTCAACTGCCACTTGAAAGCTGTCAAACTCTTGATATATATGTATATATATTGGTGCGCAGGCTTTGTCTGCGTCTGGAAGCCTATCTAAATCCTTATATGAATTATCTTTGGAAATAAAAAATAATTATTAATCAATCAACTAACGTCTTTGATTTAACAGCTATGACGTCATCAACATGGCGCGAGATCAGTCACTTTCTTATTGTAAACGTACTGTAGATATCGAATAAAAAAACATCCGATAGGTCAAGTTAAAATGTGTAGCGAAACTTGTCCCTTAAGAACTATAACTAAAAACTAACCCTACAATTTTGTCCCCAGCATCGCCGTTTACGACTTGGGTGGCGGTACCTTCGATATCTCAGTCCTGGAGATCCAAAAGGGCGTGTTTGAGGTCAAGAGTACCAACGGAGACACCCTGCTCGGAGGCGAAGACTTTGACAATGTTATTGTCAACTTCTTGGTCGATGAGTTTAAACGTGACGTAAGTATTTCTTTTTTAATCCTTCGCGCGACAAAGTGTGCAGACGGGGGCAAAGTTTCATACATTGTTACCCTACATTTTTGTAAACAATCGTGGGACGGGTTAAACACTACCCCACTCTAGGAATTTCTCCTGTATCCTGGTTGCGTTTACAAACATTTAAACTCACATACACGAACAGCTAGACCCGAAACAACTATCTGCAGTTCATACAAATATTTGTTCCGTGCGGGAATCGAACCTGCGACACGCAGCGCAGCAGTCAATCGCTCAGCCACTGCGCCAACGGGGCCGTCAAAAAAGGTTAAAGTGCCAGTGTAGCCTGCGACTTCTTTTTAGAGTTCCGTATTTCAAAAGGGAACCCATATTGGATCACCATCGTCCATCTGTCTGTCAAGACTTTATTTCGGGCCTGTGGGTGGTGAGCAATGGGTAGCTCACCGGCAGTCCGTCTATTGACGACAGGCCTTGTCGATGGCGCTTTAGTGTTCTACGCGCGCCTTAAAGAGATGTCAGCAAAGCAGAGGGGCCTGCCCGGGACACGGCCGCACGGGGTGAAGGGTTGTTCGAAAGAGATACCGCGGCCCCGCAACATAAAGGGCAATAGAAGGAACATGGGTGGGTTTTAGTCAGTACAAGTCTGTCATTCCCCCACGGTCCGCCCAGAACGGGTTGAAGTTATATGGTAGTGTCTCACCCGCAAAAATTAATTAAAAGCCTCGTTTATCTTGGGAACTCGTGGAGGTATCCAGATGAAATTAAAACAATATACTCAACTAAATGTAGTCCCTATATGCTGTGAAAAATCAACACCCTAAGTTTACCCAGTAAAAAGATAATATGGCTGTTTATGTCGTAAGTTTGTACTGAACCCTCGGTGCGTTAGTCTTAGGTAGTCTAGTTAGGTTACATTTTGTAGAAATATAAATGTGATTACATGAATTTGGAGGGTTAAAACCTGCCCAAGTTCATGTAATTTATGCACCGCCGATCGGTGTCCGCGCCAGTGCGCGGTACACTTTTGCAGCGGTGCGAGAGTAGTCGCGGTACCAGCTAGTCGTGTGCCACTTGCACGCCGCTTTCCTAGAAACCGCGGGACAATGTTATTAACATTTTGAGCGCTATAGACTCTTATAGTGTTCAAAATGTAATAGTACAGAGAATACACGCAGGCGCGTGCCCTCCACGCTAAAAAACTCATTTTACATCAATTTTTGACACTTATTGCGGGTTGCCAGTTAACATTACAGCCCCGTGTTATCTAAACCAGGCACAAATCCAGATTCCGATGCCGTTACTGAGTTATTCCTGATGGGAAAACAAAGGAATCTGACCCAGGACCTCACTGCTCAGCAAGTCGTGCTAGCGATCAAATATACCTATAGGACAGTTTAAATACATATAAAACTTAACTAACATCCATTTTATCCTATACTAGCTGTTCCACGCGGTTTCACCCACGCTGTTCAGCACCTGTTGGTCGTAGCGTGATGTTATATAGCCTATAGCCTTCCTCAAGAAATGGACTACCCAACACTAAAAGATTTTTTCAATTCGAACCAGTACTTCCTGAGATTAGCGCGTTCAAACAAACAAACTCTTCAGCTTTATAATATTAGTATAGATACGGCATAATTGGCTCAGTAGCTGAGCGATCGACTGATAGTCTGATACACTACGTGTCGCGGGATCGATTCCTGCACGTTACAAATATTTGTATGACCTACAGGTACTTGTTTCGGGTCTGGCTGATTGTGTATGTGTTTATAAAAAGCATCACGATACAGTGAAAAAATCCTAGTGTTTAAAAAAAGAGATGAAGATAATATCTAATATAAATATCCCATTCACAGCAAGGCCTGGACATCCGTAAGGACGCGATGGCTATGCAGCGTCTGAAGGAAGCCGCTGAGAAAGCCAAGATCGAGCTCTCTGGATCCCTGCAGACCGATATCAACCTTCCTTACCTGACCATGGACGCTTCTGGACCCAAGCACATGAACCTTAAGGTAAGGGAAACCAACTGTAAATCTTACTAATACAAGATCTAGCGCTGTGCTGTGGGCCTTCTTAGCACAGTATCATGTAGACTGGTGACCTAAAGTTTTTTATGATTATTCATCATTTTCCTGCCCTTGTTCCATTCTATTTTTGGTCGGCGCAACACGTTTTCTTCCATTCTCCCCTATCAGACGTCACGGCGTCATTAACTCCTTTCTCCATCATATCATTCCTTACACAATCCATCTATCTTTTCTTTGATCTTCCTCTCCTTCAAGAAAAGTTTGAAAGCGTGAAATTATCTAGTTCAATGAATTGTGTGTTATAAGCCGCGTACCCACCTAGCGCACAGGCTCGCGCGGCAGCCTCGCGAGCCAAATGCCTCGGCTGGTGTGGACGTGCCTCGGCCTGCCTCGGGCGCGCGTTTGCTCGACCGAGCTCGGCTCGGCCCCGAGCCATCTGTTGTCGGTAAATTTGACGCGCTCAAAGGTGCCTCAGCGAGCGCTGTGCGTTAGGTGGGGACGGTTATGTTTTGGCTCGCGCGCGAAGCTACTTCAAGTTTGTCTCTTGCCGTGTTTGTCTTGTGTAAGTTTTATATCATGGGCAGTCAGGAGGAGTCCATTCGCTTAATCCAGAAGCGTCTAGGTTTTTTCTTGATACGTGACTGTTTTCGTTTCTTTAAACAATAAGCAGCTAGGAAAATAGCTGCAGCTAAAAATACACGACTGTCCATTACTAATACTCTCGGACTTATGATGGCTCAGCCTGCCTCGCGAGGCGGCCTCGTGTAAATTGAATAGCCGCGTACCCACCTAGCGCACAGGCTCGCGCGGCAGCCTCGCAAGCCAAATGCCTCGGCTGGTGTGGACGTGCCTCGGCCTGCCTCGGGCGCGCGTTTGCTCGACCGAGCTCGGCTCGGCCCCGAGCCATGTGTTGTCGGTAACCTTGACGCGCTCAAAGGTGCCTCAGTGAGCGCTGTGCGTTAGGTGGGGACGGTTATGTTTTGGCTCGCGCGCGAAGCTACTTCAAGTTTTGTCTCTTGCCGTGTTTGTCTTGTGTAATTTTGATATCATGGGCAGTCAGGAGAAGTCAATCCAGAAGCGTCTAGGTTTTTTCTTGATACGTGACTGTTTTCGTTTCTTTAAACAATAAGCAGCTAGGAAAATAGCTGCAGCTGAAAATGCACGACTGTCCATGACGAATACTCTCGGACTTATGATGGCTCAGCCTGCCTCGCGAGGCGGCCTCGTGTAAATTGAACAAAACTACTGAGGCTGCCGCGCGAGCCATCGCTCGCGATCCGGACACCGAGGCTGCCGCGCGAGCCTGTGCGCTAGGTGGGTACGCGGCTATACGTATCAACGATGCGTCGGAGGAGCGCCTGTTTTTGTCGTTGGAGATTTAGATCGTACCAGAGATGAGCAAGGATCCGTAGCGAGGAATTTGTGTGAAACTAACCGAAAAGACAGCCCACTGTGCTGACCTTGCATGGAGGTAGACAGGACAGCAGCCACGTTTTTCTGCATTGCCTAGAGGTGCCTATACAGGGCTGAGTACTGCGGTAACCCGGGTACAACACCAACGCGTTGCTAGTTTTTCTCGTGGAGATAAATAAATAAATAAATATCTTGGGACAACTCACACACGGCTATCTGATCACAAGCTAAGCAGAGCTTGTGTTATGGTAACCAGACAACTGATATACATACTTATATAATTTATAAATACATACATATTATAGATAAATCACACCCAGACACAGAACAAACAATCATGCTCATCACACAAAGTTTGTCCTGGGTGGGAATCGAACCCACGACCTCCTTATAAATAGTGTGACACAATGGGCGGTCTTATCGCTAAAAGCTATCTTTTCAAGACAACCTTTGGATGGATTTAAAGGAAAAAAGGTAGAGCTGGAGTGGATCGAATAAAATTCCCACCTGTACGCAAAATATGCTCTTGATGTGGATTTGCGGACTACCAGCCCGTTTTACAATACAACTAATCTATAGTAAAGCTTCTTTTGTACCTGCATGCATCAAATCCAATATAAATACAGAAAACACATAAATTCAAAATAATAAATAATTATAAAATACTTTAAAAATATTATCATAAAGATTATTATCTCAGCTCAATACATATTTGACATATTTCTTTAAAAAAAAACATTTAAAAATATTAGTCCACCAGCATCAGGAACAGGATCCGAGCTACATTAACATTATTATTTATGTGATTGGTTATATTTACACACTTCCCTCGCTACGCATTGTCCCTCATCTCTGCTTGAAATGCAGTCTTAATCTGACGAATTTCGAAGGCAAAGCTAGTATCAAATAGGGAGCGAGTCTTGGTTATTTACTGGGGTCTCTACCGGCCCACTTACAAGCACTTTAACAGCACAAGCTGATGTCAGTCCCTCATGGCTGTCTAGGCGGTCTATCAGACGGGTGCCAGAGTAAACTGGGGTTATATTCCCCGGCCGTGTCTGTACAGGGTCGGGTTATACGCTCACATACATTTGCTTACTTTTCCACAGTACAAAGGGACCACAGAATTGAGTGTGGTTTTAATAAACTCGGTACCTCCACGCATATAACAATTAATTAAGCTGTTATTTACAGGAAAAAAAAGTTTCTTTTTAATATAAAAATGATGAATAATAAAAAAAAATTATCAATAAAAAAAAAACATTTAATTTGTAATTTTTAAGGCATATTGTTGCTAACACCTTTGTAATAGAATTTTGTTAAATATTTGAACGCCGCTTACGGCAAAACATGGAGATACTACTTTATATTTACACCTTTTACACCTATGTTTAACAAATAAAAACCTTTGACAGACAACAAAGTGATATAATAAGAGTTCAGTTTTTTTCCTTTTCGAGGTAAGGAACCCTAAAATAAGATAAAACAAAAGCTGATATTGTTGAGATGGTGGATCGAATAATAAATCACTTTTATACTTTAACTTATATTTTATTCATAGCCGGACATATTTCGTACATCGTAAAGTTTTGGCAGAGTTGACAGAGACAAAAAACATAGACAACAGATTATAAATTTGCGTGTGGTTTCTCCAACACCGCAATAGATGCTACTCGTTACTTTAGCTAATATAATAAGATTATGAATTTACTTAATTACAACAGATATAACTAATTCGCCAACAGATGACTCGCTCAAAACTGGAGTCGTTAGTGGGTGACCTGATCAAGCGCACAGTGGCTCCGTGCCAGCGCGCGCTGCAGGACGCCGAGGTGCAGCGCGCCGACATCGGGGAGGTGCTGCTGGTCGGCGGCATGACGCGCATGCCTAAGGTAAGCTTACGTTCCCACAGGTTTCTGTGCTAGGTTCGACGAGGAAGCGACTAGCTAAGGGTACGTTCACACAGAGACACTTTAAACTACTGGATTCAATATTCGCTTTTTTTTGCGGATAAACAATAAATAAATATCTTAGGACTCACACGGCCATCTGATCCCAAGCTAAGCAGAGCTTGTGTTATGGTAACCAGACAACTGATATACATACTTATATAATTTATAAATACATACATACTATAGATAAATCACACCCAGACACAGAACAAACAATCATGCTCATTACACAAAGTTTGTCCTGGGTGGGAATCGAACCCACGACCTCCGGCTCAGCAGTCAGGGCCACTAACCACTAGACCAAGAGGCCCGTCGAATGGGAAATCATCCAATAATTTTTCCCACTCTGGGCGGACCAGGAGGGAGGGTCAGACTTTCTGACTAAAAGCCACCCATGTTCCTTTTTTTGCACGTTCCGGGGCCGCGGTATCACTTTCGAACAAGCGGTGACCCTGGTAGGAACACGAACGCTTCGTCGATACGCGTGCAATGTTCGCGTGCCCGTGCATATAAAACGGATTAGTGTTCCATGTGTGAACGCCGCCATAGCCGAAGAAAAACGTGTACGATAAAACGAGCCTGTAAAACTAACTGCTGTGTGTGGCGTACCGTGACAAGGATTTTTTTTAATATAATATATAAAAATAATTTAATTTATGATTAATTAATCAGTAATATGTTTTATCTATTAAATAATGTGCTTGTTTTTATTTTGATTTAATTTTTAATAATGGTACTGACAGCATTTCACTTAATTGACATAGCTATTTTTAAATTTTGACATTTAACTTCTTAATTTTATTTTAATTTATAATTATGTTATTTTTGCTTGTTTTATTTTAAACTTTAACTTTTTGCGCCATCTATTGGCAAAACATAGTGAATCTATCTCTATTATATGTTTACCTATGTTTTACAAAATAAATGATTTGATTTGATTTTTACTTGAATATAAATACATTTTTGCAAAAATAATAAAGTACTATCACAATTCGATGACATCGTTGGGGTCAATGAAGTTTTTTTTAAAATAATTAGCACTTTAACAGCACAAGCTGATGTCAGTCCCTCATGGCTGTCTAGGCGGTCTATCAGACGGGTGCCAGAGTAAACTGGAGTTATATTCCCCGGCCTTGTCTGTACAGGGTCGGGTTATATACTCACATACATTTTTGAACTCCTTAAAAAAAAACGCTCCCAACATCGACGAATTTATTAGTAACGTTTTAGCGATGTAGGCCTTCAGAAAAACGAAGATTTTACCGTCAAACCGATAGCTACACCGTATAAAGCAGGGACTGAATTACCCAAAAATTAAGGTACCTTTATATTTCGATATGACGTCATACCGTTAAATAAGGGTTACCGAAATATTTCGATACCGTTATTTTTTTCAGTAGCCGAATTTTGAGGTTGGAAATGCGTACCGGTATGTTTCGGTAGAAGTACTGTAACCTTTATAAATGAATCGGTAGCGGTACCTTAACCTTAATAAATAGGGGTTTACTTTGATGCACCGCCTTGTCGCTCTATGCCCTTCACTTGCTGATTGCACATTATGATGAGTCAGTATTGGTTTTTATTTCCGATCGGAAGGACACTACTGTGTACGCCAGACTGCCGGATTAAACCGAGTGCCTACCAAAGGTTTTCTTCTTTTGTTCTTCTTACCTGACTGGAAGAATGTTACCTCATAAACGTGTACAGCATATACGTAATCGAAAGTACCTACAAATCTGTGTAGTTTAGTTAGATTACATTATTTATATTAAACGCAAGACAAGTTTACTTGTATAGGAAATACACTAGTTCTAACGTAATCAAACCCCTGCGCACGCGCTCCGCGGCCCGTCTGGCATGTTTTTCGGTACCGAAATCGTGTAAAGGTTAAATAAAAATTTAGTCCAACCTTTATTTATAAAGGTACCGGTATAGCTCAACCTTTATTTTAAAACGGTACCGATATGTTTTTGAGGTACCTTAACCTTATACCGAAACCGCTTTCAGTCCCTGGTATAAAGTTCCCCCGTGGGTACTTAACGACATTCAACGGGAGAAGAAATGTAATCAAATCAAATAATTTATTTCAATTACCCAATTGAAATTGACACCATTAACCAATAATTTAAAAACATATTTTTTCTGAAAGAACACCTTATTCTAGACCTGAGAACTCCATTCATTTTAAAATGACTTTAAAATTCGATTTTTAGTTGCTTTTAAATCAATAAATAGTTACATCATTGACTTGACAACTTAGTGACGTCATCGGTTGCGAGTTTCATACAAAATCTATGGGGGAAGCGCGTTTTGACAGCTCATAAAAAGTATATCAATTGATTGGTGGTGTCAACTACCCTATTAGACCATTACAGGCACTTTTGAATGTCATGAGAACAACAAAAAAAAGATGCTGCTACAGTCCCAGTCACAAGACATAATAACTTGTGAAAGTAATGTAGTTGCCCATTCCATAGCGTAGATCTGTATGGAGAAGAATGGGCAAGAAACTCCATGGACACTCTTTTAAATCA
The DNA here is from genome assembly GCA_958449745.1 of Ochropleura leucogaster. Taxonomy (NCBI): domain Eukaryota; kingdom Metazoa; phylum Arthropoda; class Insecta; order Lepidoptera; family Noctuidae; genus Ochropleura; species Ochropleura leucogaster. The sequence continues at coordinate 5,931,090 of OY288228.1, read as the reverse complement.
TATTTTACAAAACCATTGATATATCGTTCATGTTGAGATCAAAAATACATGTGAGAACGATGTTGAAAAACGAGCACATTAAGAGCGTCCAGAGTTAAATTCTAGTTTCTCTTGATTCAATACTATGTCACATTAATTACTTTTGACGTTTGGCAGAGCAAATCTTATGCACTTTGTTTTTTTCCCATATCAATCAACCACAACAACAAATTAAAACAATTCGAACAAACAGAAGCCCTGGTTATGGAAATACCTTTTCAAACCCCTGAAAACCATAACTGTCTCGTTAGTCTAGTAGTAGCAAGCGCGACTGCTAAGGTTGTGGGTTTGATACCCAAGTTGGGCAAAGTGTTATTGTGTTTTTCATTAGAAATTAAATGACGACACGGTTGGCACAGTAGTTAAGCGATTGGATTGGCTACTATGCCGCGTGTCGCGAGTTCGATCCGTTATAAATAGCAAAAAAGTGTCGTTACAACTTTTGGTCTTAATTTCTTCCGTCTAGAACATCGTTCCAAAAAAATCCGTAGCAGCTACAGAGTCTGGATTTGGGGCCAGTTTATGTTAATAGGTTCGTCCTCAATTACATGTGATCTTAAACCTAACAAGGTGAAATGTGGATGGACTATTAGGCTTACCTCTGACCAATCCTTTAGGACAGTCATGTCAAAGATACGGCCCGCGATCACAATATATCACAAATAAATGAATCTTGTTTTTTAGAGATTTTAGACTGCACTCGATGCCTCTACGCAGGTTTAAAAGGGCTCGCAAATTCAATAACCGATGAAAGATTTCTATAATATACTAGCGGCCCGGTACGTGCTTCGCTACGTATTTACAAAAAAATGAGATGCAGCGCCATCTGCCGGACAAAATTGTGAATCTAAACCATTCCCCTTGAACACACACAAAAAAATCATCAAAATCGTTCCAGTCGTTTGAGAGAAGTTCAGTGACATACACACTCACAGAAGAATTATATATATAAAGATGGGGGCTCAGAATGATGCACTGAATACGTGGTAACCGTTTTCGCGTCGAGCGTCGGTGTCCCTTCCACCAATTATATAACTAAATAAATAAAGGTGTTAAAATAATTCAGTATGTTTTAGTTTATTAATTTGAACCTGGCCCGCTTACACATTCTTTAATCTTAATCTAATATATGGCCCTCAGCAAAATTGAGTTTGACACCCCAGTAGGCCTACTATGACATCTTAAAGCAGAACTTATTCCACTGAGTGAAAGAGATGGTGCTAGACACCCTGTATAGCTCTGTCTCTTTCCCTCAGCGGAATAAGTTCTGCTTTAACACGTCATGGTAGGGTAGCTGCTTTAGTAATTACTGGTGTAATGTTATTTGTGTACCACAATATAAAACCCCTGTTACCAATACACAGGTACAAACGACAGTTCAAGAAATCTTCGGCCGCGCTCCCTCTCGCGCAGTCAACCCTGACGAAGCTGTCGCCGTCGGAGCTGCAGTCCAGGGTGGAGTACTAGCCGGTGACGTCACCGACATCCTGCTGCTCGACGTGACTCCTCTGTCCCTCGGTATCGAGACCCTCGGAGGAGTGTTCACGAAGCTGATCACGAGGAATACTACAATACCGACTAAGAAGAGCCAGGTTTTCTCTACCGGTGAGTTTAATTTAAGGGGTAATCCCTAATTCCTATTTTGTTAGGTTTTTGCTACAGTATAAAAAAAAGTTTACTTGCACCTTCAAAAAAAGTTGCAGCCTATATCTATATAAAATAAATAAATAAATAATTTTTTTTTTTTTATATAAATAATTTTTTTTTATTCAAGTATAAGTAAAACTATGATTTACATTAATCGTCATAGAGGAAAATTAATTCTAACTATAATGTAGACCTGCCTGATCTAGGTTTATGAAAACCTGTGTTTCAGGCCATCAATTTACGTCATACATTTAAAAAAGAGGACATTAGTAAATTTCTTAGTAGCTAACTTATAGAGAAGACACATTATTTTCAACGACTTATCAAGTAATTATTTAGGTATATAATATTAAATATTATGTTATTTTATCGAATGTAAGATATAATATTATGGTAAAATAAATTAACGAATAATGTTAAAGTAGATAGAGTAGATTAGGTAAAACAGTGAGACTTTTATTAGAGTGTGTACATTCAGACTTTATTTTACAATTTCTAGTAGTTTTTCCGTGTCTGCATAATTGTGTTTTGCCAGGTATTCCTGAACTAGTAGATTACACCTATTATAACTTAAACTATAAATATTTAGTACTCTGTTAAACTGGTTATATAAGTAGGGTCCCAAAAATAAGTAAAAACGATTAGCAAAAGCATGTTTCGTCCGAAGGTTAGCACAAACCAAATCTTTTCTCCTCCTATCTGAGGGTACTGGGTTAAAATAAAGTTCAGTGTGTTGTAATAAGATTACGTTCAAAACAAACAATTGACGCACTGTTAGCACCTTGCATGCTATATACAGCTGATGTGTAGGAAATCTGAAAGGACGAAAAGTAGCAACCTTTAAAACTGCTCGTTGGGCGCGTTCTAGGGGCAGCAAAATTGATTTAGCGACACCACCCCAGGATGTTATGCAGTAGGTAATAATAGATTGACACAAAGCCAAATAAACCTGCCTAATTAATCGAAAATGGGCAATGTGACGTAAGTTTTTGAAAATGTAGATTAGTTTACGCACTCTGGTGCATAATAAATCGATGTGTTTGCGGAAGTTCAGATTTGAGTCAATCGTAATACCTAGATATTTGATATGGTCTGTTTTCGCTAAAGTGGGACAAGTGCATGCAATGTCAGCATTATGTAAATTACAATTGTTATGCGCTTGAATGCTTAGATTAGTAAGAGTTGGATAAGCGTTTCTCATTGTAAATAATAGGTATTTTGTTTTGTTTATATTTAGTGTTAAGAGATTTTTATGAAGCCAGTTAGACACAGTATTGAAACCTTTCTGTGCAACATCATAGACGTCGACTGTTGATTTAGCTGCGAACAGTAGAGCTGTATCATCCGCATATGACATAATGACACCATTTTGGAGTGTCAAATTGCATAGGTCATTTATATATATTAAGAACAAGGTAGGACCCAAAATACTGCCTTGTGGGATTCCGTAACAGGTATTTTTAAGCTCAGAACTGATGCACTGACCTATTTTTACACACTGATGGCGGTCGCTGAGGTAATCAGACAACAGTTGCAATTGTACACCCCGTATTCCCATCATCTCCAGCTTGGATAAAAGTAAGGTACAAGAAATTGTATCAAAAGCCTTGGCTAGGTCTAAAAATATCCCTATTGTGTGCATGCCGTTATCTAGGTTAGTGCTTATAAAATTAGTCAGACGATGAACAGCTTGGCTTGTAGATCTTTTAGGCCTAAAACCAAATTGATGATCAGAAAGCAATTTATTACTTTCAAGATATTTTATTAATCTAGAGTTTATAATTTTTTCTAATATCTTTGAGAGGCCTGTTAGAACCGAAATTGGCCTGTAGTTATTTACACAACTTTTATCTCCAGCTTTAAACACAGGGGTAACAAGGGCTTTTTTAAGCAATTTAGGAAATACTCCTTTTGTTAAACATAGCTGAAAAATGTGTGTCAAAGGAGGGGCAATGAGGTATTTAAATCTTTTGAGTATGCTATTAGGTATGTCGTCACACCCTAGGGCACAAATTTCCTTTAATCCATCTATTATACCTACTACCTCATTAACATCGGTATCTAATAAGACGAAAGAGTTTTGTGTTGCGTATGTCATAGTTTGGCTTGGAATGGAATTACTAGAAAGTAAGATTTTCTCTGCTAAGTTTTTTCCTACGTTAATGAAGTAGTTGTTAGCTTTATTTGCTGCATCGGTAGGGCTTTGCTCAAAAGATAGAAGATCAAGGGCTGGTTCGGAATTTTTTGATCTAATAGTGTTAGCTTTTATGAATTTCCATATAAGCTTACTGTTTTTACCTGCTTTCTGTAGTTGATTCTGATCATATTGGTTTTTTAACTTCTTCAACAAATTATTACAGAAATTCCTATACCGTTTGTATGTAATTGATAGTAGTTTATTATCCGGTGCATTTTTAGATTTTCGGTGGAGTTTATCTCTTTGTCTGATACAGCGAACCAGTCCGGGCGTAATCCATGGTTTAATGTTACTATACTTGCTAGGTATTATTTTGGTAAACGTATTTTTCCTAAGCGCAGATTGCAATAAATCTACAAAATATTGTAGGGAATCATTTGGGTCATGTGAGTTATAAACGGGGTCAAAATTAATACCGCGTAAGTCAGTTTCGAGACTCGTCATGTTGAGTTTAGTATAGCTACGCATGCATTTATTTCTAGGTGAAGTTATTTGTAACGTTAGTAAAACAGCTTGATGATCGGTCAAGGATGAATTAGTAACCAACGTTTTTGATGGGCTTTTCGATTTTATAAGGATATGATCTAGACAGGAGCCACTCTGGTGGGTTGGATGATAATGAGCTGGTAATAAACCATGAAATGAGCAAATATTGAGATACTTATGTGCATGAGTGTCGAGTTTTACAGCAGCTGTGTTTATGTTGATATCACCTACCAGTATGATATTTTTAAATGAAGATAATTTACCTAAGTTAGTGTTAAGCGAGTCCAAAAACCCATCAATACCCTGGGATGGAGGCCTGTAAATAGCCAATATTACTGTATCGGGAATAATTTTAATTATTAAGCAGTTGCAGTCTGGAAAATAAGGTTCATCTACTAATGTTCTTAAATTATTTTTAATATAAACTACGACGCCATCATTCTGGTTGAATGTTTTATCGCTTTTGTGAAGATTAAAGCCATCGAGAGTTGGTAAATTTGCCGTTTGTTTGGACAACCAACATTCTGTTAGAACGATAATGTCGCAACATATATCAAGATCTTGCAGCAATACTTGGAAACCGTTAAAATTTCGGGTTATACTACGAATATTTTGTGTAAGTATATTTAGTGTGTTATCCCCAGTATAGACTATGTTTTTGCATTCCTCCACATTACAAGTTTTTGCTTCAGACACGGAAAAATTATCTAGATCAAAAATTAGCTGATTGGCCATAAAAAGGAAATTATATGTAAAGGTTAACCTACTATCTATGTGCTTAATTAACTTGTTATTCGGCGGCGCTCCTAGGCGCCCTCATAGTCAATAGAGTTAATGTAGTTGTCCTCTGCATATTTACGTGCTGGGCAATTTACATCACCAGTTGGATGATCATTCTTTCTCTTGAAGCGTTTGCAGGTCGCACATTGAGGTGTAGAATCTTTATTCGTGCACTCCTTGAAAGAATGTCCGGTTTCGCCACAGAAGTTGCAAGTAGGGCTCGTTTCTCTGCAAAATTTGGCTGCATGTCCGAACTGCTGGCAGTTAAAACACCTGGTCACAATAGTGAAGTCTCTAAATGAAGTCTCTAATCTAAGCTCATCATCATTTTCCTGCCTTTTTATTTATTTATTTTTCGGCTGGGAAATCATCCAATGACTTCCCCTGTTCTGGGCGGAGCGGGGACGCATGTCAGACTTGTACTGACTAAAACCCACCCATGTTCTTTCTATTGCCCTTTACGTTCCGAGGCCGCGGTATTTCGAACAACCCGCAACCCCGGCAGACTTCACATCAGTGGTCTAACGCTTAATTTTGTATTGTTCATTTTTTTATTCCTAAATTCCCTTGCCTTCCTTTAATTTTCCTGCCCTTGACCCATTTATATTTGGGATCGGCGCATGTTTTCTTCTTCTATTCTGCCCTATCAGACGTCACGGCATCATTTACTCCTTTCTCCTTCACATTATTCCTTACACAATCCATCCATCTTTTCTTTGGCCTTCCTCTCGCTCTCCGTCCTTCAACAGTCAGATCCATGACTCTTTTAGTCACATGTGCTTCATCCCTCCTCATTACATGTCCATACCAAGACAAACGACTCCCTTTCAATTTTTCAGTAACAGGCGCAACTTTTTAACTTCCTCTAATATAGTTGGAGCCGGCCATATCTCTTGGCTGCGTAAACTTAGAAGGTTGGCTTTCACAGTACAAAGGGACAACAGACTGTACTCAAGTCTGTGTTACTCAACTCAAGTTGTTTAAAAATTCAACTCGATACCTCCACACATTCCCAAAATAAAGGGTCTTGACAGACAGACTGACAACAAAGTGATCCTATAAAGGCCTATTCAGACCTAAGCGGTATTCGCTACCGGCTGCGTCAGAGAAAACCCAGTGGGTATGCGGTAATATTACTGTTCACACCAAAGCGGATTTCGCTTTCCTTGTGGGTAGAATAACGCGCGGTAGCGGTCTGCGGCACAGAAAACCGCGGTACTTGATACTAAATACCTAAGCGAAACCCGCGTGGTATGTACCTCTACCCACAGCGGCAGCGAATACCGCTTAGGTCTGAATAGGCCTTAAGGGTCCTTTTGAGATACGAATCCCTAAACATAACAGTATTTTAGAAATGTTATGTTGTAACTAATCTTAAGAGACTGAAACCGCTAACCACAGTTAGTTATAAAACCCTTATCATTCTTTTAGCTGCTGACGGCCAAACCCAGGTCGAGATCAAAGTCCACCAAGGCGAACGTGAAATGGCAGCAGACAACAAGCTCCTGGGGCAGTTCTCGCTGGTCGGTATACCGCCCGCGCCGCGCGGAGTGCCGCAGATCGAGGTCACCTTCGACATTGACGCCAACGGCATCGTGCACGTGTCTGCGAGGGACAAGGGAACCGGCAAGGAACAGCAGAGTAAGTACCTACACCATACAATACGTTTAGTATGAGTAAGTGATTGAAATCGCGCCATATTGAGATTTGATCTGTCAACTGCTATTTGAATGTTGGCAATTTCTCGATATGTATTTGAGAGGCCAATCTAAATCATTTTATATGTAATTTTTTGGCTATAAGAAAATATCAAACAACGAATTTCTTCGAATTAACAGCTGTGACGTCATCAACATGGCCCGAGTTCGGTCACTATCTCATTGTAAACGCACTATACATATGAGGGGTTAGAACGATTTAATGAATACTTCCAATACTACACAGCCTGTATTAACGATATAAATGAATTTTAAAGGTTTAACTGAAGTTTATGTTTCTGTGGTGTAATCATTTTGTTAATAAAATAAAGTATGCATTGACTCATCATATTAGCACCGCCGATCGGTGTCCGCGCCAGTGCGCGGTACACTTTTGCAGCGGTGCGAGAGTAGTCGCGGCACCAGCTAGTCGTGTGCCACTTGCACGCCGCTTTCCTAGAAACCGCGGGACATTGTTATTATTTTTTCACAAGCATGAATAAAAGACTAAAACTCCAGTTAAGCTGTCACTTAAAAACTACTTCTGTCATCAAAAACTGTATAATGATAAGGAATAACATTTAAAACGTAATAAGTAAAAAATAAAATTTTTATTGCAAACCGTTCTTTCCAAGTGACAGATAGACGAAAATGACGTACCTATTCTTATTTAAAACGCATTGTATGTTACATTTAGGATGGAACAATGCATTTTTCATGTTCCTATATTTTGACAAAGATTTTTGTCTAAACCTTAAAAGAGACTGACCTCTGAGTTTGTTTCGGTTGTTTCTTCTCAGAGTAGTCGGGTACGAAACACCGGCCTCATCTAGTTTTTTTTTGTTTAAAAGACGTGTAAGTGCTTTATTAAATTTATTTGACGACACGGTTGGCCTAGTGGTTGAACAAACGACTGCTGCGCTGAGTGTCGTGGGTTCGATTCCCGCACGGAATAAATATTTGTATGACCTACAGATTGTTGTTCCGGGTCTGGCTGTTTGTGTATGTGAGTTTAAATGTGTAAACGCACCCACGATACTGGAGAAATTCGTAGTGTGGGATAAAGTTTTTTTTTTTAGTTAAAAAATAACAACGCGCCAAAATTATTATTGCATTTTAATTTAATATTAATAATTTAAATGTTATGTAATTTATTTGTTTGATGTCATTTAATTGTATTTTTTGACATTATTCTATTTCATTGAAACTGGAATGCTTTTGTTTGAAGTTTACCTAAAATGGGTTGTTTTGTTACTTGAAATAAATAATAAGATAGATCTGAGCGTAACCTTTCAAGAATAACAGGCGTTATATTATCTTGTTTAAAAACCTAATCTATGATCTTCTCCATCAGTTGTCATCCAGTCATCCGGTGGTCTATCCAAGGATGAGATTGAGAACATGGTGAAGGCTGCCGAACAATTCGCCGCCACAGACAAACAGAGACGCGAACGAGTGGAAGTCTCCAACCAGGCTGAAGGCGTTCTACATGATACTGAAACCAAGATGGACGAGTACAAGAGTCAACTGCCCCAGGATGAGGTGAGGATTATATTGAAATCGTATCTTGGGACCCCAAGATTTCGCTACCAAAAGCATTTTATTGTAATACTAGCTTTTGCCCGCGGCTTCGCTCGCGTTAAATTCTGTATAACACAGTACCTGCTACCTGCAGTTTTTGCCCTAGCGCCTTATTGATTTGTAATAGCAACGCTAAGTTTTCCCTTTTCTTCCTTCTTTCTCCCTCATATCCCACTTTTTTTTTTCAAAAGTTAGCCTATGTCGGTCTCCTGGTTCTCAACTATCTCTGTACCAAAATTCATCAAAATCAGTTTAGCCATTAAAGCGTGAAGGGGTAACAAACTCAGTTTCGCTTTTATAATATTAGTAAGGATAAACCCATTGTGATGGACGATGAAAATGCACCGCCGATCGGTGTCCGCGCCAGTGCGCGGTACACTTTTGCAGCGGTGCGAGAGTAGTCGCGGTACCAGCTAGTCGCGTGCCACTTGCACGCCGCTTTCCTAGAAACCGCGGGACATTGTTATGTTAAACTTAATGTGATCTTACCAATGGGTCAGTGGGTGTATAACCAAATAATTTAACAAATATAGCTTTAATGAGTATTTACAATGAAAGTTATTAGTTGAAATAAGTATGAAAGTTATTTGACGGGCCTGTTGGTCTAGTGGTTAGTGGCCCTGACTGCTGAGCTGGAGGTCGTGGGTTCGATTCCCACCCAGGACAAACTTTGTGTGATGAGCATGATTGTTTGTTCTGTGTCTGGGTGTGATTTATCTATAATATGTATGTATTTATAAATTATATAAGTATGTATATCAGTTGTCTGGTTACCATAACACAAGCTCTGCTTAGCTTGGGATCAGATAGCCGTGTGTGAGTTGTCCCAAGATATTTATTTATTTATTATTATTTATTTATTTATTAATCCAACCTCACCGTTGAAACTAAGACTGTTGAAATATCCTTACTAATAATATAAAAGCGAAAGTGAGTTTGTTTGTTACCTCTTGACGCTTTAATGGCTAAACCGATTTTGATGAATTTTGGTACAGATAGTTGGGAACCAGGAGACGGAAATAGGCTATTTTTTTTAAAGTTGGATGTGAGAGCGAAAGAGGGAAGAAAAGAGAAAACTTAGCGTTGCTATTTCAAATCAATAAGGCGCAAGGGGAACAGTGTTACCCAGAATTAAATGCGAGCGAAGCCGCGGGCAAAAGCTAGTATAGCAATAAAACCTGAAAGTTTCGTTTCAATCGAATATTTCTTTCCTCCCCAAATTTTTTTCGATCGAATCGAAGAATCGAATTTTTGAAGCAGACTTCCCCCTTAATGGACGGTCCCTTAATTAAGTAAGTCGTACCAACTAACATATTATCTCGTACCAACAGTGCGACAAACTCCGTGAAGACATCGTGAAACTCCGTGAGCTGCTCGCCAAGAAGGAGACAGCCGACCCCGAGGAGATCCGCACAGCCACCAGCACACTGCAGCAAGCTAGTCTCAAGCTGTTCGAGCAGGCCTACAAGAAGGTACGCACAGCATTGTTCTAGCTAGAGCATCGTTGAACGTTGCCCCACTCTTGATATTTTTCCTGTATCGTGGGTGCGTTTACAAACATTTAAACTCACAAACAGCCAGACCCGAAAAAAACTATCTGCAGGTCATAAAAATGTTTGTTCCGTGCGGGAATCGAACCCGCGACACGCAGCGCAACAGTCGATCGCTGTTTTAAGAGACAGTAGTTTCTAATACACCAGCCCATTTAACTGTAACTGAGGCTACAGCGCAAACTCGCGGTAACGTGACGTAATAAAACAAATAAGGATAAACGTATTTATCGTTGTGGTGCTCACCTGGAGTCAAAAGTTCTTATACCCCAAGGACCTGGCTTAACATGCCATCGAAATATATTTCTCAAGCCTTTGCAAACAAATATTTGTATGACCTACAGGTAGTTGTTTCTGGTCTGGCTTATTGCGTATGAGTTTAAATGTTTGTAAATGCACCCACGATACAGGAGAAATTCAGAGTGTGGGTAATGTTAATTAAAATATCACTTTGTTTCGTGACGGCAAACATCGTTAGGAAGGCCTAGGGCCTTAGGCCTACTATGACGTCTTAATGCAGACCTTATTCCACTGAGGGAAAGAGATGGTGCTAGACACCCTTTATAGCTCTGTTTCTTTCCCTTATTGGTATTAGTTCTGCTTTAAGATGTCATGGTAGGGTAGCTGGACTTAATATAAGTCTAAAATCGCTAACCTTTTTTGAGCAAGTGTGCTGATTAATCCTCGTACTTACTCTCTTGAGAAATAATCCTTTTCCAAGCTGTGGTACAGTAATGGTATAGTATATATACTATATCATTATCATTCGCCACTCACACAATCCATTAAAACTTCGATATTTAAAAAAAAAAAACATTTTTCATCTCTACTTCAGATAAAATCACTAACAAATTCATGCACACTTTTGAGCCTACTTGCCTTCTCAAAAGCCGGTTGGTCAAGCAAGTGTGCTATATTAATGTAGTCACATTGTCAAGCAGCTTAGCTTATATAAAGCTAGCTGCATGATTTGTTATTACTACATAGCTGTAATATCACCAAAAAACCTCCCCAGAATACTGAATTATAGCTTTCCTCACGATGTTTTATCTTACCGATGTCTGTGATGTCGAAGATTAGAAAGTACTAGAGCATTTTAGAACGAAGTTCCTAATCGCGCGTTGTGAAAGGGGGCTAGACAGAATAAATTCTTACGAAAAGTTGTCACGACACTTTTTGCTATAGTAAGCTGTGCGGCGTCGCATGTTTCTCTGTCTGTCTGTCTGTCTCTCTCTCTCTCTTATGAAAGCAACCCAGATATTTTCATTTCTATAGGAACTTCGTTCCATCCGGGTGTCCCTTGACACCTCTAATTTTTTTTAACCTTTTCTTTGTGTACAATAATATAAATCTTTCCCCAGATGGCAGCCGAGCGTGAAGGTCAACAGCAGCAGACTACCCAATCCACTGAACAACAGAGTCAAGAAAAGAAAGAAGAGAAGAACTAAGCAACTAGCAACTCAGTGGTGTCGTACTCAACTGAGTGTCACTCAGTTGTGTTGTACGCGAGCCTAAGCTCGTCTGTGTACAGGAATGATGGCCGGTTTTTGTAATAATGCGTTGTTTTATTAGGTTGAGGGTACTGGAAGGTTATTTACGTCATTTTTTTTTGTGTCTAAAACTCATATTGTGTTAGATCAATATGTAGGCTTCACAGCTCTAGCATTTGCATTTATCTTGTATATCTTACAACTTATTTCAACATTTATAGTATAAAGTTGTACTTAGATGTCTATGGAGAAGAATAGACAAGAAACTCCTTGGTCTTGGCTACCTGTATAATTGTAATGTCTCAAACGTGACTCAAAAATTCGTTTTGCTATATATCCTTTGTTATAGAGGTTTTCTTCATAAAATATGACGTAAATGTAATCTTTAAGTACCTACACACCTTATAATATAACATGTATGTCTGAAGTATTTAGTATTGAGTGACTTGTGAAGAAAATGTTTCTTATTTGCCGACCGCTGGGGTCGCGTCACTCCGTACTACTGCTTTAAGTATGCCTAAAACTGATACCTGTTCTTTTTGGTAGAAATTCCAATTAATGTTGGTAGGTTTTTCAACGAGGTTCGACGGTCAAAGCATTTATTTCTATAATAACGTTAAAGGATAAAGCTACAGTCCCAGTCACGTGGCATAATAACTTGTATAAGTACTGTGGTTGCCCGTTCCAAAGCGTTGATCTCTATGGAGAAAAATGGGCTAGAAACTCTATGGACACTCTTTTAAATCATATTCATTTTACAAGATAATTGCTGGATTTAGCATCTGTGCTCCTTGAATCAAGATTGTGGTAATGACATTAACCCGTTGCACGATTGTTTACAAAAATGTAGGGTAACAATGTATAAAACTTTGCACCCGTCTGCACACTTTGTCACCATTTTTTAGGCAAATTTAGTTTATTTTAATGAACTTTGATTGGGTATAAAACACTGATAGCTTTTCCCGAACTATTTTGGAATTGACTTCCAATCTAACTAGATGCAATTAAAACCAGTATTTCACATGTAGCCACTCATCAACCTTTTTTAGCTTTAAATCAATGTTTTTTTTTTACACAAACATTTTTTCGTCCCTCTTTCCTCGTTTTCTAACCTACCAATTTTAGCTGTAATTGTTATGAAATTAAGATGTATGCGTGATCGATTCATCCTTACATTTCATTTTAAGGTAGGCACACGTAGTGTCTACTCGCACGTTAGTGTTTCATTATAATGGCTCTATAGACAGTGGTCTAATTTGGTGGCATTCCGTTTTTATCTCTTCTAGAAGATGAAGAGATGTTTGATTTGTCTCTGGTATATCAATCAGTTGGGTTGTCTCTGGTTTGCCCATAGAGCAACCCACTTTCCATCATAGACAAAATATTTGACGGAACTTCTTTTAGGAGTTTTTAACAAGAAATATTACTAAATTAGGTCCTGTGTACGGAGTCGGATTGCTACACATATGTATAATAAAATATATTATTTTATCATACCATTGCGTCGCAATAACACAAATATCGAAGGAAATGCATAATATTGTATCTACAAAAATTCCAGTAGTCCAATATTTCACATTTTCATATCACATCATGTAGTCGCCATGTTTAAATTTAGACATTAGAATTAATAATATTAAATTGTTATTTAGTGTAAAGGGCTCGTGGTTTCCTTTGTAGTGTAAGATGGGACTTGCAGCCTTTATTTTTATTAAATTATAAATAATTTTACTTTATATTTTTTTGAATTATTATTATCCTTCTTCCTGTAGAATTGCCAACCATATGTTCGGGTTTAATAAACGGAGATCTTTAGTAGATCCTGTTTTTACCGCACTGACTCAAGTCAAACCATGCCATTATCAGACAAAAGACTCGTATTCAGATTCATACAGATTTTCAGCAGGAGAAACAATCATACATCACGATAAAGTTACGTTATAGATCCGCCTATTTTTATCGTATTACAAGAATAGCAACAAGTAATCTTACAGTGTTATGTACGGTGATATCTTCCATGATTTTGGTTTTCAATGTGAGTTCCCGGCATTAAGACGTTGTAGCAAACTCAATAATCGCGGGATAACGATATCATGATGCATGAAAAAGCGTCTAAGGAAGCCTTACAAAAGTTATAAATCACGGAATATATCCCGTAAGTGATAGTGTAATGATATAATATATACCGTGTAATTTCTCTCCTACATTTAATGTTTCCTACCAAAGACTGCAAGTCTCATAAATGAATTAGGCTGTTTATAAATTAGGTTGGGATTTGATGACAGTGCCCAACCGATTAAATATCACATTGAAGAGAAAAAGTTACGAAGTTTTTTTTGGACGGGCAGTATTTTCTTTGGGATTTCGCAAATAGCAATACTATTACATGGGGGCTTAAACATGCTGGTAAAATGTGGCGGATCTATTAGGTACGACCCTGTCTTCTGTGATGTCACAGTTTTTTTTATTAATAAAAATGGGATGGTATTTAAAAGTATTTCAATTTATTCCCATTTCGTTTACCTAATTTTGCCTGTGTTGCACCAAATATACTGAATGTGCACCAAAATATGTTAATTAAAATATGTCATAACGAGCATCAGGAAAAAGACAGCACTACAATAAAAAAGTGTTATATCTTTATCCATTTTCTATTAATGCAAGTCGTTACTGGCACTCGCCGGCCGCTGCCGCGGCACCGCTCGCTCCGCTCGTGCGTAGGGGGTCGCAGTTTTAACCTAACCTAACCTACGCATTTTTTTAGCATTCAGGAAAGAATATTTCGTGCACGATCAGTATTTTTGATGAACACAAAATTTTTTCCCATAAAAATGTAGCAAATAGAATAAATTCTGCTCAGGACAAAACACTCAACATAAATTCCCACAGTGATTTTTAAGTCCCATATAATACAGTATATTGCTTGTAGCGTACGTCAAATATGATTTCTGAGTAACAGAAATGCTAAAATATAATTATATCATTCAGGAAGTTATCCAAACAGGATTAAATGCATTTAAGTTTTAAAAGAGTGCCCTGATATAAATTAAAATTGACCGTTTCTCTGTCATATTCGAATATATCTCAAGATGACATGATACATGACTTGGATTTTTTCGCCAGTTGTTATATTCGGGTCAATTTTGTTCTTATTAATTATTATTTTTTAATTTCTACATAGTTTACTGAAATGTAGGTAGTTCAGCTTTACCAAATACACAACTAAGAGTTTATTTTGTGTTTTATTTGTTATGCGGTTACACCCGTATCTTAAGGCCCGGCGCCCATTATCGGCATCGGCACGACTGAGGATTTTAGGTGGCAAATAGCAATAGACATTAACATAGTGGCAATAAAGTAGAAATTTCCATTATATATGGTCGTAATAACAAAAATACCGCTTCGGTATGTTTGATGCTCCTGTATCGACAGCATTGAGAATGCTTCGGTACCTACGCCGCCGACTCACACAACACAATCGAGGTAATACGATATGAGACGCTTCGGCAAGCTACAGGACGGTGCGGCATGCTTAAGGATGCCTCGTCATCCCTAAGAAAGTTGCAGCATGCCAAAGCGTAATATTTCCGACAGTGTGCGCTTGCATGTAGGATGCCGAAGGATCCTTTTCCTTGCCGAAGCCGATAATGGGCGCCGGGCCTTAGTTGCTGCCCCGCTCCCGTAGGTAGTAAGAAGCGTGATAATGTAGGTTATTATTAGTGAAAAAAGGTTGAAATCGGTCCAGTTAGGGCCTGATTCAGTAGCAGTACTCGATACGGCCCGCATTGTGAGGAGGTTCCTGTCTCTGGAGCCCTTACCACCGGTTGCTTGGACCCTGCTCCCGTTACCGGCGGAAACCTATGTTTATATTTTTTTTTCTAAGAAATATTTAAAAATGTAATTTAAAAAATGACGACTATCTAAACCCAATATATGGCGGACTAGTGTAATTTTTTATGCATTCCTATAAGGGCAGGGGTGTCACTCTTCTAACCTGCCTGCTTTTAGGGTTCCATACCCATAAGGTAAAACGAGATGCTGTTCGTTCGTCTGTCACCAAGTTGTATCTCATGAACCACGATAGTTAGATCGCGCATGACGCGATCTACGTATCATGGAAAATATCT
The DNA here is from genome assembly GCA_958449745.1 of Ochropleura leucogaster. NCBI lineage: Eukaryota > Metazoa > Arthropoda > Insecta > Lepidoptera > Noctuidae > Ochropleura > Ochropleura leucogaster. Next base: position 5,915,496 of record OY288228.1, on the reverse strand, counting down.
TTTACGCACGATGGTATTAAAACCACCTGAAGGGTTAGCATGACATCTTTTGGTAGTTCTTATTCCTGTGTGAGAAAGAGACGGTGCTAGATACCCTGTATAGCTCTGTCTCTTTCCCTCAGTGGAATTAGTTCTGTTTTAAGACGTCATGGTAGGGCAGCTGTTCGTGCTTATGCAAACATTCCTGAAGGTATTGTTGTACTGAACTCTGAGGGCGTTGTATACCCTCTGTTTCTTAAAATTATGATTTTCAGCCGATATAAAATGACTAGCTGAGATAACGGTGCCTCCGGTGGGAAATCATCTAATGACTTCCTTTGCACCGGGTGGAGCGGGGGGAAGTGTCAGACTTTTACTGACTAAAACCCACCCATGTTCCTTCTATTGCCCTTTGCGTTCCGGGGCCGCGGTATCTCTTTCGAACAACCCGTAGCCCCGGCAGCTAACGCGCCGTCGACACGGCCTGTCGTCAATATACGGCCGGACGGTGAGCTACCCATTGCTCACCGCTCACAGGCCCGCATCTACGGTGGCCGGGAGTCGTCTCGCGGCGCCCGGGGCGTCTCCCGTGGCGGATGGGTAGGTCTGAGGTTCTCTCCCTCAAAAGCCCGGCCACCTCCTTCGCTAGCAGTACTGTTTCGCAGAAGGAGGTGACGCGTATGTGTCCTTGCACTCTGATATGTGTGACGCCCGACATGAAAACTCTTTCTAAGTGGCTAAGACAACTTTTATTTTTCTAAACAAATGTCATAAGTTCCCTTCATCTTGGGAGCTTTCAAATAGAACTGTATAAACGTTCTGCTTAAAAACGAAATTACCACAAAAGCCATTAATAAAGAGTTGAAGTTGAAAACTTAATAATGTATTTGCGCGTTTTCTCGACGTTTGTATGTATACTAGTAAGTTATGTAACTGCGATGGAGAATACTGTACCGGTATTTCTGTTAGATTACGACCAAGTGATGCTTCACATCCGAGTAGACCGGAATCCTTTCGCGAAATTATCGTCAAATAATTTCGGCAAAATAGTTGAAGCCGCAGCCAGATACAAAGTCATAATTTTTGTCGAGGAGACTTTCAGCGTTGAAGATATTAGCACCAAAGACAAATTTTATGGTACTCCTTTCAAAAATCTACAGCGCAACCTTCTCGAGGATGTTAATAAAGTAAAATACTTACCATCAGTCATTCAACCTTGTTATGTTCTAAGAAAAATATTCCCACAAAAGAAAGACAATGTCTTTCATTTAGCGCAGCGTACCAAGTTGCAGCTGAAAGATAATCTTAAGCATGTGTACATGTATTTCCAAGATGGACTCAACGAGACAAAGGTGGATGTGTTACGGAGACATGATACTATCATAAAAGAAATCTTGGGCGCTCTACGGCAGACGAAGGCTGGCCCAGTAATAGCGTTTTATACAGGAAAATGGAACTCCGTGGTTGTGCAGAAGGTGGATTTTGTGAAGGATTCAGGAAGTGATACGAGGAAAAAAGGAATTGTCGTTCAATCGCCTCGAGTTCTTTTCCAGCTCTATGGTTAGTTCATTTTAAGGTACACTAAAGCCATAGCGACGGTGCGTTAGGCGCGTCGCCCACACGACCAACAGTCGAGGCGCGGGCTCATCAGGCTCGTCGCCCACAAGATCAACAGTCGAGGTGCAGAGGCGCAGGCACATAAGAGGCACGCCGCAACGAGATTTTCTTTACAAATGTCGCGCGCACCGAGTCTCCTGCCAAGGTCACCTACAACCTACCGGAGTTGCGGATTGTTCGAAAGAGATCCCGCGGTGCCGGAACATAAAGCTCTAAATGCCTATTTAATCAATGTTCCTTTGGCATCGTCCTAATAATCGATGGTAAGGCAATCGATCATACGATGACACAATCCCGCCGCACTCGCGAAATCATACCACGCGGGCGCCGCAACACTCCGTATGCACAGTCTCTTATGATATAGTTCTACTAGCTGTGCCCGGCGGTTTCACTCGCTGCCCACTAAGGGCTATGAAAAATAGATGTTGGCCGATTCTCAGACCTACCCGATATGTACATACACAAAATTTCGTTTAAATCGGTCCAGCCGTTTCGGAGGAGTATGGGAACGAAAACTGTGACACGAGAATTTTATATATTAGATTAATACAGATACTATTTCCTTCAGGAGTCCATACAACGCGCCAGTCTCGTCGTTACTTTTTCGAACAGCAACCAACTGCAACCGAGGAAAGTTACTCCAAACACCGACTCACGACGAAATTCACTTTCGATAATTTGGAACTCAAGTGGCAATTTGCCTTTTACAAATACGACTGGGAAATAAGTATGTATTTTTTTTTATATTAAGTGTGAAAAGGTGAAAAAAGGGGGAGGTAGAAGGAAGAAAAGGGGAGAGAAAGATATTTTTTCTATCATCATGCGGTTTAAAGTTTGCGTTAGCCCAAAGTAACTATGCCATACGGACGAAGTCGCGGGCGGTAGCTAGTTAATAATAAAATAACAACTTTGTCAACGAGCCTCGTTACCATCTCCCTTGTTGACTTGTAGGTACATCCTCACAAAACTTACGCATTCATAATAGTAGTTGGTAGGGACGACACGGTGATGACGGCACGGTTGGCGCAGTGGCTGAGCGATCGATTGCTGCGCTGCGTGTCGTGGGTTCGATTCCCGCACGGATCAAATATTTGTGGCCTACAGCTACCCTACCATGACGTGTTAAAGCAGAACTTATTCTGCTGAGGGAAAGGGACAGAGCTATACAGGGTGTCTAGCACCATCTCTTTCACTCAGTGGAATAAGTTCTGCTTTAAGATGACATAGTAGGCCTACAGATAGTTGTTCCGGGTCTGTGTATGTGAGTTTAAATGTTTGTAAACGCACCCACAATATAGGACAAATTTCTAGTGTGGGGCAAAGTTTTTTTTTTTTTAAACAAGACAAGAGTATGTATATTGCCTTGATGAAATTATAACATTGTATTTTCTTATTAATTGCCCCTCTAGCTGATGTGTACCTATATGAGTCAAACGAGCAAGTCGGCCATTATCCTCTGCACGCCGGGGCTCCTCACAATTTCTCTTATTACTGCTCCGAACCACTCTATATTTTAAATATTAGAGACGGGACTCACTTCACCATCAATACAATGCTTGTAAGTTCACATTTATTATTTACTACAGTACCGCCAACGAGATGCGATACGAAAGGTCATTAACCTAAAGAACAACTGTGGCGTTGACAATCTAATATTTAGCTCTTTCCATCTTGTGCCTTTGTCGTAATGTCTCGTTCTCCCGGAAAAACATGACAACGTTAAGACGGGTTCGCCAACATTCGGGCGGCCATTTTAGATGGGGTTATATCATGGGTTTTGTTTACATTTGGTATCGCTTCTCGTTGGCCGTACTAGTACACCGTACACCGTACACCGTACCGGTCGATCATCACAATGGTGAGACCCGGGCTTTTCCTCCCGCCCGATGATGTGCAGGAACCTCTCGAAACTTCCGTGTCCGGTGAGGATCTACATCAGGCGTTAAGTGAGGACGCCATGGCGCCTCTGCAGCCACTCTTCAACGGAGAGGCCTGTCAGGGCCACCACCTACCAGGGTTAAGGGTTGTTCGAAAGAGATACTGCAGCCTCAAAACGCAAAGGGCAAAAAAGGGACATGGATGGGTTTTATTCAGTACATGTAAATCAAATAACTTTCCCCACTCTGGGTGGAGCGGGGGGTAGTGTCAGACTTTTATAAAGTAAAACCCACCCATGTTCCTTCTTTTACCCTTTGCGTTTTGAGGTTCCAATATCTCGCGCAGTATAACGTATATACAGGGTGGCCAGTTGATAGACGTCCAAAGAAAAAAATTAGATGCCTTATGCTAAGGGGTACCCGAATTACCCCCATGTATGTCCCGCGATTATTTGTAGTTTAGGAGCTAGAATTTTTTTAAGTACCATTTTCAAATTTTTCACCTACCATTGGTTTTTATTTTTTATGTCTTTATTCCTATCATTTTTAGATAATCTTTTTTGTGGAAACTATTAGCGATAACAATAGCTACCATGCAAAAAAAACCGTTTGCCTAGGCATTGTAGAATTTACCACAAAATTAGTCCAAAGTTGAAAATTACCATTAGAGTTCAATAATCAAAAATGTTCAGAGCTTAAAAAAAATAAGTTAGGGGTGCCAGAGGTTTCTAAATGATCTTAAAAACTTCTATGGACCTTCAACAGACAAAATCGGTAAAAAAATATAGAGCTTGATCTGGGATTATTTCCTGTAATTAGCGTTGATAGCAATAAAGGTATTTTTACAGTTATTGTTATAATTTGGGATTTCTTTATTTTTGCCACTTTTATGATAAAAAATACGGTAGATAGTTTACAAATTTTATTAAAACACGTTACAAAAGGTTTTCAAAGTGCCGCCTTACCACAGAAATGCACAATCTACATCTACGGAGGAAATTGTCTTTTAGTTGTAAACCATGTCTCGTCTCAGTGTTAAGTTAACGTCTGACAGCAAAATTGGTAATTCTTCAAGAACTCTTTGTAGGTGGCTCCATCGAGCTTGGACAGCTGTCTGGCTAACAAAAAAAAATAAATGCCTAGGCAAACGGTTTTTTTTACATGGTAGCTATTGTTATCGCTAATAGTTTCCACAAAAAAGATTATCTAAAAATGGTAGGAATAAAGACATAAAAAATAAAAACCAATGGTAGGTGAAAAATTTGAAAATAGTACTTAAAAAATTCTAGCTCCTAAACTACAAATAATCGCGGAACATACATGGGGGTAATTCGGGTACCCCTTAGCATAAGGCATCTAATTTTTTTCTTTGGACGTCTATCAACTGGCCACCCTGTATAAGTATCTAGAAGGAACATAAAAATATTAAAAACCCCTTTCTGATATCTATGGAAGATTTTATTCTACATGCTTGTCAAGTCTTATTCATTCAACAGGTTGACCCAGCAAATCAGTACGCCGTTGATGTTTACAATCCACTCGTTCACTGCGCCCCGTTCTACAGTAGTGAATCACTATCCTGTTTTGCTGTAGGTGGTGCATTAGCAGCCCTACTAATAGCAGGTTTTTTGATAATGGTGGATTGTTCTACGTATGATCGCTTTGATGACCCCAATGGCAAGCCTTTACTGCATGAATTGCTTCATTGAGTTTCAGTATTACCACAGTGTAAATATGGACAGTATGGAAAATTGGAAACTAGGCCTTGTTAGAAATAAATACCTAATACACTGCAGCTTTAGGGTTGTCACTCTAAATGTTTTTGATACTGAACGGTATTTATTAAAACATCTGATTCTGTGTTCTGTAGTGCTCAAACAATCGAGTTAAAATAACTAGTTTACAAATAAAATTTAAATAGGTAATCTCATGGCTTCGGTTAATACGAGTATATGTAATCAATTCTCATTCTAATAAATAGCTTCTTTAAATAAACTATTGGGAAACCAATTTTGCCTAATTCATGCATTTTGTGGAGATAAACGCAACCACTCGTCTTGACGCGGCACTCACAATTAACAGGATCGCGATGTCCGCTTAGAGGTCTCGTCGATTCGCGTGTTTATGTGAGTGTGCCATTTCGAACGTTAGTACGTAGTTTCCGTACTGTCCATATATTTACTGTGGTATTTCTGCCAAATATGCTCCCACACAGCAGTTAGGTGTAAAACGAGAGAATGTTGCATACCATTTGTTTTTTTTACAAATTGTAAGCATAGACAACGAATATACCTATATAACAAAATGTTTTACAACTTTTGTTGAATAACATCATTACCTACTTCCTCCTTTTAAAACCACTACCCAGATTCCGCAAAATACAGTTTCAAACTGACGGTTACATCCTTATCCTTACTAATATTATAAAAGCGAAAGTGAGTTTGCTTGTTACCTCTTCACGCTTTAATGGCTAAGCCGATTTTGATGAATTTTGGTACAGAGATAGTTGGCAACCAGGAGAGTTTAAAAAATAGTGGGATATGAGGGAGAATGAGGGAAGAAAAGGGAAAACTTAGCGTTGCTATTACAAATCGATCAGGCGCAAGAGCAAAAACTGCAGGTCTGCTTGGTATGTTATACCGAATTTAACGCGAGCGAAGCCGCGGGCGAAAGCTAGTAATGTTATAAAACGAGTTGATCCACTGTGGCATTGTAAGCGTTCAAAATTCTTAACATGTTGTAGCAAATAGTTACACACCGTTATAAAATGTTAAATATTTAACTGTTGTGTGGGAGCACCACCTTCATATTTATCATAATTATAGCTATATACTTACTATTAGTTTTACGTAAGCCGGCTTTTTATGTAAAGAGAATGAAGCGCCAGGTTAGCCCGTGAAATTCTTTTTTTTTATTGTTGCAAGCCTAAACAGGCATAGCCTTACATTTTTTTTTTCTTCCACAAATAAATAAAATAAGAATTATAGGATTACATGAACACATAGTTGTTTTCTAATGGTTAAAAGAACAGTACAGGCTATTTTTTAATCAACATATAATCTGACAATATCTGAACATTTTCCAAAAAACGTAAGAAAGTTTGAGTATCGCGGGCTACTCGATTTGATGTTTAAAACAAGAAGCTGTGCACAGATGAAATAGCATGAAATGTTGCAGTTTTTGCCCACCACGAGTATTTGAAGCGATGCAAACGCAAAACTGCTGCACATATACGCGCGTATCACTAGCTATTTAGCGTCTCGCTCATAACGATACGTCTATTGTAAAATATATATGATTGCGTCCTCGACTCTTTTCTCCGCAGATGTTGTTTGAACTAGTTGAGTGTTTGTATCGACACAGAGCAAGGACGGATCCAGGGGGGGGGTCATGGGGGTCATGACCCCCCCCTGGGCGACAGGCTGGGATACAGGTGGCCAATTTTATTTATAAACGTTAACAAATTATACGCGAAAGACGCAAATATTCATAATAATACAATTCTGTGCTGTTATTGGTTATAATATTATAGTTATATAGTGCAAAACATCAAATAAAATTATTCAATTGGTTGTAAGTTTAAAAATGCGCCGGGCACCGCGGCCGCAGTGCTTATTGTCCTATCGCGCCGCATGGCGGGCGCATCAGTGAGAAAAATATATGCACAGAGGTCACGCCTGGAACAGTTTCACTGGCTTGTATTGTCGCATAAAGATCAAGGCCTTTACTGTAAATATTGCGTTTAGTTTGCTACTGCACCTGGTGGTGGATTACAAACAAAAACGCTTCTAAAACGACTAGTTAAAGAACCTTTCAAAGCATTTGATGATTTTATAGGTACTAATACCACAAAGTGGCCGTCAAAACAGGCAAAATCACAGACATTTCATAAACTACGGATTGAGATTATGAATCAAATTAGTAGTCACAGAATGGTGGTGGTTAATGAAAAATTGTTGCTTTGAGGAGTGGCTGGAGAGGCGTCATGGCGTCCTCACTTACCGCCTGACGCAGGTCCTCACCGGACACGAAAGTTTCGGGAGGTTCCTACACATCATCGGGCAGGAGGAAACGCCCGGGTGTCACCATTGTGACGATCGCCCGGAGGACACGGTGGAGCACACAGTGGCGATCTGCCCAGCGTGGGCAGAGCACCGCCGTGCCCTCGTGGAGGCGATCGGCGGCGGCGATCTCTCGCGTCCTGCCCTGGTTCAGGCCATGGTCCGGAGCGAGACGGAATGGGAAGCGGTAATCACCTTCTGCGAAGCAGTAATGTAAACGCCCGGCCACCTACTTTGCTAAAGTAGGTGGCCGGGCGTTTGAGGGAGAGAACATCTGCGCAACCCAGCCGCCGAGGGAGACGCCCCGGGCGCCGGGCGCCGCGAGACGACTCCCGGCCACCGTAGATGCGGGCCTGTGGATGGTGAGCAATGGGTAGCTCACCGTCCGTCCGTATCGACGGCGCGTTCGTGTTTCACGCGCGCCTCAAAGAGATGTCAGAAAAGCAGAGGGGCTTGCCAGAGCCTCCGCCTGCTGGGGTTGCGGGTTGTTCGAAAGAGATACCGCGGCCCCGGAACGTAAAGGGCAATAGAAGGAACATGGGTGGGTTTTAGTCAGTACAGAGCGGGGGAAGTCATTGGATGATTTCCCACCCGAAAAAAAGGGGACGCTTGCGACCAATAGTAAAAACGATATTTTTTGTGGTCGAACTATATAGCACTCCGAGGCCATCGTGATAATGGTAAATTGTTGAATGAAGAATCAGACAAGGAGAGAGTGGTAGCTGACGAAGAAAATTTTAGAGTCCTTTTAAAACTCCGTATAGAATCTGGTGTCACAACATTGAAGCATCGTCTAGAGAATTCCAAATCTAACGCTACATATATCAGTAAAGCTGTGCAAAATAAATTGATTGACGCTTGCAAGGAAATCATTTAGATTCAGGAAATATTATTACAATTATATTTGATAGAACCACGGATGTATCTCATATCCTACAGCTAAGTCTGTCATATAGATGTTTTCACAATGGTATCATAAAGGAAGATTTTGTGATACATAGGGATTAGATAGGGAAAACGGAACCTCGTTTGACAGGTGTAGCACTGGCCAAGATTGTTGAAATCATCATCATTCTCATGATCTGACCATCCTCATCATCAGGGTGTGGGCATTGGGAATGACAGCTGTTCGTTGTTGTTCGTTATGACTTCAAATGCAAAAGTTGCAGGACACGAGCTGGCAAAAAAGCTCCGCACGCCAAACGTTGCCTGTGCGCCAATCATGTTTTAATCTGCTCATTGGCTAAGTCCTTCGGCGTCATTTCTTGTCGCAATACCTCAGGCACAATGAGAAAAGTTGTAACATTTGCCAATGCTTTTTGAAGAAGCAAAGGAAGTTGCTGAAATGGCAGCGAAATCAAAACATTCCGCTGGCCATTTCGACCCTGATAAAAACCTGTGAAAAAGAACTTTATCCTAACAAAAGAAGTTTTTTGTGTATTCTGGCGATACTACCCGTTAGTACTGCAACAGCGGAAAGGTCTTTTTCCACACTAAGAAGGGTCAAAGTTAGGCTTAGGGTGTCTATGGCAGAAGACCACCTGACGGGCTTAGCTCTTTCGCACGTGCACAAAGTCAATAAATATAGATGACGAGGAAGTTATAAGACGTTTTGCAAGACGACACAAACGTAAAATGCATTTTATCATATAAGTTTTAATTGTTCTTCAGTATGCACCAACAAAATTATATAATTTGTAAACAAATAGTATTATTTACTAGATTTTTCCGTTGACTCAGTCTGCGACTAGGTAACTTCGCTGCTGTGGAGGACCAATGCAATCGACCCCTTGAAATCTTATACGTTTAGCGGTTTTAACGTAAAGAAATGACAAACACACATTCACGTTCCTTTATAATATTAAGTATAGCTATAGATATAGCTATACTTATCTGAACTAGACTACGGAGACAAGCTGTCTGCGATATGGTGACCCCCCCCTGATATTAAAGCTGGATCCGCCCTTGACACAGAGCGATGTAGTAGCGCGTCGACGTGTAAGGGCATTTGCCCTACCTAAGTTCGTCTCTCAACTGTCAATTATATTCAGATTCATGAGTTTTGAAAATCCGTCGGCCGTAGAGACAACTGTCCAAACGGGTTTTCATTATTTTTTTATTCGGAAACCTAACTAATTTTATTGAGTAGGAAACGACCGTCGCTTCAGCTGAAACTAGGTTTTAGTGCTTAGCGAGTAGACCTTCGAGCTTCGTTACAGAACGTCGGTCGGCATTGTGACCGAAGCTCTTTAGTAATCTGTGCCGAAGGCCCGCGTACGAGAGATGCCTGCATGATTGCGATCAGTGGTTTATAAGTCACATTTCACGTACTATTAGCTAGATTTTAGATTCCTTATAATAAGAACATTTTAAGCCTGTTTTTTTGTTAATTTGACCAAATAAATACTTTTCTTTAAACAGGTGCAGTTTTTTTTATATAATATACTAGTTGTGCCCAGCGGTTTCACCCGCTGCTCACTTAGGGTTATGAAAAATAGATGTTGGTCGATCCTCAGACCTACCCGATATGTACACAAAATTTCGTTTAAATCGGTCCAGTCGTTTCGGAGGAGTATGGGAACAAAAATTGTGACACGAGAATTTTATATATTTGATACCTCGGGAAGGTCGTGGCTAGATAGGCAGCCGCTCAGATCGATCTTGAGGCTAAGCCGCGATTACCAAGGTTGGTCCGTAGATGGTTGGACCCTGACCACCCATTACATACACAAGTTTCCTCCGTGCCTCGGAAAAGTCGGTGGTCACGGCTGTCATTTGTAGATCTTTGTAAGAGGTTACAGGCAGTGGCTCGAAAGTCTGACAACCAGTACGTACTTATTACCGAGGCGTATATTATTACTGGACTTGTAGCCATTGGACTGGAAGCCGACCGGAAGAATATGCTGATGATTGTATTTTTTTAATAGTAAGTATTCTATTTTTATGGATTATTTCATCCTAAATGGCACTGTCAGTGTCACTCAGGAGCCAGGAGCATTATTGGTAACTATTTGTGAAAATCTAGCTTTTATTTTTAACCGACTTCATACAAAATAAGTACGGGGTTCGACTGTACTTTATTTTTGTATGTTCTCAACTTGATTTTTTCGTCAATGTTTTTCAAAATTCTCTCGCGAAAATGACTTTCGTTTTAAAAAGGATTTTGAAAAGCAAGTACTCCCAATAGTAGGGGAGCCCAAGCGGTGATTTCGGGATTTACTAAAGCGCGGCAGATTAATATACAGGGGGATACCTTGTACCCAGTTAAGTACCTCCACAGAACATGAGGCCCATATATAAGGCCGCACGTGAAGGATACAGGATCAGATTAGTAAAAAAAAATTGACCATCAGAAATTCTCGAGCGCGTCAGATTAAGGTAGGGTGAGTTAATTACACCCTAAAAAGTATATATTCTAACTGACAATCTGACAATTTGAGAGTGACGTAAAAAAAGGGGAGGGCAACAAAGTTGTAAAAAAAAAACGTCATCTCGACATTCTCGAGCGTAGCTAAATTTTTTTTTATTTTGAAGGAAATAATTCAAGAATAATGAAAAATATATAATCTGACGATTCCCACAAGCCGAAATAACAAAAATTCGTCGATAAAGTTAAATGCGTGCAGCTGCGTGATGCCTACATTTCCTTCTCCGCGTTTCTATTCCTCTCTCACTCTTTCTCTATCTATTACTCTCTCACTCCGTCCCAATTAATTAACTTCAATGGTATAAAAAAAAAAAAAAATTAAAGTGATTTTTTGGGAATAACTTTTAACCGGCTTTATCGATCAACTCCAAAAACTAATCCGCCTTTGAGCTTAAAAAACCACGTCGATCGCCACCAAGCTGGTCAAAAGCGGTTGATTCGTTCGAGAGATATCGTGAACGAAAGAAACCCGAAAAAGTGTTTCTTCGGGATTACTCCGAAATTTGTGGTTCAATCAATTAAAAAAATTGATCCATTCAAAAGTTATTGCGGTTTGAAAATTCCAAAAATAGTGTTCTATGAAACTTCTATCAGACTTTCGAGCTGGAAGAGCTCAATTGCATAGAAATATTATTTCTTTGAACTAAGCGAGCTCAAAATATCACATAAATTATGTTTTGAGCTCAAAAATGTCATAAGTACAATTTTAAGCGCCCAGGAATGGAATTAGCGAGAAGTTGCAGGGATGGCCTTTAAGGTGAACCGTTTTTCTAATTTTTTTTTTGTCAGATTAGGCGAATCCCTCTACATAATCGTCAGATTATGAGACAGTACGTTTAGAACATAAATATTAACCACATATATCTTAATCTGACGCGCTTGAGTATTTCAAAATGGCGATGTTTTTTGCACATTATGAAAATGGCCGCGAGTTTGCGTCCCATCGAAATCGTCAGATTAGTGAATGAGAGCTTTTTTTTGGTGCACTTAACACTCCCTTAGAAAATCTGACGCGCTCGACTAAATTTTTTTTTTTTTCATTTTCAACCCTTAAAAACAACCACCCCCATCATGCAAACGATCAGATTAACATACGTACATTATTAAAAATACATAGGGCATTGATGCTATCAATATCTGACGCGCTCGAGGATGTCTATGCAACAGTTTTTTTTTACATATTTAAAAATCTATAGCCGCTTCCCCCACCGATGTAACGGTATATATCATATAACATTTTTTTCTTCTTATCATCTAAGCTTTGCATCCCAATAGGTCTCTACGACGCTCGAGTAAATCCCCATTTAGCATCGTGGGTTCCCCTACTACAATGCGATGCTCCCATATCAATTTCATTTATATTGCTTGGGCAATCATCCCGCAATAATAGTGCTTGCAACAGAGTCAAATTATGGGGCTCATAATTAGTTCAAACAACCAAGGCAGACATCCTGTAAGTGTCGTTTTAAAAATTTTATGTAATTCATAAAAATAGGAGCGTAAAAACCAACATACCATTTTAAAAAACATTTGTTTTTGGTTTTTGTCTATGAAATCTATCAATAGACAATTACACATATATTCTAAGTGCACCCGTAAAATAGGGAAATTAAAACGGAACAAGGGGAACTTGTTTTCTTTTTCAGAAATTTAGCTCCACCGATTTCAAAATTTCCTTCTTTTATTTACCGGATTCAATACTTCTAATGAAATGCAATTACTTGAAACCCCGATACCTTGGACAAATCAAATTTTATGAGTATTGATTTCAATGTTTCTTTTCAATTTTGGCAGTCTCGAAAACGAATAATGGCAACAATGGCGAACCAAAGACAAGGCGTCAAACTTATCATATGATCACTCTTCACATGACCCATGGTCAGTCGTCATCGCCCGAACGCTGTCTTTTATGACAAATTTGGGCTAAAATACTAACTTTTAGTCCGCTTTGCGTCCAATAGAATTAGCCTTAAAAATGGCGTTTTGCCGTGTGGTGTTTCCGCTGTTAGTTGTAAGTGTATTAAGCTGTTATGCATCAAAAGTCCCAGTGTTTCTATGGGGCGACTCGCTCAAAAGGTCCATTCGATCAAATCCCCTTACCACCTACAGCAGCGCTGAATATGCGGGAATCATGAAACAGGTGTTGGTAGATGACCCACTTACGCTAGTGTTCGTCGAAGAAACGTTGTCTGTTGATGATTTATCACTCAAGAGCGAGGATGGTGAGACTTATTACCCTTATTTGCACGACAACCTCGGCGAGGCTATTTACTTGCCTAGCGTGAAGGATGTGTTGCCGACCTTGAAGACTGCTGCAGGCCCGGACGCTATCAATATCTCACCTGAAGAATTGGTCCCTGTTGGATCAAAATTTGTGTTCATTAACCTGAATGATGCTCGGGAAGGGGAATCTAGACCTGATATGCTGCGCCGTCATGACGCGTTCATGCAGGAAACCATGATAAAGATGTCTGAAGATTTGAATGTGATTGGTGTATATACTGCCAATTATCCATCGTGGACGATTCCAGTAACTAAGTCACGAGTTCGTCGAGCTGTCGAAGGCACACGTAACGCTCGCCTGTACGACGTTACTGGACTCAGAATGACTGCAACCAACATCATTATTAAGTCTGGCAACTTCTCGAGGGTGCTGGGTGAAGTCACAGACCAGAGGTCCCTACAAAACATTTCATATGTTAACGCTACACTGGTATTTGACAACACTACGCTAACTCTGAATTTCAAGTCTCGTGGAGGATATTGGTTCTTCGGTGAGTTCTTTTTTTTTAATTCATCCATGCATACCCATCATAGTTCTGTCCTTTTCCCAATTTATTTTGGCTTATCGCTCAGCATATTGGAGTTGTCAAACCGATATCTGAAATGCGGGAAGCTATAACAATATAAAACAGTAAAAGAACAGGTTGTCTATGACTTTGCACATAGCAAATACTGGTTTCAACAATGATATTAGAAAGAAAGTAAGAAAACCTCCTTATTTGGCACTTCCCATAAGAGCACAAAAAACATACATGACAATGTTGTGGGTCTCACTACTACACCAAATAGGTAAATTGTATGACATATCCACATTGCCATGATGGTGTAGTAGTCACAAGTACGACTACTGAAAGATCCTTGGTTCTGGTTCCGGGGTAGAACATACCGTTATTAGATTTCGTTTTTTGGGTTTATTTTTATATAATATTAGCTGTGCCCAGCGGTTTCACCCGCTGCTCACTTAGGAGTATGAAAAATAGATGTTGGCAGGTTTTCTGACTTACTGAATATGCATAAAAAAATTCATAAGAATCAGTCTAGCCGTTTCAAAGGAGGATGGTAACTAACACTGTGACATGGGAATTTTCTATATTATATTTACAGAAACAATCTATAATAATAATAATTCAGTTATTAATAAAAATATGTACAAGTAACAAAAAGGGGACAATAGGGTAGATGACACCACCAATCAATTAATATACTTTTTATGAGCTGTCAAAACGCGCTTCCCCCATAGATTTTGTATGAGACTCGCAACGATGACGTCACTAAGTTGTCAAGTCAATGATGCAACTATTTTATTGATTTGAAAGCAACTAAAAATCGAATTTTAAAGTTATTTTGAAATGAATGGAGTTCTCAGGTCTTGAATAAGGTGTTCTTTCAGTCAGAAAAATTGTGTGCTTTAATTATTGGTTAATAGTATCAACTACCCAATTACAGGGCGTCAAAACAATTCATCTACATTGTTTGGCTATGGTTTCTTTAATAAGAATTTTTAGGTTGTAGCTGTGATCATGGCAATAATGTCAGCCTATGTTGGGATTTAAACATGACTGCCAAAGTGTGCATTATAATCTATTATTATATGTAATGAGTAACCAACCTAGGAACCAAACTAGATAAGCATGTCTTAATCTTCAGATCTACCTGAGCGTTCTTATTATGTTTGAAATAGAAATCACAGCCCTAGAACACAGAGGAATTATATAAGGACCATGGGTGTGTCTGACACACCAGCTGCTATGCCAAGAGCAGGAGGAATTATATTATAATTTCCTTTCTGACCAAAAAATTTGTCCATATTTTACTGTCACATTGGCATGCAAAGGTTTAAAAATAAAATATGTGACATTACTGGCATCCAAAAAGAAAAAATAAATCAAAATGTCACAGTGGTCACAGTAATAAAGAAAAATAAATATAATGTTAAGTATATAATGTTAAACAAAAATAAAAAAGAAAGTCAGACTGGATTACAATTCCATACATACAATGTTGTGAGGAAAGTTTTGAGTATCAATGTGGATGATTATAACAGTGGAGAAAGACCAAAGAAGCCATGATAGGATGGTGTGAAGGATGCTATAAAGAATATGGTGTCTGATGACAAATGATAGAGTATGAAAGAAGAATACATGCTGAATCAACTCCAAATATCTTGGAATATATGTTTTGGGGTGGGAAATCATCAAATAACTTCCACCGCTCTGGGCGGAGCCGGGGGGGGGGAGTATCAGACTTGTACTGACTAAAACCCACCCATGTTCCTTCTATTGCCCTTTATGCTCCGGGACCGCGGTATCTCTTTCGAACAACCCGCAACCTCGGCAGGCGTTGGTCCTGGCAGGCCCCTCTACTCACTTGGGATAACGGCAGGAAAATGATAATTTCATATATATTTGCATAGAATATAGGTTACATAAGTATTTGCAATTTACATAATATAAAAGACAATGAATAGGCTAGTTTGCAAAAAAAAACCGTAAATTAGACCTACAATGCGTTGCTGCATTTTTTCGCAACAAGTGACGTCACATGTAACTTTAATGGGCTATATTTTTGTCGATTTTGGTCTAATTTACAAATAAAAAAAATACGTGTCCCTTATTTTTTAATAATCTCAAAAACCGACTAAATAGAATGTAATTATTTTGACCCTGGACACTACCCTAATACTTCTTTCTTACCAGGGTCATCTTGGACAGTGCCCTTTAAACACAACTTTTTTAATGCTTATTAATTAAAATACAAATTGTTGCAATGCCAGTCTTATGACGAGAATATCTTCCAAACAACCTTTGAATGGAATTAGTAACATCATTAATGTTCGTCATCCATAAACAAAAGATTAACGCCTCTATTCCTCACTCCACAGATAATGTAGGTTTGACTATGGGCGATGTGGTAGATGTGCTGAACCCAACTGAAGGAGTTTACGCTGTCTTGGGCTTCTCGTACCGTTGTTCTCAACATGTGACTTTCACCAGCGGAAATCAGACACAGATTTACTCTGTGAGCTTTGATGACCTGAAGGTAAGATGGTTTTTATTTATTTTTAACTCATATCCAGCATGTCCCTTTCCGTCCTCTCCTAGCGACGCGACGCCCTAAGCCGAGGCTCAAAATCAAAATCATTTATTTCAATTAGACCATTACAGGCACTTTTGAATGTCATAAAAAACATAAAATTATGCTGCTACAGTCCCAGTCACAAGACATAATAACTTGTGAAAGTACTGTAGTTAACCATTCCAAAGCGTAGATCTCTATGGAGAAGAATGGGCAAGAAACTCCATGAACACTCTTTTAAATCATAATATTTCTCTCTGCTCGTATGTGCAGTCGCTTAAGTATTTTTGCCTTCCCCGATGGAGGCCTAACCCTCAAGGCAGCCACAGGATACTCTGAGCAGCTAACCACCACATAGACATGCAAGATGAAATTTCCTATCCATATTGGAGTGGTCTGCCAGTCTTACCAGATGCAGCTGATAAAACTCTCCGATCTATTCGTTATTCTATTTTGTATATGAAACGGTTTTCCCTTTCTACTACCTAGCATGTTTTTTCTTTTAATTAATTTGTACGCCTTGCAAGGCAAAACATAGTGAAACAACACAATTTTTATACCATATAACATAATCCTTACCAATATTATAAAAGCGAAAGTGAGTTTGTTACGTCTTCACGTCTAAATGGCTAAACCAATTTTGGTACAGAGATAGTTGGGACCCTGGAGACGGATATAGGCTATTTTTTTAAATAAAAAGTCAGAAATGAGGGAGATAGAGGGAAGAAAAGGGAAAACTTAGCTTTGCTTAGCCGGTACCTGTAATTCAGGTAAGGGGAACAGTGTTACCCCGAATTAAAAGCGATTAATAACTTTGACTTTAATAATTATTTTTAACATATTTTTTTTTTATCTTTCTCAGATCCAGCCATTCTTCAATCAAAATGAAACTCAACAATTCGGTGATCCTTCGTACTGTGTGGGTTACTTCTCTGCTGGCATCCTCGGAGCACTCTTCGTAGTTTTCATCCTTCTTGCTATCACCTTCTATGGGCTCATGATGATCCTAGACATCAAGACTATGGACCGCTTTGATGATCCCAAAGGAAAAACCATTACTATTAACGCTGGAGAGTAAGGTTTGAAAGAATAAAAAACGATGTTTTTGAATTTAGTGAGAGTGAAACGAACCTTTTTGGTGTGTTTACTTCTTTTTTTTTGTATTCAGCCAGTCTGTTTTAGTAGCTAACTTTTTTTATTCCAAGATATTTTACCATCTCATCTTAATACAAGCAAAAGTATCGGAACAATAATAAAGATTATTATTAGATTTTAGTAAAATAAACATGATATCTAACCTTACAGCGACGTCAAATATAAATCATTGTTACGAAAAATTACAGGTAAAATATTTGTGAATAGACCGTATAAATGATTTTGTAATCGCAATATTTTTTAGTGTATTTTTCTTTTAGGAACTTTATTTTAAATTTTCTTGTTATTGCATTTTTATAAGACCTTTGTTGAGAAAGGTCGATTTTACTCTTGCTCTCACTAAATAGTGCTTGGCTACTTAAAACATCGTATTTTTAAAACATTTGACGTTCCACAGACGTCATAAACTGGTGCCGTAGTTAAACAACACGATAGTTCGTCACGTGAGCTCAAATTGATTCCAAAACTATTTATTGTTATTCATTAATAGACGGTTAAACTAAGAAAATGTTTTCGATATATTTAATACGATTAGAAAAAACGGTGCCTCTACGCATAGACAATACCATAGACAAAGACTAAATCGATCAATTCTAAATTCGAATTTTGACATCGATATTCATTTGACACTAAAAAAAACTCGTCTAGTTTTTATTCGATGTTAAAAAACGCAACTATATACTCTTACTGCGTATTTGCTTATATAAAAAAATGCTTATATATACTAATGTAGGTTATAGTTTTAAGAATGTTCGAGAACCGATAATGTGCCTACGATACAAAGAAACTAATAAAATGTGGGTGTGATTAATATATTTATTAATAGATAAAAATGCTTGGAGGATGCAAATTAGGTCTCAATCTCTCTCTTCTATTGGGCCGCATGCTGTCAGCCAGGCCGCGAGCTGTCAAACAGGCCACAGAATGTCAAGCAGTCCGTACGCAACGAGCCTAGAGTATTAATTTCGTATTTAAATAACTTTGAAACTGCCTAAACGAGCATGGCTAAATAGCCTAAGATGAACTGAATATGCATTCTCCAATCTTACAAATAGCCTATTATAGAAACCATGGCCTTAACTTTTAAATAAAACGCAATATATACTTCCAGTTGACACTACAAACAATATTGTGCTGAGCTTGTATTAAATGCATAGTATTAGAGTTTATAAACCCTGTACTAGACGAGACTTTCCAATGTCTTACTTGAGCCCGATAGTTAAAAAGTAATTAAAAAACGATTAATAAACTATCAAATCATCTTTAGGCAATAAAACTACATTTTAAAAGTCGGGTCTCATTTTAACAAAAGGCCTAAAACTAAAAAATGCTCGTCAGAACTGCAGTCTACTTAACAGATTTGCAATACAATCCGTTTGTCATGTTTTTTTAATATACATACATACGTAAACAGCTTATAATTTTGAGAACTCCTGGGAACGCCTTCGGACCTTTAAAAATGGATTCCAAAATAGTAATTACGTTGTAAATCAAGAATGTTTGTGAAAGAGTAAAGTAATAAAATCCCTCCACTCTAGTGCCAATGTGTTAGTTCATTCCAGAAGTTGGCTATTGTATAGAAATTATGAATTAACAAAGTATTTATAAGTGTTGCAACTTCTTTTTAAGTGACCTTTCAAGTATTTCAATAATCTAGTTCGAGTTTTTCCGTCATATTTGGTAAATTTTGACTTGAAAAAGTGTTTGTCAAATATTTCGTGAAAATCAGTTTATTTTCAGATTTTTACAACATGGTTTTCTTAGCTCTAAGCATAATTACAATTTTTCTTTAATTATCATTTGTAAATAGTTGTTTTTTGGAATTATTTTATCGTTGTTTCGAAGTATTAAATCGTGAGACCAAAATGTTTTTCTTTTATTTTGTTTTGTTGCTTATTTTCTTCAAATGTGCGTTCCTAATGTACTACCTATATAAATATAGTTGAAATGTTGGTTATTGATATAGATAATAAAGCTTATAACATTGTAATGAGCTTTGATTTTAATTATATGCATCGATCGATATTATCTCCAGTCTTGTCGTCTAACTGACGGAAAGTATTGTAATTCATAGCATTTATTTCAATTAGACCAGTACAGGCACTTTTGAATGACATAAAAACAAAAAAAAAGATGCTGCTACAGTCCCAGTCACAAGACATAATAATTTGTGAAAGTACTGTATTTGCTTAGACACAACCTTGTAGGCAGGGTCATTCAGCAAATTGTTCTAAAATACAGCCTTGTGGAGTCGAAAGTGCCGTATTATAGATCAGCGCCCGACCCATTTCTCGAACATGGCAATACTGGGATCACTGACAGGATTATTGTAGCCAATAAGCCTGATATAGTGGTGGATAAATCAGCGCGGCGCGCAATGACTGTTGACATAACTGTCCCGCATGACGAGAACCTCGTTTATGCTTAGAAACTTAAGCAAATCAAGTATTTTTCCTGTGGTATGTGAACTCAGCAATCGTTGAACCGATAGTCGTTTCAGCCAATGTGACTTAATTGTCATAAGCCTCGTTAGTCAACTGGATCAAAGGCTTGATATAGAAATCGGTATTCTTGGACACTACTGATATTAGGTTCCTCTTTGAAGTCCTGACTACCGGTAGACTTGTTTCCGATACCAGTGGAATACTATTTAAAATGTTTTGATATTGATTTTCTAAAGAAATATTGCAAAATGGAAAAGTGTACGCGGCGGCCAGTCTTAACTGAGATTAGCCATCGGCCGGGACAATCGAAATTCACAAGTTCGCGCGCAGGCAAAAGGTGCATTCCGTACCTTTACTCTCAAAGTTCAATGGGATGAATTTAGTCCCCCAAGAGTGAAGAGATCAGAACCCTAGGACGATGGACGCGGTGTAAATACGTTGATTTTAAAGCGAAGACAATTATGCTGTTTTCATTTATGTATATAAAATCACATACACAAAAAGCCAGACCCGGAACAACGACCTACAGGGCTACAGGTAGTTGTTCCGGGTCTGGCTTTTTGTCATACAAATATTTGTTTCAAGCCGGGATCGCATCTACGAAAGGCAGCGCAGTCGCCAAAGCTCAACCACTACGCCAACCTCGAGTGTGACACCAGTAACTTGACTTACCATTCCACATGAGACAACTTCATGGACAGTGATTAAACAGGCAATGCAATAGTATGCTTTAATTAAGTATCATAATTCATAAACAAACTAACCCACACTATCCTGCAATCGATAGATGACCGGGCAGACAGCCCGCTAATGTGGGCGCTAACTAACGCACTCGATCTCTTCTAGTTATTAAGTACTAACATAGGCTAGTCATATTGTTACTAACACACTGGACCATATTGTGGTCTGAAAGTAAAAAAATAAAAAACGGGTATTCAGATGACCAAATAAAAAAAATAAAACAATCATTTTTATCTTAAAGTATATTTTTCTTAAAAACATTGAGTAGATAAAAGATTCGAGGGAAATCTCATAAGGTAATCGTCATTTGCATGTCAAACCCCCGAATACTGAAACGTCACTCAAAGTTTAAGTACCACTTAAATTTAACAGATACTCAGAAGTGACGTTTGTCAATACAAAATCTAAAGTTTAAGAGCTGCTCAAATGTTAAGCAGCCCTCAAACTTTAAGTGACGTTTCAGTATTCGGGGGTAAGTTTGATTATGTAATTATTCATCCAAACTGAGACATGCCTGGATTTTTTTCACAAAATGAAAGGGCAGATAAAAAATTTCAGAAATACAAAATCTCAATTTATAAACAGACAAAGTACAATACATATTAATTTATTTATTATTGTCAAAAATCAGTGCTAGAAATAAAAATTGAGCATATTCTATAGTTTATAACCGACAGTGGTTTCAAAATATTTTTTGAGACAAGTTAGAAAAGGCTAAGGCAGGCCATATTGACTAAATCGGACAGCACTTGTATTTGTCAAATTTTGTATCTGTAGTCAAGAATAAAGATTAAAAACAGATTGAATTTGACATTAGATGTCAAGAAAAAAAAACTTGGTTAGAAATCAGAAGATCTATAATTGAAAAAAAAGTAAAAAATTAAAAAGTTAAGTCATGCTTTTCTTTGATACAGCTTGGCTGGTAGCAAAGAGAGCATAACTGTAGCTTACTAATAATGAAATTAAATGGTGACTCATTGCTGAAGGCACTGCTAAAAGCTGACTTTTTTCCTTAATATTTTCAAACCACTGTCTGCCTAACCGTCGTCTCCTAATAAGTGTAGGTTTGAGGATCATAACCCTTGCCGGCAACCTTATCATCGATCCAGTTCCTGAGGTTGGCGACGTCTACGTAGACTCCTGGAGTTCCATCTTCACCACAGCCTATACCCCATGCGACGATACCAGCTTGAACGTATCGGTCTTTTTCGTACTGTGGAAGAAAAAACAAATTAAAACTTGACACTTCATAACTCAATTATTGCCATTCCAGTATTTTTTATTCTTGCAACACTGCGTGCATGGTGTCAGATATGTCTATCATAGAGGTGAAAGCGCCAAGCTAGCCCGTGAAATTATAAGTTACTGCTGGCTGTTTTTTAAATTCTTTTACTTATTTTTTAGTACTTATTTTTTTACCACCATTGCGTAGCACCGAACACGCGACATGTAAGACCATTTTAAAACAATAAGTTTTAAAACAGTAACGGTCGTTTCTTACACCGTATCACTTACGGACCAAAGTACCTCTAGTTAGATGCCTGAACTAAAACTGATTAACTACCTGATTAGAAAGATGTTACACTATTATAAAAGAAAGATGATATAAACACAAAGATGACAGAAAGATGTTATACTTTTGATATGTTTTCAACAGGTAGGATTCGAAATAGAATGGAACAGGATTCATTTCGAAGTATCGAGCTAATTTCGAACGAGCCCGTATCTTCGTTGACGGATTATATTCCCCTTAGTCATAATGAGTCCAGGAGCCTATTTGATCTGTATCATATACCTACCTTAATTCGTTTTGTTTCGTTTTATGTTTAAGTTATTTAGCTGAAATATTAATAACTTGCATTTGCCTGCAGCTTCGATTGTGTTAAATTCGGAGTAACACGGTTCCCCCTTCTTGCATTTGCAGGCACCTGCTACCTGTTTTGCCCTTGCGCCTTATTGATTGTGAATAGCGAAACTAAATTTTCCTTTTTATTCCGCCTTTCTCCCTCATTTCTCAATTTAAAAAAATGCAAAAACGGCTCAGCCATTAGGTATAGGCGTCAAGACGTAACAAACAAACCAACAAACTTACTTTTACTTTTATAATATTAGTAAGGATTTGTTAAATAATTTACCTATATGGGCGGGACATAGCTGAACTATTTAATTATTTAAGACCATTATGTACAAACCTATGATCCACAATAAAGATATTGAATTACACTTAAACAGTAGCCCTCCAGGGCCGCCTGAAAGTCCTTACCTCAATGGGACACGACAGAGGAGAACCACCGTCTCCCTTGCAGGTATCCTTGCCAGGCTCTCCACCAGCACACATGAATGAGGAGTGCAGTTGGAAGAACCTGCCCAGACGGGTCTTACGGAGCGAAGCTTGACATTTATCGTGTCTCACTACTGGTAACTCGATCTGAAAAAAAAGTTTGGATGTAAATAATTGTCTTTGGTCTAGTGGTCGCATGTTGCATTATTGCTGAGCATTCTTGAGCCGGGACTTTTCCTTGTTTTTTGATACCTTTGTATCAGAAATCTTCTTCGAGAAGTGGGCTATGAAATGCAAAATATTTTTTCATCTCTGATTTGTACCTAGTTCCAGAGATTATTTGTTAATAGATTTAATATAAGTAGGTACAAAAATTTAAATAAAAAAATTTAAGGCTGTTTGATTTTTGCAAAAAAGTTTTATAATTTTCCATGTGTAATTGTAATATCATACACAAACAAATGCACGAGTGCCTTTAGTAATCCCTAATTGCTTCAAGTGTGTATTTAAAATTCCCTCAATCTATCTAGGATTACATCACCAGATCCTGACCAAACCATTTTTTTTTGTTTGATCTTCTCAAGTGGTCCCTCCACTTGAGAAGATCAAACAAAAAAAAATGGTTCTCAAATAGTTCCTGGCCTCTTTAAGTAATGGCAACACTTAAAAAAAAACCGAGGTATTTAGAATCTCCTCCAATTTGCAGTCGTTTAAAAAAAGGTCCAAGTTTATAACCCACCTTTTTCAAGATAACTTGGTACCGTCCATCTTTGCCGAACTTGTCTTTACCCCAGCCGGTTGCAAAGCACCTGGTACCATCTTCTGCCTTCATCTTTGGAGGGGGGAGACAAGCCACGCCGACATTAGGTTTCAAGTCCACTGGCTGGGCGAGGAAGAGGACCGCGATATCGTAGAACAGGTTTCCTAGTACAAAAAATTATTAATATATATAAAATTATATTCTTTATTATGTTCACCATACAAATAACAAGAATAACATTCAACAACTTATAAATATAGTGACACAATGGGCGGTCTTATCGCTAAAAGCGATCTTTTCAAGACAACCTTTGGATGGATTTAAAGGACCTGTAGGAAGTCTGTGGCGTAACATTTTTCAATTGATTAATTAGTTGGTAATTATTAGGTTTGTTATACTTGAAGGCGTAGACTCGGTAATAGGTAGCCTATTTATTGCCATGAATCGTGGACGAATACTAGATTCCATAACAGCAGTAACGAAAGGTGGGCATTTTAGAATTTCCTTCCATATCACAAGACACGCACATCAAACTGATTTAAGGCAGCTTTAAAAAACAAATGTCAGTTGTGGTTTTGAGAAAAACCCGGTCAGAATGTAAAACTCTTAAGATGTTACTTAATAAATAAAGTGCCAAGATCATCTCAGCTTTATACCCAGTAGCACCACATTTGATACGAATTAAAAGACAGAAAAGTGATCTCTATTTTACCACAGATTACATAGAATCGGTCATATTGAAAATGAAATTTGAAGTTGCCAGACTGTCAAAAAAATATTCAGAATAAAGTTTATCTTAATTCTTCTATTTTAACTTTAATATTATGTTAAAACTCCTGTTCACACGCGTCGCGTTACAAATAACAAGTAGTTTTTTCACGTACTAAACACGAACCAGCACAAGTCAACCAACTGTCAAACGTGATTTTAACGAGCAGATGGTCGTAAGATAAGGTCTACCATGCCTTGAGACCATCTTAGCCATAGAACCTAAGATATATTAATCAGTAGTGATCTCACTTGAAAATCGAGCCTCAAACCGGATCTCCATATCTGTTTATTAATTATATCGATATCTCAAATGCGGTCTACGACTGGGTTTCAGAGGTGAGAATTGTTTATAAATACTGCCTTGAGACTATTAATCAATCAATCATTTATTTTGTGGAACATAGATGTTTACAGGTAGTATTTAAGAGATAGGTTCACTATGTTTTGCCAATAGATAGCTACAAAGTTAAGGTAGGTATAAAATAAAATAAGCAAAAATAAATTATATATAAAAATAAAATTAAGAAGTTAATTAATGAAAATAACTAAGTATGTCAATTAAGTGATATGTTGTCAGTATCATTATTAAAAAAGGGATGTGTGTACTTATGTACACGCGTTAGAAGTTATACTTCTTTGGTGTAAAGAAAAAAAACTTTGGTAACCCATCCATTTCCAAACCTTGGTGAGAGTTGCTTAACCAGGCTCCGTGTGCTAACCCATCCATTTCCAAAGCTCGGCAAGGGTTGCTTAACCTGGCCCCCTGTGGTAACCCATCCATTTCCAAACCTCGGCAAGGGTTGCTTAACCTGGCCCCCTGTGGTAACCCATCCATTTCCAAACCTTGGCAAGGGTTGCTTAACCTGCCCCCGTGTGGTAACCCATCCATTTCCAAACCTTGGTGAGGTTGCTTAACCTGGCCCACTGTGGTAACCCATCCATTTCCAAACCTCGGCTATGCAATAGCTTAATAAAAACACCAAAAGAATATTTGAAACACGTATTCTAAGTATAAAAATACTAGAATATACAACATGAACATAGTTACTAGAACACCTATAACTAACTTCATGATGTCGCTGTGCGCGCGCAAATCACTCTCATCATTTTTCTCCATCGCGCCAAAAGAAGTATAACTTCAAAAATAAACTACGCTACGACATAGACTACGCATTTGCAAACATGTCCATACGAACCAACAGCCCGATTAAAGCTCTGCAGTCTGTGTATTCTCCTTACCTTTATTGAAGTCTTCATGAATAACAGCATTCGCGACATCTCTATCTTGGAAAGGATAGATCTCCTTGGTGCTCTGAGTATCCCACTCCCCTGCTCTGATCCTTAGGGCTTTCGAGCTGGCTACGTAGTGGGCAGCCGTCAGGACCACGCTTGGGTGAATGAGAGATCCACCGCCAACGTAGACGTTGAGCTTCTGACCGTCTGGTTCGTTTTCATTGACCGGCTCGATCCTATGGGTAAAAAAAAGACATAGGTGGTGATTTAGGTCGAAAAATAACACTCAACATCATTTTCCTGCCCTTTTATTTGAGGTCGGCGCGACACGTTTTCCTCTTCCATTCTCCCCTATTAGACGTCACGCCATCATTTACTCCTTTCTCCTTCATATTATTCCTTACACAATCCATCCATCACTTTCTTTGGCCTTCCTCTCGCTTTCCGTCTATCAACATTCAGATCCATCATTCTTTAAGTCACATGTGCTTCGTCCCTCCACATTACATGTCCATACCAAGACAAACGATCTCCTTTTCTTACTTTATCCATTCTTGTCACTCCACACATCCATCTCAACATTCTCATCTCGGCTACATGCAATCGCTTTGCATCCACCTTTTTTACAGCCCAGTATTCTGACCCATACAGTACAACAGGTCTAATCACGGACTTCAATTATATTTTCCCCTTTAATTTGAGGGTCATCCGTGAGTTACAAGGTGTACCTACCTGTAGCCATTAAAACACACACGAAGAAAAGCACTAGAAGGAGATTTATTAGCGAGAACATAAGGTTTGTAGTGGCTGAGAAAGATTCGTTCGCACCCAACTTTAGTTAAATAATAAGGAGGACATAAAAGACAGAAGACGATTGATCAGCAGTTTAAAAAACCAGAAGTTTTGAGTGTAAAAGAGAGAACGATATACAACAGCTGTGTGCGAAAAAGAGACAAACGTTATTGGTAGTGCTTCCACAGCGTATGTTTTTACTTACTTCACCCATAATCTACTCACACTAAGTCTATTTCTGCTCCGTCCACGGGTACGCTGTAAGAGAATGTTAGTAAAAACACCGCATTGAAATTTGAATTTTCATTTCGGAGTAAATATTGCACAAATAGACGAAGAACATGCCTTAATTTAATCTAAATATACTTATTATTTCATTGCTGTTAAGCTACGGTCTAACCAAGTTTTAGTTTTACTTAAATTCTTAATCTCTATTTTAAATTCCAAATACTCCGAAATGTGTTTTTAATTCTTTCATTATTTTGTTAGCTTACAGTAAATTATATTGTACATGCTGTGGTCTCCTGTAATTACGCACCTACATGATTTGTCGTCTATAATTTAGTTTTCATAATCTGATCCTTTCATCTATACTTCTATACTAATATTATAAAGAGGAAAGATTTGTTTGTTTGTTTGTTTGTAATGAATAGGCTCCGAAACTACTGGACCGATTTCAAAAATTCTTTCACCTTTGGAAAGCTACATTATCCCCGAGTAACATAGGCTATATAACATCACGCTACGACCAACAGGTGCTGAGCAGCGCGGGTGAAACCGTGGGGAACAGCTAGTCTTAAATAAAGTAATAAAGTGTCTGTAAGATAATTACGACCATAATGCGAGCGAGGCCGCTGGCATAAGCTGGTCCACGGCTGGGGGCGTAAGGCGTCGTCCCGCGCATAAGGGGGCCACGCAAAAATGTTTCAATTCCCTAATTGTGACCCTTCACAAAGGGGATAATGGGTCCTGACAGACAAACAGATGGACAACGAAGTGTTCTTATAAGGGTTCCGTTTTTTCCTGTTGAGGTACAGAACCGTACAGACTGAAAAGAAAGCGGAAACAGCGGCTGGTGTTAGCTAAGATATAATCTGGAACTGAAAGGGGCCTCGCAAAGCTGATGTCACCGATGACCGCATTTGGTCCAGTGCCGCGTCTGCGTGTCCAGTACCTATTTGACTTCAAAACTCTATTCATTTATTTCAATTAAACAGTTACGGGCACTTTTGAATATCAAAAACTATGTTGGGATCAAGTTCTTGTTTAACGTTTCCTGCGCCATTATTTTAATAGAACTTTCAGCTTGTGCTTTGAAGGCCTAAAAGATCTCGAAACTTACCTAACCCTTGGTGCGTTTGAGACCTAATGAGTCTCCTAAAGATACAGGTTTCTCATACTTAAGGCGCAAGCTGTTTTTGTACAGTTTTCTAGAGCTATCTACTTGTTATTTTAAACGAACTAAGTAACAAAAAAAATACGTTAAATTTCTTTATAATCTTGATTCCATTATTGTAGGATTTAGTCTTTGTTTTTATTGAGTCATTATTTAGTAAATCTCCTTACAATAAAGCCCCAGAAATGAGAAAAAAATATCAATAACATGCATCTCCTCGTAAAGTAAACATTGTTTAATTTTGCTACTGACACTAATGGATACACAATTCTATAATGAACATTTTGGTAGAAATATTTTTTTTCCAAAAACCCAATACTTAATTTTATATCGATTTTATTCCAAAAAATAGGCATTATTCACTACTGCTCTCACTCACTCACTCCTGTGCGGCAAAGAGGGAAGCGAATGCTCAATGTTATTTGCGTAGGGTACGGCCTTAATGTTAGATCCTCAGGTAAGGAGTGAAACAACACGATTATATTTAACGCACAATACAAAAGTCCTGTAAGAGATCTGATAGATCTTCTAATGCAACGAACGTGTTAATTAGACGAAGCTAAATACTAGTATTTCACATCTGAGTGACTGCCGTTCTGACCTCCAAAAACCAGTTATAAACTAACCAAAATGTAATACAATACTAACTTGAGAATAGCGACCATCCAAGGAAACTCTCCGAATTTGGTCTCTCCGTTGATTTCTCCAGTTGTTCGTAGATCAGCACCGTCCGGGTTCGCCCAACCGCATCCTTCGCGCTGGAACACAAAAACATAAGAATCATTATAGCTAGGTACAATCAAGGTTACGGCCAAGAGGTTAACTCTAGAAAATCCCTTAAAAAGGGCTATTCTGGGGTGTAATAAATACGGCACCCTTATTTTTTTGGACTGGGAAATCATCAAATAACTTCCCCTGGGCGGAGCGGCGGGGAGTGTCAGACTTGTACTGACTATAACCCACCCATGTTCCTTCTATTGCCCTTTACGTTTCGCGGCCGCGGTATCACTTTCGAACAACCCGCAACCCCGGAAATACGGCACGGTTGGCGCAGTGTTTGAGCGATCGCCTGCTGCGCTACGAGGCGTGGTTTCGATGCCCGCACGGAACAAATATTTGAATGACCTACAGGTAGTTTTTTCAGGTCTGGCTGTTCGTGTATGTGAGTTTAAATGTTTGAACGTACCCACAATATAGGTGAAATTCCTAGTGTGAGGCAAGGATTAATAAAAGTAATTTATGTATACATACATAACTTACTTTTATGTATACTTCATGGATACTCAAAAAGGCGTACGTACACGGGCAAGGAACCATTATTATAAAGAGGTAAGATTTTTGTTTGTTTGTAATCGAATAGGGAATAAAAATTACTGGACCAATTTCAATATTTTATTAACTAATAGGAATCTACATTATCAAGAAGTAACATAGTCCCTCGGTAGAGGGCAGCAACTAAAGACGCGGGTGGAACCGCGAAAGACAGCCAGTATTGTATGCAATCATTGTTTTACAATTTTGTAAACATAGTTAAAAATTCATTAAACCATTTGAGTAGCCGGTCTACGAAGTCTAAGGTCTAGGAAGTTACGCCGAAACATATTTTTGTATAGCCTACAGAGAGTTGTTCTGGGTTTGGCTGTTTGTGTATGTGAGTTTAAATGTTTGTAAATGCACCCACAATACAGGAGTAATTCCTAGTCTGGGGCAACGTTTTACGTTACGTTTCCTTTCGTTATGTTTAAATCCTATATAATAGAGGACAAGGCTATTGCCATGCACAAAGCCAGACTCAGTAGCTACTATTAAGAAATACTTGAAGAAAAAACTCAATAACACCCCATGGGAATCGGACCCAGGACCTCTCACTTCGCAGTCGCTCTTACAACTACTAAACCTACGAGTATCGACGCAATAATCACGCACACAACAATATTATATTGTCAAATAACCGACTAGGTATACAAGACTCGTTTGTCTTCGACTGAGCTTGACCATGCATATAACCGGTATGACAAGGCTGTTTAAATAACATTAAGATAATTGTTTACAAAGACGAAACGCTTGCTCCTAGAATTTGAGTGTTGCTTGCAGGGGCAGATCTATATAAGGCCTTTTTGGGCTGTAACCTAGGGCCCCTTGAGGGTGAAGGGCCCCCATTTACCATTTTAAGCCATAGACAATTTTGAATAAAAAAAAACAAACACTGCAATTTGGCAGGTATACAACTCTGCCTTAAGCAAACTTACCAAACACAAAACTAATAAAAGCTGGGCTATATTAAACTATAGTACGGCCAACGAGAAGCGATACCAAATGTAAACAAAACCCATGCTAAACGCCCATCTAAAATGGCCGCCCGAATGTTGGCGAACCCGTCTTAACGTTGTCATGTTTTTGTCGGGAGAACGAGACATTACGACAAAGGCACAAGATGGAAAGAGCTAAATATTAGATTGTCAACGCCACAGTTGTTCTTTAGGTTAATGACCTTTCGTATCGCTTCTCGTTGGCCGTACTATAGAAATGCGGTTAATGTGTCGTCGTATGTACCCAGTTTATCATTTTCGAAAACAGTTTTTTTTACATAAGGGTAAACACTTGGTTAATTAAGCAGGCCCCCAAATAGTATTAGTCCAGGGTCCCCCACAAACTTACGGTCAGGCTCTGGTTGCTTAGATTGATGAGATCTTAAGAATCTCCTTAAACCCCCTCTCTACTCTACCGACTTCTACTCCTACTCCTTTACTGTTTACTCTGTGCGGTTGTGGAATTCGCTTTCGCCTGACATTTTAGGGACTGCCAAACTGTTTCAGTTTACAAGAGAAGAGTGAAATAATATAATTATCTTTCCATTTCACCATAATTGCATAGTCGTTATTATTATATTATTTTATTTATGTTATACATTTGTCTTTGTACTTGTATGCATGTAAGTAAGTTCTTATATTGTAAGTACTAGTTGGCGCCCACGGCTGCGCCCGCGTGGTATCGAAAAAAGTATCCTATGTATTATTCCAGGCTATAATCTACCTCTGTGTCAAATTTCATCACGATCCGTTCAGCCGTTTTGACGTGAAACAGTAACAAACATCCATACATCCATCCATCCTCACAAACATTCGTATTTATAATACTAATAGGATTTATAGTTATTATTTGCTAAATGTTTAAAAAATATTTTCTCTTTTTACACATTGTCTACATCTCTTTTTATTTACTCTCCTTTCGCAGGTATGCTAGAAGAGATTTATTTAGAAATAAGCATTACCTTTGTACCTATTTTCTGTTCCTGTGTTTTTTTACTTCATTCAGTATGTATATAAATCTTTAAATAAATAAATTGGTTTTCGTAGCTAATTAGCTAAATCAGTACATATATAGATTCACTCTGTCGGACAGACAGACAGGCCAAATCTATTTCGTCCAGCTACCCTACCATGATGTCTTAAAGCAGAACTTATTCCACTGAGGGAAAGAGACAGAGCTATACAGGGTGTCTAGCACCATCTATTTCTCGCACAGGAATAAGAACTGCTTTAAGATGTCATGGTAAGCCTACAGTTTGTCTATTGCATCTGCTTACACCTGTTTGCCACAGCTAAAAAAACTGATATAATGGGGGCGACACAATTTAAATCTGGAGAGTAAATATCTTCTATTAATCGCTACATAGATGTGAAATAAAATAAAACAAAAGCGAGTCAGACCCGCGCACTGCGGGTTTCGTACAAACTTGCGACATAAACAGCCATATCTTTTGACTGAGTAGACTTAGGGGGTTGTATTTTTCTCATCACAAAGGGACCACAGAGTTGAGTATATCGTATTGATTTCAACTTGATACCTTCACTCGTTCCCGAGATATAGGGTCTTGACAGACAGACGGATAATCCTAAAGAAGATCGGAAGATTCTTAAAAATAAGGGTGGCCTTCCATACATGAAACTAGGTATAAGGTAGCTGTCATAACGACCTTGCGAAGATAAAGCAATAGTGAGCGAAGCGAACATGAAAATTGGAGCATGTAGAACGTTGAAAGCGAGCGGAACGAGCTCAAAAGTTTGAGTATTCTCGTCGAAAATCAGTTGTAATAAGGACCCGGTTTTTGTCAAAAACTTAGCTAAGCCGATTACACATCGATAAGTACTTTTAACGATAAATAATCTTCAAAATTAAACTTACAAACAAGCTATAAACACTGCATACAAACAAAAAACAGCCAATTGTAAGACTTACGCTGCTTGTGGGAAGAAAAATCGACGAAAAAAACAATAAAAAAAACAATCAAGTGAGACATTTAGGTACGCCTTAAAAACGTGAATAAAGCAAGCAAGTAATTAATGAAACAATCGAAACCTCAACACATGCATCCGTTCGGCAGCCAACCTGTCAAAGGAGGAATATATTAGAAACAGTATTTTTTTTTTATGTATGGCATCTCGCCGTTCAACCAAGGAGGTTGTCGTCTGCTTAACCGGGCGAATCCTGTGGGTGCCTTAAAAATTAAGACCTCCAGCCAGGGTAAAAACTTAGAAACTAAGCGACTACACGCTAAGGGGGGTGCCATTAGCGTGTAGTCGCTTAGTTTGTAAGTTTTTCTGTGGAGTACGAGCCTCGGCTTAAGGCGTCGCTGAGGGACAGCCTGGATCTGAGTGATATTATTTATGGACTATTTTAACTTACTGGCTCAGCAGCACGGGCTGGCTCTTGCAAGGGACGGTTGGGAAGAAACAGTAGGGTTACCATGACATTTTATAGCAGTTCTTATTCCAGTGTGTAAGAAAGAGATGGTCCTAGACACCCTGTATAGCTCTGTCTCTTTCCC
Organism: Ochropleura leucogaster; assembly: GCA_958449745.1. Taxonomy (NCBI): domain Eukaryota; kingdom Metazoa; phylum Arthropoda; class Insecta; order Lepidoptera; family Noctuidae; genus Ochropleura; species Ochropleura leucogaster. The sequence goes on along the minus strand of OY288228.1, from coordinate 5,882,776 downwards.
TCAGTGGAAAAAAGTTCTGTTTTAAGACGCCATGGTAGGGCGGCAGGACCTTCGTACACGAGGGAATTTTGTCAAAGCATTTCTAAATCAGCATAATTTCAAATTAAAAATGAACCGACCATATCTTTTGACTGCCTAGACTTAGAAGGTTGATTTTGATGTCTATTATGATTGTTTTTTTTTTCAATTGTTTGTTTTCAAGTGTTTTGTGCGTACATAAATTAATAAATAAAAATATTAGAGTGTAAAGATAACTTCGACAAAGACGAAAAGCATAGTTTTCTCCTTTATTGAGATCTACATCCTACACAAATGTCCTTTTTTTTGGTATTGTTCGTCGTTTCGTTGAGCTCCTTGGGTTTTGAGTTGAGCTACACGATAACTGACAATTGCTTGCACTGACTGGACAGGTCCACTCAATCTGTGTGGTGCTTTCTTAAAAAGACCATTTTCAGACACTAGTCTGCATAGTCCTCATGTAAGTTGACCAAGATTTTTATGACCTCTGAGTTTGTTTCGGCTGTTTCTTCTCAGAGTAGTCGGATACGAAACACCGGCATCATCTAGTTTAAAAAAAAACCGGCCAAGAGCGTGTCAGGACACGCTCAGTGTAGGGTTCCGTAGTTTCCCGTCCGTCACAATAAGTGTTCCCAGTTATGAGGCCAACTGAACAATTCGGTAATACCCGATCCAATGTAATAAGTACCTACAGCGCTATCTCTCCAGGAATTGGGTTACTAATTAATACAAAGACGTGCAATTTTGCTGGTAATTTTGGATTACGAGAACCAATTTCAATAATTCTTTTTTTGTTTGAAATAAGATACGTTTAGGATAATTTAATATGTGAACAAAGTTACAAAAAAACCTTGCATATACGATTATACTACAAACTTAGTCCAGAAATTATTTTGTACAACTTTTTGTCTTTTTTGTACAAAAACTGTTGTGTCAATTAAGTTCAAAATAATTTTCATAGAAAGTCCTTATAAAGTTCTACTTTTCAGATTTTTTTCATATTTTTTAGACTTATGGTTCAAAAGTTAGAGGGGGGGGGACACATTGTTTTTTACTTTTGGAGCGATTATTTCCGAAATTATTGACATTATCAAAAAATGATCTTAGTAAACCCCTATTCATTTTTAAATACCTTTCCAACAATATATCACACGTTAGGGCTGAAATTAAAAAAAAAATCACTTCCCACTTTACATATAGGGTGGCTACCCTAATAAAACATTTTTTTAAAATTTTTATTTTACCACTTTGTCGGCGTGATTGATATACATATTGGTACCAAATTTCAGCTTTCTAGTGCTAACGGTCACAGAGATTAAGCGAGGACGGACGGACGGACGGACGGACGGACGGACGGACGGACGGACAGACAGACATGGCGAAACTATAAGGGTTCCTAGTTGACTACGGAACCCTAAAAAAAGACGTGTAAAAGTGTTTGTGAAAACCTACTTGCAAAATAAACATCATTTATCATTAACAATACCTCAAAATCAATGTACATAAGTAACTATTCAAAATAAATAATGAATGATGCGATTGAAAGGTTTACAATGTCATTTTAAAACGAATGTGGTTAGCGTAAGGTCATTAATATCAAGTTGACCGTGAACTAACCGCAAAATAGGTTTTTAAGGTTTGTATTCTAAGTTAATTGCAATATGCTCCACACTAGTGTCTGTTCATTTTCGTTAGAGTTCCGTAAGCAAAGGGTAAAACGGGACCTTATTTAAGACTCATACTATATTTACCGGACCGGACGGACCTGTTGGTCTAGTGGTTAGTGGCCCTGACTGCTGAGCCGGGGGTCGTGGGTTCGATTCCCACCCAGGACAAACTTTGTGTGATGAGCATGATTGTTTGTCCTGTGTCTGGGTGTGATTTATCTATAATATGTATGTATTTATAAATGATATAAGTATGTATATCAGTTGTCTGGTTACCATAACACAAGCTCTGCTTAGCTTGGGATCAGATAGCCGTGTGTGAGTTGTCCCAAGATATTTATTTATTTGTCCCAGACAGTTATTGTCGTGGCAGGAAACATCGTTTGCTGGTTGTTCCAACCTGCCGTACTGTTGCGCACTCCCAGTCGCCTATATTCCTACAACACTGGGGGCTATCAACGCTCTCCTGAACTCGAACACAGGTTTTGATATGTTTGGGGATGTATGGAAGGTGATACTGTTAGAATGTTTGAATTTCTGTGAGAAGAACGTATGACTGAATTTATTTGTTTAAATAGTGTAATTATTTTCCTCGGCCGTTCTATCTATACTAATATTATAAAGCTGAAGAGTTTGTTTGTTTGTTTGAACGCGCTAATCTCAGGGACTACTGGTTGGAATTGGAAAATTCTTTTAGTGTTGGATAGTCCATTTCTTGAGGAAGACTATAGGCTATATAACATCACGCTACGACCAACAGGTGCTGAGCAGCGTGGGTGAAACCGTGGGGAACAGCTAGTAATAAATAAATAAATAAGACTACGCTGTCTGTCCATTCGTCAGGCTGCATCTAATGAACCGTGATAGTTGGCCTATTGTTTTTTTTTTTACTTATTACTATAAATACTAATGATGTGCTTCTGTTGCCGCTACCTATAATAACAAATACTAAAACAGAATAAAATAAATATTTAAGAGGGCTCACATACAACAAACATACTTTTTTTTGACGTTTTTACAGATACGGTACGGAACCGTCCGTGCCCGAGTCCAACTCACAATTGACCGGTTTTTATAATTCACGATAAAACAACATCAACAAAGGTTATTCAATTTCACTTTTGCATAATTTGAAGTAGGTACTTACCTACAGCAATAAAAAGCAAAAATAAAGCGATAATTTAGATTTAAATTAATAATTCAGTTTAGTTTATTTTGCGTTGTAATAAAGACACTATGATGTAGTCCTACTTATAGTTATTGGGGCGCAAAATCCCAATAACATTAGTATTTAGTGTTCCAAATCTAAAAAGGACATAACAGAACCCTTATAGGATCATTTTTTTGTCAGTATGTTTGTCTGTCAAAACCAAAGGGTCTATCTCAGGAACGAGTAAAGATATTGAGTTGAATTTAAAACCATACACTCAGATCTGTGGTGCCATGAAGCTGTGAAAAATCAACCCTCTATCGCAATCCCAATAAATAAAAATCGATTCGTTTTGCTTACGGATAATATATATTACTAGCTTTCGCCCGCGGCTTCGCCCGCGTTAAATTTGGGGTAATACAGTTCCTCTTGGGCCTTATTGATTTGTAATAGCAACGCTAAGTTTTCCCTTTTCTTCCCTCTTTCTCCCGCACATCCCACTTTTTCTAAATAAAAATTAGCCTATGTCCGTCTCCTGGTTCCCAACTATCTCTGTAAAGCGTGAAGAGGTAACAAACAAACAAACAAACTCACTTTCGCTTTTATAATATTAGTAAGGATTTTGACATACGTCTCGTAACTTAAAATACTACAATGGTTACCCAAAACGAATCGTTTTTTGTTTTTTTGGAACCGGGCGTACCTACCCACCTAAGAAGTCTACGCTACGCAATCAAAAGATAGGGATGTTTTCGTCGTATTTCCCATCGCAAAGGGAATCAAATCTAAAGCGAACTTTCCGTGGAGTTCGTCATGACGAAACAAAAACGATGTTACACGAAGACTGTCGACGGCATCGTTCCGTTGACACCTTGGATAACCTACTAAGCCAATGCTACTTGTCTACCTTCAACTCAATGGACTATTAAAACACGTCATAATTAGGTACTCACGCTTATTTAGTAAACTGTATGCATCATGATAATACCCTTATTAAAATAACAAGAGCAATAAAAATACTTTTAGACACGGTAATCTGATCATGGTAATAACATTACTGATTTGACATATAAAATAAAACATTTAAACATGCATTGTTATTTTTATTTAGTTACTTGACCAGTGACAATGGAATCTTTTGTTTGGTCGCCATTTTGTTTTTTTTTTTGTTGTTTAATTTGGCGTCTATATTTGTGTCCGTTTGAGTGTGGCTCTCTTCTATTAAATAGCACTTAAATGTAACTTTTGAAATGCAGAAAAACTCTAAAACTATATCTTATAAGCGTCATTTATGTTTCAGGGAACAATTTGGGCTGTCTCTCATTTTTTTTGCCGCCTTTGTTTAGATTGACGTCTGGAGAAATGACAGATGTCATACTGTTCATGTTTTTCAAAACGTACTTATTTGAATAATAATTCACAATTTATTATAGTGAAGAATAATTCAACATTGAGCCCTTCCTGATTACTTGTGAGTTGAAGATTTTAAATGACAAGTTTAGGATCTAAATTGTTAGTACGTCGAGGAAGAATGTTTTTTAAACGTTTCGTGTAAGCTAATTGTAGGAAAAATATTGTGAATAGGTATCTGTAGTTTACACTATGTTGAAATACGTGATAAAATAAACTTCTTATAAGGTTATTGATACTAAATAGAATGGATAACAGGCCCTTACTCTCTAGTAGCGATAGCCCTCATTTCGATCCCCTTTCAAATTCAATCAAACGTCAAAATAAGCAAGCAAGCGTTGAGAGGACCAGAAGGGCTACTATGACATCTTATAGCAATTCTTATTCCACTGAGGGAAAGAGATGGTGCTAGACACCCTGTATACCTCTGTCTCTTTCCCTCAGTGGAATAAGAATTGCTTTAAGAGGTCATAGTAGGGTAGCAGGAGCCTAAAATGGGCGCCTTAGCAAAATCCATAACAGGATAATTATAGGTACAATGTATCCGGTCACGGACTGGCGATACTCTATGTACCTTCTTATATAACAAACATTCTAAGATTCAAATTTACTGGTTTAAAAAAAAAACTACAATTTTTTTTTCACATGATTGACTTTTTTTTGGATTTTAATTTTGTTTTCTAAAGTTATGAAAATGTAAGCTCATCTTAATTTAAACGATAGGCAGTATTGTTGCCCTCTGCATAAAGCTATTTTCGTCTCAGTAAGACCAAAACTTTGAGAGATATGATTATTTTTTGTACACGCATAGAGAATACTCAAAATAGCTGCTAAAAAGCGGGGACGTGAATTAGACCAAAGTGTGTAGCGTAATAGTATGTTAAAACACTCGTTACATAAGTATTTAGAATATCGCTAGTCACACAGACACATTGTATACCTAAATTACGTGACAGTTCGTGAAATGATATGGAATGAAATAATATTTACGTCTGTTACCATTCTAAGGATTTTAATGTGTTTGAAAAATATCACCCAAATAGATCTAAACTGAAATATTTATCGAAAAAGGCTATATATAACAGCTACTCAGCTGCTGAGCAGCAGGGGAAACCACTGGGCACAGCTAGTATCTCATAGCACTTTGATTATACATAGAACTAATCGCTGCTTAGGGACAAAGTATTTATCTATACTAATATTATAAAGCTGAAGAGTTTGTTTGTTTGTTTGTTTGTTTGTTTGTTTGAACGCGCTAATCTCAGGGACTACTGGTTGGAATTGAAAAATTCTTTTAGTGTTGGATAGTCCATTTCTTCAGGAAGGCTATAGGCTATATAACATCACGCTACGACCAACAGGTGCTGAGCAGCGCAGGTGAAACCGTGGGGAACAGCAAGTGGTAGAATAAACATGGTTGGATCCAATTCATCATCCGTCCACCCTGTACCCAACTTGGGCCAGTCCAGTATAACCTGGATACCAACATTTTACATGGCACCATACATCTGATCTACACAGCGAAACACTGGCAACTATCGGAAAAATTATTTGAATCTTATTCTAAACGAAAATCAAAATCAAAAAATCAAAAGTAATTTATTCAAATTAGGCTGATAATCAGCACTTTTTGAACGTCAGATTACAAGAGACAGTCCCACAAAAACGCCCTGCCCTTCGCCACTTCCTAGTGTTTTAGCTGGGAAGAAGAAGTGGCGGAACAAACTCCCCAGCAACACATCTGTCTGTCAGGTTAGAAGAACCAGATTTTATACAATTTATATTATCACAAAAAAAAAATAAAAAAAAATATTCATTCATTGTCACTTGTCAGCTAGCAAACACCAATTATATATAAAAAACAAAAAATAATAATAATAATAATACCCAAGTCTAAATAATAAATTAACCAGTCTAACGGGTGTGCCCGCTTACACGTGCAGTGAAGAAGTCACAGGTGATAAACTAGGACCATAGTGCAAAAGAAATAAGCTAAGCATAAAAAAGATAAATATAAATAATTATATTCAGTCAATGCTCGAGGTCACTAGTTAACCACATGCCAATAACAAAAACACACAAAATGAAACAAGTAAGTATATAAAGAAAAAAAAGTAAAATATAAAATTACATGACGAAGACATGTAACGTATCAATAATCTAATTTGGCGAAAAAACATGAAGGAGAAGAAAAAAATAAATAATAATAATCGTCTTGAGTTCAACACAGTGACCAACTATGCTTGTCATCTAAATAGTCGTTAATAGAATAGTATGCTTTTAAACAAAGGTTAGATTTTACTTTAGCTTTAAATGCATTAAATGGCAAATCTAGAAAAGAAGCAGGTAGCTTGTTATAAAAAGTTATACCAAGCCCTACAATTAATGAATTATGAACCTTATGAAGCCGGTGGAAGGGAGCACGTAGTTTATGCTTATTTCTAGTGTTAATGTTGTGAATATCACTGTTTTTACTATATAGATGGATATTTTGCCTAACATATAAAATGTTGGCCAAGATGAATTGAGAAGCCACAGTGAGAATACCAATCTCTTTAAAAAAATCCCTCAGAGAAACCCGGACACCTAGTTGATAAATTGCACGAACCGCTCGCTTCTGCAGAACAAATACATTCTGGATATCAGCGGCTTTGCCCCATAGCAGAATACCATAGGACATGACGCTATGGAAATAACTAAAATAGACCAATCGTGCCGTGTCAACGTCAGTGTATTGTCTAACTTTTCTGACGGCGTATGCGGCCGAACTTAGCCTTCCCGCTAGGCTTGATATGTGTGGACCCCATTGTAATTTTGAATCTACTGTTATACCCAGGAACACTGCCGAGTCTACAGTTTTAAGCTTCTCATTGCCAAGGACAATGTTGGGACCAAGATTTCTAACATTGGGTAGAGCGAATTTAATACATTTAGTTTTATTGGCATTAAGAACAAGGTTATTTGACGTGAACCAATCCGTGACCATTGATAGCGCGCTGTTTACATCGTTAAAATCTTGTCTATTTCTATCTACTTTAAAAACAAGAGACGTATCATCAGCAAACAGTACAACGTCACAAATACCCTTTAAATGATATGGTAGGTCGTTAATATAAACCAAGAATAAAAATGGACCCAGTATAGAGCCTTGAGGTACTCCTAGCTGAACAGGTAGCCCAGAAGATTTCGCGCCATTAACATCTACACATTGAAATCTGTTTTGTAAGTATGAGCCTATTACATTTAAGGCTTCATTTTGAACACCGTAATGACGTAGTTTCCGTAAAAGCGTGTCATGGTGAACGCAATCAAAAGCTTTAGAGAGATCGCAGAAAATACCGATTGCATTTTGAGCGTTCTCCCACGCATTAAATAACAAAGCAACACCCGCATCTGTTGTCGAACGACCTTTTGTAAAACCATATTGATCATTGTGAAGAAGGTTGTTTAAATTAAAATGTCTCAACAACTGCTTGAGTATTAACTTTTCAAAAATCTTGCTGAAGGCAGGTAAAATAGAAATTGGCCTGAAGTTACCCATATCATTTTTATTGCCAGATTTAAAAAGAGGGATAACTTTACTGTTCTGTATATATCTACTGTTGAAAGCTTTTGTATAGACGCCTGCAGGTCAAGCTACCAGAAACTGTAAATTTTTCCCAATGAACCTTGAACCTTAATGCTTTAGAAATAAACTCGAGAACCTATCAAAGAAATCTGACAGATTGTAGTAGCTTGATGTGCAGGCGTCTGTACATGTTCTAAAAGTCTGTAATCAGAGCAGGAATTTGAAAATAATAAAAAAAGTAACGAAAACTAAGCCTAAACAGGATTCAAATCATGCTTTTAGAAAGAGATACCGAAAACTGGTTGTATTGAAACTACTGAACTGTAAAAGACAACAGTTTTGAGAAAAACGTTTTTGGACAAACATCAAAACGCAATCATTGCCAACCTTAACATTTTAATACAACTAGTGCCTCACCAAAAAAAAATTTACATTTTAATATGACATTTAAACCAATTATTGCCATAAACAAAATTTATTACGGAGAATGATTGAATGTTGCCGTTCTGATAAACTTTTTTTAAACTGTTGTCATTCATCCTAGTAGTTGCAATACACAGTCTACTGTATATGAAAAAAAAAACACTTTTTACTTAATACTCCACCTGCCCAAACAAAAAGAGGTACAAAGAAAATCATAGATAAGATTCATAAATGAAGAAAAACAGACAACACTCCCTAAAATCACACACAAATTAAAAATGTCATACATTTGATGGTTCCCATTCTTCTGTTTTATTGTTGAACACCTATTTAAAACAACCAACAGAATTAGTTACTCGGTTACTCCACAGTCGTTTATTATTTATTGCGTACTTCTTTTTAACCGACTTCAAAAAAAGAGGTTCTCAATTAACTATATTTTTTTTGTATGTTTGTTACGCGATTTTTCCGACGATTATGGGTCGATTTTCAAAATTCTTTTTTCAATCGAAATGGTATTCTCCCGAAGGGGTCCCCCGCATAAATTATATCTATATTGCTTAGGTAATTTGTAAGTTAAGTAACGTCTATAATTTTTTTTTCTAATGTTTTTGAACGATATGCTAAAATCTCTGAAAAGCAAATAAATGAGTACTCGATAAAAATTTGTGTGACACGCTATCATACCAAAACTCAAACGGCTGAAATAAAATCTTTTATTGCAAATACAACTAACTGTAAAAAATTAACACTAAACTACTACTACCTACTAACACGGAAAAACATCTATGATACAAACTAAAGTACTGTCTTCTGGGAGAAATAGTAGATTATTAACCAAGGGGATAAAGCAGTGTCTTCTGTCGCGGGTGACGATTTAAATCGCGAGCGTAAAGAAGGACTCGAGCTGTACTCCCGAGCGAAGCGAGGGATTTAATACGAGTCCTGAGTGTAGCGAGGGATTTAAGTTCACCCAAGACTAAGACAGCTTTATCACTGAGGAAAATACTCTACTTTTCGTACCATTCGTTTTAGGTATTATATTACTGCTGAATATATTTATAATCGCTATCTAATCCAGATCCGTAATCGGTCAATTTTAACATGTCTGCACAACCGCGTTACGAAAAAAAGACGTCAATTATACCGACAAAAAATACCTGGTATTTTAATAGTTATATCACTTTTCTACCATAAACTTCTATTTTCCACCATTATGTAACGTACAGACGCCAGCAGGTTAAGCTACCCGAAACTGTCATTTTTTCCCAATGAATCTTGAACCTAATAATTCAGCAATAAAGTCGAAAATCTATCAAAGAAATCTGACAGATTTTAGTAGCTTAATATGCAGGCGTCTGTACCCTGTTAAAATACCTTATAATGTTTAAAAAAACAAAACCACACGGATTTGTGAATAGCGGGTTATCGGTTCGACGATTGGATTAGGAGAACATAGACTAGTGCCGATTGTCTATTACCTACGGTTGGATTGGATACTCCCAAAACGGTTAAAGAAACTAGCATGTCCTAAATTCCGCATGGACTCACAGCAATCCGCTGGTTTCGTATGTAGGATCTCCGTCTTCCCTCTTATATTGGGCCAGGATCATCCAAAAAGTACAAAATGAGGGTTTTCATACCTGAGGCTCGTCAGGCTTAGGCGTCGGTTTCACGGGCTGGTCTGGGGGCCTCTTGTCGGGTACCAGGCAGCAGGTGTCTATGTACGAAGCGCAGGGCCCGTCGCGAACACTGAGAAGGTAAGGTTATGAATTATTAAAAATCTTAAACTATAGTACGGCCAACGAGAAGCGATACCAAATGTAAACAAAACCCATGCTAAAAACCCATCTAAAATGGCCGCCCGAATGTTAGCGAACCCGTCTTAACGTTGTCATGTTTTTGCCGGGAGAACGAGACATTACGACAAGGCCGAAGATGGAAAGAGCTAAATATTATATTGTCAACGCCACAGTTGTTCTTTAGGTTAATGACCTTTCGTATCGCTTCTCGTTGGCCGTACTGTAGAGCATCACAGACCTTTTTGAATGTGAAGAAACAAAAGGATTAAGTTCCAGCCACAAGACATAATAACTTGTGTGATAATCTTACTAATATTATAAAAGCGAAAGTGAGTTTGTTTGTTACCTCTTCACGCTTTAATGGCTAAACCGGTTTGATGAATTTTGGTACAGAGATAGTTGGGAACCAGGAGACGGACATAGGCTATTTTTTTTTAAATGTGGGATATGAGGGAGAAAGAGGGAAGAAAAGAGAAAACTTACCGTTGCTATTACAAATCAATTAGACGCTAGGGCATAAAAAATTGCAGGTAGCAGGTACTGTGTTATACCAAATATATAATATAATATATAATATAACCGCGGGCAAAAGCTAGTAAATGATGTTTGCTACTCTTTCACGCACTAGGTAATAATTTTAAAATGGATAGTACATAGGTACTGTAAAAAGTTTGATAGCATTGTTAAAAAGCCTTTGATAGTACAGGCTAGTTTGCCAAGACATTCGAATACTCAAAGTTTTAAAAAGAAAAGAAGAGCTTAGCCTTGTTTTTTTTTTTCAATTCTTGTCTGATAATTATGTATCGGTGAAATCCATACTAATAATATTATAAAAGCGAATATGAGTTTGTTTGTTACGTCTTCACGGCTAAATGGCGTAAATTTTGGTACAGAGATAGTCGGGACCCTGGAGACGGACATAGGCTATTTTTTTTTCAAGTGATAATTGAGGGAGACACAGGGAAGAAAGAAGAAAAGGGAAAACTTAGCTTTGCTATTACAATAAAAAAGGTGCAAAGGCAAAAACTACAGGTTACCTAAACTGCAAATCAGGAAAGGGGAACTGTGTTACCCCGAAATTAAACGCGAGCTAAAAGCTAGTTGTCAATAAGTTTAAGTATCTTGGTCACATAGTACTAATGATTTAGCTGATGATACTGATTTGGAACGATAGAGGCGTTGTACCTCTTGTCGAAGTAATAGACGACTTTTCCGCTGCTCCAGCCAAGTTAAAATAACTCGGTTCAAGGCTTACTGTTCAGTAATTTTTTGTCACTTATGTCCGTCTCCAGGGTTTCTTCAATTAATTCAATCTTCGATTTATCAACATTATAGGTGAGATAATGTTTAGCAGCATATTTCGACGGTTCCTATGTACATAAGGTGTTCAACACGCTCTAGAAATAATTCTATGAGCAATAATAAATATTTTCTTTCTACAATATTTCAACAGTTTTAAGAGCTTTATAATTATAATACTATTTACACATAAGTGTTTAATTTTTTTCACGTTTTCTTGGAAAAACTGATTGATGACCGTTTCTACGACACTTATTCGTTGTATTTATAATACTTGTTCTCTTATACGATGTCTAAAACAAGGTGGGTGAATAAATTAAATAAAAACAAAAATCCTATGTCAATTATACAATAAAAAATGCCATTTTTGACATGTCTTTTTGTACGTAGGGACCGTCGATATATACATATTATTTTTAATGAATACTTACCGAATATCAATTACGCCAACACCGTCAGTAATGACAGAGTTGTTGCTGACATTACACAGGTAGTAACTGACACACTCGCCCTCCTGACCGTCAGGCATCTTGCACGATAGGTCTTCATCTTCAGTCGCTGTGGACAATATCAAAAATATTACACCTTGGCTCCGACAAAATAGCGTTTTTCCATGCAAGAGATTTGTGCATACCAGTTTACGTCACGTTCGGTTTCACCCGCTGCTCACTTAGGGGTATGAAAAATAGATGTTGGCCGATTCTCAGACCTACCCGATACGTACACAAAATTTCGTTTAAATCGGTCCAGCCGTTTCGGAGGAGTATGGGAACGAAAACTGTGACACGAGAATTTTATATATAGAAATACATTTTGTTTTAGTCCGTCTGATCCGTAATAAAAAAAAGTGGGGATGTTATGGAGTTTAGTTACCATAACCGAGCTATCGGATATCCGAAATAAATGTCGAATAGTTTCGGATAAATGACTGTCTAAATGACAGATTATTCTCGGCTGAGCTGACACTTCTCACACAAGCCTACAGTTTTTACGTATCTACAGTTTAATCAGAACATAAAATTCTATTCTATTCTAAGCCGAGCGTAGCTTTAGCAGCTTTCACTTTTTGTTGTTGTTTTGGTACTTATCATTTAAAATATTATTATATCCGTAACCGAAACTATTCGAAATGTGCGGATAATCCGAAATACTTTTATATTGGTAACCGTATCCAAAACAGGTTTAATAATATTCTATTAGACGTATCCATAAAATCCCTGAATCCTAGAAGCCCGATATGGTGAAGACGAATACATTTAGGACTAGTTTACCACTGTGAGTCCACCGAAAAAAAAACGTGTCACACATATCTTTATGGTCATTTTATATGATGACAGTTTCACAGAATAAATATAAATGAAAAAAAAAACAAATCAAAAAAATGTGAGCAAAGAAATGCGAAAAAGAGAAAAAAATACACACACAGAAAAAAAAGTAGATAGATACAAAACAACATGTCTAGTCTACGATAATTAGTCTGTGGAACTTGTACTGCTTACGTCTTTAAGATACGCTTACGCAGAGGTGGCGCAGGACCAAATGCGGTCGTTGGCGACATCAGCTTTGCAAGGCCCATTTTTTATTTTTTGGGGTGAGAAATCATCAAATAACTTCCCCAGCTCTGGGAGCGAGGGGGCGTGTCAGACTTTAACTGACTAAAACCCACCCATGTTCCTTCTATTGCCCTTTACGTTCCGGGGCCGCGGTATCTCTTTCGAACAACCCGCAACCCCGGCAGGTGCAAGGCAAGGCCCCTTTCAGTTCCAGATTTTATCATAGCTAACACCAGCCACTGTTTCCGCTTTATTTTCAGTCTTTACGGTTCTATACCTTTATGTATCGGGGCCGCGGTATCTCTTTCGAACAAGGCGCAAACCTGGGCCGCAAACCTCACAGAACACGCCAATGTTCTAGTAGAGACTAATTTTTCGAATTCTTACTCCCACTAAACTAGACCCAATTTGCCCACTCACCTTTTCGAAACCCTTATGATCAGTAGGCCTACTATGACATCTTAAAGCAGAACTTATTCCACTGAGTGAAAGAGATGGTGCTAGACACCCTGTATAGCTCTGTCCCTTTCCCTCAGCGGAATAAGTTCTGCTTTAACACGTCATGGTAGGGTAGCAGTAAAGATGAGAAAAACGAAGATGGCCACAGAACTCTGAAAATATGGAGCGTACAAACCTGTCTGGAGTAGACGAGTATGTTCAGTTAGATTTGAAGATTTGAGGTGGCAGGAGTATCCTGGACAGTAAAGTTAAAAGCTAAGCAAAGCACAGAATATTACGAGTATTAATCACTGGTGGCGCTAGACCAAACGCGGATCAAAATCGAAATATTTTTTTCGTACCACTTGCTCAAAAAAGTCACATTCTATGCCACAAAAAGCGAACATAACAATAGTCATTTTTAATCTGTCAAAAACAGGGAAAGAAAATTGTACTGAATTTCATTCATCCCCTAGGGAGAGAATGTGATTTAAAATTGGAATACTTAATACTGAACTACATCTGTGTTTACACCATTGAGTTTGTAGGTATATAAATGAATGAATGAATGAATAACTTTATTTCGGGTGGCATAGACCCATAGAAAATTAATATAATATTGTTAGACGTACACAGACACATTAAAACAGATTCCCTATCATTAAGAAACAGATTTATCATAAAAACAGATGCAATATCATTAAAATAGATTCAATATCATTAAACAACAGATTCAATAGTACTAAAATGGATTCAATATAATTAAATAAATTAAATTTCTTAGAATAGTAATAATGAGTGGTTAAATTTTGAAAACAATAAAAATATAATTTTATAATTTTACCTGCCCCAAGCCCTATATATGGGCGCATGTAATGCCTTCCAATGCTGCATAAAAGGCCCGTCCAACCTGTTTGCGACAACGTTGAGAAGACTGTTACCGCTGTCCCGCAGTCTACTTGCAATCGAGGTCGCTCTCTTGCGCATGCTGGCATAGAAACAGTCAATGCGGACGCTCGCGAACATACCTGAAGCGCTGCAGAAGCGTGGCAACCGCAGCAGTGCCTCAACGCATTATTATATTGAACGCGGAGAGCGCTGTAGGATTTCTGCAAATATGACACCCACAAACTACCCGTATAAAAAGATGTGCAGTAGGCTCGAAACAAGGTTATCTTCACTGTCTTGGAGCAACGAGCAAACCTGCGGGCTATCATATTAGCCCTCACCGACAGCGCCCTCCTCTCTCGCTCAATATCAGCGTCGTCTTTCAGGTCGGACGTCACAATATGGCCCAGATACTTAAACGTATGTACCCGCTCCAAAGGCACCCCACATAGCCTCACTGGTGGAACCTCCGCCGGACACTTAGAACCCGCACTAAAAACCATAAGCTCACTCTTTCTCACATTATATTTAAGGCCATGTGTATGAGCGTATGTTTCGCAGATGCTTACTAGCTCTCTGAGTCCCCCAACTGACGCGCTCAGCAGCACCATATCATCAGCATAGCTGATATTGTTAAAGCATACATCATCAACATAGCATCCAACATGGCGACTGCTAAGCTCGGCAACAAGTTCATCGATATACAGATTGAAGAGCGTAGGTGAGCTCAATCCTCCCTGCCTCACCCCGCACTCCAACCTGTACGAGTCCGACAGAGCTCCCGACCACTTAACGGTATTGACCTGGCTCCCGTACCAGTGCTGGAAAATTTTAATGACTTCTGGGGCAACTTGCCTATCGAGCAACTTTTTCCACAACACTTCGTAGGAAACCAGGTCAAACGCCCTAGACAGATCGAGGAAGCAGGC
Organism: Ochropleura leucogaster; assembly: GCA_958449745.1. NCBI lineage: Eukaryota > Metazoa > Arthropoda > Insecta > Lepidoptera > Noctuidae > Ochropleura > Ochropleura leucogaster. Next base: position 5,867,631 of record OY288228.1, on the reverse strand, counting down.
GTAAACAGGTGTACTCCGATCTGTGTAATATCTGACAGCATGCTTTAAGCTCACTATAGCACTATCTGTGGACAGTTTAGGCCTAAACCCAAACTGGTTATCGTGCAAAGTTATTGTCCTATTTAGCTGAGCATTAAGCATGCTGTCAAATACTTTCGCGATGACTGTCGTCAATGATATCGGCCTGTAATTGTTTTTATTAGATAAATCACCTGTTTTGTTTTTGACAATTGGTACTACGACTGTCCTCATCAGCTCGTCTGGCAAGTACGAATGGCGAAGGCAGAACGTGAACAGCATAGCCAAAACACGTGGCAGGTGGGGACCTGCATGCTGTAGGTGCTCAATGCTGAATCCGTCATGTCCTGGCGACTTACCCCGGGTCATACACCCTATGGTTTTAGCTATACCCGCAGCTGAGAACTTAACTCTTGGTTCCAGGACAGTACACTGAAACTCAGCATCGACCACCCCAGGGGATGGAATAATGCTTGGCTCAACACAAAACTGGGACTTAAAAATATTAGCAATATCCCTTTCCGCAGATACGCCATCGACGCTCAAAGGCAAACCTGGTTTAAGGTTTTGCTTTTTTGTAGCTTTCCAGAAGTTCCGAAAGTCTTTTTTAGTGTGCAACTCGGCTAAAACGTTCATCTGTATTTGCTCTTGGTGATTCTGGCACCACCGTAACTTGGATTTAAAGATCTTACGAGTGTCACACATTTCATTATAAAGCACACCAGACATAGGTTTGCCACATTTAACCCACTCAGTAAATTTGAGCCTGGCGTACGCGTGAGCCCCACTTACGTGCCTATTCCAACCCACCACGCGCTTCGGCTTCCTACCAACAGCTCGTTTAAGCATCTTTTTTAAAAATGAACACGCAATTAATATGCAGTTATGATTATTAAATAAAATTACCAAAACCGACGAGGTTGTATGAGCTTGATGCCTTTGTTGCTTTTCCGACAAAACTTATTAGTCTAGGAATTCGCCGCGATTTTGTTTTCTTCAAATATATAAACGTTAAGTTTATTTTTATACATAAGTTAATGTTTTAAAAATACATTGTTAAATCAAAGCGACAGTGACAGTGTATTGTAGGATTCCATCAGCGCAAATGCTGCCGCAATTCTACTCATCAACAATAACTGTACCAAACAAAAGTTTAGCTCTCTTTATAAATAATTGGACCAAGGTTCGAATCTTATCTTTTACTTTTAATGTCATTATCTTTAATAAATGCTTATCTCATATTATTACTGTGTTAATTTTTTCGCAAATGGTACGAAAAGTAGAGTATTTTCCTCGGTGATAAAGCTGTCTTAGTCTTGGGTAAACTTAAATCTCTCGCTACACTCAGGACTCGTCTTAAATCCCTCGCTTCGCTCGTGATTTAAGTTTTTAACACCCTCGCTACGCTCGGGAGTAAACCTCGAGTCCTTCGTTACACTTGCGATTTAAATCGTGACCCACGACAGAAGACACTGCTTTATCCCCTTGGTTAATAATCTACTATATTTCACATAGACCTACATGGGCACTTATAAAATATCGAGAAAAGATGCACGGTTCGGGTTGGTCGATTCCTATTGAGAAGAACCGGCAAGAAACTCCATGGTTACTCTTTTAAAATCATTTGGTTTTACAATGTTGTTGTTATAGCGCTAGTACTTAAGTATGAGAGGACAGAGTAGGTCCGACAATAAGTCATTGCTTACTTTACAAAACGTAAAATAAAATCATACGTTAACAAAAGTTAACAAGGGTGTAAGAATCTACAAGGCCAATCAATTTGCGAGATCAGCAACCCTACCATGACGTCTTAAAGCAGAACTTATTCCACTGAGGGAAAGAGACAGCTAAACAGGATGTAGCACCATCTCTTTCTCACATAAGAATAAGTACTGCTATAAGATGTCATGGTGGGATACCATGTTCTTTTTGCGAGGCCCCTTTTCAATTCCAGATGGTGTTATTTCATCAACATCTAAGGGTAAAATGGGACCCTATTACTAAGACTCTGTTATCCGTCTGTCTCTTGAACACATGATAGTTAGACAGTTGGCATTTAGACAGATGCATTTTTGTAACAAAAAAAAAACAGAATAGAATAAAATTATTTAAGGGGGCTCCCATACAAAAAACATCATATTTTTGCCGTTTTTAGGGTTCCGTAGTCAACTAGGAACCCTTATAGTTTCGCCATGTCTGTCTGTCCGTCCGTCCTCGCTTAATCTCTGTGACCGTTAGCACTAGAAAGCTGAAATTTGGTACCAATATGTATATCAATCACGCCGACAAAGTGGTAAAATAAAAATTTGAAAAAAATGTTTTATTAGGGTAGCCACCCTATATGTAAAGTGGGAAGTGATTTTTTTTTTAATTTTAACCCTAACGTGTGATATATTGTTGGAAAGGTATTTAAAAATGAATAGGGGTTTACTAAGATCATTTTTTGATAATGTCAATAATTTCGGAAATAATCGCTCCAAAAGTAAAAAACAATGTGTCCCCCCCCCTCTAACTTTTGAACCATAAGTCTAAAAAATATGAAAAAAATCTGAAAAGTAGAACTTTATAAGAACTTTCTATGAAAATTATTTTGAACTTGATTGACACAACAGTTTTTGTACAAAAAAGACAAAAAGTTGTACAAAATAATTTCTGGACTAAGTTTGTAGTATAATCGTATATGCAAGCTTTTTTTGTAACTTTGTTTACATATTTTATTATCCTAAACGTATCTTTTTTCAAACAAAAAATTGTTGTTGAATTACCACCAAAATTGCACGTCTTTGTATTAATTAGTAACCCTATTCCTCGAGAGATGGCGCTGTAGGTACTTATTACATTGGATCGGGTATTACCGAATTGTTCGGTTGGCCTCATAACTGGGAACACTTATTGTGACGGACGGGAAACTACGGAACCCTACACTGAGCGTGTCCCGACACGCTCTTGTTTTATATAAAGGTACGGGAAATCTCGGCGTCGACGTGGTCTCTTTATGGAGTGAATAAATCAACCCGTTAAGTATAAGCAGTCCAACGATATGGCCGTTTATGTCACAAGTTGGTTTGGAACTGTCAACGTCAACGAGCCCGACTCGCACACGGCCAATTTAATTTAATTTCACAGAACCAATTAAATAGGCCGATTCTAAAATCTAATAAGAATAGTTTTGCGAAGCTCCCTTAGCTGCGAGGCCATCAGTCCAACATCACTCATGAGGATCCAGAGAAATTATAAAGGGTGTTAAAGTACCCTGAATGAAGCCTAAAGGCGTTCTCCCCGTCTTTACGATATTTTTTTTTGTTCTACGCCATACTTGAGAAACTTGTAATTACAGTGATATTGGGGGTCAAAGTTCCAAGTTTTTAATGTTATAATTTTTCTTTGAATACCACCCCAACCCCCGCACAACATATTCACTGCATGCATCAGCTACCCTACCATGACGTCTTACAGCATCACTTATTCCACTGAGGAAAAGAGACAGAGCTATACAGGCTGTCTAGCACCATCTCTTTCTCACACAAGAATAAGAACTGCTATAAGATGTCATGGTAACCCTGCAAGTCAATGTTATCGTGCGTCACATTCAGTTCTACAGTATAAAGTGATTTTTGACTCCAAAAAAGTCGTTCCCTAACAATAACTTTTGCGTAGATATTATTTTGATTTACAGCATGCATGGTTGATGGTTTAGTGCAGGGTCCACCTTACAGCCTGTATAAATCAACGATCTTCAAAAAGTCAAAACGAAAATTAGAGAGAATAGCATTAGTGTCCAGCCTGGTCATCAGGCCTTACGACATTTCCACTGGGATGCTTTTATTCCGGGTTTATTCCGGGGGTGGTAAAGGCTGAGCGAAAAAGACCAGTTGGTCGGTCATCCATTGTGCTGCTGAGTTAATAAGGATCCCTCAGAAAATTACGCTCAAATGACAGTCGGCTGGATTGAACACCCGTAGCAATGGCTACTCTTCGGCACTGTGTATACCCTAATCTGAGCTGAAATGATGAAATGGAATACCTGTATTTGTGTTTATCGGTGGCACAATGGTAGAAGCATGAGTCTTGTCCTGGATTGGCTGCGCGGTCGTAAGCTGGGTAGCGCTACCTCCAGGGGGAGGACCGAAGATCGAGCTGAGGACAGAGTCTAGGTCTCCATTCTTGTTTGTCTGGCCGTGGGCTGCCGCCACGAGCACCAGGATCGGTATTATTTTGTACATCTGGAAGAGAAATGATACGCTATTAATTACGGCTGTTGAGAGCCAGCAGTTCTCAGCAGAGCTGACGACACGGTTGGCGCAGTGGCTGAGCGATCGACTGCTGCGCAGCGTGTCGCGGGTTCGATTCCTGCACGGAACAAATATTTGTATGACCTGCAGATAGTTGTTTCGGGTCTGGCTGTTTGAGTATGCGAGTTTAAATGTTTGCAAACGCACCCACGATGCAGGTGAAATGACTAGTGTTTTAAAAAAAATATATAATGACAATAACAAGAAAAAAAAAGGTAGGATCGCTATTGAACACAGATTAAATATTTGTATGACCTGATTGTGTAAGGAATGATATGAAGGAGAAAGGAGTAAATGATGCCGTGACGTCTGATAGGGGAGAATGGAAGAAGAAAACTTATTGCGCCGACCCCAAATAGAATTGGATAAATGAAGGAGAATGATGATGTACATACGTAGCAATATTGTAGATGATTTCTGTTAAGTACTCACATTATACACAACACGTCTACTCTCTTATATTATTAAAATGAAACTGAACGCTATCAAAGTATTCTGATAACTTAATTATCGATGGTCGTTAAGATCACTTTATTTATTTGATGCAAATTACTATTGTTATTAAGTAAACATTATTTATTCTTGTTTTGGTGTTATCGAAATCATGTTAAGATGTTGACATTCTTGAATAATAATTTGATTGATAAGTACTTGTAATATGGAGTAATTCGTTAACTCATCCTACATGCTGACCCATTATAGACGTCTTTCAAAAGAACTGAATTTCCCCCGCTCTGGGCGATGCAGGGGGAGAGTCAGACTTGTACAGACTTAAACCCACTCATGTTCCTTCTTTTGCCCTTTATGCTCCGGGGCTGCGGTATCTCTTTCGAACAACCTGCAACCTTCAGGCTCTCTGTAACTACTATCAACGATTTACAAATGACAGCTGGGACCAATGGTTTAACGTATTTTACGAAGCACGGAAGAATCTCAGTATGTGATGTACGATCACCCATCAACAGACCAACCTAGGCAAGCGCGGTTTAACCTGAATTGACTCTTGTGACTGTTTTGTGTGAGCTCTTAGCGAATAACATAAAAATGTGTATTTTAGACTACCAAAATCATCATCAGCAGTGGCGTAGCGTGCCTTGTCGGGGCCCCGTATAAAAAAATTGTTTGGAGGCCCTTATATGGGGGTAAAGATTTTTCACAAAAGAAAAAAAAAATGTGAAAAGAAATATTTATTTATCATAACATAATTTAACCATTTCACAAATAAAAATCAAGTTTTAAATATTCTCTCTCCTTGCCTTTTTTCGGCAAACTGATTTATTAAATCATTTATAGCTGAATAGGCTGATGATGATTTTAGTTTTTCTAAAATTTCTGCCTCTATGGACAATAGTGAGAGGGTAGGGGCCCCCGTGGCCCGGGGGCCCCGTATAATTGATACGGCAGATACGGCGGTAGCTACGCCCCCGATCATCAGCCTAGCCTTTTCTAACCGTATGCAGCTGAATACCAGTATTTTACATGAAGCAACTGTCTATCTAACTTCCCCAACCCAATTAAAACTGGGTAATACGATACCCTTAGGTAAGACTGGTTGCCAGACATTCGGAACACTGACTACCTGTACCGACTGTCAAAGATCTACAAATGACAGCCGGAGCCAACAGCTTTACGTGCTTACCGAGGCACGGAGGAAACTCGGTATGTAACGGGTGGTCACCCATCCACAGACCAACCTAGACAAAGGCGGCTTAACCCAAAGGTCGACCCGAACGGCTACCATTATTTAGCCACGACCTCCTAAATGTACCGTTAATATAAAATCAAGTAGTTGAAATGACATCATCAAGCTTGTTAGAAACTGGTTTCTAATAACTAAGACAAGTTTGAAGAACTGATGTTTTTATTGCTTAAACAAAGACGATATTGTTTAAACAGTTCACTACAAATTGAATTTACTATGACATTCCGAATTGGCAAAAATATTAAAGAATTCGTTTAAGTCCACGGTGTCACACGCGTGTAGTAGATATTGTTTTTGTCCCACGGGATCTAAATAGTGAGATAAAAAGTAATAATACGGATTATGAACTATCTGTATGGAAAATTTCATTCAAATACGTTTAGTAGTTTTTGCGTCACAAATTAACAAACATCTTGACATTTTCATAAAGTTTCGCGTTTAAAATACACTAGCTTTACCCAGCAGTTTCACCTGCTGCTCAGCTCCTCAGTGTTCTAGCGTGATGTTATTTAGTCCATTAAATTCGTGAATGAACACTTATGTTAAATTTAAAGTCAAATTTTGAAGGAATCGCGTTCTTCTATACAAAATTTGCCACCCCGTTTCATCACCTTTAGAAACTAAAAAATAACGTGCAAAGTTTTGGTTCATCTCTGCCTTACACTTCTAGGATTGCAGGCGTGATTTTAATTAATAGGTATTTGATCAAAAATACCAGATTAAGTGATTTTTCTGTTTGTAACAAATGCGACAAAACCGCAGTTCATCAACATTTTAATGCGAAAAAAATCGCAGACAGTCATGTTCTTTTGTTAGATTCAATTTTAGAATTTAAATACCATTGTGTTTTTTTTTTAATGATGTGTCACATCCGGGTGTTTTTAGAATTCCGCACATCAACAAAAACAAATATGGTTCCCTTATTTTAGGATCACCTTGTTGTCTGTCTGTCTGCTAAGACCCTTTATCTCGGGAACGCGTGGAGCTATCGAGTTATCGACGGCACGGTTGGCGCAGTGGCTGAGTGATTGACAGCTGCGCTTCGTGTTCGGGTTCGATCCCCGCACGGAACAAATATTTGTATGACCTACAGATAGTTGTTTCGGGTCTGGGCCTCAAGTCTGCTATTTTATATAACTTGGTCATTCCAACACGATCCCACTGTCATTTTGCTAAAAGTTCGTAATCTGCTAAATTTAATTCCCGCACGGAACAAATATTTGTATAACCTGCAGATAGTTGTTTCGGGTCTGGCTGTTTGTGTATGTGAGTTTAAATGTTTGTAAACGCACCTACGATACAGGAGAAATTCCTAGAGTGGGGCAACGTTTTTTATAAAAAAAAACCGTATACTCAAGTCTGTGGTTCATTGGAGCTGTTTGTACGGAACCATTGGTGTGCGAGTTTGACCGGCACTGTTTAAATTACGCACGGCATCCTAGATTGTTTTTTAATGACGTGCGATATCGAAGAGTTTAATTTACTTACTCGTGGATCATCAGCTGCCTAGCCATTTCCCAACTATGTTGGGGACGGCTTCCAGTCTAACCGGATGCAGCTGAATATCAGTATTTTACATGGAGCGACTGCCTATCTGACCTCTACAATCCAGTTAGTACTGGGTAATGCGATACCCCTTGGTAAGACTGGTTGTCAGACTTTCGGAACACTGACTACCTGTAACGACTGTCAAAGATCTACAAATGACAGCCGGGACCAACGGCTTACCGTGCTTTCTGAGGCACGGAGGAAACTCGGTATGTAACGGGTGGTCACCCATCCAAAGGAAAAAAAAGAAAAAAAATATCCTAAAATATCGCAGCTTAAGCTGAGATAGGGATCTTTTTAGCCTCGCACAGACAATAACCTTGTCTGTACTATTTTATTTCATTTTGCTAGTGTTGTACTTGTTTTGTGCGAGTCCCAAATAAAATTTTTTCTTTCTTTCTTTAAAGATCGACCCGAGCGGCTGCTATTATTTAGCTAGGTACGAGTTCCTCGAATTTACTCGTGGAATACACTGATTTAAATTACAAGGTATGTGTTAGACGCTAGATCATTACTGTATTTAACCATTTTCCTGTTATTCATTGCTTAAGGATATTGTAGTAATAAACTGTTTTTTTTTTGTGTTAACAAACACTTGGTTTACTTGTATCTCACCAGTTATAAGTAGGTACTTAGTTTATTTTAATGTCCGCATTGCCCTGTAAAAAATATATATACAGCTGTCAGTTTGAGATTTAAGTGAATTTGTACACAATGCTGTGTAGAAGAAAAGAAGTCTGTTTTATTTATTAGTCTTTAACCGACTTCAAAAAAAGGAGGAGGTTCTCAATTCGATTGTATTTCTTTTTTGTATGTTTGTTACGTAATTTCTTAGTCAAGTGTTATTTTTTCTTGGTAAAGTTAAATTTGCGTAAAAATAATATTATCAAATTTAGTAAAGAATATAAATCCTTACTAATATAATAAAACCGATAGTGAGTTGGTTACATCTTCACGCCTTAATGGCTTAACCGATTTTGATGAAGTTTGGTACAGAGATAGTTGGGACCCTAGAGACGGAGATAGGTTATTGTTTTTTTTAAAGTGGTATATGAGGAAGATAGAAACTAAGTTTTTAATGTTATTAACTTTAAAATATCTTCACTGAACTGTTTTGAGTGCGTTACATTGATTTTTATCAGAAACTAGTTTTCACACTAAAAATATTTATTTATTACTAGCTTTTGCCCGCGGCTTTGCTCGCGTTATATTCAGTTCACCTTTCCTGATTTACAGGTACATGCTACCTGTAGTTTTTGCCCTTGCGCCTTATTTATTGTAATAGCAATGCTAGGTTTCCCTTTTATTCCCTCTTTCTCCCTCATATCTCATTTTTTTAAATGCCTGTATGTCCGTCTCCAGGGTCCCAACTATCTCTGTACCAAAACTCATCAAAATCGGTTAAGCCATTTAGGCGTGAAGACGTAACAAACAAACTCACTTTTGCTTTTATAATATTAAGTAATTGGTATAGATTGGTGTTTGCTAGCTGACATGTGACATAATGAAATAAATTTACCTTGTAATAAATTAAATTGTATACAATCTTGTTCTTCTAAACTGACGGACAGATGTGTTGCTGGGGAGTTTGTTCCACCATTTCATCTTCCCAGCTAAAACACTAAAAAGTGGCGAAGGGCCGGCATTTTGTGGGACTGTCCCCCGAATACTGAAACGTCACTCAAAATGTGAGGGCTGCTTAACATTTCAGCAGCTCTTAAACTTTAGATTTTGTATGGTCAAACGTCACTTCTGACCCCCGAATACTGAAACGTCACTCAAAATTTAAGTCCCACTTAAGTTTAACAGAGACTCAGAAGTGACGTTTGACTATACAAAATCTAAAGTTTAAGAGCTGCTCAAATGTTAAGCAGCCCTCACATTTTGAGTGACGTTACAGTATTCGGGGGTGAGTCTCTGTTAAACTTAAGTGGGACTTAAATTTTGAGTGACGTTTCAGTATTCGGGGGTGTCTCTTATAATTTGACGTTTAAATAGTACTGATTATCAGCCTAATTTGAATAAATGACTTTTGATTTTGGCAGTCTGTATTCTCTGCTTGTCCCCAAAATGGTGTGAGTTTATGTATGTTGTATGTATGAAAAATTCATTCAATGAAACTACAGTTGACTTTAATTATGAAATGATTAATTTCAACTCGATACCTAATGTTCTTGAGAATATCGATCTTGACATTCACACACAGACAGATTGCCACCTTCTTATAGGTACGTTTTTAGGTTAAGGATAACCTAAAAACAATAGAAGTCATCATCTGCCTAGCCTTTTCCCAACTATATTGGGGTCGGCTTCCAGTCTAACCGGATGCAGCTGAATATCAGTATTTTACATTGAGCGACTGCCTATCTGACCTCCACAGCCCAGTTAATACTGGGTAATACGATACCCCTTGGTAAGACTGGTTGTCAGACTTTCGGAACACTGACTACCTGTAACGACTGTCAAAGATCTACAAATGACAGCCGGGACCAACGGCTTAACGTGCTTTCCGAGGCACGGAGGAAACTCGGTATGTAACGGGTGGTCACCCATCCACAAACCAACCTAGGCAAGCGCGGCTTAACCTAAAGATCGACCCGAGCGGCTGCTATTTATTTAGCCACGAGCTCCTCCTCCTAAAAACAATAGAAGTATGGAGAAGTAATTAAATACAAGCTGTGCTCAGCGGTTTTACCCGCTGCTCAGCTCCTTTTCTAGAGAAGGGTATGAAAAATAGATGTTGGCCGATTCTTAGACCTACCCGAACTAACTATCTCTTCAAACTCCGGGCTGCTACCGTGAAGTTCCATAGGAAAAGTCCCAATAACACCTTACGCCCGAGTCGGGAAACGAACCCAGAAGTCGTGCACACCGCGAGACCAATGGAGCAGTCAAATCAATCATTATTAACAATTTATTAGACATAGTTATAATCAAATCAATTTCCTGTTAGTGAGGTAAATGGTGTTATTAATTGTTTCATTATTAGTTTTAAGTTAATGATTGTGGTAATTGCTTGAATGATCAATATTTTTTTTAAAATAAATATCTTGGGACAACTCACACACGGCTATCTGATGCCAAGCTAAGCAGAGCTTGTGTTATGGAACCGGACCACTGATATACATACAAGACTTATATAATTTATAAATACATACATATTATAGACAAATCACACCCAGACACAGAACAAACAATCATGCTCATCACACAAAGTTTGTCCTGGGTGGGAATCGAACCCACGACCTCCGGCTCAGCAGTCAGGGCCACTAACCACTGGACCAACAGGCCCGTCAAATATTACGCGATGTAATTGGTATATTTAGTTTTAAAAATGTCTTTTTCATGATTACACTAGTAGAACTTAGGGATTCGCTTTGTTTATGGTCTTCGGATGTTTGACCATGTTTCTCACTTTCGCAAAAAATTCAAGTGACTTTCTATCCGCCTTCAAATAAATAAAAAAATGTACTATTGATCATGTTTATTTGTTACTAGCTGTTCCACGCGGTTTCACCCACGCTGCTCAGCACCTGTTGGTCGTAGCGTGATGTTATATAGCCTTCCTCAAGAAATGGACTATCCAACAATAAAATAATTTTCCAATTCCAACCAGAAGTCCCTGAGATTAGCGCGTTCAAACAAACAAATAAACAAACTCTTCAGCTTTATAATATTAGTATAGATATTCTATTGATAAATAAATACCGATGCCTGAGGCTTCGCCCACGTGATATCGAAAAAAAAGTATCCAATGTGTATTCCAGACTATAATCTACCAATATGCCAAATTTCATCAAGATCCGTTCAGCCGTTTTGTTTCCGTTTTTGATACGTGTCTCTTATTTTTTTTTAAACTAGCAAGCATATAAAATAAAAAAAATAAAAATAATATCTTGAGACAACTCACACACGGCTATCTGATCCCAAGCTAAGCAGAGCTTGTGTAATGGTAACCCAACGTACAGCTCGTTGTGGTAACCAGACAACTGATATACATACAAGACTTATATAATTTATAAATACATACATATTATAGATAAATCACACCCAGACACAGAACAAACAATCATGCTTATCACACAAAGTTTGTCCTGGGTGGGAATCGAAACCACGACCTCCGGCTCAGCAGTCAGGGCCACTAACCAATAGACCAACAGGCCCGTCAAATACAATATTGTAAACAATTGCTATCGCTAGACTAGAGATTGTCGTTAAATATCATATCGCATGAGATATTATACCAAAATGTTTATTTCAATGATATAGTAGGTACTTCAACAGACGTGTTTGGAGGTCATCTCTTAAGCATCACCACTTCACATTAAGCAGTGTCATCATCTGCCTAGCCTTTTCCCAACTACTTATGTTGGGGTCGGCTTCCAGTCTAACCAGATGCAGCTGAATATATCAGTATTTTACATGGAGCGACTGCCTATCTGACCTCCACAACCCAGTTAGTACTGGGTAATACGATACCCCTTGGTAAGACTGGTTGTCAGACTTTCGGGACACTGACTACCTGTAACGCCTGTGAAAGATCTACAAATGACAGCCGGCAAATAACGCTACAAATAACGGCTTAACGTGCTTTCCGAGGCACGGAGAAAACTCGGTATGTAACGGGTGGTCACCCATCCACAGACCAACCTAGGCAAGCGCGGCTTAACCTAAAGATCGACCCGATCGGCTGCTATTATTTAGCCACAAGCTCTTCCTAAGTAAGTAAGTAAGCTAAGTTATATAAAAATAAAAACAAAATTTTAAATACAAAAAGTAGCGCAATCGTGTGACGTATGCGAGTATGTTTATGAGTGTGGGTGTGTGCGTGAGTGTGTGTGATAGTGTAAGAGTGTTTATTAGTGTGAGTGTATGGTAAGTATTACGTTTAAGATTGTGTATACAGTTTATTTAGATAGCCCGCGTGCAGGTACAGTTTATAGTTTTACTAGCTTTCGCCCGCGGCTTCGCCCGCGTTAAATTTGGAGTAATACAGTTACCCTTGCGCCTTATTGATTTGTAATAGCAACGCTAAGTTTTCCCTTTCCTTCCCTCTTTCTCCCTCACATCCCACATTTTTTTAGCCTATGTCCGTCTCCTGGTTCCCAACTATCTCAGTACCAAAATTCATCAAAATCGGTTTAGCCATTAAAGCGTGAAGAGGTAACAAACAAACAAACTCACTTTCGCTTTTATAATATTATTAAGGATTTTAGTTAACGATTTGAGTTACTATTTTTTCAAAATAAAGACTATTTCATTAAATAATATTTGAGGACTATTCTAAATACGTAGACAGATAATAATCATCATCTACCTAGCCTTTGAATCTAACCGGATGCATCTGAACACCAGTATATTACATGAAGTGACTGCCTATCTCATTTAGTTTTTAGCAGCCTTTTATATTACAACCCCGTGTAATCATATTTTGTACTAGGCTATATTCTGCTGAGTCCAATAAACGATTATTATTATTATTTATAGAGTTTTTTATGTGTTACCTTACACACGGGCCGGAGCCAAGTATGTAAGGAAAAATTTAAATTGAAATTGTTATTATCTGACCTCCACAACCTAGTTAGTACTGGTATTTCTCAGTAACAGTTTTAACAGCCCGGATTTTGAAAATTTGTGAATAAAAATGAGTATCTTACTACTTATATACGGATGGGAAATAATGAAATAACTTCTCCGCTCTGGGTGGAGCGGAGGCCGCAGTTTCTCCGCCTCGGAAAGCACTTTACTCCGATGGTTGGTCCCTGATCTATCACCAACCCGTTTTGAGCACGCGGGCTTATGTTGCGCTGTGTTGCTGGGGCATTTGTTCCGCCACTTCTTCCCAGGTAAAACACTATCCCCCGAATACTGAAACGTCACTCAAAATTTAAGTCCCACTTAAGTTTAACAGAGACTCAGAAGTGACGTTTGACCATACAAAATCTACAGTTTAAGAGCTGCTCAAATGTTAAGCAGCCCTCACATTTTGAGTGACGTTTCAGTATTCGGGGGTATGACGTTCAAAAAGTGCTGTATATCAGCCTAATTTGAAAAACTGACTTGATTTTGATCAAAGCGCGTTTCTTTTTTGTTTTTGGAACGAAGTTCCTTATCGCGCGTTGTGAAAGGGGGCTAGACGGAAAAAAATCTTACGAAAAGTTGTCACGACACTTTTTGCTATAGTAAGCTATTGTAAGCTGTGCGGCGTCGCATGTTTCTCTGTCTGTCTGTCTCTCTCTCTCTTATAGAAAGCAAGCCAGATATTTTCATTTATATAGGAACTTCGTTCCATCCGGGTGTCCCTTGACACCTCTAATTTTTTTTTAATATAACCGTGCCCCACACTAGGAATTTCTCGTTTGTTTACTTCGTTTTTTAAACTTGACCCCACACTAAGATTTGTAACTCACATACACAAACAGCCGGACTCGAAACAACTATCTGCAGGTCATACAAATATTTGTTCCGTGCGGGGATCGATCCCGCCACACGCAGCGTAGCAGTCGATCGCTCAGCCACTCCGCCAACCGTGTCTTTATTTTCAGTATGGGAAGAAGCCTTTGCCAAGCTGTGGGACTGCTGTATGCTGGTATTTTATTATTATAAAGTGAAGCAAGTAAATTACCCTGCCGGGGTTGCGGGTTGTTCGAAAGAGATACCGCGGCCTCGGAACGTAAAGGGCAAAAGAAGAAACATGGGTGGGTTTTAGTCAGTACAAGTCTGACATGCCCTCCCGCTCCGCCCAGAGCGGGGGAAGACATTGGATGATTTCCCGCCCGAAAAAAAAAAAAAAAAAGGAAGTAAATTACGTACTTGAACGAGTCATCCCCGTGTCAATGATCAAGCAAATTGTTCGTACTCATTAATGTGTAATTTAAATCATGAATAATCAAGTGGAATTCCCCGAGAGGTTGTTTTTTTCTGCTCGTCTGTTTCCATTTGTATGTAAACGTATTTTATAAGTAATAAATTACTTTTATCAATTCGCATTGACCTTTAAATTACCTTAGTGACGCGGTTTTAAGAACGACAATATTTGATTTTATAAACGAACTAGTTGGAACTAGTTCGTAATATCGAAAAAAAAAACTATCTCTGTGTCAAATTTTATCAAGATCCGTTTAGCCGTTTAGACGTGAAAGCGTAACAAATATCCGTATTACATCTTTACAAACTTTCGCATTTATAATATTAAACTAGCTGTGCCCAGCGGTTTCACCCGCTGCTCACTTAGGGGTATCAAAAATAGATGTTGGCCGATTCTCAGACCTACCCGATATGTACACAAAATTTCGTTTAAATCGGTCCAGCCGTTTCGGAGGAGTATGGGAACGAAAACTGTGACACGAGAATTTTATATATGGAATTTTATAGAGATATTATGTCAAGTAGGATTATTCGTCTGCTGTCGGTTCTTTTTTTTCTGGTACAATTGCGGTCAAAATAAGTGTACAATTAGTGTTGTAGCTGAATTTATTTTAACATAAAAAATTAACTTTTTAAAAGATTTATAATTTTAGCTCCTCTATTGGATTAGATTACATTTTAAATACTAACCCCCGAATACTGAAACGTCACTCAAAATGTGAGGGCTGCTTAACATTTGAGCAGCTCTTAAACTTTAGATTTTGTATGGTCAAACGTCACTTCTGAGTCTCTGTTAAACTTAAGTGGGACTTAAATTTTGAGCGACGTTTCAGTATTCGGGGGTTAGTTTTTTATGTAACCAAGGATTTTTTGAAGTTATACTTCTTTTGGGGCGATGGAGAAGATTGATGAGAGTGATTTGGTACTACAGCGACACAGTGAAGTTAGTTCTAGGTGGTATCCAGTGTGACCATATGTGGCAGGAATCTGCATTTTGGCAGGTTTAGTCCTTTATTTTACTCTCTGGCACTTTTGTTGACAAAATGACAAAACGACGATGCATAAAGAAAGTGATCAAGAAGAATTCGATGTTAATACGAATGTATAATTTAATTCAGTTCACTTTTAGACTTTAAGATCAATTATTTTAAATAAAACTCCAAAAAATAATGTGTGTATTTATTTTAAATTTTTGGAGTGCTATTAAATTACATTGGCATTTTGTGCTTTCGTTTTTGGCAGGATTTGTCAGTTTTTTTGCCTAAGTGGGGCAGGATCTCTAATTTGTAGTTGGTCACACTGGTGATTAATCGTGAAGTTAGTTCTAGGTGGCATGAAAATCGATAACATATGTCCAAGTTGTATATAATCTACTTTCTAGTATTTTTATATTTATAGCACGTGTTTCATAACAGTACAATTAAACAGTGTGAATAAATGAATATTATTTTGGTGTTTTTATAAAAGTATAAATGTCAACGACTTGTCAAAGTTACGAGCTGTTTTCAATGTGTTTACTTTTCGATTTCGGTCGGCTATCCACAAAAATGTAAAATATCTTGTTCAGATAGTGAATCAAGTGATTTTGAAAGATTTTTGGGCTGGAGTAACTCCGTACCAGTTGAAGATAGTGGTTCAAATCAATGAAGATATAAATTGAAAATGGATCATTTTAGTATCTTCGATAATAATAAGCCATCTGTACAAAGTTTACATGTCGAAGTTAATCCCCATCTTAGACTGAAGGAGCCAGGTATGTGTATGTCTTACCGTATAATATTCATTTGAGACAACCAAAACAACACCATTCATTACGCATTTTACTCATGGTAAACATGATACATCCTTTTCACCAACTCATAATGAGTACGATTTTACCCATTAGGGACAATGCTAATACCAGTGACTGACTTTGTTGGTGTATATAAATCATCAGTTTTTTGTATGTTATAGCAGTATTTATTTGTTTCATTGGTACCTTGTAAATCATATAATAATTTTATTTCATCATCCATGTATTATTTAGTAGGAGATGGGATTAGGTTTTACTATATTAATTTTTGTTAACACAATTCAATTCTTTCCTTAGGTTCAGAGACTGGAGAATTTAGAAATTGAAAGGGATGAAATATGAATTTAGTAGCCCGTTGGCCTGGTTCAGCTTCTGATGCCACTATATTTAACAACTAATAAAAATTACAGGTAACTTTTCTATTACATTACAGCATTATAAAGCAAGTTTTGTGACCAAATAATTGAATTCAGTACCTATCCCGAACTACATCTTTTATCAGCTCAGTGTGAAAGTAGATTGTACGGTCACAAATGGCTGCTTGCAGACATTGCATATCTTTTAAACCTTACACCTTTGTTAAACCCTCAATTACATTATTTAGGTGTACTAGTACTTATTTAAAATGTTATTTATTTTAGGTTTTATAAGAAAACTAACATACCCGGTGATATATGTAGAATGTATAGATAGCACATTATTTGCTATGATGAGACCTAAGGAGAATGAAGAAAGATAATATATAATAATATTACTGTCGCAAAGGATATCATGCAAGAAATGTTCTATTGGTAAGTTCAGTGAAAGAAACACATTTTTATTTGGATATCAAATAGTATAATAATAATATCAAATTACATAAGTACATTTAAAACCTAATCATTTATGTTATATTAAGATAATAACACCAAAAAAACCAATGTATTATTTTACTGTAAACAAAGTGTAAGTAATAAGTATTTTTTTACTCTAATTGCAGATAACAGATGCAGATTTAAATATAATACACGTGGGTAAGGCGGATCATGTCACGATAAACAGCCTGGCACCTCAATTAAATAGTCATCAATATCCTGAATCAATATTTTTTTAATGTCAAAAATTAGATAGTATTAAACCAATATAAATCATTGAGGTTGTTGTATTTTGTCAGTTTTGTTTCTGTTGTTGTTTCCTTGATCCTGTTTGTAAACATGAACGAGAAAGTGTTGTGTGCTGAACTGATATTGATTATGGTGACAAAATTCAAATATTAGCCTATAATTATTTTTCTATAAGTATGTCAAAGAAGTATAACTTCTAACGCGTGTACATAAGTACACACACCCCTTTTTTTTTTAATGTTTGGCTCAGCTCAGAGTTTTAATCTTATCTCTAAAAATGGCGCTGATGACTGTAAAGTTGTGTTGTAATCATAGAGTGAGGAAAATGTCGTGAGTGTTTTTAAACTTATATTTCGGGGTTATAAAATTTTTGATTAAAATCACAACTTTCATAAAATCAGTGAATTATTAATTTATATCAGATTTCAAATCCATTAAACGTTTCAAACAGGTTTATATAATCCGATAATCCTATAATGAATGAAAAACTGAATTTTGTGGTAAAATAAAATAAGGAAGTATGTTAATTGTTTAAAAAACGAATCTTGTCAGAATAGGTAATAACATGGTCTAATATGTATATATGTATTGTGAGCGACTAAATAATAATGTCTTGTAGTACCACAAACAAAATCTGTTTATTAAATGTTAAAATATCAATAAAAGGGTAGGTACCTACTTGAAAAATTAGGGAAAAAAAAGTTTTTTTTTAAACCTACTAAATTAAATAAGTATTAAAACTAACTAAAATAAATTAAGGCCATTTCTAAGATTGTTTTGACTTGACTAGTTTATTTTTTGTGTAGATTATCGTTACGTACTTGACATTGCTCGCGGCTACGCCCGCGTGACACTCGAAATTTACCCCAAGGGAATATAGTAAGGGTACGCCACAATGGTGGCGGTAAGTCCCCTCTTTGAGGAGTGGTTGGAGAGGCGGCATGGCGTCCTCACCTACCGCCTGACGCAGGTCCTCACCGGATACGGAAGTTTCGGGAGCTTCCTGCACATAATCGGGCAGGAGGAAACGCCCGGGTGCTACCATTGTGACGATCGCCCGGAGGACACGGTGGAGCACACAGTGGCGGTCTGCCCAGCTTGGGCGGAGCACCGCCGTGCCCTCGTAGAGGCGATCGGCGGCGGCGATCTCTCGCGTCCGGCCCTGGTTCAGTCCATGGTCCGGAGCGAGAGGGAATGGGAAGCGGTCACCTCCTTCTGCGAAGCAGTCATGATAGCGAAGGAGGTGGCCGGGCGTTTGAGAGAAGACTTCCGGCCACCGTAGATGCGAGCCTGTGGACGGTGAGCAATGGGTAGCTCACCGTCCGTCCGTCGATTGACGACAGGCCGTGTCGACGGCGCGCTCGTGTTTCACGCGCGCCTCAAAGAGAGTCAGCAAAGCAGAGGGGCTTGCCAGAGCCTCCGTTTGCCGGGGTTGCGGGTTGTTCGAAAGAGATAGGTACTGCGGCCCCGGAACGGAAAAGGCAAAAGAAGGAACGGATACAACAGGACTAAAACAGGGTGTGTTTTAGTCAGTAAAAGTTGTTTGATAATTTCCCACCCCAAAAAAATAAGGGAATATAGTAGATACTACCTGAATGCCGCAGTAGAAGTAGCCTGTGTTTATTCATGTTAATACATTATCTGTGTGACATATTCCATAAAATCCGTTAAGTACAATTACTGTAAAATTTGCATGCTTATACCCAAAAACCATACCTAACATTTATGTTCTAAAACTCTTTTCACCATCTTGTATGTGATACCATGTTTTATGCAAATAATTTTCTTAAGTATTTTTTCGGAGAAAGATTAACAAAAACAAAGCAAACCCTCACAAACTTCGGTATTTATAATATAGTTTAGTATAATATAAAAATAATAAAATAATAAAACACAAGTACTACAATCGCTGGCTTTTAACTTGGCCAAAGGTTAAATGTCGCCATACAACGTGGCAACGCGGCCAGTCACTTGGGTACATTACCAGCTGACAGCGTCGAGGACGACTTATTTGAAGAAATAAAGAAAGAAAACATGTTTATTTGACGCTGGTAACAAGTGTACACAATAAACAATAAAATAAAAAAATATAATCTAAACAATTAAAAATAAATTGATGCTCTTTTAAAGTTTGTTTTTTATTTAATTATTTTTATATCATTTAAATATTATATATATAAATATAATATTATAAAACAAATTAAATTTTTTCGTTGTAAACGGTTTGCTATGTAAGTTTTTAGTAGCAACTTTATAAAATTACAAATGTATTTAATAAACTCACATTTAAAAAAAATCCCGCAGCCCTAGATGTTACCACTCCCGCCGTTTGCACCAAACAAAAAATTTAACGCAGGTTAACGAAAAATAATCGAAAGTTACATACAATTAATGTAATACAAGCTATCGCGAAATAATCATGATTACTGTCGACAATAATTCGTTTGATTTTTTACAGTAATTTTTCAATGTTTTTATTACATTTGCTATTAGTGTTGGTTACTAGCATAGCAAGCATATTTTGCATATTTGATTAGTGATGGAGTCCCTACATAATAAGCCGGTGCCAACTGCCCAGACATTTCGTCTCAAAACTTTAGTTGAAGGACATGTTGCCTTGAAATGTGTTTCCTTATTCGTTTTGAGAGAAGATTCTACGTAATAAATGACCATGAAAAACTTTTTTGACAATTAGTTTTTCATTGTCATTAATTTACGGCACGGTTGGCGCAGTGGTTCAGCGATCGACTGTTGCGCTTCGTGACGCGGGGTCGATTCCAAGGAAAAAATATTTGTATGGCATACAGGTACTTGTTCCGGATTTGGCT
The DNA here is from genome assembly GCA_958449745.1 of Ochropleura leucogaster. Classification (NCBI taxonomy): domain Eukaryota; kingdom Metazoa; phylum Arthropoda; class Insecta; order Lepidoptera; family Noctuidae; genus Ochropleura; species Ochropleura leucogaster. Next base: position 5,847,481 of record OY288228.1, on the reverse strand, counting down.
GTTTGTGTATGTGAGTTTAAATGTTTGGGGTTAAGTTTAAAAAAATAAAGTAAACAAACAAGGAAACTTAATATTTAATGGGTGTCCACTCGACCACAGAGAGATCTTGAAAGCACGGCTAACAAGGCGTATTCTGAAAGTAAGCAACAGCAGAATCACCCCCGAATACTGAAACGTTACTCAAAATTTAAGTCCCACTTAAATTTAACAGAGACTCAGAAGTGACGTTTGACCATACAAAATCTAAAGTTTAAGAGCTGCTCAAATGTTAAGCAGCCCCCACATTTTGAGTGACGTTTCAGTATTCGGGGGTCAGACTTTTATTTGTGAAATAACGTAAATATCTGTCAAAAACATCGCTGTCAAGGTGATTTTTAAATCGTGCGAATTTCACCACTGCGGGGGATTGCCCCGCGTGCAGAAATTTTCTCGCAACTTGAAATATCCCTGGCCCCGCATCCCGCGTGGGTTTTCCTTGCATTACAATAAATACTTGTAAGAAAATGCACGGGGTTACGTGTACGGAAAACACCCATAAGGTGAGTTTTCTTTAAAAACGGCGACGGCACGGTTGGCGCAGTGGCTGAACGATCGACTTCTGCGCTGCGTGTCGCGGGTTCAATCCCCGCACGGTACAAATATCTAGGTCTGGCTGTTTGTGTATGTGAGTTTGAATGTTTGTAAACGCACCCACGATACAGGAGAAATTCCTAGTGTGGGGCAACGTTTTTTTTTTATAAAAAAAAACACTAGTATCGTTGCAATGATGATTTTGTTGTGGGTAAAAACTACTTGAAAATCTATATGTTACTTTTTAGAAACTTCAAACTGTTAAAATACTTATCCAGTGTTACTTTTGCATAAGTTAGCCATTATTTTAGGTCTTTGCATAAGTTAACCATTATTTTAGGTCAACACAAAGCAATCTAGACTAACATTAAAAAAAGGAATGATTAGTAACTGTTTATCTACTTGTTATAATGTATATAGTGGGTTTAAATTCAAATAGTAAAACATAATCCTTACTAATATTATAAAAGCGAAAGTGAGTTTGTTTGTTACCTCTTCACGCTTTAATGCCTAAACCGATTGTGATGAATTTTGGTACAGATATAGTTGGGAACCAGGAGACGGACATAGGCAATCCCACTTTTTTTAAATTTTTATTTAAAAAAAGTGGGATGTGAGGGAGAAAGAGGGAAGAAAAAGGAAAACTTAGCGTTGCTATTACAAATCAATAAGGCGCAAGGGGAACTGTGTTACCCCAAATTTAACGCGGGCGAAGCCGCGGGCGAAAGCTAGTATTATAATAAAAAATGGGAAATACTTATTTGACAGCTATGTGCGACGTTGCCGATTTTCGGAATACACTGAAGATCGATCAGTAGGTACGAATATAATCTATACTAATATTATAAAGCTGAAGAGTTTGTTTGTTTGTTTGAACGCGCTAATCTCAGGAAGTACTGGTTCGAATTGAAAAATTCTTTTAGTGTTGCATAGTCCATTTCTTGAGGAAGGCTATAGGCTATATAACATCACGCTACGACCAACAGGTGCTGAGCAGCGTGGGTGAAACCGCGAAGAGCAGCTATGTTATAATATGTAACAAAATGTATTTAAGAGTTCTAGGATGTTAATCAAAGAATGAAATTTAAGTATCCTCAAAGGTCGTAGGGGTCAACATCTTATTAAACTGGTATTTCACCACAAATTCAAGTTTCTCAAGCTAAAAGAAGTTTTCCATAATGGATTGACAGGATTTTTTTGATTTTTTGGATTGTTATTGACATACAAATTAGTATTCAACTATCTTTTGATTATATTTAGGGTTCTGTAACTCAAAAGGAAAAACCTGAGAGAGAGACTATCTTTGCGTTGTATAGAAGAGGACTATAGCAGCACCTTTTTTTTGTTTTCATGACATTCAAAAGTGCCTGTAATGGTCTAATTGAAATAAATGCTTGAGTTGTTAAATCCTTGGAATTACCAATCCAATTTAGAAAATCCCCTACCAATGCAAAGCTATATTATACCGGGGCGTTACCGCAGGTTAATTTCCGACTAAACGCGACCAATGCGGGCAAAACGTAGTTAATTTATAATGCTCTTTAATAATTAAATGTTTCTTATTCATTTTCGTAATGAGTAATTTTGTGGGTGTTAATAATTATAATCCTTACTTAATATTATAAAAGCGAAAGTGAGTTTGTTTGTTTGCTACCTCTTCACTCTTTAATGGCTGAACCGATTTTGATGAATTTTGATACAGAGATAGTTGGGAACCAGGAGACGGACATATACTAACGTTTTTTTTAAAGTGAGAAATGGGGGAGAAAGAGGGAAGAACAGAGAAAACTTAGCATTGCTATTACAATAAATAAGGCGCAAGGGCAAAAACTACAGGTAGCAGGTACCTGCAAATTAGGAAAGGGGAACAGTATTAGCCGCGGGCAAAAGCTAGTGAAAGAATAAATAAAACCTTGGAAACAACCAGGTTACAGTGGTTTTTTGAGTTACGTTTCTTGAAAGAAAAAAAAAACAGATTATTGGATCAACTCTGTGGTCCCTTTGTGCTGTTAATCAAAAAATCAACCCTCTAAGTCTACGCAGTTAAAAGATATGGCTGTTTATGTCGCACGTTTCTACGGAACCGTCGGTGGGCGAGTGTGACTCGCTGTTGGTCGCTTTTTTCTTTCACGTGTAACTTTACTAATGAGAACTGTAGGGTTACCAACTTACCATCTTATAGCAGTTCTTATTCCTGTGTGAGAAAGAGATCGTGCTAGACACCCTGTATAGCTCTGCCTCTTTCCCTCAGTGGAATAAGTTCTGCTTTAAGACGTCATGGTAGGGTAGCTGGTGATGTATCATTCTCTCGGTCTCCCAAAATCATAACAAGCCATCATCAGCCTAGCCTTCTACCAACTATATTGGGGTCGGCTTCCAGTCTAACCGGATGCAGGATACCAGTATTTTATATGGAACGACTGCCTATCTGACCTCCATAACCCAGTTAGTACTTTGAAGTACGATAGCCCTTTGTTAAACTACGACTGGCAAAGATGCACGGGGAAAACTCGGTATGTAATGGACGGTCACCCATCCTCGAACAGACCTTGGCGAGTGAAGCTTAACCTTGAAGAATCTTGCGGCTGTTATTGTTTAGCCAAGAACCGTATGTTTGTGAGCATGTTTGGAATGTTAGTTATTACATTCACGCAAAAACTACGGAACAGATTTAAATGAAATTTGGCTTACAGATAATTTATTACCGGGATTAACGTATGGGATACTTATTATCCCAGTTGTATGATCCTGGAGGATATTAATCAAAGGCCGCATGGACAAAGCCGTGGGTAAAAACAAGTACTAAAACTTCAGGAAGTCAGTGACTTTGGTTTACTTCAGCGATTTGAAATTTAAAACTTATTTTCCGTTTTTAGTGTTTTTTGAGTCTTTTTTTTTGCAAGAAGTTTTTATTTAAGCTGTTTTAGTTGTGGATTGATGGTTTCACACCTTAATACTTAACGAGTTTACATTTTTCATTGTTACTAAAATATATAAGCATATCATTCATGTAGGTAAATACATTAGAAGAAAAAATAATGTAAGTATCATAGACGTTATCTCATAAACTACCTACCTAAGCAATTTAGATAAAATTGATGTGGTCCCATATCAATTTTATTCAAGAGAATTTAGAAAATTGACAAACAATTGACGGAGAAGTCACTTAAAAACAAACATATTTAAAATCTGTAGCCCTACTATGACCTCTTAAAGCAATTCTTATTCCGCTGAGGGAAAGAGACAGAGCTATACAGGGTGTCTAGCACCATCTGGGCTGGGGAGTTTGTTGCGCCACTTCTTCTCCCCAGCTAAAACACTAAGAAGGGCAGGGCGTTTTTGTGGGACTGTCTCTTGTAATGTCACATTCAAAAAGTGCTGATTATCAGCCTAATTTGAATAAATAACTTTTGATTTTGATTTTATAAAAACATTCGGTGGAATTCAGAAACTATACTCCTTTTTTTAAAATTCGTTTAATATAAAATGGTCTATATTAATTTAAAATGTTATCTGTTGTTCAATGGTAGAAAGCCCGTTTTTATTATTTCATTTATAACGATAACCTTTGAACTATTCAACCGTGATTGACATTTATCGCTGGTAGGTACGATTTTATTCGAAACGATTATTAAAACGGAATGTTATTTTTTCTTAATAACTACACAAATAACGCTGTTCAAAATAATATGTAGGTATGGCAATCAAGTTCATTTACTAGAATCTGTAATAATATTAGACTAGAAGCATTTTAGTTTTATTACATCTTTAAATATGTAGGTAGGTGATTTTATCCCGAAAATGTGAGTTTTATTTAGTCAACAACAACATTGTAAAACCAAATGATTTTAAAAGAGTAACTATGGAGTTTCTTGCCGGTTCTTCTCCATAGAAAACGACCAACCCGAACCGTGCATCTTTTCTCGACGTTTTATAAGTGCCCATGTAGGCCTATGTGAAATAAAAATATTTTGATTTTGATTTTCAAGTTTTCGTACGTAGGTACGAAAACTCATTCACTCACACAAATCATCATTTTATCGTCATCATTCTCCTAGCCTAGGTAATCCTAATTTATTTGGTTTTCCCCAATGCATGGCTTTTTTTCCACACTTCTGAATTATTGCGCATCTCATAAGACAACTGATTCTTTAGACACTAAAGTAGGTATATTAAACATCTTACTAGCACATAATTAAACCGTATTATTTAAGTTTGGATCACTTTCGAAAATTATTTAATGTGTAAATTAAAAAAAAAACACTTGTCACCATTAACGACCGTAAAAAAGCGGGAAAAAAGATTTTAACGCATTTCTTTTTTGTCTATGGCCCTCCCGAAAAAAGAATAATTCAAACTATGACCTACCTTTTCGTTTGTCAACGACCTTCAGCTCCAAAAGTTGCACTGTTATAACATAATACTTTACAAAAACACAGATAAAGTTCTTAGAAGCCGGTTTTGTTGTTTCTCAGCTATTTTCCTTGTCCAGCAAGGTCGTTTGGAGCGAGCTCTCAACGCGAACTGGACGCGGATCGGTAATGCTGTTTATTATATGTCGCGGCCATTTTAAATACATGACAATAATGGGTGAACATCAGTGAACATTGTGACGTTAATAATGTAGGTACCTTATATTTTATTTTGTTTAATGACGTTTATTAAAATGGTGGTGTTTTCTAGTTTAGTGTTTGGCCTATTAATCACGTGACTGTTAAGCTTCTTGGTTTTCGGATTAGGTACTGTAAATGGGATTTTTTGTCAGGAATTTCTAAATAGCAGCCGGAGGTCAGATTTGTTCCCGAAGAGCTGGGATTTAAACATCATTAGGGAAATTTTCGTGTAGGTACTATTGTACATTAACTTCTTTAATACCTCGAAGAACTGCAGGCGTAGAGTTTCATTTTGTTTTTCGATTAGAAATATACCTAGTCAGTATTTAAAAAGATTTAATCTTGATTACTTTTTCATGGTTATACTTATAAAAAAAGCGGAGCCAATTAAGTTGTTAGTAAACAATACTTTGAGTTTTTACGGATAATATTTACATATTATATATGTATTTCCATACTAATTAGGTTTTTAGGGTTCCGTAGTCAACTAGGAACCCTTATAGTTTCGCCATGTCTGTCTGTCCGTCCGTCCGTCCGTCCGTCCGTCCGTCCGTCCGTCCGTCCGTCCTCGCTTAATCTCTGTGACCGTTAGCACTAGAAAGCTGAAATTTGGTACCAATATGTATATCAATCACGCCGACAAAGTGGTAAAATAAAAATTGGAAAAAAATGTTTAATTAGGGTAGCCACCCTATATGTAAAGTGGGAAGTGATTTTTTTTTTAATTTCAACCCTAACTTGTGATATATTGTTGGAAAGGTATTTAAAAATGAATAGGGGTTTACTAAAATCATTTTTTGATAATGTCAATAATTTCGGAAATAATCGCTCCAAAAGTAAAAAACAATGTGTCCCCCCCCCTCTAACTTTTGAACCATAAGTTTAGAAAATATGAAAAAAATCTGAAATGTAGAACTTTATAAGGACTTTCTATGAAAATTATTTTGAACTTGATTGACACAACAGTTTTTGTACAAAAAGTTGTACAAAATAATTTCTGGACTAAGTTTGTGGTATAATCGTATATGCAAGCATTTTTTGTAACTTTGTTTACATATTTTATTATCATAAACGTATCTTTTTTCAAACAAAAAAAGAATTATTGAAATCGGTTGTCGCAATCCAAAATTACCACCGAAATTGCACGTCTTTGTATTAATTAGTAACCCAATTCCCCGAGAGATGGCGCTGTAGGTACTTATTACATTGGATCGGGTATTACCGAATTGTTCGGTTGGCCTTATAACTGGGAACACTTATTGTGACGGACGGGAAACTACGGAACCCTACACTGAGCGTGGCCCGACACGCTCTTGGCCGGTTTTTACTTTAAAGTAATGATGTGGCCTAGAGAACAGATTCACTCGCACTTTGCAGAGATTTATTTATTACTAGCTTTTGCCCGCGGCATCACTCGCGTTAAATTTGGGATAACACAATTCCCCTTTTCTGATTTACAGGTACCTGCTACCTGTACTTTTTGCCCTTGCGCCTTATTTATTGTAATAGCAATGCTAAGTTTTCCCTTTTCTTCCCTCTTTCTCCCTTATATCTCAATCTTTTTATAAAAAAAAAATCAAAAAGCCTATGTAGTCTCCATAGTCCCAACTATCTCTGTACAAAATTCATCAAAATCGGTTTGGCCATTAAGGTGTGAAGAGGTAACGAACAAACTTACTTTCGCTTTTATAATATTAGTAAGGAAGTAAGGATGGACAAAAAACACGGTACACGTTACAATATTGAAGTTTAGTTTAAGCATAAATATATTCAGAGGAGCGAGATAACACAGCCCCGGAACATATAAGGGCAAAAGAAGTAACATGGTTGGGAGTCATTCCGTCCTCGCCGACGAGGCCCGTCGCGACGTCCCGGTAACTGCCACACCCGTCTCTTGCAAGAGCCGGCCCGCGCTGCTGAGCCAGTAAGTTCAAATCAGTCCCTAAATAATATCACTCAGATCCAGCTTGTCCCTTGCTGTCACTCAGCGACGCCCTAAACCGAGGCTCATACCCCACAGGGGGTGCCCTTAGCGTGTAGTCGCTTAGTTTGTAAGTTTTACCCTGGCTTAATTTTTTAAGGCAAACCTCCTTGGTTGAACTGCGAGATGCCATTCATAAAAAAAAACATGGGTGGGTTTTAGTCAGTACAAGTTCTGGGGAGTGTCAGATTCCCAGTGAAACCGCTTGGCACAACTTGTGAGAAAACAAAATTTCATTCATATCCGTTCAGTAGTTTTGTGTGCTAGAGCAAAAATTTTAAGGCACTTTGGCATTTTTAATTTTAGTGGGATTTTTAAACCGAAATACCAGTTTCTGACTAATTAAGAAATCTCAGAAGCTCTGGAACCTTCAAATTAATGTTGCAAGACAAATAGTGACGACAGGCTACGTCGATGACGCGTTCGTGTTCCACGGGCGCGGGCGTGTCAAAAGTGATACTGCAACCCTGGAACGTAAGAACAAAATAAGGAACATGGATGGGTTTCAGTCATTACAAGCCACTTTGAAAAATAAGCCTGGCGAAGTTGACGACACGGTTGGTACAGTGCCTGAGCGTTCCACTGCTGCGCTGCGTATCGCGGATTTGATTCCCGCACGGAACAAATATTTGTATGACCTACAGGTAGTTGTTTCGGGTCTGGCTGTTTGTGTATGTGATTTTGAATGTTTGTTAACGCACCCACGATACAGGAGAAAATACTAGTGTGGGACGTTTAAAAAAAAAGTGCAAGTCAGACTCGCGCACCGAGCGTTCCGTACAAACTTACGACATAAACAGCCATATTTTGGACTTTGACTAAGGATTGATTTTTTCCAAGATTCAGGAAACCATGGACTTAAATATGGTTTCAATTTCAACTCTATACCTCCACGCGATAATATGCATGATGATGGTGAATGATGGACGTTGACTTCGAATGATATATGGTTTTAATGTTAAACGAATATAGTAAAACGCATACAATATTGTGCACCTTAAAGGTCATGTTACAGCGAGCTAATCTATACTAATATTATAAAGCTGAAGAGTTTGTTTGTTTGTTTGAACGCGCTAATCTCAGGGACTACTGGTTGGAATTGGAAAATTCTTTTAGTGTTGGATAGTCCCTTTCTTGAGGAAGGCTATAGGCTATATAACATCACGCTACGACCTACAGGTGCTGAGCAGCGTGGGTGAAACCGCGAGGAACAGCTAGTTTGTAATAATAATAAGAACAAATATTTGACCTGTGACAAACAATAAATGAATTTGATAAAGTTTAATAGATAAAGGGTCCTGACAGACACTCAAAACAATGTTTTAAAGAACATTCTGACCAAGAAATCGCGTACCAAACGCGTACGAAGTCACGAATAACAGTTAGTTTGGTATAAATTTCAATTTGATACCTCCACACATTCTTGAGATCGATTGAAACGTGTTTTGAATATAAATTTTAAGGAAAATAACATAAAACTACAACTTAGTTTTCTATTAAATAGTAGTTGTCAGACGCTACTTTGAGAAGCTCGTAGTTTGTCTTGAAAAGATAGCTTTTAGCGATAAGACTGCCCATTGTGTCACCCTATTTATAAGTTGTGTACTGTTATTCTTGTAATTTGTATGATGTACATAATAGAAAGAATATTCTATCTATCTACCTATCTATCTCGTGGCTAAATAATATCCCGCCCGCTCCAAGAATCGAACACAGAACGTCATGCTCAGTATTCGGGCTTGCGACCGACGAGACAGTCACAGAAATACTATTTATTTATATTTAAAAGCCACTGGCCATCGCCAAAACGTTTTGTTCAAACAGCTGTCATTTCTAAACGTAACTATGACAGGATTCTTCAGTGTCAAAACTCCTTTCATCCGTCAGATCATGAAAATTTTGTGACCTCTAACGTAATATACAATCTTTAGCTTTAAAACCAAACAGTTTCCTCAAATACCCTGTAAAAATGTTACGGGTACATTTACAATCTTACATAAAACAGGTTAGTTTATTTTATGGATTTATATCATAATTTGTCTATGACAGAAGTAGCTTGTACAGTGCGCCATGGCTTTTTTTGCGTGTGGCTATAGTCGGAACTAATGCCACCATCATAAAACCACATACAGTACTACAAAATCTATACAACAGCCTGACATTGGCGTTCACAATTAGTAAAAGCCAAGTTAAAGATCTGTGAAATTGACAACAGCTAAGCTAAGCTGGTGATGATGGTTGGCGTCATTTCCAATGAGGAAATACCACTATAAGCTAAGTATAGATGGCGCGACCATAGATCTAAGTCTGATCAATCAGATCAAGCTATTTTAAAATATAACATTACCAAATTTTTAACAATTGGCAATGGTTGGAACTAGCCATTAAATCACACTAAAAAAAAAACATCATAGAAGGACTGTCTCCAAGAAGATTGCACAAAGAACTGGCAGGAAAAGATTTATAAAAGTACATATATCTCTGGCTGATTAAAACAAAACAAACTCCTCAAAACAGACTTTTGTGTGTCATTGATTTTAGGTTTAAAAACAGTTTTCATGACAATTATTTTTTGAAATACTTTCCCAATTTTTTGTAAAGATGCTGCCAATGTACAGGTTTTCTTCGCTTTCTAAGAGTATGCTGACTAAACAGGTAAAAACGCTGAACCATATTTACGGCGCCGTCTGCGATCATCAGTACACGCTGAATAGGATGCCACAACTTTCAAAACCCATGACGATCACCTCTCCAATAAGCGACGATGCTAAAGATTGGCACAAGAATAACCTGGAACAATTTAAAAACCTTGGTAAGTCAAAGAGAATTATACTGATTATATACAAGAAGGGCCTGAAAAGAAATACATTGTCATTAATATGAAACGCGATATTCAACTATAGAAATCTTTACCCTTACTATAATATTATAAAAGCGTAAGTGAGTTTGTTTGTTACGTCTTCACGCCTTAACCGCTTGTATGCTAACTTAGACTTTAAACTTTACACTTTAACTTAAAAAAAAAAGAGAAATAAGGGAGAGAGAGGGAAGAAAAGGGAAAATTTAGCATTACAATTACAATAAATAAGGCGCAAGGGCAAAAATTACAGATAGCAGGCACTTGCAAATCAGGAAAGGGGAACTGTGTTACCCCGAATTTAACGCGAGCGAAGCCGCGGGCAAAAGCTAGTATAATTATAAATGCGAAAGTGTAAAATTGTTCATGCCTAAACTACAGAACAGCTACCCTACTATGACCTCTTAAAGCAATTCTTATTCCACTGAGGGAAAGAGACAGAGCTATACAGGGTGTCTAGCACCGTCTCTTTCCCTCAGTGGAATAAGAATTGCTATAAATAAGATGTCATAGTAACCCTTCTGATCACCCTGAAATTAACGGACAGTACCTTTCATCCCGAAAAATAACCTTTTGTCCCAATGAAACAACAATAACGTTATTAAAATAATTGATGGCGCCAGATGTCTGTTCAATTATGATTGTATGATATTATTTCGAGCAGAGTATAACTGATTATTTAATTGATTGTCACATTCTAAATTAATACGAGCGGAGACGCGGACAGTTAAATTAAGCGCTGATAGTTCATCATCATTTTCCTGTCCTTGTCCCATTCTATTTGGGGTCGGCGCAACACGTTTTCTTTTTCCATTCTCCCCTATCAGACGTCACGGCATCATTTACTCCTTTCTCCTTCATATCATTCCTTACACAATCCATCCATCTTTTCTTTGGCTGATAGTTACCATATTTATTACTAGTTTATGCCCTTTGCTATGTCCGCATGGACTTAGGTAGTTGTCCCAATGGATTGTACTACAGGGATTTTAAGGATCCTATGTCTCAATCCAGGTTATAATTATCTATCTTAATTTTTTACGGTTGGTAATCCTTATCCTTACTAATATTATAAAAGCGAAAGTGAGTTTGTTTGTTACCTCTTCACGCTTTAATGGCTACACCGATTTTGGGCTAATTTTTATATTAAAAAAGTGGGATGTGAGGGAGAAAGAGGGAAGAAAAGGGAAATCTTGGCGTTGCTATTACAAATCAATAAGGCCCAAGATGAACTGTGTTACTCCGAATTTAACGCGAGCGAAGTCGCTGGCAAAAGCTAGTCATGAAATATTTCCTGGAGTATCTTTCTTTTACGGATTAAAACCCACCCATGTTTTTCTTTTACCCTTTATGTTCCGGGGCAGCGGTATCTCTTTCGAACATCCCGTAACCAAGGCAGGCGGTCAGCAAAGCTGGGCCCCCTGTCGTGGCGCTCATCTTTGCTGACATCTCATTCAGGCGGGCGTGGAACATGAATACAAATCTATCAATGTGCCAAATTTCGTCCAAACCCGTTCAATAGTTTTTGCGTGAAAGTGTGAATTGTCGTGAAAATCCCGTTTCAAATAAATTTCGGTATACCTAACGATATTGATAACTAGCTGCGCCCCGCGGTATCAGCCGCGTGGTCCGGTATAAAAAGTAACATATCCAGAATGTAATCTAACTGCTTACCAAATATCATCCAAATCGGCCCACACGTTTGATTGTGAAGGAGTAACAAACATACACACACATACAAAAAATTGCCTTATAATAAACTTGCTATATACCTACTAAGAGAAATCTGCAGAAATTAGGAAACTCGATCAACATAATTGTTAGCCGTTCTGATCTTCAACGAAGTTCCTGACAGTTTTTTTATAGGTACAGAATAGAATAGGTATGTCCCTTATCACTGCGAGCGACGAGAAAAACTGTTTTTTTTTTTTAAATAATTTCTCATTTTAAAAAACCAGCTAAGTACCTACGAGTCGGACTCGCCCACCGTTCCGCACAAACTTGCGACTTAAAAGGCCAAATCTTTTGATTGCCTAGACTTAGAGGGTCGATTTTCACATTACCAAGGAACTATAGACTTAAGTATATGGTTTTAATTTCAACTCGACACCTCTATGCTCTCCCAAGATAAAGGGGCTTGACAGTCAGACAGACGGACAACAAAGTGATCCTTTAAAGGTTCCGTTTTTTTCCTTTTCAATTACGGAACCCTAAAAATATCGGCCGGTAGCGGGTATTCTTTATACTCGTAACTAACGAAGCAAAATTACTTACTATGTAAAAATCGTAGTTGGATTCGTTTTGTAAGAAAAAAATAATTTAACAAAATATTTATTCAATCAAGTCTAATTATAGGCTGAATCGTGTCAAATAAAAGTAGCATAAGTCGTTTGCCGCGCGGATTCCGCGCGTTTCATTTGTGCAGACGCATGTATTCCGCACAGACGCACGTTTTCGCATACGCGCGCTCTCTATCGGTTTCTCTGGCTTGACAGTGCAGTTTGCGGGCATCTACGCACCGACCCACGACCTCTATCAACACGTTGAAGGCGCTCTACGGAAGCGGGGTCGTCAGCGACGCCATTCCAAGGGAACTGTACGCAGGCCGAGCCGGACGCGGCTTCGAATTTTCGAGAACAGTCGTGTGGACCTCGCCCAGAACGACGAACGTGTGTGGCTTACAAGTAGGCTGTCTTCGTGATCTAAGAAGCGGTATTGCAATGGCTTTAAATGAGCTAATTAATGAATTAACTTATCTGAAGGACTAGTTAAAATAATAGTTTTATTTTTCATTGTAACTTTAAAAACCGGCCAAGAGCGTGTCGGGCCACGCTCAGTGTAGGGTTCCGTAGTTTCCCGTCCGTCACAATAAGTGTTCCCAGTTATGAAGCCAACCGAACAATTCGGTAATACCCGATCCAATGTAATAAGTACCTACAGCGCCATCTCTCGAGGAATTGGGTTACTAATTAATACAAAGACGTGCAATTTCGATGGTAATTTTGGATTGCGACAACCGATTTCAATAATTCTTTTTTTGTTTGAAATAAGATACGTTCAGGATAATAAAATATGTAAACAAAGTTACAAAAAAAGCTTGCATATACGATTATACTACAAACTTAGTCCAGAAATTATTTTGTACAACTTTTTGTCTTTTTTGTACAAACACTGTTGTGTCAATCAAGTTCAAAATAATTTTCATAGAAAGTCCTTATAAAGTTCTACTTTTCCGATTTTTTTCATATTTTTTAGACTTATGGTTCAAAAGTTAGAGGGGGGGGGACACATTGTTTTTTACTTTTGGAGCGATTATTTCCGAAATTATTGATATTATCAAAAAATGATCGTAGTAAACCCCTATTCATTTTTAAATACCTTTCCAACAATATATCACACGTTAGGGTTGAAATTAAAAAAAAAATCACTTCCCACTTTACATATAGGGTGGCTACCCTAATAAAACATTTTTTTTAAATTTTTATTTTACCACTTTGTCGGCGTGATTGATATACATATTGGTACCAAATTTCAGCTTTCTAGCGCTAACGGTCACAGAGATTAAGCGAGGACGGACGGACGGACGGACGGACGGACGGACGGACGGACGGACAGACAGACATGGCGAAACTATAAGGGTTCCTAGTTGACTACGGAACCCTAAAAAGGACACAGAAAAATATTATTGAACATTTCCTCAATTTTCTCGAAACTATGTGATATCGCTTTTTAGTATACGGAGACGGTTGGGTTAGTCCAACTTATATTATAGTACTCTTAGTTCTATGAAATAGAATTGGACAAAAAAAACAAAATCTACTGGTATATGCATCAAGTAAACAGGAACACCTCGAATCTTGAGCTGGCCTACTAATAGCTATGGAGTTGAAGATAGGTGCTCACAGAGCCCTTATTGCAATGAGTGCCATGTATGCCCTGTTTGCCATAGGTGCCCATAACGCCCGTATTGCACCTAGTGGCATGTTTGCCCTGTTTGCCAAAGGTGCCAATAGTGCCCTTATTGCACCCAGTGCCATGTTTGCCCTGTTTGCCATGGGTGCCAATAGTGTCCTTATTTATTTGAAAGCCATGTTTACCCTGTTTGTCATAGGTGCCCATAGTGCCCTTATTGATCTGAGCGTCAAGTTTTCCATAGATGCCCCTAGTGCCTTTTTTGCATCGAGTGTAATGTTTGCCATGTTTTCCATAGGTGCCTATAGTGCCTTTATTGCATCGAGTGCCATGTTTGCCCTGTTTGACATAGGTGCCCATAGCGTCCGTAAAGCACCGAGTGCCATGTTTCCCTGTTTGCCATAGATGCCTTTAGTGTCCTTATTTATCTGAGTGCCATGTTAGCCCTGTTTGCCATAGGGGCCCATAGATCACTATTAAGTGATCTTGCATTAGCAACGAGTGCCATGTTTGCCCTGTTTGCCATTGGTGCCCACCGTGCCCGTTTTGCACCGAGTGCAATGTTTGCCCTGTTTGCCATAGGTGCCCTTAGAGCCTAATTGCATCGAGCGCCATGTTTGCCCTGTTTGCCATATGTGCCTTCTGTGTCCTTATTAGTCTGATTGCCATGTTTGCCCTGTTTGCCATAGGTACCAATAGTTACCTTTTTGCACCAAGTGCCATGTTTGCATTGTTCGCGGTAGATGCCTAGTGTCCTTATTGACCTGAGTGCCCTGTTTGCCATAGGTACCCATAGATCACTTATTGCAACGAGTGCCATGTTTGCCCTGTTTGCCATTGGTGCCCTTAGAGACCTAATTGCATCGAGTGCCATGTTTGCCCTGTTTGCCATATGTGCCTTCTGTGTCCTTATTAGTCTGACTGCCATGTTTGCATAGTTCGCTGTAGATGCCTAGTGTCCTTATTGCTCTGAGTGCCCTATTTGCCATAGAAGCCTTTAGTATCTTCATCGATCTGAGAGCCATATTGGCCCTGTTTTCCATAGGTGCCCATAGTGCCCTTATTGCACCTAGTGCCATGTTTGCCCTGTTGCCATAGGTGCGTTTAGTGTACTTATTTATCGGAGTGCCATGTTTGCCCTGTTTGCCATAGATGCCCATAGATCACTTATTGCAACGAGTGCCATTTTTGCCCTGTTTGCCATAGGTACCAATAGTTACCTTTTTGCACCAAGTGCCATGTTTGCATTGTTCGCGGTAGATGCCTAGTGTCCTTATTGACCTGAGTGCCCTGTTTGCCATAGGTACCCATAGATCACTTATTGCAACGAGTGCCATGATTGGCCTGTTTGCCATTGGTGCCCACAGTGCCCGTTTTGCACCGAGTGCAATGTTATCTCTGTTTGCCATAGGTGCCAGAGCCCTTATTGCACCGCCTTTTCTATTTGCCATAGAAGCCTTAGTGCCTCTATTGCATCGAGTGTCATGTTTGCCATGTTTTCCATAGGTGCCAATAATGCCTTTATTGCATCGAGTGCCATGTTTGCCCTGTTTGCCATAGGTGCCCATAGAGCCCTTTTTGCTCCGACTATTCTATTTGCCATAGAAACCTTTAGTGTCCTTATTGATCTGAGTGCCACGTTTGCCCTGTTTGGCATAGGTACATAAGTAAAGTAGTTTTACTCGCAAGAACTAACGTTTTTTGTCCAATTAAATTGTTTTTGTAAAACCAAGAATAAAGATTGGCAAGTTGGATTAACCCGCTAAAATAGAAAGCTTTTGTTCTGATATGGTTCATCAAGTCTATTTCAAGGGTTTCGTACCTCAAAAGGTAAAAACGGAGCCCTTATAGGATCTCTTTGTTATCCGTTTGTCTGTCTATCAAGAGCCTAGGGTGCGTCCACATCTGGCGAATGTGCCGCGAATTTACAGATCGCGAGTCGTTTGCGAGCTGCCCGCTAGCTGCGCGCATGCAGTCAAGCAAAGGTTCGATGCGCCTCTTTAGCGCAAATCATGTAAGGCTCATTATAGGCGTGCGTGCGGCGCGCAATCTCCGCGCACTCAGTTCTCGCACTCAAAATACTGGGAACTTTTTATATGTTTCAATTAAGCGTAAACATTTTTCCTCCGTCCACTCCATGACAACAGGTACTTAGCCTCCAGTACCTAATCAGAAACGAACTGAGCGGGGCTTAAAACGGAGATAAGACTCCGTCCGGAAGGAAGGCGCGACACGCTAGCGCGCCGCCCGCGTGCTGATCGCGTGCGGCGCTTAGAACGCGCGCAGCTCGCAAACGTCTCGCGAGTTGCACATTCGCCAGATGTGGACGCACCCTTAGGAACGCGTGGAGGTATGGACTTAAAATTAAAACCATGTACTCAAGCTTTGATGTAGATGTAAAACAATTCTGTAAGTCTACGCAGCCAAAAGTTTAAGCCGTTTGTATCACAAGTTGGAACGGAAACCTCAGTACGCGAATTCGACTCACACTTGCCCGTTTTTTTAAAGTATTTAGGCATACTGCCAGTACTAATCTCTCAAATCTATTAATAGTAAGTAAACAATTTTGTTTTCTACATCTTTGCAAATTATTGTCTTTGAATTAGCTCTTAGTTCTGCTAAAATGAGGCAAACCACAAACGACTAACTTACTGTCGAAACACTGCCTGGTTGGTCGCTGATTGTAAAGTCCTGGATACGACTCCCGAGTCGGGGAAAGTGTTATTGGGTTTTTTCATCGTGAATTTCGCAGTCACAGCCTAGACTACACGGTTGGCGCAGTGGTTAAGCGTTTGACTGCTACGCTACGTGTCGCGGGTTCGATCACCGCACGGAACAAATATTTGTATGACCTACAGATAGTTGTTCCGGGTCTGGCTGTTTGTGTATGTGAGTTTGAATGTTTGTAAACGCACCCAAGATACCGGAGAAATTCCTAGTGTGGGGCACTCACTGATATAAATAAAAAAACACTTTTTCGTGGCACTCGGGTATTGAATCAGCGTCAAATAGGTATCCAAAAACGATTTACTTACCTCGGAAAAAATTGGTGTGGGTTGGTACACTTTTGCAGAACTAAGGAATGTATTTACGTTTTTTATGTAAAAAGTTCTTGAAACTTGAATTTAATATGTCTGTTAGGAGACGGACCTGGAATATGCGAGGAATGTGGGGGTCCATTGCATCTCCCGAGAGCTCCGAAAAACAAGCAAAAGGATGCAGGAAAAATCCCCAATAACATACCTGGTGTTGGTGCCGATATTAAAAAAAGTATGAACCTTTACCGTATGGTGTAAGGGACTAACGCTAAAACTGCATAGCTATTCACAAACAATCCTATCGTAACCGTAATCGACAATCGGCACTAGTCTATGTTCTCGTAATCCAATCGTCAAACCAGCCAAACGCAGTTCACAGATCCGTGCGGTGTTTCTTTTTAGGGTTTCGTAGTCAACTAGGAACCCTTATAGTTTCGCCATGTCTGTCTGTCCGTCCGTCCGTCCGTCCTCGCTTAATCTCTGTGACCGTTAGCACTAGAAAGCTGAAATTTGGTACCAATGTGTATATTAATCACGCCAACAAATAGTACGAGATCCGGCTGCAGAATCAGTGTACCTATCGAGTATTTGCTGAAAACCAAATTTTTACACATATTCATGATTAGGAGAATTTATATCCACCAGGTTGCCTATCAAAATGTGGCCGCTAGTATTTTTAATTAAATTATTAATAATTCATAATCCGTAAGAAATTTCATTGACTTTTTTTTTCAATGAAATGTCGTCTACTTTACGGCAACATCTATAAAGACTCTGAAAAATTATGGTTGCCGTTGCGCACCTGGCCGCACCTCTTCGCAGCCAGGTATACACAGGTATGAATTTGTTACATTTATACACCCACAACGTACATTTATAATTTATATATCAAATTAAAGCTAATTTTTTTCTGTATATTATTATATACGGTTGCTTAGTTAAATCTGGCCGCCAATAAGGGTTGCTGGCTAATAAATATAGTAAATATTAAAAGTAGAGTGAAAGAGAGCTAGCGCGTAACACCACTGTCTAGTCAGACGAGGATAGCGATTGCCAGCTGTCGGACGGTTTAAAGCCATTGCGCATGCGTCAGATGTTAGTGTTCTCAACGGATCAGTTGTGATTTTTATTTTAAGTTCGAAACCACGCTGTTTGGAGTACGTAATACATAACATAATATATTGCTGTTTTATTTGTGCATCGAAAAATTATCAATCTCGCACATTCCACCATGCTGGAAATCTTTAAAGGAAAAATTATTGCGGACCATCTTTGTTAATTCGATGTGGTTAAATGCTACTGAGCGGGATTGCATCAAGTTCAGCGCGGAAAATAATGGCTGGCTGCTGTTAGATGGTTTTTTTAAAACCAACATGGTTCCTGGGAGATTCAACTCCAGCGCAAGTTGAGAATGTGCTGTGTGATTCCACGAACAAGCCTTCCGATAATAATGACGATACCGATATTTCTGATGAAAGTGATACCTGCGATGATAGTGTGACTGAGAGCTCCGATGATTCAGATTTTTAAAAAAGAGTCATGGAAGTATAAAATACATTTTAAAAATTCATAATTTGCTTAAACTGATGATTGATGAATATGTAAAATAAATGTAATACTTGAATAAAATTAAATCTTTTTTCATACAGTACTTGTACAACACAATGTTTTTACATAAGTAACCTTGATTTTATTCATCATCAATATTCATTTTTTTTTGTAATTTTTAAATTTGTCATTGACTTTTTAATTTTTATTTTAGAAAAGAAAGACGTTTCTTTTGGAGTATTTATTATTTTGAGTCGTACCTACTATTGTTTGAATCGGAGGTTGAGAACACTAACATCTGACGCATGCGCAATGGCTTTAAACCGTCCGACAGCTGGCAATCGCTATCCTCGTCTGACTAGTGGTGTTACGCGCTAGCTCTCTTTCAATCTACTTTTAATATTTACTATATTTATTAGCCAGCAACCCTTATTGGCGGCCAGATTTAATTAAGCAACCGTATATAATAATATACAGAAAAAAATTAGCTTTAATTTGATATATAAATTATAAATGTACGTTGTGGGTGTATAAATGTAACAAATTCATACCTGTGTATACCTGGCTGCGAAGAGGTGCGGCCAGGTGCGCAACGGCAACCATAATTTTTCAGAGTCTTTATAGATGTTGCCGTAAAGTAGACGACATTTCATTGAAAAAAAAAGTCAATGAAATTTCTTACGGATTATGAATTATTAATAATTTAATTAAAAATACTAGCGGCCACATTTTGATAGGCAACCTGGTGGATATAAATTCTCCTAATCATGAATATGTGTAAAAATTTGGTTTTCAGCAAATACTCGATAGGTACACTGATTCTGCAGCCGGATATGTAAAGTGGGAAGTGATTTTTTTTTTAATTTCAACCCTAACGTGTGATATATTGTTGGAAAGGTATTTAAAAATGAATTAGGGTTTACTAAGATCATTTTTTGATAATGTCAATAATTTCGGAAATAATCGCTCCAAAAGTAAAAAACAATGTGTCGGGCCCCTCTAACTTTTGAACCATAAGTTTAGAAAATATGAAAAAAATCTGAAAAGTAGAACTTTATAAGGACTTTCTATGAAAATTATTTTGAACTTGATTGACACAACAGTTTTTGTACAAAAAAGACAAAAAGTTGTACAAAATAATTTCTGGACTAAGTTTGTAGTATAATCGTATATGCAAGCATTTTTTGTAACTTTGTTTACATATTTTATTATCCTGAACGTATCTTTTTTCAAACAAAAAAAGAATTATTGAAATCGGTTCTCGCAATCCAAAATTACCACTGAAATTGCACGTCTTTGTATTAATTAGTAACCCAATTCCCCGAGAGATGGCGCTGTAGGTACTTATTACATTGGATCGGATATTACCGAATTGTTCGGTTGGCCTCATAACTGGGAACACTTATCGTGACGGACGGGAAACTACGGAACCCTACACTGAGCGTGGCCCGACACGCTCTTGGCCGGTTTTTTAACATAGTGGTAGCAAATGGAAAATTGTGGGCGAAAAATTAAAGTGATAAATATGTCGTCGCGTGCATTTTCAAGACGGCAACATTTCAATTTTGATTCATAATGTTGGTTCACCTGTTTATTCCTTAATGTTAGTCAACCAAGAGGTATCGCATTGCCCAGTACTAACTGGGTTGTGGAGGTCAGATAGGCAGTCGCTCCATGTAAAATACTGATATTCAGCTGCATCCGGTTAGACTGGAAACCGACCCCAACATAGTTGGGAAAAGGCTAGGTAGATGATGATTTGATTTTTGTTTCGGTATGATTGACGTCTTCATATCACACGGTTGTGCAGCATATTTTTAAAATTGACCGATTAAGGATCTGTGAATAGCGTTTGGGGGACGTTTGCGATTATACTCAAGGTGCGATTGTGTAAATTGAGTCGTTGTGAATACCTACACTAAGGCCAACTAGCAGCGATACGAAAGGTCATTAACCTAAAGAACAACTGTGGCGTTGACAATCTAATATTTAGCTCTTTCCATCTTGTGCCTTTGTCGTAATATCTCGTTCTCCCGGCATAAACATGACAACGTTAAGACGGGTTCGCCAACATTCGGGCGGCCATTTTAGATGGGGTTTTAGCATGGGTTTTGTTTACATTTGGTATCGCTTCTCGTTGGCCGTGCTATAGGTAGGTATTTGTTTTTGTTTGAGCTCGTGGCTAAGTAAATAGCAGCCGCTTGGGTCGATCTTTAGGTTAAGCCGCGCTTGCCTAGGTTGGTCTGTGGATGGGTGACCACCCGTTACATACCAAGTTTCCTCCGTGCCTCGGAAAGCACGTTAAGCCGTTGGTCCCGGCTGTCATTTGTAGATCTTTGACAGTCGTTACAGGTAGTCAGAGTTCCGAAAGTCTGACAACCAGTCTTACCAAGGGGTATCGTATTACCCAGTACCTATTAACTGGGTTGTGGAGGTCAGATAGGCAGTCGCTCTATGTAAAATACTGATATTCAGCTGCATCCGGTTAGACTGGAAGCCGACCGACGACACGACGACGATATGATTTTTGTTTCGGTATGATTGACGTCTTCATATCACACGGTTGTGCAGCATATTTTTAAAATTGACCGATTACGTATTGTGAATAGCGTTTGGGAGACGTTTTCGATTATACTCAAGGCGCGATTGTGTAAATTGAGTCGTTGTGTATAGCTATGCTGTTATCGTGAATTCGGTACCTATAATTATATTCCCAGGCGCATAAAATGTTAGTCAACTATTAAAACTAAAAAAAGACAAAAAATAATTTTGACGGTTTCGCCACAGAAAAATTAAAAACATTAACCTTAATGTTTTCCCAATTGTTTGTCTTTTTATTTTAGTACTAGATTTTGCCCGCGACATCGCTCTCGTTAAATTTGAGGTGACACAGTTCTCTTTCCTGATTTGCAGGTACCTGCTACCTATAGTTAGTTTTTGCCCTCGCGCCTTATTTATTGTAATAGCAAAGCTAAGTTTTCCCTTTTCTTTCCTCTTTCTCACTTAAAAACAATACTCATCTAAATCAGCTTAGCCATTTAGGCGTGAAGACGTAACAAACAAACTCACTTTTGCTTTTATAATATTCGTAAGGATATCTGTGTACCTACATTTTGATATAATATGTTTTTGTTACTTATGTATTTATAAATGTTTGTGATGCTTTATATGTTCAATGTTTATTTTTTGTAACGAAGTTCCTTATCGCGCGTTACGAAAGTGGGTTAGACGGAAAAAATTAAGACCAAAAGTTGTAACGAAATTTTATGCTGTAGTTGTAAGCCGTGCTGCGTGCGCATTCAAAACGGTAAATATTGTTCGCAAACAAATTATAATTTACTTTTATCTTTCCACAGAACCACAATTAGACTATCCCAGTATTTTGGACAACTGGCGCGATCCTCTAACCACAAGAATCCAGATAATAAACCCTCCAGACGAGGAAATAGGCAACTATAGAGGATTCAATGTCGCCATGATCTGACCGCTGGACGAAATATGAAAAACGGAAAATTTTAGTTAAAAACATGTCTTATATTTGAGCTTGAGCAAGTTTTCATTAGACTAGGCTTCCAGGATACAGGAGAATATCTTTAGTAAACATAAAGAGGCTGTCTATTGACCCCCCAACAATGTTGTCTACCTTTCGAGTTTCTAAGGAGCGTCGCTCACTGGTAAGTCGAGGCGACGTCGCGTCGGCGACGGTGCGGCGTCGCACGAGCGAGGATAGATCTCTGCGTAGGAGTCGAGGCGCAGGCGGCTATGTCTAAACGCAGGTACTCACGAAACCAAATGACAAAATGGCTGTGGAGTTGTGGCTTGGGCACGCTTAAGCGCCTCTCCTGCGCCTGCACCTCGCCTCCGCCCCTCCTTCACCTCACCAGCGCCTCAACTGCACCTCGACTGTGATAATTGTGTGTGCGACGCGCCTAACAACTTGTAACGACTGTCAAAGATCTACTGAAATATCAAACTATCATATACTTAAACATATTTATTCATTGCTTTACTGTGGTTCCTTGCTAAATTAATATTCTCCAGCGTTTGATAGTTTATTACCAGTTTGCACGTGGTATTGGCAAAACTGTGGTATCTCTTGTTCACAAAAGCCATTAATGAAGAGTTTAAATTGAACTTATTCATTGCTAGCCCACGTTATCCCACGACTGGTAAAAGGCACCAGAAAGAATCCATTCGGTTCTGCGTTCCTTCTTTATAAATACACCTAGAAACACATCTTAGTCTACCACCATTCCACTATGAAGGGTTAGAGGTGTCAAGGGACACCTGGATGGAACGAAGTTCCTATAGAAATGAAAATATCTGGCTTGCTTTCTATAAGAGAGAGAGAGACAGACAGACAGATAGAGAAACATGCGACGCCGCACAGCTTACAATAGCTTATTATAGCAAAAAGTGTCGTGACAACTTTTCGTAAGAATTTTTTCCGTCTAGCCCCCTTTCATAACGCGCGATAAGGAACTTCGTTCCAATATATTAAATATATTGCAAATTAATAAAAAACTTTACTTTCTAAAAATTGTGTGGAGAAGAATGGGGAAGAAAATCTATGGTTACTTTTTTATGATGTTCGATAATATTTTGTATCATGACATTTGCTCAAATTCAAATATATATAACAAATCTTAGGTTAAGTATCTTTAATATTATGTATTGAAATTGAGTACATAGTAAATTTTTTTATGATTTTTGAAGAAAACTATCGAAAAGGAATAAAAATTATAACTTCAAAAAAATGTTTTCTTTGGTAATGCAATCTTGGCTTTCACACAGTCATATGCCTTGAAAACACAAAAAAAAGGATTGTGTGGTTGTATGAAACTACGGTAAAATTCCCTAATCGGCGGCCGACCGTCACGCGACATGCAACACACAGACGAAAAAGTTTGAGACGATGTAATACAAGTTTCTCTTTAAAAATATCCGCCTATAACTATCCCATTGTTGGGCAAATCTATACTAATATTATAAAGCTGAAGAGTTTGTTTGTTTGTTTGAACGCGCTAATCTCAGGGACTACTGGTTGAAATTGAAAATTCTTTTAGTGTTGGATAGTCCATTTCTTGAGGAAGGCTATAGGCTATATAAAACCACGCTACGACCAACAGGTGCTGAGCAGCGCGGGTGAAACCGTGGGGAACAGCTAGTGCCTAATACAGAGAAGGCAACATTGATAACCACAAAAAACATACCACTATTTTTTTCGCATGGCTAAATCTTTTTTTTTTTTTTTTATGGAGAATGAACTCACTCTTGACCTTGATCTCGCCTGAATATCATCGAATTACTTCCCCCTCTGGTGGTAGTATCTGATTTGTACTGAGTAAAACCCACCCATGTTCCTTTCTTGTCCTTTATGTTTGGGTGCCACGGTATCTCTTTCGAACAACCCGGAACCCCGGCAAGCTGTGCCCCTAGCAGGCTTTACTGACATCTCTTTGAGGCGCGCGTGGAACATTTTTCACCTATCGCCGCTGCGGGTTGTGTGAAGTAGATACCGCGGCGGAACACAAAGGGTAAAACAAGGAACATGGATGGATTTTAATCAGTATAAGTTTGGCACTACCAGAGAGGGAGAAGTTATTCGATGACTTAACCATGCGAAAAAATATATTCTCACATATTTGTATAATCTCAACATGAATGATGTAAATACGTTTTTGTAAAAATATTACAGTTTAAAAGAGTGTGTGTGTAAAGCGTTGATCTCTATGGAGAAGAATGGGCAAGAAACTCCATTTTCTTGCCCATTCTTCTCCATAGAGATCAACGCTTTGGAATGGGCAACTACAGTACTTTCACAAGTTATTATGTCTTGTGACCGGGACTGTAGATTCATTTTGTTTCTTGACATTCAAAAGTGCCTGTAATGGTCTAATTGAAATAAATGATTTGATTTGATTTTGAAAAAAAACAGTTTTTTTTGCAATGGATAGAGTGATTCAAGAGGAAGTTAAAAGCTCTTGAATAACACTATCTATTAAAAAAACGGCATCAAAATTAGTTGCGTAGTTAAAGATCTAAGCATAAAGGGACAGGCAGATAGCGGGTAACGACTTAGTTTTATATTATTTAGCGTTTCAGTCTACGTGGGTGAAGCCGGGGGGTGAAACTAGTAATAAACAATAAGTTTGTTTCAATAACATTTATTTTCAAATGACAGTTGTATTTAGTTTCAAAGTTTTCAACTGTCTTGTGGCTGTAATTATAAATGATAGATTTTTGATGTTATTAAATAAGCTAAAATGAAGTTCAATGGTGACTGAGTAAGTAATACATCAGTCAGTACGAAGACATCTATCTGAACACCGCTTGAGACAGTCTGGATCATTGCGACAGTGCGCTCGACAAGACGCTTGGCAACGCGTCAAAGTGCGCACATTGGTACGCGATAACCGTTCGTCGAACATTACACTGTGAACAAAGCAGTCATATTAGGTTAGGTTAAGGGTCAATTCACACGTACCACACTCATACCACAGCCACAACCACACCACAACGACGCCATGTGGTCAGGCGTATATTTTGTACTAGCTGTTCCTCGCGGTTTCACCCACGCTGCTCAGCACCTGTTGGTCGTAGCGTGATGTTGTATAGCCTATAGCCTTCCTCAAGAAATGGACTATCCAACACTAAAAGAATTTTTCAATTCGAACCAGTACTTCCTGAGATTAGCGCGTTCAAACAAACAAACTCTTCAGCTTTATAATATTAAAGTATAGATTGAAAATAAATATTGCAATTCACACGTATCACATTTTGCCGTTGTTATCGACCACCTGTGTAATACGACCACATCGCAACCACATCGCGACGGCATGACGTCATCAACAGCGACAAATCTTTCCTCCATGACTACGTTCAGCCAAGCCGTGTTTCCTCTACGAAAGCCGGAGTATAACTGCACATGACCACGTGGTTACCACATCGCAACGACAGCGACAACGCAACCACATCGACATTTTGTCGGTACCACAACGCAACTGCAAAAAGCCGCTGCGGCACTATTCACACGTTACCACAGCTTGACCACATTTTGTCGCTGCGACGTGGTGTAATTGTGGTACGTGTGCATTGACCCTAAGTAACGCAGCTACTGCAGGGATGATTGTGTCCCCACACCCCAGCCAGAAGTGACGAGAAGGAACACCGTATGGTTTTAGTTAGTAGGAGTTTGACAGACCCCCTCAGAGGCGGAGGACATCCATCAAGGATTTCCTAACTTAAAAAAAAATTAACACAGTGGGAAAAACCGCTTGACACAGCTAGTATGTATTTCTTTTTTAGGGTGCTGTGTGAAGAGAAAAAACGTTTTTTTTTTTGTTGGGGTGGGTAATCATCAAATAACTTCCCCCGGTCTGAACGGAGCGGGGGGGAGTGTCAACTCCGCAACCCCCGCAAGGGGATAGGCTCATCGTACATACTGATCGGATTGGTAACAACTGGTAAAAAGCTAGTTTTTTTTTAGGTTGGGCCACTCGCAATTCAACTCTCTTGAGTTGTTATACTGCTTAACCGGACTTTCCTGTGGTGACCTCAATAAATTTAAGCCCCCAGTCAGGGCTATACTACTATAATATTAAATGACCGCTCGCTAGGGGCACCTCCTGTGGGGTACGGACCTCGGCTTAAGGGCGTCATTGAGGGAGGGCAACAATGATAGCTAAGTCGATTATTTGGGGACTTTTAGTTTTACTGACTCAGCATCGCGGGCTGACTTGTAGACCAAGGGACGGTTTCATTACTGGGGGTTTCGCGACGGGCCTCGGCGGCGAGGTCGGAAAACGGATCGCGGTCTTTGCTTGTATTTTCGGATTGTGCTTGTTTCCCTACTACTTTCTTGCAGAATTGTGATGGGATCATCGGGGGTGATGAGGGTATGCCTTGGTCGGTGAATTTTCCCTATCCTAGTGGGAGTATAGTGGGTTGCCCCTACTATGAGACTGTTGGGGTGCCTTTCAGCGGCATCGAAGTGAGAAAGTGAGGCGTTTCATCGTTTGGGCTATTGTCGGTATTTTGACGTCGACATGTAGTCGAATATTCCTTAAGTACCAGGGAGCTCCCACGGCCTTTCGGAGAAATCGGTTCTGGAAGGTTTGCAGCCTATGGATTAGGGACGGGTGGATGTGCGAGAACACGGGGCACGCGTACGTCATGATGGGTCGAATGCACGTTTTGTATATGCGCAACTTGCACTTCAGTGAAAATTTGCTGCGTGCATTCAACAGGTAGTGGAGCCTGCCTAGAGCAAAGGCGGCGCGCGAGCGTACCGGCTTTATGTGCTCTCCGAAGTTGAGGCGATTGTCCAGGATTACACCAAGGTATTTGGCTCGCTTCTCCCAAGGGATCGGCTTGCCGAACATGGTGAGCGGATCGGGGTAGGGAGGGGCAGGTCTTCCCGGTCGTGAGAAAAGGACCGCCTGGCTCTTGTCGGGATTTTAAAAGCTATAACTTACCTATCAATGAAAGGCACGGAGGTGCAAGTAGCGGCATCACAATGCAACACTGGTGGTGCCACGGCCGCCATTAAAGAACTGTCTTCGCCAACGACGTAGGGGATATGGTCGATATAAACGCTATCGAACAGGCATAGACGCTTCATATATTCTTCAGGGTGTGTGAACATTGTTGGAGGTGTGCCTAAAAACAAAGATTATTGACTGAGAATAAGCTGAAATAACTTTTCTTTCTTTAGGGTTTCGAAGCTCATAATGTAAAACTACGGAACCCTTATAGGATCATCATGTAGTCCATCTTACTGTCACGACACTTTATCTCGGGAACGAGATAGAGGGTCTTTGTTTATTCATTCATCATATAATTAAATTAATTACTATATATACAACCTATAGATAGACACAAACTAATACCTTCGTCGACTCTTCTCGTAACCAGAGGGCTGGCCTGTTTTTTGCACAAAAAAGCATTGCCATCCAACACGGTAATGCTGCCAGCCTTCTGGGCACTTTACCTGTTGACTGCGATACGGACGAATTTTTTGACGCCCTGTTTTTTCAATTTTTTACTTGTATTTATTTTTATTATTAGAGGGTCTTTAGTTTTTCATTACTCACTAACTGGCGCCCGCGGTATCGCCCGCGTAATATCGAAGAAAAGTATCCTATGTGTTATTCCAGACTAAAATCTACACCTCTGTGTCAAATTTGATCAAGATCTGTTAACCCGTTTTTTCGTAAAAGAAGATCAAACATGCATCCATAATCACAAACTTTCGCATTTATAATATTAGTAAGATATTATTGTTAGAATTTAGTATAAATGTTTCATATTAAAATGCTCTGATATTTGTATGGCATTATATATGGTAAAACATGTATAAATTAAATTCTATTCTTACGCGTTTAGGTATCGACTTGAAATTAAAATCATATACTTTAAATCTATGGTCTCTTGAAGCTGTGAAAATATCGAACCTCTCAAGTCTACGCAATAAAAAGGTATGGCTGTTTAAGTCGCTAGTTTCTACGGAACTCGTGGTGCACGAGTCCGTCTCGCATTTGGCTGGTTATTTCATCTTGCTAAATGTGTGACCCTGGCGTTTCTTCCATCGTTTTAACACGCATTTGAAACAGTGCGTTTGATTTCAAAACCTACAGTATCGTATAGGCCAACATTTTTTTTTTCGGGTGGGAAATCATCAAATGACTTCCCCCGCTCTGGGCGGAGCGGGGGGGGCATTTCAGACTTGTACTGACTAAAACCCACCCATGTTCCTTCTATTGCCCTTTACGTTCCGGGGCCGCGGTATCTCTTTCGAACAACCCGCAACCCCGGGTATCGGCCAACATTACGACCCATTTTGGTAAAAACAGGAGCTTCGGGTGGATCCTAGATACCATTTCTCTTTCCATCCCTCGAAATCAGTTGAACAGCATCACTTACCAACAGCAAAATATCTTGTATTACACATATGTTCTTGAATCAGCTCCGATCGGTTGTGGAACCAACCTATCAGCCACTTCAGGTCTTCAAACTTGGTGATCTCATCATTGATGACCTTCCGAGTCAGACGAAGGTATTCTACGTCAGCTTCTATTACGGATTCATCTTTATCTTCACCGTAACTGAGGAAATATAGTATATTACTTTAATCAGTAGGACTATGACATCTTAAAGCAGAACTTATTCCACTGAGTGAAAGAGATGGTGCTAGACACCCTGTATAGCTCTGTCCCTTTCCCTCAGCGGAATAAGTTCTGCTTTAACACGTCATGGTAGGGTAGCAGTTCTGTGTGAGAAGAAGGTCTTGGTTTAGTCTATGGTCCGGAGCAAAAAGAAATGGGCAGCAGTCACCTTCTTCTTCGAAACAGTTAGGCTAGCTAAGGGATTACTACCTTTGACGGAGCTAACCTCAACCAATTCAGCTGATGCGGGAAACGCTCCAGAAGTCGAGTGCCGCGAAACCAATCCCAGCCATCGTGGAAGTGGTTCTGTGGACGGACGGTGAGCAATGGGTAGCTCACCGTCCGTCCGTGTAGTCACGATAGGCTAAGTCGACGACATCAAAAACATGTCAGCAAAGCAGAGGGGCCACCAGGGCCACCGCCTGTCGGGGTTGCGGGTTGTTCCAAAGAGATACCGCGGCCCCGGAACACAAAAGCCAAAAGAAGGATGGAAATGATGAAGGATGGACATGGATTGGTCAGTAAAAGTCAGGGAGAAGTTTTTGTATGTATACATATATGATAATATATGTATGTTGCTTTCTTTGATCCAAACGTTGACTAGTAGAGAATGCCTCTTTCTTTTTCTCCTTTATGAAAACTCTGCCCCACACTAGGAATTTCTCTTGTATCGTGGGTGCGTTTTCAAACATTTAAACTCACATACACAAACAACTAGACCCGAAACAACTATCTGCAGGTTAGGTCCGAATAAGTACCACTATTATGCAAGAAGTTAAAATAATTTTAAAAAAAACCTGCAGCTGATCCCACTCCGGTTTTATCAGATTGCGGGTCAATATCCAAATCTTAGCATTTATTTCAAGTATGCCAGTTACCTTTTTATATAACCATACTAGCGACCCGTCCCAGCTTCGCACGGGTGTTATAAATCTTTGAAAATCCCCACTTTTCTCTACTATAATATGTTTGTATTATACATAAAAACCTTCCTCTTGAATCACTCTATCTATTAAAAAAAACCGCATCAAAATCCGTGGCGTAGTTTCAAAGATTTAAGCATACAAAGGCACATAGGGACAGAGAAAGCGACTTTGTTTTATTGTAGTGAAGTGTAACTGTTTGCTCAGAAATAGTATAAAATTTTGCGCACCAACGCCACAGGAAAAATAAAAGTAAAGTTAATAATAATTAAATAAAGTTTTTTTTTTATTTACCCTTTTTCGATACTTTATGAAGTATCGGTGTCAATAATACCGTATATACTTCTTGGTAAATTTTCTATTTTTAAAAGACTTCAAAAAAAGAAGGAGGTTCTCAATTCGACTCTGTTTTTATATGTTTGTTATCTCATAACTCTCTGGTCTGTTTTGTTCGTTTTTTTTTTAACAAGATCCGGCCATTAGTTTATGAGTTATCGTCTATGTCTTTGTAGGTATATGGATAATCTGTTAATCTTTTAGTAACAATGGAAAATGAATACTCGTGTGAGTGACATTTCATTATACCATTACTTTCTTAATAATGGTGGGCAAAAAAGTCAACTAAACCAACAAAAGTCACCGACTTCCAGAATTAAACTTATTTTCCACTTTTTAGTATTTTTTTTTTTTGGAAGTCGGTCTTATCTAAAAAAAAAGTTTTATGCTGAAATAAGCGGCTGTAGCTGAAATACAAAAACATTATACGCACTTTCTGTACTGCATCTTCAGTACAGCTTCCGACATATGGATCCTGAAGATGACTCCAGGTCTCAAGTGTGCTTGGTACAAGTCTTTGGGCATCTCCACGTATCCTGACTCCCAGTCCTAGAACAATGGCATTTAGTTTCTTTTTTTATTGGCAAACATAGGGATAGAACACTGGTTTTGCTCTGTCATGACTGTAATAAATACTTATGATTCTTATTCTCTGTGGTTTGTCTCTTATAGCTTTATTCTCTGTTCCTGGCCCATATACTTAGTTATTTTTTGCAATATTTATCTTTTTCTTGTTTAGATTCTTTTTTACCAATTCCTTGTGAATGAGTGGACAATGTTGGGTTTGTAAATTCTTAGACGCTTGTTAACTTTAGTTAACTTTTTATTTTGTTTTACGCTTTGTAAAGTAAGCAATGACTTATTGTCAGGCCTACGCTGTAATATTGTAAAACCAAATGATTTTAAAAGAGTAACCATGGAGTTTCATGCCGGTTCTTCTCCATAGGAAACGACCAACCCGAACCTTGCACCTTTTCTCGACGTTTTATATGTAGGCCTATGTGAAATAAAAATATTTTTATTTATATATTTGTTTTTAAACTGTATTAAAAAAAACCGATGAGTCGAACTCGCTCACCGAGAGTTCCGCACAAAATTGCGACATCAAAAGCCATATCTTTTGACTGCGTAGACTTAGAGGGTTGATATTTTTAAAGCTCCAAGGAACGACAGACTAGAGTATATAGATTTAACTAGCTTTTGCCCGCAGCTTCGCTCGCGTTAAATTCGAGGTAACACAGTTTTCCTTGCGCCTTATTGATTTGTAATAGCAACTCTAAGTTTTCCCTGTTCTTCCCTCTTTCTCTCACTCATCCCACTATTTTCAAACAGCTTTTTTTTTTTAGCCTGTGTCCGTCTCCTGGTTCCCAACTATCTCTGTACCAAAATTCATCGGTTAAGCCATTAAAGCGTGAAGAGGTAATAAACAAACAAACAAACTCACTTTCGCTTTTATAATATTAGTAAGGAAGTAAGGATAAGTATTTCAACTCGATACCTCCACGAGTTCCCAAGATAAAGAGTCCTGACAGACAGACGGACGACATAGTGATACTATGAGGGTTCAGTATTTTCCTTTTGAGGTACCGAACGCTAAAAAACCTGGCATAATAGCCATGGTTTCAACCGCACGGACCTAGCGATCGCACCGGTTTCTGCTTCAGGATTGGTGTTCCTCTGGATGTGAACGAGCCATTTGACGGGCCTGTTGGTCTAGTGGTTAGTGGCCCTGACTGCTGAGCCGGAGGTCGTGGGTTCGATTCCCACCCAGGACAAACTTTGTGTGATGAGCATTATTGTTTGTTCTGTGTCTGGGTGTGATTTGTCTATAATATGTATGTATTTATAAACTATATAAGTATGTATATCAGTTGTCTGGTTATCATAACACAAGCTCTGCTTAGCTTGGGATCAGATAGCCGTGTGTGAGGTGTCCCAAGATATTTATTTATTTATTTGAGGACTACTCTGGCGCTGCTCGTTTAAGGCGCAGTATTATGTCGTTGACCTTGTTCATACATTTTGACATTGGACTTTACTGCATACGTTTGTCGTAAAAATACAAATAAATTTGTATAAAATTAAATATTAACTATTCAATCAAAAACAATCCATCATTGAACGCAGTTTGGCATTGGAAATTTCATTGTATACTTTTGATTATAATTACGATTAATATTGAAGAGATAAACTGCTTTAAAAGAGAATTTAGAGGTGTGTTTGAATATTTTTTTTACACATTTTAGTATATTTAATTATAATTTGAATTCCATCAATGTATGCAAAAAAGCCTTAAAAATATCATATTTTTTTCAGTGATTAAAATTATGTATGGTTTAAGAGATACACTGCGTTAAAAAACCTGATTTTTGCCGTTCTCAAGAAATCTTCACCTTAATGGTATACTTTACCTTTTGACCTGGATCGTACATGTCATACTGTTGAGGTTTTGAGTTCCTATCGTGCTTCTTGTCTTTACCCTTTCGGGCCACTGGGACTTCCGTGCTGGACCGGTTTTTCATCTGTAAACCAAATGATATATTTAAAAAACTTGTCAAAGAACACTACCTCTCCTCTATACTTTGATATTTTGGATATATTTTAGATATGTATTAATTATTTTGGATTGTATATATAATATGTAAACATATATTTATTATTTTTATTAGTAGGTATGTAAGTTTTCTTTAGGTATTGATAACGTGTATTTATTATTTTTATTAGTATGTTTATATTGATATCGTTTTGTTTATTTAAGTTAGTGCTTAGTTGTTATTTTTACACACTGTGTCTACGTGTTTGTTTTTTCCATCTGTCCTATCGCAGGTCTGCTGGAAGAGATTTCTTTATGAAATAAGCAGTACCTTTGTGCTCTTTTTTCCTTATATACTTTTTTATATAATGTTTTGTGTGTACATAAATAAATAAATAAAAAATAAATAGATATGATACGATCTGTGCCCAACTGTTTCCCCGCTGCCCAGCTCCCTAACTTGAAAGTTTTCTTGAAAGAATGCATACCCAAAAATTTGAAGTAAATCCGGCCAAAGAATGCATTGCATTCTCCCATACAAACTTTGTCACCCTGTTTAACCCCCTTTTTGCGGGTGGGTAATCATCAAATAACTTCCTCCGCTCTGTCAGACTTGTACTGACTAAAACCCACCCTTGTGCCCATGTTCCTTCTATTGTTTCCTTTATTGTTCTG
Organism: Ochropleura leucogaster; assembly: GCA_958449745.1. Lineage (NCBI taxonomy): Eukaryota > Metazoa > Arthropoda > Insecta > Lepidoptera > Noctuidae > Ochropleura > Ochropleura leucogaster. Next base: position 5,814,329 of record OY288228.1, on the reverse strand, counting down.
GGGCCGCGGTATCTCTTTCGAAAAACCCGCAACCCTGGCAGACTCCTCTGTCTACCATGTAAAGATAATATTTAGTGATTAATTTGAAATTAGCTAAACAATACATAATGTCAAGTTTGCTATAGTTATATAATCAAGTTAAGTTATAAAATATAAACAATTTAGTTAATTACAGGAAAACAGTGTTGTCATATTTTCAATTAAAATCATTGGACGGTGAGCAATGTTGATGGATGGAGATGGAGAGGAAGGCCAAAGAAAATATGGATGGATTGTGTAAGGAATTATATGAAGGAGAAAGGAGTAAATGATGCCGTCACGTCTGATAGGAGAGAATGGAAGAAGACAAAGTATTGCGCTGACTCCAAATAGAATGGGACAAGAGCAGGAAAATAATGATAGTGTACAATGGGTAGCTCACCGTCCGCCATGTCGACAAATAAAAGGAGTGCAGCTACCCTACCATGACTTCTTAAAGCAGAACTTATTCCACTGAGGAAAAGAGAAGGTGCTAGACACCCTGTATAGCTCTGTCTCTTTCCCTCAGTGGAATAAGTTCTGCTTTAAGACGTCGTCGTTGTAGGCCAACTGTAGCCCTACTATGACCTCTTAAAGCAATTCTTATTCCGCAGAGGGAAAGAGACAGAGCTATACAGGGTGTCTAGCACCATCTCTTTCCCACAGTGGAATAAGTTCTACTTTAAAACGTCGTAGAAGGCCAACTGATCTTAGAAACGAAGTAAAACAAAAAGTGAATTCCTCACATCATCATCTGGTTGCATAGTGGTTGCGCGTTGACGGTTGCGTCGTTTTCCACCGCGACCCCGGCGTCTCTGTAATACAAAAAACATGGGTACTTAGACTACTGACAGTCAGTACAGACTACCTGTAGGCCTACTATGACGTTTAGCAGAACTTATTCCACTGAGGGAAAGAGATGGCGCTAGACACCCTGTATAGCTGTGTCTCTTTTCCTCAGTGGAATTAGTTCTGCTATACGACGTCACGTCGACGTTTAAAACATCATGGTAGGGTATCTGTAGCCCTACTATGAGCTCTTAAAGCAATTCTTATTCCGCTGAGGGAAAAAGACAGAGCTATACGAGGTGTCTAGCACCATCTCTTTCACTCAGTGGAATAAGAATTGCTATAACATGTCATAGTAGCCCTTCTGGTTGGTGTAATGGATGCAAACCCGACTGCTGACCTGTGCCGGATTAAGCAAGCATGGGGCCCGTAGCAAGTTCTATCGAGGAGCCTTTGGTCTACCAGAGAAGGATCTTCATCCCAAATAATATTATGGGGTGTCTTCGGAGTCAGCTTTTAGAATCCTTACTTAATATTATAAAAGCGAAATTGAGTTTGTTTGTTTGTTACGTCTTCACGCCTAAATGGCTTAATCGTTTTTGATGAATTTTGGTACAGAGATGGTTGGGAACCAGGAGACGGACATAGGCAATTTTTTTTTTTAAGATTGGAGTGAGGGATATGAGGGAGAAAGAGGGAAGAAAAGGGAAAGCCAAGCGTTGCTATTACAAATCAATAAGGCGCAAGGGCAAAAACTGCGGGTAGCAGGTACTGTGTTTTACCGAATTTAACACAAGCGAAGCCGCGGGCAAAAGCTAGTTAAGTTATAAATAAGACCGATTCAGATTCGCGCACCAAGGGTTTCGTACGAAGTTGTGACATAAACGGCCATATCTTTTGACTGCGTGTACTTATAGGATTGATTTTTTCATAGCACAGAGGGACTACAGATTTAAGTATATGGTTCTAATTTTAACTCGATACCTCGATGCGTTCTCGAGATAACGGGTCTTGACAGTCAGACGGACAACAAAATGATCTAATAAGGGTTTCCTTTTTTCCTTGTGAGGTACGGAACCTTAATTCTAGTTATTATTCTTCAGATACTATCGTTGATAGCGGGTTTGGAGTAACAGAAACACACCTGAAATTACTGATATCTTATATCGCAGAAAAAAATTGTCGTGTGCATTGATTGACCTTCGTGGCAGACTGGCGGGGGACTACCATTGTGTTACAAGCATGTCAGTGTGCCCCGCCTTTAAGGTTAAAATTGTGCTACTTATTACTACATCCTTAAGCATATATTTTTTTTGTTTTTCCCTCTAATATCTGCAATCGACTTATGCCCATAACCCCCGAATACTGAAACGTCACTCAAAATTTAAGTCCCACTTAAGTTTAACAGAGACTCAGAAGTGACATTTGACCATACAAAATCTCAAGTTTAAGAGCTGCTCAAATGTTAAGCAGCCCTCACATTTTGAGTGACGTTTCAGTATTCGGGGGTTAGTCTCATAGAACTTATGTCAAAATACAACTATCCGTAAGCTTTTGCTTACGGATAGTTGTATTTTGACATAAGTCAGTAAGTAGTTACGAGTCGTTTTTGTTTATTGGAACGGGGCATAAGCAAGTCATAATCAGCTACCCTACCATGACGTCTTAAAGCAGAACTTATTCCACTGAGGGAAAGAGACAGAGCTATACAGGGTGTCTAGCACCATCTCTTTCTCACACAGGAATAAGAACTGCTATAAGATGTCATGGTTACCCTACTGATGTGATCGCGTTGCGGAATATTATAATAAATGATGTTTATTTTGCAAGTAGGTTTTCACAAAACACTTATACACGTCATTTTTTAAAAAAAAAACTAGATGATTGTCTCTGGTCCATGTTCCACCTCTTTAAACGTTGGCCTGCTGGTACATACATTGCCAGCTAGAGCTCTTTTGCGGGTTGTTCGAAAGAGATACCGCGGCCCCGGAACGTAAAGGGCAATAGAAGGAACATGTGTGGGTTTTAGTCAGTAAAAGTTTGACACGCCCCCCCCCCCGCTCCGCCCAGAGCGGGGGAAGTTATTTGTTGATTTCCCATCCGCAAAAAAGGACAACTGCGATTCCAACTGCCACTGGCACAGCGAATCTTATTTTAAGTGCCAGAGTATTTTTTTAAACGTTGCCCCCCCACACTAGGGATTTCTTTTACAAACATTTAAACTCACATACACAAACAGCCAGACCCGGAACAACTATCTGTAGGTCATACAAATATTTGTTCCGTGTGGAGATCGAACACGCGACACGTAGCGCAGCAGTCAAACGCTTAGCCACTGCGCCAACCGTGTCGTTATGTTGTTGTATTCTCATTATTTTTGAATTAATAAACGTATTTGTATTTGCTTAACTGAAGGACTGATCCAAGCGGTTGTTATGATTCAGCCCAGACCAGGTGGTCTAGCCAGTAGCCAGGCAGCCAGTATTCTAATGAATTTTAACAAAGGAGGTTTTTTGTTAAAATTCACTAAACTTACCCCCGAATACTGAAACGTCACTCAAAATTTAAGTCCCACTTAAATTTAACAGAGACTCAGAAGTGCCGTTTGACCATACAAAATCTAAAGTTTAAGAGCTGCTCAAATGTTAAGCAGCCCTCACATTTTGAGTGACGTTTCAGTATTCGGGGGTTAGACATCGTTTGCAGCTAGTGATTTTGGTTGCCCGAGTGTCTTAGTATTATTGTTTCTTAATGCGTGCAATTTCGCGGGCACAACCTACCACTCTAATTTAATATTATAACGGCGAAAGTCTGTTTGTGTGTGTATATTTGTTATTCATTTACGCTCAGATGTCTGGTCCGATTTGGATGAAATGTAGATAGTTTAAGAAAACCTTAGATTAACACACATGTGACTTTTCCACTTCAGACATCTTAAGTTTGATTGAATTCAATTTGGCCGATCACTGTCTCTTAAGATACATATGTCTTCTAGTTTAAGAGGCAGGGTTCATAATTTTTTAGTATCCGTAGACTAATTTTGTGTACCAAAATTATCTCTGCACAAATATATAATAATATGCCTATATTGTGTTGTATTTTGCTTTATTTTAAACTGTGTATTATTTGGATAAGTAATCTATTTTTTACCGCGTCGCGTAGCTAGTACCAAAAAAACTATAAAATTTAATCACAAACTTTTATTGAATAAGAACTTCACTCTTCAACATCTTTAGGTTCCGTTATGGAATCAACAAACACAATGGAGTTACACTCCGCTGCGTCACACTGCAACATCGGAGGCACCTCCACTGGCGTCACGGAATACTCGTCACCAATCACGTAAGGGTTCCCGTCAATCCACAACGCGTCAAAAAGGCAGTAAATATGGACCTTAATCGTCATATAACTGATGAATTTGTAGATGCGACCTCCACATTCACCCAAATGCTCCTTGATGCTCTTATCTGTCTTATACATAAGAAGTAGATTATGGAATTTCGTAATCTCATCCATAACTACTTTCTTTATCAAATTTGTGTAGATTATATCAGCTTCTATGTGCCTTTCGGGGTCTTCGTACATCCGCTGTTTGATTCTCAAAATAGCATCTGACATTCTTACTCGAAATATGACACCTGGATTCATTTGATCCGGTAAGATTCCAGGTCTTCTGGTTGATGTTGAGAATTCTAAGACCCTGTCTTTCACGGGCTCCGGGTAGGTGTAGTGATGGGGTCTCTCTCGAAGTTGCGGCCCGAGGAGCGTGTTAAATTTTCTCACATTCTGCGACAAAAATGGTCTTGTCAATTTTGAAGTTTTTTTCTCGATATTTCTTTTTTTCACGGCTGAAACCGCGGGCGCCAGGTAGTGTAAAATATAAATATGCAGTTGCATCCAGCCTAAGACAGAAGGCGGACCCCAATTGATTGGGAAAACTCGAGGCAGATAATCACCGAATACTTTAAGTTCATCAAATTATGAACTATTTTTGCATGAACATTAAGTGAAATAGTAATTAAGGTAGTTTAGGTTAGTAAAAGCATCTGTTTTTCCTAATGTGAAACTAATAATTTTTTAAATAGAATTTTAACGAATTCTGGCTGAGTCACCAGAAAACGAATATATGTAGGTACAGACGCCTGCAGGTCAAGCTACCCGAAACTGTCAATTTTTCCCAATGGACCTTGAACCTTATACTTTAGAAATAAAGTTGAAAATCTATCAAAGAAATCTGACAGATTGTAGTAGCTTGATGTGCAGGCGTCTGTACATTAAATCAGTGTAACTAGATCATAACCCTTTTGTTACGAAAATATTGGAGGTTCCAACTTATCCAAAAGTTAAAACAATAACTTTTTTTGCTTAAAAAACTGACTTCAAAAAAAGGTTTTTGAAAGTCGTTTTTTTTTTGGAAAAAGTTTTTTATTGGTCACTATTTCAGCATACCTATTTAGTTATGGTGTCATTTTTATAGTTACCCAAAGATATTATCAATCATCCATGCAGACATAGAAGAAAATATGTGTACCATAGACAATAACTCATAAACTTCTTACAATATAAATAAAATAGATATGGGACCACCTACTGGGAAGTATACCATTTCCAACACAAACACAATTATGAAAAACGGTACATTTCTCGGAGTAATCAGTGAACATGCATAAAAAAAACACGGTCGAACATAGAAGCTCGTTTTTAAGTCGGTTAAAAATACACATCATTTTCCTGCACTTATCCTTGTCTATTTGGGGTCGGGCGCAACACGTTTCCTTCTTCCATTCTCCCCTATCAGACGTCACGGCATTATTTACTCCTTTCTCCCTCATATCATTCCTTACGCAATCCATCCATCTTTTCTTTAGCCTTCCTTCGACAATAGATCGCTCAGCCACTACGCCAACTGCGTCATCAAATCCTTACTAATATTATAAAAGCGAAAATGATTTTGTTTGTTTGTTACCTCTTCACGCTTTAATGGCTAAACCGATTTTGATGAATTTTGGTACAGAGATAGTTGGGAACCAGGAGACGGACATAAGCTATATATATTTTTTTTTTTAAAGTGGGATGTGAGGGAGAAAGAGGGAAGAAAAGGGAAAACTTAGCGTTGCTATTACAAATCAATAAGGCGCAAGGGGAACTGTGTTACCCCAAGTTTAACGCGGGCGAAGCCGCGGGCGAAGGCTAGTACCATATATTTTACAAGTATATTAAACGTACTAACCCGAGCATGTCGTTTGATCCTGTTGTACTCTGGCGAAGACTCCTGTTTAAAGCCATTCATATATTCATCGTACTTGCTAAAGTCGAAGGTAGGCCAGGAATCCAGACCTGGATCACCCTGCAGTTCTGCTGGTTCATTCTGGAAAAAAGAATTGATATGTTTTATAACTGTAGGGTTACCATGACATCTTATAGCAGTTCTTATTCTTGAGTGAGAGAGAGATGGTGCTAGACACCCTGTATAGCTCTGTCTCTTTCGCTCAGTGGAATAAGTTCTGTTTAAAGACGTCACACCACGCGTTTGTGTTCTAAGTGCGGATCACAGATATCCTTACTAATATTATAAAACCGAAAGTGAGTTTGTTTGTGACCTCTTTCACGCTTTAATGGCGAAACAGGTTTTGATGAATTTTGGTACAGAGATTGTTGGGAACCACTTTTTTTTTAAAGTGGGATATGAGGGAGAACGAGGGAATAAAAGGTAAAACTTAGGGTTGCTATTACAAATCAATAAGGCGCAAGGGGAAACCGCGGGCAAAAGCTAGTATCATCATAATTGGATGGAGGGACTCTGGGTTGTTCGATACCCCGGCCCGGAAAGCAAAGGGCTAAAGAAGGAACATGGGTGGGGTTTTAGTCAGTACACATTCAGTGTATTGACTTGAATGATTGAGTCAGTGACTCCCTTCTGTTTTGCCTGCAGGGGGAGAAGTCATTTGAAGATTGATTCGAATACTCAGTGCAAGTGCCATCAAAAATCCTCAAAAAATACCCAAAAGCATTTATTTCAATTAGACCAATACCGGCCTAATTTTTTATAAAAAAACTAGCTTTTGCCCGCGGCTTCGCTCGCAAAAAATTCGGTAGCGCCTTATTGATTTGTAATAGCAACGCTAACTTTTCCCGTTTCTTCCCTCTTTCTCTCTCACATCCCACTTTTTTCAAAAAGAATATTAGCCTATGACCGTCTCTTGGTTCCCAACTATCTCTGTACCAAAATTCATCAAAATCGGTTTAGCCATTAAAGCGTGAAGAGGTAACAAACAAACAAACAAACTCACTTTCGCTTTTATAATATTAAGTAAGGAAGTAAGGATTAAATAAAATGTTTATGTATTATAGTTACCTTAGCGTGTGGTGCTTTCTTGGTCATCAGGTTAACAGGCTGATCGTAGACCTCGTCCTTTACCTGCGAATTAATTATTTTTAAAAGAAAATTAACTTCTATACGTAAAGTTTGTGTAAACGTTACGGAAATTTAAAATTTGTTTGTTACGTCTTCACGCCTAGATGGCCAAACCGATTTTGATGAATTTTAGTACAGAGATAGTTGGGACCCTGGCGACGGACATAGGCTTTAACTTTTATTTAATAAAAATGAGAAATGAGGGAGAAAGAGGAAAAAAGGGCTGCTATTACAATAAATAAGGCGCTAGGGCAAAAACTACAAGTAGCAAATACCTGTAAATCAGGAAGTAATTTTTTTTGTAAAGTGATAAATGAGGGAGAAATAGGGAAAACATAGCTTTGCTACTACAATAATACAGGCGCTAGAGCAAAAACTACAAGTAGCATATACCTGCAATGCAAATCAATGAAAAATGTAAGAAAAGGGGGAGTGAGAGGGGAGAAAAGGGGGGAGATATTTTTTTTTTCGATCATCACGCGGGTTAAATTTAGCGTTAGCTCAAAGTAACTATGCTACGCAACGAAATCACGGGCGGAAGCTGGAACTTCCATAATTTCTAGCCATCTTCAAAAAAAGGCGGAAGTTCTCAATTCCACAGTTGATTTTATTTTTTTAATTTTTTGTGATTTTTCTGTAGTTTCTGGGCCGATTTTCAATATGTCCTTTTCGTTAGGGTGGTAAACTCCCGAATGTAAAATGTGGTTCTTCTAACCTGACAGACAGTTGTGTTGCTGTGGACTATGTTCCACCACTTCTTCTTCCCAGCTAAAACACTAGGAAGTGGCGAAGGACGGGCGGTTTGTGGGACTGTCTCTTGTAATGTGACGTTCAAAAAGTGCTGATTATCAGCCTAATTCGAATAAATGACTTTTGATTTTGATTCATATAGATTTTATCTATATTGCTTGGCCAGTTTACGAGTTATCTTCTATCATTCATATTTTTTTCTTGTAATTGCTGTATTCTTGTACTTTATGTAGGTACGTAAATATATGCTATTATCTCTAAGCAGCAATTAAAAATGAATTCTCGATTAGAATTTGTGTGAGAAATCATCGTACCACAACTAAAAATCCCGAAAAAAAAAACAAATATTGTTTTGTTAAAAAAAAAACCCGGCTTCCACAAAAAGACAGCAAAATAAATTTATTTCGGGAAGTCAGTGGCAAAAAATATATGAACCAAACAAAAGTCACCGACTTCCGGAAGAAAATTTATTTTCCGTTTTTCTGGAAGTCAGTGTATGAAAAAATTTGAATCGAACTTGTGCCCCTATTATTGGTGTGTGGTTCTAATTGTTCAGTTGCCCCATTGTAACATACTAATATCCTGTTGAATGTCGCAAAAAACGCGCGAAAACGCTCCCAAAATCGATCAATTTATGAGTAACGTTTTAGCGAAGTAGGCCTTCAAAAAAACGAAGATTTTACCGTTAAACCGATAGCTACACCGTGGGTACTTAAGATACTTCCCTACAAGCGTCTTATGTCCGTCCTCGTCGACGAGGGCCGTAAAACCGATTCATTGCCCATGACGCGCCAGGCGCGTCATAAGGAGATATCACGGGAGGCCCTTGACGCACCTGGCGCGTCATATAGAATTTACTTAAAAACAGATTTTAAAAAGTTGAGATACAGAGAACTATCATTTCTTATCCTAAATTAAACATTGCAGTTGATAATACCCTTGGCCATTAATTTTGAATACATATTTTATAAGTCAGGGATAGCAAACCTTTGGTAAGTTTACAAACTTATACGGGGTGGAAGGGACACGAAAAATTTGAATTTCGCGTGCAACCTTGACTTTTTATGATAACTTTTGTTTTGTGTCTATTCTGTACAAAATAAACTATGATTCTTTCTAGAAAAATATTAATTAAAAAAAAATTAAAATATTCATATAATATAGAATAGAATAAACTTATATTCTTAGAAGATCAAAATATCCGATTTTGTTGTATCTTAGTTTGTCTAAACTAAGATAAGGCCAAGTGCGAGTCGGACTCGCCCACCGAGGGTTCCGTACACGGAACGTATAGGGTATAGGGAACATTTCACTGATTTATTTTATTTTATTACAATTTTAAAAAAATTGGGCTAGGTAGGTACCTACATTATTATTATACAGTTCAGGAATCGAATCTCGAACTTTTGCCGAAATTCAGTTTCCAAAACCTATAATTACTTATATTATTGTATTTTATGTGTGAAATTTACTATATTTTTACAACATAAAAACTAATTAAAATATTTTTAAGCTTGTGAAAATGAAACCCTTTCATATGATACCCCACATGACAAGGTTAAGTGACTTCATAATTTGGAGCCCCATACCTTACATTAAGCCCTGTTTTTTAGTGATTTAATTAAATATGTATAATTTTCAGACATTTTCCAGAACAAGTACTCTGTGACGATATTACTTGCCAAATTTCATAGTTCTAGGTCAACGGCAAGTACCCTAAGAATTTTGATTCCTTGAGAGTGTTGAAATGTACGTTTTTTGCGTAATAATACGTTTATTATCACAAACAATTGACCTAATACAAATAAATTTACACAAATGTTGACGACCCCCGTAACATTTTACTAAAATAAATAAATCCTACCTTGGGAGGCCATATTTCCTTTGAAAACCAACGAATAAGAATTGAAACACACACCGAACTTTTTCTCTTAGCAGATCGACGCTAGATAACGGCGAAATACGCATAAAACATCATAGGGTGCCAATGACGCTCTAGGTGCGTCATCATGTATGTAGGCCCATGACGCGCCTGGCGCGTCATCGTCCAATGTTCGGGGCCTGGCTAAAGTATGAATGAAAATGATGGTGGCAATGAATCGGTTAAAAGTCCCCTCCCCCGTCCATTTGCTCGAGCCAGCCCGCGTTGCAGTGTCAGTAAGTCAAAGTCCTCCAAATAATGGAAATCAGATCTAACGACCTAAGCCGAGGCCCGTATCCCGCAGGAGGTGCCCTTAGCGTGCAGTCGCTTAGTTTAAAAGTTTTATGTCCCTGGCTGGAGGCCTTAAATGTAAGACAGCCACAGGACTGTCCGGTTAAGCAGATAACGACCTCATAGACTTAACTGCGAGATGCCATGTACATTATTACGGGCCTGTTGGTCAAGTGGTTAGTGGCCGTGACTGCTGAGCCGGAGGTCGTGGGTTCGATTCCCACCCAGGACAAACTTTGTGTGATGAGCATGATTGTTTGTTCTGTGTCTGGGTGTGATTCATCTATAATATGTATGTATTTATAAATTAAATAAGTATGTATATCAATTGTCTGGTTACCATAATACAAGCTCTGCTTAGCTTGGGAACAGATAACCGTGTGTGAGTTGTCCCAAGATATTTATTTCTTTATTATGCAAATACGCAACGACAATAAACAATTAAACATGAACAAGTCAACTCGTCGTCACATGAATCGAATGGCGCTCTCTGATTGGTGCAAATGCCGGTCGCCGTCGTCTCGCGTACTCGCGCCAAATCATGCAGTGGCTATTTTCACGATAAAAGAATGTTGAATGTTATTTCCAAAGTAAGTATCGGATATCGGAGATAAATTGCGTCGCTGATGAACCCTGTCGGCGAAGAGTCCGGTCGGCGAAGAGTCCTGTCGGCGAAGTGTCCTGTCGGCGAATACTCCCGTCGAAGTAAAGTCTTGTCGGTGTTCAGGCTGTCGGTGTTGAGTCGTACACTTGGAACTTAACGACATTCAACGGGGTATTCTGGTGCATCCACTTAGATGTTAAACCGACCCCATAGTTAGGACAAGGCTAACCAAATGAGCATCGATAGTAAACGTGAAATAAGAAAAAATACTTACATTTGGATAGTCAAATGTCAGACTAGCATGAGGATCTGAAGCCACCCATGAGCAGGCGCAAAAGATCTGTTAGCAATAAAAAATCATTGTTTAAATTTATGTTATACTAGCGACCCGTCCCAGCTTCGCACTGGTGTTACAAATCTTTGAAAAACCCCACTTTTCTCTACTATAATATGTATGTATTATACATAAAAACCTTCCTCTTGAATCACTCTATCTATTAAAAAAAACCGCATCAAAATCCGTGGCGTAGTTTTAAAGATTTAAGCATACAAAGGGACATAGGGACAGAGAAAGCGACTTTGTTTTATACTATGTAGTGATGACTTAACATACACTCATACTTATAACACACACTCACGCACTCACCCACACTCAAAAGCACACTCGCATACGTCACAAGCTATTGCATAGTTTCTATCGCGGTCCTTGAGCGTGGAGACCGAATCTAGAAATTTCGTAACGAAAAAACCTAACATTTTCATTACGAATACGGTCAGTTATTTATCAGCGTGTTTGGTAAAGAATCAGATTGTGAAACGACAACACGCTAGATCAAACCCGAGATGTTTTTCTTTTTGAAACTTCTTTTTATTGAAAGTAGGTACTTTTAAAATATTTTATAAAAAAAAAAACTATCGAGTAAGTTGATAAAAAAAATGCTCTGCAATAGCTTTACCGCGGCAGTCCCCGAGTACCACACGTTTTTTTTTTTTTAATTTGTTTTCTTTTAATTCTCTCACTCAACACTAAGCAGTGTTGAGTGAGAGAATTAAAAGAAAACAATGTCAAGTGGAAGAGCGGAGTCACCTAACACATAAGCATCTCCTTGCTTAAAAGGTGATCTCCAAAACATGTATGTTAAAGTACTATGTAATTGAAATAAATTTTATTTATTTACTAGCTTTTGCCCGCGGCTTCGCTCGTTTTAAATTCAATAGCGCCTTATTTTTATGATTTGTAATAGAAACGCTAGCAACCCACTCTTTTTTAAAAAAAATAGCTTGTGTCCGTCTCCTGGTTCGCAACTATCTCTGTACCAAAACTCATCAAAATCGGTTTAGCCATTAAAGCGTGAAGAGGTAACAAACAAACTCACTTTATAATATTAGTATGGATAGTAAGGATTATTAAATTTGAAAATTAAGAGTTTTACTCTAAATCATTTATGACTTTTAACGAAGCCAAAAAGCCCATGTTCACGTTCGTCACTATGATATTTTGAGGGTTCCGTACCTCAAAAGGAAAACTCGGAACCCTTATTAGATCACTTTGTTGTCCGTCTGTCTGTCTATCAAGACTGTTTATCTCGGGAACGCGTGGAGGTTTTGAGATGAAATTAAAACCATATACTCCGCTGTGGTCCGTTGGAGCTTTGAAAATATCACCCCTCTAATTTTACGCAGCATTCAAAATATACGGCCGTTTAGGTCGCGAGATAATTACTTACAGGTTAATGTAAGAAATATGTGTAAAAGTATCAATTTAAAAAAATCTTACCAGTAAAAGCTGAAAGTATTCCAGCATTTTTCTAAAGACACCGTTCGATTTGCCCTTTGCAGAGCAACTGAAAAGAAATTTCTTATGAACCAATAAATTAGGACACAAATTGATCGTTATACCATTTGTATTTCATAAAATTTTATAGTTTTGAATGTAATTGGTTGTTATGTGTGATTTAAATATAGAAAAAAAAAATAGTTGCAATTACGACGAGTACAAAAAAAAAATATGTGGGCCGTCACGGGACGCCTGGCAGATGTGAAACATCGGCATTATTTTGTAAAAGTAATATGCAGAAAAAAACAGATTGTGATAGGAACTAAATATGTCATTGATAACATTATTATTCTGTTTCATTGTGGACTTACCAAAAGGACATCGTTTTCGTTTTCATGTTCATCATCGTTTATGAATTCGATGATCGAAGGCCATTTGAATAAAACTCTATTACTGGCCCCGTGTGGTAACCCATCCATTTCCAAACCTTGCCAAAGGTTGCTTAACCTGGCCCCCTGTGCTAACCCATCCATTTCCAAACCTTGGCAAAGGTTGCTTAACCTGGCTCCCTGTGGTAACCCATCAATTTCCAAACCTTGGCAAGGGTTGCTTAACCTGGCCCCCTTTTTTTTTTTTTTTTTTGGCGCTGGGAAAAAATGCATTACGCATACCCTCCCATCGGGGGATGGGGGGGCTATGTGGGACTCCCCGGTCTGACCCGGTATACCCACTAAAAATACCCAGCGGCACTCCCGCTTCGTCCAAGAGGCGGGGGACTGGGAAACCGGCACAGCCTTAACGTCCAGTCCTCCGCCGACGATTGCCCTCCATGCCTGGACCCCTAACGCCCTCCCCTAGGCGGGGAGGGGGGGCCGGGCCCGGGAGTGACCGACGAAGGTGGCGATGGGTGCAATGCAGGCAAGGGCACCCCCGTGCCCATCGCCCGCCCATCGCCACCATGAAGAGGAGGGAGAGGACAGCGCCTTCTCCGACCCCTTCGTCGTCTGCGGAGCGGCGCAGCGAGAGGGTCGTCCTCCCGCGCGCGCTCCGCCTCCTCTTTTTGCGAGATGACATCCTCGCAAAAGGAGGCAACCGCTGCCCAGGCCTCCTCGCTCTCCAGCATGGCATTGACGACGCCAGGAAGCGAGAGGTCCTGTCCGACTACCGCGGTCATACCGCGGCGTTGTTCGGACCAAGCCGGGCACACTTCGAGGCTGTGCTGGGCCGTGTCCTCCGCCGCGCCGCAGTCGTGGCAGACCGGGGTCTCCTCCCTCCCGATCCGGTGCAGGTGCGATCCGAAACAGCCATGGCCGGACAACACCTGAACCAGACGGAACGACAGGAAACCGTGGGACCGCTCGAGCCAGCCCTGCAGAACCGGACCGATTGCGTCCAACGTCCGGCGGCCGAAGGCGGCTGCAGCGAGGTCCTCCGTCCAGTGGAGGACAATGGCTTCCTTCGCCTCTCGCCGCACGGCCTCCCGCTCCTCGGCGGCGGGGCGCTCCCCGAGCGCCTTCCGTTGCGCGGTCCACTCGTACACTCTGGCGAGTACCCAGGCCTCCAACTCCCAAGGAGGGGTGCCGGCCAGAGCGCACGCCGCCGAGAAACCCACCGAGCGGTAGGCCCTTGCCACCCTCAGTGCAATGGCCCTTTGGGGCTTGCGGATGGCAGTCGCGTTCTCCCTCCTGTGTAGGGAGTCGGCCCAGATGGGGGCCCCGTATAGGGCCATGCTCCTCAAGATGCCCGAATACAGGCGCCGGCATTTCGCTTTGGGCCCCCCCAGGTTCGGGAGGAGCCACGAGAAAGCATCCGCGGCTTTCAACAGTCGCGTCGACAACCCGCTGAAATGCGGGCCAAACCGCCACCTGTCGTCCAGCACCAGGCCCAGATACTTCATCTGGGGCTGGACCCCTATCGTGACGCCCTTCACGACAATGTGAGCATCGGGAGGAGGGCAACGTTGCCGAGGCCCGCGAAAGAACACGGCCTCGGTCTTGTGCAGCGCCACCTTCAATCCCAGGCGGCGGATCCTCTCTGCAACCAAGGACCCGCCAGCCGAGGCCAGACAGGCCGCATCCCCAAAGTTCCTGCCCCGGGCAATGAGGAGGGTGTCATCCGCGTAGCAGATGACACTCGTGCCCTGGAGGAGGACTCCCCGCAGGATCCAGTCGTACCCAATGTTCCACAGTGAGGGTCCGAGCACCGACCCTTGCGGAACACCGGACTCTGCGCCGTACCGCCTCACCGTGGCCGTCTTGTCTACGAAGAGAACCTCTCGGCCCTCCAAGTAGCTGGCTAGGAGGTTGCGCAGGTATTGCGGCACGCCGTGATACCGGAGCGCCTCCAATATCGTCGCGTGGCATGGAGTTAAAGGCGTTGGCTATGTCGAATGACACCGCCAGCACTCCATCCCCGGCGTCCACCGCCTCCTTCACCTGGCCCTTGAGTAGGGCTAGCGCATCGATAGTCGAACGCCCTCGTCGAAAACCGAATTGGGCGTCCGACAGGTTGGGCCCAACCCCCCGCAAAAAGCTATCAAGCCGGGAGGCGACAATCCCCTCAAACAACTTACCGACCTCATCGAGCAGGACGATGGGCCGGTATGCCGATGGAGAGTCCACCGGGCGTCCCTCCTTTCGGAGGAGGCATAGCTGCCCCTCCTTCCACAGTTTCGGAAACCTCCCAGCAGTGAGACAAGCGCTGAAGAGGTCCCGAAATCTTTCATCCATTTCGGAGGCGGCGATCGCCACCACCCGTGCGGGGACGCCGTCCGGTCCGGGTGCCGTCTTCTTTGCGCGGAAGCTGAGAACCCCAGCGCGAAACTCCGCCGCTGTCACCGGGGGGACCTCCTCCTCCGGCGAAGCCGCCCCTTGCGGTGGATCCATAGTTGGTGGGGTGAAGTCGGTCCTGCGCGGAAACAGGGACCGGACCACCCCGTCCAGCAACACTGGCTCGAGGGTCTCCGTCAGTGGGGGACCAAAGGGGCGTAGCTGGTTCCGCGCCGCCCTGTATGGTCTTCCATAAGGATCCCTGTCGAGACCCTCCAGCATCTCGGCCCTCGCCGAGTCTTCTGCAGCTCCCATCGCAGACTTGAGGACCATCGTCGCCTCTCGATAAGAGGCGTATAGGCGGTCCTCTTCTGCCTGGACTCGGTTTTGGGCGCTGCGCCATCGGCTCCGCGCGTAGGCCCTTCTGGCCGCCACACAGGCAGCCCGGAGCCCCGTCAACTCCTCCGTCCACCAATAGACAGCGCGACGGGGCGGCGGGCGGCGAGACCGAGGCATGCTTGAGTTGCACACCTCGGTCAGAGACCCCCTTAGTCGGACCGCTGCGGCGTCCACGTCTAGGACCGCGACAGGGGGCGACAGCCAGTCCTGGAGAAAGGCTGCCTCCTTCGCTGCCTCCCGGTCCAGGCGGGTGAGTGCCCACCGCGGGTAGGGAGATTGCCCAGCGCGGGACATCCCCCGTCCTTGCCGGGTGGTGATGTCGAACCGCACATATCGGTGGTCCGACAAGGTCTCCACCATCTCTACCCGCCAGTTGACGACGCGGGTCGCTAGCGCGGGGGTGGCAAAAGAGACGTCCACTACCGACCCTCCCAGCTGCCGTACACACGTGTGGACCGCCCCCCTGTTGAGGAGGGACACACCGCATGATGCCGCCCAAAACTCGAGGGCGCGCCCACGGACGTTGCAACCGGTGGCCGGGTTGCCCCAGGCCGCCGACTTGGCGTTCGGGTCGCCCAAAACCATGACCTGGCGCGGCGCCGCCCTCCCTACCACTGCGGTGAGAACCTCGAGGAAATCCTCAAAGTCCGAGAGAGGGCGGTTTGGGGAGAAATAGACCCCCACCACAACCATGTCTGCCCACGCGGCGGCCACGTATCCCGGTCCCCTCTCTAAGAGCGAGAGGGGAGGGGAGTCTGTGGAAGACCGCGACACCAACGCCACCAAGCCGTCCCGGTCGCCCAGCCAACGGCCAGGGACCGAGTAAGGCTCGGCGACCACCACCAAGTCCACCAACCACTCGGCCATGGTCTGCATCAGCAGATTCTGGGCTGCCCTGCAGTGGATGATGTTCGCCTGAAGGATGCGATGTTCGACCCTATCCATCAGTCGGACATTGCACCCCCCTCCTCCTCAGCCACCGCAGGAACGACGGCGCTGGCGGCAGCAGCAGCAGGCCCGGACGGCGCCTGCGCTTTACCCCGCTTAGGGGGAGGATTGCAGCTCCTCCCCTTCATAACGTGGTCTGACGGGCAGCCACTGGCGGCACATACCGCGCAGTGCGGCGTGGCAGCGTCACAAGAGGTGGCTTTGTGGCCCTCCTTACCGCAGCGGTAGCACGTGTCTGTCCTGTCTACCGTGGACGGACACAGCGGCCGCGTGTGTCCGATGCCAAAGCATCGGAAACACCGTACAGGCTGATCGTCGAGTGCCCGGACTGCACCCGAGCTGAAGCCGACTGTTAGCCGTCCTTTGGCAAGGACGGCTTTGGCAGCGGCGATTGGACACTCGAGGCGAATGGTGCCCATGCCGCCGCGGCCGGGCCTTCTGTCCCGGCTTTGGACCGCCGCGACGTCACAGCCCCCTATCGCTGCGATCGCCTTCGCCACCTCCTCCTTGGTGACGGAGTCGTCCAGGTCAGCCACCTCTATGGCCGCTGACTTGACCGGTCGGGCCACCTTGGCCGAGTCCGCGATGACCTCCTGCAGCTTGGCTGCAAAGAGGTCCGCATGGGCACTCCCCTCTGCCCCCGGGAACTCGAAGATTCGAGCCCCGGCTTGGGTTCGCCGGCAAGACACACTGCCGATCCCGAGCTGGGTGGGATCGGCATTAGCACGCGCCCGCACCAAAATGGACGCGTACGTCTCCCCTCGCCCCGCCGCCTCCGCGGTGAGAGTCACCACGACGGCCGCGGTTTTTGGGGCGACTAGCTGCCCTTTTGCTCTCCCTTTGCCTGTCCTCTTCCCCTTTCCCTTGCCGGTGGTGGCGGGGACGACAGGGGCGGCCGTCGCCGACTTTTTCCCTTTGCCCTTCCCCTTACGGACCACTTCTGTCCACTCGTTGGACGGGGTGGTCGAGGGGAGAAGGGCATCCTCCGTCTGGGAGGAGGACGGCCCCGGCTCGGATTGCCTGTTATCCGCCGCAAGCGGCGGTCGGAGGCGTTTCTCCGGCAACAGCCGGTCCTCGATGCCTGCTAAGCAGGCTCTTGTGAAGGCCCTCTCCTCCATTACAACCTTGCGGATGACTTCCTCAAGGTTGGAGGGGGGGGCCTCTGCCACAGGGCTTGTCTGGGCCTGTTGTGGCCGGGCCGTGGCTTCAGCTAGCTTCTGGTGAAGCTGGCTGACCTCCGACTGCAGGCGATCTATTTTCGCCTGCAGTTGCCGCGTCTCGTCGGTGGCCTTGCGTTTCACGAGCTCCGCAACGACACCGCGCAAGCTCGCGGCCCTGCTCTTAAGGGCCTTTTGGAAGGTCCCCTTCAGGTTGGAGGACTTTGAGGCAACCTCCACAATCTCCTCTTCGTCCTCCTCCGCCATTCTCTCCAGCTCTTCCATAGAGTGGTCCGCGTATAAAACGCGGGACGCACCGTACCCGGACTTGGCCCGGGCGGCGTGCGCCCGCTTTTCCTTTGCGGCAACCCGCTCTTCTAGCTCTTGCTGGAGCTGCGCCCGGCGAGCCAGGTCCAACTGGCGTTGGGCATCCGCGAGCCCAACGACATGGGTATCCGCGGCCACCGTCGGCTTTTTAGCCTTCGGCAAACGCTTCGACCCCGAGGCCGAGGACCCATCGCTCCTCGATCTGACCCGCTTCCGCGGCTGAGGCTCGTCCGCATCCGACACACCGACCATTGAGTCGTCAGACCACTCGTCCGCCCCTCCAAAGTTGCTAGCCGCAGACGGCGCGCGGCTAGTCTCTGACGCCGAAGCGTCGGAGAGGCCCTGAGAAGGGCCTTTGGGTTGGCCCTGAGAAGGACCTTTGGGTTGGCCCTGAGAAGGGCCTTTACGTTGGCCCTGAGAAGGGCCTTTGGATTGGCCCTGAGAAGGGCCTTTGTCTTTTAAAAACCGCCCGCAGGCGTCCCGCGAAGGTTTCGGCATAATCCCGCAGGTTCGTAACTCTCAAGGCAAATATTATTGATAGCTACGAAAGCACAGTGCACTTTGGCCAACCCAGTCTGCCACTCCGTTACGGTGGTCAGAACTGGGTCGTTTCCAGGGGACGCGACGTGGACGCAAGCACTGTGGGGTGGTCCCCCTAACCTGGCCCCCTGTGCTAACCCATCCATTTCCAAACCTTGGCAAGGGTTGCCTAACCTGGTTCCCTGTGGTAACCCATCCATTTCCATACCTTGATGAGGGTTGCTTAACCTGGCCCGTGTCGTAACCCATCCATTTCCAAACCTTGGCAAGGGTTACTTAACCTGGCCCCCGCTGGTAACCCATTCATTTCCAAACCTTGGCCTTGCTTGACCTGGCTCTCGTGTAGTGAATAAATATCTAATAGTAGTAGTAATAGTTAGTAGGTATCCAACAAAAAAACAATGAGTTAATATCATAACTTGTTTGTCTTATTGTTTACTAGCTGTTCCCCACGGTTTCACCCACGCTGCTCAGCACCTGTTGGTCGTAGCGTGATGTTATATAGCCTATAACCTTCCTCAAGAAATGGACTATCCAACACTAAAAGAATTTTCCAATTCCAACCAGTAGTTCCTGAGATTAGCGCGTTCAAACAAACAAACAAACTCTTCAGCTTTATAATATTAGTAAGTATAGATTTTACAAGAAGTAATGGACGATACTGTAAGCACCAAAATCGTGGCTCAGTTCTCGGCCAACGCAATCAGAATCACAGTCATTTCAACAACAATCATTGCTCAAAATTAGGAGTTAATATTGGTGGTTTAGTCACAAACGGTATTTTGTCGTTTTAGGGCATGCAAATATAATTTACAATAGAAAAATAATGCGTAGGTAATTAGGCGAAAGATACATTTATTTTTTAATAACCTTAAACAAATTTGAAATAAAATAAAAATACAATCTATAGTATGAAGTATTGCACATAGAACTACAAACATAAAACTACTAATAATAGAATACCTTATTGTGAGGAGGTACCTGTCTCTGGAGCCCTAACCATCGGTAACTTGGACCCTGCTCCCGAGACCGGCGGAGACCTATTTTTATATTTTTAAATGTTTTTTCTATTATTTTTAAAGAAATATTTAAAAATATATTTGTAAATATAATGAATGAATAAAGAGAATAATACCTTAAAATTACATTTTGTGTTGCATAAATTCTAGTAGACTGCAGAAGCTATTTACATTCTAGGTATCATACATTCTATCATTCTATCAATATTTATTTCAGAAATATTGAAATTAATGGAAGTTCTCTAAGATTTTTAGGTAATTTATTAACACACACGTGAAACACATTGTTTTTAATCTATTGCAAAACGGTAATTTGTAATGGACCAGTGTAACTGCCACTTTTGAATTTCGGTCTTCAGTATTTTAAATAAAGGCATAGAGGCAAGATTCTAGTGACCAACATTGCAAATGGCTCTTACAATATTTTTTTAACAATAAATGCCACGTAATTAGTCCGTATCTTCAAAAGGATTCTACATATCCACTACATGCTATGCGAGCAGGTTTTTCGTCTGTTACAATACGTTTTCTTCATATTGTTCTTCATTCTGTTTAACCTGGTCAACAACAAAAACATTAATTTTTGATGCAGGTTTTCGCAAAATTGCGAATAGATCAGCGAGGGTAATGTTTCTAAGTGCTGGGTAGTAAGGGGTTGTTGGTAAAGTGTTAGTTTTATCTTCTCTTGCGCATTGGCACTCTGGTTGATGTACTCCTACGTTCATTAAAGAGTTATCGAATTCACATCTATCTCCTGAATAGTCGTCTAGACATTCGCACAACGGTTCACCCTCGTCGATGGAACAACTGCCGTTATTCAGGCAAAATCCAAGGCAAGAGTTCACTTCACACCTGTCCCCAGTATAGCCAACGTTGCATCTGAAATTAATGAAAATGTTGAAGAGTGAGCCAAATAACATTAATCAAGGTTTATGCAGGAAGGGACCTGTAGCCCTACTATGACATTTTAAAGCAAAACTTATTCCACTGAGTGAAAGAGATGGTGCTAGACACCCTGTATAGCTCTGTCCCTTTCCCTCAGCGGAATAAGTTCTGCTTTAACACGTCATGGTAGGGTAGCTGACCTACGTAGCCACGACTAAGCTGGCTGTAGACCTGCATAGCTATTCACAAACAATCCAATCATAACCGTAATTGACAATCGACACTTGTTGTGTCTTCATGTCGATCAATGTCCGTCTCCAGAGTCCCAACTATGTCTGCATCAAAATTTATCAAAATCGATTATACCATTTAGGCGTGAAGACGTAAAAAACAAACTCTCTTTCGCTTTTATAATAATTTATACAAGCGAAAGTGAGTTATTTATAATAATAATATAAAATTTTAATCAACTTTTTATGTTTTTTACCTGCAGCTTGGAAGACCTTCATCATTAAAACTGCACTCGCCATGCAAACAGTAGTTTTCACAAACAGAAACTTCGCATCGCTCGCCTTTGTAGCCGGGTGAGCATTTGCAAAGAGATTGTCCGTTAACTTTAGCACCGTGCACACAAAATGGACCCTCATATTCTCTGCAATTCAACGTATGATGTGGTACCCGACTTGTTAGAGACTGGCATTCCTGAATTCCATCAAATTGCTCAGAGATTTTGTAGTTCGCTACTAAACCTATCTTGTGTGTAGTATTAACTCTTAGATAAGAGGGAACATATCTTATTGAAGGCTTAAGGAATTTCCAAACTTTGCGTCCTGTTAAACAATTGGCACACCCGTCGACAACAAAAACGTTTTTCTTTGAAACAGATAATAAATTTGGATGAGTGTTTAAATATTTGGCTGATTTCGTCAGCATAAATTGTATGGGGTTTGTCTTGCTTTTTCCGTTCAAATCAGCACTGTAAAGATCGCTAATTGTGCTGTTCATAGGCATTATCCAGTATATTTTCTTCGTCTGTTGGCCTATTGCTAAGCTGTGTAAGTCCAGTTTGTATTCAGCATAAATAACAACTTCTCTATCGGAGCCGTTAAAACGAGCTCTCTCAATTGAAGACGTAACAAGGTGTGTGTTGATCCAGTAAATATACCTGTAATTTGAAAGATTCCATTACTTATCTTAAAGATGTCGGCGAAACAGAGGGGCCTAGGTTTGCGGTTTGTTCGAAAGAAATACGCGGGTAAAATAATCCTTACTAATATATTATAAAAGCGAAAGTGAGTTTGTTTGTTACCTCTTCACGCTTTAATGGCTAAACCGATTTTGATGAATTTTGGTACAGAGATAGTTGGGAACCAGGAGACGGACATAGGCTAATTAAATAGATTTTTTTTAAGAAAAAGTTGTATGTGAGTGAGAAAGAGGGAAGAAAAGAGAAAACTTAGCGTTGCTATTGCAAATCAATAAGGCGCAAGGGGAACTGTGTTACCCCGAATTTAACGCGAGCGAAGCCGCGGCCAAAAGCTAGTAATACATAAAGGGCAAAATAACATGGGTGGGTTTTAGTCAGTAAAAGTTACACATTCGCCCATGCTCGGTCCAGAGTGGGGCAAGTTATTTGGTGATTTCCCATTAGCAAAAAAACGGAGGGTTCCGTGGTAAAGATATCGACGTTCGACAAGTACATACTTGCGACATAAACGGCCATATCTTTTGACTGCGTAGACTTAGAGGAATGTTTTTTGAAGAGAGAGAGTTGAGTAAATGTTTTAATGTTAACTCGATTCCTCCACGTGTTCCCGAGAAAAAGGCTCTTGACAGACAGACAAACAAACCAGAGAAATAAAAGGTATCCAATAAGGGTATTAAAAAGAAGAAGTAGAATAGATTTTGTGTACATAATTATTGGTCACATACCCTCTACAGCTGTCCACGGCGATGTCAGTAGGGATCCCCTCATCCAACTTGATCAAAACATTTCCGTTATCACTGTTATTCGACCCAGGTTTAAGTGACAACCAATTAATACTTTTTTCCTTCATATCTGTGAAGAACAGGGTTTGTGTTATCGGGTCGTATGCCAGACCTTGGATGTCTCTGCCACTTCCCTTTGTGAAGCATTTGTTTTCTGAGAAAGACATATTGTAGCCACAGATAGCATCGTTGCCGCTCTGTTTATCGACGTACAACAGCATGTTGTCAACTTCGTCGTAAGCTAACGCTGCCGGGTTATGGGAATCAAGGCGGATGGTAGCCGTTTTGGTATCGTTTATGTAAAATTCTAGTCGATCTTCTACACTTAAAGCGATTTCTGAAACAAAACAAACATTGTTGCAAGTAGATAATTAAATTTCCATTACTTATCTATACTATCTATACTAATATTATAAAGCTGAAGAGTTTGTTTGTTTGTTTGTTTGAACGCGCTAATCTCAGGGACTACTGGTTGGAATAGGATAATTCTTTTAGTGTTGGATAGTCCACTTCTTGAGGAAGGCTATATAACATCACGCTACGGCCAACAGGTGCTGAGCAGCGTGGGTGAAACCGCGGAGAACAGCTAGTTGTATAATAACTTGTTCCACAATAATTTGTCCTGTATAGTGGGTGCGTTCTCAAACACACATACACAAACAGCTAGACCCGAAACGACTATGTGTACATAAAAGATATTTGTTCCGTGCGGGGATCGAACATGTGACACGCAGTGCAGTAGTCGATCGCTCAGCTTCTGCGCCAACCATGCCGTCAAATTATTTATTTAATACTTTAATAACAGATCATATAGAGAGATGCCAAAAGCATTCTATACCAGTCAGCCTGTGAGCGATGCATAAACAAACTGTAGTAAGTGCAAATAGAAAATGGGGAATCCATACTAATATTATAAATGCGAAAGTAACTCTGTCTGTCTGTTCCTCTTTCACGCCTAAACGGCTGAACGGATTTTGATGAAATTTGGTATGGTGATAGATAATAATTACGCCATCGTTCTTAGGGGGTAGACAGTAGGCAGATAACAAATTGAGTTAGTGAGTTTTAGTCGTTTTTGTTGGGACTTTGCTCTTTCACGTCTAAACAGCTGAACGGATTTTGATGAAATTTAGCAAGGTAATACCTTAATAAAGGTAAGGTAAGATAATTTAGATGGTTACCTAAAAACGGATACTTATGAGATCAAAATGATCACGTCATCGTACTTAGGGGGTAGGAAGTAGGCAGAAAACTGAATTGAGTTAGTGATTTTTTTTAATGGTTTTTGCTGGGTGTATAGACTCGAGTGGGCGTTAAATGATTAGAGTAGTGGACTGTATATAAAATAGGTTTAATACCATAAGTAACACTATCAATAACTAGGTACAAAGAAATGCCCGTAGTGGCCTGTGTCGGTGAGCTGAGTGATGGCAGCGCGTGCAGCCGCAATCGGCCGCTCACGCTCGGTACGCCGCGCCCCGCGCCTTCCCCGCGGTTAGCCGCACGTAAGCGATGCGCCGACATATTCCCCGGGTTGAAGGGAAGTCTTCAATCTTCGACTGGTAGGGGGCAGATGCAGTTGAAGGCACGTCGAATGGTGCCCCTCTTCGTCTCAGCCACTCTCGTGACCCCGTCTACACCGGGATAGGTTTTCGTGACCCGACCCAGGGACCAGAGCAGAGGTGGCGTTGTCTTGTCCTTGATCAAGACTAATGACCCCGGCTTCAATTCACCTCTGGAACGAAACCATTTTGATTTTGCCTGCAGCAGAGAAGTGTACTCATTATGAAAGCGTCCCCAGAAATGTTGCCTGATGAGCTGGATCCGCTTCCAACGATCCAGCCGCGTGATGTTGGCTTCAGTCACCTGAGGATGTATTACTGATGAGAATGGTCGTCCAATTAGGAAGTGAAAGGGAGTGAGTGCCGAAAAATCGTTAGGGTCAGAAGAAAGAGGAGTAAGAGGGCGAGAATTTAACACCGCCTCTATGTGAGTGAGACAGGTAGCCATCTCCTCAAAAGTGAAATGGGTATGATGTAATAAGCGTTTTAAATGATGCTTACACGATTTTACAGCAGCTTCAGCTAATGAATTAAAGTGAGGGCTGTATGCTGGCGTGAAAATAAAATCGATACCCTCCTGTGCCATTTCAGATGCAACATTTGATGACTGTAAAAACCTACACATCTCATTTGATGCGCCTACGAAATTAGTCCCGTTATCGGACGTGATGCTTGCGAGGCTTGCCACGACGCGCCACGAAACGATTTAGAGCGGCCATGTAGGCCTCACTGGTGAGGTCGGTGACGAGCTCCAAATGTACGGCTTTTACTGCCGAGCAAACAAAGATGCACATGTAGGATTTAGTAAGTTTGCATCCTCGGCCGTTACGATTGGCTATCAATACTGGCCCAGCGTAGTCAACGTAACTATTCAAAAATGGAAATTCAAGATTGGTTCTTGAACTGGGTAGTTGACCCATTATAGGCTGTACGTTCTGAGCCTTATGTCCGACACATTTAAGACATTTATTCACGACAAACCTAGACAAGTTTCTGCCACCTAGAGGCCAATAAGTTTGTCGTATATAGGACAGTAACAACTGCGGACCAGCGTGCGCTAGTTTTAAATGTTGCATTTGAAATATAAGTTTAGTAAGTACGTGCTTACTACATAAAACAATTGGATGTTTTACATTGAAATCGTAGGGGGAGTTATCAAGCCTCCCGCCCACGCGGATGAGGTTATGATTGTCAATGAACGGCGTCAGAGGAAGCAATCTACTTTTGCGCGGTAATTTTTGTCCAGACTTTAACAAATTATACTCTTCAGGAAACATTTCAAGCTGTGAATAATGTATAATTAAATTTAATGAATTTTCAAGTTCTGTGATAGTAAAATTACCTTGCAATTTATTTTTATGTTTTACATTGTAAATAAAGCGTTGTACAAATGTAAATATATTTTGTATTTTTGTTAAGCTAGAATACTTTACTAATAAATCATGAATGATTGATGAATGAATGGGAATGTTTGTATGATTACTACTTAATGAATGACTGTTGCTATCACCACTAATAAGATGAGTCACTACTTCCGGCAGACTATCTTTCCCGGTGTTTGGCATGCTGGGCCACTCATTTTCACTACGCTGTAAAAATGAGGGTCCAGACCACCACAGAGTGTCGTTAATGAGAACGTTAGCGCTCAGACCACGGGAAACAAGATCCGCCGGGTTGTCCTTCGACGGTACGTAGCTCCAGGTATGACCACATGTACTTTCCTGTATTTCGTTAACTCTGTGCCTGATAAAAGGCTTTAATTGGTTGGAAGGAGTAGAGAGCCAACCCAGGACTATGGTAGAATCACACCAGAATCTACATCTATGAATGGGCATGGTGAGTGATTCCTGAACCTTAGTACACAGCCTTGCACCTAACAAAGCTCCACAAAGTTCAAGCCTCGGTATCGTTGTTGGTTTGATGGGCGCTACGCGATTTCTAGAGACTAGAAGCTGTACGCCTATGGATCCACTGCCATTACAAGACCGAATGTACACGCAAGCGCCATAAGCCTTCTCGGACGCATCGGTAAAGACGTGTACTTCATGCGTAATAGAGTCTTCAAGCAAAACCCAACGAGGAATTTTTAAATCATTCAATGATGTTATTGTGCCTTCAAATGTAGACCAAAGGTTTTTTATTTCCTGTGATACTTCGTCATCCCAGTCATACCTATCTAGCCATAAACGCTGCATTATCATCTTTGCTTCGACGACGCACGGACCTACGAGGCCTAGTGGGTCAAAGATCATACTGATGACAGAAAGGACATGACGTTTGGTGACTTTAGTAGTGGAGGTGATATTTATATTATAAGTAAGTGAATCCGAGTCACAAACCCAGTTGAGACCTAAAGTTTTATTTTGAAATGAGTTCAAACTTTGCTCAGAAAAATCTAAAGTGTTGTGTAACTCACTGTTATATGCAATTTGTTTGAGAATTTGAGAGTTATTTGATCGCCATTTACGTAAATTAAATTTTGCAGATGATAGGATTGAATGTACCTTTTTAGAAATATCAACAGTTTCAGCTATGGTATCCCCTCCACTAAGAAAATCATCAACGTAGAAGTCACGTCGAACGGCACTTTGGGCACGACTATCCTCAATGTTATCGGCCAGACTTACAAGACACTTAGTGGCTAAATAGGGTGCCGAAGCGGTACCATAGGTTACCGTGTTCAAAGTATAAGTCCTAAGAGGTTCTGAAGGTTCAAACCTAAAAACTACTTTTTGAAGAGGTCTTTGGACTGGATTTATCTCAATGGCCCTGTACATTTTCTCTACGTCACCTGACACCACATACCTATGCTGACGAAAACGTGTTAGAATGGAAAACAGATCGTCTTGAACTACGGGTCCGACCATCTGAATGTCATTAAGTGACATTCCCGAACTGGTAGAAGCTGATGCGTCGAATACTACGCGTAGTTGCGTAGTGGTGCTGGAACTACGAATAACTCCATGATGTGGAATATAATATTTATTCATAGAGTTTTCTGGTGAATGAGTGGTTTTTCACTCGCTGCCCGACCGCCGCCGCGTACGGACGTGCTACCTGCTCGCCCCGCCGCCATTGTGTTGTGTCAGTGCTCGCCCGGTTCGTCACGCTCGCGTGACGTCATCCGTAGTCTCGGACTACGCCCGCAACAATTGCTGTCTTTTTCAAGACAGCTCTTGTTACAGTGTTTCTCTTTTCGGAGATCCGTCTCAAAACGTTACTTGCCCCCTCTGGGAAAATCCACAGTTTCGTGGTTCTTGGTTGAAACCTTACGGTGCCAACGAAGCCAAGAGGTGTTGACCCGATACACCGAGTCTACCCCCTTCAGGGGTGACCAAAATTGGAAGGGCACTGAACACACGGCCTTGGGGGATCTCCTAGTCGCGCCCAGTTGCTTAACCCCGTTCTCTTCCAGCAATCACCCGGGACGTCTGGGTGTGTCTACCCCAGCGCCCCGGACCGGTCTTACGACCCTAGGGCCCCGCTGCTCAATAAGACTAGCAGCGGGTTCACAAGCTTAGGGCACACCTTAGGTACTCACCTCCCTGTCATACACAATCCCGACAGGGGGGCTACACACCCCCGGGCCCACCCACCCGGGGAGTTAGGATTGTTAGGGCCTTAGGTGAGCTTCACTCATGCCGGTTAACTTTTAACCGCCTTAGGGCTATTTTTCCAACATGGCGTCAGAGAACCCGCACAAGGCGGTTCTCCAACGCTTATTCAAGGACTTGCCTCACTTAGAGGCCAAATATGGCGCCGAACTGGCAGCACTGGAGCGCAATTCCATTGCGCAGTTCAGCGACTGTCTCGACAGCCCGCTCTCGCCGCCGCCTGCCGACAAAGGCAGGCCCATTAGCGAGCTTATCCTGCCGCCGCCGCCGGTGACTCGCCCTTTGTCCGTGCCGACAAAGGGTTCCGAGAAACCGGCCTCCGAAAAGTCCATTGTTCGTGGAACAATGCCGCCGACAAAGGGTTCCGAGAACCCCGTAAAGCCCATTGTTCAGGGAACAATGGTACCGACACAGGTGTCGTCCGCACCTGAAAACATGGACACGTCATGCCCGATCTCCGACTCCGAGAATGCCGATTTCTCGGCCACCTCGTCGACATCGGAAGACGAGTATCAACTCGTCGGAAAGGGAAAGAGGAAGAAGGGCAAAAGCTCTCAGGCCACCAAGGCCAAAAAAGCTGCCGATGCGCCCACCTGCCCTCCCTCTCCCCGCCCATCGACCTCCTCCGCCGCTGCTCATACCAGCCGGCCAGCTAGCCCTGGCGCTACCACCGCTGCGACTTCAGCTAAAAAGCTGAAACCCCCTCCTCCGGTCTTTCTTCAAGAGAAAGCCAAATGGACTGACGTGTCCAAGTTGTGTCTGGCTCACAAGATCCAGTACACAAAGGCCACCAACACCCAGCAGGGTATTAAAATAACCGTCCCGTCTGCTTCTGACTACAGGGAGCTGATCCGACAACTGCGTGGAAGGAACATCGCCTTCCACACCTACACTCTCCCAGAGGAAGCGCCCACCCGTGTGGTGATCAGGCGCGTCCCGAAGGAGATCGCTGCGTCCGACATCCTGGATGACCTCAAGGCCCAGGACATTCCAGCCACAGCCGTCCACCGCCTTCACAAAGCGAGAGGAGGCGAACAGTACGACATGGTACTGGTCGTCTGCGACCCAGTGGAGGGTCACCACCCCATTTTTAAAATTAAATCCGTCTGCTCTCTTACAGGGATAGCAGTCGAGAAACCGTACAGGTCCCACGTCATCGGGCAATGTCACCGATGCCAGCTCTACGGGCACAGTCAAAGGAACTGCTACGCGCCTCACAGGTGCGTCAAGTGCCTCGGCGACCATGGCACTGCTGACTGCCCACGCCCGAAGGACATCGCTCTCTGCACAGAGCCACCCAGCTGTGTGCTATGCGGCCAGTCCGGGCACCCGGCTAACTACCGAGGCTGCCCCAAAGCGCCCAAAGCGTCCTCCTCGAAGTTGGCGAAGCGTGCCCACGCCCGCCAGCAGCGAGAAAGCCCCTCTGTGAGGATTCCCTCCTCGCAGATGCCCGAGCGCCTCAGTCCACAGAGGCCTATCCCATGGACTCAACAGAGCCACCAGCGAGCTTTCCCAGCTCTCGCGCAGGCTAAGTCCAACCCCATCCCCGGGCTCTTAGATGCCCCCGTCCCTCCGCCCATTACTCGCGAAATCGTCTCCGCGCCCTCTCAACCCGCGCTCTCTAAACCCGCGCCCCATCATCCCGTGGCCTCCGGCCCCGCGGCCGATAATGATAATGGTAGAAGGAATTACGAAATCATCACCAAGGCCTTTGGTGCTTTTGTCACCGCAGAAGCCGACCGTATGGCAGCCGAAATCAAAGCTGCCAAAGGTAACGCCGAAATACTGAGGCACATCTGGGATTCATATCCCACGATCCTGCACAATCTCCGTCAGCTTGATCATAACTAAAAACTTTCCAATGGCTAACACAAATTTAAGTAGCTTCAAACCCCGTTCCCTCAAGTTAGGTTATTTTAACGCCAACGGCATTAGAGACCAACGTGATGAGATCGCCTCATTTTTGCGCGACCATCAAATTGACATTCTCCTCATCCAGGAAACCTTTCTCAAGCCTTATCATCGCGACCCGAAAATTGCCAACTATCGCGTAGTTCGCAACGATCGGTCGCGCTGTCACAAAGGCGGTACGTTAATTTATTTCAAGAAGGAATTGCACTGCATCCCTCTAGATCCTCCTCCCTTAAAGTCTCTCCTCGAAGTATCCATTTGTCGGCTTGGTATGACCGGTCATCAGCCTATCTCCATCGTTTCCGCGTATATTCCTCCCGCTAGTTCATCAGAGGATCTTACACCTCTCATGGACGATCTGACTTCCCTATTCGGCTTGAGTGACTCCGTTATCATAGCGGGTGATCTCAACGCTAAGCACCCCGCCTGGAATAGTTCGTCGACCAATCCCAGGGGGAGAGCCCTCTTCAACTTAGGTGACAGACTTGACTTTGACCCCATCGCGCCTATGGAACCCACTCACTTTCCGCACGACCCCGCGCACCGCGCCGACGTTCTCGACTTAGCGCTTCTCAAAAATATCAACCTTAGGTTGCATACTATTGAGACGATTCATGAGTTAGACTCCGATCACCGCCCAGTTTTTCTTTACCTAGTTCCTCGCTCGGGCCCTTCTGACCTTAGCCAGCCCAAACCTGTCCAAGTGATAACTGACTGGAGGAAAGTCAGCGAAAAGCTGAACTCCGCCACGTCACCTCACCTGGACGCCATCCCCGATCACATAGTTTCGGTCGCAGACACGACGGCCGCTATCGACTCGTTTACAGAGCACGTTCAATCCATACTAAAGGATTGTTCACGGGAAGTCCCAGCAATGAGTGATCATCGCTGGCGACTACCCGCTGACGTACGTGATTTGATAACCGAGAAGAACGCGGCCATTCGTGCCTACAGCCATTTTCCCTGCGACGCGAACAAGGCTCACATGCGATCATTACAGCGTGCTGTAAGGAAACGCACTAGTGAGCATCGTTCGAATCGCTGGGACAATGAGCTCAGTGAACTGGAACCCACTCATCATGCCTTTTGGCAGCTACAGAGAAGGATGCGCGCCACCGAGGAGGCTTCGATGCCCCCGCTCATTCGTCCGGACAAAAGCGTCGCATTCGATGACTCTGAAAAGGCAGAATGCCTAGCCGACAGTCTGGAGTCCCAGTGCTCCCCTAGCTCACAACCGGTCATCAAGCGTCACCTCGACGAGGTGAACGCAGAAGTAGAACGTAGAACTGCCCTACCTCCCGTAGAAGACCCCGATGACCCTCTGCCCCTCGTCACGCCCGACGAAGTGCAAGACATCATCAAAAGGCTTCAACCACGGAAAGCACCCGGCTCCGACGGTATCACCAATAGGGTCATTAAACTCCTCCCCGCTCAGCTCATCATCCTTTTGGCGGCCATCTTCAATGGCGCCTTGAGCAACAACTTCTTCCCACAGATATGGAAAGAGGCTACTGTTATCGGTATCCCCAAGCCAGGCAAGCCCAAGTCTGAGCCCACGAGCTACCGACCCATCAGTCTCCTGAACGCACTCGGCAAAATCTATGAGAAACTTATTTATAAGCGACTTAGAGATTTCGCCGAGACTAAGAGTCTCATTCCCAACGAGCAATTCGGTTTCAGGACCGAACATTCGTGTATCCAACAGGTTCACCGCATCGTCGAACACATGAGCGCTGGTTTCCAGCGCGGGGCGATGACGGGCGTACTATTCTTCGACATAGCGAAAGCTTTTGACAAAGTCTGGCACAACGGCTTATTATACAAGCTGTACTCACTAGGAGTGCCGGATCGTCTCGTGCTCATCTTACGGGACTTTTTGTCGAACCGCACCTTCCGCTATCGCATAGGGGCCTCATTTTCTTCCCCTCATCCTATTAGGGCCGGTGTCCCTCAGGGTTCCGTCTTATCCCCCCTCGTCTTCACGCTGTTCACTAGCGATATTCCCAAGAGCAAAAAAGCTCAGTTAGCTCTGTTCGCGGATGACACGGCCATTTATTACACTGGCCGCTGTACAAACGCTATCGCCCGTACCCTCCAGACCTCAGCCGACGTCCTAGGCGCTTGGTTCAGGAAATGGAGAATCGAGGTGAATCCCGGTAAAAGTCAGGCGGTTATCTACTCCAAACCGCGCTTTAATCCTCCGATCCCCAGTCCGATCACTATGTACGGCAAGCCTATCCCCTGGGAGAAGCAAGCCAAATACTTAGGTGTCATTCTCGACAGTCACTTGTCCTTCGCGGCACATATCAAAGCGGCTCGTTCGCGCGCCGCCTTTGCTATGGGTAGGCTTCACTTTTTACTCCAGGCTAAAAGCAAATTGTCCCTTAAGTGCAAATTGCGTTTATACACCGCGGTCATTCGTCCCATCATGACATACGCATGTGTCGTGTTCGCCCACGCCAACCCGCGTTTCCTTCATAAGATGCAGACCTTGCAAAACCGATTCCTTCGTAAAATCACGGGAGCCCCTTTTTACGTCCGTAACGATAGTCTTCACTTAGACTTAAGAATCCCCACCGTCGTTCAATTCATGAAGCGCCTTACCAAGCGCTTCTTTGACTCCGCGTTAAAACATCGCAACCCCCTTATCGCATCGGCCGCTCGATACGATCCCTCGCGAATAAGTAAAATTCGTCGTCCCCGTCATACCCTCGTCACTCCGGACGATGCTATAACCCTGCTCCAGGAGAGCAGCAGGGAGACTAGCACTCTTCGTAAATTCAGACGCAAAGCGCCGTCATTCCGTCCTCGCCGACGAGGCCCGTCGCGACATCCCGGTAACTGCCCCACCCGTCCCTTGCAAGAGCCAGCCCGCGTTGCTGAGCCAGTAAGTCAAAATAGTCCATAAATAATATCACTCAGATCCAGCCTGTCCCTTGCTGTCCCTCAGCGACGCCCTAAGCCGAGGCTCGTACCCCACAGGGGGTGCCCTTAGCGTGTAGTCGCTTAGTTTGTAAGTTTTTTCCCTGGCTGGAGGTCTTAATTTTTAAGGCACCCACAGGATTCGCCCGGTTAAGCAGACGACAACCTCCTTGGTTGAACTGCGAGATGCCATACATAAAAAAAAAAAAAAAAAAGGTGAATGAGTACAGTCTGAGTCTAATGTCATATGACCTAGGCGCTCATATTCTCTCATGAACTCATTATATTTTTTATGAAATAACGGATCGCGTTTAAATCGCCGTTCAAGGGAAAGAAAACGATTTCTAGCATTGGTAAAAGAATGACCTAATGTACTAGGATCCCCTTTTAAAGGCATAGTGACGACGAATCCTCCACTGTCATTACGAACAGTGGTTTGAGCAAAAGACTGCTCACACATTCTCTCTTCAAGTGAAAGTGAATGTTTTGAAGCTACGTTGTCAAGCTCCCAAAAATAAGTGAGGTCGGGAGTGACATTGGAATGATGGCAAAAATGAATAGCAGAAAAACATGATTGTTGCGAAATACTACCTGAAACTAACCATCCTAACTTGGTCTCGCATAGTTTAGGTAGGTTTTTCCCTATGTCTATTGTTTTGCTACCTAAGACATTCCAGAAAACTTCTGCCCCTACCAGGATATCTACGACCGACGGAACATTAAAGTTCGGGTCTGCTAGCTGAAGACCTGAAGGAATAGGGACGTGTGCGATATGTATTAATGAAGACGGTAGAACCTTTGTAATTTCAGGCAAAACAAGACACTCGATATCTACAGTAAAGGCACAGCATAAAGACTCTATTGTGAGATGACAAGACTGTGTACTGGTGGATATGTGATTATTAATACCCGTTACCTTGGTGCTCGTACCGCGTCGTAACAAACCCAGCTTCTCTGACAAGCTTTGCGTAATAAAGTTCGCCGTACTGCCGTTGTCCAGTAGTAGGCGCGCCATGTACTTCTTACCCGTCACGCCCTTCACGTTCACCATCGCTGTGGATAGGAAAACATGCGCAGAAGTAGCAAGCTGCATGGAATTGGCTGAAAGCGAGACACTTGAAGAAGGCAAAGAAGAAGGCATAGCAGAAGGCATAGCAGAAGGCAATGGATTGGAAGCAAGTTTTGGTTCGTTACTTTCTAAATGTAAAAGCGTGTTGTGTTTTTTTGTGCAATATTTACAATGTGAAAATCTACATTTGTTTGAACTATGTCCAAAGCGTAAGCAATTAATACACACTTTGAACTCAATTGCCTTTTGTAAGCGATGTTCTATGGACAAGTTTCTAAAAGATTCACATTTAAATAAGTTATGTGCTTGGGAGCAGAGTGGACATTTATTGTTTTTATTTTTATTAATTTGATTGTCTGATTTTTTATTTGTCTGTTTAGGTTTTGACTCAGTTTTGTTATAATTATGGCTATTATTTAAGGCAACAATAGTATTTTTATCAGAAGTGCCATGATTGGACTCCACTGATTCTAACCAGTCTGCTTTCCTGCTTAAAAATGAACAAAATTGTGTTAAAGTAGGATCTTCTTTAAAATTACTATTTCTGTGTTCTTCCCAGTCTGGTCCTGTTGTTATATCTAACTTTTTAACCATAAAATAAATAATAATATCATCCCAATATTGAGTGGGCTTTTGTAAATTAGTAAGTGCCCTAACATTTTTATTTATGTTGTTAACAAGGTTTCTGATGGAAACACTTGACTCAATTAATATAGGTTCTGCGTCAAACAAAGCTTGAAAGTGGTTATTCACTAATAGGCGGTTGTTATTGTAACGTTCGCACAACAAATTCCACGCAAGTAAATAATGATCGGCTTTAAAGTCTATGTTTTTAATAATTAAAGCTGCGTTTCCCTGGAGTGATGCTCGCAGGTAGTGGAATTTGTTGATGTCACTTATGCTAGTGTTGTCGTGAATCAATGACCCAAATGTATCCCTAAACTCAAGCCAGCATTGGTAGTTCCCATCGAAGTGAGGCAAATCTATCTTAGGCAAACGAACAAAAGAATTCCTAAAAGAAACATGTGCACCTGAGTCAGCATCTTTGAAGCCCGCCTCCGACGCAGCACCGTTGGCCGAGACACCGAGCAGGCTGCGCGTGAGTGCCACCAGGTTAAAGAACAGGCGGTCAAAGTCCTCACGCTCAGTCAACGCAGACTCGTCGTCATCGGAAAGTACCTCGATCTGTGTCTGAAAGGCGTCGAATTCGGTGTGTAAGGTTTCGAATTTATTAAAACGCTCCTCTAAGTCTAAGCGTTGCAGCTCAAATACTGTGGAACTACTTTTTATTACCTTTAAATAGTTACTGTAAATAGTAAGCTTCGATTTAATTGAACTACGTTTTTTAATTAATGTCTTTAAACTATCTGCCATGTTTACGTAAAAAGAACACCTGGCCGCACAATGCTAATGAGCTCAATAGATAAAAAACAGCAAAACAGCTGTGCGTTAGTGAAAGGGATCGTGAATCACTATCGGTCAACACGTGTCAACTTCGTGCAAATCAGCTGATTATCTAGCGCTTTTTGCGAAATATGCGTAATTTTAAGCAGTGATTTTGATATTAATGGGAAATAACGTTTTTAAAGTACTGTATGAACACTGAAAGTTGAAACAACAATTTTTCGGCATGTGAAGAAAGCAAGAAAAAAATAACTAATTTGAACGGACTCACTCAAATACAGTATTATACTCCCTGTATGACTTCAGCTCCCACGATGACGATGCAGGTTGCTTCGGGAACGACTCCTTTACTTCAATGTTCGTGTCGTGCCGCGTGGCGCTCGCGCGCGATCAAAGTCCGCGACGTGGGACACGACGACCGATGATATTGACGGCGTTAATTACGGTTATACCGGTAATTAATTTTGCGCAATCGAAGGACCAATGTATAGACTCGAGTGGGCGTTAAATGATTAGAGTAGTGGACTGTATATAAAATAGGTTTAATACCATAAGTAACACTATCAATAACTAGGTACAAAGAAATGCCCGTAGTGGCCTGTGTCGGTGAGCTGAGTGATGGCAGCGCGTGCAGCCGCAATCGGCCGCTCACGCTCGGTACGCCGCGCCCCGCGCCTTCCCCGCGGTTAGCCGCACGTAAGCGATGCGCCGACACTGGGAATTTTGCATTATCATGCCTAAACGGCTGAACGGATGTTGATGAAATTTAGTTACTTAGGTGATAGATAGTAACCTAGAAAAGGATATGGGCTATTAATATTCATGCTATCGTACTTAAGGCAGAAAACTAATTAAGTTAGTGATTTTTAATCGTTTGTTTTAAAAGTTTACCTCATTCACGCCTTAACGTCTGAACGGATTTTTATAAGACTTGGTTAATTTAAAGATAGGATCCTAGGCACGGACACAGGCTACTTTTTACGAAAAATACCTTTTTCGCTTTGTAGCGTTAATACCTATGTTTTCCAAAGTGGTTGAGAAAGTAATTTATAACAGTGTTTATAACTATCTTGAAAAATATAATATATTCTGTGAGGAACAAATGAGATTTAGGAAGAATTAAAATAATAAAACGGACGGAGTCATGCAAGCCACATTTCCAAGGCTTAAGAATATTGACTGTAGGAACCATCTCTATATCTATGAAGCATGTATCTTTGTAAAGACCAATATGCATCTTTATAGACGGGTCGAAAGTCAACGACGCTCCAATAAGTTGCATTTGCTTTACACTCTAACCAATTTCGTTCACAAGAGCATAAATATGCAATGGCTCCAAAACTATTTGATAAGTTACCAAACCATATAGCCCACAACAGAATGAACCATTTTAAACGTAAGCTTTTTAAATTATTGAATGACAAGCCATATTATTTTATTAATGAATACCTAATGACAAATTTAATCATTAATATTGACATTTAATTGAATAATAATATTAAGGTGATGACATTAATGATGATAGCATATTGCGCACTCACAGTGTACAGACGTGTTCATTAGCAATATTTAATAATATTGACCTCCTTAATTTATGTCGTAATGTATAAAGTATTCTTGCTTAGTGTGTAGTTTTAGTGGACAATGCACACAAAACAGTCAACCTTTAACACTAAAACAAAATGGAAAACAGTCCCTGTAATCCAAGGGGGCCAGCGCAACGCTCCGCCTCGCCGTCACAAAATCCAGCAGATGTTATTGTTTCAACGCCTGAAATTCAACGATGGATGGCCACCATCCAGCAGTACCTGAATGAAGTTTGCTCAATTGCCGCGGATGGGAAACTCAATACGGAGCAGAAATTGAAAATCACAAACCTCTGCCGTAAAGTCGAATCTGGTACGTCACAAATGGCTGTTCTATACCAGTCGCTGAAGCAAAGGGCCATTCACGCGGATGTCATGATCGATACCCTGAAACAACAACGCGACCTAACAGAGCATTTTTCGGACCTCAAGCAAACGTTTCTGGACTCTTGTTCTGCGAAGAATACTTCTTTTGCCGATGTTGTGAAAAAAGGATCTAACCATTTCATTCGACCGAATAATCTAAGCTCTGTCGCCATTTATCCCGATGATAAGTTGAAAACAAGTGACGAAACAAAAGAACTGGTGAAAAAAATCATACGTCCCGAGCAAATGAAGCTGCAAGTACGTAGTGTCCGAAAAACAAAGAACGGTGGCGTAATAATTAGTACCGAGACGCAACAAGATGCGGATAAACTAAAGAGTGCAGTTCAACTCTCCACAGCTGGACTTACCGCTGACGAACCCAACAAGCGTAAACCCCGGATCGTGGTTGTAGGTGTGCCGACATCCCTGTCTGAAAATGAGGTGTTTAAATGCATTTTTGAACAGAATGTAGCCGATAAGATACCAGCGATGTCTTTGGAATCCTTTCTGACCTCTTTAAAATTAAGCCACAAATCTGGGAAGCGAGAAGCTGTGACCTGTAACTACATTATTGAAGTTCCGGCCAATATACGAAAAATATTAATACCTCAAACAAGGATTTTTATAAATTGGACATCTTGCCCTGTTAGAGACTTTACATTAGTCACGAGGTGTTATAAATGCCAACAGTATGGCCATGCAGCAAAATCTTGCAGAGAGGTAAATCCTATTTGTGGTCACTGTAGTGAAGCTGGTCATATCATGTCTGAATGCACGAAGAAAGGTGACACCCCGAGATGCGCGTCTTGCTCACGCTATAAAAAACCCAGTGATCACAAAACGGGAGACGCAGACTGCCCTGCTAGAAAAATAGCTGAACATCGATACATAAACTCCGTGAACTATGACTAGGTGCCCATCTAGTGCGTCATACTCAACTAGGCCAGACTTCCGTTGATTTTTACCCTATCTAAGCAAATTCTCGGCCGTAACAAAAATGTTTCGACGGCATTTTGTTTTGAAATATTTATTTACTTGTATAATTTCTAATACTGCTGACAATCATACTACTATTTGCAATAAAGTGCTACCTTGTTTTTCCTTATATTGTATTTACACTTTTTCTTGGTAATCTTATAAATGTAATTTTTTTTTTTTTGTTCGTATCTTATAATAGGTTTAAAAATATATATCTTAATGTAACTCATACTAAGTTAACCTTTTTCACTAATGTTATCTAAATATTGTTAAGAAATTTACTGTCCTAACACTAATTATTAGAAAATACCGCCTGTGATACAGGTTTAACTTAACCTAGTACAGGCATCGAAATTTTGTTATACCAACATTATTTCTAAGATTTAAATTGTATTTATAGTGCCAATTGTTTGAACTTTGAATAAATATATTTCTATTTCTATTTCTATTAAAATCGAATCTTGCATGCCTCAGGAAACTGACTATGATACTACTTATTGACATTTAATTTTAATTTAGACATAACATTTTTTTATTAGTATTAATTGTAATATTTTTATTTTTTATAACCTGAATAAACAATTGAATTAATTAACCATTTTGTATGCCTTTCGGCGGGACATTGTAAGTATCAAATTTTTTTATATAACATCATTATTGTAAAATACAGATAAAATCTAATTACCTACACCACAGAATTAATATAGTACCACATAACTAGCTACGCTTTAAAGTTCAGGAGGTAATAAGATAGACATTTATACGAACTTTAAGCCCAGTAATCAATCATAGTGATAAGTTAATACTCATTTTAGACAAAGAAACGAATAGGTAATCAGTTCATCACCGAAATTATAACATTGATAAAATTGATGGAAACACAAAAAAAACAGTATAAAAGCGAAAGTGAGTTTGTTTGTTTGTTACGTCTTCACGTCTAAATGGCAAGACCGATTTTGATGAATCTGGTACAGAGTTAGTTGGGACCCTGGAGTCGGACATAGGCTATATTTGAGGATTTCCAACTCCAAAGAAAAAAATGTATTTCTATATGCATACGTAGTTAACTCCGTGCCTCAGAATGTCGTTGGTCCCAGCCATTTGTCCACTGACGAACATATAAGACTAGGTTGACATTAGATCGGACAGACAGTTTTGCCGTTAGCCACCCATGCTGTTTAGACAAGAAGCTGCCGGTCCGATTTATATTCGCCAACAGAAACCGTGGCTAAACGTCCGGTAAATGTGTAGTCGCCGACAGTTTTATTAGTGCTATTTAAATAGGTACATATGCATCCAACACCGTTTTCGTTTCGGTAAAACTGTTGGTCAAACTTAATTTGAACGCGCCGTAATTCTGCCAAAAGTTTGATAACCATTCTTGCTAAAGTGTATCGTATTACCCAGTCAAACTTAATGGTAATTATTCATTATCTATTTCTACATATTATATCTATTTGGATTAGACTAATTCAAACACAATGCAAATTGTCAAATGAATAATTGAATAAATATTTACATCACAACATTAGATAAAATAAATTACTAAATTACAATTAAGGCGCTGTACAAAGCAAACACTTTGTAAAACGTCTAGATTTTTGTCGCAAAGTTAGCCGTATCTGTACATTCCACTAGCAAAAAAAGCTACTGTGTATAGTTCAATACATAAAGTAAAAAGTTAAATAAACAAAATCAGTTTCAAAAACTAGTACTACGAAAAAAAAATGTTTAAAGAGACCAAGAAAAAAAATTTCGAAATTCTCAATTTTTTCAGCGACAACTATCATATTTTTTATATCTATAACAAAAAAAAATTGTATACACTAAAGAGATATCTAAAATTTTTCAAACACGGAGCTGTATTTTTTTATATTCAATAAAAACTGCCAAATGACCTACATTTTGCAGTTTTTATGATGGACATTATATTCAAATAAAATTAAACACTGAAATATTCTCGACCTTATTTCTATTCTTTCGATGCAATACTGTCGTGTACTTGTGTCAGACCATGCCTAGTATGCAGCTAGCGTCCCTTCCGCGAATACCTAAAGATTAGCTTATTGCCGCGCCTTAACAAAGAGTATTTACAAAATGCCATTTCAACGTCTTATCAAGTACACACAGCGAAAACAGACACTAACTGATTATCTCATGCACATAATGGAGTCAGGAACGATGCTTTGAGTCTCCTCAAGAGCCCGTTAGAATCAGCAAGTACTAATAATAGAAATAGAACTTTAAAAACAAGAAGAAAATCACGGTTCTTATGAAACTTACCCCATGAGTGCGCCAATCCCACGCACAGCGCTGCGAACGCCACCAAACACTGTGTTTTATGCATTTTATAACTTTAGATATAAATACGACGTAATTTCCAAAATGTATTTGGTTACTCCGTCGCTTGAAATGCCCTTTATATACTAAATCTAATGCTGTTATTTTCTCAAATAAGTATACGATTGTGGAAGAGGTTGCTTGAAAAGGTTATCATCACACTGATAACTTGGTGAACATTATGAATTTCGGTTCTTCCCATAGTTTTGCAAAATAAAGCAGATAAGCTGCTGTCGAAGTTCAAAACAGCGCTTCTCAACTGTAGCAGTTTTAACCGTAACTTTCCTGTCCATACCCCATTCTATTTGGGGTCGGAGCAACACATTTTCTTCTTCCATTATCCACTATCATACGTCACGGTACCGTTTACTTAGCGAGTGTATGTTAATGTGTGATGTGATATAAAATAAAACCTAAAACAAAATTAAGTTACAAAAGCGGCACGGTTGACACGTTTTCTTAAGAGAAGTTCTAAAGGGTTTAAGCTGGTAAGAACTAAAATGGCACTTTATAACGGCTTAGTTCGCAGTCACCTAGAATTTGCCAGCGTCGTGTGGAACCCCCACTATGCAGTACACTCACAGAGAGTCGAAAGCATCCAGAGAGCCTTTACAAAACATCTAACATATGCTTTCGGTGGGTTATCAGCCCAGTGTCCATACGAACAACGTCTTCAATCGTTTAAAATGAATACTCTGCGCGATCGACGACTGACACTGGACCTCATATTATTCTTCAAATTAGTAAATAATAAATTGAACAGCGATACGTTTTAAACTCACTTATTCCACACTAGAGCATCCATCCATCAACACAAACATTGGTGTAAACTCACCTCTAAATAGACTCAGACTAGAGATGAATTATTTTATAAAATCCGTATCACACATTGACATACACCATGATTCATTAAATTCCGTTAAGACCCAAATACTTATGTCCCAAAATCAATCTCATAAGGACTTGTAGTTATAGTAATAAGCTACCTACATCTGGCAGCTTGCCTGCTCAAATTGGATTCTATTGTTTTTAATTTATAATTTAATTTTGATTTCATTTGTTTTTCCTTTTGTAACAATTTTCGTATTATTTTTGGATTCTGTTATACCCTTAAGAAATATTATTTTTTGTAGCTGTTTTTTTTTATTATAAATACATAAATATTATTGTTATTACTCATTATGTAAAAATGTTGGTTAACCTGTAATTGGCAACTGTATAAGTTCAATGCTGTATAATTTTTATTTTTTAAGATATTTTATACAGAAGCTGTTGCTTGCTGACCTTTACAATATAAATATTTTGCATAGGTGAAAACATACATTTTCCAACCCATGTTCTATATAATATATGTATTCTATTTAGGGTCGGCGCAACACGTTTTCTTTTTCCATTCTCCCCTATCAGACGTCACGGCATCATTTACTCCTTTCTCTTTCATATCATTCCTTACACAACCCATGCATCTTTTCATTGGCCTTTCTCTCGCTCTCAAAAATAAAAAGATAAGGACCTAAAAACATGGCTTAAATACCCACCCAAATGACAGATAAGAAACAAAAAAATATAAGTACATGTCGAATATTGAGAACCTCCTTTTTTTCGTCGGTTAAAAATCAAAATCAAATGCAGTGATTTCGTAGTTCCATCTTTGAAAGTTTAATTGTTTTTTATGTCACACACACATAAAAATACACTCGCTGAGTTCATTACCCTCTTCTTTTATAGAAGACGGTAAAAATTGCTAAGATATGAAGGAGAAAGAAGTAAATGGTACCGTGACGTATGATATTGGATAATGGAAGAAGAAAATGTGTTGCTCCGACCCCAAATAGAATGGGGTATGGACAGGAAAGTTACGGTTAAAACTGCTACAGTTGAGAAGTGCTGTTTTGAACTTCGACAGCAGCTTATCTGCTTAATTTTGCAAAACTATGGGAAGAACCGAAATTCATAATGTTCACCAAGTTATCGGTGTGATGATAACCTTTTCAAGCAACCTCTTCCACAATATACTTATATGAAAAAATAACAGCATTAGATTTAGTATATAAAGGCTTTTCAAGCGACGGAGTGACCAAATACATTTTGGAAATTACGTCGTATTTATATCTGAAGTTATAAAATGCATAAAACACAGTGTTTGGTGGCGTTCGCAGCGCTGTGCGTGGGATTGGCGCACTCATGGGGTAAGTTTCATAAGAACCGTGATTTTCTTCTTGTTTTAAAGTTATATTTCTATTATTAGTACTTGGTGATTTTAACGGGCTCTTGAGGAGACTCAAAGCATCGTTCCTGACTCCATTATGTGCATGAGATAATCAGTTAGTGTCTGTTTTGGCTGTGTAGGTACTTGATAAGACGTTGAAATGGCATTTTGTAAATACTCTTTGTTAAGGCGCGGCAATAAGCTAATCTTTAGGTATTCGCGGAAGTGACGCAAGCTGCATAATAGGCATGGCCTGACACAAGTACACGACAGTATTGCATCGCAAGAATAGAAATAAGGTCGAATATATTTCAGTGTTTGATTTTATTTGAATATCATGTCCGCCAAAATAGCTCCGTGTTTGAAAAATTTTAGATATCTCTTTAGTGTATACAATTTTCTTTGTTATAGATATAAAAAATACGATAGTTGTCGCTGAAAAAATTGAAAATTTCGTGACGAAAATTTTTTATCTTGGTCTTTTTAAACATTTTTTTTTCGTAGTACTAGACCACTTTTGTAAACTGATTTTGTTTAACTCTTTACTTTATGTATTGAACTATACACGGTATTTTTTTTTTGTTTTTTTGGCTATTGGCACAGATACGGCTAACTTTGCTACAAAAATCTAGACGT
This sequence comes from Ochropleura leucogaster, assembly GCA_958449745.1. Taxonomy (NCBI): domain Eukaryota; kingdom Metazoa; phylum Arthropoda; class Insecta; order Lepidoptera; family Noctuidae; genus Ochropleura; species Ochropleura leucogaster. The sequence goes on along the minus strand of OY288228.1, from coordinate 5,771,135 downwards.
TTTACTAAGTGTTTGCTTTGTACAGCGCCTTAATTGTAATTTAGTAATTTATTTTATCTAATGTTGTGATGTAAATATTTATTCATTCATTCATTTAACAATTTGCATTGTGTTTGAATTAGTCCAACTAGATATATGTAGAAATAGATAATGAATAATTACAACTAAGTTTGACTGGGTAATACGATACACTTTGGCAAGAATGGTTATCAAACTTTTGGCAGAATTACAGCGCGTTTTAATTAAGTTGGACCAACAGTTTTACCGCAACGAAAACGGTGTTAGATGCATAATTATGTACCTATTTGAATAGCACTAATAAAACTGTCGGCGACCACACATTTACCGGACGTTTAGCCACGGTTTCTGTCGGCCGAATATAAATCAGATCGGCAGCTTTTTGTCTAAACAGCATGGGTGGCTAACGGCAAAACTGTCGGTCCGATCTAATGTCAACCTAGCCTTATATGTTTGTCAGTGGACAAATGGCTGGGATCCACGACATATGACTTCCCTTCTTAACTACGTACGCATAGATATATATATACATTCAGTTTATGATAGGTATTTTTTTAATAGCGATAGTGAGTTTGTTTGTTACGTCTTTACGCCTAAATGGCAAAACCGATTTTGATGAATTTTGGTACAGAGATAGTTGGGACCCTGGAGATGTAATATACTTTTTCGTACCACTTGCTCAAAAAAGTGACATTCTATGCCACAAAAAGCGAACATAACAATAGTCATTTTTAATCTGTCAAAAACAGGGAAAGAAAATTGTACTGAATTTCATTCATCCCCTAGGGGGAGAATGTGATTTAAAATTGGAATACTTAATACCGAACTATATCTGTGTTTACACCATTGAGTTTGTAGGTACCTATATAAAGCATTAAGCATCTTTTTTAAAAACGAACACGCAATTAATATGCAGTTATGATTATTAAATAAAATTACCAAAACCGACGAGGTCGTATGAGCTTGATGCCTTTGCTTTTCCGACAAAACATATTAGTCTAGGAATTTGCCGCGATTTTGTTTTCTTCAAAAACATAAACGTTAAGTTTATTTTTACAAATAAGTTAGTGTTTTGAAAATACATTGTTAAATCAAAGCGACAGTGACAGTGTATTGTCGGATTCCATCATTGCAAATGCTGCCGCAATCATACTCATCAACAATAAATGTACCAAACAAAAGTGTAGCTCTCTTTATAAATAATTGGACCAATGTTCGAATCTTAACTTTTACTTTTAATTTCATTATCTTTAATAAATGCTTATCTCATATTATTACTGTGTTAATTTTTTCGCAAATGGTACGAAAAGTAGAGTATTTTCCTCGGTGATAAAGCTGTCTTAGTCTTGGGTAAACTTAAATCTCTCGCTAAACTCAGGACTCGTCTTAAATCCCTCGCTTCGCTCGTGATTTAAGCTTTTAACGCCCTCGCTACGCTCGGGAGTAAAACTCGAGTCCTTCGTTACACTCGCGATTTAAATCGTCACCCACCACAGAAGACACTGCTTTATCCCCTTGGTTAATAATCTACTATTTGTTTCTTCCTAAACCCCTACTTACCTAAAATGTGGGATTGAAGTTTGTATGGAGCATTCTGCAATTTTCAAGGTAGAAAGCTAAAATATGGTATGCGGACTATTTGTCACGAAAAAAAAACGTGCATCATTTTTCTTTTTGGAATCTGCTTTCAACCTCTTGAAAGGGGCGTGAAATTTTATATGGGACTTTTCACAAGGAGTTTTCAAGGTTGGAAACTAAAAATCGGTACACAAACTCTTTGATACTGACGAAAAATACTTGCAAATCAGGAAAAGGGAACCTCGTGTTACCCCGAATTTAACGCGAGCAAAGCAGCAGTCAAAAGCTAGTAATTTAATTCTCTTTTTTCTCTTTTGCACTTACTACAGTTTCTTTATGCATCGATCAAAGGTTGACTGATATAGAATGCTTTTGCCATCTCTGTATATGATCTGTGCTTAAAGTATTAAATAAATAATTTGACGGCATGGTTGACGCAGGGCTGAGCGATCGACTGCACTGCGTGTCACATGTTCGGTTCCCGCACGGAACAAATATTTTTAAGACCCACACGTAATCGCTTCGGGTATCGCTGTTTGTGTATGTAAGTGTGTTTGAGAACGCACCCACTATACAGGACAAATTCATATTGTGGTACAACTTATTATAAAATAATTAAATGAAATATAATAATCAATTTGTAACAATGTTTGTTTTGTTTCAGAAATCGCTGTAAGTGTAGAAGATCGTCTAGAATTTTACATAAACGATACCAAAACGGCTACCATCCGCCTTGATTCCTATAACCCGGCAGCGTTAGCTTACGACGAAGTTGACAACATGCTGTTGTACGTCGATAAACAGAGCGGCAACGATGCTATCTGTGGCTACAATATGTCTTTCTCAGAAAACAAATGCTTCACAAAGGGAAGTGGCAGAGACATCCAAGGTCTGGCATACGACCCGATAACACAAACCCTGTTCTTCACAGATATGAAGGAAAAAAGTATTAATTGGTTGTCACTTAAACCTGGGTCGAATAACAGTGATAACGGAAATGTTTTGATCAAGTTGGATGAGGGGATCCCTACTGACATCGCCGTGGACAGCTGTAGAGGGTACGTGACCAATAATTATGTACACAAAATCTATTCTACTTCTTCTTTTTAATACCCTTATTGGATACCTTTGTTTCTCTGGTTTGTTTGTCTGTCTGTCAAGAGCTTTTTTCTCGGGAACACGTGGAGGTATCGAGTTTACATTAAAACATTTACTCAACTCTCTCTCTTCAAAAAACATTCCTCTAAGTCTACGCAGTCAAAAGATATGGCCGTTTATGTCGCAAGTATGTAGTTGTCGAACGTCGATATCTTTACCACGGAACTCTCCGTTTTTTTGTTGATGGGAAATCACCAAATAACTTGCCCCACTTTGGACCGAGCGGGGGCAAGTGTCTGACTTTTACTGACTAAAATCCACCCATGTTATTTTGCCCTTTATGTATTATTATTTTACACGCGTATTTCTTTCGAACAAACCGCAAACCTAGGCCCCTCTGTTTCGCCGACATCTTTAAGATAAGTAATGGAATCTTTCAAATTACAGGTATATTTACTGGATCAACACACACCTTGTTACGTCTTCAATTGAGAGAGCTCGTTTTAACGGCTCCGATAGAGAAGTTGTTATTTATGCTGAATACAAACTGGACTTACACAGCTTAGCAGTAGGCCAACAGACGAAGAAAATATACTGGATAATGCCTATGAACAGCACAATAAGCTATCTTTCAAGTGCTGATTTGAACGGAAAAAGCAAGACAAACACCGTAATATTTACGCTGTCGAAATCAACCGAGTATTTTAAGACTCATCCAAATATATTATCTGTTTCAAAGAAAAACGTTTTTGTTGTCAACTGGTGTGCCAATTGTTTAAAAGGATGCAATGTTTGGAAATACCTTAAGCCTTTAATACCATATAATGTTCCCTCTTATCTAAGATTTAATACTACACACAATATAGGTTTAGTAGCGAACTATAAAATCTCTGAGCAATTTGATGGAATTCAGGAATGCCAGTCTCTAACAAGTCGGGTACCACATCATACGTTGAATTGCAGAGAATATGAGGGTCCATTTTGTGTGCACGGTGCTAAAGTTAACGGACAATCTCTTTGCAAATGCTCACCCGGCTACAAAGGCGAGCGATGCGATGTTTCTGTTTGTGAAAACTACTGTTTACATGGCGAGTGCAGTTTTAATGATGAAGGTCTTCCAAGCTGCAGGTAAAAAACATAAAAACTTGATTAAAATTTTATATTATTATTATAAACTAGCTTTTGCCCGCGGCTTCGCTCGCGTTCAATTCGAGGTTACACAGTTCCCCTTGCGCCTTATTGATTTGTAATAGCAACGCTAAGTTTTCCCTTTTCTTCCCTCTTTCTCCCTCACATCCCACTTTTTTTAAAAAAATATTAGCCTATGTCCGTCTCCTGGTTCCCAACTATCTCTGTACTAAAATTTATCAAAATCGGTTTAGCCATTAAAGCGTGAAGAGGTAACAAACAAACAAACTCACTTTCGCTTTTATAATATTAATATAAAATATATATATTTATATAATATAGTAAGGATAACTCTCTTTCGCTTGTATAAATTATTATAAAAGCGAAAGAGAGTTTGTTTTTTACGTCTTCACGCCTAAATGGTATAATCGATTTTGATAAATTTTGATGCAGACATAGTTGGGACTCTGGAGACGGACATTGATGGACATGAAGACACAACAAGTGTCAATTGTCAAATACGGTTATGATTGGATTGTTTGTGAATAGCAATGCAGGTCTATACAGCGTAGTCGTGGCTACGTAGGTCAGCTACCCTACCATGACGTGTTAATGCAGAACTTGTCCCGCTGAGGGAAAGGGACAGAGCTATACAGGGTGTCTAGCACCATCTCTTTCACTCAGTGGAATAAGTTCTGCTTTAAGATGTCATAGTAGGCCTACAGGTCCCTTCCGGCATAAACCTTGATTAATTTTATTTGGCTCACTCTTCAACATTTTCATTAATTTCAGATGCAACGTTGGCTATACCGGGGACAGGTGTGAAGTGAACTCTTGCCTTGGATTTTGCCTGAATAACGGCAGTTGTTCCATCGACGAGGGTGAACCGTTGTGCGAATGTCTAGACGACTATTCAGGAGATAGATGTGAATTCGATAACTCTTTAATGGACGTAGGAGTACATCAACCAGCGTGCCAATGCGCAAGAGAAGATAAAACTAAAACTTTACCAACAACCCCTTACTACCCAGCACTTAGAAACATTACCCTCGCTGATCTATTCGCAATTTTGCGAAAACCTGCATCAAAAATTAATGTTTTTGTTGTTGACCAGGTTAAAGAGAATGAAGAACAATATGAAGAAAACGTCGTATTGTAATAGACGAAAAACCTGCTCGCATAGCATATAGTGGATAATAATATGTTGAATCCTTTTGAAGATACGGACTAATAATGTGGCATTTATTGTTAAAAGAAATATTGTAAGAGCCATTTGCAATGTTGGTCACTAGAATCTTGCCTCTATGCCTTTATTTAAAATACTGAAGTTACCTTGACATTAATGTATTTGTTTGAGGTCTCAGTGTTTGTAAGGAAATAGTTCAAAAAAGGCAGTTACACTGGTGCATCACAAATTACCCTTTTTGCAATACAACATTGACTAAAAACAATGTGTTTCACATGTGCCATAACCCGCCCTTACGTGTACCTCATACAGCTGCAAACTATAGGCAGAATAGTGATATCATACGTGCAAGTAGACAATTTAATAGTAGGTATATGTAAGCAACATGATTTTGATTGGATCCCTTTACGACTTGTGTGACCTCAGCCAGAAGGCTCTTAAGTCTCAGATTTTTTAAGTAACCTTCAAGTATTTATGTTTTGATTGTTTATTTGGATTATGTTTAAACTTCTTCTGTAGTGTGTACATCATTTTGCATTTTACTGCAAACTAAACAGTTTCAGTCAACTATTCATTTAGCTTTTATATTTGATTTTGTTTATGTATCTTTTGATTAAGTTAGGTTAATGTTTTAAGTGCGGTTTGTGCTCACATTTCATTCGAAGTTTTAGTCTGGTAGTTATACGTGAGGACTTGTAATTGGCTAACTGTTGTCTATGGTTCTTTACTTTTTTTATATTAAGTTTCTTTTTAGCTGTAAGTTCTCCATGCTGTAATAAATAAATAAATAAATAAATGTGTGTTAATAAATTACCTAAAAATCTAAGAGAACTTTATGAGTAGAGGTTTCAGGGGGAACGGGAAAATAATAGTCTTGAGTTAAGTTGAACAATGGAAACAATAGTTTAATCCCCTTTTTCACACCCTAAACATTCACAGAAAGAAAAGAAACATAAAGTTCGGATTTTATAATTCGCGTGCGAGTAGTAGGCGCGTAAGCAACGGACTGCCGGCGCAGACGCCCGGCGCATGCAACGCGTTCTTGAACGCGGGAAAGGAGCGCGCGAATACCTACTATTGGTATCTTCGCGGAACGCGACCGCGGGACGCTCTTATTGGTCGCGACGTACCTCTTGGGGTTGCTTTATACTCCCCCTCCAGTTCTGGAGAACGCCCTCGTTCCTGGACTGGTATATTCCCTACATCAGTATTAACTGGACGTCCACGTTTTCTTTTGGGATTGACGGGCTTTGGTAAGGAATCGTCGTTACCTCGGTAAGGTGTTAGGTCTTCGGAATGATACTTCCCTTAATCTACATTTGGCTGTTCTGTGTTCGCAATGGTGTAAGTGGTTGGGCTTACCTTTTTTGTAATCTGGTAAGGGCCATCTCGGCGAGGGTAAAATTTAGAAGTGTCGAAATTTAGAAGAAGGTCTTTTGATCCTTTGCTCAACAAATGTGATTTCAACATGACTAGATCACCTACCTCGAAGGCGTCAGAGGGACGGCGCGAAGCATCGGCGTATCGCTTCGTCTTATCCTGCTCGATCTCGACGCGTTCCCGAACCGCTGACAGTGAATGCAGGAAGTTTTCGAGGTAGGGGGTTACTTGAGGGACAAAGTTTTCTTTGGCTCTGATGGCTCGAAGGTCGTGAACAACTTCTGTGGGTGACCGCATCTCTCTACCAAAGGTCAAATAAGCCGGTGACTTGCCCGTTGTGCGACATTTTACGCTATTGAGAGCAAAACGAATCACTGGTAATTTCTTTGGCCAAGAGATGTGATCATTTCCCACGAGATGGGCCAGCATCGCCTTAAGGTCGCGGTTTTTTCGCTCGGCAGGATTAGCTTGTGGATGTACAGCGGGACAAAATTTTGTTTGATGTCTAGCACTGACATGCATTGTCGCATCACTGCGGAAACGAACTGGACACCGTTGTCCGAAATAATCCTGCGAGGTAAACCGAACCGCATGAAATATTCTTCGATAAGGACATGAGCACCGGCCTCTGCTGTTGCTTCCTTTAACGCAAACAGCTCCGTCCATCGGGTAGCAGTGTCTTCAATAAGAAAGACCCACCTCTCCCCCTGGTCTCCTTCCGGCAGTGGGCCGAACAAGTCCATGGCCAACACCTCATTCCGCTGGTTCATGACTGGTGTCTGGAGTAGGCCTGGGGGTTTAGTGTTGTTAGCCTTATACCGCTGGCAGTGGATGCAGGCTAAGACATAATCGGTGATTATTCTACGCATCCCTGTGAATTAATATAGCTGTGCTACCTTTTGGTATGTCCGATTAATGCCTGGATGGCCAGCTATTTGAGAGTCGTGTAACTCTTTCAAAATAGCTGCAACTTGACCGGCAGGTATGACTAGTTGAGGAGATTCACTCTCGGAGTCCGGATTGTAAGCGGTACAGAACTCCTTGATCCACGAGGTAACCTCTTTCTAACCATCTTTTAGATGCAACATCATCAGGTCCTTCTAGCTCTTTAACAATTTTATCCACTTCAGGGTCCGAAGTTTGTTCTAGGCGAAGCTGACTGGGTGTCTTAGCGGGTAGATCGCAGATGACAGAGCAGACACCGCAACTGTCGCTTGTATCGCTAGAACATATCGGTCTGCTCAGCGTGTCAGCAACGACATTCGCCTTCCCTGGGGTATATTGGAATTGTATATCAAAAGATTGAAGCTTTAGAGCCCAACGGACTAATCTACCTGCTGGTGATTTAAGTGATAACAACCAACGTAGAGGCTGGTGGTCACTTCCAATCACGACTGGTTGACCGTCTAGGTAACGCTCAACCGCCTACACTACAGCGAGTGCTTTTCGCTCTGTTGTAGAATAGTTGCGTTCAGCTGCATTGAGGAGTCGGCTGGCATATTCAATAGGCCTTTCCTGATTATCGTCGCCCTGTAATAAAACTGCGCCTAAGGCGTAGTTACTTGCGTCAGTTCGCAGAATGAAGGGACGACTAAAATCGGCTTGCACCAGTATTGGAGCTGTGGTCAGTAGACTCTTCAGCTCATTAAAGGCGTGGGTCTGCTCAGAGCCCCAAAACCAGACTTGACTTTTCTTGGTCAAGCGAGTCAATGGTTCAGCGACTTTTGAGAAGTTAGGTATAAATTTTCTGAACCACGAGCATGTTTGTAAAAAGGTTCTAAGGTGTTTCAGATTACCTGGAACCATCATCTCGAGGACAGCGCTCACCTTCCCTGGGTCGGTGGAAACACATTTCTGTGTTATAACGTGACCGAGATATTTAACGCTTTCTCGAGCGAAGGCGCACTTCTCCCTATTTACATGGAGGTTAAACTCGGCCAGACGTTTAAAAACTGCTTCGAGGTCTTGCAGATGTTGTTGGTATCCCTGAGATATAACCAATAGATCATCTAAATAAGCTAATAGAGTTACATCCTGTAAAGCAGAGCAGGATCAGAGACGATCGATAAGACGCTGAAAGGTAGCTGGCGCGTTGCGGAGACCAAACGGCATTCTCTTAAATCGAAAAGTACCTAGAGGACAGACAAAAGCTGTTTTGTCCCTGTCAACTTCCCTAACCCTAACCTGCCAGTATGAGGATCGAAGGTCTAGCGTACTCATGTAGCAGTCCCGTTTTGTGCTCTGAAGTAACTCGTCGATGCGTGGCATCGGATATGTGTCAGCTTTGGTGACTGCATTCAAACGCCTGTAGTCGACGCAGAAGCGAATACCACCGTTGGACTTCGGCACCATCAGCGCCGGTGAACACCAAGCCGATTCACATTCTTCTATAATGTCATCTTGTAACATCTTACCTATTTCAGCTTTCATCAGCTCCTTTTTCAAAGGGTTTAATCCGTAAGGAGGGACAGCTATTGGAGGATGCTCACCTGTATCAATGCGGTGTTCCGCATACGGTGTTGGACCTCCCCCTGCTTTAAAGATGCATGCGTGCCTGGTAAGAACGGCAGCGAGCGCTTGTCGCTCAGCTGGTTTAAGGCATATGCCTTCATCGTCCCTTAGTATATCTGTCGAGGCACAGGACACGTCACGCGAGGTAGGTTCGAAGTACAATTTATATTTTACTGTATCAAAGCTGCTGAAATACCAGACTTCTTTGAAAAAATCTATCACTACTCCCGCGGCGGTTATAAAATCGATACCTACCCAAGTAACACAGACGTACTGAATAATGATTGAGTAGAGCAATCATCAAGAGCATTAAGCTGAATACTAAGCTGAATAACGTCTGAGTACCGTCTATTCAGCTGTTATTCAAGCAAAATGGGCCCCAATTTTGAATGCTTAACGCTGAATAAAATCTGAGCAACAGCTTAATAACATCTGAGCACCATCTGAGTAGGAGCTTAATAACTTTTGAATAACAGCTCACATTGTTTTTATTAAGCTCTTACAACTGAGTTATTCCGTTTAGTCGAATTGGTCATTGTATTCCGAATTTATTAAGATTGTTCACATTTTTGCAAACTTTATTCATACAAATTGTGAAAATAATTCAATATTGGATTTTAATCTCGATATGTTGAATTTAATGTTGATTTGACATCCGCCGGCGAACTTATAAAATCGAAAACTTATAAATTTACTAAGTTAGAGGTCTGCTATTATGTTAATTGTTAGTGCGCAAGTTATTTTGTCGTGAATATAATGTTTTTATTTTTCATTACACGACGCGCCGCGTGAATAATCAAGATAACAGATAGTAAATAGTATTTTCATACAAACATACTAGGTCTGACAAAAGTACTTGTGACGAAATACCTAATACTAGCAATTTTAACCCATAAAATAAGCCATAAATGACTTGAAAATGTTGTAGTTGTGAGATTAAGCATTTTGGTGATTCATAAATTCCTTTTAAGTATAAGTTACAAAGATTTTTAATGGCGATCGATAGTTTTTGCTTTAATTCTGAATAAAAGTGCACACATGTCTTGTTAGCTAGCTATAACTTTAAAAAGAGGTAGTCTCGTTACACTAACTTCTGAATAACAATTATATAGGTAGTTTGATCACATTTCTACACTCAGATTTTTAGGGTTCTCTTATCGAACGAACAAAAACCTTTTATAATGTGGAATTTTCCCGCCCGGCTTTCATTAAATTGAACTATTGAAAATTGGAAGACCATCCATGTTTATATTCAGTGATATCTTTTCTGGCACAACGTTTGTGTTAATCAATATGTTTTTAAGTATCTCAATGACGCCATTGTGCCAGTATTCACCTTGCTCAATAGACTTTATGTGGACTTGTCTCGGTGTATTTAAATTGTCCTTGGATCATTAGGTACAATGTCTAGTAATGTTTTTTTCGACAGCCCATTTTCTGTTTTTTTCTCGAAATATCAAATTTTTCATGTGTTCGGTACATTGTTCTTCTTCGATATCTGTACAGCTACCATCAGATGCACTCTCTTCTTGCGTAAATCGCAATGCTGTTTGACTTATTTGGGTGACGGAACCCTCATCATTGCACGGCAAACACGCATAATGGCTGGGACTGGGTTCAGTTTTGTTCAAACTATTTTCACAAATCCTTTGATGACCAGAAACACTTGGACAATTACTACTTCTGATATTTAAATATTCTTTTAACAATTTTCTTTTGATATTACCGGTTCTCTTACGTTTTTTCCACGACTTTCGATCCATAACGCAAAAATAAATACGTACAATAATACTTTAATTAAGCTGGTATTAAGCTATGGACGCTATAACAATACAAATATGGTATATAATTTGAATAAATAATTTGAAACTCTCTATTATAATGAAAAAAGCTTAATAAAAACATAAATAATATTGTTTATTCAGCAGCTGAATAATTAGTAAAACATAGAATCTTATCCAATTTAAAGATAAAATAAAGACAATTATTCAGTATCAAGCTGTATAATAGAATTATGTAACAATATTATTCAGAAGGTGATAGGTACTTTATTCAGCAAATAGCTATTTCAAACGCTACTAGCTTAGTACTGCTTTAATAATAGCAGTACAGATTATGGTTATTCAGATAAATGCTGCCGACGGGGCTGTTTTTCAGCTTTAAGCCACCTGGAATGCGTAATGCTAAATAACGTCTGTATAATAATTTTACGGTGATTGGTTATTAAGCCTAAATAAGGGAAGGGCAGAAATACAGAATTTATTAAGCGTTAAGAATTTTAAGGCTCCGAACTCAACCTAATTCAGCATTTGGCTATTCCCAAAGCTCTTATACAAACTATATTCATCTTTGAACTGTAAGATGTTCTCAATGCGTACTGTTATCTTGCTTATGTGTTACTTGGGTAACAACGTCTCGTTATTTGTCGAGTCGGGAAATATTAGAAAGGGAATCGTTATAACTGCCGTCTCTAAGCACACGTCTAACGTGGTGGTAAGTACATCCATGGTACGGATTACACCGTCGGCAAGCTTAACTTCGCGTGTCGAAGAGCTGAGGGGATGACCTTGACGTAGAAGGAGAGTATATAGCGTATAACCCGCAATGCAATGTTTGGCGGCCGTATCTATCAAAGCAGAACCGGTAAACCCTAATATAGAAATATTAAAAATTGGTCGTAAATCGCGACCAGTAGAGGGTCCCGAACGATCGTTACACAAACATACATCGGTTAAACATAAATGTACATTATCTTTAAAACTAGTACAAAATAAATTTCGAGCACATTTTTGCCCATCATTCTTTACATTATTATAAAAAATATTACGAGAACATTTTTGGCCATTCTCCTTTACATTATTACACAAAATATTACGAGACAATTTTTGACCATTCTTCTTTATCTCATCAATATGGGCAATGTTCTTTTTGTTTTTACAAAAATCGAATGAGGTGCACTTATTATTAGTTATAGATCGGGGAATAATATTAGCCCCTAGTTTATGAAAATAGTTAGACACATTTTCTTGTGGAATAAAGTTGTTTGAATCATGGCTATAGGAATTAAGACTTAAAACACTGTTAACACTATCACACATAATAATATTATCATCTTTATCAACAGAGTCAGACGCGCGAGATTGAACGGAATAAAAACTTTGACCACTAGGTTGTTTATTAGTTTTATCACTCTCACCTGGAATCTGCAACGCTTGCAACTTACGGCAATTCTCCTTAGAGTGGCCGAACTTCCTGCAGTAAGCGCAGGTAGGCCGTTGTCTCTTTGAGGAGTCCTGCTTCGGTGGAAAAGACGCGGCTGGAACAGAGGCGGGCGGAGCGGGTTGGCTCTGCGCCGCGGCGCCGGGTGCACCGTAGTTGTAGGTACTTGAAGGGGCGCCACCGTGCGCGGGGGCGCGGCTGTTATCACGAACGGCGGCGTTGCCACGCGCGGCGGATTGTGGACACGACGTTGGTGTTGACGGCGGTTGTGTTCGCTGCTCACTCGCCGTGTGTGTCATGATGTTCTTTTCATCGAAGGAGTCTTCTAAGTTTCGTGCGAGGCGGAGTAATTTGTAAAAGTTATGACACTCTTCTCTTCGTAGCCTTTTCCTAATTCGGCTGTGGAGAAGTCCGTAGGTCATGTCTATTTGAGCCGATTCTGTAATATCACCCTTAGGCAAGCGCGCGAAAAGGGCGCGAACGCGTGCCACGAAGATGTCGGTGTTTTCATTGCCTTGCGGCGAGGCAAATATTTCTAGGTATATGCGATGAGGCGGTCGGCGGTCACCATAGGCACTTATTAAGTTTTCTTTGGTTTCCCGCCATGATGAAACGGAGTATTTTATCCCTTGCCACCACGTGGCCGCTTCGTCTTTAAATACGTAGGCTAAACCGCGTAAAATATTTGAGTCCGTAACTTGCGCGCAGTCGCTATATGCCTCTATAGCATCTATAAATGCCTCAACCGACTCCTTCGGTCGGCCGGAGAATGTTGCTTTGCAGCGAGCTAGGGTGTTCTGCCCTAGTGAGGCGAGTGATTCCGGAGTGGATGCATTCGCCCGCGACACCGAGGTGAGCAACTCCCTGAATGCTTCAGTTTGAGAGCGCTGGAGAGAAGCGATAATCGTCGCCACGTTTTCATTAGAGAACGTAGCGTTAGCGTCGGCGCGCGGCGAAGAGAATGCGTCGTCGCCATCTTGCATGGCGGGCGGCGCGGGCGGCGTGTTTGGTCGTGAGAGGTTGGGAAATGCGTCGTTAGCATCATCTCTCCGACTCAAACTGGCCGCTCTACTCCTTGTAACTGGCATTTTAGTCACTACAAAACGTTCACTTATGAAGAAAAGTTCACTGCACTACTGTCACACGAAAAACACGTTGGAGCGCCACATATGAGAAGAGGTTTCAGGGGGAACGGGAAAATAATAGTCTTGAGTTAAGTTGAACAATGGAAACAATAGTTTAATCCCCTTTTTACACATTCACAGAAAGAAACATAAAGTTCGGATTTTATAATTCGCGTGCGAGTAGTAGGCGCGTAAGCAACGGACTGCCGGCGCAGACGCCCGGCGCATGCAACGCGTTCTTGAACGCGGGAAAGGAGCGCGCGAATACCTCCTATTGGTATCTTCGCGGAACGCGACCGCGGGACGCCCTTATTGGTCGCGACGTACCTCTTGGGGTTGCTATAAATTTAAATTTATGAAACCTTTTTTTTCTACTAGCTACTACTAAATAAATAAAAACTTTATTTGTAATTAAGGCCAACTGCGATTCCAACTGTCACTTATAGCATAGGAAATCCTATTATATGTGACAGAGTATTGTTGTTGTATTCTAATTATTTTTGAAGAAATAAACCTAATTGTATTTAAAATACTGAAGTTACTTACCTCGTTTTATTTTATTTATTTATTTTATTTAATGATTTATGTACACACAAGAGAAAACACAGGAAAACATCATAAAAAAAAAACAAAGAGTACAAAGGCACAGCTTATTTCTAAAGAAATTTCTACCAGCAGGCCTGCGAGAGGAAATATGAAGAAAGAAACGTAGACAATAGTGTGTGAGAACAGGAAGAGAGTAGTAACTAAAATAAGAATGTCTTAACCTAAATATAAGTACACATATAAGTATTATAATATTTAACTGTAGACATACACAACACAAAAATATATAAACAGATATATGTAAATACAATATTATAAATAATCACAATTGAGAGGAAAGGTAATGCTCTTTCAATCTAATTTTAAAAATTGAAATGGTTTTCAAGTCTCTAATGCTAGGCGGGAGTGAGTTCCACAATCTTACGGCATGGATGGAGAAGGAATAGGAGTAGTAACTAGTTTTATGAGGAAAGGATTTAAGGAGGGATCTGAGGTGCGATCTACAAGGGGTGTCCCGAGGGCGAGCGTAAGTAAAACGCTCACGCAGGTAAGAAGGATAGGACGGGTTATGTAAAATATTAAAAAGGAGACATAGCATCCGGGTGTTCCTGCGAAGGCGGATAGGGAGCCACTTGAGTTCTTTGCGAAGGTGAGAAACATGGTCATACTTCCGAAGACCAAAAACAAAGCGAATACCTAAGTTTTGCAAGCGCTCAAGCTTGTTTAATAGCTCCTCAGTAGCATCCAGGTAACAGATATCGGCATAATCAATAATCGGCTGATGGATAATCCTGGCTACAAGGTTGTGTCTATGCAAGTACTCTCCGTTAGCTAGACGAGAACAACCGGAGATAATGTGTCGAATTGATTCACCCAGACGGTGGCATGCCCGACATATGTCAACCGTGCCGTCCTTCACAATAAATCTCCGGTAGTTATTCGTCATCATAACTTCATCCATAATTGCACAGACAAAACCTTCGGTTTCTCCAAAGAGGTCCCCGGAACGTAGCCAGGCTACGGACGCTGATTGATCTACATCGGGTCCATGTAGGGCCCGGAAAAAGCGTCCGTGAAGCTTCTTACTTTGCCATACCTCCTTGCGGTCGTTAGTGTCAAGCATTACAGGTTTGCGCCAGTTCTCTTTAGCCAAGGAGAGCGGGGTAAGGCCTTTGTCCACTGCAACCACATCTCGATTAGTATAATTACGATTGGCAGAGTTGAAATTTTGCTTTATATGGTTTAGCATAATTTTCATTTAGACCGATGATTATGTCACTTTTCGTACTATGCATAATATGGCAGAATTTCATCAAGAATAACTTTAATAGGCATAATTATAAGTCTTTAAACTGACATGGCCACTAACATTATTATTAACGGTTTAAAGGAGGTATTTACCATGTTTGTTATTTATTTTGAGTTTTCAATATTTTGGCGTGAACTGATTAAGTGAGTTACAATTTTAGAAAAATAAGATTTTTTTCGGAAAAATATGGCAAAAAAGATATTGTTTTTAATAGGTTACCCGGAACTCAAATATTTGTATAAGGATAATTCCTTTATGTTAGGTTAAAACTGACTCCCTACGCACGACTCGATCGAGCGCAGAGAACGGTGCCGCGGTAGCGGCCGGCAAGTGCCAGAACTATTTAGATTAGGATAATTACTTATTAAATTAAATGACATTAATCAAATAATTAAAATAAATAACAACAAATAATGACAAAGACGATTCTGACTGTGAACTATCTGCGATATGATGTTTCTATTTTTAAATATTATGGATATGAAATTTATGTCTAGAGATGATACTGACTTAAAAAATATGAATTTTAAATGTATGTTAAACTAGCTTTCGCCTGCGGCTTCACTCGCGTTAAATTCGGTATAACACACCAAGCAGACCTGCAGTTTTTGCTCTTGCGCCTGATCGATTTGTAATAGCAACGCTAAGTTTTCCCTTTTCTTCCCTCGTTCTCCCTCATATCCCACTTTTTTAAAATAAATTAGCCTATGTCCGTCTCCTGGTTCCCAACTATCTCTGTACCAAAATTCATCAAAATCGGTTTAGCCATTAAAGCGTGAAGGGGTAACAAACAAACAAACAAACTCACTTTCGCTTTTATAATATTAGTAAGGATGAGTGTCTGCCAAACAATTTTCTGCGAGATGAAGTTTATGCTATCCGTTGTTATGCAAAATAAAATTATGACAAAAAGTTCCGCTTTATAGGGCGGACCCGATTTTTTTCGACATTTAGCGTTACTTTAATGTAAATCCTAAGATTTACCAAGTGAATGATGGTAAAAGTTCAAATCCCAAACTTTTATGGACATTTAAGTACCATTAATAATCGGTAAATCTTAGGTTTTACTGGAAAATCTTAAGATTTACCGTAGTTCGAGCTTTTACAGAAACACAATGCATGACATTGGTATAATGTTTCATTATTTTTGAGACTACAAAAATGTACCTACAGTAAGTGCCTCATTATAATTCAATTTTTAAGTTTTAAAGTGAATATTTGAAATATTTATAGGCATGAACAAGAAAGTTACGGTTAAAACTGATGCAGTTGATAAGCGTTGTTTTGAACATCGACAGCAACTTATCTGCTTTATTTTGCAAAAGTATGGGAAAAACCGTAATTCATAATGTTCACCAAGTTATCGGTGTGATGATAACCTTTTCAAGCAACCTCTTCAACAATCGTATACTTATTTGAGAAAATAACAGCATTAGCTTTAGTATATAAAGGCATTTCGCAAGCGACGGAGTGACCAAATACATTTTGGAAATTACGTCGTATTTATATCTGAAGTTATAAAATGCATAAAACACAGTGTTTGGTGGCGTTCGCAGCGCTGTGTGTGGGATTGGCGCACTCATGGGGTAAGTTTCATAAGAACCGTGATTTTCTTCTTGTTTTTAAAGTTCTATTTCTATTATTAGTAATTGCTGATTTTAACGGGCTCTTGAGGGGACTCAAAGCATCGTTCCTGACTCCATTATGTGCATGAGATAATCAGTTAGTGTCTGTTTTCGCTGTGTAGGTACTTGATAAGACGTTGAAATGGCATTTTGTAAATACCCTTTGTTAATTGTAATTTAATATCTAATTTATTTTTATCTAATGTAGTGATGTAAAATTTAGTCATTCATTCATTTAACAATTTGCATTGTGTTTGAATTAGTCCAAATAGATATATGTATAAATAGATAATGAATAATTACAACTAAGTTTGACTGGGTAATACACTTTGGCAAGACTGGTTATCAAACTTTCTGCTCAATTACAGCACGTTCAAATTAAGTTGGACCAACAGTTTTACCGAAACGAAAACGGTGTTAGATGCATAATGTATTTAAATTGCACTAATAAAACTGTCGGCAACCACACATTTACCGGACGTTTAGACACGGTTTCTGTCGGCCGAATATAAATCAGATCGGCAGCTTTTTGTCTAAACAGCATGGGTGGCTAACGGCAAAACTGTCGGTCCGATCTAATGTCAACCTAGCCTTATATGTTTGTCAGTGGACAAATGGCTGGGACCAACGACATATGGCCTTTTTTCTGAGGGACGGAGTTAACTACGTATGCATATTGATATACATTTTTTTCTTTGGGGTTTGAAATCCTCAACTAACTTTCCCCACTCTGGGCGAAGCGGGGGGGAGCGTCAGATTTGTACTGACTAAAACCCATCCATGTTCCTTCCATTGCCCTTTATGTTCCGGGGCCACGGTATGTCTTCTGAACAGCCCGCAACCCAATGCGTTGGTTGGCCCTGTCAGGCCCCTGTGCTTTGCTGACATCTCTTTGAGGCACACGTGGTACACTAATGCGCCGTCGACACGGCCTGTCGTCAATAGACGGACGGACGGTGAGCTACCTATTGCTCACCGTCTACAGGCACGAATGGTGGCCGAGAGTCGTAGATATTCTTGATATGACGTGCAATTTATGATTGGTATTTTTTATCTTATTATTAAATTCCCCATTTTCTCTTTGCACTTACTACAGTTTATGCATCGCTCACAGGCTGACTGGTATAGAATGCTTTTGGCATCTCTCTATATGATCTGTGCTTAAAGTATTAAATAAATAATTTGACGACATGGTTGGCGAAGAGGCTGAGCGATCGACTACTGCACTGCGTGTCACACGTTCGATCCCCGCACGGAACAAATATTTTTATGTACTACACATAGTCGTTTCGCCCACTATACAGGACAAATTCCTATTGTGGGACAACCTATTATAAAATAATTAAATGAAATATAATAATCAACTTGTAACAATGTTTGTTTTGTTTCAGAAATCGCTGTAAGTGTAGAAGATCGTCTAGAATTTTACATAAACGATACCAAAACGGCTACCATCCGCCTTGATTCCCATAACCCGGCAACGTTAGCTTACGACGAAGTTGACAACATGCTGTTGTACGTCGATAAACAGAGCGGCAACGATGCAATCTGTGGCTACAATATGTCTTTCTCAGAAAACAAATGCTTTACAAAGGGAAGTGGCAGAGACATCCAAGGTCTGGCATACGACCCGATAACACAAACCCTGTTCTTCACAGATATGAAGGAAAAAAGTATTAATTGGTTGTCACTTAAACCTGGGTCGAATAACAGTGATAACGGAAATGTTTTGATCAAGTTGGATGAGGAGATCCCTACTGACATCGCCGTGGACAGCTGTAGAGGGTACGTGACCAATAATTATGTACACAAAATCTATTCTACTTCTTTTTAATACCCTTATTGGATACCTTTGTTTCTCTGGTTTGTTTGTCTGTCTGTCAAGAGCCTTTTTCTCGGGAACACGTGGAGGTATCGAGTTTACATTAAAACATTTACTCAACTCTCTCCCTTCAAAAAACATTCCTCTAAGTCTACGCAGTCAAAAGATATGGCCGTTTATGTCGCAAGTATGTACTTGTCGAACGTCGATATCTTTACCACGGAACCCTCCGGTTTTTTGCTAATGGGAAATCACCAAGTAACTTGCCCCACTCTGGACCGAGCATGGGCGAGTGTCTGACTTTTACGGACTAAAACCCACCCATGTTATTTTGCCGTTTACGTTCCGGCGCCCGCGTATTTCTTTCGAACAACCCGTAAACCCAGGCGGCGGCTCTGGCAGGCCCCTCTGTTTAGCCAACAACTTTGAGATAAGTAATGGAATCTTTCAAATTACAGGTATATTTACTGGATCAACACAGACCTTGTAACGTCTTCAATTGAGAGAGCTCGTTTTAACGGCTCCGATAGAGAAGTTGTTATTTATGCTAAATACAAACTGGACTTACACAGCTTAGCAATAGGCCAACAGACGAAGCAAATATACTGGATGATGCCTATGAACAGCACAAAAAGCTATCTTTACAGTGCTGATTTGAACGGAAAAAACATGATGTTTCAGATGAGATTTACGAATTCAAACGAGTATTTAAAGACTCATCCAAATATATTATCTGTTTCAAAGAAAAACGTTTTTGTTGTCGACTGGTGTGCCAATTGTTTAATACGCAGCGTTTGGAAATTCCCTAAGCCTTCAATACCAAATGTTCCCTCTTATCTAAGAGTTAATACTACACACAAGATAGGTTTAGCAGCGAACTATAAAATCTCTGAGCAATTTGATGGAATTCAGGAATGCCAGTCTCTAACAAGTCGGGTACCACATCATACGTTGAATTGCAGAGAATATGAGGGTCCATTTTGTGTGCACGGTGCTAAAGTTAACGGACAATCTCTTTGCAAATGCTCACCCGGCTACAAAGGCGAGCGATGCGAAGTTTCTGTTTGTGAAAACTACTGTTTGCATGGCGAGTGCAGTTTTAATGATGAAGGACTTCCTAGTTGCAGGTAAGTCATATTCTTCTAAAGAAAGAAAAAACAAATATTTGTCTAAATTACGACGAGCAAATAAAAAAAAACATTGAATCTACAAAGCATCTCAAACATTTTAAATAAGGAACAGAAATAAAATAAACAATAGCTTGCACGTCGTGACTGCAACAAGTAGGTTACCACTCAGCATGATGCTGTGCTATGGGAGCCCACAGCACAGCGCTGGTGTTCAGTGGTCAAACCGTGATTAGAACGTATGGAAATCAAGACAGCATAAATAAATAACTTAAAAAAAAATATTATATAAAACAACCCAATGAACTGACGTACGACCTTGGTAGACTGGTAGAAAATGCCCAAGGCATTAAGCCTGCCTTTGTTCAGTGGTATTTTATACATGTGCATATAGTTTTAATAAATAAATAAAACAAATAGATAAAAATAAACATAAACACAGACTATGGCGTGTTTTCTGGCTCACTCGCCTCTCTCCTCGCGTCGCCTGCGCATGCTTCTCCGTTATCCTAGCTTCATTTTATTTATCAATTTCAGATGCAAACCTGGCTATACGGGGAACAGGTGCGAAGTGGATTCCTGCCATGGATATTGTTCCAACAATGGCACCTGTTCTTTGAACGCGGACAATGAACCAGTCTGCCAATGCATAGACGACTATGCAGGTGATATATGCGAGCTGGCAGACTGTCTAAACTACTGCATTCAAGGGGAATGTAGTTTGAGTAGCGAAGGACTTCCCGAATGCAGGTAAAACATGTACTATTCTAAATTAATAATACACCATCAATTTTTTGGTTAACAATTGTTAGTAGTTTTTATGGGAAGTTATAATAATATTAAGAGCAGTGCCTAGTCTGTTGCTGGGTGAAAACACTGCTAATACATTTTTTTGCTAGATTCTTTCATAAAAATCCGTTAACTTCTACTAAATCTATTTAAATATTCCCAGTATATTATTAATCATCATAACTATTCTCAATCACTCGATTGCAATCGTGCCGTGAGTATAATTGAAAAAGTCCTCAAAACACTATTCTCAGATCCGTAATCGGCAAATCGAGCAGAAACAGCGAGAAATGCAATTGCCCATTACTATTGCTCATGTTTAACGGGAAAAAGAACAGTAGGTACTTGTGCTCACATAATGAGTATCATTTGGTACCTTGGCTGGGCTAGACACCAGCCAAGCGTATTGTTACCCGCGACATTTTTAGATGAAATTATCATAGATAATAATCACTATTAAAGTACCTGTAAACGATTTGTATATGTTTAAGCTGTACTCTAACGTAAAGGTTATATTCCTTTATTATTTATGTATTTGAAAATATATAAATAAAAACTTATAACACCCCTCTTTTCCGTCGGGGGTTAACAAAGGAAATAATACAAATATCAGAATTGTATTATTTCCTTCGTTATTTAAAAATAACTACTACTGCCTGTGATTACTGTACAATTATTATAAATGTAATAATTATGTTTACATGTGACGCAAAGTGTAATAAAGTAAGATTAAAGCATTATTTAAAACAAAAACCTTTTTTTCACCTGAAGCCTAGTAACTTTTGACCTGCACGCAATTACAGTAAAAACTTAGCATATTGATCATAAAAAGCTTAATTGAACATGTTTATACTAGTAGCAACTTGTTACAAGGGTTGGGACACAGCTCCTACAATAATGCCCATTGTCCTTTTGACATATCTGCACAACAGACATACGAAATGAAGACGTCAATCATCCCGACAAAAAACAAATAGGTACCTAGTCAAATTAATATACTATATTTTATCACTTTAAATTTAATACAACAAATTTCTATTTGCTACCATTACGTAACGTAGGTACCCTGTTAAACAAACTTTGCAATGTTTAAAAAAATACTGCACACGGATCTGTGAACTGCGTTTGGCTGGTTTGACGATTGGATTACGAGAATATAGACTAGTGCCGATTGTCGATAACGGTTACGATTGGATTGTTTGTGAATAGCTATGCAGGTCTATACAGCCAGCTTAGTCGTGGCTACGTAGGTCAGGTTCCTTCCTGCATAAACCTTGATTAATTTTATTTGGCTCACTCTTCAACATTTTCATTAATTTCAGATGCAACGTTGGCTATACCGGGGACAGGTGTGAAGTGAACTCTTGCCTTGGATTTTGCCTGAATAACGGCAGTTGTTCCATCGACGAGAGTGAACCGTTGTGCGAATGTCCAGACGAGTATTCAGGAGATAGATGTGAATTCGATAACTCTTTTATGAACGTAGGAGTACATCAACCAGAGTGCCAATGCGCAAGAGAAGATAAAACAAAAACTTTACCAACAACCCCTTACTACCCAGCATTTAGAAACATTACCCTCGCTGATCTATTCGCAAATTGGCGAAAACCTGCAGCAATAATTCCTGTTTTTGTTGTTGATTTAGAGCAGGTTAAACAGAATGCAGAACAATATGAAGAAAACGTCGTATTGTAACAGACGAAAAACCTGCTCGCATAGCATATAGGGGATATGTTGAATCCTTTTGAAGATACGGACTAATAATGTGGCATTTATTGCTAAAAAAATATTGTAAGAGCCATTTGCAATGTTGGTCACTAGAATCTTGCCTCTATGCCTTTATTTAAAATACTGAAGTTACCTTGACATTAATGTATTTGTTTGAGGTCTCAGTGTTTGTAAGGAAATAGTTCAAAAAAGGCAGTTACACTGGTGCATCACAAATTACCCTTTTTGCAATACAACATTGACTAAAAACAATGTGTTTCACATGTGCCATAACCCGCCCTTTAATAGTAGGTATATGTAAGCAACATGATTTTGATTGGATCCCTTTACGACTTGTGTGACCTCAGCCAGAAGGCTCTTAAGTCTCAGATTTTTTAAGTAACCTTCAAGTTGTTTATGTTTTGATTGTTTATTTGGATTATGTTTAATCTTCTTCTGTAGTGTGTACATCATTTAGCATTTTACTGCAAACTAAACAGTTTCAGTCAACTATTCGTTTAGCTTTTATATTTGTGTTAATGTATCTTTTGATTAAGTTAGGTTAATGTCTTAAGTGCGGTTTGTGCTCACATTTCATTCGAAGTTTTAGTCTGGTACTTATACGTGAGGACTTGTAATTGGCTTACTGTTGTCTATGGTTCTGTACTTTTTTATATTAAGTTTCTTTTTAGCTGTAAGTTCTCCATGCTGTAATAAATAAATGTGTGCTAATAAATTACCTAAAAATCTAAGAGAACTTCCATTTCATTATTTCTGAAATAAATGTTTGACCGAAGACTGCTTCTGCCGACTACAAGAATTTATGCAACATAAAATGTAATTTTTAAGGTATTATATCATTAGCTTTATGTGCAACATAAGTCTATAGATTGTAATTTTGTTTTATTTTAAATTAGTTTAAGGTTATTAAAAAATAAATGTATATTTCGCCTAATTACGTACGCGTTATTTTCCTAATGTAAAATTATATTTGCATGCCCTAAACAGGCAAAATATAATTTATGCCTAAACTCCTAATTTGAGCAAATAATATCGTCCATTATGATCAGGAAGAGGTAAGGGCTAAGAGCCGACCCTTGGTGCAGACCGACAGCCACATTGAAGGTGCCGGTAGTGCCCGCTGTGGTCCGGACTTGGGTATTGCATCGACTGTACTGACTCGCACGGATCAACTGCATCTACTTCCCAGGCACACCTTTCTCCTTAAGAGCCCACCACAAAACCGCACGCGGTACCCGGTCGTATGCCTTTTCGAGGTCGATGAACACCATGTGCAAGTTCTTATGTGCACTTCTGTATTTTTCGCGGATAGCGAAAATGGCATCCGTCGTTCCTCGATCAGGCATAAAACCGAATTGGCTCTGTGTGATTTCGCTCTCGTCTCTCAGTCGCCTTTCAATAACTTTCTCCCAAACTTTTACCCTGTGTGACATTAGCTTTATTCTACTATAGTTGTTGCACTCCAGCACATCAACTTTGTTTTTAAAGATGGGCACCAGCGATCTGTTACACCATCCTTAAATCCAAAATTAAATTCTTAAAAATATATATTTAGGTACCTAAACGAAGTCTAATTGAATGAAATAACCTATTTGACACCCAGGTATGGATGGTATTTAAAAGTACTTCAATTTATTCCCATTTCGTTTACCTAATTTTGCCTGTGTTGCACCAAATATACTAAATGTGCACCAAAATATGTTAATTAAAATATGTCATAACGAGCATCAGGAAAAAGACAGCACTACAATAAAAAAGTGTTATATCTTTATCCATTTTCTATTAATGCAAGTCGTTACTGGCACTCGCCGGCCGCTGCCGCGGCACCGCTCGCTCTGCTCGCTCGGCTCGTGCGTAGGGGGTCGCAGTTTTAACCTAACCTAACCTACGCATTTTTTTAGCATTCAGGAAAGAATATTTGGTGCACGATCAGTATTTTTGTTGTAATTTTTTCCCATTTAAAACTACAGCTAAATAAATAAAAAAATAATAATTTTGTATAAATCTAATTATGCCTAAGTATATTCAAGATGGTCCCATGGTGACCAGTCTTATCTCACTCAGCACTAACTAGGTTGTTTACAGATAGGCAGTCGCTCCATATAAAATACTGGTTTCCAAGTGCATCCGGTTACACTCGAAGACGATCCCAATATAGTTTTGGCGTGATTGCCAGGGTCTTGGCGGATGACGAGGTATTACGACACACGAACGATGGAACACTTAACCACTCGAGTCTTGTTAAATTCCTACGTAAGAAGAAGGCGTGTGGGTCCTCAATCCAACGCAGCCTTCGTAGGAGACGCTCCAGGCGTCGGGCGCCGCGAGACGACTCCAGGTCACCGTAGATGCGGGTCTGTGGATAATGAGCAATGGGTAGTGAGCCGTCCGAGGCCGTGTCGAGGACACGTTCGTGTTCCACACACTCCACAAAGAGATGTCAGTAAAGCAGAGGGGCCTGCCAGGGCCACCGCCTGCTGGGGTTGCGGGTTGTTCGAAAGAGATAGTTCGGCCCCGAAACATAAAGAACAAAAGAAGGAAGGGTTTTAGTCAGTAAAAGTCAGACACTCCCTCTCGCTCTGCCCGGAGCGGGGGAAGTTATTTGATGATACCCTCTAATGAATGAAAATGATGATTCTGTCTTAAAACTAGGTACCTAGGTAATGTAGGTATCAATGAAAAAATCAAAAACAATAATTTAAAATACCCTGTGTGTCTTATTGTTTGTTTATTACAAGAAGTAATGGACGATAAGTAAGATAAGTTCTCGGCCAACACAAATAGAAACATTTATTTGCTCAAAATTAGGAATTTAGGCATAAATGATATTTTGCCTGTTTAGGGCATGCAAATATAATTTTACATTAGGAAAATAACGCATACGTAATTAGGCGAAATATACATTTATTTTTTAATAACCTTAAACTAATTTAAAATAAAACAAAATTACAATCTATAGACTATGTTGCACATAAAGCTAATGATATAATACCTTAAAAATTACATTTTATGTTTCATAAATTCTTGTAGTCGGCAAACATTTATTTCAGAAATAATGAAGTGGAAGTTCTCTTAGATTTTTATGTAATTTATTAGCACACATTTATTTATTTATTTATTACAGCATGGAGAACTTACAGCTAGAAAGAAACTTAATATAAAAAAGTAAAGAACCATAGACAACAGTTAGCCAATTACAAGTCCTCACGTATAAGTACCAGACTAAAACTTCGAATGAAATGTGAGCACAAACCGCACTTTAGACATTAACCTAACTTAATCAAAAGATACATTAACAAAATCAAATATAAAAGCTAAACGAATAGTTGACTGAAACTGTTCAGTTTGCAGTAAAATGCAAAATGATGTACACACTACAGAAGAAGATTAAACATAATCCAAAAAAAAAGAGTGTGTGTACTTATGTACACGCGTTAGAAGTTATACTTCTTTTTTCTTTGTGCAAAAAAAAAATCGATTCGATTTGTCAATATATTTACTTATTTTGATAATGGCAACACTTTAACGTAAGAATAGCCGGCAGTAGGTTATTCATTTTATCAAATCAATTTCATAACTTATTATGTTTACAGAATAAACTTCTATACAAAATTGGCATTCTAATTACAGAATGACTTCAAAAATAAAGAAAATAATTGTAATATAATTTTTATCTTGATGCATGAAAAAAAACAGTACCGTTGATTGTCATGATTCACGTATGATATCACTATTCTGCCTATAGTTTGCAGCTGTATGAGGTACACGTAAGGGCGGGTTATGGCACATGTGAAACACATTGTTTTTAGTCAATGTTGTATTGCAAAAAGGGTAATTTGTGATGCACCAGTGTAACTGCCTTTTTTGAACTATTTCCTTACAAACACTGAGACCTCAAACAAATACATTAATGTCAAGGTAACTTCAGTATTTTAAATAAAGGCATAGAGGCAAGATTCTAGTGACCAACATTGCAAATGGCTCTTACAATATTTCTTTTAACAATAAATGCCACATTATTAGTCTGTATCTTCAAAAGGATTCAACATATCCACTATATGCTATGCGAGCAGGTTTTTCGTCTGTTACAATACGACGTTTTCTTCATATTGTTCTTCATTCTGTTTAACCTGCTCTAAATCAACAACAAAAACAGGAATTATTGCTGCAGGTTTTCGCCAATTTGCGAATAGTTCTGCGAGGGTAATGTTTTTAAGTGCTGGGTAGTAAGGGGTTGTTGGTAAAGTTTTAGTTTTATCTTCTCTTGCGCATTGGCACGCTGGTTGATGTACTCCTACGTCCATTAAAGAGTTATCGAATTCACATCTATCTCCTGAATAGTCGTCTAGACATTCGCACAACGGTTCACCCTCGTCGATGGAACAACTGCCGTTATTCAGGCAAAATCCAAGGCAAGAGTTCACTTCACACCTGTCCCCGGTATAGCCAACGTTGCATCTGAAATTAATGAAAATGTTGAAGAGTGAGCCAAATAAAATTATTCAAGGTCAATGCCGGAAGGGACCTGACCTACGTAGCCACGACTAAGCTGGCTGTATAGACCTGCATAGCTATTCACAAACAATCCAATTACGGATCTGAGAATAGTATTTTGAGGAGTTTTTCGAGAGTGGTTGAGAGTAGTTATGATGATTAATAATATACTGGGATCATTAAAATAGATTTAGTAGAAGTTAATGGATTTTTATGAAAAAATCTTGCAAAAAAATGTATTAGCAGTGTTTTCGCCCAGCAATAGACTAGGCAAAGCTCTTAATTTTCTTATAACTTCCCATAAAAAACTACTAACAATTGTTAACCAAAAAATTGATGGTGTATTATTAATTTAGAATAGTACATGTTTTACCTGCATTCGGGAAGTCCTTCGCTATTTAAACTACATTCCCCTTGGATGCAGTAGTTTAGACAGTCTGCCAGCTCGCATCTATCACCTGCATTGTCGTCTATGCATTGGCAGACTGGTTCATTATCCGCGTTCAAAGAACAGGTGCCATTGTTGGAACAATATCCATGGCAGGAATCCACTTCGCACCTGTCCCCCGTATAGCCAGGTTTGCATCTGAAATTAACAAAATGTTGAAAATTGAACAAAAAATAACTGTAACTTCTAATAAAGAACGAATCATCATCTTCTGCTTAGCCTTTTCCCAACTACGTTGGGGTCAGCTTCCAGTCTAACCGGATGCAGCTGAATATCAGTATTTTACATGGAGCGACTGCCTATCTGACCTCCATAACCCAGTTAGTACTGGGTAATACGATACCTCTTGGTAAGACTGGTTGTCAGACTTTCGAGACACTGACTACCTGTAACAACTGTCAAAGATCTACAAATGACAGCTTACCAACAGCTTAACGTGTTTTCCGAGGCACGGAGGAAACTCGGTATGTAACGGGTGGTCACTCATCCACAGACCAACCTAGGCAAGCGCAGCTTAACCTAAAGATCGACCCGAGCGGCTGCTATTATTTAGCCACGAGCTCCTCATCATCTCCTCCAAAAAAGAACGAATAAGACGGAAAATAAATTAACTTCCGGAAGTTAATTTATTTATATTAGGGGACTTTTCTTTGATTTAAATATGTTTTTGCCAACAAGATTTTTATTTCAGCGTTTCTTTATAAAGTTGAATTTCTCCTATATCGTGGGTGCGTTTACAAACATTTAAACTCACATACACAAACAGCCAGACCCGGAACAACTATTTGTAGGCCATACAAAATATTTGTTCCGTGCGGGAATCGAACCCGAGACACACAGCTCGGCCATCGATCACTCAGCTACTGCGCCAACCGTGTCCACAAGGTTTTTAGTTGTGGTATTATGGTATGTCGCACAAATTCCCAATAGATTATTCATTTTTCATTACCACAAAGAGATATTAGCGTATCGTCCATATATGTACATAAGAAAAAAAAAAGTTTTATAGAAGACTAGCTGGCGCCCGCCGCTTCGCCCGCTTGATACCGAGAAAAAAATACGTGTGGGACTGGGAGACTGCCGCTTTAAAGCTATTGCATAGCATTTTTTATCAACTTATGCAATTAATAAAATGAAAATTAAAAAATTAATAAAAAATAAAACTAAATATAATATTTAAAAAGTACTTCCAATGACAAGAAGTCGCAAAAAGAAAAAAAAAACAAGACCTTGGGTTTGACCCAACGTGATGTCGATTGACTATCCGATTCTCTACCAATCACTACGCAATTAGAAGATCGGAATCGTGATTGAAATAACTGACCATATTCGTAATGATAGTGTTAGATTTTTTCGTTACGAAATTTCTGGATTCGTTCTCCACGCTCAAAGCCCGCGATAGAAATGTATCCTATGTTGTATTCCAGACCATAGTCTACCTCTGTGCCAAATTTCATCAAGATCCGTTCAGCCGTTTTGACGTCAAAGATTAACAAACATCCATACATCCATCCATTTTCACAAACATTCGCATTTATAATATTAGTAGGAAGTAGGATAATTTTCAAAATCGACGGATAAATCACGTGCCTGCCAACTATTAAAAAAAAACAGTCTAATTAAGGACCTCCTCCATTGTTTGAAGTTGATTAATAAGATGAAACTAGGAAGTTAATTATGGAGAAGAATATGTTTTACCTGCATTCGGGAAGTCCTTCGCTACTCAAACTACATTCCCCTTGGATGCAGTAGTTTAGACAGTCTGCCCGCTCGCATCTATCACCTGCATAGTCTTTTATGCATTTGCAGACTGGTTCATTGTCGGCGTTCAAAGAACAGGTGCCATTGTTGGAACAATATCCATGGCAGGAATCCACTTCGCACCTGTCCCCCGTATAGCCAGGTTTGCATCTGAAATTGATAAATAAAATGAAGCTAGGATAACGGAGAAGCTTGCGCAGGCGACGCGAGGAGAGAGGCGAGTGAGCCAGAAAACACGCCATGGTCTGTGTTTATGTTTATTTTTATCTATTTGTTTTATTTATTTATTAAAACTATATGCACATGTATAAAATACCACTGAACAAAGGCAGGCTTAATGCCTTGGGCATTTTCTACCAGTCTACCAAGGTCGTACGTCAGTTCATTGGGTTGTTTTATTTAATATTTTTTTTATCCCAGTTTTTTTTTCTTTAAGTTATTTATTTATGCTGTCTTGATTTCCATACGTTTTACTCACGGTTTGACCACTGAACACCAGCGCTGTGCTGTGGGCTCCCATAGCACAGCACCATGCTGAGTGGTAACCTACTTGTTGCAGTCACGACGTGCAAGCTATTGTTTATTTTATTTCTGTTCCTTATTTAAAATGTTTGAGATGCTTTGTAGATTCAATGTTTTTTTTTTTTTGCTCGTCGTAATTGCGACAAATATAAGTTTTTTCTTTCTTTAGAAGAATATGACTTACCTGCAACTAGGAAGTCCTTCATCATTAAAACTGCACTCGCCATGCAAACAGTAGTTTTCACAAACAGAAACTTCGCATCGCTCGCCTTTGTAGCCGGGTGAGCATTTGCAAAGAGATTGTCCGTTAACTTTAGCACCGTGCACACAAAATGGACCCTCATATTCTCTGCAATTCAACGTATGATGTGGTACCCGACTTGTTAGAGACTGGCATTCCTGAATTCCATCGAATTGCTCAGAGATTTTATAGTTCGCTACTAAACCTATCTTGTGCGTAGTATTAACTCTTAGATAAGAGGAAACATTTGGTATTGAAGGCTTAGGGAATTTCCAAACTTTGCGTCCTGTTAAACAATTGGCACACCAGTTGACAACAAAAACGTTTTTCTTTGAAACAGATAAAAAATTTGGATGAGTCTTAAAAGACTCGGCTGAATTCGTCAGCGTAAATTGTATTGGGGTTTTTCTTGCTTTTTCCGTTCAAATCAGCACTGTAAAGATAGCGTATTGTGCTGTTCATAGGCATCATCCAGTATATTTTCTTCGTCTGTTGGCCTATTGCTAAGCTGTGTAAGTCCAGTTTGTATTCAGCATGAATAACAACTTCTCTATCGGAGCCGTTAAAACGAGCTCTCTCAATTGAAGACGTAACAAGGTGTGTGTTGATCCAGTAAATATACCTGTAATTTGAAAGATTCCATTACTTATCTTAAAGATGTCGGCGAAACAGAGGGGCCTAGGTTTGCGGTTTGTTCGAAAGAAATACGCGGGTAAAATAATAATACATAAAGGGCAAAATAACATGGGTGGGTTTTAGTCAGTAAAAGTTACACACTCGCCCATGCTCGGTCCAGAGTGGGGCAAGTTATTTAGTGATTTCCCATTAGCAAAAAAACGGAGGGTTCCGTGGTAAAGATATCGACGTTCGAAAAGTACATACTTGCGACATAAACGGCCATATCTTTTGACTGCGTAGACTTAGAGGAATGTTTTTTGAAGAGAGAGAGTTGAGTAAATGTTTTAATGTAAACTCGATACCTCTACGTGTTCCCGAGAAAAAGGCTCTTGACAGACAGACAAACAAACCAGAGAAACAAAGGTACCAATAAGGGTATTAAAAAGAAGAAGTTTCAGGGAAGCTAAAGTAGACTCATCTTTCATGGGGTACTGTTTGAAATGCTACAATAAAATACCTCCCCACATTTTTCAACTGAATGAAACGAAATTTAAATCTTGTATTAAACGCACACTATGTAGGCAAGCATATTATAAGTTGGGGGATTATATTGATGATAAAAATGCTTGGCTCAATGCTGGTCCTGCTCCTCAAGCATAGGGGTAAACTCATTACTAAGTATCCGAAGCTATAATGGACGCTGCAGAAGATTGTAAGACTATCTTTGCAATGTATAGAATCAATTCTCTAGTATTGTATAATTATTAAGCCCATATGTGAGTGCTATGTATTATCATTGACTTGACGAAGCCCTGGTGGTTAATAGTGTCATGCTCACTTAAATGTCTCGCTGATGGTGGCGGGTGTGTCGGTTCATTTAGCTCCCTTCAAAATGGTCGAGCTGAATGGGGCTGATCCATACGTCATGTTCGTGAACGGGCGCTGTCAGTTGGGACTGGTCATTTTTTAACTACCACGGTCATTTTTTTTTTTTTTTAGATTTAAATTGAATTTTGTTTTTTATTTACTCTGGACGCTCTTACTGTGCACGTCTTTCTACATCGTTCTTACATATTTGTATAATCTCAACACGAATGATGTAAATACTATTTTGTAAAAATATTAGAATTTAAAAGAGTGTCCATGGAGTTTCTTGCCCATTCTTCTCCATAGAGATCAACGCTTTGGAATGGGCAACTGCAGTACTTTCACAAGTTATTATGCCTTGTGACCGGGACTGTAGATTCATTTTGTTTCTTGACATTCAAAAGTGCCTGTAATGGTCTAATTGAAATAAATGATTTGATTTTGATTTTTGATTTTGATTTTTTGAATAGATTTTGTGTACATAATTATTGGTCACGTACCCTCTACAGCTGTCCACGGCGATGTCAGTAGGGATCCCCTCATCCAACTTGATCAAAACATTTCCGTTATCACTGTTATTCGACCCAGGTTTAAGTGACAACCAATTTATACTTTTTTCCTTCATATCTGTGAAGAACAGGGTTTGTGTTATCGGGTCGTATGCCAGACCTTGGATGTCTCTGCCACTTCCCTTTGTGAAGCATTTGTTTTCTGAGAAAGACATATTGTAGCCACAGATAGCATCGTTGCCGCTCTGTTTATCGACGTACAACAGCATGTTGTCAACTTCGTCGTAAGCTAACGCTGCCGGGTTATGGGAATCAAGGCGGATGGTAGCCGTTTTGGTATCGTTTATGTAAAATTCTAGTCGATCTTCTACACTCACAGCGATTTCTGAAACAAAACAAACATTGTTACAAGTTGATTAAATTATATTTCATTTAATTATTTTATAATAAGTTGTCCCACAATAGGAATTTGTCCTGTATAGTGGGCGAAACGACTATTTGTAGTACATAAAAATATTTGTTCCGTGCGGGGATCGAACGTGTGACACGCAGTGCAGTAGTCGATCGCTCAGCCTCTTCGCCAACCATGTCGTCAAATTATTTATTTAATACTTTAAGCACAGATCATATAGAGAGATGCCAAAAGCATTATATACCACTCAGCCTGTGAGCGATGCATAAACTGTAGTAAGTGCAAAGAGAAAATGGGGAATTTAATAATAAGAAAAAAAATACCAATCATAAATTGCACGTCATATCAAGAATATCTACGACTCTCGGCCACCATTCGTGCCTGTAGACGGTGAGCAATAGGTAGCTCACCGTCCGTCCGTCTATTGACGACAGGCCGTGTCGACGGCGCATTAGTGTACCACGTGTGCCTCAAAGAGATGTCAGCAAAGCACAGGGGCCTGCCAGGGCCAACCAACGCATGCCGGGGTTGCGGGCTGTTCAGAAGACATACCGTGGCCCCGGAACATAAAGGGCAATGGAAGGAACATGGATGGGTTTTAGTCAGTACAAGTCTGACACTCCCCCCCGCTTCGCCCAGAGTGGGGAAAGTTAGTTGAGGATTTCAAACCCCAAAGAAAAAAATGTATATCTATATGCGTACATAGTTAACTCCGTCCCTCAGAAAGGAAGTCGTATGTCGTTGGCCCCAGCCATTTGTCCACTGACAAACATATAAGGCTAGGTTGACATTAGATCGGACAGACAGTTTTGCCGTTAGCCACCCATGCTGTTTAGACAAAAATCTTTTTTGTAAAAAATAAAACCGACTTAAAAAAAAAAACTAAAAGGTGAAAGTTTTACTTCTAATACTTCTAAACTTTATTTCTAATAACTTTATAGTCGGTGGCTTTTGTTGGCTTCGTTGACTTTTTAGCCACCGACTTCCGGAAATAAAGTTAGTCGGTTTTATTTTTTACAAAAACAGTTTTTTATTTTATCATTTTTAGTTATAGTATTATGATATAATACGCAAACACGGACAAAATGTTTTAGTGCGTAGGCCCCGTCTTAAATATAAGTTTTAGTTCTACATCACGCTATAGTACCTATTAAATACTATCTATATTATGCTTTAATATAAAACCAATTCAAAAATCATTTGCATCATCGCCTAGGGGATACAGCTGATACTTGATCTGATGATTATGTTTCTTAATGACTGGGTGAGGGGTGGGGACGGTACGGTCACCCTGCTCCCACTCGCCTGCCTACCCTAGCGAAACCCATACTATACATGTGATTGCAGCAATCACGGCAGATTTGCTGTCATTTATTTAATAGTTCCGTTGTATCACTGAAGATCTCCCACAAAATTAAAACACAATCACCTCAAAAAACTAACTGCGATGACCTTTCAAAGCATAGTACATAGCATATTTTGTTCATTTGTCTGCGACAACTTCTAAAATACGATAATAAAATCTTCAACGTAAGTACACGAAGTCAATATAATACACATTATGAAAGATAACTCAAAAACTACTGGCCTGATCTTAATATTTTTTGGACCAAACGACAATCACTTGCTTTCGAATAAAAAAAGAATCATCAAAATCGGTTCACCCAGACCAGAGTTATGAGGTAACAAACACAAAAAAAATACAGTCGATTTGAGAACCTCCTCCTTTATTTGAAGTCGGTTAAAAAAGCTGCCGATTCGATTTATATTCGGCCGACAGAAACCGTGGCTAAACGTCCGGAAAATATGTAGTCGCCGACAGTTTTATGAGTTCTATTTAAATAGGTACATATAATTATGCATCTAACACCATTTTCGTTTCGGTAAAACTGTTGGTCCAACTTAATTTGAACGCGCTGTAATTCTGCTAAAAGTTTGATAACCATTCTTGCCAAAGTGTATCGTATTACCCAGTCAAACTTAGTTGTAAATATTCATTATCTATTTATGCATATATCTATTTGGACTAATTCAAACACAACGCAAATTGCTTAATGAATGAATGACTAAATAAAACTGTCACATCATTAGATAAAACAAATTACTAAATTACAATTAAGGCGCTGTACAAAGCAAACACTTCGTAAAACGTCTACATTTTTGTCGCAAAGTTAGCCGTATCTGTACATGCCACTAGCCAAAAAAAACTACCGTGTATAGTTCAATACATAAAGTAAAGAGTTAAACAAAATCAGTTTCAAAAGGTGGTCTACGAAAAAAAAAATTAAAAAAACCAAGAAAAAATAATTTTCGCCTTGGAAATTCTCAATTTTTTCAGCGACAACTATCGTATTTTTATATCTATAACAAAGAAAATTGTATAGGTACACTAAAGAGATATCTAAATTTTTCAAACACGGAGCTGTATTTTTTTATATTTAATAAAAACTGCAAAATTACCTTCATTTTGGCGGACATGATATTCATTCAAACATTGAAATATTTTCGACCTTATTTCTATTCTTTCGATGCAATACTGTCGTGTACTTGTGTCAGACCATGCCTAGTATGCAGCTAGCGTCACTTCCGCGAATACCTAAAGATTAGCTTATTGCCGCGCCTTAACAAAGAGTATTTACAAAATGCCATTTCAACGTCTTATCAAGTACACACAGCGAAAACAGACACTAACTGATTATCTCATGCACATAATGGAGTCAGGAACGATGCTTTGAGTCTCCTCAAGAGCCCGTTAGAATCAGCAAGTACTAATAATAGAAATAGAACTTTAAAAACAAGAAGAAAATCACGGTTCTTATGAAACTTACCCCATGAGTGCGCCAATCCCACACACAGCGCTGCGAACGCCACCAAACACTGTGTTTTATGCATTTTATAACTTCAGATATAAATACGACGTAATTTCCAAAATGTACTTGGTCATTCCGTCGCTTGTGAAATGCCTTTAAATACTAAATCTAATGCTGTTATTTTCTCAAATAAGTATACGATTGTTGAAGAGGTTGCTTGAAAAGGTTATCGTCACACCGATATTAACTTGGTGAGCATCATGAATTTCGGTTATTCCCCTACTTTTACATATTAAAGCAGATAAGTTGCTGACGAAGTTCAAAACAACGTTTATCAACCGTAGCAATTTTAACCGTCTAATATAGCGGTTTTACATAAAAATAAAACCGATATTATGTGCCGAGAGGGAAAACATACAGCATTGTTTATGAAGAAGCAGTGTATACTTAGCCTCGTAGCGCGGTCAATCGTACAGATCCTTTAGTTTAACTTAATAATACTAGATGGCGTAACTGTCACAGATGCTATATTTAGTTTGTACCAGCAAGGCGCGGGAACCGTTGACACTTTTCGAATTCATAGTCTTCACCAGGAAGAACTTCCTACAATGCTGTATGTTTTCCCTCTCGGCACATAATATCGGTTTTATTTTTATGTAAAACCGCTATATTGATGTGCCTCCGGAAAACATACAGCATTGTTTATGAAGACGTGTTTGTTATCTGCTGGTGAATTATTATAGGTGAAACACAACGCTATGATGATTAACAAATTTTCATTCTGAAAATTAAGTAGTTACAGTAATAGTATGTTCTTATAGTTTTAACAACGAATTTTGTATATTATAATAATATATTATTTAGAAAAACAAAACAACTAAAAATAAATTAACAGCATAGGTGATCTTTACAGCAAAATAATGATAGTTTAGATGTTCTTCAAATAAATCAAATAAGTTTGTTATTTAAATATAATTAAATGTATTGAAGAAAAATATATTACGACTGTCTCAAGGGAATTCAATTTCGCGACAGTAATGGTTAAAAAGGTATTGGGTGATTTCCAATTACCCCGTGATAAAATATCATCAATTGGTTGATTATGTAACCAATTAAAAGAAGCGACTGCTGACCTTCAGCTTCATGGAGATGCATGAATGCTAGTGGCATTCATTCTCTGACAACTGTGCGTACCCAGTTCCCAAAAACAGTACGCGAAGCAGCTTTTGTGTTATTGAATATAGTGATAAAAAGATTGTCTAAATTGTTATCTTCAGCTCACTTTGTTGCAGTTTTATCTATTAAAAGCTTAACTAAAGTAGTAGGACATATATTTTTATCATAATGTTTTGAAAGTTTCCACGCGGACAGTTGATAGTAATGTGTATCGGTTTTCGACCGAAGTGCCGCCGGTATTAAATAAATGTTGTCAAGGTTTAGTTAGGTCGTGAACCTTACGACCCGATGCCAATAATAAAACTGTGGCTGTTCTATGCGCTAAATCGAATAATGTATCTTTTAGTGCATTTGATGATAGCCAGTTTAGTACGGTGCGTGTATCCCACGTAAAAGAAGGTCTTATTTCTTTTAGTTAAGCGATTCCTATTGCTCTAAGAGTTAGCTTTATAATAAAATTAGAGAAGCTTTGTTGCTCGACATGAGGACCACAAAAAATGAAGACTGCCGATATATGGATATGGCCGGATCCTGCCGTGATAATGCACAGTAATGATAAATATATGAAAAACCCTTTTAAAATAAATAAAAAGTTATAGCATTAATTACATTTCTCTAAAATAGGCGAAAGCAAATGCAAAAAAATAATAATATGTTTGTTCATTGATTGTGTGGTTTTAAATTCTGACATTGCATTGATTAACATTTAAATTGTCATCTCGCGTTGATTTTATCACATATTATCGTACTGTTACTATTCTGTCGCCTATTCTATGATCATAAAACATAACCGATTGTAAAGCTCTGCATGTAAGCTTTAAAATGACGTACTGTACATCCATGTACATGTTTTATTAGGGCACAGCTCTAATAAAAAAATCATACAATATTATTCATTCAATACGCAATTCCGGCCTTAAAAAAAAAGTTTGTTATTTTTTTTTTTAAAAAGAGAAACAATAAAAAATTTCAATATCTTCTGGTTCAAGACTTTTTG
Organism: Ochropleura leucogaster; assembly: GCA_958449745.1. Taxonomy (NCBI): domain Eukaryota; kingdom Metazoa; phylum Arthropoda; class Insecta; order Lepidoptera; family Noctuidae; genus Ochropleura; species Ochropleura leucogaster. The sequence goes on along the minus strand of OY288228.1, from coordinate 5,734,092 downwards.
GGTTTACTTAGGAGTTAAAGCACCGTCCCAACCATTGCCTAAGTTGTGGTGAAAAAGTCGACAAAGTCGAACGTCCCAGCTTTTCATCAGTAGATCTTTTTCCTGTGTGGATCAATCTTTTATTTGGGCACCCCAAAGCCCATTTTCCAGACTTTCAGGGTCTGTCTATACCTGTGGGGGAGGCTGTGATGTTATCACATCTATCATGGTCTCCGACAGGTTCAGCAGTTCGTGTGGGTGGTCTAGAGCTCTGGATTTCAGGTCTTTAAGCCACTCTGGAGCCAATACCAAGTAAATTCCTGCTGCTTTGTTCAATAGTACCAGAACTCTTGGCAGCAAGCTGGGAGGAGGAAACACCCACGTTAGGCCGTGGTTTCACTGCCTGCTGAGGGCATCGATGTAGCTTGCTAATTGATCTTTGCAGTCTAGAGTTTTTACTGCCACGGTTTTTGCTGTCGCAAATAAGTCAATTTCGGGAAGCCCGCACTTCAAAAAGACTTCTACTGTCACTCGATGTAGAAGATGCCATTCCCCGGGTTGTTTTCCTTGTGAAAGGTCCTCTATTATATTGTATTTCCCCGGATATATAGTGGGCTGATAGTGTTATGTTTGTCATAGTTTGAAGGTTAGGGCTAGTAACCCCAATTATCTGGTTCCTTATGCACGTGTGAATTTCACATCGTAGTGGCATTCATTTATATTGATGCTATTACAGTATATAGCTCCTTGTTGCAATGCCCCTTTTTATGATTTGCCCATGCACTTGACATTAGATTACCGTCCATGTGGGCACCCCAACCCCCCATCCGAAGCGTCCGCCGCCAGGAAATGGGTAGCGGGCATTTTTGTGTGTAGGTACTTTGTGACTTGCGGCTCCGAGCCACCACGTCATCTCTTGATACACTACTAGAGGCAAGAGCTGTTTTTGAAGGGGTCTTGTTTTGTTGCAGTCTTCTTCGGGGAAAACTTAACTCACCTAGAAGACATTGCAGTTCCCGGACACTGATGCGACTTTACAACAACGATCGGTCTAATGTGTAGTTTATGATTTGTCACCTTTTTGTGGGTAGAGACATTGTATTCACAGCGGTTTGCCATCATATGCCAAGGTATTCCAAGTCTTGATTTGGTACCAAGACAGATTTTTGGCAGTTGATTTGCCAGCCCAGGTGTTCCAAGTGCCTCACGGCTTCCGCAGCCTAAAGACATAACTTGGATTGGTGTTGGTTCACTAAGAGGATCGTCTAAGTGAACTGACACTCGACATCCCTTTGCACGCAAAGTCTCCGAGACCCAGCATGTTACGGAAGAATAAAGGTGTGGCGCTGACGCCAGCCGATCAGACGAAACTATTTTGTTTTGACAAACTTGTATAATTCCCGAAGCTCGCTCGCTCCCGTCGCTTTTCTTCCGCAGAAAAAGCTTGCGAGATGGGAGTTTTCTTGGAAACTAGTCGCAAAACATCCTGATCCAATAGATCTTTAATTATCTTGGACATTGCAGGAGAGGGTTTGGTTGCAAAATATTGCGTCATGATCCTTCTGCATGATAAACGGGTATTCGAAAACCCCGAAATTTTTGAAATTATGAATTTGTTTAAACCAAGCACTTGCCAACGGTTTTTGAATTGACTTGAGTTAACTGACCTCTGAAATGTGAGGGGTAGTTACTTCGTCGGCTTTGTTTCTAAATTAATAGTTTTTGGTTTGTTTGTAACCGTCTCTTTTGCCTTTGTATGTTTGTAATTTTATTTGTGTCTGAAATACCCTCCTATTTGGAAGTAGACGGTGTGAGTTCCTTGTGTTTTGGTTTGAGTTGATCTTTACTTTTGTGAGCCTGTGATGGTGATAACCAGAAATGTGGCCCTCCGAGTCTTAAATAAAAAACAATAAGCTTCGTCTTGTCAAATAAAAATTCCTCAATAGGAGGTATATTATTAAGCGCAGCTTGAATAATTTTACCCAAAAATTCAGAAATTACTCTTAAATCTAGTTTTAATACATTCGGTTCTTTTACCGCAAATGATTTGTAAGGTAAGGGCAATTTATATGACGTCGACTCATTACCAAATATTTCGAAAGTTTTATTTTGTAATAATATTTGTGTTCGATCATAATTTCAAAAACCTGAGAAGCGAGCATTTCTACCAATGCCTTTTATAACGGGTATGATGCCACGTATGGGCGTTAAAATGCTGCAAACTTATTAACTGGCGTAAGTTTTTTCATCAGCCGATTTGAGAACATTTTTCTAGTCGAAACTAGTTTTACAGGCTCCCAAATCCAACGATCTACGAATTTCTATTGATAGATTAGTCACAAAATCATTATTGATAACATCCGCTAGTTATGTGACATTACTCGTGTTCATATTAGTATGCGGAACGTAATGTTGGTGCATTATAAAGTTGGTAGAAAACTGACCTGGTTATACAACGAGTCGATCCGAGGATCGACCGTTACCTGGGAATCCCGCCTTCGTTTCTTGTGTGGAGTTTTCTCTTGTTCGGTTTGGCTGTCCGATGACCTGCTAGTGCACGAGAAGTCCTCCTATTCTTGATCCCTCTCGGAAGCCGGTGAGTTTGAAACGATCGACCGATTGGCCTTGGCGATGGCCACATCGGGTTCGACACTCGGCGCGGGATAAAACCGTTATTTTAAAATTAAGATTTGAAAATACAACCAACAGTTAATGCACTATTCAAATGTTAAATCGTTTTCCAAAAGGTTATACGATTAACAGAATATTTATGGATTTCGACCGCACGCGGCGAAAGTACACAACGCTATGCATTCGAAAAGTGTCAACGGTTCCCGCGCCTTGCTGGTACAAACTAAATATAGCATCTGTGACAGTTACGCCATCTAGTATTATTAAGTTAAACTAAAGCATCTGTACGATTGACCGCGCTACGAGGCTAAGTATACACTGCTTCTTCATAAACAATGCTGTATGTTTTCCGGAGGCACATCAATATAAAAGAAGAGGGTTGTGTACTCAGCGAGTGTATCTGATCTATTTTTATGTGTGTGACTAAAAACAACAAACTTTTAAAGATGGAACTATGAAATCACTGCAATTGATTTTGATGTTGATTTTAAACTTTAATTCGGATGGTTTTTTGAGAGCGAGAGGAAGGCCAAACAAAAGATGGATGGATTGTGTAAGGAATGATATGAAGGAGAAAGGAGTAAGTAAATGATGCCGTGACGTCTGATAGGGGATAATGGAAGACGAAAACGTGTTGCGCCGACCCCAAATAGAATTGGACAAGGGCAGGAAAATGTATGTTTTTACCTATCCAAATTAATTTAGTTTTAGGTATAATAGACCAAAATGCTATTGTAATTGTAGACGATACGTACTACGAATGCTTTTATTTATATATTTAACAATACGCACACCAATTGCATAATTAAAAAACTTATTCCTATTCCTATTATTATTTTATATCTCCATTTATTGTTTTCTTTACATAAAATTATATTTTTAAATATTTCTTAAACACAAAAATAAAAAAAAAATAAAAATTATTATTATAATTATTAATGTATGTTAAAAGTAATTACACAAATCACAGGCATGCATGACATTGGTATAATGTTTCTTTATTTTTCAGGTCTGTCAGCGAGTCGCCCTCAGCAATAAAAGGAGTTCTACGACGTTATAAGGAAACTGGCTCCAACCTAGGTGGACCAGGAACAGGTAGACCCCGGGGTACCATGGCACGAGAAAATTAATAAATGATAACGATAAATGATGTTTATTTTGCAAGTAGCTTTTCACAAACGATTTTACTCGTCTTTTTTTTAAACTAGACGAGGCCGCTGTTTCGTACCCGACTACTCTGAGAAGAAACAGCCGAAATAAACTCAGAAATCATAGTCTCTTTTAAGGTCCAGACAAAAATCTTGGTCAACTTTCATGAGGACTATGCAGATTAGTGTCTGAAATGGTCTTTTTAAGAAAGCACAACACAGATTGAGTGGACCTGTCCAGTCAGTGCAAGCATTTGTCAGTTATTGTGTAGCTCGTAACCCAAGGAGCTCAACGACACGACCAACAACACCAAAAAAAGGACATTTGTGTAGGTAATACTTGCTGAACACCATACTTAGTGCTATTTTATACTTGACAATGCCCGAGGTTATGTGACCTATAAGAGATAAACATTATCTACTAGTATGTAGTGGCCATGCAGCCCAGATATCAACACGCTTGGGAAGAGCTTGGGAGATGCGTAAAACAACGAAACCCTCCCCCTATCACGCTTCGTGAGTTCAAAATTGCTTTCACAGAGAATTGGGAAAATATTGCCAAAACCGCGTAAGCGCATTAATGAAAGCCTGAAGAGGCAATTCGAAGTAAAAAAAAAACAGAAAATCGTAATGTTCAAAAACGAGCAGTAGTTTAATTCTGTATGTAGGTAATTTTTTGTAAATAAAATGCAGTGACTCATAAAAAAATAATAATCATTTATTGAAAAAAAAAAATGAAATAAAAGTAATTACTTACTTTTATTAAAGGGGTATTGTATTGTCTATTAAAGTTCGGAGCTCGGAGGAGCTCATGGCTAAATAATAGCAGCCGCTCGAGTCGATCTTTAGGTTAAGCCGCGCTTGCCTAGGTTGGTCTGTGGATGGGTGACCACCCGTTACATACCGAGTTTCCTCCGTGCCTCGGAAAGGTTAAGCCGTTGGTCCCGGCTGTCATTTGTAGATCTTTGACAGTCGTTACAGGTAGTCAGTGTTCCGAAAGTCTGACAACCAGTCTTACCAAGGGCTATCGTATTACCCAGTATTAACTGGGTTGTGGAGGTCAAATAGGCAGTCGCTCCATATAAAATACTGATGACTATGATTCGCTGCATCCGGTTAGACTGGAAGCCGACCCCAACATAGTTAGGAAAAGGCTAGGCAGATGATGTATTGTCTATTAAACACAATTTATTTTATAAAGCTATCATTCTTAGTTTCTAAGATAAGTGCTAGCTAGAGCGTAGTGATAAGAATTCAGACTGTCGCACCAAGGGTTCCGTACAAACTTGTGCCACAAACGGCCATATCTTTGAGGGTTGATTTTTTCACAGCTCTAAGAAGAAAGAAAGAAAGAAAAAACATTTATTAGTCGCAAATTACGACGAGCAACAAAATAACAAAGAAAAATAAAATAAACATTCAACATGCAAAGTATCACAAACATTTACAAATACATATATGTATGGGACAAAATAAAAATAGCTTGCACGTCGTGACTGCGACAGATCGGTCACCACTAAGGGACTACATTCAAGTATAATATCAACTCGATAGCTCCTTTCCTGAGATAAAGGGTCTTGAGAGGCAAACAGAGAAACAGGGACAGACAGACGGACAACAAAGTGATCTAGCACAAAACACGTCTTTATTTTTGTGTGAGCTTCAATTTACATAATTTTCTCTTCGCAAAATACTTGCTAAGCGGTAGCTTAATAAGTATAGAATCCAGTTAGAATGTATCAGATCGTGCCAAACGATGTACTGGCTGTTAATCTGATAAGAGTACCTATAAGGGTTCCGTTATATCCTTTTGAGGTATGGGACCCCAAAAATGATATCTGAGGTGTATAGGTTAGCTCGTTACGCACCGATTTAATAAAACCAAACAGTTTTATCTACAGAGTAAAATGCTTGTGTTAGTTTCTATGTTATTTCATCAGTAGTTATTTATATTGTTAATATAGATAATACGATGACGTTCAACAACAACAGCTAACTAAGCATATAATTATATTTTAGAGGTATGAAGAACAGGGTATAAAGCTCTTCTCAAATCCTCTATAGGAGAGGTGGGATCGTCTGACTAGAGGAGTGTCGCGTGTCTGATGGGCTACGTTAAGACGGGTTCGCCAACATTCGGGCGGCCATTTTAGATGGGGTTCTAACATGGGTTTTGTTTACATTTGGTATCGCTTCTCGTTGGCCGTACTTTAGTGTTAAATGGTTCCAGAAATCCAGGTTCATTTTCCTGTGGTAATTCAAATTAATTGACGATTGGCTCGCAGCGATCAGGAATGAGATCATGATTGCAGATTTATCCTCCAATCCTGCAAGGATGATTGTCTTTTAAATTAAAAAAAAAATGTTACAGACAATTAATTAATAAATGTATGTTTCTTTTTCTCTGGATACCTACCTATTTGTAAAACGTAATTTAAAGTAGCAAGTCCAGTAAGTACAGCAGAATATTAATATTAGAAACGTAAACGAAATTGTGTGGTCTAGTACTCTAGTTTAAATAGTAACAAAGTACAAAATACGTGATAAAATCAACGCAAAACGACAATATAAATGTCAATCAATGCAATGTCAGAATATAAAACCACACAATCAATGAACAAACATTTTTTTTTTCATTTTCTCTTGCCTATTTTTGGGAAATGTAATTAATGCGATTATTTTTTATTTATTTAAAAAGGAATTTTCTTATACCTTAATCATTACAGTGTAAATTATCAGGGCAGGATCTGGCCATGTCCTTTGCTACAAAACAAGAACAAACGAAAAACAAGCTGCTGGTTAGAATATTTATTCAAAGATAAAAAAAAGTAAATTATACCCATGTATATGTAAGTATATTGTTGTGTAAGATTAGATTATGTTGTCTATTGTATATGATGGGCCATCGATGCCTGAATAAAAATGATTGCCGTTTTGTAGCAGAACTAATTTATTTATAACAACGTAATTTTTATATTTAGGTTTCTTTTTAGGGTTCCGTAGTCAACTAGGAACCCTTATAGTTTCGCCATGTCTGTCTGTCCGTCCGTCCGTCCGTCCGTCCTCGCTTAATCTCTGTGACCGTTAGCGCTAGAAAGCTGAAATTTGGTACCAATATGTATATCAATCACGCCGACAAAGTGGTAAAATAAAAATTTGAAAAAAATGTTTTATTAGGGTAGCCACCCTATATGTAAAGTGGGAAGTGTTTTTTTTTTAATTTCAACCCTAACGTGTGATATATTGTTGGAAAGGTATTTAAAAATGAATAGGGGTTTACTAAAATCATTTTTTGATCATGTCAATAATTTCGGAAATAATCGCTCCAAAAGTAAAAAACAATGTGTGTCCCCCCCTCTAACTTTTGAACCATAAGTCTAAAAAATATGAATAAAATCTGAAAAGTAGAACTTTATAAGGACTTTCTATGAAAATTATTTTGAACTTGATTGACACAACAGTTTTTGTACAAAAAAGACAAAAAGTTGTACAAAATAATTTCTGGACTAAGTTTGTAGTATAATCGTATATGCAAGCTTTTTTTGTAACTTTGTTTACATATTTTATTATCCTGAACGTATCTTTTTTCAAACAAAAAAAGAATTATTGAAATCGGTTCTCGCAATCCAAAATTATCATAAATTATAGTCTTTGTATTAATTAGTAACCCAATTCCTCGAGAGATGGCGCTGTAGGTACTTTTTACATTGGATCGGGTATTACCGAATTGTTCGGTTGGCCTCATAACTGGGAACACCTTATTGTGACGGACGGGAAACTACGGAACCCTACACTGAGCGTGTCCCGACACGCTCTTGGCCGGTTTTTTTCATTTTAAAAATGTTGCCCCACACTAGGAATTTCTCCAGCATCGTAGGTGCGTTTACAAACATTTAACTGCACATACACTAACAGCCAGACCTAAAACAACTATCTGTAGGTCATACAAATATTTCGACGGTCCCTACGTACCTACATAAGGTTAAGTCAAAAACCGAGGTTTACAGGAGAGCGTCATTTGTGTTCAACACGCTCTAGAAATAATTCTATGAGCAATAATAAATATGTTCTAAATCAAGGTAAATAAATTAAATAAAAATGAAAATCGTATGTCAGCATGTGCGCATAGATAAAATAAAAATAGATTGCACGTCGTGACTGCGACAGATCGGTCACCACTAAGGGACTACATTCAAGTATAATATCAACTCGATAGCTCCTTTCCTGAGAAAAAGGGTCTTGAGAGACAAACAGAGAAACAGGGACAGACAGACGGACAACAAAGTGATCTAGCACAAAACACGTCTTTATTTTTGTGTGAGCTTCAATTTACATAATTTTCTCTTCGCAAAATACTTGCTAAGCGGTAGCTTAATAAGTATAGAATCCAGTTAGAATGTATCAGATCGTGCCAAACGATGTACTGGCTGTTAATCTGATAAGAGTACCTATAAGGGTTCCGTTATATCCTTTTGAGGTATGGGACCCCAAAAATGATATCTGAGGTGTATAGGTTAGCTCGTTACGCACCGATTTAATAAAACCAAACAGTTTTATCTACAGAGTAAAATGCTTGTGTTAGTTTCTATGTTATTTCATCAGTAGTTATTTATATTGTTAATATAGATAATACGATGACGTTCAACAACAACAGCTAACTAAGCATATAATTATATTTTAGAGGTATGAAGAACAGGGTATAAAGCTCTTCTCAAATCCTCTATAGGAGAGGTGGGATCGTCTGACTAGAGGAGTGTCGCGTGTCTGATGGGCTACGTTAAGACGGGTTCGCAAACATTCGGGCGGCCATTTTAGATGGGGTTCTAACATGGGTTTTGTTTACATTTGGTATCGCTTCTCGTTGGCCGTACTTTAGTGTTAAATGGTTCCAGAAATCCAGGTTCATTTTCCTGTGGTAATTCAAATTAATTGACGATTGGCTCGCAGCGATCAGGAATGAGATCATGATTGCAGATTTATCCTCCAATCCTGCAAGGATGATTGTCTTTTAAATTAAAAAAAAAATGTTACAGACAATTAATTAATAAAGGGAAAAAAAATTGTGTTCACCAAAAATACTGATCGAGCACCAAATATTCTTTCCTGAATTCTAAAAAAATGCGTAGGTTAGGTGAGGTTAAAACTGCGACCCCCTACGCACGAGCCGAGCGAGCGGAGCGAGCGGTGCCGCGGCAGCGGCCGGCGAGTGCCAGTAACGACTTGCATTAATAGAAAATGGATAAAGATATAACACTTTTTTATTGTAGTGCTGTCTTTTTCCTGATGCTCGTTATGACATATTTTGGTGCTCATTCAGTAAATTTGGTGCAACACAGGCAAAATTAGGTAAACGAAATGGGAATAAATTGAAGTACGTTTAAATACCATCCATTAATAAATGTATGTTTTTTTTTCTCTGGATACCCACATATTTGTAAAACGTAATTTAAACTAGCAAGTCCAGTAAGTACAGCAGAATATTAATATTAGAAGCGTAAACTATATTGTGTGGTCTAGTTCTCTAGTTTCAATAGTAACAAAGTACAAAATACGTGATAAAATCAACGCAAGACGACAATATAAAATATGTCATGCAATGTCAGAATATAAAACCACACAATCAATGAACAAACACATTTTTTTTTTTCATTTTCTCTCGCCTATTTTTGGGAAATGTAATTAATGCTTTAGGAGTGAGGGGGTCGAGAGTAAATGAGACACTTGTTACTCGTTCCGATGTCTGTGTTGACTGATTTATTCTGGCCTATTTATATTTACAATTAACATAGTGGAAGTAGCGGATAGTTTGAGTTTACATATTTACAAGTTTAAACCGTCGACAGAGGGCGCGCTCGCGTCGCCGCGGGTCGCGGGGCGCGGGGCGCGATCCGCGCTCGCGGCGGTGTAGTGTGCCGCGCTTATAAAATCGGGCGCCGCCCGCGCGACGGTCCTTTTCTGCTGCGGGCCGTCGTCGTGTCAACATCGCTGCGTCTGTGAAGAACTCTGCGTCCGAACTCCTGCGTCGTCTCTTCACTTCTGCTGCATTGAAGATATCAAGCACGGCGACGGCCCAAACAAACAAACCGCTCTTTTCGGAGCGAATTAGCGCGTGCGGTGATGTATATTCGATGTACACGCCGCGCTGACGCTTTCTTATTTCTTATCAGTCGTCATAACGTGCGCCTTTTTCAAGGCGGATTGATTCACTGTTTCTTAATGGAAATGTCAAAAACGTATGGTAACAAATGGTTGTTTCGGAGGTACGGTATGGTAATGTGGTTTCATGGTAATGGTATTGGTACTGGTAATGGTGGTTGCTGGGTATGTAGGTATGTCACTACATCACTCCCCCCTAAGCGAAGCGTACGTTCGGTTTCACTGTGCGGCCGGTGCGAGTGACGTAGGTATCGCGCTGTGTGCTTGTGACCGGTGGCTGTTGCTCGACGCTCGGGCTCGGAGTGTGCGACGCTGGTTGTTGCTGACTTTGCATGCGGGATGTGGTTGAGGTGATGGGCTCTTCCTCGCTGAGTAGATATGCTGGTTTCAATCGGTCTATTGAGACAACTGTAGTTCGTAAGGGCTTCTGTATGGTAAATTGCTTGATGCCACGTTGAATTACTTTGAACGGGCCATCATATGGTGGGGTCAACGGACTTCGCACGGTGTCGTTGCGCACGAAAACATGTGTACACGTTGCTAAATCTTTGTACACGAACGTGCTTGTGTTGTTGCTGTGTGACTTACTGCTTGGTGAAAGTGTTGACATTGTTTCGCTCAGCTGGCGGACAAATTCGGCGTCTTCTTTATTCGGCTGTGTAGGCTCGAAGAAATCTGACGGAATCCTGAGTGTTGCTCCGTAGGTCATCAATGCTGGGCTGACTTGAGTGTCTTCACGTAAAGCGGTACGCAGACCAAGTAGTACGGTCGCTAGTTCCTCACTCCAGTGTGTGCCTGCGCTTCTCGCCATGAGTGCGGCTTTTAAGGTACGATGCCAGCGTTCAACTTGACCGTTTGCTTGCGGATGGAATGCAGTCGTTCGAATTCTTGATATGCCAAACTTTTTCATTAAGGCGGTGAATAGTGCTGACTCAAATTGTCTCCCTTGATCCGTCGTCACACGTAACGGGCAGCCAAATCGAGATATCCACCCCTCGTAGATCGCCTTAGCAACAGTGTCGGCGGTGACGTCACGTATAGGTATTGCTTCAGGCCATTTTGTGCAGCGGTCAATCATCGTTAGTAGGTATCTGTAGTCATTCGAAGGAGGCAGCGGTCCCACGATATCCACGTGAATGTGTTCGAAACGCGCTGATTTTTGAAACTCGCTGAGCGGACTGATAACGTGTCGTTGAACTTTCCCGCGCTGGCAACCGATACACGACTTCGCCCATAAACCGACTTCTTTGTTCATGCTTGGCCAAAAGAACTTCGTGGACATGATTTTTCTTGTTGTTCGAACCCCTGGGTGACTCAGTTCGTGTTGAGCTTTGAAGGCAGCAAAACGATAAGTCGCTGGTAGGTACGGACGAAAGTTGCCGGTCGATGTTTCACATATGACGGGTCGTTGATCTCCTGGTAATGTGACACGTGAAAACTTGAGTTTTGGGTTGGACATGCAGGTCTTCAGTTCTTCGTCGTTTTCTTGGTCTTGAGCGAGTTGATTGTAGTCTATTGCAGAGTGTGAAAAATCTATTTCTTCGATTCGTGATAAGGCGTCTGCGGCTTCGTTCTTATCACCGTGAACGTACTCGGTTCTTGTGCAAAACTGACTTATGTAGTGAAGTTGGCGTTCTCTTCGTGGTGTATCGCTGCTACTCGGTGTTCTTGTTAGCGCGTAAGTTAGAGGTTTGTGATCGGTGAATATTGTAAGGTCATTGCCCTCTATTAGTCTTCGCAGATGTTGGACAGCGGTGTACATGGCCAATAATTCGCGATCGTACACGCTGTAGCGTCGCTGCGTCTCACTCATAGTTTTCGAGTAGAATGCCAGTGGTTTCCACTCGTTGTCGACCTTTTGTTGGAGAACGGCGCCGATGCTAGTGTTCGATGCGTCGGTAAATAAACATAGCGGCGCGTTAGGTATCGGGTGCGTCAGAGTTGTGGCCTCGAGTATGCTTTGTCGGCATTTCTCAAAGGCTTGATCTGCGTTTTGTGACCATTCGATCGGAGTCTTGTCGTTTTTCTTTGTGTTATGAAGGTATTTATTGAGTTCATGTTGATATTCGGCTTGGTGTGATAAACAACTGCGATAAAAGTTGATCATTCCTAAAAATCTTCTTAGTTCTTGTACTGTCTGAGGTTTGGGGTAATTTACTATGGCTTGAACTCTTTCTTGCGTGGGGTTGATGCCTTCTGCCGAGACTTCGTATCCGAGGAATTCTATTGTTTTCTTGTCGAACTCGCACTTATCTATGTTTAGACTGACGCCGTAGGTATCTAGGCGTTCGAGTACTAATTGCAGGTGGTGGCGATGTTCTTCTTCGTTTCTCGAGTGGACGAGCAGATCGTCGACGAAACAGAACACGATGTCATCGAGTCCTCTCAATACTTCGTGCATGAAACGTTGAAACGTTTGGCCGGAGTTTCTTAAACCAAACGTCATGCAGTTAAATTCGAAGAGACCGAAGGGTGTAATTATTGCAGTTTTCTGAGCGTCTTCTTTTGCGATCGGAATCCAAAAATATGCCATTTTTAAATCTAGTTTTGAAAATATTTTCTTGCCGTGAAGTTGGTAGGTAAAATCTTGAATTCTCGGTATTGGGTATCGGTCGGGAACGGTGACGGCATTGAGCCTTCTATAGTCGCCACAAACTCGTAGCGAACCATCCTTCTTTTTTACGACGTGAAGTGGACTCGCCCACGGACTTTTTGAGGGCTTACATATTCCCATCTCGATCATACGTTCGAACTCTAGTTTCGCCGCTTTATATTTGTCGGGCGGTAGAGGGCGCGACCGAGAGTAGATTGGCGGTCCGGTTGTTTCAATATGATGTGTGACGTCATGTTTGGCTGGAGTCTTGAGTGACATAGGTCGTAGTACGTCCGGATATTTCTTCAGCAGGTCGTGATGAGTATGGTCGCTGTTGATCATGTAGATGGATTCTTCGTAGTTATTTGTTTTGACGGCGTTTACGCTGAGCTCGGTCACACGGTCGATGAGTTTTCTTTGGTGTAGGTCGACTAGTAATTTGTGGTGTACTAGGAAGTCTGCGCCTAGTATTGAGGTCTTCACATTGGCGACGACGAAAGTCCACTTGAAGCTTCTTCGTAAGCCTAGGTTGAGCTCTAGGGTGCGCTCTCCGTAGGTACGAATCTCTGTGCCGTTGGCGGCGAATAGCTTGTAGGTAGTTTCTGCGGGCTTGGTATATTTCGTGTTTCGAGCTGCTAATACTGATATGTCGGCTCCTGTGTCGACAAGGAATTTTTCTCTGCTTTCGACGTCGGTCACACATAGGCGGCGGCTTGGTTGGTATACATCGACACCCGCCACGGTCGATGTATGTTCTAGTTTTCCTGCTTGTTCTTGGCACATGGCGATTCACATTTTTGAGCTTCATCGCCGAATCGGTGGTGGTAATAACATAGCCATTCGGCATCACCTGGCTTGCACGGCGCGCGTGAATTTTGGCGCGAACGCGAAACGCTGCGGTACCGCGACGATGACGGGTAGCGGGAACGGGAGTGCGGGCGGCGGGGGTACGCCGCGCGCTGTTGTTGGGTTGAACGTAACTCGGCGATTTCCAGGAAAAGTTTCTCTATTTGTTTTGATAGTATGTTGATTTGTAGGTTTGTTATTGAGTTGGGTTCACTTGCTGTGCTTGTTGACGGGGAATTTGCAGAGAGTGCGGCGATTGTTGTCGGCTCGAAATGCTCGGTCATTTTGTCGGCTATTGCAGCTAAAATTTCGAGCGACGATTCTGTGTTGATGGAGATCACGGCGCGAACTTGTGTGGGCAGCTGGTTGAGCCACATGACTTTTAGCGCCTCGTCGGACAGCAACTTGCCACTGAGGTCACGCATTTTACGCAGCAGCTGACTCGGCTTTTGGTCGCCGAGTTCGAGTCCGCTGAGTAGCTTCTGCAGCTGGCGATGGTCTGACTCTTGATATGTAGATATCAGCCTGTCTTTGAGTGCGCTGTACTTGCCGGTGACGGGTGGCTCGAGAATGATGTCGGCGATTTGTTCGAGATCGCTGCAGCCGAGTAACGGGACGACGAGGTTGAATTTCTGTTCTTCTCCGATTCTGCTGGCGGCGATAGCTGCTTCGAACTGGGCGAACCATAGACGGGGATTTTGGCGCCAAAATGGTGGTAATCTGGCGGGAAGAGATATGGTGGCTACGTCGTTCCTCACTGTTGTGCCGTCCAGCGCTTCGCTGAATTCTTCGGGATGCTTCGACATGGTGGTTCTTCTTTAGGATGCTTGATGTTCTTGCGGATTCTTGAAATTGCGGGTTCTTGATAATTTTGATATTCTTCTTGTGGCTTCTTGATATTCTGCGTGTTCTTCTTGCGGGGTCACCAATTTAGGAGTGAGGGGGTCGAGAGTAAATGAGACACTTGTTACTCGTTCCGATGTCTGTGTTGACTGATTTATTCTGGCCTATTTATATTTACAATTAACATAGTGGAAGTAGCGGATAGTTTGAGTTTACATATTTACAAGTTTAAACCGTCGACAGAGGGCGCGCTCGCGTCGCCGCGGGTCGCGGGGCGCGGGGCGCGATCCGCGCTCGCGGCGGTGTAGTGTGCCGCGCTTATAAAATCGGGCGCCGCCCGCGCGACGGTCCTTTTCTGCTGCGGGCCGTCGTCGTGTCAACATCGCTGCGTCTGTGAAGAACTCTGCGTCCGAACTCCTGCGTCGTCTCTTCACTTCTGCTGCATTGAAGATATCAAGCACGGCGACGGCCCAAACAAACAAACCGCTCTTTTCGGAGCGAATTAGCGCGTGCGGTGATGTATATTCGATGTACACGCCGCGCTGACGCTTTCTTATTTCTTATCAGTCGTCATAACGTGCGCCTTTTTCAAGGCGGATTGATTCACTGTTTCTTAATGGAAATGACAAAAACGTATGGTAACAAATGGTTGTTTCGGAGGTACGGTATGGTAATGTGGTTTCATGGTAATGGTATTGGTACTGGTAATGGTGGTTGCTGGGTATGTAGGTATGTCACTACAATGCAATTATTTTTTATTTATTTAAAAAGGAATTTTCATATATTAATCATCATTGTGAATTATCAGGCCACGATCTGGCCATGTCCTTTGCTACAAAACAAGAAACAAACAAAAAACAAGCTGCTGGTTAGAATATTTATTCAAAGATAAAAAAAGTAAATTATACCCATGTATATGTAAGTATATTGTTTTGTAAGATTAGATTATGTAGTCTATTGTATATGATGGGTAATCGAAGCCTGAATAAAAATGATTGCCGTTTTGTAGCAGAACTAATTTATTTATAACAACGTAATTTTTATATTTAGGTTTCTTTTTAGGGTTCCGTAGTCAACTAGGAACCCTTATAGTTTCGCCATGTCTGTCTGTCCGTCCGTCCGTCCGTCCGTCCTCGCTTAATCTCTGTGACCGTTAGCGCTAGAAAGCTGAAATTTGGTACCAATATGTATATCAATCACGCCGACAAAGTGGTAAAATAAAAATTTGAAAAAAATGTTTTATTAGGGTAGCCACCCTATACCTATGTAAAGTGGGAAGTGTTTTTTTTTTAATTTCAACCCTAACGTGTGATATATTGTTGGAAAGGTATTTAAAAATGAATAAGGGTTTACTAAAATCATTTTTTGATCATGTCAATAATTTCGGAAATAATCGCTCCAAAAGTAAAAAATAATGTGTCCCCCCCCCTCTAACTTTTGAACCATAAGTCTAAAAAATATGAATAAAATCTGAAAAGTAGAACTTTATAAGGACTTTCTATGAAAATTATTTTGAACTTGATTGACACAACAGTTTTTGTACAAAAAAGACAAAAAGTTGTACAAAATAATTTCTGGACTAAGTTTGTAGTATAATCGTATATGCAAGCTTTTTTTGTAACTTTGTTTACATATTTTATTATCCTGAACGTATCTTTTTTCAAACAAAAAAAGAATTATTGAAATCGGTTCTCGCAATCCAAAATTATCATAAATTATAGTCTTTGTATTAATTAGTAACCCAATTCCTCGAGAGATGGCGCTGTAGGTACTTTTTACATTGGATCGGGTATTACCGAATTGTTCGGTTGGCCTCATAACTGGGAACACCTTATTGTGACGGACGGGAAACTACGGAACCCTACACTGAGCGTGTCCCGACACGCTCTTGGCCGGTTTTTTTCATTTTAAAAATGTTGCCCCACACTAGGAATTTCTCCTGCATCGTAGGTGCGTTTACAAACATTTAACTGCAAATACACTAACAGCCAGACCTAAAACAACTATCTGTAGGTCATACAAATATTTCGACGGTCCCTACGTACCTACATAAGGTTAAGTCAAAAACCGAGGTTTACAGGAGAGCGTCATTTGTGTTCAACACGCTCTAGAAATAATTCTATGAGCAATAATAAATATGTTCTAAATCAAGGTAAATAAATTAAATAAAAATCGTATGTCAGCATGTGCGCATAGGTAATCTAAAGCCAATGAGACAATAAAAAAAAACGCCATTTTCGACATGTCTTTATATTTACGTAGGGACCGTCGATTTGTTCCGTGCGGGGATCGAACCCGCGACACGCAGCGCAGGAGTCGATAGCTCAGCCACTGCGCCAACCCTGCTGTCATGTCAGTATCGTGCCGCCATTTAGAAGGTATAAAAGTTTCCAAGAATGATTGAAACCATTGTTGCTCCCCCTCTTTTCTGGCCAAACTTAGGATTAGGGATAGCTCTATTTGTGAATGCGGTTTGGATGACGGAAACGTGGACCATTTACTTTTCTGCTGCCCTAAATTGAGATTCTCTTTGCACGAAATTATTCCCCCTCATATCCCTCGTCCCACATCCGGTAAATGTCTCCTCTCCCTTGTGTTCTCTCGTTTTGTATATAAACTGTGTAAGTTTGTTGAAGTTAATAAAATAAAGTTGTAACTTAAAACAACTATTAACTTCTTTTTTTTTCTCTTTGAACACTGTGTCTGAAATGTCTGTGCAGAAAATGGTTCATTATTTGTTATTTTTTTTTAAATCATTTAAACTCTTTGTTGTGTTCTATTCATCAATAATAATTACTGACATAGTCTCCAGCGTTTGATTGTCTACCATAGTACCTAAGTGATATTGGCAAAATTGTGGTGTCTCCTTCCACAAACGCCATTAAATAAATAAGTCAAGTCATGATTAAAACGAAAACAATTACGGTTTAAACATTTAATTTAATACATTTTTTTATTATAAACATTCGCTATAACATTATAGCTTGTACATTTATCGTGTTAAATAAAATTGGCAAGTGCGAGTCGGCGCACCGAGGGTTCCGTACAAACTTGCGACATAAACTGACGGGCCTGTTGGTCTAGTGGTTAGTGACCCTGACTGCTGAGCCGGAGGTCGTGGGTTCGATTCCCAGCCAGGACAAACTTTGTGTGATGAGCATGATTGTTTGTTCTGTGTCTGGGTGTGATTTATAATATGTATGTATTTATAAATTATATAAGTATGTATATCAGTTGTCTGGTTACCAAAACACAAGCTCTGCTTAGCTAGGGATCAGATAGCCGTGTGTGAGTTGTCCCAAGATATTTAAAAAAATAAAAAATAAACAACCATATCTTTTGACTGCGTAGACTTAGTTGGTTGATTTTTTCACTCACTGCTCCAAAGGACCATATAGGCTTGAGTACATGGTTATCGAACGAAGTTCCTAATCGCGCGTTGCGAAAGGGGGCTAGACGGAAAAACTTACGACCAAAAGTTGTAACGACACTTTTTGCTATAAACAGAAAACCATCTCCAGAGCGGGACGAATGTGATTTTATATCACAGCCATTGACGTCAGCGTCGGGACTGCCATCTCCGCAGCCATCGACGTCAACATCGGGACTGCCATCACCGCAGCCATCGACATCGGCGCCGAGGCTGTCATCGCCACTCGAAGACAGACTTATTGTTGTTCCAGCGGAAGTAGAATGTAAATATTGCTATTTAATATTAAAACTGGGCTCTTTACAGACTATTTGTTTTCTGTGTATTTTAGATAAAGCGTATTTCACTTCTTGACTCACTCAATCATTGGCTGACTTGCAGATTACATAATAGGTTAACCCCCGAATACTGAAACGTCACTCAAAATTTAAGCACCACTTAAATTTAACAGATACTCAGAAGTGACGTTTGACAATACAAAATCTAAAGTTTAAGAGCTGCTCTCAAATTTTTAAGTGACGTTTCAGTATTCGGGGGTAAATCAAGCCGATTTCTTAATCGTCATCCCTACCTAGATTTGACTCCATTTGCCACAGAATCATTCATCTAACAGTCTAATAATAATAATGAATAATAATAATGAAGGCCAAGTGTATTTAAATGTGTATATTGTTAGTCATGGAGCATTCACTGGACGAGAACCCCGAGTTGCTTGACCATTTGTATTTCGACGCAAGAATAGGTACGCCTGATGCCGATACTGTGCCAAATTCGCCCAGTTCAATGGATTCCCTCGATCCAAATCGACTATCCACGGCAAAAAAATTGGCAGATATGTGCCGTACGCCTAGAAAAAGGCAATCCTTACTAATATTATAAAAGCGAAAGTGAGTTTGTTTGTTTGTTTGTTTGTTACCTCTTCACGCTTTAATGGCTTAACCGATTTTGATAAATTTTGGTACAGAGATAGAGGTACAGAGGCTAATTTTTATTTTAAAAAAGTGGGATGTGAGGGAGAAAGAGGGAAGAAAAGGGAAAACTTAGCGTTGCTATTACAAATCAATAAGGCGCAAGAGGAACTGTGTTACCCCAAATTCTACGCGGGCGAAACCGCGGGCGGAAGCTAGTATTATATATGTGACCACACAGATGAATCGGATGAATAATTTTTTTGTCCGTTCACAGCACCTAATGTACCTACCATGGAAAGAGAAGTGGTAATCCCAGCTGCTTCAAACAATAAACGACGACGGTCAGTGATTGGTAAGCATAAACAATTATTTAGGAGTTCGTATTTTTATTATTATTTTGTCTTATATTTATGTAAATTTTCCAGGTATCAACGATAACACATTTCGAGAAACAGTTTGTGACTGGTTAGACTCTGACAGTGATTTAGACTATGACAACGAGCCTGACGACGAAGTATACCCTATTAGCGACTACACGATTGATGGAAACAACGACTGACGACGACTTAACTCCCCACCAGCTCCAAATTTTACAAGCAGAAGACAGGGCAAATGATAGGGCAATACAAGATCTTTTACCTAATGGCTGTTTTACATTTGACTGGTCTAAGGAGAAATCTATTTTTAAAGCCAAACGGGAGACTTTTACTAGAATTCCGGGACCTAAGTTTGACGTAACTGACACAACACCAATAGACATATTCGAAAAGATGTTCGACGTAGAGTTTTTTGACTCACTCTGTGATGAAACAAACAGATACGCTAGACAGAAATTGGACTCCATAAAGGACAAAACGACGCCGACTTCACGATTTCACCGCTGGACACCAACTTTACTGACCGACACGAAATGATTAGTTTCCTAGCTCTGATGCTTCTGCAGGGATTATATCCTTTACCTAATGAAGAGTCGTACTTTTCTTTTAATGGCTTTGGTACCATGCCCTATTTTAATCAAATAATGACCTACAATAGATACCTTCTCCTCAAATCCATGTTGCACTTTGTTGACAATAATACTGACTTACCGACAAAGACAAGACTTTTCAAAATACAGCCCATACTTGACTATTTTAATCGCAAATTTGCCAGCCTATATTACCCGCAGCAAGAAATAGCCATTGACGAGTCACTTTTGAAGTGGCACGGCCGATTGAACTTTGCTCAGAAGATCAATACCAAAGCGGCTCAAGTTGGCGTCAAAAGTTACGAATTATGCGAATCATCGACGGGATATCTTTGGAAGTGTATGGTATATGCTGGCAAATCCAACACGACAATCAATAATGACAATAACGACGATGACAATAACATTGAACAAAACGACAAAAAGACTGAACAAGACGACAGGACGGAACAAACTTTGTCTGACTTTCAACCCACGAATGCAACAGCTAAAATAGTTTTTGATTTAGTACAGCCACTTTTACATAAAGGTCATACCCTTATAATGGACAAATTTTATAATTGTCCATTATTAGCGCGATGCTTAAAACTACGACAGACTGACAGTTACGGGACGCAAAGACTAAACCGTGAATTTATTCCCGCTTCACTACGGACCATTTCCAAGACTGACGTAAGACACGGAGAGTTGGTGGCTACTTACTGTCCCGATTTGTCGCTGATGGTGTGGCGAGACTCAAATTTAGTAAGGCACATATCATTCACTTCAAATCGGAACAAGCAATAAGTACAACCGAACGACATACAAGCCCAGTATTGTTCTGGACTATAACAAAAATATGGGAGGCGTCGATCGAAAAGATCAATATTTATCCGCCCAACACATAGAAAGAGTGAGAAATCGTGTGTGGTATAAAAAAATGATATTCCGTCGTTTTCTTAACGTTGCAGTTTTTAATAATGCGTTTAGGGTTCTGTTACGACTGCCGCGTTTTTGCAGCGCATCGGGGATGTTTGCTGAAGCACGCATAGATAGTTTTGACGCAGTATGGCGTAAAAGATCCGCTTCGTTGCTTTGTAGATTGCGCGGCAGTCGTAATAGCATCCTTCACTCAATTGCCGCCAGGGCAGACAGCCCGCTTATGCATTCGCTGGTCGATCGAACCAGGTCGCTGTTTACTATTAAGTACTAACATAGGCTAAGAATTTTGTTACTAACACACTGGACCCCTGTTGTCTTCATAATAAATAAATATATTAATTGTTACGTTATATATCACACCAAACACCCAAAAATGTCACACCGGCAGTTCAGAACAATACTGGCCGAAGGATTACTGAAGACGTACAGACATATCGACTTGACGACGGAATCCAGACTCATCACAAGACCATGTGGCAGACAAACGACAAACATGATGATGACGACAATGACGACGACAACAATAAGACGAAATACAAAATTTACACTGATGAACCGACCCGTCGTCGATGGAAACCACTTCCCCATGCGAACAACTGCCAATAGAGGCCGCTGCTGGTGGTGTTCCAATTAACATAAGGTCCTGACCCGAACAGTCTGGCAATGCATCGAGTGTGGGGTCTACCTGTGCATAATCGGTTGCTTTAAAGACTTTCACAAGCCTTGATTTTTTTATATTATTTAAAATAGTATTTAACAAAGTTTTGTACCACAAACTAAAGATTAAAAAATATACTAATAATTATTATTGCTTTTAATTTACCTATCTGTACCCTTATTCCACTGATATATGATATCACTTGAAATTCAATTAGCTATATGTTCAGATTTCATATATTTTTATTGTCACCGAATTCCGAAACTTTGTCCATATGAGGTTATTTTTTTGAAGGAGGTTTTACTTTTTTTTTATTTTATTTTTTTTCATTTTAAGTAGCAGTGTCATTGAAGAGATATTTAAATAAGCCACCCATCTCTTGGTCATCTGATCACTAGTAAGAGCTTGGGCAGCGGCAGCTACTTCCATCGATAACCAACACAATAATAAAATCACGATATCTATACTAAAATTATAAAGCTGAAGAGTTTGTTTGTTTGAACGCGCTAATCTCAGGGACTACTGGTTGGAATTGGAAAATTCTTTTAGTGTTGGATAGTCCATTTCTTGAGGAAGGCTATAGGCTATATAACATCACGCTACGACCAACAGGTGCTGCGCGGGTGAAACCGTAGGGAACAGCTAGTCTTGTATAAAATCCAGGATCGGGAACGATACTCTTAATTTGTTTCTAATCATCAAACAACCAAGTAGTTCAAATCAACACATCTCATTAATATCCTCATACTCCTAATCATTAAAGAGTGTTGTGGCTACCATCATCAGCTCAGCAGCATGACATGATGACTCCCATAGGGGCCGTTCAAGTATTACGTAAGCAGTTTTATTACAATTATTTACCCCCCCCATCCCTCTTGTCAGCAAAAGTAAGCAAAGCTCTTACCCGCTCCCCCTAAGCTTACGTAAACATTTTCAATTACTGTATTGTTTTTTTTTTCGTAAACATCCGCATTATTTGCGGGAATCCCCGAAAATGCGTTTTGTTTTCAAGCTAAGACAATGTGAGAGTTGCCATTCGGTAAAAAAGTAAATAACTACCGATGACGTAATCATCATCTAGACTCCCCTACCCCCCATGTCATCCAAAATAAGCAAAGCAAAGACCCCCCCGCCCCCCCCATAGTGCTTACGTAATACTTGAACGGCCCCATACGCAAATACTCGAGTAACTTAATAAAATCGGTCAAACACACTAGACGTACCTATGATAATTGAGGGTTTCCCTGGATTTTACTTGGGATTCCATCATCAGGTCTTGACATGATGACAATGAGACTACCTAGAAAGTATACTCTTTCAAATAAAAAATATATTTTGAAAATCTATCAACAATTGACGGAGAAATCGCTCAAAAACACTACAAATGCCTACTATAATTGAGGGCTTCCCTCGATTTCCCTAGTATTCCATCATCAGGTTTAGACATGGTTAAAATGGGACTACCTCGGGAGTATACTCTTTCTAATAAAAAAGAATTTTGAAAATCGGTCCACAATTGGCGGACAAATCGGTGAACATACATATAAAAAAAATACATACAGTCGAACATAGAACCTCCTCTTTTTTTTGAAGTCGATTAAAAAATAAAATATATTTTTTAAACATATTTTTAGAGAACATTAACATAAGTGTTAATTTAATTCACTAATATAGAAAAGTAAAACTGCAAAATAAAATAAGTGACAAACTAGGTAGGTAATCAAAAAAGTATCTCGTCTGCACAGCCCCAAGCGGCCATTTTGTTCATTCAACGTCTCGCGCTTGCTCCGAAAATCGCGATAACCAGACCTCTTTTCTTTCATTTATTAAAAACAGTTATGATGCATCAAATACTAATATTTTGGTATCGCTTTCATGGAAATATAATCTAGTTTCCTTCACCGTATTTCTAACTGTTACAAATTGCCTGAAATTATTATAAATAAACAATAATTTCGGAATATGAGAGAAAAATGTGTACTGTTTAAGATTCTCTATTTATTTTAGCAATGTATCCAATATTGGGCAATGACTGAATACTGGATATGACACTTTCCACTGTTTTCTAACCGCTCATACAAGATCTCTGGTGATTTCTGCCCAAGTCTTACCAAGGGATATACATGGTCAAAAGAAAGGGTATTGGAATATCTGGCATGCGTAACTCTCACCATTTTGCTTCATTTCAAAACAGCTGCGACCCATATCTTACTAATATTATATCCTACAAATATTATTAACTAGCTGGCGCCCACGGTATTGCTCGTGTGGTGATCAAAAAAGTAGCCTATGTGTAATCCAGACTATAATCTACCTCTGTGCCAAATGGCATCATAATCCATCCTCACAATCATTTAGTAGTATACGAATGTTTGTGACGATGTATGTATGTTTGTTACTCTTTCACTTCAAAACGGCTAAACGGATCTTGATAAAATTTAGCACAGAGGTAGATTATAGTCTGGAATAACACATAGGGTACTTTTTCGATAATCACGCGGGCAAATACGCGGGCGCCACCTGTAATTCTTTGTTTTTTGGTCCTCAAAAGATAAAATAAGCGGTTAAGTGCGGTTATTGGACTCGCGTACCAATTATCTAGCCTTTTCCCAATTAAGTTGATGCTTCTAATCCAGGCAACCAGTTGTTTACAAGTCAGCAACTCTGCAACCCATTTAGTACTAGATAGAACAACATCCCTTGATAAGACTAGTTGTCAGACTTCCATGTCATCTACAAATGACTGCCGGGACGGCTAGACGTACTTTTCAAAGCAGGACCGGTCACCCATCCACAGA
Organism: Ochropleura leucogaster; assembly: GCA_958449745.1. Lineage (NCBI taxonomy): Eukaryota > Metazoa > Arthropoda > Insecta > Lepidoptera > Noctuidae > Ochropleura > Ochropleura leucogaster. The sequence continues at coordinate 5,710,211 of OY288228.1, read as the reverse complement.
CCGACCTTGACAAGCGTTGCTTAACCTTAAAGCATCTATACAGCTGTTTCAAACTTAGGTAGAGAAATGACAATAGTCTAGTTTCCAAAAAATAATATTTTTTGTACGTCTTTTAGTTTATTCAAAAATAAGGGGCACGTATTTTTTTTTTTATAAATTAGACCAAACATTACAAAGATATAGCCCATTAAAGTTACGTGTGACGTCAAGCCTTCTTTAGGGTAGACAATCATCAAATAACTTTCCCCGCACTGGGCGGAGCGGGGGGAGTGTCAGACATGTACTGACTAAAACCCACCCATGTTCCTTCTATTACTTTACGCTCCGGGGCCGCGGTATCTCTTTCGAACAACCCGCAACCCAGGCAGGCGGAGGCCCTGGCAGGCCCCTCTGGTGACGTCAAGCCTTGTTGCATTTTTTGAATAATCTAAAAGACGGACTAAATAGAATGTAATAGGGTAGTTGACACCACCAATCAATTGATATACTTTTTATGAGCTGGCAAAACGCGCTTCCCCCATAGATTTTGTATGAGACTCGCAACCGATGACGTCACTAAGTTGTCAAGTCAATGATGCAACTATTTATTGATTTAAAAGCAACTAAAAATCGAATTTTAAAGTTATTTTGAAATAAATGGAGTTCTTAGGTCTAGAATAAGGTGTTCTTTCAGAAAAAATGTGTTTTTAAATTATTGATTAATGGTGTCAACTACCCAATTACTTTGATCCTGAAAACAATCCTATTGCTATAATTTCTTGACGACACCATCTTTGCTGTAAAACTTGATGGCAGAATCTTGTCCGATGGTGTCTAGGCAGTCTCCTATGACCACATTCGTCTTCTGTCTGCCAGGTCTTTGAGCTGGGGTGACGATGTCATGCTGGCGTAGGAGGTGCTTCTTCCAGTAACAACGTCGAGAGAAACAGGCATGGCATACATCACATTCGAACCTGTAAATATTATAGAACGTTTATGAGAAATACGTTTAAGATGGCGGCACAAGCTAGTCATGAGACGCTTCATACAGACGTTCCCTACACAACATTAGTTTTACTTTATGCGAAACCCGAAACACGTGTCTAGTATATTTATGTGAAGAATCTATGTACAAAATATCAGAACTTTATCATGAAAAATCAGAAAGTTATAAGCTTGTTATTTTACCGGGCTGTCCGTCCGTGTGTACTGTCGCTTTGACCTGCCGTGACCTTGTTGCGCGTCGTATGATTTCGTATACCTACTAAGTGTCCAACTCGTAACCTTTTATTAGTATTTTTGGGACAAAATATAACATGGTGTAAAAAATATTGGAATCGATTCAGTTACCTTTTCTGAACAAACTATATTCAGGTTTCGCATATAACTTGTACTAAAAATAATATTGTATAAACAGTGTGAACCGTGTGTATTTATTTATCTTGTATTTTTTTTGTTTTTTATTGTACTGTTTTTGGATCTACTTGACACAATTTTTGATGAAATAGTAAAACAAAGATTTGGTTGTGATTTTTTTGTTTGATTTTGGTTGTATTTAAAAAAGATTATTGGCAAAAAATTAAATAAACGACTTCCGAAAGTCGGAGGTAAAAAAGTCAATGAAACAAACAAAACATGTTAAGTCACCGACTTCCGGAAGTAAAAGTGTTTTCCTCTGTTCAGAAATTTTCAGCGGACGAGCCGCCAGACGAGGGTGTTATGGAGCCGAGAAACTAAAGTAACAAATTTTCACTCTCTCTCATTTAAACTAGTACAGGCATCGAATTTCAAGATTATTTCTAGGATTTAAATTGTATATATTGTTTGATCATAGAATAAATATATTTGTTTTTTTTTTTTTTAAATATCTTGGGACAACTCAAACACGGCTATCTGATCCCAAGCTAAGCAGAGCTTGTGTTATGGTAACCAGACAACTGATATACATACTTATATAATTTATAAATACATTCATATTATCGATAAATCACACCCAGACACAGAACAAACAATCATGCTCATCACACAAAGATTGTCCTGGGTGGGAATCGAACCCACGACCTCCGGCTCAGCAGTCAGGGCCACTAACCACTAGACCAACAGGCCCGTCAGAATATCAGTACGTATTTGTTTTTTTTTAAGTGTAGCTATAAATTTTGAAAAATGTTACAGTACAGCTACCCTACCATGACGTCTTAAAGCAGAGCTTATTCCGCTGAGGGAAAGAGACAGAGCTATACAGAGTGTCTAGCATCATCTCTCTCTCACACAAAAATAAGAACTGCTATAAGATGTCATGGTAGCCCTGCTGTTTCTCCTCCTTAAATCCATCCAAAGGTTGTCTCGAAAAGATCGCTTTTAGCGATAAGACCGCCCATTGTGTCACCCTATTTATAGTTGTATACTGTTATTCTTGTTATTTGTATGGTGTACATAATAAAGAATATTCTATCTATCTATCTATTCAACGAGAAAACCTATTCTCAAAACATACCTTTTGATATCAAGATGCGAATCCAGATGAATGTTCAGCTTGGTCCTGTCAAAGAATTTCCTTTGGCAGATATTACAGACATGGGGCCTTTCATTCATGTGCAGTCTCCTTATGTGAGTGGTAAGATTCGAAGACGTATAGTAAGATGCTGTACAGTACTCGCATTGGTACATTTTATAACCTGTAATGGAATAAAAAAAAAATCCTTACTAATATTTTAAAAGCGAAAGTGAATTTGTTTGTTTGTGACATGTTAACTCCTAAATGGCCAAACCAATTTTGATCAATTTTGGTACAGAGATAGTTTGGACCCTGGATACGGACATAGGCTATTTTTTTAAGAGAGATAAGGGGCTGAAAGAGGGAAGAAAGGGAAGAGAAAGATATTTTTTTTCGATCATTACGCGGGTATGTTATCGATAGCCGATGAACTATGCCACGCGGACGTAGCCGCGGGTGGAAGCTTGTATATATATATTATTTGTATATGTATATTAAAATAAAGTAAAGTACATAAGTTCTCAAAAAGAAATAGTATTCTATATAAATTTTTGGGGTCCGTAGCTCAAAAGGAAAAAGCGGTACCCTTATTGGATCAGTTTGTTGTCCGTCTGTCTGTCAAGAGGCTTTATCTCGGGAACAAGTGAGGTATCGAGTGAAATTAAAACCATATCCTCAAGTCTGTGGTTCCTTAGACCTGTGATGGTGTGAAGTGGCGGACGTAGAACAGTCTCATACTATAGTTACTCGCCGGAAAAGACACGGTGGAGCACACAGTGGCGGTCTTCCTAGCTTGGGCGGAGCACCGCCGCACAGTGGTGCAAGTAGTACGGGTATGCGGAAAATACTATTTTTAAATGAAGAGACGATGCGTTCCTTCATAATACGTTATTAAATTGATATAATAAATGTACCAGTAGGTATACAAAGAGAAACATAATACTTAATATAGGTTTTTTTAAGTAACATGAAAATATGCATCATATGTTTTACGTGAATTGAATTATAAAAAAATATATATTGAATTATGTAAAATATACAGTCCTTAAGCATTTCTATATAAATAAATATTAATAAACTAAATAATAAATACAGTTATTAATATTATGCACTATTTCTTCATTACAGAGCGTCATTAGTTAATGACCTGGTATTTCCAAGTTCGCAGGTTATCGCAGCCAAAACTGATGTATTCTTAATCTATAGGGTCTAATTAATCTCCGGAAGTATATTATTACGCAACGGTCGATAACGGAGATTAGTTCTGACCTCATGATTGTAAAAAAAAGGTTCCAAATGACCTTCTTCATTAAAAATGTAATAGCTAGGAATTACTCATTATTTAATTACATATGTTTGCGTATTTTATTAATACACACAATTAACCTATGACTACACTAAAAATAAAAGTTGATTATTAGAGTATTTAGGTTCTATTCATACTTGAAATAACAATATTTTTTGCACAAAATTTGTTACTTCTCGATCACCCTACTTTAGCTTCATATTATTAAGTACTGTGTTATTATTTACCCGTGTTAATTTTAGGACATGTTTGTACTAACATTCTAGTATGTGTGTACCAAATTGTATACATTTTAAACAAAGTCGCAGCAAAGGACTTTTTTCCGCCCTTGAACCAGTGTGCGCCGTGCCCTCGTAGAGGCGATCTCTCGCGTCGGGCCGTAGTTCAATCCATGGTCCGGACCGAGGGGGAATAGAAAGCGGTGACTTCCGTCTGCGAAGCAGTCATGCTAGCGAAGGAGGTGACCGGGCGTTTGAGGGAGAGAACCTCAATCCAGACTCGTCGGGCGCCGCAAAACTCCCAACCACCGTAAATTCGGGTCTACTGACGACAGGACAGACAGACGACGCTCTTCAAAGATGATGAAAAAAATATCTTCCTCTCCCCTTTTTTCTCACTGTTTTTTTTAGCCTATGTCCGTCTCCAGACTACTCTGAGAAGAAACAGCCGAAACAAACTCAGTGGTCATAGTAAGACGGGCCTGTTGGTCTAGTAGTTAGTGGCCCTGACTGCTGAGCCGGAGGTCGTGGGTTCGATTCCCATCCAGGAAAAACTTTGTGTGATGAGCATGATTGTTTGTTCTGTGTCTGGGTGTGACTTATCTATAATATGTATGTATTTATAAATTATATAAGTATGTATATCAGTTGTCTGGTTACCATAACACAAGCTCTGCTTAGCTTGGGATCAGATAGCCGTGTGTGAGTTGTCCCAAGATATTTATTTATTTATTTATAGTCTCTTTTAAGGTCTAAACAAAAATCTTGGTCAATTTATATGAAGAGAATGCCGATTAGTGTCTAAAATGGTATTTTTAACAAAACACCACACATTTTGAGTGGACCTGTCCAGTAAGTGCAAGCATTAGTAAGTAAGTTCAAAAAGATACCGCGGCCCCGGAACATAAAGGACAAAAGAAGGAACATGGGTGGGTTTTAGTCAGTACAAGTCTGTCTGGAGGGAAAGTTATATAATACGGTATTACACCCATTTTTAAAAAGTATCTCAATTTGATCCTAGGGTCCTAGTAAAACCACCAAAAAAAAACAAAAAAAAAATATGGAAACGATAAGTGCCATAAAACTGCATTTCAATTTTACAATTTCTATTTTCGCGCGTAAAATCACAAAATCGCTTGACGCCATGTTACTCTGTGGTCATGACGTCAGTTGGTCATGTAAACAAATGTGCTATTATTAGTCTTTCTGTTTAGTTGTATTTTTCACTATAGTTTATAGTATTATTATATGGTAGTATTTATTTCTTCCATGGTATTATTACTATTATTTCAATAAAAATTAACATGTAAAGTTTTTTAATACAAAAATAGTAATAGTTGCTCAGTTGACAGTTGTCACTTTTTGTTTACATGACCATATGACGTAATAATCATGGCGGACACGTTTCGCTTAGTAAAGCAACAGACTAAAAAAGTGAAAACTTTGAAATCTATTTTAAAATTTATTTAGTTATTTTATAACCTAAACATTACATTTTCCGACTGTTTGTTGCCTAAGCTATCTGAATTGTATATTTTTAGAATTTCTTTCATATAGAGTAAAATACCCTACTATATAATTTTCCATCCATAAATATAAAGTTACCTGTGTGTATACGTATATGTTTGACCAAGTCGTGTTTATGCCAAGTCTTGTAGTCACACTGGTCACAACCGTACTTCGGAGGCTGGTGAGATATTACATGGGTGTAATGAGAAGCTCGATGTTTGAATATCTTACCGCAGACCTTAAGATAGAAGACAAATTATCATATTACCAATTATTATGTACATTTATTGGTTTTATACATATTATTACATTTTTAAATATTTCAAAACAGCATAAAAAAAAACATTTAAAAATATAAAAATAGTAGCCCCCCGGTATCGGTAACAGAATCCAAGCTACCGGTAGTCAGGGCTCCAGAAATAGGAACCTCCTAACAATACGAGCCGTGTCCAGGAGTACCGCGCACTGTATCAAGCCCTTGATCCAGCTGCCTAACGAGAGCCTTCTCAGGTGTTGGTCGAGGCTCTTACCAATTATTATTACCCAATAAATTATTTAATTATGTATTTACTTCAAATATTTACTTTAAAACCCTATACAAAATTAATTAATAAAATTAGATATAAGAATATAAGTAATACATTTTTTATAATTATTATATTACTTATTGTACATTTTTGTAGTCTCAAAAATAAAGAAACATTATACCAATGTCATGCATGCCTGTGATTGGTGTAATTACTTTTAACATAGGTACATTAATAATTATAATAATAGGAATAAGTTTCTGTAATCATGCAGTTGGTGTGCTTATTGTTAAATCCTTACTAATATTTTAAAAGCGAAAGTAAGTTTGTTTGTTTGTTTGTTACCTCTTCACGCTTTAATGGCTACACCGATTTTGATGAATTTTGGTACAGCGATAGTTGGGAATCAGGAGACGGACATAGGCTAACTTTAATAAAAAAGAAGTGAAAAATGAGGGCGCAAGAGGGAAGAAAAGGGAAAACTTAGCGTTGCTATTACAATAAATAAGGCGCTAGGGCAAAGACTACAGGTGTTATACCGAATTTAACGCGGACGAAGCCGCGGGCAAAAGCTAGTGGTTTATATTTTAGAAACGTGACGCTATGGAAGGTTTACACCCGGTTCCAATAAACAAAAAACAAATAGTTTTGCTTACGAATAGTAGTATATTAACATACACGTCTCGTAGACAACTTGGGCGTTAGTCTCAAACAAAACTTGTTTGTTATCACAGCTGTTGATGTACAAGATTAAAGCGTAGCCGCTATTTTGAAAATAAAATAAATTGGCTGAAGTTGGGGGGCGGAGGGGGGAAATAAGTCAAAACCGTCCCATTATGCATACCTAGGTTATAAAAGAACTAGCTTTTGCCCGCGGCTTCGCTCGCGTTAAATTCGGTAGCGCCTTATTGATTTGTAATAGCAACGCTAAGTTTTCCCGTTTCTTCCCTCTTTCTTCCTCATATCCCACACTTTTTAAAAAAAAAATAGCCTATGTCCGTCTCCTGGTTCCCTACTATCTCTGTACCAAAATTCATCCAAATCGGTTCAGCCATTAAAGCGTGAAGAGGTAACAAACAAACAAACAAACAAACAAAGAAACTCACTTTCGCTTTTATAACATTAATATATATAATGTAACATTAATATATGGATTGTTCTGTTATTTACCTCGCAAACCCATGTCGCACTTTCCTTATGCATCTTCCTCTTATGGTCATCACTTTCCTCCTTGGAATCAAACTTCATGTTGCAAGGTTCACAGCAGAGCCGTTTGAATTTAAACTTTTTTAGTCTGCGGGGCGATTTTAACGCAGCTGCTGTTTTCCTTGGACGCCCTATTTTGGGTGGCGTGCTGAAAAAAATGATTATATATTAAACTAGCTGTTCCCCACGGTTTCACCCGCGCTGCTCAGCACCTGTTGGTCGTAGCGTGATGTTATATAGCCTATAGCCTTCCTCAAGAAATGGACTATCCAACACTAAAAGAATTTTCCAATTCCAACCAGTAGTCCCTGAGATTAGCGCGTTCAAACAAACAAACAAACTCTTCAGCTTTATAATATCAGTATAGATTTTATTTAAATTCTGGTGTGACGATTTGGAATAATTCTCTACTATTGTAGAATTACAAGACGAGTCTGAAAATGATATAAAAGATAACGTCGTCCGGACGTACGAATATTTTACACTAAAAAAAAAAGTATCCTGTGTGTTATACCAGAGTATCTAACTCTGTGCCAAATTTTATCAAGATCCGTTCAGCCATGACATTATTATTTTAATTTTAAGTCTTAATTAATTTGGAATGAAATTGACTACTACTAGAGATTAAAACAATGTGAATATACTTATTATTGCACACCACATATTATCTATACTAATATTATAAAGCTGAAGAGTTTTGTTTGTTTGTTTGTTTGAACGCGCTAATCTCAGGGACTACTGGTTGGAATTGGAAAATTCTTTTAGTGTTGGATAGTCCATTTCTTGAGGAAGGTTATAGGCTATATAACATCACGCTACGACCAACGGGTGCTGAGCAGCGCGGGTGAAAACGCGTGGATAAGCTAGTCTATACTAATATTATAAAGCTGAAGAGTTTGTTTGTTTGTTTGTTTGAACGCGCTAATCTCAAGGACTACGGGTTGGAATTGGAAAATTCTTTTAGTGTTGGATAGTCCATTTCTTGAGGAAGGCTATAGGCTATATAACATCACGCTACGACCAACAGGTGCTGAGCAGCGTGGGTGAAACCGCGGGGAACAGCTAGTATTGTATATGAGCACTATGCAGATTAGTGTTTGAAAAGGTCTTTCAAAAAAGCACCACACAGATTTAGTAGACCTTTCCAGTAAGTGAAAGCATTTGTCAGTTATCGTGTGTATTAAGATACCGCGACCCCGGAACGTAAAGGGCAATAGAAGGAACATGGGTGGGTTTTAGTCAGTACAAGTCTGACATGCGCCCCCGCTCCGCCCAGAGCGGGGGAAGTCATTTGATGATTTCCCACCCGAAAAAAAACAGTTATCGTGTAGCTCTACTCCTAACTAAACGAGCTCAACGACACAACAAACAATACCAGAAAAAGGACATTTGTATGTATCACGTTTTCATTCTAGGGTTAAAACATAGCATTGCAGGCATCAAGAAAAAAAAAATACAAATATTTTACCTCTCTTTCAACTTAACATGGCCACTCTTTTCCCCTCCTGCCTCCAAATCAGCGTCTATCACCTCTTCTTTTACATCAAAGTCTTCATCTGTCTCGTCGGTACCCACTATACTCTCCTCATATTCGTAATCAGTCAATTCCAGTTCCTCATCTTTGATTGCAATAGTTACTATGAGCTTATGGAACGTCTCGTCTGATAGTAGACAGGATTTTTTGAATTTGTATGCTATAGATAGATTATTGAGACATGTTTCGCATATTCGTGATGGTAGACCGACTTCTTGTTTTATCTGGAAAAGTATGTGTACAAACATTTACACAGCATACAGAAATTTCCTAGTGTGGGGTAGGGTATATCTTTTTTAAATATATTTATTGTGGGTGCATTAACAAACTTTTAAACTCACTGTTATGTCCATTAAAACACCGAGTTTTAAGTAAATCTGTATATTGAGCTGAGTAGCATGGCACAGTACAAAACATGTAAGTAATACTGACCTACCCTCGACTTAGCGAATATTTTTATAAAAGAATATTACACAAGTTTGAAGGTACCCACATTATAACATATATGACATACCTTTCCCCCAAGTATGTAAAACACAATATTAATATGAAAACATATAAACTTAATGATATAGTACAAAACTTACATATTTCAATTAAACTTAACATTATAACAATTATTTAATATCTTATAATAAGTATGTATTTTAAACTACAACATAAACTCACAATTTGGAGCTGGCCTGGTATAGGGAGTTTTTCCATGAAAAGCAAGTTTGTTTCTAATTTTACCGCCTGAACAACTAGGTTCTGACTCTAATGGAATACCTAACATTTCAGCCCATTTATCTCCGCTAGGTATTTCTATTATTTCCTCATTCTCTGGTATGTCCGTTTCAAACTGATAACTTTTCTGATGTTGTCCTTCCCCATAACTTTGTTCTACCATGTCCGTTTCTCCAGTCTGTCCTAATTCTTCATTAGTAATCTGCTTTTCTGAATCTGGTACATTATGTTGTTTAACTAACTGATCTATATGCCTACTGACTACCATTCCATCTCCCGTGTCAACTCGATAACTGGCTGGACCATCTTTGCTTACTACAGTACCTGGTAACCAGCGAGGCCCACTACTAAAATTCCTGTACATAACCTTCTGCCCTACGTCTGTCTGTCTGTTTTTCTTTTGGCTATTTCTTAAGATTTGACTTTCCCTATTTTTACGTGTTTGATCATGTGGATTAATAGTGTCAAGCAATGTGCGGATCCGTCTGTTAAACAAAAGCTCTGCTGGACTTTTGTTTGTAGCCGCACATGGAGTTGCCCTAAGTCCTAAAAGCATGGTTGGGATTTTAACATCCCAGGACATACCGTCCATTTTACGTAGTTTATCTTTAACTGTCTGCACCATACGTTCTGCCAAGCCATTAGTGGATGGGTGAAAAGGTGCAGACGTAATGTGTTTAATCTTGTTAGCTTCTAGGAATGTCTTCATCTCGGAAGAAACAAATGGAGTACCGTTGTCCGATACTAGTGTCTCACACAGTCCATGGATAGAGAAAATCATTCTCAAGTGCCTAATGACGGTAGCTGAAGTCATATTATTGACAATGAAGACTTCGGGCCATTTCGAATATGCGTCAACTATTATCAAAAAAGTTTTATTTTGGAAAGGTCCAGCAAAATCTATATTTAACCTGGACCAAGGTTTCACTGGCATCACCCACTCGTAACTAGTTTTTGGTGGCATATGCCGGTTTTCAGAACATTGATTGCAAGTTTGTACCAAAGTCTCAATGTCGTCATTTAACCGTGGCCACCAAACATAACTTCTGGCGAGTGATTTAGTTTGAACAATGCCACTGTGCGTTTTGTGAAGAGCACGTAGAACTGCTTCACGAAGCGTCGGCGGTACTACTACGCGGCAGCCTAGGAGGATGCAATCCTCATGCAACGACAACTCAGCCCGATGTAGCCAGTATGGACGTAGCTGATCATCTGATACTTTGGCCGGCCAACCGCATAGAATGTGATGACTAACTCGATTTAGAACATTATCCTGTTTTGTAGCATGTGCTATTTTATCTACATTGATCGGGAAGTCATCAGGAGCCTCTGCCATCAGCAGTATGTCACAGAGCTGTGGTTCAGCTTGTTCAGGAACAGGCTGTGGCCAGCGACTCAGTCCATCAGCATGACCTATCTGTGTTCCTGGTTTATGTACAATGTCATAACTATAAGAAGTTAATATCAAAGCTATCCGTGTCAAGCGAGGTGATAAAACATGAGGTATGGGCCTTTTGGGGTCAAAAATTCCTAATAATGGTTTATGGTCAGTGACTATCGTGAAAGTCCTACCCATCAAGTAATTCTGGAATTTATTTATGCCAAACATTATAGCAGTTGCTTCTTTGTCAAGTTGCGAGTATCGACGCTCGTGCGTATGTAATGTCCTAGATCCCATGGCAATAGGACGCTCATGTCCGTCCTTCATGATGTGGGACAAGACAGCTCCCGCTCCGTACTCTGAACTGTCGCAGGTAAGGACCAGCGGCTTGTTCAGGTCATAATGTACAAGTGTCAGATCAGAGGATAGTAAACGCTTAGCAGTATTGAAACTGGCCTGCTCTCGGTCAGTCCACACCCATTTCTGTGATTTGTCGAGCAATCTATGTAAAGGCTCTAATATCGTGGCCTTATGAACTACGAACCTCTCATAAAAGTTGTATAAACCAAGGAATGCTTGTAACTGTTGGACATTTTTAGGTTCTGGTGTATTGAGTATGGACTCGACCTTACTCGATGCTGGGTGAATCCCGTCAGCATCGATAACAAAACCCAAAAATTCCACTCGCTCCTTAGCGAACTTGCATTTGTCCTTATTGAGACGTAAACCCGATTTCTTAATACGTCCTAAGACGATATCTAGACGCTGCGTCATCTCCGCCATGGTACGGCCGCTGACGATGACGTCATCAATCAGTACAGCCACACCAGGCACACCCGCCAGCAACGCTGTCATCAGCCGTTGAAAAATGCCGGGGCATGCTTTCACGCCGAATGCTAGCCTATGTACAGTGTATAGACCTTTGCACGTGTTTAATGTTAAAAGTCGAGACGTGTCGTCCGTAACGACCACTTGTGTATATGCGCGATCAAGGTCTAATGTCGTATAAAATACTCCCCCAGATATAATTGCGAAAATTTCACTAGCTGTAGGCATTGGGTAAGTATCGGTTTCAGTAGCCTGATTCACCGTACTACGATAATCGCCGCACAGACGGACCGCACCGTTCTTTTTTATTATTGGGACTACCGGGGTGGCCCATTCTGAATATGACACGGGTCGCAAAACATTTTCGCCTACCAATCGATCTATCTCTTGTTCAACCCTAGCTTTAATAGCGAACGGTACCGGCCTAGCTTTCAGAAACTTAGGTGTTGCATTCGGTTTCAAATGAATCGCTACGGGATCCCCACGGTAAGTACCGAGTTCGTCCTTGAAAACCTCCCCATACTTGGTTAATAATGCATTCGTTGATGACAATTCAGTATCTAAAATGTTATTAAACTTAATAGAAATTTCGAGGGGCTCAAACCAATCACGTCCAATTAAATTTGGCCCTGAACCTCTAGCCACAATTACATTTAAATTAGTTTGAATGTCCTTATACATAACCGAGACTGTCGCTTGTCCAATAACCGAAACCTGTGAGTCGTTCCAGGTGCGCAGCCGAGTGTTCATGGTACGCGGCGCGGCGACGCGCAGCTTTAGGCGTGCCCACGTGCGCTCGTTGACCAGTGAGAAGGCGGCGCCCGAGTCCACTTCCATGTCCACAGGCACGGCATTCAGCAACACGCGTAGCTTGTAGGCAGGCACGCGCGTGTTCGCGCCCTCTACGTTGTAAATCCCATTCAGCTGCACGTCAGACTGCACAACTTCAGCGTGGTTTAACGTTCCTGAGGTACTTTTCTTTTTAGCAGTGCAGATTTTCTCGATATGACCCTTTTTCTTGCAAAAATGACAAACTGAATTGATAAAACGGCATTCACCACCGTGACGATCTCCACATCTGTAGCAAAGACGAACATTTGTTTTGGTTTTCAACGCGTTGACATCCATCGGCTCAGGCGGGCCGCCCCCGCCCGCACACGGCGCCGCGCTATCGGCACATACCGGCGTGCTCGCGTGCTCGGCGTGCTGCATCATGCGCGCGTCCCTCCCCGCGGACTCAGAGGACACCATGGCGTCAACGACGTCCTTATACTCTAGATTGTCTTTCTTCAACAGCTCGTACTGCAGTTTGCGATCGCTCATGCCACACACTAATCTGTCCCGCAGCATGCGTTCAAGATTTGGAAAATTACAATTGGTACTGATTTTTCTTAATTGAGCGATATAATCCATTGCTGTTTCGTCCTTTGTTTGATCACGATGGTAAAATTTGTATGACATTGATATTTCATTTGGTTTTGGGCTATAATGTTTGGTCAAAACATTTATAACTTCCGGAAAAGTCACTTCACTTGATTTTTTTGGAGTAATTAACGCAAGAACAGTATCGAAAGTCTGAGCACCACATATCGTAAAAAAGTTAGCTTTTTTAACCGAATCGAGGACGATTCCACTGGCTTCAAAGCAATAATTGAGTCGAGTTATGTAACTGTCCCAATTGTCTGTTTTCACATTGAACTCATGAAATTTCACTAATTTACGCTCCATAGTTCACAATAAACACTCGTCGCCACTGTTATGTCCATTAAAACACCGAGTTTTAAGTAAATCTGTATATTGAGCTGAGTAGCATGGCACAGTACAAAACATGTAAGTAATACTGACCTACCCTCGACTTAGCGAATATTTTTATAAAAGAATATTACACAAGTTTGAAGGTACCCACATTATAACATATATGACACTCACATACACAAACAGCTAGACCCGGAACAATTACATGTATAGCACGGCCAACGAGATGCGATACCAAATGTAAACAAAACCCATGCTAAAACCACATCTAAAATGGCCGCCCGAATGTTGGCAAACCCGTCTTAATGTTGTCATGTTTTTGCCAGGAGAACGAGACATTACGACAAAGGCACAAGATGGAAAGAGCTAAATATTAGATTGTCAGCGCCACAGTTGTTCTTTAGGTTAATGACCTTTCGTATCGCTTCTCATTGGCCGTACTATAGGTCATAAGTACAAATATTTATTCCATGTGGGGATTGAACCTGCAACATGTGGCGCAGCAGTCAACTACTCTCTATGCCAACTGTGCTGTTCAATAATGTATATTCTAGCTAGGCTATTCTATGGTAGTGATGGTGATTTATTTGATAAAAGAAAGCCTTTTAAATCGATTTGAATTCTTAAAAAAACATTTGCAAAAAAACATTTTGTTTTTAAGTTTGCATATCCAATGTAAATATAATCCCAGTTTAAGAAAAGCAAAAACAATCTCCTATCAGTAAAATCAGGGTTTTTTTTTATTTCAGAGAATTTAAAATTAACAATTATTTTCATTACCATATTAAAGTATCAGGTGTAACAGAAGAAATATATTTACTAAATTTATTTCTTACAACAAACACACAAACTGTCCCTACACAGCCTTAGCCTCTGATAATAAGCAAACCACCTTGGGATCCAAGCTGGCTTGCACCACTTTACTTCCACATTATTACTTCCAATTTATTGATGCAGTACTACAGTCATATTGATTTAACTTTTTCTGACTTTGCAAGAAGTTTTTTTTTTAAAGACTGCCCCACACTATGAATTTCTTCTGTATCGTGGGTGCGTTTACAAACATTTAAACGCACATACACAACAGCCAGACCCGGAACGACTATCTGTAGGCAATCAACTTACCTGGTGAAATTGAAGTGTTTCATGGTATGCCACTGCCTTGCCCTGTGAGTTCTAATGAGGGGCGTCATAGCTTGCTACATTTTGGGTATTATTTTGTAAAAATTGCCTAATCTATTGCGAAAATACTGAATATCTTGTTATTCTTGTAGGGTACAACATTAAAAATTATGATAATAGGTACTTACTGTAATTCCAGTACAAAATAGTATGTTTTCTATAATATTTTCTTTATCTGCGTCGAATATGCTGGTCATGTTTAAGCTCTGAGCCATACAAACTCTACAGGAATCCGTTAAACTAGTTAAATCAACATTACTCTTGAAATTTGGATCAACATGACTTGTTGCATGTGTTTCCATTGTTTTAGTGCTATATTTACATGGGTTTGTTAACTAAAGTATACAGTAGGAACTAATAAATAAACTGTCACTTAAATCTTCACGTAAAACCATTCGGCTTGTTATTAAATGTTTAAAATATTTACATATTTCGAACAAAACTCACTTGATTGGAAAAGCAATGCAAAATGATATATTCCAAACGTTCCATGTAAATAGAAACTTTGCTTATTTGCTACCGATTATTTCCATCTCTATCGCACTTATCTTCAAAGAAAAAACCTATTTCGAATAAATGCTTAAGATCTTATTATGCTTAAAGTATTGTAGTAGAATGGAATGATGGTCATTGTATTTTTTTTTTACGTTTAGAATCCACATTTTCTGCGTTGTTGTCAGAACTGAAATCCTATTGGTTCTATTATGAATACAAATATGACTTCAGTTTTATTTCCAATAAATTGTAGAAATCATTAAATGTTACAGTAAAAACACCGTCTAATTACTTGGGATTCTAACATTTATGATGATTTTTTTATTATCAAAACTTTAACTAACGTTAACTAAACGTAAAACTTTGCGTAATTGTTTCGTTCAGAAACCTATTAAACTTAAAATAAACTGAAATTTTAAGGATACCCTGCGATTCTCCAAAAACTAACATGTTAATCAAATATTAGTTCATACAGATACATTAACTACTTTTTGGATAAGAAGGGAGGAGGATGAGTAAATCTTAGCGAATGAAAACTCGCACAATTTATAGCAATTTCTAAACTCTACGGGGAAATGGCCGCGCTGTGAACGTCAATCGTGGTGACATCGGCTAGTCGGTCGGTCGTTATATCGTTGAATTATTAATCTTTTGATTACTTA
Organism: Ochropleura leucogaster; assembly: GCA_958449745.1. Taxonomy (NCBI): domain Eukaryota; kingdom Metazoa; phylum Arthropoda; class Insecta; order Lepidoptera; family Noctuidae; genus Ochropleura; species Ochropleura leucogaster. The sequence goes on along the minus strand of OY288228.1, from coordinate 5,694,409 downwards.
TCAGTGATTAATTGTGTTCCTATACCTGTGTGCCGCACGCCGACGCATACCGGTATGTATTACTTCATTGATTTTGTTTGTTTGAACATGAAAGTGTTTGAAGCTATCTTTTATCGCGTTATCTTTATTTTAATGCTGATTTACACGAATTGGTCGCTTAATCCGATTGTAAGACGATGGCCGTACTCATCACTGATTGCGGCGTGATGATAGTACACAGTAGGTCATTTAGAATTCGAATAATTTGATGTTGAACTTCCGTCATACTTTTCGAAAGTAGACTGTTCGTTTTTCCATGTACAATTGCATGTGTATTTATTTTGTCATAAATATAGTCTAGTAATGTTGTTACTTATCTATTTCTGATTATAGTTCAATAGTTTCACGGTTGTGTTACACATTTTATTGCAATTATCCTAAAGAATGTAAAGTAGGTTACACTCATTGTCCGGTCCACCTCTTTTATTTTTCTAAAATTATTATTCACTGACGTATTTCATACATCCTTGTATATTCTGGCTGCTAAGGAAACTCAAATTCTTTTTATATTTACAAAATGTCACTATAAGTGAAGATCAAGGAAGTATTTTACTTAGTATGTCAATTTGACACACAATTGTACCCTAAGATGGCCCACTGACCAAAATAAACTAAAAAAAATAGTTGCCCACTGGTATTGGGTACAGGATCTAACCTACCGGCAATCATAGCTCCAGTGAGGGGTATACCTCTAACGATAAGAGCCTTGTCAAATAGTACCCCTATCTGTATTAAACTTGCTGCTTGAGTGCATTTTGAGGCTCCTAGCAATTATATCGGCACAATGAAAAAATGTAAAGAATAGTAGCCAACTGATATCGGGACCAAGGTCCAAGCTACTGGCTGTCACAAGCCATGTCTGCTTTCGGTCTCAAACCTTTGATCCAGCTGTCTAATGAGAGCTTCCTCAGGTGTTGGTGAGGCTCATGGCAATTAAGTCATTGGCTGTAATGACCAGCACAATGATTGCTGCCTCCACATCCCACATGTTGACAACCTCGCCAAGTCAATACACTTGATTTGTTTTTTTTTTCTCAGCTGCCACATCTGCTCGTCATGCAGAACCTTTATGTTAACAATCATTGTGTGTCTTGATCGAACCACCACCACTATATCAGACTTATTTGCCACAATAATCCTGACAGTGATGATGGATTGATCCCAGTACAATCTGATACTGCCATCTTCAAGAACTGGGTCAGGCAAATATCTATAGTATGGCATCTCTGAATCGATAAGACTGTATTTAGGAGCAAGTTGCTGATAAATAATTCTGGCTACTAGGTTTTGTCTATGCAAATATTCTGCGTTATTATTATTATTGTTACTGAGTAGCATGACCTCCAAGTCATTTTATTTCCTTAACAAATAGTTTTCCATATCTATTTCAGCAATGAATCAGGACTTAAGATGATTTGTCAATTTTTATAGAAAATGGTTGCTATCCTACTAAATGAACTGATAATTATAATTTGTGCATAAGTAAACTTACCACCAAATATTTGTTTATGAAAAAAGAGGGTGTCGCCCATGCAGCGACGGAGTCAAAATTTGCGTCAAAATATGGGACTTAAAACGTAATAAATATATATACTTAATCTAACTCTTTTAAAATATCAGGTGTGATGTTATTTGTGAAGAGAAAACTGATAAATCTAATTATATCCTACTTCCTACTAATATTATAAAAGCAAATGTTTGTGAAGATGTATGAATGTTTGTTACTATTTCATGCAAAAACTACTGAATGGATTTTAATTAAACTTTACAATAAAACAGCTTATACATCAGAATAACACATAGGCTACAATTCATAAAGATAAATTGTTTATTCCATAACCAGGCGAGTGAAACCGTAGCTAGTAATGTTGATATGTCAGATAATCTCAGTCATATGTTGCCAGCTATAGTGCCCACTTCAAGTTGTCTAGGTTGCAAATGTTAATTAAAGATGGACCAAATTTCGTTTCACAATGTTCAGTAATACCGAAGTTCAGCTGCTTTTTACCAATATTCGGTTCGCGTGCCGAATATTCGGTTTAATGTAATATTTATAACAAGCCAGTAGTATGTATTCTGAATTTTGGCAACTTACCTCACTGCTAGTTAAATGCAATCATTTCAAATGAGAATCAAAGAAATACTGTACGTCATCAATTGACCATTGGGTGGTAAAAGTGAGATATGCAGACGCTTCTTGTAAAATATTAGTATTCAGCTAGATTTCTCACGACTGGAAACCGACTCCAACATAGTTGGGAAAAAGCTAGGCGGATGATGAATGAAAGTAAGATTTCCACTCTGTTTCCTCTTGTTTTTCCTCTGTACAACTCTCTTTTAGATCCGTTAAGATAGAAATCCGTTTAATTCAAAACACCTTAAATGTGCACTAAGCCAACTGTAGCTTAGTGATCTATTATTAAGGTAAACATATCTCAAATTGGAATTGGACCAACTTCAGACCCCTGCAGAACACCGTAATAAAATACCATAGTCATACGTCACAAATTCGATATCTGTTAGAACATGTCCTCAATTTTTCACATTAAATCTAAGCGATATTACAACAGCTAAAAAGCGTGAAAATACAACCTAGTTTTCATTAATGTATTGCTTACAGTATCAAACGACCTTCCAAGGTCTAGATATGAGAATATTTATCATTCACGCATTTCCTAGACTCGTAGAGGACACGATGTCTTTCACACGACTTTGCGGGCTCACCCTGGGGCAGTAATGTCAAGGGTTATCAGAAACGCGGCCTGCGATGGAGAGGTGATCCGCAGATGTAATGTTACTAGCTGATTTTCTTAGTAACTTTTTGTTAGTATTGTCTTCTTGAAGTTTGTGAATGATTTTCACGTGATAACTATTGTTTGTAAATACATAAGTTCACGAGGTTTTCGCATGTAGTAAGTAGGCACGCGATACGAACTGCAAAAGAAGTTAAGAGGGCGGAATTTTTCGCCCAGGATGTTTATTACCTAGAGAGAGTACCCAAGACATGATATGCTCCTTTGTTACAAATTTCTACTATGTCTAACGATACATCTTAGAAGAAATCTTTTTATTATTATTTATTAATCCTCCTTCCTTACAGATATCAATACAGACATTAACCGAATGTTTTTCTAAATACGAACCAAAAAAATAAGCTCATACTGCTGTTAAAATAAAGCCTGTATTGGAACGAAGTTCCTTCTCGCGCGTTGCGAAAGGGAGACGGAAAAAATTAGACCGAAAGTTGTAACGACATTTTTTGCAATAGTTGTAAGTATCTACTACTACTATTTTTATCGGTTTCGTTATCAAGCATATACAAGTAGATTGCTAAAGTATATATGTAAAAATAAATGACTACTGCTGACCAAATCACCGTCTAGATTCCCCACCCCCAACGTCATCAAAAATAAGCAAAGCAAAGACCCACCCACCCCACTATAGTGCCTGGCGTTTGAGGGAGAGAACCTCAAACCAACCCAGCCGCCACGAGAGACGGCCCGGGCGTCGAGCGCCACGAGACGTCTCCTGGCCACCGTAGCTGCGGGCCTGTGGACGGTGAGCAATGGGCAGCTCACCGTCCGTCCCTCTATTGACGACAAGCCGTGGTGACGGCGCGTTAGTGTTCCACGCGCGCCTCAAAGAGATGTCATCAAAGCGGAGCGGGATGCGGGTTGTTCTAAAGAGATACCGCGGACCCGGAACAGAAATGGCATGAAGGGAAACTACATGGGTGGATTTTAATCACTACATTTCTGATACTCCCCCCGGCTCCGCCCAGGGCGGGGAAAGTTATTTGATGATTTTCCATCCGCAAAACAAACCCTACTATACTGTTTACGTCATACTTGAACGACCCCTTACCTTGAAGATAAAATATAAATATCTTGGGACAACTCACACACGGCTATCTGATCCCAAGCTAAGCAGAGCTTGTGTTATGATAACCAGACAACTGATATACATACTTATATAATTTATAAATACATACATATTATAGATAAATCACACCCAGACACAGAACAAACAATCATGCTCATCACACAAAGTTGGTCCGATCTCCGGCTCAGCAGTCAGGGCCACTGACCACTAGACCAACAGGCCCGGCGTCATGGACAGCAGATGGACATTTGCCACTGTTATTAATAAGCGTGGAGCTCCTTTCACTCTCAAAATTTTCAGGAAAAACATGTTATCGCCACGTGTTTATATAGCATTCACAAATATTTTAAAAGGGAACTCGCGTTTATGTATGTGATGTTGACTCTATACTGCGCGGTGTCAAGGTTGATGTTCTTTGTACCTAATGCGGCATTCAAACCGACGTACGTTGTTGGTTTCATTCACTTGTTTGTTACTTAATGAGATATACAAACAGTGAGCCCTTAAAAAAAACCGGATTATGGCAAGACGGACTTGTGTATCGAATGCTCCGTTCATACTTGCGACGTAAACAGCCATATCTTTTGACTGCATAGACTTAGAGGTTTGGTTTTTTCATAGCACAAAGGTACCACAAAGTTGAGTATATGGTTTTAATTTTAACTTGATACCTCTATGCGTTTGCGAGATAAAGGGTCCTTGATAGACAGACAGACAGACCACAAAGTGATCGTATAAGGGTTCCGTGTTTTCCTTTACAGGAACGGAACCCTAAAAGTTATAAATTTCATAATATGATCGGTTTAAACATTATTCAGGCTTATTTCTGTATGAATGGTCAGAGGAAAGTTTTGGGATCCAAAGATGGAGCAACAATATCAATATAGTCCAAATTATTTCCACTGTTTTGAAAGGAATTAATTTGGGTAAAAGGCATTTATTCATCAAATTATAATTAAATTAATTACTAAATATATACAACCTATAAATATACACAAACTAATAATAAAAATATACAAGTAAAAAATGGAAAATTACAGGGCGACAAAAATTCGTCCGTACCGCCGTCAACAGGTAAAAAGAGCTGAAGGCTGGCAGCATTACCGCGTTGGATGGAAACGCTTATTTTTTGTGAAAAAAAAAACAGGCCAGCCCTCTGGTCACGAGAAGAATCGACTAACCGCTTGGCGATTTCTCGAAATACTACATGGGCACTCGGACCCCATGGCCCTAGTGTTTCAACCCCAAACGGCTCAAAAACATAATTACCAATCAAGGCTGTATTTCATGAACGGGGATAGTTTGACTGTTGAAATTTTGACAGATTATGGAACATATTTTATATTGTTATTTGTTGTAACACAAAATTGTTATAGATTGGAAATTATTTACTTAGAAATGAAAAATGTGCGAAAGGAAATGAACTTTGGAATCTAGGCTGCAAGATCATAATTTTGCATCGAACGATGCTCACGCGACGATAACTATCATAGATACTCGAAACCTCCGCGCGTTCCCGAGATGAAGGGTCTTGACAGACAGACGGACAACAGTGATCCAATAAGGGTTTCAAAGCTACACAAACTGCTACAAAAACCTCATCATTTTTTTGAGTTTTTCATCCTTTAGTACAGACTACAAACTATGTAACAAAAATGAAAAAGTGTGTCAACTTTGTGAGCTAAGCTAAACTGACCTAGCTTAGCTCTGGGTCGTTTATTAATATAACAAAAATTAGTTGATCAAGCTTTCAAAGGGTGCAGCAAAGTGATGACCTTTTATGATGTTATCTTATGTATATAAATATGACTAGAACTAATTAAGAAATTGCATAGTAAATACGTAATCATATTGACCTCTAAATCTCTTTGCTGTAGAATTATATAGCGTTGAAATAATATATAGCATACAAGAATGGATAAAGTAAGGAATTTCTATATTAGAGGAAGTTTGAAAGCTGCGCCTGTTACAGAAAAAAAATAAAGGGAGTCGTTTGTCTTGCTATGGACTTGTAATGAGGAGGGACGAAGCACATGTGACTAAAAGAGTGATGGATCTGAAGATTAATTTATCAGAATGTTGATTGATGGAGAGGGAGTGGAAGGCCAAAAAGGAGATGGTTGTATTGTGTAAATAATTATATGAAGGAGAAAGGAGTAATTGATGCCGTGACATCAGACAGGGGAGAATGGAAAAATAAAATGTGTTGCGCCGACCCTAAATATTATTTGACAAGGGCAAGAAAATTATAATTCGTACTGCTGCAGATCAATTTGTAGCATAAACATAATCTATCTTCTAATATATAAAATTCTCGTGTCACAGTTTTCGTTCCCATATTCCTCCGAAACGGCTGGACCGATTTAAACGAAACTTTGTGTACATATCGGTCTGAGAATCGGCCAACATCTATTTTTCATACCCCTAAGTGAGCAGCGGGTGAAACCGCTGGGCACAGATAGTCTATAAATAAAATTCTCGTGTCACAGTTTTCGTTCCCATACGCCTCCGAAACGGCTGGACCGATTTAAACGATTTTTTTTTCTATTTTTCATACCCCTTAGTGAGCAGCGGGTGAAACCGCTGGGCACAGCTAGTTTTAATATATTAATCTTTGATTCCGTCGACTCCTTCATCGTGTGGTTAGGTGCCTAACCGGGTCTCTATTTTTAATGATGCCCTGCCTTTGACTCGCCTAAACATGCCGTCGAGAAATATCTCTCAAACATACTGGGTTCCTTACAATGTTTTCCTATACCGAAGCAAGTGATATTCAAACAATACACACATGATTTAGAGGTGCGTGTTTGTGGTTCGAACTTGGTACTCACACAACTAAACTATCACTGATTTGTTGTTCCAAATAAACCCAAGATTTTATCCTAAGGAGGTTTGATAAGACCTGAACTATAAGAAAGAAATAGAAGAAAATATTTTCACCCTTCGATGAATCTTATCTTTCTTGTTAAAATTCTTGTTACACAGTTTTAGTTGCCATATTCCTCCGAAACAGCTCTTTGGCGTGCCCTCATAAGGAGTCTAACCCCCGAATACTGAAACGTCACTCAAATTTTAAGTACCACTTAAATTTAACAGATAGGTACCCAAAAGTGACGTTTGTCAATACAAAATCTAAAGTTTAAGAGCTGCTCAAATGTTAAGCAGCCCTCAAACTTGGAGTGACGTTTCAGTATTCGGGGGTATGACTCAAGCTTTTATACAAAAGAAAAAGAAAATACTAACTAAGCATAGATCCATGTTACAAAGCACAGTATCCACCCTCCCCACACCCTCTTGATCCAGTTTAGTCTCAAATGTCTATTGATTGTGTGTGCCTCTCATTTAGTGACGTCATAGGTAGGGTTGACAACTTCTTCAACCGCAAACGGCGAAGCGAAAAGAACGGTTATGATTTCGACCGGTATGTATTTTGTACGTAATTTGAAAGACAATGTATTTCCAACAGGCAAAAATATTTAAATTATATAAGTACTGATATTTTTAAAATTGTTTATTTATTTGAAAATTACTAAAAATTTTCGCATTACACATTTCGGCGGCAAATTTGCATATATGTTTAGTTTGCATAACTATAGGTACATGGCTATTGGCTGAGTGACGTCATTCTTAATCCAATATGGCAGATTCCTAAAGGTATTGACGAGTTTGCTGAGAAGAATCATACGAGAGTGCGTGGTTTTAGGTTTTTTTGAGTTCCGTTCCTCAAAATTTTAAAACCGTATGTCTGTCAAGACCCCTTTATTTCAGGAACGCGTGGAGGTCTAATGTGTAATGTTTGGCAATGAATACAATTTCTTCGAAGTTATGTTGACGACTATAAACTGTGTGATAGTCGTCAACGCGTGGAGGTATCAAATTGAAATTAACCGAAAAAAAACATCCTTACTAATATTATAAAAGCGAAAGTGAGTTTGTTTGTTTGTTACCTCTTCACGCTTTAATGGCTTAACCGATTTTGATGAATTTTGGTACAGAGATAGTTGGGAACCAGGAGACGGACATAGGCATAGACATAATTTTTATTTCAAAAAAGTGGGATGTGAGGGAGAAAGAGGGAAAACTTAGCGTTGCTATTACAAATCAATAAGGCGCAAGAGGAACTGTGTTACCCCAAATTCAACGCGGGCGAAAGCTAGTATACTAATAAAGAAGTGTACGACTAAACGCCGACAGACACTACGCCGACAGACTGAACACCGACAAGACTTTACTTCGACGGGACTCTTCGCCGACAGGACTCTTAGCCGACACGGCTCATCAGCGACGCAATGGGTAGGTTAGGTTAGGTTAAAACTGTGACCTCCTACGCACGAGCCGAGCGAGCGGAGCGAGCGGTGCCGCGGCAGCGGCCGGCGAGTGCCAGAAACGACTTGCATTAATAGAGAGAGCCATGTCGGCGAAGAGTCCTGTCGGCGAAGAGTCCTGTCGGCGAAGAGTCCCGTCGAAGTAAAGTCTTGTCGGTGTTCAGTCTGTCGGCGTAGTGTCTGTCGGCGTTTAGTCGTACACTCCTAATAAAGTCTGTAGTCCGTTGGAGCTGTAAAAAAATAATATAACCGTTTATGTCGCAAGTTTGCATGAAACCCTCGTTGGCTGGGTCCGCGTCGCACTAAATATAAATATCTTGGGATAACTCACACACGGCTATCTGATCCCAAGCGCTTGTGTTATGGTAACCAGACAACTGATATACATAAGTACTTATATAATTTATAAATACATACATATTATAGATAAATCACACCCAGACACAGAACAAACAATCATGCTCATCACACAAAGTTTGTCCTGGGTGGGAATCGAACCCACTACCTCCGGCTCAGCAGTCAGGGCCACTAACCACTAGGCCAACAGGCCCGTTAAATCAAATTAAAGGTTATATCAACTAGTATTGGAGTTTATAGTGATTTTTTAAAGACTTCATTGTTGAGATTAATACCCGTTGATTAAGAATTGAAGACTTAAGATTACTTGATCGGAAACATGATTTATGCATTTACGAGTTTGAATACAAGTATTGTAGTTTTAAATGATGTTTATTCAATATATAATGATGGTTTTCACACGTCTTTTACCAAAAATACAACTAGATCAGACCGGTGTTTCGTACCCGACTACTCTTAGAAGAAACAGCCAAAACAACTTATATGACGACTATGCAGATAAGTGTCTGAAATCTTCATGTCAGTGTCTGAAATTGAAATACAATCTAATATATAAAATTCTCGTGTCACAGTTTTCGTTGCCATACTCCTCCGAAACGGCTGGACCGATTCAAAAGAAACTTTGTGTACATATCGGGTAGGTCTGAGAATCGGCCAACATCTATTTTCATACCCCTAAGTGAGCAGCGGGTGAAACCGCTGGGCACAGCTAGTCTAATATATAAAATTCTCGTGTCACAGTTTTCGTTCCCATACTCCTCCAAAACGGCTGGACCGATTTCAACGAAATTTTGTGTACATCGATATGTACGATGAGTGAGCAGCGGGTGAAACCGCTGGGCACAGCTAGTGTTTTTATTAAAAAGGAAGTCTATGGTCCTCCAATTCTCTAAGTCTAAGCAGTCAAAAGATGTGGCCGTTTATGATGGTGCGTGAGTCTGACTCACACTTGACCGGTCTTTTTTTCGGATTAAATACTTCATGTTATTTTTTAAACACATTTTAGTGGTTGCAGTGACCCAATTTAACAAAATTACAATATTCGTCAGGTTTTGAAATCCAAGTGAAAACAATTCTAGCATGCAATTAAGGATTACAATGCAATAGTAATTTATTCTTTAATTACAGGAAATTACAATATTAGTAGTATTATCGGCGACTTGCGAAATTAAACGTTCGTACTTTTGCATTGTTTTGCTAAGTTCATTTGTTTTATTGACATCTTTTAGTCCATGATTAGACCATGGGGCCTTAGTCTGCTATTACAATAGTGTCAGAATGGTCGATCACTGATCGCATAATGGTTGATTTTGACAAGTTTAGTATGTAGCAGATTACCAAACTTGTCAATTAACCATTATGCGATCAGTGATCGACCATTCTGACACTATAGTAATAGCAGACAAAGGCCCCTGTCGTACTGTATGGGTCAGAATGCTGGGCTGTAAAAGTCGGATGAAAAAGGATTGCATGTAGCGGAGATGAGAATGTTGAGATGAATGTGTGGAGTGACAAGAATGGATAAAGTAAGTAATGAGTATATTAGAGGAAGTTTGAAAGTCAGTTACAGAAAAAAAATAAAGAGAGTCGTCTTGGTATGGACATGTTATAAGGAGCGACGAAGCACATGACTAAAAGAGTTGAGGATCTGAATGTTTGGGATGGAGAGGGAGAAGAGGAAAGCCAAAGAAAAGGTAGATGATTGTGTTAGGAATGGTAGGAAGGAGAAAGGAGTAAATGATGCCGTGACGTCTGATAGGGGAGAATGGAAGAAGAAAACGTATTGCACCGACCCCAAATAGAAAGTGACAAGGGCAACAAAATAATGGTATGGCTATTTCAGACAGTATTGTTGTTGCAAGAAAATTATGATGTAGTTAGTAGATTTTTTTGCGTGTCTACCTGAATGTTATTTGTTTTGAGATTTAAAGTTCTGCCTAATTAATTGGAAAACGGCGCTGTAATTGATTATAATTAAGTTTTTTTTCTCTTGTGCAATCTAACCATAACTCTGATTATTTAATAATATTTTTGTTTAAACGCATGTGATCAACGTGTGCCTGGAATTTCGTTTAAAAAATTAGCAGTTTCATCTTTAGCTGATAGTACTTAAAATGTCTACGGAGCAAAGGAAACAAACCCGCAGTTCCATTGTTTAAATCAAGTCATATTTATAACTAGCTGTTCTCCGCGGTTTCACCCACGCTGCTCAGCACCTGTTGGTCGTAGCGTGATGTTATGTAGCCTATAGCCTTCCTCAACAAATGTACTATCCAACACTAAAAGAATTTTTCAATTCCAACCAGTAGTCCCTGAGATTAGCGCGTTCAAACAAACAAACAAACTCTTCAGCTTTATAATATTAGTATAGATATTATAGTATAGATTTGTTCTTCAAATAATACTGCTGCATCTACATCCAAGGTCTAATCATACGCCATCTGCATCCACAACAGAAATAAATATAAAATACATATTTGAGATTTACGCATTCATGAATATTTAAATCGAAGACCACAAAAGGATTCGCTGTACACTTGATGGCATTTAAGACCCACGTCACGTTGTATCTGGCATAAATTGTATTCCCCGTCACTTCCCATACCACGCAATACTTAGATCTAAATTGAGACAACTCAAAAATCGAGAATTTTTAGTTATCCTTGTAGAGACAAAAATATGGACGTTTACGTCGCAAGTTTGTACGGAACCCACGGTGCACGAGTCCGACTCGCACTTGGCCGGTATTTTTCTATTTTTTTTTTATACAATTAATGATATTCTTCCTTTCAAGAAAAGATATAGAGGAGGATTTTGCTTAGTTATTAGACTTTAAAAAGGAAAAAAATATCTTTCTTTACCCTTTCTCGCTTTAAAAAAAAAGATAGCCTATGTCCGTCTCCTGGTTCCCAACTATCTCTGTACCAAAATTCATCAAAATCGGTTCAGCCATTAAATTGTGAAGAGGTAAAAAACAAACAAACTCACTTTCCCTTTTATAATATTATAGTAAGGATAAGGATTTATTAATATAGCTAAAACTGTTTGCATGCCTCAGCTAACCCCCGAATACTGAAACGTCACTCAAAATGTGAGGGCTGCTTAACATTTGAGCAGCTCTTAAACTTTAGATTTTGTATAGTCAAACGTCACTTCTGAGTCTCTGTTAAATTTAAGTGGGACTTAAATTTTGAGTGACGTTTCAGTATTCGGGGGTATGACAGTTAGTATTACGATCATTCTTAAACTAAACAAACATCTGTAACTTGAACATACTTTCTGTGCAAATAAAGAACTATTCTATTCTATTTTCCGTGACCAAACTGCTAAAACTTCATCAGCAAGATTCGAATCATGAATAAAGAAAAAAAAAACCTAATATCTGAACTCATTTCAACTTGACCTCAAATCTGAAATGTCAAACGTGTTGCGATGCCGCTTTGCAATGTCAGAGTCATGGTCTTGGTCAAGTGACGTCAGAGGTACGTCCCGGATGACAGCTTACATAACCTGATATTTACGTAACAGAGAGTTTGAACTCTGTAGTAAGAGTCACTTTAATTCCATTGATTTTTTGATAGGATTTTGTGTGGTTGAAACTTTTTTGACGTACCAAGAGGTATTCTCCAGTACCTTGAAGTGTTGAGGTCAGATGTAAAAGACAGGATTGTCTTCGGATGGTTCTATAGAGATACTGTGGCGCCGGAACGCAAAAAGCAAAAGAAGGAACATGGTTGGGTTTTGTTTTAGTCAGTATCTATAAGTCTGACACTCCCTTCTGATTGGCCCAGGAGTCATTTGATCATGTCCCTTAAGAAAATTACTGACCAGCTGCATCCATCCGGTCAGACTGGAAGAAATCCTCAACATGGACTTAGCTAAAGATAATAACACAATTTAGACTCAAATCAAATCAGTTCCTCTGTTTTACTTAAAGATTACAGCTCATCACATGCAATATCACGTTTGTTTTGCCAAAAAAATATCAATCGCTTGATTATAGAATCACCTTAAATATACGATGTCCGAACCTCGCGATAACGGTTCATGCACCCGTCATAGTCCCCGCACGAGGGAACGGAACACACCACACTAATGTATGCGCTCGCGCACGCCACTTACATATCGCCTGTCTTCATATCAGTCGCGCGCTTGAAGCCGCACAGAGCGGACGCGTCGTTCGAAAAATTCGAAAATATCTCGCGAGTGATACGCGCGTGGTTATTTAATTATTTTATTTTTTTGTTGAAAATTATATCTGGATTTCATCATCGCCGGCCCGCGGTATATTTAAAAGTGAGTGTTTTATTTGATTAATATTGTTCTGCTTGAAATAGTTTGCGTTGAATATGTAAATTGTTCGTAAGGTGGCGTTCAGCGAAAGTGCGGAAGAAAAAAACTTGTACTTGTATGTAATTGGAACGCGTGGTTCTTTATAAATCAGATTTTTAATGTACCATTTAAATAAAACAAATCTGTTCAGTGAAATTTACCTTGTTGCCAGTAAAAAGGTTTTTATTTCCAATTTTTGAAGTAAGATTTACGATAATTTGCGGAATAAATGAATAATGCTAAACAAAGTCAAGTCATGCTTACGAAATTGCCGTCGTAGGATAGAAAAAAAAAACAGTTCTTTGCTTTTACAAGAGAAGTGTATTTTCACTAAAAAAACAGGAAAAATGATGAAAGTTCTGGTCGTTCTGGTCGACAAATAGCTTGAGAACCGGTCATAGTAGTTGTAGTAAGTAGTTACTACTCAAATATTGGACAACACTGTTCAAAGTTCACATCGGCACGGCAAATAGCTGTCCATTAAATAATGTCGCCAGCCTCGCATTTTTAATACTAATATATGTGTTTTAAAAACTAACCACTTAGTCTTTCAACAAAGCAGTCATAAAATTTGACTCTACTGACGATTTTTGTAATAAAATTTGACGTAAAACCTTGATTAATTGAAGTTTTCCTTTTGGGGAAGACAAAACGAATGAACGTGGTTTTCCAATTTAAGAATCTTTTATTATTTCTTTAGATATTATTCTTGTCGTGAGTGTTTTGGTCTCAATACGGTATTGGATCATATTTGTATTTACCGGTCCTAAAGAGGTCGTGGGAACTCTTGTGAGAACATTTTGTACTGCTCCTTTTAATGTTTTTGTCCCGAAATCTGTCTTAACCGTCAAATCTCCTTCTCTATCATCATTTTTCTACCCTTGTACCATTCAATTTTCGGTCGACGAAATATCTCGCGTTTTCTTCTTCCATTTTCCTCTGTTAGACGTCATGGCATCATTTACTCTTTATTCCTTCATATCATTCCTTACACAAAATCGTAAAAGATTCACTCGTAAGAGCGGTGGCCATCTCCATCATATGCCCATCTAAATATAAAATTCTCGTGTCACAGTTTTCGTTCCCATACTCCTCCGAAACGGCTCGACCGATTCTTATGAAATTTTATATGCATATTCAGTAGGTTTGAGAATCGGCCAACATCTATTTTTCATACCCCTAAGTGAGCAGTGGGTGAAACCGCTGGGCACAGCTAGTATTCTAATATGTTCTTGGTCATCGCATTTCTAAGTTTTCTTTAGTACATTATCAACCACCGTGCCATTATTCAGTAATTAAACCCTAATGTTCTTGTATTAAGAATGAAAATCGTAAGTATGTTAAAGTATTTTATATTAGGCCTATTATTCCCTAAAACTTTTACACTGGAATTTATTCAGCATAATGTATTACCCAGTAGTAACTTGGTTGGAAAGGTCATATAGGCAATCGCGTAATTTAAAACACTGTTTGTAGTTTATTTAATAAGATTGGGAATATTTGTAAGTACATTCACCAATATAATTTTCTGAACTGGCCATATTCATCTACTATTGATTCTAAGGCCTTCTTTATTTAGTGCCATACTCTTTAACACAAATCTCTTTAATTGTTGTTTTGAAGCCTCTTCAAGCTTTCTTGTTGACTGAATTTATAAGTTGTTTTACCAACTTTTTTAACGTGTGGTTATCTTTAGAAAACATATTGAAATGATCAATTTTGACTAGTACTATTTATTGTGTGTGCTTGTGCCTTCTTGCAATTAATTTCCTTACTATTCCTTCATTCGTTCCTCGAACTCTATTCTCGTTATTTTATATTAATTTTCTATTTATTTTTTTATTTCACTTCTTTGATTACTTATTATATCATCATCATTATTTTCCTGCTCTCATCCTATTTGATTTGGGTTTTTTTTTAGGTTGGGCCACTCGCAGTTCAACTCTCTTGAGTTGTTTTGCTGCTTAACCGGACTTTCCTGTGGTGACCTCAATAAATTAAGGCCCCCAGCCAGGGCTACAAAAACTACTATATATTAAATGACCGCTCGCTAAGGGCACCCCCTGTGGGGTACGGACCTCGGCTTAGGGCGTCATTGAGGGAGGGCAACAAGGGTGGCTGGGTCGATTATGATTTGGGGTTAGCGCATCATGCCTTTTTCTACCATAGTTGTCTCTACGCGTCACCTTATCAGACACGTAATTTCTTGTCATATCCCTCACACAGTAAATCCATCGATTCTTTGATTTTCTCTACTAATTTCTTATCGTAATCAACTCAATATCCATCTTGATATGTTCTGTTATGTTAATACATATTTTATCTTCAAGTAGGATCGCTAAAATGTACCTAAATCAATATGTAATACCCAAAAACCTTGGGTGTTCAGATCCTATCTGTCGGTTGGTAACCGATTATTTTCTTTTTGTTTTGTAATTTTTGCACTTATTTTTCTTTGTATAAGTCGTATTTTAAGGAGGAGCTCGTGGTTAAATAATAGGAGCCGCTCGGGTCGATCTTTAGGTTAAGCCGCACTTGCCTAGGTTGGTCTGTGGATGGGTGACCACCTGTTACATACTGAGTTTCCTCCGTGCCTCGGAAAGCACATTAAACCGTTGGACCCGGCTGTCATTTGTAGATCTTTGACAGTCGTTACAGGTAGTCAGTGTTCCGAAACTCCGACAACCAGTCTTACCAAGGGGTATCGTATTACCCAATACTAATTGGATTGTGGAGGTCAGATAGGCAGTTGCTCCATGTAAAATACAGCTGACCCCAACATAGGCTAAGCAGATGATGATGAGTCGTATTTTAACATGCTTTTATCTTTAAATTAGCTTCGACTGTGTAACTATGTAAAATCTTAAAGTTAAATCTGACCCACATTCGTTTCTGAATGAGCTGAATAACATTTATGGTAATAATAGGGTAATGACTTCTTTAAATGATGGATGAAATACGATTGCATGTAATGGAGATGGACGTGTGGAGTGACAAGAATAGATAAAGTAAGAATGAATATATTAATGAGAGTATATTAAAGGAAGTTTGAAAGTTACGCCTTTTACAGAAAAAAATAAAGTTTATCTTGGAAAAAGCTGTTCCACCCACGCTGCTCAGCACCTGTTAGTCGTAGCGTGATGTTATATAGCCTATAGCCTTCCTCAAGAAATGGACTATCCGACACTAAAAGAATTTTCCAATTCCAACTAGTAGTCCCTGAGATTAGCGCGTTCAAACAAACAAACAAACTCTTCAGCTTTATAATATTAGTATAGATTCGTATAGATATTAGTATAGATAGACATGTTATGAGGAGGGACGAAGCGCATGTAAAAGAATGATAGATATAAATGTTGATGGACAGAGAGGGAGAGGAAAGCCAAAGAAAAGATGGATGTATTGTGTAAGGAATGATGTGAAGGAGACAGGAGTAAATGATGCCTTGTCGTCTGACAGGGGAGAATGGAAGAAGAAAACGTGTGGCGACGATCAAAAATAGAATGGGACAAGGGCAAAGGAAAATTATGATATATTTTTTTACCGAAACAAAATTCCTGGCCCCAATGGCCAACATGGGCCCAAATGCCCCATATTAAACATAACTTGTGGTGAGAACAAGACGATTAGAACTTATTTTTTTTTGTTTTTCATTTTAAATGACCACAATTATATCCTTGGCCGATATAGATATTTCCAATATCATTGCGGTTAACAGTTGTGGGGTGAAAGGCGTAGCAAATTATGTTGAGGTCAAATTCCTTCACCACTAAAAGGAAGTAATGTATAGACAACTATTTATTAACTACTCACCACCTGATTAAAGAGAATTAAAAAACTTATGGAGCGGATATTGGCAGTATTTTCCTACAAAACATTTTGATCCCGAATATTTTCTACTAGTTTTTGCCCGCGGCTTCGCTAGCGTTAAATTCGGGGTAACTCAGTTCCTTTTCCTGATTTACAGGTACCTGCTACCTGTAGTTTTCGCCCTTGCGCCAATTTTTTTCCTTTTCTACCCTCTTTCTCCCTCATATCTCAATCTTTTTACGCCTAAGTCCGTCTCCAGGGTCCCAACTATCTCTGTACCAAAATTCATCAAAATCGGTTTAGCCTAAATGGCTAAACCGACCAACCGGCGTGAAGACGTAACAAACAAACTCACTTTCGCTTTTTTAATATTAGTTAGGATTCGGTATGGGTAGTAGATGTCCCAGGTGTTCGAATTGTAGGTAGGACACGCCTCATGTCTCTAACTTATTCTTAACTAGCTTTTGCCCGCGGTTTCGCTCGCGTTAATTTCTGATTTACAAGTACTGGTACCTGTAGATTTTGCCCTTGCGCCTTATTAACTGTAATAGCAACGCTAAGTTTTCACTTTTCTTCCCTCTATCTCCCTCATTTAAAAAAATAGCCTATGTCCGTTTCCAGGATCCCAACTATCTCTGTACCAAAATTCATCAAAATCGGTTTAGACATTAACCCCCGAATACTGAAACGTCACTCAAAATGTGAGGGCTGCTTAACATTTGAGCAGCTCTTAAACTTTAGATTTTGTATTGTCAAACGTCACTTCTGAGTCTCTGTTAAACTTAAGTGGGACTTAAATTTTGAGTGACGTTTCAGTATTCGGGGGTAAGACGTGAAGACGTAACAAACAAACTCACTTTCGCTTTTATAATATTAGTCAGGACTAATCGAGTTCGGCTTCCGAAAAACCGGATACAGCCGAATTCACACGAAGTGACTGCCTTATCCAAGCTGCCCTGGTTAAGCTAAGCTTGCCTTGAAAATTTCCTCCGTACCTTTGAAAGCACGTTAAGCCGTTGATCCCGACAGTCATTTGTAGGTCTTCGACAGTTGTATCAGGTAGTCGGTGGCCCTATAGGAGTGTATAGGGTCTTTTTTGGCAGGAGGCGGAAATCCCCACGGACACCTCGACTGCCTCACAGATTGTGAGACATCATATTTAGTGCAGGACTCGGATCGGCTAAAACCACCTTCCTGCTCTGCTCGTGTCCCTCTGATGTGGTCAGAGACCTTTTTAGCGTTTTTGTATTACTACTGATTTTCTATTTTAATTTTTTTTAAGAAGTTTTTTTTGTATTATTAATTTGTATTTTGTTAATTTGATGATAATATTCTATGCTTGTTTTTAAATATCTATTCTTGAGCAGAATTACCATATTTAAAAAAAGCATTGAATTTTATTTCTTTTTGTAACTACAGTCGTTTGTAATAATATATAAGCAGTACTCTGAAAGGTACTTTTCTACTTTTGTTTTCTGAAATTAAGGTTTTGTTTAATTAAGGCCAGAGTCATGTAAAATACTGGTATTCAGCTGCACCCAGTCAGACTGAAAGCCGAGCTATAGTTAGAAAAAGGCTACACACATAATGATGCATATTCTTACCACAGTTTTCATATAGGTACGTATCTTCGTCTTGATACAAATCTCTATTGAGTTCCTCGGCGTAAGCGGATGCATGGATGATTGTGTAAATTACACGCAAATCATTCTGTAAATAGTTTACAATGCGGCAATTTTACATGTCAATTGTAAATAGGGTTGGGATCTGACCTAGTTTTACGAATATGACCAGTTTAAGTTTGCAGTTGAAGATGGCGCTGCTTGTCAAGAAAAAAATGTATTGATATGTCAAATTCGGTACATTTATTTTAGTTCTGTGTTTTTCCGTCTGTACAAATAAGTTGGTTGAAGTTGACTTGTATTTATGAAGTGGCGTCCTTGATTTTTCCCGGTTATTTGTCATGGTTTTGTGGTGTATGGGAGATGTTTTCAGGATTCCGTACCTCAAAAGGAATAGACGGAACCCTTAAAGGATCACTTCGTTGTCCGTCTGTCTTTATCTCGGGAACGAGGTGTCGGGTTGAAATTAAAACAGAGAAACTTGCTATATTAACGACCATATATTTTGACTGCTTAGACTACATGGGTTATTTTTTTCACAGCTCTTAGGGACCACAGTACAGTTTTATCTATAATATGTATGTATTTATAAATTATATAAGTATGTACCTATATCAGTTGTCTGGTTACCATAACACAAGCTCTGCTTAGCTTGGGATCAGATAGCCGTGGGTGAGTTGTCCCAAGATATTTATTATTACAGACATGGTTGTTTATGGCGCTTTCGATTCGCGTTTCCGAGACGAAGGTTCTTACCAGACAGACAAACAACAAAGTCATCCTATAAAGTTTAAAAAAAAGGTAAAGGGTGTTTTACTATGGACACTATTAATGTGCAAGTCTTGGTAGATCGTTCTCACATAGTCCTCTAAAATTATAAAAGCGAAAGTGAGTTTGTTCGTTTGTTACGTCTTCACGTTTACATGGCTTTACCGATTATGATGAATTTTGGTACAGAGATATTTGGGACCCTGCAGATGGACATAGGCCTTTATTTAAAAAAAAGTGAGGGAGAAAGAGGGAAAACTTAGCTTTGCTATTACAATAAACCAGGCGCTAGGGTAAAAACTACAAGTAGCAGGTATCTGCAAACCAGGAAAGAGGAACTGTGTTACCCCGAATTAAACGCGAGCAAAGCCGCCGTCAAAAGCTAGTTTACCATATTAAAACTATTTATGCAACCAAGGTTTTGTAACAATATTCTGATTTAAAAGATAGTCCATGGAGTTTCTTGCCCATTCTTCTCCATAGAGATCAACGCTTTGGAATGGGCAACTACAGTACTTTCACAGTTATTGTGCCTTGTGACTGGGACTGTAGCTTCATTTTTATTGTTGTCAATGTTTCGACAGTTCAAAATGAAAAAATAAATGATTTTGAACTTTTCCTTTTGACATAAGCAACCCAAAAAAAACGAAAAATTGTTTGTTATGTTATTACAAAACTCAAATTATCTATTAAGGAACAGATAATTCGTTGTTGGCACCTTTCGTTTAAGTAATCTACCAAGAAAATCATCCAATCAGCTGATAAAACATTGCCTTAAATACACAAAGGAATGTATGTGATTTAATATTAATTGATGTTCTTGATTAGATTTTGAAATTGTCCAATCAGTTAGGTGTACAGGAAAGAATGGACACCGACACGAAAAACTGTTTACGACATATTCAAAACATTATTTTGAACAACGAAAAAAAGTGTGTGTAAAAGGGTTTGTAAAAACCTACTTGCGTAATAAACATAATTTATCACTAGCTGTGCCCAGCGGTTTCACCCGCTGCCCACTTAGGGGTATGAAAAATAGATGTTGGCCGATTCTCAGATCTACCCGATATGTACACAAAATTTCGTTTAAATCGGTCCAGCCGTTTCGGAGGAGTATGGGAACGAAAACTGTGACACGAGAATTTTATATATTAGATTTATCTATCACTAGCTTTTGCCCGCGAAAGTTACTTTGGGCTAACGCTAACTTTAAAGTCAAAAGTCAAAGTCAAAGTTATTTATTTGTGAAACATAGGTAGGTACATGGTTTATGGTATAAAAAATTTTGTTGTCTCACTATGTTTTGCCTTGCAAGGCGTACAGATTAATCAATTTAGCCCGTGTGATGATGAAAAAAAATCTTTTTCTCCCCTTTTTCTCATTCTTTTAGCCTATGTCCGTCTCCAAAGTCCCAACTATCTCCGTTTCAAAATTCATCAAAATCGGTTTAAGAACAAACAAACTCACTATCACTTTGATAATATTAGCAAGCATAGTTTGCTGTCCGTATAAATACAAAAACCTTAGCCTAGATTAACTAAGAATCTATATTCTAACTAACCGGAACTGCAAGTGACAATGTCGTCAGGAAATATGACATAATTCATGAAGTAGTACGAGGCTATTGTTATTATTTAAATAACGTTCATAACCAGCGATCCGTACCACAAAAGGAAAATAATGAATCCATATTAGATCACTTCGTTGTCCGTCTATCTGTGAAGACACTTTATCTGAGGAACGCGTGGAGATACCAAGTTATTTTTTTTTGTTGTTTAAAACAAACGTTGAAACTAGGAATTTCTCCTGTATCGTGGCTGCTAACTAACTAACAAACATTTAAACTCATATACACACAAACAGGGACCTTAGCCTGCTATTACAATAGTGTCAGAATGGTCGCATCACTGATCGCATAATGGTTAATTTTGACAAGTTTGGTAATCTGCTACATACTAAACTTGTCAAAATCAACCATTATGCGATCAGTGATCGACCATTCTGACACTATTGTAATAGCAGACTAAGGCCCCAGTATATTTGTTCCGTGCGAGAATCGAAACCGCGACACGCACCGCAGCAGTCAATTACTCAGCCACTGCGCCAACCATGCCGTCAAAGATGGAAGGGTATTCTTGTCAAAGAGAGTCAGCAAAGCAGAGGGGCTTGCCAGAGCCTCCGCCTGCCGGGGTTGCGGGTTGTTCGAAAGAGATACCGCGGCCCCGGAACGTAAAGGGCAATAGAAGGAACATGGGTGGGTTTTGGTCAGTACAAGTCTGACTTCCCCCGCTCCGCCCAGAGCGGGGGAAGTCATTGGATGATTTCCCAACCGAAAAAAAAGGGTGTTCTTGTACTGACTAAATCGTATCCTATCTATCGTATCTTTTGCTTTAGATTAAAAGTTGATATAGAATAGTGTAAATGTTGTTTAGAAAGTAGGTGTCCTTAAGTTGTAACTGGACTAGTTATGTTTATTGTAGAGCCTGTCTCTAGCTTTGTACGATATCATGGGGCAGATATATGAGTTTTTGTTATTTGACATCCAACGTCATAGCACTCACAGCTAAACGACTAGTCTGTTTTGAAAAAAAAATACGTGTGACACTCGGGGACTGCCGCGGTAAAGCTATTGCATAGCATTTTTTATCAACTTATGCAATAAATAAAAACAATCTAAATAAAATATTTAAAAAGTACTTCCAATGAAAAGAAGTCGAAAAAAGAAACATTTTTTTTATCAACTTAGACAATAAATAAAAATCTAAATTTATAATATTTAAAAAGTACTTCCAATAAAAAGAAGTTGCAAAAAGAAAAACAAGATCTTGGGTTTGATCCAGCGTAATGTCGATATACTATCCGATTCTCTACCAAACACGTTAATAGAACATTAGAATCGGGATTGAAATAACAGACCGTATTGTGTAAACGACGTTAGACAAGCCACACCTCCGTGCCCGTCGGAGTGGGGAGTGTAAGGTTTTTTTTCGTTACGAAATTTCTGGATACGGACCCCGCGCTCAAGGCCCGCGATAGAAGCTATGCAATAGCTTAAAAAAAATTATAAGAGCGAGTCAGACTTGCGCAACGAGGATCCGTACAACTTGCAACATAAACAGGGATATTGCACGCCTCAAGGCCTATTCAGACCTAAGCGGTATTCGCTACCGTCTGCGTCAGAGAAAACCCAGTGGGTTTGCGGTAATGTTACTTTTCACACCAAGGCGGATTTCGCTATCCTTGTGGGTAGAATAACGCGCGGTAGCTATTCAGACCTCTGCGGTATTCGCACCCGTCTGCGGCAGAGAAAACTAAGCGAAACCCGCGTGGTATGTACCTCTACCCACAGCGGCAGCGAATATCGCTCAGGTCGCTTTAGCCGC
This sequence comes from Ochropleura leucogaster, assembly GCA_958449745.1. Lineage (NCBI taxonomy): Eukaryota > Metazoa > Arthropoda > Insecta > Lepidoptera > Noctuidae > Ochropleura > Ochropleura leucogaster. The sequence goes on along the minus strand of OY288228.1, from coordinate 5,671,891 downwards.
GGTACTTGATACTAAATACCTGAGCGAAACCCGCGCGGTATGTATCTCTACCACTCTACCACTATGTCTCTCACAGCGCAACGAATAACGCTTAGGTCTGAATAGGCCTTCATTGAGGCAGTGCTCTACTCTCCCAAGTCTCTAAACCCAGTCTTTCAAAACTTGAATGACTTTTTTCTCACTAATATAACACTTAGAGGATAATATGAGTGCACTAAAATCGATTTAAATAATCAATCAAGCACATATGGTATTTTTATGAAAAATTATTTTGAACATAGTAAATAATAACATTAAAATCAATCATTCTTGGATGTCCGTCGTCTATGTTTATGGATCCATCCGTATGTGGCAGAGAAATTGGTCGAAAACTTTATCGTACCAGAATACTTTTTGGAGTTTACTCCTTAAGAATCGATTTTCATATATAAGGCGCCCGGTATGACAAAAATCCGAGGGGTAAAACCTACTAAAGTAACGAAAATGTGTCACGTTTTTGGTGCGCAACTTTCTAATTTGGCTGTGAGTGTATTAAGAGGTACATATGGTATGCTGTATAGGCGACTATACCTAAATACTATATGTTATTGTGCTTGTTTTTTTCATTAATTTGTGAATTTACCCTTTCATATGATATTAATCTTTTTTCAGTTGAATAAACTCTTTTTGCGTATGGTTAGATACTCGTACTGGAGTAAACTCCAGTCGTGCGTCGGAGCTGACACACACACTTTTTTTTCTTATTATATAAAGTTATACCCTGGGCTTATTCCTAATTAATATTAGCGTTTTAAGTACTGTAGTTTAATTATAATTTGTAATTAACTATATTATTTACATCTTTTTTTTTTATAAAATAGCGTGAGACTTAAAGATAATAATTTATTTGTTATTTTGTTTTAAGAAACTTGAGTTTTTGTTTTAGTTTTTTTTTTATATGTGAATGACCCCTAGGAGGCGTGCGACAAAGAGGGTTGATGTTTTCACAGCACAAAAAGGACTACATACTTGAGTAAATGGTTTTTCTTTCAACTTGAAATCTCCAGGCGTTCCCGCGATAAATTGTCTTAACAGACAGACGGACAACAAAGCGATCCTTAAAGTGTTCCTTTATTTTTTCTTATCTACTATATAAAAATAAGTCGGGTTTTCCTTCCTGACGCTATAACTCCAGAACGCACGAACCGATTTCCACGGTTTTGCATTCGTTGGAAAGGTCTCGGGCTCCGTGAGGTGTATAGCAAAGAAAAGGTAGGGTAGGTAGGAAGGTAGAAAACTGCATAGCAACGCATGCCGGGGCACAGCTAGTGAAGTATATAACCCCAGAAATGCTAAAGTAGACTCTTTCGGTAGTATTTTAAAAGACGAATATAATTATTTTATTTCGTAATTGGTTTTTTAAAGCGGGCTAAAAAAGCGTTTAGGCATAAGCCATAGGGTGTATTTTTATGAAACAACATCTTTTGTTACACGGTTTTTATTCCTATTGTTTGTTAAATGAAGGTACACATTTTAAACGACTTATGCCCCGTTCCAATAAACAAAAACGACTCGTTGTGCTTACGGATAGTTGTATTTTGACATAAGTTCTATGAGACGTAAGTATGTCAAAATCTTACTATTCGTAAGCAAAACGAGTCGTTTTTGTTAGAAAAGGATAAGATTCTCAATTTGACTCTAAGTTTGTAACGCGATTTCTCCGACGAATGTTCGCCGATTTTTTCGAAATATTTTTTGTCATCCAAAGGGTATACTGCCGAAGGGATCCATCCCATTTGATTTTTTTTTTATCTATATTGCTTCGGTAATTTATAAGTTATCCTTACTAAATTTATGTTACGTCTTCACGCCTAAATGACCCAATCGATTTTGATGAATTTTGGTACAGAGATAGTTGGAACCCTGGAGACGAACATAGGCTATTTAAAAAAAAATGTGTTTAAGAAAGATATTTTTTTTCGATCATCACGCAGTTTAAAGTTAGCGTTAGCCCAAAGTAACTTAAGTAACTATCCCACGCGGGCGAAAGCTAATCTTCTATAATACATTTTTTTTCTTCTACCTAATGTTTATAGATAAAATGCTTATAGCGAGAAAAAATAAAACCCGATAAGAATTTGTGTTAGATAACATCATACCACATAGTTTTGGTATAAGTGGCTGAAATAAGTAACTTTTTGCCAAAAAGAAACAACTTCCAATAACAATTTGAATAATGTCCGGTCGCAGGGAGTGACGCCAGCTCCTCCAATCACTCAAGGTCGGTAGAATTTAAAGTCTTTGTTAGTGTTCGACCGAAGGTTCGGTTTCGGCTAAAAAATCTAGTTTCGGCTTTAGTTTCGGTTTCGGCCGAAACTACGACCGGAACTGAATGTGCATTCGGGAGTTTTCGCGCTGTCATCGGTCATGTTCGGCGCGTTGAATGAATGAATGAATCCCATCAGAGCCAATGTCGTGATTCGCTTGTTTGTTTGCTGTTCGTTTTGTTTTGTTGTGGTGGCGAGTTTTCGAGTGATTTATTTTGAATTTGGTAAGTTTTATCTTGTTTCATGTCATTATGACATAAGAGCGGGTAATAAACATCAAAAAAATATTCAATAAGTACTAGCTTTTGCCCCCGTTAAATTCGGGGTAACGAGTTCCCCTTTCCTGATTTACAGGTACCTGCTACTTGTAGTTTTTGCCCTAGCGTCTTATTTATTATTTATTATAATAGCAATGCTAAGGTTTCCCTTTTCTTCCCTCTTCCACCCCCATTTTTCAATCTTTTAAAAAAAAAAGTCAAAGCCTATGTCCGTCTCCAGGGTCTCAACTATCTCTATACCAAAATTCATCAGAATTTGTGTAGCCATGTAGGCGTGAAGACGTAACAAACAAACAAACTCACTTTCGCTTTTATAATATTAGTAAGGAAGCAAGGATGACTGATAAAAGTAATAAAAGTGATCCTTGTAAGGAAGTTTCGGTTTCAGCCGAAACAGAGGCCGTTGCCGAAATTCGGTTTCGGTCGAACACTAGTCTTTGTTATTCGTTTCTGTAAGTTCAACCCTCTACTCGAACAAATTTTATCTGACCTCAACAAAAAAACTAGTCAATAATAAAACTATGACATTATAGGTATACTGCGATAGTTGTTTAAAAAGTAGTTATCCTTACTGCAATCTAAGTTTGGCTATTGTTTGATTAAATTTAGTCACAGAGCCAGTCTAATTGGTCAGGGTCAAGGTTTTTGTCAAAACTCTTGATTTAATTATAGGTAAGATCGTTTAGTGCAACGGATAATTAAAAATATTTTTGACACAAAAAATAAATTAACCGACTTCTAAAAATTGGAAAAAAAGCTTGACTTCCGGAAGTCGGTGAGTTTTATGCAAAGTTATTTTATTAATTTATTTAATAATTTATGTACACACAGGATAAAAAACAAGGAAACATCATAAAAAAACCATAGAGTACAAAGGCACAGCTTATTTCGAAAGAAATTTCTAGCAGCAGGCCATTTTTTTTGGGTGGAAAGTCATCAAATAACTTGCCCCGCTCTGGGCGGAGCGGGGGGGCATGTCAGACTTTTACTGACTGAAACCCACCCATGTTCCATCTATTGCCCTTTACGTTCCGAGGCCGCGGTATCTCTTTCGAACAACCCGCAACCCCGGCAGGCGAAAGCTCTGGCAAGCCCCTCGGCTTTGCTGACATCTCTTTAAGGCGCGCGTGAAACACAAACGCGCCGTCGTACCAGTAGGTCTTCAAGAGGAAATATGACGAAAAGAAACAGACAATATTTTCCACTTTTTAGTTTATTTTTTGTAAGTCGTTTTGGTTATTAGAATTATTATTAGTACTATTGCCTCTAGACGCTATATAATGGGCTCTGTCATATTATGGCAAAAAAAAAACAAAATAAGCTTCAAGTATGTATAAAACCAGTTTGACAACTCTTAAGGCGTTGACCGTTTCTAGTTGTTTTCCGTGTAAGTTATTAATATATTGAATTTATCATCTGCTTATGTTGGGGTCACCTTCCAGTGCAACTGGAGACGGTATTTTATTTTTTTACTAAATCTTTATGCACATGTATAATATTGTATTTTGACATAAGTTCTTCTAAGAGACTTATGTCAAAATATAACTATCCGTAAGCAAAACGAGTCGTTATTGTTTATTAGAACCGGGTGTTAATGCCTTGGTTATTTTCTACCAGTCTGTCTTAGCCCTCTCTCACTCATAAATTGGGATATATTTTATTTTGTTAGATGATTACAAGAAAATAAAATACACGCATTACTGGGTGTTATTATTTTAAACAAACAAAACAAATTTACAAAAAAAGGGAATGTTACTTGTAGGCAACACTAAGGTCAAGAGTCCTATTTTTGGTACTAGCTCTTTGGAAATGTGGACTATAGGCTACAGTACGCTATTAAGGTAGTAAATCAATTATTAAAAAATTTGTCGCGTTTGTACGGTATGTTGCTTACAGTCTACACAGTCTTTAATCTGGCATGGTTACTAATATTATAATTAACACTTGAAACGGGATATTTATCATGTTTTTTATTTTTATCGAGTTTCCGCTATTTCGGCGATGTTGCAAACGCCATGATCACGGATGAACTGAAGTTATTGCGGGTGGATGTTTACGAGCAGACAAAACGTTTGTGTGTCGAGAGCAAAATCGAATTGTAAGTGACGGTGTTAGTGGTAACGAACGCAAAAAACGAATAAGAAAGATGGTAGATCGTTTTGTCTGCTCGTAAACATCCACCCGCAATAACCTCAGTTCATCCGTGATCATGGCGTTTGCAACATCGCCGAAATATCGGTAACTCGATAAAAATAACAAACAGGGTAAATACCCCGTTTCAATTGTTAATTATAAGTCTACACAGTGATATAGAGGGATAAGGTGATGCAGAGAAAAAAGATAGTGGGTGCAGGGTGCATAAGAGAGTACTTGAAAAAAAATACATGGAGTGGCTTCTGCGAGAGCGCTCGATACCTCTTGGTAAGACTGGTTGTCAGACTTTCGAGTTACTGACTATCCGTAATGACTGTCAAAAATCAACATTTGGCAACCAGAACCCACGGCTTAGTAACGCTCTTTCCGAGGTTCGCAGAAAACTCAGTATATTGGATGGTCACCCATCCACAGGCCAACCCAGGCAAGCGCCGCTTAGCCTGAAGATAGAACCGAATGGATTTTTGTATATAACCACAAACTACTAAAATAATATGTCTACAATAATCACTTAACAAAGTAATTAAGGAAATAATTATATTTTTTTTATTATGAAGACGCTGTCTGCTTTTATTAATGCTTTCTCAAGGTCAGCTGCCTATTCAAAAATGTTTTTGCTTAACCAAATATGGTCATGCTTGGTTTTAAGATTAAAAAACACTGATCTAAGCAAAACACTGTATTCTAAAGATTTTGTTACGCTATTAGACCATCATCTGTAGCGATATCATCGCTCTAATGACATTCGCGATAAGATTATCTTTTTAACGGACTTCAAAAAAGGAGGTTCTCAAATCGAGTGTTTTTTTTTTGTATGTTTGTTACGCGATTGCTCCGTTGATTGTGGACCGATTTTTTTTTATAATTGCTTTAACCCTATAAAAATAATATAATTTTTATCTATATTGCTTGGGTACTTAATTCATAAGTTATCTTCTACAAGATTATTTTTAGTAATGCGAAACCTGAATATAGTTTGTTCAGAATAAGTAACTGAATCGATTCCAATCATTTTTTCCCAAAAATATTTAAAAAAGTTTATAATATTCACACCATGGGACACTTAGGCGCGTCGCCCACACGACCAAGAGTCGAGGCGCAGATTTTGATCATTTTAGCAATAATTACTTAATGCATTTTGTTGAAACATTATATACATCACGTCTGTAATCTCCGAAACGTCAGACAGAGGTGTACCTAATACCACATCATAGTATTTCCCATATAATTAGGGACGACCCTATTACCATCAACAGAGCACAAATCTAGACTCCATGACTGCTGCTGGCAAATACCTGATAAAAAACCTGATAACACTTTACCCGACCCGGCAATTGAACCCAAGACCTCACGCAGCATGCGATTGCGACCACTACAGTAATGACTGTAATCGAGCAGTTTTTATTTATAAAAACAAAATGAAGTTACAAAAAAAAATCCCACGCCTAACAAAAATGGCCTCTTCGATTGCACTGTACAGGGACGTAGCTATTGCCGTATGAATGATACGGGCCCCTCAAGATACAAGGGCCTAGTATATATTGGGGAAAAAAGAACCCTGCAACTTTTCTCGACGTTTTAAAAGTACCCATGTAGGCCTCTTTGAAATAAAAATATTTGATTTAAATGCTCTCAGTTCAATGAATGACATCTTATTGGACCGAAGTCCCTGCCGGGGTTGCGGGTTGTTCGAAAGAGATACCGCGGCCCCGGAACATAAAAGGCAATAGAAGAAACATGGGTGGGTTTTAGTCAGTACAATTCGTACCCCCCCCCCCCGCGCTCCGACAATAGCGGAAGAAGCTGTTTGATTATTTCCCAAATTTCCGCAAAAAAGGGGCGAAAGTCAAGATGTTATTTTATTTGTTTTGCTAAAATCATTTGCTATACACTAAAGATTTTGTTCCCCCTTTTAGGCTTTACTGCAATCGGGTTCTAAGGGCCCCAAAAATAATTGAGACAGGGCCCCACAATGACTAGCTACGCCACTGGCTGTGTATACATTTAACTAACAATTAAACGTTTTCTCAGTCGTTTATAATGACGACTGATTCTCAACTAGGTACATAGAACAATCACTTATGTAATATACAATACAAATATTTGTATTTCATTTTAGCACTGGACCTTTTAAATGTGATGTCAAGGCCATTTTCCATTATATTTTTCTTATTTCATTCGTACAGAACTCATACTGTGATGGTAGAATCGTAATGAAAAGTTTTACCGTGGATAATTAGTTTTTTTTTTGGGTTTTTTACCTCAAAAGGAAAAAATGGAACCCTTATATGATCAACTAGCTTTCGCCCGCGGCTTCGCTCGCGTTAAATTCGATATAACACACCAAGCAGACCTGCAGTTTTTGCTCTCGCGCCTGATTAATTTGTAATAGCAACGCTAAGTTTTCCCTTTTCATCCCTCTTTCTCCCTCACATCCCACTTTTTTCAAAAAAATATTAGCCTATGTCCGTCACCTGGTTTCCAACTATCTCTGTACCAAAATTCATCAAAATCGGTTAAGCCATTAAAGCGTGAAGAGGTAACAAACAAACAAACAACCTCACTTTCGCTTTTATAATATTATAGTAAGGATTTGTTGTCCGTCTATCTGACAAGACCCATTATCTCGGGAACGCGTACAGGTACCGAGTTGAAATTAAAACCATATACTCAACTCTTTGGTCCATATGTTTTGGGAACATCAACCATCTAAGTCTACTCAATCAAAAGATGCGGCTGTTTGTTCCGCAAGTTTGTACGGAACCGCCGGTGCGCGAGTCCAACTCGCACTTGGCCGGTTTTTTGCGAAAACCACATTCATACTGAAAACTTTTCTCAGGACATTTTTTCTTTGCTCTGCATCACAACCCTCATACTGATATAAGCCTTTTTTGCGGATCTCAAATTAACCCACCCATTTTTCTTCTATTGCAAGTTCCGGGGCCGCAGTATCTCTTTCAAATAACCCGCAACCCCGGCAGGCGTAATCCCTGGCAGGCCTTTCTGCTTTCCTGACATCTCTTTAAACCGCGCGTGGAACACTAACGCGCCTACACGACCTGTCGTTAATAGACGGACGGACGCTGAGCTACACGTTACTCACCGTCTACAGGCCCGCATGTACGGTGGCCGGGAGTCGTCTCGCGGCGCCCGACTTCCGGGGCGTCTCCCGCGGCGGCTGGGTTAGATTGGGGTTCTCACGCTCAAACGCCCGGCCACCTTCGCTAGCATGAATGCTTCGCAGAAGGAGGTGACCGCTTTCCATTCCCACTCGCTCCGTACCATGGACTGAACCAGGGCCGGACGCAAGAGATCGCCGCCTCCGATCGCCTCTACGAGGGCACGGCGGTGCTCCGCCCCGTGCTGGGCAGACCGCCACTGTGTGCTCCACCGTGTCCTCCGGACCATCGTCACAATATTGACACCTGGGCGTTTCCTCCCGCCTGATTATGTTCAGGATCCTCCCGAAACATCCGTGTCCGGTGAGGACCTGCGTCAGGCGGTAGGTGAGAACGCCATGATGCCTCTCCAGCCACTCCTCAAAGAGGGGATTTACCGCCACTATTGTGGCGTGCCCTGCACGGAGTTACGAGGGTTGCTCTCTCCATGCCACCATGAGATCGCACCGGAGGTCTGTCCGCTGGGCGGCAATTTGCCGTGGCAACAGAGATTCCCCCCGGAGTAGTGCCTCCGCGCGCCACTCGTACAGGCGCGCGAGGACTATCGCCTGCAGATCCCACGGTGGCAATCACATCTCTAGCCTTAATTCATGTTTTCTACACTTCTTAGTTGACTAACTGTATATTACAAACTGGGTGGGAGTATAGTAGTTGGCTAGTTGTTTTTAACCTTTTGACACCATTGTGACGCTACGTGCTACGAAACTCGACGTCGGTTAATTTGAATAAATTATGAACACTTTAGGCTTCTCACTCGCTTTCGATTTTACGTGAACAAATCGTTATATGGCTAACCTTTTCTCAACTATGTTGGGGACGGCTTCCAGTCTTACCGGATGCAACTGACTACTAGTCCTAATTCCTTTTGCGGGGCAACGCGCCTCTTAAAAACAGAATTATGAAAATAGGTCCGCAGTTGGCGGACAAAACTAAAAACAATACGCGTGGCACTCGGGCACTGCCGCGGTAAAGCTATTGCATAGCATTTTTTTTATCAAATTATGCAAAAATAAAAAAAAAACTTTTGCAATAAATAAATTAAAAAACTAAATATAATATTTAAAAAGTACTTCCAATGAAAAGAAGTCGCAAAAAGATGTCGTCGAGTGATGTCGTTTAACTATCCGATTCTCTACCAAACACGTTATTGACCGTATTCGTAATGAAATTTCTTGTTAGGCTTTTACGTTACGAAATTTCTGGATTCGGTCTCCACGCTCAAGGCCCGCGATAGAAGCTATGCAATAGCTTAAAAACTGTCAACATAAAACCATCTTTTTTTGCAGTCGGTTGTTAAAAAAAAAATTGAGCCCATGACTGCATTTAAAATACCGCGGAATTTATGATAGCATTGCGTTATTCATAGTCTTGATGAGGCTTATCTAATCCGTATGGCGATTCCTTGGAAACTGTGATTCGATGTCACTGTCAATGCCTACGGTATGAGCTTTAATGTGGCATACTGTATTCAGTGTTACAATGTGTTCAGTTTATCATACCATAACCGTTATTTTTTTTTTCAAGACCTCCATAGGCTATAAAAGTTCTTTTAGCGAAGCCATAAGTATTTGTTTGCCTCGTTTTTGCGTTTTTTTTTTGTTCTAGACTTATATATAAAGATACTTAGGAACCTTCTAGTAAAAAAGATATTAAGGGTCAAAGTTCCCTAGTTCAATCCATGGTCTCTGGAATGGGAAGCGGTCACTTCCTTCGAAGCAGTTATGCTAGCGAAGGAGGTGGTCGGGTTGAGGGAAACACCTCAAACCAACTCAGCCGCCGCGGGAGACGTTCCTGGCGTCGTCGGGTGCCTCGACACGACTCCCGGCCACCATAAATGAGGGCCTGTGGATGATGAGCAAAGGGTAGCTCATCGTCCTTCCGCGCAGTGTTCAGTCCATCGCCTGCTGGTGTCTCGGATTGCTCGAAAGACATACCGCGGCCTCGGAACATAGAAGGTAAAACAAGGTACATGGGTGCGTTTTAGTCAGTCCGCTCTGCCCAGAACGGGAGAGATCGAAAACATTTGGTGATTTCCTATTTAAAAAAATCTAGCAAGTAGGAATCGGACTGGCGCACCGAGGGTTCCGTATAAGCTTCTGACATAAACGGGCATCATTTTTGACTGTGCAAACTTAAAGGGCAGGTTCACAGCTTCAAGGTACCACAGACTTAAGTATATAGTTTTAATTTCAACTCAATACCTTTACGTTTTCCCGAGATAAAGGGTCTTGACAGTTAGACAGACGGACAAAAAAGTGATGCTATAACGGTCCGGAGCTCACCGTCCGTCCGTCCGTCTATTGACGACAGGCCGTGTCGACGGCGCGTTAGTGTTCCATGCGCGCATCAACGAGATGTCAGCAAAGCAGAGGGGCCTGCCAGGGACACTGCCGCACGGGGTGAGAGGTTGTTCGAAAGAGATACCGCGGCCCCGGAACGTAAAGTTGTTGTTGAAAAGTTTTTTGTACATCTTCTAATATATAAAATTCTCGTCACAGTTTTCGTTTCCATACTCCTCCGAAACGGCTGGACCGATTTAAACGAAATTTTGTGTACATACCGGGTAGGTCTGAGAATCGGCCAACATCTATTTTTCATACCCCTAACTGAGCAGCGGGTGAAACCGCTGGGCACAGCTAGTAATAAATAATAACTTCGTCCTATCCGGGTGTACCTTGACACCTCTCAAGGTTTTCCTTGTGGGGCACGGAACTCTAGAAAAGGGAATATATACGATACAAACACATTGTTTGAAATGGTTGATGATAGCATACGATGAAAGAACAAGTGTAGAAGCCTCTTAAAACGCGGTAGCAACGACTTTTTATAAGATTTCCCGTATGCGAACCAAATTATTTTATGCTTGAGTATCAAGGCTGCTATTTATGCCAGTCAATAACCTCACGAAGTGTCGAAAACCTCTTGAGGACCTCGCTTAGAAACTGGGTCGAGTAGGTATTTGATTTCTTGATAAAACACGAAATGAATAACAGGATTTTTTTTTAATTTTGAAGGCAGTGGCTCCTTGTGTTATATTGGTATTCAGCTGGATCCGGTTAGACTGGAAACCGACCCCAACATAATTAAGACTAGATAGATGACAGTGGCTGAGCGTTCGACTGCTGCGTTGCGTGTTGCGAGTCCGATCCCTGCACGGAACAAATATTTGTATGGTCTACAGATGATTGTTTCGGGTCTGGCTGTTTGTGTATGTGAGTTTGAATGTTTTTAAAGGCGCCCACGATTCAGGAAAAAATCCTAGTGTGGCATATGAAGTTGGGGTCACATTTCGGAGTTGCGGGTTGTTCGAAAGAGATACCGCGGCCCCGGTACATAAAGAGCATAAGAAGGAACATAGTTGGGTTTTATTCAGTAAAAGTCTGACATACGGCCCGCGGCACCCAGAGCAGGGGCAGTAATTTGATGATTTCAAATCCACATAAAAAGGGTTATAGTACTCCCGTGAACTCACAACAAATCGTTTACGTGTAACACGCCTAATGTCAACATTCTTTGCATCAATTAACATAAAAAATATAACTGTTAACGAAATTCCATTCAGACGCGGCAATGATTGTGTTTTTAACTGAATGAGTGACCATTGTGGGCCTTGTATAGCACGGCCAACGAGAAGCGATACCAAATGTAAACAAAACCCATGCTAAAACCCCATCTAAAATGGCCGCCCGAATGTTGGCGAATCCGTCTTAACGTTGTCATGTTTTTGCCGGGAGAACGAGACATTACGACAAAGGCACAAGATGGAAAGAGTTAAATATTAGATTGTCAACGCCACAGTTGTTCTTTAGGTTAATGACCTTTCGTATCGCTTCTCGTTGGCCGTACTATAGATTCTTAAACTGACGGCACGATTGGCGCAGTAGCTGAGAGATCGAGTGCAGCGCCGCGTGTCTCGGGCACGATCCTCGCACGTAACTAATATTTGTATGACCTACAGGTAATTGTTTCGGGTCTGGCTGTTTGTGTATGTACGCTTAAACATGTGTAAACGCAACCACGAACAGGAGAAATTCCTGTATAAAAGTAAAAAAATAAATGCGTTTTCTAGACGCTTGTTATTTGTTAATTTAACGTTCCTAAAGGTAAGCAATGACTTAATGTGGGGTCTACGCTGTCCTCTCATGCATAAGTAAGTACTAATGGTGGATGGATGGGTGCATGGATGTTTGTCACTCTTTTACGACAAAACGACTGAACGGATCTTGTTGAAATTTGGGACAGAGGTTGATTGAATTTGTTTGTCTGGAATAACACATAGGATACTTTTTTCTTGGTTATCACGCGGGCTAAACCGCGGGCGCCAGCTAATGGTACATTAATTATGTACCATTATCACAACTTGAAACATTTTTGGGGAAAAAACGCCTATTCTACTTTAAAAACATCGAATGCTCGATGTTCTGTAATAAGTGAATCTTCAAATCTATCACCACTTTTAAATAAGATTCACGGCTATCTCATTACTATCACAAAGTATTTCATTGTCCTTGTTTTCCTAATATAATTAACCTTTGGAATCCAGGTTATACCGTCATAATTTTGCATCGTACGATGTTCATGCGATGGTATCAGAGATGTGTCACAAGTTTTATTGATATAGATAACTAGGTTTTGCCCGCGGCTTCGCTCGCGTTAAATTCGGGGTAACACAGTTCTCCTTGCGCCTTATCGATTTGTAATAGCAACGCTAAGATTTCCCTTTTCTTCCCTCTTTCTCCCTCACATCCCACTTTTTTTTAATAAAAATTAGCCTATGTCCGTCTCCTGGTTCCCAAGTATCTCTGTACCAAAATTCTTCAAAATCGGTGTAGCCATTAAAGCGTGAAGAGGTAACAAACAAACAAACTCACTTTCGCTTTTATAATATTTAAGGATATGTTCTTATTAATATAACAATGCATTTTATTTCACGACATTGTTACGTCTTCACGACTAAATGGCCGAACCGATTATGATTAATTTTGGTACAGAGATAGTTGGGACCCTGGAGACGGACATAGGCTATAATATTAAAAAAAAAAAGTGCGAATATGGGGAGAAAGAGGGAAGAAAAGGGGAGAGAAAGATATTTTTATTATCGATCATCACGTGGGTTAATGTTAGCGTTAGCCCAAAGTAACTATGCCACGCGGACGAAGTCGCGGGTGGAAGCTAGTGTCCTTATGAAACTGACACGTCGAGGATTTTTTTTTTAAATGAATGATTACAAAGCGTTTATGTTTTATCTGACTACCTACATTATATTAATAGACATAATTAATAATAGTCATTTATTATTGAATAACGATATATTAGTAAATAAGGTGTAAACGGACATTTCACGAAGTCGTCATCCATACATTTCGTGCAACAAACTAAATATCTTTTTGGCGACTTTTTTGCGGGTGATAAATTGGGAATCAAATCAAATCATTTATTTCAATTAGACCATTACAGGCACTTTTGAATGTCAAGAAACAAAATGAATCTACGGTCACAAGGCATAATAACTTGTGAAAGTACTGCAGTTGCTCATTCCAAAGCGTTGATCTCTATGGAGAAGAATGGGCAAAAAACTCCATGGACACTCTTTTAAATTCTAATATTTTTACAAAATAGTATTTACATCATTCGAGTTGAGATTATACAAATATGTGAGAACGATGTAGAAAGACGTGCACAGTAAGAGCGTCCAGAGTAAATAAAAGCAAAATTCAATTTAAATCTAAATAAATTAAAAATGACCGTGGTAGTTAAAAAATGACCAGTCCCAACTGACAGCGCCCGTTCACGAACAAGACGTATGGATCAGCCCCATTCAGCTCGACCATTTTGAAGGGAGCTAAATGACCCGACACACCCGCCACTATCAGCGAGACATTTAAGTGAGCATGACACTATTAACCACCAGGGCTTCGTCAAGTCAATGATAATACATAGCACTCGGGAGGTCATGGAAGTATTGAAAGTTTTTATAAGGGACCTACACAAATGACCTTTTTTTGGTATTGTTCGTCGTGTCGTTGAGCTCCTTGGGTTATGAGTCGAGCTACACGATAACTGACAAATGCTTGCACTGACTGGACAGTTCCACTCAGTCTGTGTGGTGCTTTCTTAAAAAGACCATTTCAGACACAAATCTGCATAGTCGTCATGTAAGTAGACCAAGATTTTGAAAAAAAAAAGAAACAAAGATAACTATAATCTAATATATAAAATTCTCGTGTCACAGTTTTCGTTGCCATACTCCTCCGAAACGGCTGGACCGATTTAAACGAAATTTTGTGTACATATCGGTAGGTCTGAGAATCGGCCAACATCTATTTTTCATAACCCTAAGTGAGCAGCGGGTGAAACTGCTGGGCACAGCTAGTCTTTATAAAATTCTCGTTTCACAATTTTCGTCCCCATACTCCTCCGAAACGGTTTGACCGATTCTCATGAAATTTTGTGAACATATTGAGTAGGTCTGAGAATCAGCCAACATCTATTTTTCATACCCCTAAGTGAGCAGCGGGTGAAACCGCTGGGCACAACTAGTTATATATATATAATTATACTAACTTCAAAGAGACTATAAATTATTATTATCATGAAAACTTAATGATTTAGAAATAAAAATGTGCGAAAAGAAATGAACTTTAGAATCTAGGCTGAAACGTCATAATTTTTAATCGAACGATGCTCACGCCATGGTATCACAGAATGAGTCACGATTTTCATTGATAAAGATAATATTCGTTTAGCTGTTGATTAGGGCAATTCATAATAATGTTTATCTTAAAGTTTTATTTGCTTTGGCTTCCGTAATTTCATGTTGAATTATTTAATTGATATGTACCAAAATTCATCAAAATCGGTTTAGCCATTTAGGCGTGAAGACGTACGTAACAAATAAAACAAACTCACTTTCGCTTTTATAATATTAGTAAGGATATCCTACATCCTACTAATATTATAAACGGGAATATTTGTAAGTATGGATAGATGTATTGATTTTTGTTACTCTTTCACGTCAAAACGGCTGAACGGATCCTGATGAAATTTGGCACACAGGTAGATTATAGTCTGGAATACACAAAAGATACTTTATTTTTCGATATCACACGGGCGAATTCGCGCGTTTTTACCAAAAATCAATACCTTCTTCAAAACTCGAATTGCTACAAACAAAACCTGTCTTATCGTCCATTAAGTAAACTGTAATTGTAATAAACTGACAGCGCCAAATAACCATTTTATGCGGATCTCTCGTTTTAAAGGAAATATTTATAAAGCGAGGCCGTTCTTTACTGGAAATTAAGCTACCATTAAAAATGTAGGGTAACTCAGTTCATGAACAAGGACTGCGCGGTGAGCCGGTGACGCAAAGATACATGGTCAAGGTTGCTCGAATACTATTTTTATACTTATATTGGTTTGTAAAACGATTATTTCTGATATCAGAGTTGTAAATTGTGTTTTGTAAAATGCAGTGGTTCTTAAATCTAAATCCTTACTAATATTATAAAAGCGAAAGT
Source organism: Ochropleura leucogaster (assembly GCA_958449745.1). Classification (NCBI taxonomy): domain Eukaryota; kingdom Metazoa; phylum Arthropoda; class Insecta; order Lepidoptera; family Noctuidae; genus Ochropleura; species Ochropleura leucogaster. The sequence continues at coordinate 5,656,454 of OY288228.1, read as the reverse complement.
GAGTTTGTTTGTTTGTCACGCCTAATTGCGAAAAGGGGGAGGAAAGGGGACAGACAGATTTTTTTTCGATCATCACGCGGGTTACAATTAGCGCTAGCCCAAAGTAAGTATGCCTCGCGGTCGAATTCGCGGGCGGAAGCTAGTATAGTTTCCAATAAAAAACCCGGGCAAGTACGAGTCTGCCTCGCGCACCGAGGGCTATGTACAAACTTGCGACATAAACAGCCATATCTTTTGACTGCGTAGACTTATTGTCGGGCCTACGCTGTCCTCGACAACATTGTAAAACCAAATGATTTCAAAATAGTAACCATGGAGTTTCTTGCCGGTTCTTCTCCATAGAAAACGACCAACCCGAACCGTGCATCTTTTCTCGACGTTTTATAAGTGCCCATGTAGGCCTATGTGAAATAAAAATATTTTTGAGAGATATGATTTTTCAAATCTGAGTACTTATATGATTTAGATTTGACCCAGATGTGTTCCACTGCCGGCAAAGACGTTCCTTCCTTCCTCATATTTTTTGTTTTGCTATTTGGGTCCTTTTTTGTAAAAACAGCTCGTCACTTCATCATCTTCTGGGCTTACCGCGTCGCTGGGTCCTGTTATACGAGTGTAGACTGACGCTAATCCTTACTTACTAATATTATAAAGCGAAAGTGAGTTTGTTTGTTTGTTTGTTACCTCTTCACGCCTAAATGGCTAAACCGATTTTGATGAATTTTGGTACAGAGATAGTTGGAACCCTGGAGACAGACATACGCTATTTTTTTTAAATACAAGTGAGAAATGAGGGAAAAACAGGAAAGAAAAGGGAAAACTTAGCTTTGCTATTACAATCAATCAGCCGCAAGGACAAAAAATACAGGTAGGAGGTACCTGCAAACCAGGAAAGGGGAACTGTGTTACCCTGAATTTAACGCGTGCGAAGCCGGCAAAAGCTAGTTTATTATATTCCGAGTTGATGGTGCTTCAAATTAATTTAGGCTTTATTGTAGTCTTTTTCTCTCACCAAATAATATATGTTAATTTCTCACGGAAAATACAATTAACAATTGTACAAAACAACATAGTATTTCCATGATGTATATTTTAATTTTAAATAAATACATAATACTAATATAGAAGGTGTAGGTATCATAATCGGGGTTGCAGGTTGTTCGAAAGAGATACCGCGGCCTTACAACATATAGAGAAAAAGAAAGAACATGGGTGGGTTAGATTTTAGTCTGTAAAAGTCTGACACTCCCCCTCCAAAATTATTTAAAGAATTCATACAAGATGTATCGTTATCAAAATTAACGCAAAACCTCACTTGTGGTCTCTTAGACCTTGAATCTGAATATAAGTTTTAATAGTTCGAAAAAAAAAACTGACCTGAAGGACGCGATTATCTGATCAACAAACATATAGATATGATAAAACAAATAAATGAGTACCTACTGTTATGAATTTCCAAAAGTTTTAGTTAGAACATAAGTTGAATGTATTACAGCCGTATTACTTATTCTAACAACTTAATTGCTTAGAAAAGAGTCAAAGTTATGTATTTAATTTTGTTATACATAGGTAATCTAAAGTCATTCATCCAAACTAGGCTGATGGTTAGCACAAGACAGTTCTCCAAAAACCCTTCGCGGACAGTTTCATTTTATATTTTTATCGTTTATAAACTCACTAGCTGTTCTCCGCGTTTTCACCCACGCTGCTCAGCACCTGTTGGTCGTAGCGTGATGTTATAGCCTTCCTCATGAAATGGACTATCCAACACTAAAAGAATTATCCAATTCCAACCAGTAGTCCCTGAGATTAGCGCGTTCAAACAAACAAACAAACAAACTCCTCAGCTTTATAATATTAGTAAGTATAGATTGATAGAGTAGTATGCCTTTTCAATCAATAGTTTTTAAGATGCTATTTAAACTGGTTGACGTTAGTTAAACTTTTTTTTAAATAAAATATGGTAATTTATATAAAATCTTTGGACCCATGCATAGACAACTCTTTGGGAGCAATGTACTCAAGAATGAGACGGCAAAGAACACCTACCCACCCAAACCACAGGTCCATAAATTAGCCATACCTACTTCATCTCAGCTGATTCCTACGACTACGTCATCGGGCAAGATCGGATCAGGCGATCGTACCACGCGGTCCGACCAATCAGAGACGAGCGAGAACTCGTCGACCAATTGATGTGCGCATACATACACAGGTTCGCCGCGTTCTTAATTTGAATGCTTTTTTTTTTTAAAAGTGTTCGAACATATTTTTTAAATTGTTTGGGAGCTTGTGGCTAAATAGTAAAAGTTGTACGGGTCGATCTTTAGGTTAAGCCGTGATTGCCTAGGTTGGTCTGTGGATGGGTGATCACCAATTAAATATCGAGTTTCGTTAAAAGGCAAGCGAATAATAAAAATAATCTATCAACCATTTATTTCATAGAACATAGGTCGGTTCACAGGTAATATAATAAGAAATATGTTTACTAAGTTTTGCCAATAGATTGTGTACAAAGTTAAGGCAAAAAGAAACAATGAAAATAACATAATTATAAAAAATAAAAACAAAATAAAGAAGTTAGGTAATAATCTGAAAATGTATAAATTTACAATCACGTAAAATGTTGTCAGTATAATTAATAAAAAAATTAAATCAAATTAAACTAAGCACACCATTTAGATGATATCACTGGTTAATTAATTATAAGTTACTAGCTTTGCCCGCGGTTTTGCTCGCGTTATATTCGGGGTAACACGGTTCCTCTTTTCTGATTTGCAGGTACCTGCTACCTGTAGTTTTGCCCTTGCGCCAGTTTTATTGTAATAGCAAAGCTAAGTTTTCCCTTTTCTTCCGTCTTTCTCCCTCATTTCTCCCTTTTATTTAAAAAAAAAGCCTATGTCCGTCTCCAGGGTACCAACTATCTCTGTACCAAAATTCATCAAAATCTGTTTAGCCATTTAGGCGTGAAGAAGTAAGAAACAAACAAACTCTCTTTCACTTTTATAGCATAGCATTCAGCATCAAATTTTATTAATTTATTGTGTATAAATCATTCACTTAAGTATGGCAGTATAAATAACAATGACAATATAAATAACAATATTTTATTGTATTCTCTAATACACTAGTGACCAGTGTTCTATACTTCTATAGTTTCCACCTTTCTTCATGAGAAAAATGAGTATATTATGTATGTCTTGCTATTTTTGAACACATTTTCCGGGAAATGAATAGCGTTAACAATATTATTTCCTGTACATTTGACATGCCTCATACTGCATATTATGTATAAATCGTTATGGTTTATTCGGTCAGTGACTTGCTAGTGTGTATGGTACGCAATATCATATGGTTCTTTATTATTGAACATAATAATCATTAATAATTAATCATGCTCTCATTAGTAAACTAGAGATATCTTCATTTTAATTATGCGTCGTTTTCCCGCGCGGTCTCGCAACTGACAGTGACAGCCAAAATGGCCGCCACAGTAAAGCAGCACGCATAGAGCACTTTTTTTTAAACCACAGACTAAACAAAAATTTTCTTTTGTTCACAGCTAAAACTATCATCCCTATGACGTGGACCACAACGAAACATTAACAGTTGAACACACACAAACACAAAAATGTCGTCAAAAGCTATATACGAGGCGACCGGCAAAGACCTCATTAATAGGTAAGTTTTTTTTGAACGAAGTCCCTTATGGTGCGTTGTGAAAGGGGGCTAGACGGAAAAAATTCTTACGAAAAGTTGTCACGACACTTTTTGCTATAGGAAGCTATTGTAAGCTGTGCGGTGTCGCATGTTTCTCTGTCTGTCTGTCTGTCTCTCTCTCTCTTATAGAAAGCAAGCCAGATATTTTCATTTCTATAGGAACTTCGTTCCATCCGGGTGTCCCTCGACACCTCTAATTTTTTGCTTTTTAATTTTTTGAATGAATCCATCATGTCATCATGAGGAGCTCGTGGCTAAATAATATCAGCCGCTCAGTTCGATCTTTAGGTTAAGCCGCGCTTGCCTAGGTTGGTCTGTGGATGGGTGACCACCTGTTACATACCGAGTTTCCTCCGTGCCTCGGAAAGCACGTTAAGCTGTTGGTCCCGGCTGTCATTTGTAGATCTTTGACAGTCGTTACAGTAGTCAGTGTCCCAAAAGTCTGACAATCAGTCTTACCAAGGGGTATCGTATTACCCAGTATTAACTAGGTTATGGAGGTCAGATAGGCAGTCGCTCCAATTAAAATTCTGGTATTCAGCTGCATCCGGTAAGACTGGAAGCCGACCCCAACATAGTTGGGAAAAGGCTAGGCAGATGATGTCGCTTAGTTTATAAGTTTTCTAGAGGCGTTAACTGCAAGGCATCCACAGAATTGTCCGGTTAAGCAGATAACGACCTCATAGGTGGAACTGCAAGATGCCATACAAAAAAAACAGCTGCTCTTATAGAGGTGTATCTAATAGTACACCCACATTTCGATAGTAATTTCCCATGTAATAGGGGGCTACCCTATTGCCATCAACTAGGCACAAATTCAGTGGTTGCTACTGAGAAATTCTCAATAGAAAATACAATATCACTTTTGGGAATCGCATCTAGGACCTCAAATACAGCAGTGGCGCTTGTGATCACTCGTACCACTTAGCTTTTTTTATGTAAGTACTAGCTTCTAGTAGTTTTTATACAGGGTGGCCAGTTGATAGGCGTCCAAAGAAAAAATTTAGATGCCTTATGCTCAGGGGTACCTGAATTACCCCCATGTATGTTCCGCGATTATTTGTAGTTTAGGAGCTAGAATTTTTTTAAGTACTATTTTCAAAATTTTCACTTAACATTGGTTTTTATTTTTTATCTCTTTATTCCTATCATTTCCAGATATTCTTTTTTGTGAAATCTATTAGCAATAGCAATAGCTACCATGCCAAAAAAACCGTTTGCCTAGGCATTGTAAAACTTACCACAAAATTTGTCCAAAGTTCAAAATTACCGTTAGAGTTTGGTAATCAAAAATGTTCAGAGCTTAATAAAAAATAAGTCAGGGGTGCCAGAGGTTTCTAAATGATCTTAAAAACTTCTATGGACCTTTAAAAGACAAAATCGTTAAAAAAATATAGAGCTTGATCGGGGATTATTTCCTGTAATTAGCTTTGATAGCAATAAAGGTATTTTTACAGTTATTGTTATAATTTGTGATTTCGTTATTTTTTCAAATCAAATCAAATCATTTATTCTTTGCAAACATGGGTAATTTTTACATAGATGTTTTCATATTATATAGTGCTCCATATTTTACCGTCGCATAGGCATGCAAATAATATTCGAAGTTAAATTAATGACATAATTATAAATATACATAAGATGTTATTGAAAATTATTAGAAAATAAATGTCAAATCATAAAAATTACAGAAATGTCAATTATTAAAATTAAAATAATGTCAGACTAGTAATAATAATATACAATTACAATTTATAACATTAGAACACAATTTTTAAAAGCTAAATTAATGACATAATTATAAATATACATAAGAATTTATTGAAAATTATTAGGAAATAAATGTCAAATCATAAAAATTACAAGAATGTCAATTATTAGAATTAAAATAATGTCAGACTAGTAATAATAATATACAATTATTTTTCAATTATTTTTTTTAAAGAAGTATTTAAAAATGTATTTGTAAGAATGAATAAAGAAAACCAAATATACAATTACAATTTAGAACATAAGAACACAATTTTTATCGTACTAAGAGACAAATACTACACAATACCAATACAAAATTCTTTCTCAGTAAGGAATTCACTGATATTATAGTACGATTTGTGCGTTAAAAAGCGTCGTAATTGGTTTTTGAATAATACCAGCGGCAGTTCTTTCCATTGTTTAGGTATTTTATTATAAATGGCCGGAGCCATACAGTAGACACTTTTGCGCATTAGTGCCGTTTTGGCAGGATGGGTACACACTAGATTATTGTCGCGTCTATTACGTGGAACTACGTCAGCCAAACGTTTAAAACGATTTGGATTCGATTTCACAAATACAGCTACTTCCATGATGTACAGACTGGGCAGTGTTAAAATTTTATGTTGTTTAAAGTATGGCATGCAGCTATCAGTGGATTTGAGCTTAAACATCGCGCGTAAACATCTCTTCTGGGCTTTAAAAACTGATTCTCTTTCGGTTGAGTTCCCCCAGAATAATATACCGTAACGTAAGTGGGATTCTACTATCCCATAATAGGCCGTAAGAAGGGTATCCATATATACAATTGGGGATAGCGATTGCAGAGCGTATGCGGACTTACTAAGTTTCTTACATAAACTATCAGTATCCCAAGGAGCACCACAAGCTGTATAAAAGCTGTATATTCGTTTATTTTTATACCACTAACTGTATAGTGAGACTGTACAAAGGCTGTATCAGCGCTTATACAGCCCTTATAACTAAAAAAGGGGCCCATTCTTATACAGCCTTCAGCATTATTATGGCTGTACAGTAGCTGTAAAAGAAAAAAATAGGCTGTAATGTAGCTGCAGTGGAGCTGTAGTATGGTGTAAAAGGAAACCACAGGAATGTGTTATCTTTTTATAAATGTCTTTAAAAGATAAGCGGTTCTTAATCGGTGTTTTAAGAGAATCACAAAGGGAAAATTTGTGAAACATGTCAAATATTTCTATTTTAGATACATAAATGGCGATCAATTATTATTTCATGCAAAATTATAAATAAAGTAATGATCTTGGACTTTCTGTGTGATAATCTGTAGATTAGACGTGCCGATTTAATTTTGTTGTGAAATAGTGTATAGTTTTGTGTCAAAATATTCACGCGCCCGCAATATAATCAAGATTAAGTAAAAAATTAACTAAAACAGGTAAGTAAGTTTATGGTTTTGAGGTTAGAATAATATAATATGCTTGAAAATACTGCATAATATTAGAGTACGCTCATTATTTTGGCTGTAAAATTACGATAGCAGCTGTAGCTATTGTCAAATATCCTTTGATTTGTATTATGTTTTGTTTTTGTTTATTCCAAAATGGCGATAAATATTAAACAGCATAAAGTATATCTGGAGGGTATTATAGGTCCTGTAGCTTTACTATGCAGTTTTTAGATTCCATTGTACAGCTATTGCCTTTAAATAGGCATTATATTAGAATATTTTTAATATTTAGGCTGTATATCAGTTTTTAAAACATAAATTGTACAGCTCATTAGGGATACGTATTCAAAATGAAAAACCATGTATAATATATCGCTTGCATTTGTTAGATTTCGCCGTTTACACTAAGGACTATGTGCAGTAGTGTTTTAGTGTGTGGTGTTGTGTGCCTTTTTTCATATGATTTTCAATATTTTTCAGGAAAATATGCCGTTTAAAATAATTGAAACAATAGAAAAAGGCCAAAAACGACTTTGCATTATACCTAGTTTTTGGGAGCCTAATGGTATTTTATGATGGCCAAAAAAGCAATTAGATATCAATATATTGGTCAAGAACCAATATTCGCAGCCTGAACATAATTTGGTCTTCTTTACATTGCTGTGTCAAAAGACAATTATTATCATCATACGACGAAGCAATAGAACTAGATCTCATGCTAAAAAATAGCGACACCGAATTTGATAATCAGACAGAAGTAATCACAACTAATAGTAATAATAACTTCAGTAATAACAATACTCTAGCTGGGTAGTTGGTAAGCATTATTTTGTTACTTCATTATTAGTTAGCCTTCCCCGCATGTCTATTAGACGTGACTCTATGAGTGTTTAATAGACGATCCACTGACCAATATATGTATAGTATACCTACATACTTAACATTTTGGGCCAATTCCATATCCAGACTACGGTATCTCTTAAAGCCAAAATGTTTGAATAGCGATTGACAAAAACATCATTAATCCATTTTATTTGTGATTTCAGGCACTTAATCAACCAGAGAAGTCATTAACTTCATCTACAGCTACAACATAAACACCGGTTCTTCCAACAACTGCAGCTAAATACGTTATTCAATATATAAATGACCCTGATGTGGCAACACAAAATACTGATTTCGAAACACAAATACGCATAGCAAAACACTGATGTGAATCAGATTGAAAATTACCTAAAATTTATTTTAGACGATCAAATAAATATGACACAAAAAAAAAACATATTTCTTTCTATAGCCCATTCCTTAATTTTACGACGGATAAGTAAATTTTCTAAAAGTTCGACTTCTTTACTTGTACTGCTGCTTGAAAATATATCATTATCAGTTTCCCAAGGTTTTATTAAATTTTCACTTTCAATATCAATGATTGACGTTTTTGCTGCGGAACCTTCGTAAGACGTCGTCTGAAGTGGCGCTTGACTGTAGATTGCTCGATTCATGACTACATTCTTTTCATTCTCTATAAATGACGACTCATTATCACTAGTTTCATTTGGTTGGTAATTTGTTATATTTTTTTAATCTCTTTTAATCTTCCTTTTGACTCCAACCATGCTCCATATTTTTATCCAGAATTACACGTTTATTTGCTAATAATGCAAAGATAGACGACTGACAATAAAACAGACTAAAGCTGTACTATAGAATTAATTTATTATTATAGTGTTTTAACATCATATTTGTCAGAAGTCATAAAACTCTAACACTTACAAGGGTGTATCATTACGCAATAATAACAAGTTTTATAAAGGAGTTTGCATATACCATTATACAGAATCAAGTATAGAGTGATACCATATTAACACATAAAGCTGTAGTAAGTAAGTGATCACATGCAAAATACAGCCTCTGTGCAGCTTGAATAATAAACATTAGCTTAAAGTGTCAAAAAATCTTAAAGTTTTAAAGTAGAGTTTTAATATTCCGTTTTAACACCTTTAGTTTACGCGGATTCTTTTATAAAGATTTAGTACAGCTTGAGCTGTATAATAACTGATAAATCAACCTTATAAATATAAAATCTTTTCTTGACACCCTTGTACGTCTCCAAAAGAACTCTAAGTTCTATAAGTGCTGCATATTTGATGTCGGTAACGCCTAAGTGCTCCTTGGGATGTGCTTTCCAATTCAGGTTTTTATCAATTATGAGTCCAAGAAATTTCGTATTTTCTAATTCTTCCACAACTTCATTGTCGTAGTGTATGTAAGGGCTATTGTTGGGAATCCGCTGACTAAAATGTATTGCTTTAGTTTTCGTCAAGTTTATTTTTAAATTATTTACCTGTAACCAATTTACAACATTTTTTAAACAATTATTTATGTCCGTTTCATATGTTTCGACACTTTTACATTGTATTGTCACAGTACTATCGTCCGCAAACAGTGTTACTGGTTGTTCAACGCATTCAGGTAAATCGTTTACGTACAGTATGAATATAAAAGGACCCAGTATGCTCCCTTGAGGTACTCCAAACATAACTTCACGTTCTGAGGACCGATATATTTCTTCGCGCTTGCTAACTGGATTATCTCGACAAATTTCAGTTATTTGTTTTCGATCTTTCAAATAAGACTCAAGAAGACTAAGTAAATTGCCTCTTCTCTTTTCCACTGTTATGATAAAAAAATAAAAAAATTTATTTAAAACACCCAACAAAAGGTTTTCGAAATGCCGCCCTACCACAGAAATGCACAAGCTACATCTACGAAGGAAATTTTTAAAAGACAATTTCGCCCGAAGATGTATATTGTGCATTTCTGTGTTAAAGCGGCATTTTATTCGCTCACACGACATTTAAAGAAACATCTCGTTGTGGCATGCGTCTTGTGTGCCTGCGCCTCAACTGCACCTCGACTGTTGATCTTGTGGGCGACGCGCCTAATGCACCCGCGCCTCGTCTGCGCATCGACGGTTGCTCGTGTGGGCGACGCGCCATAGTATCTTATATTTCATCATTTGATTGTGTTATTGCAATTTACTTTAAACTGTTGTATAAATATTTTTTCAAGATTAAATGTGATGAAATTATGACCAAATTATGTAAAAGCGTGTGTAACTTATAGTGATATCAGAGACTTATTTTAAACATGACGTAAGTATGTCATATAAATTAGTCCTTTTTAACACGTTTTGTTGGATTCACTTGTAATTATTTAAATAATCCTAGAAGTTAGATTTAACGCACTTCCCGGTTTTCTATTTTGCATACATTTTTAACCGATTTAAAAAGAGGGGGAGGTTCTCAATTTGACTGTATTGTTCCCTATTTTTTGCAGATTGGAAATCATCAAATTACTTCTCCCTTTTACTGAATAAAACCCACCCAAGTTCCTTCTTTTGCCCTTTATTTTCCGGGCCGCAAATTCATGATAAATGATGTTTATTTTACAAGTAGGCTTTCATAAACACTTTTACACGTCTTTCTTTAAAAGTAAAAAAACTAAACTTTCTTTAATACTCAGGAAATCAGAGGGTCATAGTCTCTTTTAAGGTCCAGACAATAAATATTGGTCAACTTACATGAGGACTATGCAGATTAGTGTCTGAAATGGTCTTTTTAGGAAACCCCCCACACAGATTGAGTGGACCTGTCCAGTCAGTACAAGCATTTGTCAGTTATCGTGTAGCTCGACTCATAACCCAAGGAGCTCAACGACACGACGAACAATACCAAAAAAAGGACTGTGTAGGTAATCTCTTTCGAACAACCCGCAACTCCGGTGTACTGTTCCTTCGGGTTACATTTCGCGGGCGAAGCCGTGAGCAACAGCTATTTACATCAGGATTTATTTGTTTGCAGGCATATAGCAGCCGGCACAGCGTTGGTGCCGTGCCGCTTCGCCACCTTTGAGCAAGGTACCATATGGGAGGACGAGCTCGGAAAGAACCCATGGCTCGCCAAAGAGGTAACGACAGCTTATATTTATTTATTTTCTCACTACACTAAATACTAATGGTACCTAATCCATACTAGCAGATTGGTCTGACTGTAACTGCCACCAATAGCAAGGGCAGTTGACACAATAAATAATATTATTCCTAACGACCCCCAGTGGTGCCAATTGAGTGGTGGCCGTTGAGACAAATATTATTAGTAATGTTCCAACGTCCGCCACTGGTGGCCGTTGGCACAAAAAATAATGCACTGTTCTAACGGCCACCACTGGTGCCCGTTTTAGTGGTGGCCATTGGGAGTAAACCAGTATATTACTAGCTGTGCCCAGCGGTTTCACCCGCTGCTCACTTAGGGGTATGAAAAATAGATGTTGGCCGATTCTCAGACCTACCCGATATGTACACAAAATTTCGTTTAAATCGGTCCAGCCGTTTGGGAGGAGTATGGGAACGAAAATTGTGACACGAGAATTTTATATATTAGAAGAAGATTAGACATTTCTAGCAATTAACACCAAACCTCAACTAAATATTACATGTTTTAGGCAAAATTGCATAATAACTTAAAAATAAGCAAATCATTTACCATAATTACGATTAAATTACGTCGACAGATACCAATATCAGATTAACAATCACGCATTTATGACGATACACATCTGATTTATATAAATGGCTTCTTTTAAACTGTGATTGCAATGTCGTAATCATAATTACGTTATCAAAGTTATCCAAAAAAAACTGCTGAATTGTGTAAATAAATGACTAATTTACATCATAACTTAGTTACTTTGGGCTTACGCTGACTATGTAAAAACCGTGTGATGAATGAAAAACAAAGAGATATTTTTTTCTTTCCCCTTATCTTCCCTCTTTCTTCCCTTTTTCTCACTTTTTTTTTGGCCTCTATCCGTCTCCAGGATCCTAACTATCTCCGTACCAAAATTAATCAACATCGGTTTGGCTATTTAGGCGTGAAGACGTAACAAACAAACTCACTTTCGCTTTTATAATATTAGTAAGGATTCTATCACCACGCGAGTGAAACCACGGGGTGCAGCTAGCTATTACATATTCTTAAGCTATTAATTATGATGTAATAGTATTGCATTATTACTTTAAATATGAAAATCATTAACATTACAAAATAGCATTACTTATATAGATTTAATATCTGATAAATTTCACATCTAGCATCAGTTTATATCCGATTAACAATTACAACTTATGTCAATTTATACCTGGTTGAATTTAAATCGTAATTATAATTACGTAATCATAATAACATTATCATAAAAGCTCCCGTCATAATCTGATGTTACTGTTGTGATCACGGATTTATCGATAAAATGTAGTTATCAATTAATCAGTCATTTTATCAATAAATACTTAATATACTCTTAATATGACGATTAATTATTTTGTGTTTCTTGTAAAAAAAAAATACTAAAATTCCGCTAAAACAAAATAAATAAAATTATAGATAGACCATACACATTACAAGAATAACAGTTTAAACTTTTAAATATTGTGACACAATGGGCGGTCTTATCGCTAAAAGCGACCTTTTCAAGACAACCTTTGGATAGATTTAAAGGAGGAGAGACAGTACTGTAGGTAGTCTGTGGTGTAACATTTGACGGGCCTGTTGGTCCAGTTGTTAGTGGCCCTGACTGCTGAGCCGGAGGTCGTGGAGAGACAGTAATGTAGGTAGTCTGTGGTGTTTCCTTTTTGACCATAGTTCTAAAAGTAAACAAAATTATCGACTTTTGTATGCAGCCACGTAGTCTATGCCCGATTGTTTAGGCTCGCCCCCTATTACATTGGACTGAAACATAACTAATCATAAAATTTATAAAAAGGGGGGCACATACAATAAAATAAAACTACCTACTTAACAATTAATAAAGCACAGTTGCTTATTTGTCTGAATTAAGTTGGACCTGTGTTTCAGGCTATAAATTATCATTAAATTATTAATATTTATCCTACTTATTTTAATATTATAAATGCGAATGTTTGGATGGATGGATGGATGGATGTTTGTTACTCTTTCACGTCAAAACGGTTGAATGGATCTTGACGAAATTTGGCACAGAGGTAGATTATAGTCTGGAATAACACATAAGATACTGTTTTTTATCAATCATCACGTGTGCGAAGCCGCGGGCGCCAGCTAGTTTTAAATAAATAAATATACAGTAAGTACCAAAATGAAATCTGGCGAAATGTGCCTCTGTTTATTTATTTATGTAAAAAGCACTGTAAAAAGGAGGACTTAATGCCTTAGGCATTTTCTACCAGTCTACCTAAGGGTGATGCAGAGAGAAAACAAAGTAGGTGCAGGGTGCATAACAGAGAGAATTCGAAAAAAAAATATTCACAATTAAAATATAATGAAAAATAGTTACACAAAAAACAATGAAATGAGAGTTAAAAATACAAAGATACGTGAAGAAAAACTACAGCCATTAAATTAGGAGACGAATCTGCCAGCTTCTTAAGGCCGTACCCTACGCAAATAACCTTGAGCATTCGCTTCCCTCTTTGCCGCGCAGGAGTGAGTGAGTGAGAGCAGTAGTGAATAATGCCTATTTTTTGGAATAAAATCTATATAAAACTAGCTGTGCCCCGGCATGCGTTGCTATGCAATTTTGTACCTTTCTACCTACCATACCTACCCCACCTTTTCTTTGCTATAAACCTCACGGAGCCCGAGACCTTTCCAACAAATGCAAAACCGTGGAAATCGGTTCGTGCGTTCTGGAGTTATAGCGTCAGGAAGGAAAACCCGACTTATTTTTATATAGTAGATTAAGTATTGGGTTTTTGGAAAAAAATATCTACCAAAATATTCATTATAGAATTTTGTATCCATTAGTGTCAGTAGCAAAATATTTACTTTACGAGGAGATGCATGTTATAGATATTTTTTCTCATTTCTGGGGCTTTGTTGTAAGGAGATTTACTAAATAATGACTCAATAAAAATAAAAACTATTTCTACAATAATGGAATCAAGATTATAAAGAAATTTAATGTATTTTTTTTGTTACTTAGTTCGATTTAAATAACAAGTAGATAGCTCTAGAAAACTACAAAAACGGCTTGCACGGCGTTTTGGTTGGGGTGGCGCCTTAAGTAAATGTTCCCGAACTTAACCTTTCTTCCTTAACAGGCTTGATGTTCTCTTCATCTGGACGTATTTAAAATTTCCTTGTCTCCATTCCACAGCAACTGGTAGTCAAACCAGATCAGCTGATCAAACGTCGAGGAAAGCTCGGGCTGGTGGGCGTGAACAAGTCTGCGGCGGACGTGAGGAAGTGGCTCAGCGAGCACATAGGCAAGGAGCAGCAGGTTGGGGCTGCTCTGGGCAAGCTGCGACACTTCATCGTCGAGCCATTTGTGAAGCATGACGCTGTGAGTATACCTTTACAATTTGCGGAGTTTAGAGCAATAAGGAAGGAGTGTCAGACTTTCACTGACCCTACTAAAACCCATCCATATTCCTTCTTTTGCTATTTGTGTTCCGAGACCGCGGTATGAACAACTGGCATCCACGGAACTTAAAACACGATCAGCATAACCTGTAACTATTTAAAAAACCTTGAGAAGTACATACGACGGCACATCAAGCTACACAAAACCATTTTAACCTGATCTCTCTAGTACGGTGTGCGATCAGTAGTAGAGAGATTAGGTTATAATAGTTTAGAATACGTTGACCTGCCGTTGTGTGTACATTTGTTCATGTTTCTTATAGCTCTAATTTTGCACGTATTCGGATGAAAATGCAGTGAGCTTTTTTCGAAATCCAATATGGCGGTTTCCTAAAGATGGCATACTAGTTATTTTTATGTATTCCAATAATAATTATGAGTATCAAAAAAAAACTAATTAGTGAAAAAAAAAACTAATAAGTGGAAAATAACTTTACTAACGGTGGCAAAAATGTCAAAGAAACAAAAAAAATCACAGACTTCCGGAAGTAAAGTTATTTTTCAGTTATTAGTATTTTTTTTTATGTTTTATTTCAGCAATTTTACTTATCACATAATTTTTATCGAGTATCCATTTTCAATTGTTATCAAAAGATTAATAAAATTGATATGGGACCACCTGGGAAGTATAACCTATCAAACAAAAAAAACATTTTGCAAATCGGTCCACGCGTCTTTGAGTAATCGGTGAACATACATAAAAAAAAACATTCCGACGTATTGACAACTTTCTTATTAAAGAATGGGTTTGCTAAGGGGAATACGAGATCGTGTGTTCTTTTAAACATTTTTATTTTCTTCCTTTTTCAGACCGAAGAAATGTACCTGAATATAATGTCGGGAAGACGCTCCGACACGATCCTGTTCCATCATCAGGGAGGAGTTGATGTTGGAGACGTGGATGCCCTGGCACTCCGCCTGGAGGTTACTGCAATCCATCTAAACTATAATATCATAAAGCTGAAGAGTTTGTTTGTTTGTTTGTTTGAACGCGCTAATCTCAGGGACTACTGGTTGGAATTGGAAAATTCTTTTAGTGTTGGATAGTCCATTTCTTGAGGAAGGCTATAGGCTATATAACGTCACGCTACGACCAACAGGTGCTGAGCAGCGCCGGTGAAACCGTGGGGAACAGCTAGTACTATAATATAATAAATGGAAAAGTGTATGTGTGTGTCTGTTTGTCCGTCTTTCACGGCAAAACTGAGCGACGAATAGACGTGATTTTTTAAGTGGAGTTAGTTGAAGGGATGGAGAATCACATAGGCTACTTTTTGTCTCTTTCTACCCCCCCCCCCCCCCCACTTCCCTAAAATAAGGGGTGGGTGCGAGCAAAGATGCGGGCAAAAGTTCGTACCATATGTTTTAGTTTTAGTGATATTAGTCTTCTATATCGTACATACATACAAGTCCATGATTAGACCTGTTGTACTGTATAGTTCAGAATGCTGGACTGTAAAAATGTGGATGAAACGAGTGCATGTAGCGGAGATGAGAATGTTGAGATGGATGTGTGGAGTGACAAGAATGGATAAAGTAAGGAATGAATATATTAGAGGAAGTTTGAAAGTTGCGCCTGTTACAGAAAAAATGAAAGGGAGTCGTTTGTCTTGGTATGGACATGTAATGAGGAGCACATGTGACTAAAAGAGTGATGGATCTGAATGTTGATGAACGGAGAGCGAGAGGAAGGCCAAAGAAAAGATGGATGGATTGTGTAAGGAATGATATTTATTTATTTTATTTTTTACTAGCTTTTGCCCGCGGCTTCGCTCGCGTTAAATTCGGTAGCACCTTATTGATTTGTAATAGCAACGCTAAGTTATCCCGTTTCTTCCCTCTTTCTCCCTCATATCCCTCTCTTTTAAAAAAAAAATAGCCTATGTCCGTCTACAGGTTCCCAACTATCCCTGAACTAAAATTCGAAATAAAAGCGAAAGTGAGTTTGTTTATTTGTTTGTTACCTCTTCACGCTTTAATGGCTAAACCGATTTTGATGAATTTTGGTACAGAGATAGTTGGGAACCAGGAGACGGACATATAATAATACTATAATATAATATTTTTTTGAAAAAAGTGGGATGTGAGGGCGAAAGAGGGAAGAAAAGGGAAAACTTAGCGTTGCTATTACAAATCAATAAGGCGCAAACTGTGTTACCCCGAATTTAACGCGAGCGAAGTCGCGGGCAAAAGCTAGTGACATATAAACAATACTATTGAGTACTAATTTGAACACATCTAGGCTCTAGGCCAGAATGTGCAAAAGTCTTGTCAGTTTTTTTTAAATTCCATTATTTTGTTAATAATTTCAGATTCCAGTAGACACTTTCCCAACTGGTGAAGATGTGGAGCGTGTGCTGCTTAAAAACATTAAATCAGCTTCGATGAAGAGGTAATACATAATTTCCTTTTTTTTGAGAGGTAATGATGAACAGGGTGTAAAGGTTTTCATCCCCTAATGGAAAGGTAGGATTCTAAGACTAGACGGGTGGCGTGTCTGGTAGACCACACCCGTCCAATCCGGGCAAGTACCAGTGTACTTGCCCGGATTTGAACCCACAACCTCGTGGTTGAAGAGCGAGGCCTTAAACACTGAGCCATCAAGACGTCTTTCTTAAACTGAAACTCTAAGCATTTATTTCAAATAGACTATTACAAGCACAAAAAAGAAAAATGAAGCTACAGTCCCGGTTACAAGGCATAATGACTTGTGAAAGTACTGTAGTTGCCCATTCCAAAGCGTTGATCTCTATGGAGAAGAATGGACAAGAAACTCCATGAACACTCTTTTAAATTATAAAATTATTATAAAATCGTATTTACATCATTTATGTTGGGATTATACAAATATGTGAGAACGATGTAGAAAGACGTGCACAGTAAGAGCGTCCAGAGTAAAAACAAAATTCAATGTAAAATTTGAAATAAATTAAAAATGAAACGTGGTAGCTAAAAGATGACCAGTCCCAACTGACAGCGCCCGTTCACGAACATGACGCATGGATCAGCCCAGCTCAACCATCAAGTAACCATGTCAGTTTAAAAAGTTAAATCACATTTCTATATTAACGGCAACTACAGTACTTTCACAGTTATTGTGCCTTGTGACTGGGACTGTAGCTTCATTTTTATTGTTGTCAATGTTTCGACAGTTCAAAAGTACTTGAAATAAATGATTTTGATTTGATTTGATTCGGTTCTACATCGTTCCAGGTTGCTGACAACATTCATCCTGGCTCTCTACCGCGTGTACGTGGACCTGTATTTCACGTACATGGAGATCAACCCGATAGTAGTCACCAATGAGCGCATATACCTCCTGGATCTGGCTGCCAAGCTCGACCAGACCGCTGACTTCATCTGCGCCAAGAACTGGGGAGAGGTCTCCTTCCCGCCGCCATTCGGGAGGGACGCGTACCCTGAGGAGGCGCATATTGCTGATTTGGATGCGAAGAGTGGGGCTAGTTTGAAGGTATGGCGGGTTTTCTTCAAGCAATAGGGCATACGCAGTATGCAAACCTTTTTTTATTATACTAGCTGTGCCTATCGGTTTCTCCTGCTGCTTAGGACAACTTGTCACTTAGATCTATGGAAGATAGTAGCGGATTCTCAGACTTACTGAATATGCATAAAAAAAAATTATAAGAATCGGTCGAGCCGCTTGAGGAGTATGACAACGAACATTGTGACACGAGAATTTTATATATTAGACTAGCTTTTATATATTAGACTAGCTTCCGTCCGCGACTTCTTCCGCGTGGCATAGTAACTTTGGACTAACGCTTAATAAAATATCTTTCTCTCCCCTTTTCTTTCCTCTTTCTTCGCCTTTTATCACCTTTTTACGCCTTTACGCCAAAATGGCCAAACCGATTATGATGAATTTTGGTACAGTGATAATCGGGACCCTCGAGACGAACATAGGCAAAAAAAAGTGAGAAAAGGGGAGAATAGGTAGGTAAGATACATTCTTTTCGATCATCACACGGGTTAAAGTTAGCGTTAGCCCAAAGTAACTGTGCCACGCAGATGAAATCGCGGGCGGAAGCTAGTGTCTAATAATTAATTAGTCTTACAATTGACCTTTCCCAGCAATTATTTTTGCGTAGAATTAGTTTGGTGTACTGTACAGTATGCATTGTTTGACGGTTTCGTAAAATGTTGATTACACCCTGTATAATACGTAAATATCGGCAACCGTAACTAAACACACTGTATACACTTCAAAGTCAAAGTAATGTATTTGTCAAAAACATGGTGTTGGATATTAGTACAGACGCCTGCAGGTCAAGCTACCCGAAGCTGTCAATTTTTCCCAATGAACCTTGAACCTAATACTTTAGAAATAAAGTCGAAAATCTATCAAAGAAATCTGACAGACTGTAGTAGCTTGATGTGCAGGCGTCTGTACATACAATAATGGAAAGTTCAACATGTTTCACCATTACTAGGTATACAAATCGACGGTCCCAACGTACATAAAGACATGTCGAAAATGGCATTTTTTTTTAAATTATCTATCGCACATGCTGACATACGATTTTATTTAATTTATTTACCTTGTTTTAGAAATCGTATAAGAGAACAAGTCTTCTACTTAAATAAAACGAATAAGTGTCGTAGAAACGGTCATCTATCAGTTTATCTAAGAAAACGTGAAAAAAATAAATATTTATGTGTAAATAGCATCATTAAGCTCTTAAAATATTGTAAAAAGAAAAAAAATTATTGCTCATAGAATAGGGTATTTTACTCTATATGAAATAAATTCTAAAAATATACAATTCAGATAGTTTAGGCAACAAGCAGTCGGAAAATGTTAAATTTAGTTAATAAAATAACTAAATAATTTTTTAAATTGATTTCAAAGTTTTCACTTTTTTTAGTCTGTTCTTTTACTACGCGAAACAGTGTCCGCCATGATTATTACGTCATATGGTCATGAGAACAAAAAGTGACTGAGCAACTATTACTATTTTAGTATTTTAAAACTTTACATTTTAATTTTTATTGAAATAATAGTAATCATACCATGGAAGACATAAATACTACCATATAATAATACCATAAACTATAGTGAAAAATACAACTAAACAGAAAGACTAATAACAGCGCATTTGTTTACTCAGGTCATGACGTCAGTTGGTCATCAACTGACGTCATGACCACAGAGTAACATGGCGTCAAGCGTTTTTGTGATTTTACGCGCGAACATAGAAATTGTAAAATTGAAATGCATTTTTAAGGAACTTATCGTTTGAATATTATTCTTTTGATTTTTTTGGTGGTTTATTAGGACCCTAGGATCAAAATGAAATACTTTTTAAAAATGGGTGTAATACCGTATTATTTCTAGAGCGTGTTGAACACAAATGACGCTCTTCTATAAATCTCGGTTTTTGACTTAACCTTATGTACGTAGGGACCGTCGAAATATTGGGTATGTCATTTAAAATTAATTTTTACTACTTAACCCCTCGAGCGTCCTTATGAGCACCCGGGTGCTCATAAGGAAAACTGCTTCAAACGTCGCGTGTGCACCCGTTGGCTCATAAGGAATCGGTTGCGATTGGATGTAACTTTTTGGCGTTTTTTCGCATTTAGCAACACAATATGGTTTTTAGTAAGTAATACAGTCCTTGAGTAACATTTATTTGATCACAACCTAATTTGGTACCATAAATACCATAAATACCGCAAAGTCGTGCGTGTGCGGCTCTGTTCGGAAATATTTTTTTTTGTTTGCAAATAATATGTTTGGAAGTAAAATACGGTGTAATATGAATGCCTGAACATATTTGTTATCGTAATATAGTGTTATTTAGGTGAATATGTGTGTGAATTCGGTGTATTGTGATCAAGTTTCAAGGTTATGTGAAAAAAAATATCAAAATAAAAACATTTCACGTCGCTGTGAAGTCAGGTTAGTTTTAATTTATTAGATATGTATACCAATAAACAGGTAAACTCATAACGAATCCAAAAAGGTATAATTTGTATTGTGTTATTATCTGTATAATGACGAAATCTTAATTTTTGTGAACGTCTACCCAAAATAATTTTATACCTACAAACTGCTTCGACATTTGAGGCATTTTCAAGCAATGTTTGCGGACGTGCGAGGGGTTAATACAGATTGCTAATTATTTTAAGATATTATATTGATTGGCATTGATACACACAGCTGACGGTCCTGAACAAGTCGGGGCGCATCTGGACGATGGTGGCGGGCGGCGGCGCGTCCGTGGTGTACACCGACACCATCTGCGAGCTGGGCGGCGCGGCCGAGCTCGCCAACTACGGCGAGTACTCCGGCGCGCCCACCGAGATGCAGACCGCCGACTACGCCAAGACCATCTTCAGCCTCATGTGCCGGGAGAAGCATCCCAATGGGAAGGTACGAAATGTCTTTGTCTTTACTAAAGTACGGCCAACGAGAAGCGATACCAAATGTAAACAAAACCCCATCTAAAATGGCCGCCCGAATATTGGCGAACCCGTCTTAACGTTGTCATGTTTTTGCCGGGAGAACGAGACATTACGACAAAGGCACAAGATGGAAAGAGCTAAATATTAGATTGTCAACGCCACAATTGTTCTTTAGGTTAATGACCTTTCGTATCGCTGCTAGTTGGCCTTAGTGTAGACCCCTACCATATTTGCGTAAGACAAATCTAATTTTATTTAGCTTTTAATACACCTTTTGTTACTCCACTCTATTTAGGAGGAGCTCATGGTTTAATAATAGCAGCCGCTCGGGTCGATCTTTAGGTTAAGCCCCGCTTGCCTAAGTTGGTCTATGGATGAGTTACCACCCGTTACATACTGAGTTTCCTTCGTGCCTCGGTAAGCACGTAAAGCCGTTGGTCCCGGCTGTCATTTGTAGATCTTTGACAGTCGTTACAGGTAGTCAGTGTTCCGAAAGTCTTTATGAAGCCGCCATTTTGTTTTTCAGGTCCTGATCATTGGCGGTGGCATCGCTAACTTCACAAACGTAGCCGACACGTTCCGCGGCATCATCACAGCCATGGAGACGTACAAGGACGCGCTTATCCAGTACAATATCACTATCTTCGTGAGGAGGGGAGGACCCAACTACCAAGAGGGATTGAGGTGAGTGCTCATCTTAGAGTCAAACCCCCGAATACTGAAACGTCACTCAAAATTTAAGTCCCACTTAAATTTAACAGAGACTCAGAAGTGACGTTTGACCATACAAAATGTAAAGTTTAAGAGCTGCTCAAATGTTAAGCAGCCCTCACATTTTGAGTGACGTTTCAGTATTCGGGGGAAAGATATTCAGATATATACTCTCTAAGCATGAAATCCGACGTTATTGTCGTGTCCTACTCACCACTTCCGGAAGTAAAGTTATTTTCTAATTTTAAAGTTTTTTTTTCCTAGTAAACTATTGATACGGTCAACATTATTTTTAGACTAGCTTCCGCCCGCGACTTCGTCCACGTGGCTTTGTCCTAACGCTGGCTTTAAACCGTGTGATGATCGAAATAAAATATATCTTTCTCTCCCCTTTTCTTCCCTCCTTCTTCACCTTATTTCACTTTTTTAGTCTATGTCCTACTCCAGGGTCCCAACTAACTCTGTACCAAATATCACCAAAATTGGTTTGGTCGTGAAGACGTAACAAACAAACTCACTTTCGCTTTTATAATATTAGTAAGGATTTACACAAATTGTAATAATTGACTGATAGAAAAAAAAAATGAAAAACCTACTCTCTTTTTCCAGACAAATGCGTGAAGTAGGCCACCGTCTCCGCATTCCCCTGTACGTGTTCGGGCCTGAGAGCAACATGACCGCCATCGTGGGGCTGGCGCTGGGACAGTCGCCCATCCCCAAGGAGCATCAGCTGGACTACGCGCCCAAACAGCTGCCCAAACCACAGGCTTGTGTGAGTCCACAATAGATAGATAGATACACTAAGGCCAACTAGCAGCGATACGAAAAGTCATTAACCTAAAGAACAACTGTGGCGTTGACAATCTAATATTTAGCTCTTTCCATCTTGTGCCTTTGTCGTAATGTCTCGGCAAAAACATGACAACGTTAAAACGGGATCGCCAACATTCGGGCGGCCATTTTAGATGGGGTTTTAGCATGGGTTTTGTTTACATTTGGTATCGCTTCTCGTTGGCCGTGCTATAGATAGAATATTCTTTACTATGTAAACCATACAAATTACAAGAATAACAGTAAACAACTTATAAATATTGTGACACAATAGGCGGTCTTATCGCTAAAAGCGATCTTTTCAAGACAATCTTTACAATATCACATACCGGTATTTAAAACTGAAACAACTCAAATATCGTGAATTTTAGTAAACTACTTACCTAGGTACTGATTTTCCTTATTAGTGGAACAGAAATAACTTTTTTTAACTTTACCCCACACTAGGAATTATTCCAGTATCGTGGGTGCGTTTACATACATTTAAACTCACATACACAAACAGTTAGACACGGAACAACTATCTGTAGGTCATACAAATATTTGTTCTATGCGGGGATAGAACCCACGACACACAGCGCAGCAGTCGATCGCTCAGCCACTGCGCCAACCGTGTTGTTCAAAATCAAAATGTTTTTATTTCACATAGGCCTACATGGGCACTTATAAAACGTCGAGAAAAGATGCACGGTTCGGGTTCGTCCTTTTCTATGGAGAAGAACCGGCAAGAAACTCCATAGTTACTCTTTTCAAATCATTTGGTTTTACAGTGTTGTTGTTACAGCGTTAGCACTTAAGTATGAGAGGACAGCGTAGGCCCGACAATAAGTCATTGCTTACTTTACAAAAAGTAAAATAAAATAATACGTTAACATAAGTTAACAAGCGTCCAAGAATCTACAAGGCCAAATGTTAAATATGATATGGATCTGAAACATTAGAAGTGTCTTGAATTTGAACTGGGGACTTAAGAGTTGGCAGTCAGATGGTCACCATGAGGCTATCACTGCTTCCTGTAAGAGTTGCGGGTTGTTCAACCTCAAAATCAAAGCATTTATTACAATAAGACCATTACAGGCACTTTTGAATGACCAGGCACAAAATGATGAAGCTACAGTCCCGGTCTTAATTAATAACTTGTAAAAGTACTATAGTTGCCCATTCCAAAGCGTTGATCTCTATGGAGAAGAATGGGCAAGAAACTCCATGGACACTCAAATTATAATATTATTACAAAATCGTATTTACATCATTTATGTTGAGATTATACAAATAAGTATGTGAGAACGGTGTAGAAAGACGTGCACAGTAAGAGCGTCCAGAGTAAAAGCAAAATTCAATTAATAATGAAAAGAGGTACCGCGGCCACAAATATAAATGGCAAAAGAAGGAACAGGTTTTAGTCAGTGTAAGCCAGCCCCCATTCCACCTATAGCGGGGCAGTTATTAGATAATTTGCCATACGCAACTAAAATAAAAATTAATTAGCTTAAAAAACACGCTTTTTTGTAAGTCGCATGACTATATTTTTTTTTTGTATTCCTGACAGCAAACGCTTTCATTTGATACCCATATCATGGGGGTGCATTTCAAATAGACTGTCCGCCATCTTGGACGTCCGCCATATTGGATTTAAGTCACGTGACTATGTCTTTTCGTGTTTCTGACAGCAAACCCTTTCATTTAATACCCATATCATGGGGGTTCATTTCAAATAGCCAGTCCGTCATCTTGGGGAGGCTATCATATTGGATTTGTAATGACGTTTCTTAGCTAGTAATGTATTGTCGTCAGCACTCGGAGCGTGTGCAAAAAATCATCCTAATCAAAACCGGGAAGTGGGTCAAATTAAGGCGCGTCGCTCACACGACCAACAGTCGAGGCGCAGTCGAGGCGCGGGCGCATTAGTCGCGTCGCCCACAAGATCAACAGTCGAGGTGCAGATGTGCAGAGGCACGCTGCAACGAGATTTTCTTTACAAATATCGTGTGGGCGCCGCGTCTAACGCGCCCGCGCCCCGACCGCACCCTGATTGCCAATCGTGTGGGCGACGCGCCTAAGATTCCAAGTTTTTCTTACACACACACATACACATACATACTTACAATTGAGGCAAATATAAGCGTGTTAAAAAAGGCCAAAAATTCGTCTTTAAAAAGGCTATCCCTGCTTGATCCAAGTGAACTAACAAAAATGTTTTCTTCTTCCACAGCCCAAACCGAAGATTGAGCTTCCGGAGTTCACCTCCAAACTTGTGGACCTGGTGTGTTCCCAGGCGCCGACCAGACAAGACCTGGGACAGAGTGTGACCACAGTCATGTCCTTATTCAGTGATAGAACTAAAGCTATCATCTGGGGCATGCAGAACAGAGCTATTCAGGTAAACGTGCATTTTTTAACAGACTTCCACAAAACGGTTATGTGTTTGAGCCGTTAGGGGTTGAAACTCTAGGGCCATGGGGTCCGACTGCCCATGTAGTATTTTGAGAAATCGCCAAGCGGCGGTCGAGTCTTCTCGTGATCAAAGGGTTGGCCTGTTTTTTTTTCGCAAAAAACTAGTATTACCGCGTTAGATGGCAATGCTAGTTTTTATTTTATATGACAAAGATGAGCCCATTAAAGTTACGTGTGACGTCACTTGTTGCGAAAAAATGCGCGTGACGTCACACGAAACTTTAATGGGCTCATCTTTGTCTCAAACCACTTTATTTCAACATCCTTTTAAAATACACTTCCTCAAAAACTGGCTCTTATTGCACCAAAATTAGGTTCAATATGAATTAGATATCCCATCCCCGATTATTACTAACATTGGTAAATGTACACCTACAGGGCATGTTGGACTTTGACTACATCTGCCGGCGCGCGGAGCCGTCGGTCGTCGCTATCGTGTACCCCTTCACCGCTGACCACAAGCAGAAGTACTACTTTGGCAACAAGGAGGTGTTTATACCCGGTAAGACATGATAAGACCATTATTAATCTGCTCAAACACGAGTACAATGCATTCATAACGAATTGTTTGCGTACAAGAGTTGTCATTCTAAAATATAGATTGACGTGTTTGCCAGACTATGGCACGTAAATATTAATTAAACAGAACTCAATTAGTCAAAATACGACAAACAAAAGATTTAATAATGTCAAATAGCTTAAAAATGACAAATAATTCCAAAACTCCATACCAGGATTTTATACCTGAAAAAGATCGGAGAAAGAAAGATCTTTATGTTAAGCCGCGCTTCCCTAGGTTGGTCTGTGGATGGGTGGGGACCACCCGTTACATACCGAGTTTCCTCCGTGCCTCTGATAGCACGTGAAGCCTTTGGTGCCGGCTGTCATTTGGCATTCGTTACAGGTAGTCAGTGTTCCGAAAGTCTGACAACCAGTCTTACCCAGTACTAACTGGGTTGTGGAGGTCAGATAGGCAGTCGTTCCATGTAAAATACTGATATTCAGCTGCATCCGGTTACACTGGAAGCCGACCCTAACATAGTTGGGAAAAGGCTAGGCAGATGATGATGAAGAAAGTCCCATATGTGACGGCATTTAAGCCTTTTTGTTATTATGGTTGTGACAAAAGCTGTGGCCAGGTTATTGGTGTGCGTTTGTATTCGTTGTTTGTACATAGTCGTTTTGTGCTCTATTTCCTCTTTTATTTATAGCATGTATATATTTGTTTCAGTGTACTCCGATATGGACGTTTCAATGCGTAAACACCAGGAAGCGACCGTACTCGTCAACTTTGCGTCACTGCGGTCGGCTTATGATAGTACTATGCAGGTATGCGTTCCACTATTATACTATATACTATAATAATTATAAATCAAGTAAATTGACTTGGCTCGCGAGGTTGTCGACATGTGGGATGTGGACTCAGCGATCATTGTGCCGATAGTCGTATCTGCCAATGGCTTAATTTCCAAGAGCCTCCACCAATACCTGAGAAGGCTCTCGTTAGGCAGCTGGATGTTGGGTTTGATACAGTGCGCGGTACTCCTGGACTCGGCTCGTATTGTTAGGAGGTTCTTTTTTCTGGAGCCCTGACCGCCGGTAGCTTGGACGGGAACCGAGAATGCACCTGTGTCTGCGCACACGCCTGCACTATAATATCTCTCGCGCAAAAAAATACGGAAATCTTTGCTAAGATTGGCCACTGTGGCCGAAAAAAACAAACTCTTGTACTGTACTCTTGTTCCACTCCGATTTTAGCTGCGAGTGATGCTCTGCGCAGGTATAAAGATTCAAACTCTACTACGACTCGGAAATTAGCTGCAATTGGTGGTCTATTCCTCCGCCTAACCCTTTATACACAGGCATAATGTTAAATTAATCATTACAGGCGATGCAGCATCCCCAGATCAACACCGTCGTCATCATCGCTGAGGGCATCCCTGAGAACATGACGAGGAAGATCATCAAACTGGCTGACACACGTGGTGTAAGTAGCAATGAAAATTTTCTCGGCTCTATGACACCCTCGCATAGAGGCTCGGGCGTGAAATCCGCCTCGGCCGCAATGACAAAATTTCCTCACTTAAATCAATATGTACTGATTTTACATATGCCTGTATCATAGTGGTTATTTTACCCTCTCTTTTGCAACCTCTTTCCTTTTGGATCAACATTGATTTTCAAGCTGTCATTTCTTTTGACGGGCCTGTTGGTCTAGTGGCTAGTGGCCCTGACTGCTGAGCCGGAGGTCGTGGGTTCGATTCCCACCCAGGACATATTTTGTGTGATGAGCATAATTGTTTGTTCTGTGTCTGGGTCTGATTTATCTATAATATGTATGTATTTATAAATTATATAAGTATGTATATCAGTTGTCTGGTTACCATACAAGCTCTGCTTAGCTTTGGATCAGATAACCGTGAGTGAGTTGTCCCAAGATATTTATTTATTTATTTCAACCTCAACAATGATTTTTCGGCTCATTACATTTTGGATCACGGCTAGCAGCCACACTTACTAAATCATTGTTTTTTTTTTTAACTGTATTTAAATCTATATCTTATTTTATTGTACTAAAATCAGTGTGTGTATCAGTTTATTGTGCAGTTCAATTTTATTGTGTTATTTAAACCCTGTTAAAAGGGTCCGTTGGGGTTTCAATAAGAAAAACCAAATACATAGACACTTATAAAACGTCGAGAAAAGATGCACGGTTCGGGTTGGTCGTTTCCTTTGGAGAAGAACCGTCAAGAAACTCCATGGTTACTCTTTTAATTTCACCAGAATGCAAACTTAAGATGGATATTAAGAAATTCCTGATTAAAAAAATATATATTTCTATGCTAATCGCGTACGCATTCGCGGGTAACCGCTAGTCGTCAATACCAATATTTATTTGCATCTCGAACACACAGGATACGCAGATACATTATAATAATACACAATACAATAGATTATTAACTGTGTTACTTCAATTGGGTAGTTGACACCATTAACCAATAATTTAAAAACTCATTTTTTTTTGAAAGAACACCTTATTCTAGACCTGAGAACTAAAAAATTCGATTTTTAGTTGCTTTTAAATCAATAAATAGTTGCATCATTGACTTGACAACTTAGTGACGTCATCGTTGCGAGTCTCATACAAAATCTATGGGGGAAGCGCTTTTTGACAGCTCATAAAAAGTATATCAATTGATTGGTGGTGTTAACTACCCTATTAAAGGAGCCCACAGCATGCACATATTATAACTAGGTGTTAACACAGAAATATATATTTTTGTTGTAGTTTTTTTTGTTTGTTTGTTTGCATCAAATAGTCTCCAAAACTACTGGACCGAATTTAACGAAGCTACATTATTAGGAAATACACATATCGCTTCTAACCATAGGAGCGGGGCAGTCACTAAGACGGGTGAAACCGCGCAGAACAGCTAGTATAAATTTAAGATTTTTTATATTTTGTGTCATAGGTGAACGTGATTGGACCAGCCACAGTGGGCGGGATCAAGCCTGGCTGCTTCAAGATTGGCAACACCGCTGGCATGATTGACAATATTATTGACAGCAAGTTGTACAGACCTGGCAGGTATGAAATCTAAATCTAAATGTTTTTTGTAATAAATAAAACATATTTACAAAAAAAAACCCTAGTGTAAAATAACTTTATTGATTAATGACAATTTTGCCACCAAATTTGTGAAAGTTATTTTCCACTTTTTTTTGGAAGCTTGTTTTATTTTATATAAAAAAAGTTTTTTATTTCAGTGTTTTTAGTTATGATATAATGGTATATTACATATTTTTTTATTGACGACACGGTTGGCACAGTGGCTGAGCGATCGACTGCTGCGCTGCGTGTCGCGGGTTCGATTCCCGCACGGAACAAATATTTGTATGACCTGCAGATAGTTGTTTCGGGTCTGGCTGTTTGTGTATGTGACTTTATATGTTTGTAAACGCACCCACGATACAGGAAACATTCCTAGTGTGGGGCAACGTTTTTTCAAAGAAAAAAAAAAGTTTTATTTTTTTATCGAGTATTCATTTTTATCCATTGTAAATACAGATTATTAGATCACCTATATAGACAGAAAAATATGTATATAAAATTGATATTTGGACCACTTGGGAAAACCTTACCAAATAAAAAAGAATCATGCAAATAGATCCAAGCCGCTTTGACTAAACGGTGAACATACATAAAAACAAAAAAAAAAGACTTGACGAAATCAGAGCCTCCCCATTTTTTTGAAGTCAGTTAAAAACAAAAAAAAAAGTGTGTGTGTCAGCTCCGACGCACGACTGGAGTTTACTCCTTAAGTACGAGTATCTAACCATACGCAAAAAGAGTTTATTCAACTGAAAAAAGATTAATATCATATGAAAGAGTAAATTCACAAATTAATGAAAAAAATAGCAATATAAATACATCGACACTGATAGAAACAAACAAGCCCAATAACATATAGTATATAGGTATAGTCGCCTATAAAGTATACCATATGTACGTCTTAATACACTCACAGCCAAATCGCACCAAAAACGTGACACATTTTCGTTACTTTAGTAGGTTTTACCCCTCGGATTTTTCTCATACCGGGCGCCTTATATATGAAAATCGATTCTTAAGGAGTAAACTCCCATAAAATACAATAAGCAGAGAACAAAGATAAAAACAAAATGAAGACGTCATCATCTGATATATTTGTCTCTCTCCCACAGCGTGGCGTACGTGTCTCGTTCCGGTGGCATGAGCAATGAGCTCAACAACATCATCTCCAAGGACGCGGACGGCGTCTGCGAGGGAGTCGCCATCGGAGGAGACAGATACCCTGGCACCACCTTCATTGATCATCTCTTGAGGTAAGGAATTTTCGGTACAATGATTTGAATTTGATACAATGTATTTCACATAGGTACAATGGCTTTCCTTTTTTTCTGATTACACCACAGACCAATAAACAAATCCCTTCATATTTATTACAAAATTAAATTGGGTAGTTGACACCATTAACCAATAATTTAAAAACTCAATTTTTCTGAAAGAACACCTTATTCTAGACCTTAGAACTCCATTCATTTCAAAATAACTTTAAAATTCGATTTTTAGTTGCTTTTAAATCAATAAATAGTTGCATCATTGACTTGACAACTTAGTGACGTCATCGGTTGCGAGTCTCATACAAAATCTATGGGGGAAGCGCGTTTTGACAGCTCATAAAAAGTATATCAATTGATTGGTGGTGTCAACTACCCTATTGTGATTATTTATTTAAACTTCATGTACAATAGTGGTACATAGGCAGACTTAATGCAATAAATAAGGCATTCTCTACCAGTCAACCTTTGGGTAAAAAACGACAACATTGTGATAAGGTAGAGTAACTATAATAATATTATCAACTAAATTTCACAAAAAAAAACATGTATCAACAAATAACTTTCCCTTCCCGGGGCAGTGTCAGACTTTAACTGACTAAAACCACCATCTTTATTAATTTTATTTTTTAAAACAATTTTTGTATTTTGTCATCAGATACGAAGCTGACCCGAACATTAAGATGTTAGTACTCCTTGGTGAGGTTGGAGGCGTTGAGGAGTACCACGTGTGCCGAGCGGTGCGCGATGGGAAGATCAAGAAGCCCATCGTGGCCTGGTGCATCGGAACTTGCTCCGGTAAGTAAATACGGCATATCTTTTGTGGGAATCCGTAACTCCATAGAAAAACTCTGGCAAGAGCGAGTTGGACTCGCCACACCGAGGATTCCGTACAATAATTGTTTTTCTAGCAAAATAATCAACTTTTTTTTTTGGGTGGAAAATCATCCAATGACTTCCCCCGCTCTGCGCGGAGCGGGGGTGCATGTCAGACTTGTACTGACTAAATCCCACCCATGTTCCTTCTATTGCCCTTTATGTTCCGAGGCCGCGGTATCTCTTTCGAACAACCCGCAACCCCGGCAAAAATAATCATCTTAATAGTGGATTTGGAATTAGTACCCTGATGACAATGGGCTTGCCCGTTATTACAAGAGACTTTTAGAGATAGCTGGCGAAATATGAGAGTACCTACTATTAGGTAGATATCTCGGAGCAAGAGAGAGAGTCGGACGGACTTGTAGTGAGTAAAACCCACCCATGTTCCTTTTTATGCCCATTACGTTCCGGGGCCGCGGTATCTCTTTCGAACAACCCGCAACTTGGGTTCTACCTTGGGTTATGAGTTGAGCTACAAGATAACTGACAAATGCTTGCACTGACTGACGGACAGGTCCACTCAATCTATGGTGGTGCTCTCTTAAAAAAGACCATTTCAGACACTGATCTGCATAGTCCTCATATAAGTTGACCAAGATTATTTCGTCTGGACCTTAAAAGAGACTATGACCTCTGAGTTTGTTTCGGCTGTTTCTTCTCAGAGTAGTCGGGTACGAAACACCGGCCTCATCTAGTTTTTAAAAAAGACGTGTAAAAGTGTTTGTGAAAACTAACTTGCAAGATATACATTACTTGCTGTGCCCAGCGGTTTCACCCGCTGCTCATTTAGGGGTATGATTTATTCCGATTTCCGATTCTCAGACCTACCCGATATGTACACAAAGTTTCGTTTAAATCGGTCCAGCCGTTTCGGAGGAGTATGGGTACGAAAACTGTGACACGAGAATTTTATATATTAGATTTTGTCATGATATCGCGGCCCCGGAAAATAAAGGGCAAAAGAAGGAACTTGGGTGGGTTCAGTAAAAGTCGGAAGGGGAAGTTATTTGATGACTTCCCATCCACAAAAAAAAACAGGGAACAATACAGTCGAGGACCTCCTCCTCTTTTTTAAGTCGGTTAAAAAATAGTGCAAAATAGAAAACCGGGAGTTAATTAAACATTTATAATTATCATGACGGGCCTGTTGGTCTAGTGGTTAGTGTCCCTGACTGCTGAGCCGGAGGTCGTGGGTTCGATTCCCACCCAGGACAAACTTTGTGTGATGAGCATGATTGTTTGTTCTGTGTCTGGGTGTGATTTATCTATAATATGTATGTATTTATAAATTATATAAGTACGTATATCAGTTGTCTGGTTACCATAACACAAGCTCTGCTTAGCTTGGGATCAGATAGCCGTGTGTGAGTTGTCCCAAGATATTTATTTATTTATTTTATTTATTTATCTCATCGTTGATTACCGTCGTGGTGTTCTAATAATTTTGTAGTAACATTGTAACTCGTCCGCAGATATGTTTACGTCGGAAGTGCAGTTCGGTCACGCGGGCTCGCTGGCGGGCTCGGCCGTGGAGAAGGCGGTGGCCAAGAACGCGGCGCTGAAGGCCTACGGGGCTGAGGTGCCGGAGTCCTTCGACACGCTCGGAGACGCTGTCAAGAAGGTGACGAATTGTTCTATTAACATATTTAAATTTCTTATTTTTTATGAGCGGCTTCATACCTTTGCTTCTCTTTCGAAAATCCACGTGGAAAAATTAAGGCTTATGTTGAACTTACCACCAGATATAGTAACAAATAGTAGACAAAAATAGTAAATGATCACCAAATGAAACCCGCTTTTTAATGTAAAATTATAACCAAAGTTTTAACACTTTGCTATCCTATTTAAGTAAAATGACTACAAATAAATCGTGGTTAACCCAAAAATAGTAAATGATCACCAAAATTTAACCAGCATTTTAAAGTAAAAGTATAACCAAAGTTTTTATTTCTGCGTGGTTTAAAAAAAACGCGAAGGCTAATCGGGAGCTCCGCTCCGCTACGCTCCCGCCTTAGCATTCCAACCTAACCTATCCGAGTCGGGGTACTCTTGAGTCGTGGAGTTAACCATAATGAGGTTATAATTCAAGTATATTTACGAAAGTTCATACAGTGACTTATTCGTAATAAAATAATGTGAATTAATTACCTATTAATACGCCATTACAAACTCGGCTATATCCCATTCAACGACAATGCTAAATGACGTTCAGTCAGCAAGATTTAGTGATCATTTACTACATTTGGTGGTCGAATACAATTTAAAGTACAGTCGTGACTAAAATAGCTGGTACTATTGTAATTTTAGACATTATTTTTCTGGTGTTAAGTAGATATTTTTGGTTACCTTACTAAGGGTGTCAATGCATTTTATGGTGGTCATTATATTTAACCCCAAAAATTTATATTGGACGGTAGTTTCATAGTGACTAATGACAAAAATAATTTTCGTTCCGATTTTATTTCTTCGTCGTTTGATTCACGTGGGCATTTTTAACTGTAGTTCTCCGCTACATAACACTGACGTCTGCGGTTCGGGTGTGAATTCTGCGTTGTGTTCGCCATCTATTACCTAGTATCTAGAATATCGCTAGTCCATGACCGGACAAATAGTATAATTCTCCATATTCTACCATCGCATAGGCATGCAAACAATATTCAAGTCTAAAATTAATGAGATAATTATAAATATACATTAAAATTTACCAATCAATATATTTGTTCTTCAGGTGTACATGAAACTGGTGAAGGAAGGCAAGATCATTGTCAAGGAAGAGGTGGAACCTCCCAAAGTACCCATGGACTACGACTGGGCGAGAGTAAGTACATTATTATATTCTTTTCAGGGTTCCGTACGTTTAAGGAAAAAATACCGGCCAACTGCGAGTCGGATTAGCGCACGAAGGGTTTCGTACCATCCTACTTTGTACTAGTCTTAATATTATAAATGTGAAAGTTTGTGAGGATGGATGGATGTATAGATATTTAGTACTCTTTCACGTCAAAATGGCTGAACGGATATTGATGAAATTTGGCCCAGAGGTAGATTATAGTATGGAATAACACATAATATTTTTTTTTTTCGATATCACGCTGGCGAATACAATTTTTTTCCCACCAATTTACACTAGAATAGATTTATTTTCTCTCAAAAAGGTACATTCTTTGATTCATGCCATATAATGTCAAATCAGATATGTAACCTTTGTGAGAGCTGGTCTATACTGGGTTCGGGACCTGTATGACACATCTCCAGGCTCTCACCCCCTTAAACAATACTGTTGAGTACTAATTTGAACACATCAATGCCTTAACTTACAGAGAGGAATATTTAAAAACTAAAATAGAGAAATTTTAAAATTAAGTAACAAAAAAAAAGAAACTGCGAGTGTGTAGTGAATGGTGTGTGTGTATTGTGTATGTGTGAGAGAGTATATTTGTAAGAGTGAATGTAGGTGTGTGTAATGAAATATGGTCTACTAATTTACTATCAAATTTAATTTAAAACAGCTAGAATATTTTCCGTCTCAGAATAATCCAAATCAAGAAGCTAATTCATTATTTTTGCTTTACATTTGGATTTGCACAAGGGGTATATGTTTAAGATTTTGTTAGTGCTATTATACACATGGCTGCTAAGGAAGCGGAAGCAGCGTTGGGCCAAAGCACAATTTGTACGAATTGACGGATAGACCGTATTTTTACGTCGTTGGGAGATCAAAGAGGGACCATAGGGAGTGTAAGTTATATTACCCTGAACCTCCTCTTGGAGGTGACCGTTAATAACTGCGACATAGTTTTGCAACTAATTCAGCGTTTTACGTACGCAATAAAATATGTTTTTGTTGTGTTCCAATAAAGATTTTATATTTTCTTTCAGAAACTCGGCATCATCAGAAAACCGGCAGCCTTCATCAGCACAATCTGTGATGAGAGAGGTAACGAGCTCTCGTACTGCGGAGTCCCCATCAGTCAGGTCTTGGAGCGACAGCTAGGAGTCGGCGGTACCGTCAGCTTGTTATGGTGAGTAGCACCAAGGGTTATTGGGTTCTTGATACAGGTTATTTGGAGTTTTGTTTTTTTTTTTTCTTTTCGTGTGGG
This sequence comes from Ochropleura leucogaster, assembly GCA_958449745.1. Classification (NCBI taxonomy): domain Eukaryota; kingdom Metazoa; phylum Arthropoda; class Insecta; order Lepidoptera; family Noctuidae; genus Ochropleura; species Ochropleura leucogaster. The sequence continues at coordinate 5,621,814 of OY288228.1, read as the reverse complement.
AAATCATCCAATGACTTCCCCCGCTCTGGGTGGAGCGGGGGGGCATGTCAGACTTGTACTGACTAAAACCCACCCATGTTTCTTCTATTGCCCTTTACGTTCCGAGGCCGCGGTATCTCTTTCGAACAACCCGCAACCCGTTATTTGGAGCTGCCGGACTCATATCAAATCAATATATTTTTATTTCACACTAGCTGTTCCACACGGTTTCACCCGCGCTGCTCAGCACCTGTTGGTCGTAGCGTGATGTTATATAGCCTATAGCCTTCCTCAAGAAATGGACTATCCAACACTAAAAGAATTTTCCAATTCCAACCAGTAGTCCCTGAGATTAGCGCGTTCAAACAAACAAACAAACAAACTCTTCAGCTTTATAATATTTATTTCACATAGGCCTATATGGGCACTTATTTTTTATAAAACGTTCCCCCACAATAGATATTTCTCCTGTATCGTAAGTGCGTTCACAAACATTTAGACTCACATACATAAACAGCCAGATCCGAAACGACTAGCTGTAAGTCATACAAATATTTGTTCCGTGCGGAAATCGAACCCGCGACACGTAGCACAACAGTTGATTTTTTTCAGTTTTATTTCACATATAAAACGTCGAGAAAAGGTGCACGGTTCGGGTTGGTCGTTTCCTATGGAGAAGAACCGGCAAGAAACTCCATGGTTACTCTTTTAAATCAATTGGTTTTACAATGTTGTTGTTACAGCGTTAACACTTAAGTATGAGAGGACAGCGTAGGCCCGACAATAAGTCATTGCTTACTTTACAGAAAGTAAAATAAAATAATACTAATAAAAAACCAAAATGTAGGTGTCTATGAGCTACAACTCTGTATGACACTTACCCCCGAATACTGTAACTCAAAATTTGAGGGCTGCTTAACATTTGAGCAGCTCTTAAACTTTAGATTTTGTATTGTTAAACGTCACTTCTGAGTATCTGTTAAATTTATATGGCCGTTTAGTCGGAAGTTTATACGGAACCTTCCGTGAGCGAGTTCGACCCGCACTTAGCCGTTTTTCTTTTTTAATCAAACACCCTTCCGTAATTTTCCGTTATTCGAAAGATATTTGTTATTTACTAGCTTTTGCCCGCTTCGTGGATTATAAGCTTGATGATACATCTTACCTCCTTCCAGGTTCCAACGGGAACTACCAGAATGGGCGGCGAAGTTCTTCGAGCTGGTGCTAATAGTGACGGCAGACCACGGACCCGCTGTGTCGGGCGCACACAACACTATGGTCACCGCGAGAGCCGGGAAGGATCTCATCTCGTCTGTGGTCAGCGGCCTACTGACTATTGTAAGTCTTCAATCACTTGTACACATCATTATAGCTAGATAGATAGATACAGTACGGCCAACGAGAAGCGATACCAAATGTAAACAAAACCCAATCTAAAATGGCCGCCCGAATGTTGGCGAACCCGTCTTAACGTTCTCATGTTTTTGCCGGGAGAACGAGACATTACGACAAAGGCACAAGATGGAAAGAGCTAAATATTAGATTGTCAACGCCACAGTTGTTCTTTAGGTTAATGACCTTTCGTATCGCTTCTCGTTGGCCGTACTGTAGAATATTCTTTATTATGTACACCATACAAATAACAAGAATAACGCTAAACAAACTTATAAATAGGGTGACACAATGGGCGGTCTTATCGCTAAAAGCGATCTTTTCAAGACAACCTTTGGATGGATTTATGTCCCGTTCATCAAAAACGACTCGTTTTGCTTACGGATAGTTATATTTTGACATAAGTCTGGTAGAACTTATGTCAAAATACAACTATCCGTAAGCAAAATGGGTCGTTTTTGTTTATTGTAACGGGGCATTAAAGGAGGAGAAACAGTACTGTAGGTAGTCTGTGGTGTAACATTTTTCAAAATTAATTTTAAACATTTTTTTTATAATAAAATAATAATCCTCTTAGTTTAGGGAAATCTTAGTCCATTTTCGAGTATAATGATCAAGATGGTGCCGGTGGCTTTGCCCGCGTGATGATCGAAAAAAAGTATCATCAAGTAAATTTAAAGCATTTATTTCAATTAGACCATTACAGGCACTTTTAATGTCATAAAAAAAATACAAAAAAAAAATTACTGCTACAGTCCCAGTCACAAGACATAATAACTTGTGAAAGTACTGTAAGACGTTGTATCCTATGTGTTATTCTAAACTATAAAAATCTACGTATGTGCCAAAATCTATCAAGATTCGTTGTATATATCGGGTCTGGCGGTTTGTGTATGTGAGTTTAAATGTTTGTAAACGCACCCACAATACAGGAGAAATTCCTAATGTGGGGGCAACGTTTTCAAACATACACAAACAGCCAGACCCAGAACAACTATCTGTAGGCCATACAAATATTTGTTTATATACGTATTTATACAAGTATTTATTAATATTTACTTATATATATGTAAGTTACAATAGATTAAGGCACACACACATATTTTTCTCGTACTCTCTCACACACAATTGGGTAGTTGACACCATTAACCAATAATTTAAAAATACAATTTTTCTGAAAGAACACCTTATTCTAGACCTGAGAACTTCATTCATTTCAAAATAACTTTAAAATTCGATTTTTAGTTGCTTTTAAATCAATAAATAGTTGCATCATTGACTTGACAACTTAGTGACGTCATCGGTTGCGAGTCTCATACAAAATCTATGGGGGAAGCGCGTTTTGACAGCTCATAAAAAGTATATCAATTGACTGGTGGTGTCAACTACCCTATTGTCTACATTTCGTTCTCATATCTCCTTTCGCAGGTCTGCTGGCAGAAATTTCTTAAGTAATAAGCAGTACCTTTGTACTCAAATTTTATGTGTTTCTTTTTCCTGTCTGGTCTACTGTGTGTATCATAAATTGTTAAATAAATAACGTTACCTAATGCGATAATATGTGTAATATCCTTACTAATATTATAAAAGCGAAAGTGAGTTTGTTTGTTTGTTACCTCTTCACGCCTTAATGTCTATACCGATCTTGATGAATTTTGGAAGAGAGATAGTTGGGACCCAGGAGACGGATATAGGCTTTTTATGTAAAAAAGGTGGGATATGAGGGAGAAAGAAAAAGGGAAAACTTGGCTTTGCTATTACAAATCAATAAGGCGCAAGGGCAAAAATTGCAGGTACCTGCAAATCAGGAAAGGGGAACTGTGTTACCCCAAATTTGACGCGGGCAAAAGCTAATTATGTTAATAATTCTTCGCTTGATGTCATAATTACTGCATACTAACATTAAACTTTGTTCTCAGGGTGACCGTTTCGGCGGTGCTTTAGACAGGGCTGCGTTAGACTTCTGCGCGGCGTACGACCGAGGGCAGCACCCACAGGAGTTCGTCAACGAGAAGAGGGCGAAGGGAGAGCTTATCATGGGCATTGGACACAGGTATGTACTGTTATGTAGTGTCCTCCGCAGAGAAGAACGGTGTTGGGGTATCATTCTCCATGTACTAGATTTTGTAGTCTTGCATAGTTGCAGCGGTGGAATTGATTTTCACTTTGATTTAGGTTTGCAACGAATAGTATATTCGGCAGTATAGTAAAAAAATTAAGATAAATAGTTCGGTGCACCGCCGACTACCCAAGATACGAGCATTGCTTAGTTTGGGAGTCGTTGAATCACTTCTTAAAAGCCTTGTGCGATTACTTTACTTTGTCAATTTTAATTTTTTACCTTTTATTATGTATTTTGTTTTTTTTTTTGTGTGAATAAAAAATTATTATTATTAGTATACCGAAAATTCGGCGAGCCCCTGACCGAATATCCGAATATTAAGCAAAAGTATTCGGACGGATTTTTAGCAAAAATACTTGTACAAAGGTGATTGTTACACGCTCGTTTGTTGTAATGTACTCAACGTCCGCGCGCCCGCCCATGTATAGCGCGGTATATTGAAAATGTATGAATGAAAACCTTATCCTTCTAAATACACAGAAACTCAAATACAAAGAATTCTTAACTTTTCTAATACAGAAGATGATTATGTACCTGTGTTATGTATATATCTAATATATAAAATTCTCGTGTCACAGTTTTCGTTCCCATACTCCTCCGAAACGGCTGGACCGATTTAAACGAAATATTGTGTACATATCGGGTAGGTCTGAGAATCGGCCAACATCTATTTTTCATACCCCTAAGTGGGCACAGCTAGTTATGTACAGATATCTCCCTATAACAAAATATATGACTTAAGTATTCGGTATTCAGCTGAATAATATGTCGGTATTCGGTATTCGGCTGAATATAATTAAAGTAGCCGAATAAGCCGAATACTGAATAGTAACCGAATATTTGTTGCAAGCCTACTTTAATTCATTCCACAAGCTGAAATCTAGTATTCTTAACTGTTTATCTGATATGTTAAGCAAACAATCATAACAAATCAAATAATCAGGTTAACATTAGATAGCATTAATTAACCTTTCTTTATTACTGGGACCATGCTGACATTTTGATTTTTAATTTCTTTTTGGATTCCAGTAATCTGCCAGATATTTTAATTTCAAAATTGTAAAACCTTTGCATGCCCATGTAAAAAAATCATATTAAAAAAAAACAATTACCACAGATGAAAAAGTCCATAGGCAAGGCAAGATTGTTACTAGATAACAAAGTGTTTTCTTAAAACGGAGATATTTTAAGAAATGCCGCTTTTGAAACAATAAATGTTTCTAGCGCCTTATAAAAATGTTGCATTGGTTTTTCTTAAAACTAATGTTAGTTATTGAAAGTAAAAAAATAAAACCACACAAAAACTCAAGATTAAAATAATACCCTATTGTTCTCCCCCCACAGAGTAAAATCAATCAACAACCCCGACTCCCGCGTGCGCGAGCTGAAGGCGTACGTGACGTCACGCTGGCCCGCGTGGCCCGTGACGCGCTATGCGCTGGACGTGGAAGCTATCACGACGCGCAAGAAGCCAAACCTGATCCTCAACGTGGACGGCATCGTCGCCGCAGCCATGGTTGACATGTTCCGGCACTGTCAACTCTTCACACAGTAAGTTCTTGATAGCTTATATTTATTTTTTAACCTCTAGAGCCCCAGCGGCACAAAAATGTGATAGTGAACAAGTATTTAAAAAAATAAAAATCTTTTATTTAAAGACTTACATTGGCCCACATTGTGTTAGTATTATCATTAAAACCTATGTTAGTACTTATAGAAAAAAAGAAATAAAAATAGTGTGGCCAAATTCAGCCCCTTACTTAGCATTACCGTTGAGCCCCGTTTGCACAAATTTGTGCCACCAAAACCCCGGCCGATTTAAAACTGTATTTGTAGTAAAGATAAGTCTTAAAATCAGATTAGGCTTACGATAAAAGCCCGCCCGGCGGTGCTTCGATTAAACTTAGTTTTTTTTAAATTAGTAAATAAGAATCTATACAAGAAATGAAACAAGTGACACAGATGTTGCCATCACTTTTCTTTTTTTTAATAAAAACAACTTTTTCCCACACTAGGAATTTCTCTTGTATCGTAAGTGCGTTTACAAACATTTAAACTCAAATACACAAACAGCAATATGCGCTTCCACAAACATGCCCGATGCAGCAACCGAGGCAGTCTCAAATTTAAAATCCACATTTCTATATTAACCAACATTTTTTACGTCAACAGGGAAGAAGGTAACAACTACATCGCGATGGGATCTATCAACGCCCTCTTCGTGTTAGGCCGCACCATCGGGCTTGTTGGACATTACCTCGACCAGAAACGCATGAAACAACCTCTATATCGTCATCCTTGGGACGACATCACCTACATGTCTCCCTTAAACTAAAATGTTAAAGGTGATCAATGGCTGTGGATTGGAATGGCTAAAATTGCTGAGAAACTAGGAATCGAGAATCCCATACACCAAATATCGGGTTAAAATTGAAATTAATATACTAGAGGACATATTTAAGTATATTCAGTTTACCCCCACGGGAATACGCGCTTAAAAATGTATGAATCAGACTATTGTGAGCCCACAAACTAGGCCTGCGCATGCGCAATGGTAAATATACCGCGAATTTTTTAAAGTGAGGCTTAGTAAATTCTTTTAGAATTGATATATGATTTTTTAACCCCGTTTAATACAATCTAGTTACAACAGCATTGAAGATTTTAAATTGCAATATTTATTGAAAATAATTTTAATATACAATTTTTTTTTTAATGTCCAATCCATGGTCAGAAGAACTTTTAAAATATAAATATTATAAATAATTAATATAGTGGGATTCTAAGTAAAAATGTTAATAAAATGCTGACGCCTCCATTCCATACGTGGATATAGCCATATTGAAGTTAACAACTATATTTAAAACTGATTATATTCATCTATAATTGATTGATTCACTGGTGTAGTGATTACTAGCGGGGAAGTCCTAAAGTCTTCCCTTCAAGAATTCTTCAGTTCCTCTAGCTACTTTTTTTTTTGGGTTGGGAATTCATCAAATAACTTCCCCCGCTCTGGGCGGAGCGGAGGGGACTGTCAGTCTTTTACTGACTAAAACCCACCCATGTTCCTTCTATTGCCCTTTACGTTCCGGGGCCGCGGTATCTCTTTCGAAAAACCCGCCACCCCCGCATGCGGAGTCTCTGTCAGGCCCCTCTGCATTGCTGACATCTCTTTGAGGCGCGCGTGGAACACAAACGCGCCGTGGACACAGCCTGTCGTTAATTTCCTCTTGGGCCTGGATTTGTGCACAATTGATGACAATAGGTATCTAATTCCATTGGACTAAAACATAACTAGCGAAATATAGGAAATAAACCTGTGGAGCTTAGATGCGTCATTTTATTTTGAGTTTACAGAATTCTTGGTGTATATGGTCTATTTTAATATGGTGACGACTATGTCGCCTCAAAAGGTGACATCGATCTGGCTGTATTCATGAATCTATCATTTATTTATTTTAATGTTCAGGGTTTCTTGGAGTATTTGAGAAGCTAATTAAATAGATAATTAAAAAACTGTATTTTTAAAATGGGTAATTTAAAAAAATTAATTATTTTCGAGTTTTTTTTTTCTCAAAATTTGTTTAAAGAAAAATGTTCTCAAGTACTCAATCTTTAAATTAAGTATGTTAGATCTGTTTTTTAAGCTGATATAACTATTATTTTACAGTAATAAAAACATTATTTGACGAATGCAGCACTTTGTAACTACATAAAACCGTTGGCGGAATTCCGCATGTCAGTTATTTCCGTCTGCTATAAAAAATACGTTTTCTTTAATAAACTGGTTTGTGGTTAAAAGTGCTATGATATTATACTTATAGGTGTGACGTGGGCAATGACCGAATTGACAAAAAAAGTTTTTTTTTTTTTTTGTAAAAATAAATGCATGTTTACAGTCATGGATGATAATTGTCTACGCCACCCTATCCAGATAATGTGACTTTGAGTGAGTGAGACAGAATTATTCAATTAGACTGCAACGAATTAATAAAAATATATATATTTTTAGCAAAATATACTAATATGAAACATAAAAATGCTTTTCATAACTTCCCTAAATGCGAATGAATATTATAATCCCAGCAATTAGGGGTCTCTACTTGACTGGTAATTTTACCACAGAAGATTTATTTTTACTTAGCAAGTTAAAAAAGTAAATATACCGACGACACACCCTATTTGTTAAAAAAAAAATGCTATATTAAGACAGAATATACAAAAACTCGCTTAGTCCAATCGTCAAATGTATCGCACTTAAAAAATATAATATATTTTTTTTACAAAAAAATAAAAATCTCAGATATAAAATATATTTATACCTAAAATAAATATATAAGTAGTAATGAGAAAGTACAGTAAGGATTGAATTTTTAAGAAAAAAATGTAAAGAAAAAAAATAAAGAACAAAAATATTTTTGCACTGGTAATATTAATGTGTAATATTTATTTACTAACTAACTTTTGCCCGCGGGTCTACCCGGTTGGTAGTTAAAAATAATCACTCCAGAATGTACTACTGAGAAAAAAGTACCGTTTGTTCTAAGCGGATGTTGATGGAATTGGGCACGTCCCTATTATTTTTTTATGAATAAATGTTACACATCTGTATGTATCTCTTAGACTATGCACTGGACTTGTAATAAATGTTAGTAATGTTATGCGTCTCTTAGATAATATTATTATATAATATTGACAAGATTGTTAAAAATTACTAAAAGCCTTTTTTGTGAATCTGCCTAACTTTTTCCCTACTCAATTGGGGTCAAGAAGTAACAAACAAAATTTTGCCATTAAAGGCTTCGTGTTTTTGGCTCATCTTCTGAAATTTGTCATTCGTCCGGACTTCATCATTAGTTTTCCCAATTAAGGGGTTGATTTCAGTCTAACCGGATTCAGCTGAATACCAGTACTATACCTAGAGCGACTGCCAATCTGACTTCCTTAACACAGTACTGTATATCACCCCTTGGTAAGACTGGTTGTCAGACTATCGGGCCACTTACTACCTTCAACTGTCAAAGATATACACATCAAAGCTGGGACCAACGGTTTAACGTGCTTATCAAGAGTGAGAATTAGTATGAAATGCACCCAGATTTGAACCAGCCTCAACAAACATTGCATTTAGCCTTTTCCCCCAGTTTCTAACCTACTCAGCTCCTAATGGTGAGTATGAGAAGAGTTATTTAAACTCTAGCCTTCCTCGATAATTAAACTATCTAGCACTAAAATGTTATTTTAAATTCGAGGATAGGTTAGCAAACAACAAACTTCAGTTATATAAAATTGCTAGCTGTGCCTAGCGGTTTTGTCTTTTGCTTAGGTCCCCTTCTGAAGAGATGTACCCTTATCACATAAGGCTATGTAAAATAGATCACAACCGATTCTCAGATCTACCGAATCTACTATCTAATCTGAAATTTCATAAATATCGAACAAGTCGTTTCGGTAGAATATGGTAATTAAAATTGTGGCACGGTAATTTTATACATAAGAAAGAAGAAAATACTTACTACAGACGCGAGACGTAGGTTTAAAACAGTGATAATAAGTAACGAGATTTTTAAAAATCTTGTTAATATTAAAACTTGCACTGTTGTATTAGCAATTGTCACAAATTTAATAGTATAGACTATAGAGGGTAAACGAAAAACATTTAGTACGCGATTAAGAAAAAAAATAATGTCCATTTTCGCTAACTTCGAAGTATAACAAAATTATGCCTTATTTTTTTGTACTGTTGTCGTTCTAGCGTTGTTAATTGAACAGAGCACTTTTATTTAAGCATTCGTTTAATTTATATTTTGTATTTTGCGAAAAAGGGACAAAACTAAATACTTTGTGAAGGTTTTTAATTCAAGCATTAAAATAAACTCATATGGGTGTTGAATTTTGTCGCTATTTTACGGTCGAATCATCGCTAAGTTGATAATTCTGTTTGTGTATTTTTTTTCATACGGTGAGTCTATCTAAGCTATTGACGTTAAAATAACCAATGTTTTAAATCGTATCTCTTGTTATTTTTAAATATATTTGGAACAGGCGTTTCTGCATAGTCAATAATCAGTCTTACAGTCCAGCCACAGGTATATTAATTGTGAACGGACTGTAGTTGCCCATTCCAAGGCGTAGATCTCTATGGAGAAAATGGGCAAGAAACTCCATGGATATTATAGAGGTGCCGTCAAATGTATACTAACTAAAAAATACATCCTGCGTAAATAATAGATATGTTTTTAGTATATTAAAGCGAGAAAGGGCATTTTTTGGCAAACGAAATAGAAAATGTTGGCCGTCTTGACTCAGGGGCTTTTAAATCTTTGGTAATATGTATCTGAGAATTATAATTTTATGTACTTTGACTTTTAAGGCGTCACTCGTATTTCATTGCATTAAGGTCGCTTTTCGAAAATCAAGTGTTTGTATGTTACGTTATAATTATGATTGTCAGAAAACAATTTAAACCTTGTATCCATTCGATGAGTGTTATTTTTGTTAAATCTAATTTATTGGTATATCTGTGAAAATGGTTGGTATTTGTAAATATTTGAAATTTTGTCAACTAATTTTGTCATTATATTTTTTTATTTACTGTAGTTTTTGTGATTTTATTTTTATACCCTTTCCTTTATACTATAAGAACATTTTATCGTTTATTATAGAAGAATATGGAATGGACTGCCTTGTGAGTATAGTGGTCGCAACTTCTACCACTGAGCTTAACATCCTGGGTTCAATTCCCAGATGGGACAATGTTATTAAAAAGGAAGAGAAGCATTGACTTTACCCAACAAAGAAAGTAATGAAATATTGCGATTATTTTCTTCATATCAACATAGCCTGAAAGATCATGCATTGCGTGCGCCTGTTATTACTTAGATAGATAGAATATTCTTTATTATATACTTACACCATACTATATACTTACACCAGAATTATAATAAAAATAAAGATTTAAATACATAAGAAAACACACATATAAATTGTACGGGTTGTAAGTAGTTAACTCCGTACACCGATTTGTCGTGAAGATTTTTAAGTTGAGTTAGTATAGAGAAACACTTTTCCACTAAAATACACAAGTTGAGTATATTTAAGTTAATGTAAGTTACAACGGTGGAAGGCGATTATTTCTCTTAGTTGTTGGTAGCTACCGAGTTATAAGTTCACTACATTGGAATTCGTCCGTCATGTTATTTTATAATGCGACAGTATGAGGCGCATCGTTGGCCGAAAGTAGGTTGACGAGTAAGCAATAAAAATGTACGGCGATGAGACCGTACATATTGGCAACCCCTTAAAGAAGCAAAGATGAGTAGAGAGAGAGAGAGAAAGAAACGCCTTTACAAAGTCAAAGAATAAAGTAAAGTAGTAAAGATAAATGTACAATATAAGTCAAATGAATTAATTAAAAGTAAAAGCAATGTTGTCGTGATGTCCTTGACGTTGAACATCGCAGCCGTCTATGGGCGACCGTTGGTTGTCTTCTCTGGCAGTCTGTTGTCGAGATCCCATTGGTTGAAGCTCGATATCTTCATGCGTAGGCTTTTTATTTTTCTTCCTTGGAAGTTGGGTTCTGAGCACTCTGCAGTATTTCCTTATTATTATCCACAGGAAAGTGATGACAGCAATTGTTAGTAAAAGATAACAAATTACATATTGATGTACGTCATGGTCTGTGATAGTGGATGGTAGTTTAGGCTCGTGCTCTTCTTGGAACCGCAGCTTTTTGTCAATTTCCGCGAAGTCGTTTTTCTTGAGGCGGAACAGTTCATGTGGCGTGTTATGTAGTGTCACGTTAACAATGTTGTTTATCGGCGAATTCAGGTTCGGTACGTGCATGTCATAGTTCACGTTGAGGTTGCTGTTGTACTGATTGTATGAAGTGATGGTGAGATCTTTTGATCGCAGTACGCATCCTTGACTCAAAGTAACTATAGCCGTCGATGTGATTGTTTGCGATATTACGTCGTTATTACAAACTGTACGTAATTCGCACCTTCCGCAACAAACAACAAGCCAGCTGTTTGATCCTTGTAACTTTATCCATTCCTCCTCGCATGACACGCTGTGTACGTCACACGGTGACGTACTCGTCGTAGTACGGTGACCCAGGAGTTTTGCTTCGCACGGCGCATTTTTGTTATGTAAGTTGAAGACTGGCATGTTTGCGTTACAAATGAAGTTATGTTTTTGTCTTTTGATACATAACTTGACATCTTCATCTTTTAGTGAGATATAAGAATTCTTCTCAAAGTTTACGGCAATGTATTGCGAAGCTAACTGCATCTGTTTGTAATTCGAGTCCCTCTTGAATGGTATAGCGATGGCCCGATAGTAGGTGAACTCCACATCCGAAATTAAAGGAATGTGAACTTCGAACATAAAGTAGTTCATTGTTATTCGCGCTTTCACGTATAACAACTTGTAAAGTTCCTTGATATCTTCTTTGATATTTTCTGTCGGCAATGACAGTGTTCTCGGTAATCTGCCAGCTATGTCTTCCAGTTGTTTTACAAGATTGACTGGTGATATCAAGTGCACGTCCATATGCCCACTGTATACATTAGTGAGAGTATTCAGGAGCATGGTTTGAATTTCTTTGAGATTGTGTAGCAGTAGAGATGCTGTGAGCGCAGCAGAGTTGAAGTAACTTGTTGCCATCGATATCTGCATTTCTGTTTCTATACTGGCTAGGTTCGTCTTAGTTTCTTCCATGAATTTTTCTATCATTTTACACTGAAGCTCGATGTTAGCGTCATTTTTCTTCAATACGTCATTTTGCAGTTGCATAATCGACGTTTGATTTTTTGCAAGTTCACGTAAATAGTTTTCGTTTTGTTGTATCGCTTCAATGTCTTTATGGTATTTTTCAGCAAATTTTTGGTCTAGAACGCCGAATAAGCTGTTTGCTATCATGCCCACTCCGTCAATCAAACCGCGCTTCTTGCGCGAAGATAGCTGCTTGTGAGGGGCCAGCAGGATTGTATTGTAGAAGTTGAGTAATTCCATCTCGTGGGAAAGTTGATCGATTGTTGGTTTGCAGTAGCTTTGGTGAATATTCTCGCAACGGCCATATACTCCGTTGATGTAATTTTCAATATGTTGAATGCCGTGCCAGTAGTTAGTTAAGTTGTAGTAGGTAAGCAAAGTCCATTCATCGTGAATCAGTTCAACCTTGCCAACGGTGTCGTAGTAAATCGGTCTCTCAGGTTCCAAGTTAGTAATTTGAGTGCCTGACCTTTGTTGTGAACCGTATGATCCGTTCACAAGTATTAACATTGTGAAAAGAGACATTAAAATGTTTGTAAGACATTTTTTCGTAGTTGGTTTTGTTGTGGAAGGTTTTACCGATGTCTCAGCATTTTGTAAATCTGTTTTGCATTCTTCATCACCTTTGTTGCTCGTAGTATCGATGGGTAGAATTGATAGTTTTACAATGGGTCGTTTGATGACACCAGTTTGAGTTTTTAGGGTTGTCACTCGGACATATCCGTCCGCTCCAGGGTGAAGTTTTAGCACCCGTCCCATAGCCCATTTTCCTGGGGGCAAATTGTTATCCCGGATTAATACGATGTCCCCCTCGTTTAGGTTTTTCCTTGGGTTATTCCATTTACTGCGTGTTTGTAGTTGAGAAAGATATTCGCTTGACCAAGTCTTCCAAAACTGTTGGTGCATGTGTTCCGTTAAATGCCATCGTTTTCTTAGATTTATTTTGTTTTCGTCAGTATAGTCAGCACGTGGTAAAGACATTGTTGGTCCCCCCGTTAGAAAGTGGCCTGGTGTCAGGTAATTATAAAATTCTTCGGGGTCTTCAGTGAGTTGGCAGAGCGGCCTGGAGTTCATGCACGCCTCTATCTTCGCAAGAAGAGTAGTGAATTCTTCATACGTCAGTTTTTGGTCTCCTAGTACTCGACGAAGGTGATACTTCATCGATTTGACCGCTGCTTCCCATAGTCCACCAGCAGTCGGCCAGGCTGGCGCATTAAAATGCCATTGCACTCCCATGTCTGCGATGTTGTTGAAGAAGTCAGGTGACAAGATTTGCTTGAAGTCTTCAAATTCTTTCTGCAGCAACCTTGATGCGCCGATGAAGTTCGTCCCACAGTCTGAGTAGATGTGACTTGGTGTACCACGCCTGGAGCACATTCTCTGGAAGGCTGCTATGAAAGTTTCAGTACTTAAGTCCGATGCAAGTTCGATGTGCACAGCCTTTGTTACCATGCAAACGAATATGCATATGTATCCCTTAGAAGTACGCACTCCTCTTCCTTTGTTGAGCTTGACTTCGACGTGTCCTGTGAAGTCAACTCCGGTGTGGGTGAACGGTCGCGAAGGTGTTACTCGTTGTGGTGGAAGTTCTCCCATTAGTTGATTGAAATCCGATGGCCTGTGGCGGTGACAGCGCACACAGCGCCGTAGTTCAGCTTTCACAGCTCTATTGCCGCCAACGATCCAGTATCGTTGACGAATATACGCTAAAGTTAGTCTGGCTCCTCCGTGTAAAGTCGTGAGGTGAGCTTTTTGTATCACAAGGTCAGTAAGTCGTCCACTCTTAGGTAGAATAATTGGATTCTTCATTCCAAAAGGCAAACTGGAGTAGTTCAGTCGACCCCCAACTCGGATTATGCCGTTGTTGTCCAAATATGGTCTAAGTTTATAAATATTGAATTTTGATGAAATATTTTCTTTCTTCATTAGTTGTTTATATTCTTGCGTAAGTTCCGTTTGTTGAACATATTTTATTATTTGTTCCTCAGAATTGTTTAATTCGCATAAACTCAGGCATCCGGTGTCACGTTTTTTGCTGTTACGTGCGTTTCCGATAAATCGTTGTATCCATGCTACAATTCTGATTGCTTTGGTCAACGAACTGCAATTAGTTAATAAGTTATGAATACAATTATAAGTTGAATTGTTTTTAGCGTTCATTTTCGCTTGGCATTCGCTGCCTAAGTTAGTCGTAAATGTGCATGATAAGTTTTCTTCACGACTTTGTTCTTGTAGTGTAGTCAGGAATGTAGGGCCTTGCCACCACAAGTTGAATGTTTTTAGCTTTGTTGGTAGCAATCCTCTTGATGCACAGTCTGCGGGGTTATCTTGAGACTTCACATAGTGCCATTGCTCTGTTGGTATGCATTGTCGAATTTTTGCAACTCGATTGGCAACGTATTTTTCTCTCTTAGATGTGTCCCCCTGTATCCATGCCAAGACCACTTGAGAATCACACCAAACAGTCGTAGTGATTTCGAACTCATTCAGCGCTTCTTTGATTTTTACGATGAGTTGCGAAAGTAAAAGTGCGCCGCATAGTTCAAGTTTCGGTAATGTGATTGTTGATAACGGCGCTACTCTTGTTTTAGCAGCAAGTAATGTTATCTTTGCCTTGTCTTGTTCGTCTCTGACGCAGCTGTAAACCACGCAGGAGTAAGCTTTCTCACTGGCGTCGCAGAATCCATATAGTTCGATCTTCTGCTCCTTTGAACCGACCCAGCGCTTGATATTTATGTATTTTACGTTGGGTATGTCAGCTCTCAGTTTCAGCCATTTATCTGCTATATGCGATGGTAACTGATCATCCCAATCAAGTTTGTTGACCCACACTTCTTGAAATGTAATTTTCGCTGCGATAGTTATTGGCGATAGCCAACCCAGTGGGTCGTAAAGTTGTGAAATTTCAGAAAGCAGCCGCCGTTTGGTTATTTCCGGTCGATACTTTTCTTCAAATTTCCAGTTAAACACAAATGTGTCGGCCTGCGGATTCCAACCAAGTCCGAGAGTTTTCATTGATTCTTCCTGCTTGAAATCAAAAGTAATTTTGCTTGAAATCTGGTCATCCCTTAAGTTTTTTAACAATGTTGGTTCGTTACTGGACCACTTGCGTAAGTTCATCCCGGCTCCTTTTAACATTTCGATAAGCGATGTTTGGAGTTCTTGGGCCGCATTCAGTGAGTTGTGGCCGCTGATGATGTCATCGACGTATGCTTCGTTTAGTAGTACTTTGGCAGCCATGGGGTATTTGTAACCATCATCATAGGCAAGTTGTTTGATCGTTCTCATGGCTAACCACGGTGCGGACTTAGTGCCGTAAGTAACAGTACAAAGTTGATACTCTTGCAATTTATCTAACGTAGTAAGTCGCCACACAATTTTTTGCAATTGTTGTTGTTCCTCAGACAGCCAAATGCATCGGTACATTTTTTCGATGTCAGCTGTAAACACGTATTTGTAAGTTCTCCATTTTATGATAAGTTCTTGGATATCTTTTTGTAGGTTGGGGCCTTTTTCTTGTAGGCTGTTCAGGCTGTATCCCGTTTTAGTTTTCTGAGATGCATTGAAGACGACTCTGAGTTTTGTAGTAGTAGACTCTTCTCGAAGTACTCCGTGGTGTGGTAAGAAACATTCAGTAGTTGAAGAAGGAATAGGATTTGCTAGTTTCATATGGCCCAACTCTAGATATTCCTTAAGGAAGTTTTTGTATAACAGCTCAAGTCTACCATTTCTTTGAAACTTTCTTTCCAGCTGTAGCAATTGTGATACTGCGATAGTTTTCGATGTTCCGATCTTATTTTGATAATCCGGACGTAAGGGCATCTTCACAATGTATCTTCCATCTGAATCACGGCGAGTCGTTTCCTTATAGTAAGTTTCACACTGATCCTCTTGTGCTCGATCAGCGTTTTTTATAGTGACATCTTCACTCTCCCAAAATTTTGTTATTTCAGTCAAGTCTAAGAGGGTGACGTTACAATTAAAAGTTTCTAGTTTTCCACACAAAATCCATCCCAGTTGTGTCTGTTGCGCAACGGGTGACCTTGGGGTGCTTTTTAGTATTCCGTCCTGGATAATTTCGGCATAAACGTCAGCTCCAAATAGAATGTCAACAGACCTTGAAATATTAAATTCAGGGTCTGCTAGTTTTAAGTTTTTCAAATAGGACCAATCTGGTCGTTCAAATGTGTTGTTCGGCAGTTTGTTGATTAATTTCTTCATAATCAAAGCTTCAGCGTTGAAAGTATACTCCGAATGGATTGATTTGCATGTTACGCTTAGTCGTCCCTTACAGTCGCCTGAGACAGATCCAACTCCTGATATCTTCGCAGTTAGTTTGTTCCTTGGTAGTCTCAGAAGTTGTGCTGCATTTTCAGTAATCAGGTTGACTTGTGAGCCCTGATCTACAAGCGCACGAAGGTTTATGTAAGTCCCATCTATTGTCATGACCTTAACTTGGACAGTTGTGAGTAAAACTTCCATCTCGTTGGCAGATAGATGATTGGAACTCGGTGTTTCAGCTTCTTTCGATGGTCGTTGACCTGAACGTTGGTTTTCAGTACTCGTTGAGTTTGTTGTTTTGTTATTAGATTTCCTATAATGCAATAGCGTATGATGCTTCATATTGCATTCTTTACAAGTTTTCGCAGAATTGCAAGTTTCGTTTTCGTGTCGAAACAGACAGTTTTTGCATAGACGCAATTTCGCAACTGTGCTGTTTCGTTGCTTTGTATCCGAGTCAATAAACTGCGGACATTGCATCAAAACATGATTGTTTTTGCAAAGAGGGCATTGCCCGTATGAAGTGTGGTAAGTTTTCGGATGCCATTTCTTATGCTCGTAATTTCGAGAAACATGTTTTTCAGTCCCAGCTGCCTTCTCTGAGCTCTGTGAGTCTTTCTTGGAACTCTTCATGGTTTCAAACGCCGTGAACTGATTTTCCAAGAACACCAGAAATTCTTGCAGTGTTGGCACTTCTCTAGTATCATGCAAACTCTTTATGTACTCATTGTAGGTCCCACAGTCTAGTTTTTGTGCCATCAAGTGCACAATCATGGGGTCCCAACTAGTTATGTCAAAGCCAATGTTTGTTAGGCCGTTCAGACATTCCGTTGTTACGTCATGCAGCTTCTTCAAGTTATAAGCGTCTGGCTTATGTATTACAGGCAACTGCAGCATTGTGTTCATAAAGGATGAGAACTGTAGTCGACGGTTGTCGTAACGTTGAGTCAGTATCGCCCAACATGAAGAGTAGTTGTCGGCGCTGATGCTCAAGTGTTGCACCAGTCTTTCTGCTTCACCTTTCAGCTTGGTTTTTAGATGTTGCATTTTTTGAGCCTTATTTAATGTCGGGTTTTTATGAATCGTTTCAAGGAAAAGATCTTTAAAAGATATCCATTTGTTGTAGTGGCCCGAAAACTCTGGAATCTCGATTCTTGGTGCTGATTGTTGATGATGAGCGGTGGACCACATCTTGCTTTTCAGTCGTTTCCTCGCTTCATCATATTTGGCTTCCATGCTGTTGAACATTTCATGGTACGTGTTTTTCGAGCCTTTTAGTAAGGCTTCTAGTTCCCAATGAGTGCTGTCAATACGCTCCCACTTCGACTTCAAGATTGACAAGTAATCGTCAAGTTCCCATTTTTCACCTAAGTTGTCAAAATCAATTTTACCCATAGCTCGATCAAGGGCCTTAAAGTTACATTCCTGTTGAGTCAGTAAAGTCTTTGTCTTCTCATCAGATTCTCCCGCCGACAAGTCTGATAGGTCAAATTTCACATTCTCCTCAGTAGCTTGCAAGAGTTTTACCATGTCGGCTTTCGTTGTTTCGTACATGATTTTTGTCTTACCGTAGACATCGTCCATAAAATAGTTAATGTTTTTATCTTCGATTTCTTGCGACAGTAGTGCATGTCGTGAGTTAAAATCCACCCATTGAGCTTCTAAAGACGACAGCCGCTTGCTCAAATATTCCTTTGTTTTTCTTGTTTTGCTATCCTTGTTATAGTTGTTGCATAATGTTTTGATGTTTTCAAAACAAGCTGATTGTAGTGACAGCTTATTCATCTTGATTACGGAAGGTTCTTCCAGTTGACGAATGCTGTGCTGGTGTAGTTAGTTCCAGTGGTTGAAGAGCTTCTAGTTGTTGAAGTTCTTCTAGTAGTTAGTTGAAAGTTCTTCCAGTAGTTGAAGATTCTTCTAGTTATTTAAGTTTCTTCCAGTATTCAATATGCCTGTACTCTGATCAGGTATATGCGCCTTCTCAATCCAACTGGGGCGACCCGCTTGTGGGAGACCAATTGAACCGATTCGCTACCGTATCAAAGACACAAACACACAAAATACACAAAGGCTTCGAAGGACCATAAATGTACGGGTTGTAAGTAGTTAACTCCGTACACTGATTTGTCGTGAAGATTTTTAAGTTGAGTTAGTATAGAGAAACACTTTTCCACTAAAATACACAAGTTGAGTATATTTAAGTTAATGTAAGTTACAACGGTGGAAGGCGATTATTTCTCTTAGTTGTTGGTAGCTACCGAGTTATAAGTTCACTACATTGGAATTCGTCCGTCATGTTATTTTATAATGCGACAGTATGAGGCGCATCGTTGGCCGAAAGTAGGTTGACGAGTAAGCAATAAAAATGTACGGCGATGAGACCGTACATAAATAATTGTATAATAACACCTGAATTGTTTAATGACAAATCTCCAACACAAAAATATCAACTATCTTCTAAAACAGAGCTTCGTCTCCTCTACCCCTTTGCTTGCATTATGGACCCTTTTAGGCACTAACAGGGTCCATAATGATCACAATATTATAAAAACTACCACCAAAGTACACTTTGTGATAAAGCAAATAAAGATATTGAGTATACAACTTATAAATAAGGTGACACAATGGGCGGTCTTATCGCTAAAAGCTATTTTCAAGACAACCTTTGGATGGATTTAAAGAAGGACAGAAATATTGTAATGTGTACTTAGCCCACGAGATATTCACAATACGGGAATACGGGAATAATGGATAAA
Organism: Ochropleura leucogaster; assembly: GCA_958449745.1. NCBI lineage: Eukaryota > Metazoa > Arthropoda > Insecta > Lepidoptera > Noctuidae > Ochropleura > Ochropleura leucogaster. Next base: position 5,602,509 of record OY288228.1, on the reverse strand, counting down.
AACATAGGTTTTGTGAATTACTGGGTAGGCTAGCGTTTTTGGAACGAAGTTCCTTATCGCGCGTTGTGAAAGGGGGCTAGACGGAAAAAATTCTTACGAAAAGTTGACACGACACTTTTTGCTATAGTAAGCTATTGTAAGCTGTGCGGCGTCGCATGTTTCTCTGTCTGTCTGTCTGTCTGTCTCTTTCTCTCTCTCTTATAGAAAGCAAGCCAGATATTTTCATTTCTATTTCGCATTGAACAGTGTGGTGTTAAAAAGGAACTTCGTTCCATCCGGGTGTCCCTTGAAACCTCTAAATTTTTATGTTTCTCCGACGCCAAGCCTAGTTGGTTCCGGGTTGCGGGTTGTCCGAAAGAGATACCACGGCTCCGGAACATAAAGAGCAATAGAAGTAACATGGACTTTAGTCAGTAAAAGCCTGACACCCCCGCTCCCAGACGCAAAAAAGGCTAGTTCGATCGTTATCGTTTGGTAAGTTTAGTGCCTCTGCCTTGGCTCACATGCCGTCGAGAAATATCTCACAGACTTGCTCGTTTCCTCGCGTAATTATACAAAACGAACATGAATCCCTATAATCAGAGATGCGTGCCTTTTTCATCAAATAACTTCCCCCTCTCTGGGCGGCGGGGAGAAACAGAATAGTGACTAAAACCCACCCATGTTCCTTTTTAATCTTATGCCCTTAATTTTCGGCAGCTAGACCCTGGCAAGCCCCTCGCTTTACTGACATTATTTGAGACGCGCGTCGTCACTAGACCAATGGAGAGCTACCTAACCCATCGCTCATCGCCCACAGACCAGCATCTATGGTGGCCGAAAGTAGTCTCGCGGCACCCGACGCCCGGGCCTGGAGTCTTGGAGACTTAACCTGTTTCTAGAGTTACTGGGCCCATAGGGAACAGAGGAGCCGGTAGTGAATTGCACAAACTGGCTGTTCGCACCATATAAATGGGGATTAAAAACTATAATTGCAAACATACAACGGTGACGCCTCGCCGTGTCTCTGCTTGTCTTCTTAGAAATGGGGAAGGGAGAATTAGATTGTGTATTTTTTTTAAACGTGTGTGCCTGTGAATGCGTTTACAAACATTTAAACTCACATACACAAACAGCCAGACCCGAAACAACTACGTATGGGTATACAAATATTTTGTTTCGTGCGGGTATCGAACCCGCTACATTCAGCGCAGCAGTTGATGATTGTTATGACGCCGTCAATTCCAAAATACACTCCTCAAATAAATGAAGATCATCCCTTGAGGTTCACCAAAAATAATCGCGGGCGAAGACCTTATGTTACAAATAAAATAAAACAATAAAAATTGATTAACTTTTTATTTTATTAAATTTCCTAAACAGTTAGGTTTTGTTATAATGGCGGTAACACAATAACAAAACGAATACATTAATTTATATGACGAATACATATTTTTAACTAAATTTATTGCTTTCAGGGCGTAAGATACTTTGTTAAATTTTGAAATACAAATATTTGAAAATGCAAAAAAAAAACGCGCTGTTTCGAAATTATGATATAATGTCAAAAATATTAAATACAAAACGGTTGCCAAGTATTCAGCATATCATTCTCGACCCCCAGATGTATTATTTTCATCGATATAATTTAAATCTATACTAATATTATAAAGCTGAAGAGTTTGTTTGTTTGAACGCGCTAATATCAGGGACTACTGGTTGGAATTGGAAAATTCTTTTAGTGTTGGATGGTCCATTTCTTGAGGAAGGCTATAGGCTATATAACATCACGCTACGACCAACAGGTGCTGAGCAGCGCGGGTGAAACCGTGGGGAACAGCTAGTACCATACAAACTTGCGACATAATCAGCCATATCTTTTGACTGCGTAGACTTAGAGGATTGTTTTCTTTTTTCACAGTACAAAATGACCACTGATTTGAGGTTTTAATTTTAACTCGATACCTCCACGCGTTGCCGAGATAAAGGATCTTGACAGACGGACAACAAATGATCCAATTAGGGTTCTGGTTTTTCCTTTTGAGATGCTGTACCCTAAGGGGGTGTTAATAAAATACGTGAGATGTTTTAGGGGGACAGGGGGTCGATTCAAATCTCATCTAATCTTACGTTGGAGAGAAAAAATGCGTGATATTTGCCGAGACCCCCCCTGGGTCTCGGCAAATATCACGCATTTTTTTTTCTGAATGAACCAAAAATATATTATACTATTTTGGTCCACTTAATCCAGAATGTACATGCTTAAGATTTAATAAGCGTAATCGTTGTTATCTTATTATTTTTTTCTTTTTACAATAATAATCTAACGCGTTTACGTAAGAAACCCACATTTTGAAAAATGACACGTGAGATTCGGGGATGGGAGAGGGGGTTGAATAAAATCTCACGACATCTCACCAAGGGGGGAGGGAGGGACAGAAAATTAAAAAAAAAACCCACGTAAATTATGAACGCCTCCTAATATGTTCTGCCGTATTCTACACGTCAAAATGTATGAAAATTCTGTTATTTTTTTTAAATAATGACGAAAAAGTCTGTGATGAGTTCTGAAAATATGCTGAATACGTGGTAAAAGTTTGAGCGCCTTTTTAAACGATTTTTCGAGACAGCGCGACTTTGTATTGAAAATAACAAAAACAGTTATTATAGTGTCAACGAAGTTGATAACAGGAACACAACAAATGTAAAAAAGAACCATTCTGTAGAAAAAAAACGTTTTTCATCAGTCCAGCCTTTTTGCCTTAAATATGTCCATAATTTCGGCAGTGATAGTATTCAAACGAAATTAATCAAATAATTATCGAGAGATTTTAATAAAAAATATTAACAGATCTATCTACTTTATTTAAATTACCAATATGGTTAACCAATTACAAGAATTAACAATATCTTCGTCATTGCTAGAAGTAAAAATATTTTTCATAATAATGTTTCAAGAGTTTTTCTAGTTAACATTTTGATATAAAAACAACGATTTTACTAGCAACGTATTTCGCCCTTTTTGCTTATTAAAGATATTTGCTTGTTTCTTTCTAAATATACACACCAACATATTTCTCTTATTTGATGTTTTTTATTTACATTAATATTATACTGTTTTGACTATAGCGTGGTGCAGGTGACATTAGTAAAATGTACCATTCCTCTTCAATCTGTAACATTACCTCGATTTCTGATCATGACTGACAGCTTAAGGCTTTACCCGGAATATCATAACCGTATAGGACTACCCACAGACATGTTTAGTCATGGGATGTATTACTATGAAGCACTTAACATATCTTCATCTAATGTCACTCGCACCATTCTACAGCGAAAATAGTATATAGATCACAACATTAAAATATATGATTGCTGCTAAAACAATTATGAACTTAAAATACATTTATTAAAAAGAGCGGCTGCAGAGAACCACAAGCGGCGTAAATATAGTAACCTTATTGGGAACTCTATTTTCGAGCCGTTTGGGGTTGAAACTCTGGGACCGTGGGGTCCTTGTGCTAACAACCTTTTTAAGGAAATTTCAAAACGTTTGGTTGACACTTCCCGTGACTCAAGGGCTGGCTTTTATTTGGCCAGAGGCTTAGCGTTGCCATACAACGTGACAGCGTTGAGCACGAATTTTTTGACGCTATTTTAACTTATTTATAAGTGTAGTTTAATCATTTTAGTTTTTAAAATCATCATATTAAATTTACCAGTGACGTACTTAAAACCGATTATCATTCATTAAATACCTTTTTATTAAAGTCAATTTCACAACGATACGATCATCAATAAACGAAAACATTTTGAGGATGCCGCTGTATTCTAAGACAAGGATATTGAAGACATAATAATGACATCTACCATCCCACTCTGGGCTAGCATATTTAAAATAACAAGCAAATATCATAAACTGGCAACACACACACAGAACCAATTACAACCAACTTACTATAACAATTATATAAGTCTAAAAATAATGAGTTTTCAAACTAAACGAATAGAAAATACTAACAATTTCTCGAAAAAAAAACTCCGCTGTCTTATAATATAATAAAAAAAATCTTAATAAATACTAAAGTCTAGTCTATGAGTCTGATAACAAAAAAAAACTTATCTATATTAAATAATAGTACAATGAAAATTTGGTACAAGACATCCAATCGATTTGGATAAATTATATAAAAATAATGATCGTTTTTTTCTTCATAATTATAATACAATTTCATAATGGTGGGTCAGGGTAGGTACTTGAGTATTGAATGCTCAATTTAGGCTGACATTCTGAAATCTGGCAACATCGCTAATAGCTGTCAAATAGTTCCACGTTTTTTTGTTAAAAAAAAAAACGAAGATGTTTGTGGTTTCTGTATAACCTTCATGCGAAAAAGGCGGGAATTTATGTATGTTAAAAAGAATAGTTATACTCCATTTGACGTTCTTAATGTGCATCCTAACAAAGAATATGTATGATTTAAAAATGAATGATGTAACTAAGATCTCGTTAAAATATTTTGATTTAAAAGTAGAAGAATGGATAAGAAGTGTCTATGGAGTTTCTTCCCCATTCTTCTCTATAGAGAACTACGCTTTAAGACAGGATGACTGTTATATTTTTAAAGTTGCCGTAAAATTGACCATTTCATACAAAAGTAGATTTTGTACACAGTGACATTTGTATCCATTATATTTTTTGAATTCGAGACGCATGGAATTTAATTCGTATCTTCTCAAAACTGCTAGTTTTTGCAGCAAGAAAGGAATATTGATTTTCGTCACTGTATACTTTTTATCATGAGTAATTTGATGTTAAAGGAAATGAGTGTAGTTTGTGTATATTATCCAAAAATATAAAAAAAAATCTAATATGATACAAATTTAACATAACAAAATGGTTGGGCGTTGGTCAGTTGGAAGAAATTTGAAGAGGTTGGTTGAAATAAGTTGTAGTTGCTCTATTTTCTAACATTTGGAGATCTTTGATAATCGTTACAGATAACTATAGTACGGCCAACGAGAAGCGATACCAAATTTAAACAAAACCCATGCTAAAACCCCATCTAAAATGGCCGCCCGAATGTTGGCGAACCCGTCTTAACGTTGTCATGTTTTTGCCGGGAGAACGAGACATTACGACAAAGGCACAAGATGAAAAGAGCTATATATTAGATTGTCAACGCCACAGTTGTTTTTTAGGTTAATGACCTTTCGTATCGCTTCTCGTTGGCCGTACTATAGTGGCCCGCAAGTCTGACAATCAGTATTACCAAGGGATATCGTACTACCCAGTACTAACTGGGCTGTGGAGGTCAGGTAGGCAGTCGCTCCATATAAAATACTGGTATTCATTTGCAAACCAACCCTAACATCGTATCGAAAAGGCTAGACAGATAATGATTTGTTAGTATGAATATTTAATTCCACAACAATATTGTATTTAATAAATATAAATCACATATTCTTGGATAATATAACCAAACTGGAATTTAATGAATTTCTTAAAACGATATGAAACTATAGTAAACCTAACAAATAATAATCAAAATTAATGTTATTAACTTTCAATTTAAATTGCCGAGTATATGTTTACCGATAGCAGAATAACATAATAAATATTACTATAGTTAAATAAAACTGTCAAATATCATGTGATAGTTTTAGCAAAACAAGCTAATGACATGGCGAGTTTGACAGAAAACGTGGTATTGCCAGGTAGGAAATATATGGTCCCGCGTTTCAAATCTATCCAAACTTTTTTTGTTTGACTATAAGCAGTCTATTTTCCTGCCGGGGTTATTCGAAAGATATACCGCGGTCCTGAACATAAAGGACAAAAAGAAGGAATATGGGTGGGTTTTAGTTAATAAAAGTCTGACACTCCTCCCCGTTCCGCCCAGAGCGGGGGAAACTATTGGAAAAAAAAGCAGTTTATGTAAAAAAACCTCACCATAGTTGGGGATAGGCTAAGAAGATGGTGATCATTAAAATTAGTTGATAGAATATCGGCCTTAATTTTTTCTAATGCTGAATATACTTCATGTACAATAGCAGTACATAGGCGGACTTAATGCCATAAGGCATTCTCTATCAGTCAACCTTTCAATCAACAACATTGTGTCAGGGTACAAAAATATATAAGTTAGGAAAACCATTTTGTTAACACAAATTGATGGGCGACAATAGGCATCTTCTGATATGGAGAAGAATCTATAGTTGGGGATTTCTACCAGAAAATCAACTATTCTTCTTCATATTTAAAAATCACGTGGCACTATGTTCGTATATACACGCTAATCTACAGAATCGTCCAACTGATATCGATAAAATTTTGTAAATGTGTGTGTTTGGACCCGATAGATGGCACTGTGCAACGAAGAGTCTGGACGCGAAATGTTATATGTGAAAGTAAGTCTGTTTGTTTGTATGTATGTTTGTTACCTTATCACGACTAAACGGCTGATCAGGTTGTAATAGAATTTGGCAAGGAGATAGATTTCAACTTGAAAAAGGATATAGGTTGTGTATTATCACGCTAATAAGTAAGGGGACTCAATATTGTATTATACCCATATACCTCAAATGTTGGAACACTGTCGCTGTTGCCGCTATAAGGGAAGGCAAATCGCGAACCTAAGAAGAACGAAGTCGCGAGTAACTGCTAGTATTACATATTTTCCTGTTATCGTGCTACCGGCTAACACAAAACTCGGCAAATTAATAATATCTACTGCAGAGGAACAAGGTAGTTTTATAAATATATTATTTTTTATATAATATTCGCGAATATATCTACAACTTATGCATTAGTACTTAAATTACGCTAAACGACGGTTTTTCATGGATTTGACAGCTATTCATTTTTATCATATACAAATATATATTATTTTTTTCTTGTATAATATATTTATTTTTTGCTCTAATGAGGGAATACAAAATTGATTTAGTTTTTGCTACTAAAACTAGCGTTTCTCGGAGTATTTAAAGAATAGCACATTAAAAACCTTAAATAAGTTTAGTTAATTTTTTTTTTTTTTTATTTGAATTGTAATTTTGATTTAATTTAATTTAATTGTGTTTTTTTTTTAATTTAATCATTTCGATAAAACTTTAATTAGGTTTCATTTTTGATTTGATTTTTGTTTATTTTTTATTTAATTTGTTTTTAATTTGGACTGTATGGATCTAGTTACCTGAAAAGTTTTTTTTTAATTTAATTTACTTAGACAGATTTTATCATGAAATATATATTTTTTTTGTATAATTTCGATCATGACAGCGAAATATAGGTTATTTTTGCCCATATGGCCCAAAAAGGGGGAGTAATGTTTTAAGAAGTATATGTACCCATTTTATAATAAGCACGACAAAGCTGCTTTTTTTTCTTCCGTATCATCAAGAATTAAAACCGAACAATTATAACCCGTTGAATGTCGTTAAGTTCTTGAGGGGGAACATAAGACAAAATGCAATAACTGTCTTACCCACGGGGGAACTTTATACTGTGGTGTAACTATCGGTAACAAGCTAATGACATTGGCGAGTTTGACAGATAACGTGGTATTGCCAGGTAGGAAATATATAATTCCGCGTTCCGACACTATCCAAATGTTTTTGTTTGACTATAAGCATTCTATTTTCCTGCCGGGGTTATTCGAAAGATATACCGTGGCCCTGAACATAAAGGGCCAAAAGAAGGAGTTTAAGGGGGGTTTTAGTCAGTAAAAGTCTGACACTTAAGTACTTTTAAGTACTCTGAGAAACGCCAGTATTAATATAGCCGTCTATATATTAGAGGAATTATTCGATATATTGTTGCAATATCCAATTGATAGTCCGTTGAGGAATCTAGGTTATTATGGTGCCCATTTCTGTTGCTTTAAGTCTGTATTAAAACTAAAACAGGGCTTATGAACTACAAACTAAGCTGTAACAACAACATTGTAAAACCAAATGACGACACGGTCGGCGCAGTTGCTGAGCGATCGACTGCCGCGCTGCGTGTCGCGGGTTCGATCCCCGCACGGAACAAATATTTGTATGGCCTACAGATATTTTTTTCGGGTCTGGCAGTTTGTGTATGTGACTTTAAATGTTTGTAAACGCACCCACGACACAGGAGAACTTCCTAGTGTGTGGCAACGTTTTTTTTTAAAAAAAAATGCTTTTAAAAGAGTAACCATAGAGTTTCTTGCCGGTTCTTCTCCATAGGAAACGACCAACCCGAATTTTGCAAAATACATCCAGTTGATCTCTCAGACCATAAAACTCCGGGGTTGCGGGTTGTTCGAAAGAAGTTCCGCGGCCCCGGAACAAAGGGCAAAAGAAAGATCATAGGTGGGTTTAGTCAGCAAAAATCTGACACTCCCCCCCCACTTTCCCCAGAGTGGGGGAAGTTATTTTTTTCCCATTAGCACAAAAAAGACCCTCTCCGTGCCTCGCAGAACACGTTAAGCCTTTGGCTGTAGTCGTAACTGAAGAATGTCTGACTGTGTCTGACCAGTCTTACCAAAGGGTATTTGTATTACCCAGAAATAACTGGGTTATGAAGGTCAGACAGGCAGTCGCTCCATGTAAAATACTTGTATTCTATGCATCCGGTTAGACTAGAAGCCCATGCCAGCGTAGTTGAGAAAAGGCAAGCGGATAGCTCATAGTAGTCTATGGGTGATATAGTTAAGGTTTCACAAGGATATGGAACAACCAACCCTGAATATAGATAACCACTGAGACGATAATGCATGAAAATAAATCAGCTGAATAACACTTTGAAGCTTGTTTTAGTTTTAATACATACTGTATAAGCACTATAGTACATTTTACATAACAAATGTCTTCATCAGAAGGCCTCTAGAAATAGCGAGTGTTAAAAAATATATATTTTAATATGTATGTATATATCTAATATACTTTTCTACTATATATTTATATCTAAATCTATAATAATAATATATTAATAAAAAATGATTATATTTTACAACTAGAATAATTATATTATCTAAATTACAATTTGAGTTATTTTTTTTTTATAATACTCATTTGATTTTCTTTTAAATAATCTATGGAAATGTGTATCCTGTTTTATTTTGTCTTCCGGGTTATACAGGCTGTTGTTTTAAACTGTTCGTGTCTATGTGAGCTTATATCTAGAAAACTGCTAAACCGTTTTGGATATAAACTATTATTAGAGTGTGTGATACTATTTTACTTTTAGAAACTAAACGAGATTATGCGCCTGTCTATGGGACTTTGAAACAACAACCCGTTTCGACACATTCAGTCATTTTAACTACACTAAGTCAAAAGTATTAATTCGTAAACTTATAACCGATTTGACTGACAATAGTTCTCTTAAATAGTTGGACGAGCTAATGGAGGATCTTGAGGTTAAGCCGCGCTTGCCAAGGTCGGGTTATGGATGGGTGACCGTCCATTACATATTGTGATACTACCGTGCCTCAGAAAGCATGCTAAACCGTTGATTCTGGTTGTCACATGTAGATCTGTAGGCTGTCATTTCAGGTAGTCATTGACCGAAAAGTCTGACAACTTATTTTACCAAGAGGTTTTGTATTACCAAGTACTAACTGGGTTGTGGAGGTCAGATAGGCAGTCGCTCCATATAAAAGCTGCATCCGGTAAGACTGGAAGCCAACCCTACATAATTGGCAAACGGCTCCGCAGAAGAAATTGAGGGATCACTAATTCAGTAAGAACTATTTTCAGTCAAAATATTTTTATCAAACTCACATTTATGTTTATTTTTATTGAAATATCCAATTTTAAAAACAATCATTTGCAAAGAAACCTTCAGTTTGTTGAAAATTTTGGATATGACAATAAAAATAGATATAAAAAAATCATTTAACCTGTTTTTTATAATATGTGTTGAGATTACATAAGGAATCCGTCTTTATATTTTTGTTTTATACAAAAAGTTCAGAGTTTGTGAAAAAGTTTTTATTTTTTTTCATTTTCACTAAGTATTAAGTATTGTTTGGTCATAGCTTAACTCTTTTAATTAATTAGGACTTACCCGTAATTCAGTGACAGTATTTTAAGAAAGATGAGTAATGCATAACCAAAAAAAAACCTAATTTGGGATAGTTGTTTCGAATCTATAATGGAAATCGATTTCTAGCGGTTTGTTTTTGAAAGAACATCTCTAATTGCAGTTTACTTTTGCCAAATAGACATATTATATGCTCTTTGACTTCTATTATCCGTATCTATAGCAAATACAAAGTAATTACTTGAAAAAAAAAAAGTTTCCCTTCTTAAATGTCATCTCTTGTTCTTATAAAAACAATAAAATATATATATATTTTTAATTTTATTTAAGTAAAATTCAAATTTAATTCAATTTATAAAATTCTATATTTTGATTTATTTAAAAATGTGTTCTTTATTGTAATTCAATTTATTTTGCTTGTTTTAAAAAAATATATAGAAGTTTTAATAAATTAATTATATGTGATTATCTGCGCATAATGTAGTGCATGCCGTGCTTCTCTATAAGTAATGAGGCGTTTAGACGTAAGCCTATACAAATTATTAGGTTATAGCATACACATTGTTGAGAAGCCTTATATAAAACAAATAAATTTAAAAAAAATAAGACACAATATTTTTAATCTGTGGTTTAATAATTGCTTGAATAAGAACTGTCAAAAGTTAAAATTCTTTTAATGGTCGTTATTTCGTTTAAATTCTTGTATATTGCATATTAAAGTTCAAGTAATTTCTTTGACTTGACTATAGATAAGGGTACAAACTAGGCAAACAAATAAGGAAAAATGTCGGACAGTACAATATAAGGATCACCAGTCACTTGAACACGGGTACATCAGTTCTGTCCGGCGTGCTGACATCACGTGTCCGCGTCGTCGTCCGGCTTGTCCGGGCGTCGCGCCGCCACGATGGTGAGGTCGGGGCGCGTGCGCATGAGTGCGGACGGCGACCCCGCCTCGCCGCCGCGGAGCGTATCGATGGACGCCACGCGGATTGACGGCCACTTTCCAGCTGGGGAGTGAATTTAGAATTAATAAAAATGGATATATAGATAGCTCACCGTCCGTCCGTCTGTCTATTTACAACAGGCCGTTTCAAAGGCGTGTCAGTGTTCCACGCCTCAAAGGGATGTCATCAAAGCAGAGGGGCCCGTCAGAGCTACTGCCCTGCCTGCCGGGGTTGCGGATTGTCAGAAAGAGATACCGCGTCCCCGGAACATAAAGGATAAATTCAGAAAATTGGGTGGGTTTAGTTAGTGAAATTCTGACACTCTCCCGACAGACTCATCTACAAAAAGGGGCAATATTATGTGTGAAAGCCATTGAAACTTTTACAAAATGCCTAAGTTTGGCGCTTTTCCAGTCTCTCCTCAAAGAGGAGACTTACTACCACTATAGTGGCGTGCCCTGCACGGGGTTGCGACAGTCGCTCTCTCCATGCCACCATGAGATCGCACCGGAGGTCTGTCCGCTGGGCGGCAATTTGCCGCGGCAGCAGATTCCCCCCAGTGTAGTGCCTCCGCGCGCCACTCGTACAGGCGCGTGAGGACTATCGCCTCCAGATGTTTTGATTGCATTACCTTAAGCCCTAGCTTACTCCAACATTTTTTTAGTTTGATGGACAGACGACACAAAACCATTTTAACCTGATCTCTCTACTACAATGTTGCGATTCGTAGTACAAAGCTCAGGTTAAAATAGTTTAGTATAAGTTGACCTGCCATCGTCTGTACATAATGCAAGGTTGACGGGTTCCTGAAGGGTTGGTGTGCAACTTGTATACTCACTGGTCGTGGTTGGCGTGGAGGGTGGCTTACTGTTATCGTGCGCGGTTGCTATCACCGTCGCAGGAATAGGCTCCTCGTCCGTCACGGTACCAATCAGAATCTTCTTCATCGGCTGAAATTGAAACAAAAACATATATAATTTTTTTCGTAACTTTATTCAATTAAAAATAGTACTAACACCCAATTAAAGTAATTTAAGTTAACTGGCGTGCATAGTTAATTTGGGCTAACGCTATCTTTAACCCGCATGATGATCGAAAAAAAAAAATCCTTCTCTCCCCTTTTATTCCCTCTTTCTCCCCCTTTTCTCACATTTTTAGCCTATGTGTGTCTCCAGTGTCCCAACTATATCTGTACCAAAATTCTTCAAAATCGGTTTAGCCATTTAGGCGTGAAGACGTAACAAACAAACTCCCTTTCGCTTTTATAATATTAGTAAGGATTTATACAAATTATATAAGCTTTATCCACAATGTAAAAACGTACCGTATCTACAGTAGTAGTCGTTGTAACTGCGGTCGGCTTGCGCGCAGACTTGGCGGCGCCGGCGCTGTACGTGCGCGAGCGCATCTTCAGCGACGGATCCATCTCTATGGGGATAGGCTCGAAATCTGCAACAAAAAATAATTATATACATTTTAACCTCTCAAGCACCGCCGGGCGGGCTCTTATCGTAAGCCTAATCTGATTTTAAGACTTATCTTTACTACAAATACAGTTTTAAATCGGTCGGGGTTTGGTGGCACAAATTTGTGCCAGCGGGCCTCAACGGTAATACTTGTTTACTGGCACGTTTTTGTGCCGCTGGGGCTCTAGAGGTTAATAGACGGCGACAATTTAGCATTTAATATTTGTTTCTTTAATATTTATAGTATTGTTCTTTTTACTATATAAATTAAAAAATAAATATATGTTATTATCTCCACATATTGTAAAGCATGCTAAGTATTCAGGCATTTCGACTTAAGTTGGCAATGTACAAATTATAATGTAACTAGCTGGCGCCCGCGGCTTCGCCCGCGTGATATCGAAAAAAAAAGTATCCCATGTGTTATTCTAGACTATAATCTACCTCTGTGCCAAATTTCATCAAGATCCGTTTATCCGTTTTGACTTGAAAGAGTAACAAACATCCATACATCCATCCATCTTCACAAACATTCGCATTTATAATATTAGTAGGATAGCGTACTCATTGTTAAGAAGCCTAATTTAAAATAAATACAAAACTCAACATACCTTTCTCCGGCACCCCAAAATCAGCCAAGTGCGCAGCCAAGTTATTGATACTGACCCCCAGGGCCTTGGCTGCCGCGTCCAGAGACATCTCCCCTCGTTGGAGCCTGTCCAGCACTTCGGAAGGACCCTTGGCTTGCCAGAAGTCTCTCACTGCCCTGGGGGACAGAAGAGTGGGTGAGGACCCGTTTACTATTCTGAAATCATAATTTTTGGGGACCGTTTGGATTTTGTATGGCAGACGACAAATATGTACTGAAATACATTTATGTAACTGCATGCGGTCGGTGTTCCTTAAAAACAAACTTTGCAAAATAAAATAAGAAACATAAAACATTCATGAAAGTAAAGAATTTAAAAATGCATAACTTTTGTCCCAAATTACCCATAACTTTAGTCCCAAATTACCCATAACTTTTGTCCCAAATTACCCATCACTTTTGTCCCAAATTACCCATAACTTTTGTCCCAAATTACTACAAATTCCCTGAAATCAAACGATTTTTTACAACGTGCCAACACTATCTTCGGCATTAGTATGTTCGATAGTCAATTGTTTGTTAATGGTGTCTCTACTCGGGAAGCAACCGAAGTGTCGTTTCTCACCCCCTTGTGTTAGCAAGTACCTACGTTTCCTCATCTTATTATAAACTTGTTATCCAAAAAAAAAATCGAAGCATTTATTTCAATTAGACTATTACAGGCACTTTTGAATGTCAAAAAACAAAATGATGAAGCTACAGTCCCGGTCACAAGGCATAATAACTTGTGAAAGTACTGTAAAAAAGATAATACGGATCGAATAGGATTTCTTTACATATTAGGTAATACGCAGATTAATCAGATTAAAAAGATGCTGGCATAATACAAAACCACCTCCTTTTTTAGAAGTCGGTTAAGTATAATAGGACTATCATCATCATCTGCCTAAACTTCCCAACTATGTTGAGGTCGGCTTCCAGTCTAACCGGATGCAGCTGAATACCAGTATTTTACATGGAGCGACTGCCTATCTGACCTGCACAACCCAGTTAGTACAATACGCCTTGATAGGACTGGTTGTCAGACTATCTGTAACGACTGTCAAAACTCTACAAATGACAGCCGGGACCAACAACCTGCTTTCCGAGGCATCTATCAACTGACCAACCTAGGCAAGCGCGGATTTCTATAGTAGTTGCTGCATCATCTGCCATTGTCTTTCTCTCCCCTTTTCTTCCCTCTTTCTCCACTTTTCTTCACTTTTTTTTTTAAATTGCCTATGTCCGTCTCCAGAGTCCCAACTATCTCTGTACCAAAATTCATTAAATTCGGTTTGGCCGTTTAGGCGTGAAGACGTAACAAAAAAAACAGTTTCGCTTTCCGTTTTAAATGTTATATAAGTAATAAATATACTATTAATGTATAAATTGACGGGCCTGTTGGTCTAGTGGTTAGTGGCCCTGACTATTAAGCCGGAGGTCGTGGGTTCGATTCCCACCCAGGACAAACTTTGTGTGATGAGCATGATTGTTTGTTCTGTGTCTGGGTGTGATTTATCTATAATATGTATGTATTTATAAATTATATAAGTATGTATATCAGTTGTCTGGTTACCATAACACAAGCTCTGCTTAGCTTGGGATCAGATAGCCGTGTGTGAGTTGTCCCAAGATATTTATTGATTTATTTATTTAAATAGGACACAAGCAAATAAAAAAATAAAAAAAAACAAAGTGTTTAAAAAGAAAATAAGTTTCTATTCACCGATAAGGCCTGTTGATGCACCCGTAGACATCCCGGTATCGCCCGTATAGGGTCCCGTAGCTGACTCCAAGGATCTCAGCAGCCTGCTTCATCTCCAACTCCTTTAGACGAACTGCTTCCATCACCTGAGACAGTGAAGAACATAATTATTGTTATTAAACTTTTATTTCAGTCCAGGACCATAAATTTTTAGTAACAATACAAATACAAATATCTTGGGACAACTCACACACGGCTATCTGATCCCAAGCTAAGCAGAGCTTGTGTTATGGTAACCAGACAACTGATATACATACTTATATAATTTATAAATACATACATTTAATAGATAAATCACACCCAGACACAGAACAAACAATCATGCTCATCACACAAAGTTTGTCCTGGGTGGGAATCGAACCCACGACCTCCGGCTCAGCAGTCAGGGCCACTAACCACTAGACCAACAGGCCCGTCAATGCACTTAAAACTATGTTAAAATAGACAATCAAATTAAATCAAAACATGAAGCCTCATTGTTGCTTCAATATGCTGTTTTTTTTTAACAATAAGGCTCATTTACAAATCGGCGAAAGGTAATATCTTTAGGCCATAGGTTATTATCTAAAAATATGTCGAGTTTTGTTTTGGGAACATACAGCTTATAGGAATTGTATGATTTTTCGGATTTTCTATTAATTTTGAATAGGGTTACATCTTCTTGAGTGTTGTCTTTTATATACGCTAAAATATCGCTCTCATGCGTTTGTTTATATACCTAGTAACATAACCCTGTTTTTTAACCGTCTTTAAAAAAAAGGAGGTGGTTCTCTATTTGTCGGTTTTTTTTTAATGTATGTTCACCGATTACTCAAAGACGCTTGGAGCGATTTGCTAAATTCTTTTTTTGTTTGACATTTTCCAGAAACTATCTAAGCAATAAAAAATATCAATTTTATTTATATTGTTTAGGTGCTTTATTTTTTTCTGATCTGCTAATATTTTAGTAACAATGGAAAATAAATACTCGATAAAAACTATGTGATATATCATAATACCATACTAAAAAATGCTGAAGTAAAAAAACATTTTTGTAAAAAAACAACTTAAAAAAAAACCGAAAAATAACTTTACTTCCGGAAGTGGGTGGTCGGTGGAGAATGATTTATTTATTTATGCTCACACAAAATACTTGACAGGACATTACATTAAGACAGAACAGCACAAAGTTGGATGAGATTATGTAGACACAGTGATGGTGATCAGATGTCATACTATGACGTCTTAAAGCAGAACTTATTCCACTGAGGGAAAGAGACAGAGCTATACAGGGTGTCTAGCACCATCTCTTTCCCTCAGTGGAATAAGAACTGCTATAAGATGTCATGGTAGCCCTTCAGTTTATATCTACTTGGAGCATAATCTTGATACTTACCCGTCTGACATAATTCTCCTCCCAGAACTGCGGCCTCCTCCCGTGCTGCAGGTAGTCACTCAGCTTCACCACGTCCGTGAACCGTGGGTCCGTGGGGCCTGACTTGGGGCCTGTCGTTGCTGTGAATATGAAAAAGAGCGTTTTATTTGTACTTCTCAAAAACACAGACACATACGTACAGGTCCAATTAGAAGGACTAAGTGCGGAAACCGGACATCTCCAAGAAGCGGGGTCCACATGAAGAAGAAGACGAAGAAGCAGACCGACAAACATCACCCTCTGTAGAATATGGAGATGCCAAGAGGCAGGCTGAAGAGTCGAAAGAGTTTGGGTTGCTGAATCAACTCTCTAGAGGTAAGACGGTCGAACAGATGATTGTAGTATTTAAAATTCTCAGGGGGATTATTGATGATCCTGGTCTTCACAACGAGATTTGCAAACTATTTGTCCCAGACAAATACTGTAGTGGCAGGAAACATCGTTTGCTGGTTGTTCCAACCTGCCGTACTGTTGCGTACTCCAAGTCGCCTATTCCTAGGATTTTTTTTTTCGGGTGGGAATCAGCATATGACTTCCCCCGCTCTGGGCGGAGCGGGGGGGCATGTCAGACTTGTACTGACTAAAACCCACCCATGTTCCTTCTATTGCCCTTTACGTTCCGAGGCCGCGGTATCTCTTTCGTACAACCCGCAACCCCGGCAGGCGGAGCCTCTGAACTCAGTATCACCTTATCATGTTTGAATGTCTGTGAGAATATTGAATGACTGTCTGTATTTATTAAATTATGTATGTTTAAATATTGTAATTGGCCTCGGCCGTTCTATTTATAATAAACTAGCTTTAGCCCGCGGCTTCGCTCGCGTTTAATTCGGTATAACATAGTATCTGCTACCTGCAGTTTTTGCCCTTGCGCCTTATTGATATGTAATAGCAACGCTAAGGTTTCCCTTTTCTTCCCTCTTACTCCCTCATATCCCACTTTTTTTTTATCAAATTTTTAATTAATTCAAAATTGCCTATGTCCGTCTCCTGGTTCCCAACTATCTCTGTGCCAAAATTCATCAAAATCGGTTTAGCCTTTAAAGCGTGAAGAGGTAACAAACAAACAAACTCACTTTCGCTTTTATAATATTAGTAAGGATAAATAAATGATGCTGCAACATGGCGGCCATGACACACCATTCTGATAGAACTACCTACAGTTAATCCAGAAAATGTACGCGCTTCGTTAATATTCGCAGAAGGTACCACAAAGTACTTACGCCTCATAGAAAGCTGCGCTTTAGCGAGCTCTACTCTTAACTCTGCCGCACACACCGACGACGCCGCCGCTGACGATGACGATGACGCTGCCGCCGACTGTCGCGTTGGGACGCTCTCGTTCGATTCCTCGTCTAGATAGAACAAGGTATTCTATAAGCCATTGCTAAGTAATTGCTTTTCTTCTCTAAACTTAGTCCCACATTGAATTTCAGGGATTTCTCCTGTATCGTGGGTGCGTTTACAAACATTTAAACACACATACACAAACAGCCAGACCCGAAACAACTACCTGTAGGTCATACAAATATTTGTTCCCTGCGGTGATCGAGCCCGCAATACGTAGCGCAGCAGTCAATCACTTAGCCACTGCACCAACCGTGTCGTTATGATTTCAAAATGTAACACTTTGCTTGGGATTCGAACCAACGACCTCGTGCTCAGATGTCGTGCTTACGACCACTAGACCAAGACAGACCAATCTAATTAATATCGGGGTGATTAAAAATTGACAGCTCATCTTACTTAGCCAAGGTTTTCGGTAAGTCAGACATCTTGTACAGACGCCTGCACATCAAGCTACTACAATCTGTCAGATTTCTTTGTTAGATTTTAGACTTTATTTCTAAAGTATTAGGTTCAAGGTTCATTGGGAAAAATTTACAGTTTCGGGTAGCTTGACCTGCAGGCGTCTGTACTATGGGTGAACTATTGCTTAAACTTAAGTTTATTTTTCTAGACTTTGCCTCGCACTAGGATTTCTCCTGTATCGAGGGTGCGTTTAAAAATATTTAAACTCACATACACAAACAGCAAAACCCAAAACAACAATTTCTAGGCCATACAAATATTTGTTCCGTACGGGGATCGAACCCGTCACACGCAGCGCAGCAGTCGATCGCTCAGCGACTGCGCCAACGGTGTCGTCATAAAAATAAAAAACCACCAACTCACCCGCACTATTATCCCCATCAACCCTTAGTTTTGTATGCAGGAACGAGCCAATATCAGCCGGAGCGTCCGCCCACTCATCATCAGACGGGTCCCTGGATGTAGACCTGGACCCTGACCGCATGCCCCAGCCCACCACGCGCTCGGCCGTGATGTCCTGGGGTTCATACACTCGCTATAGAAGAGTATGAGGAAATATAGTAAAGTTTTGATAGATGGCCAGATATTTATTTATAGTCGGACTAGCTGTGCCCAGCGGTTTCACCCGCTGCTCAGTTAGGGGCATGAAAAATAGATGTTAGCCGATTCTCAGACCTACCCGATATGCACACAAAATTTCGTTCAAATCGGTCCAGCCGTTATGGAGGAGTATGGCAACGAAAACTGTGACACGAGAATTTTATATATTAGACTACCTGTGCCCAGCGGTTTCACCCGCTGCTCACTTAGGGGTATAAAAAATTGATGTTGGCTGATTCTCAGACCTACCCGATATGTACCTACACAAAGTTTCGTTTAAATCGGTCCAGCCGTTTTGGAGGAGTATGGCAACGAAAACTGCGACACGAGAATTTTATATATTAGATATTTAGTTAAGTAAGACGAATATAAGGCCTGTTCTTTGAATATTTTTTTGTGACTTATTTATCGTCAATTATCGTGAAGTATATTTGGCCGGATACTTAGTTAAGTAAGACGGATATTAGGCCTGTTCTTTGAATATTTTCTTTGTAAGTTTTTTATCATTTAAGTAGTTATATTTCACCGAATATTTAATTAAGTAAGACATATATTCGGCCTGTTCTTAGAATACTTTCTTTGTGGGTTTCTAATCATTTAGTATATTAGGCCGGACCCTCGGTGCGTGAGTCCGACTCGCACTTGGCCTAGTTTTTTAATTAAAATACGTTCATTTACTTAAAATTTCAGCAAGTCCATTCTATACCAAGGATTTTGACTGTAAAAAAATATTCGACCAAATATTGCGCTGGCCGAATCCAATATTCGGCTCACAGTAACAAAAAATATACTTACTAAGTTCCCATGTTGCCAATCTTGAATGCTTTCTCTGTAACAGAAAAAAAGCAATATATAGTCGTGAATGTACTTATATGTTTACCTTTATACAAATAGCTTAATCGACTAAAACCAAGGTTTCAGTCCTGATACGCACACGTCATTTAATCAAAAAAATTAGAGGTGTCAAGGGACACCCGGATGGAACGAAGTTCCTATAGAAATGAAAATATCTGGCTTGCTTTCTATAAGAGAGAGAGAGAGAGAGAGACAGACAGAGAAACATGCGACACCGCACAGCTTACAATAGCTTTCTATAGCAAAAAGTGTCGTGACAAGATTTTTTTCCGTCTAGCCCCCTTTCACAACGCGCGATAAGGAACTTCGTTCCAATAACTTCCTCCGCTCTGGGCGGAGCGGGAGGGAGTGTCAGACTTTTACCGACTAAAACCAACCCATGTTCCTTCTTTTGCCTTTTATATCCGGGGCCACGGTATCTCTTTCAAACAACCCTCAACCCCGGCAGACGGTGTCCCTGGCAGGTCCCTCTGCTTTGCTAACATCTCTTTGAGACACGCGTGGAGCACTAATGCGCCGTCTACACGGCTGTTTGCCCTTGAAAGTAAATTTTTAAAGAGATACCGCGGCCCCGTAACATAAAGAGCAAAAGAAGGAAAATGGGTACGTTTTAGTCTCGCTCCACCCAGAGCGGGGGAAGTTATTTAATAATTATAATTTCTCATCCAAAAAACAGGACAATACATTACATCCCAAAATGTTGTGTTGTCTATATGAATTTTAGAACTCAACTCTAAGAGCTAGCACGCACTGGTGACTTTTATCAGGGTGACATAAATGTTTTTGCCACTGTTATGTCACGTTCCCAAATCGAAGTGCGCGCACGGAGGGAGACTGTTTTTTTTTTATCGAAGTATCATTCGTCTTCGGTTTTCGAAGAGAATGATGGTCGTTGTCAGCGAATTTATCTCAATCATGAAAAAAAAAACACATTTGAGCGGCAATTTTCTTCTTGCCGAAATTAAGAAATGAACCCTACCCTAGCAAAGGCGGCACGGAACGAGCCGCTCTGATATGTGCCGCGAAGGACAAGTGGATATCAAGAACGAAGCCTAAGTATTTGGTTTGCTTCTCCCAGGAGCTAGGCTTGCCGTACATAGTGACCGGACTGGGTGCAAATGATGACTAGACGTGACACTTTTGTCATCCGTGCGCAAAAATGTCACCCAGTTGTCACGTCGTTACATGCGCGCACCTCCATACATAGTCTTGGACTTAATCAGAGTGACGAAACAGTTACCCTGACAAAAGTCACCAGTGCGCGCTGGCTCTTACAGTCAGGTATCAAAATCATATCAGTCAATATCAGTCAGGCGCCAAAAGAAATGTCACGTTTTTAGAATTTGTGCTCCTATGATCGTTTTAAGCAATAATATAAACAAACATGTTTATCACCGTATACCTTGTATATATATTTATTTTTTGCTTTAAGACTACCTAATCATATTTTTATTATACCACATTGAAAAATAGAAAAATTACCGGTTTTACCGGTTTACCGGTAAAAATATTTCTATTACCGATTTTTTACCGGTATTTTTTTTTACGGTATTTGCATGCTCTAGTTGGGACCCTGAAGACGGACATAGGCTATTCTTTTTTAAAGTAGGAAAAGAGGGAAGAGAAGGGAAAACTTAGTTTTGATATTACAATCAATAAGGCGCAAGGCAAAAACTACAGGTAGCAGGTACCTGCAAATCACGAAAGGGGAACTGAAAAACTAGTTAAAGAATAAAGTGAAATCAAGATTACTTACGCTTTAATAATACTAGGCATAGGATTTAACGTTTCTTCGTCTGTGTGCTCAGTCCCACTTGTAAGCCGTTGTCGCTTCGGACTGGGGCTATCTCTGAAACAATACATATATAGATAGAATATAAATTATTAAAAAACATTTAAAAATATAAAATAGTAGCCCACCGGTATCGGGAACAGGGTCCAAACTACCGGCGGCGGTCAGGGCTCCAGAGAAAGGAACCTCCTAACAATACGAGCCGTGTCGAGGAGCACCGCTGATCCAGCTGCCTAACGAGAGCCTCTTCAGGTATTGGTCGAGGCTCTTGGCAATTAAGCCATTGGCTGTAACGACTATCGGCACAATGATCGCTGAGTCCACATCCCACATGTCGACAACCTCGCGAGTCATAATAGATATTTGAAAGTCGTTACAGATAGTCAGTGTCCCGAAAGTCTGACAACCAGTCTTACCAAGGGGTATCGTATTATCAGAACTAACTGGGTTGTGGAGGTCAGATAGGCAGTCGCGTAATGTGAAATACTGGTGTTCAGCTACAGTAAGACTGGAGGCTGACCCCGACATTGGGAAGATGCTAGGAATATAATACTTACGAGTCAGAATTTTCTCTCTTAATAGGACTTAATTTTTCTTTTATTGGTAGTTTTATTAAAGGGGGTGGTCCGCCTGTGAACAAACAATAAAAAACATATTATTATTTCGTTTATTTTTTTACATACTTACATATTTTTCTGTATTAACAAAAAATATTAAAAAATATATAAAACTAGCTAGCGCATATAATACGAGGTGTAAGCAGCCCGTTTACGAAGCCAAACTAAGTAACTCTAAGCAATAATTATTGGTGGGAAATTTAATATTATAATGATGACTTTAGATTTTAAAGGAAAAATCTATTATTTTAATGCAAATCATATTTGCTACCTCCTTTTTTTCGGTTGGGATATCTTCAAATGACTGCCCCCGCTCAGGGCGGAGCGGAAGGGTGTCAGATTGTACAGACTAAAACCCATCCATGTTCCTTTTTTTGCCCTTCGTGTTCAGCGGTGTCTCTTTCGAACAATCCTCACCAGACGCTACGGGCGTCGGGCGCCGCGAGACAACCCCCACCACCGTCGATGTGGGATAGTGAGCAATGGGTAGCTCACCGTCCGTCCGTCTACTGACGACAGGCCGTGTCGACGGCGTTAGTATTCCCGCGCGCCTCAAAGAAATATCAGCAAAGCAGAGGGGCCTGCCGGGGTTGCGGGTTGTTCGAAAGAGATACTGTAATCCCGGAACATAAAGGGCCAAAGAAGAGAAACACCCCCCCCCCCCCAGTAGGGGGAAGTTATTTCATGATTTCCCTTCAGCAAATAAAAACCCTGGCTGGACAAATTGCTACCTACTTACCATTAACATTAAACTTCTCCCCGAACTTCGCTTCTCCGTCGCTGTAGTCATCCCTCCTCGCGTGCTTCGGTTCGGGTTCAATGTCCGCGTGCTTCGGCGACTGCTTCGCGGGCTGCTTCGCTTCGGTGAGCTTCTCTAACGGCTTCGGGTCGGTCGGTGTGGATGTGGCTGTTGTTACGATACCTGAGAAGAATATCAAACGTTTTATAATATACTAGCTGTTCCCCGCGGTTTCACCCACGCTGCTCAGCACCTGTTGGCCGTAGCGTGATGTTATATAGCCTATAGCCTTCCTCAAGAAATGGGCTATCCAACACTAAAAGAATTTTCCAATTCCAACCAGTAGTCCCTGAGATTAGCGCGTTCAAACAAACAAACAAACTCTTCAGCTTTATAATATTAGAATAGATTATATTTTTATTTGTGATAATGTTACGCCACAGATAACCTACAGTACTGTTTCTCCTCTTTTTAAATCTATCCAAAGGTTGTCTTGAAAAGATCGCTTTTAGCGATAAGACCGCCCATTGTGTCACCCTATTTATAAGTTGTCTAGTGTTATTCTTGTAACTTGTATGGTGTACATAATAAAGACTATTCTATCTATCTATCTATCTAAAACATTATGGTTATATTCCACAGAAGACTAAGCAGAGGAGACCTCTATCAGTAACACTTGTTTTGTAGCGACACTATTTAAAATCATTACATTACGGCCCAGCGACCTAAAATTATGACATGATATTTAAACGTTTAAATACGTTCAACGATTTAATTTTTATAAACGTATAAAAATCTTTTAACGTATTTGGCCCATTTTAACGTTTTTTATACGTTTTCTTAACGTATTTGGCCCAGTGACCTAAAAAAAATCAAACAAATACTTTCAAAATATTTTTTGCAATAGTTAACTTTAGGTATTAGAAATACCCCTTAAAAGAGTTTAGCCAAAAGTATTACATTTAAATAGTTTTGTACTAAATCAAAGTTCTGGGCCGCAACTACTAGCATCTATTTTTAGTACATTGGGCCGTAATATACAGGGTGCAATTGAAGTCATGAGCATTATTTTAAATTAAGGCTCTACTCACGATACTAATTGCATTAGGGCTACTATAACGCAAATCAAAAATATGGAGGAGTATGGGAACGAAAACTGTGACACGAGAATTTTATATATTAGATACTAGCGGTTTCACCCGCTGCTCAGTTAGGAGCATGAAAAATAGATGTTAGCCGATTCTCAGCCCTACCCGATATGCACACAAAATTTCGTTCAAATCGGTCCAGCCATTTCGGAGGAGTATGGGAACGAAAACTGTGACACGAGAATTTTATATATTAGATATTCTAAAACTATTTGTTTACGAAACCGTATGATGATGGCTGGATGGATGGATGTGGACCTACCTGCTTCAGAATCAGGCGGCTCATCCTTATTGTTCCACCGAATGTCTGTAAGACCTTTGATGCGAAGCTCCTCGGCCGTCTTCAGGAGACTCGCTAGCTGAGACTGAAAACAAATGCATTATCATTAATATCAGAGTATAAAAGTTTCTACCTGGTTGGTCCTGTGAAGAACCCACCCGTCCCTTGCAATAGCCAACCCGCGTGGCTGAGCCAGTAAGTTAAAATAGTCCATAAATAATATCACTCAGATCCAGCCTGTCCCTTGCTGTCCCTCAGCGACGCCCTAAGCCGAGGCTCGTACCCCACAGGTGGTGCCCTTAGCGTGTAGTCGCTTAGTTTGTAAGTTTACACCCTGGCTGGAGGTCTTAATTTTTAAGGCACCCACAGGATTCGCCCGGTTAAGCAGACGACAACCTCCTTGGTTGAACTTCGAGATGCCATTCATAAAAAAAAGGTCCTGTGAAGCATTTGGTTTTATAATGTAATCTTTGGCCCACACTAGGAATTTCTCCTGTATCGTGGGTGCGTTTACAAACATTTAAACTGACATACACAAACAACCCAGACCCGGTATGGGGATCGAACCCGCGACACACAGCGCAGAAGACGATCACTCAGCCGCTGCGCCAACCGCACCATCAAGGAGTCATGAGGTCCTTCGGGCAACTCCCATATCGAAATTCGTGTTATTTTTCCCCTCAGGAATGTCTTTGTTGGAGTCAGGAAGTTAGGGATTGTGCTAATTTAGCATACCGGCTCATATCGAGTTTTCGCCGTACCTCGGAAACCAAAATCTAGATCAAGACCTACAGTACTGTCTCTCCTCCTTTAAATCCATCCAAAGGTTGTCTTGAAAAGATCGCTTTTAGCGATAAGACCGCCCATTGTGTCACCCTATTTATAAGTTGTATACTATTATTCTTGTTTTTTGTATGGTGTACATAATAAAGAATATTCTATCTATCTATCTATCTTTAATCCGAGCTGTCATTTGTAGATCTTGGACTGATGTCACGAATAGATGGAAGCAAAAAAGCATAATTGGATTATGGTGATCAGATAGGCCGTCGCTCCATGTTAAAGATTAATACTTCATAATGCACTGTATTCATTTTTCCAGCAAAGCTTTGGAGCGCTTACACGCCATAAGCTTTACAATAATGACTCTTATGACACAAACATAAGGTTGATACTCACATGACACACACATTCTTCTCTCTTATAGATAAATAGTCAAGGAAGGGTTTAAAATTGCATGTTTACTAGCCGACTGCTTAACAATAAAGACTCTTATTAAAAATACATAAGGTTGATACTCACATGATGCTCATTCTTCTCTCTTAGATACAAAAGTCAAGCAAGGCTCTCAAATGGCGTGTTTACTAGCGGTCTGCTTAACAATAATGACTCTTATGACACAAACATAAGGTTGATACTCACATGACACACACATTCTTCTCTCTTATAGATAAATAGTCAAGGAAGGGTTTTACATTGCATGTTTACTAGCCGACTGCTTAACAATAAAGACTCTTATTAAAAATACATAAGGTTGATACTCACATGATGTACATTCATTTCCCCAGTATACATATAATCCAGTAAGGCTTTTAAGTGGCGAGGTTCCGCCCCGTCTATGACGAGGACTGGCTCGCCCTGCGCCTCGTGGGCGCCCAGTAATGCGCCCAGGAGTTCTGAACATGCTGCCAACACGACCCTGAGAAGATATGCAGGGAAATTTTTAATACAGGATCATGCCAAATTGGTGTAAGCGAGACTGTTGAGTACAAGAATTCTTTTTTTTTGGGATAGAAAATCCTTACTAATATTAGAAAAGCGATTTTAAAACGAAAGATTTTTTATAAAAAAAAAAAGTTAGAAAAGAAGGACGAAAAGGGAAAACTGTCCGACGGCTGCCTACAGGCCGTGTCGACAGCGCGTTAGTGTTCCACGCGCGCCTCAAAGAGATGACAGCAAAGCAGAGGGGCCTGCAAGGACCACCGTCTGCCGGGGTTGCGGGTTTTTCGAAATAGTTACCGCGGCCCCGGAAGATAAAGGAACATGGGTCGGTTTTAGCCAGTACAAGTCTGACACTCCGCCCCGCTCCCAAAGCGTTGGAAGTTATTTGATGATTTTCCACCCCAAAAAAAAAAGGTTTGGACCTCTACTTTGGCTAACCTAACCACCCTCCATCTACCCCTTCGCATGCACAACATGATGACACGCAATCGAATATCGCTCGTTTAATATTTCACACATAACTTCGCAAGGTATTCGCTCCCGTTAGTATTGATTTTCGTCAAGTCTTTAATAGCCTGACCTAGTTAAGGTATTTATTAATATCATGTTAATTTTATAATTTATATTATCCTCTTTGACGTGGATGTGATTTTGATAGCAATTTAATGAGTTTTTGTGAGAATTTTGCTAGGTTTTGCAGGCTGGGGAAGTGACGAGAAATGTGGTGGTGGTCTAGGATCATATTCCTGCCCTTTTCTTTCGGATGGAATATCATCAATTAACTTCTCCAGCTCTAGGCTGAGTGGGGAAGAGTTTCAGATTGACTTATGCCATTCATGTTCTTTCTTTTGCTCTGTGTAGCCCGAGGCCGCGGTATCTCTTTCCAAGAACCCCCAGCAGGGTCGTTTCGCCCCGTGGATCGAATAGACCCATTTCAAAATATACCTTGGTTCATTCGAACGGCTCCAAACACAGCAGTGCAAATGGTCCCATTCAGAAACAGTACTTAAGCGATTTGTAACGAATTGGTTGCGGTGCGAAATGACTTAAGTCCCGCCCTGGCAGACCCCTCTGTTTTGCTGACAGCTTTTTGAGGCGCACGTGGAACACTAGCGCGTCTACGTCTACACAGCAACTTGCGGTGGTGGACCAGATTTTGAACATTGTTCATTCAGAGTGTATAAAATCACTAGCATTTACCCGCGTTTCGCTCGCGTTAAATTCGGGGTAACACAGTTCCCCTTTCCTGATTTGCAGGTAGCTGCTACCTGTAGTGTTTGCCCTGGCGCCTTATTTATTGTAATAGCAAAGCTAAGTTTTCCCTTTTCTTCCCTCTTTCTCCCGTCTCCAGGGTCCTAACTATCTCTGTACGTAAATTCATCAAAATATGTTTAGCCATTTAGGCGTGCAGACGTAACAAACAAACTCACTTTAGCTTTTATAATATTAGTTAGGATTAATTTCTTGTTAATACTTAGTTTGTCTTACCTGTGTGCTCGTAAAGATACTCCTCGAATGTTCTGTGGCTCCACGGTGTCCTTCCCGGCAACCTGGGTGGCGAAGCTGGGTGAGCAGTACAGCGTCACATCGCAGAACCGTTCTGAAACGAAAGATATAGGTTTTAATGGTGATAGATGATTTTGTTTATATCACGTTAACGGCCGCCATTTTAGGCCACTAGTAGCTGCCCGGCATCACCCGCGTGGATATCGAAATTAATACTAAGGAATTTTTTAGGAATTTTCAAGTTATTCACAATATGTTTGTCAGAATTGTTTAATCAAAATCCGTTCAGCAGTTTGCGTAATACATCCATTTTTAATTATTATTAACATTTGATACGGGATATTTACCATGTTTACCGAGTTTCCAGTATTTCTTAAGCCGTGGTTAATTTCGTGTTTCTAATTTTATAAATAACTAGCTTTTGCCCGCGGCTTCGCTCGCGTAAAATTTGGGGTAACACAGTTCCCCTTGCGCCTTATTGATTTGTAATAGCAACGCTAAGTTTTCCCTTTTCTTCCCTCCTCTCCCTCACATCCCACTTTTTTCAAAAAATATTAGCCCATGTCCGTCTCCTGGTTCCCAACTATCTCTGTACCAAAATTCATCAAAATCGGTTTAGCCATTAAAGCGTGAAGAGGTAACAAACAAACAAACTCACTTTCGCTTTTATAATATTAGTAAGGAAGTAAGGATGTTAGTGAACATGTCAGTTTAAAAACTTTTAAGCTATCTTGATACCAAATATCGTCCGAATCCGTTTGTTCGTGAAGAAGTAACACTATCATAATATACATTATCACAAACTTTTGCATTTAACATATTAATCTATACTAATATTATAAAGCTGAAGAGTTTGTTTGTTTGAACGCGGTAATCTCAGAGACTACTGGTTGGAATTAGAAAATTCTTTTAGTGTTGGATAGTCCGTTTCTTGAGGAAGGCTATAGGCTATATAACATCATGCTACGACCAACAGGTGCTGAGCAGCGTGGGTGAAACCGCGGGGAACAGCTAGTAGTAGGATATACACCGACTTTTTAGCCGATTTCTTAAAAAGAGAGGTGTTGTTTATGCTCTGACCACCCGTTACAAACCGAGTTTCGTCCGTGCTTTGGAAAGCATATTAAGCCGTTGGTCCCGGTAATCATTTGTAGATTTTTGAGTCGTTACTATACAGCAGCGGTCGGCAACCTCTTGGCAAGCAAGGGCCGCAAGGTGACAAATTAAACTAAAGGCGGGCCGCAGTCATTTTACTCGCATTAACCCAAGAAGCCCAATATACCTAACTGCTCATTATGATTGGTCATATTCCATAAAAAAATAAAAATGCCATTGAAAATTGTTAAAACATAGGGAATTTAATTCGTACACGTAATACTTTTTTTTTGTTTTTGGGGTGGGAAATCATCAAATAACTTCCGCCGCTCTGAACGGAGCGGGGGGTGTGTCAGACTTGTACTGACTAAAAACGACCCATGTTCCTTCTATTGCCCTTTGTGTTCCGCGGCCGCGGTATCTCTTTCGAACAACCCGCAAACCCGGCAGGCCTCTCTGCTTTGCTGACATAACTTTGAGGCGCGCGTGAAACAAGCGCGCCGTTGACACGGCCGGTCCTCAATAGACGGACGAACGGTGAGCATTGCGTCCGCAGGCTCGCATCTACGGCGGCGGCTGGGTTGGTTTGAGGTTCTCTCCCTCAAACGCCCGGCCAATTCCTTTGCTAGCATTACTGCTTCGCAGAAGAAGGTGACCGCTTCCTATCCCTCTCACTCCGGACTATGGAATAAACCAGGGCCGGACGCGAGAGATCGCCGCCGCCGGAAGTGCTCCACGAAATTCCACCGGCTGTCGAGGACGATTCCCAGGAACTTCATCGTCGACCCGACACCGATGCGAACCCCTCATGCCATCAGCTGGGATCCCGACGGTGGCGTATTCCTGCGGCCATAAAAGACTTGTCCTCGGATTTGTGCAATGCCACCTCAGGACCCAGTAGCCGGATCCTCTTCGCGACTATCGCAACCCCGCGTGTCATTGTTTCGAGGAGTGAGGCGGAGAGAAGGAACGGCCCCAAGGCCGATTTCTGTGCGACACCGCACGACATGTCTCGCCGATTCCACTCTTCAGAGCGACCGGGGTAGATGCATGATGGCGTCGAGCGCCTCCCGCAGAAACCATACTGGTGCTCCGCAAGATCCGGCCCCGTCCCCACAAGGTGCCCGACGAGGCGGTTTGCAATTACCTTTCAAAAAGCTTGCCCACCTCGTCGACCACTATGAGCCGGAATGCGGACGGAGAGTCCGCAAGGCGCCCCGGCTTAGGTATGAGGACCAGCTTCCCCGTCTTCCAACGAAGTGGGAACTGGCCCCTCTCCAAGCATGCAAGCATCTTAGGAGTCCTAGTAGTCGGGGCCCGAGAGCCTCCAAGGCCAGGCTTTGCCGTGCAAGCCAATGGGACCCGGGGTGGTATTTTTGGCTGTAGAATAGTGTTCAAATGCTCATCTGTAAGACGAGAAGATTATTTATTTTTTCTATTATTGACAATTAAAAAATTGTAATGAACTGCTTAGCAAACTTTTTCAACTCGTCAAAATCAGATGGCACTTAACAAGATCATTGGATTCATAGAAAGTGCTCTGATATATCAGTTAGTATGACACATTTCAAAGTGTTGCCAACCATAGGGGTTAAAGGCGCGCTTACTTAATGCATTGATTTTGGTAATAATTACTTATTTGCATAACATTCACGGGCCGCAAGGAAGACGTCCGCGGGCCGCATGCGGCCCGCGGGCCGCGGGTTGCCGACCCCTGCTATACAGGGTGCAATTGAAGTCATGGGCAAATCAAAAATATTATTGTTATTGCTACTTCTAAGAAAATGCCGCGTGCGTGCCGGTTGCCGCAATAACTAGTTTGCATTAATAATATTTTTGATTTGCGTTATAGTATCCCTAATGCACTTAGTATCGTGAGTAGAGCCTTAGTTTAAAATAATACCCATGACTTCAATTGCACCCTGTAGAAATATTAAAAGCAATCGCCTTTCTGAAATCTATGGTAACGACCATAGATATCAGACATTCAATGTCCCGAAAGTTCATTGTTTATCTTTAAGGAATCAATGCTAAGGTCAGCGCCCCTTGAGTCAAAGCCAGGTATTTAGAATAATTAGAGTGTCAATCAAGATTAGTAGTATATTAAGGGAATGAGTGATTCACAAACAAAACATGTTACAGAAAAAATAAAGGGAGTCGTTTGTCGTGGTATGGACATGTAATGAGGAGGGATGAAGCACATGTGACTAAAAGAGTAATGGATCTGAATGTCGATAGACGGAGAGCGAGAGGAAGGCCAAAGAAAAGATGGATGGATTGTGTAAGGAATGATATGAAGGAGAAAGGAGTGAATGATGATGTGACGTCTGATAGGGGAGAATGGAAGAAGAAAACGTGTTGCGCCGACCCCAAATAGAATGGGACAAGGGCAGGAAAATGGTGATGAGTGATTCACAAACAATGGTGATTTTAAGCTAAGTCAAATCTAAGCTAATATTTTAAAGTTTTTTTATTTTATTATTGGTATCTCGCAGTTCAACCTAGGAGGTTGTTGTCTGCTTCACCGGGCGATTCTTATGCCGTAAAAATTAAAATCTCCAGCCAGGGCAAAAAACTTACAAACTAAGCGACTACATGCTAAGGGCACCTGTGGGGTACGAGCCTCGGCTTAGGGCGTCACTGAGGGAGGACAGCAAAGGGACATATCTATACTAATATTATAAAGCTGAAGAGTTTGTTTGTTTGAACGCGCTAATCTCAGGGACTACTGGTTGGAATTGGAAAATTCTTTTAGTGTTGGATAGTCCATTTCTTGAGGAAGGCTATAGGCTATATAACATCACGCTACGACCAACGGGTGCTGAGCACCGTGGGTGAAACCGCGTGGAACAGCTAGTATTGTATATAACGAATAAACTCAAAAACAGCCGGACTGATTTCTAAATCTGTTTGCCATTAGGAACCTACATTATCACTGAACAACACAGGCTATATAACATCACGCTACTACCCACGGGAGCGGGGCAGTAACCAAAGACGCGGATGAGACCGCGCAAAACTGGTGTATATAAATAATATCATTTTTTTCCGAATTATTTCTTAAATATTATTGGAAGTAACAATGTTTTTAGCCTAAACGTGTAGGAAAAAATACAATAATAACTGAAAAACCTCTATCTCCATAACTTAGCCTCCAAAGATCCCTGGTCTGATTTAACTCCTGAGCGTAACGAGAGAGTCAGTTTTTGAATATTTCAAAATAGGTGCTTGACCCCCGCGGTGATAATCTAATTATGTTTATGCTTTCATAATATCATTATCTTTTGTATTACTCACGTGTCTCATTAAAATCATAAATCCAAAGTGTAGCCAAAGGTTAAGGCAATATTAAATAAATATTATCTACCTGTTCGCCTTGACCATTTGAACTTTTCATCTGTTTCAGTTAATTTAAAACTTGTGATCGGAGGTTCTGTCAAGGTCACATTTATCATTTTGAGTTAAGCCTGTGGACGATGAGCAATGGGTAGCTCACCGTCCGTCTATCAAGAACAACCAGGCCGTATAGACGGCGCGTGAGTGTATTTTTTTTAAAAGAAAACTTTGCTCTGCACTAGGAATTTCTCGTGTATCGTAGGTACGTTTACAAACATTTAAACTCACATACACAAACAGCCAGACCCGGAACAACTACCTGTATGTCATACAAATATTTGTTCCGTGCGGGGTTCGAACCCGCGACACGCGGCGCAGCAGCCGATCGCTCAACCACTGCGCCAACCACCAGAACCAGAACAGCTCTGCACAGAACATATAAAAGAGGTCTCTTTTATATGTTCTGTGGCGCCAACCGTGCCGTCAAACGTTGCACACTCGCTTCAAAGAGATGTCAGCAAAGCAGAGAAACCCGCCTGCCGGGGTTGTGCCCGGATGATCGAAAGATATACCACGGCCCTGGAACATAAGGGGTAATAGAAGGAACATGGGTAGATTTTAGTTAGTACAAGACTCCCCCTGCTCCGCCCAGAGCAAGGGAAGTTATTTCATAATTTCCCAGAGTAGTAGATAGAGAAAAAGTCATATTGTACAGACGCCTGCACATCAAGCTACTACAATCTGTCAATTTCTTTGATAGATTTTCGACTCTATTTCTAAAGTATTAGGTTCAAGGTTCATTGGGAAGAATTGACCTGCTGGCGTCTGTACCTAACCATCTCGAAAAAAAAGTACTGGGGGTCTAAAATGGCAGCTTTAGAGAAATCATAATAGGATAATAACGTGAATTACGTTAAAATTCTTAAAATGGTCCGAAAGTGACAATTCACAATATTAAACTGGGTACAAAATACAAAAATACAAATATTTTATTTGTTGAACACAGGTGAGTTAGGTACAGATATTATTATTAATTTTAATGACGCCGTTATTTTTAGCACAAGCATGCTGATTTTAACAAGTTATTAAATTGTATTAAATTAGGAAATAATTATAAACAAGATTCTGGGACTGTGACCATTTGAGGAACTTTGGCCATTTTAGACCCCAGTTCGCGAGGGACACAACAATAACGTTTTTATGATAGTAGATGGCGCCACCTGTCTTTTAAATCATGATTGATAGAACAAGCTGAAAACAACCAAAATCATTTTCACATCTATACTAATATTATAAAGCTGAAGAGTTTGTTTGTTTGTTTGTTTGAACGCGCTAATCTCAGGGACTACTGGTTGGAATTGGAAAATTATTTTAGTGTTGGATAGTCCATTTCTTGAGGAATGCTATAGGCTATATAACATCACGCTACGACCAACAGGTGCTGAGCTGCGCGGGTGAAACCGCGAGGAACAGCTAGTAAAAAATAAATATTATAATTAACACTTGAAACGGGATATTTACCATGTTTGTTATTTGTATCGAGTTTCCGATATTTCGGGACACTGACTATAGGGCAAATGACAGACAGGGCCAACAGCTTGCAACGTCCTTTCCTTGGCACCAGTTAACACTTTTGCTGCCTAGAATTCAGCGTATGAGTCCAAAATATATGGTATAACGATGTCAGTTTTAAAAAAATATATTATAAAATTGAAAAAAGAAGTGGTTTGTTTTTATTTAGGTAGGTAGATACTTAGGTAGGTAAGTAGGTAGGTAGGGTAGGTTGGGTAGATAAGTAAAAAGTGCATTGCCACGCACTGGCACAGTTATCCTACTAATATTATAAATGCGAATGCGAATGTTTGTGAGAATGGATGGATGTATGGATGTCAAAAACTCTTTCACGTCAAACCGGCTGAACGGATCTTGATGAAATTTTTGCACAGAGGCAGATTATAGTCTGGAATAACACATAGGATATTATTACTTTAGATGTTTTTTAGAAGCCGCGGGCGCCATCTAGTAATTTATATATAAATATTCTTTATTTATTAAGTGGGCGGCCATAGGCGGATGGTTCCGCCAAAAACCGACCAATCAGCGCCAAGTATGAACCACCTTTCGAATTTACAAAAATACCTAGATTTTGAAGGTGAAACAAGCTTGAAGAACCGGCTACAAATATTTTATTTCTGTTGTCTCTATTTATAGAATAAAAAAACCGGTATTTTGGCGCGTGAGATTATTTTTGGAGGCTAACCTATAGTTGGATTTTTATATTTTATGTATGTTTTATTTAACCCACTGTCCGAGATGGCCACAACGTTTGTTGTTGGCGACTAGATTTATAGCTTCAGAAGTTAAAAAATACTAATTAAAAAAATAAAAAATCACGACTGCCATTTCAAAAAAATTAAATAAAAGAAAAAAAAACAAGATGTTAGTTTTACATTTGCCGATGGAATGTGCTAGAAACAAAGATAAAAGCAACAATTTTCATCGCAGTTGGGGGACCAATCTGTAGAAAACCTTTCTTGTAGAAAATGACATGAGGCAGCCCACAGCACTAGTTTAACCATTAACTCGTCTAGATTATAATGCATCTGAGTCTTTTTATTCGTTACAGTTCAATCTTCTCAAATTACTATAAAAAACGCGGACATGATCTGGAAATACCAAATGGCCTGCAATTTTTGGTAATTTTAGATATGGGATCCGTTTTGCTCTGACCATAAATAGTTTTAGTCAAATAATCGGTCATATTGTGAAACTGTGTGAAGGATGATATTTATTTTTTACTGACGTTGCGACACTCTAGGAATGTCTCCTGTATCGTGGGTGCGTTTACAAACATTTAATCTCACCTACACAAACAGCCAGACCTGGAACAACTACCTGTAGGTCATTAAAATATTTGTTCCGTGTGGGGATCGAACCCGATACACCCAGCGCAGCAGTCGTACGCTTGGCCAAAAAAAAACTGTGTTTCCTTGGAGCTATGAAAAAATTTAAAGTTTAAGTCTAAACATTCAAAAGATATGGCCGTTGATGTCGAAACTAAATCCTTACTTATAATATTATAAAAGCGAAAGTGAGTTTGTTTGTTTGTTTGTTTGTTACCTCTTCACGCTTTAATGGCTAAACCGATTGTGATAAATTTTGTTACATAGATAGTTGGGAACCAGGAGACGGACATAGGCTAATATTTTTTTGAAAAAAGTGGGATGTGAGGGAGAAAGAGGGAAGAAAAGGGAAAACTTAGCGTTGCTATTACAAATCAATAAGGCGCAAGGGGAACTGTGTTAACCCAAATTTAAAGCGGGCGAAGCCGCGGGCGAAATCTAGTAAATAAATAAATATCTTGGGACAACTCACACACGGCTATCTGATCCCAAGCTAAGCAGAGCTTGTGTTATGGTAACCAGACAACTGATATACATACTTATATTATTTATAAATACATACATTATAGATAAATCACACCCAGACACAGAACAAACAATCATGCTCATCACACAAAGTTTGTCCTGGGTGGGAATCGAACCCACTACCTCCGGCTCAGCAGTTAGGGCCACTAACCACTAGACCAACAGGCCCGTCAAACTTTGTTCGGAAGCCTCGGTGCGCGACTCGCACTTGACCGGTTTTCTGTTACGCCCGGTTCTAACTAACAGAAACGACTCGTTTTGCTTACGGAATTGTATTTTGACATAAGTCTCATAGAACTTATGTCGAAATACAACACTATCCGTGAGCAAAACGAGTCGTTTTTGTAAATTGTTACCGGGCGTTAAAGTGCATTACTTTATGTCATACCGTAAATGTGATTTTTCTCCCCAAAAAATGACAAAAATTGCATGGTTGATGGTTTCGTGAAGGGGCCGTTTACACCTTGTATTAATCAACCATTGGTGCATTTTCTTACACATATTGTTAATGTTTTTACATATTTCCTATTTACAGGAATCAAAGTATACACAAGAAAAAACATACAATAAATAGTAGGCCCCCGATACAGGGTCCAAGATACTAGCAGTCACGGCTCCAAAGAGAGGAACCTTCTAACGATCAAATCAATCAAAGCAAAATATTTTTATTTCACGTAGCCTACATGGGCACTTATAAAACGTCAAGAAAAGGTGCACGGTTCGAGTTGGTCATTTCCTATGGAGAAGAACCGGCAAGAAACTTCATGGTTACTCTTTTAAAAACCTTTTATTACAATGTTGTTGTTACAACGTAAGTACTTGAGCAGTGTCCAGGAGTACCGCTTGTTGCAAGAATTGTCACTGCTGTTAACAACGAAACTTTTCAAATTCTAACGAGAGATTATGATAAAAGTTATTAATTACCGAATTTGTCAGATTTACTTAAGTGCTAATTAAGTCATTAGTCACGGAATATTCGAAAACCGGTTTCCGAAAATTCCTTAACGATGAACACGGACGGTTAAATGTCCGTGTTCATCATTAAGGTATTTTCGGAAACCGGTGAAGGAGAAAGGAGTGCCGTGACGTCTGATAGGGGAGAATACAAGAAGAAAACGTGTTGCGCCGACCCCGAATAAAATAGGTCAAGGGCAGGAAAATGATGATGATGATAATATACTCTTTCATCATCTGCCTTGCCTTTCCCAACTATGTTAGAGTCTTCCAGTCTAACCGGATGCAGCTGAATACCACTATTTCACATGACTGACTGCCTATCTAACCTCCACAACCCAGTTAAAACCAATAATATGATACCCCTTTTTTGAGGGTGCGTATTCGTCAAATAACTTACCCCGCTCTGGGCGAAGCGAGTGTGAGACTTTTAATAACTAAAACCCACCCATGTCCCTCCTTTTGCCCTTTATGTTCCTTTCGAACAATCCGCAACTCCGGCAGGCAGTGGCCCTAGCTCGCTGCTTTGCTGGCATATCTTAGAAGCGGGCGTGGAAATCGAACGCGCCGTCGACACGGTCCGTTGGCACTAGACGGACATACGGTGAACTGCCCACTACCCCTATTCCACAAATCCGTATCTACGGTGGCCAGTAATTGTCTTGCAGCGCTTGGCT
This sequence comes from Ochropleura leucogaster, assembly GCA_958449745.1. Classification (NCBI taxonomy): domain Eukaryota; kingdom Metazoa; phylum Arthropoda; class Insecta; order Lepidoptera; family Noctuidae; genus Ochropleura; species Ochropleura leucogaster. The sequence goes on along the minus strand of OY288228.1, from coordinate 5,565,734 downwards.
AGGTTGGTTTGAGGATAAGACACCCTTGGATAGTCAAAGTACTCCGTAAATGTATTAAAAAACGTCGTTTGATTCACTGCTGTTCTCGGCTCCATAACACCCTCGCCTAGCGGCTTGGGCGGTAAATCCGCCTCGGCCGCAATAACAAAGTTTCCTCACTTAATCAAAATGTATTATTTTTTGCTGATGAAACAATAATAATCATACTTAATACTGTCGGGGAAATCCAGATCTCTTTTTAAGCTTAGCTGATGCGATACTAGTTTTTGTGTTAGAATTCGTTATTTTACAAGTTAGTCAGAATGTAAATTCTAGTTTTGTGTTTGAATTAATTAAACCAACTGCGTTAAATTACAAAGTTCCGTCTCCTTAATTAAATCAGAGCATGTATCCGCATGTGGTTACGAATTGTTTTTTTTTTGGTTAGCGTTTTTAGAGTTCAATAGCTAAAAGGCTAAAACGCAACCCTTTTTTTTGCGGTTGTTAAATCATCAAATAACTTCCCCCGCTATTGGCGGAGCGGGAGGAGTGTCAGACTTGTACTGACTAAAACCCACCCATGCTCCTTCTACCGCCCTTTATGGTTCTGGGCCGCGGTATCTCTTTCGAACAACCCGCAACCCCGGCAGGTGGAGGCCCTGGCAGCTCTGCTTTGCTGACATCTCTTTGAGGCGCGTGTGGAACACTAACGCGCCGTCGACACGGCCTGTCGTCAATAGACGGACGGACGGTGAGCATGACCGCATCTACGGTGGCCGGGAGTCGTCTCGCGACGCCAGGGGCGTCTCCCGCGGAAAAAAAAACGCAGCCCTTAGAGATTAGCTTGTCCGTTTGTGTGTTCGTATGTCACAGCCATTACTCCGAAACTATTAACTTTCTATGAACCGTACACAACAGGTAGGTACGTAACAAGTTAAGCCGCGCTTGCGTAGGTTGATCTATGTAGCAAGTTAAGCCGCTGTTGGTCCCGGCTGTTATTTATAGATCTTTAACAGTCATTCACTTACTTCAGAACAATGTATTTAACAAATATGTGAAACAAATTAGGCTAATAATCAGCACTTTTTGAACGTCACATTACAAGAGACAGTCCCACAAAAACGCCCCGCTCTTCGCCACTTCCTAGTGTTTTAGCTGGGAAGAGGAAGTGGCGGAACAAACTCCCCAGCAACACATCTGTCTGTCAGGTTAGAAGATTTGATAACTAGGTGTCGCGTGAACCCGGAACAACCGGTTACTAAACAGCTCTATAAACAACCAACATACTGCAGTATTTTTCCATCGACATCGACTCAAATATATTAATTTATATTGATCGCGTGGGTAAATTATAACTGTCCCTCGAGTCGATTTTGGGGTTAAAGCGCGGTAAGAAGCTAATCTTTAGGTATTCGCGGAGGTGAGGCTAGCTGCAGACTGGGTGTGGACTGACACAAATATATACGACAGTAGTGCATCGAAAGAATAGAAATAAGGTCGAAAATATTTCGGCGTTTCATTTTATTTGAATATCATATCCGCTAAAATGTAAGTCATTTTGCAGTTTAAGTTGAATATTCAAAAAAATTACCGTTCCGTGTTTTAAAAGCTTTAGATATGACTTTAGTCTATGAAATTTTCTTTGTTATAGATATAAAAAATATGATTTTTTTTGTAAGACTAGACCACTTTTGTAAACTGTTTTTGTTTAAGTCTTTTCTTTATGTATTATACACTGTATTTTTTTTTGTTTGTGGTATGTACAGATACAGCTAACTTTGTGACGAAAATCTAAACGTTTTACAAAGTGTTTGCTATGAACAGCGCCTTAAGTTGTGCTTGCCTAAAGTTGGTCTGTTGGATGCCTCGGAAAGCACGTTAAGCTGTTGGTCCCGGCTGTCATTTGTAGATCTTTGACAGTCGTTACAGGTAGGCCTGGCAACCAGTCTGACTAAGGGGTATCGTATTACCCAGTACTAACTGGGTTGTGGAGGCCAGATAGGCAGTCGCTCCATGTAAAATACTAGTATTCCTCTGAATCCGTTGAGTTGTAGACCAGCTTTTCCCAATATAACGTTGCCCCCCACTAGGAATTTCTACTGTATCGTGGGTGCGTTTACAAACATTTAAACTCACATACACAAACAGCCACCCCGAACAACTATCTGTAGGCCATACAAATATTTGTTCCGTGCGGGAATCGGATCGCAGCGCAGCAGTCGATCGCTCAGCCACTGCGCCAACCGTGTCGTCAAAAATGGTTGGGAAAAGCCTTTTGTTGTGGTTGGGAGCGACGGGGAGTACTAGACTTGTACTGACTAAAACCCACCCATGTTCCTTCTATAGCCCTTTACGTTCCGGGGCCGCGGTATCTCTTTCGAACAACCCCCCAAGCCCAGCTGGTGGCCCTGGCAGGACCCTCTACTTTGCTGATATCTCTTTGAGGCGCTCGTGGAACACTAACATGCCGTCGACAAGGCCTATCGTCAATAGACATAAAGACGGTGAGCTACCCATTGCAAGCTCGCATCTACGGTGGACGAGAGTCGTCGTTGGTTTGAGGTTCTCTCCCTCAAACGCCCGGCCTTGAGAAAGAGGGTTGTCTGTTGATAATCATGGTTGCTGTTTTAAAACTAAATGTCATCATCATTTAGTTTTAAAACATAGCAACCATGAAGATGAATCTGAGAAGGCCGTGGTAATTTTAAGAAATCATAAAATTTATTTTTTAATTTAATTCTACAGGGTGTTTGGAAGATCGATGCAAAGCCGTGAAGCAGACCTAGTATAGACTATTTAGAATCATTTGAACCTAACTTGTCTTCGGCGAAGTGTGACTATTTTTTTTAAATCAAATTTTAATGATTTTTGATGATAATCCTAAAATTTTGCAGTTATTTGCAAATAATTAGTCAGTTTGAAAGATAAATCATTTATTTTTTTAATTTATTTTATTAAAGTAATGTCTGAACAATCAAACGAAACATGATTAAGGCATCTGTGTCATGAGAATTTTTTTTTTTAGACAGTTGAAGTTAATACTTCTGTTTTTAGATTAAGAAAACAGATTTTTGACAGTTTAAAAAAAAATCACGGATCGTGCTTTTTCTGTTCAAACATTTTTAAAGACATGCCTAGTTATTAGACTTTCTTTTGAGGTATCAATTACGCAGATAGCTTACAAATTATTGAAATTAGGATCTACAAACTAAAGTGAGGGAGAAAATTAAACATTTTAAATAGGGTGATAAAACGAGACTAGTGCTTTAAAATAATAACATTTATTATTATACTTATTAAAAAATAGATTTTATGTTAAAAAAAAATAAGAAGATAACTTTAATTTTGGATATTCGAAATAAAATTTAGGGGAGACTCTCTAACACTGCCGACGCGTGACGCGAGCGATAAGATGGCGATAACTTTGACAATTTCAGGTAGCGCCCGCGCACCCCTAGTTACGTGAACACATTTCACAGCAAAAACGACTTTATTGGTAAGACAATAGGGTCGTGTTTCTTTAGATAGGGTCAGTAACTACCTGTTTTTTTGAAGGGACGCCAGTTTACTCAGTCGAGTAACAACTGCGCTTGTGACTAGACGTTATCTCCTTTTTCGTGACAATTCATCGTGTTCAGTTGTAGCCCTTTGCGCTCCTGCACGTGACTCTTGAACTTTTATTTTAAGTTGAACTTTTAGTGCGTTACCAGCCGTTTTTGTGAGAACTGACTATGGCTACTTTCTCGAACGAGGAATATGCTGACATCGTTTTTATGTATGGCAGAGCAGACGGCAATGGATCTTTAGCACGACGGATGTACCAAGAACGCTATCCTAATCGGAGAGTACCGAACGTAAGAGTGTTTTACAACACATTTCGTCGGCTTGCTGCAGATGGGATACACCGTGTGGAACCTGGAGTCAATCCAGGTAGACATGGTACTGACATCGAACAAGATATCTTAGCGGCATTTCAAGCTGATCCACATACCAGCACTAGAAAAGTAGCTCGAAATTTAAACATCTCCCATTGGAAAGTGTGGAATACAATGCACCAAAATAACAGGTATGCGTATCATGGCACGGGCGTTCAAGGTCTTGAAGAGCGAGATCCTCAGAGAAGGATACAGTTTTGTCGTTTTCTTCTTAACTCTGACATTGAAAATGCATGGTTTCTGAAGTCAATCTTGTGGACAGACGAAAGTAAATTTTCTAGAGAAGGCATAACTAATTTCCACAATCTTCATCAATGGGCTGAAAAACACAACAATCCACATTGGAAAAAGCAGAAGTCATTTCAAAGGAAATTCTCGGTCAACGTGTGGGCCGGAGTGATCGGCAGAACACTGGTTGGGCCCCAATTCTTACCGGATAATTTGAATGGCAATAGTTATTTGGAATTCTTACAAAATGATTTTCCAGAGCTTGTAGAGAAATCCGGGGCCCTAATATTCACAGGAGACCGAGAAATTATTTACCAACAAGATGGTTGTCCAGCGCATTGGACATTGAATGTACGCGAGCACTTAAACAATTGCTTCCCTGACAGCTGGATCGGCAGAGACGGACCAATCCCTTGGCCCGCCCGGTCACCCGATCTAACGCCGCTTGACTTTTTCGTGTGGGGTCGGGCCAAGGAACTAGTTTATACAAACGTAGAGATAAATACTAAAGAAGAACTGATTGCGAGAATAAATTCAGCATTTGAAACAATGAAACTAGAGATGAAGTTGAAAATTACAACAACGGAAGTGAGAAGACGGGCCCGTGCTTGTGTTAGGAACCGCGGCGGACATTTTGAACATGAAAAATAAATGATTTGTATTAAAATTTTGTTTTAATTATTTCACCGATACATTTTAATTTTCTCCCTCACTTTAGTTTGTAGATCCTAATTTCAATAATTTGTAAGCTATCTGCGTAATTGATACCTCAAAAGAAAGTCTAATAACTAGGCATGTCTTTAAAAATGTTTGAACAGAAAAAACACGATCCGTGATTTTTTTTTAAACTGTCAAAAATCTGTTTTCTTAATCTAAAAACAGAAGTATTAACTTCAACTGTCTAAAAAAAAAAATTCTCATGACACAGATGCCTTAATCATGTTTCGTTTGATTGTTCAGACATTACTTTAATAAAATAAATTAAAAAAATAAATGATTTATCTTTCAAACTGACTAATTATTTGCAAATAACTGCAAAATTTTAGGATTATCATCAAAAATCATTAAAATTTGATTTAAAAAAAATAGTCACACTTCGCCGAAGACAAGTTAGGTTCTAATGGTTCTAAATAGTCTATACTAGGTCTGCTTCACGGCTTTGCATCGATCTTCCAAACACCCTGTATATTTAGCATACCCGTTGTATGTTAAAACTGCCATTGAAAAAAAAAACATGCATAATTAGAGTTGCCAACGTGGAAACGTTCTGACATTTTCGTTTTTTATTTTATTGAAATTTTGTTTTGCAAATTTGTTTTTTTTTGTTTGTGGTTAAAGTTGTAGTGGCCATGGGTTAAGTTTTTTTTTTTAAATTTAAATGATGCAATACTTATACCTATGTTACTAGGTGGATCACCTTTTTAAATATATTCAACAAAGTGATTTTTTGTAAATTACACGCGTTTTCAACCGCAACGATAAGATTTAAAATATTTTAATTTTGGAACACACCCACGCCCACGCCAAGGGGTATCGTATTACCTAATAATAACTGGGTTCTGGAGGTCAGATAGGCAGACGCTCCATGTAAAATACTGGTATACAGCTGCAGTTCGACCAGAAGGAAGCTGCGGAAAAGGAAAGCAAGATAACTGACAACGCCTGGTACGATGGATTTGGGGAGATCCGTCACCGCCATCACATTGGACCCGAGTCGGCGGCGTGTTGTGTTCCCGCTCACACGGTTCAAGCGGGCCCGTACTAGTCTAGGATGTTGCTACCCCCCCCCTCCCCACGCAAGTGTGCGAGGGAACAACGGTGTGGTATTTGCCCGTACGAGTCTGACAGACCCCTCCGCTCTCCCCAGGGCGGGGAACATCCATAGATGATTTCCACATAAAAAAAAACGTCACCAAAATACTTGAGTAAAGGTTTAGGCAGATGATCAAAGTTGATGAAATATAATTATGGCTTTTAATCCTTACTAATATTATAATAGCGAAAGTGACTTTGTTTCTCTTCACGCCTTAATGGCTAAATCGATCTTAATAAACTTGGTACAGAGATAGTTGGGAACCAGGAGACGAACTTAGGCAAAATTTTTTTTAAGTGTTGTATGAAGGAGAAAGAGGGAAGAAAAGGGAAAACTAAGCTTTGTTATTACAAATCAATAAGGCGCAAAGGCAAAAACTGCAGGTAGCAGGTACCTGCAAATCAGGAAGGGGAACTGTGTTACCCGAATTTAACGAGAGCGAAGCCGCTGGCAAAAGCTAGTCTATTATATTATGCATCCAGCTTCGATCCCACGACCCACATAGTGCTAGTAAGTCTAAACCGTTGTTACTGGGCCACTGCTCTCAACAACAAATCTATTAATAAATGGCTATTTTTAACATATCTACATATTAATTTTATTCAAATCTGATTCGAAAACCAAATCAGCCAATGTAAGGCTCATTTCACACTGACTCGGATTGTATTAGAAGCGATTCTTGGCAACGACATCATACAAAGCTTTTTAACTTTATGGTAATTGTATAAATTAGTAGAGAAAAAGAGGATTACCACAGAGAATATGGATGCATTGTGTGAGAAAAGTCACCGTGGGTTCCGTACAAACTTGCGATATATCTTTTGACTGCGTAGACTTACGAGGGCTGATTTTTTCACAGCTTTAAGGGACGACAGACTTCAGTATATGATTTTCAACTTGAACCCAAACCCAAAATGAAGCTTACAAAGCTTCATTTTGGGGTTTGTTCGTTATATATCGTTAGAATCGTTATATATCGTTAGAAAATTTTATAGAAAAAAATCGCTTTCATTCAATGGAATGCAAGAAAGAAAGAAAAACATTTATTTGTCGCAAAGGGAGTTGGCCGAGGAGAGTTTGGAGAGAGTTGGAGAGTTTGGCCATGGGAGCCCACAGCACAGCGCTGGTGTTCAGTGGTCAACCCGTGGGTAAAACGTACGGAAGTCAAAACAGCATGTTTTAAATACATGTAATTTTTTTTGCCAATGTGAAATGAGCCTTATATTAGAATCGAGCTATTGTAAGACTCATTTGGCAATACCATTTAAAAAACAAACCAGTTTTCATTTATTTTAGTATTAACAACCGGAATTTTTCAAAACCGAATTATACAAAATTTGCATATGTCGGGTCTTTTTTTAATATTCTTTTTTTTTTTGAAAAATACAGTGACGCGCGTGTTTTTCTGGTTTTCAAGTATATCGTTTAAGATTTTTTAGACTTTGTTCTTCCGGGTTGGTCAAATCCTACTAATATTATTTATATTATATTATAAATGCGAATGTTTGTGAGGATAGATGTATGTGTGGATGTTTGTTACTCATTTGGCAAAACGGCTGAACGGATCTTAATGAAATTCGGCACAGAGGTAGATTATAATCTAGAATAACACAGGATACTTTTTTTCCGATCATCAAGCGGTTGAAGCCGCGGGCGCCAGCTAGTAATCCTGTTTGTTTGTTTGTTACGGCTTTACGCCTAAATGCCTAAACAGATTTTGAGGAATTTTGGTACAGAGATAGTTGCTACCCTGGAGACGGACATAGGCAATTTTTTTTAAAGCGAGAAATGAGGGAGAATGAGGGAAGAAAAGGGAAAACTTAGCTTTGCTTTTACAATAAATTAGACGCAAGGGTAAAAACTATAGGTACCTGCAGATCAGGAAAGGGGAACTGTGTTACCCCGAATTTAACGCGAGCGAAGCCGTCGACAAAAGCTAGTAAAATAATATAATTCTAATGATATCTAGGTTATTTATTTTTTATGCAACAGATTGCCAAGATGATATCTTATCTCAACTAATGTATTAATTAATGTTAAGCAGTAGTTTTTAATATCCTTACTAATATTATAAAAGCGAAAGTGAGTTTGTTTATTTGTTTGTTACGCTTTAATGGCTACACCAATTTTGATGAATTTTGGTACAGAGATAGTTCGGAACCAGGAGACGGACATAGATTAGCCCCTATGTCCGTCTCCTGGTTCCCAACTATCTCTTTTTTTGAAAAAAGTGGGATGTGAGGGAGAAAGAGGGAAGAAAAGGGAAAACTTAGCGTTGCTATTACAAATCAATAAGGCGCAAGGGGAACTGTGTTACCCCAAAATTAACGCGAGCGAAGCCGCGGGCGAATGCTAGTTAAAAATAATTCAGTTTTCGAGAATGTTGTATAATTTTATGTTTGACGTATTTTGTATATAAATATTAGAGTATAGGATTAAATTGAATATGATTCTTTTTTAATGACTTTTTTGTCACCTACTTCTGAAATTTAAGGTATTTTGAACTCTATAATGAAAAACGGAAGCCTTTGTTTTTGAAAACATCAAATAACTCTCCCCGCTCTAGGCGAACCAATACCTGAGGAGGCTCTCGTTAGGCAGCTGGATTAAGGGCTTGATACAGAAAGCGGTACATCTGTACCCGAGTCGTATCGTAAGGTGGTTCCTCTCTCTGGAGTCCTGACTGCCGGTAGCTTGGACCCTGTTCTTGATACCGGTGGGCTACTATTTTTATGTATTTTTAAAAATGATTTTTTGTGTATTTTTAATAATAAATTATGGAAAAATATAAAAAAATAAATACGTATAAAAAATAATCCTACTATCTTACTAATATTATAAACGCGAATGTTTGTGAGGATGTATGGATGTTTGTTACTCTTTCACGCCAAAACGGCTGAACGGATCTTGATGAATTTTGGCATAGAGGTAGATTATAGTTTGGACAAATGGTATATATATATGATAATTTTGACAAATTTTTTCGATCATCACGCGGGCTAAGCTGCGGGCACCAGTTAGTAAACGATAATAATATTTAATCAATATTGTATTTAACTTAATAAACGAGACTTAATACCAACCTTTTTCAAGTAGCTGAGCGAACATATTCTGCACATTCGTGTGATGATGTTTCCATCGCAAGCAATATTGTTGAGGCAGCATTTTCATTTGAAGAGTTCGCCGAAATTAAATAATTTAATCACTTTGGTATTAAGAAGGCAGGTCATCAGTAAGAATACTAAGTTTGGTAGAAAAATTTGGTCGAAATGTTCTTTTTTTTTAAATTTAAATACTAGATTCTTAGTTTCTATAATTTCTGAGTAAGGTACTTTTAGTTTTTTTTTTTGTTTAATTCGTTTGGAATGTTTGTCTTTCGGTGGTACGGGTTTTACCTGTAACAAAAAAGGAGAAATCAATTATTTACAAGACGACAAATCAATTAATAAACATATTTACAATTACATTTAATTTTTATTAGTATAGGCGTACACGTAAGTTCTTCTATCTATCCTACTAATCTATACTAATATTATAAAGCTGAAGAGTTTGTTTGTTTGTTTGAACGCGCTAATGTCAGGAACTACTGGTTGGAATTGAAAAATTCTTTTAGTGTTGGATAGTCCATTTCTTGAGGAAGGCTATAGGCTATATAACATCACGCTACGACCAATAGGTGCTGAGCAGCGTGGGTGAAACCGCGGGGAACAGCTAGTATTATATTATATGTAAATACGATTATTTGTGAGGATGGGTGTATGTATGTTTGTTACTCTTTCACGTCCAAACTGCTGAAAGGATCTTGATGAAATTTGGCAGAGAGGTAGTAGATAGTCTGGAATATCACATAGGATACTTTTTTTCGATATCACGCGGACGAAGCCGCGGGCGTCTACGTGTCTTATCAATCTGTCCTGTTGACTGCGATGCGGACGAATTTTTTGACGCCCTGTAATTTACCAATTTTTTTACTTATATTATATTTATTAACAGTTTGTGTCTATTTATAGTTTTTATTTATAGTAATTAATTTAATAAAATTGTTAGTTAAAAAAAAAAAACACGAGATCAATAATAAATTAATCTATTTGAGTCGATGATTATGGAAAAATACTGCAGTTGGTTGTTTATAAAGCCGTTTAGTAACCGGTTGTTCTAAGTTGACGTGACAACTAGTTATCAAAACACATATTTATTAAAAACACCCTTTTTTGCGGATGGGAAATCGTCAAATAACTACCCCCGCTCTGAGCGGGGCGGGGGAGGGGGAAGTGTCAGTCTTTTAATGGTTAAAACTAGCCCACGTTCCTTCTTTTGCCCTTTAAGTTATGGGGCCGCGGTATCTCTTTCGAACAACCCGAAACCCCGGCAGGCGGGTAGCCCTGGCAAGCCCTCTGAATATTTTATTCCGTTCTGTTGCCCTACACTAGGAATTTCATTGTGGGTGCGTTCACAAACATTTTAACTCACATATTATTGACGGGCCTGTTGGTCCAGTGGTTAGTAGCCCTGACTGCTGAGCCGGAGGTCGTGGGTTCGATTCCCACCCAGGACAAACTTTGTGTGATGAGCATGATTGTTTGTTCTGTATCTGGGTGTGATTTATCTATAATATGTATGTATTTATAAATTATATAAGTATGTATATCAGTTGTCTGGTTACCATAACACAAGCTCTGCTTAGCTTGGGATTAGATAGCCGTGTGTGAGTTGTCCCAAGATATTTATTTGTTTTATTTATTTATTAAAAAATGTATTAAGACATGTCAATGAAGCTCATAATCGTCTCCACGACGACGCGGCGACCTGAGAAATCCTGTGTGAGTGAACGAGCTATCCGAAAAAGACTATCAAGAAAGATTTTTGGCAACATTACTGTCACTTATTTAATATAGTTATTTTTTTTTGTGAATAATAATTTTCCTATACCTTGTCGATTATATTTTATCGATTCTTTGTGAATGAGTAGACATTGTGGGTTTTGTAGATTCCTAGAAGCTTTGTAAAGTAAGCAATGACTTGCCCTCAGTACACGAATCTGACTCTCTCTTATTTCCTTTGACGTATGAATCCCTAATAATAAAACAGTCAGAGTCACCTCAATTAGGCCCCAAAACAATATTAATAAAAACGACATACTTACGTATTATTTACTTTAACAGATTTTGACAAATTTCAAGTAAATATTAACTTAAGATGGCTTTTAAAAGGCGGCCTTGAAAAATTTACGCCACTTTGAATTTTATTATTTCACACATTTGGTTGTCTATGAGGTACCTACTAGCTTTTGCCCGCGGAGTCAGTCGCGTTAAATTCGGGGTAACACATTTTCCTAATTTGCAGGTACCTGCTTCCTGTAGTTTTTGCCCATGCGCCTTATTTATTGTAATAGCAATGATACGTTTTCCCTTTTCATCCCTCATTACATAATTAAAAACAAAATTGAGTATTTCCTTCTCCAGGGTATTAACTATCTCTGTACCAAAATTCATCAAAATCCGTTTAGCCATTTAGGCGTGAAGACATAACAAATTCTCGCTTTTATAATATTAGTAAGGATAACATAAATCTGGAACCAGTGCTGTGGCAAAAACATCAATCGTATTTTTCGTTTTTAACTGACTTAAAAAAAAAGAGGATGTTCTCAATTCGACGTTTTTTTTTTATATATTTTGACCGATTACTCAAAGACGCCTGGACCGATTTGCATGTTTTTTTGTTTGATAGGGTATACTTCCCAGGTGGTCTCATTTCAATTTTAATTATATTGCTTAGGTAGTTTACCTACCCTACCTAACCTACCTACCCTATCTACCCTTCCTACCCTACCTAGATAGGTAGGGTTCTATTCTACGTTACGTTCTACGGTATGTTACGTTCTATTCTATTCTACGTACGTACGGTATGTTACGTTCTATTTGGTAGGTTGGGTAGGTACCCAACCTACCAAATAGAACGTGCGTTGTCAAAGGTTGTATCAAAATCACCTCTTGTTTTCCTTTTTTCCGTATATTTTTTTACTTAACCACTCTGCACGACAGGATTTTGACACATGACACATCAGTTGAATCGGTGGGGTGACGCGAATTGTCATGAAATTCAAGAATTTTCATCAATTTACAGCATTCAATTTTGTTATTAAAAATAAGTCACCGGGGCTGTTTCATATGATAAGTTTGAGGTTTATATTTCCAAAAACCTCATAAGGTCGATAAAACGGCGTCAATCTATTGGAAAATGTGTGTAAAATACATATTATTACACCCTTCAAAAAATTAGGTACTTTAAAAACGCTGGAAATAATGCACATACACAAGACAACCCTTTGATAATTAAATCGGAAATCCAAAATAAAAACAGTGACATTCCATCTGCATTCTTATTTTTGCCGTTTTACATATAAATTCAAAATAAAACACGATACAAATCTCGACAAAAATACTAAAAATTGTGTTGCAACATGACATTTCTTAGTGCTGACCGTAAATCTAAGTTTCATCATTACGATTAAAAAGTTGCATTCAACCTAATCGATAATCGTAATGGAGTAAACTTTAAAAAAAAGTTTTGGGATCATTGAGGAATTTACCTATGGAGATTAGTTGTACAAATATCTATGATATCGATAAGAAAAGAAAGACAACAACATTTTGTCACGTGCTTTTGTGTTATGCTATAATTATTTTCTTATGCACCAAGATTTAAGGTACATTTTGCTGTCAAACGGTTTCGCGGTAAAAGATTTTGGGTGTTTTCTTGAATAACGATGAATGAAAATGGCGGTCATTTTTTTAGGAGGTCATGCTAATTCTGTAGGTAACTAGTCAGACACCCCAGCTGGCACAACCATACCGTACCGCACCTAGAAAGCCATGCCTTCGCAGTAGAGCCTTGTTTTAGACGGACAGGGACTCCGCACACATCGGGGCCCTAAAATATTGATATAGACACCCGACGCCCGATGCCTGTAGCGTCTCCCGCGGTGGCTGGCTTGGTTTGAGGAGCGCCTCACTTCCCCCGCTCTGGACGAAGCGGGGGGGAGTGTCAGGGTTATGCAATAGAAGGAGCATGGGTGGGTTTTATTCAGCACTAGTCTGACACTCCCCCCCGCTCTGCCCAGAGCGGGGGAAGTTATTTGACGATTTCCCACCCAAAAAAAAGCCCCGGTACACGACATCAAGAAAAATCCAGGTTCAAAATGGACTCATTTTGAACCAGGGGTTTTCTTGATTTCCATCTCAATTGTGCTCTTCCTCTATAGGCCATTTTTAGGGCTAAGGCTTCCACTCCAAAAACACTTTGGCCTACGAGCCATGTTTTAGGAAAGAATGAATAGGTACGCTTTTCAAATAACCAATCCAACCAAACAATTTTGTCGAACAAATGTAATTTATCATAGCTGATTTTTTTAATGTGCTTACCAAGATCATAATTGGCGCGTTCTATATTCAACCTTATTTATTTCTATTTGCAATTCACATTCAAATAGCAGGTACAAAACCAAATTATTAATAAAATAGCAAATAAACATTTTAATATAAATTTGTACAGCGAGCGCATTCCTTTTTTGAATTTTTATCTGAAAATAAAATTCGCGCGAGTTTAGCCATAGATCAGTTTGTACTGTTTGTTGTTGAATCGGTTTTAGTGGCGTAAAAAATATTATAATCAATATTTATAGTATTTTACACGTATTACAACATTAATTTTTATTTTCATCTATCAATTTCTGATATTCCTTAATTTAATTTATCGAGTTGATTGATTTACAAGAAAATAATCGATTGAAATAATCGCTATTACACATCACAAAATTAAAAAAAAAGAAATGGACGTCAATTTCGAAAGTGAATTTAGTAGTGGTTATGAATATTCCGTGTTATTGGTCCTATTATTGCAAATTACGATAAGATCTGGGCATTGTCATGTTATTTATAATATTTGAAATGATATTTGTGTCAGTTGTTATAGAATCTATTCGTGAATATATGATATAATGTGGAATTAAAAATGTAAACAAGCACGATTGGCGCGAAACTTCGACTTTAGATTTCAAAATATATCATTACCACTACTAATATAAGTTCAATTACGAATGATTTCTTCACGTAATAAAAGGACACGTTAATCATGCCCAATAATGTGGAGTTTACATGTCCGAAAACCTATTTTTTTATGATTTTTAGCGTCGACCTACACTGCCATCAAAATGGCGATGATCGTAATTTACGCATTTGGATTTTATAAGACTTAATTAAGAAACTTCCTCAATAATTAAAGAACTTCTAATGACGTTTACATATGAGATTTTTATTCTACTATCTTAATGAATGCACACCCATATTATTTTTTAACCAGAAAATAAAATATTTACAAAAATAATGAGGAGGTCATATGACTTAAATGTCCGACCCCTTTCGGGGCCAGTACCGAGCCAGCGGAGGTTTGAATGTCGAGCCCCCGAAGGGGTCCGTACCGAACTATACGGTTAAACTGCTATTCGGCACGGAGACAAATTTAAAAAAAATTAACCATGTAAATCAGTCCAGCCGTTCTCGACTTATAGTGTTCGAACAAACCCGACTTTGTTTTATATATTACTAGATTTCGCCCGCGGCTTCGCCCGCGTTAAATTTGGGGTAACACATTTCCCCTTGCGCCTAATTGATTTGTAATAGCAAGGCTAAGTTTCCCTTTTCTTCCCTCTTTCTCCCTCACATCCCACTTTTTTTCCAAAAAATATTAGCCTATGTCCGTCTCCTGGTTCCCAACTATGTCTGTACCAAAAGTCATCAAAATCGGTTTAGCCGTTAAAGCGTGAAGAGGTAACAAACAAACAAACTCACTTTCGCTTTTATAATATTAGTAAGGAAGATACTGATCACACCACGCTACGACATTAAAGAGCCTAGCAGCGTAGACAGCTAGTTAAAAATAAACATATTTAATTATTTAGTAAACATTCAATTTATATTTACTCATTTAGTGGTTCAACATGACTAAATTTGTTATTTTTCCTGTACTACAAATACTTTTATTTATTGTACGCGATAAGGGCTCGACCCTCTGAACTCGGTTATCGATAGTTTCGAAAAAAAACCGTCAAGGGCGAGTCACACATCTGTACTACACAGGTTCCGTACAAAAACAACTACACGGTTGTCGCAGTGTCTGAGGGATCGACTGCTGCGTGTCGTGGATTCGATATCCGCACGGAACAAATATTTGTATGACCTTCAGGTAGAAAACTAACGGAATTTCTCCTGTATTGTGTGTGTGTTTACAAATATTTGTAGTATTTGACTTCGAAATATTCGCCGCACATTTTCTTGACATCCGTGTGTCACTAGCAGGATTCAGCGGAATACCAGCGTCAGGTAATACGCTGGTAATATGCTGAGCTGAAGACCTATTTAGTGCAATCTTGAGACACACACCGCCCAGTAGTGGGCGACCTATATTAATGAATGTGATGTGTCTGAATGCTTATGGGTCAACGAGGTGCAGTCGAGGCGCAGGAGGAGCGCTCAAGCCACGATTCTACCACTATTTTGTTCCCAAAAACCCAAATCCCAACCCAAAATCTTCTTCTATTGAATTAAGAACTTGTATCAGTGCGAGTACGTTTTCTTCTTCTGGCGACGACATGGTGAACGAATTAATAATGTGAAGGAAGCAGTGAGCGACGCGCCTTAGTCTACTACACTTTTTTTGGAGTTTATTGGAGTTTACTCCTTAAGAATCGATTTTCATATATAAGGCGCCCGGTATGAGAAAAATCCGAGGGGTAAAACCTACTAAAGTAACGAAAATGTGACACGTTTTTGGTGCACCTTTAGTGCGCAACTTTCTAATTTGGCTGTGAGTGTATTAAGACGTACATATGGTATGCTGTATAGGCGACTATACCTATATACTATATGTTATTGGGCTTGTTTGTTTCTATCAGTGTCGATGTATTTATATTGCTATTTTTTTTCATTAATTTGTGAATTTACCCTTTCATATGATATTAATCTTTTTTTAGTTGAATAAACTCTTTTTGCGTATGGTTAGATACTCGTACTTATGGAGTAAACTCCAGTCGTGCATCGGAGCTGACACACACACTTTTTTAATCTTTTCCTTTTTCTGTTTGATATTTTTTTATATTAATTCCTGTATTGTGTCTTTTGCTGCATCAAATAAATGTTTTATCTACCTTATCTATCTATCTAAACTCATATTCACAAACAGCCAGACCCGAAACAACGATCTGTAAGCCATACAAATATTTGTTCCGTGTGGGATTCGTACCTGCGACCCGCAGTGCAGCAGTTGATCGCTAAGCTACTGCCGACCCCATGTGGACCGCGACACGTGTAGGGATACATGAGCCCTTAGCTTACGATACCCTAAGACCGATTACGTACTCCAGCGATACGTTATCAGCTAGTTTTCGAAAACAGTTTTAAAAATATTCCGATAACACGTACCTACCTAATGCGAGATAAGACCCAACTATGATAGATAAACGAACTACTTTTAAACTATTTTTGGTGGAATAGTTTTTTTTTTATTGTCGATGCTCGAGTGTGCTAGGGTTTTTTTTCTGTGTTTAAAAGGCATTCTGGCTGTGAAGGGTTTGTTCGAATTCATGGTTCACGTTATTTGAAAGTTCAGCAAATGTATAAGATACTAGCTGTGCCCAGCGGTTTCAGTCGCTGCCCACTTAGGGCTATGAAAAATAGATGTTGGCCGATTTTCAGACATAACTTGTGAAAGTACTGTAGTTGCCCATTCCAAAGCGTTGATCTCTATGGTGAAGAATGGGCAAGAAACTCCATGGACACTCTTTTAAACTAGAATTCATATTTTCGAAATTGTTGAACTGTTTAATTGTATGTCCCTAAATGGGTTCTACGCATCACCTTTTTAGGGTTCCGTAGTCAACTAGGAACCCTTATAGTTTCGCCATGTCTGTCTGTCCGTCCGTCCGTCCGTCCGTCCGTCCGTCCGTCCGTCCGTCCTCGCTTAATCTCTGTGATCGTTAGCACTAGAAAGCTGAAATTTGGTACCAATATGTATATCAATCACGCCGACAAAGTGGTAAAATAAAAATTTGAAAAAAATGTTTTATTAGGGTAGCCACCCTATATGTAAAGTGGGAAGTGATTTTTTTTTTAATTTCAACCCTAACGTGTGATATATTGTTGGAAAGGTATTTAAAAATGTATAGGGGTTTACTAAAATCATTTTTTGATAATGTCAATAATTTCGGAAATAATCGCTCCAAAAGTAAAAAACAATGTGTCCCCCCCCCCTCTAACTTTTGAACCATAAGTTTAGAAAATATGAAAAAAATCTGAAAAGTAGAACTTTATAAGGACTTTCTATGAAAATTATTTTGAACTTGATTGACACAACAGTTTTTGTACAAAAAAAAAACGTTGTACAAAATAATTTCTGGACTTAAAAAGATGTACAAAATAATTTCTGTTTGTAGTATAATCGTATATGCAAGCATTTTTTGTAACTTTGTTTACATATTTTATTATCCTGAACGTATCTTTTTTCAAACAAAAAAAGAATTATTGATATCGGTTCTCGCAATCCAAAATTACCACCGAAATTGCACGTCTTTGTATTAATTAGTAACCCAATTCCCCGAGAGATGGCGCTGTAGGTACTTATTACATTGGATCGGGTATTACCGAATTGTTCGGTTGGCCTCATAACTGAACACTTATTGTGACGGACGGAAACTACGGAACCCTACACTGAGCGTGGCCCGACACGCTCTTGGCCGGTTTTTTTAACACGCTATCAATACCTTTTTTAGAGTTTTTTAAATAATCAAATAACTTCGTGGGGGAGTATTAAGACTTTTACTGACTGGAACCCACCCATGTTCCTTATTTTGCCCTTTATGTTCTGGGGCCGCGGTATCTCTTTTGAACAACGCGCAACTCCGGCAGGCGGTGGCCCTGGCAGGCCGCTCTGCTTTGCTGACATCTCTTTGAGAACGCGAACGCGCCGTCGACACTGGCAGTCGTTACTAGGCAGACAGACGGTTAACTACCCATTGTGTACAATCTCGGTCTTCAGTTCGGTCTCGGTCTTAAACTGACAAATGCTTGCACTGACTGGACAGGTCCACTCAATCTGTGTGGTGCTTTCTTAAAAAGACCATTTCAGACACTATCTGCATAGTCCTCATGAAAGTTGACCTAGATTATTTTGTCTGAACCTTAAAAGAGACTATGACCGCTGAGTTTGTTTCGGCTGTTTCTTCTCAGAGTAATCGGGTACGAAACACCGGCCTCATCTAGTTTAAAAAAAAAATGACGTGTTAAAGTGTTTGTGAAAACCTACTTGCAAAATAAACATCATTTATCTATCAGTTAAGGCCACGCTTCTTCCTTTGCACTTTGGGAAGCACGTAGACCCGCTGGTCCCAACTGATATTTGTAGTGTGACCGTTGTTAGCCCAGTGTCCCAACGAAGATTATTTAATGAATTCCCACCAGAAAAATGCTTGAAGAATTACCCATCCGGTTATTATTATTTAGCGACGAGCTCCTACGAAGTCAATAGAGAAAACTTAACTGAATAAAAACTATTCTGTAAGCAAAATATCGGCCGCTTTACTAAACAGGCGCTTCGGATGACAAAACCACAGCTGCGCACAATTACAGCAGCCATTACTGGCCACGGCTCTTTTAATAAACACCTCTTTGTCTTAGGAGTCACAGACACCCCACTGTGCCGAGCCTGCATGGAGGTAGACGAAACAGCACCCCACGTGCTTCTGCACTGCCCAGAGGTTGCCCCATACAGGGCAAAGTACTTCGGTAACCCAGGTACTCTTCGCGAGATCGTCAGCAACACCAAGGCGCTGCTGACGTTTCTCGTGGAGCTGGGGTGGATCGAATAATATTCCCACCCTTACGCAAAATACGCGCCTCAGACGTGGAGTTGCGGACACCAGCCCGTATACAATACAATACAATACAAGCAAAATATCTAAGATTCCTACTAATTACAAACTTGCATGTAAATAATAGTCGAATTGCATCATAATTTCCGATCTAGTGCGCACAAAGTATGGCGAAAGACGGCCAATACCACTTTCAAATCAAATGTACCATACAAGCATAATTATGTATTAAAATTTTAATACATAATTTACTTATTTACTGTTTATCCTTATAAACAGTTAGGGCAAAAACTACAGGAAGAGGGGTACCTGCAAATCAGGAAAGGGAGACTGTGTTACCCCGAAATTAATGAGAGCGAAGCGGTGTTCAAAAGTAGTAAAGTAAAATTGTCACAAGACGATTCACAATATTAATTATTATTTATATCTGTGAGTAGTGTAGTAGTGGGATAAGGGTAGCAGAATGATGAAATTTATTTACTTACTTCGGTAAAGAAAAACGCGTTAACCACACTTAATGCATACTCATCATCATTTTACAGCCCTTGTCCATTGTCCATGTCCATTCTATTTGGGGTCGGCGCAACACGTTTTCTTCTTCCATTCTCCCCTATCAGACGTCACGGCATCATTTACACCTTTCTCCTTCATATCATTCCTTACATAATCCATCCATCTTTTCTTTGGCCTTCCTCTCGCTCTCCATCCTTCACCGTTCAGATCCATCACTTAATGTATACTTTTTTTGGCGTATTGCGCATTTATTGCGTAGGGAGCAGTGTCAGAGACATTTACCGACTAAAACCCACCCATGTTCTTTCATTTGCACTTTATGGTTGAGAGCCAGCTGTGTCTCTTTCGAAAAACCCGCAAACCCAGCAGGCGGTGACCCTGGCAGACCCCTCTGCTTTCCTGACATCTCTTTGAGCAGCGCGTGGAACACGAACGCGCTGTCGACACGGTGTTCTAGTTTACCTGACTAAGGCGCGTCGCCCACACGACCAAGAGTCGAGGCGCTGTCGCGGCGCGGGCGCGTTAGGCGCGTCGCGAAAATCTCACATCAGAGTCACGTCGCAACGAGATTTTCTTTACAAATGTCGTGTGGGCGACGCGCGTAACGCGCCCGCGCCGCGACTGCGCCTCGACTCTTGGTCGTGTGGGCGACGCGCCTTAGGCGCCTACACGACCAACAGTCGAGGCGCAGTCGAGGCGCGGGTGCATTAGGCGCGTCGCCCACAAGATCAACAGTCGAGGTGCCATTGACGCGCAGGCACATAAGAGGCACGCCGCAACGAGATTTTCTTTACAAATGTCGTGTGGGCGAAGCGCCTAATGCGCCCGCGCCTCGACTGCGCCTCGACTATTGGTCGTGTGGGCGACGCGCCTAATACACCAGTATCTCAGAGTCATTCTTTTACAATCCAGGTCAAAATCCCACCCAGTTTTTCTAGCCACCGATAAGTTTAAATTGGGCTAACAACGGCATACTTTCCGCATTGAACTGCGTTTTTACTTTGCGTTCGTACGTTTTCTAAGAAATGTCGCAAGCGCACGACTCAAACGTGTCTAGTACAATTTTCCAACGTGTAGGGTTACCAACACAAAACTTCACGAGCACAATAATTTTAATTCACAAAAATACACATCCGAGTTATCCACATATAATATACTAGCTGTGACACGCGGTTTCACCCACGCTTCTCAGCACCTGTTGGTCGTAGCGTGATGTTATATAGCCTATAGCCTTCCTCAAGAAATGGACTATCCAACACTAAAAGAATTTTCCAATTCCAACCAGTAGTCCCTGAGATTAGCGCGTTCAAACAAACAAACTCTTCAGCTTTATAATATTAGTATAGATTTATACTATTCTATACTCATTAATATGAAATAAGTAGCTGTGCCCCAGCATGCGTTGCTATGCAATTTTCTACCTTTCTACCGACCCTACCTACCCTACCTTTTCTTTGCTATAAACCTCACGGAACCCGAGACCTTTCCAACGAATGCAAAACCGTGGAAATCGGTTCGTGCGTTCTGGAGTTATAGCGTCAGGAAGGAAAACCCGACTTATTTTTATATAGTAGATATTGGGGTAACATGCAGCGCAGTAGTCGATCGCTCAGCCACTTCGCCAAATAAGCGGACAAAACGGGTCCATCATCTTACTAATCCTTTTTTGCGCTCACATAAATTGTAAACACTAACTGGTGCCCGCGGTTGCAACCGCGAGATGATCGAAAAAAAATCCCCTCCCATGTGTTATTCCAGACCATAATCTAGCTGTGTGCCAAATTTCATCAAGACCCATTCAGCCGGTTTGAAGTAAAAGAGTCACAAACATCCATAAATCTGACCATCCTCACAAGCATTCGCATTTATAATATTAAGTAGGATTCTAAATATCCTTTTGTTATTAAATAAGATAGCCCATGTTCTGGATCGACACACAGGCTTTTTATCCCAGTCTACGCGGGTGAAACCGAGCGCAAAGTTTATGTACAGATAAATCTCAACGTCTGACAGCCCTACCTGCAACTAGCTAGCTGTTGCACTTTCATTATTTCTTCGAAATGATGTAAAAAAAACCCCCTGACTTCAATGTGGAGCGTACTGTCTAGCTAGGAGAATATGCGACATATTTCATTGGAAAATGAGCCTTATTGATGTTCTTTAAAACATAGTAATCTTTGTGGAAACTATTTCATTTGAGCGATTTGGGGTCGAAATGGGCCGCGGGGTCCGAGTGATCATAGCCGTTTTAAAGACTTATCAAGTGACGCTTCTAACGTGCTACTAAAAGCTACTAGCATCCGCCCGCTGGTTCGTCCGCGTGGCATAGTTACTTTGGTCTAACGCTAACTTTAACCCGGGTGATGATTGAAAAAAAAGATAGTTTTATATTATATCATTAAGCACCGATACTTAGGTGCTGGGCAGTAGGTGTAACCGCTGGGCACAGCTAGTACAAGATTAAAATTAACAATTATCTACTGAATATAAAGTTACTTTAAATGAAGGAATTTGAATGGAGTCTGTCTAAATATTTAACATAATTTTAAATAAGAAATATGTTAAAATCTAAAAAATATGAATCAACAAATGTTTGTTTGTATCGAATTAGCTCTAAAACAACTGAACAGATTTTAACCGTTCTGTCATAATTAGGAAGCTACATTATCTGGAAGTAACAAAGGCTATATAACATCAGGCTATTACCGACGGGAGCGGGGCAGCAACTAAAGACGCGGATGGAACCGCGCAAAAAAGCTATAATAACTATAGTACGGCCAACGAGAAGCGGTACGAAAGGTCATTAACCTAAAGAACAACTGTGGCGTTGACAATTTAATATTTAGCTCTTTCCATCTTGTGCCTTTGTCGTGATGTCTCGTTCTCCCGGCAAAAACATGACAACGTTAAGACGGGTTCGCCAACATTCGGGCGGCCATTTTAGATGGGGTTTTAGCATGGGTTTTGTTTACATTTGGTATCGCTTCTCGTTGGCCGTGCTATAAACAAAAATCTTCATCATCTTCCTGGCCTTTTCTCAACTATGTTGGGGCTTCCAGTGAATGATGAATACATTACATTTCGACATGTAGCGACTGCCTATCTGACCTCCACAACCCAATTAGTACTGGGTAATACGATACCCCTTAGTAAGACTGGTTGACAGACTTCAAGCCACTGACCACCTGTAACGACTGTCAAATATCTACAAATGACAGCCGGGGCCAGCAGCTTAACGTGCTTTATAAGGCACGGGTTTATATACGTTGTATTACGATAAACCAATGTATAAATAATTATATTATACAATGTGTTTAAAAACTACCATATTTTTCACAAAAAAGTTTACAAAACTTTCGTTGATTTGCATATTATTTGGACTTTAATATTGTTTTTTAAAGTTACAAAAATGGAAGCTCATCATTTCTTTATTTAAACGATAGACAATATTGTTGCCTTCTGAATCAACTTATTTTCTTCTCAGTAAGACTATAACTTAGAGAGATATGATTATTTTTAGTACACGCGTAGAAAATATCTCAAAATGGCTGCTAAAAAGCGGGGAAGAGATTTAGACCCAAGTGTGTATCGTAATAGTATATTAAAACACTCGTTACATAAGTATCTGGAATATCGCTAGTCTATAACCGGACACATTGTATAATTGTGTGTTTAAAGATATGAATGAGATGTGTAGTCACGTAGTATCCCAAGGTCTAAATAACCTTTGTGATATCAAAAATAAGACCACGAATTCGTTCAATTTGATAACTACGGCCGCCTTTATATTTGGAAGTGATATCATGAAATCCTCCTCCACTCTGGGAGGAGCGGAAGGGACTGTCAGTGTACACCTCTGAGCAAAACATAGAGAATCTACCTAAGTACCTATCTGTAACATGTCACACAATGTAACTTGACCTATGTTTATATAATAATATTGCATTCTGATTCTTTAGTTACTAGAATCCAAATAAATCCTTACTAGTAATATTATATAAGCGAATGTGAATTTGTTTGTTACATCTACACGCCTAAATGGCTAAACCAATTTTGATGGATTTCGGTACAGAGATAGTTTACACCCTGGAGAAGGACTTTTTTTTAAAAAAAAGCGTAATGAGAGAAAGGGGAAAACATAGCATTGCTATAACAATAAGTGCAAAGGCCAAAACTACAGTTAAAACAGTTCCTCTTTCCTGAAAATCCCCGAATTTAACGCGAGCGAAGCCGCGGGTATGAGCTAGTTACTACAATGAAAGAAATGTAAGAAAAAAGAAAGTGCAGGCGTGTATGCGCAGGCACAGGTACATTCTCTGTTCCCTCACTCCCATAGTCTTCAGGCATGGAAATGCGACACGACCGGAGAGAGATTAAAAGCAGGAGCAACAGCTTAACCTGCTTTCCGAGGTACGGGGTTATTATACCGCCAAATGTATCCATACGTTCTTAAAACGCATGCGAATCGCACTGTCCGTGAGCAGTGTAGACCTTCAAAATGGCAGCGATTCTGTTTTTGGCCAAGAACTTAAAGAACTGATTTGACCGCCTCTTGGTAAAGTGTTCGTTATTTGCGTAAAACTACACATCCTCTTTGGCATTCTCATCTCAGCCACGACCAAATACCTTTTTCTAGCCATTGTATTATAAACTAGCTGGTCCACGCGGTTTCACCCACGCTGCTCAGCACCTGTTGGTCGTAGCGTGATGTTATATGCCTATAGCCTTCCTCAAGAAATGGACTATCCAACACTAAAAGAATTTTCCAATTTCAACCAGTAGTTCCTGAGATTAGCGCGTTCAAATAAACAAACTCTTCAGCTTTATAATATTAGTATAGATTATATATTATATAGTATAGATTTTGATGACGCCACGGTTGGCGCAGTGGCCGAGCGACCGACTGCTACGATGCGTGTTGCGGCTTCGATGTTTAAAATTTTGTAAACGCACCCACGACACAGGAGAAATTCCGAGTGTGGGTCAAAGTTTTTAAAACGAAAAATCTTTCTCTCGAGTCGGATTCGCCGAGTCGAGCCAGGGCAAAAAACTTACAAACTAAGCAACTACACGCTTTGAGCACCCCCTCTGGTGTACGAAACTCGGCTTAGGGCGCCGCTAGGGCAGGACAGCAAAGAGACAGGCTGGATCTGAGTGACATTAGTTGGGGACTGATTTGAACTTACTGGCTCAGCAGCGCGGGCTGGCTCTTGCAAGGGACGGGTGGGGTAGCTTTTATTCACTAACTTTGTGACAATCTTAAGTACTGCAGGTAACGTAAGCATAGCGCGTTCTATTTTAGCTTCACTTGAGTTTACGATTTTTTATTTCAACTCCATACCTTCAGGCGTTCCCGAGATAAAAGGTTTTGACAGACAGACGGATAACAGAGTGGTCCTATAGGTTTCGTTGTTTCCTTTTGATGTACGGAAAATACCCTAAAAATACCAAAAACAAACCGTGTACTATATATTAGCCAATTTTTTTGAAACAACAAACATTTTTGATTTGCGCATCCTATCATTTTGACATTGAAGAGGTTATTACCTAATTATTTTTTATCTTATTTTTGTTTTTACTCAAATAACAGTGGGGTAGGTTGTGGACAGCTCTGTTATCGGTAAATAATAAAATTATTCATGGCACATCAAGCTATTATATGTATATCCAGTAAAACATGGACTCGCTTTCTAAATATTTTCTGTAAAATAAGAGATCTGTACTAAATGGTTTTACAATTCCAGTCGCGTTGTCGTGTGTACATACCTACATAAAGATATCGTACGACAAGGTATTTTTGAAAAAAAAAATGACTTTCAAATATATGTTTGTAGTTTTTTTTTTTGTTATCAATAAATGACTAGTTATCGCAAAAAACTTGCGACATAAACAGCCATATCTTTTGACTGCGTAGACTTAGAGGGATGATTTTTTCACAGCTCCAAAGTGACCACAAACTTGAGATATGGTTTTAATTTCATCTCGATACCTCTACGCGTTCCCGAGATAAAGGGTCTTGACAGACAGACGGACAACAAAGTGATTCAATAGGGTTCCGTACCTCAAAAGGAAGAAACAGAACTATTATTGGATCACTTTGTTGTCCGTCTGTCTGATAACTTCCCCCGATCTGGGGAGAGAGGAAGGGAGGAGGGAGTGCCAAGCTTTTACTGACTAAAACCCGCCGCAGTATCTCTTTCGAACAACCTGCAATCCCAGTAGGATGAGGCCACGCGCGTGGAACACGAACGCGCCGTCGACACGGCAAAAGACGCCCTTAAGCATGCGCTTGAGTTTAAAACCTCCTTTAAATCCATCCAAAGGTTGTCTTGAAAAGATCGCTTTTAGCGATAATACCGCCCATTGTGTCACCCTATTTATAGTTGTATACTGTTATTCTTGTTATTTGTATGGTGTACATAATAAAGAATATTCTACAGTACGGCCAACGAGAAGCGATACGAAAGCTCATTAACCTAAAAAACAACTGTGGCGTTGACAATCTAATATTTAGCTCTTTCCATCTTGTGCCTTTGTCGTAATGTCTCGTTCTCCCGGCAAAACATGACAACGTTAAGACGGGTTCGCCAACATTCGGGCGGCCATTTTAGATGGGGTTTTAGCATGGGTTTTGTTTACATTTGGTATCGCTTCTCGTTGGCCGTACTGTACGCAATCTTATTACAACTGTGCTTCGTACACACGGGGGCACATTCAATCATACATTACCAGTACAACATGGCCTGGCTTAGTATAGATTTCCCGAAAAATAAGAGATCTACGTAAACTGGTTTTGTATTAGTCGTCATGCGTACTACACAGTCAGTTGGCATACAATGGTCGAGCGCCGGTTTTGCTTGAATACCCAAGCATTTAACTGATTGATGTTAATTGCGTTTTGTAATTCTTACTTTTACGCATTCCACTTGATTTGCTATTGTCTTTGTTTTATAATTTCTTGTGTACCTTGAAGAAAGTAGAAATAAAATATCGAACATAAAGGTCCAAAGGAGATGACTCCCGGCCACCTTAGATGCGGGCTTATGGACGGTGAACAATGAGTAGCAGCTCGCCGTCCGTCCGTCTATTGACGACAGGCCGTGTCGACAGCGAGTTCGTGTTCCATGTGCGCCACAAAGACGTGTCAGCAAAGCAGAGGGGACAACGCCTGCCGGAGTTGCGGGTTGTTCGAAAGAGATACCGAGGCTAAAGTAAAGGGCAATAGAAGGAACATGGGTGGGTTTTAGTCAGTAATGTCTGACACTCCCCCCCTGCTTCGCCCAGAGTAGTGGAAGTTATTTGAGGATTTCCAATCAACAAAAATAAAGTATAAATTGGTTTTACCAAAGAGATTTATATGGCTTAAGATCGTGACTGAATGAAAACAACGGCCAGGGGCACTTCTCATTGTTAGTTGCACTTGTCTAATGTCTAAGAAAGCTGGTTAAGCTGTTGGTCCTGGCTGACATTTGTAGAACTTTGACAGTTGTGCCAGATAGTCAGTGTCCTGAAATTCTGACAATCAGTACATGGGCAGTTATAAAATGTCGAGAAAAGGTAAACGGTTCGGTTTAGTCGTTTCCTATGGAGAAAAACCAGTAAGGCCCGGCGCCCATTATCGGCATCGGCAAGGAAAAGGATTCTTTGGCATCCTACATGCAAGCGCACACTGTCTGAAATTATGCTTTGACATGCTACAACGTTCTTAGGGATGACGAGGCGTCCTTAAGCATGCCGCACCTTCGTTGCCGAAGCGTCTCATATCGTATCCTTAAACAAGCTATCCCCGAGTGTTGTATCGGCGCCGGCGGCGTACTGAAGGCTGCCGAAGTATTCTCAAGGTTGCCGATACAGCAGCGTCAAGCATACCGAAGCGGTATTTTTGTTATTACGACTATATATAATGGAAATTTCTAATTTATTGCCATTATGTTAATGTATATTGCTATTTGCAACCTAAAATCCTCAGTCGTGCCGATGCCGATAATGGGCGCCGGGCCTAAGAAAGTCTATAGTTACTCTTTTATGTTCAAAAACATAATTTCGCTTCCCTCCCCATCGATCGACGGAAGCCAGAAAAGTGTTTTTTTTTTGTGAGGAAAGTAAGTTACTAGTATCCTTTGTTAATGATACCTTTGCTATCGTAAATTGATTTTTAATTGCCCGACAACTTGAATGCTTATGCTTTGGCAGAAAATTCTTAAAGGTTATTGTCACCTTTTTGATGTGAAAAAATCTTTAAGTTAAATTAAACGCACTGGCCGGTATCTGACAGATTGAACAATTTATTTTTGGACGAAGAATTTGAATTGCCATCTAAAGCGGTAATGCTGCCAGCCTTCTGGGCACTTTAACTTTGACAATGCGGATAAATTGTTTGACGCCCTGTAATTATTTAACCATTTTTATACTTGTACATATTTTTAGACACATTATCTAATCAATAAATATCATCAATTACTGAAAATTTTGTTCGAACGTTTCACGCGCGCCTCAGAGATGTCAGCAAAGCAGAGGGGCTTGCCAGGGCCTCCGCCTGCCGGGGTTGCGGGTTGTTCGAAAGAGATACCGCGGTCTCGGAACGTAAATAGTAGGAACATGGGTGGGTTTTAGTCAGTACATGTCTGATACTGCCACCCGCTCCGCCCAGAGCGGAGGAAGTTATTTGATGATTTCACACCCTAAAAAAAGTCAATTTAAATACTTTTATGTATTTTTTTCTTTGGCAAAAAAACGACCACCTACCCTACCATGACGTGTTTAAGCAGAACTTATTCCGCTGAGGGAAAGGGACAGAGCTATACAGGGTGTCTAGCACCATCTCTTTCACTCAGTGGAATAAGTTCTGCTTTAAGATGACATAGTAGGCCTACAAGTTCTTCCTTTTAACAGCTATGACGTCATCAACATGGCGAAGGCTCAAGTCAACTGGCACAATGTGGGAACCCTAAACACACCTCTGCCTCAACCTCTCAGGGAACAAGCGTTATGTTTGTAAGTAAACGACCTACCTCTAAATACAAAATGGCTCATACTAGCAGTAAACCAATAAAAAAAAAACGTAATATTTATGTGTAAAACTAGTATTACATTCATAGTTGTATCCCGTGGCTTTCCTTGCGCGTTCCCTAAGCAGGTTTAGAAACCGCTAGTCGAGTGCCACTATGGAGAAATGTCAGTAATTCAACTTTTTAAATTGGTTACACACGTTTGGACACCTGCTACCCTACGATGACGTGTTAAAGCAGAACTTATTCGGCTGAGGGAAAGGGACATAGCTATACAGGGTGTCTAGCACCATCTCTTTCACTCAGTGGAATAAGTTCTGCTTTAAGATGTCATAGTAGGCCTACTGGGCGCCTAAAATGGCGGTTTAGCTGAACCAATTAATTACATATTATCAAAGTGAAACTTTTATTAGATCGTTTTAAACTTTTTCGTCTGTGTGTTGCATGTAGCGTGATGGTCGGCCGCAGAGTAGGGAGGCGGACGTCTAAATGTCTATAATGTGAAGAAAAAAACACTTTTACCGTGGTTTCATAAAACCACACAATCCTCGTTTTATTAGTTAGTATCTCACACAAATTCTTATCGATCTATTCTACAGTGAAACCTTGTTAAGTGGGACCTGGGTAAGTGAGAAACCTCCATAACTGGAGCTCATGCTGAGGTCCTGACACCTTGGCCCTGAATCACCTCTGTTAGTGGAGACCCTGGGTTAGTGGAATACCTCTTTTAGTGAGACTAATTCTCTCGTCCCTTCAAGTCTCACTTATCCAGGTTTCACTGTAATATTCATTATCATTATCATTTAGTTTTAAGTTTATCTCATTTTGTGTGCACTTGTGGCATGGGCCAAATAAATGTTTTTTCTTTCTTAAAAGAATAAAATTTATATAATATTATAGAAGTTATCTCATAAACTACCCAAAACAATATACATAAATTTTATATGAGACCTCCTCGGAAGTATACCCTTTTGATTACTCGCTCGCGTTAAATTCAGGGTAACACAGTTCTCTTTTACTGATTTGCAGGTACCTGCTACTTGTAGTTTTTGCCGTTGCGCCCTATTGATTGTAATAGCAAAGCTAAGTTTTCCCTTTTCTACCCTCTCTCTCCCTCATTTCTTACTCTAAAAAAATAGCCTATGTCCGTCTCCAGGGTCCCAACTATCTCCGTACCAAAATTCATCAAAATCGGTTTAGCCATTAAGGCGTGAAGACGTAACAAACAAACAAACTCACTTTCGCTTTTATAATATTAAGTAAGGATAGTAAGGAGTTTGAAAATCGGCCCAAGATCGGTGCTCGAGAGACTTGCAACTGCGTCACCTCTTTTTATTCCAATCGGAAATCATCAATAACTCCTCAAAAGTGTCCGACTTGTCCTAACCAAAACCATCGACCAGAAGCGGCGGCTATTATTTAGCCACGAGTTCCTGCGGTGACTGTGTCATCTTTAGGCGCGGCCCAAACGTGGACACTTTTGTGTCTTGTGTCGGATACAAGATAACAATTTCTATATAACCAGTATGAAATCTGTCGCTACAGAATCGGTAATAGGACACAAAAGTGTCTACGTTTGCGCCGCGCCTTAAGAACAAATTTCAAAGACAATACCAACTTGTCTTACTGTTCACATTTTCCACTAGGAGCTACCTCGCTCGCTCACTAGTTTTTGTTCGATCTACTCGCCGTTGCATTTACAATTCAATGGTAAAACAAAAAACAGTTGCAGCCGACTGCCTCTGCGAAGTCTTGCAGCCTATTTAGAAATGGCTGTGGGTTAGCTTGAATTTAATACTATGGGTTAACTGCGTGGTTTTAATGCTTGGGGCGCTATATTCCCGCTATTTTTTGTGGATGAGAAATTATTACTGTAGATGCGGGTCTGTCCAGACTATAATCTACCTCTGTGCTAAATTTCATCAAGATCCGTTCAATAGTTTTTTCGTGGAAGAGGATCAAACATCCTCACAAACATTCGCATTTATAATATTATTATAAGTAGGACTTGTGCGCGAGTCTAGACTCACTCTTGACCGGTTTTTTTTTTTAAATTACAAAATGTCAAAATAACACTAGCTTTTTAATTTATCAATTTGGCTACAAAAGTGTTCCATAAACTCGTTTTCAAGTTATCAATCTAAAGTTGCGCATACGCATACGACGCACAGACGGATGTGACGTCATTGAATTGTTTTATCAGTTCGTATTTCAAAATCGAAACGATTTCATCCGTGTATGGCATGGACTATATGGCAGAAGAATTATTTTGATTTTCTAGCGAAGTTTCATGGCAGTCTGTTGTATGGAGAAAAACTTTAGTTGGTGAAAGCGACGCGGAAGTTTTAGACCTTTTATAATTTCCCTGAATAGAGGACCGAAAAAGTACTACCTTTTAGGGACCCCCCACACTAGCGTCTTTCGAGCGTCGTCGTCGTGCCAGCGTGGTGTTTGTGTTTGTGTTGGCGTTTGTGCACACTGCCAGGTGGACGTTGCGCGGACGCTGGCACGACGACGACGCTCGAAAGACGCTAGTGTGAGGGGTCCCTTAGTATGAAATTGGGGACTCGTTCATCCTCGAGCATGCGCGAGGAGTCTCCTAGTCTCCATTAATTTGCTACCCTAAGGGTTCACGGTTCCGGGTTGTTCGAAAAAGATACCGCGACCCCGCAACATAAAGGGCAATAGAAGGAACATGGGTGGGTTTTAGTCCGTAAAAGTTTGACACTCCCCGCTACGTCCACAGCGGAAGAAGTTATGCGAAGAAAAACCATCCGAAACAAAAATAATAATAAAAGAAAACGCGCCGGGGTAGCGGGTAAATAAGCAGTGCCTTTGTTCTCTTCTGTCGAAATTAAATAAAAAAGAAATATCTATATTGGGGTCGACTTCCCGTCTTATTTTTTTACTTCCGTTTTTAGTAATTTTCAGGTCAGTCAATCAGGTTTGATGTTGATTAAAATAGGATTCGAATCCGTAGTTATGTTTTTATAAACAGAATTATAATTATTAATATCTTCTTTACAACCTTATATGTTCACATATGGATCATTAAAACAACTCGTTTAAGGTCATACAGGATCATAAAGGACTATTTTAATGGGATTATATGAACTTACTAGCTGGCGCCCGCAGCTTTGCCCGCGTGATGATTGAAAAAAAGTATCCTATGTGTTATTCCAGACTATAATCTACCTCTGTGCCAAATTTCATAAGGATCCGTTCATCCGTTTAGACATGAAAGAGTAACAAACCTCCATACATCTTCACAAACATTCGCATTTATAATAACCTACTTTGTAGGATTAAAATTATAATTAATTGTCATAATTTGCTTTTAATAATCATAATTTTAATACTAATATTTAATACAATATGTATTACCGCCAATCATATTTTAAACACCATTTAACTTGACACTTAATTAAAGAATCTAAAAAAAAAGAAAAATTAAAATTTAAAAGAAGTTAAATGAATGGAATTTAGTCAGTACAAGTCTGATTTCCCTTCCCCTCGGCCTAGAGCGAGAAGATCATTCAGTCATTTGCGTCCCTATCTTCTAAACAAGCCTAAATATAAAGAACTAGCTGTTCCCCACGGTTTCACCCGCGCTGCTCAGCACCTGTTGGTCGTAGCGTGATGTTATATAGCCTATAGCCTTCCTCAAGAAATGGACTATCTAACACTAAAAGAATTTTCCAATTCCAACCAGTAGTCCCTGAGATTAGCGCGTTCAAACAAACAAACTCTTCAGCTTTATAATATTATTAGTATAGATTAGTATAGATATTTCCACATTCTAAAACAAGTAAACTTAAAATGTTACCAGAATAAATAAACCGAGGTACTGTTACAATTTCACTATGTTACTTTAAAACTTCTAAGATCTTGTCAACAACTTTCATTTAGGTGGCCCCACTAGTTGGGTCGCGGAATTTGTCATAAGCGTTGCGGGTTATGGTGCCCAGATATAAATGATAAATGATTTATTTTGCAAGTAGGTTTTCACAAACACTTCTACACGTCTTTTTTAAAAACTAGATGAGGCCGGTGTTTCGTATCCGACTACTCTGAGAAGAAACAGCCAAAACAAACTCAGAAGTCATAGTCTCTTGTTTTGGACCTTCCAAATAAAAAAAATTGTTCAACTTACTATGCAGATTAGTGTCTGAAATGGTCTTTTTAAGAAAGCACCACACAGATTGAGTGGACCTGTCCAGTCAGTGCAAGCATTTGTCAGTTATCGTGCAGCTCGACTCATAACCCAAGGAGCTCAACGACACGACGAACAATACCACAAAAAGGACATTAGTGTAGGTCCCTAATAGTACTCAACTACCAGACAATCGTCAAAAACAAACAAAGTAAATAAAAGTTATGATCCACATGGTCCTCACATTTACAATAAACAACTACAGACTAGAAAATATTTACAAAATAACTCTTTCTCTGTCGAAAGTCATTTTCACAATCTTTTCATCAAGCGTTATTGACTGAACAAGCCCGCGCGTGTAACCGTTGGCGGGACCCGTGCGTGTCCCCGCGACGGTGCACTTTTGTATGAAACCGCGCGGGTGCCCGCTTAACGCAGTTTCAGGCCTAAGACTATTGGACCCAGCTGTCATTCATAATTCTTAGCAGTCGTTACAGATAGTCTGTATCCCGAAGGTGTGACAACCAGTCTCAACAAGGAGTATAGTATTACCAAGTACTAACTGGCTTGTGGAGGTCAGATAGGCAGTCGCTCCATGTAAAATACTGATATTGACTGTACACAATATAGTTAGTAAACAGTTAAGCGGTCGATGATGATGTTCATTTATTTAATTTGAGCAGCTCTTAAACTTTAGACTTTGTATGGTCAAACGACACTTCTGAGTCTCTGTTAAACTTAAGTGGGACTTAAATTTTGAGTGACGTTTCAGTATTCGGGGGTAAGACTGCCTGTCTCTGCAGCTACATTCAAAGGTTGACCGGTAGAAATTGTCTAAGGTATGGCATTAAGTGTGCCTCAGTACTCTATACTTTTAGGGTTCCGTACCTCAAAAAGAAAACACGAAACACTTATTGGATCACTTTGTAGTACGTCTGTCATAAACCCTTTATCTCGGGAACGCGTAGAGTTATCGCGTTGAAATTAAAACCATATTCTCAACTTTGTGGTCCCTTTGTGCTGTGAAAATATCAACGCTCTAAGTCTACACAGTCAAAAGATATGGCTATGTTTCTTTCTTAAGTTTATACGGACTCTTCGGTGCGCGAACCTGACTCGCTCTACTAGGCCGGTTTTTTCTTTCTATTATACTATACAAAACCTTTTAGTTCATCTTTTCCTACCTGCCTGCATAAGACCATACTCCTTAAGATAAACACAAACACACGACACGGTTGGCGCAGTGACTGAGCGATCGACTGCTGCGCTGCGTGTCGCGGCTTCGATTCCCGCACGGAACAAATATTTGTATAACCTGCAGATAGTTGTTTCGGGTCTGGCTGTTTGTGTAGATAGATAGATAATCTTTATTTGTGAAAACATGAGTGTACATACAGTATAACATGCAAGATGACAATTTATTAATGAGCTGTCATGTTTGGCCTATCAGGCGTACAAATATATAATGTTGTCAAAAACTGTTGTATGTGTGTTTAAATGTTTGTAAACGGACCCACGATACAGGAGAAATCCTAGAGTGGGGCAACGTTTTAAAAATAATACCCCCATTTCCATCGCCCCGCTACCTCCTATAAGTAAAACCGCTACCTTACAAACTTTTCCATTGCATCGTAACTTTCAAAGTCGGGGTCCCGTTACCGTGACTTGCTGATCGGTGTTGTAGCGTTTTTAAATTAATAATTTTATTATAAACGTTAATGGTGTTTTAGATGACTTAGAAGATCATTTAGGGTTTTTTTTTCAAAAAGTATTGTGTAGAAATATTTTGTACTAGCTGTTCCCAGCGGTTTTACCCGCATTCTTGGTTACTGTTCCGCTCCTGTGGGTCGTAGCGTGATGGTATATACCCTATGCTTTCCTCGATATATGGGCTATCCTACACTAAAATAATTTTTCAAATCGGACCAGGAGCTCCTGAGATTAGCGCGTTCAAACAAACAAACAATCAATCAAACAAACTCTACAATTTTATATAATAGTAAGTAAGAATAAGTAATAAGTATTAGACTATTAATAGTATTAGATTAGTCTTTAAACTGACATGGTTACTAATAATATAATAATTAACACTTGAAACGGGATTTTTACCATGTTTGTTCCGATATTTCGGCGATGTTGCAAACGCCATGATCACGGATGAACTCCGTGACTTTATAGGTCAGTAAACATAGAAATAATAAAATTAAATTACAAAACATGAATACAGCATATTAATTACATACTAGACATAGATAAGAAATTAGAATTAAAAGATATAATTACAAACTAAATTATTAGTGTCAATAAATCTTTACTTATATTATAAACTAGCGACCCGTCCCAGCTTCGCACGGGTGTTACAAATCTTTGAAAATCCCCACTTTTCTCTACTATAATATGTATGTATTATACATAAAAACTTGCTCTTGAATCACTCTATCTATTAAAAAAAACCGCATCAAAATCCGTGGCGTAGTTTCAAAGATTTAAGCATACAAAGGGACATAGGGACAGAGAAAGCGACTTTATTTTATACTATGTAGTGAAGCGTAAGTGAGTTTGTATGTTTGTAACGTCTTCACGCCTAAATGGTAAAACTGATTTTGATGAATTTTGGTACAGAGATAGTTGAGATCTTGGAAAAAAAAAGTGAGAAGTGAGGGAGAAAGAGGGAAGAAAAAGAAAAATTTAGCTTTGCTATTACAATAAATAAGGCGCCAATTTTGTTACCTGTACGCTGTAGCTTGCTTGTTTTTTGCTTTTACTCTGGATGCTCCTAATGTGCTCGTTTTTCTACATCGTTCTCACATGTATGTATAATCTCAACATGAATGATGTATCATGATTTTGTATTTATTATGATTTAAAAGAGTCCATGGAGTTTCTAGCCCATTCTTCTCCACAGAGATCTACGCTTTGGAATTGGCAACAACTACAGTCCTTTCACAAGCTATTATATTGTCTTGTGACTGGGACTGTAGCAGCATCTTTTTTGTTTTTATGACATTCAAATGAGCCTGTAATGGTCTTATCGAAATTAATGGTTTGATTTTGTAGCAAACTAAAAATCTTAGTTATAAAACTTAACTTAACTTTGACCCCCTCCCCGGTTTCCGAATGAATTTTGCACAGAAACCTTACTGAAACTGCCAAACTGCACCAAGCAGGTACGGGGATCATTGCTTCTCATTTCTAATATATGAGTAGTCAAGGTTCCCCACACAAGGAATTTCCCCTGTATCGTGGATGCGTTTACAAACATTTAAACTCACATACACAAACAGCCAGACCCGAAAAACTATTTGTAGGCCATAGAAATATTTTTTTCGTAAGAGAATCGAACCCGCGACACGTACCGCAGCAGTCAATCGCTCAGCCGATAACTGAACCAGTCTATCCATTCTGATAACCAGTCTTACCAAGGGGGTATCTATAACACCTAGTAATAGGGTAGTTGACACCACCAATCAATTGATATACTTTTTATGAGCTGTCAAAACGAGCTTCCCCCATAGATTTTGTATGAGACTCGCAACCGATGACGTCACTAAGTTGTCAAGTCAATGATGCAACTATTTATTGATTTAAATGCAACTAAAAATGGAATTTTAAAGTTATTTTGAAATGAATGGAGTTCTCAGGTCTAGAATAAGTTGTTCTTTCAGAAAAAAAATTGTTTTTTAATTATTGGTTAATGGTGTCAACTACCCAATTGAGTTGTGTGGGAGACCAAGCGAATGATTTTGCCCTTCAATGAAAAAAAAAACAGACCAGTTATTTATCTAACCTGCCAGTCTTAAAATTAAGCAACATAACTTTAAAAGCGTGTCGAAATTTCGAACGCAGCTTTAATGATGGACGCGGATGTCAAAAATGCTGTGTCATCAACACTTTCTTGTTTTTCGTCTACGCAAACTGAGGGCAACGGTACCTAGTATACTGCCAAGTCATACTCTTTTTAGCATTTCGTAAGTACGTACGACAACAGCCAATCGAGCTATACAAAATCAGTATAAGCAGATCTCTCATTGTTAGGGAAATCTATACAAAGCCAGACCATGTTGTACTGGAATTGTATAACTTGATATATCGGCGTGTGTCCTTGAAAGATGTAAATAAGACTTTAATTTATAACCGAAATCTTAGTAATTTGGTTGTCACAAACACTAAGAGCTAAATAATAACAGCCGCGCGAGTCGATCTTCAAGTCAATCTTCTCGTTTTTATAAAATATGCATTATACTTCTATCATAGCATATAATGTATATATTTATTGGAACGAAGTTCCTTATCGCGCGTTGTGAAAGGGGGCTAGACGGAAAAAATTCTTACGAATAGTTGTCACGACACTTTTTGCTATAGTAAGCTATTGTAAGCTGTGCGGCGTCGCATGTTTCTCTGTCTGTCTGTCTGTCTCTCTCTCTCTTAAAGGAAATGAACTTCGTTCCATCCGGGTGTCCCTTGACACCTCTATTTTTTTTATTTTTATTTGTTGCCCCACACTGGGAATTACTCCTGTATCGTGGGTGCGTTTACAAACATCAATCTCACATACACAAACAGCCAGATCCGGAATAACTATCTGTAGGCAGTACAAATATTTGTTCCGTGCGGGAATCGAACTCGTGACGCGCGGCGCAGCAGTCGATCACTCAGCCACTGCGCCAACCAAGTTTCGACTCTTTATAACCTAAAACACAGGTCCGACCTAGTTCAGGAAAATAAGCAATTATGCTCTATTGATTGTTAAGATGTTTTTTTAATTGTATACTAGCTTCCGCCCGCGACTTCTTCCGCGTGGCATAGTTACTTTTGGCTTACGCTAACTTTAAACCGCATGATGATCAAAAAAATCTTTCTCTCCGTTTCTCCCTCTTTCTCCTCATTTTCTCACTTTTTGAAGCCTATTTCCGTCTTCAGAGTACCAACTATCTCTGTACTAAAATTCATTAAAATTAGTTTGGCTATTTAGACGGTTCCACAAACAAACTAAGGATGTGCCCCTTTTTATAAATAAACGGTTTTATTATTATTTTTGATGGTAAACCCAACAAACCTATTTCCAATCAGAGAATCAAATCCAGGAATTCATATTCAGCAGTCGCGCTTGCGACTACCAGACCAAGGAGGCTTAATTTGCACCATTTTTGTAAAACCACGAAGTGACTATTCTATTACTCCAATAAAAGTTCTAAGAACCATTGCTTGTTTCAAATTGGACCGCTGTTTCCACGAAAAAACGGTAAATCGTAAATCAATCGTGGTCAGAATTTAGAAGTTAATAGCTAAGAATTAACCGAACTAACAAATGCTGAATTCACTACCGGTTTCTCAGTTCTTGATCATTATAATATGAATCTCTTCAAAGTTTGGTTCTTCTAGGCATACATTCTCCACCATAGGCCTCGCTTCAGATCAGCTACCCTACCATGACGTGTTAAAGCAGAACTTATTCCGCTGAAGGAAAGGAACAGAGCTATACAGGGTGTCTAGCACCATCTCTTTCACTCAGTGGAATAAGTTCTGCTTTAAGATGTCATAGTAGTTGCGGGTTGTTCGGAAGAGATACCGCGGCCCCGGAACGTAAAGGGCAATAGAAGGAACATGGGTGGGTTTTAGTCAATACAAGTCTGACATGCCCCCCCGCTCCGCCCAGAGCGGGGGAAGTCGTTGGATGATTTCCCACCAGAAAAAAAAGATGTCATAGTAGGCCTACAGGCGTGTTGCGGTCAAAAAACATAGAGCAGTAGTGATGACATAAATTATGCAAAGTAATGCTTAGTTTGGTCCCTAAACCTTACCAGTTAGCTCACCGTCCGTCTATCTAGTGACGACAGGCCGTGTCGATCACGAGTTTGTAATCCAGGCGTACCCCAAAGAGATGGCAGCAAAGCAGAGGGGCCTACCAGAGCAAGTTTGAAAAAGATACCGCGGCCCCGAAAAGGAGGAACATGGATGGGTTTTGGCCAGTAAAAGTCTGACACTCCCTTCCGTTCTGTCCAGAGAGGGAAATAAGTTATTTAATGACCTCCCATCCGAAAAACGACCGTACCACTAGTAAACCGAGGTCATTACCCGGTATTGCTTCAAATTTTAAAGTAAAAAATCCTGCAAACAATTTTGTAAAGATTTTCTTTCAACTATTTAGCAACAATCGGAGACCTTGATTAACCATGGACTTGTTTTCTAACTGCCACAATGGCTGCCGCTCCTTCGTGATGCCTCATTGGGCTTCAGCCAAGGTCAGTGATGTCATATCGTGCCCTCAATACTTCAACACTATTGTATTTTGGCAGAATTCGAAAATGTAACTACGTTATTCATTATGTTGGTTTCTGTTGGTAATACAAGGTGTAAACTCTTCACGAAGCCGTCCAACAGGCAACCCGCAACGCCTGCCGGGGCTCCGGGTTGTTCGAACCGGGTTGTCAGTACAAGTCTGACACTCCCCCCGTTCCGGCCAGAGCGGGGAAAGTTACTTGATGATCCGCAAAAAAACAGCCGTCAAAAAGGGATTCTGTGTATCTAACCTAGAGTTATCTAAACGATTTTTTTGGGTTGATAAATCATGTCATACGGTAGGACTCAATGTCATCATCATCTGCTTAGACTTTTCCCAACTTTGTCGGGGACAGCTTCCAGTCTTACCAAATGCAGCTGAATACCAGTATTTAAATAGAGCCACAGCCTATCTAACCTCCACAACTCAGTTACTTGGTAATTCTCCAGTTGTCAGACTCTCGGAACACTGAACATCTGTAACGACTGTCAAATATCTACAAATGACAGCCGGGACCAACAGCGTAGTGCTTTCTGAGGCACGGAGGATACTCGATATGTACCGGATGGTCACCCATCCATAGACCCAGAGATTAAGATCGACCCTAGCGACTTTTCCACAAGGTACGCACGATAGGTCTCAATGTAACGACTTAAGAACCAAATCCAAGACCGCATGTTCAGCTAAAAAGGTAAACAGTTTCTTTGAAATGCTAAAGCAGGTAGCTTAACTGCTGGAATCGAAGTCACATTAATATTTCAAATGAGCCTATCGTCTGTCCCTAACATGCAACGTTATAGGGTACCTAGAAACACCAATTGTAAAGGCTATCCCTCCCTTAAACCTATAACTATTCATAGCCCATGAATGATGTAACCATGATCTAGAAAAATATATAATGATTAGCTTTTTACAAAGTTCCAGGTACCTGCTACCTGTAGTTTTTGCCTTTGCGCCTTATTTATTGTAATAGCAAAGCTAAGTTTTCCCTTCTTTTCCCTCTTGCTTCCTCATTTCTCACTCCTTTTAAAAAAAACTGTCTCCAGGGTCCCAACTATATATCTGTACCAAAATTCATCAAAATCGGTTAGGCCATTTAGGCGTGAAGACGTTCGCTTTTATAATATTATCATTATAGTAAGGATTTAAAAGAGTTTCCATGAAGTTTCTTGCCCAATCTTAACCATAGAGATCAACGCTTTGGAATAGACAACTACAGTAATTTCATAAGTTATTATGCCTCGTGACTGGGACTGTAACTTCATTATTTTGTTTCTTGACGTTCAACAGTCCCATGTAATGTACTAATTGATATAAATGCTTTGAGTTTGAGGCCCTATGGACTTTTCAATGAGAAACGAAGTTAATCTTCTTATATATTAAATATTTCTTTGCTCTTCTTCTTTATATGTATTTACTAGCTGTGCCCCGGCATGCGTTGCAATGCAATTATCTACCTTTCTACCTACCTGCCTACCCTACGTACCCTACCTACCCTATCTCTCAAGTTGGATCGAACTGCACATGGTGTGCGAATTTTATAATAATCGGTTAAGTGGTTTAGGAGTCCATTGAGGACAAACATTGTGACACGAGATTTATATATAATAATATATAAAAATAAGTCGGGTTTTCCTTCCTGACGCTATAACTCCAGAACGCACGAACCGATTTCCACGGTTTTGCATTCGTTGGAAAGGTCTCGGGCTCCGTGAGGTTTGTAGCAAAGAAAAGGTAGGGTAGGTAGAAAATTGCATAGCAACGCATGCCGGGGCACAGCTAGTGTATTTATATATAAGTATTTGTTTTTATAAATGTAGCTATTCGTTACGACTACCTACAGTACTGTCTCTCCTCCTATAAATCCATCCAAAGGTTGTCTTGAAAAGATCGCTTTTAGCGATAAGACCGCCCATTGTGTCACCCTATTTATAAGTTGTTTACTGTTATTCTTGTAATTTGTTTGGTGTACATAATAAATAATGTTCTATCTATCTATCTATACAATTCTCGTGTCGCGGTGTTCGCTACCATAGTTCTCCGAAACGGCTTGGCATTTTGGTATCCGATAGTGGTGAAGTCAACGAAACTTATGTCAATAAATTAAATTCAATTCACTTTGAAAGCGATTAGCAAATGACTGGACTCTGCACCCCTGTATCATGCATCCTGATATGGACGTCCAGTACACCCTCATTTTCCAATTATGGGGTTAGGCAGGAGTTTCCAGGGTTGCGGGTTGTTCGAAAGATATACCGCGGCCCCAACCTCATAAAGGGCAAAAGAAGGAACAGGTGAGTTTTAGTCAGTACAAGTCTAACAATTCCCCCATTATTTGATAATTTCCTATCCGCAAAAAAAGCAGGACTTTGATTATGACGCGAGCGGAGTCGTGGACAAAAACTAGTTAAAACAAAAGCTCTAAATAGCAGAGAGCAAAGAACTCTTTGGACTTTGAGCATCACGCAACGACCTTTGGACGATGAGTTAACAACTTTCAAACGCAAAATGGTAGATGGAAACTTTTCTCATTGAGTTTTTTTGGGTTTCGTAACACAAAAAGAAAAAAACGGAAGCTTTATAGGATCACTTTGCCGTACGTCTGTTTCTCTGTCTGTCTGTCATCATCATCTGCCTAGCTTTTTCCCAACTATGTTGGGGTCGGCTTCCAGTCTAACGGAATGCAGCTGAATATCAGTATTTTACATGTAGCGACTGCCTATCTGACCTCCACAACCCAGTGAGTACTGTATAATACGATAACCCATGGTAAGACTGGTAGTCAGACTTTCGTAACACTGATCTACAAATGACAGCCGGGACCAACGGCTTAACTTGCTTTCCGAGGCACGGAGTACACTCGGTATGTACCGGGTGGCCACCCATGCACAGATCAAACTAAGCAAGCGCGGCTTAACCTAAAGATCGACCCGAGCAGCTGCTATGATTTAGCCACGACCTCCTCCTTCTGTCTGTCTGTCTGTCAAGAACTCAAGAGCCTTTATCTCGGGAACGGATCTGCGGGTCTACTCTAATTCTACGTAAAACGAAATTGCGGCCGAAACTTCGAAAGTTTTCTACCACGGTTTCATTTCATTTCATTCATTTCGAAATTTCGGACGTCCGAAGTTCATTTGACATTAAAATTTTCTAAACCTACTCTAATTCACGCAAAATGATATAGAGTAGGGTTACAAACGTAACTACTTTTGACTTTCGTTCGTTAACGAAGTTACGTTTCGGAGAAAGACAGTAGGCCCCCTGAGACGGTTGGCGCAGTGGCTGAACGTTTGACTGCTGCGCTGCGTGTTTCAAGTTCGATCACCGCACGGAATAAATATTTGTATGACCTACAGGTATTTGTTGCAGGTTTGGCTGTTTGTGTATGAGAATTTAAATGTGTTACCCCCGAATATTGAAACGTCACTCAAAATTTAAGTGGCTCTTATATTTAACAGACTCAAAAGTGACATTTGACAATACGAAATCTAAAGTTTAGGAGCTGCTCAAATGTTAAGCAGCCCTCAAATTTTGAGTGACGTTTCAGTATTTGGGGGTTAATGTGTTAAATGCACGCACGATGCACGGGAAATTCATAGGGCAGGTGTAAAATTATCAGATAGACAGACAGACGTATAACAAAGTGGTGCTGTGCGATCTACTTAACCACTGCGCCATACGTGTCTTCACCAAAATTGCTACTATCAGTTATAAGCAAATCATCCACAAACAGTACATAAAAATATCGGTATTATAGAAGACTAGCTTTTGCCCGCGGCTTCGCTCGTGTTAAATTCGGGGTAACACAGTTCCCAGTTTTCAGGTACCTGCTTTCTGTAGGTTTTACCCTTGCGCCTTATTTATTGTAATAGCAAAGCTAAGTTTTCCCTTTTCTTCCCTCTTTCTCACTTATTTGTCACTTTAAAAAAAATATAAGACTATGGCCGTCTCCAAGATCCCAACTATCTCTGTACCAAAATTCATCATCGGTTGAGCCATTTAGGCGTCACGGCGTAACAAACAAACTACATTTCGCTTTTATAATATTAGTAAGGATAACTCATAAACTACCAAAGCAATATAGATAAAATTGATATAGGACCACCTCGGGAATATACCCTTTCTATCATAAAAATAATTTTGGAAATCGGTCCAATATTGACGGTAAAATCACGAAAAAAAAAAACACTCGAATCCAGATTGTACGCA
Organism: Ochropleura leucogaster; assembly: GCA_958449745.1. NCBI lineage: Eukaryota > Metazoa > Arthropoda > Insecta > Lepidoptera > Noctuidae > Ochropleura > Ochropleura leucogaster. The sequence continues at coordinate 5,522,697 of OY288228.1, read as the reverse complement.
CATCATCCTATACGAAACCATTTTAACCCGATCTCTCTTCTTCGGTGTGCGATACGTAGTAGAGAGATCAGGTTGAAATAGTTTAGAATAGATTGACCTGCCGTCGTGTGTACATTAAAATAAATTGAACGAGACCAAAGGCCTCTATCTCAGAACAGTACATTAAAAACAAATGTCTTAAGTGTGTGAATAGGGAAACAGACAGATACGAACAAATACAATCTAATATACATATATTAAATTCTCGTGTCACAGTTTTCGTTCCCATACTCCTCCGAAACGGCTCGACCGATTTAAACGAAATTTTGTGTACATATTGGGTAGGTTTGAGAATCGGCCAACATCTATTTTTTATACCCCTAAACCTCAGCGGATGAAACCGCTAGGCACAGCTAGTCTAATATATAAAATTCTCGTGTCACAGTTTTCGTTCCCATACTCCTCCGAAACGGCTGGACCGATTCTCATGAAATTTTGTGTACATATCGGGTAGGTCTGAGAATCGGCCAACATCCATTTTTCAGACCCCTAAATGAGCTGCGGGTGAAACCGCTGGGGACAGCTAGTATAGTATAGAAACGAATATCCTACTATCCTACTAATATATAAATGAACTGTTTAGGAGTTTAGGAGTCCATCGCGGACAAACAATGTGACACGTGATATATATATTAAGATTATAAATACGAATGGATGTATGGATGTTTGTTACTCTTTCACGTCAAAACGGCTGAAAGGATCTTGATGTAATTTGGCACAGAGGTAGATTTTAGTCTGGGAGACATACGATACTTTTTTTAGATATCATCGGCCAAGTGCAAGTCGTAGTAGTAGTTTTTAGTACCATTATCTATTGCCCTGCCATACCTTATTATGTTTTAAAGTATTTGTCTGTGAATTTTTTAACTATCTAACTATCTCGGTTCATAAGATGCAGTCTGGTGACCGACGGACGGACAACGAAGTCTCAGTAATAGGCCCCCTTTGGGTACGGAACTATAAAAATAAATCCTTACTAAAATTATAAAAGCGAAAGTGAGTTTGTTTGTTTGTTACGTCTTCACGCCTAAATGGCTGAACATATTTTGATGAATTTTGGTAAAGAGATAGTTAGGACCCTGGAGACGGACATAGGCTATTTTTTTTTAAGTGGGCTATGAGGGAAACTGAGGGAAGAAAAGGGAAAAGTTAGCTTTGCTTTTACGACAAATAATATAATAATAATGGCGCAAGGGCAAACATTACAGGTACCAGGTATCTGCAAATCAGGAAACGGGAACTGTATTACCCCGAATTTAACGCGAGCGAAGCCGCAGGCAAGAGCTAGTTATTATATAACGTAAAAAGAATTGAATTACGATTTTCATCGTCATATCCCGTTTATCGCTCACAAATATTTGAATTTTTCTTGTCACTTTTCTAAGGAAGGCCGCCATCTTGAAAAACAAAACCTGATTACTATTTTTGCTTCCGTACTCTATTTGTAGATTCAAAAGACTAGTTTTATTGTCCTAGTCTGGGTAAAACCACAGATTACGATTTGAAACGTGGACAGAATTTATAAAAGTGAACTGAGAGTGGAATAGATTGGTGAAAGTGGCTCTAAAATAAATAAAACAAAACGCAATGAACGTTTTGTAACTGACGGCAGACTGGGCTTCTCATCAATTGCTTAGCTTTTTCTCAACTTTATTGGGGTCGGCTTCCAGTCTAACCGGATGCTGAATACCAAAAAAAAATTCTAGAAGTTTTTTTCTTCCATTTTGTTTGGATGACAATGCATAGTCAGCTACCTTAAAAAGACTCTGTATAATAATTTGATGATCTGTCTATTTGCGTGATATCGAAAAAAGTATCCTATGTGTTATTCCAGACTAAAATCTACCTCTGTGGTCAGAAATTATTTGATGATTTCCCATCCGCAAATAAAAAAGCGTCCACATCTACGGTGGCCGGGAGTCGTCTCGCGGCGCCCGGCGCGTCTCCCGCAACGGCTGTGTTGGGCAGATGTTCTCTCCCTACGCCCGGCCACCTCCTTTGCTAGCATTACTGCTTCGCAGCAGGTGGTGACCGCTTCCCATTCCCTCTCGCTCCGGGCCATAGCCTGAACCAGGGCCGGACGCGAGAGATCGCCGCCACCGATCGCCTCCACGAGGGCACGGCGGTGCTCCGCCCAAGCTGGGCAGACTTTCACAATGGTGACACCCGGGCGTTTCCTCCCGCCCGACGATGTGCAGGAACCTCCCAAAACTTCCGTGTCAGATGAGGACCTGCATCAGGCGGTAGGTGAGGACGCCATGACGCCTCTCCAGTCACTCCTCAAAGAGGGGACTTACCGCCACTACATACTCCAACATTCATAGTACAAAATCATAAATATGACATAAACTGACGCCCTTTCCCATAGATACTAGAAAACATTGTTTTCTATGACCCTTTTACTTATTTATTCTTTTCACCTAGTCCACGTTACACACCAAGGGGACGAAATTGGCCATTATAGCATAATATAGGAAAAACAATTAATATGAATCACGTTAAAACTCTTCAAATTGTCAAAAATTCAATTAATATTATCAATACATTATAATTCTGCTAATACCGTAACCATCTTGGGGCGTGCCAAGCAAAGCAGATTGGACCAGCCAGGTCCACCGCCTTCCAGGGTTGTGGGTTGTTCAAAAGAGATACCGAAGCCCCGGAGCATAAAGGACAAAAGAAGGAAAATGGGGGTGTGTTTTAGTCAGTACAATTCTGAAACTTCCCCCGCTCCACCCAGAGTGGGGGAAGTTACTTGGCGGTTTCCCATTCGCAAAAGAAAGGCCCCCTGCTCATACTCGCACGCCGGTAGCGAGCATTACGCACCTGACTTTTCTGGAATCACCAATAAGGTCAGTCTATGACTATATGTCCTCTCCCGGCTTTGGTCTAAGTACTGACCAAAGAGTGGCAAAGCCACTCACAACTGCCATGTTAATTAATAAACATTTGTTTCAATTAAACCAATTTAGAAGACCGTTGGTAAAAATTCGGAAACCTAGATACACTTCCCTTCTCATCATCATCTGCCTAGCCTTTTCCCAACTATGTTGGGGTCGGCTTCCAGTCTAACCGGATGCAGCTGAATATCAGTATTTTATATGGACCCTATCTGACTTCCACAATCCAGTTAGTACTGGCTAATACGATACCCTTTGGTAAGAGACTGGTTGTCAGACTTTCGGAACACTGACTACCTATAACGACAGTCAAAGATCTACAGATGACAGCCGGGACCAACGGCTTAACGTGCTTTCCGAGGCACGGAGGAAACTCGGTATGTAACGTGCGGTCACCCATCCACAGACCAACCTAGGCAAGCGCGGTTTATCCTAAAGATCGACCCGCGCGGCTACTATTATTTAGCTACGAGCTCATCATATACATAAGATACATTTCCATTCTTGACGGTCCTGTTGGTCCAGTGGTTAGTGACCCTGACTGCTGAGCCGGAGGTCGTGGGTTCGATTCCCACCCAGGACAAACTTTGTGTGATGAGCATGTTTGTTTGTATCGTGTCTGGGTGTGATTTATCTTTAGTATGTATGTATTTATAAATTATATAAGTGTGTATATCAGTTGTCTTGTTACCATAACACAAGCTCTGCTTAGCTTGGGATCAGATAGCCGTGTGTGAGTTGTCCCAAGATATTTATTCTGCAACAAGAAAAAGCTCCAACACTGACACAAACAAGCATATAAAGCAGCATTTTACACACAACCTCATTAATCTCGACGAAAAAAGAACGAATCCGAACATTACCATATTAAGTTGAATTACATTACACATACAAAGTTATTTTTATATTCGAATTAGTTTAACGGAACATGTTATACTGGTTATTTTTAGCCACTCGTGTTTCAAAACGTGACCGTTTTGAGTTTGTACGTGTTTTTTACCTACGATTATTAGTTAATATGCTATCCAAGGTTGCGCCCACTTCAATTCTTTTGTTCGCTGTGACAAATTGTTATGCAATTTTTATGTTTAATGTATGCAGATTTTGAATTACTGTACCTACTGAGATACGGTTTCTGAGTCTTGTAGATGTTCTGTTTAGCCTTTTCCTAACTTTATTGGGGTCGGCTTCCAGTCTAACCGGATGCAGCTGAATATCAGGTATCCACATGGAGCGACTGATCAGACCTCCACAACCCAGTTACTTGGTAATTCTCCTTGGTAAGGCTGGTTGTCAGAAAAAAGACTGTTAAAGATCGAGATTCTAAGGAAATTGTATTGACATAATTTATATTGGATTATAATCATTATTGAATTCGACCTGATATTTTTATTAATTTACTAGCTGGCACCCGCGTTAGAAAAAAAGTATCCTACGTGTTATTCCAGACTATAATCTAACTCTGTGCTAGATTTCATCCAGATCCGTTCAGCCGTTTTGACGTGAAAGAGTAACAAACATCCATACATCCATTTATAATATTATATAGTAGAAAGTAGGGTGGGAACTTTGGGAGTAACTACCTCAAATGTAAACTTAAACTAAGTCATACTTAAATATTAAACGTTAAATAAACATGTTTATAATAACGTTAATATGAATAAATTATTGTATTCATTCATGAATATTTATATTTAAGAGAAAAGGAAAATAGCCCTTATAGTATGCAACTAGGTCGGTTAAGTGGGAAATTGTGGATTTAATTATTGTATTAACTGTTTATAGGGTCCCGTAAGCAAAAACTGGAACTCTTATTTATTCTCTCACCGAGGGTTTTTTTTTTTTCGGGTGGGAAATCATCCAATGACTTCCCCCGCTCTGGGCGCTCTGGCGGGCATGTCAGACTTGTACTGACTAAACCCCACCCATGTTCCTTCTATTGCCCATTACGTTCCGAGGCCGCGGTATCTCTTTCGAACAACCCGCAACCCCGGCAGGCGGAGGCTCTGGCAAGCCCCTCTGCTTTGCTGACTCTCTTTGAGGCCCGCGTGAAACACGAACGCGCCTTCGACACGGCCTGTCGTTAATAGACGGACGGACGGAGAGCTACCCATTGCTCAGCCGTCCGCAGGCCCGTCTCACGGAGGGTTCCGTACAAACTTAATAATATAATCTTTATTTCTATTACCACAAGCCAAAAAATACAGAAAATATTTTAAACACAAAGAACCATTAGCTGTAAATTTTTGGTTGTGGTTCGCTAGTGCCTGTGGTAGGTAGTAACACCTGTAGAACAGCTACCCCACCATGACGTGTTAAAGCAGAACTTATTCCGCTGAGGGAAAGGGACAGAGCTATACAGGGTGTCTAGAACCATCTCTTTCACTCAGTGGAATAAGTTCTGCTTTAAGATGTCATAGTAGGCCTACAGGTCACCAAGTTCCCACCTGTTCCGAGTTGTATAACTAGTAGCTTTTTAAACAAACTTGCGTCATAAACGGCCATATCTTTTGACTGCGTAGACTTTGAGGTTTTCACAGCACAAAGGGACTACAGACTTGAGTATATGGTTTTAATTTCAACTTGATACCTCAACGCGTTCCTAGGATAAAAAGTCTTGACAGACAGACGGACAACAAAATTGATCCTATAAGGCGCGTCGCCCCCACGACCAAGAGTCGAGGCTCAGTCGCGGCGCTGGCGCGTTAGGCGCGTCGCCCACACGACATTTGTAAAGAAAATCTCACATCAGAGTCACGCCGCAGCGAGATTTTGGGTTTCCGTTTTTTCCCTTTGATGTGCGGAACCCTAAGATAGCAATATTGAAAAAGCACTCAAAAGCCTTAACAGATTTGGAAAAATTTAATCGCCGTCCGTCGAAACCAATCCTTACTTCACTACATAGTATAAAACAAAGTCGCTGTCTGTCTGTTGCTATGTTGTATGTATTTTTTTTTTTTATCTTTATTTATTTACAGGGTTTTTTCTATAAAGAATATGTCACCCCAATGATTGTAAACAAATTATTTAATCTAAGCATTAATCTACCCGCAACCTTATACCCCTAATAATAATGTGAGAGTGTTCTTGCCTCATCCGATAATGGTGAGGCTAGAATGTTATTATAGAAACCTACATTAAAACTATTGCCAAAAGCTTGACGTCTTTGGACTCCAACTCGAACACACTCCGACAGGATATGATGCACATCTTCTGTTACTCCACAGGCGACACAATTGGGAGAATCAACTTTGCGCATCATGAATCCGAAGCCATTGAGTGGTATGTGGCCAGATCGGAGTCTCAAAGCAGTCACCACCTCCTGCCTTGTCAACCCTGCCTCGCTGAACCAAAGAGTCCGTGGAATAGATGGTTGCATAGTCCTGTACCAAATACCTTTCGTTAGCGATCTTTCATCAAAATATTCTGACCATGATTTCATACATCTATCTCTAACGAAAGGTAAAAGCTCAGTATGCCAAGGAGAACACGAATAAATATCTCCTTCTGACCCCGCTTCGTTTGCTAAACGATCAACCACTTCATTACTCTCCAATCCAACGTGGGAAGGAATCCATTGCAATACAACTTTTTTGCTTTTGGCAACTAAATCAGTAATGGTTCTTAATATAGAATAAGCCAGTGGAAGCCCCCTAACAGATGACGAACTCGTGCATCGCCTCAGATGGAGATGAGCACTTTTCGAGTCAGTAAAAATGACAAAATGATCACCGTCCAATGATTCGATATAAGCCAAAGCTTCAGCAATAGCGATCATCTCTAAGTGCATTATTGACACATTTGATAAAATTCTAAATTTGAAAAAAACATGTTTATGCGAATCATAAAAGGCCGCACCATAAGCATTCTTCCCTTTAGAACCGTCTGTATACACACAGTGAAATCCAGAATAAATTGAATTTAGAGACTTGCAACATATAGATTTTAAATTAAGTACATTATAACTATGCTTAGGTTTAACTACTGAATCTAGATTAGGTTTAACAATGCCTGATAAGTCCATATTGCTGACCCAAGTAGTCATGGAAAACATACCCATTTTATTATTGCAGTACATATGTTCTTGCTTGAGAAAGTCGTGAACCATAACTAAAAGCGGTTTTTTCTTTTTTCTCCAATAAGCACTATTGGAGCAGAGCCCATGTAGCTTATTCAGTATGTCTACTACAGGAAAATCAAAACATTTCGATTTTAAATAGAATTTTCCAGCTAAATAACGGCGGCGTATAAAAAGGGGAGGTAACATTAATTCGGATTCCATTACGTGAATCGGCGTGGTTTTAATAAATCCACCTACTAACCGCATGCAAATATTTTGTAGTCTGTCCAGTTTTATCAAATGTGCATCTGCGCTATTGTCCAGTAGAAAACTACCAAAATCTATACGACTACGAATAAGTGATATGTACAGTCGTCTTAAATGATTAGGATGTATTCCCCATCCAGACCCCACCAAAACCTTAAAAATATTTATCAATTTTAGTACTCGTTCCCGGACCTCATTAATGTGTTTGTTCCATCGAAGACCCTTGTCCAACCACACACCTAAGTACTTCACATGGTCTACTAACTCTAACAAGGTCCCGTTTAAACGTACTTCTATAATAGGCATTCGATAACCTCTACTAAACCAACAAATCTTACTTTTGGTGGGAGAAATGTCTAAACCTACACGCATTAACAAGTCATTGATTAAATCAAGACTAGATTGTATCTTGCATTGTCCGTCACTAACCGAAGAACATTGAACATAAATAGCGAAAGCTTAAATCTTTAAAACTACGCAACGGATGTTGATGCGATTTTTTTTTAATAAGTAGATTGTTTCAAGAGGAAGGTTTATGTGTATAATATTTCACGCTATGACTCTTAGGGGTTGAGCAGCGGGTAAACCCGCTGGGCGAGTCGCTAGTAATATTATAAAAGCTAAAGTGTTTGTTTGTTTGTTACGTCTTCACGCCTAAATGGCCAAACCGATTTTGATGAATTTTGGTGCAGAGATAGACAGGGTCCCCCTGGAGACGGACATAAACTAAAAAAAGTAAGAAAAGGGGGAGAAAGAGGGAAGAAAAGGGAAAAAAAAAATATTTTTTCGATCATCGCTCGGGTTTAAGTTAGCGTTGACCCTGACCATTCCCGGCGCAAAAGTGCCCATAACACTTGCCGCATTTCCGCGTTGGATGGCAATGGACAACCTTTGCGCCAGAAACCGGCTGGAGCGGGAGTCACCACTGACAATGTTTAGCCTGTGCCCTAAGTCCTGAACAAAGTCCTTAGCGTCTTTACCCCAACTGCCCATGGTCTCCACTGCTATGGGCAGGCAGGCAGGACTGCTATGTTCCAAATTTAATATGTTTTGATGATTGGCTTGTCAATACTTGACAGACAGACTGGACGACAAAGTCATCCAATTAGGGTTCCGTATTTTTCCTTTTGAGGCAAGGAAACCTAAAAATGATGTCGAACATAAAGCCTCCGTGTACAAAGGGCCTTAAGATTTGTGTCCTAACCCGAGAAAGTCTAGCTTAGAAGCAATCGCCTTGAAACAAACCTTGGACTGCCGCTCACAATATTATAATTTGCGTTTAAAATCTTACGACTAAACTTACAAAAAACTGTGTGATTTATTTGGTTGGAACTAAAATTATGCAAACAATTTGCAGAGTTGTCAAGCCGTTTCTAATTTGTTCAGATTTTTTTAATAGGTCAAGCTAAAGTTGTATGAATCAGTATGATCCTTACTAATATTACGAAAGTGAGTTTGTTTGTTTGTAACGTCTTCACGCCTTAATGGCTAAATCGATTTTGATGAATTTTGGTACAGAGATAGTTGGGACCCAGGAGACGGACATATGCTAAAAAATATGTAAAAAAAGATTAAGATATGAGGGAGAAAGAGTGAAGAAAAAGGGAAAACTTAGCATTGCTATTAGGTACAATAAGTAAAGCGCAAGGGTAAAAACTATAGGTAGCAGGTACCTGCAAATCGGGAATTTTGTTTTTGGTGTGTGACATTATTAAATTATTTCCCCCGCTCTGGGCTAAAACCCACCCATGTTCCTTCTATTGCCCTTTACGTTCCGGGGCCGCAGTATCTCTTTCGAACAACCCGCAACGGAGGCTCTGGCAAGCTCTGACTCGCGTCAGAGCAGAGGGGTTGCCAGAGCCTCCGCCTGCCGGGGTTGCGGGTTGTTCGAAAGAGATACCGCGGCCCCGGAACGTAAAGGGCAATAGAAGGAACATGGGTGGGTTTTAGTCAGTACAAGTCTGACCTGCATTGGATGATTTCCCACCCGAAAAAAAAAAGGCTAACCATCGTCTTACCAAGGGTATTTCAGTACATACAGTTTTTTTTAAGGATGGGATCATCATCATTTTCCTGCCCTTGTCGGGGGAAGTGTCCATGTTCCTACTATTGCTATTAGTTAATGTAATAATTTATTGTTACTCCATCGTGTAATGAAGATAATTAACTAATATCCTCTATCTAATCGCTGTAAGTCTGGTTAATTGCTATGTCAACTAAGCATATTATGATAATTACTCAATCATTATTGAGCTCACCAGATCGCGCTGGAGAGTAAAGTCCTGTCATTAATTCTATTCAGTAGCAAGAACTTTATTTTTTTACGTATAAGCTTTTGCCCGCGGCTTCGCTCGCGTTAATTTCTGGGTAACACAGTTCCCCTTTCTTGATTTGCAGGTACCTGCTACCTGTAGTTTTTGCCCTTGCGCCTTATTTATTGTAATAGCTAAGCTAAGTTTTCCTTTGTCTTCCCTCTTTCTCCCTCATTTTTCAGTTTAAAATAAAATAGCCTATGTCCGTCTCCTGGGTCCCAACTGTCTCTGTACCAAAATTCATCAAAATAGGTTTAGCCAGTAAAGCGTGAAGAAGTAACAAACAAATTCACTTTCGCTTTTATAATAGTTTAGTAAGGATGACATCATAGAAGGAACCTACTACTACGAGCCGGGTCCAGAAGTACCGCTTTCTTTATCAAGCCCTTGATCCAGCTGCCTAACGAGGGCCTCCTCAGGTATTGGTGGAGGCTCTTTGCAATTAAGCCATTGGCTGTAACGACTATCGGCACAATGACCGCTGAGTCCACATCCCACATGTCCACAACCTCGCGAGCCAAGTCAATATACTTGATTTGCTTCATAAACTTCTAGTTTTGTTAACGCTGTGTTTATTTTGAAGAGCTCCTGAAACTACCAATATCTGTGCCTCTACACTACGGAACCCGTTGTGTGGGACCGATTTGCACTTGACCAGTTTCTTACCTTTCGTCGATTAAAAGGAAGAGTTTCTTCTTGTTTTTTACAGTTTGTGAAAGTGAAGGAAACTTTTAAGGCAATTTATTTGTTACTGCCGATTCGGAGATACGATTTTACAAACAACTAGCTGTGCCCCGGCATGCGTTGCTATGCAATTCTACCTTTCTGCCTATCCTACCTATTCTTTGCTATAAACCTCACGGAGCCCGATAATGAATTTTAATTTCATGTTTCTTGGTATGGGATCTTAGGCAATACGATACTTTTAGTATTGTGCTAATAATAGCTAAAAATGTCTGTAATAGTCATACTATTATTTTCCTGCCCTAGTCTCATTTTATTTGTGGTCGGCGCAACACGTTTTCTTCTTCCATTCTCCCCTGTTAAACGTCACGGCATCATTTACTCCTTTCTCTTTCGTATCATTCCTTACACAATCCATCCATTTTTTCTTTGGCCTTCCTCTCCCACTCCATCCATCAAAATTCAGATCACTCCTTTAGTTGTATGCGCTTCGTCCCTCCTCATTGATATATCCAGATTATAATGGATGATGACCCAAAAGGAGAAAAACGTAACCCAATTTGTTGTCTGTCTGTCAAAATCGTTTAACTCGAAAACGCGTAGAGGTGTCGAGTTTAAATCAAATCTATATTCTCAAGTCTATGGTTGCTTGGTGCTGCGAAAAAATCAACCCTCTAAGTCTACGCAGTCAAAAGATATGGTTGGGAGAGAGAGTTTAGATCTCGTTTATGTTGCAAGTTGACGACGTTGAAGACGGCACGGTTGGCGGAGTGGCTGAGCGGTTGCGGTTTCGATTCCCGCACGGAACAAATATTTGTATGGCCACACAAACAGCCAGACCCGAAACAACTACCTGTGTAGTTGATTGTTTGTGTATGTGAATTTAAATGTTTGTAAATGCACTCACGATGTAGGAGAAATTCCTAGTGTGGGGGGCAACGTTTTTTAAAAAAAGAAAGAAAAATAAAGTTTATACGGCACCTTAGGTGCACGAATCTGACTCGCTTTAGGCCGGTTTTTATATTTTGAGTCCCATGTAATAGGGGAGAGGAAACTGCGTCATTCTAGTCAAAAACAGATTGAATTATTTCTTATCATATATGCACAAGAAATGCAGCTCAAATTAGTTTGACAATGTTTGACATTATCTGGGCTCTGCATTCATATCGCTGAGTATGTACCGTCACAAAAAGAGATACGTGCCCAACCAAGCTCGTCAGATGCAGTTGAAATTTCCTCAAAAGTCCATGAAAGTGTTCAAATAAAGGAAAAAGGAAGAGAAGGAGCTTTACGCCCATACTTTAAAATGCATAACAACTATTCAAATCTTCTAATATAAAAACACATTCCGCCCGCGTCTTCATTAAAAAAAAAGTCTGTCTCCAGGGTCCCAACTATCTATGTAAACGCACCCACGATATAGTAGGAATTCCTAGTGTGGGGCGTTAATTAAAAAAAAAAAGTTACAATATCTGACGAGCCTAGTAACTTATATTTATTGTTGACTGTACGTACTCTATGTAGATATATAAATACCTACAATGTATATGCACACATAAACGAGTGACGAACAGATAATAAAATACAACAATGTTGCTTCGATAATATAATTGTATGGATTCTGTTGACGTATAGATAGAAATAGTTAAAAGAATAGTTTATCTGTCATGACCATTTATCTCGAGCTTGTGGATGGGTACAGTACTATTTCTCCTCCTTTAAATCCATCCAAAGGTTGTCTTGAAAAGATCGCTTTTAGCGATAAGACCGCCCATTGTTTCACCCTATTAATAATATTCTATATATAATATTCTATCTATCTATCTATCTAACTTTAACCCGAGTGATGATCGATAAAAAAAACTTTATTTTCCCTTTTCTTCCCTCTTTCTAACTTTCTTTAGACTATGTCCGTCTCCAGGGTCCCAACTATCTATGTACCAAAATTCATCAAAATCGGTTTGGCCATCTAGGCGTAAAGAGGTAACAAACTTACCCTCGCTTTGTAATATTAGTAAGGAAAGGTTTTTTTTTTAAATAGAACGAATAATTTTAATAACTTTTAATACCTACATAGCCACATCTATGAACGCGGCCATTTTGTGTACGTCAAAACTGATTTCTACCGTAAAACGTGTCTTCGTTTTTCAATAACTATTTTTGCGTAAAGTTACCTAAGCTTAATTTCCAATGATTAACGGCTTTGCAAAGGATCCGTTTACACGCTTAGCAACCATCGCACTTAAAATTAAAACAAGTCCATCTGAGAAACACCAAAGACAAGTACCAAACGGCGTGCATATTTCTAATGCCGCCATCTTTGTCTGACTACCCGCAAATGTATGTCGCTATCTCTCTCTCACCGACATAGTTCTAAGAATGCAGTTTTGTTTATACAAGACAGTTTAAAGGTCAGATTACCGAGTAGAGCCCTGTTTTTGAGTTCCCCAAGTGATTTGATGTTTTTTTTTAAATTAAGTAGGTATTTGATTTTGACACTGTCTTTTTATGTGGGTGGAAAATCATCAAATAACTTACCCCGCTCTGGGCGGAGCGGGGGGGAGTGTCAGGCTTGTACTGACTAAAACCATGGGTGGATACCCATGTTGGTTCTATTGCCCTAAACTTTGCAAATAGATCTTAACAAACACTTTATTTTAATAAAACTTTTACCACACTAGGAATTTTTGGGTGCATTTACAAACATTTAAAATCGCAAACAGCCAGATCCGAAACAACTACCTGTAGGTCATACAAATATATGTTCCGTGCGGGAATCGAACACGCGACACGCAGCGCAGCAGTCGAGCGCTCGGCCATTGCGCCTTTCTCATTGCGTAATTTCTCCTCAGTACCTGCCACTGAATCCGGATTTGTGCCCGGTTGATGGAAATAGTTTCGCTCCCAATTATCCCATGACTAGCGAAATGTGGATGTACTAGTCTAATTTAGTTTTTTTTTTCAATGTTTTTTCTTTTATAGGTTATTTTATATACCAAGTCGTTGTGAATGACTGGACATGGTTGGGTTGGGTTTTTGTCTGTGGTGTTCTGCATCTGTGGTGCTTTGCTTTGACGTTTTGTGAATGTTGGTATGTGAATGAAAGGTGGAGTGTTTACAATCTATACTGATTTATAATTTAGTTTTAAATTAAGTAATCTACCGGTGTAGCTCTAGCTATGCCCGCTACAGCCTTATAGATTCTTAAAGGCTTGTTAACGTATGATTTTATTTTACGTTTTGTAAAGTAAGCAATGACTTATTGTCGGGCCTGCGCTGTTCTCTCATACCTAAGTACTTACGTTGTCACAACAACATTGTAAATCCAAATGATTTAAAAAGAGTAACCATGGAGTTTTTACCGGTTCTTCTCTACGAAACGACCAACCCGAACCGTGCACCTTTACTCGACGTTTTATAAGTGCTCATGAAATAAAAATATTTTGATTTTGACTAGGTATTAGGAATACTTCTACCTAACCCGTCAAGAATTACAGGCGTGATTTTATCGCTGTGCCTAGAGGTTTCAACAGCTGCTCTGGTCACTCTTACCAGTTAGGGGTATAAAAAATTAATCTTTGGCCGATTCTCAGACTTACCCGATATGCAAACACCGCGACTCGAGAATTTTATATTAGACTAGCGGTTTCACCCACTACTCAGCTCCCAACTATTTTAGCGTGATGTTGACCAGCCAATACCTGTGTAAACTGTTAGAATGAATACCACTGTGAATTTCATGCAATCCTAGTAGTTTTATGTCTAGTACCAAGGGTAGGTACCAAGAACTTTTTTTTCCAATGACTTCCTCCGCTCTGGGCGGAACGGGGGGGCATATCAGACTTGTACTGACTAAAACCCACCCATGTTCCTTCTGTTGCCCTTTACGTTCCGGAGCCGCGGTATCTCTTTCGAACAACCCACAACCCCGGCAGGAGGTACCAAGAACTTGAATCCACAGATCAAACCGAACCGAAATAAGTTGAGCTCCTTGGGCTATGAGTTGAGCTACACGATAACTGACAAATGTTTGCACTGACTGGACAGGTCCACTCAATCTGTGTGGTGCTTTCTTAAAAAGACCATTTCAGACTCTAATCTGCATAGTCTTCATATAAGTTGACCAAGATTTTTTGTCTGGACTTTAAAAGAGACTAAGACCGCTGAGTTCGTTTCGGTTGTTTCTTCTCAGAGTAGTCGGGTACGAAACACCGGCCTCATCTAGTTTTAAAAAAAGACGTGTGAAAGTGTTTGTGAAAACCTACTTGCAAAATAAACATCATTTATCATTTAAAACTGTGATGTCAAACCACTGTGAATGCATGCAAGCCTAGTACTTTTATCATAATTCATTAATATCGATCCAGCTGTTTAATTGCAGTATTGATGAATAAACTTGATTCCGATGCAGCGCCACCTGCCGGGCTGATTTGTGAATCTAAACCATCCAGGGCGCCACCCAAACGCATACAAAAAAAAACATTAAAATCGGTCCAGCCGTTTAGGAGGAGTTCGGTGACATACACACGTACAGCAGAATCCTTACTAAAATTATAAAAGCGAAAATGAGTTTGTTTGTTTGTTACGTTTTCACGCCTAAATGAGATGAATGATGAGATTTAGATGAATTTTGCTACAGAGATAGTTGGGACCCTGGAGACGGACAAACTTTTTTTTAAATAAAAGTGAGATAAGGGGGAGAACAAAACAAGAAAAGATGTGGGTTTTGTTTTCGATCATCACGCGGGTTTAAGTTAGCTTTAGCCCAAAGTAACTATGCCACGCGGACGAAGTAGCGGGTGGAAGCTAGTTTAAATAATATAAAGAGTAGAGCTTTGCCCGGTATGCGTTGCAATGCAATTTTTCCGCCGCTGCTCTCTCAACAACGGATCGTACACCATAAATTTCAAGTACAATGAGAGATCCGCATAAACTGGTTTTGTATAGGTTGATGTGTCGCCGTGTGTACACTCTTTTGACATTAATCAACACAACAAAAAAAGAATTAGCGAAATCGGTGCAGCAGTTCTCGAGATTTGCGCTTAACAATAAATTCAGAGATTCATTTTTATATTATAATTCAAAGATTATATGGATTGTGATACTGTCGGTTACTGTTTCAAATTCTCATGAAATGCGATGGTGGTTTATGACTGGTAAATGATATTTGACTCTTGTTTTGAGGTTGGTAGTGCCTCAATTTTATCCTTCACTAGCTGTACGCGTTGCAATGCAATTTTTCTTCCTTTCTACCTACCTACACAAAAATCTATACTGCCTTTACTTTTTTTGTTTGTATAAACTATCCTTGGACATCCACAAATATTAATTTAAAAAAATACGTGTGGCACTCGGGGACTGCCGTGGTACAACTATTGCATAGCAATTATTTATCAACTTGTGCAATAAATAAATAAAAAATCTAAATATATATTTTTTTAAAGTACTTCCAATGAATAGAAGCCGCAAAAAGAAAAAAATGAGACCTTGGGTTGGATCCAGAGTTATTGAAATAACTGACCGTATTCGTAATGAAATTTCTTGTTAGGCTTTTCGTTACGAAATTTCTGGATTCGGTCTCCACGCTCAAGGCCCGCGATAGAAGCTATGCAATAGCTTAAAAAGAATTGATAAAATTGGTCCAGGCGTTGTTGTTAATGTGAATGAATTCGGGGTAACACAGTTCTCCTTTCCTGATTTGCAGGTACCTGCTACCTGTAGATTTTGCCCTTGCGCCTTATTTATAGTTATAGCAATGCAAGTTTCCCCTCTCTTCCCTCATTTCTCACTTTAAAATAAGTCGATCCTAGCATGCTAGGGTTCAATTTTTTTCTTTTTGAGGTATTATATCCCTTTCACATTATCGTACATCCAGATGGTTTTTCTCCATGACACAACTCACAGCCTAGAATATTCTTAGTTTCACTTGCGATCTAAAAGTTTAATTCTAAGCAAACGACAAAAACGTAAAGAGAATTCTAGAATGGTCTTCTTGTTGATCTTGAAAAACTTTAAATAACTAATAGTTAGTCCAAGTCATGATTTAAAAACACGAATTTCGTAGAATTCGTATAAGGAAAAGGGCAAAAACAACGTTATGTTTCAATCAACAGTATGATGTAGGACGTCTTGTTTCGGTAGCTTTTTGTTTCGATGCGCTATCATTTGAGCCGCCATTTTGAAAATAGCGCGAAATTTAATTTTGGAATAATAATTATGTACGTGATCTTTAACGGCATTAACCATAGACAATACACAAAGGTTTACCACCTTACAGCCGTGTATCGAGATAATGTCATAAAGGCGCCAAAATGCAGCACTAGCTCTCTATGAACAAAATGTATGACCAGTTTACGTATGCAGTTAATAGCTTAGCGCTGCTTGTTTTGACAAAATGCGTCGATATGTCTTCTTTGGTGCATTTATTTTAGTTCTTTTTTTCCCACCAGCACATCTAGATTGGCTGAAGTGTAGATTGACTTCTAAGCTACGAAAAAGAATAATTCTAATCCTGGCCGTTGAAACAATATGTAATGGAGTGTAGGTGATTGCTCAATGCCTAATGTCTTCCGTAGATTCTGGATTCCGTAGACGGCATACGTAGTTTGGGGTCAGGCGTAACAAGGTCAAGAGTCGGCGAGTACAATGTCATCCTGCAACATTCCGGCAGTTTCCTTAAGAAATCCTATCTTCAATGCGTTTTTAACGACCAAAATGCTTACTGGTGCTATGTATACACATGGATAAAACGGCTTCATTGGGCATAGCTCATTGGTCGACCCAAAAATATCTGTAGCGTCCTTACTCATGTCTTACAGTGCATCTATTGGGAATATATCAGCCTCAAAAAGTTTAGATCAAACTTAATGACGGCTCTGAAGTTGGCTGCGATTAACGATCAAGACGATGCGTCCGTTGATACTTAAAATATGTTCTGCGTAGCTTTACATAAGGTGTACCGAGCTGCAATACAACCGTTATAGGTGCGCAGACCGTCATTCGCAGCTAACTTCAGAGATGTCATAAAGTTTTAATTGCACTGTACCTTTTTTAAGCAATTAGCGCAGCATATCTATGTTCTTTTTCCATTACATTTTCATCAACGATTTTTAAATAATGTTTGGTAATTCATTTCGTGAATCATGTTACTGTAAAGTGATGTATCTCTCTTTAAAGTTTACGCCACATAATTATCAAGGTAGACATATAATTATGATCACTTGAAAAGCTAGATTAACAGATCCACAGATTGTCTTACTATTTAACTATTATAAATGCGAAAGTTTGTGACGATGTGGATGGATAGATGCTTGTTACTCTTTCATGCAAAAACTACACAACGGATTTGTATAAAGTTTTAACACACAGATCTATCCTGGAACTATGATCCCGGAAACTAATGCGGGTGAAGCCGCTCGTATAAACTAGTATCTTAATACTAAGTTCTTTAAGACCATGTAGATGTACATCCCATTAAACCACAATATACATAATTAAATAGTCATTTAAACATCATAATTAGAACTAATGATTTGGTAAACATTTCCAAATTAGAATTTCAGCATGATGGTCCAAGATAGGAGAATTTCATCATCTTCCTGCCCTCGTCCCATTCTATTTGGGGTCAGCGCAACACGCTCTTTTCCATTTCATTCGGGATAGACGGGACAAGTTGAAGAAATCGTAATCGAATACTTGTTACTACTTGGTAACAAATCATTGTCAAGTGACACACGCCCGCTTATTGCACTCGTGTGTTAAAATCTAAAATGTCCGCTCTATTCCTCTTTTAAATATCATTGTTGTACACACTCACTCTTTTAGTGTTCTCTCACTCTTCTACATGCGTTTCATCTCTTTTCATTACATGTCTATACCAAGACATACAACTTCCTTTATTTATTTTTTTTATAAAAAGATCCTCTTTTAATGTTCTTCTAATATACTCATTCCTTACTTTATCCATCTTCGCTACTTACTACTACCATACATTCATCTCAACATTCAAATCTGTAATGCAAGCAATCTATTTTCATCCATCTGTGAGCTGTGAAACTCAGCATTCCTAACTTAACAGATGACAGGTCTTATTAAGGACTTGTATATTTTCCCCCTTTAACTTGACGAGCATCTGTTGGTCTCAAGTTGTTCCTGTCTCTTTTCGCCATGCTGTGAGAAATAGTTCAGTGAACTACGTCATGACACCTTGAATTAACCCACTGCTCGGAATAAGCTTATTTTTACAGATCCTATATATACCTTTGTCCCAGCCTCACCCAGATTATATCCGCATTTCAATGAACAGCATTAAAACCAAGAATATCCGTCAAAAATCTTGCATTTGCTTGATGTAAATAACTGGTATTCAGCTGCAACTGGATATACTGGAAACTGACCCCAATAAAGTTGGGAAAAAGCCAGGCTGATGATGAAGCAGTTAATGTGATGCGGCCTAGGCTGGAACACACTTATCTAGAAACAACTGATTAACTTGAACTATGAAGAATAGTGGACCTGATACCGGCGGAGACCTATTTTTATTTTTTTTTTTATGAAAAGAAATATTAAAAAATGTATTTTATAAGTGTTACAAATGAATAAAGGTAAAATAAAAATCTTTATTGTATAATATGAGACAATTATAGAGAGTAACCTAATAATAACCACTAGTCAACAGTTGTAAAATGTGAAATGGTTTATATGAATGATAGATGGTTTGATTGTCTTCGGACTGATTCGCCATATCCCCTCATACTAGTATTAAACTTTATCACAAGCGGATAGTCTTCCTCACCCTTAGAACAACAGATTCCCACAAAGTTCCCGTTTCAAGTCACAAAATATTATAAAGAGCAGGGAAACAGAAGTCAGCATAGTATTCTATAAACTGGCAGTTAAAACAATACATTTGTGTGTCAATGTGTGAATGCTGCAAGTATACCTCTATTTATTGTATCCTAATTTTTTTTGTGGATGGGAAATCGTCAAACTTGCCCCGCTCTGGCCGGAGTGGGGGGGAGTGTCATACTTTTACAGACTAAACTCTACCCATGTTCCTTCTTTTGCCCTTTAATTGTATCCTCGTTAGGAATAATGTTGTGTGCTATATTTTTTTTTTATAAAATATAGAAGAAAAGAACTTGTATATGGGGGAAGATTTGTCCAACAGGGGGACATACAATGACCCTGTGATTGACACTATGAAAAATATTTTTAAAAAATCATATAGATTCGTTAGATTGTGAGTGTATTTTTAATTATGCTTCTGCCTAGTTTTTTAGAGATATGAAAAAGGTAGAGTTTACTTATCTAAACTTCAAGGAAGTAAATAAAATGACAATAATACTGGTCTAATAGCCATGTGTTTCATTTTTTTTTTAATAAAAAAAAACTTGTATTTGTGGTAAAGTATTGAAACAAAAGACATTTGATTGATAAAATACAATTAAACTTTTCCAAACATTTTTTTTTCGTTAAGAAAAACAAAAATAATGATAACTAGTAATAAGTTTTTTTTTCAATCTAGTGCCAAAGTACCTACTTGTAAAATATAAATAAGTAAGTGCCTCTACTTAAGTATTACTTAACGAAATAACCATTTATTTGTGTCTATTTTACATAATACCAACTTGTGCAAGAATAGTTTTAACTTACATGACATATAGACTTAAGTTGTAAGCATATAAAAACCTCTTTACTAAAATTATTGTTTACATTTTTATGTAATCTGCAGAAAGTAGATAAAAAGTATTATATTTAAGTCTGTAAAAAAATGGAGTAAGTAATTATATAAGTTCATCATTATTATTTTAGTGAAATCTCTTGTTTATGACCTTTGGTTTTATCTTAGTATTTATAGTATTACTGTTGTTTTATTTATAATATTAAAGTGAAGATTTGTGAATGGTCGATTTCATAATATTCTTATTTATTTAAAATACATTTAAACCCTGGTATAAATTTAGTTAAGACAACAGAGAAATTTGTTTAGGTAAAGTAAACAAAACAATTTTTTTTATTTTAAAACACATTGATATTGTAAAGGAATTTGCTAAATAATACCAGCAACCGATATTCATATAAGTTGTCATTTATAATCATTTTAAAGCCTCTAAAGTATTTTCAAAACTAAAATGTCAAAATTAACATTTTTAAGTCATTGATGATTTTTTTTAGGAAATTCTATTTGGGTTGTGTTATTTTTGTCATTAAACTGTGTCTTGTCATTCAAAGTTTTTAATAGGATGCTATATCAAAACTTCTGTGACCTTTAGCATTCCTATTTTAAAATTAAATACTCTTGATTTGTTTTACATTTTAAAGTTTTTATTTTATTGCATTTTTTTTGACTGCTTATTTTTGCTGGCTGGTTCTATAAATTTTGATACAAAAAAGTGTATTAAAAGATTTTGTTATGTTGGTGGTTTAGGTAAGGTTTGTAAATAATTTAATTATAACCTTTTTGGTGAAAATTTAAGACTGGCTGATTTCATAAATTTTGATTCTATTTTCAAATCATGTTGTTTTAGCAGAGAGCAGTATGCTCACCTGTTTCATGGTTTTGTTTACAGCTGTGTGGCTTCACAGCTAAGGTTATGTTAGACAAAGTTACACAGGAATTCCACAGTGCAACAGTGTCAACTAAACTTATACATCGTCGGAGAACTGTTCAATGGTGTCTAAGCCCTACGAGGTCATAGTAGAAAGGTTCCTTGTACTTACACGAGTGACCGTTCAGGTGAGCAAGGTGCGCCTAGGTCCGTGGCCACAGCTGCAGCATCCAACGCACAATAACACTAACCGTGCACTTTCACAATCGGAATGCACCAGACACAACTATCAACCAACTATGCACTAAAAACTTGCACTAACACAAACATTTTTCATAGGATCGTATCACAGAAGTCAACGCTCGCAGTGTCCGTGTTCCTCACCACTAACCCATATTCGGACACTATATTACTGTGTAATCAACGGAATTATTACCAATTTACGGCACCGCACTCGACGTCCGTTCGCCGCCGAGAAAATACTTGTAAAATATTTTTCGAAAGCGCATAGACGCGCCGCAGACCTTTCGAAAATGTATAAAATACGATAGCGCGCTAAATAGGAAAATCGATAAGGCCGTTGGAACGCCGCCGAACCGAAACTAGAATAATAATTTATCAAAAAATGTAATAAAAACGACATTATTTTCTTGTGACGGTTCCGAGCTGTCAGAATTTTCTATGTACAATACGAACTATTTGAACGGCGCGTTCGTCTCAACCGCTCAAGGGCTCCCGGCGCGTCGTTTCATTTCGGCCGGGTAAGCAATGAATGCGCGCGAAAATAGACCTTATTGTCGTCGCCACTTACGACTTTCCTACATTGCTGCTAATCGCGAAAATACGAAACGGACTCGAATTTGTTTGTAAAACTTACGACGAGTAGTAATCAGTGGATTGGAAAATTCCAAATAATGAACGGCGAGCGGGCGCGCGGTATCCGTAGAAAGAAACGCGAGACACTGTGTTTTCGAAACAACATTGGCTCGACTTCATTTTTGGCGTATTTTGAGTTGGATCATGAACTGAAAACTCGAAAGCGCTTGAGTAAAAGAGACGGAATATATATTGATACAAACAAAACTAATCTTTATGGCGCAAGACGTTCATACATTATAGTTTGAAATTGGTGTAAAATAATGTGAAAGTGAGTGAAGCCGTACTGTTTTGAAGTTTTTTTTTCTATAGCACGTATATAGATAGGTTATGAGAGGAGAACGGCTGTTTTTCTATGTAAAATTGTGTTAGTGTGTGTGACTTCCCGTATGTGTAGTTTATTACGGATGAAAAGTGTCTATGTGAGCGTTTTTACACTTATATATGTAGCCAACAGTGACTGGCTTACGGAATCGATAATCTAAAAACTCATTTTTATATTTTTGAACATTCACGATAGTACCTACGTAGGGTGTTTGTACTTTAACCCCGTTTTTATTAGGTATGCGCTAGAAAATGTCGTAAGGAAAGTTTTGAGTTTTTAAGTAAGTAAGTATATAGTTTTTAGAGTAGAAGAAGACCAAAAAGACGATTAATGGATTAAGTGAAGAATGATTTGGCATGGAAGGAGGTGATTACTGAAATTATGAGTAGGTAATTGAGAACTATGGAAGTAATAAATTAGGATGAACCGGAGAATAATGATGAGTGTCATTTTGTTTTTTAAATTAAAACTTTTAGCTTATTTACGCATTATTATACTATTGTAAAATTACATTTGCATGCCCTAACCAGGCAAAATATGGTTTGTGCCTAAACCAGAAATTTTAACGCTTGGTAATACTTATCTTATAATTATTTTAAATAAGTATGTACCTACTTAAATAAATGATTCTAAGTAATTCTAATTATTCTTACATGATTTCAAAACATGTGTATTTATTCCTCGTTAGGTAAGAATTTTATTTCGTATTTGTGCATCGAACAATATTGTTGAATATTCAATAAGGTACTTATTTAGATCTTTACAAATGGTTAAGTATGTGTTTTAGTTGGGGTCACTACAAGGTTAAGATTAAGTTTTTTTTTAAACTGGTTTTGTAGGTTCCGGGTTCGATTTCCGGGTATAAAAATGGGGTTTCAATAGGTCCTAAAGTCATCATCATTTTCCTGCCCTTGTGCCATTCAATTTGGGGTCGGCGCAACACGTTTTCTTCTTCCATTCTCCCCTATCCGACGTCACGGCATCATTCACTCCTTTCGCCTTCATATTATTCCTTACACAATCCATCCATCTTTTCTTTGGCCTTCCTCACGCTGTCCGTCCATCAACATTCAGATCCATCACTCTTTTATTCACATGTGCTTCATAACTCCTCATTTTATAAAGGTCCTAAAGTAAAAAGAAAAAATAATTGAAATTGAAATAAAAACGGGAATTCGGGTAGCGTTTTGTCTTCGTTATCGCGATTTTGCCGTAAATGTCCACAGCTGGTCATAACTATCGCGTCGTTTAATGCCCATCACTAATTACCACGCATGGAAAATAAATTGGTGATTGTTGTTACATTTTGCAGTTTTTTTTTTAAATTTGAGTCATTGCTAATTGGCACACTATGATTTGAATTAGGATAATCAAAATTTATGTCCTACACTCTCTATAAAAAATACACACAGGATATTTAAATGATAAGGGATTAGGGGAAACTAAAAATTCCACAGCTAGCAAAAAAACCTGCGTTTGATACAACATAGGTAATTTTTTGGTGGTTAATAAGACTATACCTATACAAAACAAAAATACATAAGTATTCGGAACGCTTTTAAACTGTTTTTATATTTAATAAAGTATTTTCTTGATATAAGTAAGTAGAGGTACGTGTACTCACATACTTGTTTTTGCGGATGGGACATCATCAAATAACTTCCCCCGCTCTGAGTGGAGCGGGAGGGATTGTCGGAATTTTACTAACTAAAACCCTCCCATGTTCCTTCTTTTGCCCTTTATGGCCGGAGGCCGCGGATTCTCTTTCGAACAACCCGCAGCCCCGACAGGCGGTGGCCCTGGCAGGCCCCTCTGCTTTGCTGATCTTTGACGCGCGTGGAACACAAACGCGTCGTCGACTTGGCCTCTCGGTGAGCTGCCCATTACTCACCGTCCACGGGCCTCGACATATTCCTAGGATTAAATAAAAACGTAACGTAATTGAGTTACTTTAAGGTTGAGAAACGACTTGACCTTGAAGTGTTTAGAGTAGAGAACTCCTCAAATGCGTGCAAAAAATACCCTTAAAGTTACTACGTCACACAGAATTATTGTAACTCTACAAAATTTAACACAGTGACCTAATTAGAGATTGTGAGTAAATGCGCAGAAATAGTAATTTACGTATGTACCTACTGACTGAGTAATAAATACTACAGCCACAGAGTAGATATAATCAGAAGGAGACCGCACTTCCATTGTGTTGGTTTAGTTATGCATGTGTGTGTAAGGCTTCGTTCACACGGCTTTGACTTCTACGATATGTTGCGGTATATCTAATATATAAAATTTTCTTGTCACAGTGTTAGTTACTATAAAAACGGCTTAACCGATTTTTTTTAAACAGTTTGACCGATTTTTATTAAATTAATGCATATTCAGTAAGTCTGAGAATCGGTTACTATCTATTATTTTTTCATGTCCCCCTAAATGAGCAGCGGGTGAAACTGCTGGGCACAGCTAGTTTTAAATATAAAATGGCAGTTTCATACTGCCATTGTTTACAACCTTGGAACTTAATTTGTACCGGAAAATATCATATAGGGTAAACCCCTATAAACGGCCGCAAGGAGTTCATTTCCACCAAGCGGAAACAATCTTGCGACCTTTCATAATGTTACTGAATAAGGACTGAAAAAGTACTGCGTTTAAATATAAAATTGGGGACTCGCTCATCCTCGAGCATGCGCGAGGAGACGACTTATCTCTGTTAATTTGCTGACCTAAGGGTTCCGGGGTTGCGTGTTGTTCAAAAGAGATACCGCGGCCCCGAAACACAAAGGGCAAAAGAAGGAACATGGGTGGGGTTTAGACAGTAAAAGTTTGACACTCCTTTCCCAGAGCGGGAGAAGTTATTTGATGATTTCCTATCCGCAAAAAAAGGGTTCATTGTTTCGGGGGATTATGTGGCTAGTATCAAACGGATTCGCACTCTTATCACTTATTTCCTCCACTCCGCAAGTAGCGTCGCAAAGTTTCATGTACGTAATGTGAAACCAAATTATTTCATTTATTTTCCCCAGCAGCTGTCGGAAAAAGCTAAAAATCCCATGTGTTATTCCAGACTATAATCTACCTTTGTGCCAAATTTCATCAAGATTCGTTTTGACGTGGACGAGTAATAAACATCCAAAGGCCAAAGAAAAGATGGATGGATTGTGTAAGGAATGATATGAAGGAGAAAGGAGTAAATGATGCCATGACGTCTGATAGGGGAGAATGGAAGAAGAAAACGTGTTGCGCCGACCCCAAATAGAATGGGACAAGGGCAGGAAACTGATGACATCCATCCATCCTCACAAACATTAATACTTACTAGTAGGATGATGTCAACAAAACGCTGATGTGATTTTACCCTTAACCTCTGTTCGATATTTATTCCGTGTCACAAACAAAATAAATACTTTGTTTTACATGAAACAAAGACATTTGAATGGGTGACTAAAATAAATAACAAGTACCTATTCTTAGAATGACGATTAATAAAATAAATAAATAAAATAAAAATAAAAAAGCCTTTTATTTCCTTCAGAAAATACACACTTACAAAATTAGTTTTTTTTTTTTATAGTATCAAGAGTTTTAATAACACAAATAAAAATTTAAATAAGTTAATAGTTCCAGGTTTTATATGCACGTTTTAATACGTAATATTATGTTTTATTATTCTGTAGGAACCCCTCTGCAGGTAAAGGCCTCCTCCAAAAGTAGCCAGTTTTCTCTGGATTGCGCTATTTGCATCCAGTTTGGACCCGCTATGCGTTTTATTTCGTCCTCCCATCTGTTGTAAGGTCTCCCTTTCTTTCTTTTGCCCACTGGCCCCCTCCATTCTGACACTTTTCTTGTCCACCTGTGATCTTGCAGGCGTGCTATGTGTCCGGCCCACTTCCATTTTAACGCCAAAGCTTGTGCTAAACCGTCTGTTGCTTTTGTGATGTTGCGTATTTTTGTATGTCTAATTTTATTTATTCTCTTAATGTTAAGCATACTCCGCTCCATTCCTCGTTGGCACGTTATAATTTTTTCTTTGACGTTTTTGTTGAACTTCCATGTCTGACAAGCATAGGTTAGGCATGGTATAAGGCAGGAGTTCATGACCTTTGTCTTCAGTTTAATTGGCATGTTGCTCTTAAATATTTCTTTGAAGCTCCAGTACTTATTCCACGTCAGCTGGGCTCTGCGCTCAATTTCCTGATAGTTGTTTAGCCTGTCGAAGCTTATCTGTTTGCCTAGGTAGATGTATTTTTCCGTATATGGGAGATGAATGTTGTCGACGTAAATTGGTACCTTGGTGTTATTGGTCATTACCATAGTTTTAGAGAGGTTCATTTCTAGCCCAGCGAGTTTGCTCGCTTGGTTTAGTGACTTTACCATGTGCTGTAGTTCTTTTCCTGTCTCTGATATCAGTACCAAGTCGTCGGCAAAACGTAGATGACTTAAATACTTTGATTTTACTTTTATACCACATTTGTTCCAGTTAAGCTTGCTTATTATTGATTCTAATGTGGCTATAAATAGTATAGGGGACAGTGGGTCCCCCTGTCTCACGCCTCTCTTTACAGGAAACCAAGAGCCGGCTGTTTCTAGTTTAACTCTGCTTTTGCTCTTCTTGTATATGCTTTTGATAACTCTTATATACTCATTTTCCACATTCTGTGTTGCTAGAGTTTCCCAGATATAGTTGTGTGACACCGAATCGAATGCTTTTTTGTAATCAATATAAGCCAAGTACAGTGGTCTACTTCTCTCTTGGTATTTCTCAATGAGAAGTTCGAGTGTGTGGATGTGATCGATGGTGGAGAAGTCTTTTCTGAATCCTGCCTGTTCGACAGGTTGTCTTGTTTCCAACGAAGAGCTAATTTTTTTGGTAAGGATTGTAGAAAATAGCTTATATGTACTCGGCAGCAGGCTTATTGGTCTATAGTTCCCTATATCATTTGGGTTGCCTTTTTTGTATAAGAGAATTATGTTAGATTCAGACCATTGCGTGGGTGTCTCACCATATTCGAGGATAGAGTTAAACAAATTTGTAAAAGGTGTGGCTAGTATTGGAGCGGCTATCTTTAGAGTCTCGTTTGCTAGGTTATCCGAGCCCGGGCTTTTGTCTAGTTTCAGTTTATTCAATGCCTCAATGACGTCATTTTCATCAATTTGGAGACTTTTTTGTACGTTGCCATCACTGTTGTAACATAGGTTCTCGTGGCTAGTGTCTTCTGGCTCTTTTGTGCTGTAGAGATCTCTGTAGAACTCTGTCGCTATGCTGATGATGTCACCACGATTCTTTTTGGCTATTTCACCTCGTTTTAGCTCTTCTATCCAGGTCTTATTTGGTTTCAGCTCTTTATATGCCTTTTTCGTGCTTCCAGTTTGGCGTAGATGTTTTTCAATAGTTTTGTATCTATAGTTGGCGTAATCTTTTTTTATGTATTTGTTTACAACCGAGCGAAAGCGAAAGCGCCGAGATTTCGTTTTTTGTTGCTCTTGTTTTATTTGAACTTTTTTGCAGCTCTTGTCTTCTTTTAAAAAGTTTTAATGTACGCTCTGAAAATATTTTGTGGACTTTCTTTGGGTTTTGTGCTGCTCGGGCGTTTTGTAAGCTTAATGTGATGATTTTAATTAAGTTGTCGTAGTATTTTTGAACTGGGACAATAGTCTCAGCTAACATTTGGTCTTTCGTTATGTAAGAGTTTAGGTATTCTTTGAACTTGGAGATTTCTTCTTCACTTTTTATTATATTCTGTTGACAGTTAGCAAACTTTGTTCTACTTTTTTTGAAAAGTGTATCATGTGATATTGTAGCTCTTACTGGCCTGTGGTCCGATGGGTAGTTAATGTTCAGTACTTCTATATTTTTGAACAAACGTGGTCGGTTTGATAGTACAAAGTCGATTTCGTTTTTGTACGCTCCATTCGGTGATCGCCAGGTCCATTTATGTTTAGGTTTTTTCTTGAAGAAGGTGTTTAAAATTGACAGTTGGTTTTCACTGGCGAAATCGATTAATCTTTGTCCTCTCTCGTTTCTAATTCCATATCCGTGTCCTTTCATGATTAAATGCTCCTCTTTTTTTGGTATCCCAATTTTAGCATTTAGGTCGCCCATCACTATGAAGTCTTTATGTGCTAGTTCCATTGCCCTGTTTACTGTCGCATAGAAGTCATCGATCTCGTTCTCGTTTGCTTGTGCAGTAGGGGCGTAGACTTGAATGATGGATAGTCTAGTACTCTCAAATTTCAGGTTCAACATGGCTACTCTTTCAGATATGCCAATGTAGCTTTCTATATTATTTTTAAGGTGGTTTTTAACTATAAAACCTATTCCATGTCTTCCAGGTGTGTGACCTGTGTAGCAGAAAATGAAGTTTTCGTACTCTTCTATCATGTTTCCATTCCTTCTTGTTTCTGCTAAACCTAAAATGTCGTATTTAATTTCTTTGAAAGCTTCATTTAGCTCTATCAAACTTTCATATTATGATGAAAGTGTTCTAACATTGTATGTCAGAATTACGATTAATAATGTAATGTAAACATTCATTGAATTGAATATCCTCGTGATATTTTCAATAGGAAAAGTTTTCGGAATTAAAATCGTTTGGGCTCGTAGCTACTAAATAACAGCTGCACGTGTTGTTCTTAAAGGTTAAGCAACACATTCCTAAGTCGATCCATGGACGGGTGACTGTCACCATACTTCTTTACCTCGTCAAGCACATATAATCTAGGCACAAAGCATCTTTGACAGTAGTTGCAGTTAGTCGAATGACCTGAAAGACGGACAAGTCAGAGGGGCTTGCCAGGGCCTCCGCCTGCCGGGGTTGCGGGTTGTTCGAAAGAGATACCGCGGCCCCGGAACGTAACGGGCAACAGAAGGAACATGGGTTTTAGTCAGTAGCGGGGGAAGTTATATGATAATTTCCCACCTAAAACAAAACAGGAGCAATGGACAGTAACTCCATACAAAATGCTGATATTCAGCGGCATTCGGTTAGACTGGAACCTGAAGCCCTCATAGTTGATGACATGCAACATAATATTTGTAAATATTTTCTAGTCTGTAGTTGTTTATTGTAAATGTGAGGACCATGTGGATCATAACTTTTATTTACTTTGTTTGTTTTTGACGAGACGATTGTCTGGCAGTTTGAGTACTATAAGGGACCTACACAAATATGTCCTTTTTACCCGACTGCGCACCGCAAAGGAGGGTAATGTGTTCATCAGTCTTTTTGGTATTGTTTGTCGTGTCGTTGGGCTTTTTGGGTTATAATAATAATAATAATAATATAATAAATCATTTATTTTCAGGCATCATTAGGCCCATAGATAAATACCTTACAGACAAACATATATATAGCTAATACAATTCGTGTTAGTAAATAAATCCTTAACAACTATGTTAGTAGCAC
This sequence comes from Ochropleura leucogaster, assembly GCA_958449745.1. Lineage (NCBI taxonomy): Eukaryota > Metazoa > Arthropoda > Insecta > Lepidoptera > Noctuidae > Ochropleura > Ochropleura leucogaster. The sequence goes on along the minus strand of OY288228.1, from coordinate 5,493,281 downwards.
TTCACTGCACTATGTCACTGCGCGTTCATGTGGTACTTGTCCGTGGAAGCGCCGGAACACCACTCCCTGCGGCCAAAAGTTCTCTTCCAAGACGAGGTGCAGATAACACGTTGGTACTCGAAGCACAAATGCCTTAAAGTTGACATTGCGACGCGACTCCAACAACTGCACTCTCGCTACGTAATTGAGCTTTTGGCGTACGTACTCAACAATGCCTTCCGCCGTAGTGGTGTAGTGTAGGCGGGAGATGTACACCGGAGTGTTCGGCTTAGCGGCTCTTATGGTGACGTTCGGCTCCGATGGAGCTGTGCCGCAGCGGTTCTTGTTGATATGAGTCGAGCTACACGATAACTGACAAATGCTTGCACTGACTGGACAGCTCCACTCAATCTGTGTGGTGTTTTCTTAAAAATACCATTTCAGACACTAATCTGCATGGTCCTCATATAATTTGAGCAAGATTTTTTTGTCTGGTCTTTAAAATAGACCTCTGAGTTTGTTTCTTCTCAGAGTAGTCGGGTAAAAACACCGACCTCATCTATTTAAAAAAAGACGTGTTTGTTAAGTGTTTATGAAAACCTACTTGCAAAATAAACACCATTTAACAACAGCCCCACTGACAACAACACAGTTACTACTGGGTAAACGATGCTCCTTGGTAAGACTGGTTGTCAGACTGTTTCGAGTCACTGAATATCTATAGGTAATGGCATAAATTGTTATGTAGTGCGTAGTTCTAGTCACCAATTCAAACTCAAAGCATTTATTTCAATTAAACAATTACTGGCATTTTTGAATGTCAAGAAACAAAATGAAGCTACAGTCCCGGTCACAAGATATAATAACTTGTGAAAGCACTGTAGTTGCCCATTTCAAAGCGTTGATCTCTATGGAGAAGAATGGGCAAGAAACTCCATGGACACTTTTTTAAATTACAATATTACTAGCCGGCTACTATTAGTACGACTATAATCTACCTCTGTGCCAAATTTTATCAAGATCCGTTCAGCCGTTTTGACGTAAAAGAGTAGCAAACATTCATACATTCATCCGTCCTCACAAACATTCGCATTTATAATATCAGTAGGATTACATTCACGCAACAACCTGCATAGGCTAATCACGGCTTAATCTATAGATCGACCCAAGTGGCTGATATTATTCAGCCATCTTTCTCCTGCCCTAAACCCAATTTATTTGGGGTTAGCGCAACATGTCTTGGGCCGATTTTACCGCTTCAACTGAACGCGAATACTTCAAGCTAATCTCAGTTTAGGCATGTAACTGAGTTCAAAAGCCCAAATTGGATTTTATCAACACAAACTGAGCTCAGTTAGAGCCCAACCTCGTTTAATTTCTGAACGCCCAATTTTAACCAGTTAACGCTTTAAACTTTAAAATCGGCCCTTATTCATCCATTTTTCTCGATTACTCGTCCGCAATTATTATTCCAAAATCGATTCAGAAAACACAATTTTCCGTTAGAAAAGGTGCATAGATAGTTTCTAACATAAAATGTACATAAGAAAACGGTTTTTACTTGCACTACTAGTCGCTGCACACACACATAAAAACATTCATATCTGTGTGTGTGTAATACAATCCAGCAGAATACGGCTTGATGGAATTTTCCCAACTTTCGCTGACTATTTGAACTTTAGTTTATAATAACAATGAAGCTGCTATTTAAACCTTTTTGATTTGTTTATTCTGCTATCTGATTTAAATCATTATGAATAGTTTTATGTTAAAAAAATATGTTTGAAGTTAGTAGAAATACATTATCCCTCTCTAAGCCATTGATATATATAAAAATCTACCCCCCGAGCCTTTGCCTAAGTAACTCCGCGATGCTGAACCAGGAAATCCAAATCATCCCCCAAATAATGGAACTCAGATCCAGCCTGTCCTTTTGCTGTCCTCCCCCAGCGACGCCCTAAGCCGAGGCTCGTAACCCACAGGGTGTGCCCTTAGCGTGTAGTCGCTTAGTATATATGTATGCTTACTTTATCTAATATATAAAATTCTCGTGTCACAATTTTCGTTCCCATAGCTACTCCTCCAAAACGGCTGGACCGATTTGAACGAAATTTTGTGTGCATATCGGGTAGGTCTGCTATGATCATCGGCCAACATCTATTTTTCATACCCCTACAGCTACAGCTTGTATATATCTATATAAGTTTTTGCCCCTAGCTGGAGGCCTTACTCTCAAGGCACCCACATGAAAGTCTTGCTTGAGCATCTAACAACCTCATAGTAGGTTCTCGAGAAGTCATTTAAAAACAAAAGAAAATCGGCTTCCGTTGATTTCGCGGTCGCCAGCGCGACTACTGCCCACGGGGTCCTAGCTTCGATACCCGGGTTGGGTTTAAAGTGTTATTGCGTACAATACAATTTAACTATCCATAGATACTAGATAGAACTTTTTGTAATGGTAATTCTCAGTTGTTTCGTCAATCTTTGATTGAGTGTCGGGATTATTTCAACTTTTAGCTGCAAAATCGTTAGAATAAATCTACACAGATGATGTTTTCAACCTTTTTACAATGAAGTAAACAACTGCCAATTATTGTTTTTACTTAAAATATATATATTTATTTATTATGAAGACAACAGAGGTCCAGTTTGTTAGTAACAAAATTCTTAGCCTATGTTAGTATTTAATAGTAAACAGCGATGTGCTACCCTACCATGACGTCTTAAAGCAGAACTTATTCCACTGAGGGAAAGAGACAGAGCTATACAGGTTGTCTAGCACCATCTCTTTCCCGCAGTGGAATAAGTTCTGCTTTAAAACGACGGTAGGCCTACTGGTTCGATCGACCAGCGAAAGCACCAGCAGGCGACGACTGCCACGCAATCTATAATAATTTTATTATCTGAAAATAATTGTATAACCAAGAAAGTGCAAGATGTCGACTGATAAAAAGACAATACGGAAACACGGAGATCTTACGTCAGTTCTGTTAGCTAGGCAGAATGCAGACGTGACGATGCAGCAAATGACGTAACGGAAAATCATTTGAGTACAAATACAGGGTGTAAACGAACATGAGTGAGTCCGACAACCTTGCATTCTGTATCCCTGCCGGGGTTGCGCGTTACTCGAAAGAGATACCGTGGCCCCGGAAGATAAAGAAGGAACATGGGTGGCTTTTAGTCAGTATAAGCCTGACACTCGCCCCCGCTCCGCAGAATGCGGGAAAAGTTATTTGATATTGTTGGTATGGTTTATGATTTGATCAAATTAACAATTGGCAAGAAAATATTGTTGGGGGAACAATCGCGTTTAACGGTATATATTGTCTCTTTACGTCTGTCCGTATGTCTCTCTTTCAAGACCCTTTATCTCGGCAACGCGTTGAGGTATCGAGTTGAACCTAAACCATATACCCACAAATCTGTGGTCCCTTGGAGTTTTGAAAAAATCAACACTTAAAATTAACGCAGTCAAAAGGAAAACGCGGAAACCTCGGTGCGCGAATCTGATTCGCATCTGGTCGGTTTTTATTTATGACTAGCTTTCGCCCGCGACTTCGCTCGCGTTAAATTCGGTATACCACTCCAAGCAGACCTGCAATTTTCGCTCTTGCGCCTGATTGATTTGTATTAGCAACGCTAAGTTTTCTAGCTTTTCTTCCCTCGTTCTCCCTCATATCCCACTTTTTTTAATAAAAATTTATAAATTAGCCTATATCCGTCTCCTGGTTCCGAACTATCTCTGTACCAAAAATCATCAAAATCGGTTTAGCCATTAAAGCGTGAAGAGGTAACAAACAAACAAACTCACTTTCTCTTTTATAATATTAGTAAGGATAGCGTTAACATATTTCAATATGAACGGCATATTTAGCCAAGTCCCAAGGGCACTAACTACAAGGGTTTTGTAAACTGTCCTAGGATGAAACTTGTCTATGATTTTTACTTTATTTTTACAATAGTTGTCAAATCACATATTTTAAATACAACCTTTGTTCTAAATAGTTACAGTATTGATGGCAACATCTGTGCCACTTGTTTCATATATGTATGTTGTTATTTTTTGTATTATATTTTCCTATTTCTTGGACAATTTCTTTTTATTGTTTAAAAAGAAATTTCTTTGGCTTGTTAACTTTTGTTAACTTCTTATCTTATTTTACGTTTTGTAAAGTAAGAAATGACTTATTGGCGGTCCTACGCTGCTCTCTCATACGTACTAACGCTGTAACAACAGCACTGTAAAACCAAATGATTTTAAAAGAGTAACCATGGAGTTTCTTGCCGTATCTTCTCCATAGGAAACAACCAACCCGAACCGTGCACCTTTTCTCGACGTTTTATTAGTCATCCTATCCTAGTAATACTGTATTATTTGGCACAGAGTTAGATTATAGTCTGAAATAACACATAGGATACTATTTTTTTTCGATCATCACGCGGGTGAAACTCCGGGCGCCAGCTAGTGTGAAATAAAAAGATTTTGATTTCAATTGATTGTTCGTTTACAGTGAAGTAAGCAGAATATTCTAGTTCGTAGTCAATTGGACAATTCCAAGAAATTTACAATGTTGCGGGTAGAATGACCTACTAATTTAATGAAGGACTATGACTTGTTGACGTAATATTCTCGATCGCCGTTGCAAATTATATTGAAGGCCTTTACAAAAAAAATATCGATGATTTTCTTAATAGAAATAGTAGGTTCTTATTTTTTCTTTAAAAAACGTTGCCCCCACACTAGGAATTTCTCCTGTATCGTGGGTGCGTTTACAAACATTTAAACTCACATACAGAAACAGCCAGACCCGAAACAACTATATTTAGGTCATCATTGGTAGGTTACCAAGACATCTTATAGTAGTTCTTATTCCTGTGTGACAAAGAGATGGTGCTAGACACCCTGTATAGCTCTGTCTCTTTCCCTCAGTGGCATAAGTTCTGCTTTAAGACGTCATGGTAGGGTAGCTGAAGGGTTACCATGACATCTTAGTTCTTATTCCTGTGTGAGAAAGAGATGGTGCTAGACACCCTGTATAGCTCTGTCTCTTTCCCTCAGTGGAATAAGTTCTGCTTTCAGACGTCATGGTAGGGTAGCTGATCTCTCTACTACACACATCATAGTAAAGATTAGGTTAAATTGGTTTTGTGTAGGTTGATGTGCCATCGTGTGTACATAAATCCTTATCCTTACGAATATTATAAAAGCGAAAGTGAGTTTGTTTGTTACCTCTTCACGCTTTAATGGCTGAACCGATTTCGATGGATTTTTCTACAGAGATAGTTGGGAACCAGGAGACGGACATAGGCTATTATTAAAAAAAAAGAGTGGAATATGAGGGAGAAAGAGGGACGAAACGGGAAAACATAGAGTTGCTATTACATGCTTATTCAATAAGGCGCTACCGAAGTTAACGCGAGTGAAGCCGCGGGCAAAAGCTAGTTCTTAAATAAATAAAAAAATATGCACTCTTGGGTGACGAAGAAACCTGAATTAGCTTGTCAGCTGATAATTTGTTATCAATAAATTAGTCATTAAAAAGGAACAAAGTCTAGTTAGACTCTCTAGACATGCTAGATAAGAGATAGGTAGGTCATGTGGGACTGACCTTTTTGATCAAGATAATGCGGAAACTTGGAAAGTGTTCAATGTCTTAGAGATTTGACGTTCTAAATTCAAAAAATGCTATAAGAGGAAGGCCAGATATGTTTTTATATTTATTTATTACAGCATGGAGGATTTCCAGCTTAAAAATAAACTTAATTTAAAAAGAAAATACCATAGACAACAGCAAGCCAATTACAAGTCCTCACGTATAGTATGTTACCGTTTTAGGCTGAGATTGTCAAATTCGTACGTTGCTGGACGATTGATGATTCGTAAGTGCTGTGAACAAATGAATGGTTTACACAGAGCAAGTTGATTAATCATCATTCTCCTGCTTATTAGCCTTTTTTTGCTGATGGAAATACATCAAAAACTCCCCTCTCTCAGGACCAGGGGGGGGGTGTATCAGACTTGTACAACCCACCCATGTTCCTTCTTTTGCCGTTTATGTTCCGGGGCCGCGGCATCTCTTTCGAACAACTCGCAACCTCGGCAGGCGGTGGCCCTGACAGGCCCTTCTGCTTTGCTGATATCTCTTTGAGGCGCGCGTGGAACACAAACGTGCCGTCGACACGGCCTGTCGACACTAGACAGACAGACGCTGAGTAAACCATTGGTCACCGTCCATAGAATTGCATCTTCGGTGGCCGGGAGTCGTCTCCCGACGCCGACAGCGTCTCCCACGGCGGCTGGGTTGGTTTGAGGTCGCCCAGACAACTCCTTCGCTAGCATAACTGCTTTGCAGATGGATGTGTCCACTTGCCATTCCCTCACACTCCGTACCATGGACTGAACCAGGGCCGGAGGCGAGAGATCGCCTCTACGAGAACACGGCGGTGCTCCTCCCAAGCTGGGCAGAAAAGAACGGCCAATTATGATTCGGACGCCCGCACCAAGGTCGATGGTTCCGTACAAACTTGCTGCATAAACGGCCAGCAGAGTTACCATGACATCTTATAGCAGTTCTTATTCCTGTGTGAGAAAGAGATGGTGCCAGACACCCTTTATAGCTCTGTCTCTTTCCCTCAGTGGAATAAGTTCTGCTTTAAGACGTCATGGTAGGGTAGCATATCTCTTGACTGCCTATTCTTGGAGGGTTGTTTTTCACATCTTCAAGGGACCATAGACTTGAGTATATGATTTTAACTGCCTGCGCCCTATGGTTTCACTCGTGTGGTGATTGAATATACAATATATCTTTATGAATTTTATTGCAGCCTATGTCTTATTTTGATGTATAAGCAATATTATTGTAAAGTTTCATTAAAATCCAATCCATATCCTATCAATAATTATCCTACTCTAATATTATAAATGCGAATGTTTGTGAGGATGTATGGATGTTTGTTACTCTTTCACGTCAAAACGGCTGAACGGATCTTGAATAAAGGCACAGAGGTAGATTATAGTCTGGAATAACACATAGGATAGCCAGCAGCTAGTATTGTGTATAGTAAGGATAAGAATGCCAACTCGATCCCTTCACGCGTTCCCGAGATAAGGTCTTGACAGACAGATTGACAACGAAGTGATCCTATAAGGGTTCAGTTATTTTTCTTTGAAGTACGTTACCCTAAAAAAGGATATTTCTCAATACCCGTCAACTCTATTAAGTGTTGACCTATAATAGTACCTAATACGGCGTTTAACAGATTTTATAGTGTTGTTTACAAAAAGCAATGGACTCTGAGCATTTGTACCACTTTTAATTTGACACTTTGTAACCACGTCACGTAGAAAATGCGAAATTAATTCAAATTGCGTTTTCTATTGTTTTTTTTTCTAGTACAGTCTGCTACATGGTCTTTTAGTGTGTGTGTGTTTTTTAATAAATAGATCGTCATTTTCCTGTGTCCATTTCTATTTGGGGTCGGCGCAACACCTTTTCTTCTTCCATTCTCCCCTATCAGACGTCATGGCACAATACACAATCCATCCATCTTTTCTTTGGCCTTCCTCTCGCTCTCCGAACATCAACATTCAGATTCATCACTCTTTTAGTCACATGTGTATTTTTATATAAATAGATATAGGTACTATAAAATATACCAAGCCAGAATTCTGTACATTAAAGTAACTAATTCTACGCAAATTGATTCCTGAGAAACGATTTATTTTTAATAGAATTCAAAAAAAGAAGGAGGTTTTCAATTTGAGTGTTTGCTTACGCGATTTCTCTGCCGATTGCGGATCGATTTTCAAAATTGTTTTTTTTTTTTTTTATCGAACGTGTAGAAATACTCTCGAAGGAGTTCCATTATAAATTTTATCTAAATTGCAGTAATTTATATATTTTATGATTTCTTTTGTGTGCACATCAGGCAGATATGAGAATCGGCAGACATTTATTTTTCATACCCCTAAGTGATAAGAGTAATCTGAGCAGCTGGTAAAACCGCTAGGCACAGCTAGTATACATATTGTATTCAAAAAACCGACCAAGAGCGAGTCAGACTCAAATCAAATCATTTATTTCAATTATTAGACATATATTAGACCACTACAGGCACTTTTGAATGTCATATATTAGACCACTACAGGCACTTTTGAAAGTCTTATGACGTCATAATAACTTCTGAAAGTACTATAGTTATAGAGATCTACGCTTTGGAATGGGCCCAAAGCGTAGATCTCTATGGAGAAGAATGGGCAAGAAACTCGCAAACCGAGGGTTCCGTACAAACTTGCGACATAAATTGCCATATCTTTTGACTGCGTAGACTTGGCCTCAATTTTGATCCGTTCATCGAGGCTAAGGCTAAACTGGTTGCTAAGAAGTTGGGTATCCTAGCAAAGGTGAGACAGTATTTCACACCGGAACAGTTGCTGAACTTATATCAAGCGCAAGTTCGATCGTGTGTGGAATACTGTTCTCATCTCTGGGACGGATCCGCCAAATACCAGCTTGAAGCGCTAGAGTCTATAGAGAAATGAGCCAAGAGGCTCATCGGCAACGACGCGCTGGTTGAGTCAAAGCTCCAGAGCCTGGAGCATCGCCGGCGCGTTGCCAGCCTTTCGGTTTTCTATCGGTTACATTTCGGAGAGTGTGCGATGGAATTGCACAGCCTAATTCCGCCAAGCCCGTTCCATCATAGGACTACAAGACGTACGGCGATGCGCCACCGTTACATGGTAGACATCCCACCCACACGCACTAAACGGTTTGGGAATACCTTCATTGTGCGTACTGCTAAGGAGTGGAATTCCCTGCCGGAGTCTGTATTTCCTGACAGCTATAACCTGGGGGTCTTCAAGTCAAGAGTGAATAGGTTATTTCTAGGTACGCGTGCTTCATCGTCGACCACATCATCACTTACCATCAGGTGAGATAGTGGTCAAACGCGAGCCTATCAATAATAAAAAAAAAAAAAACTTGGGTTGATCTTTTCACAGCACTGAATGACCTTAAATTGGAGTATACGGTTTTAATTTCAACTCCATAGCTCTACGCGTTTTCGAGTCAACGGTTTCTAACAGAAGAAGACAGACAGACTCACTCACAAAGTCATCCTTATAAGTTATGGTTTTTTCCTTTTGTGATTCAGAACCCTAAAAATAATGTTGACTCACAAACGGATGAACCAATTGGGTAGTTGACACCATTAACCAATAATTTAAAAACACAATTTTTCTGAAAGAACACCTTATTCTAGACCTGTGAACTCCATTCATTTCAAAATAACTTTAAAAATCGTTTTTTAGTTGCTTTTAAATCAATAAATAGTTGCATCATTGACTTGACAACTTAGTGACGTCATCGTTTGCGAGTCTCATACAAAATCTATGGGAGAAGCGCGTTTTGACAGCTCATAAAAAGTATATCAATTGATTGGTGGTGTCAACTACCCTATTTAAGTGAGTCTTTTGTTGGAATGTGAAGAAGCACTTCTGTCAACAACAGTACTGGCTTGTAGATAGATATGTAATCTGACAAAGTATAAGGAATTTAAAAAAAAGAAAAACGTTGTTTATTCTATGACATACTTTATTGAAGCGGAACTGTACGTGAAAGTCATTAATAGTGATTAAAATGATATGTCATTCTTATAGCACTAGCATTTGGCCGCGGATACGCCCAAGTGTTGGTCCAAGTCGAGGTTGGGAGTAGGAAAAGCGTTCCCGTAGATAGGTTGGGGTTATGAAGAATGTCCAAAAAACTTGCAAAAAAATCGGGTTCTAAAAAAACCTGAGAGGTGTGAAGGGACACCCGTATGGAACGAAGTCATTATTTATTATGTACAAAAGACCTGTATAGGTACACTCAACAAAAATAATCGTCGCGACACCACAGTGTTCAATGCAAAACAGAAAGACGAAACGAAAATAACTGGCTTGCTTTCTATGAAAGGGAGAAGAGACATAGACGGAGAAACACGCGCACGCCGCACGGCTTACAACTATAGCAAAAACTGTCGTTACAACTTTTGGTCTTATTTTTTTCCGTCTCCCCCCCTTTCGCAACGCGCGATAAGGGACTTTGTTCCAAAAATATTATAGAAAATAACTCATAAACCACCGAAGTAATATAGATAAAATTGATATGGCATCCCCTCGGGATTATACCCTTTCGATTATAAAAAGAATTTTGAAAATTGGCCCACTATTCACAAGAGTAATCGCGTGACCCACCCATGATAAAGTAAATAGTACAGACACCTGCACATCAAGCTACTACAATCTGTCAGATTTCTTTGATAGATTTTCGACTCTATTTCCTAAAGTATTAGGTTAAAGGTTCATTGGAAAAAATTGTCAGATTCGGGTAGCTTGACCTGCTGGCGTCTGTACCTAAACTATTTTCGCCATACAATGTATGATATGTTTAGCGCTTATATACTTATACTAAACATATATTTTCATTTAATGTCACCCGTTTAAGGAAGAGTAACTGAAACCAACCCAGCCGCCGTAGGAGCTTCGGACGTCGGGCGCTGCGAGACGACTCCCGGCCACCGTAGATGCGGGCCTGTGGACGGTGAGCACTGGGTAGCTGGTCGCGGCGCGTTAGTTGTCCACGCGCGCTTCAAAGAGATGTCAGCAATGCAGAGGGGCCTGCCAGGGATACTGCCTTCTGGGGTTGCGGGTTGTTCGAAAGAGATACCGCGGCCCCGGAACGTAAAGGGCAATAGAAGGAACATGGTGGTTATAGACAGTAAAAGTCTGACAGTCCCCTCCACTCCGCTCAGAGCGGGGGAAAAAATTTGATTAACCCATCCGCAAAAAAAACCGCATTATACTAATACATTCCATGACTATGTCTGTGGGTAGTCCTATACGGCTATGATATTCGGGGTAAAGCCTGGCATTAAGCTGATACTGCTAATACTGCTACCCTACCATAACGTCTTAAAGCAGAACTTATTTCACTGAGGGAAAGAGACAGAGCTATACAGGGTGTCTAGCACCATCTCTTTCTCACACAGGTTTTCTATTAGTTGCAATTTTGAGACACACAGCGCCCAGTAGTGGGTGACCTTAATAAATAATGTGATGTGTCTAAATGCCTATGGGTCGATCTAACTTAGTCTACCTTACTTTTTTTTTAATGTGTTCTTTTTTTTCTCCGTGATGTTTTTTTTGTATTAATTCTTGCATAGCGTCTTTTGTTGCATCAAATAAATGATTTATGTATCTATCTATACTAATATTATAATCTATACTAATATTATAAAGCTGAAGAGTTTGTTTGTTTGTTTGAACGCGCTAATCTCAGGGACTACTGGTTGGAATTGGAAAATTCTTTTAGTGTTGGATAGTCCATTTCTTGAGGAAGGCTATAGGCTATATAACATCACGCTACGACCAACAGGTGCTGAGCAGCGTGGGTGAAACCGCGGAGAACAGCTACTCTATCATAAAGGCTTTCGGTCATATTCAGAAATTGTGGTAACGTTCCAGATTGAAGAGGAATGGTATATTTTACTAATGTCACTCGCACCAAATATAGCAAAAACAGTATAATGTTAAAGAATTTAAAATATTCGTTTGTTTTAATACGAAATGAGTTGAAAAACCTCTGCTTATCCTATTGAAGAATACACAAGCTTGATGTTATGTTATAGTTTAAACGTTTAAAGTAAACTGAAGAATATTTAGTAAGGTCAATAGCCCAGAGAAATGAGTTAACGATTTGAGTCACAGATGTTTTTTAAGGGACAGGGCTGTGTCTTGACAGATTTTTAATATTGAGTGAAATCAAAGAAGACTTTTTTGGGGTTCAAAATTTAAAAGCATGGTACCCTTATCGAATAATTTTGTAGTCGGTCTGTCTGTCTGTCTGTCTGTCAAGACCTTTTATCTCGAAAATGCGTGGAGGTTTTGAATTGAAATTAAAACCACATACTTAAGTCGGTATTCCAGCAGATGACAGCAAAGCAGAGGGGCATGCCAGGGCTATCGCCTACTCCACCTAGAGTGGGGGAAGTTACTTGATGTTGTCCCATCCGCAAAAAAAAATGTCTGATGTCCCTTGGAGCAGTGAACAAATCAACCCTCTAAGTCTACGCATTCTATTTTCGATGATCATTCAATTTTCATTGTGCTCCATAAATATTATTCATCGTGAAAATGTTCTATGTTAAGTATGGTGTACTGAATTCATGATAACCATTTGTGAATCCCTTTCACCCTGTAAACACAAAGATTGGCTTCCCATTGAAAGCATAAGAATTATCGGAATCCGATCAGAACTTCTGAAGGTTACTCCCCACATCAAAATGTACCTACCAAGCTAATTTCTTCATAATATTAAGTAGTCACTTCTATTTTTTTGAACAACTTCAAAAATGGAACGGTTTTTATTCGTTAGAAAGGTTTAAAGAGCGGTAGCAGCCCTACCCACGGGTCAACAACCGCTCTGCCCCGTTTTTAATTGTAACTTTTAACTTTTTGGTTATTTATTATTAACCATAACGCACCGAAGTAAATGCGTTAACCAGACAACCTTTGGCGAAAGCTTTTCGAATTATTTGATTTGTTTTAATTTTTCTCATTGCGGTTATTTTAATTATTTTTGTGGGAAATCGGAAGATTTTGTCTCTTTTCAGATCTATCTTCCATATTTCACACGATACTTGAGCAGTATAAAATTGAAAAATCTATAAATAGCGTCAAAAAAGTAGTCCATTTCGTTGGCGACTGGAATGTCCCCAAGACACTGGCGGCGTTGCCACGCAAGTCAACGCTTAGCATTTGAGGAAGGTAAAATATATTAAAAACTCCTTTCTGATATCTATAGCTTTTACCATAGATATCACAAAGGAGTTTTTACTAACCCTTTGGTTTCGGGACGCTTCAACAGAGCGTTTTAAACAAAAACTTAAGATGAAGAATACCTAATCATTGATAAATCATTACACACGATTGCTATTTGTTTGTCTTGGTATGGACATGAGTGATGGATCTGAATGTTGATGGACGGAGAGCGAGAGGAAGATGGAACGAAAGAAAAGATGGATGAATTGTGTAAGAAATGATATGAAGGAGAAAGGAGTTAATGATGCCGTTTCGTCTGATAGGGGAGAATGGACAAAGAAAATGTGTTGGGCCGACCCCAATTAGAATGAGACAAGGGCAGGAAAATGATGATGACATACGAACGCTATTAAGCTGGACTGCAGGCTCTCAATAGTGTTAGTGAGCTTGCGATATAGTTAGTACATGAAGTTATCAACCTATTAGCTACAAAGGGACACATTTGATCGTGTTTGTCATCCAAGCAGAAACTGTTTTTAGGCAATGGAAGACCCTACATTGAACCCTGAAGGATACCAGCCTAGATTAATTTGCAACAACAGCATCTTAAATGCATGTTATATGATGCCTAACATCCATCTTGTTCATAGATTTTCCATAGAGAAAAATAGTGAAACTTCATCGCTGTCAGTGTCAATTAATCAAGGAGGTCTATGAGATCATATCGTGCTATGTAAACTCCTTTCAAACGTCCGGAGTATTAAAGAGATTTGTATAACAAATAATTTAAGGAAAAATCACATGTTTTAATGTTAGCCATAGCAACGACAAAGCACCAAGATAAGTAAACTTCCGCTTCCAGATAAGAAATAAATAAAAAGTAACAAAACATTCCGAAAACTTCGTCCTTTTTAAACAAACGGGCGGACTGTGAAAAATATTGCAGCTGTTTTGGCCTTCTCGTTCTAAAGTACAATATCCAACACACTCAAAAAAATCTATTTTGGCGGGACGTCAGCCATTAATATTTTGGTATCTTGCCCGTCCGTGTGCGTTACGCAAATACGCACACATAAGCAATATCAATAATAACAATCGAAAATAAACTTTAAAACCGTAAACATAGGGTTAAAATTAGCAATGACGTGAAAGTTATACAATTTTGTGTATTCGAAATTCAAAACGGTCCACACACGCGCCGGGTGATCGATTTTTCGAAATGGCGGCGGAACTTCGAGGAACAGCCCTCCCCCCGCGCGCCTCACCCCCGCGCACTTCTATTACCCCGCCAATGCCTTTTTACGGCATTTTTATTTTTTCTTTTTTTATTCCCTCCTTGGATCTCAGGCTCCGTTTTACAGCCTGACCCAACTTTTTTATATTTTTTTTTATTTTATAGCCTATAGCTATTCCGCTTCGACGATGACATTTTATATTATGGTAATATGATACCGAGCGTTCAGGAAAGTTGATTTGGCCAGCAATGTTATTCAAAAACTGAAATGAGCAAATTAACATTTTGGGGTTAATTACTCAGGGCCAAAACTGGAATGTCGATGGCTATCTTATAAATAACGTGACAAGTTGCCAGCTACTAATTAACTGCATCACTTAAAGCACAGTATTTTATAAGCCAGCTTGAAGCAGTCCGACCTTATAAACGCTAAGTAGAAAGCAAATTGTGGGCAAACAAACTTTCAAATCGTTTTTCAACTAACCGTAGATAAGCAAACAGCTACAGCCCAAAGGTTAGGTCTTAACGGGCAATCGAAAGGTCGGGGATACAAATCGTGGAACGAGTAATGGCGGATAAGAAGGGATTCTAACGGAATTGTAAGTAATTGTTGCGTTCAGACATTCTAAACTGTATTTTAAACTTTGATTTCATGTTTAAAATACAATTTATTTGCAAAAGGGATGTACTTAGTATTTTGACAGTTCTTAGGCATAACCAAAAATAATACCTTTGCCAAAAAAGTATAAACGTCAAAAATGTCATTCAAGCAGATGGGGGGAAAAAATCAAAAACGTTGCAGTTTTCAGTTCCAAAATGTCGTATGTGCTTTAGACATCCGAAACTCGCTCTAGACATTTAATATCCTATTCCTTGGCACCGGATTTTGAGATAGGGAGGCAAAATGGGGAGAGGCGGTTGTAAAAAATTTTATATCTTTGCGTCTGCGTGTATCAAGAAAAAAAAATCGAATCGATAGCCAGCGGCATGACGTAGACTTTTATAGACATTTTTTATATTAGATGATTATGTTTTCAAAATGTACCGTAATGTAAACTCGTTCAGCTACCCGTCCCGATATTTGGAATATCTGAGAGCATTATATAATATAACATAACGACTGTAATGCTAAAGGATTAGGCAGTTATGTACCTTGTAGGAATCCCCCTTTTCGCCAGTTATGGTTCAGTATCATGTGATAGGGTGTTAATAAAAATCAAATACTATAATATAGATCTTTTATATTTAACTAGCTTTTGCCCGCGGCTTCGCTCGCGTTAAATTCGGGGTATCACAGTTCCCCTTTCCTGATTCACAGGTACCTGCTACCTGTAGTTTTTTTCCTCGCGCTTTATTTATTGTAATAGCAATGCCAAGTTTTCTCTTTTCTTCCCTCTTTCTTTCTTCCTTCATATCTAAATCTTTTTAAAAAAAATGGCCTAAGTCCGTCTCAAGGGTCTCAACTATCTCTGATCCAAAATTCATCAAAATCGGTTTAGCCATTTAGGCGTGAAGACGTAACAAACAATAAACAAACTCAATTTTGGTTTTATATTAAGATAAAGTAACGATTTTGCTTCTAACAACTAATTGATATTTATTTGAGTTCTAAATTAAAAATAAAATTGTATTTCTTATTTTTAATGGCTATAGCTATAGCGACCTTCGAGAAAGCGCGGGGAAAAATCTAATTAAATCATAGTATAATATTGAATAATGACAAAGTTATTTTTTATTCTTTTATTAAATTTCTCCGAAGTGTATTGAAAAACGTCGTTTTATTTACGTGAGTATTTGTATCATCGTAACTGCCTTTTTTTGAGGATTGGAAATCAGCAAATAACTTCCCCCGCTCAGAGCGGAGCAGGGGTGCCAGATTTGTACTGACTAAAACCTACGTAGTAGCTATTTAGTAATCTGTGCTAAAACCCACCCATGTTACTCCTTTTGCCTTTTATGTTCCGGGGCCGCGGTATCTCTTTCGAACAACCCGCAACCCCGGCAGATATGTCGTTCGTCTGCATGTTTTTATTAGGTACAATCACGAGCAATAACATCTAAACACTTACTTACCTATCAAAATTTAAAAGCATTTTTCTCTTGAAAAACAGTTTCTACTTTGACATAAGACTTATTTCGTAAAAGTATGGCTTCAAAAATACTATGTTCGTGAAACCATAAAACGTTAATCGATACAGTAGCAGGAAATCGCTTTTTAATTTTTGTTAGTGTCTACATGTTGTTGCTAGCGACTGTACCTCTGACTTTATTCATTTTATTTTTAAGAAAGCTTACAAACTAATAACAAACGTAAATATCATGCAATAGTTGTCCTACGCAGTTTCATATACCTACGTCTTCAGTTGCTGCCCCGCTCCCGAGGGTAGTAGCGTGATGTTGTTTACCCTATTACTGAAAAATTGTTAAAATTGGTTCAGTAGTTCTGGAGCCTAATCGATACAAACAAATCATTCTTCTGTATAATGTTGGCATTGATAAGTTTAACATTTTTCTAATTACCTACAAGCTTCCATAATATGTAAATAATTACTTAGGTAAACGTTATATTAGCGTTGACTAGTTAATACTGTGTTTTGAGTAAGTTTTTTAAACAGATCAATTAATAGCTATGTGAACATATGAGTTAAATACTATATGTCAAGCTAGCAGAAGGACCTGTCAGGGCCACTGCCTGCCGGGGTTGCGGGTCGATCGAAGGAGATACCGCGGCCCCTGAACGTAAAGGGCAAGAAGGAACATGGGTGGGTTTTAGTCAGTACAAGTCTGACACTCCCCCCCGCTCCGCCCAGGGCGGGAAAAGTTATTTGATGATTTACCTAAAAAAAGGTTTATTAAATGTTAAAAATCGATAATGAATAGAATGGAATAGAATATACTGTATAGAACACCAAAATTGAAGAAAAACTGTTAAAAAAAAATGCGAAATCTATGGTTACAATGGCGGTCTTATCGCTAATAGCGATATCTTCCAGACAACCTTTGGATGGACTTTACGAATATAAATATACAACGGGGGGTAGTCAATGGTGTACCTACTGCTAATACTACACAAACAATTAAAATAAAGTTATTTATTCAAAATATATAAATAAATACATATAATCTATTTATACATGAAAATATATGAAAAAAAAATGAAGTAAGTACTATTTGTTTTTTTTTTGCGATCACGAATAAGGAAAATGTGCTGTAAAAATCTATTCTTGCAATAACACTGTACCAACCTAAATATTTCAATGAATTCGTCTATAAATCGCCAGTCATGGTGACTGCAAATTTTTTAAGTGTTAGATCTAATGAGAATTTCAGTAAAAACTTTTGTTGTGCTTTTTTGCAGCCATCTTAAGTTCTGTATTGCGTCATTTTTGTGTTGTTGTGTTGAATATTTTCAAACTCAAACCATTTATTTCAATTAGACCATCACAGGCACTGCTTTATGTCATAAAAACAAAAAAAAAGATGCTGTTACAGTCCCAGTCACAAGACATAATAACTTGTGAAAGTACTGTAGTTGTCCATTCCAAAGCGTAGTTCTCTTTGGGGAAGAATGGGCAAGAAACTCCATGGACACTCTTTTAAATCATAATACTTATTTTACAAAATAATGGATCATCACAGTAACATTTGTAATTTTTTTTAAGCATTTTCTTGTTTTGCCCAAAGCGACCTCAACATTTTTGAGGGTCATAGTAATACATACTTTCAACCAGTAGTTTCGGAGCAAATTGCCTGTGACAGCCGGACATACACAAGAGTGATCTTATAAACGACTCGATTTTTCTTTCAGACTTGCGGAACATTGGGGAAGTTACGTCGGATCTTCTCGTCGTGTACTGTACCAAGTCTAAAGAATAAAGTCTTACGGTGAGAAACATAGACACTAAAAAAAATCATCATTCGTTCCTTAGCTCGTAGAGCAACCTAGAATTTATGGACCAATCCATAAATTCAAGGTTGCTCTACGAGCTAAGGAACGAATGATGATTTTTTTAGCGGATGGGAAATCATCAAATAACTTCCCCCTCTCTGGGCGGAGCAAAGTGTCAGACTTTTACCCACCCATGCTCATTTATTTTGCCTGTTACGTTCCGGTGTCGCGGTATCTCTTCACAACTTGCAACCCCGGCAGTCGGTAGCCCTGGGACGCCTCTCTGCCTCACTGACATTTCTTTGAGGAGCGCGTAGAACACGAACGAACACATTGGAGAACTTTTGTCATTAAGTAATCAATATGAAATTATGATTTAATTTGATTTTTCCTCGCGCTTTGTCTACACTTACTGAAAAAGAAACAAAGGCATGATGACATCCCTAAACAGCCTAATATTAAAAATAAGAAATATTAATAATTTTTGAATTTAGAACTCGAATAAATATCAATTGAATCAAGCAAATTATTTTATAAATGATCATGTTTATTTGTGATATTCTATTGATAAACACATTTTGTTATATTAAAATGAATTTGAAGGCCTTAAAAACAGGCACCTCCTTTAAAAAAAGAATACTGCCGGTTTTAGGGATTTGAGCAGTTGTTTATTGTTTGTTACCCGTGATGATACAGAAAAATTACATCTTATAGCAACTTATTCCTGTGTAAGAAAGAGATGGTGTTAGACACCATATAGCTTTGTCTCTATCCCTCAGCGGAATAAGTTCTGCTTTAAAACGTCATGGTATGGTAGCTGGTTGTGCTATGAGAAAAAAGCACATGTGTGAAACATAAGTTCCATGTTGGACCTAATCGAAGTGTAATATAAGAGCCAGTTTTCAATTAAGTGTATTAAACAATATTTCTTAATCGCAATTACGAAATACACAAATTTAAAAAAAAGCATTTAACATACAGTATACCATCAAATATTTATAAATACATAAGGAACTAAAATTAAAAAAAATAGCACGTCGTGACTGCAACAAGTAGGTCACCACTCAGCATGATGCTGTGCTATGGGAGCCCACAGCACAGAGCTGGTTTTAGTGGTCAAATCGTCAATAACAAAATGTATCTCCAGACAGGTTTATTGTCTATTCCAAAGCGACCCTAGATCTTTATGAAGAAGAATGGGTACCTAAGTAATCTCTATCAATATTTTTTAACTCTCAAAATTACGATCAAAATAAATCAAAATATACGTAAGTAAATGACAAATTGTTAGAATTATTTAAACAGACATGGCTTACGACATTAAAAATAGATTTTTTTCCATGTAGGTATGCTTGTGTGAAGATTAGCGCTGTAAACATCGATCGGGTGGGCTCGGCAGTGTTCGTCAATTTCCGTAATTATGGGGCCAGGAAACTGGCGAGTGGCAGTTATTTAGATGTCTATCCAGGGTCAACATAAAAAAAACAACTTAAGTGTTAAGTGAATTATATGATGCTTAGCCTTTTCCTAACAATTAGGGTCAGCTTCTATTCCGACAGGATGCAGCTATAATAAAATACAGATCCATTTACAAACGCGACTATTGGTTTACCCAGACGATCAATCTAAGATTTTGATAATTAATGTCAATCGCAAAAGTGCAAAAGCTCAACATGATCGATGAATACGACATAATAAACACTTGGTAATCCACCTGGCATTATGCTGAGCTGGACTCCTTTTTGGTGCAATTTTGAGACACACACCGCTTATTAGTGGCCGACCTCAATAAATATATGTGACTAGCTGTTCTCCGCGGTTTCACCCACGCTGCTCAGCACCTGTTGGTCGTAGCGTGATGTTATATAGCCTATAGCCTTCCTCAAGAAATGGACTATCCAACACTACAATAATTATCCAATTCCAACCAGTAGTCCCTGAGATTAGCGCGTTCAAACAAACAAACTCTTCAGCTTTATAATATTAGTAAGTATAGATGTGTCTAAATGCCTATGGGTCGATTTAACTCAGTCTACCTTACTTTTTTTTCTGTGTGATGTTTTTTTTATTTTAATTCTTGTATTGTGTCTTTTGTTGCATCAAATAAATAATTTATCTATCTATCTACTTTGAGCACCAATCGATCAACTTTTACGCTAACTATAATTGATCATCGAATCCGACGGATTTAAACTAAGCTAAGTTGGAGCTGTGGAGGTGGCTACATACTGGTCCAACACAATAATTATGAGTTTTATCGACACGAAAAGAAGATTCAACATTCTAACAATTTTTTTTTGCCAATATGACAGTAGCTTTTTAGCAATAATGTCACGGCTGTAAATCCTGAATAGTATTACTAAGGTGTACCTAATTAGAATGCCTTTTCCCCTTTGCCATTGTCCATTGAAAATCGCTTTTTATGTTTGCCTTGAAAGACCGCCCTTTTCTTACTCTGCGCATACTTCGTGGCCACAAGCCCAACGCGCGTAATAGCAAAACTATTTACGGACAGCGCCCTTTGCCTAGCGAATCTGATCTGTATAACTTTGTTTTAAGAGTCATTTTACCCTGTTGACAAAGCGTCGTATACCGAGACATTTTTTCTTTTGCCTTGCCTTGACATGAAACAGCGAGTTGCCATTTTATTATGTTTTTTTTTGTGTTCATAAGGTTTAGATTAAAATGATAAAAGATTTTTGTTTAATACTTTCTAGTTTTTCTTTAAGGAATTAGGTAGTAGCAGCTATTTAGTCTGGTTTTGTGGCCAGTTGATGGCAATGGGGTCGCCCCCTTATATGTATAGGTATGGAATTTAAAAAATAACTTTAAGGTCAAACCCTTAGGGAACAACAGGCGTGATATAGTAACTATGACGGCAGGGTAGGGCCCCCAGTCACAATTTAAGACAATAGACAATTGTGAATTAAAAAAAAAAACAAGCACACAATATACAACTCTATTATAAGCAAACTTACCAAACACATAACTATTAAAAAGCTGGGCTATATTAAACTAGAAGTGCGTATAGTACGAATATTTACTTGTTTAATTAAGCAGGCCCCTAAATAGTAGATATTAGTGGCACAAACTCATCCGCCTCTGCCCTTTTTTTAACTTTGCCCCACACTAGGAATTACTCCTGTATCGTGGGTGCGTTTACAAACATTTAAACTCACATACACAAACAGCCAGACCCGAAACAACTATCTGCAGGTCATACAAATATTTGTTCCGTGCGGGAATCGATACCGCGACACGCAGCGCAGCAGTCGATCGCTCAGCCACTGCGCCAACCATGCCGTCAATGGAACTGTCTTCCTGCGTCTGCATTCCTGGGTTCATATATTCCTGGATCTATTCAAATCGCGAGTTAGTAGGTTTCTTTTAAGCCCGCAGTACACATTGAGCCAAGGTATTGGGCCAGCCTATTGGGCCAAGATAACGAATTCCCAATGTCGCTGTATACACATTGGTGTCAATCATAACGAAGCGCGCCGAAATCCTTTGATGTGTGAACAAAAAACCGACAACAATCGGTTTGCTCGCCAATGTTGGCGCCAACCGAACATCGCTGCCAACATACCGCCAAGTAGCCCTCTACACCTTGGGCCAAGAGGCTGGCCCAACACTTTTGCCCAATGTAAACTGCGGGCTTTAGGTTAGCTTGTTCCATCGTCGTTGTTCGTAAACAAGATTCAGATCAAGAACATGCGTATTAAAAAAAAATGTTGGTTACTCTATTCTACTAATATTATGTAATAAACATTTTATTCAAATTAGTGTTAATTACAAACCAGAAATA
This sequence comes from Ochropleura leucogaster, assembly GCA_958449745.1. NCBI lineage: Eukaryota > Metazoa > Arthropoda > Insecta > Lepidoptera > Noctuidae > Ochropleura > Ochropleura leucogaster. The sequence goes on along the minus strand of OY288228.1, from coordinate 5,471,569 downwards.
TTTCGCACTTCTGTGAGTAACTTGTTAAAAGTGAAATTGTAGAAAGTTAACAGTCAATGTCATGAGAAAATATAAAAAAATCTATCATTCTTTATCATTTTTCATTTTGACATTTATCCTTGGGTTTTCTTTCTTTTTAAATTCCAATCGTAGACAACGATTGTTGTTGTTTTTTTTTTTGTTAATTTGTAAACGGTAAATAATATTGATTAATTGAATGTAAAATCGCTGTCAATGTGATCGTTCGACAATATTTTCGCTATTGTTTGTCTTTTTATTTTACTAAATCTGTGTACCTATATTTTGATATAAATAGATATGTTTTATATATATACTATTTTTTATTATCATGTAGTATAAGTTAATAATTTATTTTCCGTTTTACACCTAACAAAACACATTTATAATCGTAAGTTAGACAGATTTGTCACATTTTGTTTATCGAGCCAACAAATTCATATCGTGTATCGATTTTTACACAGCCTTCGTTCCTTGTTATATTTGTGGATTTCCAAAAAGTTCAAAATATGTCAAACCTCGCCTAAAGCGTATTTTTTTTTAACTTTTTGGGATTCAGTATCTCAAAAGTGTTGTCCGTCTGTCTATCTGTCTGTCTTTATCTCGAGAACGTGTGAAGATGAAATTAAAACGAACATACTCAAGTCTGTGGTCTCTAAGAGCTGTGAAAAAATCAACCCTCTAAGGCCCGGTTCCAAAAAACTAAACGTCTCGTTTTAATAATAAATAATAATAATAAATATCTTGGGACAACTCACACACGGCTATCTGATCCCAAGCTAAGCAGAGCTTGTGTTATGGTAACCAGACAACTGATATACATACTTATATAATTTATAAATACATACATATTATAGATAAATCACACCCACACACAGAACAAACAATCATGCTCATCACACAAAGTTTGTCCTGGATGGGAATCGAACCTACGACCTCCGGCTCAGCAGTTAGGGCACTAACCACTAGACCAACAGGCCCGTCTAGATTTTGCTTACGGATAATAGTATTTTGACATAAGTTCTATGACGTATGTCAAAATACTACTATCGTTAAGCAAAAAGAATCGTTTTATCTTTATTGGAACCGGCTGTAAGTATACGCAGTCCAAAGACATGGTCGTTTATGTCACAAGTTATTTCAGAAACCTCGGTGCACGAATCCGGCTCGCACTTGCCCAGTTTTTAACTTTTTTTTTCCGCAGTACATTCTTTACACGTGGTTACGACCGCATTTTGAAACGAAGATAAAAAATTAGTAGGTCTTCAAATGGTGAAGTAGTGTAGTGATGAGACATCTGACCTTTTTGAGAAAATTAATAAATAAAAAAATGGCCCAATTTTTTCATGATTAGATAAGGATTTTTGTTAATCATTTTTATTTTTTGAGAAATGATGTAACGACAGTTTTGGATCATGAATTTGGATTGCTATATATGAGAAGAGGTTAGGGTTGCCAACTTTTTTGTTGAAAAAAACGTATAAAATGGTTTAGAAAGGAAAAAAAAAAGTATTTTTGAAATTTTATGTTTTTACTAGCTTTTGCCCGCGGCTTCGCTCGCGTTAAATTCAGGGTAACACGGTTCCCCTTTCCTGATTTACAGGTACCTGTAGTTTTTCCCTCGTGCCTGATGTATTGTTATAGCAATGCTAAGTTTTCCCTTTTCTTCCCTCTTTCTCCCTCATATCTCAATATTTTTAAACTATATTTGTACCAAAATTCATCGAAATCGGTTTAGCCATTTAGGCGTGAAGACGTAACAAACAAACTTACTTTCGCTTTTATAATATTAGTAAGTATTGCATTAAAAATGTACTTTTTTAAAAAATTTTAGCAAGTGCTAACTTGCTAACAATTTTTTTGTTATCTTTAAATGTTTCAAAGCTTATTCGAAAATCAAAATTTAAACTTAAATCAATAAGCAATTAGTTTTTAATTAAATTTATTGACGCTCTATTTCTCTCCTCTCGCCTCTTTAAATTCATAACTGAAAAAACTCTTACAGTGAAAGCATCACAGTAAAGGTTGAAAATAAAGTATTTCCCCATACTTAATTACATGAAACTATAACTTATTTCACCCAGTGCCTTTGTATGGGGCAGTCGGACCTACCAGCTATCATTTTCAGGATGCCGTTACAACTATTAAGCAAGCGTTGCAGTGAGGAAGCTGCTTTCTTAACCTTAGACGGGCCTGTTGGTCTAGTGGTTAGTGGCCCTAACTGCTGAGCTGGAGGTCGTGGGTTCGATTCCCACCCAGGACAAACTTTGTGTGATGAGCATGTTTGTTTGTTCTGTGTCTGGGTGTGATTTATCTATAATATGTATGTTCTTATAAATTATATAAGTATGTATATCAGTTGTCTGGTTACCATAACACAAGCTCTGCTTAGCTTGGGATCAGATAGCCGTGTGTGAGTTGTTATTATTAACCAAGCTAAAATCCAGAATCCGTAGCAGCTACAAAATAAAAATCCACTAACACTTTCACCCAACCTGGAAATCTGACCTCGTATCGTCTGTAGACTAAAGCCGACGAAAGATCCAGGGTCACTATCAGACAGAGAGAGTAGCCACTTTTATTTTGCTATCTCCTGCCTAACACTGGCCTGATTAATACTTTAAAGTCACGGCCAGCACTCCAGTCTCCATGAATGATTAGCTAAATAATCTAGAACAAAATGGCAACCTTCAACTTGTAGGAAACTTGTAGAACTCGTGGAAAAAGTAGACCAAAACAAATGATAGCAATGTTGTTAAAACATTGAATCATCTTTACACGAGTTTGTGTTTAGGTAATTGGGAAATGTTTAGGCAGATAAGGCTCTTACTTAAGACTAGCTTTCGCCCGCGGCTTCGCTCGCTTTATTTTTGGTATTACACACCAAGCAGACCTGCAGTTTTTGCTCTTGCGCCTGATTGATTTGTTATAGCAACGCTAAGTTTTCCCTTTTCTTCCCTGTTTCTCCCTCACATCACACTTTTTTTTTTAAAATAGCCTATGTCCGGCTCTTGATTCCCAACTATCTCTGTATCGAAATTCATCAAAACTGGTTTAGCCATTAAAGCGTGAAGAGGTAACAAACTCACTTTCGCTTTTATAATATTAGTAAGGAAGTAAGGATTACACCTCTATGAAGTCATTTTCGTTACGGTCGCATTTTGTATTTTAAATCAACATGCTGTACATGGTACTGCCCTGCAAATTGCAAAGAATATTCTTATATTCTTTGCAATTTGCAGGGCAGTACCATTTTTTTTGTTTGAGTTCTGCTGGCTGTACTGGCACTTACACCTTAAGAAAAGCCTGCTCTGGAGGAGATTCATTTTGATTTTCTAGCGAAGTTTGATGTCTTTCTGTGGTATGGAGCAAAACTTCAGTTGGTTAAAGCGACGCGGAAGTTTTAGACCTTTTATAATTTCACTGAATAGAGGACCGAAACAGTACTGCCTATAAATATGACATTGGGGACTCGCTCATCCTCGAGGAGTCTCCTAGTCTTCATTAATTTGCTACCTACCCTAAGAGTTCACGGTGCCGGGGTTGAGGGTTGTTCGAAAGAGATACCGCGGCCCCGCAACATTAAGGGCAATGTATAAGGAACATGGTTGAGTTTTAGTCGTTACAAGTCTGACACCTCCAAGCTCCGCCGAGAGTGGGGAAGTTATTTAATGATGATTACCCAACTGCTAAAAAAGGGGGAGATTCATTGATGACTCTGCGGATGGAAAAACATCAAATGACTTTTCCACTGGACGGAAAAGGAGTGTTGATCTTTTACTGACTAAAACCCATCCATGTTTCTACTTTTGCCCTTTATGTTTCAGGGCCCCTGTATCTCCTTCGAACAACCGGCAACCCCGGCAGGCAATGTGCCTGGCAGGCCACCCTTATGCCAAGCTTTGTCTAAAGCGCGTAAGTACGCTTTTTAATTACGATCCAAAATATTGCACGTTCTATTCAAATTCTACTCTTATTATTACTAAAAGATAAATGCCAAAATTTCCTTATCGGGGTTCAAAGAATTTGGGGCGTATCGTTTCGAGATTATTGACGCTTTTACAAGTACACGTGGCTCCGGAGGTCGAGAGGGCATTTCTGATGTTGTTCCAGACCTAGAAATCTTATCGAGAGCTTCTAATGAGGTGACCGATGGAATCGGTGCCACTACCACGTGTAAAAATGACGTGTTCGTGGAGTCTGCGATTGTTTTTTTATCTGGTTAAGATTTTCGCTAATGTTTGGAATGATATAAGTGTCACTTACATTATTATTAACACTTAAAACGGGATATTTACCATGTTTCTTAGTTATTCTGAGTTTCCGATACTTCGGCGATGTTGCTTACTCTATGATCACTGATCATCATCATATTCTGCCTAGCCTCTTTACCCAACTATGCTAGGGTCGGCTTTCAGTCTTACCGGATGCAGCTGAATATCAGTTTTTTACATGGAGCGACTGTCTATAATACGGTGTCCCTTGATAAGACTGGTTATCAGACTTTAGACACTGTAAAAGATCTACACATGACAGCCGGGACCAACAGCTTAGCGTGCTTTCCGAGGCACGGCGGAAACTCGGTACTTATATAACGGGTGGTTACCCATCCACAGACGAACCTAGGCAAGCGCGGCTTAATCTAAAGATCAACTCGAGCGGCTGCTAATATTTAACCACGAGCTAAATAATAGCAACGCTTTGATCACCAATGAACTGATAAGAAACAAACATGGTATGTCGGATTTCGCAGACCCGCAAAAGCAGTTTTGTCTTTAAATAAAAAATAGTTACTATTCAAAAAATATTTTTCCACCAAGCCCTTTTAAAAAACATGTTTTTTTATTTAACTTTCAAATACTTTTCCAAGACTTAATTTCATAAAAAAAAACACGTTCGAAGGTGTCACATTCGTGTTATTATTTATTGATCCAACTAATTTAATTATATTATTATCTTGTTTTGATTTTCACACAGAGCCTTAGGTCATATGTTCAACTTTAATCAAATATTTTCTCATGGTGTTGTTACATTTGTGGGATTCCATAGATTAAAAAAAGTAAAAAAATTTAAAGCCTTGTTTTAAGCTGTTTTTTAACTGACTTAAAAAAAAGGAGAAGATTCTCAATTCGACTGTGTTTTTTTTAAATGGCTACTCGCAGTTCGACCTATGACGTTGTTAGCTGCTCAACCGGACTTTGCTGTGGGTACCTTGAGAATATAGAAAATACTAGCTGTTCCACGCGGTTTCACCCACGCTGCTCAGCACCTGTTGGTCGTAGCGTGATGTTATATAGCCTATAGCCTTCCTCAAGAAATGGACTATCCAACATTAAAAGAATTTTCCAATTCCAACCAGTAGTCCTTGAGATTAGCGCGTTCAAACAAACAAACAAACTCTTCAGCTTTATAATATTAGTATAGATTTGCCTCCAGCCAGGGGCAAAACCATTCTAAACTAAGCGATTGCACGCTAAGGGCACCCCCTACGGGGTACGGGCCTCGGCTAAGTTCGGCGCTGGGAGACGACAGCAAAGGGACAGGCTGGATCTGAGTTCCATTATTTGGGGGATTTTGATTTACTGGCTCAGCTACGCGGGTTGGCTCGAGCAAAGAGTCGGACTGGGAGCTTTTACGTGGACGTCGCGACGGTCCTCGTCAGCGATGACGGAAAGATGGCGGCCTGTTTTTTAAGAGTACTGGTTTTCCTATCGCTTTCTTGAAGGATAGGGTCATCAGGGAGGAGCCGCTGTTGGTCCCGCCTGTCATTTGTAGATCTTCGACATGACCAAATGTCAGACTACCAGTCTTACTAACTAGGTTTTGGATGGAATGTAGAATGCATGAGTGAGCGAAGCGGGTTTGTTTTACAACCAACTTGGTTAGTTTCGGGCCAAGCCTGAAAGGGGGTGAATGCGGTGTGTATTGAACCCTTTTACATCCCGTCCGGCATTCACGCAAATGAAATATTTGTATGCTAACTATGGGATAGTGTCCTCATGATCTGCTACCCTACCATGACGTCTTAAAGTAGAACTTATTACACTGAGGGAAAGAGACAGAGCTAATACAGGGTGTCTAGCACCATCTCTTTCCCTCAGTGGAATAAGTTCTGCTTTTAGACGTCATAGTAGACCTACTGGTATTACTTGCAAAAGTTAATTGCAAATATTTGACACAATAATATGGAACAATGTAGCCAAGAGTCTCGACGACCATCTGTCGAAGCTCTCTTTAGGCGTTTGGTTCAAGGGCCTTATTCAGAAAGCAGTACTCCTCGATACTGCCCGCATTGTGAGGCGATTCAAGAGCAGGGCAGACCACTATTTTTTATATTTTTTCTTAAGAAATAGTTTCAAAATGCAATAAAAATGTAGATAGATAGATAGATAAATCATTTATTTGATGCAATAAAAGACACAATACAAGAATTAAAATAAAAAAAAACATCACACAAAAAAAAATTGCACACGTTAAAAAAAAAAAGAGTCAGGTAGACTAAGTTAAATCTACCCATATAGGCATTTAGACACATCACATAGATTTATTGAGGTCGCCCACTAATGGGCGGTGTGTGTCTCAAAATTGCACCAAAAAGGAGTCCAGCTCAGCATAATGCCAGGTGCAGGGCCGGATTTAGGGGGGGGCAACCGGGGCGAAAGCCCGGGGCCTCCACAAGCAGGGGGCCTCCACAATAGAGACTTCGGAAAAAAAATCTTTCAAATTTCAACTAGTAAACCTAGTAAAAATCTTTTCCTTTGATATTTTTTTTTCGCTTTTACCTTTACCTACAGCCTAAAGTACTTTATACATACATGATTATTTGATTATATTAATCTTAAATATTAACAGAAACAGAAATCATTGATCTATATTTGTTCACTCCAATCAGGCAACCAGTGAAATATCAAAATCTCAAATGGCCCTGATAAGCACTTCCAATTTACTACCCATCTTGAGGGAGTACCCCAATGGCTCAATGGCTCAGTGGGGTGGTACTTGCCCGCAACCTCGGAGGTTGGGTATTCCATGTCTCGACCATTTAAAAAAAAGTATAAATATATACATATGAATTAATTGCAGTATGTGAACAATTGGTGTTATTCAATTCTAAACTCAATTCTAAATGATTCTTGAATCGGCAATGCGTGCAATAGAATCATTGAAATCATTCGTGAAATCCAAACGAAATGATTTCGATAAATAAGAGGAAGCAGCCAAAAAAATATCCCATACTGATGAATATGTACAATCGCACACCCGCACCAGAACGAGAAATGTGAGGTTGAATCCACTCGATTACGGGAAAGCACAAAACGCAAATCTGTCACCCAAGGAGAAATACAAAGTATCCGCCTTCATCCCAGTGGTTGACCAGCTATCTGTTTCTCTTACTGAAAGATTGCATGCCTATGAAGCTGTACGTTCGAGATTTGGATTTCTGAATCGCAACGAGAAGCTGGATGCTGAAAATTTGCACGCTGCAGCAGAAGCATTGGTGAAAGTGTATACGGATGATTTAGAGCCTAGTCTTGGTAATGAGTTGGTTCAATTTGTAACTTTGATTGATTCAAACAAAAAGGACTATGGAAAAGATCAATCGCCGAAAGTATTTTACTACCAAATTCTCGAAGATCAAAAATTCAGAGCTACATTCCCAAACCTCGAAATTGCATTGAGAATGTATTTGGTTTTGATGGTATCAGAGCGCTCATTTTCAAAAATGAAAATTATAAAAAATAGGCTTCGAACCACGATGGGACAAGACCGTCTATCGAAGCTTTCTCTCCTGAGCATTGAAAGCGATTTACTCCTAGAACTGGATTTCAGCGAAATCATCAACGATTTTTCGGCAAAAAAGCTCGGAAGGTTCCGTTCGTTAACACTAAAATTTAATTTCAAATAATTCTTGTTTCCGATTATATTCACATGTGTTTGTTAAATACTAAGAGAATCTACTTCGTTTCACAATACATTATTTATTGAAAAACTCAACTGAAAAAAATTGTTCATTTTATTTGGAAAATAATTTGGGGCAAGGGGGCCTCCACTCCTTTGTTGCCCCGAGGCCTCTGGACCCCTAAATCCGGCCCTGGCCAGGTGGATTACCTGACGCTGGTATTCTGCTGAATCCTGCTAGTGACACACGGATGTCGAGATAATGTGCGTCGAATATTATGCAGGTGGGTTGTGGGTAAGAAAGACCGACTGTGTGTGTGAATGTGTTTTGTTAATGTTTCTTTAAGTGTAGTTAATATTTTTTAGTGTTGTTAATAGTTAATATTACTTATTCTTAACAATCTGAAAACATTAACAAACTTGAATAAGATGTAAATAAAGGGAATATTAATATGAATCACGTTAAAATTATTTAAAAAGGTCACAGGGTCAGTTAATATTATATCAATAAATTGATACTTTATGATTAATATTATTAACATATGAAAATTCTAATAGTGTGGCCATTTGTAAAATAACATCAGTTTGGCCACCTGCTTTTTTAAAATATACCCATAAACCCAAAAAAAAAACGTAATATTTTATTAATCAAATTCTGAGAATTGACAAGCCTACTTACTTTTTGCAGCGGTAGCAAAGTTCAGTATTGACGTAAGAAAACTAGTTTTGACTGTGCCAATAGGCAGATATAAAAAATCTAACATAATACCTACGTCATTCGAACATATTTTCTAATGAAGTCTTTTAAGGTTTCGTAATTCGCAGTGAAAAGTCTAAATTGGAATTATAAGCTCATCAAAATAAATACAAAATCGCTAGCTTTTGCCCAATCGTTAAATTCGGGGTAACACAGTTCCCCTTTCCTGATTTGCATATAGCAATAAATAATAGCAAAGCTAAGTTGTCCCTTTTTTTCCTCCGACTCCCTCATTTCTCACTTTAAAAAAATTGCCTATGTCAGTCTCCAGGGTCCTATCTCTGTACCAAAATTCATCAAAATCAGTTTTGCCATTTAGGCGTAAAGACGTAACAAACAAACAATCATACAAATCATATGCCCTTATAATATTAATAAGGATATATAAAGCTTGTAGGAAATAATTCAAAATTAACTATTTACAAGAAATGGTCTTTTTTATATTGCTTCTTGGCGTTTTATTAGCACCTCAAAAATTGAATAGGAAGCGTAGATTTTGCTCAACAACCCCATCTGCCTAGCCTGCCTAACCCAATGTCGGGATCGGCTTCTCATCGGACGCAGCTGAATAACATTTACATTAGGAACACGATTGCCTATCCTATTATATTATCCTACTAATATTATAAATGCGAATGTTTTTGAGGATGGATGTATGGATGTTTGTTACTCTTTCACGTCTTTCGTGTCGACGACACGGTTGGCGCAGTGGCCGAGCGATCGACTGCTGCGCTGGGTGTTGCGGGTTCGATCCCCGCACGGAACAAATATTTGTATGACCTACAAATAATTGTATCGGGTCTGGCTGTTTGTGTATGTGAGTTAACAGTATAGTTCGGTATGGACATTCAAACCTTTGCTGGCTCCTTACTGGTCCCGAAAGGGGTCGAACATTTAAGTCATGAATACGACCTCGTCATTATTTTTGTAAATATTTTATTTTTCGGTTAAAAAATAATATGGGTGTGTATTCATTAAGATGGTAGAATAAAAGATTTCATTAATTTATGTTTTTTTACTGTAATTCTCGTACGCTCGGCAATACATCAACTTATATATTTCCAGTATGACATAGCCTCGTTTTGCATACCGATACCGATAGATGTCCCGTACAGTAAAAGATTTTGTTTTTTTTTCTGTATGGCATCTCGCAGTTCAACCTAAGAGGTCGTCGTCTGCTTAACCGGGCAAATCCTGAGTGGATACCTTAAAATTTAAGGCCTCCAGCCAGGGCGACTAGGTACACGCTAAGGGCACCCCAGTGGGGTACGAGCCTCGGCTTAGGGCGTCGCTGAGGGAGGACAGCAAAGGGACAGACTGGATCTGAGTGAGAGTGAGTGATTCGCCTAAACTGGTTTTATATAGGTAGCTTGATAGGTCGCAATGTGCACATATGTATAAACAAAAATGTTCTTGAATTTTTTGCTATCTTTCATCAAAATTACATAAACAATTGAAAATATAATGGAACGGAGATAATATTATTTAACTGCGCAAATTCGTTTTACAAGAGGTCATATCAAGTCAAGCGATTTTCGCATTTAATGAATAAACAGATTTCATTAATTTATGTAATTTACAGGGTGACGAATCGATGTCGGGACGGTATTTCCTAATTTTGCAAAATTATTTTATTAGTCCTACGTAACGCACCGGATCAACGCAGGATGGATGAAATGGCGACAGCTCACTGGAACAACTTGTGACCCACGGATGCCGCTCAAGTTAAAGGGGAAAATATATAAGTCCGTGATTAGACCTGTTGTATCTACTTACTGTATGGGTCAGAATGCTGGGCTGTAAAAAAGGTGGATGAAAAACGATTGCATGTAGCGGAGATGAGAATGTTGAGATGGATGTGTGGAGTGACAAGAATGGATAAAGTAAGGAATGAATATATTCGAGGAAGTTTGAAAGTTGCGCCTGTTACAGAAAGGGAGTCGTTTGTCTTGGTATGGACATGTAATGAGGAGGGATGAAGCACATGTAACTAAAAGAGTAATGGAGTAAGGTTAAGAGTAAGGTTTTATTTTTATAGAAAATCAATGGTAATGTATCATTATCATTGATTTTCTGACTTTGAAGTTATTATTTTTAAATAATCTAGTTGGCAGTTTTCGTTATTATCCAAATCAAGCTCGTAGGTACTTTGGGCATTTTTGAAGTAACCCCAATGATTGGGCGTCATCGACATATTCGCGCGCATACCACAGATAAAAATATTCACAACAACAATACCTAAAAGAACTATCTTAACCACTCTGCACGACAGGATTTTGACACATGACACATCAGCTGAATCGGTGGGGTGACGCGAATTGTCATGAAATTCAAGAATTTTTCATCAATTTACAGCATTCAATTTTGTTATTAAAAATAAGTCACAGCGGCTGTTTCATACGATAAGTTTGAGATTTATATTTCCAAAAACCTCCTATGGCCGATAAAACAGCGTCGATCTATTGTAAATGTGTGTAAAATACATATTACTACAGCCTTCCAAAAATTAGGAACTTTAAAAACGCTGGAAATAATGCACATACATAAGATAACCCTTTGATAATAAAATCGGAAATCCAAAATAAAAACAGTGACATTCCATCTGCATTCTTATTTTTGCCATTTTACATATAAATTAATAAAAAAACACGATACAAATCTCGACAAAAAATACTACAAAATGTGTTGCAATATGACATTTCTTAGTGCTGACCGTAAAACTAAGTTCCATCATTACGATTAAAAAGTTGCATTCAACCTAATCGATAATCGTAATAGAGTAAACTTTCAAAAAAGTTTTGGGACCATTGAGGAATTTACCTATGGAGATGGCATATTACTCTAGTATAGATATTATAGTTGTACAAATATCTATGATATCGATTAGAAAAGAAAGACAACAGCATTTTGTCTCGTGCTTTTTTGTTATGGTTTAATTATTTTGTTATGCGCCAAGATTTGGTAGGCACATTTGCTGTCAAACGGTTTCGCGGCAACCAATTTTGTAGGTCATGCTAATAAGGAGACCTTTGCGTAGCAGTAAGCGATTTAGCCTATTAAAAATAGGCCGGCCAAATGCGAGTCGGACTCACGCACCAAGGGTTCCGTACAAACTGACGACATAAACGGTCATATCTTTTCTCTGCGTAGACTTGGAGGGTTGTTTTTTTTCACAGCTTCAAGGGACCACAGATTTGATATTTGGGTTGTGTTATTTATTATGAGGTACGGAACCCTAAAAAGTATTTTTAAATAGGGTATCTCTATTTTTTTTGAATTTAAGGACTTCTTTAGGAATTTAAAAGAGGCCTTCTCATAAACTTCTCAGGAATTCTTTAGGAACTTATTTATATCGGTCTTGCGCCAATTGGATGGGAAATCATCAAATATCCGCTCTTGTTAAACTTTTAACAAAAAGTCGTTGTCGTCTCGCGGCGCCCGATCCCTGTAGCGTCTCCAGCGGTGGCTGGCTTGGTTTGAGGTTCTATCCTTCAAACATCACCATCTCCTCCAGGACAGAGCGGTGCTCCGCTCAAAAGAGCAGACTGCCTGTGTACTGCAACGTGTCCTCCGGGCGATAGTCACATTGGTGACACCTGGGTTTTTCTTCCCGCCCGATGATGTGCAGGAACGTCCCGAAACCTTCGTGCTCGGTGAGGATCTGCGTCAGGTGGTAGGTGAGGATGCCGTGGCGCCTCACTTTCCCCGCTCTGGGAGGAGCGGGGGGGAGTGTCAGACCCGCAATCCCAGTAGGGTGCTGCCGGGATCGCGGGTTGTTCGAAAGAGATACCGCAACCCCGAGTAAAAGAAGGAACTTCGATCGGTGGACATCAGTCAGTAAAAGTCTGACACTCCTCCCCGCTTCGCCTGGAGCGGGGGAAGTTATTTGATGATTTCCTACCCCAAAAAAAAACCCCGGTACACGACATCAAGAAAACTCCAGGTTCAAAATAGGTTCATTTTGTACCTGGAGTTTTCTTGATGTCGTGTACCGGGGTTTTTTTTCCATCTCAATTGTGGTCTCCCTCTAGGCCATTTTTACCCCAAGGCTTCCACTCCAAGAACACTTTGGTCTACGAGCCATGATTTAGGAAAGAATGAAAACGCTTTCCAAATAACTAATCCAACCATACTACAAACAATTTTGTCGAACAAATATAATATTTATCTTGGCTGATTTTTTTTACTGACCAAGATCATAATAAGGTCGTTCTATATTCAACCTTGTTTATTTCTAATTGCAATTCACATTCTAATAGTAGGTACAAAACCAAATTATTAATAAAATAAACATTTTAATATAAAATTCGAACAGCGAGCGCATTCCTTATTTGAATTTTTATCTGAAAATAAAATTGGCGCGAATTTAGCCATAGATCAGATTCTACTGTTTGTTGTTGAGTCGGTTTTAGTGGCGTAAAAAATATTATTATCAATATTTATAGTATTTTACACGTATTACAAAATTATTCTTATTTTCAGCTATCAATTTCTGATATTCCTTATTTTAATTATTCGAATTGATTGATTTACAAGAAAATAATCGATTGAAATAATCGCATTTACACATCACAAAATTAAAAAAAAAAAGAAATGGACGTCAATTTCGAAAGTGAATTTAGTAGTGGTTATGAATATTACGTGTTATTGGTCCTATTGTTGCAAATTCCGATAAGATCTGGGCATTGTCATGTTATTTATAACATTTGAAATGATATTTGTGTCAGTTGTTATAGAATCTATTCGCGTCCGTGTGATATAATGTGGAATGAAAAATGTAAACAAGCACGATTGGCGCGATACTTCGACTTTAGATTTCAAAATGTATCATTACCACTGCTAATATAAGTTCAGTTACGAATGATTTCTTCACGTAATAAAAGGACACGTTAATCATGCCCAATAATATGGAGTTTAAAATTTTAAATGTCCGAAAACCTACTTTTTATGATTTTTAGCGCCGACCTACACTGCCATCAAAATGGCGAAGATCGTAATTTACGCATTTGGATTTTATAAGACTTAATTAAGAAACTTCCTCAATAATTAAAGAACTTCTAATGACGTTTACATATGAGTTTTTTATTCTACTATCTTAATTAATTCACACCCATATTATTTATTAACCAGAAAATAAAATATTTACAAAAATAATGAGGAGGTCATATGACTTAAATGTCCGACCCCTTTCGGGGCCAGTACCGAGCCAGCGGAGGTTTGAATGTCGAGCCCCCGAAGGGGTCCGTACCGAACTATACGGTTAAATTTAGAAAAAAAAACACAAAACACAGCATTCTCTTTGAATTCAAAATGGCGGCTGGAAAGGTCGAATGCTGCACGTGTTTCCGGCCTAGAATATTATCGTAACATGCTCTCTTTAAATGCCTGATGAATGATTATGATGTAACTCGTGTAAAAATTATCAGCTGGTCTACTTATAGTCCTGAATGTGAGCCTTATTGACAACAAGGGGCAGTATGAGGAGTACATTCAACTCCGTCTAATAAACCTGCTTTCTTTTGCGAGACAGGCAGTTGCACCATTAAAAAAAAAATTGGAAAATAACTTTACTTCCGAAAGTCTGGTGCTTGTTTTATTGTTTTTTTTTGCCAGCGAGGCGGGTTAGTGAAATGTAGGATTATCTATACTTCTATACTATAATATTATAAAGCTGAAGAGTTTGTTTGTTTGTTTGAACGCGCTAATTTCAGGGACTACTGGTTGGAATTGGATAATTCTTTTAGTGTTGGATAGTCCATTTCTTGAGGAAGGCTACAGGCTATATAACATCACGCTACGACCAACAGGTGCTGAGCAGCGTGGGTGAAACCGCGTGGAACAGCTAGTACTATATCTATACTAATATTATAAAGCTGAAGAGTTTGTTTGTTTGTTTGAACGCGCTAATTTCAGGGACTACTGGTTGGAATTGGAAAATTCTTTTAGTGTTGGATAGTCCATTTCTTGAGGAAGGCTATAGGCTATATAACATCACGCTACGACCAACAGGTGCTGAGCAGCGTGGGTGAAACCGCGGAGAACAGCTAGTTTATTATAAGTAAGTACTATTAATAAAATGTCCAATTTATTGGAGTGTCAGAATCGCTTATGATCACTTAGTGATGAAGGCTCCCTCGGTAAGCGAGTCTGTTTGTCAATACCCTTTATCTTGGTAACGCGTGGAAGTGTCGAGTTAAAATTAAAAACTCTGTGGTTCCTTTATGCTATGAAAAAAAAAACAAGCCTCAAAAAGTCTACGAAGTCAAAAATATTTGGTTTATGACTCAAGTTTGTACGGAACCTTCGGTGTGCGAGTCCAACTCGCGTTTAGCCAGTTGTTTGGCGAGTATAGAGCATAGATATTGGGTATTTTCTAACAGGAACTTCAAAGTAGCAATTACGTTAGTCTAGATTTGGGCCCGGTTGATAGCGATAGGGTCGACCCCTATTATTATATAACTAGCTGATCCACGCGGTTTCACCCACGCTGCTCAGCCCCTGTTGGTCGTAGCGTGATGTTATATAGCCTATAGCCTTCCTCAAGAAATGGACTATCCAACACTAAAAGAATTTTCCAATTCCAACCAGTAGTCCCTGAGATTAGCGCGTTCAAACAAACAAACAAACAAACTCTTCAGCTTTATAATATTAGTATAGATTAAACATAACTGGCGTAATGTAGATGTAGGTACTCCTCTGCTTACCCCTTTGTTGATCATAGGCGTGATATACTCAACGTTAATCAATATTGAAAACAATTAACAATCCGCAGACCAGTCAACGAAATACTTAAACACGAAGCCGTGTTTATAAAAATCAAGTCCAAAAACATAAAAAAACCGGTTTGAATTCGACGAGTTTATTTAAAAATTGCTTATTAATGGCGGCCAAGCTAAAAATAGCATCAGTAAATGCTTGCTTTCTAATTTTGGCTCGCTTACATCACAGAACTGTACATAATACCTACTCAGTTCAAAAAACGTGAACAAAAACGTTTATTGATAAAAAAACTTGTTCCTTTTTGTTATTTCGTTTGTTACGATACAGTTTTAAGTAAGAAGGTCAAGTTTGATTGAGTTTAGCTTATATTAGAAGTTTTGCCCGGTTAAGCAGACGACAATATCCTTGGGTTGCGCCTGTTACAGAAAAATTTAAAGGGAGTCGTTTGTCTTGATATGGACATGTAATGAGGAGGGATGAAGGACATGTGACTAAAAGAGTGATGGATCTGAATGTTGATGGACGGAGAGCGAGAGGAAGGCTAAAGAAAAAATGGATGGAATGTGTAAGGAATGATATGAAGGAGAAAGGAGTAAATGATGCCGTGACGTCTGATAGGGGAGAATGGAAGAAGAAAACGTGTTGCGCCGACCCCAAATAGAATGGGACAAGGGCAGGAAAATGATGAATATCCTTGGATAGACACGAGAAGCCATTAAAAAAAGCCGTTAGTAGGGTTAAGCGGCCCCGGAAAAAAAAGCGCAAAAGAAGGAGCATGGGTGGAATTTAGTCAGTAATAGTCTGACACTCCTCTCACTCCGCCCAGAACAGGGCAAGTTATTTGATGACTTTCCAGTTTTAATATCTTTTAAACTATAATACATACTGGCTCAAACTAGGTAAGGCCAAAATGCACGCTGATACAACAAAAAATATAAAACCTCTTTGCAATACAACCGCCAATTTAAAAAAAAGTGTTTCACATGTGTATCCTTTTCTAATGAATTACCTAGAAATCTAAGAGAACTCTCATTTAAATATTTCAGAAATAAATTGCATAAATGGTTGACAGAAAACCGCTTCCATATGAATTAATGCAACATAAAATGTAATTTTATCGTATTACTAGCTGTTCCACGCGGTTTCACCCACGCTGCTCAGCACCTGTTGGTCGTAGCGTGATGTTATATAGCCTATAGCCTTCCTCAAGAAATGGACTATCCAACACTAAAAGAATTTTCCAATTCCAACCAGTAGTCCCTGAGATTAGCGCGTTCAAACAAACAAACAAACAAACAAACTCTTCAGCTTTATAATATTAGTATAGATGTGTAGTTTTATGTTGCAATATGGTGTCACCGTTTTTTTTTATTTAATAATTATTTTACTTTAAATTAGTTTGAGGAATTTTTTGTACGTTTAGCTTAATTACGCATTATTTAACTAATGTAAAGTTATATTTAGCTCTTCATAGCCATCATTTCTTCTCTCTTAATCAGGCCATTAGTCAACCATTAGTTGCCATTTAGACAACCAAATGAATTTAAATCAAGTTAACCTTCTTCTTGAAACCTTTTTTTACGTTGGCAAATTTTAAAGACTTTTTAGAACATTGTCTGTACTTTGATCTCATAATGATGTTGGGTCGTTTTGTTCTAAATATAGGTACTTAATACCGTAAGGTTTTCCTTAAAATTCATAATAAGGAAAGGAGATCAGTCAAATATGATATAACATTGATTGTATTGTAGATATTTCTGATTAAACTTTTCGTAGCTTGTCCCGGAAAAGGCTTTCTTACTTCGACTTTGCCCAAATAAGGTTTTCTGTTGACCTTAACTTGTCGAGACTTGTCTTGGAGGAAGAGGCGAAGTGTTGCCATTCAACGTGGCAATGCCGCGCTGCTAGTCGTCTTGGGCACATGACCACCTGACGGCGTTGAAGAGAAGTTTTTTAATGGATTTTATAATATCGGAGCTCAGAAAAAGTGTCAGATTTTTATTGACTAAAACCCATCCATGTTCCTTATTTTTCCCTTTGTGTTCCGGAGTTTCTATTTCGAAAAACCTGCAACCCCAGCAGGTAGTAGTAGCCCTGGCAGGCCCCTCTGAGTTAGTACCCGTTATGTTAGTTTGCTGTCAGTTGCCAAAACGACAAAGGCATTTACTTTTTTGCCAATCACAATCATTCAGCCAAAAACTTGGTCATTTAAATGAAAAAAAAAACCTCAATTGACGCAATATTGCGTTTTTGGAAAGTGTAGCAAGTTTGTTCATGGTCACGTGTTTTTGCTGGATTGTCTGTGCAATTCAAAATGGCCGATGTTTTCAAATTTTAGCGAATTTGGTAGACTTTTTGTAGAGTTTTTCAACTATAAGTACGGCCAACGAGAAGCGATACGAAAGGTCATTAACCTAAAAAACAACTGTGCCGTTGACAATCTAATATTTAGCTCTTTCCATCTTGTGCCTTTGTCGTAATGTCTCGTTCTCCCGGCAAAAACATGATAACGTTAAGACGGGTTCGCCAACATTTGGGCGGCTATTTTAGATGGGGTTTTAGCATGGGTTTTGTTTACATTTGGTATCGCTTCTCGTTGGCCGTGCTATAGTTGAAACCATGCAGATACTGCTGCATAAGGGCTCCTGGGTTATAACCTCGATTCAGGTTGTTTCCAGTGTAGTGCCAGATGTTCAGAGCAACCAAAATCAAAATTTGTGCTCAGTAGGCCTACTATGACATCTTAAAGTAGAACTTATTCCACTGAGTGAAACAGATGGTGCTAGACACCCTGTATAGCTCTGTCCCTTTCCCTCAGCGGAATAAGTTCTGCTTTAACACGTCATGGTAGGGTAGCTGGTAATGACAATCGGTTGTATGATATCTTGAGGAAGCCATCCAGGAATTATCACGGCTAAAAGAAATATAATAGACATGTGATATCATTTAATTTACAGAAGATCTGCCTGGAGGACTGCAGCCCGCTCCCTCTCGAGTCTCGTTTGAGAAGAAGCTTGTGTCTGAAAAGTGGGAGCTGTTTAATTTGCTAATGGCAATGGGATTAGCCCTTAATACATATGGTTAATGTAATTTGCTCCTAAAACATACCATCTTTCGAAAAGGTTTTGTGTTTTCCTACAAAATTTTATAAACTAGCTGGCGCCCGCGGCTTCGCACACGTCATATCAAACAATCCTGTGTTATTCCAGACTGTAATCTACCTCTGTGCCAAATTTTATCAACATCCGTATAGCCGTTTTGACGTGAAAGAGTAACAGACATCCATAGCCATACATCCATCCTTACAAACATTCGCTTTATAATACTGGTAGGATAGTAGGAAGTAGGGTGGTTAACGTAATTTGCACCTAAAACATACCATCTTTTGAAATGGTCCTGTGTGTTTCTACAAAATATTACAAATGCCAAAGATTGTAACGTTGTTGTATGGATATTTTTATTTTATTAAATGATTTGAATTTGTTGCTCTTTCACACAATAACTACGAAACGAATCTAAATGACATTTGGCATAAAGAAAAGACAGTTTTTACGCACTTGTAGTACGCTCTAATCTAGTAGGACAATTACCGTTTTTTTTTTTACAATAAATCATTTTACTTCATTTAAGAATAGAACAGACGTGAGGCAATTATCCAAACATGTGGTCTTATAATAAAATCTAATGCTGTTTCCTATATCGAATAAACTTACGATAAGGGCGTTAATGTAGACATCAAAATGCATCTAACTGCGAGTTCAATTCAACTGTTAGATAAAAATAAACGTAGAGTTAACTTTCGAAACGAACCAGGTTCTTTATTGCGTCATAACAGTTTTTGCGCCGTGTTTTGAGTATTTTTCCGTTGCTTAGAGGCCAGTGGAAGTTTTTAGATCGACGGACATACCTTAGTTATTTGTTGATATTTTTGTATGTATTATTTTCCTTGTAGAGCAATAACTATTAATTGAATTTACCTATTAACGGTAATTAGGAATAGGAAAATGTTGGATGTAGGGACATACTAACGTAGCAATGGATGGAATGTGTAAGAAATGATATGAAAAAAAGCGGTGACTATTAATAGATATATGTGTGGAAGAAGACGTAGTGATGGACCCCAAATGAATTGAGATAGAGGCAGTAAAATAACAATCCGTTGATCTCAAAAACCACTTATTGTTTTGTTAAATTCAGTCTAACTTTAAAACGCTTTGAGAAACCAAATGCAGCTTTAAGTAACTTGCCTAATTTAAGGTTATTTGTTAGTTATAAAACCCTACAGTACAAATAACCGCTCTTAAGTTGTAAGTATTTGTTTTTTTTGAGAATTGTATCTGATCTCGCAGTTTAACCTAGGAGGTTGTCGTCTGCTTAACCACGCAATTCCTGTGGATACCTTGAAATAAAGGCCTCCCGCCAGGGCAAAAAACTTACAAAGTAAGCGACTACACGCTAGGGGCATTCCTTGATGAGGACGAACCTCGGCTTAGGGCGTCGCTGGGGCAGGATACATAGGGACAGACAGGATCTGAGTTATATTATTTAAGAATTGGTTTGCCTTTAAATAAATAAATCATTTATTTGATGCAACAAAAGGAATTAACACAAAAAATATCAAACAGAGAAAAAAATAGTAAAAAAAAAAGTAAAGTTAGATTGACCCATAGACACGAGTTTAGACACATCACAATCTAATATATAAAATTCTCGTGTCACAGTTTTCGTTCCCATACTCCTCCGAAACGGCTGGACCGATTTAAACGAAATTTTGTGTACATATCGTGTAGGTCTGAGAATCAGTTAACATCTATTTTTCATACTCCTAAGTGAGCAGCGGGTGAAACCGCTGGGCACAGCTAGTAGGTACATTTATAAAGGTCGCCCACTACTCGGTGATGCGTGTCTCAAGATTGCACCAAATAGGAGTCCAGCTCAGCATAATGCCAGGTTAGACTACCTCACTCTGGTATTCGGCTGAATCCTACTAGTGACACAGTGCTTTTCTGAAGAACTTCATCATGACAATACACAAGACGGGCCTGTTGGTTTAGTAGTTAGTGGCCCTGACTGCTGAGCCGGGGGTCGTGGGTTCGATTCCCACCCAGGACAAACTTTGTGTGATGAGCATGATTGTTTGTCCTGTGTCTGGGTGTGATTTATCTATAATATGTATGTATTTATAAATTATATAAGTATGCATATCAGTTGTCTGGTTACCATAACACAAGCTCTGCTTAGCTTGGGATCAGATAGCCGTGTGTGAGTTCTCCCAAGATAAAAAAAATATATATAAAAAAAACAATGTATGTCTTCTCTGGCGTCACCTCCCGACGTTTTCACTTTCTTAATCGTGTGTTAGTGCTTAATCTAGTGTTAGAGTGTCTTTGCCTTGTTTTAATTAGTCTTTTAGATATCTTCCACGAAAGCTGGTTAGTTTTGCTTCACCGTGCTAAGCAAGTGATCATTTTACAATGCACACATGAATCCGTGGAATCAAATAAGTTCCCAGTAACTTGGAAGAACCAAAAATACGGCAAGATGATTAAGCAATTTGATTCTTCAATCGATACTATCCATGATGAGTCGACAAAAAAATATCAGGTTTCATTTGATGATTGCTACATTACGTATAGTGAACTTTAAAACTGTAACACATGGTGTAAATTACTTCAGCAAGCTGAATAAGCTTCTTAAAACGCGGGTTTTACACGTACATACGACTAGTAAAGTCACTAGACCTTTGGTTTTTTATTTATATCAACAATCTGCACTATCATCATACATCTCATTTTTGACTGCCTTGTAAGCGTGTGTCTTGAGTTTGAACCCGAAATAAGGCAGTGATATAGAGGGATTCCTGTTAGAAATTGATGATAATTGACGATATATTTTGCCCCTTAGTCTGGCAAACCTTTTATAAAAAAAACTTCTAGCGACATCTATTACCAGATCTAGAAACTAAGTGCAATAGCGCCATCTATATTTTTGGAAAAGTAACTCTGTCCAGCCAGTTGTGTGATCAAGCCTTCGAGAGATTTACTAGATGGCGCTACATAACATATTTTTCGAAAGTTCTGGCGCTCATGGGCCTCTGAAGGCTCTGACTCGGCGGCTAACATGTTGTCCATAAACTTTTCTAGGGCACGAATTCTTCCCTCACCGAAGCAAGTGATATTATTATACAATACGCACACATGATATCAGGTGTGCCTTTTTTACGGACAGGAAATCATCAAAACTTTCCTTGTCTGGGCAGAACGGGATGTGGGGACGTTCCCTCCTTAGCCCTTTAATTCTGGGGCCACGGAATCACTTTCGAATAACCAGCCAAGCCAGCCGACAGTGACCCTGCCCCCTTTGCTTATTTGCCGACATCTCTTTGTAGAGCACGATCGCGCCGTCAACACGGCCTGTCGTCACTTGTCGAACGGACGGTGACTGGTGAGCTACCCTTGCTTATTTTTGAAGTTATACTTCTTTTGGCGCGATGGAGAAAAATGATGAGAGTGATTTGCGCGCGCACAGCGACATCGTGAAGTTAGTTATAGGTGTTCTAGTAACTATGTTCATGTTGTATATTCTAGTATTTTTATATTTAGAACACGTGTTTCATAATAAATAAATATTCTTTTGGTGTTTTTATTAAGCTATTGCATAGCTTTTAAATCAATTTCACATTCCAAGCTACCCTTGCCGAGGTTTAGAAATGGATGGGTAACCACAGGGGGCTAGGTTAAGCAACCCTTGCCAAGGCTTGGAAATGGATGGTCTACCACAGGAGGCCAGGTTAAGCAACCCTTGCCAAGGTTTGGAAATGGATGGGTTACCACAGGGGGCCAGGTTAAGCAACCCTTGCCGAGGTTTGGAAATGGATGGGTTAGCACACAGAGCCTGGTTAAGCAACTCTCACCAAGGTTTGGAAATGGATGGGTTACCAAAGTTTTTTTTCTTTGCACCAAAGAAGTATAACTTCTAACGCGTGTACATAAGTACACACACCCCTTTTTTTTTTTTGAAAACGTGCCTAACACTAGTAATTTCTCGTATCGTTGGTGCGTTTACAAATATTTAAACTCACAAACACAAACAGCCACACCCGAAACAAATATCTATAGGCCATACAAATATTTGTTTCGTGCGAGGATCGAACCCGCGACACGCAGCGCAGTAGTCGATCTTTCAGCCACTGCGCCAATCGTGTCGTCAAACTCTCCACAGATTCTCATCTCGGCGGCCGGGAGTCGTGTTTTGCGAGATGTGCCTTGGGTTCGAACTCAGGACCCCTTTTTGAAGTCTGAACGATATTTCTCGGCGACTCAAGCCATATGGCCACAATTTCCAGGTTGGGAACAGTGTTATTGTTAGTTTTTTCATACGAAAATTCTCAGTAGCAGACACAGAATTTGGATTTGTGCAAAGTAAACGGCAATAGACTAATAATCTGCAAAATGTCGATGTAGGTACACCTTTATCTAATCCTTCTTGGGTTAAGCTTGGCTTCTTGGTCCATGCGTCATGTTCGTGAACGGGCGCTGTCAGTTGGGACTGGTCATCTCTTAGCTGCCACGGTTTATTTTGACATTTTTTCTTTTACTTCGTAGACGCTCTTAGTGTGCACGTCTAACTACATCATTCTCAAAAATATTTGTATAACCATGATCGTGTAAAATTATTATGATTTAAACAAGTGTCCATTCCATTCTTCTCCATAGAGATCAACACTTCGGAATGAGCTACTACAGTACTTTCACAAGTTATTTTACCCTTGTGCCTGGGACTGTAACTTATTTTTTTTTTGTTTCTTGTGTTTCAAAAGTGCCTGTGATGGTCTAATTAAAATGTTTTGAGTTACAAGCGTGAAGATAAGGGGAAAAGCAAAGAAAAGAAATATCTTGATCCACCAACCGCCAGTTTATTATCATACAATATAACAAATAAAATAGTTTTAAAAACCTGTGCAGGTGTTATTTAGCTAATACATAGGAAATCATATTCTTTTAAAATAATTAAATATAACGTATTTTTTTTAATGAGAACAAAAAAAACACAGATGTCTTGGTTGGTTTTTAAAATAACAGATCGCATTAAGGGTGCTAATATTGATATACTTCTAGGAAATTACTCTGTTATAAAACAAGCCGAACAAGATTAAAAAAATGGTAGATGGCGCTCGGCAAGGCAAATGTAGTAACCGTTCGGGTCGGTATTATTGTACAACAAAAATTACCCGATTCAAAATCTAGCACCCCTAAGGATTTCGCAAGTGATTTCATTTTACAATTAGTTGCAGGATCGTCAATAAAATACTTTCATGGTTTTATATTGCAAATTGACTGTTTGCCGATGTTTTTGCAACTAAAGTTCATTATAATAACGAAGTTCCCAATGCGATTAAAGGGCAACGACCTCGTATTAGCACTGCACTGACTTTGTCTATGAAAAGAGCGACCATGGAGTTTCTTGCCCATACTTCTCGATAGAGATTCTACGATTTGTAATGGGCACTACAGTCCATCTACAGTTATTATACCTGTGGTTGGATTGCAGACACATTTTATTATTTTTTCAATTTCAAAAGTGGCCTGTAACCTTTGTATCAAGATAGCAAGACACCTTTACTTAGTTAATCGTGAAAAATGCAGTGTTTTTCTCGAGATGATCAAATAATTTAAACAAGGTTTCACATCTGGTAACACATGAAGCCATTTTGTGTGGAAATCTCCATAATCCCTCTTTTAACTTTCGTAGTAACAAGACCTCAGATCAGCGAGCAAAACTGAGATGATGCCGTCCCGTTGCAGTACCTCTACTTGTGCCATATCCTTTCTTAAGTAGTCGGGAGTGTGTGCCGTGTCTTAAATCAATACTTAGCGTTACCAGTGGTTTTGGTTAGGTTTTAAATAATCAGTCTTAGATTACACTATGGATAATAGATGGCAAGCAATATTAGTCCATTAGTCTTTAGTTCTTGATATCCTTACTAATATTAAGTGAATTTGTTTGTTTGTTACCTCTTCACGCTTTAATGGCTAAACCGATTTTTATGAATTTTGGTACAGAGATAGTTGAGAACCAGGAGACGGACATAGGCTAATATATTTTTTTTTAAAGTGGGATGTGAGGGAGAAAACTTAGCGTTGCTATTAAAAATCAATCAATAACGCGCAAGGGGAACTGTGTTACCCCGAATTAAACGCGAGCGAAACCGCGGGCAAAAGCTAGTTGTAAATACTTTTCTTTTAAAACTTATGTAGTAAGCGACCATTTGCACAGTTCTGTATTATAACAACTTCATAAAGAAGATTTTGTGAGTATTTATTTTTAATACAGAACCTTCCATTATTTGTTTCAACTTTCATTTTTAAATCCACACAATATTTTTTTTATACATTTTTTGTGGTTCAAAACTGGTTTAAAACGCTATAACATAACTAGCGAAATGTGGGTGCTACACACATCTGCTTACCACCGAGAAATACAGGCGTAATGATATCGTATATTATTATTTTTTATCTAATATTAGCTGCGCCCAGTGGTTTAACTCGCTGCTCACTTAGGGGTATGAAAAATAGATGTTGGCCGATTCTCAGACCTACCCGATATATACACAAAATTTCGTTTAAATCGGTCCAGCCGTTTCGGAGGAGTATGGGAACGAAAACTGTTACACGAGAATTTTATATATTAGACTTCAATGGTTATAAATATACCAGTAAAATTTAAAAAAAAATCGTAATCCGTGCTTTGGCTAAGACATAAATTGTATACTGAATGGTCGCGAGGACGCGGCCTAGGATGTAACACGCTTGTTTAGAAGAAACCGATTTACTCGAACTTTGAAGATTACCGACACGGTTGACACGGTGGCTTAGCGATCGACTGTTGCACTGCGTGTCACGGTTTCGATTCCCGTACGGAAACAATATTTGTATGGCCTAAAGATAGTTGTTTCGGGTCTGGCTGTTTGTGTATGTCAGTTTAAACGTTTGTAAACGCACCCACGATACAGGAGAAATTCTTAAAGGGGGGGCAACATTTTTTAATTTAAAAAAAATCCACTGTTGAGACACAGGGCTTTTAAATAACATGTTTAGGATCTAAATTGTTAGTACTTCGAGAAATAATGAGTTTGAAACGTATCGTGATAGCTAAATACGTTAATTACATACGTTATTTAATCATGTAAACGTTAATTATTGTAAACGTATAAAACGTTTTTATACGTTTACATTTTAGAAGGTTTTGGGACTGAATAGAATTAACGACAGAACCTTACTCTAGTGGCGCTTGAGGAGCCTAACCCCCGAATACTGAAACGTCATTCAAAATGTGAGGGCTGCTTAACATTTGAGCAGCTCTTAAACTTTAGATTTTGTATGGTCAAACGTCACTTCTGAGTCTCTGTTAAATTTAAGTGGGACTTAAATTTTGAGTGACGTTTCAGTATTCGGGGGTAAAAACGATAGTTCTCATTGTACTATAATGCTTAGCCAAATCAGAGTTGGCAACATTGTTTTTTTTCTCTACAATCAAACCACTGATAAACGCCATCGGACCAACAGTTCGTTAAACAACTCAAACAGTAACATATAACAGTTATATAGATAATATTTATTGCAAACTGTCAGTCTTTTTGTAAATATGATGGTATACTGTCCAATATCACAATTATATAGAAGAAAATGTGCATGTGTGTGTGTGCTTGTTACTCCTTTACGCTCAAACGGCTTAACAGATTTGGATGAATTTTGATGGGTAGATAGCTTATACCCTGGATTAACACATATACTATACTTTACATCCCGGTCTACGCGAGTAAAACCGTGGGATACACCCAGTCTTTTTTTTAAAACAGAGAGACTTTCCTAAAAAACATCTAGTTACGCGTGTTGATTGATGGCCATCAAGCTTAATTTATTTTTGGCTCTCAAATTCAACTACGCGTAAAGGCAAGTCTTGTGCGATTATTTTCTGGTACTGATTTTGAAAAAACAAGTACACAGTTGGCAAAAAATACGTTCAATTTGAAATTCCATTTCCTTTTGACCATTTAAAGAAATATTTTTTACTTGGTGCACTTCAGCCAAAGGAAATAATCTTCAAATTTTTACATATGACCTTATTCAAATAAAATGAACACTTAATTTCTAGTTATTGGTGAAATAAGAGAGCACTCCAGAAATAAAAGCGTATAAAAGAACTAGAGATAACAACGATTTTATTAGTGTAGTTTCAAACAAATATCCATTGATCTCGGCTGTCATTTGTAGATCTTTGACAGCTAGTCAATTGCCCAAAAGATAAACAACCAGTCTTACGAAGGGGTATTGCATTAACCTTTCAAGAACCGCCATTATTTACGTCAACTATCCGTCAAGCACCGCCGGGCGGGCTCTTATCGTAAGCGTAATCTGATTTTAAGACTTATCTTTACTACAAATACAGTTTTAAATCGGTCGGGGTTTGGTGGCGCAAATTTGTGCCAGCGGGGCTCAACGGTAATACTTGTTTACTGGCACGTTTTTGTGCCGCTGGGGCTCTAGAGGTTAACTACTAATATATAAACATTTCTACCTACCCCCAATAGCATGAGTAAAGTAAACGTTAAAATATGAGGCTGAACAAAACTGGAGATTTGTGAGTGTATTATTACATACACCCACAAATCTGCTTAACCTTTTTGGTGCAATGAGCGTGATATTATTTGTGTACGTAAAATATGACAGTATACCACCATAATACAAGGTCAAATGAAATTAACTAGCAAAACTATACCAATAGTAGAGCTACCTGCTTAGCTAATTAAAGTTGACCTCATATTTCTAAGTTAAGGCACACATCGAACGCATCCATGCGACACGGCACACAGCTGCGACAAATGAAGACACGCTGACGCGACTAATAGTCGTCGATGTCGTACAAGTTGTCGATTTCTTCGTCGTCAAGTTGCATAGATTGGAAGTCGACCTTGTAACGGAGAAGACCTGGGAACAATGATGACATATATTAATAATAATTCACGAATATCTGTTGAAAAACTGTCACCAGTTAGTTTCTAAGGTCGTCAAATATGAAGCTTAATTAAGGAGCCTCCATTAATTACGTGAGACGTTTTAGAGGGACGGAGACGACACGAATCTCACTAGGGAAAGAATGTAGGGTTTTGGCAAATAAAATGTATTTTTATCTATCAAGAAACTGAGTTCAATTATGTAAACACATTAGTTTTAATCAAATATCATTTATCTCATTTCCCGTGAGGGGAACGAGTCAAATCTCACCAAAAAAAAACCCAAAAATCATCAAATAACTAAAGGACGCCCCTTAAGACACCAAATGTATAATTGATACCGTAAGGATACCTAATTAATTAAATAGTCTACCGCTAACTTTCACCAACTCTTGGTAGAATATAAATTAATGCCTAAACATAAGCATCGTTGAATTTCCAACATAAGGCACTTCTTCAGTTGAATCTTCAATGGAGCCAAAGTATTTAGACATCATTTAGGTGTTGCTTAATATAATTGAAAACAGTAATATAACGGCTGACTTTTAATTACTTACAGTACGGCCAACGAGAAGCGATACCAAATGTAAACAAAACCCATCTAAAATGGCCGCCCGAATATTGGCGAACCCGTCTTAACGTTGTCATGTTTTTGCCGGGTGATCGAGACATTACGACAAAGGCACAAGATGGAAAGAGCTAAATTTTAGATTGTCAACGCCACAGTTGTTCTTTAGGTTAATGACCTTTCGTATCGCTTCTCGTTGGCCGTACTATAGTGTCCTTTTCATGCATGGGTATAAACAAACAATCTGAAATTGTAAAAAAAATATGTTTCATACAGTTTGGTAAGACAGTATACAATGTGTCCGGTCACGAACTAGCTATATTCTATGTACTTATATAACAAACAGTCTAGTACTCAAATTGTAAGATTAAAAAAAACGACCATTCTTTTTTCACAAAAAAGTCTACTAAACTTCGTTGAATGCATATTTTTATGGACTTTAATTTTGTTTTCTAAAGTTACGAAAAGCGAATCTTTTTTAATTTAAACGATAGACAATATTGTTGCCATCTGAATAAACCTATTCGTTTCAGTAAGACCAACACTTTGAGAGATACGATTATTTTTGTACACGCATAGAGAATATCTCAAAATGGCTGCCAAAAGGCGGGGAAGTGAATTAGACCCAAGTGTGTATCGTAATAGTATATTAAACACTCTTTACATAAGTATCTAGAATATCGCTAGTGCATGACCGGACACATTGTAAATACAAAGTATTGATATATTTTATTAGAATTCTTGTCTCTAAATGTAGTTGTTGCTTTAGATTAATACAAGGAAATTACACATAATAAAGGGTTGAGGTTGACCTAATAGGTAAGGAAACAACACATGCAGATTTTTTAGAATTCATCAAATCAATAAGATTCTATGAAAATCGCATTTCAAAATCTATTTTCTATAATATCTTGTTTTAAAATCACACCGTACCATGCACTAAGTGAACTAAAAAAAGATTTTGTTAACAAAAACACACCACACACCAAAATATATTAGTGTTTTTGAAATTACCTCGAATCCAGTGTTAGCATGTTAGTAACAAAAACAAAAAAAACATTAAAAATATATACACAAAATATTTTATTAAATGGTACGTCGATTACAAAATGTCGTTTATTTCGAAAGTTAGAACACTTAAAGTATGATATTTAAGATGGCGTTGATTGTTAAGAAAATTAGCATCGATCGTTATAGTTTTATTTTTTGCGCAGCGGGCTAAGACTAAGTGACATGGTATGTTTACCGTTTTCAATAGCGTCTATCAGTTCCTATAGTGAACAAATAACGGAGCTCGCTGGACATGATATAAAGACTCCATCTTCTGTGGAACAACACCAACATTTCTACCCCAGGGCAGTCACGGGTTACACGGGGGCAGATACCGCGACACAAAAAGGGCTAAAGAAGCAACACGGATGGGTCAATTAAAGTCGGACATTCCTTTTCGCTCAAAAAAAACTTCGAAAATTGCATTTCGCGGGCTACCCTGGCGTCTTCACCTTAAGACTGGAGGATTATGATAGGCTTGGGTATATTTTTATATACATAATTGGTGTTTGCTAGCTGACATGTCACAATAAATTAATTATTTCTTAAATTTATCTAGCAATATATGAAAATGTATAGGATCTGGATAACAGACAGATGTGTTGCTGGGGAGTTTGTTCCGCCACTTCTTCCCAGCTACAACACTAGGAAGTGGCAAAGGACGGGCGTTTTGTGGGACTGTCTCTTATAATTGTCGTTAAAAAGTGCTGATTAAATTATTTTTGATTTTGTCTGGGGGTCGAAATCACTGATTCGTGTGGCAAAACGTAATTTTACTCTCGAAGTTGGCAGGGGTCGAAATGATAATGAATTAACAATAATAAAGAACAAAATACCATTTGCAAACTCTTTTATATATAAGAAAAGCATACAATCCAATTTGTAACATAGTTACCTTAAAATAACACACCCTTAATTAAATAATTTCATCTTTACGGTACCGAGTTCATCGTTTCTTATTGCATTATAATTTTTAGACCTAATTTAAAATCTAAAACAAAAACCAATTTCGGAAACTTAATAACGAAATGATCCAATCTTGCATTTAAGCAGAGATTTTTTTCTTTCAATATTACAAATATTCGTTGACTTTTTTTGAAACGATTATTAAATATTGGATTACCATTTTCTTTTTCTTTACTTTGGTCCTTTTCGCGAGCAGGTCTTCTTAAACGAAAGTTTTTAAATACTAAATCAATTCCGCTAATCAAATTACATTTCTCTCATTAACAATACGATATGCTTCTCTACATATATCAGTGAAATTAATAACCAAATCTGTCGTAAAAACTTGCCCAGAAATATTCGAACAACTTACAAATGTATGTATAAATATTTTTGATAATATCTTATAATATTTTTATTTGATGAGATACAAGACAATATAAAATGTGTATATTGACGAGTTAAGCGCTATCACTATTAAAGAATTATTGGAGCTTATTTATCACTATTTTCTTGCACAAGATTAGTTGCCAAGGTATTATCAATGCCTTCATAAAACTACATAAGCAAAACCTTATTTAAGCCGTTTATCTCGACTCATTTGTAGATTTTTGACAGTCATTAAAACTAGCCTTACTAATGTGTATCATATTGCCAATAATAAACTAGTTTGTAGAGGTCAAGATATGCAGTCTCTCCATTTAAAATACTTGTATTCAGTTGAATCCGGTTAAACTGAAATCCAACTCCAAAATGTTGGAAAAAGCTTAGGTAAGAAAGGCCTCGTCATTTGTAGATCTTTGACAGTCGTTACAGGTAATCAGTGGGCATGTCTGACAACAGCTACTCCACCATGACGTCTTAAAGCAGAACTTATTCCACTGAGGGATGAGACAGAGCTATACAGGGTGTCTAGCACCATCTCTTTCAGTCAGTGGAATAAGTTCTGCTTTAAGACGCCATGCTAGGCCTACAGCTTTCACCAGTCCGTCGCATCGTCGAAGACGTGAGCGCTGGTTTATAGCACGGAGCGATGACGGGCGTATAATACTTCGATATAGCGAAAGCTTTCGACAAAGTCTGGCACAACGGCTTATTATACAAGCTGTACTCACTAGGAGTGGCGGACCGTCTCGTGCTCATCTTACGGGACTTTTTGTCGAACCGCACCTTCTGCTATCGCATAGGGGCCTCAGTCTCTTCACCTTATCATATTTGGGCCGGTGTCCGTCAGGGCTCCGTGTTATCCCCCCTCGTCTTCACGCTGTTTACGCATTATAGATTGCATTACTTAAGACTGACTGAGTTTATGGGTTATGGAGGTCAGGTAAGCAGTCGCTCCATGTAAGATACTGGTATTCAACTGAATCCGATTAGACTGTCTAAAAACATGCGAAATAGATGGTTTTGATCGAACCCTGACAACATGACTTGCTTTACTTATTATATTTTTGTTTGACTGAAGCACTTGTATTGAGCACGAATTTCATCTGTAATGAACTCTGCTTACATCAATTAATAGATGGTAATATATATTTATGTCGTTACAAGCTGTCAGACATCTAATAAGCATCAAAGGGCATTCCTCTGCGCCCTTACATTGCAAGCCAAGAGCATCGGAAAATGATGTATTGTCTACTCTATCATTATTAAGCTCCTAATAGCTCCGAGTGATTTTTAAGAAACTTAAAGATGATATCATAATACAGTTAACTATTTTGATTACCTACCTAAACAATTAGTAGGTACCTATGACTTTTTTAAGTGGATTTAAGTGCAACATTAAAATGCATAGAATCTATTCATATGATTATGTATATCATAGATGACAGCTGGTGGATTTTATAAGTCGCGTAATTTTTTTTTTGCATACAGCTAGTCCGTGTGTGTGTGCATAATAAAAAAGAATTAATTATCATGTTTTCCGATACTCTTTATTGCACAGGACCATTTTGGACATTGTTCTTTGTTTATTTATATTCTATTGGTTAATTGCGTATCATTCATTCATACAAACTATTTGACTTAATTTATATATTACCAAACTACACTCATTGGTAAATTCTATTATAAATTTCAGTTTTATATAGATTATTTTAAATCTAGTTGTTAGTTTTTAATTTCTCAATAAGGCTCGTTTGATTTCACTACAGTAACGGTCCGATTAATTATTTTGATTTCATAATTATTAACACAAACTTTGACAATAAATTTTGCTAACAATTTGTTCTAAGCCGGTTCGTGGAGGTCCGCTAGGCAGTTTCTCTAACATAATAGTACTCTGCTGCATTAGGTTAGACTAGAAGACGACCCCAACGTAGCAACGAAAGCCTGGATGTTAGTGATTATGAAACCAATATGTCGTATAAGTATTGAAACATTGGACATCGTTTTAACAAAATCGCAAAATGGAAAACTAACTGTATGTTCATTTAAAATACGCCAAAAACGTTTACAAAATATCTCAAAAAAATCCAAATAACATTTGATAAAATTTGACACTGAATTTTAACTGTAAACTGTTTTGGATCAAAACAATTTACACAAGACAACATTTTACCAAGAATATCTTAGACCACTATGTATTTAAATAGTTCTGTATACCAATAAAAAACCGCAAAACACCGGACCGTTACTTCGTGAATCGGCTATAATATCTATTTTCACAATCCAGTGGATTTGTCTAAAAATCTTCTATTTATCTACCTCTAGCTTTTTAACAAGTTTAGACTAACCTCAGATAACAAATCGTGTGGAAGAGAGACTCATTACTAGAAAAAATACTATTTACTCAAAATATGGCGATCTCCAAAATAGAGGAGTTGCAGAATAAAAAGAAATTGTTATTTAGAAACTAATTTTATTTTCTTTTCTACTTGTTAATGTGAATATTTCTTGCACGGTATCCTCTGATTTTTGGCTCTATGCGTCTTGCTGTAGTTTACAAATCAAATCAATCAACTCATTTATCAAAAATTTAAATAGGTGCCAATATTTAAATTGATGGTCTTTAAAGATACCGGTGTGGATTTACAGCGGTCGACAGAGCGTGGATTTCTTTGCACATCGTAGTGTATAAAAGCCAAATATTTGTTTCAACTCAATATGACAATATAAAAATCTGACATTATTAATTTTAATTAATTTAATTAGAGATTAAGATAATGAAATATATATTTGCACAACTCGTAAAAGGTTATAATACAATACAGTGTAACTAAAAAAAAAACGCTTTGTAACATTTCCCAAACCTGTGTTATGCAAATAAATGATTTCATTGATTAATAGATGTATCAACGCCCTTCATATTCTCACGCACGAAAAGTGATTCAACAAAAACAGTAGGTAAATCTTTCTTTTAAAATTTGCATTTTCCTATTACCGACTTTTCGCTTAGAGCTATCGACCTTAACGCGTTCAATCGTCGACTAGTCCTCGACAATTTTATGAAGTTTTGTAACCGTTATACCAATGAAAACAAGGTTCATATTGCAATAACTACCAAGACTTCATATAACGGCTACATGAGTATCGCTTCCACACTTTTCTATTCTTCTCTACATTTCGTTAGTTGTTGCGATTACTACAATATATTGCATTACATTCACCCTGCGAGGTTTGATAATAAATAACCGCTTAAAGTTCTTATTAAAAAAAGTACAAATCTCTTTCAGTCTATTTTGACTCCGTGGTGCGTTTTTTTAAACAAGATGTTGATTTGTTTACTCGCCACGGTCGCCAGGTATTAGGATTGAATACAGAGTTATCGCGTTAGCAAGTTTAGAATGATCTGGTGGAGAGCTATTTATTGCTTTTTAAGTATTAAGCTAAATTATTTCGTTTGTTAATTTTTACACATATCCTTACTTATATTATAAAAGCGAAAGTAAGAAGTGGCTAAACGAATTTTGATGAATTTTGGTACAGAGATAGTTGGGACCCTGGAGACGGACATAGGGTTTTTTTTTAGAAAACTAAGCTTTGCTAGTATAATAAATAAGGCGTAAGGGCAAAAACTGCAGGTAGCAGGTACCTGCAAATCAGGAAAGGGTAACTGTGTTACCCCGAATTTAACGCGAGCCGCGGACAAAAGCTACTTATTTATATTAAAAAAATAACCTGGACGAATCAAAACGAAGAAGGATTGTAGCAGGACGAATTTTCTTGTTTCTGCCACCCCAATGGAAAAAAAAGATGTGACTTGTGATTGTAACCTTCAAAATCACGTGGCGAGTTAACAAATCAACACCTAATCCAATTATTTTTAAATGAGATATATTAATGAATACTAAACTAATTATTTCGTCTCTTTAGGGTCATATTTGAATACAATATTTTTATAACAATTATATCCTTTACAGCCTTACGTATTTAAGTAGTTTAGTGAGTTAACAATCAAATTCCCTTAAAAAATTACATTCACGAAGGAGTTCCTTTACTAATAATCTTTAAATTATTTTTTTCATATGGCAACTCCTTCAGAATCTTAATATTTGAGAGATAAATAGGCGCTGATTATTTAATATGTAATAAATATTTTAAAGCCTGTTGTAACGATAGGATGCGTTACGGTTAATACAAAAGTAAACTATAAACACAAGGACATTAGGTTAATTTTGGAATGGCGTGTAATATGCACAAGGTCGTGGTTAGCGGGAAACTTTGAGCTACTTTTAAAATGTTCCCACACAGTTGTTATATAACGAGATAATTTTACATAACATTTTTTATCCAACTTCGTTCCAAAAAATGGAACGAAGTTCTTTATCGCGCGTTGAGAAAAGGGGCTAGACGGAAAAAATAAGACCAAACGTTGTAACGACACTTTTTGTTATAGTTGTAAGCCTTGCGGCGTGCGCATGTTTCTCTCTCTCTCTCTCATAGAAAGAAAGCCAGTTATTTTCGTTTCGTCTTTCTATTTCGTATAGAACAGTGTGGTGTCACGACGATTATTTTTGTTGAGTGTATACAGCTTCTTTGAACATAATAAATACTAACTTCGTGCCATCCGTGTGTCCCTTGCCACCTCTCAAGTTTTTAACAAATTGTAACTAAAGACTGAAAATCACAAAAAAAATACGGTTTATTTTTGTCACACGACGTTTCGTATTCTTAAATTGATTAAAATGACTTAATGACTTAACGATATTATACTTCGATATTTATGATAGTTTAGCTAAATACTCAATATGATAAAATTAGAGAAACTCGTAATTTCACTATTCTGATATTCACGTTTTTTCACCAGACATAGTGGTTGTCATAGTATTATCGCGACTAAAAAAATGGTGTGCAATACAATTTATGTGATTAGGTATGTCATTTTAATCTTAGTCTAGTTTCTATATATCCGATTAGTTATGCAATCCCGAAATACAAAGGTTTTATTTTTAATCAAAATATTCTAACAAGTTCAATATGCGTTCGATTATCCGACCTCTATTTATAACGTTATATAACTGCTGTGTGGGAACACCTTTACATAGATCAATATATTCGTGCTAATATAACCATAAATGAAGTCGAACGTGATAAACTTAAGCTCACGTGAGGATCAAAGAAATATATACTAGCTTTGAATTGGCGATGGCACTTCAGATAGGTAATAAAACATAGCGCGTTGCAGAATTTTAGTTCTTTATTTGCGCCAAAGATGTCGTTAGCATTTATTTTCAACAGATTTATAAAAAAGGAGGGTGTTTGTGTGTTCTAGCATGTTTTTTTATGTTCTTCTGCAATGAAAAAATCTAAAATAACTTTCGGTAATCGGTAACATTGTCTGTTTCATTGACTTTTTGCCACAGACTTTCGAAAGTGTTTTTTTTTATCAATATAATGCCTTTTAAGTGCCAACGCCAAATAACGATTATAATATTATGCAGGAGGTTGATGGGAACTAAATACATCAAAACATTACAGTTCTAGTGTATATGAATATCAATAAGATAAGTTTATTTAGTAAATTTTGTTTGGAATTAAGGGTGCTTCGTTTAATTTAAAACTCAGCGTTAAAATGGCGGGGTATCAGGAGAATAACTTTTGCTTTTAACAATTGCCTTAATTGATTTTTTTCGTTTATTCCCATCTGCCCCCTTCGTAGTTATAGTACAGGGGTTTATTCGCATTATCAATAAAAATTTAAATAAAACATGAACAATGAAAATGTATAATAATGTATAACAAGACACGGAACATGCATTGTTCCGTGTCTTGTCGGCTACTATTTTAAGTGAGTGGGTAAACTATGGAAAAATACTGCAAAGCACGAAGTACTTTCGTTCTTGATGACAATAGTTGAGCGCATCACAAAACAAAAACTTTTATCAAGATTTTGTAGATCTATTTTTAACAACTTGTGTGTTAATGTTACAATAATTATAGGCTTTTTAAAATTGTTTTTCTTCTAACAATATTGGTGTTATGTTTTACCAACTTTGTGTATAATAAGTAGGTAAGTAGCAATAATAATTGCTAGTAATTATAAAAACATTCATTTTATTTATTTATTAACATACATTTTCATTGTTCATGTTTTTTTTTTTTTTTATTGATAATGCGAATAAACCCCTGTACTATAACTACGAAGGGGGCAGACGAAACTAAATAGGTACCATTGACCACCGGAGTGGTAAACGCCACCTCTTAGTGCCAACCACCACCCCGGTGGCAAGCTCAAAGGGGGCAGATGGGAATAAACGATTTTTTTCATATGACAACTGCATCAAAATGTTTTAGTTTCTTTTTGTACCTGTAGAATGAACGCTGTTTTAAACTTGCAATACTTTTAATGAAGTAATCTTTTACATTAAAAGCAATCGAAATCTCATAGTTTTACAACTGTCAAATTTGACACTTTTAATGAAACTCTTCTTTAAAATTGCTTTCCATTTTTTTTTTCATTCGCAAACACCATCACAACAAGAAATGATTTTTATTAAGTTGGTAGTGAAAGAGATTTACCCCGCCGAATCCACGCCGCTTCGTTATAGCGAATAATTTACTAAAAACACTAAAAATATATAGAAATCTGTACAACACTTATAGGAAAAAAAACTACAAAATAGAAATGTAAAACCTTGAGAACTAAATACACACAAATTACGTCATTCGTATCATGATAAATATAATTATATGTATTTAAAAAATCTATGCAGTATATACCTAGCGAATATTTCTGGACAACAAGTTTTAAATTTATTATGTATATATAATAATTATATAAGGCCGTTTACTCGTTTTGTGATTGTTTTGCTTTTTGTTTTTTTCATTAAGCCCGCAGTACACATTGAGCCAAGGTATTGGGCCAGCCTTTTGGGCAAAGATAATGAATTCCCAATGTAGCTGTATACACATTGGTGTCAATCATGACGAAGCGCGTCAAGATCCTTTGATGTGTGAACAAAAAACCGACAACAATCGGTTTGCTCGCCAATGTTGGCGCCAACCGAGCATCGCTGCCAACATACCGCCAAGTAGCCCTATACACTTTGGGCCAATAGGCTGGCCCAACACCTTGGCCCAATGTGAACTGCGGGCTTTATTTACATCTCAGGGTGAAAACCAGCTTTGGGCACTGGAAGCTAGGAAGCTTGTCCCACATAGAGTTGTTTTTTTTTATGATGTGGCTTGTACCAAATAAAATGTAGAGGCTTGTCATCGATTACCTTACCATTATAATTTTTGTATTAGCTGTAAGTCACCCAAACATAATGAAATAAAAAACTGGCATTAATTCGGTTTGATTCGATGCTGGCCTTTACTTGAACATTTTCTAGCACAGTTATTTTTACATGACTGCCCCAAAAAAGGAGTGTTATGTTTTTAGGGTTCATGTATGTTTGTATGTATGTGAGTTTTTCAATGATGTTACTTCTCTCTTAAATCATTAACTTGTACGTTCTTTATTTTTATCGTTTTTTTTTAACAATGTAAGTAGCCTTGTAATAAGCTATTAATTGTTAATATTACGGACTTAATGACATTGGTTTGTTAAACTGTAACCCTTGTATAAATTAAATAAATAATTAAACTTGCACTGACATTTAAGGATTATATTCAGTGACTTCCAAGTATTGTATCCTCCCGATATTTCGACGATGTAGCAATCGCCATGATCGCCGGATCTTGATATATCGGGAGCTTACAAAATCATGGGAAAATATCCCCTTAAGTGACAGTGTTATTGTATAAAATGTTATTATGAGTCATAAATACTTAAGGCTTTGTAAGTTTGACTTAGTTGCCAAAAGGTTATTAAAATGTTAAACAATTCTAATTATCTTGTTATGATATTAAAAAAAAAAACGTATCAATGAGAGTTAAATTTGTGGCAGTTTTTTTTTCATATTATAATCGTAGTTTTCTAAATCTAAATCTTTAGCCAAGGTCTTGCATAACTTTAGAGAAAAGGATGTGAATGATTCAAGACGACACGATTGGCGCAGTGGCTGAGCGATGGACTGCTGCGCTGTGTGTCGCAGGTTCGATCATCGCACGAAACAAATATTTGTATGGCCTACAGATAGTTGTTCCGGGTCTGACTGTTTGTGTATGTGAGTTTAAATGTTTGTAGAAATTACAAATGTGGGGCAATGTTTTTGAGAATTGGTTCAACCTTTCTTCAAATGTTCGTATTTCCTTATTTTTTTTTTACAAAACAACCACAAAACGTGTATTGGCTGCAACATATTTATATAGTTGATTTATTTATTGCTGGTATATAAAGGTCACCGTAATACAGGGTATGAAGAATAAATTACATAAGTTTCTATAAAATCGGGATTATTACGTCGTTTTTAAGGGTGAAAATGTTTTAACATTTTCTTGTATTTGCTATCTCTTTCTGTCGTTTAGAAGTACTATATACTAGAGCAAGAAGTCTCATATGTTGTTCTATACTTCTGTTTAAGGCCCGGCGCCCATTATCGGCATCGGCAAGGAACGGAATTCTTCGGCATCCTACATGCAAGCGCACACTGTCGGAAACTATGCTTTGGCATGCTGCAACGTTCTTAGGAATGACGAGGCGTCCTTAAGCAAGTTGTCCCCGAGTGTTGCCTCGACGTCGGACTGGCGTACCGAAGCATTCTCAAGGCTGCCGATACAGTAGCCTCAAATATACAGTAGCGGTATTTTTGTTATTACGACCATATATAATGGAAATTTCTACTTTATTGCCATTATGTTAATGTATATTGCTATTTGCCACCTAAAATCCTCAGTCGTGCCGATGCCGATAATGGGCGCCGGGCCTAACTCGTCATCTTAGCATTCGAATCTTTACTTAACTCGTCACATCACAGGTCTAGTTGAAAACCAGCGTCGGGCACTAGTTTGCTGAACTGGGCCTTTTTGTGTTTAGAACAAAGTTTTATTTTTAAGTTAAATTTATTTTTTTAATGCTAAAAATTAGCCGTGGATAACTTAATTTTATAAGGCCACTCATAGTTTTCGGGTTTTTATAAGTATATTTTATAAATTTCTCAATTACTGGTGATCATCACATTATTCTTGGTAACGTTACCAAGAATAATATAAAATAGGTCATTTTAGGCCCCCGGTACGTACCGGGGGCCTAAAATGACCGCTTAAACAGAATCATAAAAGATTAATATTGATTAGTTACCATCACAAAATGGTTACAGTGACAATTCACAATTATGACTGTGTCTGACCATTTTGAGAATTTTAACGTACTTAATTCATATTATTATACGGCGGCCATTTTAATCCGACTGATATCTGCTGTTTTTTTTTCAGCTATTTTGTTGGTTGCGCTGTTGTATCCAGCGGTTTTACTCGCTGCAAAAGTGTCGTAACGTGGTTTATATTTCATTAAAGATTTTTTAAATTTGAACTATTGCTGAGTTTATGAAGCGTACAAAAACCAACTTATTTTATATATAGATTTAGCAGTATGTAGAAAATCTAGATCCATAATAAATATGAAAGTACTATCTTTAAAAATGACACTAAGTACTTGGTTTATTATGCTTCTACTTAATAAAACATATTAAAATACCCTTCTGTAAATATTAACACACATGTTGTGCGTTATGATCCTTTCCTTGTTTTTTTTTTATAAAATGTTTACTTATTTTTTTGCTTTTTTTATATCTTTTTATTAAACTTTTGTTCGTCAACGTTCGTAATAATCCCGATGTCCAACATCAAAACCAAACAAATAACAGAAACTACTATTTTATACAGCATGTTTCAGAACGGTGAAGTATCGCACCGTTCGGATACATACCGTATATAAATTTATTATAAGAGGATAGGGGGAAATGTATAAAAACCGCGTGGTGTGTACTATAGCAATATTATTAAATAATGAAAATAGGTATAAGTAGAACTAGAGGGGGAATAGTAGCTAGAAAAAACGTTAAGGTCGCATTGGGCGTTTAAACGCTGCGTATATGATGACAGTAAGGTGATACATGGCTCCTTTGACGCATGAATGATATTTCCAAGTCTGTTGGTAATCTATAGTGTAATTTACTGTGATAACGAGAAAGGCCTGTCAAAAATCATTATAGATGGCGCGACCATCGCTGGGTCCCAATCTGACCAAAGAGGTACTACTTTGAAATATTAAACAACGTTAACAGTTTTTCCACCAATAGCGGAGCTTTGAATTATCTATGCTATCGCCATTTGTTCAACATTTGGCAATCCCATAGACTTGAAAAAATGGCGGTGTCAATTCCGAGTTAAGTCTACGCGCCAAACGATGCATTCATAGTTCTTCCTGTCTTTCTTTGGCCTTACTTGTTGTTCTAGTAAAGTTATTACTATTAATTTTAATTACTTTCTCAATGGACGTTGATTAAAACATTGATGTGAATTTAATATTGGTTAGGTCACTGTTCAAACGTCATGGCGTCACAGAACATTTAACTTAAAGCTGAACACAATGGGGGTAATCGCGCATTTTTTCGCCGCTAGAGGCGCCCGTGTAGACTGACGTCTTCAGAAATGTCATATGTCATAATGTTCGCATTTTTTTTAAAGTATTTGTATTATAATTTACGATTGTAGTTGAGAATAATTCAAGATTGAGCCATTCCTAATTACTTGTGATTTGAAGATTTTAAATGACAAGTTTAGGATCTAAATTGTTAATACTTCAAGGAAGAATGTTTTTTATTCTTCCTTGTTTTCATTTCGTGTTAGATAATTGTAGGGACAATATTGTAAATCTGTATCTGTAGTTAACACTGTGTTGAAATCCTTACTAATATTATAAAACCGAAAGTGAGTTTGTTCGTTTGTTTGTCACGCCTCGCCCGGTTCCAATAAACAAAAACGACTCGTTTTGCTTACGGATAGTTGTATTTTGACATAAGTCTCATAGAACTTAGCTTTATAATGGCTAAACCGATTTTGATGAATTTTGTTCCAGAGATAGTTGGGACCCTGGAGACGGACATAGCCTACTTACTTGCTTAACTCTTTCGCTGCCCAGAACTCAGCGTATGAGTCCAAAATATAGACATTTGTCTTTGGTATAATGGTATAATTTGGACTGGGCTGCGAAAGGGTTAAATTATTTCAAAAAAAAGGGAGAAAGAGGGAAGAAAAGGGAAAGCTTAGCATTGTTATTTCAATCAATAAGGCGCAAGGGCAAATACTACAGGTAGTACCTGCAAATTAGGAAAGTGGAACTGTATTACCAAGAATTTAACGCGAGCGAAGCCGCGGGCAGAAACTAAAATGAACTTTGTATAAGGTTTTTGATACTACATAGAATGAATAACACGCCTTTACTCTCCAGTGACGCCATCTGGTGATCTCAAAA
Source organism: Ochropleura leucogaster (assembly GCA_958449745.1). Classification (NCBI taxonomy): domain Eukaryota; kingdom Metazoa; phylum Arthropoda; class Insecta; order Lepidoptera; family Noctuidae; genus Ochropleura; species Ochropleura leucogaster. The sequence continues at coordinate 5,429,799 of OY288228.1, read as the reverse complement.
ACGATAGCCCTCATTGTATGTATCAGCGGAACGCATTAAACCCGCCATCTTGATTTCGTAGACAACTTCTGGGCCGCCATAAAGTTTCAACCGATCTATCCACACACAACTGTGGTAAACCAAAGAGGTTTTCATAGCAGTGACACCATATTCAAGACTACTGACAGGCCATGACTGTTTTAATCCAAAACTTGAATACACATCGAACCTTGTTTGTCGAAGAGTGGACTAGTGTTGTACGACGATTTCTTAACATTATTAATCTCATACTTTTATCAAACAACAAGACATGCAATAACAAAAAAAAAAAACAAAATAAGTATGAAAATAATAATGTTTAGACAACTTCAATTCAAATTTAAGCAACCGGCATGTTCTGGGACCGATAATTTGAAGACATGACATTTATCTACACGCACTGGGCACGCGAATAAATGCCCCTTTGAAGGGTAGATACCCTTCAATCGATGTTTGAAGCAACTTCAGAGTCTCTTGACAAAGTCGTAATTTTTTTTTATTTAGAGTTTTGTGCCATGGCCCCTCTAAGGCGGAACATGGATGCAGCAGTTAAAAAAACGCTCAAAAACCGCAGCGGTCAACCCGCCAACGCGACTTCAAAAAACAATGATAATGCAAGCATAAAATCCTAACATTAAAGAGTCGAAATGGTGTTTTTTTATGTTTTTTTCTCAAATAAGTGAAACGTATATCTTTTAATAGTCGTCTAAATCTACGTCGTCTAGCGGTTCGTCGAGCTGCAGAGATTGAAAATCCACTTTGTAACGAAGAATGCCTGTTATGGAGGTTTTAATAAAGTTTATTTTCGAGTGATTAAATAAATATTTGTTATATTTACGTGTAGGTCCCACGATGTCCGAGCGGCGGATTGGAGAGAGAAATAAAGACAGTTAGTATTATATATAAGGCATTAGTTTTTTAAGCGGGTTTGACGGTATGTGACGCTGCAATTTGAAAAGGGTGCGTACACGCAGCGCCCAATCACACCCATACATCCAATATAACGTGACCTGGCTTTATTTAGATTTGTACGAGTGCTGAGATCCGCAAAAACTGGTTTTGTATCGGATGATTGGTCGAGGGGTGTACCTTCAGCAAATGATAAAATAACGAGATTCATTAGATATAATTGATATGGTTGAACTGGCGCTTACAACTTAGGAATCTTTCTAGTTTAAGCTCAGTTGCATAAGTTTTGTATATTACCATTTAATTAAGTCTTAATTGTTGAATAGGTTTAAGTCTTGAACCAATAAATATTGTTTATTAACTCGTAAAATTCACCCTGTAAATATAAATTGGAGCGTCAAATACCATCTCAACATTTTATATTGTTAAAAATGCACATAATATTATAATTTTTCAATGAAATTAAATTTCAAAGAAAATATCTTATGCGGGCCAAGACATAATAACATAATATACAGATTTCCAGTTGCGATTCCCAAAGCATGTTAATAATTAATTTTGTAGAATTTTCATAGACCATAAAAGTTAATTTCTTCATTAATGAAGTTCCATTTTTTTTTTCTAGCTGGGTAGAGCGCAGCGTTAAGCAATTGCGAAATAATATTCATACTTTTTTTTTGACGACACGTTTGGCGCAGTGGCTGAGCGATCGACTGCCGATCTGCGTGTCGCGGGTACGATTCCCGCACGGAGCAAAAATTTGTATGGCCTACACATAGTTGTTCCGGGTTTGGCTGTTTGTGTATGTGAGTTTAAATGTTTGTGAACGCACCCACGATACAGGAGAAATACCTAGTGTGAACATTTGTGTGAACATTCAGTGTGTGCAACATTTAAGAAAAACTTACTATTTTATCCAGACTGCGTTTATAACCCGCATTGAACTTTATGGTCCAGTGTCTCATGACAAAATGACAGACTGTCCCAGCAGTTGATAAAATAAAATTTAGAGCCGGATATGGGTAACTACTATAAAAAGTGTAAAAGTACTCTTGATAATGCCGAAAGGCACTTGTTCTGTTCGTACTACTAACTTAAATAATTACTCTGTTCTACATACTGACACAGATCTGTCAAATTGCAAAACAAAAAGGTAATAAAACTTGAATGCCGCGGATTAACCTTACACCCTACCCAGCTAGAACATCAAAAACCCAAAAAAAAAAAACAAACAAAACTTACCTCCAATTCCACCAAATCCGCGCACAAACTGACTTCCCTCCTGACTTTTGTCGGTAATAATCTCCAGCGTGGCTCCAAAAGACTTGTAGTTGTTGGCAAGCCATTCTAGCAGAGGCTGACATTCCACGAGCTCCAACTCAACACCACTCTGAGGAGGAAAGGCAATATGGAATGGTGTTAATGTAACGCAAGTTTTGTTGTGTGTCAATTAGTGTGTGCCTGACCTAAGTCATTTTTATTTTAATCTTATAAAGCTGAAGAGTTTGTTTGTTTGAACGCGCTAATCTCAGGGACTACTGGTTGGTATTGGAAAATTCTTTTAGTGTTGGATAGTCAATTTCTTGAGGAAGGCTATAGGCTATATAACATCACGCTACGACCAACAGGTGCTGAGCAGCGCGGGTGAAACCGTGGGGAAGCAGCTAGTTCAAGATGAAGAAGCAGATCAACCTATTCTAAACTTATGTAAAAATGGTTTTGTACAGGTTGACGTGCCGTCGTGTGTACATAAGTTTTAGTATTGCAATTTGTTTGCATATTTTTTAAATATTTGTGTGCAATAAAGAAGAATAAGAATAGTAGATTAAATCTAACTATCAAACACGTAAAATGAAGACTGTAACTTCTACTGAGAAATTCTTGATAGGGAGACAAACTAACACTTGGCACGCCCTAGGAATTGAACCCAAGGTCTTAAGCTCTGCCGGGGTTGCATGTTGTTCGAAAAAGATACTGCGCCCCGGAAGATGAGGGCAAAAGAAGGAACATGGGTGGGTTTTAGTCAGTAAATACGACCAACCCGAACCGTGCACATTATCTCGACATTTTATAAGTACCCATGTAGGCCTATGTGAAATAAATATAATTTTAATTGATTAAAAAGCGCAACACCCTCTGGTTGGTCTGTCAGACCATTTAACTACGGGGTTGTAGGTTGTTCGAAAAAGATACCGCGGCCCCGGAACATAAAGGGCAAAAGAAGGAAGATGGGTAGGTTTAATTCAGTAAATTCTGACACCCCCCGCTCCGCCCAGGGCAGTGAAGCTATTTGGTGACTTCCCATCAACAAAAAAAGGGCCCATCCTTCACAAACATTCGAAATTTCTACTATCGCAAATATCAAGTAACCTTGCCTAGTATAGTATACAGGGTGCAATTGGGTAGTTGACACAATTAACCAATAATTTAAAAACACATTTTTTCTGAAAGAACACCTTATTCTAGACCTGAGAACTTCATTCATTTCAAAATAACTTTAAAATTCAATTTTTAGTTGCTTTTAAATCAATAAATAGTTGCATCATTGACTTGACAACTTAGTGACGTCATCGTTTGCGAGTCTCATACAAAATCTATGGGGGAAGCGCGTTTTGACAGCTCATAAAAAGTATATCAATTGATTGGTGGTGTCAACTACCCTATTGAAGTCATGGGCATTATTTTAAAATACGACTCTACTCACGATACTAAGTGCATTAAGGCTACTATAGCGCAAATCAAAAACATTATTGTTATTGCTACTCCTAAGAAAATGCCGCGTGCGTACCTGTTGCCGCAATAACTAGTTATTAGTATTATTTGATGTTTGTTTACTTTCCGCCTGTACTATCCTTAAGGCGCGATAACAAGCTCTTTTAGCTGCAGACTGGGCATGGTCTGACACAAGTACACGACAGTATTGCATCGAAAGAATAGAAATAAGATCGAAATTATTTCGGTGTTTGATTTTATTTGTATATCATGTCCGCCAAAATGTAGGTCATTTTGCAGTTTTATTTGAATATAAAAAAAATACAGTTCCGTGTTTGAAAAATTTTAGATATCTCTTTAGTCTATAAAATTTCCTTTGTTATAGATTTAAAAAAGTATGATGATTGTCGCTGAAAAAATTGAGAACTACGAGACGAAAAAAAATTTTCGTGGTCTCTTTAAACATTTTTTTTCGTAGTACTAGACCACTTTTGTAAACAGTTTTTGTTAAAGTCTTTACTTCATGTATTGAACTACACACGGTATTTTTTTTTGGCTAATGGCATGTACAGATACGGCTAACCTTGCGACGAAAATCTAGACGTTTAACGAAGTGTTTGCTTTGTAAAGCGTCTTAAGATTTTGATACTTCACGACTTCTGGCGTTTCGAAAGTACTTTTTAAATTACTTTTAGTGTTTATTTTCAATGATAAGCCTTTTACAATATAACTTAATCCATTTTTAAGTTTTTCCGTAATTGCATTAATAATATTTTTAATTTGCGTTATAGTAGCTCTAATGCACTTAGTATTGTAGAGCCTTAAATTAAAAAAATGCCCATAACTTCAATTGCACCCTGTACAATGAGTACCTTCCTGTGTTTGTATGTATGTTGACATCTAAAACTACACGGTGCATATCGAAGCGGGTTTACAAAAAATAAAAAATGATGTCGGCACAGCCAACAGAGTATGACGCCAGATGAAATCACATTGACACGTTCAAATCAGCCTTTTCAAGTAGCTCTATCTCTTTCTGTCTCCCAGAAATATGATTGGCTAGAGCGAGAGGTTCACTTGCAAGTAAAAGCGTTGTTGATGCGAATGAGCGCGAGTACTTGTAAGTAGACTTCTTGTTTTAGCGAATGATACCTCAAACTATGAAGTTTCTAATACAAATTAATCTTTAGAATGTATTTGTCACATATATGTGACATGACATGAGATCTACTAGTTAATCCTTTGGAACGCCATAGTTACATATATGTGACATGTAATAAGATCTACTAGTTAATCCTTTGGAACGCCATAGTTACATATATGTGACATGTAATAAGATCTACTAGTTAATCCTTTGGAACGCCATAGTTAGATATATGTGACATGTAATGAGATCTACTAGTTTAACCTTTAGAACGCCATAGTTACATATATGTGACATGTAATGAGATCTACTAGTTAAACTTTTTGAACGCCATTGTTACATATATGTGACAATAATATATCTGCTACTACAGTTAACCTTTTGAAAGCCATTTTTCATATTGACAAAATGAGATATTATACCATAGTTTAAACCTTTAGAATGTTATTGTCACATATATGTCACAAGAATAGAGATATTCTACTACAGTCTAACCTTTTTAACGCCATTGTTACATATATGTGACAGAACATGAGATCTACTATAGTTAAAACTTTAAAACGTCTTTTGTCACATATATTTGTTCGTTGGTGTCTAGTCATAACAGGCTTACATATTAAAATAATATTGGTAAGCTTGTCCCATTATCGACCTTAACTGTCTTCAGACAAGATTGAGATCATAAGTAAATACATTTAACGTTAAATAAAGAAATCACAAAGATTATTTTTCGATATACGGAGACAGAAAGAATAGAAATTCCTTAAAAAAAAATGCTAATTCGTACGAGTGAGTATAATTTCACCCTGATAAGCAATTCCCGTGTTTTAAAAACGTCTTAATCTTGGATTTTTTCACTCTTCATTGTGTGCTTAATCCGATTCATAACTACACTACTCTGAAGATATAGGCAGACATATACTAAACGCAAGTGAATTTGAAGAACTTGAAGTTAGAACTTTCAAAGAAAGAAAATAGATTTCTTTATTACATAACCCGTTGAATGTCGTAAGACAAAATGCCACAAGTGTCGTTAAATACCCACGGGGGAACTTTATACGGTGTAGCTATCAGTTTAACGGTAAAATCTTCATTTTTCTGAAGGCCTACCTTGCTAAAACAACTACTTTAAATTCGTAAATTTTGGAAGCGTTTTCGCGCGTATTATTGCAACATTCAACAAGTTAAGATCAAGTAATACTTTGACATGACTATAGATACTATGTGTCTGGCCAACTAAATAACGTTTTTAAAATACGAGAATTGCTATATTTGAATGATGGTATGAAAAAAAAGCGGAAGAAATAGCAACAAATAATAATCACCTCTTTGTCAGTGAAATGTGACTTAGAAATAATAACCTCTTTATCAGTAAAATGAGACTTGTCCTTCTCTTGTTCGGGAGTCAGATGTAGGATCGTTTCCTGGTTGGTGGCGTGGAGTTTGAGGACGTATCTGAAAGATTTGGCGGAGAATGTTAGACAAAAGTTTATTAAATACATCTTTAATCTTACTTCCCACACTACAGATTTGGCGTGGGATATTAAACAAAAGTTTTTTAAATACATTTTCAATGTTGCATCACACTAGAGATTTATCCTGTACCTATCGTGGGTATTGTATAACGTATTGTATTGTATAACGGGCTGGTGTCCGCAACTCCACGTCTGAGGCGCGTATTTTGCGTATGGGTGGGAATATTATTCGATCCACCCCAGGTCCACCCGCTCAGAAACGTCAACAGCGCCTTGGTGATGCTGACGATCTCGCGAAGAGTACCTGGGTTATCGAAGTAACCTATCGTGGGTGCGTTTACAAACATTTAAAATCACATTAACAGTTAAACCCGGAAGCGCATGTGACTAAGAGTGATAGATGGCGAGGCAGAGGAAGGCCGAAAAAAAATAGATGGATTGTGTAAGGAATGATATGAAGTAGGAAGGAGTAAATAATGCCGTAACGTCTGACAGGGGAGAATGGAAGAAGAAAACGTGTTGCGCCGACCCCAAATAGAATGAGACAAGTGCAGGATTATAACGAAACAGCTAGACCCGGAACAACTATTTGTTTATTCCGTGCGGGGATCGAACCCGCGACACGTAGCGCAGCAGTCAAACGCTTAGGTACTGCGCCAACTGTGCCGTCAAATATTAGTCTGCTTGTGAGTTCGACCGTGGTCACTATCAACCTTCATAGTTCACTGCTGAACAAAAGCCTACCCATTGGCACAGTTAAGTTGTTTTTTTTTTACATTTGCTCCTTACTAGGAATTACTCCTGTATCGTGGGTGCGTTTCCAAACATTTAAACTCACATATATACAAAAAAATAAAAATTGGACACTGGTTAGACAAGAACTCAGATAAAATTTTCTCCAAGACTGCCATTTTGCCTGTGTCTTACTTCTAGATGGTAATCTGAACGTTCGTGTCTTACCTCTGGATATCAAGGTTCTCCCAACAGATCAGGGTCTCAACAGCGCCAAGTTCTAGAGCGCGCAGCGTGTCGTCTACACCGAAGCAGTACTTGCCAGTGTCCTGGAATAATAATGGTTACATTTGAATAGCCGCGTACCCACCTAGCGCAGAGGCTCGCGAGCCAAATGCCTCGGCTGGTGTGGACGTGCCTCGGCTTGCCTCGGGCGCGCGTTTGCTCGACCGAGCACGGCTCGGCCCCGAGCCATCTCTTGTCGGTAAACTTGACGCGCTCAAAGGTGCCTCAGCGAGCGCTGTGCGTTAGGTGGGGACGGTTATGTTTTGGCTCGCGCGCGAAGCTACTTCAAGTTTTGTCTCTTGCCGTGTTTGTCTTGTGTAATTTTGATATCATGGGCAGTCAGGAGGAGTCAATCCAGAAGCGTCTAGGTTTTTTCTTGATACGTGACTGTTTTCGTTTCTTTAAACAATAAGCAGCTAGGAAAATAGCTGCAGCTGAAAATGCACGACTGTCCATGACGAATACTCTCGGACTTATGATGGCTCAGCCTGCCTCGCGAGGCGGCCTCGTGTAAATTGAACAAAACTACTGAGGCCGCCGCGCGAGCCATCGCTCGCGATCCGGACACCGAGGCTGCCGCGCGAGCCTGTGCGCTAGGTGGGTACGCGGCTAATAAACACATACATAACCACAGATACCTACACGCGCGCGGGCGTTTGGCTTAGGCTGGCAACACAACATGTTTTTTTTTGCAGTAAATTATGCCTACATTGGATAGTATGGAGATCGAGAATAGAGCATTTAAACTTGTGAACACCAGCGCATTATTGACTCATTTTTTTGTCACAAATTTGTGTTTAAGGCACGTTCTTACTCGTCAGATTTCGTGACAAACAATTAAAATTCGGGATTGATAAATCTTGGAGCTTAGATCCCAATATCTAGCAACTAGCATAATTAGATAAGATTAAAATGAATAAACAAGAATAAGTACAGTAAGTTACTATAATTTTCCATAAAAATAATCCAATTATATTGGTAACCTTATTGGTATGTAACTGGTTCAACATAAACTCAAATCACTTAAAGATGAAACTACAGTCCCAGTCACAAGGCATAATAACTTGTGAAAGTACCATAGTTGCGAATTCCAATACATAGATCTATATGGAGAAGAATGTGCAAGAAACTCCATAGACACTCTTTTAATCACAATATTTTTACAAGATCATTGATACATCATTCATGTCGAGACAGTGGCGTAGCGTGCCTTGTCGGGGCCCCGTATAAACAATTGTTTGGAGGCCCTTATATGGAGGTAAAGATATTTCACAAAAGAAAAAAAAAATTGTGAAAAGAAATATTTATTCATCATAACATAATTTAACCATTTTACAAATAAAAATCAAGTTTTAAATATTCTCTCTCCTTGCCTTTTTTCGGCAAACTGATTTATTAAATCATTTATAGCTGAATTGGCTGATGATGATTTTAGTTTTTCTAAAATTTCTGCCTCTATGGACAATAAGTAAGGGGGTAAGGGCCCCCGGGCCACGGGGGCCCTTACCCCGTATAATTGATACGGCAGATACGGCGGTAGCTACGCCCCTGTGTCGAGATTACACATAGATAAGTAAACTAATAGTTACCTGTGAGATCTCATCAAAGTATCGGCCAATGAGTTTCTTCTCCTGTATGAACTTGACGTTCTGCAGCGACTCTGCCGCCAACTCAATGGCCTGGTTGAACCCGTTCTCACCACCGTACGACACGTCCACTAGTTTGATGATCTTGGCTTGGAGACGCTGAAGAAGAAAACATAAGTTTTTTGTAAAAAAAAAGTTACCTCTCACTAGGAATTTCTCCTCTACTTGTAAATTTACATAAACAAACAGGAACCTAAATACGAAATATGTTTTGTACGGGGATCGAACCCGAGACACGCAGTGCAGCAGTCGCTTGTTCAGCCACTGCTCCAACTGTATCGTCAAAGTTTAAGTAAATGTTCTCTAGCTTATTTTTGGTCATGGCGACATGGTCTCAGCTATGAGCCGTCGAAGCGAGATAATATAAAGCTGAAAACACCCGAGTAGCTGGCAAAATTCAATTTTTAAATTAGCCTATGCCTCCAGAGTCCCAACTATCTCGGTGCAAAATCGGTAAGTAACAAACAAACATACAAACAAACTCACTTTCACTTTTATGATATAAGTACAGATTCCTAACAGTCCTCTTTCATACTTTGTATATATTTTTTTTAAATCATTCATTTGTTATCTCTGTTACCTCTTATTTTTGTATTTTTGTTGTTGTAAACAGGAATCAAGGGTTTAAACTGTAACCAGCGCTTAGCTACCCTCTAGGGGGGGACCTAAGCATAATGCCGACCCTTGTACCTCTTGCTTACGGTATTATAGTTTTTTATGTATTTATTACTACTATAGTCTCCGCCAGATAAGAAAAAATTAAAAGTCATTGACCCGACTTGTACCAAAAAACTCCACAAAACTTCATTAGCGATCGCTCGCCATTCAAAACTGTCGGCCATACTGCACCGGTCGAGTTTCATAATACCAAACACTCATCCCAACGGAAGTAAGTAGAAATACGTAAATTTGAAGAATAAATTGTGGTATTTTTTTAAGCTTCAAAAAATACATTTCATACATTGAAATATGTAATTGCTGTGGTCTATGAATTTCAAAAATAATTTCCTTGGTGTATTTTTATTTTTCGATATTTCTTATGTTTTCAACTTATATTTCAATAACAGAACATGCAATAATTGGATTTATTTATCCAGCTTTAACTCATACTCATAGAAGTATACAATGAATTTAAATAACCGAATTTTAAAGTTCATACCAAAAAATCAAATTTTTAGGTTATGCCCTCATACTCATGCGCTGAGTGTGACGTCAAAGCAAGTCAGGGGTGCATTACCTATCCACCATTTTGTAATTAAGTACCTATCGCGTCCTTCGTCTCGAGTGTCATTCCAAATTGGTTGATTATAATTCTATAAATAAATACATTCTTATATTTTCACGGATGAACTGAGATAATTGCGGGTGGATGTTTATGTGCAGGCGAAACGGTCTACCCTCTTTCTTGTTCGTTCGAAAGTGCTAGAGTGACTGTTGTGTGTTCCATTATTATTAAAAAATATGTAATTCGTTACGACACTATGTGCCTATTTTTGCTTTTATTTGAAATAAATGATTCGAATTTGAATTTGGTTTAAGGGTTTCATTAAGTACTACATATTAGGTACCTTCCAAAATAAATATGATTGAATAATAATTATGGTTTTGGCCAAAAGGTTTGTACTCATGTCATCAAGGACGCCCCGTACCACGATACGTTTGTTTACATCGTGTGGCGACACTTTTTACTACTACACTTTACAATTTTTCGTATCGTTTGAATACATTGGTACACGGGGGTTAACGACCTTTATTTTTTTCTTATCTGGCGGCGACTATAGCTGTAATACTGGAGACAATAAACGTTTATTCCATTCTATACTTTGTTAGGCAATTATTAACTTTAGGTAAATATGCATCAGATTATCCAAAGAAAGAAGACTGTTCAGAAACCCTAAAATCATTAAGAGTAAATGGTCATAAGGGAAAGCCAAGCTTTTAAGCTTGAATAAGAGTGCCGCCACTGAGATTATCCGATATCTAAATGAATATTTTATTTCCTTAAAGATGAACCTAAAGATATTAGCATGTTTCAAGAAACTCACCGGATCAAACATGTCTGACTGTGACAGTTCAGTCTTAAAATCAGCCGAACCAGCCAGGATGAGACCAGCAACATTCGGACGATCAGCGCTGATGAACAGCTGGGTGGCAACCTCGGCGACCTTGCGGACGTAGTTGTGACGCTTCTCCATACGCAGACGGGCAAAACGGAGGGCAGACTGACCACCACGGCCGTGCTTCTTCGGCAGATCGACTGTGAATTTGTGGAGGACCTGAAAAAGTTTTATTGTTGGTTAATTAACTTATTTTTTTTGTAATACTTTATGGTCAAGTGTCCATAAATCTGGGTTTCTACCACGATTTCGATGAACAGTATGATTTTATGTATTGGCGGCACGGTTGGCGCCGTGGCTGAGCGATCGGCTGCTGCGCTGCGTGTCGCTGGTTCGATTCCCGCACGGAACAAACATTTGTATGGCCTATAAATAGTCGTTACGGGTCTGGCTGTTTGTTTCTGTGAGTTTAAATGTTTGTAAACGCACCCAACAACACACGACAAATTGCTAGTGTTTTTTTTTGTGTGGGAAATCATCAAATAACTTATTCAGCTCTGGGCGGAGCGTGAGGAGTGTTAGATTTAATGACCAAAACCCAGCCATGTTAATTATTTTGCCATTTGTGTTCCGAGGCCGGGGTATCTCTTTCAAAAAGCCCACTACCCCAGCAGGTAGTGGCCTTGGAAGGCCCCTCTGCTCTACTAACATGTCTTTGAGGCGCGCGTGGAACACGAACGCGCCGTCGATACGACCAGCTACCCTACCATCAAATCCTAAAGTGGAACTTATTCTACTAAGGGCAAGACACAGAGCTATACAGGGTGTCTAGCACCATCTCTTTCTCACACAGGAATAAGAACTGCTATAAGATGTCATGGTAACTCTATTGTCCTCACTAGACAGACGGATGGCAAGCTACCCATTGTGCTCACCGTCCACAGACATGCGTCTACGGTGGCCGGGAGCCTTCTCGCGCCAATCCACCCTACATCGTGATTAACTGTGTTTTTCTTCTGACTCCCTCCCCCTCTTTTTTCCTAGTACATTTTGACAATACGCACCTCTCTAGTATTACCCTGCAGCGTACCAAACAGAGCCCCGTTACCATCCATGACAATGAAGCCGAATTTGTTATCATCAGCCAGCAGCGCAGTCAAGGCTTCAGTGTGGAACTTGTTGTCGCACAGGTATAGGGATGTGTTGATTGGTTTGAATGGCTCAAAGTCGATGTTCACTTTTTTTTCTTTTCCTTCCTCGGTGACGATCGTACCGCAGTAGATGACGAGGCCGTTTGGTGGGACTGGAAAATAAATAGGGATTTGGTTATCCTTACTAATATTATAAAAGCGAAAGTGAGTTTGTTTGTTTGTTTATTTGTTTGTTACCTCTTCACGCTTTAATGGCTCAACCGATTGTGATGAATTTTGGTACGTAGATATTTGGGAATCAGGAGACGGACATAGTCTAATTTTTTTATTTAAAAAAAGTGGGATGTGAGTGAGAAAGAGGGAAGAAAAGGGAAAACTTAGCGTTGCTATCCTTACTAATATTATAAAAGCGAAAGTGAGTTTGTTTGTTTGTTTATTTGTTTGTTACCTCTTCACGCTTTAATGGCTAAACCGATTTTGATGAATTTTGGTACAGAGATAGTTGGGAACCAGGAGACGGACATAGGGTAATTTTTATTTAAAAAAAGTGGGATGTGAGGGAGAAAGAGGGAAGAAAAGGGAAAACTTAGCGTTGCTATTACAAATAAATAAGGCGCAAGGGGTACTGTATTACCCCAAATTTAACGCGGGCGAAGCCGCGGGCAAAAGCTAGTAAAAATATAAGTCAACTAGCTTTTGCCCGCGGATTCGCTCGCGTTAAATTCGGGGTAACACAGTTCCTATTTCCTGATTTGCAGGTATTCTTCGTAATATTATTATATACTATTTCGTACATTTATTTTTTTCTCCACAAATCATTAAATTTTTAAATGTTTCGAGTAGCCAGGCTACGGATGCTGATTGATCTACATCGGGTCCATGTAGGGCCCGGAAAAAGCGTCCGTGAAGCTCCTTACTCTGCCATACCTCCTTGCGGTCGTTAGTGTCAAGTACTACGGGTTTGCGCCAGTTCTCTTTAGCCAAGGAGAGCTGGGTAAAGCCCTTGTCCACCGTAACTACATCTCGATACATCCCCACGTCGGCTTCCAAGAAATATTCCCTGAGACTACATATCTCACAATTGTGGAGAGTCTTGGCGTTTAAAAAGCCTCGACCACCACAACTCCGTAGGATATACAGTCTCATAACCGAAGACCGTGGGTGACATACGATAATGCATCACTACTATATACTATTATTATTATTATAATAGTATTCTACCCTATTGTGTTACCTTTAGTATAGAGCTTGAGTCGATGCTGCACAGAAGTGATGGCCCCCAGCACCGATAGTCGGTTGACTCGCGACTTGATGTTGGACGCCGTCCCGAATTCGTCCGCCAACATCTTGGACACCCGTGAGATCTGATCCTTGGGCGGAATGATCAGGGATATCATTGAGGTCCCATTTCTGGAATTAAAGAGATGGCATTTATTATGATGTTGTTTTTTTTTACTGCAAAACGAAGGGTATTCTCGTAACAATAAAGTTGGCTATTTAGCGGAATTAAAAATGACAACAAAATTTAATATTAATTATTACTGTTTAAATAAAATCTTTTAAATTTACACGTATTTAGCACACACTATTGTTCATAGTATGACTTAAAAACTATGTTAGGTAAATTTAAACATCACAAATTAATTAAGGTATTTGTCATATTTTGTCAGTTCATTTAACCTCATTAAGTGAGTTTTCATTAAACGGTCATTTATTGTTTGTGGATCGTGTTGATTTTAAAATGAATTGCATGTGTGATATATTTTTTGTATTTAGTTAAAGAATTTCAGACACGATGTGAAAATCGTTTTTCAATAAATTGAATTGGGGTAAAATGTACGGGCTGCATTGATCACAAGACTCCGGGGCACCGTAGAAACGGGTCTGTGAACGGTGAGCAATGGATACCTCACCGTCATGTGGCGAAACCAGGCCGTGTCCACGGTGTTTTCTTTTTCCACGCAAAGCTACGATTTATTTAGGCAACGGACACCCTATTCTCCGATAAGGCACGAATTTGTGGTTAGACCCTTTTAGTTGTCGTCAATTGTCAGATATTTGCATAGGCTTAATCCTACAACGTAACGAGTGAGGGTTGACTCAAACAATAAAACGATGGGGTGGATCAGTTGACAACCTATCGATCGTTAGTTACCCCCACTTACACTGTATTATCAAGTATTTTAGAAAAAAATTGCTTGTCTGTTTAAATATGTTCTTTATTTATCGATATTAGACCTAGAATTGATTGAGTTTTTTTAGTATTCAGGATTTTTGTTACTTAAACAATCTTGCATGCTAAATACGAGCTTTGGACGTGGAGTTGGGGACACCAGCCCGTTATATAATACAAAGACAATGGGATGATACCACACACAAACATAAGTACAAGTCCAACCAGGACGGAGGAAACTCCTAGGATCTTGATCTTGGCAAGCGCGACTTAATCTTGTAGCTCGACCTGTGCGGCTATATTTTTAAGCCACGATGAAGGCCAAAGAAAAGATGGATGGATTGTGTAAGGAATGAAGGAGAAAGGAGTAAATGATGCCATGACTTCTGACAAGGGAGAAAGGAAGAAGAAAACGTGTTGCGCCGACCTCAAATTGAATGGGACAAGTGCAGGAAAATGATGAATAGTGATGAGCTCGTCCAGCCACAGACACGTTTGATATGTCAAAAACAAAAAGATGAAGTTACAGTCCTAGTCACAAGGCATAATAACTGTGAAATTACTGTAGTTGCCTATTCCAAAATGAACATAGGCAAAGAACGGACAAGAAAATCCATAGCACCTTTTTAAATACTAAGATAGCTTGCGTTTGGCCTGACGATGATGAGAAAGGAGTAAATGATGCCATGACTTCTGATAAGGGAGAATGGAAGAAGAAAACGTGTTGCGCCGACCCTAGGTAGAATAGGAAAGGGCAGGAAAATGATGATGAAAGCTAAGCTTCGCCCTGGCAACTTTAGCCTAATTATTTAAGCCACACCTACGACCTAAAACTTATTAACTTACGTAAATTATGACCTCAATTAAGGTAAAATAAACATAACACTCTCTCATGCGCTGGGCCCATTAATAAAGTAGTTAGTCTACATAATAACATGGCAACTGAAAGTTCTGTTTGCGGAGTTGCTATGGATCCTACTAATATTATTAATGCGAAAGTTTGTGAGTATGGATGTATGTTTGATCCTCTTTCACGAAAAAACTATTGAACGGATCTTGATGAAATTTGGCACAGAGGTAGATTATAGTCTGGAATAACACATAAAATACTTTTTTTTTATTATCACGAGGGCGAAGCCGCGGGTGCCAGCTAGTAGTATCATAATTAGTTGTGCCCAGCGGTTTCACCCACGTAAGACTGAGATAAAATGTAAGTAGGTGCTGTCCAGAACTTGTACAGACCAAACCGTGAATTTCATGCAATGCTAGAAGTTTTATCATAAATTTCTACCAAGAACTTGCATATTCTGGACAAACTTTTTAACGAATACCACCGTGAATTTATGCAAACCTAGTAGTTTGAACATAGACAATCCAGCCAAGGAATCACGTTGTCCCATACAATCTATGCCACCCTTTTTAGGGGAATTTTGAAAGTCTCAGGCACCTATGACCTAAATTCAGTTCACCATGGAAAATTTGAGATGCCTAACACTTGTAGTTTCCGAGATTCTGTGATTAATTAATCTTATAACACGAATGTTTGTATGAATTTATGGATGTTTGTTACCCTTTCACGCAAAGACTACTGAATGGATTTGAATGAAACTTTACAATAATATAGCTTACTAGCTATGCCCAGCCGTTTCACCCGCTGCTCAGTTAGGGGCATGAAAAATAGATGTTAGCCTATTCTCAGACCTACCCGATATGCACACAAAATTTCGTTCAAATCGCTCCAGCCGTTTCGGAGGAGTATGGGAACGAAAACTGTGACACGATTTTATATATTAGATACATCAGAATAACACATAGCCTACAATACACAAAGATATATTGTATACTCAATCACCACGCGAGTAAAACCGCGGGGCGCAACTAGTATAACATAATTCAAAAGATACGCGGCGCCATCTACTATCATAAGAAGGTTATTTTTTCCCTCGGGAATAGTACTTCTACCTACTCCCTTACAATGTCATCGTCACATTCATTCTCCAGTTCTTATTCCAAAATGTATTTTAAAAATTTCACGATGATCGGTTCAGTAGTGCTTAGCTTACATTGGTTAGGATACAGCTGTGACGTAATAATTCCGATTTGAACTTTACCCTTCCATACATGTTGTTGTTTGCGGGGGAGATCAATTTAATCTGTGAGTGCTCGCGGCCTGATATTCTGATAACCTTTGCCACCAGTTACAGAGGCGTGGAACGCTTTTATGTTTATAAAAAATAAACCTTCAATGGAAAATTTAAATGTTTGTATAATAATACCAGCCTGTAACTGTTCCATTGCTGGGAATGCCTCTTCTCATGCAGAAAAGGCACGACCATTGATCACCACGCTTGCTCAAGACTGGTTGGCGATTTCAGACTAAGTTCATTATGGCGCGGCGCAAACGTGGACACTTTTGTGTCTTGTGTATGAAATCTGTCGCTACAGGATACAGCAACTTCTACAACTCTATAGGAATCCGTAGCTTGTATCCGACACAGCACACAAAAGTGTCCACGTTTGCGCAGCGCCTAAAAGTCCAGGTTGCCGTACAATTTTTTCCTTCACCACAATGTTACACAATTACGCCACTACAATGTTTTGAGTGTTTGTTTGTTACGTCTTCACGCATAAATGGCCAAACCGATTTTGATGAACTCTGGTACAGAGATAGTTGGTACCCTGGAGACGGGCATAGGCTAAAAAAAAAGTTTTCAAGAGAAGAGTGAAAGAACATTATCTTTCCATTTCACCATTATTTTATTTTTGGTTGTATTTGTGTTATATATGTCTATGTACTTGAATGTATGAAAGTATATTGTTTTATTGTATTTAATGTTATTTTTTGCTTACTGTACTATGTTACCTGTTTACAGTATGTGCCAAACTATGTGACTAAGTTCTAAGGGTGAGGAAGACTATCTGCTCGTGATACAGTTTAATACTAGTATGAGGGGATATGGCGAATCAGTCCGAAAACAATCAAACCATCTATCTTTCACATCTACCATTTTACATTTTACAACTGTTGACTAGTTGTTATTATTAGGTTACTCTCTATGATTGTCTCGTGTTATACAATAAAGATTTTACTGATGTATTCTATTTTCTAACTCTCCTTTCGCAGGTATGCTGGTAAGGATTTTTTTTAGAATAGAATAGAATAGAATATGTCTTTATTTGCTAAGAATGTAGGTAACATAAATAGGATGGTAAGTTACATAATTGAGATCCATATACATTCTGCCATATTAGCATGCAAATATGAATAATATAATTTTGGCAGTTTTGTTATTAAAATGTATCATCGTCTAAGAAATCCTGCACAGAGTAATAACATTTCTCTACAAGTAATTCTGTAAAACATTTTTTAAATTTTGACAGTGGTAAGATTTTAATTTGTTCAGGAATTTTATTAAAGATAACAGGAGCCATACCGATTACACTTTTTTTTAATAAGCTCGTTTTAAATACGCCTGTGCAAAGTAGGTGTCGATATTGTGATCTTAAGGCAGTACTTCGTTTTCTGGTTTCTGATATTGATGCAAATAGATTTCGGTTTGTTATTACAAATATTGCTAGTTCTAGGATATAGAGACATGGTAAAGTTAATAGTTTTTGAGACTGAAATATAGGTACGCAACTGTCAGTTACTTTCAGACCAAACATAGCTCTCAAACAGCGCTTCTGGGCTTTAAAAATGCTTTCCCGTTCACTACAATAACCCCAAAATATTATACCAAATCTTAACCTAGAGATTACAAGACCGTGATAGGCCACTAAGATTGTTGCTAAATTTACTTTTTTTGATAGATTATGTAACATAAACGCGGCTGTACTTAAACGTTTACATATATCTTCTGTCTTCTTTCTTTCTGTCTGTATCTTCTTTAAAATCGGTATTAACTTTGTACCTATTTCCTGTTCCTGTCTTTTTACTGTATTGTGTGTACTATAAATCGTACGATAAATATCTAAATAACCGAAGATTAATCAGAGGTGTATCTAATATGTAGTACACATTTTGCCATTAATGTTTCAGTTCTATCGAATCACAAACAATGGGTAGCTCAACGCCCGTCCGTCTAGTAACGACAGCGACAACACGACCTGTAAGCTTACCATGACGTCTTAAAGCAGAACTTATTCCACTGAGGGCAAGAGACAGAGCTATACAGGGTGTCTAATACCATCTCTTTCGCTCAGTGGAATAAGTTCTGCTTTAAGACGTCATGGTAAGCTTACAGGTCGTGTTGACGCATTTGTGTTCCACGCGCGCCTCAAAGAGATGTCAGCAAAGCTCGGTGGCCTGACAGGGCTACTGCATTATATTGCGTTACGTTGTTAATGCGAGCCTTATGATACCAAAACGTACAAATCCAGTCTCAGAGGCTGTTTCTAAGTAGGAGTAATCTTCGAAACTGCTGATCCGATGCATCGTAAAACAAACAACAAACGATAACTATACGTACTAAATCGAAAAAAACCAGAGGTGGAGTGTGTGTTGGGCCTCGAGACTAAAGACTAACACCTTTCTTACTAAATTCGACGATTGATTTGACTTGATTCTTCCATGTCCCTGAAACTACATTATCCCCGAGTCTGATTGGCTACATTTAAAACGTTTGAGTTGGTTAATTTCAGTACATAATAATAATAATAATAATAATCTGTGGCCCGACCGTCAAATTGACAGGACGTATTTTACAAAACTAAACAATTTTATTTTATTTTTTCTACTATCTCTAGTCGAAAACATATTAAATCAGCAACAAACAATAACAAAATAAGAAAAATATGAATCCACTAACTCCACAACACCTTGAACTATGTGTAAAAATTACCAGAAAAAACCGTTTGTCAAGAATCAAGATTCTCTAAATAATTGACGTCGATGCTGACCAGACGCCGGGCCAAGAACCTAGAGGCACTCCCACCATCTCCGGGCTCGTCGCTCAGCTCCGCCTCGCAGCCGCCGGGACGCGCTACACGCGTGAGCGCCGTGTCGCCGGTCGCTGCAGTTGCGTCGAGCTCGAGCGACGAGTTTTTCTCCCCGCCGTCGTCACCACCACCACCACCAACAAGACAACGACGAGGAAGAGGACGGCCGCCAGCGAGCTTGGGATCTAGGGGCCAACAGGCCCCGATCAGGGTCCCCGCTGCCGGTGGAAATGTGTCGCGCATGCGATGGACTTCGTCAATCAACGCGAATGTCATGCGCGCATATTATGGGTCTACAGAGGGGGGAACTAACCTCACTGCGTACCGTGTTAGGATGCTGTCTCTGTTCCAGGACCTAGAACCAACCATCAATGTTTCGGCCCAACGACTGTCGGATCAGGTGCGGGTCATCCAACGCAATCACTTGTTGGACGATGCTGCACTTGATAGGCTGCGCTCAGAAGTACTGAGCAATCGTGTCATCTTGACTACGCCACAAACCGCGGTGCAAGCGTCAGCAATTGATGTGACGCAGCCGCGGTCCAATCCCACTGTCGTAGAGGAGGATGATAGGGTTGCTACGGTAAGTAGCCAGTGCAACGACCGATTGAGGAGCGCACTGGAGGATGCGCTTCGCGACTATCGATCCACTCCAGCCGAACTTAGACCTCGATTACCACGGTTACCCATGAATAAAAAACATAGGGCGCTGGTGTGTGCCCTGAACTCGCAGCTCAAGAATTTATTCGAGAGTAGCGAGCATCTCGTTGATACACACTCGATCCTGTACTGTGGGGCTGTTGCGGTATGTCGTGTAGCTAACGTCAAATTTCCAAATTGTGACGTAGCTACTCGACCAAAACCATCCGTACCAGCCTGGCAGTGCAGGATCGAGCGGCGTATCGACGAGGCCAGGGTACTCATCGGTAAACTATACTGCTTCAGGGAGGGCAATACAAGACCACGTGTGATGCGCTTTGTGAGACGGGCATTCTCGGGGACTGGAATCAGTCCTCAAGAATACATGTCTCGTACCACAGAGCGCATCGACTTCCTGAAGCAGAAAGTTTATGCATGGGCAAACCGTATTCGGCGGTATAAGCGGCGGGTTGATCGGTATTCGCAGAATCGCATGTTCCGGAGCGATGAGAGGTGGGTATACAGAGCTTGGGAGCGACCCGAACAAAGTGTGACTGACGTGTGCCGCCCGGATGATGTAGCCACGAGTTCTTTCTGGCACAGCATCTGGTCGGTGCCTGTCTGTCATACTGAGGCTGACTGGATGCGTGATGTTGAGCGCGTGTGTGAAACTATTCCAGAAATGGAGCCTATTTTAATAACATCTATAGACATAGCCAGTGCAGTTCGTCCGTTACCGAACTGGAAGTCTCCAGGACCGGATGGACTGCACAACTTTTGGCTCAAGTGGCTCAGTAGTTCACACACTCGCCTGGCATCACAATTTCAGTCTTGCCTTGAGTCCGGGTCTCTGCCACAGTTTTTAACAACAGGCGTTACCCACCTGCTCTATAAGTCAGGTAGTCCCGCGGAACCCAAGAATTATAGACCGATCACGTGTTTATCGACGGTCTATAAACTTCTTACGTCCATTTTGAGAGCGAAAATTAATTCACACATTGACAAAAATTCAATTATGTCTGCCTCTCAGAATGGATGTAGGAACGGGTCTCGCGGTACTAAAGAGCTACTCCTCATCGACATGGCCATTAGCCAACAGGTTCGTCGATCCCGCAAGGATTTGTCGACATGTTGGATTGATTATAAGAAGGCCTACGACTCAGTGCCACATACATGGCTCAAGAGGGTGCTGGAGTTGTACAAGATAGATGCAACCCTACGCGCCTTTCTTGAGTCGTGTATGGGACAATGGAGGACGGTACTTCGATATCCAGGATGTCGACAAATCCAGGGGAATGATGAGCCTGTTTGGATTAAACGGGGAATATTTCAGGGCGACAGTTTGAGTCCACTTTGGTTCTGTCTGGCCCTGAATCCTCTTAGCACATTGCTGGAGGATTCAGGTCTAGGCTATCGGTTGAGAAGAGGTGGTCAGGTCATATCTCACCTCCTTTACATGGATGATCTGAAACTCTTTGCCCCCAACAAATTGCGACTGATGGAGCTACTGAAAGTAACTGAAACTTTTAGTAACGCCATCAGGATGGAATTTGGTGTGGACAAATGTGCAGTCATGTATGTTAAACGAGGAGAGATTATGGAATCCGAGGGAATTCAACTCTCGGATTCCATACACCTCAGATCCCTTTCCTCATCCGAAAGCTATAAGTATTTGGGTATGTCGGAAGCGTTAGGCATTAACGTGGCTGACATGAAGCAACTGTTGAGGGAGCGTTTCTTTGGTCGCCTGAAGAAGGTATTAAAAAGCCTTCTTTCCGGCGGGAACAAGGTGCGCGCCTTCAACAGTTGGGTCATGCCGGTTTTAATGTACTCTTTCGGCATACTCAAATGGACGCAGACTGAACTCGATGCCCTGGATAGGAGAGTCCGTACATTGCTGACTGCAAATCGGATGCATCACCCACGATCATCGGTGATGAGACTGTATATCCCACGGAAGTGTGGGGGTCGAGGCTTTTTAAACGCAAAGACCCTCCACAACCGAGAGGTGTGCAGTCTCAGGGAATATTTCTTAAAAGCCGACGTGGGTATGCACCGAGATGTAGTCGCAGTGGACAAGGGACTCACCCCGTTGTCCATGGCTAAAGAGAATTGGCGCAAACCTGTAGTACTTACTACCGATGACCGCAAGGAAGTATGGCAAGGTAAGGAGCTTCACGGGCGCTTCTACAAGGCTCTTCATGGGCCCGATGTAGATTTTCTGGCGTCCGTGTCCTGGCTACGATTCGGTGACCTATTTGGGGAAACTGAAGGTTTTGTCTGTGCGATTATGGACGAAGTTATGTTGACGAACAACTACCGGAAATATATTATGAAGGATGGGACGGTTGACGTGTGTCGGGCATGCCATCGTCCTGGTGAGTCCATCAGACATATTATTTCTGGTTGTTCTCGTTTAGCTAACAGCGAGTACTTGCATAGACATAACCAAGTAGCCAGGATTATTCATCAGCAACTTGCCTTGAAATATAATCTTGTTGAATCTGAGGTACCGTACTACAAGTATGTGCCCGACCCAGTTCTCGAGAAAGACCATGTCACGCTGTACTGGGATCGGTCTATCATTACTGACAGGACTATTTTCGCCAATAAGCCTGACATAGTGGTGATAGACCGATCAGCGCGCCGCGTAATGATAATCGATGTTACCATCCCACATGACGAAAACCTCGTGAAAGCTGAGAAAGAAAAACAACTAAAATATCTTGACTTGGCACACGAGGTTGTTGACATGTGGAATGTAAACTCGGCTATCATTGTGCCGATTGTCATAACGGCCAATGGCTTAATTGCCAAGAGCTTCGACGAACATCTGTCGAAGCTCTCCTTAGGTGGTTGGATCAAGGGCCTGATTCAGAAGGCAGTACTCCTCGATACGGCCCGTATTGTGAGGAGGTTCCTGTCTCTGGAGCCCTAACCACCGGTAGCTTGGACCCTGCTCCCGCTACCGGCGGAAACCTATTTTTATATTTTTAAATGTTTTTTTGTTAAATTTATTTTCTAAGAAATATTTAAAAATGTAATTTTAAGAAGGTATGTGAATAAAGGAAATAATAATAATAAAATATTTATTTGCATAAAACATGGTATACAATGGTGTTAAATACTTATTTATAAGGCACAAACATGTTTAGCTAGGATATAACAAAGCATGCAAAATGTTAAAGTTAGGCGAAAATGGAGGCGCCCACAACATGAAATTTTTATTCATCAAAATTTCTTATCTATAAATTCTTTAATGCTATAAAAACTATGCTCCACTAACCATTTATATAATGTTGTTTTAAATAATTTTGTGTTCAATGTTTTAAACTGCCTCGGTATTTTATTATAAATACGGACACACATAGCAAGACAATTATTATTGTATTTAGCTAGTCTAGGCAAATCACTCAATACTAATTTATAGGGGTCTCGTCTATTCCGAGGATTTACATCATTTGCAGTCTTGAATAAATTTTTATTTTTAATTACAAACATACATATTTCATAAATGTAAAGTGACGGTAACGGTAACAAACCAAGTTTTTTAAATACAGGTTGACATGAGTCGTCAGGTTTAAGTCCACAAATTGACCTCATACACTTTTTTTGAGCGATGAATGCTCTACGGAAGTCAGTGCTATTACCCCACATTAAAAGGCCATAACGTAGAACTGACTCGACGTACGCGTGGTATGATATTACAGCAGTTTTTATGTTAGTGACATTTTTGACTTGTTTAAGTGCGTATACAAACTTATTAATTTTAGTGCTAACATTGTCTATGTGTTCTTTCCAATTTATATCTTTATCTATTATTACACCTAAAAATCTAGTATGAGTCACTTCTTTGATTTTATTAATATTGAGTTTAATGTCGTTTTTAGAATTATTTGATTGATTAAATTGAATGTAAACGGATTTGTCTAAATTTATTTTTAAACTGTTAATGTTAAGCCAATGCAGTAATTGTTCTATTGTATTATTAATGTCAAGCTCATGATCTAGTTTAGTATTATGTTTTTTGTCAGATGTCACTATAATTGATATGTCGTCAGCAAATAATATGCATTTGTGGTTGGTTATTTTTGTTATGTCATTTATGTAAATGAGGAATAGTATTGGGCCCAGTACGCTTCCTTGTGGAACGCCATATTTATTATATCTAACTTCCGATGAGTAGGTTATTAAGTCATTATTTTTATTTTGTTTATTGATGACGACAAGTTGTTTTCTATTACTTAAGTAGGACGAAATCCACAGAAGTACCGGTCCCCTAATCCCAATTGCTTCTAACTTTTGCAGCAATAAATCGTGTGACACCATATCGAAGGCTTTCGAGAGATCAAAAAAGAGACCAGTAGTTATATGGTTGTTATTTATATTTGACAGTATAGCTTGCATAAGAGAAAAAATTGCCAATGATGTGGATTTGTTCTTTTGGAATCCAAACTGCTTGTCACTTATAATTTGGAACTTATTGCAGAAATCAGTTAATCTTTTATGCATATATTTTTCAAAAATTTTAGAGAAGATGGGTACTAAAGTTATTGGTCGGTAATTATTGATGTCAGATTTATCGCCCTTCTTGAATATAGGTTTTATTAAAGACAATTTCAATTTATCAGGAAAGGTACCATACGAAAATGACATGTTTATTAGATGAGTAAGGATAGCAGTCAATTCATTACTACAAGCCTTTATAATTTTTGTATTTATTTCATCATAGCCCTCCGACTTGGTGTTAGACAGGGACATTATTTCCTGGCGTACCTCGTTCATCAGCATCGGTCTTAAAAACATAGAGTTGACACACGTATTTTTATAGGGGTTTTGATATACGTCCCCTTGTACTTGCGTTAAATTTACATAATGTTCATTAAATATATTGGCTATTTGTACAGGGTCTGTAATTAAGGCATCATTTAATCTTATAAACTCTATGTTGTTTTTATGAGTGTCATTATTTATTTCATTTTTAATGACAGTCCATGTGGCTTTACATTTATTGTCATGTGTTTGAATATATTTTATATTTGCATTCTTTTTTGAATTATAAATACATTTTTTTAAAAGACTAGAGTAATTATTATAAGTTGTTTTATTATTTTCATTTTTATTTTTGTAGTACCGATACCGTAGCTTTCGTTTAGTTTTGCAACTTTGTCTCAAACCTTTACTTATCCACTTTTGTGTGTTTTTATTATTGCTATTGATTTTTACTCTCACTTTGGGAAAACAAAGATCATAAAATAGAGACAACAACTCATGAAAGTCATTGAATGCGGAGTTTGTGTCCGAGTTTAAATAAATATTGGACCAAGAAAGATTTTGCAAGGATTCCTTAAATTTTCGAATGTTATCTAAGCTATAGTCTCTTTTATGAATGTAATATATTGCTGATTTTTGTGGTTTACGTCTAATTGGAAAGCCTAACATTTGTGCAGTGTCATGATCTGAAAGATGCAGGGGTAGTACAGCGGCAGTTGCGTTGGCAATGTTGCTTAGGATATGGTCAATGCAAGCTAATTTGCGAGTAGGAACATTAATGTGGATTTTTAAATTGTAATTGTTGCACAAGTCTTGCAACCCATTTGTGATGTTACCTTTTTTAAGCGTATTTATGTTAAAGTCGCCGGTTACAACTATGTTTATTTTAGACTTGTATTTACTTAACAAATCGTGTAAAAGTTTATGTAATTTTGTTAAAAACTGATTCGGATCAGATTGTGGTGTTCTATAAACACATATAACTATTAGTTTATTACTTGTTACTTCTAAGCCGCAAGCTTCAAACGTATTTTGAGTTGCATAGTTTTTCACAAATGATAACTCTTTATAACATAAACCTTTTTTCACTAGTATACAAGTGCCACCCCTTTTCTTTTCTCTACAGAAGTTAGCAGCCATTTCATAGTTGTATATTTTTATATAATTTTCACAGCCTTTTTTTACGAATGTTTCAGACAGGCAAATTACATCTGGGTCATTATTTACTTCTTTTAACTCTTTTATAGTAATTTCTAAAAGTTCTTGCTTGGATAATAAACTGGCGATATTTTGATGGAATATTCTAAATTGGTTAGAGGTTTTGTTGGTTTGAGATTCGAAAAAATGGATCACGCTTATTTAAGACAGGAAAGTAATACGGTATAGTGCCTATTTGTCTCTTTGCATTGCTTTGCAATGAGGAAGTATGTTCACATGGCGCTGTGTTCTTAATACGACTAAAGTAATATGGAATTGTCCCTTTTTTGGGTTCATTTATAGAAGCGTTTATTTTTAAACTTGATTTGTTACTTACTATTCTTTTACGAATTTCGCTAGGATTTAAATATTTTTCACTATAATCACAACAGTCTATGATGTAATTTATGGACTTACAAATATTGGATAGTTCCGTGGATGTTTGGTTTACAAAGTGGCATTTTTTATACTGATTACATATATTTTTAATAGAGTAGTTCAACTTACGGACATTGAGATACATGTTATTGACGACATTTAATACAATGACAGTGCTATTTGAAAACTTATTTAAGATGTTTTGCAATTGACACATCACTAAGTTTGGGTTATGGTCGTTTTCACCTATGCATATTACAAGTTTGTCTTCAGTAGTCAGTTTAATATTTTTGCAGTTTGATGTTATTTCATTGCAAGGTGCATTTGGTTTAGTTTCTGCGACGAGGCTATATTTTTCGTACTGAGTATTTGTTCTTGAGCGTGAGATGGCTGCTGCAAGCCCAACGCACCGCTGACCGCCGAAGATATATATCTTCTTAGGGGGGACCATATTGTGCCCGTCTGCGACAACATGTGTCTGAACACCTGCGACGTTTTCAATATCCCGCTTCACTTCCTGACGAATGGCAGGTTCATAGACATTGCAACTGCTTTGCATTAATACTGCAATACGATCCGTGAGGGCCGCTATCTCCAGTTGTGCAACCTTTAATTGCTGCTGTAGGGTAACAATTTCTTTTTCGAGGAAGGACACATTAACGAACTCATTAGGTTCGACTTGTAATCTGGACGACGATACAGACGATGGCAATACAAATGGTGTAGAAAGTTTTATGTGTTGATCTACCAGAGATCGTCTCTTTTTCTTAGAGTTTGTACCCGGACTTGTAAATAAGGGCGACTGGCATAAAGATTTTAATGTTTCATTATCTGTAGTTAACTTATGTATTTGCTTGTGTAGATCGGTGTTTTCCAACAATATATTTCCCAGTTCATTTTCAGTAGTTTCGAGTTTTAATGTGAGCTGAGCAATAATCTCTTTCATTTCTGAGGCCAATACTAAGTCTGACACAGTACCGTCAACACTCATTGACAATCTATTGGCAGTATTAGATTCAATAGATGTTTCGCAATCAGTCAGTATGTGGGAATCAAGTAAATCATTCGTATTCTGAACCGAAGATCGACGTTTCAACGCATCACTATGTAGTTTATCCTTAGTATTTGGCGGTGGTTCTGTCGGTGAGGGTGTTTTTAAAGAAGTAAGTTTTTTCCTCATAGTAATATTGGTGGTAGTACAGTCGGTGTTAGTGTATTGTATATGTAACGGGAATGACGCCGAGAGCAAAAGCTAGCGTTACATAAACTAATTGGCCGGTAGTAATATTATTACTAGGGTTGTCAACTATACTATTAATAACAGTATTGTACTGTTTTTCAGTATATAATACTTTTTATTGTTGAACACTGGTATCCACATAGACTTGTTGTAAAATTAAAAGTAAATGGAGATAAAAATCAAATCATTTTTGTTTAAAATAGCATAGAATATACTTTATTGCACACTAAAAACTGATATATACAGAAATCTCTAAATATGGTTACAATAACGGTCTTATCGCTGATAGTTCAAAACGTTAAATCGATATAATAATCTAGTTAATTTTTTAAAATACTATTTATTTTCGATACCAGACCTAAATATACTTGATTTCTAGGCAACCCTAGTTATCACTGGTGTACAAAAATAGTCTTTATTTTCTTTACCAAACCTAAACATACTTCTAGTAAAAAAAGTTGGCAACCCTAATTATCTGTGGTGTTCAATGTCATGACCAAAACTGTGTCTGAGCATCCAAGGTGAATGTGACTATCTAGGAAGTAAATGTTTTGCTATCTGTACATCTTGTATACGGTACATTCCGGCTCGCGTAGACAGCGGATGATCGATTATTTTAGTCGTTACCAGTTGTTACCTAAGACTTCCTCCTAATAATTGAAAATTATGAACAATATTCGCTTGATTATTCGACATTTTTGTCGAGTAAAATTCCTGCCAAAATCGGTCCAGCCTTTTTAGAGATGAGCCGGAGAAAACAGACAACAATTTTAAAATACGACTTTTGTTATGAGTTCCGTTTATATTTTCTTATACCGTCTGTAATTGCAAATAGACATTTCAATATTACCTACTTATTTGTGTATGGTTTGGCAGTATGTTGTCCCATATACACAGGCGTCCTCTTTATAAGAGGGAATGGGCAGTTATCAACCACAGCAGGCTAAGTTCGGGTTGATGGACGCAAAAATAAGCGTTGCGTCCGGTTCGACTGGAAGCCGAACCCAACATATTTGGGAAAAGGGTATCATCATCATTTTCCTGCCCTTGTCCCATTCGATTTGGGGTCGGCGAAACTCGTTTTTTGCTTCCATTCTCCTCAATCAGACGTCACGGCCTCTCGTCACTAGACAGACGGTCGGTGAGCTACCCATTGCTCATCGTCCACAGGCCCGCATACACATGAACAACCAGATACTTCCGATCGATAGTAGTACAAAGACATTGTTTACCGTACATATAAGTACTCTGGTGTATACTATGCTTGTATAAGACTACACAAGCTAACGTTGAGTCTAGACAGTAATGGGATTAAATCTTGCTTAGCGAGTCTGCGGCTTCCGACTAAAAGCAACTACGCTCAGATACAAAAAAGACTTTTCAGTTCTGGATATCTAAACTTCGTTTTTTGTTCACAGCAATCCGCCTTAGACGTTCCTATTGTGTGGACATGGGTCTCCTATAATTGGAGCCCCAATTCAACAAATGTGCACCGTGCGGGTTGGTAGAAAGTGTGACGGCCCTTGTTTCACGGGATTTATGTAACGAGATAAAAAGTAACCTGAGTGTTAATCCAGTTGATAAACTATCTGTTTGTTAAATTTTATTCGAATTCGATCAGTAGCTTTTGCGTGAAAGACTATCATACATCCTCACAAACTTTCGTATTTATAATATTAGCAGGATTATTAAGGTTTGTATGTACAATGGAAGAATTACGAAGATAAATTGATGTGCTTAATTTCATAAACTGCGTGCGTTAAACCCGTTGCATTTGACTACTAGACTTATGTCGTGTGTACTTGATAAACCAACCACATTTTCCTCGTTAATTTCTTTATAGCCTTCAATACAACGGAAAACTTGGTGTCCAAGGTTGCACTTGAATTCCGTTTAGATTGGCGACACGCTACGGGCCGTAAGATTTAATGAGCTCTGAACTCAACTCAAAGTGAACTGAATTAAAAGTGTTTGGCTTATATAGAAAATGTACAAAATTCATTTTTAAGGGGGAATTGCGACCTGCATCTTTCCCGCCCCACGACACATGTACATTCGAAGCGCCTCGGCAAAATACTTGTACCAGGCATTATATGACATATATTTAAATGAAAAAAATTGAGAAGACTGTTGAAATATCCTTACTAATATTATAAAAGTGAAAGTGAGTTTGTTTGTTTGTTACCTCTTCACGCTTTAATGGCTTAACCGATTTTGATGAATTTCGGTACAGATATAGTATGGAACCAGGAGACGGACATAAGCTTTATTTAAATAAGTGGGATGTGAGGGAGAAAGAGGGAAGAAAAGGGAAAACTTAGCGTTGCTATTAAAAATCAATAAGGCGCAAGAGGAACTGTGTTACCCCAAATTTAACGCTGGCGAAGCCGCGGGCAAAAGCTAGTATAACAATAAAACCTGAATGTTACGTTTCAATCGAATATTTCTTTCCTTCCAATTTTTTTTTTCGTAAAAATCGTTTTTTTGAAGCCTCAGGCTGGTAGTATCATAAAGTTTTTTTTCGCGATGTTAAATCATCAAGTAATTCCTCCCACTTTGGGCGGAACTTTTCGAAAGCTTTTCATTGTTGCTCATCTTTTCTCCATTATAACCATCTTAACTAAAAACCACGCAAGGTGCAAATAACGTTAACATATTCAGTAAATCCATACAGTTTTGAAAAGCAAACTCAACTCCAAGTTAGTTTAAGAACATATCTAGCTAAGCAGCCTGCCACGCTCCAATACCCCCAGGCCGTCTAGGGTGGCGAAAAGGGGGGATTCCGAGGGCATGGCTAGACGAGTGTTTGCCGAACGCAAACAAGGACAGTGCAATGCTCCCGACTCGAACAAGGAAAAATCTTTCGTGGTACGAGACTTGTTTTCGGGAGTGCTATCCCTAGATTAATAAATACCGCTGCAAAAAAGGTGAGTAGAACCAACGACCACATGTTCCACATAAGGGACAGCCCTGCAGTGTGATTGTGAAGGCTAGCAGTAACAGATCATTGCCAATGAAGTCGAACGTGGCTTCTCACATAGGCGCATTTAGAGCTTGGGTTTCACAGCCTAACGTTTTGTTCAGGACCCCAGGCGTAGCGACTCTGGCGTGCTTCGGCTTGGCGTGATTTGTTTCTTTCATGTTAGCATCGTCGCGTCCCGGCGTATAGCGGCATACCACTTTTTTAATTGGTTTTCTTCGCCGTCGGTGTCGAAACAAAAGTGTAGCTTGAGAGTGTATTTCGTGGCCAAGCGTTTATATAACCACAGTGGCCTAACTAATTTTTTAACAATATTGAGTTTATGATTTTTTCCAGTTCAAATTGATCATTTTGATAGAACCAGAGTGGCCTAAAAGTGATACAACGACTTTTTAACTAGATGGCAGCATAACCATTGTTATGGTTTTTAGTTTGTGATCTAAATTTGAGGTGCCATACTGGCCTAAGTCAGATAGGCCACTATGGTTTAAGAAGCCCTCTTTAACTTCACTATCGTGAATACATTAGTTAACCACTCTGCACGACAGGATTTTGACACATGACACATCAGCTGAATCGGTGGGGTAACGCGACTTGTCATGAAATTCAAGAATTTTCATCAATTTACAGCATTCAATTTTGTTATTAAAAATAAGTTACCGGGGCTGTTTCATATGATAAGTTTGAGGTTTATATTTCCAAAAACCTCATAAGGTCGATAAAACGGCGACAATCTATTGTAAAATGTGTGTAAAATACATATTATTACACCCTTCCAAAAATTAGGTACTTTAAAAACGCTGGAAATAATGCACATACACAAGACAACCCTTTGATAATAAAAACGGAAATCCAAGATAAAAACAGTGACATTCCATCTGCATTCTTATTTTTGCCATTTTACATATGAATTCAAAATAAAACACGTTACAAATCTCGACAAAAAATACTAAAAACTGTGTTGCAACATGACATTTCTTAGTGCTGACCGTAAATCTAAGTTTCATCATTACGATTAAAAAGTTGCATTCAACCTAATCGATAATCGTAATGGAGTAAACTTTAAAAAAAAGTTTTGGAACCATTGAGGAATTTACCTATGGAGATTGCATATTATTCTACTATTGATATTATAGTTGTTCAAATATCTATGATATCGATAAGAAAAGAAAGACAACAACATTTTGTCACGTGCTTTTTTGTTATGCTATAATTATTTTCTTATGCGCCAAGATTTGAGGTACATTTTGCTGTCAAACGGTTTCGCGGTAAAAGATTTTGGTTGTTTTCTTGAATGACGATGAATGAAAATGGCGGCCATTTTTGTAGGAGGTCATGCTAATTCTGTAGGTAACTAGTCAGACACCCCAGCCGGCACAACCATACCGTACCGCACCTAGAAAGCCATGCCTCCGCAGTAGAGCCTTGTTTTAGACGGACAGGGACTCCGCACACATCGGGTCCCTAAAATATTGATATAGACACCCGACGCCCGATGCCTATAGCGTCTCCCGCAGTGGCTGGCTTGGTTTGAGGAGCGCCTCACTTCCCCCGCTCTAGACGAAGCGGGGGGGGGGGGGGGTGTCAGGGTTATGCAATAGAAGGAGCATGGGTGGGTTTTAGTCAGTACTAGTCTGACACTTCCCACCGTTCTGCCTAGAGCGGGGGAAGTTATTTGACGATTTCCCACCCAAAAAAAAACGGCCTAAGTGGCCTAATGGCCAAAGTGTTCTTGGAGTAGAAACTCCAAGAACTTTGGTTTACGAGCCATGTTTTAGGAAAGAATGAATACGCTTTTCAAATAACCAATCCAACCAAACAATTTTGTCGAACAAATGTAATTTATCATAGCTGATTTTTTTAATGTGCTTACCAAGATCATAATTTGCGCGTTCTATATTCAACCTTATTTATTTCTATTAGCAATTCACATTCATAGTAGGTACAATAGTAGGTACAAAACCAAATTATTAATAAATAGCAAATAAACATTTTAATATAAATTTGAACAGCGAGCGCATTCCTTTTTTGAATTTTTATCTGAAAATAAAATTGGCGCGAGTTAAGCCATAGATCAGTTTGTACTTACTGTTTGTTGTTGAATCGGTTTTAGTGGCGTAAAAAATATTATAATCAATATTTATAGTATTTTATTCGTATTACAAAATTAATTTTTATTTTCATCTATCAATTTCTGATATTCCTTAATTTAATTTATCGAGTTGATTGATTTACAAGAAAATAATCGATTGAAATAATCGCTATTATACATCACAAAATTAAAAAAAAAAGAAATGGACGTCAATTTCGAAAGTGAATTTAGTAGTGGTTATGAATATTCCGTGTTATTGGTCTTATTATTGCAAATTACGATAAGATCTGGACATTGTCATGTTATTTATAATATTTGAAATGATATTTGTGTCAGTTGTTATAGAATCTATTCGTGAATATATGATATAATGTGGAATAAAAAATGTAAACAAGCACGATTGGTGCGAAACTTCGACTTTAAATTTCAAAATATATCATTACCACTACCACAGATAATATAATACTAACGTACAGATACTCCATCTCATACAAAGAAACGCGACCGCCATAACTTGCTCATTTCTCCGGGCTATCCGGGCTATTTTTTTTTTACTCACAACGGCGCTAGATGGTGCTTGCAGCGATAGCTCAAGTTCAGTTTATTTTACAGAGAACCAATAGATGGCGATAAAACCAAACTATACTTTTGTACGGTAAACTAAGGTAGGTATATAGCCCTTTGACCTTGAAGCTTACGTCGTCAGTCACTCGGCAATCGCCATTAATAAATTCACGTTCTTTCATGCCTACTATTATATTATCTGAGGCGTGGGGTATAGCTACATGTTTTTCGGTAGACTGAGGTATTTGTTAGGTTCAGCGTAAAAGTCAACGCAAATTTTGATAATTATCAAGTATCTAAGTCAATCAAAGTTATTTATAATATCGAAATAGCGAATAGAGGAGCTCGTGGCTAAAAAATAGCAACCGCTCGGGTTGTTCTTTAGGTTAAGCTGCGCTTGCCTAGGTTGGTCTGTGGATGGGTGACCACCCGTTACATACCGAGTTTTCTCCGTGCCTCGGAAAGCACGTTAAGCCGTTGGTTCCGGCTGTCATTTGTAGATCTTTGACAGTCGTTACAGGTAGTCAGTGTCCCGAAAGTCTGACAACCAGTCTTACCAAGGGGTATGGTATTAGGTACCCAGTAGGTACTAACTGGGTTGTGCTCCTCCTCAAATTGTGGAGGTTAGATAGGCAGTCGCACGGCGCTCCATATAAAATAGGTACCTACTGATATTCAGCTGCATCCGGTTAGACTGGAAGCTGACCCCAACATAGTTGGGAAAAGGCTAGGCTGATGATTATAATATCGCAATAGGTAGGTAGGTAGCTCTTGAAATGATATTTGCTGCAAATTAGATGATTTTAAGCAGGGAGTTATTTTTTAACAGACTCAGGAGTGTGTAGAATATTTTTATTTTATTTTAAATACAAGTTGTTACTTTACTAAGTAGGTAGTAATATTTGTATGTTGTGTTGGTACCTACAAAAGTAGGTAAGTATACTTACCGGCTCGAATCTTGGGCGCTAGACGATAGAGTGCGGATGACCTTGCGTGTTGTACAAAAAAGAAATGAAAATAAAGCTAAAACGCCTCTCCAATACTATCTACCTATACCTACAGCACTTAAAAATTAAAACTGTGATAAAAACCTATCACTACTATGCTTAATTAATAATACCTTTAATATAATTAATAAAAGTACCTACCTACGCTTTTACCTACTTGATATAAAAAAACTTAACTTAAATTAACCAAAACTCGGTACCTACCTACCTATCTAAAAATCTATGCGTACCTACCTACTTTACCTAAAAAGATATTAAATGTAAACTATTATTAATTCGTAATTTGAACGATTACCTATTTAAACACTACCAAAATAACTAATAAGTACCTATTTTATTAAAAAACAACAAAAGAAATCTAAAAATAAATTATTTAAAGACTAAAAGTCGCGGTGATAAGCATTGTCTGTCAATAAGGCCGAACACTCTGAACGTCTATTCGCATCAACAGCCAAATATTACGGTAGCCGCGTCGAGCGCACACAAAAATAATCCTTATGGCATGATCCAGTATTCATGCGCGATGGCTTATTAGCGTATTTCATGTATAACTTTGGTGTTTCTTTACCGATATATATGACTAGCTGTTCCTACGGTTTCACCCGCGCTGCTCAGCACCGGTTGGTCATAGCGTGACGTTATATAGCCTTCCTCAAGAAATGGACTATCCAACACTAAAAGAATTTTCCAATTCCAACCTGTAGTTCCTGAGATTAGCGCGTTCAAACAAACAAACTCTTCAGCTTTATAATTACCGATATATATGATTATTTTTTTATTGTATAGGTAATAATGTTAACTATTTTTAATAAGAGATGAGTGAGAGTGTTATTAAACGTAAGAGTAGACAAATATAATCAGAAAGCTCCGAACTGCTTAGCTATCGGGAGTTACACGTGTTATTGTGAGTTAACCATTAAAGATAGGCATATGCTGTATGATTATTTTTTATATAATTTTAAGGAGAATATTTCCGTCATACATGATTTCTGTGTAGCTTCAACCATTAAGACTTCACACGCGACAGAAGCTTAAAAAATGGAGTAACTTCTCCCGTTTTCCCAACATTTCCCTTCACTGCTCTGCTCCTATTGATCGTAGCGTGATGAAAAGTATACTATAACCTGCCCAGGAGTATAAAGAATAATTTGACCAAGTTTCGTTAAAATCCGTTTTTGTTTCTATAACGAACATACAGTCAAACAGACAAAAATATTACTGATTGCATTTTTGGCATCAGTATCGATCACTAATCACCCTTTTTTTTTTTTTTTTTTTTCGGGTGGGAAATCATCCAATGACTTCCCCCGCTCTGGGTGGAGCGGGGGGGCATGTCAGACTTGTACTGACTAAAACCCACCCATGTTTCTTCTATTGCCCTTTACGTTCCGAGGCCGCGGTATCTCTTTCGAACAACCCGCAACCCCGGCAGGCAGAGGCTCTGGCAAGCCCCTCTGCTTTGCTGACTCTCTTTGAGGCGCGCGTGAAACACGAACGCGCCGTCGACACGGCCTGTCGTCAATCGACGGACGGACGGTGAACTACCCATTGCTCACCGCCCACAGGCCCGCATCTACGGTGGCCGGAAGTCGTCTCGCGGCGCCCGGCGCCATGGGCGTCTCCCGCGGCGGCTGGGTTGGGCAGATGTTCTTTCCCTCAAACGCCCGGCCACCTCCTTCGCTAACATTACTGCTTCGCAGAAGGTGGTGACCGCTTCCCATTCCCTCTCGCTCCGGACCATGGCCTGAACCAGGGCCGGACGCGAGAGATCGCCGCCGCCGATCGCCTCTACGAGGGCACGGCGGTGCTCTGCCCAAGCCGGGCAGATCGCCACTGTGTGCTCCACCGTGTCCTCCGGGCGATCGTCACAATGGTGACACCCGGGCGCTTCCTCCCGCCCGATGATGTGCAGGAACCTCCCGAAACTTCCGTGTCCGGTGAGGACCTGCGTCAGGCGGTAGGTGAGGACGCCATGACGCCTCTCCAGCCACTCCTCAAAGAGGGGACTTACCGCCACTATTGTAGCGTGCCCTATCACTAATCACCCTCTGATAGTTATTTTGGAAATATATTTCATGTACAAAATTGACCTCTCTACAGATTTATTATAAGTTATTATTAGATAGTTTGTATTTCATAATATTTCATTCTATCAAAATAGGTATGGTAAAAGGTAATATTGAGCTGTGTAGTAAAACTCAGAAAATGAAAACAACGCCATCTATTCATAGAAATAACAGTAAATGAGTTACCTAACCACAACGTAGTACAAATTGTTCTCACCAGAGCCAACACCATAATATTATTTAGAAAAATCATGGAATTTGGAACTAGGAGCCCATTATTCCTGTTTTTTTGTGTTATGGGGATTTTTAAAAACAAGAACATTCTTCTTCCATGGTCAAATTTAAACAGTTACACAAACTTCAAAAACAAATCGATACACATAACGCCATCTATTGATGTTTTTTTGAACTACTTTTTCTTTCTTCGCAATGAGACCCCATGCCACTACTAATATAAGTTCAATTACGAATGATTTTTTCACGTAATAAAAGGACACGTTAATCATGCCCAATAATGTGGAGTTTACATGTCCGAAAACCTATTTTTTAATGATTTTTAGCGTCGACCTACACTGCCATCAAAATGGCGATGATCGTAATTTACGCATTTGGATTTTATAAGACTTAATTAAGAAACTTCCTCAATAATTAAAGAACTTCTAATGACGTTTACATATGAGTTTTTTTATCTACTATCTTAATGAATGCACACCCATATTACTTATTAACCAGAAAATAAAATATTTACAAAAATAATGAGGAGGTCATATGACTTAAATGTCCGACCCCTTTCGGGGCCAGTACCGAGCCAGCGGAGGTTTGAATGTCGAGCCCCCGAAGGGGTCCGTACCGAACTATACGGTTAAGCTACTTTTTGACAGTCTGTGTTTCGCGGTTCGCGCCTACACGTGCTTACTTTATCGTTCGTGCTTTGTTTATCTTAAATTATTACTAATTTGTTAATAAGTGGCTATTTAACAATATGGAAAACGACCGACATAAGAAAGCAATGTGGATAACGAACTTCGAGGTATGTATTACAATATTCCATTGTATTGTATTGCAATAATCATGACGTGTTATCTGTTAATAGTCTTCTAAGAGTTTTCATTGTTTACAGAAATCTTTGGGTCTGAAGCAGAAGACGATCCATTTCAGAATACCAGCCATCTGGACGTAATTTGACAGCATCTACTACTAATTTAATTGAGATTTTGGGTGACGAAAACCAGCCCCCAAATAAAGTAACATTAATTTTTTTTTTAAATATTCTAATAATGAAGATGTTTTATTTTAAAATGTAGATTTAAAGAAAAGGGGCTCTACAGATTTTACTGGTATTAAGCTGGATCCTTTATACCCTGATGGAAAACCCGTAAGTTGTGAGAAAAAAAGGACTTATTAGATCTTTTGCCTTTTATACCTCCAGTGCATCACAGCTTTTATACCAGTATCAAAGATAATGTGTCAGTAAGAAATGTCATAGATGTTGAGGATGACATTGATAGTGACTAAAATACCTTTATTGTTATTGCTGTTGCTTTTTTTATTAAATGTTTTTTAATAAACAATTGGCCTAACAACCATTTTTTTCTAACCTTTTTATAAAAACCTATTGCCAAAGTGGCCTATCTGTGTATAAAATGTAGAAAAATAGCAAAAAAGCTATTTTCTCACTATTAAAATCATAAATTGGAACATTCATAGGTCAAATAAAACATAAAAGTAATAAAAAGTATGTATTCTTGAGAGTGCTAGTTGATTAAAAAAATACCGTTTCTATTTTCTAGGATACTCAAAAAGCTTCTTCATTGAATTAGGCCACTATGGTTCTCATGGCCTCATTTCGTCCTTGAATGCAAGTACAGCGCTTATGAAGGACTGGTTAGCTTATAATTGTTGTATTTGGTGGGCACGTGGGAGCCGAAATGCAGCAGACCACATTGTAGCTAGATGAAACAATCCACACAAGCATATTTGTGAACGGCCTCGTTTCTTCCCAATTTTGTTAGGCGCGGTTTCCTGTGAGGGTGACAACTTTACAAAGAGCGACTGCCTATCTGAACTCCAAAACCAAGCAACTGAATTATTCGCACACCCCTTGGTAAGATAGATTGTTAGTATTCTGGGGTTAAGTTTATAACTTATCGTAACGCTTTTCAAAGATTAACAAATGTCAATCGGGACCGGATCTCCTGGACCGAAATAGCAGAAAGTCATGGTGAAGGCTTTTGCTCAGTAGTCGACTGATACAGACCGACACCAGTAACGACAAATGTTTCTAAAACATACAATACACGAAGCTACACTCGGCCCCATTCGAATCGCAATATATGTGGGCAATGCGCCCTGTTGCCGTCAACGAGGAAGTGGGGGAAGCCGTTTCCTTCCTTTGCAAGGTGTCAATCGATCTTTGTAGTGTGCCTACATAAAGATTAAAGATACAAGTAGGAACAGATTGATGCGGGTAAAATGTGCCTCTGATTTGCTCATAAGCGCACGCACATTTTTTTTTCCAAAATATCACTAAATAGTGGAAAATTACTTTCGAAAGTCGGTGAGTTTTATTGCCAAAAAAGTTTTTCACACAAATTCTTGTCGAGGATTTATTTTCCATTGCTACTTAAAGTCGAGTTAGATAACGCACTTTTGTGGTAGATCTTTAGGCTTTCTTTGTCTCGCGTTTTCATTGAGTTACTTACAGAACAATACTGTCTTGAACTCTTTTGTTTCGTAACGGAAATCATAAAATGGAAGGGACTGTCAGACTTTTACTGAATAAAACCTATACATATTCCTTATTTTGCCCTGTGTTCCATGGCCGGTAATCTTTGGAACAAACACATAGCCCCCGCAGGCCGAGGCCTACTTCTCATGTCTGGCATTGCGATTGGGCAACGTTGTAACTTCAGCATCTTTGTCAAAGCTTCTGCGGCCAACCGCGACCGGTCATGGTCGAGGCTGCGTCGTACACGTGGTCTTTAATAACGATAGTACGTGTCTTTATCACTGTTTGTTGTTGGATTTTCAACTTTCGGTTGTGAGCAGAACAATGCAATTTCAAGAAATGCTTGATATTTAAAGATTTCCTTAGTCGAGATGTGACGGTTATTATAGCAAAATACTTCCATGAAATCACTTAATACAAATTATACAAGTAAGTGTTTATGAACAAGATGATAACATTATGCCTAGAAGCCCTGAAGTGCCACCTGCCTGCCAATACCCACCGCCTGCCGGGGTTGCGGGTTGTTCGAAAGAGATACCGCGGCCCCGGAACATAAAGAAACATGGGTGGGTTTTAGTCAATACAAGTATGACACTCCTCCCAGCTCCGCCAAAGCGGGGAGTTGGAATGAGTTTATTAGAAGAAGTTTGAAAGTCGCCTGTTACAGAAAATTTGAAAGAGTTTTCGTCTTAGTATGATATGAAGCAGAAAGGAGTAAATGATGCCGTGACATCGGACAGGGAAAAATGGAAGAAAACGTGTTGCACCGACCCCAAATTGAATGGGACAAGGGCAGGAAAATGATAAAGTGTCTCCAAGAAGTTATATGTGTTTATTTCCTACTAGCTGTGCCCGTGTGTGTTGCAATGCAATTTTGTATCTTTCTACCTACCCTACTTCTCTTAAAGGGATGAAAAGTCTGAAAGTATCCTATGTCCGTCTCCTGGTTCTAAAGTACCTCCTCACCAATTTTCAGCTAAATCGGTTCAGCCGTTCTTGACTTATAAGTGGAGTAACTAACACGACTTTCTTTTATATATATAGATGTGTAGTGGGAATTTACAATGATTTTAGTCTTATGTATGTGGAAGCCACTGTCTGAAAAAGGTGTCTTTGATTGAAAAGTTGTGTGGCATTCAGTTAATGTAGAATGGACATTTGATGCGGAGTAATGAGGATGGCTAGAACAGTAGGTGAAAACCAAAGACACAACAATGGAGTCAGGGAAGGAAATCATGGTCTGAGTCACCCTTCAAAAGGTTACACCTTATAGTGTCCAACCAAAGGTATTAAATATTATGAATATTACTATATTTTATAAATATTATGATCAAAAGAGTGTCCATTGTGTTTCCTGCCTATTCTTCTCCATAAAGTTCAATGCTTTGGAATGGGCAACTAAGGTCCTTTCACAAGTTATTATGCTTTGTGACTGAGACTGTGGCTTCCTCTCTTTGTTCTAGACATTTAAAAGTGCCTGTAATGATCTAATTGATAAAAATAATGATTTCAGTGTGAGTTTATATTATACCAAGCAATTAATTTGTTATCGGACATATATAAAATATTTGCCTTACTAGAATAAATTGATGCCCTCAAGTCGTAAGTCAGTAATCAAAGTCAAATTTTACAGGAGAAATTAATCATTCATTAATCTTTTCAGGGCATGGGAATATTAAGGACATTGATGCACGTCTTTTGTGAAACATATTTGTGTTGCCAATATGGATATTTATATCACCAAAACTATGAAATAATAGAAAATCTAGACATGCAGTAGCATGTCAATATATTTTACAGGAAATATTAGGCCAAAATCATTAGAAAAAAAAAACTAGAATTTATTCCAGTCCATAGATGCCTGAATTTTCCATAACAGCAAAAAGTCCATAATAGCACATTACCAACTTATTATTTCAGGGCATTGAAATTTAAAATAAACCCATAATATTAAACAAACTGGGTCAGCTTCATGAGAGTCACCAGTAATATTTATTATGATTTAGAAACTCTGTTTTTATGACTAATAATCTCATGTTTCTTCAAATCCTATGCAAATAAATAAAATTGAAGTGTGTATTTTTTATTTAAAAATAACTGCATTTTAATAGGTCTGTTTACACAGTACATGATACTTTCTTTTTATATCGATGCCTTAGTTCACAATTGCACTAACTACAAAATTTTCATTTTTTACTTTTTTAATGCCAAATACACTAAATTTCATGCTCTTTCGTTTCCGCGCATCGAAATACCGTTATTCCGTCTCTTTCTACCAAAAACGTGGGCCACATTTGTATTAAATGAGTTCGTTTAATGTTCCATGAATGTGGTATTATACTAATGATCTTTATTTTTGTAAAACCAATCAAGATATACTTTAACTGATTTTAAGTTTCTCAACTGCAGGAAATTTCAAAACACAAACGTATTATATACATTTACAATATCTGCTCATACTTTTTAGCAGTGCTACAAGAGTGTATCATGTGTTGGTAGTACAAAAGGATCAAGAAAGTTTGATGCACAAGTGTGCTAAGTACTTTTACTGGAAGGGATTTGACAATTTTTTAAGTGCACAAATGCATTTTAATCCTTTTGAGACATATTCCCAGTGTACATGTGAAATAAATGGAAAATTAAATATTAATATTTTTTGATTTTTGGGTTCCTTTCTGGGTTTTTTGATTAGTCCGTCTGTAGGATCGGTCGCGTGGAGCGTTTGATCGCGATGTTTGTGCTCACGACTTGTGACGACGTTGGTAATTCACGTACTTTTGCGGTACGTTGTAGTTAAAATTATTTATTATTTATGTCTTATTCTGAAATAATTATTATAGCTAACCAAATTATTAAGATCTTTTGTACCTTATTTTTGTATAATTATTTATATGCGTAGTTTATTAACACTACAATTCTATTATTAGCAATTACCAATTAGTAAAAATGGATAATTATTACCTGAAACTGAAGACTGACTTTATTAATTTTCTTATAAAAAATCTTATTTTAATGATTCAGAAACTAATTGTTTTGTTAAATAGCTAAAGATTGGCCTATAATTGGGCTTCAGTCCTTTTAATTTTTTTGTTGTGATTTTGAAATTTATTTTATTTGTTTGTGGATAAAAACTGTTTGTATTTTATAATAAAAATAAACATTATGAATATGGATCACTGGTTTATTATTTTGTCTATTTAATGCAATATCCATAACTATTATTATCCTTTTTCTTGGACCTTAAACCAGCCTGGTAAAGCTGTTAAATATTTTTGAGTTTTTTACTTAATGCCGGTCAGCATAATCAATCTTAGTGCACAAATGTATTAAATGGGGGGTTTTATGTTTATTTGGCTATTTTGAAAAGGTTACATTTAAACTAATATTACAATATTGAGATAATGATGGAGTAAAAGGACTAGTCTTATGAATAGATGCATATTTTTTTGTTATTTTACTTGGATTTTCTACTTGTTCTCGTCTAAACTTTAAAAAAGTTTAAAGCTCTCTCCTCAAAAATTTAAATTTCGTAGTTAGTGCAATTGTGAACTAAGGCATCGATATGTATCTATGTCTGTCTGTTTTTCCGATTAATCTCTGAAATGGCTGAACCAATTTATTTTGACAGGACTTTTACTGGTAGATAGCTAATGATTTATTAGAAGTAACTTTCCTTATTTTTGTTTTTAAATTCATTGAGATGTGGACATAGTAATGGGTCACTGTTAGTATTGAATAAAATGTATTATTATTCAAGATCATGCAATCACAACACTTGAGAAAGTATATGTTTTTTTTGCACACCATAAGGATAAAATGAAACGTGTGGCTTGAAATCGTTAGTCATTCATCGAACTTTGTTTGACGTTAGTATTCTCCGGCGGCTTAAGTGTGCGCACGTTGCAAACATAAAATAACCACAACTGACAACAGTCGCTACGCAACCCCCGAATCACTAACAACCCATAGTTAAGGTCGAATTTAGCCTCTTTGCTAGCGTGTCAGCAAGCCAACGACTCGCGCATCTGACGAAAGCGCATGTGCGAAAAGTGACGCAGCCTTGTTGGCAGTTTCGTCCAATCATGTGGCCAAAAACACGCCACGGAAAACTTCATAACCCAAACAAAACTTAATGAAACACTAAAAAAAACTTTAGAACACTCACCCTCTTGCCATCTCCAAGCTCTTAATCAGCTTCTTGATCTTCCAGATTTCGACATTGCGATCCGCTGACGATTCTTCAGACATTTTGGATCGGTTTTAATCAACTAATACACCACAAAAACGCACTAATAGACAAATATAATTAAAATAATGTCTAAATAACACACCACTAAACTTCTTAGTAAAGGGATACAAGGGGAAGGGAGCCCGACTTGCGGTCCAAACTGCTCTAATCCAGATCAAACCGGACGGACAAGAACCTCGTTACTTTATTCACGCACTTTTGAGTTCACATTTACGTTTGCCGTCGCTCGTACTTTTCTTCTCGTGCGGGGATTCTTGGATTTTTTCTTTATTCGGTTACCCCTAAGCATGTGGGACGTAGAAATAAGACATTACGGGGATAAAAGATGACGTTGAACAAACGATCGAACGAACGCTCAGTCGTCCGTCGATGAAATGAAAGAAGAAAAATGCGGTTTGCTGTTGCCAGCACTAAAAACTACGTGAATATTGATTTTTATTTTTCCTGTCGCAAGTCAATCTTGGTCTATAACTAATTTTCTTTTCAAATTGATTAAAATAACATTTCATGATTGCGATACAATCATTATAGTAACAATTAATCTTGTGTGAAAGGAAATAAATTCCTTCACTTGTAATGCTAAACTTTTTCTGCTCTTGCAACTAATATCGAAGTACCTCACTACCTCACCCTCCACAGATTTTTCATAGATCATGGTTTTTTAGTTGATAATACAACATAGAAGGATAAGCTCTAGAGTTGGCACACCTGGACCTTACCGCTCTGCCTAAGTTCATTGGCAATAAGATCATTGAAATGTAGAACTAGT
Organism: Ochropleura leucogaster; assembly: GCA_958449745.1. Lineage (NCBI taxonomy): Eukaryota > Metazoa > Arthropoda > Insecta > Lepidoptera > Noctuidae > Ochropleura > Ochropleura leucogaster. Next base: position 5,385,877 of record OY288228.1, on the reverse strand, counting down.
TTATTCGCTGTCCATTGAATTTTATTTTATACCTCAAACAAAAGCTCTCCAAAATACATGATCTATTGTGCAATAAAATCTGCTACTTCAAATCTGCAAAACCATGATGTTTTGTATCATATGCAAATACTACAAAAAGCACTGAAAAGTCGTTTCATAAAAGTACAATTCCATAAAAAAAAATGTTTTAGGTCAGACTGACCTAAAACATTTTTTTTTGACGGACTGACCGTCAGTCCGTCATTTTAAAGTGTGTCTGAATAAAAAGATGAAAGTAATTTTGAAATAATAAAATACACAAACTGTGGGCTACTGTGCTAATACTACTAAATTAACAGATCTTGTGCGAATACACAACTGCGCCCCAAAACAAATACAACTGACGTGGCTTAAAAGGCTGTCGAACTAAAGTGGAATTTAGCAGAACAACTCTGCCTGCTGCACAAACGGGCTAAAATAGTAGAAAACTGGTACCCTGATGATTTGATGGATGGATTAATGGGTACAATTAAAAAAAAACAAATGGTCCACTGTCGAAATAGATCAATCGTGAATTATGTGAGTTAGATTAATTGCAAAATGGAAAAATCGTGTGATTTTATTTTCATTTGTGTTTACCTCGGCCCCAGTTTTTCAGTTTTTTTTTTTGCGGTGCTCTCCATCATTTTCTATACAAAGGCTTATTTACTCTATGTTTTCCTGTCTCTTTGTTTGCCTGATAATATTTTAGTATTCTAAGCCCATCACTATTCAATGTCATCCAGACGAATGGATTGAGGTTATAAATTTCGCAATCGCTGTCGAGATGTTATGTAGTAAATTTAAACAAATTGTACTACCACAACAGGGGTTTAACAATAACGTGCAAATTCGCTACTTGATAACGTCTCGATATCTTTTCAAAAGATGGATGTGGTACGAAGGGTTCTTGGCGAACGTTTGTAAAAAAGAATTTGGAAGTATGTCTGGTCTAAGGTTTATATTACGAGATTTTCATGTGTGGAGTGCCTGGACAAGGAGTAACTTAGTGAGTACGGTGGTGAAAAGGTGTAAACGGGATCGTAGTGTACGGGAAGTGATACAACGCTTTAGACAGACTTTTAGACCAAGACGAACCCTGCTTTTTTCGGCAACTGCGGCTTATAAAGCCCGAGGAGATGATGAAGACGGTGGAACAGACAGTTGTAACAAAAACATTACTGACGATGAGTTACAGGTACTTTACAGCTTTTAAATTTCGGCGCTTTTTAATTTTTTTTTAAGCTCAAAAATACTTAATATAAATATGTCTAAACAATGGATTTACTTTGTTAAGAAAGTTTAAATGTTAATTCTAAAGTTGTTATCAAGACTTAGGTTCACAACTTAAACTCAACTACTTTTTAAATATTTTAATTTGCACACCTACTTTCCCTTTCAATTTACCCAAGCAGGATTTAAAAATAGAATTATTTTTGGATGGAACTCAGGTTAAAAAAAAAAACGTACTGCAATGTTTACTTTCAGGATATTTCAAGGTCATTTTAAAAATAAATGATAAAAGCAAAGTTTTCTTGGACAAAGAGAGTTCAACATACTTTTGTTATGTTATTTTTGTTTTTCTTTGTTGCTCCAGTATCATGTTCTTTATTTATAAAATCTTTTAATGACTTTGTTTTTGTAACCAATGTTTGTTGTATATTGATAACTTACATTGTAATAAATTCACAAGCAATACAACATAAACTGAATCTTATTGGAATGTATTAAACCTATTTATATATAAAAGCTGAATATAATGGTACAACAAATGTTTTAGCACTCTCCGCATTTACTCTTTATTACTTCCCCTGCTCCGGGGGGAGTGTGGGGGAGTGTAAGACTTTTGCTAACTAAAATCCACCCATGTCTTTCTTATGCCGGATTCGGCATGACTCTAGACTCTGAACTTTTTACAAGCTTTTATTTAGTTTCACCTGTCCCGTTGTCTGTCGTTCTGTAATCAAATCTTGCAACTTAAATTTGATCCACTTCCCGGTTTCCGATTGAGCTGAAATTTAGAATGCATGTATAAATCGGATGACAATGCAATGTTATTGTGACATAGAGCTGATCTGATGATGGAGCTGGAAGGTGGCCATAGGAACTCCGTAATTAAATGATGCAACCCTATCGAGTTTCAGCTCATTAGATTCGTCTTGACAAGTACTTTGATACTATATGGTAACTAGGGTCTGATGATGGAGCCGGAAGGTGGCCATAGGAACTCCGTAATTAAACGATGCAACCCTATCGAGTTTGAGCTCATTGGATTAGTCTTGACGAGTACTTTGATACTATATGGTAACCAGGGTCTGATGATGGAGCCGGAAGGTGGCCATAGGAACTCCGTAATTAAACGATGCAACCCTATCGAGTTTGAGCTCATTGGATTAGTCTTGACGAGTACTTTGATACTCTATGGTAACCAGGGTCTGATAATGGAGCCGGAAGGTGGCTATAGGAACTCCGTAATTAAACGATGCAACCCCATCGAGTTTGGGCTCATTGGATTAGTCTTGACGAGTACTTTGATACTCTATGGTAACCAGGGTCTGATAATGGAGCCGGAAGGTGGCTATAGGAACTCCGTAATTAAACGATGCAACCCTATCGAGTTTGAGCTCATTGGATTAGTCTTGACGAGTACTTTGATACTATATGGTAACCAGGGTCTGATGACGGAGCCGGAAGGTGGCTATAAGAACTCCGTAATTAAACGATGCAACCCTATCGAGTTTGAGCTCATTGGATTAGTCTTGACGAGTACTTTGATACTATATGGTAACCAGGGTCTGATGATGGAGCCGGAAGGTGGCTATAGGAACTCCGTAATTAAACGATGCAACCCTATCGAGTTTGGGCTCATTGGATTAGTCTTGACGAGTACTTTGATACTATATGGTAACCAGGGTCTGATGATGGAGCCGGAAGGTGGCTATAGGAACTCCGTAATTAAACGATGCAACCCTATCGAGTTTGAGCTCATTGGATTAGTCTTGACGAGTACTTTGATACTATATGGTAACCAGGGTCTGATGACGGAGCCGGAAGGTGGCTATAGGAACTCCGTAATTAAACGATGCAACCCCATCGAGTTTGAGCTCATTGGATTAGTCTTGACGAGTACTTTGATACTATATGGTAACCAGGGTCTGATGATGGAGCCGGAAGGTGGCTATAGGAACTCCGTAATTAAACGATGCAACCCTATCGAGTTTGAGCTCATTGGATTAGTCTTGACGAGTACTTTGATACTATATGGTAACCAGGGTCTGATGATGGAGCCGGAAGGTGGCTATAGGAACTCCGTAATTAAACGATGCAACCCTATCGAGTTTGGGCTCATTGGATTAGTCTTGACGAGTACTTTGATACTATATGGTAACCAGGGTCTGATGATGGAGCCGGAAGGTGGCTATAGGAACTCCGTAATTAAACGATGCAACCCTATCGAGTTTGAGCTCATTGGATTAGTCTTGACGAGTACTTTGATACTATATGGTAACCAGGGTCTGATGACGGAGCCGGAAGGTGGCTATAGGAACTCCGTAATTAAACGATGCAACCCCATCGAGTTTGAGCTCATTGGATTAGTCTTGACGAGTACTTTGATACTATATGGTAACCAGGGTCTGATGACGGAGCCGGAAGGTGGCTATAGGAACTCCGTAATTAAACGATGCAACCCTATCGAGTTTGAGCTAACAGCAGAGGAACGCATTGTAACAGCACAGAATGAACGGCAGAAAAAGACTAACCAGAGGAATGTGCAACGTGGTAGCATTGAGTACTTTAATAATGCGATAAATACATTACGAAGATATTTTATCAAAGCATGCTTCCGAGATCGGATTAGACTGCTGTGTACAAGTGTTCACATTATTACAATAACTAACAAGTGATTACAAACTTTCAACATTATTGATATTTAAATCAGTACATATTACATATCGTGTGAACGAACTACGGACTTCATAACGGAATAACGCTGCTACTCGCTGCGAATTACGTCGTAGTAAATCTCGAATTAAAAATAAAGGTACTAAAAAGTTAAAAATAAAATTAAAGAAAAAAAAACCTTTTTAAAAACAAGCTTTTATTATTTGTTTATAAAATGAACTAAAAATTGAAAAATAAATTAACTCTAAAACTTTTCACCATACATAATTATTCAATCTCATCCCCCCTCTTTATCATAGTCCCCATTTATAAATGAAAGCGTGTTACATTGTGATAGCTTGAGGAAAATGTTGTGTTGTATTAAATGTAACACGCTTTCATTTATAAATGGGGACTATGATAAAGAGGGGGGATGAGATTGAATAATTATGTATGGTGAAAAGTTTTAGAGTTAATTTATTTTTCAATTTTTAGTTCATTTTATAAACAAATAATAAAAGCTTGTTTTTAAAAAGGTTTTTTTTTCTTTAATTTTTTTAGCACAACGAGTCTTGCTTATTTGAGTCGACTCTTAAAAATTATGACTGACTGATATGAGGACTCAAGTTTTTTGCAAAACTAGCCAGGATCACTATCAATTTACATCTTCAAATTCTCGTGTTACGGTTTTGTTGCCATACTCCTTTGAAATGGTTCGACAGATTTTTATGAAACTTAATATTATGTTTATTCAGTAGGTCTGAAAATCCTTAGTAATCTACTTTTCATACACTTAATTGATAACGGTGACAATCTACAGAAGGGAACTTGAACAGCGGGCAGTAATATATTTAAAATCCAATTTTCTTTGGTATGTAGAAAGCTTATATCATGAATTAACACATGAGCTGCTTGTTGTTCCAATGTATGCGGGTGTAACCATGGGTTGCAGTAAGTCATCATCATTTTCCTGCCCTTGTTCCATTCATTCATTCTATTCCCCCCCTGTCAGACTTCATGGCATTATGTACTCCTTTCTCCTTCATATAATTAATTACACAATCCATCCCGCTTTTCTTTGGCCTTCCTCTCGCTCTCTGTCCATCAACATTCAGATCCATCACTCTTTCAGTCACATGTGCTTCGTCCCTCCTCATTACATGTCCATACTAAGACAAACAACTCCTTTTTCATTTTTTGTGTAACAGGCGCAACTTTCTATCTTCTTCTAATATAACTTTATCCATACTTGTCAATCTACACATCCATCTCAACATTCTCATCTCCGCTACATGCAATCGTTTTTGATTCATCCACACATTATACAGCACAGTAGTCTGACCCATACAGTACGACAGGGAATAACAATCACAGACTTGTTTTTCCCCTTATCTTAAGGGGCATCCGTGCAGGGCCGGATTAACCATCTCGGGGGCCCCTAGGCACAGCTCATTTCGTCCCCTCCCCGTTTTTCATACCAAAACAATGCAATTTGGAAATTTTTACTGTCTACATTACAAAATAGATTGAAGGTACCATCATTATCACCAACAGACTTTAGTCATCACATTGCAAAGGTTTACGCCTTCCTTCAAGCGAAAACAGTTTTACTTTTAACACAATCCATCTTTTTTTATTTTTTTTATTGGGAGTGCTGGGTCCCTGATCATAGTGGGCCCCTAGGCACTGGCCTAAAGTGCCTTATGGATAATACGGCACTGCATCCGTGGGTCACAAGTTGTTCCTTTGACCTGTCTCTATCCTGCGTTGATCTGCCATCCTCTTGGACAAGCGACCCGAGGTACCGGAGGTGGAGCACATCGTCGTTCTGGCAAGAGTTAAGGTCCCAGGACTGGGGAGACTGCCAAAATCGCAGAATAAGTATTCTGTTTTGGTTCTACTCAATTTCCGGGCCATTTCTCCAGTCTTTGCACCTCCAAACTGCTCAAGACCTCTTGGTCGCTCTCTATCCAGCGAAGCTAGTATACAATACAATTTAATTTTAAGGAAAGCCTGTCTTAATAAATGTATTTTATCCACAGGCTCTACTGTTAGAATTGGATGGAGTTGAAACATTATCCAAGAACACACTGTTCTGTAATAAATGTGGCAAACGACTAGTCATTGAGAAGAAGCAACAGGGAGTTCCTTATTGCTCGTAAGTATATTTTTTGCTATGAATCTGTCTTCGGCAGGAATAGGATCTTTCTATGACATAGAATAATCAACGTTACTGTCTATATACTAAAGTGCAAAACAGTATAATATTATGTGGAACACGGTGGAAGGTAGCTTATACTGTTGCCGCCACCACCACAAAAACTTCCTTAAGGATTTTTGATGTTTGTATAACTATGCACTTTATTTTAATAGTTAAAGAGCGTATTATTCAATGGCATCTGAAATCTGACTGGTAGCAGCCAAATGAGACTAATTAAGGATCTGTAAGTCGACCACTTAACTGAGACCGGGTGGGTGTTAACCAATGATTACACTTGCGCATCACGTTACCACAGCTCTCTCGCACCGCCCGAGTGCGCCCACTGTGACAGACACGGTGGAGCACACTGTGGGGTTCTGCCTAGCTTGGGCGGAGCTCCGTGGTAACCTCGTAGATTCGATCGGCGGCCGCGATCTCTCGGTTTTGGTTCGGTCGATGGTCCGCAGCGAGAGGGAATGGAAAGCGGTCACCTCCTGCGAAGGACTTGACCGGACGTTTGAGGGAAAGAACCTCAAACCAACCCAGCCACCGCGTGAGACGACTAAAGGCCACCGTAGATGAGGGTCTGTTGACAGTGAGCAATGGGTAGCTCACCGACTGTCCGTCTAGTAACAGTAGTAACGACAGGTCAGGTCGACGTTGCGAGTTACTGCAGCCCCGGAACATAGAGGTAATCGAAGGAACATGGGTGGGTTTTAGTCAGTAAGAGTCGGACACTCCCCCTGTTCTGCTGGGAAGTTATTTAATGATTTCCCATCCGTAAAAAAAGCCCTCTCGCACCACCTAGTTACTTCAGGCACGCTCTCAGTTAAGCAGTCAACCTATAGCTAAATAATTCGTGCAAAAACTTCATATTTTCTTGACAGTCAAAATTGCTTTTGCGCACACAATAAAATTGTGAAAAATTTTAACCTTATTTCAAGACATATAATGTAGATATTTCCTTTGCAAGGTCTTGTAGTCTGAACCCGTTGCAGGTGTAAAGTATCAGAAACGCCGGCGCCGGTGCAGACTCAGTCAGATGGCTGGGTACCGTACATGGAGGCTGAGGATGTCATCATCTGGCGGAAGGAATACAAGCCTGGACTGGGATTGTATGCATATAAAGGTATTTACTGCTATACCTTATCCGTTTATGAATAATATGCCATTTCCGAATAACGTTGTGTGTGAATTTGAATTCTATGGAACGGTTAGCACTGGGCTGTAAAGGTTGATAAAAACGATTGCATGTAGCGGAGATGAGAATGTTGAGATGGATGTGTGGAGTGACAAGAATGGATAAAGTAAGGAATGAGTATATTAGAGGAAGTTTGAAAGTTGCGCCTGTTACAGAAAAAATGAAAGGGAGTCGTTTGTCTTGGTATGGACATGTAATGAGGAGGGATGAAGCACATGTGACTAAAAGAGTGATGGATCTAAATGTTGATGGACGGAGAGCGAGAGGAAGGCCAATGAAAAGATGGATGCATTGTGTAAGGAATGATATGAAGGAGAAAGGAGTAAATGATGCCGTGACGTCTGATAGGAGAGAATGGAAGTAGAAAAAGTGTTGCGCTGACCCCAAATAGAATGGGACAAGGGCAGGAAAATGATGATGATGGAACGGTTAGCACAGTGGCTGAGCAATAGGCTGCTGAACTGCGTGCTGTGGGTTCTATGCACGCACAGAACATATACACATATACACATATTTATATGGACTATAGGTAGTTATTTGTCTGAGTCTTACTGGTTGTGTTGGGTAGTTCAAATATTTGGAAAAGATACAGAAAAAATTACAGTGTTTAACAAAGTAATAAAATCGGTCAAGTGCGAGTCGGTTTCGCGCATTGTGGTTTCCGTCGTAATTTGCAATTTAAACGGAAATATCTTTTGACTAGCTGCGCCCAGCGTGATGATAAAAGAAGTGTCCTATGTGTTGTACCTCGGTGCAAAATTCATCAAGATCCGTTCAAGAGTTTTTTCGTGAAAGAGGATCAAACATACATCCATACTCACAAACTTTCGCATTATTCTTAATATATATAAATCTCGTGTCACAATGTTTGTCCTCAATGGACTCCTAAACCACTTAACCGCAAATAAAATTCGCACACCATGTGCAGTTTGATTCAACTTAAAAGATAGGGTAGGTAGGGTATGTAGGGTATGTAGGATAGGTAGGGTATGTACGGTAGGTAGGGTAGGTAGGGTATGTAGGGTAGGTAGAGTAGGTAGGGTATGTAAGGTAGGTAGGGTATGTAGGGTAAATAGGGTATGTAGGGTAAATAGGGTATGTAGGGTAGGTAGGGTATGTAGGGTAGGTAGGGTATGTAGGGTAAACAGGTAGGTAGAAAGGTAGAAAACTGCATTGCAACGCATGCCGGGGCACAGCTAGTAATATTAGTAGGATTTCGTAGACTTATAGGGTTGATTTTGTAACAACACAAAGGAACTACAGACTTGAGTATAATTTTAATTTAGAGATAAAGGCTCTTGACAGACAGACAGACGAACGACAAAGTTATCCTATAAGGGTTCTGTTTTTGCCCTGGTTCAGTCCATAGTCCGGAGCGAGAGGGAATGGGAAGCGGTCACCTCCTTTCGCGAAGCCGTGGCCGGGCGTTTGAGGGACCGAACCTCAAACTAACGCAGGCGTCGGGCGTCGCGAGACGACTCGCGGCGTCTCGCGGCCACCGTAGATGCGGGCTTGTACACGGTGAGCAATGGGTAGCTCACCGTCCGTCCGTCTATTGACGACAGACCGTGTCGACGGCGCGGTATTGTTCCACGCGCGCCTCAAAGAGATGTCAGCAAAGCAGAGGGGCCTATAGCGCCCTAAAAATATTTACCCCATTATTTCCGCATATTTCAATACAAATTCTTCCGCGAAACAGAAATAGCAGTGTTCTAAAAAAAATACTGTTACCGGCGGCGTACTGATTATCCAACAACGTATTATCTTAACCTTGTTATTTACCTACTAATTATTACACAATAGGATACATACGACAGATAAAGTAAAGTAGGTTAATGTCAGATAACGATATTTTTATCCATTTTTTATTTTTTTTTATCGAAACCTACAAATAAATAAAATACGTTTCACTGTAGAACTCCAAAATATTGTACTGATGGATGCTTTAAACTAAACGAGAGTAGGAGAGATATTTAAACTACATTTACCCATATATTTTTTATTAAATATCGAATTTTGATGACACGGTTGGCGCAGTGGCTAAGCGTTTGACTGCTGCGCTGCGTGTCGCGGGTTCGATCCCCGGAACAAATATTTGTATGATTTATAAATAGTTGTTCCGGGTCTCGCTGTTTGTGTTTGTGAGTTAAAATGTTTGTAAACGCACCCACGATACAGGAGAAATTGCTAGTGTGGGGCAACGTTTTCCCAAGTATAATAATAATAAGGATTATTTAAAAAAACAGAAACATTAAAATTAAATTAATTAAAATGACTAATGCCAAAAGAGCCTCAGCTCAGAATAATGCCAGATGGCAACACAAAGCTGCCATCTGAAGCATTCAGCTTCAACACACGAGTAAAGCTGCGCAGAACACAATTTAGGTATCCGCTGGGCGCAGCGGACGCATTGTCTTGACTGTCTAATGCGCAAACAGCTATTTAAAAAAAAAAAACTTTGCCCCATACTAGGAACTTCTCCTGTAATGTGAACGCGTTTACACTCACATACACAGACAGCCAGACCCGAAACAACTACCTGTAGGTCAAACAAATATTTGTTCCGTGCGGGGTCAAACCCGTGACACGCAGCGCAGTAGTCGATCGTTCAGCCACTCCGCCAACCGTGCCGTCATACCGTGATTCGCAGCTTCCGAGCTGCCATAAGTAGCTAGCTTAGTCTTCGCAATGAGTTGTACTTCTGAAGATTATTATTTATAGTTAAGATGGGACGGTTAAAATGTGACAAAGTAGTAACACAGTTACAATATTAAACAAGTATAATATGATATCTTATCATCGTTAATACGTTCAATATCTTGATATGATTAAGAGTAACAAAGATAAACCATGCCGATGACAAATGACAAGCGTTATCCATGTTGTTAGCCTACTATTTTTTGTATGGGTGTAAACTTACGCCTTTCGCCATGGGGTAGGCAGGAACTATACAAAGTTCATAATATATTATTTGGCTACGAGCTCCTATATTATTTGGATACGAGCTCCTATATTATTTGGTTACGAGCTCCTATATTATTTGGTTACGAGCTCCTATATTATTTGGCTACAAGCTCCTTTATTATTTAGCTACGAGCTCCTATATTATTTGGCTACGAGCTCCTATATTATTTGGTTACGAGCTCCTATATTATTTGGTTACGAGCTCCTATATTATTTGGCTACAAGCTCCTTTATTATTTAGCTACGAGCTCCTATATTATTTGGCTACGAGCTCCTATATTATTTGGCTATGAGCTCCTTTATTATTTAGCTACGAGCTCCTATATTATTTGGCTACGAGCTCCTATATTATTTGGCTACGAGCTCCTTTATTATTTAGCTACGAGCTCCTATATTATTTGGCTACGAGCTCCTACCCCAAGGTCTTATAATTATTTATCTATGAGCTCTTCTATTAAGCTACAGTTTCTTATATTATTTAGCCACGAGCTCTTCTATTATTTAGCTACGAGTTTTTTTTTTATTTAGTTACGAGCATTTCTTGTATTTGACTACAAGGTCTTAAAATTATTTATCTATGACCTCTTCTATTGAGACACAGTTGTAAATTTTTAGCCACGCGCTCCTCTGTTAACCACGTTAAACTTACAAAAAAAAAAACAAAATCCCCTCTCTGCTATCTCTACCAACTCCTTTGCAGCACACCGGCGTGTTGGTGTCTTACTTTGTATTTAACGTAACTGTATCAATTACCAGTTAATTGACAATTACCAGTACCAATTATATAATCGCGTGTAATACGGCGGTTCGACTTGCAAGGTCTTGTTATTTTCCGTCACGGTACGTCACTATCAAAGATTACGTCATTACCATGTACATATTCTTATCATCATAACGTTACTAGGTAAAATACACGTTTTTAGAGTTCCTTTGCCATATGGTGAAAAGCGGAATACTTATTTTTATTCGACTTCAAAAAAAAAGAAGAGATTCTCGTCGGTATTTTTTTTTATGTGTCTTCACCTATTACTCAAAGATGCTTGGATCGATTTACAAAATTCCTTATCAATTTTATTTATATTGCTTGAGTTATCGTCTATATTACATATTTTTTTCTCTATGTCTATATGGATGATCTGCTAATCTTATAAAACAATGGGAAATAAATGCTGGATAAAACTTATGTGATATATCATTATATCAAAACTAAAAACGCTGAAATAAAAAAAAATCGTAAAAAATAATACTGATATAAAAAAAAACGAAAGTTTTTGCACAAAAAACCGACTTTTAAAAATAGTGGAAAATATCTTTACTTCCGGAAGTCGGTGACTTTTATTGGTTACGTTGACTTTTTTGCAAGTCTTTTTTGGCAGTCGGTTTTATTTTTTTACAAAAATGTCTTTCTCATTTTAACACGCTTTGAATAAATTCATCCGTAATTAAATAAAGAATCAGATTTTCAATTGAGATGAAATTTGCATACATATTTAGTTGGGATAACAATAAATGGTCAGCCAAATGACGTCATTCTAAATCCAATATGGCGAATTTCCAAAAGATGGCGGTCTCCAGTCGCAAATCGCAAGAAGTTAAAGCTAACTTTACACAATTTGGTGATTTTTGTAGGTTTATTTTCCGAGGCTGGCTCCTAGCAGCTAGATGCTACATGCACCTAATCTCCTATGACGGTTAAGAGACACGCTTTGGCCTCGAATAGGGCAAAGGCCTTTTTATAAAGATAAGGAATATGCATTGGATGACACTTAAAGATTGCGTGACTTTTCAGACAAGACCCTATCCGTTCATCTTTTGTTTTCTTGGCAAGCTCACACCACCGAATACTGAAACGTCACTCAAAATTTAAGTCCCACTTAAGTTTAACAGAGACTCAGTAGTGACGTTTGACCATACAAAATCTAAAGTTTAAGAGCTGCTCAAAAGTTAAGCAGTCCTTACATTTTGAGTGACGTTTCAGTATTCGGGGGTAAGAAACTTTATTGGCAGACACGTTTTGTTTAGAACGTGTATCAAAAACATTTAAATTCTGCGGTTTTCCTAGCCACTTTCACTCTAATCACACACTTTTATACTTTGGAAACTTGACGGCACGGTTGGCGCAGTGGCTAAGCGATCGACCGCTGCGCTGCGTGTCGCGGGTTCGATTCCCGCACGGAACAAATATTTGTATGACCTGCAGATAGTTGTTTCGGGTCTGGCTGTTTGTGTATGTGAGTTTAAATGTTTGTAAACACACCCACGATACAAGAAAAAATCCTAGTGTCCCCACACTAGGATTTTTTTACGTTTTAAAAAAAAAAAAAAGTGGGGTTATTAAATCGTATCTTGTCACGGTAATCAGTTCTGTATAGATCACTTGAAGCTTTTTTTTGCGGATGTGAAATCATAAAATAACTTCCCCCACTCTGAGCGGGGAGGAGTGTCAGACTTTTAGTGACTAAAACCCATCCATGTTCCTTCTTTTGCCCTTTATGTTTCGGGGCCGCGGTATTTTTTCTCTCAAGAAATACCCTCAAATCTGCGATCCCATGAAGATGTCACCCTCTAAGTCTACGCATTCAATAGATATGGACATTTATGGCGCAACAAACGAGCAAAACGATGACAGTGAACGGTAATCGATCTGTAGCGATACTGGCAAAAAGTATTCCAGCGCCATCTATGCAACCACTGAAGAACTAACTGCAAATTTCTACATCTTGCAAGCAGAATTATCCGCGCTTAAATACGAGAACCCGACAATAACCGCGTCATCACCCGTCCCTTGCAAAAGCCATCCCGCACTGCTGAGCCAGTAAGTTTAAATCAGTCCACAAATATTATCACTCAGATCCAGTCCGTCCCTTTGCTGTCCTCCCTCAGCGACGCCCTAAGCCGAGGCTCGTACCCCACAGGCGTGTAGTCGCTTAGTTTGTAAGTTTATACCCTGGCCGGAGGTCTTAATTTTTAAGGCACCCACAGGATTCGCCCGGATAAGCAGACGACAACATCCTTGGTTGAACTGCGAGATGAAATTCCTAAAAAAAAAACAACCGCGTCGGGCAGTTTGCCCACCCGAAACCTGTCTGGTCGGAGGATTTTCCCTTTCCTGTAGGGTATGACGAGGTTTACACCTTGTTCCTCATACCCCTAAAGATCTTTGTCTTCCACAGTATACGGCAGATATCCGGACGTCCGAGCTTCAGACTTCGCAGCGGTCCAAGTGGACAGCGCGTACCGAACGGTGTGGGACGCGGCTGTAGCAGCGCTGGCGGTCGTGGAGCACCGCGCTAACGGGCTCGCTGACCAGGCTGTGTTGCATTGGGAGGTGCTGTGGCCGGTGAGTTCTGCTTAGTCTTCTTCTTAGCTTCGTGGAGAATTCTATCGTAATCGCCAACGTCACTGCATCACTTATCAGCTTTTCAATGTAATCGTACTTGGTTTATGCGCCACACAATCCTTACTAATATTATAAAAGCGAAAGTGAGTTTGTTTGTTACGTCTTCATGCCTAAATGGCTATACTGATTTTGTTGAATTTTAGTACACAGATAATTGGGACCCTGGAGACGGATATAGGCTATTTAAGTGAGAAAGAGGGAAGAAAAGGGAAGGGAAAGATATTTATTTTTCGATCATCACGCAGGTTAAAGTTAGCGTTACCCCAAAGTAACTATGCTACACGGACGAAGTCGCGGGCGGAAGCTAGTCAAAAATATTCCTTGGTAGTGTTATATTCCGTAGGACATTAAATGAACTCTACGCGGGCGAAGCCACCTGAAATAAGCTAGTGTTTGATAACTTCATTAAAATTTTTGATATTTACTAATTACAAATAAAAAAAAATTAGAGGTGTCAAGGGACACCCGGATGGGACGAAGTTCTTATAGAAATAAAAATATCTAGCTTGCTTTCTATAAGAGAGAGAGAGAGAGACAGACAGAGAAACATGCGACGTCGCACAGCTTAAAATAGCTTACTATAGCAAAAAGTGTCGTGACAACTTTTCGTAAGAATTTTTTCCGTCTAGCCCTCTTTCACAACGCGCGATAAGGAACTTCGTTCCAATATGTACACGTCACAAAAAGGGGAAGAATTACAGGTTGACAAAAAAAAAAAAATTAATGTTCTTTTATTTAATTTCTGTAATGGTCTAATTGAAAGGAATGCTTTGACATCTATGTCAATAGGAAAATGTCTTAAATGGCTGCTACAGCAGAACCATAAAGATATTTCTCTCTCTCTCTTTAAGCCTATGTCCGTCTCCAAGGTCCGAACTATCTCTGTAACAAAATTCATCAAAATCTGTTTAGCCATTTAGGCGTGAAAACGTAACAAACATACAAAAAAACAAACTCACTTTTGCTTTTATAATATTAACTAGCTTTCGCCCGCGGCGTCGCCCGCGTCGTATTTGAGGTAACACAGTTCTCCTTGCGCCTTATTGATTTGTAATAGCAACGCTAAGTTTTCCCTTTTAAAATAAAAATTAGCCTATGTCCGTCTCCTGGTTCCCAACTATCTATGTACCAAAATTCATCACAATCGGTTTAGCCATTAAAGCGTGAAGAGGTAACAAACAAACAAACTCACTTTCGCTTTTATAATATTAGTAAGGATAAGGATATATTTGACGGGCCTGTTGGTCTACTGGTTAGTGGCCCTGACTGTTGAGCCGAAGGTCGTGGGTTCGATTCCCACCCAGGACAAACTTTGTGTGATGAGCATGATTGTTTGTTCTGTGTCTGGGTGTGATTTATCTACACTATGTATCTATTTATAAATTATATAAGTATGTATATCAGTTGTCTAGTTACCATAATACAAGCTCTGCTTAGCTTGGGATTAGATAGCCGTGTGTGAGTTTTCCCAAGATATTTATTTATTTATTTATATTATATGATGAGGTATACTGTTATTCTTGTAATTTATATGCTGTATATATTAAAGAATATTCTATCTATGTATTTTCATTAAGGCCCTGTATTCGTATTGTTGTGCATAATAAAAACGTTTATTTTTTCACAGCGACTGTTCGCGAATAGAGATTACGTCTACTTAAGGCGCCACAAAGAATTCGACATCGCAACAAAACCTTTACCGCACAAAGACGGAATATTCCGACCTCCTCCGAGCGAAAAACGACCAGAACCGATCTATTCCGAACGCCCGAGCGTGCACTCCAAAGCGAAACGGAAAGCTATGGAGACCTACGAGAGGGAGAGAGATGGAGAACCTTGTGATAATAAGGTGTATATTATTATTTCGCGATCGTGTGAGCACCCGAAAGTTCCCGAAACGAAACATGCGATTCGTGTGTCGGAGTATTGGAGTCACATGGTTGTGAAGACTATTGATGGACCTGATAAGGTAAATTTTGATTTTAGGGTTCCGTAACTCAAAAGAAAAACCCTTACAGCATCACTCTGTTTAACAAAACCCTTTATCTCAGGACGCGTGGAGGTATCGGGTAGAAATCCTTACTGATATTATAAAAGTGAAAGTGAGTTTGTTTGTTTGTAACGTCTTCACGCCTAAATGGCCGACCCGTTTTATGAATTTTGGTACAGAGATAGTTGAGACCTTGGAGACGGACATAGGCTAATTTAAAAAAAAAGTGAGATAAAGGGAAGAAAAGGGAAAAGAAGGGTGTATTTTTTTGGATTATGACGCGGGTTAATGTTAGCGTTAGCCCAAAGTAATTATGCCATGCGGACGGTGTCGTGGGCGGAAACTAGTATTAAATAAAACCATATACTCAAGTCTGTGGTTTGTTTGTGCTATGTGCGGTGGTATAGCCAATTATGCTACAATTTTCAACAGGTCGGCATGGAATTCGTCCTAACATATTACGACGAGCCAGCAGTGGGCGGGATGCCCAGCACGGTGGCGGCGTGGGCGACGGGACGCGCCGCCCCTGCGTATCTGCAGCGCATGCGCAAAGCGGCCTGCGAATACCGCGCCTGGCGACTTGCGAGACATCCGCAGGTAATATTATTAACATAACGATCAGCTGTGGACGGGACGCCTAGCACAATCATCCGACTTAAAAAAGTTGCATATAACAATTTTTTTTTGAACGAATTTCCTTATCGCACGTTACAAAAGGGGGCTAGGCGAAAAAAATAGACCAAAAGTTGTAACGACACTTTTGTAACGAAGTTCCTTATCGCGCGTTGTGAAAAGGGGCTAGACGGAAAAAATTCTTACGAAAAGTTGTCACGACACTTTTTGCTATGGTAAGCTATTGTAAGCTGTGCGGCGTCGCATGTTTCTCTGTCTGTCTGTCTGTCTCTCTTATAGAAAGCAAGCCAGATATTTTCATTTCTATAGGAACCTCGTTCCATCCGGGTGTCCCTTGACACCTCAAATTTTTTTTTGTTATAGTTGTAACCCGAAACTCTCACAATACACAAGAAAAATAATCGTCGCGACACCACACTGTACAATGCGAAATAGAATGGGAAATGAGAGAGAGGGAGAGACAGTCAGAGGAACACGCGCACGCCGCACGGCTTACAACTATAGCAGTAGACAGGTTAAGCAACCTTTGCCAAGGTTTGGAAATGGATGGGTTACCATAGGGGGCCAAGTTAAGCAACACTTTCCTAGGTTTGAAAAGGGATGGGTTACCACAGGGGTCCAGGTTAAGCAATCCTCACCAAGGTATGGAAATGGATGGGTTACCACAGAGGGCCACGTTACGCAACCTTCACCAAAGTTTGAACACGAAAACGATGTCCTTTTGGTAAGTCCACAATGAAACAGAATAATGATGTTTTCAATGATATTTAGTTCGTATCACAATCTGTTCTTTTCTGCGTACTATTATTTTTACAAAATAATGTCGATGTTTCACATCTGCCAGGCGTCCCGTGACGGCTCACACTTTTTTTTAAAGGTAGAAAGAAAAATAAATATTTGTATTGTTTTTCAGAAAGAACCGGAATTTATACCATTTGTGAACGATGCGGCGCCCAGCGTCGAAGTTACCAGCTCAGTGAACGAGCAGGACATGGAGGTGAGCAAGAAATGTTTATATAATATGCTTATTATACTTTACTCATGTCAAAGATAAGGCCCGCGATCACAATATATCCTTACTTCCTTACTAATATTATAAAAGCGAAAGTGAGTTTGTTTGTTTGTTTATTTGTTTGTTTGTTTATTTGTTTGTTTGTTACCTCTTCACGCTTTAATGGTTAAACCGATTGTGATGAATTTTGGTACATAGATAATTGGGAACCAGGAGACGGACATAGGCCAATTTTTATTTTAAAAAAGTGGGATGTGAGGGAGAAAGAGGGAAGAAAAGGGTAAACTTAGCGTTGCTATTACAAATCAATAAGACGTTAGGGGAACTGTGTTACCCCAAATTTAACGCGGGCGAAGCCGCGGGCGAAAGCTAGTCACAAATAAATGAATCTTGTTTTTTAGAGATTTTAGACTGCACTCGATGCCTCTACGCAGGTTTAAAAGGGCTCGCAAATTCAATAACCGATGAAAGATTTCTATATATATGGGGGCTCAGAATGATGCACTGAATACGTGGTACCGTTATCGCGTCGGTGACCCTTTTACCCATTATATAACAAAAAAAAGGTGTTAAAATAATTCAATATATTTTAGTTTATTAATTTGAACCTGGCCCGCCTACATATTCTTAATCTTATATATGGCCCTCTGCAAAATTGAGTTTGACACCCCTGCTTAAGACTTTAACAGGGTGTGTCAGAATAAACGCAAGACCTCTTGTAGAGGCTTTTTTTTGGGGTAGGGAATCATCAAATAACTTCCCCCGGTTTGGGCGGAGCGGGGGAGAGTGTCAGACTTGTACTGACTAAAATCTGACTTAAACTCCCGGGGCCGCGGTATATCTTTCGAACAACCCGCAACCCCGATAGGCGGAGGCCCTGGCTTTCCTGACATCTCTTTGAGGCGCGCGTAAAACACTAACGCGCTGTCGACACGGCCTGTCGTCAATAGACGGACGGACGTTTGTTACTCTTTCATGTCAAAACGACTGAACAGTTCTTGATAAAATTTGGCACAGAGGTAGATTATAGTCTAGAATAACAATTGGATACATTTTTTTTCCATCATCACGCGGGCGAAGCCGCAGGCGCCAGATAGTTTAATTATATTTCTCTTGGCCCATCAGTCTTCGCAGACCGGTCCGGACATGGAATGTACCCGCGAACAAGGAACACAGACAGACATCATAGCGACTTTGCCGCAACATCCAGAGGCCAAGGTCACGCAACTCTCCGCTAAGGTCACCGACGGCACACCTGAGAAGGATCCAGAAGAAAAGGAACAAAATAGTGTAAGTGAACACTCGAAGTTTTAGCCTCGGCCAAAAAAGTTTACTAACTTAACTTTTTTTTTGGGCTTAGAAATCCTTACTTAATATTATAAAAGCGAAAGTGAGTTTGTTTGTTTGTTTGTTACCTCTTCACGCTTTAATGGCTAAACCGATTGTGATGAATTTTGGTACAGAGATAGTTGGGAACCAGGAGACGGACATAGGCTATTTTTATTTAAAAAAAGTGGGATGTGAGGGAAGAAAAGGGAAAACTTAGCGTTGCTATTACAAATCAATAAGGCGCAAGGAGAACTGTGTTACCCCAAATTTAACGCGGGCGAAGCCGCGGGCGAAAGCTAGTCTAAAATAACTTTCTCCGCTCTGGGCGGAGCGGGGGGAGGGTCAGACTTGTACTGACTAAAACCCACCCATGTTCCTTCTATTGCCCTTTACGTTCCGGGGCCGCGGTATCTCTTTCGAACAACCCGTCACCCGTGCGGCAGTGTCCTTAGCAGGTCCCTCTGCTTTGCTGACATCTCTTTGAGGCGCGTGTGAAACACTAACGCACACCCGTTAGACTGGAGGATTTATTAAGCTTGAGTGTATTTTAAAATACATATTGGTATTTGCTGAGCCTAATTTGAATAAATAACTTTTTGGAGTTTACTCCTTTAGAATCGATTTTCATAAATAAGGCGCCCGGTATGAGAAATATCCAAAGGGTTAAAACCTACTAAAGTAACGAAAATGTGACACGTTTTTGGTGCGCACCTTTAGTGCGCAACTTTCTAATTTGGCTGTGAGTGTATTAAGACGTACATATGGTATGCTGTATAGGCGACTATACCTATATACTATATGTTATTGGACTTGTTTGTTTCTATCAGTGTCGATGTATTTATATTGCTATTTTTTTTCATTAATTTGTGTATTTACCCTTTCATATGATATTAATCTTTTTTCAGTTGAATAAACTCTTTTTGCGTATGGTTAGATACTCGTACTTAAGGAGTAAACTCCAGTCGTGCGTCGGAGCTGACATTCACACTTTTTTTTTATTTGTTTTGACAAACTAAAATATACTTTCCTTTTATCATTTTCTAGGAACAGGAGATACATTCGATTTCCTCGGAGACGGACAGCATCAAGGCGGATGAAGAGGAACCGTCCAAAAATGGTGGGTGGTGGAGATACTTGTACCCTTTCTATTACTTTGTGTGAATTTATGATGAGACGCACAATACAACTAATAGTATAAAGAAACAAAAAAAAATTGACATAAATAAAATAATTAAACTTGTACTAGGCCAAAAGGCCTCTATCCCAGCTGGGGGCTGTAACATTTAAGAAAAATTAAAATGTCTGATATTTTGATTGAGCCCAAGTAATGCCACGATCACATACAAACAAATAAAATGAAGTTAAGTATATATTAATAAGAAATAATTTAAAAACTTAATAAATAAACGCTATACCTCCTATGTGGGGTCTCTTGGACCATGCAACTGAACAACTTTTGATCTAGGATCTAAAAATTCGCAAAAAAACGATCAACTGTTCAACATGTATGAGCAAACAACAAAAAAGGTTATGAATTTACAATATACATAAAACAAAGTTGTTCAGTTTTGGGTCCGAGAGACCCCCGAGAAGTCATGCGCTTAGTATGTTACATTTTGTATATCTACAAACTACTACTACATACTAAATTCAATATTTAAGGGATATACAAAGATAGATTTTTTGCCGTTTTCATAGATTATCTATAAAATGATTTGATCGGTTTTTTCTACATAATACTGCCAATTTTTTTTTGGATGAAATCTATACTAATATTATAAAGCTGAAGAGTTTGTTTGTTTGTTTGTTTGAACGCGCTAATCTCAGGGACTACTGGTTGGAATTGGATAATCTTTTAGTGTTGGATAGTCCATTTCTTGAGGAAGGCTATAGGCTATATAACATCACGCTACGACCAACAGGTGCTGAGCAGCGTGGGTGAAACCCCGGAGAACAGCTAGTCATTGATAAAATTGTTAACAAATTCGAAAACAGTTATGAAATATAAAGGAGTTTGCCTCGAAAATTTTACTAGAATTAAATTTAAAATTGTTATTAATGTGACTGTTAATGACTTGTTAGTAATGTTATTAAAACGATTGTCACAGATAATTATATCGTGAATTAAAAACACCTATTAGTTTTCTCCGTTCATCGCCTTGAAGAAGACAAGGACAAACAAAACGTTTTTAAATTAAGACATGTTGAGATAGTATCATTGTAAATAGTCTACTTACAATGATATTCGGTAGCCCTACTTACAGTCGGTAGTCAGTGGGAGGGACAGCCCGCTACCGACTGTCCGCATTTGTTCGGTTTTTCCGGTTTTTTCAAAATAAGCACTACTGTTTAAGGTGAGAGTGCCAGAGTAGATCGCAATTAATATTTTCTTGTATTTCTTTTGCAAGCTGCAGGTCGAATCGTTTCTTTTATTCGGATGATGATTTATCAAATAACTTCCCTCGCTCTGGGCGGAACAGGCGGGAGTGTCAGACTTGTAGTGACTAAAAGTTACCCATGTTCCTTAACCCGTCGCGCGTCAAAGTGTCACACTGGGTGCAAAGTTTTACTTGTGCCACAAATGTTGCATTTCCACACGGGTGCAAAGTTTGAACCGCTGTGAGTGGTTTTCATATCTTAGACATTTATTTTTAAAATTTATTTAAAACTCATAAAGATTCTGGAAACATATACTTCGTAATATATAATTATCGATATAACTATGAAATCTTCGTTTTTCCGAAGGTCTAACCAAAATCAAAAATTCATTCAAAATAGCTCGACGTTTGGGGCACTTTACCTACATTGTTAGCAATCGCGCGACGGGTTAAAGTGAATAACATTTCCATAAGTTCTTTAGTAACCAGTTTTGTGTCTGGTTATTGGAAATTATTAACCGTAACTCATGAAAGACGGCGTTCTTAAATACCACTGCCCCTTATTGAATCAGGTGTAATGCCAATACGCTTAGTAAAATTAATTGTTCTTCATGGCAAATTCGCCAATAAAATATATTAAAATAATAATTTTAATAGGAAATAAAAGATAAACTGCAATAAATGTATTCGTCATTATTGTAAATTGTAGAAATTAGTATCGGGCGAGCTAAGCCGCGGAATTTCTCCTGTAGGTCTTTCAAATAATTGTACCGTGCGGGGATCGAAACCGCGATATGCAGAGCAGCAGTCGATCGCTCAACCACTGCGCCAACCGTGCCGGTAAATATTATTTCATCAAATATTTAAACTATGTAAAAATAAGGAGGAACTCATACAAATTGTCCGAGATGTATTCAAATAATTTATTTTGATTAGACCTTTACAGGCACTTTTGAATGTCTTGAAAACAAAAAAGATGCTGCTACAGTCTCAGTCACAAGACATAAAAAGTTGTGAAAGTACTGTAGTTGCCCATTATAAAGCGTAGATTTCTATGGAGAAGAATGGGCAAGAAACTCCATGGACACTCTTTTAAATCATAATACTTTTACAAAATCTTGGATACATTATTCATGTTGAGATTATACATTGATGATGAGATTCTGAGTTCGATTTATAGGTTGAGCGTAATGTTATTAGGGATTTCTATGCAATTAAAATAGGGTAGTTTCCAGGGTAAAAAAAATTACATTCTATTTTATCCCACTTTTAGATTATTCAAAAGTAAGGGACACATATCTCTCGTCTCACTCGTTGCGAAAAAATGCAGCAACGCGTGACGTCACACGTAACTTTAATGGACTATATCTTTGTCATATTTATTCTAATTTACAAATAAAAATATACCTGTCCCTTATTTTTTAATGATCTAAAAGATGGACTAATATTATTGTTTCATTCTTTTTTAAAAAAACCTTGCCCCACACTAAGAATTTCTCCTGTATCGTGGGAGCGTTTACAAACATTTAAACTCACATACACAAACGGCCAGACCCGAAACAATTACCGTCATAAAAATATTTGTTCCGTGCGGGAATCGAACCCGCGATCGACGCAGCGCAGCAGTCAATCGTTCAGCCGCTGCGCCAACCGTGCCGTCAAATTCAATTCAATTCTCTTTTAATTTAACAGGGGTGAAAATACACAATAGGATAGGTGAAATATCACAAACTGAACTGCACAATAACTGAATCACAAACTGATTATACAACTTAAAAAAAATAGATACAGCTTATTAAAAAATATAATAAACTAGCACGAGTGGCTGCTAGCCGTGATCCAAAAACGTAATGAGCCAATGACAGAATGAAATTCTCAATATGATTTAAAAAAAAAAACAATGTTGATCCAAAAGGAAAGAGGTTAAGGCAACAGAGAGGGTAAAATTTTGAAAACCCACTCTGTTACAGCGCAATGCAAAAAATGCATTTTAGAAACAGCACCAGGGCCCACTATTCTGTGACTGGGCCCTTTAGAAATTGGGCCCTGGTCTAATAAGTAGTCTCTAATTGGTTATCCTATCTTATGCCAATTTTTGTGACATATTTATGTCGTTGGCATCCAGGGCTCGCGCTTGCTAGTCACGTATATGTGACAATGAAGTTTTAAAAGTTAAACTGACATGATATTTCTCAACTAATTTTTGTACAAAAAACAGCACAAATAAACCAAAGAAATATTAGTCTAAACGTTGGCATATTTTATATGCTCTAGAAACTAAAATCATCCCCCAATTAATGAAACTCAGATCCAGCCTGTCCCTTTGCTGTCCTCCCTCAGCGACGTCCTAAACCGAGGCTCGTAGCCCGCAGGAGTTGCCCTTAGTCCGGTTAACCAGCGAGATGCCATTGAAAAAAATTACATTTCGAAGTATCAAACTACGTTCGAACGAATCCGTATCTTTGTCAATCGACTAAACGAGTAGATCCACAGTTCCTATGGAAAGTCTTTTGTTAATTTCACGTTTCCCCACACTAAGATTTCCTCCTGTATCGTGGGTGCATTTACAAACATTTAAACTCACATACACAAACAGCCGAAACAACTATCTGTAGGTCATACAAATATTTGTTCCGTGCGGGGATCGAGCCGACGTCTGTCGATCGCTCAGCCACTGCGCCAAACCTGTCACCTGCAATACACAAACCACATAATAACCTGATCTCTCTACTACGGATCACACACCGTAGTAAAGAGATCAGGTTAAAATGGTTTGGTATAGCTTGATGTGCCGTCGTTTGTACATTTAACTAATGTCACTCGCACCATGCTACAGCAGAAACAGTATAGTCAGACTGACCCCCGTCTACGGTGGCCGGGAGTCGTTTCGCGGCACCCGACGCCTTGATTGTCACCCGTGGTTCACACGGGAGGCCTTGCTACTAGTAATTTTTTACTTAATAAACAGTACCAGTGAGATTTTTTAGTGCTGTCATTTTGTCGTCAAGTCTGCTTTTTTGGTTTAGTCGTAAAGCTGACTTCTGAACAAAAGGTTCTGGGTTCGATTTCCGCTGGCTCCTTTTACATGGAGCTTATAGATAACTGGCAAATTGTGAATGTACTACAGTAGAACTTGTTTAAAATGACATCGACGTCATACAAAACTTTTTTTAAGACCGGTTAACTTTATAAGATTTTTATATTATGGAACTATGATTAACTTAATTCCCTGCGCTTTCTCCTACTAAAGGACATCAATCACTAAACAACCTAATATTTAAATGAATATATTGTTTAAACTAATTATAAATTAAACTAAAATTATTAAACTAAACTAAACTTATAAAGAAATTAAATTATTGATTATTTTAATATCAAAAATACATAGTTTATGTGTAACTGCCACATACAGTGCAATAATATAAATAATATTAAGTTTTATTTGTAGATAGTCTTCCGAAAGTAGTTATCATATTGTTATCTCTTGTTAAATTTATAAAAATGTATATTTAGTAGATAAAAACATTTTTTTTTTTGTTGTACAAATCATTTCAATAATTTTGTATGGGTTTATTAGCTAAATAAATGAAGTATTTTAGAAGTTCGTACAGTCATGCGCACATCAGTAGCTCAGTAGACTTTCTTTTGTCTCGGTGTTCTTCATATATTATCAACTATTACAGTATATATCAACTATTTTTGAAGTTATAGGTACTTCTTTTGGGGCGATGGAGAAAATTGATGAGTGATTTTTTACTACAGCAACAGTGTGAAGTTAGTTCTAGGTGGTATCCAGTGTGACCATATGTGGCAGGCACCTGCCTTTTTTTTAACTTTGCCACTCTTAAGGAATTTGTTCTATATCGTGGTTGCGTTTACAAACATATAACTCACATACACAAACAACTAGACCCGAAACAACTACATGTAGGCCATATAAATATATTTTTTATCGGAAATAAAAAACTTCTTCAAGTGTGTTCGACTTGTACTGATTAAACCCACCTATGTTCCTTCTTTTGCCCTTTATGTTCTTGGGCCGCGGGCGGTATATCTTTCGAACAACCCGCAACCCCGGCAGGAACAACTTGTATTCCTTGATAGAAGATTTCCATCAATTAAAAATTGTTTTTAAATCGGATGAGCAGTTTTGGAGACCACCGCTGTTAACCATACTAACAAACTTTACTTTTATTATATAAAAAACTGTTGTCATTGTTGTGCGCCTGACTTTATACTTTTATGTCAATTATGTATGTATCTATTTGTGAAATATAATTTTTGTAAGTAGATGTAAAAAATCGAATCCATGTAGAAACAGCACTGATATATTAGTTTATATTTAAGTTAGACAAGCAAAACATGTATGCAATGCAATTATGATAGATTTAGAATAATATATAAATATATTACTTGACACTTCTAAAGTCAGGGGTCCTACACATGGATTCTAAATTACACAGCCGGGTGGCAAAATTGTATAAGTAAAATATACTTTCGCACAAAAAAACAACCGCTTGTCTTTGCTCGAACTGTGTCGAGCCGACCCGAACATGTATGGACTTTGCCGATCGGCACAAATCGAATCAAAAATCAAGATCAAAATAATGTGTGAATATGTGTTTCAATTGTTTTATCAACAAATTCTGCCAAATTGAATGCACCCGGAGAAGTGTGTAGCACCCCAAATTGTTATAGCATGCTTTATTTAATAATATTTAACATAAAGGTTGAGCCAGATAAAGCGGAACTGCAAACGCTTTCTAAACTACCAAAGTTTTAAATAAACTTGGCGTTTTTACAAAGGATATGGTAGTTGACACTGCCAATCAAATGACATTATTTTTATGAGCCGTCAAAACGATATCTTCTCATATATTTTGTATGGCAATAGCAGTCTGAGAAGACACTAATTGGAATCTTAATCAATCAATAATGGTAAATATCATAGCAATATTAGAGTATAAAAAAAACTTTGATTGCATCTTGTATGTGGCTGGGATAATTTGTATATTTGTCGTGTTTTGAAGGTCTGGCGCTGTATGCCGAGATCCTAGGACTCGTCATAGTTCAGCTGCAAGTGCTACCAAATGGTGTGATTAAATAAGTAAATAATATTAATAAAAATTGGGTTTTGACAGAGTATCTTGGAATTAATGGTGTCAACTACCCAATTATGGGAGCGTGTGTATAAGTAATAGTCTTAAGTTCTGCTTGCACCGTTATATCGTATGAAGCTGTTTGCAACGTAATTTTAAATGTTAAGATTGAGCTGTGTGTATATCGATAAGAAACGCTTGTCTGACCTCATCCTAAATATTTAAAAAACTCAACACTAGTAGATTTATAAAGTCATTTTAGGATAATTTTACATCATGGGTGCCATTTTTAACAAATACGTGTTAGTTAACATTTCTGTTTAAGTCATATGTTACTACTGTAATTCTGCCAAAGTTAAAATATACACCGTTCAAGTTTTTGAGAAAGTCCAGCTTCCGTCCAATACATTCAATGCTAAACTTATTTAAAACTTAAGTGTAAACCCTCCTGGGTGGTCCCTCGGACCATCAAGTTGAACAGCTTTTGTTCTTTGTTTTAGTTTTTATATTTCCATACATGTTGGTTAGCTGATCGTGTCAGTTCCTACACTATGCCCAATTATTTTTTTGCAAATTTTATAACTCGTGGAACAAAAGTTGTTTAGTTCAATGGTCCGAGAGACCACACGTTTATTATGTTACATCTTGTATATTTATGTGTCGTATTGAAACGACTGAAAGAAGTAGAACAATATTGCCTCGTTTTTGTAGACGTAGCTAAAGCAACTGCTAAGCATAAGGTCATGGGTTTCATTCTTAAGTCGGGCAGTGTTATTGGATTTTCTCAGTAGCAGCCATGATTCTAGATTTTTGCTCGCTTGATGGCAGTAAGCGTCACCCTCTATCACATGGGGCTTAAAAATAACTGGTGGCATGAGGGTGTTATATTATGTATGTACACCTCTGCCTAAACCTAAAGGGGTTAAAGGCGTAATGTTATGTTATGGGGCGATGTTTTAAATAAGTTTAACGGTAAATGCATTGAATGGTATGTGATGCAAACGGCCTTGAATGTAAAACGCATATACAAAGATCTTTGGCGTGCCGAAAACGGAACTAACACTATTATTTACCAAATTAATCTTACAAATGCACAAATTAATACTAAAATCACTCCCTGCCAATGGCCTTTGAGCGTCCAAAAATTCTTTTAGCTCGGCTTGCTTCAGGTTGTCCTGATTCGTCACAACCGAGCGGCAAATTACTCATACGACTTTGCCGCCCAATCTGTGCCGACCCGAACATTGCGTGAAGCAACCCTAACATTCTGTTTTAAATATAACAAACTCTGTTCTTAGGGTGAACTATATAATGGAAGACCCAAGAAAAGCCAGAAAAACAGAACCAGTATGCCAGATTTAAGAAATACTTTTTAAATGTGTAATTTTTGTAAAGTTTTTGAACTTTTGGTGCAATGCAACGTTGATGCATTATTTTTATGTATATACTTGTATTATAGGCTGTTACAGTACTGTAAACTAATCTGTTACGTTGTTAGAAAATTAAAAAACTTTTTTATAAATATTGTTCTTTTATTTTTTACACCTTTTACAGTTGTTTCTTGTCTGAGTAACAACCAAATCAACAGCAACCAAGAATACGTTACGTAATTACGTTGTGTTTTTCTATTAAGAGTGATGAATGTGAATGTTGAAGGGCGGAAAGCGAGAGGAAGGCCAAAGAAAAGAAGGATGGATTGTGTAAGGAATGATATGAGGGAGAAAGGAGTAAATGATGCCGTGACGTCTGATAGGGGAGAATGGAAGAAGAAAACGTGTTGCGGCGACCCCAAATACAATGGGACAAGGGCAGGAAAATTAAGACGTTTTTCTATTTACCTACTCATAAAATTTGGATTAGAATTTAGTGTTTTAATTCAATTTGATCGTTATTTTCAACTTCAAAATTTTGCAGTGCTCATCCAGTTGCTACATACAATAGAGTAAATAACCGTGGAGATGTCATAGAGCGTAGTGCCCAACAGAACTCGAAGGTCGACTCATGCAGTTCTCATTCCTTTGCAACGAGCTCTTCAAAAACACGTCATTTCAATCCTTACTTAATATTATAAAAGCGAAAGTGAGTTTTTTACGTCTTTACGCCTAAATAGCTGAACAGATTTTGATGAATTTTGGTACAGACATGGAACCCTAGAGACGGACATAGAAGAAAGGTGAAACTTAGCTTTGCTATTACAATAAATAAGGCGCAAGGGCAACTCCAGAAAGCAGGTACCAGAAAATCAGGAAACCGCGGGCAAAAGGTTGTCTAAAATAAAATCAACAAATCTATTTACTCATAATTATATTGGAACAACAATTAGTTCACAAAGAACTCGTTAGAGCGTTGGTTCTGGTTGTGGCGCCACTTGCAAGCCCAGTTCCAACATGACATGCCTGCCCAGGGTTCGTCCGTATAAAACACTTGTCCGTTCTGGTACATCTGTCAAAAATATACAAATTATTATTAATAAACTGGAAAAGGTTGGGTAAAAAATCAGCAGAACTAAAACAGAATACATGTTCTGCAATTTCGGTGGTGTCTCCAATTTTGAAGAAATCCCTGTCTGCTCCGATTTTCGGCATCTCGATTCCCCAGTATAAAGCGATGAATTAACACTGGATGAATGAAATGGTGGTAGGTAACGAAACAATCTGCGATACCGGGAAGATTTATAAAACAATGTTAAGACCTGCTGTTTTGTATGGATCAGAATGTTGTGCCACAAAAGGGATGAATGAAAGGCATTTGCACGTGGCTGAGATAAGAATGCTAAGAAACCAGTACATAAAAGGAAAGTTGCGCTGGTGACTGAAAAGTTGTGTGGTAATCGGTTGGCTAGGCATCACCATGTGATGCGGAGATATAAAAGAAATGACGTAAGGAAAGAAAAAAAAAATTAACTCCAGAGAAACTTACAAAAGTTAAATCCGAGCTCTTATACGTTACGCCATCGTATCCGAATCTGAACACAAAGTTCATGGCGAAGATGGAGAATATGCAGCGAACATCGGTAGTGGCTGGGATGAAGTAGCGGTATGGCCCGCAGTAGTATGACACCTTGGGCTCGTACTCCACGGATTCCGGGAACTCTTCGCGAGGGTTGATTCTGGGGAGATGGTAGATTGAATACTCAGTATTATACGTAAGGTCACGAGCAACAAAATGCATACCTTCACATCGTAAAATTCAAAAGCAATTTTTGCGTGAAATCTACATTGAGATCAGAATTCTTTTGTAATAGTATGGCTTCCAAAATACTATGACCATGAAAACGACAAACGTTAACAATATAGTTGGAGAAAGTCGCTTTTGAATTTTGATAAAAGCATCCATTTTATTGCTTGCGACTGTACAATTTCTCAATTCAGCTCATCCAAGTCTTTCGCTAGTGACGACAGGCCGTGTCGACGGCGCGTACGTGTTTCGCGCGCGCCTCAAAGAGATGTCTGCAAAGCAGAGGGGACTGTCAGGCCACCGAGGTTGCAGTTTGTTCAAAAGAGATACCGCAACCCCGGAACATAAAGAGCAAAAAAAAGAACATGGGTGGGCTTTGGTCAGTAAAAGACTGACACTCCCCTCCCGCCAGAGCGGGAGAAGTTATTTGATAAGTGATTGAATACACGACATCTCTTTGAGGCGTGCGTAGAACACAAACTTGCCGTCGACACGGCCATTAACAAAATCTTACTTGTAAATACATTGGGCATCGCTCCAATTGTCATCGGAATGGCAGTACAGACCCTGGCTAGGGTCTTTAGCTTGGAACTGCTCCGCATGTGGCCCTACGTACGTCGTCTCCGAATGGCGGTGGTAGAACCCGATGAAGGCGAAAGCACCTGGATACATTACATTAAACTAGAACAGACTAAACTATGTCGTTAGACCAGTGGTTGCAAGAGTCAAGAGCTATTCCCGAGTATAAGATCCTAGATCGATTCTCGTCGCTAAGTATAATTGGAATCTATACGGAGTCTGTAGTATTCCTAGAGTCTGGATTTGCGTATGTTTGATGGTAATAGGCCTCCTAATAGCGTGAAGCAGCTCAAGCGCGGGTTCCACTTCCATACCTCAACATCAAAAAACAGTACCCTTGATCGCTTTGTTGTCCGTGTTTCTGTCAATACCCTTATACTCTTAAACGCTTTTAGGTATGGAGTTAAATAAAACTGTAAGTATACTCAAGTCTGCGGTGTTGTCTACGCAGTCAAAAGATATGTCCGTTTATGTCGTAATTTTGTACGGAACACTTGGCCGGTTTTTAACCGACTTCAAAAAAGGAGGAGGTTCTCAATTCGACTGTATTTTTTATTGTTTTTTGTGTTTGTCACCTCATAACTCAGGTCTGAGTGAAACGATTTTGATGATTTTTTTTATTCGAAAGCTGGTGGTTGTCGTTTGGTCCCATAAAAAAAATATCAAGATCCGACACGTAGTTTTTGAGTTGATCTTTAATAATGCGTATTAGATTGACTTCGTGTACGTTGATGTGATATACTCATTCGTCGATTATATTTTAGAAGTTGTCGAAGACAAATGATCAAAAAATGCTATGTGCTATGGTTTTAAAGGCCATCGCAGTTTTTTTGCGGTTTTAATTTTGTGATAGATCTCAGCACTCTTCAATAAATGACAGCAAATCTGCCGTGATTGCTGCAATTACATGTATAAGTATGGGTTTCGCCAGTGTAGG
Organism: Ochropleura leucogaster; assembly: GCA_958449745.1. Classification (NCBI taxonomy): domain Eukaryota; kingdom Metazoa; phylum Arthropoda; class Insecta; order Lepidoptera; family Noctuidae; genus Ochropleura; species Ochropleura leucogaster. Next base: position 5,355,078 of record OY288228.1, on the reverse strand, counting down.
CAGGCGAATGGCAGCAGGGTGACCGTAACCCCTACCCACCCCTCACCTAGTCATTAAGAAACATAATCATCAGATCAAGTATCAGCTGTATCCCCTAGGGGATGATGCATATGATTTCTGAATTGGTTTTATACTAAAGCATAATATAGATACTTAGTATTTAATATTATAGCGTGATGTGGAACTAAAAGCGTGATGTGACAAATAAAGTCAACGAAACCAACAAAAGCCATCGACTTCCGGAAATAAAGTTATTTTCCTATAGAGAATAATCGGTAACACAAAAAATAATTTATTTGTTTTTCCAATTTTTTAATGACCCTTTGACATGGAGTCATTCATTAAACTTGTTTGACTGCTTTTTTATAATTTATTGAAAAAGCTTTACTATGATTTATAAAAAAATACCAAATAACTAGTTTAAATTCCAAAAATAATTGTTTTTGGTATTACAATGTTACAGCGTTAGTACTTAAGTACATGAGAGGACAGCGTAGGCCCGACATTGAGTTATTGCTTACTTTACCTAACGTAAAATAAGATAAGAAGTTAACACAAGTTAACAAGCGTCTAAGAATCTACAATACCAACAATGTCCACTCATTCACATGCTAACAAGCTTTGGTATACTCACAGGTTTACTAGCGTGATGCAAACGCGTATTTTATAAGGCAGCGCATGCTAAAGAACGAAATTGAATATTTGCATGATCTGCAGATAGTTGTTTCGGGTCTGGCCGTTTGTGTATATGAGTTTAAATGTTTGTAAAGGCACCCACAATAGGAGAAATTCCTAGTGTGACGCAACGTAAAATTTAAAAAAGAAAAGATAAAAAGAGGCCCTTACCTCTAAATGTATAGCAATGCGGCTTCCTTTCGCTGGATAGAATCATCTGCGCGTCCTCCTGGTTGTGAGCCGATACTATGTAGTAAGATGTGTCCAAGCATTTGAACTCTGCCAATAATACAGGTAATTAAAATATAGTACGAAGCTATCATCGAGTTAATTCGGTAGCGTCACAAATATGAGAGTGGCAAAAAGTACTACAGTGCCATCTATGCAACCACTGAAGAACTAACCGCGAATTCCTACATCTCGCAAGCAAAGTTATCGCGAAAATAGCGTATATACGGGCACCCGACAGGCAGTGTGGGGCACCCGTCCCTTGCAAGAGCCAGCCCGCGCTGCTGAGCCAGTAAGTTAAAATAGTTCATAAATAATATCACTCAGATCCAGCCTGTCCCTTGCTGCCCCTCAGCGACCCCCTAAGCCGAGGCTCGTACCCCACAGGGGGTGCCCTTAGCGTGTAGTCGCTTAGTTTGTAAGTTTATACCCTGGCTGGAGGTCTTAATTTTTAAGGCACCCACAGGATTCGCCCGGTGAAACAGACGACAACCTCCTTGGTTGAACTGCGAGATGCCAATCATAAAAAAAAACAATGTGGGGCAGAGGTCTTCGCTGAACACCTGGAGCGTCAATTCCGATCGAACCCGACCAGTGACAGTCCAGTGACGAACAGTCGAGAAACACCTTGGGGACTACTTCGCCACGCCGATAGCCCTGAGGAGGACGCCATATTTTTCGCCATATTTAAGGCACATATAGCAAACAGGGCAAACATGGCACTCGGTGTAAAACGGGCACTATGAGCACCAATGGCAAACAGGGCAAACATGGCACTCGACGCAATAAGGGCTCTAAGAGCACCTATGGCAAACAGGGCAAACATGGCACTCGACGCAATGAGGGCTCTAAGGGCACCTATGGCAAACAGGGCAAACATGGCACTCGGTGCAAAACGGGCTCTAAGGGCACCTATGGCAAACAGGGCAAACATAGCACTTGGTGCAATACTGACGCTATGGACAACTATGGCAAACAGGACAAACATGGTACTCGACGCAATAAGGGCTCTAAGAGCACCTATGGCAAACAGGGCAAACATGGCACTCGACTCAATGAGGGCTCTAAGGGCACCTATGGCAAACAGGGCAAACATGGCACTCGGTGCAAAACGGGCTCTAAGGGCACCTATGGCAAACAGGGCAAACATAGCACTTGGTGCAATACTGACGCTATGGACAACTATGGCAAACAGGGCAAACATGGCACTCGTAGCAAAAAGGGTTCTAAGGGCACCTCTGGCAAACGGGGCAAACAGGGCACTCAGATAAATAAGGACACTTAAGGCACATATAGCAAACAGGGCAAACATGGCACTCGGTGTAAAACGGGCACTAAGGGCACCTATGGCAAACAGGGCAAACATGGCACTCGAAGCAAAACGTGCTCTAAGGGCAGCTATGGCACGAATAAATAAGGACACTATGGGCACCTATGGCAAACAGGGCAAACATAGCACTCGGTGTAAAACAGGCACTATGAGCACCAATGGCAAACAGGGCAAACATGGCACTCGACGCAATAAGGGCTCTAAGGGCACATATGGCAAACAGGGCAAACATAGCACGCGACGCAATTAGGGCACTAAATGCAACTATGGCAAACAGGGCAAACATGGCACACGGTGCAAAACGAGCTCTAAGGGCACCTATGGCAAACAGGGCAGACATGGCACTCGTAGCAAAAGGCATCTAAGGGCACTTAAGGCACATATAGCAAACAGGGCAAACATGGCACTCGGTGTAAAACGGACACTATGGGCACCTATGACCTCGAGCATTGACTGAATATAATTATTTATATTTATCTTTTTTATGCTTAGCTTATTTCTTTTGCACTATGGTCCTAGTTTATCACCTGTGACTTCTTCACTGCACGTGTAAGCGGGCACACCCGTTAGACTGGTTAATTTATTATTTAGACTTGGGTATTATTATTATTATTATTTTTTGTTTTTTTTATATATAATTGGTGTTTGCTAGCTGACAAGTGACAATGAATGAATATTTTTTTATATTTTTTTTGTGATAATATAAATTGTATAAAATCTGGTTCTTCTAACCTGACAGACAGATGTGTTGCTGGGGAGTTTGTTCCGCCACTTCTTCTTCCCAGCTAAAACACTAGGAAGTGGCGAAGGGCAGGGCGTTTTTGTGGGACTGTCTCTTGTAATCTGACGTTCAAAAAGTGCTGATTATCAGCCTAATTTGAATAAATGACTTTTGATTTTGATTTTGATTTTATGGCAAACAGGGCAAACAGCACTCGTAGCATAAAGTGTTCTAAGGGCAACTATGGCAAACAGGGCAAACATGGCACTCGGTGTGAAACGGACACTATGGGCACCTATGGCAAACAGGGCAAACATGGCACTCGACGCAATAAGGGCTCTTAGGGCACCTATGGCAAACAGGGCAAACATGGCACACGACGCAATGAGAGCTCTAAGGGCACCTATTGCAAACAGGGCAAAAATGGCACTCAGATAAATAAGGACACTTAAGGCACATATAGCAATTAGGGCAAACATGGCACTCTGATAAATAAGGACACTTAAGGCACCTATGGCAAATAGGGCAAACATGGCATTCGGTGCAATAAGGGCTCTAAGGGCTCCAATGGCAAACAGGGCAAACACAGCACTCGAAGCAAAAAGGGTTCTAAGGGCACCTATGGCAAACAAGGCAACAGGGCACTCAGATAAATAAGGACACTTAAGGCACATATAGCAAACAGGGCAAACATGGCACTCGGTGCAAAACGGGCATTATGGGCACCACTGGCAAGCAGGGCAAACATGGCACTCAGATAAATAAGGAGACTTTAGGCACCTATGGCAAACATGGCACTCGGTGCAAAACGGGCATTATGGGCACCACTGGCAAACAGGGCAAACATGGCACTCAGATAAATAAGGACACTAAAGGTACCTATGCCAAATAGGGCAAACGTGGCATTTCGATCAATAAGTACACTAAAGGCTTCTATGGCAAACAGGGCACTCAGAGCAATAAGGACACTAGGCATCTACTTTCATAAAAGGGCATAAGTAGGTGACCATCACTTTTCAAAAGTCACTAACAAAATTATAGTAAAAAAAGCATAACATTCTTCGTCTCTAAAGTCCCTGAACAAAATGATGTTTTTTTGGGTTTTATGTGTGTGTATTTCGGTACGTATATTATGTATTTGGTATATAAACTAAGTAGACACATGCAAATGTAATTCACCACCCTTTTACTTGTTATCAACAATTTTTACATTTGTTTTAGTAAGAAAATAAAATATCTCTCCTGCACGTGTGACATCTATCAATCCTATTTAAAACTCGACGTTATACCAATATGAATATTAAATGGCAATAAATGTTTATTTGTCACTAAAGCGCAATAAGGTATTTTACTCTATATGAAGGAAATTCTAAAAATATACAATTCAGATAGCTTAGGCAATAAGCAGTCGGAAAATGTTAGATTTAGTTAATAAAACAACTAAATAAATTTTAAAATTGATTTCAAAGTTTTCACTTTTTTAGTCTGTTGTTTTACTAAACGAAACAGTGTCCGCCATGATTATTACGTCATACGGTCATGTAAATCAAAAAGTGACAACTGTCAACTGAGCAAAGTCTGCTATTTTTGTACTAAAAAACTTTACATTTTATTTTTTATTGAAATAATAGTAATAATAAATACCATGGAAGAAATAAATACTACCATAATATAATAATACCAAAAAATATAGTGAAATATACAACTAAGCAGAAAGACTAATAACAGCATATTTGTTTACATGACCAACAGACGTCATGATCACAGAGTAACATAGCGTCAAGCGTTTTTGTGATTTTACGCGCGAAAATAGAAATTGTAAAATTGAAATGCAGTTTTCTGGCACTTATCGATTGAATTTTTTTTTTGTTTTTTTTTTGGTGGTTTACTAGGATCCTAGGATCAAAATAGGACACCTTGACCGCCACCAACGAAAATTCTGCTAAATGGTGCACAACCGAAATGACTATAAATAAGCCTCTGTTGGTCCCCGCCTGCGATGCTTTCCATCAACATTTATAAATTACTAGCTTTCGCCCGCGGCTTCGCTCGCGTTAAATTTGGGGTAACACAGTTCCCCTTGCGCCTTATTGATTTGTAATAGCAACGCTAAGTTTTCCCTTTTCTTCCCTCTTTCTCCCTCACATCCCACTTTTTTCAAATAAAAATTAGCCTATGTCCGTCTCCTGGTTCCCAACTATCTATGTACCAAAATTCAACACAATAGGTGTAGCCATTAACGCGTGAAGAGGTAACAAACAAACAAACAAACAAATAAACAAACAAACAAACTCACTTTCGCTTTTATAATATTAGTAAGGATATTCAGTAAATTTGTATTCAAAATAAGTTTCTGTTTATTTAACTATCGATTACGAACACATATTGTAGTGTATTTTAATATAGGTATTGTTTAAACGGTATTACATAATTAGTTTTTAGCATTTGATTGATCAATATTATTGTGGGGCTTGTTTTACTCTTTTTTTAGTGTGCAGTCGGGTATTTTGTTTTTTTAATAATAATTTTTTTTATGCATTTTCACTCGGTCTACGTAGGTAGAAAAGATCTATCCCTTTAACTTTTTTACATGATTTAGTTTGGTTATGACAAGATTGGTTTTAAAACTCAGAAGATAGTAAAGCGCACAGTTTTAGATTGTAGTTCAGCTACTTTTGATAGTATTAGTATAAGTTAACACAAGGGAATGCAATCCCGATCTCGCGAGGTCTCGTGTAATTTTGTCGGGTAGCTTTGTTTTTTTTTGTTAAGAAGTTCTTTCAAAATCACCCGTAACTACTTTTTAATCTCCTTGAGCCTACCTACCTTAATACCTACTTTTTTTTATTATGTTAATGTTAGTAAAACTGTTAATTATTTAGTTATTAATATAAATAAAGGCTTTTGTTTTCTTTCAAATAATATTTTGTTTTAATTAACCTCACAATCACAAACAAGCAGTTTTCATCGTATTTAGTCATGTGATTTTTTTTGAACTAGACGAGATTCTAAAATTTTCGGGATTGATATTTCTAATCCCGAGGGATCTCGACTTTACGATCTCGAGTCGGGATTGAATTCCCTAGTTTACACGCTAGGTATCAGAAACAAAATAATGTTCAGTAAGTTTCGTTTTTTATGATGTTAAGTTATTTTTGGACGTTTCCGTGATTACACTAGAAAAACAAAACAAGTATTTTATATTGTTCAGTGACTTTTGTAAAACTGAATGTTAAGATGTTTTCGGATATTATAACGATCGACTAATTTTTGACATAATGGTGTTCAGTGACCTTTGACGAGTAGTGTTCAGTTAATTTTGAACTCTAATGATGTTCATTCAATACTGGCGCTCTATCTTGTTGAGCGATTTATGGGTGATATAATGCACAGTGATTTTGAAAATCTGAATGTGGTCATCTACTTTTGATGCTGACTGTACCAACTTTTTCACTATTTTTTTTAACTTTTTTCTTTAAATACCTCCCTGACCCTGTTACTTTATTCTCTGGCTTCGTGATGAATGTAGGTGATGATGATGATGTGTAGGTGGAATGAGGATGCTCACCAGGACTGGTATACAAGCCGAAAGGTATCTTCGCCTGCGTGGACTTAATCTTGGCTTCGGATGTATCCATTTTTTTGTTAAGTTTCAGTAGGACCATGGACATGAGAGCCATGTCAGTAGCGAAGAGGAGCCTCTTCATGTCCTTGATATGCACGTCAATGAAGTTGTAAAGCTTCTTGGACCCAAGCTCCATTATTTCAAGTCGTTCAGTCTGAAATGGGACATTTTATTTACGTATTTATTTGGGCAAGATAAATAAGAGGTATATGCTGAACGATTGCAATCGAGAGGTGAATAGCTATGCTGTTCATAGTGAAAGAAAAAAAAATATTTTTTTGGAGTTTACTCCTTAAGAATCGATTTTCATATATAAGGCGCCCGGTATGAGAAAAATCCGAGGGGTAAAACCTACTAACAAGTAACGAAAATCGTGTCACGTTTTTGGTGCGCACCTTTAGTGCGCAACTTTCTAATTTGGCTGTGAGTGTATTAAGACGTACATATGGTACGTACATAGGCGACTACTATAAGTTATTGGGCTTGTTTTATCATTATTTTGTGAATTTACCCTTTCATACGATATTAATCTCTGATATTAAACTCTTTTTGCGTATGGTTGGATCCTCGTACTTAAGGAGTAAACTCCAGTCGTGCGTCGGAGCTGACACACACATTTTTTTTTAAATCGTTGTCCCACATTAGTATTGGTCGCAAATTACGACTAGCACACTAAATAACAAAAAAAAAAAAAATGAAACATACATAGCATCACAAACATTTACATATACATATATGGGACAAAATAAAAATAGCTAACACGTTGTGACATGGGAGCCCACAGTTTTTCAGTAGTCAACCCACAGAACCACCATCAGTTCGAGTCAGACTGGCGCAACAAGGGTCCCGTACAAACTTGCGTCATAAACGGCCATAACTTTGGACTGCGTAGGAAGACTTAGAGGATTGATTTTGATATTAGATTCAAGGGACCACAGATTTGAGTATATGGTTTTATTTTGAACTCAATACCTCCACGTTCCTGAGATAAAAGGTCTTGACAGACAGACGGACAACATAAAGTGTTTTCTAACTAAACGGTCCAAATGGACAAGTCAGTTTTTTGGAATAAAGTTCCTTCGCGTTCCGAAAGGGGGCTGAAAAAATTTATACTAAAAGTTGTAACGACGCTTTTTGCTATAGTTGTAAGCCGTGTGTCTTTGTCCGTCTCTCTCTCTCTCTCTAATAGAATGCAAGCCAGTTAATTTCGTTTGTCTTTCTATTTCGCATTGAACAGTGTGGTGCCTCGGGTCGCTTGTCCAAGGGTATGGCGAAGTAGACCGGGACGTAACACACCGGATCGGTCGGATGAAATGGCGACAGGTCACTGGAACAACTTGTGACCCACAGATGCCCCTCAAGTTAAAGGGAAAAATATACAAGTCTGTGATTAGACCTTTTGTACTGTGTGGGTCAGAATGTTGGGCTGTAAAAATGGTGGATAAAAACGATTGCATGTAGCGGAGATAAGAATGTTCAGATGGATGTGTGGAGTGACAAGAATAGATTAAGTAAGGAATGAGAATTAATATACTACCTTTGTAGTTTGAAAGTTGCGCCTGTTACAGAAAAAAATAAAGGGAGTCGTTTGTCTTGCTATGGACATGTATTGAGGAGGGATGAAGCACATGTGACTAAAAGGGATCTGAATGTTGATGGACGGAGAGCGAGAGGAAGGCCAAAGAAGGATGGATTGTTTAAAGAATGATATGAAGGAGAAAGGAGTGAATGATGCCGTGACGTCTGATAGGCGAGAATGGCAGTAGAAAACGTGTTGCGCCGACCCCAAATATAATGGGACAGGGGCAGGAAAATTATGATGATCTCCGATTCATTACTTACAGGGTTATGGGGTTCCTTCATGCGTCCGTTCATATAGTTATAGTAATCTTGTAGTTTCCCGAACTTCTCATCAGCGTAGCTATGTCGTGGATCGATCTCGTTCGCGCTAGGCATGTTGTAGGGTTTCTGAGAAAACGTTACAAATCTATCTGATACTTATGATACACGAAGGAGTTAACCGGGCGTTTGAGGGAGGAAACCTCAAACCAACCCAGCTGCCGCGGGAATCGCTCCGGGCGACGGGCGCGAAACGACTCGCAATCGTATAGATGCGAGTCTGGGTGGTGAGCAATGGATAGCTCACTGTCCTTTTGTCCATCGACAGGCCTTGTTGACGGCGCGTTAGTGTTCCTCGCGCGCCTAAAAGAGATGTCAGCAATGCAGATTGGCTTGCCAGGGCCACTGCTTGCCAGGATTGCGGGTCTTTCGAAAGAGATACCGCGGCCCCCGAACATAAAGGGCAATAGCAGGAACATGGGTGGGTTTTAGTCAGTACAAGTCTGACACTCCCCCCCGCTCCGCCTAGAGCGGGGGAAGTTATTTGATGATTTCCCATCCATCTTTTTCCCGCAGCTTCGCTCGCGTTAAATTCGGCGTAGCACAGTCCCCTTTTCTGGTTCGCAGGTACCTGTTACCTGTAGTTTTTCCCTTTCGCCTTATTTATTGTAATAGCAAAGCTATGTTTTCACTTTTCTTCCCCATTTCTCACTTAAAAAAAACCTATGTCCATCTTCAGGGTCTCGACTATCTCTGTACCAAAATTCATCAATCGGTTTAGCAATTTAGGCGTGAGGACGTAACAAACAAACAATCTAACTTTCGCTTTTATAATATTATAGTAAGGATAAACCCACAGTTCTTACCGTTTCCACAGTAGGGAACGACAACCTGGCGAGCTGGAAACGAAAGAATAAGATAAAATCTCCATATGTGCATTGTGCGGTATTCTTCATAAACGGCTTGATGTATTTTGATGACTCTTTTTTTTAATTTATGGGGTCACCTGGATGGTTATTGGCTTTAAAACTAACAAGCTAGTTAGACCCAGGTGGTCCTAAGTGGATTTAAACCGATGGATCAGCCACAGGTTAGTTAAAATAATATTAAAGGTCTAAAAGAAACCAAAAAACACGCTTTCATGCATTCTTCTTAGCTTTGAATACCCATATCATAGGAAAGCATCAAAACTAACTAGTCCGCCATATTGCATTTAGATAACGTCACTAATCTTACCATATATTGTTACCCAAACTAAACATATTGTGTTCAGCAAAATTACAAAAGTTAAGCTCAGCTGTAAACCGGGAAATTGGTCAACTTTAAGTTCTAAGATTAGTTACATAATTTATGGGGAAACAAATAAAACCGTAATGAAAGGAATACAGTAATCGATACACCCGAAGTAGGCACATCGGCTGTCATATAACGTTCATGACGTTGCCTGAGACACTTATGATTAACACCCCATTACAATAAACAAAAAACGATTCGTTTTGGTTACGGAGTAGTATTTTGACATGAGTTCTATGAGGCGTATGTCAAAATCTTACTATCCGTAAGCAAAACGACTCGTGTGACTGAGCTTGTCTTACTGACAACGGCAATTCGTTCCACAAACGGACAGCCTGAACCGTGAAAGACTGGTCATAAAAGTTACACATTTTATTAGGTAGTTCGTCAATACATTACCAGTTGAAATGAAGAAACATCGTTGTTCGCTGTTGTGATATGCAGTGTAATCAGTATCTGTGAACAAACTAGTGTTATGCTTGGTTTTCTTTACTTTTAAGGGGGGCGGGCGTCTTGGACGTTACCAGGATGTACTCTTAAAATACCACGTCAAGCCACCACGACTTATTGACGACAGGCCGTGTCGACGGCGCGTTCGTGTTTCACGCGCGCCTCAAAGAGAGTCAGCAAAGCAGAGGGGCTTGCCAGAGCCTCCGCCTGCCGGGGTTGCGGGTTGTTCGAAAGAGATACCGCGGCCTCGGAACGTAAAGGGCAACAGAAGGAACATGGAATGGTATTAGTCAGTAAAAGTCCGACACCCCGGTTAGGGACAGCCAAGGGTATCCCCTAACTCCCACTGTATGTCCGCCATTAAAAATGCTATTTCCGTGACCTAGAATTTGGAGAACACATTGAGTTGACGGCAATCCATAGATCTTTAGCCTCCTTCCTTTTTATCTTTTTGAAAATACTAGCTTTTGCGAAATGCATCGCTCGCATTTACGGCAATTATTATTATTGACGGCAATCCGACACGACCGGAAAGAGATCAGGCGCAGGACCAACGGCTTAACGTGCTTTCCGAGGCAAATATACCCCCGCCAACTTCCATACTCCGGGCTGTTACTGGGAAATTCATCATAATTTTCCTGTCCCATTCTATTTGGGGTCGGCGCAACACTTTTTGTTCTTCCATTCTCCCCTATCAGACGTCACGGCATCCTTTACTCTTTTCTCCTTCATATCATTCCTTACACAATCTATCCATCTTTTCTTTGGCCTTCCTCTCCATATTTGGAAATTCCTAATGGATAATCTCAATATATTTTATTGCCTTTGCTTGCTTCGTAGTCGCGCTTGCGCCCGAGGGACCAACGGAGCATTTAAAGAAGGGGATATCTAGTCTATGGGTGGGAATAAAAATACTTACCACACTTATTCTGAAAATAATATTCGCGTTCTCCATGGAGATTGTTATAGCCTAAACCTTTCGAAGCCCCCTACTCAACTGCACTGCATTATTAGTATCAAATAAATTGGTCGTTACTGCAGTTAGAGTAATTGCTACCTTGTTATAAATGTTGAAGGTATATTTTAATTGGTCACTGATACCACGTTGGCCTAGGCGAGATTCATATTTTGCCTTTGCGCCTTATTTATTGTAATAGCAATGCTAAGTTTTCCCTTTTCTTCCCTCTTTCTCCCTCATTTCTCACTCTTTTTTTAAATAGCCTATGTCCGCCTCCAGGGTCCCAATTATCTCTGTACCAAAATTCATAAAAATCGGTTTAGTCATTTGGGCGTGAAGACGTAACAAACAAACTCACTTTCGCTTTTATAATATTAGTAAGGATTAATTCATTTTAACATACTGACAGACACTAAAAACACAACAAAAAGTGGGAAATAAATTTACAAATAACAAAAGTCAAGAATGCAAGTAAAATGAGACTTTATTGGTATTCAAATTACAACTCTTTATTGGTTGAGGCCACTATGTAAATGCTTGAAGTTGACAAATCGTTTGCTTTGGCTGGTTCGTGGGCTATACACGTTCAGTTCGTGTTTACTGAAAATGTACCTCCGTCCATCCTGCATCCTCACCGCCATCGACAAGGTCATGCTGAGCGCGCAGACCAGCACTGGAACATAATAACATGATGCCTGTAAGACCTGAAGAGTTAGATAGATAGATAGAATATTCTTTATTATGTAAACTATACAAATAATAATAATAACATTAAACAACTTATAAATAGGGTGACACAATGGGCGGTCTTATCGTTAAAAGCGATCTTTCCAAGACAACCCTTGGATTGATTTAAAGAAGGAGAGAGCAGAAAGAATTTCGTATGATGACCTCTTTACCTACTGCCAGTGGTTACAAACATTTTTGTATTACGTGTGTATAACAGGAAATATTTGAAGCAAAAAAATAACCAACTTATTAAATAAATTATGTACAGTGTAAACTCTTTTAAATAACGAAACTCAAGGGACTAAGCATTTTTACTTAACAACAACCTAGGAATAGATAACTGTGTCCTAAAACTGAGCTATCACTAACGCATCCCAAGATGGAATGTCATTTGTTCGTTATTTAAAAATTATGTCAAGTGAGGACTTTTTGTCGTGACTCAAGGCAAACCAAAAAACCAGATGCAAACTCTTGTTTCTTACCGACCTAACAGTCACCGGTTTACAATCCCTGAGAACGGCCGCCATTGCAACTGTGCGCGCGAGACGCATTATATTTACGTGGGAGTGACAGAGACAGGTAATAACAGGTCAACGTTCGAATTTCTTTCTGCTTCGCGTCCGTTCTTTAGTCTGTGGTGTTACATTTTTCAAAATTAATAGCTACATTTAAAAAACAAATACTTATATATAAATACATATAATAGGCATACATTTAAAATAATAATCATCAAGAGTAAAGAAGTATTTAACATTTTGATTAAGGAAAGGGTAATGTTTTTTGACCAAAATTTTAAAAGTGGACAGAGTTTGAGCGCTCCTTACAGACATGGGGAGGGCATTCTTAAACTGTAAAGGATTTATCGTAGAGAAGCTAGTTGAAGGCATCTCAGGTTTTCCGATAACCTCAGATATCTATTATGTGTGTAACCTCAGATATCTAAACAAAATATTGTATAGCTGAAACAAGATATGAGTATTCCGGCGAAGTCTTATGGGAAGCCACTTGAGCTTTATACGAAATTCAGAGTTATGATCATATTTGCGCAAGCCAAATATAAATCTTATGCAGACATTCTGAAGTCGCTCAAGTTTATCTAGTTGTGCCTCAATGAGATCAAGATAACTGACATCGGCGTAATCAAGGATGGGAAGTAAAAAGGATCGAGCAAGCGCAGTTTTAGTAGCAGTTTGATGAAAATTCCGCAAACGTCTCAGAGATTTAACAGATGCAAAAATTTTGCCGGTGTTAAGGGGTTGTTCCAAAGAGATACCGCGGCCCCGGAACTCAAAGGGCAATCGAAGGAAAATGGGTGGGTTTTTATCAGTAAAAGTCGTTATTTAAAGAAGTTATTTGCTGATTTCTCATCCGCTAAATAAAGGGATGCTCTTATAGGATATCCAGTTATGCTTTAATCCCCAGACTACTTAGGAACAGTGATAGTCTAATGGAACGACCGTCAGACTGCCAATTCGGATTCATGTACCTAGCTGCGCCGCAGTTTCACTCGCGTGGTGATAGAATATACAATACTAGCTTTTGCCCGCGGCTTCGCTCGCGTTAAATTCGGTAGCGCCTTATTGATTTGTAATAGCAACGCTAAGTTTTCCCCGTTTCATCCCTCTTTTTCCCTCATATTCCACTCTTTAAAAAAAAATAGCCTGTGTCCGTCTCCAGGTTCCCAACTGTTTCGTATTCATTATTTATTAATTTCTAAGTTGGCACTACTCAACAATATTAGCGAATCGAATGCAGCGTTTTGGAACTTCCGCCACTATTGTAGGGTTTCCAACCAATTAGAAAAGAGAAAAGAAACGTTCATACGTTCTGGCCAATCACGGCTCGCCATTGCCAACCTCTAGCGCTTTTTCTCTTTGGCGGTAAAACAGAGCAAACCAAGCCGCCGGCGTCCACGCGCACGCTCTCGACACAACAAATACAAATGTTCAAAATTTAGAACTTTCTCATCTTCCTAAGAACTTTAAATGTGTTTGTGAAGTGGTGCTTCAAGACTACTGCGAAGAACAAAGCAAGCGGGAGCTCCCAAGCTATTCCTGGACCAGATCGTACACGGCTAAGAGGTAGGGGACCTTTTTTACTTTAGTTGTGGATGTCTGGAGCGTTGCAGCCCATTTCGATTCGTTTTCTTAGCGCTGCCCCCAAATGTGCTGGGGAAGACGCCTTCCCGACACATTTTGTTGGTGCCGATTGTGCCGAAACCAGGGAACTTTAGATTTAACCTCATTCAATTCGGTCTAATTTCCCTATAAAACAGTTTTTCTACACGAAATTAGGTATATTTCTTTATTTTCCAAGCCAAATAACTATTTCATCATAATCTACCAATTATTAAGACCTGTAGGTAGTTAGCTAGTGTCGCGTCGGTTACCGCTAACTGTCCATTCAACCGACCGCCATTACGAAATATTATTTCGTTCTAGCTTTTTTAAAATAAAATATCTCTTGAATGCATACGATTATTTTAATGCAATTTCACTAGTGTGTTGCAATAAGCCAAAAGAATCGAATAAACCTAGAATCCTTGTGTAGAAAACCATTTTTCCCAAAACCCAAACGAAATTCGCATTACTATAACCCGCCTAATTTAGGTTGGTAATATAGTATACTGTTCTCGCTACTTATGTTTAACGCAGAAGCACCAATACAATTTAGTCGCATAACATTAGTTCATTCAAAATTCGGATTTATTGTTCGATTTCTACTCCGTCCGAGCTAGTGTTTACCGTATTGTTTTACGTCTATATTCTATTTCTATCCCGTTTTTAGACGTAGGTCTTTTAATACAATATTCCAAAGCCCACTTCTCTCTAATTTCACATCGCGATAATCCTATCGAACTTAGGTAACTTTCAGTCGATTATCGACCTTACGCCAACTACTTAAGAACTATATTCGCTTGCACTTCGCATCGGCCGTCGGCTATTCGTTTGGCAATTTATTCTCCGAAGTGCAAAATTCATCGCTTTGTGTAAATTCCTATTTGTTAAATTCTGTTAATGCACCGGCTTATACGTGAATGTATGGCGGTTTATTTCATTTAATACTTATCCGTAAACAGTAGACACACGCCATAATAATTACGTACCGACGCACTCGTAGACGATCAAATCATTCTCCGTAGGTACTTAATTTATGTTGTCTGTGTTTTCGGATTCATACCTACACCGCGTCACTATAAAGTAATATTGCAAAAGGTTCATTCTGTTTAAAGTTTTGTTACTTCATCAGTAATATCGTTTTCCCTTTTGTGATGTTATTATTACTTCGTAACCTTGCTTACGTAGTTGAAGTTTTCCTGTTTTACTTTAATTATTAGACTTGGATTTCTCGTGCTATTCAACTTTCGAATTATTTATCTCTTGTTTAGCATCTATTCGTTACCAATCTAGTAGTTAATGATACTCGAGCTACTGAAGTGAACTTCTCGTGCTATACAACTATCGTATTTTAACCTCTTGTATAGTAGGGTCGTTTCGCCGGTTTCGCGACCACCTTCAGTAGGCGACCATTTGACGGAAAAAGTTTCTTTAAATCAAGAAAATAGTATTTGTTGAGGTAACATACATAAAAAATAAATCTAACGTGCTTTATAAATGATTATGAAATAAGAATTTGCAAAGTTTGAAACAAATGGGTTAATCCAGAGCCGAAAAAATATTGCTCAGTGCGCGTCTTGATTCGTGGTGAGTGGAAATACCGCGAGTTTGTAAAAAAAATAACACGACGCGCGGCGGTCACAGGTAAGTTTTGATATATATTTCATGTTTTACACAATAGTTACATGTTAAATTGTACAACCGATAAGTATGGGTTCTCATTTAGTTGTATTTTGCTTTATTAAAACTTATTATTAAGATAAAATCAAGTGGTCGGTAACCGAAATGGTTATTTATGAAAAACGTTAGATAGCGACCACATGGTCGCAAACCAATGCGATCAGCATTATTTTGTTTTGATTAATATGATCCCAATGCTTCAAAAAGGACTGTTACAATTTTGAATGTAGTATTGTAAAAGGTTTTTCTTGTAGTTCTTTGGTAAGCGACCACCAGTTTCTTTGTAAGAAGTTTGTTTAATTTGCCTACAAAATTTGGCGCTACAGCTGGTCGTAAACCAAAGTAGGCGAAATAAAGACATCGGTTTCCGGCCAACATAATTTAGTATGAGAGAAATAACGGACGCTTACAGAAATAAGTGCGAAAGTTCACTGAGTTTGCTACCACGTCTGATGTCCGTTTCATAATTATTTGTTACAGGTCCGTCAAAAACTAAATATTACTATTTTTCAGTTTAAAACAAAATTTAGTCATAAAAAGCAAACTACTTTTATTTTTATTTTTTTAGATGGAGCTCCCAAATAATTTGGAGTCAACAAAAAAAAAAGAAAAAGACTGTCCAATACACAGAAGAAGCACTGAAAAAAGCTCTCGATGATATCCGAAAACAAGGGAAGGGAATAAGAGAAATATGTAGACTCAGAGCCCAAGGACCACGATACAAGATCGCCTTAGTGGGAAGAGGTGTGATACAATCGAGACAAGGAGACCAGATCAGATGTATTGGGTATAGAAGGTGAGAAACAAATTAAAGAGCGGCTTTTGGACATAGCAAAATGTGGATTACCGGTCAAGAAACAGGAGCTTTTGGACACAGTACAGAAAATAGTTAAAGATAACGGAAAAAAGAATCCTTTTAAGGATGATCGTCCGGGGCAAACCTGGTACTCAAATTTCCTAAAACGCCATCCCGATATATCATGCTGTGCTGCCGAAGGAATTATTAAAGCCAGAGCCTGACTAAACTGAAGAAGTAACTGAAGAAGCCATACGCGCTTGGTTTTTATTACAACTAGTGACTAAGTCTCTACAAAATGTAAGATTGTTATTTTTTAATTATAAGAAAACATTATACCAAATGATTACCATTTTTATTTTAATGAAAAGGCAAAAAAATAAAGTATTTTTAAAGCGATTATAATTGTTTTATTGGCATATTATTAATTATAATAGGGCGGTCGCAAACCAGCTCACTGGTGGTCATAAACTGATAAAAATGGTCGTAAACCGACGTTTTCGCTATATTTTCACTTTTTCAGCATTTTATAAATATTTTTGTATGAATGTATTTTATTTTATGTTTTGTATCCAAACTACATTATATTTGGGACAAATTCACATTAACGTATACTATTTTGCGTGTAAACAACATTTTTTTTTCTTCATCTTAAGTGGGCAACCCAGCTAACTGGTCGCTAACCGGCGCAATCACCCTACCTACCGCTGCGTTTTACTTTAGTAGTTTGTACGTATGCGACTTATACCTTCTGCGTCCGTCGTGTATTGTGCAATATTTATTCGTAATAGTTAGGTACCTATCTTCTTACATTTTTCGTTCGTTGTTTGTTTTCTTTCTCATTCGCTGTCCGTCAAGATAGTGATATATTATTATTATTAACAGACTTTATCAAGTAAAATGTCTTATAATACAAGGAGGAAGATTAAAACAATGCCTTTATCTATGAAACGTAAATCTCTTACCATGGCCGATGACGAACCTGTTCTTTCTGTTCGGGACTTACCTGTTCTGCGGCGTAAGCGTACGCTCGCATTGAATCGCTTACGGAAGACGTTAGAAGTCGCTGAGTTGGCTCAGGAAGATCCTACGCAATTAAATGCGTTCCTCGCTCATTACTCCACAGTGCAGAAATTATGCGCTAGTTTCGAAGAGGCGCACTCCGATATTCTCTGCATTGTGGATGATGACTCAGAAAGACAGGAAGATGAAATCCGATCAGAATTCGATCAAATTTATTTTGACATCATGACTATTCACATGCAGTTACTTCCCCCCGGTGCAGGAGATTCTAAATCCAATATTATCGCCGTCGATCGCTCTTGCATCGCTAACGTTAAGCTGCCAAAAATTGATATTCCTACGTTTTCTGGAACCATTAAAGAATGGCCTAGATTCTATAGTTTGTATAATTCGTTAATTCACAAAAATCCATCGCTTTCGGACGCTGAACGCATGCACTACTTGGTTTCTTGTCTCTCAGGGAATGCTCTTACTCTCATCCGTACGTACCCGCCAGAGGGCACATTTTATCTTGAGGCTTACCAAACATTAACTGAGAGATATCAGGATAGGCGGGAGTTAGCCTTTACGTGCTGGAAGGAAGTACTGGGAATCAATTTGAAATCTAACTCACCTGATGAATTGCGTCGTACACTTGATCAAACCGTTGAGAATTTAAATATTTTAAAGAGTCTCGGATTACCGACAAATGAATGGAACTTCGTTCTTTGTTATATTATCTTATCTAAATTAGATTCGCAAACGCGTTGTGCATATGAGCGTAAACACATTTCCACCGAATTACCAAACTTTAAGGAATTGTTGACGTTTTTATACACTAAATGTGAAGCGCTCGTTCGAGATACCCACTTCTCATCTCAAGACCGTTCTACAGGTCCCATTAGCCGTGGTCAAGAAAAACCTCAAATTAAACCTAAAAATAAACCTTCCAATAATAAACCAACTACAGTATTTCTTTCAAATATGAATGAAAAGACTAAGTTAGCTACTCCGACGCCTCAATCTCAAAATAAGAAACCAGCGCCAACTTCTTCATCAGTTGCGCAGCCAGTCCTCAAGTGTTCATTTTGTTCAGAAAATCACTCTGTCAGCCACTGTAAACGGTTTGAACAGACTCCCGTCGCTGAACGAATTGAACACGCGAAGACTAATCACTGGTGTTTTAACTGTTTGAGACCTTCTCATCGTCTACCCGAGTGTAGATCCATTTTCCGGTGCCAAAAATGTCGTCAGCGTCATCACACACTCCTTCATATAGATCAACCCGACAACTCGACTTCTTCCGTAGACCAACCTGCTTCTGCTACGCCAACCAACAACCAATCTCAAGTACTTACAACTAGTTTTAGTGACAACCCGATCGTGCTCCTTTCAACAGCCAGAGTTCAAGTTCGTGACTCGTTAGGTGACTTTCAGTCGTTTCGCGCCCTCATAGATTCCGGAAGTCAAGCCCATTTCATTACTGAACGCGCAGTTAAACGCCTCGGAGTGGTGAGTGATGCCACTTCACGCCGTGTTATTGGTATAGCCCAATCTTCTACCACTGTTTCAGGAACCGTACAGATAGATATTGGTGTCAACGGCCAGAGTCTCTTCCGTGTCGACGCGCTTACATTGCCTAATATCTGTGGAAAAATACCATCTACTCGTATCGATAACTCTTCGTGGCCACATTTAAAAGGGCTTAGCCTTGCTGACCCAGATTGTCACAAACCGGGTCCCATAGATCTTCTTCTTGGCGCTGAGATCTTCGCCTCACTACTGCGTCCAGGTAGTGTGGTTGGAGGGTCGAAACAGCCCGCTGCTCTTAATTCGGTATTTGGTTGGATTCTGCTTGGCGGTGCAACTCGTAACAATGAGGCACAATCTTTTTTCGTAAATGAAGATGATTGCCTTCATGAAGAAGTAAAACGTTTATGGGAGCTGGAATCATTTGACACTTCTGTCCGCCTTACTCCCAATGAAGAACGTTGTGAGAAAATATTCGCCGATCAACATACTCGCGATTCCTTAGGCAGATATGTTGTCACCCTGCCGTTTAAGGAAGAAGTCCCTGATAGGTCTTTTCCAGGGTCTCGCGACCTCGCCTTTCGTTGTTTTTATTCTCTGGAAAGAAAACTCAATAAGGATCCGGACTTACATAAGGAATATAGTGAATTTATGAAAGACTATTTAGACCGTGGTCACATGAGTGTAGTTCCCATCGACGAAGTCACCAAAGGAAAATATTACATTCCTCATCACTGTGTACTCCGTCCAGATTCCGCCTCAACTAAATTGCGTGTGGTTTTTAACGCATCTGCTAAAGCGGCAACAGGTATCTCTCTTAACGATACACTTCTAATCGGTCCTAAGCTTCAGGCCAATATTACCGAAATCTTACTCAAGTTTCGTACTCATCTCATTGTGTTTACAGCAGATATGCGACAAATGTATCGCATGATTCAAATTTCAGAAGCAGATCGTGATTACCAGCGCGTATTTTGGCGCTTTAGTACTGACCAACCCATTCAGGAATATCGACTCAACACCGTAACCTACGGTATATCTTCTGCTCCTTTCCTTGCATGTCGTACCATAAAACAGCTAATCACCGATGAAGGTCGCGATCTGCTAGTTGCTAGTAAGATTTTGTCCTCAGATGTTTATATTGACGATATCGTTACTGGTTTTAATAGCTCTGAAGCAGCTTTACAAGCTCGAACTGAAGTCGTGGAGCTACTAAAAAGAGGAAATTTTGAATTGCGAAAGTGGGCGACTAATACCCCTGCGCTCCTCGCTGATTTACTTCCTGAACACTGTTTGACCGCTCCAGTCACTCTAGACGACAAAGACAATCCCACTCTTAAGGTACTAGGCCTAAGATGGGATCCCCTTAGTGACTGTTTCTTCTTTTCAGTGACTCCACAGCACAAAAAATGCACAAAAAGAAATATTCTTAGCGAACTTGCACGCGTGTTTGATCCCTTGGGTTTTCTCTCGCCTTTAACTATTATTGCCAAGGTTTTGGTACAGCGACTCTGGATTCTTAATATAGGATGGGATGATGACCCTCCAGAAGATGTCATTGACTTCTGGAATGGTTATCTAGAGCAGCTTCCTCTCCTAAAATCTTTGCGTATTCCTCGCTGTGTATCTTTAAAAACTATTCGATCATGTGAAATCCATGGCTTCTCAGATAGTTCAGAAACAGGATATGGCGCTGTAGTATACTTACGAATAGTCGATGCAGACGAAAACATAAAAGTTTCTTTTGTCTGTTCAAAGGGACGTGTCGCTCCTGTTAAATCTACATCGCTACCACGGCTTGAGTTGTGTGCTGCGGTCGTGCTGGCTGATCTTCTGAAATTAATTAAGGACTTGTATTCAAACGTTTTTCCTTGTTCTGGTATCTTCGCCTGGTCTGATTCCACCGTCGTACTTGCGTGGATTCGTTCTCACCCTTCTCGTTGGAAGGCTTTCGTCGCGAACCGCGTAGGTCACATTCTTGATGTCATTCCAGGTGCTCGTTGGAATCACGTGGGATCCGAGGATAATCCGGCTGATATAGTATCGCGTGGTCAACTTCCGTCAGTTCTTGTCAACAATCGATTATGGTGGGCGGGTCCTTCCTGGCTCTCCCAACCTGTTCGCTCTTGGCCTCACTCTGTCGAAAAACTAGATCAGATCGCACTGGAAACCGAGGAAAAGAGTCCACACGCCTTAATCACCGACTTATCAATCTCTTTTATAGACACCTTGCTCGAACGATATTCGTCGATTCGAAAAATTCAACGCTTGGTGTGTTTTTGGGTAAAATTCATTGATTTCCTTCGCGCTCAACGTACACGTTGCTCTATTTCTGCGCCAAATCGTTTAGAGCTTCATAACGCTCTGATGATCATTGTGAAGTTCATACAATCTCGCAGTTTCGCAAATGAGATTCGCCACTTGCAAACTGGAAGTCTTTTATCGAAACACATGCGTAAATTGAATCCATTCCTGGATGCACAGGGTGTGCTCAGGGTGGGCGGTCGGTTGTCAAGATCTGGTCTTGAGTTTGAACATAAACATCCTGCTCTTCTCTTTCACGAGTCGAGGTTAACTTTCATGATAATCGAAGCAGTTCATCGCGAAAATTGTCATGCAGGCATTAATACGATGCAATATCTTTTAACTCAACAATTTTGGATTCTTTCTCCAAAACGTGCTATTCGTCGTTGCTTGTCAAAATGTTTGCAATGTTACAAACTGAACCCTACTCCTCTTGAACCGTTTATGAGTGATCTACCCGCCTTTCGCGTTAATCAAGTAAAGCCATTTTCTGTGGTCGGTACTGATTACGGAGGTCCTTTTCGTATCAAATTAGGTCAGCATCGAGGTGTGAAAATCGGCAAGGCATATTTATGCCTATTCATTTGCCTTAGCACAAAAGCAATTCATCTTGAAACAGTTTCTGATCTGACAACTGATGCTTTTGTTGCCGCACTCCACCGATTTGTTGGTCGTCGTGGTAGGATTAGCGTTATACATTCTGATCGTGGAACCAATTATGTCGGCGCGAATAATCAACTTCAATCTTTCATGCAATCTGCTGCTCATACTGAGAACATTGAATTCCGGTTTAATCCACCGTCAAGTCCTCACTTTGGAGGAGTTTGGGAGATCCAGATAAAATCTGTTAAATCTCATTTGTATCGCATCATAGGAGAACAGTCGCTTACTTTCGAAGAGTTAAACACTGTTTTCATTCAAATTGAGGCTATGCTTAATTCGCGGCCTCTCTGTCCGTTGAGTTCTGACCCCAACGATTTAAATGTACTCACTCCGGGTCATTTCTTGACACTTGAACCGTTAACCTCTGTTCCTGACGAGGATCTAACTTCCATTAATTTAAATCGCCTCGGTCGTTGGCAATTACTTCAACGTTTTCAACAAGATTTTTGGAATCGTTGGAAGCGAGAGTATCTTCATACCCTCACTCAGCGGGCCAAATGGACCAAACAATCGAAACCATTAAAAATAGGAACGGTTGTAATTCTTAAAACCGAAAATGCCATTCCATTGCATTGGCCTCTTGCACGTGTCGAACAACTTCACCCTGGCCCGGACGAAGTAGTACGCGTTGCAACTGTTCGTATAGTTGATGGCTCTCTACTAATGAGACCATTAATAAAACTATGCCCTTTACCTAATTCTATCGAGTAATGCGTTATTCGTTAGCTTATCGTAATTTAAGTACCTTAGTTTTATTCGTATCGTATGCATTCATTTACCTAGTTCTTAAACGTTCAATTTCTTTATCATCTATGGTAGAAAATACACAAATGTATTTTGGTGGGCGGTATGTTTCGTATTCATTATTTATTAATTTCTAAGTTGGCACTACTCAACAATATTAGCGAATCGAATGCAGCGTTTTGGAACTTCCGCCACTATTGTAGGGTTTCCAACCAATTAGAAAAGAGAAAAGAAACGTTCATACGTTCTGGCCAATCACGGCTCGCCATTGCCAACCTCTAGCGCTTTTTCTCTTTGGCGGTAAAACAGAGCAAACCAAGCCGCCGGCGTCCACGCGCACGCTCTCGACACAACAAATACAAATGTTCAAAATTTAGAACTTTCTCATCTTCCTAAGAACTTTAAATGTGTTTGTGAAGTGGTGCTTCAAGACTACTGCGAAGAACAAAGCAAGCGGGAGCTCCCAAGCTATTCCTGGACCAGATCGTACACGGCTAAGAGGTAGGGGACCTTTTTTACTTTAGTTGTGGATGTCTGGAGCGTTGCAGCCCATTTCGATTCGTTTTCTTAGCGCTGCCCCCAAATGTGCTGAGGAAGACGCCTTCCCGACACACCAACTATCTGTGTACCAAAATTCATCCAAATCGGTTCAGCCATTAAAGCGTGAAGAGATAACAGACAAACACACAAACAAACTCACTTTCGCTTTTATAATATTAGTAAAGTAAGGAAAGGATATCTTTATGCTTACTTACATATCAGAATAACACATAGGCTACAGTCCTATGTATTATTCTGATATGTAAGCTATATTATAGTGAGATTTCATCAAAATCTATTCAGTAGTTTTTGCGTTAAAGAGTAACAAACATCCATACAAACTTTCCCGTTTATAATATTATAAATAAATATATACAAACCTCAAAAAAATCTAAGCAACACACACTATTTCATAATACCCTGAAGACTGCCATAGGCTTTTTTTTAAATAAATGTGAGAAAAGATGGTAAAAGAGGTAAGAAAAGGGGAGAGTAAGATATTTTTTTCGAACGCGGTTTAAAGTTAGCGTTAGCCCAAAGTAATTCTGCCACGCGGACGAAATCGCGGGCGGAAGCTAGTTAACTATAAATAATTGATTTAAATTTTCATAATATTATCTACACTCACACGACAACAGAAAACTCAGGTTCGACAGTAACTTCATATTTAATAGTTGTGTGATTTTTAAGCAAAACTAGAAAGATGGTATAAAACTAAGCCTGTATTCACAGTACATTTTACTTTTTATCAAATAACTTTCTACGCTTTGGGCGGAGTCGGGGGAAGTGTCAGACTTTTACTGACCCACCCATGTTCCTTCTTTTGCCCTTTATGTTCCGGGGCAGCGGTACATTTTTTCGTCTCGAAATTCAAATTTTTTCAGCGACAACGATCATATTTTTTAAATATGACATAGGAAATTTGATATACATATCTAAAATTTTTAAAACACGCAACTGTTTTTAATATTTAATTAAAACTGCAAAACGACTTACCTTTTGGCGGACATGATATTCAAATAAATATCAAACGCTGAAATATTTTCGACCTTATTTCTATTCTTTCGATGCACTACTGTCCTTAACTTGTGTCAGACCACGCCCAGTCTGCAGCTAGCGTCACCTCCGCGAATACCTAAAGATTAGCTTCTTAGCGCGACTTAAACTGGTAAATTGCATGAAGATCAGAGCAACTTGTCTTCTTCTTCCACTATTCTCTATTTTTCATAGTTTCATCAGACACTTCTTACTATTTCTATTATTCACTAGCTTTTGCCCGGGGCTTCGCTCGCGTTTATTCGGGGTAACACAGTTCCCCTTTCCTGATTTGCAGATACCTGCTACCTGTAGTTTTTGCCCTTGCGCCTTATTTATTGTAATAACAAAGCTAAGTTTTCCCTTTTCTTCCCTATTTCCTCATCATAACTCACTTGAAAAAAAAGCCTATATCCGTTTCCAGGGTCTCAACTATCTCTGTACGAAAATTCATCAAAATCGGTTTAGCCATTTAGGCGTGAAGACGTACCAAACTTACTTACTTTCGCTTTTATAATATTAGTAAGGATTCTTTACGCACAGTTCATATATCGTTGTTTTGGACTTCGTATGGACCTTTGCTTTAGCGTTATGTTAAGTTTTGTCTAATATTATTAAAATAAGAAAAAATATAATTTTTTCTTGTAAAAACATGGTACATACAATATAGGGTCTTATAATTATATTATTGTGAACGTACATGTTTTTCCCATAAAATGGCATGCAAATATCAGAGCATGTTATTATGAAACATATTTGACCACGGTTGGCGCAGTGGGTGAGTGAACGACTGCTGCGCTGCGCGTCGCGGGTTCGATTACCGCACGGAACAAATATTTGTACGTCCTACAGGTAGTTGTTCCGGGTCTGGATTTTTGTGTATGTGAGTTTAAATGTTTGTAAACGCACCCACAATACAGGAGAAATACCCAGTGTGGGGCAACGTTATTAAAAAAAAAATACTAACACTTAACAATAATATGAGTAATAAAAAAATAACACAGAATACAAAGAAAATTAAAACCGCCGCAACATGTTATTTTACGTATTCGTATTTCACGACCGATGTGTATACCGCCTATGTAAACCATGCCAAAATGACAATCTCTTTCCAATTACAAACTTCAGGCGTATCTGATTCAAAATGAAGTTTGACATATGAATTTCATTCCTCCGCGTGACATATCTATACCATGACAAATGATTAAAAAAACTTGAGGGGTGTCAAGGGACACATTGATGGAACGAAGTTATTATTTATTTATGTACAAGAAACCTGTAAACACTCAACAAAAATAATCGTCGCGACACCACACTGTTCAATTTGAAATAGAAAGTTGAAACCAAAATAACTGGCTTGTTTTCTGCCGGCTGTCATTTGTAGATCTTTGACAGTCGTTACAGCTCAGTCGTGTCCCGAAACTCTGACAACAAGTCTTACCAAGGGGTTTCGTATTACCCAGTACTAACTGGGTTATGGAGGTCAGATAGGCAGTCGCGCCATGTAAAATACTGGTATTTAGCTACATCCGGTAAGATTGGAAGCCGACCCCAACATAGTTGGGAAAAGGCGAGGCTGACGATGATGCCTCACGATGTTTTAGTACTATCTTCTAGACAAGTACATTTTTGTAAAAGTACACTATTTGTTAATTCTGAATATAAGCTATCTTGAGTAACAAATTTTATCTAAATCCGTTAAACTGTTTGAGCGTGAAAGAGTAACACACACATACAACTTGGGCCGTCAAAATATTAGCGTGAATAGCTACGCCCCGCGATTTCACCCGCGTCGTCAGGGATTTAAAGTAGCTTATTAGATAATCCAGGTTACAAAATATCAGTGTGTCACTCGTCCAGCAGTTTTTACATGAAACAGTAACAAAAATACACCCGTCCTCACAACCTTTCGCATTTATAATATTTACAAATCAATATTTCTAGCCAAGAGAGTACTGTCCCTGCCGTTGTTCGAAAGCGATACCGTGGCCCCAGAACATAAAGGGCAATAGAAGGAACATGGGCCCACCCATGTTCCAGACATTGAGTCAGTACAAGTCTGACACTGGGCGAACCGGGGAGCGCCCCAACCGGAGCAGGAGAAGTTATGGGGGAAGTTATATGAAGATTTCCCATCCGCAAAAATAGAGAGTACTTTTATTTATTGCGTGCCGTAACACATGGCCTTGAAATCATTCATTATGTGGTTTTAAAATAACTTAGACAGGGTAATGAAAAACAGTTTTTGTTTTTTTTATAAGTATACATATATACTAAATGTGCCCAGCGGTTTCACCCGCTGCTCATTAGGGGTCTGAAAAATTGATGTTGGCCGATTCTCAGACCTACCCGATATGTACACAAAATTTTGTTTAAATCGGTCTAGCCGTTTCGGAGAAGTATGGGAACGAAAACTGTGACACGAGAATTTTATATATTAGACTAGCTGTGCCCAGCGGTTTCACCCGCTGCTCACTTAGGGGTATGAAAAATAGATGTTGGCCGATTCTCAGACCTACCCGATCTGTACACAAAATTTCGTTTAAATCGGTCTAGCCGTTTCGGAGGAGTATGGGTACGAAAACTGTGACACGAGAATTTTATATATTAGACTAGCTGTGCCCAGCGGTTTCACCCGCTGCTCACTTAGGGGTATGAAAAATAGATGTTGGCCGATTCTCAGACCTACCCGATCTGTACACAAAATTTCGTTTAAATCGGTCTAGCCGTTTCGGAGGAGTATGGGTACGAAAACTCACAGTTTTCGTACCGTAACGAGATATTTATATATTAGATAAATAAATATATATATATATATATATATATATATATATATATATATATATATATATATATATATATATATATATATATATATATTGTACACCATTCGATATGCATAATGCATTATAATTAATGCTAAAATAACCGAACAATGCGAATACTTTTAAAACAAACAATGACCAATCTTATCAACTGTTCATTTGTAATATAAATGCATGATTATCTGCAATATTAGTGCAATTTGAGTTAATTTCATAACCAAAATGGTTTCGCTAGCAGCTGTCGTCCTTTTAGCGTGCGCTTGCGCGGCCATAGGTCCCCGTGGACTTAAGCAAGCCTGCATGAAGATCAGAAAAGGTAAAACTTTTTTTATTTTCCAAGTCAACGTCCAAGAAAACCTTTTTTCTCCCTCGGGAGTGTCTGACTTTTACTGATAAATGAAATAAAATATAATAATAAAATAATAAAATTTAATAATAATATTTTGCAAGTAGGTTTTCACAAACACTTTTACACGTCTTTTTTTAAACTAGATGACGCCGGTATTTCGTAGCCGACTACTCTGAGAAGAAACAGCCGAAACAAACTCAGATGTTTCTTTTGGGTCCACCCTTTATAGCAGAACTTTTTATGTCATAATTTTATTTTGCATAACAACGGATGGCATAAACTTCACTTCGCAGAAAATAGTTTAGCAGACACTCATCTATCATACATTCTAAACTCATAATTTTGTAAGTCAGAATCATCTTTAAGCATAAACTTCATATCCATAATATTTAAAAAGTAGAAACATCATATCGCAGAAAGTTCACAGTCAGAATCGTCTTTTGGCATAATATATTTTATATTGATGATCATTAAATGGCAGAATTGTCATATCGTAGAAATTTTATAGTGAAGGTCATCTTTGTCATTATAAGTTGTCATTTATTTTGATTAATTATTTCTTTAAAATAATGTCATTTATTTTAGTTATTGTTTAATTGAATTTGAGATAATGTCATTGAATTCAATAAGTAATTAAGTATCCTAATCTAAGTAGTTGAGTTCCGGGTAACCTACTTAAAACAATCTCTTTTTCTATTAACGCAAGTCGTTTCTGCCACTCGCCGGCAATTGCCGCGGCACCGCTCGCTTCGCTCGCTCGGCTCGTGCGTAGGAGGTCACAGTTTTAACCTAACCTAACCTAGCCATTACTGCCGTCTGCATTGTATGCCAAGTGAAATTATACCAAATAATACATTATGCGAAATTTGAACTCTGCGGATCGTAATTATACTAAATGTAATTCTGCCATCTTAAAAGTATGCCATTGTTAATTCGAAGTTTTAAACATTATGCCAAACGATAATTATACCAAATAATTTTTATGCCTTTAAAATGTTCGTTTAAAGAAAATTATGCTAAGTCTGTTATGCCAAATAAATTTCGGGGCATCAAGATTCTGCCAGATAGAGGGAACCCGTTTCTTTTAAGGTCCAGACAAAAAATCTTGGTCTACTTACATGAGGATTATGCAGATTAGTATCTGAAATGGTATTTTTAAGAAAGCACCACACATCAGATTGAGATTGAGAGCAGATTTCAGATACTTTCGGCTGTTTCTTCTCAGAGTAGTCCGTAGTCGAGTGCGAAATACCGGCTTCATCTAGTTTTTTTTTTAAATAGACTTGTAAAAGTGTTTCAAAAACCAACTTGCCTAATAAATATAATTTATCTATAGGATCGTCCTCTATGTTACGCAGAGGTAAACCCACTTTACGCCAGTTATAATTAAGTGTCATATTTTCCCGTATGACAATAAACTAACAATGAAAATATGTACAAGTATAAAAAAAACAGGTAAAGTGTCCAGAAGGCTGGCAGTATTACCGCGTTGGATGGAAACTCTAACAAATTCTTTGGCCAAAAAAAGGCCAGCAAAATTTATTGGCTTAATGTTATCATCCCAAATTATTTGTGGCTAGCGCAACATGTCTTCTTTGTCCATATTCCTCTTTTGCTCTGCATCTTAACAGACAAATCAAATCAAATCATTTATTTCAATTAGACCATTACAGGCACTTTTGAATGTCATGAGAACAACAAAAAAACAAAAAGGATGCTGCTACAGTCCCAGTCACAAGACATAATAACTTGTGAAAGTAATGTAGTTGCCCATTCCAAAGCGTAGATCTCTATGGAGAAGAATGGGCAAGACACTCCATGGACACTCTTTTAAATCATAATATTTTACAAGACCATGGATACGTCATTCATGACATTTCCTTCCTTGCCATATCATCCTTCTCTTATTCCATCCATCGTCTGTTTGGTCTTTGCTTGATGTTTTGTTTGCCTGCAGGAAGCACCGCCGGGTACAAAACTTATGTGGAACCAATTATCCTGCCAAAGGAACAAGTTGACACGGAAATTGTAGGTAACACTAGTAAATAAAGAAAGAAAGAAATACTGTTTATTAGACTCGCACAAGACAGGGCAATAAAACAAAATAAGTTAAAAAAAGAACTAAAAAACTTGAGAGGTGTCAAGACACACCCGGGTGAAACGAAGTTATTATTTATTATGTACAAAAAACCTGTATACACTCAACAAAAATAATCGTCGCGACACCACACTGTTCATTGCAAAATAGAAACACGAAACGAAAATAACTGGCTTGCTTTCTATGAGCGAAAGAGAAAGAGACAGAAAAAAGATTAAAAAAAAGGTTAAAAACAATAAAAAGGTTTGTTTTTTTAACACAAAAAACACATGGATGAAAGGTGAAAAACAATGATAGCTGCAAAAGTAAAAACTGTGTCGCAACTGTCAACGCTCTTTAACATAAGGAGAACAATAAAATTGCCCCAGACATGCAGTTGTGTATTTTGATTATGACAGACATTATAGATTGTGAGTGTAGGTATGTGTGGGTGCTGGTGTGTGTGTGTGTATGTGTTTGGGTATATATTTGACCTAATTACGATTTTCTCAGTTTCGTCCTATGAGAGAGGTTTCAACCACTCGTGCAACTTCTTAACTCGCTTCGCGTTAAGCTATAAATGTTCACAAGCCTATTTTATTGTAAATTTTGGAGCTAATGAATGAGAAGTATCTATAAATTAATGTTCTCTATTAATTGTTTCTTAATTTCAGCCGCTCCCGTCCTGCGTTTCTGGTGAGACCACTGGTGTAGATGCCCAGGTGTGCGGTTTTGATGAGATCCCTACCATTACGTTCTCTACGGAAACCACTTTGTCCGTGCATAGACCAGGCAATCTGGAATCTTTTCTTGTGGTCGTAATCACCCTGTATTGCTCTACGCCCCAACCGCTGACTAGTTCAGAAAAACCTCTGGTGACGGAATAATTAATAACCTGTAAATATAGTAAAAAAAAAACCAACAGATACGAGTATAATTGTCACTGTCAAAACTGTTTCTTATTCAACGCATTTTTGTTTCGGTTTTACTTAAAAAAAGGTTTTTTTTTGTAACCCTCTGAAAGGGTTCTTGGTAAAAGTTTTTTTTTTTATTAAATAAGGATTTGATAGTTTTGTTTTGAGTGATTAACAGTTTTTGATTGGAACATTTATTTTTACAAAACAGCTCAATAAAATAGATTCACTTTGAAAATGTTTTGTTTTTTTTTTAATATACTGTGCATACATCTTCTAAAATAAAGAATGGGAGGGACATCAACGGTAAACCGGCTACCATGTAGTTTCATTCAGAACATCGTTCTGAACCAAAAGTATCCTTACTATCCTTATCCTTACTAATATTATAAAAGCGAAAGTGAATTTGTTTGTTACGTCTTCACGCCTTAATCGCTAAACCGCTTTTGATGAATTTTGGTACAGAGATAGTTGGGACCTTGGAGACGGATATTGGCTAAAAAAAGTAAGAAAAAGAGGAGAAAGAGAGAAGAATTTTTTCGATCATCACGCGGGTTAAAGTTAGCGTTAGCCTAAAGTATCTGCCACGCGGACGAAGTCGCGAGCGGAAGCTAGTCTACATCTACACTAATATTATAAAGAGGAAAGATTTCTTTTTTGTTTGTAATGGATAAACTCCAAAACTACTGGACCGATTTTAATAATTCTTTCACCTATCTCAAGGTACATTATCTGCGAGTAACATAGGCTATATAAAATAACTCTACAATAAAAAGGACCGGTGCATATATGAAAAATGTTGTAAGAACGGGGAAATTTGATTACTTTTGTAAGCTTACATTGCGTGCGCTCTGTAAATGGTAATAGTTACACAAAAAATATGTACTACGAAATGCACTTAAAAAGTTCTAAAAAAAGTTTTTAGTCTCCACGCTAAATTCCATGATTCAAGGTCAATGGAATAACCTCTAACTCTTAACTTTTCTTTAAGTCTATAAACTAGCCGATTTTGATGAATTTTGGTACAGAGATAGATAGGACCCTGGAGACGAGACATAGGCTTAAAAATGTGATAAAAAGTGGAGAAAGAGGGAAGAAAAGGGTAGAGAAAGACATATTTTTTCGATCTTCACGCGGGTTAAAGTTTGCGTTAGCCCAAAGTAACTATGCCACGCGGACGGAGTCGCTAGCTGAAACTACTTAGTCCTTACTAATATTATACAAGCGAAAGTGAGTTTGTTTGTTGCCTCTTCAAGCTTTAATGGCTAAACCGATTTTGATGAATTTTGGTACAAAGATAGTTGGGAACCAGGAGACGGACATATGCTAATTTTAATTTTGTTATTAATAAAAGTGGGAGAACGAGGGAAGAAAAGGGAATACTTAGCGTTGCTATTACAAAACAATAAGGCGCAAGGGCAAAAACTGCAGGTAATTTAACGCGACCGAAGCCGCGGGCAAAAGGTAGTTTACTATAAATACATACATACCGAAGCCCGTGGTATTTAATACATCCATCAGCACAACGTTGTCACGGTTGGCGCAGTTGCTGAGCGCTATGCGCTACATGTATCCGTATATGTAATATGGCCTACAGAGAGTTGTTTCGGGTATGTTGTATGTGAGTTTAAATATTTGTTAACGCACCCACGATACAGGAGAAATCCCTAAACAAAACCAAATTAATTAGTTAAAAATCTTATATCTAATTAGAGACCATTAGTTTAAAAAGCGTTATGTACATCGAATTATCAACTATTCGCTCTGCTCGATCATTAGCATTACTGCCACAAAATTTAATTATTGAATTTTCTATGCAATTAATTTTTTTTCAGAGTTCCGTACGCGGTGGTTAGGGAATCCTTTTGCTAAGGGTCAATTGTCTAACAGTCCGAGTTATAAAAGGCTGTATCTTCGCAAGATGACTCCCGAAATGGGTAGCTCAAAGCCCATCCTTCCAATGACATCAAGCCGTCAGATTGATCCACGCGCGCCTCAAAGAGATGTCAGCAAAGCAAAAGGGAATGTCAGGGCCATTGCCTGCCGAGATTGCGGGTCGTTCAAAATCAAAATATTTTAATTCACAGAGGCCTACATGAGCACTTATAAAACGTGGAGAAAAGGTGCACGGTTCGGGTTGGTCGTTTCCTATGGAGAAGAACCGGCAAGAAACTCCATGGTAACTCTTTTAAAATCATTTGGTTTTATAATGTTGTTGTTACAGTGTTAATACTTAAGTATGGGAGGACAGCGTAGGCCCGACAATAGAGGGAATTGTTCAAAAGAGATACCGCAGCCCTGGAAACAAAGGGCCGGAAATAAATAAGGAACAGTTATGAGTTTTAGTTAGTACAAGTCGGACATTCCCTTCCACTCCGCCCACAGCGGGGGAAGTTACTTGAAGATTTCATTTCCGAATAAAAATGATTTTATCTATTGAACCATAATAGGAAGACACTTGTGCACAGAGTGTCTTTCACTATGCATGGACCTCGTGCCTAAATATTAGCAGCCGCTCGAGCCAATCTTCAGGTTAAGACGCGCTAGCCTAGGTTGGTCTGTGGATGGGTGACCAGCCATTACATACCCAATTCTCAGAAGGCACGTTTAGCAGTTGGTCTCTGATGACAATTGAAATGACAATTGGATATTTTAGAATTTGACAGTCTTTGCAGATAGTCAATGACTTGAAAGTTTACAACCAATCTTACCAATGGTATTACTCGGTACTAATTGGGTTATGGAGGTCAGATAAGCAATCGCTCCATGTATAATGCCGGTATTCCGTGTCATCCAGTTAGATTGGAAGCCGACTTATCTGCTGAACATTTTCTTAAATACTTTAAAAAAAGTAAATTAAAAAATGAACTAGAAATCTTCGTGTTTAAGTCCGGATCGCACTTGACCGTTATTTTTAGGACTAACTATAAAATGGCGTAGTTTTGTAATTCTGGCTACACTTCACCAGTCACCATGGTTGCTGTGACAAGTCTCTTGACGCTTGCATGCGTATGCGCAGCTGCAGTTGCCCTACCTGCCCTTCGGCAGCAATGCCAGCAGATTGAGAGTGGTGAGCTTTCATTTTTTAATACACTTATATTGTACTAGCGGCTTCACATGCGTGATATCGAAAAAAATATCGTGGCCCTTGTGTCATTCCTTATTAACATATACCTAAAATATGTTATGTATGTATGATCTAAAACAAAATAGAGATTGCAACTTTTTGAATGTTTGGGAATGTGAGTATAAATGTATGTAAACAAAAAGTCCTAGTGTGGGGCAAAGTTAAAATAAGAATGTTTTTTCCCAGTAATAGTTTTTGCATGCAGTATGGCGAAGTTTTCATAAACAGCCTGTATTTCAACTATGCGCTTGGTTACCGAGCCATTAAAGAATTTGAAGCGTGCAGTAATCATAAATTAATATTGTTAACAGGTACTACTGTTGGACCCGCGATAGATTACCCACCCACAATTCTACCCATTGGGCAAGCTGATTTTTTTGTGGTTGTACCAGTAAGTATCTTTTTTTTTCGTTTTTGGGAAATCACCAAATAACTGCCCTGGGGCGTGTTAGACTTTTGTTGACTGAAACCCACCCATGTTCCTTCTATTGCCCTTTATGTTCCGGGGCCGCGGTATCTCTTTCGAACAGTAATTATAACTTTTGATTTATTTTAACGTTTATAGGACATCATCATCATCATTTTCCTGCCCTTGTCGCATTCTATTTCGGGTCGGCGCAACACGTTTTCTTCTTCCATTCTCCCCTATCAGACGTCACGGCATCATTTACTCCTTTCTCCTTCATATCATTCCTTACACAATCCATCCATATTTTCCTTGCCCTTCCTCTCGCTTCCTTTCAATATTTATATTCGTATTACTCGTATACAACATTAAATTCTCGAAAAGAGTTTGTAAAATTTTTGTATGAAGCTTTGCCTGCTCATTTTCGCTATTATAATAGCCACTTGGAAAACGTTTATTAGTTAATAGCTGACATCCTTTCCTTACTAATATTATAAAAGCGAAAGTGAGTTTGTTTGTTTGTTACGTCTTCACGCCTAAATGGCCTAGTTGGGAGCCTGGAGACGAACATAGGCTATTTAAAAAAAAAGATTCACTCAATCTTTTTTTTTAAATAGTTTATGGTCCCAACTATCTCTGTACCAAAATTGATCAAAATCAGTTAGGCCATTTAGGCGTGAATACGTAACAAACAAACAAACTCACTTTCGCTATAGGACATCGGCTATTTTAAAAAAGATTGAGTTATGAGGGAGAAAGAGGGAAGAAAAGGGAAAACTTAGCACTGCTATTACAATAAATAAGGCGCTAGAGCAAAAACTACAGGTAGCACGTATCTGTAAATCAGGAAAGAAAACTGTGTTACCCCGACTTTAACGCGAGCGAAGCCGCGGGCAAAAGCTACTTAATATTATAATGCTTATTTTTTTCGTCTATCCTATGGACACTTTAACTTGCACGACTTGCTACTTTGTTCTTACATGAATGATGTAACCATGGTTTTGTAACAATATACAGATTTAAAAGAATTTCAATAAAGTTGTTCAGAAATCGGCAACTACAGTAGTTTCACAGTTGTGCATAACAACTTGTGACTGAGACTGAAGTATAATTAATATATTTTTTTTAAATTATTGTTATGATTTTATCGACAGTTCTAAAGTGTATGTAACTGAAATAAAAGCTTTTGATTTACATCCTCACAAAAATTCGTATTTATAATATTAAGTAAGTAGTAGGATAAGTTACAAACAACATTAAAGATATTGTTATTGTATACGACATCACA
Organism: Ochropleura leucogaster; assembly: GCA_958449745.1. Classification (NCBI taxonomy): domain Eukaryota; kingdom Metazoa; phylum Arthropoda; class Insecta; order Lepidoptera; family Noctuidae; genus Ochropleura; species Ochropleura leucogaster. The sequence goes on along the minus strand of OY288228.1, from coordinate 5,319,833 downwards.
TTAGTTAACCATGTAATGATAAATCGTAAGATGGAGAGTAAATAAATTAACGATTTTTGAGTTGTGCCAGTTTTCATTTATGTGTGCGATTTCATTTTGACGATGATTTGAAATTATCTTTTGCAGGACAACGACCTTTGCCCTAATGGACCTAACGGCGTTGTGGCACTAGTGTGTGATAACGACGTCCTACCAACAGCGTTATTTACGAAAAATAACTTAATCTGGATACATCGCAACGGCGATCTTCTCTTACCGGGAAGCGTTTCGATAAAGGCGTATTGTGGATATAACCAGGAACAAAACAACCACCCTTTGTTACAAAATAACGAACTGCTCTTATCCAACAACTTACTTTGGCCGCAGACAAACGAGAATGTTGCCCATTTGTATCGCCAGTCACCTCATTCTTTGCCGTTATTAGATCTGGTCTCGCAGTCTTCGCTTTGGAGTCAATCGTCACTACCATCTTTAAGTGTCACGCCTCTGTCTCAAGGTCAATCTCTGTCATCTTTAGACCTTGACCAACTGTCTCATTTGGACCAGTCATACAATCCATTATTAAGCCTCTCATCGTTCTCTGGTTTAGGTCAACCGTCACTACCATCTTTAACTGTAACCCCCTTGTCTCAACTAAACCATAATTCAATGTCGGGCTCCCAACATCAGTCTATATGGGGACAGGCATCACTACCATCATTAAGCGTCAGCCCCTTATCTCTGGGTCAATCACCACTATCATCTTTAGGCCATAACCCACTGTCTATTTTGGGCCATTCAAACAATCCATTGGGCTTCTCGCAGCAGTCCGTATGGGGACAGGCATCTTTACCATCACTTAGCGTCAGCCCGTTGTCTTTGGGCCAATCACCACTAATATCTTCAGGCCCAAACCCACTGTCTCCTCTGGACTACCCTCACAATCCTTTGTTAAATCAATCACCCCTACAACTGCTGCATTTGGGACAATCTTCCCAGCAATTGTTGGGACAGTCACTTCTACCGCAGTTGGGAAATATGCACCAGAATTTGATCGAATTTGTTTGAATTGAATATTCTCTTTAATGACCGATGTTTTGCGTCACTAATTACCGTTTACGTTATGGACTGTATAAACATTTCAATAAATTATGGATCACAGAGCTTAAAATAACGTAAAATTAAAAAAAAAACATTCACAAACCTTACAAGTGTGATGCAAATCGCTAGGAACTACTTATTGCTCGTTGATATATTTCGTACAAATAAATTGTTTCAAATATATATTATATGCAATAAACTGTATTTCATTCCAATTATGTCGTTTTATTGATATTGTAAGGACACTACAATTCCGCCTACGGCTAAAAATACTACAGCCCCATCTATGCCAAAACTGAATTATTAACTGAAAATTCCTACATCGGTGTGCACAGGAGAGTCAAAGAAAACAGTCAACATGACTTTGACGTAGTTTCTGGGTCTGTGTCGGTTCAGTAAGAAGGCGTCACTCTACTACTAGTTCGCATGTAAAACTCGTATCCACCCAAGTTTCGTCACCAGTAACAAAGCGTTTTATGAATGTTGGGTGTGAATTGACTCGTTCAAGCTTAGCGACGCTTATGCGATTGAGTTTTTGGAGAAATTTCCGGCCTTTTGGAACTAGCCTAGCGGTAACATTTTTCATGTTCAAATCATCATCTGCCTAGCCTTTTCCGCTGTTGGGGCCGGCTTCCAGTCTTATTGGCTGCAACTGAATAACGGTATTTAACATGGAGGGATTGCCTATCTGACCTCCATAACCGTAATACGATACCCGCTGACTATCTGTAACGACTATCAAAGATCTACAAATGACAACCGGGACCAACAGCTTAGCGTGCTTTCTGTGAAACGGAGGAAACTCGGTATGTATGTACCAACCTAGGCATCGACCTGAGCGGCTGCTATTATTTAGCCACGAGCTCCTCATGTCCAAGTGATTATTTTAAATGGTACGGATCGACTCGAGAGACACAAAAATTCAGCAGCTATCTCTCTCAAACTTAAATGCAGATTTTCTATCACTATTTCCGTAATTTTTGCTGTGTTCGAGCGGCTTCGACCACTCGGCAATCTTCGGCTGCTGTCGGAAGACAGTGGAAGTCGGCGGGCGGCGCGGCGGTAATAGATGCGGCATACGGGACGCGGGGCCATTTAATTACTTCGTTACTGTGAAGACTTGGTGTGAATATTTTAATAAAATGCGCTATAATAATATATATCCTTTTAAGATTAAATTTTAAGTTATAGGTCACATATCTTATTCCATTTTTATCTTTTGTTTTTTTCTAAGTTCCTTATTTAAAACGACCTGAGTATTGGAACGTTATGGCCGATCAGCCAGAATTGGTTAAGGTATAAAACCTCTACACTACCGATCTCCGACGGCGGGACGCGCCCACAATCCATTCGTACCAACATCATATTGTAGTACCTGTACGGATTATATTTAATTCAAACTACAGTAGGGCTACCATAACGTTTTAAAGCAGAACTTATTTCACTGAGGAAAGAGATGGTGCTAGACACCCTGTATAGCTCTGTCTCTTTCCCTCAGTGGAATAAGTATTGCTTTAATACGTCATGGTAGGGTAGCTGTTCACTGTTTTTAGTCCTTATTTAGGTCCAAAACAAGTGGTTCTTCGAGCCGGCATTAGCAAATCTTCAATCACATCTCGACCGCTTTTGAATGCTTACTGAACACGAAATTCCATTGGCGATGCAAAATTTAAGACAAACTCTGTGTTTAATGGTTTTGTCTATTGAATTCGCAATACAAATGCAAGTGGAAAACTATTGTGCCAATCTAACAACAAAAAAAATCATTTGGATCTATCCTACTTTCTACTATATCTTTCCTATTATTATACTATAAAAGCGAAAGTGAGTTTATTTGTTTGTTACATCTTCTCGCCCAAATGGCTCAACCGATTTTGATGAATTTTGGTAGACGGAAAAAAAAACGGCTTAAAAAAAGTGAGAAAAAAAAACTTTCTCACCCCTTTTCTTCCCTCCTTATCCCCCATCAAGAGGGAAGAAAAGGGGTGAGAAAGATTTTTTTTCGATCGTCTAGCGGGTTACACATAACGTTAGCCCAAAGTAACTATGCCACGCCGACGAAGTCGCGGGCGGACGCTAGTAAATAAATAATTAATCAGTATTCCGTTAATTATATTTGTGTACCTATCTAGCCTATACCCAGCTATGTTGGGCTAAATTGCAACCTAGCAAGCAAGAAGCACAGTTGAATACCAGTATTATATAATGGCACGACTCCTTTTTGTTTAATACCTTGCCCTGCCCTTGGAATTACTCCTGCATCGTTGGTCCGTTTATAAACATTTAAACTCATATGACAAACAGCTAGACCTGAAACAACTACCTGTCGGTTATACAAATATTTGTTCCGTGCGGGAATCGAAATCGCATCGAAGACGCAACGCAGCAGTCAATCGCTCAGCCATGGCGTCAACACACTCGCGGCACCAGTGCAAATTTGAGTTTTTTAATGATCCCGCGCGCGCGCCGGAACTAGGTTTTTCAGATCAAAACTAGCCTATGTGTATAGTCAAAACATAAGCTATCTTACCAAAGCTTTTTCTTTTTTATGAATGGCATCTCGCAGTTCAACCAAGGAGGTTGTCGTCTGCTTAACCGGGCGAATCCTGTGGGTGCCTTAAAAGTTAAGACCTCCAGCCAGGGTAAATCTTACCAAGTTTCATTCAAATCATATTTGTATCTAGATGTATGGTAATAAAAAAAAACGATTGTTATTTTTATTTTTTTAATAATTTTCGTACAACTAGTTTTTTTTTTCTGATTGATTGGTTGGTTGGTTCTACCAAAACCCATTTTAAAGTTATCCATTAATTACAGGACACCCTGCTATAACTATTAGTGTGATATTCGACCACAGGCTGTAAGACAGAATGGTGGACGTAGGTAGTTATTGTAAACTAGCTGTTCCCCACGGTTTCACCCGCGCTGCTCAACACCTGTTGGTCGTAGCGTGATGTTATATAGCCTATAGCCTTCCTCAAGAAATGGACTATCCAACACTAAAAGAATATTCTAATTCCAACCAGTAGTCCCTGAGATTAGCGCGTTCAAATAAACAAACAAACTCTTCAGCTTTATAATATTATATTAGTAATTAGTATTAGTATAGATTATTAAATCTTTAATCTGTATATCGTGTAATGTTCTTGAACTTTGTGGTAAAAAATATATAACATTACTAGCTGTGCACAGCGGTCTCACCCGCTGCTCAAGTCCCCCTTCTCACTTAATGGTTTGTAAGATGGATAGTAGCCGATTTGATTTTTTATGCATATATTCAGTAAGTGTGAACGAATATTGTGACAGCACAGTTGGCGCAGTGGCTGAGCGATCGACTGCTACGCTGCGTGTCGCGGGTTCGATTCCCAAATGGATCAAATGTTTGTATGGCCTACAGATAGTTGTTCCAGGTCTGGCTGTTTGTGTATGTGAGTTTAAATGTTTGTGAACGCACCCACGATACAGGAGAAATTTCTAGTGTGGGGCAACGTTTTTATAATAAAAAAATATATATTCGACTAGGTTTTGCCCGCGACTTCGCTCGCGTTTAATTCGGGGTTATACAGTTCCCCTTTTCTGATTTGCAGGTACCTGCTACTTGTAGTTTTTGCCCTAGCGCCTTATTTATTGTAATAGCAAAGCTAAGTTTTCCCTTTTGTTCCCTCTTTCTCCCTCATTTCTCACTTTAATAAAAATTAAGGTCTATGTCCGTCTACAGGGTCCCAATTATCTCTGTACCAAAATTCATCAAAATCAGTTTAGCCATAATATAGGCGTGAAGACGTACCTAACAAAAAAACAAACTCACTTTCGCTTTTAAAATATTAGTAAGGATTTTAATTGTACTAGTTCGACGTTCTTAAAATAAAACAACAACAAAATATGTTTTTCAAATATATTAAAGAAAATAAAAGATACATATTTATTTAAACAATGAGTTGTTTATAAAAATGTGATTTTACATAATGATGGAAACGGTGCATTTAAAGTTATAACACATAAACTATGCTGCCGTACAAGCCAAATGCCTTATCAAAAACCGGCCAAGAGAGAGTCAAACTCGCGCACAGAGGGTTCCGTACAAAATTTCGACATAAACAGTGACATCTTTTGACTGCGTAGATTTAGATGGTTGATTTTAAACAGTACAAAGGAACTACAGAGCTAAGTAAATGGTTTTAATTTCAACTCGATACCTTTACACGGTCCCAAAATAAACGGTCTGGACAGAAAGACAGATAGACGGATAACAAAGTGATCCAATAAGGGTTCCGTTTTTTCCTTTTGAGCCACGGAACCCTAAAATAAGGAAGCCAGAAACAGTAATTGACGTTTCCTGATCAAACTATAGCGAATGTCAATATGTCCATTGTTTTTTACGTAAAAGAAAATCGAGAAAACTTTAATGAAAGGCACTGGATATTTTACAAGACTTTTAAATCATTTAAATGATAACCTTTTTTTCTATTGCACGGTAGAAATTGAGCCGAAATAGTTTTGAAAATCACCACATTAAAAATTTTACATAATTATTTTTAGAACTGAAATGAATGAAACGCAAATATAGGAACAGCTAGTCAGATTTACGTCTAAGAGTCACAGAAGGCTGTGACCGAAACCAAACCGGCACCTAGAGCGGATCCCTTGCGATGGACAATCAGAGTGTTCAGGTCTCGGAAGAACGCTGCAGGAGGAACGTCAACATCACACACGGTGGCATGCAAGCCAACATTGCCGTAAACGCATTCATCGGCGGACTGAAAACAGAATTGTTTAAGATCAAATTCACCAACAACAATGATTAACTTAAAGCTGGGGATACACACGCCCGTAGCTTGCACACTAGTATACCAGCTCCTTGCACGTGCCAGCTACTGTCATATGTATACGCTAACTGGCATGCCTGTAACTGGCATATAAGTAGCTAGCACAACATTTGATTTACTTGCATGCCCGTTGAGGGAGGGGACGCGGGGGTTGCTTAATGACTCTCACAAACTCTCCTGTGTATACGCGATGGTAATACTGGCATGCAAGGGCACAACTTGCATGCCAGTATTACTTGCAAATGTATCCGCATTGTGCCAGTTACTCGTACATGCCAGTAACTTTCATGCCAGCTACTTTTCCGATTTACTGGCATGTGTATCCGCGCCTTAAAAGAAAAATATATTTACAGTAGCTAGCGCCCGCGGCTTTGCCAGCGTGATATCGATTATTTATTTATTTATTTATTAAAACTTTATGCACAAGTAAAAACTGTACAAAGGCGGACTTAATGCCATAGGCATTTTCTACCAGTCTACCTTATGCTTATGTGTTACTAGCTTTTGCCCACGGCTTCGCTTGCGTTAAATTCGGTATAACACAATACCTGCTACCTGTAATTTGCCCATGCGCCTTATTGATTTGTAATAGCAACGATAAGTTTTCCCTTTACTTCACACGTTCTCCCTCATATCCCACGTTTTTTTTTTATAAATTTAGCCTATGTCCGTCTCCTGGTTCTCAACTATCTCTGTACCAAAATTCATTAAAATCGGTTCAGCCATTAAAGCGTGAAGAGGTAACAAACAAACTCACTTTCGCTTTTATAATATTAGTAAGGATTCTAATATGTAAACTATATTATTGTGAAGTTTCATCAAAATCCATTTAGTAGAATTTGAGTAATAGAGTAACAAACATACTAACATACATCCTCACAAACTTTCGCTGTTATAATATAAGTGGAATTGTATACTTTTGTATATGGTACTTACAGGAATATTCACAATATAATCCAAATTAAAAGGTGGGAGAGGTACGGATTGATATTTTACTCGATGGTTTGTGACACGACCTGAAAATAGAATAAAAAAAATAATAAGTCAAAGGGCATTACTATGCGCCAAACATTTGAGCCCAGAACATCGGAACATGATGTATTGTACTCTCTGTTATTTGTAAACTCCTTCATGAACTTCTTTGTATAGCGGGCTAGCCGGAAAATAGATATATTTAAAATAAATTAAGGTGTCAAGGGACACCCGGATGGAACGAAGTTCCTTTCCTTCTATAAGAGAGAGACAGACCGACAAACAGACAGAGAAACATGCGACGCCGCACAGCTTACAATAGCTTACTATAGCAAAAAGTGTCGTGACAACTTTTCGTAAGAATTTTTTCCGTCTAGCCCCCTTTCATAACGCGCGATAAGGAACTTCGTTCCAAAAAATGTAAGTTATTGAGCTTATAATCGAACTATAACAGGGTATTTTAGTCATGATTTTTGGTAGCTCCAAGTTATTATTACATTACAGTTCTGTGTTCTAAAAGTTTTAGATAAGTCTATAAAATTTTCTTTGTTATAGATATAAAAAATATGAAGGTTGTCGCTGAAGAAATTGTAAATTTCGAGACGAAAAATATTAAACATTTTTAATTTTTTGTAGTACTAGACCATTTCTGTAAACTGTTTTTTTTTGTCTTTTCTATATGTATTTGACGATACACTGTATTTTTTTTGGTTTGTGATATGTACAGATACAGCTTACTTTGCGACAAAAATCTAGATGGTTTTAGAAAGTGTTTGCAATGCACAGCACCCTAAGGATTCCGTTTTTAGCAACGAAACATTACCTAGCTGTGCCGAAATACATTAGTCGGCTAGGTCGATACCCCTTAATACAAAACATAAACTTACCAATCTCTGCAGTAGAACACGCATGTTGTGCATTGACAGCAGCGGCGTATGCGCAGGCTAAGACCAATAGATTTGTTGCCGAGAACATGTTGACCAGCTGAGTGTACCTAGACAACGAATCCTCAAGTATTTATACACAACACGAATAATTAAAAAAACAAAACAGATTTTTACTTGCGTCTAAAATGTTATAATTAAATTATACGGTTCGTAATGAGTGTTTATGACTAATTGTTTAGTTAGTCCAGGCCTAATTAGTACCTGTTTTGGTAGAAATTAATATTTGTTAGTGTGATAACCCAAACACTTTAGACATGAACACGTAACCAATGAGGGCGCTTTTCCATCAGGGCTGTACAGTGCAGATAAGTTTTGTTTTATATTTTATATCTTCTTGTGATTTTAATCTTTGAGAACAAAAGGATTTTAAACTATAAGTGTAAAAAGAACATCATCTTTCTATTTCACCATAGTTGCATAGGTATTTATTATTTTATTTTATAGAAGCTGGCACCCGCGGCTTCGCCCGCGTGATATAGAAAAAAAAGGTATTCTATGTGTTATTCCAGACCATAATCTACCTCTGTGCCAAATTTCATTAAGATCCGTTCGATCCGTTAAACATACATCCATACATTCTCACAAACATTCGCATTTATAATATTAGTAGGATTGTATTTATGTTAGGTATATACTTGTCTTTGTATTTCTATGTATGTTAGTATATTCTTATATTGTATTTAGTCATTATTCGCTTATGTTTTTATGTATTCTTTTTTTTTTCTTTTTTTCTTTACGCACTGTGTCTACATCTCTTTTTATTAATTCTCCTTTAAGAAGAAATTTGGAAGAAATTTCTATAGAAATAAGCATTACCTTTGTGCCTATTTTCTGGATTTATATTTCTGTATTTAGTGTATATGTACATTAATGCTTACTAATATTATAAAAGCGAAACTGAGTTGGTTTGTTACCTCTTCACGCCTTAATGGCTGAACCGATTTCGATTAATCTTGGTACAGAGATAGTTGAGACTATTTTTTTTAAATGATTGAGATATGAGGGAGAAAGAGGGATGATAAGGGAAAACTTAGCATTGCTATCACAATAAATAAGGCGCAAGGGCAAAATCTACTTACCTACAGGTAGCAGGGACCTGTAAATCAGGAAAGGGGAAACGTTTTACCCCGAATTAACGCGATCGAAGCCACGTTATGAAAGTGTTCAATTAATCCATTAGAAATGTTTTCGTCTAAAAACCAGTAGGTATGTTTATTCTATTTATTTAATAAGTTATGTACCTACACACAAGAGAAAACACAAGGAAACATCATAAAAAAACATAAAGCAAGAATTCGATGCTAATACGAATGTATAATTTAATTCAGTTCACTTTCAGAGTAATAAATAAAGACAATTATTTTAAATAAAACTTTAAGATATAGTGTATCTATTTATTTTAATTTTTTAAATTATATTGGTATTATTTTGGCATTTTGTGCTTTCGATTTTGGCAGGATTTGTCAGTTTTCTTGCCTTAGTAGGGCAGGATCTCTAATTTTTAGTTGGTAACACTGAGCCGCCCACGCCAGTACGCTATATACGCCCGCTTACGGCGCTTACCAAGTCCACGCTTCGCTTGCGCTTCCTCGGGACTTCGCATGACACTCGCGCGCTTGTTCTGCTTAAGGCGCGGTAACAAGCTAATCTTTAGATATTCGCGGAAGTGAGGCTAACTGCCTACTGGGCATGGTCGGACACAAGCAAACGATAGTATTGCATCAAAACAATAGAAATAAGGTCGAAAATATTTCAGTGTTTGAGTTTATTTGAATATCATGTCCGCCAAAATGTAGGTCATTTTGCAGTTTTAATTGAATAAAAAAAAATACAGTTCCGTGATTGAAAAATTTTAGATAACTTTTTAGTCTATAACATTTTCTTTGTTATAAATATAAAAAAAAATATTGGTTGTCTCTGAAAAATTGAGAATTTCGAGACGAAAATTCAAAATTTTTTTTGTGGACGATGAAAAAGCGAAGGGAAACTTACTCATTCATCACCCCCACAAAACATCCCAGAATAGGAGAGTAGATATTCTCCGCCACTGTCCTCAGAATACTGTTGTCACTGTCCCGCAATCTCGTTATCAAGGACGAGATTTTTTTTCGAATAACCGCATAAAAGTCGTCAGTCCGATTCAGCGCAAACATCTCAGATGCGCTACAAAAACGGGGCAACCCCAACAGCATTCTGAAAACATTATTATATTGGATGCGCAGGACCTCCAGCGATCTTTTGGTAAAGCTGACCCACAGACTTCCAGTGTACATACCCTGACAATAGGCTTGGAAAAGGGTTATTTTAACCTGGTTAGTACAACGGTAAAACCTGCGCGCCAACATATTCCCTCTGACCGCCAGTGCCCTGCGCTCCCTCTCTATGTCCACATTGTCCTTAAGGTCGTCGGTAAGTATGTGCCCCTAAAATAAAGCTCCCAATTTTCTGCGAAATGAAGTTTATGCTATCCGTTGTTATGCAAAATAAAATTATGACATAAAAAGTTCTGCTATAAAGGGTGGACCCAATGTAGACACTTGAACGCAAAAAACCTTTTTTATTGGAAATTTCCTCCTCTATCAGGATCTTTTCTCAAAATTCCTTAAATATTATTAGGTACTTTAAAAGTTATTAACAAAATATTTAATACCTTCGTTTTTATCTTATTTTGTTAATAGCAATCACAATCGCAATTTTTTATGTGCTTAATATACCTTTAAAAACATTTTTCTAGACGTCATTACGCATCGCACATATTTTTAGGAGCTTTATTTCTATTTAACACGTCTTTGAAGATGTTGACTGGACTAACTGTAAAGGTAGGGCGTTGGTGCGTCAATCAAACAAGCGTACTGCGCTAAGACTGCTTTATTCAACTACTTCCCCAGCTACCCACATTTACCAATCTCATCGCTAAGTCTCACATTTATTTATCAAGTACCTACACTAACTAGTCCTAGTACAACTAAAATATATATTGTTTAGAAGCTGGTATTGACTAAAATATACAAAAAAACCGGCCAAATTCCAAGGTTCCGTAGCATCAAATAGGTAATACAAAGACAGTATTTTCAACGCTCATTCAGATAATATGGATTTTTACAGTCAACCGCATAACTAAATTTGTTCTTCATAATATTCTCAATGAAAAACAAAGTTACGACTGCAGTTTGATGAATAAGTTGCAATAACTAAACATATCTACCCCGTTTCTTTTTCAGAACTTTCTTCCTTTGAGACATTTTTACGTCTTCAAAAAGTAGTTTAGATGTTGGTCAAAAATGGGTTTTCAAATACCTATCGAATTTCATCGCTAGATAAGCAGGTGTAGCGTTGGAATGACCACGTCATCTGCCTAGCCTTTTCCCAACGATGTTGGGGTCGGCTTCCAGTCTAACCGGATGCAGCTGAATATCAGCATTTTACATTGAGCGACTGCCTATCTGACGTCCACAACCCAGTTAATACTGGGTAATACGATACCCCTTGGTAAGACTGGCTGTCAGACTTTCGGAACACTGACTACCTGTAACGACTGTCAAAGATATGCAAATGACAGCCGGGACCAACGGCTTAACGTGCTTTCCGAGGCACGGAGGAAACTCGGTATGTAACGGGTGGTCACCCATCCACAGACCAACCTAGGCAAGCGCAGCTTAACCTAAAGATCGACCCGAGCGGCTGCTATTTATTTAGCCACGAACTCCTTGAAATGACCACGTAAACGTAAATAATTATAAATTGCATTTAAAATATGTCACGCTTCATTTTAACTCAAGCTTTACTAAATAATTAGTCGTATGCATTAATTACACACCTACTGTTAATAAAATTATTAGATATATATTTATCTTAATCCGTATATAAGGCTTAGCTAAGTTGTTGTTGATAGTACACTCAGCTGGTCAACATGTTCTCAGCAACAAGTCTATTGGTTCTAGCCTGCGCATGCGCGGCTACTGTCAATGCACAGCTAAAGTGTTCAGAAGCACTCATAGGTAAGTTTCCGTTTTGTTACTATTATTATGGAGCCTTATTTCTTTATCATGTAGTTAGCGACCAATCTGGTGTCAGAGTTTACATGCCGCCCATGGGCCGTCTCTCTAACTTGGCTTTTCATGCCATGGAGAAATAATTCTCACGCTTGCTGGTTTCCTCACGAACTTTTCCTTTACCGAACAAGTGATAAAAATATTATACACTACGCGCGTGGATTCGGAGAATCATAACTGTGTGTATTTTTTGACGGATGAGATATCATCAAATCACTTTTACAGACTAAAACCTGGGTGGGTTTTAGTCTGTAAAAGTGATTTGATTTTATTCCTTCTTTAACCCTTTAAGTTCCGAGGCCGCGGTATCTCTTTGGAACAACCCGCAACCCCGGCAACAGATAATACAGCAACTTTTTCGGAATAATTGTAAGAATGACATGTCCTAGCCAATCATGCGTGGTCATCCAAACTAAACATGTGAGAGAGATTTGAGCTCAATCGGACACCGGGAAGTGCGTCAAATTTTACTTCTAAAGGCAGTATGTAGAAACAAATCTCATTCTTGGTCTCGAGAAAATCTCGGTCTCAGCGTAAGACCATGCTCTTAAGATCTCTCTTAATTAAGAAATACAGTATCAAGATCATCTCAGCTTTATATCCAGTCGCACCACATTCAATACAAATTGCTAGACAGTTTGAAATGTGGTCTTTATTTTACCACAGATGACATAGAATCTGTCATATTGATCTCAAAAGGCCGATGTTGCCAGAACCTAGAATGGAATAAAAAATTCTGATCTGTCAAAAGCTGTCTGTTATGAATATATATTATTTATAAAAATTCTGTTCTGTTATGAATATATATTTTATTAATTACTGTTATTACACAAACAAGTTTTTTTTTCAGGTCTCTCAGTTTTTTTCTCAGGCCTTGTTTGACCTATAGGAATTTGAAAAATGTTTACGTTCCTAAAAAAATTTCAAATATTGTCATTTGCCAAATTATTACTTAGCGAAAAACCTATTCACAATTGTTTTTTCACGCAAACCTAATATTTGGGAAAGTAACGTTTAAACCATAGCTTGTTTACCAACTTTTAACATTTTTTATTTAGGCAACTATTTCAATTGGAATAACAGTTTTTACGCAAAATCAAATAACTAACGTTTTTTCCATTTTGTTTCTTCTATACGATGTAGTCGTTCTTGGCAAACCTAACCTAACCTTACATTTTTTTTAAAAATAAATTGTTCTAATCTAAATAGTTCAGTTCCGGGTAACCTACTAAAAATAATCTCTTTTTTTCTTTTAATGAAAATCGTTTCTGGCGTAGGAGGTCACAGTTTTAACCAAGCCTAACAAACACATTTAAAAAAAAAAGTTAGAACATAATGAAATCGTTTTACCAAACGATTACTATCTGAAAATTGTTTGCTGTAATTAATCATTTTGTTTTTTTTTTTTTTTTCTTTTTTGGCAACTGAGCCAAGTAAAAATGTGACCAGATAAAAATAAATTTTGTTAAAGACCAAATGCCATCATGACATTATACTTGATAATATTTTGCCAAGTAAAAGTGTGACCAGAAAAAATAAATTTTATTAAAGATCAAATGCCATCATGACATTATACTTGATAATATTTTGCCAAGTAAAAATTTACCAGATAAAAATAAGGTGGCAACTCCAAGTGTCAAAATAAATTAAACCACTACTTTTCGGAAATAAAAATAAGAGTACTTAAATTATTCGAAATATTGCAATGGTATAAAAAAGTTGCCAAAATTTGTTTGGCTAATGAGATTTTGTCAAAATAGTTTTGGCAAAACGGCAGACACCCTGTTTTTTCAAACAAACGCGATTTTAACGAGTAGATGGTTTTAAGATATGGTCTACAATGTCTTGAGACCATCTTGGTGATAGAACCTCTATATTATTAATCAGCAGTGACCTCACTTGAAAATCGAGTCGCAAACCGGGTTTCAACATTTGATTATTAATTATATCAATATCTCAAATGCGGTCTCACGACCAGATTTCGTAAGGGAGATTTTTTCCTATATGCTGGCCTAAGATTTGATTACATAATTAGTTAGAGGTGAAGCTAATAAAATCGTGTTAAAAATAAGGCTTATGTTCTATTTTATTTTTAGGTAATAAAACTGACTTTCCAGTGAAACCTCCAGATGTGGTACTATCACATTATATTCGAAATTGTTCATTGGAAATACCCGTAAGTACCACTTCCAAATACTTCCAACGCATGCGCATTATATGGAGATGTTTCAATTTTCGGCCACCACGTGTACATTTATCTAAAAAGGGGAAAAAATACCACAAAATGAAAAAAAATATTCTTTTGTGGATTTAAGTCTTAACTAACAGCTTTTCAATTAATGCCAAGTTTTATTCAACATGGCGACTCATAGTTTGCATATTTAACTTTGCACTACTGATAGTCTCGACAATGTCACTCCTGATATTTTCGACAATATCGTTGATCTTACGCGCCGACATAGTTCTGATAAACAAAACCAAATTCAAATATAAAAACTATGTATGATTATATTATTAAATATAAATTATATTACTCATTTAAACAAATTTTCGACTGAGTAATTAATTATTAAGTGTGACGATTTCATCGTTAAAAAATAATTAAACTTCTTTTCTAATGTGCTGGTTTTTTCCCTCAAATGCCCGGCCACCTCCTTCGCTAGCATGACTGCTTCGCAAAAAGAGTTATCAGCTTTCCATTCCCTCTCGCTCCGGACCATGGACTGAACTAGGGCTGGACGCGAGAGATCGCCGCCGCCGATCGCAACCGCGAAGGCACGGTGGTGCTCCGCCCAAGCTAGGCAGACCGCTACTGTGTGCTCCACCGTGTCCTCCGGGCGATCGTCACAGTGACACCCGGGCGTTTCCTTCCGCCCGATTACGTGCAGGATCTTCCAGTAGCTTCCGGGTCCGTTGCGGATCTGCGTCAGGCGGTAGGTGAGGACGCCATAGATAGACGCCATGACGCGTCTCCAGCCACTCCTCAAAGAGGGGACTTACCGCCACTAATGTGGCGTGCTCTGCACGGGATTGCGACAGTCGCTCTCTCTATACCACCATGAGATCGCACCGGAGGTCTGTCCGCTGTGTGGCAATTTGCCGCGGCAGCAGAGATCCCCCCCGGTGTAGCGCCAACCGTACAGGTGCGTGAGGACTATCGCCTCCAGATCCCACAGTGGCAAACCGGCAAGGAGGCACGCGGAGATCGTGCGGTAGCTCCGGATTAGCCTGATGGCTACCACCTTTTGGGGCGCGTTCAGGAAGTGGGCGGCACACCGCTAAGAAACGCGCCCATACCGGGGCCTCGTAAAGGGCCATGGAACGCACGGCTCTGGCATAGAACCTACGGCGAGAGGCGTTTGGCCCCGTCAGATTGGGCAGCCGCTTCAAAGCAGCCCCGGTCCGCTCGAGATTGGGAGCCCAACGTCGGAGTGTTCACACCCTTAAATATGACAACACTTTTTGAGAGTTTTAAGGGACTGGGCTTTATTATTGATAAATTTGACAATAAAAAATAAAAACCTCTCACTTTCTTATGGCACCATTAATAAAGTAAAATTGTAAAGATTTAAATGGCCAGATATGGCACAGAATAGAGAGGTTTGGTAAATGAAAGGGGAGACCTTCGCCCAGCAGTGGGACAATAGAGAGGCTTTAACAAAATGATGTTCGTTATGTATGTAATGTCTCTCCCTCTTCCCATTTTCCATTTAAAGGTTGTCTTGAATAGATTACTTTTAGAAATTAGCCCCGAAATGTATTCTTCAAAAATATTATTTGTTATTAATGAATATTTTATTCTATACAGGGCTATCAAATATGTGAAAGTGATGACGTGACAGGCGTCCAAGCTTACGCATGTGATTCCGGCGTGGCACCGTCAATACATTTCCAAGACATGAACATCCTGAATGTCTATCGGAACGGATGCGTTGATGAGGCTGGAAAAATTACTGTGACAGTCTTCTGCTAAGTCTGTCCAGCCCTTCCTTTTATATCTTACTTCTAATTACAGTCTAAAAAATTTAGTGCACATTTTATTTCAATTTTTTTTTTCATGAAAATAATTTACAGTTATCTTATTTATTTTTTAAAGAGTAATAAGTAAAATAATTGGTACATTTTCTTGAAATATTTCACTCTTAATTTTCGGTTTTATATTATTCTTTTAGTCATAATGGACAGATCGACCATTAAGAACTGTTTATGGTTTGCCACTTCCTTGACAAGTCATTTGGCTTGTAGTACAATGGATTAGTTTAATCAACGTCAAATGCACTTTTGTCGTTGGCATGTTTTATAAAATTGTTTATATGTATATTTAATATTTCCTCAATATACCTATTTCAAAAACTTATTTATGTTGTTTTTTTTTTTCAAAAACTACTATTTTTTAAGATGTGCGTTAAATATTTTCTGAGATACGATATTTCTAAGATGCGTGGGGGTTCACTAATCTTAGTTATTTTGTTGTATTGTCTTGTGTTGAGTCAGATAAACATGTCATAGTGTGCGTTTACAGACCCCCAAATTATCAAAACTACTCTATATTTGAGTCAGTAATGGAAGATGCTTTAGCAAAACTTGCAACAGGTAATAAATCACAAAGTATCTGTGGTGACATTAATATTTTAGATAAAAATTCAAATAGCAGTAGATTCTTAATTTTTTTTGAATAATTTAATTTGATAAATGTGTTTTCGGAGCCTACCCGAATTACTACAGATACTTCTACATGTCTTTTGTTGCTGCGACTACTTAAATAAAGCCATTGTAAATTACCTTCCATCTGATCACAGCGGTCAAACCGTCGTTTTGGAGTCTTACACACCATCACAAAAAATCCAGATAAAATCTAGACAAATAACCAGCAATTTGAATAAATTTAATAGTAATTGAATTAGTTATTTAGGCACTCTGGGATATAATATTGAAAATCTAAATCAATTTAAGGAGGAATTCTTTTCGGTTGTCTACACAGAGTTCAATGATACGTTAAAAATAAAAACCAAGTCTATAAGCCCAAAGTTTATGTTTAGTGATTGGTAAACTAAGGGTATAAGAAAAGTAGGGAACGATTGTTTGAAGTTTACGGCCTTAACTCAGAAACTTTCAATTACTATGTTGCAACTTACTCAAAAAAATTAAAAAAATACCTGCAATGTAGCTAAATCTTTATTCATTAGCAACAAGATTAAATCCGCCGAAAAAAAATTAAGACGGTTTGAAAAATCATCAATAGTGAAACTAACAGAAATCGAAAATGTAATTATGAGATCACGCTGGAGTCTTCGCGTGGTCTTCTAACCAGTAAAAACGAAGTGCTTTCTAATTAAGTCAACCGTTTTATCAACCCCAAAATGATTAAGTTTATCGCGGAACACACGAAGGAGACATAATTTTGGGTATAACAAAGAAAACGAAAAGCTTCGCCAGTAGGGGAATACTTTATTTAGAAGACATCGTTCTTAACAATATATCATGTGGCATCCAGTTGCCCGTCATGGCTTAAAGCATGAGTCTCTGTATTAAAGCATGAGTTTCTTCATCGGCAGCCTGTGTAATCCGTGCCCAATTCTGAGGTTTCTGAATGGTGCATACATTGACAGCGTTCCGACTCAGGTAATCTTGAAGGTAGACCCACCACCTGGCTACCCTGGCTAATAAATCTCACTTACGCTGTGTGAGCTTCAACGCATTACCGTAGCAACTGTGAAACGCACACCCACAAGCTAACGTCTGAAATGTTGTAATGCTTTAACCACAGCGAGAGTTTCTAACTCATATAAGTGATACTTATTTTCCGCGCCTTGTGTAAGCCTACTGAAATAAGCGACTACTCGCTTGTGACCGCTTTCCTGCACTTGAAATAAATAGGACAGCTCCATAACCAATGTAACTAGCGTCAGTGTGGACTTCTATTTTCAAGGTAGGGTCGTGTCACTCTCTCTGGCTTGGCCACCATCAGGGATTTTAATTTTAATAACACTGTTTTTACGTATAAAGTCGTAAAAAGTCGTTAAATAGTCGAAATTAGTCGCCAAATATCAGAAATAGTCGTTCACTGGTTCAAAAGTTATAAGGGTTTATCGGTGGCCGAGCCAGAGAGAGTCTCCCCAGCTTGGCCACATGTATATCTCGAAAACTAGGGCACCTAGTGGAGAGCTGTTTTTACAAAAAAATATTCGCGAAATAGTCGAAATCAATTGCCAAGTCACAGAATTAGTCGGTGTGTAATTAAAAAGTTAATAAAAAATATAATTTCTCCATACATTGGTACAACCAAGTACAAAATACTTAAGTAGTTTCTAGACAGCAGGTATCTATGATGTCATATGGAGAAATGTTGCTTTCAAAACATATTTGGACGTTCGTAAAACGTCAATACTATGTCTTAAGCCACCAAGCTTTTAGAAAAATACAAAAAGAATTAGATGTAATAAACCTTAATAAATTTAATGTCGAACATAAAACTTCTTTCTGGCTCTTGGAGCAAGTCTATATTAAAACAGAGTCTTTAGTATCAAACATAGCTTGATATGATATGATATAATTAACGCTTTAAACAGCAAGCTCCAAAAATATACAAACAATCATACACACACACACACACACATACAAACACACACATATTAATTCCACCACACAACAAACACTCTCATTTTTCGATTAATACTAGTTTTAAAACGCTTTTTTAATGTTGCACCGACTCTTTTCAACTTCAGACATATTAAGTTTGATTGAATTCAATTTGGCCGATCACTGTCTCTTAAGATACAGGTCTTCTAGTTTAAGAGGCAGGGTTTATAATTTTTAGTATGCCTAGACCAATTTGTGCATCATAATTATCTCTGCTGCTCATGGTCTTGACATGATAATATGCAGATATTGTATTGTATTTTTGATGTGTATGCATCCCCACGCAGCGGGGGGCGTGGATCCGCACCGGCAGGGCGCACGCTTCCGCGCGCCCCAACGTCAATCAGTAATAAACCAACCTTATACCGGACGATCGTTGTTTCATTGCGCTCACATACGTATCAATTTTGCTTTATTCCAAAAACTTTAGACTGACTTGGGTCCCAAGCCCTCAAGCTTTGAAATTAGTTTGGAAACAGAAACTGTGTCAAAGGCATTCGACAAGTCCAAGATACCAAGGCAGTTTTTCCTGCTGTCCAGTCTTCTTGCAATAGGTTGCGTAAGCGTTAGAGCCAGTAATGGGTCATACACAAAACGGGTTATAAAAATGTTCGAAATAAAAAGTCGTTGTTTTTTTTTCAAATCAGTCTCATTTATTAGGTAATGTTACAAGTAATTAGAAATTAATCAAAAACCAGATCGTTATTCGAATTTCAGCAAGTTATTTCACTTTAAATTTTTTTTACGTCTACAGAAAAGACCCGTTTCCACAGAAGAGAGGTTAATATAATATAATCACTGTGGATATTGACATTTACTTGCCATTTAAACTCGTAATTATTAACAAAAGTTATACTGTCAAGAATAGGTAGGTACTTTGGTAAATACAAACAAAAAAATCTTAGCAACAATCTTTTTCTTTGATGATATCTATACTTAATATTATAAAGCTAAAGAGTTTGTTTGTTTGTTTGTTTGAACACGCTAATCTCAGGGACTACTGGTTGGAATTGGAAAATTCTTTTAGTGTTGGATAGTCCATTTCTTGAGGAAGGCTATAGGCTATATAACATCACGCTACGACCAACAGGTGCTGAGCAGCGTGGGACAGCGTGGAACCGCGTGGAACAGCTAGTTAGTAATAAAATGTAATTTTTCAAGGGTCAAATATTGAAATTATACCATTTTTTATTTATTTTATCCTCTTATCTTTATTTATTTTATATTTGATTAATAAATCAAATGTCAAACAAAAAAATAAAACATAAGAATACCTTTCAAAAATGTTTTTCATCGCTATAATCATTTTCAAAGAAAGAAGGTATTTTTTTGGGGTGGGAAATTAAGAAAATAAATGAGCGGAGCGGGGAGTGGTGTCAGACTTGTACTGACTAAAACCCACCCATGTTTCTAAAGGACAATAGATTGTCCTTTACGTTCCGGGGCCGGTATCTCTTTCGAACAACCCGCAACCCCGGCAGGCGGAGGCTGTGGCAAGCCCCTCTGCTTTTCTGACATCTCTTTGAGGCGCACGTGAAACCTGGCCTGTCGTCAATAGTCGGACGGACGGTAAGCTACCCATTGCTCCCTCAAACGCCCGACCACCTCCTTTGCTAGCATTACTGCTTCACAGAAGGAGGTGTGGTGCTTCCCATTCCCTTTCTCTCCGGACCATGGATTGAACCAGGGCCGGACGCGAGAGATCGCCACTGCCGATCGCCAATACGAGGGCATGGCGGTGCTTCGCCCAAGCTGGGCAGACCGCCACTGTGTGCTCCACCGTGTCCTTCGGGCGATAGTCACAATGGTGACACCCGGGCGTTTCCTCCCGCCCGATTATGTGCAGGAACCTACCAAAACTTCCGTGTCCGATGAGGACCTGTGTCAGGTGGTAGGTGAAGACGCCATGACGCCTCTCCAGCCACTCCTCAAAGAGGGGACTTACCGCCACTATTGTGGCGAGTTCTTCATTGTGGCGTGCCTTTAAGAAGAACGAATGTCTTACTCTAGTTTTTTTCATGTGGTTAACTGAGTCATCAGAATAGTTACTCTCGTCACATTGTTTAGAAGTTCTGGAGAAGGTATTAACAACAATGGCGAAGGAGTTCTTGGTCCAGTGACAATTGATACAGATGCTGTTCTATGAGAAGATGGTGAACTAGTCACAGAAATACTTGACGAAGGCCTTGAATAACCTACTGATGAATCTTCTATAGGATCTGAGACACATTCAATATGAATTTGTCTTATTTCAAAATTAGGACAAGGAACATGAGTGGCGCTGGTGGGGCATAAAATACAGCTTAATCTCCTGGCGTGCAGTAAATTAGGTTCAGTGTTTCATAAAACTTGGTGGATTTGGAAGGTACCTTTAAACGGACGACATTTATTTGCATCCGCTATTCTCTGTGTTTCAGGAACATGATTATCATCAACAGGAACAATTTCGATACCTTTACAATTGTTAATTGGGTTCTAGACCGACTGGATCGAGGCATTGTACCTGAAACAAACTCAAACATGCTAAGCACCCAACATTTTGCAAAAAATAAATCAGGCTCCTTTTTTGGAAGCCGATACCAATGATGCAGTTTTTAAATCATGCTATCTCAGCCCGCCTGCTTGTTTTACCAACATTGTAGCTTTATTAACATAGGAAACTATTAAAATGTTATTTTTTGTGGACATGCATCTTTCCAGTGGACATTTATGTTCACACGAAAGATGTCCACAGGAGAGATTTTTCAAACTAAAATCAAAGCAGCCATTTTATTTTTAAGGTTAGTAAAACAACAAAAGAAACTTTGAAAATACTCCTCAAAAGGCATATCGCCGCAATATTTACTAAAATATAAAATAATAACTTACCAAATTATAACCCAAGCAGGAAAGACGCACTGAACTTTGACAAAAACACTTAATTTTATTTTAAAACTTCGTAAATTAGAAAATGGCACTTACTGTACTAACAAGGACTCCAACATATGGCGGCTATCCAGTGTTGTCAAAATAAAAAATATTCGATACAAGGTAGCTTTAGCAGAAATTAAAATGTGGTTGATTTTTAGGTCCACCAAAAAGACCTAAATCCGTATAACAGCATGTTTATTGGAAATAAATAAATATATCTTGCGCAATTATTAACAAGTACCCAATAAAAATAAAATTCATTATATATAACGTAAATGCGACAATGATGTTTTAACAAAAATGTACAAAATAATTAACTACATCTATCCAATCACTCATACCCCAAATCTGAACAGTCCACACGAAGAGACTTTTGAAACATTTTGTTTTTTTTTTTAAATAAAGACATATCATTTCAAAGGTTGAAATATTATGAGCAAACAGAAAAGTAACAATGATTTAACTAAAAAATAAAAGACTTCAGTTATTGTCGTAAATTTTTAAGTTATTTTGTCCGAACACCCATATGTGTATGACCCTAATGCGTCTTCGTCTTGTGAATGAGTGGACATTGTTGGCCTTGTAGAATTTTATCTTTTGTTAACTTATTGTTTTATTTTACGTTTTGTAAAGTAAGCAATGACTCATTGTCGGGCGTACGCTATCATCTCATACTTAAGTGCTAATGCTGTAACAACAGCATTGTAAAACCAAATGATTTTAAAACCATGGAGTTTCTTGCCGGTTCTTCTCGATAGGAAACGACCAACCCGAACCGTGCATATTTTCTCGAAGTTTTTTAAGTATTATTTTCTTTTTGTTTTTTGATGATTTATTTTCTAAATCATTCCCTTTCTAATCATTTTTTGGAACATACTGCAGTAATTGCAATATGTTCATAAAATTAAACTAAAATCACCAATACCTAGCAAGAAAAACATTTTAAGATTAACATAATATATGATGCTTCAGTCTCCGGCTCCGCTTCAGCTTCAGTCTCCAGTCCTGTGCCCATTACTCTGGCCGGAACGCCGATGCCGATCTGTTCCACAGTTCGTGATGGCGAAGTAGACCGGGACGTAACGCACCGGATTAACGCAGGACGGATGAAATGGTGACATGTCACTGGAACACTTTGTGACCCACGGATGCCCCTCAAGTTAAAGGGGAAAATATAAAAGTCCGTGATTACACCTGTTATACTGTATGGGTCAGAAAGTTGGGCTGAAAAAAAGATGGATGAAAAACGATTTCATGTAGCGGAAATGAGAATGTTAAGTGGATGTGTGGAGTGACAAGAATAGATTAAGTAAGGAATGAATATATTAGAGAAAGTTTAAAAATTGCGCCTGTTACAGAAAAATTGAAAGGGATTCGTTTGTCTTGGTATGGACATGTAATGAGGAGGAAAGCACATGTACGGAGAGCGTGAGGAAGGTCAAAGAAAAGATGGATGAATGGCGTAAGGAATGATATGAAGGAGAAAGGAGTAAATGATACCGTGAGGTCTGATAGGGGAGAATGGAAGAAGAAAATGTATTGCGTTAAACCAAATAGAATGGGACAAGGACAGGAAAATGAAAAATGATACGTGAGCTTCAGGGACATCGATTTTCTCTATGGGAGTGAAAGTCTAAAGTCGTCTGAAACTTATTACCTATTATTAAAGAACCATCAAAGAAAACAAAACTAAGAATTCTTACTTTTCACAGTTTAGCATACTATTTCTCAAGTTATCAAGTAATCACTAAGACTTGCTTTATAGATACGGGTGTTAGTGTATAACAAAATTGTTTAAATATCTAACGCACATCTTAAAAAGAGTAGTTTTCGAAATAAAAAACAACATAAATAAGTTTTTCAAATATATTGAGGAAGGTAATAAAAATACATATAAACAATGGATTGTTCACGAAATGGTTTTTTTTAAACATAGAAACAACAACGGTTAATTTGACGTTGATTAAACTAATCCGTTGTACAAGCCAAATGACTTGTCAAGAAAAGTGCAAACCATAAACAGTTCTTAATGGTCGATCTGTCCATTATGACTAAGAGAATAATGTAAAGCCGAAAATTAAGAGTGAAATATTTCAAGGAAAAGTACCAATTATTTTACTTATAACTCTTTAAAAAATAAATAAGATAACTGTTAATGAAAAAGTAAAATGTACACAAAAATTTTTAGACTTCAAATAGAAGTAAGATATTAAAGGAAGGGCTGATTAGACTTAGCAGAAGACTGTCACAGTAATTTCTCCAGTCCCGTCAGCGGCTCCGCGCCGATGGACACTCAGGTGGTTCCTGCCATGGAAATCTATTGACGGTTCCTGGTCGGTATCACATGCGTAAGCTTGGATGCCTCTCACCTTTTTACCACAAAAGGCAGCGGCCTGTATAGAAAAAAATATTCATTATTAACAAATAATATTTAAAAAAATACATTTCGGGGCTTACTTCTAAAAGTAATCTATTAAAGACAACCTTTAAATGGAAAATGGGAAGAGGGAGAGACATTACATACATAACGAACATCATTTTGTTAAAGCCTCTCTATTGTCCCACTGCTGGGCAAAGGTCTCCCCTTTCACTTACCAAACCACTCTATTCTGTGCCATATCTGGCCATTTAAATCTTTATAATTTTACTTTTTTAATGGTGCCATAAGAAAATGAGAGGTTTTTATTTTTTTATCAATAATAAAATCCAGACCCTTAAAACCTTCGATATGTCCTATGTTAATGATCTGCTAAAAACTTTTAGTAACAATAGATAATGATTACTAGATAAGAATTTGTGTGAGATACTATCATACCATAACTAAAAAGGCTGATACGAACGATTTTTTTTAAAATAAAGTTTGTTTAAATAAAACACCTACTTTCTGAATTAAAGTTATTTTTTTTAAATATTTTTTTTCTGACAGAATGTTTTTTTTAATAAAAAGAGATCACCTTTTTATATGGGACTAGCTTTTGCCCGGGGCTTCGCTCGCATTAAATTCGGGGTAACACAGTTCCCCTAGCGCCTTATTGATTTGTAATAGCAACGCTAAGATTTCCCTTTTCTTCCCTCTTTCTCCCTCACATCCCACTTTTTTTTAACCACAGCTTGTGTCCGTCTCCTGGTTCCCAACTATCTCTGTACCAATTCATCAAAATCGGTTTAACTATTAAAGCGCGAAGAGGTAACAAACAAACAAACTCACTTTCGCTTTTATAATATTAGTAAGGATTCCGGCCATAACATATGCATTTTACCGAAGCTGGGAAACTAACCCCTGAATTAAATCTTTTTTACAAAGCCAAAGTCGTTGGTAGTAAAATAAAAAATTGAATGAGAAAGCTTAAAATGGCACCGAAAACCACAAAAGCCAACAGTCAATTTCTTGATCAGTAGTCAGTTGAACCCATTGGTGTGTCCGTACATACGGTGCCTCGCTTTTCGCATTGGCCAAGAAGGATGGTGGATTAAGACCAATCGCTGTTGGTAGCGTTCGTTATGGATTTAGAGAACGAGGGCAGCATTATATTAAAGCTTGACATTAACAACGCTTTTAATACCTTAGAAAGGGATGTTCTGTTGAGAGAGGTTAAGGAAATTCCTTCACTCTATCCGTTCCTCCATCAGGTCTACAGACTTCCTTCCTTTCCGCTTCAAAAAAGAGGTTGAAGTATGCTCCTTTGGAACCGCTGTACCATTTTGTGCCCATGGCAGTGGAGACCATGGGCAGTTGGGGTAAAAACGAGACTTTTTTCAGGACTTAGGGCACAGGCTAAACATTGTCAGTAGTGACTCCCGCTCCAGCCGGTTTCTGGCGCAAAGGTTGTCTACAAATCCAACGCGAGAATGTGGCAAGTGTAATGGGCACTTTTGCGCCAGGAATAATCAGGGGCGGGTTATTTAATTAGTATTGACATGTAATTTTGTTCAGAAATTCTGTAATTAATACAATCATACATAGTTTTTACATTTGAATTTGTTTTTGTTTATCAGAACTATGTCGTCAGCACAACGACATTGTCGATAATATCATGAGTGACATTTTCGAGAATATCAGTAGTACAAAGTTAAATATGCAAACAATGAGACGCCATCTATATAATATACTTATAATAAATCTGTATCTGTAAAACTATCAGGGGGTGATTAGTGATCGATACCGATGCCAAAAATGCAATCAGTAAAATATTTGTCGTTCTGTCTGTATGTTCTTTATAGAAAGAAAAACTACTCTACGGATTTTAACGAAACTTGGTACAATTATTCGTCATACTCCTGGGCAGGTTATAGGTAGTATACTTTTCATTACGCTACGATCATTAGGAGCAGAGCAGTGAAGGAAAATGTTGCAAACGGGAGAAGTTAGTCCATTTTTTAAGCTTCCGTCGCGTGTGTAGCCTTAGTGGTTAAAGCTACACCTTAAAATTATATAAAAAATATCCTGCGACAGCATATGTCTATCTTTAATAGTTGACTCACAATAACACGTGTAACTCCCGATAGCTAAGCAGTTCGGAGCATCCTGATTATATTTGTCTACTCTTACGTTTATAACACTCTCACTCATCTCTTATTAAAAACCGTTAACATTATTACCTATTTAAAAAAAAAAGTCATCTAAATCGGTATAGAAACACCAAAGTTATACATGAAATACGCTAATAAGCCATGCTATAAGGATTATTTTTGTGTAACGGTCGTAATATTTGGCTGTTGATGCGAATAGACGTTCAGAGTGTTCGATCTTATTGACATACAATGCTCTTTGTCTTTAAATAAT
Organism: Ochropleura leucogaster; assembly: GCA_958449745.1. Taxonomy (NCBI): domain Eukaryota; kingdom Metazoa; phylum Arthropoda; class Insecta; order Lepidoptera; family Noctuidae; genus Ochropleura; species Ochropleura leucogaster. The sequence goes on along the minus strand of OY288228.1, from coordinate 5,293,624 downwards.
TTATTTTTAGATTTCTTTTGTTGTTCTTTTATAATAATAATAATAATAATAATAGTGGCCCGACTGTCAAATTGACGTGACGTTTTTCATCTCCGAAAATTTTTCTATTTAATTTAATAACAATAATTTTACGCAAGAACGAAGACAAATCAATTAAAATCAACATTAAAAAGCAATAGAATAAAAAAAAAAATACAAAATGAAACGAAACCAACGAAATTTTAAGAAACATAAAGTTGCTTATACGTCAACCGCCACATGCTAACAAGACGCCGGGCCCAAATACAGCAGGCACTCCCACCATCTCCGGACTCGCCGCTCAGCTCCGCCTCGCAGCCGCCGGGATGCGCTACACGTGTGAGCGCCGTGTCGCCGGTCGCTGCAGTTGCGTCGAGCTCGAGTGACGAGTTTTTCTCCCCGCCATCGTCGCCACCACCACCAACACGACAACGACGAGGAAGAGGACGGCCACCAGCGGGCTTGGGATCTAGGGGCCAACAGGCTCCGATCAGGGTCCCCGCTGCCGGTGGAAATGTGTCGCGCATGCGATGGACTTCGTTTATCAACGCGAATGTCATGCGCGCATATTATGGGTCTACAGAGGGGGGAACTAACCTCACTGCGTACCGTGTTAGGATGCTGTCTCTGTTCCAGGACCTAGAACCAACCATCAATGTTTCGGCCCAACGACTGTCGGATCAGGTGCGGGTCATCCAACGCAATCACTTGTTGGACGATGCTGCACTTGATAGGCTGCGCTCAGAAGTACTGAGCAATCGTGTCATCTTGACTACGCCACAAACCGCGGTGCAAGCGTCAGCAATTGATGTGACGCAGCCGCGGTCCAATCCCGCTGTCGTAGAGGAGGATGATAGGGTTGCTACGGTAAGTAGCCAGTGCAACGACCGATTGAGGAGCGCACTGGAGGATGCGCTTCGCGACTATCGGTCAACTCCAGCCGAACTTAGACCCCGATTACCACGGTTACCCATGAATAAAAAAAATAGGGCGCTGGTGTGTGCCCTGGACTCGCAGCTCAAGAATTTATTCGAGAGAAGCGAGCATCTCGTTGATACACACTCGATCCTGTACTGTGGGGCTGTTGCGGTATGTCGTGTAGCTAACGTCAAATTTCCAAATTGTGACGTAGCTACTCGACCAAAACCATCTGTACCAGCCTGGCAGTGCAGGATCGAGCGGCGTATCGACGAGGCCAGGGTACTCATCGGTAAACTATACTGCTTCAGGGAGGGCAATACAAGACCACGTGTGATGCGCTTTGTGAGACGGGCATTCTCGGGGACTGGAATCAGTCCTCAAGAATACATGTCTCGTACCACAGAGCGCATCGACTTCCTGAAGCAGAAAGTTTATGCATGGGCAAACCGTATTCGGCGGTATAAGCGGCGGGTTGATCGGTATTCGCAGAATCGCATGTTCCGGAGCGATGAGAGGTGGGTATACAGAGCTTGGGAGCGACCCGAACAAAGTGTGACTGACGTGTGCCGCCCGGATGATGTAGCCACAAGTTCTTTCTGGCACAGCATCTGGTCGGTGCCTGTCTGTCATACTGAGGCTGACTGGATGCGTGATATCGAGCGAGTGTGTGAAACTATACCAGAGATGGAGCCAATTTTAATTACACCATCAGACATAGCCAGAGCTGTCCGTCCGTTCCCGAACTGGAAATCTCCGGGACCGGATGGACTGCATAACTTTTGGTTAAAATGGCTCAGTAGTTCACACACTCGCCTGGCATCGCAATTTCAGTCATGCCTAGAGTCCGGATCTCTGCCACAGTTCTTAACAACAGGCGTTACCCACCTGCTCTATAAGTCAGGTAGTCCCGCGGAACCCAAGAATTATAGGCCGATCACGTGTTTATCGACGGTCTATAAACTTCTTACGTCCATTTTGAGAATGAAAATTAACAAACACATTGACAGTAACTCTATTATGTCTGTCTCTCAAAATGGATGTAAGAACGGGTCCCGCGGTACTAAGGAGCTACTCCTCATCGACATGGCTATTAGCCAGCAGGTTCGTCGATCCCGCAAGGATTTGTCGACATGTTGGATTGATTATAAGAAGGCCTACGACTCAGTGCCACATACATGGCTCAAGAGGGTGCTGGAGTTGTACAAGATAGATGCAACCCTACGCGCCTTTCTTGAGTCGTGTATGGGGCAATGGAGGACGGTACTTCGATATCCAGGATGTCGACGAATCCAGGGGAACGATGAGCCTGTATGGATTAAGCGGGGAATATTTCAGGGCGACAGTCTGAGTCCACTTTGGTTCTGTCTAGCCCTGAATCCTCTAAGCACATTGCTGGAGGAATCAGGTCTAGGCTATCGGTTGAGAAGAGGTGGTCAGGTCATATCTCACCTCCTTTACATGGATGATCTGAAACTCTTTGCCCCCAAGAAATTGCGACTGATGGAGCTACTGAAAGTAACTGAAACTTTTAGTAACGCCATCAGGATGGAATTTGGTGTGGACAAATGTGCAGTCATGTATGTGAAGCGAGGGGAGATTATGGAATCCGAGGGAATTCAACTCTCGGATTCCATACACCTCAGATCCCTTTCCTCATCCGAAAGCTATAAGTATTTGGGTATGTCGGAAGCGTTAGGCATTAACGTGGCTGACATGAAGCAACTGTTGAGGGAGCGTTTCTTTGGTCGCCTGAAGAAGGTATTAAAAAGCCTTCTTTCCGGCGGGAACAAGGTGCGCGCCTTCAACAGCTGGGTCATGCCGGTTTTAATGTACTCTTTCGGCATACTCAAATGGACGCAGACTGAACTCGATGCCCTGGATAGGAGAGTCCGTACATTGCTGACTGCAAATCGGATGCATCACCCACGATCATCGGTGATGAGACTGTACATCCCACGGAAGTGTGGGGGTCGAGGCTTTTTAAACGCAAAGACCCTCCACAACCGAGAGGTGTGCAGTCTCAGGGAATATTTCTTAAAAGCCGACGTGGGTATGCACCGAGATGTAGTCGCAGTGGACAAGGGACTCACCCCGTTGTCCATGGCTAAAGAGAATTGGCGCAAACCTGTAGTACTTACTACCGATGACCGCAAGGAAGTATGGCAAGGTAAGGAGCTTCACGGGCGCTTCTACAAGGCTGTTCATGGGCCCGATGTAGATTTTCTGGCGTCCGTGTCCTGGCTACGATTCGGTGACCTATTTGGGGAAACTGAAGGTTTTGTCTGTGCGATTATGGACGAAGTTATGTTGACGAACAACTACCGGAAATATATTATGAAGGATGGGACGGTTGACGTGTGTCGGGCATGCCATCGTCCTGGTGAGTCCATCAGACATATTATTTCTGGTTGTTCTCGTCTAGCTAACAGCGAGTATTTGCATAGACACAACCAAGTAGCCAGGATTATTCATCAGCAACTTGCCTTGAAATATAATCTTGTTGAATCTGAGGTACCGTACTACAAGTATGTGCCCGACCCAGTTCTCGAGAAAGACCATGTCACGCTGTACTGGGATCGGTCTATCATTACTGACAGGACTATTGTCGCCAATAAGCCTGACATAGTGGTGATAGACCGATCAGCGCGCCGCGTAATGATAATCGATGTTACCATCCCACATGACGAAAACCTCGTGAAAGCTGAGAAAGAAAAACAACTAAAATATCTTGACTTGGCACACGAGGTTGTTGACATGTGGAATGTAAACTCGGCTATCATTGTGCCGATTGTCATAACGGCCAATGGCTTAATTGCCAAGAGCTTCGACGAACATCTGTCGAAGCTCTCCTTAGGTGGTTGGATCAAGGGCCTGATTCAGAAGGCAGTACTCCTCGACACGGCCCGCATTGTGAGGAGGTTCCTGTCTCTGGAGCCCTAACCACCGGTAGCTTGGACCCTGCTCCCGCTACCGGCGGAAACCTATTTTTATATTTTTAAATGTTTTTTATTTATTTTTTATTTTCTAAGAAATATTTAAAAATATAATTGTAAGATGTTATGTAAATAAAGGAAATAATAATAAATCATTTATTTTCAGGCATCTTAGGCCCATAGATAAATACCTTACAAACTAACATATATATAGCTAATACAATTTGTGTTAGTAAATAAATCCTTAACAACTATGTTAGTAGCACTTCACTGCACTATGTCACTGCGCGTTCATGTGGCACTTGTCCGTGGAAGCGCCGGAACACCACTCCTTGCGGCCAAAAGTCCTCTTCCAAGACGAGGTGCAGATAACATGTCGGTACTCGCAGCACAAACGCCTTAAAGTTGACATTGCGACGCGACTCCAATAACTGCACTCTCGCTACGTACTTGAGCTTTTGGCGTACGTACTCAACGATGCCCTCCGCCGTAGTGGTGTAGTGTAGGCGGGAGATGTACACCGGAGTGTTCGGCTTAGCGGCTCTTATGGTCACGTTTGGCTCCAATGGAGCCGTGCCGCAGCGGTTCTTGGTGGTACGTGGACGACGCTTCCTCCTCAACACCGTCACAAAACCATCATCAGCCCGAATCGGTGCCTCTTCAGGCATGGGCTTCTCAACGCGAGCAGTAATGCTCGCACCTACGCTAGCAGAATTCACACCAACTCGACGTGATTCTGTCGACACTGCGAAAACGGGCAGCGGTCGTGTGGCTGCACGGGAAGGAACCACAGGGGCGGGAGCGGGGCAGCGGGGCGCACATGGAGTGCACACTGCAGGCTCAGCATTTCTTGGTGACGACTGCGATAAAACTGCTGACGCGAAACTTGCCGCCGATACATCGAGGCCGGCTCCGCGACGCGTGTTTATGTTCAATGCACCCAACGATGACCCAGATACCGCTGCCTTTTGACGCAAGTCATTAACTTCATTGCGCAAATCAGTCACGGCTTTTTGGGAAGCATCCAACTTGGTCTGCACATCCACCAAACTTGCCTTGAGAAGAACAATGTCTTTCAATAGGCTCGTAACATCGACATGGTCGAAAGTGACGGGAGGGAGCTTGTGCAAATCCTTCGCCACAAACGTCGGCACGTCGTCAGGGTCGGTCTCCTTTAGCAGCGTGATAATATCTTGAATGCTTCTCTTTGTCCCGTCACGCCGGCGGGACACCATCTGGTCACTCTTGTTGAGCACCCGGTACAACATCAGCTTGGCAGCAGCGATGTCCTCCTCACTGAAGTTCGTAGCGCAGATTTGGACTGCGGACACCTCGTCCATCACATCCAACTTCTGCTGCAGGAAAGCCAGCAATTCATTCGCCACCATTGGTTGTTGACCCATGGTGATTAAAATAACAAGCGAACGACTCGCGCCGCCGCGTTTGCGATATTATGTATGCGTCAGCAACACGTCCGCATCGAAACGTAGCTAAAACGAGACTTTTATAAAATAGGTATTAGTAATTTTGGTAGTGTTTAAATATTCGTTCAAATTACAAATTATTAATAGTTTACATTTTATTTATTTATAGGTGAAGTTGTAGTCATAGATTTTTAGAAACCGAGTTTTGGCCAATTTATGTTCAGTTTTTTTTTTATATTAGGTAGGTGAAAGCGTAGGTACTTTTATTAATTATAGTTATAGGTATTATTCATTATATTGTAGTTATAGGTTTTTATTTTTAAGCGAAGTAGGTGTAGGTAAATAGGACTGGACAGGCGTTTTAGCTTTATTTTCATTTCTTTTTTGTTACAAGTTATATTTACCTACAGATTTCTGGGTATAATTCTATTAGAATTTTTTAGTTTTAGTACCTACATTATTTGGTAATTAATAGGTTTTTTTTAAATATAATAATATAGGCATAATCTAAAATAAATATCTCGTGTCACAGTTTTCGTTCCCATACTCCTTCGAAACGGCTTGACCGATTTAAACGAAATTTTGTGTACATATCATGTAGGTCTGAGAATCGGCCAACATTTATTTTTCATACCCCTAAGTGAGCAGCGAGTGAAACCGCTGGGCACGGCTAGTTAGATATAATTTAGTACGTAAGTACTTGAATTATTTTTAGGTTATGAGACTTAGTTTAGGTTCCTACTTATATATTTTTAAGAATTTAATTTTGGATTTAAGTATTTATTTAGGATCAGTTTTATTTAAGTAGGCACTTGGATTTCTTAAGTGTAAGGTTAGCTATAGCATGGGGTCTCATTGCGAACAAACAAAAAATAGTTCAAATAAATCTCAATAGATGGCGTTATATGTATCGATTTGTTTTTGAGGTTTGTGTAACTGTTTAAAGGAGAAACCCGTTTTTGGGCCAACCGTTACACGAATCAGATATGTACCAAAAAAATCGTCTATTTTACTTGATTAACCCATTTAAATCTTAGCCTCATTTACAATGGCCAAGTGTAGAAAATAAGTAGATTTCTATTTTTATGTCACAAACAATCTTTGTAAACCGTTTACAGCATTTATTTCTTAATACGTCACTAACTTGACAAACGCTGCCACTGGCATTACGTCTGTGAGTGCGTTCCGAATGACAAAAATATTAGTCGACATCGACTTTGCTTGCCACTTAATAATAAAAATAGAATAGAATAGACAAAAATATTGATGCTATCATTCACAGGTTACAAGGTACCACGCTAAATGGTGTTCCACGACCGTTAGAGAAACAGTTTTGACGCCCCATTGCGCCAACAACGATTTTAACGTAATTCGGAACGCACTGAATGTCAAATTGGATGCAGTTGTAATGACATGTCTTCATGTGCCATGTCATGTCATTTTTTACGCTTTTCGTATTTTGCGCAAACAGATACAGTTTTAATTAACCGTACTAAAGGCTGTATAACCGGTCAACCTTAGAAAATACACTTAGTTTCCTTCAACCTTGACATTGGCAGAATCATCGATAAAACGATGGAGCCATTACTATAAAAATTGGAATTGGAATGTGCTTTTCGGTATTTGTCGGGATTAATTATTTTTAAGACCTCTGTTCAAATACTGGACAAATACTGCTCAAATGCTGACCTACAGAAAGAGCTGTCAACATCAGAATCAACCTGGATGTTAAGAGGAAGAATAAAATCCAGGCATATTAGTAACTAGCTGTTCCCCACGGTTTCATCCGCGCTGCTCAGCACCTGTTGGTCGTAGCGTGATATTATATAGCCTTATAGCCTTCCTCAAGAAATGGACTATCCAACACTAAAAGAATTTTTTAATTCCAACCAGTAGTCCCTGAGATTAGCGCGTTCAAATAAACAAACAAACAAACTCTTCAGCTTTATAATATTAGTATAGATAGAATGTATTTCGTTTATGTGTTACTTGACAGTTCTCTAAGTGGAAGGGATTCTATTATCCAATACTATTGTACTGTATCGTTGGCAAAAGAACGGTTGGTTGCCCACACCATGAGCAAAATATAGTTTCTAGGTTGGGCACGGCACCAAGGTAGTAGTTTTTACCACCTGCACAATTTCTGGACATTGTTTTATTATATTTTGATAATCCAAATGAAGTTGATTAATAAAACCATTTATCACAATCATTACCTATGTTGTTTTTTTTTATTTATTATTTTTGTTATCTCAGATTTCTGTATTTCGACAACGCATCCAATATTCTACTAGATAGATACAATATTAACAAATGCCTTGTCTTATATATAATACAACATAGTTTTCAGCAAAAGTATTCAGTAAGACAAATCTGAACTCGGGGAGGGGCCCCGAGTTCAGAAACGTTTGTAAACGCTTTATACCTAGAATCTCATCATGATATGGATATGGATGCAGGCGCTGTAGCACAGCAAATGTGTGCGCCCGGTTTGTGTATTAAACAAAGCGTCAACAATATCATTTTTTAATTTAAATACCTCAAATAATAAATATAACCTAAAATGTAAACAGTCTGATTTTACCAATTTGGCCATTGCAGGGAGACGTGAAACTTAGGCTGGTGAAACCTTCCTAAATGTTCTCTTTTATGACCAGTTTCCAGCCCTGTAACGTCAGGCCCAAGTTTGTATGAAGTTTGGGTTTCTCCTTTGACCATGAAAGAAGTATGTCCTTGTTTTTAAAAATCTCCATAACACAAAATCAAGGAATAATGGGCTCCTAGTTCCAAATTCCATGATTTTACTAAATAATATTATGGTGTTGCCTCTGGTGAGAAGAATTTGTACTACGTTGTGGTTAAGTAACTCATTTGCTGTTAATTGTGCTAATAGATGGCGTTGTTTTAAGTTTTACTACACATCCTAAATGATACATTCCATACCTATTTAGATAGAATGAAATAGTTATGAAATAAAACATTAAATAAAACAAAATATATTTCGGACATAGAACAACAAAACCTACTTTTCTTATAATCTATGAATAATACGCTAATCTGCGCCATAGAATAATAATATAGGTATTTACAATTTTGCGGTCTCAAGTGTCAACTTTGGGAATAAAGTCCTTGAAGCCAAAAGTTGCAAAAAATCATTACAATCTTCATCAAAATTAAGGTTACTTTAAAATAAATAGTTAATCATCGTTCTTCATAATTATGTATAATATTATTAATCTTCAGGTGGATGCTGTTTGATAAATCAATTACATAGGTAGGACCTATAGATTCAATTAAATACCCAAAGGTCTTGTTGTATGTCTTTGTCTGCTATTCTGTATCTACTTTTTATGTATTTTACTGAAAGGCAAAGGCAAACTTATTAATTTTCCGTCAACTTCAAAAATAGCAGAAAAAGTATAAATATATCGACGAAATACATACATAACATTACGCCTTATTTCCCATAGGGTTAGGTATTGGTATTTTGTCCCACCCGAGAATCGCAACCCTACTGCCCAATAGTAGCGCTTGCGACCACTGGACCAACAAAGCAGTCCTACTTACTCATTGTAAATGATAAAGTACTTAGGTACTTATTAAAAAAAATATTTAGTAATTTGTTGACGGGCCTGTTGGTCCAGTGGTTAGTGGCCCTGACTGCTGAGCCGGAGGTCGTGGGTTCGATTCCCACCCAGGACAAACGTTTGATCTGTATCTGGGTGTGATATATCTATAATATGTATGTATTTATAAATTATATAAGTATGTATATCAGTTGTCTGGTTACCATAACACAAGCTCTGCTTAGCTTGGGATCAGATAGCCGTGTGTGAGTTGTCCCAAGATATGTATTTATTTATAATCTATTGTGTTTTTTTTATAAATTTTCCTTCAAACAAAGATCATCATCATCATCCTCCTATTTGGGTAGACCTCTGCCCACCAAAACCCGCAGGGTTAAGGCAGGCGATTTAGCCCGGCGGCATAAGTAGGTACATTACAAGCCGTAATTACCTTTGAAGACGGCACGAGAACGTCCACCATGACACGTCCAAAAAATCCGATTTCTATTATATTTATCATATATTTTAAAACAATTACCAAGAACCGACTCTGAAGTGGTCAATTTTGTATTAAGGACTGCCATCGGATAATAATTGTTCAAAATACAAAAAAAATTAGATGCCGTCTTGTAGCATAAAACGCAATTCAAATGAAACTGATAAGTAGGTACATTAAGCGACTCGAATCTAAAGGTACCTACTCATAAATTACGCTTGCATTTTATTTGCTTGTAGGTATTTTACGCTGAATGTGGGGCTGAGACAAACTCAACCCTACATTCAGATCAATATGCCAGTAAGTGGTTGGATAATATTAGAATGGAAAGTAAATGGCACGGATCTTGAGCGCTTGTTTAACTTCACATGCGCAGAAGATAAATTTTTGGATCTCAAGTTCTTATGCACTGTCCGACTCTCATGACTGTAGTCTTTTTTGAGAATAAAATTCTTTAAATACATCTCGTAAGAGTCGTAAGTGTTTTTCTATAAGCGTACAGACATCAGCAGTCAGCAGGTCAACCTAGCCAGAACTGTACAATTTCTCAACCTTTGACTGCCGCCACAGAGTACATCTATACTGATATTATAAAGCTGAAGAGTTTGTTTGTTTGTTTGTTTGAACGCTCTAATATCAGGGACTACTGGTTGGACTTGGAAAATTCTTTTAGTGTTGGATAGTCTATTTCTTGAGGAAGGCTATAGGCTATGTAACATCACGCTACGACCAACAGGTGCTGAGCAGCGTGGGTGAAACCGCGTGGAACAGCTAGTTTTATATACTGCGGCCGAACAAACTAAATTAGATTTGACAAATTGGGGTAACTTGATGAACTGGCGTCTGTACTGTACAAAGCACAAAGTTATCCCCACTCTATCATCGAGCGCCCAATATCCGAACCGGTAAGTATACTTACTTACCTACCTTTATAGGTAGGTACCAACACAGCATACAAATATTACTACCTACTTAGTTAAGTAACAACCAGTAGCGGCGTAAGGGGCCCCCCCCTTACGCCGCTACTGGTTGTTACTTAACTACTACTACTACGGCGGGGGCGGTCCGCCCCGTGTGCCAAGCATCAAGGGGTGACAACCTGCCGGGGTTGCGGGTTGTTTGAAAAAGATACGAACGTAAAGGGCAATAAAAGGAACATGGGTAGGTTTTAGTCAGTAGTAGTAGTCAGTAAAATTCTGACGCTCCCCCGCTCCGCCCAGAGCGGGGAAAGATATTTGATGATTTCCCACCCCAAAAATAGGGGTGACAACGGAATGCCAAGCCAGTAGTGCAGATTAGTAGCCACTGGCGCATCTGCACAACAAGGTCGGCGCGGGCGACAGGGGCAAGTTGTTGATGTGTCGATCAAAGCAATCACAGTTGACACTTGGTCAGTTAGCCAGTGTCATTGTTTCTATGATGTGATCGTTGAATCTGCATGCGAATCATTATCTGGATCAATTTTGAAGTTCATAGCACCTTCTGGTTCTCTGGTATCAAACACACCACAGCAAGGTGTTGTAAGTGACATTGAAACAGATGGTGTACAAACAAGGAGCCAAAATGCATTGCATAGGGGGACGCCGGGAAGATGGCCTGAAAATCTTGATACACAAGATGAAAGAAGGTAGAGATTAGCAACAAGAAGAATATGACCAAGACAAAAAACTTTTTTTTAAAAAAAAAACCGACTTTCAAAAAAAGAGTTGAAAATAACGTAAGTAACTTTTGTTGAATTTTTTGCCACCGACATCCGGAAAGTTATTTTCGACTTTTTAGTTTTATTTTAGGAAGTCGGTTTTGATTTAAAAAAATATTCTGCAGTTTTTGTATAACAGAGTTTCGTCAAAGAATTTAATTCATGGTGGAAGCTAAATCCTTAAGTGTCATCATCATTTTCCTGCCCTTGTCCCATTCTATTTGGGGTCGGCGCAACACGTTTTCTTCTTCCATTCTCCCCTATCAGACGTCATGGCATCATTTACTCCTTTCTCCTTCATATCATTCCTTACACAATCCATCCATCTTTTCTTTGGCCTTCCTCTTGCTCTCCGTCCATCAACATTCAGATCCATTACTCTTTTAGTCACATGTCCTTCATCCCTCCTCATTACATGTCCATACCAAGACAAACGACTCCCTTTCATCTTTTCTGTAACAGGCGCAACTTTCAAACTTCCTCGAATATATTCATTCCTTACTTTATCCATTCTTGTCACTCTACACATCCACCTCAACATTCTTTCTTCATTCAATCCTTAAGTGTCCGAACACATAATAGCTATTTCCATTGAAATGTTACATTTTTAGGGTTTTTTTTTTCGGTTGGGAAATCATCTTATGCCCCTCCCGCTCTGGGCGGAGCGGGGGGGCATGTAAGACTTGTACTGACTAATACCCACCCATGTTCCTTCTGTTGCCCTTTACGTTCCGAGGCCGCGGTATCTCTTTCGAACAACCTGCAACCCCGGCAGGCGGAGGCTCTGGCAAGCCCCTCTGCCTTGCTGACTCTCTTTGAGGCGCGCGTGAAACACGAACGCGCCGTCGACACGGCCTGTCGTCAATCGACGGACGGACGGTGAACTACCCATTGCTCACCGCCCACAGGCCCGCATCTACGGTGGCCGGGAGTCGTCTCGCGGCGCCCGGCGCCATGGGCGTCTCCCGCGGCGGCTGGGTTGGGCAGATGTTCTCTCCCTCAAACGCCCGGCCACCTCCTTTGCTAACATTACTGCTTCGCAGAAGGTGGTGACCGCTTCCCATTCCCTCTTGCTCCGGACCATGGTCTGAACCAGGGCCGGACGCGAGAGATCGCCGCCGCCGATCGCCTCTAGCTCGGGCACGGCGGTGCTCCGCCCACGCTGGGCAGATCGCCACTGTGTGCTCCACCGTGTCCTCCGGGCGATCGTCACAATGGTGACACCCGGGCGCTTCCTCCCGCCCGATGATGTGCAGCAACCTCCCGAAACTTCCGTGTCCGGTGAGGACCTGCGTCAGGCGGTAGGTGAGGACGCCATGACGCCTCTCCAGCCACTCCTCAAAGAGGGGACTTACCGCCACTATTGTGGCGTGCCCAGCACGGGGTTGCGACAGTCGCTCTCTCCATGCCACCATGAGATCGCACCGGAAGTCTGCCCGCCGAGCGGCAACTTGCCGCGGCAGCGGGTTTTCCCCCCGGTGTAGTGCCTCCGCGCGCCACTCAAACAGGCGCGCGAGGACTATCGCCTCCAGATCCCTAACCTTGCATTTTTTAGAGGACGCAATTTAATTTATTGATGTGTAGGGAGGGTCACTGTAAAGCTAAAACCAAGTTTGTGGGGTCGCCACCCTTGTCCCACGGCCGCCATCTTGAAAATAAGGGTTGAAATGGTTTTTACGATATATCTCTTAAACTATTTATTTGATAAAAAAAATTATTGGCATTTTTCGTTGCAAATTAAATTCTCTACAACTTTGGTTCAGTAACTTTTTGTCGTAGAACTATAAATAAAAAAGTTATATCGATGCAAGCACCATCTAGCGCCGTTGTGAGTAACAAAACCGGGCTCAAAAAATAGCCCGGATAGCCCGGAGAAATGAGCAAGTTATGGCGGTCGCGTTTCTTTGTATGAGATGGAGTATCTGTACGTTAGTATTATATTATCTGTGGCTATAGTAATAGTTAGGACCTCCAACGTAACTTATTTTGTTAGGTAACTGAATGCCTTTCAATTATTTTCATTAATCCTTACTAATATTATAAAAGCGACAGTGAGTTTGTTTGTTTGTTACGACTTCACGCCTAAATGACCGAACCTATTTTGATGAATTCTGGTATAGAGATAGTTGGTACCCTGGAGACGGACATAGGCAATTTTTTTATAGTGACTAATGTGGGTTGAAGAGGGAAGAAAAGGGGAGAGAAAGATACATTTTTTCGATCATCACGCGGGTTAAAGTTAGCGTTAGCCCAAAGTAACTATGCCACGCGGACGAAGTCGCGGACGGAAGCTAGTGTTGAATAAAACATGACATTAATTGAAAAGCTGTTAGTTCAGACTTAAATCCTCAAAAGAATATTTTTTCTCATTTTGTGGTATTTTTTCTCTTTTTAGATAAATGTACACGTGGTGGCCGAAAATTGAAACATCTTCATATATGTATAGTGCGCATGCGTTGGAAGTATGGTACTTACTTTCAATTCCACTTCACAACTTCGAACATTAGGTGATAGTACTATAACTGGAGATGCCACTGCATCCGCAGTTGGATTATCTAAAAATAAAATAGAACATTAGCCTTATTTTTAGCACGTTTTTATTAGCTTCACCTATAACTAATTGATGAAATAAAAGCAAAACCAATATGATTGAAAACTATATATTTAAAATAGAATAATAATTGACAAGGACATAATGACCGTGCACAGTATGGACGCGAGAGAGATGCGCCTATATCTGTAGGCGCTATAGCGACATTAGTACAACATTGCTATTCATATAAGCGTAGGCGTTCATACTTCTTAACATCCTCTCCTGAACGCAGACGCTTCAAAGTTGACAGCCCATTGACGAGGTGAAGTCTTCGTGCTTAAGTCGATGAATTCCTTTTGTTAGAATATCCGCGACCATGTCCTCAGTGCATTTATAAATAAGATTTGTTTCTACATACTGCCTCTCTAAGTAATATTTGACGCACTTCCCGGTGTCCGATTGACCTCAAATCTCTCTCACATGTTTAATTTGGATGACCACGCATGATTGGCTAGGACACGTCATTCTTACAATTATTCACAAAAAATTGCTGTGTGATCTGTTGCCGGGGCTGCGGGTTGTTCCAAAGAGATACCGCGGCCTCGGAACTTAAAGGGTTAAAGAAGGAATATGGGTGGGTTTTAGTCTGTAAAAGTCTGACACTGCTCCGCCCAGAGCGGAAGCGATTTGAAGTAGTAGTGAGAAGTGATTTCTCATCCGTCAAAAAAGACACAGTTATGATTCTCCGAATCCACGCGCGTAGTGTATAATATTTTTATCACTTGTTCGGTAAAGGAAAAGTTCGTGAGGTAACCAGCACGCATGAGAGTTATTTCTCCACGGCATGAAAAGCCAAGTAAGAGAGAGGGCCCATCGACGGCATATAAACTCTGACACCAGGTTGGTCGCTAACTACATTATAAAGAAATACGGCTCCATAATAGAAACAAAACGGAAACTTACCTACGTGTGCTTCTGAACACTTTAGCTCTGCATTGACAGTAGCCGCGCATGCGCAGGCTAGAACCAATAGACTTGTTGCTGAGAACATGTTGACCAGCTGAGTGTACTATCAACAACAACTCAGCCAACCCCCAACTATACGGATTAAGATAAGGTGATTTTTTGCATTTTATTGCGTCAAAAATCTAATCATTTTATTAACAATCGATTTATGATTAGTGCATAAGACTAATTATTTAGTTAAGCTTGAGCTAAAATATAGCGTGACCTATTTTGAATGCAATTTATAATTTAACACAATTATTTACGTTTACGTGGTAATTTCAACGCGACACGTACTTATCTAAGGATGAACTTCAATACGTACTTGAAAACCTATTTTTGAAATTCATCTTAATTACATAAACTAAAGTACCTACGGCCAACGAGAAGCGATACCAAATGTAAACAAAACCCATGCTAAAACCTCATCTAAAATGGCCGCCCGAATGTTTGGCGAACCCGTCTTAACGTTGTCATGTTTTTGCCGGGAGAACGAGACATTACGACAAAGGCACAAGATGGAAATAGCTAAATATTAGATTGTCAACGCCACAGTTGTTCTTTAGGTTAATGACCTTTCGTATCACTTCTCGTTGGCCGTACATGTACAGACGCCAGCAGGTCGAGCTATCCGAAACTGTCAACTTTTCCCAATGAACCTTGAACCTAATACTTTAGAAATAAAGTCGAAAATCTATCAAAGAAATCTGACAGATTGTAGTAGCTTGATGTGCATGCGTGTGTACGTTTTAAAAACGCAAAAATGTCTCATAGGAAGAAAGGTCTGAAAAAGAAAATAGGGTGGTAGTAGTATAAGAAATCTACAACGAAAATTTGGACCACTTTTGATGTTTAATTTTGCAACTTTTTCTTCAAACTGCAGTCGTAACTTTGTTTTTCATTGAGTAAATTGTAAATTTTCATGTTATTTGAATGAACGTTGAAAATACTGTCATAGTATTGTTTGATGCTACGGAACTTGCCCGATTTTTGTATATTTTAGTCAATACCAGCTTATAAACATATTTGCCAATGAAAAGTATAATATGTTTGTCGTGGATTGCTGGCGCAGTGCCAACAGCGCCATCTAACAATTCGTTTGTAAACTAAATTAAATAATATCGCAACCGGAAACGCAAGTGTGCTGCGCGCGCGCTTGGACACGATCGTCGGTAGAAGGGATGAAGCTATAACTGACGAAGCGACCGAGTGCAGAGGTTCAGTCAGTCGGACAGTCGCCCAGTCGAACTCAGTCAGTCTTGGCAGACGCCCAGGACCAACGCACGTGATGGTTTATTGTGAATTCGTTACGTTTAAATTCGAATAAAGTTATTTTGATTATTTTATCGTTTGAGTGCCCAGTGACAGTGCCTGCATTTAACCTAACCATTTCGGATCACAAAGAAGACCCGATGTTTCCCAACTCGGCCACCTACTCGACCTCTCGGTCAGAAAGTTGGGCTGAAAAAAAGACGGATGAAAAACGATTTCATGTAGCGTAAATGAGAATGTTAAGATGTATGTGTGGAGTGACAAGAATGGATTAAGTAAGGAATGAATATATTAGAGGAAGTTTGAAAATTGCGCCTGTTACAGAAAAATTGAAAGGGATTCGTTTGTCTTGGTTTGGACATGTAATGAGGAGGAAAGCACATGTAACTATAAGAGTAATGGATCTGAATGTTGATGTACGGAGAGCGTGAGGAAGGTCAAAGAAAAGATGGATGAATGGCATAAGGAATCATAAGGAGAAAGGAGTAAATGATACCGTGAGGTCTGATTGGGGAGAATGGAAGAAGAAAATGTATTGCATTAAACCAAATAGAATGGGACAAGGACAGGAAAATGAAAAATGATACATGAGCTTCAGGGACATTGATTTTCTCTATGGAAGTGAAAGTCTAAAGTCGTCTGAAACTTATTACCTATTATTAAAGAACCATCAAAGAAAACAAAACTAAGAATTCTTACTTTTCACAGTTTAGCATACTATTTCTCAAGTTATCAAGTAATCACTAAGACTTGCTTTATAGATACGGGTGTCAGTGTATAACAAAATTGTTTAAATATCCAACGCACATCTTAAAAAGAGTAGTTTTTGAAATAAAAAACAACATAAATAAGTTTTTCAAATATATTGAGGAAGATAATAAATATACACATAAACAATGGATTGTTCACGAAATGTTTTTTTTTAAACATAGAAACAACAACGGTTCATTTGACGTTGATTAAACTAATCCGTTGTACAAGCCAAATGACTTGTCAAGTAAGTGGCAAACCATAAACAGTTCTTAATGGTCGATCTGTCCATTATGACTAAAAGAATAATGTAAAGCCGAAAATTAAGAGTGAAATATTTCAAGGAAAAGTACCAATTATTTTACTTATAACTCTTTAAAAAATAAATAAGATAACTGTAAATGAAAAAGTAAAATGTACACAATTTTTTTTTGACTTCAAATAGAAGTAAGATATTAAAGGAAGGGCTGATTAGACTTAGCAGAAGACTGTCACAGTAATTGTTCCAGTCTCGTCAGCGGCTCCGCGCCGATGGACACTCAGGTGGTTCCTGCCATGGAAATCTATTGACGGTTCCTGGTCGGTATCACATGCGTAAGCTTGGATGCCTCTCACCTTTTTACCACAAAAGGCAGCGGCCTGTATAGAAAAAAATATTCATTATTAACAAATAATATTAAAAAAAATACATTTCGGGGCTTACTTCTAAAAGTAATCTATTAAAGACAACCTTTAAATGGAAAATGGGAAGAGGGAGAGACATTACATACATAACGAACATCATTTTGTTAAAGCCTCTCTATTGTCCCACTGCTGGGCAAAGGTCTCCCCTTTCACTTACCAAACCACTCTATTCTGTGCCATATCTGGCCATTTAAATCTTTATAATTTTACTTTTTTAATGGTGCCATAAGAAAATGAGAGGTTTTTATTTTTTAAGGTCAAATTTATCAATAATAAAATCCAGACCCTTAAAACCTTCGATATGTCCTATGTTAATGATCTGCTAAAAACTTTTAGTAACAATAGATAATGATTACTAGATAAGAATTTGTGTGAGATACTATCATACCATAACTTAAAAGGCTGATACGAACGATTTTTTTAAAATAAAGTTTGTTTAAATAAAACACCTACTTTCTGAATTAAAGTTATTTTTTTTAAATATTTTTTTTCTGACAGAATGTTTTTTTAATAAAAAGAGATCACCTTTTTATATGGGACTAGCTTTTGCCCGGGGCTTCGCTCGCATTAAATTCGGGGTAACACAGTTCCCCTAGCGCCTTATTGATTTGTAATAGCAACGCTAAGATTTCCCTTGTCTTCCCTCTTTCTCCCTCACATCCCACTTTTTTTTAACCACAGCTTATGTCTGTCTCCTGGTTCCCAACTATCTCTGTACCAATTCATCAAAATCGGTTTAGCTATTAAAGCGTGAAGAGGTAACAAACAAACAAACTCACTTTCGCTTTTATAATATTAGTAAGGATTCCGGCCATAACATATGCATTTTACCGAAGCTGGGAAACTAACCCCTGAATTACATCTTTTTTACAAAGCCAAAGTCGTTGGTAGTAAAATATAAAATTGAATGAGAAAACTTAAAATGGCACCGAAAACCACAAAAGCCAACAGTCAATTTCTTGATCAGTGGTCAGTTGAACCCATTGGTGTGTCCGTACCTATACGGAGCCTCGTTTTTCGCATTGGCCAAGAAGGATGGTGGATTAAGACCAATCGCTGTTGGTAGCGTTCGTTATGGATTTAGAGAACGAGGGCAGCATTATATTATAGCTTGACATTAGCAACGCTATTAATACCTTAGAAAGGGATGTTCTGTTGAGAGAGGTTAAGGAAATTCCATCATTCTATCCGTTCCTCCATCAGGTCTACAGACTTCCTTCCTTTCCGCTTCAAAAAAGAGGTTGAAGTATGCTCCTTTGGAACCGCTGTACCATTTTGTGCCCATGGCAGTGGAGACCATGGGCAGTTGGGGTAAAAACGCTAAGGACTTTTTTCAGGACTTAGGGCACAGGCTAAACATTGTCAGTGGTGACTCCCGCTCCAGCCGGTTTCTGGCGCAAAGGTTGTCTACAAATCCAACGCGAGAATGCGGCAAGTGTAATGGGCACTTTTGCGCCAGGAATAATCAGGGGCGGGTTATTTAATTAGTATTGACATGTAATTTTGTTCAGAAATTATGCAATTAATACAATCATACATAGTTTTCACATTTGAATTTGTTTTTGTTTATCAGAACTATGTCGTCAGTTCAACGACATTGTCGAAAATATCATGAGTGACATTTTCGAGAATATCAGTAGTGCAAAGTTAAATATGCAAACAATGAGTCGCCATCTATATAATATACTTATAATAAATCTGTATCTGTAAAACTATCAGGGGGTGATTAGTGATCGATACCGATGCCAAAAATGCAATCAGTAAAATATTTGTCTGTCTGTCTGTATATTCTTTATAGAAAGAAAAACTACTCTACGGATTTTGACGAAACTTGGTAAAATTATTCGTCATACTCCTGGGGAGGTTATAGGTAGTATACTTTTCATTACGCTACGATCATTAGGAGCAGAGCAGTGAAGGAAAATGTTGCAAACGGGAGAAGTTAGTCCATTTTTTAAGCTTCCGTCGCGTGTGTAGCCTTAGTGGTTAAAGCTACACAGAAATCATGTATGACGGAAACGTTCTCCTTAAAATTATATAAGAAATATCCTGCGACAGCATTTGTCTATCTTTAATAGTTGACTCACAATAACACGTGTAACTCCCGATAGCTAAGCAGTTCGGAGCTTCCTGATTATATTTGTCTACTCTTACGTTTATAACACTCTCACTTACCTATTTAATAAAAAAAAGTCATCTAAATCGGTATAGAAACACCAAAGTTATACATGAAATACGCTAATAAGCCATGCTATAAGGATTATTTTTGTGTAACGGTCGTAATATTTGGCTGTTGATGCGAATAGACGTTCAGAGTGTTCGATCTTATTGACATACAATGCTTATCAGCGCGACTTTTAGTCTTTAAATAATTTATTTTTAGATTTCTTTTGTTGTTCTTTTATAAAATAGGTATTAGTCATTTTGGTAATGTTTAAATATTCGTTCAAATTACAAATTATTAATAGTTTACATTTTATTTATTTATAGGTGAAGTTGTAGTCATAGATTTTTAGAAACCGAGTTTTGGCCAATTTATGTTCAGTTTTTTTTTTATATTAGGTAGGTGAAAGCGTAGGTACTTTTATTAATTATAGTTATAGGTATTATTCATTATAATATTGTAGTTATAGGTTTTTATTTTTAAGCGAAGTAGGTATAGGTAAATAGTACTGGACAGGCGTTTTAGCTTTATTTTCATTTCTTTTTTGTTACAAGTTTTACTTACCTACAGATTTCTGGGTATAATTCTATTAGAATTTTTTAGTTTTAGTACCTACATTATTTGGTAATTAATAGATTTTTTTAAATATAATAATATAGGCATAATCTAATACATATATAAATATCTCGTGTCACAGTTTTCGTTCCCATACTCCTTCAAAACGGCTGGACCGATTTAAACGAAATTTTGTGTACATATCAAGTAGGTCTGAGAATCGGCCAACATTTATTTTTCATACCCCTAAATGAGCAGCGGGTGAAACCGCTGGGCACAGCTAGTTAGATATAGTTTAGTACGTAAGTACTTGAATTATTTTTAGGTTATGAGACTTCGTTTAGGTTCCTACTTATATATTTTTAAGAATTTAATTTTGGATTTAAGTATTTATTTAGGATCAGTTTTATTATTTAAGGAGGCACTAAGATTTCTTAAGTGTAAGGTTAGCTATAGTAGGTAATAGTTAGGACCTCCAACGTAACTTATTTTGTTAGGTAACTGATATTATAAAAGCGACAGTGAGTTTGTTTGTTTGTTACGACTTCACGCCTAAATGACCGAACCTATTTTGATGAATTCTGGTATAGAAATAGTTGGTACCCTGGAGACGGACATAGGCAAATTTTTTATAGTGACTAATGTGGGTGGAAGAGGGAAGAAAAGGGGAGAGAAAGATAATTTTTTTCGATCATCACGCGGGTTAAAGTTAGCGTTAGCCCAAAGTAACTATGCCACGCGGACGAAGTCGCGGACGGAAGCTAGTGTTGAATAAAACATGACATTAATTGAAAAGCTGTTAGTTCAGACTTAATCCTCAAAAGAATATTTTTTCTCATTTTGTGGTATTTTTTCTCTTTTTAGATAAATGTACACGTGGTGGCCGAAAATTGAAACATCTTCATGTAGAGCGCATGCGTTGGAAGTATGGTACTTACGTTTAATTCCACTTCACAACTTCGAACATTAGGTGATAGTACTATAACTGGAGGGGCCACTGGATACACAGTTGGATTATCTAAAAATAAAATAGAACATTAGCCTTATTTTTACTTATTTTTAACACGTTTTTATTAGCTTCACCTATAACTAATTGATGAAATAAAAGCAAAACCAATATGATTGAAAACTATATATTTAAAAGAATAATATTTGACAAGGACATAATGACCGTGCACAGTATGGACGCGAGAGAGATGCGCCTATATCTGTAGGCGCTATAGCGACATTAGTACAACATTGCTATTCATATAAGCGTAGGCTTTCATACTTCTTAACATCCTCTCCTGAACGCAGACGCTTCAAAGTTGACAGCCCATTGACGAGGTGAAGTCTTCGTGTTTAGGTCGATGAAGTCCTTTTGTTAGAATATCCGCGACCATGTCCCCAGTGCTTTTATAAATGAGATTTGTTTCTACATACTGCCTCTCTAAGTAATATTTGACGCACTTCCCGGTGTCCGATTGACCTCAAATCTCTCTAACATGTTTAATTTGGATGACCACGCATGATTGGCTAGGACACGTCATTCTTACAATTATTCACAAAAAGTTGCTGTATGATCTGTTGCAGGGGCTGCGGGTTGTTCCAAAAAGAAACCGCGGCCTCGGAACTTAAAGGGTTAAAGAAGGAATATGGGTGGGTTTTAGTCTGTAAAAGTCTGACACTGCTCCGCCCAGAGCGGAAGCGGTTTGAAGTACTACTACTTCAAACCGCTGAGAAGTGATTTGATGATTTGTCATCCGTCAAAAAAGACACGGTTATGATTATCCGAATCCACGCGCGTAGTGTATAATATATTTATCACTTGTTCGGTAAAGGAATTATTTCTGTTATTGTTCGGTAAAGGAGTTATTTCTCCACGGCATGAAAAGCCAAGTTAGAGAGGGGGCCCATGGGCGGCATGTAAACTCTGACACCAGGTTGGTCGCCAACTACATTATAAAGAAATACGGCTCCATAATAGTAACAAAACGGAAACTTACCTAAGTGTGCTTCTGAACACTTTAGCTCTGCATTGACAGTAGCCGCGCATGCGCAGGCTAGAACCAATAGACTTGTTGCTGAGAACATGTTGACCAGCTGAGTGTACTATCAACAACTACTTAGCCAACCCTTATATACGGATTAAGATAAGGTGATTTTTTGCATTTTATTGTGTCAAAAATCTAATCATTTTATTAACAATCGATTTATGATTAGTGCATAAGACTAATTATTTAGTTAAGCTTGAGCTAAAATATAGCGTGACCTATTTTGAATGCAATTTATAATTTAACACAATTATTTACGTTTACGTGGTAATTTCAACGCGACACGTACTTATCTAACGATGAACTTCAATACGTGCTTGAAAACCTATTTTTGAAATTCATCTTAATTACATAAACTAAAGTACGGCCAACGAGAAGCGATACCAAATGTAAACAAAACTCATGCTAAAACCCCATCTAAAATGGCCGCCCGAATGTTTGGCGAACCCGTCTTAATGTTGTCATGTTTTTGCCGGGAGAACGAGACATTACGACAAAGGCACAAGATGGAAATAGCTAAATATGAGATTGTCAACGCCACAGTTGTTCATAGGTTAATGACCTTTCGTATCGCTTCTCTTTGGCCGTACATGTACAGACGCCAGCAGGTCGAGCTATCCGAAACTGTCAACTTTTCCCAATGAACCTTGAACCTAATACTTTAGAAATAAAGTCGAAAATCTATCAAAGAAATCTGACAGATTGTAGTAGCTTGATGTGCAGGCGTCTGTACATTTTAAAAACGTAAAAATGTCTCATAGGAAGAAAGGTCTGAAAAAGAAAATAGGGTGGTAGTAGTATGAGAAATCTACAACGAAAATTTGGACCACTTTTGATGTTTAATTTTGCAACTTTTTCTTCAAACTGCAGTCGTAACTTAGTTTTTCATTGAGTAAATTGTAAATTTTCATATTATTTGAATGAACGTTGAAAATACTGTCATAGTATTGTTTGATGCTACGGAACTTGCCCGATTTTTGTATATTTTAGTCAATACCAGCTTATAAACATATTTTCCAATGAAAAGTATAATATGTTTGTCGTGGATTGCTGGCGCAGTGCCAACAGCGCCATCTAACAATTCGTTTGTAAACTAAATTAAATAATATCGCAACCGGAAACGCAAGTGTGCTGCGCGCGCGCTTGGACACGATCGTCGGTAGAAGGGATGAAGCTATAACTGACGGAGCGACCGAGTGCAGAGGTTCAGTCAGTCGGATAGTCGCCCAGTCTTGGTAGACGCCCGGGACCAACGCACGTGATGGTTTATTGTGAATTCGTTACGTTTAAATTCGAATAAAGTTATTTTGATTATTTTATCGTTTGAGTGCCCAGTGACAGTGCCTGCATTTAACCTAACCATTTCGGATCACAAAGAAGACCCGATGTTTCCCATCTCGGCCACCCATGATGCGACATGTTTATGTCGAATTGCTAAAATATATATTTTAGTTGTACTAGTTCCACAAGTCCAATTTAAGGGACCTTGTTTTAGTCTTATACTAATTATCACCGTAGTTCTAAAAAATATAATTCATAATGCACGCTGTTTCAATGTTATAGAGTAGGTTCCTATCTCTGGAGCCCTAACCACCGGTAGCTTGGACCCTGCTCCCGTTACCGGCGGAAACCTATTTTTATATGTTTTTTATTTTTATTTTCTAAGAAAAAATTAAAAGTGTAATTATATGATGTTAAATAAATAATACATTGATACAGAAAGCGGTACTCCTGGACACGGCTCGTATTGTTAGGAGGTTCCTTTCTCTGGAACCCTGACCGCCAGTAGCTTGGACCCTGTTCCCGATACCGGTGGGCAACTATTTTTACATTTTTAAATATTTTTTTTTGTTTTGCATTATATGTAAAAATATAAAAAAAATGTAAGCAAATAAATAAAAAAAGGAAATAATAATGAAATAGTTTATTTATCCAAATAATAGACACAGAAAACAGTTTGAAATAAAGCAAAATACAATACAATATACGCATTATTATCATGTCTTTGGGCAGAGATAATTAAGTTAGCTTCACATACTGGTCTATGCATAGTAAAAATTATGAACCCTGTTTGAATATAGTCCTGCTCCAAGAGCCAAGTACAAGTTTAAGATTTGACATTTTTATTAAGGTTTATTATATCTAGTTCTTTTTGTACTTTTCTAAAAACTTGGTGGCCTAAGACATAGTATTGACGTCTTACGAAGGAAGTCTTGAACTGCACACCAGGGGGTAGAAATGTACGCTTCCTTGAATCAGAGGACAAAGAGCGGCCGAACTTATATTATCGGAACGGTTTCCTTAGCATAACTTTAAGCACAGCCCTTTGTGACCTTTCCGCTTTTAAAAGATAGGTTTTTGTTGCTTCACCCGATACGGTTACGCAGTATCCAATAATCGATTGGCACAAATTGAAGTATACCATTTTGAGAATGTCAATACCGGTGGATTCTCTGAGTGATTTGAATATGTTGTAACGTTGTACCTTGCTAGCTTTAAGAGTAGGTTAGAAATTATAAAAAAAACTACAAATAATTACATTGATTTATTCTAAAACTATTTTAAAAACACTTTAATTAAACTAAAAGAAACACAACGACTACTTACCAATACTACTACTACTTACCAATTTAAACTACAATATATTATAACTAATTTTCTATAAAACATACTACGGAACCCAATATTAATTGTTTACTCAACGGTCCTCGCACCTATTGCACCTACGCATCTCTAAAAGAGTTAAAAACTGGTTCTTGTGCCGCGCGCGATCGTTCGGCTCACCTCGACTGCATTCGTAAAATTCAACGGGCACACGATTTAAAGGCATCAAACGTGACGGCTGTGTCATTTGGTCTCCCGATCTACTTGAAATTGTTATAACGTACTTGCCTATTTAATACTTATTTGTTCTGAAAAAAACAAATCTTAATCGGAAATCCCGCTGGGGTAAGTTTCCATGCATTGCTTAAGTGTTTCTATTGTAAGGTGTTTCTTCTTTGTAAATTTCTATCTAAAAGCAGCTGTGTTTGATTTTCTTTGTCTGCTGGGACACTGTGACCTTTGGACCCGGCTACGTGGTCTGAGCTCTGCTAACGCTTGCTTTGTGTCTGCGCTTCCAGGATTTATGTTCCACCTTAGACCTTGCTTCGCAACCTTCTGCCTGGCGGCGAGTGGAAGACCAAACCAGATCCTGGTCTGGGACTACCTAGGTCCTGCTGAAGACCTAGAACTGCAACCTGGGAAGGCGCTGAGCCGCCCGCAGAGCTACACTACGGTTCAGGCCAGTGTTCCCAGTGTAATTACTACCTCAAAACCTGGACGTGACTAGGGCAACAGAAGTTGGCTTAAATAAAGTACCTTTCCTACGTATTGTGCACTTTATTTGGACCCCCTACCTACCTACCTGCCGGCTAGCCAGAGCACAGCACTCCAGCGGCCGCAATGTGAATAAGACAATGTGGGACAAACAAATCAAGTTTGTCCCATTTTAGTTCATTGTCTATTTGCACACCCAAGTATTTAACACTATAGCTCTAGCAATAGAAGGACATTAACTGATTCTGGCACGAGTGAGCCATTATTATAAAATCACTAGTGGGTTTAGCGTTGCACCGGATTACAAAGGGAAGGTAATAGGTTTTATTTACGTTTAGTGTCAATAAATTGATTTCAAGCCAGTTCATCATTCTCATGGTGGCATGGAGAGAGCGACTGTCACAACCCCGTGCAGGGCACGCCACAATAGTGGCGGTAAGCCCCCTCTTTTCTCATTGGGCGGCAGGAAACGCCCGGGTGTCACCATTGTGACGATCGCCCGGAGGACACAGTGGCGGTCTGCACAGCTTGGGCGGCACACCGCCGTGCCCACGTAGAGGCGATCTCTCGCGTCTGGCCCTGGTTCAGTCCATGGTCCTGAGCGAGAGGGAATGGGAAGCGGATACCTCCTTCTGCGAAGCAGTAATGCTAGCAAAGGAGCTGACCGTGCGTTTGAGGGGAGACGCCCCGGACGTCGGGCGCCGCGAGACGACTCCCAGCCTACGTAGATGCGGGCCTGTGGACGGTGAGCAATGGGAAGCTCACCGTCCGTCCGTCTATTGACGACAGGCCGTGTCGGCGGCGCGTTCGTGTTTCACGCGCGCCTCAAAGAGAGTCAGCAAAGCAGAGGGGCTTGCCAGAGCCTCCGCCTGCCGGGGTTGCGGGTTGTTCGAAAGAGATACCGCGGCCCCGGAACGTAAAGGGCAATAGAAGGAACATGGGCGGGTTTTCCTCCTCCCCGCTCCGCCCAGAGTGGGAAAGTCATTGGATGATTTCCCACCCGAAAAAAAAAAATTGACCGGGACGTAACGCACCGGATCAACGCAGGACGAATGAAATGGCGACAGGTCACTGGAACACCTTGTGACCCAAGGCTGCCCCTAAAGTAAAAGGGGAAAATATACAAGTCCGTGATTACACCTGTTGTAATGCATGGGTCAGAAAGTTGGGCTGAAAAAAAGACGGATGAAAAACGATTTCATGTAGCGGAAATGAGAATGTTAAGATGTATGTGTGGAGTGACAAGAATGGATTAAGTAAGGAATGAATATATTAGAGAAAGTTTGAAAATTGCGCCTGTTACAGAAAAATTGAAAGGGATTCGTTTGTCTTGGTATGGACATGTAATGAGGAGGAAAGCACATGTAACTATAAGAGTGATGGATCTGAATGTTGATGTACGGAGAGCGTGAGGAAGGTCAAAGAAAAGATGGATGAATGGCGTAAGGAATGATATGAAGGAGAAAGGAGTAAATGATACCGTGAGCTCTGATAGGGGAGAATGGAAGAAGAAAATGTATTGCGTTAAACCAAATAGAATGGGACAAGGACAGGAAAATGAAAAATGATACGTGAGCTTCAGGGACATTGATTTTCTCTATGGGAGTGAAAGTCTAAAGTCGTCTGAAACTTATTACCTATTATTAAAGAACCATCAAAAAAAAACAAAACTAAGAATTCTTACTTTTCACAGTTTAGCATACTATTTCTCAAGTTATCAAGTAATCACTAAGACTTGCTTTATAGATACGGGTGTTAGTGTATAACAAAATTGTTTAAATATCTAAAGCACATCTTAAAAAGAGTAGTTTTCGAAATAAAAAACAACATAAATAAGTTTTTCAAATATATTGAGGAAGGTAATAAAAATACATATAAACAATGGATTGTTCACGAAATGTTTTTTTTTCAACATAGAAACAACAACGGTTAATTTGACGTTGATTAAACTAATCCGTTGTACAAGCCAAATGACTTGTCAAGAAAGTGGCAAACCATAAACAGTTCTTAATGGTCGATCTGTCCATTATGACTAAAAGAATAATATAAAGCCGAAAATTAAGAGTGAAATATTTCAAGGAAAAGTACCAATTATTTTACTTATTACTCTTTAAAAAATAAATAAGATAACCGTAAATGAAAAAGTAAAATGTACACAAAAATTTTTAGACTTCAAATAGAAGTAAGATATTAAAGGAAGGGCTGATTAGACTTAGCAGAAGACTGACACAGTAATTTTTCCAGTCTCGTCAGCGGCTCCGCGCCGATAGACACTCAGGTGGTTCATGCCATGGAATTCTACTAACGGTTCCTCGTCGGTATCACATGCGTAAGCTTGGATGCCAATCACCTCTTCATCGTCACAATAGTCAGCGGCCTGTGTAGAAAAAAATATTCATTAATAACAAATAATATTTTTAAAGAATACATTTCGGGGCTAATTTCTAAAAGTAATCTATTAAAGACAACCTTTAAATGGAAAATGGGAAGAGGGAGAGACATTACATACATAACGAACATCATTTTGTTAAAGCCTCTCTATTGTCCCACTGCTGGGCAAAGGTCTCCCCTTTCACTTACCAAACCTCTCTAAAAAAAGCTTAAAATGGCACCGTAAACCACAAAAGCCGACAGTCATATTTCTTGATCAGTGGTCAGTTGAACCCATTGGTGTGTCCGTACATACGGATGCCTCGCTTTTCGCACTGGCCAAGAAGGATGGTGGATTAAGACCAATCGCTGTTGGTAGCGTTCGTTATGGATTTAGAGAACGAGGGCAGCATTATATTAAAGCTTGACATTAGCAACGCTTTTAATACCTTAGAAAGGGATGTTCTGTTGAGAGAGGTTAAGAAAATTCCTTCACTCTATCCGTTCCTCCATCAGCTCTACTGACTTCCTCCTAATCTCTTCTATGACAGTAATCTTATTCTTTCTCAAGTGGGAGCCCAGCAGGGAGATCCGCTAGGTCCACTTGTTTTTAGTCTAGCAATACACAGAGTGCTTGTTGAACTTAAATCTCCGTTGAATGTGTGGTACCTTGCCGATGGCACTATTGGGGGTAAACCGGAGCACGTGCTCCAGGATCTAGAGGCTCTTATTCCACACCTTAGAGAGCTAGGTCTCGAGGCGAATCCCTCGAAATGTGAATTCTTCCCCTGCAGTATCGGGGCTCGTAAACACTTCTCTCGTTTTGATACTCTTTTACCAGGTCTCAAGGAACTTACTCCTTCCAATTTCAGCCTTTTAGGTTCTCCTATTTTTCTTACCGCAGTTCCTGAGGCCATTGATTCTAAAATACGTCTTCTCCTTACCACTCACGAACGACTTAAAGATCTTTCCGCACACGTTGTTATTGTTCTGCTGCGTATGTGCTTTGCCTTCCCGAAGATCGCATAGTTGCTACGAACCACCTTTACTTGGGTTTGTTAAGAGGAAGTTTCTTCTTTTGACAAAGTTTATAAATCAATTGTGGAGTCGATCCTCAATGTCTCCCTGGGTGACACCCAGTGGAGTCAGGCGGCTCTACCGGTTCGGTGTGGTGGTCTTGGGGTGCGTCGTGCGGGGGATGTGGGCCTGCCGGCTTTTTTGGCGTCCGCCCACGGTGCTGCCAGCCTTGTCACTGTCTTATTGAGTCCAAATGGTGATGAGGTCGGCATACTGTTTGCGTCGGATGCTGTTTCAGCTTGGACGGCCCTCAACCCGAGTACAGCTACCCCTGCAGCACTGCACGTTCAGCGGGCGTGGGACAACGAGGGGGTGAAAGGGGCCCAAGGAAATTTGTTAAGGGAGGCATCAGGGGCCGATATGGCCAGACTACGAGCTGTGTCGCAACCCGAATCTGGGGCGTGACTGCACGCGCTGCCACCTGGGCACTTTACTCGACGACGACTCTTTGCGGGTGGCGGTGGCCTTCCGCCTAGGCTGCAAGGTGTGTGTACCCCATGTATGCACCTCCGGTTCTATGGTGGAGGCCGTTGATCATCATGCTCTGAGTTGTCGTCGTTGCACAGGGAGGTTTCCGCGACATCACGCCCTCAACGACATAGTTCGTTGAGCCCTTGTATCGGCCAATGTTCCTTGCCGTCTTGAACCTCCGGGTCTGAGTAGATCTGATGGAAAGAGGCCGGACGGGCTGACATTGGTGCCCTGGAGGAATGGTAAGTGCCTAATTTGGGACGCCACATGTGTCTGCACTGTTGCCTCCAGCCACCTGTGTCGCACCGTCCACTCTCCGTCAGCCGCCGCGGAAGATGCCGCTTCAAATAAGAGGTTGAAGTATGCTCCTTTGGAACCGCTGTACCATTTTGTGCCCATAGCAGTGGAGACCATGGGCAGTTGGGGTAAAAACGCTAAGGACTTTTTTCAGGACTTAGGGCACAGACTAAACATTGTCAGTGGTGACTCCCGCTCAAGCCGGTTTCTGGCGCAAAGGTTGTCCATTGCCATCCAACGCGGGAATGCGGCAAGTGTAATGGGCACTTTCGCGCCAGAAATAATCAGGGGCGGGTTATTTAATTAGTATTGACATGTAATTTTGTTCAGAAATTATGTAATTAATACAATCATACATAGTTTTTATATTTGAATTTGTTTTTGTTTATCAGAACTATGTCGTCAGATCAACGACATTGTCGAAAATATCAGGAGTGACATTGTCGAGAATATCAGTAGCGCAAAGTTAAATATGCATACAATGAGACGCCATGTTGAATAAAACTTGGCATTAATTGAAAAGCTGTTAGTTCAGACTTAAATCATCAAAAGAATATTTTTTCTCATTTTGTGGTATTTTTTCCTCTTTTTAGATAAATGTACACGTGATGGCCGAAAATTGAAACATCTTCATATACTATAGTGCGCATGCGTTGGAAGTATGGTACTTACGTTTAATTCCACTTCACAACTTCGAACATGAGGTGATAGTACTATAACAGGGGGGAGCACTGGAAACTCAGTTGCATTATCTAAAAATAAAATAGAACATTAGCCTTATTTTTAACACGTTTTTATTAGCTTCACCTATAACTAATTGATGATATAAAAGCAAAAGCAATATGATTGAAAACTATATATTTAAAAGAATAATATTTGACAAGGACATAATGACCGTGCACAGTATGGACGCGAGAGAGATCCGCCTATATCTGTAGGCGCTATAGCGACATTAGTACAACATTGCTATTCATATAAGCGTAGGCTTTCATACTTCTTAACATCCTCTCCTGAACGCAGACGCTTCAAAGTCGACAGCCCATTGACGAGGTCTTCGTGTTTAGGTCGATGAAGTCCTTTTCTTAGAATATCCGCGACCATGTCCCCAGTGCATTTATAAATGAGATTTGTTTCTACATACTGCCTCTCTAAGTAATATTTGACGCACTTCCCGGTGTCCGATTGACCTCAAATCTCTCTAACATGTTTAATTTGGATGACCACGCATGATTGGCTAGGACACGTCATTCTTACAATTATTCACAAAAAGTTGCTGTATGATCTGTTGCCGGGGCTGCGGGTTGTTCCAAATAGATACCGCGGCCTCGGAACTTAAAGGGTTAAAGAAGGAATATGGGTGGGTTTTAGTCTGTAAAAGTCTGACACTGCTCCGCCCAGAGCGGAAGCAGTTTGAAGTAGTAGTGAGAAGTGATTTGATGATTACTCATCCGTCAAAAAAGACACAGTTATGATTCTCCGAATCCACGCGCGTAGTGTATAATATATTTATCACTTGTTCGGTAAAGGAAAAGTTCGTGAGGAAACCAGCACGCGTGAGAGTTATTTCTCCACGGCATGAAAAGCCAAGTTAGAGAGAGGGCTCATGGGCGGCATGTAAACTCTGACATCAGATTGGGCGCCAACTACATTATAAAGAAATACGGCTCCATAATAGTAACAAAATGGAAACTTACCTACGTGTGCTTCTGAACACTTTAGCTCTGCATTGACAGT
Organism: Ochropleura leucogaster; assembly: GCA_958449745.1. Classification (NCBI taxonomy): domain Eukaryota; kingdom Metazoa; phylum Arthropoda; class Insecta; order Lepidoptera; family Noctuidae; genus Ochropleura; species Ochropleura leucogaster. The sequence goes on along the minus strand of OY288228.1, from coordinate 5,262,304 downwards.
AGCCGCGCATGCGCAGGCTAGAACCAATAGACTTGTTGCTGAGAACATGTTGACCAGCTGAGTGTACTATCAACAACAACTCAGCCAACCCTTATATACGGATTAAGATAAGGTGATTTTTTGCATTTTATTGTGTCAAAAATCTAATCATTTTATTAACACTCGATTTATGATTAGTGCATAAGACTAATTATTTAGTTGAGCTTGAGCTAAAACATAGCGTGACCTATTTTGAATGCAACTTATAATTTAACACAATTATTTACGTTTACGTGGTAATTTCAACGCGACACGTACTTATCTAACGATGAACTTCAATACGTACTTGAAAACCTATTTTTGAAATTCATCTTAATTACATAAACTAAAGTACGGCCAACGATAAGCGATACCAAATATAAACAAAACCCATGCTAAAACCCCATCTAAAATGGCCGCCCGAATGTTTGGCGAACCCGTCTTAACGTTGTCATGTTTTTGCCGGGAGAACGAGACATTACGACAAAGGCACAAGATGGAAATAGCTAAATATTAGATTGTCAACGCCACAGTTGTTCTTTAGGTTAATGACCTTTCGTAACGCTTCTCGTTGGCCGTACATGTACAGACGCCAGCAGGTCGAGCTATCCGAAACTGTCAACTTTTCCCAATGAACCTTGAACCTAATACTTTAGAAATAAAGTCGAAAATCTATCAAAGAAATCTGACAGATTGTAGTAGCTTGATGTGCAGGCGTCTGTACATTTTAAAAACGTAAAAATGTCTCATAGGAAGAAAGGTCTGAAAAAGAAAATAGGGTGGTAGTAGTATAAGAAATCTACAACGAAAATTTGGACCACTTTTGATGTTTAATTTTGCAACCTTTTCTTCAAACTGCAGTCGTAACTTTGTTTTTACAAGCTTTTATTTAGTTTCACCTGTCCCGTTGTCTGTCGTTATGTAATCAAATCTTGCAACTTAAATTTGATCCACTTCCCGGTTTCCGATTGAGCTGAAATTTAGAATGCATGTATAAATCGGATGACAATGCAATGTTATTGTGACATAGAGCTGATCTGATGATGGAGCTGGAAGGTGGCCATAGGAACTCCGTAATTAAATGATGCAACCCTATCGAGTTTCAGCTCATTAGATTCGTCTTGACAAGTACTTTGATACTATATGGTAACCAGGGTCTGATGATGGAGTTGGAAGGTGGCCATAGGAACTCCGTAATTAAACGATGCAACCCCATCGAGTTTGGGCTCATAGGATTAGTCTTGACGAGTACTTTGATACTATATGGTAACCAGGGTCTGATGTTGGAGCTGGAAGGTGGCCATAGGAACTCCGTAATTAAACGACGCAACTCCATCGAGTTTGGTCTCGTTTGATTCGTCTTGACGAGTCTCTTGCTCTCCTCCCATATTAATTATATATGATTGATTGGATGGATGACCCAATGCCAAGGTGAGCACGTGCCGAGGGCTGAATGGTATGAGGGTGTATAAGCATGTCTTGCCGCTAACGTTGCGCCTCAGGGTACACTGATAGAAGGATTTGTTAATATTTAATAAGCTTTATTAACTGACGTTAAATAATCATTTATTAAAAATGATTATTTAACGTCACTGGATTTAATAAATATTTATTAACAGTTAAGAAATTATTTATTGAATACGATTTATTAAATATTAATATATTTAAGTTAACAGTTAATAAATATTTATTAAGTAGAATTTATCAAAGTTTTAAAGTAGGTTAAGATGATTTTTGTCTATAAGCAATCTTCATATCATATGACATTTCAAGTGAGACAAATTCACACTCAACAAAATATTTATTAACTGTTAATAAATATTTGTTAACTATTAATAAATATTTATTAAATATTAATAAATGTACTTTTCTCCCAAATAAATATTTATTAAATGTTAAAAATATTTATTAAAATTTAATTAATATCTTTAATTATTATCTTTTAATAAATCAAATTATTAATAGTTAATAAATCCTTCTATCAGTGTACCAGGGCGAACCCTGTTGTATTGTAGCCCTTATCCCTCTACAACGGACCTCTGGGGGGATGGACCGTTATTTGTCCTATACTCGTGGGAATAACATGAAGAAAACAGAAACAACTACACAAAGACTGTTACCTTTGGAGTGCCTCAGGGCAGTGTAATGGGTCCTACGCTGTTTTTAATATATATTAATGACCTTTGCAATTTGTTCCTACTAAACGGTCAAATAATAACATTTGCAGATGACACAGTATTATTGTTCAGTTCCAACACGTGGAAAGATGTAACCGAAGCAGCAAATGAAGGTTTTGCTTTAGTAACTTCATGGCTGGACAACCATCTGTTGACACTTAATACTGAGAAAACTAAATTTATGACATTTACAATTAACGCCAGTACACAACCTTCTCCAAACTTAATAACCATACAAACTCACAATTGCAACAAACCAAATACCTGTCATTGTAACTCAATCTCAAGAACTAATTCCATAAGATATCTAGGTGTGATAGTAGACCAAAACTTAAATTGGAAAGAACACGTCTTGAAAGTTAGTAATCGCGCAAGAAAATTAATCTATATTTTTAAAACTATTAGAAATGCATGTGACATGAAGCTACTGATAAAAATCTATCTAGCGTTATGTCAGTCTATAATTATCTACGGTTTAAATGTATGGGGGGGAACTTCCAAAACCACCATGATGTTTGTCGAAAGAGCCCAACGTATGGTACTTAAAGTTATAACTCGCAAAAAGTACACTTATCCGACACAACTACTTTACTCTGAACTGGGAGTCCTTACGGTCAGAAAGCTATTCATAAAACTGGTTATCATGACACAACATAAAGTTAAACCGCACTTTGCAAATAGACGAAGATTAGATATAGTTTATAACATACCCAAAAGTAGAACATTTTTTGCACACAAATTTTATAACTATCTCGGTCCTAGCCTGTACAACAAAATAAGTAAAGATCTAAAATTGAAAAATCTTGATAGTCAAACATGCAAAAATACTATTGATAAATATTTGAAAACACTAGACTATTACAACACCGAAAATCTACTTAAAAAAATGATATAGTGGGGGACCATAGATAAAGTCAGAAGGCACATCACTGTACACAAACATACAAAAGCATTCATAAAAAACATTTACTTATACATATATACCCATACCTATACACATACACATACCCTAACACAAAATAACATATAAAATTCCAATCATGTATGTAACTTGATTACTTCATATAACTGTACTATGTTACCTGTAATGTTATACTGTATGTGCTTAACTATGTTACTTGATTCGGGAACCTTGTGGGAATCTGTTGATCTAAGGGTGAGGAAGACTATCCGCTCGTGATACAGTTTTTACTAGTACGAGGGGATAGGGCGAATCAGTCCGAAGACAATCAAATTCTATCAAAAAATCCATCAGTCACATTAACCATTTCACATTTTACAACTGTCAACTGTTGATTTGTACGTTATAATTAGGTTACTCTCTGTGATTGTCTCAAATTATACAATAAAGATATTTATTATTTATTAAAGAAAACGACATTTAGAGAAGGCGAAATTGAAGAGTTGGTTCTAAAGTTATGTTGAGGTCTAACGTTGACGTTGCTAAGGGACTTGTGAATGGAGCAATAGGTCACATCACTGAAATCATATGGCCGTATTACAGACGTGCTCAACTATACGATAGCGATGAACCATCGGTTCGCGTAGACTTTGGTAACGATAGCATTCACATAATACACCCTAAATCAGTTCAATTTCCTGCTAAATTTAATCTCGGCACAGCTGAAAGAAGAATGCTCCCGATTGTCTTGTCTTGGGCTTCAACTGTGCATAAAATGCAGGGAACTACTGTAGATCATGCTGTTATTTATCTAGGCTCCAAATTGTTCGCTGCTGGTCAAGCTTATGTAGCTTTAAGCCGAGTTAGGTCTTTGGGATTTATGTTCCACCTTAGACCTTGCTTCGCAACCTTCTGCCTGGCGGCGAGTGGAAGACCAAACCAGATCCTGGTCTGGGACTACCTAGGTCCTGCTGAAGACCTAGAACTGCAACCTGGGAAGGCGCTGGGCCGCCCGCAGAGCTACACTACGGTTCAGGCCAGTGTTCCCAGTGTAATTACTACCTCAAAACCTGGACGTGACTAGGGCAACAGAAGTTGGCTTAAATAAAGTACCTTTCCTACGTATTGTGCACTTTATTTGGACCCCCTACCTACCTACCTGCCGGCTAGCCAGAGCACAGCACTCCAGCGGCCGCAATGTGAATAAGACAAAGTGGGACAAACAAATCAAGTTTGTCCCATTTTAGTTCATTGTCTATATGCACACCCAAGTATTTAACACTATAGCTCTAGCAATAGAAGAATATTAACTGATTCTGGCACAAGTGAGCCATTATTATAAAATCACTAGTGGGTTTAGCGTTGCACCGGATTACAAAGGGAAGGTAATAGGTTTTATTTACGTTTAGTGTCAGTAAATTGATTTCAAGCCAGTTCATCATTTTCATGGTGGCATGGAGAGAGCGACTGTCGCAACCCCGTGCAGGGCACGCCACAATAGTGGCGGTAAGCCCCCTCTTTTCTCATTGGGCGGGAGGAAACGCCAGGGTGTCACCATTGTGACGATCGCCCGGAGGACACAGTGGCGGTCTGCACAGCTTGGGCGGCACACCGCCGTGCCCACGTAGAGGCGATCTCTCGCGTCTGGCCCTGGTTCAGTCCATGGTCCTGAGCGAGAGGGAATGGGAAGCGGACACCTCCTTCTGCGAAGCAGTAATGCTAGCAAAGGAGCTGACCGTGCGTTTGAGGGGAGACGCCCCAGACGTCGGGAGCCGCGAGACGACTCCCAACCTACGTAGATGCGGGCCTGTGGACAGTGAGCAATGGGAAGCTCACCGTCCGTCCGTCTATTGACGACAGGCCGTGTCGGCGGCGCGTTCGTGTTTCAAAGCAGAGGGGCTTGCCAGAGCCTCCGCCTGCCGGGGTTGCGGGTTGTTCGAAAGAGATACCGCGGCCCCGGAACGTAAAGGGCAATAGCAGGAACATGGGTGGGTTTTAGTCAGTACAAGTCTGACATGCCTCCCCGCTACGCCCAGAGCGGGGAAAGTCATTGGATGATTTCCCACCCGAAAAAAAAAAAGTAGACCGGGACGTAACGCACCGGATCAACGCAGGACGAATGAAATGGCGACAGGTCACTGGAACACCTTGTGACCCAAGGCTGCCCCTAAAGTTACAGGAGAAAATATACAAGTCTGTGATTAGACCTATTGTAATGTATGGGTCAGAACGTTGGGCTGAAAAAAAGACGGATGAAAAACGATTTCATGTAGCGGAAATGAGAATGTTAAGATGTATGTGTGGAGTGACAAGAATGGATTAAGTAAGGAATGAATATATTAGAGGAAGTTTGAAAATTGCGCCTGCTACAGAAAAATTTAAAGGGATTCGTTTGTCTTGGTATGGACATGTAATGAGGAGGAAAGCACATGTAGCTATAAGAGTGATGGATCTGAATGTTGATGTACGGAGAGCGTGAGGAAGGTCAAAGAAAAGATGGATGAATGGCGTAAGGAATGATATGAAAGAGAAAGGAGTAAATGATACCGTGACGTCTGATAAGAGAGAATGGAAGAAGAAAATGTATTGCGTTAAACCAAATAGAATGGGACAAGGACAGGAAAATGAAAAATGATACGTGAGCTTCAGGGACATTGATTTTCTCTATGGGAGTGAAAGTCTAAAGTCGTCTGAAACAAAATCCAAACAAAAACCATCAAAGAAAACAAAACTAAGAATTCTTACTTTTCACAGTTTAGCATACTATTTCTCAAGTTATCAAGTAATCACTAAGACTTGCTTTATAGATACGGGTGTCAGTGTATAACAAAATTGTTTAAATATCTAACGCACATCTTAAAAAGAGTAGTTTTCGAAATAAAAAACAACATAAATAAGTTTTTCAAATATATTGAGGAAGGTAATAAAAATACATATAAACAATGGATTGTTCACGAAACGTTTTTTTTTTTCAACATAGAAACAACAACGGTTAATTTGACGTTGATTAAACTAATCCGTTGTACAAGCCAAATGACTTGTCAAGAAAAGTGCAAACCATAAACAGTTCTTAATGGTCGATCTGTCCATTATGACTAAGAGAATAATGTAAAGCCGAAAATTAAGAGTGAAATATTTCAAGGAAAAGTACCAATTATTTTACTTATAACTCTTTAAAAAATAAATAAGATAACTGTTAATGAAAAAGTAAAATGTACACAAAAATTTTTAGACTTCAAATAGAAGTAAGATATTAAAGGAAGGGCTGATTAGACTTAGCAGAAGACTGTCACAGTAATTTCTCCAGTCCCGTCAGCGGCTCCGCGCCGATGGACACTCAGGTGGTTCCTGCCATGGAAATCTATTGACGGTTCCTGGTCGGTATCACATGCGTAAGCTTGGATGCCTCTCACCTTTTTACCACAAAAGGCAGCGGCCTGTATAGAAAAAAATATTCATTATTAACAAATAATATTAAAAAAAATACATTTCGGGGCTTACTTCTAAAAGTAATCTATTAAAGACAACCTTTATATGGAAAATGAGAAGAGGGAGAGACATTACATACATAACGAACATCATTTTGTTAAAGCCTCTCTATTGTCCCACTGCTGGGCAAAGGTCTTCCCTTTCACTTACCAAACCTCTCTATTCTGTGCCATATCTGGCCATTTAAATCTTTATAATTTTACTTTTTTAATGGTGCCATAAGAAAGTGAGAGGTTTTTATTTTTATTTTTTTATCAATAATAAAATCCAGACCCTTAAAACCTTCGATATGTCCTATGTTAATGATCTGCTAAAAACTTTTAGTAACAATAGATAATGATTACTAGATAAGAATTTGTGTGAGATACTATCATACCATAACTAAAAAGGCTGATACGAACGATTTTTTTTAAAATAAAGTTTGTTTAAATAAAACACCTACTTTCTGAATTAAAGTTATTTTTTTTAAATATTTTTTTTCTGACAGAATGTTTTTTTTAATAAAAAGTGATCACCTTTTTATATGGGACTAGCTTTTGCCCGGGGCTTCGCTCGCATTAAATTCGGGGTAACACAGTTCCCCTAGCGCCTTATTGATTTGTAATAGCAACGCTAAGATTTCCCTTTTCTTCCCTCTTTCTCCTTCACATCCCACTTTTTTTTAACCACAGCTTATGTCTGTCTCCTGGTTCCCAACTATCTCTGTACCAATTCATCAAAATCGGTTTAGCTATTAAAGCGTGAAGAGGTAACAAACAAACAAACTCACTTTCGCTTTTATAATATTAGTAAGGATTCCGGCCATAACATATGCATTTTACCGAAGCTGGGAAACTAACCCCTGAATTACATCTTTTTTACAAAGCCAAAGTCGTTGGTAGTAAAATAAAAAATTTGAATGAGAAAACTTAAAATGGCACCGAAAACCACAAAAGCCAACAGTCAATTTCTTGATCAGTGGTCAGTTGAACCCATTGGTGTGTCCGTACATACGGAGCCTCGTTTTTCGCATTGGCCAAGAAGGATGGTGGATTAAGACCAATCGCTGTTGGTAGCGTTCGTTATGGATTTAGAGAACGAGGGCAGCATTATATTAAAGCTTGACATTAGCAACGCTTTTAATACCTTAGAAAGGGATGTTCTGTTGAGAGAGGTTAAGGAAATTTCTTCATTCTATCCGTTCCTCCATCAGGTCTACAGACTTCCTTCCTTTCCGCTTCAAAAAAGAGGTTGAAGTATGCTCCTTTGGAACCGCTGTACCATTTTGTGCCCATGGCAGTGGAGACCATGGGCAGTTGGGGTAAAAACGCTAAGGACTTTTTTCAGGACTTAGGGCACAGGCTAAACATTGTCAGTGGTGACTCCCGCTCCAGCCGGTTTCTGGCGCAAAGGTTGTCTACAAATCCAACGCGGGAATGCGGCAAGTGTAATGGGCACTTTTGCGCCAGGAATAATCAGGGGCGGGTTATTTAATTAGTATTGACATGTAATTTTGTTCAGAAATTATGTAATTAATACAATCATACATAGTTTTTACATTTGAATTTGTTTTTGTTTATCAGAACTATGTCGTCAGCACAACGACATTGTCGAAAATATCATGAGTGACATTTTCGAGAATATCAGTAGTGCAAAGTTAAATATGCAAACAATGAGACGCCATCTATATAATATACTTATAATAAATCTGTATCTGTAAAACTATCAGGGAGTGATTAGTGATCGATACCGATGCCAAAAATGCAATCAGTAAAATATTTGTCTGTCTGTCTGTATATTGACATACAATGCTTATCAGCGCGACTTTTAGTCTTTAAATAATTTATTTTTAGATTTCTTTTGTTGTTCTTTTATATAATAGGTATTAGTAATTTTGGTAGTGTTTAAATATTCGTTCAAATTACAAATTATTAATAGTTTACATTTTATTTATTTATAGGTGAAGTTGTAGTCATAGATTTTTAGAAACCGAGTTTTGGCCAATTTATGTTCAGTTTTTTTTTTTATATTAGGTAGGTAAAAGCCTAGGTACTTTTATTGATTATAGTTATAGGTATTATTCATTATATTATAGTTATAGGTTTTTATTTTTAAGCGAAGTAGGTATAGGTAAATAGTACTGGACAGGCGTTTTAGCTTTATTTTCATTTCTTTTTTGTTACAAGTTATACTTACCTACAGATTTCTGGGTATAATTCTATTAGAATTTTTTAGTTTTAGTACCTACATTATTTGGTAATTAATAGGTTTTTTTAAATATAATAATATAGGCATAATCTAATATATAAATATCTCGTGTCACAGTTTTCGTTCCCATACTCCTTCGAAACGGCTGGACCGATTTAAACGAAATTTTGTGTACATATCATGTAGGTCTGAGAATCGGCCAACATTTATTTTCCATACCCCTAAGTGAGCAGCGGGTGAAACCACTGGGCACAGCTAGTTAGATATAATTTAGTACGTAAGTACTTGAATTATTTTTAGGTTATGAGACTTAGTTTACTTAGTTCCTACTTATATATTTTTAAGAATTTAATTTTGGATTTAAGTATTTATTTAGGATCAGTTTTATTATTTAAGTAGGCACTTGGATTTCTTAAGTGTAAGGTTAGCTATAGTAATAGTTAGGACCTCCAACGTAACTTATTTTGTTAGGTAACTGAATGCCTTTCAATTATTTTCATTAATCCTTACTTAATATTATAAAAGCGACAGTGAGTTTGTTTGTTTGTTTGTTACGACTTCACGCCTAAATGACCGAACCTATTTTGATGAATTCTGGTATAGAGATAGTTGGTACCCTGGAGACGGACATAGGCAATTTTTTATAGTGACTAATGTGTGGGTTGAAGAGGGAAGAAAAGGGGAGAGAAAGATACATTTTTTCGATCATCACGCGGGTTAAAGTTAGCGTTAGCCCAAAGTAACTATGCCACGCGGACGAAGTCGCGGACGGAAGCTAGTGTTGAATAAAACATGACATTAATTGAAAAGCTGTTAGTTCAGACTTAAATCCTCAAAAGAATATTTTTTCTCATTTTGTGGTATTTTTTCTCTTTTTAGATAAATGTACACGTGGTGGCCGAAAATTGAAACATCTTCATGTAGAGCGCATGCGTTGGAAGTATGGTAGGTACTTACGTTTAATTCCACTTCACAACTTCGAACATTAGGTGATAGTACTATAACTGGAGGGGCCACTGGATACACAGTTGGATTATCTAAAAATAAAATAGAACATTAGCCTTATTTTTACTTATTTTTAACACGTTTTTATTAGCTTCACCTATAACCAATTGATGAAATAAAAGCAAAACCAATATGATTGAAAACTATATATTTAAAATAGAATAATAATTGACAAGGACATAATGACTGTGCACAGTATGGACGCGAGAGAGATGCGCCTATATCTGTAGGCGCTATAGCGACATTAGTACAACATTGCTATTCATATACGCGTAGGCGTTCATACTTCTCAACATCCTCTCCTGAACGCAGACGCTTCAAAGTTGACAGCCCATTGACGAGGTCTTCGTGTTTAGGTCGATGAAGTCCTTTTGTTAGAATATCCGCGACCATGTCCCCAGTGCATTTATAAATGAGATTTGTTTCTACATACTGCCTCTCTAAGTAATATTTGACGCACTTCCCGGTGTCCGATTGACCTCAAATCTCTCTCACATGTTTGATTTGGATGACCACGCATAATTGGCTAGGACACGTCATTCTTACAATTATTCACAAAAAGTTGCTGTATGATCTGTTGCCGGGGCTGCGGGTTGTTCCAAAGAGATACCGCGGCCTCGGAACTTAAAGGGTTAAAGAAGGAATATGGGTGGGTTTTAGTCTGTAAAAGTCTGACACTGCTCCGCCCAGAGCGGAAGCGGTTTGAAGTAGTAGTGAGAAGTGATTTGATGATTTCTCATCCGTCAATAAAGACAGTTATGATTCTCCGAATCCACGCGCGTAGTGTGTAATAATTTTATCACTTGTTCGGTAAAGGAAAAGTTCGTGAGGAAACCAGCACGCGTGAGAGTTATTTCTCCACGGCATGAAAAGCCAAGTTAGAGAGGGGGCCCATGGGCGGCATGTAAACTCTGACACCAGATTGGTCGCCAACTACATTATAAAGAAATACGGCTCCATAATAGTAACAAAACGGAAACTTACCTAAGTGTGCTTCTGAACACTTTAGCTCTGCATTGACAGTAGCCGCGCATGCGCAGGCTAGAACCAATAGACTTGTTGCTGAGAACATGTTGACCAGCTGAGTGTACTATCAACAACAACTCAGCCAACCCTTATGTACGGATTAAGATAAGGTGATTTTTTGCATAAAAACGGCCAACGAGAAGCGATACCAAATGTAAACAAAACCCATGCTAAAACCTCATCTAAAATGGCCGCCCGAATGTTTGACGAACCCGTCTTAACGTTGTCATGTTTTTGCCGGGAGAACGAGACATTACGACAAAGGCACAAGATGGAAATAGCTAAATATTAGATTGTCAACGCCACAGTTGTTCTTTAGGTTAATGACCTTTCGTATCGCTTCTCGTTGGCCGTACATGTACAGACGCCAGCAGGTCGAGCTATCCGAAACTGTCAACTTTTCCCAATGAACCTTGAACCTAATACTTTAGAAATAAAATCGAAAATCTATCAAAGAAATCTGACAGATTGTAGTAGCTTGATGTGCAGGCGTGTGTACGTTTTAAAAACGTAAAAATGTCTCATAGGAAGAAAGGTCTGAAAAAGAAAATAGGGTGGTAGTAGTATAAGAAATCTACAACGAAAATTTGGACCACTTTTGATGTTTAATTTTGCAACTTTTTCTTCAAACTGCAGTCGTAACTTTGTTTTTCATTGAGTAAATTGTAAATTTTCATATTATTTGAATGAACGTTGAAAATACTGTCATAGTATTGTTTGATGCTACGGAACTTGCCCGATTTTTGTATATTTTAGTCAATACCAGCTTATAAACATATTTTCCAATGAAAAGTATAATATGTTTGTCGTGGATTGCTGGCGCAGTGCCAACAGCGCCATCTAACAATTCGTTTGTAAACTAAATTAAATAATATCGCAACCGGAAACGCAAGTGTGCTGCGCGCGCGCTTGGACACGATCGTCGGTAGAAGGGATGAAGCTATAACTGACGAAGCGACCGAGTGTAGAGGTTCAGTCAGTCGGACAGTCGCCCAGTCGAACTCAGTCAGTCTTGGCAGACGCCCGGGACCAACGCACGTGTTTGTTTATTGTGAATTCGTTACGTTTAAATTCGAATAAAGTTATTTTGATTATTTTATCGTTTGAGTGCCCAGTGACAGTGCCTGCATTTAACCTAACCATTTCGGATCACAAAGAAGACCCGATGTTTCCCATCTCGGCCACCTCCTCGACCTCTCGGTCAGAAAGTTGGGCTGAAAAAAAGACGGATGAAAAACGATTTCATGTAGCGGAAATGAGAATGTTAAGATGTATGTGTGGAGTGACAAGAATGGATTAAGTAAGGAATGAATATATTAGAGGAAGTTTGAAAATTGCGCCTGTTACAGAAAAATTGAAAGGGATTCGTTTGTCTTGGTATGGACATGTAATGAGGAGGAAAGCTCATGTAACTATAAGAGTGATGGATCTGAATGTTGATGTACGGAGAGCGTGAGGAAGGTCAAAGAAAAGATGGATGAATGGCGTAAGGAATGATATGAAGGAGAAAGGAGTAAATGATACCGTGACGTCAGATAAGAGAGAATGGAGGAAGAAAATGTATTGCGTTAAACCAAATAGAATGGGACAAGGACAGGAAAATGAAAAATGATACGTGAGCTTCAGGGACATCGATTTTTTCTCTATGTGAGTGAAAGTCTAAAGTCGTCTAAAACTTTTTACCTATTATTTAAGAACCATCAAAGAAAACAAAACGAAGAATTCTTACTTTTCACAGTTTAGCATACTATTTCTCAAGTTATCAAGTAATCACTAAGGGCCAATTTTACCACTTTAACTAAACGCGATTACTTCAAGCTTATCTCAGTTTAGGCATGTAACTGGAGTTCAAAAGCCCAAATTGGATTTTATCAACACAAACTGAACTCAGTTTGAGCCTAACCTCGTTTAATTTCTGAACGCCCAATTTTGACCGGTTAACGCTCTAAGCTGAGATCAAATGATATGTCATCTGTCATAGTGTTTGTTGATTTCGTATTTTTAATAAAATAAAATCATGAAAAGGGCTTTAGCACTTGCATTTGAGGACAGTCACGACGAAAATACGATTCCTCATCGCCGACCAAGATGGATCCGTGAGCGTGAAGAACATTTTGACACCCTTGATGATAAGGATTTTGTAACAAGGTTTCGTCTCACGAAACACACAGTGCTAGGTTTATTGGAGTCTATTGAGGATAAACTAGAGTTTCCTACAAATATGTAAGTTCTGTTTTGTAGTTAGTTATTTTTACATAATAAACTGATAGCTAAATAAAATCCGTGTTTGTTTTTAGAAACAACAGTGTAACACCCATCAATCAATTACTGTGTGCCCTACGCTTCTACGCAACAGGGTGCTATCAAATGACTGCAGCAGATTTATGTGGATTCAGCACTTCTACTGCCCATAGATTTGTGCACAAAGTCAGTGCTGCTATTGCTGCACTTCGACCTCGTCACATTTATTTTCCAGAATTACCAGAAGAGATCCGCCAGACAGAAGTAGAATTTTATAAGAGAGCTAAATTTCCGCATGTTGTCGGTGCTATAGATTGCACTCATGTGAAATTTATTAAATCACCAGGTAAGGTGTTGCTTTTTAAATTTCATGTTTAGTAACATTATTTAAATTCACTATTAAATTGATGTTAGTTATTACATTAAAATAACTTTTTCCAGGTGGAGATCATCCTGAGATTTTTCGTAACAGAAAACAGTATTTTTCGCTAAATATACAAGCAATTTGTAATGCCAAATTAGAATTCACCGATGTGGTTGCACGATGGCCAGGTAGTGCACATGACTCATATATTTTTAATAATTGTTATAGAAGAGCTTTGTTTGAACAAGGACAATATGGTAATGCTGTTCTTGTTGGAGATGCAGGCTATGCATGTAACAAATACATGATGACTCCACTAGAACAGTGCAATACTGATGCTGAAAATTTATATAATGAATCTCATATCCGAACCAGAAATTGTGTAGAGCGCCTATTTGGAGTCTGGAAAAGACGTTTTCCAGCCATGGCTATTGGCTTAGGAGTAACAGTAAAACACTCATTTCCAATAATCGTTGCCACAACTGTTTTACATAATATAGCCAGAAGAAGTGGTGAAGAAACCCCACCGAATGATAATGAAGTAATAAATCCAGCATCTTGGGATGCTATTTTAAATCAAGGAAATATAAATACTGGAAATGGGGAAGGAAGACTACAAAGAATCAATCCAAATCATAGAAGGCGCAATGAATTTGTGACAAACTATTTTGCACAGTAAGACATTTTTGAATCTATTAATAACTAGCTTTCGCCCCAACTATCTCTGTACCAAAATTCATCACAATCGAATTAGCCATTAAAGCGTGAAGAGGTAACAAACAAACAAACAAATAAACAAACAAACTCACTTTCGCTTTTATAATATTAGTAAGGATTAGATTATTATGATAAGCTATTTCATGAAAGACTAACCAACGCTAAAATCCATATCAAAATCTGCTAAGCTTTTAAAGGCACAAGCCAGGACTGAGGAAAGCTACTATATTTTATACTATGCAGAGATAAAAGAACTATTGTTACGCTCAGTCTTTTCAGGGAAAGAATAAACTTACTAGGGACAATATTCATATAGAACAGATATAATAGTTATTTCTTTTTTATCTTTCAGACTAGCTGCCCGTCCCGGCTTGTCACGGATGTCAGAGACATCTTCACTCTATTGGTGAAACTGCATGAATATCTTGACGATTGTGATGATGATGAGTTTTCGAAATGATTGCAAACATATTTGTATCTATACTTATAATAAATCTGTAAAGAGGTCAATTCTGTACATGAAATATATTTCCAAAATAACTATTAGGGGGTGATTAGATCGATACTGATGCCAAAACTGGAATCAGTAATTTTTTTCTGTCTGTCTTCTGTCTGTATGTTCGTAATAGAAACAAAAACTACTCGACGGATTTTAACGAAACTTAGTACAATTATTCTTCATACTCTTGGGCTGGTTATTTTATACTTTTCATCACGCTACAATCAATAGGAGCAGAGCAGTGAAGGGAAATGTTGGGAAAACGGGAGAAGTTTTTGTTACAAGTTGTACTTACCTACATAATTCTGATTAGACTATTCCACTATCATACTTTTAACAGCATCTCAAGTGATTTTAGCAATAATTATTATAAGTTCTTATGAAATTTTCTGATATTATAAGTTCTGAGCATCAGTAAGTATTTTACTATTTTTAATAACAATGAAATAAAATTTGTTTATGAATCATTAATAAATCATTTATTTCAATTAGACCATTACAGGCACTTTTGAATGTCAAGAAACAAAATGAATCTACAGTCCCGGTCACAAGGCATAATAACTTGTGAAAGTACTGTAGTTGCCCATTCCAAAGCGTTGATCTCTATGGAGAAGAATGGGCAAGAAACTCCATGGACACTCTTTTAAATTATAGTATTATTACAAAATCGTATTTACATCATTCATGTTGAGATTAAACAAATATGTGAGAACGACGTAGAAAGACGTGCACAGTAAGAGCGTCCAGAGTAAATAAAAAGCAAAATATAATTTAAAATCTAAATAAATTAAAAATGAACCGTGGTAGCTAAAAATGACCAGTCCCAACTGACAGCGCCCGTTCACGAACATGACGTATGGATCAGCCCCATTCAGCTCGACCATTTTGAAGGGAGCTAAATGACCCGATACACCCGCCACCATCAGCGAGACATTTAAGCGAGCATGACACTATCAACTACCAGGGTCTCGTCAAGTCAATGATAATACATAGTACTCACATATGGGCTTAATAATTATACAATTTTAGAGAATTGATTCTATACATTGCAAAGATACTGTTACAATCTTCTGCAGCTTCCACTATAACATCGGATACTAATCAATGAGTTTACCCCTATGCTTGTGGAGCAGGACCAGCATTAAACCAAGCATTTTTATTATTAATATAATTAGCTGATGTTTACATACTTTGTTTGTATCTATTGTTTTATTTTTTCTAACCCTAATTTTAAAATTTCCAGTTAAGATTTTTCTTGTTCTGTTTTATATTTTTCTTGGTTTAATTTTTCTTTCTCCGATTCTTCTTTTAGCTGTAAAATTTTCATGTTTAGCCTACGCTCCTCTTCGGCATAGGCATTTGCCATCAACAGAGTATTGATTCTCTCAGTGTTTAAACTTTGCTCCTGGTCCCGCCGTAATACCGGCCTCCGACGGCTGGTCCTGGTAGAGGTGGTTGTTGCAGAGCGTGGAGCACTGAAAATATAATCAGAATATATAAATCTGAGAAAACCAGACAACATTACAACATCGCGCCTGTAATCCCCGAAGGGTAAGGCAGAGGTGTACATGGTAGTACACCCACATTTTGCTAGTTATGTTTCAAGTCCCATGTAATTAGGCCTATTGTCATCAACCGGGCACAAATCCAAACTCCGTGGCAGTTACTGATAAATTCCTGATGGAAAAAGCCAAAACCAAAAATGAAGACGGTACAGTGCTTCGAAAACTCGTACAACTTACTGCAGAGATAAAATATAGGCCTTTCTCAAAAAAAGGTTATCCAAAACAAAACAAACGAAAAGACTCGCTGATTTTCGCTGCTCTCGGGGAACTTGTTTTTATAATAATTATGTTGAGATTGAGATTTACTAACCTTAATGGAGTCGGCACTGTTGGTAGCAGATTTTAAGCCTCAGGCTCTCTTGGTTCCACATCAGGTGAGGCACTCCGGCCCAAAACCGGGTTTCTTGGCTCCCTCAGCATATTCTGGTTGTATTGTGACCAATCCTGATCCTAATAGAAGTGTGAAATTATTAACATTGAAGTACACAGTTCGTGGTTTGTTATTGTGTGTATTTTAATATCGCTTTTCCAAAATAAATATTATTTATTAATCAGTTTTTATTAGCATGAGTGCATACTTACAGCGATAAATGTGCATGTGTCAGCGTCAGCACTGTCCATAACACCATCCACAACAACTTCTGTTTCGAATTGATAATCTGAAAAAAGTATGAAAAATATCTTATTATAAATATTCATTTTTAACATCTCAACTATATTATGTATTACTTTCTAGTCTATTGCATATTACTATTTAACAATTCTGTATATAAGCGGTTAGTTTCCATAACCTGAATACTTTCTTTTAGTCTCTGTAACTTTAAGATGTGACTATTGGCATGAATTAATTCATCTTCTAGTTCCCTTATTTTACACTAGCTGTTCCACGCGGTTTCACCCACGCTGCTCAGCACCTGTTGGTCGTAGCGTGATGTTATATAGCCTATAGCCTTCCTCAAGAAATGGACTATCTAGCACTAAAAGAATTTTCCAATTCCAACCAGTAGTTCCTGAGATTAGCGCGTTCAAACAAACAAACAAAGAAACTCTTCAGCTTTATAATATTAGTATAGATTAGTATAGATAAAGCCTCCTCATACAAATTACTGCAATTGCTGAAACCATCCGTGACCACCGAAGGTCTACTAACTGTCTTTTGAAGGAAGAGTTTTTGCTGTTAACTTTGACGACTTCCACCTCACTTTCTTTTCTCTCCTGTAACAGTTGTTGGACTTGGAGCTTTGATGCTTTAAGTTCTTGGAGGGCCGTCCTTAATTTAAGATCCATCTCCTGAGCAGTAGCCTTACGGGTCATCACAGGCATGGTTTCAGGATTACTTACTGAAAGATAGAAATAAAGAAACGGTGAGAACTAGCAGAAAGACAAATATAGAAAAAGTTAGCGGTGAAAGGAAAAAAAAAACAAAACAGAGGGCAGTCTTCAGTTATGAAATTAAATGAGGTAGGATGCTATTTTAAATTATCTTTATAATAAATGTATATAATAGAATATTAACTTTTTTCAACCTATTTATGATTTTTCTTAAGTGGGTAGGTTGCTTAAGATGAAAAACAAAATCATTAGATCATTAGTCTTAGTTTATTTATTATTTTAAGACAAAAAGATCATTAATGTTATTCAATAATCTTGAAAATCAAAGTAGCAGAGTTATGGAATGACTATCACAAAGTTGTTGTTTTCTTGTTTTAAGTTACAATCTTAGGTTGTCAGCAATGCGACAAACCATTTTAGGATAATAAACCGACTCAATATTAAAACTGGAGCTAGCATGGATGTTTTAAATAATTAAAGTAACGCGTGTGTGCTATTATTTAATAAAAGGAAACAATACTTCCCCTGAATTATTGTCCGTTTATATCCATCCACAAAACGTCAGCTGATGTTTGCATACTTTATTTGTATCTATTTGGTCATCACACGCATGGTTTCAGGATTACTTACTGAAAGATAGAAATAAAGAAACGGTGAGAACTAACAGAATAGACAAATACAGAAAAGTTAGCGGTGAAAAGAAAAAAAAAAACAAAACAGAGGGCAGTCTTCAGTTATGAAATTAAATGAGGTAGGATGCTATTTTAAATTATCCTTATATTAAATGTATATAATAGAATATTAACTATTTTCAACCTATTTATGATTTTTCTTAAGCGGGTAGGTTGCTTAAGATGAAAAACAAAATCATTAGATCATTAGTCTTAGTTTATTTATTATTTCAAGACAAAAAGATCATTAATGTTATTCAATAATCTTGAAAATCAAAGTAGCAGAGTTATGGAATGACTATCACAAAGTTGTTGTTTTCTTGTTTTAAGTTACAATCTTAGGTTGTCATCAATGCGACAAACCATTTTAGGATAATAAACCGACTCAATATTAAAACTGGAGCTAGCATGGATGTTTTAAATAATTAAAGTAACGCGTGTGTGCTATTATTTAATAAAAGTAAACAATACTTCCCCTGAATTATTGTCCGTTTATATCCATCCACAAAACGTCAGCTGATGTTTGCATACTTTATTTGTATCTATTTGGTCATCACACGCATGGTTTCAGGATTCCTTACTGAAAGATAGAAATAAAGAAACGGTGAGAACTAACAGAATAGACAAATACAGACACAAAACGTCAGCTGATGTTTGCATACTTTGTTTGTATCTATTGTTTTAATTTTTCTAACTCTAATTTTAAAATTTCCAGTTTAGTTTTTTCTTGTTCTGTTTTATATTTTTCTTGGTTTAATTTTTCTTTCTCCGATTCTTCTTTTAGCTGTAAAATTTTCATGTTTAGCCTATGCTCCTCTTCGGCATGGGCATTTGCCATCAACAGAGTATTGATTCTCTCAGTGTTTAAACTTTGCTCCTGGTCCCGCCGTAATACCGGCCTCCGACGGCTGGTCCTGGTAGAGGTGGTTGTTGCAGAGCGTGGAGCACTGAAAATATAATCAGAATATATAAATCTGAGAAAACCAGACAACATTACAACATCGCGCCTGTAATACCTGAAAGGTTAGGCAGAGGTGTACCTAGTGGTACACCCACATTTTGCTAGTTATGTTTAAGTCCCATGTAATTAGGCCTATTGTCAGCAACCGGGCACAAATCCAAACTCCGTGGCAGTTACTGATAAATTCCTGATGGAAAAAGCTAAAACCAAAAATGAAGACGGCACAGTGCTTCGAAAACTCGTACAACTTACTGCAGAGATAAAATATAGGCCTTTCTCAAAAAAAGGTTATCCAAAACAAAACAAACGAAAAGACTCGCTGATTTTCGCTGCTCTCGGGGAACTTGTTTTTATAATAATTATGTTGAGATTGAGATTTACTAACCTTAATGGAGTCGGCACTGTTGGTAGCAGATTTTGAGCCTCAGGCTCTCTTGGTTCCACATCAGGTGAGGCACTCCGGCCCAAAACCGGGTTTCTTGGCTCCCTCAGCATATTCTGGTTGTATTGTGACCAATCCTGATCCTAATAGAAGTGTGAAATTATTAACATTGAAGTACACAGTTCGTGGTTTGTTATTGTGTGTATTTTAATATCGCTTTTCCAAAATAAATATTATTTATTAATCAGTTTTTATTAGCATGAGTGCATACTTACAGCGATAAATGTGCATGTGTCAGCGTCAGCACTGTCCATAACACCATCCACAACAACTTCTGTTTCGAATTGATAATCTGAAAAAAGTATGAAAAATATCTTACTATAAATATTCATTTTTAACATCTCAACTATATTATGTATTACTTTCAGTCTATTGCATAGGTACAAACAAAGCATCCTTATTAATTGTAATGAATGGTATTATCTGTACTCCTATTCGAGTAACATAAGTTATATTTATTTAGATAATATGGGAGACTTACAGCTGAAACAAATAGATCATTGACAGTACAATAGGCTGAAAGCCAATTGTAATTGGCTCTGTTCTTATAAAATACAGAGAAGAAAAAATATTAAATTCTACGGACATTCACACCAAGTTACTAATAGCTACTACACTATAATTACTATGTTGCTCACATTGCATAGTAACCATCTTAACAAATTAAAAATTAACCACATGAAAAAGCTTCGACTTAAAGCACTTCCTGGCTGACGACACACTAGTTTGGAATGGATCTATATATATATGAAGTTATACCTCTTACATAAAAGCAAGAAATGTAGCAACCTAATATTTCAGAATTAGGAAACACATACCACTAGTAAAAGTAACCCCAGCGTCCGCTTCTGCAGTACTGTGACCAGCTTCTGCTGTGCTGGTACCAGCTACTGTATAAAATAATGCACATAAGCACAACATCTACTAAAATATAAATTATCCTTATTTATTTAATAAAAATTAATACCAACCTAGAACAAGAGTCCCATCTGAATCAAATTGATTCACAAAGCCAGTCACTCTTGACTGAATTAAATCCAAAACACGTTCAGTGGCCGGATCTTCAATAAATTTTTTTGGAGGACCTCCACCTGTAACATAAAAAGAAAGTAAATATCTACCTCAAAGTTTCTAAATACATATCTATGGATATCAAGTAATTTGTTTGCACTCACCTGTTCCCAAATGATGTTGGTTACGCATGGTATTGACTTGCTTCGCCCTTTTTTTCATATTTTCCCAGCATGTTTTGAGGGCTCCAGACTCTCTGGGATGGAGATTTGAAGTGGCGTTAAATTCAGTAGCAATGTTTTGCCACTGTTGATTTTTCATGCTTATTGTTACATTGTCCGTTTTTTTATTTTCAACTACGTTGAAATATTTCTCCACCAACTCTATTAATGTATGTTTTTCACTCGCGGCGAAAGTTGGGTCTCGCTTCCGTTTTGATGCCATTATAAATTTACACCTGTAAAATAGCGCAAAAGAAAATCCAAATTACAAAAATCCTCAAAATCCGAATTAAATTCAAATTACAACTTGAATTTAATTCGGAACACGAAAAAGTATCACCAGTCGGTCGTAACTATGACAGAATTTAAAAATTCCCATAAAAAACGACGTAAGTATTGCTAGTTAAGAATTACATTTTCGCAACAAAATATGATTTCATAATTTTATTCTTCAAATTTTCAGTATTTAAGTATTATAAAGTTACATTAAATACTTGAATTACCAATAATAATATATTTATAGCAATGCAATAATATGATTCAATTTAAAATTATTATAACACATTTATAATTTTCCATTTTGTTGAAGAAGAATTTTGTACTCTTGTAACAAATTGTAATTGTTAAACTATTGATGGCTATTTTATCAACTGTCACTTCAAGTTTTGTCTATGGTTATTGCAATTATTTGCGAATTACGTTCTATGATGAAAGTAATCTTGGTTTTCGTAAACGCGATACAAATGTGGCCGGTAAAATCAATCTGTGCTTGAACCAAGATCGAACGCTTATGTAAACGCCGTTTAATGTAAACGCCGCTTATGTAAACGCCGTTTAATGGGCAACTGGTAAAATCGGCCCTAAGACTTGCTTTACAGATACGGGTGTTCTTAAAAAGAGTAGTTTTCGAAATAAAAAACAACATAAATAAGTTTTTCAAATATATTGACGAAGGTAATAAAAATACATATAAACAATGGATTGTTCACGAAATGTTTTTTTTTCAACATAGAAACAACAACGGTTAATTTGACGTTGATTAAACTATAATCCGTTATATAATCCGTTATAATCCGTTGTACAAGCCAAATGACTAGTCAAGAAAATGGCAAACCATAAACAGTTCTTAATGGTCGGTCTGTCCATTATGACTAAGAGAATAATATAAAGCCGAAAATTAAGAGTGAAATATTTCAAGGAAAAGTACCAATTATTTTACTTATTACTCTTTAAAAAATAAATAAGATAACTGTAAATGAAAAAGTAAAATGTACACAATTTTTTTTAGACTTCAAATAGAAGTAAGATATTAAAGGAAGGGCTGATTAGACTTAGCAGAAGATTGTCACAGTAATTGTTCCAGTCTCGTCAGCGGCTCCGCGCCGATGGACACTCAGGTGGTTCCTGCCATGGAAATCTATTGACGGTTCCTGGTCGGTATCACATGCGTAAGCTTGGATGCCTCTCACCTTTTTACCACAAAAGGCAGCGGCCTGTATAGAAAAAAATATTCATTATTAACAAATAATATTTAAAAAAATACATTTCGGGGCTTACTTCTAAAAGTAATCTATTAAAGACAACCTTTAAATGGAAAATGGGAAGAGGGAGAGACATTACATTCATAACGAACATCATTTTGTTAAAGTCTCTCTATTGTCCCACTGCTGGGCAAAGGTCTCCCCTTTCACTTACCAAACCTCTCTATTCTGTGCCATATCTGGCCATTTAAATCTTTATAATTTTACTTTTTTAATGGTGCCATAAGAAAGTGAGAGGTTTTTATTTTTTAAGGTCAAATTTATCAATAATAAAATCCAGACCCTTAAAACCTTCGATATGTCCTATGTTAATGATCTGCTAAAAACTTTTAGTAACAATAGATAATGATTACTAGATAAGAATTTGTGTGAGATACTATCATACCATAACTAAAAAGGCTGATACGAACGATTTCTTTTTAAATAAAGTTTGTATAAATAAAACACGGTCTACTTTCTGAATTAAAGTTATTTTTTTTAAATATTTTTTTTTCTGACAGAATGTTTTTTTTAATAAAAAGAGATCACCTTTTTATATGGGACAAGCTTTTGCCCGGGACTTCGCTCGCATTAAATTCGGGGTAACACAGTTCCCCTAGCGCCTTATTGATTTGTAATAGCAACGCTAAGTTTTCCCTTTTCTTCCCTCTTTCTCCCTCACATCCCTCTTTTTTTTAATCACAGCTTATGTCCGTCTCCTGGTTCCCAACTATCTCTGTACCAAAATTCATCAAAATTGGTTCAGCTATTAAAGCGTGAAGAGGTAACAAACAAACAAACTCACTTTCGCTTTTATAATATTAGTAAGGATTCCGGCCATAACATATGCATTTTACCGAAGCTGGGAAACTAACCCCTGAATTACATCTTTTTTACAAAGCCAAAGTCGTTGGTAGTAAAATATAAAATTGAATGAGAAAACTTAAAATGGCACCGAAAACCACAAAAGCCAACAGTCAATTTCTTGATCAGTGGTCAGTTGAACCCATTGGTGTGTCCGTACCTATACGGAGCCTCGCTTTTCGCATTGGCCAAGAAGGATGGTGGATTAAGACCAATCGCTGTTGGTAGCGTTCGTTATGGATTTAGAGAACGAGGGCAGCATTATATTAAAGCTTGACATTAGCAACGCTTTTAATACCTTAGAAAGGGATGTTCTGTTGAGAGAGGTTAAGGAAATTCCTTCACTCTATCCGTTCCTCCATCAGGTCTACAGACTTCCTTCCTTTCCGCTTCAAAAAAGAGGTTGAAGTATGCTCCTTTGGAACCGCTGTACCATTTTGTGCCCATGGCAGTGGAGACCATGGGCAGTTGGGGTAAAAACGCTAAGGACTTTTTTCAGGACTTAGGGCACAGGCTAAACATTGTCAGTGGTGACTCCCGCTCAAGCCGGTTTCTGGCGCAAAGGTTGTCCATAGCTATCCAACGCGGGAATGCGGCAAGTGTAATGGGCACTTTCGCGCCAGGAATAATCAGGGGCGGGTTATTTAATTAGTATTGACATGTAATTTTGTTCAGAAATTATGTAATTAATACAATCATACATAGTTTTTACATTTGAATTTGTTTTTGTTTATCAGAACTATGTCGTCAGCACAACGACATTGTCGAAAATATCATGAGTGACATTTTCGAGAATATCAGTAGTGCAAAGTTAAATATGCAAACAATGAGACGCCATCTATATAATATACTTATAATAAATCTGTATCTGTAAAACTATCAGGGGGTGATTAGTGATCGATACCGATGCCAAAAATGCAATCAGTAAAATATTTGTCTGTCTGTCTGTATGTTCTTTATAGAAAGAAAAACTACTCTACGGATTTTAACGAAACTTGGTACAGTTATTCGTCATACTCCTGGGCAGGTTATAGGTAGTACCTATACTTTTCATTACGCTACGATCATTAGGAGCAGAGCAGTGAAGGAAAATGTTGCAAACGGGAGAAGTTAGTCCATTTTTTAAGCTTCCGTCGCGTGTGTAGCCTTAGTGGTTAAAGCTACATAGAAATCATGTATGACGGAAACGTTCTCCTTAAAATTATATAAAAAATATCCTGCGACATCATATGTCTATCTTTAATAGTTGACTCACAATAACACGTGTAACTCCCGATAGCTAAGCAGTTCGGAGCTTCCTGATTATATTTGTCTACTCTTACGTTTATAACACTCTCACTCATCTCTTATTAAAAACCGTTTACATTATTACCTATTTAATAAAAAAAAGTCATCTAAATCGGTATAGAAACACCAAAGTTATACATGAAATACGCTAATAAGCCATGCTATAAGGATTATTTTTGTGTAACAGTCGTAATATATTTTGGCTGTTTATGCGAATAGACGTTCAGAGTGTTCGATCTTATTGACATACAATGCGATAAGCATTGTATGCGCGACTTTTAGTCTTTAAATAATTTATTTTTAGATTTCTTTTGTTGTTCTTTTATAAAATAGGTATTAGTAATTTTGGTAGTGTTTAAATATTCGTTCAAATTAGAAATTATTAATAGTTTACATTTTATTTATTTATAGGTGAAGTTGTAGTCATAGATTTTTAGAAACCGAGTTTTGGCCAATTTATGTTCAGTTTTTTTTTATATTAGGTAGGTGAAAGCGTAGGTACTTTTATTAATTATAGTTGTTGGTATTATTCATTATATTGTAGTTATAGGTTTTTATTTTTAAGCGAAGTAGGTATAGGTAAATAGTACTGGACAGGCGTTTTAGCTTTATTTTCATTTCTTTTTTGTTACAAGTTATACTTACCTACAGATTTCTGGGTATAATTCTATTAGATTTTTTCAGTTTTAGAACCTACATTATTTGGTAATTAATAGGTTTTTTTTTAATATAATAATATGAATAATGAGGTCAGCCGTAAGGTACATTTCTCTTTCCATTCGCTGAAATGCCTTCAGAGTCTCCTGCCTTTGAAGACTAAAATTACGTTAGCGCAAACTCTTATTCGGCCGATTATTGATTATGCCGATGCCTTACCTGGATGCTACTGAGGAGCTATTAAACAAGCTTGAGCGCTTGCAAAACTTAGGTATTCGCTTTGTTTTTGGTCTTCGGAAGTATGACCATGTTTCTCACCTTCGCAAAGAACTCAAGTGGCTCCCTTATATCCGCCTTCGCAGGAACACCCGGATGCTATGTCTCCTTTTTAATATTTTACATAACCCGTCCTATCCTTCTTACCTGCGTGAGCGTTTTACTTACGCTCGCCCTCGGGACACCCCTTGTAGATCGCACCTCAGATCCCTCCTTAAATCCTTTCCTCATAAAACTACTTACTACTCCTATTCCTTCTCCATCCATGCCGTAAGATTGTGGAACTCACTCCCGCCTAGCATTAGAGACTTGAAAACCATTTCAATTTTTAAAATTAGATTGAAAGAGCATTACCTTTCCTCTCAATTGTGATTATTTATAATATTGTATTTACATATCTGTTTATATATTTTTGTGATATGTATGTCTACAGTTAAATATTATAATGCTTATATGTGTACTTATATTTAGGTTAAGACATTCTTATTTTAGTTACTATTCTCTTCCTGTTCTCACACACTATTGTCTACGTTTCTTACTTCATATTTCCTCTCGCAGGCCTGCTGGTAGAAATTTCTTTAGAAATAAGCTGTGCCTTTGTACTCTTTGTTTTTTATGATGTTTTCCTGTGTTTTCTCTTGTGTGTACATAAATCATTAAATAAATAAATAATATAGGCATAATCTAATATATAAATATCTCGTGTCACAGTTTTCGTTCCCATACTCCTTCGAAACGGCTGGACCGATTTAAACGAAATTTTGTGTACATATCATGTAGGTCTGAGAAACGGCCAACATTTATTTTTCATACCCCTAAGTGAGCAGCGGGTGAAACCGCTGGGCACAGCTAGTTAGATATAATTTAGTACGTAAGTACTTGAATTATTTTTGGGTTATGAGACTTAGTTTAGGTTCCTACTTATATATTTTTAAGAATTTAATTTTGGATTTAAGTATTTATTTAGGATCAGTTTTTAGTAGGCACTTGGATTTCTTAAGTGTAAGGTTAGCTATAGTAATAGTTAGGACCTCCAACGTAACTTATTTTGTTAGGTAACTGAATGCCTTTCAATTATTTTCATTAATCCTTACTAATATTATAAAAGCGACAGTGAGTTTGTTTGTTTGTTACGACTTCACGCCTAAATGACCGAACCTATTTTGATGAATTCTGGTATAGAGATAGTTGGTACCCTGGAGACGGACATAGGCAATTTTTTCATAGTGACTAATGTGGGTTGAAGAGGGAAGAAAAGGGGAGAGAAAGATACATTTTTTCGATCATCACGCGGGTTAAAGTTAGCGTTAGCCCAAAGTAGCTATGCCACGCGGACGAAGTCGCGGACGGAAGCTAGTGTTGAATAAAACATGACATTAATTGAAAAGCTGTTAGTTCAGACTTAATCCTCAAAAGAATATTTTTTCTCATTTTGTGGTATTTTTTCTCTTTTTAGATAAATGTACACGTGGTGGCCGAAAATTGAAACATCTTCATGTAGAGCGCATGCGTTGGAAGTATGGTACTTACGTTTAATTCCACTTCACAACTTCGAACATTAGGTGATAGTACTATAACTGGAGGGGCCACTGGATACACAGTTGGATTATCTAAAAATAAAATAGAACATTAGCCTTATTTTTAACACGTTCTTATTAGCTTCACCAATAACTAATTGATGAAATAAAAGCAAAACCAATATGATTGAAAACTATATATTTAAAATAGAATAATAATTGACAAGGACATAATGACCGTGCACAGTATGGACGCGAGAGAGATGCGCCTATATCTGTAGGCGCTATAGCGACATTAGTACAACATTGCTATTCATATACGCGTAGGCGTTCATACTTCTTAACATCCTCTCCTGAACGCAGACGCTTCAAAGTTGACAGCCCATTGACGAGGTCTTCGTGTTTAGGTCGATGAAGTCCTTTTGTTAGAATATCCGCGACCACGTCCCCAGTGCATTTATAAATGAGATTTGTTTCTACATACTGCCTCTCTAAGTAATATTTGACGCACTTCCCGGTGTCCGATTGACCTCAAATCATTCTCACATGTTTAGTTTGGATGACCACGCATGATTGGCTAGGACACGTCATTCTTACAATTATTCACAAAAAGTTGCCGTGTGATCTGTTGCCGGGGCTGCGGGTTGTTCCAAAGAGATACCGCGGCCTCGGAACTTAAAGGGTTAAAGGAGGAATATGGGTGGGTTTTAGTCTGTAAAAGTCTGACACTGCTCCGCCCAGAGCAGAAGCGGTTTGAAGTAGTAGTGAGAAGTGATTTGATGATTTCTCATCCGTCAAAAAAGACACACAGTTATGATTCTCCGAATCCACGCGCGTAGTGTATAATATTTTTATCACTTGTTCGGTAAAGGAAAAGTTCGTGAGGAACCAGCACGCGTGAGAGTTATTTCTCCACGGCATGAAAAGCCAAGTTAGAGAGGGGGCCCATGGGCGGCATGTAAACTCTGACACCAGATTGGGCGCCAACTACATTATAAAGAAATACGGCTCCATAATAGTAACAAAACGGAAACTTACCTACGTGTGCTTCTGAACACTTTAGCTCTGCATTGACAGTAGCCGCGCATGCGCAGGCTAGAACCAATAGACTTGTTGCTGAGAACATGTTGACCAGCTGAGTGTACTATCAACAACAACTCAGCCAACCCTTATATACGGATTAAGATAAGGTGACTTTTTGCATTTTATTGTGTCAAAAATCTAATTATTTTATTAACAATCGATTTATGATTAGTGCATAAGACTAATTATTTAGTTAAGCTTGAGCTAAAATATAGCGTGACCTATTTTGAATGCAATTTATAATTTAACACAATTATTTACGTTTACGTGGTAATTTCAACGCGACACGTACTTATCTAACGATGAACTTCAATACGTGCTTGAAAACCTATTTTTGAAATTCATCTTAATTACATAAACTAAAGTACGGCCAACGAGAAGCGATACCAAATGTAAACAAAACTCATGCTAAAACCCCATCTAAAATGGCCGCCCGAATGTTTGGCGAACCCGTCTTAACGTTGTTATGTTTTTGCCGGGAGAACGAGACATTACGACAAAGGCACAAGATGGAAATTGCTAAATATGAGATTGTCAACGCCACAGTTGTTCATAGGTTAATGTCCTTTCGTATCGCTTCTCTTTGGCCGTACATGTACAGACGCCAGCAGGTCGAGCTATCCGAAACTGTCAACTTTTCCCAATGAACCTTGAACCTAATACTTTAGAAATAAAGTCGAAAATCTATCAAAGAAATCTGACAGATTGTAGTAGCTTGATGTGCAGGCGTCTGTACATTTTAAAAACGTAAAAATGTCTCATAGAAAGAAAGGTCTGAAAAAGAAAATAGGGTGGTAGTAGTATAAGAAATCTACAACGAAAATTTGGACCACTTTTGATGTTTAATTTTGCAACTTTTTCTTCAAACTGCAGTCGTAACTTAGTTTTTCATTGAGTAAATTGTAAATTTTCATATTATTTGATAGAACGTTGAAAATACTGTCATAGTATTGTTTGATGCTACGGAACTTGCCCGATTTTTGTATATATTAGTCAATACCAGCTTATAAACATATTTTCCAATGAAAAGTATAATATGTTTGTCGTGGATTGCTGGCGCAGTGCCAACAGCGCCATCTAACAATTCGTTTGTAAACTAAATTAAATAATATCGCAACCGGAAACGCAAGTGTGCTGCGCGCGCGCTTGGACACGATCGTCGGTAGAAGGGATGAAGCTATAACTGACGAAGCGACCGAGTGCAGAGGTTCAGTCAGTCGGACAGTCGCCCAGTCGAATTGAGTCGAACTCAGTCAGTCTTGGCAGACGCCCGGGACCAACGCACGTGTTTGTTTATTGTGAATTCGTTACGTTTAAATTCGAATAAAGTTATTTTGATTATTTTATCGTTTGAGTGCCCAGTGACAGTGCCTGCATTTAACCTAACCATTTCGGATCACAAAGAAGACCCGATGTTTCCCATCTCGGCCACCTCCTCGACCTCTCGGTCAGAAAGTTGGGCTGAAAAAAAGACGGATGAAAAACGATTTCATGTAGCGGAAATGAGAATGTTAAGATGTATGTGTGGAGTGACAAGAATGGATTAAGTAAGGAATGAATATATTAGAGGAAGTTTGAAAATTGCGCCTGTTACAGAAAAATTGAAAGGGATTCGTTTGTCTTGGTATGGACATGTAATGAGGAGGAAAGCACATGTAACTATAAGAGTGATGGATCTGAATGTTGATGTACGGAGAGCGTGAGGAAGGTCAAAGAAAAGATGGATGAATGGCGTAAGGAATGATATGAAGGAGAAAGGAGTAAATAATACCGTGACGTCTGATAAGAGAGAATGGAAGAAGAAAATGTATTGCGTTAAACCAAATAGAATGGGACAAGGACAGGAAAATAAAAAATGATACGTGAGCTTCAGGGACATCGATTTTTTCTCTATGTGAGTGAAAGTCTAAAGTCGTCTAAAACTTTTTACCTATTATTAAAGAACCATCAAAGAAAACAAAACTAAGAATTCTTACTTTTCACAGTTTAGCATACTATTTCTCAAGTTATCAAGTAATCACTAAGACTTGCTTTATAGATACGGGTGTTAGTGTATAACAAAATTGTTTAAATATCTAACGCACATCTTAAAAAGAGTAGTTTTCGAAATAAAAAACAACATAAATAAGTTTTTCAAATATATTGAGGAAGGTAATAAAAATACATATAAACAATGGATTGTTCACGAAATGTTTTTTTTTCAACATAGAAACAACAACGGTTAATTTGACGTTGATTAAACTAATCCGTTGTACAAGCCAAATGACTTGTCAAGAAAATGGCAAACCATAAACAGTTCTTAATGGTCGATCTGTCCATTATGACTAAGAGAATAATATAAAGCCGAAAATTAAGAGTGAAATATTTCAAGGAAAAGTACCAATTATTTTACTTATTACTCTTTAAAAAATAAATAAGATAACTGTAAATGAAAAAGTAAAATGTACACAATTTTTTTTAGACTTCAAATTGAAGTAAGATATTAAAGGAAGGGCTGATTAGACTTAGCAGAAGATTGTCACAGTAATTGTTCCAGTCTCGTCAGCGGCTCCGCGCCGATGGACACTCAGGTGGTTCCTGCCATGGAAATCTATTGACGGTTCCTGGTCGGTATCACATGCGTAAGCTTGGATGCCACTCACCTTTTTATCACAAAAGTCAGCGGCCTGTATAGAAAAAATATTCATTATTAACAAATAATATTGAAAAAAATACATTTCGGGGCTTACTTCTAAAAGTAATCTATTAAAGACAACCTTTAAATGGAAAATGGGAAGAGGGAGAGACATTACATACATAACTAACATCATTTTGTTAAAGCCTCTCTATTGTCCCACTGCTGGGCAAAGGTCTCTTTGTTTAAATAAAACACCTACTTTCTGAATTAAAGTTATTTTTTTGCTGACAGAATGTTTTTTTTAATAAAAAGAGAGCACCTTTTTATATGGGACTAGCTTTTGCCCGGGGCTTCGCTCGCATTAAATTCGGGGTAACACAGTTCCCCTAGCGCCTTATTGATTTGTAATAGCAACGCTAAGATTTCCCTTTTCTTCCCTCTTTCTCCCTCACATCCCACTTTTTTTAACCACAGCTTGTGTCCGTCTCCTGGTTCCCAACTATCTCTGTACCAATTCATCAAAATCGGTTTAGCTATTAAAGCGTGAAGAGGTAAAAACAAACAAACTCACTTTCGCTTTTATAATATTAGTAAGGATTCCGGCCATAACATATGCCTTTTACCGAAGCTGGGAAACTAACCCCTGAATTACATCTTTTTTACAAAGCCAAAGTCGTTGGTAGTAAAATATAAAATTGAATGAGAAAACTTAAAATGGCACCGAAAACCACAAAAGCCAACAGTCAATTTCTTGATCAGTGGTCAGTTGAACCCATTGGTGTGTCCGTACCTATACGGAGCCTCGCTTTTCGCATTGGCCAAGAAGGATGGTGGATTAAGACCAATCGCTGTTGGTAGCGTTCGTTATGGATTTAGAGAACGAGGGCAGCATTATATTAAAGCTTGACATTAGCAACGCTTTTAATACCTTAGAAAGGGATGTTCTGTTGAGAGAGGTTAAGGAAATTCCTTCACTCTATCCGTTCCTCCATCAGGTCTACAGACTTCCTTCCTTTCCGCTTCAAAAAAGAGGTTGAAGTATGCTCCTTTGGAACCGCTGTACCATTTTGTGCCCATGGCAGTGGAGACCATGGGCAGTTGGGGTAAAAACGCTAAGGACTTTTTTCAGGACTTAGGGCACAGGCTAAACATTGTCAGTGGTGACTCCCGCTCAAGCCGGTTTCTGGCGCAAAGGTTGTCCATAGCTATCCAACGCGGGAATGCGGCAAGTGTAATGGGCACTTTCGCGCCAGGAATAATCAGGGGCGGGTTATTTAATTAGTATTGACATGTAATTTTGTTCAGAAATTATGTAATTAATACAATCATACATAGTTTTTACATTTGAATTTGTTTTTGTTTATCAGAACTATGTCGTCAGCACAACGACATTGTCGAAAATATCATGAGTGACATTTTCGAGAATATCAGTAGTGCAAAGTTAAATATGCAAACAATGAGACGCCATCTATATAATATACTTATAATAAATCTGTATCTGTAAAACTATCAGGGGGTGATTAGTGATCGATACCGATGCCAAAAATGCAATCAGTAAAATATTTGTCTGTCTGTCTGTATGTTCTTTATAGAAAGAAAAACTACTCTACGGATTTTAACGAAACTTGGTACAGTTATTCGTCATACTCCTGGGCAGGTTATAGGTAGTACCTATACTTTTCATTACGCTACGATCATTAGGAGCAGAGCAGTGAAGGAAAATGTTGCAAACGGGAGAAGTTAGTCCATTTTTTAAGCTTCCGTCGCGTGTGTAGCCTTAGTGGTTAAAGCTACATAGAAATCATGTATGACGGAAACGTTCTCCTTAAAATTATATAAAAAATATCCTGCGACATCATATGTCTATCTTTAATAGTTGACTCACAATAACACGTGTAACTCCCGATAGCTAAGCAGTTCGGAGCTTCCTGATTATATTTGTCTACTCTTACGTTTATAACACTCTCACTCATCTCTTATTAAAAACCGTTTACATTATTACCTATTTAATAAAAAAAAGTCATCTAAATCGGTATAGAAACACCAAAGTTATACATGAAATACGCTAATAAGCCATGCTATAAGGATTATTTTTGTGTAACAGTCGTAATATATTTTGGCTGTTTATGCGAATAGACGTTCAGAGTGTTCGATCTTATTGACATACAATGCGATAAGCATTGTATGCGCGACTTTTAGTCTTTAAATAATTTATTTTTAGATTTCTTTTGTTGTTCTTTTATAAAATAGGTATTAGTAATTTTGGTAGTGTTTAAATATTCGTTCAAATTAGAAATTATTAATAGTTTACATTTTATTTATTTATAGGTGAAGTTGTAGTCATAGATTTTTAGAAACCGAGTTTTGGCCAATTTATGTTCAGTTTTTTTTTATATTAGGTAGGTGAAAGCGTAGGTACTTTTATTAATTATAGTTGTTGGTATTATTCATTATATTGTAGTTATAGGTTTTTATTTTTAAGCGAAGTAGGTATAGGTAAATAGTACTGGACAGGCGTTTTAGCTTTATTTTCATTTCTTTTTTGTTACAAGTTATACTTACCTACAGATTTCTGGGTATAATTCTATTAGATTTTTTCAGTTTTAGAACCTACATTATTTGGTAATTAATAGGTTTTTTTTTAATATAATAATATGAATAATGAGGTCAGCCGTAAGGTACATTTCTCTTTCCATTCGCTGAAATGCCTTCAGAGTCTCCTGCCTTTGAAGACTAAAATTACGTTAGCGCAAACTCTTATTCGGCCGATTATTGATTATGCCGATGCCTTACCTGGATGCTACTGAGGAGCTATTAAACAAGCTTGAGCGCTTGCAAAACTTAGGTATTCGCTTTGTTTTTGGTCTTCGGAAGTATGACCATGTTTCTCACCTTCGCAAAGAACTCAAGTGGCTCCCTTATATCCGCCTTCGCAGGAACACCCGGATGCTATGTCTCCTTTTTAATATTTTACATAACCCGTCCTATCCTTCTTACCTGCGTGAGCGTTTTACTTACGCTCGCCCTCGGGACACCCCTTGTAGATCGCACCTCAGATCCCTCCTTAAATCCTTTCCTCATAAAACTACTTACTACTCCTATTCCTTCTCCATCCATGCCGTAAGATTGTGGAACTCACTCCCGCCTAGCATTAGAGACTTGAAAACCATTTCAATTTTTAAAATTAGATTGAAAGAGCATTACCTTTCCTCTCAATTGTGATTATTTATAATATTGTATTTACATATCTGTTTATATATTTTTGTGATATGTATGTCTACAGTTAAATATTATAATGCTTATATGTGTACTTATATTTAGGTTAAGACATTCTTATTTTAGTTACTATTCTCTTCCTGTTCTCACACACTATTGTCTACGTTTCTTACTTCATATTTCCTCTCGCAGGCCTGCTGGTAGAAATTTCTTTAGAAATAAGCTGTGCCTTTGTACTCTTTGTTTTTTATGATGTTTTCCTGTGTTTTCTCTTGTGTGTACATAAATCATTAAATAAATAAATAATATAGGCATAATCTAATATATAAATATCTCGTGTCACAGTTTTCGTTCCCATACTCCTTCGAAACGGCTGGACCGATTTAAACGAAATTTTGTGTACATATCATGTAGGTCTGAGAAACGGCCAACATTTATTTTTCATACCCCTAAGTGAGCAGCGGGTGAAACCGCTGGGCACAGCTAGTTAGATATAATTTAGTACGTAAGTACTTGAATTATTTTTGGGTTATGAGACTTAGTTTAGGTTCCTACTTATATATTTTTAAGAATTTAATTTTGGATTTAAGTATTTATTTAGGATCAGTTTTTAGTAGGCACTTGGATTTCTTAAGTGTAAGGTTAGCTATAGTAATAGTTAGGACCTCCAACGTAACTTATTTTGTTAGGTAACTGAATGCCTTTCAATTATTTTCATTAATCCTTACTAATATTATAAAAGCGACAGTGAGTTTGTTTGTTTGTTACGACTTCACGCCTAAATGACCGAACCTATTTTGATGAATTCTGGTATAGAGATAGTTGGTACCCTGGAGACGGACATAGGCAATTTTTTCATAGTGACTAATGTGGGTTGAAGAGGGAAGAAAAGGGGAGAGAAAGATACATTTTTTCGATCATCACGCGGGTTAAAGTTAGCGTTAGCCCAAAGTAGCTATGCCACGCGGACGAAGTCGCGGACGGAAGCTAGTGTTGAATAAAACATGACATTAATTGAAAAGCTGTTAGTTCAGACTTAAATCCTCAAAAGAATATTTTTTCTCATTTTGTGGTATTTTTTCTCTTTTTAGATAAATGTACACGTGGTGGCCGAAAATTGAAACATCTTTATATATGTATAGTGCGCATGCGTTGGAAGTATGGTACTTACTTTCAATTCCACTTCACAACTTCGAACATTAGGTGATAGTACTATAACTGGAGGGGCCACTGCATCCGCAGTTGGATTATCTAAAAATAAAATAGAACATTAGCCTTATTTTTAACACGTTTTTATTAGCTTCACCTATAACTAATTGATGAAATAAAAGCAAAACCAATATGATTGAAAACTATATATTTAAAATAGAATAATAATTGACAAGGACATAATGACCGTGCACAGTATGGACGCGAGAGAGATGCGCCTATATCTGTAGGCGCTATAGCGACATTAGTACAACATTGCTATTCATATACGCGTAGGCGTTCATACTTCTTAACATCCTCTCCTGAACGCAGACGCTTCAAAGTTGACAGCCCATTGACGAGGTGAAGTCTTCGTATTTAGGTCGATGAAGTCCTTTTGTTAGAATATCCGCGACCATGTCCCCAGTGCATTTATAAATGAGATTTGTTTCTACATACTGCCTCTCTAAGTAATATTTGACGCACTTCCCGGTGTCCGATTGACCTCAAATCATTCTCACATGTTTAGTTTGGATGACCACGCATGATTGGCTAGGACACGTCATTCTTACAATTATTCACAAAAAGTTGCCGTGTGATCTGTTGCCGGGGCTGCGGGTTGTTCCAAAGAGATACCGCGGCCTCGGAACTTAAAGGGTTAAAGGAGGAATATGGGTGGGTTTTAGTCTGTAAAAGTCTGACACTGCTCCGCCCAGAGCAGAAGCGGTTTGAAGTAGTAGTGAGAAGTGATTTGATGATTTCTCATCCGTCAAAAAAGACACACAGTTATGATTCTCCGAATCCACGCGCGTAGTGTATAATATTTTTATCACTTGTTCGGTAAAGGAAAAGTTCGTGAGGAACCAGCACGCGTGAGAGTTATTTCTCCACGGCATGAAAAGCCAAGTTAGAGAGGGGGCCCATGGGCGGCATGTAAACTCTGACACCAGATTGGGCGCCAACTACATTATAAAGAAATACGGCTCCATAATAGTAAGAAAACGGAAACTTACCTACGTGTGCTTCTGAACACTTTAGCTCTGCATTGACAGTAGCCGCGCATGCGCAGGCTAGAACCAATAGACTTGTTGCTGAGAACATGTTGACCAGCTGAGTGTACTATCAACAACAACTCAGCCAACCCTTATATACGGATTAAGATAAGGTGACTTTTTGCATTTTATTGTGTCAAAAATCTAATTATTTTATTAACAATCGATTTATGATTAGTGCATAAGACTAATTATTTAGTTAAGCTTGAGCTAAAATATAGCGTGACCTATTTTGAATGCAATTTATAATTTAACACAATTATTTACGTTTACGTGGTAATTTCAACGCGACACGTACTTATCTAACGATGAACTTCAATACGTGCTTGAAAACCTATTTTTGAAATTCATCTTAATTACATAAACTAAAGTACGGCCAACGAGAAGCGATACCAAATATAAACAAAACCCATGCTAAAACCCCATCTAAAATGGCCGCCCGGATGTTTGGCGAACCCGTCTTAACGTTGTCATGTTTTTGCCGGAAGAACGAGACATTACGACAAAGGCACAAGATGGAAATAGCTAAATATTAAATTGTCAACGCCACAGTTGTTCTTTAGGTTAATGACCTTTCGTATCGCTTCCCGTTGGCCGTACATGTACAGACGCCAGCAGGTCGAGCTATCCGAAACTGTCAACTTTTCCCAATGAACCTTGAACCTAATACTTTAGAAATAAAGTCGAAAATCTATCAAAGAAATCTGACAGATTGTAGTAGCTTGATGTGCAGGCGTCTGTACACTTTAAAAACGTAAAAATGTCTCATAGGAAGAAAGGTCTGAAAAAGAAAATAGGGTGGTAGTAGTATAAGAAATCTACAACGAAAATTTGGACCACTTTTAATGTTTAATTTTGCAACTTTTTCTTCAAACTGCAGTCGTAACTTTGTTTTTCATTGAGTAAATTGTAAATTTTCATATTATTTGAATGAACGTTGAAAATACTGTCATAGTATTGTTTGATGCTACGGAACTTGCCCGATTTTTGTATATTTAAGTCAATACCAGCTTATAAACATACTTTCCAATGAAAAGTATAATATGTTTGTCGTGGAATGCTGGCGCAGTGCCAACAGCGCCATCTAACAATTCGTTTGTAAACTAAATTAAATAATATCGCAACCGGAAACGCAAGTGTGCTGCGCGCGCGCTTGGACACGATCGTCGGTGGAAGGGATGAAGCTATAACTGACGGAGCGACCGAGTGTAGAGGTTCAGGACCGCCAGTGGTCCCGGACGCGTGCGCGAACTCCTGTGCAGCAGCATCGAATCTCGGTTCTCCCGTAGTTATTCAGTGTTCCGTGCAGTGCAAGTGCAGTGAAAGTGAAGCAGTGCAGTTCAAGCGCCTTGCGTCCGAGCCCTCGCCGTTTCGTACACCAGCTGGGTTACGTTACCTTGCCGAGAGCCTCTCCGCTCGGTGAACCCCACTCGGGGTACGTTACCTTGGGGAGAGCCTCTCGGTTTTTTGGAGTACCCCACCTGGGTACGTTACCTTGGCGAGAGCCATCCGCTCGGACCGCTAATTTTTAACCTTTTCCCTGTGTTTACACTGGTGCCTCGCGGTGCCGGTGTGGGCACGGGGGGGGGGAGTTCGCCACCCAGTGCCTAGGCACTGTTGCGGTCGCGGAGGCCACCTCCCAATTTTAAAAATTTAACGTTTGAAGATGCCAAAGTCCGGCGCCCATGGCTCGCGTAGTTCGCTAGGCCATGGAGGCGCCGGCCGAGAAGCAGAAATAGAGGATGACGATCCCCACCCGGAGCTGGGCCGGACGGTGTCGATGCCGCAGATTGACGCCGCATCGCTCGGCGCAGCCCCGGCCGGCCGCCCCCCTCCTCGTAGTGAAGAGAGGAAAGCGACCAGTGCGGGTAAATCTTCCTCTAGAAGAAGCCTGCAAGAAGAAGGGAGAACCCCCCAAGCAGGAAACAGCACGACGACAGCTGTGCCCGGCCCGTCGACGTCAGTGGCGCCTGCGCGCGCTGCGCCTCAGGCGACGCCGAGCCGACCGCACGCCGTAGCCGTGCGCCCGTCCTCGTTCCGCCCGGTGCCCATACAAGCTCCGGGCCCTACTGTACCCCCCGGCCGCGCGTCTCGTCCTCGTGCCCCGGTTGTGCGTAGTAACGTACGGGATTCTATGCCCCCACCGCGTTCCAGAGCACCCCATGCGTCACCGGACGCACCGATTCCGCGTGCAACCGCGCCGCCCGCGCGCACCGCTGCGCCCCCCGCGCGCCCCGCCGCGCCTCCCGCGCGCACCAGGTGCCAAAAGTTTAGGCACTCGTCGCACCAGTGCCATCGCCCCCTCGCCTGCGTCCGCTGCGGAGAAGGACACACCGCGCGCGACTGCCCTCGTCCACGTGAGGAGCCAGCCACGTGCGCAAACTGCGGGGGCGACCACCCCGCAAATAACATCAAGTGCCCCGTATTTAAGACGGAGGCACGAAACAGGCGGGCGGGAACAGTCGCCGCCACGACCCCCTCACAGAGGCCAGCAGAGGTTCCAGTGAGGGCACCAAAATCAGTCCCCTTAGAGGCCCAAGGCGCGACCCTGATGGCAGCGGCCAACGGACCCACCAACAGGGGAGAAGCTCCCCCCTCCTCCAGACGGAAGAACCGGAAACGGAAGAAGCGCGGTGGCAAGGGGAAGAAATCTACGCCCCCCCCCGCCGCTGCCACAGAAACTCCGGAGCCCACTAGACGGGCCGACCAAGAATCGGCGGAGGCACAAACCTCAGCAGCTTCGAAACCCCCAGTCCACATGCCCACGGCCGGCGCCGGCATAGCGCGGCCAAAGGGCATAACCACGGAAGGGCAAACATGGAAGACCAGGAGCGCCGACGCAACACCCGGTGCCGGCGGTCTCAGCAAGAACAGGAAGGAGGTGACAGCTTGCGCAATCCGGCTGCTGATGGAACTTATCAGGGCCATCAGACAAGGCCAGGATGTGGAGCCGGTGGTCCTCGACGGCCTGACCGCCTTATTCACCCTTTACCATGGATAGGCCGTTGAGGATTATCCACTGGAACGCTCGCGGCCTTCGTGGCAAGGTCGCCCCGCTCCGCCGCCTCCTCAGAGATGAGGACATAGACGTGGCGCTAATCAGCGAGACGCACCTGGGACCCGAGGACCGACTCAAAGTCCCTGGTTTCCTCGCTTACAGAAAGGACGAAAGGTCGGCACTCGAAACCCGCTACCGTGGTCTGGCGGTACTCGTGAAGCGAAGAGTCGTCCACCAGGAACTTCCCGTGCCAACGCTCGGCACGCTCTACGCGCTGGGTGTGCAGCTGCATGTCGCCGGCGAAGACCTCGCCCTATACGCCTGCTACAAGGCGCCCTCAACCAAACTGAATCTCTCGGAGCTGAGGGCCCTTCTGAACAACAACGGGGGTGCGACGGTCCTTGCAGGCGACCTAAACTGCAAGCACCCGGCGTGGAACTCCACTACCACCAACAGCGCGGGAAGACAGCTCTTCGCAGACGCGGAAGCCTTCGGATACACGGTGTCCGGCCCAGAGACGCCTACCCACTATCCGGAAATACAATATCACATGCCGGACGTGCTGGATATCGTGGCCTTCCGAGGGCTACACTGCCAGATCACGCAACAAGTGCTAGAGGACGACATGCAATCTGACCATCATCCTGTGCTTGTCGTCCTATCGGGGATGCCGACCCGACAGAAGCCCTTAGCGCCACGTCGCAAGATTTGCTGGAATACTTTTAAGGAGAGGATTGAGGCCACCACTCCAACTCGGCCCTTGACTACCTCCGCAGACGTCAACTCGATGGCAGATGACGTCACTGCTTGCATTCGGAGCGCCCTGGACTCGGCGACTACCGAAGTACCTCAGGGGAGAGTGCATCAGCCGCCCCTGCCAGCGTATCTATTACGGATGATCGCCGAGAAAAGGCGCCTTCGCAAGCAGTGGCAGCAATTACGATGCCCCACCCTAAAGACCAGGGTTAATCGTCTCGCGGAGAGGATTAAGGCTGAGTTGAGAGACCAAGAGTCCGAGAGCTGGGAACGCATGATTGAGGAGACGGCTGACAGCTGGCCGTGCGTTCACAAGCTGTGCCGCCGGCTAACTGGCACCCCAGCTCCGGTACGCCCTCTACAAAACGGCAGCGGGGCGCTCGTGTACGTGGCGGAGGACCGAGCGGAGGTCTTCGCCGAGCATCTGGAGCGTCAATTCCGACCGAATCCGACCAGTGACGTCGAACATGTCGCAACAGTCGAGAAACACCTTGGGGACTACTTCGCCGCGCCGATAGCCCCCGAGGAGGACGCCATATTTTTCCCGCCTGGGGCAGTCAGACGCGCCATCCTAAAGACGCCGCCCAGGAAGGCGCCCGGTGCGGACGGTATCACCAATACAGCGCTGCGCCAACTACCGTTCCGCATGGTAGCGGCCTTGGCGCGCCTGTTCACGGCGATACTGCGCACCGGGACTTTCCCTGCTGCGTGGAAGGAAGGGCGCGTTATCATGCTGCCTAAGGCGGGGAAAAACATCCTGAAGCCGGAGAGCTACCGGCCTATCACGCTGCTGGCGACCATCTCCAAGGTGTTCGAAATTCTCCTGTTGCGACATCTCCAGCCGCACATCACTCCACGACCCGAACAGTTTGGGTTCAGGTCGGAACACAGCACGACGCTCCAGTTGTCGAGGGTACTGCACCACATGGCACAAGCCTTAAACAAGAAGGAGTACACGGTTGCAGTATTCCTCGACATGGAGAAGGCCTTCGACCGCGTGTGGCACGACGGTCTCATCTTCAAACTAGCGACCTCCAATGCGCCCCGCCGCGTAGTAAAGGTGGTCCAATCTTTCCTCACAGACAGGAGTTTCCGCGTGGTGGTCGAGGGAGCGCTCTTCAGCGCCCGCCCGGTGCTTGCGGGCGTTCCGCAGGGTAGCTGCGTGTCGCCGGCGTGTTACACACGTTACACCTACGACATCCCCACTACGCCAGACACGACGCTCGCGCTGTACGCGGACGACGCCGCGTACCTAACAACCTCGCTAAATGCGAAATACGCGGCGACGAAGATGCAGCGCGTAATGGATTTGCTGCCGGACTGGCTGTCTAAGTGGCGGCTGTCGGTGAACGTGGGTAAGACGCAGGCGCTGATCACCGGCTTTGCGCCCCTCCCACCACCCCTAACCCTACATGGAGCCGAGGTCGCGTGGTCGCCCCGGGTGAAATACCTGGGCGTCACCATCGACCGACGGCTCACGATGGGGCCACACGTCCGCCAGGTCACGGCGCGGACCAGGGTCGCCCGCGCCCGCCTCCGTCCAGCGCTCTCGTCCCGTCTCCCGGTGCGCGTCAAGTTGGGCGTGTATAAACTATATATACGCTCAATTTTGACCTACGCCACCCCTGCTTGGTATGCCCTCACGAGTGAGGGAAACAAGAAACTCCTCCGCACGCAACAAAATCTTGCGTTGCGGACTATCGTTGGTGCCCCTCGCTACGTGAGGAACCAGGTCATCCAGCGGGACCTCGGGACTGAGAGCCTGGACGACTTCATCCGACGCCTCGCGACGAGAATGTTCGCGCGTGCCGACGCATCTGCTTGGCCGCATGTTAGGCAGATAGCGCCCTGGCACGCGCGCCCCCCTGATGCGCGACCCCTTCCCCGCAACCTGGTGGCGGACATAGACCCCATCGCACCGGACTGGACGCCGGGGTAAGCTGTACAGGCTACACACAGCTTGCCCCACAAAAAGACTCCACACACTACACATGCACCCAGCTGCACGTCGTGTGCTAAGTTAATATAGGCACGACGTGCAGCTTGACCACACATGCGCCACTTTACACACATAAAGACACACGCGTGGAGCCGCGGCTGCGGGCGCGCGACCCATGCAACACACTGGGCGGTGTCACTCAATACAATACCGCCCACACACTCATAACGGCTCCTCAGTCCGTAACGCAACCGGCTAGCTCTGGGAACGGGACGGACGGGAGCCTCACTTCCATTGTAGGTGCGTCGGAGTCGGCACCTCTGTCGCTGGTCGTCTCCTGCTGGGCCTCCCCCGGGAAACCGGGGGTCTCACCCGGCAGGGACTGACCGCCGAGGTGTCGTGAAGCAAACAGTGCTGTTTACAGCACTGTAGGCGCGCCTACGAAAACAACACAGCAGCTACACACACAGGCACATCTGCATGTGCCACCACCCCCCCCAGCCAATAAGGCAAACCTAAGGACGGGCCCGTTTTAGCGGGCCGAGGTATAGCTCCCGCGGTAAAGGGGCGATGCCCCGAGACCGCTAGCCGCGCCCCCCTGCGGGGACGCAGCGACGACTAACACATGGTAGAGGTTCAGTCAGTCGGACAGTCGCCCAGTCGAACTCAGTCAGTCTTGGCAGACGCCCAGGACCAACGCACGTGTTTGTTTATTGTGAATTCGTTACGTTTAAATTCGAATAAAGTTATTTTGATTATTTTATCGTTTGAGTGCCCAGTGACAGTGCCTGCATTTAACCTAACCATTTCGGATCACAAAGAAGCTCCGATGTTTCCCATCTCGGCCACCTCCTCGACCTCTCGGTCAGAAAGTTGGGCTGAAAAAAAGACGGATGAAAAACGATTTCATGTAGCGGAAATGAGAATGTTAAGATGTATGTGTGGAGTGACAAGAATGGATTAAGTAAGGAATGAATATATTAGAGGAAGTTTGAAAATTGCGCCTGTTACAGAAAAATTGAAAGGGATTCGTTTGTCTTGGTATGGACATGTAATGAGGAGGAAAGCACATGTAGCTATAAGAGTGATGGATCTGAATGTTGATGTACGGAGAGCGTGAGGAAGGTCAAAGAAAATATGGATGAATGGCGTAAGGAATGATATGAAGGAGAAAGGAGTAAATGATACCGTGACGTCTGATAAGAGAGAATGGAAGAAGAAAATGTATTGCGTTAAACCAAATAGAATGGGACAAGGACAGGAAAATGAAAAATGATACGTGAGCTTCAGGGACATCGATTTTTTCTCTATGTGAGTGAAAGTCTAAAGTCGTCTAAAACTTTTTACCTATTATTAAAGAACCATCAAAGAAAACAAAACTAAGAATTCTTACTTTTCACAGTTTAGCATACTATTTCTCAAGTTATCAAGTAATCACTAAGACTTGCTTTATAGATACGGGTGTTAGTGTATAACAAAATTGT
Organism: Ochropleura leucogaster; assembly: GCA_958449745.1. Classification (NCBI taxonomy): domain Eukaryota; kingdom Metazoa; phylum Arthropoda; class Insecta; order Lepidoptera; family Noctuidae; genus Ochropleura; species Ochropleura leucogaster. Next base: position 5,219,023 of record OY288228.1, on the reverse strand, counting down.
TTAAATATCTAACGCACATCTTAAAAAGAGTAGTTTTCGAAATAAAAAACAACATAAATAAGTTTTTCAAATATATTGAGGAAGGTAATAAAAATACATATAAACAATGGATTGTTCACGAAATGTTTTTTTTTTTCAACATAGAAACAACAACGGTTCATTTGACGTCGATTAAACTAATCCGTTGTACAAGCCAAATGACTTGTCAAGAAAATGGCAAACCATAAACAGTTCTTAATGGTCGATCTGTCCATTATGACTAAAAGAATAATTTAAAGCCGAAAATTAAGAGTGAAATATTTCAAGGAAAATACCAATTATTTTACTTATTACTCTTTAAAAAATAAATAAGATAACTGTAAATGAAAAAGTAAAATGTACACAATTTTTTTTAGACTTCAAATAGAAGTAAGATTAATAATAAATAATAAATAAATTAATAAATAAATTCATTTATTTCTCACCACAATATTAAAAGATTACATGGATATTGTTTCGTAACTGATTCAAAAAGAACATACTATAACATTGTGGGAGACTGGTGCCTAAGCTAGGCTTATTGCCTGTGTTATAGGACACCAGGACCCCACCCCGAGTAACATTGTCGGGACGTACTAAAACAATACACCTTTAGTTGCGGCAAGTTCAGTGTTGTGGGAGGTAAGTTTTATAAAGGTAAAGATATTAAAGGAAGGGCTGATTAGACTTAGCAGAAGATTGTCACAGTAATTGTTCCAGTCTCGTCAGCGGCTCCGCGCCGATGGACACTCAGGTGGTTCCTGCCATGGAAATCTATTGACGGTTCCTGGTCGGTATCACATGCGTAAGCTTGGATGCCACTCACCTTTCTATCACAAAAGTCAGCGGCCTGTATAGAAAAAATATTCATTATTAACAAATAATATTGAAAAAAATATATTTCGGGGCTTACTTCTAAAAGTAAACTATTAAAGACAACCTTTAAATGGAAAATGGGAAGAGGGAGAGACATTCCATACATAACGAACATCATTTTGTTAAAGCCTCTCTATTGTCCCACTGCTGGGCAAAGGTCTCCCCTTTCACTAGGGAATTCAATACCGGTATTACGGGATCCCGTAATACCGTAATCACGGATATATTTTGGTCTTTTTTCAATACCGGTACTGACGAGCTAATACCGTGATTACGGTATTACAATCATTTTCATAGAGACAGTGAGAATATGGCTGATATGACGATAGAAGAACCTTCTTCTTCTTCTTCAAGTTGTGAAAATGAAGACACGTCCATACAAAAGCAATTAGAAAGGGAGATTTCTAAATTGCCTAAAAGTATGGATTAGGCCTCGGCTGTAACCACAAGCTTGTGTTTTGATGAATAATAAGTGTAGAGAGAGATGTGTGTCTTTGAAACTGCTGGGGGTAGACGTGAGATATTTCTATCGGCGGCATACAAATATTTACTGTCTGTTGTACCCAAAGTGTTGAAGCAGAGCGTGCTTTTTCGTCAGCAGGCTATTTATGTAACAGGCTAAGAAGTTCGCTTTCTGATTCGACCTTAAATGCACTTTCTTTTTTGCGATCACACTTTAAAATAAAAAAAAAACGAAAATATCTTTTGATTAAAAATGTTTCAATATGATATATATGTTTATATTTTTATTATTGTTTGTCAGCAAATTTGCAAAATACTATTTGATTTATTTTGGACTTTATGATTGTTTTTTTTTTTAATAAATACATATAATACTTAGCGTTAGTAAAATTCAAACCAAATATAAGTATAGATCTCATTATCATTGTAAATTGCATAATTTAAGTTAATTGCCTACTGCGATATTACATTTAGTTTAAGATTTGGTTACGTTTATAAATCCTAGTCCTATAATCAATCACAATGACGGACCTGTTGGTCCAGTGGTTAGTGGCCCTGACTGCTGAGCCGGAGGTCGTGGGTTCGATTCCCACCCGGGACAAACTTTGTGTGATGAGCATGATTGTTTGTTCTGTGTCTGGGTGTGATTTATCTATAATATGTATGTACAGTGAAACCTGGATAAGTGAGACTTGAAGGGACGAGAGAATTAGTCTCACTAAAAGAGTTATTCCACTAACCCAAGGTCTCCACTAACAGAGGTGATTCAGGGCCAAGGTGTCGGGACCTCAGCATGAGGTCCAGTTATGGAGGTTTCTCACTTACCCAGGTCCCACTTAACAAGGTTTCACTGTATTTATAAATTATATAAGTATGTATATCAGTTGTCTGGTTACCATAACACAAGCTCTGCTTAGCGTGGGATCAGATAGCCGTGTGTGAGTTGTCCCAAGATATTATTTATTTTAATCAATACCAAATCAGTCTTTGTCTTTGACGGATTTGGAAACAAAATAAGTATTTAAATGTTTTTTTTAATGCCCTAATTAAAGTTCTTATGAACCTTAAAAGAATCCATAAGAAAGGATAAGAGTCAAGCGCTAGTTTTTTTTTTTTTAAAAGGCTTGAAAAACTTGAGTTGAATACCGTGATCACGTGATCACGGTATTGAAATTTCTAATACCGGTACTAATACCGGTATTGAAAAAATCCGGTATTTGAAAGCCCTACCTTTCACTTACCAAACCTCTCTAAAAAAAGCTTAAAATGGCACCGAAAACCACAAAAGCCGACAGTCATATTTCTTGATCAGTGGTCAGTTGAACCCATTGGTGTGTCCGTACATACGGTGCCTCGCTTTTCGCATTGGCCAAGAAGGATGGTGGATTAAGACCAATCGCTGTTGGTAGCGTTCGTTATGGATTTAGAGAACGAGGGCAGCATTATATTAAAGCTTGACATTAGCAACGCTTTTAATACCTTAGAAAGGGATGTTCTGTTGAGAGAGGTTAAGAAAATTCCTTCACTCTATCCGTTCCTCCATCAGCTCTACTGACTTCCTCCTAATCTCTTCTATGACAGTAATCTTATTCTTTCTCAAGTGGGAGCCCAGCAGGGAGATCCGCTAGGTCCACTTGTTTTTAGTCTAGCAATACACAGAGTGCTTGTTGAACTTAAATCTCCGTTGAATGTGTGGTACCTTGCCGATGGCACTATTGGGGGTAAACCGGAGCACGTGCTCCAGGATCTAGAGGCTCTTATTCCACACCGTAGAGAGCTAGGTCTCGAGGCGAATCCCTCGAAATGTGAATTCTTCCCCTGTAGTATCGGGGCTCGTAAACACTTCTCTCGTTTTGATACTCTTTTACCAGGTCTCAAGGAACTTACTCCTTCCAATTTCAGCCTTTTAGGTTCTCCTATTTTTCTTACCGCAGTTCCTAGGCCATTGATTCTAAAATACGTCTTCTCCTTACCACTCACGAACGACTTAAAGATCTTTCCGCACACGTTGTTATTGTTCTGCTGCGTATGTGCTTTGCCTTCCCGAAGATCGCATAGTTGCTACGAACCACCTCTACTTGGGTTTGCTAAGAGGAAGTTTCTTCTTTTGACAAAGTTTATAAATCAATTGTGGAGTCGATCCTCAATGTCTCCCTGGGTGACACCCAGTGGAGTCAGGCGGCTCTACCGGTTCGCTGTGGTGGTCTTGGGGTGCGTCGTGCGGGGGATGTGGGCCTGCCGGCTTTTTTGGCGTCCGCCCACGGTGCTGCCAGCCTTGTCACTGTCTTATTGAGTCCAAATGGTGATGAGGTCGGCATACTGTTTGCGTCGGATGCTGTTTCAGCTTGGACGGCCCTCAACCCGAGTACAGCTACCCCTGCAGCACTGCACGTTCAGCGGGCGTGGAACAACGAGGGGGTGAAAGGGGCCCAAGGAAATTTGTTAAGGGAGGCATCAGGGGCCGATATGGCCAGACTACGAGCTGTGTCGCAACCCGAATCTGGGGCGTGACTGCACGCGCTGCCACCTGGGCACTTTACTCGACGACGACTCTTTGCGGGTGGCGGTGGCCTTCCGCCTAGGCTGCAAGGTGTGTGTACCCCATGTATGCACCTCCGGTTCTATGGTGGAGGCCGTTGATCATCATGATCTGAGTTGTCGTCGTTGCACAGGGAGGTTTCCGCGACATCACGCCCTCAACGACATAGTTCGTTGAGCCCTTGTATCGGCCAATGTTCCTTGCCGTCTTGAACCTTCGGGTCTGAGTAGATCTGATGGAAAGAGGCCGGACGGGCTGACATTGGTGCCCTGGAGGAATGGTAAGTGCCTAATTTGGGACGCCACATGTGTCTGCACTGTTGCCTCCAGCCACCTGTGTCGCACCGTCCACTCTCCGTCAGCCGCCGCGGAAGATGCCGCTTCAAATAAGAGGTTGAAGTATGCTCCTTTGGAACCGCTGTACCATTTTGTGCCCTTAGCAGTGGAGACCATGGGCAGTTGGGGTAAAAACGCTAAGGACTTTTTTCAGGACTTAGGGCACAGACTAAACATTGTCAGTGGTGACTCCCGCTCAAGCCGGTTTCTGGCGCAAAGGTTGTCCATTGCCATCCAACGCGGGAATGCGGCAAGTGTAATGGGCACTTTCGCGCCAGGAATAATCAGGGGCGGGTTATTTAATTAGTATTGACATGTAATTTTGTTCAGAAATTATGTAATTAATACAATCATACATAGTTTTTATATTTGAATTTGTTTTTGTTTATCAGAACTATGTCGTCAGATCAACGACATTGTCGAAAATATCAGGAGTGACATTGTCGAGAATATCAGTAGTGCAAAGTTAAATATGCATACAATGAGACGCCATGTTCAATAAAACATGACATTAATTGAAAAGCTGTTAGTTCAGACTTAAATCCTCAAAAGAATATTTTTTCTCATTTTGTGGTATTTTTTCCTCTTTTTAGATAAATGTACACGTGATGGCCGAAAGTTGAAACATCTTCATATATAGTGCGCATGCGTTGGAAGTATGGTACTTACGTTCAATTCCACTTCACAACTTCGAACATTAGGTGATAGTACTATAACAGGGGGGAGCACTGGAAACTCAGTTGCATTATCTAAAAATAAAATAGAACATTAGCCTTATTTTTACTTATTTTTAACACGTTTTTATTAGCATCACCTATAACTAATTGATGAAATAAAAGCAAAAGCAGTATGATTGAAAACTATATATTTAAAAGAATAATATTTGACAAGGACATAATGACCGTGCACAGTATAGACGCGAGACAGATGCGCCTACATCTATAGGCCATATAGCGACATTAGTACAACATTGCTATTCATATAAGCGTAGGCCTTCATACTTCTTAACACGAATGATGTAATCAAATATTACGCCAGTATGTAGAAAAAAATCTCCCTTAAGAAATTTGGTCGTGAGATCAGTGCTGATTAATAATAAATCGGTTCTATCGCCAAGATGGTCTCAAGACATTGTAGACCTTATTGTAAAACCATCTACTCCTTAAAATAGCGTTTGACAGTGGTTTGACTTGTGTTGGTCTGTGTACGATACGTAAAAAAACAGAGTGCCTGCCGTTTTGCCAAAACGATTTTGACAAAATCTCATGAGCCAAACTAATTTTGGCAACTTTTTTTATACCTTGCAGTATTTTGAAATAATTTTAGTACCTACGCTTATTTTTATTTGGTAATTTTTTTATATGGCAAAATGTTATCAAGGATAATGTCATCATGGCATTTGGTCTTTAATAAAATGATTAATTACAGCAAACTATCTTCAGACAGTAAACGTTTGGTAAAACGATTTCATTAAGTACGTTCTACCTTTTTTTTTTAAATGTGTATAGTGTATAGTTTTAACCAAACCTAACGGTTTGGTTAAAACTGTGACCTCCTACGCCAGAAACGATTTGCACAAATAGAAAAAAAAGAGATTGTTTTTAGTAGATTACCCGGAACTGAACTATTTAGATTAGGATAATTAATTTAAAAAAATGTAAGGTTGGGTTAGGTTAAGTTTGCTAAGAATGACTACATTTTATAGAAGAAAAAAAATGGAAAATCAGCGTTACTTATTTGATTTTGCGTAAACACTGTTATTCCAATTGAAATAGTTGCCTAAATAAAAAATGTTAAAAGTTGGTAAACAAGCTATGGTTTAAACGTTAATTTTCCAAATATAAGGTTTGCGTTAAAAAAAATTGTGAATAAGGTTTTCACTAAGTAATAATTTGACAAATGACATTATCGAAAAAAAAATGGAAAGTAAAAATTTGTCAAATTCCTATAGGTCAAACAAGGAAGACCTGAAAAAAGACTTGTTTTTGTGGCGCCACGCGTGTGTGTAATTAACAGTAATAAAATATATACAAAAAATTATCATAACAGAAACTTTATTCGGAATAGGCTTTTGACAGATCAGAATTTTTTATTCCATTTTAGGTTCTGGCAACATCGGCCTTTTGAGATCAATATGACAGATTCTATGTCATCTGTGGTAAAATAAAGACCACATTTCAAACTGTCTAGTAATTTGTATTGAATGTGGTGCGACTGGGTATAAAGCTGAGATGATCTTGATACTGTATTTCTTAATTAAGATAGTTCTTAAAAGCATGATCTTACGCTGAGACCGAGATTTTCTCAAGACCAAGAATGAGATTTGTTTCTAAATACTGTCTTTAGAAGTAAAATTTGACGCACTTCCCGGTGTCCGATTGACCTCAAATCACTCACATGTTTAATTTGGATGACCACGCATGATTGGCTCGGACACGTCATTCTTACAATAATTCAGAAAAAGTTGCTGTGTGATCTGTTGCCGGGGCTGCGGGTTGTTCCAAAGAGATACCGCGGCCTCGGAACTTAAAGGGTTAAAGAAGGAATATGGGTGGGTTTTAGTCTGTAAAAGTCTGACACTGCTCCGCCCAGAGCGGAAGCGGTTTGAAGTAGTAGTGAGAAGTGATTTGATGATTTCTCATCCGTCAAAAAAGACACAGTTATGATTCTCCGAATCCACGCGCGTAGTGTATAATATATTTATCACTTGTTCGGTAAAGGAAAAGTTCGTAAGGAAACCAGCACGCGTGAGAGTTATTTCTCCACGGCCTGAAAAGCCAAGTTAGAGAGGGGGCCCATGGGCGGCATGTAAACTCTGACACCAGGTTGGTCGCTAACTACATGATAAAGAAATAAGGCTCCATAAAAGTAACAAAACGGAAACTTACCTACGTGTGCTTCTGAACACTTTAGCTGTGCATTGACAGTAGCCGCGCATGCGCAGACTAGAACCAATAGACTTGTTGCTGAGAACATGTTGACCAGCTGAGTGTACTATCAACAACAACTCAGCCAACCCTTATATACGGATTAAGATAAGGTGATTTTTTGCATTTTATTGCGTCAAAAATCTAATCATTTTATTAACAATCGATTTATGATTAGTGCATAAGACTAATTATTTAGTTAAGCTTGAGCTAAAATATAGCGTGACCTATTTTGAATGCAATTTATAATTTAACACAATTATTTACGTTTACGTGGTAATTTCAACGCGACACGTACTTATCTAACACTGAACTTCAATACGTACTTGAAAACCTATTTTTGAAATTCATCTTAATTACATAAACTAAAGTACGGCCAACGAGAAGCGATACCAAATGTAAACAAAACCCATGCTAAAACCCCATCTAAAATGGCCGCCCGAATGTTTGGCGAACCCGTCTTAACGTTGTCATGTTTTTGCCGGGAGAACGAGACATTACGACAAAGGCACAAGATGGAAATAGCTAAATATTAGATTGTCAACGCCACAGTTGTTCTTTAGGTTAATGACCTTTCGCATCGCTTCTCGTTGGCCGTACATGTACAGACGCCAGCAGGTCGAGCTATCCGAAACTGCCAACTTTTCCCAATGAACCTTGAACCTAATACTCTAGAAATAAAGTCGAAAATCTATCAAAGAAATCTGACAGATTGTAGTAGCTTGATGTGCAGGCGTCTGTACATTTTAAAAACGTAAAAATGTCTCATAGGAAGAAAGGTCTGAAAAAGAAAATAGGGTGGTAGTAGTATAAGAAATCTACAACGAAAATTTGGACCACTTTTGATGTTTAATTTTGCAACTTTTTCTTCAAACTGCACTCGTAACTTAGTTTTTCATTGAGTAAATTGTGAATTTTCATATTATTTGAATGAACGTTGAAAATACTGTCATAGTATTGTTTGATGCTACGGAACTTGACCGATTTTTGTATATTTTAGTCAATACCAGCTTATAAACATATTTTCCACTGAAAAGTATATGTTTATGTCGAATTGCTAAAATATATATTTTAGTTGTACTAGTTCTACAAGTCCAATTTAAGGGACCTTGTTTTAGTCTTATACTTATCACCGTAGTTCTAAAAAATATAATTCATTATGCACGCTGTTTTGATGTTTGCATGCATTGAGTAATTAGTTTTAATTACATCCGAAATAAATTTAAAAAAACCGACTTCTAAAATCCACCAAAACGTGAAGAACAATAAAAGGTTATTGGGTATTTTGTTGGAACATTCGACGCACGGCGTACCTACACAAAATATGGGCAATAGGGCATGGTATTTACATAAATATATCTGCAACCCAGTAGTATGGGTCGCATTCTTGTGGGCCTTGTGCGAATTGTGAAAAGAAAAATTGTACATATAGAGTAGGTTCCTATCTCTGGAGCCCTAACCACCGGTAGCTTGGACCCTGCTCCCGTTACCGGCGGAAACCTATTTTTATATGTTTTTTATTTTTATTTTCTAAGAAAAAATTAAAAGTGTAATTATACGATGTCAAATAAATAATACATTGATACAGAAAGCGGTACTCCTGGTCACGGCTCGTATTGTTAGGAGGTTCCTTTCTCTGGAGCCCTGACCCGCCGCCGGTAGCTTCGACCCTGTTCCCGAAACCGGTGGGCTACTATTTTTATATTTTTAAATATTTTTTTTTTGTTTTGCTAAGAAATATGTAAAAATATAAAAAATATGTAAACAAATAAATATAAAAAAAGGAAATAATAATGAAATAGTTTATTTATGCAAATAATAGACACAGAAAACTGTTTGAAATAAAGCAAAATATAAAGTCAAAGTAAAGTCAAAGTAATTTATTTGTCAAAAACATGGTGTGGAGGATGGTACATACAATAATGGAAAGTTCAACATGTTTCACCATTACTAGGTATACAAATATTGGGTATGTCATTTAAAATTAATTTATACTACTTAATACAGATTGCGATTGAAAAATACTATGTCATACATTTTACTCCTAATTATTTTAAGATACTATATTGATTGGCATTCATTAATTTTCAGTTCTAGTCAATTTCATAATTTCATTAGATAATTAATTTAATTAATACATTTTATTATGTCACCATTGGGTTATAATCATTAAAAAGTTTTTGTAAAGTCATTCTTGTCATTAAAAAAATCATTTAAGTTATAATAGCATTTCTCTAACAACCACTCACGTAATGTTATTCTAAATAGTCTTAGTAATCGAATCTCCCTTATACGTTTTGGTATTTTGTTAAAGACCCGTATTGCCATCATGCTACAGTTTTTTTGATACAAGGAACTTTTGCAGCAAGCTGTTCTAAGCATTGTTGGATCCCTACTAGAGTACAATTTTTTTTCTCCAAAAGTTTCGAATAACTCTGGGTGTTCTTTAACAAATACACCCATTTGCATAATATACAGGTTAGTGAGAGTTAGCAATCCAAGTTTCTTAAATAGTGGACGGCACGATTCTAAAGGTCCAATGCCACATATTGCCCTTACACATTTTTTCTGAACAAGAAACACTTTATTTATATTTGTAGAGTTTCCCCAAATCAAAAGACCATATCTGAGAACGGAAGCGACATATCCGTGATATGCCGTTAGGGCCGCTTTTTCGCTAGCAATTCGTCTTAATTTCTTTAATGCGAATACGAATTTATTAATTTTACTACATACTAGATCTATATGACCCTTCCAGTTGCAGTGCTGATCGATCAATATTCCGAGAAATCTATATTGATCGGTTGGCTCAATGAGCTGCCCATCCCATATAATACAATATACGCATTATTATCATGTCTTTGGGCAGAGAAAATTAAGTTAGCTACACATACTGGTCTATGCATAGTAAAAATTATGAACCCTGTTTGAATATAGACCTGCTCCAAGAGCCAAGTGGAAGTTTTAGATTTGACATTTTTATTAAGGTTTATTATATCTAGTTCTTTTTGTACTTTTCTAAAAACTTGGTGGCCTAAGACATAGTATTGACGTCTTACGAAGGAAGTCTTGAAGGTGGAGGCAAGCAGGCAGCATGTATCTTCAAGACAGATTGGAGAACAAAGAGCTGCCAAAACGTCAGTACTTGGCAATTGGCGTAAAGTTGCGTTGTGTGGTATCGGTGGGGTTTCCTTAGCATAACTTTAAGCACAGCCCTTTGTGACCTTTCCGCTTTTAGAAGATAGGTTTTTGCTGCTCTACCCCATACGGTTACGCAGTATCCAATAACCATTAGCACAGAGTGAAGTATACCATTTTGAGAATTTCAATACCGGTGGATTCTCGGAGTGATTTGAATTCTTACTAATATTATAAAAGCGAAAGTGAGTTTGTTTGTTTGTTACGTCTTCACGCCTACATGGCTAAACTGATTTTGATGAATTTTGGTACAGAGATAGTTGGGATCCTGGAAACGGAAATAGGCTTTTTTTCACCCCTACGTGAGCCTTTCAACCAAGATCGCTGTATCGTCTGCAAATGCATAGATTTCACTACCTGGTATTGATATTCTACTGAGGTTATCTACATAAATTTGAAAAAGTGTGGGGCCTAGAATGATCCCTTTTGGGACATTTTATAGCACAACCTGTTCATCGCTGTATGTAGAGCCAATATTTACCCGCTGGGTGCGATGTCCTAGGTAATCTTTGAAAATTTCTAAAGATATGCCACATACACCCAGGCACTCAAGCTTTGAAATTAGTTTGGGAACAGAAACTGTGTCAAAGGCTTTCGACAAGTTCAAGAATATAACAAGGCACTTTTTACTGCTGTCCAGTTTTCTTGCAATAGATTGAGTTAGAGCCAGCACAGCGTCTTCGGTTGAGACTCCGGACCGGACACACTGATTATCTGCTATAATTTTCTATTTATCGAGAAAGCTTAGGTTAAGGCTAAGAATCTTTTCGAGGATTTTGGAAAGTGACAAAAGTACTGAAATAGGCCTATCATTTTTGACACAGCTTCTGTTTCCGCCTTTGGAAATAGAATGGACAATTGCCCTTTTAAGAGAATCTAGAAAAACTCCTGTCTCTCTGCATATATTGCAGATATATGTTATCGGCGATACTAGAATATGACGACATGTCTTAAGGAGTGAGGAGGATATTCCATCCCAACCTACGGCGCAGCCATGACGCATCTGTAATATAATGGTATTTACGTCACATTCGTCAACTTTTTGTATAGCCCATGAATGGACAGACGGCTTCCGTGTGCAAATAGTACTAAGATTAGTAGTCTCTCGGTTTAAGTTCGCTTTATTTGGGTAGTCGATTATTTTTGCAGCCATGTTTTTACCTATATTGCTGAAAAAAGAACAGATATTGTTGAAAGATAACGCGGGACTGTGACAAATGAAGTTCATCCGGACTAGAGCAAATTTTACCAGAATTGGTTATTTCCTTAATGGTTTTCCATAAGGATTTAGGATTGTTTTTTGATTTTTCATGTTCACTCTTCTCATGAGCCCTCTTGATTTTACGCAGTAGCATCAAAAATTAAGATATCGCGTGTAGGTTGCATTTTGTGGTGACTTCTTTGAATTCACATGTAGTTTGTGCTTGACGCATTTTAGAAGCCCTGGAGTTATCCTCGGTTTTAAAGTTCTTTGTTTATTCGGTACATTGATATGTCTTATATGTTTGGTAATTGCAGTAGATATCATTGTAATTAGTGAATACTGCTTCAGTAACACTATTTTTATAAATAAGTCTATTAATTATGTCCCATGTAACAGTATGCCCAACCCAGCCGCCGCTGGAGACGCGCATGGCGCCGGGCGCCGCGAGACGACTCCCGGCCACCGTAGATGCGGGCCTGTGGGCGGTGAGCAATGGGTAGTTCACCGTCCGTCCGTCGATTGACGACAGGCCGTGTCGACGGCGCGTTCGTGTTTCACGCGCGCCTCATGAGAGTCAGCAAAGCAGAGGGGCTTGCCAGAGCCTCCGCCTGCCGGGGTTGCGGGTTGTTCGAAAGAGATACCGCGGCCTCGGAACGTAAAGGGCAAAAGAAGAAACATGGGTGGGTTTTAGTCAGTACAAGTCTGACATGCATACATTGTAAGCCTTTTGCTCCCCCGCTCTGGGCGGAGCGGGGGAGCAAAAGGCTTACAATTTTATGAAGTCAAGCTGATGACCGGGGCATGGTAATATTAATGAATGCAATAGTTGTCAAATCACATATTTATAAAACCATTTTTTGGGTTGGGTATCAAGTAATGATATTGTATAACAAAATTGTTCAAATATTTAACGGACATCACAAAAAAATTGTAGTTTTTTGAAATAAAAAAGCAATATAAATAAGTTTTTCAAATATATTGAGGAAGATAATAATAATACATATAAACAATGGATTGTTCGTGAAATGTTTTTTTTTTTAATATGGCAACGACGACGGTGGATGGACTTTGATTAAACTAAACCGTTGTACAAGCCAAATGACTTGTCAAGAAAATGGCAAACCATAAACAGTTCTTAATGTTGCCTGGTCAAACTAAAGCTCATGTCGATCTGTCCATTGTGACTTCAGTAAAAGAATTATATAAAGCCGAAAATTAAGAGTGAAATATTTCAAGAAACGGTTCCAATTATTTTACTTATTACTCTTTAAATGATAAATAAGATGACTAAAAGTTATTTATTGTCATGAAAAAAAAATTTAAAAAGAGAAACGTACACTTAATTTGTTAGACTTTACATAAAAGTAAGTTATTAAAGGAAGGGCTGGTCAGACATTGCAGAAGACTGTCACAGCAACTATTCCAGCCTGCAGAGTGTTTCCGTTCCGATGGACATTCAGGATGCTCATGCTTTGGAAATATGCTGATGGTGCCACGTCGACATCACATGCGTAAGCTTGGGCGCCAGCCACACCATTAACACATTCTGGAACGTCCTGTATAGAATAACATTCATTATTAACAAATAACACTTTTAAAGAATACACTTCGGGGCTTACCTGTAAAAGTAATCTATTCAAGACAAACTTTAAATGGAAAATGGGAAGAGGGAAAGACATTACATACATAAAGCACATTACATTTTGTTAAAGCCTCTCTATTGTCCCACTGCTGGGCAAAATGGTCCTTTAGCAATCGACTTATAAGACTGAACGTCTAATACGCATCTAATAGACGCTTTGACTAAGATCACTGATCTCACAAAAGCATGTCAAAAGACAATTTGCGCTTCAAGTGCTTTCGATCCTATTTCTTAGTTTTATAGACGTTTACATTATAACTACACACGATTCCTACCCGATCTTGCAGTTATATAAGAGCATTATATAAAACCAATTAGCAAGTATTTCATTTTGATCCTTTAAACGCATTTGATAAGATTGTTTATACTAACACGCACAAGACATGCACTTCTATAAACGTCTTCATATAGGTGTTATAGGTCAAGTATATTAAAGGATTGATTTGTCTGAGACGCGACTTCTAATTGATTGTTAGCACGAAACTAGCATGCCCGCCGATGTTTATAGGTAATATTCTGCTGACATGAATCCTACATTTGCTTTTATATACTGGAGTAACCGGCCATATTATTATTATTTAGAGAAAGCAAAAAAATAAAAATTGATCTAAACAATTCGAAACGATTTAAGCGTAGTGGCAGTTTTCGAAGAAGAGTTTTCAAAAAGTTACTTGAAATGAAATCAGGATCGAAGTCCGGGTCGATATTCTTCTTAAATACAAGAGAGTCTCGTGAAGTTCGTGATGGTTCCGTACAATATAAAAAAATGAAATGGTTCAAGAAGACTGCGAAATTACTTTTACTGAAAGTTTTAATAACCTTGAAGATAATGGAAGTAGTGATAGTGAATTTGGTAATGACAACCACCCTGTCTTTGAAAAAACATTCCATACTCGTAATTATCAGATCAAAACGCAAAAATAAAGAATTTTGCGAAACTGTTCAAATACCTATTGATTTATCGTTTTGTATCCAATGCCTACTCTTCATCTATGTCGAAATCAATTTTATGAAGAAAGTTTAAAGTGTTGTTACGTAATTCACACAATTCTTATAATATTAGTACTAACTAAGATTATATAAAATTACATTCTAAAAGTGCTGATTATCAGCCTGATTTGAATAAATGACTTTGGATTTTGATTTTTCTTTGAAATACGGAGTATTTCTGATGTATTTCTCTAAAGGAACCCTAAATCTAAAATATGGTGGCGAAGTAGGTATGTCATGTAGTAGTCTTAACTTTCACTAAATAGTTTTGTAAACGTTTTGATAAATGCAATAGTGTGGCACATGATCCGATCCCATGGCGGTTTATAAGTATGTTAATTATTACTTAATAAAAAATTACTTAATACGATTACTTTGAAAGGGGCATGAAGACATGGTCATTATCTTCGAATACTTTATCAATAAAATTAATTTCGCAAGTTGATTAGGCATTCTTTATACATAAAAGTAAGACAAAATTTACCTATGTTATGCTAAGGGATAATATATTATAATGTGGATTACTTTAATATTTTTTTGTTACCAAGACACTCAGTGCGTCACTCTTAAAGAATTAAAAAGTAATGCTCTACTAATAACATCACCCTGATCAATGTAGGATCAATCACACCAGTAGCAGCACGCACTAGATCGTAAGAGGACTAATCGCGCTTACTCAGTGCGTCTACCGGATCTTTATAGGACAATAATATCTTGTAAAAGCACCTAACAAGATAATTATAAAATCCGATGGCACATTACCGGACTGTAACACAACGGTCACAGGACGTAATAGTCCTATAAACTGCGCCCAAATGCGGTTCTATAAACGTCAATAGGATTTCTATAGTGCAAAAAAATGCATGCTCCTAAAATAACTACAGGACTACAATTTGCTATTTGGGTGTGCCATTTAAATCTTTATAATTTTACTTTATTAATGGTGCCACAGGAAACCCTATAAAAAGATGTTTAAAGTGAGAGGTGAGTGGCCTTTGACCATATTTTTGAAAGTGGAACAGCTACCCTACCATGACGAATTGAAGCAGAACTTATTCCGCTGAGGGAAAGGGACAGAGCTATACAGGGTGTCTAGCACCATCTCTTTCACTCAGTGGAATAAGTTCTGCTGTAAGATGTCATTAGGCCTTCAGGTTATCGTGAGTTTTATTTTTTTTGGTCAAAATAAAACACAGTCCCTTAACAATCTCGAAAAATGTAGTCATATTTAAGGGTGTGAACACAAATACCATTAAACTGAACAATTTTCTCCATATAATTTCAGTTATAATAATCGCGATAGGAAAAATTAGTTCTCCCATACATTTGAGTTGAGTAGGTATTAAAGTTTTGAATGGGACAGCAGATTATTTTATTTTTACGAATCTGTTAATGTTCCAGAAGTACTGTTTTATATGTGCACGGTAAAATGTGCTGTTCGATATGTCATACTAGAAGTGACCCGATTTTTATTTAGAATGTCCTAATTCCAGTTTTTGTTCGTATTAGTTTCCTTATGTCTCCAGTATTAACGCTCTATCATATGCCTTTTGTTACCTGTCGTCTCCAGTATTAGTTACTCTAACATCTGCCTTGCCATACATCCGTCTTTCGCGTTTTACGTCTCAGTCAAGTGTTGTTAGTTTAACTGAGTATTTATAATTTATTTTTAATAATATAGTCATGCATAGCTTTTTTATTTGAATTTGTTTATCAGAACTATGTCAGCTCGTCAGATCAACGACATTGTCGAAAATATCAGGAGTGACATTGTCGAGAATGTCAGAAGTGTAAAGTTAAAAATGCTGAGTATGAGACGCCATGTTGCATAAAACATGGCAGTAATTGAAAACTGTTATTTTTTGTGCACAATAAATCAGGCTTAAATCAAAATATGTGATATTTTTCCACTATTTAGATAAATGTACGTGTGATAGCCGAAAATTGAAGCATCTTCATATAATGCGCATGCCTTGGAAATATGGTACTTACAGGGATTTGCACCGAATAATCTTGAACTTTAGGTGGTAGTGCCACAACTTGAAGTTTCACTGGATAGTCAGTAACATCATCTAAAAATAGAAGAGAACATAAGCTTTATTTATACCTATTTTAACACGTTTTTATTAGCTTCACCTGTAACTAATTATGTAAAAATAAAAAAATGTTAGGCCAGTATTTACAAACAAATTTCACTTCTGAAACCTCGTCGTGAGACCGCATTTGAGATACCGATATGCTTAACAAACAAATATTGAATCATGGTTTGCAACACGGTTTTCAAGTGAGATTTCTGTTAATTAATAACTTTTCGGTTCTATCGCTAAGATGTGTTGGAATGTCTTTGTAAACGCAAACGATGCTGTATGTTTATCAGACTCCGAAAATGCGACCAATTACGTCCACCAAAATGTCAACCTTACTTCTCTCTCTTGCCATTTGGATTTTACCGTGTATTGGGTCGTTCTAGAAATAAACCTTTTTAATCTCTGTTAATGCAAACAATCTTGTATTATTTCAACAATAAACCTTCAAGATGGTCTCAAGAAATGGTAGACCTCATCTTAATACCACACTCGTTAAAATCACATTTGACAGTTGTTTGACTTGTGTTGGTCTGTGTACGGTACGTAAAAAAACGAATTGTTACTGTTGATGCGACGCGTGTATGTATTAACAGTTATTAGCAAAATATTAAAGTTTAAATAGAATAATTTCGTAACAAAAACTTTCTTCGGAATTGTGCTCTGAACAGATGAGACTTTTTTATTCCATTCTAGCTTCTGGCAACATCGGTCTTTTGAGATCAATATGACAGATTCTATGTTATCCTATGGTAACATATAGATTATATTTCAAACTGTCTAGTAATTCGTATTGAATGTGGTGCGACTGGGCTTAGAGCTGAGATGATCTTGATCCTGTATTTATTAATTAAGGAAGATCTTAAGAGCATGGTTTTACGCTGAGACCGAGTTTTTCTCAAAGCCAAGAATGAAATTTGATTCTAAATACTGCCTTTAGAAGTAAAATTTGACGCACTTCCCGGTGTCCGACTAACCTCAAATCTCTCTCACATGTATAGTTTGGATGACCACGCATGATTGGCTAGGTCCCTTTATTCTTACAATTATTCAGAAAAAATAGCTAATCTCTTTGTGCACACAGTGTCGGGCACAAAACACATTAATACAAAATAGAGCTTTTGTTTTAACAATATGATATTTTTAGGGGTTCGATCCGTAAAATTTAAAAAAGGTGCCCTTGATTGATCATAATGACTGTGGTCATTGGTCTGTCAAGACAGACTTGAAATAAAAACCATTTATTCTATTTTTTTGGTCACTTGGAGCTATAAAATCTACCCTCTAAGTCTACAAAAAAAAGTCTACTCAAAAGATATTATGGCCGTTAATGTTGCAAGTTTGTACGAAATCCTAGGCGTGCGAGTCCGACTCGCACTTGGCAGGATATTTTTGTCATGTAGCGATCGTAGTGAATAAAAAGGAACACCTGGGAAGTGTTATTGTGTTTTCCCGAAACCTCTTAGTTTTTCAACAGTTATTGTATTTAAGCTCACCAGATGGCGCCACCATAGAGTAAGGTGTTGTTTTTATATGTATTAAGTACCAAAACCTTTTTAATTAGTTTATTTAATGAAACAATAAACCGCATGACTATCGAAAAAATAAAATATTTTTCTCCCCTTTTCTTACTTTTTTTTTAGCATATGTCCGTCTCCAGAGTCCCAACTATCTCTGTACCAGAATTAATCAAAAGGGTTTGGCCATTGAGGTGTGAATACGTAAGAAACAAACTCACTTTCGCTTTTATAATATTAGTAATGATGAATAGGTAAAATATAGTCTGGAAGTTATTCCTGAATAAGTATATTTTACCTATTCATCCATGTTAATGTAGGATACTTTTTTTTCGATATCACGCGGGCGAAGCTTCGGGCTCCAGCTAGTGTACAATATGTTATCACTTCGAATTAAATTAGAAAAAGTGAAATGTCTCAGGCGGGACTTGAACCCGCGATCTTTCTCTTGGTAGGTTTGTGTCTTGGTAGCTTAGTGGTCAAAGCATTCTCCCTGTAAGAGAAAGATCGCGGGTTCAAGTCCCGCCTGAGACATTTCACTTTTTTCTAATTTATTTCGATTTAAATAGCATAATTAGTGCTTTTAAACCTCAAAATATGTTATCACTTATTCGGCAAAGGAAAAGTTCGTAAGGAAACCAGCACGCGTGAGACTTATTTCTCCACGGCATGAAAAGCCAAGTTAGAGAGAGGGCCCATGGGCGGCATGTAAACTCTGCTACCAGGTTGGTCGCTAACTACATGATAAAGAAATTAAGACTCCATAATAGTAACAAAACGGAAACTTACTGATCTGTACAAGAGGTGAGCACGCGGCTTGCGCATTGACAGTAGCCGCGCATGCGCAGGCTAGAACCAATAGACTTGTTGCTGAGAACATGTTGACCAGCTGAGTGTACTATCAACAACAACTTAGCCAACCCTTATATACGGATTAAGATAAGGTGATTTTTTGCATTTTATTGCGTCAAAAATCTAATTATTTTATTAACAATCGGTGTATGATTAGTGCATAAAACTAATTATTTAGTTAAGCTTGAGCTAAAATATAGCGTGACCTATTTTGAATGCAATTTATAATTTAACATAATTATTTACGTTTACGTAGTCATTTCAACGCGACACGTGCTTATCTAACGATGAACTTCAATAGGTACTTTTTTTTTTGGTTAGGAAATTACCAAATAGCTTCAGAAGCTATTTGGTAATTTCCTACTTTCCGACTTCCTGAGGGATCGGTCCATTCGAGTGGTCATAGATGGCTGCTCGTCTGACCAATTGGCTATTAATGCTGGGGTCCCTCAGGGGTCGATTCTCTCAGCAACTTTATTTTTGCTGCACATTAACAGTCTGCTAGTGCCCGGCACCTTTGGGTATGCAGACGACAGCACTGTTGCTGAGAGATATACGTCCAACGCAGGGGCTAGTGGGTCTCAGATCCGGTCTCTTCGCGAGGCCATGGTTGAGCGGTTGAACTTGTCCTTGAGGGCTGTCTCCGATTGGGGAGATGCCGACTTGGTCAAGTTCAATGCTGCTAAGACCCAGGCGTGTCTGTTCTCCGCAAAGAGGAGTGAATTTCTACCTGCTCCTTCTTTTCGTGATGTAACCGTGCCAATTACCGACCATATTGAGCTTCTTGGTGTAACGCTTACATCTCACCCTCAATTTTGGTCCGTTCATCGAGGCTAAGGCTAAACTGGCTGCTAAGAAGTTGGGTATCCTAGCAAAGGTGAGACAGTATTTCACACCGGAACAGTTGCTGAACTTATATCAAGCGCAAGTTCGATCGTGTGTGGAATACTGTTCTCATCTCCGAGCCTATCAATAATAAAAAAAAAAAAAAAAAAAAAAATAGTACCTAAGTCTAACAAAATCTGTAGCTCTTTCATAACTAAATTATTTAGAAAGTACCATCGTCGGTACACCCGCCATATTATTACTCATAAAATATAATTACACCAAAACATTGCTAAAAGTACGTCAATTAAAAGAAAACATACACTTGAACAGTAGAATAGGTTCTGAAAAATCAACCGTGTCTTATGTAAAACTAAACATGATAATTATCATAATGAATGATTCTTTTAGAACTAATGGTGACAAGATAAGGATAACACAAGAAGAAAACCACTTAAATTGGACTAGTCCTAGTACAACTAAAATACACACATCAAAAAAGTTTCAGCAACACATACTCTTTCAAATTATTATTCAATCATTATATCATTTCTTATCAAGTGGGTTATACCTATGTAAACTTTTCTATCTAGAGGACATACTGGCTGGTTGTAAAAAAACTAGTCTCATTTGTTTTTTTTACACGAATTCAAAAGCGAATGCATTTGTTTGAATTTTATAGCGTTTTCTTTGCTTATCAAAACTTATTATTCTGCATAATTTTTTATAAATTAAACAATAATTTGAAATTAACAGGATTTTAAGATATTTTTTACGTCATAGAGCGACGTTATTTGAATGCATATTAAAAGCCTTTGTTTTTCATCTGCATTCAAATAACGTCGCTCTTTCCATTTGCGACATCCCTACAGCTCTTAAGCTGTAGGGATGTCGCAAATGGAAAGAAGTCAATCTCAGGTATCTCGGTAATTTGTTGTTAACAGAAGCGTTATTTGCCATCTTCATCAGTGTTACACTAACACGGGAGATCCTGCTGAGCAGCACCTAGGTCGAGGAAGGTACAAGATACATACAATTGACTGCAATACGCCAGCCAAAGTTAACCGCTGAGAGATAGGTTTAAGGCTACAAAATTAGGCAGGTCCTCACCGGACACGGAAGTTTCGGGGGGTTCCCGCACAGAATCGGTCGGGAGGAAACGCCCGGGTGTCACCATTGTGACGATCGTCCGGAGGACACGGTGGAGCACACAGTGGCGATCTGCCCAGCTTGGGGGGAGCACCACCGTGCCCTCGTAGAGGCGATCGGCGGCGGCGATCTCTCGCGTCCGGCCCTGGTTCAGTCCATGGTCTGGAGCGAGAGAGGGATTGGGAAGCGGTCGCTTCCTTCTGCGAAGCAGTCATGCTAGCGAAGGAGGTAGCCGGGCGTTTGAGGCAGAGAACCTCAAACTAAACTAGCGAGACGAGCCATGGGTCACCATGGGTTGTGAGCTCACCGTCCGTCTATCGACAGGCCGTATCGACGGCGCGTTCGTGTTTCACGCGCGCCTCAAAGAGATGTCAGCAAAGCAGAGCCTCCGCCTGCCGGGGTTGCGGGTTGTTCGAAAGAGATACCGCGGCCCCGGCACGTAAAGGGCAATAGGAAGAACATGGATGGGTTTTAGTCAGTAAAAGTCTGACATCTGATTCAGATGTCAGACTTTTACTGACTAAAACGGAAATTACCAAATAGCTTCAGAAGCTATTTGGTAATTTCCTAACCAAAAAAAAAAGTACCTATTGAAGTTCATCGTTAGATAAGCACGTGTCGCGTTGAAATGACTACGTAAACGTAAATAATTATGTTAAATTATAAATTGCATTCAAAATAGGTCACTTTTTTCTAATTTATTTCGATTTAAATAGCATAATTAGTGCTTTCAAACCTCAAAATATGTTATCACTTATTCGGCAAAGCTCGCTCGCAAAGCTGGCTCGTCTCGCTAGTTTAGTTTGAGGTTCTCTGCCTCAAACGCCCGGCTACCTCCTTCGCTAGCATGACTGCTTCGCAGAAGGAAGCGACCGCTTCCCAATCCCTCTCTCGCTCCAGACCATGGACTGAACCAGGGCCGGACGCGAGAGATCGCCGCCGCCGATCGCCTCTACGAGGGCACGGTGGTGCTCCCCCCAAGCTGGGCAGATCGCCACTGTGTGCTCCACCGTGTCCTCCGGACGATCGTCACAATGGTGACACCCGGGCGTTTCCTCCCGACCGATTCTGTGCGGGAACCCCCCGAAACTTCCGTGTCCGGTGAGGACCTGCCTAATTTTGTAGCCTTAAACCTATCTCTCAGCGGTTAACTTTGGCTGGCGTATTGCAGTCAATTGTATGTATCTTGTACCTTCCTCGACCTAGGTGCTGCTCAGCAGGATCTCCCGTGTTAGTGTAACACTGATGAAGATGGCAAATAACGCTTCTGTTAACAACAAATTACCGAGATACCTGAGATTGACTTCTTTCCATTTGCGACATCCCTACAGCTTAAGAGCTGTAGGGATGTCGCAAATGGAAAGAGCGACGTTATTTGAATGCAGATGAAAAACAAAGGCTTTTAATATGCATTCAAATAACGTCGCTCTATGACGTAAAAAATATCTTAAAATCCTGTTAATTTCAAATTATTGTTTAATTTATAAAAATTATGCAGAATAATAAGTTTTGATAAGCAAAGAAAACGCTATAAAATTCAAACAAATGCATTCGCTTTTGAATTCGTGTAAAAAAAACAAATGAGACTAGTTTTTTTACAACCAGCCAGTATGTCCTCTAGATAGAAAAGTTTACATAGGTATAACCCACTTGATAAGAAATGATATAATGATTGAATAATAATTTGAAAGAGTATGTGTTGCTGAAACTTTTTTGATGTGTGTATTTTAGTTGTACTAGGACTAGTCCAATTTAAGTGGTTTTCTTCTTGTGTTATCCTTATCTTGTCACCATTAGTTCTAAAAGAATCATTCATTATGATAATTATCATGTTTAGTTTTACATAAGACACGGTTGATTTTTCAGAACCTATTCTACTGTTCAAGTGTATGTTTTCTTTTAATTGACGTACTTTTAGCAATGTTTTGGTGTAATTATATTTTATGAGTAATAATATGGCGGGTGTACCGACGATGGTACTTTCTAAATAATTTAGTTATGAAAGAGCTACAGATTTTGTTAGACTTAGGTACTATTTTTTTTTTTTTTTTTTTTTTTATTATTGATAGGCTCGGAGATGAGAACAGTATTCCACACACGATCGAACTTGCGCTTGATATAAGTTCAGCAACTGTTCCGGTGTGAAATACTGTCTCACCTTTGCTAGGATACCCAACTTCTTAGCAGCCAGTTTAGCCTTAGCCTCGATGAACGGACCAAAATTGAGGGTGAGATGTAAGCGTTACACCAAGAAGCTCAATATGGTCGGTAATTGGCACGGTTACATCACGAAAAGAAGGAGCAGGTAGAAATTCACTCCTCTTTGCGGAGAACAGACACGCCTGGGTCTTAGCAGCATTGAACTTGACCAAGTCGGCATCTCCCCAATCGGAGACAGCCCTCAAGGACAAGTTCAACCGCTCAACCATGGCCTCGCGAAGAGACCGGATCTGAGACCCACTAGCCCCTGCGTTGGACGTATATCTCTCAGCAACAGTGCTGTCGTCTGCATACCCAAAGGTGCCGGGCACTAGCAGACTGTTAATGTGCAGCAAAAATAAAGTTGCTGAGAGAATCGACCCCTGAGGGACCCCAGCATTAATAGCCAATTGGTCAGACGAGCAGCCATCTATGACCACTCGAATGGACCGATCCCTCAGGAAGTCCGCAACCCAAGTACAAAAACCAGCGGGTAGACCGAAAGAAGGAAGCTTTTTAATAAGGCTTTCATGCCACACCCTGTCGAAAGCCTTAGAGATGTCAAGGGAAACGGCAAGCGCTTCCCCGTGTTTCTCAATGGCCTCACTCCAAATGTGAATGGCATACGCTAGAAGATCCCCAGTGGACCGGTTTCGGCGAAAGTCGTATTGTCGGTCACTGAGGATGTCATTGGATTCTAGGTATGCCAGGAGTTTACCATTCAGTACACGCTCCATAGTCTTACAGAGTATGGACGTGACTGAAATGGGCCTGTAGTTGGCCGGGTCAGCTCGACTGCCCTTTTTGGGCACGGGTTGCACGTTAGCTTGCTTCCAAGCTTTCGGTACTTTTCCAGTCTCAAACGAGAGGCGAAACAGGTGCGTCAAGATTGGAAACAATTCAGGCGCGCACGTTCTTAGTACAATTGCCGGAATCCCGTCGGGACCACTAGCTTTGTTCACGTCGAGATTACGCAGCACCCTACGGACGTCCTTCTGGTGGATGCGAATGTCGGACATACTCGTCTCGCATCCAGCAGGAGAGGCCGGGGGCTTGCGTCGCCGCTGTCAAGACCTGAAGATTCCGCAAAAAGAGCGGCAAATAAATTTGCTTTCTCTTCAGTGGAGTGGGCCAGTGACCCGTCGGGTTTAAGCAGTGGTGGAAGTGAGGGGCGACAGAAGTTCGATTCGACCGACTTAGCCAGGGACCAGAACGCTTTACTACCAGCCGGGTATGAAACAAGTTTGTTCCCAATTCGGCTAACGTGGTTGAACCGAGCTTTCCGCAACACCTTCTTGCAGGACTTGGCAGCCCTATTGAAGGCTCTCTTCTTCTGACCTACATCATTTGCTTTGCAGTTTCGAGCATCGACCCAGGCCAGGTACGCCTCATGTTTAAGCGCTTCAGCGCGATTACACTCGGCGCCGAACCATGGTCGAGCTTCGCTGGACATAGTTAGGTCAGAGAATGGAATGTAGTACTCCATCCCCTGTCGTGAAACGTCCGTCACAGCGTCTGCGCACGTCGAAGGGTCAGTTGAAGAAAAGCAAGAAGGCTGCCAAGGATAACATGCGAAGAAAGATCGCATCCCATCCCAATCCGCTGACTTGTATCGCCAAACCCGCCGAGTGCCTTTAACACTGGGATCGGGCAGGGAGTAGACAGACACGGATTTCACCAGACAGTGGTCGGAACTACCTAATGGTGATGATATTTCAACCGAGTAGCGGTCTGGGTCTGTAGTCAGCAGAAGGTCCAAGCAATTGGCAGTGTGCGATTCAAGATCCGGCACCCTAGTAGCTCCCTGGACCAGCTGGGTGAGATTTAACGCTAGCGCTAGCTTGTGCGTCTCTCGACCAGCATGGTCTGTGGACTGGTATGGGAAAAGCCACTCCTGGTGGTGGGCATTAAAATCCCCCAGTAACACAAACTGAGCAGAAGGGTACCGCTGCTGAGCCGCATCCGCCGCCTCACTAAGGTACTGTGCAAGCCTGGTTGTCTCCTGGTCACCGCTATGCGAGCGGTAGACACAGGCATAAATAATTTTATCTATGCCAGTGTCCACCAGAGCCCAAAGTGCAGAAAACCTAGTGTCTTCAAGGTTACGGAGACGCCGATAACAGATGTCGTCCCGGGCATACATGCATACACCCGCGCGTGGTTTAAAATTGTGCTCCAGGGTAAACCCTGGGTAAGAGAGGTACGACACGTCTGACGGACATCCGATCTGCGTCTCCGAAAGAAATAGGACTGATGGCTTCTCAGTCTCGAGGTGGTGGTGGACTGCGACGAGATTTGAGTGCAAACCTCGAATGTTGCTGAGGTGCACTTTAAGAGAGAGGGAGTGCAGCCGCTGTTTAAAGTTATTCCTATTTCTTTTTCTTGGCATTTTTGTAAGAGTGAAGGAAGGGGAGGAGAAGGAAGTGAAATGAGGCTCCACGCTGCTAACCTTCAGACACGCACTGGATGGATGGTATCGACTGGGGGACTAGCCTGGAGACTGCGGGGACGCCCGAGCCCCCCCGGGAATGTCCATCGGGCCCTCTCATCTGGTCGCCAACCAGCACGATGGTGCATTCTGGGATTTTTCGACAGTTGGTAGGGCAGCCTTTCGTGTGTGGCTAGCACACTACTTGGGCCCCAAACAACCTGGTCGGCCAGCGGCGCACCGTGCCTCGGAT
This sequence comes from Ochropleura leucogaster, assembly GCA_958449745.1. NCBI lineage: Eukaryota > Metazoa > Arthropoda > Insecta > Lepidoptera > Noctuidae > Ochropleura > Ochropleura leucogaster. The sequence goes on along the minus strand of OY288228.1, from coordinate 5,193,525 downwards.
CCCGCTACCCTCCGCGACTAGTCTCCCGATACATCCGATTGGTCTGCCTGCAGTGGAGCAACTATTTCGACCCAACTCCTGAATAGGCTACACCGGGCGGCGTACCGGAATACGGCTAGGCCGTTTAGCGGCACGTCTTTGCCCGGTGGGTGGTCGCAAGCCTGCGGTCGAAACCTACCACCAGTTATGTCACCTGATTAGCACCGCCCGGGGACCACGTGTAGGGATTCTTTAAAGGGTACTTTCCTACGGACGCGGGTGACTCGGCCCCCAAATACTAAATAGTACATTTTAGGTACATTTTTTGGTAATTGGTATAATTTAATTCGCTATGGTACACCCGCCATTTTGACTCTCACCAATCGAGGGCTACTAGGTGGCATTTTACGAATTATCGATTAAGGGTTCATCGTCCTCACGCCAGCCTCACCCTTAACGCATGCAACTTCCTGTATAGAATAAAATTACCAACCCAAGATTATGGATTGAAATTACACAATAAATACGGAGTCACGGTTTCAACAACGGTTGGCATCGGACATTCAGACCCCGGAGTCTGGTTTTGTGTCACTTAGCCCAAGCATAGAGGAAATAGCTTTTATTAGACCATGCTATGAGCCTATTACACGGGCCCGTAAGCGGGCGCAGCTGTCGGGGTATGGACAGGGTCCTTGATCCGCGGAGTCGATACACTGACATAACTTTCCTGAAAAGCTTATGTAAGTATACCCATACATACAGATTTAGCGAAATTACCTACAAAAATCTGGCTCATAAAATGTTAACCACCATTTTCTTTCGTCATTAGTTCAAGACCTACTAAAAACTTTCATCGCGATACTGTACAAAACTCGGCGCATTACATGGTGACACAGTCTGGCAAGGAAGTATTTATTTAAACTAGGTGTACCTTAAAAAAAAGAGGAGGCAATAAATCGATGAATCAAATAAAAGTCACCTACTTCTGGAAATCAAGTGTATGTCGATTTGTTTTTGGAATGCATTTACTGCTTTGTTAAAAATAAATAAAACTCGGTGTTTCGGTTTCATAGATATTTGTATAATATTTTTTTCTGAAGTAGGATGTGCCGTCTCCATAAGTAAATCTCAATGGTATTTAGTATGTGAGTACAGCTCTAATCGCTCGGTTTCCTGTACGAAATGTCAAAAGTTTTGATCTATGGGCTATCGCTCGTTTGTTATTCCTTGTTCAAGCAAGACTATCTATCTTGTTGGCGCCTAGCAAGTTTTTTCTTTATATTCTTTATAGTCGATAAATTAACTTGACTGACTTTTATAACTCATATTAAAAGATGTCGGACATCTCAAATTTGACTATTAGTAGTTCTAATAAACGAAGGCTTGATCAAATCGACGATGCTATAGAATATCTTACGCAAGAAGTGAATAATATAAACAATTTTGTGTTCAAATCTGAGTTTGAATGTTCGTTAATGACTGTAAAAATGAAAAGGGAGAAAGTAAAAGCTCTTTCAGCGTTCGCCAAGTCGCAAGTCATTCTCGCTGACATGGAAGTAATGATAGCAGAGGGTGATCTTTATACCGACATAGAAAGATTAAGGAACTTTAAAAGATTGAAAATAGAACATGAAGAAGGTAAGATTGGCTAGATTGTTGTTATCTTTTCAAACATTATCTAACCTTTTTATGAAATCCATTGATGCGATCGTTAATTTTTTTTGCATTTATCGTCTACCCGCCATTTTGAAAGTTGTCTTGAGTGTAATAAATCTGATCTATCAGAACAAAAAAAATATACCTACATAATCGTCCTCTTTTAGATATCATTACTTTTTAAGGTTAGTGCCCTAAGTTTCAGTATCATACCTAAATATCTTTGGCATTTCCACAAAACTTCCTAAATGGGTCATTTAGGAAGAGTTTTGTTTCAGATGGATTTCCATGCTCCTTAAAATGTATGTTCAGAGATGTAATGGAATGCTATTTTGCCAACCAATTGCCACATGACATTGCCATATTTGTTAAAATCTGCTCATTTTTCACACACGATCTTGAAGGAAAACCACTGACTTACATTCACTCGCATAATATTTAATTCTATAAATACATAATAGTAAAACAATGATATCAAAATAAAATGTACATCTCAAGTCTCTTACAACAACTGAACTATTTTTTTAAGACAAGACTCTTGTCAAAACTAAACACTCTGAGTTTAAAATACATTTATTCTTTTTATACCAAAGACAATTTAAATTTCTTTCTCTAACAATATTAACATAGGTATTCATTTCAATTTAAAATAATATATTAAAATGCAATTAAAACATAACAACACTGTAATATGGAGAACCCACACTCACAAAGTACATTTAAGTCTTATGTAATAGAATGAAAACTCATTGCCTTCATACTGGGCACATATCCAGAATCCAGGCTGTAACAGAAAATTTCCAATCACCCAATAACACCTACCTACCATTCCAAACGCAAAATACGCGCCTCCAACATGGAGTTGCGGACACCAGCCCGTTATACAATACAATAACAGCTACCTGACCTGGGATTCGAATAACAGACATGAGACAGTCTTTATATTATGAACTGTTTCTATTTTACAGGTCAAACACAAAAGTATTCACCCCAGAAAAGAAACACCAAGTCAGCCCAAACAATGAAGATTAAGTCTGACAAAAAGAAACGAAGCCACAGCTCCTCAAGAAAATCTCCAGTAGATTTATCTTCAGATGAAACTTTAATGGTACCAACTATTCATGAAAGCACCAGATCATTTGTTGAAACATCACAGACATCAAAAATCAGTTTCTCTCAGGACTTGTTTGAGAAATCACCAGCAAACAAGTCGGATTCAGAAGTATCCCTTTCCAACTCCATTAAAGCTGCATTTAACGAGCCCTACACCAACACACAAAAGCAAGAACTGATAAAAAAATCTCCTGCAAAAAAAAATAAGTTAGACAAAAAGGTTGAATCTAAAAATAAGTCTAAGCATGTAGTGAAACAAACTGAGTCACCAAAGGCAGTTGCTGAACTTAAAAAGATAATTTTTACACCCACAAACCTACAAAACACACACATGGATATTGCTGCAAATGATAGTAAGATTGGTCAAAGTAGAACAATGGTTTCAAACACTTATGCTCCTGTTAGACACAATATGCCAGCACATATAAATCAGCCTAGCACATCTAATGGGAATCCAGTTTTATACTTAAATCCAGCCACACAGACCAGCATTCAATATCATGCGCAAAAAGCTGGCAACATTCAAACTTATGGTTATTATGGTAGTAAACAATAGAGTAGGTACATAAAACAATAAATGTTTCTAATTGATTTGACTTGATTTTATTATACACAACTAAAAAATAAGTTGTTTGACTTTGTGAAATGATAAATAATCATTTTGAATATTAATGTTGTTTCAAAGCAATTTTTTGAAAATTATTCTTAGAATACTTTAATCCTGGGATAAAATCAATAATTATTTTTGTATTTTCTTTTAAGAGAAGTTAACTGAATCTTTAAATCTTAAGAAAAACAATATAATTACTTATTTCATATTTTTTAACTGAAAACTTGTTGTTACTGGCTGAATCTTATATTCTAATCAAGAGAAACAAATATAAAATTAAATTGTCTATTATTAATAGACAATTAATTTTAATATTAAAAACTCTTGATTTTAACAACATTCAATTAATTTTCATAGATTACCTAATTTGAAGCTCTATGTTAATACTTACAAACAATTTGTTATTTATTTAACATCAGTTTAAAGAAAAATACCTAATTTCGTTAGGCAAAATATGAAAATTTTGGCACTTAATGAAAGAGAGGCTTTTTTTTAAATAATTTACTGAATAAAATTAAATAACAAAGATTATCAAAATGAAAAAATAGTTTTGCGAGTGTTACTTTATAAATAGCTACACCAGGATTAAAACTAAATGCAAACATAATCATTTTGATGCAACCACATCAAGTTCTCAGTTTTTAAAGATTCTAACAATTTTTCAGATTGGACCAACAAAAAAATGTGGCTCTGGTATTTAATTTAGTTTTTAATTATTTTGTCTAAAACATGCTTATTTTTACTTCGCAATACAATCTTGCAGTATTCAAAAAGTTTCTTTATATTGGAAAGTTTAAAAAAACTAATGCTAAACAGGGTACCAAATCTTTTAGACTTGTTTGTATGTTGTGACAATTGAATGAAAGTACAGTAGATATTAACTTATTTGTTGTAGTGATAGACTATACATATTTACACATGAAGACGCATCAACCTATACAAAACCAGCTTATGGCGACCTCTCATTGTATGGGAAATATATGGCGTACGATCCCTAGAGCTTGTGCTATGGTATCTTTTTAAAAATAATTGACCTATACTAATTGCAAGTTGACAATAAATTATTTCTGGTTTAATGTCTTAGATTAAATAATTGTGAAGGAGAGTACACCATTTTTGTTTTTTGTCAATAACTAATAAGTGCTCACAAAAAGCATTTTAATCTCAAATACTGACAATGTGGTCATGCTGCAATTCATAATTATAAAATACTTATTTTTTTTCATTGTTTAAGAGTTGATTATATTTACCTACTTGTTGATTATTTTTAATTGTTATGTAAGATTATGTAGGATAAATAAAAAGTTTACTTTTAAATAATATTTTTTGTCATATCTCTTGTACATGTATAAGAGGCGACTTCCTTGATTATTGTGATACATCATTATACTTGATAAAAATATATGCACGTCGTTTAGCAACTTTAATCTTTTATTTTCTTCCTAATAGTGTTGCAGTTGACTGAATAGATTTATGGTTATTGCTTGTCGTGGTATGGGCAAGTGATGCGAAGGAAAATGCAAACAACACACACAAAATAACTTGTGACCCACGGATGCCCCTCAAGACCTGTTGTACTGCATGTGTCAGAATGCTGGTCTGAAAAAAAGGTGAATGAAAAACGATTGCATGCTGTGAGAATGAGAATGTTGAGATGGATGTGTGGAGTGACATGAATGGATAAAATAAAGCATGAGTATGTTAGAGGAAGTTTGAAAGTTGCGCCTGTTCAAGAAAGATTGAAAGGGAGTCGTTTGTATTGGTATGGACATGTAATGAGGAGGGATGAAGCGCATGTGACTAAAAGAGTGGTGGATCTGAATGTTGATGGATGTAGAGGAAGGCCAAAGTAAAGATGGATGGATTGTGTAAGGAAGGAATGAAAGGAGTAAACGATGCCGTGAGTCGTGACGTCTGACAGGGGAAAAGAAGAAAACCTGTTGTGCAGACTGCAAATAGAACTAGGGCACGAAAATGTTTTATATTGTTTGCAAACTGAATTTATTTTATTGATTTAATGTACCTATTTCATTGGTTTGTGTTGACATAAGTAATATATTGATTTATTATTGAAACGACCTGATATTTTTACTTATTTATATCTGTGACATTGATACTTATAATGATTTATTAATTTATATTTTACGTGAATTATTTAGTTTTCTTCTTTTTTAAAAAAAATTGTGCCCTACAGGGTCCATGTGAACTGTATTATTATTTAAAACCTGTAAAACACGTCATGTGAGATGCAATTAAGAATTGAATTGAATTATGATTTAGATTCTAATAATATTGTGCTGAATCGACCATTTTGGGAACCTGAAAACGTTGGAGTGACAGTGTGACGGATGATACTGTAGAATGGAGATGACGAGTTATCAAAAGGTATGGAGTAATACCTATATTCTATGTAAGATGCAAGAGGGTCTCTTATTGTAGATATCCACTATTTGTAGGCCTATAGTAAAGTCAGGTTCTTAATCAGTATGAACATGTATGTTAGAGTGGACAAATTTTAATACGCCTGTATTAACCAGCCGATAAATTAGTTTAATGGTATGACTAAAGAATTGCCTTCGAGCTAAACTATAGGCAAACTGCTAAATAAGTTAAGTGCTCATAACGCGCGCCAATAGCCGACCGTTTGCTTCAAACAAAAGCGATCTGGATCTGGCAACCATAGAACAGTGGTCATACTTTTTTTTTTTTCATGACCATGGATACAAAGTCCTTCAGTCGAAATAATAAAATAAAGTTAAAGTAACAACATAAAAATAAAGAAAGCTTAACACTAGAAGTCGTGTACAAAGAACTTATTTGTTTATTCATTCACTCAAGCATGACAAATGAAATGCCACGTAAACATCACTAGCACTTTTATTTTGTTGTTGTATAACAATATTGTAAACATTGTTATTTGTAAAATTGAGTTTATTGTGTAGTTAGTAAGAGATTTTGTAGATATAGTATGCACGTCTCTGTGTGTGAACGTCAAATTCCCATAGTGTGATGAAGTGTTGACCTAGCCTCCCACCAAATGAGGCAAAACAGGTTGGCGATTCACTCAATACCAACTCTAGGCTATTTACTCTGTGCTACCTAATTTTGTTTTTTTGCTAACATAATAATAATTATGTAGTTGAGTGTAATTGATATTTTTAAATATATTTCATATTTATCTATGTCGGAGTCACACTTGGCCAGATTACCATCAAACCAGAATATTTTTAGTTTATAATTTTATATTTAAAGCTTGTCGTTTTGTAAGAAACCCTGATAGATAGAAATACATGTATGTACAGACGCCTGCAGGTCTAGCTATCCGAAACTATCAGTTTTTCCCAAATGAACCTTGAACCTTAATCATCATCTGCCTAGCCTTTTCCCAACTATGTTGGGGTCGGCTTCCAGTCTAACCGGATGCAGCTGAATATCAGTATTTTACATAGAGCGACTGCCTATCTGACCTCCACAACCCAGTTAATACTGGGTAATACGATACCCCTTGGTAAGACTGGTTGTCAGACTTTCGGAACACTGACTACCTGTAACGACTGTCAAAGATCTACAAATGACAGCCGGGACCAACGGCTTAACGTGCTTTCCGAGGCACGGAGGAAACTCGGTATGTAATGGGTGGTCACCCATCCACAGACCAACCTAGGCAAGCGCGGCTTAACCTTAAGATCGACCCGAGCGGCTGCTATTATTTAGCCACGAGCTCCTCCCTTAACCTTGAACCTTAATGCTTGAGAAATAAAGTCGAAAATCTATCAAAAAAATCTGAGCGATTGTAGTAGCTTGATGTGCAGGCGTCTGTCTGTACATTTGAATGTGTCAGTAAAAAAAATGTTACCAAAATAATGGGACTGCTGTTCAAAAGACTGTTATCCGAGTTAGAAAGAAAACCTTACACTAGTGTGGCCAGTGCTACCTTTTTTCAGCATTTCCATTAAAATTGGTAGATTATTACATAAAGGGTTTTCAAGCGCAGTTATTTTATAAAAGTAGTATTTTCACAGTAAAAATAAATGTATTTATAAACGGCTGCAGAAATTCACGAGTATATAGCAATATCTAACATTTTGGAGTACCTCTACTATGTTAGGCATGCATAAATGCATAAAAAAGAAAAAAATCAGTGGGCTAAACTTTTTATTTTATTGTATTATTTTATTTTAACCACGGACAGTTCCGCGGGTACTTTACTTACCTTCTCGGGGTTAACCATTCGGGTTTTCTAGGGCCCAATAAAATTTGAGCTATCAAAATCAAGTTTTTGGGTGTTATTGATCATACCCGCCACATTGGATTTCTATACTTTTTCAACCTATGTTACTCGTTACGGTGCAAGGATTCTAACGGTACCCCATACATGTCAATCGGTTCAGGCTTTTAGAAGTTATGATAGAATAAAGAAACTCACAAACATACATGAACCCTAAAAACATACCACTCCTCTTTTGGGGCAGTCGTGTAATTAGGCTGATAATCAGCACTTTAAGAACGTCAGATTACAAGAGAGAGACAGTCCCACAAAAACGCCCTGCCCTTCGCCACTTCCGTTTATGTTTTAAAGTCATTAATAATATTGCGTGCGTGAGTGCGTCACTAATTTGAATGAGCAAAATACCCGACGTTGTAGTAGGTATATAATATGTTAAGCTATTGTGTTCAACAATAAAGCGGCTGCATAGAACCTCAAGTGGCGTAAATATAGTAAAATTATTGGTAACTGTATTTTAGAGCCTTTTAACGAAATTTAAAAACGTTCAGTTAGCACTTTTCGTGACCGACCCGAAGCTAATTGTTGCCATACAGCTTAAACGCTTATTACACAACCCGATATGAAGGGCCCTGCATCCAGGGTGGGCGTGTACCCTAGTTAGTGCGGCGCTTATTACACTTCTCTGCGAATAACTCAGTTTATACGCGAATGTCTATAGAAATAAACGTATTGTCGCATTTTACATTATGCCGTCGTCAGTATCGGAACTTCAAAAAGAACAAAATATATAAATTTTTTGTTGACGCTTGGGTAACTAGCGTGGAACGGATAACACTTTTCCAGGCTTCTTTCAAAAAATTTAAGACAGTGCATATGAACGAAACTTTCAAGATTATAATTATTATAATCATGAAAGTTTTTATAATATAATACAATTTATTTAAAAAGCTTTCAACCTGCACTATTCAAAAGGATTTCGGTTGACTTCGTAAATCATCCAAATAATATTCCGATATGAATACTCTAAGCTAAAGGGACCATGCTACGCACTAGTCGCGCGGCAACTGAGCTCCCTAACTGCCCTAAACGTTATTACATTACCCAATCTGCAGGGCGCTTAGGGAGCTAGGCAAATCGGGATGACCCGATCGCCCTTAATCAGGACACTAACTCTTACACCACTCTTAGATAGGGTTAGGGTCCCTCGAAATTGGGTGGTCTAATAAGGCCTTTAGTAACGCGGGCAGTCTCTTGGGGACAACACTAATTGAAAACGTGCAGGATGCTATTTTATATTTTACTAGCTTTTGCCCGCGGCTTCGCTCGCGTTAAATTCGGGGTAACACAGTTCCCCTTGCGCCTTATTAATTTGCTATAGCAACGCGAAATTTTCCCTTTTTTCCCCCTTTCTCCCTCACATCCCACATTTTTTTTTAAAAAATGAGACTATTTCCGTCTCCTGGTTCCCAACTATCTCTGTACCAAAATTCATCAAAATCCGTTTAGCCATTAAAGCGTGAAGAGGTAACAAACAAACAAACTCACTTTCGCTTTTATAATATTAATTAGTAAAGTAAGGATTTATAAGTTTGTTTCTATAAGTTATTTTTATTAAGAGTTTTCTTAGTATGATCAAAGGTAATTATTTTTTATGAGTTGGTAACACCATGGCCATTTATTTTGGTTAAAATTATTGCAATACTCTACTTTTCACTTTCCTTGCGCCCGCGCCCGTTCTTGAAACGATATTGGTAAGTAAATTAGGCTTTTCATTTTATTAATTAACTAGATAATACTAAGGCATTACTGATGAGCCATTTATATAGTAAAATATGTTCTACAAATCTTTCGTTTTTTAAACCAGAAAGATTTACGTTTGGCTTTTGTTTTAATTCTGCCACACAAATCTTTGTTGGATTGAGTATTTGGATACGAAAGGTACTAGTTTTTGCCTAATTTTCTCGATAAGTGGTAGCTTCATAAGTCCATTCTATACCTATCGTTCAACAGTTTGGTAGGCACTTCATTGGCCACAGTTGTGTTTCTCCGTAGGTCTTGGTTTTTCTCATAGGTTTGTTGTTTTTTTTTATAGGAATTTGATTTACAAATGGCGACAAACAGTAATTTTAAAACATTAGGTACTTACATGATTCCCTGCTAATACCTATGTTAAATAGTTCTAGGTATGTAAGTACCTACCTAACAAGTTAATACTGGTAGTAAGAAGAATCCGGTATGACTGGCAGAAGGCTAGGCAGATGATAATACTGTGTTATTGTTCACGTAGGTGTATAAGTAAATCACGAACTAGGGGTTCTAGATTTGCATGTATTTTGTCCAAGCTTGGTCTGTACTACTCTTGGGTAAAAGCCTCCCTCTCTAATCTCCACCTTTTGTGAATTGTTACAAAGAATGCCACTGTATTGCATTGTCATATTTGGTTCCATGACTAAGGAATACACCAATTTATTACATTATTGAGAAAACTCATGTATTCAGCACCAGACTTGAATATTGATTTTAATTTTGCTTTTATGCTTCTGGAACCATCCCCTAACCAGGCGTGACATAATAAATTATGTAATACAAAGTAAAAACCAAATAATTTCTACTATAAACCCCCCACTATCAAATAATGGACTGAATACACATAAAAAAGTTTCTGCCCTTTCCATTGTGTCATAAAGCATGTAATGATTTCCTCATTAGGCTAGAGGTCACAAGCACCACTTCTAAGTATTAGGTTATGAGTTGGGCAAAATCTTTTTCCAACAGTTAGTCTTGATAGAAGCCCGCAGTCATGGTTTGTGACTGGTTAATAGCAAAAGACTTGCTCCCTATTGAATGGGACTTTAAATTACATGACTAACCCTGCAGCTATTAATATTGTGATGTTACTAGTTTCTAATATGAGTTTTTTTTTTCAGATAATTAAAAATGGAAATGAAGGAGAAGGTGCAGTGTAAAATATGCAAACAAAAGAAGCATTTTGGTGCTGCAGCAGTTTTAAACCAAAAGATTTCAGCTTTTCATGATTTGATGAGTCTCCATGATGTGTACAAATGAGTCAATACTGGGAGCTCAACATCGGCACACATACTTTTCACATAATCGTTTTCTGCAATGATTTATGACGCTGGGCCAAAGGGGCCAAATTATCATATTAATCAAAATGACTGCTAGGAAGTCCGTACTGATCAGTTTACACTACAGAAAACTGCATAGCTTAGTAATACAATGTATGTTGTCACAGCATTAAGGAAGAAGAATAAGAATTGCATGTAGCACAAACAATACTGGACAGGTCTATGGTTGCCTAGTTCTGCCTAGGTTGGTTCAAATGTTGGGTTGTTTGTTCTGCATACTATGTTATCTCAAGCTATACATCCTGTTGCTATGATTTGAATGTGCAAGAATACTGTGTTTTTGTTGTGTCCACAATGTTGCTCTGATACATAAGCACAAATAATTACACAGTGTACAATACATTGAACTTCATAATCAAATAGCAGTACAATGATTGCCACATTGACAGCCTTATTTATTTATTTACACATTTATTTTTATTATGTTGACAACTCTGCAAAAGTCTAATTTGTGTAGATATCATCAGGTTTTTGGAAGATTTTAAGTGCACTGGTACCAGCTCAATGTACTTGCACGCACAATGTTCTGAAATACTTCTTGGTTGGTTGGTGTTTTGCAACATGCATGTCGGTTCTAGGTCATTGGTCTTCTAGGTCCTTTGTCACAACTGGTATAGTGGTGGTAGTATCAAGGTTGACACACAATCTTATGGAAAAGTCAAGTTTTTCTTGGTCAAATTGTTGTTGAAATGTTCAAAAATATGAATTGTGAGGTTGTTTTAGTAATATTCCTTGTGTAATCTATTTATTATTATTTATGTTTGTATATCATCATTCTACAGCCATTATCTCAATTCATTTGGGGCAGGTGCTGGCTTGCGCACCAAATGTTCTAAATTAGTTTGATGAATTGCTGGTCATTTGAGGTTTAATGTCTATCTGGTTTGCTGTTACAAATATTACTGCCTAATGGTATTAATACTGCCGTGCAGGCCCTAAAGTGCAGTATGAGGAAAAAAGCGGTTTCGAGAAAACCGCGAAAAACTTTTTAACACTGTTTTTTTTTAGATTATTTATGAGTATGGTGCATATTTTTGTTGTTACGAGGACTAAGTGACAACAAAGATGGTATTTACAAAAACAAATATTAGTTTTGTTAATTAGATTTTAATTAAAATCGGTTTTTCTAAAATCTTAGCTTTTACTGCACGCAAAAAGTTACACATATGCAGATTAAAATGCGGTAAAAATACTTGATACTACAAAAAATTTGAGTTTTTTGCTACTTTGCAGACTAACTTGCAGCATAAGACTTTTTTTACTGTATTTTAATTTGTATCTTGAACTAATTGCACATGTAGTATATAACAATTGCTTCCAATTTACGGGTATGTTTAGGTAGGAATTTACAGAAAAAGTACCTACATTATGTATAGAATTTGCCGTTTATTTTATAATATCATAAGGTAATTGTAAATTAAATTAAAGGTGCTTTGAACACATTTCGATAAAAATAAATGGTATAAACCTTTTCGGTTTCGCAAGACACATGAGATCTTTCCTTTAAATGACACATTTATTAGTTTTATATAAATGTGCCATTTAATTGAAAGATTTTGATTTGTGATTTTCTTTCATCTTGATCTTTGATTTTGTTTAAAGATTGTTCCAAGTTTTGGTGGAATACTTCAATATAATTTTGAAGCAGCTATGTAACTCACTTTTAATAACTCCGATCAAATAAGTTATCAGGCAGCAGTTTTCCTTGCCGGATTGCCTCCGTGGGATCTGGAGGCGATAGTGCCTGCTTGAGTGGCGCGCGGAGGCACTACACCGGGGGGAAACTCCACTGCCGCGGTAAATTGCCGCTCAGCGGACAGACCTCAGGTGCGATCTCATGGTGTCATGGAGAGAGCGACTGTCGCAACCCAGGGCACTCCACAATAGTGGCGGTTAGTTCCCTCTTTGAGGACTGGCTGGAGAGGCGTCATGGCGTCCTCACCTACCGCCTGACGCAGGTTCTCACCGGACACGGAAGTTTCGGGAGGTTCCTGCACATAATCGGGTGGGAAGAAACGCCCGGGTGTCACCATTGTGACGATCGCCCGGAGGACATGGTGTAGCACACAGTGGCGGACTGCGCAGCGCGGGGCGGAGCACCGCCGTGCCCTCGTAGAGGCGATCGGCGCGGCGGCGGCAATCTCTCGCGTCCGGCTCTGGTTCAGGCCATGGTCCGGAGCGAGAGGGAATGGGAAGTGGTCACCTCCTTCTGCGAAGCAGTAATGCTAGCAAAGGAGGTGGTCGGGCGTTTGAGAGAAAGAACATGAAGCCAACCCAGCCGCCGTGGGAGACGCCCCGGGAGTCGGGCGCCGCGAGACGACTCCCGGCCACCGTAGATGCGGGCCTGTGGACGGTGAGCAATGGGTAGCTCACCGTCCGTCCGTCTATTGACGACAAGCCATGTCGACAGCGCGTTCGTGTTTTACGAGCGCCTCAAAGTGATGTCAGCAAAGCAGAGGGGCTTGCCAGAGTCCCCGCCTGCCGTGGTTGCGGGTTGTTCGAAAGAAATACCGCGGCCCCGGAAAGTAGAGGGCAATAGAAGGAACATGGGTGGGTTTTAGTCAGTACAAGTCTGACACTCTCCCCCGCTCCACCCAGAGATCAAATCATCAAATAACTTCCCCCGCGGAAGTTATTTGATGCTTCGATTTTCTATCTTTGATGATCGCTTCAATCTGTGAGAGTAACGTAGCGTTTCTTTTTGGTCTTAATATTAGTCTTGGTATTGTATGATGTATGAACTAAACCCTTTAAGAAAAAGTCCTCTGGATTACCAGTCCATAGACCAGTAATCAGCAATCTATCCAAGATTGCCGTTTATCTTCATTTAAACTAAAAAAACACAGTTTTTTGCAGAGATTGTGACACGGTGGTCTTATAAAATATTTGTCTAGGTTCTTTTTTTAACTTTTTACTATATTTTGTATGTTTCTGTTTTTTTTTTTAATATTCGTTTATTAGTATTCGTTTTCCGACTGCTTGCGTATGATCTGATAAACTATTTTCTAATGAAGGAGGAGTATATTTTTTATCTGCTACAGAGTCGTCAGAATCTCGAAAAACTGGTGTTTTAGCTAATAGTGTCACGTTCTGAAAAATATCTGTTGATTTTGGCAAAACCTCAGAACATAATAAATCTTCTGATATCACAAGATCATTGAATGAATGTTCAGAAGCTATTGCAGTCGTAGCTAAATCCGTTAGACCAGACTGAGGGAGAGCCTCAACAAGCCTTCGCTGTCTACACTGACGCGGCGCAGACGTCTTCCTCCCTCGGCAGTAATTGACACACAAACACGATATATTGATTGAGAGAGATAGCTACAAATTCTGACTAGAACGCAGTAAAATATGACCTTTACTGCAGCGAAATTAGTAAAATCGTTCAAGTTACCAATTATAATGCAGTAACAGAGTGTCATACTGCGTTTTAATTAGCATATAACTTATTTTCATCTTTTGAAAAATACCGACTATACTGCAGTAAATAATGAACATACTGCAGTTTATATAGTTAGTCCATATGAAATAAACTATTGATCAAGCATGCAGTATTAACACTGTTGGTACAAAAACTACTTACTGCGTTTTAATTTATACCCCTCAATATTTTTTTGGGTGTAGAATACAGTTTTTTTGTGGTAATTTAGATATTTACTGCGTTTAACTTGGCAAAGTGACTGATCGTGGTAGACGTAACAGCTATTACTGTATTTTAGTTGGTATTGTAATATATTTAGACATGCAAAATTAAGTTACTGCTATCACAAATTTGATTTTTAAACCGTTTAAAACATCCTAACAAAAATCTGATTAGATCTACATGTTCCTTATAACGTGTGCATTAAGGTTCAATATTCAACAAAAAAATGACAAAAAGCCTGTTACTGCGTTTTAGGGTCTGCACGGCAGAATAGATATCGTCTAGAAATTTACTGCACATGGTAATAGTACCTTTTGCTTTAAAACCTCGTAATTGTTAAATATGTTCTTTATCCAGTTCAAGATTTGGTAAAAAAAAAAGATCTGAAAAGTCGGAAGTTTATTGTTGTTGTTAAAATTGGGAGTGTTAGGGAAATTCCATGCATTACCTATGTATTCTTCTTATTCTTAATGACTTGTTATCATCATTAACATACTCATGTCCCTATCTCAATTCATCTGGGGTAGGCACAGCATGTGTTTTTATTACTTGTATTATTTATTTCAGTATAAATATATAAAAAAAAAATCTATAACATCATTAGAATTATTGTAAATGTAGTGATTGCCTTTTGACTTACGAATTGCATTAGAAAAAAAATAACGCAATGTTTTAATAATAAAAAAAAAACATTGACACTGATTCTATAGTTACATTGTCTTGTAAAAACAATGGATATTAGTTCCTCAAATGGTTTGTTGTGACAAGAGGGAGAGGTTGGAGTTGTGTCAAGTTTCATTGATTGTTCACAAGCGACAGCATTGTATGGATTTTGGAAGGAGGTAGTTCCAGTGCATTTAAGCATTTAAGTGTACTGGAATTACCTCCTTAAACACAATCTATGTTTTAGAAATACTATTTATTCGATTGCTGGTCTTAACCCTTTCAGGACCACAAGAGTATGGGAGATAAAGTTATAGTTTTGACTGGTGAAGATGATACATAGAGGGCCAAATAAACATGTTTTGAAATAAAATTACTGAAACCTGTAATGGGTTTCCTAATTTTTTTTGGGACACATATGTCCCTATGGTCGTCTTTGGTCATGAATAGCAAAGAGTTTTACAAAAACGAAACGCAGTGTTTATTATACTTACATTTATTATTTAATGAAATATTATACTTATTTTAATAAAAATAATGAATTAAAACTAGTAATTATGGTAGGCAGCGAAACAATTTCTATCATTAGTGTAGCAGAGATGTATTTTACAAGATACACAGGTATTGTTTGTACGATTATCTTTTTTTAATTTGGCACAATTTACGCATCGCTTTCTATTATTCACCTTCTCCATTGCATGTATAGGTAATTGTCGCTTTAGGGATTTCCGAACTGCACTTGATCTTGAAGTAGGAACGTCTCGTTGCCTGTTGGTAAAACCATTGATCAAGCTCCGGGCTACGACTTGTCTGAACTGCAGGCTGGTCAAAAGACTTCCTTCCATTTTATTTGCATCATGAAGCTTAGTGTAAATAGTAAATGAGTTATTGACGGATATATCAAATAAGTCAAAGAACAGACGAAGATAATATTTAATTTTCGATCTCCGATCAATTTCGTAGCAGACCTTACGTTGATCCATAAGGTCAACTCCACCCATATTTTTATTGTAATGTGATACAATGTTAGGACATTTTACATCAATTTTCTCAGAGGATCCAACTTGACGGCGTTTTACAATATTTGTTTCTACAGGAGATAGAAAGTTTGTCAGCAAATGTACTGCTCTGTTGTCCATCCATTTCACGTAACTTATGCCTTGAAAACTAGTGGTATAAATATCGCCACGCTTCATTTTTTTGTCAACTGGTGCAGTTTTTGGTAGATTTTTTCGATTGGTCCGAACAGTCCCACATAACTTCGTATTCTGATGAATCAATTTATATTGTAACAATGGGGAATTGAAAAAACTATCAATATAAATTTCACACCCTAAACCCTTAAGTTTTTCTGTCAGCTGAAGTACAACTGATTCACCAAGTCCATACTCGACACCGGTGCTTCGTTTGCCAGTATACAGATCAAATTGAAATAGGTAACCAGTAGTAGCATCGCATCGACACCATAATTTGAAGCCCCATTTTACAGGTTTATTCTTAACATATTGTCGCATCGCATTGTGCCCTTTAAATTTAATCATATGCTCATCGATAGACTGCTGTTTAGTGTTGTTGAGAGCACTTTGGAATGCCTCATTAAAATGTTTCATTACCGGTCTAATTTTATATGCTCGATCAAAATTTGTGCTCGTTGGATCTCGTATTTCTTCATTATTACAAAAATGTAAGTTCCTACGTATTTCTTCAAATCGAACCCTAGGCATAACACTTGATATGTAAGGTACCGCCATGTCTGGTTCTGTAGACCAGTAATCTCGTAGAGATGGCAAAATATGGTAACCCATGACTAAGTTCATACCAAGAAATGCCTTAATTTCGTCAGTCTGAACCGAGAATTCTCGTCCATTTTGGTAAGCGTACCGTTCTGATTCTGATACTATCATTTCAACTAATAAATCAAACTTTGTTGTTGAAAGAAATATTTTGAAAGGAGTCAACATATCGCCTTCAATATCTTGACAGATTTGCACCTTACCAAATTCGTAGTCCACACTAGCGAAAGCATTTGGAACGTATGTTCTCTGGTTCCATTTGAAAGCAGGTTGATAGTTGCCAAGTGGTGTAGGGATATGTTCTACAGCAGAACTTGAAGGCTCTGGTGACAATCTCCGTGATTCTTGACATTGAGGAGACGTATCTTCAATCTCCACATCGAGTACGCCTTGGTCAACATCTTGCGACAAAAGCCTTTGGTCTTCTTCGTCGAGCAACAAATTGTCCTCATCGTCGCTGTTGTCACCCATTAAAATGTGTTGAATTTCATGTTCTCGGAGTTCAAAAACTCCAAGTCCTCGGCGAAACATAATCTGCAATCAAAAAAAATATAAATATGTGGGTAATGATACAAATACGTAACTGCAATATATTTATAGAAATATACCCTCAAAGGCGATAGGGACACCGGTGTCCCTTTATGTTTACAACTACTTAGCAAAGTAATTAACATGAACATTTATATAATGATGGTAAATAATAAAAATAAACTTACCAGAGAATAGATATTTCACAATATAAAAGGTTGAAAATTATTTTTTCACTTCAAAACACAGTAGCAAATTTTTAGGTTTTAGCGCCAAATGAACAGTCAATTTCGAAAGACCACAGACAAAGATTGACGGCTCGGATAATGTGTTGCCAGCAATAAAAAATGAAACTATACGTAAAAAGTCTATCTCAAGTAAAATAACATCCATAAGTATTTTAGTTATTTAGTTATCTTATATTTTTGCCTTGGGACAAATGTGTCCCCGTGGTCGTCAAAGGGTTAAGAGGCATTTATTTTCTCACACAAGGCTTTTTGGTTGTCTGCCTCAAACGCTATAGCTGTTTTGTCATGTCCTAAACAAAATATAAATTGTCTAGAAATTTTCAGCGCATAGTAATTGTACCTGTTTTGTTTAAAACAACGAAATGATTCAAAATGTGTTTTATTCATCATTTTTGATTGTTTGCTTGAAAAAGGATCTATAGGAAAAGTCGGAAGTTGGTTTTTGTTGAAATAGTTTTGATACGAACGAACATTCATCGGAAGTGTTTTCTCAGATTCCAAGCCTTACCAATTTATTATTATTCTTATTAGTTTGCAAATCGTCATCTCAATTCATCTCGATACCTCCCTAAGTATAATGAGTCAACTGACATTATAGTTATTTTATAGGAGAGTGATTTGAAGGCAAATCGTTTATATTTTAATGAAATCAAATTAATTCGAAATAAAGTAAATGTTTTTTTTAATATAAATTGTCAGCTCTTCCTTTGGTATAACATGATTTTGCCGATTTTTGTTTTTAAATGACATTTTATGTAGGTACATGACTGGGTATACGCCGGCGGGACTCAATAGTGAAATGGTTTAACTACCAGTTATATTCATGTACGTTGTCCTTCAAAATCCATCGTTTACACCAGTAGTCCCCAAACTTATTTTTCTCGTGGACCACTTTCAAAATTTTACTGGTTTCGGTGGACCCCCTGCTGCTACATTTCTACCACATTCTTAAAGTCGCCAAAAAATAAAAATTGTGCCACTTCTGAGTTCTCTATATTCCGATAGGTAAAATAAAAACGAAAAATGGTACATTTTATAACACTTTATTTATTAAAAGAATAGAATTACAAGAAAAAATTATTAAGGTAATATAGGTTCAGGTCATAATTTTAATTAATGGGAAGGATGTATCTGATTGAGTGTCAGCAAACGATCAATGTTTGGCTTTATTTTTGTGAGCAATAACCGCAAATCCCCCCGCTCTGTGATGTTTAATTTGCTCCTTTTTTTTGTTAAGAGGTTTGTAACGGCACTAAAATTTCATTCGCCAAGGTATGACGAGGGAAAAGCTATTAGAAATTTCCTTGCGATTTCCCACAGTCCAGGATATTTTTCGGGTATTTCTGCTTGCAGCCAAAATGTTTGGTAGCCTTTTCTAAATTTCACCTTCAGCTCCTCATTAGTGCTTAGCTCGAGCAGCTCCTCTTGTAATACAACATTGGCCACTTCCGTTTCATTAAATGGATTTATGTTCCATGGTGGTATATCCATCGTCAGCATATCTTCAAACCTGGTTTTGAAGTCATCATGCAGGGCACTTAAATGTTGACTGTAGGTATGGATATCCTCATCAATACATTCTACCTGCGACAAGTTTGGAAATTGAGAGAATTCGCGCCGACTAACGTTTTGCTTCATAAATTTCAATTTCCCAAGAAAAGCCGAAATTATCCCCTTTGTTTTTATTAAATTCAGGCTGTCCCCTTGTAACTGCAAGTTAATATCATTAAATTTTTTAAACAAATCTGTCAAATACGCAATGTCTGCTTTGAATTTGATCAAGTTTTCTTTTAAATCTGGATCTCTACTTTCTAAGAACTCTAATATGGAATCGAAAACAGAGTAAAATCTCGTTAAGCATGCACCTTTCGACAACCAGCGTACTTCAGTATGTAAGAGCAGTCGTTGGAAGTCTTCATCATTTTCGTTGCACAATTGAGCAAATAAACGCGTATTCAATGCATTGCTTCTGATTTTGTTGACAGCTTTTATTACAAAATGAAGAGATTGGTTCAACCTGTCACTTAAATGTTTTGCCACAAGATGTTGTCGGTGGATTACGCAATGAAGTCCTGGTATAATTCTTTTGAGATGACTTATAAACCCACGATATCGCCCGACCAAAGCTTTCGATATCAGAGCTCATTTCATCAATGCGTCTTTGTACAGTATTGTTACTTAATGGAATTCTTTTTAGTAGGGTAGAGTGGTAGCCATTGAACCACCAAAAGTTTGAAGAGATCTAGCTAGCTCGTTGTTTCAGTCTAAGAAAATATTTTTATTTCAGAAGATAGGTAATTTTTTTTTTATTTTTTTTTATTTTCTTTTTTACATACTTATAATTACATTTTTAAATACTTCTAAAAATCATAAAAAAAAAACATTTAAAAATATAAAAATAGTAGCCCACCGGTATCGGGAACAGGGTCCAAGCTACCGGCGGTCAGGGCTCCAGAGAAAGGAACCTCCTAACAATACGAGCCGTGTCCAGGAGTACCGCTTTCTGTATCAAGCCCTTGATCCAGCTGCCTAACGAGAGCCTCCTCAGGTATTGGTCGAGGCTCTTGGCAATTAAGCCATTGGCAGATACGACTATCGGCACAATGATCGCTGAGTCCACATCCCACATGTCGACAACCTCGCGAGCCAAGTCAATATACTTGATTTGCTTATCTTTCTCGGCTTTCACGAGGTTCTCATCATGCGGGACTGTTATGTCAACAATCATTGCGCGCCGCTCTGATCGATCCACCACCACTATATCAGGCTTGTTGGCAACAATAGTCCTGTCAGTGATGATGGAGCGATCCCAGTACAATGTAATATTGCCATGTTCAAGAACTGGGTCGGGCTCATACCTGTAGTACGGCACTTCCGATTCCACAAGGTTGTATTTTAGAGCAAGTTGCTGATGGATAATCCTGGCTACAAGGTTGTGTCTATGCAAGTACTCTCCGTTAGCTAGACGCGAACAACCGGAGATAATGTGTCGTATTGATTCTCCCGGACGGTGGCATGCCCGACATATGTCAACCGTACCGTCCTTCACAATAAATCTCCGGTAGTTATTTGTCATCATAACTTCATCCATAATTGCACAGACAAAACCTTCGGTTTCTCCAAAGAGGTCCCCGGAACGTAGCCAGGTTACGGACGCTGATTGATCTACATCGGGTCCATGTAGGGCCCGAAAAAAGCGTCCGTGAAGCTCCTTACTCTGCCATACCTCCCTGCGGTCGTTAGTGTCAAGCACTACAGGTTTGCGCCAGTTCTCTTTAGCCAAGGAGAGCGGGGTGAGGCCTTTGTCCATTGCAACTACATCCCGATGCATTCCCACGTCGGTTTCTAGGAAATATTCCCTGAGACTGCATATCTCGCGATTGTGGAGAGTGTTGGCGTTTAAAAAGCCTCGACCTCCACAACTCCGCGGGATATACAGTCTCATAACCGAGGAACGTGGGTGATGCATACGAAATGCCGTTAACAATGTACGCACCTTCCTATCCAGGGCGTCCAGTTCTGTTTGAGTCCATTTGAGTATGCCGAAAGAGTACATCAAAACCGGCATGACCCAACCGTTGAAAGCACGCACCTTGTTTCCGCCTGATAAAAGACTATTAAATACTTTTCTCAGGCGGCCAAAGAAGCGTTCCTTCAACGATTGCTTCATGTCAGCAACATTGATGCCCAGCGCTTCCGACATCCCCAAATACTTGTAGGTTTCGGTTGCTGAGAGGGATCTAAGGTTTATGGAATCTGAGAGCTGGGTTCCCACAGATTCCACAATTTCCCCTCGCTTTACATGCATGACCGCACATTTGTCCACACCAAATTCCATCCTGATGGCGCTACTGAAAGTTTCAGTTACCTTCAGTAGCTTCATCAGCTGCAAATCGTTGGGGGCAAAGAGTTTCAGGTCATCCATGTAAAGGAGGTGAGATATAACCTGACCACCTCTCCTCAATCGATAGCCCAGACCTGAATTCTCCAGCAACGTGCTTAGAGGATTCAAGGCTAAGCAGAACCAAAGCGGACTCAAACTATCGCCCTGGAATATACCTCGCTCTATCCTTATCGGTTCACTATTCCTCAGAATCTGCCGACATCCTGGATAGCGAAGGACCGTATTCCATTGCCTCATACACGAGCTCAGGAAGGTGCGCAGAGTTGCATCAACTTTGTACAACTCTAGCACCCTCATGAGCCACGTATGTGGCACGGAGTCATAGGCCTTCTTATAGTCTATCCAACATGTCGACAGATGTCTTCGAGAACGGCGAACCTGTTGACTAATGGCCATATCAATGAGGAGCAGCTCCTTAGTACCGCGGGACCCGTTCCTACATCCATTTTGAGAAGCAGACATGATAGAATTGTCA
Source organism: Ochropleura leucogaster (assembly GCA_958449745.1). Lineage (NCBI taxonomy): Eukaryota > Metazoa > Arthropoda > Insecta > Lepidoptera > Noctuidae > Ochropleura > Ochropleura leucogaster. Next base: position 5,171,539 of record OY288228.1, on the reverse strand, counting down.
TCAATGTGTTTAGTGATTTTAGCTCTCAAAATGGATGTAAGAACTTTATAAAGTGTCGGAAGACACGTAATTGGTCTATAATTTTTAGGTTCCGCCGTACTACCCGATTTATGGAGCAGGTGGGTTATACCAGTTGTAAGAAACCTGGGTAGCGACCCTGACTCTAAGGCTGTCTGGAATAGGGTTGCCAAACAAGCGTGCGACCTCTGAATGTTCTTTATCCAGAAGTTGTGCAGTCCGTCCGGCCCTGGAGATTTCCAATTAGGCAGCGGACGGACAGCACAAGCTACATCTTGGGGGCTGATTGTTAAGGCCCCCATTTCTGGTATGGGGTCACACGCTCGTTCGACTTCCCGAGTCCACTCACCTTCGGTATAACTGACAGGCACCGACCAGATGTTGCGCCAAAACAAACACATGGCGTCATCATCCGGTAGGTGCGTCTCAGACACACCTTGGTCCGGTCGCTCCCAGGCTCTATACACCCACCTTTCATCACTTTGGAATGTGCGATTCAAAGTGTATCGTTCCACCCGCCGCTTATACCTACGAATACGGTTTGCCCATGCATATACTTTCTGTTTCAGGAAGTCGATGCGCTCTGTGATGCGGGACATATAGTCTGGAGGACTTATGTCAGTAGGTTATTTATTATTAAGCTGTCGAATTGCGTTAAACAAAATGGAAAACATTTGCTATTGCCTAATTTATACAGGTTTTTTTAAAACGAGGGTAATGGTTCATAGCGTACTCCTAAGGGTACACAATGAACCGGGGGGGTGGTATTAAATGAACCAGGTGGTACGCAATGACTCACGGTAATATAAAAACCGGTAATTGTTAGTTTTAAAATGGAAAATAAATACAACATTTATAAGTTTCCATATTTATTAAGTTTCAGGTTATATAAAAATCACACAATCAGTCTTAAAACTAAATTTTTAACATTAATTATAAACTTTTAACAAATTTTGTAACGCATAAACTCTGAAGATATTATCAAAAAAGAAAAAAAAAACAGTTTGTACTTGCACGTTAATATTAATATGAGTATTTATGAAATCACCTTTTTTTGGGTAGTTCCACTTTGCCCCACCAAGCCCGCCACCCTGGTGTGGCAAAGTGGACTGCCTAAAATTTTGCAGTGGAATATGCCCCACTATTCTGATTTGATGGGGCGGATAACACTAGCATAAACACTTTGTGGATTCTGCCCCACTAGGGTTGGCACCTCAGGATTTGTGTATGAAGGTTAACATGTATTTTTACATTTGTTTGTAAAAAAAATAAATGTATACCTATATCTGTAAGTAAAACGTTATTAGTGCTGGAAGCTTAGATTTAATACGTAGCGAAGTGGTTTAAATAAAAGTAAAAAATAAATAAATAATTTTAATGTACTATTTATTTCTGGAAGGAATCGGTTTATAAATCACAGATTAATTACCTTTTACAAATAAAATTTTACTAACTAAGATAAATCTTGATAATCACAAATTAAACAATGATTTGTTCTTATGATATGTTCTTAAAACGAAACATATTTACTACATAACTATTCAAAATCACAGATTCGTCATCATTTTGTATGGTTTGTGTAGATATAGGTATTTTCTTACTGATTACGTTATAAATAAAAAAAAAATTAAACTACATACATACAAACAGCCACTAAATTACTTGTTACAAAAAATAGAATCACAGATTATAGAATCACACATTGATCGACATGGTATAAAACAGTCTTATGTATTACCTTATGAATAAAAACAATTTATATGCAAAAAAAAACAGCCACGAAATTACTTCCGGCTAAAAAACAAAAACTAAAATTTTAGAATGATAAAATTTTACATAGCAAAAAGTCTTATTAATACAAATAAGAAACATCCTAACGAAAGTAGGTAAATACTGACTGTTGACAAAATAATTATCATAACAAACAGCCACTATATTAGTTTGAGTACTGACTATTTATAAGAATTAAAATCATCAAAATCATAGATTTTGTATTTGTTTAGTTCACATTTTTTGGAAAAACTAAAATAGATTTCTTGGAAAAACTATCTTAGTTTTTCCAAAAAATGTCCAACCGTACTGGCGCCGTTTATGAGCTCCATTTGGGCATCTTGTATATTCTGATCGTTTTGTATATATTTATCAAGGCGTAGCTTGGAAGGTTGGTTCTGCATAGATTTAACTATTGAAAGCGTTATGTCTTCGTATAAGACATTAAGAAGTCTTAATAAACTGGGGCTTTTTTTAAGAATTTTTTTGTTAAGTTTATTATGCCAACTTTCGAGGGCATTAGTTGTGCGGTGTTTTGCCCCAAATACGCACCACACTTTTAAAAAGTTATCTTTCAGCCAATTGCGCAGCATATATTTTCTAAATTCTTTACTTTTTTCGTCATCTGGGCTTTGTGCGGCTATGTAAAACCAACCTTCAAAAATCTTTTCTTCTGGTAATAAGGGTAAGACTGCGCTAAGCGCTACTTGTTTTCGCAAATATTTAGATTTTGTCAACCCTAACCCTTTCCCCTTTTTCCAAATTGCTTTACAAAAATGAAAAAAGCACCCTTTGATTGATGCTGATTTAAAGACATTTTTAAAACCAGTCATAGCCGCTGCCTCAAAATCCGACTGAAAACTATGTGGTTGCCAATCCGGAATCTGTGATTTTATTACAGAAAAGAGAGCGGTGTAAGCTTTGGTTGATTTAGTACTCATAAGAGCATATACTAATGGCACAATATTTGTTGTTTGTTGGGAGCTACCCAAATCAGCATGCAACGAATACAATTGTATGAACGGTTGTGGGCAACTTTTAAAAGTGCCATCGCCAAAAAAATGTTTGCAGGTTTTCATCAAATTCTTAGCATGCTCTGAACAAAATATTAAAATAGAAATATCTTCGTCAATATACTTGGCAAGTAAAAAAGAATGTAATTTTTCAGGAACTTCTATTTCTGATAATGTATTGTAATATATTTTTTTTACATTAGCATTTTTGTTTCTGTATTTATACAATGCAGACTTTACTTTACAAAATGGAGGAATTTTACTCACAATATTGCTGTTGCTACTTTCTAAATGTAAGGAAGCTACATTTTTGTCGTATGTTGCTGGAATGCTTGGTACGTCTGCTGAAGTGATTTCTCTCTTTATTTTCTGCATTAATTTTGTCACTTTGTTTCGGTCAAAATCAGGTTGACATTGGTGAGGTTTTTCGTTTAAAAGTATATTTCCCTGAAAACAAAAAAATGTAGGTATTAGAAAATATTTATAACATAGCACAACTTCAAGTAATATTATATGTATATGTATTATTATTATTTTAAATTGTATTAGACCCGTATTACTAAAAGTGAGTCAGTACAAAGAATTACTATAATAAGTAGGGACATACTTTCACTACAATCGACCCATTGCACTTTTGTCTCCTTCTGTTTATGCATTCCCAAATTTCAGATGCATTTTTGTACTTTCTTTTTAAATAGTATTGATGCCCAGCTCTAATAATACATTTTCCATCATTTATAAATTCAAGGCCAGTTTGCCCACTAGAACTTCCTGCTACAGAGTCTTCTGCCATTTTTGTAAAGCTGAAAAACACAAAAAATATCTTATTAAAAAAAATCTACACAAATCATCAGCATCCATGAAAAATAAATACGAAAATACTTACAATAAACTCAATACCACTCACCACCACTCCACAAATGCAAATGTCCGTCTATTTTGTAAACAAACAGAATGAAACAAAAAATGTCAGACAAGGACAACCGATAAGTCGCGGTGGGCGAGGCAGTGGTGAACCATAACCGGTTTAGTCATTTTTACTCCAACAGCATGTTTTAATCTCAGATTAAATAAAAAAATACTAACAAACAAATGAAGCCATGATGTTTGTACGTAAAGGACCTCAAAATAATAGACCTATTTTGACATTTGTGTTCGCGGCGTAATTAGTGATGTAACCATACGACTCGTAGCTAATTTTATGAGCTTATAATTACAAGTATTTATTTACTTTTTCGAAGCCGGGATAAAATGATATAGATTTTTTTTTAAACTTAAATCCTTCCGATATTTTTATTACTTTCGAATGCATTTCAACGCATTTTTTTATTATTTAATAAGTATTTGATTTATTTAAAGATAAAAAATAATAATATGACAATAATACAAGTACATATCACAAGACTTAATAACTAGACTTAATAACTAGACTTAATAAATTAACATAAAACTATAACTCTCATAAAGCGTTTCTGAACGCATTCTTTCACAATCTGTGGTTACGTTACGTTTCGATACTAGTAATATAGTATTTACGATTTCTTTTAATAATTATTATTTAAATTATCCCTTTAGTAATAGTGTTCTCGTACATTATTCTTCGTTTTTTGTTATTTAATAGTTATCAACAGTGATAATGTATCAATTTCTGGGCAAACATCTAAATATATTTTTAAATCATTTAATGTTTGCAACGGATGGATCGGAACGTAAATGGAATACAAATAGCAAATGTCACAGCTATGTCAGACTAAATTGAATAAATACAGCAAAACTATATAATGTATTTAATTAAATCCAGGAAGATTTAATATGTGACAGTTTTTTACAAAAGTAGAACCTTAATACACTGTTTAAATAACTATTTTGATGTATTTATATCGATGGTCCCTATTAACAATGTCGGAAATACATTTTTACCAATTTTCACTTTTTTACATAAATAGAATCACAATAAAAAGATCTATCTTACGTAATATTTTATTTTATTGAAAATCATTATATTTAGTAAATTTCTTGGTTAATATTGTCGGTTGCAATAACTTTGTCCGCGCAACAGTGTTGGTAGTGACGGAACCGGCGTTGTCCGCGGGGTGGAGAGAGCGCGGGTGCGCGCGGTTCTGCCACTACGCACTTAGTTACCGGGAGGAATGACGCAGATGTAACCGCTGGGAACAGCTAGTATAGGTATATTCCCTTTAATAAAGCAGGTTCTGGTAGATACATCTATTTTCAATGGTATTCAAACAGACAATTTTGTCGGATATACCACTTCTGACATTATTACATGTACGTCTATTAGATCTTTTTGTTGGTTGTGTCACTTTCGACATTGTTACATGTAACTAAAAGCATGCGTTTTGTTGGATGTGTCACTTCCGACATTGTTACATGTAACTTAAAAGCAGACGTTTTGTCGGATGTGTCACTTTCGACATTATTTCACGTTACCTAAACTTAGTCAGTCGGTTGGATATGTCACTTTCTACACTAATAACTGCATTATCTATATAATATTTAGTCGGATGTATGAGTTGCAAAAACTTCATATTGAATAAAACAAAAATCTTGAATCTTTGGTAGGAAAATTAAGTGCGACGTAACCTATTCTCTATAAACGGATAGTTTGATACTTATCTGACTCCTATAGGTAGGTATGGTTTGACCTACTTTTATTTTAGGAATTATTATTCATCAGAGAGCAAGACTACTTGCTCTCTGATGTGTTGACAGTACGCCAACTGTATATATTGTGCACAGTTCTCAAACAACACTCACTAATAGGGTATGATCCCGCAATATTAACAAGCGAGTCAAACACAGGGTTTGCCAAACGCTTACCAAGCGAAACACTGCTTTCTCACGCAAATTTTTTGAATTTTTAGCTGGATACCTATACAATAAAATAAAGAAGAAACTTGCAATTTACCCACTTACAAAAAACAATTGTAAAAGGGCTTTAACCACTTGGTTAAAGACCCTCAGCTACGATGAAACAGAAAACTTACTAAAAGTCCCATCCTAGTCTTACTTACTACTCGACAACACCCACACTATCATCCACATCCACACACACTCATACACCCGCACCCACACATACACACATTTGCACCCACACAACACACACATCTACACAACACACACATCTACACAACACACACACCCACACAACGCACACACCAACACAACACACACACCCTCACACACACACACCCTCACACACAGCCTCATATACACATTCGGACACCCGATTCTCACTCCCTCATAAACTTAATACTCACAACAGACACACTTCACCCAGTTTTACCTAATTTTAATTTAAATTCTCTTTAAATTCTCTTTACTGGAATGATGTGCACCTACTACCTGTTACCCACTTCCGGAGTCTGGAGAGGCTGGTAATCTGTCATACAGGTCTCCTAGTACAGAAACCATTCTCTCACATAGATTATAATCCACCGATGTACACTTTGAATTATGTAAATTATTCCTTGTATATTTCGATGGTCCCTATTAACAATGTCAGTTCTGCAAAAAGAGTACTGTTCAGTAGAGCAGTTCAAAGTTTGTTTTGACGATAAAAAAAGAATTACATAACTGAGGATATTCAAATTTGCACTGATTATTTTATGCATTGTTAACTAAGTACTAACATGGACAAAACTAAGCAATTATTTATGGTTAAGGAAATAATGTACCACTGACATTTTAATATGGACAATTTGCAAAGTGAATTGTCGGTTGTGACACAAACGACAGTTTTCTTCGGATAATTTAACAGTCATTTAAGTAGGTAGTGGTATATTCAACATTTTTAAATGGAGATTTAGAAATAAATTTGTCGTATGTGTAAGGTTTGCTGTTTTTTCGTACATTTATTTATTTTTTAACATAAAATTACATTTTTAAATATTTCTTAAAATCATAAAAAAATATATTTAAAAACATAAAAATAGTAGCCCACCGGTATCGGGAACAGGGTCCAAGCTACCGGCGGTCAGGGCTCCAGAGAAAGGAACCTAACAATACGAGCCGTGTCCAGGAGTACCGCTTTCTGTATCAAGCCCTTGATCCAGCTGCCTAACGAGAGCCTTCTTAGGTATTGGTCGAGGCTCTTGGCAATTAAGCCATTGGCAGATACGACTATCGGCACAATGATCGCTGAGTCCACATCCCACATGTCGACAACCTCGCGAGCCAAGTCAATATACTTCATTTGTTTATCTTTCTCGGCTTTCACGAGGTTCTCATCATGCGGGACTGTTATGTCAACAATCATTGCGCGCCGCTCTGATCGATCCACCACCACTATATCAGGCTTGTTGGCAACAATATACAATCAATGTCAGTGATGATGGATCGATCCCAGTACAATGTGATATTGCCATGTTCAAGAACTGGGTCGGGCTCATACACTCATACCTGTAGTACGGCACTTCCGATTCCACAAGATTGTATTTTTTTGCTGATGGATAATCCTGGCTACAAGGTTGTGTCTATGCAAGTACTCTCCGTTAGCTAGATATAGGTATACCAGGTAGTCCTTTTAATCTACAAGATAACATGCACACTTTAAGAGATTTATAAAAATCGATGTAAGAATCGACTTAGTCGATTCGATTTAGTCGATTCTATACTGACCATAGCCGCACCACTAGTCAAGCTGTCATTCTTTTAGAGATCCATATGTATATGACAAATGCAAAACTTTATTACCGGGGTTGGGTTGGGGGGGAACCTATATCTTCGAATGAAGCGACTCATATAATAATGATCGAACTTCGCTTGAGAAGTTCGTTTGATCATATATTATATTTCTTCGCTTCATTCTTCAGATATAGGTATACCAGGTAGATGTTTAGAGAAAAGTTTTGTGTTTTATAGTAAAAACAATTATTTTGTAAGAATTTAATAGTTTTAATCAATATAAACTTAATAATTAAGAATAGATATCAAACTAAATTGTATTTATTTCTAATACGTAATAATAATTTATAAAGTAAGTACATAATATTTTAGTTAGTCGTTAACATGAAAGATCGCTTGAGCAAAGATTTCATCGTCTATTATCGGGCGATGATAATATTGAGCAAAAACCTTAGACGCGTCAGTCCATCCCGCGGCTTTCCTAATAATGTCGATCGAGACCCCGGAGGCAGCGGCCGCGGACGTGGCGGCGTGCCGCGTGCTGTGCGCGCTGAACGCCGCCACATCCACGCCACTCTCCCCTAATATCTGCTTTATCCATCTGCTTATAGACTGTGCTGTCGCGCCCTTGTAGGGGCGCTTCACAGTAATTAAGAGATTGGATACATTAGCGGGCCGGTCTTTGTCTGTGATGTGAAGATAATCTTCGAGAGCAGTCGCAGGCAGATGCGAAGGTTTTCTCTAAAATATGGTAGGAATAATGTCGGTTGATCACGACCTGCAGCGGATGTTTTTATAATATCTTTGATGGCTATGTTTATACCATTAGATCCTATTGATATATTTTCGAGCTTTATTAGTGATAATGTTTGAACGCGTTGGGCAGTACTTAAAGCCAATAAAATTACTAACTTTTTGGTTAGTTTTTCCCTTGCAAGGGTTCTATTTGGGTACCAATTAGAAACATAATTAAGAACGATCTGAGGGTCCCATGTATTGCAGTACTTGGGAAAACAAGGTTTTAATTTAAAGGCTCCTTTGAGTAGCCGTTTAATTCGGTCATCAGAACCGATATTACCTCCTAATAAAAGGGATAACGCAGATCTGTGACTATTTAGAGTTCCGTACGAGCTTCCCGTATCAAACTGTTCACTTAAAAAACGTAAAATTATCGGGACAGAGCAATCAAAAAAGTCATAATTATTATTTACGCAGTATTGCCACCACAACTTGAAGGACACGTTATATTGTTGCATCGTGTTCTTTGACAACGACGCCACCATCAAATCCAAGGCTGATTCAGGGACGCCCCGCGTTGAGAACGCCTGCCTGAGAGTACTGCTGCACCCAGGATAAGGGGGTATCTGTAACATGATACGATACGATGTTCGTGAGGCTGTAACCAAGCTTGAGATGGCCAAAAGGGAAACACTAGAATACCGGTGGCATTTTCCTGTATGATTTTGTGCAGACACTTAAGAATAAGTGGAAAAGGGGGAAAAGCATAAAAGAACTTATTGTTCCAGTTTATTGTAAAGGCATCTATGGATCTAGCGTCTGGATCCTTCCTCCATGATATATAAACCGGACATTTGGCATTGGCCCGAGTGGCAAATAGGTCGATTTCGGGTTTACCGAAACTTTTTGTTATACGTTCGAAAGCTAAATCGGATAGTTCGCATTCCGTGTCAGGATTTCGTCTACGGGATTCTTCGTCTGCTTCGTAATTTGCCTTGGTATTAATGTATGAAGCAAACAACCAGATGTTTCTTCTTTCAGACCACTTCCAAATCATTCTAGCAAGAGAATTCAAATGGGGGAATTGTATTCCACCCATGCGATTTAAGTAGCTGATGGCTGTTGTATTATCAACGCGTAGTAAAACAGAACAATCAGATTTTTTGCTTGCGAAACACTTTAATGCTAAGTAAACAGCTAACAACTCCAAGTAGTTGATGTGTTGTACGAGCTCACTACTTTTCCAAGCTCCATGAGCTCGTTCGTTGTTACACACAGCTCCCCAACCGGTACGCGAGGCGTCTGTATAAACCTCTAATTCGAAGTTGGGTGTTTTCATAGTGTTTTTAGAAATAAGCACATTCCTTTTCCACCAAATTAAATCCTCTAGAATTACAGAGTGAGGTTTGAACTGTCTATCAAAGCTAGGATATTTTTGTAGGGATAGAAATTTTTGTCTTTCCAAAATTTTTGTATATAGCCAACCATATTTGACCGCGGGACACGCGGCTGTCAAAACTCCTATTAACTGCGCAAATTCTCTAACTGAGCACCGAGACAATTCTGAGAATTTGTCAACTAGGTTAATAATTTTTTGTTTTTTGTCGAATGGTAAAGAAATTGATTGATTAACTGAATCAAACATAAAACCCAGAAATTTACAGGTCTGTTTAGGCACTAGAGAGCTCTTTTCGTAGTTAACTACGAAACCGAGACATCCTAAAAGGTTCAATGAAGCTTTAACATTATTTAGACATTCTTGATAATCGTCACCCATACAAAGGATATCATCGAGAAAAACCACATTTTTGAAACCTTGGTAGCGTAAGTGAGAAATCACTTCCTTCATGATTTTAGTAAAGGTTCTCGGAGCAACCGAAAGGCCATATGGCATACAATTGAACTCGTAGGTAATGTTTGAGTTCTCGTGTTCAAATTCGAATCTTAAATATTTGCGATCAGATTTACGAATTGGTATAAGGAAATATGCTTCTTTTAAATCAATAGTGGCCATAAAGCCATTAATAGGTAGTAATTTAGAAGCCGTTCGGTAATCTTCCATTTTGAAGTGTAATTTTGTAACATAGTGATTTAACTTTTTTAAATTTAATATAAATCTTTTATCACCGTTAGATTTTAAGGCTAAGAATATTTTTGAAACAAACTGGTCCTTGTTAGGTTTACAAGGGCTTACTGCACCTAATTTAATCAATTTTTGTATAGCTAACGACATGTCGACTTTTTCAGCCGCTGTCATTGACATGTGAGGTACATGAGTTTGTGTCACGTTACAATCAAACGGTATAGGAAAACCGTTACGTATCCAGTCTAAAACTACGGAGTTAGATGTTATGTTGACCCAACAATCATAAAAGTGAGAAATTCTACCAGCATGTTGTACCTGAGCTATTGGCGCGTTGCAGGTACCCTCGCCTTGTTCGCAGCGACCGAGCTCGACGACTGCTGAAGTGGAGGTCGACGGCTCATGGTGTTGTTCGCCCTGTTCGGACCTCTCCGCCCCCCCCTGTTCTGTGAGAATCGCGAGGGGCCTGACCAGTTTCCCTGGTACGCACCCGGTTGTCGATATTGATAGTGGGGACGTGAGTGAGATATTGTTGATTCCATCCCGGTGGAACTTTTTTGGCCTTTTGGCGCTTTTTTGATCGCCATGCCTTGCTTCTCGATTGTTTTGGAAGCTTTTATTTTTTCTCCTAATTTGTTGCCATATAACGTTTCGTCCCTTTCGCAGTCTTGAACGACGCTAAGAAAAGGTTTGGCTAATGCGTAATTGATGACGCTAATTCGCGATTGTGTTTCTTGATAATGAAGATCACTCAGGATACGACATCCGTCGCTTATAATCCGTATTGCTTCAATTTTGTTTTCGCTAGTAAGCATTATTGTCAACGCTTTATTGATCGCTGAAACGCCAACACCTAGTTGCTGCTGCTCAGCTTCCTTCCTTCTATCTCTATGGCGAGATGCTTCGGAAATAGCCGCTGAAACTTCGTTATTCAGTTTAGGTGCTTGAAGCAGAGTGCAGTTGTCGGGCACAAGATAATCTTTAAACAGTTTATCTTTTGTTTCCTTTGATAATCCCTTCTTAAGGATAGGTTCCCAACGCTGAGCTAAGCTGTGATGAATTTTATCACCGAACCTTGGAGAGTTGTCTGAATCCTCTCCGAGTGCTATCAATAGTTCTGGATCGAGCTCTGGACCGGTACCATCCTCCTGACTAAGAGTTGCTACTTCTGCGATCGGCATGGCAGCGTTATTAGTCGCATCTTCAAACGACGTCGGATTTTCTTCCACGTTAGCCTCGGGGGCGGAACGTAAGGATTCGTTACCGTCTGAAACGTATAAGACGTAACTTTTAATTCGGAATTTTTGTTCTTTGTGTTAACTCTCGGTTAACCGCTAGAAAAATGGTTATAAAGCCATAAAGCCTCTGTGTGGGTCATCATATAGATTGTACTAAATGTATGCATAGCTATACATAATAATCCCATAGTACAGCCATCGTGTTAACGCTCGGTTAACCGCTAGGCGGGACAATAATCGCATGTGTTTTAAAAATCAAATCCTTCGTGTTAACTCACGGTTAACCGCCAGGGTAAAATCGTACTAAATAAATAGCACTTATGCACCGAAAACGATGCGTCTTTAAAACTCGTAAGATTAGGTGGCACCATAAAATAATTTATAATTGAGGGTAGTTGTATGTGCAATACATACCGGAATCCGATGAAGATTCAATTATGATTCTACGACGTTTTCGTCTTCGTTCATCTTCCAGCTTCTTGATTTTACGTTGATAGTCTTCAATTTCTTGAGAATATTCCCGTTTTTTCGGCATTTTTAAAAACTAGTAGGCGCGTGTGTGCTTGCTATCGTGCACGAAAAAAGAATGACAGCTTGACTAGTGGTGCGGCTATGGTCAGTATAGAATCGACTAAATCGAATCGACTAAGTCGATTCTTACATCGATTTTTATAAATCTCTTAAAGTGTGCATGTTATCTTGTAGATTAAAAGGACTACCTGGTATACCTATATCTGAAGAATGAAGCGAAGAAATATAATTATATTTAGCCACAAAAAGTTCCTAAAGGTACCTAGATATAATATTTGTAAACTTTTTTTTATTTTGATAATTTTAAACTTTAACCTGTTATAAAACTTTGTGATACTTAATGCTATAGGTATTTTGACTGCTATATTGTTTATTATGTGTTGAATTCGACACATTATCTCCGGTTGTTCTCGTCTAGCTAACGGAGAGTACTTGCATAGACACATCCTTGTAGCCAGGATTATCCATCAGCAACTTGCTCTAAAATACAATCTTGTGGAATCGGAAGTGCCGTACTACAGGTATGAGCCCGACCCAGTTCTTGAACATGGCAATATCACATTGTACTGGGATCGATCCATCATCACTGACAGGAGTATTGTTGCCAACAAGCCTGATATGGTGGTGGTGGATCGATCAGAGCGGCGCGCAATGATTGTTGACATACAGTCCCGCATGATGAGAACCTCGTGAAAGCCGAGAAAGATAAGCAAATCAAGTATATTGACTTGGCTCGCGAGGTTGTCGACATGTGGGATGTGGACTCAGCGATCATTGTGCCGATAGTCGTATCTGCCAATGGCTTAATTGCCAAGAGCCTCGACCAATACCTAAGAAGGCTCTCGTTAGGCAGCTGGATCAAGGGCTTGATACAGAAAGCGGTACTCCTGGACACGGCTCGTATTGTTAGGAGGTTCCTTTCTCTGGAGCCCTGACCGCCGGTAGCTTGGACCCGTTTCCCGATACCGGTGGGCTACTATTTTTATATTTTTAAATATTTTTTTTTATGATTTTAAGAAATATTTAAAAATGTAATTTTATGTTAAAAAATAAATAAATGTACGAAAAAACAGCAAACCTTACACATACGACAAATTTATTTCTAAATCTCCATTTAAAAATGTTGACTATACCACTACCTACTTAAATGACTGTTAAATTATCCGAACAAAACTGTCGTTTGTGTCACAACCGACAATTCACTTTGCAAATTGTCCATATTAAAATGTCGGTGGTACATTATTTCCTTAACCATAAATAATTGCTTAGTTTTGTCCATGTCAGTACTTAGTTAACAATACATAAAATAATCAGTGCAAATTTGAATATCCTCAGTTATGTAATTCTTTTTTTATCGTCAAAACAAACTTTGAACTGCTCTACTGAACAGTACTCTTTTTGCAGAACTGACATTGTTAATAGGGACCATCGATATTTACGTTTGCTTGTCTCAGACTTGTCAAATCCTAACGTCAGTGGTTACATTTATTTTTTTTACAAACAAATGTAATAATACATGTTAACCTTCATACACAAATCCTGAGGTGCCAACCCTAGTGGGGCAGAATCCACAAAGTGTTTATGCTAGTGTTATCCGCCCCATCAAATCAGAATAGTGGGGCATATTCCACTGCAAAATTTTAGGCAGTCCACTTTGCCACACCAGGGTGGCGGGCTTGGTGGGGCAAAGTGGAACTACCCCTTTTTTTATCACAATCAGTCTTAATTTTTTTTATATCTAAATCACAAATTGTAGCACTAAGTAAAAATAGAAACATTCAGTTTGCTCGTTTTCAGTCTTAATATGTTCACGAGAGATCAACAAGTTTCTAAGCTTAAAAAATCAACGTAACAATAAAAAATAACTTAAAATGTCTTCTAAAATACTAATTTTCTATAAAAGAAATTAAAATCAAAAATAAAAAAAAATCAAAAATATGTGGCATTAATAGCTCAAGTTCAGTAGGGACATATCAATAGGGAATTTGTATGTAGCTTGTCGGCGTACCGTGCCATTTATTTTGGGAGGTGGTAAAATGTATTTTATGTCCTTTTTATTCACAGCTGCTGTATCAGGTTCCAGAGGTAGTGAAAATGTTTGTGTAAATTTACTTTTTAATTTGAAAAAAGATACATAATAGTCGCCGTCTTCTTCCTCCAGCTCTTCTAATGTTTGTGCTACGTAATAAACCTTTATTTTTTTCATATTGAATGCAACAATAACGTGGTCGTCAGGTCGAGGTTTTCGTGACAATGGAGAGAAGTTATCATTTAAAATAACTTCTTCCTCTTCAGATTCATTAAAAAAATCTCCTCCAGAAGATGAGCCACTGCAAATAAAATCTTTCTCGTCAGTTGTATCTGATTGTTCTCTCTTATGGTTACTTTCAAATAGCTTTGTTTTTACTAATTTTGCACATTTCTGCCTTTTATTTTTTTTTATTTTCAGCTATAGCGTTCTTCTCTGTCACGATATGCTTACTTACCTAAATTAAATTTAAAAAAACCTTTGATACAAATTAAATTAAACTACGAACAAACTGACACAGCAATTTCTCACAACGCGCTGTTTATATACATACAAGAATCCTTCCCTTTCACCTGGTCGCGGGCGCATTCATTCCGCCGGAGCAGCCGTCAGTGCCGCTCGATCAGCTATCGAGGAACGACACGTACTGAGTGTTCTGTACCGTACCTCTGCCGCGTACACCCTCGTAACAGATTATAGATCCTAGTAAATCTAATTCTTATCTGACCTAAGCCTACTTACGAAAAATATTAAAGTACTTGGCTACCCAAGTGAAGTGCTAGTGTTCTTCCCGTACTGGGTAAGTTGTACAATCTTAATCATTGTTTCTCGTACATGTTTTCATCGTATGAATATAATCGCCGCTGCTTTTCGTAGCTTAAGAGAACACTATTTGTTATTTAACTAAAGTCTGCTACCTAAATTGTAAGCTTGCTTTGTTTCGACCGCTTATAACGGATAGCTTAAAAGATATTAGATACCTACATCTAAAATAAATAATAACTGTTTGTGTAAACTATCGCCGACACCAATTCTTTTGGCTTTCTTTCCATAATAATTTTCCTCTATTAGTAATTAGTCGACTGTACAGTAAATTCTTTCTTATTGCCTACTCAACCTAGATTAGCCTTCTAGTAGATTATGCCAACCTCTTTCTGTAAGGTGAAGGCTCGCATTAGTGGCTTCAAAATAGAGGATTCTAATGCCATTTTGGAACGGCGTTTCCAGGAATACCTAGGCGGCTGAAGATCCGCGCAGCTGGCTGACTGAAGTGCAAGCCACCTACCCTACGCCCGGCTACATTAGTGCTCTGCTGATTGACACCGAAGCCATTACCGACTAACCGCCGACACCGACTATCACCAAGCAGGAGAGTGCGGTATTTGACGGCCTCCTACGTGGTCCGACCTTTGCACCGGCCTAAATGGAACCCTACCTTTAATTTCTTAATTTTATTAATATACCTACCTACTTATTTTATCTTTTGCGATCGTTTCATTTTTTTTATAACTTTCAAAAAAAAAGGAACGTGACAGTGGCGCCCAAAAACGTGGTTTTCTAAAGGTCAAAGGTCGGTCTAACGTATTTGGCTTGTAGCTATTAGGCATTCTTTGGTGTGGTAGTAGTTGGTGTTTGTGATCGTCCTAGCTCTTTGTGTATTTTAGTTTGTATTATTATTCTTTTGTGAATTGGTAACTTGTGTACCTACATAATTATTATAGGTTTTTTTTTTATCTGTATTTAAGCTGATTTTGAATGTTTTTCGCTTCTGGTAGATTCTAGTGGGTATTTCTTTTTCTCTTCTTAATTGTACAACATACCTAGCATCTCGTAAAATGGCTATTCCTATAAAGTTTTTATTATTACAAAAATCAGAACTCCTTTATGAGGTAACAATACGAGGTGAGGTACCGGTGGATAACGTTACAGAACTTCGTCGTCAAATCACTAGATTAACGCAAAAATATCCATCTGAGGATATTTATGAATCTTGCTTAGATTTTGTGGAAGATTGTAATGGATTCTCTGAAACTTTGGAAAAAGTAAAAAATAACGTTACGTCACTTAAATCGGATACACAAAAAACATTAATAGACAGAACACAAAATTTATTAAACCATTTACATTTTAGATTACAGCGCATAATACCTCCACTTACTCCTGAACAACATAAGTTAATAAATAATTTAAAATTAACTTATAACGGTCTATCGTCACAATTTGTTGATATAATAAAAACATCCTCGCCTTCAGTTGATAGCTTGGCGAACTCTAAAGTAGACAGTATCGCGGAAGGCCTAACAAGAATCTCCGTCACCTGTGACCGTGGCATATCCTCTGATATTTCTAAATTAAAATACGATGGAAAGACGTGTGTGCGTGCTTTCATACAACGTTTGAATGAATTTCAAACTGCTAAAGATGTGTCTGATACTAAAATTATGAATGCAGCACCGGAGATTTTTACAGGAGATGCGTTGCATTGGTTTCGTAGCGTCAGACCACATGTAGACTCTTGGGGTGAATTGATAGTTTTACTTAAGGCCGATTTCGATATCGTGGATTACGACTACCGCATGCTGTCGGAAATTCGTAATCGATCGCAAGGTAATGGCGAAAACATAACTATTTACTTGGCAATTATGGAGGGCATGTTCTCACGTCTTAGCACACCGATGAGTGACATTGATAAACTTGATATTATCTTGCACAACATAAGACCCTGTTACGCTAATATGCTAGCTACTTGTCCTGATATTACCTCGGTAAATCATTTACGTACACTTTGTCGGAACTTTGAACGTGTTAAGGTTCGTTGCGATAATTTTAAGGAGCCACCTAATCCTAATTATACTTCGTTAGCCCCAGAATTTGCATACCAAAATTCTAAAGATATAAGGACTAGTTCTAGGAATTCTTATTATTCTAGTTCTAAGACTGATGGAAGGGCTAATGAAAACTCAAACAAAACTTACGCCATCGGGACCCAAACCAAAAATTTTTGTCATCGCTGTCGTGTAGATACCCACACTATGAAGGAATGTACTGCTGAGCGTACAATATTTTGTTTTAAGTGTGGAACGAAAGATGTCCGCATACCGGAGTGTCCAAAATGCAACCCAAATCAATTAGACAAGTCAAAAAACTAATTTATGAAAATCGAAGAAACCAGATAGCTAAACGTTTTGATAACTCGGATTGGAATAATTGGCTATTGACGGTAAAAAACTTCTTCAACTCCTATAAGGTTGCTTCGATTTTTAACACTAAGCCGAGGAATGATCCACGTCCTTATGTAAAAATAACAATAAGGATAAAGGAAGATTTGGATATGTATGGCTTGTTAGATTCCGGTTCTGTTGTAAGTATCCTTGGTAATAATTCACATTTACCCTTGATGAAATCGAAACTCGTCCTCAACACCGATAATATAATTACCGTTACTGCTGCTGGTGGTCAAAAGATTACTTCTAAGGGTTATATACGGCTGCCAGTCAAATTTGAAAATGTGCTGGGTTCTATTACAGCTCATGTTATTCCGGAAATAGATTCTCCTTTAATATTAGGGATAGATTTTTGGCGACAGTTTAAAATATGCTCGAATCATTTAACAAGCGTGCTAATGTTATCAAATGATAATTCACCATCAAGTTCCTTATTACTAACCAATGACTTTCTAAACTCATATAACACACTGTCAGAAGACCAGAAAACTATAGCGGATGACATAGTCGGTCAGTTTACAAGTATTTCCTTCGAACATAAAGGATTAGGGAAAACGTCACTTATCGAGCACAGAATAAATACAGGTGACGCTGAACCTATTAAACAGCGTTGTTACCGACTTTCACCAGAAAAACAAAAAATCATCGGTGAACAGTTGGAAGAAATGTTATCGCTTGATGTAGTCGAACCATGTGAGAGTCCTTGGTCTTCTCCAGTACTAGTGGTGGGCAAAAAAGACGGCAAAGCTCGGTTCTGTCTCGATAGCCGAAAGCTAAACTCCGTCACGCGGAAAGATGCGTACAGTCTGCCATATGTCTCAGAAATCTTAGATAACCTAAGAGACGCAAAGTTTCTATCTAGCATAGACCTTTCTAAAGCTTTTTGGCAGATACCAATAAATTTAGAGGATAGGGACAAGACGGCTTTTTATGTTCCCGGACGAGGCACATTTAGGTTCAAGGTTACTGCTTTTGGGTTGACCAATGCACCTGCAACGCAACAGCGTCTAGTTGATGCATTGTTTGGCCCAGAGTTTGAATTAAAGGTATTCGCTTACCTGGATGACGTCATTATTATTAGCAACTCTTTCTCGGAGCATGTTGCACTCCTTACTAGGGTTCTAGAAAAACTAAAACGTGCAAACCTAACTATCAACTTAGAAAAAAGCAAATTCTTTAGACATGAACTTTGTTACCTCGGTTATGTTGTGGATGCTCATGGTCTACGTACAGACCCAGCGAAGACTGAGACAATACTTAATTATCCTACACCCACTACTAGAAAGGAAGTCAAAAGATTCCTTGGTACAGCTTCTTGGTATAGGAGATTTATTAAAAGTTTTAGTACTATAGCGGGACCATTAAACAAACTCACAACTACTAAAAAAAGCTCTCCACCTTTTCTTTGGACTCCAGAAGCTGATGCTGCCTTCCAGCAATTGAAATACTGTCTTGTTAATGCACCCGTATTAGCCTGTCCCAATTTCAGTATCCCGTTTGAGGTTCATACTGACGCTAGTAACTATGGTGTAGGTGCTATGCTTACTCAACAGATGAATGGTGAAGAGCACCCTATTGCATATATGAGTAGGTCACTTACTGGTCCTGAAAGAAACTACAGTGTCACTGAAAGAGAGGCATTGGCAGTGCTTACGGCTCTAGAACACTGGCGTTGCTATGTGGAGAACGGTCAAACTATTACAGTTTACACAGACCATGCCGCACTAAAATGGTTCCTGTCTCTTTCTAATCCAACAGGTCGGCTCGCTAG
This sequence comes from Ochropleura leucogaster, assembly GCA_958449745.1. Taxonomy (NCBI): domain Eukaryota; kingdom Metazoa; phylum Arthropoda; class Insecta; order Lepidoptera; family Noctuidae; genus Ochropleura; species Ochropleura leucogaster. The sequence continues at coordinate 5,152,477 of OY288228.1, read as the reverse complement.
ATGGGGCGTTAGACTTTCATCATTCAACTTTGTAATAAAGCATAGACGCGGGAAAGATAATATAGTACCTGACACATTATCGAGAACGTTACCATTGGCACAAATTACATCAGCCTCACTACCCACGTCTAGCACAAATGATGAATGGTATCTTAAAATTTACAAGGGTTGTCTAGAAAACCCAAGTAGCATGCCAAATTATCGCGTAGAGAACAACACACTTTATAGATTTATGAAAAGTAGTAGTACACTTTTATCAGAATTCGAATGGAAAACAGTAGTTCCACTCGAGGCACGTAATGAAATAATTTCAAAAAACCACAATGAGCCTATATCTGGTCACTTCGGCGTGTTCAAGACGACTAAGAGACTTGCACTTCGATTTTATTGGCCAGGTATGCGCCAAGATGTAATTAACTTCATTGCCAATTGCGAAACTTGTTTAGCATACAAACACCCAACACATGGCACATTTGGAAAAATGGGCAGACCCAAGGACTGCTCTAGACCATTTCAAGTACTGTCAATAGATCTAGTGGGTCCCTTACCAAACAGTAGGAAGCAGCATTCTTATATATTTGTTGTAACATGTTGTTTTTCCAAATATTGTTTATTGTTTCCTCTCCGCAGAGCTACTGCGGACTTGGTCTCTAAAAATTTAGAAGATAATGTTTTCTTAATACATGGCATTCCGCAAACAGTCATTCTTGACAACGGATGCCAATTCATAAGTCGCGAATTGGATAGACTTTTCTCTAAATACAAAATCCCAAGCATCCATTTCACACCAAAGTACACCCCACAAATAAATACTGTAGAGAGGTACAATAAGACGGTTGTTACAGCAATCTCTACATTTGTTGAAGAAGATCACAGAACATGGGACCTTAATTTATCAAAAATCCAATTCGCGATGAATAACTCAGTGAACGAAACTACCGGTTATACACCCGCATTTTTGGTTCATGGTAGGGAGCTTATAACTTGCGGCTCACACTATTTGGAGAAAACTGCACCTAAAGATTTAATTTTTTCACCTCGCGACAAATATGCTGCTAACTTGGGTCATCTTCGTAAAATCTTTGATGATGTACAGACTGCCATATGGCGAAGTCATCTTAAAAATACACAACGCTATAATCTGCGACGTAAGGATGCAGAGTTTCAAGAAGGAGACATAGTTTGGAAAAGGTGTTATTTTCAAAGTGACAAAGATGCCTATTTCAGTAAAAAGCTCGCTCCCAAGTTCCAAAAATGTCGAATAAAGGAGAAGCGCTCACCTTTAGTATATATATTAGAGGATATGTCAGGTCACGACTTAGGAGCATGGCATATCAAAGATCTGAAATCCTGATGTAAATAGTAAGGATTTTTCTAAGGAAAAATCCTTTTCTTGGAAGGGGGGTACTGTCACGATATGCTTACTTACCTAAATTAAATTTAAAAAAACCTTTGATACAAATTAAATTAAACTACGAACAAACTGACACAGCAATTTCTCACAACGCGCTGTTTATATACATACAAGAATCCTTCCCTTTCACCTGGTCGCGGGCGCATTCATTCCGCCGGAGCAGCCGTCAGTGCCGCTCGATCAGCTATCGAGGAACGACACGTACTGAGTGTTCTGTACCGTACCTCTGCCGCGTACACCCTCGTAACAGATTATAGATCCTAGTAAATCTAATTCTTATCTGACCTAAGCCTACTTACGAAAAATATTAAAGTACTTGGCTACCCAAGTGAAGTGCTAGTGTTCTTCCCGTACTGGGTAAGTTGTACAATCTTAATCATTGTTTCTCGTACATGTTTTCATCGTATGAATATAATCGCCGCTGCTTTTCGTAGCTTAAGAGAACACTATTTGTTATTTAACTAAAGTCTGCTACCTAAATTGTAAGCTTGCTTTGTTTCGACCGCTTATAACGGATAGCTTAAAAGATATTAGATACCTACATCTAAAATAAATAATAACTGTTTGTGTAAACTATCGCCGACACCAATTCTTTTGGCTTTCTTTCCATAATAATTTTCCTCTATTAGTAATTAGTCGACTGTACAGTAAATTCTTTCTTATTGCCTACTCAACCTAGATTAGCCTTCTAGTAGATTATGCCAACCTCTTTCTGTAAGGTGAAGGCTCGCATTAGTGGCTTCAAAATAGAGGATTCTAATGCCATTTTGGAACGGCGTTTCCAGGAATACCTAGGCGGCTGAAGATCCGCGCAGCTGGCTGACTGAAGTGCAAGCCACCTACCCTACGCCCGGCTACATTAGTGCTCTGCTGATTGACACCGAAGCCATTACCGACTAACCGCCGACACCGACTATCACCAAGCAGGAGAGTGCGGTATTTGACGGCCTCCTACGTGGTCCGACCTTTGCACCGGCCTAAATGGAACCCTACCTTTAATTTCTTAATTTTATTAATATACCTACCTACTTATTTTATCTTTTGCGATCGTTTCATTTTTTTTATAACTTTCAAAAAAAAAGGAACGTGACATCTCCGGTGTGTCTGTAGCTATCATGCTCTTTCCTAGTTTTCTCTTGATAATCTTACGGGGTTCTGCCTTCAATGGCGGCCTGAAATTCTTTGGCGAAACAAAGTTACTGGAAGTTCCTGACATTTTTGAAGAGCTATTCTTTACTCCAGATGAAATCTGAACTCTAAACGTGGATGCAGTCGGCTGGGTTGTTTCTTTGGAACAAGATGCAATCTCTTGTGTTACAATCTTGGGACTAGTTATCACTTGAGACTAAAAAATGTGGTGTGATTCGCGAACATCGGTATAGCAGGAGATACTTCTGCTTGCGGTGTAATGTCAACCTCAGGTGTCGACGGTGTGCGATATGAAGCGGATGGTAAAGATTTGTTATCGTGAAATTCTTCCACAATGTTCTCAATTTCTGCGTCAGTTTCATCTTCGTCACCGTAAATAGCTGGTGTCAATATAGACGGTGACCCACAACGTTCGCTGCCACCAGAGTATTCCTCTACATCTATTACGTTTGGTGGTGGTCTATTAGTTATTTCACTTGGTGAAAAGTCAATGTCTGTGAATATTTGGTCGTCAAAAGGGAATATACCACATTTTTTGAACGCTTGTTTTATATTTGTTGGAGTCATAGCTTTCATATGTGCTATACCTACGCATTCAGAAACATTGTAAATGGTCAAGTTTTTCCCCGGATTGCGTAATAACCATGAGTCTACTGCCCCATTATAATAAGACTTGAATGGGCCATTCAATCCAACATCCAAAGGTTGCATCCTAGCTGTCGTATGAGGATGAAGCGTAAGAACAGTCACACCTGAGGCTTTGGCTAGATCTAGAGCTTCTATAGACAGATGACTTTCATGATTATCTAGTATAAGCAAAGCTGGGTTATCCTTCGATGCTGAAGTGAACTGAAAAAATAAACATAAATCAAAATAAAGTTGTTGATTGCAAACCTACAGATATTAATATCAAACAAATAAGCCAATAACCTGGATGAAATGCTTCATTACTTCAACAAATAATTCTGTATTCATCCAACCGCTGGGTGCGGCTAGCCCAAGTGTCCCTGGGGGTGCCCCATATAGCATGTGTGCCTTAAAAATTTTTCTGGGGAATATCATAGCTAGGCAAGGCCTGGCCAATCAATCGCATTTATAATACAGCAAGTTGTAACCAAAATTCCGCGCTCCCCACTTATTACTTTACAGACACTGCGTCCTTTAGCTGCCAGCACTTTATGTGGACGTTGCACTGTCGTTGTCGACGTTTCGTCAAAATTATATATTCGGCTGCCATTAGCAAATGATGGATTGCGAATTAAAACTTCTTTAAGGTTGTCGAAAAAAAATTGTTTTATTAAATGCTGTAGCCCTTGCTATACTACAAGGCTCGGGTTTTTTCACAGACAATTCAGGGTGTCTTGCTCTAAACCCTCTCATCCAATCTCGGCCTGCCATTTCATGAACTTACCACGATGGTGGCATTTCGATTTTGTTAATCACTGCCATTTGGTATGCAATTCTGCGACAATCTTTAGAAGTTAGGCCATAGAATTTATTTGCACAATCCAATAAATATTCCTTTATGCTGTCTTCTTGTTGGTCAGTAAAAATTTTACTTGCATCGTAATGGGGCTCTAGTCTACACGACGGATTGTTCTTGTATTTTGAGATGTATCTTCGCAGTGTTGGATAGGGAAGGTTGCAGTCTTAAGCTGCTTTTCGAATGCTTAGTCCAGACAAATGTTTTTCTATACCTTTTTGAATAGCTTCTCCGGTGTGAAACCCTTTTTTACGAGCTTCCCTCCCTACCGTGTTTCGTCCCATGCTGAAATAGACAAATGGTGATTAATTAATTATACGTACTCATTTACACTTAGAGATTGACTAGAATATTACTCCCTACCTGTTTATATAGCATAATACAAAGCACTTAGATGTGGTACACAATGAACCATGGTTCATTGCTTACCCAGGATAAATGGCTCACAGCGTACCCACCTCCTCTTACGAAATGTTAGGTTATGTTTTATACAAAAACCGTTGAGAATTAATTCCAAAAAATAGTCTCAAATAAGCCTAAAGACCTACAATACACATACAATTCACACAAAGTTAAGTACGACTTATATTATTAAAGTAACTACAAAAAGAAACTCACGTTTTTTTCGTCGTTTTTGCTTTCGTAAACACGAGGACGCGGCTCACGCTTACGTATATCGCGACAAGCGCGCGGCGACTGGACCAAACTTCACGATGTGGCAAGCGAGTCTCGACATGATTTTTGCGCGAGCTGGCAACGTTGCGTATAGCCCGTAGGTATTATGGTTCATAGTGTACACGTGGTTCATTGGCTACCACCCTACCCTACGTCAAATGGAGATTTGTGCAAAACAGTTATTAAAACCTCTTCAACAGCGGGTAAAATTAATTGTTCTCCGATAGTGTGCGGTTTTCCAGATTTTGCTATAAGTAATGAGATATTGTAAGATGCCCGCAAGCCATCATCGTTACTTTGAGATGTTGAAGCAAACATACTGTGCATAGTGGGTCTCTTTTCATATTTTTCCTTCAATGTATGAAAATATTTTAAATCTTTACCTATTTTATCAGTATGACACCTTTTTAGATGATCTTCGAGCTTTGATGGTTTCATAGAGTCATTGCTCAAAACTTTGTTGCATAATAGGCACATAGGCAATTCTTTGTCTGCCTCTGATGGAACAAAACCATATTTCAAATAATCGACACTGTCGACATTTTTTCTTTGCTGTAGCCATGTTTCGTGTCAGTTACCTTACCTGTAAAAAAAAATGTTTTAGTAACCAAGTTTTTTTCTGAATATAGGTATCACACCGCAGCCTTTGTCAACACGCGGAAATAGAATAACGGCTTGTAAAGGGACCAACTAATAAACCGCTAAGACAAATACCGACGTTTTCACAAAACGGTATCAATTTTAAAGTACATAATTTACCACTGATTTTTAATAGTACAAATAAAAATTGGTGTACTCATATATCGAATTGGTATCGAATACTGATCATAATTTGTGTAGGAAAAAATAAAAGTAGAAATCCCAAAATTGTCCATTAAAACGATACCTAACATTTTATTAAATCAATGAGTTCACGCGCTCCGTGTATTTGCGTATTTTTTGTCTGCGGCTTCATTGTTAAAACGTGACAAACTGGCATCGAAGCTCAAGCCCCGCCCTTTTCCCGTCGCCCGCGCACCGCTCGCTCTTTCCGAAAAGGAATAGTTTTGATAAAATAGTTACTTCAAAATCAACCTTTTTTTCGAAATTCTGGAAACAAATAAATGAGTTTGCTTTTTTTTTTTGAATGGCATCTCGCAGTTGACCTAGGAGGTCGTTTACTGCTTAACCGGTCAATCCCTGTGGATGCCTCGAAGTTAAGGCCTCCAGCCAGGGGCAATAAATCTTATATACTAAGCGACTGCACGCTAAGGGCACCCCCTGCGGGGTACGGGCCTCGGCTTAGGTCGTCGCTGGGTGAAAACAGCAAAGGGACAGGCTGGATCTGAGTTCCATTATTTGGGGGATTTTGGCTCACTGGCTCAGCGTCGCGGGCTGGCTCTAGCAAAGAGACGGGGGGGGGGGGGGGGGGTTTTAACGCGTACGTCATGATGGGACGTATTACTGCAGTATAGAGACGCAATTTGCACTTAACTCTTTCAGGGGCACTTTCATATAAGTTACAATATTCGTGTTTTTATGTTTTTTATAGTTATATTTAGGCTTAAGAACACTGAAAACATGGTTGAAAAAAATATCAGAGTGAAGGCTTTTGAGGAATCACATGGTTAGCTACGGTAACCACCGCCGCTGTAGAACAAAACAACACTATGAAAATGAGTAAATTTTTAATCATGAATACAGGCTAAATAAACATGAAAACACAGGAATTATTTTACTTTTTATGAAAATCTTCGAAGCAGGACTTTCCTTTACGCAAACATAGTGGAACATTGCAGGTTTTGCATTTCCAAACGGTACATACGGGAGTATTACTGGTACTGCACTTGGCGCATCACCTTGATGTGCTTCGTTCCGGCTGATGGCGATTGCTTTCAAGACGGATCTCGTCGGCCACCGTTGGTTTATGCCGTTTTATTACGGCCGGACCTGGATAAGGCGCTCCTGAACTGCTTGGACTGTCCACCGAATGATGCCTGCGCTGATTGACATACGCTGGAGCCAAGAGGCCTTGGTTGACAGAACGACGAAAATCCTTCAACGTCAGAGTTTCTAGCTCTGGTCGTAAAGTGGATTGCAATTCTTTGTATACTAGAAAAGAATTGACAACAGAACAGTCCAGAAAATGAAAAAAAAAACCGGTGTCACCATTTGTGTGACTTTCGGTATCATAGCAGCTTTTGAGTTAGTCGAACTTATCAACAATTCATGTGCGAGTTGTAGTCTATTACAGCTTCCGAACAAAATATTTCCATAGTCTCCCCATCACGTTATCTGCGTGTCACCTTCCCGACGTTTTTAGGATCGTGATAGTTGGACAGTATGAAAACTAATCTTTTGCCTCTCCACTTCAAGATACTAACATTAGTGTCACTGATCCGATAGTCGTGCTGTAGTCTCTGTTAGTCCTTGTCTTCTTTTAGTTTGGGTAAAAGCTTCCTATTTGAGTTTACCGTCCTACAGGCAAGTATTTGGCCGTCTCGTAAATCAATTTACAAATGATAACTATTGAAGAAGTTATTAAAATAAACTTTATGGTTTTTACCTCTGAGGCTAGAACAAAACTGCCTTACAACTCTCCTACCAAGATCTTTCTCAACTTCACTTCCCTGTTTGCCTGTGTACAGTTCAAAATCCAGAGTGGCAACCTCCTCCGCAGGCAGCGTAGAGCGCAAACTCGACAAGGGTTCACTATCTTCTTCATCAAAACTAACTTTGAAGACGTTCCCCTACGATAGTACTCAATAGCATTGTAGGTAGTTGTGCATCATGAGTTTCCTGGTCCGATTGCACACTACAGCAACTGTCGTCATCGGAGGGTATCTCCTCCGGACAGTTTTCAATATCCCCGTCAGCTAACACACGAAACATTCTGTAAGATATACATAAAACCACCGTCACATCTATTAGAACAAATAAAACATTCTATCTGCGCGCTGGTTAGCTACTCTAACCACCTAATTATAAGTGTCACATTACATTAGAAACGCAAAATTACACACGTTGTTTATCAAATACCTACTAAAGATGTCCAAATACGTCTGATAAAACAATCATAGTCATATAAATAATAGACTCACCTTTTTTATGATTTTTTTTTCCGAGCACGTTACAAAAACACTGTCAACGAATTTTTTTCATACGAACAATACAAACACAAACGAATATCGGCGCCACTAACTGCCTAAACTAAATCAAGCATAAGGTGTATTTCTATGATAGTTCAAGAAATAATCGCTACATGGCATGAACTTACAGAAAAAAAATCCGAAATATGTGGTTAGCGTAGCTAACCATTGACCCTGAAAGAGTTAAGTGACAATTTGCTCTTACTGTTTGTAAGGAAAAAGAGCCGGCCCATGGCAAAGGCAGCCCGGTTACGAGCTGCTGTGGTGTGGCTCCGAAAGGTGAGGCTATCGTCGAGGATAACGCCTAGGTACTTGGCTTCTCTACCTCAAGGGATAGGTTTGCCATACATGGTTACCGGGCTGGGATCGAAGTAGACCGGGACGTAACGCACCGGATCAACGCAGGATGGATGAAATGGCGACAGGTCACTGGAACAACTTGTGTCCCACGGATGCCCCTCAAGTTAAAGGGGAAAATATATAAGTCCGTGATTAGACCTGTTGTACTGTATGGGTCAGAATGCTGGGCTGTAAAAAAGGTGGATGAAAAACGACTGCATGTAGCGGAGATGAGAATGTTGAGGTGGATGTGTGGAGTGACAAGAATGGATAAAGTAAGAAATGAATATATTCGAGGAAGTTTGAAAGTTGCGCCTGTTACAGAAAAGATGAAAGGGAGTCGTTTGTCTTGGTATGGACATGTAATGAGGAGGGATGAAGGACATGTGACTAAAAGAGTAATGGATCTGAATGTTGATGGACGGAGAGCGAGAGGAAGGCCAAAGAAAAGATGGATGGATTGTGTAAGGAATGATATGAAAGAGAAAGGAGTAAATGATGCCATGACGTCTGATAGGGGAGAATGGAAGAAGAAAACGTGTTGCGCCGACCCCAAATAGAATGGGACAAGGGCAGGAAAATGATGATGGTTACCGGGCTGGGATGAGAGTCGGGTATTTTCCCTGCCCTTTTTGGGTAGAAGAGGACCGCTTGGCTCTTATCGGGATTGACTTCGATTCTCCATCTGTTGAACCACCACCCGAGGGCGGAGGCCGCAGATTGGAGCTTTCGAGAGATTGTTTCGGAGGAACGGCCAGTATAATAGATGGCCGTGTCGTCCGCGAAAAGGGCTAGTTGCGCTATGTTTGATTTAGGGATGTCGCTCGTGAATAGCGTGAAGATGAGGGGGGCAAGCACGGAGCCTTGGGGGACTCCGGCTCTAATTGGGTGGGGGGATGAGAGGGCATCTCCCATCCGATAACGGAAGGAGCTATTCGACAGGAAGTCTCGTAAGATGAGTACGAGACGGTCCGGCACCCCGAGTTGGTATAGCTTATATATTAAGCCATTGTGACTGTCGTAGATTTTGCCAAGAGAACTCAGGAGGCTGATAGGGCGGTAGCTCGAGGGCTCCGATTTGGGTTTGCCCGGTTTGGGAATACCAATAACCGTGGCTTCTTTCCAGGCGTGGGAGAAGATGTTGTTGTTCAGGGCACCATTGAAGATGATGGCCAGAAGCATTATGAGTTGGGCGGGGAAGAGTTTGATAACTCGATTAGTGACGCCGTCAGAACCGGGCGCTTTGCGAGTTTTCAGTCGTTTGATTATGTCCTCTACTTCCTCCGGTGTGACAGGAGTCAGAGGATTATCAGGGTCTTCGACTGGGGGGAGGGCTGCTCTACGTTCGACCTCAGCATTCACCTTGTCGAGATGATGCTTGTCTACTGGTAGGGAGCTGGGGGAGCACTGGTTTTCCAGGCTGTCGGCCAGACACTCTGCCTTGTCTGTGTCTTCGAAGGCCACGCTCTGGTCGGGGCGGATGAGGGGGGGCATTGCTGCCTCCTCTTTGGCTCTGAACTTTCTCTCCAGTTGCCAGAAAGCTTGGTGATTTGGCTCGAGTTCGCTGAGCGTCTTTCCCCATCGAGTCTCACGCATCTCACTGATGCGTCTCCTTACAGTTTTCTGCAAGGAGCGCATGTGTGCTTTGTTCGCCTGGTTGGGGAAATTGTCATAGGCACGGATGGCTGCATTCTTCTCGGTTATCAGAGCACGTATATCAGCAGGTAGTTTCCAGCGACGGTCATCCGTCACTGGGACTTCCCGTGAGCAATCCGTAATGACGGATTGTAAGTGCTCTGTTAACGAGTGAATGGCAGCCGTGGTGTCTGCGACTGAGTCAATGTGGTCAGGTATGGAGTCGAGATGAGCCGCCGAGGTGGATTTCAGCATGTCGCTTACTTTCCTCCAGTCGGTGATCATCTTTTTGAGAGGGGGCTGGTCAGGGTCAGGCCCCGTACGGGGCTTGAGGTGAACCAGAACGGGTCGGTGGTCTGAGTCTAGTTCTTTTAGCGCCTCGATAGAATGAAACTTAAGGTTAACATTCTTGAGCAACGCTATATCAAGAGTGTCGGATCGATGGCTGGGATCGAACGGGTAGTGAGTGTGCTCCATTGGAGCGATGGGGTCAAAATTTATTGTGGCCGCTAGATTGAATAACACTCTGCCTCTGGTAGAGGTTTTTGTGCTGTTCCAGGCGGGGTGCTTGGCGTTAAAGTCACCTGCTATGATAACAGAGTGACTCAAGCCGAAGAGGACCGTGAGGTCTTTGGTTAAGAGAGCGTGGTTCTCGGACCCGGTGGATGGAGCCATGTAGGCGGAGACAATAGTGACGGAAGGGTGGCCCGTCATGCCCAGCCGACAGACGGATACCTCTAGTGAGGATGTCAGGTCAGCAGGGTCTAACGGGATGCAGTGCAGAGACCTTTTGAAGTAAATGAGAGTGCCACCTCTGTGGGACCGCGTCCGATCATTACGAACTAGCTGGTAGTTGGCGATGTTCGGATTGCGGTTGGTAGGTTTTAGGAAGGTTTCCTGCATGAGGAGAATATATTCTATTCGCGTTGAAGTAACCTATTTTAACTGAATGGGGTTTTGTTTTGCCCTTATTTTCCCTACTATTCATTATGGGTTAGGGGGTTTAATTTTCGTTAAAGTCGAGGGCGAGAAGCGCCTGCTCGATCTTGGGATATTTATTAAAGATTTCTTGGATCTTGTCAGCTTTCTTACCGGCTGCTCTGAGCTCGGCCGCCATTCGGTATGCCTCCGGAGAGGCGAACGCTCTATAGGCGTTGAAAATGGTGTTCAGCGGTTTATCCTCCGCTGGGGCCCGGGGGGTATTTTTCGCCTGGGTCGAAGGGGCCTGGTTGGCCTCCAGGACCGCTTGCACAGAAGGCGGCGGGACGGGGGCAGGCGTCGAGGGGCAGGGGACTACTATGTCCATTAGCCCCGGGATCGGGGGTAGCACCTTTGGTGCGAGGGCGGGGAACGCCTGCTGATGGTTCAGCGGGGTCCAAGGGGACGGCCTTTGAGGGCTGAGCCTCTCGGGCAGATCTGAGGAAGGCAGCCTCCCGGAGGGGGATTCCCTCTGCTGGCGTGCGTCGAAACGCTTTGCCAGCTTTTTGGGGGCTTTAGGGCAGCCCCTGTAATTGGCAGGGTGGCCTTGCTGGCCGCAGAGCACGCAGCTCGGAGGCTCCATGCAGAGGGCCAGGTCCTTGGGACGCGAACAGTCAGCAGTGCTGTGACTGCCTAGGCACTTCACACATCTGTGAGGCGCGTAGCAGTTCGACTGTGAGTGGCCATACATTTGGCAACGGTGGCATTGCCCAATGATGGCGGAGCGGTAGGGCTTTTCTATAGAAATGCCCGAGAGCGCGCATACAGTTTTTATCTGGAAAATGGGGTGGTGACCCTCGACCGGGTCGCAAACCACAAGCACCATATCATAGTTTTCGTCTCCTCGTGCCTTGAAGAGGCGATGGACTGCCTGGACGGACACTCCTTGGGCAGTCAGGTCATCGAGAATCTCCTGGGTGGAGATCTCTTTGGGGACACGCCTGATCACCAATCACCACTCGGGTGGGTGTTTCCTCGGGGAGGGAGTACGTGTGGAAGGCGATATTCCTTCCACGCAACTGCTTACTAAGTTCCCGGAAGTCCGAGGACGTGGGAACTAGTACTTTGATACCCTGTTGGGTATTTTTGGCGCTGATGTACGCGATGCGTTTGTCCGCGCACATCAGGGACACCTCTGTCCATTTCCCCTTGTCTTGGATGTACAAGGGGGGGGGATTTGGGCTTCTTGGTGGAAGCTACTGGGGGGGGGGGGGGGGCTCCTGAAAGAGCCCTGGGGCTAGCTGGTCTGCTTGCGGTGGGAGCAGCCGCTGGGGTTTTTGAGGCGGGGGAGGTTGCCCTTGAGGCCACCGCTATCGGGGACCTAGACCGGGAGCGGGTACCGGCCGCCGGTGTAGGGTTCGCCCTGGGGGTTTTTCTTGCCTTGGGCTTGCGGCTTTTCTTCCGCTTGCCCTGGACCAGTTGAAACTGGTCTTGGTCTTCCTCGGAGACGGACTCCGAGGAGGTTTCCGAGGCGTCGGAGGAGTCCCGCTCTGAGGCGGTCTCCATGGCCTCTTGATCATGAGGGGTAGAGGGAGAGGCGGGAGTGGAGGCCAGTTCTTCGGCGCACTCCACGCTTTCTTTTAAGGCGGCAAACTTTTGCCCGTACCTTTTGACGAATTGGTCGTCCTTCGTCAGGACGTCGACTAAAAAGTCGAGAAGAATGAGTTTCCCCTCGAGCGAAGCCGACATGGCGGCTCAGGGGAGAATTATTGAGAAGGGAGAATAGGGTTAAGATAGGGGGGGGGGGGACTCCTACCCTAGCCTCGAGGAGACACGTGAAACGTGAGCTCCCCGAGCAGACAATTCCCTTAAAAAGAACCCACCCGTGTGGCTTTCCTAGTGTTATGGCCGGTGAGAAGAAAGTCACCAAACAAACTCACCGGCAACACTATTGTCTGTGGGCCTGAAGGGCCAGAGTCCTACCTCCCCGGGTGGGAAGGCCCAGGGATGTGTAATCTCCCTGTCGGGTCAACAGGGAGGTGAGTGCTAGGGTGTGCCCTAAGCTTGAAAAACCCGCTGCCAATCTTATTGTGCAGCGGGGCTCTATGGGTCTTGCGACCGATCCGGGCCGCTGGGGTAGAGACACCCACACGTCCCGGGTGCACACTGGAATAGAACGGGGTTAAGCACTGGGCGCGACTAGGAGTCCCCCCAAGGCCGCGTGACCAGTGCCCTTTCGAGTGACTTCCTACCCCTGAGGGGGGCAGGAGGGGTGCGTCGGGTCAGCACCCACTTGGGTTCGTTGGCACCGTAAGGTTTCCCCCAAGTACCACCGAATATTTGGTGGGTTTATCCCTTAACCCTTTATAAGGCCGAGAAAACTAGAGGTAGTACAGAAATGAAATTTTGGTATGTTAATAAGGGTATTTTTATTTGATTTTCAAGATTTTTTTTAAATCGGAAAACTATTGGGAAGTGTGTGGAAAATTTGGTGGCAGTATATGTGCCACTGCCCATACTAAGAGGGTAATATTTCTGTAAATTAAGTAAATTCCATTTTTTTTTCTATCTTTATATTTTACATAATGAGTAATAAAACCATGTAATCATTGTCAACACAAAAATATTTATTTTTAGAAGCTTTTTCTTTATAAAAATATGCTTAGGTCTATTTGAGATCTTTTGAAACTTTGGTTCTTTACATTTAGTAATGCTCATCAGTCAATATTTCTTATAAAATAACATACATAAGAGCTAATCCAATCATCAATTCTTTTGGTGAAATTGAGTAAAACAAGGGAAAGCTCAAAGAAATACTTTACAAGTCGTACATGACAACTTGGTTCTTACGTTATTTGTCTTTTTACTACACAAACGGCATCTGCGTGGTGTGTCAGACTTGTCTATGAAATGTTTTCCAACGTCTTGAAAACGAATGTCGTCATGCACTCCAACGACTTTCTGGTAGTTGGTACCGCCTGTAGCTCTCTTCTTCTTTGCAATAAAATTGGGTTCGCTAGAAAGGCTCCTCTTCCTCGATGTGTAGTTGCCGATAAGCGATCGAGCAATCGACATGCGAAACTGTAGATTCGATGAGGGTCCATGATTTCGCGGTGAAAAAGATTGTAATATGAAAGCATTTGTGATAGCTAGATCGATTAGGAAATAAAAAATTCGGCACCACCAACGCCTATTCCGTCGTCCAACTTCATAAGTACCTCTTTTTTGATCGAACCTATCGACTCCTCCCATCCTCTTGGTGTAGTCAGTGATTGCCAAAGGGCAAGGAATATTCTTCATTGTGCCATCCTTCATCGTTCTTTGACAAAAAGTTTTTTCCATAGGATGGAAAGCTGTACTCAATACTGTGACGTTTTTTGTGTCCTTCCAAATCATGAATCCAACATTATTTTTCACTCTCCATTTGTAGTTTCCTCGGTCAAGCTTTACTTTCCCTTTTTTCCCTTTTACGAATTTCGGTAAGTCTGCTCTATTTACATTTACAGTGGCAGTGGAGTAAATGCCATGTCCATAAAGGTATTCCATCAAAGGATATGAGGAAAAAAAATTGTCGAAAGCAACATGAGCTTGAACTTTCTCGTCAATCAGAGATTTTGTCAAAGCTTTGACAACATTGGCGCCCAAGCCTAACTCCGGTGTATTATTGTCATTTTTACCGGTGTATTATTGTCATTTTTACCGGTGTAAATTTGAAATTCATATACATAACCAGTTACACTATCTGCGCGCATCCAAACCTTGAATCCCCTTTTTATGGGTTTAGCTGGCATGTACTGTTTTAGACTTGATACGCCTTTAAACCGTATCATAGCTTCATCGATACTCTTGAGAAGTAGTTTGTTTTGCTTCTCTTTGGCATGCACAATTCAATAAGTCCAAGACATTTCTGTAGGCCAATGCCCTTGAGAACTTATTACAGATTGTATGGTTGATGAACTTTGAGTAATTGGTACATCATTTGTTGTTGAAATGACAGTATTTTTGAAGGAAACTATATCTTTGGGAGAACATGGACCCAAATCGAATAATTGGGTGATAAGTTGGTCTCGAAATTCTAAAAATTTCATTTTTTTTGTACTACATTGATTAGCCAGATAAAAGCTGTTCCAGACTGCGATATCTAGCATATGGAAAAATACTTTTTTGTACCACCGTATTGTTTTACGGGGACACGAGTAATATGCAATCATCTGATCTGCTCTGTCAATTCCTGACATATGTCTGTTATACACTTCAACTTCAACTGGCTTGATCTTCTTTTGTCCGTACCTATTAGTCACTTCCTTCAAACGTGGGTGGTCCCTTGTTGTTATCATAAGTACCGATCGCTGATCCTGCCACTTTGACACATATACCTGACCGTGCCTTTTCCAAATGTGTTCCCCTCTCTTTAGTTTCCGACTCACGACAAGTTTTGGGTTTCCCTTTCGATTTACCCGTAGAGTGCCATTAGTATGAGTTCTAGCATTTAGTAACTTATTCGATAATGTAACGCTATTATAATAGTTGTCCATGTATAAATTATGTCCTTTATACAAATAGGGTTGAAATAGTCGAAACACGGTTTGTTCCAGCTTACTTGCATCTGTCTCAATTGGTTCAATATTATGATCTTTGCCGCAATACATGTAAATATTCAAAACATACCCATCAGCCGTTGTCAATTCATAAAATTTAATGCCGTATCGAGCTTTCTTGCTTTTTATATATTGTCTAAAAACTAATCGGCCTCGGAACAGCATGAGAGATTCATCTAAGGACAGGTCTATGTCAGGAGAATAGATTTTTCTGAAATGTTCAGTGAGCATATCTATGAAGTTAACAATTTTATCTTTTCCCTTAGCTTCCGTCTCACTAACACACACGCATCGTAGTATCTGCTCAAAACGACGTCCTGACATAACATACTGAAAAATTGGGTGATAATACAAAACATCAGATTGGGTGAATAGTTTCCGTTTTATCGGTGCATTAATTTGACCTTGTAAAAGACATATACCTAAAAACTTTTCAATTTCTTCACGGGTAGTGGGTTTGAAGTTTTTTTTCCGGCTGTGTCTTGTGTGGGGTCGTGTCTGCTGGCATAATTTTTCACCATAATTGTTAGTACACTCAACAATATTGTCCATAATATGTGGAGGGAAAACAAGACGAAAAATATCAAGAGGTGAACTTGTATGATTTATATCTATTTTTATACCTACTGAAGCCCTGTCGAAATCAAAATTAGGAATATCTGCAACATTGTCTTCCCACTCATTGTCTGACGGTAGATAAACGGTAGGTAAAATCCTGCTTGTGGAGGGTACAGATACGAGTCTATCTTCATCGTTAGCAGTCGTAACTGTGGGGTTGACTTGATCGCCGAGATGACCAGTTGACTGGGTACTTGTTGGGATAAATTGATTGCAGTCACTTACGATTTCGGCAGTCAGTTCTTGAAATTCAGTACATGATGAATCGCTTGACTGACTCGACGACTCGGATGAAAGTGTACGAACACGTCGTCGTTTTGGCAGAGATGCGACGTCGGAGCCGGACGACGCGACATTGAGGTCGTTTTCTAAGTCATAATCTGGATCAGATCCGTATTCTCCATCTAGGTCGCTAAAAGGGTCCATTATGGACTCCTCCCCTGAGGATGCTTCCTCAAATAAGCGCAGGATACGACTTCTTTCCCTTTCGTCGTTAGCCATCTACAATAATGAATAAACAGGTTAGTTTTTTCATTATGTAGGTATATTGTGTTGATAAAACCAAGCTAGTAGCACAATAGTTACAATATACGTATTACTGAATAACAATCAACTAAATAAAACACTTGCGAAGTCAATTCACACAACAATATTTGAAATAAAAGATCGAAAATACTAACCTCTAACGCTCGCCTGTAGGTATCAGCCGGCAAAAGCGCGTGGTTCCCGTGTGGTGACAACACCCGACTGACGCGAACAAATGCGACGTTCCTGAACGTTGTGTGCTATCACGCAGGTATATGTGTGCGTGCGACATGCTCTCATTGAAAGGCGCGAAAGTTGATGCAATATGACACTTAGACGAAAAAAAATCGATTACGATGTGACACTGAATATATTTTTATGACTTGGTATTCGTATTTGTATTGTAACAAGGTTCAAATTAAAATAAATACGCCCAAAAAAACGACGTGTACAGCCGCCCGCCATATCAAAGTACTCTATTGACGACGTCCTCAGCAGTCGTGTCCCTCAACGTGTTAAAAAAGGTTCAGAGTTATTCTCATAATAATTAGATTTTTTGAGGCGATTAGCACTAGGTTTAAGTTCAATAGGTTTTTTCATATTTCCTTTGTATATAACATCAGATAAAATGAGTATTTTTGGTTGTGTGTCTTTTTGGCGTTGGTCTTCTGTTACAATAAAATTATCTTCTGTTACATTTAAATTATTGTCTTCTAGTAGAGCAGAATATTCTTCTGTTACAACACAAGTATTTTCTGATACAGTGAAATTGTCGTCAAGTAATAAAACAGGTATATTGTCAATGTTAGTTAGGTCAATATCAAAATTTTGTTGTTGTTGTTGTTGTTCTTCTTCTAAAATTTGTTTCTCTTGTAACACTTCAGATTCCTTGTTTAAATTATTGTTACAGTTTTGTGGTTTAGATTTCATGCCTATCCCTTTACCTTTTAGTGTTGGTACTTCCGCTGTTACATTTTCTTTTCCTGTAGGTATTGGATTTTTCTTTTTATTGTTTGTTTGACTTAGGCTTCTTTTTGATTTTTTAGACGTACTCGCAACTTGTGAATCAACATCCGAGAGTGCATTTGAACTTGAAATATCGCTTTCTACATAATCACTGTCCTCGACACTTTTCCCAGGTATAACATTTATTTTCTTTGGTTTACGAATAGTTCTAGTATTTTCTGGCCCATATCGCATTTCTTTTAATAATGCCAACACTGATTCATCAATAGCTTCTTTTTCTTCAATACAAAATTCCTGTCTTAAGTTATTTCCAGGCAATCTATTGAGCACTTTGTCTTTGTTTAGAGGGCTTATTCCTGCTTTCATAAATCCAGTTAAAATGTTTTGTTTTGTATTTGGTTCAATTTTATTTAGTAACTGTTTGAGTACTACCTTGCCTGACATATGGGTGTCAGACATGGAAATTTACCTCAAAAGCCAGGCACAAAATTATTACCTGTCAGCGGGGAATGGAGAGAAGCATGCTCAGAGTAAAAAAAAATAGATAAGATCAGGCACACAAGAATTAGAGCAACAACAAAAGCTATAGATGCTTTGAACTTCGCATTAACAGCAAAATGGAGATGGGCCGGTCACGTAGCCAGACTCACGGATAAAAGATGGACCTACGCAACCACCATATGGAGAGGTCCGCTAGGCAAGAGAAGAAGAGGAAGACCCTGTATGCGTTGGGACGACGAAATTAAAAAAATCGCTGGCCCGAAATGGTGGCAAACAGCACAGGATAGAGATAGATGGAGATATTTGGAGGAGGCCTTCACCCAAGCTGGGGACCTCAATAACTAGCTAAATAGCAGTTATAGACACTATTATAGATATAAGTAATATTAAGTAAATATTATACTAAGAAAAGAAAAAAACAGTTTTGTAAATATGAACATTTTATTATTAGCTAGTTAAAAGAAAGAAGCGTAAAGTATAAACGTTAATTATGTAGATATAAGTAATAATAACCTAAGCATCTAAGAAAAATCTTTTTTTGTAAATGAGGTCAAATAAAGGCTTTTTTATTTTATTTTATTATTATTAACTGTTTGAGTAATTTCGGAAAAATATTCTTTGGTATACTGGGCATTACCCGCCTTCTGATTTTTTCCACGTAAAAAGAATGTTACGCCACGCAATATTTACACGCCTAAAGAAGGCTACATCAAGTGGCTGCGTAAGGTGCGTTGAATTCGGTGGCAGAAATACAAAATGTACTTCTTGTTCTTGACATTTTTTAATTAAATCTAAAGACAGGTGTGAAGACACATTGTCTCCTATCTATATTTTTTTTCCAGGTTTATTATTAAAGTATGGAAGGGCTACGGTTTCAACCCAATCTTCGAATGTATTTCCGTCAAACCATCCAGAGTTAGTGCGATTATATCTACAGTTAGGGGGACCATTAAATTTGTAGTCCATGAATTGTAAAGATTGCCAGCTTTATAGACTACGTAGCAGGGCAAAAGTGTTCCATCGGCAGATGCAGCCATCATCAGCGATGTCGATGACTTCGTATGGTTCATAACCCTCTAAATAAAAATCTTAAAATAAATACCTGTGTTTTACGCTTCACCATCACATTTTTTATAAATGAATTGAATTCGGCGAACCATTTCACTTTGGGTTGGTAAACATTGCCACTAGCACCAGATGTGGATGATTTCTTAATCTTGTCTAGTTCAAGGTAGTATGTCGAACGAATACTTTTTATTTTGTTTTTCACATCTTCCGGTGTGAATCCTTCAATTTCCATACCAATGCACAGATTTTGCAAAGCAGTTTGGCGCATAGCTTTGTTTTTATAATGTTCTGATGTTATATCCCATAAACACGGATTTTCTCTGTATATAGTGACAAACTTTACAGTTTCGTCTTCAGATAACTTCTTCACCATTGTTAAATCCTTTTTCTTTGCAACAAAAAGTCCGCAAAAACAACCAACACATGTGTACCTCGTCAGCACTGGAATAGCACTGGATTGGCCGTCTACATTATTCCAGTTGCACTGGATTGGTCGCACTGGATTCAAAAGTAGACCGCAAATCCAGTTACTGGAGTGGAATGCTTACTGGATTCAGTTCATTCCAGTGCCGGTTTACATTTTTCCAGTAAGCAATCCAGTACTGGACTGGATCACTGGACTGGAATAATGTAAACCGGGCATTAACCGCGTCTCGCTCTTGCCCACCATGTTCTTATTGCCCGCCCTTCCCCACCATGTTCTTATTGCCCGCCCTTCCCCTAACTGAAAATAAATGTTGGATTAACAGAACTCAAGTAGAGAGTAATAAAAAAATAAGTAACTGTGGTTTCTAGTCACCATATAAAAGGTGCTATAAAAATATCTGCCACGGCTGCAATGGGAGATAGTATTGTGTTTATAGATTACAATAGTGAAGAGCTTACATACCCCAGAACAGTTAATTAAACTTGAGAAAATAAAATAGTTAAATAAACATTGGCTCTACTCTGCATAACGTGGTTCAAAAATTACGCGCGATGTGTCGCTTCGTCAATGAAAACAACTGCTATCTCTTTTCATCTATTCTGTGAATGAAAACTGCGATGTGAACGTTTTGAGCGCTAACAGGCGGACCGATTGAGATATCGCGTTTATTTCGCTAAAAGCGATATTTCCATTCCTATCACCTGGATAGTCTAGGCCCTAGACTAGTAGGTACCTATGTTCACAGCTGAGTTTTGTCGCACTTACATCGATTATAGCGCTACACGGAACGCAGTGCTAAAATCAGCTGACTAGTGTTTTAAAAGTGCAATGACTTACCAGCTACTGCATCCTTCCAAAAAATTGACGTAAATAAGATGATAAACTTCCCATCACACTTAAAACAGGCTTCGGACTGTCAAGTTAGTGTAAGAATCGCATTGTTTTCTTATTATAACGATAAATTACAGTAACTTGGCGTGTTTAAAAGTTAATCATCTTATTTACAACAATTACACCATATTTAAAGTTATTTACACATTCCCTACATAATTATCTACAAAACTGTTGCACAAGTCCGCCTTCACGTTGCACACAAATGTAGGCACGTTTACGTACATGCCTCTTCACTTTAATTAATGTGTCCGTTTCACTTTTTACTTGTCTAAATGCGCGTTTGATGCGCCTTTTTAGTTCTTCCACACTTCTAATATCATGTCCGGTTTGGCCGTAAACAAGGTCCTTTACACGACCCCACAAAAAAAAGTCTAAAGGGGTTAAATCCGGCGAGCGAGGAGGCCACGGCACTGGCCCTCCTCGGCCTATCCACCTTTCACCGCCGTACCACACACCGTTTAAAAATTCCCGTACGCTGATGGCGAAATGAGGCGGTGCTCCATCATGTTGAAAGTGCAGCCCTCTTATCACTTCAAGAGGAATACTTTCCAACATTCTTCTCACACGGGTTTGCAGTAAGCGCAGATACGTCTCTCCGTTCAGTCTGTCCAAGAACACTGGTCCTAGTATTCTGTTGCCGAGTATCCTGGCCCACACATTAACACTAAAGCGAGTCGAAAGTGGTCAGGCCGCACAACACGAGGATTTGCCTCAGTCCAGTAATGTGCATTGTGTATGTTGAACATACCAACCCGTGTGAATGTGGACTCGTCAGTCCACAAAATGTTGCGGCGTTCTTCTCGAATCCAATTACAAAACGTGAGGCGAGCCGCGTAGTCATGTGGATGCAATTCCTGTACTTTCGTGAAGTGATAAGGATGCAGCCCTTCCCGATTTAATAGTCGCCACACGTAGTTGTCTCGAAGACTCGAGCAGCATCCCTGGTGCTCGCAAGAGGATGGCGCCGGAAGAAGTCCAACACTTCCTCTTCGAGTTCGGCAGAATATGGAGGCCTGCCTGCGTCTACCGGAGGCGGGTCAAAGCGGCCGTGTTCTCTGAACCTGTACACGGCATCCAGAATGGTATGATGGCTCACTCGCACACCAAACCTCTGCTGGTACAAGTTTACTGCATGCGCAGTGATGGAGTTACACTCGCGGTAGCACAATACCATTTCAAGATATTCTTGATTGGAATGCCTTCGTCGGGGAGGCATTTTTAAAAAAAGCGCGCGCGTTTCGCGATATTTCCCGCTAAACGCTAACCGCTATCTTCCGAGCGGGCGGGGGGCGACTGACTGGAGAGCGGGCGGCGGGCGGTCGACTAAGAGCCAGTCCACACGGCGCGTTGCGTCGTCGCAACGCAAATATTTTGACGCATAGCCGGCCACACGGGCGCTGCGCCATCGCAGCGTTACTATGACGCAGTCTTAACGTTCCGTCGGCGCAGCGGCGACGCACAGTTGCGGCAAGCATTTTGAAAAAATTTCGCAGTCAGTCCATAGCAAATCATGGATCGGAAAAGACGTCTAGCATTGCTCCTATTACTACGTCACCGCCGAAATCGACGCAAGATCACAAGACGGTACTGGATCAGTCCTTTCATTTCATTAAGAAATCGTGATAGACAGTTTTTTTTTTAGAATATCGGGAGTTGCTATTAGACGAAAAGAAGTTTTATAATTTTTTTAGAATGAGTGTATCCAGCTTCGAATGTTTATTGAAGTCCTTAGAACCACATATACGAAAAAACTATACTAATATGAGGAATCCAGTGGAACCAGTAGAAATGCTGGGAATTACTTTAAGGTAACTATATAAATATATTTAAGTAATAAAAATATAACAGTTTTTTTGGTTTGTTTAATTAGTAATCAACTCACAAATAATCAGCAATTGTCATAATTTTAAGTTTAGACATTAATAAGAGAGATATCATCCAGTAATTACAAATTAGAAAAATCGTATTCAGTTTCTTCACTTGCTTGAGATGTTTCTGGAGATGTAATTGAATTATTATAATCAGAAATGTATGTACTTTGAAAATTTGCTGTTTGATACCCATATGATGGTTGGTGAGACGTTGATGGGCCACTCACATATGATGATGTTTGTCCATACCGCATTTCATCTATAATTTGTATAACTTTACTTTGGAAACGGAGAGTTTCTCGGTCGGAAAATTCTTCAATAGATGGCAATATACCTCTGAAAAAGGACATATGGCGATTTTCCGGCTCCTTGAGAAGTTTTAGTCCTTCTCTTTCAAACTCATCCATTTGCATTGCCCTTTTGCGCGCGACTGGAACATAGCGCGGAGTGTTGTCTGTGGTAATGTCATCATTTGTAGACGTAGATTCATTGTTGATTTCTCTAGGCGAGTCTAAGCTAGATTCGGTGGCATTTTGTTCCACTTTTCTCAAAAAAAGAAGTTGATTATATAAATGATACTTCTTCAGTTTCGTAGCGCCCGAGCCCGATTTTGATGCTTCTTTTAATTTTTTTGAATATCTGAAGTAATTATCTTTTACACTTCTCCATTTCTTTATTAAATCATTACCTGCAAAACCAATAGTAAACATGATTTAATAATTTATACATAGTGAATTACTCGATAAAATTTAATGATATATTCAGATATCGTTAACAAACACTATGTGACCAACTCTGGAATCATGAAAATATAACAGCTGTTACATACAAAAAGCAATACCTACTGAATCAAAATGTATGCAACAGCTGTTATTTTTTTCGCGATTCCAGAATTAATTGGTTACATAGAGAAAGTTATTTGCTATCGATGTCTGAATATGTCAGTATTTTTTTTCGGGTATCTATCTATCTCATAAATGCATATTATAATAATTATTTTCGTTTCAGATACCTAGGAAGTGGAAATTCAATAACTGATTTACATTTCAAATTCAAACGGGGAAAATCTACTATTGCATATATGATACAAAGAGTTTGTCGTGCTATATGGACCAATCTTCTTCGAGACAACATCCCTGAACTGACAACTGAAAGTTTCCAAACAATAGCGAGGGGTTTTGATGTAAAGGCAAATTTTCCTCACTGTGTTGGTGCCATCGACGGCAAACACATCCGCGTGTGTAATCCTGCAAATAGTGGCTCACTTTTTTTTAATTATAAAGCCTTTTTTTCGATTGTGTTGCTAGCTATTGTGGATTCAAATTACAAATTCGTATTTGTCGACATCGGTGCATACGGAAAAGAATGCGATTCAACCATATTACAAAATTCTAAACTGTACGAGCTAATGATTAACAACAACTTACCATTACCTCAACCCCAGCCACTCTCTGGTAGCAATATACCAACCCCGTATGTATTTGTGGGTGACGAAGCTTTTGGACTGAGCAAACATATTATGCGTCCATATGGCGGTCAAAATCTCGACTTACAACAAAAGGTTTTCAATTACCGTCTAAGCAGAGCCAGAAGATATGTCGAATGCGCTTTTGGGATTATGGCTAACAAATGGCGCATTTTTCACAGACCGATAGACGTGTCCTATGACTGCGCTACTGACATTATAAAAGCATGTTGTGTATTACACAATTTTGTCGCTGATCGAGATGGTTTTAGACAAAGAGATAAATTTGCTATAAGTGTTGATGAATTTCTCCCAATACAACCCGCACATGAAGAACAGACAGCACCGAATGTCATAAGACAGCAATATGCGACCTATTTTATGACTAGAGGAACTCTGCCTTGGCAGCTAAATAAGGTATAATTGTATTATGAGGGTTTTCAAGATTTTCTTGCACCGCCAATTCCGCGATCAGTAAAAAATTAATATTTTATACCTACTCAGCGTAGTCTAGGTTAGTTTTGAGCTAAGTAATAAAATAGTACTCACGCTAATCTAGATTCCCTTAGTTTTAAAATTTTAGAGTGTCAAGATATTAATTTTGTACTGATCGCGGAATTGGCGGTGCAAGAAAATCTTGAAAGCCTTCTTAAATAAAAAAAAAAAACATAAATATCTGTACTGTGAACTCACCAACTTTGTTTTTTCGTTCAGCTGTAAAATTCTCGAAATCAGGAAATAAAACTTTTGATATGTCTTCCCAGGCTTTTGTTTTTAAATTTTTATTTTTAAAATCTACGTTTGACTTGTCCCATATAATTTCCCTTTCCTGTATCAATGTAATCAAGTAATCTATGTCAAGTTCTTCAATGGTATTCATTTTACCCTGCACATAAAACTAAATACAAAAACGTAAACGTAAAACGAAATGAGCTTCCGTGTATCCTCTCTGTCAACGCACAAGCAACTGAGCGCTGCCGCTCCGACGTCGCACGAGTACACCCCCTCTCGCTTCGTCTCGGGGGCTGCTGTCCGTCATGTGTGCGTTGCGACGACGCAACGCGCCGTGTGAACACCTTGGTTATTTGTATGTAAAACAACGCAAGGACAGCGCTGCGACGACGCAACGCAGACGTAACGCGCCGTGTGGACCGGCTCTAACGCGTGCGGCGAACGGGGTAGTGCGGGTGAGGGTGGGGGCGTGCGGGGCGCAGCTTTTGCGATCGAGTGGCCGGCGCGCAGCGGCATTCTTTGATAAAAATGGCATGAAAGGCGCCGCCGCCGCGCCGGCGAAACGATTGAATTGGAGTCTACCTACGGGATCGTTTTATGCCAATAAATCAATTCAAATTTATACGTACAATTTTTAGTATGAAAAAAAAAATAAGATAATTAATCAATAATTTTTCTTTACTATTGTAATTTATAAACACAATACTATCTCCCAGTGCAGCCGTGGCAGATATTTTTATAGCACCTTATATTACCAGTTGCCCTTCTTTCGAACACCACCTGAGGCAAATAGGAATGATTACCCACAAAGCTGGAGCAACTGGGAACATAGGATAAACTTTAGGGGCAAACTACTAACTTAACTTACCAAATATACTCCACCGGACAGATTGATAGCCTTATATTTTGTGAAATAATTTGAAATCGTCATATTTTTAAAAGCAAGATCGTTCAACCTTTCTTTAGCAGTAACTTCCCAATATGATTCTACCATTTGCCATGGATCACAGTTGTTCTGAAGCCATAATAACATCTCTGAGATGTCAACACTTTTTGCTTCCTTCGAGGTGAGTAATAGCTTCCTGTGCACTTGTACTGGGCCGGGGGGACTTTTGCTCATTTGAGTTTGAACTGCTTGAGGAGCAACGTCTTTCAAAATTTTTAATAATTCCTGTTTTGATAAAATCTCGGCGACGTTGTCGATATTGGTCTAGTAATTTTCCTTTTGCTGAAGTCTTTTGCAGCGGACTGAAGCTTGCATATGGTATAAAATATACCGATGAACTTTCCTGTTTGAAGATTTTGCTTATTTCATATGCCAGTTGATAAAACCTTGAACTAGAATTTTTTTCTCTGCATCGTTTTTCAGCTCGTGTGTAATTATTAGATTGCAAAGTCTTCGCCTGGCTGCATTATTCAAGAGACCCTTTTCTTGGTATTGGAGCAAAAGACCGCCTTCATTCGATGAACTTAGGATTCCATATAATTCCTAGAAACATATTTTATATAATTAATAAGGCTCTGGAAAGAATAAAATACAGTCTTAAAATAGTCCACTGTCCCACTTTCTTCTCCACAACTAGAATTAAAAAATCTTAGCAAAAACCTAAAAAGAATGTCAAAATAACTAACGCAATCATATTCCGGCTTGTGCTCTTCCATTTCATTAATTGTTTCAGACATTTCAGGGGGGTCCTCATCATCAGGTAATGTCTGTACAACTAGCAAGTCTTCCACTGTATACAGCATTATTTGGTTGTTTGAGTCCAGAGTAGTATTAGTACACTGAAATATAAAATAATAACCTGATCAAACTCTAACATGGTTTTATATGACGACCACTGTTACAGACAGTGACAGGGACTGATGGCTGAACATGCCTTCCAAAGCACAGGATATCTTACTGAACAGACAACAACCCTGGATTTGGTTCGGCCTGCATTATCCTATACAGACTGGGAACAACTTTACAAAATGACTTTCATGCTCTAAGTATTTTCCATGGGATGCAATTCCACAACCTCTGCAACAGGTGCCGAAGCCCCAAACCACTAGACCACAGAGACAGTAATGAAATTTAAAAATAATCATTACTAACATACATACATGAATTAAATATTTTAATGTTAACTAGCGGACGTCATGCGATTTCACCCGTGTAATTCCCGTTCCAGTAGTATGGGGATAAAATATAGCCTATGTTACTCAGGGTAAATGTAATTTTCCTAATTATGAAAGGATTTTTGAAATTGGCGCAGTAGTATTTGAGTTTATTCATTACAAACATACACACACAGAAATACAAATCTTTTCGCTTATAATATTAGTGTAGATTTATATGACTAATTAAGTATTAATTGTTGTTATTATTACTTAGTGTTCTCAAAAGCATTTGACATTATATTGGTCAAAAGTTTGATTTGTGTCGTCAGCTCAAACGACACAAACAGCAACAGCCGCTTTTTTGTAGCCATCCGAACTTGGTCGGGTATGTAGGATTTCGATGCTTCGTCAGTATTTTAACCCTTAATTTGGCAGAGATCTGAATGTTTATTGTTTAAACTAATTATAAATTAAACTAAAATTATTAAACTAAACTAAACTTATAAAGAAATTAAAAAATAGCGTCAAAAAATTCGTCCTCAACGCTGTCAATTGGCAATGTTCCCAAGAGACTGGCCGCGTTGCCACGTTGTATGGCAACGCTAAGCCTCTGGCCAAAGTAAAAGCCAGCCCTTGGGTCACGGGAAGTGTCAACCAAACGTTTTGATATTGCCTTAAAAAGGCTGTGAGCACAAGGACCCCACGGTCCCAGAGTTTCAACCCCAAACGGCTCGAAAATATAGTTCCCAATAAGGTTACTATATTTACGCCGCTTGAGGTTCTCTGCAGCCGCAGCAGCAGCGCCAGCGCAGCACGAAGAGCTAGGAAGATGGGATGGCGCAAGAGTATCGACGCACGTTGCGTCCCACACTAAAGGCCTACCCAACTTCCAAGGAAACAAAGACATGCCGTCCGGTCTTTTGCCATCGTCGCGTGCCAAGCCATTGGGTTCTAAAACAGCTGGAACGCCGACGGTGACAAGAGCTCGACGGATGATGTCATTAATATTCGCGTGCCGCGCAAAACGGCCCGCACTTCGGCTGCATGATAGGCCGTGGTGTCCAAGGCTGTTGACTACTTCACCACAATGACAGCGATGAGGAGAACAACAAGGAGCACCTAAACGTAAGGAAGCAGCGAGGCGGAAAGTAGTGTCGTCGAACAAAGTGCCTATGCTCGACGACGGTAGTGCGTAAAGCCAAAGACCCGACTCCCACTTGCCCACAGCCAAAAGGCGCGCACGCTCAGCAGTAGTAGCAGACGTGTTCAGTAGATTATTCTGAACTACTCTGCAGAGCGGCTCGTCCCACTGTCTCTGGGAAAATGGTTTGTCGGGTTGTTCAGTGTTCGGGCAAGCGACTTTCCAAGCATCCTTAGCCTCGGAGAAGCATGGCACATCAAAATCAATCAGTGTGGAAGCCAGGATATTCCTGATTAATTTCTCAGTACCGTGGACCGAGGATAAGAAAGCTGGTAGACTAATACTAGAAATTTTGCGGACGCCGAGTCCTCCCAAACGAATGGGAAGAGTGGCTTGAGTCCAAGCTCGGTCGTCCAGAGCCACATTTAAAATTAAAGATAAGGTATGTCTGATAATTTGATCCATTTTATCCAAAAGATTAGTGTGCTTCCATAATGGGGAAGCACGTAGGAAATATGTTAATTTAGGGCCAAAACAGCAGTAACGAATTATAGTAATAGCCGAATGCATGTTAATTTGGAGCAATCTTTCTGAGACATCATTAAATTTTTGGATTTTTTCATCGATAAAATCTCGAAAGGAATTCTCGAAGATAGGAGACCCAAGGAGACGAAGAGAACTTTTGTCAATAATTTTGATGTCAGGGGCTATTGTGTTGAATTTGGATAAAGTCAGTCCTTTGTCGGTGCTGTCTGCTAAATATAATTCACATTTGGAAAGATTGAGATCAAGGCCAATAGAATGAAGTTCCTTTTTTAAATAAATTAGGTCTGAATTGATATTTTTTATGAAATCAGACATATATCTGAAATCCTTGGGTTAAATACAACTTAGGAAAAATAGATAAAAAAATATTTTCCTTACAGATTTTCAGGAAATCAACGGTCATCACAGTGGACACTGCGAAATACGTTGAGGACAACAAGTAATTTGTAATGTTCACTGTGGTAAACGTTGCCAAATTAGTGTTATTTAATTAGGTAAAATAAAAACATTAAATATATCAATAAATCTAATTATTCATTATGGAAATATAAAATACAATTGCGAGGATTAACAAAACAAAGTCAAGCAGCATATACAATTGTATTTTTTTGGTAAAAGTTGCATCCCCCATGTCTTCTTTCGTGCTGGGAAATGGAAAATGTCTTGCATATTAGAATCTGATGGGGCTTGTAGGCCTAGCTGATTTTGGGTTTATAATGTTATATTTTTGCATGCTTTCACGAGGTAACACTTAAGTAAATCTCATACTTATCGGAAAACTTACAATGGCTAAGTTTTCCGTTGACTTCTATTACAGTTACTTGTATACAATAGCTAATCATTATTTATATATACGTCTAGAATTTGACTAAATATTCCTAAGATGGACTTAAAATACCATCCTCTAGTTTTGAATGGAACTTTATATAATGATATCAGCCAGGTCTACACCCCACATATGTTTATTGTACTCGCGAACTATTTGCGGACAACCAACGTCTGTTCTTTGCAATACCATTTTATTTTTGCACTGGTTCAAATTCAACAAATGAGCTTTTAGGAGTTACAGGTACAATAACTAATTTGTTTTCATCACACACAACTTGTGAAAACGCTCTCCTCTGTTTTTTCTTCATCAACTTTTCATTTGCTAAAAACTTTTCACCTCTACTCCGGTTGCTACGTATCGAACCAAGTCCAAAGACACCATACTTTTCTTTCAATAGGTAAAAGGTAAAAAAGCTCTAGCAATGAGAAGAATTATGACAAGATATATTTGCTGTTTTTTTTTGTATCTATAGCCAGAGTCAAGGCCATTAACCATTTGTGCTCCAAACCCAAGTGAAGATTCTTGCTGTGTTCTCATAAGTTTCTGTATCTTTGCCTGCATATAAAACGAAATCATATCACTTATACCAGGACAAAAAATATTTTGCGCAAAAGATGAAACAGGGCTTGGAGAAGGTTGCGGTAATTCGTTATCACTGTTATATTCAGATTTACCACTAGTATTGGTTGGTGCATGCTCGATAGGATAAGTGCTAGTATTCTATGCGTGCGGTCATGTATCTTATTCCGTTAACAAGCTATAAAAAACAAATAAGCCAAGTAGAAGCCCACCACATAAAGCATAATATTATTTGTAAATAAAAGTTATACCTAATTTGGCAATGTTCATCACAATGAACGTGTCAATTTCATAGTATTTGTTTGAGTAATTGGCAGTGTTCACTGTGATGAACAACCAAGTTTGCCCCCAAAAAAAGTAAATCAAAAACACAAAACATTACGTAAAACCCATTCCAAATCAAAACATATGCATTGTTTAGTAAATATAAACCATAAAAAACGTAGTTTAGTAAAGTAAAACATAAAAAAAAATATTTACCTTACGAAGAATCGAGTGCCCGCGACTCGCTGACATATTGTCTCAATAATGACAGTTGAATGATGTTTCCATTTGTAGAATTATTTTTTGTATCGATAAATACACTTTAAATTTGCTATATCTAAAATTAAAACCGAAAAAAAGTCGAGAAACGTCGCTCAATTTTTTTTTTTTATGAATGTTTATCACAGTAAACATAATCAAATTAAGGGTTGTTTTTCTTTAATTACTGAATTTAATGACATGAAATTTGGCATGTGAATAGTTGAATGAATACACTAATTATTGGTCATACATTTTACCATGTAATTCCTTTAGAATGTCGTGATATTTAACTGCTTTTGTAAACAGTGATCTATTCATGGTAAATTGTCCTATAACTCTTTAATTACTAACGGAACATCATTGATACTTGGCAACATGTTGGAGACACTTACAAGGTTTATATAAACGTGAAAATCTGGACCCCAAAGTGCTGACTTTAAAATCCCGGAGGCACTGCCTAAGGTTTTTAAAAATAAGTGACAGAAGTCTTGTCGCGAAAAGGTTTAATTCAAGACTGGTTGGTATTCTAACTAAAGCTAATACAATGTTCTTAGTCTAGGTCCTTATCTCTACGGATGCGTGTCGCCAGGCGTTAGCCATAACATCCCGGCGCTACCGTGAATGCTGTGTCAGCTCCGGCCGCCTAAGGCGTGTAACAAAGTAACAACTAACACGAAGTTATAATATTAGGGGTCGATACAGCATGTGTAACTAGCTTATAACCAACTCAAATAACAAAAATATTTTTATATTATTTTAAAAGCTGTTGATCAATACGTAAATGAAATTCGTTTGTTTTTTTTTATCAAGGTTTGGCTATTTGTGAATAAAATTAGCTCAACTAGTTTTGTAAAATACTTTTTTTCAGTGTAGCTCTTCAGGTAAAGTAGGTCTCCTTCCCAACTTTGCACAAGTCGCTATATCCGCAGGCAGTTCTGATTTAGCTGCTAAACGTCTTAAAGTTGTTGGTGGTACCTTATACAGTTTAGAAGCTTTAAGGGAACCCATTTTTTTACTTCGCACATCTTCGATTGCTCTTCTCATTGATATTTTGCACCAAGTTTGGCGTTTTCTTTGGGAAATAGGTTTTCGTGGCGCCATTGCCTAAAAAAGAAAGAAAACATTAATTATTTAATCATATGGCAGCCAATATGGCCTAGCAGGCCATATTGGCCCTCTACCTGGTGGGCCATATTGGCCGCAGGAACGTTTTTGACAAGTAAAATCTACTCTTAAAACCAGTGAATAATATGCATACAAAACTGTTACCTCACTACAGATTAAGAATTTGCCTACAAAACTAGGCACTAACAGCATAAAAACATTAATTATTCAAATTACTTAAATGATTTAAACTTACCAAAAAATAACATCGAAATACGCAATTCTGGATAAAAACATGCGCAGGACACGCGCGCACTCACCGCGCTGCACGGATTGACTGAGGGAGGCGGGGGTGGGGTTGCGCCAACATGGCACTGTAGGTAAACGGTGTCGGTTTATTTGGAAGATATTGTAGTAGTCCATATTGGCCGACCAGACCATAATACCCGAAACTACTTGCATTATTCCCTAAGTTGAACAATACTTAGGGTCAATTCATACTAGCGCAGAGTCGAAGCGCATCGAAGCGTCAAATTCCTCACAATCAAAGCGAAGTCGCACGAATGCGCGCGTATTCGCGTGAATTAGCGCGCATTCTCGCGCTTTTTCATGGCATTAGTGATGGACACCAGTTGCCAGTTGAATCTCGTTGTTGAAACTCGTATAAAATGGTTGACATTGATCTTGCTATGATGTTGCTTATATCAGAAGTTGAAGAAGAAGAAAATGCAGAAAAAAGAAAAAGAAAATTGCGAAATTTTGGAGTTCATGACTTGTGGAAGAAAAGACGTATATCTGGTGAATTCATTTCTTTTTGCGCAGATTTATATGTGTACCCAAGTATTTATTACGACTATTATAAAATGAACTATGATCAATTTGAAAACTTGGTCAATATTTTGAAGCCACACACTGTAAAACAAGAAACTAAATTAACGATACCCATTTCCGTTGAAGAGCGAATATCAGTCTGCTTAAGGTGAGTTTTACGTCTTTTTGTAATTTTTATATAAATATAACTAATAAGAATAACAAGAAGATATTTAAACTCTCGGTAAAGCTGATAGAAAAGTTAACCAATATAATAAATAAACAAGCTTATATTTGAAAATCTTTATTTAAAAAAATTCTTATATAGGTAATTATTTGCCATGTAGAATCATAATTTCTAAGGTCAATAATAATGAATTAATGAATTATTACTATTTGTCAACTTTTTGCAAATAGTCTTCGATTTCATCTAAATTCGGTTGCCGCTGATGCTGCATTGTTGAAATCGGCTGTGGTACGTAGGGTGATGGTGGTGGGACCAAACTGGTATCGAATGTATTTGGATTTTGTTGAATGGTCATGGTGGATGGGATGTAAGTTGAAGTAGATGGCGGATAATAATTTTGCTGAGTAGTTTTAAGTGGCCGCTGTTGTTGTGTTTCATAGTAGTTAATCAGAGATGGTGGAGTATCGTTTCTTTCCTCTGAGGCAAGTTTTACTTCTGCGTCGGTAACTAGGCCAAGTATTGACTTCTTTAATTCGGCTTGTATTGATACAGGCATTTTTTTTACTGTTCCACTCATTGATAAAAAAAACACATCTAATGGATCTTCTTTCTTTTCTTTGGCTTCGAGATATTGTGTGAATAATAGCTGCGATAGGGGCAGTGATTTTTTTCTGGTGCTATAATTTGACCACGATGAATCAGAGCGTGAACTTTGCATGACATCTGATGGTGGTGCTGGTGACTCTATCATTGTGTTATCTTCCGTGTTTATGTCTAAACTATCTTCAGAACAACCTAGGTTTGATGTTTATGGTTTGTCCTGGAGGTAGGGTTTTAAAAATTCCAACTCCTTCTCAAATTTAATTGGTTTTTCATTTTTTCGCGCAGATCCACTTTTATATTGTCTTAATCTTAGAGCCTTTTTATAGCAATCACGTAGTTTCTTCCATTGTTTCTGACATTCAGCCACTGAAAAAAAACAAATTAAATATATGTACTTAATTAATACTTTTATACTTTATAATATTAATACTTTGTTACAGGTTTCTAACTACTGCTATTAGTTGCAAATCACTGGCTCATAATTATCGCATGGGCTATAGTACAGTTTGCACAATTGTACATGAAATTTGTGCTGCAATATGGAAATATTTACAGCCTCTTGTTATGCCAAAACCAACGTTAGAGTCATGGATTAAAATCGAGGAAGATTTTAGAATTCTATGGAATTTTCCCAATTGTATAGGTGCGATCGACGGAAAGCATGTCAATATAAGGGCACCCTGGAACAGCGGAAGTCTGTACTACAATTATAAAAAGTTTTTCAGCACTGTCTTGTTAGCTGTTGCTGACGCTAAATATAAATTCATTATAGTAGACATTGGAGCATATGGACGTAATCACGATAGCGGCATATTGAGCAGTTCCAAATTCGGCCAACTATTACAAAATAATATGATTAGTATACCGCCTAATAAAAACTTACCAGGTATGACAAACACAGTTCCTTATGTTTTTGTTGGCGACGAAGCATTCCCTTTGTCTGAACATATTATGAGACCTTATCCTGGTAGTGAGCTGTTAAACAATAGCCAGAAGAAAATCTATAATTATCGTTTAAGCCGAGCAAGGCGTATTGTGGAAAGTGCCTTCGGAATATTACAACAAAAATTTGAAGTATTTCAAAAACGTATAAGAATGCAACCAAAGTATTTAGATACCATGATTCTTGCATGCACGTGTCTGCATAATTATATTATGGAAGATTTTGTGTCGGAAGACATTGCCGTGCCCAATAACAGCATTTTACAAAATTATTCCGTTGACAGTCAAAACATGGACATAACCGGTAATCAAAACGTGGATGCCATGGAGATTAGAGAGATCTTTAAGTCCTATTTCAATTCTGAGCATGGGGCAGTATCATGGCAAAATGAAAAGATAACACGATGTTAAGAAATAGGACAAGATTATAAAATATTATATATATTAAATGTGTGAAATTACATGTTACTTCTTGACGTAAATGGTTTGTTTTTGCGCCGCTTTACGACGCGCCAGCATGTGAGCTGGCAACGTCGCACGGAAGCGAAAACATGTGTAATAATAATAAATACTTAGTACTTACCAGGTAGTTTCAATTCACTGCTAACTTTTTCCCACGCATTACTTTTTGAATTTTTGTCGCTGTTCCCGTAAATAAAAGGTAATGAAATCATAGCGCGATCAATAAAGACAATTTAATATTTTTAGTACCGCGAAGCTCGATAGATGGCGTTGGCGTCGAGTTAGATCGCGCTATGGTTTCGTTACATCAGAAAATATAAGACCAAAAATTTATTTTTTTGTTTTTGTGAGCACCAAGTACTGTGATCTTATATTATACGCGCTTAATATAGTCCAGTAGTTTGATTTGACCACCCTCTCCTAGTCGACCTTCGTTCATGGTCCTTCGAGACGGATTGGTTCGGGAGTGTTTGTGGTGGTTCCGGTGGTGGTAGAATCTTACCACCCTTCGCGTCATTACTGGGCAGTGGATCGCTGTCCAGAGCAAACCCTCCCTCGGCGGGCACCAAGTGCGGTGTCCGGGATTGGGAGGCTTCAGTGCAGTGCATCAGTGGGTGCGTGGAGCTGGAGGAGGAACGAGCTGGGAGCAGCCTGGTGCTAGGAGCAGTCAGTGGAGCGTGGTGCAGCGCTACTGGCAACTACAGCAGAGGGACGGCGCGAAGGAGGTGCCGTACGAGTGCGACAGAGGGCGCCACTTGTGGTGCAGTTACAGCGCGCCGATACGGTGCAGCAGTGTGTGTGAGTGAAGTATTGGTGTGTAAACCGTGAGTACATTTTCAACCTTATTTACTAAGAAGAGTTCAGCAACAACGTTTCAAGAAAGTGCATTGAAATCTGAACTTTAAATCTATTAGAACATAAACTTAGATTGTTGTAAAAATATTTGGACTTGTACTAATCTTAGTGAAAAATTGGATCCAACGGGGAACCTATGCCCGATTTTGGACCAACAATTAGTGCAAAAACACTTAGAAAATTTTCGATATTGTATAATTAATCTGGTGCTATATTTGCTTGCGTTTCTTACATTTAAAATACTTTGCCAAAATGGAATACTTTTTCAACATACAAGATGACATTTACACTAAAATGAGTAAGGCAAAGTCTAATGTAAAGAAGGCTCCTAAAGAAAGAATAACCCAAGCATATTTAGAAACACGGCTTGAAAATTTAGAACAATTGTGGAAAACGTTCACGGCCACTCATACTGAGATTTTAAGTAAATTTAAAAAGGTTGAAATGTCTAACTCTAGTTATGTAAAAGATTGTCTGTATGATGAAGTTGAGGAATTTTACGTAGATTTTAAAAGTGAGTTAAAAGATTTATTGGATAAAGGTCATTCAACTACGCTAAACATGGATACTAAGTCTGTTTGTCAGGACCAAAAAAGTCGAGTCAAGTTGCCAGAAATTAAAATTCCCTCATTTTCGGGGAAATATTCCGAATGGCAAACCTTTAGGGATTTGTTTGTAGGATTAGTGCATGAAAATTCGTCTCTTGATGACGCTCAGCGGTTTTTTTATTTGAAAGCTCATTTATGTGGGGAGGCTGAGCAACTACTAAGAAATATTACGGTAACATCAGAAAACTATAGAATTGCGTGGTCCAAATTAGATAAAATGTATAATAATAAAAAGTTTCTCGCAAACGGTATTATGAAAAGATTGCTTAGTCAAAGGTCTTTATCCTATGAATCGGCAAACGAGATAAAAAGGCTCATTACAACTACCTCTGAATGTTTGGAATCGTTAAGCAATTTAGGAGTGCAGGTTTCTTCCTGGGATTTGATTGTCATACATATAATTAGCGGAAAATTAGACAAAGAGACTAGAAAATATTGGGAACTCAAAGTAGCGTCAGATTCAAGTAACGAGTTACCTACATTTATACAGTTTTCGGATTTTTTAACTAGTCGATTTAGAGGTTTGGAAAATTTAGATAAGTCAGAAAACAGGGAAAAACCTACACATCAGAAGGGAACTCACTCCTTCCATATTTCGAAAGACAAAAAGTCAGTATCATGTGAATTTTGTTCAGCTGACCATAAGATTACGTCTTGCCCAAAATTTTGTAAAGAGTCGGTCGAAGTTAGACGTAGTTTTGCTGTTGAACATAATTTGTGTTTTGTTTGCCTATACAACAACCACTCTGCCAGACACTGTAAAAACACTCTCAGATGCCAGGTGTGCAAACGCCGCCACCATAGTTTATTACACCCAACAGGTGTTTCTGGGTCGGTAATTGGTGAGGGTAATAGGGCGGCTCACGAGGAAATTTCATCAGCCGTTGCCACGGTGGTGAAGGAAGATAGTAAAATTAGTAGTAGGGAAATAGCCGCACAAGCGGAGGGGTCAAGTAAACCACTAGTCGCATGCTTCTCGTCGGGAACTGGTCGCAAAACTGTTTTATTAACAACCGCGTTAGTAAAGGCGAAGTCGAGAGATGGGAGCTATCGAGTAGTAAGGGCATTACTTGACCAAGGGTCGCAAGGTTCGTTCGTTACCGAATCTACGGTCCAATTTTTGGGACTACACAAAACGCCATCCAGACAAACTGTGATAGGCGTAGGGGGCGAAAAAAGTGCGACGGCTAAGTCAACCGTTGTACTGCAACTGAGGTCAAGGTTAGATTCGACGGTCCAAATAAATGTAAATGCGTTTGTCCTAAAATCAGTCACGGCCCTTCTCCCAGCTAAGAAAATAACTCGGGTAAAATGGGTCGATTTGTGCGACGAAGATTTGGCTGATCCCGAATACGACAGGCCCAATAAAATAGATGTTTTACTAGGTGCCGAAGTGTATAGCCAAGTGATTCAGGAGGGCATTAAAAGGAATGTTGGTGGAACTCTTGTAGCGCAAGATACCACATTAGGTTGGATCCTGTCAGGAACCTTTGAAGTGGATCAAACTAGTAAACTGTCACCTATAACCGTGATGCATTTAAACCTGGAGACAGATAATCTGCTTACAAAATTCTGGGAACTAGAAGCAGAACCATCGAAGGAAAAAATGTTAACGGAAGATGAAATTAAATGCGAAGCTTTATACACAGCTACTACTGAACGTGACGAGAGCGGTCGTTATATAGTTAGACTACCATTGCGTGATGTAGACCCGGTCAGCATGGTTGGTGATTCAAAGGGAATCGCTGAAAAAAGGTTCAGATCGTTAGAAGGTAAATTCAGAAAAAACAACAAATTCAAGGAAGATTATACAAGAGTTCTTGAAGAATATTTGGAGATGAAACATATGAGAAAGGTTGCAGCTGAAAACAACACTCAAAGAGCGATCTACTTACCTCACCATGCCGTTATCAGAGAGGATAAAGAAACGACAAAAGTTCGTGTCGTATTTGATGCTTCCTGTAAGGGAACCAGTGGCATGTCACTCAATGATAATATGTTAACTGGACCTACGTTGCAGCCGGAACTGAGGCACACCATTATGCGTTGGAGGACTCATCGGATATGTCTTGTAGCGGACATTATCAAAATGTACCGGCAAGTGTTAGTAAATAAAAAGGATACAATGTTACAAAGGATAGTATGGAGAGACAGTCCTGAAAAGGAAATAGAGGTATATGAGTTGGAAACAGTTACTTTCGGAACAGCAGCGGCACCATATCTAGCTGTGCGGTCGCTCCAACAGTTAGCACAGGATGAATGCCAGAATCAACCAGAAATCGCAAATGTCATTTTAAACGATTTCTACATGGACGATTTAATGACTGGCGCTGAAAAAGAAGAAAGCTGTTTTAAGATATATACAGAGTTGTCAGAGGTGTTAGCTAAAGGAGGGTTTCCGTTACAAAAATGGAAGAGCAATAGCAAAGAATTATTAAATAGCATTAGGGGTGAGAATGATGAAGCATTACAAATAAAATTAGATGATGTATCAAAAATATTAGGGCTTACCTGGAACTCACGCGACGATTGCTTCCAGTATGTTCTAGAGCTTAAGCCGGTATCAGGACCTGGAACAAAAAGAAAAATAATATCCGATATTGCACGATTATTTGATCCGTTGGGATGGTTGGCGCCAAGCATAATCACAGCAAAGGTGTTGATTCAAAAGCTTTGGTTGGCAGGGTTGCAATGGGACGAAGAAGTTCCAAAAAACTTATTAAAGGAATGGTATACTTACCGTAATAATTTGGCTGCTATCACAGACCTGAAGATCCCACGATGGCTGAAAATGCATTCCAATAATGTGACGACTGAATTACATGGATTTTCAGATGCCTCGAGAGTGGCGTATGCAGCAGTTATCTATGTGAGAGTCGTAGATCATTTCGGTAATATCCATGTATCGTTAGTAACAGCAAAAACGAAGGTTGCGCCCATAAAGCAAGTGTGCATTCCACGTTTGGAGCTGTGTGGTGCGGTGCTCTTAAGTAGTTTGATGGTTGAAGTCGGCAAGATTATGGATATACCAAAAGGTGACTGGCACATGTGGACGGACAGTGAAGTGGTTTTGGCGTGGCTTAACAGTCACCCAAGCCGTTGGAAAACCTTCATTGCCAACAGAGTCTCCCACATTTTGACCATCACAGAAGCCCAACACTGGTGTCATGTACCATCAAAACAGAATCCCGCAGATTGTGCATCCCGTGGTGTTTCTCCCGCAGATATGGTCAACACATCTATATGGTGGGATGGTCCAGAGTTTTTAAGACATCAAGTAGTTGAATATAAAAAACCAAAGTGTAACAATACTCATCTGGAAGAAGTAAAAGCGCACACTTCTACTATTGAAGTTGGGTTCTGGAATAGGTATTCGACATTATTTAAGTTAGTTCGGGTAGTTGCTTACTGCCGTCGATTTTTAACACTTTTAAAGGAACGGACTGCTAGGTGTAAAACAAAATATTTAGGTAAACAGGAAATCGAAGAAGCTCTCAATATTTGTATAAGAAGATGTCAAGAAGAAGGGTTTCGTGAAGAATTAAATAATTTAAGAAATAATAAGCCCTTAGAGAACAAGAAAATAAACTTAAAATCATTAAACGTATTTCTCGATTCCAACGGGTTAATAAGAGTGGGAGGCAGATTGGAGATGTCGCAGCTTAGTTACGATCGTGTGCATCCCATTCTTATTCCCAGGGAGTCATTTTTGACAAACCTTTTGGTATCTGATGCACATAGTAAAACAATGCATGGGGGCCCGCAGCTTATGGTGACATATTTGCGTTCAAAATATTGGGTAATCGGAATTAAGTTGATCGCAAAAAAGTATGTAAGGAAGTGCGTCAGATGCATCCGTTACGCGGCCACCTCCAAATCGCAACTAATGGGTCAGTTGCCAACCGCACGCGTTACGCCGAATAAACCATTTTTTTGTAGTGGTGTAGATTATGCGGGTCCTATAAGTATTAGAACGTCAAAGGGTCGCGGTAATAAGGCCTACAAGGGCTACATAGCTCTGTTTGTCTGTATGGCCACTAGGGCGGTGCATCTAGAAGCTGTAAGTGAATTGAGTACGAAGGGTTTCTTATCTGCTTTCAAGCGTTTTGTAGCTAGACGTGGTCGATGTGCGCAACTATACAGCGACAACGGGACCAATTTTGTAGGGGCAGCGAAAGAATTACTTTATTTGTTCAATGAAGAAAGGTCAGGAATAAATTCCGAGTTAGCAGAAGAGTTAGGTAATAATTGCACCGAGTGGCATTTTATTCCCCCTCAGTCCCCCAATTTTGGAGGTCTTTGGGAAGCAGGTATAAAATCCACCAAGCATCACCTTAAGAGGGTGATCGGTAACTCAACTCTGACCTTTGAGGAGATAACCACAGTATTGTCGCAAATTGAGGCATGCCTCAATTCAAGGCCATTGTCATATGTGGAGGATCAAGATAAATTAGTAATCTTGACCCCTGGCCACTTTTTAGTGGGGGAACCTCTTGTTTTGCCACCAGATTTTAATTATGAAAAGGCAAATGTTAGTACCTTAAGGCGATGGCAACTGCAACAGCGTATGATGCAGGAGTTTTGGCGACGATGGTCGCACGATTATCTGCACCAATTTTTGCAACGTCATAAATGGACCAATAAAATTCCGGAACCATCTGTCGGTGACGTAGTGTTAATAAAGGAGGACAATTTGCCCCCTGGCAGGTGGTTGTTGGGCAAGGTAACTTTAAAACATCCCGGATCTGATGGGGTTTCCCGAGTAGTAACACTTCGGACAACGTCATCAACGATAAAGAGGCCTACCTCAAAATTATGTTTGTTGCCAATAACAGAATAAAGTAAGGATTGTTATTGTCTTTAAATATCAAAAATCTATGGAATAAGATTTACCTGTTTGTTAGTCTTAAGAAATATAGTGGTTAGTTATAAGTTCATTACTCAAAAGGTTTTTTTAAATTTGTTAGTAATAAGCTCAGCATTGAATAAGTTGTTTAAAATTGTTTTAATTATTATTGTTCATCAAGTGTGTACACAAGTCAACATGGTGTTCTGAGTCAGGTTTGAAGGACATTCGCCATAATGTCCTTGGTGGGCGGCATGTTCCCGTAAATAAAAGGTAATGAAATCATAGCGCGATCAATAAAGACAATTTAATATTTTTAGTACCGCGAAGCTCGATAGATGGCGTTGGCGTCGAGTTAGATCGCGCTATGGTTTCGTTACATCAGAAAATATAAGACCAAAAATTTATTTTTTTGTTTTTGTGAGCACCAAGTACTGTG
The DNA here is from genome assembly GCA_958449745.1 of Ochropleura leucogaster. Classification (NCBI taxonomy): domain Eukaryota; kingdom Metazoa; phylum Arthropoda; class Insecta; order Lepidoptera; family Noctuidae; genus Ochropleura; species Ochropleura leucogaster. The sequence continues at coordinate 5,111,492 of OY288228.1, read as the reverse complement.
ATCTTATATTATACGCGCTTAATATAGTCCAGTAGTTTGATTTGACCACCCTCTCCTAGTCGACCTTCGTTCAGTCGCTATAATGTTTGGACTTCGAATTAAATAAACATTCGTATTTTTGGACCAAATAAATTAATTTCTCGTCGTTTTCCATTGTGATTCACTTCGACACAAGACAGTTTCCGTCCGATTCCGATTGCCGACTGACCAGACGGCGCGTAGTTCGCCTAATAGCCGCTTGGCTTCCGCGCGCACCAATCAGAGTTACTCGCGCGCAGGCGCGCGAATTCCCTCGAATGTGCGTGAATTCGCGCGTCTTTTTTTTTCCTTGGAAGAAATATGTGCATTACATTGTGGAAATAAGGGTGAATTTGCTATATTAAGTTTCGGATTGACGCTTCGATGCGCTTCGACTCTGCGCTAGTATGAATTGACCCTAACTTTGTTCGAGTGCGGCGCAGCGCACCTGTGCGTCCATTGTTCATATCTATTGTTTCGAAAACATGTAAAATAAGGGTTTCTACACACTGCTGTAACACAAGTAATATTTTAGAACTACTTAGTTAGAAGTATCAGGGTGAAATATATTCGTTCCTGTTACCTACCTGCCACAACTCGTGTCCGAGTCGTGGTTTTATGTAGCTTTATTGGCAATGGTTTGTGAGTGTGTAATAAAAACACAAGCTCTAATTTTATCATTTTATTTTTGTTTTTTTACCCACGCCTTTTCCTTTTGGCGTGGGTAATTTTTCTGGTTCTGTGAGCGGCCGTTTGGCGGGCCGCTCTTTGATAAGAACGGCCCGCTTCGCCGCCTCCAGTAATGCCGACAAGCCGCTGCTCCCAGGCTGCTCGCTGGCCACGGCGCCGGGCCCGCCGTAGTCAGCGGCAGTCGGAGGCAGCGACTCCGTCGGCACCCATTCACTGGACCTCGTTCGGTCTTCGTTTTGCCTGACAAAAAGTTAGAAAGATGTGATGAAACCTATCAGTTCTTATTTTTTATGGCAATAATAACTTGAAACAGACTACTTTTATACATAATAAACAGCTAAAAGTATTATAGTTAAAATTAGTAGGTACTTACAAAAATCCTTCTTCCATTTTTTTTTCTTTCCAATGAAAACAACGAACGAAACGACAAACAAAACCTCAATAAAATTAAGCTAACGGCTAAATTGAAATCGACAATGAATTATTTTTTTAGTTTATGGCCAGTCAATATCAGGCTATAGTCATCGCACCATACTGCCTAGTTCTAGTAGTAGTGTTAATATTCTGCGAATCTCCGACGTAATTTGATATTTGTAAAATAATACAGTAGAAAGTTTCCTTCCTAATATATACATCCATCGCGCAGTCAAACAGTTACCACCGAGATACGTCGGCCGTGCTTACTGAATAGGGACGTAGGCAAAATGTCGAACCGAGTTCTGTGGTTTGGATAAAATCTGTTTATGAAAACTACGAAAAAATTGGCACCGGCTTCTGTATCCATGCCAAAAATATATTATAAAAAAATTGTCCTAACTCGTAGGTGGTGTGTATTTAGGACCAACCAATATAAATAGAATCCTTCCTTGTAAGAAAGAAGTAAAGAAAACTTGCTTTACACGCATGTATTGAGGTCTAGTAGGTACCTACAATTTTAATTCAATATCCTCTAATATGACTTACCTATAGAAAATATTTTACTTCCAACAGAAAAAGGCTAAGCAGATGATGATGTGTGTGTGATGGGAATTAGATAGACAGGGTAATGGCATAGAAATAAAATAATACTTATAAAAGTTCATAGTTTATTGGGGGAGCCCTGGCGAGTCACTGTCAAGAACAATCACCAGGGCTCCCCATAATCAAGACGCTCCCACAACCAAATTTGCCACACGCTGCGCAGTGGCTCCGGGGCTTGTGCTGCTGGTGCAGGCCGGTGGGGTCCATTTCTGCAAAAAAAAAGATAGGTATAAGCTCTAAACATCAGTACCTTGAAAACCAAAATAGGGTTTAGACGGATGTAATCCAGTGTTCCAAACAGAAAAGACCGGTGAGAGTTTGGTTCACCTCTTTGGGGATGCTGGATAACCTCCCTCTAGAACATGCTTAAAACATTACAATCAGAGGACAGGTAGGATATCTATGCTTTCAGAGATATTAGTATTTATTGTGACAGGAAATAGTATAGTATTGCGTTAAATTAAACTTGGAAAGTATTGATTGGGTATAGAATAGGCATCAGCTTACTAGCTGACCACTAGTAATTTTATGCCCAATCCAAAGCTATCAGTTACTTGGTTTTGTTGTACAAATAATATACATAATAGTGTGAACAATGCTTGCAATGTTCAGAAAAATAGCACTGGTCAATTTTAACAAAATAATATTAGGGATTGGGGCACATCATGCATGTACAGTTGAGTAGGTGTGTACTCACGTCATGTCTATGTACTCCCCGTCCTCCGGCCTGTACACCAACAGAGGGTGAAGATTCTGCACCAACCGCCGCATGCGATCCGACACTTCGGCGATTGGTATCAAAATTTCTCGAATCTATCGAATTAAAACAAATAATGAAGTAATATTAACCTATAAATACTTTTGAATTATTTACTGTATGTAGCACTAAACAATCATAACGGTAGGTATATACCTCGTCCACCGAAGCCACTAGGCGACGCAGCGTGGTCGCCGCGTCCTGGGCCTGGTGCTCGTCGATCAATTCATAAATTGGTCTGAAAATACATACATAATAATAAGTTCATAATGATTGCAATATTGCTAATACAATTACATATTTCATTGGGATGTTAATACTCACTCATTGCTGGCGGTTTGATCTTCTTGAGCACCAAGCCCACAACAAAAAACGCGGCGAAAGGCTGATCGCAACATTTTTATTTAATTATTAAAATTTTAAATTATTCTTGTGAAGTTCGGTAATACAAATGAAAGTTTTTGAATTTGACTTTTATTAACCTTGTCCTTGAACGAGTGAATGAATGACAAAATAAAATAATGTTACCATATAATTATATCGTATTTGGTTTTGTCGAAGGATGATAAGTCTCTTATTTATTACTTACAAAATGTTCTACTACAATTTTTTTTATTAGATATCTTGATATATATAAATCTCGTGTCACAATGTTTGTCCTCAATGGACTCCTAAACCACTTAACCGATTATAATAAAATTCGCACACCATGTGCAGTTCGATCCAACTTGAGAGATAGGGTAGGTAGGGTATGTAGGGTAGGTAAGGTATGTAGGGTAGGTAGGGTATGTAGGGTAGGCAGGTAGGTAGAAAGGTAGAAAATGGCATTGCAACGCATGCCGGGGCACAGCTAGTATAATATAATATGAAATGAGATGTGATATCTATAGAAATGATGCATTATCATTATTTGTGCTGATTTATTATTCAGACTGCGTAAGATAACAAAAATATTCCGACACCCTTTGTCTTAAGGCTCAAATTTAACTACAATAGATGTAGATACTATTGTATTAGGTTGCACTTTATTACTTTATTGTTGCCAAAATGCTGTGCAGATGACATAAAAGCCATTTTAAACAAAAGGGTTACGACTGCGTTAGAGCCCTTTGTATAAAATTAGTTGAATTTACCCAAAATAGATTTAGATACTATTGTACTACATATTGCATTGTATCACTATGCCGTGCACCTGATAATATAATAATATAACAAAAGATCGGAACCCTTTTGATTTATTGGACTACTAACCTATGCAGATTGTTTTAAATAATAATTTGCAACCAAAATTAAGTGTTATTAAGTCACTTCTGTTTTGGTTTCGTGCTGAACAGACGTACTCTCCGCGCTCTCGTTTCTCTTGCCTTTAATATTTTGACCACTGCTTTTTCTGGATCTCTGATTTGCCCCGCGATTACTTTGGCTTGTGATATTGGACTTCGATTTGCCCCGTGATTACTTTGGCTTGTGATATTGGACTCTGATTTGCACCGTGATTACTTTGGCTTGTGAGATTGGACTCTGATTTGCAACGTGATTACTTTGGCTTGTGAGATTGGACTCTGATTTGCCCCGCGATTACTTTCGCTTGTGTTTTGGATTCTGGATCCTTGTGATCAATTGTGGGTGTTTGTTTTATTAACAAGAACTCCGCGTGACTAAGTGTGGTGTATCTTCGCGAACATTCGAGTTGTACATGGTAAGTCCAAAAGTTATTATTATGAGCTAACTTAATTTACTTGAGATAACTGTGCGCAAGCGGCTTCTCTAGCACAAAAATATAACCCTTTGCTTGTAGTCGGGTAAAAAGTGTCTGGTCTCCTGATACTTGTGAATCTTAAGCACTCATAATCCAGGTCCCGGAAATACATGTACTATGTAAAATCGCCTACAGAGATAAGGTATACGATCGATATACATAGTTGTTTTTTTTTGTAAAAACCGATGAACGTATTCAACTCAAATTAAATTTGTTTAATGAACTGTTTGTTTTCTATCAAATAAATTTAATTTTATAAAAAAAAAACATTTATTGTTAAGAAAATTAAAACTGTATCTGACGGGCCTGGTGCCTTATCTCCGTTGGCGACTTTACATGTTTCTAGTCTTCTGGTACTTGTGAATCTTTAGCAATTATAATTCTAGTCCTGAAACTACTTCAATATGTTTCTGCTCTCCTAGTACTTCTGAATCTTCATCGTGCATTATTTTAGCCTGAAAATATATACTTTGACATGTTTTTGGCCTTGATGTTTCTGTACTCTCCCTGGTTGAGAATCAGATACGCTTTCAATTTCTGCCCAATTATCTTTGTTGTTTCTGTTTTCCTGATAATTTTGAGTCTTTAATGCTCACAATACCCGCCCAAAAATACTTTTACACATTTTTAAGATCTCTCTCACAATCCAAATAATGTTCCTTGTACTTGCCGACATGTTTTTCGTCTCCCAGTGCTTGTGAATTTTTAGCAATGTTTCTACTTCACCCCAGTGTCAGTTACTTCTTGCTTATCTTAAAAAAAAACTATCTCTTAAAAACTAGCCTATTTCTTCTTTTTTAACATCCAAACTTTCACAATATTATTAGTAGGATGATCTATTTGTGTACTAGTAATTGTTAGTACTTTTGGTATTGATTTTCCGGCACAAAATATACGATAAAGCTTTGATTTTAGATGCCACGTACTCACGAAGACGTAAGGCGTGACTTACAACAAATATTCGGAGAGGATCTTTCCGATGGACACGAGTCTAGCAGCTCTGACAGCGAAAGCGTCTCCACCAACGCGTCAGACAGGTACAGAATCCAAGACTTAATATCTAATTATATAATCCTATCCTTATTTTAGTTTTAATTTCAAGCATTAAACGGTTTTTTAAAATAGATATATTTTCTCCTTTATAGCTCAACAGTTTCCTTCGCGGATTTGAGTCCGGATGGAGAATGGACCGAAGAGACAGCGGTGGAAAATACTTTCCCATTTACTGGGACCCCCGAAATCAGAATCTCGGAGGCATCCAATAAAGGGCCCATTTATTATTTTAGACAAATATTCAAAAATGATTTCATGAACAGCCTAGCGGAAATGACCAATATGCATGCCCAAATTTTAATTTCTAGACCACTGAAGCCAAATAGCCGTATGGCTAAATGGAAACCTACTCATATAGGCGAATTGTGGACGTTTCTAGGCATCCTATTTTTTATTGGCACCGCTAGGCTGAGTAGAATAGCGGACTACTGGAAAAAAAGTTACTTAGTTAAATTTAACGTAAATAAATATATGTCCAGGGACAGATTTCTTATCATTCTAAGATGTTTATTTTTCAATGGCACATATGAGCCGAGACTAAATTACACAAAAATTGATTATTTATTAAATTATTTTAATGATGTCATGAGAGATTTAGTGTATCCAGAAAGGGAACTTAGTATAGATGAATCCATGGTTGGTTTTAGAGGTCGTGTAATGTTTCGCCAGTATATAAAAAATAAAAGGCACAAATATGGAATTAAATTATATGTTTTGGCCGATCCTAACGGACTAGTCCATGGGATTCATATGTATAAAGGTTCCCAAGACAATGAAGTTGGTGGTAAAGGACATGTCGATAAAGTTGTGTTTACCCTTTTAAAAGATTATTTAAATAAAGGCCATTCCATTTACATGGACAATTTTTATAACAGTGTCCAGTTAGCCGAAAAGTTGTTGTTAAAAAAAACATACTGCACGGGCACTCTAGCTGGCAAACGAAAACGCAATCCAAAGGCCGTAGTAATAAAAAAACTTTTAAAAGGTGGTAATATTTATCGATACAACGAAAAAGGTGTGTGTGTCTGTAAATGGAAAGACAAGAGAGATGTGCTCACTACTTTGTGTGCAATTGTGCATTCAGTACCATGTTTTTCGACCGCTCACCTTGCCTTGGGTGACTTACCTACGTTTTTCTACAGGGTGTCACACGGCGGCAGAGTTAGGATTTTGAAATGAAATAAAAGGGCCATTCCATTATCGCGGGTGCAACAATTAGACGCCTGTTTTAGTTTAACTTAATCAAATAAAAAACATTTTTAATTAAATTAGTCTCTAAAAGACTACATTTTATTATGTTTACTTTATATCAATTAACAAAAATTTTAATATGATATTTTAAAAGCCAGGAGAAAGGTTCAAATTGCCGTCGCGGGTGCAACAGATTTGGCCCTACCTTTGCAGATCACAAACAAAAAACACATAAATCTGTTAATTCTTATACATTTAACCGTATAGTTCGGTACGGACCCCTTCGGGGGCTCGACATTCAAACCTCCGCTGGCTCGGTACTGGCCCCGAAAGGGGTCGGACATTTAAGTCATATGACCTCCTCATTATTTTTGTAAATATTTTATTTTCTGGTTAATAAATAATATGGGTGTGCATTCATTAAGATAGTAGAATAAAAAACTCATATGTAAACGTCATTAGAAGTTATTTAATTATTGAGGAAGTTTCTTAGTTAAGTCTTATAAAATCCAAATGCGTAAATTACGATCATCGCCATTTTGATGGCAGTGTAGGTCGACGCTAAAAATCATAAAAAAATAGGTTTTCGGACATTTAAACTCCACATTATTGGGCATGATTAACGTGTCCTTTTATTATGTGAAGAAATCATTCGTAATTAAACTTATATTAGTAGTGGTAATGATACATTTTGAAATCTAAAGTCGAAGTTTCGCGCCAATCGTGCTTGTTTACATTTTTAATTCCACATTATATCATGTATTCACGAATAGATTCTATAACAACTGACACAAATATCATTTCAAATATTATAAATAACATGACAATGCCCAGATCTTATCGTAATTTGCAATAATAGGACCAATAACACGGAATATTCATAACCACTACTAAATTCACTTTCGAAATTGACGTCCATTTCTTTTTTTTTAATTTTGTGATGTGTAAATACGATTATTTCAATCGATTATTTTCTTGTAAATCAATCTACTCGAATAATTAAATTAAGGAATATCAGAAATTGATAGATGAAAATAAAAATTAATTTTGTAATACGTGTAAAATACTATAAATATTGATTATAATATTTTTTACGCCACTAAAACCGATTCAAAAACAAACAGTACAAACTGATCTATGGCTAAATTCGCGCCAATTTTATTTTCAGATAAAAATTCAAAAATGGAATGCGCTCGCTGTTCAAATTTATATTAAAATGTTTATTTGCTATTTTATTAATAATTTGGTTTTATACTTACTATTTGAATGTGAATTGCAAATAGAAATAAATAAGGTTGAATATAGAACGCGCCAATTATGATCTTGGTAAGCACATCAAAAAAAAGATAAATTACATTTGTTCGACAAAATTGTTTGGTTGGATTGGTTATTTGAAAAGCGTATTCATTCTTTCCTAAAACATGGCTCGTAGGCCAAAGTGTTCTTGGAGTGGAAGCCTTGGGGTAAAAATGGCCTATAGAGGAAGAGCACAACTGAGATGGAAACACGACACCAAGAAAAGTCTCTGGATTTTCTTGATGTCGTGTACCGGTGTTTTTTTTGGGTGGGAAATCGTCGAATAACTTCCCCCGCTCTGGGCAAAACGGGGGGGAGTGTCAGACTAGTACTGACTAAAACCCACCCATGCTCCTTCTATTGCATAACCCTGACACTCCCCCCCGCTTCGTCTAGAGCGGGGGAAGTGCGGCGCTCCTCAAACCAAGCCAGCCACCGCGGGAGACGCTACAGGCATCGGGCGTCGGGCGTCGGGTGTCTATATCAATATTTTAGGGCCCCGATGTGTGCGGAGTCCCTGTCCGTCTAAAACAAGGCTCTACTGCGGAGGCATGGCTTTCTAGGTGCGGTACGGTATGGTTGTGCCAGCTGGGGTGCCTGACTAGTTACCTACAGAATTAGCATTACCTCCTACAAAAATGGCCGCCATTTTCATTCATCGTCATTCAAGAAAACAGCCAAAATCTTTTACCGCGAAACCGTTTGACAGCAAAATGTACAGACGCCTGCAGGTCAAGCTACCCGAAACTGTCAATTTTTCCCAATCAACCTTGAACCTAATACTTTAGAAATAAAGTCGAAAATCTATCAAAGAAATCTGACAGATTGTAGTAGCTTGATGTGCAGGCGTCTGTACCTCAAATCTTGGCGCATAAGAAAATAATTATAGCATAACAAAAAAGCACGTGACAAAATGTTGTTGTTTTTCTTTTCTTATCGATATCATAAATATTTGAACAACTATAATATCAATAGTAGAATAATATGCAATCTCCATAGGTAAATTCCTCAATGGTCCCAAAACTTTTTTTTAAAGTTTACTCCATTTCGATTATCGATTAGGTTGAATGCAACTTTTTAATCGTAATGATGAAACTTAGATTTACGGTCAGCACTAAGAAATGTCATGTTGCAACACAGTTTTTAGTATTTTTTGTCGAGATTTGTATCGTGTTTTATTTTGAATTTATATGTAAAATGGCAAAAATAAGAATGCAGATGGAATGTCACTGTTTTTATTTTGGATTTCCGATTTTATTATCAAAGGGTTGTCTTGTGTATGTGCATTATTTCCAGCATTTTTTAAAGTACCTAATTTTTGGAAGGGTGTAATAATATGTATTTTACACACATTTTACAATAGATTGACGCCGTTTTATCGACCTTATGATGTTTTTGGAAATATAAACCTCAAACTTATCATATGATACAGCCCCGGTGACTTATTTTTAATAACAAAATTGAATGCTGTAAATTGATGAAAATTCTTGAATTTCATGACAATTCGCGTCACCCCACCGATTCAGCTGATGTGTCATGTGTCAAAATCCTGTCGTGCAGAGTGGTTAATATGTTATGTCTTAATATTTTTAAAGGTATTAAAGTAACAAAGAACTTAAAATAAAAACTCTAAACAAAACAAACATAAATAATGAATTATATTTTTTCTTAATAATCGCGGGTGCAACGCCAAATTATCGCGGGTGCAACCAGTCTAATTTAAGTGAACATAAACATCATTTTTTCTTATAATGGAACAAAATAAGAGATCAAACCATATTAATTACTAACAATTATACTTTTTTGTCGCTTATATTAATTATTTCTTTTCAAATACGTCAATAGTTTCTGAAAATTCTATGAAACTATTATTTCCATCAGTCTTTTTCTTTGGTGCTTCCAATATCGCGATAATATCATCAAATTGTACGTCTGCTATGTCATTAACGATTTCTGTGAATCTTTTGCCATCAACCGTCGTCATAAATTGTACTCTAACTTCTCCATCTTCATCCATATCACTCTGACACAACCCTACATAACGATATTGAGTATGTTTTTTGCCAGTTTTACAGAGCAATTGTACGAGCACATACACACCAGCGCAAATATTTTTCGGTAAGACAGTAGCTTCCAGGACAGTAGCAGTTTCAGGACATGCTTCTGGTGATGATTTTGGAACTTGAAGAGACGTTGATGGAGTTCCGTCATTTATAAATTCACTGTCTGAATCAGTGTCCGAATCACTGTAAACATCAGAAACGCGCAATCTCTTTTTATGTGCCAATAGAGATTTGCTCTGATTTGAAACTGAAGGAACAATATCAGGACTGGGAATTCTTTTTCCTAATGTGTGATGTGTCAGAGGTTCCGAATCATCATCGGCCCAATCACTATCTGTATTAGCGGTGGGTTTTGGCGACTTCAAAACCAATGTACTTTTGAAATGAGACATTGAGGTGCGCGCAACAGAAATGCTATGAGCCTCTTCGGACTGAAAGAAATGTGGCTTGAATTCCTGGTATATTTTTCAGCCCTTCCCATTGATCATCCAGCATGGCTATCTTTTCTTTAACTTCTTCTTTTGCTACAAATTTAAAGATAATGTTCTTAGAGAGACTGCGTGCTAAATTATAAAATTCCAGAGTACTGTTAACGATGGCTTTACGAGACTTAACCGCGATCCACACTGATCTTTTGACACTTCCACCAATTCCATCAACGGCACCTTTTCCGTGTGAGGCAGCGAAAAAGTTCCATTCGAGGTGATCAAATCCATATTCTGCTTTGAGCGAGTTCATACTTGCCATTACATATCGATTTTTAAATTGAGCGGCGCAATTGTCGCTGAAGATATACAAAAATGTAATGTAACCACTATCATTTTCATGCATACTTTAGCCAGGCCCCGAACATTGGACGATGACGCGCCAGGCGCGTCTACATACATGATGACGCACCTAGAGCGTCATTGGCACCCTATGATGTTTAATTCGTATTTCGCCGTTATCTAGCGTCGATCTGCTAAAAGAAAAAGTTCTGTGTGTGTTTCAATTCTTATTCGTTGGTTTTGAAATATGGCCTCCCAAGGTAGGATTTATTTATTTTAGTAAAATGTTACGGGGGTCGTCAACATTTGTGTAAATTTATTTGTATTAGGTCAATTGTTTGTGATAATAAACGTATTATTTGTAGATAATCAGCAAGACGAAATTTTTCCTGAATGTAGTGAGGCATTATTCACTAATATTGAGCATGAACATTATCAAAAAGATAACGATAAAGAAAATGATGTTTTTCCTGAATGTAGTCAATCGATTTTGCGTATTTCAAAGAAGCGTAAAATGGGACCATGTACCATGACCAATAGTCAAAATACAAATTATAATTCAGACACTAGCACTGAAGAAATTATGGATTCTGAAGAAGACGAATGTAAGAAAAAGTTTGAAGTAAGAACATTTAAGGATATACCTAAGTCGCCCATTAAAAATAAGTTGGACCCCGATTGTTGTGCAGCAAAAAAATATTTTAATGCATTGTTCTCAAAAGATTTAAAAACTGTGCTGAATACACGAGACGAACTACCTCCAATTTATGCTCAGTTTGAACATGACTTGGGTATAATGCTAGCATTTAGATTAAGAAATGTACCAGCAAGTAAACGTTTAGAGTGTTATGAAAAATTAATTAAAGTGGTAAGACAATATGAAGACTGAAATAAAACACATTGATTGACATTATAAAAACATTTACTGATTTCAATGATTACATAAAAGGCTGATTTTGATTAGTTTTATATAAATGTTTGTTACAATTAAAATTAAAATCACATACAAATGTCTAATAGTTATGGTGAGCTCTAAAGCAATTTTCCAAACACAGTCCAGGAAAACCTGGACAATCTGGGCAGCCAAACAAAACGTCTACTCTTGTTTTAGACACATTATAACATTGTCTGCATCTTTTTCTAATGGCTTTGCCATTTCTTTTGGGCAAATTTGCCGGCAAATGGATCCTACCTGGTACAGTAGGCCTAACATCGGGTTTTTTAGGCAAGAGATATTCTATTATTTTGAATCTAAAGTCATACAAGGTTGATTTTCTTTCTCTATTTATATTATACATTAGAAGAGCATTAATCATATTTATTTCTATTATATGTATTATAACTTTTTTGTACCATCTGAATGTTTTATGTTCAGAGCAATAATAACTCAACATTTGGTCGTGTTTATCTACTGCTCTCATATATTTGTTATATTTTACTTGGACAGCTGGTTTAAATGACATATTTCCATACTTATTTCTAGTTTCTATGTACTGGCTATCGTGTTCTGTACTTATGAAAGCAACCTCCCTCTTATCTCTCCATTTTGTAACAGTGATATTTTTATTATTGTGCATAATGCATGCCTCAGTTGGTTGCAATCGAGCATTTATAACTTGTTTTGGATTTCCTTTCCTATTAAAATTTAGTGTACCAGTTACGTGCATTTTTTATTTAATAATTCCTCGGCTATATCCACACTGGAATAATAATTGTCTACACACAATGAATGGCCATTATTTAAATAATTTGCCACTAACAATCTGATCACTTTTTTCAACAATTCAACCGGTATAAAAGTAATTTAATATTATCCGCCAGAAATATTTTTAAATAATAATTTAAAAATATTTTTCATTCAAGAAATGCAATTGTTTTATTTTATTTTTTTTCGCCACTATCTACGATTAAAATAAATCTTCAATTAACAAGTACTTCTCTATTTAAATATCCGTGTACAATAATATTTTTAATTACATATAATAAAATAATTATGTAATTATAATTACGTTAACAAACGACAGCAATAGACTTAAACGTAAGTACAGGGTGGGCCATGAATTAGTTAACATTTGAAAAAATCGTATAAAAAAACCATTTAACATATTTTAGAAATCGTTTATTTTCGAGAAAGTAAATATTATGTAAATAATTAAAAAAATAATAATCACAACTAATTAGTTGTAATTTTTTTTTTAAATTATTTCGTCTAAATGACCACCGTTTCGGTTTTTGCACTCATCTAAGCGAGTCCTAAAGTTTTCGAATACTCATCTGCAAAGAGGCCGCGAGATCGCCGACATCTCTTCGATTATTTTTTCTTTAAGTTGACGCAGTGTATTCGGTTTATCAATGTAGACACGACTCTTTAAATAACCCCATAAAAAGAAGTCTGCTGGTGATAGATCTGGACTTCTGGGTGGCCATGGGATGTCACCCCGTCTGGATATCAGCTTTTCCGGAAACATGTCTTTGACCACCGGCAAGGACTCGTTCGATGTGTGACACGTGGCTCCATCTTGTTGAAACCATGTGTTACGATTATAGCCAGCAAATTCCAGTAGCATCGGTGCTAAGAACTCCCGTAACATTTTCACATACTCGGCAGAATTAACAGTAACTGAACGGCCTCGAGAATCTTCAAAAAAGTAAGGTCCGATGATTCCTTTTGCTGAAATTGCAGCCCATACAGTTACCTTGGGAGAGTGAAGTGGCCTCTCATGTTTAGCTTTAGGATTTTCGCTGCTACAATACCTGCAATTCTGTTAGAATTCTGTTTGTTTGTTTACATGTCCATTTAGGTGGAAATGGGCTTCGTCAGAGAATAAGATGTTGTGAAAATTACTGAATCGAGTTTAAAAGTGAAATACTGTGTGGCGTAGCACGTAAAAATACGTCATAATAAGTGAAATAAAGGTTAAAAATATAACTAATTAGTAATAACGTATCTTGATCTTGGAAATCCATGTCACAAACACCACTCAAAAACAATGCAATTCTGAGAATTCACAGTTACACAAACAGTAATGCTAATGAGTTACTAATAAGGCGAGCGCAACGTAATGATGTGTTCACTTCGGAGGTTTTTTTTTTTTTTTGAATGGCATCTCGCAGTTCGACCTAGGAGGTCGTTTACTGCTTAACCGGACAATCCCTGTGGATGCCTAGAAGTTAAGGCCTCCAGCCAGGGGCAATAAACTTATATACTAAGCGACTGCACGCTAAGGGCACCCCCTGCGGGGTACGGGCCTCGGCTTAGGTCGTCGCTGGGAGAAAACAGCAAAGGGACAGGCTGGATCTGAGTTCCATTATTTGGGGGATTTTGGTTTACTGGCTAAGTCGCGCGTCGCGGGCTGGCTAGAGCCAGCAAAGAGACGGGGGGGGGGGGGGGGGCTTTTAATTTTACATCGCGGCGGTCCTCGGCGGCGAGGGCGGAACTTAGGCGTTTTGTATCTGATTTTGTATTTCTTTAGCGTACTCGTACGTTTGTCGCTTTCTTGAAGGACGGTGATGGGGTCGTCAGGGACAGAGAGGGTGTGCCTTGGTCGGCGGACTTTACTGATGCGCGACGGCTCATATTGAGCGGCCGCTGCGATCAGGGGATTACGGTGTTTGGTATTGCTGTCTAGGAAGCGCTTTAGAAGGCGTTTCATGAACTGGGCTATGGTGGGTACTCTGAGATCGACATGTAAGTTGTCGTTACGTACATAGAAAGGGGCTCCGGTGATTCTACGGAAGTAACGGTTCTGCAGGGTCTGCATCCTGTGTAGGCAGGAGGGCTTGGCGTGGGAAAAGACGACGCACGCGTACGTCATGATGGGACGAATTACTGCGGTGTAGAGACGCAATTTGCACTTGAGTGACAATTTGCTCTTTCTGTTTGTGAGGTAAAAGAGCCGGCCCATGGCAAAGGCAGCCCGGTTACGAGCTGCTGTGGTGTGGCTCCGAAAGGTGAGGCGATCGTCAAGGATAACGCCTAGGTACTTGGCTTCTCTACCCCAAGGGATAGGTTTGCCATACATGGTTACCGGGCTGGGATGAGAGTCGGGTATTTTCCCTGCCCTTTGTGGGTAGAAGAGGACCGCTTGGCTCTTATCGGGATTGACTTCGATTCTCCATCTGTTGAACCACCACCCGAGGGCGGAGGCCGCAGATTGGAGCTTTCGAGAGATTGTTTCGGAGGAACGGCCAGTATAGTAGATGGCCGTGTCGTCCGCGAAAAGGGCTAGTTGCGCTGTGTTTGATTTGGGGATGTCGCTCGTGAATAGCGTGAAGATGAGGGGGGCAAGCACGGAGCCTTGGGGGACTCCGGCTCTGATTGGGTGGGGGGATGAGAGGGCATCTCCCATCCGAAAACGGAAGGAGCGATTCGACAGGAAGTCTCGTAAGATGAGTACGAGACGGTCCGGCACCCCGAGTTGGTATAGCTTATATATTAAGCCATTGTGCCAGACCTTGTCAAATGCTTTGGCTATGTCGAAGAAGCTCCGGTCATCATCCCACGTTGAAAGCCTGCGCTTACGTGTTCGACGATCCGGTGCACTTGTTGGACGCACGAGTGTTCGGTCCTGAAGCCGAACTGGTCGTTGGGAATGAGGCTCTTTCTCTCAGCATAATCTTTGAGTCGCTTATAAATAAGTCTCTCGTAGATTTTGCCAAGAGAACTCAGGAGGCTGATAGGGCGGTAGCTCGAGGGCTCCGATTTGGGTTTGCCCGGTTTGGGAATACCAAACCGTGGCTTCTTTCCAGGCGTGAGGGAAGATGTTGTTGTTCAGGGCACCATTGAAGATGATGGCCAGAAGCATTATGAGTTGGGCGGGGAAGAGTTTGATAACTCGGTTTGTGACGCCGTCAGAACCGGGCGCTTTGCGGGTTTTCAGTCGTTTGATTATATCCTCTACTTCCTCCGGTGTGACAGGAGTCAGAGGATTATCAGGGTCTTCGACTGGGGGGAGGGCTGCTCTACGTTCGACCTCAGCATTCACCTTGTCGAGATGGTGCTTGTCTACTGGTAGGGAGCTGGGGGAGCACTGGTTTTCCAGGCTGTCGGCCAGACACTCTGCCTTGTCTGTGTCTTCGAAGGCCACGCTCTTGTCGGGGCGGATGAGGGGGGGCATTGCTGCCTCCTCTTTGGCTCTGAACTTTCTCTCCAGTTGCCAGAAAGCTTGGTGATTTGGCTCGAGTTCGCTGAGCGTCTTTCCCCATCGAGTCTCACGCATCTCACTGATGCGTCTCCTTACAGTTTTCTGCAAGGAGCGCATGTGGGCTTTGTTCGCCTGGTTGGGGAAATTGTCATAGGCACGGATGGCTGCATTCTTCTCGGTTATCAGAGCACGTATATCAGCAGGTAGTTTCCAGCGACGGTCATCCGTCACTGGGACTTCCCGTGAGCAATCCGTAATGACGGATTGTAAGTGCTCTGTTAACGAGTGAATGGCAGCCGTGGTGTCTGCGACTGAGTCAATGTGGTCAGGTATGGAGTCGAGATGAGCCGCCGAGGTGGATTTCAGCTTGTCGCTTACTTTCCTCCAGTCGGTGATCATCTTTTTGAGAGGGGGCTGGTCAGGGTCAGGCCCCGTACGGAGCTTGAGGTGAACCAGAACGGGTCGGTGGTCTGAGTCTAGTTCTTTTAGCGCCTCGATAGAATGTAACTTAAGGTTAACATTCTTGAGCAACGCTATATCAAGAGTGTCGGATCGATGGCTGGGATCGAACGGGTAGTGAGTGTGCTCCATTGGAGCGATGGGGTCAAAATTTATTGTGGCCGCTAGATTGAATAACACTCTGCCTCTGGTAGAGGTTTTTGTGCTGTTCCAGGCGGGGTGCTTGGCGTTTAAGTCACCTGCTATGATAACAGAGTGACTCAAGCCGAAGAGGACCGTGAGGTCTTTGGTTAAGAGAGCGTGGTTCTCGGACCCGGTGGATGGAGCCATGTAGGCGGAGACAATAGTGACGGAAGGGTGGCCAACCATGCCCAGCCGACAGACGGATACCTCTAGTGAGGATGTCAGGTCAGGAGGGTCTAACGGGATGCAGTGCAGAGACCTTTTGAAGTAAATGAGAGTGCCACCTCTGTGGGACCGCGTCCGATCATTACGAACTAGCTGGTAGTTGGCGATGTTTGGATTGCGGTTGGTAGGTTTTAGGAAGGTTTCCTGCATGAGGAGAATATCTGTTTGGTGGTCTTTGAGAAAAGAGGCTATTTCTTCGCGCTGATCTTTGTAGCCATTCGCGTTGAAGTAACCTATTTTAACTGAATGGGGTTTTGTTTTGCCCTTATTTTCCCTACTATTCATTATGGGTTAGGGGGTTTAATCTTCGTTAAAGTCGAGGGCGAGAAGCGCCTGCTCGATCTTGGGATATTTATTAAAGATCGCTTGGATCTTGTCAGCTTTCTTACCGGCTGCTCTGAGCTCGGCCGCTATTCGGTATGCCTCCGGAGAGACGAACGCTCTATAGGCGTTGAAAATGGTGTTCAGCGGTTTATCCTCCGCTGGGGCCCGGGGGGTATTTTTCGCCTGGGTCGAAGGGGCCTGGTTGGCCTCCAGGACCGCTTGTACAGAAGGCGGCGGGACGGGGGCAGGCGTCGAGGGGCAGGGGACAACTATGTCCATTAGCCCCGGGATCGGGGGTAGCACCTTTGGTGCGAGGGCGGGGAACGCCCGCTGATGATTCAGCGGGGTCCAGGGGGACGGCCTTTGAGGGCTGAGCCTCTCAGGCAGATCTGAGGAGGGCAGCCTCCCGGAGGGGGATTCCCTCTGCTGGCGTGCGTCGAAACGCTTTGCCAGCTTTTTGGGGTTGGTTTTGGGGGGTTTAGGGCAGCCCCTGTAGTTGGCAGGGTGGCCTTGTTGGCCGCAGAGCACGCAGCTCGGAGGCTCCGTGCACAGCGCCAGGTCCTTGGGACGCGAACAGTCGGCAGTGCTGTGACTGCCTAGGCACTTCACACATCTGTGAGGCGCGTAGCAGTTCGACTGCGAGTGGCCATACATTTGGCAACGGTGGCATTGCCCAATGATGGCGGAGCGGTAGGGCTTTTCTATAGAAATGCCCGAGAGCGCGCATACGGTTTTTATTTGGAATATGGGGTGGTGACCCTCGACCGGGTCGCAAACCACAAGCACCATATCATATTTATCGCCTCCTCTTGCCTTGAAGAGGCGATGAACTGCCTGGACAGGCACTCCTTGGGCCGTCAGGTCGTCGAGAAACTCCTGGGTGGAGATCTCTTTGGGGACACGCCTGATCACCACTCGGGTGGGCGTTTCCTCGGGGAGGGAGTATGTGTGGAAGGCGATATTCCTTCCACGCAGCTGCTTACTAAGTTCCCGGAAGTCCGAGGACGTGGGGACAAGTACTTTGATACCCTGTTGGGTATTTTTGGCGCTGATGTACGCGATGCGTTTGCGCACATCAGGGACACCTCTGTCCATTTCCCCTTGTCTTGGATGTACAAGGGGGGGGGGGATTTGGGCTTCTTGGTGGAAGCTACTGGGGGGGGGGACGGCTCCTGAAAGGGCCATGGGGCTAGCTGGTCTGCTGGCGGTGGGAGCAGCCGCTGGGGTTTTTGAGGCGGGGGAGGTTGCCCTTGAGGCCACCGCTATCGGGGACCTAGACCGAGAGCGGGTACCGGCCGCCGGTGTAGGGTTCGCCCTGGGGGTTTTTCTTGACTTGGGCTTGCGGCTTTTCTTCCGCTTGCCCTGGACCAGTTGAAACTGGTCTTGGTCTTTCTCGGAGACGGACTCCGAGGAGGTTTCCGAGGCGTCGGAGGAGTCCCGCTCTGAGGCGGTCTCCATGGCCTCTTGATCGTGAGGGGTAGAGGGAGAGGCGGGAGTGGAGGCCAGTTCTTCGGCGCACTCAACGCTTTCTTTCAAGGCGGCAAACTTTTGCCCATACCTTTTACCGAAATGGTCGTCCTTTGTCAGGACGTCGACTAAAAAGTCGAGAAGAATAAGTTTCCCCTCGAGCGAAGCCGACATGGCGGCTCAGGGGAGAAATAAAAAAAAGGGGGAGAATTGGGTTTAAGATAGGGGGGGGGGGGGAGTCCTACCCTAGCCTTGAGGAGACACGTGAAACGTGAGCTCCCCGAGCAGACAATTCCCTTAAAAAGAACCCACCCGTGTGGCTTTCCTAGTGTTATGGCCGGCGAGAAGAAAGTCACCAAACAAACTCACCGGCAACACTATTGTCTGTGGGCCTAAAGGGCCAGAGTCCTACCTCCCCGGGTGGGAAGGCCCGGGGATGTGTAATCTCCCTGTCGGGTCAACAGGGAGGTGAGTGTTAGGGTGTGCCCTAAGCTTGAAAAACCCGCTGCCAATCTTA
Organism: Ochropleura leucogaster; assembly: GCA_958449745.1. Classification (NCBI taxonomy): domain Eukaryota; kingdom Metazoa; phylum Arthropoda; class Insecta; order Lepidoptera; family Noctuidae; genus Ochropleura; species Ochropleura leucogaster. The sequence continues at coordinate 5,092,559 of OY288228.1, read as the reverse complement.
TTGTGCAGCGGGGCCCTATGGGTCTTGCGACCGATCCGGGCCGCTGGGGTAGAGACACCCACACGTCCCGGGTGCAAACTGAAATAAAACGGGGTTAAGCACTGGGCGCGACTAGGAGTCCCCCCAAGGCCGCGTGACCAGTGCCCTTCCGAATGACTTCCTGCCCCTAAGGGGGGCAGGAGGGGTGCGTCGGGTCAGCACCCACTTGGGTTCGTTGGCACCGTAAGGTTTCCCCCAAGTACCACCGAAAATTTGGTGGGTTTATCCCTTAAGGGGCCTAAGCAATCGCGGCGCGAACGCGAACGTTAAATCGACTCAGTGTATGTATCATAAACAGCTGAGTCGACTGAACGCTACTCCCGTAGCACGTCGTAGCACGTCGTAGCGCTGAGCGCCGGAGCGTAGAGCTAGAGTGTACAAGTGCTACGAGAGCTACGTCACACGCGGTGACGATGCGGAGCGGGCGGCGGGGCGCGGGCGCGGTGGCGGCACGTAGCAGTGCTACGGCGCGTAGCGGATCGTAGCGCGAACCGTAGCGCGGGCGCTAGCGGAGCGCCAAGGTCGGGCGGTGCGGCACGTCTGGCGGCTCGGGCGAGTGGCGGGGCGTGACTTTACCATTTCATCAACAATCCGATGATGATTGGTATGCTTCCCCCTCATGTCTTTATCCATCAAAGTGCTTCTTACTCCAAGCTGTCCGTACTATTCTTTCACTAATAGAATAAGTATTTAAAAACATGGTTTTACACACCTCTACTTTTGATAAATCCTTTGGTAAGAAATACTTGAAGGTGAATTGACGGTTATGCTTTAAATCTCTTTGAAGACCCCTTTTCTTTTTCTGTTTCGCCGTACAATTCGCAACTTGCAACCATTGTTTCTCACGATCACCTAATTTCCAAAATTTTACAAATGCGTCCTTTCTTTCCTCAAGAGTCAACAAAGTGAAATATTTATTTCTACATGAGCAAGGGCTCCGTATAGTTTTTGCTGGAATAAGAATTCCCTTCTTTGAAGAGTATTCTTCATGTACATGAACATTGCGAAAAAAATCATTATTTCGTTTTCATTTGTGTCGGTCCACAATAAAGGCGAGATGATGGTTTCAATGATCCTCGCGCACGCATAGCCTCGATCGTCTGCTGGGCATAACGGTTAGTCTCGGAGGCTCAACTGTATGATGTATTTATCCCATATATCGGTAAAGGCATCATAAGGCGAATCGTAGTCTTTGACTGGCCCTGGGGTAGGACCTGAAAACTGTTCACGAACAGCCCTGAACGAATCAGTCTGATACCCATTCGAAACTAGTAGAGGTACCCAATAAGCGATCGTTAGCGCCATCCATCCCCGTTTCGATCTCGTTTACTATTCGTTGCTCTCGTTCGTCCAACTCCTCAGTGTCAGGAATGTTCCTGGCACTTGGCATGACTTCGATATCGAATTCGTCATCGAATTCGCTATCGAGTTCACTGCCATCACGCCTAGGCAAACTCTTTAAAATTGCTCTCATCCCCGAAGTTGATGGAACAACATCAATTTCGTTGGTGACAGCCACCTCAGGTGTGGAGCTAGGCCTGAGAGGCGAAGAACGAGCCAAACTGCTGGCTCCCGGCAGGTCCTTCATCCACCGCTGCACATGCCAGGCATTCGAAGCCAAGGTCCTCAGTCTCCTCCTCCGACATGTCCAGTTACTCCACCCGCTCGACCACACTAGACCTGTTACCAAATAAAACATCGTATAAATATAACCTAATTTGAAAATGTACCGTGGAGATACTTTATGAAGAAATGCAACTTACAACAAAGACAAGGCTGGCTTGTCTTGGCCAATGCGGATGCGACCACCTGGGGTCTGCTCCATGGGCACAAGCTTGTCCAGTACATTTAGAGAAAGAACCACCTGGGGTCGCTGGGATTGGGTAGGCGTAGTGCCTACAAAGATAAGAAATACAAATTATTGTACTGAAACAAATTAAATATAATACGTTATTTACGCTATGAAAAAGACTCTTACCGCAGCGGAGGGGACTGAGGTGCTTCTGGATCGCGAACGGGGACCTCGTGCAGCAGGTTTAAATGAAGCGCCCGCCGGGCAGCACTGCTCCGATTCAGGTACCCCATAGCATAAGGCATCTAATTTTTTTCGTACGTACAAAGTACTACTACTAAAGTACTGTAGTTGCCCATTCCAAAGCGTAGATCTCTGTGGAGAAGAATGGGCAAGAAACTCCATGGACACTCTTTTAAATCAGAATATTGTTACAGAACCTTGGTTACATCATTCGTGTTATATGGTAAACTATGTGAGAACGATGTAGCAAGACGTGCTCATTAAAAGTGCCCATAAAAACAAAAAGAATTGCAAAAATACATAATTCAAATAAGCCGTGGCAACTGAGAGATGACCAGTCACAACTGACGGCGCCCGTTCACGAACATGACGCATAGATCGGCACCATTTAACTAAACCATTTTGAAGGGAACCCAATGATCCGACACACGCGTCACCATCAGCGAGACATTTAAGTGAGCATGACATGCTCTCAACCGCCAGAGCAAATTAGTCAAGAAAAGACGTAGGTTACCATTGAATGTTAGCTTTGTAGCTGTAGGTACATAGTACTCACACAATTTGGGCTATGCGATAATATAATGCTAATAAATTGAATCTATACTATTCAAAGATAGTTGTACAATCTTCAGCAGCTCCAACAATATTATTGAATGCTATTAATTTATTCGCCCCTGTTCTTGTGGAGCAGGACCGACATTGAGCCAAGCATTTTTGTCAGTAATATAATCGTCCAACTTATATGTAGTATGCTTGTTTACATAGTGTGCGTTTAATGCATGTTTTAAATTTAGTCTCACTCAGTTCAAGGATACTTTGTAGAATTTTATTATAGCGCCTTAAACAGTACCCCATGAAAGATTTGTCTACTTAAGCGAGTCTGAAGCCCGGCTGAACTAATTGGTTCCTATTTCTGGTATTGTAATTATGTCTGTCACCTCTTTTAATAAAAAGATGCAGATTTTTTCTTACGTACATTATGTTTTCATAAATGTATTGACAGTGTACTGTCATGATGTTAATGTTCTTAAACAGTTCCCTTAGAGAATCGCGCCTACGGAGATTATATATGGCTCTGCTGGCTCTTTTTTGAAGAATGAAAATAAACTCAATGTCTGCAGCCCGTCCCCATAATAAAATGCCATAAGACATTATACTATGAAAGTAACTAAAGTAAACCAGTCTCGCGGTATCTACATCAGTGAATTGACGGATTTTTCTAACAGCATACGCTGCTGATCTTAGCCGCGCCGCAAGGGATGTTAAATGGGAACCCCATTGAAGCCTTGAATCAAGCGTAATTCCCAGGAAAACCGTTTTATCTACGAATTCTAGTTTCTGTTTATTCAATTCTATATCACAATCATTACTTTTAACATTATGAAGTAGTATATGACTCCGTATATATTAGCTATATACTACTTGCAGTATTTATTGTCTAAGCAGAAGCAATAAGGTGAAGCAACAGACGAAGAAATAAAATGCTGGGCGAGAGCGACAGAGTTATATTGCCAGAACAAAGTACAAAGCGTAATTAAAATCTAATACAAAATACACAGCTATTTATACTAAACATTAAACTTAAATAATAATAAAAACGGCTCCCACTTGGCATATCTGCGCAGGAGTTTACGCCTACTCATTAGCGCGGACAATAGACGAGCGCGCCGCCATCTTGCCTCATTAGTGTCTGAACAAAAGATGCGTAGACGCAATGTCCTGGGAGGCGGAGCTAAGTTCGACTGACGTCACAAAGTGGGTGGAGCTTTTGCGATTTGTTTTGCACACGGCACGCTCTGACGTAAAGTGGCGTGATCCTGTGCTTCGTTGAGTTGGCGAGTGTACTCGCCACACCACTCCCCCGGCGAGACCGTGACTACGGGCGATAGTAATCCGGGAATTTTACCGTCCTGCCGCTTCTTGTCTTCCTGACTGTGTTGTTAGGTTGCACTGGGTCTGGTGTTTGACTTTGACCTGGTTCCAGCTCTTCTTTCGTCATGTATGCGGGTTTTACTCGGTCAATTGTCACCTTCTGTCTTCTCCCATGCACTTCAATATCCACTGTCTTTTCATTGCGAGCAAGGACTTTGTGTGGACCTGTATATGGGGCCTGCAGTGATCTTCGACCTGGACCTTCGCGCAGGAAGACGTGAGTTGCCGTGCATAAGTCTTTCGGGATGTAGAATGGTCGACTAGAGCTTGTATGCCACGACGTTGGTTGCGGTGTCAGCTTGGTCATGTGGGCACGTAATCTGTCTACCAGGTCACTCATGTCCACGACGTCTTTTGAGGGTTCTGTGAGGAACTGTCCAGGTAAGCGTAGTGGCTCGCCGTAGACAAGTTCTGCCGTTGTTGCACCTAGGTCTTCCTTCCACGCGCTGCGTATGCCTAGCAGCACCCATGGAAGAGCTTCTGTCCAGCTGGAATTGGCATGGCACATGATCGCGGCCTTTAACTGGCGGTGTAGTCTCTCGACGAGGCCATTAGCTGCTGGATGGTAAGACGTTGTTAGGTGGTGACTGGCGCCTATGAGGTCAGCTAGTCTCTTGAAGGTGCGGCATTCGAATTGCCGGCCTCGGTCTGTGGTGATATGCTCTGGACAGCCGAACCGGGCAATCCAACCAGTGGTGAGAGCAGCGGCGCAGGTTTCGGCGGTAATGTCCTGCAGTGGGTACGCTTCAGGCCAACGAGTTGCGCGGTCGACGATCGTGAGGCAGTACTTGTAGTTAGACGACAGTGGCAAGGGACCTATTAAGTCCAGGTGTATGTGGCGGAAACGTGCTGATGGTGGTTTGAATGCCTGTAATGGAGCAGAGGTATGGCGTGTCACCTTACTCTTTTGACAAGCTTCACAATCTTTTGCCATCTGTCTGCAGTCCTTTCTCACTCCTGGCCAAACAAACCTTTCAGTGACCAATCGAACACTTGCTTTTCGTCCAGGATGGCTGAGGTTATGAAGCGACATGAATACCTGCCTGCGAAACGATCTAGTGATAAACGGGCGTGGAATACCCGTTACATCGCAGTAAATTTCGGCGTTACATTCAGGTAGTTTAACCTTCTTCAGCTTCAAAGATGATCCGTCTTTTAGCAAGCTTTGTAGTTCGCAGTCAGTTTGTTGTTCCTTGGCCAGGGACTGGTAATCCAAAGGCTGTTGGAGCTCATTGATGCGGGAAAGTGTGTCTGCGACCACATTGTCTCTTCCAGGTATGTACCTTATATCCGTCGTGAACTGGCTTATATAGTCCAAATATCTAAATTGACGGGGAGGGCAGTCTGAACGTGGGCGTGCGAATGCATACGTCAATGGCTTGTGGTCCGTTGTTACGTGAAATACGCGTGCCTCAACCATAAATCGGAAGTATTTGATGGCTTCATATATTGCCAGAAGCTCACGGTCATATGGGCTATACTTCTTCTGCGATGGGCTGAGTTTCTTCGAAAAGAATGCCAGTGGTTGCCATTTTCCCTTGCTTAGCTGCTGCAGTACAGCTCCGATTGCTGTGTCAGAAGCATCCGTTAGTATGTTCAGCTGCGCGAAAGGGTCTGGATGCACCAAAAGCGTGGCTTCGGTAAGACTCTTTTTGCAGCTATTGAAAGCCTGTAGCAGCTCTGGTGTCATGGTGACAGGATGTGATCCTTTGACTTTTGGACCTGCGAGCAGACTATTGAGAGGTGCCTGTTTTGTAGCTGCTTCTGGTATAAAACGTCGGTAAAAATTCAGCATTCCTAGAAATCGCCTCAGTTCCTTGATGGTCTTTGGTTCGGGAAAGTCTTGAATGGCCTGGGCTTTGCATTCCGGCGGCTGCGTACCTGACGCAGAGACTTTGTATCCTAGGAACATGACTTCCGTTTGGCCAAAAATGCACTTGTTGGTATTTAAAAGTACGCCGTATTTGAGCAATCTCTCGAACAGTTGTCTGAGGTGTTGTTCGTGCTGATGGATATCCTTGCTGAAGACCAGTATATCATCAAGATATCCATAGCAGAAGGTCAAGTCTCGCAGAACTTCATCCATGAACCTTTGAAAAGTTTGAGCGGCGTTTCTAAGTCCAAAGGTCATGAAGGGAAACTCGAATAGGCCAAATGGTGTTGTTATCGCCGTCTTTGGTATGTCTTCTTTAAATACCGCAATTTGGTTATAGGCCTTCACCAAATCTATGGTAGAGAAGATGGTACTGCCCGCCAGCTCGTGTGTGAAGTCCTGAAGGTGTCTGATAGGGTAGACATCCGGGATGGTCCGTGCGTTCAATGAGCGATAGTCACCGCATGGACGCCATCCGTCGTTTTTCTTGGGTGCTAGGTGTAGCGGTGAAGACCAGGCGCTTTCCGAAGGACGCGCCGTACCATTTTGCAGCATCTCATCAAATTCTTGCCTCGCTATCTTGAGGCGTTGCGGGTCCAAGCGACGAGGGCGACAAGAGACTGGAGGACCAGGCGTAGTCCGTATGTGGTGCAGTGTATTGTGCTTCGGTACACCAGGCTTGCCTGCGGGACGAGTAAGATCTGGATACTCCTTCAAGATGCGGTGGTAGCTGCTGTCTTTGTTTATAGTGCGGACTGACGATATGACTTCGGTCGATTTGTGTTGCGGTACCTGAGTTGCAAGTGACGTCAGGTTGTCTATGAGGCGCTGGTTTCGGCAGTCGACAATCAGATTGTAGTAAGCTAGAAAGTCGACTCCAATTATGGGCTTGGTGACGTCTGCAACTATAAATCTCCACGTAAATGCGCGGCGGAGTCCAAAGTCGAGTGTTAAGGGATGAAATCCGTAAGTGCTGATGACTGACCCGTTTGCCGCAAACAACTCGTACTTTGTCTTCATGCGTGGTTCCCGTACAGCGGATCGTGGAAAGACACACAGGTCTGAACCCGTATCGATAAGATATTGTATCTTCGTGGTGCGATCCGTAATGAACAGGCGGCTCGATATTGCATGGCAGTCATAATCCGCCTTTAGTGGCTGCCTTGGTGGTTTAACGACTTTGCTTTATAGGCGCATGGTTCTGTGCATCTGCGGGCTTTGTCACCAAACCGGCTGTGGTAGTAGCAGTACCGGTTGTCTCTGGAGCGGGATTGTGATCTGTGGCGGTTGTGGTTGTATCTGCCGTTGGACCGGGAACGTGATGACCGGTGGTGTAACTGGGCGCTCATAACCTCCAGCTTCCGTGATAGCTCAGCCACAGTCTGGGTCAAAGCTTCAATGGCGCTACTTTGTTGGTCTATTGCAGGCTGTGAGCTAGCTACTTGCCCAGGTACTGGCGTGCTAGTAGCAGCAACTTGCGTGGTTACTGGAACGATTTCGTTGATGCGGTCTACTAACTCTGAAACCTCTTCTAAGCTGGAGTTTGTTTGCATCGCGACTATAGTTTGGAGGTTTGCCGGCAGCCTACTGGACCAGATGGATCTGATAAAATCGGTCGGGACTGTGGGTCCAGCTAGCTGCTGCAGGTGTCGGAGAAATTGTGTGGGCTTCCTGTCTCCCAACTCCTCATGCATAAGCAACTGCTTAATCTTCAGTTCCTGTGAGGCAGACAACCGCTTGATAAGTTCTGCCTTCAGCTTCTCGTATCTGCCGGTGGAGGGGGGATTCACGATCAGGTCACGTACTTGAGCCGAATGTTGTGGTTCAAGCTGCGCCAGCACGTAGTAAAACTTCGTGCTGTCCGTGGTGATGTTGGAGAGAATGAACTGGCCCTCCAGCTGTGCGAACCATAATTGAGGATCATCCGCGTTGAAAGCTGGAGTCTTGACCCCCACTCGGTATGTCATGAAGAAATCCTTTTCGTCTTCCTTGTTGGCCTCCATAGTTGTAGTTCGCCAGGTTTCGGACTTCTAAACTTCGATCCGGAACTAACGTCGGGGTCACCAGTGAAGTAGTATATGACTCCGTATATATTAGCTATATACTACTTGCAGTATTTATTGTCTAAGCAGAAGCAATAAGGTGAAGCAACAGACGAAGAAATAAAATGCTGGGCGAGAGCGACAGAGTTATATTGCCAGAACAAAGTACAAAGCGTAATTAAAATCTAATACAAAATACACAGCTATTTATACTAAACATTAAACTTAAATAATAATAAAAACGGCTCCCACTTGGCATATCTGCGCAGGAGTTTACGCCTACTCATTAGCGCGGACAATAGACGAGCGCGCCGCCATCTTGCCTCATTAGTGTCTGAACAAAAGATGCGTAGACGCAATGTCCTGGGAGGCGGAGCTAAGTTCGACTGACGTCACAAAGTGGGTGGAGCTTTTGCGATTTGTTTTGCACACGGCACGCTCTGACGTAAAGTGGCGTGATCCTGTGCTTCGTTGAGTTGGCGAGTGTACTCGCCACAATTAGGTAAAGCGAATCTTATGCATTTGGTCTTTTTTTCATTCAATACTAAATTGTTTGCTGTGAACCAATTTTGGACCTCAATCAGGGCATTATTCACGCCATATAGATTTTGGGCCCGCCTGTTTATCTTAAAAATTAGGGAAGTGTCATCAGCAAATAACATTAACTTTTGAGACTCATTTTTTAATAAGCAGGGTAGAGCATTAATGTATACTAGAAAGAGAAAAGGACCTAATATTGAGCCTTGCGGAACTCCCATTTTTACTGTTAAACCCTGTGAATTAACACCATTTATATGTACTAACTGTTGCCTATCAGTCAAATATGATTTTAACAAACTAAGAGCAAGATTACCTATTCCGTAATGCTCAAGTTTCAAAAGTAATGTGTCGTGATTTACGCAATCAAATGCTTTAGAGAGGTCACAAAAAATTCCTATGGCGTCTTGGGACTCTTCCCACGCAGAAAATATGTGCTTAAGTAGAGTTACACCGGCGTCAGTCGTACAACGTCCTTTGGTGAAACCAAACTGTTGGTCGTGTAAGATTTTGTTGGTGTTAAAATGATTAAGCATCTGATTAAGCATTACTTTTTCAAAAACCTTGCTAAAAACTGGCAACACGGATACAGGTCTATAATTATTCGTATCTTTACTGTCCCCGGACTTAAAAAGAGGTATGACTTTATTGTATTTCATCAAATCAGGGAAAACTCCTTGGTCCACACACAAATTAAAAATTAAGGCTAAATATGGAGCTACTATCTCAACAATGGATGTACAGACTTTGATAGACATTCCCCATAGATCTTCGGTCACTTGGATTTTTATTTGCCGGAAAGCTTTAATAACTGTAATAGGGTTTATATGCTTAAATTTAAATTCAGCCGGGCAGCCACATACATTAGCCTTAAGTGAAGCAATTGAGATGTCTGCTGACGAAATTAGAGCTTCTGTAGTTTTTAATGGTATATCGGTAAAGAAATTTACAAATTCTTGAGCCACTTCCTGATTTGAGCTTTTAGGACCACATGCTGTTTCTAATGTATAGGTAGTGTCACGTATTTTATTTCTGTTAGTCTCATTATTAATGACTTCCCAAACTGTCTTTATTTTATTTTCTGCTGTTTTAATCTTATTGCTAATGTGCAGGGCTTTGGCAGCCTTGCAAATATTTCTAAAAAAAATTGAATACTTTGCAACATATTTGTTAAATGTTTCAGTGTTTATGTATGGCTTAAGGTCATACAACTCAAAAAGTCTTTCCCTACTTTTTCTGATACCGCTAGTTGCCCAATCACTAAATATATATTTAGGGCAAATATTTTTTATCTTTTTTTCAAAAGTTTTATTGAATTCAGTGTGAACTATTGAAAAGAAATCATCGTACAATTGATTTATATTAACATAGTCAATATCTTGGCTCATTACACTTAACTTGTTCTGAAGAGAAATATTAAATTTATTTAATTTGCTAGTTGTTATAGGTCGATATTTAACCCATTCATTGCGGCAGAGAAAATTAGCTTTATATTTCAGGTGCTGGGTGGTTTTCGTCTATAACGCCGATGGGCGTCCTCAGCACCTCAAATGGATAATATAAAACGCCGATGGGCGTTTTCAGCACTGTTTAAAATTATTAATAATTCTTACGTTAAAATGTTCAACAAACTTCAAATGCGCGAAATTGGTGGTACGATAACGATCATATTTAGTGTTAAAAAATAAATTAACATCGATTAGGCGCCTATTTGTGAAGTTTTGGTTCTGTAATAGTTGGATCGTGAAAATTAGAAGAATATGGCAATAAATGGTAAGTAAATTATTTTAGTTACATAAATTGTAGTTTATTTCTAAGGTACCGTCTTATATATTTTAGTTTTCAATGACAGGAAAGGTAAAATTATCATTATAAATAAATATCAGAGGTACTAAACCTTTTTTTACTTTTAAAATACCACTATTATTTTATTATAGGTACTGATATTATATATTTATACACCTTATTTTCATTGACATTTTTTTATATAAAAACAATCGTTTCAAAATGAACTTTAAATGTATTGATGCAATTATTTAAGTTATTCCCGATTTATTGCCCAGGATTTCGATGCTTTGGTGTAGCATCGGAATCCTGGGCAATAATACGGATATTACTCTTATATTTCACGTCTTATTCTTTATTTCAGATAAAAAACGTTCATGGTCGCCTATTTTATTAGACGATACTCAAGATTCTCAGTCTATTTTGTTACCCGAAAGAAAAGAAAAAAATAAGATTAAGAAAGAAGATGTTGACATGTTGAAATGCGAAGACTGCATGAGCATCATCAATGACAATATTGAAAGTGCAGATAAACGGAATATCCTTTTTGGTCAGTTAGTGACTGAAGAGATGAACCACATTAAACCCTGTCTTCGTACCCGCACTTATGCAAAAATTTTAACGTTTCTGAATGATGCAAAGGGTTCTCATTCGAGTCAAATAAAATACGACACTCAAATCGAATAATCATTTATTAATTGTGGCTCAATGTGATTGTTAAGACATTTAAAAGTACAAAAACAATTATAATTAGTGAGCTTGTGAACCTATTAACCTGACGAGACCATTTGTTGTTACAATTTTTTTCTGATTAAAGAATATTAAAACATAACAAAAATATATATTTTTATAACCAGATCATTGATTAATCTGTTTTTAGTATGTTAGCCAATATTCCATTACTTATTTTAAATACCTACACTGCATATTATAACAATATTATTAATGCAGTGTATGTATAAAAATAAAATATTAGTAATGGGATATTGGCTTGCATATTCGAAAACTGATAATTACTATAAAATTTAAGATTAAATTTTCTTTGGCTTGTAATCATCAGTATTTGTGAAATAGTCGAAAGCAGGTAATACATAGAGCTGGTGACCTAGGACAATCTGAACAGAAATAAATGGTGTCTACTCTCTTTTTATTTGTTAAACAATATCTACATTTTTTTCTTTTAATCCGTTGCGATGGCCCACGTGGCAAAAGTTCTGGCAAATGAATTCTCTGTCGCGTTGGCGGAGTGGTAATTATTACAGTATTAGCTGGTAGAAGGCATTCTAATAATTTTAGTCGAAAATCGTAAAACGATAAAGACGTATTAGTGGTCATTTTAAACATTTGGTACGAATTTATGACACATATTTGAATAATATGAATGATTACTTTCTTGTACCATTTTAAAGTTTTGTGTTCACTGTTGTAGTATGAGAGCAATTGATCTATTTTATCTACATTGCGCATGTATTTTGTGTATTGAAAAATGGCATTGGGCTTTAGAAGTCTTCGTTGTGGTCGCCTGGGGTTTTGGACAGGAACCATGTCTGCGTTATGTTCACTAGACACGACTGTAACCTCTCTATTACTATGCCATTTGCAAAGTGTTAAATTCCGTTTATTGTGTAGTATTATACATTCTCCCTTATTTAATTTCATTGTAATATTTTTGGGATTTCCGGCCCTGTTTTTACGTAAAGTTCCCGTACAAAAGGTCGCTTTATCCAAAAGTTGTGTGACTAACGATATACTGGCATAGTAATTGTTAATATACAAAGAATGGCCACAATTTACGTAGTTTTTTAATAACAAATGGACGACTTTTTCTGCATGACCACGTCCCCCTACCAGCTGGTCACCCGACCCGCCATATATGTGTAATTTCTGACATACTCCAAAAGTATCTGCGAGAACATAAAATTTGATGCCATAACGGCTTGCTTTAGATTTCATGTATTGTCTAAATGAAAGTCTACCTCTCCAAAGCAATAATGATTCATCTATAGCCAATTCTCTAGTTGGATAATAAATTTCTTTCATTTTTTCATTAAACGTATAAATTAAAGTTATGACCTTTTTTAAACTTTCATTGCCTTCTTGTTCTTGAACATTTAAAACTCTCAAAATATTCAAAAATACGTCTCTGCTCATGTGGTGCCTAAATATATCTGTTTTGAAGAGGTAATGAGACTTCCAAAAATCATTTAACCTGTTCATTTTGATATTCCCCATATGTATTATGAGACCCACAAAAGTCTTTAACTTATCCATTGTTAACGGGCGCCAGTTTTTCATTCTGCTAAAATTTTTGAGATTCCCGCTGGTGGTTTTGTCCGCGTACCGGTTAGAACATCTTAAAATGAGATTCAATAGATCATTCATTATTAAAAAAAAGAAATCTAACGGTTCTTTGTTTATCATATCCACTTTCAAACCAGTCTGTTTTTGAAAATCAATAAAATTCTGGCGATGTGGATTGCCAATACTCCAATCATGGCCTGGCTGTTCAATGGTATCTTCCTGATGTTCTTCGTAGGGAAGTTTATCCTCACCTTCATCCATTTCTTCGTTAAGTAAATTATCGCAGTCACCTATTAATATACCGTAGAGGTCTTCGTCGTTTAAAAGTTCCTGCGTCTGCATCTCGTAATCAGGTGATGGCATGTTGTGCCCGGGTGAAAACATCGAAGATAATATATTTTCTAGTGGTTCATCGTGATCATGTCTTTGAGACGTGTCAAAACTTGTTGACGGCACGGGTTCCATGTTATCTACAAGAGAGTTAATACAATTTTTATTTATTTTGGCATTACTTTGACTAAATTTACTGTACACAAGCGCGAGCAGTTTGCAGTTCAGTGTGCGCTGACTCTAAAGCGTGAGAGCCGACGGATAGTTCGCCGCGCGTCCCTACAGAGGGCGCATGGTATTGGTGATAGCTGGATGCTTATTGGCTGGCGTCATGGAAAAGCATGGCGCTTCATCCAGACTCAACCTAGAACCCATTAACATAGCGAGGACGAATAAAATCTCTTAAGAACTTATTACCTACCAATAATGTTGAAAAATCTAAACCACGGTAATAATATCCATACAGTATTGTACCTCGGCCATATTTTCACAACTCACTACAACTTAGCGATACGTACACATGCGATATAATATGTTATAAATATATTATTATAATACGTACAATGTTATAAATTTATAACAGATAACAACAGTGAATGTCATTAAGTACTTATATTTACCTTTTTTTGCTCCTTTGTATTACACACACAACACAAGTTCCGTAGGCACAATCAATGTCCAAAAATCACAAGGCGTGGTAATCGAAAGTGCAAGAAATAGTCCAATAAAACGTAAGCGGGTCGTTAAAAATATCGGCGATATCACAGCACGTCTGATCACTATGAAAGCAAAACAGAAGTGATGACGGTGAGAAAATTATTAACTGTCATTTAGTGCAAAATACTTTTCAAACGAAAGTGAACCTTAACTTCAAATCATAAAGGTTCACTTTAATCTGTGTACCGGCCGGTTCGGGCTTAGCCAAGAGAACAATGGGAACCACATTCCACAGCAGTAAGACTGTCAGTCTTGTTATCGGTAAAGTTTTATTAAGTTTTAGTGAATTTAACTTATGGTATAATGTATTAACGTAAAACCAATGCAAAATAGGAAATAAAAATTATGCGATGTATGTGATCTCTCAAAATACCTATCACTATTATTATAGAAAAGTAATAATTAACAAAATGTATTTAGAATCAAAGGTTGTTAAATCCTGGAAAACGCCCTTAGGCGTTTTCAGCACCTAGAAAGGATTTCGCAATTTTTTTTATAGTTAAAAATCCGGAAACTATGAGCAGTACTTTGTGCATTAAAACATATAGCACCTATTGTAAAAAAATTCCCATTTTAGGGGTGGTTTTTGCAAAGATATATACAATTGTAAAAAAACGCCGATAGGCGTACTCCGCACCTGGATATGAAATAAAAAAACGCCGATAGGCGTCTGCCGCAGCGAATGGGTTAATCTGCAAAGGTTTTTGCAAAGGAGTGTTACACCTAAAAGTTACTGATAGTCCGCTATGATCAGACGGCAAACAATTTACTATATTTTTATCATGTAGTCACAATTGCAGAACACATTATCTATACAAGTAGAAGATGATGGAGTGATTCTAGTTGGTTCTATAAAAATGTTGATCAGGTCAAATGAGTTGAAAAGATTTAATAACCTATTGCTATTCGAATTTTCTTCTTAAATATTGATATTAAAGTTACCACAAATAATTGCAGGCTTATTGCTGACTGCAAGTTTTGCCAGGATATCCTCCATTATTGATTCGAATAAAGAAAAGTTCTGATAGTTTGGGGGTCTGTACACGCACACAATTACGTGCCTATCTAGCTCAACACAAGACAGTTCGACGCAATGTTCAACCGAGAGACCTACTATGTCATTACGTTGCTTAAATTTAAGACATTTATTTAATAATATTAGGCAACCTCCACGCAGCATACATTTACGGTTAAAACAGCTACCCACCGTATAGTTCTCATAATTTATAAGCATTTGGTAAATGTTCAGTAAAACAAATAATGTCAAACATGCTTTTTTCTAAAAACAACTCAATTTCTAATAATTTGGAAGAAATGCCTTGTATATTTTGGTGGCATAATTTCAAGATGTTCTGCTGGGGTCCTTTTTAAAAACTCACTAATTGAGTGCAAGAAGATACCTCACTGTTGGTAGGTTTAACAATATTGTTAATAGTAACATCTTTTGTCCCACTTCTTAGTTTAAATTAATATTATTATCGGAAGTGAGCCCTAATACACCCGTGCCATCACCAGACAACAGGATCCTATCACTAATACTACCTAATTGAGAATTTTTCACGGTGACACATGGATCCTCCCCAGTAAAATGTTTGTAAACATTTATAGCACTAATGCTATACTCTTTAAGGTCACCTGTACATTTGAATTACAAATAGTTGCAGTATTAACTATACAAGACTTAGACATACTACTTATGTCCCAGTGAATATTAAAACTTAATAGCCTAGCTATTTGATGTCTGAATCTAATGGGCAAATACACTGTATCCCGCGCCGACCTGAGCTTATCAACTAAATTGTTTATGTCTTAATACAAAAACTTGTCACAATAGTGACTAACCAAGAAATGCACATGCTTATTCAGCATGTGTATATAATTGTTTTTTCTGTAACATAACTTTTCAAAATATGGAAAACACACAATATTATTTTACCACTATTTAACATTAACAACTCTGATACACAGCTAGTTATGTCTTCCTTTATTAACCTTAGAACTATTACCAACGAATATAGTAATAGTAGTATTTGGAGTGCAAACAATTTTTGTGACTGATGCAATGATCTGTTTGTAAGTTGATCCCGGCATATAAAGATTTTGAGTAGAATAACTCAGGTTGTTACTTATTAATTTCTCTAACCCTCTACCTATACTATCAGAGAACATTACTGAATTACATAAATCATGACTATTTGGTTCCTGTTCTATAGTATCTGGTACTGTATCTTGGCCAATGATGCAGTTCTGAGCAGCTAGGGAAGGGTCCTCCGTTACCTCAAGCTGGAGAGTATTAACGCTAGATTCTGACTGACAAGTGCATTGAGAGTTGCTGAGAGTTAACAAGTCCACTTTATCTACTAGCTCATTTGTTGCAAAAATATGCTCTTTAATTTGATTTTTAGAACTTTCATATTTACTATTTATTGACTTGAGTGAGTTATTTAGAGCCTGTATTTCTGATTGTAAGCGCTGAGTATCTATTTTATAAATATTTATGCCATCTTCTAATTTAATCTGATAGTTATTTAATTTATTAACTAGAGAAACACGTTCTTTTCTTAATTGAATATTGTTAGAATAGTGTTTTTGTTGTTTCTTGTATTTATTTAAAAAAAAAAATATTTTATTTAATCTTGCATATTTTTTAATTTTATTTTTACTAATTAAATGGCTGTAGTTATATTTCAGTAATGAGTCCTCTTTTAGATCTACTGATAAAATGGAATGAGGGTTGCAATTTGTATTAACTAGTTCATTATACAAATAGTTAGTTTCTATAGCCTGAGTGCGATCATTTTCCTTTTTTAAATTTAAGAGTTTAACGTTAGCATGGATTAATTCATCCTCTAGGTCCCTAATTTTACACAAAGCCTCCGCATACAAGTTGCTAAAGTTATTGAACCGATCCGTGACCACTCTTAGTTAGTTATTCTTATAGGTATAAAACTTTATTTACCTGCGACTCTTTTTCCGTATTCCTGTTATCTGAATTTAAAGGAATCGTATTCACAAAAGATTTTTTTTGAATTTGGTCATAGTATGATTGACTTCCTAATATTGTAAAATCACAATCTTCATCAGTTTCATTATTTTTACTGTTTTTATTATCTTCATTTGTAGGTACTTCAGTCTTCTGTTCAGACAACTCTTTCACTATTTGTTTCTTAAAATACAACCGGCGCTGTGATTCCATGGTTGCTGAAATTAAATCAAAACCCATTTATGAAAATTTTATTAGTTAGTAGTATCTTTGTATTCGTAATTTATTGTTATTAGCTGCTAGGTATTTCAGGACTCTGTGTACCTTACACGTTGGCTGCCATGGGGGGTCAAAATGACCGGCACTTGGTAGAAGCGTTGGGGCCATGGGGGGCTTAAATGACCGGCACAACTAAGGTGAACTTGAACATCTTTTGCTCACTGACGGCCATGCGTGTAACGCTAAATCCCATTACAAGTGACCGGCGCGGCCCCAATGAACATTTTAAATAACTTGGCCTCAAAATATTTTTATAATTTTTTGGTTGTATGAATGTTTTTGTATCTAGTAAACAAAATTGTGATGTAAATTATACACAGTATACTTTTTAAAATATTTTTATAATTATAAATCAAAGACTAGTGTTATTTAGAGACACATTTTTTGTGTTGAGATCAAAATAATTTAAAATTAAAAAACTAACAGAAAATTAATGGTTTTTATCAAAACAAGATCTGCACAAATGTGGCTTGTCTGGGCAAACTGAACAAAATGTCGTAACCTTTTTGGTTTTGTTTTTGGCAATTTTTCTTCCATGCGTTTGTGAATTATTTTTGTAACAACCTACACAGAATTTTCTTGTCATCGCAGCCTTTCCGTCTGCTTTTACAAGAGAATGTTTAATTCTCTTTGGCCTACATGGAATATTAGCTCCATCACGTGGGTTTGAGTCAGTCATTTGTTGTGACAGTTTTCGTCTAAATTCAATAATAGGTATCTTCTTTTTTGTTGTAGCTTCATATAAAACCCGAGCATTTACTACAGCTGTGTTTAGAAGCAGTTCTAAGGCCAACATCTTGTACCACTTGATAGACTTTCGAAGCGGAGAAGAATACGCTGTCATTTGATCAGAGAGGTCTACTGCTGCCTTAGCTTTATTATAATCCATAATTATCTTCGGCTTAATCTTCTCTTCTCCTCTCTTATTTTTAGTTTTAATAAATCCTATAGAGTGTTTAGTTGACAGAAGACAAACGTCACGTTTGTCTTTCCACTTCATAACTGTAATTCCCTTACTGTTTTCTTTGGCTGCAAATTCACCAGGCTTTAATTTGGCTCCCATCACCAGTTTTGGCAAGTATTTTCTGTTTTTGCGTAAGGTACCAATAAGATGTGTCTCATTGTCAATTAACTTTTCTGCCAAATCCAAACTTGTGTACCAATTGTCTACAAATACAGAATAACCCTTTCCTAGTAAATCCTCACACAGTCTGAGCACCACATTTGTCGGTGTAGATTAAGCTGAATCGAGCTGTTTTCCAGAATAAACCTCAATTTTCCAAGTGTATCCGGGAACAGTACATAATTTAAAAAGCTTGATACCATATTTATGACGTTTTTGCTTATTATATTGTCTAAAGATTACTCTACCACGAAAAGGAATCATGCTCTCATCCACACAAAGAAATTCACTAGGAGTGGTAAGCAAAATTATCATTCAAGGTACATAGAAGATTGCTTATTTTCCATAAACGATCATTTTCACGAGGCCCCTCGTTATTAGAAAAATGCAACATCCTCAGTAATATTTCAAACCTGTTGCGGCTCATAATATTTTTAGCGAACGGTTGTGCGTACATTGGGTTATTAGACCAGTATAGTGCCAGTTTTGGTAATTTTATCAAACCCATCCAAATTATAAGACCAAAAAACTTCTTGATTTCAGTTTTATCAGTGTCCTTCCACAAGTGTAGCCTGGACTGGCGCGATAGTCGACTTTTAGATAAAACTTGCGCGGCAAAAATATTGGTCTGTCTAGCTATATCTTCTAACAGAGCCTCTGGAACCATCAAATTATAAAAATCAGCAGGTTGACCGCCAGCTAAAGCGTGTCGTAAATACATCGGCTTCAAACCAGAAATTTCAGTGTAAGGTATTATATTAGGCTGTTTACCTTGTGGTTCGTGCCATTCCGTATTTGGAGTATAACCAGACTCTGACGGTGAGGGTACAAGGGTTTCTTCGTCTTCAGTATCAGATGGCACTATGCAGCGCTTCCTTGCACGGCGATTGGGAAACCGAATAACCTCCTCATTATCACTAGAATGACTCTCCGTCTCACGAAATTGGGATTCAATATGTTCTATTTCACGAAAATCATCTAGAGTTAGATCCAATTCGTCAAACAACATGTTTATTTATGGCTTTGATATATAGTAATAACAATAAACTAGAATATTAGGTGATCATTTAGCGCGCACTCCGACCTTTGACAAATAAAACTTTGCACTGAGTTGTTTACCTACAATTACAAAAACATTACTCGCACAGGACGCGGAAGAAATGTCATGCGGTGCAGCGCTGGAGGGACGTAGCATGCACTATCCTAATATTTCTTTATTAGTCACTCATCAGTAGCGCGCTCGCTCGGGCGCAGGATAGACGATTTGGCGGGAACTTTTACGCGATTAACAAGGATGCCCGGCGATTTGACCGGCGGCGTGGCTGGCCGAGTTGAATACCAAGCAGGAGGTGTCGAATAACACCATAGATAAACTACGTGCAGAAGTGGAGTTGTTGCGCAACGCTGTTTCTGAAAGTAGGGCGCCTATCACCTCTCGATTGAATGTTCGGTGCGGAGCGCATAATGCATCCATCAGCAGTTTTGAGTCGGCGAGTTGCAGTGCGTCACCCGCTGATAAGAATGCGTGCGTTGCATCTTGTTCCGCCGCTTACGACGCACAGTGGTGCAAGTAGTACGGGTATGCGGAAAATACTATTTTTAAATGAAAAGACGATGCGTTCCTTCATAATACGTTATTAAAATGATATAATAAATGTACCAGTAGGTATACAAAGAGAAAAATAATACTTAATATAGGTTTTTTTAAGTAACATGAAAATATGCATCATATTTTTTACGTGAATTGAATTATAAAAAAATATATATTGAATTATGTAAAATATACAGTCTTTAAGCATTTCTATATAAATAAATATTAATAAACTAAATAATAAATACAGTTATTAATATTATGCACTATTTCTTCATTACAGAGCGTCATTAGTTAATGACCTGGTATTTCCAAGTTCGCAGGTTATCGCAGCCAAAACTGATGTATTCTTAAACTATAGGGTCTAATTAATCTCCGGAAGTATATTATTACGCAACGGTCGATAACGGAGATTAGTTCTGAGCTCATGATTGTAAAAAAAAGGTTCCAAATGACCTTCTTCATTAAAAATGTAATTGCAAGGAATTACTCATTATTTAATTACATATGTTTGCGTATTTTATTAATACACACAATTAACCTATGACTACACTAAAAATAAAAGTTGATTATTAGAGTATTTAGGTTCTATTCATACTTGAAATAACAATATTTTTTGCACAAAATTTGTTACTTCTCGATCACCCTACTTTAGCTCCATATTATTAAGTACTGTGTTATTATTTACCCGTGTTAATTTTAAGACATGTTTGTACTAACATTCTAGTATGTGTGTACCAAATTGTATACATTTTAAACAAAGTCTAAGCAAAGGACTTTTTTCCGCCCTTGAACCAGTGTGCGACGCTGTTTCGACGCCGGTTGAAGTGGTGTCGCATGTAGGTACTTTGACCCCTAAACGTACCTACTCCGCTATTGTTGTCGCAAACAAATCTGCTGTGTCGCAAACAACACAGCAAGCTGGCAAAGCGAAAAGGGGTAAGAAGGAGTGTTTAAATCCTCCTAACGCAGACTTAAAACAACGAGGTCTGTTAAGGGGTTCCAGCGAAGAGGATGGTTTTATTAAGGTGGAAAAAAAGAAGAAGAAGAAACCTCCTTGTCAGAACCAGTGCGGCACCGCGCTGGCAGGATCCAACACGCTGCTGCGTCCAGCATTACCCACGACGCAGCTGTACGTGTCGAGATTACTTCACACCACGACGTCTGAGGACGTCGTGGAGTATGAACGTGTGAAGACAAACTGGACTTTGAGAGTCGTGCAGTTGGAGTCGCGCCATGACATTAATTTTAAGTCGTTTGTGGTGCGTGTGCCGACTAGCCAATTGGACACCCTCCTCAAAGGAGAGTTTTGGCCGAAGGGTGTCGTGTATCGACGTTTTCGTGGAAGGATACCGAACTCGCAGCGAAACACGAAGCCGTCACCTCGTGTGAAGTAGTATTTAATTTTTATAAAATATGTATTAGTTTATAAATTTAAGATTATTTGTGTATAGTATGTATGGGCCTTTGATGCCTGAAATAAATTGATTTATTATTATTATTAATGAAAAAAATATTACATTTGCGCCGCGCCGGGTGAAAATGACCGGCGGACTTAAAACAGCACATAATATACAAAAAAGTATATAAAAACATAAATTATATAAAGAAATCTTATCAATAAGTCGTTTCACGTCATTTAAACAACTGATGAAAAACGCAAAAATATTCGGATTTCCATATGGCAGCCAACGTGAATTTAAAAACACTGACAAATTACCTAAAAGAGTTATTTCGTGAACAAGTCACGACACGGACCTCGCTTCAATTTAATGTACCTAAGTACCTATTGTAAAGCAAAACGATGTATGCCTTATTATATTCCTAGCTTAGATAAAACAAAATTATTTGTACTCACCAGAAAAATCAACCGTCTGTCTTCACAGCTCGCTTGGACGGCCTATGTGTTAAAATGGATTTCATAAAATGATAGAAATGCCAATTTTACCAATATTGAATTTAATCAAAATGTTTCAACGGCCATAACACTAATGAGATAACTAGGTCACAAAATAGCTGAAGTGACATTACTCATTACGCTTAATTAGAGGTTAGATGGGCTAAAAGACATCGTTAGTAAATATAATTTAATGCGAAATGGTTCAAGCGACACGGTTTTATTATTATAAATGAATGCAAAATGAGCCAAACGACATAACTTATTGTTTTGGTTTAATGCAAAATTAGCCAAACAACAAAACCACAAACGTGGCGAAAAAGCCAAATGCCTTAATCGATACTCGTTATAAAAGTACGAAAAATCAGAATAGCCTATGACATCGAGTCCTGGAATTTGTCTAATTTCGTGTCGTATAGATGAATGAACTTAAAAATGAAGCTTGTTTTGCAGTGGGTGCTAAGCGCCAAAGAAGTAGTAAAAAAAATTGAACCCTGACTCAAACGATGGAGAAAATTTTGTTGATTCCGAATATGTATATAACTTAATATTGAAAAAATGTCGTTTAGATCAATTAACTGGCTCAATAAATCAAACAAAAGATTTGTTTTAGTACTTTAACTATTCGCTATATAAAACAATATAATTAACATCCTTATAAGAAAACATAACTTTTAAACATCTTTATTATTAATCTTGAACAGTCTTAAAGCGTATTTAATCAGTCTAAAAAAATCAAGTAACAGATGTGTTGTACATGTAGCAAATCAACTATTCGCTATACAATACAATATAACATCCTTTTAAAAAAACACAACTTTAAACCTACTTATCGGTTATCTTGAACAGAGATCTAATTAGTCTTAAATCGTATGAAATCAGTCTCCAAAAATCAAACAACAGATAACAATATAATTTTATTATAAAAAAAAACATAACTTTTCATCCTTTTATCATTAATCTTGAACAGTCTGAAATTGTATTAAATCAGTCTCCAAAAATCGAACAGCAGATATGTTGTAGTACTGCAACTATTCATTATCCGAAACAATATCAGGATCTGCGTCTCGCAAACTTGAGTTTGTTATCAAATTATGATAAAAATCGTGAACACTTGGATCAATGTATTCTAACAGTGATATTAAATCCCTTTTCTTTAAAACACATAAAGGAATCAGTCCATTGTAACATTTTGGAACAGCATAAATACTAACTAAACTGTAGTCTTTATTCCTTTTGTCGTAAGACATGACATAATAATAACCTACGTAACTTTCTTTATATTCAAAAACCGGAACATTTTCTTTACTAAAGGGAAATGCCCATTTGATAAAGAAGGTTTGGCCAAGTAATGCTCAAGAAAGAAACAAGTTGTAGGCATTAGAGTTGACATCGTAGATAACGAAATAACTATTTTTTTTTACATAGAACTTGGTGGAGCATCACAAACTGTAAACCGAAAATAATGCAAAAAAAAATGCATACATATATTTTTTAAGTTTTTATTCATTTTCATTTAAATACGTTATTAGTACGTCGTCAAGGAATTGGGCTGGGGGATTTATATTTGACTGATACCTTGCCCAGCCCAAGAACCACACAATCGTCATCACGTGGGCACAACACCCTACCGTCCTTCGCCCAGATATACAATTACAACAATATTGTCGTATTGACTCTAAACCTTTTTCGTTCGTATTAACAATAATATATACGAAATACATTTTTCGACTGATGTGTCTGCTTTTAATTCGTCCTCTAACCAAAATCCTATTACTAGCCGGAGGAAATTCTTCTAGAATAGTATTATCCATTTCTGGGCATATTTCAATACTATAAGAACCTTGTGCTCTTATATGTTCTCCATAATAAGAGCGTGCTTGTTTTAATTGGTAAGTCCCACATGCAAATAATACTAGATCACTGTAAGTGAGTTGGGGAAACTCAGTTATATTTTCTGTGTTTACATTAATATTCACGAATTGTGTACGCCTTCGATTTAAATGATTACTTTCTACATAATCAGCAAGATCATTATTCACATATAAAAATCTTCTAATATTTGTAAGAATTGATGTGGCATCTTCTCTGTCTCTTATACGCATATGAAAACTGTTGATTAGTGACGCGGCAATGGCAAAGTCTATCATAATATGTTTTGATGCATTGTTGAAAAACTCTTGCCTAAACAATTTAAAAGACTGCTTAAAAATACCATTAACCACCTCGACAATCCATCTAGTAATAGTAACACATCTTGTTTTATTAGCTTCTAGTGTGCATAATTGGGTTTCCCCTCTCAAAGAGATGAAGGCGTGTGAACTGATTAATGACAAGTCTCTTCTAATAATGACACTGAGTCTCTAAAACCCCTATCCAAAATAAAAAACATCATTAGGCTGAAAATATTGCCTCATGGGACTGTTCTCCTCTGCAAATTCATTTATCATTATTTGAGCATCTGAGGTAGTTGCTGGATAGGGGCCCAACACATCTACAATGTATCCGTCACAACAAACTATTAAAAAGGCTTAACAAGGTTTCTATATTTATGCATTGGATATGTATTTTTTTGATAACTATAATTAGAGCTTTTCTGAATATAAATGTAAGTCCCATCAACAATAACTATAGGCCTTCTTTCTTCACCACCAATAAGCCCATTTGGAATAATGAGATTTCTAGATGATATTTGCTCGCGGCTTATATGGTGTAAGCCGAGATGCTGTGGCACAAAATCTTGATTGAGGATTTCTCTTACTTTTCCCATAAGTCTTTCAAGGGTACTCCTTGGTATATTTAATAAAGTTGATAACCGTTGATCGCTATCTCCAGTTCTCAATTTAATTAAATAAGCGGCAAGAGCAGTTTTGCCTCTATGCATTGTTCCTATACGTGGCACTTTTCTGATTAAATTAAAAATATTTTCTAGTGATAGGCCAAACCAATAATGAACTATGGAACTATCCATATTTTCGATATTTTCAAAATCTAAATGAGCTGACTGTGGCTGTTTTATTAAATCAGTGTATTCTTCTATTTGCTCTGCCGAAAATGTATGAATTGGATTTTCAACTGTAGTAAGCTGATTACCAAAAGTATTTGATTTATGATAGTTACATATCCTATTTGTTGGTGAAACATAATAATTAAAATCAATTAATAATCTTGCCCGTAAACTTGTCGGCACTGTAAGCCTCTCTGGTTGATTGCATCCTGGATAAAAGCAACGTTGCTGGCTGATTGGAGCCCTCATATAATGTGGAAGGTATATTGTTGCTTCAGTATTTGGTTCGGCTATGGCATTGCTTTCTCTTGAATCCAATTCTTCAGAGCTAGCTGGTTCAACACTTATACCTTCATTTTGTGGAGATTGAGATGAAGTAGATGCTGGTACAAACTGTGGTATTGCTCGTCTTGCTCGAGTCCAACAAGTATGGCATACCAGATCAGTTGAGGTCAACTAAAATGTAAGAAAAACATACTAAATATAATGTATAAGTTTTGTTATTTTATACATACAAATCAATTTAATTCTAGATTATTTATATTAAATACTTAATATGAATTTAATATAAATTCCACTTTTAAGACAGAAGTCTTATGCATTACTTATATTTCTGAATTAAGGCTCTCAAGCCCCAAATGGATAATGGTATCCGCACACCTATTGTCTTTCTATTGTGTCTCTAGTTACGGTACATTAATCACATAAATCAAAGATAAAACATAACATGTCACTGACCTGCCTTGGGATTATCCATTCTGCAAATATATTTCTTATTTGTATTTCTCTTGTGCCTGCATTGTTCGGATTAAGTTAATGAAAGCGCTGTCGTAAAACTGTTTGGCCACAGTTAACACATATTTGTCTATGACCAACACGTCGCTCTTGTGAACCAGAACGCTGCTGTGCATCCCTTGCCAACATCCAGCAAGGCTGACACACCAGACTATTATCTGAAATATTATTGAATACTATAAAAATATTTTGTGTCCCAGATTATTAGTACGAGTACATAAGTTACAGTTTAATACACCAATGTATTGAATATTACATTGTTCACTACCAAAAGATTACTATGTTTATAGAGCCTATTTGTTGAAGACGCCAGTCAGTATTGGTAATGTGATAATGATTTGCATGATCTTTTAAAATGGTATCACAAAAAGACAAGACATTAATAATTATGTGATAATGAGTCATGAAAATACAAACTAGAACTATTTCAACACTTAATCCAATAATTCAATTCAGTCAGGACATGTGCTAGCTTGAGCGTAGGTATATATTACATTACAAGTTGTTGAGTGTAAGTATAACCCTTGAAAGCTGTATAATCGTATAATATAGTAAATAATAGGTAACTTACTTGCAGTGGTGCAATCCATTGCTGAATTATAGATCGCACTCCTACATCGGTTAGAGTCAATCTCTGAAGTCTTCGTGTATCTACTCCACAGTTGACACAGAGATGGTTCCGTGGTAAGCTAACAAGCTCATGTAAATCAGGTTCCATGTTCGCGCCGGGTCCTTCATGAGAAACGGGAACGGTATCCAATGGTAAGCCGGTATTGTCGTGGGAAGCGGGTACTGAATCCAATGTAAAGCCAAGGTCGTCATCGGGGGCGGGTACGGGGTCCATAATCGTAAACAGTCGTCGAAATATCAGAAACGCAGTAAGAAAAGACACAAATCGCAAACGCACAGCACAAACCGAATTGTGAAATACCAACGTACGTAAACGTCAACAAGCAAGAGCATTAGGGATGGGACGTAGGATCAATTTATCAAAAAATCTATGTTTGTCATAAACCGAAAACACGGAATCCTTGAAAGGAGTCGCATAAAATCGTATTTAAAGGTACATCAATCACCAAACATTTTCTTGATTTATTAGAAAATATTAAAAAAAAAAAAAACGATTTTCAAGAACCGGTTTTTAATAAATCGATTTTTTTCAATATGGGTTTCAATCCCTAATTCCATATTTTGACAAGACTGACATGATCGATACAGCGGAAGTATTTTGACGCTGCAATAAACAACTGAGTTCTGAATAATTTCATCTTTTTTTTCCGGGGTTTTTCTATCACATAAATACTCGCAATATTTAAATTGATTATTTAGTATTTTTATTGTATTTATCACATATACGGGCAAGTACTTGGCCAAGACCGGGCATTTCCCTTTCTCAAAAGCATTACTATACAACCAACTTTTAATTTTAGAATGTGTGGTGGTAGTCCTGCAGGCGTTATAGTATTAAGAAATTCTACGGGATAGTTTAAAACATCATTATGGTCGTCCTCAACCACAGCGTCAGAACTTTCATAAATTTTAAGCAGGCCGGGGATTTTATCGACAACTTGGTCGTTCAATTGAGAACAATCATCGTTTTTGGGAGTAAGGATAGCTTTCATTGAATAACTTTTATAATCATTTGTGTTCAGGGAAACACCAAAAATATGGTCTACAATTGGATTATCCACAATGCATCGTTGAGGCAGTTCAATGTGGTCGTCATCATCTTCATTAGCTGATCCATCGCCTACCTTTAATACCCATTGAGCAAACTCTAAATCATCGTGCGCTCTCATATTATGAGCCAATTGGAGTTGAGTAAAGTTTGACCACATTGAAAATTGCTTAATTGAAGCTTTTATAATATCATTTCGTGACCCACTAACTACAACTGGTAAAATCTGACGAAAATCTCCTGCGAATAACAAAGTTTTGCCTCCAAAAGGTAATTTATTTTTCATTATATCTTGAAGGAGTCGATCAACTACAACAATATCATGACATTTAGTCATGGGTGCTTCATCCCAAATGATTAAATGAGTTTCCTTCAATAAATTAGCTGCTGGTGACCCTAACGACATATGAGACGTAGAATCTACATCTGAATTAATTGTAATTTTGAATCGCTAGTGAGCTGTTCTACCACCATCTAACAGAGTTGCTGCAATACCGGAAAACGCTATGGGTAGGCAAATTTTATTTTCAGATCTTAAAATATGTAAAATAGTTGTAAATACGAAAGTCTTTCCAGTTCCTCCTGGGCCGTCAAGGTAAAACAGCTTTCTCTCTGTGGGATTATTCACAGCGTTTAGTATTGTATCGACCACACATTTTTATTCGGTGTTCAGTTTTTGGTATTTTTCATAGCCATTAGCCATTTGCTTTTTCAAGTTCACAGTCATAAACGGGATCAGATAAGAAAACATTATTTTCACCAATATCTGGTTCCGGAAGTCCGAAATTTGTTGAGTCTCTTTCCATGGAGTTTCTTCAATGTTTCATCAATTTCTTGTAAAGCCAACTGTTTAGATAATATTTCAGGGCGTGATCTTGTAAAGTCTTCGATAAAATGTGATGCAAACTTTTCCCAAAGAGCATTAGGATCAGTTACTTCACAAAATACGCAAATTAATGCAAACAGCTGTCGTAATTGCCGAGGAAGTTTAAAATCAATTGCTTCATTCAAACATCTTTCCATTCTTGATCGTCAAAAAGGAGCCCTCTAGCAGCTTCTCGAAATGAGTTGTAAATTATATTTTCATAAGTTCTAACATCTCTGAAGCAAGTTGGCCCTTTGACGTGAAGAAGTAATAGCCGGAGATAATATCGTTCCCGATCAGAAAAGGAATAATTATACATTCTTGCAATTACTTTATCAGCCGCTGACTGAGATATTCGTGGTGTCCACTGTCTATGGATAAATCTGAAATGTGTCGGAATTTCAGTGTAAAGATATTGTCGAGCACTTTCTTCTGTTCTGTTTAGTTCAAAAAATGATTTTTCAGTTGATCTATCTGCTGCTTCATGAACATTCTGATCTGTAAATACGGCAGTTTGTTGGTTTTCCAAATGATCACCGTCGGTACTGTCATCCTTCCACGTGTAGATTTGGAATCTAGCCATATAACCCGCCCTGGCCTCACAAAGTTCATATGACTGGATTCCGAATCGTGCAACCTTTGATCTTAATTGTTTGGACCCAGGACAAACGGCCCTTAAATAAGGTCAAAGACTCATCGATGCTAATGTCAGACCCTAGTTGATACAAGGAATTGGAACATTTTTCCGAGATGATCAATAACAGCAGCCAACTTACGCAGCTTAGCCGACAGCCTTGTTGAAGGGGGTTCTTCAGTTTGCGACAATTGACTCTCAAGAGCGTCATTGTCTACAAAATGAAGAAACTTATTCAGCAAAACATACCGATTATAGGACATAAGTCGTCTGAACCCCGGCATTTGGAGAACTTCGTCTGATGTCCAATATTCGATCTCGTTTACTATTCGTTGCTGTCGTTCGTCCAACTCCTCAGTGTCAGGAATGTTCCTGGCACTTGGCATGACTTCGAAATCGAATTCGTCATCGAATTCGCTATCGAGTTCACTGCCATCACGCCTAGGCAAACTCTTTAAAATTGCTGTCATCCCCGAAGACAACATCAATTTCGTTGGTGACCGCCACCTCAGATGTGGAGCTAGGCCTGAGAGGCGAAGAACGAGCCAAACTGCTGGCTCCTGGCAGGTCCTCCATCCACCGCTGCACGTGCCAGGCATTCGAAGCCAAGAGGTCCTCCGTCTCCTCCGTCATGTCCAGTTGCTCCACCCGCTCGACCTGTTACCAAATAAAACATGGTATAATTAATATAACCTAATTTGAAAATGCACCTTGGAGATACTTTATGAAGAAATGCAACTTACAACAAAGGCAAGGCTGGCTTCAGTCAAAAATCTAGAAACTTATTTGTCATATCTCTCACAGTAAAAGGTTTTTGTTTTCTGCAGTCTCGGACGAACTTCATCCAATCTTCTGGTGTAAAGATATCAGTCTTCTTTTTCAGTTCTCGACTTATAAAACAGTTCGGTAACAAGTAAACAAACACTGACGAAAAGTTGCATGGTGACCGTTTCTAGATATGGCCATTTATTAACCAGAAACATAAAGTGTAAAACATTCCAGTTCCTGTTTTGACCGGAGCAACAGTCGCTAAAAAAACACAGTGACTTGACAGTGTCCGGCACGGAATCTTCTAAAAAGTAGTGAAGTGACGACATAATTTCTTGCGAGCCTCTGGCCCCACAATGTTCTAGCCACATATTCATGAGAACTTTTTCTCCTTCCTTAGTATAAGCATGAATACCAAAGTTCAGCATTTGCAGTTGTCTTAAATAATAGACCTTACCAGTGTTCAAAAAAGGAAGAGGCAGGGTTCGTTCCAAATCAAAGGTACTAATAACGATTCGTCAGTTTTGACTACCTTCTTTACAGTCATTTATATGTTTTTTTACTTCGCCTGCAAGTTTAATAATAAATGCTGATTTATTTCCCCCAACTTACCTATAGGACCCTCTGGATCTCTTCCTTCTTTATTCTCTTTAAAGAACAGCACAAGCTGAAACCCAAGACAGATTGAAACATGAAGCAAAAACGCAACAAACGAGTATTTGCTTATAAAAATAGGTTATATTAAGGAAGTAATTATTAGAGTATAAGCTTTATAAGTATTTTCGTGCTAATTGTAATAAAAGGAATATAAGTGTAAGTCAACCAATAATTTTGAAAAAATATGATTTTGAAATCGAATTGCAAACCACACAATAAAAGTAAAATCCAGCCTCTAATATTCGACAACAATACATACCTTCACTGTCTTCTAATTCTGTGGAACTTTCTACATTTTGCTCTGGATGGTAAGAAGAATGATCACTTAAAAATCTTCATTTGTTGAAATCGATGAAGATGGCGGCGGCGAAGATTGCAATGCCAAATTCACTATTCTTTTAGCTCTATTTCTGTTATCCATTGTTTACGTAACACACCCTTTCAATTAAAAGATTTAATAAAAACAAAAGATGCCAGCGCGTGTGACTAAAACGAAATCAATATGACAAGTCGACCGACAACTGCTTTTGGTTTTGTTGACGTGACTGTATTGCCAGTTTAAAAATATTCAAGGTTTTTGTAAAAATATCCAACCATTTTTTTTTGTTTTAAGTATATTAGAAATATTACATAAAAATTACGTAAATGATCTATACACAATTGATTTATTATTTCTTTATTGCACTTAGATCAGTTTGGATTGCCATAAACGCCAGCAACTTGCAACCACAGTGATCTAAGTGCGCCTCATTACTTAGATCAGTCAGCCCTGAAAGAATTATGATTTTTCTTTGTAATTGTGAAAAGAAACTATTTTTTGCCAAAAATGTCACTTAGATCATTCTGGTTCCAGTGGCGTTAATTTGCTTATTTTTAATTTGGCAATTTTAATATTAAAGTATGTTCCACTTCCATCATTTCAAGCTGTCGTTTTTTGAAGTCAGTATTGCTTTTTATAATAGTTGGGTGCATTTCCTCACTTCTGGAAAACCAAAGAAAATCATTCATAAAATTAAAGAATAAATAAGTAGGTGCATAAAGGCAAGTAACTATGTCAAAGGTACCTATTTTTGTTTTGCACAATCTTTTTATTTCTCTTTTTTACTGGGTTTCTTTTGTCAACAGTCTCCTTGTTGGTAAATATTTCAGCAGTTTCTGTAAATTAACATGTAACATAATTAAATATGAGTAAGACTTGGTTAAACTTGTGTATTGGATTGTAATAATATTTATTTCAAACTATTGACCTTGCACCCCCACAACAGTTGGTTCTGGATTTTCCTCGTTTATTATTTCTCCAGTTTCTTCATAAATGTCATTGGATATTGCTGAAATTAATATGTAAAGGAATTGAATATGAATATTTTAATAAGACTAATAAACTTGTGTATTGTTTTTTTTTAAACTATTTACTTTGCACCCCCATCACAGTTTGTTTTGGATTTGTGTCCCCACTTTCTTCATAACTGAGTCCAGGTTTTGGGTAACAAACATATATTTTGTTAACAGGTTTAGGCACCATAGTAATTGGAATCTAAAACAAATAATAAGTAAATTCACTTTCACCACATGTTTCACATTGTCATAATAATGGAAATCAAGGTGGCTATTTTTAGAAGAATATATAGTTTACTAGCTTTCGCCCGCGGCTTCGCCCGCGTTAAATTTGGGGTAACACAGTTCCCCTTGCGCCTTATTGATTTGTAATAGCAACGCTAAGTTTTCCCTTTCTTCCCTCTTTCTCCCTCACATCCCACTTTTTTCAAAAAAATATTAGCCTATGTCCGTCTCCTGGTTCCCAACTATCTCTGTAAAAAAATTCATCCAAATCGGTTCAGCCATTAAAGCGTGAAGAGGTAACAAACAAACAAACTCACTTTCGCTTTTATAATATTAGTAAGGATTTATCCAAAGCTTATAAGAGAGAGATACTTTATATATAGGTATATATATTATATGTTATGGACAGGGAGCTTATACTTTATCCAGCGGCTGAATTTTGTGACTGGAGTGTGAAGGAATTGATAACAAATGAACATGATTTTCTCTTGCAAGATCTATCAATTCGAGATTTCTTGTGTGACTGGTATGGCCATCAAGAATTAGCAAAACTGGAGATTCTTCAGCAGGTTTCACATGTTGTATGAAATGTTGAAACCATTTTGTAAACAAGTTAGTTTGAATCCAACCTGGCATTCGTGTATAGCACCTGGAGGGTGCACCTTTCATCAAAAGCGGGTGACTTCTTTTTCGTGGAAATATCACCATGGGCGGCACAAATGAACCTCCAGCACTCATACACATCACGCAGGTTATCAAAGAACCCCTTTCAGCTGATGTCAAAGCACCAATTTGCCGCTTCCCCTTTCGGCTTAGAACTTGGGGCATTTGGGATGGTACAGACGCCTGCACATCAAGCTACTACAATCTGTCAGATTTCTTTGATAGATTTTCGACTTTATTTCTAAAGTATTAGGTTCAAGTTTCATTCGGAAAAATTGACAGTTTCGGATAGCTTGACCTGCAGGCGTCTGTACAACAGTTATGCCAGTCTCGTCAACGTTAAAAATTCTGTTAGGTGGGAACTTGTAGTCATCCATCCAATTTTCATAAAGGTCAAAGAAATGGTCCACATTTTCTTAATTAAATCCTTTAGCCCTAGCAAAAGATGTTCCTGTTGGGCGTCGAAAAGAAAGCTCCGGATGCCTTTCTAAAAATGATTTTAGCCAATCTTTACCAACGGTTTCATTTTTTGCGGAAAATGTATGGGCAATATTGTTTTTCACTGCCAGCTGATAGTCTAAATTCATAACATCTCTTCGTACTAAACCAAACAACTTAGCTTCCATTGCTAACACATACCTGACTAGTTGTTTTTCTAGCTCTTCAGGTAAAGTAGGTCTCCTTCCCAACTTTGCACAAGTCGCTATATCCGCAGGCAGTTCTGATTTAGCTGCTAAACGTCTTAAAGTTGTTCGTGGTACCTTATACAAGCTTATTACTTAGCTTTAAGGGAATCCATTTTTTTACTTCGCACATCTTCGATTGCTCTTCTCATTGATATTTTGCACCAAGTTTGGCGTTTTCTTTGGGAAATAGGTTTTCGTGGGGCCATTGCCTAAAAAAAGAAAGAAAACATTAATTATTTAATCATATGGCAGCCAATATGGCCTAGCAGGCCATACAGGCCACATTGGTCCTCTACCTGGTGGGCCATATTGGCCGCAGGAACGTTTTTGACAAGTAAAATCTTACTCTAAAAACCAGTGAATAATATGCATACAAAACTGTTACCTCACTACAGATTAAGAATTTGCCTAGCCTACAAAACTAGGCACTAACAGCATAAAAACATTAATTATTCAAATTACTGAAATGATTTAAACTTACCAAAAAATAACATCGAAATACGTAATTCTGGATAAAAAAACATGCGCAGGACACGCGCGCACTCACCGCGCTGCACGGATTGACCGAGGGAGGCGGGGGTGGGGTTGCGCCAACATGCCATTGTAGGTAAACGCTAGTGTCGGTTTATTTGGAAGATATTGTAGTAGTCCATATTGGCCGACCAGACCATAATACCTGCAACTAAATATGAAATTTGGATAAATGGATGTTTGTTACTCAAACACGCTAAAACAGCTGAACGGATCTGGATGAATATAGATTTTAGTCTGGAATACCAAACATTTTTTTTTTGCCTAGTAACAGTTTCCTGTGGGGTAATTTGTAATTTTAGCTATGGCGCTGTCGAAGCCGCATGCAAAATGCTAGTATGACATAAAAAATATCGTAAGTAGTTATACACTAGTAAAAGCGATTAGTACTTGTTTAATAAATTCTTCCACTCTTTTGTTTTAAAAATTATTTACCAAAGTTTTAGTAGATTTGTCTTCTATAATATGAGCTGACTGAATAATCAGTTGCCGTAGTATTTCCTATTGTAATAAGTAGATTCACGTTAATCATTATAAAGGCCAGTTCTTTTTCTTTTAAATGAATTTCATAAGCTTAGATAATTTTCTGTTTCCCTTCTTCGTCAGCATTGTTAAAACTTTCACATAGATCACACTGATCTTTTTTTGGTATGTGGAATGAAATATTGAAATCTCTATTGAAAATACGGTTAAAAGTAGATTGAGATGCAAACGGTAGGCTATCTTTTGTACGAATATCTTTGTAATCCCTGTATAAGTCAGCTAAAGATTTTTCACAGGAAATGTATTCTCTTGATGTCTGGGTTCTAAGGTAATGTGATTCAATTCGGGGTACGCTATTTATAAAAAAATTCACGCTATCGTAGACCTCTGGATCAACAGTGCGATTATTTTTATGTAATTCACCCTCTACAAAACCAGTCTCTGATCTTTTCGATAATGCAGTAGATTGCTACTGCATTATCGAAAAAATCAGAGACTGGTTCGACATTGGTGGGTTGACATTTGACTGGGTTGACATTGGTGCAAAAGGCAGAGATTCAGACGGCGGTGTTTTTGATCATTCTCCCTTGAAAACGGCAATTGATAACAATGCTCTTAATATTCCTGAAAGATATGTGTTCGTAGCTGATGCTGCATTCCCACTCAAAAAATTCTTAATGAAACCTTACCCGGGTCATAATCTTACTGTTGCTGAAAAAATATACAACTATCGAGGGCTCGGAGGATTGTCGAAAACGCCTTTGGCATTTTGGCTTCGCGATTTCAAATATTTGGAAAACATCACCACGGGCTTATTGTCCATCCAACGTGTCACTGCCATCTTGCCATCTACTCGTGTTTTTATTTCGCAATAACCTCGTTGCTTTTTCATGAAACTCTTATCTTCTTCCATCTCATAATTGTTCCAGTCGCGTGAAAACCTTTATTCAATAATTCATCACACAGTTTGAAAGTGGTAAAATAGCGATCAAAAAAGATGTGGTGACCAGGGACAAGTGCTTCGGTCAGCCGAAGAATAGCTGCTTCTCCGAGACCAAAACCTCTCCGTCTAATTTCTGGAAAAGTTGTGTCTCCTTGATCTATCTCGAAATCTATAACTCACTCGCAGTTCAACTCTCTTGAGTTGTTAGACTGCTTAACCGGACTTTCCTGTGTGACCTCAATAACTTAAGTTGTGTTTGTAAGGAAAAAGAGCTGGCCCATGGCAAAGGCAGCCCGGTTACGAGCTGCTGTGGTGTGGCTCCGAAAGGTGAGGCGATCGTCGAGGATAACGCCTAGGTACATGGTTACCGGGGTGCGATCAGAGTCGGGTATTTTCCCTGCCTGTTTTGGGTAGAAGAGGACCGCTTGGCTCTTATCGGGATTGACTTCGATTCTCCATCTGTTGAACCACGACCGGAGGGCGGAGGCCGCAGATTGGAGCTTTCGAGAAATAGTTTCGGAGTAACGGCCAATATAATAGATGGCCGTGTCGTTCGCGAAAAGGGCTAGTCGCGCAAAGTTTGATTTGGAAATGTCGCTCGTGAATAGCGTGAAGATGAGGGGGGCGAGCACGGAGCCTTGGGGGACTCCGGCTCTTATTGGGAGAGGGGATGAGAGGGCATCTCCCATCCGATAACGGAAGGAGCGATTCGACAGGAAGTCTCGTAAGATGAGTACGAGACGATCCGGCACCCCGAGCTGGTATAGCTTATATATTAAGCCAATGTGCCAAACCTTGTCGAACGCTTTGGCTATGTCAAAGAAGAGGGCTCCGGTCATCATCCCACGTTGAAAGCCTGCGCTTACGTGTTCGACGATCCGGTGCACTTGTTGGACACACGAGTGTTCGGTCCTGAAGCCGAACTGTTCGTTGGGAATGAGGCTCTTTCTCTCGGCATAATCTTTGGGTCGCTTATAAATAAGTCTCTCAGATTTTGCCAAGAGAACTCAGGAGGCTGATTGGGCGGTAGCTGGAGGGCTCCGATTTGGGTTTGCCCGGTTTGGGAATACCAATGACCGTGGCTTCTTTCCAGGCATGAAGAAAGATGTTGTTGTTCAGGGCACCATTGAAGATGATGGCCAGTCGTTTGATTATATTTTGTACTTCCTCCGGTGTGACAGGAGTCAGAGGATCATCAGGGTCTTCGACTGGGGGCCTCCCCCCAGTTGCGCTGCTCTACGTTCGACCTCAGCATTCACCTTGTCGAGGTGATGCTTCTCTACTGGTAGGGAGCTGGGGGAGCACTGGTTTTCCAGGTTGTTGGCCAGACACTCTGCCTTCTCTGTGTCTTCGAAGGCCACGCTCTTGTCGGGGCGGATGAGGGGGGGCATTACTACCTCCTCTTTGGCTCTGAACTTCCTCTCCAGTTGCCAGAAAGCTTGTTGATTTGACTCGAGTTCGCTGAACGTCTTTCCCCATCGAGTGTCACGCATCTCACTGATGCGTCTCTTTACAGTTTTCTGTTAGGAGCGCATGTGGACTTTGTTCGCCTCGTTGGGGAAATAGAAAGAAATTACCTCTCACAGTCTCCACATTTTGACTCCAATTCATTTACATCCACCGCCACCGCATCCACATTGTCATCTTGGGTTGGAATGACAATTTCTATTAGAATGTCATTCTGACTTTGACTCTGCAATTATTTAACAAATCTTGTATAAGTACTTGATTCTGAAGGTGTTAATTATAATCAAGTTTACAATGATGTATTAAATTTATAATTTAACTTACTGAGGATGGAAATGGATTGACAGCAACGTGGCTGTCTCCTGTGGCAAATTGAAAGCCTCCCATCACTGCTACTAGGCGTTGGTCGATGGGTGCTAACTCGTAGTTTCCTGCAATCCCACCTCCGGTCCGCCTCATTCACTGTGCATGCTGGGCGCAAGTCTTTTTCAATGCACACTTTTTGTCAGCCCAATACTAAAACGGAAATAAATGTACCAATTATTGTTGTCATATAATTAAGTTTAAAAAAATATTACTAGTATGTCGACAGTACCTACCTTAGCCCAGCCTTTGCCATCTTTCTGTGCACCGCCTAGTGCATTTAAGGATACTGCTATGTTGTTCCATTTTCTTTTAGTTTCCTGCTTAGCATGAGCAGTGCGCTAAAACCCCTTGGCAATTCCGGGATTCCGTTCCAGGAAATCTACAAGAGTCTCCTGTTGATGGTTTGGCCTACTCATTCTGTTTGTATTAAGCAAAAGTGTTTAATAATAAAATGTAAAGGAATTACAATAGGTAGAAAAGAAATATAGCTTTTTTTTTTTCGGGTTGGAAATCATGTATCCTTGGGCATTTTCGTTCACTTAATGGATCTATTTCATTAAATCTCGTTCCGTGTAGTGAACTCGTTCCACAGTTCATTTCGCTCCTTGACTTGGTAGGTTATATAGTATTACTGATTCAGAGAGCGAAATGAACTGTGGTATCGACATGTTTTCGATAGAGTCCAGATTTGGAACTTATTTAGCTATTCCTTCATAAACTATGAACTTTAACATACGTCACCTATGAAATTATTATAATTAATAGATTCTATTTCCCTTCATACTTTTTTCAGGCTTAGGACTGACATTTAAAGTGACTAATTTGAATTAATATTAAACTACTTTTCACTTTAAAAGGCGTATTTAAAATTCGACTATTTACAATATTATATTTTTTTTTGTGTTTTGGTTTCGTTTTTTTTTTGGTCTTCTCTAATTACATGTTTAATATGAATTAATATTAAACCTACTTTTAATTTTAAAAGGTGTATTTAAAAATCGACTCTATTTTCAATTTTTATTTTTGTGTTTTGGTTTCGTTTTTTTTTTTGTCTTCTCTAATCACATCTTTAATATGAATTAATATTAAACCTACTTTTAATTTTAAAAGGTGTATTTAAAAATCGACTCTATTTACAATTTTTTTTTGTGTTTTGGTTTCGTTTTTTTTTTGGTCTTCTCTAATCACATCTTTAATATGAACTAATATTAAACCTACTTTTAATTTTAAAAGGCGTATTTAAAAATCGACTCTATTTACAATATACTATTTTTTTGTTTTCAGATTTCTTTTTTTTAAGTCTTCTCTCTCTAATCACATGTTTCCATGCAAACACAGCAATTGTGATACCTTTTCAGGCTTCAACAATGAACTACGTGCTCTTAAAATATCGCCAGCCTTTGAGAAGATTCTTTCGCATGGCACGGAGGTAGCGGGTATACATAGTCTTTTTAACATATGCTGGTACAAATTCGGATAGACATTTCTGCGGTCGTACCACCATTTCAATGGATCTGATTTTCGAGGTATTAAATCTTCTTTCAAATATCGGTCCACTTCAATACTGGCTTGAGCTGTAGAGTTTTGTGGTACCGTTTACTTAATTTCTTTATCGATTTCGGACCAAAGATCATAATTTACTTCGGTGACATTAACGGGGTGACAGGATTGGGAAACATTATCATCAGTAGCGACAGGGACGCTGGCGATAGCAGTTGTTCTCCTAATTTCACTCACCGCGTTTTCATATTTGGTAAAAGAGTTGAATCCGATCTTTTTGAACCTGGGATCAAGCACCGTGGCTTCAGAGTGTAAAACTGATGATTCGATATCACCGAATCTCTTATAAATTTCAACATGAATTCTTTGTATTAGGTGTTGTACTGGTTCCAAATATGTTGAAATTACTGGAGGTGCATAAAGTTTTGAGATGTGATTAATCATAATTTTGCAGTAAACAGTTACCTTTGATAAAGTAACGGCTTTCTCAGCAGAAATTTCTGTTGTTATGTCATTGAATGGCTTTAAAATTGGCAGTATTTGTTCAATACTTACAAATTCTTCAGAATTTATCAATAAGTCACTCCTAAGCGAAAATGTCGCTGAGACAACGGCTTCCTTAATTTTTATTAAACGGTCCAACATTTGGAACGTGGAATTCCAGCGAGTTTCAACATCCTGTTTTAACATAAATTCTGGAATGTTTAACTGTTTTTGAACTTCAATTAATTTATATTTAGCTACAGTGCTCCTTTTGTAAAATTCAACAAGTTTTTTAACTTTGTCAATTATAGGTAAGATCTCTCCTAATCCTTTCCTAACAACAAGATTGATTTGGTGTGCGAAACATCCAACATGCCTCCACCCACCTAAACGTATTGCGGCAGTTATGTTTGCCGCATTATCCGATACCACTGCACTTATTTATTTATTTATTTAACACTTTAAGTACAAAGTACAGAGGCGGACTTAATGCCATAGGCATTTTCTACCAGTCAACCTTTGGGTGATGCAGAGACAAACAGTGGTAGGTGTAAACAAAAAATAAAATAAAAATTAAATCCTATATAGATATATAAAATACTATACATATAAAACAAAATACTATAAATATAAAACAAAATACTATAAATATATATCAAATAATAGATATACTAAATAAAAATACAAACAATGGGGAAAACATTAACGCTGTGACGATACTGCCGACTTTCTGCGAAGAAACTCACGAACTTTATGCTTAAAAGTTAAACGGTTGGTTGCCATCCTGATTTCCTGGGGAAGCGCAATCCACAAAGAAATAAACTGGACGAAGAATGAACGGTGAATGAAGTCAGTGCGGTGAGAGGGACAATGCAGTATACGATTTTCCGATGACCGCAGACTCCTATTGTGGTTGGTGCAAATATACTGAAAGTGGGGAGCAAGGTAACTAGGGGATGTAGGAGAAACATGAAAAGAAAACAAGGTAGTTAATGCTCTTAGCTCTCTACGCTGACGTATGGGCAACCACTTAAGAAGAGACCGGTGCTCAGAGACGTGATCATATTTACGCAAATTAAAAACAAATCGAATGCAGTTATTTAGAAGACGGTCAAGTTTATCGAGGAGTTCTGCATTCAGGTCAAAGTAGCACACATCACCATAGTCGATTATAGGAAAAATTAAGGACTGCACAAGCATTGTTTTCGTATTCGACGGTAAAAAGTTTCTCAAGCGATACAGAGCCCGCAACGTACCAGTAACCTTTTGACTGACACGTGCAATTTGAGTGTACCATTTCATAGTACTGTCAATATATAAGCCGAGATCTTTTACGTCAGAGCTGTATGGGACGACCGTACCGGCGAAAAGAACCGGCGGCAAGATCGTGCCATCCAACTTACTGAGACTACGAGAACTACCGATAATAATCGCCTGACATTTGTTGGGGTTTACTGCCACACCAAATTTATCAGACCAGGTTTGTATAGCCATCAGATTTCTGTTTATGACATCGACCAAACCTGGTAATTCATCAACCCTCCCCTGACAATACAACTGCAAGTCATCGGCATACAGATGATACGCACACTGAAGCTCAGAAGTTAGTAAATTTATAAAAGTAGAAAAGAGAATAGGAGAAAGAATACCGCCTTGAGGAACACCAGTTTCCAAATCACACCAACATGATGAGGAATCTCCAACATGAACAGAGTGCTGGCATTCCTGAAGGTAAGAGGAGAACCATTCCAGTGCTCCGGGAGAGACCATAATATGAGATAAAATAGCTAGAAGGATGTCGTGACTAACAGTATTGAAGGCATTCGAGAAATCGACCAGCACTAGTACAGTTACCTTGGTGTCCTCCAGTCCTGCCCTAATATCGCCAGTCACTTTGAGGAGGGCAGAAACAGTGCTATGCCCTGGCCTGAACCCAGATTGAAGAGGGCTTATAAGCGAGTTCCGATGGACAAAATTTGAAAACTGCTTGTGAACACAGGCCTCAAGCACTTTGGATAGAAAGGGGAGGATCGATATTGGACGGAAATGGATAGGAAGAGAGGGATCAGGAACTTTGGGTAGAGGACGAACATAAGCTTTGCGCCACAGGGAAGGAAACACACCAGAGAATAATGAAAAATTTACAATGTGGGTAATCGCAGGTAGGAGTTCATCCAAAATAGTTGTGATCATACTACGGGTGATATTATCACAACCCACTGCCTTCGATTTGATAGCAACAATGATCTTATTTATCTCTCCCGGTTCAACTGGAACGAAGCAAAAGGGACTAATCTGTGGACGCGTTAGACCAGAAATTATTGACAAAGTTTGTAACTTGGTTGAGCTATCCATGGTGGTAGCCGTGGAGAAATGACGGTTAAGCTCGTCCAAGTCACACGAGTTTGGAAGGTCTAAATGTCGCGGTTTACCGATACCCAGAGATCCAAGAAATTTCCAAATATCGGCAAAAGATGAAGAATTTATACTATCCAGAATGTGGCGGCGTTTACCGTTGCGTATCATCTGGTTGCATCTATTCCTTGCAGCCTTATATGAAGTCCAATTCTCATCAGAACGATCCTTCTTAAATTTACGAAATGCTCTGTCTCTACGTCGCATCGCCATTCGTATACCTATCGTCATCCATGGAGCAGGAGGACGTTTAAGTCTTACCTTTTTGATCGGAGCATGGATGTCGTAGAGGTTGACCACGATATCATTAAATGTTGTAACCTTATCATCAACAAACTGGGCTTCCAACAAAGGCTCCCAATCAATTACAGCTGCATCCTTCTTAAGCTCCTGAACATTCATGCGCGCAAAACAACGCCTGTACAGAACCTTGGGAATAGGTTTAGGAGGTTTCAAAATATATGAAAGGAAAATCATGTCGTGATGAGAAAAACCAGGAGCATCATGTTGACCGTGAGAGGATACGAGAGAAGGATTCGAGGTAAGGATGAGATCGAGCCAGGAATCATCGCCGACAGTGTTATGATGGGTAGGTTGGAGCGGTAACACATGCAGACTAACCGACTCGATAAGATGGAGGAGTTTACGGGATCGTGGAGCGTTGTGGGCAAGGAGATTTGTGTTAAAATCGCCCATGATGATGTGATTTGCATACTCTGAACCCAAAGATTCAAGTACTGATTCGAATTCAGTGAAGTAATCAACAGTGGGAGGACAGTAAACAACACCAATAACAGTTTTAGCTCCTTTGACATTGACTTCAAGAAAAATAAACTCAGCAGAAGCAGAATAATGAGAAGAGGAAGTGGCAATTATTTTATAAGGGAAGTCACTGCGAAGATATATAGCCACACCCCCACCACTTACTTTATAATCTATGTCCCAGCGCCGAAAACAATCTTTCAAAAATTCTGATAAGTTTTCACTAGTGTGCCTGTCTCCATATTGTACACATTCTAAAAGATAAGAAGAGAGCTCCATATCTTCATTTATATAGTGGGCTGTCACTGCAACGTAACTATCTTTTGTGTAGTCTGATGTCCAACCATCAGTTGTTACAGAAACTGCTTTGGTAGAGGCAAGTTTGCTCTTCATCAACTCTACGGTCTCATTATAAATTTTTGGAATTAAACTTTTTGAGAGCGTTTTCCTAGCAGGTAAACTGTAGCCTGGAGTTTGAGACACCATTTGTAATAATATTTTATACTCTGGTTCGTCGACGACACGTAGAGAATGTTGTCCTTTCGATATCCACTTTACCAATTGCTTATCTAAAACCTGCGATCTTTGTACGGAAATAGGTCTTTTTCTGATGACAAAATCAGTAATATTTTGTTGCGATGGTTGTTGCGATGTTTGTTGTTGGTAAGCAGAAGTTGATGGGTCAGTATTCAATCTTAAAGTATTTATTTCAACTTGCCGTTCCAAAACGATAGGTATTGTAGGATGTTTCCTGGTCATATGGCGCGACAAATTACTTGTGTTTCCAGACGTAATACTTAATTTTGCACTGCAATAATCACATGTTGCTTTTTTTGGTTCTACTTCTTTAAAATGTCCCCAAATATCACTACGTTTACGTTTAGAAGCCATTATAAATAAAAACAAAAAGTAGGCACAATAGGAAGATGTCACTCACTCAATGCAATTCGACTCTCTAACCAATTTAATAAATACGACCTCATAACGTAAACAAAGTTGCATAAAATAGAATGTTAATCTAAAATACACTTATTGCTTTATGAAATAGAGACCAAAATAGTTAACATCTACAGAATATCGAATACTAAAAAAGCTTAACAATAATTGTCAGTGTGTGTAAATGCGACAACGAATCAGATCTTGCTAAGTGCATGTAGACGTATACAACTATACAACAAAGGGCTCTCGTTCCTACCTACACACACTGACGCGGGCTAAGACTAGAGACGCGGGAGTATTTTGAGCCGGTGAACTATGGAACGATAATTTCGCACAGTACTGAACGAGTTCAGTTCGTTCAATGTGTTTGAGCAGTTCATCGGAACGAATCGCTCCGGAGTTACTCTAGTCTAAAATCATCCAATGACTTCCCCCGCTCTGGGCGGACCGGGGGGGCATGTCAGGCTTGTACTGACTAAAACCCACCCATGTTCCTTCTGTTGCTCTATACGTTCCGAGGCCGCGGTATCTCTTTCGAACAACCCGCAACCCCGGCAGACGGAGGCTCTGGCAAGCCCCTCTGCTTTGCTGACTCTCTTTGAGGCGCGCGTGAAACACGGACGCGCCGTCGACACGGCCTGTCGTCAATCGACGGACGGACGGTGAACTACCCATTGCTCACCGCCCACAGGCCCGCATCTACGGTGGCCGGGAGTCGTCTCGCGGCGGCCGGCGCCATGGGCGTCTCCCGCGGCGGCTGGGTTGGGCAGATGTTCTCTCCCTCAAACGCCCGGCCACCTCCTTTGCTAGCATTACTGCTTCGCAGAAGGTGGTGACCTCTTCCCATTCCCTCTCGCTCCGGACCATGGCCTGAACCAGGGCCGGACGCGAGAGATCGCCGCCGCCGATCGCCTCTACGAGGGCACGGCGGTGTTCCTCCCACGCTGGGCAGATCGCCACTATGTGCTCCACCGTGTTCTCCGGGCGATCGTCACAATGGTGACACCCGGGCGCTTCCTCCCGCCCGATGATGTGCAGGAACCTCCCGAAACTTCCATGTCCGGTGAGGACGCCAT
Organism: Ochropleura leucogaster; assembly: GCA_958449745.1. Lineage (NCBI taxonomy): Eukaryota > Metazoa > Arthropoda > Insecta > Lepidoptera > Noctuidae > Ochropleura > Ochropleura leucogaster. The sequence continues at coordinate 5,048,817 of OY288228.1, read as the reverse complement.
GACGCCTCTCCAGCCACTCCTCAAGGAGGGGACTTACCGCCACTAATGTGGCGTGCCCTAGAAATATAGCCTCACTTTGATATTTTCGTCTTTCTCGGTTGAATACTAATAGTACAACTAACTTGAACTTGTGCCTGTAAATAAACCAACTTGAAAACATTCTAAACACTTGAAACTTTTAGATAACATCGATTTGAAATGAAACATTTGTCCGCTCGAGCGCTTTCGCCAATATCACAATTACGCACCGAGCGCTACCGCTCGAAAATCAAAATGGCGGGAAGCCGCGCTAGATGGCCGAGGTCACAAGATGTTTATTTTTTGTTACTCGTTCGTAACATGAGTCACCTCAAGTATTGTTTTTGTTCAAGCTAATGAATGATTCTTTCAAGTCGTATCAAGTGTGTGTTAACATGTAGTTTCAAATGTTTTTATTTTTAGCTGTAAACAATGACTATAGTTGAAAAAAACATTATTTCAACATTAAAATAGATTATTTTAAAAAGCTTATCGGTAACATACAGTATGGAGCTTACTTCTAGGTAATAAATGAAACCTCAAGTAATACTAGTCCACAAATAAATCAAAATTAAATTTTAAATCAAAAACCGAAAATTAAAAAAGTGAAGTTTTCAAACAAATAAATATCAAAATAAATTGAGTAAAAGTAAACACTCTGTTTAGACAACATACCTTGACCCCAGGAGCGAAGTGCGGCAACATCGCATGTCGGCGCGCCACTTTGATTCGTTTGACAATGTGCGACGAAAATTAAATGCACTAAGTTAATTTTTACCGCGGCCACATGTTTATTTCGCGATAACTGAACTGAACTAAATAAATTAAATATTCATTAGTTCCAAAAACAATAGAAACTTAAATCACGATAGGTACCTATAGTTAAGGCTGTTAAAACTTAAAAATTTCACTGTAAACAATATTAAACTAAGTACTTAGGTAATTGTCTAAAATCGCATTTTGAAGCAATGCGCTCAAGTAGGTCTACGAAATCTATGCGAAAGACACACACTATCCCGGAAGACCAGCGGTGACTGACAAAGCGGAAGTTGTTGCCACCTTTAATTTGGACAAGTCACTAGAAGTACCATCGAGTCTCGCTAGATTATGAGAATTCCGGATGTCAAAAATTCTGTAGAATTCCCTAGATCCTATTCAGTCATTATTACTCATGACTCTTCGCAGTTTTGCATTAAGTGGTAATAAACATGAAATTAAAACACAAAGACCGTTAATGTTTCATTTATTTTTAATAATTTTTAAGTATAAACATTCATAATAATAGTTCTTAGTAAGAAGTTATATTTTTTTTATTTATTTGTTTTTTAACATATCATTACATTTTTAAATATTTCTTAATAAAAAAACATTTAAAAATATAAAAATAGTAGCCCACCGGTATCGGGAACAGGATCCAAGCTACCGGCTGTCAGGGCTCCAGAGAAAGGAACCTCCTAACTATACGAGCCGTGTCCAGGAGTACCGCTTTCTGTATCAAGCCCTTGATCCAGCTGCCCACCGAGAGCCTTCTCAGGTGTTGGTCGAGGCTCTTGGCAATTAAGCCATTGGCAGATACGACTATCGGCACAATGATTGCTGAGTCCACATCCCACATGTCGACAACCTCGCGAGCCAAGTCAATATACTTGATTTGCTTATCTTTATATATAAGATAAGCAAACTTTCCCATCTGAGAAGTGCTTAATCTGATCTTCAGGCAAGAGTACCTCACCGTTTCTGAGATCAAAAAGGAAGGTAGAATGCGCAACTATAATTGCAGCACCTTACTCTTAACACATTTATATTGTAGATCTGTGTCTTTGGATTGATCTCTGGCTGCTTGAAGTGCTGTACGGTACTCATCAATTGAACATTTCCTTGGAACAATTGGTAGAATACAGGTAGAGTTTACAAGGACGATTAAAAACAATGAGTTAAAAGTGATCTTTCTATATTTTTTTTATTATTAGTTTTTACATTTTTAATTAAACGTTTAAAAATACACAGAACCATCAAGAATTAAGAACAACTCGTCGTCAATCACGTCCGCCCCGTCCACCGAACTTTCTGCTACAGATGATGTTGATGTTGACGGCATCGGCAATATGGCAGTAGTGCCTTCACCTTCTTTTTTAGAATTTTTAAATGAATACTTTTTATTTTTTCCTATTTCCGCAATTACTTCTTCTGGGAGTTCGTAGGTGTAGCATTGTTGATTCATAACTTTCAGCCTGTTTTTAATAAAAAGAATGCTGTTCAAAGTGCTGATGTTCATCTTGTTTCTTAACTTGCTTTTGATGATATTCATAGTACTGAAAATTCTCTCTACAGCGGTATTGGAGTGAGGAAGAGATATCACTGAGATTGCGAAATCAGCTAATTCTTGGAAACTATTTATTCCAGCTGCATTTTTGTATTCCAGAACTTCAGCCCAGAAACTAATAATATATTTTTTGTATTCTGCCATTTAACAAAGTTAATGGTCTGCCATTGCTGCAGAAGTTTATCAATTGTTTCAGCATTCACGCCCATTTCAAAAGCTAGTTCTGTAATTGAGTTGTCTTTTACTTGTCGAAGTGTGTTTTCAACACTGAACTGAGACATTTTCTCTAATATAGTGAAGTTGCTTGGTAGTCTCTGCTGAATTTCTTTTACCAGTTTAATGTTAAAATCAATGCACCGTTTTCTAATAGCATTTGTCATTTCAACAGGCAGTCCTGATACCCATAAGCCACTGTCTCAGCGAAACAGCACTGCGCAAATCGCTCCCCAGGCCGCCTGTATACCCGACCCCTTCGGTCGCTGCCGTGCAAACACATTCTGCACTCGTCGGAGAACAGAACTCGCCTCCATTGCTCAACCTCCCAATCAAGGTGGGATCGAGCAAATTGAAGGCGTGCTTATCGGTGACCTGTCGTCAGTTTCGGGCCTGTGGCAGGCCTTTTTGGAGTCAAATTAGCTTGCTTAAGTCTTCGACGAACTGTCCACTCACTGGCAGCTACCCCACGAACATTTCGGAGCTCCTGTTGGACGTCGACACCAGTCAAATGTCGATTTCTGAGAGAGGTTGACACGATGAAACGGTCATCTCTCTCCGATGTGCACCGGCGCCGTCCAGATCTTGGTCTCGGGATAAAGCCACCAGTCTCCCGAAACCGTTTATAAACTTTCGAAACACAGGACTGGCTTATGTGGAGCTGACGTGCGACAGCCCGCTGGCTGAGCCCTTCTTGCAATAGGGCGACGATTTGTGCTGCTTCTGTAGGTGTAGTATCCATTGTCGTCCAAGTTCAAGGGTCAAAGTTGCGGAGATGTGTACCGGTCAACGTGTGAAAGCCGACTGATAAAGAAAATCCGATAACACGTGCTTTTATAGGGGGTTAATAGGGCGCAACTCGTGACGTATCAAACAATTGAAACATATCTTTTTCCTTACTTCTTCATGTAATCCCGTATAACTTCTGAAATTATGGCGTGATTTAAATGAATTTGGTATCAATTTAAAGTTAACAGTTTAACCTTTTAAATGGTACCATTTTTATTATTCTTAACTAGAAGTAAGTGATTCCATACTTTTGCTCGCGAGTGTAGTATACAGAAAAAAGACAACATTAACATTAAATTTAATAATCAGTCTGTACTGGTCTTCTGTCTGTGAGAAAGAGGTAGTGGGCCGCACCGTCACAGTAGTAAAATCCATTTAGCAGCGAAATAAATGTGGGAGTCGGGCAGCACGGTCCGCGGTCGCGGCCTCTTACACGCTAAGTTTGCGCACTCGAACAATGAATTAAAATTTGTTACATTAAATTCCAGCGTGTCGTTTAGGTGTACCAATTTTACATTTAGGCAAATAACTGCAACAAATGCCCTTTCCAATGATGTATCACACTTGCTATTCAAAAGCAATCGAAAAAAAATACAAGTAAAGAAATATCACAAATCGGGAGAAGGGACAAAACACGTGTGCCATAAAGTCGGGGTTACATGAAGTGCACATCCGGGTTCCATGAAGTGCACATCCGGGTTTATTCAACACAAAATAAAAATAGAAAAAAAATACATATGCTGGGTCCCAATCCCCATATGAATGAAAAAAAGGTTATGATTTTTATTACCCGACTGCCAAGCCAAAAAAAGAGGGTAATATTTTTCGAATGAAGAGTAGTAGTTCATGACGCAACCAGATTATCATCACAAACAACATTGTTATTAAAACAGAATAAAATATACCTGGTCTTGTGGAAGACGTCGATGGCCCGGGAGAGAAATTCTGCAGTGTAGGACGCTCTGCAGAGAACGATGTGCTCGGCGAGAACCCAACCATCTCGATGTCAACATCCACCATGGTTTGCTCGTTCTCCTCTTGGCCTACTGCAAAGGTAATTACCCCCGTGGACGGGGTAAAAACTAACTGATGTTCCCTGTGAAACAACATATACAGGGTGTTTGGAAGATCGATGCAAAGCCGTGAAGCAGACCTAGTATAGACTATTTAGAACCATTTGAACCTAAAGGTGAGTATAGACTACAACATTTTCTGGAGCATTTCTGTGTAATGTAACGTTCTTACGAATGATACAATACAGGCAAAAGCTCAGTTTCCAAAGCATTTCCATGTAATGTAACGTTCCAGCGAATGCTCGGCGTTATGTTACGGGTAAATGCTCACAGCGAGTGTGCATTTACCAACATTTCGTTGTACCTTGCGTTCATTCTTTTTTGAAATGTCGGACCTACAAGCTGCGTGTGCTGCGTTTATCTTGATGAATTATATTAGAAGAAAAAAGAAAAATAGAAATAGAAGATGGTGGCAAATGAACATTTACAATAGAAGACAAACTCTTGGAGGTGTGCAATTATTGTTAGACTTAAAATCGCAGGAATTAAGTGGTCAATATAAGAACTTTACTGCCCTATCTTCAAGTGATTTTGAAAGTTTATTGAATTCAATTGGTGTTAAAATATCAAAGCAAAATACACGATTCAGAGTTTCAATTACGGCGAAGGAGAGATTAGCATTAACTTTACGTTATTTAGCTACAGGTGATTCCTTCGTTAGTTTACAGTATCTTTTTAGAATATCAAGACATAGTATTGGGAAGATAATTCCAGAAGTATGTGAAGCAATAACAGAGGAACTGAAAGAAAACATTCACGTGAGTATCATTATACTTTATTTAAGATCAATTCAAATCATTCAAATAATCTGAGATCTGACTCATCATATCAAAGTTACTGCTATCTTGAGTATCGCCCCCGTCTGTATCTGCTTCACCGGCTCGGACTCGACTCGGACCTCGGACTTCATTGGAAGTTGCAGCTGCTCTAGTCTCTTCGATAGAGGAAGTGTAGCCTCTGTCTGTATTTGAGTCACAGGATCGGTTCTGACTTGCAAAGGATTCATTTGATGTTGAAGCTGTATTATATCCTCGAGATGTTTCGTTCCCATAATTATCTCTATAGTGATGACTGTATCCACGGGGATAGTTAAATTCTCCTTGATCAGCGCTAAAAAGTATATTCGATATAAGATGTTGCACATAGTTTTTGGTCCCTTCATTATATTTTCTTAATTTATTGGCGATAAAGTACCGTAACTTGCTAACTCGTCATTATTAAAATCACTTTTCATAGCGGTTTTTTGCAATATATCAAATGCAATTTCCATTTTTTTGTCGTCATCTGTATTGATTTTGGAAACCATTTTCCTTTTCTTTTTTATAGGATGTGCTGACTGCGACTCGCAATCAGCCGTAGTAGCCTGCATGTGATTTTCCTCGGTCTTGTTATCAGCCTGAAATTATAAAATATATTTTTTTTTTGCAGATGCCAAATTCACCTGAGGAGTGGTTACAAGTGGCAGAAGGTTATGAGAAAATATGGCAATTCTCCCATTGTATAGGCTCTATTGACGGAAAACATATAGTAATTCAAGCACCGCCTGCAAGTGGCAGTGAATTTTATAATTATAAGGGGTTTTTTAGTATTGTACTTATGGCAGTAGTGGATGCAAATTATAAAATTATTTACATTAATATAGGTTGCCAAGGACGAATATCAGACGGTGGAGTATTCCATAACAGTATGTTATACAAAAAACTACAAGATGAATCATTGAATTTGCCACAGCCCTCTACACTGCCAGGTAGGCAAATGTTAATGCCATATTATTTCATTGGCGATGAAGCTTTCCCGCTTATGCAAAATATGATGAAGGTTTACTCTGGAATGCATCCCAAAGGATCTACTAAAAGATTGTTCAATTACCGACTCTGTAGAGCTCGGCGATTAGTTGAGAATGTGTTTGGACTACTATCGTCAGTATTCCGTGTTTTGCGAAAGCCTATATTATTGAACCCCGATAAAGCTAAATTGATTGTAAAGTGCACATGTCATTTGCACAATTTCATTAGAAGGAATTCAGAAGGAATATGCTTACAAGAAAACATCTCACAAGACAATAATACCAGTGATTATAACGAGGGCCATGCATCATTTCTTCCGCTTGCAAATCAACATCGAAACTTATCAGAAAGTGCTATTGCAAAACTAATGAGAGATGAAATTGCTGAATACTGTTCTCAAGAAGGTGCGTTGGAGTGGCAAAACCAATATGCGTAGGTACTTACAAATTTTAATATAGAAATACCTTGTAAAAAAATAACTCACCGAATCATCAACGGGACGTGGTTTATTCCTATCCAGCATAAATTGTAAGCTTTGGTACGCAAACCACAAACATTTGTAAATTTCATCTGCTCCTGTAAATGTAAATAAAAAAAACTATTTAAAATAAAATTCGTCTTTTTCATTTACGTAATAATTTTATCCAAACTGAATATATCTGCTGTGCTATGTATATTTGCATTTATTGTCATCACTAACCTTTTCCAGTGCCAACACTTTTTTCAATCTTCATTTTTTCTCTTCGAAGAGAAGCTAGAAGGCTTGTCATTTTTTTTCTGCAGTCATCAGCAGAGATCTCCATTTCGGCAGCAATATCTTGCCACGCGTCGTTTTTTAATATTTTATTGTAATGTTGAGCGTGATTAGGATCCCATAAAATTACATGATTCCTGTATTTTTCAATAAACAATAAAGTTTTTTCACTATCCCACGACATAGTTGAATAGAAAATAGATAATAAGTATAAATAACAAGCTAATGCAATGCACGTGTAAAATCACAGCGTCAACTTGAACAACTAAACGACCGCGCGGACCGCGTGCGTCTTTCGTCCCTCTCCCTCCGCGTCACCCCGCAACCGCGCATCGCCCGCACTCATGGCTCGACGAAATGTTACACCAATACGCTCGACGAAATGTTACACCAATATGCTTGTTGGTTTGTAACAAAAGAGGCCAGCGTGCTCGACGTTTAGTTCGTAAGAGGATGATACACTACAACATATCATAGAGCGGCTCGTTGTTCTGTTACAAGTAAATGTTGTAGTCTATACTCACCTTAACTTGTCTTCGGCGAAGTGTGACTATTTTTTTTAAATCAAATTTTAATGATTTTTGATGATAATCCTAAAATTTTGCAGTTATTTGCAAATAATTAGTCAGTTTGAAAGATAAATCATTTATTTTTTTAATTTATTTTATTAAAGTAATGTCTGAACAATCAAACGAAACATGATTAAGGCATCTGTGTCATGAGAATTTTTTTTTTTAGACAGTTGAAGTCAATACTTCTGTTTTTAGATTAAGAAAACAGATTTTTGACAGTTTAAAAAAAAATCACGGATCGTGCTTTTTCTGTTCAAACATTTTTAAAGACATGCCTAGTTATTAGACTTTCTTTTGAGGTATCAATTACGCAGATAGCTTACAAATTATTGAAATTAGGATCTACAAACTAAAGTGAGGGAGAAAATTAAAATGTATCGGTGAAATAATTAAAACAAAATTTTAATACAAATCATTTATTTTTCATGTTCAAAATGTCCGCCGCGGTTCCTAACACAAGCACGGGCCCGTGTTCTCACTTCCGTTGTTGTAATTTTCAACTTCATCTCTAGTTTCATTGTTTCAAATGCTGAATTTATTCTTGCAATCAGTTCTTCTTTAGTATTTATCTCTACGTTTGTATAAACTAGTTCCTTGGCCCGACCCCACACGAAAAAGTCAAGCGGCGTTAGATCGGGTGACCGGGCGGGCCAAGGGATTGGTCCGTCTCTGCCGATCCAGCTGTCAGGGAAGCAATTGTTTAAGTGCTCGCGTACATTCAATGTCCAATGCGCTGGACAACCATCTTGTTGGAAAATAATTTCTCGGTCTCCTGTGAATATTAGGGCCCCGGATTCCTCTACAAGCTCTGGAAAATCATTTTGTAAGAATTCCAAATAACTATTGCCATTCAAATTATCCGGTAAGAAATGGGGCCCAACCAGTGTTCTGCCGATCACTCCGGCCCACACGTTGACCGAGAATTTCCTTTGAAATGACTTCTGCTTTTTCCAATGTGGATTGTTGTGTTTTTCAGCCCATTGATGAAGATTGTGGAAATTAGTTATGCCTTCCCTAGAAAATTTACTTTCGTCTGTCCACAAGATTGACTTCAGAAACCATGCATTTTCAATGTCAGAGTTAAGAAGAAAACGACAAAACTGTATCCTTCTCTGAGGATCTCGCTCTTCAAGACCTTGAACGCCCGTGCCATGATACGCATACCTGTTATTTTGGTGCATTGTATTCCACACTTTCCAATGGGAGATGTTTAAATTTCGAGCTACTTTTCTAGTGCTGGTATGTGGATCAGCTTGAAATGCCGCTAAGATATCTTGTTCGATGTCAGTACCATGTCTACCTGGATTGACTCCAGGTTCCACACGGTATCCCATCTGCAGCAAGCCGACGAAATGTGTTGTAAAACACTCTTACGTTCGGTACTCTCCGATTAGGATAGCGTTCTTGGTACATCCGTCGTGCTAAAGATCCATTGCCGTCTGCTCTGCCATACATAAAAACGATGTCAGCATATTCCTCGTTCGAGAAAGTAGCCATAGTCAGTTCTCACAAAAACGGCTGGTAACGCACTAAAAGTTCAACTTAAAATAAAAGTTCAAGAGTCACGTGCACGAGCGCAAAGGGCTACAACTGAACACGATGAATTGTCACGAAAAAGGAGATAACGTCTAGTCACAAGCGCAGTTGTTACTCGACTGAGTAAACTGGCGTCCCTTCAAAAAAACAGGTAGTTACTGACCCTATCTAAAGAAACACGACCCTATTGTCTTACCAATAAAGTCGTTTTTGCTGTGAAATGTGTTCACGTAACTAGGGGTGCGCGGGCGCTACCTGAAATTGTCAAAGTTATCGCCATCTTATCGCTCGCGTCACGCGTCGGCAGTGTTAGAGAGTCTCCCCTAAATTTTATTTCGAATGTCCAAAATTAAAGTTATCTTCTTATTTTTTTTTAACATAAAATCTATTTTTTAATAAGTATAATAATAAATGTTATTATTTTAAAGCACTAGTCTCGTTTTATCACCCTATTTAAAATGTTTAATTTTCTCCCTCACTTTAGTTTGTAGATCCTAATTTCAATAATTTGTAAGCTATCTGCGTAATTGATACCTCAAAAGAAAGTCTAATAACTAGGCATGTCTTTAAAAATGTTTGAACAGAAAAAGCACGATCCGTGATTTTTTTTTAAACTGTCAAAAATCTGTTTTCTTAATCTAAAAACAGAAGTATTAACTTCAACTGTCTAAAAAAAAAAATTCTCATGACACAGATGCCTTAATCATGTTTCGTTTGATTGTTCAGACATTACTTTAATAAAATAAATTAAAAAAATAAATGATTTATCTTTCAAACTGACTAATTATTTGCAAATAACTGCAAAATTTTAGGATTATCATCAAAAATCATTAAAATTTGATTTAAAAAAAATATTCACACTTCGCCGAAGACAAGTTAGGTTCAAATGGTTCTAAATAGTCTATACTAGGTCTGCTTCACGGCTTTGCATCGATCTTCCAAACACCCTGTATATTAATTCGAATTCTTTTGAATGTTTCAAATAAGTCAGAGATTATGTTAGAACTTACTTCGAGGGAGGCGGCGTGGTGGCACCTTCCATGTCCCCGAGGTTAAATCTCCAGGGGCCACTTGCGTCCAGCGCTGGATAGAAAAGTATTAAAATATATTAGGTTGGATCAGTCAATAAGGGGTACGATATCCGGCAGACTATTTACACACCTGACTTTTGCAACTCCCACGCTTGGAGAACACGCAGGGGCGGAACTTCTGGGGTGCCCGGCACCAAAGGGCACGCCACTCGAACCGGTGACAGTTTTCTGAAAATATAATATAATTAAAACATTTGTGACTGTGTAAAGCTTTTATATTCCTAAATATTTTTCTTACCTTCTATTTTTGCTGGGAGGGGCGTCTCGGGTAATAAAAATTGCCCGACTTCCTTCCTGCCACGCAGCTCCTGAAGACGTGCCCTTTGCTCTACTGTTAACCGGGCCATGTTTTTTCTGTCCGCCGCCCGCATCTTCTTAATCTTCTTCCGTTCATCAGCCATTGCCCTCGAAGAAGAAAGAAACAAAGAAAAATAAATAACTTACGTCGTCGGCTGCGACGGTCCTGCAACAGCAAAGGATGCACTCGAGACGCTGACTGCATCCTCTACCATTGGCTGTCCCCTTAACCCTTTTCTTGGCAAAAAAAAAACTTAACATTTTTTTTTCTAATAATCTCTTTTAATATGACTATAGAATACAGGGAAAAATAATAAAAAAAATCTTAGCTTTTTATTATCAGAGATACCTTGCGTATCCCATGAGATACATTGCCATGTTTGTAAAGATTGATTATCTCAGGTGAATGGATCCGCCTGCCGGGGTTGCGGGTTGTTCGAAAGAGATACCGCGGCCTCGGAACGTAAAGGGCGATAGAAGAAACATGGGTGGGTTTTAGTCAGTACAAGTCTGACATGCCCCCCCGCTCCACCCAGAGCGGGGGAAGTCATTGGATGATTTCCCACCCGAAAAAAAAAAAAAAAAAAGGTGAATGGATCCCACGAGACACACTGCCAAAAAGAGGATAATAATACAAATGGTATATAAAATAATTATTTTTAATAGGAATTAGTGCTAAACAAGAAATTACTGGTGGTGAAAACTATAGAAACAATTTCTGCCAGGTACTAAGCATAATCTGACTCCACATTTAGTACATGAAACAGTGGTTTGACCTTTGGTGCATAGTTTGCACCTACCTTTTGTTCCAAAAGTCGCGAAATGGCCAAATTGGTCACTGCGAAATGGCCAAATTGGTCACTGCGAAATGGCCAAATTGGTCACTGCGAATTTCTGTTAATGGTCTTGGAGCAACCGGCGCCTTTATTAGTATTGATAGGGTGGGACCGTCCACATTGTCCTTATGTTTCGTGGTGGTTCTGTTGCGTAATAATAAGTTATTGGCAATGCTGTACCTGAATTTCTTCAAACTCATTATTTTTCCATTACCAATATTTCTCCTGTACAATAATCCCACTATTTGTAACGCATATATCTATCAGCTGTGATACCAATGGTAGGTACCAGCGGTGTCCCTTTAGCTCAGTTCTATACAGAGCAACGAGCATATCAGCTAAATCAACACCGCCCATATGGGCGTTATAATGTTTTATGATATCAGGACATGGCACCGCTGATCTCATCTTTTTCTCCTTGTCGTACCGTTGGATCGTTGATACAGGGTGGACATCTACATAGCTGCTTGCGGTAGTGACACATTTATTGTCGTACCATTTGACGACACACACTTTTTAATTATTGCACACGACTTGCGAATGCGAACCCCTGGGTTTCTTTTTAAGTGCTTTATCAGTAGTGAGCTTCTTCTCAGCTCCGCGTAATCTGTTTGCCCTTAAAGTTCCGAGTGAAAATATTCCCATCTCTTCTCTCAGGTAATGAATTAATTCGAGGCTTGTAAAATAATTATCAAAGTACACTACAGAACACGCTGGGTCTGGGATAGTTTTACATAATGCTATCACAACTTTAGCGCCCATTCCGAGAGAAGATTCAACTGGTGAAAAATCTATTGATCTAAAGGTCTTCACCACCATAAATAAGAAAGTCGTAAACGAAACCAGTTACACCAGCTCTAACAAAAATCTTATAACCCCCCCACTTCTTAGGCTTATTTTTGACATACTGCTTTCAATTACCGGCTTTTTTCCCTTTGTAAGGGACCATCATCTCATCTATGCTGAATTTCTTTTCATGAGGTACTTTCAAAAAGTTAGCACGTAACATATCTGCCAAAGGTCTGATCTTATAGTAGCGATCGCCATCATCAAGCAAATTGTTATTGAAATGTATGTAGCGACGTAATTGTTGAAATTTTTTAAGGGGCATGATATCAGCTATTTGTCTGTATCTTAGTTCTCGGGACCAATAGTCTGTATAAGAAGGCATATCAATTATTCCCATGAGCAGATTTATTGCACAAAGTCTTTTATGTCTTCCACAGTAAAATTTAATGATCTATTAGTTTGCTGAGTAGAATATAAGTTGGATTGTTCCTTGATGTAGTTAAAAATTTTGTCAGTAAAAAGAGGTGGAAAAATATTCAAACGGATCCTTAAGACATGCTTCTTTTTCGAAATCATTACTGGCTGTTTCTGCTCGATGACGAAATCGTTGTCCAGTCCATCGAAAATTGAGAGGTTGCACTCTTACTTTTGGTGGCTGATGACGACGTGCTATAACCAATCTTGGTCTGATCACTCTAGAACGTATTGATGTTAAAAGAGACGCTGGAGGCTGTGGCGCTGTAAAAGGTGAAGTGTGCTGTAAAGTTGCTACAAATTGTGTCAAAGTTTGCGCAGCTATTGGAGTAAGTGGAGACGCTAGTAATGGTGATGCAGTGACCGCTTCTTGGACATCTACTATTTCATCGTCGGATAGCAGGTTGAGATTTTCATCGATGATGGCAGTGAAGGCACTGGTGATGATTCTTCATCTACCCTATGTCGAATTGGAATCTGCCGGGTTTCATTATCAGACTCCGTAGATGAATCGTCATTTGAAGATCTTCTGCTCACTTTTGGGATAAGACCGCAAAGCTTCCCGCCTCTTACGAAGGATGGTTGTACTCCGCCCTAGGATAAATAAGCTTATTTAACCCATCATGCTAAGCAAAATCAAGACGAGCACAGTGAGCACACATTCCATAAAAAGACCAGAAACCAAAAACCAGATATCAAATACAAGAGCATACAGTATACCTACCAAGACTAAAAGTATGTACTTACAGACCATACTAATACAAATCAATTTTGTCTCGACCAGGAATCGAACCCAGGACCTATAATGTTTTATTTTAGAACTATCACCATTATGCCACCATCAAAATAATCAATACAAAACATTAAAAATAAAAACGCTATAAACTTGGCAGTGTACATTACACGATACATTACACCATAAAATAAAAAAACCAGTAAACATGGCAGTGTGCACTACGAGATACATACCGATTTGGCTGTAATTTACAAAACCAAATATGCAGTTTCGCATCAAAATTTACTCAAATCACACGTATACACTAATGCCCTTTACTGTGACATGCACAAATATTACATTATTGAGTAAAAACAATATAAAATATTAATTTTCTTACCTTTTTCGGAGGGATTGCTTTGAGCCGGTTCATCATTTTGAATGTGAATAAAAAACGGTTATGTCAAACTGACATGACGTAAAAGCGTTCAGAAACAGTTACTTTCTTCACCAGTTTGAACGTTCCATTTCAAGCAATAATATTTTTCTTAGTAAGATTTTTCAAAGTTGATTGTATCTAACAGTGCACTCCGTCAAGAAAAGGGTTAACAAACATAGTAGTAGCCATACAGGGATCAGCTCCACTATAGATTTGACCAAAATCTCTCTCTGAGCAGTCCGACATAGCTGCCTCCCAGTTAATCTTCTTAATAACGCTGGTATTTTTTACTTTTCCAGTACTTTTGTAATAAAGACAAAATAATACAGCTTCATGATCAGATATCGTTGTTTTCAAATTGAAGGTAAAAGCACTTTGTTTCGTCTTAACAATAACATGATCAAGACAATTTTTACCCCCAGTCAGTGAATAAATAGCTGGTAGTAGACCGTAAAAAGAGACAATGTCGAGGTAAGATAAAGAGTTCGCATCAGAATTTAATATATTTATATTGATATCACCCGTTATAATAATATTCCGATAATTTGATAATTGATCAAGCAAACTACTAAGTGACAATAAAAAGTTATCAAGTTTTTTAAATGACGGTGGTCTATAGATAGCTATTATAACGGTATGAGTTGTTCCATTTTTAATGACTAAGCAGTTTGCTTCCATGAACTGTGGTTCTTCAATCTTATAGCTAAGCTGATCATTTATCATGACCACAATACCATCATTTTGATTGTAATTTTTAGATGTCTCATGTAAACTATAGCCATTTATTTTAGAAAGAGTAGTTACCTGAGATAGCCAACACTCTGATAATACAATTATGTCACAATCGAAAGTTAACCCAGCCGTCATTATCAATAATTCATCAAGATTGCGATTTATGCTGCGGATGTTTTGTTGTAAGATTTTTAAATATCGTGGGCTGTATGTATGAGCTGCATTGTTCGGGATTACAAGTTATACGTTCAGAGACGCGAAATAGTTCGACGTTATTTAACAAATCATTTACAGCAGCGAACACAATAAATTATGAAGTTGTAAGGAAAAAGTTTCGAGATATTTTAAGCTGTGTAAAATATTGATAATTGCGTAGTAATTGTTTAACCCTTAAACAAACGCGAGCCTGTGGAGGAGTTAACAAAAAAGTGAGATACGTTCCTGGGTAATTTTGAGTCGTAGATTTCAAAAATACACACAAAAGAGGGGTTAGTGGGGGGAAGTAACCTTTTTTGGGTGGGAAGTATATATCCCGTCGTCTGTTCTCTGTTGTAAAATAGTTGGAAAGGTGGGAATTATAGCTCCCAGTGTCCAGTATGACATCAATATTTTAAAACACTAGCTAGTTCCCTGACTCCACTTGTGAATTAAATTGTAACGTAAAAAATTACATAGATCATGCTTTTTAACAAAATACGTGAAAGTAAAGTTTCTTTTACTAAGGGAAAAACTCGGAAATTGAAAAATAAATGATTTCACCATAAATTTTTAATTGAGTAACTAAGTAGTAGTTATGAGTTTGTAATAGCAAGTTACTTGTGTATTGGTGAGTACTTTTCGGCACCCGGGTAGTAAATAAAATAAATTATTATAATAGAAGTTTTTTATTCATATTGTTTGAAATTATACTGAATTATACTTATTATTACTTATCACATTGATCAGACTATCCTTTTCGTGTCAGTCTTTCATTTATAAATCATATAAAAAATAAAATACAAAGTAATTCTAGTCTATTCAGTTTCAGTGGTATGAAACCTTTCAAAACATTCCTTGATGCATAGAGGTACGGCGCACGTGGAGCATACAATTTTTGTCCTTTTCTCCCGTTTTTTAGTGCTACAGAACCGTCATCTCTTATAAGTGTTACTTTCTTGAGGCATGTGTATACCTACATTCGATAACCGCATCTCGTCCGGCACTCTGAATGGGCCCTCTTTTTGCTTTTAAAGGGTATATTTGGGCGTGGTTTTTTTTGGGAGTGATTGTTTATTAGCGCACGTGCCAAACGCAGTCTAAATTCATCATGCTCATGCATCAAACATAAAAAAGAACAGACGCATCCAAAACTTGCGAGATTTCCTATTGATTGGGTAAGAGGATCTATAATGATCAAATAGATCCACCCCGCCCATGCTCATTGTGTAAGAAGCTATTGCTTTTGGGCAAAGAACTTCTACTCTTGACCCATCTTTTTGAGTTCTTTTTACATACGTGATGTCCAATGGTTGATGTGCTGTGGTAAGCAATGTGACTTCTTTTGTGTCAAGCCATTTTATTGCGGTGATAGGTTCTGATGTCATAGCCGAGAATTGATGCTTTTGTAGTTTTAACATTTTTGGTTGCTTCTTCATCATTTCTGGGAGGTCTTTTCGATTTGATCTTACCGTTTCTACAGCATAAATATGTTTATTATAAAGATGTTCTAGTAAATTGCAACCAGTGAAGAAATTGTCGAACGCTACAAGTGTATTCATCGGGAGGTTGTTGCTGAGTCTCATTACGACGTTGTAGCCCAAAAAAACCTTCGTTTTCGATACTGTCCCCTTTTCCCGTATATATTTCAAATTGGTATAAGTATACAGTTTTGGCGTCGCATCTGGCCCATATTTTAAACCCCCTTTTAATGGGTTTTTTAGGCATGTATTGTTTCAATGTGCATCTGCCTTTAAACTTAACCATGCACTCGTCTATTGACTGTACACTTGAATTGTAAGCCTCATTACGATAGACTTCATTTAATGTTATAATCATGGGTTTTAATTTGTATAACTTGTCAAAATTTGGTGAATCTCTCGGTGGTTCGGTGCTATTATCATTCAGGTGTAAATTTTCAGTTATTTTCTTGAATGTCACTATTGTAAATACACGGGAAATTTCTGGATTATTGTAGAAGGAATCAGTTGACCAATATAGCTCCATGTCTGGTAAGGGATTTAAGCCCATTAGGATAAGAATACCTAAGTATGCTCTTATGTCATCTTCATTAACTTCAATCCAGTTTTTACTATTTTTATAGCGAGTATATCGATTTGTTTGTTCAACAATTAATTGTATTAAATACTCTGGAAAGAATTTTTCAAAAATAGTTATTGGTTGTGTCTTATGATTGAATTCAGATTTAGGCTGAAATTTTTTGTTAAAATTAATATATTTCTTTCCTCGTGGAAAGAACTCCTTGGAATTTGCGAATCCTCCTCTCTAACTGAATTTTCGCCTATGTCACTAACATGTTGCTCAGTATGTTCATACTCGTAAATGATTTCTTGTTGAAGGGGATCATCCGTGGAGACAATTGGTTGAATGTTATATAGCTCTATTTCATGCTCAATTGATACTGGTAAATCACTGTAAGAAATTAGATTTAGTGCCCCACTTTGTAATTCTAAATTAGCACAATCACCAGTATCACTATTTGGTCTTCTTTCTAATATCGTACATTCAGGATTTTCCGGATTTAGTGTTTCTAATAAATTCTCAAATGTTTCTAATGTTTTTGTAGTTTCCTCATGATCCAAATCATCCATCCCAAACATCTCTTCCAATCGCTGCTCGATTCTATCCTCCTCATTTTGTTGCAAAAATGACCTTGAAGGACTTATTATAAAATCACCGTAAACTAAATCATCATCAGAATCACTAGCGGACCAATCATCCTCTTCTAAAATGTTTTCTATCAACTTTTCAGTTAGTTTTTTAGGTGGCATTTTACTAAAACAACGTAAAAACAATAAATTCTAATGTAGGTAAATATTGAAACTAGTTGTCTAATTATCTGATCATGAAATAACGAATAATAACAACTTAATTGCATTTATCAAGTTTTTTTAGACACACGGATTTTATATATATAGAATTAATGTAGTGTGCAGTGACGAACACTGGGATGATATCTTCCCACTTAGAGACTCAATTTCAATCGACTCTACCAAGGTATACACGAAAGATTCTGGGCATATTTTACGTTTCACACAACCGTAATATAGTCTAGTTTACATAGCTAAAACTCAAATCTGCTTACCTAATTTTTTTTCAGCACTACACAAAAAACTACAAAATAACGGTCGTTTTCGGCGCTAAAATCACGTCAACTGACTTTGACGTGTGATTACCATGACAAGTCTTAATTTTTTGAAAAGTGTTGTCATTACAAAACATTCTCTGAAATGTTAAGATTGCGTTGTTGCACTTGTTGAGTAAGCGCTTCAATATCAAAGGTTTCGTTGTCAATATCCACCAAGTTGAAAAGTTCAGGTGGTACGCAATGCTTTCGTTGCGTAATAAGTGTCAGTGGAGCAACGCTAGTGACTCGATGAGCTGTGCAGTTCATTGCTAGTTGAAGTTCCTCAAGTACAGTGTGCCACTGTTTTGTTTCATAGTTTTTAATCATAACCAATGCGTTCTTGAGGGTCGCAACGACCCTTTCAACTTGGCCATTCGCTCGGCTGATTCCTGGAGCGATAGCATGGATATTTATTCCTATATTGTCGCAGTACTCTTTGAACTCACCAAGGAACTCTCTTCCTCCATCAACTATGATCTGAACCGATGCACCAAACAGATGCACAGTACGTTTTAGAGCAGCTAGTGTACTGTGTGGGTTTTTGTTGGTACTGAAGTATCGTAAAACGTACTTGGAGAAAGCGTCAATGGTGACGATGACATACTGTTGATCGTCTGGGGTGCCCAGTTTTCCTGTTATATCCATATGAATAACTTGGAAAGCAGCTGTCGGTTTTTGTATTGGGTGTAATTGGGCTTGAACGGCCCCGGATCTTCCTTTGTATGTTCGGCAAATAATGCAGTTATCCACAAACCTTCGAACAGTAGAACTCATTTTATTGAACCAATAAGTCTCTCTAATTTTCTGCAGTGTCTTTTCCTAGCCGGTGTGTTTCAATGCAGTATGAAAAAAGTTTATAATACTTCACTGAAAAGACTTCGGAACGACTGTACTGAGCTGCTGACCAAAGGTGGGGTCATTAACGATCTTCTTTAAGACATTGCCCTCTAACACACAATCTTGTACTGGGTTATCGTCATTGAGACTGTCCATTATTGGTCGTAATTCATCATCCCGTCGCACACAGGCGAAAAATCAATAAAACTTGGCATAAACCTCAAATTCGGTGAACTTGATATAGTTATTTGTCTGTATCATTGTTATACCTAAATTGTATCAGATGGGTCGGGAAATAACATATTTTAATAAAATTCAGGACAATTTTTGTTTAAAAAATAATTATTTCAATTAACAACAAAAATCTTCATCTATTAAACTTAATTTTAATGTAGATAAGGACGAATTTTTTTGGCACTAATTTTCTAAGGTCGGTAATTTACGGATCTGAAGATACCATTAGCCTGCGGTATGTATCTTCAATAGCCATTTTTCTCGAAAATTTTCTCGATAGTGTAACATCTTTGTTGCCCATCTTCACTTAACGAGTCCTATAGCGATACCCATATTATCAATAATCTGATGCCCATGTATCAATATTTTGTGTAGACTTGTAGGCATATTAAACCATGGGTAGTTGAGTATAAATGAAGACGCTGTTTGAAGGCAAAAAAAAAATTCTTGTCTTAATTTTATATCCACTTGATAAGAGTTTTAAAATTGTGTGTAGTCTATTAATAATATTAAACTGAACCCCAGTAATTTGTGACACTTCTTCTGCATGCTAAAAAATTACCCGAGCTGTATTGCCATCGCACAGTATTTCGCGTAGAACAAGCTAGGTGGACAAAAGTCGGTTTTATTTTTCTTGCATTAATATAGACTCACTATGTCATTTTAAGAGTACATAATTTTATTTTCATAAATAAAACACGAAATAAAAAATAAAAACATTTATTTTGAAATTATATTAAATAGTTTATTAGTTTAAACACAATAACACACTAACATAATTAAATAAAAAAATATATAAACTAATCCTCGTCTACAGAATCATCCGATGAATCAGACATGACATAATCTTGCTCATTTTGAGAAAGATTGTGTCGTAGCAAGGGTCGAGGCTCTACAGTGGCAGCTATGATTAGCTTTAATACCTCTGCACATATTTGACCCCCCTTTTTTTTGGTACTTCTTGAAGGATATTGATCAGAGGATCAGATCGTTATAAGTAACATGGATAACAAATCTCTATTTGTGGCAATTCGCGAGCGCTTCCTTGTGTTATGTTCCCGAAACCTGCGACAATCTTTGTTTCTAGCTTCCTGGGCTTCTTCAGAAAGCTGTCCAATCGGCACAATTGCACTTTTAATTACTTCTGTACTATGTATTAACAATTTATGCACAGTGGCAGGCATATAATATCAGGAATAGAGACTGAGGTTAAGTCTTTTGGTTTCGAGGCAAAAATTATTGAATTCAACTAAATTAATTTCAAAACCAGAAGACAATGTCCTTAACAATACATCAAATTTCTTGATGAGCGTATCATCTAATCCTGTGATCTGCGCGCTTAATTCCGGATTTTTATTAAACGCATAGCTACCTCTGCAGCAGTCATAATTTCTCCAACAATTCGTGTTTGAACAAGATCATCAACTCGAGGTTTTTTCGTTTTGAAAGATAATTCTTGGAAATCTTTCGGAGGTCTTCCCATTGAAGTAGGATGGGAAGTGGATGTAGAAGGTTGTGGTTGATCACTCTGAACGTGGAATTGAATGTCCTCGCCTTCCAACCAGCTTTTATTCATCGTCAGGAAACGTTCCTTTGATTTACTCGCAGAAGTCCACTTAGCAGCAATTCTTGAAGAATAGCTAGCTAATTTCATCTTGATTTGCCTTTTAAAGTCTTCAGAAGTCTTCAGTGATGTCATAAATATTAAATTTAGATGGAATAAACTCATAAAGACTAGCGTTTCGGTCATGTTTTTCGTGTTTGAGCCATTCTTCGAAAAACTCTATTTTACTGATAGAATAAACGGACTCTGCAAGAAAAATAAAAAAAAAATAGTTAGACTCAAATGTGCTAGACAAAATTTACATTATTATAAACATGAATTATACACCTATGATAGATGTAAAAATTAGCGAGTGTACACGTGTGTACAAGTACTTTACAGGCTTTGAAAGTTCTAAGTTAAGGAAAAAAATCCTGTTTTTTCGTATATATTCAAAAAAGTCCCACATTTTAAAATAACTGCTTAACTAACTTAAAAATTAATAAAAAGTAAAGTACATACCTTGAGTATTTAGATCCATCACTAAAACTTTCACCAAATTAAGAACAGAACAATGAGATGTTGTCTTAAATGTCGCCAAAATGCAACTGACCTAGTCTTGCAATTGCATTTAACTCATTAGTTAACAATGTCTGCCTATGACTCATCAATGTGGAATGTTATAGATAAACGATTCTTGGAATCGATACTTTAGGGGTGTCATTAACGTCAAGTAATTAACCCTTTCCGAGAATCTAACAATGACTTTTGTCCACCTGGCATGTTCTACGCGAAATACAGTGCATCGGTTGATGTCCCACCCACCACCTTGTCTTGGCTTGTCCACATGAAGTCCAAGTTTTTCCAAAAATTCTTTCTGAATTCTTTGCTTTTCAGCAGCGACGATCTCTTTTTCTGTTGGCCCTCTGGCTTGCCACTTAGCAAGTTTTAATTTATAAGACAAATGCAATATGCATTCTGCGCATCGAATCCAGGCGTGAAGTGAGGAAATCCCTTATTGTAAATTTTCTGCTTTTACTTCTTTCTTGATGCAAATGCTTAATTTATTAAAATCTTTTGAAGTAGTACCACAGAGGTAACAGCGCATCGCGGAACTAGTGTCAGTTAGCGCATTTATCATTTTCCCGTCTAACATGGTCGCTTTCAGCTCATGTTTTATGCACGACTCTGCATGTTTAGTAGGTAAAAGATTTTCTATTTAATTTTTTATTTTTCCTGCTTCTTCTTTCGAAAGCTCTGATGTCTCTTGACTCATCTGAAGCCTCAGAGGGCGACAGTAGCGTGGTGAACTAGGCCGAGGATTTTGCCAAACTAGTGCATTTGTCGTAACAACACGTATCGGCACTATTGATGTAATCATCATGTTTTCGTCCGAACAATCTTTTTCTTGAAATTTTTGTTTGTATTGCGAATGACCACCTGAGCCGTCACATCCCAGGGGGGGTCGCACCAGGCGGCGGCCGACAATATGACACGCGGGGTTGCGATAGTCGTGGAGAGGATCCGGCTACTGGGTCTCGAGGTGGCCTTGCACAAATCCGAGGCCATGGTTTTTCATGGCCGCGGAAACACGCCACCGTCGGGATCCCAGTTGACGGTAGGAGGGGTTCGCATCGGCGTCGGGTCGACGATGAAGTACCTGGGAATCGTCCTCGACAGCCGGTGGAACTTCGTCGAACACTTCCGACGTTTGGCTCCCAAGCTCGAGCGGACGGGGGCTGCTTTCAAGCGGCTCCTGCCCAATCTCAAGGGGCCAAACGCCTCCTGCCGTAGGCTCTATGCCGGAGTCGTGCGGTCCATGGCCCTTTACGGGGCCCCAGTATGGGCGCGTTCTTTAGGGCGGCGCGCCGCACTATCTGAACGCGCCCCAAAGGGTGGTGGCCATACGGCTTGTCCGGGGCTACCGCACGATCTCCGGCAAGGCAGCAAGCCTCCTTGCCGGACTGCCACCGTGGGATCTGGAGGCGATAGTCCTCGCGCGCCTGTTTGAGTGGCGCGCGGAGGCACTACACCGGGGGGAAAACCCACTGCCGCGGCAAGTTGCCGCTCGGCGGGCAGACCTCCGGTGCGATCTCATGGTGGCATGGAGAGAGCGACTGTCGCAACCCCGTGCAGGGCACGCTACAATAGTGGCGGTAAGTCCCCTCTTTGAGGAGTGGCTGGAGAGGCGTCATGGCGTCCTCACCTACCGCCTGACGCAGGTCCTCACCGGACACGGAAGTTTCGGGAGGTTCCTGCACATCATCGGGCGGGAGGAAGCGCCCGGGTGTCACCATTGTGACGATCGCCCGGAGGACACGGTGGAGCACACAGTGGCGATCTGCCCGGCTTGGGCGGGAGCACCGCCGTGCCCTCGTAGAGGCGATCGGCGGCGGCGATCTCTCGCGTCCGGCCCTGGTTCAGGCCATGGTCCGGAGCGAGAGGGAATGGGAAGCGGTCACCACCTTCTGCGAAGCAGTAATGCTAGCGAAGGAGGTGGCCGGGCGTTTGAGGGAGAGAACATCTGCCCAACCCAGCCGCCGCGGGAGACGCCCATGGCGCCGGGCGCCGCGAGACGACTTCCGGCCACCGTAGATGCGGGCCTGTGGACGGTGAGCAATGGGTAGTTCACCGTCCGTCCGTCGATTGACGACAGGCCGTGTCGACGGCGCGTTCGTGTTTCACGCGCGCCTCAAAGAGAGTCAGCAAAGCAGAGGGGCTTGCCAGAGCCTCCGCCTGCCGGGGTTGCGGGTTGTTCGAAAGAGATACCGCGGCCTCTGAACGTAAAGGGCAACAGAAGGAACATGGGTGGTCTTTAGTCAGTACAAGTCTGACATGCCCCCCCGCTCCACCCAGAGCGGGGGAAGTCATTGGATGATTTCCCACCCGAAAAAAAAAAAAAAAAAAAAAAGCCGTCACATCCATACTTTGAAATAAGACAGGTCTTGCCTCTGGTTTGACCTTAAATGCAATAATACATCATTTAAAAACACTAGAAGTCTCTCAGCAGTGTGATTTAATAGGTTTTGAAGAGACACTTCAGCTTTCGTCTCTGTACATATAGCCAGAATGAATACCTTCAGGGTAACACTTCTTTTTTGTCTCTGTTATCGACTCGTAATTAGGGTAAATATGACAATTTAATTCCATAGCCGATTTACGTAGCAAATTGTACTGGTGTTTGGTCAAGTTGCTTTCAATGACTAAAGATAAAGCTTTATCTGGAGTGCAACTTGCATGTGACTCAGCTACTGGTTTTGACATGGCACTTAACGCTATATCCTTTATCAATTTTGCCTTATTTACTTCTTCTATTGCTCGGTATTGCATCTGTGCAGCAAAAGCTAATTCAGCAGGTGCCAAGCTTTTGCGAATATCTTCGGTTCTTTTGCGCTTCGTACGTTCAGCGCAGTCTTCGAAATCTTTAACAGGACGACCACCAGAGCTACTCCGTCTTTTTTGCCCTATGTGTGGCACAGGAAATGTAATATATGCGTCAAACCAATTTTTGTTTGAGTTTTTACAACGCATGAAGTTGTTATGTGATGTTTGAAGCTTTTGTTTGTAAGTATAAACTAGCTTGCTTAAATCACATCACTTTACAGATCTATTCTGAGGTCATCGGCAACCTTGTTACACAGGTACTGCATTCTATCAGCATCCTTCTTAAAGTTACACTCTCGGTAATAATTCACAAGAATTATTCTACTGATGCATATTTCGTCATCGTTAGACCCTAGAAAGACAAAAAAAACATCACTTATACATTTTTGTATTTGGTATAAGTATTTTGATCATGTTTAAACTGTATTTTGATATATTGAAGACGGAGATATTGGGTTCACCCAATTTTGTCAACCAGGCTGACTGAAAGTCAGTACATTATTTTATATCCTAAGGCAATTTGAGCCCAAATTCTTTAACTACTTCAGAATGTCCATCAAGTCATTTGATGACTTACTGACTCTCATAAACGATGAACTCGTAGCAGATAAAAACGCTGTGCGATATAGCATTTCACCGGAAGAAAAACTCATAATTACATTGAGGTAAGTTTTTTAATAATCAACATAATCTATAAATCAAATCAAATGGTTTAGGAACAATTTTTTAAAGAAAAAATAACATTTTGTTACTCGCAGAATAACTCTAACTCTGATTCATTGCTGACATTAGTTGGTGCTGGCGATGGAGACCCCATTTGCTGTAGTATAACCATAATGTGCAAAATTATTTGACACACTAGACTGCTGTGATCTATAATCATGATAACGAAAGCCTTCAACAGAAGCTGATGACTGATGACGCTGCTCTTGTGATGAATAATTTCTT
The DNA here is from genome assembly GCA_958449745.1 of Ochropleura leucogaster. Classification (NCBI taxonomy): domain Eukaryota; kingdom Metazoa; phylum Arthropoda; class Insecta; order Lepidoptera; family Noctuidae; genus Ochropleura; species Ochropleura leucogaster. The sequence goes on along the minus strand of OY288228.1, from coordinate 5,024,090 downwards.
CGTTGTGATACCGGGTAATTTTGATTTTCATATGTCTGTTGTTGTGGTTCTTGAAATTCATTTTGGTTTTGCAAAATTTAATTATAAATGGCAATTTTAGTTTGAAGTCGCCTATATTCCGGAATTTTTTAATCTCTTTAACGAGTGACAAACAAAACAGCTTGTCTTCATCGTCATCTTCTTTTGGATGAGACACATTTTTCTGTGCTAAACTCTGCTCTAATATGTTTGCAAATCTTTCATCAGCAGGATTTAATTTTTGTTTTTTTCTTGAAGTAGATTTAGGACTCTTAAAGCCAGAACTTATTTCTACTTCAGTAACCTCTGACGAAGTTGATGCATTATCTGCATCGAAACTACTTTCTGTATCTTTGTTGGCAATTGATGCCTGTATAAATCGTAGTCTATTATAATGAATATATGTCGAAGTTTTGGAAGCTCCTGATCCAGATTTGACAGTCTTTATTTTCTTCACCTCTCTCATATAATTATCCCGTAAACTCTTCCACTTTTTTTGCAGGGATGACGCTGAAAAAAAAAACAGTATTTAGTAATAGTTTATGTTTGTTTCCAGATATTTGGCCATTGGATGTTCATTTGGGACATTAAGCTACGACTATAGAATTGGCAAATCTACTATGGCTACTATAATACCACATGTATGTGAAACTATTTGGAAAAAATTAAGGCCCGTTGTTATGAGTGAACCAACGAAAGAAAAGTGGTGTGAAATATCCACGATATTTGAAAAGAACTCAAAGTTTCCCAATTGTTTGGGAGCCTTGGACGGGAAACATATACGGTTAATCCAGCCTGAACACACGGGTTCTATGTATTATAACTATAAAAAATATTTTTCGCTAGTTTTATTGGCGCTAGCGGATGCAAACTATTGTTTTGTGTGGGTTGACATAGGTGCCTACGGTAAAAACAGTGACTCAGGTATATTCAAGAATTCTTCATTGTACAAAAAGCTGACAGAAAGGTCATTAGATCTACCTGAGCCAAAGGCATTGTTAATACAAAATAGACCGACAACGTTGCCATATGTGATAGTGGCTGATGAAGCTTTTGGCATGATGGAGAATTTAATGCGTCCATATGGGGGAAGGTCACTAACTTATGCTAAAAACATATTTAATTACCGTTTGACATTAGCACGCCGGTATGTTGAATGTACTTTTGGCATAATGTGCAATAAATGGCGCATTTTACACAGGCCGTTAGATGTTAACATCGGTTTTGCAGAAAAGATCGTAAAAGCGATATGTACACTAAATAATTATGTCAGAATCAGGGATGGCTACAATTTTGAAGACACACTTTATACGCTACCCCTGGAAAATCTAGCCTCACATTATACCGGACGTGCTGTGCAACAGGCGGATAATGTTCGAGTACATTTAACAAACTATTTCATTAATGAAGGAAAAGTAGATTGGCAGGATCGTTATATTTAACTTGTAACACAAACCGATTGTAAATGTAAATAAATATATATACTCACATAATATTTTCTTCTTTTCTTCATTGTCATGTCCTTCACAAAATATAAGGACGAGTTGTTCCCAAGCCCGTCTTCTCAAATTCTTACCTGAATAATCGCTACTTGTCATGTCCCATATCGCAGGACGTTTCTCTATTTCACCAATTAAGAATTCCGTATTAAAAGCTTCGGTTTCCATTTCGGACGATTTTCGGACGAACTTGACGAACCCTAAAATACGTCTAACCGCGTCGAAAGCGCGCGCTCAACTGAACGGAAACATAGAAAACCAATGATCTCAAAGCGCGCGTTAACGCGCGTTGACACGCGCGCTGACAACAGTCGAGCGCTAGCGCAGCGTTGAACGCGCGCGTTACTAAAACGCGCGTTAGCATGTGTACGGCCTGAATAAAATGTATGTAGTTGTAAACGCGCGTTATCAAAACGCGCGTTGAGCGCTTGTCATCTGAACCTACCCTTAGCCTTCGTATCGTGCCGGTCGCGTGTATACCATTGCCGTTTCAATGATGACCTCCCCTTGAACAAAATCATCCCAAAAAAGCATTTAGTTCTTGCTGAATCAGTGGAGTCCATGTTTCAATATTTCGCTGCTCAGCATACAAATTGGTTTGCAAAACAATGAGCTCGTAAACTTTGTCACTGAAAAAGCTTTAAAAAAACGAATTGGTTTTGTTTTATTCGTGTATCGTCGCTTTGCCGATATAGGCTGCTCATCAATAAATTGCGGTTCAGGCCGGGTTGTCCACTTTTCTTTTTTCCAGACCATCTCAGCAGCATCAGATTCAGAGTCGGAATCAGAGCTCGAGCTCAAGTTGTCAATCACAGGACTATCGGGAGATAAAAGTCTTGTATCAGAACACCCGGGTAATACCGGAGGTTGAGGGTCGGGATTAGTTTCAGTATTCTCAGAGATACTAGGACATTGGCTACAATTCTCATTTTGTGGTTTATCATGTAGTGCAACCGATTCTGGGTTGTTATGTATTGTAACTTCATTATCTAATCCTTGCAATATATTTCGAGTCTAGCTTTACTATATTGTTCTTCACCCTCCGATTCGTTGTCATCGTCTGATTCTTCTGGATTTTCTGGCAAACCAAATATTTCATCTAAAGCTTCTTCAATCTCTAAACCTTTCAATATTTTTCGACTCATCTGCAATAAAAATGCAAAAATCCATAACCCATGTCAAAGCCCCTACACATTTTTTTTTGTATTTTCGGTTGTATACCTTAGCACACCTTTAGATAGATTATTTATTGTGAAATATGAAATAAACAAATCAAACCAAAAACCCAGTTACAACTACACCAAAGTACCCGACGGGCAGAGGGAACATGCAACCCACCTAGAAAAAATTACACTAGGAAAAAACGAAGCATAGAATTTGAAAAATATCCAACACATTATGGTCACAAAACCCAAATAAAACGAATAAGTGAAAATAATACCTTCCGACAATAGCAGATTCCGGAGATTTTCTTCGATTTCTTCCACCATTCAAAAATACTCCACTTTTCAGTTATGAATGCAATTCACAGAAAAAAATCAAATAGCGGGCTGTCATTGTCTGATGTCAAATTATTGACACTTAACTATTAGTGTTCCCAATGTGAAAAAATAGACCGTTCGGAAACATTCACTGAACTTTTTACTCCAACAAACATGGTGGTAAAAATATTCCCTTTATCCCAAAAAGGGTTAAGTCTCCTTGTAGGTAGAGCTTTTGGCTATTCCTACGTATATAATGTTCCCTGTTAGGGACAAATTTACGAACATGGTCTCAATCACGTCATGTAAAACAATCTTATGATTGTCGTGACGACCCCTTCTGTCCTCCTCTAAAATAGCGCTTCCATCTTGACTTCTTCCATGCAGTCTTCAAGATACGAGTTGAAACGGCAAGAGTATTACTAAACATAGTTTGGCATACTTCTTCTTTCGCGCAGTGGGATTCGCTACAACCTGTAATACACAGCTTTTTCCATTTTCGTTACATATTTCTTACCTAAGTTCTTAAGGCATTTGCGTTTAAGGTCTGTCCATTCTTTTGGGTGCCTCTGTCGTTTTCTAGTAGTTTTAAGAGTTAAGGTGAGATCACTTAAGTGCGCAGTAGCAGGCGAATTCGTGGTGCTAAATGACGACGATGACATAACAGAGAAATTGTCTACATGATTAGGGTAGAATGAGCTATCACAGATTGAATGGACATAAGTAGCATAGGAGTTGGCACTGACAGTTTTAAATTAACTGGGGTAGACCCATGATGAGAAACTTCTAACAGATCTTCAAATTGTATTAACCCTTTGACCGCCAGAGCGTAAACGCATCGCCGGGCCTTCCACGCCAAGCCACAAATTCGTCGCAAATACAGAAAAAAAAATAGGGATTCCAATATCTTATCGATAACCAATTAATCATTGCTTTTCGACCCGTATTTTTTAAATTAAATATTACTCATAACATCATTCTTTTATTTATTTTGACCCTATTTCGAATTATACTATCATTAAACAGCAGTTGCAAAGTTTTATACAACGTAAAACTAGACTTTAAAAACACAAATTAATAAATCATACAATAATAAGGTGCATCACTAATCTCGTTCGTGACGTCGTCCGCTGTCGGAAAGAGTCGTCTCTGGCGTGGCTAGCACACCTTTTGACAACTGCCTCCCATGCGACTAGGGATGGGATATTGCGGCAAATAATAAATAATAATCAAGGAGTATTTAAAACAATTTAATCATCATCATCATCTTATAATTATTATTCAGATTCTTCGAAACTTGGCAAACTTATATCATCCAAGTCCTTTTGCTGTCGCACTTTTCTAATAACGTTCAGTATGTTTACAAAAGTTACTGAACGTTTTTCTTCTGGCACTCGATCCCGTTCAAAAGCGACCTTGCGAACGCCGCATTTCGTGGGTCGCTGGGTCTCGCTTGGTTAGAATCCAACGGAGGTAAATTGGAGACGTCACACCTTAGTTCATTTGCGTCCCATATGCTCCGTTGATAAACTCTTGCAGTCGTAATGTCTTCTGCAGAAACTTGTGTTTCTTTCGACTTCTTTGCACAAACTTCTTCCTTTGCCGATGCCTTCCTTTTACGACTTACGTCACTGAGTATGCTTGGTGAGGAAGGTCTGGCTATATCCTCAGGAGAAGACATAGTTATCACTACACTATTGTAAAATTAGTTTTGGAAATGGTAAGTAGAATCTACCCGTTTCATTTCTTTACTCTATGATGTAAACTTTTCTAGTATTTATTCTTTTTTAGTGTTGCTAATCAAAATAAAAAATATGATGAACGAGTTAAATATGCAATAAAATTTATTCAACTATGATTTTTGTGACATCTGAAATTAAACTAATTATACCCAATTGAACTAGTTGGTGAACGAAAAAAGAAAACAATTGTATAATCAGTCTTTTATTTGTGTTATTATAACAAGTTGCTACTAAATAAACTTTTATAAAAAAAAAACCTGATGACAAAGAAAAAGAAAACATAATGGTAATGGGGGCTACCGTTTTCGTGCTCACAAGTTGGCGCCACTGGCGAGTAAGGTCCTTAGGCATAGCATTAAAGTTTTTATTATGCGCATGTAAACAAAGTGAGAAGAAAAATAATTTATGATGCCGTAAACGTGCGATTTAATACAACATAGTGTCGCTATGTGTTACGTGGACTCATCATAATGGAAAAATAGGACATGTATATACAAATGTCCTACAGAAAAAAGTACGATGTAGTGGTCGGTGTAACCGTAACTTAAGTCTGCCATAGTCAGGCTGTATTAGTAAAATATTCACAAAAATTAAAACACAAGAATAAATAAACTTTTGACAAAAATCAACCAACAGTGCTATTCCCCAGCGTCGAAACTACAGTCACAGATAATCAAAACACTTAATCACCATCATTAATATTATACCGTAAAAGTGTAAATTATAAAACGACAGTCTTTGCAATTGAGTAAATACGTATACATACATGATTAGTCTTAAAATATCACAGCAAATCAACAAAATATTGGTAAATATTGAGTGTAACATTGATGTAAACAAAATGTTCATACAATTCTGTATTGTAAAACCTACATAATGAAAATAGAAAAGTATTATAAAAAATATAATTATAAAAATATCATCAGCATCACCATTACATTACCAATGTTTTAAATTTAAGTACCTAATTATTTATGATGAGTGATATTTTTCGAAACATGGAGCAGCACACAAATAGACCTTGCATATTTTACAAGTGTACCTTGTTTCTTTTCTTTTTTTATAATTGTGCATTGTCTACAGCGTTGGTATTTGCCCATAACGGTCGGCATGTGATCTAAGTAGTTTTTCGGTAGTATGCGAAGTGGGTTATGGCTACTGCTTATGGATTGAGGTAAAGTATTGTAACTATGAAATTTTTCTATAACTTGGCGAATAAGACAGTTGAAATTTAGAAAAATGTAAATTTGGCACGTTATTTATTTGCTTAAAACAGAAAAAAGAATTTAATACGTGCATATCAATTATGTGCAGAAACAACTTTTATACCATTTTATGGCTTTTCTTATGCACTTTATTGAAGACAGTAGCATGTCAGTCTTATCAACGCTTCCCATATTTTTGGAATAGTCCAAAACTGCTTGTGGCTTCATGACTGGTAGCCCCGTCGCTTTATCCTCTTTCAACGAAGGCGCCATGACATCATTATGTATTGTTGACAACATAAATATATCTTTTTTGTCCCGCCATTTTAGAGCTGTCATTGTGGGGCAATAATGAGCTTGGACTTCACCGCGCTTAATAGTCTTAAAGCGAGGCATACTGATTCTGTTTTTTCTTACAGTACCACACGCGTATATATTATTCTCATGGAGGTATTTAAACAATGAGGGGCTTAGTGTACCAGTTGTCAACATATAGATGACAATATGTACCGAAATAGTCCTTTATTAATGTTGAAACAACAGCGCCTCCAACACCTAAATTACAAGGATCTATTATTTGAGTAGCTGCGCCACAGTAAACAATAAAATCAATGATAATACCCGTTTCTACATCACAGATTACAAATAACTTACCCCGCGAGTGGCGGGGCGTGCTACGAGTGTAGCACAGACAACCGTTCGCGATCGCGGTCGAGCGTCGAATGTCGCTTTAAAGAGGATTTTTTTTTTTGATGGGGCCACTCGCAGCTAAACTTGCTTGAGTTTTTTATCTGCTCAACCGGACTATCCTGTGGTGACCTTATGAAATTAAGGCCCCCGGCCAGGGCTTAAAACTACTATGATGTTTCGATGACCGCACTCTAAGGGCACCCCCTGTGGGGTCGAGCCTCTGCTTAGGGGTCATGATTGAAAAGACTATGAAAAGGGCCAGGTCGGGTTATTAATTGGGGACTTTTAAAACTACCAGCTCAACTCGCGGGTTGGCTATTACAGCAAAGGGTCGGACTCTAGTTTTAACATCGAACTAACGCGGCGGGCCCCTGCGATGAGGCCGGAACGGATCGCGGTCTGTGTTTGTATGATACTAAATGTAGTGTAGTATTGTCCCTACTCTAGGAAGTGGGGTAGGTTGAGAACGGATTGGGCTACGTCGTCGAACTCGACGAGGACGGCGGAGAGGTTCACCAAGTTACCGCGAGTAGCGATAATGGCTTCCTTGAATTGACGGGCGCGGTCCGTGTAGAACACTCCTAGAGTGCTCGCAATGACCTTGTGTTGGCTGAAGGCCGTGTTGGTTGGGGGTGGGCTTGCGCCCGCTGTACCAGCAGGCGCTGGGGTCGAGGTTGCTGGCACGGTAGTGGCCGCCGCAGCCTGAGTGGCCGGCCTCAGGGCCGGGAAGTGGGTTTGGTGATTTAGCGCGGTCCAGGGACTGGGGCGCTGTGGGCTGAGGCTCGAAGGGAGCTCGGCAGAGAGGGTCGGGCACTCTCTCAGTTGACGGGCCTTGCTTCTCTTCTCGAGACGCGGGGCCGAAGACTTGGGTGCCTTCTTGCACCCTCTATAGTTGGCCGTGTGGCCTTGTTCGCCGCACAGTACGCAGCTGGGAGGCTCCGTACATAACGTGCGGTCTTTGGGGCGGGGGCAGTCGTCAGTGCCGTGGTCGCCCAGGCACTTGACGCATCGGGGTTTCCCAAAGCAATTGGTTTGGGAGTGACCGTATAACTGGCATCGGTGGCACTGACCAACGATGCCACCTTTACGGGGCTTCTCAATTCCAATGCCTGAGAGGCCACAGATCTTAGAGATCAAATAGATAGGGTGCCTGCGTTCTGTGGGTTCACAGACGACTAGGACCATATTATATGGGCTTCCACCACGTCGGTGCATGCGGTGGACGTGGGTGACGGGAACCCCCTGTGACTCAAAGTCTTGTTTGAGCTCACAAGTAGGTATTTCGAGTGGGACATTTGTTATGACCACTCGGATCGGTTTTTCCTCCTGAAAGGAGTAAGTGTGATAGGGAGTGTTCCCTTTTTGAAGGAGCTTGGTAAGGCTCCTGAAGTCGGTGCTCGTGGCCACCTGAACCTTTATGCCCTGCTGGACAGCACGGGCACTAAGGTATTGGATTCCGAGAGTGTTACACTCTTTCGAAACATCGGTCCACTTCGCCTTGTCGTGAAGGAACAAGGGAGGTGGGGGCTTGACTTTCTTACCGGAGGTAGCCTGTTCGGTTACCATCGGGCTAGAGGGTCTGGCCGACTGCGAGGCCTGGGATGCGGGGGGGGGGTGCGGTTACCCTGTTTGGGCCCCTCTGTGTCCTTTTTGGCCTTAGAGGCTTGCCCGGTGGAGCGCTTCTTCTTGCGCTTGCCTTGGACGAGTTCGTACCCGTCCGAAGAGTCGTGGGAGAAATCCACGTCGTCATCGCACTCCGTGTCAGTGGAGTGGGCCGAATACATAATATCCGGTTGCGATGGAGTGGGGCTGGTGACATCCCTGTACGGAGTCGCGGGGGGTCTGCGATCCGAGAGTGAGGTAGAAGCGGGGCTCTCGAGGTCGAGGTCATGACGCGGACCCATAGCGGGAAAAGCTCGTATGAGCAAATCTCCTAGGCGGTCGCCGAACTTGTTCGTCATCTCTGGCGAGGACGACACAATCTCATTGAAAAGGTTCATGAGAGCCTTAAACTCTCTTTCCTCTATTCTGACAGTCATATTGGCGAAGAATGGGGACGGGGGGGGGGGGGAGAAGATGCTATACTCCTATCCTACCCTCGAGGAGACACGTTAGACGTGAACTCCCCGAGCAGACAACCCCCTGAAACGAACTCCTCCTGGAGCAGGGTTATAGCATCGTCAGGAGTGACGAGGGTATGACGGGGACGACAAATTTTACTTATTCGCGAGGGTTCGTATCGAGCGGCTTATGCGATAAGGGGGTAATTTGAAGAGGCAAAAAACCACCCGATTTTATACGTTTTGCTTAATAAATTACGATTTCTCACGAGCGCACGGATTTTCGACCAATGAGATCAAAGTGTGACTTCGACGCAGTCCGCTTAGGTACGGCAAAACTTTACCCTATTTAGAGCCGCGTTACATTTTCGCGTTTTTTACTATATTTTTCTATTAAAACATAATACAAATTATATATTTTCTTATTCTATGACCTTATATTTATCAGAGAAAAATACAATTTAATTCAAAACATAATATAACATTTGCTAGTAGTTGAGCAATAATATACAGGGTGTTTGGAAGATCGATGCAAAGCCGTGAAGCAGACCTAGTATAGACTATATAGAACCATTTGAACCTAACTTGTCTTCGGCGAAGTGTGACTATTTTTTTTAAATCAAAGGACTATGGGCAAAAATGTATGGGCTCCGTCCCCATATACCAACACACATGGAACAAATGCCAATGTGTTCTTTAAGTATCCACTATTTGATTAAAATCCTTTTTTTTACTTAAATCCGTGGGATATATCAATAAAAAAATAATTTATAATTATTAATTAATCTATATTTTCATTTGACACTTGTAAGTTATTTTAATATTATGGTTATATTATCTAACTAAACAAAATAAAAATAATGTATATTTAAACATATGTAAATGATTATGAATGAATAATTAGAAAATATATAATGAATATAAATGAATGAATCATTTAAGTTCATTGTCTTCTAATTATTCATTCTTACAATGCTAGTAGGCGAATAACAATAGAGAGTGTTAATATTATTGGTCTATTATAACACTGTTTAACAGCTGCGCTGGCAGATTAAAATCTGTATGACGACCTATTCCCATGTACCATATAATCGATATAATATGTGCACAACTTCCTGTAGTGCGACTGCCCGTCAAGCAGGTACAGTAATAGTGTGCAATAGCATGTCTGTCCCCCCTATTCCCATCAATCAACATATAAGAATAATATATGCGTGACCTTACGTGTCTGGATTGTATTCGCGCTCTTATCAGCCACGCATTATTTATCATAATATTGCATCTTACCAAATCACTTAATGCATTTTCACGATATAATTCAATGATGTATAATCCGTTACGAATATGCTCTGCACAGTACGACTTGGCCAGTTTTAAATGGTAACTTCCTAGTGCAAATAAAATAATGTCGTCTTCATTTAATCGTGGAAACTCTTCAAAATAAGGCATTTGTGCTTCCATGGCTGTAAAAGTCACTCTTTGACGGTTAAGGTTTTTCATTTCTACGTAATCACGTAACAGATTAGGCGTGTTGTTTTCAGCTTGTATGATATTAAGTATTTCTGAGGCAAGCCTGCTATCAGTAGCAACGCGATAACATGCATTTATGATCGCTGCAGCGATTCTAAAATCAATGAACATATTTGGTAAAGCTTTATTAAAATATGACTGTCTTAAAAGCTTGAACCTATTTTTGAACTTTCCGTTCGCGGCTTCTACCACCCACCGGCATATCGTTATTAAACGCGACTTATTTGCCTGTTCAGTGGTAAGTTGGGTAGCATTTCTATCTTTTGATGGAGGTATGTGAGCTTCATAGCCAAGCGACTGTATGTCATAAATGCTGTCCCTGAACCCTCTGTCTAATATAAACACATCTCCTGTGTGGATGAGCCAATGTAACAAATGGTCGTCTTGGTTCATTATATTATGCATAATGTTTGCATCGGATGTTACAGCAGGATATGGGCCTAAAACATCGATTATATAACCATCGCTGGTTACTAATAAAAAAGGCTTTAATAAGTTCCTGAACTTGTGCAGACTGTAACTTTTTCGCTGAAATAAAAAGTTCGAACTTTTTTCAATATAAATATATGTTCCGTCTGCTATTAAAATCAAAACAGTATTCTCCTCATTCCCAAAAATAGCTTTTGGTATCATTAGATTTCTTTCAAGAAGATCTCTTCTAGAAACATGACCTACTCCAAGATGACTCGGAACAAAATCTTGGGTGAGACATTCTCTTGCTATTTTTAATTTTCTTTCGAGCTCTCTGCGGGATGTTTTAAAGAGCGTCGCCAGTCTCTCGTTAGATTCACCAGTTCTGAGTTTAGTTAAGTACATACCTAGAACTGTACGTGGATGACGGGACCTTTCTGATAGACTCGGTGTTTCCACTAAGATAGCATCGAACTGTTCTAATGTCAAACCGGTCCAAAAATGTAATTCCTGTGCATTAAGTCCAGATTCAAAATCGAAACTAGGGGCATGGTTAATGGCATTTACCAACATGTTCGTCATGTCCGAAAAAAAAGAAGAATTGAAATAATTCGTAACGTTGATGTTGTCTAATACTTCGTCGATGTTAGTACTTCTTAAATGATCTTGGCATAACCGCGCACTCGGTGGAATATACAGGCGATAGTTACATACCAAATACACTTTCATTGAAGTTGGAATTCGCCTTAGGTTTTCGTTTGTGCACTGTCTGTAACAGCAGTTGCGAGAAGAATTTGGTGCCCTCACATAATCGCGAACGTAAAAGTCCTGTTCTTGATTTGCTACGTCGTTCAACACCTGATCATGCTCATCAACATCATGATGATCTTCAACAACGACGTTTTGTACATTGACATCATCTGCGTTTCTTTGAACTTCAAGACCTGGGACGTCATTGTCTGCATTTCCGATGCGACTTTGTCGCGTAGCATTGTTAGCTCTTTGCCAGCATCTATGGCACACTGCCATAGTGTTATTGAATACAACCTGGAACATAAAAAAACTCGATGAGTATCAGAACTAACCTTTTCGCGTGGCCAAATCTCGTAGGGTACAAGTATTTGTGTTGGAATATGATGTGTTTTCCGCGTCACATATGTTTATAAAACATATTAAAATATGTATTTATATAAGTGTTTCGTAACATAGTTCTCATAGTACAAACTATGTTTAGCTTGTGTCTAGATAATTGGTGTAAGTATTTTTTTAATTTTATTAGTTATCGCCCAATGATTGTTCAAAGTATACAATAGCCATCTAATATGAAATAAATATAAAAAAATGAAGGTGTGCTACAGGAGGGTGCACATATTATCATAAATATTTGCAGTGAAAACACAGATATTAGTATGAATTAAATACATAGTTTACATATTATGTAGTTATATTTATTTATATATAAAAGATGTTATTTACCTGTATCAGTGCATTTTGTGAAATATGGTTGACTAATTCAGGTTCATTTTCAATTAACGCCTCTTCCAAAACGTGCCGCCTTTGTCGCAAGACAGATCGCGGGCACATTATACACCGCCGTCCAGTTTCCATAATACACAATATCCAATGCAGTTATCACAAAGTCCGTTATCGTGCCAGGGTCAATCGAAAAGCTATCAATCAGTCCAGTAAACAAGCAGGGGTCGTAGTTGTAAAGTAAAAACCGATAAGACAGAGATAAATAAATACGAACGAACACTGCAACAAACTGACTGTGGTTCGGGCGCCTGCGAATAGGATCGCAAGCGTAGGAGCGAGGGTGGGGGTGCGGGGTATTTTCTTATCTTAGATCTTATCTTTGTGTGCATGCGCCGCCACTGTGCACTAATGAATAGATAAATGAGTAGGTGTTTTACAATTACTCGTCAATAATACGTAAACAAAATATTTGTTTAAACGTTAGTTACTATGAGAACCCAATTCATTTGAGCAACGTCCCCATAGTAAAAAAATATCATCTTGCCAAGATGTGTCAATTGAGCTACATTTCATCTTTGTTGATGGGTGGGGACGATTCCGCCCATTGTCCTTTTAATGATTTTTGATGATAATCCTAAAATTTTGCAGTTATTTGCAAATAATTAGTCTGTTTGAAAGATAAATCATTTATTTTTTTAATTTATTTTATTAAAGTAATGTCTGAACAATCAAACGAAACATGATTAAGGCATCTGTGTCATGAGAATTTTTTTTTTTAGACAGTTGAAGTTAATACTTCTGTTTTTAGATTAAGAAAACAGATTTTTGACAGTTTAAAAAAAAATCACGGATCGTGCTTTTTCTGTTCAAACATTTTTAAAGACATGCCTAGTTATTAGACTTTCTTTTGAGGTATCAATTACGCAGATAGCTTACAAATTATTGAAATTAGGATCTACAAACTAAAGTGAGGGAGAAAATTAAACATTTTAAATAGGGTGATAAAACGAGACTAGTGCTTTAAAATAATAACATTTATTATTATAATTATTAAAAAATAGATTTTATGATTATTAAAAAATATATTTATTAAATAATTATATAATTATTAAAAAATATATTTTATTAACTATTTTATTTTCCCCTTTGGCACAAGAACGTACATCGCCTAATCCTTGTATATCGCCATCTCGTCCCCTTTTTTTTCATTCCCATTCATTCCTTCTCTCATACATTACATTCATTCTTTCTGAAACAGAGTTCTTTTACGTTCAGAAATGTTTTAGTAACATTCATCCTACATATATCGTTTTATATAAAATTTAAAAAATCTAAGGCTCGTAACTCGGCAACGGTGCGTCGTAGGACCATGCATGTCAGAACCTAAATGGATACTATGGTTAAAAAAAAGTGAAGATTTTTTTTTTAAGTCCTCGCCCCATAGTTCTACTAAGGCTTCACACGTTCATCGCCATGGTGGGTCAAAATGACCGGCACTTGATCTAGCCATTTGGGCCATGGGGGGTCAAAATGACCGGCACGCCAGACCTACCTTTGCGAAGCCCGTTCGCGCCGCAGAATGCAAAAGCTGTGTATTCAACCATACAATGTGACCGGCGCGGCCCCAATGAACACCTGTAACTACTTGGTTTTTTGGTTTTTTGATGGCATACCTGTTTTTAGGACTTAGAGAAAAAAGTTAATGAAAAAACATAGGATTTCGAATCATATATTTTTATTTCTGTTATAAGTTGCATTTATGCATAAAAATGAAAAGACAACAGAATATTATTAATTTTAGGCATGTTTTTATCAAAATTTAAGAAAAAAAGAAAGACAATAGAACAAAAAATATTAGGAACGTTTTTTATCAAACCACAATTACAAATCGTCATACGAACAACAAACAAACTAAAGATTAATTCAACTCTAAATGGATATTCAAACATTTTAGTGGCATTTGTCAAAACATTGACGACATAAATGGGGATTGCCGGGACAAATAGTGCAAAACCAAGAAACCTTCTTTGTTTTGTTCTTGGCCACATTTCTTCCATGCAACTCAACATTTGATTTGTAACAATCACGACAAAATTTTCTTGTTGATACTGCTGCACCTTCTTTTTTCTTAAGCTCGTGTTTTTGTCTTCTGGGTCGTGGTGTGGTCAATCCCGTATTTTCTTGACTACCCTCAATCAACTGCTTTGCCAACAGTCGCTTAAAATCGACGACAGATATCAATCAATCAATCAAATCATTTATTTCAATTAGACCATTACAGGCACTTTTGAATGTCAAGAAACAAAATGAATCTACAGTCCCGGTCACAAGGCATAATAACTTGTGAAAGTACTGCAGTTGCCCATTCCAAAGCGTTGATCTCTATGGAGAAGAATGGGCAAGAAACTCCATGGACACTCTTTTAAATTCTAATATTTTTACAAAATAGTATTTACATCATTCGTGTTGAGATTATACAAATATGTGAGAACGATGTAGAAAGACGTGCACAGTAAGAGCGTCCAGAGTAAATAAAAAACAAAATTCAATTTAAATCTAAATAAAATAAAAATGACCGTGGTAGTTAAAAAAATGACCAGTCCCAACTGACAGCGCCCGTTCACGAACATGACGTATGGATCAGCCCCATTCAGCTCGACCATTTTGAAGGGAGCTAAATGACCCGACACACCCGCCACCATCAGTGAGACATTTAAGTGAGCATGACACTATTAACCACCAGGGCTTCGTCAAGTCAATGATAATACATAGCACTCACATATGGGCTTAATAATTATACAATACTAGAGAATTGATTCTATACATTGCAAAGATAGTCTTACAATCTTCTGCAGCGTCCATTATAGCTTCGGATACTTAGTAATGAGTTTACCCCTATGCTTGAGGAGCAGGACCAGCATTGAGCCAAGCATTTTTATCATCAATATAATCCCCCAACTTATAATATGCTTGCCTACATAGTGTGCGTTTAACACAAGATTTAAATTTCGTTTCATTCAGTTGAAGAATGTGGGGAGGTATTTTATTGTAGCATTTCAAACAGTACCCCATGAAAGATGAGTCTACTTTAGCTAACCTGAAACCTGGTTGAACTAATTGGTCCCTATTTCTAGTATTATAATTGTGTCTGTCACCTCTTTTACTAAAAAGATGCGAGTTTTTCCTGACATACATGATGTTTTCATAAATATATTGACAAGGTACTGTCATGATGTTAATATCCTTAAACTGTTCCCTTAAAGAATCTCGCCTACGTAGGTTATATATGGCTCTAATGGCTCTTTTCTGCAGAATAAATATAGACTCGATGTCTGCAGCCCGTCCCCAAAGTAAAATACCGTATGACATTATACTATGAAAATAACTAAAATAGACTAGTCTCGCGGTATCAACATCAGTAAACTGACGGATTTTTCTAACAGCATATGCTGCTGAACTAAGGCGTCCTGCAAGAGATGTTATATGCGGACCCCATTGTAGCTTTGAATCGAGTGTTATTCCCAAGAAAACAGTTTTTTCGACGAATTCTAGTTTCTCTTGATTCAATACTATGTCACACTCACTGTTTTTGACATTTGGTAGAGCAAATCTTATACACTTCGTTTTTTTCCCATTTAATACTAAATTATTAGCGGTAAACCAATTATGTACCTGCATTAGGGCATTATTTACGTCGTCAGGATTTGTGGCACGTCTGTTTATCTTAAATATTAAAGAGGTATCGTCAGCAAACAACACCATTTGTGGTTGGTTTTTAAATAAATGGGGTAGATCATTAATATATACTAAAAAGAGGAAGGGACCTAATATCGATCCTTGTGGTACACCCATCTTTACATTTAAACCCATTGAATTGACACCATTTATTTGTACTTGCTGCTGTCTATCATTTAAATACGATTTTACTAAACTAAGGGCAAGTTTCCCTAGGCCGTAATGTTCAAGTTTTAAGAGAAGGGTTTCGTGGTTCACGCAATCAAATGCTTTTGAGAGGTCACAAAAGATCCCTATGGCATCCTGTGCCTCTTCCCACGCAGTAAATATGTGTTTCAATAGGGTGACACCGGCGTCAGTGGTACAACGTCCTTTGGTGAAACCATACTGCTTTTCATGTAATATTTTATTGGTGTTAAAGTGGTTGAGCATTTGGTTAAGCATTACCTTTTCAAAAACCTTGCTGAAAACCGGCAAAACGGATACGGGTCTATAATTATTGGTGTCTTTACTGTCCCCAGATTTGAACAGTGGTATTACCTTGCTGTATTTCATAAGGTCCGGGAAGACTCCTTGGTCCACACACAAATTAAATATTAAGGCTAAGTACGGTGCTATAGTCTCAATGATAGCTTGACAAACTTTAATTGACAATCCCCAAAGGTCTTCGGTTAATTTGATTTTTATTTGTTTAAAAGCTTTAATGACGACAGTGGGGTTAATATGCTTAAACTGAAACTCAACCGAGCATGGTAAAACGTTTGCTCTTAATAACTCAACAGAAAGCAAGGGTGAGGAATTTAACGTTTCTGTAGTTTTAATTGGGATACTAGTAAAGAAATCCACAAATTCTTGAGCAACTTCGTTTTTAGTGGTTAGAAGACCACGTGAAGACTCTAGTGTAATATCATTATTATATTTTCTATTTCTATTAGTTTCGCTATTGATTATTTTCCAAACTGTCTTAATTTTATTATCAGCGGATTTAATCTTGTTGCTTATGAATAAGGCTTTAGCTACCTTGCAGGTGTTTTTAAACATTTTTGAGTAAGTAGCAACGTAGCGATTGAATGTTTCCGAGTTGATGTAAGGCTTAAGGCCGTAAAGCTCAAACAGTCGTTCCCTACTTTTTCTTATACCCTTAGTTGCCCAATCAGTAAACATAAACTTTGGGCTAATAGATTTAGTTTTTAGTTTTAGCGTATCATTGAACTCTGTGTAGACAACCGAAAAGAATTCCTCATAAAAATGATTTACATTATTAATATCATATCCCGGAATGCCTAGATTACTTATTAAATTATTGTTAAATTTATTTAAATTGCTTGGTGTTATTTGTCTAGACTGTATCTGAATTTTTTGTGATGATGTGTAGGACTCGAAAACGACGGTTTGACCGCTGTGATCAGAGGGAAGGTAATTTACAATGGATTTATCTAAGAAGTCGCAGCAACAGAAAACATTATCAATACATGTAGCGGTATTTGTAGTAATTCGGGTTGGCTCCGAAAACACATTCAACAAATTAAATGATTTAAAAAGATTTAAGAATCTACTGCTATTTGAATTTTCATCTAAAATATTGATGTTAAAGTCACCACAGATGACTAGCGATTTATTACCTGTTGCAAGTTTTGCCAAAGCATCTTCCATTACTGACTCAAATATCGAGTAGTTTTGATAATTTGGGGGCCTGTAAACACACACTATGACATGCCTATCCAGCTCAACACAAGACAATTCAATATTATGTTCAACCGATAGATCAATTATATCAGAACGACTTCTAAATTTAATACTATTTTTGACTAAGATTAGTGAACCCCCACGCATCTTAGATTTACGGTTAAAGCAACTGCCTACACTGTAATTTTCATAATTAATTAACATTTCATGATCTTTTAGCCAATGTTCGGTGAAACATACAATATCAAACTTGGTTTTTTCTAAAAACAATTCAATCTCTAGTTGTTTTGAAGAGAAACCTTGAATATTTTGATGAAATAATTTCAAGGAGTTCTGCTTAGCCCCTTTTTTAAATTTAACTATTTGAGAGCCAGAAGGTACCTTGGTGTCTGTTGTCTTACTAGCTAGTTTAAATGAGCCGGAGTGAGCGACAATACTCCCCCGCCTTCCTTGTAAAAAGGTTTATTAGTAGAAGTACTAATATTTGCAGTGTTAATAATAACAGAAGAAAACATAGACATAATATTTATGTCCGAGTGAATATTATAAGCTAATAGCCTAGCTATTTTGTGTCTACAACTAGTAGGTAGAAACACACTACCCCGTGTCGACGTAAGTTTATCAACAACGTTGTTAATATCTAGATACATAAGTTTGTCACAATAGTGACCTACCAAAAAATGAACATGCTTATTCAGCATGTGAATATAATTATTTATTCGTTTTGATAGTTTTTCAAAGTATGGAAAAGCACACAATATTATTTTACGACAGTTCAACTTTAACAACTCAGTTACACTATCTGTGATGTCTTCCTTCTTAATTTTTGAACTATTTCCTATAAATATGGTTAGATCAGTATTTTTGCTATAAACATTTCTTGTTACTAATGCCATTATCTGCTTATAAGTTAACCCTGGCATACAATTATTTTGACTAGGAAAGCTCAGGTTATTACTTAATAATTTACCTACACCCCTTCCAATACTATCTGAGAACATTACTGAGTGAGAACATTCACAACTTTCACATATCTCAGTCTGTACCACTTGTAAGTTATTTTGTGGAATATTAACTGTTTCTTGGTTTATTAGACAGTCCAGAGGCAAATTCTCAGCCTGGGACGGGTCCTCCATTACCTCAGGCTGGATAGTGTCATGGTTGGAAACTGTCTGGCAACTACATTGACACATCACCAACTCATTTGCTGCAAGAATATGTTCCCTTATTTGGTTCTGAGAACTCACATATTTACTAGAAAGGGAACTAAGTGATTCCTGAAGTGCCACTATTTCAGATTGCAAATGCTCAGTATCAATATTATAGATTTTAATACTGTCTTCTAATTTGATTTGATAATTTTTTAACTTTTTTACTAAATCAACACGCTCTTTTCTTAGTGGAATATTTTTAGAAAAGAGTTTATATTGTTTCCTAAATTGATAACATTTTTTAATTAATCTATTTAGTTTAGCATATTTTTTAATTTTTTTATTGCTTACTGTATAATTTTGTTTCAATAAGGAATCTTCAGTCAAATCAATAGTTACTAAGGAAGGGGAGTTACAATTACTGTTTAACAATTCTGTATATAAGCGGTTTGTTTCTATAACCTGAGTACTTTCTTTTAGTCTCTGTAACTTTAAGATGCGACTATTGGCATGAATTAATTCATCTTCTAGGTCCCTAATTTTAGATAAAGCCTCCTCATACAAATTACTGCAATTGCTGAAACCATCTGTGACCACCTTCAGTTGATCCCGTTCATCAACAACGTCCAAGTATTGCTGATGAAGGTCTACTAACTGCCTTTTCAAGGAAGAGTTTTTGCCATTAACTTTGACGACTTCCACCTCACTTTCTTCTCTCTCCTGTAACAGTTGTTGGACTTGGAGTTTTGATTCTTTAAGTTCTTGGAGGGCCGTTCTTAACTTAAGATCCATCTCCTGAGCAGTAGCCTTACGGGTCATCACAGGCATGGTTTCAGGATTAGTTACTGAAAGATAGAAATAAAGAAACGGTGAGAACTAACAGAATAGACAAATACAGAAAAGTTAGCGGTGAAAGGGGAAAGAAAAAAAAAAAAAAAACAAAGGGCAAATAGTTCAGATATGAAATTAAATGAGGTAGGATGTTTTATTAAGTTTAAAAGATTATCTTTATATTAAATTAATCTAAAAGAATATTGAATTTTACTGGTTTTTATCAACCTATTTATACTTTTGCTTAAGTGGGTAGGCTGTTTAGATGAAAAACACAAGAAAAATAAATTAATATAGTTCATTCATATATTATATCTAGACAAAATGATCATTAATGTTATTAATAAGCATGAATATATGAATACCAGAGTTATGGAAAGACTATCACAATGTTGTTGTGATTATTAATTACAATTTTAGGTTGTCAACAAAGCCATTTAGAACCATTATAGGGTAATAAATCAGCACAAAATTAAATCTAGAATTGGCATGGATGTGCTAAATAATTAAAGTGACGAGTGTGTGC
The DNA here is from genome assembly GCA_958449745.1 of Ochropleura leucogaster. Lineage (NCBI taxonomy): Eukaryota > Metazoa > Arthropoda > Insecta > Lepidoptera > Noctuidae > Ochropleura > Ochropleura leucogaster. The sequence goes on along the minus strand of OY288228.1, from coordinate 5,004,049 downwards.
TATTATTTAATCAAAGTAAACAATACTTCCCTGAATTGTCCGTATATTAAAGTACAGGTAAAACGTCAGCTGATGTTTGAAGGTTACCGGTAACGATGTATTACCGAAAAACTTTATGGATTATCGAGAAAACAATAATCCTGGGCATTTACACATTTACAATCCGATTGAGCAAATAATTACACTATATTATTACTTATTTACTAATTAAATTTAATTTTAAAATACGGAGCCAAAATTTTACATGTCACTCGGGCAGTGTTGCCACTTTTTTTTTTCTTTGTTAAAACCTTGTTCTTTTGTTATCTTCTTCTTCGTTGTACTTTCATATAGTACTCTTGCATTTACTACAGCAGTATTGAGTAATAATTCGATACCGAGCTTCTTATACCACTTTAACGTCTTTCGCAATGGACTCGAATAAGCACTCATTTGGTCAGACAAGTCAACGGCTGCTTTGGCTTTATTATAATCAATCACAATTTTCGGTTTAATTGTTTCAACCCCTCTTTTGTTCTTTTTTTTTGTAAAACCAATTGAATGTTTTGTTGACAACAAACACACGTCCCTCTTATCCTCCCACTTCATAACCGTGACTCCGTTTTTGTTTTCTTTTGCCATAAACTCACCCGGTTTCAGATTTCCAGTCATGACGTCCTTTGGTAAGTTCTTCCTGTTTTTTCGTAGGGTCCCTACTAAATGAGTATCGTGTTGAACTAACTTCTCAGCTAGATCTAAGCTTGTATACCAATTATCTACGAACATGGTATGACCTTTTCCAAAGTAGTTACGTGCTAAATTCAAGACAACGTTGGTTGGAGTATTATCCTGTGAATCTAATGTCTTTCCTCCATATACCTCCACCTTTGTCGTATAGCCAGGAGTAGTACACAATTTAAATAGCTTGATGCCATATTTATGTCTTTTCGACTTATTATATTGGCGGAAAATGATACGCCCACGAAATGGTATCATACTTTCGTCGACGCATAAACATCCATCGGGAGTATAATGAATTGAAAATGTTTGGTTCAATATTTCAACCAATCTTCGTATTTTACCCAGCCGGTCATTTTTTGGAACTTCTTCGTTGTTGGAAAAGTGGAGCATTCTAAGCAAAACTTCGAAGCGGTTGCGACTCATAGTCTTTTTTGCAAAAGATTGACCCAACATTTCATCATTAGACCAATAGTCTACGATTTTTGGTAACTTCACTATACCCATCCAAATAATCACGCCTAAAAATCGTTTCATTTCTTCTTTGTCGGTTGGCGTCCAGAGCCGTAGTCTCGACTCATCTTTAATGCCACCTTTATCGATACTTTGTTGGGCAAATATATTCGTCTGATGTGCTATATTTTCAAATAACTGGTCAGTGACTAAGAGGGAATAGAAATCAATAGGTGTAGCATTGGCTAGTTGATTTCGAAGTGAGTAAGGTTTCAGTCCCGGAATTTCGGTAAAAGGAATTAAACGAGGCTGCTTACCACGTGGCTGGTACCACTCACATTCAGGTGTATGGCCGGATAAAGCTGGAGACAAATCACGGTCATCTTCTTCACTGTCCGACAAAATAACTCGACGTTTTCTGGTACGTGGAATATTTATCACTTCATCACCCTCACTTATGACATGGTCAGTACTGCAATGTGACCTCTCTAAACTGTCAATTACATGTAATTGTTCTTGTGTAAATTCAAAGTCAAAAAAAGTGTCCATTTTAACAATAAAACTATTTTTTCTGCTAAACAAAATCTTAGTGTGCATTTGATGACCAAAACAAGTGCGAACTAACGAAAACAATCCGTGATTGGCTTGAGTCATAGGGAGAGGTGAAAGGGGTGAAGGGAGGCGGGAACAACAACCGCACGCACGGTGTACTCCCGCGCTAGCATCCATTAGGCGCGCGGTACCCGTGCGTAGTAGACGTGTCTATAACGTTTGTCTATGTCTCATCGATCGAAAATTACGCGTACGTAAGTACGCTGACCGGCATTGTGACCGGCACGGCCTGAATGTAATAATTATTCCGTTTAGGCCGCGCCGGGTCATAATGACCGGCACTTAAAAAAACCCTAAAATAAAGCCAAAATAAACAAATATCACTGTAAAACTTTTATATATGAACAAATAAACCTATAAATAATCATAAAAACCAATGACATTTTTTATGATTTTGTAAAATAATAGTCGGCGATGAACGTGTTAAAAAAAAATGGTTGCCTGTAAAGTCGGTATACGGGCGAAAGTTTTACGTGACAACGACTTTGAGTGGTAAAATAATTTTAATGAGAATATTCATTCGTATAGTAGGAAGAAGGATGATATGTCTGTCTCTCTCGCTCTTAGACGGGCTAACCATGCCCGAGTGGAAGGGACGCGTGCCTCTCACTCGCTCTCATTGTGAGCGCATAACGTGAGCGGAGCGTAACGCAGTTTCTTGAAGTGTCACCCGGCAAACCAATTTATAAGACGTTGTCACGTCAAAACATTGTTTAGTTAAAAAATAAACAAATGTACCTATAAAAGCGACATTTTTCGAAAAACTTTCTTGAATACCCCCATATTGTTACCTTATATTATTGTTATTGTCCCCATAGCGTACTTCGCATTGAATAACAACATTACCAAGTTCTTTGGATAGCTGTATAAAAATTCTTTCGCAATTTTTAAATGTGAAGTGCCAAGAGCCAACATCCTTAATAACTGAACTTATTCCACTCTTAAAGTTTAGGACCTAACAATCAGAGCCCATATGAACTATTGTGCTATAAGTCCCTAAAATCTCAAGGTATTTTCTTTATGGCATCTCGCAGTTCTACCTATGAGGTCGTTCTCTGCTCAACCGGTCAGTCCTGTGGATGCCTTGCAGTTAAGGGCACCCCCTGAGGTGTACGGGCTTTGGCTTAGGTCGTCGCTGAGAGAAAACAGAAAAGGGACAGGATGGATTTTCAGTAACTGGCTTAGTGTCGCGAGCTGGCTCTAGCAAAGAGAAAGCACAAGAAGCAGAGAAAGGCAGCCCAAGCGATGGGAAGACGATCTAAAGCAAGTAGCTGGACCAGAATTGGTTACGTACGGCAAAAGATAGGAATGAATGGAAATCCTTTGATTAGGCCTTTGCCGAAAGACAAGCTGTTAAGAGGAGAGTAAAACCGAAAGCCAAGAATGTTTTAGTTAATTATTTTTAATTTGTTTTACCTCTTTATTATATATTGCTACCTATATCATATTATATATTGTTACCTATATCATAAGTGACGTTTAGTTATGCAAGTTAAAACTCTAACAGCAATAAAGGCTTATTTTATTTTTTACTTTATAAAGAACTGTGAAAGTCAACAAAACAATTGCCGTCTTGTTTCAAAATTAAATGCAGATAACAATTGATGCAAACTACCATTGTTTTTTTGGCGCACCTCGGATTTCGGCAGCCAATGCTGTTTTTGTTGCATATCAGGCAAATGCTATGCTAGCTGCATGAAGCCATGGGAGGTAAAGGTTGTACAAATTTTCTGCCACGTTTTCGAAACTGCTCCTTTTCTTCTTCAGCATCAGAATCAGTTCTCAAACTAATACTACTTAGATTACTCTAAATGTTTTTAAGAATCAATAACTCAGACAATTCCATTTTTAACTCTCGTAACTTCAATATTTTTGGACAAGTTTTCCCAATTCTCTATTATCGTTTTTGTATTTTATCCAAGAGTTGACAATTGCGAGATCTAACATGTGGGAAATGAACCTCACCGTCCATTTCTTTTTACGAATTCGTGATGGACACAGCCTACAACCTGTCTGCAAGGTCCACTCCTACCATGTTAGCGTTATAATGACTGACGATTTCTGGCCGTTCAACAGGAATGTACTGTATCAGCCTTTTATCATACCTTTGAACTATATGAGTGATATCCGCGGCGTGGGATACTCGAAGCAAACTAAATGGGCTTGGTATCGAACAATTTTGTTTTAGCATTGGCTTTATCCTCTTGCACTAGGACATCATAACTGCCTCGAACTCTGTTAGAAAGACATTTGTCACTATCGAGACC